>OU744323.1:15012500-20012500 GCA_916610235.2 Lasioglossum morio | reverse complement strand
CGGAATCGTGAGATACGCCGGAAGTACCAACCGAGAACATCCACCAGCGCAACGATGACGACCACCACCGACGGACCCGTCAGGTATTTTCTGGACTTCGAACGCTCTCCTACCAAAACGAGAGGTGACTTCGTGAAGGAAGCGAAGGTGAAGCCGCCGATCGCCACTCCACCTCCTCAGGTACCCGCGAGTACCAGTTCATCAACGAGGACCATCTCAGAGGCCAATGGCGACGCTGAAAGATCTAAGGTAGACTATGACAAAATCGGTGAACATTCGTCCACTGAATCGGTGAGCGTGTCGCATACACTCGATAAAATAAGTCTCTGTACACCTTTGAAAAACTAATAACTTTTTTATAATTGTACCAAACGACCTGATTTACTATAATTAATTACAAGTATTGGTTTACGAAATGATACGAAAAAACGATTTTCCAAAAATTATAATTTACAAGGTTACATGCAAAAGTAAAAGAGAGATTTTTTAAAACTTTTTTATTTCGGCCCTTGATGAAAATTTAAAATATGTGTTTTGTAGATCTGTGTTAGTTATACACGTGCTGAAAATTCCCTCGAAATCGATTATCACGACTTTTGATCAGTTTCTGATTAAAATCCACAGAATCGTGCATTTCTCGATGTGTCGTTTCTTTCTGCGTCTACCGATTTCGATGAAACTTTCAGCATGTGTATAACTAACATAGATCTACAACGCGTATCTTTTAAATTTTCATTAAGGGCCCGAATAAAAAAGTTTTAAAAAATGCCTTTTTTATTTTTACATGTAACCTTGTAAATTATAATTTATGGGAAATCTGTTTCGCATATCATTTCATAAACCGATGCTTCTAATTGATTATAAAAAATCATATCGTTTGGTACAATTATAAAAATGTTATTAGTTTTTAAAAAGTAGTTGTATTGCATTCGATCAAAGGACAAGATCGTAAAAATAATTCCTTTTGCCAGCGATAGTAAAATGAAATTAGAGCTGTGCCTTCGTTCAACACATCACAAGTTTATTAAAGATTGTCATTCATCTTTCAGGCAACAACAATCGAACATGCAAATGCAAGACGGGCCATTCCGAAGGTGGGTGACACGTATTGTCTTTATTATTTAGTTACATTGCATTCGATCAAAGGACAGGATCGTAAAAATAATTCCTTCTGCCAGTGATAGTATAATGAAATTAGTAGAATAAAAGGAGTTCTGATGATATTATCAGGATTAACTGATAATATCATTACCTTTATTCTCTTAGTTAATTTACGTTAAGTCTTTGTTCTATCGTAAACATTTCTGTGATAGGACCTCAGTCCGTTAATAATAAATATAATAACAATAATAATAATATGCCATATTATGCGATCCTCCCGTCGTTCTGTACCTCTTATATATCCTTACCGTCTAGATGACTGTATTCTATCCTCAATAACTGAAATTAAAGACTTAGGAGTTCACATCTCCTCTACCTTAGATTTTTCCACCCATTTTCACCACATTGTAAACTCTGCTTCAAGAATGCTCGGTTTCATACTTCGTTTTTCCACAGATTTTCATTCTATCTATACACTTAGGTTGCTATTATATATTACCCTTGTCCGTCCCCAATTAGAATACGCTTCATCCATATGGTCTCCGAAAAGTGTGAAATATGAAATCATGATAGAGAGGGTGCAGCATAAATTCCTCGGGTTTTCTGCATATAAGACAAACAATCCAATGTCAATCTTTGATCATAATTACTCGAAAATATCAACACACAGTCAACCTTGAAACATTATCTGATCGTAGAACAGTTTCTGACCTGAG
Source organism: Lasioglossum morio (assembly GCA_916610235.2). Taxonomy (NCBI): domain Eukaryota; kingdom Metazoa; phylum Arthropoda; class Insecta; order Hymenoptera; family Halictidae; genus Lasioglossum; species Lasioglossum morio. The sequence continues at coordinate 20,010,683 of OU744323.1, read as the reverse complement.
CTTTATCTTTAATTTGATAAATAATAATATAGATTGTCCCGCACTCCTCAGGCAAATTAATTTCTATGTACCTGAACGTGTTTTGAGAAATAGAGCAGGATTTCAAACAATGAAATCCAAATCCTCATATGGAGCAATAAATCCTTTAAATCACATTATTGCTAGCTCAACACACATGTTATAATAATATTGATTTTTTCAATGGCACGTTACAGGCATTCAAAATGAAATTGCGCTGTACTATTCGTTAATAGTACCTATATTTGCTTAGTTTCGTGCTGTCCGTAATTATGTGAATTTTAAATTAAGACTTAAGATTAAGATTCTTTTCTGTCATATTATATAATACTGCATACATTTGTATAAAAGGACTTCGGTCCGTTTAAAATAAATAATAATAATAATAATAATAATAATAATAAAGAATTAGAACTGTGTTTTCGTTCAAGACATCACAAGTTTATTAAAGAACGTTGTTCATCTTTCAGACAACAACCCCACATGCACCACCAATAGACGGGAAGATTCATAAGGAGGGTAACTGTGAAAAACTGGAGAGTTTGGATGAGGTGTACCAGCACAACCTGGTGCTGGACATTGAGAGAAGCACGACAGTCGAGACACAGATATTGTCGCCGACAGTGGAAGGGAGCTGCATCGACTGCGTCATCGCGCACCAAATCTCCGGACCATCGCAGAAAATAAATATATTGAAAAGTGCAAAGACGGTGACTATAAAGGTCGAAGGTCTCACAAGCGGACCCATTACGATTACAACGAAATTTTACGCGAATTCAACTACGGGCGGCCATTGCTGAGGCGTTTAATAATCTGCCAGGTCACTTCCAACGACTGCAATATGTATCGATGTAAAATATAATATAACGAAAGCTCGAAGTACAAGTTTGGATGTGTTACAATCAACAATAACGAATAGACTGCGGATTTTATGCGTTTATGATAAAAATGTGATAATAAACATTCTAGCCGTTTCGAAATGCTATTGAATTATAAGATGCCTAACGCTAGTGTCCTTAAAAGAGTTGCCAGAAAACGTCCTCGCACTTTCCTCTCTGCCGACAGATTCCACTCTAGCGACTCTCTGCAATGGGAGAATATTTTTCGCAATCTGAAATCATCCAATAATAATCTATATCAATAATACCAATAATACCTCGAAAGATTCTATTACCAAATATTTGCGGGGATCAAATAATTTTTTCACATACCCATCTGCTGTCTTGCTTTTGTCATTTTCACATCAAATTCGTAATCAGCGATCCGAAAAACCCCGGAGTACGAAATTTTGACTAAATTGGAATACAGTAAATCCTGGTAAGTTGCGCGGGCTAGAAACCTGGTAAGTTGCATCGGCCTACTCACTCCACTGTCTGTCAACGCTGTCCCGCGCCGCAGGACGGCGACTATTGTCGTCGGCTCGGGTATATCGGTGTGACCACCACTACATTGACTCAATGAATCGAATGTTCAAACTTCTTAATAATCATTATTTTTTCATGGAACTTTTTGAAAACGTATTTCTGGCATCTTTCTGAGTAAAACAAGACCAAACACGATATAGTTTCAATTGTAATTTAGTGGTGTAATCGACGAAGAAAGTTTCGGTCGCAAGGAAGGACAACGTATAGGAAAGAAATTCAAGTCTAATTCTTTGAGAACATATTTTCGACATGTTAGGTTGTTTATTTATATATATGCTATAGCGTATGTTGAATGTATGATAGATTATAAATTATGCTTCTCACATGTAGAGTAAATATGGGCCAAATTACATATATCGTGTTTGGTCTTGTTTTAATCAGAATAATGCCAGAAACAAGCCAGTAAAAGTCTCATGAAAAAATAATGAAAAATAAAGCATTTTGAATTGGCATTACATTGTGAGAATACGTGGGCCTTTAAACTGTGAACCGGCGACGGCCACACTCTGTGCGTAGCCGTCGCCGTTGCTCTATTGTAGTCTTGCAGCCATAAATCAGAAAAGCAAGTCTACCTGGTAAGTTGCTCAGTCAGAGAACAGCGTTTTTGCAACTTACCAGGATTTACTGTACTTAGAAAGAGACGCGGACACGCGCTGCCCTTCTCTATGTTCGGCTCGCCCTTTGTAGATAAAAAAAAATAGTGTCTGCGCACGGTAAAATGCGAGCAAATCCCTCCGAGGCTGTCGCTCTAATAGAAACATTAGTGTAGCGAGAAATACACATTTAGCGGGGAATACACATCGTCTGATAACGCTGGTCCTTATTGTATGTAGACGATCACGATAACGCGAATCGGTCGGGTCTGGACGGAACGGATGGTGTTCGATTCCGCCAAAAGAGATTCAAGGACTTCTCCGAACTCAGGGTCACGGTAAAAAGATGCAAACTGTCGCAAAGCAATCAGCTGCAAACCAGCTGTGAAAAATCCAATAATTCACGTCTTTTTCCAATGAGCCAACTTTCATTTTAATTCGGCCGGTGATCGTGTTGTAAATAATAAAAATAAACGTGTTGAGTTTAATTTCACATCTCGAATTATTTAAACTACAATACACACTTAATTCAGATGGTCGCGAGCTAATCAGCTTCAAGAATTCTTCGGCACGGCTGTCGGAAGAGGTGGCGGGGGTACGTCGGGCACTTTCGGTCTGTCTTCCTTGTCGGTGTCCTTTCTTTCTTCGTGATAACCCGGGAGCAGGTGTCCCGGGTCCCCGTTCTTCGGCGTAGACGCGGGAATCGGGTCGAGGGTGCCGTAGGGTTGATAGTCTACGTAGTAAGTCCCGGGGACCAGGTGAGGGTTGATTCCGCTGTACGTGTAGAAATAGGGGTCGTAGTAAAGCGATTGGTAATTCGGATAGAAGCTGAGAGGTTGTTCCTCGTTCCTATTCCTCGGGCCTGACTTCGGCTGGCTGTTCTCCTCCGCGGCCTGTTCCTTTTTCACCTCCGGGACCTTCGAATCATCCACTACAGTCTCCGCTGCAGCTTCCGGTTGCACCTCGGCACGGTTGCTCGGTTTCGATTCGCTTTGAGGAAGATGCAGCAGCTCCGGGCCGGACACCTGCGGCGACACCTGCGGATAGTAGATCGGCGGCACGTAGCCGATCGCCGTTCTGTGGATCACAGGCTGGATCACCGGGAATGCTCGCGATGGAGACAGGTTCTGGTTGCTGGTGATCACCGCGTTGTACACCTTCGGCACTTTCAGCAGCCCCGGGTGGCCCGCTGATAGGGCCACCATCGCAAGCACGATCGTCAGCTTCATCTGAAACACGTCCCAGGAGGCTTCTCAGAAATGTTCCACAAGAAAATGAATTCATGTATAACGTATGATACAGAAATTAACTCTTAGCACTCGAGTGTCGCCTCAGAGGCGCCACTAAAAATTGCTGTACTATTATTTAAATAATTGTTTACACTATCAGTTATGTCGGTATCTAACCAATTACTACACATTTAAGTATTGTATGAGGTATTATATCAATTTGATATTTATCAACTTGAAAAAATCATAGAGAATGGAAATATTGTAGGTCAGAAGAAACGTTTAATTTTCCAGTTAAAATAGCTCCGAGTGGAAAGGGTTAATACTGTTCCGAGAGCTATTGTAGGTACGTTCCAGGTCCCGTATCTGCGGACCCGGTTATATTATACTTCGCGGTATCTTTTCGTTTAGGTTCGAAATCAAAGACACAGCCGTGGCTCTTTGAGTCCCAATGACTCACGTTCAAATGTTTCAATTGCGTTTAGATTCGAAATCAAAGACAGCTGTGGCTCTTTGAGTCCCAATGGCTCACGTTCAAATGTTTCAATTTCAAATGTATCGACGAATTACCGAACTTGGTCAGTCGAAGGCTAGCTTTGCACCCTAGCTCGCATCCTTGCAGTCCTAGAAACGCGTCTACCCTCGTCGCGCCGTTTCTAGACTCTAGGACGTGTAATTCTAGAATTTCTAACATGCTCGAAGTGACGCAACGGTAACGGTAACAGAAGTAAAAAAAAGAAAATAGAACGAGCTGGTATCTCAGAGTCTCGATCATAACGACGCCGAAGCGGATACACGTAAACTGTCGTGTCGCTTGAGAAATTATAGCGCGAAGTTCTCTAGTCCAGACCACGCACGCGTTGTCGCGAATGGCCCGAAATCAACACGCGAAACGGACCCGACTTGTCAACAGAGTTAAACGCAGAAACGACAGATCGTGACGCAACGTATCCACAATGCGGCTATAAATCCCTTCCTACGTGCCCGTCCTTGAAAAGCGCATATTTTGAATGATCAAATCGTGTCTCAGCCACGTTATCGGACCGTTTCATTTAGAAAATCCTCGACGTCCGACGGCCTATCGGTCCTTGAGCTTCCGAACTCGAAAATTCGACTAGAGAAAGCCGGTATTTTCACAGGAGATTTCGACAGCGCGTCTCACGCCACGCGTCGGGCCTGGTGATCGGTGTCGTTTCTGGAAAGATGACCGCCACCCGTGTACAAGGATCGAGGGAACGCATACGAAACAGCCGCGGTAGAATCGTGCACGGAATATTTTCCTGTGGTTTCGTCGTAGGCGTGTCTGGTGAAATTCTTCCTTCCCGTGAAGTTCAACCCGATAGTCACAACTATGCTTGGCGCGAATTCGAATTCTTCCGCGATTTACGAAGGTGTTCAGGCGTCAACATCGGCATTCATGCAATCAAAGAAAAGAAAAGAGGGAGAGGCAATATTAAATGTAAGATAATAGGATAGATTAGAATAGATCAAATTAGATTAGGTTCGATTACACTAGATCAGATTAACGAATGGTATAGGATATGGACGGATGGGTGGATGAAGGGATGAATGATATAGTAGATCTATAAAACCAAGTCCAATTTCTTGGCCGCGAGGCCGAAATTAAATAAATTATTATTATTAATGGAAATTGTGTAAAGCATGTACCTTTATACATTGATTCTAAACGTTTTCTTTAAAATACGACAGAACTTTCCCTCCAACCTAACAACTTGTCGTGCTTCTCGCGTCCGTTGGAAAATCCGCGGTCCAGGAATAACAATTGGCTGCAACGAGGCGACAAAGAAACGGAGACTGCGGCAACGTTTGCCAAGGACGATCGAGCGAGAGAATTGCAAAGCCGAGTCACGAAGGTGCAGTTGATAATCGTTAATTCGCGATCCTGTTCGCTGCAAATCGGTCGCGTCTCGAGGGTACGCGATACTGACTGCAGATGCGAACTGCAACGTTCGCAATCGCGAGGACGCGCATGCCGCCATGATTCATCTCATTAACAAACGCTCGATCTCTTCCTTTCTACAGGACCCATAGTTTTTTTTTTGTCGGCTACGAAGAATATATTTTCGTTCGACGCACGCGTTTCAGTTCGAAATTGAACCAATCGGACGCTTACCTTTTGCTTTGCTCGCCTCCCACTACGGATGCGACGTTACACTGGAGCAAGGAACGTCGAGAAGCTGACACCAAGTAGCAAGAGAGCTGCATGGGACCGTAGTATATATGGCTCATGGGGTCCCAGAGTTCAAGTCCCCTGGCTCCCCACTACGAACGCCACTTGGCGAAAGTACTCGCCGATCGGTAATGTAATGTTCGACTTCGGGCCCGCCTGTACCACCAGACAACTGCAGAAGGACAGTTTACCGTGTGCAGGATCCCGATGCTCCGGTAAACCGCCCGAGAAACTCAGCCACGTCCTTCGAGAACCGATGAGGCCTTCGAAAATTTTTCTTCGCCCCGACTCTGCAAGAGAAATATTGTTTCTTCAAATTTCTCTGATAAATATATTCTAACGTACAGTAGGACCTCGATCGGAAGACCCGTGGGACGTAATGAAAATGTACATTATATGTATTCCAAAATGAATTTTTCAGTTTTGAACATTTATTTCCCTTCATAATATAAGCATGTTTAACCGCATATTTGTTTATTATCGGAATCCGGTTAATCGAGGTCCGACTGTACTTTCATACGTTTGCACTTTTACACTCTTCACTTGTTGTTAGAATTTCATTTTTGGACACCAAGTTTCAAACGATGCATTGAATCCTCCGATGCATAGTTTGGTATCCATAGATCTACGAAGAAAAACTACATTGCGGATTTTTATGTAGAATAAAAAGGTCCGAATTCATTGCAAGGACTATATGTGCCCATAATTATGAAAGCATAAATAAAGGTACAAATAATTGAATTTAGATTTAAATATAATGATTGAAAGTTGAATTTGAGTTTTGATTTAAATATAATGGTTGAAAGGTGAATTTGCAGTTAGATTTAAATATAATGATTTATAGTTGAATTTTGATTTCACTTGGGGTGTTTACCCCCAACGATGGCTACAATGAAAGACGCGAGCATCAACAGTAAATAAATTTATTAACCGAGTGACCGGTTTCCAGGAATTTCAGGACAATAGACGTAGGGGGTGGCCAGTTGAATTCTCGGAAATCCTGGCCCCCCTTTACAATAGCTTAGGTGGGAGTGCGGTTTTAGTTGGTAGAGGCTGGCCGGAGAGTCCTCTGTACAGTCCCACATAACCCTGGCCCCCTTGGGGTATGCGTAACGCATTTCCGCACTATGAAAAAAAAAGGACAATAGACGTAAGATGATTTCTTACATTTCTTCCCTCTACTAACAAAGAAACCCGCCCAGTTACGAGTCGCACATGAATTGCAATTTTCTGGAAAATAGAAAATGAGACAGCATGAATAGGCTACGCCTGTCGGATATTTCAGTTGGTATAGTTAATAGCAAACGTCGCGTCATTTGCTGTGTCACGAGTTGCGAGACCTGGTTTCCGAAGGTAAGTGACACATTCTAATCATCCGCTCGAACCATTTATCAGGGCTGTAATGAAATAAAAGTCGAACAATCCGGCTCAACGAGACGAAATCATTGGCGAATGTCCAATGACGCAGTTGCGCGATGAAAAACGGTGGAAACGTCGCGTTTATCTTTGTCAGTTAGGCGATCGTTGGAAAATGAGCAATTTTGTCAATGATGTGTTTTTCGATTTTGTCGATTTGATGAAAGCATAAGAGTATCTACTAAAAATGTTATCGTTTGAAAAGAATGTTTTTTCACCATTCATTTTGCAATTGTTTGAAACGAAAGGAATGTTCCCATAGCAGGAGACTTTTTAAATATCTGCAAAACAAATTAGTACATATTCCAACACGTTTATCAGTAGCGTCCCGTATAGAAAAACAATGTTAAGCTTCCCGGGATACTCTTGTCTAATCGAAGAATTGAAATCGAACGCATTAACTCACACCATACTTGTATCGTTAACAGTTTATTAAGTATAAACAAATTTGGTAGCGTGAAACTTGAAGTGGCGCCTCGGAGACGCCAGTCGAATGCGAAGGGTTAAATGATTTTGTACGTTTCACACAAATCTCATCGAGTTTTAATAATTATTACTAGTTACTTGATAATGAAGTTTCCATCGCACACTATAATTTAGTTAATTTCAGAACGAATAAAATTAGTGCCGCTAATTTGACGACAATTATTTTTAAGCAAATCGACAGCGCTAGTCGTCGATGATCTGTCGTACGTTTATGTTGTCTTTATAAATAAGCGGTGTTAAACTAATTGAAGACGTTTATATACAAAATGCGATTGAAGACGCGACTGACGCGATTCGAGCGTTCGCGTTTCTCGCGACAGACAGCTCCGGGATCGGTACTTCGAGGTTTCGGTCGGGTCTTCGCGATCGTCTCGCTTTCGCGAATCGCGTCCCGTTACAAATCGGTTGATTCGGCGGTTCGCGCGTGCCACGGGAGTGTCAGAATGTTGGCAACGGTCACGAATCGCGCGGCAATATATCAGAAAGTCGCGAGCCTCTTAGAATCCCGAAGAAATCCGGTCCGATTACCTTGCGTTCGCGCGAATCGGTGATATTCTTCGGAATTCCAGAGTGCATGGTTTAGCATACAATAGGCAAAGGTCGCAGCGTATCGTCCGGCGAACGATATCCCTAATTATACGAATTATTTACATACTAGGTGGGACGAGCGATTGCGACACTGCTAACCTCGCTTTACACTTAAATTTTATAGATTTACTTTTGACCTGTCCCTATTGTTCGAGATGCCCCGCCGCTATTACCTGGATCCCGATTACGACCCATAAATGGTTTACGAACGGGGTTTAATCCCTTCGACGACGTCTGTAATCCTTGTCGATCGATTTCCGCACGAAATTCTTAACAACTATAGTAAAGTAATATTCTTTACAAATTAACGAAGTAACCGTGTTCCGGACGCGTTGAGCCATCGTGATCCTTCGCACAATCGCTGCCCCAAAATATTAAACGCTCACCACCTCCGTCACAAATTTGTAAATATGTCATTTGTGACGTCCACAATCTTGCAATGAAGTGATAATATACAACATAATATTATAGCTTTCGTTAAATTGTTTCCATGTGTGACGAGGGATGTACATTTTATAAAACATTTTGCAGGCCACAAAGGATCAACGATTTTTTTATGTACATACATCCCCGTCGTGTAAGGACTTTGTAAACGGCCTGATCATTTTTGTATCGGTTGCTCGAAGTTTATAATAGTTCGTCCGCGATCGAATTGTGCGAAGGGAGACGATGGTGGTGATCACAGTTCGGTGGATTGTTCGTCATATAGACTCGATGGGAATGTAGCACATCCTCCTGAACAGCAGGATCGGGAAGTTCGGCAAGAAGACGACGAACAGCAGAACCAACGGTGACAGGAGCAGCAGGATGCTGGCGTACATCACCAACCACCATACCGACGACATACCCAGCACCGGATCCAACATCGTGAATGCTGGTCAATCTTCAACCAAGATCATCGTATATCCGGTTTTGTCCTAGGACGATCACTGGACGTCTTAACCCTGAAAAAGACACGCGTTAATTACAAGTTCAACGAGAATATGTGCCCATAATTATGAAAGTGGTCTAAGATGAATTTTAAAAAATGAGTTCATCAGTTGTTCCACAAACAAACACTGTTTTGTTTGTTTCTCGTTAATACCTCCTCAATACTTTACCAACCGAAAGCCTATCAATAGGATTTTCAATGATTCTGCTGTACCAAAAGAAAGCATAGAAATTTTCTTTTACATTACAATCTGAAATGAAAGTATTAGATGACGTTATTGAGGGTGACTTGTGTTAGTTCAGAATGAAAATTGATGTTGCTATTGAAGGTTCCATTAAAAAGTATTTAGCCATGCCCTGGTTTATTAGATTCAAAAATATCTGTTCTATCAGAACACTTTCAAAAAAGTTCTGAACACTTCATCTACGAAAAAGCCGTGAACGTTTTCAACGCTGCTATAAACGTCGCAGGACCCAAGAAGAGAAAGTGTCGAAGCCACTCAAGGATATCATAAGTTAGCCCTGCCCGATCTGTCGAAGTCGAAGGGGCTGCGCACGTGCTGTCTCCTCGACGCAACGACAGACGATAATCGCTAGAAAGGATTTATGCGAACGTTATCGAGATCCATGAGACTAACCTAGACTTTCGCAGGACCCTGTCACCGAAATTAAACGGGGCCTGCTCGACTGTACGACAACCTTCTAATTTTCTCGCGGTGTGTAACAGCGTTCCGCACTCGCTGCTGGTTTCAAGGATACTTCTTACCCGTTGCATCACGCCGGGAAAGGTGAACCAGTCTTCCGTACAGCGTGCGGAATAATTGTCGTCATATTGCGCAGCGGAGCCGCGTGTAGGCCACGTGTTCCGAATAAACCGAGCCTGTTGTTTTCCAGGTAGCTGTCGCGTTTCCACGAGGAGGATCGCGGCGCGGAGTTGAACTGCGAGGCAACGAAACGAACGCGAGCCTTCGACGTCGAGCTGCTTACTCGCTCGGTTGCGCAATCCAGCCACCGGTTCCTTTTGTAACGATTGTGTAATAGGACATCGCGAGCTTCTCGCTACCAACTATCGTTGGCAACGCGAGAATTGCCGAAGAGACGGTTCAACTCCAACTCGAAATTATTTCGAAAATCTAAGTCTCGAGGCGTTTCGCTGTCTCTGTCATACGGAGGTCAATATGCGCGTGATCTTCGGCTAATAAGGAAAACACTCGGATCGCTGCTTTCTATGCGTTCAGTCACGACGATCACCGTCCTTAACACGTTATCTACGTCGGTGATTATATTATATAATTTTTGAAAGTCCATGGTCCACGGCTAAGTATGTTTTAACTCTCCGCTCCATCAGCAACCGGGGTTGTTCATATGTCCAGAGCGAAATTTCACTCTAGAATTACTTTCTTGCTAATATTTATCTTTTTTCCGTTCGTTCTTTAAATATTTGACGTTCCTACGATTGTATAATTGAAATAGAGACTTCGATACGTATTCCAGGACTTTATTACAGTTTTTGAAAATCTAGAAAATCCTATTAACCCTTTCGCTACCGTGGACGATATATGTAGAAGTTATTCGAGAAAAACGCTTTTATGAGAATTAAATAAATCTCAAATAGAGCTCAAACTTTGCACAGTTTTTTTTTTTTTAATTATTTGGAAGAACCCTGGGGGGTTCCGTCACAGAAATTTTGACAGAAATGTTTGACAAGAGTAAATAAGAGCCACCCTTGTGATCTATCAAGGATTAGAAGCGTGAGAGTGATCAGACCGATCCCGAATCTGAAGTCCAATGTTCAAGGAAACCGCTGTGCCGTTCGAATGAAAGCACGCGTCGTCGTCCTTGCGCGCATACTGTATGATCGATTAATAACGGGGAGACCGGTCGAGCAAGAGTCGCGTGGTTACGAAAAAACGTGACGAAAACAGTCGGAGAACCCGAACGCAGGAGCAACGCTCGTAGGAGATCGAAATCATGCTGGATATCCGACTTGGTGAACGCTTGATGATCGCCGTTCGTCAGCAATCTCGCGGAGCACGCATCCATCGCGCTCCAATCCACGCTGACCGCGATTCCACTGCGGAAAGTGAAATTTCCACGATTGCGTAATCGTGGCATAATAGTGTTATCCAGCATAGGCGGTCGGCACATGGTTACGAAGTATACCAGCCATTAATGAAACTCTGTAAGGAGAGATGTGTACTAGAATTATGCAAACGATTACCGATTCTCTCGACTCTGTATACCTTCGATTTCGTTCCGTCGCGATTCGATTCTTTCAATCTTGAAATTAGTTTTTCGATTTCAAGAAAATTCTACCCCTTGTCGTGTTCGAACGAGTCAGACTCGTGATGAAGATTTGAACGAAGTCTAATAAGTATGAATGTTACGCGTTTCTTTTTAGATGAGATCAAATTCGACCTCGTTTGTAAAGTTTCTTTTCCCTTCTACGATATTTTTGAGGATAAACACGTTTTAGTCTCTGTAAGTGTATTTTACACAAATTTTATAAAGCGTTTAATTTCGATTCAATCTCTTTTACCAGGACCGCCGAACAGTAAAGTTATGACAACTTTGTAATTGATAAATATTTTTATATAATAAACTTACGAGGTACTTTTTCAGTTTCCTGCAAATCTTTAATCATTGGTAACCGGTACAAATGACTCGCTTTCAAAACCCGCACCTTTTCTAGCTAAAACGAACGCACGCCAGAGACCAAGAATCTCGAAAACCCAGTCGTTTCTAAAAGATATTAAACCTGTATTATTTAATACCTACAAACACGCGTAACTTTCTCTGGAGACTTTAATTCAATGTCCACATTTAATCGCCGCGGAAACCTCTGAGCCATTAATCTCTGGATCACGATCCTACAGCAATTGTTCCGCGGTCTCATCTGTAGTTTGCTACGCCGAAGCGTTTACACAGTTCTTCGTCAATCGGATCTACCCGCGAAAAATCCATTTTCCCGAGCGATCGAGGTCCAACATGCAGCTATCAATTCCGCCGGAACAGCGTTTCTAGGTCAAAGTAAAAGTGTGGACGCAGACCGGTGAAACGAACGAGATTTTCGATCCATTCTCCGCTGCGTCGTCGTCCTTGGCCCGGTAAAAAAATTCACGGGATCGGCACGCTCGCGCCTAAACACGAAACAAACATTTCGACGCCACTTTCAATTGGAACAACAACTGCAGAGTTGAAATTACAAAGCCTACCTGAAATTATCAAATTTCGAGCGAGGAGCAGCACCGAGTGTTTCTAAGAATTAAAACTCTCTTCTGATGCTCTTCGTCTCAGCAAATCTCTTCCTAGAGTCTGCTCTGTGATTAACAGACTGGACAACTGTATGCAAAATAAAACTGTTTTTCATCGAGTGTAACAGTCCTTCTTTTACAAATTTTTGCACAGTTCAAAATAAAATTTGTCTAATCTCTTCACTGTTTTGCAATGTGACCTACTAATTATTTTTATGAATGCATAAAGATTCGCAATCCAATGATTAATTTATCAATCTCCTTTTGATACAAAACAATTGTATTACCTACAGTGACTCCCACTGATATTCGAACACTGTGAACTAGACGATAACTTTTTTTATTATTGTACTATACGATTTGAACGTTTTTAGGAAGCTAGAACCATTAGTTTGCTAAAGGATATGAAAATAAATTTGGTGAAAAATTGCAATTGATCGGAATTGTAGAAAAAATACTGAAAGTTGCATTTTACAACTTTTTTATGTGGGCCTATATTGAAAATTTAAAAATTACGATTTGTAGATCTGTGTCAATTATGTGCACTGTGAAAGTTTCATCGAAATCGGTTGATACGGAAAAAAACGACAGGCATTGAAAGATGTAAGAATCCTTAGATTTACTGCAGTTATAGGCCGACAAATCGTGAAAATCTGCAATTTTTACCATCTTTAAACGTTTATAGCTCATTGTAACGTCGCTCGATTTTTACGAAATTTTTCGAATATGTTTAATTGACACAGATCTACAAACCGTAGTTTTTAAATCTTCAATACAGGCCCACATAAAAAAGTTGTAAAATGTAACTTTTAATATCTTTTCTACAATTCCGATTCATTGCAATTTTTGACAAAAATTTTATTTCACATCTTGTAGCAAACTAATTGCTCTAGCTTCCCAAAAAGGTTCAAATCCTATAGTACAATATTAAAAAAGTTATCGTCTTTTTAAGAGTGTCCGAATATTAGTGGGAGTCACTGTATATCATATTGGTGTGCAAAATGGGATTTCATTAATTTCACTAGTTTCTTCAATGTTATTGAATTGTTTGTTGATATGATTGATAATCGTCCATAATTGTCTGCATGTGAAGAGATCGAGAAATTATTCACAGCGCATAAGAGAGCAAGAGATTTGCAGGAATAAAGATCTTCAACCGTTTGCAGAGAGTCCTGATCGTTGACATCCACCTTGCTCCTCGCTTTAAATTGATTAATTTCGTAATTCTGTTTGAAAGGGCATCCATCCCTTTAATCCCCATAGCGGAAGAAACTTCGATTGAGGATCGTCGGTGCAAATCCTGGAGGTTGTCGCGAAGCCGCGTCGATCAGCTGGTCTTGGATCGTTTAGGATGAGCACCGTGGTGTCTCTCGAAGCGTTCTCGGTCCATCGAGTTTGCCTACCTTTCCACGATCCGGCACGATCCACATCACAGAACAAACGGTCGCCGCTTCGGTCTATCGCACGGAAGGGCTGCACTAAGATCGACTCTAATAATACTGCACCGCGATTTTTGCACGAATGCGCGATAGATCGACTCGTCTGATCGTTTCTCGCGTGCGTTTCAGCCGCTTTCCGCGGACTGAGCGCGCGTGGCAGCGCGGCAAGCGCCCATGCTTCGATGTCCCGGCTCTACTTTCCCTTTCTTTCGGCGCTTCGAAACAGAGTTACGTCGGTTGAGTCACCAGGTAAACGCTCCGTCGGCCTCGGATCGATACGATCACCACGCCGCAAACACCGGGCCAGCGATTTTCATCCGTTTAGATCAGTCGTACTCAATCTGCGCTGCGGTCTGCCAAACGGATTTTATAGACTTTATAGCGTATCCACCAAATTTGAAAAATCATTGAACATGGAAGTATTCTAGATTGGAACAAGTGTTTCAAGTTAACATAGCTCTGAGTGCAAAGGGTTAAAAGATGTTAACATCACATGCATAGTGATGCGTAGGCGGGCGATGGTGAAGCCGCGTCGTGGCAAAACGCTCAAGCTGTTAGCTTAATACCGACAGAACCGGTCGGTATTTTTTTATGACAGCGCCACCGGAACTGACGGTCGGTAACGGAATTTGAGGAAACTTCCGGAAATGTTTTTTTGAATCGCTAAAAATTCTATTGAAATTTTAGGTATTTTAGTATTTCAAATCACTATTAGTTTCACGTTATCCCCGCGTCCACCTGGCCTTACGTTTGGAGCAGCTGAATATCACAGAGTTTGGCAGTCTCTCGCGAAAACGTTTTGTTATCTTTCGATCTATCTTAGTGTTTTTCTTGTGCAAATTCTTACACAATATGGTACCGACAAAACTGATAGGCGTTGCGATCAATCTGTCTTATTACTACGCGTTGAACAAAGTTAATTATACCAATCTAATAGTAATAGTACACTAGTCTAAAATAATCTGAACTAGTGTTATTTTAGAATAGCAATTGAACTTCCTATTTGCCAATAGTGTATGTATAGGATACAACTGACACAAGCATATGTTGTTTTACGGACGGAGAACAATTGATTTCTTTATGATATATATGCCAATGAAATACTAACAAGTGATCTCACTATCTTCATTGACCAATGGAGTGCAGATTTGATGCATTTATAGATACAATGAGTGAATTAGTTGTAAGTTTAATAAGATACTTAGTTGAGACAAGAATTTTTTATTTTGCATAAAGATCCGCGATCTATTGATCAAAATTTATTTCAGTATTCTTTTGCTAACAAACAATAAAATCCATGCAAATTTAATCACAGCGTCTGCAATAGAAATTGCATTTTACAATATTACTATTCCAATGTTTAATTGGCAGCAATATTATGCATCAAAGATTGAACTGCTCAATACAGATAAAAAGGAGTATAATAGAAATTGGAGTAAGAATAGGAGTAAGAATAGGAGTAAGAATAGGAGTAAAAATTGGAGTAAAAATTGGAGTAAAAATTGGAGTAAAAATTGGAGTTTTTCCTTCGTTATGAAACTGTTGGCCCTTAAAAGGGCCGATATGGTTTTGTTGATGAACCAGGAGAAATTTACGCCTTCTTGTCGGTCTTCTTGGGCAGAAGAACTGCCTGGATGTTAGGCAGAACACCACCTTGAGCAATGGTGACTCCGGACAGAAGCTTGTTCAACTCTTCGTCATTCCTGATGGCCAGTTGCAAGTGTCTGGGGATAATCCTGGTCTTCTTGTTATCACGAGCAGCGTTACCCGCCAATTCCAACACTTCGGCAGCCAGATATTCCATCACTGCTGCCAAGTACACTGGAGCACCAGCTCCAACACGCTCGGCGTAATTGCCTTTGCGAAGAAGACGGTGAATACGACCAACTGGGAACTGAAGACCAGCTCGGTTGGAACGGGACTTTGCCTTTCCCTTGATTTTACCACCTTTGCCGCGACCAGACATGTTTATCGAGTTTGACAGAAAACGGCTTGAACGCGAAACAAAAGTTACTTCGATGTTCCCTCGTACGAGACTCAGGGAAGAATGATGCATCTGCGAACAGACCCCTCCGCTTTTATAGACTTTCAGGGGGCCAAGCGCTCCACCAATCAGGTGGCGGATTGGAGTCGCCGGCTGGCGATTGGAGCGCTGTTGACCGCCACGCGGACAGATGCTTCGTCAAGTAACCGCCATATTTTTTATAGCCAGGAAAACATTGAAAATTAGAAATATTCAGAACGCTAGAATAATACCATGACGTCGATAGTTTAAAAAAACGATTATGGGACAGACCCACGCTACAGACGCAATATAGCAGAAACAGGAGCCAGGGTCGTTGATCTCGATCTCGGACTATTGATATACATAGGTGTAACTCGTTTTGCATGGCACAGAGGCGAACAGAAGCCACGGCTGAAATTGGCGGGAACGAGACTCAGGTATCGACAACGTGTCCTTCTCTTCACGTGGTCTGCAGCTGTTTGCTCCCAGGAAAAGCTACGAGCACAATAGACTTTCTCCTCGAGAACTAATGTATTTTTGTTCTTCTGCAATAGTTATACGTAACTTGAAATATCGATCTCGACGTTCGAGGGACGTTCTGCTATAACTTCTCAGAGAACTTGCCATAACCTCCAATCCTTCTACATCCTGTTCTATTCTGTATTTTTTTATTACCGTTTGTTTATTTGTAATAATGAATATTTTTGTTCCTACTAGATTTTCATGCATCGTTCAGTCAATTGTCATATGATATAGTGAAATACAGAGTTTACTCTTACAGAAAACTGTGACACAATCCGAGGACAAGGATCGAGTATCGCATAAAAGTAAATATTTGTATATGTACCTAATAATGTCTTCAATGAACTGTGTACAGTACAGTATATCTATAATGATGGCGTTGTACGTCTAACCTTCAAAATCCATTCTCATTTATACGCAACATAGTACAAAATAATAGATGCATACATGAGTAACGGGAAACTGCGAAAAGAGAGAAGAAAACGTAAAAGGGGAAAGAAGAAGAAGGATCGTTTAGTTGATCATTCATTCGTAACGTTGTTTTCTCGATAAAATCGTGACGAGCATACTTTCCAGACAATTCTATTTTCTGTACTTAGGTTCATACAGTTGAACACGAGTCATTCTAACCTATGTTTTAACGGCACAGTTAATATTAAAACAATTTATTTGTTCGATTACGTTCTGAAATTCTGTAGAAAAATGTTCAATTTATTTGGTTAGGTCTATTACTGTTTGTTCCATCACTCTTTCGTGATCGTGAGTGAACGAGTCATATTCCCAAGATAACACGAAATGCTGAAATAGTAATTTCTCCTTTCTGGGATCGTAGGAACACCGACAATTGTCCTGAAAAAGTCGTAGCATAAGCATGTGGGGGATACCTGCGGAAAATGGCAACAGAAAAACGGGGCATGTTACAATTTCATAAAATTTTAGTTTAGCCACCAAGATTCGAAAGACATCAACATTTTATGTTTAGTTAAAAGATGATAATGATTAAACTGACAAAGGATGCATTTAGGACACCCTTCGCGTTTCCTAGAACATTCCTTGGTCGAAAGAGCTCGTCACGGTCAACTTAACCTAAACATCTTTGTTAGAAACAGATGATCCTATACTGATCAATTAAGATACTATGCGAAAACACTTTCTTGATGCAAATAGTTATGTAACGACAGATACTTCTCCTAGAAGTACAAAATGAAACATATTTAACCTGAATTATTAAGTCGTTCGATTTTGTTTTCTCAAGGGAAAGTGAAAGCCAATTTTTTACCCTTTAGAATATGTATTATGATATTTTTTCTTTCGTGCACTGCATTTTTTACTCTTGCGGTAATAAAAATGCAAGAGGAAATGCGTACTTTAATTTTGCATATTTGATGCGATGACAAAAGCATGTTTGAACGGTTAGAAAGCACTACAAGGCAGAAAAATGACATCACGAAATGTTAGCTGTAAAGATATACCACGATATTGCTTAAATAATAATAATAAATGGAAGCAATGCTTCTGTACACGAAAAATGAGATTATATATATATATATTTTTTCCGAACGACCTAATAATAAATTTCTTAATGTTGTGTCGCGAGCCTCAAATGAAAAGAGAATTACTCTGAAACATTCTAACACTTACTCTATTACTCTGCAACAAAACCAGGTTGAAAAAAAACTTTTCTAATGACCTACATAATATTTTTCCTATTAGTAAAAAATGAAACGTAATATCTAAGCTGAATAAATTCTTCTAAAAAGTCTCAAATGAATATTGAAAAGAATCTTTTCTAAAAATTCTAGAATGTTTGAATAGGAAGGAGTGAAGGGAATACAGTTTATAAATTGGAGAACGTTCCTGTGTTATAGATTTTGTGGCCCTGAAAAGGGCCAATGGTTATGAATCGTGGCGAAGCAATTACTTCTTCGCGGCAGCAGCCTTGGCTTTTGGTGATTTAGCTGTCTTCGGCTTGGGGGTTTTCGTCTTGGCCGCTGGAGCTTTGGTAGCCTTCTTGGTTTTGGAGAGGCTTTTGGTCTGGGCAGCAGCCTTCTGTTTCGCTGCTGCGTCGGCTTTCTTAGCAGCGGGAGTTTTCACCTTCCTCGGCGATGCTGGAGCTTTCTTGACTGCAGCGGGTTTCTTTGCTGCTGGTTTTTTAGCGGCTGCTTTCTTCGGGCTGGCCGGTTTCTTTTCAGCAGGCTTCTTCTCAGCTGGTTCGGCCTTCTTGACGACGCGTTTCGAAGTTTTGCTCTTGGTCTCGGTAGCGCCCTTAGGTACGGACAACTTGAACGAGCCAGATGCGCCCTTTCCTTTGGTCTGCACGACCGCGCCGGAAGTGACGGCTGTCTTCAAATACCTTTTGATGAACGGCGCCAGCTTTTCACCGTCGACCTTGTACGTGGTTGCGATGTACTTCTTGATGGCTTGCAGAGACGATCCCTTGCGATCCTTCAACTCCTTGATGGCGTTGTTCACCATCTCGGACGTCGGCGGATGCGACGACTTCGTACGCTGCGGCTTCGCCTTCGATTTTCCCGCCTTTTTCGCTGGACCACTTCCAGACGACGGATTCTCCGAGACAGTGGTGTTACCAGAGCTAGTCTTGTCCTCCATTGTTAACGAAACTCGGTAAAGTGTGTTTCTTTGAACAAAAAAAGAAAACAAAAGTACCAACGTCGACTTCTGCACAACAGTGTGTCTTTAGCAGATGGCGCTGAGCAAGCTCGGAATTGGTGTCGACGGCACGGCGGTCGGCCTACAATGCGCGAGCACGGACCATGGAGAGAGGCCCCTACTATGATTCCAATTTCGTGTTGCCGAGAATCCGAGACCGTCCGAGAAACTTTTGTTAATTAAACGATAATACGACGCGTTATCGGATATTTTTATGCACGGAATCGATCAATTATTGTTCGCCGCGTATGATGCGATCGTTAAACCAACCGATATACTCCGTTTTCAGTCATTAAAAACGTCTCGATCCGCGCGAACCCATGGTTCTCCCGGACGGCGGATAGACTAATCCGAAAAATTAAGTTAAAAATAGAAAAATGTTTATTGCTGAGCGATCTCACGGCTCGGTTCAGGTGCTCCAATGTCGGAGCGAATAATTCTCGCACAAAAACCGTCGATTCGACCCGCAGATTCTCGCGAATTCGAAGCGTTGTACACGGATCGAGATACAAGGATGTCGAAGATGCAATGCAAATGGACGACGCGATATTCGCTTGAACAAAATGTTTAACGAGACCAGTCAAGTCCAATTTCTCTACAGAACACACACGACGGTTTCGAAATTCATTTGTTCAGTTAATTATGCGATCGTACACGGAAAAAACAGATATTTGGCTGGGAATTACTCGCGATCTGCCTCGGTTGCAATAGCAATGGACTCGTATCCCTATATGGAATAAGTTATGCGGATTTACATCAAATATTTTTTACAAATTGTTTCAAAATATTTATTACGATAATACGTGGACATATCGCAAGCTGAAAGTACTATATGGATTGGCATTATACAGTTTATCCACAGAATTTGCGTCTCAGATTTTACCATAAGGCCACACCGATCATGTATTCTGATCACTTTTTTTTTTAATAAAACGCGTCGGCAATTAGTTGTAAAAAATTGTTAATATTTCTTCGTCAAGGAAAACATAAATATATACACTTTCAACAGCATGTTTTCCTTCATAGATTTTGACGAGTTGATTAGATGGGCAAGAGATCATTAACCTAAATACGATTGCATACGGAAAGTCCTCATGGATTTTATTTATTTTCATTTATCCCTGTTTTAATATATAATTATTCAGAATTTATATATAGGATTTGCGTCTCAGACTTTACCATAAGGCCACGCCAATTATGTATTCTGATCCCTTTTTTTTTAATTGAACGCTTCGTCAATCAATTACAAAAAATTGTTAGTAATTCTTCGTCAAAGAAATCATAAAAGCATATACTTGCAACAACGTTTTCCTTCATAGATTTCGGCGAGCTGACTAGATTGGCCGAGATCATTAATCTGAATATTACTGCGTATTCGTAGTTACGCCATTCACAATTTCTTGGAAAGTCCTCGTGGATTTTATTCATTTTGATTTATTCCTCAATCAAAGGAGTCTTAATATAGAATTATTCAGAGTTTATACATAGGGTTTGTATCTTATACTATACAATAAGGCTACATCAATCATGTATTCTGGCCACTTTTTTGTAGAATGTGTTGTTAATTAATTGTAAAAAGTTATTAATGTTTCTTCTTAAGTGAAAGTATAAAAATATACACATTCAACCAGATTTTTCCTTCGTATATTAAATGGGCACAGATCATTAACCTGAATACGACTACATACAGAGAGTCCTCATGGATTTTATTCATTTTGATTTATCCCTAAATCGAAGAAGTCTTAATATATTATTATTCAGAGTTTAAACATAGGATTTTCGTCTCAGACTTTACAATATAGCTACACCAATCACTTATTTTGATCCCTTTTGTATAACATAAAAATATTCCGTTTCAACCAAACGTTTTTCTTTATGCATAAGATTTGCGTCTCAGATTATTTATTGCAAAAAATTGTTAATATTTCTTCGAGAAGGAAAACATAAAAATATATTTCTTCCATAGATCTTGGTGAGCAGATGAGAAGGGTAGAGATCATTAATCTGAATAAGACTACGTACAGATGCAGCATTCACAATTTCTTGTAAAGTCCTCATGGATTTTATTAATTTTGATTTATTCCTGAATCGACGAAGTTTTAATCTATAATTATTTAAGGAAACATCGGTAGAGCTGTAAAGTGGTAAAAGCATGTGATCAATATGGTGACGTATCCACAACTGTATATTGAAAAATTCGAAAGTCTATATGCCGTCTGTCGTCCTGGAAGCAATATTGCGAATTCTGCATACAGGCGAATCCTTGATGAGCTTCATAAACAGGAAAGAGAAGGAAAAAGGAATGTTGAAAAATGTGCGACGAGTATTAAATACAATTTTAAGGCATCGTCGCTGTAACAGACTCGCAATAGGAAGGAAATACTTGTATTCTATTGCCATGCTTAGCACATTGATGTAACATTCATGAGAACTTAATGAATATTATTGGAAACGGTGTCGATGACATCGATGATTGAAAGTATTGACTGCTCGCTAAAAAAGATAAGCTGGAAATTCATACTGTGTGATCATTAAACTGTTAATTCTATAAAAAAAAATACAATTTGTATCTACATATATAAAGTTTTGTCGGATTTGTCTATTTCTAATTCTTTCTCATGAAATTACAAAAATTATTTACGGTTCTTTGTGTATTTTCAAATCTCGCTCGATATATTGCGTGATCTTCTAATATTTTTTATCATGGACTATTTTTTCAAGAACTACAATTTCATAAATGAAGGGAGAATAATATTCTCCGCAACTATAAAAAATCGTATCTTCCAAAATATCAAATTTTTCACTAGAAAATTTTTATTCGATATAACTTCTAAATTGTTGGCTGACACTAATTGTTCGGACTGTTTTTTGCATAGTAAATATTCCTACTCTATTTTTGCATAGCTAATTTCCCTACAAAATTGAGAAAAATGTTCATCGTAAATGCATGTACAGAAGCACAGTGCGCATGCAAATGCATTTCATTTCGGTTCATAAATAAAAGAAACACATTAAAAAGAAACTTTTGTAAGTATAAGAAATGTAAATATTCGTTCAAGTATTAATTATTTTCAGAGTTATTTTGGATGCAATTTGTTTGTAATAGTTGATAGATGAACTATTGATATTCCACGTTTGAACATTTGGTGGCCCTGAGAAGGGCCTTTTGTTTATATGATGATGATGATGATGGGTATTTAACCGCCGAAACCGTAGAGGGTTCTTCCTTGACGCTTCAGGGCGTACACGACGTCCATTGCTGTCACGGTCTTCCTTTTGGCGTGCTCGGTGTAGGTGACGGCGTCACGGATCACGTTCTCAAGGAACACCTTCAGAACACCACGAGTTTCTTCGTAGATCAAGCCAGAAATTCGCTTGACACCGCCACGACGAGCCAGACGACGGATGGCAGGTTTGGTGATACCCTGGATGTTATCACGCAAAACCTTTCTATGACGCTTTGCTCCTCCCTTTCCCAATCCCTTTCCTCCCTTTCCACGGCCAGTCATGATGCTCGATAAAGTAAGACGTGATCTCACCAAATTTCCAAACAGAAATGCTGCCTTTGCACGGTTGCACATTCGTTATATACTCTGCAGTCTGTCTCCCCTCTGCTAGCCTCTCAGCCAATCGGAGCCGCTCTTGCGGCAGATCGTAGCGCATAAGGGTCTGTTTATACTGGTATATTTCCGACCGGATATATCAGACCGGACAGATATTTTTCAATGGATTTTAATGGAATCATGTACACCTACTGTAGGTCTACATACTTCCATTAAAATCCATTGAAAAATATCTATCCGGTCTGATATATCCGGTCGGAAATATACCAGTATAAACAGACCCTAAACCGGGAACGCTCGGCCCGTTGAGCTCAATTCACACAAAAGCCCAGCAAGTTATTTGAATATTTTCTTGCTCAACAAAAATCAAATTAGCTGAAGCAGGAAACAACCAACAAATAATTTATTCCAAGACTGATCATCTAAAGTGTAGAAAGCTTCACTGCTTTAGGTGGCTCTGCTGTCGCAAGTGGAACGCGTTGTGGTCACCATGTTTGAGTTCCGAGTCAGGACACGTGCTCCGCGGGGGTTATGTTTTCCATACGATGATTTGAATAGATGATGTATCATCAAATCGTTGTAGTGTTAGCGATTATCATCCGTTTCCAGAGAACCCCAAGCTGAGAATGTTTGATCCAGTGGAGGCTGGTTCAATCGGCTCTGGAGGCAAGTGCAGAGGGAACCTGATTTTGCGGGTGCATGGGAGTTTCTTATTGCTATTCGGATGCAGGATTTAGCCAGTTTGTTTATCGCCTCGGCTAGCATTGGGATCTCGGACCTGTGGTGAATATCCAGGATGGGGTGATTGGTTCGGAGGCCCAGAATTATTTTGATGGCTTTGTTTTGTGCTTCTTTGGAGTCCAATGGGGTGTGTTTTGACTGCGACATGCCACAGGTGAGCCCCGTAGGTAATTACTTCTTTTTTGGTTCCGGTAAAAACCTGCAAAATTCAACAATTATTGTTTATCATAAGCTTCCTAGACCCAACTAATTTGCACATTGAATTTCCTTTTTTCAAGATGGAAGTGAACGAGTTTGATCAATCTGGTATGGAATTTCAGATTGATCTTTTTATGGATCAGACCATTGTGCCACACCGAGTCAAAGGAGTTGTTGAAGTCAAGAAGGACCATGCCAGCATATCTGTTGATATGTACTATGTGAATGTGGTATTGAGTCACCCTTAGAAGTTGATGAGTCGTGGAATGGAGGGCACGAAAACCAAATTGTGATTCAATTAGAATATTATTTTCATCGAAGTGTGCTTTGATCGCACTGTGGATCAACTTTTCAAAAAGTTTTGCCATGATGGGCAGAAGGCTGATTGGTCTATAGTTCTCAGGAAGTTTATGATTTTTCCCTGATTTAGGGATTGGAAAAATTTTGGCAATTTTCCAAGCTTCTGGAAAATAAGATTGTAGGACACAGGCACGAAAGATGTAGTATAGCTGCACAAAGATTTTATTTGGGGCTTTTTTGATTAAATTCGGTGAGAAATTGTCCCAGCCACAAGCCTTGTTTGTTTTTAGCTTTTTAGAGACCTCCCATATTTCTTTGGGAGAAAGAAACTTGAGAAGTTTATCACAAGGGGTTGGAAAATGGTGTTCATTGTAATGGAATTTACTGAATGAGAGGTTTACAGCTGATTGAAGATAGGATACCTCAGTATAAGCATTATCAAACACCTTTCGAAATCTATCAGGGTGAGAAGAAACAATAGTTTCTTTGTTTTTACTAGAAACTTTTTGAGAAGTAGATGTTGATTGATTTGTAGCAGAAGTGGATTCTGCAAATTTTTGAAAAGCTTTAGATGCAAAGATTTTGAATCTGTTCGAGGTCGATATGTTCGTAGTTAAGTGCCTGTTGGCTGGGGTACCTTGGCTTGACATGTTGTTCATCTTGTACTTCTTGGCTTCAGGATTTGGTTGTATATTATCCGGTTCAGGATATCCGCAATTTGCAGTATAGGTTAATATTGATTTCTGTTTTCAGTTTGCTGTTTGGGGCTTTGAAGGGGTAGAGTCTTTTGAGAGCAGGGTAGGCTTTTTTTGTATTGGTTTCTCTTGAGTGGGGAGCGTTTCTATAGATTCGCCAGTAGATTGGTGAAGATGTAGATTTCCCAGTTAGATGGGCAGTTGAGAGGAGCCTCGAATTGAGGCACTGCGGGTCGGTGCAGCTATGGAGGCTGGGTTGCGAGGAGCCTCATTTAGAGCTTGCTGCTGCAGCCGGTTGATGGTCAAGTGGGAAGCGTATCCTAGGAGAATACGGGAGGAGATCCCTCCTGAACTTGGAAATACAGTATTTTATGCATAAATGTCCCAAAAGTCTGGACGATAAATGTCCCAGATCTATCCCCACTACTGCAGGGTATACCCCCTTCAGGGGCCGTGAAACTCGAGAGGTCTCGGTCGCCGAGAAATATGACATCATGCGGCTCGGGTATATCGGTGAGATCACCTAATCCAAATTTCCAAATTCTTTATTTTTGTGTTTTTTTTTTTATGGAACTTTCACCATCATATTCGTGGCATTTTTCTGATAAAAATCAAATATGATATAATTCCGATAATATTTACTTGTGTAATGGACAATTAAAGTTTCGAACGCAAGGGAGGATAGCGTATGGGAAAGAAAGAGACGCCGAGAGTCGGAATATGCGGCACAGTTCAAAGGCTCGCTCGTCCTCACAATGCAATACCAAGGGATAACTTTTTTATTATTACTTATTTTTTTATAGGCCTTTTTTAAATAGATTTGTGACATTTTTGATTAGACCTCTGTCTAATCGTATATGATTTGGTGTCCTTTCTTGATTTCCTGGAGTTTTTGTTGTTTTGTAGATTCCATGGTCCAGGTCCTTGACCTTGTCCTGGAGGTTGGGGGGGCTCCAGGATGTTGCTGGAGTTGTTTGATGCCGGAGTGCGTTGCAAACCGGGTGCTTGTAAATGTGGATGATAGTCCTGAGTAATCCTCTGTTCCTTCGTCGAGTCGATGGAGCACTGGACACTGGACACTTGCAATTTAAGCGCGATTGTGTGTTTGGACTTTGTGGCATAGAGTGCCGTACGTTCCGAAAACCGAGATTGATGGTGGTGAGTTGTTACTCCGACCACGGTCAAAGAAGGAATCTCGATGTCGGAAGTTTTTTTTTTTTTTTTTTTTTTTATTAACATCAGGCAGAAGGCCTGTACCTAGCAGCATAAGTGCCGCTTTACCAGGGTGTAAAAGAACTTTATACTGTGGAGTGGAGTTACCTAAATAAAGATAGGAGTTGAAATTTATACAGCTGAAAAACGGGTGGGGATAAAAATTTGAAAAACAAATCCGAGGATAAGGATTCACATTAGGTGAGCAGAAGCAATGAATCCAACGAGAATAGGGTTCTCAGTTGGGTATAAAAATGTAGCACATGCGCGGGCAGCATGCAACAGCAAGGATTCCAAGCAGGAAGGTGGGGCAAATAACTGCGTCTTTATAGAGATGGGGAGGCAGAGCCAGACAGATCATCACGGTGGGCGATGATGGTGGAAATGCATCGGAAAGGTTTTCTTGATGCGGTAAGGAATCTGGCTGGGATTATATTCCCCGGTGAGACGAACAAGCTGGTTGGGGTGCTGCTTGACCTCATATCTACTGATAATATCAGTACAAAAATCGAGAAGACTCGGTACTTTGAGAATCTCGTTTAGCACGTAGGTGGGAGTGCGTGTGGGAAGTCCAGAGATAATCTTTAGGATGCGCGATTGAGCGCGGCTGGCGATAGTGAAGTTGGAAGAGGCTGCGGCTATCCAGACGTGCAACCCGTAGGTGAGCACAGGACCCAGGCAAGCCTTGTAAAGTGCGAGTCTCAGATTTCTGTTTAGCGGTGAAGCTTGACAAATCAGTTTGTGAATCGCGCCGGAGGCCGCGCGTGTTTTTGACACGATCGAGAATGGCTTCCTTCCATGTAAGCTTACTGTCCATCACAATACCCAGGTATCTAATTTTGTTTTGCCACGTGATAGTGGTGTTATTGACTACGAGAGGCGGAGTGTTTTTGAATTTTTTCCGCAGGGAAAGGAATCTCGATGTCGGAAGTTTTTTTTTTAAGCAGGTCGAAACCTGGGGCTTTAAGCATGAATCGTTTTTTTTTTGTTAAAGTCGCCTAGGACTGATGTGCCCTCTATACTTTAGATTATTTGGGTTTATGATTGGTATCTTGGTGGTTTTGGTTTATTTGTTATAATTTTGGTTTGATGGAGCAAGAAAAATTTCAAACGACTTGCTAAGCTTTAAGAGCTGGGCCAGCTCATCTTGACGTTGTTCATCCTTCGTGATTATTGCTTTCCTGGATGCTGGACTGTTGTAGCGGCAGATGGTGATGACTCTTTTGTTTCGTCAATTCCGATTGAGTCCCAGGCTGAGACTCGAACTCTGGGGATGTGCGATCCAGTGGGTGACTCATCAGGTTCAGGAGGGAGGTCCAGGGGAAATTTGATTTTGGGTGTGTAAGGGAGGTGTTCTCTCTTGTATTTTTCGGTGTCTCTTATTAGTGGATTTTTGCTATTGCTTGTGTTGTATGATCTGACTAGTTTTGTAAGGCTTTCGTTTAACATTGGAATTTCAGACTTGATGTGCAATTTTGTGAAACCGAATAAATATGCTCTTCAGGCTGGCTCTAACATACTTATTTTTTTAAGTGAGCTCGAAATTTTTGGAGTTTTGTGAAGTGTTTTCTTGGTAGTGTAAGCTAACTAACTTGGACATTGTGAATAGTTGGCTGTGTGCTCACCATACAGTTCGCGCATTTTGCCAAAGTTTCTTTGGGGTTAGCGCAGTCTTTCGATAAATGTTCTAGTCCACATTTAACACACCGTGGATTTTTGAAACAATTTGCACTTGCATGCCCAAATGATTTTCATCTGTAGCATTACGTATAATTTTTATTTTTAATGAATTTTTCCCAATAGATTCGGCAGTGGTATATAAAGCCCACTGTCTTAATGTTAGCTAGTTTTGTGCCTGGAGGGAAGGTTAATTTATATATTGTGCCACCGGGTGAGGCTTTAATTATTGAGCAGCTTTGGGGGATCCAAGTTACGTGACCTTTATTCTGCTAGAATGATAGTTGTTTCAACTGCGGGGTGGCCATTTAATACTACCGACATTGGTCTTTCGTCTGGTAGGGCATACGTGTGAAATTTTAAACCTGCTTTTTGGAATGATTTCTTTGCTTCAGTAAAATAATTAATTTCAGAAAAATGGATCCTAATTTGGTTTCCTAGGAATTTTAGGAAAAAATTTTTTCCTATTTGATTTTCCAGTTCGTTGGAGAAAGTGTCTACTTGGTTTTGATCTAATTTAAGGTAGATTGGTGGAGGGTGGCGATTTGATGAGGCAGCCTTGTCTGAATTTAGTGTTGTTTTGATAGGGATGTCTCTAGTTTCATTTGTTTTTGCAGAGTCTGCAAATTTTGTGAAAGCCATTTTGTGATAGATTTTTAATTTTTTCTCAAACAAAAACTGCTGAGTGTTTTCTGAAGCAGAAACTACTGTCACTTCTGATGTGCAATTTTGTGAGACCGAATAAATATGCTCATCTCAGCTCATCTGCACTACGAGAAGATCACCCCATCCCTATCGTGCTCGCAGAATTCAATCGGAGGCCTCGGAAGCGATGGATCATCCACGCCGCGCACTAGTCCAAATGAAGCGGCGTTTTCGAAGTTCCTGTTTCTGGTGGCTATCCAAACAGCAGGAGCTACTCCTTCACATAGGCAACACAAACCCGGGGCTACTTCTGCCCGTCGTCGCCTCAAACCGTAAAGGTTACATCATATTCCCTAACGATGATCCGAAAGCTGAACTGTACCAAAGTTGGGAACTCATCTCCGAAACTACCCTTCCTGGTGTAGTCGGAGTGATGGCTTCTATGAAGCCTACAAAACCGGCCGTTACTTTGCGTTTCACTCGCGCCGGACCAATCTGCCGTCCCCCACCCCACCATGACGCAGCCAATCAGGCAGCCTGACCCTCCAGAGCTTCTATATAAGGCCGATTTTCAGGCTGGCCCTAACATACTTATTTCGAACAACGGTGTGGCAGCTTCGCTGTTCGTCTCAGAATTCTCTTTGACTCTTCCACGTACGTTGCTTGAAGTGAAGCATGGCTCGTACCAAGCAGACTGCTCGTAAATCGACTGGTGGAAAGGCTCCACGCAAGCAGTTGGCCACCAAGGCAGCTCGTAAGAGTGCCCCGGCCACCGGAGGAGTGAAGAAGCCCCATCGCTACAGGCCTGGAACCGTAGCTCTTCGTGAAATCCGTAGATACCAGAAGAGCACTGAACTTCTCATCAGGAAGTTGCCTTTCCAACGGCTGGTTCGTGAAATCGCCCAGGACTTCAAAACCGACCTGCGATTCCAGAGCTCGGCTGTGATGGCCCTACAAGAAGCCAGCGAAGCTTACTTGGTTGGTTTGTTCGAAGACACCAACCTTTGCGCTATCCACGCTAAACGCGTCACCATCATGCCCAAGGATATTCAACTCGCTAGACGTATTCGAGGAGAGAGAGCTTAAATTCCCTAAGCTATCTACGGTTGTAGATCGTGGAACAAAAAACCGGCCCTTTTCAGGGCCCCAATATTTTCAAACCAGAAACACATTCCCAGTTAACTATATGAATAGAATAGATATAATAAGATATATTAGCTAAAAATACTAAAATTGTATATTTCTGCTCATAATCATGTGGTCTCAGTGAAACTGAAACAGAATGAGTATCAGTTGTTTCACTTCACATTATTGTAAACTAATTAATTCAATGCACCGTTAGATACTTCTTGTTATTTCAACATTTATATGGAATTCATTTAGAGTTAATATCCTTTTCCTTTGAATAGTTGAAACAAGAAATATATTGCTTAAATCGCTTTCAATATTTAGATATATCGTTTAAATCACTTTCAACAATTATATTTGAATCTAACTTTTCAAATTCAATTCTCACCCAACTTTCAATCCTTACATTTAAATTAAAATTCAATTTCATCTCCCAATCATTATATTATCTCTTTGCACTCCTTTGTCGAGTGTGATTCGACATCAGGAAAAGAAAAATGTAAATAAAACTGGTTCTTATATGTATTTCTTATATGTATTTATATTTATTTAATTGTCTTATTAATTAGTTAACTATAAGATCCACAAATATGAATTACACCAAAGCTCAAGAGAGCTATATCTAATATAATTAGTAAACAAAATTGTTTAAAATAAGTAGCAGTCGAGGAACTGTTCTTTGAAGTAAATTTCAAATAAAACACTTCAAATTGTAAAAAGTTGTAGGCA
Source organism: Lasioglossum morio (assembly GCA_916610235.2). Taxonomy (NCBI): domain Eukaryota; kingdom Metazoa; phylum Arthropoda; class Insecta; order Hymenoptera; family Halictidae; genus Lasioglossum; species Lasioglossum morio. The sequence goes on along the minus strand of OU744323.1, from coordinate 19,981,030 downwards.
ACAAAATTGAAAAACCAATCGAAATGAGCAAAGCGTTAAATCTAAATATCAATTCAACTCTCACCAACCCATTATAAATCAAAATTCAATTGAGTATAGAAATTCTTTTTTTTGCGTATTACAATGTCTACAGAATTTATGACTTTCACCATATTTTTGTATATCTACATGTTCAGCGTTTACCGTTACGGAAACATGGTTCAGACCCAACGTTGAGTACGTTATGGCAGATGTTTTTGACCACCCTTCGTTCTTCCCCTCGCAAGGGTTTCATATGTGTTCCGTTCCTTTGTCCCCCATGCAGCTGTTCTAAATAGTCTCTCTCAGTCGAAAAAAAATTCTTTCAGGTTTAGTCGAATTGTGAATGCCGATGCATACTGGCACTGAACATAAATTCCCATTACACGCAAGGCGTTTCTCACGGTTCATCCAACTACTATAAACATTATTTGACAAACCGTAGAATACCACGGGTATCGACAGCAAATATATAATTTATAGTCGCATATTTCCGCTATGCTCTTGATAATACGTAAAAATCAATTCAAAAGTAGAAGTATAGTTTATGCTAGATGCGCAGTACCCGCAAACCCGATAAGTTCGCGTAAGTTTCTTCATTGTATGAAAAGCATCTGAACCAAACGGTGATCGAATTATATACGTAAACATATTTTCTTTCTATATCGAGTGAAATAGATAGAAATATGTGCGTATAAAGTGATTAATTATCAATTTTCATTACAACTGTAGTCTCGACACGACTGAGTAATCCGGCGAATATGCCTTAACACAGTGCTTTACGGATAGATAGCTCGAAAATATGATATCAACTGTGTACTACAAGCTTATCGGTATATATTGAAGCAAAAAATTGGTCCGAGGAACATACGGTTTCGAGGAAAACGGATATTAAGGAAAAGTTCTTTTAGCATGTTCTTGGTTGCAAGCGGCGCGGTAGGCTGACAAAATGCATCGGTCTCTCTACAAGGTCCGCGCTCTGCTGGTTTAACCAACGTCGTTTCCCGCCGCCACCACAAGAGTACAGTACACTGACTAACAAGTCTATTGTTGAGATTTACAATAATTTCGCACATCTAGTTTGCTTGAATCGCATACGAGAATGGAAGCTAAAGTCTCTGTTGGTTCTGCTGTGGAAGGTGCAGCCCTTCCGGTGAAGAAAATCGCGAAGTCTAAGTTGAAAGTACGATCTACGAAACCGTACCATCCGTCGACGGCAGACATGGTAAAAGCCGCTATCAAAGAATTGAAGGATCGTAAAGGATCGTCCCTTCAAGCCATCAAGAAGTACATATCGACCGCTTACAACGTTGACGGTAACAAATTGTCTCCTTTCATAAAGCGTTACTTGAAGACAGCTTTGACATCTGGTGCTGTGGTGCAAACAAGTGGCAAAGGAGCTGCTGGATCGTTCAAATTACCAATCGACTCGTCCGGTGCAAAAGCTAAGGTGCACAGCCCACGTAGAAAGCCTGCGAAGAAGGTTGATGTCGCTAAAATGGCTGCCAAAAAACCGGTCGCTGTAAAGAAGCCTCTTGACAAGAAAAGCGTTCCACTGAAGAGAAGTGCAAAAACTCCTGCAGTCATCAAAATGAGATCAGCAGTCAAGTCGATCTCCAAAGCTAAGAAAATTGTCAAGAGACCCACCGCGAGGACCAAGGCACCCAAACCGAAGAAAGTAATTGTCCGTAAATCAGGAAAGATTGAAAGGAAGTAAATTGGCGATAATCCAGCAACAACATCTATAAATCAACATTAAAAAATGGCCCTTTTCAGGGCCACCACTTTTTTTACAACGTGAAACATCCTCATAATTCACCAATACGTGTATTCAAAGTCCTAACTCCTCTCCGTTGAACGTCAAAATGTGTTTCTCAGAAACGCAAGTTTCGTAGAAAAAGGTAAAGATTCTTTTTGTACTTTTTGCCACGTAACATTTCATTTACAGTTACAGAAAATAAAACTTCCTTATCCCCACAAATGTCGTAGAAGAGAAAAGAGAAATTATATTTTTGAAATCTTCGTTTCATTTAAATAGAAACGCATAACAAATTCATAATACAAATTTATATTGATCATACTTTTATAAGTAAATCATCGATAGGAGGAGGGCGATAATTCTCTTCAACTACTAACCGTATCATATTCCATTTTACAAGAACCTTTACCGTTACAAACTCAGGTTGTGATAGGAAACGTGCAGGTAAGAATAAAGCAACGGTGCAAGGATTTCGTCCGGAACACCGGTACCTATTTCACAATAAAGAGAAATGGTCAAAAGATATCCTCCGGTACAGGGAGTTTTACAACATATGTAGTAGACTCCTTCATGCAGTGTGGAATAGGTTTCATTAGGATTTCAAAGGACACTGCTACCTCAAAATAAAGAGAATGGTTAACAAAAATACTCCGATAGAGGCACATAGTAAAAAAATTTAACAGACAGAGCTTTTATTATAGCATTTTTTGTCAGATTGCACATTACTATTGCGAGCAGTCATAAACATTTACTATAAATAATCAATATAACTGACAATTTTTAAGAAGAAATATATGCGAACGTTACTGCAACTCGATAATTCTAAAAACATGCTAATTAAAGGTTCAGGGATTCTTATAAATTTTCACTTCATATATTACTATTCATCTGTTGATAAATTGGATGAAATTCCTTCGTTTAAAATATTTGTTGGCCCTGAAAAGGGCCGATTTTTCTATGCGTTGATGACGGATGTGGATGTTTAACCGCCGAAACCGTAGAGGGTTCTTCCTTGACGCTTCAGGGCGTACACGACGTCCATTGCTGTCACGGTCTTCCTTTTGGCGTGCTCGGTGTAGGTGACGGCGTCGCGGATCACGTTCTCAAGGAATACCTTCAGAACACCACGAGTTTCTTCGTAGATCAAGCCAGAAATTCGCTTGACACCGCCACGACGAGCCAGACGACGGATGGCAGGTTTGGTGATACCCTGGATGTTGTCACGCAAAACCTTTCTATGACGCTTTGCTCCTCCCTTTCCCAAACCCTTTCCTCCCTTTCCACGGCCAGTCATGATGCTCGATAAACTAAGACGTGACTTCACCAAATTCTCAAACAGAAATGCTGCCTTTGCACGGTTTCACATGTGTTATATACTCTGCGGTCTGCCTCCCCTCCACTAGGCGCTCAGCCAATCAGCGCCGCCCTGCGGCAGATCGTAGCGCATAAAACGGGGACGCTCGGCCCGTTGAGCACAATTCACGTTGAACTACGACACTGTACGTTCGTCTCTTCTTCGTGCTTCTACAACATTTGACAACATGGCTCGTACCAAGCAGACCGCTCGTAAATCGACTGGTGGAAAGGCTCCACGTAAGCAGTTGGCGACCAAGGCAGCTCGTAAGAGTGCCCCGGCTACCGGAGGAGTGAAGAAGCCCCATCGCTACAGGCCTGGAACCGTAGCTCTTCGTGAAATCCGTAGATACCAGAAGAGCACTGAACTTCTCATCAGAAAGTTGCCTTTCCAACGCCTGGTTCGTGAAATCGCCCAGGACTTCAAAACCGATCTGCGATTCCAGAGCTCGGCTGTGATGGCCCTTCAGGAAGCCAGCGAAGCTTACTTGGTTGGTTTGTTCGAAGACACCAACCTTTGCGCTATCCACGCTAAACGCGTCACCATCATGCCTAAGGACATCCAGCTGGCTCGTCGTATCCGTGGAGAGAGAGCTTAATTTCATAACTCTTTTGAATTTTACAAACGGCCCTTTTCAGGGCCAAAATCGATTAAACGAAGCAAACACTAATGATTCAACCACAAGAATATACTTTTGAATTCTTTCTTATTTTAGTTTTTGATTTTTAGACAGTTTGAGACGTTTCGTATTATCATGAGCTCTTTGTTTTAGTTTCCTTGAGCAATGTTCTCTATACTCCTGAATATATAGTAAATTTTTCTTTATTGTTATTTGAACAAGAAAACGAATAATAGCTTTCTGTTTTGAACGTGGCAGTTACAACAGTAGGACTTCGGTTGTTGCGGACCTTGCTTCCGCGTATTCTGTTTATTATGTGTAAAGTCTCTGCCTATACAAAGGATAATTACTTAAACCTTTTCGAAAAGTTGTAAATATTGGAATGGCATTTGGTCTGGACGACTTGGATTCTCTAAGCCTTAGCACTCGAGTGGTGACTCAGTGAAAATTCCTGCTAATAATTGCTGTACTATTATTCCCAATATTGTTCTCAATATTACACATGTTATCTAATCAACTACTGAACATTTAAGTATTGTATAAGGAGTTCTACCTCAATTTCATGTCAATTAAATGAGAAAAAGTCGTTCATATAGTATGGAATTATTTTAGATTAGAAGAAATGTTTAATTTCCATTCTGAACAGTATATTATTTCAAGAATCCATATCTATACCGTGATAAACATTTCCTCGTCGACATTTTCAGGTTCTCATACACTTGTAGTAAACACAGTTCGTAATTCTTGGCTCATTGTCAGTTAATACATTCAGGAAAACGTTAATATAGAATTCAGTATGTACAGCGAGCGGGCATCGTTGTAGGAAAAGCACCAGAGATAGAAACCGCGGTCAAAATATTTGTGTAGTTTCTATGTTACGACAAGCGGTTTGGTATTCGTAATTACGATATTGATATTAGATTGTTCATTTCATTTTTACGCTATCGCCACAGCCGACTGACTCGGAAAGGGAACCGAAGTGATAGAAACATTACATAATTCATGTTTAACCGATTGTTAATCGTATTGTCTATAAGAGAACGGTTTTCTACGACGCAGTTCGTTTTTTCTCATTTGCGTGTGTTTCATAAATGTTTTTTTCTTGGAGGTTGGTTGATCAACCAAGAATGCGAAGAAAAAATAGCGGGCTCCGCCAGAGCACAGCACTATCTGCAATCGTGTTTCCCTCCAAATTCTAAAAACCATCCACGCGGCAGGAAGGTTCCTGCCGTCTGCATTCCTCGAACTCCGAACAAAGAACACAAGGCATAAAGTTTTTGTGCGGGCAACAGAATATGTTGCGTTGGACGATTTTGAATTTTGTAACGGCTTCTTTCAGATACTGGAAAGTTTGTCGTTATTCTTTTCCAGTATTACATCGTGATTTATTAGGTTGTCTCAAAAGTTTCTTTCGGAATGTGTTCCTTTAATGTTGCTAAATAAATAGAAACAATGCGATAATCTTTATGTTAATGTTCTAGTACTTCCTAATATGAATTCCCAACATGAAAAAACGTTTTGTGCACGAATCGAAAACCAATTCTTAGGACAACCTAATATTTATTTAGCAATATTAAAAAAACATATTCTGAAAAAAACTTCAGACAACCTAATGTTTAATACTATAATAACTGCCGAGCTCTCTAACTCCAAACAAAGAACACAAGCCGTAAGAATTATTTAACAACATAATGCATCAGTCTCATTGGTTGACGTTGAGATAAACTTTATTTAAAAGTAGAATTATACAATATAAAACTATCAAATCAACAGAGTAAAAATTAATTTAGACTGCGCGATTCTTATGAAAATACGTGTTCTAATAAAGAGATTTATTAAATCATTTCTTATGAAAGCAACTTTATACTTTCATTAATTGTGAAATAAATCTAGCGATTGTGGTACGTTAGCATCGAACTAAAAGTTCTATATGAAGTACCTAGACTGTAAAAGTATTTCTGGATCGAAACATTTTATAAGAGTTGCATTCTAAAATCGAACGTTTCATATGCAATATCCTAATAGATAAAAGAATGTATCGGATGTATTACAATGTAAGCAACTTGATAATTTTTCACTGCTTATTTCTCTAATGTTAATATTGTACTCAAAAAATGTTCATTATATTGTTCAATTCTATTCTATAAGTTATCCTTGTAATGTTAGCATGCACAGCCATGTGCATGCTGCTAATAATCCCATGTGGGGTTTCATAGCTTAATAAAAAAAAAACCTCGAAAATTTCAACTGTAAAATGAAAAATATAAAACCCGTGAAGGTACAGAGAATATGTACAATGTACAACACAGTTCGGACTCGGTAAAAACACGTTTATATATATATATATAAAGAAAAAGAGGTAGTTCATCTGTAAGAGTAAGAGGACATTTTTCCATTAGTTGATAAAGATTATTTCCTTCGTATGAAAATATTTGTGGCCCTGAAAAGGGCCATTTTGAAATGATGTGTGCAAGCATTACGCTTTCTTGTCGGTCTTCTTGGGAAGAAGAACTGCCTGAATGTTTGGCAAGACACCGCCCTGGGCAATGGTCACTCCAGAGAGAAGTTTGTTTAATTCTTCGTCGTTCCTTATTGCGAGTTGCAAGTGTCTCGGAATGATTCTAGTCTTCTTGTTGTCACGAGCTGCGTTTCCTGCCAACTCCAACACTTCAGCAGCCAGATATTCCATCACAGCTGCCAAATAGACTGGAGCACCAGCTCCGACACGCTCGGCATAATTGCCTTTGCGAAGAAGACGATGGATACGACCTACTGGGAACTGCAGACCAGCTCGGTTAGAACGGGACTTCGCCTTTCCCTTAGCTTTGCCACCTTTGCCGCGTCCAGACATAATTGATTACTCGAGTAGAATAGAATCGAAACAAATTCAACGGAGCTCAAACTCGATCTGATGCTCCTGGCAGAAAACGCTTCCATTATATACGCAACGTGTGTCGCTGCGGTCGACCGATTGTGCGCCTGCTCGTCGCTGATTGGTCGCCGCGCGGAGCTCCGTTTCACCATATAGAGAGGGCGTTTTCCTCGTTACGGCACATTCAGTACTCGACTCTCACCACGGTGACACGTATCTGAAACCTATCCAGTTGACGAATAATCTGATTGACGAAGATGCCACCGAAAGCAAGCGGAAAAGCTGTGAAGAAGGCCGGCAAGGCCCAGAAGAACATCAGCAAGACTGACAAGAAGAAGAAGAGGAGGAGGAAGGAGAGCTACGCAATCTATATCTACAAGGTGTTGAAGCAGGTCCACCCTGACACTGGAATCTCCAGCAAAGCCATGAGCATCATGAACAGCTTCGTGAATGATGTTTTTGAGCGTATCGCTGCTGAAGCCTCCCGTTTGGCTCATTACAACAAGAGATCCACCATCACATCTCGGGAGATCCAAACCGCTGTCAGGCTCCTCCTGCCTGGTGAACTGGCTAAGCACGCTGTCTCTGAAGGAACCAAGGCTGTCACCAAGTACACCAGCTCGAAGTAAACGGCTCCTCTACGTTATTAAACGGCCCTTTTCAGGGCCAACAAATATTCTTACGCAGACAACCTCGATATCACTGTAACCTTTGATTTTTACCTTTACTTTCAATCCTTTTTACTCGTAGTAGTTTTAAATCCAAAACCAAGACCTTTCTTAAATCTAGATCATTTTTATTTTATGCAATCGTTTTTACTTTCGGCACAAAGTCGATCCTATTCCTCGTACAACGGTGAAACTTTTTGAAGTTACTACAGACGAATTAATTAATATTAAAATTGTTTCGAATAATGCTATGATCATTTTTTTTAAAGATTTTTTTTGTCATGAGTTTCGCATTAAATGAATTTTCGGGAAAACGAACAACAGAACAATATACCTCATTTCTGAGGAAACTTTCAAATTGACTCGAGGAACGGATGAATGTTTAATTATTCTCTCTATACCTTCGTAAAGGTAATGAAATAAATTATTCCTTGTATTTTATGTTGTTCACTTTGTAAAAGTAATTTTATACAACTTCTATTCAGAACAATTACGCAGTAAATTAATATTGCATGCTAGAATTTACCGTGAACATACTCTGCGATATATAATGAAAATATATTACGAAAACTGAGTTATGATTTACTCCGAAGAGAACTTTCGTTGAATTTATTCGTGAAAAAATTATTTCGTGTAGGATATCCTCAATGCTGTCGTACCAACGAATTCTACAAGAAATTATTTGAATAGCTTCACAATTCTTAAATAAATCGAGACGTTTGTTTCACGAGATTGTGAAATGTCGTTTTGCATGCGATCTTGACATACATTTGGGAGAGAGAAATATTTAACATATCGTATAAAAATCTGTTTCTTTTTATTGAATTTCGAATTTCGTATGTTACAAAAATATGATTATAGACTGAACAAACACCAGGGGTTGCTTAATAGGGACGAATTAACAACCTGACGACCTAATTGATCGTGGAGGTAGTAATATAACCTGCAAAATTCTATTATATAAACAACATCGTTTGTAAGACTTATATTTAGTTGTCAGATATTTCGGATAAAACCAAATGAATCTGAATATTCACACATTTTTGTAATAAAATTTCTCAGCGGAGACGTTAACGAAACTCAAATCAAACAGTCACTTTTCGAGGAGAACGTATTCGATTTTTTCATACATGTCACTATAAAAAAACGGGGCTACACGGGGACGACACGGGGTACAAATTGTTTGTCATTAATGTTTACTTTGATACGAGCTGATATGAGTCATAGTCGCAAAAAATCATTACAAATTCACTATAGGCGTCCACACTGCAGATGGCGTGAATGTTCTCGGCGAATATTACCTTTCTGATATTATGCACAATATATTTATAAACAACCTTAGAGTCATCACAAATTAAGATGGATGCATTCCTAACAGATTGACTCGTCTATGAATCTATATGCACATGCATATACGCAACGACAACAACAATTTTCACCGACTGCATCAAGAAGGATACTACTGCGATGCTAACAGAGAGAAAATTGCTGCTAAACGAAAATATTCATGAAGTCGAGAAAAATCAAGGAGGTGGCGCAACCTGCGACTCATCGAACGTTGTAATTGGCTCATTTTAATTATAAATTAAAAAAGAAATAGAGTGAGAGACTAAGAGAAATTAAGAGAGCTATTAAATGACTATTAACGAAGAACCAACAACTAGAAAATTTCGAGGTTTTCCATTCTTGGAGTCGATATGCTTATTGTTAGTCATGAATATTATTACTTTTGCAGACAAGCAAATCGGTTGGAGCACTGCTTTCTTCTTTCCCTTCCAGATGGCAGCACTTATCAGGTCGAAGTAATCCACCACACTTGAATGTGTTTATGAACTGCTCTGCTCTGTCTACTGCACTGATGCGTAAGAAATGAACAATAATGATTACCCTACTAAAATTAATCACCGTTTGTTTTACTTTCAGTTCATTTTGCTTCCAGGTTTTTTCTCTTACACGACAATGCATGTTCGAGCCACCAAATTTTTACACGTAAAACATTCTTATTTACTATAGAATTGTTAGAAAAATGTCATTTTTCTTAGTCGATTTTCTTGCTATATTTATAGGAAACAAATATAAAAATCTTCTCTTTTTAAGGCTATCGAATTTTTCCATGCTGAACATTTCTGTTCGCTGTAAATACGAAATGATGTTGCCTCTACCCTGGTTACTCCTAAAAGCCAGAAAGTCTTTCCTGCCAGGTAATGAATTCTACCAAATAGGGGTTCAGTATCGTCTACCTGAAGGAAAGCAGTGCAGCTGAGATTTTAATATGTAGTCAGAATTGTTTGTGACACAATAGAATGCGTTTACAAATGAATGAACAGCTTACTGTGGAACGGGTTTCCCGTTTCCACAGAGGGCAACTGATGTATGCTTTACAGAGATGTACGAGAACTCGACGGTCGGAATGGGTCGTGACGAATTGGGTTCTCGAAAATTTCGGGATTCCCGAACACCTAATGCTACCCCACGTTTTTTTCCAGGCTTTCCAATTTATGATTATTTAAATACAGGAGATCTACAATGGAAAAATTCACGACATCTATTCGTGGATATTTGTCACGTATCTTAATACAGATCACTAGACAGCGGATCTTTATGCTGAATAAAAATTTTCTATCCGATTTGCGACAAATTGGAGCGAAATAGAAATTTATTTTCTTTCTTAATACGTTTAATGAGTCGAAAAGAACATAATATTATTTTAAAATACTTTTCATATTTTCACTGTTTTCAACGACAGCTACTCATTTTTGTTATAAACGTATGAAATCCGCGGTCTACAAATTTCCGATGAATTTTTAGGATCGACTCGTCTGCCGTAATGCACGTTATCTTTTGGAGGACAATAAATAAACAGAACATATCCTCTCTTAGTTTATCGATTTCCTACAACAAAACAACACATACAATGCCAATCTTCGCCTTACAAGTAACGTTCAAGATCCAGTATCGTGGAATGTTTAATAAAATTCAATATTTTTGGAATTTGAAAGAATTTACAACAGGACAAATGAATTTTTCTACTACAAGATACGTTCCTTCAACCGTTCCTCGGGACGAAAATCTAGCCACTTACTATTTTCACACTCTACAAGATGATTGATTCTTCTCTATTGGTGTTTTGAGACTTATTTCTTTAAAGCTGATAAAAACGGGAATAAAAAGATGACGAATGGAGTATTTCCAAAAGTGCTGCACACTTATCATTCAAAAATTAATAAAATTTCACAAATACTTATGCGGAGAAATTTTTCTTTCATTTTACTCCAAAAATATAATTAACATTAGACTAGTGGAACACAGCGAGAAGCTTAAAAAGCCATGAGTGAAAGACAATTTGTTGACGTAAAGTTTCAAGTGCAGACCAATAATAGGTGAATAAATGCACGTGTGAATAAATACTAGGATATTTTCTATCATTGTGTCTGAGGAACGTACGAGGGTTCAAATACAATTTAAAATATGATAGTCGGACTTGAAACACGGAATTTAAAAAAATTTGATGTTGGATAATATAATTTGGATTTGGTGAATGGAAATAATACAAGATGTAATATTTTCTATCCCGGGTGGTTCAGTAAAAGCAGAAGTCAGCATAGCCAAGGTAATGGCGGGAATGCAGACATATGGCCGCCACAGGCCGCCGCGATGAGCTCGCACGCGATTGGTGCGCTGTTGGCCCTCCTAACCGATATAAATAGAGGCCGCGTACCTTGCGGAAAGCATTCTAGCTGCAGTTCTCTGATAGTCAACATCTCGAGTTACCAAAGAAACTTCAACTATGCCACCTAAAGCGAGCGGAAAAGCCGTGAAGAAGGCCGGTAAGGCCCAGAAGAACATTAGCAAGACTGATAAGAAGAAGAAGAGGAGGAGGAAGGAGAGCTACGCAATCTACATCTACAAGGTGTTGAAGCAGGTCCACCCTGACACTGGCATCTCCAGCAAAGCCATGAGCATCATGAACAGCTTCGTGAATGATGTTTTTGAGCGTATCGCTGCTGAAGCCTCCCGTTTGGCTCACTACAACAAGAGATCCACCATCACATCTCGGGAGATCCAAACCGCTGTCAGGCTCCTCCTGCCTGGTGAACTGGCTAAGCACGCTGTCTCTGAAGGAACCAAGGCTGTCACCAAATACACCAGCTCGAAGTAAACGGCTCCTCTACGTTATTAAACGGCCCTTTTCAGGGCCAACAATTTTATCAAAATGCAGACACAACTCCCGTTCGTCTAAATATTTTCTTACTAATTTTTCTTGCGAAATGTTTTTCTATAATTCACATTTTCGATTTTACCGTTGTTTTTGCCATATATTTTCGAGGCTACTCGATGATATGTATAGCTAAGATGCTAGAATTGAAAAGTGGAATTTTGAGACTTTCTACACAACTGGCTACATAAGAACTTTATATGACTTCAACATAAATAAATTTTTATTCAATAAAATAACTACTTTAATGCAGAATTAATATTTACGAGTATAGTCGACACCATTTTTATGCTTGGAACACTAAATTTTATGTTTTGAGATTGTAAATATTATATACCAGTTAATAGTTAGTATTCCAATCGGTCGATGTGAGAACGTTCTATTTTATTGTCTCGTTTAACTTGACTTCTTGACCAAGCTTTTGCGTTTTTTTCGAAAGTATCCTTACACCTTCCTTCGGTAGGGCATAAAATGACAATCTTTAGAGGTCTTGGCTGTTTTAATTTTAACGCTATGGACCCTAATAAAGGAAAGCCGGGTAGGCATTGCGAATTGTGAATAGACCAGGCAGATAGATTTTATAATAGACCAGGTCAGGTAGATTTTACGACATTGGAGCATAGGATCAATTGTCATGCGTAGAGCCGCCGTTTTTAACACGAATCGTTGTTTATTCATTATAATATACAATCTGCTAGAAGGCTTGAAATTAAAGATTTCAAATTTATTTCACTATTTATTACATATACTTCATTCGAAAATTGAAGAGCATATTACACAATAGATGCTCTTCATTCTCAGCAATTTTCAGTATTCGATTCGAGCAATATGATTTTCAGTTCATTTGTAAAAATGCACAGTGCTCGTGTCAGTAACAGTAGTCTATATTTGTTGTAACAATTCAAGAAGTAGAGGCTTGGTTTGCTTGAGAGAGTCGAGCCCATAAATTAGTCCCTCGGGTACCCGTATCGATTGTAGGGGCGAATCCTCGTAGAGGCTTTTCATGCTAAGGTTAGGTTGGTCCTACTCCGAATTTCGTTGCTCTTTGATATTCTACTATGTTGTATGATCTTGTCTAGATGATTATCAAACGAATACCCGTACTGTAAACTTCATTTGATACAGGCATTATTAACAATTGTTTCGACGCGACTAAGAGAGGAAAGGGCAACGATCCCTCGACTGCAATGTCGGTCATTGACGTAACCAACTTGTATCTGGTAAAATAACTGTGCACGGAGAGAAAATATTGAATGACTATTAAAAATGTAAAATAATAATAAATCTAAGTAATATTTAGCAGTTTTCCTGAAATAAGTTATACTGTTGTCTTATTTGTAGGTAAATTTTCCCGAAACTTCGTGAGTTATGTAAACCTAAGATGTAAATGTTAATCAATTCGAATACAAAGCATCGAAAAATAACGATTCATATTGTTATTTCATCAATCTTTTACCACTGTCTGTAAATTTGAGACCGAGACACAGATTCAATTCTGTGAAATGAGGGACGGATGAAGGTAAAAAAAAAGTGAACCACTTCCGCCAGAAGAACGCAACTTCTTGTGTTCGTTCCGCGAAAGCTATCATTCACTTTTATTGCCAACAATTCCAATATTCCGAATTTTATTTGAAATTTATTTCATAGGACAGTTCCCTATACTGTTATTTTGAACAATTTTATTTCTTAATTATATCAAATATAACTTTGTTGTAATTTATATTTGCAGAACTCGTTCTTAATTTTATTTGAAATTTATATATATATATATTTCATAGAACAGTTCCTGTACTGTTACTTTGAACAATTGTATATCTCAATTATATCAAATATAGCTTTGTTGTAATTTATATTTGTAGAACTCCAATTAAACAATTGGAAAAAGAACCAGATATAAAGTTCTATTTAACTGTTTCTTTCTCTATTTCAGTCACTTGACAAAGGAATGCAAAAGAATTACATTCTTTTAAAAATAGGATAGCCTATGAAAGACAAGAGAAGAAATTTGTAGAATGGAGTGTTTCCGTCGTTAAACATTTGGTGGCCCTGAAAAGGGCCGATTTGTGAGGAATGATGACGGATGTAGAATATTTAACCGCCGAAACCGTAGAGGGTTCTTCCTTGACGCTTCAGGGCGTACACGACGTCCATTGCTGTCACGGTCTTCCTCTTTGCGTGCTCGGTATAGGTGACGGCGTCACGGATCACGTTCTCGAGGAACACCTTCAGAACACCACGAGTTTCTTCGTAGATCAAGCCAGAAATTCGCTTGACACCGCCACGACGAGCCAGACGACGGATGGCAGGTTTGGTGATACCCTGGATGTTATCACGCAAAACCTTTCTATGACGCTTTGCTCCTCCCTTTCCCAAACCCTTTCCTCCCTTTCCACGGCCAGTCATGATGCTCGATAAAGTAAGATGTGATCTCACCAAGTTCCAAACAGAAACTGCTGCATTTCGACGGTTTCACATGTGTTATATATTCTTAGGGCCACCCCCCACCGCTAGGCGCTCAGCCAATGAGAGCCGCCCAGCGGGCGATCGAAGCGCACAAAATGCGGACGCTCGGCCCGCTGAACTCATTTTACGTTGAATTGCTGAACTGTTCGTTTCTCTGTTCTTCGTGCTTTTTCCAACCCTTGACAACATGGCTCGTACCAAGCAGACCGCTCGTAAATCGACTGGTGGAAAGGCTCCACGCAAGCAGTTGGCGACCAAGGCAGCTCGTAAGAGTGCCCCGGCTACTGGAGGAGTGAAGAAGCCCCATCGCTACAGGCCTGGAACCGTAGCTCTTCGTGAAATCCGTAGATACCAGAAGAGCACTGAACTTCTCATCAGAAAGTTGCCTTTCCAACGCCTGGTTCGTGAAATCGCCCAGGACTTCAAAACCGATCTGCGATTCCAGAGCTCGGCTGTGATGGCCCTTCAGGAAGCCAGTGAAGCTTACTTGGTTGGTCTGTTCGAAGACACCAACCTTTGCGCTATCCACGCTAAACGCGTCACCATCATGCCTAAGGACATCCAGCTGGCTCGTCGCATTCGTGGAGAGAGAGCTTAATTTTCTCTGCTCTGTTTCTAACAACCGGCCCTTTTTAGGGCCAAAATTCCGTTCAATGCAGTATACAATACAGTTCACGGTGAAATAAGGTTCCCTTCATAAATACCTTGTTTTCATATCTCCTGTTGTGAAATATAAATTTATTTTTGTATGCTCACATGTGCCCATAATTATGGTAATTTCTGAGTGATTTCAGGGAAAAAGCTATTCAAAATTAAATTCCTTGTAACGTTGAAGTAACTAGCAATATTTAACTGTTTATCTTGTGATAATATCGTGAATATTGCTATGTAAAATTGTTACGAGCACATGTTCCGACAAGAACCGACATATAAAACAAAATGTAGGGAAGATAGGCAATAGGTAACCTCAAACATTTCAGTAACTTTCTTATTGAAATTACCTTAAAATTATTCTCATATGATGTAGACAATCGGAAAACTTTAAATTCAGTATTTCAAGCATAAACAAAGGTGTCGACTTCACTAGTAAATATTCATTTTTCATTGAAGTAGTTACAATGAAACTGTATTTATTTTGGAGTCATATAATGTGTTCCATGTAAACTATTATGTAGAAAGTGGCGTGCGAGTAACTAAAATGTTTTCAACATCAATCTCAGAGTACTTGTAGCAATTTTGTCAATCGACGCCGTATGAAGAAATTGTACGATTGGCGGTTATGTTTATCAAATATAGCGTCCTAACCGCCAACGAAATTCACCGGATGTAGCAGTCTGCCAATGGAGAATACGTTATTTCCATAGCTTTCGTATGTGATACGAGATGCGTGGAAAATGGTGTGACGTATTGAAATTTATGAATAAGATATTCTACAGTTACAGGAATATTGAGTGGAATCTTTCGTACTCTTATTGAACAACAAATTTTATTTTCAATGAAGTAGTGATACAACGTTAATCAAAAGAGCTTCCAGCATTATCATGTCAAACCAAATGGTGTATCGTCCCGTCAGGTACAGAAACGCTAAATGTTTATGACAAATAGGCTGAAACCTTCGTTTTTAACACTGTCCAAACTGCTCAAATTGTTAAAGCAATGTTGTTAAGAAAACCGTTCATTTATTTAAAAGAAATCAAGGTTTTGGATGTTTTTGGGTGAACAATAGAGGCGCTGTTTCAAGCAAGAAACGCTGATTACAGCGCTAATTCACGTAGCGGCAAAAAGCCGTAACTTGTTGGCCAAATATGGCGAATGCTGATAATGTAGAACTTTGCCGGCATCTGGCTAACAGTTTGAGCGTTTGCCACTTGTGTAATAGCGCTCTTTCCATATTTTACGAAGCAGACAATTCTCGTCGTAATTAGATTTTATGGCGAAAACCGCGAGACTGTCAATAGTTAGCGAACAATGTTAATATTACAATAATACAATAGATTGTATAGGTATTGTGTCTTACACCTAGTTAGCGGTCTTATGAAATTTCATAAATTGACAGGAGAACCGTAAATATAATGTTAGCTTCATACATCATTCCTGCAGTCCATAGGAATCATGGTTGATCAAGGAATGAGTTTGAAGGGACAAGAAGGCTTTTGTGAATGGCACTGATCGAATAAACATAAAAAATAGCTACGTTAACGTTCGGACATCGATTCTCTCGTATCACGTAAGAAGAATTTCTATAGTATCATAGATTCCATCGTTTTTCTCGGTTTATAGGTTAGCTCCTCGTTGTTTACAACGTTACTATATGTCGTGCAGATTATCGATGTTTATTAGATTTATATTCTTTCCGACAGACCAGGTGTATCATCGATAACTGAACAAAATGTCGGACGATGAGGACTTGGTCTACGTGAAAAAACAGAAAACCGTCCATTATGGATCACTGGAAGAAACGGAGCGTGCCAGATTGGCTGCTGCAGCGGAGTCCTCAGAGGAAGAGAAAGATACAACGAATTTGGGAGATGGTATCGGCACGGTCACTACATTGGGAAATGTCCACATATCCAATGAGTACATGGAACTGGAGGATGAGATGTCCAAGGACAGACAAGCTCTCCTCGAAGAATTCGAGCGTAGGAAGAAAGCTCGTCAAATAAACGTCTCTACCGACGATTCAGAAGTGAAAAAGAATCTGAGACAATTAGGGGAACCGATTTGTTTGTTCGGCGAAGGCCCAGCGGATAGAAGGACACGATTGAGAGAATTGTTGGCTAGTCTTGGCGAGGATGCTATTAAAAAGAAGCACGAAGAAGAAGAGAAACCTTTGCATGCTATTGAAAGAGACACAGAGACCACTTGGTACCACGAAGGACCAGAATCTCTTCAGATAGCTCGGTCTTGGATATCCTGTAAGTCAGAAATGATCGAGTGCTAAGGATTAATCATTCCTCGTGCTATCCCATGTTCATTGAATTAATCATGGATTTATTTTGCAGCGTATTCGTTACCTAGAGCAAAGGCTAGACTGGATAAAGCGAGACAGGATTTAGAGCTGCCAACAGCTACACGCACGGCACGTCGCCAAGAACTTCTGAAAAAGTTGCAGGCACTGACAATCTACTGTTCACAAATCGGCGACACCAGACCGATTTCGTTCTGTCAGTTTAGCCCGAACTCCAAGCTGTTCGCCACGGCCTCGTGGTCGGGCTTGTGTAAAATATGGTCTGTACCTGATTGTACACTGTTGCGAACCCTTAAAGGACATACTTGTAATGTTGGCTGCATTGTTTTTCATCCAAAAGCTACCATTACCGAAGAGGTGGTAGGAGACAAACCAGGACAGACCTGTGTACTCGCATCCTGTGCTTCAGATGGTACACTATTCTTTTTATTCACGGTCCTGGTGATGTTCTAGCGAGCTATAAATACGTTGTAACTAATACATTTATTGTATCTATAGGAACAGTAAAATTGTGGAGCGGAGGATTAGGCGAGGAGCCATTAGCTGAAGTTGAGGGACACGAGCCGCATAGAGTATCGAGGATTGGATTCCATCCTTCTGGTCGATTTCTGGGTACCTGTTGTTACGATGCGTCCTGGAGACTTTGGGACTTGGAACAGCAAGCCGAGGTGTTGCATCAGGAAGGTCACGCGCGGGCGGTGCATTGTATTAGGTATATTGGATGAATAATGTCGTCGTAGGTCCGTTCGATGCGAAACGAGTCCGCCGGACTAAAGAGGTAGTCGTTTCTAGGATTGCTAGGGTGCAGGGTACGCCTTCTATTTTCTCGACAATGCGAAGATGGGTTTTTTAGTAGTCGAAAACGTTAGATAAAAGATAAATCTGGGCCGCAATTACCCTCAAAAGTAATTTGCATTATTCGGAAGCATAAAGCTGCGCATGTAGCTAGTTTCATAAAGTTGCGACAGCTACATGCTGCCAAGAATAGGGCTTTTGAGGTCGATTGCGGCCTAGATTGATCTTTTATCTAGCGCTTTTGACTACTGAAAGAACTCATCTTTGGATTATCGAGAAATGAGAAAGTGCATTTCGTATCCTTGATATTCTAGAAATAAGTATATCTCGCCACTAGAAATTGCTATATCATTATTCAAAATATTGTTTACATTCTTCAATATGTCTGTATTTAATTACTAAACATTTAGGTATTTTATAAGGTATTATACCAATTCCATATCCTTAAAATTGGAAAAATCATAGAGAATGTAAATGTTCTAGCTAGGAAGAAGAAATGTTTAATTTTCGAGTTAAAATAGCACCGAGTGCAAAGGGCTAATACATATTTCTTTGTTTCGTTACAGCTTCCAGTGCGACGGCAGCGTGAGCGCTACAGGTGGTCATGATTCTTTCGGCAGGGTATGGGATCTTCGGACAGGAAGGTGTATTATGTTTATGGAAGGTCACTTGAAGTCGATTTTCGGCATCGATTTCTCACCGAACGGGTTTCACATAGCCACTGCGAGCGAGGACAATACGTGCAAGATATGGGACCTGCGGAAGAGATCTTGTATATATACGATACCCGCTCACACGAATTTATTGTCCGACGTGAAGTACCAGAGGGTGGAGGGACAGTACCTGGTCACAGCGTCGTACGATAGCACGGCGAAAATCTGGTCGAATAAAACCTGGCAACCGCTGAAAACGCTGCCCGGTCACGACGGTAAAGTTATGTCTGTCGATATCTCGCCAGACCATAAATTCATCGGTACTAGCTCGTACGACAGAACATTTAAGTTGTGGGCACCCGAGAATATGTAAAATTACTTCAACGAATAAAATGTAATTATACCGAAACCATCTCGGGATTATTGTGTAAGGAGAAACACGATTTTATATTGGAAGAAAAAATGAATAAAGAGACACTCTTTATTGTCAGACACTTTTCACGTGAAATCCGCATAGAGATTCATTACAATTATTTTATACAGGGTGGGGCGTTGTAAACAGGTCACCTGAATAACACGCTCGCTTTTGAAGATAGAAGTATAACGCCTCACCCTGTGTATTTGAAATATGTTTGATACTCCAATTTTTTAAATAAGCGACTCCTAGGGAAGGGGAGACAGTCAACATTGCTGAAACTTGATGGAAATCAACTTGATATACAACTAATTAGACAGATCTGTCAACGGTGTTATATTTGAAATCTTTTCGGTGGTAGAAATCATCTTTACAACAGTTAAATATATGACACAACGGTTTCACCTTAGGTTTCCAGTAATCTTTGGTCTTTCTCGGAATGGTAAAACGTATGTATAGTCTCCTATTAAATTGAATGCGGCAGTAGCGGTTATCATTAAATATACTTACTCTAGAAGAAAATATATTTTTCGCTATACAACTATTTAAAAAAATAATTTACATTTTGCGATTGATTTCAGTTTAGCCCGAGAGGGAGCGTAAATCACGTCGCCAGACGTTACTTATCTACGATAGACTTTTGCTGTATCGACTTCGCGACCAAGAGATTTCCTTTATTCCCTATGAAGGTCTACTTATCAGATTTTTGACGACGCCCGAACATTTCGCGACGAATGACCGAAGGGTGTTTATTAATTCGCAGATTCCTCTCGACGATGACCTCCGGTAACATATCCTCCGTGTCGCGACGGTAAACGGTCCAACTTGTTCGAAACTGTTCAGCTCCGCTGGTTCGATTCATGCCGACTCGTTCAGCGGTAGGGATTGATGTAGCCAAACTTTGCCACCACCCTCGGCAAAATCAGCAGCTGCATGACCGTCACCACTCAACACCCACTTGGTGGTCAGCAAACCGTCGACACCCACTGGCCCACGTGCGTGGATCCTCGCAGTGGAAATTCCAACCTTTTCCAACAGAAAACCATCCCATTAACTGCCCGACATTTCACAAAACGGACACGTAATCGCTGTAAAAGCGTAAAACTGCACTACTCCTTTAAAACAGAATCTTCTAAACATCTAGATGCGTTGCAAACGCGTTGCTACCACTAAACAGTTTTAAAGCGGTCTTTTAGTTGCCGTACACATTACTATTAGAGATCCCTATTTCACGTACACGTACTTCAGTGTCTGTCATTTCAAGCCTTTCACATATATTTCACGTATATTTAAATACACGCGTATCGACGTATCTGCATTTCAGTTCGCATCAATTTTTAGGATAGAGTTACTAATTTTCGAAAGCAAACTATGAGTACACGTACAAAATAGATGGAAAAATTAATTTGAAAACCACTGAATTAGAAAAATGTAATCAAGCAACCCACTAGTTTATTACAGAAGAATCTGATATATATATATATATATATATATATGTTTTAATGTTCTGAGAATAATCGAAAAATATATTTTAAATATATTTTCTTGCCAGTTCTACAATTCTCAGATGATTAACTCTCCGCGTCTTTTGTGTGCAGTTGCGTGCTTCGAATTGTAATGAATTCCGAGATGTCTGGCTAAATTGTTCGCGAGCTCGAATGTTCGAACAGCATACGTGTCAACGCGCGAACGATATAAATCAGCGGGAAAGGATTGATCGGCGGAATCCCGGCGCGCAATCTTCTCGGTTTGTTTTGGTTTTATTTTGAATTTGGTTAGTTCTATCGTTAAGCGCGTGATGTAGTTTAAGGGCTGATTGGACGGGGAATACAGAGGGGTAGGGGACAATTCGGCGGTTCAGCCGCGAACATTTCGTTAATGCGATTCCGAATCACACGGTCGTTCGATCGTGTTCGATTTTAATGACTCACCTCCGCGCCAAGACCGAATCTGTATCCGTCAGAGAACCGTGTACTGGCATTGTGGAACACGCATGCACTGTCAACCTCCCTTTGGAAGTGGGTGGCTCTTTTGTTGTCCTCGGTGACGATGACATCGGTGTGCCCGCTTCCGTATTTGTAAATATGATTTATCGCGTCATCAAGATCCGACACAACCTCGATCGTGCATTCGAGGGTGCCGTACTCGGTCCTCATGCTCTTCGCGGCTGGTGGCCCGAATGTCAAAAGCTCTCTCAATTTCGGACCGGAATTGATTTTCACCTGCAATTCGATCGAGATGTTAACCCTTCGCACTTTCCAATTTCGCTGCCAACAACTCACCCCTAATATTTTAAGTGTTCTATCTAAAATTTACTTGGAGAGTTTTCTTTTTTATATTTATTTAACGTCGCTTACAACTCTTTGCTAACACATATTTTTGAAATATAAATATAATAAACATACAGTTTATTAAGAGGTGGGTTCCGAACCATCTTGGGCACCACGGTATTAGATGCTTATATAGTTGAAGATTCTCAGGGAGCACTGAGCAAAGAACAGGAGTGGCAGAGGGCCGAAGAAGGAACGCATTGTTGAATGTGAAAAACGGGTCACACGCGTTCCATCTTCGGCACTCTAATGGACCAAACAGGGACCAATGTTGAGCCCTGATCAGAGGTTGTTTTTATGGGTATGGGCAGGGAGTTAGTCTCGTATCCGCCACATGTCATCTTAGGCGGAGCCGAGTCTCACACTATTCCTCTCAACCGCCATTTCAAAGGAACTAGAGAGGGTGTGGGGGTAGTGCGTAAATGCATTTTTCCTCTGGTCTTAAAAAAAGGAGTTAGATCGCGACTTTACTGTATTTTACTGTGCGTTGTGCATGTTGATTAAACTAAAATGACTAACGACAGGTCGAGAGAAATCGACTAGGGAATAGGACGACCCTAATGGGCGTCTTGGGGTATCGTCAGCTATTACGATCCATCAAAACAGTCAACTTACTCCTTCCTTCTGCAGCATGTTACAGACATCGGTGAAGAAGGTGCCCTCCATGTGGCTCTGGTGGATGAGAAGCGTCTCCATGGCGTTGCAGGCAGCGGGGTAGTCGCATTTAGCGTCTTTAATGATCCTCAATGCTTTGGCCAGGTCCGCTTCCTTGTCGACGTATACGTGACAGATACCTTCCGCGTGGCCGAGCACAGGAATATGCTTCGATTGCTCCTGAATAGTGCGAACCAGCTCGGAGCTACCTCTCGGGATGATCAGGTCGATGTGTTTCTCCATCGACAGGAGATCCCCGACATCCTCCCTGGTCGAGACCAGAGATATCGCACCGGAGGCACCCACGGTGTTCAACGCCTCCTTCACGAGATCTATCAAATACCTGTTAGGAAGTTTCGTATCAATTCTCCGCGGACGACAAGCTTTTAAAATACTAAAAGTATTTCTCTCGGAGAATCTAGATCAGGGCTGACGAACTTCTTCTCCGCTGGGAGCCACAATATCCCCACTACCTCAAACCGTTTTCCTGCTATAAATCCTTATTTCGGAAAGAAGAGACAATACTCGAAATGCGAGTAACCTCGAGAAGAGAAGCATTCGCAAAGTCCGGAGTTTAAACGTCGACCGTAGCGCTTTCGAGATTCTGGCAAGCTACAATCCTACGACAGAGCCCTTCGAAGGTTAAACGATGACTTGTTATCATCCCTTAACTCCGCTAAAAATGCTAAGCCAGTACAAAAGCCCTGTCGTTTTATAGAAGAACTTTGAAGTGACACACAGGAAGAACGCTGAAAGCTGCCAAGTAATTAGTAGATGGTGGATCTTTATGCAAATTCTCGTGTCCATGCTTGAGAGTATGGAACGTAAAATAATGGAAGAATACCTTGCATTGGCCGAGAGCTGAAAGAGGGATTATGCAGTTCGAATGAAGCCGGTAGTTTTTAACACCCGGAAGGCGGATGATACACATACATAGCAATCTTATCAATGGCGGATCTAACAGTAAGCGGACTAAGCGGCCGCGTGGAGCCCTGGGGTATCATAGAGCCCAGAATTTTAAATAAATATATTTAATGTGTAACGATACGTAATTTTTCACTAACTTTTCTTCTTTGTTCATAAGGTTACGAGAGTTTTTATGCAACTTCTAACTTGAGCTTGAGGGCCCCAAAAGTTTTACCGCTTGGGGCCTTGACTTGACTTGAGTCGCCACTAAATCTTATTGTACCAATTGCAGAACTTTCGATCAGAATCCGTTATGAGGAGCTGAGTATCTATCCAGGTGTTAAAAACAGAGGCTGCCAGAAAAGAATAAATCTTTCGGAAGGGGATGACGGTAACGCTGACATACTTGTTGCTGTGTGCAGCTTCCTTGCCACCCTTGAGGAGGAGGCCGTTGGCGCTGGACATTGCCAACGCAGCCACCTGAGGCAGACTGTCGGGTCTAGACTCGAAGATGACGAGCAGCACGCCGATTGGCACCGTGATTTGCTTCAGTTCCAGATCCTGTGCCAGCCTGGTCCTGCGAACCACGCGGCCGACGTTCGTCAAGGAATCGTCCGCGATTTGTCGCAGCCCGGCGCTCAGGGACTTCAGCTTCGCAGGCGTCAACGACAATCGGGAGAGCAAAGGCTTAGCCAGACCGTTTTTCTTCGCCTCCTCCAGATCCTTCGCGTTCGCTTCCAGGATTCCCGCTTGACGAGACTCGAGCAGATCAGCCAACGCGTTGATGCAGGCTGCACGCTCTTCCGGGCGCAGCGCCTGAAGAGCTCTGCTACCCACGCGCGCTGCAAGTTGCAAATGTCGTCAGAAAATTCGAGAAAATCAGCCAACGCGTTGATGCAGGCTGCACGCTCTTCCGGGCGCAGCGCCTGTAGAGCTCTGCTACCCACGCGCGCTGCAAATTGCAAATGTCGTGAGAAAATTCGAGAAAGATTGAACCGATACTTTCTATTTCATGGGTTATATTGTCGCGGATAATTGTACAACGGCCAAGATACACCGTCCGTAAGCCGTTTCATTTAAACCTTCGATAATCGATGACCTATATCGCTATGGTCGGCAGAACAAAATGACGCGGTGACCGAACCCCTCGTCGAAAAAACCGTCGGGTACGCCACCACAAGCGAACCTCTTTTTCTCTCGTTTTCTGACGCTTTCTTTCTTCAGCGGACTCTATCGATACAGTATCGCAAATAAAAGGAGACCGTCTCTCTCCGATTACGGGCGGGCCGTCGATCAATCGAGCTTCGATTACCTTGGTATCCGTTGCGGGACGGTACGCAATCGTTTCATGATTCACAAAGAATCATGAGCTCCACGAATGGGGTAAAGGTACCAGTTACCGGATATTTAGCAACGACTTGGTTGTTTTTTTATTGATTAGGAGGCATTTTCTGTAATTCATTTTGCGTTTTCTGTATCGTCAAATTTTTCTCGACGATTCTGTTCGAAAGCAAAAGAAATATTAACGAAGCTTTAATTCGAAGTTTCGGTCCTATTTACCGGACGCAAGAAATTTGTAACAACAAATTAATTGATCAATTAATTATGGTGTACTCTCTGGTGTACCACAGTTTCTTAGCATTTTCTACAATCGGAAACGACAAATTGCGTTGTCTTGGGAATAAGGTTTTCAACGAATGTTTTCTATCTCTTGAACAAAAACTATCGCAATACTTTTGATTTCTATACGAAGGGGAAAATAAATTTTATTTAAATGAATAAAGTAATACTAGGTGCTTCATGTTATTTTCATTAATTTCGTACGTAACTGGTACCTTCATTCTGTTTCTTTCGACCAATGGATTTTAATGTCCATCATTTTATATCAATGAAGAGATAAACACATTGAAGTAAGTAGTTGATTTACCATTTTCAGCAACGACTTCGACGGGCGTGGTGGAGCCAGTGGTCTCGGTGAAGAACGTGCCGATCTTCCGGCCGGATAGGATGTTCTTCACAGCCTTCTCTTGCATCCCGTTGCAGATCACAACGGAGACACCTCGGTCGAGTGCCCAAAGGGCGGCGTTCACCTTGGAGTCCATGCCTCCGGTGCCGACCTTCGATTTCTGTCCGAATTTGATGGTGCCCCTTAGATCGGAGCTGAAGGTGTGCAGCATCTTCGCGCCGTCTTGCCATGGCGGTAAGTTGTAGATCCCGTTGACGTCGCTCATCAGGATCAGAAGATCGGCTTGAACCTCCGCAGCCAACATGGCGGCCAACGAGTCGTTGTCCTTGATGGAAATGCCTCGTCTTCCGCCTCCACCGGCGACCTCTTCGTCCACGTGCGGCGGTGGGGACACCGCGTCGTTCGTGTTAATTATCGGCACGATGTTCAAGCTGATCAACTCGCTGAGCGTGCTGAACAGATTCTTACGCGTCTCCTCGTTGTAGAAGTCCGGCTTGGTCACCAACACCTGGGCCAGTTTCACGCCGTACTGCGCGAACATTGCGTCGTACAGGGACATAAGGCCCGACTGACCCACCGCTGCTGCTGCTCTAGGTTCCAACAGAGTGCCTGTGTGAACACGAGATCGGAATTACCGGACCACCTTCCTCTACTGAACCTAAAGGCGATGTCGGGTCAGTAGATCATGTGGTGCGTCGATATTGTTAGGCGAATGATACGTGGCTTTTAATTCTTATACCTATTCTTCTTCGAATATTATATTATTACTATTTATTATAGACGGAGTAAAGCTCTTTTAAATAAGTGTTTACAATAAAACAAAGAGAAAGATACAAGACTACTCGTCTAATAACAAAGAAGGGACATGCACAAAAAAAATAATGGTACAATCGATATGGTATTGTCCTATAATCTTGCGTAGTTGCATTTGGAAATTTTCTAAAGATTCAATGAAAAAATCAATACGATTATAAATACTGCTTGATTTTGCACAAAGATCCGTAGTTTAGTAGTCACCTGAATATCTTCTTTATTTGCGATGTTATGACAAATGTTTTTAATGCAATATATAAATGGTATCACAGGGTGAATGCTTTGCTAATATAATTTTCTCTTCGAGGTCGTTTTATCCATAGTTTTCAAGGTGATCGATATTTCTTTTCTTGTAAATGTGCATATCTTTCTCCTCGCATATTCTAAATAAACTTCAAGTATAGACTAAGTAGACTTTAAGTAAGTTTTGTTGACAAAAAGCTGGCTCGCGGACCGCTGTACGGTAACAGGTTCACAGTGGACCGTAAATCTCGGTAATTTTCACGGTGTCCGATAATTGTCGACGGGCAGTTCGAAAGAATTAAAAGCCGGCCGATCGATGAGGAAGAATGAATGACTTGGATGGGAGTGATAGCGGTGGTTCCGTCGCGTCGACGCGCCCTGGAAATGGCTCGACGTCGGTGGTACGTCGCTGTAAATGGTTTCCGGGGAACGATAAGAAACAGGACCGCAGACTGCAGTACTTTCCGGAGGATGTCTGTCGATCGTGTTCGACCGAAACGAGAATTACCGCTGATGTTTTCCCGGGCAAATAGAATCTCGAAGGAATTGCCGTCTAAAAGAATTGGGCGGCTCGCGGTTGTTGGTTTAACCTACATGGGGCCAGGATGTTGGCCGGACATTGTCAAGCTGCCGCGGAAGCCCCGTGGATAACCGGAAGCACCTCGGGGACGGACGCCTACCCCCGCTCGTGAACGTGTTCTCGATCGTTCGAACGGGACCCGCTTAAATTTACGATCGCCTCTATCGATCGATCGAGTTTTACACGTGGCTGCGGCTGCGACAGCCACCGGATCGCTGATAAAAACGAAAGGAAACACCGTTTCCTGTTAATACACGGGAATAATAATAAAACGCAAACGGCCTCGTTCGCGCACGCCACAAAATGACCGTTCGTTTCTCGAGGGAAGAGTATGATTGTGTCCGCGGAATGTCAGCAATTTGCCGGAGCTTTATTCCGAAGTGCGTCCTTTCGTCCAGCAACCGCGTCCACGACGTATATAAATACTTTCAAATATTTTTTACACTTGCATTTTACACGATTCCTAGCGGCCAACGATCCGCAGCCACCGCGGGACTTAACCGCTCTGCACTCGAATCGTTCCCAAAGTTACTTTAACCTTTCGTATCCCATCAACCTTTTACATCGAATGCGACTCGATATGAAATTTTTAGAACAAAGCTAGTCCATTTCATACATCTGTATATATGGTGTTACAAAGAACGTATTTTTAAGTATATTAATTGTTAAGACATTCGAAATTTTATTTACTGCAAAGATATACACCAAATACTTATTTAAAAGTAATTACGAATTCATTAAGTTTGTAATGTATGGAAATTGAAATTGATTTGCAGAAGGTTGAATTTGACTTACGAAAGGGTGAATTTATAAAAGATAAACCAGAAAGGGTTAGTTGTCGAAGAAAATTTTCTGTGCCTGCTCGAGACCATCTTTGAAGAGTTTCTAAAGATGTAGAACTAGATAAAGTTCCTTATTCCGTCAACTATAAATCACTGTCAGATTAATTTAAACACGTTCTACTTTGAACTGTTGCGTGGCCGACCGAAATGGTGCAAAAATTTCAACCGTTTGCTCTCTAAGTGATTCGAACTCGAGTAATCGCATCGAAATCATATCAACAAGAAAAAGTGTAATTGACCGTGTTTAATTTATGTCGAAGGTACATACGAGGGAATGGTCGGTGGATATACGAGGGCGAATAATCGCGGTAACTTTCTGGAATTGCTTCGTAAGTGAAATCGACCATTTGCTGTGTAATTTAAATTGAATCTGCTGAATAAGTATGTCCATACTATGTCTCTTAACATAATCGTCTCGTTAGTCCAATCGACTGACCACTGGCAAGCGATTAGAATTTTTCTTTTCCCGTCAACCCCTGTATAATTCAAACCGAATTTGCTACGTTGCTAGCAAACATTTTTTTTTTTATTAAGCTAAGAAACCCCACATGGGATTATTAACAGAATGCACATGGCTGTGCTTGCTAACGTTACAAGCACAACTTATAGACTAGAATTGAACAATATAATGAACATTTTTGCGTACAATATTAACACTAGAGAAATAAGCAGTGGGAGCTAGCAAACATTTAATTACATTGAATAAAAATGTATTTATATTGGAGTGATGCGAAGTTCCATGTAACCAGTTCTATAGAAAATGGAGTGCGAGTAATTGAACGTTAACACGGTCACTGACACTGATTCTTCGTTCCTTATTCTGTCCATTTAACCCTCATACGCTCCTCAAAAATAGTTGCATAAAAGATTCTATGATACTTTCTCAACAATTTTTGCTTCACACTTTAAACTAATAAACTTTGCTTCATTTATTAAACCATATTTTAGAGAAATATGTCTCACAATATAGATAAAGAGGAATCATCATTTTATAGTATGTAAAAATAGTAAATGAGTGAATTGTCACCCTGAGGAACGTATGAGGGTTAATCGCTTGCGGTACGATTCAAACAAGATCCGTCGAGTATGCACCAGACCTGGGTAAAAAATATTTCAACTAAGAAATACAAATATTTGCGAATACCATTTCCCACAACTGCTACATATGTTTCATTTGAAAGTGATACTAAATTACTGTTTCGAATGAAACATATGTAACACGTTTCAACTCAGTTGAAATATTTTTTACCCAGGTCTGGTACGCACATTGGACCCGGGATATTAGATAACTAGGTACACGTATTTTGTAGGAACAAGAGATCGAGGGTATTCAAGTGATGTGGACACGTTGGAGGTTGACGAGCGAGGGTGAATAATCGCGGTAACTTTCTGAAGTCGCTCCGTAAATCGATTCGACGAGGACAATTAAAATATGATGGGTGGGGTTGGAAGCTGCGGCAGGGTGGGAGGCTCGATGAAATAAATTCTTGGTGTTTCGCGCGGTCGTTCGTCGGCCTCGCGACACGTAATTATGATTAATTAATGGAGCACCGAGGCCCCGGGATGAATCTGCGGAAATAATAAAAGGGTACGGCGGGGCTGGCAAATGGTAAACTCGAGTAGCGCTCGCGCCATCCTCGAAACTCATTAGCGTGCGAGGTGTATAAAGAAGCGAAGATCGCCCGTTCGTAAGCGAGGCTGGGCGAGGCAGGCCGAGGCGAGGGTGAAGCACAACCGCCCGGGGATCGTGTACTCCAATTTGCAGTTAGCTGATAATATACCAAAAATGAAATTCACGGTGAAATGCTGAAAGCCTAGGATTACTGTCGGCTATCTGGCTCGCGCCATTCACCGGCCGTGAAATAAGAGGAGTCCCACCACGAAACAGCTTGTTCCCTTCTGTCGTAATCCGCGAACAACACCCTCCCGGAAGTATTTCCCCTGCGAGCGGGCCACTGTCGAAAACCGCAAACCTTCGATCGTTAGCGAAAGAAAAGAATACAGCCCGTGGGAAGAGTTTCATTCGGTTGCTAATCGGTCTTTTAACGTTCGCGTGGACGTTCAAATTCAACTTGGAACGTGCGACAACTCGCTCGATACGTTTAACCCTTAGCACTCAGAGAGAGAGAGAGAGAGGGAGAGATAGTCACCGCTAAACATTGCTCTACCCTTATTCAAAATACTATTTAAAGGGTTAACCCTACAATATCGAGTCGGACTCGTGACGGAGATTGCGAGCAGGATCTGGCAACTACATATACGCTGTTCGTTTCTGAAATCGAAATATCTATACAGTAAAAATAGTAGAAGGTAATTATTGCGAAAGGGTCACTGTACTCCGATTTTGATGAAATTTAACCCTTTGCACTCGGCTGTCCCCTCTGAGGCACCACTAAAAATTGCTGTACCATTCTTCAAAATATTGTTTACATTATTAAATATAGCGGTATCTAATCAATTACTAAACATTTAGGTACTGCATAGGGTAATGTACCAATCTCATATCCATAAAATTGCAAAAATCATAAGGTATGGAAATATTCTAGATCGGAAGAAATGTTTAATTTTCCAGTTAAAATAGCTCCGAGTGCAAAGGGTGAAATATTTTATAGATTTCGACATTGAAAACAATTTTTTCCGTTTCCAATATAGGGGGGTCGCTTTTAGTTTTCGAGATATTCAAGAAAAGGAAAAAAGGTGGTTCGGAACCCACCATAAACAGTAGGTCCCGCTGAAAAGGCGATAGTGAGGACTGGAAAGAGGGGGAAGAAGATTGGTAAATGAATTTGAAATCCTGAGGGGACCAAATATCATGTTAGATACAAGAAAAGGAACATTACAAAAATTGAATATGTTGAAGTATTACTGAATGTATTATAAATTGTGTGCGTTTATTATAGTATTGAAAATACTATAATACTGACGTAGCACACATAAATACGGCAGAATCAAATTACAAAAAATACAAGAAAAGGAACAAGTTGTTAAAAATGCGTTGCTGTATAACATATTTAAATTTCATCGAAATCGGAGTACAGTAGCCCTTTTCGCAATAATTACCGAGTAGAATTTCAGATTACGATGCAGATAGGAGAGGATATGAATTTTTCGAAGGTTTCGATTTTGAAGATTCGCAGGCTGGTTGAAGGACTGCATAAAAGCTCCGCGTGCAGGGTGTTTACCGAGCGATCGAGCTTTTCTGTCCGATCAAGAATGACGCGAGGTTTTATCAGCTGTGCCTGAAAAAAAATACCGAAAACCTTGGAGGCTCTCGGCAAGAAGAGTAAAGACGACTTTCGAAAGATAATGTTGGCGGGCTTGAGGACAACGCGGGATACACGGAGAGCGATATACACGTGTAGGGAGAGGAAAGGAGGTAGGGAGATAGCGCGGTTTGAGGCGGATTGTTCGGCATCGCGGTTGTTATTGATTCGAGTATGAATACCTGCGTGTTCCCTGGTATGATCCGCGGGGCTCAGGGTTTCCCTCATCGATAAGGACATCAGGAGCTCCTGCGTGAGTTTCTGTTTGCCAAACGCGACCGCCCCGCTGGTTACCATAATGCACTCGCGACCTTCGTTCTGGCATTCGGCAACTTGCTCGACAATGGAGGCCAACCGGCCCAACGCCAATCCGTGTTCATCCTCCCTTGTGATAACAGCGCTGCCCAATTTTACCACCAAACGACGCGCGTACTTCAGCTGGCTCCTCTCAAAGAAAGTCGCCGCTCTTCTGGGTCGTTCCGTCGTCTGCAGCTCCCTTCGCAGCTCCGCGCGGTTTCCCTAAACATAATAGACATCGTTATCAAATATAATTGATAATAAGCTAGATATTGACAAAAGGAGTTCTCCTTTATTTTAACGGGTCGTTGACCCTGAAATATGTTGTCACTATACATCTACCCGTTGCTCGATCTTAATTTCCGAGATATTTACAAATAAACTTTAAAGAGATCGAGATTAGGAGTATTGTTCATGCTGCAAGTTTTAATGCAGCATACTCAAAAATAAAATATTAATATCTTGAGTCAATTGTTTATCGGATACATTATTGTGCTCATTATTTCAAAAACACAACGATACGTTTATCGAAAGTATAAATAATATTGTTTGCTTGTTCTTAATGGATGTGAGAAACTATCCATTATTATTTTTCACGTTTTTCTGGAAAATGGTCAGCTACCGATACGAGATAATTACTGATGGGTTTACCTTATTAACCCACGAATAAAGGACGATTTTTATAGCTATACATACTTATATATACTTTATACTTCGTATACTTCGGCAATATGCTCAATAAACGTACTTAATAAAAGTGTAGGAACAGGATTTTTGAGTATAAAATATCTGCCCTTTATTTAGAATACCGCGACAAAAACAACAAAAGATGCAAGTACAAGTGTGATACAATAAGTGTGTCCGTATTCGTTAATGCGTAAATCGTAATCGTTAACCGTGTGTCGTAGCCGTAAGTTGTGATTGCGTTCGTTTCTCGTATCGTAACTCGTATCGCGTTCTGTGTAACATTTTTAGCAAAAGAGCCCTCGTCGTCTTCCGCGGTCTGACTTTATTGTCGTGCACACAGGTGCGTTTCGGCACACCTATATGGTTTTTCCCGCGACCTAGTTGAGGTACGGGTGATGACACTGGCTTGTATTTACTTGCCAGTTCATTACCCCGGTCCTCGACTGTTTACAATATTTGGGAACGTGTTATTAGACGTTTGGGCGCGCGACGTTTCTTGGCGGTGTGAGGGCAATGGACTCGGTCGGTTGGTGGCCTTCCCGATATGTTGATTCCCACAAAAGTATATTATAAACAAACTAGGGGGCTCCGCCCCCTACTCGCTTCGCTCGCCAACCCCCGCGGCGCCTCGCTCTCACTCCCTCTCTCTCTCCCGTTCCCCCTCTCTCTCCCGCTACCCCTCTCTCCCGCTCTCTCTCTCACTCTCTCTCTCCTGCTCTCTCTCTCTCTCTCTCTCTTTCTGAAAAATACACACTGTCACGTCGCTCAATTTTTGGTTCCCCTTCGGAAGACAACCCGCTCCTCAATTTTCGGTTTCCCTTCGGAAGGCAACCCACTGTTCAATTTTCGGTTCCCCTTCAGGAGGCAACCCGCTCGTCAATTTTTGGTTCCCCTTCTGAAGGCAACCCGCTCGTCAATTTCAGTTCCCCTTCGAAAGGCAACCCGCTTGTCAATTTTCGATTCCCCTTCGAAAGGCAACCCGCTCTTCACTTTTCGGTTCCCCTTCAGGAGGCAAACCGCTGTTCAATTTTTGGTTCCCCTTCGGGAGACAACCCGCTCTTCAATTTTCGGTTTCCCTTCGGAAGGCAACCCGCTCTACAATTTTCAGTTCCCCTTCGGAAGGCAACCCGCTCTTCAATTTTCGGTTCCCCTTCGGAAGGCAACTCGCTCTTCAATTTTCAGTTCCCCTTAGAAAGGCAACCCGCTTGTGAATTTTCGGTTCCCCTTAGGGAAGGCAACCCGCTCGGCGTTTTAGCGTGACAGAACTATTTTATATAATAGAAAAAGAAAGAAAGAAAGATTTACTTTTGATGATATCTCGTGTAGACACATTAGTCTTTTCGATGTGCTCAATGAAACAGCTATTCAGTTAGATTAATTGCCACAAATTGATTACTTAAAAGACAATATGGATGTTCCCGGTCGAAATAGACGTCGGCATAGTGTACGGAGGGTTAACAAGTCACGAAAACGTGTTAACCATCATCCGTCCCTCATTTCACGAACTGAATCTGTCCCTCGGTGTCAAATTGACACAGTGATAAAAAAATCGATAAAATAACAAGTCAAACAGTTACATTTCGATGTTTTTTTCATTCAAATTGATGAGTTAACTATTACATCTTAGGTTTTTGCGGTTATATGTTTTGCATTAAAAAAATAAAAGTCACCAAGTTTTGGACTTTACTTACAAATTACAGAACGATATAATTTATTTCGGGAAAACTGTATCAAATTGACACGAGGGACGGATCAGGGTTAATAACTTTGACTAGATCAAAAGTAACACATCGATGCTATCTAAATCTTTGAATCTTTACTCTGTATCAAATTGCAGCTACTAATTTTCGTCGTAAATGCACAAAGTCCACAGTCTAATAATTACTCCGTTCGTTCAACAGATTCACCACTGACAGCCCCAGCGATGCGGAATTATCTTTGTCGATCAATCCCTCGTTACACGTCAACTTAAGCGGTTGCGGTACAATTCGACCAGAATTTATTCAATAAATGAGTCCGCGCGATTTCTCTCGTTACAATTAATATGTCATAGAATGACTCGATTAATCTTGATATAATCTCCCGTTTCTGGTTCGACGAATGTAATCGCTCGCAGTGTAATTCGAACATGATAGACTCCGGAACACGGAAATTTCCGGGTAAATTTTTAGTAATTGATTATGCAGTCTGTATGTGAACGGTAATAACGAAAGTCGGATCAACCGAACAATAAGAATCTCCAAATGGAGAATTAAACGAATATCCGGAGAAAATAATTTAGGGAAAATATGAATATTTGTAAGAATATCAAAATTGAAAATGTTTAAATTCATTAAATTTTGATATTCTTAACAATGTCGATGTTTTCCTTAAATTATGAAGGCATTAAGGCACAACTTCAACCCTCATACGTTCCTCAAAAATAGCTGCATAAAAGTGACTAGAATAACGATTCATCCAGTTTTATTGTACACGTTAAATCAACACATTATGTTTCATTTATAGCGTGACATTTTAAAGAAATACATCTCACAACGTAGACATAAAAGGATGAAGAATTTTACAGTACGTGAAAACATTGAATGGGTGCATTTTCACCCTGAGGAACGTACGAGGGTTAAAATATCTTGATAGTAAACTTGGTAAATATTTACAACAGGTCCACGTCCTCCGATTTTGATGAACTTTAAATATGTGATGCAGCAACACATTTTGAACAACTTTTTCCTTTTCCAATATGGAGGGACGCTTTTAGTTTTCGAGATATTTCAATTTTTGTCTGTATTGAATTTTTCGTATTTCTACACGCTCCACGGCAACGTAAGCCTGTCCCGGTGTGGCGTTTGTTTACGTTTTGACGCTGTAGAGATGAGGGAGAAACCAGGGGGGCGGAAGGAGCCGGCTTGACACTACACACACCCACCCACTCAGTGCTTAATACAAACCCAGTGTTTCTAAATTATGCTCTAGATTTTTACGTATTTTGATGTGCTGATTAGGAATATAATAGTGAAAATTGGATTAGGTTAGGTTAGGTTAGGTTATTATTTATTATTGCTAATAACTTAACCTAACCTAATCCAATTTTCACTATTATGTGCTGATTAGGAATATAATAGTGAAAATTGGATTAGGTTAGGTTAGGTTATTATTTATTATTGCTAATAACCTAACATAACCTAATCCAATTTTCACTATTATATTCCTAATCAGCACATCAAAATACGTAAAAATCTAGAGTATAATTTAGAAACACTGGGTGTGTATTAAGCACTGAGGGTGGGTGTGTGTGGTATCTGGCCGGCTCCTTCCGCCCCCCTGGTTTCTCCCTCATCTCTACAGCGTCAAAACGTAAACAAACGCCGCACCAGGACAGGCTTACGTTGCCGTGGAGCGTGTAGAAATACGAAATATTCAATACAGACAAAAATTGAAATATCTCGAAAACTAAAAGCGTCCGTCCCCCCTATATTGGAAAAGGAAAAAGTTGTTCAAAATGTCGAAATCTATAACATATTTAAATTTCATCAAAATCGAAAGACGTGGACCTGTTGTAAATATTTACCGTAAACTTTTTTAAATGTATTCTAGAAAAAGCAAGTTTTTCTGTGTAGAGCGTTTTTCATTTTGAACGTAAATCTTTTTTCGATCCGTTCTAATGTTTATGCTCGCAGAGTTTCCTTGCGCGCCGGGTGGGGTAGTCATTAAAATTGAATACCGGCGTCTTTCCATTTGCAGATGAAAAGCCTTGAACAAGTTTCTGTATCTTCAGCGGTGTTCAAAGCTCGCGGGATAATTGGACTGCGATAAGCGTCGCCGTTTTGCATTATCCTTCACGTCCGGACAGTATCCGAACGGCCCTAATGTCTTCGCGGGAGGAAAGTGAGAAGAAGAAGATCTTGCCGATCCGAAGACAATTAGACGCGCGGGATGTTTATTAGATCGAGTTCACGAACGATCTCCCCGTTATCTCCTCCGTGCAACACTCGAACCGGGGAAAAAAAATTCCCGTGGTCCAATTTGTACTCGATTGCCACTCGACACACTTCGGAACAGCCACGTGTGGCCGGGGCTGCTGCGTGCAAGCGATCGGTTACATAAAACCGTAGATAAGTTCGCGGCGGTCACTATCAGCTGGAATGGTGCGAGGAGGCAGATTAATTCGCACGTCAAAGACGCAGTTGCGGGAAAAGGGGAACTGTCGGAAAAATCACGGATACGTAATCGCGCTCGACGATTTGCTATCTCCGTTGACGGAATTCTCGCTGCCAATTTCTCTCGCGTTCCTAAAATAGCAGAGCACTCGGCGATCAATCTATCGTTCGTTGTATATACACAGCTTCGATGCAATGTTCTCATCTGTCGTCTGTGTCAAGGAAAACACCACTTGGAAAACACAACACACTTTTCTCTTGATCATTTTAACGAAAACAATAACCCAGGTAGCACAAAGACGTTTAAAAATACGTCTCGAATGTCTCCTGAGTCTTGTGTTACGAAACGGTATGGTATACAAAATGTATCGGATATAAATATTGTTTTATAAAACTTACGAGATTGAATTTATTTCGATTTTTCACAATTTGTATAATAATATGTGCTCGAATAAAGAAATTTATTGAATAATCTTTAAGGGTGGTACGGAACTCACCGTAATAAGGGTACAATGGAAATCAACGAGACAAATTTCACCGACTCCGGATTTGACCGACAAAAACTTTGACACGCAACGATGCTCTTTCGCTTTTCTTCGCAAGTGAAAAACAAGGAAAGACATACCAAATCGCATCATACGAACGCAAACTTGATATTAAAGTTTTTCGACAGCAGATAGCTACGACGAATGGAGTATGGATCACAAAACGCAGCTCTTAAAGATGTCTTTTTAGGACGTAAGACTTTTACACCTAAAATGGACGTAAAAAAGACGCCTTTACACGTTGGTTGTCTGCATTTATTTCAGCAATAGTCATCTTCGTGGCTACAACGTTCCATTTAACACATCCTACCCTATTTTAAAATACGACAACAGCGACATGCACGAAATTGATTCGATTTTCTTTACGCGACAGGCTTTGTAACTTTCCACTGATCTCAATCGACGGAACGAAGGTGCAAATTTCGTTCGACAACATCGAACCAATTCCTAATCCGTTTACGCTCGATACTCAAAAGAGAACGTTCACGAGGAACAGCGTACCTTTCGGAATTCGAGCAATTTATGAAGTTCTGTGTCGTCTGAACGAGTTGATAGGAGGTTTGAAAATGTCGACTCCGCGAACTACGAAGCTGTTCCACCGAATGGAAGGAAATTGTTGGAACAAGAATTCCCGTAAGTACCATTTTGTTCCTGCGACGATTGAAAAGTTTCCATCGTTCCATGGAACCCATTTACGAATGCTTCCCGAATCGCGAGAAGTTTAAAAGGCTGAAAGAATCGGTGAAATTAAATGAAGTGTGATGGGAGTCATTCTCCATTTTGATATGGTACCACGGATACTCAATTATCTCCTGTCAGGCGGATACCATCGGGAACAAGTTGACAAAAGTTCGAGATTTGTGTCTTTCCGATCGGAAGAAGCGGATAGATACAGAAAACTGTGTTCCGCGACGCTCGCTTGCAGCTTAAGGGATCTAGATTATTATCTAATCCTCGAACGAACGAGTTTTTCTCGTTGCACTTTTCTTACCGACTGAAAAACAAACGACTTCGTTGTTGAGCGTCGTAACTTCGCGTTAAAACGTCTGCCATTCTCTCCGGAATCAATACTTTCGGAAAGTTCAAGAACTGGATCGTGCAGCACGTTGCACAAATTTTTAATCAACAACAGTGCTCATCAGACAGCGGATTTTATGCATTTATGGGAAAATTGAGGAGTACATTTTTATCGCATAATACCGGTCCTTTAATAATATAAAAAAAAATATTCTGCATCGAATAAGGTGACTTAGTGGACGGGAGTACTTGAAAATTATTTTCAGATAAGACAGTGATGCGACACACTAGAATAAAAGAATGTACGAAAACAATTCTCATCAGACAGCGGATTTTATGCATTTATGGGAAAATTGGGGAGTACATTTTTATCGCATAATGTCGGCCCTTTAATAATATAAAAAAAACATTCTGCATCGAATAAGGTGACTTAGTGGACGGGAGTACTTGAAAATTATTTTCATATAAGACAGTGATGTGGCACACTAGAATAAAAGAATGTACGAAAACAATTCTCATTAGACAGCGGATTTTATGCATTTATGGGAAAATTGAGGAGTACATTTGTATCGCATAATGTCGGTCCTTTAATAATAAAAAAAAATCGTCTGCATCGAATAAGGTGACTTATTGGACGGGAGTACTTGAAAATTATATTCATATAAGACAGTAATGCGACACGCAAGAAAAAAAGAATGTACGAAAACAATTCTCATTAGACAGCGGATTTTATGCATTTATGGGAAAATTGAGGAGTACATTTTTATCGCATAATGTCGGTCCTTTAATAATAATAAAAAATCGTCTGCATCGAATAAGGTGACTTATTGGACGGGAGTACTTGAAAATTATTTTCATATAAGACAGTGATGCGACACGCTAGAATAAAAGAATGTACGAAAACAGTGCTCATCAGACAGCGGATTTTATGCACTTATGGGAAAATTGAGGAGTACATTTTTATCGCATAATGTCGGCCCTTTAATAATATAAAAAAAAATATTCTGCATCGAATAAGGTGACTTAGTGGACGGGAGTACTTGAAAATTATTTTCATATAAGACAGTGACGTGACACACTAGAATAAAAGAATTTACGAAAACAATTCTCGAAGATCGTTTCCTTTTCAGCCGTTCTAATCGAGCCTGACTGCTTAAACAAACAAAGTACTAAAGATTACGACATCGTTCACAGAAGCGTTTGCAATGTTTGTTCGACGAACGCTAGCGGAAGATATTGATCCGTTCATTAAGAATTAGTTTAATCGATGAATCGAGTCGTTTGAAGGGCAGCGCGCGCGCTATCAGTGACGGCTCGAAGTTATCGTCGGGGTGTCACTCGGTCATTTGTTTGTCATCGATCTGTCAGTGGCGAGCGAGGATCGGCATTTCTCAGAGCGGTGTGTACGATATAAAACAACAGCGGTGTACAAGGACGGTCTCTAATTTCGTAATCCCGGGAGGGTTACATGGGTTTTTCCAAGACACGGCGACAATTCCAATTCTGCATCCGTTTGACGCAGATCGGAGCGGTTTCGCAACGCGAAGGTTACCGATTGCGCGTTATAAATCACATCGCGCGGCTCTTATCTGCTGTCTAAGTCGCAGTACGCTCGAGGCCGTATCGGTTCCGAATTCTAACGCCTGCGAGCGCACGCAATCGCGATCGTTATTGCATCCATGCATGCCACCACTAGCCAGAGTTCTGTTCAATTACATTTGAATTACTCGATGAATTATAATTGCAAAGTAATTCAATTATTTGGTAATTCGAAATCCGACCGCTTCGTTCAATTAAATTGCAATGCAATTCGTAATTCTGGTCTCTCATTCAATTAAATCACAATGTAATTTAAGTTTATATTACTTCAATTAAAATGCTATTTAAATTAGTAAAACTGTTGAACGTCTGCCAGAAAGACAAGAAACAATTCTCAGGGTTTTGTTTTGCTGCTACCTCTGGAACGATACTGTGTTCGATAAATAAAAAGACTCGCTTGTCTAGATCGATCAAAATCGTGGCTTACCTAATCGATTAATCGCAGTTTTAGCGTTCCACTCAAATGAGAAGTAGGAGAAATACTCGTGTGTCTATATTTATATAAAAATTGTCATTTAATTAATGTTTAGCGTTTCATTCGAGCGGCGACTAATGAAAAGGCTGCCCGTGGAAAAGTTACTTCGGAAATGTGTTTAAAAAATTGATAAATGAAGCTTTAAATGATAGTAAACATGATACACTATGCAAGCTCGCGAAAAGATTCACCATCCGAGGGCTAAATGAAGAATGAATACGTTATAATTGCAACCTCGACTTTCGACTACCGACAAGCGTCATTTCATTACCGCGGATCTGCGTGGAAACATTTATTTCTGTGTAGTAGTTCGTAATAATTGAACTCGAAAAAACATCTGTACATTTCATGAAGGGCTCCATCAAGCTAGCTACAAAATTCATCAAACTTTTAAGTGCTTTCTAACGAAGCAGTATTCTGAATGGAACGGTTGTGCCACAGAGCTTCAAGTTTTCCACAATGCATCAAAGAAATAGGATTTAAAATTATTGGTTGTATGTTAACAATAATTTTCCTTGCGACAGGATGATCGATCGAGACAATTTACAGTGCACAGGATTAAGCACTTTATATACATAACCGTAGATAAATCTTTATTTAGATTCTGTGCAATTTTGATTACAATATATGTTCTTGGATGAAGAAATTTATCGAATCAGTAAGATTAAGTTCCCATGTAAGCAACTGCATAATGTCAATAATTGTGAAATGAAAATATAAAATCGATCATTTATCCGACAGGTATAGTGTTCAAATGAGTCCGACAACATTACAAAAAAAATTTTAGTTAAGACTTTCTCTTTTTTTTTGTTACGACTTCTTTTTGTTTTTATCAGTAATACTGTAAAAACTGTATACATTTGTATAAAAGGACCTCGGTCAGTATATAATAATAATAATAACACACAGCACAATACGAAGTCCGATAATTTTCGAGGTATCGTACGATCTCATCTAGCAGCATAGATAAAGGTGTCAATTCAATCAGAGAATTGAAAGGCTCGTGATCAAGGTCGCCGTCCCACCCCCGCAAGTTGTTTTCCGAGGGCCGAATGTCGCGAGTGTCCCGAGGAGACGTGCTTCGCGTGATGAACGAGCGGTCGCCGATCCATCGATCACGCTTGTATGTCGGATCACTTCATATTGCTTGTCCGAAATAATTTCTTGGTCACGGCGTCGACGAATTATTCCACGCGGGAGAGGTTCGTCCCGACAGAATGTAATGGTATGCGGGAACAACGGAATACGGGACAAACGGGCCAAGATAGCGTGCCAGCCAACGATATTTATTTCGTTCCCCGTGTACACACATGCACGCGCGGTATCAGTCGCGATAACGTCGCGTTACATTTATTGCGGCGCAGCCAATTAAACCGGCGATCATCGACAACGAGCGGCGCAATTAGAAAATTATTGTTGCCCCGAACGAACGAGGGATGGCTCGTTCATCCCCCCCCCACTCCCTTCATCTAATTCGCCCTTCGGCGTCGATTTGACATCGACCAAAAACAATGTATCAACTATATTACGACGCTCGATGGCCAATTTCGGCAAAAGTATGAGGAAAATTTGCATTTTAGAAATGCTACGCAATGCTATGCCGAATCGGGATTGTCCGAGTTTATTGTGAGGAACGAATTGCTCGAACGCATATGATTAACATGTTTGCGATCAGCGTTTATCTCAGCCTTCATAATGCGTCAGCTAGTGATCTAATATATCTTCGTAAAAGTTTTACGATTTGGGCCTTTCGAAAAAAAGGTGTGCCAACCCCTGCGCTAGGAATTGCAAAGAACAGGTGTGACTTTGACCCGATCTAGGGGCAGGGCCGTCTTAAGCACAGGGCTAAATGGGCTAAGCCCCGGGGCGCAAGCCTTTTGGTGGCGGCAATTTCTATTGGTATTATATTTTTTTGTTATTATTAGTTATTTAGTTATTAGTTATTAACTTCCCGATTTATAGGGAAGTTACTCTAATTTTTATTCAAAATCTTTTCACGACAAAACTAACCAAATAACCTGTTACAAATTAACCTAACCCCCCTCCCGCTAGCCATCCCGTGTATTTTCTTACGAAGAGGGGCGCATTATTTTTAGTAGCCCACGGGCGCCGAATATCTTAAGGCAGCCCTGTCTAGGGTGTAATGTGGATGTCAATAACACGAGTGGTGATCGTCGGAAACTCACAGGGAGTGAATCAAAGAAAGGGCCCTCCCCGTGACCCGAAGAAAACTGAGAAAAGAATTAAAAAAAAAAATCCAAATGGTGTAATGTGGATAACGGGTCCCCATGGCTCTGTTTGGATCAGGCAAATGTAAGTACAGGGGCGGCTTATTAAACGTCCCGAGTGAGGTCAAGGTTTTACTGACTATGGGTACGCCGACCATTCTTTTGTCCGAATCCCATACCACCCCCTTCCGCGGTGTGCATAACGCATTTCCCCCCGTAAAAAGAAAAAAACCCTGCGCTATAGAGAATACTGAAATAGTTTTTAGAATCTCGAAGTTACGCGTGAAAGTGGTAAGCCCCGCACACGTGGGGCCGCAACACGTCGCCGGCCATAGAGAGGAAGGAATCAAAGCTGCGGCGAGCAGGTCACGGGAAATCCGGAAGGAACGAGCACCGAATGCTCGAGCTCGGAAATGGCAAGGAAGACGGTCGACGTCCCGCGATCCTGTGCAGCTTTCGTCCCGACGCGACGCGCTCGACGATTGTCAGAACGCGGCTGCAACTGCTGCACAAGCGTCGCCGAATCGCAGGGACAGCGTGAATATTTTACCGTCGACTCCGCTCCGTCGTTCGTGTCGCGAGATGAAAATTCCTCGCGGAAAGAACCGGGCTACCGGGTTAAATTATTCAAACGGAAGTTCGGTCGAGTTTGCTCTGCGGATCACCTTAGTCTCTCTCTCTCTCTCTAGCTTTTCTCTGTCACCGACTGGCAAACATTTAGCCGGTTAATCGCGAACAAAAGCGGAGGAGATATAAGAATCGATCAGGAGCCCGGGCTCGGACAGCTTCGGCTCGATAGAAGATTTTATTAATTGCGTTGCCGAGCGGCGGCGCGGCGTAGAACGAAAAAAATGAAAGGAGAAGAAAAAACGGGGGGAAGCGTTCCTCGAGTGGCGACAGTCGATTAAAAAAGGCAGCGCGCCGGTCGAACGCGTTAAAAATTGAATCGGCCGCCGGAGTACCCAATCGTCGGTCGCGACCCTGCGATCGATCGATCCTACGATCTTGCCTGGGGGACGGTGGCGAAGAACGAGAGAAACAGAGAGTGTGTGTGTGTGTGTGTGTAGAGAGAGAGAGAGAGAGAGAGCGAGAGAAGAATAGGAGAGGAAGCACGTACCGTTGGCTCGGGAATCCTTAGCCCCGAGGTGGACGAAGCCAATCTCCTTGGATAGAGTCCAAGTTTCGTGGATCTGAGTAGTAACAGCGCCGAGTACATGGTTGTTGGCTGTTGGTCTCCCTCGGCTGGCCACGCTGTTTCCCCGTGTGCAACACACAAATCACGATTTTCCTAATTGAACGAACGCCGCGCGATCGTTCTCTCGCTACGGCTTACTACTTCTCTCGCGGATGGAATTGCCGGTGGAGTGAGAGAGAGAGAGAGAGAGAGAGAGAGAGAGAGAGAGAGAGAGAGAGAGAGAGAGAGAGAAAGAAGAGAGCAGGGAGGGAGAAGTTAATTACCGATTGGAAAGAGACGTCTCTGCTGTTAGGTGGTGGGAATCTGATAAGTGGCGGGAATTGTCGGAGAACCTTGGCGAGACTCGCAGACGGAGAATCCGCGCGGATTTAAGAGGTTCGAGCAGAGGGACGGCGAGAAAATTGGTGGGAAAATGGGTGTGAGAGGGAGAGAGAGAGAGAGAGAGAGAGAGAGAGAAAGCGAAGGGTCTGAGTTAGGTCGAGGTAGGAACCTTGGAAGACGGGCTGATAGGACTGGATTCTACGTGGACCTCGACGCCGAGGCTGAGCGGTCGT
This sequence comes from Lasioglossum morio, assembly GCA_916610235.2. NCBI lineage: Eukaryota > Metazoa > Arthropoda > Insecta > Hymenoptera > Halictidae > Lasioglossum > Lasioglossum morio. Next base: position 19,937,882 of record OU744323.1, on the reverse strand, counting down.
CGTTGCGATGGTCAACGACACACTACTGCCTCGAACGCCACGGAATCAACGCAGAAAAGACGACGTTATCGTCGCAAGATTAAAAGCCGATCCTCGGGTAAACTTTCCTGGCCGAGACGGAGCTGGTGGGAGCGAAACAGATTCCTCTTGGTTGTCGCGATGGACGACCTTTAGAGCCGTTACGCACCGATGGGAAACCGAAAAGCTACCGACCAACCTCGCTCGTGATAATCGATAACCTTATCCGTGAATTTTCGTCTTTTTCTACGGGACGATTGTCTTCTGTGAAAGAAGTCGTACGACGTCACGCGTAATCACCGGATACATCTCTCCTCGAGATTGCCGGGTGACCTTCGGTGATCAATCTGGATATACGTCGACCAGTTTCGATATTCAATCGTTCAGACCGATACAGTCTATTGGTCCGAGACCAAGAACGTTCCTCTTCTTCTGGGATACGATTGTCTTCTCTCCGAGTAAGAGAATGAAAATATTATAAACAAGTGAATTTTTATAATTTCAATAAAACCAGTCATTTGACCGTGGTAGGTTCACTGTTGAACGACCACGAATTCAATGCAGTGCGACATACAGTGACTCCCACTAATATTCGGACACTCTTAAACAGACGATAACTTTTTTTTATTATTGTACTATACGATTTGAACATTTTTAGGAAGCTAGAGCCATTAGTTTGCTACATGATATGAAAATAAATTTGGTCAAAAATTGCAATTGATCGGAATTGTAGAAAATATACTAAAAGTTGCATTTTACAACTTTTTTATGTGGGCTTATATTGAAAATTGAAAAACTACGTTTTGTAGATTTGTGGCAATTATATGCACTGCGAAAGTTTCATCGAAATCGATTGATGCGGAAAAAAACGACAGGCATTGAAAGATCTAAGAATCCTTTGATTTACTGCAGTTATAGGCCGAAAATTGTGAAAATCTGCAATTTTTACCATTTTTAAACGTTTGTAGGTCATTGTAACGTCGTGCGATTTTAACGAAATTTTTAATATGTTTAATATGTTTAATTGACGCAGATCTACAAAACGTAGTTTTTAAATTCTCAATACAGACCCACATAAAAAAGTTGTAAAATGTAACTTTCACTATTTTTTCTACAATTCCGATACATTGCAATTGTTTACAAAAATTTTGTTTCATCTCCTGTAGCAAACTAATTGCTCTAGCTTCCCAAAAAGGTTCAAATCCTATAGTACAATATTAAAAAAGTTATGGTCTTTTTAAGAATGTCCGAATATTAGTGGGAGTCACTTATATACTATATAACGTTCACTTTCTTTTAAAAGAGACGTCTTTACTCTACGAGTCGTCCATAGCGAATGAATACTCAGAAGCTGTTGGCTAAATATCGATGGACGCTTTGCAACAAATTAGTCTTTCTCACGTCTGAACTCTGAACATCGTTCTCGCATGAAGAAGCTATACGAAATATCCAACAAAGAATTTCCTAATGTGGCAACGCAAAAATTGTGTACACAATTCTTTATCGTAAGAGCGTGATAATACGTTCTGGTAACAGGGGATGCACGCAATGTCTCTCTTTGTTCCATCTTCGCGTCCATTACGTTCACCAGCGGACTCCGGCTACACTAACAAATCGCGTTTCACCCACAGCTTCTCGCAGTCTCGTCGACCAAGGCGATCGTTTGACAGCGCGTAAGCAGCTGTCAACGGCAGCTCGTAGATCCTCCTCGTGATCCAAGGACACGCAAAGTCCGCGCTGCTTGCCCTTTATGCAAAGATTCTAGAGCGGCGTGGCGCGAAGCGGCGGTGCAGCTCGTGTCGGTGAACTGTGACCCCGGAGCAAACAGAATCGCTATCGTCTTCTCCTCTCGTTTGACTCATGCTCTCTCGCGTGCGTCAGACGGGTTACTAGGGCCGATACGAGGTTCAACCAACGCGAACGACGATCTTCAGTATTTGACTTTGCAAACTTGAGTCGCCGGCAATCGGAAATGCCGATTCTGGTTTGTTTCCTGGTCGATTTGTTGGTTCGTCGGCTTTTATTTGCGAGCCCGCTTTTCGAAAACTGCGTGTCCATACGAGGGTACCTCTAGTTTGTAGGAGCTTTATTTTTGGATGTTTCTCGTTTCACGATATTTTACAATCTGAATACAAAAGTTTTATACAAACGAACGTCGGTCGTTAATAACAAATCGATCGTCGGCTCGTAACGACGACCAGTAGCAGACGATCAGCTGGTCGTCACCGACGATCGATCGGCACCAACACATCTAAATATTAAAATCTATCTAATACCTACAGTTCGGCCATTCCTGACCATAATGACCGTCCTCGGTCATCAATGGACCATCATTACTTACTTAAATAATAAAATAAGTTTGAAACAACTTAACAATACATAATTCACACAAATATAACACAATAATACAATTCAAACTTAACTGACGCAAATATAACGCAATAACACAATTCAAACTTGTTTTCTACTATAAATCGTTTTCTTTTTCGTTTCTCGACCTGATCCAAAATTTCATCTGATCGGGGCCAACAACTCCCGTAAATGGCACACGTGACACTTGGTGTCCCTCTACATCTGTTATGAGATATCTGTCCTTGTCTAAAACTTTCTTAATTTCAAACGGGCCCTTAAATTTAGGCAACAATTTTTTATTAATTCCTGTTGTAGTATCTGTGTTGCGAATTACCACGTAATCGCCAACCTGATACTCAGTAGGTTTTTTGTGTTTTTTATCATATAAACGTTCGTTAGATTGTTGGACTTTAATAATTTTTTCAGCTGCCTCCCTTCGTGTTGTTAGAAGGTCTCTTCTATTACTGTTTAAAATTCCTAACACTTCTCGGACTTTGTCCGATATAATACCTTTTTGATTCATACCAAACAATAATTGAGATGGGCTTTTACCTGTTGACCGACAAACAGTGTTATTTATTCCATATTCTACTTTGTCAACAACTCGGTCCCATTTTCCCGGGGTCTTTGTTAATTTTGCCAACATAGGTGCTATCATTCTATTAAATCGTTCAATCTGACCATTCGCACGTGGGGTTCCTATTGCGATCAGAACCTGTTCTATCTCGTTGTTTGCTAAAAATTCTTTAAATAAATTTGATGTAAATGATGAACCTCGGTCACTAATTAGCCGTCTCGGTTTACTATACGCTCTAAAATATTCTGCTAAATTTTTCACTACTTCCTCCGACTTTGTTGTTTTACAAGGATACAGCCTTATGAATTTAGTAAATCCATCAACTACTGCCAAAATAAATTTATAACCATTCTTGCACTTTTCCAATGGACCATAATGATCTACATGAATTGTTTGAAATGGTAAGTCGCCTTTGTCTAAACTGTATAGAAATCCCTCCTGTTTACCGCTTTTTGGTGAAAATTCAATACATTTCAAACAATTACTAATGTACTCTCTAATTTTTATACGCATTTGTGGGAACCAATATACCTGACTAATGTTGTCTAAGACTTTCTCATAACCTAAATGCCCTAAATCGTCGTGACTAGTTTTGATAACGTTATTTACTAAGCACGCAGGTACGTAAAATAATAATTTGTTGTTACTGACTTTTCTATACACTAAACCGTCCCGTAACTCATAATATTTCTCCTCGCTTTTCTCTAATCTATTCTTGATTTCTCGAATCGTAAGATCTTGGTTTTGTTTAATCGCTAATACTTCCTCCAAAGTATTAGTTTCTAGAATCAAAATTGTGTTGTACCGACTTAATGCGTCTACATGTGACATTTTACTCCCACTACGATGTTCAATAGTATAGTCGTAATTTTGTAAAAACATTGCCCAACGGGATATTCGTGGGTTAATGTTCTGCTTATTAAGTGTTAATCTAAAACTGTCGCAGTCTGTGATTATTTTAAACTTAATGCCCGATAAATAAATATGAAATCTTTTAATCGCGTACACTGCTGCTAAACATTCAAGTTCGAAACTATGATACTTCTCTTCTTGAGCAGTCGTTCTTTTACTAAAATAAAAAACTGGCCGAAAGATTTTATTTGTTTGTTTTTGTAGCAAAATTGCCCCAAATCCACTGCTACTAGCATCGCAATGCAGCTCTGTATCTAATTTCGGAGAGTAAATCGCTAAAACGGGATCGTTTGTTAAACATTGCTTCAATGTCACAAACGCTCGATTTTGTTCTGGCCCAAAACAAAATATTGCATTTTTCCGTAGTAAATTATACAGGGGTCTTGCGATGAGTGAAAAATCTTTTATAAACCTTCGAAAATAACTTGCTAGACCTACAAAGCGCTGCACTTCTTTTATATTTCTCGGCGCTGGATAATCGACTACAGATTCAATATTTTCCTTTGCTGGCGCGATACCATTTCTGGATATGGAATATCCCAAATAAGTTATTTGGCGATAAAAGAATGTGCATTTATCTAGCCTAAATCGTAAATTAAACTTTCTCGCTAAACAAAATATTTCTCGCAAAATATCCAAATGTTCATCAATCGTTTCCGTTGCCACCAAAAAATCGTCCAAATATAGTAATAGTTTATTCTTCCTTAATAAATCACTAAAAATTTCGTTTAAAAATCTTTGAAAAATACGAGGTGCATTGGTAAGTCCAAAAGGCATTTTGAGGTACTCATATTGACCTAAGGGTGTGACAAACGATGTATATTTCACCGATGTTTCAGCGACTTTCACGTGGTGGAATCCATTTTTAAGATCTAACTTCGTAAAATATTTTTTGTCCTTAAGTTGGTCTAAACAATCGTCTATTAACGGTACCGGAAAGTTGTCTCTGATTGTGTGTTTGTTTAATTCTCGATAATCGACACACAAGCGAATTTCTCCGTTCTTTTTCCTGACCAGGACAATTGGGCTAGCATAAGGAGAATTACTGGGCCTAATGGTGCCCTCTCTTAATAAATCATCAAGGATAACACGAAGTTTTTCCTTGTCTGCAAACGCTAGTCGACGCGGCCGAAAACAAATCGGATGCTCGGTCTTTAATGAAATCACCGCTTCAACAGTATTCGGATGTTGTTCGTTGTCGTGGACCTGAACATCTTTGTAAAAATAAATTTCTTCAAGTTTCCTCACAATGCTAATGTCTATTTCTGGATCAACGTTTAATTCGTGGCACGCGGAAATCGGGTTTTCAACATAATCTATTTTAAAAATTTGTTGAACAAAATTTTCCGTATCCGAGTTCTCAGATTCTCTTTCCTTAACTTTGATTTCCGTTGAACTTCCCAATTTTATCTCTATGGCTGGCGACCGAATAAAATCTCTGCCTAATAATGCAAAGTGCGACATAGTTGTTACTGGTACAACAAAAAATGTAACAGGAACACGCGCGCCGTTTATACAAATTTCGGTTTTAAATGCGCCAACGACATTAATTGGTGAATAATTTACGCCGTAAAATGTATTATTTACCGGTCGGTCAAAATAAAAATCAGACGGTAAAGCATCTCTTCTGATTAAACTAACGGGCGAACCTGAGTCAATAATTGCCACGGTTGAAACGCATGTTGACGCTCCGCCGTTATCCTGGGCTATGCAGGTAATCAGTACGCTGAACGGGGTTTCTGTACTATAGGGTTGAACCAAATGCGTCGTCGTACCCGGTTGCTTAGTCGAGGCCGTCGTCGAGGCAGGAACCTGTTGTTGCCGTCGAGACTGCGCTGGTGATGTCTGCTGCGGACAATCTCTTGATGTCTGCTGCGGACAATCTCTCGCCCGGTGTGACTTTTCCCCGCATCTGAAACAAGAACCCCATTCCCGCCTTGGTTTCGTGCAATCCTTCTTCCAATGTCCCGATTCGTTGCAGTTGAAACACCGCACGGCCTTTTCCTGCGCGGAGTCCCTGGAGGTACGCTCGGGACCGCCGAAGTCCCTCGTAAACGTCAACTTCCCTGGAACCGGCCGTTTCTGTTCCTTAGGCTCCCGATCGCTTCTTAACGAGAGCTTCCGAAACGTTTCGAGAAGGTCCTCTGCCGTTTCCAAACGCTGCATGCGTGCCTGGTCTCTCAATTGTGCATCCGGAACTCCGTCGATCACCAAATCCACCAATTCTTCCGGATCCACCATAATTTTGTTCGCCAAGGTGACTTTATCATGGAAATAGTCTGGAAACGACTCATTCCTTTGCCACGTACGGTTTTCGAACTCTCTTCTCATCGCTAATTTGTCAATTCGATGGTCAAACATCTTCCGAATCTCTTCCAGCAAGAGTGACGCGGACAATTCTAATAGGCTTGGTTTTGTATTGAACCATTTCAAAGCCTTTCCTCGTAAGCGTAATGTAATTATTGTGACCGTAGCGCAATCGTCCAAGCTGTACATCCTCCTGAGTCGCTCTACCTGCTGTCTCCATAACTTGAACGTATTTTCCGCACCCGAAAATTCAGATAGTAACTCGGCAATCGTTTTGATGCTTGCATTTGGGCGTACGGTAACGCTGGTTCCCGTGGATCGCAACGGCGTTGTCATTTCTCTTTCTCGTCTCATCAAATCCAATTCGCGTTGCAAAATATCGCGTTCCTGGCGAAGAATCTCCATCTCTCTCTGCGCGAAAGACGTCTCTGCTCCGAAATCCTGGTTGTCGTGAGATTCCGTTGTTACCTGACGCTCTTGAATGGTGTTTTCAATGTTCGGGTCAGCGTCAATCAAACGGGCAACTAATTCAGTTTTCGAACCTGAGACAAGCATGTCCCTAGACCTGAGCAATTCCTTGAGCTCAACGATAGTTAGGTTGGCCAAATTTCTTCTATTCTCTGCCATCGCGAGTCACCAATATTCAAATCCGCACGAAATCAATATTCAAACTAAACTTCCGAAATTCGATAGCCGCGAACAAAAAATACGAAATTTCACGCACTATCACAAAATATTTCGTATCCCACTTCTGAAATTTGTAGGAGCTTTATTTTTGGATGTTTCTCGTTTCACGATATTTTACAATCTGAATACAAAAGTTTTATACAAACGAACGTCGGTCGTTAATAACAAATCGATCGTCGGCTCGTAACGACGACCAGTAGCAGACGATCAGCTGGTCGTCACCGACGATCGATCGGCACCAACACATCTAAATATTAAAATCTATCTAATACCTACAAGTTCGACCCCGAACAGACAATCGAGTATCCATTTCAGAGCTATTTCGGAAATTTTTTTCTATTCGACAATAGGTGGAGGACGTTCCGGGAGTTTCGATGAATCCGACGTCAGAACGGAATCCATTGTCAACTGTTTTGTTGTTCTCCGTAGTCTCTAGTAGTTTCTGTTAAGCGAGATCGTTATTACGGACGGGTTATATAACTGTACAATGCTTAATAAGAGTTAATTGAAAGCGTAGCGGAGAATCAAGGAAAATAATACTGAAATACGCACGAACTGAAGGTGGCAGAAGGTGCGGGATGCGCCATCTTATTTCTCAGTAATGCAAAGTGTAGATCGCTCATAACTTTCCGGAGAACATACCATTGAACTCGTGCACCCTCTTAACACATTACCTACCGAAAGCCTATTAATAGGATTTTCAATAATTCTGCTGCATCAAAAAAGCACAGAAATTTTCTTTTACATTACAATCATAAATGAAACTATTATAGGAGGTTAATGAGGGTGACTTGTTGGTTCACAACGAAAATTGCTGTTGCTATTGAAGGTTTCATTAAAAAGTGTTTAGCCATGTACCATAGATATTTCAAAATTATACAATAATAACCGGCCGGTAATGTGTTAAGGGAGATACAGTGGATCCAAAAATTATTTAAACACTAATCTCCGATCTCGTGAAATTTTCGATATTTAAATCGTGACATTTTCATAAAAACAAATGGTATAACAATAAGCCAGAACACTTTTAATCTTAACACATTACCTACCGAAATAAAAGCACAGAAATTTTCTTTTACATTACAATCTTAAATGAAACTATTATAGGAGGTTAATGAGGGTGACTTGTTGGTTCACAACGAAAATTGCTGTTGCTGTTGAAGGTTTCATTAAAAAGTGTTTAGCCATGTACTATAGATTTTTCAAAATTATACAATAATAACCGGTCGATAATGTGTTAAAATCCGATATCATCTTGGGATTGCTTATGCGAACGCTTCAACGTGTAAGGGCAACGCCGTATACAGGGTGTCCCAAAACTACCTTAGGAGCCGAAAATGGGAGGTTCCTTGGGTCATTTGAAGCGACATTTTCCTTTACAAAAATGTTATCCGCGACTTTGTTTAGGAGTTATTAACGAAAAACACAGACCAATCAGAGCGCGACCTAAACGCGAGTTGGCACAGTCGGCCAATGGACAGTTGACGCGCCGAGCCGATTTTGCCAACTCGTGTCTAGGTCGCGCTCTGATTGGTCCGTGTTTTTCGTTAATAACTCCTAAACAAAGCCGCGGACGCAATTTTTGTAAAGGAAAACGTCGCTTCAAATGATCCAAGGAACCTCCCATTTTCGGCTCCTAGGGTAGTTCTGGGACACCCTGTATTTTCGGCTAAACAATTGCATTCAACCCCGCACCGCTCCAATTTTTGGAGGGAACGTCGAGGTTTCGCGGTTCAAGGAGAGAGGGTTGTCGGAGTGCATGCCGGGCGGTCAGAGGTTAAGTAAGATCGGGCGTAGTGTTTTTGAAATGCGAGTCACGGAAGGACGGTTGCGCGTCGGAAAGTATGAAATACGGTCTGTCGTTGTGTTCTGCTCCGCCAGAGAAGGTGGTACGGTTCTCTGGCGGTGCGACGCGGTGCATCCATGCCGTAATTAAAATTCGCGCGAGCACCGGGAAACACTGGCCGGATGGGAACCGTGGTGCCAGCTAAATTTCCCGTGCTTCGTAATTCAACGTGATCGCTGCCGCTGTTGCGACGACGTTCAATGAAACAGAAACGGCACCGACGACGCGACGACTCTCCTATTTCGCAATACACCTGCCAACCATAGCCTGCAACCCTCCACGGGAAACCCGCCCGGACGCGAAACGAAAACGACACTGTTTACTTCTGCTGGCCATTGATACATTCTCCGACGTCGTCTTAAACGTAATACATTCTGATTTATAGCCGAGATGCCGGGCTCAATTTAGTCCTCGGACTTCCTCGCGCGCTCCGTTTTCGCGATCTCGCCCGAGAACCGTAAATTGCAGCACCGTCGGCGCGCCTTATCCATTAAAATGTCTTTATCAACAATTTTCTATGTCTCGGAATATCGCTGATGCGATTTCTAATTAACTGGCCCGTGGACTTCCATGCAAATTCGCGTTGGTCGCTGGAACTCGCAGAAAGAACGGTCGACGTTGCTTTATTTCTCGGCTCAAGGGTGACCATCAATTTTCACGTTTTAACCGCGACCGTATGGATGTAGAGATTCGAAGAAGTATCCTAGAATTTTGTTCAGATTTTTTGAAAATTAATCGACTGCGGATGTTCATGCGATTTTCAATTTTTCTAAGCAGATTCAGAGAAAGTGGAATCATGTAAAATCTGATTTTCAATGGTAGTAGTGTTTATAGTTCCGAAATAAATAAGAATCGTACTAAATTCTGTGGAGTTATATATTTTAATAATTTCTGAAGATTTTTGGAAGTCGTAAACGCATAAAGATCCGTAGTTTAATGATTAAAATCAATTAGAGTGAGTGTTGGTTTTGGGAAGCAGGTTATATTTTTATTAAATAAAGAAAAACAGATATTGATTTAAAGATATTTAATGGATGTTCTCTCTATCAAAGCTAGCCCTTAGACTGACTGCATTCGGCAGCTCGTCTATACGTTTGAAAACGAAATCATTCGAATGGGAGCATGTCGGCGGACTAAAAGAAGCGCGGCTCTGTCTTTGATTCGATATCTAAAGGTACCGCGAGATACAATGTTACGGACCCGCAGATGTGAGATACGAAACGTTATATAGATATATATATATATATATATATATACAGCAGTCCCTGGAACATTATTAATTTCTGTACATATATCTATAGTGAGCCGTTGGGGAGTATCGGAAGCTATTATTTCGCTGCTCCGATTGGCGAGAGATCGACGCGTCGCGAGACGGTGATAGGATGCGCGACGCTACGGAGGAAACTCTGTTCTTAGCGGTTAATCGTCGCAACACGTATCTCGAGGGCTGACACCTGGCTATCTGCTGAACCATTCTAAGGATTAGACTGCCATGCACCCATTGACAGTAGCCGGATCTCCGGTAATCTAGCTCGCAGCGTGCACGGGCCGATAGTCGCTTTGTTGTTCGCGAAGAATGCGGCGCGACACGACGTTTCGCCTCGAAGACAAAGCGTCGAGCAGCGAACCGTCATTTTTTCTCTCCGTTCTTATTCGTTTATCTGTACATCCGTCTCCGTCTATCTCTAGCGCTTGCAACGGTGTATTTTTCCCGGGAACTCTACGCCCCGTTCGCTATCGGACGACGCGATGGAGAGCGCTTGAGAAATCTCGCGTTATCAACGGCATTTTGTCTCCTCGCTACCTAACGTGGCACGCTGGCACACGGATAACGTGTGCTCGCCGTGATGCTAGCACCTGAAGACAGATCGGAACAACGTTGCGTGGCTCGCAACGCGTAAACAACCTGCTAATATTGAAATTGCGCAAAGCTGCAAACGGAGAGACACGTGGACGCTCCACGCTGTCATTTGTCCCAAGAGTCAATGTTGATAACAGTTAGGAATTTATTCAATACAAAAACAAGATTATTATTATTATTTATTTTAAACGGACCGAAGTCCTTTTATACAAATGTATGCAGTATTATATAATATTTCAGAAAAGAATCTTAATCTTAAGTCTTAAGTTTTAATCTGAAATTCCCATAATTATGGACAGGCGAAACTAAGTAAATATAGGTACTATTAACGAATAGTATAGCGCAATTTTGTTTTGAATGGCTGTAACGAGCCATTGAAAAAATCAATATTATTATAAAATGTGTGTTGAGCTAGCAATAATGCGATTTAAAGGATTTATTGCTCCATATGAGGATTTGAATTTCATTGTTTGGAATCCAGCTCTGTTTCTCAAAACACGTTCAGGTACATAGAAATTAATATGCCTCAGGAGTGCGGGACAATCTATATTATTATTGATATATTAAGATGTAAGAAATGCGCGTTCGTTTCCAAGCGACACAGATGGTCCCCTCGACTAGCATATTTATTTTACGAAGAGGCCTTTCCCTTTTTTGTGCCGTTATAAATGATTTTGAGAAAATTAGCCATGAAAGGGTACCGAGGGTTCTTAATCCGGTTACGCGAGGGCCCGAACGGACAGAATGGGCCCTAGTACACGTGCGGGCCATACAAGCAATTGGCACTACCCTTGGACTGTGCCATTTGTTAAATTTATTATTGTCGTAAGGATGGTATACTGGTAGATTGATCATTCTTTTTACTATATTTCCGTAAAGAATTCTCAAAATTATACTTGATTTTCGTGTTCCATAGTGGCTTCGCTTACTTCAATTTAAAGGATGAACTTCTCTCTAGTCAGTTCACGTTCCGACAATCGTGTCCTCCGCAAATAAAAATGTCGGCCGTAGATTTCCGGCCGACCGGTAAATAAATCGATCGATTCACGGAGTTTCCCTCGACGTATTTACTTAAACGCAAGGACTGCTAGGTATTCAGCGATCAGAATTTCGACCGCGTTTTCTTCCGTTTATTTTCCACAGGCTGCATAGGAGTGTATTCCCATCTCAGAACCATTTTCGGTAAGTTTCATTCCGAGTAGAAAGTTGCTCGGTTCCCCGCGCGGGCGAATTGAATTTTTTCGTTGTTTTAGCAGCTTTTGAATATAGATTTGGGTCGGTGGAAAAAGCGAGACCGAATCGTTTATCGATACTCGCAGGAATATCCGGGCGAGAAGAAGTTTCGCGATCGCGTTTCATGGAATTCGCAGACGGGCTAGGAAGGGAATCCTCGCGTGAAAAACCTGAGGGATCTCCACGGACCATGGAGCAGGCCATTGGAGAAAGAGGTGTTGCCGGATACTTCTTCGGGACGTGTCTCGGGAAATTGTGTCGGTGTATCTTGGTATCTGCTACTCGCGACGTTCGCGTTTGCGAATTGTGTTTCTCGCGTTTACAAGAAATATTTCCTCGCGATCAAACATTTTTCCATGAAATATCCAATTGTTTTCTTCCTGTATCCTCGAACTATTCTTACAGCTCGGATGAAACATGGGACGGACTCCCTTTGGTGCTTCGATCTCCATTCGTAACCCTTACACCTTGGTTTCGCGATTTATTTATTCTGTATTTATTTATTCTGTGTTTATTCTGTTTATTGTTGGTATTATGGGTTTGATTGATTGATTGATGATTTATTAGCTTTCTCAGCTATTTTCCATTACATTTATATTACATAACATTTGTTGTAACGAATTCCTTTAGCATTCTCTTAAATACGTCTAAATTATGACATTATACATTAATATTCCTTCATAGAATACACTTTTTTGGGTACTTCTCGTTTTACGAAATTCCACTGCAATATTCCCCGCTTGTCGTGTCTGCATTGCACTTTCATCCCCTACTATTCTAAGTCTATTTCTAAATTGCACAGGCATCGTATTATTTAAAATCTTAAAAATAAATATGCACATATTGTAGTACAGCCTTTGTTTTATACTCATAAATTGCAGCATATAATTGGGTATACATTATACAAGTCAAGAGTCGATTCAATCGATCCTTCCTTATAAAAGTAGATTCATTTTGTTCTCTATTTAACCCTTCGCTGCATGATTTTATTAATTGGGATGAAAAAATGGAAAGAAGGTCAGTTTTTGTGTTTTATTTGAGGGAAACATATTAAAAAAATTATATATAATAAAACACATTCTCAGTTTACTATATATACAGTTTACTGTATATATACCAGATTTGTTAACTGTATCAGATATGATACACTATGCAGCGAAGGGTTAATTTCGATAAAGATATAGATTGAAGAAAGATTTATTAGATAAATTCACACAGTTGGTTTAATTCGAACACTGAACCAAAAGTAGCATGATTAAATTGATCCAGATTCCTCGATCATTGTCCGTAGAACGTCCCAAGAATGGCTATTTTGATCGGTGACACGAATGTTCCCAGCTGTTTTTGCTACATTGGTTCCTCGATTAAACACGCATAGCTTTCAACGCGAAACGAAAGAAACTTTTAATTAAAGGGTTTAGGAGTTTAAGAACCGTTTGGAGGAGAGGGATGAGAACGCCGTAATGACGTAGAACGCATACACGACAGAAGTTTACTTCGAAGATAAAGTTGCGCTTGAAATATAAGCGACAGAAGCTATGCATCAACTGGGAATGTGTTGCTACGCTAGGGCCATTCGTAGCTTGCCGTAACACCGATGTAACGCTTCATAAGTTGTAATGGAATCGCTGGAGCTTGTGGACGATGGGATGTTTCAAATTCACGGAACACCGGTCTTGCGCTATTCTTCATGGAAAAAGAAATCTGTGTTTTACGTCGTACACGTCCGACCATCTTCAACGAAATGGTAATTAACCCTTAACACTCGAGCCGCGACTCTGAGGCACCACTAAATATTTGCTGCATCGGTAAATGTAAAATAACTATTACTTTATGAAATGATTTCATATCAAATCAATTACTAAACATTTTAATAATGCACGAGCGAATTGCATCGGTTTAAAAAAATCGTATAGAATGGAAATATTCTAGGTTAGAAGCAATGGGTTAAAAGAAGACAAGCTTCCAGTGTGATTTGATTGTTTTATTTTAATTCGATGCAGCTATTATATGATAACATTTCGATGTCAAATTAAAAGAGATTGAAGAAAGAGATTGAAAAATTATGCGATGGCTAAAAACAGTTCCAGAAGCGAAACTGGAGAACACTAACCCCACTTGAATTTCAAAAACTAGAGAATACCTGAATAATAATGAAAATTTCGAAAATGAAGTATATTTTAACACTTTACCGACCGGAAGCCTATTAATAGGATTTTCAATAATTCTTCAGTACCAAATGAAGCATAGAAATTTTCTTTGTCATTGCAATCTTAAATGAAACTATTAGACGACGTTATCGAGGGTGACTTAGTTAGTTCATACTAAATGCTAAATGAAAATTTACCCATGCACCATACATTTTTCAAAAAAATGCAATAATCACCGGTCGGTAATGTGTTAAAAAAATTAGTAAGTACCATATTATCTTCAAGTAGCTGCTTAAAACATTTATCGAGGAAAATAGATTACGCCTAATAAGGGTGTTACTGCAGCGGCGAATTTCCCAGTAAGTTATGTGAGAAGGATCGAAGGGCTGGCTCGAATCGATGTTACGTCAACGTCACCGTTTCGCGCTGCGAACAATGGCGAGGGGTAATTATTTTGATCGGCTGACGGTCGCGTGGACTCGTGGGAACGGTGAGTCGTGTTCGAAAATATCGGAGATCGGTCGAGCTCATTATCAGCGGCGGTAAATGAAATCGGCTAATGAAATTCTGCGTAGCTCGTGGCCGCGTGCGTCGCGCGGATAAATCTCCGTCACGAGATGCTTGCGCAATCAATCGGGTCGAATCGCGTCGTCCGCAATGACGAATAAGTAGTCGACTAGGAACAATGGATTTGACAGAATGGAATGACAAACAGCCTAGGAATCGAGAGCTGGTATAGTCCGGCGTCGTGATTTAGGAGCGACGCCGACGCAACGACGACGCGACGATTCTTACGGGTAGCGCACCGTCAAGGAACGCGTTTGTTATCGTGACAAATGCGGAACCGTTCCGACCTCGAGTCTTTTTACCGAGGGAATCGCGGCTTTTGAAAACTTCGTTTCTTCTCGGCCGGCCCTGTGACGTCCGTGGCTTCTTTGTACTTATTTTAATACAGGTCCGAATATAATGCTCGGTTCCCGACAATACACAAAAAATACAACAATATCTTTCGGTCGACAACGGGGACCGATGAAATTCTATTCGACGCAAATGTCACACGCGTCATCGGTCGCCGAGAGTTCGCGCGGGCTCTGTTTGTTCGTTAGCCACCATCGTCGCAACGTAATTACGTTATTCAATCGCCGGCTCTCGGTCGTTCAACGACGAGCACACCGTCACGCGAACATTCCTCTCACGGATTAATAAAATGAGACTGACGACGTTTTCTACTCGCCGCTACGTTCGAACCCGTCGCCAGGAAAAACTTTGTCTTTCTCTCCGCGCGGTTGATAATTCCGCGACGCGTTGCCTGGTTCGATGGAAATTCATTACCGCGAGCCGACGACGCACTGCCATTCACCGTGCATTCGTCGCCCAGCCCCCGTACCACATACATAGAAATTCGTACGCGGATCCGAGCGTTTGAAGTGAATCGGTGAAAAATTGGGTCACACGTTCCGATAAATTGAAAAGCCCTAGCCACCGACTGATACACAATCTCCGTTTCGTTTCGAAACGTTTGCTTAAACTCGAAACGATCGGCTTGTTGCGAGCTTTTCGAAAAGAATCGTACAGGAGACTCGAGCGGGTTTCGGATACGTTTGAATGTTATTCGATGTTCGGATCGGTGAACAATATATCGGGCGAGAATGGCTCTCGGTGCGCTCGTAGGCGGCTGATTTATAATTATTCATTGTAACGTTTAAATAATAACGCTGATCGGCGATACGCAACATCGTTTGCGCGTGTGCAGCCTCGGCGCACTCTAATTGCGTGTTTCTCGCGTATACGTTGGCCCGCATACTTTCGCATATTTCACTGACATAAACATATCCGCCGGCTGGTATTACACGTTATCCAGACCGGAACCCATCGACTAGTCGTTGCTACCGGTTGCAAGCCTGTTTCACGGTTAATCCGAGCTTCCGCTCGACTTGCCGGAGCACGCGTCCCGAATGCACCCAATGCGTTGCATTCGATTGCCACTGCGTGGCCGCGCCGCGTGGCAAAGAAGAGACGCCGCAACCGCAGAAACGAGCGTTCGCGGAAAACAAGGAAAAGGCACCTGTACACGATCTATCGTGTGCACACTGCTTTACGTGTCTGCGATTTTTACCACGTGGGCGTATGCAATGGATAATCGATGCATCTTGCGCCCAACGTTTCTCGTTTGAAATCTTACAAGTATTTTCATAGCTATTCAAAATTCACAACCACAAATTTTCTGGACTAGCTGTACGAGGTTAGGAATCTCTATGGGACTAGGAAAAATTATTTTATATTTTTCAGTCCGTTTTTAAAAATGTATTTTTATTTAAATAACTTTTTCCTTTTTTTATTTTGGAAACGCAGCGAACCACGAAAGTATTTGAACGCACTTTATCCATTATATCCAACCATTTTTTTTTATGATCGGACCAAAGGACCTGATATTTTCTGAGCAATTAGAAGAATTGATTTATCAAATGGCATGCGAAAATGATTTTGAAAAAATTGATGATATTCGGACAATACATAATATATTATATATTGTATAGTGTATATTTTAGTATATTCTTGAATATTCTAGTATATTCTTGAATATTCTTGTATATCTTGCACCAAACCTTGTCAAGCTTGGCATTTGAACTTTTTTGAATTTTCTTTTTAAGTTCGTTCTCTGTAATGCCGAAAATTTTAAACAAATTCGGTACATTTGGAAATGGAAATTGCGAGCATATTCGTTGAAATTTCATATACAGAACCTGTTTTTAGTAAATATAATACAAAATGTTATTGGTTTTGCACTCGAAATTCAGCCTCCTGCAAGTCAAATTGAACAGTATGCAAATCAATTTCGTCATTTTCAAAATCAAATTCAACATTCGGCAAATCAGTTTCACCAATTAAGTATATTTAAAATGAATTATTTATTTATTTCGATTAATTAATAAATTCGAGGGAGACTCGATTCTCGCTGTATATCGTACAGAAAGTTAGAAATGTACGTTTCACAAATTGTGGTAATTGTTATTTGGAAGTCGAGCTTTCAATTAGTGCACACTTTATTACGCTCAACAATGCACAGCGCAAATATCATTGAACAGCAGTTAGAACAATGAGGTCACTTAGTAGGAATCAATGAAATTACATATATTATATGTATAGAGGGATATTTCGAAACCATAGTACGGATAATATATCTATACTCGATGTGCACGTTTTTCAGAAAATCGAGTATCTATTGGTACGATGCGTCTGTTCATGATGTACCTATTCTACTCACACATCTTTTATTATTCGTTTGATTGTATTCGACGTCGGCGATCAGAAATAAACGGAAATTTCCCGATGTTTGCCGATTTTCTCTGTTTGCTCGGAACAATATCCTTTTTCATTCTAAATCCGTGATGCACGACAAATCGTATCATGGGCAGGATCTGAAAAGGAGGAAAAAAAACGGCGCCCGTATTATTTTTATCGGGCAACATCCAGTTCGAAACGTTGAAAATAATGTGTGACCAACGATAAAAAGTGGTGGCAGGTATTTAACAAAAATTCCTTTAACTCGGTGAGTGGGACGCGCGTGTCTCGGTGTTGATTTTCGCTTGGAAAGCGTCGGCTATTTCATTTCAATGTCCGCCATCGGCTTCAAAAAGCGATCAATCTAGCACGAGCGGGCAGGAGAAGAGGCGGCCGCGGGGGTGGCTGGCATTTAAAGCACAGTAATTCCGGACGTACCGGGCGAAAAAAACTTTCGAAAGCCATTTAAAGTTGCCCGGGGGGTCGTTTGTTATTCCGTCCGCCTTCAGCCGTTCGAATCACTTAAAATTAAGGAAACGTCGGCCGTTGATAGGCGAGGATCGCGCGGCGATTCCCTTCGCTCCGGTTGTCGACTCGCGAAACACGACTCGGCCGAGATGATCGCGAATAAGAGCAGCAGAAGAGAAGAACGCCATACGATTCCGATCCTTGGCTCTCGGTGTATCCCACAGGTAGACAAGGAGAGAGAGAGAGAAGAAGCAGAAGAAGCAGAAGAAGCAGAAGAAGAGAGAGAGGAAAAGAGTGAGAGAAGTGCGCACCTTCGTTCCCGGTAAATTCTATCTTGATCCGTATTGTTTGCGGTACTCGCCAAGAAGAGATCCCGGAACCGCGTCTGGTTAGACGACCTCGCGGAACACAAAGGGCACGTCGAGTGATTACGGGGCGAAAAAGAAGGCTCGGCCGAGCCCAGCGTTCCCGGAGCAAAACCTTTTCATTTTCCGCTCCAGCCGAGCACTTTATTCCTCCCCGTGCAGCACGCTCGCCTCGCTCAACGAGCTGCGCCGGCCGCGCCTTTAATTCGCGCAACCGCTATGCCGCGTCGCGTCACAATGTAATAATTATTACCGAAAAGAACAGCGAAACCGTCCCGGAGAACAATACTTCCGCCAGCATAATCACCCGACCCGATAAAGGGAAACGAACCTCCCGGATCTTCCCTCACCTTTCCCGCACCCTTCTTTCACGCTCCCCCTTTACATTTTCCGACGTAGTCGACCGCAGTGTTTCCTGTGTTTCACACTCGCGCAATTATCAACTCTCCCGAAAATATTTTCGGTGTCGATGCAATCCAATCGGTAGATCTTTGTGCAAAATTGTCTATAGAAATTGCAACAGACTAAATTGTCAGGGAATGTTTTCCTTCTATTACTCCCCCCTCTCTCTCTCTCTCTCTCTCTCTCTCTCTCTCTCTCTCTCACCTTTATTGCTCGGTTGGATACACACCTTATCGGCCGGTGCTCGCTTAGGCGCTATCGGGCCGAGCACCGACCGCGTCTCGAATCGGGACGATTATTGCCACGAGAATACGAAGAAACGACGCTTATCGCGCGTGTATTTTCGGTAAGAGGGAGATTAGCGAGCGGGGATACGCCGATAAAACCAGGAGATTGCCGCTCGGACGTTCCCGCCGTTCAAAGTCTGCCGAATTCGAGCTCGGCTGACCCTGAATCGGCATCGTTGCCAGCCGAACTGTTGGCGAACGAACTGGCTGCAGCGTTACTAAACCATTCAGGACAGTTGTTGGATTTGGTAAAGTCAACACGTTCACTGGTTTGGTGGTCACCGCTTCTACTCGGCCCCCGAAAGATCGCGTCGCGGAGGATTTATGGCAAGGGATGTTAGAGCGACGCACAGCCACTGGTATTTGACCGATCTAAATCTGGACAAAATTCTTTATTGCTTAAAACTCATTAAATTGATTATGTTTTCTTAAATTAAGCTTACATTTATTTAAAAAAAAAACAATTTATATAGTTCAGGATCCACCGACCATTTTTACAATTAATTACTATCAAGCTAATATTCCGTGAGTAGCTTCATTATGTAAGGAGGTTTGACACGTCAATATCCTTTGCTCACTCGTAGGAAACTGTTTATTTAACCAAAACTCATGGTAACATGGATTTGTTAATGAAATGCTAACGGAACGTATAAATCATTAATATTATATATAACAGTATAAATCAATAACAGGTAAATATATAAGTAATACATTTAGTCATCTACATGGTGGTATAAACATTCTTACGTTTCGGTTATCCTGACAAATTAATCGTTCTCGATTAAATGTATAGATACGATAGAGAAGATACTAAACCTTAAAAACTTAACTAAACATAATATTATAAAATTAAAACATTCTTACAAGGTATAAACATTCTTACAATTTTGATGAGACGCCCAACTTTATCTCTTGTGGTAGCTCGATTGTGGTAGCTAACAGAGGTAGCAGGGATAAAATATGTCGATTTGACGATTCTCAAAAATTTATTACTAACTGGGTTTCTTTTGTTAAATCTCAAGATAATTATCGAAATTATTCGAAGAAATATTTGTCCTAGAAAATGTATGGTTTGATCAACGAGTCCCCTCCTTCCAACATGTATCGATAACGAGGTAATCAAAAATGATTACTAACCAGCTGATGTTTTTACTGTTGCTTAGTTAATATTAATATAATTTAACAACCTCATTGTCCTACAAATTGCGTGGTACAATCGAGCTACCACAAGAGAAACAGTTGGGCGTCTCAACAAAATGAAGCTACTCACGGAAAATTAGCTTGATAGTAATCAATTGTAAAAATGGACCTTGGATCCTGGACTAATACGTTATATCACATACTTTAATTTAGGCATTGTAAGGAGTTGACACGGCATTGATACTCGACACGGCGTCATGTTTCGTCAATCACACGTAGAGGGGGACTGTCGTTTTTATTTTAACAAAATCATAACGTAGAACATTCATTTTATAAAACGTTAACGCGACGTAAATCAGTAAAAACATATATGACATGCAAATCAATAAAAACATATATAACACTTAAACATATATACACACTCATATTCAGTCATATGACATGCATACTTATATCATTCTTACGATTCGTTCTTACAGTATTGCATACAAAATTAATTGGACAAAAACATTAAAATTAATTATCACTTTCGTATTCTTATCGGTGAGGATTAATAGACAATGGGGTTGATTCGAGGGACTACCTGGCACTCCTAATAACATGTTATTTTTTACCTGGGGGTAGTTCTAGGAAATTGACTTTTGTCCAGCTAGATCGGTGAAATACCAGTCTGTGCGACGGGGTAGCTAAGCGATGCGGCCGTAATAGTTCCCCGATGGCCTGCAAGGGGCGATTGATTAATACAAGCTACAATAGAAATCGGAGCAGTAGCGTTGCCCTCCGGTGCCATCGTTCCTCGCGAATCAATTTTTTTACCACCCTTTAGTTGCTCGAATCGGACCACGCCAGCCGTAAAAGTTCCACCGATGAGAGTTTTACACCGGTTCTACGGTGTAACTTCGACCAATTCGGCCAGCCAAATTCTCTGTGTCCACCCGCGAACGTAAAAACTTTTATTCGATTTGCGCGGTAGGTCGAAGCTTTCGACGGGAACGATCCACGGAATCGGTTCGGCTATAGCGGAATTGTGCTCGCGAGCGGCGCCGCATCGCACCGCTCTCCGAGGAACAACTCTAATCGACTATTTAGGGTCTAGGAACACGCTGGCAAGCTGCACGAGAAGTTCCGCTCGAGAATCGAAAGGTGCTACAGGTGAAACGGGCTGCGGACGCAACCGGAAACGGTGGAATCCAGCTTGAACCTAAGGATGACCCTGAGTCATGTGCGGTTAATTTTACAATTCTGCATCTTCATGCATTTTTGGCTTGTGAAAATTTAGTCTATATATATATATATATATATATATATATATATATATATATATATAAAAACAAAGTTCTGACTCATCAACGCCCAGGCTAAACCATTGGCCCTAGAAAGCTGAAATTTTGCACAGAGGTTTGCTTTATGATCTCGTCACGTCCGGTGGCCCAGTCATTGATAATAATTGACATAAATAATCATAAATACAAATATTTCTTAATTTCGTTTAATATTTTCCCTAATAATGTTGCGTGGGAAAAATTAGAATCAAATAATATAATTATCACACACTATATCGTATTTGCGAGCGCTAAGGAATATTTGTATTTATGATTATTTATATCAATTATTATCAATGGCTGGACCACCGGACGTGACAATCTATATCAGGGATAAGAAAGGATATTTCTAAATTCAACCCCTAAGGGGATGAAAAGGGGTTGCAACGTTTGTATGAGGAATATTTTGCTCGCGATCCGATTTGCTTGAAACTTGGTCTTATTGCTCTTTGATATAATTAATCAAACACGTATTTCAGCACTTTAAAAAATTCGACTCCTATGGTGGTGAAAAGGGGTTGCAACGTTTGTATGAGGAATATTTTATTTGTGGTCGGATTTACAGCATACATGGTCTCAATGCTGATTGATACAATCGTAGGGGTGAATGGGGGGTTAAAAGGTTTAATGGAGAAACAATATCAATTTTCGAAGGCATCAAACAGTTTCCTGTGCGAGCGAAGCCGCGGGGAAAAGCTAGTAGAACATAAGATTCAACAGAATTTAATAAGATTTTTATTTGTTTTGCATGTACAACGACCGTTCCCATTAATATTAGCATTTTGTTTGATTCTAATTTCTTAAAATTTGTCTGTAAAATTGAAAATTGCATAAACATCCGCAGTCCAATGATCGATAATCCTGGCGACGAACGTCTTGTTCGTGTATTTGAAAACAGCAGTTTTAAAACCGCTCGGGTTAATTCAACCCAGCCTGGTTCACGGGGGCTTAAGCTTTAAGCTTGTTTGTATAGTTTGGTGTGGGGGTGGAAGGGTTAGGTCCATGGGGTGAGACAGCGAAATACCGTGGATGTTTTTGATGCGAGAGTACAGGCGTGGAAGAGGATGATTTTGCGGGAAAGTAGTACGTCGAGAACGTTGAGCATGTTCCTCGTTCTGGTTTTTATGAAACAATCCAGAAGAGTAGACGTTTTCATAAAGATCCACGGTCTAATACTTGCGATAGTCATTTGAGAAACCTCGTGTAGGCGTTGGGTAAGTTTCGGAGTATACGGCGTTGGAGGGGGTTGATTCAAAATCGTGGGAGTACGGTATGCGAGCGAAGTTATCCCGGCCGTTGACATTTACATGAAGCTTCAAAGTGTTCGATATTGTCGCGGTGTACCTTAGCTAAACAAATGGCGTAACCGCTAGACAGTAATAGTTAATATTTCTCGATCGTAAATTTTATATAATATATAATTAATATATGTTCTCGGCGCACAGATTCGATCAATGATATTTTTTTAAAGTAATATGGCTCGATCAATTAAACTCTTTGATGAGGCCTAATTTGTGCTGTGAAGGATGAAAAGAATCATTGATCGAATCTGTGCGCCGAGAACATATATTAGCTAGACAGTAAATACGAACGAAGGAAACAAAACAAGGAAGCGTGAGAAAGATGAGTAGAAAGGTGGAGAAAGAGTGAGACGACGAAGGTAGGTGGAGGTTGGATAGGTCGAAAAGGGGGTTGTGGTAGAGTGGGGTAACATATATGTAACTTTATTGAATCCCCTTAGGGTTACAATCATCTTTAAACCTTACTTCGCCTTTATCTTCACATTCTCACTTCTTAATCTATCCTTAACCTAACTTACAGACTACATTATACTTAAGCTTATAACTAAAACATATATAGAGAGAGAAAAACCTATTTACAATAGTCGCTATTTACATTTACATTTACATGTTTGTATAGAAATTTACAAATTTGGGACCACCTCTTCCGGTTGCTCTACATTTATTCCAATCCTTCCATCTATTCCTTCTCTCCACTCCTCCACTTTTCTCAACCATTTCACCCCTCTCCCTTCATCCTCTAGAACTTCCCACATCCTTTCCTGCCATCCTTTTTCCCCATCTATTCTTAAGCACACCTCCCACACATGCTCCCATAGTTTCGTTTTCCCATTCACACATTCTGCATTTATTACTCTCATCATTCCACCCAGTACCTCTCCCCCCTAATTCCGTTGCCTAATCTGAGTTTTGCCCACTCGCTGGCATCTACTCTCCCCGCGAGTGTGGTAACATACGTTTTCTCGAAAACACATCGTGCCCGTTCCAGTGCCCCCTCTGGTGGCCTCTTCCTCCTTTTCCCTCGGCCCGTTTTTCCCAATTCTGGCAGCTCTACGAGGAGAGTTTTGTTGGACAGGGGGGATTCGCGCGCGCATGTGCCACAGGGGTGGCAGCCTCGAGGACGGTAACAGCGCCGGAGACAGCCGATGGGAACGAGAGAGACCGAGGATTTTCGAGAGGGGCGTGAGAGGGATGCAGTTGCCGCGCAAGCGGAAGAAGGACGGCCGCCGGGTGAGATACGTGTGAGAGTACCCTGAAGAGTGGCGTCGGTAGTATACCGTGGGGGGTGGTGGGACGGCGGCGCGGCGCGGCGTGGCGAGTCTCGACTCTGCTGGGGGTGAGAGACGGGGGCGTCGAGGGGCGCGGGGCGACCGTTCACGTCTTTTCGACGTCGACGCAACCCCGTTGGCGCAGAATAGCTGCTCAGTGCTCGTCGAACGGCGCTGTGTTGCGACGGGACCATGCCGCCGCGCCCTGCACCACCGATCCAACGATCTCAGGTAC
Source organism: Lasioglossum morio (assembly GCA_916610235.2). Classification (NCBI taxonomy): domain Eukaryota; kingdom Metazoa; phylum Arthropoda; class Insecta; order Hymenoptera; family Halictidae; genus Lasioglossum; species Lasioglossum morio. The sequence continues at coordinate 19,913,869 of OU744323.1, read as the reverse complement.
GCGAGATTCAATATCATTCACGAGATAATCGGCGGGCCGATTTTCGATTGTACGATCGTGCCGGCCTGGTCCACTCCTACGCTCGCGTGCCATTTCTCGCGTACGTCGGAGAGCAACGCGTCCTCCGGCGGGCCCCGTCGCGTTCTCGCGGGATCGAGATGAATCTCCTCGCGTGTACCCTATTATTTTCCCGTGTCCCTCGGACGCGCGGTCCTGTGGTTGTCACGCGACCGGACGGGACACAACGGTCGCCATCGTCGTCGACGAATTCTGCAGGCCCGTGTCCGTTTATTGTATCAGTGCCCTCGCCAGCGACCACGAGCGAGACACGAGCCTTCTCTCGCCGGGTCCTCCGATTCTCAACGAAGACTCCGGCCGACCTCGCCGAGGACCTCTAGATTGAAACTGGATCGCGCCGATCGACCGGTTATCGATTAATTATAAAAAGCGACGCCGGAGAGGAAAGAAAAGCGGGACTCGGGGGAGGAAGCTATTACCGTGGGACGTGTCCCCGGTGTCCTCCTTTCCCATAGACCCGTTCGATCGCGATGGATCGCGCTCGAAGCATCGTCGCGGCCGAACCAACGTGCCGGCGCGTGCTTTCTCGAGAGCTTTCACTCTGGTGGTGTACCGTGATGCTCTCGCCACCCCTCTCTCTCTCTCTCTCTCTCTGTTCGTTAGGGGCGTTTTGTGTACGTCCCGGGACCGCAACGGTGTGAAACGATTAAAACGGCTTCGCTCGGTAACCGGCAACCCGCGAACCCTCCGTTTGTCGGTCGTCGCGCGTCGGAGATCAAAGGGGAGAAGATATCGCGAGAAGGCCGGATATTCAGCGGATTCGGAGAGGGACGCTTTTGATAATGGTGCCGCTCTCCTTTGCCTCTCAGAGGCCGCCGATTTTCTCCTCGCTTAAAGGCTCAGTGCCTCGGCTTGTTTGAGCGTCGCGGTGCCGCGTGGTTGCAGCCGGCTTCTCAAAACCGGCACACCGCTCCGCTCAGGTTGCTCGCGTTAATTAACGCGAGGCCACGCGCGGCCACGTTTCAAATATGTGCTCACCCCCTTTTTGCTCTCTCTCTCTTTCCCACTTCTCCACTTCCCTTCTCTTCCACCCAGTTTTTTTCCCCTGACGCGGACCGCCGCGGCGGCACTCTATTCACCGGAATCGTATTTATTCCGAGTCTCCCGCTTCGCACGGCCGCATTACCGCGAGACCGTTTTTCTCGAATCATGGTTCCCCGGTTTCACGGAGAGAACCGATGATACGGCCAAGGTTTTAGCGGGTCGGCGAGAGGTTATCGGTCTCCTTGGATCGCGCGTCCCGGAGCTCGTCTCCTCGCGTAAACGGTTAATAGATTCTCGCGGAACGTAAAACCGTGAACGCAGGGCTGCCCGCTTTCCGAGCAATCGAACTTTCTACCTTCTCTCTTTAACACCGATCGTAAAGATCGCTTGGATTCGGACCGGTTTATTTCGCAGGAGTAGAAACTTTGTTACGGCGCGGCGGCGGTGGCCTCTCGCGTTGAACTCTGCTGGTCCCGAGAAAGTTCAAGATGCTCGACGTACAGAGCTTTAACTGCCAAGGTAAACGAGTATGTTCTGATTCCTCGCTCGAAAATCGATGGCAAGTGTACGGTGTCGATTCTTTCGCTGACCTTCGGCTCGCGGGAATAACCAGACCGAAGATTCTTTCGGCACACCTGCATTCGGTACTTCGGTGAAGGGAAAGTGGCCGGTAGTGCGCAGACGCGATATACAACGCGTGGTCAAGGATTTTTGAAATTTCGTTCCCACGGAAAGCAAGTTTCGAACGAGAAAGTCGCGCGCTACGATTTTTCTACGAGTTTCGTATAATCTCGAACCGATTTCCATTTCGTGTAAGACGTAAACACGAGGAGACTAACAAAATTCTATTCGAGGAATGTAAGAATAACTTTGCTTTATTTCGAAATAATGAAAACAACGAAGGGAGAGGCAGAATCAATTTGATTTTGTACAAGGTGTTTTATATTATATGTCGTGACCAGTATAGCGTGATTCTGCAGCTCTGGATCGGTGTCAAAAATTGTTTTTTATTTCATCGTTTAGTACTCGTCGCAACGAGCAACCGTTCTCTTAAAAAACGACTGTAAAGATTCGCTAAGTAACTTATTCCATAAGTCTACAGGGTGTACCAAGCTGGTGTAAACGTGCAGGGGATGATTCTACGTGAGAAAATATAGTACGAATTTTGTTCGTTTGACTCTTTTCCAAGAAATTTCAGTTTGATTCGGTGAACACGTGTGCTATTTAATAGGAGTCGTCTGACGCGTCTGTTCATCACCGACTCATTCTACTTCTTAACTCGTCGCTGCATACTGTATCATATCTGATGCAGTTAACCATTCTAGTATTATAGTAAATTAAGAATGCGTTTTATTACTATGTTTATTTTTCTGAAAATGTTGTTTGAATTTTTTCAAATACTTTTCCCTTAAATAAAACACAAAAACTGAGCTTCTTTCAAAACAAATCATTCAGTGAACGTCAAATTCAGTCAAATTCAGAACGTCATTAAAAAAAATTATGCAGACGCGTCGAATGAAAAAGTTTATTCTATATTTTCCATTTATTTTCCTGCGTGGAATCATCCCCTCCACGTTTACATAATTTTAAGATACCCTGTGGATACATGGGATGAAATAGTTGACGAATCTTCAACATCGTTTATTAAGAGAACGATTGAATCGAGGCCCACAGTTCTTTTGCGACTTTTAAGAGTTTTTTTAAGGTCAATATTCCGGTCCATTTTTCAAACAAATCTCCACAGATCCAGAGTTGCAGAATCACGCTATAAGTGTTCGCGACAAATAATTTCGAAACGTCATCAACAAACGAACACGCGCAGTCTACTAAGTCCGTGTAATATTTTTCTAGCCAAGTTGCGCTCCCTTGTTTTCCAAAGATGGTTCCGCACAAGATGGAGCAGAAAGTTCATTCTCTTCGCACAGGTTTTGCTGAACGTGGATAATTACATTTGCATTCGTTTTAATTGAACCCCGACCGGTGTATCGTCGCCCACCTAACGCTTCAACACTAAACGAAAGCCTCTCGAAATGAATTCGTTCGTTTCCGCTGGTTTCCAACGTTCCGAGGTGTTTCTAATCCTCTCTTATTTCGCGGAGCGTAAGCGAATTTCGCACGGTCGATTGGCCAGCGGCGAAACTTCATTTCCAAGTCCGAGCGGACAATTCCGTCACCGAGATACGAGTGTGAAAGCTGTGGACGACGGTCTGCGCGATGTGTTAAACATTCTAGTTATATAAAACGGGCGGCGTTCGAGCGGAGCGGAGCGCGTGTTCTATCAGGCGAAATGTCGTGACAGGAGAGAATGCTAGAGAGGCGAGCGTGGTCGTTACTGTTGCTGCAAAACTATCTCGAGTGTTTCGACCCGTCCTTGATCTTTTCTGCAGTTCGAGCACCACTCTGGAGGAAAGCGAGCGAGAAGGGAGGGAAACGGTGTTCCCTCGAGTCGCTCGATTTCGATTTGGAAAAACGAAAACACGGCTATCAATTGGCAATTAAAGCAGCCCAGCCCGTTCACGGTGAAAGAGAGCAGAAAATGAAGGCCAAGTTTATCGGTCGGAGACGTCGCGGACCACGGAAAAACGAGTTCCGGCGGATGAAAGAGAGGCCGAGGGTGAGAGAGAGAGAGAGAGAGAGAGAGAGAGAGAGAGATCGAGGCACAACAAATGTCTAGAAAATAACGTCTTGCTGTTTTTCTTTTTCGCTTCGTTACGGTTGAACAGCGATACATGCCGGGGCTTGCACGAGTATCTCGGCCACGGTGCAGAATAGATATTTCATTGTTACGGGCTGGAATATTTTTCGCTGACAGGAAATAATGCTCGTCCCGTCTTGTCTCGTTAGGAGGATTCCTGTAGCTATTCTTGCATGTCGGCCGGCGCGCGGCGCTCGTGCACTCGCTCGCTGGTGCACGCGCCTTTATGCAGCCCGCGCCCGCGCCCTCGCCGCGTCCGGATTAATGGCACAGAAACCAACCACGAGGGCTGAGAGGGATACTTTTCAGTTGGCCGGTCGGTAGGCCTTGTATTCCGCACTTTCAGAAACAAAGTTCAGTTTCGCGATGTCGCACGGTAACGGCTGGAATCGCGAATAGCCGGACGACATTCGTGTCTTCGTTAATTAGATTTGCCCGTTATTATGATAGCGGATTAAAGTCGTAATTCAAAACAGACGAGTTTATCGACACAAGATAGTGCATCAATACCAGATAGTGCTTGTTATTTCAGCATTAAATGGAATTCATGAGGTCTTGATTTCCTTTATCTTTAACTTTCTCGAAACAAGAAATATATCACTTGGTCCGCTTTGAAAATCAACAATTGCAATTCAACTTTCAATCATTCTATTTAGATCTAAGTTCAAATTCAACTTCCGATCATTATAAGTATCTCGAAATAAGAAATATATCGCTTACTGTTAGACCATTTGTATAGTTATGGGCAAGCATGTACGTTGCTAACCATTTGCCCGAGGATTATTCGAGTCCGCGCGCCTTCCGGTAGTAGTCGTTTATTTTTCTCGTTCCACGGGCGTTGCGCTTCCAATCAATTCCATCTCCACAAATATTATTTAACCGTGCGAGTCCACGAGTTGCTTTTCAATGAAGCGCAATCATCGCGAAGCGTATTAATAGTACAAAGTGTTAATTGAACGGTATCCGCGATACAATTAGCGCGCTGAACGCAGCGTTGCACCCACAAAAACCGCGAACTATCCGAGCAATCGCTAAGAACGGCTCGGGATCCCCATTCCTGTTGGTCAGTTAAATAAATAAATATGCGCAGGATTGAGTATATATAAAAATAAGGATATATTTAAATAAAGCGTTATACATGCTCTTGGCAATGTAACGTTCAGACAGAGACTAAGGTAAAGGCACCAGTAGTTGACCAGGTACCAGTAGTTGACCATTTTATAGAAAAACGTAAAAAATAAGGTTTTTATAAGCTGTGCACTTTTGATGAAAGTGAATCTCGGGTGCTATGGCATTTGTTGTTCAAATTTCAGAACAATTATATGCGAAGTGAAGTATGCATAGTAATAACGGACGTCTGAATTCATTAAGGTTAGTAATATTCTGATATATCTCTTATTTTATTCTTTAATTGTAATTTGTGTTGGTAATTGTTGAAATTAATTGATACTAAAACGATTCCCAACATTATTGCTTTAACCCTCTTTCTAGTATGAGTGGTCAACTACTAACGAAGAGAAGGTCAATTACTAGATTTTTCATGTTCAAGAGTGGTCAACTTCTGAAGCAATTACTGAATTTTTCAATATGTTCCTTAAATTTGTATAAGTAAACTTTTTTTTAAAAAAGTGGCCTTGTTACATAATCTAGAAGACTTAAAGAGTGTCTTCATGCATCGACTCTCGCTATTTGATGACAGAGCAAGTGGTTACTATTGTCCTCGTGGAAAACTTCTCTTAACTGGTCAACTACTGGTGCCTTTACCTTACTTCGCGCTGTGCGCGTTTATAACGAACCCACGATAGATGAAGCGCACTCTGCTCATATAAAATACATACATAGAAAAACCCTACAATTCCCATGGTCACATCACATAAAATCACTGTCGTTGCTCCAATTACTATCAGCATATCGTTCGCATTACGAATGAGGGTGGAGGGGGTGTGTCCGCGAACGGAGCCACCCCCGTACGACGAACGAATAGATTTCTAAGCCATCGAAACTTCTTTACAAACCATTTCAACCCGTTTTACTGCCGCGAAGTATATAACTCGTCCCGACGAAACTTTTCTTTGTAACACTCGAGAGGCTGCCCCCGTCTTTTATCGCCTCTTCTTGCCCCCACCCCTCCCCTCCTGTGCACCTCTGCGAGCTCCGGCATTGATAGCCCAGTCTCGGTTTAACGCGATTCTTGTTTATTATTCGGCTTAATCCGGCCGGCGAATCCCGCCGGCTAATAATTAAACGTTTTCGTCCCGCGACGCCCTCTTTGCACCCCTAAACCGATTGGGGCGAGGGGACGGTGGGTAGGACTCGCGGCGCATCCTGCCCGTTAGTATTTAATAAACATTCCCGCTGGGGCGGCGGGTTAACCGGGTGAAAAGGTTGAACGGGGTGAACGGGGTGAACGGGGTGAACAGGGATTTCGCGATCTACGACGCGGAACTTTCGGTATCGTTTCTCCGATCGGACACGCTTCGCGAATCGTCGAACGAATTTACGCGGTTTACATTTCCCATTCTGTGCCTCTCTCTCTTTCTCTTTTCCCGTTTCTCCCTCTTTCTCTCTCTTTCTCTCTCTCTCTCTCTCTCTCTGTTTCGGCCCCTCGGCGCGGCGCACGGACCGAGCACAGGCTCGTCGATGAAATATTCCCCGGTTCAACCGTTCGAGAGAGGGTTTTGCAAGTGTTCGAGGTGTTGGTGAATTTCGCCGCGCAAGGGAGAACGGCATAGGTTATTGATTATCGTGAATGGCTTTATAAATAACCGATCGTGTAGGAGCACAGCCGTCGGAGACGCGTAAATATCGCTCGGTGGTGCGATTCTTTAAAAATCGCCGGTTGCTCCACTCTCTCACCTTGGCTCGTTCGTCTCCTATTTGTTTACTTTCCCGATCCTTGTCATTGTTCGTGACGAAGAATCTTCCTCGAAGATTAAGTTAAATTAGGGTCGTTCGACGACCATTCGAAACATCGCCAGATGTTTAGTTTATCTTAAGGAGGTACCGTACCCTCTGATTCTATTGTATTTATCAGTGTTACCAACCCCGTAAGCTAGAATCTGCGGGTGGTATCTCGATTTTTTCTCGATTTTTCCCCTACTTTGCTCGCTCGTATTATTAGATAAAAACATAATCTAACAAAATCATGAGCAGAGCGACCTGCGACCAACCTTCCACTTTAGAACAACCCCTTACACAGCTCGTAACATGCTCGTATAAGGATAAAAAATGCTTTCCCGCAAACACTGTTTTCACTTGTTTTTCTAGTAAAATTCTAGTAATTTGCTTTTCATGTAATAAGCCAGTAATATCCATGGGTACGGTACCCCCTTAAGGGGGTAGGGTATCCACGTGACATTACTAGAATCTAACCAGAATCTAACTAGATTTTGGGCCCAAAACAGGGGTTTACGCGGTGTCGTTTCACGTCCTCATATGATTATATTTTAGCTGAGTGAGGGCTCATTCGAAAGAGGAAGGTTATACGCAGTGCGCTCTTCTCAATATTTTCGCGAGAAAAATCTTTTTGTGAACGAAAAATATATTAGAATCTCCGGAATTTTTCTTCATATTTTTCGCCTACTTTGGACACTAATATTACTTCATATAAACATCGTCTAAAAAAAACATGAGAAGAGCGCACTGCGTGTAACCTTCCTCTTTCGAATGAGCCCTCATTCAGCTCAAAATATAACCTAACCCTACCCCCTTAAAGGGCAATGCACCATAGAATTGGTCCCTCCGAACGACCACCCGCGACCGTCAATGGCAGAGTCAAATTACCGGGACCCGTCTCACCTCCTTCCCAAGGCTCCTTCAGAGCTGCGCGAAGAAGATCTAAACACTATTGAGAATGCTGATTGGTAAATGCAACTTTCGGCAGGAACCAATCAATACATGTTTTTCCTCATCGCGTACGGACAACAAGTCGAACTCCGACAATTCCTTCTTAGCACCGGCCGTTGTACTTGTCAATCATTCTGCCTGCTTCTAAAAACTTGTAGTGCAATAATTTGTTGTCGAAAGTTGTTTCATCTCGACACAATCTTCATCATTTTGTGCCACTGTGCGCCGCAAGCGGACGAGTGCAATCGTGCGAAGTGCTCGAGCAACGTTCAGAGGAGCAGCATTGTTAGCCGGCAATTAGACACAGCGTGATCGAATGACAATAACAATGACCGTCGGGCCGGCAATAATTTAACGGCAGCAATCGATACGGTAGGAGTGGATCGTGTACAAACACGAGAAATAGAAGTAATTTACGATTGTGATATTTAAAAGCGGAGTTACTCGGCGTGCATAAATCCGTGGGAACCAGATTTACGGGGCCGGATCGCGAAGCACGGAGTTCGCTGATCACATAGAATTTGCTTGCTGTTTCGACGGGGGGGAGAATAGCGTTTAGCCGTAAGCAGGTCAACCGTGGAGCCACCCCTGTTTCTGTTCTATTCTTTCCCTGACGAAGGGGATCGCGTGAAAAAGAATCCAGAGGTTTTCGGAGACCGACGCGACCGTTCACGGGGTTGCGGTGGCTGCCGCAGCCGCGTTTTCAACGTAAATTCCCCGTGTGCTCGCCAGCTATTCGCTCGGCCAACACCGTAAATCCGCGGGCAAAGATCCCAGAGGTTATTTCTCTGTTTTCTTTTTTCGCACCCTTTAAGCTGCGCGGGATTAGCCGGGCAACCGCGATATTAAATTTCTCCACCCGGCATTTCTCTCTTCCCCTTTCGAACGACAAAAAGGCAAATTCTCTTCAAGGCTTTAAGCGATCCTTACGTCTTAACCGCGTAATCATTCCGCGTACTCGTTCGAACACTACCACTACCTAGTTTACTACGATATATGTATAACGTTACGAACGCGTAAACTTGTTTACGGAATGTTTAGAGAAGCTTTTTAGTGTTCTCACCGAGCCCTAAAAACCGGGAATACGATGGCTGAATTTGATCAGGATATGTTAGCTCTCGCCGCATTTTCATCGCACGCGTAAACGATTACGGTGTCGTATTTTTCACTGTTACTAAACACGATGGTGAAGCTAGCACGCAATTTCTTCCGTAATAACATCCACCGTATCACTCTTACGGTTACCAGTTCTCTGTATCACAATCGGCAATTGTTCAAAACTACAATTAATGTTATTGGCGCACTGGTTCGATCAATTGGAGACAATAAGCAAATTTGCTAAATATTGAAAGAAAATTCGATTCGTTTGTAATTAACACATTATCTACCGAAAGCCTATTAATAGGTTTTTCAATATTTGTGCTGCACTAAAAAAAGCACAGAAAATTTCTTTTAAATTACAATCTTATATGAAACTATTGTATGAGGTTAATGAGGGTGACTTGTTGGTTCACAACGAAAATTGCTGTTGCTATTGAAGGTTTCATTAAAAAGTGTTTAGCCATGTACCATAGATTTTTCAAAATTATACAATAATAACCGGTCGGTAATGTGTTAAGGGAGATACAGTGGATCCAAAAATTATTTAAACACTAATCTCCGATTCTCGTGAAATTTTCGATATTTAAATCGTGACAATTTCATAAAAACAAATGGTATAACCATAAGCCAGAACACTTTTAATCTTAACACATTACCTACCGAAATAAAAGCATAGAAATGATCTTTTACATTACAATCTTAAATGAAACTATTATATGAGGTTAATGAGGATGACTTGTTGGTTCACAACGAAAATTGCTGTTGCTGTTAAAGGTTTCATTAAAAAGTGTTTAGCCATGTACTATAGATTTTTCAAAATTATGCAGGAATCGCCGGTCGGTAATGTGTTAATTCTTCCGTGAATAATTTTAATATATCGACATGTTCAATTCAAAAAATTTTCCAACCTTCTTGAATTTCATCTAACTTCGTTTTGCTATAAATGCATGAAGATCCGCAGTCTAGTCATCACCACTGTTCCGAACAGGTAAATTCTGATTCGGGACCACTGTGGGGCGGAACGAAGCCGCGAGCTACTCGACAGGTATTCTTTGTTATTTACGTAACGAGTCGGCTAGCTCTGTGCAACTCCCCGAGAAATAAGGACGTAAATAGTGGCGTGTTTTGCATCGGTTAAAATAGCTTTAACAAGGCAAGTGGTAACTCGAGTGTCTCATCGGCAGCCGGTAGATCGTCGATTGTACTCGAGGCACAACCACTTCCGTGCCAGTGATTTTCATTCAGGCCGCGTAAACAGCGAAAAACAAATGCGTGAAGCGTCCCCAGCCACCGTCGCGTTGAACACCGCACCGGCCAACCCCTAGCAATTATCAAAGGCGATTTCCACCAGACGATGTTTGTACCGTGCCATGCTAGCGAACTTGCGTATCGAAACTGCACGCAGATTTTCGGCTACAACCGCGCATAATTCTATTCGTTCGCATTCCCATGGCCACTCGTTAACACTATCAATACCTCGTTGGTCATATTTGCGCGACACCATGCTCGTTTGCTCATTCAACCTTCGAAATTCATTTTTCCTATATACGCGGTATAAACACATCGGTCGATAAAATGTAAACCACACGAAAAATCTTCATACGGTAATGTCTCGATATAACGTGACAGTGTTGTGCACAATATTTCTGAAAAATTTATTAGCCTTGAATGCTGTTGCGATGAATTTTTTTGTTTTAAATGAAATTCTTCACAAGTGTGAGACTCTTCGGGGTAAAATCAGTCGAAACGTAAAACAATTCGGAGCACTTTTGCGAACGTCGATTATCCGAACACGTGTTTCACACGCAAACAGTTTCATTTCCATGGTACGCGTTCATTTCGTTGAAACGATGAAAAATTAAAGGCTAATGTTTATCGTGGAGTAACAGCAATCGGGACTGACGTAAATGCCGAGTCAACAATTATAAAAAGTCGATGTATCGTTGTTGAGAAATTGTTTGCGTGTTGCTCGATATGAAGCTGCGCGGAGCTTGCGAACGAAAATGGAGAACACAGCGATGCGTGAAAGTGGATCAAAGTGTTGCTCTTGTTCGGTCGAAATGTACGAGACACATTTTTCTTGTGTTTTTTTATTAATCTATTGTGAATGGATTAATTTATTTCGACCGATATTGTTAATTTCCACGACGACATTGTTTGTTTCTCGCATTGTTATCGAGAATTGGGGTGGCTCGTTCATCGCCGATTTACACAGCTCGACGTTCATGCGACTCCCTCTCTCTTTTTGTTTTTGCTCGTGTTTCTGTTCCCCTTTAGTTGCGTTTAATAATTATAACAGTGTACGTGCAAGAGTTGCAGCATCCATTTGCGTGTTTTTTTTTTTTTTTTTTTTTCGAGACAAAAGAGAAGTTCATTGTTCGGTGAACGGGTGATAAAATGTTTTCGAGCGGCATTGTGCGACGATGTTTGTAACGTACATACATTTTATATGTATGAAAAGAAAACAGGCGTCTTTCGGTTACACAGTTGCGTTCTGATTTGTGTCGTGAAATTATGATGACCTCACACCTTCTCCTATACGAGCGTGTTGGACATTTCTAATCCCATCTACCCTGCCCATTAAGGGAGGAAATAAATGTTCTTTTAACTATATACTTTCCCTCACAATTGGAGCAGCACATTTTTATGATAAAAAATTTGACGATAACGATGTACAGTTGATAGGTTACCTGGTACAAATGAGAAGGGGATGATTCTGTACAGTACTCTTTATACAACAAATTGGAGTGAAGTAGAATTTTTTTTTTATTTTAAGCATTTCAGATCTGAACTGGGATCTATTTCTGTTGCACTAAGGTAAATTACAGTATCTACATATTCATACATACAGAGTCTACATTAACTCAAATTAAATTTGTAGCTTGCAATTTTTTAAGAAATTAAAAATGAGAAAACAAGCTTTAATGCTGGGCCGGGCGACTGATGTTTCTAAGTCTAAGGGTTTGAAATAGAAATGAATCTTTCTTTCTGATATGTTTAATAGTTTTCAAATAATATGTTGTTACAATTTCAAATCACGTCTATAACAATTAGCCAGCCGATCTTCATGCAAAATAAAAATTGTTTGCACGTATTCCAACAAATTGGAATGAAATAGAATCTTCGTTCTTAATATGTTTACTAAGTCTAAAATAATATAACAGAGTATATCGTAATTCTTTTAATGGTTTTACTACTTTCAATTACGTCTACTAATTTTCGTAATAAATGCATAAACTCGGCTGTCTAATTAGAATTGATACCGAATCTTCCGAGTCTGCTCGAAACAGTCTCGTTAGGGTCCGACGGATTAATTTAATTAATCGATTCGCAGTCAAATTAATTTCGCCCCTTTGACTGGTTCGATCGGGCACGGTGTCAAAAGTATTTTCCCTGCTGTCGAGGACACGGGCAGAGCAATTACTTCGCTCGGATTTGTTCGAGGAGTCCGCGAGCTTTCTCGTTGAAAAATGTTCGCCGGTTCTGTTTCCTCGGCGGCTCCCTTTTATAAATTAGCCCCCGTATAATCGAAATAATGAACCGTCCTCGAAAGTAATTCGTTTCTTTCGTTGGACACAACGATTTCGCTCGAGGAACTTCAGCAAACTAGCCCGGAAGAAGACAAAGGCAACAAGGAAAACGGTGAATAAAGACGCGGGTTTCATTCACGGGCAAATATTTACTGCGGAGTTACGTCTGCTCTTTTCCGACCCCGCCGTGCCGCCCCATACCACCGCATCATTGCGCGCAGCAAAGAAATGGGGGTGGGAGTGGGGAGGAAATATGAAACCTGATTCGTCTTTTGTCACTGTCTACTCCTGCGCGATCGTGACTTCGCTCGTCCACGGATCCTTCGTGTCGGTGATCTATCCCTCGAGACGCATAGTTCTTGATTGATCGCCCCGGCGTATGGCCGTGTCTTTCTGGTCTCTCCGAAAATAAAACAGAGAAAATACCTGCGACCGCAGAAGGGTTAATTGTTTAGCACCATTCTTACATTAACAGCATTACTACTGTTCCGCACGTTCTCCCAGAGTGTTCTCACCAGTCTATATTTCATTTAGAAATTGCAATTTCGGCGCACAGGTTCGATCCTATGTTACTATTTTTCTAAACAGTTTTACAAATTAATAATTGTAAAACTTGGTCATATCATAACGTTTGTAATTCACCTACTATGTATCATGCCGGCACATTGTCAACAAGTGTTTTGAAATATTAAATTTAAATTATAAATTTGTTACTAAGCAAGTCAGTTTGTACCAGCAAACCATTGGTTTCTTTGTTCTGTATTTTTCTCTTTTGTTTCTCTTTTTGCTTTTTAACACGGAAATATATATCCTCATATTAATTTTTACAGACGCAATTATATTCTTGAAGATGGTCTTAACCTAGACCGAAACGTCGAATTATTAATTTGTGAAACTGCTTAGGAAAATAGTAACATAGGATCGAACCTGTGCGCCGAAATTACAATTTCTATTTAAAATTGGCGATCGAGATAAAAGAAAACAATTTAGTCTATATTTCATTTTTACTGAGTTCTTATTGACTGCTTATTACAATGATGAGCATGGTCTATGGATGCTCTTGTTTCTTCTTATCGCTCGCGTATTATGTTCTAGATTATTTCTTATCGCTCGCAAATGTGATATAGTATATGATAATTATAATATTTGATTCTGGTATTTCCCGCGCAACATTATTAGAGAAAATATTAAACGAAATTAAGAAATATTTGTATTTATGATTACTTATATCAATTATTACCAATGGCTGGACCATCGGACGTGACACTACCAAGTACTGAAACCGACGTTCTGGCTTATAAAAATGACAAGGCTCTGGTTTATTTAGATTCTCTCCAATTTGTATCCCTATATGTAGTTAAAACAGATAAAGTATTAATGATTTTGGCGCAACGGTTCGATCAATTAAACACGATAAATGTAATTGTAATATAAATGTAATAAAAGAAAAAAATGTAATCTGATGTGATCATAACCGTTTCTGTCATAATTTCAGACGCAGTTTTTCTTCTTTCTTGAAACTGATCCACACAAGGATCGAAACGTTGAAAGTTTAAATTAATTAACTTCCCGATTTACAGGAAAGTTATTGTAATTTGTAAAATTGCTTTATCGTGTTTAATTGATCGAACCGTTGCGCCGAAATCATTAATCCTCTATCTGTTTTAACAATCTTACGATCGATAACATTAACAACACCTATATGTAGTATGATAAAAAAATTCATCGTTTCAATAATCGTACTTTGGAGGAACTGGTAAATAAATGGGTGTATTCCGTGAGTCGATTACCTTGATACAAGTTCATTGAAAAGTGACAGGTGTAAAAGGGAGGCTAATTGTTTCGTTACGAACTCCGACTTCTCAAGAACTGTACCGGAAAACCGAATAATAATATGTGGCCAAGATTCCAGAGATTTTCTTCATTTGGGGAACGCGTCGTTTTGAATACAGAAGACAATGGAGTCGTCTGCGCGGGCAGCTCTGGTGGCCTTTAGGGCGCATAATGGAGACGGAGGGCAGAGACTTAAGCATGACGCGAGCAGGAATTATAGGACACTGCGTCGCGCCGGGCGTAAACAGCACGCGGCACGGCGTGCGGGGACCATTTCGCTCGATTATAAATGAGGAGAGAACTCCGTGCGGCAATTTGTACGTCTCAGGTCGTTAACGCAGCCCGGGTTTACGGGTTTACGGGGATCTTGTTCCGGTCGAGTGTGTTCTGTGTACTAATATCGTATTAGCAGAAGTAATCCATGTAGCGGAATCGTCGCGTGAAACGCGTGAAACAATACGCGCGAACCTTTCTTTTTTTTTTATTTACGAGGCACCACAGCCGAGCGAAAACGCGTTCAATGGGCACAGTTGCTCGCTCGCTGGAAGATTAGCGGCAACAGCTCGTGAAACGCGATTATCAAAAAATAATTGGCCACCTTCCCCTTTTTTTTTTTGCATCGCCGAAAGACTGGCCAAGCTGACAACAAAAAAATACAAAAAAATCGGGGCAACGAATATCGACGTGTCCAACGGTCGACCGGTCGATTCGCAGTCGCCGACGGGCACGTTCTCCCACGTTCGTTACCGCGGAAAAGAGCTATCTAAATTGTCAAATCAGGCGGCCAACGATTGAAATTTTCAGGATAACATATTGCCACGGGCTTCGGCTATGTCCTCTGGACTTTTCCTTTACGCGAAAACCATGTGTTTCCGGACTTCCGAAAGCCAAACAGCTCTTTCTCTCTCTCTCTCTCTCTCTCTCTCTCTCTCTCTCTCTCTCTCTCTCTCTTTCTCTCGCACTTTCTCTTTCTAGCTATTTGTTGCGAGTAAGTGTAATCCAATTCCCTCTTTCCGATCGATTTTGCATTACCCGTTTAGGAGTTGCTTAAACCGTTGGGAGAAATTCCCGGAGATCGAAGTGTCGAAGGGAAAAGCGAACAATCGAGTCCAGTGAAATTTATTCTCTGCAGACGGAACCGATTTTTGCCTCCAGTCGATCTTGCAGCGTTTCGACTGCATTCTATCCGCATCTACAAGCTCAATTATTTCGTAGAATTTCCAGTACTCGCCTCGGATTTGCGTAAAAGCTTCGAAGAAATTATCGCGGATCAAAATGTCGAAAGAAAAGGTGCGGAAAATTTATTCGCTGCAGATGGAACCGATTTTTCTCTTCAATCGATGTCGCAGCGTTCCGAGTGCAGTTTATCCGCATCTAAGAACATCGATTATTTCGTAGAATTTCCAATACTTGTCTGAAAGTTATTTAAACTGTTCGAGAACGGTTTAACGAAGTTCCCAGGGATCTGGATGTCGAAAGGAAAGGGGAATAAGCAAGTTGAACGAAATTTATTCTTTGCCTTGGAACCGATTTTTACCTCGAATCGATGTTGGCGCGTTCGGAGTTAATTTCATCCGCATCTAGACCGTCAATTATTTAGTAGAATTTCCAATACACACTCTTCCTGGAGTAGTTTCAATCGTTCGGGAATGGTTCGAAGAAATTCTCGAAGATCGAGGTGTCGAACGGAAAAGGGAACAACGGAATCGATTGAGATTTATTTTCTTCTCTACGGAATTCATCTTACGCAATCGATTGTTGCTTTCAATCGTTGTCGCGTCGTTTCAAGTTAATTTCATCCACAACCTCGATTATTTATCATAATTCTATCCGCCGAGCTCTCGCTTTTAGCAGTGTGAAAACACCCGTTAAATATTAATGCCGATCCTTCTCGTCATTGAACCAGTTACGAGTCAATACTTGAGAGCTTGTATTGTTCTAACCTGTTATTCTACCCTAACTATTCTTCGTTTCTTAACTTTTTGTCCCTTTATTTTCCCACCCTTCTACCCTTGTCCTCTTTGATTCTTCCGCCTTTTTTCCCTACTACGCACCCTAAAAGGTGGTTCGGAACCCACCATAAACAGTAGGTCCCGCTGAAAAGGCAATGGTGAGAGTGGAAAGAGGGGGAAGAGGATTGGTAAATGAATTTGAAACCCTAAGGGCACCAAATATCATGTTACATACATACTACGCACCCTAAAATTCACCTATCTCGTGATTTCAGATACTATGTCGAGGTGTTACATTTGTTTTAACACTAGAACTACAGAGCACTAAACGCAGTTGTAATACATTGCCTTCTAATAATGACAATATGGCATTCATTTAGATTTCGTACACGGGATATTTAAATATGTACTTAAATAGAGAAGTTTACTAAAAAAATTCTCAAAAAACATATTTATACTTTTAATATTTC
Source organism: Lasioglossum morio (assembly GCA_916610235.2). Lineage (NCBI taxonomy): Eukaryota > Metazoa > Arthropoda > Insecta > Hymenoptera > Halictidae > Lasioglossum > Lasioglossum morio. The sequence goes on along the minus strand of OU744323.1, from coordinate 19,897,380 downwards.
TAATCGAAAAAAATTCGCATTAGTCATTTTGACTTGTCCGGTAGTTCTAGTGTTAAAGAAAGAAATTCCTGTGTATGTAGTTCCTGGTCCTTGTAACAGATTCAGACAATTTTTATTTTGCATTAAGATAATACATTCACTATGATGATTAACACTAGAACTACCGAGCACTAAACGCAGTTGGCATACATTGCCTTCTAATAATGACAATATGGCATTCATTTAGATTTCGTACACGGGATATTTAAATATGTACTTCAATAGAGAAGTTTACTAAAAAAAATTCTCAAAAAAACATATTTATACTTTTAATATTTCTAATCGAAAAAAATTCGCATTAGTCATTTTGACTTGTCCGGTAGTTCTAGTGTTAAACGGATTCGTTGTTCGACATGTTGGTCAAGCGGTTCTGGGTGTTATAAATGTAAGGCTCCTGTCATTGGAGTCAATGATCTCGTTCTTACTTTATCGTTTGTTCCGTTACTGCTTTATAATCCAGATAATGCGTTATTTGCGTTCGGGGTGAATTCACCTATCTCTCCGATTATTACACTCGCTCGTCAGCCACGCATCTAACCAACTCCTACTTGGGAGTTTATATACTTTATATAAATTACAAGACCGCGGCAAACTATGAATAAATTCAATCTTCTCATTTCTGTGAGATAAACCAGTTACTTTCAAGCCTCGGCGGGTTTAGTACGAAAGGTAAATTAATAGCATGCACATTTAGTAAGATATTCTCATCAAGCGGTTGAACGTTGTTTCGAGCAGCCACTTCGGCGAGTTCGTGTGACGCGGGTTTCATTATGAGAATCGTTTCGCACCGGTCGGGTCTCGAAGAAAATAGTTAATAGGAGGGTAGACATTAATATTTAAGGGAGCAGACAGCGGAGAAAAGATGACGAGGTGCTCTCGAGAAAGTTTCGTTAAGCCCGGGACATTCGGGCTACCGAAAGTTCGTTTATTAGTCGACGAAGTTACCGGGCCCGGGACGCGTCGACTATAGACACGATCGTGGCTAACTATAATCGTAGGCGACTATATTCTTATCAATCGGCCGGTGTCGTCGGATATGCAAACGCCCCCGGGGGGTCGACACGGCTTTCCCTAACTCAACAAGCGGTCGCATAAATTCCCGGTAATGGCAGGCAATTACAGGATAATAGTGCGTTCGCGCCTCGCTCTCTAGAGGCTCTCTCTCTCCCTCCCTCTCTCTCTCTCTCTCTCTCTCTCTCTCTCTCTCTCTCTCTCTCTCTCTCTTGCGCACGCGATCTCTTTCTCTTGCCACCGTGTGCAACGCGTGATTACACGGTTAAGAAAATTTAGTCCCCCGAAATGAAGTGGCGCGTTAATCTTTCCACACGACCATTTAACAAGGTCGTCTTTCTGCTCGAGGAGACTCCTCCGAGGAGCCTCGTTCTCTCGTCGTTGTCTCCTCGGGAACAACCTCGTTGTACCCACCCTCCCGCCACACCCACGTTAAATGGAACTTTCGAAAGCCACGCGAATTTTTCCCGGCGCCGGAGCGCTCTCAACTTTCACGGAATCGAACGCGACACGTTCCCAAAGGTGCTCGGAACTTGTCCGTAATTTTTCCGCTCGCTCGAACTTGCTCGGAATCAATGCGAAATTATTTACAGCCATCGAAGACACGAGTGCCGCAACTTGGCTTTCGGGTCGCGGCGTTTCTCTCGTTTTATTTTTAAGCATTTTAACCCTCCGCGGGCCACCCACGGTCGTTCCTGCTCAAAGTGAAATTTCTCTCTTATCGATGTTTACGTTTCTTCGTTAACTATCCGTCGCTCGCGCTTCATTTTCTTCGTAACTTCTACGTGAATCGATTTTTAGCCAGTGAATTAACTACTCCGATGCAATAGAAATATTTGCTGGTGTGACCGACACTCTTGATTACTAAGATTTTAATTTCTTCTCGGCGCCATGGTTCCGATCATTATGTTACATTACTGTAATTTTTATACAAATGCTTATTCTTCAGCGATTATACATCGGTGGTTCACCAAATGTGACCGGTGTTGATGATAAATATCCTGTTGCATATAGTTAGCGGGTTATTTCTAACTTTCCTTTTATGGATGACATCACATAAGTTAGAAATAACCCGCTAACTATATGCAACAGGATATTTATCATCAACACCGGTCACATTTGGTGAACCATCGATGTATATCGCTGAGGAATAAGCATTTGTATAAAAATTACTGTGATGTAACATAATGATTGAACCATGGCGCCGAGAAGAAATTAAAATCATAGTTATTAAAACATTTACGATCGAGAATAGAATATTTATAACTCTTGATTACGCTTGAAACACTGAATTTGTTAAACACTGAATGTTTTAACACTTTACCGACCGGAAGCCTATTAACAGGATTTTCAATAATTCTGCTGTACCAAAAAAAGCATAGAAATTTTCTTTGACATTGCAATCTTAAATGAAACTATTAGACGACGTTATTGAGGGTGACTTAGTTAGTTCATACTAAGTGCTAAATGAAAATTTACCCATGTACCATAGATTTTTCAAAAATATGCAATAATCACCGGTCGGTAATGTGTTAAGATTTCAAGTAAGGTAAAGGTAGCAGTAGTTGACCAATTTATATAAAAACATAAAAAATAAGGTTTTTATAAGCCGTGCACTTTTGATGAAACTGAATTTATTCACATGGCACACCTTTAACCCTCTTTCTAGTGTAAGTGGTCAACCACTAACGAACAGAAGGTCAATTACTAGAGTTTTCATTTTTAAGAGTGGTCAACTTCTGAAGCAATTACTGAATTTTTAAATATGTTTTTTCAATTTGTATAAGCAAACTTTTTTCAAAAAGTGGTCTTGTACCATAATCTAGAAGACTTAAAAAATGTCTTCAGGCATCGACTCTCGCTATTTGATGACAAAACCAGTGGTTACTATTATTCGCGTGGAGAACATCTCTTAACTGGTCAACTACTAGTACCTTTACCTTAATGCGAATTTTTTTCGATTAGAAATATTAAAAGTATAAATATGTTTTTTTGAGAAATTTTTTTAATAAACTTCTCTATTGAAGTACATATTGAAATATCCCGTGTACGAAATCGAAATAAATGCCATATTGTCATTATTATAAGGCAATGTATGCCAACTGCGTTTAGTGCTCAGTAGTTCTAGTGTTAATCATTATAGTGAATGTATTATCTTAATGCAAAATAAAAATTGTCTGAATCTGTTACAAGGACCAGGAACTACATACACAGGAATTTCTTTCTTTAACACTAGAACTACCGGACCAGTCAAAATGACTAATGCGAATTTTTTTCGATTAGAAATATTAAAAGTATAAATATGTTTTTTTGAGAAATTTTTTTAACAAACTTCTCTATTGAAGCACATATTTAAATATCCCGTGTACGAGATCTAAATGAATGCCATATTGTCATTATTAGAAGGCAATGTATGACAACTGCGTTTAGTGCTCTGTAGTTCTAGTGTTAAAACAAATGTAACACCTGAACATAGTATCTGAAATCACGAGATAGGTGAATTTTAGGGTGCGTAGTAGGTACCACATGTGAGTAATTAAAAATTAAGGAGTATAGAATGATTATTGTATACAATAAATTCTTTATATTCACGTTGTTGCCTCAAAGAGAGTATTTCGTTGCAGGGAAATGTTCGAGCAGGCACAGTCGCCAGTTTCTTTTTAATTTAAATGCAAACGCTCTTCGACTTTGAGCGGTTTCCCCGCGGGGTAATGCAAAGTTAATTACCAGCAAATCGTTCCCGCGACCTGATTAAAAGTCGTTTGTCCATTTTCATTTCTTCTTCGCCTCCCACCCTCCTTTCTCCAGCGCCTGGCTCGCACGGTTTGCTTTCTCTATTTCGCGATGGCAGGATAGCGAATGTAGCGGTGAACGCCGATGCGAGATTTCCCGGGTTGCTTTGCGACGATAATCCTGTCGCTTTGGAGTTTCAATCGAGCGTGATGCGGCGGTACGCGAAGTGATTAATTAGAGTGCAAGGAGCGAGCACGGGGTCGCGCTGTCATGGGGATGTTCCTTTTAATGAAAAAACCGCGCGCGTACACGGTCCGGTTAATTCGCCTGTTCACTCCCCGGACCCGTTTTGTGTTTGATCGCACGTCGCGCCGCCTCACCGAAATCGTCCGTTTCCCACTGATACACACGATGTAACGGATTGCAAATCTATCTGGACGAAAATCGTTTCGACGACCGTCATCAACTATTCGGAAATTGTTGCTTCGAATTATCGAAGAAGCGACCGCAAATGCTGCGGCGCAGCTACGTCGCAAAGTGTAGTGATACGAGTTTGACCGAAATCCGGGCTGACAGTAAAAAATTGCTTTTCCGTAGTTTAAATATCCGTGTAGTAGTATTTTATTTATAAAGCGCCAGCGCAAGATTTTTTGCTACAACCAATATTAAATACCTGCTTCTGTCGGAGACAGATTTAAATTTAAATTATTGAGATTTAAATTACCTTTGGGATTTATTATCGCGCTGCAACGATAGTTTATCAGTTTACCTATTGTCGGGCATATCTTAATTTAATGTAATATTCTGATTTCATTGATTTATTTCACGTTTTAAAGCTTTGGGAGATTAAACAGAGAAATCTATACATCTGTTTCGTTTCGTTTATCGCGTTAAGTTAAATACGTCAGTTTTATTATTATTATTATTATCCTTTTATACAAATGTATGCAGTTTATGTAGTATGACAGAAACGAATCTTAATCTTAAGTCTTAATCTAATCTATTAGTTACTAGCTGACCCGACAGACGTCCTGTCCAAATTTCAATAAAGTTTGCGATCGTTACTTCTTGCTACTTGTACCGCTTCGAAGATTATGATTTCTGCAGTTTGTCCGAATTTTTCGACTTTCCTTTGTTAATATTTGTTAACTTAACAAAACAAAAGAAGAATTACGCATATCCATCGTTCGAATCGTGAGTTATGGTCTTGAGTTCATACAGAAATCCCATAGAAAAAAGCAGTTTCATTTTATCCGAAATTTTCCATTTTTCCGGGTAATTTTTCCAATTTTTCTTTACCTAAAAACCTCATTTTACTGTTACGAACATTTAAAAAGAAAAATTAGTCAAATCGGTCCAGCCGTTTTCAAGCGATGTCGTAACCAACGAACAGCATTTCATTTTTATTATATAGAAATTAGTATAGTTTTATTACGAAAGAATTTCAGAACGATATTTTCGATGATTTCCGACCACCGCGCGTCGATTCCAATCGGCGACGGACAGGCGTTTTCATCGTGCCGAAACGAGAAACAGAAAAAAAAGGGAAGACCCGGCGACAATCCGGAATTTCGCGCGGGAGCTTGAAATCTGCACGGAGGTAAATCAAAATCGGCGCTCGGCCTTGTTTCAATTAAATGAAAGCATACGTGCGCGGCGGTCGGTTGATCCGGATCGTCCGTTCTCGCTTTGTTGCGTTTAATCGTACTTCCCGTAATTAAAATGATCTTTCTGTTGTTTAATCTTCTTCCGGGCCGGGCGTTCCAGACCGAAGCTCGAGAAGAGGAGGACTTTGTCGGTGGGTTCTTTCTTTTTCAAGCCCCCGAACCCCCTGCTCTGCCGTCGCGGCCGTCTCGCGTCCCCTTTGCCTTTCTTCCTTTTGTCGGATCTCCAAGAAGCCGGTCGAATTTTCATTAAACTCTTTTCTCGGCCGGCGAGAGAACGGCCGAGTCGTTCGGCAGGAGCTCGTGCGTAATTTTATGCAAACGCGGAGGCATGTGCTCCGTCCCTGATAACACCCTCTTCAAAATTGCTGGCGGCGGTAACCGTGTGCACCGATGCCGGCTGATTGGCTGGAAGTGAGCCGTCTATTGTAATCCCGGCACGCTTTCTCTACCGTGAAGAATCTCACGCGGCTCCGGGGATGGTTCACCGATTGTTGTAAAATATCCTTTTCCCACCCTCCCCAACCCCCCCAACACGCCTTATTCCGACACACCGCACTCTCGATTCTCCGAGCATGGCTCCGCACAGAAAATTACCCGCCGTTGCTCTAACAACAACGCGGCGAGAACGCGTCCGGGAAAATGAAATCCGAAAAAATTCATTCTTCGGAGGAAGCGGCATCGAAATTGAACGGCGACCCCCGAAATTAAAATCTTTCGATGGTTTCCCCAAGTTTCTTTGAATATTTCGCTCGAATTTATGGTAAAATCGGCGCGTGTATAATTTATAATATTCATGATCACCGAATTGTTTTAATTCTCCCCATCGCGCGTGATTATAACGTCGGTCGTGCATCATCGAGACCCATAAATTAATTTTCGCGTTTACATATTGGGCGCACGAAATTTTGCCTAAGGGCATAATCGATTGGGTAGTATTTTATTAAAATCGCCGATACGCGTTCCACTAACAACAACTTGCCGATAACAAAATGGTTGATATATTTGACTGACAGTGTCCACGTTGGGTCCCTGTTGTCTATTTATCCATTTGTACATATAAATCTGTAAAACAGAAACTATACCGAATTTGCATGCAGTGTGTCAGCGATTTTAATATCACCCATTCAATTAGCTATTCGACTGTCGCGTTGCGCATACATATACTACTGTGTATGAGTGACGCAATTCCGCGTCCTATTTTGGGAATTAATTATTATCGTAGTATATTCGAATGAACCGAGTTCAGTTACTATTTGTACAGGTTAAAACGCTTGAAAGATTTATATAACATACACACCCGTCCATAGTTCGGAACGTGTCAATGATATCTGATCGAGAAATCCTATTTTCTAAATTTTAATTATTATTCTTATATTTTCTAATATTTTAAATTGATGTGGGGTAATTGCTTCCAAATTTTGCTTCTAGAGCTGTCCACAATATACATGTATAATAGTTACATCTAATCAAAATTAAACAATCAGGCTGGAAGCTTATATTCTCGAATTAACATTTTATTGAATGTTGGATTATCAATACAATAATATATAGTGCTTGATTCTGCAATAATGCGATTCATTGGATTAATTAATCCATAAGTGGTTCTTGCTTTACGTGATCGAAATCCGATATTGAACATAACTAAGTGTAATTTTACTTTATAAAATTCATCGGATCGGTTGTTCGCCGTCTAGGCGACTGAAAATGAGTATCAGCGTTCCAGTTTCGTATGGAATAAAAAAAGGAATGCGTGGAGAAATTATTCTTTCTGACACTAAATCCAGTGGAGGTAAATGCGCTGGTATCTCAGAGTATTTAAAACCGTTGTAGGAAGACATTGTAGGAATTTGTTTCCTCGACAGTGCAGTTCGACAAGTATTACAGATTGCTATGTTATCCCTTTCAATATCTGGTAGTATTATTTTCAAAATTTCTTCATATTCTGTATTGTACTTTTTTTAAATCATTAGTAAACCATAATCTACTGCAAACAGAGCACGACTGACCAAATTTGTTATTCATAAATGTTTTTTTTAATTGATTATGAACTGGTCTATGGCGTTAAAAGTCACTATAAAGTTGAATAATATTACTAACATTCACATCATTTAAAATTGAACTTGATGGATTATTTGCTTGATTCTCTGTGTTAACCATGTTCTGTAATGTACTTGATGTGAGGTTATGTTCCTCAATATCAGTTTGACGCAGATAAATAGGTGCTGATACTGATGTGCTTTTATTCTCTTCCGCACACGGTAGTTTTCGAAAGACGAATATCTCCAACAACAATAGATGTAATTATGCACAATGTACAATGTAACATGATATTTGGTCCCCTCAGGGTTTCAAATTTATTTACCAATCCTGTTCCTCTTTCCGCTCTCACCATCGCCTTTTCAGCGGGACCTACTGTTTATGGTGGGTTCCGAACCACCTTTTGCTAACAACACGTGAAAAACACCTCGGGTGGGTCACTTTCCAGTTTTTTACCAAACGGTTACCCATCCTAGTGCCGTTCACGTCCCACATTGTTTAACTTCGGTGATCTAACGAGAACCGGTGCTTTCAACGGGACTACGGTTGTTGGCACAACAATAGATGTAATTATTATATTATTATTTGAATTAACGCAAACGTAGTTGCACGTGCTGTCAAACTGTGACGCACTATAAAAATGATGGTAAAGCTTCTGCTTTCGTGCTCTCTCTCTCTTCTAAACCGTACGAGAGTCTGCGCACTAACCACTTCCTGCCGCATTTCCGTTACATCGTCAATCGGTTTTACGCCCATCGCGCTAAAAGAAGTTTCACTTCAAAAATAATTATGCGGATTGTCTAAGCTCGTGAAGGTGCTACATTTAACGCGTCGAATTAGGTTGAGAACCGGTGGCGCGTTCGACAGGACGTGCCGGAAGCTGGCACCGGTCGCAGGAACGGCAAAGGTGTTTATCGCATTAATATTTCCATGCATAAAATTACGCTTATTTACCCGGCGTGTTGGTGGAAGTGTCGGTGGCACCGTTTTTCGTCGTTTCGCGTCGCGTCTGGCACCGTGCGAATATTTTCGACGGTTTCCCGTGGACGAAATGTTTGAAACTCGGCTCCCATAAATATTCACGGCAATCGGAAGTACAATAGGAAGCGCGTAATATCGCTCGTCCCGAAAATGGCGGAGCGTCTGATCAGATAACAGCACGAGGGACCGTCCCGTTGCTGTCGCGTTTCTTCATGAAATATTGCTCGAGCCCGCGAGTTCCTCTAGAAAAGCAGAGATTCTCGCGGCGGTGGCTGCTCGCCACGGAATCGGGTAAACCGATTTACGCGGACTGTCGGTTATGATAATACGCTGGAAAATTACACCGGGCTTCTGTCGGCGCGGCGCGGCGCGGCGGATCGCGACCGAATCGATTTCAGAAGTCGAAGGGAGGAGACGAAACTGTTTTCGCTGATCCGGAGGCCCGTCATTATCCCTGATCGAACGGAGAAACGTGAGGATCCGCGTCTCGAGGAGCCGTTATTCACGAAAAAGCTCTTCTAGCCCCGCATTGAACCGCACAGGCTCGCTTTCCATTCCCCCGAGTGTTTAATCGGCCGGAAATGAATCGCGATATTCAATCTGTACCGGTCGATCGACGGATTTAAAGATTGCCGAATTATACTGTGCCGATGGACGCGATAATGACGCCGCTGCGCCGGCCGCCATTCACTCCCGTCCTGCCTCCCTATCCCATGATTTTTATTCATTCCTATCGGGAAACAACCTCCTCTTTCGCAAATGCGGAAATACGTCCACAGTAAATAGACCGCCGCTGGATACGATAGTTACAGTTATATCTCGATACTATTATATGTATAATACTAGCTTCCCCGACAGGCGTTGTCCTGTCCAAATTTCAATAAATTTGTTTGTGATCGTTTTGTGAATTTGTGAAAAGCTATTGGAAATGTGTAAACGAAGTATAAATGAGAAAAAAAACGTATTTCTGAGTGATCCATTGTATCTATTAACAATTGTGGCCATGGATATTCAATTTAAGAAGGACTACATTTAGAAGATGATTTTTGCAGTTTGTCCAAATTTTCCGACTTTCCTTTGTAATTGTCTCGAATTTTTTTTCCTGCAAACTTTTCCAAGACCATAACGAACAAAACAAAAAACGAATAACGCATATCCATTGTTGAAATCGTGAGTTATGCTCTTGAATTCATACAAAAGTCCCATAGAAAAAAGCACTTTGTAATACACACTGTCACGTCGCTCAATTTTCGGTTCCCCTTCGGAAGACAACCCGCTCGTCAATTTCAGTTCCCCTTTGGAAGGCAACCCGCTCTTCACTTTTCGATTCCCCTTCGGAAGGCAACCCGCTCTTCAATTTTCGATTCCCCTTCGGAAGGCAACCCGCTCTTCAATTTTGGATTCCCCTTCGGAAAGCAACCCGCTCTTCACTTTTCGGTTCCCCATCGGAAGGCAACCCGCTCTTCACTTTTCGGTTCCCCTTCAGGAGGCAACCCGCTCTTCAATTTTTCGTTCCCTTTCAGGAGGCAACCCGCTCTTCACATTTCGGTCCCCCTTCAGGAGGCAACCCGCTCTTCAATTTTTGGTTCCCCTTCAGGAGGCAACCCGCTCTTCAATTTTCAGTTCCCCTTCGGAAGGCAACCTGCTCGGCGTTTTAGCGTGACAAAACTATTTTATATAATAGAAAGATTATTATATTATTCGTGTTAGCTGTGAGCTAATGATTCTTATAGCAGTGTTACAAATATTGGTCGTATTATTAAGATAAATTAAGGTGGTTCGGAACCCACCGTAATAAAAAGTAGGTCCCGCTGAAATAGGCGATAGGGAGAGTATTCTCCGTTTTTAACGATCGTAAATTTTGTATATGCACTATATGATATCGGCGCTACAGGTTCGACCACAGATACAAAAATTAGCAATTTTGCAGTATTATAATTTCAATGTTTCGGTTCGGCTTTGAACCATTGTCATGAAAAGTCCGCGTTTGTTAATTGTGAGAAAACAAAGTGAAATCAAAGTAAGTGAAATGGTACTTGTCAGTCAAACGGTTTGAACTGTGCTCTCAAAGTACTCTCGAGTACAGTTCAAACCGTTTGATTGACAAGTACCATTTCACTTACTTTGATTTCATTTTGTTTTCTCACAATTAGCAAACGCGGACTTTTCTTGATAATGGTTCAAAGGCGAACCGAAACGTTGAAATTATAATACTGCAAAATTGCTAATTTTTGTATCTGTGATCGAACCTGTAGCGCCGATATCATATAATGGATAGGGAGAGTGTTGTTAAAAAGTGAGAAGTGTGGAACGGGATTTGAAACCCTGAGGGGACCAAATATCCATGACATACATATTAAAAACGTGGTAAAATTCGGACCAAAAGTTTGTAGTCATATTCAGATAAATTAAGAAGATCATATAAAATGAAGAATACTTCAGGATGTCTTCAGGTGTGACTCTTTCCACGGAGTTCATACGCTCAAAATATTTCATTTGTGACGCTTTAATTAAAACGACATGAAAAGCAGATAACCCGTGGAATCATACAGGAATTTTCCCTGGAAATATTTATTTAATTACACTGATCGTACATACGTATCTCCGAAGGAATTTATTCTGCGTGAACAAACGAATAAATTGAATTATATCTGACGGACGCAGGGGTTTTCATTTGTCGGGGAAGGGAATTAAGATCGTGTAGCTTTGACCGTTGCCAACGTCGAAAACGATGAAGAGCTTTACAAGAAATGATAAGGGAAATTTGTCGGACGAGCACAGAAGTTGATGAAAGCGATTAAATCGGATGGAGAGGAGATTTTAATTGTTCAGAAGTGGCGGGCTAATTAGCAGGCACGGTTTCAAGAAGGAAATACCTCAAGATGGCAGCGGACGAGATCTGAAAAAGACGCCGCGCCGGCTGCGGATCGCTCGGATCGTTTTCGAAGCTCTCTAATTATGTAAAGGCCGTTGGCTATCTTTCCAGGTGGGCGGGGAGGGATCCGAGCAACGAACATCTCGGGGCTCAAGTTCAAAGCGTCGATTTACAAACACCCGACGCTAAAAGGGTAGACGGGATTTAACTTTGACACGTCAGGTGTAAGCGAAGAGGTGCGCGTCCACCGGCTTCTGCGGAATATTTTTCGAAAAGAAAGACACGCCGGATTAACATTTCCGAGTTCGAACGGTGCCGTGTATTCGCTTCTATTCTCCATAAAAATTACATAATACGTGCGACTTATACCCTGTTGATTGTAGCATTATATTATTGAATCACTTTAATTTTCAACTGGTAATCCATCAGTTGAAACAAGAAATATTTTAAAGGTTATAAGCTGCGGTTCTGCGAAATATTTTCTATTCCCCAAAAAAGTTATTACCACACCTGCAACTTATACCCTGTTGATTGCAGCATTATATTATCGAATAACTTTAATTTTCAACTGGTAATCCGTCAGTTGAAACAAGAAATATTTCAAAGGCTCTAAGCTGCGGTCCTGTGAAATATTTTCCATTCTCCAAAAAAGTTATTACCACACCTGCAACTTATACTCTGTTGATTGCAGCATTATATTATCGAATAACTTTAATTTTCAACTGGTAATCCGTCAGTTGTAACAAGAAATATTTCAAAGGCTATAACTGCGGTCCTGCGAAATATTTTCTATTCTCCAAAAAAGTTATTACCACACCTGCAACTTATACTCTGTTGATTGTAGCATTATATTATCGACTCACTTTAATTTTCAGCTGGTAATCTGTCAATTGAAACAAGAAATATTTCAAAGGTTATAAGCTGCGGTCCTGCGAAATATTTTCTATTCTCCAAAAAAGTTATTACCACACCTGCAACTTATACTCTGTTGATTGCAGCATTATATTATCGAATCACTTTAATTTTCAACTGATACTCCGTCAGTTGTAACAAGAAATATTTCAGAGGCTATAAGCTGCGGTCCTGCGAAATATTTTCTATTCTCCAAAAAAGTTATTACCATACCTGCAACTTATACTCTGTTAATTGTAGCATTATATTATCGAATCACTTTAAGTTTCAACTGGTAATCCGTCAGTTGAAACAAGAAATATTTCAAAGGCTATAAGCTGCGGTTCTGCGAAATATTTTCTATTTCTGACATACGCTCTATCGATTCTGTCAAGACATATTGCAAGCTGTGTCGTCGATTACATCCGATTCCGCGAAATGTTGTTTGTCTTTAACTTATATCCGTTGGCTATATCAAGAATCGGTTAACACTCTAGGTTGTTATAGTTTTCGAGATCCGTGCTCGAATATATTGTAAAAATCTCCGAGGTTTTACATTATTTAGTTTTCTTTTTATCCGAGAGCCAACCCATTCTGTAGTGTAATTTGACGAGAGGTACACAAAGTATTAAAAATCATAGCGGATTACCGAACGGACGCAACCAAAATTCTCCTACAATATTGAATTTTCACGAATTTTTAAATCTCGCGTTCTCGACGATCTATTTTTTGTTTGTGATTTAATGAAAGGCAATTTTTTAAATTAAAAACGCAAGCAGATTATCGAAACGACGAATACTTTTCTGCAGTATGTTTTAACAAATTTTTTAGTTCCACGTAATTCGGCTTTTATATTATATGATCAGATCCTGAAAATTATTTTTTGTTCGACCAAAAGGATTATCGGCGTGATCAAAATCTGTTTGGAATATGGAGATTTACCGAAATACATTGCGAAAAGGTTTTTAATTCAACGTCGTACAGTTTCCCCGTACAAAAATTCCTAAATATGATCCATATCTTCATTTCTCTGTTAAGAAGTTTCATCGAAAATGATGGCCGATGGGATGCAGGCGTGTCAGGGCGCACAGCATCGTAATGACGACGTCGGGTGCAGTGTCAGAACAGCGGTATTGATTCGCGAGATATCTCGTCGTGGTTCGCGAAGGAGTTATGGTCTACGGGTGGATCTCGAAGGTATCTCGGCGGGCCGGACGCGTCGCTCGATGAATTTGAATTAAGAGTCGGATAGTTCGAGTAAGTCTGATCGGCTTCCAGGCTGTCTTTGCGCGATGCATATATCGCGAGACGGTGAAAAGTTCGCTCGACTGTGTCCTGGACGCTTATCTATCGTCCAACAGGCGTAGTTCCGTTTAAAGGGGTAGACTCTCGTTTCCAGAATTGCAAGGGTGTGGTTTTTCAAGGATGGGATTGTCCAGTAGCCAAAAGCGGTAAATAAACGATCAATCTAGGCCACGATCGCCCTCAAAAGTTCTATTTTTACGTTTACGAGGCATAATTTGCATTATTCGGAAGCATAAAGCTGTGCATATAACTATTTTCATAAAGCTGCGATAACTACATGCTGTCGAATAATGCAAATTGCACCTCGTAAACGTAAAAATAGGACTTTTGAAGGCGATCACGGCCTAGATTGATCTTTTATCTAGCGCTTTTGACTACTTGAATAATCCCATCTCTGCGTTATCGAGGAATGAGAAGTCTACCCCCTTAAGAAGACGCTGGAGGAAATTCGCTGCGCGTTCTTCATTATTGAAGAGGATACCTCGTTTTCATGGCGGTAGGTATGAGAAGATTATAATATTTAATTGAACACATAGAAACTGTTCCGTCGGAATAGAAAACGTGGAGTTCTTTCGGACATATTTATGGTGCGTTCGTGACTAAGAATCTTCCTCGAAGATTAAGTAAATTAGCACATTACCGACCGGTGATTATTGCATATTTTTGAAAAATGTACGGTACATGGGTAAATTTTCATTTAGCATTTAGTATGAACTAACTAAGTCACCCTCAATAACGTCGTTTAATAGTTTCATTTAAGATTGCAATGTCAAAGAAAATTTCTATGCTTTTTTTCGGTACAGCAGAATTATTGAAATTCCTATTAATCCTTAGCACTCGAGTGGCGCCTCTGAGGCGCTACTAAAAATTGCTGCACTATTATTTAAATAATTGTTTATACTATCAGATATGTCGGTATCTAACCAATTACTACACATTTAAGTATTGTATGAGGTATTATATCAATTCATCATATTTATCAAATTTAAAAAAATCATAGAGAATGGAAATATTGTAGGTCAGAAGAAACGTTTAATTTTCCAGTTAAAATAGCTCCGAGTGCAAAGGGTTAACCCTCATCCACACGACGTGGTACCCGGGTACCTATTTCAAATTCATGTAGTATCGTACAAAAAATTACCCGTGTGGATGAGGGTTAATAGGCTTCCGGTCGGTAAAGTGTTAGAGTCATTCGACGATCATTGGAAACATCGCCAGATGTTTAGTTTTTTTTTAAAGGACAATGCACCATAGAATTTACCGGGATCCGTCGCACCTCCTTCCCAAAGCTCCTTCTTCAGAGGTACGAGAAAGAGGTCTAAACATTATTGAGGATGCTGATTGGTACATGCAACTTTCGGCAGGAACCAATCAATACATGTTTTTCCTCATCGCGTCCGGACAACAAGTCGAACTCCGACAGTTCCTTCTTAGCTTTCGGACAAGCACCTTTGAATCCGTGGATAGACAAGTACAACGCACCGGCCGTTGTACTTGTCAATCATTTTTTTTTTTTTAAATTTGGAAATCTCATATGAGATTTATTACAACATAATGCTTAGTACAGAACAGAGTATTACATAACAAAGTGCAGAGTATATTGTATAGTATAACAAAAATGTTATAAGCAATAGAAAAATCAAAAATACTTAGGCACGTAGGTTACATGTATTTAAAAAGGCTATTATATAACTTGTCAATCATTCTGCCTGCTTCCAAAGACTCGTAGTGCAATAGTTTGTTGTCCAGCGCATAGGACAACCGCGTTAGGCCGTTGTAAATCGAAGAGACTACACTGGCAAATTGTATGGTCTGTATACCAACTGTCATACCCGCATTCGCATTTCCAGTCACTGATAATCCCTACACGAAAGCCCTGTACAGTTATCTCTATTACTCTGTGCATCGTCGCACGTTTTCCGCAACGTATAGCTTTCGATAGCTGTCACGGTTTTCGTTGCTGTATTCACTACCTCGTGGATGAAACAGGATCTTACGAGTACAGTGTATCGTCCGTAAATACGATCCTATCTTTTGTTGGTGCAATGATTAGAGTTTCAGGGTTGAAAACACCCCTCATTAACTTTTAATTACTCGCATGTAAGATTTACAATGTGGAAACTTGAGCGCTTCAAGCATAAACAAAGGTTCGACCACATTAGCAAATCTATATTATGCATAAAAGTAGTTATTAATTGGAGGTTAAACAAGATGGTGGTTCCAATCGCATTTCGAGAATATATTTAACCCTCATCCGTCCCTCATTTCGCGAACTGAATTTGTCCCTCGGTGTCAAATTGACACAGTGATAAAAAAATAAACGATAAAATAACAAGTTAAACAGTTACTTTTCGATGTTTGTTTCATTCAAATTGATGAGTTAACATTCACATGTTAGGTTTTTGCGGTTATATGTTTCGCATTAAAAAAGATAAAAGTCACCAAGTTTTGGACAAATTTACTTACAAATTACCGAACGGTATAACTTATTTTGGGAAAACTGTGTCAAATTGACACGAGGGACGGACGAGGGTTAACAGGTCGACGTGTTGATCGATAGATCGGTATAAAAGATCTCACGAAGAGCTGCTAGAGAAGTGGAAAGAAAACAGATTTCGATCAGGCGATATGGCGCGTTAAATCAGCGTGCGACAGCTAAATTTTGGGAGATAGAATTTGGCGGGAACTCCGGGTTAACTTAAATACCGAACTTTCGCGATAACAACTCGCTGCGCGGCAGCCTAACTCGATCAGGGCACGTGCTCGGCCATGTGTGCGCGAACGAGCGAGTTTAACTTGTAGCTTCGTTGCGTCGCGTTGGTTCGTTTGTGCGCCTACGCGAATCTCATTCATTAGCCGGCATGTCATCAGTGGGGAAAAACGAGTTTGCGAACGGAGCTCGTGACCGGCGTGAATGTGGGTTTCGGTCTCCGAGACCTCTCCGCGATTTTGCAGCTCGATCCCGATTGAAAAACTAGCAAAACAATAGGACAGACGTCGATACAGTGTGCGCCATGCCGGATCGACAACATCAGGCTGGCTGGATAAAGTTATTTCCGAACGAGAATCCCGTGTCACGGGATTCTTATTCCGGTTGTTCGCGTGTCGAAAAACCTCCTCTCCATCCACTGGTTGTCGACGTCTCGCGAAAAGTCGCTTTTATTCGATCCGTCATCACGATTGTTAGACTTTCATTGCAATTACATGAACATGTTAGAATTTATTCGAATTTTATGCTGTTAGGATTGTCAGTTTGGAGATTGAATATATTTTTCAATAGAATTTGGTGTATAAATAGGTGTAGATCTGACCACTACCATTTAGCTTCTTCCCTAGCACGCATTGGTTTCGTTAATAATCCTGAGTGTAGTTGTGGGGATGAAGATGAGTCGCTGAATCATGTTTCGTGGCAATGTAATTTACACAATGATGAGAGACTCTCATTGATTAACAAACTCAGTAAAATAGACTTCCAGCTTCCAATGGATGTCTCAGTAATGATAGCCAAACCTAATATTAGGGCCTGTCATTACATGTTATCATTTTTTAAAAGCTGTGGCCTTAAAGTATAAGTTTTTTTTTTACTCTTCTCTTTCTGTTCATATACTGTTCCTTTTAATCATATGTTAATATTATAATATCTGTATTTCTACAAGAAACCTATTCTGTTTTGTAATCTTCATACTCTGTATTATATGTAGTGTACTTCTGTTTTGTAATTATGTTGTAATAAATCTCATATGAGATTTTCTAAAATAAAAAAAAAATAAATAGATTTTGGTACAATTTTTATTTATTTTCGATCTACAAATGCTATTGTCTATCTTTAACTTATATCCGTTGGTTGTATCAAGAATCGGTTAACACTGTAGGTTGTTATAGTTTTCGAGATCCGTGCGCGAATATATTGTAAAAATCTCCGAGGTTTTACATTATTTAGTTTCCTTTTGATCCGAAAGCCAACCCATTCTGTAATGTAATTTGACGAGATGTACACAAAGTATTAAAAATCATAGCGGATTACCGAACGGACGCAACCAAAATTCTCCTACAATATTGAATTTTCACGAATTTTTTAATCTCGCGTTCTCGACGATCTATTTTTTTGTGATTTAGTAAAAGGCAATTTTTTAAATTAAAAACGCAAGCAGATTATCGAAACGACGAATATTTTTCTGCAATATGTTTTAATAATCGTGTTTTAACTGTTAGGATTATAAGTTAGGAGATTGAATATTTTTTCAATAGAATTTGATACGATTTTTATTTATTTTCGATCTACAAATGCTATTACTTACCAATGAAAATAGAATTTTATTTGGTATCGTTATCTTCAAGTTTGTCTACAAACATTGAAAATTCCACACACACATAAACATCCGCAGTCTAAACACAATATAATGGAACTTTGTACGAATGTCTGAAATATTTAGTGTGACTATCTTTCAACGTTAACATTGAATTATATACATATATTATTATTATATATATATGAATTATATATATATGATGAAGTTTCCGTTTACTTAACGAGTTCTCATCCATTTAACAAACACTTAGTGTTTTAGAATTTCTGAGTCAACTACTATTGAATGTTTAATAATTTCTTGTACCATAACAACAAGTGGTATATGGCACGTGTGTTAGAGTTATAATTGGCAGTCTTTCTGTTCAAATTCGCCGCCAAGTATTGATTGTAGAACCTATCGATCACTCGTTTTGATTGGCTGTTGGTCAATGTACGTCGTTCCAGTGGTTGTACGTTTAGTTCTCTTTTAACAGTCGTTTGGTTCAGTTGCTGTTTCAGTCAACATGGAACTGAATTTTAAATTTACACGTTTCTAAACATTTTTACATATAGCAAGTACGGTGAAAAAGTATATCAGTTACCTTATCTTTGATTGTTTGAAACAATTAATATAATATTCGGTAATTTTCAGACGCAAAATTCTCTTGAAGATGATCCATATCAGGATCGAAACGTTGGGAATAATTAAATTTTTGCAAAATTGCTTTGTTCTTCATTATGATCGAACCTGTGCGCCGATAGCATATAGTTTTTATGAATTATTATTATTTATTATAGACGGACTGAAGCCCTTTTACATAAGTGTTTACAATAACAAAGAAACGAAAAAAGAAAAGAGAAAGATACAATACTGCTCGTGTAATAACAAATAAGGGACATGCACAAATGAAAAATTTAATAATGGTACAATCGATATGGTATTATCATTATATACCGACTGAACTTGAATATTTGCCTTATTCCTCCTTACGCTCTTTATTGGGGAAAAAATGGCGGCACTCGACGCGCATTCGTGAGAAAAACGTGGAAGAAATACGATCGAGATAAGGGTGAATGTTAAATGTTTTCTTATTGCTTTGGACCGGGCTGTTCGATGGAATCGTTTCGTTTTCATCAGGAAGTTGTCCTCCGATGGGACAGGGTCCCGACTCTATATCCGGCTATCAATCTCGATTTCCGTGGCCTGGTTTCTCGGTTTCGGCTCGAACGGAGGCCGGCGTATACTTTCGACGCTTCTTATTTCTCTATTTGTCCAATACGTAAGCCTCTTACAGGTCTCCGGTTCGATCTTGATCTTCTCTCTTCTTTTCGATCGGAGTCTAACGAAATCGCCGCGAAATAGAGTGTTAAGCGCCTTGATTCCGATTAATCCGGCCCTTAGAATGTTCGACTATACCGTGTGCTCAGTAATGCGACCTGCTCGTTGAATAGAATCTACAGTTAATGGATTTTGAGACCTGGTCGCTGTTTCCGAGCTACTTAGCCGAGCTGTTTCTCTGTTTCTAATGGTTTTAAGCTGAACAGCGAGTTGGTTCGCTGCTTCTGAGGATTTTCTGCTAAATTCAATGTTGCCTGACGGATTTTGGGCTGAACGCAGGGGAAAAAGTCGAATCGGCGCGGCGCACAGCGCTGGGCTCAGCTCCGAGCAGCCGCGTCATTATGAAATACTTTTTCGCGGAGAATTATGGAATACGAAATAGCTCGCGTGCGCGTGAGATTACAAGGATACTTTGTAAAATTAATGGCACGGAAATTAATTATACCGCGGGACTCGTCTCGGTGAAACGATGATAAACGCCGAGTTCCGTCGAGCAGCTCGTGCAAACGAGAATTTCGAAATTCGCAGGAATTTTCTGCCAGGCTTTCCGCCCCACCCAATTTCTTGCCTTTCGCTTCTTTCTTTTTTCTTTTTTGTTATAATGTGTTTTGTTAATCCTCATACGTTTCTCTGTGTGAAAATTCACCCATTTACCTTTTTCAACATATTGTGAAACGTTTTCTTTTATCTCGATCGCCAGTTTTAAATAGAAATTGTAATTTCGGCGCACAGGTTCGATCCTATGTTACTATTTTCCTAAGCAGTTTTACAAATTAAAAATTCGACGTTTCGGTCTAGGTTAAGACCATCTTCAAGAATATAATTGCGTCTGTAAAAATGAATATGAGAATATATATTTCCGTGTTAAAAAGCAATAAGAGAACAAAAGAGGAAAATACAGAACAAAGAAACCAATGGTTTGTTGGTGCAAACTTACTTGCTTATTGTTAGTAACAAATTTAATTTAGATTTTATATTTCAAACACTTGTTGACCTAGACCGAAACGTCGAATTATTAATTTGTAAAACTGCTTAGGAAAATAGTAACATAGGATCGAACCTGTGCGCCGAAATTACAATTTCTATATTGTGACACGATTGATTTCTTTTTGTCTGTGTTGCGAAAAATATATTTTTGAAATGTCCCTAGTAGCACAAAAATATTAGATAGATATTTTTTTTCAAATATTGAAAAAATATTTTTTATCCACACTTTTCCATATGAGAAAAATATTGGATCTGAATATTGTATACATGTACAAGAATAAACATTATATGTATATTAGGAAAGAAATATCCTATTTTTACTATTAAATAAAACCAATAATATTATTTAAATATTAAATTATAAATATTAAATAAAATATTATGAAATAAATATTATTTGTATATTAGGAACAAAATATTCTACTTTTAATGTGAAATTAAGATTCATTTAGTATTTAGAAAAAAATATTTTTCTCTTAACATGAAATAGATATTTCCTCCATATTTAAAAAGAAATATTTGTTACTTATTATAAAATAAATATCGTATGTATATTTGAATATTAAAAAAGATTGAATCTTTTTTTAATATTATATGAATGTGTATACAATATTTTGTGCTATCAGGGGTGAAATATTATTCTAGGATTTTTTATGCGACTACATCTGAGGAGCGTGTGATGATTTCATGCTTAGTTTTCTTATCTAAATACGATAAAAAAAATTAAAAGCAATAACGATTCTGGATTGCGGAGGTATCGCTTTGAAAGTGGGAGTGAATACTGAATTTTTGTAAATTCCCGTAAACGATAGAAATATGAAAACGTGCTGCGCGACGTTCAGGAGCGATCCGATGACGATTTCACGTCGAGTTTTCATCTTCAAACGGAAGAGCCTGGTCGCCAAAGTCGCTTTCGAAACGAACGAGATCGTCTTGGTGGAAGTTCGTTTGCGTTCCCAAGAGCGACGGGAAGCTACTTCTTTTCTTAAAAACACAATGGCGTGAGCTCATTACCGTCCCGATTCGCGACGACAACGGCTGTCTCGGTTCTTGAAATTCCTCGGCGAATGGAAGCATGTCACACGAACACTGCTTCAAACATGATTGCCGAGCAGACGGTCGGTGTAATAGACCATCTTCCGCCGAAGAATTCGCCCTCTCGTGATTCCAAAGGAGACGAATTAAATGGCGTCGTCATTGTCTTCAATCTTTTCCCTGTCGACGGAGGATTGAAAACGTTTGCCGTGGATCCGGGGAAATTATCGGGACAACGAACGTTTCAACGGATTAGCAATCTCTTTTTCGGCTTAAACGGTCGTTTCAACTCTTGGGAATGAAATGCCGGTGGTACGAGTTTTTTAATATAATCTGGCTTTGAAAACGCATATTGTATTTTTTCCCACGAACTTTCGCTACATCGTTTCATTCACCTGTATTACTTATATTCCTTAAACCTATTCTTCGTTGAACGAGAGCCTATTGTTACTGTTCGAAATTTGAATGGTCTTTCGGATGGTTCTAATAATTCTTCGGCTGCATTTTAATATTGTAGAATCTTATCTATGAATTATAATTATCTGTATAGATTGCGGAACTTATTTCTTTTTAATTGTAGATTATTTTGCAAGATATTCCATACATGTGCTTTTTTAAAGTCTCTTGAAATCTTTTTTCTATTATCTAAAATAGTTCTGTCACGCTAAAACGTCGAGCGGGTTGCCTACCGAAGGGGAAGTGAAAATTGAAGAGCGGGTTGTCTCCCGAAGGGGAACCAAAAATTGAAGAGCGGGTTGCCTCCTGAAGGGGAACCGAAATGTGAAGAGCGGGTTGCCTCCTGAAGGGGAATCGAAAATTGACAAGAGGGTTGCCTTTCTAAGGGGAACTGAAAATTGAAGAGCGGGTTGCCTCCTGAAGGGGAATCGAAAATTGAAGAGCGGGTTGCCTCCTGAAGGGGAATCGAAAATTGACAAGCGGGTTGCCTTTCTAAGGGGAACTGAAAATTGAAGAGCGGGTTGCCTCCTGAAGGGGAACCGAAAAGTGAAGAGCGGGTTGCCTTCCAAAGGGGAACTGAAATTGACGAGCGGGTTGTCTTCCGAAGGGGAACCGAAAATTGAGCGACGTGACAGTGTGTATTTTTCAGAGAGAGTGGGAGTGAGAGCAGGAGAGTGAGTGAGAGAGAGGGGTAGCGGGAGAGAGGGGGGAGAGAGGAGGAGCGGGAGAGAGAGCGAGGCGCCGCGGGGGTTGGCGAGCGAAGCGAGTAGGGGGCGGAGCCCCCTAGTACAAATAATATAATATAACCTAAAACCTCATTTCCCTCGTTTTGCTAATTCAGCCATTATAATTCAATAAAAAAAAATGTTGACGCTTTATTTTACACGTTTGTAAAACCAACAATTTTTAAAATTCCGAAAAGATCAAACGCATGTCTCTGCGTCTGTACCGTCTTGGAAACAGTGCGTCAAAATCGCATGCGTTTGGTTCCGGCGTAACATTCGGAGTTCTCGAAGCGAAAATGCAAACGCAAACGTGTTCGTCGATCACATGTTGTAAATCGATCGACGCACGTGTTTGGGCGATGCTCTTTCGCTTTTATTCGCAAGTAATAAAACAAGGAAAAACATACGAAATCGCATCATAGGAACGCAAACTTGTGCGTCCATAGGTACAGCAAAGAGGTATGTAGAACGAGTGGAATATGGATAAGAAAAACGCTGCGTCCAGACGCGCAGAGGAGATCCTACCTTTTAGACAGATCGCAGAGGACAAGCAAGGCACGACGCGGGCCTTGAAGTTAACGTGTGCTTTCCATTAGGAAGTTCCTCGGCGGGTTGATCTTCCGAACGATCGGCTCGCCATCGCCGATAAACTTGTTCGCCGCAACTCAAACAATAACGTCGTTAACGGTTTTCCCTCGTGCGGCGACAGCGCGGCGGTAAGAAAAAAAAAAACGCGCGTCAATTATGCGACATCCGGGCAACGGTGAAATAAAAATTTGAAAGAGCTCCGACACGAAGCGGCGGAGAGAAAAGCGGGAATCGCAATCGCGCGCTCGTGTCTCGTTGAAAAGCGATACGTTCCAGTAATTAGAGTCATAATTCCGGTAATGACTGCGAGCGACAAGTTTTCCCGTATGATCGTTCGTCGCTTCGAAAACCGGCGTCGTCGTTTCTTCGATGATTCTCAACAATTCGATCGGAACGCGTTGCACGCGCGCGCGAAACGAATAACTTTCTTGTCCGGGGTTGGCAGTGTTCGTCATTCCGCGAGTCATCGACAGCGGCGTTCTATACATCCGACGATTAACGATCCTCCGGCGAATTGAATTATCCGCGACGTGAATTGATCGACGATTCATCGGGGATTTTTCTCCGAACAGGACGATGAATTTATTAAAACTTCGCCGCGATCTGGTTATTGCTTGGGGGGTGGGGAAAGAAGTCTGACCCACTTCCCGGCACCGTTTAACGTTCACGGGATAATTAATTAAAGGAAGACGCCGGGAATTGGTCGATTTCGGACCTCGTTGCCAACGAACAATGTTAACGAGCGAACTGCAGATTCGCTGCATTTATCACGAGTGAATAGATAGAATGCGAAACTGCGAAGACGTTGGAGAAATTGTGATTTTGTTAAATGTAAAAGGTTAAGCATTTATCGAGTGGGTTTTGGCGGTGAATTGTGAAAATGTTCGAGGGGCGATTAATCGATTTGGCCAATGAACAGTACAAACGATAATACACGCGCGTAACTGGAAGGCGTAAACGCTTAACAAGCGTAGTTGCGTTTAGCGGCGATATCTTGGTCGATTCTTGGTTAAGATTCAGCGTGATTAAAGGTTAATCCATCTCGTCGATAAATGCCGACATCAAAAGGCCTATAATTAGGCTTCCGGGTAGAATGTCGTTAATATCGAGTTTGTACCACCACGAGCACGGACGCGAACGGCTGTGTCGCCCTTGTTAAATTGTGCTGCCTTTGTGCCGCAATTTTTATGCGCAGCACACGTCCAGCCCCGTCGGACCTTCTCGTTATAAAACATTTAATTATCGTATAAATATTTCGTAAATAATTCCGCGCCCGTCCCGATGCAAAGCCGCGCCCGTATTTATTCAAGAATAGAGCAGTCGGCGTATGAAACTGCTCGAGGCGATCTCCGGTTGAAAAATGAACCGGAAACACGCGGGATAACATTTTTTTACAGCCGAGCCTCGGTTTCCGAGATAATCCAGTTTGAAAATTCGCGCGCCACTGAATAGCCCCGCGAATTTCCAAACTCGATTCTCTCGGAAACGGAGCCTCGGTCGAGAAAACATTATTGATAGGGTAAATGTACCTATATGTATATGACTGCGGGTGTACGTTTTACCGCGGTATTTTTTCCTAATGAGATTAAAATACGTGAAAATGTATATTTTGCCCGGAATAAATTTGTACAATCCAATACGTATGTATTCTCGCCCTGCGAGGCATACAAAATTGTATATCATTTTCATATTTTTATAATCTCAGGATAATATTCCATGTGCCATCTAATACTGTGTAGTGTCCAAGGTGGTTCGAATCCCACCATTCTTTTTCTAATAGAAAATCTTCGAAAAGATTTATTATAACATTAGTTAATGATATACGTACGAAAATAATCAATCAACTTATCAAACTAAACATCAAGGTATACAACATTATTCTTTCTAGTAACCCTTAAACACGCAGATTACAATTATTTAGAAATGATATGATATAACGGCAGGCCCTAACATTCGGCCCAGCCAAAAACATAGAAACGTCCAGAGAGGCAACTGAAATCTTAATTTATAGAATTTTTTCAAAAGTAATAATTCTTGCGCATCATATAAATTGCACTGCCAAAAAACATGATTGAGAGTTTCACTCTCAAAGTTGTATTTGCACATAGGGTTATGAATGAGGCCAATACGAGCGAGAGAACTAGCTGGGAACCCACCTTAAAAACTGTAGGTCCCGTCGCGTAAATAACCTTAACAAAAAGTTGAAAGCGACGTAAGATAAATAAATTTTTAAAAAATCAAAACGATGTTTCTTCTATCTTGACCAGGTCGCAGTAATACGTACGAAAGTGTTATCGATTTTATTTGCTAATATTTGCTTATGTTGTGTTCAGACACACATCGTTCTTTTATAAAATGCTTACACATATTTTTATTTCGTGAAAGGTGGTTCGGACCAGGCGGTCTCGAGTTCGAATCCCCGCGCCCGGGCACCTCTTGAATTAATTCAATGTGCTTTTTTAAAAAACTGTGGTGCCCAAGGTGGTTCGGAACCCACCTTAAACTGTAGGTCCCGTCGTTTAATAACCATAACAGTTGAAAAAGCGACGTAAAATAATCAAACAAAGGAACCCACCGTAATAAAAAGTAGGTCCCGCTGAAATAGGCGATAAGGGGAGAGTGTTGGTAAAAGGTGAGAAGTGTGAAACGGGATTTGAAACTCTGAGGGTATCGAATATCCATTACATACATATTTTTATTTCATGATATAAATTAGGAATGGAATTTCGGCTAGTCTCAATTATTTTGGTTTTACACTGTCGGCATGCTGTTTATTCGCAGAAAGGATATCGTCGGCGTTTGCGCGACACAGGGTGCGAAAACGCGTTCTCGGGATTCAGTCGTTGATCCTTGAACAAAGACGCTTATCGCGAACGACCCCCGCAACCCGGAGACGACGCGACGCGTATAAAGGTACGCTGCACGGTTACTAATTCAACGGGGGAGTGAACTTAAGCAAATGGCGCTAAAACGAGCGCGGGTGGAACGGCGGGTCGGCCGTTTCGAAAAACGAGAACAATCGGCGGGGAACACTCTGCCGGAAGATTCTCGTTTCGATAAAATCCATGTTGTTGCACACGGTCTCCCGGTTTTATCGGCCCCGTAGCGTCGCTCCTTTCTCTTGTTGCCCGTTTCCGTCTCTCGTTTTAGCCTGGAACCGTCTGCGAGCGAACCACCCCCACGCCACACCTGCCCGACCTCTTCGGCCCGCTGTATTTTTAAAGGGCAGCCTCGCGATGCACACCGCTTCTATTCTGTATTCTCTCTCTCTTATGCGCTGTCAATGCCGCTATAAACTCGGACGCACTCCCGACGAATGGACCAGCCCGGCCTTACAAAGTTGAAAGTTCACGGGCTTCGTGACCAGAAAAACGCCGCACGGTTCACCAGAATCGCAAAAACCCCGGCTGTTCCCGACCGAAATGCTTTTTCTAGAATTCGTACAGTTTCCCTATTCAGCTGTAATCAATGCGGTGATGCATCGAGAAACGATATAAACAACCACGCTGATTGCTTTAAATTTCGTCCACTCATTTTTACCATAAACGCATAAAATCCGCGATCGATTAATCACCGTAGATACGTACCGCAAGATTTTTCCGGCGAACCTAAGAATATATGAAAATTGTCCCATAAAATCGTATATAAACGTAGAAATAAACTCGTGATATAAAATTCCGACATATATGAGTATCGTCGTGTATAAAACCGTATATAAATACATATCGAATCGTAACATAAACTTGCAACATGTATTGGAAGACTGTGATATATAAAATACTACATATAAATATAATATATAAAATGGTGACCATCAAATTGTCTACATCCATTGCGAGAAATAGGAGCTACTTTATTTCGCCCATCAATTTTTAGAACTCGAGAATGCATCCATAATCTTTTCATTGTTTCGAACAGCTTTCTCATTTTTATCATAGTCACGTAAGAAGCGAAAGTCTTACTTTATGATTCTCCGGGCTCGGATGAAGTAGCAACGAGCAAGGATGGTAAAAAGTGGAAAGTATTATATGAACGACTCGCGTAGCCCGGAGGCTTTGAAGCGATCGCGCCCCCTAATTCATTGAAACCACCTGATCCTTCTGTCGCTTCGAAGACAAATCGACTCGCAGCCGAGAGCTGAGGAGACGCGACAACTTTCTTCTGAAAGGAGCGCAAAGGAAAATAGGGAAAAGGAGAGGGGTATCTCGATCATCGGCGTTCGTTCGCTTTTCCTTACAGTACGATTCCCGGTTTGTTTCGGGGAGGAAACACGCCGGATGTCCTGTGACACGCGTAAATCAACGTTTCCAGAGTTTCTCAGGTGCGTCGCACAGTGGGGTATTTGGCCCAAATCGCGGACAAAATCAAAGAACTTTCGATAGAAATGAGATAGAGGGCTGAAATTTTGTTTACATACAGCTGAAACTTTACAGAATATGGGAAAATAGGGAGATTATGGTACGAATGTTTTTTAATCTCGAAAAAATTCGTCAAAGTTGCGCAATTTCGAGAAAATTGTGGTTTTTTCAATAGCACACCCAGAAAATTTTTTTTTTTAACATGGTATACATCATTTCCGGTAGATTTTTTCCTGCTGAATTGAAATCTGGGCTCAAAATTTTTCTACGTCTTCTGGTTTTTTCAAAAACTCGAATTGTAGTAAAACAGTTAAACTTTTATCTTTTCAAGGTTAAAAACATTCGTACCATAATCTCCCTATTTTTTCCCATATTCTACAATGTTTCAGCTTTAATTTAAAAAAGAATTCATCGCTCTATCTCATTTCTATCGAAAGTTCTTTGATCTTGTCCACGATTTGGGCCAAATACCCCACTGTGCGTCGAGGCAGAGACGAATTTTCGATGCAGACCAGCTCGCTGGTTTCATCTGGATCCATTATCAGATCCTCGATTATACCGCGTATCAGCGGGGCCGAGACGTGTCGGATGCCTGATAAGCTATCGATAACGTTCATCCGAGCTGATGACATTAAAAATAGTCTCGGGCGTGCCACCGTAAACATCCCCTCGGCTACTACGTACCAGAATCGCCAGATTAAGACTTCTCTCTCCACTCTACCTTCCCCTCTCTGCCACAGTTCTGTCACGTAACGCGTTTCGTCTCTGTCGTGTCTGTGTCGCAAAATCTTTTTCCCCACAGTTCACGTCAATTCCCCTGATCTGGCGATCTGATCTTCTCGGAGATCCCCGTAACACGAGATAATGATTAACCCTTTCGACTCGAAGCAATTTTTCATTCGAAAATCAAGACAGTTCTTTCAATCTTCTTTGCATTGTGCATTTCGAATCGAACCTGTTTTCTCGTACAGCAGCATTTTACAATTTATCGAATATAGACGAATGTAATAGTTTGATTAAATTTTTGTTGGAATACGCGACATCTTCGGACACAGGAGGACGACAATTGCTAACTAGTCAACATCGATAAAGCAGATCAAAACAATATATATATATATATATATATATATATATATATATATATATATATATATATATATATATATATATATAGATGTTTCAATGTCCTTCCTCTTCACTTGTTCTATTCGTTATTATAGAAACTGTACTAAACACGTGTCTAATTGATTGTGATATTAATTTTCATCTTTGTAAGCACTCCAATATTCAATATACTAAATATTGCTAGTAAGGTGGTTATCCGGATACACAAATTATTTCTGCCTGTGTAATTATTGCGTATATACCAAGATTACGGTACAGTCTTCGGATTCATAGCGCAACAATTTTTACTGGAGCCTCGGAGTCACCATTAGAGTGCGAAGGGTTAATAGACGAGAGAATCTATCGATTGGACGGAAAACGCGGTGTCTATAATTTACATAATTTAATTGAACCAAAACTGGGAAGACTTTTTGACCTATCCAATGTAAAACGGGAGAGAACTGCTCGAACAGATATATCGGTAAAACACTGTGCTGCAGAATAAATTAGTAAAGTACCGTCCTGTTTCCGATTGATCTGAAAGTACACGAATTCCTACCGGGGTCTACGATAATTTAATTATACAGAGTGAAAACTGCGAAAATCATATTCTATATTGTGGGAGAAGACATTCTGGTCAGTTCGATGTAAAAGAAGAGAAAATCGCTTCTGCAAATATATTAATTAAGTAGGTACCTTGGTCTACGATAATTTAATTATACAGAGTGAAAACTGCGAAAATCGTATTCTATATTGTGGGAGAAGACATTCTGGTCAGTTCCGTTATAAAAGAAGAGAAAGTCGCTTCTGCAAATATATTAATTAAGTAGGTACAGTGGTCTACGATAATTTAATTATACAGAGTGACAACTGCGAAAATCATATTCTATATTGTGGGAGAAGACATTCTGGTCAGTTCGATGTAAAAGAAGAGAAAATCGCTTCTGCAAATATATTAATAAAGTAAGTACAGTGGTCTACGATAATTTAATTATACAGAGTGAAAACTGCGAAAATCATATTCTATATTGTGGGAGAAGACATTCTGGTCAGTTCGATGTAAAAGAAGAGAAAATCGCTTCTGCAAATATATTAATTAAGTAGGTACCTTGGTCTACGATAATTTAATTTAGTAGAGTGAAAACAGCGGAAGTCGTAGCCTAATTTATGCAAGAAGAGTTTTTCAGCATGCAGAGGATATTCCAGGGATTCAGTGTGTTTAGATAGCGATCCGGCGATCTCCATTAAGATTGCGAGCTTCCTCGCGAGTCCTATATTTGCCGATTAACCCGTAAATGCCGTGACTTTCTCCAAAGATCCGCGATAATCTAATTTAACAGCGTGAGAATTGCATCTGATAGCGAGAATATGCGAAACGAATTTTTCACCGATCCTCATAAGCCGATACTGTGAAAAATAAAGATTTCTGAACGTTCAGAGAAACAATTCTATGGTCTACAGTAAAGTATACTGATTGATCATCACTATTGCGCATTGCGGGATTCTTTGCGAGTCCTGTTTCCGTCGATTACCCCTTGAGATCGCGAAATTTGTACAGAGTTCCGGAACAATTGTGTTTCTCCCCACGGAACGTGGATGTTTTTCCAGCGATATTATTTTTCAAGTTTCCGGACAGCCGTTTTTTCAAAAGAGAAGCGAGGAAGCGTGTTTCGGATTTCAAGAACGTTACCGGTTTATTAAAACAAATGGTGGATTACCCGTCGGCGGAGTCGAAACTTCCGTCAACGCTGGTTGTTGTTTCTCCGTCGTTTTGACGTTTTCAAAATGTCCCGTTTCTATGCCGATATTTTATTCCATAAAAAAAAGAGGTTTATGGCGGTTCCTAAAGAACGGAGCATCTTCCTTTGATTCCGAATGCTAAAAGCGGGGCAAAATGTTTATTGTACAGCAGTGCAGCAGACGAATGGTTAAAAAGAATCTGCGTTCGCTTGTTGAGACTATCGACGAACCGGAACATACTGTAATCCCTTCTGAAAGTTACAAGAACAAGGACGTTTCAAATTCGCCGGGCTTTTATTGTCGCACGAACGTAAATGAATAATTCCGTACTTCCCTGAAAAGCGCGCTTACGTCCCGACCGACTGTAAAAACCTGTCTAAAGTTGCTTTTTATTGTTATAGACCCGGTAAACTAAAGCTTTTAGTGTACTACGGGCTGAACAGGTGAAACACATTACCTCTAAGCGAACAAACTGTTGTACACGGTTGTCTGAAGCTGTCACGAGCCGCGTAAAAACGTCGGATCGACAGTGGAAGCGGTCCAAGTGAAACGTGTTCCAAATTCGTATTTCTATGAAATGTTTCCTCGTTTTACAGTCTAGTTAGCGCGAATCTTCTGCTAAAAGCAGATCTTCGTTTGCAATTGTTGGATTACCAATAAGTTGTGGACGGTTGACAACGCGTGGTTATATTTAATAAGAAACCTGTAGTTATTTTATAGTGAAATAAATCTTAACAAACTATTTTGCATTGCATCTAACTAAACAATAATCTATTAGAGCCACTTCTATCACACACTCATCGCTTTTCCCACTCTCGCGTTCACCTCAATTAATCACCGAACATTCTGACTCCTAGAATGTCTTCTTACATTTAAAAGAAACATACCAATCGTTCACGTCGTCATCCTCACCGTAACATATACCTAAAAGCAAGTGTTTTTATTTTCCTGCCGTAAATAAATGTTCTGCGTGTGTTTCATATAAAATGATTTTGTTTTACACTATATACAGCACTGTCGCCGGCCGAATTAACATCGGGCGACTGATTGGGTTTCGGAACAGTGAATTGTAGTGATAACAAAACGAACGATAAACTTAATGCGCGCGAGTTCTCCTTGGAGAAACTGTTCGATTCTACTGTACGAATGTTCGGTATCTCGATATGAATGCGGTTTGTTTTTATCGCGCGATGTGTATGTTTCCAATGTGGAAGTTGTTCTGTCTTCAGCTGTTCGGGTCCCATCCTTGGTCGCCTCCTTGGTACGGCGTTCGTCGATGGGGTGGACCCAATTCCTCGAAAAAGTCATCCCTATTCGTTGCCTGACCTGAGGGAGGAGGATCTTCCGAACAGTCCTCGTTGGTGGAGGAGGAAGTCCCTACCCAAGGTCAATCGCGGAAATTTCGGGAAATGTCAATTGCCGGGACTCCGGAGCAGCGGTATACAGGGTGTCTCAAAACTACCCTAGGAGCCGAAAATGGGAGGTTCCTTGGGTCATTTGAAGCGACATTTTCCTTTGCAAAAATGTTATCCGCGACTTTATTTAGGAGTTATTAACGAAAAATACGGACCAATCAGAGCGCGACCTAAACGCGAGTTGGCACAGTCGGCCAATGGACAGTTGGCGCGCCGAGCCGATTTTGCCAACTCGCGTCTAGGTCGCGCTCTGATTGGCCCGTGTTTTTCGTTAATAACTCCTAAACAAAGCCGCGGATAACATTTTTGCTAAGGAAAATGTCGCTTAAAATGACCCAAGGAACCTCCCATTTTCGGCTCCTAGGGTAGTTTTGGGACACCCTGTATACTTTGGATAAAGATCCGCAGTCCAGTAATGAGATCTCGGGTGTCCAAAGTTTCGCTGGGACCTCCCCAAATCGATGAAGCGATTCGACGCTAACAATTCGGATGTTAGCCAGCGGAATTGAGCAATTACCGTTGAATGGACGCGCATCGGACATTAAGTAGTCACGGTATGGCGAGGGGATTTGTCAGACGCAAGTAGTAATGGATCGTCAATGTCGGACGTCCCCGGGTTACAGCGCGCGTCGATATGTCAGGTGGAGGTGGTCGTCGTCGTCGAGGGACGTATCGCGTAACGTCGTTCCCGAGTTACTGGCCCGTTTATCATAAACCGATACTTTTACGGGTCGGTCGAAAATCCGGGATCTTCCTGACGAATTCATGGCCTTCCTGTTCATTGTCACGGCTATGTTATCTCTTATGCAGATGGCCGTTGAATTTCAATTCGTCTTTCGAAGTTCACGTTCTCGTCGACGAGCCACGGAACCTTGAATTAATGTGTTCAAGCATACACCGAAATGCACGAGCACGCAAAGGAGGAACGGGTCTTTCGACCTTTTATTACACGTCGAGTGCCGCCATTTTTCCGCACTGAAGGGTCCAAGGAGGAACGAGGTGAATATTCTACTTCATATCGGAGCTCGCCTGCCGACAGAGTTGTGCTAATTTAAGTACATTGTAATTGAATTGTGCAATTGAATTACAGTGTACTTTATATACACGATATTTGAATTGCATTGTAATCGCATCGCGTAACTCGAACCTTCCACTTAATTGAATTGCTAATTAGAATTTCTAACTAACTTATTTCACGCATTCGGTCCGTATCTTCTCTCACTCTTCTCTTTGTCTCACTCATTCCTATCCTGTCCCACTCTTTTAGTAACCTAATTATCACTAACCTACTTATTTACTTACTTATTGCATCCTTTCCCATTCCGTAACTTTTGTTTTTTGTTAGTTTGGTATGCTCTTTAGTATATTTATGATCTCTTTACTCTCTTTCTCCTCAACTGCTCCAACCACTCTTCGACATTTCAGCTCGCTACATCCTCGTTCCTGATCATTTCCCCCATTATCCTGTATTCAGAATTGTTAATTACGCGGATCATGAGTGCAATTACAACGATTAAACATTGTTTATTCACACCTGTGAACATTATAATTTACTCACGCCTGAACAACGTTGATTTCATTGTGTCGTGCTATTCGAACAAACAGCCCAAGGTAACGCATTTTATAAGAAAAATTGGTTAGTGCAGTTTGAAACCGGAGATAACTGAAATAATTAGGAGACGAGCGATTCACGCTATTTTCGACGTGTTCGATGATTGAAGAAATTGCGAGTCGTAACGAGTACGGTGCGACTGAACTTCCCAGAGAATATTCTCCATTTATAACGATCGTAAATTTTGTATATGCACTATATGATATCGGTGCTACAGGGTTCGATCAATGATATTTTACAGGTTCGATCAATGATACAAAAATTCGCAATTTTGCAGTGTTATAATTTCAACGTTTCGGTTTGGTTTTGAACCATCATCAAGAAAAGTCCGCGTCTGTGAAAATTAATGTAATAAATATTGTTATTCATTAAACTGACTATTTAATAGTTATGACAATTAGGTAGTTACACATACAGTGACTCCCACTAATATTCGGACACTCTTAAAAAGACGATAACTTTTTAAATATTGTACTATACGATTTGAATTTTTTTGGGAAGCTAGAGCCATTAGTTTGTCACAGGTTGCGAAAAAAGAATTTTGTCAAAAATTGCAATTGATCGGAATTGTAGCAAAAATACTAAAAGTTGCATTTTACAACTTTTTTATGTGGGCCTATATTGAAAATTTAAAAAATACGTTTTACAGACCTGTGTCAATTAAACATATTTTGAAAATTTCGTCAAAGTCGGTCATCGTTGCAATGAGCTACAATCTAACGTAAATCTAAAGATTCTTGCATCTTTCAATCGCTGTCGTTGTTTTCCACATCAACCGATGTTGACGAAATTTTCAGAATACATATGTTTAATTGACACAGGTCTATAAAACGTATTTTTTAAATTTTCAATATAGGCCCACATAAAAAAGTTGTAAAATGCAACTTTTAGTATTTTTGCTACAATTCCGATCAGTTGCAATTTTTGACAAAATTCTTTTTTCGCATTCTGTGGCAAACTAATGGCTCTAGCTCCCTAAAAATGTTCAAATCGTATAGTACAGCAATAAAAAAAGGTTATCGTCTATTTAAGAGTATCCGAATATTAGTGGGAGTCACTGTACTTGCTCCCAGAGAATGTCGAGTATTGGCATCGGGGTTAAACGAGCAGTGGTTGCAGGGATAATTACAAAGTTGCGACGTAATTTCGCCGTAGAAGACGGGCCCCGCGATTTCATCGCGAGAACGGACCACGCGATAATAATTATTGCACCGAATCCTTTGTCCGGCGGAAGCTCTTCGGCCGGCGCGGCCGCTTTGAAGAGTTTATAATTCAACGGCCGAGAGTTTCGAAATGCACTCGGCAACGGAATCTCTCCGAAGAAACTTTCTTCGCTCTCTTTCGACCAACTTCTCGTTTGTTCTTTTCCCCTACCCACTCACCCCTCCCCTCCCCCTATGTTTTTGTTGGTTCTCGCGCAAAGTAGACCGAATGACTAATTAATTGGATTTATTGGACACGCGGGGCCACCGCGGGGCCACCGCGGGGAACGCTTGTTCCCGAGGACGCGAGCAATTCCTCGTTGTCGGTGGTCGTCTTTCCACGCGCCATCAGCCGGGAAATTGATGACGTCGGAACTGTATACCTCGACTCCATTTTTCAAAAGCCAATCTCCGACGCTGTCTCCGCGAAGCAGCGAAGGAGAACGTGTCCCCTGGAACGAAGCTGTTGCATTCTTTAAGGCTCGATTTCAATTATCCAACGGTCCTCCGAGTCAGCCGTTTCCGCGGGATCTTTGGCCGCCATATCCAACCCCCCCCATCCCTGTTTATTTTATTCGTTGCGCGTTCCTCTCCTAAACAACGTGCCGCGAATATTAGATACTGTTTTACCATTTTCCACGGTCCGGCGAATGCTAATATTATAATAACGATTCCCAGTTGGGGGAGAATATAAATTGAACGCGATCGGACGCGCGCGGAGTTTATGCGTGCGTGCCAGCCCCGTTCGCCATCTTGCTTTCACGTATATGTACAACCTATTTCAGCGACCGACGACTCGAAATCCATAAAAATCAGGATGAAATACTGCTGGACGTAAAGCAACAATTTTCAAATTAATACAGATCCTCAAGCAAATTGTCGAAGTCGTGATCAACAAGTTTATGAAAAGCAAATTCGTAGTGGTTGTTATTTAGCGGGGGAGTTCAACAATGTTCCTTCTCGATAAAGCCAGACAAGCGTTTAGAAAATAGCATCGAGTATCGAGAAGGAGCGATTAACACTTTACCGATCGGAAGCCTATTAATAGGATTTTCAATAATTCTGCTGTACTAAAAAGAAAAGCATGGAAATTTTCTTTGACATTGCAATCTTAGATGAAACTATTAGACGACGTTATTGAGGGTGAATTAGTTAATTCATACTAAATGCTAAATGAAAATTTACCCATGTACCATACATTTTTCAAAAATATGCAATAATCACCGGTCGACAATGTGTTAAGATTTTGACAGTGCGTTAGGAAATAGAGATCTCTATTTCACGTGTATTTCAATACACGTGTGTTATTAATACACGTTTGAAACCACGATCTCTACTAGGGAAGTGTAATCTAGAAAACGGAGGGAGTGGAGCGGGTGTTTTTCCTTTCTGGTTTTCAATTTTCCCGAGGGCGTCGTAAAACAGTTCCGCGAGGGGGCTAACGAAATAATGAGGTTCCTCTGTGCGCCCCCATCGGAGGGCGGTTTCATGAATATAAACTATGCGGAAAATATATTTATACAAAACGCGGGAGGGTGGGGTCGAAGGGATTAGAAGGGCTGTATTTCGCGTGACAGGGAGCTGTGCCGAGAATTTTCGTAAGGAACGCGCCGAAAAGTTGATAAACCGTGCGATATCCGGTCGCGAGAAGCTCATCTGACTCTTTTATGGTCGGCACGGAAGAAATACGAGGATCGGCGTGGCGCGCGACCGTCTGTTTTCTTTAGGTGCACTCGATCGGACGAAAAATTGCACCGGCGGAGTGAAAAATCGTATCGACGCACGAGAGCGAGCGGTTGGAGGGTGGGCCAGCATATTCTCGCGCTCCTCGCAAGCGGAATCTTGATGGAGGCAACCGAATGGAAAAGGATCCGCCGGCGAGCCAACTTGTTTGTTCGACTATTCCTTATCCATTATGCTCCCTACGAGATTTTCCGAATTGTCGGCGACAGCGAGTTTTTGCCGTATCGCAGAGCACCTCTTAAGGAAATATTTTCTTTCCATGCTAAAGAACTGTTGCTGTTCAGAACTTATTTTAGTTATAGATATTCTCCATTTTTAACGATCGTAATATTAAATTTTGTATATGCAGTATAATTAAATTTTGTATATGCAGTATATGATATCGGCGCTACAGGTTCGATCACGAATAGAAAAATTAGCAATTTTGCAGTATTATAATTTCAACGTTTCGGTTCAGTCTTGGTAATGATTCAAAACTGAACCGAAACGTTGAAATTATAATACTGCAAAATTGCTAATTTTTCTATTTGTGATCGAACCTGTAGCGCCGATATCGTATAGTGCATTTAGTTTTAGAAATTCGAATAATATTATTTAACTAGGCTATGCTTATTAAACGCCTTATAACAAACTTTATCCTTACCTTAACAATACTTTGTCATACATGGTTTCTTCCAACCATTGACTCACACTTATACCAACCTCAAACCTTCTCCCACATTCATACGAACCTCCAATCTTCTCCTTCGCTCATGATAATTATTACCAACAAGAACCTCAATGGAGAATCCACAAGGTATACTTTACACTCGGACTTAATTTAACTCGAAAATTAAACATTTCTCCCGACCTAGAATATTTTCGTTTTCAATAATTTTGAAAATTTGGTGGATACGAAATTCATATAATACACACATCTAATAATGTAGATAATATTTTAAACTAGCTGACTGAATTTTTTTCCTGAAAACTTTTCCAGGACCATAACGAACAAAACAAAAAACGAATCACGCATATCCATCGTTCGAATCTTGAGTTATGGTCATGAGTTCATACAAAAATTCCATAGAAAAAAGCATTTTCATTTTCTCCTGAATTTTTCATTTTTCCGGGAAATTTTTCCAATTTTTCTTTCCTTAAAAACCTTATTCGGACTATTACGAACATTTTTTGAAAAAAATTAGCCAAATCGGTCCAGCCGTTCTCACGTGATGTCGTGACCAACGAAAAGCATTTCATTTTTATTATATAGAAAGATAATGGTACAGCAATTCTTAGTGGCGCCTCAAATATTTTATTCTACACACGTTCAATCAACCTGAAATCCCGTTCCAAATATACCAATGTGATCTTGCTCAATTTCGACGCAAACTCGGCTCGGTTCTCAACATAATTCGTACAAATAAAACACACAAGTCACGGTACGTTCCGAGACTATTTTCCATCCCTTATCTGCGTGCGTCCCCTCGCGGCAAAGTTTTGCTTTCCCACGGAAGATGTGATTCTACGCTCGATAAACGAGTCGTGTAAACTCTGGATCTTTAGAAGCGGTGCGCGCTGTATGTTGAGTTAGGCGATTGTGTAACTACGGGGCCGCCTGTGTCTCTGAATTTCGG
Source organism: Lasioglossum morio (assembly GCA_916610235.2). Lineage (NCBI taxonomy): Eukaryota > Metazoa > Arthropoda > Insecta > Hymenoptera > Halictidae > Lasioglossum > Lasioglossum morio. The sequence goes on along the minus strand of OU744323.1, from coordinate 19,859,633 downwards.
GGGAAGAAGAATTTCAGCGAAGTGCATTGGTAGCCGTCGATATTCACCGCGTCTGTTTGCGTTCTCGGGCAAATATGCTTGAAGAACGAGCCCCGAGAGAAGGAGAAAGTGGGAGAGGAAAGAGAGTGCGATTGCATGCTCCGTGTGCGACGCGACGCGACTCGAATGCCAAACAGGGTGATGTGTGCGACGCAATAGAGAGATCCCGCGAATATTTGGAAATGGAAATATCCGTTTGCGTGTCCCGCAGCGTCGCGACGTCAACCTCTCTTTTTTCACTTTGAACCTCGCTGACGTCCCGACGCTTCTCTTTATTAACTCTTCGCACTCGTAAGACCTTTCTCGGAGCGCATGCATATCGTCTACTCGAATGCGTTAGACAGTCGCGTCAATTATAAATTACACTGTCCAACAAATTTCAACTTTTTTCTTTTTCATATAACTGTTGGGTGGATCTTGTAGAGTTTTTTGCGCTGATTCCGAATCTGTCCTTAATTTTTTCCCTACACGTACAGTTTTTGAAAAAAAAATGACTTTGAAAAAGAAAATACGTTTTTTTCACAACCGTAGTCCCGTTGAAAGCACCGATTCTCGTTAGATCACCGAAGTTAAGCAATGTGGAACGTGAACGCCACTAGGATGGGTGACCGTCTGGTAAAAAACCGGAAAGTGACCCACCCGGGGTGTTTTTCACGTGTTGTTGGCAAAAGGTGGTTCGGAACCCACCATAAACAGTAGATCCCGCTGAAAAGGCGATGGTGAGAGTGGAAAGAGGGAGAGGATTGGTAAATGAATTTGAAACCCTGAGGGGACCAAATATCATGTTACAAATAATGTAAAGAATGCTGTGAAAAATAACAAAGAAACTACATTCAATGTTTATTCTTAACCTTATTAGTTTAACTTTACATAGACTCTATAACTATTTTACAATCACTTCTATTACAGTGTCTTTTCTCTCTCCTGTTTACTCTTCTGCATAAATTACTCTTAAGGGAGTAAACTTCCTTACATATATTCTAGCATTTTCCGAAGATTTCCATCGGCCATAGATGCATAAAGATCCGCAGTCTAGTGATCAGAGACTCGCGTACAGTCGTCACGATACAAAGCTCATCAAGTCTGGGAGGTGGATTCGTTGCCTCGTTAAAAACAGTCCAGCATGAAACCGTCGAAGGCGTTCTGAATCGCGCAAGGTGTTTCGGATCCGGGCGAACGGTTTACGCGGATCAATAGCGACGGAAAACCCGTCGTAAATTCGCGCCGCTATTATTATCGTTCTCCATTATTGTTCCTCTGGTTGTTCCGTCTCCGTCTGTAGCTCGGTCGCTCGCTTGTACCCCTCTCTTTCTCTCTTGTTACGCTCATTAAGCTCTCTCAAAACACTCCGGGGCGAAACTGACTCTCATCACGCGCCGGCTGCCCTTAAGGACTCTCAGCCCTTCGCGCGGCCCTCGAAGCTGCGCTCTTCACCGCGTGTAAGCGGGTTCGGTAATCGATCTTTACACTGTAATTAAAAGAGCGCCGCGCAACACTGCCATTTTTCGCCACCGACGATTCTTTTAACAAAATCTAGCTATACATTTTTAGTTAGATCCTCGGCTTTCCACCCGGGGGAACGGCGTCGCTTTATTACTCTTCACGGCACTCCCGCCTGCACTCGCGTATTCACTGACTAAATAAATATCGAAGGTAACACCCTAAGCATCGGGCTACTACTATGATATTCTTAAATTTTTCTGTTTGCACTGTTTCAACCCTTCACTGTATGATTTTTTAAATTGGAATGAAAAAATTGAATGGAGGTCAGTCTTTGTGTTTTATTTAAAGGGAAAATATCTAAAACAATTAAAGAACATTATAAGAAAAAGAAACGTAATTAAATATAGGAAGAAAACACATTCTTAGTTTACTGTATACGAGATTTGTTATCTGTATCAGATATGATACAACGGATTTTGCAGTTATGGCTCTTGAATATTTTCAAAACATACCAGGATAGAATGTGTAACAGAATTTAGTACCCATTTAAATCGATTTCAGATGTAAAAAGGCTACTACCACGGAAAATAAGGTTTTGTTTCATTCGAGTTTCTTAAGGTAAAGAGGTCAGTCTTTGTGTCTTATTTAAGGGGAAAATATCAAAAACAATTAAAGAACATTATAAGAAAAAGAAACGTAATTAAATATAGTAAGAAAACACATTGTTGGTTTACTGTATACGAGATTTGTTATCTGCATCAGATATGATACAACGGATTTTGCGGTTATGGCCCTAGAAAATTTTCAAAACATACCAGAATAGAATGTGTAACAGAATTTAGTACGATTTCAATCGATTTCAGATGTAAAAAGGCTACTACCACGGAAAATAAGGTTTTGTTTCATTCGAGTTTCTTAAGGTGGTTCGGAACCCACCATAAACAGTAGGTCCCGCTGAAAAGGCGATGGTGAGAGTGGAAAGAGGATTGGTAAATGAATTTGAAAACCTGAGAGGACCAAATATCATGTTACATTCTACATTCATTCGAGTTTCTTTAAATTCGTTTACAAAATCTCGACATTCTAAACAATTTTGTCCTATAAAAGTAATAATAGGCAGTCTCTTTTAGTTTTTTTACATATTTACGAGAAACTGTTAGTTCGATCATAGCGAATTCCGTTATATACGACTAGACAAAATACTGTAACATCATTTTCAACTTGTCAAACATATTACGAAAGAAAATAAATGTCTATCTAACTCCAGACTGTTGCAATTCAGGTGGAAAATGTTCATTTTACATACAGATCAGCTGTATACTAATGACGCGTAACGAACCCGTAGATTGTAATAGTATTTCTTTCGGGTACACTTGGAGCTCGATGCCGGCAACAATTTATCCGGCAATTTCACATTTAATTCGTGACATTAGCCGGATAGATTAAACCAATTTCCAAGGAGCAGCGGCGATTCTTGTTCCGCATTCGCTCGAAAAGGGATCCGTGATAACGCTAATTGAAACGCAAAGAAGACGATTCAATTACACCGGTTGAATTAAGCCCGTTATCAGCCGGAAGTTCGGCAAATCCCGCGGAGGTGGTGCGCTTTCCTCGAACGACTTGGCCCGGGCACAGGTGGGAGTATTCTCGTTACACATAGTACATATAGTAGCGAGAGGTTATCATTCGCGTTACTCGCTCGCCGGAAGATTCGATATCGGAAAGGGTTCTCTCAGAGAGCGAACGACGACGAGCTATCCGGGGTCCGATAGGTGTTCCTTATCAGCTTGAGGAAGCGAGCCAGTGTCCTTCGCGTGAAACGATACGTGCTTCGCGCGGACTTCCGCTGTTTAGGGTCCTTTCAGTAGCCGGGAGGGCTAGTGTTCCCGAAACTCCTTTAACGAAACCCCGACCGAACTCGATTGCTGGGAAACTTGACTGGCTTTCGTCCCATGACGGTTTTTCCTCTCGCTGGCCCAGATCTCTCCGAGGAAGATAGCTCTCTGCGGACGAGACCGCGCTGAACAGAGAAAGAGAAACTAAGTAAAAAAGCTCGGCTTCTATCTCGGTGAATCGTAAATGAACGTCTTAGACGTCCACCGTTTCTACGGTTCCCTCCCCTTTTCGCCGTGTAAATAATAAATCAGCCGTTCGCCTTGCTGTTACGCCACTCTTATTTTCGGAGAAGTTTCGCTCCGAGTGTCCGACTTACGTTCTCCGTCTTTTCATTTGTGGCTTTCCCTTATTCTTCTCCGTTTTCTCGTTCTACCCTCCACTGTCTTTGAAGCGGCCGCGACGCGTCCAGAAATCGAATTACTCGAGTTACACGAGTCTGTTACCACCGTTTACGTTCAACGGGTGAAACCAACCCTCCGTGTTCAAGGATCATAATGGAACAGTAGAATTTCTCTGAAAATTACTTGTCTCCATGCAGAGAATCTATCGGTATAGAAACATATCCGAAAAGATTCTCGGTATACTATTTCCGGCACATTATCATTTTTTTAGATAATTTTCAGTGTACTGAAAAGTGCGCTGATCACGACACGCAGGATGAACTAATTTCGATGTTCCAAAAAAGATTTATTATAATTCAAAGTTACGTAGAATCAGATTTGTTAACGAATTTTCATTACCATGATTCAAGATGATTATCTCATTAAGTAAAATTTGTTTCTTTATTAAATATTGTATCAGATTGAAGAACGAAACCCTTAGTGTCCTGCGGGACAGAAGTAAATTCCACGTCTATCTCGCGGGATTGCAAACCCTATGCACAAGTAAATGTTTTCTATTATCTCGATCGCCAATTTTAAATAGAAATTGTAGTTTCGGCGCACTAACATAAGCAGTTTTCCAAATTAATAAATCGACGTTTCGGTCTAGGTTAAGACCATCTTCAAGAATCATAAAGCGGGTTACACCATGTAAAAAGCATTTTGAATGTTAATTAATTTACTACCACAGGCCTAAATTCTATTTTTATTTCTACTGTGGTCAAATGTTGTGTTTGGAAACATCCTTCTCGATTCGAATTAACTGCCAAATATCGATCGACCAATAACTTGATCTTAGACATCTGATTTGTCGTCTCCTCAAACAAAAAACCTTGTATGTATATCGTAACGTTTGTAATTCACCTTACTTATGTGTCATGCCGGCACATGGTCAACAAGTGTTTGAAATATTAAATCTAAATTAAATTTGTTACTAAGCAAGTAAGTTTGTACCAACAAACCATTGATTTCTTTATTCCGTCTTTTTCTCTTTTGTTTCTCTTTTTGCTTTTTAACGCGGAAATATATATTCTCATATTAATTTTTACAAACGTAATTATATTCTTGAAGATGGTCTTAACCTAGACCCAAACGTCGATTTATTAATTTGTAAAACTGCTTAGGAAAATAGTAACATAGGATCGAACCTGTGTGCCGAACCTACAATTTCTAGCTATGCACAAGGTTAACGAGCGGAATAAATTACCTGTACGGACCGTTAGGTCACGGAATTTTATCGAGATCGGTTTGCTTAACTCAAATATGTTTTTATCGCGGCCGACCGTTTCGTGGTTGGTTCGCAAGATCTCGTTCAAGATCTAGAACGAACGTAATAAATCCCGATAGCCACCGCCGCTTTTAATCCTCCCCTGACCCGGGCTCGTTTCGATATCGAATGGCGGGGCTGTCTTTCTGGCGCGCATAAATAACTACACAGGCAGCTGGCTTCTTCGAGGGTGGTCGGTGGAGAGCTACATATCCGGAATCGTTTGGTCTCTCCGTTTAGCCGCATATTATTTCCGGCTCGGACGCGATAGCGACCGATCATCATTTATTAACAGGCCAGGAGGGGTCCTTCGGTTAATTGGTAATTCGTGCGCAGGCACGCGCTCTTTAACGAGGCTGCCGTGTGCAATCTCGTTACGGGATTTCCTTTTTTTTTCCTCTGCTCTCTGTCGCTTTTTTCGTTGACTAATTGACGTTGCGCGAACGAGCCTACGCATGTCGCTACTGCGAGCATTGTAATTACAATGGAGCTGTACTGGAGAGATACTTTTCTCTGTCGGACAGCTACTTTTCTTTGTTAAAGAGATACTTTCCCCGCTGGGGGCCTGTTTTCCATGGTATGAAGACTTTTCCCCGTTAGGGAACTGTTTTTCCCTTCTAGAGGCTATTTTATCCCTTTGGAAAAGCCGTTTTCCCTAATACAAGTATTTTTCCTAAAGAAATGTTTACAGTTAGTTTCCCCAGTCTGTGTCATCGATCTCGTTAGAAACAAATAGTGAATGACGAAGACAGGAATGGCGCCTGACTTTTCTTTGTCGGACAACTACTTTTCTTTATTAAAGAGATACTTTCCCCGCTGGGGGCCTGTTTTCCATGGTATGAAGACTTTTCCCCGTTAAGGAACTGTTTTCCCTTCTAGAGGCTATTTTATCCCTTTGGAAAAGCCGTTTTCCCCAATACAAGTATTTTTCCTAAAGAAATGTTTACAGTTAGTTTCTCCAGTCTGTTTCATCGATCTCGTTAGAAACAAATAGTGAATGACGAAGACAGGAATGGCGCCTGACTTTTCTCTGTTGGACAGCTACTTTTCTTTGTTAAAGAGATACTTTCCCCGCTGGGGGCCTGTTTTTCATGGTATGAAGACTTTTCCTTGTTAGGGAACTGTTTTTCCCTTCTAGAGGCTATTTTATCCCTTTGGAAAAGCCGTTTACCCCAATACAAGTATTTTTCAAAACTACAATTAACACATTACCGACCGGCGAATCGTGCATAATTTTGAAAAATCTATAGTACATGGCTAAACACTTTTTAATGAGACCTTCAACAGCAACAGCAATTTTCATTGTGAACTAACAAGTCACCTTCAATAAAGTAATCAAATAGTTTCATTAAAGATCGCATTATAAAAGAAAATTTCTATGCATTCTTTTGGTACAGCAGAATTATTATTATATAGTAAAGTGTTAATGTTATTGGCGCACTGGTTCGATCAATTAGACCGAAACGTTGAATGAAATTTCATGTGATATTTTAGAAATTTGCTTATTGTCACTAATTGATCGAACACCAGTGCGCCAATAACATTAATTGTAGTTTTGAACAATCGTCGATCGAGATACAGAGAACTGTTACAAGTATTTTTCCTAAAGAAATGTTTACAGTTAAGCCGTTTGTCCACGGAGCGTCGAAAACATCGGTTGGTGTACGTTTGAGTGTTGCAACCAATGTAAAATAATTCACGTCTGTCCACGAAGCGTCATCGTCGTAATAAACGTACTCGTACGCTCCGTGGACAAACGGCCTTAGTTTCCCCAGTCTGTTTCACCGATCTCGTTAGAAACAAATGGTGAACGACGAAGACAGGAATGGCGGCTGAATGCCGTAGGAATGTTGGAGAAGGAAGGTCTCGATCGTGATGCGTACGAATGGACTGATGTTCAATATCGAAACCGGGTTTCTACGATTACGGTCGAAGTTTAATCAGCTTAGTTACAGTTGCTTTCGTTGAAAATTCGCTCGTCGCTTAATTACTTCGAACAATTCGACGTCGCGTGTACTCGCCAAGGAGGTTACAGCTGATCTGATTTCGAGTTAACGGTTCGCAACGTTCGAACAGGTGAATTCCCTCGTCGCATCCTCGCGCACGGGAGCTCGCGTTGTCCAATTCAAAGCAGCGTCGGGCTTCTGTTATTTTCCTTCGAATTTCGAGGGTGACGAGTAGACTGCGGATCTCTACGCAAAATAAAAATTGTCTTCGTCAATTGCCAGACACAGAAGACATATAAAACTCTTCGTCTACTTTTTACAATTTTAATAAATCGAGAATAACACTCTTTTTACTGTTTGAAACGACATCCACCGATTTTTGTTATAAAGAAGTTCCGAATTAAAGCTTCTTTTGATTATTATTATTATTTATTTTAAACGGACCGAAATCCTTTTATACAAATGTATGCAGTTTATATAGTATGACAGAAAAGAATCTTAATCTTAAGTTTTACTCTAAAATTTACATAATTATGGACTTTATTCTTTATATATATATGGAATTTATTCTTTATATTCTTTTCTGTCAAATTTTTCATTACATTTTCATTTGCAAGAAATCATGACACAATGTGAAACCTGTAAGTTACAACTTCATACGAAGACTTCGAAACTTCGAATCTTCGGGAAAGTAACAGCCCTAATCGTCAGTCGTATATTATTCCCGGGAAACACAGTCAAGATTCTATTTTTTTTTACAACGACAAGGTAATTTCCCCCTATAAGACATCACTGCTCCACCAGCAAAGCTATTTCCTCCGCGATAAAGCCAGTTCTACTCGCAAGATAGCCTAGCAGCGCGTTGCATCTCCGACATGTAAACATTCCACGATACAGGCTCCCACGACGAAACAAGGAAATGGTTGGGAGTTATACGGTAGGTTCGCAGTAAAGACAATCCCATAAAGCTGGAATTCGGTTCGGCGTTCGACAAAGAGTATCGCATCAACGGGACGGCAACACCTGTTCCACTGGCAACTATATCCGCGTCGGATTCGCATTTCGGGTCCACTCGCGGCTATTTTCGGAAACCGGTGGTTTACGGTTTCATCAAGTTTACAGGCGAGCCATGTTGTGCCCTGGTCGAAAGCAGCGGATCAAATCGGACTGGGACGTGTCCGTTCCGCTGGTGATGGGCTAAGATTTCATGCGGTCGCGCGTGCAATTTATTCCGGTGTATCTGCGCCGGTGGGTAAGAGACCCGCTCCGGAAGCCGAGTCACGTAGCCCTGTCATTAAAATGTATTCATACCCCGTCCCACCGGTCTCTCGTTAACGAATTACAAGTCATCAGTCGAAGCCCCCAGCCTCGACCCGTTCCGCTCAGTTCCGTCGTTGTTCAACCAACGGGAACAACCGGCACAGCATGAGCAGCCAGCATGCGCATCCGAATAATGGATGCGGAGCACACGTCGCGAACCGAGCCTCGTCGACGAGACCAGTTCGCAAACTTGCGAACCCCTGGCTACACCGGATCAACGTTTCCGATCGACAACCTTCCTTCGGCCATCCGCACACGGGCTGATTGAAATCGCGTTATCGAGTTCGTACGTCTTGATCGTCATGTACGATCCATGCGACGGACGCGACTAATTTGGAGGATCTTGGGGATTTTTTAAATAATATCCTCTAATAAATATTGGGTTGGCAAGAAAGTAATTTCGGTATTTTACGATGAAATAAAACCGAATTTCTTTATTCAAACGATGAACTTTAATCAATAAAATATTTTTTTGATTTCGAAAATTTTCGAAAACTGGTAAGTAGTAAAGTCAACGACAAGTCAGACGCTCGAAAATTTTCGGCCGTCTGATTTATGGTTGATTATACTACTTGCCAGTTTCCGAAAATTTTCGAAATTTTTCGCAATTTGAGAAGTAGTACAAGTCAACCATAAATCAGATGGCCGAAAATTTTCGAAAATTCAGTAGTACAACTCAACGACAAGTCAGACAGGGTTACTTTACTGAATTTCAAGGTTAAAATAGGGTTTGATGTGGAATTTTATGAATTCACCATAAGAACAGGTGTTAAAACGTGCAAACTTTAAGTTGCTATAAATATTAAACGGTGTAGTGAATCGAACCCAAACTTTGGTAATTCCATTAATTTAGTAAGAATTATATCTTGTCAAATTTTCAAAGATTTTGTTGCGTTTTTATATACCGCCAGAACATCCTTAAATCGACCACTAATCGACCCGTGTGCGAATCCCCATATACTTGCAAAGGAAGTGAAGTGAAGGGGAGAGACTCAGGCGACTGGGATCGCGTTGACCAGATCTACGATCGACTCGTGCGCGGACTGCCTTCCGAAAGATGACTGCCGGCTATAACTGCAGGTCAGCCCAAGGCCAGAACAGGTCCCGATTTCCATTAGACCCGGCACGGTTCAATATCGGCGAACGGCGAGCCAAGAATTTCATTTTACCATGGAAGTTTGCCAGGGAACACCGTGGCTTCGCACTACTCCCGGGAGCCGATCATCGCGATTTTTCCCTGCTGAAACTACGGGCCGAGCGACACCGAAAGTTTATGGGCTTTGTCGCGCGTCACTATTGTACAACATAAACACATTCTTTTTATCTCGTTTTTATTAATCCGCGAGACGCGATTCGCGTCGACTCGAATGCTCGATCTTCGCGATTATTTTCCTGGAGAAAATACAGGTCGCAGAAGCGCGACAGTATGTGGGATTTATTACTCCGTGCACGTAGCATGTGGGAAACATTTTTTAATCTCACTTTTTATTCATACTTGTTTCCTTGGTTTACGTCGTCCAGATAAATCGCGATCTCCGCGAGAATCTTTCCTGGAGGAGCCGTGGATTAAACGATTGGAAGAGTTAATAGAGGTCGTTACGCCGCGAGTGTAGCTTTCAAAAGAATTCTTTTATTTCAGTTTTATACGTTTCTGCCCTCGTTACGGTGACTGGTGCATCATAAAAAATTCAATTCTCGTCCGAGTTTGTGAATCGATCTTGAAATTTCTTGCCCGAGTCTATTTACGGTGGTGCTAGTCTCTCCAACTTCGTCTACTAAAATTCATTTTGCAGGACCCGCTTCTTTTTACGGAGCATTGTTGCGAACCCATTTCTGGGCATGCTCTTGTTCCAACTCGTGTGGATGGTCGTGAAACCGTTGTACAACGGCTGTAATGGAGAAGACACTAGCCATTGCCATAAGGTGTAAGAACTCGCTCGGTCTTTTTATCTCTAACGATCCTGCACGCTTCTAATGGCTCCCACCGAGGCGTCTCGATTTCAAAGAATTTTGAAAAACTATTAACCCTTAGCACTCGGCTGTCCCCTTTGAGGCACCACTAAAAATTGCTGTACCATTCTTCAAAATATTGTTTACATTATTAAATATATCGGTATCTAATCAATTACTAAACATTTAGGTACTGTATAAGGTAATGTACCAATTTCAAATCCATAAAATTGCAAAAATCATAAGATATGGAAATATTCTAGATCGGAAGAAATGTTTAATTTTCTAGTTAAAATATTATATTTCAATAATTAATATTTCATTTCTTCTCGGCTCCACGGTTCGATCATTATGTTACGTTACTGTAATTTTGATACAATTGCTTATTCCTCAGCGATATACATCGGTGGTTCACCAAATGTGACCGGTGTTGATGATGAATATCCTGTTGCATATAGTTAGCGGGTTATTTCTAACTTATGTGATGTCACCCACAAAAGGAAAGGAACGTTTCGTCCTCGTAACTTTTAGTATTTTTTCTACAATTGCAATCTTTGACAAATTTGTTTCTCCACATCCTGTAGCAAACTGACTGCCTCTAGCTTTCTAAAAAAGTTCCAATCATATAGTACAATATTAAAAAAGTTATCGTCTTTTTAAGAGTGTCCAAATATTAGTGGGAGTCACTGTATGTATGGCAAAACGTTGGTTAGACTACCGGACAACATATTTCAAGATTGTTACGAGCCGAGGTTCGGCAGCTTGCGGAAACCGAGGGAGTTTAGGTTTTTGAAGAGTTTTGGGGTATAGGTAGGAAATTAATTCAATGTGCTTTTTTAAAAAACTGTGGTGCCCAAGGTGGTTCGGAACCCACCTTAAAACTGTAGGTCCCGTCGTTTAATAACCATAGCAGTTGAAAAAGCGACGTGAAATAATCGAAACGAAGGGGTATAGGTAGGAAAGGTACATGAAGGACTAGCCGATGCCTGTTTCATCACCGGGGCGCCTTGCATGTGGAACAAGGGGGAGTGGACTAGCCGGTGTCTATTTCATCACCGGGGCGCCACAATTAGGGTACACAAGGACTAGCCGATGTCTGTTTCACCACCGGGGCGCCTTGTGTGTAGAATTGTGGAAAAGTGAACGTGCCGATGTCTGTTTCACCACCGGGTAGCCACTGTCGGTTACTAAAGGACTTTTTGGGATAGGGTTGTGGTTCCGCTGACTCGTAACTTATAAATTTGATTCTGATACACATCGAGCGGTAAAGGTGTATCGTCGTAAGATACTAACGACTGGACATCGAATGAGGAATAACGTGGTTAAAATTGAATTACAAATGAATTCACAAACAATGATATAATCTTAATTATTTGGAATACAAATGTTTAGTGTCAAAATGTCGCGAACTAGGACTCTGTGGTAACGCACCGAGGAGTGCGGGGGCTATGCTACTACGGTATAGATGCAACGATGGGGAATCTATACCCGATCTTGGTTAAAAGAAATCACGACGTGGACCGACGCGCACAACGTGAAGTCTACAGATGAAAAGCCCGCCTATACAGGGAATCTATGCCCTTATATACTGTAAAGCCCAACCCAGAAATAGACTAGGCAAGGGTAGGGATCACAGGAAAAACCCGATTCCCGGAAACGGAGACTCTAACAGCCGCGGCATCTGCATACTCTTATCTTGTAGAAACTCGTAGGAAAAAGGTCCTTAGAGTTCTTAAAGAAAAGCCATGTGTTTCAATGCATATGTCCAGAAGGGCCGAAAGTTACCAACGGTCGCTGCCGCATGCGTAATAAGATCATCAAACTCGATGAGGTTTACTATTTCCTATATAATTATCTAAAATGTTATTTTCTAATTGGCCGCGATTGCAGAGTTGCTCCAGGTCCAGATTCGTGAGCATCTACGTCGCGTAGACAGGAGCCGTCTGTGCGTCTCGATTAACGAAAAGAGTTATCGGTGTGCTATGGTGAGCGGCACTCTCGCCCCTTGTATATCACCTTTATTGGCCCCGTTATATCTGCCCGATCCTGATCTCGACCCCGCGCTCCCGTAAATAAAGCGGCCAGACCTGGCCCTCTCTCCTGGGGAATTTATTGTCGCGGTTGTTTGTAATTTCCCATGGTAAAGTTTGAGCGTTTGGCTCCGGCATTGTTAGCGAACTCGGGGAGTCGGTACTTTCGGATTGGCACGGCCGGAACAAAAGGGGAACGTTTACATTATTACGCGAGCAAGGGTGGAACGGTTACACCGCTGCTAATCGTCAGAAAAACATGGGACTGCCACCGACCAGCCACCATCGGGCCTGTATCGCCGAAGGGGCTGCGAAACTGATCGAAACTCGCATTCCAGTTTCCGCGTTCCGGTGCGCCGCGTCGCGTACTTGCGTCACTCGGTGATTTATTGTTTCTTAGCGAGCCCGTGTTCGGTGGAGGAACTGTGCCAGGGGTTGATAGTGCTTGCCAGTGTTTGGCAGAGCGCGGACCACCCTTACAAGCCCATGGGGGTAGTTGCATCATCGATTTTCACTTCGGCGATGCATTCTTTCGACGTTCTCACGGATCGATGGAAATTGCGAATTTATTAGGATGAAGGGAACGTTCTGTCGTATTCGAAATAAGCAGCTTTTGCTTGTAAATGAATGACACATGTTGACAGGTTATCTGAAAGATGTCAACAGGTTGTTAGAAATTTTATTGTTGTGCGAATAATGACCGGTTACAGATTTTTTTTTTGTTTTTTTCTTTTTTATTTTACAATTAGAAAAGTAATAAACTATATACATATAATAAATGTAAGGTGGTTCGGAACCCACCATAAACAGTAGGTCCCGCTGAAAAAGCGATGGTGAGAGTGGAAAGAGGGAGAAGAGGATTGGTAAATGAATTTGAAACCCTGAGGGGAACAAATATCATGTTACACACATATATAATAAATGTATAAATATCTTCAGTAATGCACCTGTTACATGGGAGTCACAGAAAAATTCTAAATGAAATCAATCTTGTCATTTTTAAAAAGGAACATGTACCAGTTACTTGTGAACATATATTTTCATAAATTGATTCCGATTTTTCTTTTACATATTTACGACAGAACTTTTCCTCCAACCTAATACAAAATTTTCCCAATGATTGTAATAGATGTGCTACAATCTGTAGAAAGTTCAACGTGTAACTCATTGACCGAATATGTTGGTTATAATCGTGCTTATTTAATGGTGCTGTTTGTTTAACTGAATTGTGTAAAATCCAACGAACAATGTACCTTTAAATGTGTTCTTTAACCCTCGTACGTTCCTCAGGGTGAAAATTCACCCATTAACTATTTCAACATACTATAAAATGATTGGTCCCTCTTTATTATCTGTGTTGCGAGACGTATTTCTCTAAAATGTGAAGGCGATAAGTGATGCAAAGTTTATTAGTTTAAAATATGAAGCAAAAATCGGTGAGAAAGTATCATAGAATCTTTTATGCAACTATTTCTGGGGAGAGTATGAGAGTTAACAAAACAGAACTTTATCTTCAAACTAATATATTCTTCTAGAGGTGCACTAACGTTAGCAAAGGTGTATTTCTGGAAGAAAAGATTTTTAACGCGAATGACGATTGTTCGGCAGGGAAGTCAAGATTTTCCTTTATTCGGAGAACATTCGAAAATCGATTTTTTGGCGTGCTTTTAAGGCGAAATGCTGGAGAGAGTGGCTCGGCTCGTTTAGCCGCGATCGCGATCGTAGCTCGCGTGCTCGATCGTGAAAGGAACGTTTCGGGATCGTTCGGGTCGGCGTTATTGTTTCTGTTGACGGTGAATTAGGCACGGTATCGGAAGGCGGCGGGCCGTTTCGTGGTTTAATCCCTTCGGCTTTAAAATCGTCAAAAGGATTCGATTCGCCGCAATGGACGGGCTTGTAGACAATGAATATCTCAACTATCATATACAAAAGGAACTAGATTATTCTAGAATACAACGGGCACGCAAGTATGTGTGATGGCGTCACAAGTACATATCTGGACGTAAAAGGAAAAGTTAGTCGCGTAAGAGCACCAGATGCATTCAGAGGCATGGTTCTAATTGCATTAAATTTATAAAGAAATTTCTTTGACGAATTTATTTAACAGGGCTCGGGATTCAATATAGGCGCGACGTGGCACGATTAAAATCCATTTCACGTCGAAATTTCTATCGAATTTGTCTTGCCGTGGCAGCCAGACAGCGGGCAGCCCATGGTGGCAGGTTGACTGCGACGGCAATAATCCACTCCCGCCATTGAGACTCGTGCAACGACTCGGTTGTGCACACAGAGAAATGGTTAGCATTTCGCGATGAGACCCCGTGCGACAAATATGACCGGGTTTAAACGCATCGCGGAGAGACTGTCAGGCTGACATCGTTCCGCGTAATAGCTTTATCGTGTTGCTGCCAGCGCCGCGCTACAGTCTGGCTTCCCGGCGCCAATGAAAGCGTTACATTTGCACGGAAATGTTGGCCCAATAGAGTACACCGAGCGGGATAAGGCTGCGACAAAACACATATACACGATATTATTGATTCCACGCTCGATTTCCTCACACAAATACAAGGGTTCGATCGCGATCGGTCTTCGCGCGTTGCAAGACGCGTATCCAGATGGCTTCGATTCGAACCACTCATTTGATACCGAAGCATTCAACGATCATTGCGTTCCACGTGCTGTAAATGACTTTTTTCTTCGCGCTGTTTACCTGTCATTATTAGGCCACTTGTTACAACGGGGTAACAGTTTTACGTACCGGGTCGTTTGGAATGTAATTTCGTTTCTCGAGTAGAGACGACATTGCTTCCATTTGTTATTACTAAACAGTAGACGTGTAGAAGAATTTCGGAATATTATAATGTTGTTTCTAACGCAACGAAATCATTAAAGGATGACATACATTTTCATTCCACAATGAAGAACATTTATAGTGTGTATAAAGATTCGCATCGTTAGGAAAATTCGAGAACATTGTAATATTCTTTTTGATTCAACAAAATCATTAGAGGATGAAATACATTTTTATTCCACAATTAAGGACATTAATATTATGCACACAGATCCGCATTGTTAGATAAGTTCAAGAACATCGAAATATTGTTTTTAATTGAACGAAATCATTAATGGATGAAATACATTTTTATTCCACAATGAAGAACATTTATATTGTGTATAAAGTTTCGCATCGTTAGAAATATTCAAGAACATTGCAATATTGTTTTTAATTCAACAAAATCATTAAGGGATGAAATACATTTTTATTCCACAATGAAGAACATTTATATTGTGCATAAAGATTCGCATCGTTAGAAATATTCAAGAACATTGTATAATATTCTTTTTAATTCAACGAAATCATTAAAGGATGAAATACATTTTTATTCCACAATGAAGAACATTTATATTATGTATAAAGATCAGCGTTGTTATAAAAATTCAAGAACATTGTAATATTCATTTTAATTCAACGAAATCATTAAAGGATGAAATACATTTTTATTCTACTCCTGTTTCCCACAATCAATGCAGGACATTTTTCAGCAAAGTTGTCGAGGAATAAAGAAGAGAAGAGAATTTCTAGCTAGCAAAAAACAGATCAAACTTTTTTGATCGCCTCGGCCATTCGGCGATCCCGTTTCGCGACGAATTCTGGACAAATTAACCTCGACAGAAACCACTCCCTTTCAGCTTTCACGTCGCCGACGCGACTTGTGTTCGTGAGACCGCGCTGTTGTCCAAGAGATGACAGCCCGGATATCAAAGGGAATTTTGAAATAAGGCGGACGTCTTGCACGCGCGCGTGGATGAACAGCGTTTCTAGGCTTCCCTAAGAGGATTCGGAGCTCTCCAGGCTTTGGGCCCTTTTGATCCGTCCCGCTCTGGAAACGAGTCGGTCAATTTCACCCTGTACACGAACGGCAGACTACCCGAAAATCCTCGAGTGTTGCCTCATCGACGTAAACCGTTTCGCTTCTCGCTTCTCGACTAATTGCTTTGGTTACGTCGATCGTTGTACTCGAAAGCTACCGAACGTTCGGGGATTCTCCTGGAAATTACCGCTACGTAACTAACCTTCCCTGAAAGATTCGCGAGAACAAACGATTATCTTATTATTAACACTAGAACTACCGAGCAAGTCAAAATGACTGGTGCGAACTGTTTTCGGTTCGAAATATTCAAAGTATAAATGTGTTTTTCCGAGAAATTTCTTTAGTCAACTTCTCTGTTGGAGTACATATTTAAATAAAACTTGCACGAAATCGAAATAAATGGTATAATGTCGTCATTATAAGGCAAAGTATGCCAACTGCGTTTAGTGCTCGGTAGTTCTAGTGTTAAATTGGAAAGAGAGAGAGAGAGAGACTTCTGTCGTATTTCAAGTAAGTAGGTAATTTTGCTTTGTAAATGAAAGACACATGCTGCTAGTGAGTCATTGGGAAACAGGAATTGAAACAATAGAAATGATATCCTTGAAATACGACAGAACTCTCCCTCGAACCTGATACAAGAATTTCCCAATGATTTTAGATGTGCCTCAATCATGTAGAATGTTCAGAAAGAACTTTATCTTCAAGAAACTTGTGATTTATTGACCGTGTATGTTGAATACAACGGTGCTCACTTCGACGAATGAAATGTATTTAAAAGGAAGCTATTCGTTTAACTTCACTGTGTAAAATCCAACAAACGATTTAATTTCCTGATTCCGGGGGCACGTGTGGAGCCTTCGGAAGCAACGAAAGTTCGGCGGATATCGATCAAACAGAGTTGACTTTTCGACGGATGTCGTTAAAGTTTTCGATCCGTGTGCGACTGGTCGTCGGTCGGTCGTGTGCAGAAAAAAATGTGAAACCGTGATTCCCGTCGGGTATTCAACATTCATTTCGGCGATCGTGATTGCGGGACACGGGAGGACGGTCTCAAATAAAAAACAAAAAAAAAGGGAGATGGTGAGAGAGTATGGTGGAAAAAACGAGCCGGGCAAATTGACAAATCGTATGGCGAACGATATCGTGGTGTCCGGTTCGCAGGGTGGGCCTCTCCTCTCTCTCTCTCTCTCTCTCTCGAAGCTCTCGCGCGTCGAAACACAGTGATTTCGCACGTTTCGCGTGCGCGTTGAGCGAATTTCGAAAACACAACATCGTTGTTTGCGTTATCCGGCAAACGATGCGCGCCGGTTGCGAGCTACACAATTTCGGCAGTTCTCGTCGCATCCCGTAGCCCGTATCCCGTCGAATCGAATCGCATCGAGTAGATATCCTCGCGATGGCTTCATAGGACAGTCGGCGCGATCCGAACGGGAAACAAATTCCATTTGCCTACCCGTTTTATGGATATTCCGTGGATCCGCTTTGATTAATCGAATCGACGACGCCGCTAATAGAAAATTTCGTACGTAAACCGACCGCCTGCGCTCTCGATACGAAACGAATAAACAAACCGACCGCGGCCGCTCGCCGTTTGATAATTTATTTGCTGCGTTATCGATGGACGACTTCCCGTCGAAACAACACGGTGGCGCGGCGTTATCCTCAACCGGTCGCATTAATAATCAGCCTGTTACACCCGCAAATTGGATTATTTGCGTGTAATTAGTCGACGGGTCGAAACGATTCACCCATCCAGTCTCGAGATTGATTACGTTCTTTTCGGCAATTTCTAATGGGGCTCGAAACGGTCGCTTAGCTTTCATCTTTAGCGAATCAATTCGTTCCGGAACCCTACGTCAAGACAATGGCAAATCTCTATACAGGGTGTCCCAAAACTACCCTAGGAGCCGAAAATGATTAACAAAAATGTTATCCGCGGCTTTGTTTAGGAGTTATTAACGAAAAACACGGACCAATCAGAGCGCGACCTAGACGCGAGTTGGTAAAAGCGGCTCGGCGCGCCAACTGTCCATTGGCCGACTGTGCCAACTCGCATCTAGGTTGCGCTCTGATTGGTCCATATTTTTCGTTAATAACTCCTAAACAAAGTCGCGGATAACATTTTTGCAAAGGAAAATGTCGCTTCAAATGACCCAAGGAACCTCCTATTTTCGGCTCCTAGGGTAGTTTTGGGACACCCTGTATATAAAAATGATGTCTTGACTTATTTAACCTATCAACGCCAAGCTGAAATTTTGCACAGAGGTTTCTTTTTTATGATCTATACAAGGGATAAGAAAGGATATTTCGAAATTCAACCCCTAAGGGGATGAAAAGGGATTGCAACGTTTGTATGAGGAATATTTTGTTCGCGATCCGATTTGTTTGAAACTTGGTCTTATTGC
The DNA here is from genome assembly GCA_916610235.2 of Lasioglossum morio. Lineage (NCBI taxonomy): Eukaryota > Metazoa > Arthropoda > Insecta > Hymenoptera > Halictidae > Lasioglossum > Lasioglossum morio. The sequence continues at coordinate 19,841,085 of OU744323.1, read as the reverse complement.
TCTTTGATATAATTAATCAAACACGTATTTCGGCATTTTAAAAAATTCAACCTCTAAGGGGGTGAAAAGGGGTTGTAACGTTTGTATGAGAAATATATTGTTCGTTGTCTGATTTAAATCATACTTGGTCTTATGCTGATTGATACAATCGTAGGGGTGAATGGGGGGTTAAAAGGTTTTATGAAGAAACAATATCAATTTTCGAAGGCATTAAACAGTTTCCTGTGCGAGCGAATCCGCGGGGAAAAGCTAGTTGTATTGATAAAGAGGTAATTGTAGAATCTCCTTTGGGAACGCTATCGAATCCTGTGTTTTTGCAAAATTTGCAACGTCACAAGATATATAACATAATGACATCAAATCAAAAATATAGTTTGAAAATATAGTCATAACATCTGTAAGAATGTTTATACCTTGTAAGAATGTTTTAATTTCATAATATTATGTTTAGTTAAGTTTTTGAGGTTTAGTATCTTCTCTATCGTATCTATACATTTAATCGAGGACGATTAATTTGTCAGGATGACCGAATTGCAAGTATGTTTATACCACCATGTAGATGACTAAATGTATTACTTATACAGGGTGTCCCAAAACTACCCTAGGAGCCGAAAATGGGAGGTTCCTTGGGTCATTTTAAGCGACATTTTCCTTTGCAAAAATGTTATCCGCGACTTTGTTTAGGAGTTATTAACGAAAAACACGGACCAATCAGAGCGCGACCTAGACGCGAGTTGGTAAAATCGGCTCGGCGCGCCAACTGTCCATTGGCCGACTGTGCCAACTCGCGTCTAGGTCGTGTTCTGATTGGTCCGTGTTTTTCGTTAATAACTCCTAAACAAAGCCGCGGATAACATTTTTGTTAAGGAAAATGTTGCTTCAAATGACCCAAGGAACCTCCCATTTTCGGCTCCTAGGGTAGTTTTGGGACACCCTGTATATTTACCTGTTATATATAATATTATTGATTTTTTTGTTTTTTTTTTATTGAGCCACTGAAACCTATTGTAGGTTTATTATTGATTTATACGTTGCGTTAGCATTTCGTTAACAAATCCATGTTACCATGAGTTTTGGTTAAATAAACAGTTTACTACGAGTGAGCAAAGGATATTGACGTGTCGAACCTCCTTACACATCACAGACACAACTCGTTAGCCATTTGTATTTGATCGTTTTGGTAGATCCAATTCCAACATTGATCGTTCGTCAGTGTAGAAGACGTAAGAAAACTCGTTGTTATTGCGCGAGACACGAAACCCCATATGGTGATTGGTCTACTTCTATACCTAGCCTGAGATAAAACTATTCTTCCCCTGGATACTACACGTGGAACTTTTACGCAACGATGCATTGGAAAATATGTAGTGCTGCGAAAAGTTTCGCTACGTTACATCGGACGTCGTCGTCGAGAATTCACTCGGACGTCGTACGTCATACGTTTTACGAGGATCCGATCGGACCTTCGATTGCCCCATCGACGCGTGTCCGCTCGTAAAGGGAGCGGGACTTTCGAGTCTCGCGGCTGTAAAACAGCAAGAGAAAGATACTGCTGGCGCGTGTAATCAGAGACGATTTCGACGATCGCCCCTTCGCAATCCATTTGCTTCAAGAAAAGGATCGGCTGTCGAGGATCCCAGAGGATCCTGTTAAAAATCTCGTTTCCCGAACTACCTCGTCCCCTTTAATTCCAATCTTCTATCCGTTGCTTCGCTACCATCGGTCTTGCCTTTTCCAAGTGAAACTTCTTTGCTGAGGGTAACAATTTTCTGACGGGACGGATATGTGACGTGTCGATGCAACGGAAGTGGAAAGTCGGCCGCGAAAATTTAAACTGAGAATCAACGGAGAAAAATAATTTCTTACCCCGAAAGGGATTCGAACCCCGGTCCACCGATTGGGGACAACCAACGATCTTTAGAATGATATCGAACATTTTGGTATATATCGCAACGAATAAAATGCTTGGTGGTAGCCTTACGGGCGAGTTGAAGACCACACTGTCGGCATGGGTTACAAAGAGTGAGAGAGAAAGCATTAGCCGGGATCTATAGCGCGGTCTCTCTCTCTCTCTTTCACACTCTTTGTAACCCATGCCGTATAAAACGTACAGAATAAAAAACTATACGCGTGAAAAACCACGCGCGGCAGAGGTGAAACTTCTTGCAGTCTCGTAATGTTCAGAAGTAAATTACAATTGGAAATGGTAAATAATCATAATGAAGCGACAATAAGATCAGGAACAACTAATTAAAAAAAAAAATAATGAAGCGACAACAAGATCAGGAACCACTAATACAAAAAATAATGAAGCGACAACAAGATCAGGAACCACTAATACAAAAAATAATGAAGCGACAACAACATCAGGAACCACTAATACAAAAAATAATGAAGCGACAACAAGATCAGGAACCACTAATACAAAAAATAATGAAGCGACAACAAGATCAGGAACAACTAATTCAAGAAAAATAATGAAGCAACAACAAGATCAGGAACCACTAATACAAAAAATAGTGAAGCGACAACAAGATCAGGAACCACTAATACAAAAAAAAATAATGAAGCGACAAGACCAGGAACAATACATACAAAAAAGAATAAACGCGTGGAAAACCACGCGCGGTAGAAGTGAAACTTCTTGCAGTCTAGTAATGTTTAGAAGCAAATTAAGATTGGAAATATTAAATAAAAAAAAAACAAGATCAGGAACAACTAATTTCTTTCACGTTGCAAATGATGTCTTCTGCGAAATCGCTAATACACTCCGGTTTTATCGTATCCCGTCACTATGGCAATTGCTTATTCGGCGAGTGCCGCGAAACAGATCCTGCGGGTTAGTGATGAAATCGCGTTTCACGCGGAACGCGTGATGGATTTATATTTCTATAAATACCCGGACGAAGATTAATTTTAATCCTTTCGCTCGCGAGGATAATTATTGGGAGCCCTTCATCCGTGATGTTCCCTGCGAGACAGTAAAGCCTCGATACATTATATCAATATTACTGTCTTGTAATCTTTAATCCGAAGGGATGTTTCAAAATTCATTTCAGCGGAACCTAACCCCTTGCCGTATTTTAACGAGTCCAACAAATATGAATGTTACGCATATCTTTTTAGGTAAAATCAAAGATTCCTTTGTAATCACTAGACAGCGGATGTATCCATTTATGACAAAAATAGATAGTTGCGATTTAAAACAGTGGACAAATTAAAAGAATTCAAGAACATCGTATTTGTTGCAGCTTGTGATCATTATTGAAGATTAAAAGAGATTATTACTTGACCCTTGTTTGTTGCAGTTGATGTAAACGATTTTTATTTTGCATAAAGTTCCGCAGTGTAGTAATCAATATTTAAGCATCAACACATTACCGACCGGTGATTGTTCCATAGCTTTGAAAACTCTATGGTACATGGGGCTAAACACTTTTTAATAGAACCTTCAATAGCAACAGCAAGTTTTATTGTAACCTAACAAGTCGCCCTCAATAACGTTATCTAATAGTTTCATTTAAGATTGCAATGTAAACGAAAATTTCCATGCTTTATTTTGGTGCAGCGCAATTATTCGAAAACCTATTGTTAGGCTTCCCGTAGGTAAAGTGTTAATATAAATCTAGCCACACAAAATATTCTTCTCTTCTACGACAATTTTTCGACGTTTTAGTCGCTGTAACGGCAAAGAAAATGTTACGGCAAGAGGTTAGCATGTTGAAAGGGGCGGCGGTAACCGAAAATCGAAATTTAAACTGCCTCGTAGATCCGAGCACCCACCAATGAACATCAACGCCACCATATTGGAAAACTATGGTCCCGAAGCCATTCAGTGGCTCACCTTGCTACGTCGTCGGTTATCTGGTTATAGGTTGTCGGAACGGTTCCTCCGGTTTCCCGATCGAAAAGTACAGTGACAGAGTTGCGGCGAGTCTGACGAGATTTCCCCTTCGACTCGGATGATTGCGTAGCCTCGAGGCAGCCGTAGACAGTCGGATTCCATCTTTCTCTCTCGAGTGCGTTTGGTTTGGCGGTACGAGAGCCACTTCGATACGTCCTCGTGCCGGATGCAAACCGTATCGACGGTCGTTTCTGGATCCTACTCGGCGAGCATTCTTCCGGAACTGGGTTAAGACCCGAATTAAATTTTCCCTCGCCCCTGCCTGGCCCTTCCCGGCCTTGGTACGCCCCTGCACGGCCTGGCAGCATTTCGCCGCGCCGCGCCGCGCCGCGAAATCCTATTCGACTGCATCGGGGCCGAAGGCGAAACGAAATTTCCGAGCCACTGGCGTAGAAACAGCTCGACGTCACCGTCGTCGTTCGCCGATATACCAAACTACGCTAAACCAATCGCCTCGGTAAACTTGACCGTGATCGTACGCCCTCATAACCGGATTCTCGGCCATTTGTTCACCAGGTTCCACCGAATTCCCTTAGAAAACTTCCACCGTGACTTATCTCGCTGTTCGACGAGGCTTTTCATTTTTAGAGCGCCGTCGTTTTCCGGAAAATGAGGAAACCGGCCACCAGCGATCTGCTCCTGAGCACATCCAACGAACCCTCCACTTTCATAATCCCCAATTGTTATACCACCAGTCACTCATTCATCGCGCATATGATTTTCATTTGACTAGCTTCACGATCGTCGCTATTGGGAAATGGGTATAGAAAATTACAGAAACACTGTACAATTAACTTTTAAAACTGTTTTATTGAACAGCGCAGAAGGACGACTTGTCTAAAATGGGAAATAAAATTGGAAAATAAGAAAGTTGTAGGGGCGGAAGAGAAAATCAGTCGCTCCCTTGACTTTAAGGAAAAACCCCAGCCTGCATAGATTACGGAACAGGCCCTTGAGTACGACGAATACCAGCCCTATGGGTCCGATCACATCTGGCTGGTCTATTGTTCTTTGTTAGAGAAACTGCAGTGTTTCTCATGAAGCTAAATTCATTTTTGAACTATGTTGCATTATCATTTCTAATAATCCAACAGTCGCTGCCACAGGCTGAAAATATTATTTAGAATGTTTGTTATTGAGGTTTTCGCGTGTAAAAAATTTCCCAACGTTTCTGATACTGATACTGATTCCTTTAGGACATTCTTTTAGGCCTGGTGGGCCATAGAGTAACAAAAAACCAGGGGTTCCAAATATTTTTTAATAGAAGGTGATATTTTTACATAAGTTTTCTATTTCACGTAATTTGATTTATATTTAATTTTTCCATGTAAAGAACAATATTATCTTCGCCGATCGGATTCAAAACAGGCGGCGGGCCGGATTTGGCTGTTTTAGAACATGGTTTTTACTCGAAAGCCTCAACAACAAAAATTGTATGATGCCAGGCCGTGAAATCCTCAAATGTCTATTATGTAGAACATTGATGCATCGCTGTAATACGATGCCTCATTATTTATTAGCATCGGTTTACAGTGATTTACGCTTAAAAATAAAGGTTTTTTTCGCGTTCAGTGGACCTTGATTTACCTGCTGTTTAAAACTCAGCAAATTCTGATAAATCAAGATATTCCTCATGTTTGTTCAGTTGAAACACGACATTGTCATGTTTGTGACACTGTCGAGAGAAGAGTAATTTATATTCGCTAAATTTATTACTGGATTTATTGCGATTATTGCGTTACAAAATGAAATAACCTACCAGTCTGTAAAATATTAGACACCGTTCGCGTTCACATAAATTAACGACATCGCGAGGAAAACCGATCAGTCAACGAGACAAATTTAGTAGCATCGAAATGGAACTTTGAAAGAAGATCTATTAATCTTTACAAGCATGTAGTAACTAGACTGCGGATTTGATGCATTTATGACAAAAATGGATACGTAGAATTTAAAGCAGTAACTAGACTGCGGATGCATTTATGACAAAAATGGATACGTTGAATTGAAAGCAGTGGACATATTGAAAATGTTTAAGGACATTAATGTATTAGTCTCAGCTTAATAAGATAATTAAAAGAAGAATACAAATTTTACTTGGCTCCTGTGTCTTGTAACCAATGCAAACATTTTTTATTTCGCATAAAGATCCGCAGTCTAGTGGTAACGCTATCACTTAAAATATTATTAACCCTTTGCACTCGGAGCTATTTTAACTTAAACATTTCTTCCGATCTAGAATATTTCCATACCTTATGATTTTTGCAATTTTATGGATTTGAAATTGGTACATTACCTTATACAGTACCTAAATGTTTAGTAATTGATTAGATACCGATATATTTAATAATGTAAACAATATTTTGAAGAATGGTACAGCAATTTTTAGTGGTGCCTCAGAGGGGACAGCCGAGTGCTAAGGGTTAACTCAAAAATTAAACGTTTCTACTGACCTACAATATTTCCATTCTCTATGATTTTTTAAATTTGATAAATATGAAATTGATATAATACCTCATACAATACTTAACCCTTTGCACTTGAAGCTATTTTAACTGGAAAATTAAACATTTCTTCCGATCTAGAATATTTCCATATCTTATGATTTTTGCAATTTTATGGATTTGAAATTGGTACATTACCTTATACAGTAGCTAAATGTTTAGTAATTGATTAGATACCGATATATTTAATAATGTAAACAATATTTTGAAGAATGGTACAGCAATTTTTAGTGGTGCCTCAGAGAGACAGCCGAGTGCTAAGGGTTAAATTCGTAATTTAAAATCCTTGATGAAGCAGCGAATAATTTGATATTTCTTGATATTAACATTAAATGGATTCCATATAATGTTGGTGGCTGATTACGGATCATTTCTCACGATGCCCTTCTGTTTTCATTGTGTGCAGGCGACATAATCAACGATAGGAATTGATGATCCGCCAGGGGCCACGCAGCAGTCGAGTCTGACCCGATCGAAGGGTCCGATAACCGGGAACGACTGGGACGAGCAAAACCAAAAATGTGACGCGCGGCGCGGCGGACACGCGACTCTCTCTCTCTCGCTCTCGCCGCCTCTCCACACGAATAGAACAGACCAGGGACAGAGCAGAACAGAACAGAGAGAGAGGGAGAACTGGACGATTATTGAAAGCGCGACGCCGGGATTCACCGTGAGTATTGTCTGCGAAATGATTTCCTGTCGGCGAGAAGACTCCGCGCGCCAAAATGAAAAGAAACTGTCCGATAGTCGCGAACGCATATTGAAATGCAGTCGGCGTCGTCGCGTCCCTGGATTCTCTGTAATTACGCAAATGGTGACAGAAGCCTGAAAGTTTCTTCGCAAACAGACTCCCTTCGCCGCAAATTTATTTGAACGTCCACCAACGGCCGAATCCCTTCAACGTTTTCCACTCGGAGACTTTCCTTCAGACAACTACTCGCAACTTGAACGAATTTATTTGTTTATCATTCCCCGGGGAATCGTTGTTCTGTTTAGGAGGGGATTAGTCGTGCAAAATAGAAAGTATTCTTCATTTTTAACGATCGTAAAATTTTGTATATGCACTATATGATATCGGCGCTACAGGTTCGATCACAAATACAAAAATTAGCAATTTTGCAGAATTATAATTTCGACGTTTCGGTTCTGTTTTGAACCATTGTTAAGGAATAGTGGAAGGCTTTATTCGAATTAATCGGCACCAGCACTTAAACATTTAATTGTTAACGGCAAAGTCGTACGTCCACTTTATTAAAACAGAAATCAACTTAATAATAACTAGCCAACAACCGTAGTCCCGTTGAAAGCACCGGTTCTCGTTAGATCACCGAAGTTAAACAATGTGGAACGTGAACGGCACTAGGATGGGTGACCGTCTGGTAAAAAACCGGAAAGTGACCCGCCCGAGGTGTTTTTCACGTGTTGTTGGCAAAAGGTGGTTCGGAACCCACCATAAACAGTATGTCCCGCTGAAAAGCCGATGGTGTGAGTGGAAAGAGAAAGAGGATTGGTAAATGAATTTGAAACCCTGAGGGTACTAAATATCATATGAGGAACTTAATAATAACTAAATTAACCCGACACCAATTATGAACAAGATGAACTTAGAACTAATAAATGAAGGAAAGAGAGACACCAAAGAAGCGCAATGGCTCTTCTCTTTAAGTATAGTGCGAAGCAGCATTAACAGCTCAAGCAAAGCTGGAGTTCGAAACGTAACTGATTTTTCGGCAATCAGCGGGGAACGAAGAGTCAGAACGATCGAGGGGAGAGGTGACGAGGGCAGGTATTGTCTCGAGACCGTGTTTATGATTTCGGCAACCCGTCTCGCTCCTCTCTCTCCTGTCCCATGCTAACTCGCGTGCTGCCTTCAAGCTAGCGCGATTCGCAACAACCATTAATCAAGAAAAGTTCGCGTCTGTGAAAAATAAAGTAATAAAATTTGTTATTCATTAAACTGACTATTTAATAGTTATGAACATTAGGTGTTTATACGTACATGCTAAATGTGAAAATGAAAAGTGTCCGGCTCGCGAGAGTTTCGGGGCGAGTCATCTTCGAACGTGTTAATAATCACTCAATCTTCCGGCAACCTCGTTCTCATTCGACACGCGAGAAGTTCATTCGCTTCGTTGCGTTACTCCTCCCATAAATATGCAAAACCGATCGTCCGGTTAATCGGCGGCATTAGCGGCCGTGATTAACCACGCGTTGTTTCGTTTCTTTTTGGACCGTGCTCGTCCCGCTTACTTTTTTGCCCTCCACCGATTCGGTCCCGACTCTTTTATCACTGAACGTACCGAGGCTTAAAAGCAACTGGTACACGTTCCCTTATAAAAATGACAAGGTCGATTCGATTTAGATTTTTGATAATTTCTCATCGAATCACTTTCGTTTAGTGTTATCGTATCAATTCGTTGCGAGTTACGTACCTTCGAACGCGGCTGTGTCGGAATATGGTTTTTCAAAATATATTATACACTAGCTGACCCGACAGTCGTTGTCCTGTCCAATTTTAATAAATTTGTTCGTGAAGCAATTTCAATTTGAATCTTGAAATTCAATTCGTTGACATCAATACTTTTCTTATTGGGAACCAATAATACTTGCACCGTTTCAAAAATTATGATTTTTCCTGTTTGTCCGAATTTTCCTACTTTCCTTTGTGATTGCTTTTCCAGAACTATAACGATAAAAACAAAAAAAAGAAATTATGCATATCCATCGTTCGAATCGTGAGTTATGGTCTTGAATTCATACAAAAATCTCATAGAAAAAATCACTTTCATATTTTCCCGAATTTTCCATTTTCCGGGCAACTTTTCCAATTTTTCTTTCCCTAAAAACCTGATGCGGACTACAACGAACATTTAAAAAGAAAATTAGCCAAATCGGTCCAGCCGTTCTCACGTGATGTCGTGACCAACAAACAGCATTTCATTTTTATTATATAGAGAAGAAGAAGATATACAATTTCTCAGACGCAAAAAATGTCTCTTTGACAAATTTCGATCGAATAGAAATTCACCTGTACCTTCGAACCATTTGAAACTAAACAGGGAGCAAAAATAAAATGTGTTATTCTGACAAAATTTAATTCAACTAAAAATCGTGGGAAAATCCTGTCAGCGCGTTGGACACGCTTGATCATTGAATCTACTATCAACCGCAGCGCGAAATCTGCGTGTTCGACGCAACGAGGGGTTAGGAGAAGATCAAAGGACCACGATCGTGTATCGAACTCGATTGAAAATTCGGACAGCCTCGCCAGGAGCGGACACCGTGTTTATCATTATCGACGTCGCCATATTTCCCTGCCGGGTGGGCGAAGGCTGTCACAAATCGCGCGACCACACCACTGGAAAAATTCTATTTTTCCTATCGCGCCAAAACGACCATCTCCATCCATCGATCCCATAACGTTTTCGAGCAATTCCAGAGCCGGCGGGAACACCGGCGACCAATCAGGAATAAATTATTCCGCAGAAACGCCCGGCACAATTGAAATATTCAGGACAATTCGAGCCGGATCCTCGTCGCTGTTCGATTTTTTTGTTTGCCGGCCCGACCACCGGAATTCAATGTTCCCGGACTTTTTTAACCGGAAGATTAATCGTTCTGAGTTATTTCTCATTCCAATGAAGTCGGTAGTACGTGTGCCACACGGTGGACCCGAATTCCAGGTGGACAATCTCGTTGTTCATTACGTATTACGAATAGACTACGGCTTTTATGATTTTATCGAAAGAATTTCAGAATTTTGTCCGACCCTCATTTCATGAAACGAATCGGTATCTTCGTGTCAAATTCAAATAACAAGGTAAACAGTTATTTTTCCATGTTCTTTTCATTCAAATTGATGAGTTTACATTTGCATCTTAGGTTTTCATGTATGTGTTTCACATTGAGAAAGTAAAAGTCACGATGTTTCGAGCAAATTTACTTACAAATAACAGAACAGTATAATTTATTTTGAGAAAAGTATGTGAAATTGACGTGAGTCAATCAAAAAAATCACCGGAACAGTTTTAATAATTTAGCAATGTGAATATGTTATTTCCAATTAACCCTAAAATTACTGTACCATTATTTAAAAAATTGACGTGAGTCAATCAAAAAAATCAGCGGAATAGTTTTAATAATTTAGCAATGTGAATATGTTATTTCCAATTAACCCTAAAATTACTGTACCATTATTTAAAAAATTGATATCAGTCAATCAAAAAAATTAGCGGAACAGTTTTAATAATTGAACAACGTGTATATGTTATTTCCAATTTAATCCTAAACTTACTGTACCATTATTTAAAATATTGTTTACATTATTCTATATGTTGAGACACATGTACGAGGTAGTACACCGACTTCAAATCCACAAAATTTAAAAAATCATAGAGAATTGAAAAATTCTAGGTCGAAAGAAACGTTTAATTTTCCAGTGAAAATAAGTCCGAGGGCAAAGGGTCAAGAGAGATGACTATTTCTTGCAAATGACGCGGAAAATTAGCATTCTCGATGAAGACTCTCAATCTGGCGAGCGTATATAATGTTATTACGGTCCGCGTTCTCGCGATCGAGACGACCTAACTTTAAATTTAATGACATGAAAATTTTCGGATTAATTCCAGCTATTTTATGGAAATGGCTGGACCGCGAGTTAAACGAGGACGAAAAAAAAAGGAAAGAGGAATCGTTGCGGCGCGGTGCCGCGCGCCGGGTTGAAAAATTCCCCTGATGCTTGACCGCGTGGACGGTCATTAATCGGCCCCGTAATTGGAGGTTTAATTCGTCAGTTTGAGCGTGGATAATGGAGCGCTGCATATTCGATGATTTAAATCACGGGACGCTCGTCACGGTAACCCGTTTACACGGACCATTGTGCAACCAATCGTCTATTCGAGCCCCACGCATTCCTCCTCTGTTTGCGGTGACGGAAGTATCTACTTCCGGTATCGCGGGACCACCACCGACACTTTTCATACCGATTATTATCGGACTCGATCGACACATTTTTCACTCGGAACGTTCACTCCGAAGTACTGTGGCATTTAATAAATTCGAGATTAGGAACAAAACAATTTTAATGGAAACTTAAAGAAAACAAATACACGCGTTAATTAAATAAGTACAGCTTCGACTCTGAACGTTCACTCCGAAGTACTGTGGCATTTAATAAATTCGAGATTAGGAACAAAACAATTTTAATGGAAACTTAAAGAAAACCAATACACGCGTTAATTAAATAACTACAGCTTCGACTCGTCACAATTAGTACCGTTCGCTTCGAAATTCTGTTGAAGATACACGTACATTAACCTCGAAGATTCTTAACAGAGACTCGTAAATAGACTGCGGATCTTTATTGAAAAATAAAAATGTGTGATCGTGGGAAACAGGAATAACATAAAAATTGATTTCACCCTTAACGACTTTGTTACATTAAAAGCAACAGTACAACATTCTTGAATTTTTAAAATCTTTTACTGTTTTATATATCACTCAACCAATTCCTTCATAAATGCATAAAGATCCGCAGTCTACTAATAAATATATGTATATTATCAATTTCCTTTAACACTAGAACTACCGAGCACTAAACGCACTTAGTATACATTGCCTTCTAACAATGACAATATGGCATTTATTTAGATTTCGTACAGGGGATATTTAAATATGTACTTCAATAGAGAAGTTCACGAAAAAAATTTCTCAAAAAAACATATTCATACTTTTAATATTTCTAATCGAAAAAAATTCGCATTAGTCATTTTTACTGGTCCGGTAGTTCTAGTGTTAAACCGAGATGAAATTCTATTTTGGTTTCGTTAATGCATAGTTATTGGAGAAAAGTATGTATACAATAACTTATAGGTAGGTAGTAGGTATACTAAACATAAATTTTCTCCTTTTTAATTAATCATGAATTACAAAGAAAGTTGTAATCACTGAAACCGTAAGATAAATCGTAGAGCAAGGGGTTAGAAAGTCTTCAGTCATGGTCCATGGATCTTTAAAAATGATGTGCACCTGTCGAAGTACAAAGCCAGAAAGCTTCTTTAACTGTGACGTCGGAGCACACGGAATTTCGAGATTGCCGAGAAAAAAAAAGTAGTGAGGTGAGCGGTTGGTCGGACGCGTAGTTAAAGCAGGACGGACTACATTCGGCCGAATCGTTTCCCGACGAACGATCAGATTTCTCTGGATCCTTCGGCGCACCGCGTTGACGAAAGCCCCGGAGCGTGATGGAAACCGCGCGCGCGATCCAGTTACCACGGAGCGTTTCCCTCGCAAAATTTCGGGACAGTCGAAACCGTGACCCGGTTTGTCGTGCGGCGCGGTGTGGGAGGGCCGGAGGAAACCGATGTAACGGCGGAACGTACGAATGCTCGGCCTCTCATGTTCGAGTCAATTAAGCTCTATCGATTGCCACGGCGACAAAGACAAACCCGGGCCCACCCCGAACGCCGCTGCCGTTCCGTGGCCGACGCTCATTTTTACTTTACACTCTTCCCTCGCATAGTGTAACTTTCGTCTCAACGGATAGTGTTACTTTTTTCAAGTGAAACTTCTTTGCTGAGGGTAACAATTTTCTGACGGGACGGATATGTGACGTGTCGATGCAACGGAAGTGGAAAGTCCGGCGCGACAATAAAAAAAAAAAAAATTAAAAAAAAAACTGAGAATGAACGGAGAAAAATAATTTCTTACCCCGACGGGATTTGAACCCCGGTCCACCGATTGGGGACATCCCAATGCAAATGCTATAACTATGTCTTTTTCTTTCTCATACGCTCTCCTTCTTTGCTTCGCCAATTTTGATCGTTCATTATGTTTGAAGTGAAACTTTTTCTATGATTTTATGTTTTTTTTTTTGGTTTTTTATTAGTTGTTCCTGATCTTGTTTTTTTTAATTTAACATTTCCAATCTTAATTTGCTTCTAAACATTACTAGACTGCAAGAAGTTTCACGTCTACCACGCGTGGTTTTCCACGCATTTATTTTTTTTATCTAACCTCCTAAGGGGTTATAACCCCTTGGGTGGTTGGTCGCGTTACGTTGTAACACGATCCGAGGTCGGATATCGGCCAGGCAATACTAATTCAACGATGAAGACACTGATGATGTGTCGCGCAGACACATTATTGTATTAAAGTTGGCATTATGATTGGAACAAAGATTTAACCCTTAACGGTCCGGAAGTATTTCAAGTTTACTTCCCACCAGGTCCAGCTATTTTTCATACGAAGAGAAACTGTAAAACATTTTTAAATCAAGTATAGAAAAAGAAATATTTTTATTTTAGTGAAAATTTATTAACCCTTAACGATCCAATGGCGCCATATATGCGCCCGTCGATTGTATAACACGACGAGTTCACTTAGAAGAAAGACATAGAACGGTCATTGTTATTAAAATAAAAGAGTTGCGTTGTCAATGTTCTCGTGATGTGCAAAGACGGTATATGTTATTAATTTTCAGACGCAAAAATGTCTCTTTGAAAAAGATCCACATCGGGATCGAAACGTTAGAAACATGAATTAATTGCACATTTGTTGTTTTTTGTTCTATAAATGATCGAACCTGGCGCCGATATCATCAATTTATTTTTTGTCTTAATGTCGATCGAGAAGAATTTAACCTTTATGTTATTAATGTTTGGTTGAAATGGTCATACAATAAATATATATATTATATACACTAATGCTGTATATTTATTAAACTTTTAACAACGTAGAGCTGAGTATCACAACAAACACCCTCGCGAATAACAACGACGTAACAACCGTCTTCGGCTGGCGAGTTAGCCGTCGCGTTGGCCAGTTTGAAACGCGGCTCGATTAATTACGAGACGGACGAAACAATGGCCGAACTCGTGATACGGCTTATACACCGCGCGACAAATGGAATCGGGATATTAATTAGTCTAAGTTGGATTGGAGTCCCCGCGTTAATCGTAACAAAGGTTTTTTTCTTGCAATCCTCGACGGTCGACGATCAAAAATTCTCAATTGTTCAGCAGCCACGAAGCTTGAATTTCAACTGAATTTTTGGAAAGTGAACGCGTCGTAACATGACAGAGTTATACATCAATTTTTCATCCGTTTTCCTGAAGTATGTATCGCCTGAAGTAGTTGAGTCAAGGAGTTTTATTCGTAGAAAATTATTAAATAAAAGTGCTAATTTTTGTGCTGGGTATCACGATCACTGGCTAGCGAAAAGAGTTATCCACTCGTTTCGTTTTTGCCTCCAGTAATTATGTCAGGGTGGGATCGAAAACAGAGTTCATTAATTAATCTGACTTTTTCGCTTATCATGTTCGCCGTTGTTGCGTATTTATTTCCGTGTGTTCTTTCCTTTCCAACATCAGCAGTTTATTTTTACTATTCCACCCATACCACTATATTTCGTTTTAGCATTATAATTACTAAATTCCCGTGTTTCTCCGCACGTTCGATATTCAGCAGGTTTTCCTTTTGTCCCGGCAACATGCTATTTCATTTCTATCCTGTTTATCCTGTGCGCTTTTCATTCCTCGAGCAGCGTTTTAGAGTGGATGCGGCGCCAGTATTTGTATGGTGATCCGATTGGACTATTTTTATATAGATAGCCCGGTATCGAATTTTCCCTCGAGGCGAAGCGTATTATCATCTCGACGCGTACACATTCACCCATAAATCTTCAGGCATTTATCAATCGCGAGGATGTCGTCCACAGGAATATCACTCTTCCAACTACGAGCTACCATACCTCGAAATTCAAGTTGCACGAATCGTTAGGAAGAGATATCAGAGTTTGAAGCATCGAGCGCCATCAGAATTTCCAAATTGAAGCTAACACTTCTCCAAAAAGGAACTAAAAGCATCGGGGGCCATCGGCGTTGCCAAATTCGAGCTACAAGCAAACCATTGGGAGCTAACCCTGCGAATTCGGTGTCACGAGACTTCGCAGAGTCGTGACCAGAGTTTCACCACGTAAAGGGTGCTAAATAGAATTTGTACAGTGACTCCCACTAATATTCGGACACTCTTAAAAAGACGATAACTTTTTTAATATTGTACTATACGATTTGAATTTTTTTTAGAAGCTGGAGCAATTAGTTTGCTACATGATATGAAAATAAATTTGGTCAAAAATTGCAATTGATCAGAATTGTAGCAAAAATACTAAAAGTTGCATTTTACAACTTTTTTATGTGGGCCTATATTGAAAATTTAAAAAATACGTTTTATAGACCTGTGTCAATTAAACATATTCTGAAAATTTCGTCAAAATCTGTTGATGTGGAAAACAACGACAGCGATTGAAAGATGCAAGTATCTTTAGATTTACGTTAGATTGTAGCTCATTGCAACGTCGACCGATTTTGACGAAATTTTCAGAATATGTTTAATTGACACAGGTCTATAAAACGTATTTTTTAAATTTTCAATATAGGCCCACATAAAAAAGTTGTAAAATGCAACTTTTAGTATTTCTGCTACAATTCCGATCAATTGCAATTTTTGACAAAATTCTTTTTCGCATCCTGTGGCAAACTAATTGCTCTAGCTTCCTAACAAAATTCAAATCGTATAGTACAATATTAAATAAGTTATCGTCTTTTTAAGAGTGTCCGAATATTAGTGGGAGTCACTGTATCTAGGACTTTCAGTTTCGCCAGGATACCGACATGTCCCGATGCGTTAGGTTTTCAGTCCGTAATTTCTTTCGCCGGAAGATCGTTTTCGAGAACCGCTGACGACGTTCGGAGTTCCGGTGAAAAGCAATGGAGTACCATCGAGGCGGGTCAACGCATTTACGTTTTTCTCTTCTCCATCTCATTCTCTTTCCTTTCGTCTTTGTCCGTTTGCCTGCGGGAGTGTAAGGGGGTGTAATGGGTGCGAGAGAGGTGCGACAGAGGAAAGGGTGAGTTTCTCGTGGTCTCGCGTGCTCACCCCCTCGCCTGGAGGAGTACGCGCGCACCCTCGAAGCCTTGTCCCATTTTTTTTCTCCCCCGAACAACCCGCTTTCTAATTCTCCGGCACGGCGATACGCTGACTTTCGAGTTTTTGACTAGAAGACTTTCCATTCGACTCTCTCTCCCTCGCATTCTGTCGCGATGAATGCCGCTTATCCGATTTAATATTCTTCCCCGGTCGGTATTAAAGGGGATGGAACGGGGCGAGACACACCCGAGAAAGGGTAAATTGAATTTCTTTAAGGAAATATGTACACGGGGCCGGGGTATTTCGGTCGTGGCACAGTCTGATATTTTAGCAATGCCACGAAATTATCGCGTCGAGGGAATATTCATTCTCGATGGTCTTATCGGTTTTTATATTAAGAGAAAACATCGTATTTTAGGAATCCGCAGATAGGAACGCTTTTATTCCCTAGTAGTAAAAATACTGTCAGCATTTTACGGCATTCTGAAATATTTTATGATCTAGAAACGGAGAAGAATGCGCGGTTTATCGGTAATGATCGGTCATACAGTCAGGCGAAAGATGGTAATGATTAGACTGCGGATTTTTATGCGTTTACGGCTGCTGAAAATTTTCGAAAAATCCCAGAACATATGCTTCTACAGTATTTAGTCAAACTTATATATATGTCAGATCTACACAGGCTACTATCACTGAAAATAATATTTTGTTTTGTTTCCCTTCTTACAAAATTACTAATTCTAGTAACGATGATACACCAACTGCACACTCATTAATTTCTTAATAATTTCCATCAACTGAAAATAACATATCAGCATCTTTAATCTTATCAAATTTTAGAAAAAAGTAACTTAGATCCTGTTATTATTACACATGACTACAATCCAGTCTCGTTCGGGGCTCGGTAGTTCCAGTGTTAAATTCGTGAATCGTTTTCACGTTTTTACATTTGATTAACTCATCTTTATGCAACAGTAACGGTATGTTAATTCAGAATCGATAACGTGCAAATAATTTTCCGACGCTTTTCAATCAATTACCATGTAATTTGAATGACAATTACGCTTTTAACGTATTACAGCACTTTATATAGCGTTGATATCCTTTGCATTCATAGCTAGAATTGTAGACAATGTGAAAACATAAAAAACTATTTCCGACAGACCATCTGTCGTTCTCTAATTTCAAATGTTACGATACAAAGAGAAATAGAACTTCCTGATTAACCCTGTGCACTCGAAAATCATTCCCTATGATTTTTTAAATTGTACGGATATGAAATTGGTATAATAGCTTTCATACAATACCTAAATATTTAATAATCTAAAAGACTGAAGGTTGTAAATAAGCAAATTTGATCCTCCTACATTCTCTACATAACCAAGATCATTATTTACCTAGAAATTTTGTCACTTTTGTCAATAGATGCCGTTCTAATCACTATAATTTAAACGCTTCGTTAGCCAGAGTAAAATTTATTACAGACAGCACTTGTGAATGTGGAGCTGAATCCCAAGATCTTGATCATGCCATTTGGCAATGCCCAAAATATGAAGTTGAACGTGATACATTACTTTCAGATCTATTTCGACACAAGTACTGTCTCCCGACTTGTATAAAATACTTCCTATGTGGTCCTGCTATTAAAGGCCTGTTAATTATATTCGATTTCGTTAAGCGTTGTGCATTAAAAATATAATTTCATTTCATTGAATGCACCTCTGGAATTACAAATTAATGTTAAGTTAACCCTCGTCCGTCCCTCATTTCACGAACTGAATCTGTTCCTCGTTGTCAAATTGACACAGTGACACAAAATAGAAAAAACTCAATGTTGTTTTATTCAAATTGATCAGTTAACATTTACATCTTAGGTTTGTCTGTTGATTTCCGTATTAAACAAATAAAAGTCACACAAAGTTTCGGGAAAATTTACCTACAAATATCAGAACAGTATAATTTATTTCGGGGATAACTCTGTCAAATTGACACGAGGGACGGATCAGGGTTAAGTTAAGAGGCGCATTAAGTCATATTATGTAATACGCTACTGAATTCATGTACTGAACATGCTATATAAAATATAAACCATATTTGGTTTAAAGCATTAAATAAATAAATAAATAAAAATCATTATTTACGTGCTCCAGCCAGGGTGTATAATTGGAAGGTACCCAGGAGCTGATCTTTAAGGTGCTGTTTTCAGTTTTCATTCGAGATATCTGATTTGACTTTTAAATAGAGTCGATTCGAACGTCGATCGATGCGATTGTCGCGTGTTCTTTTTCTATTGCGCGCGGAAAGAGCTCATTGGTAAGCGTGACGTGTCTGGAATATTATTGAAATTCAATTTCACCCTGGTAAATTGTTGAAACAGCACGGTGTGTGCGGCCGCGCACAGATTCCCCTTAGCCTAACCCCGCCCCCGTCGTTCACCCTTCCATGTAATCGACGGAACACATTGTATCGATCCTCTTATAAATAAAAACCCTCGGTAGAACGGTCTTTGGCGGGGTGCGCGCGTTGTTTACGGGCTCCTTCGCGTAGAAACACGCGCGGAGCCTCGGCAAACGATGCTCTCTTTCATCTAGGAACTCTCTCGCCGCAGCTCACCGGCTCGGCGGCTGCTGAAAAATTCAGTTCACAACCCCGACACTTCAAAAACGTTGATACCGTGCCGCCTCTTCTACCACGCCGGCGACTGTCATCGCTGAAATTGATGCGCCGAGGCTGCGCGAAAGGGAAATCATCGGGAGAGCGAAAGAATCCACGCGCTTTTCGAATCCACGCTCTCCGGACCACTTTGCACGTTCATCGATGCCTTTGTCGCTTTTCCATGTTTGCTCTGATGTTCCAAACGGCGTGTTCCCCGGTTAAAAACCGGTCGGTCTCTTTTATTGTTTAAAGCGTTCTTCAAATCGGAGCTCTCGTTTCTCGCGAGAGATCTCGTAACGTGGCTCTCCGAGCTGTTTACTTTGACGGGACCATTTTCTACGTTGTTAAGCGCACAGTGCTTGCTTTTATGTATTAAAATGGTTACAGTACACGTCCGCTTTGTACGATAATAAAGGTGAAATTAACGTCAAGCGTTAACACAATGTTTACAGCTTTCAAAAATATCAGATGTTTGCATAAGTTCCTGGCCGATTTGAAAATATAATTGAATGGTTAAAATTTTCAAGAATACATACAAAGAATACACTATTCTTTTCTACGATTAGAAAAATATTATACAGTCACCATTCTTTTCTACAATTAGGAAAGAACGTCATCTATGAATGATGGAGATCTATGAAAATCGGGCACGAACTTATACAATCATCTAATATATCAACAGTCTCGATCTCCGTACAAAGGGATTTGCAGACGGCAAAATTAAATAAATAAAAAATAAATTTTTCAAAATTGGAATCATCTACAAAACTAGTTCTTCTATAGATATTCTGAAATAAACTAAAGCTGTTGGGCCCAATTTTGAAAAAGTAATTAGCTTGTAAAATGTGTACGAAGTATTCGTACACACCGACTGTATTTTCTTTTTTTTCGAACATTTTGATGAGTTTATTATGAAATTGATGATTTCGGCGCCAGGTTCGATCATTTATAGAGAACAACAAGTGTGCAATTATTTAAACATGTTTCTCGACGTTTCGATCCCTGTGTGGATCTTTCTCATAGAGACATTTTTTGCGTCTGAAAAACAATATATATATATATATGTAATGAGCGATTGAATTATTTGTTGAACGTTCAAGGATTGTAGAGAATAACAAACTGAAAAGTTTCACTGTAAAGATACAAGAGTTTTTATTAATTAAACTATTTGCCTAAACTATTTACAATGGTTACGAACCTGTAAAAATACGCGAAACAACATTCAGAGTTTGTTCTTCGCAATCTTGTACCTCGTATAAACAATTCACTTTATTATAAAAGAAATAACTGGTTGAAGATTAATTGGCAGTATTCACACGTGTCTGCCGAATCATTGTTTTGATTTCTCTGCCACTACTGCGGTCCCTTACTTATCGACTCACTGTATTGAACGGGAACATTTAAATCAATTAAGGAGCGCACTCCTTACATATATAATTTTTTTTTTTAATAATTGCACACTTGTTGTTCTCTATAAATGATCAAATCTAGCGCCGAAATCATCAATTTCATAATATATTCAAATACCGATCGAAAAGAAATTCACCTTTATTTTGATGAGTTGAGTTGTTTGAGTTACCAGAGCTGTGAGTTGTTCATTCCCGGTGACCGTCGCCGTCGTTAGACGTGCTCGCAGTAGTTTAGTCGGTGTTTTTTCGGGTGAGCTGGTCGCGCAGTTGTCTTGGCAAAAGCCGGGCCTGGTTTGCCGCTGCGTGGCTAGATCCTCCAGGAACAATGTTCTTATTTCTAAAGCCGTGTTCTCTGACCTGGCCTTGCCGTGCCGTTTGCCGTGCGGCCTAAAAAGCTGTTATCTCGCCGGAGCAGCGAAGCACGCCGACAAAAACCACGAAGACAGGAACAGGGGTAAAGGGGACGCAACGGTGAGCCGTGTTTAACATTCCGAAAGTTCGACCAGTCCCTTTACCCAACAGTCCACGGGGCTAATAGACCCTTCGCAAGATGAATAGCACACAGCGACCACGCGCTTTCGACGCTGACCTTACGGGTATACGTGTTAAGGATACTCACGCCTGGACCGTCACAGTATTATTTTAGGATCCTAGGAAAATGAGGGGTTCAGGGGATTCGAACCCTATAAACTCGGGATTCGCTGATCCGTGATGATCACCTCGTATTTATGGAATATGGGAGCGCTTTCTCGTAACAGCTACCGCCCATTCGATTCGTACACTCTTCGAAGTAAATGTCAGAAGAACGTCTGGTCATTCGTTACCGATTGATCTTTTTCTTTTTAGAATCTTAGACGGTCCGGAAAGAGGACGATTAGATAGTAACGATGGCCAATTATCGATCAACTGTGTCAGGTTTTATGGGAACACACTAACTCTCATGATACTCGCGTAGGGAGTTTGTCTGACCATGGCTAGGTGTTTCTACTTGTCGTATTATAGCGTTACCTTATATCAGTGGTTCTTAACCAGTGTTCCGTGAGCTTTTTGCAAGTGATGCGCGAAATATATTAACCGTTTGCACTCCGAGCTATTTTAACTGGAAAATTAAACATTTCTTCCGATCTAGAATATTTCCATACCTTATGATTTTTGCAATTTTATGGATATGAAATTGGTACATTACGTTGTACAGTACCTAAATGTTTAGTAATTGATTAGATACCGATATATTTAATAATGTAAACAATATTTTGAAGAATGGTACAGCAATTTTTAGTGGTGCCTCAGAGGGACAGCCGAGTGCTAAGGGTTAACACTTTATCTACCGGAAGCCTATTTAGTAGACTTTTTAATTTCTGAACTGAATATGAAAAAAGATGAATAACTTTCTTCTAAATAATAATTTCGGAAGTAGGTATTGCACTATATTGATTCTAAAAATTTGTTGAATTATAAACGATATTGCTGTCGCTTTTAAACAATTTATTGAGAAATTCTCAACTGTTGATCCTTCATTTTTATAATACTATTACAAAATTGCCGGTAGGTTAAGTGTTAAATATATTTTCTAAAGTATATTTATTTCCAAGCGGGATGGTTTTGTTTGTTTTTTGGATCATTACTTTTGGTGTTCCGCAAATCTTCTATCTTTTATGTAAATAAAAATCAAATGCTGTTCGTTGGTAAGCACATCACTTGAGAACGGCTGGACCGATTTGGCTAATTCTTGTTTTTGTTTTTAAATGTTCGTAATAGTCCGAATAAGGTTTTACGGAAAGAAAAATTGGAAAAGTTGCCCGGAAAAATGGAAAATTCGGGAGAACTAAAAGTGCTTTTAGAATCATATTTCAATACAACAGAAAAACGAACGTCGCAGCTTTTAATCAACATTTCCATAGGAATTTACATTATCGATGTCTGTTTGCATTATCGATGTTATCAACATCCGCCAGTTAGCCGTTTTTTCTCATATTTACTTGGTTTACAGATTTCCAATAGTTTTTCACAAATTCACAAAACGATCACAAACAAATTTATTGAAAAGGACAACGTCTGTCGGGTCGGCTAGGTTTTCATATAATCAAAAGTGTTCCCTGACTTCAGAAAGGTTAAGAACCACTGTCTTATACTATTGACAGAATCAGTATATGTTTTTAATCAATAATTCTGTATAAAGATATTGTTGCTTCATGTTGAATCAGATAGAATAGAATGAACTATTCGAAAACGGTTTAATGAGATTACTATCTACTTGGGAATGTTATAGTAGAGTCCCCAAGTACTTTGTTACGTTTGCGTAAAGATCAGCATTCATGCTGTACAGAATATATCCCATTAATGCGAGCGGCAGAAACGCTTCCTTCATTTTTAACCGAGAAAAACATCGGAGGAAAACATGTTCCGATTCAAGGGAACAACTACTACAATAAAATTTGCGAAATGGACTTAAACTCGTGCTATTCGTGTGCTCAAACTCGCGAACGTCTTCTTAAGATTTAACTTCGTTGAACGTGAAACGTATAACATGGTACGAGAGCAATTTGCCAAAGTAATATTCGTAAAGTACGCTTACAAGATCATGTCCCTCTAAATACAAGATTTAAGTACATTTAATACGAAGTTCCGTAGAGTCGTACGGAAGCAATTTGTCAAGGAAATATTCACGAAAATACGTTCACGAGATCATACTTTCTGTGATCTCAAACTCGTAAAACGTCTCTTTAATTCCCGGCTAGAATCGGCCGAATAAATGTCGCGTCCTGATCCGCGGCGGGGTTAATTTTATTCCGCTCATAATTCAAGAAAAGAATAGAATGGGGCAAAGATTTTTCTTCGGGGAGACGGTCTTAAGGGGATATTCGTGAAATATATTCGCGAGAGTTGGCTTTCTGTAATTTGAAATTATCAGTGGTTCCCTTTGGCACGAAATTTAAAAACATCGAGCACGGAGACGTATAAAATCGGATAAGATCAAGTTCGCCAAGAGAGAATATCCGGGAAATACGTTCACGAGGATATTCTCGGAGCGTTTCTTAGCCGGGCGCGGCCATCGCCGAAATTCGTATTTCCTCGGGCAGCCTCTACATAAGGGAGAGACCGTGGTCGTCAACGGAATCAGCCGGTTTCCTGGCGCGGCCAGGCTCCGCAAACGCAATTTAGATAATACACAATTTCCCGAAAAGAGTGGACAGATACTTGGCGCGGTGGCTGAGTCGGGGGCCGGGGGAAGGCCTGGGGGTGGGCGCTTTAGAAAAGATTGCCCGAATGCATTTCCCTGGAGCGTCCGCGAGCGATCGTTTCCGGCGGATCATCCGGGTCGCGACGACGAGGGTGGCTTTCTGGCGAGAGGAAAAATAAAGAGGGAGGAGAAGCTAACTTTTTCTCGACGCGTCTCTCGTAAAAAAAATTGTTGCTTCCGCGTGTTTGCTCGGGCCGGGCCAGGCCGATTCTGGTCCCGTGAGCGCGTGCACATCCGCTCCTCGCGCCAACTCCTGCGAGCTGTTTTTACGGTCGAGCGACCACGAGGAATACGAAACTCGACGAAAGGGTTTCTCCTGCCGCGCGCGAGCGCGCGCGCGTAATTTCAAAACGGTAGAGACGGCCCGGACCCGTCGAGAATAAGAAAAGGAAAAGTTTATGGTCCGCGTGGCGGCGATGCTCTGCCTCGATGCAACCCCCACTCGCCCCGTGCTTCTTTCTCTTGCTTCCTCACTGTTTCGCATCTGCTTCTCTTATGCACCGAGAACGTGAATGTTTTATGAAAGTCGCCCTTGCCGAGGAATTCATAAAGCGTGCTTGTTGCGAGACCCACCGCTATTATTCGATTGTTTCGCCGCCGTTCTAACCCGGGAAAATGAGACATCCACCGACAGAAAGGCCTCGTCAATGCGGAATGCCTGTCGCGATCGAGTTTTACGATCGTCCGCAACCGACGTCCTCCACCATCTTCAGCAATCATCGATCTTCTTCTTCTTCGTTTTATCACCCGGCTCGGCTCTGCCTCTTTCTCGTTCTCCCGCTCGCTTATTTGTCGTCTCTTCGGTGATCAATTGTTCGACATTCTAAGTCGGACTGGATACCACGCGTCCTTAACGATTTCATCCTAAATACATAAGAAACCACATACAATATTTAAACGTGTAGTAATTGATTAGACAGAAACGTATTTAATAATTTTAACTATATTTTTAACTAGCTGACCTGACAGACGTTGTCTTGTCCAAATTTCTATTTTGTTAACTGGCGGATGCTGATAATGTTCATGATGCAAACAGACGTGGATAATGTGAATTCCTATTGAAATATTGATTAAAAGCTGTGACGTTCGTTTTTTCTTGTACTGAAATATGATTCAAAAAGCACTTTTCTTTCCCTAAACCCTTATTCGGACTATTACGACCATTGAAAAACAAATTGAACAAAACGGTCCAGTCATTCTCAAGTGATACGCTTACCAACGAACAGCATTTGATTTTTATTTATATAAATAGATAGATAGATAACGGAATAGCAATTTATAGTGGTGACAATAGTTAACAGGAAACTAATACCTCGATGTCCTTCAATGTTTTTTACACAGCCGTTGCTTTAAATTGCACGTGCCCAGTTTGGTCATGAATGCATTAAACCCGCAGTCTAGTTATTACATATAATTTATTTCGGTTCGATCGATCACCTTCCTCGTTTCAACACTCCGTGATAAAGCGACTCGTTCAGTCGCCGTTTCTACTCTGACGAATCGCGCGATCTTGTTTCACGGGATAGCTCCACTCCATTTTCACGAAACTCGCCACTTTCTTCGTTTTCTTGATTGCAATTGGCGTGCAAGATTAGGCAGCACAGCTGCAGATAATTAGCGCGAACGATACCGATGCAAATGAAGAGGAATGCAACATTCTTGATGAGCTGTTCATGCTTCCCGCTGTTCCGAACGTTCATTTCGACAGTATAATTTTTCGATTCGGGAGTATGTAGCTCGAAATGGCTGCTGCTACGACCAAGTACATTTCATTGAGAACTAGCTGACCCGACAGACGTTGTCCTGTCCAAATTTCTATAAATTTGTTAACTGGCGGATGTTGATAATGTCGATAATGCAAACAGACGTCGATAATGTAAATTCCTATTGAAATATTAAATAAAAGCTGCGACATTCGTTTTTATGTTGTATTCAAATATGATTCAAAGTTCTGAGTGATCATTGTATCTATTAACGATTATGGCCATGGATATTCAATTTAAAATGATGATTTCTGCAGTTCACCTGAATTTTCCAACTTTTCTTTGTAATTGTCTCGCGAATGATTTTTTTCTGAAAACTTTTCCAAGACTATGACGAACAAAACAAAAAAGGAATTACACATATCCATCGTTCGAATCGTGAGTTATAGTCTTGAGTTCATAGAACAATCCCATAGAAAAAAGTACTTTCATTCTTTCCCGAATTTTCCATGTTTCCGGGCAACTTTTCCAATTTTTCTTTCCCTAAAAACCTTAAGACGTAAATAATGCAACTTCCTAATGAAATATTGATTAAAAGCTGCGACATTCATTTTTTTTTTGGTGTATTGAAATATGATTAAGAAATCACTTTTAGCTTTTCCCGAATTTTCCATGTTTCCGGGCAACTTTTCCAATTTCTTTTTACTCTAAAAACCTGATTCGAACTACAACGAACATTTAAATAAAAAGAATTAGCCAACTCGGTGCAGCCGTTCTCACGTGATGTCGTGACCAACGAACAGCATTTCATTTTTATTATATAGAAATATATAGAAATAATATCTAGCACGAGGTGCACTTAATCTACGGATGATGAAATTGAATTTCGCGGAAAGTGATGTTGAGGATCTCTCCAGGATCCTCTTTAAACTTTAATAAACCGACTAAAAAGATCGTATATCAAGTTTCCTTGTCTTTCCTATAGAAAACGTTTCAAGCAATTCCTCATATTGATTCCGAACTGCTGTATCCTGATACGACAGTGCTGTGCGTTGCTCGCTGGAGCAAACCAGCAAACTGTACCGCGTGACGGTAGCTGGAAGAAGAACGGAAGGACTAAACGGTTTCGAACCGGGAAACTCGAAAGGATGTTCTCGCTCGCGGCAAGGAGGAACTTTTAATCTCTCTCGGTGGAATCGTGTAGTCAAATCGTCCGGTCTGGACGCGTCGGGGCGGGGCGGGGCGGGGCGGGGCGGAAGAAGCTGGGACGCGTAACAAACAAGCGAAAGCTTGGCCGCGATACGGAAAGTTCGGCTGACACACGCGAAATCTGTTAAAAGTACGATAAATCACGTCGCCGGCAGCTGCAAGAACTTCGGTAACTTGGCTGGGACATTATAAACTGTGCAAGACAGCCGCAATTCCCGGGCGCAACAGCGCGAGGCACAGATGTTCAAACGTCCAGGGAGATCCTGGGAACACGGGCTGCCGCGCAGGGGATCTGTAAAAATCCGGCGTCTCTCTCCGTACGTGTCCCAAAACCTGTTCCCATCCGGACGATCTGACGTCCGTGGAACGTGAATTGTTGACGAATGGGCTGGGCGCCTCCTCCTCTCGGGAAAAGAGTAAACGGAGCCCGGCAACAGGGCCAACAGGGAAGTGAAAAGAGAAGTGTCCGACGCGCAAGGATTCACGAAAGGATCGCGTGTGTATCGAGAGTAACGAAATTTCTCGACGAAAGAAGTATCTATCCACCCTTTTCAACCGGATTTGTTTCTCGAACCAGTTACCCGGCTCTCTCGTTTGTTCGGCTGTTACCGTAGCTCGTAAATAACTTCTATTCTGCTTTTTAGAGGACCGAATTTACGAACTTTCCCTCTCGCGAGACTGCAAAACTTCCTGGTTCATTTAAATTCATTGTCTACTCGCTGCGATTCTTTCCATACTGATTTCTCGGAAACTCTGACGGCTCCTTGCGCATCATTTCCAACTAATTTTTTAGCTTGGAAATGTCTCGCGAACTGCGTATTGTAATATATTTGATCCCATCTGTTCGCACGAGTGACTCGGTAGGGTAACTGTACAAATTACTGTGCTTTCACGCATCGATCGTACTTTATTTTAATATTGTTCCCAATTTATCATGTAAATAATAGTGTATATATATTGATTACCCTCAGGATTACAAATCTTGTACAAATCCTTCTTTCTTCCCTTTCGCTTCCCTTCACGCTGCTATGAAATAATAGTACTTCTAAGCATTTTATGGTAGAATGATGTGTTCTAAATGAAACAACAAATTCGTGGCCCTCAAAACCAAATTTCTCAAGACGTATTAAAGACATGAAACAGATGTCCTAAAATGATATCGAGAATACGTTCCGATTGAATTATACAAATTGATTCCAGGCTAAATATTCATTCTTACGTATTTTAATCTGGTTGGGAAGAAATACCGCAGCGAAACGTGCACCCGCAGTAATAGGTACATTTACCCTATACCTTTCAGGGAGTGTAGAAATTCCACTTTGCAAAACATTCGGGAAACAGAACAGTGGGGGCCCGCAAGAAAAATTCGCGGGGAGACGAATATCTGAATTAGAAGTTTACACATGTAGGTAGCTCTCGCCCCATCTCTTTCTGCGCGCGGGATTGAGTTCTGTAGTGTTCGACTGGCGCGGTGGAAGTCAATATCTAACATTCGCGGCAGCGTTTCGACGGTGTTCCTCAGGGTCTCGGTATATTTGGCTTTCCCGCCGTTGCGATTCTCCGCAGTTGATCTTGCTCTAGTCTTAGGATGTTGCGTCTCCATTCCCCTTCTTCGGCCTCGATCTTGCTGCGTTTCCCACGCTCTCTCTAAATTCTCCTTCGCGTCCCGCCATTATAAGATGTGCACGTTTCTCATCTCGACGGTGCCGCGTTTGGAAAATCGAGCTGAACTTCTACAACGACGCGGTGTACCGTCGAATGTAAATATAAAGGTGCCAAAATAACGGACAGAAGTCATTCGCGAGGCGAATGAGAACGGCGTCGCTTATTTTTCCCTGTTTTTCACACGACTATGCCGACGCACGGGCAAGGCGGACAGTCGCTTTTGTTTAATTTATCGTGCATCGCGGCCGGAGAAATTGCCGCGCCAAGAAACCATGAATCAACCAGCGAACCAGGTATGCAGTCTCGCGGGTCGCATCCTCGGCATTAAATATTTATTAGACGCCGGAATCGGGATGGCTCCTTTTGTGATCGTGGCGCACTCCTTTCCTCGCACACGGTTCCCGGCAACCTGCAGGATGTTTCGATGAAATGGATACGTGTCGGTATTTGTATCGCATAAAAGCAGATTTCATGATACGCAAGCGGAAACCCTCTGAGGTTCGCTTCTATCTTGAAGGACGGGGTTTTACTATTTTAAATCGAACACGTTGTGTATTTTTTTTTATACATTCGGATAGTTCCTGCAAGACCGAGCAACTTTTGTCGAAGAAGTTTTTCAATATCTCGCACAGTTCAAAAGTTATAGCTGCTCGAGGTGTCCATACTCGACAAGGCTACGCGGTCACGCTGACGTCACGCGCGGTCACGTATACGTCAGAGGCGGTCACGCGGTCATGCTGACCGGGCGGACCGGTCGAGGTATTTCAGACCGCTATAACTTTTGAACCGTGCGAGATATTGGAAAACTTTTTCAGCAAAAGTTGCTCAGATTTTCAAGATCTACGCGAACGTATACAAATTAACCTCGCTCGCGCTGCTCGGAGAGGGGAATTCTTTCATTGAACCGTGTAGTTTTGTTGAATGCTGGGACGACGGGTCGAGGTTACGTATTAGACGTGCAACGACGGGACCTGACGCACGTTGTTCCACCGTTAATTGTCGTGCTCGCGTCTCACCGGCGAATCCGTCTCAATTATGCTCGGATCGGTAGAACGTGGTGCGGAACATGGTCTCGCGCGAGCACGCGCTCCGCGGAGCGTGAGATAAGTCTGCATAATCAATGCATTCCATTTCACGTGGCCTGGCGTGATATGGCATAGCATGGCGTGACGCGGGCAAGTATGTTTCTGCATTCATGCACTCCTGAACGTGATTCTCGGGCTGGTTGCGAGGGTCACGCGGAGAACTTGGTCCGCTCGCGTTCTCTCTTACTCGCTCGCTCAATCGCTTGCAGGGTTCGCGCGCGCCTCGCGGAAATTTTCAAGGACTGCTCGAAACTTTCCGAATCCCCGGCCGCGTTTTCCTGGCTCGCGCTCTGCAAGTCGTATTAAGAACTAATTATGACTCGGCCTCTCTTCTCGTTGCGTTCCCTCGACTGGCGAACACGGTCACGGCTTCGCTGGAAGATATTAGTTTACCCTATCGATTTTCCCAGCGTGACAAGCCATTAAACTATCAAATGAGAAGCCGAAAGACGACCCCTCTCGCCGCGCCGGTTCCCACGGAAATACTACCTCTAATTCCCAGCCGTTTGCGATAATTGGATTGGATAATAAATATCGGGTTGTTGCGGACAGAACCGACCGTTCCTCACGATTCGAATCTCCCGCCTTTGTACTAGGCGAATCATTTCCTCGCGAAACACACCGTTCATTTGTATTGGTCGAGAAGCACTTCGGCAAATTGTATTGTTTCCCAAAGAAAAAGCAAAGAACTCGTTCACCTCGGTCTTCAATCGTGTTTCTCGCAAAAGTGCAGTGTTTATATCGCGATGGAAGAAGCGTGTTGAAGTCGACGAAGGGTGTTTTAAATTCACTGAATAAAAGGTTGAATTAAAAGTTTAGAACACCGCCGTTTCGCATGCGGCACGATGTAATGCCAACTCGAATAGCTAATTTAAATCTCTTAATGCGCGGAGATATTAACGCTGGAATTTTGCTTCGCGAGATATTTACATCAGTCTCCCCGCTTTGTAATTCTCGAGTCGGAGATTCCAAACCGAAATTAACCTACGCGAACGCTGTTTTCTACTCCGCGAATCAAGGCGAAGCTCCGGCTCTGTATAGTGGAATATGTAATCTGTGTGACGGAAATGCGAATTTCGAATGTCCCCAGAGGAAAGGAAGGTTGCGTAAAAAGGGTCTAGAGGGTAAGCATGGTCCGGCGGCCCCGCGACATTTTTTTTTTTAACATCGTCTGCAAAACAGTGCTTTTAGGTTGGAGGATAATCCCTCAGAATTTTAAATCGCTAACCCCTCATTTAAGGGTGACACGAGGGTAAACGCCCAAAACTTTGTCATTTTTCTTCTCGGTTGATAATTAAGATATGATGAAAAAAAAACGATAATACTCTTGCATTTCATATATTCTTTTCACAATTGCGAGTAAATTAGGAAGGGTAGAAAAAAGATGATAAAGTTTTAGGTGTTTACTCTTAAGCAGAGATTAGCAATTTAAAATTTTGGAGGATAATCTTTCAACCTAGAAGCCTCGAAAAAATGTCGTATTTGTTCAGCATAGCGATAAAGAGCACGTGAAAACTTTTTCCATGAAAAATTCGTTAAAATTGGTACGATATTCTCGTTATTTCTCGGGGATCGTTAAAATAATTTTTCATTTCATACCTCTCGGAGGGGAATTTTTGAAAAGCAGGAATAGCTGATGCCATGAGAAATGCTCGAATAGCGAAGGGTTAAAAATAGAGTGGCTCGAACGAGAGTAGCCGGCAACGAGATCGCAAGGCAAGGGGTTAACAATATAAAAGACTTCTCTCGCCGAAGGAAGCTCAAAGAGGTACGCAATTATTTCTGTGCTCTCCTCTCTGAAGGTATCCTGGGGCGATATAAAGGATTTCTCATTTCGGGGGTGGCTCTGTTGACGATATAAAAGACTCGGTATGTCACCGAGGAACCTAATAGGGGAATAGTACAACTGGATCCGAGCAAATGTACAGGATCTGGTTAATCTGTGTGTTGTAATCGTAGAACGTGGCAAGTTAGCTCGGGCTGCTCGGTGTTTCGAGCAGACAGCGGCTTTGCCACCCCCGCAGGATTACGTGCACGGACAGGTTGACAGTGTAAGGCTCTTGTATCGCCGAGGCAAACTACGGTGCAACGTTGCGCGTGGGTCACCGGACGATTCTTCCTACAAAGCCGACGAAAATTTTGCTAAACCAGCCACTTGCATTCCACTCGGTCCACTGGTTTTATTTTAATACCCCCAGTTATCAACCCCGAAACCATTCCAGCTTTCACGAGAGAACTCCAATTATTCTGCATTTAAATGTTTTCTATTATCTCGATCGCCAATTTTAAATAGAAATTGTAGTTTCGGCGCACAGGTTCGATCCTACGTTATTATTTTCCTAACAAGTTTTACAAATTAATAAATCGACGTTTCGGTCTAGAGTTAAGACCATCTTCAAGAATATAATTGCGTCTGTAAAAAATTAATATTTCCGTGTTTTTAGATTTAATTAATTTAGATTTAATATTTCTGCATTTATCATGGAACGAGCTACCCGACGATCAGACATTTTCCAAAACATCGCGTACAACTTTTCCAGAGACAGCATTCTCGACTTCATACTTTTTCGCTATTTCATCGCGTGGTACCGATGGAAATGGAAACTTGTCCGAAGGAACACCGGCTCCGGTTAATAATCCTCGACTAAACAGAATCGTTAATTAAGAAACTGATTCAGCTTCGGAAAGTTCTTTCTCGACGCGGAAGAAACATCAAAGTGAATTTCCATCGAGACTTACCGACTGGCTTCCGAGATCAAGAAGAATTAATGGGAGACTTCTCCGTGGTTCAAGATGGCGGCGAGATGAACGGCGCAGGATGACGTTTTCTCCAAGAGACGATTCCCCGGTGTCGAAAAAAAAAAAAAAGGAACGAAGTTGAGCGAAGCGAGCACGAGGCTGTCACCGCGATCGAAACGATCGTCCTTGAGTCTTTTCTGGCTTCCCAAGGGACTCATTAAGCGGCTCTTGCTCGGCACGCGAGTCCCCCAGATGAGATTACGCGATAATTAGCAAACTACCCCCGCGAGTCAGAGGTTTTTTTTTTACATGGCAACAACTGCGATAGATCGTGCAGAGCCATTACCCTGAAATTACGTTAAATAGACGTCGTCCGTTGCGAGCTAATTTCCACGACTGCGAAAGAGTTCCACGCCGTTCCCTTTGTGTCGCAAGAGAAAGAGAGAAAGAGAGAAAGAGAGAAAGAGAGAGAGAGAGAGAGAGAGGAAGGGAGAGAACGGTGAGAGAGCGACGTCTCCATTACGCCGACAGGCGTTCCGACGAAAAGAAAACCGTCCTAATAATGTCCTCTTCCTGTAATCAATCTCGATGTGGACGTCCCTGCCGACAGTCCCTTGGGCGTCTTAATCCATTCAGGTAATATTACTTTCTAATCGAAGGAGACTTTTCCGCTACGCCTCGACGGGATGCAATCCAGTTATTAATGGAAGAGGAGAGGGCCCTTCCTCCGCCATTTGCAAACATTAAAATTAATAATGTCCCAGCGAACCAGCCAGATGAAAGAAGCACAAGGTAACGGAACCGCGCCCGGTTCTACTAGCAACCTTTTACTAGCAAGCCTTCAAGCTTGCGCTTAATATTCACGACACTAGCAATCTGTCGCAATCATAAATTACGCGATCAAACCAAAATATTAATCAAATAATAATTCTTCAAACCAGAGTTAGCTTCTGTTCTCTGTATCTCGATCGACAATTGTTCAAAACTACAATTACTGGTTCGATCAATTGGAGACAATAAGCAAATTTGCAAAATATCACATGAATGTAAATGTTCTGTATTGCGTCTGTAAGAATTGATGAATTAATTAATATATGGTTAGGCACACGCCTTCCCGAAACAAGCAGAAAACACTAAGGTATTAAAAACGAAAACAAATGTATAAACTCACTTGCTTAGAAAAATGTACTAATTTAAAGTTCTTAAGAGTCAAGGAACAGCAATGGTCTAAATTTCGCCCGAAACGTTGAATCAGATTTCATGTGATATTTTGCAAATTTGCTTATTGTCTCCAATTGATCGAACCAGTGGACCAATAACATTAATTGTAGAGTTAGTTTCTCGTCGAGAAATTCGCCAGGTGTGTTATCTTCATCAATCAAGAAATTAACGATACAGTGAACTGAACAACGAAATAAATATATGTATAGTGGGTAACGTTCCACCAAGTGAAACTACGTTTTCGAGAAAATTCGTTTAAATGTTACATCAGCTTCGCGTGTATTAGTATCGAGAAGCCGGGAAAGCCTGTATTGTTTTAACCGGTACAGCTGTAGGAGGTTCAATTTCAGTTACGAAAGAAGTTTCTCAATGTTTTTAGAGACTTTTCAATTTACACCATTCCCGAGGAAAACCGTATCTTCAAAGAAAGTGAACGGTGTATTGCGAAGTGCTTCGGCCGAAGAGTTTCCAAGCTTTCAGATGAGGTTTGATTGTTGTACGGTCGCCTTTTTGAAAACTCACAAAAGATTAATTGTCCGAAGTTCTTCGACGATACCGTTCGAAGAAGCAAACTTACAGCATTGGTAATCAAAGATGTATTTATCCTCCTTAACAGTTTCAATAACGTAATTAATTCTTTCCACTTCGGTTCCGGATGATCGGACGGCCGGAATTTTGACGGTAATCGCGTTTTCATTGTCCGATCGAAAAAATATTTGCCCACGAGGCGAGGCCGAGAGGGTCCACGGGGAGGACAATTTCATCGTTATTGCGATTTGATACCGAGGAAGTTTCGCAGGAGAGATAGCGAGTTCGAAGCGGGTCGATCTGTTTCATTTGTTCCGGGGCTAAAGTTTCCGCGAATCTCGGGAGGAATCGCGGGTCGCGGTTGCTTTCCTTTCGTAGTCGCTTCCCCGCCGTTAAATTCAATTATCGATGGGAGCCGGTCGAACTCGGAAATTACGGTTCCTTAATTAAACAGTCAAATTATACGGTTCGCGTTCACTCGCTGCCGCTCGGACCAACTGAAACGAAGCTTCTCTCTGCCCGGCCAGGAATTTTCAAGTAACTAATTTCCTTCGGTCTCAACCATTTCTGTTTTTCAACGACTCTTTCTCGCAACTGCGTAAGTACTTTCGACAGCGTGAACTAGTGTTACATCTTCTCCGTCCCGATTCTTATCTTCGACTTAACCTTGTCAGCTTAAGATGTTGTCTATTGAAATGTACTTCGTACATGAGAAACGAAATTAATCTATTCCATGTGATCGCTAATGGCCTAGCTGTTAATATGACCACATTCAAATAAACCATAAATCTTCTATATAAATAAAAATTAAATGCTGTTCGTTGGTAAGCGCATCACTTGAGACCAACTGGACCGATTTGGCTAACTTTTTTAAAGAAATGTTCCTAGTAGTCTGTGAATAAGGTTTTTAGAGAAAGAAAAATTTTGGATATGCGTAATTCTTTTTTTTTTTGTTTTGTCGGTTATGGTCCTGGAAACTGCAGAAATCATAATTTCAGCTAATAAATAACAAAATTAATCTATTATCCCACACAAGGAACGATCGGTTCAAGTTCAGTTGGTTTATAAACCCGTTGTTTGTTCACTGTGTATTCACTGTACGAGTTCCTTTCAAACCGTAAAGAATAAACTTCGTTGATTTATTTCAATAATGTGGTTTATTCTAGTACACCATCTAATATTGTCCATCATCAATTTCGACTGTTCGTCAAAGTGTTCTGTTGGTTTTCGGAGCAAGTTTCTCCGTTTCTGACAACCGAAACGTTGGTTCGCGACCGCCTCGACCGAGGCGTGTGGAGAAGCTATCGAGGCCGGTATATTTCAGTCCGGTAACTCGATTACACGGAGTGTAACGCAATTTGATGCCTAAACCGTCGTGACTGTTATTGACGTTAAGTGCAACGGACGCTGGCTGAATACCAAGCGCACGCGCGCACTAACAGTAAGTAACTCACTAGAGGAGTGCTGCGTTGCAATTATTCGAGCTGCTTTGCCCGTCTATCGAAGAAACGATTACCTAAGTACTTGAGGACCGGTCGGCTGCGTTACCCAGAGTGCCCCGTTCCGACCCGGTTCTTTATTTCTGCGTGGATCACCTCGTTTTCATACTTAACCGCTCGCGCTCCTGCCTTCTAATAACACGTTGGACACGCGATACGGGATTTAACGCCGAGCCTACCGTGCACTGAAATTAACTGGTATATATTCGTTTAGAAAAATTACGAAATTACAGTTGTTTAGATCTTTCGCGATTTTTATAATCACGCGTGTTTAAATAAAGAAATCTATGCGATCGTTTCCAACGTAACCAGTATCTTCCGAAGCAACCTGCTTTCCGGTATAAACAGATTCATCATTTTTTACATAGACTGACGAGGTTGATCGATCAATCATTTCTCGATAAATATCTCAAATGTCTGGCCTTTAATTGTCCCCAAACTATCCAGTATTATAGAAA
The DNA here is from genome assembly GCA_916610235.2 of Lasioglossum morio. Taxonomy (NCBI): domain Eukaryota; kingdom Metazoa; phylum Arthropoda; class Insecta; order Hymenoptera; family Halictidae; genus Lasioglossum; species Lasioglossum morio. The sequence continues at coordinate 19,805,338 of OU744323.1, read as the reverse complement.
CAATAACACAACTTCTTTATTTTTCGTTAATTTTATGGGACTTTGACGAACATATTCGCAGCACGTTTTCTAATATAAATTATAACAAATATTATATAATTCCAAGGATATTTACTTGTGTAACGAACCATGGAAGTTTCGTGTTTTGGACAATTATTGAAGAAACATTGTGTATTAAAAATGTGATTTGGTTTACATTAACCTATCTATATAAATCTATACAAATCTTATTTCACGCATTCGTCCATACCTGCTCTCACTCTTTCCTTTGTCTCACTCATTCCTATCCTGTCCTACTCTTTTAGTATCCTAATTATCACTAACCATCGCTATTTACTTATTTATTGCATCCTTCCCCATTCCCTAACTTTTGTTTGTTTTTTTTTTGTGTTAGTTTGGTATGGGAAACACTGTAACCTTTCGGCTGCATAGTGTCTCATATCTGATACAGTTAACAAATCTGGTACCTATATGGTAAACTAAGAATGTGTTTTCTTACTATGTTTATTTTTCTGAAAATGTTGTTTCAATTTTTTTTCAATATTTTTTCCTTGAATAAAACACAAAAACTGACCTTCTTTACAATTGTTTCATCCCAATGAAAAAAATCATGCAGTGAAGGGTTAAAAGAAAGTATATGATTGCTATTTAAGGGTTTGAAATTGTTGAACGAGTCCTCCCTCCTTCTCGTTAATAATTAGGTGGAGTCTAAAACGAGAGGGCGCGATCAAGTGATTCATCATCGACTGGGACGCGCGCCCCAGGGTGCACTTTTCCGAGTTGTCCGGAACTGGTCCGGGGTTGGCTCCGCCGTAAATCGTCGTGGACTCGCGCGTATTTCGCCGGGACCGTGCAAATTGAGAAGCGTTCTAATTCCCAGGCTAAATTTGCCGGGGCGGTAGCAAATATCGCTAATTAAACCGGCCCCCCGGAAAAGTCTCCTGCATCCGATCCCAATGTGCCCGGGTTCGCGAAAAAGTGTTATGTACACGTAATCCTGTGTTGCGCTTCAAAACAGTAGATTACACCCAATATTTGCTCCCTGCAAAACAAACAGATTTAGGACTTGCGTCGCTCAGCAAACAGAACGAGACAGAGTGAGAGAGGGAGAGAGAGAGATAGATGGAGAGGATAGCAAGAGGAGGAGATGCTCAGGTAGCAATAGGGTGGGTAGGTTTGATCCGAGCTTAGGCATTATCCGAGTAAACAGTGTATGAAAAATAATTGTTAACCCTTCGCTGCATAGTGCATCATATCTGATACAGTTAACAAATCTGGTATATAGTAAACTAAGAATGTGTTTTCTTACTACGTTTATTTATGTTTATTTTTCTGAAAATGTTGTTTCAATTTTTTTAAAAATATTTTTCCCTTAAATAGAACACAAAGAATGACCTACTTATCCATAGGATACTCTCTTATACCGTTCATATGTCATTTAATGTAATCTATGCCCAACCGAAAGAAATTTTACAGTCAGTATTATTATTAACTAGAAATTGTAATTTCGGCGCACAGGTTCGATCCTATGTTACTATTTTCCTAAGCAGTTTCATAAATTAATAATTCGACGTTTCGGTCTAGGTTAAGACCATCTTCAAGAATATAATTGCGTCTGTAATGAACTTCTATTTAAAATTGGCGATCGAGATAAAAGAAAACATTTATTATTATTAACCTTTAGAATTCGAGTGATGACTCAGAATATTATTGAGATTATTAAAGAAGAAACATTTAATTTTCAAGTTAAAATAGCTCCGAGTGCAAAGGATTAAATCAAGACAGTAATATATGGCGAGACAGCCTGTAGAACCGGAGAGATTACGATGCCAGAATTGATCTAGAAACTAAAATTGTTTCAACAAACGTCGGAGGACTTCGCAGGACAAACTTGCCCAACGAACTCGCTAGAAAACGATCTTTTATTAACAAACAGAACAGAGTACGAGGCGGTCGGAATTTGAAACAAAACGCCAAGCGGAAACGCCGGTGGTCTTCTGGGGAACGGTTTTATAAAAGCAAATTTGTGCTTTTTCCATCGTGAGAGATGGCTCGGAGTATGGAGGTAAACAGGAGAAGAGTGTCAGTAGCCTCTTTTAGTGCACGGTGGATCTAGCGTCGAGATGATAAATAATATTTCGAATTGCCTGCAACTCCGAATTTGTTGCTATCCCATTGTCGTCCAGGGCAGAAACGGGGAAGACAAACTGCGCTCCCTTATTTTCATGAGCAGCTGCACATATTACCGAGTACAGAGTGAATTGCGGAGGCGGTACGCGGCTGTCACGTCGGCCTTTCGGTGATCCCGGTTCGTCGACAGTCGCCGCCACTGCGATCCAGTTCGCCAGGATACGCGAGACGAGAACGCTGTTACGAGGATCCTACATGCAGCACGAGCCTGATTGATTCATAACGGTGGCCCGGCCGCGATAAATCAACACGAACAAGCGGCACGCTCGCCGACGATGTTTAATTGCTCGTGTCTCGCAAATAGTTCGCGACCCGATGGTCTCCCGACGCGAGCCTAACCGCGGGAATTTCATTTCCGCGATGCGTGTGCCGGTCAACACACATAGAAACCTGCGACCAGTCTTCGGCTACGATCGTCTCGTTTCTCTTCCACGAAAACTCGTCACACGAGCCCGACACTTACGTCTCCGAATAATTCCGTTTCCGCTATCTGTGTCGCACACCTGCGAAACCGCTCGCTAGTATGTATTTACAGAGCTGTGCCCCTTACTCGCGACGTCTATGGAAACGTGACGCGCCTGAAAGCAGGCTACACGTGCGCCGGCGAGTCTGAATTTACGAGGGGTATTCAGGAGCTAGGTGCCAGTTGGTTCTATAAGAACGAAATGTTGTTTAAAAATATCTTCTCTCCTTGTTTGCTAACCCCTGGCAGTAGAATAGTAGCGGCTCTAAAAATCATTATACATTAAACATTCTTTTTAAAGAATTAGCCAAATCGGTCCGACCGTTCTCAAGTGATCTGCTTATCAATGTGGAATTATAAAATAATAGGGTGTCAGAAGTGGGTTTTTACTATATATATGTATATAACTTTATTGTATAAATAAGGAAAGTATAAACTAATTATGCTCGCTTACTCTTTACTCTTTTACTCTTTTACTCGTTTACTCGTTTACTCTTAATCAACGACTCTCCTACTTTCACGGGGCCTGCCCTATTTATATCGGCCGCGAATCATACACACACGCACACGTACACCTTTAGGGTTATCGCACCTTACGCTGCTCTCTCTTTCTCACATCATAGCTCTAACTCTCTCATACCATCACTCTGGATCATTCACTCTAACATTGTCTGTTTACTTGTCAGCGGCTCACCTTCGTCGTTGACAAGTAACGGGCGAACTGTTCCGAAAAACGCGTATGGTTTTTCGGATGCTCCAACTGTCTCGTCGGCTCTTTATAATTACTAACTCTTTATCCTACATCAACGAACAGCATTTGATTTTTATTTATATAGATAAAGGTGCACAGTCTAGTTACGAGCTTTCAAAGACGTAGCGCCTCCAGCATTAGCATTATTCTGGGACAAAGAGACTCGACACATGTACGCGTAATAGCGATCGCGTGTTTTCGAACGAAACCTTCTGGGAAGATAACCGCGCGAGAGCGCGGTGTGCTTGGATTTTTGTGCGAATAAGGCTCCGCTAATGGGCCGGTTTGTAACTTGAATGCATAATGCGAGCGGTTTCACACGGCCGTTTAAAAATCCGAGTGTCTGCCGCCTTTCAACCGTTCTCGCGGATACGTTCAGCCCGTATGCGGTCTCGCAAGTTTAACAACCGTGACGTTGACTTGCTAACGAGTCTTTGACGGATCGCAGCACGTTCCGTCCCATCATCTTCTGTGGCTGGTGTTACTTTGAGAGGCTCCATGCATGGCTATTTTCGCCTTCTTTCGCCAACAGTGTCGAAAAGGATATTATGAGAAACAGCGGCGCTTATTCCTCTACGCGTGAGCCTTTTACCGGCAGAACTATTCTGATACTAGATATAAAAGTATTCTATATCTTGATATTTTATATTTTTATACTTTATATTGTTATATTTTTATATATTTCAGTCTAATGTTGGATATTTATATTTGATATTTTATATTTTGATAGATTATAATAGATTTAGTAGACAGATGAAACGAAATGAAATTGTAAAGGGAACGGGACTCTTTGTAACCCGTAATGGGAACAAATAAACTATTACATTACATTACCATTCTGATACTAGCTGACTCGACAGACGTTGTCCTGTACAAATTTCCTTTGTAATTGTCTCGAATTTTTTTATTGAATACTTTTCCAGGACCATAACGAACAAAACAAAAAATGAATCACGCATATCTATCGTTCGAATCTTGAGTTATGGTCATGTGTTCATACAAAAATCCCATAGAAAAAAGCATTTTCATTTTTTCCTGAATTTTTCATTTTTCCGGGTAATTTTTCCAATTTTTCTTTACCTAGAAACCTTATTCGGACTTTTATGTACATTTTTTGGAAAAAATTAGCCAAATCGGTCCAGCCGTTCTCACGTGATGTCGTGACCAACGAACAGCATTTTATTTTTATTATATATAAGATTATATAGAAGATAATCAGGAGGAAGGGAAACGAGATAAAAAGTAAGAAGAGAGAGAGATCGCTAGCTCGCAAAGAGACCTTCCCTGTTACGTTTTCGGCGCAATGGTTCCGCGCTTCTAAATTATTTAACGTTATTACCGTCCTAAAGAGCAATAAACTCTGGTCGGCAAATGATTATGTATGACCCGCCGAATGCAACCCCATAGCGCGCATAACATCCCCAACTTTATAAGCTCTTTTAATTCGACCGCAAAATTACGTCTTCTACTTTTCGCCGAGTATCGAGTCTAGCATGCTCGTTCGTAATTAATATTACGAGTGATATCCATCCCCAAATATCATTCGTTGCTGTTCAACTGTAAACCATCGACAAACACGTGGCGAATCTACGCGGGGGAAAGTAGGGTAAAGATACCAATTTACCGTGCCCCACATGATTTTCGAAATTAATATAAATAACATGAAGTATAACTTCATTTTTAAAACTAAAATTGATGTTTCCCCTTCGTATATAATTCAAATGAAATATAAATACATAAAAAAGTATTGGAATAATCTTTATTTAAGATATTAGGCGAAAACCTTATCCCTCGAGACAACGGAATTTTACGTTTCCGATTATAGAAAATGCTGAGAAAAACAGCAATATTCGGTAAAACTTCGTTTGCTTTGCAACAAAATGCAGGAAATACAGGAAAAATGTTCATAATCAATCGTACATCACAAATAATGGAAAATAAATAGCGAGACTGCCTTCAAACGAATAAAGGACTTCCAAGTCACGAAGACATTTTCCAGGTGGAAAATGTGGAATAAAATTTGGTTGCACGTGGTGTCGTTTTCGAGAAAATCGACTTTCTAGTGCGCGTACTATTGGATCGGCTAGATTCGTCTGACCGTGGCACGGTTACTCTACTTCGCCGTAACTAAAATCGTCAAAAGCAGAACATATATTTATATTCGCAACCGAAAGAGTTTATATTACAAGCCGACAGCGGTGCATGCGAATCCGACGAATTTTTAAAGCCAATTTTCTCTTGCTCGAACAAATTTTATTCCATATTTTCGACTGCTTTCTGTGACTGCGCCGTCGAATCGGAAATAGCCGGCATACTAAATCTCTCGGTTGACGGACAATGAGCCCGGCTTTTTCGGTGCAATAAAATTTTCCTCCCAGGCGCGGACCATGGCCGTAGAGCTTCCAAATAATTGAATTTGAATAGCGCACCGGATCGCGTCGTCGAGTGCCATTTTTTTTTCTGGCTGGCTGATCATTATTTACTGCTTCGAATGATCGTAAACACGAGCCTCAAAACTGCTACGATATCAATCCACAATTTCAACATGAATTTCAAAATTCACCGTTTCCAAGTTATATTCTATTATTTATAATTTTCATTAACGATTCGACTACCGTTTTTCAACATTGTAAGTACCTCCTATTCGATAGAAAGGTTGAACAGTGATTGGAGAAGTTGAGGAAAAAAAGAGAAAAGAGAGCATAAATAAACCAAAGAGAATACGAAACAAAACTAGAGGGGGGTTGTTGCTCGCTCGCTTCGCGAGCTTCGCAGGTGGGGGAGTTGTAGCTCGCATTGCGACCCCACGAGAGGGTTAGTGGTACGGATGTTGTTTGGTGTGTGACTCTCCACGAGCCACACAAAGAACTTCCCGACTCGTTAGTTGTAGTATATTAGTATCATTATTTATTTAGTGCACGATTTAAGATGATTATATGTTTTCAGGGAATTTCAATAGTTTTCTACTTATCAAAATGTTTGCTATATGGCGTCGCATTAGTTGCATAATTGGAAAAAAGCAATTTAAAAAGAAAAAAAAAATTTTTTTTTAATTAAAAAAAATTTTTTTAAAAAATTTTTTTTAAGTATGTCTAAATATATATATAGTTACGTTTGCTTCTTCGGTGGATACGCCTTTCGTATAAATTGCAATGTTGAATCAACTTCTTTCGAAAAAAACGAAAAAACTAAAAAACTACTTGACCAAAATGGACCAAAATCTAATCAGCTCTAAGTTACAGCGGGGCACATCGATTGCATCATTCATCGTTCTGATCGCGTTGTTACTTTTTCAGAAAACGTTTACGAAAAATTTGATACCATAGAAACAGACATACGCACACACACACACACACACACACACACATACTAACAATTTGATAAAAATAGTCTAAAATGACTCCAATGACCATGAAACGTGAAGATCTGCAAAAAATTCGATTTTCGATTTTCGGGGTAATTACAATAACTTCCCTATAAATCGGGAAGTTAAAAAAATGCAAAAATTAGGGAATTGGGAGGGAAGCAATAAGTAGAACAGGGTAGGAATGTGTGAGATATAGAAATGAATGAGAGAAGGTATGGAACGAATGTGTGAAATAAGATAGTTTTTGTATAAATAGATTAATGTAAACCAAATCCAATTTTCTTAGCTGTAAGTCTGAAAATAAAGCAATATCTATCTATCTATCTAAGTACCTCCTATTCGCTGACGATTAAAAAGAATAAATTTAATAAAAACGTGGGGCGCGAGATAATATTCTCGGCGCTACGGTTCGATCAAGTATTACTGAGATAATCAGAAAAACAATTTTGCAGATTATCAAATAATCATCGACGTTTCGATTCTAGTTTGAATCCTTTTCAATTTTCAAAATATAATATTAAACTGCTTGAATGTAATAACACAAATTGTTTGTAAATATTGTTCATAATACTAACTTACTTGTTTTCGATGTGATTTAATACTTTAATATGGACATCGTGATACACGTGTTGTACGTGCGTCGTCAATGCTTGTTGTCAAGACACTGAATATATTCGAGACGATCTAGATTATACCAATAGTAAGGAATGTTGGATAATATCACATCGATTGTACTATTATGTTTTGTGCATGTCCTTTTTTTGTTATTAGACGAATAATTTCTTATCTTTCTCCTTTTTTTAAAATTGTAAACACTTACGTAAAAGGGCTTCACTCCGTCTATAATAATAAATAATAATAAATAAATTCAATCTTGCGTTGTACGCAATTCGAGTGTCGAACAGTTATCGACAACTGTCGATAAGGTAAATAAATTAGCGATACATAGTTTTGAACAGCGATGATCACCGATGACTATCGACGCTGTCCATAGTTCTCGGCCGCTAGTTAATGGGCGTTCGCGGGAACGTGTTGTCGGCAGATAAACTCCGTCCAGACTTTAATTAGCACGCAATTAGGTCCGTGTAGGAGGAAGTTATACCGCGTACGGTCCGGTAAACAGAGTTCCGGCTGCGGCGGCGGGACCAATGACGGAATTCGTTCGTACAATGACAGCCATGGAAGTCACACCTTAAATTGCGCATTAACACGTGGAATAGCGTGTTCGGGAATGACGTCCGTCAAACGCAACGGAGTATGCACGCCGAAATCATGAAGCCTCGCACCTCGCGAAATATTCATTTGTATAATCGATGAATCGATCGGAATTTGCGGCCGGGGACCGTAATCGATCGGAGCTCGACAATGCCCGCGAAAACCAACAATGCGCCGCCGTGAATGCCGCGAGAACGATACCCGAAAATGAACAACCCGATCGAATCAATGAACCGGATTAAACCATCCCCTACGAAAACCCCCGTTATTACGAGTCCGAGTCGTCCGTCGAGAGAACTCGAGCTTTTCAACTATTACGCGAACTATCAGCGAGCCGCAAAAGTTTTTTTGTTTTTATTGAGCCACTGAAATCTATTATAGGTTTATTTCGGCTTTAACAAAGATACACTAGTTTTACAGTTTGAGTACATTTATGATATGACTAACCACTAGAGATGCAGATCACAATCGTTTAAAAATTGAAAGATAAATTCACAGGCTTTGACATTTGGTTCTGCAAAGAAGAGGTCCGTTTTTAGTGGTAAGAAAAACATAATTTTACGTGAATTATTTAGAAATTTTATTCTTTGGGAGTCATATAAACAGCACTGCCATGATACATGATCCAAGTCCTCAGAGACTGAGTTACACTTACAACTGGGATCATCGATAATATTTACACGATGAAGAGAGTGGACATAAAGCATCAAAAAATTAACAGTGGATATAAAGCATCTTTTAAAGGAGCAATCTTGAGTAAACCAGGGAGATTGACTAGGGTTAAAGAATTTTTGAAAAAGCCGCTAAAGTATTCGCGCCCTCCGAAGTGAAAAATTTCACATTCAGTAAAACTCTCGCCGTCCTAACGCGAATTACGAAATGCTTTTCATTCCTGTCGTAACACGCAGTCAGTTAAAAAAAAAAAAAAACTCGCGTCTTCCTGCGAACGCATATTTTTCGTAGAACCAAAAATATACGGAAATGTTTTTTCGCTGTTGGACACTGCAAAATAAAATGTTGTCGTTTCACGATTTTCTAAATGTATTTCTTGCATGCGTATGCAACCGGACGTCCATTTTCTAATAATAACAAATAGAAGGAATGTCATCTGTACACGAGAAACGAAATTACTTTCCGAACGAGTTTATGGAAAGCTGACGTAATCCGATATAAAGGGTGTCCCAGAGCTGTATAAACTAAAGAAGAGTTCGAAAAATGCTTTGTGCAGTGAAACGTGATTGTGTAATAAACAGACACGATTTCAGAGGAATATTTGCCGACTGGCTACCGCTTTAAAAGCTTTTTACATCGTTCCAAATGTTTCATCATTAATATTGTACACGCGGGTTGCCATTCGGAGCAGAATTTTGCCCATGGACCGCTGACAACGGCGGACAAAATTTTCATTTCGAAGCCTGCCGTTTTTTTCGACATTTTTTACGGCATGTTCTATTATGATACCCAACGAGACATTTTCGAGGACAATGCATACAATTTCTGTCGATTTCAGACCGGCGGAAAGAGGGGCGACACACTGTTACGCTCGCTGACAAAAAGAATGCCGTGCGTTCATTTTAGTCGATGTTTATGCAATTCGTAGTTTTTCAAAGCAAACTTTCCACGTGCACGATCTTCGTTCGCTGCGCGAAATAGCAAGCGGCAATTCCGATGCGGTCGAAATTAGAGATCGTGGTTTTGAACGTGTATTAATAATATCATGTCAATTTTAAGTACACGGGCACGCGTTTTTTCCGGAAATAAGTTATAATAAAGGTCAAATTTATTTTCGATCGCACTTGAAATATATAATAAATTTATGATTTCGGCGCATGGTTCGATCAATAAACTTTATTGTATATTTATTATATATTTCAAGTGCGATCGAAAAAAAAAATTTTACCTTTATCATGGATGGCGAAACATTTACTAACAATCAAACTTTTTTTGTGTCAATGTCAAGGATGCTTGGTATGGAAACAGTTGGTATTCTCAAGGACTGGTAAAAAAAAGTTTATTGATCGAACCATGTGCCGAAATCATAAATATATTATAATGTTTTGTTATTTTTTAGGCACATTGTCTTGAAACTTTGTGTGCCTTTTATTTTTTCATATACAAGATGTATATGTTAATTCATCAATTTGACTAAAAAAACTTCGAAATGTGTTTTATTTCGTATCACCGAGTCAATTTGACACCGAGGGACAGATTCAGTTCGTGAAATGAGTATCTCATTTTAATTTGTACACCTTTGTCGAACATTGATACTAATTTATGTATGGAGACACGATCTCTAGTCAAAACAAACATTTTCAATAACGATTTTTGTAGAACTATGTTTTCCCGATCAGGCGAAATACGATCAATTCTCTTGCGGACAACGAAACGCGTTCTCGAAACGCCAAGAGAAAAATACCTCGACATACTACGCCGCGTCCTTAGGTTACGCAAGAGAATTACGTACTCTTTTATCCACGAGTGCAATATCCCACCCGGTTTTATTAGAGAGCAAAGGGGAAAAAGTTGCACGCAGTCCGCCCGAGATTTTCCAGCGCAACAAAATTCGCCAACACACTGGAAACATATATTTCTTGTTTTTAATATTCCCTAAGGGATTTTTTGTTTCCGAGCCGTGTGCGCGGCGTGGCGAATAATATGGCCGCGTATTGCACGGCGTAGCAGATTTTTAAGGTAAAACTAAAAGATTTACAATTTGCACTCGGGTTAACCATTCTCGGATCATCTCGCAGCGTCCCGTTTATTCGCGAAACGGTACCGTCGCAAAAACTGGTATTTCACCGATCAAGCTGGCCAAAAGTCAATTTCCTAGAACTACCCCCAGGTCAAAAATAACAAGGTTTACGGCATTAATAAATAAATAAATATATATATTTATATATTTTATATATATATATATATATATTGTATATAACAGGTTATTGGAAGAGCCAGGTAGTCCCTCGAACCAACCCCATTGTTCATCGCCCCTCACTGCACGCGATAACTGCAACGGCCATTAATGTAAGCATGACTTAATAAAACATAATAAATCAAATCAATTTTTGGCTGCTCTTTACCTGGACGGACTCGAAATTTCGGCCTGTTTCCAATGAATCATGATGTATTTGGTATGTACTTCAGTAGATTTGTACTCAGCGCGGATGCAATTGAAATTTTAATCCTCTAGGATCAATGGTTCAGAATTTAATGGTGCGATCGCCACTACAAACCAATATGGCGGCGCCCTTATTGGTCAAAGCAAAAAATGCTCAACTTTATGCAACCATAAATCCTGAATCATTGATCCTAGAGGATTAAAATTTCGACTGCATCCGCGCTGGGTAAAAGTCTACTGAATTACATACCAAATACATCATAATTCATTCGAAAAAGGCCGAAATTTGGAGTCCGTCAAGGTAAAGTTGACCTCAATTTTAAGTAATGAAAATTTTTGGCCAGCTAGATCGGCCTAATACCACGTCTGTGCGTCGTTTCCCATAAATACATGGCGTATCGTTGGAAACGATTACGTGTTGTATCCTTCTTTCCGTGTCTCCCCGGAAAGAACATTCGAGTTGGTTGATTGATAATGTCCGTTTAGTCGGTCGAGTGGAAAGGGTTAAAAGTTTGGCGTAGCGCCCGATCGAGGGAGGAAAATTGTTTGCAATCGACCGAACCGCGGAACGTGCGTGCTGCTGTTGCGAATCAAAGGTCTGCTCGCGTGCCCCGAGCGTGTTACTTGTTTACCAATTGGGCAAATGGGCTTCCGAATACGGTAATTGAAGCTTTAATAGATATCAGATTATCAAGCACGATCTCGCCGGAAAGTTTCCACGCGTGTGATTACGTTAAACTCGCGATTCGGGTAATTAAGCAGCTACCCGGGCTAGATACCTGTGTTTGAACTTGCCTAATGGAGAATCGAGGGGCTATGATCGTGTCCCTGAATCATAATCAACGGGGACTCGATCGCGCGGTTTCTTCCAGTGTAATTCGCTCATTAAACTTCCAACTAGACTGCGGCATTGTATGCATTCACGACGAGCCCAAGTTTCGCGAAGCACGAAACAGCAAAAACGAACGGACCAACTTGCGAATGTTGTCACAGTAATATCTTTCGATTAACCCTTAGCACTCGAGCGGTGACCCGGAGTCGCCACTGAAAATGTGACATTATTTAAAATATTGTATGTACATTATTAAATATGCTGGTACCTAATCAATTACTAAACATTTAAATATCGTATGAGGTGGGCAGGATTTGAGCCCTAGCATATTGACTCTGTAATCCTATGCCATAACCATTGCGCCAACCTGTGATGTTAAGTATCGTATGAGGTATTATATCAATTTCGTATCCAGATAACGAACAAAAATCATACAGAGCGGATTTATTTTAGCTAGAAAAGGAAGTGAACCAATAAATTTTTATTTTACATAGAGATATATAAAAGATGCATTAAAATGCTTCTTTTAATTAATTTCATCATTTTTTTCAATTTTGTATCTTCTCTATTTATTTTTGTGATAATGCATAAAATTCGTTGTCTAGAATCGAACGTTTTTATTAAAAGAAAAATATATTCATCCTTTATCCATGAAACTGTTATTATAAACGGAATCGATTCTATCACTGTGGATCAGCGTGAATCGTTCCGGGTCACCGGAGCCTCTTTGAGTAAATTTTAATCGACTATCACCCTTAATTTTCAAATTCCACAGCGGTAGATTCAAAATAGAGGGATTAAAGCGAGTAGAAACTTTCAAAGGGCTGCCTGGGCGCTTGCATTGGAAAGCTTCCGGACGAAAACAGGCAGAAATGGAATTGGTAAAGCGCAACGCCATCTTCGTTGACAACGTTCGAGCAGAAATTGTTAGTGGCTGGATACTTTCGCTGGCAAACGTACGTCATCGTCGATCCGGCCCAATGGCTGTCGATACAGTCACTCGTGCGCCGCGTAAACCTATTCAGAACCAACGTTTGCAGTTTTTTTTTTTTAGTCACTTCACCTTACTCGGCTCGCTTTCTGTACTTCGCGAATGGCAAAACATTTCGATCATTCCTCGTCGTTATCTCTTGCTTCTTTATTCCATGTGATTTTCCGTCAATTTGTTGAAAAGTCGACAAACATTTCCATGTAGATTAAGGTTCATTTGAGTCGCTTATCAAGCTTTTGAAATATAAATTGAACCTTGATTGAAACTAATCAGACTTTAATTTATATTAAACAGCCTCCGGTTTATATTATTCTGTAAAGTTTCAGTAATTAAACTTTATTAAAAGCTTTGAATATTGCAATGAGAATGGAACCTCTCGGCAACGCGTTCCTCCCGGAATGATCATTTTCCAAAGCGGAAATCGCAGCGGGAAACATTCCACTGAATGATGCCCGCAGCGAGGAGCTCCGGCGACAAAAGCAGCAAAGAAAAATCGGAAATTCGAGGCAATTTTCTTGGAGAAACGTGAGTCAGCGAAATCGCAGAAACTCAATGACGCTAGCGAGGATGTTCGCACGCGAACGAGACGATTCTAAAAGGCAGACAAATCGCTACGCTTAAAACATGATCGACCATTTGGCCATGGAATCCAGCGAACGTACGAAAGGGTCGAACAAAACGTCTGCAGTCGACGAGGCGGGCTTTTCTTCCAGAATTTTCTCGATCGAACGATAATTCCGGATGTTAATCAAGTTACCGGCGGACAAACGCGACTCGATTTGCTCGTCGGATTCGAGAATAAACGAGCGGGACCGGTGTCGGTCGATTTAAAACGGTGATCGCGACCCGGTGAATTAAATTGGAAAACTTCCCGGAAAATTTTGGCCCAGGTAATCCATCAAACATGGTCGACACCGCATCGACGTTACCATTTTTCCGAAGAGTTTGAAAATTTCTTTCCAGCTAGGAACTTTCTAATGTACCCGGATAATTGATTCTCGCAGATGCAGTTCCACGGATTGCAGCGGATTAATAGGCAATACGTGCACTTGTATTCAGACCTGGGTAAAAAATATTTCAACTAAGAAATACTTATACTAAACTAATACTGGAACTTATACTAAATTACTGTTTCAAATGAAACGAATATGTAACACTGTTGTGAGAAATAGTAGTTGCAAATATTTGTATTTCTTAGTTGAAGAATTTTTTGTCCAGGTGTGGCAGTATTGGGGTGGCTCTTAATTACTCTTGTCAAAAACTTTTGTTGGAGAACTGCTCGAAATAGTTCATAGCGAGGTTCCAAAGTATATTGAATATTTTGAAAAATCATCGAGCAGTATTGGGGTGGCTCTTAATTACTCTTGTCAAAAGCTTTTGTTGGAGAAATGTTCGAAATAGTTCATACCGAGGATCCACAGTATTTTGAATATTTTGAAAAATCATCATGGCTCTTATTTACTCTTGTTAAAAACTTTTGTTGGAGAACTGTTCGAAATAGTTCATACCGAGGTTCCAAAGTATATTGAATATTTTGAAAAATCATCGAGCAGTATTGAGGTGGTTCTTAATTACTCTTGTCAAAAACTTTTGTTTGAGAACTGTCCGAAATAGTTTATACCGAGGTTCCACAGTATTTTGAATATTTTGAAAAATCATCGTGACTCTTATTTACTCTTGTTAAAAGCTTTTGTTGAAGAACTGTTCGAAATAGTTTATACCGAGGTTCCACAGTATTTTGAATATTTTGAAAAATCATCGTGGCTCTTATTTACTATTGTTAAAAACTTTTTGTTGGAGAACTGTTCGAAATAGTTCATACCGAGGTTTCACAGTGTTTTGAATATTTTGAAAAATCATCGTGCAGTATTGGGGTGGCTCTTAATTACTCTTGTCAAAAAATTTTGATGGAGATCTGTTCGAAATAGTTCATACCGAGGTTCCACAGTATTTTGAATATTTTGAAAAATCATCGTGACTCTTATTTACTCTTGTTAAAAACTTTTGTTGCAGAACTGTTCGAAATAGTTCATACCGAGGTTCCACAGTATTCTGAATATTTTGAAAAATGGTCGTGCAGAGTGGTTGAAAGATTCACTTGAGAGCTGCGGGGCCGAAGAAATTGCAAAAGCGATAGAGGGACGCTCGAAAAATCGAGCAACATAGCCGAGAGGTTAAAAATCGGAGTACGCAGGCCTGTGCCGTCGACGACGGCGGTGCAACGGAACGTTCGCCGGAAAGCGCAATTATGCCGGCGTTAAAGTAGGAGAGACGCTTTGACGGGTAGAAGTTTCTCGGGGGACGGTATCAGAAGCCACTCGCGCCGTCCGAGTTCGTTCCCAACGAGGTTCCGTTTCATTTCCGTCTGTTCCGTTGAACGGGGCCGACGAAACTCGCCGGAGGATCTTGCTTCTTCAGCGACGATCCCCGCCGGATCAGCGGGGATACCGTCGAAATCCTCGCGGAGCCAATTCTTCTGCCTCGCGAATCTCTCCGGACCCCTCTCTCTCTCTCTCTCTCGCTCTCCTCGCCTCTCAATCTCTTTGTTTCGCCTTCAGTTAGAAGTTTGCCGTTTCAACGCGTTGGACCCGCGACGATCGCGATGAAACGGCCTGGGCAAGAATTCGGGGCAATTTGTTTGGGATTTTCGCGGGGCTAGGCTGAAGTCGAGCCGCGCATAAATCATGCGGACTGCGGGGACGGCAGATGAAGCGATCTCTCAGTAAATACCCGGTGATTCATGGGGCCAGAGATCGCGGCCAAGAGTCGGCGTAAATAGGAAACTGGTTTGCGACTGTCCCCGTGATAAGGGAAAAACTCGTTGATCTTTGTCCATTCTGTAAAATAGAAAGAATCGTGTATATCGACGGTGATTGATTCAACGGTGATTAATAGACTGCGGATTATTAAGCAAAATAAAGAATTTTCTCAAACAATTGTAAAGGACACTAGTCGACAATAATATAATAGCATTCCTAAGTTCCTACAATATATTCATAGTTATGTTTAACTTGATCGTTTGACAATCAATTGAACAGCTAATTAACAATAGCTAGTTGACAGAATTAAAATTCTGTTGAATCAGCAGTAGTTCTATAAATATACTTTCGATGAAAATCTCCTTTGATTGGAACCACCGTTTGTCCGTGAATTCTGGAATCCTTCGGAAGGAATCCTTTTCCTCGAAGAAAACAACGCGTCCGGAGAGCGGAAGGGAAACTTTTTCTCAAGTTTTCGTCGTTAAAGAATTTTTCCGGCAGATCCAAAGAGAGATACGATGTCTGCGATAGCTCGAAGGGGAGCTCGCAAAGCCGCCAGAGGACCTTTAAAGAGCTTCAAACGGCCTAGATGCTCCTCAGAAGGACCCTACCGGTCTTTGGAGATCGATTGGGAATCCTCGGAGGTCGCCGCAAGCTCTTTTCAGAGCTTAGAACCTGCCAAAAGCGTTCCAACAGGTATCGGTGACCTTTGGAGAGCCTGCCAATTCTTTGCTGATCGATCAAGAGTCGCGGTTTGACTCTTGCCGCTCTTCGAAGTCTGTCAAGAGGACCCTCGAAGTTGATGACGGGTTCTTCGCACCCTAATTCACACCTACAAACGGCGGTTGTAATTATTCGTTCATCCAGTAGATCATTAACGCGTTAAATTATGAAAAAGAACGATCCTTGGACATACAGAACGTGAAATCCAATTCGTGAGAGATAAAAATGATAAAGAATTGAAAATAAACTAAACTAACTATATTCGGTTACTTTTAACGTTCCACGGATACATAGACGTAGCTTCGTGTCAGCATGTACGGTCTCAAAAGAGAGTCTGAAACTAGCGACCTAATGGAATGAAGTTTCGCGAAAAGTGATATCGTTATCAGAAACCCTCCTACAACGAGCTACCCCTACCGAAACGATGAAGCTGCCTTTTCCAATACTCCGTGCGGCCTCTACAAAACAGTTTGATCGATCGAATTCATTGGCAGTAATTACGCGACAAGATGTCTCTCGTTATAATGGGACCAGCGACGAAACAATGAACTAATTTCGCCGTCGAAAATGAAATGACAGGGTGGCGGTTGCGCGGCCCCGTCGAAAATTCCGTTTATTTCTGCAATAACGATGAAAACCGAGCTCGCATCAGAAATTAATTTCTCGGTGGCGCGAAAAGTCGACGGTGTTTTCGATCGGTCGAAATTCATTTCCTGATTCGAGAGGCTGCTCGTCGACCAAGACCGCGGCCCGACCCTTTTACCGAAACCCGATGAAACCCAGTGAAACAGCTTGCTCCGCGCACGGTAATGGATTCGTTTCAGGCCGCGGCCGATCTCGCGTCATCGTCATCGTCATCGGCACCGTGATCCGAGCCGTCGATACCGTATGCTCGATCGATACCGTTTGCCTCGGCACGACAGCAAAGCTATTTACCACGGAAGCACGCCGAAACGCCAGTAAATTAGCGGCAGATCTGAAATCTGCAACGGCTGACACGGCTCGAACGCGGCCGAACTGTTAATATTAGGTCATCCCATAAGTCCTGTCGTTTGTTATCGCGATTCGTGTATATAAACCGTAGTCCCGCGGTGATCAATTTGCCCGAAAACGCGCACAGAATTCAAACAGACAAGTTCGCGAAGTAACCGCGAATTAACTCCGTCTGACATTCCATCTGGGATTTTTATGCACCTTTAGGGTTTCAATATTCGTGATAATCTATAATATTGTAATCGCAATATCGCTCTCTCTCTCTCTAAATAAATAAATAAATAAATAAATAAATAAACACTTTTCAAATACACAATAGCCTTTTAGTCCTCGGAGGAAGGAGACTTATCTTTTTCTCTTTATCGTCTTTTAATCGAAAAGGACGTCCGTCCTCGATCGCAACTATCTCCAGACTCTCTTTCGTTTCAGCGCCGTTTTCATAACAACGCTGTAACCAACCTAATTATACCACCGATTACCGATTCTATAATTGGAAGTTTCTCTGTCCTCTGTAACGGTGATAGCATCTCGAAATAGAGAAGCCTTAGAAAGCTGAAATTTGGTACACAGTTAATCCAAAGGGATGCACCAATATGTTTTTATCCCAGAAATACTTCAGGATCAAGTGCTAAAATTAAACTAGCGTTATTTAACTTCGTCTGTAACGGTAATAAAATTTTGAAATAAGAATCCTTAAAAAGCTGAAAGGGGTGTCCGAATATGCTTTCATCCTACAGGATTAAGTGCCAAAATTAAACTAGCGGCGTACCTTCAGAACTAAGTCATGACTTCTCAACGGGAATTATGCAATTCTTAAAAATAACGGCCGGTAGGTAGACTGTTAAGTGGACGACAGCCTTTAGAATCCCGAAAGACTGGTTCGAGAGCAAAGTTCGTTCCAAAAGCGACTAAAATGGATTGACCTGGCATGTATATCCGTCCGATCCGAAAGTTCGTCGAGGCAGTATTCGCGAGGTGCGTTCGGATAACGGGCGGCGCATCGTTCGATGCACTTATCCGATCCTGGCGAGATTCGCAGCCGGCTCGGTGCATCGACAACGGTCGCGTGCAGACGCTATCGTCGACACCGCTACAATTACTACGCTCTCGAGATCTCGGGCACTGGCGTGCGTTCGTAATCGAGCTGGAAATCGCGGCACACGGACTGATCAGATAACATTACATAGAGGAAGCTATCGTGTTTGTCGGACTTTCTGAAAGCGCTGCGAATTCGACGCGACGCCGACAAGGAGAGGGCGACAGAGAATCTGCTCGCGGAATGCCGAAGAGTTTCTTCTCGAGACGGATATTTGTTATTCGGTCCGCTGCGCCACGCCACGCCGCCGCCCGTTCGAATCCAGAGGAAGATTCTCTCGTGGGTCCGCGAAATTCCACGCAGCTCGTCGACGACGGTGTATCGTTTCGTCGAAATAGGATCGCTGATGAAATTTCTCCAAGTTCGCTCGAGATATTGGCTGCTCGCGCGGCTGAAATCGCGCGTACACCGCTTCGATAACAGGTGTACGTAACTGTCGCGTCCTAGTTCGAGACGCGCGAATTAGCTGTTAGCATGCTTCGCTACGGCGAGACCATCCTCACTCGCAAAATTTCACCGAAATGCACCGAGACTCACCAATTAGCTGGCAGATCTCGATGACAGGCGCGTTGCGTGGGCTTCGAAAATTGTCCGCAGATTGCCACTGAAGTCTTGCCAGAGCTGATCGCATGACAGATGCACCGGTTGTTGCTAAAGTCATTTCAACTTCCCTCGGACTTCGTCGAGCAGCTTCGGACTCGTTATTGACGTTTCTCTTTAAAGAGAAACTTCTCTCTTAGGGTCGTTCTAAATTCAATTGTCAGATACTTGCCCTTTGTTAAACTGAAATCCTATCGAAACTGGTTGTGCAAGAAAGTGGGAGCTTTTGTAACAATTTTCAGGTTCTTGATGGTCCATCAATTATTTCTCGGTTCATTTATTCACGCTTCCCAGCAAGAAAAGCAGTTCGCTTCGTTATTAAGAAAGTTACACTCTTCTGTCTTCTTCGAACATCCAGCAAGAACAGATCGAATAAGAAGCAAGTTGTCTTCGGTATGGCCACTTTAGTATTCTTCGACGTTCGTCAATTAGCTCTCGGTTCATTTAATATGCTTCGCTCCGAGAATAGGCGACCCTTAGCTTCGTGTCTAAGGTGTCTTTTCCAATAGCCTCGAAAGTGTTTGCACCCTCTTCAACTAAAATCCTAAGCCGATCGAATACGAGCGTGCTATCTTTTCTAGCCAGTTTAGCATTCCAGTGAAGAATACGCGAAGCATTCGTCGCGCCAGCTAGCCGAAACGGTCATTCCCCGAATTTTCCAAGATTTTTAAAGGCACTTGGTATTCATTGCGCGCCGCGCCGACCCGCTATCCTCCGGTTCGATGCCTCTCTAGTCGAATTCTCGCCCGAGCTTTCTCTCTCCTAAGAACCGTTCTCCCATTCAGTCTTACTTCTTTTCCACGCTCGTAGCTCCTCCAACCTGTATTTTATCTTTTCTTCTTTAATGCATACATTACAGAACTTGGGGATCGCTTGTTTCGTTCGCGGCTGGCGTCCCCCCCTTTACAGCAGCACCACCTACACTCGATAGCTTGCTAGCTAACCTTCAAACTTCTTTTCAACCTCCCGGTTCGCTTTCGCATCAACAGTTTCTACACGCTTCAATCGTGAAACGCGTCAACATCGATCGCAATGCAACTGAATTCTCGAGACACAAATGTCCCAGTCATCCTGAACGATGAACAAGAATGAAAACGCCTAGCTTCATCATCTACTCGGAACCGTTTCAATCCCGTTTTGTTCTTAAGTTTCCTCTCAAGATGCTCGGCCAACCGGAAGTCCTCGATATCGATGCTCGCATGCTTATCCATCGAGGAATGTAATTTTCACAAGGCCTGCGCCGTCGTTGCGACCGTGATGAAGTGGGAACTGGTTCCTTTTCAGTCGCGGCACATACACGGAAAGTTCTTTTAATTGTACATTGTTCCACCCCCGCGAGAGAAACTCGTTCACGTTCGATTTCACCCGCGTCTCCCTCTCTCTCTCTCGCTCTCCCTTTTGCAAGCACGCTCCAAACAATTGTTTACCCGTTCCTCGAACTCCAATCAGCCTATCAGCCCGGCTCCGCTCTGCTCGCCAGCTATAGAAGTTCGTAACGCGCGCATCCATTCGATCGATATCGAGAAACCGCTTCTTCCGCTCATTACCATTTTAAGCGCTTCAACCCCGGCCACCCCCGAGCACTCGTTAGTGCGTTCGGTATTGTCAGGAGCGCGACACCACCGTTGCCGGAGACACAGAAACCGGTGACATTTAATCCCACGGTACATCGGATCCGCCGAATTCTTCGAACGGCTCGAACGGCGAACGCTCGACTTCTTTTGACGTCCAACCACGCCAACGCCGCCGTCTGTTCTTCATCAATTTCATATCTCGCGCTCCAAAACACCGGACGGTTCCATGATTAAAAAAATATACAGCGAAACGCCATCGAATTTTTTCGCGGTGCAATCTTTCCAACTCTAGACCCTCGACGCCCCTTTCCAGCGAGACGTCCCTGTCGTCGACCAGAGCTCTGTAAAACATATTTCAAATAATATTTTGCGAAGATTATTTTTATTAAACGAAGATTAAACATAGAATGTTTAATGTGTCCGGGCGCAAGGTTCGATCGTTTGTTACTTTGTTCTATAAAGCAATTTTGCAAGTTACCAAATTAGATACTCGACGTTTACCAATTCTAATAAATGTTTAATGTTTTCGGTGCTGCGGTTCGATCAATTATTACTTAGAAAATCAAAATGCATATAATTGTAATTTCGGCGCACAGGTTCGATCCTATGTTACTATTTTCCTTACTATGTATCATGCCGGCACATGGTCAACTAGTGTTTGAAATATTAAATTTAAATTAAATTTGTTACTAAACAAGTAAGTTTGCACCAACAAACCATTGGTTTCTTTGTTCTGTATTTTTCTCTTTTGTTCTCTTTTTGCTTTTTAACAGGAAAAAATATATATATTCATATTAATTTTTACAGACGCAATTATATTCTTGAAGATGGTCTTAACCTAGACCGAAACGTCTCGATTTATTAATTTGTAAAACTGCTTAGGAAAATAGTAACATAGGATCGAACCTGTGCGCCGAAATTACAATTTCTATTTAAAATTGCCGATCGAGATAAAAGAAAACATTTAAAATGCATATACATCTTGAAAAGGATTCAAACTAGAATCGAAATGTCGATGATTATTTGATAATCTGCAAAATTGTTTTTTCATTTTCCAAGTAATAATTGATCGAACCGTAGCGCCGAAAACATTAAACATTTATTATTAACAATAATACGATCGATATAAGTGACATATTTACCAATTCTGCACGGAATTCTGGAATTTTCCCGGTGAATCGATAATTTCACGTGTAATCGTGTTATCGAGGAAGAATTGCGAGGCGAATCGAACTTCGAAATCGTGCACCACTGTGTCGTGGTCCATAATTTTGTCAAGCTTCCGTGGGATCGATCGTCGGATCCATATTGCTGCATCGATAGCCTCCGAGAGGGTTAATTTCGAATGGCTCGACTAATATTTGCGCGACTGATTGCCTGCAGCTCTGCTCGTGGTCCAGCCTCAGGCGATTCCCATTTTATTTGGCATTATGGTCTCTAGTCCATACCTTATCCTTTCTTCCTATATTCCCTCTCTTCGTCTATCTCGCTCTGACTATTCGTACGTAATAAATTGTTATAAAATAATTCGAACGCGTGAGAAACATTGAAAGGATCGAATAATGCTTGTGTACTCGTGTCTACCCCTGAAATGATTCACGGAACAAGTAAAATGTCAGCTGCTGTATCTTACATGTATCTATCTATATATCTTGCTGTATGTTTCAATAAAATGAGGAATAATCATTTATAAAAAATTAAAGTATGTAACACAATGATCGAGCCTGTGCGCCGATAAGAAATTATGTACAACCTAAGTTTTCAATAAATTCGTTCGTGATCATTTTGTGAATTTGTGAAAAGCTATTGGAAATGTGTAAACAAAGTAAAAATGAGAAAGAAACGCATTTCTAAGTGACCACTGTCAACCTACTACTTGTATCTTTTCAATAATTATAATTTTTGCAGTTTTTGAAAATTTTTCCAAGACCATAACGAACACAACAAAATGAGAATTACGCATATCCATCGTTTGAATCGTGATTTATGATCTGGAGTTCATACAAAAATCCTATAGAAAAAAAGCACTTTCATTATATCCTGAATTTTACATTTTTCCGTGCAAATTTTCCAATTTTTCTTTCCCTTAAAACCTTGTTCAGACTATTACGAATATTCGTTACGAATAGCCGTTCTCAAGTGATGCGCTTACCAACAAACAGCATTTCATTTTTATTTATATGGATAAAAATTCTCTACAGCCAATCTTTGTGCACAAAGCACCTGTCCAACGATCCGACGGTAGAAAGGACGACAGTAAAAAGTCCCGATCAATTTATTTGCTTTGCTGGGAGACTGTGATTGGTGCAAACGAGTACATCGCAACCTGTCAATTGCAATTATTTAAACAATTTCACCGAGCCGAGTAGAAAAACCGATATCAGAGGAGTCTAAAGAAAATCCTGATGAATTTTGTTAGAGTTCCGAGCGCCGTGATTGCCACAAAACAAGCACTACCGACAAATATACAGCCCGGCAGGCTCGTTGGTAAATGATCGCGGTGCAGTTCACAGGGAGGCATTATGTCCCACTGGAAACAGACAACAATTAGTGCAATGAATCCCGGAGGAAAAGGTGGCAGTTATCCGGACTCTGTAAAACAGGATTCGTGAATCGCTCGGTTTAGGGTAGTTAACCAGCTCACGGAGTTATGTTCGAAACGATTCCGAGGAGCGAACCAGGTCCGGGAGGGCGAAACGGAACGAAACGAAACGATCGAGTCGAATTCGAGAACCGTGTACGGCCGGCCCTTCTTCGGATCATTGGTTCCGGAAACAGAAAGACTGTTCACCGGGTTTATCCGTTTGATTCGATCCTCTCCGTGGATGCGGACGGTGTTCTCGAATTGGGCAGAAATCTCTTCGACCTTAGTCGACGATCCTCGTTCCACGAGAGTCGATTGGTTCCTCCTCCGAGCTTCTGTGTCTCTATCGACTGCCCTCTCACCCTCGAATCGCCGCATTTCCCCTATCTCCTGCATTTCCTGCGAACGCTATCTCTCTCGTAACAGTGTATCGAGTATAATTGAAGGACCGGTTCGGTCCACCGAAATTCCTTCCTCGGGAAGAAAATTGTCCAGTCCGTTTTCCTTGCGAGGACACCGGCTCACAATGTTTGCGGATTTCCGTAAACAACTGACGTTAGGAACGACCAGCACAAATTCGAACGGAATTCCAAATGGCCATGGTCTTGCGAATTGTTTTAGGGTCTTTTACTCTTTTCAACTTCTCAACTAGACTTCGTCAATCTAATACGTGTGTAACCCTCACACGCTCCTCAAAAATAGCTGCATAAGAAAGACTAGGGTTAACAATTCACCCATTTTTATTTTGCACGTTACATCAATACATTATAACTATTCCATTTTATGGAATAAATATGCTATCGGCGCACAGGTTCGATCATAATGAAAAATAAAGGAATTTTGCAAAAATTAAATTATTCCCAACGTTTCGATCCTGTTCTCCATTTTTAACGATCGTAAATTTTGTATATGCACTATATGATATCGGCGCTACAGGTTCGATCACAAACACAAAAATTAGTAATTTTGCAGAATTATAATTTCAACGTTTCGGTTCTGTTTTGAACCATTATCAAGAAAAGTCCGCGTCTGTGAAAATTAAAGTAATAAAATTTGTTATTCATTAATCTGACCATTTAATAGTCATGAAAATTATGATCGTTTCGATCCTGGTATGGATCATCTTCGAGAGAATTTTGCGTCGGAAAATTACCGAATATTATATTAAGTGTTTAAAAAAAAATCAAACGAAAGGTAACTGATATACTTTTTCACCGTACTTGCTATGTGTAAAAATGTTTAGAAACGTGTTTTAAAATTGAGTTCCATGTTGGCTCAAACCTGTGCGCCGATTGCATACATTTTTCTATCAATACATTATGTTTCATTTGTAGCGTTACATTTTAAAGAAATACATCTTACGACGTAGAGATAAAAGGATGAATAATTTTACAGTATGTGAAAACATTGAACGGGCAAACTTTCACTCTGAGGTGCGTATGAGGGTTAATAAAGAAACAATTTTTGCTAACTTTTACAAAATTTTCAAGCAGACCAGAACGTCCTTTCATGATTAATCCAATGTAATTATAACGCATTAAACGTATGGACCCGTTGCAATATCGCATCTATTTGAACCCATATACCGCTGATCAGTATCTATTTTCAACAATAGCCGATTAACATTGTATTACTAGAATAAATTAGTTCAATTAATTCTGCCTCAAGCGAGAATTAATTTAAATACATTAATGCTTTTAAAGGGGTGCCAGGTCTTCTGTAGAGTTCAAAAATGAACAATCCAATTAAAGAAACAATGCAAAGTTAATATTTTCATGAATTGTAAAGAATGGTGAATAACTGATTTGTTAGAATGAATATGTATCGGAATGTCAAGATACAGAATCGTGGCGATTAAGAAAATTCGAGGACGAATTACTAGCAAAAGACAGGCCCGCGTGGTGGTATAATCTTAGCAAACGGGACACGTATGATCGATTTCCTTCGAAACGTAGGCAATAAAAAAGTTGACGAATTCTCGCAAGCTTGACAGGTTAAGTGCAGTTAAAGTAAAATTAATTGGACGCTCGGAGACTGATCCAATTGGGCTGAGTAAAGCAGAGGCTTGACATTTAATTGGCAAAGGGACTCTGAACCAGTTCCGGCAATTTAATTTGTTGCTTTTGCCTTTCGTATAGCTGTTATGTTACACGAGGCCGCGTCACGAATTTGTTTGATAATTAACGATGATTTTCGAGTGTTCGGTGTGTACGCCCGAAACATTTTTCAGCTGCTAATCATTACATACCGCATTATTATGAATGGTCCGCGTTAATTGGGAAGCTTCGTGTTATAACATTTTAATCCATTGAAACCGAATATCAGCCAAATTCTATTTCAATGTCCATTGTCAATTTGACGTTGGTTATTTACGATGCGCCGAAACGTGCCGTTTTCGAAGAAAATTATATCATTTACGATCTCCTGATTGAAGGCAACAAAATTTAAAGAATTAATTAAAAAATGATTACAAAAAATAGATATTTTAATCAATTTTTTGAGGAAA
The DNA here is from genome assembly GCA_916610235.2 of Lasioglossum morio. Classification (NCBI taxonomy): domain Eukaryota; kingdom Metazoa; phylum Arthropoda; class Insecta; order Hymenoptera; family Halictidae; genus Lasioglossum; species Lasioglossum morio. The sequence continues at coordinate 19,779,579 of OU744323.1, read as the reverse complement.
TTTCATCGTGATAACTTGTATGGTTCAAAAGTTATAGTAAAATGTCACTATATTTCTCGATCCAGCCCATTGTAGCGCCAGATTGATATAATCGAGAAAATTTTTCACCTGGCTGATTCAGACCACGTATTTACTCATATCTATTTAACGGTTCATTTTACAGGATTTTTTAAAACGCAGTTCTCTTTATCCGACCTTGAGAAATTGGAACCCGAAAATTTTTAAGACTTAAGAAAGCACATGTATGGATATCCTGCAAAAATATAGCTTTGAAAAATCAATGGTACATGGCTAAACACTTCTTAATAGAACCTTCAATAGCAACAGCAATTTTTATTGTAACCTAACAAGTCGCCCTCAATGACGTTATCTAATAGTTTCATTTAAGATTGCAATGTAAACGAAAATTTCTATGCTTTATTTTGGTACAGCGCAATTATTCGAAAACCTATTAATAGGCTTCCCGTCGGTAAAGTGTTAATAAGAAATAAGATCCGCAAGTTAAAAAAAAAACACATTTTTCGCTGATAAAGTATATAGGAACAATTTTTTATTGAATTTCATTGGAAATTCCGTCTCGATGTCTCTCATAGCTCACCATAACCCAGAATTAACCCTGGATATCGAAGTTGTGATTTTATAAAATCAGAAATGAAATGAGAGTTGCACGAATGGAATTGGGATCGTGAGAGATCTCTTTCGTTTTCAGAATATGATTGGTTCAGTACATTTCCGTAGATGCATTGGCAAGAGGAACGTTCCTCGAGTCGTTATTGAGTATTATAATCGAGGGGATTTAATTGCTCGTTAAATAAAAGCCACAAAGGGAGCGCACAATGGCGGCGTCTCTAATTTATAGATCGGAGGATTCTCGGAGTCTCTGTGCAGCCATTAGGATATTAATCCATCAGGGATCGCGGCGATATATCTCTGCGTGGGATCTTTGGCAGGGTCCGCGTCGCAAAGCTCGGGTCGAATGAATTTTTGCGAATGGTCGGGGACGCGATCGGGCCAGGAATCGCGTATTTCATTTTCACACTCGGCCGGATCGGATCCCAGGAATATTGCCGTGAAACGTGTAACGAACGACAGATGGAATTTAGCCGTGCCGGTCGCGTATAAATATTGCCCGAAAATTTCGGGTATCTGGGTGTGTATCGGCAGATATCTCGGATACGGGATGAAATAAAGTTGATAAGCACGCGTAAAACGTCCGACGAACCAGGCTTCCCGCCGATTTTTATTCATTACGAGCCTCGGCCATCAACGGGAACAAAGATGGCCGCGGAACGAACACGCACAACGCGCCAGTAAGCCGAATTTTCCTGATTTTACCCCGACCAAAATTCCGTAACTTTCGTTCCGTCGTTCGACAACGTTCATTAAATAGTTAAATTAATGCCCGCTGAATAATTGACGATTAACGATTACGGGGCTTCGGATCATTATGCAAATTCTCATTTTCATGGATTACCATGGGTCCGTGCGTTCGTTCGCGCACTTCCCAAATCAAGATTTATCACTTCTGTACGGACATTCTCCCCCGCGATGCATTTGTCTATTTGTGAAATTGCTAATAATTTTTCAAATCCACTTCTAATCGCAGTTCATTAAAATAATTAACAACTTAATGACAATAATTAATAACTGCATTAGCAAATTCACTATTCAAATCCATTTAATCGTGTAATGTATATTTGAATACATCTCTACTGTTAATAAACACGGCCATGGCCGATTGCAACATATTATTAGCATTACGATGTAAATACTGATGAAAATTCCAATCGAATTTGGACCGAAAACTACCAGCTAATGATCAACGATTAACATTTTTGATCAGCGATATCTGTTTGCGAGAAGTAATCCTAATAAATCACGATTATTACTTCCCGATCGATTGAATCAATATCAATCAATGAAATTGAACATTTCAATCAATTAAAGTCCAACTCTGCTTTCGTTACGTATATAATAGAAGTACACGACAAACGAGAGCTTTCCAATTACTCTAAAATACCCTAGAACTGCGTCAGCGAGATTAACCCGTCGCGCAAACTGAAAGACTGTGAAACACGTTCGAGATGTTGCATTTAATATTCCTATTAAAAATAACTTCGTCTTCGGATCTGCATCGACGAGTCACAAGTACGAACTTAAATCCAAAATGTTCGGTTTCGCGAACAATCGTGCCCGCGTTCCATCGAATATCGTTCAGGAGTCGGACGTGAATAAAATCGATTATTCATCGGGTCCGATTGATTTCGCCGGTACTGCAGCCTCCAAAGTCAGCCGGTCTTCTGCGAGAAGCTTGCATGAATGGATTTAAATACGAAATTCCCAGGAGCAAAGGGGATTTCCTTATTCTTTCGCGCGTCCGCGATCTCTCCTCGAGCAAAAACCAAGGTGTACGATTTATACGGTAACCAGTTTTTAAATCATCGACATCAGTCTATCGGTGTTGTCTACAATTGTCTATACAATACTGTCGTATAGAGAACATTGTCATTTTAGAGTAATTAAATTAGCTGCTTAGTTACCCTTAGAATTCGTTACGGTTGCAAATGAAGTGACTTGTTTTGTATTAAGAAACAGACCAGCCGTATCCCGATGCCCCACTAAAATCGCTCTACCATTATTTACAATATTGTTTACATTATTATATGTATCGGTATCTAATCAATAGACTGCGGATTGTATGCTTTTACGATAAAGATGGATAGGTCTAATTTTTTACAGTAAACATATTAGAGGAATTTAAATATACTCCTAATATTGTTTTCAACCTGTTAAACACGCAGTTATGATAAATATGGATAGGTCTAATTTTTGACAGTAAACATATTCGAGGAATTTAAATATACTCCCAATATTGTTTTCAAGCTGTTAAACACGCAGTTATGATAAATATGGATAGGTCTAATTTTTGACAGTAAACATATTTGAAGAATTTAAATATACTCCCAATATTGTTTTCAACCTATTAAACATATTCAGCAAGAAATTACGTATTTATTTCACCCCAGCTTGATGCAATTCTGGTAGCAAGTTTTCATTTTGCATAAAGATCCGCAGTCTACTAATCAATTGCTAAACATTTAGGCATTGATAAAACTGTGTGCTATCGGCGCACAGGTTCGATCAAATGAACAAAAAACAAAGCAATTTTGCAAAAATTTAAAAATTTTTTAAATTTGTTTTTTGTTCATTTGATCGAACCTGTGCGCCGATAGCATATAGTTTTATTAATTCATTACGATCGATAAAATTAAATAATTATTTAGGTATTGTACGAGGATGGAAATATCCAAGGTCGGAAGAAATGTTTAATTTCCAAGTTGAAACAGGTCCGAGTGCAAAGGGTGAATTCAGTGACTCGTATTTTAATTTCGCGTAAATGGTAGTATCGTAGAAAATGTTGGTTATCGACATAAGGGTTAAGAGATTAAATAGCCGGTCGACGGAGAATTCCTTGGAAAGATCGAGCCCGAGCAACTTGAACAGGAAGTTGCTGTGCCCGTCGCGTCTCCGTCTCGTATTGTTGATACGGTCCACTAAGAGGCATCGATCGGGTTCGAGAGTGGGTTCGAAACTGTCGGGCGATAAATCCCGTCGAAATGGAGATACATTCGGAGTTGTCCGGGGATTACTCGCGTCGATTTATCTCGGAGTCGCGGGATTCACGAGACCATCGAGGTGGCTCCAAGTGTCCGATTAATTCTCGCAGGATCGCGAACCCGGGAACTTGGTTCGCGACACGCGCCGCCCTCGAGATGGTTCGCCCGAAAAATTCACTTTCCTTTATTGGATAGCAATATCCGGTGTTTATGCAATCCGGTAAGATTGATCCGCCTGCAGCGGACGCAGCTGCTGACGGTGATACGAAATCGGGCTGACGTCCGGGGATATCCGAGGATTACCCCCGCCTTATCAGCCAACCGGTCCCGGAAGTGGCTTCCACTGTCCGATTGATTTTGCACCGTCGAATTCCATTTTTACCCTCTTAGCCTTTGAGAGGATCGAACGAATAGTTCCTTTTATTTCCCGGGAAACGGTTCTCTCACTGTTGTACCGTTGGCCTTGGGTCAATTCAGACCCTCGTTTCTTCGTCGTTTATGCCTTATTCCTCGTCAGTTCTCTGACATCTTCTCGAAATGGAAATCTCTTAAGGCGCACTGAAAATAAGTATTATTATTATTATTTATTATAGACGGACTGAAGCCCTTTTACATAAGTGTTTACAATATCAAAGAAACTAAAACAAAGAGAAAGATACATTACTGCTCGTGTAATAACAAAGAAGGGACATGCACAAAAGAAATATTTAACCTTAGCACTCGAGTTGCGGCTCTGAGGCGCCACTAAAAATTGATGTACTATTATTTAAATAATTGTTTACACTATCAGATATGTCGGTATCTAATCAATTACTAAACATTTAGGTACTGTATAAGGTAATGTACCAATTTCATATCCATAAAATTGCAAAAATCATAAGGTATGGAAATATTCTAGATCGGAAGAAATGTTTAATTTTCCAGTTAAAATAGCCCCGAGTGCAAAGGGTTAAAATAGCTCGGAGTGCAAAGGGATAATAATGGTACAATCGATATGGTATTATCATATAATCCTGCGTAGTTGCATTTGAAAATTTTGTAAAGAATCACTGAACAAAATCAATACGATTATAAATAGTGCATGATTTTGAAATAATGCGATTCATTGGATTGATTAATCCATAAGTATATAGATTTCGCTTGAAGTGTTTGGAAACCTGCTCTTGTTCTCAGTTCACGTTCTGGTAAATTGATATAATATGATATATACATATATAATATTCTATTCTAAATATAAATATAAATATTCTAAATATAGATAATATTCTATTTGGTTCCCCCATCTTAAAAATCAACTCGAAAAATTGCAGATTGCGTAAACTTCGCAGTCTATTGATTACACTTGACTGGCTCGAAACTTCGAAAACGTCGGGGATGGGTAAAGTCTGGAGAAAAAAGATTCGGAACAGCAGCTGCCGTATAAATCAAGCAGAGTAACGCAGATCCACGAATACCGGATACCTTGATCTCAAAACAAAGCCCCTGGTTTCCACCGAATAAATTGCCACCCCGAACGCTTTTCGGATCGAATAATGCCTTGATTTTACATTCCAAGTTGGAGAGGCGGGACCATTTTGAAATCCCTTTTTTTTTCTATCGGATAATATATTTGAAAAGCTTTTCTACATCGTATGGAATATTTTCGCTTTGAAGTTCGACGCATAGAAAACGTGTTGCAATGGTTCGCGCGTAGAATAAAATATATGTATTGTGTTATCGAACTCGGACGCATATAGAAATAGTGTTGCAGGGGGTTCGCGCGTCGAATGAAATATTTCATTTGCGGAAGTTGCAGGCGTGCGCGCGTGCGCGGCTCGAAATGGAGCGGATTATTCGCGATTTGAAATAGTATTTCGACGGCTTCAACTGACGGCGATAATTTCCATCGAAATAGAGGATGCCGAGGGCTCGTTGAAACGCGGGGAATTCAATCTGGCTTTAAGATCGAGAATACGATATCGCGTGGGAAACATTAATGGACCTCGGTGCCATGTTACGTTTGCGATCGATTCGCTAATGCTGCCGGGCCGAGGCGTTTGCCCATCGGCAAACACCTAAAAACTCCTTGCTGGAACCGTCGTTGATTTTCTGCAGTAGCGACAAAATCGAGTTGATGATATTCAGAGTGACAAGAGGATTAAAACAAACGTAAGAATGTCGATATATTAGATTGTTACCATTTATCATATTCCGTGCCGAACCGGTTTTGCGCGACAATTTAAAAAAACTTATGTGTATCTCTATATAGCATTTTTTTATAATTTCCCTTCTTTAAGTGAAAATACAGGGTGGTCCACTTAAATGTAACCATCTAAATATCTCCTTTATTTGTGATGACTAGACAGCGGATTTTATAAATAAGGAGATTTTATGAAGGGAGATGCTTAGGTGGCTACATTTAGCTGGACCACTCTGTATATCTCTATCTCTATCGTATACAATAAAATCGTGTCTGTCTGTCTGTCTGTTTGTAACGGCATCAATTGAGAACGGCTCAACGTAGAATGCTGGGGTTTGAACCGTTAGACGCGGCGTTTCTTCGGCAGGGTTTAGGAGCAAAGAGCATTCGAAAAAGTCCATTGGTTCAAAAGTTGTGACGTCATTAGTGACACCATGACCACTTTTTCGCCTTCTTTTCGTCACGTTTCTGCTTATAACTTTTGATCGGATGGACTTTTTCGAATGCGGTTTGCACTAAAACTTTCCAGAGTAGAAGAGAGAGTAAGAGAGAGTCAAAGAGAGAGAGAGAGAGAGCGAACTACAGAGCAACGCGAAAAGCGAAATGGAATTGACCGAAGTAGATTATCACAAACACGTTCAGCACGTACATGTTTTTTAAAAATACTGTGCCACAGCATCGCGTGGCGGGGGAAAGCTAGTATATCTATATAACGTTTCGGATCCCACATCTACGGGTCCGTAACATTGTATCTCGCGGTACCTTTAGGTATCGAATCAAAGACAGAGCCGCGCTTCTTTTAGTCCGCCGACATGATCCCATTCAAATGTTGTTCGTTTTCAAACGTATAGACGAGCTGCCGAACGCAGTTTAGTCTAAGGCTAGCTTTGGTAGAGAGAACACCTATTAAATATCGTTAAACCAATATCTGTTTTTTTTATTTAATTAAAATATACCCTGCTTCCCAAAACCAACAGTACGGAAAAAAAACCGGGGCGAATCGAAGGGCGGTCGGCCACGCTTCGAGGGGCGCTCACCTAATCGGTGGGAACGGTAAATCCTTCTTTTTACAAGCGGCGGATAAGAACAAGCACGGAACGCGGAATGCTCGGCGCACCGAGTTTATCCAGAAATTTCTATCGTTCCGCGGCGTTGATTTAAATTTCTAATGACCAGTGGTCGAGGGAGTATCGCGAGCGTCCGAGAGAGATTGTATAACTAAAAGGGGAGGCGTGCGCGAGTAACAGTATCGCGGCGATGTGTGTTGCCGCATCGAGTCGAATGCCGCGGAATTTCTACGGTGAAAACGAGATAGAGGGTGCGAAGAGAGAGAGAGAGAGAGAAAGAGAGAGACCATTCGATAAGGCGCTCGCGAATTTCATGGTAACCGCGCCGTAACCGCCGGCCGCTGTGTGTTACGCCGCGCGAGACCACAGGGAACAGTCGCTCGCTGAAACGGCCCCAACAATCGTTTAATCCCCCTTGAACAGCGTACAGCGCTTTCGAATCTTTTGTTTTTCAAAGCTGATTATTCCACCGAACCGTTCCCGCTAGAACGGCATCCCTCGAGAATGCCTTTGCTACGGATCCTTCTCCTCTCCCCTCCTTCTTCCTTGCTTTCTTCCAATGCTCGTTCACTTGCATTATTTCCTTGCAACCCTGTTATTCGGCTTTCCAATTAATTTCACTGGCCAACCGGCGACCAACGTGATAACCTTACAGGCTTTGATGCGCCGCGCGTTCTCTTCCACCCCTAACACTCTGCTTATTACAGTGGTAACGCGATGCAATCGTAATAGTTACAGGGACGATTTTTATGGACAATATAAGTACATCTACTATCTACAATGTACATATAGTATCCTTCAGGTACGCTCCATCGTCACCGTGGAAAAACTTGAGGAATGTCGAGGTACTCTGGCCGAGGTCCCGCGAATTAGCTCCGGAATGTATTGCGACGCGTGCGGCTTCTTGCGCGGATGCCCGGGCCCAGTTTGTAGCGAGCACAAATATTTGAGCACGGTTTTCGCGAGCTATTTTGAACACGATTAAATTCCTACGAGGTAATTAGCTGGACGACAAGGCGTCTTTCGAATTTTCGCTTAATTTACGACCCCGCGATTTTAGGGATCGATTTTCATCCGCTACGCGGTAGCGAAACGTTACCCCTCTAGGATTTTGATGTAGTTTAAATCTGTTGTCATAGTTTTTTTTTTAAGTAATTGTTTTCTTTGTAAATGTCTAAACAACTGAAAGAGACCGCCAGTTATTTGTGTAAGGAAAAGTTGCGCAACATGTCAAGATTTATAACAAAACTTCAACTTTATCTGTGAGGAAGTGACGTTTCGACAAGTTTACCCGGTAGCGACCTAGATAATGAATAAAATTGAAATTTTAGCCACTGCCCTCGGAGGTTATTAATTTTGTTTCATCAATTTGGTTGTGGCACACCTCTGGGTCCCTGGGTGAATGAATAAAATGAAATTTAGACTCCTGGCTTTGTAGTCCATCAATTTCGTTCGTTCGTAGCTAACGCATTAAATAGAATTTGAGCCCGTAACTTTCGAAGTACTAATTTTGACCTATCAGTTTGGTTTCTAGATTCTACACCCTTTGGTTCCCTGTGTGATAAACATAATGGAACTTTATCCCCTAAATACTAGGGCTATTAATATTATTCTATCAATTTGATTTCTGCAATTCTTTAGGTACTATACGTAATAAATTAAATGATACTTCAAACTCTAGCTTTAACGACTATTAATATTGTTTTATCAATTGAACCTCTGGATTTCACGGTTCTCTCGATGACAAATAAAATAGAATCTTCATCCCGAACCTCGAGGGCTATTAATTCTGTTTCTACACCCTCTGGATCGCTATAGAACGAATCAAATGGAACTTTAACCCCTAGCTTCGAGAGCTATTAATTGTACCTATCAATTTGGTAACTGCACCCTACCGATCCTTTTAATATTGCTTTATCAATTGAATTGCTGCACCCTCTCGGCGGCAAATAAAATCGAATTTGCGTATCCTCGAGGGCCATCAATTTGGTTCCTACACCATTAAAGTCTCTATACAACGGATAAAATCGAACTTTAACCCCGAGTTTAGAGAGCTATCAATATTTCTCGGAACTCCCTCCATCTCCACTTCTTCGATAATGGTTGCTCTCGGTTAAAGTATGCGACAGACAAGGGATGAAAAAATTGAAGGTTCTTTTATTCGCCCATTTATCGAACTCTGTTATGTTTTTTGGGCCACTTTTCCCCTTCAACACGTTCGATACCGCTGTCACCAAAGTCTACGTAAAAATGGCTTTCTCGATTGTCAAGAACATGTCAAATTCGAAAAACGTCTGAGAACCCCGTTCGACTAACCAGATAAAAAGGAAAGAGTTGCGTTACACAATCGCGATTCCTTCGCTGTGCCGTTTAATTGCAAGAAACGCGTTTAATTTGCAGCGTCGATCGCGAATAGGAAAAAAAACTTTTATTTCCCGTTGCCGCAAAGTAATCGTCGGCTTTAAGAAGTTACACAGAAAATAATGGAAGTAGAACGGGGACGGGTTTAAGTGGCAAGTCGCGGCCGCATATTTTCCTTTCATGAAGCCGTCTCGTCCGCATTCGCACTCGGGTTTCCCAGGTTTTCCGGGTTTCACGGGTACGAGGCCGCGGGATTTCTCGCGCGGCAGATCAAAGCGAGCCCAGCCGACTAATCCTTGATCGGGGTGACATCAGAATTTCGGTGGTGGCTCCTCCCCCATCCTCTTCCTCGCTCTCCCTCTCTATCTCACTCTCTCGTTCCCGCGCCAACGGGATTTATGTCCGGTTTACATCACCGATGCCATTTAACGTGTCGCTACTGCGAGTGGCGCACTCGTAAATCGTTCTCTGCCGCATTCGCTTCCTCTATATTACAACCATGTAAGTTCCACGCTGTCTGCTCCATTTGCAAGGTGTTTCGGATCGCTATGAATACGAATCCCATCATTAATAAATTACCTCCACCGTCCCACATCCGGTTATCCTCGTAAATATGATCTTTATGCGAGGACATTTTCGGAAGCTGTCGTCGGAAACAAATGTCGGGCACTCTCGTTTCGCTGGAAATATGCTAGGGAAAGTTTTATTAAAATTTCTCTCAATTTAAATATCATACACACCTGAATATATCGGGTGTTCGACTACAAGTGGGAGAAAATTTAAGGGGTAGTTCTCTATGACAAAATTGAAAATGAAAAATTGCCATTTCACCGCCATTTTGTAAGAGATATCATTAAAGACGGTAAAGGCGATAAGAATGAATCAACTTTATTTAAACGTGTTTTTCCAGCGTCGGACCTGACGAGACTGCTCGACGTTTGCTTCGTTTTCGACGTTCGCCTGTTGTTGGCAACGAACCGCTTGTAAACAACATTAACAATATACCGGATGGCGTCACATGAGCAACAGCTTACAATTTTTTAATTATTAACGATTAAAAATCCGCGTATAATGCGGCGACTTGGTCAACAGAGGTGTACAATCCGTACGTCATAGAGGCGTGAAACAGTTGCGTATCGAGTAACAGATACAACCTGAATGAAATCTGCACAAGTACAAATATTCACAAAAAATGCAGTCGAACAGCCTGTGTAACGATGCCTCCTCGTTAGCCTCGGTAGTCGAATAAAAATCCATTACATCGTATTATTGCTAGCTCGAACATATTTTACAATAATATCGATTTTTTTAATGGCACGTTACAGGCATACAAAATAAAATTGCGCGATACTATTTGTTATTTATACCTGTACTCGTTTAGTTTCGCGCGTTCCATTCTTTTGTAAATTTCAGTTAAGACTTAGGTGAAGATTTTAGGTCAAGACTTTCTTTTTTCTTTTTTTGTTACGTTTTCTTTTTGTTTTCATCAGTTATATTGTAAAAACTGTATAAATTTGTATAAAAGGACCTCGGTCCGTATATAATAATAATAATATATGTCTGTAGTCGTAACATAACCATGTATTTCTAACCTTTTCGTTTGATCCTACTACCGAGCATTTTATTCGTTGCGATATATACCAAAATGTTCCCTATCATTTTAAAGATCGTTGGTTGTCCCGAAACGGTGGACCGGGGTTCGAATCCCTTTCGGGGTAAGAAATTCATTTTTCTCCGTTCATTCTCAGTTTAAATTTTCGCGGCCGACTTTCCACTTCCGTTGCATCGACACGTCACATATCCGTCCCGTCAGAAAATTGTTACCCTCAGCAAAGAAGTTTCACTTGAATAATAATAATAAAAAATAACAATGATACACAGAAGCCGGCAACGTAACCATCGATCCAAACCGCGTCGATATTAGCAGGGAAGTTGGTAAACGACGGAGCCGCGTTGATGAACTTCCGTGTCAATGAAACGATCGTCGCGTCGTCGGCGATGGAAGAGCGTATCCGGTTCCCTTCCCGCGTCTTCCCGAATCGAATAAGGATATCGCGCTCGCTTGATTACAAACGATATTCAGCGTGGTTTAACGAGAATGATCCCGATGATCAAGGGGCGGGCGCGCGGTTGCGGCCACCTCGCATCCGATCGATCGCTAACGAACATCTATTGTTCCAGGGTCGGCCGTCAGGCTGTACACGATGAATTCTAGCGGCGAGTCCGGGGGCACGATGACCGAGGACTACGAGGTGTCCGGCTGCGGTCCTCCGGAAGAGGAGACCGGTTCGAACTTGCCGGTGTGGGAGGCTGCGGCGGCTTCTTTGACGTTGGGCTTTCTGGTGCTGGCGACAGTTCTTGGCAACGCTTTGGTGATCCTGAGCGTGTTCACGTATCGTCCGTTGCGGATCGTGCAGAACTTCTTCATCGTGTCGCTGGCGGTTGCGGACTTGGCGGTGGCGATCCTAGTGATGCCGTTCAACGTGGTGTACCTGTTGCTGGGCAAGTGGATCTTCGGCATTCATCTGTGCAAGCTGTGGTTGACCTGCGACGTGCTGTGCTGCACGGCGAGCATCCTGAACTTGTGCGCGATCGCGCTCGATCGTTATTGGGCGATCACGGATCCGATCAATTACGCGCAGAAACGCACGCTGAAACGGGTGCTGGGTACGATCGCGGGCGTCTGGATCCTTTCCGGTGCGATCAGCTCGCCTCCTTTGGCTGGTTGGAACGACTGGCCCGAGGAGTTGGAACCCGGCACGCCCTGCCAGCTGACCAGGAGGCAGGGCTACGTGATATACTCGTCGCTCGGCTCGTTCTTCATACCGTTGCTGCTGATGAGTCTGGTCTATCTCGAGATCTTCCTCGCGACGAGAAGGAGGCTGCGCGAGAGAGCCAGACAGAGCAGACTGGGCGCCGTCCAGTCGACTAGGCATCGCGAGGCTGACGACAACGAGGAGTCCGTCAGCTCCGAGACCAACCATAACGAGAAATCCACGCCGCGTGCACACGCGAAACCCTCGCTGATCGACGACGAGCCCACCGAGGTGACGATCGGCGAGGAGAGAAGACACGCGACCACCTCCTCCTCGAGGAGGACGGCCGGCAGCAGCCGGGCACCCCCGACAACCACCACGGTCTACCAGTTCATCGAGGAACGCCAGAGGATCTCCCTCTCGAAGGAGAGACGCGCCGCGAGGACTCTCGGCGTGATCATGGGCGTGTTCGTCGTCTGCTGGCTGCCGTTCTTCCTCATGTACGTGATCGTGCCGTTCTGCCCGGCCTGCTGTCCGTCCGACCGCGTGGTCTACTTCATCACGTGGCTCGGTTACGTCAACAGCGCCCTGAACCCGCTCATCTACACGATCTTCAATCTCGACTACAGGAGAGCGTTCAGGAGGCTGCTGCGCATACGCTGAACATACACCAACAGATGTCCTCTTCTCGCCGGCTACCTGTCTCCAGATAACCGTCTCTCGGTGGCTACGAAACTGTTGTTCCTCGTTCTCGTTCTTGCTTCGCTCGCGGCCCCGGTAAACGACCAAGATCTCTCGGCGACGAAAAAAGAACACGGTCCAAGTTAGGGTACGTTCAGCTCGGAGCTGCGGTGAACGAGCAGATCATCTGTTGCTTCATAATCGATGCGTTGTTCGTGAGGCAACCTAGACACCCTTTAAACACTTTAAAGGCAACCTTTGAACACTTTAACTACCGCAAGTCATTAGGCTGTTAATAGACTGTGGTATAAGGGTTCATCGTTTCCTACATATAAATTCCAAGAAAAATTGTTGGAATTTATGAGAGTCACGAGCAGCGACCTCGCAGCTGCAAAAGTATATTAGAAAGTCCGCAATGATTGTTACCATTTACTTTTAAAAGACTATCCATCTAGTCATTGCTGGTAGATAAAGTGTTAATAACCGTACGATTATTTCTGCTTTGCTATAAATGCACCGAGGATGTTGCAGAACAGCTGTGAGAAGCTCTTCCAGCTTATAAAGTAGCTTTATAGACATACAGAGATAGACTGCGAGAGAAAGAGTGATAGAGAGAGAGAACTACCGGACAAGTCAAAATGACTAATGCGAATTTTTTTCGATTAGAAATATTAAAAGTATAAATATGTTTCTTTGAGAAATTTTTTTAGTACACTTCTCTATTGAAGTACATATTTAAATATCCCGTGTACGAAATCGAAATAAATGCCATATTGTTATTATTAGAAGGCAATGTATACCAACTGCGTTTAGTGCTCGGTAGTTTTAGTGTTAAAAAGAGAGCGCTATACACTTCGCGCCGCCATTTTGAGCTTCAACTCGTCCGTAAGACGGCTCAGTCTATCTCTGTGTGTCTATGGGTAGGTCCAACGAAAATTCGTAACAGCTGCGATAATATTATAGATAATATGCTATTGTTTTTTAATGGAGGCGTTTGCATAGAAGAAGCGAGGAAAGCAACGCTTAGACGCTCTGCCAGCTTCTGCCGCAGCTCCAACATAAACGTACTCTTAGTCGGCAGACCCAGGGAATTATGGGAATTGGAGACTGGCTCTCGGTCACGGCGCCCACGATCATCCAGTTTACGTCGACGGAACGATCGGGTGGTCTTCGGGGCTCCCATGACCAGCGCAAACCAAATTACCAGGAATTTCAATGAAACCCGGCTCTGCTCCGCTTTGCTCGTCTCTCTGTTCTAGACGCGTTTATTTTCGAGGGACGACGGGAAATCCTGGCGACCGCGGTCGTACAACAGGGATTTCGGCCGAGGACCGTCACGAGAATATCGATCGATCATAGTGTGTCCCCTCGAATGATCTTTCGGCGAGATATCAAACCGGATCGACGCGCTAGTTGGATCTCGAGTCTCCGGTGAAACAATCGTCTCGAAATTGCACGGTGCCCGTGAATGATTGATACTCTTTTAATGCGGTCACAGTGATGGACTAAGAAAAATCGGATGCTTCTACTCGTCGAACAATTAAGTTGAATTAAAAATGCATCGAGCTTCTCTGGAACGAACAGCCTCGATCGTAGTTGGCTGAAGAGTGAACACTTTGCGAAATAACAGTTCTCTTTATCTCGATCGAAAATTGTTCAAAACTACAATTAATGTTATTGGCGCACTGGTTCGATCAATTGGAGACAATAACAAATTTCATTATTATTATTATTTATTTTAAACGGACCGAAGTCCTTTTATACAAATGTATGCAGTATTGTATAATATGACAGAAAAGAATCTTAATCTTAAGTCTTAATCTAAAATTTACATAATTATGGACAGCGCGAATAGTACAGCGCAATTTCGTTTTGAATGTCTGTAACGTGCCATTGAAAATAATCAATATTATTATAAAATGTGTGTTGAGCTAGCAATAATGCGATTTAAAGGATTTATTGCTCCATATGAGGATTTGGATTTCATTGTTTGAAATTCTACTCTATTTCTCAAAACACGTTCAGGTACATAGAAATTATTTGCCTCAGGAGTGCGGGACAATCTATATTATTATTTATTTATTTATATAAATTAAATTAATCCATGTAATTTTTGCAAATTTGCTTATTGTCTCCAACTGATCGAACCAGTGCGCCAATAACATTAATTGTAACTTTGCGAAATAGATAGGAAGAATCCTGCAAAGCGATTCCGCGCCCGACGAGTTTGAAAATCGCAGCCTCGCTCCGGGACGCGACAATTCGAAATCCCGTTCGAGGATTCTCTCGCCTCGAAAATCTCTTAGCAGGGAGGAGTATCGATCAATCGCGTCCACCTTGAAAAATCGTTCTCCCGTCGGAATTTCCGCGGTTCTCCACGCCGGCTGACTGCGATAGTTTTATTTTGGAACGCGCGTCGTAGCACCGGAGGCGCAATTTCCAGCGAGTCGGATTAACACAGTTGGAAAAACCCCAGGATTTTTCATGCCGGCTGTACGACGCTCTCTTTTTATCATTTCTCGGCGAACTTACGTTTGCTAATCCAGCTTCGAAAGAGGGGGCCCCGGGCCGGTTACAAATTCGCGTCGCGTTAAAGATTAACTGCGACGACAGGGGACACGATAGTCTAATTTCGCAGTGGCAGCCGCGAGCCCGGTCTCATTAAAGTTGCTCCATTAATCCTGCGAGCTGACTGGGGAAACAAGCGCACGGATACCGGATCTTGAGGAAATTGAAGCTGCGACCGCGCGATCGTTCCCCGTACCCCCCCCCCCCCCCCCCCACCCCCCGGCCAATCTCGACCGTGATCACGAGCTGGACCGGAAGCGGATCGTTAGGTCGCCGGACCGGAGTTCTCGATCGCCGAGGAAACCTTGGATCGTTCCGTCCGCCGTGGGTCCTACCGAGCCACCGGCGATTAAGCGAATCGCAGGATCAGTCGTCGAAGACGATCAAAATATCTCGTTAAACGAGAGTAATTTTATCACGTGATCTTCGTCATTCTATTTAGAAGCAAGAAAACGAGAAACAAAAAGTTATAGACGCAAATTTCTTGAACACTAGGTTTGCTCTAGATGGTTTTGTCGCGTGACTGCGTACAAGGTGTTTCAAAATGATATGTTCTGACCACTATAGCGTGATTCATAGCTGTTACAAAAATTGTTATTTTATTTTATCCTATAGTATAGAGTACATGCGTCTCGTGTCAGCCGATCTCTTGGAAAACGACTTGAAGTTTCGTGAACCATTTTATTTCATGTGTACTCAACATATAATTTTGAAATGCCCTGTGCAACGAAGATATTTTCAGTATTGTCTTCGGTGACTGATTTGAGGATGGGGGATGTTTACGTAGAGAAGGAACGGCTGACAGAACGGTAGTCAGCGAGATTGTCGTTCGCGCTGCCAGCCCCCACGAGCGGAGCCGATTTCCGCTTGCGTTTACGGATAGGAAATTTTCTACGAAATCGACCAAGACTCCAGTTAAGACGTTGTAGAAGTTAGATCTTCAGATAACGGTGTATCGCGCGCGTCGCGTCCACGTCCAGCGAACAGCTGGCTTCTTCGGAAGGTGGACACGCCCTAACGACAAGTCCTCTTCCAAACGAACGGGGATTTATTCGTGGAACAATGGGGATGGTTACCCTACTACCGGCGAGGCCCGGCTCCGAAGATTCTCCTCGAGGAGCCCCGAGGAGAAAGAACGTCTTGTTTGATGTCGGCTATCCGATGATTCGAGGTCTCCAACCTGCCCCGCACCCCACAGACTTCTCCTGCTCGAAAGGCCGTCGAAACGATTCACGGTCGCATAGTCAATCAATCGAGCGTCTCCGTGAACGGAGTCAAGGCCGCGTCCTTAACGCGTAAAGCGCAAACATCTTCGAACAGAAACGTCCCTTTCCGTCTCCCTTTACGTTTCGAAACAGAACTCTGAGTTACAACCCTGTTGAAATTTTCTTGGAGATTTGATTCGTAATTTCCGAAACTTTTTGTTACGAACACTGATTAAAATATGAAACGTCCCTTTCCGTCTCCCTTTTCGTTTCGAAACAGAACTCTGAGTTACAACCCACTTGAAATCTCCCTGGAGATTTTTATTATTATTATTATTATTATTATTATTATTATTATTATTATTATTATTATATACGCACCGAGGTCCTTTTCTACAAATGTATACAGTTTTTATTATATAACTGATATAAACAAAAAGAAGACATAACAAAAAAAAAGAAAGTCTTAACCTAAAATCTTTACCTACGTCTTAACTAAAATTTATAAAAGAATGGACCGCGCGAAACTAAACAAATACAGGTATGATTAACAAATAGTATGATTTGATTCGTAATTTCCAAAACTTATTGTTACGAACACTGTTTAAAATATGAAACGTCCCTTTCCGTCTCCCTTTACGTTTCGAAACAGAACTCTGATTTACAACCCTCTTGAAATCTCCCTGGAGATTTGATTCGTAATTTCCGAAACTTATTGTTACGAACACTGTTCAAAATATGAAACGAAACGTCATTTTCCGTGTCCCTTTACGTTTCGAAACAGAACTCTGAGTTACAACCCTCTCGAAATCTCCTTGGAGATTTGATTCCTAATTTCCGATACTTATTGTTACGAACACTGTTCAAAATATGAAACGTCCCTTTCCGTCTCCCTTTACGTTTCGAAACAGAACTCTGATTTACAACCCTCTTGAAATCTCCCTGGAGATTTGATTCGTAATTTCCGAAACTTATTGTTAGGAACACTGTTCAAAATATGAAAACGTGGGGTAACATTATTTTGTACAACTATTCATTGCCTGCCTATTTCACAGATCGTTTAGGATACACTCAGACAGAATTATTGGCAACCAATTTTATACCCTTACGGTGACGCTCGATGAGTTCGTAGTGCGTGATCGCGGGTGCCACAATCGGCGTTAATTGTCGGCGACAGGAAATGGCGGATGTGAAAGGGCCAGACGGAGGGTTGGTCCTCGAGAAACGGAGCCGAGGAGCGTGCAGTTTTTCCCGCAGACAACGGGCGAGAGATGGGTCTCGCTCAGCTGGCGGCCGCGGTGGACGGTAGCCAGCCCGTTCATTATCAATCGCAAATATTATGGTTGTGAATATTAATAACAAAGAATTCCGGAGCGTCGAGGCGAGAAGCGGTGTGCGTGTTATATAGTGAAAGAGAAGCGAGATGAAGTGAAGGAGAAGCACCGTTGACGAGAGGGGTGCACGCGTACACAGGCTCGAGGCGTGGAGAGAATAAGAGCGAAGGGAACGCTGCACGACGGTCTGCCTTTGTGTGCTAGTATAGAGGGTGTCCCGTAAATATCAATTTATAAATAACAGCCGCGACGATTTCTCCATGGAGAAACGCGAGATGCACGTCGGCCGTTTCCGAAGAAGGTTCAGCTCGAACGCCGGGCGGGTTTCCAATGGTCGCGGGACACCCTCCCGCCATGATGGCTGACGTCCTCTTTCCTGCGAGGCACAGATATCCTGCATCGAACGGATGCGTTCCACGCGAGCGGAATACAAAGATTCAATCTCCGTGCTCCTCGACGTGCGTCGACGTTCATCAAAGAGTCTTTGACGTCGATTCGAGCGTGCAGAGACTCCGTTTCGATCTTCCGAGGGGTTGATAAACTGTTTATCAAACCCCTTCGGAGTCCGCTCCATTCTTTGCACGTTGTTAGAAGATAGTAATATAAGCCTCGGCGAGCAGAGAGTCTGCTCACAGATTCGTAGAACAAGAGAGAACGCGTCCGGAACTTGTTCCGCTTCCGAAGGAAAGTTTCGCCCCGGCGCAGCGCTCGGCTTATTACAGTCTTTTTTTCCCCGGAAGTACCCTCTGTCACGCTCTGCCGTGAAAAATTACCGGGGATGCCACCGCGTGGAAACGTGGCGGCCGGATGAACAATCGTTTCGAATGTTGAGGAATTGGTTGGTGCCGTGGATCGCACGCGGCAACGCTCTTTTGTGTCTTAAGGGCTGCAGAGTGGAGAGGAACCGCGAAAAAGAACGGAGGAAAATGTTTTCCTGCAACACGCTCCCCTTTTCAACAACGCTTTCGTTAACTTGCAAGAGCGTCGAGACGTTTCGGGGTGTTGCAGGATCGTAAGAGATTGCTGGAAAATGGCAGCGAAACAGAAAACGGTGCTACTCTCTCTCTCTTTATAATTGGATATTAAAGTGTCTTCTATTTAACCCTTTGCACTCCGAGCTATTTTAACTGGAAAATTAAACATTTCTTCCGATCTAGAATATTTCCATACCTTATGATTCTTGCAATTTTATGGATATGAAATTGGTACATTACCTTGTACAGTACCTAAATGTTTAGTAATTGATTATTGTAACATGATATTTGGTCCCCTCAGGGTTTCAAATACATTTACCCAATCCCCCTCTTTTCCACTCTCACCATCGCCTTTTCAGCTGGACCTACTGTTTATGGTGGGTTCCGAACCACCTTTTGCCAACAACACGTGAAAAATACCTCGGGTGGGTCACTTTCCGGTTTTTTACCAGACGGTCACCCATCCTAGTGCCGTTCACGTTCCGCATTGTTTAACTTCGGTGATCTAACGAGAACCGGTGCTTTCAACGGGACTACGGTTGTTGGCCTAGTAATTGATTAGATACCGATATATTTAATAATGTAAACAATATTTTGAAGAATGGTACAGCAATTTTTAGTGGTGCCTCAGAGGGGACAACCGAGTGCTAAGGGTTAAACGCTTCAAGTGCCTGGCCATCGGTCTCAAAGATTTCATAAAACAAAAGTAGTCTATCGAATGAAATGAAAATTATAAAGTCGAGATGCTTGAATACATTAATGCAAAAATTCAGTTACAAATCGGAATTACATATTTCTCTAAAGAAATAGCTGCAATGTGATGAAGAATATCTTTCTTGCACTGTTGACTGCACACTTTTTCAGTGTTTCTTCACAGATTTATTCGCCGATTCTTTTCAAATAAATTACGAGAAACACCGAAGATCCACGCGGAGCTCGCCGTGCAATATTTCCCAATCACTTATTTTCCAAGAATATTAACTCTTTGCACTCGGAGCTATTTTAACTGGAAAATTAAACGTTTCCTCTGACCTACAATATCTCCATTCTCTATGATTTTTTAAATTTGATAAATATGAAATTGATATAATACCTCATACAATACTTAAATGTGTAGTAATTGGTTAGATACCGACATATCTGATAGCGTAAACAATTATTTAAATAATAGTACAGCAATTTTTAGTGCTAACTCGAGAGTGCTAAGGGTTAAAGCACATAGAAGAATATACAAGAATATACAATAATATTCAAGAACATACAAGAACAATCAAAATCAAGTGCAATATTTTCCAGGCTAGAGCCGTTCCAGTCGCACGCGAAACTTTCCCCGGAAGTCGGTCGACCAATCGTTCCGAGTACTCTCGGATATCCGTTCGCTAACAGGAGGCCGGAAGCGAGACAGATTTCTCTCCGATGATCGACGCGCTCTCATTTGTCTCGCTTCGAGGCTCGATCGCGGCAAGCGGAGCCGAATCACGCGACTCGTTACCGATTTACGAGCGAGCACCGGTCGCCTGTAAATGAAACGTGGGGAAAGAGGACGCGGCGAGAGAAAACCGCAAAATAAACAAGAGGGAAGAAGGGAGTTGAGAAACGACGCGACAGCACGTTCGAGCAGATATCGTATCGCGTGGCAACACGTGGATTCCGTCGAGCTAGAGCGAGAAAGTGCCAGAGAGAATGAGAGAACGAAAGCAAGAATGGGAGAGAGAGAGAGAGATTGTGTGTGTGTGAGCGTGTGTGTGTGGGTGCGATGAAGAAGAAGAAGCGCTAGGTATTCACAGAGATAAAAAGGAAAACGATAAAAAATAACTCGAGCTCGCCACCAGGGCACTCTATAAATAAGGTTGTGACAAGGTTGTGAGAACACGTTCGTAGCCGTGCTACGGGCAACACAAGATTTTTAATTATTAGGATAGACAAATGAGAACATTACTTTATTCGTGGCACTGTCCAAAACCCGGCGCGAGCTCCCGTCCAAGAAGGGGACCACGCGCGACGCTTGAATAGTTTTAGGCGGACGTGAAACAAGCGACCTCGCCTGTCCAAACGGCTTCTTTTCATCCCTCGGCCAATCTTCACCATTCCCGCACCCCAATCACAACCGTTCCCCTCTTGTCGTTCCTCTCGGAGAGCAACGGTGGCCATTAGTCATTCGCAGAGCTTCGAACCTATTAGAAACGCGATATCGATTCATCTGGCAAACCCGTGTCGGCCGATATTTGTTTGGAACGACCGCTAATCGAATAAATTCAGTTGCCATTTGCGGATAACTAGTTCGCGCGTCTATCGTTCATGAATAACAAACAGATCGAAGTTATTCGTTGTCCAGAATTCTCAAATGGAAATGTGGTTCGCGGAAATGTGTATGTTGTTTGACAGTAAACGGACAGTAAACGCACGAAACGTTGACATCGTAGTTAAGGCAACCACATTCAAATAAACGACAAATGAACGAATCGTTTCTTCATTTTCTCGTGGAACCCCGTTGAGAACTCATGTTCTAGAACTTGCCAGGGAAAAAACCGAGCGAGCCGCTTCGCCAGTCCAATAAATATGTGCATTAATTATTCATTCGAATGAAGTGTTATAATGGCCGGCACTGTCGGAAAGGGAACCTCTCCCGGCCACGAACCGTTTCTTTTACGAGCGGCGAGTCTGTTAACACGCCTGTGAATATTTACGCTCGACGCCGACTCGAATTCGAGCTTTACACGCTTCCTCCGGAGCGATCGTAAAATTTCTGCCGTGCACCTGGTTCCCCGAACCCCCTTAATCCACGGGGCTCGTCGCGACAGTTCATTTTTATAGGCCCACGGCAGCGAGCCGACGGAGCCCGAGTTAATGGTCACCGATTAAGGGCGGGCCAATTAGTCGCCGCTCTCGAGCGCTGGCGTTTAGCTGTCATTAGAGCTGTTCGGGGCACTTAGGCATGCTCCCACGGGGAACCAAAGCGGTAGCCACCGTTGCGGAACTCCGCAGAACCTTGGGAAATAGTTAGCGACCTGTCAGTGCGCGATATTAACAATTGTATTGACGTTTCGATGGACGATTGTTAGTCGAGGCGGTTGGCTTCGAGTGTCTAGGTACAAGGATCGCAGGCTGTCGGATTACGTTTGAGATTAGATCGAGAGGATTTAACCGATTTGCTTATTTTACCGAATTACATTCCATTCGTCCATAATGCCACAATTAGATGGTATAATATTACGTCGTTCGGAAAGTCATTTAATAAAATAGGGTCAAGTAATAATACATGAAAGCAGTGACATCTCTGCACGAAATCCGAAATTACTTTCCAAAAAACCTAATAGATGAAACCTGATGGAAGAATAGAAACGTTTTAATAAAGATAGAAACCTTATAATTCTTCTTCTTTCATTACCTAGCTGTCGATTCATTTGATGCTTGACGGGACATCTAGCAGGTGATAGAAGCGCGCTAAAATTGAGGACAGTCTGGTCTCTTTACATATTTATTTGGTTTTTTCAGACGCAAAAATGTCTCTTGATAATGATCCACATGGGGATCGAAACGTTGAGGATGCGTTAATTATTTGCAAATTTGTTGTTGTTTATTGATCGAACCATGCGCCGATATCATAAATTTATTATATGTTTTCCGTAGATTGCATAAATAATTGTATGATATTCTACCGTAAAGGGTTAAGGGCAGTCGAGTATGACGGTCGAAACGCTTCGTTTTTCATTGAGTAATGTGCCAAAGCGACGGACAAGGGCGTTAGCGAATATCCAGGATAGTGCCGGTTTCGTCGAACCGTGTGTCCCGCGTCCCGACGAACGATCAGCGAACGGGAACGCAGATCAGCCCGAAATGCGATTTTTATTTTCACGGTAGGCCGCGTTTCACGGCCGTTTCACCCGGAACGAAGTTTCCATCGATGAGAACAATCTGGCAGCCGGCCAACGAGCATGCACGCCCGCTGCCTCCCCCGCGAGCTTACACTAGTCTCGTGGTGCCGAGCAATTAAGGTGTTCCTCGAAAGACACTGGTCGCGCTTCCGTCCGATTACTTCCGGCGTCATCCGACACGTGTTTCCTGCCGTTAACTCAGTTAACTTCCGGTCTACTGCACCGATACATCCCACGCAAGCAAAGTAATTTTAAAACAGCCAAGTAACGACGCTCTTCAAGGTGACAGTTCATTTTCTGTTGTGATATTCAGCTCTACGTTGTTAAACGTTTAATAAATATACAGCATTTACTGTATATAATATATATATATATTTATTGTATGAACATTTTAACCAAACATTAATAACGTATAACGTCTTTCCACATCACGAGAACATTGGCAACGCAACTCTTTTATTTTAATAACAACGATCGTTCTATGTCTTTCTTCTAATTGAACTTGCCGCGTTATACAATCGACGGGTGCATTCCCATCTCGAATCTATTTAAATCTTTATTCCAATCGTGATGCCAACTTTAATACAATAATGTGTCTACGCGACACATCATCATTTTCGCAATAAGACCACGTCTGCATGAAACCGAGACTCACCGCCTTACTGAAAATTCGAACATTATTTCTCCACTGATACATTCGTACAAAAATTAGTGTTTTCATATTTATGTGGCAAATCCATTGTGACCTTTTTTTTTCCTTCCCCATTGAGGGGTATCGCTTCCCCTCTGTTTCTTATCGAGGGGTGTTCGTGAGGGCCCATTCTACGATTCACTCACCAACATCACAAACTCGAGTGGGGTTTCCCATGTTCTTGGCTGTAAAATCCATTGTGACCTGTGAACTTCATACCAATGCCCTCGCGATAAAGTCCATCCATCTTGCGCGACGATATTCGGAAAGGGTGTTCCCTGCCTTGAAACGAGCCCACGGTGACCCGTGACCCTTACGAAGAATTTGATATCGTGAAACGAACCCTACAGAGTGGCGTCACGGTAAAATCGACCAACAACTCGCCTGTTTCCCGAGTCGTCGAGGGAAACGGGGCTTCGGATTCTGCGACCGGGTTTCCGGGATGACCCGGAATGGCCACTCGTACGGTTAAACCCACCCTACCATGTCGTTTCCCGGAAATCGAACGCAGGACCGCCTGTAGATTCTTCAATTCTCCGCGGCGGAGCACGTGACTGTTCGTGGCCAAGTTTTTTTCGAGCCGTCTCCTGTTTCGCCGGTTAGTTTTTTCGAACGGCTGCTTTGCTCAGTGTGCGTAACGCGTAAAGCTCGATCTACGCTACACGGCAATGTGCTCTGATAGAGATTTCGGTCGATTAACCCTCCCCCTCGATCCAATTAAAGTTCCACTGGGAGCTGCGCCCACTTCCTGTAATTACTCGACCCGTTTTTCCCATCATCTCCAAGTTTTTTGCCGATCTATCGTCGTCGCGTTCGTTGAACCAGCTTATTATAATATCGCCAGACGTTATTGCTCGAGCCAGAAGCTTTGCCGAGAACAATGAAGCGATACAAACGGCTCGCTTCCAAAGACCGTAGAATGTCGTTCCGCCCGCTGCAAAATGGCTTCCCGGTTAATTATGCATACGGTGTTTGTTGCTCCCTCCTGGCCACCATACGCGAAAGTTCTCGCGCGAAGCTGTTTCCACGCGCCGATTTGCCGGACGCCTCCGAGTGTCAAGCATACCGCGGAAACTCCATTAATTGAATCGTTACTGTTATTTTTATTGCACCGATCCAATCATGGGAAATTCAACTTCGCGGAACCACGGAACCGTAATGTCCTTAACGATTCGATCGTACGTTTCGCTAATAAACGTTCAACAATCTCGGTAATGGAAAAGATCATTGGTTTCCGCGTCGAATTGTTTGTATTAAACTGACAATTATCCCAAAGTCCGTACGAACATGGGTGCAATTAGATTACGCAGCTTGCAACGAAGGTGGCTCCTTTTACGATTATTGAGATTATCGGGAGATAACGAAACACATTAGATGCTCGAAAGATGGCCGAGGTATTTGCCTAGGAAAATTGCTGGACGATCAGTGTTTCCTTCGTTAAATATTCGTTATTTAATTGTTTCCATGATCGACAAATTGTTAATAACATATATTCATGTTTTCAGAGCATTGGTTCGTTCAAATACTACTGCTTAAGCAATTTTGCAAATTAACGCAAACATTTTCCAACGTTTCGGTCAACTATTTAGACCATTTTCAAGAAAAAAGATTTTTCGTATAATTGCGTCTGTAAAAATGATTAAATTAGTATACATTATGTTCAACACAAAAACCAATAATTCCAAATGTTTTAAGTACAAAAGACCACATACTTGCTAAGCGAATAATCTATTTGAAACATTTTAAAACTTTATGACACATGTTGATTCCATGCTTGCGATGTACAGAATGAGGAAACAGACGTTAGAGTTTAAAGAACGTTGGAAAATGTTTGTGTTAATTTGCAAAATTGCTTAAGCAGTAGTATTTGATCGAACCAGTGCGCTGAAAACATGAATATATGGTATTATTTAATATCTTACTTAATCATTTTTTAATCTTGAATCTCTATTTTATTTATACATACAGAGAGATGAAATCAATTCGCGAAAACAGTGGAAGGGTTAAGTCGTAAGAAATCTATTGATATTATTAAATGTATTGAGTTTGTCAAATTTAATTCCGCAGCCAAACTGCGTTCCAAAAATAGTGCAAGTGGTGAATCGAATCTTGTTGCAGCTTCAGTGATTGCAAAGCAAAGAGTTCGAGACGAGCGTACAGCTCCGGTGTTTAGGGAGCAAAGATCCTGAAGCGAAAAAGTCACTTCCTGTCCACCGGAAAGAACCCGTATATTTACAGTGCCATCGAAAGCTCTCGCGTCTCCATCCTCCTGCCAGCCTCTTCCCTGTTCCACACCTAGCGCAATTGGTCGAAAGAAAAGTATTCTGTTAATTTCCTGAAGGACAGAAGAGGTCGCGCTTGAACCGCGCCGCAACACGCGACTTTCACGGGCCTTCTTGGACAGGAGGCTCGGGAGTGCGTAGATATATTATTGTACTACATGATATAATACATTAAACACTACACTAACTACATCCGCATCGGCAGGAGTTGATTATTCCGGGAGGAGGACACCCGCGGATCTTTGCACACGCACGCAGGCGCCATTCATCCCCCGTATCATTTCTATCTAAGATCATCCTCTCGCCCTTCATCCCTTCAACGTTTCACAGTGCAAGTTAATATTCCTGGTACATCGTGTACAGAGAAAAAATCAATTTATTATGTAACTCCCACTTCTTGATCCTAGTTGCAATATTCCGTAAAATGTATCTCGTAAAAATAAGAAAAATGATATTGTCGCAAGGAAGTTATATTATTCGGAGAATTTATATCACGTTATGCATTATCGTTTGAATAGCCTTAATACCCATCCTTAAGAAGAACACACCGGGAAGCTGTGCTGAGATTCCAAAAGATAAACGTTTCCAAGGAATATTGAATATGGA
The DNA here is from genome assembly GCA_916610235.2 of Lasioglossum morio. Taxonomy (NCBI): domain Eukaryota; kingdom Metazoa; phylum Arthropoda; class Insecta; order Hymenoptera; family Halictidae; genus Lasioglossum; species Lasioglossum morio. The sequence continues at coordinate 19,753,383 of OU744323.1, read as the reverse complement.
ATTTTTACCTAGATTGAAATTCACAGAAGCTTTTTACGACACAATAAACAGGACGGAAATCTGTAGTTCTCTCGTCGTTTATGAGCACATTCTTTCAACGTATTAAAAATCGTGGAATTCTCCAGCGTCTCGTTACATATCGTATCGTAAGGATTATTAAATCGATTATTAGATTTCTTTTTACTCTGAACGGGCATTGACAACGATAAAAACAGTCATATCAATTCTTTCGAATTCAATTTGCAGTGGAAAAAACGCGAAAAGGGATTTCAGCCCGGAGCACTGCGGACCGTTGACAGGGAAAATATTTTTCGAAAATCCCCCAGACTACCCAGCCGCAGATTTCTCGCGTTTTTGTACGTTCGCGCGATCTAGATCCGCGGGATCCTCCGAGGATCTACGTGTAAAAATTGAGAGAACATTGTGTACATTGGGCCTGGTCGCCCGATCCAGAGAAACACTACGCTAGAAGTACACGTAACGTATGTATTGAAATATATATTATATAAATATATATATATAAATATATATATATATATATACACACGTCTAGTTAGTAAATTAAATACTCCGATGGTTGTAATTTACAAGTATAGCAATACTGGGGCTCGAATCTCGCGACCTGTGTCGCGCACAGAGCAACCCCCTCCAATGAATTTATTACGTTAACACAAAAACACACGTACACGGAAATACATCCCGCTGCATGAATTTCCCGGGAAACGCCCGGTTTCTCAATTTTGAAAAACTTTTTCGATTCGAGGGAGAAATGTGGTGCGAGTGAACGAGTGCAATTTTTCTTTTCGCGGACATCTGTGAAGCAAGGAAGCGTGAGACACGGTGTGCAAACTACATTCAGCGGTTATAGCGAGCGTCGAGTGACACTTCTCTGCTTTTTTTTTGCGGGAGATGCAACTCTGTTTTGTTAATTGCCGAGTGTGACACGCTGTCGACCCGAGGCAGAGCCTCCGCTGGTGATAATTTCGTTAGGTTTATTAACAGACTGCGGATTTTTCTGCAGTCGCGCCGTGTAGAAACTTGTAAAACACGACAGATCGTTTACGTGAAAAGAGATTAACGGTTTTTATTACTGTGTCCCGACCGCGTAACTGCCATTCAATACACGTTTCGTAAAGCGAACATTAGAAATCTACGAATTTGATCGAAAATAGATTCAATTAAAAAGTGTAACTCTGTTCAATGATTTTGTCGTTGATTGTTTGATGTCGTTACGTTTGTTACCAGATTGTGGATTTTTGTGCAGCTCCGACGTATTGAACTAGTAAAACGTGGCATTTTTCTAGGACTTTATATACGAATATAAGGAAGATCCACACATTGTATTAGAGATAATGTTTTCACTCTGTTAAATAATTGTTAAGTGCGTTGACTAAGCCTCAGCTGTTGGGGTGAACACTACCAATGATAATTTTACTACGTTTGTTATTAGACTGCGGTTTTGTTTAAAACTGTCATACGCTTGCGAAACAGAGATACTATGAATTAAAAAATTCCATTAAAAGAGGAATTTATCTAAAGATCCGCAGTCTATCGGAAATAACATTTCACCGATGCGATTTGCTTTCATTCGTAATCTAAGTTAGCTCGAACTAGCTATAGTTTCAAATTTTTCTGTAGTTCGTAACGGAAATTAAACTCCGTTATCGATCGGAATGCGTACGTCGATCGTGGAAAATTTTCCGAATTTTGGACACAGGATGATTGATCGCGCGGCGATCTATCGGGCGCAAGAACCCGGCTCGAAACGTTAATAAATTCCCCGCGAAACTCGTTCGTTCGGACACGTCGAACGCCATTCATTAATACACGGACACAAAGAAATTTCCATCAACTGCAACCGCATTCCAATTATGGAAATCAATCAGCCGTCGCTCGGAACACACTCGAGCAATCAACAGCCCAGTTTCCTGCCCGCTCGAACGATTTTTACATCCGCGAGAGCCCGCGGCGGGTCGGGTTTCAACCGGTTTCGAACTTGCCGCGCTTTTCGCGAAACCTGTTCTGTTCACCCTTGAATGGGCCACTCTCCGCAGACGGATCTAATTATTTTTACCTTTTCAACGATGCAGATTGCGCGGATGCGCTTTTATCCTACCGGTATCGCGATCAAGTAAATTTTGTTTAATTGCTTCTTTATCCCGAGGCGTTCTTGTTGCACTGTTCGCCCCGCCGCGCTTTTCCGCGACGTTAGCAACGCAACGATTTAATCAGTTTGTTTCATCCTCCACTGGTGAGACTAAATAAAAATCAACATTGTTTTATGGAACTTCATTTAATCGCGTGGAATTCGTTATTGGAGCTTGAAACGCGCGATTATACTTGTCGTTGAAAACTTTGTTTTATAAAGCAGATACATACAGTGGGTGTGCAATGTATTCGTACACTTTTTAAAAACGAATTACCTTTTCAAAATTCGACCCAACAGCTTCAGTTTTTCTTTTTGTCAGACGTCAGAAGGATTAGTTGACTAGCTAATGTGTAAATAATTTTGTTTAGAAATTATTATTGGTCGCAATTGCGAAGGAGAAAATTTCAACCTTGTATTTTGTAAATCTAAGGAAGTTATATAAATGTAGAAAGTTTCATTGAAATCGTTCGATGCATAAATAAGTCATGGGCATTGTGAGATGTGAAAATCTTTGAATTTAGGATTTGCGATTCATGTAAATCGCAGTTCCTTAGAAACCTTGATCGACTTCGATCAAACTTTTTACATGTATATCACTGGAGACTTGAAACTTTAAAATGCACTAAAAAGGAGAAAATCATTTCTTTAGATATTAGTGACTATAAATAAAAGCGTGGAGCGCCCACGAAGATTACGTGAATATAGTTTAGCGCCCCACGCTTTTATTTATAATCACTAATATCTAAAAAAATTATTTTCTCCTTTTCATTGCATTTTAATATAAGCATACTTTTTAAAAAGTTTGTTTTTATATATTTTCCTTGCCAATTGCAACCAATAACAATTAAAAAACAATTATTTAACGTTTTGAGAAGACTCACGCTTGGGTCCAATATTGAGAAAACTATTCGTTTTTGAGAGACGTACGAATACTTTGTACAGCCACTGTAATTATGCGTATAAGTCGGAAGCAATGCATTGTCAGTTTCTTCGAAAAATATTTCTTTCAAGATCCGCAAGTGCAACAGACAAAGCGCGAGAGGGTTGAGGGACGAGCGTGGACGGGGAGAACTACGTCCTTCGCGAATATTGAAGTCTGCCAGAGATTTCGAGCGATCGCGAGTGGAGTGCGTGTGAAAATGAGAGAGAGAGAGAGAGAGTGAATGAGTGTCTTCAGATTAAATAAGACTTGCGCATTAGTTTAAACGATACAGAGACTATAATAGTGTTACGAGGTAGTAGCCGGGTGTGTCGGCTTCCCTCGATCAAGAGATTTCTAAATCGTTCGCGTGGCTCCCGATTTCCAACCGTTGGAAATCCGTTCAAGGAGCGGAACCGTTTCAGTGTCTCCGAATATGAAGTCCGCGCAACGAACATTCGCGAAAGTTTCGCGTGGCAGTGCGGTGTGAGAATCCCGCGGAACACAGAGACACTAGTCGATTAAGAAGACGTCACATATACACACAAACACACACACCGGCGTGAAAATTGTAAAGACCGAGGACTCTTCGAGAGCTCGATTCGCGCCAGCGAGAGATCAATCTGTATATCAGGTGTCCTTCGAGCGAGCCCCCGTTCCGAGTTTCGTGCTCCGAAGCCTGCTGCGAATGATATGTGAGAAAGAAATAAAACAAACAAATCGACAACAATAACAACTATATCGATCTATATCTATATCTATATCTATGCATATACATATACGCACGTATGATACCAGTAAAATGTGGAAACCCTCTCTCGGGGCGTGATTAATCTCCTGAAAAGCACCTTTCACTCGTTCTTCTTCTCCCTTTGATCTTGAATCAGGACTTACTAGCTCGGAATCAGTGTAAGTAATTTTTCGAAGAGCTTGGAGAAGTATCGTTAACCCTCATCCGTCCCTCCTGGCAATTTGACACAATTTTCCCCGAAATAAGTTATACCGTTCTGTTATTTGTAAGTAAATTTGTCCGAAACTTGGTGACTTTTTATTTTTTAATGGGAAAAACTAATGATGTAAATGTTAACTCGTCAATTTCAATGAAAAGAACATCGAAAAGTAACTGTTTGACTTGTTATTTTATCGATTTTTTTATCACTGTGTCAATTTGACACCGAGGGACAGATTCAGTTCGTGAAATGAGGGACGGATGAGGGTTAAAGTACCCCGGGAATGAAACTTCTTGGTTCTGGAGTTGGATCTAATTTTACGGTGTTCGGTCTTCGTTTAAATTTTACACGAAAGTGTACGAGTACATTAAATTTTGTAATTCTTCTTAGTGTTTTAGAAAATGATCTCGGCGACAAAAGAAGTTCTAATCGTCGACGCCCGCGAGGGATATTTTCCGAGTTAATGTTTCAGGTACCTTTTAAAATATCGAACGGAGCCGAGGGCTTCAAGAAAATTTATTCGAACGATAGAATCTTGAATTTACCGGTGCTCGAGCCACGATGCAGCTAGCTGCATGCTAAACTAATATTCGGAGAGCTTCTTCAAACCGGAAATATTTAGAAAAGCTGTCGAATTTTATGCCTTTGGTTCAGATAGAATCTCGCGAGCCGAAAATACTGGACAACCGTATTTTGGACGTGTAAACTCAAAGTGAATATCTTGGCGGACGAGAGCCGGGTCAGTTTTACAGAAATTCGCATATTTTCATGTTCATTTGGTTTATATGTATGAGAATGAGTTAAGGGATGACACCACCCTGCAAAATTGAACTCTCGTTCTTGAGAGATACGTGTGCAACCCACATACGCCAGTACTCACGAAATTTGGCAGATGGATTTTAAATTACGCGGGTAAGAGGGTGAGGACAGACTGGAAAATTCAAGATTGAAGTTACAATTTTGAATATATCTGGGAAACTGGAGGATATAAAAATAAAATTTTATTTTTCGATCGTATACTTCTCCATGCACGTGCAGGTTTTTCTAGAACGCGGGAAAGAGAAATGAATACATCCGTCGAACTTGGTGGTTGAAACTACAATTTTCTCAAATGTGTCGCAAACTACGTACTACAGATTTGTTGAAATTCATGTCCCGCGCGTTTCGTTATTAGCCGCGGGAAGGAAATTACAGGGTGTCCCAAAACTACCCTAGGAGCCGAAAATGGGAGGTTCCTTGGGTCATTTGAAGCGACATTTTCCTTTACAAAAATGTTATTCGCGACTTTGTTTAGGAGTTATTAACGAAAAACACAGACCAATGAGAGCGCGACCTAAACGCGAGTTGGCACAGTCGGCCAATGGACAGTTGGCGCGCTGAGCCGATTTTGCCAACTCGCGTCTAGATCGCGTTCTGATTGGTCCGTGTTTTTCGTTAATAACTCCTAAACAAAGTCGCGGATAACATTTTTGTAAAGGAAAATGTCGCTTCAAATGACCCAAGGAACCTCCCATTTTCGGCTCCTAGGGTAATTCTGGGACACCCTGTATATTGAAATTTCGAGTCTAGCAGCAGACTGGTTCTTCCACGTTTCCGTGAGGCAGAAATGCGCGAAGCTCCGCAATCAAGCGATCAAAGAACGTGCAAAGGCGTGACAGAAGCGATGAAATTGATACAATTCCCACGAAGTTGCAACAGGAAGCCTGTCCAAACACAAGGGCTTCTGTATACGGTGATTATCTCTATTCGCGAGGGACCTGCAGCGTCAACGACGAATTCGAGCAACGGCTCCGCGTTCCAGCTCCGTTTACATCCGGTTTCAAAGGGGAGAAGAGGACCGCGAGTCACCGGGAAAAGGCCCGGGACTTCCGGTAATTCCGACGGGCGCAGCCGATTTGTCAGCGATTCAACTTCGAGCCTGATTCGCAAGAGAACTTGACGAACAGAGAATAAAAGTCGACAACTACGAAATTGTAAAAATGGTCCGTGTCATCCGAGTGTGAAAATAATTAGACTTTCGTAATTAGCAGACTGCGGATCTTTATGCAAAATAAAAAATGTTCGCATTGATTGCAGGACACAGGCTCCAAATACAAGCTCTATTCGTCTTTTAATTTTCCTATTAACATTTTACCCACCGGAAGCCTATTAATAGGATTTTCAATAATTCTGTTGTACCAAAAGAAAGCGTAGAAATTTTTATTCACATTGCAATCGTACATGAAACTCTTAGATAACGTTATTAAGGGTGACTTGTTAGCTCACAATGAAGATTGTTGTTGCTATTAAAGGTTTCATTAAAAAATGTTTAACCGTGTACCATGATTTTTCAAAATTATGCAGTAATCATCGGTCGGTAATGTGTTAACACGTTGGTCGGCCAGGGTAATTCGACTAAATTTCTCGCTTGGCCCAAATTCGACTGTTTGTACGCAGAACGGTATAATATGTTTTTAATGTTTTTATGTTGTATATCCTATATATAATAACCTATATTTAATTAACTCAAACAAGAAGAGCGTTACCCAGACATGGGTGACGTGGCGACGAACGTGTTAAGCTGGAAGTAATACCTTGATGTCCTTAAATATTTTCAGCGCGACCATTGTTTTAAATTGTACTTGCCCGTTATTGTCATAAATGCATAAAATCCGCGGTCTATAGATTAGATACCGTTGGACTAATATGTACGGGAAGCTTCTAATCATTACGGCTTATGGGAAATGTATAAATTGGTAATTCATCTCTGTCGGAAGAACGTTCCCGGCGCAACAATGTTGGTCTAGCAAACGAGGTCGCTTGTAACTCAGTTTTATCAGGATCTCGCCAGCCGGGGCCGGTCGAGTAACTTTTCATTAAGATCTAATGAATAAATATGAAAGCGAAATTTTTATTGGTGTCGTAATAATGAAATATAAATAGAACGTAGATGAAGCGGGAACGTAATAGCGAGATAATAATGCACCGAGAATGAACACCGTAAGTAAAACGCGTGTTTCGCTCGTTGAGGCTGTCAGACACAGTCGAGAGAAATTAGTTTTTAAATCACGCGGCTGCACGGATATTTTTTCGTGTTATTCCGCGAGTGATTGATCGCCACTATCCATTGTGGCGACGTGAAAAGATTGTCGAGTGCTCGGCTTTGCATGTTCATTGGCTTTCGAACGTGCCACGCTGAGCGAAATCTTGAATATCCTTGAATTCTGATCCGAGAAGAAATTTATACCGCTATATTATTCTTCGTATTATCACGCCACGCTTCTGGAAAATCATTCAAACTATCCAGGCTAGCGTTTAACTAAACCGTTGGGCTCCGCGAGTAGACGCGAAGGCAAATCCCATGTTAAATAGCGAACTCGCCAGCACCGTTCCGTTTAAAAAAGTTTGAAAAATATGGATTACTCGGATCGATTGATTATTTATGCGCAAATGGTGCCGCCGCGCCGGCCGACAATACACCGGATTGGCATTGTTCGGGCCGGGAATCGCGAATCTTGAAACGGCTACAATTAAATCCATTCGGCGCGGTGAAACAAAAGCGACGGTATCGGTGGCGGTATCGATGCTCCCCGCAAATAGGCGCGAAAATAAATGGTCCGTCGATACACGAGTACTAAACACGATAATATAATTCGGTACGCCCACGGGCCGCAGTGCCGTGTAATAGATCAGGCTGGCCGAACACCACCAAATTACACGGGTCCGGTTAAAAACGGAACTGGTCGCCGGTTCCCGTTGACCCGAAATTGGTAATCGTTTCCTCGATGATATATAATCGCCTCGTTTCGCTACCACGCGCCATCCTCTTCTTGACTTTAACCCTTTGCACTCGGAGCTATTTTAACTCGAAAATTAAACATTTCCTCTGACTTACAATATTTCCATTCTCTACGATTTTTTCAATTTGATAAATATGAAATTCATATAATACCTCATACAATACTTAAATGTGTAGTAATTGGTTAGATACTGACATATCTGATAGTATAAACAATTATTTAAATAATAGTACAGCAATTTTCGGTGGCGCCTCAGAGGCGACACTCGAGTGCTAAGGGTTAAATTTGACATTTGCTTCTATTTAATTTTGAAATTTCTTTAAATTTAATCTTGAAATTTCCCTCAATTTAATCTTGAAATTTAGTTCTGAACTATGTTCCAAGTTTACTAATTGGTTATATCCCAAGATATTTAACAATTTAAAAGATATTTTGAATTATATTTGCACTCGGAGATATTTTAACTTGAAAATTAAATGTTTTTGTCGACCTATAAAAATTCCATTCTATATGATATTTTTTTTTATTTTGTGGATATGAAATTAAAAGAATACTTCATGCAATATTGAAATGTTTTTACTAACCCTCAATTTAAACTTGAAATTTTCCTCAATTTAATAGGATTTTCAATAATTCTGCTGTAGCAAAAAAAAGCATAGAAATTTTCTTTGACATTGCAATCTTAAATGAAACTATTCGACGACGTTATTGAGGGTGACTTAGTTAGTTCATACTAAATGCTAAATGAAAATTTAGTCATGCACCACACATTTTTCAAAAATATGCAATAATCACCGGTCGGTAATGTGTTAATGTAATAAAATTTGTTATTCATTAAACTGACTACTTAATAGTTATGAAAATTAGTTATTTATACATACTTGCTAATTGTGAGAAAACAGAAAGAAATTGAAGTAAGTGACATGGTACTTGTCCATAAGACGGTTTGAACTGTACTAAACTGTAACTGTTGTGGCAAAGTCAAGACGGAAAACAAAAGCATATCGTAGATCTAACTAGCCAATCAAATGTGTGTTCACAGACGCGGACTTTGCTTGATAATGGTTCAAAACCGAACCGAAACGTTGAAATTGTAATACTGTAAAATTGCTAATTTTTGTATCTTTGATCGAACCTGTAGCGTCCATATCATATACTTAGTGCATATACAAAATTTACGATCGTTAAAAATGGAGAATGCAATAAAAAAAATACGTGAAATGGCACAAACCTCTCGAGAAGATACAAATAGAAACATCACCGCTCGAGTGGACCAATCATGGTATCGTTCGTCGCTCACTGTAGCATCCACCATTTTTGCGGATTAATCCGTAAAAGTCACGTCGCGATAACACCGACGGTGCATCGGCTGTAAATCGAACCGAGTCCGGCAATTAATTACCGCGGTAACGAACGAAATTATCGGGGCTGCGCTCTTGCGCGGAAATATTATAATCACATTTGCTTAGCTGCAAAGCATAGAGCTCGCTCTCGGGCGCATTAAAAAATTCAAAGCGAACACGCGCACCGTCAAAGTATTTCCGCGTAATCAACGGGTCTGCAAGAGCATCGAGGCGTCGGGCATCGCATAAAATTTCATCTCGCGGAATTTTTACTTTCGTGTGCGAACGGGCCAGGTCCCCTTAACGAAGTTACGCCATTAACGTGAACCAGCCTGCTGGCCAGGGGTTGAGCGCGGGGGTGGACGCCGCCAGAAAAGATTTTATCACGAGCGACAATATTTGTAATGTTTAAATAAGTCCGCAGTGCAGTTCATTCCACATCTCTCTCTCTCTTTCTCTCTTCTTCTCCCTGTTTATTCATCGTCCCGACGGGTTTTCAACGCTCGAAATTTTTAACCCCGTTCCCTCGCAAACCCCCTTAAAACGTAGCGGCGGCCACGTCCATTTTCCCGGGATCGTTCAGCTTTATTTTTCAACCGACGAACCAAGCATCAAGCGAAAACGAGGAAATATGCACGGGCCAGACCCGCGAAGGAATCCCAATGAAAAATACACGAGTGATCGCCACGGGACTTCGACATCGAGGTAAGTTACATAAAACCCTTAATAAGTTATTTCAATTTGTTTCGGATCACGAGAGCGCCTTGGCAACACGTGTGACAAGGTAGGACAGGGGCAGAGAGGCGACGGGCTTGCCAAAATCATAATAAGGAATCAAGATCAAACAGAGGTTCCTCGTCGCATCTCCCCCCACCTTTCAAACAGGATCGATACAGCTAATTGCCGTCAAAACGGCAGTTACGCTTTAACGCCTTCTCAGAAAGCTACTGTTCTAGAGAAAAGGATTCAGGCCCTTGCGCTTCTTATGTGTGTGTGCCTGTTCTTTTATACTACGCTATACTATCTTTTCTCGTTTCCTTTAATAATAATTATAAGTGTATGTCTTGGATATTTGGTCCCCTCAGGGTTTCAAATCCCGTTCCACACCTCTCACCTTTAACCAGCTCTCCCTATCGCCTATTTCAGCGGGACCTACTTTTTATTAAGGTGGGTTCCGAACCACCTTGGGCACCACAGTTTTTAAAAAAGCACATTGAATTAATTCAAGAGGTGCCCGGGCGCGGGGATTCGAACTCGAGACCGCCTGGTCGCAGTCGCGCGCTCTATCCACTGACCCACTGTGTGCCTTAATAATTATAAGTGTTGTCCGGTTTTTTTTTTTACTATACTTTAAGTGGGTTTTTGTGTGCGATAAGTTAAAGTAATTTTAAGAAAGTGGACAAACTGGTGACTCGCTAACCGGCTATTCTTCTAGGCGTTATTAACATAACTCCCTTCCACGACATCCTATTATGCTTATTGAACACAATTCTTTCTTTCTTGTTCGCAACGATTGACGTCCATCTGAAATGGGAACACTTCGCGGTAATAGAGCGTTCTCGAGATGAAAATCGAACGAGAATTTGCAGCGCAAAGGGTTAAGAGAGAATCTCTCGTGCTTTATCACGCGGAATCGAATGGTGTAAATTTCCCGTGGACAATCGCTCGGTGGATGGTCGAGAAATTGCAAATTGTATGCAAACGGGGTTGATAGGGCGTGAAGGTGTTAACGAGTGTGTGGTGGCAGGCGGTTTTTAATATTCGGCGCTATCGCATCGGCTCTCGGCTCGAATTAGCATAACACACGGCCAGGTACGACACGTCGCCGTCTATTCTGGCCGCGTTTTATCTTCGTCGGTTCCGCGGGGCCGGTGCATGTGCAGCGTGCGGAGTATGCAGTTTTTCGAGGAGCGGGGTATGAATTCACCCGGCATATCATTCCAAGAATTGAATGGGGAACCATCTGGCCCTGAAGGACCGGAGTACAGCGATGCCCCATTTATCTCGGCGGAAGCTCTCGCGGACCCTAAAATCCAGCGGGAACGAGGAAACCAGGGAACAGGGGAGAACGACGCGACGGAAAGAGGAAAGGAAAAAAAGGGAAGAGAAATATGTGAGACCCAACGCCCGGTCTCGACCAGACCGAGGGAACACAACAAGCTAGTTAGGGATATTCAATTCGCGATCGTAAAATGTTTTAATAACTAAGATTTTTCATTTTTTCTCGACGCTATGGTTCGATCATTATGTTACTGTTCCGTCCCGTCGGAACAGAAAACGTGGAGTTCTTTCGGACATATTTATGGTGCGTTCGTGACTAAGAATCTTCCTCGAAGATTAAGTAAATTAGGGTCATTCGACGACCATTCGAAACATTGCCAGATGTTTGGTTTATCTTAAAGGACAATGCACCATATATACCCATTCCCAAGGCTCCTTCAGAGCTACGAGAAGGAGGTCTAAACATTCATGAGGATGCTGATTGGTAAATGCAACTTTCGGCAGGAACCAATCAGTACATGTGTTTCCTCATCGCGGTCGGACAACAAGTCGAACTCCGACAGTTCCTTCTTAGCTTTCGGACAAGCATCATTGAATCCGCGGATATACAAGTACAACGCACCGGCCGTTGCACTTGTCAATCATTGAGTCTCCTTCCAAAGACTTCTAGTGCAGCAGTTAATTGTCCAGCGATCAGGACACGCGTCAAACCGGGATCGCATCTTACATTAGATCCGCGAGCGTCAGTTTTATTGTATCGATTCAATCCGGATTAGGATTATTCAAATCTGCGCGCGTATAAGGCAGGACCTGCTAGATCAGCCTTACTGATGAGTCCACTAGCAGGTCCGGGACGAAATGCTTCTTTTAACGTAATTCATTGTCACGCGAACCGATTATTGTCTTTTGCGTTCTTATATCATCAAATCTCTTGAACTACTGGCCCAAGATTAATTTGGCGGGCACAGATCCGGAATATTCGCGATCCCACAACTCGCGACAAAACAGTTACATTACTGTAATTTTTATACAAATGCTTATTCCTCAGCGATGTACATCGGTGGTTCACCAAATGTGACCGGTGTTGATGATAAATATCCTGTTGCATATAGTTAGCGGGTTATTTCGAACTTATGTGATGTCACCCATAAAAGGAAAGGAACGTTTCGTCCTAGAGCATTTGTATAAAAATTACAGTAATGTAACATAATGATCGAACCATGGCGCCGAGAAAAAAATTAAAAATCTTACTTATTAAAGCTAGTTAGGTCCGGGACTACACTGCCGTCCATAAGTCACCGGACACTTATTCAAATTTCGATGCAGACGATTTTTCAAGTGAATCTTCTTGGCTGAGGAGGCGACAATTTTTAGGCGTTACGAAAATTCCGATCGCATGAGGGTAATAGTTAGATACGTTAGAACGTTAGGACAATTATAAAATAGAACAAGACAATACCTTTTTTTCATTTATTTATTTTATGTCGCTTTCAACTCTTTGCTAAAATTACCTCGTGACGGGACCTATTTACAGTTTCTTTATCTATACCTAATAAGCAAGAAGTTTTACTTCTGTCGCACGTGGACTCCACGCACATGATTTTATTATTAAAGGGCCTGAAATGAAAATTCGGCCTCTGCATTATTATTGCTACAGTGCAGATTTGATGAAAGCTGCTCGTGTCTGTGGAACCCTAGCTAGGCTTTTGGCTATTCGAATTTGTTCGTTGCTCGCGAATCGATAGCTTCTTCTATCTATTTCTCTTACTATACCATGATCCTCCACGGAACAAGAATTTATATCTGTCCCGCGAAGGTGGTTTGTGCTGCGAATTATTTGCATCGCTGTTTCTTTAACAGAGCTCCTGGAAATTTCTATCATTAAATGGCCGGACTTTGTATAGAATCGCTTTTAAGCGTCAATTCATTCTCGTTACCGAGCAATCGAGTTTATCTTTCTGTCAACCAGGAATTTAGTGTTGCTTCGGGCAGTTAGTCTTCTCTTACAACTTCTTCGGTGCATTAGTTTACTGATACGGCTTTGCTACAGTTCTCTGTATCTCGATCAAGAATTGTTCAAAACTACAATTAATGTTATTGGCGCACTGGTTCGATCGATTGGAGACAATAAGCAAATTTGCAAAAATTACATGAAACTTAATTCGACGTTTTGGTCTGAATTTATACCATTTTCCAGAATGTAAATTTTCTGTATTGCGTCTGTAAGAATTGATCAATTAATTAATATATAGTTAGGCAAACGCATTCCCGAACAAGCAGAAAACACTAAGGTACTAAAAACGAAAACAAATGTATAAACTCACTTGCTTAGAAAAATGTACTAATTTAAATTCTTATTGTCTCTGCAAATTTGTTTATTGCCACGAATTGATCGAACCAGTGCGCCAATAACATTAATTGTAGTTTTTATACTTCTTTGCTTCTCGGAATTTCCACCATTTGGATGCGAGTCTTGGTAAGAACTCGTTTCAGTCGTCAATATATTTTTATCATCGAGATGTCAATCCGATTTCCGCATCTTTCTCCTTTACACTGGGAAATATCGCGTTCGAGTCGAGTTTTCCAGCTATTTAAGCCGACACGACGCGATGTCGTTTGAATCGTTTCGCGTTCGTTCTCGCTGAAAAAGAAACGGGCAGAGAACGCGGAGGTGGATCTGGGGCGGCGCGTGGGAGGTCGGAAAACGAATTCACATTAACCGTGCACCGTGTACTCGGTGAATGGGCATTAAAGCGTTCACCGTGCCGCGGGAGCGCGAGCCAACGAAAATGAAAGAGCAGCCACGCACCTATCTAGATCTCCGGGGAAAGTTTCATTACGGGAACTGCAACGCGCGAAACACCGCGAACAGAAAAGTGCACGGCCGAACACACATGCCTGTTCCCTATTCTTGTTCCTGTTCACCTATCGCGATTTGCACGTTCGTCCTTGCTCGCGTGCCATTCGAGACTCGATGCCTAATGGCCGACATTCATGATTCCACGGACCACGTGCGCCGGCCCACCTAATGACCCAGACGTCGCACAGCGGGCTGTTTGCTCCGAAAATGCGGTGAAAAACCAATTGTACAAATTCTACATAAATTGTAAAACTTTTGTTTCACGAGCTAATTGAATATCTGACGTCTTTGTCTCGAAAATGTGGTAAAAAGTCAGTTTTAAAAATTCTACGTATGTTGTAGTACTTTTGTTTCATTAGTTAGTTGAATATCTGAGGTATTTGCCCCGAAAATGCAATAAAAAGTAAATTTTAAAAATTTTACATAATTTGTAGAACTTTTGTTTCACGAGTTAATTGAATATCTGACGTCTTTGTCTCGAAAATGCGGTCACTTCTGCCAGTTTTAAAAATTCTACATAAGTTGTAGTACTTTTGTTTCATTAGTTAGTTGAATATCTGAGGTGTTTGCCCCGAAAATGCGGTACAAAGTCAATTGTACAAATTTTACATAAATTGTTCATGAGTTAGTTGAATATCTACAGAACAATCTATCAATATTCGTTTCCTCATTCATGTATTCACAATGCACTGTGATTTGTCGGGAGTTACTTTTTTTTAAATAAATTTTTGTTTTATAGAAGTTTTGATGCGCGTCGCAGGTCTTTTGAAGTATATCATAGCTTTTTTGATACAATTGCAAATTAGTTGTCGTTAGAACGTCGAACTACACAATACAATAATGAATGTTCGTCCAGCTCGAAACGCGGCGCACCCTAAATGAACCAAGGCAACCTTCTGGAATCGTGCTCAAGAAGTTGATTAATTGAAAAACATATTCAGAGAATCGTGTCACCGTTTCATTGTTTGTTCCGAGCCAAAAAACGGAATTAGTCCCGAGGAAAATGTTCCATCCAGTTTTCACGTACTGCGAGATGAATTACGAATCGTTAGCGTGTATCCGGGATACGACCTCGTTAAGCGACGAACTCCAAGGACCGTCGGAAAGCTCGAAAAAGTCTCGAACTGTGATACGCTTCGAGATACAAACGCGAACGGCAGTTTTCCTACGGGGAAAGAGAAGATAGCGCGCGACATCGCCGATCGTTCTTCCCCCTAACAATCTCATTTAATAATCTCTGCCTACATTACGTTAAAAACTCATACCTACAATTAAACATTGCTCTTCAAATAATATTCAACCACCGATTTCTGTTCGTCACCCAAACTCCGTCACAGAAATTCTTCAAAATCGCTTTTAATTGAATGAAACAGTACACATCATAAGTAAATCAAAAGACAAATTTGGTTTAAATTAAACATTTCTTCCGACCCAGAATATTCCCATTCCCTATAATTAAAAAAATTTTATGGACATGAAATTTGTATAATAGCTCGTACAATACCTAAAAATGTCTAGTAATTGATTAGATACCGACATATTTAACAATTTGAACAATAGTTTGAATAATAATGGTACAGTAATATTTGGTTTGAATAATAGTGGCGCCAATCAGAGTCTCTATTCGAGTGCTAAGGGTTACGAGAGAATACATTTTCGATGTTTGATCAATTGCGAGATGATGGAACTCATCAGTTCAAGAGTTCTGGACTTCGCAGGTTGCTTAAAAGCCTGAATAAATAAATTTCAATTGAGGGCCCACAGTGCGTGGTAACGAGTAAACGAAAATCAATTACAGGGAATTACTGGGGCGATGGGCAGCGTCGGTTAAGAAGAGACGCCTCGACGTCGAACTTGACAGCGAATATATTTCCGATAATTAATCGACGGATCCGCCGATGGGAGGAGCCGATGTCGATCCGAATTTTCCCAGCTCTTTTGCGAGAAGGATCGTTTCGCTTGCGGGGATCGGTTCCTGGAGAATAACCGCAATAAAATGGCATTACGCGGTAATTACGGGCTCAATGAGTATCGGGTCGTTATCAATTTCAAGCCTACGCAGCTCTGCAACGAACGTATGCATGGCTGACTGCCTCGCAACGGTACACTGCTGATCAAAATTGCAAGACAACCTGCGCATCATACGAATGAGGTCCTAGCAACTAAATATGTGGTATTAACACATTAATTACCAGGTGCTCGTTAGTACAATTCTCTTATAAAACTTAATTTTTGATATAATGAAACTTTATTCCCCTACTTATAATAATTATTCACTCTAAAATTAATATTATACACTCCATAAATAATCAAATAAAAAATAATTTAAACTTAATAAACATCTTTGAAAACACAATTCAATATTTTTTTTAAAACTATTTAAATAAAAACAAGTAAATTTAAAAATGTAAAATTTAAAGGTAATCAATGTAACATTAATACAATATAGTGTTACGTCCCGCGATTTGGGTTTACTGTTCTTAATTAATCAAATTAGACATAATTTAAACTTAATAAACATCTTTGAAAACACAATTCAATATTTTTTTAAAACTATTTAAATAAAAACAAGTGAATTTAAAAATGTAAAATTTAAAGGTAATCAATGTGACATTAATACAATATAGTGTTACGTCTAGCGATTTGGGTTTACTGTTCTTAATTAATCAAATTAAACATAATTTAAACTTAATAAACATCTTTGAAAACACAATTCATTATTTTTTTAAACTATTTAAATAAAAACAAGTGAATTTAAAAATGTAAAATTTAAAGGTAATCAATGTAACATTAATACAATATAGTGTTACGTCTAGCGATTTGGGTTCACTCTTTAGGGTAATCCCGAGTTCACGGATCAGGACGATATCAATTATTTTAGCTTTTGTGCCCACACGGCGAGTATAACCGTGTCTAACTCTGGTCACGACGCAACGGTTCGCTTGGAATCGGCATTCACCGGGTCTTAAGCTACTGCGTAGTAGTATCGGCAACTGTTCTCGGACAGTGGTATTGGTCGCTGTTACCGGACAGTAAGTGAAAACGGCGCGGATCTTCGTAGGGAATATGCGCTATGGCTATACGTCACCAGACGTGACAATAGTCAATTATTTTACTACTTTTAATTTAATTTTTGATAGAAATCATTCAATTCTGTTCCTGAGCACTACAATTACATGGAGTTTCGAAACTGTTCCTTCATTGTTCTCGAGGACAGAAACGTGAAAGGTAAACACTGTGAATGGCTCTGTTTCACAGTACGTAGTTAGGGTAACGCAATCCCGCGGGATAAATGTGGGATTTATTAGAATCCCGCGGGGTTTCGGAACTACGGAATTTTGCTCTTCAATCAAATACATCTTTAATAAAGAAACAACATTTGAATGTCGGTAATTTTCACCGTATCTTCGAACGTTGACGAGCAGTGTTCGCGGATCTACGAGTTTAATAAACCGTCGTGTCGCCGGCAATCAATTTTTCCACACTTAACGTTACGGCCTGGCCACGCGGCATCCAGATAAAACGGCTCGCCGCCAGTTATCGTTCGCTTCGCGCGGTAATTCAACATTATATCAGGAATTTATTGCTGTGTCGCGTCGGCTCGTTCGAGCTCGTTGTTGCTGCCAGCCGCGTTTTTTCACACGCCCCTATCGTTCCCGCGAAATCGAACGCCGCCACGCTGGGAAAATGTACGGAAAGGTGAAACCATGGAAAATTCAAAGCGGGAACTGTGTCGAGCCACGATCTACAGGCTGTTGGATGGAAATTGCGCGACGCGCCGCTCGATGCCAGACCGAGATCAAATAATTAATAATTTACACCTATAATGCTTCAGTTATCAGAGCCGTTATATCCTCCCAGTCTTTCACACCACCGTCCACTCTACCTCTGCTTCACCATATTCGCTTTTACTTCGCTGTAACTGTTTTGTCCGCGTTATCTAGCGAAAAATAAACAGATCGATACATACTTTGCTTTTCTTATTTCCGTTCGCAGATCTGTTTGATCCTCTACGGGGCTTTACGAATTTCTTCTACATTTATTTCTGTGATATTATATTTTCTACTCTTAACGTGAACGTACCGAACGGACTTCGAACCACCAAATTTTCAGGATTATGATTCAGTGAACGCTTTTAATCGAGTGTGCTTCGGTAAAGATGTTCGTACAACAATTTCTCGTAACAACGTTTTTCTATGTTTAACCCTTTGCACTCGGAGCTATTTTAACCCGAGAATCAAACGTTTCTTCCGACCTAGAATATTTCTATTCCGGCATTCCCTATGATTTTTATTAGAGTTTTTTCACCTGAAGTTTATTACACTTCAAGCATCGCTATTTCTTTACTCAGAAGAAATCAGGTAGTCACAGCTCGCACCTCCCCTCTTCATTTTACTTTTTGGTGTACAATAGTTTAACTTCAATGTACTAATAATAAAGTGTCACGTTGTGTTACATGTGAAGAATTTTAATTCACAACTGAGAAACGTTCATTCCATAGTGTGGCGTAGATTGAATAAACATTTAATAAATATAAGGTGTATATTTGATCTCCTAACCTCGTCATTCCCAACAATTTTTTAAATTTTACGCGTATGAAATTGGTATAGTACCTCGTGCGATATCTAAATCGTATCACAGTGTCAAATGTAATTAGAGTCAATGTATCGATCGATATCACAGTGTCAATGTTCGAACTAGATTTTCACGACAGTAGCGTCGGATTGCTCCCTAGCAGGCGCTCTAAGTAAAACCTGGCGTGAATCGTATGTTTCCAGAGGTAGGGTTAAGTAACAAATGAACCGAGGCCCGAATCCCTGAAATCTACCACCGGCTGTTTAATTTAAGCGATGACAAAGGGCCACTGTGTTCAAATGCCGGGCATCCTTTGTCAAAGTAATTCCCCCCCACGTTGGAACAAGAACCGCCGGACAACAATGACAGTGGCTGCCGCGAATTTCGCAATTGGCAACACCGATCCCCATTGTTGCGGTTTACGTAGAAACTCGGCGGTCGGTTTATCAGCGAGTATTATTAAATACTTAGGATTCACGGGGGTCGGGGGCCGGGGGCCGGTGGACGGGTTCCAAGAATGTTCGCTCGAAAATTATGCTGCCGAGGCTCACACTGCTCGAGGGTAGTTCGCGCTTCGATCGCGCACGATTTTCTGCACCATCTGTAATGGATCGAGTGCGAGACGGTCGTTGGAGTTTCGGGGAATTCTCCAGATTGCAGTTCGATCGTTTCGCCTCGGGTTCGTTGCCTCGGGAAATTTTCTGACCCACGAACGAACAAGGATCTGCTCTACGTCGAATCGCGAAATTAATCGATTTCACAGAAATTACCCCAAGGTAATTTCTTCGAACGCTTCTCGTCTTATGAAATTTCGTTGTGAAAATCGCCTTTCTGCTCGACGTCTGACCTTTAAATCGTTTCATTGAATTTTTTTCGATTACTATTTCATTCATCTTTCAGAGAAAACTCGAACTCCTACCTTCGAATTGTTTCATTGATTGTTCCAATTATTTTTCGAGACAGACTGTTCGTTTAAAATTTTTTTTAAAGAACGTCAATCCTTTTAGCATGTCGAGAAGTTTCAGCCGCCACGTTTGGCTATCACGGCACAGATTAGAAGTGCTATCGGGAACTATCGGGGAAATTTCATTTTTGCGATGAATTAAAACGGAAGATTTAATTTCCGGCGAGCGAAATAATACTGTCCGGAAGATTCGATCGCGAACTTGCTCGCCCTTTAACGAACGAACGTCAACTTTTTCTGTAAGTAGATTCACTGACATTTACTGGATGCAACGCGGACGTTGAATCTTAGAGCTATTTTCATTTGTCAATCCAATAGAAAATCTTCGTTCCAATCTATTTTTACGGTCTCCGTAAAAGGAAGATCCGGCACAAGATAAGTTGAACAACGTTCGCGAAGGTTGTTATTAAAAATATTACACATATTTCAATATTTAAAACATTAGACATACTAAGGTAAAGGCACCGGTAGTTGACCATTTTATAGAAAAACGTAAAAAATAAGTTTTTATAAGCTGTGCACTTTTGATGAAAGTGAATCTCGGGTGCTATGGCATTTGTTGTTTAAATTTCAGAACAATTATATGCGAAGTGAAGTATGCATAGTAATAACGGACGTCTGAATTCATTAAGGTTAGTCATATTGTGATATATGTCTATCTGTTAAGAACAGCTGTACGGTTCAGGTAAAAAAATCCATACGTTGTGAACTTTTCGCGAACGAATTATTTGCTGTATATATTCTCACAGAGTTTTATAAGTGATAAATGCATTGTTTTTGTTATTCTAACCTGATAAACAATAGTTTATTAGGTGGTCAAATACTGAATACTGTTTTTGAACAATTTTCAGAAGTTGACACGCGGGGTCAATTACTATTGTGACTCATTTAAATTTGTTTACGATTTATAATGCATCCATGTAACATCTACGATTGTTAGGAGTAAGTACACTGTTGTATCTAGCACAGACTACAGACTTCTTATATGTCAGAATTAATCTTATAACATTCACAGTTAAAGAAATTCATAGAGCATTCGTTTCTCTCCCGAAAATTGGACTTCTCAAAGACCGTGCGTGACGGAGAAAAACGATTTTTTATCAGATTCCTCGAACGGGTAGTAAAGAGATGAAAAATTTTAATTTCGCCGACAAGTGTTACTTATTCGAAAGATCTGGGCCGCTATTTTTCTGCGTCGGGACCGCGGCTCGGGGATTCGATAACGCGCGGCCGACAAAGAAACGGGATATGCAAACGGCCGAGAATAAATCGACGATAATAATGGTCTTTATTTCCATAATTGTTACTGGGAATAAGCATGCCACGGTCGCGCGATCGCCAGATATCAGATTCCCGTGTTCGCCGCAGTTCCCCGTGGAAATTACGTAATTTTCGCGAATCGTTGATAAGGACGCGCGCACCCACCGGTACTTTCTGTCGGCCCTTCGTGTAGCCCAGGACCGTATGTAAAAATAAAGGAAACAAAATATACAAACTGCGACACTATTTCGCTAGAAAATTCCAAAGATCTCTGCGAACGTCTAAACTGACAAACTGTGCTGAAAGCGATAAAAACATGTCCGAGATTGCATAAATCTGAAAAGGCTGGACTGCGTAAAAAAAAGAAACCATTTTTAAAATATTCTCAAAATTGCAGAACTCTGTGCGACATGTGGTTCGAAAAAATGTTTTATCAAGGGTCGCGGAAAAAGTTACGAGCGTTCGCCTCGGGAGCTTAACATGGGGAATATTCACGCCCCCTTCAATTTGTTACGACGCGTGCATTTGATTAGACCGGAGCCTTTGTTCATGGTGCAACACGTGCAACGCGTGCGCTAAATCCGCAACGGCCGGCTGAAATTTTAACCGCATGGCCGACGCGACGGCTCGGAATATATTCAAATTTTATAAGAGCGACGCTCGACATAGTCGTTTTCGATGTCGGGCCACGTGAACTTCCACGGCGAAACCTCGCTGGAAACAACACGAATGCAGCATCCGTGCATCTCGTTTATATTCCGCGTCCGGGAACGCTACATTCGGACACAGCCATGACGATTCCCCACTTAACATGGAGACGATACATTGCCTACAAGGTTTGTTGTTGTTCGTGTTCATTTGCTCCGCACGTTTCCATTATGTTTTGCAAAAACGCACAGTGGAGTATTTGGCCCGAAAAGCTGGCCAAAAGTCGATTAATAAATTTTCTCTAAAATATACAATTTTTGCATTCTGAGATAGTTGAATAAACAAGGTGTTCAGGCTATTACTAGTCAGCATTTTTTTAGAAATAGTAAATATTAACACATTACCTACCGAAAGCTTATTAATAGAATTTTCAATAATTGTGTTGCACCAAAAGAAGCACAGAAATTTTCTTTTACATTACAATCTTAAATGAAACTATTATATGAGGTTAATGAGGGTGACTTGTTGGTTCACAACGAAAAGTGCTGTTGCTATTGAAGGTTTCATTAAAAAGTGTTTAGCCATGTACCATAGATATTTAAAAATTATACAATAATTTGCATTCTGAGATAGTTGTATAAACAAGGTGTTCAGGCTATTACTAGCCAGCATTTTTTTAGAAATAGTAAATATTAACACATTACCTACCGAAAGCTTATTAATAGGATTTTTAATAATTGTGCTGCACCAAAAGAAGCACAGAAATTTTCTTTTACATTACAATCTTAAATGAAACTATTATATGAGGTTAATGAGGGTGACTTGTTGGTTCACAACGAAAATTGCTGTTGCTGTTGAAGGTTTCATTAAAAAGTGTTTAGTCATGTACCATAGATATTTCAAAATTATACAATAATTTGCATTTTGAGAAAGTTGAATAAACAAGGTGTTCAGGCTATTACTAGCCAGCATTTTTTTTAGAAATAGTAAATATTAACACATTACCTACCGAAAGCCTATTAATAGGATTTTCAATAATTGTGCTGCACCAAAAGAGGCATAGAAATTTTCTTTTACATTACAATCTTAAATGAAACTATTATATGAGGTTAATGAGGGTGACTTGTTGGTTCATAACGAAAATTGCTGTTGCTGTTGAAGGTTTCATTAAAAAGTGTTTAGCCATGTACCATAGATATTTCAAAATTATACAATAATAACCGGTCGGTAATGTGTTTAGAAAAAATGATAGAGGAAAAAGTAGTACTTGTTTTTGATATGCAACAAATTGACATATGCATTTTTGTTGTATTTACATTATTTTCATAGAAACGAAGCTTACCTTCACTTTTTTAAGATGGGGACGTGTCATGACATAATTGTTTTCTGCGTGGGTGGAGGTATTATTTCATAATGTTGTAACTGATCTGAAGACGAATTCAACGATATATAATATTATGACTTTGAGACCCAAAATTAACGTTGCAATAGTATTGGCCAGCTTTTCGGGCGAAATACTTGAGACAAATACGTGAGACGTTTGAAATATAGTTGGAACAAGTGTAAAAAGTTTGTGCAGAAAAATAAACGATACAATTGAATGTTACTAGAAGTCTTTCGAAGCGTTGGATTATTAATAAATCGTGTATAATTCTCAGCTACAATTACTGTGCTTGGTAACCGGTAAGTACTCGAATTCGACTAACCGACAGTTAAACGAATTACGCGTCTCTTCGGCGAAGACGCGGATAACGAGGGGAGGAGCCTTGGTCCTTTCGGCGAATTGAAATTCAAGGTGAGTCCAATTAATTGAACGGTTTCGATCGACGCGGGAACGGAGTGCCGACAATTGGAATATTATTATCCGTTCCCGGGAAAATGTGCCGAGTCGAACGATGAGTCACGTCGAGGACGACGGAGCCTGGGTTAGCTACTTAAAAAATCCATAACTTTCGTCGCGGATATAATACGCGTTCGGAATTTCGCGCGGCAGATTGTATCGCGACCCTGGCAAATTCGAAATCGACTTTTCACGATCTACATTCTCACCCGCTGTCCTAAATTCGGTCGCATTCACGAACCAGTCTGCGAAAAAGATCAAAACTTACCGCCCATTCATTTATCAGGTTGGTAATCAATTTTCCAACACGTCTGTATTAACTGTAAGAGGTTTCGTTTCTCTTTGCGATGAAGAAAATTGATAATTAGTCAAGAGGAAGTCTCCAATGATTTTCTCGATCTTGGGGAAACTTACCACGCTATGAGAGCTCTTGTACGAACACAACGACCGAGCATTGTCGATCAATTAAAGCCAGTGAAAACTAGAATCCAACTTTGCAAATCGAATCGTAGAACCACGAATGCCATTCAGCCGCAACATCACGCGACGAAGTTCAAGATCAAAAGACTCGGTCGACGAGAACTCGATAAAGAACACGCGGCGCTGCGAAATTCTGGCTTAACTTGGCTGCAACCAAGTTGCATTGTTCACAGTCGCTTTTTCTCGATTAATATCGTTTCGTAATTGAGAATCGATCGATGAAATTGCGCAATCTATGTCATGTAATGTTTTGCTCCACAGACCTACATACACTATATGTAAGATCATTTGTTTCTTCCTAAAAGATTGTGAGCTGTATATATAGCGTCACGTATAGCAAATGTAAGATTCTGGCAATGTAGCCTCTTTGATTTGCAGCTATCCAAGTGAACTCATCAACTGTGTAACAATTAAATTCCAACTATCCTTATGCTTAAAAATGTTAGATGCCCGACCCAACATTAAAGCTTGTCTTCTTATATTTCATTTCCTAAGGAATTGTAAAGTACGAATTTAATTTGATTTAATATTGTCTATGTATAGCCAACAACCGTAGTCCCGTTGAAAGCACCGGTTCTCGTTAGATCACCGAAGTTAAACAATGTGGAACGTGAACGGCACTAGGATGGGTGACCGTCTGGTAAAAAACCGGAAAGTGACCCACCCGAGGTGTTTTTCACGTGTTGTTGGCAAAAGGTGGTTCGGAACCCACCATAAACAGTATGATGAAACAGTCCCCTGAGAGGGGACCAAATATCATGTTACATATTATCTATGTATGTATGAATATGTATTTACTGTAATTTACATTTGTACAGCAGATATAGATATCAGTTGAGATCTGAAATGCTTAATAAAAAAAAAAAATTGCGCGATCGTTTGCAAAAAGACGTGACCACCGTTTTAACGGTCACAGCGGTCACTGATCCTTCGTTTTCCCCGTCGAAACGTACTTCTATTCGAAATACAGCAATTTCACGGTAATGGTATAGAAAAAGGGGAAAAACAAATTCCGATTCTTCGATTGCTAAAGGTTCTAGCGGACCTTTTACGCGGCAGAGCATTCGATCCCAAGCTGAATTCAACGGAGAGAGCGCGAGCACCGCGAAATTGCGGTGCATTAACGCGGCTGAAACCAAAATCGCATTGTCCCCGGGCCCGTTCCCCGCCGCGAGTGCAATATCATTCCACAATTAAGAACTATCCTAAAAGGGTCGAGCGTTCCCCGAGGCCTCGATTTCGGTGTTCCTGGTCCACCGAGGCTCGAATAGACGCACGACCGCCACACTATAGAGCAACCGGCAGAATTCTGTGTCAAAATCAAAGAACTTTCGATAGAAATAAGATAGAGCGATGACATTTTTTTTTAATGAAAACTGAAACTTGGCAGAATACGAAATAATTATAGAGATTGTGGTACGAACACTTTTTGACCTTGAAACAATTCGTTAAACTTGTACAAGTTCAAGAAAATTGTGGTTTTTCCAATACCACGTGCGGAAAATGTTTCTTTTTTTAACATGCGACACATCATTTCCCGTAGATTTTTTCACGTTGATATCAAATCTGCTCTCAAAATTTGTTGACGACCTCAGGATTTTTCAAAAAGTCGAATTATTGTTCATAATTTACATTTTTATTTTTTCAAGGTTAAAAAACATTTGTATCATAATCTTCCTATTTTCCCATATTCTACAATGTTTCAGCTTTCATTTAAAAAAAAATATTTCATCGCTCTATCTCATTTCTATCGAAAGTTCTTTGATTTTGACACAGAATTCTGCCGTTTGCCCCATAGTGCGCCGACCATAGACAATGTCGCAGCTCGGTGGGAATCGAAGTGTGCGCGGCCGGCCCCGACAAACGTATCTCTATGCATGTGAACGTCAAGGCGGCCCAATTTGCGTGCGAATACGCGGTAAAAGCTCGCCCGGTGATTTACAATACAGCGGCCAACTATAGTGTCCGGCATTGTCGAGATGGGAAATAGTTTGTGCAACAACAAAAAAGAGGGAGGGGAATGTAGGAAATGTGGAAAGAGACAGTACCTCTGGTCTGAGAGAAAGAGAGAGAGAGAGTGGAAGGCGAGCTTTGACCGTGTCATCCCCGCGGCAACCAGTGTGGAAACACAAACGAACACGAGGACCAGCCCTCTCTCCCTCTCGAAGATTTACTATCACCTCGACGCACGCCACGAACGGCTTCCTTCCAACCATCGAAACTTTCACGCCGAACACGCGATTTTCAACCACCGACGACACAAAATTCGCTGCCATCATCCGCTCGTCGAGAGCTTCCGGAAATTAGGTTTGTTACAATACAGCTTGTCGGGTCACACCGAGCAAACTTGCTAAGATTTTACGGGGACTTTCAGGGATCACCAGCATTTTTCGCTGAATACGTTCAATCGTTGCTCGCTTGACAAAGTTTCACGCTTTCCACCGTGCAACGTATTCGTTTTTTTGCACGCTTATAGACCAGTAACACTTACATTCACTTTGAGCCAATCATATGTTCGTCACTGTTCACAGGCAAGCTCACTTTTCTCGGTCCACAATCTACCAAATTGAAACGTGCAAAATTGTTATTTCGATTTAACACTAGAACTACCGAGCACTAAACGCAGTTGGCAAACATTGCCTTATAATGACGACAATATAACATTTATTTCGATTTCGTGCAAGTTTTATTTAAGTATGTACTCCAACAGAAAAGTTCACTAAAGAAATTTCTCGGAAAAACACATTTATACTTTGAATATTCCGAATCGAAAACAGTTCGCACCAGTAATCCTGACTTGTCCGGTAGTTCTAGTGTTAAAAAGAATTGCCCGATGTTGCTTCTGTGTGGACGCAGCTTGAAATTTTAAAGACATAACACAGGGGACATTTTCGCGATGTTTAAAGGATTCCGAAGCAATTCCGAGAACGATTCTTCCACTGGGAGACAGTTAAGACAGCGACACGTTTTTTTCGGGCTATTCCGCGGTCCGTTTGGCTCTTTCTTCCGTGGTAAAACCCATAATCCAATTTCCAGGTGGCGTGGTAGGGGTTCGGCCGATAGTTTTTCGGGTTATTAATCGCGGACGGGGATCCTGTGCGCGTAACGTCGATATTTCGAGCTGGAAAAAACAACGGGCGGTACGGGGTGGGTCTGGTCGCGCGTACCGAACGATAAATTTACGTCGTTAATTCTCTGGCAAAGCCGAATTGCTCTGCCTTTGTTGCGCCCGGCTGCCAACGGCGATAAATCTACGATTCCGATATCGGTCCCGCTAAAAGGTTACCGACGAATTAATAACTGATCGCGTCCTATAGATAGACCGGAAGCGAGAGGTCGACGAGGCTCGCAATTACATCGCGCGTGACACGCCTCACCCCCTTCCCTCAAAATTCTTAGTATTATGGTTGTGTTGTACGCTGTATATTATAGATATATTACAGAGAAAAATGTAAGGGGGTCGATAGGAAAGAGGAGGAGAGAATGTGCATGACGTGCGAGAGATACCTGGGGACACTAAAGCATCTGGTAGAGGATTCTGACGAGATGGAAAGAACAAATTTAAGCATAGAAAAGATAGTACTAAGCAAAAGAGTGAGAGAAGCAGTAGACTGGCTTAGAAGTGTCGAAACGAAAAGGAAAGAAACAACCAAAAGAAAAGAGGGAGATGCAATAGTAGGAGTAAGATAATAGGATAGTTTAGAATAGATCAGATTAGGTTTACTAGTCGATTAGGTACTAGTAGATTAGGATTAAGAAGGATTAAGAAAAAGAAAAAAAAGAGTCGTTTAATAACCATAGCAGTTGAAAAAGCGACGTAAAATAATCGAACAAGATTAGATTAGGATATAGAGGAGTGAGTGGAAGAATGAATGGACAGAGGGATGGAAGGATGAGTGATATAATAGATCTGTAAAACCAAGTCGAATTTCTTGGCCGCGAGGCCGAAATTAAATTAAATTAAAAATAAATAAAATGTAAGGGGGTCGATGAAGGAAATCATTCTCTTAAAGACGATAGACTTTCGTAGAGAATCATGTACATTTGCCAACGGAAAGTCGTGCAACAAGCGGTTAGGCCCTGTCAACCTGGAGCAGACAGGAGTTTTTTGTTTGGCAGACGCGAAACTGACGCTTCTGAGACAAGGTTTCTTGCACGAGCGACTGTGTTCGCGTTATCTGGCCCCGCGTCAGTTTCTCGTCGCATTAATTACCGAAAATCCACGGCAAACCAGGTTTAGCCGCGAAATTTATGGGTTCGCAGCGCCGCCAGCGATAGCGATCAGAGTCCCATATAATGCACAGCCGCAGTTTCGAAGATTAATAATACCTTAACCACGGGATTTGTCGTTCAAAGTTGACGGCGCGAGTAAGGAGAGAAGTTCGCGCGATTCCCAACGAGGAACCCGCCGTGCAGGAGAGCCGGTTTGCTCGTCGAGCTCCAGCTACACGTGGTAAATGCACCAACGTGCTTTGTAAATTGAATGTAACAAGTCGAATCCCTGCGCCGCGTCGAGATCATCGGCCCACCGTTCATACCGCTTGCACCAGTGTTCCACTATCGAAACACGATCAATTAATTAGTAAGACCAAGCAGCGCCATCCCTTCGTTCAACAGAGTTACGATCTCCCTATTCGCAAGGCTTCATCAAATCGCGAAGATGAGCAATCAATTCCTCTACACTAAACAGTTTTAAACAAATGAACTTCTTCGCATAACAATTAGAAAATAGATGAAAGATTCCAGAACCCATTGTTGAGTATAGATTAGCACGATTGGATCACGGTAAACGAGTCTGTTTAAAGTTCCAGCTGCTCAGGTACAAGTTGACTAGATCGATTTTGGACCAGAAATTTCCGCTATTGAAACATCTTTAATTAATTAGTAAGACCAAGCAATGTCATCCCTTCGTTCAAAAGAGTTACGATCTCCCTATTCGCAAGGTTTCATCAAATCGCGAAGATGAGCAATCAATTCGTCTACACTAAACAGTTTTAAACAAACGAACTTCTTCGCATAACAATGAGTAAATAGGTGAAAGATTCCAGAACCCATTGTTGAGTATAGATTAGCACGATTGGATCTCGGTAAACGAGTCTGATTGGAGTTCCGGCTGCTCAGGTGTAAGTAGACTAGATCGATATCGGATCAGACAGTTTGTCCAAAGTCCTCGCGGTAATTCTATCGGTGATTAAGCGATAAAATCGTGACCATTAGCGAGAATAAGGGGTTTGAGACTCGATCAACTGATAGTAAGATGAAGCAGCACCATCCCTTTGTTCATCATCAAAGTTACGCTGTTACCTCGTATTCGAAGCGGAAAGTTCTAACGTTATCGTGGTTCGATATCACGTCAAACTCCCAGTATAAATTTCCTTCAAATGAACGGACTATTCCGAATGGAAATGATACAGTAAACGTACGCGCAGCACACAAATGAGAACAATTAGATCAGAGTAAACGAGTTCAGTTAAAAGTTCCGACACCTCAGGTGAGAGTGGAATAGGTCGGTGCTGGGTCAGCCACTGTTTGCAAAGCCCTCGCGGTAATTGTATCGGTGCTTAAGCGATAGATCGTGACCATTAGCGAGAGAAAAGGAGCACAGTCGTTGGTACACGATTAATTGACAGTAAGACGAAGCAGCACTGTCCCCAGATTCGACAGAATTACAATCTCGTAAAATTCAACACAGAAAGTTCAATCGATTCTTTAACTATTTTCCAAGTAAACAAATTGTTTCCCATGAAAACTATGTATAAGATTCGCTAAAGATTCTACAAGTCCTTGTTACACGTGGATCAGCCGAATTTTATTACAGTGAGCGAGTCAGATTAAAAGTTTCCGACTTCTCGGGCGCAAGTGGAATAAGTCGGCGGCGGGTCGGACGTTGAAGAATTTCGCTCTAGCTCCCTTCCGACCGACTTAGCTAGCCGGTTCGTCTTCGGAGGAGAGAAACCCGTTGTTTCCAAAGCCCTCTCTGTAATTGTACCGGTAATTAAGCGATAGATCGTGACCATTAGCGAGAAAAAGAGCTCGAGCCTTCGGGACACGATAATCCGGACTTAGCGGCGATCTACGACCACGTTCTCATATTAGCTATGTTTTCTGAATTGTGTAGCTCCGTGGGGGGTCCAGCGACCATAAAGCTCGTCGACGGGTAGCCCGGATAAACGTAAGAAATGAGCAACGCCGCGAGGCCGGTATATCGAGCGGTTACGGGAATCGGTCCGCCGTACGTCATGTACAATACCAGCACTGGCAGTTTTTACGGATATTGCATCGATCTGCTGAACGATATTGGATCCCTGGCGGGGTTCGATTACACCATCAGGAAATCGCTCGACGAGCAGTACGGGTTCAAGGACCCGGGGAACGGCAGCTGGAACGGCATGATCGCCGAATTAATGAAGAACATGTCGGACATCGCCGTCGGCCCAATATGGATCACGTCCGACCGAACCAAGGTAAAAATATTCGATCATGCTGACGCCGAGAGCAGTAGAGCTTCCTTTAGACTGACCGTCGGATCGATATCCGTGAGATCCAAACTCTTTGTCCTCGCTCGAAGCTGAATTGTTCAGTATCTAATTTATTTGGGTAGCCGGGGTCAGTACCTACCGTGATCTTCGATAAGAATGATCCTGACAGACCGTGATTCTTTGACTATGAGAGTGATCGCACGGGTCAGTGACCATTGTCACCGTCTCTCTAAATGACCACAACGATCAGTGACCATTGTCACCATCTCTCCGAATGATCACAGCGATCAGTGACCACTGACACCGTCTCTCCGAATAATCACAACGGTCAGTGACCATTGTCACCATCTCTCCTAATGATCACAACGATCAGTGACCATTGTCACCGTCTCGCTGAATAATCACAACGATAAGTGGCCATTGTCACCGTCTCTCCAAATGATCACAGCGATCAGTGGACTACGTACTCCTCTATCACTACGCTCACTAGCCCGAAAGAATCCCGTAACCATAGCTTCAAGCAATCATACAGATCAGTGACCGCGCGATCATCTATAAGAATGGTCAGTGACCGTCCTGTTTGTCTAGGTGGTCGACTTCACGGTCCCATATCAGGGAACTAGCGGTTTCACGATAATGATGCTGAAGAAGAGAAAGCAAGTGCCGTTCCTCCGTTTCTTGACGATCCTGGAGCTCGAGATCTGGCTGTGTCTGGCGCTAGCTTTCCTCTCGACGATACTTCTCCTGTTTATACTCGAAAGGTACTCACCGTTCAGCTATCGGAACAATCGCGCGAGATATCGGGACCAGCCGGACGATCGATTCTGCACGGTGAAGGGCTGCTTCTGGTTCGTGTTCACGTCGCTGACACCTCACGGTGGCGGCGATATCCCGAAGAATATCTCGGGGAAAATGGCGGCGACCAGCTGGTGGCTGTTCGGGTTCGTGATCGCCGCGGCGTACGCGGCCAATCTCGCTGCTTACGAGACCCTCGGGAGGCTCGAGAAGGAGATCGGCTCTCTGGAGGACCTCGCGAAACAGTATCGGGTCTCCTATTCCACCGTGGCCGACTCCACCGCGCACAGATACTTCCAGGTGATGAAGAAGACCGAGGAGACTCTTTACGGGTGAGCCAGCTCCCTCCTAAACACCATTTCGATTCGAGTCGATCGATTCGACGAACTACACTCTTCTTCCTCCTGAAAACACGCGCGACTCCAATTTACCTCTCTGATAGAAAATACTCGGTTAAAATAGCGAACGCAACCGATGAAACATCGTTCGATGGTATATTAACACATCACTCACGCCTGAGTGACACAGTCCTACGTCTATCTTGAATCATTTTTGTTTTAATATCACCTTTCATCGAATTTAATTATAACGATGTGGAACAGAGTTGTAGGATGATTGAATCGTATATTAATATTTTAATCAAATACGTTCTCGCGATGTTTATAAGGAATTCGGATGAAATCACTTTGACTGTCAGCGCATCCAGCGTTAAATAGGGAATTCACGTATTCGAATAGTGTCTCGGAATACTGCTTCCGAAGCTTGTCAATAGTTAACTACCTCGTAAGTAGCTAACGATCAGTTCCTCCGCAGTTGAGCTTCTCTCAGCAGAAAATGAAATTAAAGGGTAACCGGTTAGCAAATATTAACAGCCGGACCGAGGGATCTTTACAAAAATTCCTCTTCTCATAAATGATTTTACGAAAACTCGAATAAGCTCCGACTCTCCCCTAGAAGACTCTGTTCGAAACGAAACGTACGTTTCGTTAATCTTTATTAATCCGGACGTTCATTGAAATTTTTCTGATTTGCTGACATTACGAATGCATAAACTTTCGCAATTTTTTAATGACATTTCCGCTCCACTTCCCTCGTAGGAGATATTACGGCAGATGCGTTTCTCCCTGCTTTTACAAAAGAACCTATGAAAATCCTTGTATACGAGAAGCTAACGTAAATAGTAAACGTCGCAGAGGAACCGCAGGAAATGTAGAGAAAAATATGGGAACGAAGAATTGCGAGCAGACCAGAAATGATATTGTCTTACGCGTGTACATTTTAATAAGGCTTCCGGGTCCGGTTCTGAGTCATCTGGCATAAATACGTTTTATCGCATGGTTTACAGTTTGAAACCGAATATCACTTCTTTAAATCCCGCTTCGTGGAACGCAGACATTTCATACTTTATCCGTCGACGTTCTTCCAGAGCAGGAAACAGGTTTTTAAAAGCAAATAATGCCACCGGTGGTCTGTGAATTTATGAAATATAAAACGGCGGAAACTCATTTTGTTAATACGCGTGTTGTTAAATAGACGTGAAATAGTACACGCGTACTTGTGTAATTGACTGACACGTAGTGAAACGCTGGACGTGTATATAGCGACTCCCACTAATATTCGGACACTCTTAAAAAGACGATAACTTTTCAAATATTGTACTATACGATTTGAACCTTTTTGGGAAGCTAGAACAATTAGTTTGCTACAGGATGTGAAACAAAATTTTTGTCAACAATTGCAATGAATCGGAATTGTAGAAAAAATATTAAAAGTTACATTTTACAACTTTCTTACGTGGGCCTGTATTGAGAATTTAAAAACTACGTTTTGTAGATCTGCGTCAATTAAACATATTCTGAAAATTTCGTTAAAATCGGGCGACGTTACAATGAGCTACAAACGTTTAAAGATGATAAAAATTGCAGATTTTCACGATTTTCGTACTTCTTTCGACCTTCTTACATCTTTCAATGCCTGTCGTTTTTTTCCGCATCAACCGATTTCGATGAAACTTTCGCAGTGCGTATAATTGACACAGATCTACAAAACGTAGTTTTTCAATTTTCAATATACGCCTAC
The DNA here is from genome assembly GCA_916610235.2 of Lasioglossum morio. NCBI lineage: Eukaryota > Metazoa > Arthropoda > Insecta > Hymenoptera > Halictidae > Lasioglossum > Lasioglossum morio. The sequence continues at coordinate 19,720,262 of OU744323.1, read as the reverse complement.
ATAAAAAAGTTGTAAAATACAACTTTCAGTATTTTTTCTACAATTCTGATCAATTGCAATTTTTGACCAAACTTATTTTCATATCATGTAGCAAACTGATGGCTCTAGCTTCCTAAAAATGTTCAAATCGTATAATACAATAATAAAAAAAGTTATCGTCTATTTAAGAGTGTCCGAATATTAGTGGGAGTCACTGTACGTGTATTTAGATACGCGTGAAATAGGATCCTCTTATTCAAACTCATTGTTCTCGATATTCTGCTGGTTCGCGATACCTCGTTTTTCTCACTCGCGTATATCACGATTTCGTCGACATCCTGTACAGTGACAGGAAAAGCAAGACCGTATGGTCAGAGCGATATAAAATGTTCTTCTCCCGAGCAGGCAAGATCGAATGAAAAACTAAAGAATAATAGGAGGTAGAACGGACGTCGGTTGAACAATGCCAGGCTTCGATAGTCCGAAATACAGTGCTGTGGCGGTTCGGGGTGAGAAATCGGGTGACACAGTGCGAATCGACGCCGAGGATAACATCTCGCAGTGATTTCTAGCAGGAAATGACTTTCCTGGCGTCGGTAGCTTCGGGATAACCTCTCGTACGTCACCTAAACTTGGAGATCCGTGCTCGACTCGATATCAAAGCAAACCCTCTCACGGCGATACATTATTAAAAAGCACGATCGCTCGATTCTCGTATAAAGCTACAGCCATAGCGGATGCATTTCCTGGCAAGCTAACGTTCTGGCAAGTACGTTGAAACGATCAAACAACGTCGTTACACAGTTAAAGTTACACTGCGTGCGCTTCGTTTCGCGAAAGTCGCATGAGCTCGGAAGAACGAGCTGCGGGTTTTATGCAACCGTAAGGCAAATGAGTTGGTGAAGCAGAAAACTTTGAAAGTGAAAGTATTATTATCAGTGGTAATAGCCACTATGAATATTTGATTAAATTCTGTCGAGGGATATATTCTGGAATTTTTTAAATATTTTCGTAATCAGTGTATTTATTTTAATGTGTCTACTGTTTTGAAGCGCATCTACTCATTTTTAACCGACTTCGAAAAAGAGGAGGTTATCAATTCGATCTGTATGTGCTTTTTTCGCTTTTGTTTCCATGTATGTTCACCGATTATGCCGAGATGGATGGACCAATCGGTACAAAACCTTTTGCATCTTGTAGAGTATGTCCCCGGCAGTGATGCCAGAATCGTGGGTCGTGGGTTTTTTCTCCTCCGCCGCTTTAGCCTGCTCTTCCCCCACTCTTACTTCTACTGCGCACGCGCTACACACGAACGTATGTCTAGTCTGCCCGTGTGAGTGCCACTCTGAACAGACATACGTTCGTATGTAGCGCGTGCGCAGTAGAAGTAAGAGTGGGGGAAGAGCCAGCTAAAGCGGCGGAGGAGAAAAAACCCACGACCCACGATTCTGGCATCACTGGTCCCCGGGGTGGTCCCGTTATAAAAATTTTTGCAATTTTTCATTCCTAACGACTTTGATTGCAAAAAAACGTAATGCTTCATTTATATTTAACCGACTTCTTCTGCGTTTGTTCAGCAAAGAATGTACCGATCGCGACGAAACCTTTCACATTTAGTAGAAGATACTGTCGCGATGCTTTCACGTGCAAAAATTTATAGAATTTGTTATTGTTAATAACTATTGTTATAGCAAAAGGATATATTAGTTGGTGTTTCTCTGCGAAGAATGTACCGATCGCGATGAAATTTAGTAGGAGATACTGCCGCGATGCTTTCACTTGCAAAAATTTATAGAATTCGTTATTGTTAATAACTATTGTTATAGCAAAAGGACATATCAGTTGGTGTTTCTCTGCGAAGAATGTACCGATCGCGATAAAATTTAGTAGGAGATACTGCCGCGATGCTTTCACGTGCAAAAATGTATAGAATTTGTTATTGTTAATAACTATTGTTATAGCAAAAGGACATATTAGTTGGTGTTTCTCTGCGAAGAATGTACCGATCGCGATAAAATTTAGCAGGAGATAATGCCGCGATGTCTCCCACTTGTTCCTGTAAATGCATAAAGTGTAATCGTAATGATCAAGAGGGGATGATAGGTTTCGATGAAACTCCCATTTCCTGCAGTTGATGAACGTGCTCGCCGGACGCGTTATCGCGAGAACAGTTCGGACGCGATAAAAACAACGTGACGCATCGAAGCAAATAATACGAGCAGTAGCTGTGTGTCGCGTAGGATTGAAAATCGCGTACGGTAGATGTAACCGCGTCGTTGTCCTAACACGCGAACGATGATATTTGTTCGAAGCGCAGCGTTTGGCGACGAATCACCCAGGATGAAAATACACCGGAGTGGAACAGACCCAAGTACGCCGTCTGGGATTATCCCCTGGAAGACAAGTTCACGAAGATGTATTACGCGATGGAGCAAGCGGGATTTGTTCGGAGCGTCGAGCAAGCCGTGAAGACGGTCCGGAAAGTAAACCGCACTTTCGAGTTCGCTTTTATAGCGGACGCTATGACCATAAACTACCTGATCCTGACGAACTGTGACTTCAGACAGGTCGGACAGCAGTTCAGCAGGAAACCGTTCGCGTTCGCCGTGCAAAGGGATTCGCCGTTGAAGCGGAGAATCGACGACGCGTGAGTCCTCAACTTTACTGCTCTGTTCTATATCCTCCTTTCAATCATTTCTCTCGCACCTACAGCGTCGATTCTCTTCGCTGCGCGAGATTCCGACAGCGGTGCTTTTAAACGCTCCGACGGTGTCTGGCATTCTTCTGACGATGCACAGTGCAGTATTTGACCGAGAAGCCCGGGAAAAATCGATTTCTAAAGTTTTCTTTCTGACGTAGTTAAACGTCTAATGGCTTCAATATTGCTTTCTTTTTTAAATTTGTACACCCGTGGTGTATTCCGTTAATTAGTATTTTATTTATGTGATACAACGGGACTTTTCCGACAAAAAATAAAAATCATTTTTTATTTAGGAATGTTATATATTTTTCCGCCTTTTCGGCCAAATACTTCACCGTGCAATGTCTAGAATATACTCGTTTCTGTTCAGCTATGTTCAATGAAGTTTTATAGGATACAAGCTTTGCTCTTTTTATTCAATAAAGCTCTATCACCGTTCGATTCATTTATTTAATAGCTGCTCGTATTTTAGTGCTGTTTTTTGCAATGCTTAACGTTCCTAATAATGGTCGCAATTTTTCAAGATTTTATAGAGTATCAGCGTTGCATATTTCATTCGATAACGTTCCACCATCGTCCAATCGATCCGTTTAATTGTGCGGGTCGTTCATATTTCTCGCAATTTTTATTCATCTTGATAATGATCGCAATTTTTCAAGCTTTTTCAAACTCGTTTCTATTCGGTCGACGTTTCACTTCATTGAATGAAATCCTCTGCAAGCACCGTCCGTTTTATTCGATAACGTTCTATTATCGTTCGATCCATTTATGTAATCCGTATATTCGGTAATAAATAAAATCAGTGTAATAATATGTTTCGTCGAGAACTTTAAACAAGCCGGCAACATATGGTATAGATTATATCATAGAATACAATATCTCCTGTAATAAAATTTTTATATTTCGTCTTGATCTGTCTTACTATTTTTTTTTTTTTTAATAAAATCCTCCGACTTACTTTACGTTTTCTTTAACTGAACTTCGAGAAATGCATCTTCGAACAACTTACACCGCGTCGTCTAACATAAAGAAAATGTTGTAAAGATGATCCTTCTGGTTTCCCGTAGCTTCCAACTTGATCGCAAAACAGTACAAACTTTCCATTCGCCCCGATATGAAAGTTTGAGGGATTGGAAAACTGTAGGAGCCATTGTTATTGCGTTCGTCGTGCGGCAGAGAGACTGTTCGCCGTGCTCCAGTTTTCCTGTCGCACAGAGATCCGAAACTAAAACGTAGCTCTTCAACTACTAAAAAATCAATTTCGTCCATCACTTGCGAGTTAGAATTTGGTCCAAATACTACGTGAAAGGCATCTAATTCGACGAGAAAATGATAAAACTTCAAAATCTAGTACGAGGTTTTGGCTCTAGCTAATAGCTAGGACTATTGAAGGTTTCATTAAAAAGTGTTTAGCCATGTACCATAGATATTTCAAAATTATACAATAATAACCGGTCGGTAATGTGTTAAGGGAGATACAGTGGATACAAAAATTATTGAAACACTAATCTCCGATTCTCGTGAAATTTTTGATATTTAAATCGTGACAATTTCATAAAAACAAATGGTATAACCATAAGCCAGAACACTTTTAATCTTAACACATTACCTACCGAATAAAAAAAGCACAGAAATTTTCTTTTACATTACAATCTTAAATGAAACTATTATATGCGGTTAATGAGGGTGACTTGTTGGTTCACAACGAAAATTGCTGTTGCTATTGAAGGTTCCATTAAAAAGAGTTTAGCCATGTACCATAGATATTTCAAAATTATACAATAATTTGCATTCTGAGATAGTTGAATAAACAAGGTGTTCAGGCTATTACTAGCCAGCATTTTTTTACAAATAGTAAATATTAACACATTACCTACCGAAAGCTTATTAATAGGATTTTCAATAATTGTGTTGCACCAAAAGAAGCACAGAAATTTTCTTTTACATTACAATCGTAAATGAAACTATTATATGAGGTTAATGAGAGTGACTCGTTGGTTCACAACGAAAATTGCTGTTGGTATCGAAGGTTCCATTAAAAAGAGTTTAGCCACGTGCCATAGATATTTCAAAATTCATTTCAATATAATCACCGGTCGGTGATGTGTTAATATAATATTCGATAATTTTCAGACGCAAAATTCTCTTGAAGATGATCCATACCAAGATCGAAACGTTGGGAACAATTTAATTTTTGCAAAATTGCTTTGTTTTTCATTGTGATCGAACATGTGCGCCGATAGCATACAGTTTTCTATTAATTCGTTACGATCGATGAAATGGAATATTTATAATTGTAAACATTTGATTACAGGATCGCGCGTCTGGCGATTCTTGGGAGATTGAAGGAGCTGGAGAGAAAATGGTGGGACGAGAACCCTTTGAGGGCAAATTGCCCGCCGGAGGAGGATACGAACGCCGGCTTCGGCCACGACAATTTGGCGGCGGTGTTCTCGCTGATCCCGATCGGGGTACTCCTCGCCGTTTTAATATTGTGCTCAGAGTATTTCCGGCGCTCCCGTTCGCGCCCGTCCGACGAGCCGGAGAGGAAGATGACGCTATTCTTTGTGAGGGGCGAACGCGCTCCAGGAACCGATGAAACGTCCAAAATCAAAGAAGACCGAGGAAACACTAACCTTCTCCGCGGCTGGAATGATTTCCGTTCCGTTCGGTTCGCGTTATTTCGCGAGCAGGCCGGAAACATCGCTGCGAGACGACAGCAGCCACGGGAAATAACCAATGGAAATGGAAGGATCGGAAGCAGGGACGCGAGGGAAAAACCCGTTGTTTTACGGAAGCAGATTTCCCGTTCGTCGGATTAACTTGTCACGGTCTGACAAACCGACCAAACACGACGCCCGCTCTAGAAATTGCAACGGAAACACCGCGGCGACGTTTGTCGCGGCAATTAGCTAAATCTGTTTTCTCACTCTCAGCCCCATGCTTTTTTTCGGAACGACGACGCGACGCCAAGGCAGCCCTTCTCGGTTTTATGCGAATAATCGATGCGGTTTCTGCCGGCCGCGAATCCGGCGGAGTCCGCGAAAATTCTAGACCAGGTGCTTTAAACGTTGCTTGCTCTTTAGATTGTTTAAGTGGCCGTTTAAAGTGACTAGCGCGCGTTGCCTCGCGGAGATGATAAATGCGAGCTTATTCAGATTTGTTCTGTAATTTTTATCGCAGCGTGTGCTTGAACAAAGAAGTTAATCGCTTTCAACTAGAACGCTTTAATTTGCTGAATAATTTTAAAGTACGTAGTAGATCGTTTTGTAGATACTGTCTCGTAGAACAGTTAACCCCTTGCACTGTGATTTATTTTATGATTACAGTGATTAGAGCTTCTTTATTATTCGTAATTGTTGGTGTACATTAAATGAAAAATTTTCTATTGGAATTGCAACTAACTGGAGTGAAATAAACACTGATTTTCTTCTTTAATAGTTTTAATAGGTTGAAAATAATGTAACAGAGACATTAAATTCTTCTAATGCTTTTGCTGTTTTAAATTACACCTATTAAATTAAATCTTGTATGTTTATATATCAACAATTGTAGTGCAAAGGGGTTGTTCGCATGGTTTCAGCTTGAAAAATTGATTCTTTCAATAGCGTATCAATAATAAACGAAATCGCAATTTTCCAGTGAAATACAACAGGTATCGTGTATTCATGAGTTGTTTGTAAAATTGATGGCAATTAAATCCAGAATACTAAAAAGTAACGTTCGTTAAAGCCGTATATTCCGTTAGCAGAGTTCTCCAATTAGAATTTTCATTTCCAGTTACAAAATATCATGTGATCCTACTCCGTTCACCTTCTACCCTTGCACTTTTATCCTTCCAGAACCTTTATCGCGACAAAATCCACTGGAATCTGACGACCTATCCCACTCGAGTTCGACTTCATTACGAAAAGGACACCGACTACACCGAATCCCACAAAAGAGGTCTTGCAGAGCTAATTGATCGTGGCGAGACACTCGATTCGCAACCGAGGGATCGTTCGATCCACTGTTAACGTACATTCGTTCGCTTTGAAATGTTAATTCGCGGAAGCAAACATGCATCGAGCGATTTTTACGGCAACGAAGACAACAATATTGTTTGCATTATTAAATATTTCGGTATCTAATCAACTACTAAGCATTTAGGTATTATACTAATTTCATATCCATGAAATTTAAACATCACAGGGAATGGAAATAGGGCTGAAATATTTCATCCCCAATCGATTCGATCTTCCCTCTGCTACTGCCGTGAATAAAAATTCTATGAGAGTTCAGTGATAAATTGTACCTTTCGTTCAGCCAACATACAAATGAAATGCAGGAGGTAATAGCTACGGAAATAAACATGAGCCGAGCGATTTGTTACCGCGAAGATGATTTGCGTGAGAGTCGAGTAGAGATCGTTTGCGAACTTTACACGACGCCGAGTCACGTCACGTCGCGTCACGTCACGGAGCCATCAAAATGAAAGTTTCAAGCGTTGTGCCACGGAAAGAACGACGATCGACCACCGGTCAATTACCAGATAGCAGGATCAGCATGCACGCGACAACCGTCATGCAGATTCGCGGCGGACCGTCGCGGTCTTCGCGGTTTCCGCGGTATCAGAGTCTTCAGAGTCCGACCGAGAACGATTTACGAGGAATTTTCGAGGGACGAGAGAGCCTGGTCAGACGAACAAAAAAAATAGGATGAGGACAGTCGCGTAGTCGCAGGAAATTGATTAGGTCATCCCCGCGGCAACCGGTGGGCAAACACGAATGAAATAGAGCGAGCCACCCCTCCTGTCACTGCGTTTCGAGGACTCAGTTGCTTGACCGATCTCCACGTGTTTCGCGACGCCTCGTCCACACCATCAAATCGTTTCCACGCGAATCGCTTTCCTACAACAAGGAATTCGACGAGTGCTCGACACCGAATGTGATTTTTACGAGCTGGTGCTGCATCGACCATGAAACTGCTCGTTCTGGCCGCTCTGTGCGGCTTCCTCGGACTCTACGGCCAGTTACTGGTCCATGGAGAAGATGCCAGAGATACGAGCGATAAGGAATCCACCGCTAAAACGAGACCTGTCAACATTTGTAAGTGTTTAAAGCTAATTTTTTTACCTTCATTATTGGTTCCGAGAGCGGAAGGCTTGAATCGCGCGCCATTTCTATTCCGATGTGTTAGACATGGTATTTAGGATTTAGCTGAAAATTAAGTTTCCTCTGCACCGCTGTCCCTTATACCTCATCAGTCCTGCTACCCCTCGGCCATCAATAAAAAGGACCGTCTTGTCGGTATACGCTGAACACGTTTTTCTACCCTAAAGTTAGTCGAACCGTTTGAAGTTAGTCGAAGCACTTGAGCGAGAAGCTTCATCTGTATTCTTGTTTTTTCTTAATAAACTCTCTATACCGAGTTTTCATATTTTCTGTACTACGAAACCTTAGCATTACTTTAATTTCATAACCTTGTAGAATAATCAACACGATGGAACAAACTGAAAACGCCCAAAAGAATATTGCTTTGAAACCTCTACGGGCTACCTGCATTGCATCGAATTTTCACAATTTCTTCACGACCAGGTGTTTTGGTAAAATTTAATTGCAAAGAACAGGAGTGGCATCAGTCAGCCCCCCTCCCCTAGTATGCGGAAAACGGGTTGGGGGAGGGTCGGCTGTACGATTTAGTTTGCTAAAGGGGGCCCAACGAAAATGTTGGTGTCCCTCGGGTGTGGTGGTTTACGGCACCCCCGGGGTCCCTTATGGCGGCGTCCTAGTCGGGGTTTCCCCGAGGCGCCGTCGGGGCTCACGGGTTCTACCGGTTCCACCACATCCTAAAAAAAAAAAAGGTAAAATTTCACGGATTTTACGCATTTTAACACTTACAACATTGCCGAGCTACCACCTCGTTAAATTCTAATGTTAAACCATTACAATCTTACCCATGCTAAGTTTGCTATCAGTTTGTTTCAATTCACGTATATCATTTCTACATTGCATAAAGATTGTGACTGTCAACGAACAATGAACTGTAAATGATGTTTCGCGTCAAGTTCAGCCATATATTTCTGAGAAAAGCTCCGACCCTAACTACCTCATTTTCACCCAGTCATCATCAACGAGGAGGACAACAAGATCGCCAACAAGAGCATTCTGGCTGGCCTGAAGACGCTGCAAGAAAAGTACCCTACTTACCTCGGCAAAATCTGGATGGTTCAGATGAACAAGACGACGGTGAACACCACTCTGGACCTGATCTGCGACATCTGGGACTCCGCGGTGGACGGGGATGACCTGAGAGTGCCGGACGTTGTCTTAGACACGACTACCGCTGGTCTGTTGTCGAAGATAACGGGCTCGTTCACAGCAGCGCTGGGGATTCCAACGCTATCCGCCCAGTACGGTCAGGAAGGAGATTTGATTTACTGGAGAAATTTGAACGAGGATCAAACGGGTTACCTGGTGCAGGTGATGCCTCCCACGGATCTGATACCGGAAGCAGTGAAGCTGCTGGCGCACCAATTGAACATAACGAACGCGGCGATCCTGTACGACCAGAACTTCGTGATGGACCACAAATACAAGAGCCTGTTGCTGAACGTGCCGACGAGGCACGTGATCAACGAGGCCCCCCGGCAAAGTTCTGAGATGAGGAAGTACCTGCCGAGGTTGAGAGATCTGGACATCGTCAACTACTTCGTCCTGGGGGACACGAACACCATGAGCATGGTCCTGGAAACGGCCCAGTCCTTGAACTTCACCGGCAGGAAGTACGGCTGGTTCCTACTAACTCCGGACAACGACGCGTGGCCGAAATGCAACTGCAGAAACATCAGCGTCCTCTTCATGCGTCCTGAGCTCAACAATTCTGCCAACCATGCTGCCGGAGCTGATCTACCGAAGCCGATCCTCACGTCCGGTTTCTATTACGATCTCGTTCAGCTGGCGGTCAGGGCGATGAGGATGGCGATCGAGGACGGGAGCTGGCCCAACCTGCCCAAGCACATCACCTGCGATCAGTACAACAACACCAACACTCCCGAAAGGAAGCTAGACTTCCTGGCGAAGCTGAAGGCAGCCTACGCGGCCATGACGCCGACTTGTGCCGGCATTCGTTGGGGGACGAAGAACGGAAATCACATGGCCAAGTTCGAGATGTCCATCCACCTGGTGAACATCGAGGACGGAGTTATCTCTTCGTCGGTTGACAGCGGAGCTTGGAACGCCAGCGTCTCCACGCCCTTGAAGGCAAGTAAGGATTACAATTTCTTTCTGTGGGGACACTATAGTCTCTATTGCTAGCGGATTCCTTTATCCATCGAATGGCTGTTCTTCAACGATTCACAAGATTCCGCAGACGCTTCGTTGCTGGAACCACAAAATTAATACTTTATTCCGCGAGGATGCTTCGAATAGAAATTGCAATTTCGGCGCACAGGTTCGATCCTATGTTACTATTTTCCTAAGCAGTTTTACAAATTAATAATTCGACGTTTCGGTATAGGTAGAGACCATCTTCAAGAATATAATTGCGTCTGTAAAAATTATTATAAGAATATATATTACCGTGTTAAAAAGCAAAAAGAGAAACCAAAAGAGTATGCCCAACCACAATTGATGAAATTTAAACAAAAATTGATGAAATCCCAACAAAAACATCCTGTAAACAGGAGTCAAGTTCTCTATGGCCGTAAAAAGTTGTGAGATCAAACAAAATACGGCCAAGTTCGTTAGCTTAGAAATACCTCTTGCAATACTGAAAAAAAAACGTTGGCTGGTATTTTCACAGCGTAACAGTGATTTGATTTGATTCGATTAGAGTATACTTTTTAGTCGAACGAATATAGCCGCAAAACCGGAAAGAAATGATTTCCACACGGAACACAGTTCGGAATGTATGTATATGTATATATGTACCGCAGGTGCATTCCAGAAACGAAGTTGTTTCCGTTCGTGCAGAAGTCGGTGATTTTAAAATGGCAGTATCGACGATCGCCCCCCTTCCCCCCGCGCGATTCATTTAATCCTCCGGTAAGGGTACTTTAGTATTTATTGCGCACGAAGACGACCGATCGAGGTCTGTGCGTGACATTATCGCAACGGGAAATTGGGTCGGTCTATTGATCTACGAAAAAATGGTGGTTTTGAGTCACGCGAGAACGAGAGGCCTCGATAATCGAATGTCGCGGATGAAGCGCGCCGCGTTGTTTCGAAATTCGCCCGACGAAAACTGGAAAACGACTTTCCATTCCACAATCGGTGATCGACAGCTCAAAAACTAAACCGCAGTAACAGAAAACGTTCGATCATTTTCCCTATTGTTCACACATTTTCTATTAGACTAGTGGCAATTCGAATATTTTTCAAACGAAGCTTCCCCGCTAAATTTATTGTGCTGTTCTTGTTCAATGGCAGAGAGATGGGGTAGGTAATATTAATATAAAGTGTTCTATTAGACTAGTGATGATTTGAATATTCACAAACGAAAGTTCCTCGTTAAAATTATTCGGATTCTTGATGAATGACACAGAAACGGGATAATATTGATAAAAAATGTTCGATCATTTTCTACACTGTTCATAAATTCTCCATTAGACTAGTGATGATTTGAATATTCACAAACAAAGGTTCCGCACTAAATTTATTAGTCTTGTATTTTGATGAATGTCACAGAGACGGGATAATATTAATAAAAAATATTCGATCATTTTCTACACTGTTCACAGATTCTCCATTAGACTAGTGACAATTCGAATATTCTCAAACGAAGGTTCCTCGCTAAATTTATTACTCTGTTTCTTGATGAATGACACAGAGACGGGATAATCTTTTCTTTTCTATTATATAAAATAGTTCTGTCACGCTAAAACGCCGAGCGGGTTGCCTTCCCTAAGGGGAACCGAAAATTGACAAGCGGGTTGCCTTTCTAAGGGGAACTGAAATTGACGAGCGGGTTGCCTTCCGAAGGGGAACCGAAAAGTGAAGAGCGGGTTGCCTTCAGAAGGGGAACCGAAAAATGACGAGCGGGTTGCCTACCGAAGGGGAACTGAAATTGACGAGCAGGTTGCCTTCAGAAGGGGAACCGAAAATTGACGCGCGGGTTGCCTCCTGAAGGGGTACCGAAAATTGAACAGTGGGTTGCCTTCCGAAGGGGAACCGAAAATTAAAGAGCGGGTTGTCTTCCGAAGGGGAACCGAAAATTGAGTGACGTAACAGTGTGTATTTTTCAGAGAGAGAGAGTGAGAGAGAGCGGGAGAGAAGGGTAGCGGGAGAGAGAGGGGGACTGGGAGAGAGAGGGAGAGAGAGCGAGGCGCCGCGGGGGTTGGCGAGCGAAGCGAGTAGGGGGCGGAGCCCCCTAGCATTAATAAAAAATGTTCGATCGTTTTCTACACTGTTCACAGATTCTCCATTAGACTAATGACAATTCGAATATTCTCAAACGAAGGTTCCTCGCTAAATTTATTACTCTGTTTCTTGATGAATGACACAGAAACGGGATAATATTTATAGAAAATGTTCGATCATTCTCTACACTGTACATAGAGCCAGCGACAGCTTGAATATTCTCGAGTGAAGCTTCCGCGCTGAATTTTTCGCGTTTACTCGTGCCACGGCGATGCTATCGTTTTCAACACGTTGTTATTTCAGAAAAATGATTCGCTGCTGGTAATAATCAAGGAAATTACAGCTAAAACAATTTCTTGACCGTGACCCTTGACCGGCACGGTGGCCACGTCCTTGACCCGCCGGCCACCGCATTTATTTACACCTGTTACTGTTACCGATAACGATAACGAAGCGCGCTGATGAAGATAACACATGCAACTTCGTTTGTTCATCGAATACACAATAGCAAAAACCCTTCGGCCACGTAAACGTGCTCCGGCATTCGCGGGTGTTATTTCGCGCAATTCGAGCGTCCAACACGCAGAATTCACCACGAGGACTTCAGTCAACTTATAAACTAGAACGTAGCCCAGATATCGGTGACGGAAATCAACGCGACACGGCTCTTTAATTAGCTGTTTAATCAACAACATCCCTTTCATATTTTCGGTAGGCGAAATACAAAAATATAATCGCAAACATTTACCGTCTATCGAATTGGTAGACGTTTACTTAATGAATTCGTCGAAGATCAAAGATCTGAAGGGCAAAAATAATACCTGATTCTGCGAAGGTGACGAACGAGGGGGTAATGAATGCGACTGCGGTGAAGAGCTACAGGGTGGTTACGGTGATCCACCCTCCTTTCGTGATGTTCGACGAGAAGAAGAACGAGTACTACGGGTTTTGCATCGATCTGCTGAACGAGATCAAAGAGACGGTCGTATTTCAGTACGAGATCCGCGAAACAGAGGACGGACTATACGGGAATCTGAATCCGAACGGCAGCTGGGACGGTATGTCAGTCAAGTTTCTAATCAACCCTAAGTACTCCGCAATCTGACACTGTCCTTTTATCAGAAAACACTCTTGTCAGTCTCGCTTCCTGCCATATGCTCTAGGAACGATGTTCTTATTCTCAATGCAACTCTCATGAGCATCTTCAAATAGATGAATCATCTAACAATGTCTCCAAATAGAAGGCTGCTCATATAGCTAGAAAAGTAGACTCCTCACTAAACATTGCTGTATTATCATTAAAAATATTGGAAACATTATTAAATATGTTGGCATCTGATCAATTACTAAACATTCGAGTATTGAACGAGGTATTATATCAATCACGTATCCACTAAATTGAAAAAATCATTGAATTCTCAATATTCTACGAATATTCTAGGTCGGAAGAAAGTTTAATTTTAAGAAATTTAATTCAGTTTTAAATGATCGATAAAACAGGTATGCTGAAGGAGCTGATCACGAAGTGAGCAGAATCGCGTTAGGCTCACTGTGTTATCATTAAAAATATTGGAAACATGATTAAATATGTTGGCATCTGATCAATTACTAAACATTCGAGTATTGAACGAGGTATTATATCAATCACGTATCCACTAAATTGAAAAAATCATTGAATTCTCAATATTCTATAAATATTCTAGAGAATGTTCTAGGTCGGAAGAAAGTTTAATTTTAAGAAATTTAATTCAGTTTTAAATGATCGGTAAAACAGGTATGATGGAGCTGATCACGAAGCGAGCAGACATCGCGTTAGGCTCAGTGTGTTATCATTAAAAATATTGGAAACATGATTAAATATGTTGGCATCTGATCAATTACTAAACATTCGAGTATTGAACGAGGTATTATATCAATCACGTATCCACTAAATTGAAAAAATCATTGAATTCTCAATATTCTATAAATATTCTAGAGAATGTTCTAGGTCGGAAGAAAGTTTAATTTTAAGAAATTTAATTCAGTTTTAAATGATCGGTAAAACAGGTATGATGAAGGAGCTGATCACGAAGCGAGCAGACATCGTGTTAGGCTCACTGTGTTATCATTAAAAATATTGCAAACATTATTAAATATGTTGGCATCTGATCAATTACTAAACATTCGAGTATTGAACGAGGTATTATATCAATCACGTATCCACTAAATTGAAGAAATCATTGAATTCTCAATATTGTATGAATATTCTAGGGAATGTTCTAGGTCGGAAGAAAGTTTAATTTTAAGAAATTTAAGTCAGTTTTAAATGATCGGTAAAACAGGTATGATGAAGGAGCTGATCACGAAGCGAGCAGACATCGCGTTAGGCTCACTGTGGGTGACCGCGGAGCGGGAAAGAATGGTGGACTTCACGGTGCCGTTTTACGATCTGGTTGGTCTGTCGATCATGATGCTGAAGACGAAAACGTCCACCTCGCTGTTCAAGTTCCTGACGGTGCTCGAGAACGAGGTCTGGTTCTGCATATTGGCCGCCTACCTGTTCACCAGCGTGCTGCTCTGGATGTTCGACAGGTGGTCGCCTTACAGTTACCAGAACAACCGAGAGAAATACAGGGAGGACGAAGAGAAGAGGGAGTTTAATCTGAGGGAGTGCTTTTGGTTCTGTATGACCTCGTTGACGCCTCAGGGGGGCGGTGAAGCGCCGAAGAACCTGTCCGGCAGACTGGTTGCCGCGACATGGTGGCTATTCGGGTTTATCATCATCGCCTCTTACACCGCAAACCTGGCAGCGTTCCTCACCGTTTCCAGACTCGAGATTCCCATCGAGACGCTGGAGGACCTCAGCAAACAGTACAAGATACAGTACGCTCCGATCATGAACTCCTCGGCGTATACGTACTTCAAGAGGATGGCTGCCATCGAGTGGAAGTTTTACGAGTGAGTTGTTACGGTATTTATGATAAAAGTAGATCGAATGGAAAACGGTAAAAGATTTGATCGGTCCAGAAACTTTTCAAATGTTTGTTTCGCTGTAGTTGTATTTTGGAGTTGGACTGTAAGTTTGCTCGTGTGCTGAGATTGTGTACGATTGTGAATGCAGAATCTGGAGGGAGATGAGTCTGAACGACAGCCTGTCGGACGTGGAGAGGGCAGATCTGGCGGTTTGGGACTACCCAGTCAGCGACAAATACACGAAGATGTTGCAAGCGATGGAGGAGGCCGGATTCCCGGCCTCCACCGAAGAGGCTTTGCAGCGTGTTCGACGACTGAATTCGAACAACGAGTTCGCTTACATAGAAGACTCGACGACCATCAAGTACCTCACCATGACGAACTGCGACTTGATTCAAGTGGGCGAGGATTTCTCGAGGAAACCGTACGCGATCGCGGTGCAGCAGGGATCGCCGTTGAAAGATCAGTTCAATAACGCGTACGTCAATAGTCCTCGCCGATACAGCGATATTCGATAAATACTATCGAAAGTTCTTTGATTTTTACACAAAATTCATCGGTTTGCCCCATCGTGCGTCGTTCGGAGATTTTTGCACAGCATTCACTTTCCAACAGAATAAACTTTCTAGTATTAACGCTCTCGCTGGCTATGCGAAAGCGTTAAGTTTTACCACAATTGATTCTATATTCAAATCCCGTTCCACACTTCTCACCTATCACCAACACTCTCCCTATCTGCACTATATGATATCGGCGCTACAGGTTCGATCACAAATACAAAAAATTAGCAATTTTGCAGAATTATAATTTCGACGTTTCGGTTCTGTTTCGAACCATTATCAAGAAAAGTCCGCGTCTGTGAAAATTAAAATAATAAAATTTGTTATTCATTCAACTGACTATTTAATAGTTATGAAAATTAGGTGTTTATACATACATGCTAATTGTAAAAAAAAAAAACAGAATGAAATCAAATTCAGTGGAATGTTACTAGTCACTAAGCCGGTTGGAACTGTACTGTTGTGGCAAAATCAACACGAAAAACCAAAAGAATATCGGAAATTTACGATCGTTAAAAATGCAGAATACTCTCCCTATCGCCTATTTCAGCGGGACCTACGTTTTATTACGGTGGGTTCCGGAACCACCTTGGCCACCACAGTTTTTTCAAATAGCACATTGTATTGTTGACTGGAAATTCTATGAAGTTTCTCATTTTCAATTTGCCAGGATTCTGATACTGCTGAACAAGCGGAAGCTGGAGAAGCTGAAGGACAAATGGTGGAAGAAGAATCCGGAGAAGAAGGACTGCGACGCGGAGAACAGCCAAAGCGACGGGATCAGCATCCACAATATCGGAGGCGTGTTCGTGGTCATATTTCTCGGGATTATCTTCGCCTGCCTAACGTTGATCATCGAGTACTGGTACTATCGACACCGCGCAAATATAACCAAGATTAATCGGAGCAGCCCGCACAAGATCAAAGTCACGAAAGTGAAACCTCTCAGGTTCCAACTGCAACCACCGCCAGCTCACAGCTTCCAAGCCGCGCAATTCAGATCGAGATTCTGAAGAGATCTTCTAGACTGTGTCTCTCTAAACTCTTTGTATTTCACTGAGATTCTCTACTTCCTAAACGACATCGTTGTTGTTCGAACCAAACTGAGCAATTGTCAAGACACAAACACGAGAATTGTAATAAACACTGTGGGACCAAATGACTGTGTACTAGTTTTCATTATCTGGTCCTCAACGTTCGAGTATCGGTATGAATAAGAGCAACAGCTTAGTTCTAACAAAATGGTAGTAAATCTCTTGTTACATAATAGCAGCTAGTTCACTACACACGCAGAGAAAGAGCCTATTTTAATTTGATGTTCTTTAGTCTCTATTGGATCTAATAGCAACGAAACTATTCTGTATAGATTCTATCGTAGAACCGTAGATGTATTTAGTCTAGCATCTTTCTCGTGAAAAGCTATTCTGCCTTGTACTTTCTTAAGTATTCAAGTTCACTGAATTCGATAGCCTCGTGACAATGTTGGATTCTAATCATGGATTTTCCAGAGTTTTTTTTTCTATATTCTCTTATCCTGTGATTCTAATGGCAGAATACAGTATACGACAGATTGAACAACGGATTAATAATCTCTATGTAATGCGATACTCTATGGCTTTCTTATGATAAATTGTTTCTGGATTAGATAGCTCTGGATCGGCTTTGGATGGATTGTCAAGGAATCTAGAGGGTGAGAATGAGACAGAGGGCTGAATCGGGTGTGGCAAATAATTGACGGCGTCAGCGTTTGCAATGCCTTTATTTGGTTACTCCCTTCGCGTACATGATTTCGCGCAGAGAACACATACTCCGATTTGTTCTTTCTATCCTCTGGCTTTCATTCCGTCGCTTGGCTGGCGCGGTCCGTTAGTCGTTTTCGTGAACGACCCTGTCCGAAACGTGAATCCATCAACTCATCCTCGCAACACGCCTTCGCATACGCATATTCAATCCTTGTTCTTTTTTTCTCGTTTTGAAAGGCATTTTTCGTTTTCTAATAACGTTTCTCGTTCGCGCCCCCATACGACGTGGGGGCGCGCGTTTCTTTTCCTCCTTTTTATTTATTTATCTTTCGTTCTTTTAATTTATGTTTTTCGTTTTAATCCTGTTTTCTCTTGTTCACGTGTACGTTCCTTTCTCTCTCACACACACTTTATCTTTCTCACGCTCACTCTCTCCCTCTCTCTCGCTCAGTTATCCGATATATTTCCTCCAAGGGAGCACAGGAAAAGCATTGGATACTGGGACTCCGGTTTCTTTCGAAACACAGGATCGGCTGGATAAGGGGATGGGGATGGGAACAGGGAAATGGTTAGGGCATTAATTCTTCTAGGGAGTTAAATTATAATTAGGGGAAGATACAATTAAGATAATCCATTAATAATTACGAAAAAAAAACAACAAGAAAATAGAACAGTACTTCGACGATTGTTTTTTTTTTTATTTGCGGTTCAATAATCTTGCGGCACTTTGTCGTCGTTTTTGTTATTTCCTTTTTTTCTCTCTGCCTCATCCGTTCTCGATTCTCGTATAAGTACTCTGTCCTCGAATCTGGCCGTTCTTTGCATTTCGTTTTTATTCGTTTCTTTGCGATGCGGCGCTCCTCGTTTTCTTTACTGAGAGGGATTTTCTTCGCTACCGACGTTTCCACTTTCTCTCTCTCTCTCTCTCTCTTTTTATCACTGTCCGCTCCTCTCTCTCTCTCTCTCTGTCTCGTTTTTCAGTCATTATAAATTTGCAATGCACCCAATGAGACTCGCACAGAACGCCTGTGCGTCGGATGAGAAACAGAAAGAAGGAAAACTCTCTGCTCTCTACTACATCTCTAACAGAAAAATCAGCGCACTAATTTTTTTTTGCGTTTGTTTCTTTTTCTTTCTTCGTACTCTCTCTCTCGTTCACTCTCTCTCGCTCTCTCTCTCTCTTTCGTTCTCGCTTTCGCTCACTCGCTTCCCACGAAAGTTCACGTAAAAGTATTCAACAAGCTACAAAAAAAACGAAATCTCATGGACTACGTTCTCTCGATACAATTCTTTTTTTTTCGTTTTGAATTTTCTTTCTCGCCGGCGGGCATTCAACAGCACGCGCGCGCGCGCGCACTCGGTCTCTTCGTGGGTTTTTTTTTTGTTTAAACACTGGCGTAACATATACACTGTACGTTTTTTTTTTATACTTTGCTCCATTTCTTTTTTTCCCTTTACTTGTCAAAGTGTTAATAATAATTATCTAAATGAACGTTTAATATTTCCCATTCTCGTCTCACTATCTTTCACTTTTTTTTTATTCTTTCCTCGCTTGTTTCGTTCGACGACAACCGGGGGATACTTCTTTATTTATTTTTTTTTGTCGTTTATTATTATTATTACTATTATTTATTATTAGTATTTTATTTATTATTAATAGCGCCGTCTTGGATACATGCATAACAAATTCCACATGCCAAGAGGCCCCCCCCTCTGTGTCGTGTTCACGTTCTAAACGGTTTTTGCGTCTCTTCGCCTTTTTCGGGGAAAAAAAACATGTACATAGCTAAACCTCGGATCTCCAGTCGTCAGAGCGTTCTTTCATTATTAGTTTCGTTTGTTCGCTGTACTGTTTACGTTCTTTTTAGTTCGTGTGTTTTTAGTAGTTTCTTTTTTTGTATTAAGCAGCTCGTTATCTATCCGGCTCATAAGGTCAACGGACGCAAAGTCGTCAGAGGCTGGCATCCGAAGCTGCTACTGTGCCTTCTACCGAAAAAAACACATTAAACACGTTAAAGGATTCGTTAGTAAGACGGCTCCCGGCTAAGTACTCAGACCGTATACACGCTACAAACGCTACGCTAAATAACGTATCCCGAGGAAACTGGACTTCTTATCGCAAAGCCAATGTAGAATTTCCGCACCGTTCGAGGTCATAATCTTCGGAGACGATATTTTAATTTCGCAACGTGTCGCTACATGCCACGCTATCGATTTCGCATACAAATACATATATGTCACGTACGTGTACACTGTGTGTCAGAATATTCGCAGACAGATCAGGAACGGTTCTCCGTGAAAAAGCAAGTTAAAAGTGCAGAATGAAATTCTTTTTTGAAAAAATCGAAACGTTTAGAAATTATCGGACACGCACATCTCTATATAACTTCCGTCTCACGTCGGTAAATTTCATTCTATACGTTTATGTATCTCCCTTTTCCATACCTTGTCTGATCGTGCCATAAACACCGTGACACATCCTGTGTACACAGTTTATCCTTCTATTCTCCAAGTTACAGTAGAAGCATGAACTTAAAGAGTCCTACTTCACCAATTGGAGGAATTTAGTAAAAAAAAAGGAAAGAAAAAAGAGTGACTTGCTTCTCGATCGTTTAAAGAAACGTAATTAAACGTCGAACAAAATTGAATATATCGTTTTTGTCCTAGTGCTGGACAAAGCCAATTCAATGTTCAAAGTCGTAGATCATGCGTAACTTCATCTATTGTTTGCAGAACGCGCGGCGCCTTTGAAATTCTTGGCAGAACCTATAGATAGCGCGACGATTGCTCGACGACATAACGTGAACGACCTTGAAATGTAATTATCAGCTTGTCCTTGATAAACTATAGGTATCCGCTCGTTAACGTTGCGAATCAAACCTAAAGTTTAAACGCTGTTTACCCGGCAAACAGATAAAAACGCCGAGATTCACGCTCAAACATAACAAAAAGAAATTAGAATCATTCTTCCGAAATGTCTACGACGTCTTGACGATTAACAAGTATAAATTTTGCTTCGACTAATTAGCCAATCAGTCTTTGGTCTAGTATTACGCTCCGTACCTGCGAGGAACGTTGTTTCTTCGCGAATTCGTCGAAGGAACAACGTTCGATAATCAAAAACCTAGTCCATAGTTTCCCAACCGCGTCTAGCGCGCAACTCCCTTTTTCAATTAATATTTTCTAATTTGCGAGTCCAGTTGGGCGCGTCGTTTGAATTCCTTAAAGCTTTTCCTACCGGGAGCCAATTAAAAAATTTCTTAACCCCTGCACTACGATTTTCTTCATAACTACAATGACCAGACCTTCGTCGTTTAGCGTTATAAACAGTTAGACAAAAAAATAAAAAAAAATAAAAAGATACTGAAATCGTAATGCCTCTAGATCTTGACATTGAGAAACTATGACTCAGCCGAGAAGGGAACGGTCCAGAGCGTGTACAAAAATAAAAAAAAAAAATAAAAAAAGCCGTGAACAACAACCGTGAATTCTCTATAGTTGATTACCTTTTCCTATCATTGTGCAGAGGTACGTTAGATCGTACCCAGCCCAGTTGACCCAATGCATAGCAATCTTTCTCGACTTTCTCCTCTTCGCGAATAACAGTATCTTCTACTCCAACCGGAGTATAATGGAAATGATCCTGTTCGGAGAGAATTCGGCGTTTGACCGGAGATCGAATGGGCTCGGTTTGAACGCACTTGTCACACTGACGCACCCTGAATTTCAACGTTAGATTCGACGATACCGGAGGAATCGGCGAGTCACCCTCCCGGTACTCCATGTACGGGCTTTCACCGCCAGGAAGGTACAACAAGTTCCCCGACTCGGATCGGCGGTACGCGACCCGCTCTAAGGTATTGTTTACAGGAAACGTAGTCCCGTCGGCCCACTGACCGTCATCCTTTATCGGACGAAAGTGTGTGCGAGCGGAAGTTAGCAAGTCCTCGTCCGGTTCTGGCAGGCTGTTCACCTTCAGATTTGAACGAGATTCTTTGCGTGTTCCTATGGGTGTTTTACGGGGTGCGACTGGAAAGAAGCAGCTACCTGTCTGAGGACTGTGGCCCAGGGCAGTCAAATTGCTGCCAAGCCCTTTCCAGCACCAAGACCCATCCATAGCTGAGTCGGACCAGTTTACGTTACTCTCTGAAATGTTAAAACATCACAGATACGTTTACTCATAACACGTTTGGTGCAGTGTCAGCGACTAACTTAGGACACACGATAATATTGAACGAAAACGATAATGAAAGAGACACATTCGTAGCACGACACAGATATAGCGATCTACGTCTAAACTTAGTGCGCATACCATTTACTTACATTTCCGTTAGATCTCTCCTATCCGTTAGATATATATATACTTAAGTCAATATTACTATATCGTGATGCTCGTAGATAGTGTGACTGTTCCAAAGGTACCAACCTGATTTATTCTTGTTACTACATTCGTCCGCGTAATCCTCGATGCTGATCAAATCGATGTCCCATGGAATGAGCGGCGAGTCGTCAACAATTGATTCCTGGTACGGTGTGTCAGTAGCGTAACCATTATCCGAGGTGGATAAAGTAAAGATTGTCTCGGTAGTGTCTGTCGGCCAAAGAGGTCCTGAAGGAATAGAGAGAGTGGGAGCCGCCCAGATAGAAGCCTTATCCTGTGCATTGCCCGGTCCTGAATCCCATAGTGCCTCCAAGCTTTCGTTAAACTTCGCTTGCAACTGCGCCAACCTCAGCTGGTCCAACTCTAATTCTCGTTCCTTTTCGCGTTCGCGCTCCATTGATTTGACAAATCCAAAGCTTTCCTTTTCCTCTGATCTCCGTGGCTCGATACTCTACGAAAGGAAATGTATTATAAAATTGTTCATCAATCGCTACGGATACTCTAAGGCCTCTACACCCCCGAAATACTTACAATGGACATTTTAGTTTTCTTATTGCGAGTTTTATTATTGTTCTTGTTATTGTTATAGCTAACCCCGTTGATTTTATTGTTACTGTTGTTGTTATTATTATTCGAGATGTTGTTGTTGTTGTTGTTGTTGTTTCCTAGACTTCTTTCTTTCCTCTGAGAAACTTTCTTCAGAGTTGTCGGTTGCAAAGCAGGGAATGCTGCATAGTATCTGAGAGCCCTATCGCGAGGTGTCAGCGACTCTAAGCTTGTCTTGGTTTCACCATCAGATTTCTTGGATTCGTCCTCTTTCTCGCTCGAGCCGCCTCCTTCCAAATCTCGTAGTTTCATGCATAATTCATCGACCAGTGTTTCTACTCCACATTTCTACAATTCACAACAAATAAACAGACTTTACAATAGATCTTTGCTTTAAATTGTATAACTAGTGAGACAGATAGAAATTGTAATTTCGGCGCACAGGTTCGATCCTATGTTACTATTTTCCTAAGCATTAAATCTAAATTAAATTTGTTACTAAGCAAGTCAGTTTGTACCAGCAAACCATTGGTTTCGGTTTCTGTATTTTTCTCTTTTGTTTCTCTTTTTGCGTTTTAACACGGAAATATATATTCTTATAATATTTTTTACAGACGCAATTATATTCTTGAAGATGGTCTTAACCTAGACCGAAACGTCGAATTATTAATTTGTAAAACTGCTTAGGAAAATAGTAACATAGGATCGAACCTGTGCGCCGAAATTACAATTCCTATTTAAAACTGGCGATCGAGATAAAAGAAAACATTTAGTGAGACAGAGTTAGTCATTATTTACTCTGTAGCGAGCCTTGATTATCCGAAACTCGATTATCTGAACGGCATTGTCCCCTCGATAAGTTCGGATAAACGAGGTTCTACTGTGCTGTATTGCAAACATAGATTAAGATAGTTGATCCTCACATTATCGGCAGCGCTTGTTAGACATTGCACAACAGCACGTCTCTGTTCTCTGTCCCCTTGTGTTGGCAGCTTGGCTTTGGGTCGGGCGCGTATGCGACGTCCTCCGTTTCTCCCTGTGCCCACAGCTTCTTCTGGAGGACTTAGGGCCGAGTCGGGGCGGCGCAGCAGGCTGAGCACAAATCGCGAGTACGCAATTGGGTCGATTCCCAATTCGTCCAGGCGCGTCTCCAGCCACTGTCGCAACTCCTCCTCGGCCCTTGTGCCGAACACTTCACCTCCTCCAGGGGACGCCGCTATCCCGACCAGATGCAGTGCCGGGTTCCTCATTTCCTCTTATTAAAGTTCCTCCTGGACCCGAAAACTTTCACAGACTCGACTACCTCCAGGGTGATCATCTTCTCTTCTAAGAAAGGACAAACTGCTCGAAGAGATTCAAGATTTTCATGGTCTCGCATCATACGGTTATCGCTGTTCAGACTTTCCAGCATAAGCCGTGTCCTTCTCGAATGATTTCTTAACGTTTTGCAAGTACAGTGGCCAGCTTCGACAAGGATCGGAAGACACACCGATACCAATGTGCATCTGTGGTTCCCCCCTATAAAGGTAGTTACACGTGCAAGCCTCAACAGTGATAACCGAACAAGTTGAAAAAATATAAATACACTTACCTTTATAATAATTTACTGTATTATATTATTGTCCTTTAATGTTTCAATTTTACTGAATCCACCACCTTGACGTATATTTGCTTGATAAATGTTAGATTGTTTTCTTCTTCTCTTGGTTACTCGTAATTTCTTCAGTTTAATTACATAGCCCACAATTGGTGGTAGTATTCCTTGAAATTTTTGGTTACGTCGATTAGAAATTAATTGGTTCTTGTACACAGGTGGTGGATGTTTTGTAGTAATGAGGCTGGCAGGTCTTAGCGAAGGATAACAAGTTTAGTTTCCTTCCCATTTTGACGCTGAAATTATAGAATTTCATTCAGTTATAAACTAGTATAATCAATCTGGTATGCATACAATAACAGTATTCTCCATAAATTATTGAAAAAATATAGATAAATATAATTTAATTCCTTTCCATTTACTTGCAAAATCCACAAAATATAACTGAACTTTTTATCGATAATTGTAGTCTTGAATTTACAAATAGATCAGTGTTACGTCTCTTCAACGATCAATCGATTGTGTAAAACTTTTATCTGTAGTTGCGCAACATTAACTAGACATTAGTGCCAATTCGTTAATAACAATATATGCATTGTTCTAAACGAAAGCAGAACGCAAAAATAAAATATAAAATGGTACATAATGTATAGTATAGTGAAATTATAGTTCGAATTGGATCGCTAGGCAATGCTAGTTAGTATCTAGTGATAATATTGAATGTTGTCAAATGCATATAGGGTAGTGGCAATTCATTAATAATATATATATATATATATATATATATATATATATATATATATTGTTCTAAATGAAAGCAGAACACAAAAACAAAATATAGTATAGTGAAATTATAGTTCGAATTGGATTGCTACCCACTGCTAGTTACTATCTAGTGATAACATTGAATGTTGTCAAATGCATACAGAGCAGTGGCACGTAAATACAAAGCAGAATGTGTTATAGATATTTCAGCTGACTACTTGGTAATCACCTTATGATTAATGTTAGTTTCAGATAACGCGTTTGGTTAATCACAGACTACCTTTAGTCATTAGGCTAAGATCGGGCAAATCGTGTTACGAAACGTCATCGAAAACGAGGCTTCGCGACAGCGGTATCTCACCGTGGAAAAGAAACATCGATTTTCTAATTGAAAATCAAATTCGTTCGATCCGTGGATTTCCGATGAATCGCGGACTGCCATTGCTCGTTACGGTAACATAAATCATCGGACACATCGTGTTACGAAACGTCATTGAAAATGAGGCTTCGTGACAGTGGTGTGTACGATCGTCGAACAAAAAAAATCAATTAAACAATTCGAAATGAAATTCTGCTGTTTGGGAAACGCTAAAAATTCGTTTCGACCTATGCGCTGGGCAATTTCGAACGTCCGCGAACTTCGTGCGACAACGCGTGTTCGTCGAGGCTCGATTAGGTCGCGAATTTTTTGCGCATAAAATATAAGACGCAGTTGGAAACGTGCGTTTACGTTAGAGGCTGCTAAGTCACGTTGCACGAACAGTGGATCTAAAAGCACATATTCCACGTCGTGGCAGTCAGGGGACGAGTTAGGAACATTGCATTCAATTACATGGGGCAAGATCAACGGCGTGAAACGTTCGAGCACCGTTATCAAACGCTGTCAAAGCCGCTTATCGGCGAAATTACACGGCCGCGAGAACGATCTAAACGCGAAGGACACCGTTTTTTCGTGTGAATTTTCTTTCGGGAGAATCATCGGCCAGCTTTGTACGCTGGCTAGATGTTTCTCGGGCTGGTGCACGAAAACAAACTGCAATTCCGAACGCGTTCCGCTGCACCAAGGCTGTCTATCTATATGGATTGTTGGCAGACGCATCGCTCCCGAGCAATGCAAATAACCTTGCCCGATTGCGCGATGCGTTTCGACGTGAGTCATAAGCTTTCGCGTCGACGAATGTCTGACTGCGCGACATTGCGAAACAGAAACGAGTCAAGATTCGCGGGCTGTCGACGCGTGACAACCAAGACAATCGTGCCTGTCGCGCGAATAAACGAGATTAGTCGAATTTTGACGTACCTGCATGCCTCGAGAGATGATTTTCACCCCGGCCTCTTCTACACACCCCACTCACAGAAAAACATGGCGGCTACTGAAGCTTTGCTGCCCCTCCCCCTTTCGCTGATGCCAATTGGTCGGTTCTTGCACAAGATTCGAGTTCAGTTCGTAAAAGCATTTTTCTTCGCTCGAAGGTGCACTACCACCTTAGACCATATATACTAATAGACCCGGCATAGGTATAGTATGTGTATAGGAAAGCCGACTCTGCAGCTCGGCAAAGATAACTAGCGTTGTGACGTCAAAAGATACGTCTTGAGATAATTTCAAAATGGCTGAAACAGCAATCCGACGCGCGAGAAATTGAAATTAAATTGAATGTTATTTCTTCCTTCAATGATTATAATAAAGCAGAAATCATGTTCAATTTTTCTTTAAATTTTCAACGATTTTGAATTTTAGCTAATCAATTTTTTTGTAAATGCATAAAGATCCGCAGTCTAGTAATAACTAATCACATGCGAGGTAAAAGTAAATTATGTAAAACCAGAACTATATATTACCTTTAAATGTTGTAAATGTATTTATATGTAATCAACTATTTTGCAACCTGCATAATATGCGAAAGTTATTCATCTTCAGAATCAAATATTGCACGATTCCTAAAATAGTTAATATATAATACTATTATTACTTTATACTTCATTGTAATACCTTAATAAAACATACAGAATAAACGTCTGTATCTCAAATACAGTTTATAATTGATTATTTCATGATACGCATTGTACAATGCCAAATTCTTTGAAATTATCCTGTCCATTCTTTTTGTGTAATGGGTACATGGCGCATGCGCTGATCCCCCTCGCCTCCCATATAAACCAAGCGTAGGCACTGTCGATGAGCATAGCTTATACATCTTTCAAGAATGTGACGTCACAAGGCAAGTTATCTTTGCCGAGGTCCAAATTATCTGCGCCGGGTCTATTAGTATATATGGTTATAAGACTACCACCTTTCCAAGATAACAGAGTATCTGGTACCCACAACTGACGTCGCACGATAATTCAAAATTATGGAAAACAGTTGGAAAAATGCATCAAAAGAGGGCGTTTCGTTAAAATTTCTGAGTCGATAAAGTAGACGACCGTGGACGCAACCGTGTGTGAGGTATCCCATCTATGTTTTTCATCGTTTATGACGATTCTGACGCATCAACAATTTAAAATCGTGGATAAAATATGGCAATATAGAATAATGTTTCACACAATAGTGCAGATCAACTGTAAATCGTCACAATAAAGATTCTAACAACTGTTGCATTGGATTAGATTATTTCATTGTGCACTGTACAAACTGTACAGTCGTCATGTAACTTACGTCAACCTTTGTTCTATCTTCAGATACCCAATACTGTAGATTAGTAAATGAAGTTGAATAATATCTCGTTTCATTGATGTTTGTATATGATTATCTTTCTATTGTAATTATTACATATGCATACCATTCGAGAATACAGTGTTTTTGCATGACTTCTACTAAACAAGATTTCTAAACACATAATGTGGTACCAGTGAACTACATACTATTGGGTGAGTGCTGCAAAATGTTGATACCTACTAATACTTACTAAATAGAATCGAAACTTACAATTACATCTTTCTTGCATCACTGGCAACCTGGTTGTAAATGAAACAGAGTCGATCGTCTAATGAAAATTGTGATTCTGATTCGACAGCGGGATGTGTTCTGAAAAGATGAATTCTTATACGACTTATTAGTTATATTTAGTGAAAGGGCAGGTAAAAGCTAAAGTCATGCTAGTAATATTGGAACCAGTTTAACGAGCAGCTGATCTTTGATCTGTAATCGCTATGTTCAAGGCGGAAAATGTGTGATGGCCGTATTTTACTACATATTTGCAGGGAAACACGGCTTCGAAAAACTACAAAAATCACGAAAAAAAAACATTAATACAAGATGAATACTTTGATCCATTCGAAAGCAATGATAATTAACCATGGCAAAACGATTCGACGTACGTATAACACATTCTATTCTATGATAAATCATAATTATGCTGTATCAATTTCCAATAAGTACATTCTAAATATCGTGCACGTTATATTTATGTAACAGGCAAATTGACGAGTAGAACTATTAATATCGGTTTGACATCGGCAAAATTTTTCCATGCTGTTCGATCGTTCTCGCTTTTCTAGGCTCGTTATTTACATAATTATTTAAGCAGTAGGTTATGTTATGAAATAAGTTTTAATAATAGCGGTTTCGTATACCCGCGATATAATACTGCGTGCTTATCGAACGCCGATTTCATTGTCAACGACGTGTTGTCATAGAAAATTTTCACTCGCACCTAGATGATATTTTGTTAAGAATTACAGATGTTAGAATAACTATTCAATAATCCTATAGTATATATATATAATATTTTACAGAATATGGCTGTTTCAAGTTGTGGTGCAATGCTAATCAAACGAACGGAGGCTTGGCACTCATTTACACCGATAGAAGGGATCCAGGGAACAACAAATTGTTCTTGCACTCGAAAGTAATAGAAAGCTTTAATATTGTAAATACACCGTATTTACAAGTTCGCACATTTTATGCAACGCCGATATGGAGCGGGCAAGAATCGTCTTCTAAAGTGGAAGACACAGTAAAAAATATCAAGGAACAAAAGGACCTGAAACAAAAAACCGAGGGAGCTATTGCTCATACTAGTTCAAAAGCAGTGGTAGAGAAACTAACATTATGGCAGAAGGTCAAGGGAGAAATTATACATTACTATCATGGGTTTAGATTGTTGGGTCTGGATATGAAAATTTCGGCGAAATTAGTTTGGAGAATTTTGCAAGGCAAAGCGCTTAGTAGAAGGGAGCACAGATTGGTGAGTTAACTATAGAAATATTAACAAAATTGCTCGCATGGGGTCTTGTAGGGTCCCTACATAATAATGTTTGAATTCAAATAACATTCTTTACATTAGTTAGGTCTCTGTTAACATTTTTCGACAGGAATTACACACTTACAAAGACATCAAAATTACCATGACCCCATGCAAGTAGTTAAAGATTAAATTCACAGAACTGTTCTAATTTTTAACAACTTTCAGCTAATAAAAACAACTGGTGACATGTTCAGGCTGATTCCCTTCTCTGTTTTCATCATTGTTCCTTTCATGGAGTTTCTATTACCAATCGCTATCAAGCTATTCCCTGGCTTGCTGCCGTCTACCTTCCAAACAGCAACGGAAAAGGAAGACAAATTGAAGCAAGCGTTGAAGGTTTGAATCGACTCCACCTATCTGGCAAGAATTTCGTTCGAACCATTGATCTAGACTCGAACCTTTGAATGTCCTGCTTCAGATAAAAATCGAGATGGCGAAATTTTTACAAAAAACTCTGGATGACATGGCAGTACAGTCATCGGACTACAAATCGAAGAGGGCCAAAGAATTCGCTGAATTTTTCTATAAAGTTCGGAGTTCCGGCACCACAGCATCGAACGAAGAGATCATGCAATTTAGTAAGCTTTTCGAAGACGAGATTACGTTAGACTCTCTTTCTCGACCACAGTTGGTAGCGTTGTGTAGAGTGCTAGATGTGCAGACTCTGGGAACGACGAATTTCTTACGATTTCTGCTTCGAATGAGGCTCAGAAGTCTCTCGGCGGACGATAAGGTGTTCTATCCAATCCACTTTCGTTCGCGCGTCTTGTAACTTGGTCATTCTTTCTTGGCCTATAACTCATGTACATGTTTTAGCTCATAGAAAAGGAAGGCATCGATACCTTGACTAGAAGCGAGTTGCAGCAAGCCTGCAGGGCACGAGGAATGAGGGCGTACGGTTTGCCGGAGAGTAAATTGAGGGAACAACTATCCCAATGGTTGGATCTCAGTCTGAACAAAAAGGTCCCGCCATCGTTATTACTTCTCTCGCGAGCGCTGATGGTTCCGGAGACGATACCTATGTCGGACAAGTTGAAAGCCACCATTTCAGCCCTTCCTGACACCGTCGTCGCGCGTACTCAGGGCGCAATCGGGGAGAAGGAGGGCAAAATGGATCACAAGACGAACATCGAAATCATCAAGATGGAGGAGAAGAAGATCGAGGAAGAGCGGCAAGAGAAAAAAGATGTCGAGCCGCAGCCGGCAGTGTCCGCTTCCAAAATTGACGAGATCACTAACACAGACGTGAAAGTACTAGAGCAGGCTTTAGATAGTATTGGCAAGGTTCGTATAAATAATGGCTCGGTGAGTTAGTTTAGTATGCGAGATTGTTACTTATAGCGAAACTATTCTAAAAAGGACAAGAAGACTATGTCAGTGGAGAAGGAGGAGCTGAAGGAGCTAAAGGAAGAAATGGCTGACTACCAGGAAGACATAAAGGAGCTCCATGAGATCAAAGCTGCCGCGAAGGGCCAGGAGGACGTAGAAAACATTAAGGAGTCCAAGGGTGCTAAACGATTATTCAACAAAGTGAATAAGATGATCCGAAAAATGGACGAGGTTCTGGATCAGCTTGAGTCCGAGAAAAAGCTGAAACAAGAGGCTGGTACCGTGGGCGTGGAAGAGGCTACCCCATCTACCAAAAGCGTGGAGGAAGTGGTTAAGATAGACGAACTAATCACAGCCATTAAGAAAATTCAAAATGTACCTGATGAGCATCGGTTACAGCGCATAGTAGAAATTTTAGCGAAAATGGATGACGACAGGGACGGGGCTATAAAGATAGAAGACGTTCTGAAGGTACGTTTCTCACGAAATTTAATAAAGAAAATTAATCAAATTTCTGATCTATTCGCGACTGTTCACCCTGTATAATACGAATTTTTATCGTTCCTTTATAGGTGGTTGAATTAATTGGAAAAGAGGACATTAAGTTAAGCAAAAAACAACTACACGAACTGATCGAATTAATTGATAAAGAGGAAATACTGGAAGTGGAAGAACAGATCCAGAAATCGTTACAGAAGGACTCGTCCACTGGAAAGTCGTCCGAAGAAAAGTATGTTGCACCAAAATCTCCCGTTCCTGCTACACCAGTAACGACTGAAAAAGGTTTTGGCAAAGAGGAGCTAGATGATGATTACGGAACACGTACCCCCGAAAAAGGAAGGGAAAAATCCACGGTACTTAAGAGCAATTCCTCTTCCGATTCAGTGAGCAATCCTCCGTTAGGCACCAGTGTTCCACCGACGACGAAAAAGGCGGAAGGATCTAAGCAGCTATGATCACCGCACAATAAGCTATAAATTAATGTATGTAATTATTAATACAATCTTAAATCAGACATTATTTGAAGACGATATTGCGTTATCATCTCTATAAATATTTTTCACACGTACATTTCTTTAGCGAATGGGATTATATATATAGCGAAAGTTTTTTAAGAAGGCTTCGGACACATGGAAGTCTTCCTAGAATAACTCCAATAGTTACATGTATGTATTAACAGGCTTCATAATGAAACGCTGAGACATACAAGATCTTATCGTTGCTAATTTAGAACTATTTTACAAAAACGTTAATAGAATAACTTCATCGAATTTTGTATTTATTGCTACACCAGATTTTGAATTGTTTTCATTAAGACTGCGATGCATTTAACAGCATCAACGTGTTATTTGGTCTAGAAATTACAAACTCTCTGTGCTGGTCACAAAAAAAGAAGTAACATTACTCTGCTTACAAATTTTTTATTGACATCGGGAAAACAATTTTTTGAAAAAATTGTACGTGACAATACTGTAGTCATTGATATTGTTAATTAGCAAAGGGATTATGATACGAGCACTTTGTGTTTTGTTCGAACGAAGTTCAATTCCGAAATATTGTAATACCGTGAGGAATCATTCCATCTGTCTGATTATTGACTATAGTTACAGAATTATGAATTGCAAACGTGAATCTCTATGATCGAGGTTCAAGTAAAAGCGTAATGTACATTTATAGGCGAAATAATTTTATTAACTGTAAAATACATGAACAGGGATTATTGTCCATTTACATGTATTTATTGAATATATAAAAGAAAGAGAATATTTATGTAAAGCACGTAACATTTGACTACTAAATATACTTTGTGACGTCGCACGAACTGCAACGTCACAACTTTTACCTTACATACGAAAAAAAAAGAAATTAAAAATTAGACCTTAATTGAAGTTGAAAGTAAACGAATCAATGAAAAATATACGATGAAACATTGCTGGAATATAGGATTTAGAATTGTCGGCATAATGGTAAAACGGAAGCGATAACACGAAATTCAGTAATCTTATGTAGTAGTGTACATATACTTGCACAAAGTTACAGTATGAATAATATGTTATATAATAGTTATATCAATTTCAAAAGGAAAGAAAAAACATGGATAGTAATTGATGCCCTGAATGACATTTACTTTTTTACTTCCGTGCATCAAACTGCCTGTTATGTAATAAACTATATTTCTGTAAAAAAAAATATAAAATGGTCTTATTCGAAAAGCGTTTTTCGTAAGTTAAGTGTACGATTACTTTTATTAAAGATGTTCACGTACAGTTATTGTTATTTTCAACCAACCACTGTTTCATACTCTACAAGTTAAACATGTTTTATATTTTTTTTAAATACTGAAATGTTTTCGATCTGTTTTATTTTCTCTCTGTTCCATTATAAATTTTTAGATAATACAAATATTTGTCAAATGTACTTTAGTTTTTTTCCTATTTGCATCCATATTTATATACATGTGTACATATGTATACATATGTGTATTTGCAGTTCCCTATGTACACTCCTGTCCATAAATCACTGGACACTTACTATAATCTTCAAAAGCTTCCAGCTTGATTTTATTGTTTTATTTTGATTAGATGTAGCTATACGATAATATTTTAATTGAAATATATATACTATTTGAATAAATGTTGGAAAAAAGAGATTGAGAAATTTGGGGATGATTATGGACAGCTCTAGAAGCGAAAGTGGAAAACAATTACCCCACTTCAATTTGAAAAATTAGAAAATATATAAGAATAATCATTAAAATTTCGAAAATATCGGATATTTTGGTCAGATTTGATTTACATCTATATTCGAAAATAATATGTCTTTCCGCAACCGGGTTTATTATTCTTTAAATTTCTTTATTCGAGCACGCATTATTATAAAAATTGTGAAAAATCTAAATAAATTCAGGCTTGTAATTTTTATAAAACAATATATTATAAGAAAAAATCGTTTTCATTCGAATTTGAATAAATGTACGGTGACTTATAGACGGGAGTGTATCGAAGGAACACCGACAAAATGACTAATGCATCCGACTGAGATAGAGACTTGTAAAAAGGTGTGATCGTGCGTCGACGCAAACGCAAAGTGTGTGCCCAAGTTGGGCGAGCATAACAGCGTTCGAATGATGAATAAAAATTGTATTCGATGGAGAAAACCGTGAACGAACAAGTAAAATGGAAAGGCACGGTAAACATTTAAGCGTGGGAGTGATATTCGGTTTGTAGCGTATGTATAGAAATAGACCGAAATAAATAGGTTTGCCCTGCGGTTACCTCGTATTTGTGTATTATCCGCAAGTTCCGTCTAAATAACTTGAATCGCAATGACTGCGTTAAGCGGATTTATGGAGTTTTTCCAAAAAGGAAAGGTAATTTTTCTCCGTATACTATATCTATTCACATTTATACATACATTCTAACCTGTTCTACAGTGTTATTGATTATTTTCATGTGTGAACTCGTTCTGACAGCTACGAATTCGTAAAATTATCCTCTATTTGAAACTGTTACATCTACATTGTTATAGAATTTGTTCTACGAATTTCTAATTAAAATTTCTTTCAATTCAACATTGCAGACATTCAGACCAAAGAAGAAATTTGCTCATGGAACCTTGCGATATTCCTTACACAAACAAGCACAAGCTTCGCTTAATTCTGGAATTAATTTAAGGTCTGTCGTGAAACTACCACCCGGTGAAGATCTTAATGATTGGATCGCTGTTCATGGTAGTTGATGATTTTATTTAAAAAATATACATATACAGTACCGACATTGGTTGAAAAACGATAATATTATGTTGAATATTACAATTTCAGTGGTAGATTTCTTCAATAGAATAAATTTGATATATGGCACTATTTCTGAATACTGTGATTCTGCATCTTGTCCCACTATGAGCGGTGGAGCTCGGTTCGAATATTTATGGGCAGACGGTGAAAAGTATAAAAAGCCTACTGCACTGCCAGCACCACAGTATGTTAGTCTCCTTATGGATTGGATAGAAGCACAAATTAATAATGAAAACATATTTCCAGTTTCGACAGGTATTGAGCTTCAGTAGTAAAAATATTGATTTGTGTAATTAATGTGAAAACTTTTTCAGATGTACCATTTCCAAAAACTTTTGTACCTCTGTGTAGAAAAATTTTGACCCGCTTGTTCAGAGTGTTCGTTCACGTCTACATACACCATTTCGATCGTATTGTGGCTATAGGAGCAGTAAGTCTCATATTTTTATTAAAAATTTTCGTTCAAAATGTATCGAAACTCTTACTTGTATGCTGGATACATACTCAGTTTGATATTCAAGTACACAAATAGCAAGAGCTCTAATTTTAGCCGTGACTTCCGTGTTTCAGGAAGCACATGTAAATACATGTTATAAACACTTTTACTATTTTGTAACGGAATTCGAATTAGTCAATACAAAAGAACTGGAGCCACTGGCTGAGATGACTGCCAAAGTATGCAAGGATACATCACCGACGCAGACTCCATCACATAATCCTAGGTAGTCGTAAAACTTAAGAAACTATAAGTATGGTAATCGAATTAAAGAGAGGTAAAATTCTTTTCATATTAGTACAAAGATGAGAGCTCTCTTTCGTAGTATTTAAAAGAAAAAAGAAAACATGAAAAGATTGGTTACTATTCATTATACAACAAAGTATTACTATTTACACAATTTTGATAATTATCATTACTAATATTCGCTAAGTCAGGCTTTTTATAATCCAATAATAATACTCATAGGGTTCAATTAGTACAGTAAGAATAATTTTTTGATCTATATATGTTTTTCTAATGAATCGTACTAAATAGGAGAAGCATAATGCATTTATTGCTCATTTGCGAAGTGCTACTTAAACTGAAGTGCAAACCTGAGGAATAATATAATAAGATTCTGAAAGCTTTATATCGATAGTCGTAGCAACAAATTCTAGAT
Source organism: Lasioglossum morio (assembly GCA_916610235.2). NCBI lineage: Eukaryota > Metazoa > Arthropoda > Insecta > Hymenoptera > Halictidae > Lasioglossum > Lasioglossum morio. Next base: position 19,685,175 of record OU744323.1, on the reverse strand, counting down.
ATGTCCATAGTAATTTTATCATCGTGGTTCAATGATTAAATCATAAATTTAGGTATCGAATTTTACATTATTTATATCGTCATAGAAGTATATAATTGTACATATAATTTGCGTAGTATTTTCACAGTTGCATTTAAAACTGCAATAATTTTGTACGCGATTGAAGACACCGAGATAGAAACGAAAGAAATAGAACGGACAGGAATAGAAAGAGTACAAATTGCTAAAGCAATAAAGTAATAAATTTGTTTACAACTTGGAAATTTGTCCATTATTTATAACGAAAAATAAACGAATATTACGAACGACAACGCAAAACAGTTCTGATAAAATACTAACGATCTCGACCTTTTAAGCGTGAATCTGTTTCCTTTTCCATATTATAAACCAAAAGCAGAGCCAAAAGATAAAGTTTATGTAGGTAAATTGTTTTATTTAAGCCTGGCGATACACGTTCGGCAGATGACTAATCGTCGAACAAATATTAAAATGAAACTACAATGCACGATGCGGTGTACATTAGAACCTTGCATTATATATTTCCAATTGCTTAATAAATATTGTGGGATAAATCGTAACAATGATTCACATTCACGGAAAACGGTTTACGGTAGTTGTAGTTTCAATTTAATGTCAAGTTTTTTTTTACTAAAACTGACGTTCTGGGCGACTCGTCCTAAATTCTATCAACGGAATTCGTTTAGACGCGTAATCTGTACATGTCTGCTCTAATTATGTTGTAATCAGGAAGGTTCTCGATCGGACCAACAGCTGCGATTACCGGGCACTGATTGTAAATGTATTTCATACCGACGTCGTGAATAGTATTGGCCGTTACGCTCTGAAAAAGAGTACGTTTTCAAAGAAAAATTCTATGACAAATAATTCACATACAAACATTACTTACATCTATCCTGGCCTCGAGTTCGTGAAGAGGTATGCGTCTGTTGTAGCATAGCATTTGTCGACCGATATCTTCGCAGATCGCGGTCGTACCGTCCAATTGAAGAAGCATGTTCGTTTTAAGAATGTTTTTCGCACGTTCTACTTCCCTTTCCGTGACCGACACGCATAATCTCATCCATTCGGACTGAATATTTTCTACGAAGTCCTCGCACGACATGGGGTCGCACACGTAATACACACCCCATAGACCGGTATCCTACAAGGGAGAAATAGTTGGAGGAAAGAGCTCACTTAGTAATGAAATGATTTGATGAAAATAGTATGTACTTTGTAGCATGTGTTGAAGCTTTGGTAACTGTGGCACATTCCCATTATTGCTCCAGCTTGAGCCAAGTGGTTCGCGCTGTTTGTGCCACCTCCCTGGCTGCGGTCCCACGCTCCCATCAGTGTGTTCGCAACCATAAGAGGAATGTTGTCAGCGTCCGCCCATCCAGCACCTACAAGAAAAGTCTATAAGTTCCTATTGCCTAAGAACCAGACTGTGGACACACACTGCTATCCGACAAGGCTTTCAGCACCTTCGACAGCAACTGCTATATGCGCCAGAGGAATGGTGTCGTCACGGACTCTGATTTCAGAACCAGTGTAACGACATGGTACATCGAGAAGTGGAATTTCGTCGTAGTGTGGTCCCGACATTTTACCGAAGTGTTGGTTTGCCAATTCTACCAGAGCATTGTGTTCCACACCACCAGCTCCTGCTAATACGAATCTGAGAGAAAGAAATAAATTTAACAGAGCATGTAAACACAATAGAGATACATACTGTAGGAAACATGTAATTCATAAATTACCTTGGTGGACCGTAGTACGTCCTTACATAATCCTGAAGATCTTTTTTCGTGATGCTCTTGATGTTTTTGGTGGGTCCTAAAATTGTTCTGCCCAGAGGAGTTCCTTGGTAAGCACTGCTATGCAGGTGATCGAAGACGACCTCTTGGAGATTTGTCTCGACCTCTTGCATCTCTCTCAAGATAACACCGCGCTCTCTTTCAATCTCGTTTTCCCCGAGCTTGGAGTTTTGAATGATATCGCTTAAAATTTCTACTGCTTTTGGTACATCTTGCGACAAACATTTCGCATAGAATACTGTCTGCTCCCTGCTCGTGTAGGCATTCAAGTGAGCACCCATGTTCTCGATCTCTAATTCTAAATCGGTTTGCGATCGTTTAGTGGTCCCCTGTTGATATTAATAGCTTAAATTAATACTTCAAACGTCTTCAGTTAAAGGGCTAGTCTCCTTTCTAGGATTGCAACGGTTTGGAACTGAAAAAGCTTGTCTTTGCATTATCAAGAAATGAGCTACCCACTCAAGAGCAGTATAATTTACCTTGAAAGCCATATGTTCCATGAAGTGGGCCACACCATTGTTTGCGTCAGTTTCAAAACGGCTGCCGGAATCAATCCACAGTCCTACTGTGGCTGTTGGCGCACCGGTATCCTCGCTTGCTACTCTCATACCACAATCTAAAGTTGTAACTCTTGTCGCAGGCTGATTGATCAGCATTTCTTTGATAGAAGATGCTGTAGACCGCCATTGTTTCTGGGTCTGAAAATCAACCGTAGCACTTACAATAGAATTCATTTACGAGAAGAGGTTTCCTGATGAATCTAAATTAAGAATAAGCAATATAGACATGCCTATATACATTATACGAATTATATATTAAATAATGTTCACAAATAAGTATTGCCAAAAACGATTGGACACGAGTGTCACCTCTTCTTATTAGTACAAGTTTATCAACTTCTCAATTATCGATCAATTGCATCTTCGAAGTCTCTAAATTAAATGGCAGCGCACTACTGCAACATTGTCTTTAGAGTGGATCGAACGCATCGAGGTTATAATATTTTGACACAAGTATTCCATCCGTGATGTAGTAGGATTCAATTCAAGAAGTTCTGTTTATTGTCATTTAAACATCAATACATTACGTCTCTTTTGTTTTCGTAATATTTTCAACAGTTTATTCTCATTACGTAAGGAGCAAATGAAGTTCACGAAATTCTCATCTCGACGAAATGAAGTGGACCTCATTGTTTCATCGGGGAGCTATTCGAGGAATGATCGAAGAATGGTGAAATGATCATTTGATTACCTTCACAAGACTGGTTTTATTGGTGTATGTCCGCAACGCGGAACTAACTTTTAGCAGACGAGTCGCCATTTTTCCGATTTCCTCGCAACTGCTCCGATCTTACGACCAAGGTAGTAGCTAGAATTCGAACTGGTACTCAGAGGACACTCCTCCCAGTATCTATATAGATATAACAATTTTAGTTTCCTTGCAGACAGAAGTGTAACATGTTAAAATTGTAACTTGTTCAATTTAATTTCAATAAAATATAAAATTAATGATGTACCGTTATTTTTAATACGAAATAATGCGAGGAATTTTAACAGAGAGGACCTCTGTTTAATATTTAGCTCCTTCGTTTATATAGTATGATTATATTGATCAGAGACTTCCAGTAGAAATCTCTAATGTTTTATAACTTTATTAGAAAAATTGAGAAAATTTAGCAATCATTCATTTTTGCGTTGATTAGATGCGGGAAATATGTGTATAGGGAATTTCTACTAATTTCGGAAATATTTGATTTCACCTTAGACTATATATAGACCCGGCTTCAGATAATATGGCGTATTCCAAGATTACTTCGGCATCTACCAGATGATGGATGTAGGCAAAGTGCTATAGTCTGTTGAGAAGTCGCAATACCACAAAGTGTACCTAGAGGGGAAAGGGAAATTGTCGCCGTACCTCATTTTGTATAGATATTTATGGAAACTGTAACTGTAATATTTATTATTTTAAATATGGCTAACTTATCATGTTGATTATAATTTGGAAGAAGTTAAATTTTAACTTTGTTTACACTTGCCCGCATCAAGAAAAATTCAACGACCCAGTATACCATGACCTTCGGATGACCTTGAAGTCTCATTAAAAAAAAATCAAGGTGGCCTTGAAAATGATGATGATTTTCGTATTTTTTTATAGCAATGTATAGCCAATCGAAAACTGATCAACTTGAGTTTAAAATGCGTTTTGTCAGATTATTTCACGCACTTGAAAATTTGTGAAAATGTGTTACGCGGGACACCCTGTATATGGTTACCACAAAATGGCAGAGTTTCGCCTCTATAATGATACTCCGTGACACAATTCGAAAACCGGCATGATTGTCAAAGGAGCTCGATGATCACGCTTTGATAAACAATCGTTGGAACGGAGGAATCGGGCATTGTTAATTCGGCATTGTTTCATTCCCAAATACCGATTCAACAATGGATACTATAAACGACACTAACGAGAATTTGGATCAGTCCATACAAATGTACAATCAGGAGAATGCTCATCGAAAATCGATTTTAAGGTTAAGCGGGAAAAGCACTACTCCTAGGAGGATCTCGTTACAGAACAGTCTTTTGCGGAAGGATTTCGATGATTCGCAACAATTAAACGATATGAGTAGTCCGAAGGTATCGAACAGATCATATTTGAATTCGAAGTTGATGAAAGGTTACGATACGCTGGACATAGACAGCTCCTTAACCCTGGCTCCTCATGAGATACGCGATATAATGGCAGCGTCCGAAAAGAATGAGCTCACGTTGAGGGAAATGATGGAAGACAGTAGCGCGACTGGCATGATTCTAAAAGCGAAGCAACCGTGGAGAGATGTTATGTCTAAATTATACTATGACTTTCTGCATAGCATACAGATGAACTTTTCAGAGGCTCAGGTGTTTGACATTGTCGCAGACTTTATACAGAATTGTACAGACACTTTAGACATAATGAGAGGTACAACGAATATGTCTTAAGTCTAATGTTTCACCTAGTACAAAGTATATAGTTCCATTGGATTAATAATTCTTTTGTTACAGGCATGCAAGCAAAAGTGGAGACTATGGAAGCATCGGAGGAAGAAGTCTCTTTGGAGAATGAGAGGAACACCTGGAGGCTTGTTTATTGTCTGTACCAGAATCGAATAAACAGCCTTAACTTTCCAACAGCCATGGAAGAAGATTCGGATGAAAACGATACTTATATATCCGAGAAAGTCGTAATAGATAGCTTGTTCAAGGTTGAAAGGTATATACGAGAATACCAGTTGATAATAGACTGGCTGGAAAAAAACGCGTTGGATCAGGCAGAGAAATGCCCGTCTACTGAACAGTTTACTGATAAAACGCTCGCGTGGGAGAACACAGTACGGCAATTGCTCACTTATAAAGATAAAGATTCTATTCCGTTTCGTTCGAGTAGACCGATGATATCGTCCTTAGATCCAGACGCTCCAATCAGAGAAGGTAAACCTCTCCATGATCTGGACAAGGAAGACGATGCAAGACTTGAAAAAAGAATGTTCATAGAGGTATAAGGTTCTTCGATGAAATCAGAAGACTTTAGAAATGGATATAATATTTAACAAAAATATTTGATGCAACAGGTACGGTGCGGGCGACTGACAAAGGCACAGGCGCTCGCTGAACATTGCGGGCAACCTTGGAGAGCTGCTTGTCTGTTAGGCTGGATACCTTACCACGATCCTAATTACAAAAATCCATTAGCCGACACTAAATTACCGATCGAGGGAAATCCGAATAGAACTATTTGGAAACAGTGCGCGTGGGAGCTCTCCCAGGACAAGCGCGTAGGTAATAATCCGTGTTTCGATTGCTGTCTGCTAACCGTTCTATTTCACGAATAACCAAATTTGCGTTGCTCTGATTTAGGTCAATACTACCGCGCTGTTTACGCCAGCCTTTGCGGGAACGTCCAACAAATGTTGCAAGTTGCGTCCTCTTGGCAGGACGCGTTATGGGGCCACATGAAAGCGCTGTTGGACATTAAAGTGGAAAGAGAGATCAGGGATCTGGTGGTTAAAAGCTTCACGAACATGCCCGACGACTATTGGAAGAACGAGCTTTCGCTGGAGGACGTTTTCAAGGAGCTACACGCGTCGAAGAATCCGATTATCCGCACGCAATCAAACGCGCCGGACCATCTGATCCAGAAATACTTGATACTCGATCAAATCCCGAAATTGATGGAGGAGATTGAAAACATGATAGATCTGAAGATCTGCGACCCGCACTTCCTGCGTTTCCTGGCTCACTTGATATTCTTCTTCCGGCAAATCGGGAAGAATGTGAACGACAAAGTTGGCGATAAAGTTTTAATGGCATACGTCCAGGTTTTGATCGAAATGGACGATCCGATACTAATCGCTTTCTATACAGCCATGCTCCCTCAGGAGTTGCAAGTGACCAATTATGCTTGCTACCTGGAGAATATCAAGGACTACGAACAGCGCAAGAAGTGTTTGACTGCAGCGGAGGACGCTAACTTGAACGTAGAAGCCATCACGAAGTTAGTAGTGGAGCGTATTCGCTCGAAAGACGTGGACGTCGACACTACCGACTTGAAGGGCACCATAACCAACGCGGATGTAGAGAAGATCAACGCGTTGGACTGGTTAATATTCTATCAGAGTCAGCGGGAGGAGGCGTTGTGGCAGACCAACGCGCTCATAAGATACTTCTTAATGAACGAGAGGATCGATGCTGCGCGAAAAGCATTTAACAAGGTATACAAATCTTCTCGCAAAGAAAAAGCTTTCCCAACGCTAAACTAACACTTTAGCTACCTTTAGCTTCCTTAACCTTCAGTTACTCGCACTCAATTTTCTACATAACTGTTTAAATGGAACTTCATACGACTCCAATATAACTTTGATTCAGTAAAATAGCTAGTTCAATGCGAAATAAATATTTGCTAGTGTAGACGGCACCTTTGTTTATTGGTGAAACACTAAATTTAATGTTTGGAGATTATAAGTTCTAGGTATATGCGAGTAATTAAATGTTAAACGTAGCATAATCGTTAAGGAATTTATTAATAGTTGTGCGAATTGAATTTCTCCGCAAGATTCCAGCAGACTCGATCGAGTCGGTCATGTCCGAGTATCCAACGATGGAGGGAACCCTGACGAATCTTACGATCACGAATAATTTATCGAAAAGAGCGTCTTCGGCGATTCGAGAGTACCTTTGTTACAAGACTTACCTGGATGCCCAAGAAGGCTTCGCGGAGTGGTTCTCTCACTATCATCATGGAAAGCCCACCCCTCTCGAAGAGCTAACGCCATACGCCACTTTTACCGAGAAAGTTGCGTACGAGCATAAGAAAGCACAGTATAACGTTGAAATGGAGAGGTGGAAATGCACGATGCAACATCATACGAAGGTCTGTAAGATTTTCTTCAAGGTCTTGTGAGATCTTTCTCAAGTATGAGAAATCATATGAACTATTTTCTCGCAGGCTGTCAAGCAATTATTGTTCAATGTACTGTTGTTCCCTGACGGTGGTTGGCTGGTAAACACAACCAATGGTAACGACGAGTCGAGCACAACGGACGAAGAGTCGGGGGAACATGAGCCGCGGGAAGAAGAAATGGAAAAGTTGCGTCAACTTTGTATCCCGAAAATCACTCTTCTTCTTCACTCGGTGATGACCGAGATGAACGAGCATGCCGGATGCATTCAGTTAGCGGATATCCTTGCCTCGAAGCAATATCAGCTTTATAAGGTCTTTATTTCATCAAATACAACTGCAAAATAAACCCTTTCCACTCGGAGCTATTTTAACCCGAGAATTAAACACTTCTTTCGACCTAGAATATTTCAATTTAAATTGATATAATACTTGATTGATAGAACAATTGATTCGATATAATATTTTCAATAATGGTGCAGCAATTTTTAGTGGCGCCTCAGAGTCGCCGCTCGAGTGCTAAGGGTTGAACGATAATTTGACAAAAACGGAAATTCGTTTGGCGAATACTTTAGGGACGAACCACTATTGTTCTCCGTATTTCAGGTGTTCCAGAAGAATAGGTTACGCGAGGTGTTCAAGAAGATCTGCGAATCCTCCCTGATTCTGATGGATCAAAAGAAAGATCCTTGGGGTTACCCGAAGTGAAGCTCGTAGGGAAATTCTAGACGCTAATTCGAAAAGTGTACACAACGAGATCCGGATCGCATTTCTCGCTCATAATCCGCATCTTTCTGTAATTAATTGTACATGGAAGAAGGAGTCGGTTGTTCGGCGGATCGGGACGTCGGGCAACCACCCTGTACGAAAACGCCTCTATCTTTTTTATAAAACCAGTTTATTGTCAACCACAAGAAGTGAATATAAAATTTGATACAATGTTCAATAATTCATAATCATAATATATTATATACCTCATGATTACTTAGATGCTCCTTTTTACCCAATCGTTTAATAAATGTAGCGCTGTCGAAGCTGTAGATTCCAAAATGCGTGGAGAAACATTCGCAGAGAAAAAGGAATACTCAGGCGGACGAGGAGGAGGATGAAGAGGGATAGAGAGAGATGGGAGACAATTAACGATTATAGTTATCCTGAGATACTTTCCCATTGGAGAATCAATGAATTCGACGTGACTCCACGACTGCTAACAGCGACCGCATGCTAATCTCTTGCCATACATAATTATCCTTCGGACGTGGGTCTGCATACAATGGATAAATACGTACAAGCTCCGATTCAAATCATCGAAACGTATTCAAAGGAAATCACGATAGACGAAGAACGAAGGTGTTCGTGATGTGTGGTGTACATTGGAGTTTCGAACAACGGAGCCGCTCTTCGGCAACTGGGCCTCTCGCGATTCCCATCAACTTCCCGAAGGGAATTGTCAAGTTTAAAATAACTATGGATCTCTATGGACTGATTGGGAATTTTAATTGAACCACTTGAAGCTTGTGCTTAAAGATACAAGATTAGAAAGACCGACACAGTGCAAGAGATTCGACGAGATTTTCTATCAGTGGACTGCATTATTTTACTGGACATCGTTCGTTTAATTGTTCGCCTGACTTTTGTTCAAGGAACGAGTAGATCAACATAATGTATATCCTATTAAGCATCTGTAATATTTGTTCCCTTATAACTAGACAGCGGAGGTTCATGCAAAATAGAAGTTTTTCACTTAGAGTGAAATCGAATGTATGTATTTTAAAATTCTTCGAATGTTTTCATAATTATTATTCTGCCATAGCTTAAAATTTTTGTTAAAATTAAAATGATTCTTATGTGAAGAGAAATTGTGTTAATTTTTCTGGATGACGTAAATCCAGATGAAGTTGCATATTCTTCGAACCGGCTGCGAAAAGTAGTTTTCAAATTTATAAGGGTTGTTTACGCGGAGAATGGCCCTGTGCGTTTTGTCCGAAGAGCGTCCCCGTGCTAATCATTTATTTTCCCGGGGGTTAATGATGCTTTAGCCGGCGAGAGCAGTCTTTTTTATATTCTTTTTCCCATTATATTATTATTTATACCTCGTACTGTAACTTCGAGCTTCGTTTAATATGTGCGGGACACGCACTCGCGTCCCTCTCTGTGCGGCTTTGATGCGTATTTTGTATGCGTGTTCTCGTTTCCCTTGTTCGTTTCTCGAAAGACAGGCCTCGACGCTACGAAGTGAACAATTCTTCAATGAACTTTACTGTACTGTGCACATTATAGACTATATCAAGGAAATCAACGCTCCGCGGAATCGGCTGCCCACCCCGCCGTTCCGAAAACGAAGGAAAACCACCAAATCGGATGTCGCGCGACGTTCACGCGCTCCTCTTCCGTTCACCCACTCGTTCGGTCGTCTTCTGACACAGTTATCCAGTTAACTTCGACTCAGGGAAACGCCCGAAATTTAGGGAAATCATTTCGAAACGATTTCGAAAATAAATACAGTGGTTGTACAAAGTATTCGCACATCTTTTAAAAACGAATAACTTCTGTCAAAATTCGAGCCAACAGCTTGAGCTCTTTCCAGGCGTTGGAAGGATTAGTTTACCAGCCAATATGTGTAAATAGTTTCTTCTTTTCTAATTTGTTATTGGTCGCGATTGCGAAGGAAAAAGTAAAAGTCACGATTTAAAAATTTTTTATCTGTGCCTGTAATGAAAAGTTGAAACATGTATTTTGTAAATGTAAGGAAGTTAAACAGGGTGAAAATGTTCTTATCAGATGTAGGATGGTTTCAAGAGAGCTTTCACGCGATTATAACAAATTTTGTTTCATGATTTCTCAAGTTCACCGTTAATGCTTTGCAGATTCACCTATAACGTTTTCACGCCTATCTGATGATAGAGGATTTCAAGACGAATTCGGTGATTGTAGAGATAATAAATTTAGAAATCTTGACCTTTACTGTTTTAAAGAAAATTATTTACGCATTAGCCAGTAAATTAATCCTTCTAACGTCTCAAAAAAGCTGAAGCTGTTGAGAGGAATTTTGAAAAAGTTATTGGTTTTGGAAACAAATATACTTTGTGGATCCACTGTATGTATTTTCCCCTATCCTTTTGTACATTTAAACGAATCGGTAAAACATCGACGAGTAGTAGGAGCCTAATCAATTTTAACGCAGAAAGTGAAGAAGAATTGGTTCGAGAACAGACGTTGAAATGAAAATGGGGAGCATAACCGAAACTGATAATAGTTGTAATCGACACTATACAAGAATTTTCAAGCCCAACTGGGAGCCCGATTGGGTTCAGGCAACGGAAATCGTCGAACAAACACTTCAGAGACACGCATACTCTAGTCACTTAGAAAAGCTATTGAAATCTCGCTGAAACGAGCATGGATCTTGAATATTTAAGCGAAACCTAACAGCCCCAGATCTAACGTTAATGCAATATGTTTCATAGATACTTCGACTTGCTTCGCGAAACTGCCATTCGTTTCGAATCGATTTAAATCGTCGACAAGTATCCAAACATCCAGCCGTTTCTGATAACATGTAACATTTTTTTTTATTAGATAACTAAACTGCGGATATTTATGCGTTTCCAGCAAAATTAAATATATGAAATCGAAAATTGTTGGATTTAAAAAGTTCAAGATACCAATATATGATTCCTCCTTTATTAAAATCGTTAAGGGAAGAAATAACATTCGATCTAGTTTCTATTTCTTGCAGTCGATGCAGACAATTTTTATTTTCCATGAAGATCCACAGTCTATCGATAACATAAATCCGCGATATAAAAGATTGACCCTTTGCAATCGAAAACAGTTCGATAATTATTAAATTCGTCTGCATTCTATAAATTGTAAAAAGCTCAACTGTTGTGTGAGGAAACAGCTTCAATTCAATGTTCACAATGTCAGAAAGATTACGTAGAAGAAAAATGATCTGTATCGAAACAAGTGTCTTGATGTTCGAATGAAAATTGCTTCGAGTACAAAGGTTTAAATGAAATTCTATATTGACTGAATTTTTTCGAACGCACAAGTGTCTGGATACTTCCGAGCGATGTTGTAATCGATCGAGCGATATCTGTCGCAGAGTTGCTAATCGAGGAAACAAAGGCAGCATTTGAAAAGTCTGCTTTTCGTTCTGCAACCTCGTGAAACAAGCTTCTTGAACATAGACGATCGGAATGCACGATCTATTGGCGTGGGATCGATCCGGGGAAGATCGTTGTTCGAGGACGAACGAAAATAAAGAAAAAGGAGGAATGGAAAGGACGACACGTGCAACAATACACACAGACACACGTGACCGGAAACACAGCATGCTGCAACGACGTCGTAATTCAAACTCGTATACATCTTTGTATGCAGTCAGCAGGTTCACGATCCCGTCGATTGATCGATGGATCGTCGACAAGCAGAGTCGTTCTTGTGGTCCGAGAACGAGCGACGGATCTTTTTACATGTTTCTTCTAGTCGATTAGTAATTTTTCGTTAATCTCTCGTTAATTTCTCGGACCGGGAACAACCGGACAGACACACGCGCGCGCGCGCGCACACACGCAACACACACACGCATACACACACGAGGATCCCGACGATTGAGTGTTGACTTTTACAGTAATACGAGTACACGATTAATAGAATTATCTTGTTGATTAACCTAGTCTAACACGTAAACGTTGAAAAAAACGGTTGACAATTGTTTATCGTTCTCGATAAGTGACTACGATTTATTTATTTTTTTTTTCCTTATTCGCCGCTTAGTCCGCGAGAGTTTGATAAATTCGCCGAAAACTCACCCTCAGACCCCACCACTCCCGTAGTGGTTCACAAATTTCTCTTCACAAATTACCGCGCTCTTCTTTTCACTTCTTCTTTCTTTCTTGTTTTCTTTCTTTCTTTCTTTCTTTTTTTTTCTTTGTAATCGCTTGTTTGTTAGTTCACCACAACTAAGTTATTCGCTACGGGATACTTTCTAATCGCTAATGGGCTCGCGTCAGCGTGTTCGAAAACGATTTATCTACGGATATTTTGGAAATGGTATTCATGGACTCCTCCCCTTCGGCTCCTCGCACTCGTGTCCGACCGCAGACCGACCTAATCTACTTCTCCCGGCTAAACTCGAACGCTCAAACTTTCTTGAAGCGCGCAGCGCACAGGTTCCTCAATTGTTTATATTATTATTGTTTATAGATATTGGTTTGATTTCACCGCTCCGCTACATCTCTACCCTAATTAACGCTTTGACTGCCGTCGACCTACGACTAACAGAAATGTTCCTTTCAGTGGTGATGCTGAATATTCTGGGACGAAACGTCGAGTTAACCCTCCGACGGTTGTGCCTGAATTAAATTCTCATTTAATTACTCAAAATTTGTGGTCTAAATGGGGAAAAGGAAAAAAAATATATATAGAAGGAAGAGGGGATAGAACAATGTTGGAGAGGGGAGATCAGTGGCGCACCCAGAATTTAATTTTGGGGGGGACGAGTTGAACAAAATGGCCACAAATATTTACTTATATATTTAGGGAAAAGTTGTTCCAAATGTTTAGTTTTACATATAACTATTCTACGGTTTAGTTAATTTTCCAGTGTTTTGTTTCCTTTTTCTTGGGGGGGGGGGACTTGCCCCCTCCCTGGGTGCGCCACTGGGGGAGATAGAGAAAGGAGAGAAGAAGAGTGTGAAAAGGATAGAATACAGAGAGAAAGAGATAGAGAAAGAAGAAAATTGGAAAATGGCGAGCGAATCGAGGTATAACAAATGGTGCAGAGAAATAAGAGTGAAAGGAGTGCCGGAATATTTATAAAAAGGAACGAAGGAAAAAAAAGGAGAAGAATAGCAAGAAACAATGTAGGGAATGAAATGAGGGGAGGGAGATACTGGAAGGAAGAAGAGGAGAAAAGGTGCAGAAGGTGCGGGTATGAAGATGAGACATGGGAGCATGTACTAGAAAGGTGTAAAGGAGCTGAAGGAAGGGAAAACAGCATACAAGAGAAAATTAAGGAAATATTAGCAGAGGACGGGAGGGGAGAGAAATGGATGGAAGAATTGGATAGGGAGAGAAAAGAAATCCAGGAAGGAAGTTCAATTAGTTTTATATACTTAGCAAAAAGGAGCGGCGTGAAAGGGAGCGAAACGGAAGAAAGGGGAGTTATGTATAAGAATTGTAACCTTGAGGGGAATCAAAAATAAAATATATACTTAGAAAAAAGGAAATGACTTTATAATGTAAAGGGAACGGGAGCTCTTTGTAACCCGGACATACTCAATTTGTGGCAATTTGTGACTAATGTGTCTACACGAGAAATCATCAAAAGTAAATTTTTTTAAAATGATTAATTAGTCCGTTGTCCGAGGGGTAAATCGGCGCCAATAAATTGCTGGGACTTCTCAAGGTTCTCTCAGCCAGTCAAAGCGTTGCGACTAGATCAGAGCCGAGCAACTGGCGGCCCGCGGGCCCAGTGTCGTCGAAATCGACAAAACTGCTTTCTACCCTTCTACTATACCATTTCACCACCATGGGCACACTACGACATCCCCCACTAAGACCGTAGACTGGTCACGTATTAATCTGGTTATCCGAGAGGCGGTAAACTGTATTCCCCTCGATTTCCTCGATTTGACGACACTGCTTCTCTCTCCACTTCTCACTGCCTACCAGCGTTCCCCATCATTCGGACTTTTTAAAGAAACAACGTGCGGCTCTCCGGTTCTGGAGATAAAGTCAAGCTAGAAGCGAAGAGTGAGGATTGTCTAGCGACGGCAGGGAAGAAGTTGCCCGGCTCTGAACTAGACTACCGAAAATGTGTCTACGTCTCAGAGTTTGCGGCTCGTCTCTCCAATCTATGTACTTTCAATTCGCCGCAATTCCTCCAGCGGTGTCCTTCGAAATATACATCCTCCACACTCTTCACGCAACTCAGGACGGCCTATCGTAACAAATGAGTACTTATCGTATCCTTTTTGTACATGGTTCCACTTTCGAGCGTTCTGTGCGTCACATCGACACCGCTGGAGATCGACTTTCATCCCTGAACTGTTCGTCGCACTGATTCTCTGCCACACTGCTCTCGTAAAGTTCAAGTTTCTCTATGCGAAGGGAACCGTGAAGTCTACCGGAAAGTTCATTTTCGTTTAAAAATATGAGATATACAAAATAAATACAGAAATACAAATATCAAGCTGAAAGGCGAATAAATTACAAGGGACCGAGAGAATAATACAGATTGCATTACAAAGCTGTAAGAAGAAAAAGACAAATATAAAATGAAGAACGTAATGTTTGTTGAGCATGGTCTCGAAACCTGGTTAGAACTTTCCGGCAGACCCACTGGGAAACAATCAATGTAATTTTTAGACTGCGGATCTTTATGCAATAGAAAAATGTTCTGCATTGATTGTGAGAAGTAGGAAGAAAATAAAAATTGATTTCATCCCTTAATAGTTGTGTTACATTAAACACAACATTACAATATTCTTAAATTTGTCTAATCTTCTCCTGTTTCATATTTCATCCAACCAATTTCTTCATAAATGCATCAAGAACCGCAGTCTAGTTATTTGAATTGGTGGAAAGGAGATGTATGTATATACGTATCTCTGTGGAAAATGGTGTGGCTCGGAGGGTTAACACCTTGCACTTCCTCGTACGTATTCCCTTGAGTTTGCTGGTGCAAGGAGCCGAAGCGCCGTTACGACAAATCCCTACTCGCCATCCACGCCGTGCTCGTAAAGTGTGAAAATATATTTTACCACAAGGACAAGATTCAGAAAGATATTCAGTTTAAAAGTCTCCGAGTATCTCTACGGTTATCGTTGAAACGAGACGATCTTCGTCGTGACATGCATATTGACAGTGTTATACAATCGGTTCGAGTTGATCGACGCTATATCCGCGGGGAATCCGCCACGAACGACGTTCCCGTCCGCTTATTCACCTAGACCTTAGACAATCACCGTAACCGAGAATCCTCCATTCTCCGTCTTGCACGCGATCGTTCTCTTACAATCACTCGTCGCGAAACAAAAACGATCGTGCAGACCGACACCTCGTCGTTTCGTTCGATTCATCCGAAATATTCCTCAGACGGCCTTCGGGGGAAATCAGAATGGCGCCGATCTCGGGGACGCGCGATCACTCCGCGCTCGTTAACTTAATTAATTACGTTCCCCCCATAAACGTTCGCTGTCTTTTCGTTTTCTTCGGAGAACGTTCCAGGCTTCTGCCAGGGATAATCTTAAGATAGGGATATGTTCAATAAGGATATGTCTGCGTGCTTGAAAACCCTTCCCATCCGTCGGATTATCGAAATGAGCGAATTCAAATTCATCGGATAATTAACTCGCATGTTACCATCGCGTTTTAGTCTAGTCCATTTTGATTTCCATTGTCACGCCCAACTATCAAGCTACAATACTCGTACAGGCTGTCACAAAATTATACATATTTTTTTACACCCGTGATTCAGTCGAAAATAGCATAAGGAACCCCCTGCAAAATTCACCTTTGTAGGTATCTATTTATTACATATTTTAATGTGTTGGTGTCAATCGATCGTCGGTGACCAGCTGATCGTCTGCTGCTGGTTGTCATTACGAACCGACGATCGATTTGCTATTAACAACCGATGGTCGATTGTAAAATAACAGTCTTTAACGAATTGCATTATGTAATGAACTGTCATTGAATAAACCAGTATTTAAATAAACCTCCTACAAATCTCAGAAGTGAGAGATTTGGCAGATTTTGCGATAGTGCGTGAAAGTTCGTATTTTTTGTTCACGGCTATCGAGTTTCGGGAAATTTAATACGAAAGACTTTGTGATAGTGCGTGAGAGTTTGTATTTTTTGTTCCTACACCTTGAACGTTTCTTTACCTTTTCTTTCGCGTTCAAGATTAATTTTGCGAGGGTTTCCTGCCATTTTCGATTGAATCGGGGGTGTAGAATCGTCCGTGCTGACTCTGTATATTCACACGTTCCGTTTTCTATGTTCAACCACATTTTCTACTTTTAACATATTCAGTTACCTTTCACAATTTCAGTCCAGTCGTTAGTACCTTTCTCCTGCAATAGCTAGAGTTTAGAACACTGCGAAAGCAACTCGACATGAACGGAGAAATGGCGACAGAACGCTTCAGGAGGATCGCTACATGTTTCAATGAATGAATTCAACGAATGAATTCGGTCAAATATTTTCTTGTTAACCCTCGTCCGTCCCTCCTGTCAATTTGACACAGTTTTCCCGAAATCAGTTATACCGTTGCGTTATATGTAAGTAAAGTCCGAAACTTGGTGACTTTAATTTTTTTTTAATGCGAAACATATAACCGCAACAACCTCAGATGTAGATGTTAACTCATCAATTTGAATGAAAAATAACATCGATAAGTAACTGTTTGATTTTGAGTACAATTTCGGAAATTATCATAATGAATTCGAAGAGCTTTTTCTACGGCTGAAGCAACGGTAAAGGCTTCGTTTAAAGATTGTTTGAAAATCTCTATAGCGAAGCATTTGTGAGATCTGAGGATGAGTACAACTTCGGAAGTAACTGTTTGATTTGTTATATTATCGATGTTTTGTTATCACCGTGTCGATATAACACCGAGGGACAGATTCAGTTGGTGAAACGAGGGACGGATCAGGGTTAAATAAAAAGGGTTAACTCTGACACGTGCGTGGCAACCGGAAGCTGTTTCGGCCATCAAAGACTCGACGAGGAACGTTCTCGCAAGGTATTTAGACAGCTGAGCCGCGATTTCAGCATCTAAGAAGAGTGAATCGTATTCGTAATCGGGGTCTGTTCACGAGATCGGCGCGCTGAAGGAAAAATGTACATGGAACGCTATCCTGGACCTTAACTACCACACGAGACATAAAATGGAGAAATTTATCGAACGATTCGTGGGCCGATCGACGAAGGGAACGATCCCGTTCGATCGGCGCCTCGATCGTCCTCTCACACACTCAATTCCGTCTCCCTTATCTTCTTTCGATCGATGGATCGCGGCTCAGGCGAACGAACGTCTTTGCAGTTCCTTTGCCAACCATTCGAATTGATCGAGAATTTCTATACGACTCGTTGAAGACGTTATGCGATCTACTATGGATCTGACTCGCCGCGAGATCCACGATCTGCCGATCGCGCACACCGAAAAACCAAAGTATCTTTTCCCTCGATTACACTATTATTTGCTCCTTAACCGCTAACAACTTGAGGGACTTGTAGTCGGGCTGCTCCGCGGTGGTATCGGACGAGTGGCCTTAACTGCCTTACTATCCTAACTAGAGTGAAAAAACGAGAGACAGTCAGAGAAAGATAGAGAAACGGTGGAAGGGTAAAATGGGACGAGACAGAAAGATATACAACTTTTACGTAACTACCTACGATCCTCGAGCTTCCCCCCGCGCGCCCCGTTTGTATATCTGTACATTCCTATTACAATTAGTAGCTTATCCAGGATACACGAGCCCTCCACCTCGACCTTTCTACAAATTGTACCTCGAATAATTGATCCGTACAAGAGAACCTCTGTTCGCTCGAAACGCCTCGAGATCGAATATATATCTTCGACAAACTTTGCGCAGGCCACGCGTTACGTCGTCCCGGCCTCGTTTGTACTTAAAGGAATTGAGTACAGTTATTGTCCGATTACTCTAAAAACTGGGAATGGTGAAACGTATCCGTGAACTGTTTCCATGATCTCGATCGACAAATTGTTAAGTACATATATATTCATGTTTTTCAGCGCACTGGTTCGATCAAATACTACTACTTAAGCAATATTGCAAATTAACACAAAAATTATTCAACGTTTCGGTCAACTATTTAAACCATTTTCAAGGAAAAAGATTTTTCGTATAATTGCGTCTGTAAAAATGATTAAATTAGTATACCTACATTATGTTCAGCACAAAGACCAATAATTCCAAATGTTTTCAGTACAAAAAAAACAGTGCGCTGAAAACATGAATATACGTATCCGTGAACGTTCGTCGAATCGTCTTCATCGAAAGTACGCTCCACCCGACCCGAGAGAAAATATACGTAGAATTCTTTCCTATCATGCAAATAGATTTGATATAATATTAAACTCGGCATATTTATTGTCCGAACAGCGTCGACTTTCGCGTACACGATTATTGTCCTAGAATGAACTCTCCGCCCGGCGACTGGACACCAAAAATGGCTGTCAAATAAGGAAGCCACGGGTCCGACCGATCCCGCGAGAAGCAGCCCTCTGTTAGTCCAATCCGGCAAGTCGGTATCTCTTTATTATTGTCGTTCACAGAAGTAGGAGTTTGAATCCACTTACGTGCTAGAACTCCCCGACTCGCTTCGAAACGGAACGCAGACCGGACGAAAAGGGGAGAGGAAGAGGGGCCCGGGAACGGGGTGTACAGGAGCAGAAACGTAAACGGGACAATTCTTCTCGACGACAACGTAACGTAACGGCCAACTCACACGGGAACCATCTTAACACTTTACCCACCGGAAGCTTATTAACCCTTTGCACTCGGAGCTATTTTAAATGGAAAATTAAACGTTTCTTCAGACCTACAATATTTCCATTCTCTATGATTTTTTTTAATTTGATAAATATGAAATTGATATAATACCTCATACAATACTTAAATGTGTAGTAATTGGTTAGATACCGACATATCTGATAGTGTAAACAATTATTTAAATAATAGTACAGCAATTTTTAGTGCTAACTCGAGTGCTAAGGGTTAAATTTGACATTTGCTTCTATTTAATTTTGAAATTTCTTTAAATTTAATCTTGAAATTTCCCTCAATTTAATCTTGAAATTTAGTTCTGAGCTATGTTCCAAGTTTACTAATTGGTTATATCCCTAGATAATTAACAATTTAAACGATATTTTGAATTATATTTGCACTCGGAGATATTTTAACTTGAAAATTAAATATTTTTGTCGACCTATAAAAATTCCATTCTATATGATATTTTTTTATTTTGTGGATATGAAATTAAAAGAATACTTCATGCAATATTGAAATGTTTTTACTAACCCCCAATTTAAACTTGAAATTTTCCTCAATTTAATAGGATTTTCAATAATTGTGCTGCACCAAAAGAAAGCGTAGAAATTTTCATTCACATTGCAATCGTAAATGAAACTCTTAGATAACGTTATTAAGGGTGACTTGTTAGCTCACAATGAATATTGCTGTTGCTATTGAAGGTTCCATTAAAAAGTGTTTAACCATGTACCATGATTTTTCAAAATTATGCAATAATAACCGGTCGGTAATGTGTTAATCATTTCAGACTGCGGGTCTTCGTGCGAATTAAAAATTGTTTGAATCGACTGCATTAACACGTTCGCTGCCAGAATTGATATCGCAGCCCTTCGAAGTATTTTATTAAACGCAACGCACCTCGTTTATGAATTATACAAATAATTTAGCAGAAGAGCAGTATGGGTTCTCTGAATAGTATGCACAGCATTTCTGTGTCATTTATTAGGGTGGAGGAAAAGTTCTTTCGTATTTGAAATAACAGTAACAGTTTGACGCACGACGGACCTTTATGCATTTATGGGAAAAATTAGTAGGTGCAATTTGAAACAGTAAATATATAAATACTTATAGATACTGCTATATTATTTTCAAATTATTGGACTCAAAATCCGCTGTCTACTAATTGGGAAACAGGAATCGACATGTTGTTATATATCATGGAAATTATATCGTTGAATAATATTGAATGTATATTTTTAGAAATTCATTCTAAAAATAAGATCCGCTGTCTACTAATTGGGAAACAGGAATCGACAAGTTGTTATATATATATATATATAATGGAAATTATATCGTTGGATAATATTGAACGTATATTTTTAGAAATTCATTCAAATGTTTTCTTTAAAATATGATTGAACTTTCCCTTCAACCTAATATTATATGTATATTCGGTTTGGATAATCGTGGATCCACGAGTGGTCGATTCCAGGAACAACTTAAATCAAATGACAGCCGCAATTGGTTCGAAAAATGGCACGTGTGAGTTAGGCGTCAGTCGTGGACGCGGAAAAACAGTTGTTCGATCCCATTGGAGAATTGCCGTCGAGTATGCCAGTCCGGACATATCGGGGTGCCCAGATGTGTCGCGGACATCGAGCAAACCATCTTCGTTATTGTCGCTCAGTTTACTTAACGGGTGTTTCGGAAAGTAGCTTGAATTAAACGCTACCTCCTTTATTCGACGCGGCTACGGGAGATGACAGTGCACTGGTCGCTCGTAGGGTCACTTTAACTTTCAGTTTGTTTTACTCTATTTTTTCGCCGATTCAATTATCCACTGGTGGTTCGCAAAAATAGGTAGCACCCATCTCTTCCAATTGCTGTGGAGAAATGCAAAAGCTTGGGGGTTCAACCAATGGAATTATAAAATTAGCTCTATCAGGTCGGTCGGAAAATCATTTTCGTTTTCTCAAGGGAAAATCAAAGCCAATTTCTTTCTATTTCGAATGAGCTTTATAACATTTTGTTCTATTATCTATCCATCTAGAAGTCTAGATCCCATGCTTGTAGAATTTCTGATTTTTCTTAGCAAAAAATTCAGTTACGTGACTTTTCACGACTTTGTTTGTAATGAAATTTGCAGTGCATAAAGAATGTTGAATAAAAAAGAATGGTAACCCGATGGTACCTTCTCTCCGTAACAGCACGCAACTTTTTCTTTCGCGCACTGCATTTTTGATTTTGCGTGAAATGCTATAAAGCATCACAAGGCACGAAACGACGTTCGAAATGTGTCCTACTAACTTGTAAAGATAAATAACGTAGCTGGGAGAAATGATGGACCGAGCCAAATGAATTAATTGTTTTAGCTGTACCAAGTTAAAGTAAAAGTGAAGCAAAATATCCACGAGCGACGAGTACAGTAGCCTAGCCAGCAGCCAAATGACATTAATTTTTCAAGTGCCTCTCTCTCTTTATAATGTATACACGTACCTCATGTTTATGCATGTATGTTTAATATATGTATGTATATGTATATATATATATATATATTTATATGTAATTTATATGTTAAGTATGCATATGTAGTTAAATACATACTGGTCTTCGTGCGATAAGCAATCGTAAATAGCGAAGAATTTTTCGCTGCTGAGAATTTTGAGGACGCCCCGTTACTTAGAATCTGGACAGACCGGAAGTATCGAGAGTCTAGCTCCCGAGAAAGAGGTCCGTGGACCTCCGTCTTCCTGGATTGATTATGTATTTCTCTGATTTCTTGGTTGCACGTCCGTCGTTCCTCGCGTTTACCTCGAATAAATCTTATTACAGGAAACAACTCCCATTTCTCTACGAACTTTGATCGTTTTGTTTGATACTTGTCATTCTCTCCGTGGACAAACTATCGCCGAATTCCATCCAGAGCGCCGAGATAGGCACAGACTTTACGAACGAAGGGGGTTAAATCGCTTTGAAACATGTACACAATGATAAAATCATTGTCTTACACCGTCAAACGAAAGATACAAATTATTTTTTTTCACTGTGCTCTATCTCCGATACGCTCGTGAGTCCTGTGATTTACAATAAAGGCCCTAGGTTTTTCAATGGCTATTGTAAACCCCTCCGAGTAAAATTCTAGCCCTTCAGCTTGCCCGCGAGGGTAGTTACACTTAAAAACTCTAATCGCAACGTTCGTTTTGAAAATTTGTAACGCGAACGGACCAGTTCCTAAGTACTCGCGGGGCATCGCCTGTCCGAGTGGCTCCTAATTCGTGTAATTAAACAAGTTTCATTATCTGTACCCAAGGCACATTTTATACTTTCATTCCGTTTTAGGAAGGTCCACTCTATAGTATGTACATATTATAGCATTGTTACACGTACCAGGGGAATAGTTCACAACTGTGTCACCCTTAACTCGCACACAGCACCGATCATAACGAATCCGAGCATTCGCTACAATAATTAACAATTTTTATTGCACGATGCCTGCGCTCCCAGGCATCCCGAATCGTTCTAATTCGAGAACCGAATTTTCCTTCCGACCTGAAATATTTCCATTTTATATGAATTCCTTAATTCTATCTCGTACAATACTTTCACTGGTTTATTCAAATATTAAATACGTTTAGTAATGAATTAAATACAAATTTAAAAATGCAGCAAATATTTTGGACAATGGTAAAAGAATTATTACCACTCGCGTGCGAAGGGTTAAATCATTTATGAAACGAGTAAAACAGCGAGATGATAATAATTTTTTAACTCTAACATCCGTGCAACTGCGCCTGTGCTAAAAATTCATAAAAAATTTCAATAGAACTCGGTAAATCCTCGTTTAACTAGAAAATCAATACAGCGCTAGTGGCAAAAATTTTTGTTAGAACTATGACCAGAGGATAGAGCACCTCGGTAACTTCAAACGAAACTGAATAAATTATTTTCACGCGTAACTTCTACACAGTCCCCCGGTCTTCGAGTTCGCCTATCATTTTTTTTTTCAGTTTCTATTCTATTCAGTTTCAAAGTGCAGTTTGTTGTCCAGCGATTGCCTGTCAAGGATTATGACCGGCACCGTGTGCCGCCAAGTTCCGCGGCGTTGTACATGACTCTGTCGTTTCACTCAACGATTCCCTCGCTCACGTCGTTCCGACGCTACCCTACGTATTATTGTCAAGTCGACAGCATTTATATAAATGTATACCTTAACGGCTACTCGATTCATTAAAGTTACATTATACTCGACTGTAGCTTTGTGCAAAATTTACATTGTACATCGCGCACCGTCGACAGGCGGCCCGATCCGACCGCCCGCCGGCCATCGCGACACCTTATTTTCCTGTCGACGACCACGATCGATATTCCCCCCCACCCCCTTGCCCCTGAACGACATTATTGTCAAATACTTTCGATCTGTTTCCTGATTCCGTTTATTGTCACCGAACTCCGATCGTCATTCTCCTTTCTCCCGCGCCCCAAGTCAGTCCCTTAAAATACGTTATGTACTTAAACGTTAAAAATCACTTTCTCGGATTCTCGTTTCACTCGGTGCGCTTGAAACATGCGTACTCGTATCGTTACCGTACTGTATGCACTTTTACACATATTATGTACACACATATACATACATACAAAATGTATACGCATAATGTATACATGCACGTAGATGTATGTATGTATACGTATATAGATTTAATATGTACGTTTATGTAATGTATATATATATATGTATGTATGTATAAATATACATATACATATGTATACCGTATAATACGAAATATTGAATCTGATAGATCTTAAAAATATTCTGCTAATCTTCTTACCTTTAGATTAAACCTTACGAGCTAAGTACTTTCTTACAACCTTGTATCGTTTGATCAACCGAGCCTGGTATTCGCGTATATCCGATTTTTTTCTTCTTTTTTCTGTTTTCTTTTTCTCTTCCATTTTCTTTCTCTCTCTCTTTTTTCTTGCTTGTCTGTTCTCTTGTTAATTTTGTTATCACCGTCGTCGTTGCGTGTCAGGCGTAGTCGCGTGTCCCCCGTCGCGTCCGTTTTTCATTTCTGTTCACCACCCCCGCGTCCTCCGAATTTCTAAGCCACATCTCTCCTCTCGCGCGGCTCTCTGGCCGTCAATGGATTCATCTGAAGAGACTCAAGAGACCAAGAACCAGCGATACGACCATCGTCAACATCGGCAGCCCTGTGCACGCACCGCCCACCACGTTTATCTTCCAGCCCATGTTCTCCTGCGAGTAACACTGAGGGAAGAAAAGGTTCTTGTTATAATCGTGCCAATTAGCAAAGCATAGACTTTCTGACTATCCACAGTGAAACGATGAATCTTGTGTGAAAATCAAAGAACTCCCGATAAAAATAAGAGAGAGAGAGAGCGCGATGATTCTTTTTTTTAAATTAAAGCTGAAATATTGCAGGATATAGGAAAAATACAGAGATTATGGTAGGAACGTTTTTTAACTTTGAGTATCTGTGTTAAACTTACGGAATTACAAGAAAACTGTGTTTTATCTAATACCATGTTTCGGTCAGATTTTTTTCTTGGCATACTAAACATCATTTCCCGTCGATTGAAATCCTGTCGCGAAAAAAAATTAATGGCATCTACCACCAGTGGTATACTGCAAATATTAGTTTCTTATAAGTTTCCTTCCGCGAGTATCTATCTTATCAAATTTTAAAGGATAAAGGCTGTTTAACTGCAAATATTAGTGTCTTAAAAATTTCTTACCGCGAGTATCTATCTTATGAAATTTTAAACACCAGTGGTATACGCTGACATATTTATTGAATGCGCTAAGAACTTATATTTTTAAGTTTAACACTGTGGAATATATTAGCATCAAAACAATGAGGCATTATAATAAATGTAGTATGGAACGAAGCACATCAGTTGGTTTAATTGTCGTGTAGAAAGGACTATTTAAAAATGGGACGCACCTGATAGAACACCTCATCAGGGGTGTTTTCGTCAACGGTCCAGACCAGCTCGCCCGGTTCACCCTGGTCGCACTCGAGTCGGAGCGTTTCGAAGAAATCCTTGAACGTGTCCATGTCCCTTCTCGTGTCGACCGTCTTGTGAACCCATTTGCACAACCGTCCGGCCGCAGTTGGTTCGGGATAGCCATCGGCGTCGAATCTCACCCCGGCGTACACCTTCTCGGCCGCTCGATCCTCATCGCTTTTGTTACCGTAACCACCCTTTCGACTGCTCGTAATATAGAAGGGATGGTACCTGCAACATTCACATTCGACAGTCTCATCGAAATTCTAACGTGATATTTCTAACGGGAATTTCAACTGCAAGAAGCAGAATCTGCTCTGTGTATAGGAGTAAACGTGGGATCTCCTTTGCGAGCCATTGCGTTTTGCACATCTTCAAATTGAAAAGATTCGTTTCGAACGATTCGAAATTTGGAAATAATATGAAGATTTATTATTATGAAATTTTTTAATAATATGAAGAATAAATGTTGAGTAGAAATGAATGAAATTTTTTAATAATATGAAGAATAAATGTTGAGTAGAAATGAATGAATTTTTTTAATAATATGAAGAATAAATGTTGAGTAGAAATGAATGAATTTTTTTAATAATATGAAGAATAAATGTTGAGTAGAAATGAATGAATTTTTTTAATAATATGAAGAATAAATGTTGAGTAGAAATGAATGAATATTTTGTGTAGGTACTCTTATGTTTTCACTATAAGCTAAGATGAGCAGATGCTACCTATAAACAGACTATAAATGGCGCAGAATTATTCGAACAATTAGAATTGGGAACAGTGGCAGCGTGTCCATGCGAATTCCGACGTAATCATCGAATATTGGACCGGTCGCTTGATAACTCGAATTTATAGTCACCTGGCCATGTTGGTGGTATCGTTCCCGCCCTCCACTATGAACGTGTAGGTCTGTCCTCTTTCGACGATCAGCTTGGGGACCAGCAGGTCGTTGATGTACCAGGCCACGTCCCCGGAAGGCTGTCCTGCGATAAATCGGTTCATCAGTTTGGATAAGAGGCACTCTGGACGTGTTCAAATAAAATCTCCGAACGTTTTCGCTTATGAAAACTAGCTACTAATAGCTGTCCAAACGGTCCCTGGTATTTTCACACTAACCGTACCGGTTACAAAATGTGTCGTCATTTACATTTTTCACAATCTTTCTAATAACACATGCTCGAATAAAGAAATTTATTGAATAATTTCTAATTCAAGCACACATCTATATAATTTTTTATAATTACAAAATTAAGAATGTGAAAGCGGTCAGTTGACCGGTCATGGTACGGTTAGTGCATTTTTTATGTTTATTTAACGTCGCTTAAAAACTGTTTACGGTGGGTTCCGAACCACCTATTTTTCCAACAACACGTGAAAAGCATCCGGGGGTCATACGGTTAGTGTTAACCCTTTGCACTCCGAGCTATTTTAACTGGAAAATTAAACATTTCTTCCGATCTAGAATATTTCCATACCTTATAATTTTTGCAATTTTATGGATATGAAATTGGTATATTACCTAATACAGTACCTAAATGTTTAGTAATTGATTAGATACCGATATATTTAATAATGTAAACAATATTTTGAAGAATGGTACAGCAATTTTTAGTGGTGCCTCGGAGGGGACAGCCGAGTGCTAAGGGTTAATGAAGCTCGCATTAAGAAAGACTAAATGTTTCGATAAAAAGAAAAATATAAAGTTCCATGCAAGTTGAAGGGTACCGCTTAGGTGAAAGTAATCGCAGAAAGAGTTCTCTCGACGATTGTTACCAGTGATCATCGAGTATCCCTTCTTCCCGCCGGTGGGTCCTATCCTAGCGTTGAACGTAGTCTCGTTGGTGATCACCAACAGCGGCCAGGACTTGTCATCGGGCATGTCCGGCTGGTTGTAGAGGGAATTGGTGCACTTGCGGACGTTCTTCGACGTAAAATCGATACGAATATTCTCGGTCGTCTTGTCGATGTTCTCGTGGGCGTTCGCCTCTCCTCTCGTGTTCAGAGGTCCTATCGCCGCGATCACGCTTGTCTCGTAGCTCGGAATCATTTTGTCCCTCTCTGGCTCGTTCGTACTCAGCGGTCTCGTGTAGGTCACTGAAAATCACGGAACCATCGTCATCTTCGATCCATCGAAACACTCATTTATCAGATGATCGCATAAGTTCGTGCCCGATTTGAGAAAATTCAAAAATGGTGACTATAGTGTATGATCATTTAAAATGAAGTTGTATTCTTCAAAATTTAACCTTTGAATTTCATTTTCAAATTCCATCAATCCAATGAATCGCATTATTGCAAAATCATGCACTATTTATAATCGTATTGATTTTTTCATTGAATCTTTACAAAATTTTCAAATACAACTACGCAGGATTATATGATAATCTCATATCGATTGTACCATCATTATTTTTTTCTTTTTTATTTGTGCATGTCCTTTCTTTGTTATTACACGAGTAGTCTTGTATCTTTCTCTTCTTTTTTATTCTAAACATTTATGTAAAAGGGCTTCACTCCGTCTATAATAAATAATAATAATAATAAAATCGGGCACGAACTTGTGCAATCATCTAATATTATACTGTTCCCAACATGGAGAGATCACGACACGTAATAATACGTAAAAATCTAATGTATAAATTCATAGAAGTACATCGCAATACCATCTGACACACGATATAGAAGCAGTAAATGTAAAAATTCAGAATTTTCTTTTATTTATGCAGAACCTATGATCAATATGAAATAATCCTGCCTTTTCTCTACGGTTTTGTGGGACAGTTGGATAATAGAATAAAATGTGGTAATAAATAGCAGGGTAGCACCTGTGGTAACTCCATTCCTCCTCTCGCCGTGCACGTAGACGGCATCGTTCTGGCCCCCTATTCTTTTGTCGGGGCACACGCCCTGCCGGCCATCGCACTGCGTGTATCTGGATATGTAGTAGTCCTCGGCGATAAATTTGCCGGTCTTGTTGTCGTAGGCGACCACGACCACGTCTCCCCCTATCATTTCAGGCTTGCCATCGGTGCCGGAGAGGCCGAACATGATGTACTGGTCCTCGCGGATGCGTCCCGATACTCTGATGTGTATGTCGTCGCCAACGATCTCCCATTGCACCTGAATCCGACCATCCAGCATCTGCTTGCAGTTCGTCAGCTCCTTCGGCGCCGGGGGCGGAGGCGGTGGCGGTGTGCTGCTCGTCTGAAAACGCACCCCAGAGGCCTCTCTTCAAACACTAAAGTGCAACCAGCGAGCAACGGCACACTGTGTCCATCGGGTCGAGTCGCAAATCGTTTTCATTTTTCACCGTCTATCAACTTTATTTGTCGACGAAATGCGCAACAAGTACAGCAACGTCTCTATATACACTCCTGTCTATAAGTCATCGAACACTTATTCGATGCAGATTTTAAAACAGATCATATTTTTATTCTTATATTTTCTAATTTTTCAAATTTAAGTGGGGTCATTGCTTTCGAATTTTGGCTACTAGTACAGCAACGTCTCTGTATACACTCCTGTCTATAAATCATCGAACACTTATTCGATGCAGATTTTAAAACAAATCATATTTTTATTCTTATATTTTCCAATTTTTCAAATTTAAGTGGAGTCATTGCTTTCGAATTTTGGCTACTAGACCTGTCATCCCACAGTTTCTCAATCTCTTTTTTCCAACATTTATGCAAATAGTATATGTATATATATATATATATTTAATTTTGCGTTGAAATATTATCATGTAATAGTTATGTCTAATCAAAATTAAAGAATTAGATCCAGCTGGAAGATTGTATTCTTTAATTACCATTTTGTTGAAGATAAGTGTACAGAGACCCCAATTAGTATTCGTACACTCTTCAAGAAACGACTTTTTCAATATTCGATCATACGACTAGGATTGTTTTCGAGAAGTTATAACAATTAGGGAAAGAATTTTGAAGAGTTTGCAAGAGAAATATTATACGTTGTAGTTTTATCCCTTTTGTGCGGGCCTGTATTGAAAATGTTAAAAATACGTTTTGCATATACGACGGAACGACTTGTTGCCATTTATCGGTAGACTGTGGATTTTATGCATGTACGAGAGAATGTAATGACTAGAGTCAATGGTTCTTAACCTTTTCGAAGTCAGGGAACACTTGTGATTATATGAAAAATTTGCGGAACACCAAAATTAATAATCCAAAAACAAAAAAAGAAAAAACAAAAACATTCTGCGTAGAAATAAATATATTATTGAATATATTTAATATATCGCGGAAAACCGGTTAAGAACCATTGGATTAAAGGAAGAGAACAAAGATCCACAGTCTAATTATTACAGACGTTCAACCCTAGATAATTAAGCACTCATGAAATTGATCCGATCACGATCCTCCGGAATGGTTAGTTACCTAGGGCTGAAATTGTTTCTGACTCGACCTAATATACATATAAAATTGATCATACTGAAAGATTTATACATATATTGCACTGTGTGTGTAATGTTGAATTTCGATTGAATGAGAGCTAAGTTTGAGAGCGTGTGGTGTTGTGTACACTTTCTTTGCGTTACTTACAGGATTGTACCACCAATGCGGCTATCCCCGGCAAAATTATATGAGATTAATTCAAATTTTCGATGGTTCGGGATGCCTCGACAATTAATAGGTCGGTAAGCTTGCAATCAAATAGTTTGAGTCGGATGAGCACTCGAGAGAGAAAGAAGAGAAGAGATAGAGAGATATAGAGAAGGAAAGAGAGCGATTGTGATATGCTGCGTTCGAGATAGTATTTCGTGCTTCAGTTACCGTGATCTTGGTCTGACCGAGTGCAGTAGGAACGTCCAGGTCTCTCGGTATCATAACATGCCCGAAACTTTCTTTGAGCCCGTTCGACCATACCGACAACCATTCTATGTCGTACACGGTCAAGTTGCCCGGCAGGACTATTTCGATGTCCTGGCCAAAGTATTTGTTAAGCGACTCCAAACTGAAAGAAGAATAACGTCAACATCTCAGAAACATACGCGTATCCTTTAATTTTCAGACACTCTGCCGAATTTGATTTCGTCAACCCGTCGTGCAAGTATAATATGCTGTGATCCGTGAATTCAGCCGAGCTACAGTATGCACAATAATTCGAAAGATATTAATAACTGATTTCCAAGTTTTCTTTGGATCATTGAACTCCTCAAGTAGCGTTTTATTAATTTTTATTTGGAGAAACTTCTTTCCTTAGAGTTACAACGTCATTTGAAACATCCAAAGGTTTCATAGAGAATGGTAGGATACGTCACGTAAGTTTTCTTGAAGATCATTTACTGGATTTACTTATTAAAGTATTGATTAATAATTTATATAATGTATAATTTATATTGTATATAAAAAATCTATATTATAATAGATAAATTTATTTAATGTGTAACGGTATGAAATTTTTCATTACTTTTCTTTTTTGTTAGTAAGTTTATGAGAGTTTTCTTGCAACTTCTATTTTTAACTTGAATTCGAGAGCTTGGGCCTCCACTTGATTTGACCCGCCACTGACTGGAGACTGTTACAATAATTTTCTTAAATTGACATATAAAAACTGAACGTTTCTGCTATGGATTTCGACAAGAGTGAATCCTTCAGTCCGAGAACGTAATGTCCGGAATATAATTAAGGAAAGTTTATTTGAAATGTATTCTCCTCTAGGGTCATCTTGCGTACAGATTTTTCATTATCGAACGGTTCAAATTGTATTATGATTTCACTGCTTACGCCGCACAGTGGGACCTTTTGCCCAAATCGTGGACAAAATCAAAGAACTTTCGATAGAAATGAGATAGAGGGCTGAAATTTTTTTTACGTACAGCTGAAACTTCACAAAATATGGAAAAATAGGGAGATTATGGTACGAATGTTTTTTTAACCTCGAAGAAATTCGTCAAAGTTGCGCAATTTCGATAAAATTGTGGTTTTTTCAATAGCACACCCAGAAATTTTTTTTTTAACATGCTATACATCATTTCCTGTAGATTTTTTCCTGCTGAATTCAAATCTGGCCTCAAAATTTTTCTACGAATTTTGGTTTTTTCAAAAAAACGAATTATAGTTAAACAGTTAAACTTTTCTTTTTTCAAGGTTAAAAACATTCGTACCATAATCTCCCTATTTTTCCCATATTCTACAATGTTCTAGCTTTAATTTAAAAAAAAATTCAGCCCTCTATCTCATTTTTATCGGAAGTTCTTTGATTTTGTCCTGCTTGCAATTGACGTGGAGAATTTTTTGGAGGCACTTTCGACAAATAGTTTTCTGCGAACATTGTGGGATACTGTAACTCGAAGCCAGCTGTGCTAATACTTTTGCTCGCGAGTAGTATAGAGTGTAGGATAAACTGCGAGGTTTCGGGAGTATCTTAATTCTGACGATGCGCAGAGGTCCGGGAATTTCGCCGGTTCCACAGAAGGATTAAACGGTACCTTAGTACCTCGTTGGGCACTTTGATGCCGAATGTGTTGGGCTCCGTGCCGTTCCCGACATAGAAGTGAGTGTCCTCGCCAGCCCCGTCGTAATGCAAATTCGGTATGTAGATAGTTTTGCTATCTAGGATGGAGATATTTCCGCTGCGAAGCCCGTGACGTAGCCTCGAGAACTCCGACAGCATTCTGGCCTTCGGTACCGTCAGATTCCCCGGGATATTCACGATGTCTAAGCTCATCTGAAATTAAGGACACGCTTGATCCCCTCAAAGAACTTCCAAACTCATCCTTTCCCGATTTTTTCGACTCGCTCGCCGGAAATAGCAACTCTTCCAAGCCTTCGCTTACGAACAATATCTTCAATCCCGAGAACCCTCGAAAATTATGCTCGCATAACCGATCGAATATTGCCTTGGAATGGAAAGCATCGAAATTTCAAGAATCACGGAATATTTTGCAGATTCAAAAGATACATGAAATTCCCCGGAAATATATTTTACACGGAAAAAACGAGTTACCGAGGGCTGCCAATTTCGATTTTCAAATAGTTTTAATAGTTGATTTATACATCTTCTGAAATAATTAAGAGCGTGTTAATTGGAAAGTCGTCACGACACTGCTATGACTAATCGAGGAATATTAACCCTTAACGAAATAGGCTATTAATTTCTTTCGACTCGAAATCAAATTCTCTTCTTACGAGGTATTTAATATGAAGGATATTCCATATTAATATATTATTATGAAGGATATTATATTATTACCATATTTATAGTATGAAGGATATTCTTCCTTCATTGGTTTGAAAATAATTTGAATAATACAGGCAACATATTATCGCATTACGTTGACACGAATTAACAGAGGAGGCATATTGTTATTTCGTTCCTTTCGAGACGAAATAAAATTCTGTTCGTTTGCAGATAAATATTCTTCGCACTGTCGTAGGAAATGACAAGCGTCATAGACGTTCTAATCACCGTGGCTGTGAAAAGAGACCGTAGGGTAAGGGGTAAGAAATTTCTTCGACGAGACTGGAAGCATGCAGACGCACGGGGTCGGTGACAGGTGAAGCTTTTCCATCGGGAGTGAAAAGGACTGCGGTTTCCGGGCTTTCGAACGGGAACCGTCTCATCAGCCTATCTTTCAGAGACCGCATATTTACACCCTCGCCGTCGAAAAAGTCGATCTATCATCCCTTACCCCCTGTTGAAGCTGACGTACCGATAGGGTGGCTGGTTTCAGGTCGTTTATATTCTAAGTTCCGTCAAACGTCTGAATAAGTGAGACGGGGTGGAAGTGTTGGCGAGAGGAAGAACGAGAGAGAGAGAGAGAGAGAGAGAGAGAGAGAGAGAGAGAGAGAGAGAGAGAGGAGAGGAGAGAGAGGACAGAGCACGGTGAAAGTAAAAAGAGAAAGATCTCGAGCGGGACCTCGTAAAATCCGAGAAACGGATTCCACCCTCTATACAGGGTGATCTACTCTCTTACCCCCGGGGGAGCGTTTTATGGGAGAAAATTCAACGTTCTCGACGATTTCTCAACTCATTCCGAAACCCCGGACAAATCTATTCGCTTACGATACAGTTTTATACACTTGCACACCCTCCTCGCGCCGCGCCGCTTCTTTATTGCGCTCGCTGCGCGAAACTCAATAAGCTTCTTCAAAACAAGCCGGGTTAATTGAGCTAAGCTTATTGACCCAACTTTAATAAGTTCCGCAAAAACAACCCGAGAACCTTCGTGCAAAACGTACACTAACGAATCTTTTCTAGAATTTCGTGCCAAGAGTCCAGATAGATAGGCTCCGTTTCAAGAGCTACACGGCTCCGTTCGTTCCAAAATGGCGTTGATTAGCTGCGGAATTAATATATCCGCTGCATAATAGTCTTAACTTCCAGGAGCTGTTGAAAAACAAGCTGAGAATCTTGATGTTACACAGAGAATTTCTGAAAGCACGTTTACACCATCGGGGTGCAAAGTTCGTCCATTTTCTAGATACTGTAAAATGTGAATGTACTACCCCTTAACCATTCATCAAAATATTGTCTACATCGTTAAATATGATGGGACCTAACAAATTACTAAACGTTTAGGTATTTTGTACGCGGTATTATATCAATTATTTCATATCTATAAAATTGCAAAAATCATAGGGAAAGGAAATGTTCTAGGTCGGAGGAAATAATTCTCAAGTTAAAATAATAGCTTCGAGTGCAATGGGTTAAATACGTACAGCTGCACGATTCAACGATAATTCAACAAAAATGGATGATGATGAAATGGAAGTATTGTATGAGCATAAAATGAAGAAAGTATATAGAACGGAATTATTCTGAAAATTTATTGGACTAAACAATTTGTTTCGTGTAAAACGGTGAAACCACGAGGCGTGCGGGGTCGACGCGACGCACAGTGGGGCAGATTGACCAAAAAGCTGGCCAAAATTATTTTATAGTTGAAAACAAGTCCACTGGTGTTCTTTTGTTACAAAATTACATTTTTCCTTTTGTTTGAACATATCAGGTGTATTGTTAGATTAAAACAGTATTTACATGCAATAAATTGATAGAATATGCTTCAAATCTTTTCGTTGTTCTTTGTCCAAACAATACTTATCAAGAAGATATTTTTGCATATATTCCAGTTTTTTTTTCTAAAATTTCACTTCTTTGACTCGACAATTAAATTGAATATATGCCTTCGAGTTATAACTGTGACATCTGAAGGTCGTGGAAGAGACACCCAACAATAATTGCATTTTTATATATTTCGAAAAATACCACTTGCTATAGAAAAAAAGTTATAAAATATACATCCGCGGTTTTCCGCGGCTACATTTTTTATGGATTATCTTCTACGATAAATATACTTCAGTTTGAATTGTATTTGAGGACTTAGAAGAGCTTAGAAGTATAACAAAATGCTTACTATATGCATATACAATACTCAAACTAGCAACATATATCTCTAGCACTTCTATGAGCTATAGCTCCCTAAATTAAACATAGTTATTGTAACTAAATGTGTAGGAGTCAGCAACATACCTGGTTCTGATAGAATCCATACCACAATCTTTGTATATTTTTACTCATACAAAAACTGCGACAGTATTTCTTAGAGCAATTTACAATAGCAACGGCAGAAAATACGACCACTTTAAAGTAAACTATATAGAAAAAAAACGGTTGTATCTTGATTCGCAAACCACTTAGGTACGAAAAGCAACTGCTATTATTGACTGATGGTAAATTGTACAGAAATTGAATTTTGGCCAGCTTTTTGGACAATCTGCCCCACTGTGCGACGGTCGCAGAAAATTTCGGGTGTTGACGCAAGGGTTGAAGATTAAACAATAAGCAATCGATGGGGATTTAATTCGCCGGATCCAATGTGGAAACTGTCAGACGGACCCTCGAGTCTCTTGCTCGGTGAAGAACCAATTTTGAGTGCACGGTGCCCACTCAAAACACCATTAAGCTCAAGTCCCAGTTCATTGGTACACCCGGCATCTCCGACGATTGTATGAATGCGTGCACGTACACGCACACGTGCGCACGTGCACCGGAACGCTGCGCCGGCCCGCAGAGGGTGGATATGATTGACGAGCCCTTAAACGAAATGGGATTAATGCGCGTGCAAATTTCGAGCCCTCGGGAGAACGACGAGCCACAGCCCGCTGATAATGATTATTATTAACGACGGAATTAGCATCCGACGACCGCCGAGCTTACGAGAGTTCGAAGGAGGGGCTGCTCGTCGAGACTCCGATCGCTTCCCAGCGAAATCTTCACTAGGGAACCCTGGAAAACTTCGCGATACGCCACTGTGCAGTTCTACCCAGCTTTTGCGCGGCAAATGTGATGCACAAATTACTTTAGCAAAGCTTTCACTACTGAAAGAAGGCACCGGAGTTTCTAAACAAATCGTCCTCGCGTATTTTTGATTTACAAAATGTAACATACTGTTTTCATAGAAATCGGGGTATTTTAGTAATCTAAAGAAATCACCACGTTTTTTATTAGTTTCAGTCAGTGAGAAGTGATCAGTGAATTCTCATTTACGTTTGACTTTTTAAAAACGAAAGTTCTTGTCTCCTAATGCGAATGTGTTAGCGCCCTGTTGCGCGAATTTTTATGATAAATTGAAGAAAATATATATGGCTGTTAGTCTATTTAGAGTGTGGTCATGGAATAGATAATCAAATTTAATTAGAAAATGTTATTTATTGCATTTAATGACCATTCCTGTATAGGAACTTTATACATATGAATAAAAATTCATAAGAGCAATGTTTCCACTTGGAACCAACATGCTCAGAGTCTTCGATATTGTCTACTTAATTTGCTATACAACGTGAAACGTAATAGAGCGATAACAAACAACTAACCCAGTTGTGCTTTTCGAACGAAACGGAAGACGTTGAAGTTTTTAACGCGATTAGTTCGCAGAGTTTTAACGGGACGTTTACGTATAATGGTCAGCGTTGATCTGCCGGGCTGTAACGCAGCAAACTGTCCTCGGAACAGTAATTTGCGAGCGGAATTATTGCGCGAGCAGACTCCGAGCTGTTGGCTTTGATACGAGCCACGCGCCGCGCCGGTTCGGTTAATGAAGAAGTTTTCTTGCACGGCGAGCTAGCCGACTTACCGGGGAAATTATTAATCGATCTTCCGGTGGAGCTGAAGTCCCGTTGGCAAACATTTCTAAAGCCGACGCGGCGCGTCGCGTCGTCTCCGCCTCTCGAGCATTTAAACACATTAACCCGGAGGAGATCCGTCTTCACGGATTGCTACTCCGAGGATAACGCGCTTCGACGGAGGGAAATTAAATTCGAAAGCCGTGGGAACAATTTCGATCAAGACCGGGAAACTCTATGGTGCGTCTGTCCCTTAAAAATCCGGCCTCTTTGATGCGTCTGTCCCGTAAAAATCCGGGAATTGCAACGAACTGCAGCGCCATACAAGTTTATCTTCTCTTTGAATACGTTTAACAGGTTGAAAATATAATAGGAAATCATGCTCGAGAGAATGCAGCATTTTCTCAGGTTTTGTTGATATACGCTAAAAAATCCTATGTCATTCTTTGATCGTGATTACTCCACAGTATTAACTACAATGAATCTAGAAACATTGTCTGATCAAAGAATAGTATCCGACCAGAGCTTTATTTTTAATTTAATTAATAATCATTTTGATTGACCCTCTCTACTTGCGCAAATCAATTTCTATGTAGCCGAACGTGTATTGAGAACTAGAGCTGGATTTCAAACACTTAAAGCAAGATCTATTTATGGATTAATTAATCCAATGAATCGCATTATTACAGACGCAAGCACTATCTATAATCGTATTGATTTTTTTTTATTGGGTCTTTACAAAATTTTAAAAAGCAACTACGCAGGATTATAGGATAATACCATATCGTTTGTACCATTAGTTTTTGTGCATGTCCCTTCTTTGTTGTCTATAATAAATAATAATAAATAATAATAATGTAACAGTATTGTTAAATCCTACTAGTGTCGCTGTTTTAAATTACATTTTCTCATAATCAATTCGTAAGGTCGCATTAGATCGCAGGTGCATAAATTAAACATACACTTGTTTTTCTGTTCCGAAAAGAAATGAACACTTGATCTTGATTGATCATCAACTTTTTTATTAATGAAATGGATCAGACTTCTCTTGATCATCTGCCAAAGCTTTAAGATGTGAAATAAAACAATGAAGTCAGAATATTACATTAAATTAGGACATGCCCGACAATAGCAAGAATAATTAATTAGCGTTACAGCGTAATAATAAATCGTAAAGATAATTTCAATTATTGTTGAACTACCAACTTTGAACTTGCGTATTTCCGGCACCACTGGAAATATTTTGTGCCATATGGTACTGTGGTGCCCAAGGTGGTTTGGAACCTATCTTAATAAACTGTAGATCCCGTCGCGAAATAACCTTAGATAAGAGTCGGAAGCGACGTAAAATAAATAAATAAATATTGGCTGTAACAAAAACAAACGTGCTCTGGCACTTTATAAACAAAGCACTACTACACAAAATTTGTAAACTAGGGAAAAACATTTATTTTCTCTTGGCCACGATATCGGTCGAACTCACCACTGTGGGTCTGCGAATTGTTTCTTGATCTTTTGGAGGCCCGTAGCCGAATTTCCATTGCGTTTCTCGACCAACGAGAGCCTCAGAAGAAGAAAAGCAAATAATGTAACGAGCAGAGCGACCCTGATATGGAAACTCATATCGTCGGTTCAAGGTATCGCTCTGTATCGATTCCTTTGTAGACAAAAGTCTGGGTGTCGGTTCCAAAGAACATCTCGAAATGGGCGGAATCAGGCCACGTATACAGTAGCCTTGAGCGGAATATCGAAGACGTCGAAGATATTCACCGACTTTCCAATCTTCGACTCTTGGCACAGTTTTGTCGAGGGGGCGAAGAGGGGCGATCAAAAAGACAATAGAAAAATAGGAAGCGAGTTAATCGGCCCGACATGACAGTGTGTGTGTACACGCTGCCAGCGTGGAATCTTTAATCCGATCAGACGAGGAAAAAACATTCCATTTCGCTGTCGAGGAAAAATGTAATTTTTAAATGACGGTTCTCGTCGAAAATTCGCGTTTCAACTCTGAAATATATTCGCCGCACGAGGAATATAAATACGTGGAAGCCATGTTGAATCGTACCGCTCGTCCAAAATCGTTACATAAATGGTCCTGTCACAATAGTCCACCTATTTTTGCTGTAGGGAAGCTGGGGTAAGAAGGACGGCTCGGGTAAGATGAGAAATCATTGTTTCAAAGATACTATACATAGTGCAGTGTACAGTAACAAGTCTATCGATGGAATTCAAATGGCGATACGAATATCTTTTCCTTTTTTTTAAATTGTAAACACTTATATAAAAGAGCTTCAGTCTAATAGTAAAATGGCTGCTTATTTTTCTCCACGGGTGGGAGTGGACCTTATTGGGAAAGGGGCTTATATGCGTGAAAAAAGTAACAAACTTAACAGCTTTATTATACAGTACTAGACTGCGGATTTTATATATTTATGACAAAAATGGGTACGTATAATTTGAAGCAATGGACATATTAAAAATATTTAAGGACATGAATGTTGTTGAATTGCGTGTTACTTGAAGGGTTGAACGACGAGCGCGTGTTTTGTGTATGTATTTCCCCGAATTCAGAGGACTGGGCGAGAGCGTTTGTTTACGTTTTTTGAGGATGCAGGTGTCTCCGAGGGGACTTATGAGACGCGTCTCATTGTCAGTAGCTATTGGTTGTTAGCCGTTGACACGAGTGTAATAAAGCGTGAACATCCTCTTTCCACGATATTTCTATTTTCGTAATCCTTATATAATCCCGTTAATTGTGGTTCTATTTGAACAAGTGTCTTAATTAATTAATAATTAATTAATGTGTTACAGCTTAATAGGATAATTAAAAGAAGAATATCATTCTTTTTTTACTCCTGTGTACTGCAATTAATGCGAACATTGTTTATTTTGCATAAAGATCCGCAGTCTATATCTATGTATATCTATCTTCTATAAATAAATAAAATAAAATGCTATTCGTTGGTAAGCGCATCACTTGAGAACGGCTGGACCGATTTGGCTAATTTAAAAAAAAAAGTTGCCCGGAGAAATGAAAAATTCGGGCAGAAATAAATCCATGGTCACAATCGTTAATACGTAGATACAATGATCATTCAGAAAAAATGTTTTTTTCCCCATTCTTATTTTGTTTACGCATATCCAATAGCTTTTCACAAATTCACAAAACAATCAGAATTTATTGAAATTTGAACAGAATAACGTCTGTCAGGTCAGCTGGTTATATATACGTTTGCTTTGAGAGTTACTCTCTCTCTCGAAAATAATTGATCTTACTTGGTGATGCAAGGCAGTTCTCGAAGGCAGACAGAAGAGAAAGCCGACAACCAACTGACCGTTTCCGGTGTTCGTTTTTCCGTGGAAGGGATCTCGCGAGAGCCTGCCGGCTGTTCCGTTAGCAAAATTACTGACGCGACGGCTGCAAGTCGTGATATACTTCGACATTAATTACGGGATGAATGAGGAGAACGCGTGGCTGGTACGGCTGGTAATTAGCGGTGCGCTTTATTAGCCCGGGTAAACTTTCGACGACCAAAAAGTCAAGGGAGCCGTTCGGTTGATTGGAAACGGGGAAAAATAATTACACAGCCGGGCACGGTGCGCGGCGCAGCAAGACGCGAGCCTTCGAGACGCCGAGAATGGCGGTCGGGTTTAATGGAAATCGCGAACTTTCCGTGGGAAACGGGTCGCTTTGTGCACGGGTCTGATCCTGCGCGACGAAGACGGTTTATAAACCCAGGATGCGGTAGTCGCGAGGGTTCCTCGTCAATTCGATACCTTTGATCTGGTCGTTATACGCCGACCCAAGTTTCGCCGGGGGTTGCTGCAGCCCCTAATAGACTGTTTATCTCGTAAGCTCGGATTTAGATTCCTATCGGGTCTCATTATACGACCCGCGGGGTCCGTCCACCCGTCACCCACCAATATCTCTTCGCCTCCAGCGCCGCGACATCGAACGTTTTTACGTGCTTCCAAAAAATCCACCATTGCACTCCATTCGCGAAGCTCCAATCAATTTGTATGCAATATTATATCCGCTACCTTTGAACAGACGTCTCCCCTTTTACATTAACCTGTTATAAGTTGATCCGAGATGTCACTGCTTTGTTCCAGCGAGAGATCGAATTGTTAGATCCACTTGTGTGTTGTTTACAAGCATCTACACTCTACAATTAATGTTATTGGCGCACTGTTTCGATCAATTGCAGACAATAAGCGCAAAATATCACATGCAAAATATTGCTTATTGTCTGCAATTGATCGAAATAGTGCGTCAATAACATTGATCGTAGTTTTGAACAGAGAAGCATCTACACTCTATTCAAGAAAAATGAAAACCGTCAGGTTCATATAAGTTCAGTGCAAAATCGTTCATCCATGTAAGTGAATCAACGTCAATAATTAATGCGACACTATCGCAGTTATTACAACCATTAAAATTGAGATTAGATTTCGTGTGCAAGAAAGGGCTTTTTTCGGGTGTCACGTCCGGTGGTTCAGCCGTTAATAATAATTGATAAAATCAATCATGTATATCATATATTTGCTGAATTTCTTTTTGTATTTGCTCTATCAATGTTGCAAGGAATATAAAATATCAAATGTTTTAAATACTAATTAATATTGAATCATCGTATATTATACACGATTGATTTAATCAATTATTATTAATGGCTGAACCACCGGTCGTGACACTGGTAAATATTAATTTGATCTCTTTAAATGTAAAATTGATTTAGTTAGCGTAAACGGACTGACTAAACCGCCACTTATTTTCTCTTGGCCACGATATCGGTCGAACTCACCACTGTGGGACTGCGAATTGTTTCTTGATCTTTTGGAGGCTTGTAACCGAATTTCCATTGCGTTTCTCGACCAACGAGAGCCGTGGAAGAACGAAAAGCAAATAATGTAACGAGCAGAGCGACCCTGATATGGAAACTCATATCGAACCACCGGTCGTGACACTGGTAAATGTTAATTTGATCTCTTTAAATGTAAAATTGATTTAGTTAGCGTAAACGGACTGACTAAACCGCCGCTCTGTGCAACGTACTAGTAACAAACGGATTCCGTGGAATGTGTACGGCCGCAAAGTTGGGAACCGCCGAGTCGAAGATTGCGTCCCAGATCAGGTTTTCGAAGCAGCAGAGTTTCCGGGATTTGGCCCGCGAGTCTTTCCCGGGAAAAATTGGAACGTGACTGGGTCGACGTGACGTCGATCAGGATTAAGATCCACGCAGGACCCCGGACGCAATTGATGGGGGTCTGGTCCCCGTGGACGGGTGCGATACGGCCGATATCGATATACACTCTCGTTACGGGGAGCAGTCGGCCGGCCGAGCAGTCGATATTCAATCAAATAAATCCCCCTAACAAACTGGAGAATCGGAGATAGCATCAAGAAACAATCCCGTTGGACGGGGAGCAAGACTACGCAATCAGGATCCAACGAGGAATCTAATAATTTGCCGCGTGACTGGGGAACGTCGCGTTTATACTATTTTTCGTATATTCATTTATCTACTTGGTCAGGGGGAAGACGAGCTTTGTCCAAAGAATCGACCTCCTCCTCGCAGATTTTCCGGCGGGTCGATCGTTTCGTTGCGTCTTTATATTCTTTAAATTCCCATTCGATTTAGACCGGTTATGCGGAAACAAGTTTTCCGTTAGTTGTCCGGTATTGTTTATTTCTACACTGCGAATCTTTATGCAAAATAAAAATGTTCTGCATCGACTGTGGGAAGCAGGAGTAAAATATAAATTGATTCCTCAACGATGTTATTGCATTAAACATAATATTACAATATTCTATTAATTTTTCTAATCGTTTTCTGTTTTATACTTCACACAGCTAATTTCTTGATAAATTCATACAAATACGCAATCTACTTTGGCGACGGGGATTTGCGAATGATATAGCCTTACACTTGCCTCACTATTCTTCTCTGACACTACTGCGAACTCAAGTAACTGATTCCAGATTCTTTATTTCACAGTTATACATATACATTGCAAAGATGCTTTCGTGGTAAATTAATATAATTAACTCTTTGCACTCGGAGATGTTTCAACTGAAAAATCAAACGTTTCTTCTGGCCAAGAATATTTCCATTCTCTATGATTTTTTAAATTTTACTGATATTTAATTGATATAACACCTCATTCAATACAATAATATATAAATGTTTAGTAATTGGTTAGATACCGACATATCTAATAATGTAAACAATATTTTAAATAATAGTACAGCAATTATTAGTGACGCCTCAGAGGCGCCACTCGAGTGCTAAGGGTTAACAGTCATAATCAATTTAATTTTGTTACTTTCATAAAGCAACCTGTACCGGCTACTTTTAAATGAGCGTTTTCAACCTTCTAATAAGAACTATTTTCGCTGCCAGAGCTTCCTAATGAAAAAGAAATCTAGCGTTCGTTTTTGGCGATGGTTATTTCAACCCTTAGGCTCCCTCACATCTTATTATTCGGTGTTTGCCGATTGCTTTCGATCCCCCAGCGATTATCCCCGCACGGGACGCTAACGACCGCGTTCGTTTGGCGAAACGTGGGACGGGGATCACGGTTGTCGAGGAGATTCCGGACAGGTCATGGTTGTATATTATTTTAGCGCCTTATCAGGCCCGTATCATCCCCAGTCAGCCGGTGGTTCCCCTTCGCGCTGGTCACCCCCCGTTGCGAGGCGCACGTTCTTACGGAAATTGAGACATCGAGCCTCGTTAGGCTCGATAGCAACGCCCCTTATCCTTGTTCGCCATCGGACCAGAGCACATTGTGTTGCACTTTATTGCTGCCGGGCCAGCCGGTAGTAGTCCGCCGTGATTATCGTTCAACGCCGCTCCTAACGGACGATTAAATTGATAACGCGGAATCTGAACGGTATCTCGAAACGGGCTTCTGGATCCACCGTTTCTGTCGACAGTTCGATCCCCCCCACGAAGCTTTCGAGACCGAAAATCGTCTGTTTCTACCTTAGAACTGTTCGCAATAATTGCCAGATTTACTTCGCACGTTCTGTGCCGCGTGTACCACCGATAGTACAGGTTAATCCTTATTAATTAATTAATTAAAAATTGCTGTACCATTGTTCCAAAATATTGTTTATTAATTACTAAACATTTAACTATTGTATGAGCCGTTATACCAATTTCTGTTGATAATTCTACGAGGCTATGAAATAAAGCAATAACTAAGGGTAAAAAACGTGTTCAACGTCTACCTTCGACAAGACCATTTCTTTATTGATGGTCGAAGAATAGGAGAAGCCAGGTGTAAGGGGTAGCGGCGCAGAGAGGGAAGTTATTGTTAGATAAATCCTAAATACCAAATTTAACAATTCATTCATAAAATATAAAAAATCAGGCGTTGTAAAATATGCAGTGTAGCACTAAGAAATTGTTAATTTAGATACGATAAGAAGACGATCACGTTCATGGAACAGAAGTGTTGCAAGAAATATCAGACTTGATCATTTCGCAAGAATATCGAGGGGAATTGAACGATGATTTTGATTTAATTACTCAGCTGGTGAGAGAGACGAATCGCTAGGAGATCGTCGAAAGTAAAAGGATGAGCTGTCGAGATTCACGATTTCATGATTAGTTGGACCGGGTAGCGGAGATTAGAGGAAGACTCGACAGTGGCCGTGTACCACGGTGTTTAACAAGGCTGAGATGTATCGGGTTCCTTTTTATTTTTACGAACCACTCGTAAAATTCCAGTCCGTAGCCGGAGCAAGGCGCAATTGGCTGCGAGAAGCTTGAAACCCGAGTGAAAAAGAACCGCGCCGTACTGTGCGCCGGCATCGGGCCCGTCCGTTCGACTTTAAGTAGGTGATAAATTAAACGAGCCACCCTCTCCGTAATACCTCTATATCTTAGACGGTGGATTTAATGGAAGTTTTTTAACCGAAACTTTATACTAGCCGGGATAAGCTCCGGTTAAATACGTTCCGCCGGGCTAATTACACGGATCTCTCGCGTTGCCTTCAACTTCTTTCGACAGCTGCCTAACCCCTCGCCGATCCCCTTAACTTATTTACCAATAACGATCACCGATTTCCTATTGATTAACGGTTAACGAGGCGAAGCGCCGCCGAACGTGGAGAAAAATGTGTTCCCGGTTAGGGTTGACAATTCTATGTACACGGTAATATTAAAATACAAGTTTAACCTTCATCCGTTCCTCGTTTCACGAACTGAATCGGTA
The DNA here is from genome assembly GCA_916610235.2 of Lasioglossum morio. NCBI lineage: Eukaryota > Metazoa > Arthropoda > Insecta > Hymenoptera > Halictidae > Lasioglossum > Lasioglossum morio. The sequence continues at coordinate 19,641,066 of OU744323.1, read as the reverse complement.
CCTAGGTGATAAACTGACACGATGCTAAAAGATCGATGAAATAATCGATATAGCTCTCGCAGCTTTATGAAAATAGCCATATGCGCAGCTTTATGCTTTCGAATAATGAAAATTAAAAATCATGCACTATATATAATCGTATTGATTTTGTTCAGTGATTCTTTACAAAATTTTCAAATGCAACTACGCAGGATTATATGATAATACCATATCGATTGTACCATTATTAAATTTTTCTTTTGTGCATGTCCCTTCTTTGTTGTTACACGAGCAGTATTGTATCTTTCTCTTTTCTTTTTTCGTTTCTTTGATATTGTAAACACTTATGTAAAAGGGCTTCAGTCCGTCTATAATAATAAATAATAATAATAATAAAATTACATAGAAATTGTAATTTCGGCGCACAGGTTCGATCCTATTGTAGGAACAGGATTTTTGAGTATAAAATATCTGCCTTTTATTTAGAATACCGCGACTAAAACTACAAAGATACAAGTACAAGTGTGATACAATAAGTGTGTCCGTATTCGTTAATCCGTAAATCGTAATCGTTAACCGTGTGTCGTAGCCGTAAGTCGTGATTGCGTTCGTTTCTCGTATCGTAACTCGTATCGCGTTCCGTATAACGTTTTTAGGAAAAAGCCCTCGTCGTCTTCCGCGGTCTAACTTTATTGTCGTGCACACAGGTGCGTTTCGGCACACCTATATGGTTTTTCCCGCGACCTAGTCGAAGTACGGGTGATGACACTGGCTTGTATTTACTTGCCAGTTCATCACCCTGGTCCTCGACTGTTTACAATATTTGGGAACGTGTTATTAGACGTTTGGACGCGCGAGGATTTTTGGCGGTGTGAGGGCAATGACTCGGTCGATTGGTGGCCCTCCCGATATGTTGATTCCCACACTATGTTACTATTTTCCTAAGCAGTTTTACAAATTAATAATTTGACGTTTCGGTCTAGGTTAAGACCATCTTCAAGAATATAATTGCGTCTGTAAAAATTAATATGAGAATATATATTTCCGTGTTAAAAAGCAAAAAGAGAAACAAAAGAGAAAAATACAGAAACCGAAACCAATGGTTTGTTGGTACAAACTTACTTGCTTAGTAACAAATTTAATTTAGACTTAATATTTCAAACACTTGTTGACCATGTGTCGGATGAAAATGAAAGTTACGCCTCGTAAATGTAAAAATAGGACTTTTCAGGGAGACAGCGGTCTAGAGTCTATATTGATATTTTATCTAACGCTTTTGACTACTGAAGAACCCCATCTTTGCATTACCGAGACTACCATCTTAACCCTCATCCGTCCCTCGTGTCAATTTGACACAATTTTCCTGATATAAGTTGTAATGTTCTGTTACTTGTAGATTTTGCCTGAAGCTTCGTGACTTTTATTTTTTTAATGCGATACACACAATCGGGAAACATAATAGATGGAACTGTTAACTCATCAATTCGAATGAAAAACATCGAAAAATAACTGTTTATCTTGTTATGTCATCGATCTTTTACTACTGTGTCAATTTGACACCGAGGGACAGATTGAATTCGTAAAATGAGGGACGTACGAGGGTAAATATTTACATCATAGTCTTTTCGGTTATCCGTTTTGCATTAAAACAGGGGTCGGCAAACTACGACCTGCCGCCTGTTTTGAATCCGATTCGCGAGGTTAATATTATTCATTACATAAATAAATGAAATATAAATCAAATTACGTGAAATGAAAAAATTAATAAAATAAAGAAGTTACGTAAAAATATCAGTTTCTATCCAAAAATATTTGGAAAATAAATAAATAAAAATTTCACGATCTGGCTATTAATAGGATTTTCAATAATTCTGCTGTACCAAACAAAGCATAGAAATTTTCTTTGATATTGCAATCATAAATGAAACTATTAGACGACGTTATTGAGAGTGACTTAGTTAGTTCATACTAAATGCTAAATGAAAATTTACCCATGTACCATACATTTTTCAAAAATATAAAAGTATAAAAATATGAGTTTCCGGCCTACAACTAACGGAACAGTGTAACTTATTTGAGGAAACCTTTGTCGAATTTACACGCAGACCGGACGAGTGTTAATATAACAATGTAATTCATAAAAGTATATACGTCAATCCAGACAAAGTCTAAGATTAATGTCAAGGTACAAAGTCTTCGTGGTACATGATCCTCAACCTTGAGTTAACCCGGCAAACCAGCCTCAAGAAACTCGTCAAATTTTATTAAGCGTTCCTCGTGTGATCTGTTTCCGAAGCTGCAGCAAAGTCCACCAGAACTTCATCCAAAGTCGAAAATTAATTTCAAGAGTTGGAACGGCAACGTACATAAATCTCGGACCAGAGTGATCCACGGGATGCACGTCTACGCGCTGTGCAAACATGTTACTAGGTCGTTCATTGCCACCGGAAGACATCTTGCCACGAAACCGACAGCGGAAGTTCAAAGTTCGCATGTGTTGACGGCGACTTCACCTTGCCGCTTTAATTACTGGCGATCGGAGTAGCGGGGAGGGGAATGTACCGCGATTTCTGAATAGGGACCGAGCAATTCTGAAAGTATACAGAGAGAGAGGGAGAGAGAGAAAGAGAGAGAGAGAGAGAGAGAGAGAGAGAGAGAGAGAGAGAGAGAGAGAGAGAGAGAAGATACCCCGCCGCATCAGCACCGTCGGATTGCCTGTCCTGCACGCTGAATGACGAAACTTTCCCGGCGTCGGCGTCGACGTCGCGTCGGTGGCGGCAGGAGGACCGGCGTGGGCGGTCCTCCGGGATACCTGGAACTTTCGCGAGCTCTCGTCCAATCGGCGTGTCGGCAGCGAGAACGATGTATAGAGGGGAAAACGGATGACAGAGGGTGCGAAAGAGAAGTCACCGGCCGGGCCGAGGATCGGCGAGAAAGAGAGGACCGCGAGGAACAGAGGGAGCAGGAGGGTTAGCAGCGAGCGAGGGGGATGGACAGAGAGACGGAGAATTTTGCTGAGAACGAATCCACGTAGAACGAAGACAGCTAGACAGACGGAAAGAGGTAGGGACGAGAAGTAGAAGAAAATTGTATGAAACGAGACAGTAAAAAAAATGGAGACGAGAGAAAAGATGGAAGTAGAAGGCGGAAAACTGGTTTCAATGATGGGGAAGGGTAGAGAGCATAGTCAGGAATGAAGTAGGTAGAACGATGATAGTTAAACAAAAGGATAGAGAAGGGTGGTAGTTTGAAGTAGAAGAAAGATAAAAATCGAAACCGGAAGAGTAGACACAACTTAAGGTAGAGAAGGTTCCCGATAATAAAGAGGGGAGGAAGCTCAATCGAGAATGGAGACGAGAGAAAATATAATAGAAGGCGAAGAACTGGAAGAATTTGTCGAAGGAGGAAAAAAAAGTATTCAATGATGAGGAAGGGTAGAGAGTATAGTCAGGGATGAAGTAGGTAGAACGATGATAGTTAAACAAACGGCTATAGTAGGGTGGTAGTTTGAAGTAGACGAAGATCGAGTAAAACAAGTGGGGTGAAAAATGTGACAAGAGGAAAAGATAAAAGTCGAAACCGAGAGTAGACACAGCTGAAGGAGGAGAAGGGTTCCCGATGATAAAGAGAGAAGGAAGGTTAATCGAGAATCGAACCCAATCTGCGTAGAACAAAGAGGGAGGAGAAGCAGACGAAAATCGTATGGAACGAGAGGGGTGAAAAATGGAGACAAGAGGAGAGATAGAGGTTGAAACGGGGAAAACTGGAGGAGTAGACATAGCCGAAAAAGGAGGAGGGTTCCCAATGATGAAGAGGGCCCGATCGAGGATCTGCGTCGATCGAAGATAGACTGAATGGGAGAGAGGGAGAGAGAGGGAGGAGAAGTAGACGAATATCGTATAAAACAAGAGGGGTGAAAAATGGAGACAGAGGAGAGATAGAAGTCGAAATAGAGAAAACCGGAAGAATAGACAGGGCCGGAGGGGATTGGAGAGGGTGCGAGACGCGAAAGAAATACGGTCGGCGAATCAGGGCGAGGAAAGGGGTCGAAGAGGGGGGCTGCACACCGGGTTTTGGTAGGAGAGGGCTAACTGGGCAACGAAAAATGATAACTTTTAGTGAAATACGCTGGTGGTCAGACGCGCGATGCTAACTTCGCTCCACTTTGCCTCGTTTCGCTCGCCTACCGCCCCCCTCGTGCGCCTCGTGCACCTCGTGCCCCTCCTCGCGGAGGGGGATGTCGATGTGTTCCTTTTTCCGCACTTCGCTTGCTATTTCATTTCCACGTCGACTTGTGTGTACTCGACCACTTATGTGTATTCGAATGCTGGCTACGCAACTACCGTTCATATGGTACCCCTTGCGGGGGTGGGAGAAGAACGTTCGCCGACCTCCTACTCCCCCCCAAAGGGTCTCGCTCGGACCAGAAAAACTAGGAAACTCGACGCTCCGGTGTTTTATATGCCTGTTAATTTTCCAGTTTGCTCCACGCTGCCCCTCGCAGTGGTACAACACGAGATTCAGCTGGCCGGAATTATTTTTACTTCTACTCTTGATCAATTACTTGCTTTTGAATGAAGCAAGCAAAGATTGCATGCACGAAAGTCAATTAGTAACTTCATGATTGGTTTACCCGGTTTTTTGGGAACTGCGGCCAGGAATGTTTTTCTTGAATGTAGCCGCGGAACGTCTAGATACGTGTGTGTATTGTGTGAGCGAAATAAAGGAATGAGAGACGAATGAACATGTTTTATCCATGCTCATCTAAAACTGCATTTTCAACCAACATGCTTTGGTTACCACTCATCCTTGCTCAGGATTAGATTTTATTAACATGTTCAGAACGCGAAAGAATTAAAGTAACATCCTCCGTAATAAATAGACTGTGGATCTTTATGCATTTATGACGAAAATGAGTAGATCAAATTTAAAATAATGAAAACAGTCAAAAAAATTGCCCTTGTATTATTTCGGGCGTATTAAATTAATAAATGTACATGTATCATCTGTATCTTGCAATAAATGTAGACAATTTCAATTGCGCATAGAAGTCCGCAGTCCAGTAATAAATGTTCACTTTCTACTGTCGGTTTCATCAATCGAATCGCTTCGAGTTCGTAGGGAGTTTCTGGACTGATATTCGACGCTTAACGCGTTAGTTGGTCGGAGGTTTTTTTTCGAGGCGATAACGCGCTCATTAGCGTCGCCGCGGCTAAAACGCGGTACCGGAACGAATTCGGAGCGATGGCCAGACGGGACAACGGGCTACGCTTTATCGTCTCGATGGTTTGCGACGCGACGTCGTTTTTCCCCGAGGGTAATTTCATAGAGTTTTGGCCCGGCGCCAGCCTACGCCCTTGCGCTTTGTGTGCGCGCCCTCCTGCACCCGATGCACCCAACGCGCGGAAGTATGTGCGGCGTTTCGCGGACGCTTCAAAATGGCGGACGCGACTGTACATACCCGCTGTTCAGTTCGTTACGCCACACAGTGCGTCCACGGTCAACGGGATTTTAGTACGGAGATCACGCGACGAATTTCTTTTAACGTAGACCGTCGCATCCGCGTTTGCAGTGATTAATTATGAAGCAGACTTGCATTATGCTTAGCGACGGCGAAAAAAGAAAGGGGAAAAAGACAGGAAAGTCTCGGCGCGCAGCTACTATCGTCGTCGTTTCCGCAAAAGTTTTCGTTAGAGGCTCGGCCAGACGGCTCCGGTTCTTTTGAACAACTGTAAGAGTCTCGTTGCTTGGTTTCCGATCGAAAGGGCGTCGCGCCGCGTCGGATCCTTTGGCGACCTTGTGGCCAACGGTCGGCTCGCAGCAAAATGGCGTCCCTTTGGACCGGCCACAAAGGAGCCGAGCCGAAGGACGTCTCTGTTCAGGATTGTCGAGTAAAAACGTGGTAAAAACGAGAAATGCGGGCGAGGAAGTCGCCGAAAACCGGGCAGCGCGACGAAACGGTGCGCGAGGCGGGGCGGGGCGAGAGGATTTTTCGAAAAATGATTCGTAAGAATGGGGAGGCCGCCGGGCGACTGCGGATACGCTGCTACAAAAGCTGCGGGAGCGGAAGCGAGCGCGCGAAACGAAGCCGACGAGGACGAACGGGCAAGAATTTTGGAGGGAAGAGGAAGCGAAACCGAGACAGAGGAGGGTTGGCAGCGGGACTGGGGGAGGACAGAGGGCAGAAGGGTGGGAAGATAGAGGAGAAGAGAAAGGGGAGAGCATCCTCGGGTAGCTGCCGGCAGCCAGTCAGCCAGCCCCGGCCAACATCGACCCGGCGAGCTGCTCTCTGCCCATGCGCAACAATCTTAGCCCTGGGCTAGCGATGGGCCCGATCCAATTCCCGACTTACAACTTCGTGTGTTACAGAAGTAACGCGGAATCCGGACATCGACGTCGACCGGAATAAATCCGGCGACGCGACACACGGTTATCAGCCACCTCGAACTTCGATCACCACGCGCCACGACCGGACAATCTGCTCCGCCAACTTTTTCCATCCCTTTCCTGCAACCCTAGCTAGCCAGCAAGTTCGTCGAAACTGCAGCCGACAATACCAGGTCTTTTACCTTTCGATTTTTATGTCAAATATGTCTCTTATATCTCTTATATTGTTACGTAGCTTCGGCGCTGTCTTGCCGGTGAACACATTATTATAAACAATAGCAAATATATATTAAATATAGAACAGTTAACAGTTAAAAGAAGATAATTGTGTGTTCTCGTTTCAATGGATCGAGAGGATCTGATCTCTCCTTTCTTCTTATCAATAACCTCGTTGTCCGGATACCGCAATATCGATCTGACAGCCAACTTCTCTCGATCTCTGCGATATCTTCATAACACCACAGGGAGAGGCAACTTCATCTCGTGCCGACGTAACAGTATTATTGTTAATAACAAATGTTTAATGTTCTCGGCGCTACGGTTCGATCAAACCGTAGTAGTGTATTGATCGAACAGTAGCGCCGAGAATATTAAACATTTGTTATTAACACTTTACCTACCGGAAGCCTATTAATAGGATTCTCAATAATTGTACTGTATGAAAAAAAATTTAGAAATTTTCTTTTACATTGCAATCTTAAATGAAATTATTAGATGACGTTATTGAGTATGACTTGTTAGTTCACAATGAAAATTGCTGTTACTATTGAAGGTTCCATTAAAAAGTTTTTAGCCATGTACCAGATTTTTCAAAATTATGCAATAATCACCGGTCGGTAATGTGTTAACAATAATACGATCGATATAAGAGACATATACATATATCATGGATAGCGAAACACTCACAACAATAAATGGTTTTTATGTGTCAATGTCAAGACAGTTTGGATTTGAAATTGTAAAGGTTCTCAAGGACTGGTCTAACGCAAAAACATCATTTGCTAAGATTTTTATGTCAGTTGGACACCAGTTTTCAAATTCGAGAACCAGTCGCAAGTTTCGCCGAATCGTATGCGAGGATTCTTCTAGCTCCGGCTGATCATAGAATCGATTTTTGAAGTTTTAATTCTTCATTCGCCTTTGATCGTCTGTGGCTTCTTCTATGATTGCAGAGAGGAGTGAGGATGGTGAAGCTCCAAGATAGCGAAGATTTTGTACGGATTTAGCGGACTTTCGCTCGAAGAATATTAACAATTCATTCTCGTTGGTCTTTGATAGTCTCCATTGAAGAAACGAGGATGACGAAGTGATTCTAGCATATAACCGCAAAAACTTAACATGTGAATGTTAGCTCATCAATTTGAATGAAAAAAATATCGATGAAAATAACTGTTTGAATTGTTATTTTATCGTTTTTTTTTATCACTGTGTCAATTTGACACCGAGGGACAGATTTAATTCGCGAAATGAGGGACGGATGAGGGTTAAAATAAATAATAATATTTACAATTCCATGATAGACTTGCCCGATTTCCGCGCCAAGGTGTTCGAGTCTTGGATCGTTTCTCTTCGATACTCTAGATACGTTGACTGCGCCGAACGTGACGAAGCTACGGTGGCAGAGATAGTCTGCGGTTGGAAGTTATAGTTTATTTCGTCGGCGGATCGATACCTCGCAGATTTGCATTCTTGTTTTGGGCGCACGTGTCGGAGGTGTGGTTGGCAATCTGGATTTAATAGAGAATCGCCGAAATTTCGATGGACCCCTCGCCAGACGCGAATTAACGGAAATATTTTTCTGGATTCCGGGATGTAGAAAATATTGTGTCGCTCGCCTGTTCCGCCTCTGTTTCGTTTTATCGTGGACACGGCCGGAGAGTCGGACGTGTTATCGATGAAATATTTGTAGACGATATTACCGGTTTCCGATTGGCGATTAGCGTCGAACGGCGCGGCGGGCAAGAGCGAAACGGCACACCATCGAATGTTTTACGAAGAAGTACTTGAACGCGGCTGGGAAAATATTCACCATTCCAGCACGATAAATACTGTCAGCGCAAACGATTTATACGAGAGCTGTTGCTCGCGTCATCGCCGCGTTGCTCGACAACGATTGTCCGTCGCAACGGCTCTGTAACCGGTGACAGATTCTTTCGATATCGTTCGCAACGATCGAACCTCGGTTCTGTACAGGGTGTTTCAAAATTATCTAAGGAAAAGCCGTATTTATTTAGAAAAGCCGTAAGGACACACGGATAACCATTTCTGTAAGGGAAAGCCGTATTAATTTGTAAAAGCCGTGAGGACACACTGATGAACATTCGTTTTGACAGACGTGTTTCTTGTCGTGGCGTTCGTTTCGATCTGATCTTCTTTTTCTTGCGATACGGCGATCGTAATTCTATGATTCTACTGTTATGATTGTACACACATACACGATACACGCACCAACCCTATAATTATAGGTCGTTATAATGGCAATATAGCAGGATTTCATACAATGAAATCCAAATACTCATATGGAGCAATAAGTCCTTCGAATCGTATTATTGCTAGCTCAACACACATTTTATAATAATATTGATTTTTTCAATGGCACGTTACAGGCATTTAAAATGAAATTGCGCTGTACTATTCGCTAATAGTAACTATATTTGCTTAGTTTCGCGCTGTCCATAATTATGGGAATTTTTAGATTAAGACTTAAGATTAAGATTCTTTTATGTCATATTATATAATACTGCATACATTTTGTACAAAAGGACTTCGGTCCGTTTAAAATAAATAAATAATAAAACATAATGGCAGTCTGCACCTCCGGATCGGTGGAGATCTGTTAAAAAAATTGTTTTATCGGAAGCCTAGGCTTATTAACCCTTTGCACTCGGAGCTATTTTAACTGGAAAATTAAACATTTCTTCCGAACTAGATTATTTCCATACATTATGATTTTTGCAATTTTATGGATATGAAATTGGTACATTACTTTATACAGTACCTAAATGTTTAGTAATTTATTAGATACTGATATATTTAACACGTTGACTGCCACGCGTGTTTACAACAAAATCCCCGTCAGGCCACCCGTGCCACTGTAAGATGCGTGCTCTGCTATCGCATGTCTGTTTACATTTCTTTCGGTACTTTCACTCCGATACCTGCTACGATCCTCACTTATCACGTAATTACTCTGCACGAGCAGTTGTAATCTTTGCTCCCGATGAGAATTTTTGCTGTCACCCGTATTCGGGTGACATGGCAGTTAACGTGTTAATAATGTACACAATATTTTGAAGAATGGTACAGCAATTTTTAGTGGTGCCTCAGAGGGGACAGCCGAGTGCTAAGGGTTAATTGTCTTTACCATACCGGGAGGTTCGTATGAAACAGGCCACCTAAATTGTGTCATCTTTTTTCATGTCACCATATTTGCCTCCTTTAACGGTACAACTTTTCTCTCTAACATTTTCTTCTATATCTAATCCCAACGAAGCTATTTAGCTGGCCTGTTTATATCTAAATTCTATTTTCCTATAAATCTTAAGCTAAAATCGAAAATAAAATTAAATAATGGCTTCTTAATGACTGAACTGTATGCACAAAAGCTGAATAATTTTCTTATGAATAATAATTTCAGAAGAAGATGTTACATTATATTGATACTAAAAATTTGTTAAATTATGAACGATATTGCTGTCGCTTTTAAACAATTTATTGAAGAATTCTCAACGGTTGATGTCTCGTATTTTAAAATGCAAAAGGTAAGCAGAATGTTAACATTGAATCAAAGTGAAAATTGTTTTTTATTCCGTCGTATAAGTAATTAGAAACAAAATGGAGCAGCACTGACTGTTATTATCGACTTTTTCCCCCGAGCCTTTTAACGATCGTCTTTTCGAGGAATTTATTGCTTTTGGAGCAAAGCAATTCGCAAGAAAATTGCATTGTATTGTCTTCCAAGGGTCCCATTATTTTTCGGGAACGGTGTTCACCGCTCCCCGGTGTTTGGGATCCGTTTTGAAACGGTTATTAATCGACGTTCCCCGCGAGCTGGGATCGTCCACTTGGTGCCACGAGCACTCGTACTTCGTCATCCCTCCCCGAAAACTATGAGGCGTTTAATTAACTCCAGTGTTCGTGGAAAGAGAACGGGAATTCAGATGCAAATTCCGTGACACGCCCATAGGACGACCCTTTCTTCTTCCAGTTAAAACACAACCATCACGGCCGACCGCGCTGGTTGGACGGATGCCCTTCCCGATGGAATTTAAATTCACCCCCCACCGAACACATAATTTACCGTTTAAGGAACCAGATCGGGGATATTCTATATCGGAAGAATATTCTCCGTGTGTTCTGCCAGATTTCATAAATTGTTTAATTCTCGTACCAAGCGATTAGCATACGCAAGGAAAAAACAATATATATATTTATAAGAAAAACCTGATCGGGGATATTCTATATAGGAAGAATATTCTCCGTTTGTTCAGCCAGATTTTATAAATTGTTTAATTCTCGTACCAAGCGATTAGCATACGCAAGGAAAAAACAATATCTATTGACAAGAAAAACCACATCGATGATCTTGGAAACTCCGGAAGAAAGACCTCGGAGACAAACATAACATTTGCAAAGTATTCACCTTGCGATGCCATTTCGATTGCATTAAAAACATTTATTATTATTTATTTATGGTTCATTTTAATGTGGCCACATTAACAGCAAGGTCATTAGCGACCACGTGGAAAACATTTGTTATGTCATCACGAATAAATGAGATATTTGGCTACATCCGAAAGTAATTGTTCGACCGAATTAGATACGTAAATTTTCTGTCATCGTTCTGCGATTATTGTTTATCGGTATTTCACAGGGACGTCGGTACAAAGGCGAGTCCGCGCCCGTAGAAATCGCGTGCGAGATACCGGGGAAGATTAAATTTGCGCGTCACGAACCGCGCTCGTAAATGCGACAGGCACGTACGAGATCGAGGGATAACGCGTTCGGTTTTTTTCATTTCCGTAGAGGTACGTGTGTCGCGGCATTCAGCCGGAAAGTAAAGCAACCCGTAGTAGCGCGGACATCTCTCATTGTTCATCGATTGTAAATGTTTCTTAATTAAGGATATCGAAAGTAACGTTCCGTAAGTATAATGTCAGTGTCTCCTGTTACGTCGAAGCGCCCATAGTACATCGCGGCGAGGATAACAGTAAGAAGAGCCGAGAAATTCTCGCAAAGATAGGTTAGTGACAATTAGGATACTAAATATGGACTAATCTTCCTTTGCATTTGTTTTATTCCGATGTGGCACCATTCCCTATGTATCTCTTTTATAATTTTTCTGCTATAGTCCTCTGATAAAATTATTTTATCTTTCTTTTTAACTTTTCTGTAAAATACTCCATCTTTTTCTATCAATCTTTCTTTCATTTCCTGTATCATCTTATTATTCGTCTGATCTATCTTTATTTCATCTACTTTAATTAAGTTAACTATTTTTAATACTTCCTCAGTGTTTTCGATTGGTACTAGGACTGGATTTCGATTTAGACAATCCGCTTCGGCATTGTCTTTTCCCGGAACATATTTTATCTGGAAATCATATTGTGAAAAATAGTATGTAAGCTCACCAAGCTCTTCGTCTGTTCTAGCTCTAATGTTTAGGTTCTCTAAGAGTTTGTGGTCTGAATATATTGTGAATCTCTTTCCAATTAGCCAATGTTGTCAATATTTTACGGCGTCTTTTATTGCTAGGCATTCTAGGTATATAGCCTTTTTCTATTTCTGGCTTTCATTTAGCTTTTTTGAAAAGTATGCCACTGGTCTAGCTCTTCCGTCTGGTTGTTCTTGTTTCGGTATTGCACTAATACCCTATATTGATGCATTTGTAAAGATTTTTGTTGGCAGGTTGTTATGGAGGGTATTGGTATATGTAGGGTAGGAATGAGTGAGAGAAGATATGGACCGAATGCGTGAAATACGATATATTTATACAGAAAGGTTAGTGTAAACCAAGTCACATTTCTTAGTTTTAAGGCTGAGATCAAGGAAATTCTATACTATTCTAATTCTCGCGAGGACGCGTTCGAAAGTGAAGCACAGCACGTAGTAGCGAGGGCAATCTCTCATTGTCCATCAATTGTAAATGTTTCCCAATTAAGGATACCAAAACTAACGTTCCATAGTACATCACAGCGAGGATAACAGTAAGAAGAGCCGAGAAATCCTCGCGAGGACCACGTTCTTTCATGGTCGGTTCTACGAGAGTGGTCAAACAGCGGTTCCCATGGGTTCGCCGTGGGGAGAGCGTGTCGAAGGGGCAGGGGAAATGGAGATGAAAGACCGATCAACGGCTTTAACGTTTCGGATTCCCTGAGGAAGCCCCGCGGATAGGATCCGGAGCCAGAGACCGCATCCGCGGGCTTCCCCTATCGCGGACAGAAGTGCCGGGACCGTTTTGGACGTTGGTCTAACCGAGGGGGGTGGTGGAAGAAAAAAAATTACTAGATCCTATCTGAATCAGTGGCCCATTGAGTCGCCGGTTTGATATCGACCGTGGATATCTTCCACGGTCCTTTTCAAAGAAAATCCCGACTCTATGTATCTCTCTCTCTCTCTCTCTCTTTCTCTCTCTTTTCGCCAGTACCTCGCGCATCTCTCGACCGGGGATGGGAAAAGGAAAACGGAACAAGAAGAAGGCTTATTCCTGACAATACATCCTTCGACGGAGCGCGAGGGTGTGCCAGCCTGACAGACAGATAGACAGACAGTTCCTGTCTACCGGATACCCAAGCAAAACCCGGGCCGTCTACCCCTCTGTATGTATCAGCCACCTTCATTCAACCACCTACCCTCGGTGAATCGGGGTACACCCCATCGAGCCGGCTCCGACTTCTGTGAATCACGGATAGAATGGAGCGGCACGTATCGGAGAGAAACGAGACCGATTCCGGGGATCTCGGAGATTTTCGGACGCTTCGTTCGTGGAACATTGCGTGGGTGTTATTTGGACGTGATGTTCGAGGGTACCATGAAAATTGCCGAAACAGGTTTCACCGACTACTAGATGATAATGAAAGTTAACACATTTCCAGTTGAAACTCTGTTAAAATCAAATTGATGTTAAGCTCGCGTTTAATTAAACTACAGTTTTTTTTTGTGGGAGCGTGGATATTAACAAACACATTCAATGGTTAATGATATGAATATAATATATTTAAACCTTTGGTTACCCTGGACGAGATATCTCGCGCCCCGATACTTCCCGATAAACGCCTCTTGCGAGATATCTCGCGCCCCGATACTTCCCGATAAACGCTTTTGACGAGATATCTCGCCACCTATCACCAGTGGTTTGACATTATAGACGAAATATTTTCTGTTCAGTCATTTTGTACTCAAAACAACGGAGTACGCAAAGAAACAAGGTATTTTTGTCAGAAGTGTGACGTACCTCTATGTGTAACACCATGTTTTGAAGTTTATCATGTAGAAAGTAAATAAAATATTTCAACAAATTAATAAAGATTTCATTCATTTCTCCCTTTTACAAATCAGGATATAGTTACTTATAAAATATATTTGACTATAGTGTCTAGGTGGGGCGGCGAGATATCTCGTCAAGAGCGTTTATCGGGATGTATCGGGGCGCGAGATATCTCGTCCAGGGTAACCAAAGGGTTAAATAAAGAAACAATATATATATAAACTATAGTAATAATACTGTAACACGGCGCATCTTCTATAAGCCATGCGTAGCGACTCGATCAATCTCTAGATTAGCTTGATCGTATCGATCAATAAATCGATCCAGTCATCGTGCGAACAGAGCATGCGCGCCACATTTTTCAGGCCGATTGATTAGAATATCCGCCGTGGAAGGCATATTTTTCAACATCGAACGCTTTAATCTTTGACAAAACGCCGCGAGAGCCCTTTTACGTATTCCCATCGCAAAATCTCGATCATACATTCATCGGGTTCTTTCCTCCCCAACCCTCCAGCCCCTCATTGTCGCGGCGTCTGGCTTCCACTCGTGTTCCCCGATCGGTACACTCGACGTTAGGAAGAGAAAGATAGAGAGAGAGAGAGAGAGAGAGAGAAGGATGGATCGATTTATAACGAAAGGTTCGACGATCACTTACGATGGGGGGTGGCGGGTTCGTAACGGGACACCCTGTAGAACGGACCGTGGGCGGCGGACAGCGCGTTTTGCGGTGACAGAGCGTGTCTGATGGAGGGTTGTCACGGTATGGGAGCACCCCTCAGACTTTGATATTAAAGCCCTCCTAATATAAGAGCAAAAGCTCTGCTTCTATCTCTCGCTCTCTCTCTCTCTCTCTCTCTCTCTCTCTCTCTCGTTCTCTCTCACTCTTTGCGCCGTCGATATGCTCGTTTCAAATCTTTTCTCCTTCCCCGCCCTCCTTCACTGTCTCTCTTTCTCCTCTGGACCCTCGGAAATCTTCTGGCTGGCGATACACTGACTTTTGTGCGCGAGCGAACGACCCGGCTGGATTTGCGGGTAAGCGAGTGGGCGTGCGAGGGTGGATCGCGAAAGGGATGGACAGATTTATTAAGCTCTGCGCGAGTTCCCTCCGCGGAGAGTGCGATGATATTGCATCGTCAAATGCGCGTAAAACCGGGCACAAATTTGCTCGATACAAACGAACCTCTCTGTTCCCAGTGTTCCTCAAACCCTTCCGGAACCAG
Source organism: Lasioglossum morio (assembly GCA_916610235.2). Classification (NCBI taxonomy): domain Eukaryota; kingdom Metazoa; phylum Arthropoda; class Insecta; order Hymenoptera; family Halictidae; genus Lasioglossum; species Lasioglossum morio. Next base: position 19,625,991 of record OU744323.1, on the reverse strand, counting down.
CTAATTTTTTTCTTGCATTCCATTCGACCGTCCGTGTTATTCATATTTATTCGCAGTTTGTTTGAACGCGGTTGCATCCGTAGCGGGGTCGTCAGCGACGTTCGACATGTAATTTGTAAAAAGACTGTTTGTTTTATAATTTGAACACTTTTCTCTCATTAACCCTTTGGGTACGGATTTATTTGAAGTACAGATGTTTTGCGTATGGAATGAATTCAAGTTTTTGACGCTTGGATTCATGTAAAAGTAATAGATTTTATGGAAGATTTCAGTTATTGTAGTGATATTATTTATACATAGTTTTAAACAAGATTTCTATTAGAAAATAAAAATAAATATATCAAATAAATATAACGTGTGCATGACGAGTGTGACTCGTCAAATGTACCCAAAGGGTTAAGTAAAATTTGTTTCTGAATACTAGCTGACCCGACATACATTGCCCTGTCCATATTTCTATAAATTTGTTTGTCGATAATGTAAATTCCTATTGAAACATTGATTAAATCCTGCGACGCTCGTTTTTTTTTTGTCGTATGGAAATATGATTCGAAAAGCACTCAATTTTTCTTTCCCTAAAACCTTGTTCGGACTATTACGAACATTTAAACAATAAACTTAGCCAAATCGGTGCAGCCGTTCTCAAGTGATGCGCTTACCAACGAACAGCATTTGATTTCTTTTTATATAGACAGATATATTGGGTTGAAAAACGAAATCCTCAGATTTAAGTGCACACCTATCCCGCGGGATTGCAAACCCTGCTAGATAGATAGAGACACCAGCAAGAATAATCGAGTAAATGAAGCAATTAAAACCGACCGGATTCGGCTGTTTCCAGAAACCGTGCGTCCCAAACCGACCGGAAAAAATGTCGTGTGGAGACGGAAGAGGCGAGGCGCAGGGAAGAGAAACGACTTAAATGCATGCTTAGGTGCGTGCACACAACGGCGTGAAGGGTGCACGTGTGCGGGGGCGCGTGCACACCCCTGTTCTCCGGCTTCCGTATCCATCTGACACGCGCCATTGACCACGAATGCTTGTCCGATAGACGACGGGGCCCTGTGAATCTCCTCAAAAATCAAGTTATCTCCATTCTCCGCGCATCGTGGCTCTCCGAACGAAACGACGACGATGCCGCGCCGTCTTTTAGCGGCCGGGGGCCGATCCAGACGCCGAGCATGTCGCACAAATTTATCGGAAATACCGCGCGAGAGAGATTACGGTGGATTGTCGTTTTATTCCCCGGGCCCGGGGAATTCGTGCACGGACTCCGTCGTATTTTCTCTCTCCCTACGACCACGCCGCGCGCATTTTCAAATCCGTCCAACCCCCGGCAAATTCTATTCCATTTAATCCCATAATTTCTCGTCGGACGGTACACAGAACTTCCGCGCTTTAAATCCATCTTTCAAAGTCGAAACCGCCACGCTGCTCACGAACGTACCCGGTAATTTTTACTACTACGTGTCTGCCACGTTTTTCCAGCTCCGGTTTATCATACGCGAGAATGCACAAAAGCAAAAGTTTTCGCAAACACTCGCGTTTGACTTTCCTACACGTTTCTACTGCGTCTGTACCTTTTTTTTCTACAAAGAAAGTTGCTGAAATCAGGAATTGAAAACGGGCCCGGAAATAACTGTTCGAAACTGTTAACACTTTAGTCACCGAAAGCCTATTAATAGGATTTTCAATAATTCTGCTGTACCACAAAAGAAAGCATAGAAATTTTCTTTTACATTGCAATCTTAAATGAAACTATTAGATGACGTTATTAAGAGTGTCTTGTTAGTTCACAATGAAAATTGCTGTTGCTGTTGAAGGTTCCATTAAAAAGAGTTTAGCCATGTGCCATAGGTATTTCAAAATTCATTTCAATATAATCACCGGTCGGTGATGTGTTAAAATTTCGGGGTTGATTGAGACAGTTATGGAGGATCGAAATTTTGATTGATATCGGTGTCTTATAAGAATGATTGTTCGATTATTTGGTTATTTGAATGCGTTACATTTGGGTGATGAAATTGTTTCAAGAATGACCAGCAACGAAAATTATTTACGATGTTGGTTTCCTCGAATAAGGATTTCGAAGGTGCAAAATAAAAGTATAGGTATTTTAGAATTTAAGTATCCTTGTGGAAATACGAAATGGCACCCCTTGATCTCGTAAGTTCAGACTTTATACCGCGGCGTTTCGAGATGAAAAAATCCATCGAGCTTCTACATATACGCGTTTCCCGTCAATCAGGCTGTCCACGCACGGTACCAGCTCTAGGCTGAAGATCGAGTATACATATTGAGGCTCACTCACAGCAAATCGCTTGCACCAAACGCTCAGCCAGCCCATGTCCCGCAGCTTCTTCCCGGCCGGCAGCTCCAGAAGGACGTCCGCATTGTTGTACGCTCCAAGCTTCTCTGGTTCACTGTATAAAGGGAAAAAAACATTGGAGAATCATGGTCGTCCATTGTGCTCGTAACTGGTTTAACACTAGAACTACCGAGCACTAAACGCAGTTGGCATACATTGCCTTATAATAACAACAATATACTGTTTATTTCGATTTCGTGCAAGTTTTATTTAAATGTGTACTCCAACAGAGAAGTTGACTAAAGAAATTTCACGGAAAAACACATTTATACTTTTAATATTTCGAATCGAAAACAGTTCAAGTCATTCTGACTTGCCCGGTAGTTCTAGTGTTAATACCGCCGCGTGTTTCAACTATAGAACGTCTCGTGGAGAAGAATTCCTGCAATTCGCTTTGTCACCGGCATATTTATCAAACGTGGACTAATTATCATGGTCGTTCCAAGTTCTTTCAACTTTCCCTGTTCGGTGGTATCGAGTCTAATTATTAACTCTTTTTGGCCCGATCGAATCTGTCTCGACGTTGGTTTTTGCACCAACAGTTGACTTATACTACTGATTTGCATTCAGAGTGTGAGTTCTTATCAGATCTTGGTTTCGAGAGAGCTTTCACGTGATTATAGCAAACTTTTTGTACCATGTTATATCTGATAAAAACATCTTCGATCGGACTGCTAATAACAGAGTAAACTCTACTGATCACGATTCGTGGTTCACTTTATATACTGCAAGACCCAAACGACAAATACGACTAATATTTGATTGATGCGGTCGGATATGTGTTAGGCCGAAGAAGCGAATTAATCAAATTAATCATGTGTTTTAAATCGAAGAAGGGCTTGATCATCGAAACACAACATTGCGCAGAATTTGTTTATTCATCTAACCGAAGTATGAACCACTCGCAAGTCCTAAGAAAGGTACAAAATTTGATTGATGCGGTCGGATATGTGTTAGGCCGAAGAAGTGAATCAATCAAATTAATCATGTGTTTTAAATCGAACAAGGGTTTGATCATCGAAACACAACAATGCGCAGAATTTGTTTATTCATCTAACCGAAGTATGAAACACTTGCAAGTCCTAAGAAAGGTACAAACCATCTACACTCGCTTCGACTCTTCAGAGAAATAGTTTGCAGTTATATAACCGTTTGCAACTCGGAGCTATTAACCCGAAAATCAAACGTTTCTTCTGACCTGAATATGAAATTGATATAATACCTCATACAATACTTAAATGTTTAGTAATTGTAGTAATAGTGGTTAACTTTTAAGGATTAACTTCGTGAATCAGTCTCGCAGAGTACGACACCGATGAAGTCAATTTACAAAAATATTGTTTTCAACGGGGGTGGAAAAAGAAGTGGTTGTTTACAACGATCCCAGAAGCTCCACAGAGACGAACAACAGCAGCAGCAGCAACGACGAGACGAAACGTAATAAAGTGCTCGCGCGGATGAAATCCGAACGAGATCGGCGTATAATTCCCGTTTTATTAACTGCACCCCCGCGATCCATTCGTCCGGCCTTCCTCCTGTTTCCATCCCCGATTCCCGCGTCCACCCCCTCGTTCCGCACAACATGCTCTTTGAGTTTCATTTCATCCCTTGGTTACGGTATGCCGCTTTCGTCCGACAACCCCCTGTCGTCCTCCTCACCCCTCTTGTTCTTTCTCTCTTTTTCTTTCTTTCTTTCTTTCTTTTGCCCCGCGTCAACCCTGACCGCACGCGCCACCAACCACCTTCCACGAGTTTCTCCTCTTCGTCCATGGTCGCTCGTGCGAGAACAAGGTATTGCGACTTTCTCGGGTCCCTTTCAAGTGGCCCGAAAATCTCACTCCCTACAGAACCCTGTCCCAACCCCCTTTTCTCCGGTAACATGTTATTTTGAAACGCGAGAACGTGAGGAACATTCTTTTATTGATGCATCTTTCTTTTTTGATCGTATTTTTTTGTATCGTATTTTTTTTAATTGAATTTAATGCACTGTAAATCAGTAAAATAAGTAACTGTTGGTGGCAACCTTTTGCACTCGGAGCTATTTTCACTCGAAATTAAACACTTCTTCCGAACTAGAATAATTCCATATTATTTACCTTTTTTCGTTTTATGCTCACACAATACTTTCATTTCATCATCATCCATGTTTGTCAAATTATTGTTTAATCTTGCAGCTATATATATTTAACTCTTTCCACTCGGAGCTATTTTAACTCGGAAATTAAACATTTCTTTCGACCTAGAATAATTCCATTCTATAATATATGCTTTTCTCATTTTATTTCATCACATGAAATTGATATAATAATCGTATAATACTTCCCTGATACAATACTTAAATGTTTAGTATTGATTAGCAGACTGCGGATTTTTATGCATTTATAGGAAAATTGAGTCAATGCAAAATTATTGACAAATTTTAACAGTCGAAGGTGTAAATATATTTCTCCTGTATTAAAATTATTAATTTAAGTTAAATTATTAAGGGAAGAAACAACATTCAATTTAGTTTCTATTTCTCACAATCGATGCAGACAATTTTTATTTTGCATAAAAGTCCACAATCTATTGATAGACACCAACATACTTAACCCTCATCCGTAAATTGATGAATTAACATTTACATTTCAGGGTTTTTGGTTGTGTTCCGCATTAAAAAAATAAAAATCACACAAAAGTTTCGGGAAAATTTATCTAAAAACTAACAGAACAGTATAACTTATTTCGGGAAAACTGTGCCAAATTGACACGAGGGAGGGATGAGGGTTAATTATGTAAACAATATTTTGAACAATGCTACAGCAATTCTTAGTGGTGATTCTGAGTCGCCACTCGAGTGCTAAGGATATTAATATCGAGCCAGATTCGACATAGAACTGGAAACGGTTAAGAAAATGTCCATGTACTTTTATCGTGGTACCTTCAAAGTGGTAGACATTTTTTGAATCCAGAAAAATGAACGGTCTTACCTGCCCGACTCTACCGGCGGATAGGGGATCATGTAACCGTGTGGACCAGGCGAGGTCCCGTTCCCGACCAAGAAGTACGCGTCCGCTGCGGTCCCATCGTAGGAGAAGCCCTTTATGAATAACGTCGACTCGTCCACGCCGTACAGTTCGCCCTTGATCCCATGGCCCGAGGCCTTCGTATCGTTGCTCGACGACTTGAAGGTCCCGATGTGTGTGCCGTAGGAGTTCTTTCTGTCTCTCGCATCGCCTGCAACTGAACAAACAACAATTAACGCATCAGAATTTCTTCTTTGTTGCTTTATGTAAGAACATGGAACGACCATTAAAATTGCTAAAATTAGCGCGGATGTGAACGTTGTCAACCCTTTGCACTCGGAGCTATTTTAACTCGAAAATTAAATATTTCCTGCGACCTATAATATTTCCATTCCCTATGATTTTTTTTTAAATTTGATGGATATGAAATTGGTATGATACCTCATATAATACCTCAGGGGCGAATTAAGCGGTAAGCGGACTAAGCGGCCGCTTAGGGATGGTTCTGGGGGCCCCGCGCTTGAAGCAGGAAATGTTTAGCTTGTCAAATTGTGTAACAACGCTGGCTATCATTAACACATACTTTTGCTAAAAAGAAAAAGGTTATTCATTGTAGGGTCTCCTGACAACAAAATGTTAAGTGTATGGTCTGAGTTTTACTGTGTGGAACTTTTTATTACTTATTTTTATAGGTTACAACTTAATCAGAGTTTTCTTGAAACTTGTTTTGGGGAGAGGGCCTAAATTTTTTACCGCTCAAGGTCCCCCCTTGTTTTGATCCGCCTCTGTAATACCTAAATGTTTAGTAATTGATTACTAAACATTTTCTCTCTCTCAAATGTACGGATTAGTTTAAGTTTAGGTTTTAAGTTAGTATGTAAGATAGTTGTAAGGGTAAATGTATTAGCGCGGCGAGAAGTATGGAGTATTGATATGCGGATTTGTAACCTCAAGGGGAACAAAATAAAGTTTATACAAATATATATATATATATATATATATATATATACTAATTGATTAGATACCGATATATTTAAAAACGTAGACAATATTTTTTGAGAGTCACCGTTCGAGTGGATATTAGAATAGGGTTTCCAGGGTGAGATCGACGCAATTAATTTTCAGTCGGAACGTTAATTTTCGTTCCGCGAGTTGTCAACAAACGGACCGATAGAATTTCAGGCGGTGCATACGTTGAACGGGACCGACCCTAAACGTTCGAGACCACGAAAAGACGGGACTCGATTCGAGCCGGGGCTCTCGTGGCTGACAAAGGGGGAAGCACGGTTTCACCCTCGTGATATAGGTTGGACGCATCGCCGCCCCGATACAAAAGCGGTGGTGGACCGGTCGGCTGTGCCGCGATTTGCATGAATTTCATTTCATTTGCTCGACAGGCCCATAAAGTCGGCCGAACGGGGATCGGAAGAGAGTCAAAGCACGGCCATGACAGTAAAGATCGCGTCGTAGAAAACGTTCGCTTTTGACCTAGAGATGCATTCTACGATAAGATTATCAATAACATATAGATAAACTATATGCATCAATATAGAAGATTGTTATCGATATATCAATAATATTAGCAAGTTCGAAAAGTTATTTCGTTTTTCGTGGACAGATGGCATTGCTTCCATTTGTTATTACTAGACAACAGATTTTATGCATTTATCAAGAATTTACTATGAATTATTATATATAGAGATTATTATTATGAAGAATTTGAAAATACATTAAGAAAGAAAATTACCTCACTTCAGTTTGTTGCAATTCAGACAGAAATTTTTTATTTTCCATAAAGATACGCTATCTAGTCGTTACTTAATCTTGTTTTAAAAAAGTGATTGTCGTTCCATCAAATATACAAAGTACGCGTTTCCAGCACCTTGTGTTTTTTTTTTATTACCGCAAGGGTAAAAATGCAGTGCATGAAAGAAAAAGCTGTGTGCTGTTTTCGAAGAGGATATACTATCGGATTACCATTGTCACCGCTAAAAATTTTTATACCATTATTCAAAATATTGTTTCGATTATTAAATATGTTGGTATCTAATCAATTACTAACATTTCATAAAATAATATCGAATGAAATTATTGTAGATCGGAAGAAACGTATAATCTTCGAATGAAAACAGAAAATATTAAATCTTCGGCTTCGACTCGAGATTAACCAGCGAATCAAAAGTATTTTTCACGAATCACTGATTTTTAATGAATGTTTCTACTCGTTCCCGGGTAATGTACACACGATTCACCCGACAGTCGTCGAGTCTTTAAATGGAGGACGCGCACGGTATTTTCAGGCGGAAAGGCGATCCCCGTAAATCTTTCTATTCCGTGCTCCGCGAGTTCCTCTTCGAAATTCAGCCGTATCGGCTTAATGTTTCGATCGGAATTTTGAATTTAGTACGCGTGCATGGTGACGTCATGGTGTGTCACGGAATATCCGCGCGCGGATTTAGACCGGGAAATATTAAACAATTTCGTACTTTGAATAACCGAATGCGATCCTGAAAAACGGGCTGGATTACTCGTTCCTTTGGCAAGCTCTACCTTTCCCTGGACAGCCGGCGGACCGATAAAAATGCTCCGTTAAAAATACAGATCGAGTACAATACCGAACGGTGAACAATTCGAGCACATATCGAAGCACATTCTACGGTTTTATGGTGGAATTGTTGGTAGTACAAAAGCAGCGAACGGAGCAATGCTTGCGAGATGATCAACGATGCGAATTATTCGAATTATTGAACGATCTATAATTAATATATGTTCTCGGCGCACAGATTCGATCAATGATAAACAATTTTTTAACAAAGCTAATTTGCAATAATTAAACTTTACACGACCTTTCGATTAGGGTTTGGATCATCTTCAAGAGCATCGCGTCTGTAAATATATACTAAAATAATGTACTGGGTATTTCACAAGATGAACAATGACTGTACAATAATCTTTTCAAAAGAACCATACTTGCTATGTATAAAGAAAAGTTTTAACTGTGTAATTCACTGACTGAGTTCCATGCTGTGTTAATTATATTCCTTTGAATGAAATTTGGTCAGTGAATTACACACTTAAAACTTTTCTTTATACATAGCAAGTATGGTTCTTTTGAAAAGATTATTGTACAGTCATTATTCATCTTGTGAAATACCCAGTACATTATTTTAGTATATGTATATTTACAGACGCAATGCTCTTGAAGACGATCCAAACTCGGATCGAAAAGTCGAGTAAAGTTTAATTATTGCTGCTTTGTTAAAAAATTGTTTATCGTTGATCGAATCTCTGCGCCGAGAACATATATTAATTATATATTATAAAAATTTACGATCGAGAAATATTAACTATTGAACGATGTGTCCCCCGGATTTTTATAGCTCGCGAAACACCGGGATAATTAACACATCGTCAGGCGGCGGCGAGCCGGTGAGTTCTTCGAAAACGCAGATTCGAGGCTTTTAGTCCACCCTCGGGGTTCGGCCCCCCGTTCCCCACCCCCTCGTTCACCCCGTTCGCTGATGGTGGTGTCGTTGAACGGCGTCGAGCCCCGTTCTTCTCAGAGTCGTGGTCGTCATCGTCCTCGCAGCAGCTACACACCCCATCTCGGTCTACACGGGCAGGATATTACGGTGATGCGACAATGAACGCGGTGATCGCTATCTGGCCGGTATTGGGGGGATGTCAACCCCTCTTTCTTTCTCCGTTTCCCTCGGCCGCGTGGTCGCACCAGCGAGCAACTAAAATCGGATAGCGATCGGGGAAGCAGCCGACAGGGGACAGGGACAGTGGGCGACTGGTGAATGAAACGGAAAGAACGGCGAAGAGGGTGCAAACGGGAACACGAGAGAGAATGAGGGTATAGAGAGAGAGGGGGGGGGGTGACGGAGACTACTCGAAACACAGGGAAGAACAGAGACCGGGATATATATATATCTACTAGTAAACACTCGCGCGAGAGACCGTGCACGAGTGTGGAGGAGAGCTATGGCGTGCGTACCGAACCGAGCGCGCCCGCCACCTAAACTACCCCCGACTGGTGCTTAAACTGCCTCCCCTTTTATTATGGGCTGCGACGGTTATTGGATTGTACCGTGCTATTTGTTGGCTGCCACACTAATGGATCCATAATCACCGGGACGAATTAACGGTACGCGACGACTACGCCGCCGATGGGACGCTACTTTAAACACGACACCCCCGGTCCCGCGACCTTTAGTCGCCGCTCAGCGCCGTGGGTGGCCTCTGCGATGCTATCGCAACAGTCGACGAACTGTGATTAGAAACTGTTCGTTTGCCATCGTATTTAGCGCTGCTTTTCTGTGCTTCATTTACCTGACGAACATACTCGTCCACATACAGTGAATCCCATTTACTCTTCGCACTCGGAGATATTTTAACTAGACAAATTCAACATTTATTCCGATCTAGAATATTTCCATTCCCCACGATTTGTTGTTTTTCTTTCTAAAAATGATCGAACCTGGCGCCGATAACATTAAAAATTTATTTACCCCACGATTTCCTCGTGTTTTCTAGATTTTTCATATAAGCCCACGTGACAAAGTTGCACAATGCAAATTTTAGTATTTTCTTCGCAATTCCGTCCAATTGCAATTTTTTTTATTATTTCATTAACAAAAAAGTTGATGATTAATCAAGATCAAGTATTCGTTTCTTTTCGGAACAGAAAAGAAACAAGTGTTTGTTTAATTTATGCACCTGCGATCTAATGGACCTTACGAATTGATTATGAGAAGATTATTTATTATTATTTATTATACACAACAAAGAAGGGACATGCACAAAAACTAATAGTACAAACGATATGGTATTATCCTATAATCCTGCGTAGTTGCTTCTTAAAATTTTGTAAAGACCCAATAAAAAAAAATCAATACGATTGTAGATAGTGGTTGAGTCTGCAATAATGCGATTCATTGGATTAATTAATCCATAAATAGATCTTGCTTTAAGTATTTGAAATCCAGCTCTAGTTCTCAATACACGTTCGGCTACATAGAAATCGATTTGCGCAAGTAGAGAGGGACAATCAAAATGATTATTAATTAAATTAAAAATAAAGCTCAGTTTCTAGGTTCATTATAGTTAATACTGTGAAGTAATCATGACCAAAGAATGACATAGGATTCTTTCGCTTATATGAACAAAACCTGAGAAATTTATGCTGCATTCTCTCGAGCATGATTTCCTATTATATTTCCAACCTGTTAAACGTATTCAAAAAGAAACTAAACTTATATGACGCTGCAGTTCGTTGCAATTCCCTGATTTTTACGGGACAATCAAAATGATTATTAATTAAATTAAAAATAAAGCTCTGGTCAGATACTATTCTTCGAGCAGACAATGTTTCTAGGTTCATTGTAGTTAATACTGTGGAGTAATCATGATCAAAGAATGACATAGGATTCTTCAGCTTATATGAACAAAACCTGAGAAATTTATGCTGCATTCTCTCGAGCATGATTTCCTATTATATTTCCAACCTGTTAAACGTATTCAAAAAGAAACTAAACTTATATGACGCTGCAGTTCGTTGGAATTCCCTGATTTTTACGGGACAAACGCGCCAAAGAGGCCGGATTCAAAAGAGCCGAGAATCAGATTACTAAGTTGGGAGGGGGTTATCTTGGTCGCATCTATCGTGTAGAAATTGTCGCGTTTATAGAAATGGTATTGGCTAAAGTGTATGATATCACGTCCTAACTATTGGCTGCGAGCAAGGACTCCTCTACCCCTGTGCCGTCGCGAGGGACTTCTTGCGAGACACGGAGAGTACATGATGGTAGCGATCGGAGAAACAAATCAGCAGCTTCGGAACGGGTGGATCCCGAGGAATCTCGCATCTGCCGGGTGTCGTCGAGCATCGACTCGGGATCGTGACGGACATCTTAGGACGAGGGGCCAGGTCCGCGTATATCCTGAGAGGTTCGTCTGAAAGCAGGATATGATCCCGGAGTGGCGAGGGTGGTTCGGTCAACATTTGAGTGGGGTAAACATCGCTCAGCCGAGCTTCTTCCCTATGGTCTCTTGCCCCGGTGATCCGTGGCCGATCTCGATGAGACTCGCGGCTCGTTGTCCTTCCAACTACTCTCCCTATCTATCTCTCTTCCTCTTGCTTTCTCTCTCTCTCTCTCTCTCTCTCCCTCCCTTTCTCCCGGTTCAGGTCTCAGCAGCCTGCTGGGCTTTCGTGGGCCGCTCCACGAGGGAATACCTTAGCCCCAGGCGTCCCGGCACAAAGCATATTGCATGTGCTCGAAACACACAATCGCGGACCCGTCAGGGTTCGTTACCTTCTCGCGCCGATGGTCTTCGCTGTTTCGATCGGATTCCACGGATCCACCACCCTTCCGCAGCCCCCGGGCACTCGTTTAATGAGGATAGTCGTGAAAAATTCACTCGTTATCTTGCCCCAGCGTGAAACGATACCCGGATCAACCCGCGAATCCAGCCGGCCGATTAAATTAACCCTTAGCACTCGAGTTAGCACTAAACATTGCTGTTATATTATTTAAAATATTGTTTACATTATTAGATATGTCGGTATCTAACCAATTACTAAACATTTATAAGTATTGTATGAGGTATTATATCAATTTCATATCTACCAAATTTAAAAAATCATAGAGAATGGGAATGTTCTAGGTTAGAAGAAACTAGAAGGGCCAAGGACGAAACCCGCTAACTATATGCAACAGGATATTTAACATCAACACCGGTCACATTTAGTGAACCACCGATGTATATCGCTGAGGAATAAGCATTTGTATAAAAAAAAATTACATTAATGTAACATAATGATCGAACCATGGCGCCGAGAAGAAATTAAAAATCTTAGTTGTTAGAAGAAACGTTTGATTTTCCAGTTGAAATAGCTCCGAGTGCAAAGTGTTAAGCCTCGCTTGCGGATGCTCGGTTATTTTGATCTCGCAACTGTTCGCGTACGATCAGCTTTCGATTTTTCTCGCTCTGGTAGAAACGACCAAGTGCACGGAGGCTCTGCGTGTAAATCGAATGGAAAGATTAATGATGAACACTTTCCAAAGTTCAACGGAACCTGACTGTACACAAACGTTACAATGACCTGGAATATCAGGTTCGCATCGGTTCGCAGAACGCCCAGAGAAATACACCGTCGATTTTGTAATACAGTTGGCCTCGTGGGACCGATATAACCCACTGCGAATGGTGCCGGATAATCAGACCACGAAAAGAGAGAGAATCGGTACGTGACCGGCTATGGCGGATACAGCGTGGTGCACTTTCACTTTCGTATCGCCTGAATCGGTTCCCGATGAACAAACAAGACACCGTGGGATCGGGAAGCGATCCGCTTACAGCCGCGACTTCCGATCTGTATTCAATTTATCCCTCAGCCGTCCCTCATTTCACGAACTGGATCTGCACTGAATCTCTGTTTTAACAAGGTAAACAGTTACCTTTCGATGTTTCATTGTTCTAACGCGAAACACATAACTCAAGATGTTTTTTTCTTTTTTTTTTAATTTGGAAATCTCATATGAGATTTATTACAACATAATGCTTAGTACAGAGTATTACATAACAATGTACAGAGTATATTGTATAGTATAACAAAAATATTAACTCAAGATGTTAATGTTAGCTCGTCAATTTGAATAAAAAACTACAATAACTTCCCTATATATCGGGAAGTTAAAAAAAAAACATTGAAAGATAATTGTTTACCTTGTCGCGAAGTTTCGGGCAGATTTATCTACAAATAACAGAACAGCATAACTAATTTCGGGAAAACTGATACAATAGCGCGATGAGTTCTCTCTTTCGAAGAACGCCTTGAGAATTTTATTGGGTTGGAGCATTTGAAATAAATACTTATCAATAATTTGAATAATTAGCTGAAGGAAGGCACGTCTTTACTTGTCGAATTATGCACTGAACTTTCTCGGTCATGCTCATAACACAAAAACTATTTGCCACAGGTACACAGACTCATCTCGCTTATATTCAAATGGGCGTGAAAGGAAGAAAGAAAGAAAAGACAATTTTTGTATATACATAGAAGCGTATCTCCATACAAAGAAAAAGATAAAAACTAACAAATTTTGTGGCAAAGTCGGATGTGGCTATTAACTGGATAATTCGATGGATGCCAGGAAAATCTTCGCGTGTCACGATTTCAAAAAATTCGAGTTTATGCATTAATTGGTTCATTAAAGGCTCCAAAAAATATTGGGATTTAAACGATGTCCTTTGTCAAAAGCATTAGTGTGGGAATCAACGTATCGGGAAGGCTACCAACCGACCGAGTCATTGCCCTGACACTGCCAAAAATCCTCGCGCGTCCAAACGTCTAATAACACGTTCCCAAATATTGTAAACAGTCGAGGACCGGGGTAATGAACTGGCAAGTAAATACAAGCCAGTGTCATCACCCGTACCTCGATTAGGTCGCGGGAAAAACCATATAGGTGTGCCGAAACGCACCTGTGTGCACGACAATAAAGTCAGACCGCGGAAGACGACGAGGGCTCTTTTGCTAAAAACGTTATACGGAACGCGATACGAGTTACGGTACGAGAAACGAATGCAATCACGACTTACGGCTACGACACACGGTTAACGATTACGATTTATGGATTAACGAATACGGACACACTTATTGTATCACACTTGTACTTGTATCTTTGTAGTTTTTGTCGCGGTATTCTAAATAAACGGCAGATATTTTATACTCAAAAATCCTGTTCCTACAATAGGATTGAACCTGTGCGCCGAAATTACAATTTCTATGTAATTTTATTATTATTATTATTATTTATTATAGACGGACTGAAGCCCTTTTACATAAGTGTTTACAATATCAAAGAAACGAAAAAAGAAAAGAGAAAGATACAATACTGTTCGTGTAACAACAAAGAAGGGACATGCACAAAAGAAAAATTTAATAATGGTACAATCGATATGGTATTATCATATAATCCTGCGTAGTTGCATTTGAAAATTTTGTAAAGAATCACTGAACAAAATCAATACGATTATATATAGTGCATGATTTTTAATTTTCATTATTCGAAAGCATAAAGCTGCGCATGTGGCTATTTTCATAAAGCTGCGAGAGCTATATCGATTATTTCATCGATCTTTTAGCAACGTGTCAGTTTAACACCTAGGTACCGATTCAGTTCGTGAAACGAGGAACGGATGAAGGTTAAACTTGTATTTTAATATTACTGTGTACACAGAATTCTCAACCAAAATCCTGTTCCTACATTAGTGATCGAGACTATAAACGTCAATATCACGAAAGTGAAATTATGTGACACCCGGCGTTCTTCCTGACAAGCACGGAATTATCGTTCAAGAGAATGTCGATTAAAATAGGAGACACGTGTACCAAGAATGATGTGCTGTATCCTGGTGGTTCGCATAAGAGAAACAAGCCAACCTCGCGATTTCCCGGGTTTCGAACAGCGTCGCGGTGCTCTGAATACGCGGACTCATAGATTCTGCCGGGAAACAAAGCAGCATTCAGTGCTAATTGATTTTCCAATTAGCTGCCGAGGCTGACTGAGCTGTTACAAAAGCAACGACGGACAGCAGCTGTTCGCTCGCTCGTGTCTGCACCACGGAGAGAAAATAGTAAAATTTCGCGGCCGTTCGACGAGCATCCCGTAATTGACGATCTTGAATGTGAACGAGAAAAACCGGCTTCCTCGAAGGGAGCACTAGCCAGGCGACAACGGAATATTTCTCGAGACTTTTCTCGTTAAATGCACGCACAGAGGCGCGCGAAGGCGAACCGAAGCCATAAGAAACATGGACTTCCCGCACCGACCAAAAAATATTCTCCTCTGATTAATTAACAGTTGGAAAATGTAAAACGAGCCTGAAACTGGCAGACGGGCTACAGTCCCGAGGAAAATTCAATTTGCCGACTCGAGTCGTAAAGAGTGCGAAACATGATCTACGTTGTCGCCTTTCTTCAGCTTTGGACCTTTTAAAGCGAACCTTCGCCGATCTTTTCAGTAAACTGATTTATTCTGAGGAGAATCAATCTTTTTCTAAGGGCAGTAGTGTAAGAATGTTGAATATTTGTGTTTCACCGTTATGTACACTTTCATTGATTTATACGTTATATATATATATTCTTATCGATTTGTATAATACGTGTTTTGTTAACAAGTTTGCGTGATGTTTTGGTTTTTGTTTTAAGTAAATGTTGCTGACAGTTCCAAATCAGCAAAGAACGAATAAAGACGTGTTGAACTTACAATTGTAAGAATGTTGAATATTTGTGTTTGACCGTTATACTATATACTTTTATTGATTTATACGTTATATATATTTTCATCGATTTGTATAATACGTGTTTTGTTAACAAGTTTGCGTGATGTTTTGTTTTTGTTTTAAATAAATGTTGCTGACACACCGTTTCACAATTGACACAAGCCCCACACTACCCCCTCGACCATCATCGGAGAGGGGGTGTGCGTAAACTGCATTTCCCCATGCATTTAAACTGCATTAAGGAAAGAAAAAGTAGAAGTCTCAAGATGGTTCGGAATCCACCTTAAAATAAACTGGTATAAACTGGAATAAAATAACAAACTATCGAACCTTACACCGAAAACATTTACCATTCTACATATATTGACAACAAATACAATCGATAGAAGAATAGATTTAAAATAAACTGTAGATCCCGTCATAAAATAACCTAGCAGTTGAGTTGCGACGTGAATAAACCAAATTAAAAAAAAAAGAAATAAGAAAACAAGTTGAGTTGGAACGAATCTACAGTACCGAGGCGATCATTTGCACTAATGTATTTTTTGTTGGCTGTCAGAACGTGAAGGCAGAAAGCAGACTTCGAATGTTCGCGCGACGATTCTACGATCTAATTGCGTCCGACCGGAGTTGGAAAATAGAGTTTAACGACCAAGGTACGGTACAGTGGAACAGCCTTTTATCCGAGCCTCGTCTGGTCCCGAGAAAAATGACTTGCCGAGACTGTTCGACGCGAGGGAAGCGTCTTTTGTTAAAAGTTTTCCGTCTTGATGGTTCAGCGATCCCTGTTACGAGTTCTAGGGTTAAAATTCATCGGCAAACGGTCACTGTCGCTCGAGCACCGTCGGCAACATGTACTTTTGTAAAGAACAAGAGAACTGGAAACGCGATCGATGACAGTAATTATGTGTGCGCATAATGATGATCCTCATAAATGGGGAAAGTCGAAATAAATTAAAATCATTTGAAACTACATTCATTCAATGTTGACGATATTGTGGAAAATGAACCATCAAATAGTGCTTGTTATTTGAACATTATATAAAATTCATTTAGGCACACGTAACTCTCAACTTTATTCTTACTATCGTTACTATAATCCAAATAGTGATGAATCGTTCGACGGAATAATAAATAGCTTGTTACGAATAACGAGTGATTGATTCTCCGTATAAAATCGCCGGCTAAAAAGAATTTCTCCGAACAATCATTTCAGATAAACAATTATTCGGAACAATTTGAGCAATGCCGATCTCTGGTTGCTAAACAGACCAAATTTCAGTTCTCTGTATCTCGATCGACAATTGTTCAAAACTACAATTAATTTTATTAGCGCACTGGCTCGATTACTTAGAGACATTAAGCAAATTTGCAAAAATTACATGAGATTTAATTCGACGTTTCGGTCTAAGTGTAGACCATTTTCAAGAATGTAAATTTTCGGTATTGCGTCTGTAAGAATTTATCAATTAATTAACCCTTAGCACTCGAGTGGCGATCTCTGAGGCGCCACTAAAAATTGCTGTACTATTATTTAAATAATTGTTTACACTATCAGATATGTCGGTATCTAACCAATTACTACACATTTAAGTATTGTATGAGGTATTATATCAATTTCATATTTATCAAATTTCAAAAACCATAGAGAATGGAAGTATTGTAGGTCAGAAAAAACGTTTAATTTTCGAGTTGAAATAGCTCCGAGTGCAAAGGGTTAATATATGGTTAGGCAAATGCCTTTCCGAAAAAGCAGAAAACTTGCTTATTGTCTCCAAGTGATCGAACCATTGCGCCAATAACATTAATTGTAGTTTAGACCAAGTCTCAGTTCTGGACCGGTGTGCGTGGTGGTGCGACGGGTGTTGGGGGTGCATCGGTGCAGGTTTTCGTTTAATCAGAGTAGACGGGCTGATGTTATCGGACACGCGTTACAGCACAAGTGGCAGCGCGCGAGTTTTCGAGGAAGCACGACGCTCCCATTGTCCTGGTGAAAGCTGTGTGTATGCGGAGGTGGCAGAAGGTGGCAGAGGGCGGTGTGGAAGCTGCCGAGGAGAGAAGATGGCGAGGAGAGGAGAAGAGAGAGGAGAGCCGGTGACTTAAGACGTTAACGAGACTAACCGGATTCATCGGCGCTCTGGAGGGGGCGAGTCTTGCCCCGAGAAGGGTGAAGAAAGGAGAGAGTGCCGGGCGGCACTGATTTTAATCAAGATATGGCCTGGCAGCAGCCAACGGCGGATCAAGTGAGCCAGGGCTTATCGATTTTCTAAGTGCTCCCGACCGGCAGCCCGCCGCTGCTGCGACACTACCGTGAATCCGAAAGTAACGCTGCCACTGCTGCTGCCATTCCTGATGAAACAACCGGACGTCCGAGGATCCTCGAGGACGTTCGATTGCCCTCCCACCCACACTCCAACTACTCGGACAGATCCTGAATACCGCCCACGCGCGACACTATTTCATGCCCACTCAAATATTCAACGAGTCATCGCGATACCCTGAAGACGGCGCGCGGCGGCGACGAGTCGAACAATTGGAACACTCGAAACGGTGCAATGATACTGTACATGCCTATCTATATGTATATATGTATATGTATATATAAAAACTAGCTTTTCCCCGCGGCTTCGCTCGCACAGGAAACTGTTTAATGCCCTCGAAAATTGATATTGTTTCTCCATAAAACCTTTCAACCCCCCATTCATCCCATTCAGATTGTATAAATGAGCATTAAGACCAAGTATCAAGCAAATCGGACCGCGAAAAAAAATTTTCTCATACAAACGTTGCAACCCCTTTTCACCCCTTAGGTGTTGAATTTTGTAAAATGCTGAAATAGATGTTTAATTAATTATATCAAAGAGCATTAAAACCAAGCTTCAAGCAAGTCGGACCGCGAACAAAATATTTCTCATACAAACGTTGCAATCCCTTTTCACCCCATAGGGGTTGAATTTTATAAAATGCTGAAATAGGTGTTTGATTAATTATATCAAAGAGCATTCAGACCAAGTTTCAAGCAAATCGGACCGCGAAAAAATATTTTAAACGAACTTATTTGCCAATCCAATATGGATATCAACTTTTAATTACTCGCACACTACTAATCACAACTCACAATCTCAAAACATTAGTGTTTCAAAGTTTCAAGCATAGACAAATTCCATATTTTATTGAATAAAAATTGATTTCTGTAGGAGTCACGTGGAGTTTTATGTAAACAGTTATGCAGAAAAAATGGAGTGCGTGTAACTGAAGGTTAAACCTCCGATTAGTTGATAAATGAGCTGACCAATGAGTCAGATGAAAGACAAGCTGATCGATAAATCGATAGATCGGTGGAAATATCGAGTTGGTCGACCGCCACAGAAGGGTCGTTGAGCGACAGAATTTTTTCGAGCGATCCGTGGACAAGTAATGGTGGCCGTAATCGTAAACCGAACCGAACGCCTAATCGCAAGGTCCGACGAAACGCCGCCATGAATTCTCGGTTCCCTTAATCCGTGCATTGATTCGCCGCGCACCGGTTAATCCGGATAATCGTCGCAGACAAGGCAATCTCTTAATTGATCGAGCCAGACAGCCTCTGTCCGTCTTCCAGGGAGAATACGAATGATATTTTTTTTTGTCGTTTGCCCGTTAAGAGATTAAAGCCAAGGGGTCGGTCGGCTCGTTTTAGATCCATTATACTCTCGGGAGAGGGACGTGGAAACTTTGGCGGAACGGAGAGAGGAAGAAACGAAAGGGACAGGTGAATCGGAGACGTGCGTTGTCGTCGAGCAAATGAAGAAGAAACATTCCAAGGATCGTGCCGACGGAGGGGCTGAAATTTGACTGACGAAACGGAGTGGAGGGACTGAACGAACCACTGTCTCGAAAAATTGCTACGGTCGACGAAACAGAAGTAACTTGAATAGTTTCTCGTTCTGCGCTGAACGAGTTAACAGCGATCTTGCATAGATACGTCTTGCTTTGCTGCGTAATGTCAGTATACAGTCTTGATCATTCTTTCAAACTGACGAATTGTTACAATCTTCTTTAGAATTGCAGAGAATGTGCAAACAAATGGAAAATGTAACAGACAATGTTATCTATTTGAATATTGGTTTGTAAATTCTTTAAAAAAGATGAGTCTATCAGTTATTTCACACCACATTATTTTAAACTAAATTCATTCAATGTAATTTTTACCATGTTTCAACATGATATATGGAATTCATTTAGTGTTAATATCCTGTTCCTTGGAATATTTAAACCACTTTCATAATTATCGGCATACACATGCATGCGAATTTACTTATGTGTATCCCTTCAACAACATTAACCGCGTTCCAAATTTCATTCGACATTTATTGCTCCAATTACAGAAATACAATTAATTTTCCATAGACCGTGCCACGGTTCTCCGCAAAATGAAACTTATTAGAACGGGTGAATAATTGCGGGGGTGGTCAATAGTAGTTTCAGTTTCTGCTCCACGGTTCCACGGTTTCGCAATTTTTGCTCGGGTGTATAAACAGAGTGAGGGGCAGATAGGAGGGAAAGAGAGAGAGAGAGAGCGACGGAAGAAGAATCAGTGTGTGTGTGTGAAAGAGAGAGAGAGAGAGAGAGAGAGAGAGAGAGAAAGAAAGAGTCGAATAAAAGTGAGAGACAGCGAGGAAAAGAGATCTCACGAGTGAATGAAAATGAGGAGAGAAGGAGGGAGAGAGGCAGGAAAAGGGGGTCGGGGAAAAAGGAGAGGAAGAGGAGTGACGAAGAAAGAGCCGAAGAGAAAGGGAGCGAAGGGAGAGGGCATGCTGAGCTTGCAGAAAGGGTGGCTGGTGATGCGTACCATAGCTACCTCGGCAAATGCATTAAGACCACCCTGCACCACCCCCTGGCAATATCGAACTGACTGCGCGACTCCCCTCTCTCTTTGCTCTCTCTCTCTCTCTCTCTCTCCTCTCTCTCCTCTCTTCTCTCTCGTCGTGCAGGATACACCGCGTTTCTCGCGCCTCGTTTGCCGCGAGAGTAACGCGGCCGCGGTCTCGAGGCACTCTCGCGATCCTCGATCGTGAACAAGCGTCAACCGAATGCTGGAAACGGCGGTGACGCCTTCCGGCGTTTGCCCGGAAACAAACGGGATCCTACGGAAATAGAACTCGTGCCGGCACGACGGTCCGCGGGGCTCAAGGCGATCGGCAAACACCGAAATCGCGAAATAAAGCCGCCCGCGAGAAACTCACCCCTGCCGCCCTATCTTCTCCCCTGATCTGGTTCCCTCGATTTTTCCGAGCTCCTCCGGCGCTGATTTATTGCTCCGCTTCGGTCCGCCGAAGCCCCAAGGAGCTCGCGAGCGGAAATTTATGGAGGTCCGCTCGTGGGAAACATTAAAAAATTGGTAACTGTCTATTAGCCCCGTAGGGATTGACTCCATCGCGGAAAGACTTATTTCAGAATTATTTCCTGGACTTCAAAATCCTCGACTCATCGACGTGGAAAGGCGATTTATAAATTTATTTATTTATTATTACCTGGCAGTTTTAATACTAGATTGCCCAAGAAAGTCATTTTGACTGCTTTTTAATTTCAATTAGAAAAACAATTGTGTATATAATGACACAATTTCTTAGAATTTTGTGACTTTTTGTACAACGTATAAATGCGTATATTAATAATTGTAGTTACCTCCCCCCTCCTTCATTTCCGGTATATATATATATATATATATATATATATATATATATATATATATATGTGTGTGTGTGTTATAGCTATATTGCCCAAAAGCAGTCATTTTGAGTGCTTGGGAAATTTTAAATAATCAAATGACTCTTATTATTGAATTAAGTAAATTTCTTATATGACCAGTTCGCCTCTGTATTGAAATAACAGTTTTCATATTTTTTCGATTACCGTCACATGATAACATACAAGTACATGATAAATTGTCGATTTGGCCGTATACTTGATAAGTTGCAGTTGCTCAATAAGCTAAAGTAGTACTTGTTATTCGAATCTTTATGCAGTGATACTTGTTCTAACAAGTTGTTCTAACAAATTTTGTTTTATTCTTAATATTTACTAATAACTTGTTATATAACTGTAAATAATATAAAAAATATTAAAAATTCATTTTAACCAAATTTCTTTACACATTAGTTATTCTTTCACACTGCAGTCATTTTCACTGCTTTTGGGCAATGTAGGTATATACTAAGTTTCAGTCTTTTTGTAGTGTTAATGATGTTTCGTCGACTAAAGAGCTAATGGAATCGGAAATACAGCGAAGCGCGCCAAAAGCTGGCGAAGTCTCGATCAAGGATTTTCACAGAAGCGAGTAGAGGGTGGACTAATTAAGGAGCCGGTACTTGCCGCAATTTCATTAATAAGCGGAAGAAAGAGAGCCGAGTCTGTTTACAATTATTTATGCATAGAGACGACGGGAACCTATCTTTGATCAGCCGACTGCTCGTTAAAAGCCAGCTTAGGATAATGGTGACTTCGAAGGGTGGCACTATCTGAAAGATACTATCGGGAGACGGGCTTTTAAGTGACTACACCAGCTAGGGGACTCGCGCAGCGATGAACAGGTTACTTGATAACTGGTCTATCCGTTTGCCGACACGCAGTGTGTTGCTAAATTATTTCACGAATCCATCACCACAACGTTTGTTTAATGCGTACACTACGAATATCTCGTTTCGAGATCTTTGCCCCTCGTTTTCGAGATAGGAACACCTTCTTGTCATTCGCGTTACGACATATTATGACGTACGATAATTTCCTCTATTTTTATTTGATTTTAATGTTTTATGCGATCATTTTTTTCTATTTCTACATAAAAGAGGATAGCAACTTCTCGCAGTTCCCAGAATCACCCTGTACTCACCCCGTTTTCCCTCAACAGGGAGATTCTCTGTTCTCCCAAGTACATACACATTTCTACTTGCTTACAATATATTTATTGTCATTTTCGACCAGGTTCCGTTCTATCTTCTAGAATAGAAATGCTTTATTTGTTAGCCTTCCGGCCATAAAAAAGGAACTCGGTTTACATTTCAGTCTTAACTCTCTCATCCTTCCACACCTTTCCGGGTCCATTCATACATTTTACTTTGCCCTATCCTTCTCCCATTCTTCTTTCTGTTCTATTCTTTCCCTCTTTTTTTCTCTCTAGCTTCCTTAGCCAATCTATCGCTTCTTTTGACCCCCTCTCGTTCACTATTTCCTCTATGTACGGGCCTCTTTCAATTTCCCTACATTCCCTTACCATACGTTCCAGGTTTCCAAAACTATCCTCGCAGAATTCACATATTCTATTTTCCTCTTTTTCCCAATACCTGTTCCACCTTTCTAATCCGTTCTATCTTCTAAATAAAATACTAATTAACGAGATACAACGTAGACACGCGGAACGAATGAACCGTGTAATAGAAGGATTTGATGTGTGCTATTAATTCCGCGTCGCGCAATGGTCTGGCGGACGAACCTCTCGAATTATTGTTAATTAATCGGGCTGATGAGCTGCCAGGAGCCGAGACGAGGCTTTCACGTGTGTCGGGAACGCGCGTTCTAATGCCCGGCACGTGACAAATGTTCCGGACCGATACCATTATCGTGGAGAAACGTCGGTGACCGTGTCATCGTCCAGAACACGATTCACGATCGTCGCTGTTCCTCCCCCATTTTCGACACCAATGTTCCCACGAAATTCGCGTTACGACATAGGGCTGCTTCGAACGGGACAAGGCACGACATATACATATCCATAGACACACGCGTGGTACGCGTACGTATACGTGGGACACGTATATACACACGGTCATGCATAGATGCATGAATACGTGCACGCGTAGCTAGAACCTCATTCCAATCGATATGCGACGACACCCCCATAGGGAGACATTCATATCGCAGTGGAACTCAAACACGAAGCCTGAGGAGACACGTCGCTCTGTAATATCGTCCCCTTCGGTCACCCTGATCTCTGTTCCATCGGTATCGGAACATTTGCCTGCCAATTTCGACCGCGATCCACGCCGCCACCCCTATTTACGCGAGCACGGTATCCGTGTCGTCGTGAACGGCGCCAATCTCACCGCGATTTTTCATCTCGAGACTCGGGCTGTAACTTCCCTTCGTAACTTTCGAAGCTTCGTAATTCGAAGGCGATGAGAATCAAAGTTTCGCATTTCGAACCTCCGTAGTAAATTATGTTAGGGAGTATAAAATAGAAGTGAAGGCGAGGCTTATATAAAGTATTAACCCTTAGCACTCTATTAAATCGCATTATTGCTAGCTCAACACACATTTTATAATAATATTGATTTCTTTCAATGGCACGTTACAGGCTTTCAAAACGAAATTGCGCTGTACTATTCGTTAATAGTATCTATACTAAACAAATGCTTAGTTTCGCGCTGTCCATAATTATGTAAATTTTCGATTAAGACTTAAGATTAAGATTCTTTTCTGTCGTACTATATAAACTGCATACATTTGTATAAAAGGACTTCGGTCCGTTTCAAATAAATAATAATAATTATATATTTCAAGTGCGATCGAGAAAAAAAAATAATGAAACCTCGAAGCCTCGGGAAAGTTACAGCCCCACTCGAGACTCGTTTTCTCGGGGAATCTCGTCGACGATGTTTATTCTTCGATCGCGTCCATATTCTACAAAATTCAAATCGACCCGCAACAAGAGAGTCCATTAGCCGGCGTCGACTGCCGCGCAGCATTTCATACAGGAAACAAAGGCGACGGCAGCGAATAGTAGCGGGAGAGGGTTCGATAATGCCTGTTCAGGCACGTGTCAGCCATTTATCAACAGCAACAAAAGCATTATGCGGACCGAAGACGAGCAAATTATTCCCGTGTCCGATGTACGGCCAATCAAACGGCTCGTCTGACTTTCCTTTGTGGTCGCGTCGCGTCGTGTCCGCGCGAGGATCGTAAGTCAACGCGTTGCAGACTCTGTCCAATTTAATTACGCGGAAAAGCGAAGATAGAACGAGGAAAGAAACGGAAGAAGAAAAAGAAGAAGGAAGAGAAACGGCGTCCGTAATCGAGCTACTTAATCTGGGATTCTGGTTGAACTCGACCGCTTAACGCGACGGGGGTCGATTTAAAGGGGCAACATCTTTCGGCAGCGTCGAACGACGTCCCCCAAGAAATTGGAATCGGCGACGGGAAACGCGAAAGACGCGGATAATGCGCTCTCGCGACGTTGCATCCGCGATCACGGATCTCCTCGGGCAATACCGTTCCATTAGTTAAATTGTTTCCGTGATACGCCTCCGCTTCTCCCTCCCTCTTTCTCTTTCTCTCTCTCTTTCTCTACCAGACCCTTTCATTTCACTTTGGTGTAGGATAGACGGCCGAACGATGCAATTCCAGGTTATCCACTCCCCCGAGCAGCCGATAAGAAAATAGCATGAAAGACGAAAGGGAACCCCGTCCCGTGGGGGGATCCCGGTGATCATTTGATTGCGGATAGATTAAGGTACAGGGGCTGTAGGCCGCCTCGACAATGCAAACCCGACGTTTTGTATTGGCCGACACAGTCGATGCGCCGCTGTGATCCCAGGATGAAATTGGACTTTTCACGATCGGGACACACCGGCTGCAGGGGGACAAGAATCTTGATCTGTCTCTCCACGATACTGGGGATTCCCTGGTACGCAAAGATTTGCTGGAAAACACTCCGCTACCGTGAACCCACGTGGGCTCGCGCTCCCCGATTCACCTCGAGTGATACACGATTGTTAAGCTAGCCTCGTTTCTTCTTTGTTTGATAGATACAAGATTGTTTAAAAGTACTGTGTGCACGTATGCATATATTGTGTCGGTAACTGTGCAGTCTTTTTGAAAACTGTTTGTATATGTCTATTTACTCTGTCACATAGTATAAACACTAGCATAATTCAGTTCTCTGTATCTCGATCGAGAATTGTTTAAAACTACAATTAATGTTATTGGCGCACTGGTTCGATCGATTGGAGACAATAAGTAAATTTGCAAAATATCACATGAAATTTAATTCAACGTTTCGGTCTGAATTTAGACCATTTGCAAGAATGTAAATTTTCTGTATTGCGTCTGTAAGAATTGATCAATTAATTAATATATGGTTAGGCAAACGCATTCCCGAACACGCAGAAAACATTAAGGTATTAAAAACGAAAACAAATGTATAAACTCACTTGCTTAGAACAATGTGCTAATTTAAATTCTTTAGAGTCGAGGAATAGCATGTTCGTTCCATGCCGGTGACATGTGGACTGAGTAAAATTTCATGTGATAATTTGCAAATTTGCTTATTGTCTTCAATTGATCGAACCAGTGCACCAATAACATTAATTGTAGTTACTAGCATAATTCCCATTGAAAAATCAACGACTGGCTTATTTCTAGAAGCACCCCAGTAATTCATTTTTAGCATGCATTATTTTAGATGTAGTCTTTTCAAACAGTTTTGTTTTTCGCGCGTCACTGCGGACGACGGAATGATTTGCCTAGATCTAAAAATGAATTTTATTTTTAAGTAGCTTTTCCTCGCGGCTTCGCTCGCACAGGAAACTGTTTAATGCCCTCGAAAATTGATATTGTTTCTCCATAAAACCTTTCAACCCCCCATTCACCCCATTCAGATTGTCTCAATGAGCATTAAGACCAAGTATCAAGCAAATCAAATATTTCTCATACAAACGTTGCAACCCCTTTTCACCCCCTTAGGGGTTAAATTTTGTAAAATGCTGAAATAGGTGTTTGATTAATTATATTAAAGAGCATTAACACCAAGCTTCAAGCAAATCGAAATCGTTGAAATTCGAAATATCATTTCTTATCCCTTGTACAGATCACAAAGGAAACCTCTGTGCAAAATTTCAGCTTTCTAGGTCCAAGGGTTTAGCCTGGCCCTGAATAAGTCAGGACATCATTTTTATATATAGAAATGTATTTTATAACGTTTTGTGCTGCACTAAAAGGAAACTAAGAAATTTGATTTTGTATTATAATCTGAAACGAAATTCTGAGGTGACGTAGCTGAATGTGAACTTGTTGGTTCGAATTGATTGAGATTGTTTACTGTCGAATGATCCGCTAAAAAATTCTCCAATTATGGATCATGTGCGTTTAAAAATGACGGAGTTCGTTAATCACCGCTGATCAGAGAGGATGTTGAAGAAGCACACGATTGAGGTGACCAGAGGTGACGTAGGACGTCTTTAGGATTCGTCGCGGGAGTAGAACGTCAGCGGTGTTAATTTGCGACAGTGCCATTACGCTAAGCGGCCGGCCACAGGTGGGACTGTTAATCGATTAGAGAAACAGCCGATCGAGAAGTCCCTCCGGTTCGCCCCGAATCGGTCGTTTACATCTATTAACAGTAAACCACACGAAGTTCGGGGTGGCCTCGTCGTGCACGCTCCGCTGGGAGCCGCACATCTGGCGTGCGAGCAACAAGTACACGCATTAAATGTACACCCGTTACCGACTCCAATTACTCGGAGTACCCTGTCTCCGCGTGATCGCACGTGCACACGCGATCTCATCTTTGCTGGGAGCCGCGGACGCGGTTTCACACATTCGAGCTTCGATTCCGTTGCAATTTCAATATCGCTCTCGCGGTCCGCGCGCCGTGGAGATCCCAACTTCGCGTTGGGGTCTGCGGTGGATCCAACATCCCCTCGACGATCATCTATTTTCCACACAAAATTGCTACTCCCTCGAGAAAGAAACGAACGAGTCCAGTCAACTTGCAACGTTCACGCCTGTAAATGTTGGGTTATCACTGAACTACCGGCGCAATGAACTCGTTGCTCCTCGTGAAAAATTAATCG
The DNA here is from genome assembly GCA_916610235.2 of Lasioglossum morio. Classification (NCBI taxonomy): domain Eukaryota; kingdom Metazoa; phylum Arthropoda; class Insecta; order Hymenoptera; family Halictidae; genus Lasioglossum; species Lasioglossum morio. Next base: position 19,598,497 of record OU744323.1, on the reverse strand, counting down.
ACGATCTCAGAATCGTGTTAACCCTTCGCTGCATACTGTATCGTATCTAATACAGTAAACAAATCTGGTATATAGTAAACTAAGATTGTATTTTCTTACTATTCGAAATTATGTTTATTTTTCTGAAAATGTTGTTCTAATTTTTTGAAATATTTTTCCCTTAACCTTTCGCTGCATAGTGTATCATATCTAATATAGTAAACAAATCTGATATATGTATAGTAAACTAAGAATGTATTTTCTTACTATTCTAAATTATGTTTATTTTTCTGAAAATGTTGATTTAATTTTTTGAATATTTTTCCCTTAACCTTTCGCTGCATAGTGTATCATATCTAATACAATAAACAAAATCTGGTATATAGTAAACTAAGAATGTATTTTCTTACTATTCGAAATTATGTATATTTTTCTGAAAATGTTGATTTAATTTTTTGAAATATTTTTCCCTTAACCCTTCACTGTATGCTTTTTTTAATTGGGATGAAAAAATTGAAAGAAGGTCCACTTTGGTGTTTTATTTAAGGGAAAAATAGTTACAAAGATTAAAACAACATTTTCAGAAAAATAAACATAATTTAGAATAGTAAGAAAATACATTCTTAGTTTACTATACATATACTAGATTTGTTAACTGTATCAGATATGATACACTATGCAGCGAAGGGTTAAATGAAACAGAAAAACTTCTTTCAATTTTTCATCCCAATTTAAGAAATCATGCAGCGAAGGGTTATCAAAAAGAGATTTCGAAGTACCTTATTTGATAGTTTGTTTCTGTAACGGATATAATCTGTGTACTGTATCAACCATTTCTTTCAGTGTAATACTTAATTAAGAGAATCGCGTATTTTCTATTTCTCAAACCCCGATCGTGATTTCCTCTACCGATTCATATCGAATCGAACGTTCAGCTTGCGTCATCTTTCAGCGGCGCCGCCGTGTCTCTCGATCCAGATCGCAAACAACAGAACGACGTCGTGCCGAATTCCAGGTCTCTGAGCTAATGATTACAGGATGCTGAGCATTCATGTCAAGGCGCGGTGAATGCAAGAATAGGACTAATGACTGTAATTACTGTGAATCCGATCAGCGCGGCGAACAGACTGTATTTGGTCGTTGACAATAACGGACGACAAATTGATCGGATAATTTCGAGACCGAGTCTGAGGTGAAAAAATCGTTGGAGCGGACGAGGAAACACGTTGGTTCCTCGACGACGTTCTACGGTATCGCAATTTTCCGAACACAGCCGAGCAAACACACCAGAGGGGGCTCTATGTGGTCGGGAGGTGCGGAAAATTTCGAAACGTGTACAAATAATATGAAACTATAAGGTTGATTCAGTGTGTCCGGATGACCTGTTCCACTTCCACGGTGGCGTGGAACGGTGGGGCAAACGTTCGTACGCGCATCGGTGAAGAGACAATGCTGGACGAGCAATGAAACGACGCCCCACCACTATCCAGCATCGCCGACGCCAATGGTTCAGCCCCTGGACCACGCAACCCGCCACTCACTGGCGTCGAGCGGCCGCTAGTTAACCCCACGAACACCAAACTGCCCGTCCGAATGCATATTTCATCTGATACTACTCTGTATTTCTCTGAAAATTAAGTTCTACAGATGAAGATATCATTCTTCGGGGTTGTTCTTGCAATATTTCTGCAATATTTCTCATACGATACATTCTGGACGAAAGAGCCAATAAATTTTCAATCATTTCTGAACTTTAAGCCACAGAGCTTCTTTCTTTAGACATTTTCATCTGTCATCATTGACAGATATATTCTAGTCTACAATATATAATCGTCAATTCCTCTATCCTCGGTAACGGCAAATAAATCTCGAAACATAGGTAGTCGTTAGCCCAAAGGGGTGAACCCATATATAATCCTGAAAATCCTTAGTGGTGTAGGAGGTTTATTTAAATACTCGTCTATTCAATGACGGTTCATTACATAATGCAATTCGATAAAGACTGTTATTTTACAATCGAATATCGATTGTTAATAGCAAATGGATCGTCGGTTCGTAATGACAACCAGCAGCAGACGATCAGCTGGTCACCGACGATCGATTGACACCAACGCATTAAACTATGTAAATAGATACCTACAGTTGCATGATTGATTTTTCAACGGGAATTACACTAGTTGTATCGCTGGAATTACTAGAAAATCGAAATGGCTCGAATCTTCATTAACGTATCTGTGGATCGAGAGAGAGAGAGGGAAATATTCTGTCCGATGTTTATGAAAAATGCCGCACGGTCCATCAACAGGATGTCGGGATATCGATTGTTAGTCGCTGCGGAGATTCACGGGACAAGTGAAACATCCAAAATGCATTAAAATATTTACCGGGACTCGACGCTCTGTCGTTTATGATAATCCGTATTAATACTTCGTCGGATTGAATGGATTTCAAGTTGCGTTATAATCTCCCCGACGTGAAAGAAAGCGAGCGTGATATGCATCGAGCTGGTTGGTTCGTATGCGCGCGCGCACCTCGTTGCATCGGGGCTTTTACATCGGGTGCAGGATGCAGCGGTGCACGCAAATACACACGTACACACACGGGAGTAAGAGAAGCGAGCGGGGGGAGAGAGAGAGAGAGAGAGAGAGAGAGAGAGAGAGAGAGAGAGAGAGAGAGGGAGAGATAGCTGGTCGAGGGACTCGCGCACGCGTACCTCGAGTTTACATACTACACACGTGTTACTATAGATGTTACTACGGCGAGTACTCTGTAATCTGACACAGAGTACGGAGATTGAACCTGACTGAGCGAGACTCGTTCAACCGGAAGTAATCCCACGGGAGAGCGGGATGGAAAAAAAAAGAAAGGGGAAAAATTGTTCGATTACTTTTGCAACCGACGACCGCGCCGTCTCGCGGTCACTATACCCAGCATCCTCTCGCGGTTTTTAATCCGCACCGTCGCCATTATGCGTCTCGATTCGACTAATTTTCGAGTGCGATTTTCCGACGAAATTTTTCCACCGGGTGTTCGACACAGAATTTTCAAATATCGCGTGATCATCAAGAAGATAGTCGTTCCTCTCGAGCAATAAATTATTCTTGTGTAAAGCGAACGGGTGTTACTCCTTTGGGAACAAACATCGTCGCATTGACGGCATTATGCTATTTTTCTATGATTCAATTCCTAATTCCCTCGATTCGACTAATTTTCGAGTGCGATTTTCCGACGAAATTTTTCCACCGGGTGTTCGACACAGGATTTTCAAATATCGCGTGATCGTCAAGAAGATAGTCGTTCCTCTCGAGAAATAAATTATTCTTGTGTAAAACGAATGGATATTGTCCCTTTGGGGACAAACATCGTCGCATTGACGGCATTATGCTATTTTTCTATGATTCAATTCCTAAAGTTGCAGATAAATAACGTAATCGAGTACACGATAAAATATTAGTGTATATCTTCCATTTTTCCCAGCACTCAAGACTTTCGTACGTAAACGACCTGTCCAAGTACTATATCTATACAATAAAAATAAAATGCTGTTCGTTGGTCACGACATCAATTGAGAACGGCTGGAGCGATTTGAATAATTTTTTTTTAATGTTCGTTGTAGTCCGAATCAGGTTTTTAGCGTAAAAAAAAAAATTGGAAAAGTTGCCCGGAAAAATGGAAGTGCTTTTTTCTATGGGATTTTTCTATAAACTCAAGACGATCACTCACGATTTGAACAATGCATATGCGTAATTAGAACGATCTGAAACAAATTTATTCGACAGGACAACGTCTGTCGGGTCAGCTAGTTCTTTAATATTTTAAACAAATCTTCGTCCGCGAAGGGTTAAAACAGCGGAACGTGTTGCGTTCGGTAAATGTTATTTTTTTTTAACGGTGCGGACGTTCAGGCGAACAGGAGATTTACGTTGGCGTCGCGGGGAGAGGTCTCTCGAGGAAAATCGCGGCGGAAAAATCTACGGATTACACGCGATACGCGTCACGTAACCGAGCGACAAGTGTCCGGTAATCTGTAAGCCTGCGGATTGGACACAATCGAGCCCGACTGCTGACCCGGAAGTAATCCCTGGAAAGGAGATAAAAAAAAAGCCCCCCGAACGTAGCTTCGCTACTTGTACAGGCGAATATTATACCGATGACCGTGAGCCACGGGGGGCATTACTGCCCCTATATGTATAAATGCGCACTCGAGAGACCTTATGGGTTATTTCAGATGGACGTGCCCGCGAGTGTATTGTTCGATTCGAGATTCGTCTAGTGCCGATCGAGCACTCGAGCGCTGCTTTATTGGAAGCTACATGTGCGCGTCAGCTCTCTTTCTCTCTCTCTCTGTCTCTCTCCAGCTTTTATCCTCTTCTCTTTGGCAGCCACTCGCACGAGCACACAAGGTGTCCCGGAAGTTTTGCAGGATATCCGCGCCCTGTTTCGGGGATGGTTACTATCCTCTAATCTTTTATTAATCCGCTGGACCACAGATTGCCCGTGAGAACCGCGAGGACTACAATCTACTTCACGTTGCACATGATTTGTTTGCATCTTGTGGATATGAGATTGATTTAGTACCTCATAGAATACTTAACCCTCATCCGTCCCTCGTGTCAATTTGACACAGTTTTCCCCAAACAAGTTATAACGTTCTGTTGTTTCTAAGTTAGAAACTTTGTGACTTTCATTATTTTAATGTTGTAAGAATGAATTTTAAGAATGATATAAGTATGCATGTCATATGACTGAATACGAGTGTGTATATATGTTTATGTGTTATATATGTTTTTATTGATTTACGTCGCGTTAAGGAGGTACCGTAGCCTCTAATATTACTAGAATATTACTAGAATCTTACTAGAAAATCAGGCGAAAACAGGGTTTACGGGAAACAATTATTTGTCCTTATACGAGCATGTTACGAGCTGTGTGAGGGGTCATTTGATAGAGGAAGGTTGATCGTAGGGCGCTCTGGTCATGAGGCAAGTCAGAAAAATCGTTTTGTATTTTTAAAATACATGGGGTGGTTGTGTCGATTTTTTCCCCAACTTTGGACGCTCATATTATTAAATATAAACATAATCTCGTTTCCGCATGACCAGAGTGCCACGCGCTTCTCGTACTTCGTGTCCGGAATTTATCAGTTGAGGAGTTTTATTAATAAACTTGTGTTTTCTTACCTTAAACCAAAACATTTATTAACCCTCATCCCGGAATACAACAATAGACTGGAGAATATGCGATCAAATATTTTGAAAGTCCGCTCTCGTCGAGTTACCGGCGAAACGGAAGACTATTAGCGAACATTTCCAAGTCCGCGAGAAATGTTTCATATCGTGAAGAGAACTCGAACGGTCTTTTTTCCCCGCGCCGCGACGGAGACGTTTCTCGCAAATTCTATAAAGCATTTTTCAGAGTCTACCAGTGGCGGACAACAAAGGGAGCAGACGGCGGAGGAGCAACTTCGTGAAAGAAAGTATCTGAAATAGAAATTAAGCGGAGAGAGAGAGAGAGAAGGACACGACCAAGGAACGGTCGTAGAACTTCATTTGGAGTTGATCCACCGTGAACAATCGTTCTCTGTCGTTCCCTGAACAACCGCTGCTCCGGTTTTAATTCGCTGCGGAATGATGTCCGTTCGCGACCGATTCACAGATCCGGGCACGTCCGACTCGTTCCACGTGGTTCTACGTGCAGCGACACGGGGAACGAACTTGTCTACACCTGCTACACATCCGATCAGCCCTGGAACCAGGGTAAAATTTCGTCGAACTACGTGAGATCGACCTTGGGACACCGGGCCTTTTGAATTAGTCGATAAGTGGGTCAAACGTGAAACCGACGTGCACGTGTTCTAGATATGGAGCAAACATCTAGTCGCTGCAATTAACGAAGATGCATACAGACTCTAGACAACTCTGATTCGCTGTAACGATGTTAAACAGCTTCGGGAAGCTTCGTCTCATTCTGCGGAGTATTCTTCTAGAAATTCGTTCGCGCGTAAATTTCCCGAGAACCAAGAAGGAATTATTGAATCTACCACTGCTGATCAAATGACCAGTTTTATATATTTCATTTGACAATTATTGAAACGATGAAGTTACGATTAATAGAATTTTCGATTGACCTGAATTTCATTTTAAATTGAAACCTTCCACCCTGTGGGATTACTTTTCTAGAATACTGTTTATAAATAAGGAGAGGGCTACGAACCAATTAGCCTTTCGCTGAAACTTGGCCAGACTGCCAATGAAATTCTAGAAGGGGGTTAATAATCGAATATCCAGCGAGCACAAAGTTTCTCGTCAGAATTTCCGTCTCCGTCAGGATTGTTTCCTTCGGAGGGTAGAACGAGGAATGGCGCTTGGGAAGGGGTTGGAAAAAAATCATCTCTAATCCGTTCCACTGTTTAATCCTTTTCTGTGCGCGGCGAGGGAGAGAGAGAGAGAGATAGAGGGAGATGGGAGAAGAGAGTTTGTCTCTATCCGGCGAGAATGCAAAGAAAAAACATTGAATTTCGAAAAGCGAGGGTGGAGACGACGCTCGCCTCGCGCTTTTCAACCCCCACGCGGAAACGTTTCCTTTCCCCCTGGCCGGCCGCGGGGAAACGATAATCCAGATAAGCCGCTAAATGCCAGCAATTTGAGCGGCGGGATCTCCAGAAACAATATTCCGTACTTGAAACCGACTAATGCCGGCTAACAGCCCGGGGAGTTCCTTATACCGGGTGCTCAAACTAAATCGTCTCCACTGTAACCGCTCTCGAGGAGGAACGAGCATTCAGTCTTGAATACACGAGGATTATCGGCGTTCGTGAGGCCGCTTAATTTATTGCAAAAACAACTGTGTCTGACCGGCCGAAGTAATCAAACTGAGATCAGTTCCTGGGTTAAACAATTTACGAATCGTGGCCAACTGCAACACCACCGAATGCCACTTACCCATTTTACATTCTTTATTTCGCTGGTCTATATAAATAAACATTAAATGCTGTTCGTTGGGAAGCGCATCACTTGAAAACAGCTGGACCGATTTGGCTAATTTTTTTTTTAATGTTCGTAATAGTCCGAATAAGGTTTCTAGGGAAAGAAAAATTGGAAAAGTTGCCCGGAAATTGGAAAATTCGGGAAAGAATGAGTTCTTTTTTCTATGGGATTTTTGTATGAACTCAATAGTAGTTTTTTTTTGCTTTGTTCGTTATGGTCCTGGAAAGGTTTCCAGGAAAAAAGTCGGGACATTTACAAAGGAAATGTAAAATTTCCCATTGGCGTACTTCGGAATGTACTGCTCCTTAAATTGAATATCCATGGCCACAATCGTTAATAGATTGTACTATCACTTAGAAATTATTCTATCACATAGAAATACGTTTTTTTCTCATTTTCAGAAACAACTGTCTGTCGAGTCAGCTAGTACTCTAATAAATAATTAACACGAAACCTACTACCGCCGGACAAATGACCGATTCCAGATTTATTATTTCACAATTATTGAAATTATAAAGATGCTTTCGTGTTAAATTAAATAAGCATATTTAGTGGCGCAGATATTATAATATGAACCGCACAGAGTTCAAATAAATTTACTCTCGCTATTTTTATAAAGTAACATGTACCAGCTACATTTAAAGCTCGGTAGGTTTAATGTTAAGGGGATACATCGCGATGATTTCACTCTGTGCTAGAAGCTAGAACATTCGAGCAGTATTCCGACGTAACTGTATACATAGATCGATTTGGATCGTTGCGATCTACACAGAACCACTCTGACCTTGATACTTCGCCGTCACTGATGTTCCATCTATTGTGTGGCTGGCTGTGTCAAAGATCAAAGGGCTCGTTCGAGGACAATGGAGAAGTAAAAGTGAAGTTGCGAGTGTCGTGGAACTTTTTCGAAATTATCAAGACACGTGCAAGCTTTAATATCTGGTACATGTGTGTGAGTATTTTCCCTTGATTGAAATTAACCAGTAACTTCACATCTTGTGAAAAACTTGCTGAACCTTAAACAAGGTTTGTATCATATTTCTGTGGAACTATAATTTTCATTTCTCACGATAAAATAATAGTCGAGGTCCGACGCTAGCAGATTTAAGAATTCCACGGGTCTCTAGGGATTTCCGTCGACAGTGACGAATATCGACAACGAGATGGTAAGGGGGGAAGGGAGGCTATCGAGACGAACGCGGATGGAGGAGAAATAAAATACAGACGACGTCGACGGGGGAATAACAAAAGAGGCGAGGAACGGAATACGGAAGAGAAACAGAGGAAGACAGTACCGGAGATAGGAAGAGAGAAAAAGAGAGAGAGAGAGAGAGAAGAGCCAGAGATGCGGAGTGAAAGTCCTCAAGTAAAAACCAGGCCAGGGCTCCGTATCTCGTCGAGAACACACCAGGGCCATTATGCAATTACGGCGACGCATTTGCTGCCGTCTTTCCAACGGCGAGCCACGTCCTCGTTTCCCTGAGCAATTTACCTTCTAAATCGCTCAAAGTTTTCAAATTACCATAAACGTCGCCAGCGATACGTGGCCATCATTCTCGGGACAATTGGCGACTGTTTAATCAACGAGCTACCGCCGCCGCGTCGTCTTCGATATCATTGTCTTTGACTTTCCAACCGCTGCACGCGTTATTACCGTTAAATCACTGCTGGCAATTTCTCCTAACCCTTAATTAACGAGATACGGTGTTCCAGACGGTGTGTAAAACATTTCAAACGAACGATCATCGGGATGCACTCATTGTGATCCGCGGATTTTTAGGAGAATTAAACATTTTACAAGTCAATTGTAAGAACAGATAAAGTAATAATGATTTCGGCGCAACGGTTCGATCAATTAAACACGATAAAGCAATTTTACAAATTAATTTGAACTTTCAACGTTTCGATCCTAATGTGGATCATTTTCAAGAAAGAAGAAAAACTGCGTCTGAAATTATAACAGATAGAAACAGTTATGATACAATCGGATTACAACGTCTAGTCAAGATTCATTATTATATTACTCACTTGCTTTATGAAAATTTCAACATAGATATTTGGTTTTGTTTTTGTGACACATGTTATTGCTAGGTCGTTACACAGGCTACTGAGGCACAGACACGAGGCAACAAGAAGCCGAAATCATTATTACTTTGTCTGTTTTAACAATCTTACGATCGATAACATTAACAACATTCAATTGTAAGAAACTGAAGTTAAAATAAATTGAAACGTTAGGTCTGGATACCGGAAGCTTAGTCTGAAATAATCGCACAAACAAATAGTTCCATTCTATATGATTTGTTTTCATTTTATGGATATGAAATTGATATAATATAGCATAGAATTCTTAAATGTGCAGTAATTGATTAGTAGACAACGGATTTGATGGATTTATGAGAAAACCGAGTACAGCTGCTGTTTGAAACAGTAAAAACATTGCAGCAATTTCAAAATACTGTTATATCATTTTTCAACTTGTTAATCGCATTAAGAAAGAAAATAAATTTCCATTGCACCCGAGTTTCTTGCAATTCAGTTAGAAAATGTTTGTTTTCCATAAAGATCCGATGTCTGTCGATTAAATATCAAAATATTTAACATTTTAAATGGTCGCCACTCGAGTGCTAAGGGTTAACTTATTGAACGTATTGGATCAAACAATCAAGTCTTCGGAAATTAGGAGTGAATGAAATCTCGTTGGAGATGTATTCACTGAGATGTTCTTTTTCCCAGGAAAAGTGACACGTTGAACCGCGAATATGTGACGCGCCACGATTCCTATCGACTATCGACCGTGTACTATGTATACGTATACCGAGCGCGCATCTATGTCAAACCAGGTAGATTATTCACGCTTCTCTCTCGCCTCTAAGGCAAATAACAGCGCAGAAAACTCGGTCGCTCGAGGATGGTCAAAATTCTTTTTAAATCACCCTCTTCGCTCGAAGCTGCTAAAACGCGCACCCACACCCGTCCACAAGCATTCGAGACGCAACACAAATCCGTGGAAACCTCGCGAAACTCTTTCAACGACATTTACTAAAGTCTCACCTGAGAAATATTAATCTTAAGCCGGCTATAGGTGTCCTTACATGAAACAATCGTCGTTAAGCTTCACGGTTTTTCATGAAACACGTGTCCGGTCGGGTTAATCGACCGGTGACGTCGCTATTCATTTCAGGCGTCGGTATCGAGCTAGACAAGCGTTTATATAACATGCTTTACAATTAATTTCATCAAGTGTTTTGAAAATTGTATAATATTTTACAGACGCAATTCTAATTAATCTTGAAAATAATTTAAACGAAGATCGAAACGTCGAGTGCGTAATTTAGTAATTTGCAAAATCGTTTTATAGAATAAAGTAACAAACGATTAACCATTCTAATTAACAACAAATACGATCGATCAAATAATATATTTTATCTTATAATTATACTGGCTGCTTCTTTCTTTTGCACAGTAGTGTACATATTAAAAAAATCATCGATATCGACGAGGTGGGACCTTTTATGCACAAGTACCTGAAATTCTTTCTACGGTAAATACGCGAATACGTTGTCTTTCGAGTAACATAGCGCTTGTGAAAGAGAAGGTGCATAGTTCTACCATAGAACTTCTATGGCGCGTACTCGAAATTCTGGAAGCATGCTGGTCCCTCGAAAGCCTCGACAGATAAACTTTTCCGCACGGACGCGCGCAACATTAGAAAATAGGTGTTTATTAGGCAAGTTGACTTACGATAGTACGTCGAGGTGCAGTCGAACAAAAGCAGTCCGAAGATGAGTCGCAGTGGCGTCGCATCCATTTTTCGGTTCCGGCTCCAGTTGGTCCAGAGTCCTCTTCTCTCCCGCTTACCGTCGACGACGCGGGGGATGGCACATGTATACACACACGAACCACACGCGCGCACTTATGTCCAATCTGGAAATTTTAAATGAACACCGTTTCAAGCCTCGACGTACAACGGAAGATCCGGTGTCCCCCGGCTTATGGAAGCCCAGCCCCTTCCTCTTTCGATTCTCGTCGATCGGCGCCCGGTCAGGAAACCGCTTTGTTTTCTTTTTTCTCTTTAGTGTAGCTTTTCCACGATTGTGTCGCAAGACTCCTCGAGAATTTCCACCCCACCAGAATTTCATGAGTGATTTATGACTGTTTTATCGAAGCTCTCCGGAACGAGAGTGTTTTGCTCGCAGACAGATTAATTTCGAGTTCGAATGAAAAATGGGAGAATAGGAAAGAAGGGAGATTGCAATCAGAAAGAAACACAGTGACTCTGGAGCAAGCTTTTTTAGTCAATTGATAACGGAGGCCTTGAACTGCGAAGAGAGAAATTGTTTGAACTCGTTGATCTCCGGATTTGATGCATTTGTGACGAAAGTTAGAATTTTCAACCTACTATAAACATGTTTTCTTTCATCTCAATCGCCAATTTTAAATAGAAATTGCAATTTCGGCGCATGTTTTGAAATATTAAATTTAAATTAAATTTGTAACTAAGCAAGTAAGTTTGTACTGGCAAACCATTAGTTTCGGTTTCTGTATTTTTCTCTTTTTACCACTTTTTTATTAGCTCGCTTTCTTGTTTATTTGTCTGTGTGTTTGTTTGTCTGTTCGGTGGAAAATTTTGCAATTGATTTTTGCTTTTTAACACGGAAATATATATACTCATATTAATTTTTACAGACGCAATTATATTCTTGAAGATGGTCTTAACCTAGACCGAAACGTCGAATTATTAATTTGGAAAACTGCTTAGGAAATTAGTAACATAGGATCGAATCTGTGCGCCGAAATTGCAATTTCTACTATAAACATGATAGGGAAGAAAATAAATTTCTACTTCACTCCAGTTTGTTGTAATTCGGGTCATTACGTTTCTCAAGGAAAAAAGCATGCCAATTTTTTACCGTCTAGAATAAGTTTCACGACATTTTGTTCTATGATCTTTTGCGATTTTCCAGGCAACTTAAAGATTCCATGCTCGTAGAATTTTCGTATTTTATTAGCATCTCAGAGGTAAGATCGGTCGGTTCAAAACGAGAAAAAGAACGAGAGAGCGTAGAACCAATAATTATCGGTAAATAAAATCTCGTGCGCGAGCTGCAGGAACTAATCGGAACGAATAGTGTTAACAGTTGATATTTGACACAACATGTACGTGTATTATTTTTGTGTTATTTTTCTGTTACACGGTTTCAAAAATATTGATTATTTCTTAATTTCGTTTTCTATTTTCAGACGCAATAATGCCTCCTTGAAAATGATCCACATCGGGATCGAAACGTTAGAAACACGAATTAATTGCAAATTTGTTGTTTTTTGTTCTACAAATGATCGAACCTGGCGCCGATATCATCAATTTATTTTTTGTCTTGATTTCGATCGAGAAGAATTTAACCTTTGTTAACACTTGCGTCGATCAGGGCCAAGAAACTTCCGAGGAAACTCGTGTGCGGTGTTTCGTTGCACGTGTTGACTATTGACTGAAACAGTCGAGACTGAACAGACATTAGCCAGCGACCGTTCCTGGCACACCTTTCCCTGCACCAGGAACAGAAGTCCCTCGGTACAGTCCGCGAGGCCTTGGATGCTTAACGAACGCGTTCGCACTTTCTATCTCGGCTGCGCACGGAACCCCATACAACATTGACGAATTCGCACGCGCCCCCGAAGACTGCCAGAGTGTCCTGCAAACGAGCTCGAAACTTCTTTGCGAACAAACTCGTTCGATCAATCGTAGAAAAAGCAATGGGGCTGCGATCGAGCAAGCAAACGTTGCCAAAGGGTTGTTTTAACTGGTTCTGATCTAATTCGCAAGACAGAATTAGCATTAAAATTTATTTTTAACCCTCAACATTATATGCAATTAATCATATTGATTGTTCCTCTCTACTGGCGCAAATCAATTTTTATGTACCAGAACGTGAACTGAGAACAAGAGCGGGCTTTCAAACATCTAAAGCGAAATCTACTTATGGATTAATTAATCCAATGAATCGCATTATCTCAAAATCATGCACTATATATAGATTTTGTTCAGTGATTCTTTACAAAATTTTCAAATGCAACTACGCAGGATTATATGATAACACCATATCGATTGTACCGTTATTAAATTTTTCTTTTGTGCATGTCCCTTCTTTGTTATTACACGAGCAGTATTGTATCTTTCTCTTTTTTTCGTTTCTTTGATATTGTATACACTTATGTTAAAGAGCTTCAGTTCGTCTATAATAAATAATAATAATAATAATTTAGCGTTAACCCTCTACACTCGGAGCAATTTTAGATTGAAAATTAAATATTTCTTCCGACCTAGAACATTTCCATTTTCTACAATTCTGTAAAATTCGGCATAGTACCTCGTACAACACCTAAATGTTTAGTAATCGATTAGATACCGACATATTTCATAATCTAAACAATACTTTGAATAATGGTACAGCAATTCTAAGGGCTGAATCTGGATGTGACAGTCTCCGAAGTAATTTTGATCTGATTGAACAATCCAAAGCACAGATCTTCCACCTCTATGCAATTATATCGATCAGGATTCTATTGAGCATCTTAGGGAACTTCGATGATTGACATAAGGGCTCGGAGAAGTTTTCAAAGGATTACAGAACGACTCGATTATTAATCTCTCCAAGTTCTCTCCTCTCTGGCAAAATTTTCCGAGCGGTCGGTTCAACGGATGACTCGAGCTTTCAAAATCTCGGTGGTGCGAGGGTTGCGCACGTAAGCGTAGTTGCGAGTGGCGCGAAAAATGGCGGCTCGCGAGAACCCGTTTGCAGCCGGTTCTTACGGAACCGCGAGGAATCCCGTAGGTTTGAATACGCGATTGCAACGCGAGCATCCACGTCTACATTATTCTGTCTTAGGCTCCTTTAATTGTTCCTGCTCCGTTCTTTCCTAATGAAACATTTATGCCACTTTCCAATGCACCATTTCGGCGACGACACAGCCCGGCCGAGGAAATTACGGTGAACCGAAACGATAATAAATTGACGGTAGCTAACGCGTCGCGAAAGTTTCACTGTGCTCGAACACGTTCCACGCGTATTATGGAACTTGTCGGGAGATGCGAAGCCGGAGTAGAGAGCGCACATACTATTAAAATATCGGTGAGACTGCGACGAAGTTCATTCATGTACTACCGTCCTTAATTACCTCCTCTTTCATAGACAAAGCCGATCGACAGCGAGGAAAACCACGCGGGTCGCTCGCTGTCAAACGTCAAACATTTTAAGCTGGACCCTCGCAGAAGAAGCTTACGGGTTGCCGAAGAATCGTGCAAACGCGAATAACGCTTCACGGTTAAATTTCAACTGTAAGTATTCGATTGGATTCGGTTTTCTTTGACAGTGGAATTTGGTAGGACGATGGAGAAGAGTGGTCTGTGCGGGATGTCTCATTGCACGAGGGTGCAGCTAACAATTGAGCCATACGTTTGCAAATACATCTTGAAAAGGATTCAAACTAGAATCGAAACGTCGATGATTATTTGATAGTCTGCAAAATTGTTCTTTGATTTCTCAGTAGTAATTGATCGAACCGCAGCGCCGAGAACATTGAACATATGTTATTAATAATAATACGATCGATATAAGAGACATATTTATGATGGATGGCGAAACACTCGCAACAATGAATCGTTTTTACATAAAAAACAAACGCAATGCAAATACATCTTGAAAAGGATTGAAACTAGAATCGAAACGTCAATGATTATTTGATAATCTGCAAAATTGTTCTTTGATTTCTCAGTAGTAATTGATCGAACCGTAGCGCCGAGAACATTAAACATTTGTTATTAACAATAATACGATCGATACAAGAGACACATTTATAATTGAGCCATACGTTTTGACATTCGATTTTGAAGCACAGATCAATGTGTTGGAGTGTACAATGAAATGCACGAAGAAACTGAGAAGGAAAGGCCTTTTTTGACCTGAAGTTTATTACACTTCAAGCGTCGTTATATCTTTACCCAGAAGAAATCAGGTAGTCAGTCCTAACCAGCCTACCGAGCCAGTCACAGCTCACACCTCCTCTCTTCATTTTACTTTTGAAACTTCTTTGCTGAGGGTAAGAATTTTCTGATCCAATGAAATTCGATGTTACGGAAGTCGAAAGTCGGCGTGAAAATTTAAACTGACAATGAACGGAGAAAAATAATTTCTTACCCCGACGGGATTCGAACCCCGGTCCACCGGTTGGGGACAACCAACGATCTTTAGAATGATAGCGAACATTTTGGTAAATATCGCAACGAATAAAATGCTCGGTAGTATTTTGGTATATAATAGTTTAACTTCAATGTACTAATAATAAAGTGTCACATTGCGTTATACGTGAACAATTTTAATTCACAACTAAGCAACGTTTATTCCGCAGTACGGTGGAGATTAAATAAAGATTTAATAAATATAAAGTCTATATTTGATCTCCGCACCTCGTCATCCCAACACATTGCAACGAGAAGCAGCGGATCTTCGTGCCCGATGATTGACATGCGACATTCAAGCATTTACTACATTATCACGTGAAATGTCTGACAATGGAACTTTACATTCTACATATACACGGAATTTAGAAACGCTTGCAACGAGAATGTCTTTTTATACAATAAATTCACAACAGCTCGAGGCTGAACTTTCGATTGCTCAACAGATAAAGCGTTAAAAACGAGAAACGAGTTGCAGAGACGTTTGCGAACCGTCAAACAAGCGTTTTCCCCATGCACAGCAGGAAGACCGACATTCCGACATGGAATTTCATTTCCCACTGGTTCCCTACCACAACGATGTACGCAGAAACATGTTACAACGTGTCTCCGTTGGTTCCAGCGAGAAAATAGAAACGAATCGACCGAACCGCGCCATCTTCCACGTACATTAAACATGGAGATGAAACCGCGAGCGATGCGTGACAGCGAGCGCGAATATTCGCGCGGAAAGCTCGATTCGTAGAAACCATAGGACTACGTTATTTTATCGTCGTCGAATTAGTTGGCAGCCGCGCGTTCATAACGCGTTACCCAACCGTTGCTCTACATTTTCCAGGTCGTCGGGCCGTAGTCACTTTCCGCGAACGTGGAATCATCCACGGCACATTTACGACGGATCTATCCGTGATCTCTGTGAACGAAAATCTGATCGAGGCGCGGACTGGGACCGATTGTCAGCCGAGACGAGCTTTTACAATTTCCGCAGGATTTATTAAGGTCCAGTTATACTGCACGGGGCAGACAACCACGGACAGACGGGACAGACAGAAATTTCGAGAGGCTCGCACACAGGCCTAGACCCAAAACCCCAGGAGGTGCCGGACAGAACGTGTAGTTAAGCATTGTCTGTCTGTCTGTCTGTGTAGTATAACTGGACCTTAAATGAAATCTGACGGAATCTGTTCCTATCCCTTAAGCATTGCCTGTCTGTCTGTCCGTGTAGTATAACTGGACCTTAAATAAAATCTGACGGAATCTGACGGAATCTGTTCCTATCCCTTAAGCATTGCCTGTCTGTCTGTCCGTGTAGTATAACTGGATCTTAAATGAAATCTGATGGAATCTGTTCCTATCCCTTAAGCATTGTCTGTCTGTCTGTCCGTGTAGTATAACTGGACCTTAAATGAAATCTGATGGAATCTGTTCCTATCCCTTAAGCATTGTCTGTCTGTCTGTCCGTGTAGTATAACTGGACCTTAAATAAAATCTGACGGAATCTGGCGGAATCTGTTCCTATCCCTTAAGCATTGTCTGTCTGTCTGTCTGTCCGTGCAGTATAACTGGACCTTAAAAGGACCTTAGACAAGTTCTCCGATCGCGAAAGCTTCCCTTCACCGATTAGTTACCTTGCGCCAGCACTCCCATCACCCCTCATTCTGTATCCTCGGCACACCGATCATCCCCCATTCGAATCGCACGAGGTTCACACAGCTAGCAGCGATAGACACTTGGAAGAGAACTTTGAAAGACGGGGCACCGGACGCGATATCGAAGAGGGGGTTCAGCCGAGGAGACACCCTGAGTCGCGTGGAGACACTGCGGCGACACGAGGAGGACAAATGAAGAGCCTCGTGCCCCGACGAACAGGATAGAGGATCGACGAAAGGGTTTACGGGAAAAGTCACACAGATTGTGAAACCGGGCCGCGGTACGGTCACTTTGTGATTCGCTAACCTGTTCAGCTACGCTGGGCGCAGCGCGGCGCGGCTGAGAGAGCTGGGAGAGCCCGCGCTAAGCTCGCACGCTCGCACCGGGTGCGTGGAGCGCGCGTTTTCGGACGTGGAAGGACTAACCGGGGGCTACGCACGCAGCGTACGAGGCTCCGGGACATGTATTGGCGGCCAGGCAAGCTCCACCTATCAAACGGCAGAGTGGGAGGGCACAGGGACGACCTCGAGCTTGCGCCCTCGGCAGACGCCGTGCTCCAAGCACAACCCCTTCCTTGGCTTTTTCCCAACTTTCGAGCTTGCGGTGCACCCCCTACCAGGGGCTTCCTCAGACCAACCCCCTCGCCTCACCCTGCCCAGAAACCCACCACCCAACCCAGTCACCATTACCGACGCCGGTTCTGCGCCCAATCTCACCCCACCCGGGATACCTGAAGAGCACCGCCGCCGCTAGCGATGGGACCAATACCCTCGCGACCACTTATCGATACCTGAGAGACACCCGCGATTGTTAGACCGCGATGCTCGCTGCTCGACTGACCCCGTCCAAAAAGTTTCCCCCTGACCACCGGTCTCGGACTCGAACGCTAAGGACCAAGCGATAATCGCTAGGTATGCAAATCAGTTCGGTGCATTTTTAGTCTGCAGTTTCAATCATATGTATGTACTTTCTGCCCTCTCTTGGGTTGGCCGGAAAAGCTCGCCCGTTCCTGAAGAAATCAAAAGACGGCATCAACGCCCCCATGTGCTTAGTATTATTATCCCTTAGCACTCGAGTGGTGCTTCTGAGGCGCCACTAAAAATTGCTGTACTATTATTTAAATAATTGTTTACACTAACAGATATGTCGGTATCTAACCAATTACTACACATTTAACCCTTAGCACTCGGCTGTCCCCTCCGAGGCACCACTAAAAATTGCTGTACCACTCTTCAAAATATTGTTTACATTATTAAATATATCGGTATCTAATCAATTACTAAACATTTAGGTACTGTATAAGGTAATGTACCAATTTCATATCCATAAAATTGCAAAAATCATAAGGTATGGAAATATTCTAGATCGGAAGAAATGTTTAATTTTCCAGTTAAAATAGCTCCGAGTGCAAAGGGTTAAGTATTGTATGAGGTATTATATCAATTTCATATTTATCAAATTTAACAAATCATAGAGAATGGAAATATTGTAGGTCAGAAGAAACGTTTAATTTTCCAGTTCCACAAAATAGCTCCGAGTGCAAAGGGTTATTATTATTATTATTATTATATACGGACCGAGGTTCTTTTATACAATATGTATACAGTTTTTACAAAAACAAATTTAATATTTGCCGGGAAGAATGGCAAATTCGGGGAAAAATGAAAGTGCTTTTTTCTATGGGATTTTTGTATGAACTCAAATGGATGTCGATCAAAAACAAATACAGTTTTTACAGTGTGACTGATAAAAACAAAAAGAAGACATAACAAAAATAAAGAAAGTCTTAACCTAAAATTTACAAAAGAATGGACCGCGCGAAACTAAACAAATACAGGTATGATTAACAAATAGTATTGCGCAATTTTGTTTTTAATGCCTGTAACGTGCCATTAAGAAAGTCGATATTATTGTAAAATATGTTCGTTCTGCTTATAGTTGTTGTCCAGGTGATAACGAGGTTCGGAATGTATTGTTAACTCTTCGTAAGCGTGACCGGAGAAGACAGAAAGTGCTAGCGTGCTTAGAAGCTGCAATTTTCTGACCGTTTTATCGACGGAGATCTGGAAAGCACTGGTAGCTGAGATCATTGATTTTGAACTTCGTGTTTAAAGGACAGCCCGATGCCCACGCAGTCTGTAAAACACTGATATGGGAAGACGACGCCTACGTGGAGCAATGACGAATTTTCCCCGCCTACGTTACTGCTGATAAATCACGATTCGGAGGAGAACGGGTCCAGAATAAAATGCAAGTGCTGTTATGCAAAATAAGAGTTGATCCGAGAGGATGATTAAAATGTGTTACAGAGCTTCACCCGTTGGTTCGTCATTGTTAATGCTATTTTTAAAACTACTCAACGAAATTGCAGAAAACCTTAGGGAATGGAAGTATTCTAGGTCGAATAAATGTTTAATTTTCGAGTTAGAATAGCTCCGAGTGAAAAGGGTTTAATAGACAGCGGATTCGACGCGTTCGAAACAGAAGAGCTTAATAATACTGCTATGGTTTACACTGCGGCCTAACAATTTCTCGTAGGAGTTCGAAGAATTTCGCGTAGGCAACGCGAAGTATACTTCTATTTCCAGGGCAGATGGTAGCTCATTCCGTGGAATAAAGTTTCGAGAGTCAGCTGAACGAGGATCTTCAGTGGAAGATCGACGCTTTCGCTAGTCAGACGTAGACGAATTTTGGACTAGGAGGAACGGACCACAGGCACGTCGAGGATTCCGCCAGGGTAGCCGGATGCGAGGTCAGGCCGGATAAGAGAGAGGAGAGGAGAGAGAGAGAGAGAGAGAGGAGAGGAGAATCCCTTTGCAGTTGGAACTGCAGTTCGTGCCTTCTTGTAATAAACCGCGGTCAGCGAGCGTTCGCTCTGCTTCCGACCGTTTCCAACCGGTTCGCACGGTTCCTCCCCCGATATGTCCCACCCCCGCGCCGCGCCGCTTCTCCTCTCTCGCCCCTCGGACGGTGTCTTGTGTTCTTAGCCGGCTCGTAGCCTTTAACGAATGTAATACGATTTCGTTGTCCCGACAAAGAATTCGAAATCAGCTCAACGGCTTTACCCGTTTCCCCGGTCGCGTCGGTTTACGCGGTGAAGGGGCCGGGTGGTGGATAGGGGTGGAAAATATACGAACGAAACAGGAGGGGATAAGAAAATTTTCGAGCATAGCCGATGCGAAAGTTCAAAATGAAATTTTTGAATATGCACTATATGATATCGGCGCTACGGGTTCGATCACAAATACAAAGATTAGCAATTTTGCAGAATTATAATTTCGACGTTTCGGTTCTGTTTTGAACCGTTATCAAGAAAAGTCAGCGTCTGTGACAAATTAAGGTAGTAAAATTTATTATTCATTAAACTGACTAGTTAATAGTTATGAAAATTAGATATTTATACATAGGTACTTGCTAATTGTGAGAAAACAGAATGAAATCAAAGTAAGTGAAATGGTACTTGTCAATCAGACGGTTCGAACTGTTCTAAACTGTAACTGTTGTGGCAAAGTCAACACGGAAAACAAAAGAATATCGGAAATATAACTAGCCAATCGTATGTCCAATATGGATTCTTGGGTTCTTGATCCTTGACATACGATTGGCTAATTATATTTCCGATATTCTTTTGTTTTTCGTGTTGACTTTGCCACAACAGTAACAGTTTAGTACAGTTCCAACCGGCTTAGTGACTAGTAACATTCCACTTACTTTGATTTCATTCTGTTTTCTCACAATTAGCAAGTATGTATAAATATCTAATTTTCATAACTATTAAATAGTCAGTTTAATGAATAACAAATTTTACTACTTTAATTTTCACAGACGCGGACTTTGCTTGATAATGGTTCCAAACAGAACCGAAACGTCGAAATTATAATTCTACAAAATTGCTAATTTTTGTATTTGTGATCGAACCCGTAGCGACATCATATAGTGCATATACAAAATGTACGATCGTAAAAAATGGCGAATATGAAATTTTTGAACCCTCGGAAGTGGCTTAAGCAACGGTCATGTACAATTATTATTATTATTTATTTAATTTCGGCCTCGCGGCCAAGAAATTGGACTTGGTTTTACAGATCTATTATGTCACTCATCCTTCCATCCCTCTATCCATTCATTTTTCCACCCATTCCTCCATATCCTATGCCCTTTGTTAATCTAATCTAATCTAACCTAGCCTAATCTGATGTCTATTCTAAAGTATCCTGTTATCTTACACCTACTATTGCATCTCCCTCTTTTCTATTCGACCTGATTACCGGCGGGGCTAGTTACCCCCGCGTCTGCATCGAATCGAGTGGCTGTTTGCGCTGAAATAGCTCCGTACAGTAACGACTTTGTCGACTAACAAATTGCGGGTTGATTATTCGCCGCGGCCAATTAACAACGGCTCGATCGACGGAAAATATTCGAGGATAATAATAAGTAGACCACGGCGCTGCGCCGAGGGTTCGCCGAGAGTGTTCTCCGCACAATACCGCGCGCGTGGCCCGTTTTCCTCGGCTCGTTTGCGCGTGCTTTAAACCGGCTCCGTGTCCGGGAACAACCGATGAGTCTTGTGGTCGATGAAATTGTTGCTTTTACCGCGACCCGACGCCGTTCCGACACCACCATTTGACTTTCCCTAACGCCCACCCCCTGGGGAGCTCGCGATCGACCAGCCGATTAATCGATGCTAATTTATGCGAAGCAAATAGAGCGAGCCGGTATAAAACTGACTGATTCCGCGAACGATCAGCGGCATTAATCGCGAGCCATCGGCCCCCCTACTCGTAGTCACTTTTTCGCGAAATTTCCACATAATCTCGATCCGAATTCTCCATTCGTTTACCGTCTGCGATTACATTCGATGGTGTCGACGGCTTTTCGGAGATTCTGGTCAGCTCGATGAAGTCCTGCGAGCCTCCGAAAAATGATTTAGGAATTGTTTCACAGTCTAAGAAAAATTCCAAGATTCTTTTCCCAGAAGGTCGACAACTTCCTTCTAGCCCTGCGAGCCTTTCTACAGATCCTGGAGGCCTTACGATGCTCCTGCAAACCTTCAAAGGATTCAAGAATTTTACACAGTCTCCACAAGATCTCTTTAAAGGTCCCCAGAACCTTGCTTGTTGCTCCGTGGCTCTGTGAGTCCTGCTAGAAGAGGCTTTACAAAGGTCCTGCAAATCTTCAAAGGATTCAAGAATATATTTCTACAGACTCTATGGTTTCTTTAAAGATTCCCAGGACCTTCTCGCAGAAGCTCTCAGACTTCTTCGTTGCTCCGCGACTTCGTGAGTCCTTCTAGAGGAGGCTTTACGAAGGTCCTGCGAATCTTCAAAGGATTCCAGAACCGTTTGTATCTCCTTTAAGAATTCTTCAGACCGGTAATAGTGATCGAGTTATTTTTTTATCGATATTAAGTTCCCTCGCAGAAAGTATAAGATTGCAGACATCCTGGAAGTTCTCCGAGCCTCCAAGAATCCTTCAAGAAATTCTACGAAGGATTTGGAGACTTTGTTTAGAGTGCTGCGACTTTTCCAAAGAAACTGGACCAAGAGAGTCTCGTCGGACATTTCCTAAACCTTTCTCCTGATGTCCCGAAACGTCTTTGGCTTCGCAGTGACCTCGCTGAAGAATTCTGCGACAGTAGTCTCTCAATTTAAAATTCAGTCCTTCTAGAGAAGGCTTTACGAAGGTCCTGCGAATCTTCAAAGGATCCCAGAACCGACTGTATCTCATTTAAGAGTTCTTCAGAACGGTAATAGTGATCGAGTTATTTTTTTATCGATATTAAGTTCCCTCGCAGAAAGTATAAGATTGCAGACATCCTGGAAGTTCTCCGAGCCTCCAAGAATCCTTCAAGAAATTCTACGAAGGATTTGGAGACTTTGTTTAGAGTGCTGCGACTTTTCCAAAGAAACTGGACCAAGAGAGTCTCGTCGGACATTTCCTAAACCTTTCTCCTGATGTCCCGAAACGTCTTTGGCTTCGCAGTGACCTCGCTGGAGAATCCCGCGACAGTAGTCTCTCAATTTAAAATTCAGCATTGTCCCTTCACATACGTCGCACGAACGAATTTCCTAGTTTCCCTCCTCCTCGCGGAGGAAATGAGAGAGCGAGAGACCGACGTCAATCGCGCATGGGAAAAGGATAGACGAAGCGACGCGACGGAACGAGGGTGGTTGGATACGTTATTACTTTTTGCCACGCGCGAAACCGATACGGACAGCGCGCAGATGATGATGCGATTTCCTCCTGGCGGAAACGAATTTACGAAACCTCCGAATAACCGGCTCACGGGGGATAGAGGAGCTGCCGGTTTTATCGATGTACAGTCGGTCGTGCGAGAATTTTCTGCGACTCGATGGTGGGAGGACGGGCCGGTCGATTGGCTGAGCGGGAAAGTTGCCGCAAACTGTCTTACAGCCGGTAATGAAATTATGTAAACGAACTTCGAACAGGGAACCCCTCATTCCTAAATTCGATACCACTTATTTGTGGCTTGATGCTCGACACGCATCTCGCGAAATTAATGCAAATCGATAAGTATAATACATCGCTTCGTTTCCAGTATTATCATCGATGCTGTTAACTGTGCTCTTCAGGTTCGTTCAACCCTTTCGTATATTCACGAAATAACATAAATGTTTGACTGAATTCTTTTAATTTTTATCTCGGACTTCTTTAAGGGCATTGCTTCCATTTGTTATTACTGAACAGCGGATTTTATGCATTTATAACGGAAATAGTGTGATTTAAAACAGTGAACATTAAAAGAATTTAAAAATACTGTCGTATTATTTTCAACCTATCAACCGTATGCGAAAATACATTTCCATTTCACTCCAGTTTGTTGCAATTCAGGTAGAAAATTTTTATTCTGCAGAAAGATCCACTGTCCAGTTATTATTTCTAAACTACTTACTACTAAAAAAGCTTGCTTCAGAGTCGCTGTGTTTGTTTCTAATCTTCCATGTTTCGTTCAAACTAATTTGTTCCGTCCCGTGGGAATAGAAAACGTGTCTAAGATTCCATTTACTGACTTATCCGAAACTTTTAAGAAGGATGCAATTTTAAATTCAGTTCAAATAATAAAAGATCAAGGCCTGCATAAGGGTAAAACTTATTTTCAACGATTCTATAAGGATTTTCGTACACCTTGGTTTGGTCATAAAAAGCTAACACGACAATGTATTGTTTCAATTAATCGATGCAGGGCGGACCGTTATCATATGGCTGCTTCATTTGCTCGCATTGGCATCATCGATAATTCCAATTGTAAATGTAACCAGGAGCAGGAAACGCTTAACCATGTTCTATGGCAGTGCAATTTATATAATAATCAGAGGATTAAACTTATCCAAAACCTTACTAGAGCAGGTTCTCAATTGCCATTGGACATAGGCTGCTTAACACATTACCGACCGCTGATTATTGCATAATTTTGAAATATCTATGGTACATGGTTAAACACTTTTTAATGGAACCTTCAATAGCAACAACAATCTTCATTGTGAGCTGACAAGTCACCCTTAATAACGTTATCTAAGAGTTTCATTTACGATTGCGATGTGAATGAAAATTTCTACGCTTCCTTTTGGTACAGCACAATTATTGAAAATCCTATTAATAGGTTCAACTTTTTATTTACATGTACATATTATATTTATATTAACATCTCAGTTGGCTCAGTGGTTTAGTAGGCGTTTGACTGTTGATCAGCTTATATTAGGTTCGTGCCCGTCATTATATTTATATTAAAAGTATTATGGTTCCCGAGTAATATGCCGTTTAGTTTATTTCTGGATTTATCTAGCAGTCTGTATTAACTATTACTTAATACTAGTAAAAAATACGGTGTTGTATATTGTCAAATAATTATGCATTATAGTAGATATAATTAAATTTAATTATATAATTAAAAAATTATTTCGGACAAAAGTTATGCAGTATACAGTTGACAACAAATTGCAATAACAACTAATCATAAAAAAAACTCTCCATTAAAAAAATAAATTAGAATAAACTTTTTTGCTAATGGAACCTTATATTTTTAAAAATTATTAAGGTACTTGGGTAAAAAATTGATTAGTTTAGAAGTTATGATTTTTGTCTCGAATGTCCATTTACATGCCGCACTGTGCGACGTCACAAATTCATTCAGAGAAGTAGACATTAACCATCATCCGTTCCTCATTTCGTGAACTGAATCTGTCCCTCGGTGTCGAATTGACACAGTGATAAATAAAAACGATAAAATAACAAGACAAACAGTTACTTTTCGATGTTTTCTCATTCAAATTGATGAGTTAACATTCACGTGTTAGGTTTTTGCGGTTATATGTTTCGCATTTAAAAAATAAAAGTCACCAAGTTTTGGAGAAATTTACTTACAAATTACCGAACGGTATAACTTATTTCGAGAAAACTGTGTCAAATTGACACGAGGGACGGATGAGGGTTAATAGAGTGGTGAATTCTTTTGGCCTGCGAATGGCTCGGTTATGCTCTGGGTCGATTTACCGAGGTCTCTATGATAACAAAGGTTCGCGCAGCGCTTTCGGAGATATAAATTATGACTAGCCTCTAGCCTGTAAACAATTAATAGCAATCGTGTTCGCGACGAGGGGAGCGGGAAACTCTGAATACATAGAGTCTCCGCGTGTACTCGGAATGAACTCGGCAGCACGGTGTCCGCGTATAAGGTATCTTTGATGAGATACACACGCGGTGTCTTTCTTTAGGGGCTCATTAGGACGGTCGGGTCCATTAGATCTCGTCCAACAAAAACAGTTTCAACTTGCTAGCCGGATCTCTGATACTCGATACTGTCCCGGGCCGAATGCAGTCGCCCGGATCCCTTTGCCGGGCGTCTGGGTCCAAGTAGTCAAAGTGCAAAGGCTCTGAAGGGACGCGACGGTCTCTCGCAGAACGTCAGAATCCGCGAAACCCGGTCTCCGAGGTTTCTGTCAAAGTACGAGCCAGAGGAAAAAAATGAAAGCCATCTCAGGAGCCGGATGGAGCGCTCTTGACACGTTCCGAGAGATTGGATCACCCCTTTTCGAGGATCTCTAAATATTTTCCGAGCAATCGTGCACTCCGAGGAACGTGGCAAACGGAAGTATGAATCGATGACTGTTCATAAAACTCCTCTAAGCTGATTAACCACTGAGTCATTTCAGACGCAAGAGCCGACTGTCAAAAAAGGTGGGATCATCCTTTGTGTATCTGGACGCAACGTTTTGTTATCCCAACAGTTCATCAGAACGGCGTCTAGACGCGAGCCACTGTGTTTTGCACATTCGCAAATTGAAAATATTCATTTTGAAATTTGAGAGTTGACGGAATTCAAATTGTTTCAATCTCGGACGGACGATTAACACAGTGGACTGGATCGTAACATTTTACTATAACTCCTAAATTATTCCTACCTACTGATAATTATCGTAATAAACATATTTTTTGCAATCATTTTTTAATTCAATCTGTAAACTTTGTTGTTTTAAAATAATATTAAAAATTGTTCATTTGTTACTTGTTTAGTAGTTTTTCAGATAATTTAAATCACCGATGTCTTCGGTTATAATTTTCTCTGTATTTCATGAATTATTCATAACATGAAGAATAAATGTTGAGTAGAAACGAATAAATGTTTCGAGTAGATGTTTTCACTATAAGCTCCTAAAAACTTATTTTCCTCGGTTTGCTTGTTCAGATATTATAATCTAATGAAAAAAAAATGTTGACGCTTTATTTTACACGTCTGTAAATCCAACAATTTTTTAGATCTCGAAAAATTCTTTGAGGTACGTTTATATATCATTACAAATTTGAGCAAAATTCGAAAAGTATTCGGAAACAGTGGGTCGAGAAACGCTTGCCTTTGGGTCTGGCGCAACATTTCGAGATCTCGAAGCGAAAATTCAAACGCAAACGTGTGCGTCGAACACATATCGTAAATCAATCGACCCACGTGTTTGAGTTTGGGAGATGCTCTTTCGCTTTTCTTCGTATGCGAAATACAAACTTGTGCGTCCAGAGACACAGCAGAGAACTATGCAAAGGAGATGAGACCTTAAACTTGATTTTCTCGAGATCCACAGAAGTATTTCGGTGGTGTCGTGGCCCGCAAGACACCCAGTATATTCGAGCGAGTCAGGAATTGCATTTCTCATTGAAATACCGCCATATTTCCACCGTGGTAACGCGTTACGTGCGCGGAGCTGACTAAGATCTACAATTCAACTCGGTCCCGCTAAGAAGCAAATCGCGTGGCACAACTTTCTGTGAGTCGAATTGGAAATAATGCGAGAAAAGAGAGACCCGGCTTCGACACGGACGACCGTTTTATCGGAAGTTTTAGCATTTCACTGACAAATTTCCCATACCGATCCGCGAGCACTCTCGGCGCCGCGTTCCTCCATCGGCAATCCAGTTTTATATCAGTTGTCCATTTCCATTCGGATCAAACTCTTTGAAAAATAAGCCGGCCCACGTCTTCTAGAACACTGTTCTCCTTTTTTTTTTCCTTTAAAACTACTCGAACGAAGTTTCTTTTTGTTCGGCGTCCTCCTTCGAGCAGAACTGTCTCCGTTTCCGAATCTCGAAGGGTTATATCGAGAGAGCGAAGAAAATAAAATGAAATCTCCTTGCCGAGCATTTCGCGACGAAAGAACACGAATTCTCCTCGTCGCGTCGATGCATTCCGGGCTATCTACAGGCCTGCGAGTTCGAGGCATAGTTTTCTCGGTTTCTCGTCGGAGAATGCGCAAACACCGAGGAAGATCGCTCGACTCGCGCCGTTTGGGCAATTTTCACTAGGAGAGCCAGCTTTCCGGCGAAATGCCGATAAACAAATTTATGAAAAAGCCAACATGAACAGTGTCCGATGAACGCGTAAATATTGTCATTATCTTAATTAAACTGCAGATCTCTATGCATTTATAGTAAAATTGAGTGACGAAAAAATTATATTAACACATTACCGACCGGTGATTATTGCATATTTTTGAAAAATGTATGGTACATGGGTAAATTTTCATTTAGCATTTAATATGAACTAACTAAGTCACCCTCAATAACGTCGTCTAATAGTTTCATTTAAGATTGCAATATCAAAGAAAATTTCTATGCTTTTTTTTGCTACAGCAGAATTATTGAAAATCCTATTAACAGGCTTCCGGTCGGTAAAGTGTTAAAATCGTTAAGGGAAGTAATAACATTTACTTTAGTTTCCGTTTCACGCAAACGATGAAGACAATTTTTATGTTCCACTAGCTGACCCGACAGACGTCCTGTCCAATTTTAATAAATTTGTTTGTGAAGCAATTGCAATTTGAATCTTGAAATTCAATTCGTTTACATCAATGTTTTTCTTATTGGGAACCAATAATACTTGCACCGTTTCAAAAATTATGATTTTTCCTGTTTGTCCGAATTTTCCTACTTTCCTTTGTGATTGTCTCGAATTTTTTTGTCTGAAAGCTTTTCCAGAACTATAACGAACAAAACAAAAAAAGAATTATGCATATCCATCGTTCGAATCGTGAGTTATGGTCTTGAGATCCTACAAAAATCTCATAGAAAAAAAACACTCATTATTTCCCGAATTTTCCATTTTTCTGGGCAACTTTTCCAATTTTTTTCCCCTAAAAACCTGATTCGGACTACAACGAACATTAAAAAAAAATTAGCCAAAACGGTCCAGCCGTTCTCACGTGATGTCGTGACCAACGAACAGCATTTCATTTTTATTAGATAGATAAAGATCCGCAGTCTGCTGATAACTAGCTCGAGAATTAAACATTTCTTCCGATAAAGAGTAGTTACCACTCCCTATGATTTAAAAAATTTTATATAATAATGGTACAGCAATTTTTAGTGGCTCCTCAGAGTCGCCATTCGAGTGCGAAGGATTAATATCGTCTGCATCGAAATCTGAATAAGTGTCCGGTGACTTATTGGGTATAAGATTTTTAAATAAAAAATTCGAAAGAATAGTGATCCTGGGTTACGGAGGTGTTGCTTTCAATGTAGGAGTAATATTACGAAAATTTTCAATATCCGCGACTGAAATTCCCGTAAATGATCGAAATGTCAGAGTGTGGAGCGGTTCGGAAATCGCGCGGCAAAACTCGAGATACGTTGGTCGTCGACGCCCACGCGGCGCTGCGCGTCGCGGCTTCGGTAGGCCGCGAGAGAAAAAATAGAAGAGGATGGACTGCCAGCCAGAAGTAAATAAGACAAAGGGCTTGGCAGAAGGGTGTGGGAGGGCCTCGGACGCGTGTGTGTATGGCGCGAGAGAGCTTTTCAAGGGAGCGAGACGTGTGCGCGCGGGAAACGCGAGAGCTCGTGTGCCGGCTGGCTGTGGACAAAAGCGTGGCTCGAGCTTTTTTAATTGTGTCCCTCCTACACCTGCTACCCCGGCTGCCATTCAACACCCCCGACTCACCCCCTCGGCCGACGCCCTCCCCTGCGACACCTTTCCACGTGGCCCCATTATTTCTTTCCCGTCGTTCCGTGAATCGGCTCGGTTTTATCGGAGTATCGCTCGACTTACCCCCCAAGGACGTATCGTACGCGAAACCGGGACGTTTCCACGGATTCCGGCGACGGGGCCGACGCGCGAATCGTCGAGATAGAATTTTTATTTTCCATAGACGAGCACCGTTTACCGGTGACGATAGCGGAACGCATCCTAGACGAGCCAGAGTGGGATCGAACGCGATGAAAAACGGTTCTCGCTCGAAATTAGACAGCCTCGAGAATTCTAACCCTTTCCACTCGAAGCTATTTAACACTAGAACTACCGAGCACTAAACGCAGCTGGTATACATTGCCTTCTAATAATGACAATATGGCATTTATTTAGATTTCGTATAAGGGATGATGGAATTTATTAAATATATGTTGTGGAATCTTACGATACCGCGTGTACAATGCTAAAATGTAATCTGTTGAATGGGTACAACTTTATGACCAAAAACAGTATGAATGGAGACTTTATAAAATGCGACGTGCTAGGTTCGATGGTTTCCTTGCGACTGACTTCTGTCCTCGCTATTTCCTTGCTACAAGGGTCGGTTATACCTAAGGACTGTAAACCGCCCCTTAAACCGACAGTTTCACGAAGTGGCAATCGTTGCACACCAAAACGGGATATTTAAATATGTACTTCAATAGAGAAGTTTACTAAAAAAATTTCTCAAAAAAACATATTTATACTTTTAATATATCTAATCGAAAAAATTCGCATCAGTCATTTTTACTTGTCCGGTAGTTCTAGTGTTAACCCTCATCCGTCTCTCCTGTCAATTTAAAACAGTTTTCCCAAAATAAGTTATACTGTTCTGTTACTTGTATACGTAAAGCCCGAAACTTCGTGCCGTTAATTTTTTAAATGCGAAACACATAACCGAAAATCCTAAGATGTAAATGTTAACTCATCAGTTGTTGAATTAAAATAAAAGTATCGAAAATTAAATGTTTACCTTGTTACGTGAGCTAAGTTTTACCAGTGTGTCAATTGAGGGAAATGAGGGACGGATGAGGGTTAACTCGAAAATGAAACTTACTTCCTAGTTAGAAGATTCCCGTCTCCATGATTTTTTTAAATTTCATGGATATCAAATTGGAGTAATACTAATGTAAGTGTTAATGAACGTAGCAGTTGACGCGACGTGAAACAAATAATATATAAAATAAATACTTAAATGTTTAGTAATTGATTAGATCATGTGAAGAATACTTTAAACAATGGTACAGCAATTTTTAGTGTTAACTCTTAAAAGCAACTGATTTGTGTCTTTTTATGAGCATCGAAATACTGAATTTAGTTCGATTTATTTGCAATATGCGCTTCAATTAACCCTTCGAGGACGACGATGGATCATCGACAGTCTGCTTCTGTGTGATCGATGTTGAAGCCAGTCCAGATATCAGTTTTGCATTTCATAAGAATTTGACGTGCCGACATGACTGTCCAGTATGTTTAGCCAGTGATATTTCCCGATTCGGAATAGCGAAACAATGATGTTGGATCGGAAAGAGCCGTCGATCGGACGTCGACGAGGTTGACGGGTTCGTTAAAATCAAGAGCGTCCCGTCTATTTTCAATCAGGCCGCGATTTAATTAGATAGATCTCATTATCGAGCAGCGAGATAGGATACACGCACCGAAACGTTCATGAATGTCTCGCGACATCAATCATCCCGGTAATCCTCATTTTAACTAGCCGACACTCTAACCGAAAACACTCGCGCATTCGGAAAAAAGAAATGTCTTTTTAATCCATTTAGTGGTTGAGAAAATTACTTTTCAATTTTGGCTCCTTTCACATAATTGTCGATGATGTTCAATATTTTATTCAAGACTGATCTCTCCATAAATTTCCCTGTGAATTATTTACCTAGTTTCGAGATTCGCGCATTCTGAAAAAAGAAATGTATTTTTAATCCATTTAGTGGTTGAGAAAATTACTTTTCAATTTTGGCTCCTTTCACATAATTGTCGATGGAAAAAGTATATGTTCGATATTTTATTGAAAACTGATCTCTCCATAAATTTCCCTGTGAATTATTTACCTAGTTTCGAGATTCACGCATTCTGAAAAAAGAAATGTATTTTTAATCCATTTAGTGGTTGAGAAAATTACTTTTCAATTTTGGCTCCTTCAACATAATTGTCGATGGAAAAAGTATATGTTCGATATTTTATTGAAAACTGATCTCTCCATAAATTTCCCTGTGAATTGTTTACCTAGTTTCGAGATTCGCGCATTCTGAAAAAAGAAATGTATTTTTAATCCATTTAGTGGTTGAGAAAATTACTTTTCTATTTTCGCTCCTTTCACAAGTTGTCGATGGAAAAAGTATATGTTCGATATTTTATTCAAAAGTAATCTCTCCATTTTCCCTGTGAATTATTTAGCAGCCAGTCTCGAAATTCGCGCTTGGCAATTAGAGCGAAGCAGCAGAATGCTTCGGGAAGCCTCTGCGATGTCACAGTTTCGCAGGGTTCGCGAAAAATTGCACAGCTCCTGATAAAGGAAACGCAATCGCAATTCTCGCATTCTTCCCTTGGAAATTTCTAGCAGTTAGTCGGTAGTCGACGGGAGGGGCGCCGAGCATTATGTCAGAAGTTTAATATCTTCCCTTCGCTTGGCAGTCTTTTGAAGTCGCTCTCGCGCGGCACGTGGCCACTGTATTTGTGTAACAGACTGTAGACAATATAGCTAACCAAATATTTCAGTCCATCGGGAGCGTTGTTTCTCTGCGATCCTGCTCACGTTCAACGGGGGCATTGTTCATTTAATTCCTCGCTCCGAAAATATGAGCGGAACTAACACGCTCGGATCTCCCTCGGATTTGCCTTTAGACGCTGCCTTTCGCGATCGAACTGTCCGAAATCTGAGAAAATATTTTCTGTGTTCCATCAAACGAGTGCTTCACCGAATCGTCGAAAAGCAACGAATCCGTTTCACTGTTTCGTTAGTTCTACAAGTTCAATATTGCTTGTGTCACGATTAACCCTTTGCACTCGGTTGTCCCCTCTGAGGCACCACTACAAATTGCTGTACCATTATTCAAAATATTGTTTACATTATTAATTATATCGGTATCTAATCAGTTATTAAACATTTAGGTATTGTATGAGGTATTATACTAATTTCATATCCATAAAATTTCAAAAATCAATGGAAATGGAAATATTCTAGATCGGAAGAAGAAGTTTAATTTTCCAGTTAAAATAGCTCCGAGTGCAAAGGGTTAATAGGTTAATGAATTTTTGTCAAATATTGCGTGATCCATAATTGAAGAGAGCAGCATCGATTCGCATCGATCTCGCTCATTATTCTTAATTGCGAGCCATTAGGAGGAGAACCAACGTTAATTCGTACACAGGTGGACGCGGGTAAAAGGACACGCGCGCGAGTACGAGCAGAAGGGACGAGGCCAGTATTAAAAAGATAATTAAGAAGCCAGAGGAGACAATGGGCGTTCCAATCAAAATTCAAGGCAGACAGCATTGTGCCGCGGCCTTGCACTCCGTTCCCTTTTCCTTTTCTCCCAGTTCATCGTAAATGAGCGCGTTCCTCTCGCCATTAAGGCGCGATTTTTCCAAGTGCCCGCGGATCGGTTCCAGTTCCGTCGAATTCGATCGTGAAATCGGTCAGCACCTCCACCGAATCGGGTTCGAATCAATGTGTTCGATGGTCCCGTTCGAATTGATTTGTTGAAAATTCATGTGAACGTATTAGGTCGTTCCGAAAGTAATTTACATTTATTATTACTAGACACCGTATTTTATGCGTAGTTTCACCCTTTGCACTCGGAGCTATTTTAACTGGAAAATTAAACGTTTCTTCTGACCTACAATATTTCCATTCTCTATGATTTTTTTAATTTGATAAATATCAAATTGATATAATACCTCATACAATACTTAACCCTTTGCACTCGAAGCTATTTTAACTGGAAAATTAAACGTTTCTTATGACCTACAATATTTCCATTCTCTATGATTTTTTAAATTTGTTAAATATGAAATTGATATAATACCTCATACAATACTTAAATATGTAGTAATTGGTTAGATACCGACATATCTGATAGTGTAAACAATTATTTAAATAATAGTACAGCAATTTTTAGTGGCGCCTCAGAGGCGCCACTCGAGTGCTAAAGGTTAACACATTAAAAACATTAGACGAATTAAAACAATACTGTTTATATTATTTTCAACCTGTGGAATAAATAAAATTCTATGTCGGTTTGTTGCAATTCAGGTGGAAAATTTTTGTTTTGCATAAAAATCCGCTGTCTAGTTGTCACTTAACCCTCGTCCATCCCTCGTGTCAAGTTGACACAATTTTCCCGAAATAAGTTATACTGTTCTGTTATTTGTACAGGTACATTTTCATGAAACTTCGTGTGACTTCTATTTGTTTAATGCGGAACACATAACCGAGAAATCTAAGATGTAAATGTTAACTCGTGAATTTGACAAATAAAAATTCTGATATATCTTGACAGGTGACACTTCGGACGTAATTTCCTGGCTTGCGGTGCTTTCGAACCGTTCAAGTACCTTTTCAAAATGCAGCGTACGAACGACAAAGTTTTGTGCTGTTTAAGAAGAAGACAGTTGACGCGACCTTAACACTTGACCGACCGGAAGCCTATTAATAGGATTTTCAATAATTCTGCTGTACCAAAAAAAAAAAGCATAGAAATTTTCTTCGACATTGCAATCTTAAATGAAACTATTAGACGACGTTATTGAGGGTGACTTAGTTCATACTAAATGCTAAATGAAAATTTACCCATGTACCATAGATTTTTCAAAAATATGCAATAATCACCGGTCGGTAATGTGTTAATAAATAAATACATAGAAAAAAGAAGAAAGAACTAGAAGACGAACAGAGAAGAAAAATGCCGGCGCGTCGATCGGATATGTTTGAAACGGATCGTTTCTTCGGGGCCATCAATCCGACCGCAAATATTGTTCGAAGCAACGGCAGGATTATTCGAGGGCGGGATTTATCTTCGAAAATAATTCGAGGAACGCCGGCCCGGTAATTACTCGGGGCCGCGGGCGAGAGCTAAAGCTAACAAGCTGTCGAACGAGAAGTAGAAGGATTTAAATGTACCGCGGAAATCGAAACCCCGTGACATCCTGCCGTAATGAGAGAACAATGTCTCCGGAGAACAAAGAGGAGTAACAATTGCCCGCGCGGTGTCTGGCTGCGCGCGAATTACAGTAATTGTCCGGGCAGAAAATGAAGTAACACCACGACGGGGCCACGATCGAATTTTAGTTTGAACTCGAGTCGAAATTTTCTCAGCTTCCTCCTCCGTTTTCCTCCCTCTCTCTCTCTCTTTCTCTATCTCTCTCATACACACACACACATACATACACACAGACTGTCTCTTTCCCTGTTCTCACGACGAAACGTTAGAGGGACGTGTGTGTCCGATGGTTCGAAGGCAGCACGACTCGTGTACCAATAAAGACTGGGTCGATCGTTGATCGTCAAACACGCGAGATCATAAGCGCTACATAATCAGATTGCTCGAGGCTCGCACACCCCTTGTCCACGGTCCGCGAGGGAGCAATATGAAATTGGTCGTTGACGAAACACCTTCAGGGTGATAGCCACCCCCTCGCCAAAAAACGCCGTGGGATACGGCCCGCTTCCACCCTAACGTGATCATTAAATTCATTGCAGAAGCTCAACCCCTAATAAGCGAGCCACCCCTCGTTAAAAAGCTGCGATGGCCGCCTGAAGATTCCGAAATCTTTTTAATCTGTCCTGAATAGACTCCCGCGAATTCCAACCCCCCCTTTTCAAATCATTTTCCGTCCGTTCTGTCGAGTAGAAAGGATTCTAAACACCTGTATAGCGGAACTCCTAATCAGCGAGCCGCCACTTGCTGGAAACAAGCTACTTCAGTATATTCTAGGTCAGAAGAAAAAGGTTGTGCTGCGATGAAAATAACTTGGAGTGCAAAGGGTTATCCGTCTTGCACCCTGGAAATTTCAGGCGAGCGACAGGACAATACGTATGTGAAGATGAAGGTGATCGGAGTCCCCTTTTGTCAATATTCACCCCCATTAAAATGATTTTTCCTCTAACACGCGAGCCACCGCTTGCAAAGAAGCTTGCTATCTCAAGAATCTATAATCTTCTTTTATGAAGAACAAGTAGAAGATCCCGGGGCAATGAATGTGGAAAAAAATTGATTCGAAACACCGGGGAGAACGGAAAAGAACGTGAAAGGGGTGGATATGAAGGTCCGAGGTTTGAGACAGCCATCGGTTAATTAATTATCCCGGTGCGGCGAGTTAATTCGCAGCGTCTCGGCCATTAATGCAAGGGCGTGCAGTTCGAAGGGTCGCAACTGCTCGCCTAGTTACATAAGTAGGTGCAAGGCAGGAGAAGGCAGGAGGCCGGAGGCGAGATCGTACGTTTATTGATTCGGTTTTCTCTCGCGGTGGAGCTTTTTTTCCCTCTCGCACCCGTAGATCCAGCAGCCAGTCCTTATCCTACTCGGTTTTCTGTTGCGCTCCCACCCGAAGCGAGGCATCGCGACGTTCGAAGTAGGACGCAACCTTCGGGGGGGCTCTTTCCTTTCCTGTACGGCCCTGGATGACCCAAAACGCTATCGAGTTAGTTCTTCTGTATCGCCGGTGGTCCTACCCCAGCGATGGGATCAAACCTGCCGCGAGCAAACCACCGCGAAACCACGCGAGTTGCAGACGAAATAAATACATCGATAGATATTAGGGTGGTCCTTAGTTATACTTGGTGAACATGTTTTTTTGCGAGATTTTTGTCACGCCTCCCCATAAAATTGTGCCATTTGGTAAGAAAATAATACCTGCAAAAGATAAAGTTGATCGGATAAGGGGAATACGTGACTCATTGACGTTGAAGTTGACAAAAACATGAGAAATTTTATAGGAATAAAAATGAAAAAAAATGATTTTGTTTAGAAGTTTTTAGTATTGCTGCAGGGACCTCGAACCGTCTGCAGAATTCATGAGGGATTGTGATACGATTTTTACACTGTTAACCCGAAACACGAGATTTCAGCGAAAACGGACTTGTTAGCGGGAAGGTGGCGGACAACAATTAGACAGGCTAATTAATGTGAAATAATCTGAATTCGTACAAAGTACACTTGTACTTGAATGCACGTAAGAAATTATGATATTTTTCGAGGTATAAAATATTTAACTTGAATTTTCAGTATACTCTTCACATTTAGCAAGCAGTTAATTCTATTTCAAAAACTTCGCGCTCGATGAGGCATGACTTCTCGACGTCCGATAGCTTTAAAACTTTGGATATATCATTTTTTTCATGAAAAATAACGATATTGGGGGGAGGCGTGTTCAAAATTTCATGATCGAGAAATAAGGACCACCCTAATAGATATGGATCTATACATCCGATAGATTATGAAGTTATAGTTGTAAGGAATAGCCGTATTTATCATAAGCAATCGTTGACAGACGTGTTTGTCACGGGCGCGTTCCTTTCGATCTGTCTTCTTTTTCTAATTCGTTGGCGATCGTAATTTTACAATTCTGTTGTTATTTTCGATTTTCTACTTTTATAAAGTTTACTATATATAGGGTTGTCTGCCAATACGTGTACATACATTCAACCGTATATAGTTATACATGTTGAACGAAATTATGCATTAAAGGACAGCATAATCGATGCTAAAACTCGACAAATAATGATTAGATTATCAGATTAGATTAATTAATTTCTGCTAATACGATATACATCAAAGTTTCCAAAGTTATTGTGAAAGGTTCGAAACTGTCTGGCATAGGTTCGAGTATATGTACTTACTGGACAGGCCACTTATTACAAGATCGTTACTAATATATAAATTTAATTAATAATCATATCGATTGTCCCTCTCTACTTGCGTAAAACAATTGCTATGTACCTGAACGTGCAGTGAGAACTAGAGCTGGATTTCAAACACTTAAAGCAAGATCTACTTATGGATCAATTAATCCAATGAATCGCAATAATTGCAGACTCAACTACTATCTATAATCGTGTTGATTTTTTTTATTGAGCCTTTACAAAATTTTAAAAAGCAACTACGTAGTATTATAGGATAATACCATATAGTTTGTACCATTAGTTTTTGTGCATGTCCCTCCTTTGTTATTAGACGAGTAGTCTTTTATCTTTCTCTTTTCTTTTTATTGTAAACACTTATGTAAAAGGGCTTCAATCCGTCTGTAATAAATAATAATAACATAAACATGCGGTCTATCCGTCATAGCCCACTTAGGAACGAAGATATGATCGGATACTTTCCGGACAGGCCACGTATCGGATACGTAGCTATAGAAGCGAAGCAGACAAACCCAGGAAGGTGTTCGACAGCAGAGAAGCAATATTATTTCTGCCACTATTAAGGAGAAGATCTTATCCGTCGAGATTTCCGTTGAACCGTGTGTAAGAAGAGCCAGTCTAATCGCTAGACTGGATAGGGATCTTGAAGAGAGTACGAAGACGTCTTTAGGATCGCAACGAGCCTAACGATCGGTTTCTCTCGAGCCGTTTGGCTCGTCGCGTCGCGTCGGTTCTATCTTCGACCTCGAAATCTCAAAGTGTCGCGTTCCAGTTCGCGGACGGATTCTCGATTTCGAGAAACCCGAAGAAGGAGGCTTAATAAACGTCCGCGGATATTTTTATCGTTCGACGATATTCGCGCAGAGAATTTAATAGCCCTATTATCCGGCCGATACAATGGCATTATACGGGCCGAGGTTTCTCTCTCGCATAACAGTCCGACATTATAAGGAAGATTTCTCTTTCGGGACATCGACGTAATACGACGCCTTGCCTCTCATTCAGCCGTGCAAGCCTATTCTGTCTTGCTCGCCGGAGCCGAGTTATTAGACCCACGGTCGTTCCATTTCAAGCGCAGTTTGATTAACGATTTTCGTCGCCGCCGGCTCAATAACGACCGAGAAACGATCCTGTTCCACTCGTCGTAATTTTCCTCGTAAATATCCGCCCGCGAGCGGCCGGCTTACCTCGTAGATTTAGGAGGAAACACGGCTGAAACCGGCGGCTAAGACGGTACAGCTATTGGTAGACGTTTGGTAATTATTCGAGATACCGCGGTGGTGTCTGATCGATTTTCACGACTAGACTGCGGATGTTTATGCAATTTTCAATTTTCATACTGGCATAGAAATAATTATTAATGGGAGAAAACAACAGTCTTTGCATCCGAAACATACGAAACAAATAAAAATCTTACTAAATTCTATCGAAGTTGATATTCTAGCATTTTTTGAACATTTTCGTAAGCCATAATCTTGTAGACTCCAGCCAGACATACATGAATAATGGTACAATATTCGAGCAGAAAATCATTTTACAATTTATTCTTTTAATTGTGTCTGATCGATTTTCACGACTAGACTGCGGATGTTTATGCAATTTTCAATTTTCATACTGGCATAGAAATAATTATTAATGGGAGAAAACAACAGTCTTTGTATCCGAAACATACGAAACAAATAAAAATCTTAAATTCTAGGATTTTTTGAACATTTTCGTAAACCATACGTTGTAGACTCCAGCCAGACATACATGGATAATGGTAGGATATTCGAGTGGAATATTATTTTAGAATTTCTTCTTTTTAATTTGACGATCTAGAATATTATGCTTGAGCACCTTGGCCCGGTAACCGGAAGCGCGGCACGGAACCACCGGTGTTTACGCTTCTTACTGGAGCCGCGGGCAACCTGCCGCGAATAATAATGCCACCCCCGTCGACGGGAACATCCACCGACGAGGAACGAAGCCGATCGAGCCGGGGAATCGCTCTATCTCTCGACCGGAAACGACGTTTGCCCGACGCGCACCGAGAAACCGCCCCGGAAAGGATCAAGATAAAGATCCTGCAACGTCACGGCGACGAACGGTAACGTAATATTCCCGATCCGCCGCGGAAGCTTTAGAAACGAGATAAAGGAGAGCCCGTGGTACAATTAATCCTGGCCTGTGCACCGGGTGGCGAAAAAATTACGACCACACGGTCCCGGGACCGCGATTCTAGGTCAGTGGGCCGAGCCTTCTTACGTCCGCGCCATTTTTCTCTATCTGCTCATCGTTTTCGGCCAAATGTTATTTACAGGGAACCTTCTGCCGCCCTATTTTTTAGAAGTAACCCCTAATTATTTTACAGTGGAAATATTCATAAAAGCGGTTCTCTGTTTTCCTGTAGATCTTCGAAATCATAGTGGAATCGTAAAAATCCTTAGAACGAAATTTTTGTAGAATCTTTCGATTTCAATCATTCTCCTTGCGAAACGTTTACCAACATGGAAAAATTCTTGTTGTTTTTTAACTTGCGGAACTTATTTCTTTTTAATTGTGATTTTTTAAAGTCCTCAAAATTTTCGGATTCCACTTTTAGCTGCACATTCGCGACATTTTTCCGATTAAAATGATACCAAACACGATACAGTTTGGATTCTCCATGACTGTTTAATTCATTAAGAAATTGTTCGCTATCTACTGATAATTATCGTAATAAACATACTCCTTCAAATCATTTTTTAATTAAATCTATAAACTTTGTTGTCTTAAAATGAAATTCAAAATTGTTCACTTGTTACTTATTTAGTAGTTTTTCAGATAATTTAAATCATCGATGTCTTCGGTTATAAATTTCTCTGTATTTCATGAAATGTTCATAATATGAAGAATAAATGTTGAGTAGAAACGAATAAATGTTTCGAGTAGATACATAGATTTTCCTCGGTTTGCTAGTTCAGCTATTATAATCTAATGAAAAAAAAAATGTTGACGCTTTATTTTACACGTCTGTAAATCCAACAATTTTTTCGATCTCGAAAAACTCTTTGAGGTACGTTTATATATCATTACAAATGAGAACACATCCAAATTTGAAGAAAATCGTGAACAGTATTCTGAAGCAGTGCGTCGGAGGGTTAAAAATGACGCGTTCATTGATTCACCGATCGAAATGAATTTGCCGTTTATCCGGGAAGGGTTGGTCCGCGACGACGACGCCTCCGGCTATACATCTCTTTATCCGCGGCAGAGAATTCACGGCGGGGGTAGCTCGCGTCGCACTTTAAGGGTTGCTACCATTAAACCGTGGCGCGGGCTAGCGCGGCGCGCGTTCAAATGATTTGTGGCGAATGCCGGGAAATGGGCGAAGTTTCCACGGCGATGACGATACAAACGACGAATAATAACGTGCCCGGGCTAAGTAAGAGTTGGCAAAAGTGAAATCTAGTGAAAAGTCCCATTATACGTAACTGGCCCGTGGGTTTCGCTGCCCGGGCTCTTCCTGAACGAGCAACACCCTCCAGAACCATTCTGAACGAACGATGCGATTCAATAGAAGTTAATGATAGATTTCGAACTTCTGCTTGGCTTATTGAACTTCTGAAGCAGTATTTTATTCGTATTAGAAATAATTTTAAACACTCAAAGGTGTCATAGAATATACAATTCTTCTTGAAAATCAATTGAATTTATATCTGATTCATGTTCGACCGAAAGTATTCACTGGAGAACTGGTGCAATAATGTTCTTAAAAAATCTTCTTCTATAGGTATATAAAAATGATGTTCTGACTTATTCACCTATCAACGCCCAGGCTATACCCTTGGACCTTTATGATCTATACAAGGGATAAGAAAGGATATTTCGAAATTCAACCCCTAAGGGGGTGAAAAGGGGTTGCAACGATTGTATGAGGAATATTTTTTATTTGTGGTCGAATTTGCTCGAAACTTGGTCTTAATGCTCTTTGATACAATCATAGGGGTGAATGAGAGGTTAAAAGGTCTTATAGTTATAATATAAAATAGTCATAATATAAAAACTGCCAATTTTGTCTATGGGTTTCCGAAAGCGTGAATCGTCTAAAGAATTAAACGTAATGTCCTGAACATAATTAAGAAAAGTTTATTTGAAATTTATTCCCCTCTTGTGTCATCTTGCCTAAAGAGTTTTAATTATCGAATGATTCAAATTGTATTTTGATTTCGCCGTTTATGCCGGCTCTCTGTATCACAGCACGGCACGGCCCTCATGCAAGCTATAAAATGCGAGAGTTTCTCCATCGACAACGAGAGGAACGAAATGGAAAATCATTTCCCTTGCACCTAAATTGCCGAATTATTTTGGTTCTCCCCTGCTTAGAGCGGTTTTAGACTAGCCGGGGTCCGAGCACCTCGGACAACAGAAAGCACGGACTCACGGTCCGATATTACGATCCTACTTTAAATAAATCACGAATAAACTCCGGCCCTTCGAGGATATCGGCGGGCGATCGGTGAAATCGGGGAAGACGATTCCATCGTGGGGAGGCTGAGTGACTAGTGATTTGCTAAAGTGTTTCCTAACGTTTGGAAACGCGAGGGTGAATCTCTGCGCTCGAGCCCCTACGATAACTACGGTTAATGCCTTCTCGACCGGTGGTGGTGGAATACTAAAGCCCCCTAACGCGCCCACGCGCCGCTGCAGGTCGCCGTAAAAGTTGATGAAAGGTCTGCGGAAATGTCAGCCGAGATTCGTTGACCGCTCGTGCATACATAGTTGATCCGTTTCAAACGCAGCGAAACTGTTTGACAGGAACGTAGCTACGCCCACACGGTCACGATGACGACCGTTGTCGTATTGCGACGTAATCAACCCACAGAGTATCATCACAGAATGAATGTCGTCACTGCTAACGCATCGAGCGTCCACCTACGTTCCCATGAAAAAGGTCACAGGTCTGAAGTGGCACTGTAAACGCCTTGATTCGAGATGCTAGCTGGACAAAACCTTCTTTATGTAAGAATGTTTATACCACCATGTACATGACTAAATATGACTTATAATATTTACCTGTTATTGATTTATACTGTTATATATAATATTATTGATTTATACGTTGCGTTAGCATTTTGTTAACAAATCCATGTAACCATGAGTTTTGGTTAAATAAACAGTTTCCTACGAATGAGCAAAGGATATTGACGTGTCAAACCTCCTTACATTTATGATTTCTACACTGCCGATCTTTATGCATTTACGAAGAAATTGGTTCGGCAAAATATATAAAACAGTAAAAGAGGAATGGGTGGAAGAATGAATGGATAGAGGGATGGAAGGATGAGTGATATAGTAGATCTGTAAAAGCAAGTCCAATTTCTTGGCCGCGAGGACGAAAATAAATTAAAATAAATAATATAAAACAGTAAAAGATTGAGATATTCAATATGGTATCAATTACATTGATCGAAAATGGTTGCAACTCTTGAAAAGTTTCGAAGAAGCTGAAACTCTCGTTGAGACGTAACTCCTCTCACTTAGATACTATTATTAAGGAAGTTATTAACATTTTATTCCAATTTATGTACCTAATACGATCGATAGACTTGTAACGAACTATGTAATTAATTGAAACTGCACCATCCAAGGTAAGATTTCTCGGAAACATCACTTAAAGTTATGGAATCGTAAGACCTCGTTATAAGAAAGCAGAGATTCGAGAATGGAGTTGACCATATATCAATGCAATATTACAAAAGTCGATTTTTTATCGCATCGTCGACGAGAGTCGATTGCCACCCTCGATC
This sequence comes from Lasioglossum morio, assembly GCA_916610235.2. Classification (NCBI taxonomy): domain Eukaryota; kingdom Metazoa; phylum Arthropoda; class Insecta; order Hymenoptera; family Halictidae; genus Lasioglossum; species Lasioglossum morio. Next base: position 19,555,494 of record OU744323.1, on the reverse strand, counting down.
TTTCTTAAATTCGATAGCACTGGTCCGCCATTTGCTGAGAGTTTATACGATTTACAATCCACCCGCACTCTACTGATGAAATCAACCCTTCTTTGATCCGGAAGACCGTTCTACCTCGCCTAGGAAGTGAATTCTACTGTGGCAATCGTACACTTACGAACATTTTAATTTTTACTCTGAACCTTTCTGCAGGATGTTTTAGTCTCGAGGAACGTATGCTCTGCTAATTTATTGTAGACTAGCTTTTCCCCGAGGCTTCGCTCGCACAGGAAACTGTTTAATGTCCTCGAAAATTGATATTGTTTCTCCATAAACCTCTTAATCCCCCATTCACACCTATAGAGTTTTAATTTTATGTCACATCGCCATCTTAGATTTAAAAATTGATGTCATTTTCGTAATTAACGTCCCTAAACCTCAATAGCAACATCCATACCGATTTTTAGGCTTATTTACACCATTTTACCCCATTTGTCGAATATAAGTTTGAATTTAATTTATAAGGAGTTGATTCTTGAAAAACCACCACGTATCTAAGGGTTTGATTAATCATATCAAAGAGCAATAAGACCAAGTTTCAAGCAAATCGGATCGCGAACAAAATATTCCTCATACAAACGTTGCAACCCCTTATCACCCCCTTAGGGGTTAGGTATTAATACATCATTTTTGTATATGGACGAAGAAATAGAGAATAGAGAAACGACATGTTTCTTTATATCATGTATTTGTATACATGTGTTTGGAAAAACCTAATAATATTTGTATAACGGTAGGTCACTTCAAGAGGAATACAGTGACCCATATTACAAAGTTCATAAAAGGGCAACTCTTAACAGTAATCGTACCGCAACCACTCAACTGATTGCTTTCACATTGTTTATCTTTTAATTATTGAAATTATAAAGATGCTGTTTTATAAAAATTGTGAAAAATCTAAATCAATTCAATCCTGTAATCTTTATAAAACGATATATCTGTGGTTGCCAGGAAGAACACCGTATGTCACATACTTTAATGCTTTGACATAGGACATCGAATGAATTGCATTATTTTTTTAAGCCTTTCGAATTTGTTTTTCGTGACATTCTTCCTGATAAATACGTAAATCCTATACTCTAAAGTTGAATTAATGCATAAATTAAAATGTTTCGAAATTGTGATACGCGGCGTTCTTCCTTACAACCACGCGACGATTCGATTTTAAGCTACCATATCCTATAGGGCATATTTCATAAAATTCTTTGTCCTGATATCATGAAAGTAAGTGATGCTTTGAATCAATAAACTGATCGATATAGGATTTTCTTGAGGAAAGAAAAAACGCTTGTAACTAATCCCCTACTGAATTATTTGAATTTTCTATTGATAAATATGATAATTTCGATAATATTAAAACATAGTTTCAACATAGAGTCCAGTGGATAATAGACGATGAATTTTTCGATTTTTCTCCACAGGGTACCGCACTGTGCGACGTCGGGATATTTATGTTAAAAGACGACGGAGTGGATAATGCAAAGACGAAGACGGTAGGCGTCTGAAAAGATTGAACAGTCCTCGAGGTATCGTCGGTTCTTTCAATTCGACAGTCAACAGTGCACGGCGACTAAAGGAAATCGATAGATCGGCGGGTGTGTGTACGTGGGAAAGGTTGCCTAACACAATGGCCTCTTTAAACTCTCTTTTGCAGTCTAGGAAAGACGCGCGACCCCTAAATTGCATTTGAATAAAGCAATTTGTGCACACAGCGTAATCCAATTCGGTCCTCTTGCTAGTTTTCGCTACGCGAAAGCACCGATAAATCAACCAGTTGCGCGGGCGCCGCGCATCGGGTCGAGCACACCCCGCCGATATAACCATATGGCTTAATTTCATTCGTTTCGCCCCGTATTTCCCACCCCTTCCGAGAAAAAAAAGACCGCCCGAAGCGCGCGTGACCGTCGCAGTCTTCCCATTCGTGAACCACCGTCACCTCGTCCCTGTTGCATCGCTATCATACGCCAATTTTACGGCTCAACCAATTTTCATAGAGTATTCACAAGCCTAAGAGAGAATTCTCTTTACCTAACCCTTTATACCCTAAATTAACACTTTACCTACCGAAAGCTTATTAATAGGATTTTTAATAATTGTGCTGTGCCAACAGAAAGCATAGAAATTTTCTTTTTATTGCAATCTTAAATGAATCTGTTAAATGACGTTATTGAGGCTGACTTGTTAGTTTGCTATAAAAATTGCTGTTGCTATAGAAGGTTCCATTGAAAAGTGTTTTGCCATGTACCATAGATTTTTCAAAATTATGCAATAATCACCGGTCGGTAATGTGTTAATTAATTGATAAATTCTTGAAAATGGTCTAAATTCAGACCGAAAACGTTGAATGAAATTTCATGTGATATCTTGCAAATTTGCTTATTGTCTCCAATCGATCGAACCAGTGCGCCAATAACATTAATTGTAGAATTCTCAAGCAGTACTGATCGATTTTCTCGAAACCTTTTTTTCCTCCCCGAGTCTTAATTTTCGAGAGAATACCGACTCTGAGAATTTGTTCCGCTCAAACTATAGCAGCTATCCGAATGATTATACATATATGTACATTTAATTCGCCTTGTTCGCGAGATTATCGATGTAGTCCCCCTTTCGCCACCTAGAATTTACAGCGCCTTTAGTTTTAGCTTTTGTGAAAACGAAAAACCCCGGCCATACCAAAATCCCAAAAACTAAATAAATATATGTTAATATTTTACCACGTTTTTTTAAATTTACAGTCAATAATCAACGAGTGTTAGGCTACATGGGAACGATACGAGCATACCATAAATGTAATACAAAACTGAACACTATGGAAATATTGCTACGAAATACGTGCATCGGTCAAAACTCATTCTGCGATGTAAATCGAACAGTGTCCTAGTATTTCCAGTATGAACGCTCTTTCCGCTGAATCAAAACAATTACCGAGATCACACAGAGGGATGGTTTCGCAGGAAATTACTCATTCAAGGCATATCTAACGTCCGAGCAAATGCAGTCTCTCGTTCTCTGTATGTACAAGGCAAAAGATGTGAAAAGCAGAAGTAATTCGATCGGAGCCACGGCCGCGCAATCTGCGTCGGACAATAGCGAGTGGCTCGACTAATTATGAACGGCGCTGTACATAAACATTCAACTGCTCGTTGCATTGTAACGCGTACACCAAAACGGTCAGAGAGAGAGAGAGATAGAGAGACGTGGATTCAACACAGATTCGCGCGAGATACGTCGCGAAATAGTGCAACGGCGTAGAACGGGCTAGAGCAGCACATTCGAAATCACGTGAAATCAATAAACGATTAACTCTTACGGCCTCGGCGGACGGTATTCACGCGAGTTCTCGTATTTCCGTGAATATCCTGCGCCAGGATACTATTCTACTCTCCGTCTCCCTCCCTGCCCGTGTCCAGGGCTTGAAACGGTTCCAAAAATCTCTGTTTCGAACCGCGTCGCCACGTAGAAAGATTCCGGTTAAAACGGATGCGAACAACCCAAAATTTCCAACTATTATTTGCCTCGGCTTTCGATACCGGTTCTACGTCCGTTGCATTCCCGAGGAAACAGATATAATCGAAATCAGATATGTTCCTTGACACTTAACACATTACCGACCGGTGATTATTGCATATTTTTGAAAAATCTATGGTACATGGGTAAATTTTCATTTAGCATTTAGTATGAACTAAGTCACCCTCAATAACGTCGTCTAATAGTTTCATTTAAGATTGCAATATCAAAGAAAATTTCTATGCTTTTTTTTTTTGCTACAGCAGAATTATTGAAAATCCTATTAATAGTCTTCCGGTCGGTAAAATGTTAAGAATTTAAATTAGTACATTTTTCTAAGCAAGCGAGTTTATACATTTGTTTTCGTTTTTAATATCTTAGTGTTTTCTGCTTGTTCGGGAATGCGTTTGCCTAATTATATATTAATTAATTGATAAATTCTTACAGACGCAATGCAGAAAATTTACATTCTTGAAACTGGTCTTTTCGACCGAAACGTTGAATTGAATTTCATATGATATTGTTGCAAATTTGCTTATTGTCTCCAATTGATCGAACCAGTGCGCCAATAACATTAATTGTAGTTTTGAATAATTGTCGATCGAGATAAAGAGAATTGAAACAGATATAGTAGCGGGAAAGGTTGTTCGGGACCGGGACAGAAGTTGCTCGCTAGCCGTTTCAAGAACCGAAATCGATGTTATAACAATTTTCAAGCCCCGTCTCTGCCATTCCCGGTTGGTCCGCGGGACGGGCTCGATCTTGGCCTAATTTCGAGCGGAGCGTGACAGGAGCATCTAAGAAAACAGCGAGGAGAAATCAATAAACCAAGCCCCCCGTCGCCGGTTGCTGAGAATCCGAGAACTCCGAGCAGAGAATCGTCGTCCTGAGACACGTTCGATCGCGGAAAACATGCTCTCCGTTTCTCTCCCCCCCCCCCCCCATCCTGTAACGCGTTATCGAACGCGATCCAATGGCATTCGGCCGTACCGTCGACGTGCACAGAAGCCGAATAACGGCGCAATTAACCAGCGATCGGGTCCGAACGGCCATCGAACAAGGAAACAGTTTACTTTCCCGGCAACCCGCAAACGATATTCCCCGTCGATAGTCGAGGCCGAGAGGCCGCGAACAGTTCGCCGCGCCCGGCGAAACTTCCAACAGTTGCAACGAACAGAAAAACGAAACGCAAAGGAGAACAGTCCAAGGCAGGTGAGACAGCTATGCTATGGAACAGCGCTAACACCGAACAGCCAAAATGAAAACATTCCAGTCGCATCCGGGTGTACTGCAAGGAGCAGCTCGACTTCCGGTTCAAGAAATGTCTCTGCTCTTCCAACTCTGTCAACCAGTGTACGCGACAGCAGAACATTTTGTAAGCGTTGTTGCGGATCTTTATGCGAATATAGAGTTTTATGAGGGGCATCTGGTAGCGAGGAACTTACCGCCGACTATATTAGCGGTTGTATCACTTTCAGAGAAGTTTAAACGCACCGAGTTCTAGGAGAGGAAAGGCGCGAGCTTTTCGGCTTTAAGTTTATGCAGTATTTATCAGGATCTGCCAGAAAAATAAATCGTCAAAACTAATTCGAGAGGCTTAAGGAATAATGCAATTTAACTATGTCCCTTATATCGATCGTGTTATTGTTAATAACAATAGTTTAATGTTCTCGGCGCTACGGTTCGATCAATTAGCAAATGATGTTTATGCGTTAGACCAGTCCTTGAGAACCTTTACTATTTCAAATCGAAACTGTTAATTGATCGAACCGGAGCGTCGAGAACATTAAACTTTTGTTATTAATGCAACTTAACCGATGTCCTAACGTTAGCGATCAAAACTTTCAACGGCAATATCTCGAGAGTGAAAGTACGTGACCTGCGACGTTCTTCCTGGCAGTCACAGATATTAGGTTGCAGGGTAAATTCTGTCGTATTTGAAATAAACAGGTGATTTTGCTTGTAAATCATAAGCACGTGTTGCTAGCGAGGCATCGGGAAAGAAGAATTGACAGATTATCTGAAAGATGGCAACAAATTGTTACAAATAATGGAAACTATACCAATGAATAATGTTAACTTATTAATATTAACACATTACCGACCGGTTATTATTGTATAATTTTGAAATATCTATGGTACATGGCTAAACACTTTTTGATGAAACCTTCAATAGCAACAGCAATTTTCGTTGTGAACCAACAAGTCACCCTCATTAACCTCATATAATAGTTTCATTTAAGATTGTAATTTAAAAGAAATTTTCTGTGCTTTTTTTAGTGCAGCACAATTATTGAAAATCCTATTAATAGGCTGTCGGTAGATAATAAGTTAATTTAATATAATATATAATTAATATATGTTCTCGGCGCACAGATTCGATCAATGATAAACAATTTTTTAACAAAGCAAATTTGCAATAATTAAACTTTACTCGACGTTTCGATCCGGGTTTGGATCATCTTCAAGAGCATTGCGTCTGTAAATATATACTAAAATAATGTACTGGGTATTTCACACGACGTCGAGTAAAGTTTAATTATTGCAAATTTGCTTTGTTAAAAAATTTATTATAATTTAATATAGACTGGAAATATTGTAGGTCGGAAGTAATGAAAATGGTACCGAGCGCAAAGGGTTGAAAATACATTTCACCACGTTTTTCTTTTCATATAAATCGAATCAGACGTTTCCTTTCAAATACGACAGAACTTTTTCCCACCAAACCAAACAATTGGAAGCTAGAAGTTTGCTCCCTCTATTGCGGATCACGTTCGAGCGAAGGTAACAATCGTGTTCAATTATTCTAAACATTTAAAGGACGTTGAATTTATAAGATATACCAGAGAAGCTACGTTCGCGGACTGCTACGCAATTGAAAACGTGAAGAAGAACTTCTCCCATTAGGAGTCGTGTCACGTCCCAACGAAGACAAAACTCTCGTTCATCTTTTCCAAGCACTTTACCGAGTGTCGGGCCGACCAAAGACTCTGTAAACGCATAAAGATCCGCAGTACAACTTTCATGTTCCTCGAGGATCAACTGAACAATCGTCATAAGAAGTGGGATCAATTTCGATGCCCGTCTCAAAAAAAATATGTCTCCGTCACCGAAGAATCGAAACAGATCGGATCTGGACCAGTCGAATCCTGGAGAACAGAGTCCACCAGTTGCCGACAATCCCATCGTATAATCAACGGAAAAACTAGCAGAAACCAGGCTGTTTCCAAAGTATTTCCGGTTCTGGGTAGTCGAGCTGATCCTGGATGCACCGAGGGTGCATTATTGTGTACACCGAGGACATGGTATGACGTCGCGGAGCGAGTTAATCGTCGATATACAATTAATCGAGAACATCTAGAAAAAACACCAGGTAAAGATAAAATGAAACAGAGAAAAACAAAGAGAGAGAGAGAGAGAGAAATAGAAAAAGATACATAAAAGGAAAAAGAGAAAGAGAGAGAGAGAGAGAGAGAGAGAGAGAGAGAGAGAGAGAGAGAGAGAAAGAGACAGCCATCTCACCGCCCGCCACAGCTCAAAGCACTCACGAAATTCTCACGGGGGGTGGACACGACAAAAGGGGCCACCGTGTGTCGCCTTTGTTTTTTCGTCTGACAAGGATCCTATCTCTACGCGGGGACAGAGTCTGGGCTTCCGGTGGTGTTCGCTCTTATAACCTAACAAAAACCGATCGCACTGCTCCGTATGCGGACCGGTGAACGCCGTGGTGCCACCTGACAGACTCCGGGAAATTTGAGAAAACAGGATTTCCTTCGGCCCATGCGCGTGAACTTTAATCGAATTTTCCCGTCACAAACGGCGACCACGGCGCCAGGCCCTCGCCACGGCCCTGCCGCTCGAAATTCAAATTTTCCGCGACGGGAAACCCTCCCGCGCCGTCCCCCTACCACGAGGAAATTCCTATTTTCCCGCTATCAACCGGCCGGTACTCCTTTATTTCGATCGTTTCGATCCGACATTGTTGTCTAATCGGTTTTTCTTCCGATTGATTAGCTCGCGCGGGAATAATGAAAGCGCATGACAAATGGCGGGCGCTTTTGATATTGGTGAACGCAAGGTACTGGTGCTCGTTGAGATATTCGGAGGAGTTTTTTTTATATAATAGTTTAATAAGGAGAACGTTGAATCGAGTGGAAAGATGCTTTTCAACGTTCAGTAACGTTTTTGTTAGACTCGAATCCTCCCACGCGATGTAGGAAACTTGAATAGATTAGCAGGACTCTGGGAGGACTAAACGGTTGGGCGGGTAATGAGCCGTGACTTATTCGTTCGCGTGGAATGGTCGGAAATTAGGTATGGCGAGCCATCTGCAGGGAAATGTGTCGACGAACTCACGGCGGCAACAGTTTTCCTCTGTACCTACGTGGGGATGTATTTTAATATTTATTGGATTGTGTTTCGGCAGTGTTCTTGTAACAATTTGTTTGTAATTTAAGAAACCGGCTCCTCTACTCCAGTTTACTGAAATTAGCGAAGGACCGCAATCGAAACCGATGTCAACGAAAGTTTCGGTTTTCATAACTGTCCGAAATTGTAACAGTTTCAAACAATTGTAACAGTTATTTTCTGCTGTAGAGGCACTTGGATAAAGTAATAATTTGTTGTCTCTGATTATTCAACGAGTAGGTAGAAGAATTCCTACCCCTTAAAGACTGCCAGCCCCCGTGCTATTCAGCGGGACGGTAAGTGGGCGAAATGGGCGCGGGGATAAGGGTGGAAATTACAGTGATCTGAAAGAGCACATCGGTAGAAGTTCCACCACTAGTATAAAAGTGAAGATAAATTCTAGTATGTTCACGTATGTATATGCGCTAGAATATACGTTATGTACATGTAAAATATCAACATTTTATGTACGCAAATACAATGAATAAATAAAGACAATGTCATAAAGAATCGCATATATTTATTGCACCACCTATTCTTCATGACAGTGTTCCGATTGAGGCCTCAATTTCTCGCGCATGCGCGACCAAAACAGTAGCGTATCTCCAATGACGCAACAGAGCGGCCAGAGCCCTAGCGCCTCGTGGCAGTTATATTGGTGGGAGTGTACCAGTGTTATTGGCGGGACGAACGTTCCGTCTTGAAACTTAATTGCTAACGTTTTAAGGGCAGTTTAACCCCTTGCCTATTCATATGTATACACTAATAATTTTTGAAAAGTCTGCGGGCTGCTCAAACTACCCGATTTCATCGAAAAGGCTACGTTACTGAGGCTGAAATTGCCGCGCATGCGCGAGAAATTGAGGCCTCAATCGGAACACTGCTTCCTGAATGTCTGACTCGACTGAGTTGCACTTCTGAACTTTGGAAATTTTTCGAGCGTCTGACTTGCCGTTGAGTTGTACTATTATTATAATTATTTTATTTTATTCCCTTTGCGGGGTACAAACGCGGACCTCCGTTCCGCTTACAAATTCCACCTTTCCTATCTCCCATTGCGAGAGAGAGAGAGAGAGAGAGAGAGAGAGAGAGAGAGAGAGAGAGAGAGAGAGAGAGAGAGAGAGAGAGAGAGAACAGACCGTTCACTCATTCCTCATACCTTCAATCATTCATTCCCTGGACCCCCGGTTCCGCTGCTCTTCCTTTCTTTCAACTCTTCCACTCTCTTCATCCATACCTCCCCTTCTCCTTCCTCCCCTAACACCTCTGCCACCACTTCCTGCCAACCTTTATCTCTCCCCCAATCCGTACATTCCTCCCATACATGTTCCCACGATTCTATCCCTCTCACACATATCCTACAACTCCTTCTGTCTTCCTCCTCCCAATACCTTGCTACTCTCATTTTACTCCCTAGCCTATATCCTGCTACTAGTTGCCACCTCTTCTCCTCCCAGTTCTTCTTCAGGTACCCTGGTACACCTTCTCCTTTTACCATCTTGTACCAGTTATTCTTGTACCTTGACTCCCTTATCCTTCTCCACCTTTCTAATCTAACTCCTCTACTAATGTACAGTATCCTCTACTTCCTCTAAACTCCACCCTTTATCCTCGTAATACCTTCTCCTTTCCTCTTCCCATCACTCCAACGCCCTACCTCTCCGTTGACTTGTACTACTGAATTCTGGATACCTCCTTCGACATCATATTCTCCTAATACAAAGTTCCATTTTCGAGGTTTTCGTAACATTTACGAAAATTTTCGACCATCTGAATTGCCGTCGACTTGTACTACTGAATTTCCGAAAATTTTCGGCCGTCTGATTTATGGTTGACTTATACTACTTACCAGTTTTCGAAATTTTTCGAAATTTTTCGCAAATTGAGAAGTAGTACAAGTCAACCATAAATCAGACGGCCGAAAATTTTCGATTGTCTAACTTGTCGTTGATTTTACTACTTATCAGTTTTCGAAAATTTCCGCAAATTGAACAGTAGTACAAGTCAATCATAAATCAGAATAGGGAAGAAATAACACATTAATTGTTGTAAGTAATATTTTTTATTTTTCACCAGGAACGTATACAATATTATTATTATTACAATTATTATATTACATGTGTACCGCGACGAGATGAGACGAAGGTGTCTGGCAGGGTGCGGCGAGAGACAAGTGTAACTTACTGCATACTGAATTGCTAGGAACAGAAAGTAACACAATTAGCACACGATGGTTACAAAGAGATTGGGGAAAGTGATAGAACGATAGTAGCTCAAGGCTCGAAACTATATTATTCGCGTTGATACAAAAATCAAATGTACAAGCTTGAATAATAAATTTTGTTGTGTGGGAATGTGACATTGCAAAGTATTATGGAAAGTAATAGATTTAAACTAATGGTGGATATTAATTTACACTCTAGTATGCAATACTATCGAAAATTCAAAGTGTGCAGTTATTAGCTCGGTATTATCCTTTATTCATAAGATACTTGAAGTTCTTACAAATAGAGGATAATACCGATTGGCCAGATCTCACCACTAGGAAGTTGCTGCACAAGAGACCCGGAAAGGGAGTCAGAACGAATGCGATATTCCGAAATTACGTTGAGTAATTAAGGAGAAATTAGATAGGCAAAAGTGCGAATTTGACAAACAGAAGCAGGAGGAAAAAGACTAGTCCAACATCAAAAATTGTAAAAATTTTTCGAACACAGAACTGTCAAAGTTTCTCCTCCGATGGAAATTGCAATAAGAATATTGCAGATAAACATTGGAAATGATTGTTCAGTGAAAACAGTTGAAAGTGGACCGAGAGTGAACAACGCTACAAGCATACACGACTATTTAAATTAAAACTCAACAAGGAAACCCTAATTACTCCTGTCCACCCTTGGTCACCCACCACTAGCATACACCTTATCACACTCACTCTCACAACCAAACTAAGGCGCTCCGCCCCCTACTCGATTCACTCGCCAACCCCCACGGCGCTTCACTCTCTCTCTCCCTCTTTCTCTCTCTCTCTCGTTCTCTCTGAAAAATACACACTGTTAAGTTGCTCAATTTTCGGTTCCCCTTCAGATGGCAACCCGCTCTTCAATTTTCGGTGCCCCTTCTAGCAGACAACCCGCTTCTCAAGTTTCGGTTCCCCTTCTAGCAGGCAACCCGCTCTTCAATTTTCGGTTCTCCTTCTAGCAGGCAACCCGCTTCTCAAGTTACGGTTCCCCTTCGAGCAGGCAACCCGCTTCTCAAGTTTCGGTTCCCCTTCGAGCAGGCAACCCGCTTCTCAAGTTTCGGTTCCCCTTCGAGCAGGCAACCCGCTTCTCAAGTTTCTAGAGCGCCATCTAGCGGTAGACTCGGAACTAAATGTGGCTAACAGTTTGAGCGTTCCGCCGCTGCACGAAATGGCGCTGTACGCAGGTTAGGTTAGGTTAGTGATTCGTACCGGAATTTACATGACATTTTATGGGAAAAGCGGCACGAATCATTTGCTGCTGTAATACATATTTGGATAATATTTTATAATGTATATATCGTAATATATATTGTTAAGTATATGTAATGTAGAAATTTAAAGTGTTAATAAAGGACTGGATTCGTTTCGAACGATTCTGATCAATCCATTTTTATTTTCTGCAATACAGGGTACTTATATGTACACTTTGTGGTAATCGATAGCCAATGAGAACGAAGACGAAACCACTTCCTCACCACTGAACAGTATTTATATAAGTCTATGCTTCAGTGAACAATACGATAAAGTAAACATTACGAAGTAGTGACATAACCTTCTTCTTTTAACTGTGGGTGTTCCAGATATTTATAAAAATATGATCAATCCGTTGAGAAGATTATTTTCGTTTCTAGAGTATTGGTACTTTCGATATATGCTTGTTACCGAGCTTTACATGGTTGAGAAATGGGAGAGGAAGTTTATAAGTATCCTTTTTCATAAGTATCGTTTTTTGATAAAAATCTTCAAGACCTACCCAAACATGACACATGCATTTTACGAAATTGCAATTCCTATACTAATTATACAGATACATTTTTAATCACCCTCTTTTGCTCGTTCTTTTTCTTCAACTATAACGTTGTACTACCATTTGTGCAGTACACATTGCAAACATGAAACAGTTTATGACAACTGATTGTTAACACGTAATTGTTAACTTGTCTCTACATTCCATTGTTGCAGCGAATTATTTTGTGTAAATTATTTTTTCGAAAATTGTATATACAATGTTATTCTTTGCACGATGCATTGACACTTAAATAAACAAAAATTTGTGTAACATTACATAAGAAACGATTTCTCCTCTATTTATGAACCCACGCCCGCTAAACAATCATTGTATCAAGGTTAAAGATAAAGATGTATAGAGTTTTGTCATTTTTCATTATATTTAATAATGGTGAACACGAACACAGTTTTTCAATAATGATATTTTGCATGTAAGTAGGCACAACAGGTGCTGTACGAATCACAAATTTTCTTTTCTCTTATTTTTTCATTTAATCGAAAAATTCAATGACTACACTAGATAACAATGCTTCCTGATAATTGAGCTTACAATTTCCTACGAACACAACTATAAAAACATAAACCGAATTACGCGCGAATCATTGATTAAATTAAATTAGAAAGAAAACGAGCTTGTAGATTTACAAATAGAATGTGTGAACAAAACGAAAACTATAGAAGAGCATGTAAGACACATACAAGAGATGCAAGAAGAGATACAAAAGTTACGGAGTCAGTTAGAAAACTTACAAAAAAATCAAGCAGAAACCGCAGAACTGCATCGGAAAGAGATAGAATCTATGGTTGTGAAATATTTATTAGAATTGAGAATACATTTCCATTCCGTTGGATGTCTAGATAATTTGCAATTTTTACTTGCAGATTCAATTGCAGCAAGAAGTGTTAGAGATGCATACAGAGAAACATCAGTCCGAGGTAGAGCTTCTTCAAAAACAAGTATTAGAAGCTTGTGAAGCTAAAACATGTGAAATCCAAACTCTGAAGAATTTAGAAACTGACCTGAGAAGTCAGATATCAGATTTAAATGAAAAAATAAATTCATTAGAGTGTGAATTGACCAACCAAAAACAAATTAGCGAGGATATGGTAAGTCAATGTAAATACTAGAAATAAATGGTTTGTAAACAAAACTATTGTTTGATAATTGTAATTTTGATTTGCACGAAACACAAAATAAGTTGCATAAACTGGAGGAAAAAAATAGTGCTCAAGAAATCGAGATTTCTCGATTAGAAACGAGGAATGGTGAACTTGATCTGCAGTTGAAGGAAAGCAAAGTAGCCATAAATTCGTTGACGGAAGTCAATGAAGTGTTGAAAGCCGAAACGGCAGAACTCAATAATACTTTAGCCGAGGTATTGACTCTACATAATTGTACAGTTGTATAGCACAATTACGTTATAGATTTCATAATATTACATTTCTAGGCAAATGCCAGAATAGAAGAACTATCTAATAGCCTCTTGGAGAGGGGTGATAATGTAGAGGACAAGACTGAATTACTTGAAGAAGAAATAGCCCGGCGGAAAGCAGCCGAAGAGTATATTTCTTTCATATGAATCAGTTTATTGAAAAATGTTATCCTTTAAATAATGTAATTTGTTTTGGTTCCCATAGGGAGGTCCAAAAGCTTCTTGAATATAATGCGCGTCTAAAAAAAAATCACGACGAGATTAGTGAACAGTATGCTAAGCTACTCGGCCATCAAAATCACAGGCAACGAATTAGATACGTGTCTCAGTTGATAGATAAAATTAACCCACTTGAAAAGGTTTGTTTACAGACATTTAATGTCATTAATATGTTGATAGAAGTTCCATAAGATAGTAATTAAAATGAAAAGGTTGTATCGTTGAGCCTCTGGGGTATATTACGCGGTAGTAGGGATAAATTCTTCACAAATATAGTGCACGTCATCACATGTATCGAAACATTACTGAATTTCCACGCAATATAATAAATTGTAATATATGTTCTTTCAGGACTTACGAGCAAAAACAACGAAGATAGAACAGCAACAAAAAATAATCGACAAGATTAAATCAGAAGAGAAACGTGTGCCAAATAAGATCGGATAGAATTATCAAAGAACGACGTGTATATAATTAGATATATAAGCAAGGTAATATATACAGGATGTCCCAAACTTAAACGGCTAAGCTGCTAGGGTTTAATATACCCCTAAGGAGAAGAAAAAAATGTTATATAAAGTTTGTCATTCATAAAAGAGTTATAAAATAACATGACATAATAAAGAATGATTATCAAATATTTTTAAACCCTCACTTTAAAATGTTGTCCATGTACTCGGATACAAGCTTGTAGTTAGGCCGATTCAGTTTGGGATATTCTGTGTACATACAGGATGTTCGACAATGATTGGAAGAAAGTTTAAGCGGTGATTCTTTCGTACAATTTGAAACCAAAATCGAGGATTAAAAAATTACAATTTCCGCTTCATTTTCAAATGATTAAAGATCTTGTTCCGCGAGCACGAATGAAGATGTTGCGTTTGAAAGACAGAGACAGACAACTGGTACGTGTGTCATTGTTGAACTGCTTTGACTGTTAACCCTCCGAGTACAGACTTTCTACTGCCGCGTTCGGTGACTGGGTCGCCTGAGACGTAGTCATTAAAAATTCGAGAAAACAAGATTAAAAGTTAGATCGCTAAAGTATTATAAGAGCTCTAGCGTTGTTGTGTATCTCAAGCAACCATTGTACTGTATATACATGTTCTTCTTCTCAAAATATATACAACATAATCGTAATGCAAACGTTGATGCAGTTAAAACAATAGCCTATCGTTTAAATTAATCTACTGTTCCGTTTTATGTAGAGTGTAGAGTATGTATGGTTTAGTTACTAATATTGCAATTTCTTTTGTTAAGAGGAAATTTGAAAGGAATTTCTAATCCTCGATGCTATAATACTGTGCATACGACAATAGTGGATCCAAACCGTTCTTTCCTGCAACCTTTAAATCAAACATTTCAATGTGAAGATATCGATACTTTCCGACAGGAATGTTAACACAAATCTCAAGCATGTAACATTAAAAGAAACTCTCATCTTACTTAAGAACGTAGAGCGAAAGAAAGAAAAACGAAAATAAAGGACGGACAGTATTAGGAAAACGATTATTTCTCAAATTTCGCAACGCTCGCGTAAAATTAATAAATATTCTTTTTCTTTCTCTCTTTTTTTTGTTTGTTTTCTTTCAAAGTATCGACAATCCATACCCATGCAGTGATCTTTGGTCCCAGTACTGTACATATGCTGACTGTGGTGACAAGTTGGTAGATTCGAATGGAAAATTAATAAGGTAGCATATGATAGCTCTATCGAATATGAATACAGGGACTCATATTAAAGGTAAGTATGATATGGACCTTCCGTATGACTGCAAATCGTTTTCGGTATCCAATCGCCTAACGCGTACTCTTTGCTTGTAATGGTACTCCTTCAGATAACTTTTAAGTGTCTTTGGCAACTGCAGCTTATTTATACCGTCGTACGTTGTCCGCGTGGTTATCACCCCTCGGCAGAGGTGTTGCAACGGGAAGGCAAAGTTTCGATGCAATGGTATCGTCAGCATTGGTTCGAAGAACATGCAACAGGATGGATCCTTGTAATGTTCGATCAAACCGCACACCTGGAAGAAAAACGGACAGAACGACAACAACGAAAACGATAGCGATACAACTATTTGTTACCGTGTTTCTTCGTCTGCGAAAGAAAGATCCACGACGTACCGTTTCCGAGGCATACACTCCAGGATCGTGTGAATCGAAGCTAAACTTATGATTCCATTGTTCAATTCGTGCATGCAGAGAACGCCCATACCTTCGAAAACTCACAGAAAATAGAAACTCCTCTTGTGCAGAGTCCCTCAATAGGAACGTACCGTCTTGTTTGCCTTCCAATAATCGTTCCGCTTCGTATCTATCCATCTTGCCCCAATAAAAGGAACAAGCTGTGATGGATCTGAGGTCTGGTACAAGGCAATGAACGTAATCAACCTATAAATACGCAATCACAGACCAACAGTTAGTTTTCGCTTATCCGGTAATCGGTTAAATTAAAGCTTGGTCCATCTACCTGCGTATGCGCCGGTCTTTCGATCTGCGGAATTAACGCAAAATCAATTTGAGACAATGCCGAGAGAGCAGCGGCTTGTATGCCAGCGTGGGCTTGAAACAAAGCCGCTAAGCTGTCCACTGTTATTCCATTCGGGGGTACTTGAATTCCAGATGAATGTTTAGGCTTATATCCAGGAGGTGGTTCCACACCTTCTTCCATTTCCCGAGCCCGTTGCAAACGAGCCCTTTTGTCGCAATCCTGCGATAGAGCACATTAAAGATACAATGTTTACGAGAAATTTATAGAACATTATCGTTGCTGAAAGAAATGCGACACGTACTTCCATGGGGAACTCCTCTGGGTAGACTCTCGAAAGATCAATTACCGGACTCGGCGGAAGCGGTCCTAATACCGGACTTTGCGGAGCTGATCGACTGTTCAGTACAACATTAGCTCCGATAGAATGCTCTTCGGTTCTTCTATAACTGGTACACACGCACTCTGAACTATTATTTCCGTGACCAGGAATAATGTCAGTACTTTTCGAAGCTTTGCTTTTGGCGCAATTAAATTTCAATACCCAATTGTTCCGTTTTTTCTTAGAGGATAAAACATGAGTGCATGTTGGATTCTGATCCTTATTACGCTGTTTACCTACGGACATTGAAAATTATATTATAACGGAAAGGTAAATCAACTGATGATGAAAATAATGCATGAAATAGAAGAATGTTTCCTTACTTTTTCGTTTACCAAACGACAAAGTTTTCGACGATCTCCTCAAAGGAGGATTTACGGGACTATCTTCTGAACTACTGCTATTATTACTACCATCTGAACTACTGCAACATGCTTCCTGCTGCTTGTAAGTCAGTATCTCGTTACCGACGTTTCCATTGCTACAAATTGCTTTCGAATCCTGAGAGTCAACCGGCTGACTATACAAAGTTTCAAATTTAGAATTGTGATTATCTAGTTCCGAATTTAATCGATCGTTGTCCAGATTTCCATCCAGTTTGCATTCTCCACGTAGAAATGAATTCGAGCTTAACGCAGGTACGTTTCCATTATTTTCATTATCGTGTAAGTTCTCTGTGCTATCTGGATTTGTCATTTCTAGCTGAGACGGTTGGATAACGCTAGTACACACTTCGGAAGACATTCTAAAAAATTCCCTGAGACTAGCGAAATGCTGTCCCATTATTAAATGGACCAACAGGCATCTTATCGCCTCAAAAGTATATCATTCTTATTTCTCTTTTATAGAAATATCATGAATACTTTCATGTTAAGCAATACGATTGCATTATATCACATAAGTCTTCGATCAATACAATGCGGTCGATTATCTAAAACAAAGTGTTTCATTTTGAAATTTGCTAAAATCCAATGTCTCGTCACAATAATGATTTACAAAGAATACTGTTATTCTTTCTCGATATAAACAACACAAGAATCATTCTCAAGTCTATTAAAGTCATGACAAAAATTTATGCAATAAAAATCGAACGTTTTATTTTCGGTAAAAACCAAATTGCATCAATCTTCATAAAAAATTATATAAACAAAGTGTTTTATCTTGAAATTTGCTAAAGTCCAATGTCTCTGTGCAATGATAATTTACAAAGAATATTGTTTTTCTTTCTCAATATGAACAACACATCCGTACGGGCAGATACGAAAATTGAGTCATTCTTCAATCTATTTAAAGTCGTGTGTTCGAAATGGTAAAACTTGCATGACGAAAATTTACGCAACAAAAATCGAACGTATTATTTCGTTAAAAACCAATATTGCATCTATCTCCGTAGGAAATATGAAGGCGATTGTATAATTACCAATGATAGAGAAATTCGATAGTGTAATTTCCTCGTAAACGTTACTATCCAATTTTTCTGGCATTTATAATGAGTATTTCCTGATGGCAGCTACCCAAAACATGTTCAGACAAGTTTTGATAGACTTCCTCCCTTGATCGATGAAGACACGTGTGGTAATCAATGCTTCAGTCTTGACCAGAGTATTTATTTCACGATATGATCGAAATTATAGTTCGAAATACAATGCACTGACTTGCAACTGATGTAATCAAAGAAGTAAAATTGTCAAAACATGACCGAACGCATCGTCGGCCATTTTCCCTAACTGGTTCTTTCCCATGTGTCACAAGTAATATGCAGTCTAGACAGTGCGTATACACTTGCACAGGAGTGCACAGGAGTGCATCAACCTCAATGATTTAGACTGGACAGGGCAGAAGTTTCACTTCCAGTATATTCGATGATTTCACGTATTCTCGTACTTGAATTTTATGGATGGTTTTAGTTGATTCTTGTATTTCATTTGCAGTGAAAAACCTTTCGGAAATAATTTTTCTATCCGTAATTATTTACACAAACTACGTATAATAATACCTCTTTTTTAACACGAGATGGCGCCATCATAACATTCTAGTCATAGATCATATTGTACCTGGATCAATGGGCAAACTATGCCTAATGCCTAAGATCATCTCAGATCATCTTTCAATAAATCAATCAATCATACTTATATGACCCGGCTTCGGATAACATACCGTGTTCCAAATTACTTCAATACAGTCTAATAAACAGATAATCTTTGCCGTTATTTACATGATTCCTTACGGTCAACTCGGCAACAATCATTTGGACATGGTTATTTTATTAATTACTAGCTGACTCGATAGACGTTGTCCTGTACAAATTTCCTTTGTAATTGTCTCGAATTTTTTTCCTGAAAACTTTTCCAGGACCATAACGAACAAAACAAAAAACGAATCACGCATATCCATCGTTCGAATCTTGATCGAGTTTATGCATGGTCATGAGTTAGTGATGGGCACCATCGACTGAAACTATCGACTAAATCGATAGTAGCCAACTACTATTTTCAGTCGACTGATTTTTTAAACTATCGACTAAATTCAATTAACTGAATCAGTCGCCGAGCTATTGGTTAAATTGTAACGGGCGGGAGTTTTGAATAGATTTTATAAAATTTACTATCAAATACAGTCACTTATTAGCGATATCGAATAATTCGTTCAATAAACACAAATAACAATTATTATACTAGAAATATTATACAATTATTAAATAACAATACTTATATTATAAAATTTCAATCATAATCTAAAGAAAAAGTAGTATTTTATAATTATATCTGTCAATAACAGATATTTTTCTAAAAAGTACATTAACACTTTGCCTTTATATCGCATTATTATTAAAGGATAAATAATAATATGTGAGATAGACGTTGGCATAGACTATAACCCGCAATCTAGACGTAACCACTAAAACAAAATTTCAGTCGACTAAAAACTATCGACTAAATATTCGATAGTATGCAGCAACTAAATAGTAATTAGTCGATAGTTGAAATTAGTCGATGGTGCCCATCACTATCATGAGTTCATACAAAAATCCCATAGAAAAAAGCATTTTCATTTTTTCCTGAATTTTTCATTTATCCGGGAAATTTTTCCAATTTTTCTTTCCCTAAAAAACTTATTCGGACTATTACGAACATTTTTTTTTTTTAAATTAGCCAAATATCGGTCCAGCCGTTCTCACGTGATGTCGTGACCAACGAACAGCATTTCATTTTTATTATATAGATTATTTATTTATCACGCTATTTTTCTATTAATCCTGACCCCTCGAAATATTTTTATTCCTCTAACTTTTGATATTTCATGCAGGTAAATAGATCTAGTACACGCGCAGACAAGATCAAAGAGGAAATTTCCTCTCTGTTATCATAATAATCGCCGCTAACTTGTTGCTGTGATTGTATTTGTCACGTGCCTGTCAATTACGAGGTAATTGTATCTTTACTTCGTAATGATGTGTCGTAACACATGTATGTATATGTATAGCTCTCCGATTACTTAATATTAATATTGAAACGTTGTGCGAAGAATTCTATAAATTTGATCAGACAAATCTTGTTTCATAAGGAACATGCATGTAAACAAAGTGTATATTGTATATGCACTTGTGATATCAGAATGCGCTATAAAATAGCGTTGCACAAGTTCACACGATATAGGCAAGTGTTTCAATCAGTCTCTAACAGAAATATAATATCGGTACATATTCAATCAATAACTTGTTAACATCTTTTCAGTAGCCGAATTTTTTCTAGACCTAACCTATTCAACATTGCAAATTTTACAAGTACAAGCATGTCTACGGATCCAGAAGTTTTGGAGAAATCCAAGTTGATGTTGAAGGACATGTATTTCGCCGGCGTCAAAGCGGTTTCGCCGAAGCAACTTATAATAGATAAAGTGAAATTCAAAGATGGGATATTGCAAGTCGGCGATCAAACTTTTCCATTGAAGGAGAATGTCTATTTAGTTGGTTTCGGCAAAGCTGTCATGGGTATGTCCGTAGTTCTGGAACATATGCTGGCAGGATATTTAAAGAAGGGTATAGTCAGCATGCCTGCTGCATCGACTAACGAGATGTGGGAGACTAAAGACAAAACTTATTTTCCTAAGTTAAAAACCAGCGTGGTAGAATACAAAGAAGGAGGTATAAATAATCAACCGGATCACAGATCGTTAGATACGACGCATGATATTGTAGATCTGGTTGAATCGTTAACTGAAAACGATACTTTAATTGTATTAATATCGGGCGGAGGTTCCGCGTTGCTTTACATGCCGAGACCGATAATCGATCACGATGACAAATTAGTGCTCTGTAGAAACCTTCAGAACGAAGGTGCCGATATCAAAGAACTTAACACAGTAAGAATGAAATTGTCTATGGTGAAGGGCGGCGGTCTAGCTAGAATGGCTTTCCCTGCTAACATCGTTACTTTGATATTATCCGATATAGTGGGCGACCCCGTCGATTTAATCGCTAGCGGCCCGACAGTATATAACGCGAAAATTCCGAAGCAGTCGATAGCTATTTTAAAGAAGTATAAATTATACGATAAAGTGGATGGCGATGTAAAAAAAGCCCTCACGTCTAAAGAGGCTTTTAAAGATAAGCCACTGTTGACTGGCAGAGGAAAAAAGAAACAATTTAAACATGTAGTAAACGTTATTTTGGGAAATAATCAGGTGGCGGTCGAAGCAGCGGCTTTCGAAGCACGATGTAAAAAGCTCACTCCGATAATATTAAGAACCGATGTTACCGGCGACGTTCACGATGTCAGCTTGGCGTATGCTCATGTAACGAGTTTACTATGCCTTGTCTTAGAAAAGAAAATGGAAAGAGAGGAATTCTTTGAAAGAGTAAGAGACATTCCTGTGCTTTCGTTACCTACCACTAAAGTGGATGAAATTTACAATTCGATCGAAGATACGAGCGGAGAAGGAATTGTACTGATCGGAGGAGGAGAGCCGACGGTAATAGTTAAAGGAGATGGAGTCGGTGGTAGAAATCAAGAGTTAGCTTTACATTTCTCCCTAGATTGGTTAGCAAAGATAAAAAGCAACCCTCGTTTCGCCGAGTACGACGTAATAATGTTAAGCGCTGGCACGGATGGTCAGGATGGTCCAACCGATGCGGCAGGTGCTTTCGGCTATCCTGCTATCGGACCGATAATTCATGACTTGTACGCGCAATCAAAATTAAACGCTTCGAAGATGTTTGTTCATCTGCACGCGAAGAAAGAAGCTATACAAAAGAAAAAAGACGAAGAAAAAGCATTGGAAGAGCTAAGGCCCCAAGAAGTATGTAAACTGCATGAATTAAGTGCTTTTGTAATTAAGGAAAAAGAAGAATTGAAATCCGAAGAACAAAAAGGAAACGAAGAAGAAGGTGAGATAGAGGAAGTCGATGAAATGGAAGATGCACTTCCGTTAATGTATCAAACCTTGGAAATCGAGCGTATGCTACCTGAGAATGCATTGAGGGATAACAATTCGTATAATCTATATTCACGATTCAAGAATGGTTCAGACTTATTCAAAACTGGTTTCACTGGTACTAACGTGATGGACTTACATTTTGTTTATATTAAAAAACGAAAATGCGACTGCAAGCTAGATCTTGGTAAAGGGATAACTGAGAACGCTTTGGATAATCATGATTTACATGTTGACCCTGCTACTATCGCAAGATATAGAAGAATGCATGTATTCTCACCTTTCGATTGGGGTTCTTACCTACGCGGTTCATTACCTGATGCTATGGATCAGGTAGAACATCCTAATATAAAAATTATCGACGACAATCTGAATCAGCCGTGTTGTCGTAAAGACAGAAAATTTCCACTAAAAAATCTATTGAAAAATAAGGATCTTCCATTATAAAATTTTCAAATAGAGAAATTGATTATATATATAACAATGATAATTTAATTGTACATCGAAGAAATAATACATTGGTGCAAATTAGTATTCAAATTTTTAGAGATATTAAATTTAGTAATAACCATATTAGTCATTAAACATGTGATAAATTCATCTTCTTAACAATTTTGTTATGCAGAATTAACAACGATACACAATATGAATAAATTTATACACGAATATCGTAATAATATATGTATATGTGTGTATATACATATATATATATATATATATATTGAGTACATAAACACGCACGCACACACCCACACGTACGAGATTGCAATGGACTAGTTTAATCATAGCATTTGTAACGAAACTTCTGTGATAAGAAAATTGAAATAATTCAAGTGCAATACATAAAAAATAGTAAATGCGTTGCTCTATTATATTTTTATAACCTTACATACGCACGGGCGCGCACACAATATACATTCGGGCATTGTTATTATACGTGACAGTGGGGGGTTTATTTGTACTACAGAATTATCTTACCATAAATAATAAATACTTCTCATACGATCAGCTAAAGATCCCAACTAAATAAGTGATGTTTAACTAACATATCGCGGACGCCATCTTTCAATGGCTGAGATTGTTCTTTCTTGGCCGGTAGTTCCCAATCTGGATTTAAATTAAATGCGAATTGACTTAAGATTCTCAATTCACATTTAATTTGTACCCATCCAGGACTATTTATGAAGCTCCATGGTTGATACCTACAAAATTGATTAATGTTTTCATTGAAGAAAACGACTGCGTTACACTTTTATACAATGCTTGTTACCATTTCTGCACAATTTCTACACAGGAACATAAGACCTCAAGCCATAAATGCAAGACTTGCTCGTTTAATCCTAGACAGATAAGCGACCGTAATTTTACATCCATTTGCGCATGTGCATTGTCATGTGTTAAATTCACCGATTGTACACATCGATACAGCAACTAAAACAGAAATTATATTTTTTATACGATTATATAATATTATTAAGAAAATATAAATAAGTAGATATTATTACCTCTTCCGGCGTGAGAACTTTACCATCTTCGTCCAGTCTATATGTTTTACAAAGTACTAATCTACTGTAAACAGAGTTAAAATCTTTCTCGACTTCTCTGTTTGACGCTTCTTCTATGAAAAGCCATGGATGGCATGGTCCACCTAAAAACGTTGGTCTACGCATTCCATGTTCCAATACCGCTTTTATCGCGGGGCACAAAGTTCCCCTTACTAAATCAGTAACAGCTTCGCTGACTGTATCGTCTCCGGCACACGTGTACTGTTTACTTCTTTCGTCTAATAATTCTACAAATTTAGCGGGGAACCAACCCCTCAATCCGTTCAATTCTCCCACCCAACAATGTTCATCTTTTTGACTTAAAATCGTGATTATGTCATTTTTCCGGAAACCCAATTCATCGTCATCGTGTCTTTCGAAATCTACAAGTGTAATTACTGCCTTTGAATATTTATCATTATAATAACTCTAACGATATCATTCAGGATAGCATACCCAATAATGCTTTAGCTCTTCTTTTCCTGGTGCGCGATACATTAACATAATTATCATGATCTTTCGCATGACTCTCCATGGTATAGTCAGCGATAAGTATGGTGTTACTCAATTTTGGATCAACATTTATGAAATGTCTAGCGACCTGTAAGACAGCCTCTCTTAAATCCACCAATATTTCTGAAATGTCATTATTATTATTTTCTTTATATAATAAAATCTATTGACGAACATTCGATAATTTTCTATTACCTGTTTGACGAATGTTTTTCGATTTTGCATCGTCTTCAGTGTCGTAACTTCCAAACAAGAATGTTTGCAACATTGATTTATTTCTTTTCATTTGACGTCTTCGTGTAAATGTAAAGAACTTTATAAAATGATCGTAACGTTCATGAAATTGTATAGTAATCAATTTACATACCTATTAAGATGTTGTTTTGGTAAATTTGGTACCGCATCCGGATTGCCCACTAATCCTCCCTGATCAGCCATTAAATATGCTAAATGTCTACGTCTGTGAGTTTCGACTAGAACGTCTGTTAACGATCCGCTTACTTCTAAAGATATCTGCAATAATGGTAATATTAACAATATTTGGTTCTAACAATTTCTGATTTAAGTCTAGAAATTTCAAAATGAATTTTACGTTAAACAATTGTTCCACATCGTCGATATCCCCGGGTGTGTCTGAGAGAGCATTAAATATTTGGGCAGAGTTTTCCAACTGCTTTAATTCAGACTCTGTAAAAATATTAAACAACATTATACGGTGTACTGAAAAAGTCTGTTATTAAATAGAGTAACCGATCTACCCTATAAGAAATAATTACGCATACTCTTTGTTAGATCTAGTAAAAATTTTATGTTATATAAAAACTACATACCTTTTATTTTCAACATGCCAAGAGTAACTTGAAATAAAACGATAGATCCATCGAAAAGAAACATATCCCATATGCGTAACAATATTTTCATATGTACAACAGAAGCGAATAGAGTCAGGAACCAGTGTAACGATATTAAACTTAACTCTATGTCATGTTGAACCAAGACATGGTCTATATCGGGAAGATAATTAGCTACTAATGTACGAAGTACTCTTTGGTCAGCTTGGATACCTGTTATATATTTTAGAATAAGAATAGTTGTATATTTTATCGATCGCTATTCATTTCTATTTATATTACCCAACAACGTCGAAGAATAATAGGACGCTGGTAGTAAATCTTCTACTATGGTTACCATCATCAAAAAAGCATCTTCTTCTTCTAAGAGTAATAAAAGTGAAGCCGCTATTGTTCCTGTACCCTGGCAGTACCTTTACAGAATACGACGGTAAAAGTGTTACCTTGTAGTAATAGAAAAATAATAGTAGTCTATAGAAGTGTGCTTTTACCCGATTTCAGGATACAACCACGCTAGCGCACGCATGACGCGTCTCAACCGTGGTATTCCGGTACTATGAAGATGACTGAAACACGCGTTAGCAGGCATGATACGAAGCAGATCTTTTTCTATTTGTTTATTACTCATTAATGCATCGTTGCTCGACGCTTTTACGATATCTTTGTACATTATTTCAGAAGAACTTTTTTTTTGAAGCGCACCTATAATAAATAAACGACAAATTATATAAGTTTCGTTTTGGTCCGAAAATTATTCGTACTATACCTGACATTCTCATCCAAATTTGAGGTCTCAACGAATGAGGTATGCCGTGACGCACCATATCGCGTAATTTATCCGTACGAGGTAATCTTCTATCTAAATTTTGCCACGAAAGTTCAGTTACTTCTTTGTTATGACTGAATTCCAATAAAGCAACCCACTGCAATCTGGATATGTTATATTGAGTAACGTTTTTCAACTTGCAACGTAATAAACCAGCGAGTTCCAACTTATTCCCCTCTGATAACTGCAAGGTCTCCACCAATCAAACCTCTTCGTTATCGAGTGGAGTGGCAGTGGTGGCATTGATAACGTGGGAGGGAACTATTGAGTTGGGAAGAATTTTTTTTATCCAAGCGATGAACTTTAATCAATGAAATATTTTCTTATTTATTCTTTTCGGCAAAAGATCATCGAACAAAAGGGAAAATATCTTATTCATTAAAGTTCATTACTTGAATAAGAAAATTGGGCTCTATTTCATCATAAAATACCGAAATTACTTTCTTGCCAACTCAATACTATACACAGAACAACGAAGTCTAAGAGTGAGAGAAGAACCTGAGCAGGGTAGGTGCTGTGTATGACTTGCGAGCTACAAGTTGGAACTCCCTGTAATAAGCCTACATGCGTACAAGAGAATAGTCTCTATACCTATGCTGTGGGTCTTCAACAAACGGAATGCCCAACAATTTTTTTGAGCTCTGCTCTGGTCCATCTTCTTCTTCAACACGAAAACCAAACTCGTCGAACCTAATATATGACATTATACGTTTATTAAAAACTATATCAACAGAATGTTTTGTAAATATTAACCTACAAAAGATACCTGTATTCAGGTTGAGAATTAGGATCATCTGGCTGGTTTAACTTGGCTAAAATATTCTGAGGCCACATGGACGGGGTCAAAGCGGAAAACGGACCACCAGGAGCAGGAGACAAAATTTCTCCACACAAACCTGAAGCTTCCGCTTCGTATTCATCTTCGGATACAGCTGTCTCTAGTTTTTTCTAAAATATAAAAAATATT
The DNA here is from genome assembly GCA_916610235.2 of Lasioglossum morio. NCBI lineage: Eukaryota > Metazoa > Arthropoda > Insecta > Hymenoptera > Halictidae > Lasioglossum > Lasioglossum morio. The sequence goes on along the minus strand of OU744323.1, from coordinate 19,528,858 downwards.
CGTAAAATCCAGAATGAACTCATGAATGAAATCATAAATACATTACAATTCGATAGAAACGGTAAAACTTACATTATGATCTTCTTTACCAACATAACCTTCATGATCACGAACATTAAATAGCGATTTGGCAATATCCATTATTAAAATAATTATTTTTTCTGTTTTCTATCACACACACACGGTCTTCCTGTTTTCAACAGCGTTATATTACAAGCACATCCGTCACATTTGTCAGTCTTAAATTAATTTGTGTGCATCGTTTACATTATTGACAGTTTTGGTATTCGCTTCGCCATCTGACGTTGTCAGCAAACCGCCACGTTCTAGACCGCAAAAATGTCACATGGAAGGCACGCGAATTTGATTGGTGAAAAACATAGAATTTTCCTATTGGTCGAAGCGATAATGTCGACGAATCAGATTATGAATAAAGGAAATTCGCTTGCTTGGTTGGTTGGTTGGTTTTTCTTTACTCTACAAGTAACTAATTTCGCTTGCTTGATTTCTTTTTATGACACACAACAGACACATTCATATATTACAAACCGCATTTTTTACATTTATAATTATACATACTACTATTTATAATGTTTCCTATGCTTACTATTTCTAATTTCGATGCACTGTTGAATAAGTAAACTGACGTAGGTAAAAGTCTTACTCGCTTGCCACAAAAATTGCGAATTGCATACAGAACTAAATAATCTAAAAGGAAATCAATAACTAAATTTTTGTGGTCGCGCGTAAAACTGAAAACTACATATTTTCTTATAAAATGTTTAAGTGTCCTTTTTACATTACTTTGTACATTACACCTATATAAAACCAAGCGCGCTATATATATGCACCAAAATGCTGTCATCAATTTCATCTATTTTGTGTTACAGTACTAAATTCGTGCTAACAGTTCTCCTATTAGAGTGAAACTACCCTGTTTTATGACTGGCGCACCATGGTATGATATGCATTTGATGTATTCTGAGTATGAAAAAGTTTGTAAATAATGTATAACTTGCAATATTTGTAATGAACCAGTGTTATCGCGCCTGATAATATGGTTTAAATTTATTAATAAGTAGAAAGTTTTGTACATATACTGTTAGTAACTTACAATATTGAATATAACGTATTTAAAATGTACTAAAATGTTTTAATTTTTTTATTTTTAAATAAAAATTATAAATTAGCAAGGAATGGGTACTATGGATTTCAAATTCCCGCGTTTTGACCCGTTAGTTGTGTAACACAAAATTCAGATGGCGTTCGATTTCGTGCTAACAGAAAAATACATTGAGTGACACTACCCTGGCGGGAATGTTTTCGTTGGCAGCCGTGTCAATCGGCAGGTGTGTCCATGGAGAAACAGAGGGCACGATTGGCACGACGGAGGAGCGAGGGGTGTACGGGTGTCTAGGGAATTTTCGGAAGCGTCGGGTATCGAGCGTCCGCGAATTGGACTTTACCGCCGACATTATAGATAGAAAATGAATCCGATTGGGTAGCGTGGCACGAAGGCCACATCCGGCAGCAGCACTGCAGTATTGGTCGATCTCGCTTCAGCAACAGCGAAGTTGGTCGAATTTCCTATATATTATTGATAAATAGCTCGCGTTGCTCGTGTGTGACTTGACCAAAATCGTCGTCGGTGTTCGTGTGTTCGAAGAGGGAAAGCCTGAAACCGCCGGGACCGCGTTTACACCGCGCACTATACCGACCAGTGAATCGAAGTGACGCAAAACGGTTAGAAGTACGCGCGTTTCTCGTTACGAGGGAATTGGTCGAAGGATTATCGTGCATTGGGTGTGACGGACATTTATATCCGTGTGAGTTGCACGAGCGCCGTGCCGTGTTGCGTAGTGTGCCAGAGAACGCTCGATTATTCGTGGATCTAACACGGGTGTATGTGCTATTATGTCGAGCGCCCTCGAACCGAGGTGAGGCGTTATAGGAGGGGAAAACTGCCCAAAAGAAGCTGCCTTCAAATCTGTTTTTTGCTCCGCCATTGTACGCTGCACGAAGACTACTGCGAAGGAAGCCGCTTGCCTCGTTCTCCCGTGTGTGTTCTCGTTCGATTACATTCTCATTATTTTTTTTCAAACCGATCACTGTTCAACCGTGTAAACGCGCCTACGTCCCTGCGTTAACGTTCGTCTCGTGGTTGCGCTATTCGTCGGGCGAAACACGTTAGTGCCTTCTCTCTCTGTCGCGCGTTCTCGTTCCCCCATTCTCTGTCTCTTTCTCTCTCTCTCTCCCCCCCCCCCCTCTCTCTCACTCTGTCTGTGTCCGTCTTTCTCTGTCTCTCCTTCTTGATCGGTTCACTCGCTCTCTCTTCCCATCTTTCTCTATTTCCCTTTCTCTCTGTGGCTACTCTCGATGCCCTCGACATCTCTGCGGAAGTCGCGTGTGTGAAGGTTTTTCGCGTACGTGGACATCGGCGGCGACGACGCGAGTTGATTCGTACAGAAGTGAGCCATCGCCGGGGATACAAATCTTGCGCGTCATTATGCAATAGACGTGCAGCTGACCAGAAAGAAAACTGTCTCTCCTCTATGCTTTCCCGATCGACACGGGAACGGCGGTAACGATGCGCGGCATGTTTTTATCTTTGTTTTTCGATACCGTGCCGCGACGAGGAAACCCTGCCGTTGTCGCCGCTGCCCGCCGCCGCTCATTTGCTTTTCCACATATATTTCGCGACTAGTAATCACGTGGGAATGCGTCAGGCGATGCTAGCGTACCTGTTATTAATCTGTTTCACGTATACTCTCGCCAGTGTTATCTCTAGTGTATTTCAGTGCAACGCTTCCCGTATCGCTGCCGCGATCAAACAGCCGAACCGTACACTTTTGAACACAGTGCCTCGCGAAACTGTTCCGATGATGATCCGTAATTCAAATGGATACAAATCCTATAATATCATAGATATATCGTGAACATTCCCTCATGCGTCGAGTGTGGGGTCTATGCACAGACAACGTGCATTAGTCAACACTGAAATCGATTAACATATATGTGCCCGAAATTATGAAAGTGGTCTAAGTGATAATTTAACAAAAAAAAAAGAGATTTTAACCCTTAGCACTCGGCTGTTCCCTCTGAGGTACCACTAAAAATTGCTGTACCACTCTTCAAAATATTGTTTACATTATTAAATATATCGGTATCTAATCAATTACTAAACATTTAGGTACTGTATAAGGTAATGTACCAATTTCATATCCATAAAATTGCAAAAATCATAAGGTATCGAAATATTCTAGATCGGAAGAAATGTTTAATTTTCCAGTTAAAATAGCTCGGAGTGCAAAGGGTTAACACTTAGCACTCGAGTGGGACAATACTGAGGCACCGCTAAATATTGCTGTATCAGTAATGTAACATTGTTGTTATGTTATTACATTATTTTATATCAAACATTCGAGTATTGCACGAGTAAATTGTGTCGGTTTAATATACACAAAGTAAAAGAGAATCATATAAAATGGGAATATTCTTGGTCACAAGAAATGTTTGTAATTCTCAAGATGCTGTGAAATATGAACTGTTAAATAGCGCTTGTTACTTTCAGCATTATATAGAATTCATTTGGCATTTACCTTTTTAAACACTACTTCTGACCTAGAGTATTATCATTCCCTATGATTTTTGGAATTTTGTGGATATGAAATTGGTATAATAGTTTGTATAATACTTATATGTTTAGTAATCGACTAGATACCGATGTATTTAATAATGTAAACAATATTTTGGATAATGGTACAGCAATTTTTGTATTCAAGCGCTAAGCATTAATATCCTTTTCCTCAAAATATCTCGAAACAAGAAATATACAACTTAGACCACTTTCATAGTTATAGGCACATATATTAAATCAAAGGTCAAGAAAGTACTTTAATTATGAACCGTTCCCTTGATGACCTTCATGGGAAGATGTTGTTTTTGTCAAATACTATTTATGCAAACAGAAAAACACATGAGTATGTGCTCTGCATGCCAATGTATCAACTGTACATGTTGTGTAACTTTTGTTGACACTATATTATATCCTTTGAGACGTAATTAATATAACAAATCCATTCAGATTTTCAATACTTTGCGACCTATGATTCATCGTTTGACCTAATGAAGTCTGTATAATCCCATGCTTGATGTATGAAAATTCTCAATATTCATTGCCTCAAACATCAAATGAATTTAACCCTTTGCATTCTGAGCAATTTTATATTGAAAATTAAACATTTCTTCCAGTCTAGAGTATGTATTTCCATTCCCTATGATACAATACCTAAATGTTTAGTAATCAATTAGATACCAACATATTTAATAATGTAAACAATATTTTGAATAATGGTACAGCAATTTCTAATGCTAAAGGTTAATATATAAACCCATGAAAATTATTAAGAGAAGAAATCAATTTTTCTGTAACTCCATTTTCTTGTAAATGTAATTTGTTTTTCACGGATATCCACAGTTCATTCGTCACACTATGGGATCTGCATCCAATAATTAGAAATACATCATCATCTAAATATTTTTATGAGCCATTCAGCTGTTTCCTTCTTCTCTGTCCACCGCTTACAGTTATTCACATTAATATTCAGACAGAGCATTATCTCTATCTTCTAGTCTCCTCCTTGTTTCAAGTTAGATTATATTACTTTACTTGCTGTTCATTGTGTTATACCTTTTCTATTTGATTTATGTCTAAACCGAAACTGCAATGTTTACCTTTATTTATCATTATATATATATACCATTTCCTGGTTTACCTTGTTTATGTGTAGTTTTCTTTCTACAACTGTTGTACCTATGATTTCTTAGTAGCCAGAGTTTTAGTATCTGTTCTCTTAATATTTTTTATAAGAATCCCCCAAAGTTAGTAATAATAAAGATAATTATTATTTTCCAATTCCACTGTATCATTCACCATTTAAATACTTATTGTTCGTATAAAGGCAATTTAATGATGTATTAAAAACGATTTAGCTGTAATTTAGAAGATAGTATAATTTTGTATAAAAACAAATCCATCTCACAAACATTGTGTTTATGTAAAACGATTCTATTGTCAAAATTTCAGCCAAATGTATTTCAGAATTAGAATGGCAATTAGTTTAATTTAGAGTATTAAAATCTCATAGAAATGCAACAGGAATGGAAAGGAACTTGTTAAAGATAAGATAAAGATAAGCTGTACAATATTTATACCAATTTTTGGTATATAAAATATGGATTATTGTCTAGCTAGATTAATGTGAATAATTGTACATCCCTTTCACCTATATTTCTCGTGTCTTATAAACAAAATATTCTCTCAAATTCCCTTCTGTGAATATTCTATTTTGAATCTCTTCAATTTTTTAACATTGAGTTGTTCGTTGACAGCCTCCTGCCGCTTTGGATTACCCAATGTTTGAAGTTCGACACCAGAAAATAGCAATCTAATGCTGGAACATATATCTTCGTGGGAAGAACAAGTTTCCTTGCATTTCTGATGTTCCTTTCGTGTTATCTTGTGCGCATCGATGTTACACCCACAAGTACAGCTACTCTGAATACTCTGAGATTTTAAATATGCTTCCTTTCTACATACAAAAGATACAAGGTGAGCAAACTTAAAAGTTTTCTTTGCTCTTTCTTTAGTAAACTTATTTTTCCTGCAGTATAAATTCGTAATAAATAAACCAATTGATTGTTCGGCAGTAAAAGACCTACAGTTTCTTATGATGTTATCACATTATATGTATCAATATAAGTACTGACCCCTAAGATTGAATTTGTCTTTATATATTCACAATTGAAAAGATACTTTGGTATTGACGATTGTACAGAGCATCTATAAGTATGATTTTCATTTCTTAATTTTCTCGTATTGTAAAAATTAAGAAGATAAAACGTCCGTAGATTATAAACCAACTGTTACAACTGTTGAATTGTGTTTCACCCTATAAATGACTATGGATCATTTGTTTACAGGTTAATTAATGTTACCATTTGGCTCCGTGTACACGAGCAGCGAAGTTAAGCATTATGGGTACCGAAAAGACTGACGAAACAACATAATATTCAAGAAAAATGAATAAGAGATAAAGAAGATTATAGTAGGAAAGAAGAAACTGGTCGAAAAGAAATTTGTTCAGGCGGTAAGGAAGTATAATAAAGGCATAGGGTAATAAACCAGCAATGGATGAATGGGAGTGAGCACAGTGCACGTGAAGTGCAGGTGTGTGCACGCACGCACTTGGGAGCCTCTGGATGTCGAGGCCGCAGCACTGGCAGTGTCGGTGGCAGTGATGGCCCCTGCTCTGACGGAAGGCGGTCCTCAAAAGCCTGAAAATTTGCTCCCTTCCCTTCCAGCTGGTGGGTTCCTTTCCCCAGAGCAGGCTGCGCAAGTCTGTCAGAATCACGAAATTCTGGCGAAATTCGTTGTCTCTGCAAACGTTCAACCGACGAAGATCGACGAGCAGTGTTTACACGGTATATCCAAGGATCTTATTCGTGATGTCATCAATTCGAAATACGCCAATGATCTTGATAGTTTGTCTACATTTACGCACGGATCTGACTTGTTTATAAAGAAGGCATTGATCAAAGAGGACTGCGAGCGACCAGACATTCTGGACAGTCCAGAAAAAAAGGATATCGACATTATAATGAACGACCCATCTATGGGTGATCAAGCGGATAATATGGGTTTCTTAAAATCAAGCGCAGACTTGCCTTTGGTGAGTTCAGAAGCTGTAGGAGACAATAAAAATCTGGATGTGGATCAAATGATGGCCTTTAGTACTGATATAACTACGGACACCGAACAATGCAGCATGAGCAACGTCACCGACATCGGACAGAACGTAGAAGAGCTCCTACAAGTTATCAATTCCATCGAAGGGGTGGCAAACGCGGAGAACATATCTTCGGGTGTGAACGAACCAGTATCGAGCACTGTGGACGGCGTAGAGATGTTCTCCATGCCCGAGGAAGGGTTTTCGTCTTTCGAACGGGATTTACTTAACGATGTCGATATGATGAGTATTTGCAACAATATCAGCATCGGAGAACCTGTGGACCAACAAAAAACCAACAATTTAAAGTTACAACAAGACGTTGCTCGGAAACAATTCGAAAACGAGAGGAGGTGTGCATTTCTACTAAGAAGACTGAGGAAGCTTCAAGCGAGAATAATAGGCAGGCATGTCGCGGAAGAAAACACGGGGGTTCTTGAGCTTGCCCATCACGGAGTCAAAAAATATCTGTTTCAAGAATTGGTTAATATCAGTTCGAAATCGAACGTTAGAAACTTTCCTGAGATTAATAGTAGTTTGAATTCATTTTTGCAAAAGATTGAGAAAATGTGTGTTGCTCAGAGCAATAGTGTGAATAGACAACGATTATGTTGCCGATATTTTGGTGGTGGTTCACGTGACAGTTTGGGTAGCACTTCTGGCACTAACGGCAATCGTCAGCCAGTCTTCGGTACTCCTCCAATTAAAGTTAAAGGTGATGAAGTCGAAAACATGGCAGGACCTTTGGCCACCCAATTACATGTTGTGGAGTCGAATCTCGACTCTGATTGTACCGCATCCAGTAGTGGCGGGGAAAGTTGCGATGAAATGCAATCGTTTAACAATCCTCATCAGCAACATTTATCTATGTAAGTTTTAACTTTTCTTTTTCCATCATAGAATTTATATACTTCTGTATCAACCAATTCTGGATTAGCATAACGATAAGTAGACTGTGGATTTTATGCATTTATCGCAAAAAAATGGCCGGACGTAATTTAAAACACGTTAGCTTGGATTTATTCAAACTGTTAACAACAGAATGATATTTTTGTACAGTTCCACAGATCCGCAGTTTAACGATAAGCTATCGAGATATAATAGCCGACGTAGTGTTATACTCTAAAACTATGGTATTATAAATGTGGAAAAGTTTGAAACCGAGTAAATATGTTTGGCCGGTTTTCAACTATTTTATATTATTTTACTATCGAAAATCCCGTGAGAATCATAATACGCGGTAACCGTTCGAATTTACCAATTTTATTCGTACGATTTCGACTTATTACTAAAACTAATTATCGGAAAAAAATGCTTGGGATATTTTCTATTCGATAAATATTCATTTTGTACGTTTGATAACGTTACTTGTAGATCAAAAAGAGCAGCATGGAGGTATGCTCAGGATCGCGCGGGTGTAGCTGCAAGATGGACGTGGCTACAAGCACAAATATCAGATTTGGAATATAGAATTAGACAGCATAATGAATTGCAGCGTCACATTAGAGCTGATAAGGGATTAGTGATACTCGAGAACGCTGAAACAGTAAACGGGTATAGCGGCGTTTTACCAGGTTCTACGGGACGTTATAATTCACTAGAGGGTGAATTACCAGCTAGTAGAACACGACCATTCGTGTGGAGCTTTTATAGAAAGAGGAAACTGTTGCAAGTGGACAGGTTACACGAAGTCTCGAAACGGGCGGCAAAAGCATCAACAGTAAGATGTAATTGCGACAACGTATTACCTCCATGTGCTCTGTGCACTGGAAGATTGGATCCGATGCAACCGCAAGAACCGATCGAACAGATGTCTGTACAAGAACGGATTGCGCTTGTTGATCCTAGTTATCATCCCGTACTGTCATTTCCTGACGGTAAATAGCATTTTATCAAATATCCGAAGTGCTTTACTTTCTATAGTAGGGCTCTGCGAGAACCGTAAGATTTCGGGAAACTCGATTTCTTCGGGACGGGTCGGGTCAGGCGGTGCACTATGGCCTTTGAAAGGTTATTCTGTCGCAAAATAAATGTTTTCAATACCTTTATCTTGAAAAATTGACTTTTGGCCACAAAAAGCGGTGTACCGAAAATATGTCGAGTATTTACGATCCCCGAAATTGCCTCGGGACTCGTTCCGATCCCGAGAAAATTCTCGACCCGATATCATACTTTTTATACACAGTAATTCCGCGATCTAAGCCAGTTTTCGTCTTCCACTGGGTGGCATACCCCGCGAGGGGCCGAAAAGTTCGAGCTGCCTCGATTACCGAGCAGTCTAAACATGCCGCATAATCCCAGGCTCGGGTATATCTTTATTTTTTATTAATTTTGTTATGGGACTTTCATCAACTTATTTGTGGCATGTTTTTTTTTTTATTAATATCACACTAAACACGATACAGTTTCAACTGTATTCAGTGGTTTAATCGACAGTATGGGATAACTTGGAGGATACCGAGTGAAAAAGAAAGAGAAACAAATACCAAAACGATGCTAACTTTTTTATCTTCACAATTTTCTTCTTATATAACCTTATTCAAGATATTTGCCACATTTTTCTGATTAAAATGAGTCGTTTAAAAACCTCCAACAGGCTGTAGCTCCGTTAATTTACAAAATCTAGTCCAATTCCTTGGGATCATATTTTCGAAATGATAAGCATTATCTCCTTTTCTACATTCGGCGCGGTCGACGAAACCACAAGAAAATAGTGTCCTGTTCCCATCTATGTTGTAACACAGAGTCGAGAATTGACGGACAATTACTGTGGTATCCCTTCGCGATCTCTGTCACAACACAGAACCGAGAATCGACTTAGATCGCGGGATTACTATAATCTTACAACTGTACAACATACAATAAATATTTCGATTGTTTAGAAATAACTCAAGGGACTCACCTTGAAGCGATCATGAAATCGGTGGAATGGCAACAGAAAATGTTAAGAGGAAATCTACGAATAACTCGGCTGAAGGATAAAGACAGTAACGAGAGAAGAAATAAGAAACTTCCAGGACACAGAGCAAAATATGCTGCTCGATTAAGAAAATCATCTTCGAGTATTATTACTGCGAGTATGTATTATGTTTCTTTGTTGTTCTTCGATCCAAAACAGTTTATTTATGCGTGCGATTCATTTCTGCAGGAATCAAGAGAAAAATGTTGAAAGGGAAAAGAAATAGGCTTGGTCATGATAGAAGTGTTCACGGCTTAAGCAGAAAGAGGGTGCAGAAATTACCGACTGAAGATGACGATGATATTAGTGCTCTTTCCAGCTCTAGTAAGCACTCATCTCCAGTGCCTTCACCTTTGCACCATACTGTTACTTCGACAGAGAAAAATGCAGTTAAAGAGAAAAGTTCCACTTCTTCGCACGGGTCCGTATCAGTAATTTACTCGTGATTAATTAACATGTTTGGCGAACAGATACCTTCAACAATGGAATTTTTAATTTCAGACGTCTCAGGCAGAATTCGTATGATATTGATAATATTGTTATACCGTATAGCGTAGCTGCTTCAACTAGGCTCGAGAAACTACAATACAAAGAAATATTAACACCAAAGTAAGCGACACATTCGTAGAATTATTGTTTAACATTGTCAATCGTTTGCGCTACAATATATTAAACAATCTTCTTTTTTTCTCTCTCAAAAAAATAAAGGTGGAGGTTATGCGAGGAAACTCCAAAAGTGGATATTAAGAATGGTGTTATGCATAGGCCTAGTCAAGACAGCGATGTAAGTTCATGAAATTTCAATGATCTATCCAAGCTTCTATGAAAACAATTCTTGCAAATTCGGGAACGAGATGATGAGAATTTAATTATTCTTTTAGTTTGAAGATATGTCGGATGAGACAATTGCGTTGAGGCACGAACGTAGCGAGAGAGAGGAGAACAAACGTTTCATGACATACGTAAATATGTCGCATCAGTCTCGTATGCGCCACAGCCGCAGGACAGATAGCCGAGCGGATAGTGGTGCGAACACACCAGGTTATTATAACAATTAACTCTCTTCAGGAGGTAGACTCGTTTCCGGGATTGCAAGGGTGGTGAGATGCGCCTTCTCATTTCTCAATAAAAACCTCTTTTTGCGTTTGCGAGACATAATTTGCATTATTCGGCGGTAGGTAGCTGTCGCAGCTTTATGAAAATAGCTACAGTGACTCCTACTAATATTCGGACACTCTTAAAAAGACGATTACTTTTTTAATATTGTACTATACGATTTGAATTTTTTTGACAAGCTAGAGCAATTAGTTTGCCACAGGATGCGAAAAAAAATTTTGTGAAAAATCGCAATTCATCGGAATTATAAAAAAAAATACTAAAAGTTGCACTTTACAACTTTTTTATGTGGGCCTATATTGAAAATTTTAAAAATACGTTTTTTAGATCTGTGTCAATTATATACACTGTGAAAGTTTCATCGAAATCGGTTGATGTGGAAAACAACGACAGCGATTGAAAGATGCAAGAATCTTTAGATTTACTGCAGTCGAAGGCCGAAAATCGTGAAAATCTGTAATTTTTAACATATTTAAACGTTTGTAGCTCATTGCAACGTCGACCGATTTTGACGAAATTTTCAGAATATGTTTAATTCACACAGGTCTATAAAACGTATTTTTAAAATTTTCAATATAGGCCCACATAAAAAAGTTGTAGAATGCAACTTTTAGTATTTTTGCTACAATTCCGATCAATTGCAATTTTTGACAAAATTCTTTTTTCGCATCCTGTGACAAACTAATTGCTCTAGCTTCCCAAAAAATTCAAATCGTATAGTATAATATTAAAAAAGTTATCGTCTTTTTAAGAGTGTCCGAATATTAATGGGAGTCACTGTACATGCGTAGCTTTATACTTCCGAATAATGCAAATTATTTTTGACTACTGAAAAACAACCCCATCTTAGCATGATCGAGAAATGAGAAGGCGCATCCCTTACCCTTGCAATCCTAGAAACGAGAGTCTACCCCTTAATGTGAATTGACTAAATGTCCGTTTAGTAATGTCACGATCTGTTAAAGAGAATGCTAAATGAATTATCTTTTTTAGATCCTATGTCTCCTCATGCAAGCGACTTCGGTGGAGACATAATGTCGCCGATTACATCACCACCCGCGACTCCTTCACAAGTTCAAGATCCGGAACATCAACCGTCGGACACACATCGTGCATCTGCTTTTCAAAATGCGTTGCGACGTCGTAGTACACCTACATTAAGAATAGGAAAGGACGACATGGGTACTTCGGTAATTGAAGACGAAAATGAGGTATTGCTTTCTTTATGCGTCCGAAATGCATGCACCAATTAACACGTTGACAACCGAACTGTATTGCCTAGATCTGAATTTCACAAAAATTCAAAAGCTTCATGTTGCTCGTAAGCAGGGTAGTCGACGTTTTAATTATTCGCACAGAGATCGAAGTGTTTTTCTTTTTTAAATCTGGAAACATAGTACATAATTGTCTCTGGAATAGTTATAACCACTCTTTTTCTTATCAATAAAAGTGAAATGATGTCGAACACAAACCGAGATGCATTTGTATCGATGATATATTACGAAATTCATGCTAATTCAATATTCTAATAGTATTTTTTCGATAAAAATATGGTACATTATAAATCAATGTACAGAGTAAGAGCATGCACATCGAATTATATCGATTATTGCAAAATAATTATAACGTAATTAGTTCTTCTTGCGAACCTAACACGTCGTGACGATGCAATAAGAACTTGTAGCGTTGTATATATTTATTTGTGGCGGTAAGACAGAACGGTATAAGTGACGTTTTCAACAAATTTCAATTCAGGTGATAAGTATTGTGTTATTATAGGACATTCAAATATAAACAATGATATTTCAAATGCAAAGATAGCATAACTTATGATGTTTTGTCTTACAATTATGGAAAACTATGTAGTTACATGTAGCACAGTTGTACTGTCGTACAACTACACGTATGTAGTTACGATATTCTAAAGAGAATTGTGTAATGTTTTTAAACAGATTTTGCCATACGACCCAAGGATATTTCCATTATCCGAAGAAGTTTATGACAAAATGCTGGAAGTAATGCCAGATGGGCATTGGCAAGCTTCGTCAGCATCTCTATGCTCCCGAGAAGAAGAAAAAGCAGATGATGTACGTACTCTGTGCTTGTATTGAGTGTTCCCATTATTAATTACATCTAAGTCGAAACTTTCTATTACAAAACAAATATGTGCTCGTACTGACTATTAATGTAAACTTTGAGCCAACTTTCATGGCTCCTCAAGGCTGTCCCTGGTAAGCAGTGTCACATGATGCTTCCTACTATTAAACACAATTAATTTTATTTTATATATATATATAATATATGTGTATATATATAAATATTTCAGATATTTAGTGATGTTTCAAAGAAATTGCATTGCGTTTTACGTAATCTTTATCTTTTTATAAGCATATTAGAAACTTTTAATAAACTAGCCCGCTGTTTATTTTCTTCTCGGTTGTTATAAGCTTGTAAACTTGAACATAGTACTTTTTTTCAATGTATATATTGGGGATCAAAAGTACGCAAACAAAATTTTATGGGGGAAAGTCCAGTAACGGAAACGGAATAAGAAAACCGCATGATTAAACACGAATCACCGTTTGCAAACGTTTTTTGTACAAATAACAATCACAAGTGACTAAAATATTTTTTCGTTTGCAATAGCCATTATTGTTGACGGGAATTCATTCCGTATGTGATAGCTATTGACGAGAGAAATCGTATCTCGATTACTCTTAGTAGGACGAAGTATTGCTTTTGCATTCAGTGTGTGTTTCTGATGAAAAATGTTCCAGTCGAAAAAATCATTCTTATCCCGACTTTTCTCATTTTGGTTGCAACAATATGGTCCTTGATATATGTACACACACATACATACATATATATTTATATACATATGTAGATGTATGTATGTATAATTTATATACACACACACGCAGAATAATCGTTGGATAAAATATCTTTTTACAACCACTCAGCTAGACATTAATGTTTCATTTCTAGGAAGGGGAAATGGATTGTCCAGAGTCAGATTCAACGGAATCAGCTTGTTGTGACATAGAAGGTGAGGATCCGAATGATCCTGAATGGACAGTAGCTGACGATAGGGATACTGAAAAGGAACGAATACGTCCGACGGCTAAAAGATAGGATAAAATCTTGAATAAATACACTATGTCTACGTCGTCGTTACTATATGCAGAAGCTACCTGTCAATTGTTATATATACCAATCGGTCATGTAATATGCACCTTAAGTTAATGGTATTACGAATCTGTAAAGTGTATTATAAATATAAATTTTATAACTTCATTCTGCTTAAATCAATGGAAAACCTTAATAATTGCTTTTTAAGTATTGCTATTTCGGCCAAAGCATTAGAATAGAACGAATATATATATATATATATATATATATATATATATATATATATATATATATATATATATTCGAATATGTGTGTGTGTATATATATATATACATATATATACATATATATGTGTGTAAGTCTGCGCGCGCGTGTGTGTTTGTGTATATATATATGTATATATATACATATACACATAAGATATATGTATATATCCTTTTATTTAGGATAAGGATATTGTTATATTTTTCTTTCACTGTTACAAATATTAACGAAGACATAGTCCTCGAGAAGTTAGAATCTCATACGAACAGAATTAGATAGTTTTGATAAACGCGTACGAAATAAAAAGAAAAAATGAATAGAAAATAAAGGTGTATTTATATATCATAATCAGAATCCTTATATTAAATAAAAGTGCCAACCGAAATGTTTTGTGACATTACCCCTTCGACGTTGCATATTATTTGTAGTTGCGAGATAAGTTCATTGTAAAGTGATCGAAAGCTCTACCCTATTAGAATCGAATTATTACGTCCGGTTATAATTTATTGCGTGACCCTACTATTGTGTATAATTATTACGCTTCTATATTTGTCTTACCTTTTATCATTATTATTATTATTATGATGTCGTGAAATGATTTCATAATATTGTTTGCATATCGTATAACAGTCAGAAACAGATTACACGCAGAAACATTCAAGAATCTGTATATAATCATCCACCTTCGCTTTACAATTTTCTTCGTACAACACACAAAATAGAAGTATCGATTTATAATGAGATCATAGTTATTATACTTCCGCTTTAGTTATTCTAGTTTAGCAAAATATGAGAAATTACTCGAAATAAATGTGAAACTATGAAATAAAAGAATTCTCAGATTCTGTGTTTTGACTGTTATATTCATTCTTATTACATTATAATTTATGCAGTATGACTACGTGTTTATTTAAGAAACAGATTCGTTGTTTAAAATCTCATGTCACTGTGATTCCTCGATTTTTGATCAATCTGTGATATTACATGTAATTTCTTATTACATTCTTTATATTTAGTCGAGCATACATAACATTTCAACAACGTGTGCTTAGATTTTGTACATCACATTTTGAATAAAAATAAATAGGCAGTAATGGAATTTGTTTTTTTTTCTTCGCGTTGATTATATATAATTGTTTTTATTTCTTAGCGCCTTCCGACGTAAGGAAGGAAAGGAGATGTCAACGTGTTGGATAATACACAAAAATTGACTACTTGTGAGTTACTTCAATAAATATCGAATTAAATGTTGTTTCTTGTATATTTGCATCTTTAAAATCCACGATCAAGATGAATAAAAAAATAGAGTACGAACGATGTATTATGAAAGGCATAAAAATACAAAAATGTCTTTATTACTTTTAAAAAAATCTCATCTATGCATTACTGAAAGATATAAACTGTGTATCTAAATTTTCTAAATCTACTATCACGGCAGTATGAGCAGTACTAAAACGAGGCACTGATATCAGTCTTACTACTTGATTTTCATTGCCTGAAAACGAAATTATTTTATCAAATTATTGTTACATGAGACTGTGAAGATTGATTAAAAATTATACAAACCCTTCCATAATTTTGTTTCATATTTCTCTGAATTGCCCACAAAATATATGTCTGGACATTCTCTCATAATAAACAGATCTTCTTTGTAATATGGACAAGCTAACAACGTGTCCGGAGCAGTTGGACACATGTGCCTCCATAACAAAGTTCTCTCGAGCCATTCGATGGTTGAAATATCTGTTTCGCCGGTTGCTTTGATGATATCTTTGATTGATTGACCACTGTTGCCAATTATTACTCGTTCCTCAACTCTACCGATCCACGGATTTGTAGTACTTTTAAAACTTTCGAGTCTGTTACAGAAGCAAAAGAAGTGTTTTCCACAAGAGAATTTTATCCTGTTCTTAAGAAATGGTATGCAAAATAAAGTAATACCTAAACGATTTAGGTAATAAACATGGATGCAGTGGTTTTTGAGGTAACATGGCATTCGTAGGATCATGTTCTCCTGGCATTAAAGTAATGGCACAACATTTTGCCAAATTGCTCAAGAAGGTATCTATAATTTTGATTGTCCCAATTTCCTTATCTAACACATCCATTTCCAAAGGTGTTGTACTACTACCTTTCACAGTATTACCTGTTGTTTTTCGAAACAATACTGTTAACAGTCTTTTCCCATACCACTACTAATTTCTATAGTCTTAAATTTATCAATTTACCTGCGATAACAAGACGAACAATGGAAGTTCCATCTTTTTGTGTTCTCATATTACCAGCCATTCCAGTTAGCCAATCAACAAAGAGGCTAGTTGCCAGACTTTCATGATTTTGAGATAAATCTAAACCAGACACTAACACTAATTTTCCATTTGATGAACGCTTAGTTATAGTTTTGTTTGGCGCACAACCAGGAAGGCACCAATCTTTAACCTAAACAGAACATTTAACTATTGCTTATACACCAAATACACAATTGTTGACGATCTCAACTAGCTCGTAAGTTATTCGTTATACGAAAAAATGTTTCGAACAAAAGTTGCATGGTTTCCTGGGGGGCATACAGTGCTCTAATCTGTTTTCTATTTGCTTTTCTATCGAGATACATTTTCTCACATTCGGATAAATTATGTGATTCTGTGTAAAGAAGTATTATAAAAAATTGACATTCAAATGAGTAGAAATCTGTTGAAACAGGGGGTGAACAAGTATGCATTGATTTGATCCAAACTTATCATAAAATGCGGAATAAAAGTTCATCTTTGATTCACGGTGGACTCGTGCTCCGTAGGGTTAAGATAGCATTACTTATTTAAACAATAATTACCGTAAACGTTCCATCGCTGTTCTCGTTACCCCGCACAGCACAAACAACACCGGTAACAATATCTTCAAGATGAACTTTCTCACCTACTAATTTAATACGTAACATTTCATCTTCTAAATAAGGCACATCTTTCTCAGAACAATAATTCGATCTAGCACAAGGAACACTGAGTTGATGATCTTCACTGAGCTCACGTAAGATCGATGGTTTCCATTGTTGATGTTTGTAAAGTGTACCAATTATTACACATTCTTGACCGTCTAAGTTTTCTAGATCAGCTAATTTCACGATAGGAATAATTCCTGTTCGAACACAGATACATTTACTTCGTATATTTGAAGGGAAATAATTGCGAAATCAATTTGATGCTATTTAATGTTTGTTTACTGTAGTATATATATATCTTTGAATCGTTGATAAGAATATTTTTCTAGAGTAGTGGGGAAAATACATACCCCACTTAGCTTTAACTCGCGGGATCAAAATGTCTCTCAATTCGGCAAGTCTGGTAGAATAAATGTGTGCGAATTGTTTCGAGTAATCATTTCTCGTGCTTACGAACTTTCTTGAAAGGTTCGCATATTCAGCTTGTTTTCTTTCGAACACTTGCGGTTTCCCGTCGTCTGGCTTGACAAGTAAATTGTTGGCACTTCCATTAGTTTTATGAATCATCATTACACAAAATATACGTATGTACTCCGAATAAACGTGCGTTTGTTTAATTCACCAAACACATGTACTCCTTGTCACCACTTGTGTAGAAAACGGTTGTAAATTCACTATCGCCATCGTCAGATAAATTTCAAATAAGTTATCCATAAATTACAAGATCTATAGAGGCGTCTCGCGCAATGTAATCTTTTTGTTACTGTTTCGTTTCGTCAATTTTCTACTTATACACTTGTAGACCCCTTCTTCAGATAACATGCCATGTTCCAAAATTACTATCCAAATCTATTCCAAAATTACGCTATAAATTACGCTATAATTACGCTATAGTCTGTTGAGAAGTGCCACGAAGCTAAAGTATTCCATTCTGTAGAAATATTTATGGAAATTATAACTGCAATATATATTAGATTTTATTACTTGTACATTTCTACTTTACTTGTATTATTTTAAATATGACGAACTTATTTTTTGAATTATAACTTGGAAAAAGTTAAATCTGTATTTATTTCCTCACAACTTACTTTATTAAAAAAAAGAATAGTTTTGTCGTGCCTTACAATTCTTTATGCAACAAGTTTGCATCATTTTTCCAAATGTTTACGAAATAATGCATAATTATACTTGTATATCCCGCTTTTATATCACTATCCATTATTTTGAATTATCTTGTGACGTATCTTGTGGGCACCAGATACTCTGTTATCTTGGAACACTGATAAGTCTATAAGTATATGCTCTATATATATAAGGAACAATCTTATTTTCTACAAAGAAACAATACTTATATTGAAGCTACATTCACACGAAAATATAACAAAATAAAAGATAATGTATTTATTTTTTACTAATCCGCGAATTCATCAAATCACACGACAACTCTGTACCAAGCTAAGAGGTGAGAAACTCCCTAGAATAGTTTATTAATCACCATCATGTTAGGTTTTGAAAACGCGTGTATACCAATAACTTTCTATGATACTATGCTACTTGTGTAAGATGGAAACGTTGTGATTGTATCTATAAAGATACGAGCGGGATTATTGCTAGTTGCTCGGTTCACCGTTTATTTGTAAGAATTTTAGGTAGTCCAGCGTGTAGTCTGGTACTTAAGTTTTAGCAATTTTGTTATTAATTATTAACACGACAGTATATTCGTTGTAAACAGTAAACATGTCTGACGAGAAGAAGGTAAACGCTTTGTAACCTCAAAAGCCAATGCTGCGATCATGAAGGATGGAATAAGAATACGCTTTTTTACAGGAAACTAAAACGGAATCCGAGCACATAAATTTAAAAGTACTGGGACAGGATAGTGCGGTAGTTCAATTTAAAATTAAAAAACACACACCACTCAGGAAATTAATGAATGCCTACTGTGATCGTGTGGTAAGTTTGTATCACTATGTGATACATTATTATTATTCGATCTATTTCGAAATATTTACAATTTAGTAATTACTTTTTTCTGTTTCAATGGATATTGGTAATTCGCGTGCAGTTAGGCCTCGATTTACGTCGTTCGCAGCTACGTTGTCTCTACGCAACGCGATATAGTCAATTGTTTTCAACCGATATTTCACGCTTCGCAAAGTTCAAGATACGTGTTCATCTGAGAGCAAAACTATCGTGAGTTACTCTCGAGAGAGTGAAATTCGTCAGTTTTCATTGTATTCAGAGTGATAGCGAAGAGCTGCGTGAAAAACTATCGACAGAAACTCTCGGATGGACACATACCTTTATGTTGAATTTCCACGATGAACACTTATTATTTGTTTCATTGTGTTCATTTGTTCGCGTATACCGTTCCTAAATACATATTCATCTCGATTCTCCTTGCATCAGGCAACCCCGATCGATATAAGCTTTAAACTTATCATTTCTATACATTTCAAGGAAACTGTATCTCCTAATCTGATAAATACATTCATAGATGTATTTATCAGATTAGATATTATTATTATATCAGAGTAGCTCAAAAGGATGCACGAATTGTTCTTCAGGATTAATTGCTAAAATGAAATTAGTTATTTCTCTGTTCTCAAAATACAAAAGGCATAGAAAGTTGAAATTGGGTACACAGGTAGCCGTTAGCTTAAAGGGGTGCACGAATATGTTTTTATCCAGGAAATTTTTCGATGGGAATTATGCTAGTATATATATATATATATATATATATACGAATCTATTCTGTGTACCCCGACTTATGTTTTCGATTTCTGGAACCAATTAATATTTAAGTCCAGGGTTCCAGTTATCTATTATAACTGATTTATGTGTTACCAGGGTTTGGCGATCGCAGCAGTAAGATTTAGATTCGATGGTCAACCTATAAACGAATTAGATACACCCACTACGCTTGAAATGGAAGAAGGCGACACAATAGAAGTTTATCAGCAACAGACAGGAGGATTGTGTTGAGATTTAAGATGTCCTACAATAGTTTAAGTAAAAAGAAACTTTTGTTCCAGTGCTTACTTCGGAAAAGAAAATGTGAATTATTTTTTATCTTTACTGATACTACAAAATACTTTGTTTTGTCATAGAATGTGGAAGAAGTTGTTTACACTTTTTATATATACCGAACCTAAGGTCTATAAGCATTTCATTTATGTTGTGTACGTCATCTGAACTGTACTTACTGACTATGTCACCGGCATAGAAAGTAGCTGGATCTATTTACACAAATTTTGTATTACTTCGTATTGTAAAATGATTTTCAGGATCTATATATGTTTGGACGTTACGCAGAGTAATCGGCTATCTTTAATCTTTATCGAGTCACGGAAATTGATAAATTCTATCATAACTGCAATATGGTTTTTTTTCTTCATTATGATAATTTGACTGGTAACTTGAAAATGTAAACTTGCCGCTCTGTTATTGTTAGCAATACGCCGTAAATTGAGACACAGAGCCCGCTTTTTATATAGAGCTTGCTCTATATAGAATAACAAAAACAATATCTACATTATACAAATACATACATATTACAATTTATAAAATTCTTTGTAAATGGTTTTCATAAATGGATACAGTGTAAAGTCTCAGATGGACTTAATAAATTTCATCTTTATAGATACATTCATTTCTCACAACTATGTATACATAAGAAATGACAAGAAACATTGTTAAAAAGTTATATCAATATTCAACGCTTAACTGACGAAGTGGACTCTTATCTTCAAAAGTTATTTTCTTTTGTACAGACTAATCTTCACATTTTCTTTGAAATCGCATATCAAAATAAACGACTGCATTCAAATTCTTTGTGGAATTCAAATGAAACATTATCTCGTGGAGTCTCAGAGAGTCCACCTCGGCAGTTCAAGGTTAATAATGTTGCTACGTCGAAATTATTCATGATAATTGATTTCTCATTTTATAACTCAACCTTAGTATTACCATTACATTCACTCTTATTTTCATAAAATTTAATATTTACTTTGTATATGAACAAAAATAAATTGTATCTTATCTTTTTTATAAGAGATTTATAATTGTTATTACTTTAGATTTTTATAAGTTCCAATATAAAATTAGAAATTCGAAATCTCATAGTTACAGTTATGAATGATGAAATCACGTATTCATTAATACATTTTCAATGAACACATTTATATACTTACCAATAACTAAATGATGTCACATTATGTTTATATGAAGCTGATTTACATATTTTCGTTCCGCAGTTCAGTGCATAATAAATAAAAATATATAATAATAATAAAATAAATATAATAAATTTCATTGGTATTTTTGCAGTTTAATTTTCGCGGTCATAGCCGCTCACTCTAGCCAAAATGAAAACTGGCAAAAGATAAATTTTACCTTTATCTTTTGTTTCTGTGAGTACAATAATGCAAATTAAATAATATGAAGAATAATTCCATACTTATATAGACCATATCAGAGAGGAAATGAGAGTGCTCACGCCCAAGTTTTGACCGTGCCCAATATAGTGTTGGATCTTAGCCTGGATCAGCTCCTAGACCGGCGGTAGAGCGGACTTTTAGCCTGGATCAGATCCTAGACCGGCGGTAGAGCGGATTTTATTCTCAAATTAATTTATATTTTTCGTAGTTTTCTTGCAAAACTTGGCATAAAAGTATAAATTAATTTATGCCATAGGCTAGTAAAGGTTCTGTTTCATGCTGTTTCATGCTAAAACTGGTGTGCTGTCTGTTGTTACGTGGTGAAAGTAGGCTCTACCGCCACACCGCCAGCTGTTCCGTGCCACCGACGAGATACTGTTAAATCATGAGCTCAGGGCGCTGCACTGAACCTTCCTCTTTAGAATGGGCCTTCACACAGCTCAAAACATTCTCGTATAAGGAAAAACAATTGAATCCCGCAAACACTGTTTTTTTGTGTTGTGTGTGCGCCATCTAGTCTACATAGCTGAACTAAAATTGGCTCAAAACTTGTTCTCTAAATCACTCTACGTCCTTTGATTTGTTCTAATCTCTGCCTGTATGAACGAAATATGGGAAATCACGGGAAACCAGTTTTTGTCCTCATATGAGCATATTTTGAGCTGCACAAAGGTTCATTTGATAGAGGAAGGTTGATCGTAAGGCGCTCTACTCATGATTTCAGTCAAAAAAATTGTTTTGTATTAGAAAACTACATGGGAACCTGAGGGTGGTTGTCTCGATTTTTTCCCCCTACTTTGGACTAATTTCGTTAGATCGTGAGCAGAGCGAAGCGCGATCAACCTTCCTCTTTAGAATGAGCCCTCACACAGCTCGTAACATGCTCGCATAACGACAAACAACAGTTTCCCGCAAACACTGTTTTTGCCCTTAAATCTAGTGATATCCTAGTAATACGCTAGTAATATCCATGGGTAGGGATCAGTGAGCGTGCAAACAGTGAGTCAAGTTCCGAGATAGGCGTGAGCTGGGCGTGAGCACTCTCATTTCCTCTCTGACCATATATATATATTTGAAAGTTCCGTATGTATAATGTTACTAGATGTTACTATATAAAACATTTATTAGCAAAAACTACTAGAAACACAGTGCACTCTGTTTCAACGAGAGTTCCGTCTCTGTAGGAATATATACTCAACAACGATACTACATTTGAGAACATGGCGGACAGTTGAGGTTTACGTAAACAAAACGTTACTTTACTATAACTTTGTAATTAACAGAGCTGTGTAAATAATTAGAATAGTTGTAAATATTAAGTATTTATAAATATAAATAGTAAGAAATGCATGAGTATGTGATATTTTGATATTTCTCCGTTATTGAAAGCTTGTAGCACTGACATGTATCATCTGTGGTGATCTACTGTGCATTCGGATACGACGAATTTTTGAACAGATCACTGTTACATCGATTCGTTTTATTCTTCAATAATAATAAAAATGGCTGATTCCGAGGAAGAAGGCGATAAAGATTTGATGTCTGGAATCAATATGACTGGGTTCCTGTTCGGAAACATTGATGATAATGGTCAACTGGAAGATGATATTCTTGATCCAGAAGCAAAACAGCATTTAGCGTCGCTTAGTCGTCTTGGCTTTAGCTCGTTTATTCGGGAAATGATGTCTAATGAAAATGCTAGCGACGAAAAGGATGACCAAGACAATGGACACGAAGGAATGAGAGCTATCGATGAAAGGGACACAAATTATGTTGAGAAGTCACCTAGTGCTCTAGATTTTTCTGATATAAGTGAATTAGCAGAGGATTTAAATGAGGATAATAGTAAGTACTCAAGTATTTAATGATTTTCTTATTAACAATGACTATGGCCATTCAATATTAAATGAATGCTATTTGTAAACAATAAGCGTAACCATCTATAATAGCTTTGTATTCAAAAAACAATTAATCGCATTATATTCTCCATTTTTAACGATCGTAAAGTTTGTATATGCACTATATGATATCGGCGCTACAGGTTCGATCACAAATACAAAAATTAGCAATTTTGCAGAATTATAATTTCGACGTTTCAGTTCTGTTTTGAACCATTATCAAGAAAAGTCCGCGTCTGTGAAAATTAAAGTAATAAAATTTATTATTCATTAAACTGACTATTTAATAGTTATGAAAATTAGGTGTATATACATACATGCTAATTGTGAAAAAAAAAACAGAATGAAATCAAATTGAGTGGAATGTTACTAGTCACTAAGCCGGTTGGAACTGTACAGAAATTATAATTCTGCAAAATTTCTAATTTTTGTATTTGTGATTGAACCTGTTGCGCCGATATCATATAGTGCATAATCGAATTATGATGTGAACAGTATTTATGGTTCATGTACGGGTTTCGAGAGTTTTTGCCAACCGGCAAATTAAATGACCTAAATTATAAACCTTGCTGCATCGAAGACTTATGTATTGTATCTTACCTACGTCATATCCATAGTCTCCTTTGTCTCCCTTGAAGCATAGTTGTTGATTTATTAATTCATTTTTGTTTCGCTTTTACACACAGATAAACACGACGCATTTGAAAGGAGAAACGAAAAAGAAAATGATTACGATGCAGACGACGAAGAAGTTGTTAACAAATCTGACACGCAATTAATGCCTCCTCCTCCAGTACCTGAGGAAAAGGAAGTGCTTACAGCGGAGGAGGCAGAAGCTGCCCGACAGCGGAAATTAGAAACCCCTCTTGCTTCTATGTTACCATCGAAATATGCTAATGTCGACGTAGCTGAATTGTTTCCTGACTTTCGTGCGAACAAAGTACTAAGATTTTCAAGACTTTTTGGTCCGGGAAAGCCTAGCAGCCTTCCACAAGTATGGAGAGGT
Source organism: Lasioglossum morio (assembly GCA_916610235.2). Classification (NCBI taxonomy): domain Eukaryota; kingdom Metazoa; phylum Arthropoda; class Insecta; order Hymenoptera; family Halictidae; genus Lasioglossum; species Lasioglossum morio. The sequence goes on along the minus strand of OU744323.1, from coordinate 19,504,320 downwards.
GTTAAAAAGAGGCGGAAAAAGAAACGACACCACGATGTTAGAGATTCAGATTCTGGTTCGGATCAGGACGAAAAGAAACCAAAGTTCAAGGTTCGCATAATATATGCGTAATGTGTGCGACTATTTAATCTTATACTAACTTTGTCTCTTATTATAAAATTACATTAGGGTTGGATATTGAATTACGGTCAAGATCCAAGTCCAGATATGTGTTGTTCTGACGACGAGAATAAATTATTGTTACCAGTAGAGGACAAAGAACAAACTGGGAAAACAGGTGAAACCGGAGAAAATGGAGATATGGGACCGAAAGTAGCAGATTGGCGGTTCGGACCTGCACAGCTTTGGTACGATATGCTTCAAGTCCCAGAAACTGGAGATGGTTTTAATTATGGATTTAAACTTGTAGATAAGGTATAGAATTATCTGCATTAAAAATATATAACGAGCAGACTGTTTGAACGTTCAACGTATTATTGAAAATACTGTATTATATTATTGTTGCTGTTATATTTCAAACAGACAGAGGAACAGATCGATAAAGAAGCTACCGAAGAGTTTTCCGACGATGCATTTTTAATGGTGTCGCAATTACATTGGGAAGATGATGTTATATGGAACGGCGATGATATAAAACATAAAGTATGTAATATCATTACGATCCGTCATACTGTACTAAGACCTGTGCAGCGCCGCGTAACTAAGGACCTAAATCTATTTGAAGGTGTTACAGAAATTAAATAGTAAAAATAATGCAGCTGGTTGGGTACCGTCCAGTGGAAATAGAACTGCTCAAGCGTTCAGTCAGCCAGGGAAAGGTGCACCGGTCCCAGTTGCATCGAACGTTCGATTAGCCACTTCACAAATTACAACTCCTTTGCACATGCAGTCTCAGAAAAATAAAATGTAAGGAATAGAATGAAATAACTTACGAGTTATTTGAGATCGTGGTGATATCAGGCTCATCCTGTATAGAGTGTCGCATATACGTAGTAGCTAGCGCATTTAAGTAATTTGTTCATGGTTATTTAACTTCTAATATTTGAACAGGGGTATGAACAAGGGAAATCAACAACAATCCAGGGAAGAAAATTACGACGACACCTGGTACTCGATTTTCCCTGTAGAAAATGAGGAATTAGTATACGGTCTATGGGAGGAAGAAGTAATTTGGGATCCCGAAAATATGAGAAAGATACCGAAACCTAAAATTCTCACTTTGGATCCGAACGACGAAAACATTGTTCTTGGTATTCCCGACGACATAGATCCAGCATTGCTGCATAAAGATAATGGGCCTCAACCGAAGGTAAAGATACCACATCCGCATGTTAAAAAGAGCAAATTGCTACTTGGAAAAGCGGGAGTGATCAACGTCTTGGAAGAAGATACACCGCCGCCGCCGCCAAAGTCACCGGACAGAGATCCCTTCAATATTTCGAACGACAAGTAAGTTTGGTACTTCTGGCAAAATTGTTTATTAGAACAAACTCGATAATTCGTTTCGCTTTTAGTTATTATATGCCGCGATCATCGGAAACAACATTACGATTGAAAGTTGGAGGTGGGAACTTGATACAGCACAGTACCCCTGTAGTAGAGTTGCGTGTTCCATTTGTACAAACTCATATGGGACAACTACGTCTACGCAATTTCCATAGACAACCTCTACGAAAATTCAGTCGTGGTCCACTTGCGCATCCTGGTCCTCATTCTGTTTTGCCATTGTTGAAGCATATCAAGAAGAAAGCTAAGGTACGTGTATCCTCGTTTTGCGATCCACTGAACCGAATATTTTTGCCTGAAGCATTATCCTGTATTACCAAAAATAAAGGAGATGTTTTCGGTGTAAGTCTTAGGTGCCTCGTCCTGTATATGATGTTTTTTATTAGCAAAGAGAACAAGAAAGAATCGCGTCCGGCGGAGGTGACGTCTTTTTCATGAGAACTCCGGAAGATTTATCTGGTAAAGACGGTGAGGTGGTGCTTATCGAATTCTCAGAAGAGCATCCTCCTTTGATGAACCAAGTAGGCATGTGCTCGAAGGTGAAGAATTACTATAAAAGAAAGGCAGGCAAAGATCAAGGACCTCAGAAGTATAAATACGGAGAAACTGCGTACGCGCACACTAGTCCATTCCTTGGAATTCTTACGCCTGGTCAAAGCATACAAGCGATTGAAAATAACATGTACAGAGCGCCGATCTACGAACACAAAATTCCAGAGACTGATTTCCTAGTTATTAGAACAAGGTATTGTAATAGAAATTTCCTTCCACTCCTCTACGACGGTACTGTAATAATAACACAATATTTATACGCAGGCAGCAATATTACATCCGAGAAGTGGACGCTTTATTTGTAGCTGGACAGGAGTGTCCATTGTACGAAGTACCCGGGCCTAACTCGAAGAGAGCTAATAATTTCGTCAGGGACTTCTTACAAGTATTCATATACAGATTGTTTTGGAAATCACGCGACATACCACGACGTATTAGAATGGACGATATTAAAAAAGCATTTCCTTCGCATAGTGAGAGTAGTATCAGAAAACGCTTGAAACTATGCGCGGACTTCAAAAGAACTGGTATTTATTTAATATGTGTCCTTATATTGTATATTTATTGTAGGCAAATGGAAAAACGTATTGTAAATATATTTGAAATTGTTTCGGGTTAGGAATGGATTCCAATTGGTGGGTGATTAAGCCGGACTTCAGGTTGCCGACAGAAGAAGAAATTAGAGCAATGGTGTCCCCGGAACAGTGTTGCGCTTATTTTAGTATGATTGCGGCTGAACAAAGATTAAAAGATGCTGGTTATGGTGAAAAATTCTTGTTCACTCCTCAAGACGACGATGACGAAGAAATGCAATTAAAAATGGACGACGAAGTCAAAGTCGCACCTTGGAATACAACACGAGCTTACATTCAGGCTATGAAAGGCAAATGCTTGTTGCAGCTGGCAGGACCAGCAGATCCAACAGGATGCGGCGAAGGATTCTCTTACGTCAGGGTTCCGAACAAACCAACGATAAGCAAGGTAATTACTATACGCACAGAAAGTTCACGGCGATATGTTTTCGCGGCTCGTTTACACTGCTCACATACAGGACATACAGTCAAGCTTTTAGCCGATCTTACAGTCGGACTTATTACACTGTAGATGTATAAAATAGTTGACATGTATTTTTTGAAATGTTAATTAGGAGGAGCAAGAAGCGCAGCCGAAGAGAACCGTTACTGGAACAGATGCTGATTTACGAAGATTGTCCTTGAACAATGCGAAGGCGTTGCTTCGTAAATTTGGTGTTCCCGAGGAAGAGATTAAGAAGTTGTCACGATGGGAAGTTATAGACGTAGTTCGAACATTGTCTACGGAGAAAGCTAAAGCCGGGGAAGAGGGTATGACGAAATTCTCGAGAGGTAATCGATTCTCCATTGCCGAGCACCAAGAAAGATACAAAGAAGAATGCCAGAGAATATTTGATTTGCAAAATCGTGTGCTATCTTCGAACGAGGTGTTGAGTACAGACGAGGGTGAAAGTTCGGAGGAAGATAGCTCCGATATAGAGGAGATGGGTAAGAACATCGAGAATATGCTTTCTAATAAGAAAACCAGCACCCAGTTGTCTCTCGAGCGGGAAGAGCAACAGCGTCACGAGTTGCGGAAAATGTTGATGGGCGAGGTCCAGGAACAGGAGAAAAAGAGTAAGGAAAAGAAGAAGGACGAGGAGGAGGACAGTCCTGTAAATAACTTCAACGCGCAGCAGGGCAGAGTCCTTAAGATCTACAGAACATTTAGAAATCCGGAAGGGAAAGAGTTCACGAGGGTAGAGCTGGTTAGGAAACCAGCGGTGATAGATACGTACATAAAGATTCGGAACTCGAAGGATGAGACGTTCATCAAACAGTTTGCGACTCTGGACGAGGCGCAGAAAGAAGAGATGAAGAGAGAGAAGAGAAGACTTCAGGAACAGTTGCGTAGAATTAAGCGAAATCAGGAGAGAGAACGTATGTTAGGAGGTCCCATGACCGGGAGCAACTTGTCGTCCCATAACATATTTGACCGCAGCAATACCAATACCCCAACCACCACATCCTCGAATAGTATCCTTCAATTCAGTAATCCTTTCCAATCTACCTCTCCTGCTTCTAAACATCCTAAAACCGAAATTTCTCCTTCCAAGCGTAAAAAACCTAAACTTAAGCCAGATCTTAAATTGAAATGCGGTGCCTGCGGTAATGTGGGTCATATGCGTACGAATAAAGCCTGTCCCTTGTATCAGAACAGCATAACCACTGCACCAGTGAATGTTGCGATGACCGAGGAACAAGAAGAAGAGATCGAAAAGCAACTGAATACCGATGACCAAGATCTCGTTAACGTGGATGGAACTAAAGTGAAGTTGTCGTCTAAACTGATCAGGGTACGCCGTTTACCGTGTACAATCTATATGTAAAATACATTCTAAGTCGTGTATAATACATTCTAAAGGCTATTGGTGCCGAAGAGATATGTAATTTTATGGTTTTGTTGGTTTCAGCATGCCGAAGAAATGAAGAGGCGCACGCTGCTGTTGAAAGTGCCTAAAGAAGCTGTCAACTCTAAGAAGCGAAGGAGAGCCACTGGCGACGATCATTGCGATTATCTAAAACGACAACAGAGACCTGCCAACAGACGTAGAACCGATCCTGTCGTTGTCATGTCTACAATGTTAGAGAGCATTCTTAACGAGATGCGAGATTTACCAGACGTTCAACCATTTCTGTTTCCTGTTAACGCTAAGGTAATATTTTATTCCTAATGAAATCGTTTTCATGTATTTCCTGATAAATCTATATTTTTTTTTAACGCGTCTTTGTGAATGTGTTCGTCAGGCTGTTCCCGATTATTATAAGATCATTCAGAGACCCATGGATCTGCAAACTATTCGCGAGAATTTAAGATTAAAGAAATATCAAAGTCGAGAAGAATTTCTGGCAGATGTTAATCAGATCGTAGAGAACTCTACGTTGTATAATGGTGCGAAAAGTTCGTTAACAGTGGCCGCTAAACGTATGTTGGAGACTTGCGTGGAAAGGCTTGGAGAGAAAGAGGATCGTCTTATGAGATTAGAGAAAGCCATTAATCCTCTTCTCGATGACAACGATCAAGTCGCTTTGACGTTTATCTTGGATAACGTTGTTAATAATAAATTGAAATCTATGACGGAAGCTTGGCCGTTCCTGAAACCAGTGAACAAGAAATTAGTGAAAGATTATTATACTGTAATAAAAAGACCCATGGATTTGGAGACTATATCGAAGAAAGTGTCGGGTAACTTGATTTACATTCATTAGCGCAATGTTTATTGTATTAGTCAAGCTAACCGAGTTATTTTTCTTCAGCACACAAATACCATAATCGACACGAGTTTCTCAGAGACATTGAACAAATTTTGGAAAATTGTACGATATACAATGGAAAAGAATCTGTTTATACGAACAAGGCTGAAATGCTTGTAAAAGTTTGCAAAGAAACGTTAGATGAGGTAAATAAGCAAATGTTCATTTATAGACCGTTATGTTCTATTTATATTATCGATTCTAATTATTACTAATTCATCTTTTGCAGTATGACGATCATTTAACGCAATTAGAAAATAATATATTATTAGTACAAAAACGTGCAATGGAACAAGCAGATATAGATCCTTCTTGGCTGGGCCCGGACGAGGAAAATTATACTATCGTGGAGCCAGAATTCAGAGGGGTACTAATTTTATCGAATTTACAGAATTTATTTTATTACTGCACAGATTAGATAAATTGTTCGGTGTGGGTTTTTTTAATAGAGTCAAACAAGTTCGCCAGAGAATCCATTTGGAAAATCGAACATGGAAGACTTCGACTTTGTGGACGTAGAGGGAGATATGGAAGGCGACGGTAGTAGAAGTGTAAATTCGAAGAAGAAAGATGTTCTCGAAGAAGGTATAGGAAGCGCTAGAGTTTGATCGTCGAGTATGCATGTAATTCCGATCCAACATTGGTTTTCTTTGTATTCTAGATTTACAATTCTCCAGCGAAGATGAATTCGATGAGGTTCCATTTGGTACAGATGAACAATCTGAACACGCAGAAATGGATACGATCGAGTTGAACGAAGTACGAGAGGGTGGAGTGGTATTGGCAGACGATGATAGTCAGCAAGCAGCCGAAGCAATGGTACAGTTAGGTAATGTCGGTTTTTATATGGCGGAACAACAACTGCTTCAGCAAGGTTGGTAATATGAAAATATTAACACCAAAATTGGTGTTAGCCAGTGTAATTAGAAAGTTTCTCAGATATTATACATATCTGTTTTTCGTTAATTACAGATGAAAGTATGGACGTCGATCCGAATTACGATCCTTCAGATTTCTTGCTGGCTGGTCTGCCAGCGAGAGACGAGAAAAGCGAGAATAAAATTCAGGACGATCTAGCTGTCTCGGAAAGTGAAGACGAGGCGGAAAATAGTGCTCAGCCAAAACAAAAAACACAATTGTCGCAACCGGAAGAAGACGTGGGTGGTGACTTGTGGTTCTAAAAAGAAGATTGTTATTTATTTTAAGCAAGAATCCTGTTATTTCATTTCTGGAATCAAAAGATTTATATATATATATAGATATAACGTTAAGATACCTAATGAAAAATTATATATTTATTTCTTATAAGAACAATTGAATTTCAATATTTGAAATTATGTGATATACGATATAATATGATTTCACTTTGTAAAAAAGAAAATAGGAGTTATAGCGTAGTCTTTTTAATGCATATCTTTACATCTTATGTACACATACATGTAAATACATAGTGAACATATTTTTAAGTTCTACATAACGCATTATTTTGTTTGTTTCTTTATTTAGAGTAGACAGGTAAAAAAAATGTACGAGAGAGATAACTCTGCAAATAACACGGACAAGTATTGTATATTTTTACAGATTGAGAGAACACATAAAAACTGGATATTCAGCCGTGTTTATTGTAAATGTTTTTTTGTTTTTTAACCAAAATTAGTAGTAGTGTTTTGTACCATTCGATAATGATTTCGGATGAAGAATTAAGGATTAAAATAGAATACATATACAAAGCATGCGCCGCTAAAACTTCAAATTCGATACGAGACCAAGAGAAATTATTGAACCATATATGTAGTATAACAAAGACTGCTTTGCACAAACAATTATTAGGTTACGATCCAGATGTTATAATTATATTTACCCTTAAACTGTTTTTACATTACAAACGGTCAAAGTATCATGATACTATATGCGAGTGGAAACAACGGCGGAAACGTCGCTTCGCTAAAGAATGTTACAATAATTTGTTACAAATCTATATTCCTGAAAAGTCTAAGGAAATTTTGGAAGTGGTACTCAATACCATATACGAGGACAAGCTCTGGGAGTTTGAAACTGTTTGCTTTGAATTGCTATGTAATTTGTTAGAAAATGGTATGAGCGGAGTATTAATGTTTCATACGTTGTGGGACAGAATTGAAGATCCGCATATGAATACGGAAGATACAAGAGCAATTGTAAGAATAGTATATGAACTGTTAGATGTGTATAACTGGCCAGATACTTACGATACTGTATTATTCATCGAAAGAATTCTAAACTTATTTTACATAAGCGTGACCAGTATGAAAACGGCTAACGAGACTGTACCATATGTCATCATTAAGAAGGGCTTGGAGGTGTGCATTACAAACATGGTAAAACATGTGTACAACGATCATCTTCTAGTCATAGTGCAACATATGTGTTCGTGGGCTGTCGAACCAGGAATGACCGATGAAATAATTTTAGAATTCGGAAGCACGCTCGAATATACAGCTTATATGCACGTAGTTCTAGTATACGAGAAAACCTTTACACCAAAAGTGTTTCCGCTGCTTATGGACATGCTAGCATCGAAGAGCAAAATTATAAGCTTGCTGGGTCACAGAGTAATGCAATATCTGCTCGATAGACAAGAGAACAAAATGAACTTCGATACCCCCAGAATATTTTTTGAGAACAGTCAGTTCGATTTGACTATATCGGAATGTCATAAAGAAGATAAACTATTCTTGAAGCTTCACAGGGAGATTTTACACGACAGTATTTTAATGAGTATCGTAAACCATGACTCGTCTCGTATGAATTTAGAAACAGCGTACTGCACGATTTGTTTGTTCGCGATAGAAATTCCATGTGGATTTACAGCAGCCGCTATAGTCTGCTTTCTAATGAATCTACAAGATTTGATATTCAAGCAACAAAGAGATCATCAGGAAACATCATATCACGTACACGCCATGATAATTGCAATTATGTCTCTTTTATGTTGGATTCACAAAGCCAAAGTATTTTATGAATATGTGAACAAAATTATGCTGGAGAGAGCGCAATGGGCTCCGCATTTAAATCCGCCAATTCAATCTGAATATAATTTTGCAGCGCATCATATTCTTTGGGACAAGCCAGATTTGTTTTTCATAGATTGGGAGGCTCGTTACGGTCTATGGAAATGTTTCCGACTACGTGAAAACGATGACCCATTGAAATATGATTATTAGTGACGTATTCGAATATGTATATCAGTTTTTCATTTTTAGTAACAACAATAATAAGTAATATTAATATCTCCATAATATTAGACTGAAATCTTTTGTTTATTTAGTGCAACTACAGTAAAAGCTTTGCACGTCATACAATAAATGACTGAACGTATTTAATATTTTAATAAACCACTGAAAATATTGTGCCAGGTATTATATCATTTTTATATCGATAAAATAAGAAAATCATATAAAACAGAAATATTTAAGTCCGGAAGGAAAATTCGGTTTTCGAATTAGAATAGCTCCGAGTGCAAAGGGCTAATCATTACAATTGAAATATACATAATTATTAATTAATGCTTCAATTAGTAATTAGCGATCGAAGAAAATTCATATTTATACATAGTTAGATAATTGGTGATTTTAATTTTATCAATCGATTAAATCAACTGTGACTTTTCACGATTAACTATTTTTAATTGTAATCATATTAATTATATTGAAAAATCTAATTTCGAATCGGACAATGAATTATAATTCATATATATATATATATATATAAGTTTTTATAATTATAAAGTCAAAGTTATAGGTTGCAATATACATTACACAAACGAGTTGCTTCCATTATCAAGATGGCTGTTTCAATATTTATTATGTCTATTTTATAATTTGATGTACTAAACAAAAAATGACAGTTATTGATAATGTCATACTGCCGATATAAAAAATATCTTTATCTGTATTGTAATATTCTTTAAAAAAAAAGGACAAGAAAAAATCGATGTCAGCGAAATGAAAATTTGGACATAAATAAATGGCGCAACAATTACCTATATCTCGAATAATTCATATGTTCGTCCATCTTATGCCACTCTAAACACTTTTTGATTCGTGAAATATTTGTTTTCGAAACTATAAATTGCAATTTTACAAAATTGACATGAACCGTCTGGAAACGTTTGAAATGAGTATTTATTTAAAAACCGAAAAGAGAACGGCGCCAACCAAACTAAAGTGACTTTTTTTCTCGTCTACGCGGATTGCAATTATTAACATCGTATTGTTTACATAACGAACGCACTGAACATTCGGAGGATTATTTTCGTCGGATCGTCAAATTGCGTTTCAATAAAGGTTAACTTTTTAAATGAACTTTTCTAATGCTTGTTGTTTTTATGCAGGATATATCAGTGCATGTTGCTATGGTGACGGTAATTCTTTCATTTTTAATAATATCAGATTTTACGAACCACCTAATTCTGTGATTGTTGTTTCAGCCTTATAACCATAGAATTATGTGGTAAACATTAACATTTAAATTAAAATGCATGTAAAGCTGCTTTACTAAATAATACACACCGTGTTGTTTAGGGTCAGATGTAGCATGTTACATTAATCGTTTGAATGAATAAAGTAAACAATTTCGTTTTACAGGAATAATGTCTGGAGAACAGTTTTCGTTAGTTTGGAATAGCTTTCCAAGAAACTTATCTTCTGGATTATATACATTACTAACTGACGAGCAGCTAGTAGACGTAACATTGGCAGCGGAAGGGCAGATACTACGTGCACATAAGTTAATACTATCAGTTTGTAGTACATATTTCAGAGAGCTTTTCAAGGTACATTGTAATCTATTATATTTCGATATTACTAGCAACAAAGCAATAAAATTTTTCTTGCGATACAGGGAAACTCCTGTAAGCATCCGATAGTGATCTTAAAAGATGTCAATTATCGCGATTTGTCTGCGATGCTTCACTTCATGTACCAAGGTGAAGTGAATATTAAGCAAGAGGACATAGCAAGTTTCTTGAAAGTGGCCGAAACATTGCAGATAAAAGGTTTAACCACAGACTCCGACGAGGTATGCTTGCCAAGACTGGACAAGTTAATCGAATAGAATACAGAATTCTTTCTTATATTTTTAGAAGTCCGAAGACAGTCTCTCGAAGGATGTAGACCAATTGGATCAGTTGTTTAATCTGGAAAAGAAGAGTGTTAACTCAGATGTATCGGATTCGAGCGTACCTGTTTCCGAGAAACCGAAAGAAACGATACAAAATGATCAAACACCTGAGAAACAAGATGTTTCCTCGAAAGACGAAATACACGATAAGGAGTTTATAGAGAAGAATATGGCAACCAGTGGTACATGTTGTCAGCAAGATTCTATTTCTGACTTAGTTTATACTCGACAGGACCTGCGTATGCCACCGAATAGTAGTTGCAGAAGTATAGAGATACAAAATAACGAAGAGGAACCATTAGACTGCACGGCTGACGCTAGTTATACGGAACCACCTAAACAAGAACCGTTAGATTATACGCTCGATATTGATCCAGAAACGGTATATAGGACATATTCCAATGAACCATTTTTCAAACCTGAAGATAATTCGCATAGGAAAGGTACTGATTCTATGCATTGTATTTATATATGTATTAACACATTACCAACCGAAAGCCTATCAATAGGATTTTTAATAATTGTGCTGTGCCAACAGAAAGCATAGAAATTTTCTTTAACATTGAAATCTTAAATGAAACTATTAGATGACGTTATTGAGGCTGACTTGTTAGATCGCTATAAAAATTGCTATTGCTATAGAAGGTTCCATTGAAAAGTGTTTAGCCATGTACCATAGATTTTTCAAAATTATGCAATAATCACCAGTCGGTAATGTGTTAAAGGGAATCGCGTAATCGATAAGCTGAATAATTATGATCGTATCAATTGTGTGAGAAAAGTATTATTACCGAATGAATATACACTTGGAAACGATACGGTGAGACTATGTGAATTTAATTCGTCGAATTGTTACCACACTTTATATAGAGTTGTATTACTCCCGGTCGTAAGAACTGTCCGACTCGGAAGCAATTCAAACGAATACTTTTATTTCGCAGATTTTGTACCAGATATGCAGTTAGTTCCCTACGATCAGAATTCACAAACACAATCATTCGGTACGTTTGAATTGATTCGAATAGAATAGCGAATGAATTTCGTCTAGAATATTCTACAGCATCGCGAGTAATTTCTATTTTTTCTCAATTAGGTCTGAGTAACATGTCCGGTCTTCAGAATGAGTTCGGTTACGAGTCAGGTTGTCACAGTAAAGGTCGACGGACAGTGAAAGGTATTTCAAATAATACTCTACCATTGGAGACAACATTGCGTGTTGTATCCGAGTTGGGACCAACGTTGCGAATGGACAGGGGCAAAGTAATCCGAATGTACTCGTGTCCATGGTGTCTCCGGCATTTCACCCGTAAAGAGAATCTCAAACTTCATGTTCGTTACATCCACGGGCCGCTCGAAAGTCTGACGTGTAAGCTTTGTGGTAATAAATATAAGAACAGCAACAGCCTACGTGTACATTCGTATCTCTATCATAACGCCAAACGGGACAAACCTAACAAGCCGCTCGAGGATGCCGGAGTATGAGAGTGAAATGAAAGAACTGTGGAAAAGAATGACGACATTAACGTTCGTAACAAGATGTTTTGTTATGTTATGAGAAAAATTTAGTAATACATACGATTGCGAATACAATGTAATAGTAGAACACCGGCACAGTTTTATTTATAGTGGGAGAGTGTTTTGTCTACTGTGTATAGTAGGAACGAGCCGAGGAGGATTTCGAGAATTATTCAATGCTTCTTATTTGCGGAATCAGCAATCCCAAGGATTCGTGAGAATCTAGAGAACGTACTAGCCTCTTTATTACGTAGAGTTTACGTTAAAACGTGCGAACAATGACATATTTTATATTGTAGCTGACTACATCTTTTCTAAGAGTGTAAATATATACATGTATATTGATACAGAATTTTGTAAATATACATTTTTAATAAAATATAACGAACAATCAAAACTGATTTCTGTATTTTTTGTTCTACACTCTACACATTCGTTTAAGGGCGACGTCCAGTTAAGATCGTAAGCCGTTCAGACGGAAAATGGATGAAAATTTACGTATTTAAGACGTCGCGTGCTATCTAGGATGAGAGTTGAAAGAGAGTTGAAGAAGGGTCACCGCACGTGTTTCAAATCAATCAACGTTACTCGATCAGATCAAATCCTCCAAGTCTTTTCATTATCACGGAACTATAGTAGTGTTCCTCTGGAAATAGTCCATGTGCTCTGTAAACTGTTGGTGCCCAAGATGTTTCGGAACCCACCTTATAAAAACTGTAGGTCCCGTCGCGAAATAACTCCTTAATAGGAGTTCACAAAGCGATGTAAAATAAGTTTAAAAAAAACTATAGTAGTGTACATGCATCTTGCTGCAAAGATGGCGTGAAGTCATTCTAATTGATGGCGAGTATTCCAACGATTCTTCTCTAGTGCCTATATACGTGTTTCACTCGAATCAAATAATAATTCTCTATAATTTTCGCTTCTAAATCTAATAATCGACATCTCTCCGCGTCTGTCGATCGCGATTCCTGGACCAAAGGCCGCCGGAGATCCAGCGATTATCTCTGTGTCATTCGCCTATAATTAAACCGCGATTGGATTCGGTAAGTTGGTCGACGATAAATCAGCATCGCTCGATCCACCGTCGAATTTTACGAATCCCGGAGGATTTGTCGGGGAAGATGGGGGGGGGGGGAGGGGAGATTCGATGGGAAAGGGGTGCAGGCAAGAGGAGGACAGTGCTACCGACACGATGTATCATCGCGTCTGGCTGGCCTTCTGCAAGGGGTCGGGGGTCAGCTTCGCGGACATAATCATTCTTTACGCGCCAGTCAGTGCATCGGGGAATCTCGAATCAAGCGACGACATTTTCGACAATTTTCAGTTGGCTTGTCCGAGCCGTTTTCGCGGTGATCTCTCCCGGTAAATGTGATTTTCATCGAGACGATTGCCCCGAGGCTTGTCAGAAGAATCACTGGAGAACATGGCCCCGTTCAATCTCGTCGATATCCTCGGCATCTCGCTCCTGCTTCACTTGACCGTCAGTTTGTTGCTATTGCTACTCCTGGCACCGGGGTTTCTCCTCATTTATCCAGGTAATTGTCGTTGTCTACTTATGCTACAAACGAGTTGCTTGTACTTCCGAACAGTAATGAAATTAAAACAGTATACGTATACGTTATACGTTATAATGCATTATAATCCGTTATAATACGTTATAATGCGTTATAATACGTTATAATACGTTACAATACGTTATAATACGTTATATGTTATACGTTATGGGGTAGACTCTCGTTTCCAGGATTGCAAGGGTGCGGGATGCGCCTTCTCATTTCTCGATAATGCAAAAGCGCTAGACAAAAGATCAATCTAACCAGTCGCCCTCAAAAGTCCTATTTATACGATCATTTATTTGCATAAATATTTTCATAATGCTGGCGAATAATGCAAATTACGCCTCGTAAACGTAAAAGTAGGACTTTTCAGGACGATTGCGGCCAAGATTGATCTTTTCAGCACCCTTGCAAATCCTGGGAACACGAGTCTACCCCCTAAGGAGGCATTCAGTATTTTTACTATAGTAAATTATTGAACACAAATATAGATGCAATTTAGGAGCTCAAATTTATGAATAAAACATTTCCGAGAAAGAATATTCTTGCTTCACGTTTCTCAAATCATTCAAACAAGAGGATCCTTCAATTGTGGATTTTATTAAAATTCGGTATTAACGTATATGCGAATGTTCGATTTCTTAAGATCATTAAAGAGAAAAAGACATTTGAACTTGTCTTCTGTTTATTGCGATTAATCCAAACGTTTTTTATTTTGCATGGACCCGTGGTCCACTTATTATATCTCGAAATCCGGATAGAAATTCGAGTATCCGAAACGAGATATCCGGATAGTAAGAACCCTAATCGTCATCGAGTCTACTTATGATAGGCGAAAATTACCAAATACTCACTGGTCATGTGTGAATAAAGCACGTTCAGAAATATATCTTTAACAAATTGATAAGTAGCTGCTGGGAACTTTACAGAATGTCACACAAATTTCGCGAAGAACGCGTTCACTACTAGCAACCATAAAGATACCACGAAACAATTTATGTAATGTAATCGAAGTAGAAAGGTCAAAGTTTCTAATAATTATTATTATTCTGATAAAGAAATTCAAGCATTGCCGTCTGTGCAATCGTCTAACTCTAAATCGTCCGTAAGGCACAACTGGGGTCCGCCAGACATTATATACGTAAATAATAATAATCATTTTCGATTAAGATCAATCTAATTAACTGTTTCGTATCGTGGATTTGTATCGTGGAATGTATGATCTTATTTGATTCGATTAATATTATTGTTGGGAATTCCAAGTTTGGTACATAAACATTCGTGATGAATGGCGGGAAATGATTTGTATAACATCAACCGGTTTGTATGTATAATGTATATATATATATACATACATTTGTATATATATATGTATCTTCCACGTCTGGTTCAGATACTGTCTAACAAGATAAAACACATAAAAATAACGATAATACAAGGAATTTGTCTCCGCCTTAAGGTCATAATAAAACGACGCGTCATTCGCGTTTCAACGCGAACAATTTGTTGTATCAATACTACAATTAATGTTATTGGCGCACTGGTTCGATCAATTGGAGACAATAAGCAAATTCGCAAAATATCACATGAAATTTAATTCAACGTTTCGAAAAAATCAATTCGTTCAAAAATTGTGACGTCATTAGTGAGCAAAGACAACTTATTTATCCTCTTTTGTTGCACAGCGTTGTTTTCTGAATATCTTATATTAATTGTTATTCTATTGTTGTAAGATATTATAATATAATATCTTATATTATTGTTCTCCTATTGATCGAACCAGTGCGCCAATAACATTAATTGTAGTTTTGAACAATTGTCGATCGAGATACAGAGAACTATTAATTGTTATACATAAGAATATTAATTCTGGGTTGTAAAATACTAATGTCATATATAGGTACTTAAAATTGTTTTCGAATCTTATATTCCTCCGTCAGATCAACAGAACACTGCCATTTGCGCATGTTAATAAGTGTGAAGCACAAAACACGTAATCACAAACGAATAATCCAAAATCGAAGGACAATGAACGGGACGAAGTTACTCCGACCGCGGTCAAAATGGTTAAGGGTGGGATTTAGGTGGGGGAAATGTGGCAGGTAATTTAATCAGGATATTCTAAATAATACTAATATCTCTATCACTCTATTACACTAAAATTCATTAACAAAATTATTCCCACCCACTTATCGTAATAAATATAATTTTACAAATCATTTTTTCACTAATTTCGTGAAATCTTCTTGTCGAAAAATAATATCTCTATCTCTATCCGAGACTATCTTGGCGATTGGAAATTTAATTACGTGAATAATCAACCAGGATTTGTTATTGCACGTGGACAAAGTCGCGGGTACAGCTAGTTTAATATATAACCAAAGAAATCAATTTTGTTATTAATTCCTCAGGGCAGCATCTTTACAATCTTAATAATCGCAAATTAAGAATATTAGAACCCTTCATTTTACGGGTCCCATAAACCCAGTGTTAAGAGAGTATTAGACGTCTTTGTGCTATCTGAGTATATTAGTTTTTACATTTCCTTATTTTTAGTTTAGCTTCTGAGATTGAAAAACTACGCGTACCCCTTTGATAAGAGAGAAGCTGAAAGAAGGGAGTGCAATCGAGTAAAGGGAAACTAATCTAATAATTTCATTTCTGTCGATGTTTTTGTATTTTATTGAACGCATCGAAGTGCTGTCATGGTCGAAAATGTGCTGGATACGTTTCGTGAAATGGAAATATCCGAACGTGGTCGTCGTGGAGGAGACCAGCATCCAGACGATCCTGGACCACTGTCGTAATTACGTAGGTCCTAAATCTTTCCATCTTATGATAAATTAATGACGTTACGGTCCTGATGTTATATGTAACTCGTAAACCTTGTTCACAAATTTAGGGCATTTATACTTTGCTGATTCAAGGCCGCTCGGTCGCCGAAGGGATTCGAGGACATTTAACGCGGTTGATATCATCCAGACGATTTCTTCGCATGGGCTTGTCGACGAGATGGGGTCTTTACGTGTGGCAGGACCTTAAGGATTTCTCGGTGGAGAACCATTTGATAAATTCCTCGTCCTCTTTCAGAGGACGTCCTATCACGGAGTCTAACATCCAGGTTGGTCCGACATGCAGCATAGAGTAAGGCTGAATCGAAAATTTTAGTGACATTTTACTAAGAACAAAATATATAAAAAAAACGTTTTAAAAAACGCGCTTATATCAAACTGCATTAAAAACGAGAAAATAATTTTTTTAGATATTAGTGACTATAAATAAAAGCGTGGAGCGCTGAACTATATTAAAAAGAAAAAATTAATAAAATTATTTTTTCTTTTAGAGTGCATTTTAATATAAGCGTGGTTTTTAAAAAGTTTTTTTATATTATATTATATTTATATATATTATATTATATTATATTTATATATATATTATATTATATTATATTTATATATATTATATTATATTATATTTATATATATTATATTTTATATATATATGTATATATATATATATATATATATATATATATATATATATATATATATATATATATATTACTAGGGGGCTCCGTCCCCTACTCACTTCGCTCGCCAACTCACGCGGCGCCTCGCTCTCTCTCCCTCTCTCTCTCCCCTCTCTCCCGCTACCCATCTCACCCGCTCTCTCTCCCTCTCTCTCTCTCTCTCTCTCTCTCTCTCTCTCTCTGAAAAATACACACTGTCACGTCGCTCAATTTTCGGTTCCCCTTCGGAAAACAACCCGCTCTTCAATTTTCGATTCCCCTTCGGAAGGCAACCCACTGTTCAAGTTTCGGTTCCCCTTCAGGAGGCAACCCGCTCGTCAATTTTCGGTTCCCCTTCTGAAGGCAACCCGCTCGTCAATTTCAGTTCTCCTTCGGAAGGCAACCCGCTCTTCACTTGTCGGTTCCCCTTCAGGAGGCAAACCGCTGTTCAATTTTTGGTTTCCCTTCAGGAGTAAACCCGCTCTTCAATTTTCGGTTCCCCTTCAGGAGGCAACCCGCTCTTCAATTTTCGATTCCCCTTCGGAAGGCAACCCGCTCTTTACTTTTCGGTTCCCCTTCAGGAGGCATCCCGCTCTTCAATTTTCAGTTTCCCTTAGAAAGGCAATCCGCTCTTCAATTTTCGGTTCCCCTTCGGAAGGCAACCCGCTCTTCAATTTTCAGTTCCCCTTAGAAAGGCAACCCGCTCTTCAATTTTCAGTTCCCCTGAGAAAGGCAACCCGCTTGTCAATTTTCGGTTCCCCTTCGGAAGGCAACCCGCTCGGCGTTTTAGCGTGACAGAACTATTTTATATAATAGAGAAAGAAAGATTATATTATATATTGTAAATTATATTATATATTACATATTACATTATATATTATATTATATTATATTTAAAAAAAAATTTTTTTTTAATATTGCATTGTCATCCAGTTCTGAGCTATGTTTAACGTTTCAAGTCTCTAGCTCATCGGAAAGTGCTTTAAAATTCTATTATTAGATTTGATACAAACAACACGGCAAGCTAATAGAAGCGTAGTAATAATGGAATATAATCGACTGATCCGAATTGTAAATTACAGGATTACGTGAGTGATCTGACGTCGAAATTCCTCCCATACGGGCAACCACCATGGCAGATACACGTGATAAATTGCACCCTCCGCGGCGAAGAATGCCAAGTCTGTCTAGTAAGGGCCCATCACCTAGTTTTACGACAAGAGCATCTAGTTCTAGCGGACTTTCTTCCATTGCAATACTCGAACGATGTTTGGTCGTGTGAAGAACCCGAATCACCATTCACAAATCTCTACGCTCAGCCTTCAGCTTTGCCGAAGCTTTATCAGAAGCTCACCGAAAGCTTCAGCAATTACTGGAACGAGTTTCTATATAATAATGATCCGGTCGAGCGACCGCAGATTACGAAGAAACAGATCAGTACATTTCAGTGTGTCAAAATCGCCGTGATCGTTCTCGTTTCCTCGCTGAAGGAAGTGACAAGGTACAGAATCAAATTTTGTCTAAGATTTCATCCGGATATCTTATGGTCCAAGAGTGAAATGTTATGATACAGTTCCCGGGATTGTATATCGCGGTGCAGCGTTCACTTCAAATAATTTTAATCTCGTCAATTTTCAAATGTCCATCTTTTTAAAAAGAGCTCCGTAAAGAGGATACTTGGGGCTAAATCTCTATTTTTCCAAATTTTTAAAAAGCAGCCCACTATGAAAACACGGCGTTTGTTTAAAACAATTACAAAATAATTGGCGAAATGAACGATGAAAGATGCTTCTATCAGAAATTATTCAATTTTCTTTATTCAATCAGGTATTGTCATAAAAATTGTGAAAAATCTAAATCTAAATCTAAATAATCTAAATAAAAAAATTAAAAAAAAAAGTTCAGTCTTGTAATTTTTGATAAAACAAAATTAATTTTAATTACTTTTCTACGTACTTTAGACAGTACCAGAAAGGAGGGAGGTTCAAGATGTTCGACATCCCCTGGATCCTCCAAAGGGAAGCAACCAAAAGGAACTTCGGATTTAGAGTGATCTCTCGCGCGCTATTAAAGTCCATGAACCCTGTAGATGCTCTACTGGACACCATTCGTTCGTCCTGGCACTTGATAACAACAACAGCTCTGAAAATGCCTGCGTTATTATTCAGAGAATTAAAAGCATTAAAGTCGCGTCAGAAGCATTACTATCCGGACACGTTAACCGCGATGCTATGGTATTATCTTCCATTGGTGCTCGAAGCCACTATGGAAGCGATTTCCATACTCTGCATCGCGATCAAAGCTCCGAAAATGATCTTGGAAGAGCTGTTTGTGAAACATCCTCAAGTGAATCGATTGCAGACCACCTCACCGTGCGGGAGGAAAGTGGTAGCGTGGTCGGAAGAGGTGGAGCTTGATGTTCTTCAAAAGATTTCGAACATGACCGGAGCTACCGAAGCTGAAATCTTGTTGACTGCTACCGTGGACGCCCTGAAACAGTATTTTCAACATTCTAACGTTAGGATACCGGACGGTGTACTCGCCACGGGAAAGTTTGTCAGGCAACGAGCATTATTCGTGCAGAACCACGAAGCCAGGGGTATTTTGTGTCTCGCACTGCCTACGAGGACACCGTTGCTCGAGGATGATCTGGTTGAAATTTTGCAGGTCTGTTTTGTTTAGCAGAATTGTTGATAACATTTACTAAAGTGATTAAACAAAGAAATTCCTGTGTATGTAGTTCCTGATCTTTGTAACAAATTCAGACAATTTTTATTTTGCATTAAGACAATACATTCACTATAATGATTAACACTAGAACTACCGAGCACTAAACGCAGTTGGCATACAATTGCCTTCTAATAATGACAATATGGTATTTATTTAGATTTCGTATAGACGATATTTAAATATGTACTTCAATAGAGAAGTTCACTAAAAAAATTTCTCAAAAAAACATATTTATACTTTTAATATTTCTAATCGAAAAGAATTCGCATAGGTCATTTTGACTGGTCCGGTAGTTCTAGTGTTAAAAAAAGAAATTCCTGTGTATGTAGTTCCTGGTCCTTGTAACAGATTCAGACAATTTTTATTTTGCATTAAGATAATACATTCCACTATAATGATTAAAGAAAGAAATTCCTGTGTATGTAATTCCTGGTCCTTGTAACAGATGCAGACAATTTTTATTTTGCATGACGATGCATAGTCGGGTAACGATAATATTTTTTGATTAATGAGGATACGTATTTTCAGGTGATCCAGAAGAACGTACGAGATGCGAGATCGAAACAACCTGCGATATACGCGATCACAGCGGCGGAAGTGTCCAGCGGACTAATTACGTCTTGTTTGCCTTTCCTTTTATTAAAAGTGATGCTAAATCAATTGACAAGAAGGTATTCCCTCTCTTTAACACACGTAGACGGAGATTTACATGTCGAAGGTGTCGACGCTGTAATGTATTGGAGGCCGCCTCAAGGCAACTGCAGTAAGTGTATGATTTTACATCGTAAGATTTACGAAACTTTTCGAAAAATGCTAGAATATAAAGTTCCATAGGATTTAGTACAATTTTTTAGTTATTTTCGGAACTACATATTTTTCTAGATATTGTTAAAGTGACCTTTACTTTATCTTTCGCAATTGCTGCCAATAACAATTAAAAAAAATATATTTACACATTATAACTAGTGAACTAATCCTTTTAACGTCTTAAAAAAGAAACTCGAGCTGTTGGGTCGAATTTTGAAAAAGTTATTCGTTTTTAAAACGATCCCACTGTAATTATGTTTTTCTGTCTAGAAGTTTATCGTACAGTTCAGACTGAAATGAAATATTTGATTGTTATTTTTAGATATGTCGATCACTCTACATAGGTATGGGAAAGCTGTTCGAATGGGGGTGATGGGGGACGCGTTGATTGGTCCAGAGCACTCTATAATTACGAGGACGTTTCCAAAAAGCGTGGAGAAGCTTGCCAAAGTGGTTGGAATTCCTAGAACCACGAGTCGAAACGAATATTAACACTGAACCTTCATTTATTCATTATTGAAATTATAAAGTTGCACACATGGAAATTGATTCGATAAATTTGTTCATCCTAGCACATATGGTAATAAAAATTATCTAAACAAATAGAGCCTTGTCATTTTTATACGCTAAAACATTTTAATAGCTTTCAGAGCTTGGTAGGTTTAGGTGTTATAAAAATTGAGAAATAGCGTTGCACAAATATCTGTAAAAAGTTGTCACGTATACATGGATTTAACAAAATGTTCAATTCAGAAAAAAAAAATTAGAGAAAGATATAGGACTAGACGGTCATATACAGTGTGTATATATATTTATATAAATATATACATTCGTATGTATTTATACAGGCGTTTTAACAATTTATTCTTCTCGCAACAATACGTAACGCAATACAAAGATCGGTAGATTCACATTATTGTTCGTTAAACTAGTTAATGTTTCGCATACTAAATACTTTGGAGTTACAATTGTACGAGTAATAATTGATTATCATTTCGTAATTCTTCATTGTTTCGATGAAATATCTCGTCGGACATAATACTTACAAATCGACTTTCGAATGTTTTCTATTTCAATATCGATTTAATATCCATATGAAAAATTGAATGCTATCGTAACAATTCCAGTTAGCACAAAGACGGCTCATGAAGACTTTCAGATCTTAAATGATCGTAAAAAAGACGTGTTTAAGACGCCTAGTGCTATCTGGGATTTGATAGCCGTCGTTGACTAGTTTATATTTGGAAGCATGTTATATACCCTTTGTTTAATATTCAGATTACTTCCATGTGAACAGAAATATTGTTCGTATAACACAACCATTTCTACATATATATATATTATATAATATATTTTTAATAAAATAGTGTATGCGAGAATGTATTCGCAAAAACCAGAGTTGGACAATATGTAACGCCATTAACGATTAACGATTACAATTGAAATATTTGATTATCAATTGCAATTAACGATTTACTCTTCAATGTAATTGGTATATAACCGCAACGAATTAAAGAATATGTATTATATTAAATATTAGATAACTTATTAAAGTTCTTCTCAATGTGAAATAAATAGTTGTTTCAACTATATGGAATATATGTTACTGTTATAAATAAAAAATGATTTATGGCAACATATTTTATCATTCACGTTTAAATATTAATCTAAATAATATATGAAGTAAATGTAATTCTGTTTTTCTTGAATTCGCTTTAAATAATCATTTTGGGGGCTACTTGTACGCTGTTAATAAAAAGAAAAACAAAACACCGGTTATTTTTTAACTGGTCCTGTAATTCTCAGAAAATTTCGAAACCATTCAAACATTAAAGAAAGTGAAGGAATGTTCGGTTGAACTCTTTGATCGTTCTTCGTTTTTTCAATTACTGCGTGTATGCGACGTAATAGTTAAGCTCCACAACCCTGAAATGTACTACATTTTTCTAATTAACCTTCAGTTACTCGCACTCCACTTTCTACAGAACTGTTTACACATGGAACTTTATAAGACTCCACAATAAATCAGTTTTTATTAAATAAAATAAAAAATAGAAAATACCTTTGTTTATGCTCGAAACGCTAAGTTTAAAGTTTTCAGACTGTAAGTGTTGTACGCGTGTAATTGAAAGTTAATATAATTGCACGATCACGACGACGCGACGCCTTGAATACTTATATTACTAGACTGCGGATGTTTATGCAATTTGCAATTTTTCTAAGCGAATTTTAAGAAACTCCGAATCAAACGAAATCTTATTTCCCGTGGCCTCAGCCATATTAGATCTCTAATAAATTAAACTCGTACTAAATTCAGTCATATTTTATATCCTAAAGCCGTCACTGCATAAAGATCCGCAGTCTACTTATTACGTAGGCGTGTACAGGTTAATCAGTATTAATACCAAAAATTTCTCTAGCTTTTTCCTATAAGAATGGATACAATCACAGTTAGGACGTTTCGTTATTAGAACAGTATAGGCATATACAGTATCATTGCACCGTTTCGAGTGTTCCAATTTTTCGACTCGTCGCTGGACGTTATAAGGCAAATGTTTATATACATATACATACACAGTGACTGTAAAAAGTATTCGTACGCCCTTCAAAGTAGAATAACTTTCCTTATGATTGATCTAATTAACCTGATTTTTTATAATCAATTATTTTTATAAGCATTGGTTTACGAAACGATATGCAACAAAGATTTTCCAGAAATTATAATTTACAAGGTTACATGCTAAAATAAAAGAAGCATTTTTTATTTGGTGCCTTAACTAAAATTTAAAATACATGTTTTGTATTTTAACATGGTGAAAATCGTTGTTTTAGACGACTTTTAATCAGTTTCTGCTTAAAATCCACAGAATTGGATTTTACATTGGTATATGTATAATTAACATATATCTACAAAACTTATATTCTAAATTTTCATTAAGTTCCCAAATAAAACAGTTTTAAAAAATGTTTTTCTTATTTTTGCATGTAGCCTTGTAAATTATAATCTTTGGTTGTAGCCTTGTAAATTATTATCTTTAAATTATAATCATTTTGAAGTGCGTACGAATACTTTTTTACACTCAGTGCATATATATATATAACTGCGCCAATGGACCATATACCCAACGCACAAAGGAAAAACGAATCTCGAATAGCTTTGTCTGCAAAGTTTCGTCGTTTCTTTTCCAGCACGGCGATGGTAATACGTTCAAACATAAATGTTATACATAAATAGAATATTATTTAGTGTTCTTAGACCACATTATACAGAATGTTATTCAAGATATTCTTATACCGCATTAGCGAATAAATTGAAGAATACTTAAATATTTTATACAGCTGGCTCTGACTGAAACAAAACCCGAATCTTTATTTATACATGCACATATATATATATTTTTTTTTCAAGAAACAAATCGTTGTTTATTAATTGTTGATTTTGGTGACCTCCAGCTTTATAATGACGATGCACGCCAGTTCTGGCGCACTCGCATTGCTTTCTAGTTTCTGGTGCATAAATAACCGAGAGTTTATCAACCACCGATTTCAGGCATTGTGATGTCTGATAATGAGTACAAAGTATACTGCACAGCATGACGATTTAGGGCACGTAAGTGGTCGGATAAGCAGCTGCTTGTGAAACAGAGATGGGCGGAAATTTCAGTAAAGTGAATGATAAGGTACGTATGTTGGCTCGTATGAAATGTCATCTTCCTGTATCACATGAATCCTCTAATAACTAAACGTATTTCAAGTACTCGTTCGAGTTCATTATTTTTTTCTGCGCTGCAGTACATAGAAACGAGCAGGGAAAAAATTGTTCTACATACTGCTCGATACTACTAGCACGAATTTCCATCCATCTCTCATCACAAATACTATACATGACTAGATTAAAAATAATATAAAGAGATAACGATCTTCTGATTCATGGCAGCAACAAA
Source organism: Lasioglossum morio (assembly GCA_916610235.2). Classification (NCBI taxonomy): domain Eukaryota; kingdom Metazoa; phylum Arthropoda; class Insecta; order Hymenoptera; family Halictidae; genus Lasioglossum; species Lasioglossum morio. The sequence continues at coordinate 19,479,713 of OU744323.1, read as the reverse complement.
CAGAGCATCATATAAAATATGGCAGTTCAAATAAAATATAGTATTTGAACTGAATGCTTTTTAATAACTCTTGTACGAAAAAAATTGTAAACTTTTGTTTTACGGTTTCGTTTTTTGTTTTTTTTGTTTGACTGAAAGATAATTTAGGTGCTTCGGTACTCGAATTAAGTACTTATCGTAAAATAACGTTTCATATAAAATATTAGCTACGTTCGAACTATTATATTTCTTAATGGATCAAAGAATCTCTTTCGTTTCCTATTTGTTTTATTGTACTCGTTTTCAGTACTGTCAGTCCTCGGATCCCCAATTTCCACAATAACGCAATTCCAATGAAATAATTATCCTCTCTGTTGTACACCGAAAACACAGTAAACTATGGTTTATCACATTCGAATTAATCGTACGGTGCTAAATATACATATACTATTTACATACATGGTAAAACATTTTATAAATATCGTTGTTAGACTGCGGATTTTTATACATTTAGAGCTTCGAAATCTTTGAAAATTCAAACAACCAAGAATTATTGTGAATATATAATGCGATGCTAATTTATCTTCGCTCCCATGAAATTTTTAATCCCACGAGTAAATCTAAACGCTATTACACAGAATTGAAATAACACTGAGTTATATAAATCATTTTAAATATTCCGCCTTTACCCTTCACGACCGCAAGTTCAATTTTTCCAGAGTTCAATCCGCAATCTAATCATCACCGTTAAGTACTGTTCCCACCGCTGCATAAAAAGGCAATCGTAAGAATTAAACAACATTTAACAAAGAAAAACTAAGGCTGTACGAATCGGTAATAGCCTCGCCTACGATTCTCCCTACTTTCGATTTTATGTTATTATAACTCTGTACCATTGGCTAAGAAGTTAAAGAGACTGTTCTATAATAAGAGATCAATTAATAATTTCATTGTCCACTTCTACGATGTTGACATTTAAGAAATCGAACGGATTCGCATTTACATCGTATGTAGGTAAACAAAAATTATTACTTTGGAAATCTGAGTCGACATATGCCTATAATAGCCAGAACCGAACGTTTATTTACACCCTGTACAAAAAAATAACTGTGATAATTAGCAGCGAATTTTTACGCAAAATCAACATTTTTCACCTGAATTACAACAAACTAGTGTGAAATAGAAATTTATGTGTATCCAAGAATATTTTTATTCAAGCGATGTACTTTAATAAATAAAATATTTTCTCATTTATTCTTTTTGGCAAAAGATCATCGAGCAAAAGGGAAAATATCTTATTCATTAAAGTTCGTTGCTTGAATAAAAAGATTCTGCTCTATTTCACCTTAAAATACAATAGATTGAAACCAACAGTACAGTATTTTAATCCTTTGCACTCGGAACTATTTTAACTGAAAAATTAAACGTTTCTTCTGACCTACAATATTTCCATTCTCTATGATTTTTTAAATTTGATAAATATGAAATTGATGTAATACCTCATACAATACTTAAATGTGTAGTAATTGGTTAGATACCGACATATCTGATAGTGTAAACAATTATTTAAATAATAGTACAGCAATTTTTAGTGCTAACTCGAGTGCTAAGAGTTAATATTCTTCTAATAGTTTCACTGTTTTAAGTTACACCTACCGATTGTTACCGTAAATGCACAAAATCCGCTGTCTAGATTTAATAGGGTTGCAGATGGAGGGCTGTATTAGACGAATCCCTCGGTTGCTTAAATGTTAGCATCGTAAAGGTGAAGGTATAGTGTCAAGTCTAAGCTAAACAGTCTTTCTCGCGTTCCATTTCGATTGGACCGTCTCCCCAGATCTTTCTGTTCTTCGTGTAGGGAATAAGCCCTACGAGAAGCCCGGAGACGATGATCCCGCCACCGGCCATGTGGAAGGACATGTCCCAGGAATCTGTGACGTCGAACATCCAACCAGCCAGTGGCGGGCCAAGAAGATTCCCTATACCTTGACAAAGCAGGCTAAGACCGTACGCGGTCGTAAATCTCTCCAAAGGTATCAATTCCACGAGTATCACCGGAGTGAAGCTAAAGCTACTCGCGAAGAACAGGCCGAACGCTGCCGAGGTGGCCATCAACAGGTTGTAGTAAGGAGTTAGTATTGACATTAGGATGGTTGCTATACCGCAGGCAACCAAACACCACGTGTACGTTTTGCTGACGTTCATCCAAGGCTGATCACCAGCCCAGCCGAGACCGATCTGCGAACAGAGGCCAGGTTGACGTTACAATGTAAATTCGTTAAACGCTCGTGAATTATGACCATTATCCACTAAGTCAACTGGAGCAGGCTAATTGCTGCCAGACGGCCCGCGAATCGCGCGCAATTCCGAGAAATTAGTTTGATCGGATTAACCTTTGCGGAACACGTTGTTGGCAAACGACAAGAGATCGTTGATAACGCTAACAGGTTTCGACATCTTTACAGAGCTTTTGATAACCGTGATTTACGGCGGACCGCGAACGATTACTTTATTCTATCAACTCTCTTTTATTTCTGTATGTGATCTCGAAGAAATATGTAGCTTCGAGAATTCTTGATTGACAAAATTGAAGAAATTTTCTGGTATACAGGATGATCGAATCGTGATCAGTAGGAGATTACTCTGGTTACCAACAGCATTACAGAGAGAGAGAGAGCTCTTACGTGATTTTCTTTTTTTTATGTTACGATAAGGTCGAAAAAGATTATAGGTGCACTTACTAAATATTGAAGATGACCTTAAAAAATCATGAAGAAAAAGAGGCAACAACAAACTTGCTCTAGTCACATGAAAGCTCTTTTGAAACTATGTTACATCTGATAAAAACGTTTACGATCACGATTCATGGTTCACCCTGTATATTTTCGATTTAGATTTGCTATTAACACATTACCTACCGAAAGCCTATTAATAGGATTTTCAATAATTGTGCTGCACCAAAATAAGCACAGAAATTTTCTTTTACATTACAATCTTAAATGAAACTATTATATGAGATTAATGAGAGTGACTTGTTGGTTCACAACGAAAATTGCTGTTGTTATTGAAGGTTTCATTAAAAAGTGTTTAGCCATGTACCATAGATATTTCAAAATTATACAATAATAACTGGTCGGTAATGTGTTAACAACCGATATTCGACTCTGAAATAACAGTCTTTAAAGAATTGCTTTATGTAATGAACCGTTGTAATGAATAAACCGTCATGTAATGAATAAAAAACCATTTAAATAAATCTCCTATAAATCTCAGAAGGTTTTCTCAGCAGATCGATTCGATTCAGAGGTATTTTCGACACCCTTCACGAGATTCCATTAACAAAATTGAATTACCATTCCAATCGTATTCGTGATGCCGATAATACTAAGAAGATTTGCAGCGTCAGGTTCGGAGTAACTGTTCCTAGTCAGATGCTCGGCAAGGTAGAAGTAAGGCACGATAAACCAAGTGAACAACAAGATCGTCGACAGTGAGAGTAATAAAAAGTGTAGCTCCAGGAACATAGAGAAGTCCATCATGCCCTTTAGTAAATCTAACAGTTCGCCGTACCACTTCTGAAAGCGCATAAAGACGAATATGAATCTTGTGGAAAGTTTCACGAAATGGTTCCTGATCGTTTTCGATCAATGAGAAAGTTCGATGTCGTACCTCCTCGTTTTCTTTCGCCAATGTAGTCATACTGTTTCTATAAATATCTGGACAGCTACTGGCTCTTAATCTGTACTTGTGCAAATTTAAGGCAGCACCGCGATACATAACAGAGTTCCTGTGAACTCTGATATCCTTGAAGTAGTGAGTATTTGTGTTGAATTGCCTCCTCAGCCAGGGTAGAGAGTCCGTTCGAACAACGCCGCAATTCAGATCAGCCAAGCGTTGTTTCGAGATCGATTTCGCCTTTCGAGCTTCGGCCCCCTAAAACAATTCAAACGAACAACCATGAAATACTCCATTACACAAAATGATCGATTCATTAAATTTCCGATATAACAAAACTGAAATTTTAAGATTGCAGGCAGCGACAAATACTTTTTTCTAGAGATTGATTCATCCTAGTTTACTCACTACATTTTCAAGTTCTTTGGTCAACAAAGGATTAGCCTCTTCGGATTCTTTTTTCGACATCTTCTTGGTCGCGTGATTTTTTACGGGACCAGACACAGGCCCTGTTTGAACGTGATTCGCTGCAGTCGAATCGTCGCATTTTGGTTCGTCGCTTGCTTGTTTGATCCTTTCAATGGACAAATAACGTTATAATTTGTGGTTTAGGTTTTTCTATTTCCAGCTAGAGGCACGAGAATGTATACTGATCGAACGTTTACGAGTAATTCATGTCTTTTACACTCTATCTATCGCAATATATTATTCCTTGAGAAAAGCTACAACCTCATAGACATTGTGACGACGCTTTTCTTGCCAACCTCGCCGGCGGATTCGTGCAATTTTTTATCCGAACAGCTTCTACACGATAGAAGATTAGGATAATTCTCCAGAATGACCTTGTACAGCCGTGGATTACTGGCCAGCTGTTCTAATACCTCCACTGGCACCTATAATTCTCAAAAATGGACATTTTTTAGAACTTTCCAATCTGTTTCGTCAACGTTACGGAAGTGGTCTAAGTGAAAGTTAAAAAGAAATGGGTTTATCTGTTGTTGTGACAAATGAACCGTTGGATGGTGCTTGTTATTTCAACATTACGAATGTGAGTCAACATCAGAGATAGAGAAATATAAATAAAATGGTTGTTTATATGTATTCGGTTCTTTCTCTATTTATTTGTCATCCTTCTTAGTTGACAACAAATATAAATTACAACAAAGTTCGAGAAATATTCAATATAATTAGTAAACAAATATGTTTTTGTAAATATAGTTTTTATCTCTCTTTCTCTATTTATTTATATATAGATTAGGATTAAGATTAAGATAGTTTTGAGTTAACACATTACCGACCAGTGAGTATTGCATAATTTTGAAAAATCTATGGTGCATGGCTAAACACTTCTTAATGAAACCTTCAATAGCAACGACTTAACTCTCATCCGTCCCTCGTGTCAATTTGACACAGTTTTCCCGAAATAAGTTATACCATTCGGTAATTTGTCCAAAACTTGGTGAGTTTTATTTTTTTAATTCGAAACATATAACCGCATAAACCTAACATGTGAATGTTAACTCACCAATTTGAATGAAAAAAGCATCGAAAAGTAACTGTTTTACTTGTTATTTCATCGTTTCTTTTAATCACTGTGTCAATTTGACACCTAGGGACAGATGCAGTTCGCGAAATGAGGGACGGATGAGGGTTAAACCACTTTCATAATTAGACTCGGGATCTTCATGCATTTCTGAAGAAGTTAGTTGGGTGAAATAGAAAACCGTAATAGATTAGAAAAATTCAAGAATATTTTAATGTCGCTTTTAACGTGACAAACTCATTAAGGGATGAAATCAATTTTCATTTTATATCTTGCTTCCCACAATCAATGCAGAATACTCTTAAGTTGCATAATGATCCATAGTCTGTTCATAATTACGTGCTCAGACCACTCGAATTTCATTAAGATCACCGAAACAGATAGCTTCGTGCTCACCTTCTCGTTGTGCCTGACAAAGGTGGGCAGATTGACAACGCTCCTGAATCGAAAGTCCCCGTTATCGGCGTTCGGGTCCTCGGTGGTGGTGCTGAGTATCTGCAACAAATACTCGGGCGCGTCACCGCTCTTCAGCATTTTCCTAAGCTGCTCGACACCGGGAAACTCATCGGCGACGCTCCCGGACGATCTATCATATTCGGACCTGGTCATCGACTTTTTCGGGGTGTTACCATTCTGTTTCTGTTGTTCCTTGATCCACCACTCGGGATCTCGCATGACCGTGCCGCAGACGATCATGTTAAAGAACGTGCCAGCCAATAGGAGGCAGGTACCTCGCCAACCATACTCCTCGATGAAGAAAGTGGTCATGGGGGCGTAGACGAAGGTACCGATACCGGTGCCGCAGGCACCGAGACCTACAGCTAGCGTTCGCTTCTTGTCGAACCAATAGGCGATGCTCACGACCGCAGTGACGTAGCACAAACCCAGACCGAGACCCGCGATGACTCCGAAAGTCAAGTACATTACCTCGATGGTGTTACTGAAGCAGCTCAGTACAAAACCAAATCCGGAGATCAAGCCACCGATGATGGTCATGCTCCTGCAACCATAACGATCGACCAGAGCGGACATGATGGGACCGGACAGCAACGGCACCGCCATGAACAACGACCCGATCCAAGCAGTCTTCGACTTGGAAGCTCCAAACTCCTCGAGGAATTCGATGTACAGCAATCCGAAGCTGAACGACACTCCATCGGCGATCATCGAGATGATCAAGGAAGCTAACACGACCACCCAGCCCCACCCGCCATCGGGCACCTTCGGCTTGCTCTGTTTCACCTTGCCTATCTCGTCGTCCTCCAAGTCCAGAACGCTGTCCGAGTCGATGGAGTCCCGGGTGTCGTCTTCGCGGTAGCCAGGGTTAGAAGTGATGATAGCTTTCGAGTCGGAGAACTTCTTGCTGTAGTCGTCGTGGCTAAACTCCTCTTTCTCGAGCGGAGTGGTGTCGAAGGAGTTCGGGATGCTTTTGCTGGTAGGACTGATGCCTAGAGTGAGATTTGGAGATGTCAGATAGCTGCGGTCGATGGGAGTGGGTGGTATTCTGTCCTCGGTGCAGTCGGTGCCCGGGCTGAGTAGATCGATCTTGTCGCGTAGATCGTCGGCCAGGCTGAGGTCCTTGCTCAGATCTCTGCCTAACTCCAGCGAGGTTGTCAGGAAGGTGTCCTTGTCGGGTGACAAGGACTCGACGCTTCTGTCTATGGTTCGAGCAGGAGTGGATGGCAAAAGCCTCTCGCCAGCGAGGCTGCTGAGGTCCTCGGTGTTCCCAGAATCCTGGCAGACCTCGGAGCTCCTCGTGGAAGATGCGACGCTCTGGGACCTGGACAAATCGATCGGATCCAACGAGTCTGGATCCGGAGTGTGGCAAGGTGTGCTGGGGAACACGGTGGGACTTCCATTCTGCCAGCCAACTATCGGCGCTTTTCTATGCTGCCGGTGGATCGAATTCGTTTGATCGGTCTTGTTGTAGTGAGACTTCTGATAGTGGTTCTGATCTTTCGGCACGCTTATACCGTTCCGTTTGATCGCGTTCACGGAACCGTTGTTGGTGCTGCTGCAGAGATTGTTGTTGTTCCAGCTGCATGGCGGTTTGTACGGGACGGGTAGCCGGCCGTCTCTCGATTCGTTCTCTCGATCGCATAACACGTTTTCGTTTCGGTCGGTCATGGTTCTTCTAAATGTAGGTGTTGGCCGAGTGGCTCCAACGGCGGGGCCAACCTTTCAGCCCGTGGATCTCGCTGGGGAAGGATCGTCCGCGCCCCTCAGCTACCATAAGGACTTCCCAGCCGATCGGGGGTGGGTCACTAAACGGCGGTCGCTTCAGCATGCACGCTTCGACCACTTGCTTGTCCTGCGGGGAAGTTTACTGTTAATACTTTCGATACACTGTTATAGGCGAAATCAGCTACGTAAGCTGACAACGTAAAGAAGGACACTTATCGTATGTTACATATATGTATAATTAACCACGTAAGCGAACTTTCAAGCTGAATTTCTTGGGAGCGCAACCGGCTACACGAAGGGACAATTTATATCGTACGTTTCGAGTAATTAGCCCTTTAAAGAAGTTTCAATTTGAATCTTTAAAGTGCAACAACCTCGCTTGGTACTTTACCAATCCGATAATTATTTAATACGTTCGTCGCCACGTCACCCATATCTGGGTGATGCTCTTCTTATTCGAGTTAAGTAAATATAGGTTATTATATATAGGATATACGGCATAAAAATATTAAAAACACATTATACCGTTCTATATTATACCGAGGAAACATTTTTGTTTGAAATTGAAAACGCCGCACACGAGAAAAGTTGTGATTCGACACTCTAATAATAAAATGTTTTTTCCGATCCGGTCTATCAAAAATTGATAATCGCGAGCGTTAGCAATGGCAATTTAAGTTGTACTTTTGCTAATTAATCTATTTAATGGTGATTACGTATATTATCACACTGATAAATGAACATTAACTGTAAATAGTTAATTAAAAGTTAATAGTTAATTAAAGTTTCAGGTGGATGAACATAAAATTGCATAAAGTGGATATCAGTGGTCACGGAACTGCGAATTTTTGTGCCGAATCAAGATTTCATGCGACAATATGTTCTTATAAGAAAACGAGCGTTAGATAAAAAGATGAAATGATATAAGATCCGCAGTCTCGTGATCACGTTTCTGCCATAATTATGAAAGTGGTCTAAGTGATATATTTCCTGTCTCGAGATATTTCAAGAAAAAGAATATTAACACTAAATGAATTCTGTATAACGTTGAAAATAACAAGCACTATCTAATGACTCATTTTCACAATATCGTAAGAATGACGTTAAACGAATTTAGTTCATTATATTTATTTTTCATTTTCACTTAACCACTTTCATAATTACGGGCACAGTTATCTCTAATCGTCGCGTATTAGTAACACAAGCAAATTAACCGTTTCGCTACCACGCACGAGTTATCTCGTCGAGATAAGAGTGTTCGAACACAGCTGGAATAGAAGAAAAATTATAGCAGAAAGGACGACTACAAGAGAAAAAGAAAAGAATAAGGTCTACTCACCATAGAGGTAATGGAAAATGACTTATTTCCAGAGGTACATGCGTGTCTGGGTGTGAGAGTGTGCATGCGACACTGAACGATGTGAGCAAATAAAAAAGAAAATAAATCAATACAGGGAAAAGGATCTATAACCATCTGTGCGCTAAAACGAGCTAAGCATACGAGCCTATTAGATGCTGATGAACGCTGTAAAAGAAAAATTAGTGCAGAGTGCAGTGAACAGTGCAATCCTCCTGAAACAACATAAGCTTTTACAAAAAATCGTTTGGATTAATTACAAACTAATTCTATAAATTAGTGACACAAGTGGAACACAATTTTTATATTTCAGCTTGCGAGAAACAAATATAAATTACATATTTACATATTTACAAAAATAATTGTGTTTAGGATCGATTCAGGATAATTTCGTTTTGTGGCCTTGGATCGGGAAAGTGGATTGGCATGATAATTGGGCATCGAATACTTGGGTATTTCACGGATACAATGGATGGTACACTTCTTTTATACGTACACGATACAGAAATTATTTCCAAAGAGTTTTATTAATTATCGCTTATATAAATACGAGAAGGTCGGCTTCCGTGCTAAGTATTAGCATCGAGCCTACTAAGAACAATAATGAGTCACCTGGTAAGCAGTCATTGTCAGGCTTCTATGAACGTCATTCATGTTTCGAAGAACAGAGTTCCAATTCTACGAAGTTTATTCGGACACGCAAAGCGACTACATAAGGTACTTTAAGAAAAGTGTAAATGCAATGCAATTTACGATTTACTGTCCACAGACATTGTACACTCCCGTCCATAAATCACCGTACGCATATCTTTAATAAAATGGTAATTGAAGAATACAAGCTGTCAGGTTGATTTGAAATATTCGAAAAAATTAGTAAGCACCATTTTCATTTCATAATACAGGTTCTTCAATGACAAGAAAACGTTTGCATCGAAATTTGCACAAGTGTCCGGTGACTTATCGACGGAAGTGTATGCAAAATAGTATACTAACACGCTAAATTCATAGAAACTCGTTAGTTTATTCTCATTAGCATATCTTATTTCTATTACTCCTGCTACAGAGATTTTACTAGAACTTCTCAGTAGTTTTTGTCGCGTTTTCGAGACTGTCTTCAAGAGTACGATATTGATTTCTGTCTACGTGATCGTCGTTTTGTGGATCGATAAGACATCGTATATCATCTCCGACGATTATACTTAGAAAATTTCCGTTTCGATCAACTATAATGATTAAATGTTCCTCGTGGCCCATTCACGTTAACGCTGAAACTACCAGACTAGTTCCTTATTTCAAAATTACTAATATCACGAAGCTGCTCCAGCGGAAATTGCTAGATAAGTGCATTTATAGCGGAACGTAGTTTACGAAACGTTGCGTTCGCTGTTGACAAACGAATTTTTACCATTTTTTATACGAAATTGAGAACGAATCACTTAACGTTAAATCTGTCGAGCACTGAAACCGATTAAAATGTTTTTGCTCGCAGAAAAGACGAAACTCCGTTTATTTAGATTTTCTGCAATCTTTATGACAATATGTTCTTCGATAAAGACAAGTTCACAATTTATAACCTAGCTGTTAATGTGACCACATGAAAATAAACCATAAATAAGTAAGTTCATAATTTCAATAATTGTAAAATGAAAAATATAAATTATAACCTAGCTGTTAACGTGACCACATCAAAATAAACCATAAATAAATAAGTTCATAATATCAATAATTGTAAAATGAAAAATATAAAACAAATTTGTTCGTCAAGATACGGTACATGTATGTTTTATATTAACTTCGCGATTCATAGGGAAGTTACTATTTTTTTTCCTATGATCAACCGAAGATTAGAATGTCTGTTTAATACTACGTTTAATGCGTTTCAAAATAATGAGGAGTTGTCGGCGTGATTATTTATCGGTACGATTTTAGTATCGCGTTTTGGCACGTTTGATTGGAGGGTTGTACAATATGACATTTAGATCGCTATCATTTTGGTCAATTGTCACGATTGCAACGAACTATAAGAGGTAATGCTGTTAATTCCCACGCGACACGCGAGTGCCGCTGCAGACCTAATGTTCTTAAGGATATTCCACACCCGTACATTTTTGACATTTTCAAGTGTATTTAACCCTCGTCCGTCGCTAGTGTCAATTTGACACGGTTTTCCCGAAATAAATTATAAGGTTCTGTTATTTGTAGGTAAATTTTCGCGAAATTTCATATGACTATTATTTATTTAATACAGAACACAACCGAAAAACCTAAAGTGTAAATTTTAACTTCATCAATTTGACTAAAAACACATTGAAATATTTTTTATTTTGTGCCACTGTGTAAATTTAACACCGAGGGACAGATTCAGTTCGTGAATTGAGAGACGGATGAGGGTTAACACCCCAATAACTTTTCTACTAAGGTACCTGTACCAATTACTGCGGTATCATACTTCGATCGTAGTTTATTTTAATATTATTCCGAATTTATAGAATAATGACGTGTTCTGAATACAAAAAGAAAAATTGGAGAACCTTAAAAATACACGTTCCCTTATAAAAATTACAAGATTGATTTTATTTAGACTTTGTGCGGTTCCTACTGTAACACGTGCACTACTAGAGATATCTATACAATCGTTTCTTATAGAATCAGTTTTATTATTTCTCTAATTATAAAATAACAAAACCTGGAACCGGTAATTGCGACCGATGTTGGTAGGATCAGTGTTAACACTAGAACTACCGAGCACTAAACGCAGTTGGCATACATTGCCTTATAATAACGACAATACACCATTTATTTCGATTTCGTGCAAGTTTTCTTTAAATATGTACTCCAACAGAGAAGTTGACTAAAGAAATTTCTCGGGAAAACACATTTATACTTTGAATATTTCGAATCGAAAACAGTTCGCACCAGTTATTCTGACTGGTCCGGTAGTTCTAGTGTTAATAAACACTTTGTTTGTAGCCTCGGCTATCCAGAAAGAGCCTGCCAGATAATATAAATGGGCGTTTAAGCTAGATCCGCACGTGGAGCACGAACCGAAGGTGAAACTGAAATTTTAGCACGTTCAGGGTCGCTTTCGTGGCCCGTGTTATTCAAAATCATTATCCGCCTTATCTCGATCGACCGGATTACGATGGAATAGCAGGAACATTCTTCCCGAACGTTTTTATAGAATATCTAATCGCCTTGAAACTCGTGCGAATGGTTTACTATGCCGTAATCGATACCGTGCGCCAGAAAATATAGATGTTGGCATTTCATTTTCTGTAAGAACGCGTAGGGTCGAAGGGTAACACGTTGGATACTCGGATCAGTGAAAACCGAGTAGATACAAGGAAGAATATTATTGTTTCCTTTGGTCAAATGTTTTCGAATAGACAGACTGGCCCGTTATCGAAGACAGAGGGAACGAACAACGGTGCTGTCGATAACGCGAAAAGATCGAACGATATCTGAGTCACTCTTTAATCGAACCGACTGTTGCCTGTCACAGTCTATTTCCGTTTCGGATACATGGCAAAAAATAACTGCCACTTCAGGTATTAAAAAATTATCGAACGGTCACGGGCTCGACGAGAATAACCGAGATGGTTAAATAGAATGTTGGCTATTAATTCTGCTAATAATCGAGATTGCAAACTCGTCGAGCTGCGTCAGCCATTAAACACTCGGCACCGATGTACATTACAGAGATGGAAATAGTAACTATTTTTGGTATACAATTGAAACAAACAGTTGAACACATCAGGACCTTCTTCGAAGAAAGATTTTTACGAAAGTGGACCTATCAGCTTGTAAAACGATGCGGTGGGGGAGGAGGCAATTTGGTAAAAATGGTGGTGACTTTGTTTACGAATCTCCTTTACTTTTGATGACATAACAAATGTTTTTAATGCCGATGGTAATGTTCTGCAAATGTTTATTTTTTTTCTTTGCATATTCTAGTTGACATTGAAGCTTTATACAGAATAAAAATGGTTTGGCTTCATTCCAAAATATAACAACCAAGTAGGGATTAATTCTGTCTCTGAAGTGGTTTTATCATGTTGTAAGAAACGCGTTGATTGTTTTAAACTGTTTTAACCTCTACGCTGTTTGAAATTACAGCCACCCATTTCTGTTAAAAAATTAAAAAAACAAAATAAAACCGACTTCGAAAAAAAGGAATGAAAAAACAAACAAAAAAAAGGTATGAGAAAAAGCACTAATAAAAAAAAGATATGAAAAAAACAAAAAACGAAAATGCACTAAAAAGTATGAAATAATTTCCATTTAATTTATGTGAATACACACGTAATTTCATTTTGATTTCTATGAATACACACCAACTGTTGATAAAATTAATTATAATAAAATTGATAAAAATAAAATATTAAATACCACATTAAATACAATAAATCTTTTCGGAGGTGGCGCAAAATCGAAAATTTTCCAAATGACAGATGTTGCTTGTGATATTTGTGACGAAAATAAAGGCGATATGTGGGAGGCTACGCTCAGGTGGACCACCCAGTATAACTGATTAATAAAATTGTTATTTCATGTGTAATTTAAAATCGCAAACCTATTGAACACATTAAAGAAGAAAATCAATTTCCATTTCACTCGAGTTTGTTGCAAATCAGGTAGAAGATGTTTGTTTCGAACGGTATGAACGTTTGCAGTGGTCTGACGATATTTTACTCCCCTACTCGAAGGGGTCGACCGCAAATTCTGTGGAGCTTCGAGTCATGAATTTTCGTGGGCAGCACACATTGTAGATCAATTGCCAAATGAGTCGGGATAAAGCAGGATCCTGCTCGTTGATTTTCCTTCCGACCAGAGACGTAGAAATCGACCAGGCGGTCGCCATGGTGACTCCCCTCGATCACCTGCTTTGAACGTTCCTGAATTGTCCTGTGCGTAGACACAAACACTCCCATGGCGCCACCCAAAATCATGTTTTTCACCTGATCTTTCTCTCGGACGATAAATTTAACTTTTTTCCCACGCGACATGTCTGATATCCGAAACCCACGAACAACCCCATGGCGCCACCCGAAACACGTCCTCGATTTAATCGTTTCCTTTTTAAACGACGCGTTTTTGTTTCCGCTAAACGTTTATCTATTAGATCTATTCGATTTTTACAGACGCAATGCAAATACATCTTGAAAAGGATTCAAACTAGAATCGAAACGTCGATGATTATTTGGTAATCTTGATCGAACCGTAGCGCCGAGAACATTAAACATTTGTTATTAACAATAATACGATCGATATAAAAGACATATATATATTTATCTATTAGAGAAATTTTTACAATTTTTCTTGAAAATGATCTAAAAGGAGATCGAAATGTCGAAACATAGATTTTGTGATATTTTGAAAATAGTGTAGTAGTAACAACTGATCGAACCTAGGCGCCGAAATCATTAAAAAATTTTGTTATCTATTAGATCGTTCTGAAAGTCAATTCGTTTTCTCAAGGGAAAATGAAAGCCAATTGTTTGCCAGTTAGAGTAATTTATTTTCACGACATTTTGTTCTATGATTTCTTGCGAATTTCTAGGCAACTTAAACATCCTCTTCTCGTAGAATTTCTTTCTTTTTTATTAGCAAAAAGTTTCGTTATATGTAGACGGTGGATATTTATGCAATATACGAATTTACGACCTGTGTTATAATCAATTTAATATGTTTAATAAGTTTAATAGTGTTTTCACTGTTTTCACATAATTCAAGAACCATATCCGACAATGCTCAGACAATGATTTATTATTTCGTACGTCTGCGAGGAGATTATGTGATCATTATCAAAATCGTGGCAAGTAATTATATCTATATCACAATAATTGACGCAAAAGAAAAATGGAAACGAGTCGGGGGGATTAAACGATGGCTAATGCCGGATAACATCTTTAAATCGTACACTGATAACGCAAAATCACTAAATGTTTTTATCTGTAAAGACCGGCAGATAATCAGGAAACATAGGTGTAATTAGTAGTAAAGGAAAGATACAATAATTCGTGAGTTTTCTACCGTACGATTTCGGTTTGAATATTTACATTGCAATTAGGAAACATAGAATAGAAATATTTCTTATGAAGCCTTGTGGTTCGAGAAAGAACATGCTTGGAAATAGTGTCTGATCACGACACACCTATTCTACTTTTTCAAATAGACACTCCGGCACACGCCTGGCCGACAGCAAATGCATATTATGCAAATATTTGCTTAAACAACGAACTCTCATAAGTCGAGTGCGGATCTTTCTAAAAATCCTCATTAAATTATTCAATAAAAACCACAATAAGACATATATTAATCGTCTCGGATTAACATATTGTTATTTAGGGGGATAACAAAATAGAAGCATGATTAATGTTTCCCTGTATTTTATAAAATGTCGTGTAAAAACCTGCAGGCTATTTTGTGCTTTACAAGCATGATATAAAACAAGTATCGAGTTAAAATTATTTTTCGTCGAATTGATTCGACTATTTCGACTGGTATAGAAACCGGAAAACCAATTGTGCATTTGTAGCTTGAAACAACGACAAGCAAGATGCAACAACGATTGAGGAGTGATTGCGTGACTGCTACCACAAGTCCAATTTTATATTCTCTTCCCAATAACCTTAGAACTGCGACCACACCCTGTAGGTCATGGTGCACGTGAAGTCAAAAGAGCAATCGATCGTCAGATAATTTCGATGAGAAATATGCTTGGCGAAGATCCTCGATAAAGGTAAAATTTTTTTCTCGATCGCACTTGAAATATAATAATAAATATATGATTTCGGCGCATGGTTCGATCAATAAACTCTTTATCGATCGTTTATTGATCAAACCATGCGCCGAAATCATAAATTTATTATATCCTCGATAAATGTATAAAAATTCTTGACGGTGTCATGCAAAAGTTTTACATTGTATTGTAGTTATCGAAAGGGTGAAAACAACCCGTATAAGGCGGGACAAATATCTTGGAAACTATCCGAGCGATTTCTAATAGTTTCAATTCTGTAAATGATACATTAAAAGATAGCACTCGCTGTGCTACATGCTGGAACAATTTTCTTTCCAGCGACAATTATTGACAAATGGTTTACAAGTCGTTCGATAGCGACGTGTCGTGCGAGCGCACTTTAACGTTTTCATTTGTTGGCACTAAAAAGAAGTGGATCTAGCACAATGTATACACGAAGTCGTCATCGAAGGTTGTAAAGAAAAGAGTTTACGCAGTCGCCCCAATTTTGTCGTTGCCAAATGGTCTTCGCGAGATTTACCGAGAAAAATTCATAAGGAAAGCTGGAGGTTAACGTACTGTATAATTAAATTACGCTCATACACAATATATTTATATTGTATAATTGTATTGTATAATGTATTGTAATTTATGTAGTATATTATTGTATACTGTTGTTGTCTTGTTGTTGTATTGTATATGTGTTTGTCATGAATTGTATTGTATATGTAATAAAAAAAAATATATTGTATAAATGTATAAATACATTATATTGTAAAATTCAGGCATAAATCCATAGAAATCAATTGAATTACAGTGACTCCCACTAATATTCGGACACTCTTAAATAGACGATAACTTTCTTCATTATTGTACTATACGAGTTGAACATATTTAGGAAGCTAGAGCCATTAGTTTGCTACAGGATCTACAAAACGTAGTTTTTAAATTGTTCAATATAGGCCTGTATAAAAAAGTTGTAAAATGCAACTTTTAGTAATTTTTCTACAATTCCGATTCATTGCAATTGTTGACAAAAATGTTGTTTCACATCCTGTAGCAAACTAATTGCTCTAGCTTCCCAAAAAGATTTTTTTTTATTAAGCATTTCAGATCTGAAGATGAGATCTATATCTGCTGTACAAATGTAAATTACAGTAAATACATATTCATACATACATAGACAATATTAAATCAAATTAAATTCGTACTTTACAATTCTTTAGGAAATGACATGTAAGAAGACAAGCTTTAATGTTGGTTCGGGCTTCTAACATTTTTAAGCATAAGGGTAGTTGCAATTTAAGTTTACACAGTTGATGATTCCCAAAAAAAAAAGATTCAAATCGTATAGTACAATATTAAAAAAGTTATCGTCTTTTTAAGAGTGTCCGGATATTAGTGGGAGTCACTGTAACTATTCGCACTATCATTGTTTTCCTACAGGATCGCGGGAGAAATATTCACTAAAGAGATCTCCGACAACAATGAACATTACATCTAGTAGAACACACGTTTCGATCAATCAGAAGATCAAAATTCAAGTTAATGTAATTCTGCCTTACACGAAAAGCTTATCTGATCCCCCTACTCCCCTCGCCCTTCAATGTTACGCGTGATATACAAATTCAATACTATTTTAACTCGCCTGAATCGCGCATGCTACCCCTACGGCACGCGAACAAATTAAGAGTCAAGGATGCCGTGAACAGTACGTAAACAACGTATCTTTAATTCAACTCATAATTTAATCGTTTCCCCCGAGCGAGGAAAAGATGAACTGTGAACACATGCATACAAATTCGAATGCATTAATCAGAGGTGGGCCGCTACTCGAAAATCTACAACACTTAACCCTTTGCACTCGGAGCTATTATAACTGAAACATGAACCATTCTTCCGATCTAGAATATTTCCATTCCCTAAGATTTATGAAATTTTATAGATATGAAATTGGTATAATACCTCACATAATGCCTAAATGTTATTAATTGATTAGATACCGATACATTTAATAATGTAAACAATATATTGAATAATGATACAACAATTTTTAGTGGTGCCTCAGAGGGGACAACCGAGTGCAAAGGGTTAAAATATCCGATTAAATATCCGGACATTCTAAATATTCGCGTTCCGAACTCGGGAGAAGTGTGACTCAGTTGTGTTCAAACACGTTCGGATTAGCATAGGCACGTATAATGGAATTTCTCTAATTCATTCACGAGAACGACAACAGTAAAAGAAAACAGTCTGAAGAACAGAGTGAACGTAAACGAAAAACTAGATCGTGCAGAGAGTACGAGAAACACACAGAGAGGTGTTTGAAGTTTTCGAGAACAGTTTTGTCGTTTGCTACACGTGCAACGAAAAAACACAGAAGAAGAGTATTTGTATTTCCCACCTCGATGTTGACAGTAATCGCAAGAAACGATAGATCGAGATTGTTGCGAGCACGGGAACAACCCAACTGTCAACTTACCCACGAGTAACGCTGTTGAGCTGTCAGCGGTGTTTTCGCGTCCCGTGTATTCCGTGGACCGGCGAATAATCGTAGAATCCGCACGGGAACACTGAATGAAAAACGATCGGTCGGTCAGCTTTCAGTCACGTGATTCCCTCGATCGATATTTGTTGACGTTCGGTCTTGTCGTGTAAGCGCGAGAGCTTTTTCCCCAGTGAACGTGCACAACCACTTCGTCCGAACGCGCCCCGTGTACTGAAATTGACTGAAATAGAGAAACGTCAGGCGCCTAATGGCTGCGCGCGCTCGTACGTCACTGGAGCCGCTTCCGAGTACACCTGATGTTGAAAAGAGGGCGCGACATATTCCCCTGACGGAATACAACCCGCCTCAATTCGTTTTATTAGATTTTAAGGGACTGTGGATAACTGTTTCAAGCTGTTGTATCTTAGATTGCAAGGAAGAACGCTGCAAATCGGTTTTACTAATTCTTTGACATAAGACATTGGTTAAATCGCATTATTTTCTGAGCCTTTCGAAAATGTGTTCATGACTTCTTTCCTGGCGAATACGCAAATCCTATACTCGAATTTTTTGAAATGACAAATCGGTTCAATCGGTTCTGATTGAAACAATTATGAAGAACCGAAATGATTTTATAACTGTTACGAGAATACTAGTTTTCGAGAACCGATATTATTTCCATTTTATAACTGTTATCTTTCGGTTCTGTCATTCTGTATTCTGTATTGTATTCGGCCTAATTTACAGGGTGAACCACGAATCGTGACCAGTAGAGATTACTCTGATATTAGTAGTCCGATCATAAATGTTTTTAGCAGGGATAGCATGGTTTCAAGAGAGCTCTTTCGCGTGATTATAGCAAATTATTTGAATTATTGTATGAATAATAATTTATCGTTAAAATAATAGTTTGAATAAATAAATTTTAATAATATATAGAAATTTTAACCACACACGAGATATCGGAGTAGACTTTGGTAGAACAATCACCCGATGTATTTTTTTTCTTTCTTACGTTGGGAGATGGGGATTGAGATCTGTACCGTGTAGAGCTCTTTTTACCATGTCTGCGACGCATCCTACCATATCGGTCGGAACTAATATCCCAGACAAGATGTTTGAGTTGCAGACGTTGGAGTAGATCATGATCTGAAATACCGATTCTAACCAAATAGACCAACCAACTAGTCATTGGTCTACTACTATACATCGTCTGCGGTATTATCAAGACGAGTTAGAGTTAGAAGGCATCTCTAACTGCGTTCATCGTGACGCTCATGAGAAAACGTGAAAGTCAATCCCATTTAACATTATTACGACGACTTTCTTCTGGTTTCAAACGACTTCCCACAGTTCAATCCGATTCATCTAACTAAGTTCCATTTGAAAGTCGAAGGAACGCACAATGGAAGCGAAAATAAGATATAAAATTGGGCAATTACTATAGGTCTCAATTTCGTCTCATATATTATACCGGTGACGAGTCGAAACATTTTATTATAGGGGGTGCATCGACACTTTTTCTCAATTACTGTACACGCAATTTCAAATTTGATTTCAGTATAATAACGATTGTACAAGAAAGGTGCTAGACTTGAACAAGAAAGGAACACGCTTATTATATCAAGCATCTGTTTGTTTAATCTAGAGATTTAAGAAAGCGTAGAAAGGAATCGATGACCGACATTTTTATGCGCTTGGAGTTATCGGATACAGGACAACCTATATATTACCCAGCGAGAAAAATTGCAATAAACTATACTACAAATTTTCACAACAAGAACTGTAATCGGTAAGCCGGGCCCAGTCCTACACCTCACAAGTTATGCACTCGAAATTCACCTTTTTACAAATCAATTTCGCTTATTAAGAATATTTAAAATTATAATTATATACTTATTTAGATTAAATTATACAGTTATTACGACATACGAGAACGGTGCCATCACTGCGAGGGAAACATAAGACTCGATACTCGATATTCTTAATTTTCTAAATTTCTCAGAAAATGGCTACAATGAATATATACATATATCCAGCCATAGTTTTCATACATTACAAAGTTAATGAATTGGTAATTGCGTCGAAGTAAGTATTCGCTGTGGATTTTTGCGATAAATTAATTCTCAAAAGGGTGAATTTCGAATTGCAAAACCTGTATCTTGCAGCTCATAGTTTATACTTGCACGATGTTGATTATAAACTATGAGCTGTAAGATACAGGTGTTGCAATTCGAAATTCACCCTTTTGAGAATATATATTGCATACATGAGAATATATATATATATATATATATATATATATATATATATATATATATATATATATATATATTTATGTACTATTAAAATTTATACAGAAAATTTCTAAATATTTAATATTATATAAATAATTTATATATTCCTAAATATTTATATATAGTACTTGCTCCGGCAGTACATATACTAAAATATTTATATATATCTGCGTTCCAGTTCTCGTAACCACTGCGGAAGAAAAACAGAGTTGATTCCGTGTACTGTAATAGTAAAAACCGTGTTTCACGGTGTCCGGTAGGACGTGTGCCGATCCAGTGGAAAGGTGTGCCATCGGAACGGAACTTTCTACGGCGTTTCGCCGTCCTACCTACCTGCCGAGGACGACCGATGGTAAACGGGGAACAGGCGATTTCATTTCCGAGCAGCGTTGCCCACCAGGTGGAGTCCCCTCGAGGTCGACGAAACGCTACAGTTCGTTCCACTGGTTTGCTTCGAATTGAAAGCTGCGCCGGTGCAGAGAGACAGGTCGCTCGACGGTATTGCACAGTGTCGGTGGTCGCGTTAACCGCGACACGTATACCGCGATGGTTATCTGTGAAATATCATCGGGTAGTCAAGTAGCTGTTCGTACGATTCAAATATTCCGTCGGTCTTAATTAACCGAGCGATAAAGCCTGAAGGATCGGTGTTGTGCGAGAAACAGCGTTCCTCGAAAATTCAAACGGCTCCGCGGAAGCGAGAGCGAGTCCAAATTTCGATGGGGTCCGTCCATCGGGTCGGGTGAAGAAATGTTATTTGAATGTCTTTGCGACTGGTGTCACTGAAGCATGAACCTGCGGGAAAATCAGGAGGGGTCAATGCGCGTTTACGGTGAGAATACGAGCTGCATCGCGGACAACCATGACGGCGCGTCGTATCGTTTAGAAGTGCGCCCACGTTCGCCGTCCGAGATCGATAAACCGTGGTGTCACTGAAAATGAGCGTTCGCTTGCGCACCAGGAACGACCGACTGGCCCGTGCCTCGCGAACAGGACACCGATGATCCTGACAACAACGGCGGATCGTTGAGTAGTCTGTCTCTCGGGTGCGGAGAGCGCGCGTACCGTGTGACGACGACGGCAGTGGCGACGTCGGTGGAAGTGGCGACGGTGACGGCGGTGGTATGGTTGACGAGGACGACGGTGAAGCGTGTTGTCGGTGCAGGTGTTGATCGCGGCGGTGGCAGCTCCGATCGTATTCCGAATGATCTCTCGTCACGGATATTCGGGGTGCGACGAGACCGTTCCGTATCCGAGTGGGATGAACCGATCTCGTTGTTGATTAGCGTTCTCGTCGTGGGCGGCTTGGCTATCGATTTTATTCCGTGCTCCGCTCGGAAGATTATCGACGTTCTTATAGCAACTGGCTGACAACCGTCGCTCGGAGATGCGCACCGATTTCACCATGCGTCCCGGTCGGTGAGACGGAGGAACTCCGAGAGAACCTAATCGCCGCGGAGACTCGACGCGTCGGCGACGGCTGGTTTACTGTTTTCGCACCGATGAGACTGCGTGCGTTTCGCGGAATTTCCACGGGGGCCGAGGTCCTGTAGGATTGATGTGGATCGCGGGTTCGTCCGGTGGCAATATGGCGTGCGGTGTGAACGACACGATCACTTAACGCGATCTCGTGGCTCGTCGATCGTGTCTACGGGGCGATCGATCGATCGGACGCGACAGAGAACGCGTGTGCGCCACGAGGTTCCCTTCGTTTGCCGATCGAGAATGAAATAGTTGGTGGGCGCACACGGGCCGGCCGAACGGGGAAACAAGTGGCTGTAAGGGTGAGCGCGGGGAAGAACGAGCGACGAACGTCGACGCTGGCAAGGGGAAAGGACCGTGTCGTAGGACGCGAACGGATCTAGAAAGGGGGAACGGGATAGTGGCCGAAGAAACCCCGATAATGAAGGAGCACGGAAGCAAACTTCCGGCGGAGCAGCCTGCGAAGATTCTCAAGTCCCTGCTGAAGAAGCCCGGTCAATCGAAGGCCAGGTCCCAGAAGAATCGTGTGGTGATCAACGAGAAGTTGAACGAGTTTTTCGCGGCCGATTACATAATACTGATCAAGGAAGAATGCTGCGCGGACTACGAGGAGGACTGCGACTGCTGCTGCCAGGAGCACGAGTTCCTGCGGCTCGGCAACTGCAAGGAATGCAGGGCCGAGCTGAACCTCCACTTCGGCATCTCGGATGACAACGATCCGCGATACCGCGACGTCGAGAGGGACGAGGAGATCACGCTCGGTGGAGACGTGTCTAGGGACAAGGGTTGCGACGGTGAACGGTTCAACTGCGGGGAATTGCACGCCGAGGATGCTGAAGAGGAGGAGGAAGAAGAGGAAGAGGAGGAGGTAGACGAGGAGGAAGAGGAGGAAGAAGAGGAGTACGAGGGAGAAGAGTGCGAGATAGGGGACGAGGGGGAAGAGGTCGTCGAGGACGCGATGGAGAGTGTACAGAGGAAGAAGGGTAGGAAACCGGAGACGAGAGAGACGGAGCCGAAAGAGACGGCGGCACTTGCGAGGGATAAAAAGAAGAGGACCGATGAATTTCGAACGGATGCCAACAATCGGAGGCAAATGGCCGAACTTCGCGATACGAAACCGTGCATGGTTTCGCCGGCCACCTCGACCACCGCGTCCCTATCATCCTCTCCGCCAACAGAACCGCCACCACCGCCACCTCCGCCACCGCCTCCGCGATCCCAATCGACCTTGGACAGGTCGATGTACTCCTCGCCGCTTCCGCGACAAGAACCCCAACAGCAGGAGACCCTCAGCCCACCGGAGGGTTACAAGGACGTCTGCTCGAACGGAGAGGTGCCCGCAGAGGTGCCGCCGACGCAGTGTCTGCGGTCGTCGTTGGATCATCTTCGGTCTCGACGAACACCAGGTGAGCCGTTACGCAACTCGCGCGCTGACTTTTGCGACGCTGACACACGTAACTCTTGCTCGAGGAAAACGTCAGATACATATGTCAGACTCGCGTCGAAAGCGTAACAATGCGCAGGGTGTCTGAAAACTAATGGCTCGACAGCGGCGAGTCGTATCAACATCGTAAAGATCGCGTTTGAATTTCAGCGGCGGGTCGTTGCGCTGTACACTATTTAGTATTCCGAGGTGCAACAGATGAATTCTTAAGGGGCAACCCTTTTAAGAACGCTGGAAATACGCTGGTGTTTATGATCCCTCTTCCAGGAATTATAAAACCGAGCTTTTTATAGCTGCTCGCATATAATTCAGCTCACATCCCAGCAACGTGGCCGTGGGCGTTAATTTTTCTTCAGAGACAAAACATCAAAGATAGGGTAAATGTATAACTGGGGGTGTACGTTTCACAACGAATGAAAATTAATAAATATTTTGCCGTAAATAAATTCGAACAATTCAATGAGAAAATTCATATTTCGCCTTGAATAAATTTTCACAATCTCAGTTTTCATTGAACACACCTCAAGTCTTTAAATGGGAATTCTGATTCTATTTTATTCTTTCGTGTCGTTCTAGCACATTTACCTTTTGTTAGCTCTACGCACGGAGCTAGCAATCGTTTCGCCGTATGCGCGAGGGCGTTGAACGGACGGTGTTTTTTAATTGTCAGAAAAGTTTTCACCCGTAGATTCGCTTAGAGGATGCACCGCCGATCGAGGGACACCCTGTATGTGACGCATGTCTTCGTTGTTCGTTCGGCGAGGAATTGATGCGGATAGAAACAGTGGCCGAAGAAAGAAACTGTTTAATTGAGCGCCGTGCACGGAGAATGTTCGCACACACGGTTGTTGCGCGTGTTTCCCACGTATTTAAAACGCATGCTGGCTCGCGCAGAGCCGTATCGGCGCGTTAAAATTACGGGACCCTGTGCCTGTTTTCCATGCCGTGGCCTCTCCCGAGAATTAATTTCTCTGCCGGGTGAACGCGTCGCTATTATTAATTTCGTTTCGCAACGGTGAGGTAACATCTTTAACGCGATCAGTATCTGTTTAACGCGCGAACATCGATCGCATACTTGTCGGCGTTCCCGCACGTTCAAATGTCGATGCACACATGGATACACACGCCGTTCTCCCGCACGCTCACGCTGCTGGCCGGAAGTATAGCGTAGCGTAGCGTGACTCCGGTGTTTTCACGGTGCGTACGCGACAAGGACGGCGGCTGCGGGTATACATTCCTGGGAAAAATGATCACCCTCGCCTACGCGCCAAAGGAAGCTTTTGTTTCATATCGTATCTACCGTGTGTCTCTTTATCTCTTTACTTTTTACGCCACCGCGATTTATTAAATATAACCATGACATTTTGTAGGAGCACCGGTCGAAGAGCGAGCCGCGTACGATCGACAGAAGTCCGAGGAGGACGAGGCCGTCGGAAATGCAAAGAAAGTCAACGAACAACCGCAACGAACGACGTCCACCGGTGTGTATTTATGCACTTCGTTTCTCCCTGCCGACATCCTGCAGCGCCGGCCACAGAAATTGCACCAATGTTCTATCGGTTTAAACTTTCACACGGGCGTTATAGTTTATTATTAGACCGGCAGGTATTTATGCAAATCCACAATTTGCGTAAATACATCCGCGAAACTTGAAGTTAAAAAAGATTCCACGAGCGATTCCAATAGATTCATTAACCAAATAGAAATTGTAGTTTCGGCGCACAGGTTCGATCCTATGTTACTATTTTCCTAAGCAGTTTTACAAATTAATAAATCGAGACGTTTCGGCCTAGGTTAAGACCATCTTCAAGAATATAATTGCGTCTGTAAAAAATTAATATTTCCGTGTTAAAAAGCAAAAAAAGAGAACAAAAGAGAAAATACAGAATAAAGCAAACCAATGGTTTGTTGGTGCAAACTTACTTGCTTAGTAACAAATTTAATTTAGATTTAATATTTCAAACACTTGTTGACTATGTGCCGGCATGATACATAGTAAGGTGAATTACAAACGTTATGATATACAAGGTTCTTTGTTTGAGGAGACGACAAATCAGATGACAATTCATTAACCCTTTGCACTCGGAGCTATTTTAACTCGAAAATTAAACGTTTCTTCTGACCTACAGTATTTCCATTCTCTATGATTTTTTAAATTTGATAAATATGATGAATTGATATAATACCTCATACAATACTTAAATGTGTAGTAATTGGTTAGATACCGACATATCTGATAGTGTAAACAATTATTTAAATAATAGTACAGCAATTTTTAATGGCGCCTCAGAGGGTTAATAAAATGAAACGGCGTTTCGGTGCTACCAAGTATCTTCCGTCTAACCGTTTCTTTGATATATGTATCTTTGATGTATGTATCGCTGTGCTGCATCTAAAATAGTATATCATTCTACAGTTCTGCTTTTTACAATGTTATAATACATTAATCGCGTATGCACTGCACTCCGGATACTCGAAACATTCGGTGTGCATCAACCCTTAGCACTCGAATGGTGACTTTGATTGTTTACACGATTAAATTTGTCGGTATCTAATCGAGTGCTAAACATTTAGGTATCGTATGAGGTATTATACAAATTTCACACATCCATAAAAGTTGGAAACATCACATTTAATTCTCGAGTTAAAAATAGTTTGCGAGTGCAAATGGTTAAAGGAGAGATGTAATTTCATTGGCCACTGTACCTTTTAATTGACACCGCGAGCCTTGTCCATTTGCGCGGATGAATTGCTAGTAAAAAGCGAAGACGACCGTGGTGAAAGTAGAAAATGCTTTGCTGACAGACCGTTTACTTTTTTTCCTTTTAGAAGCACGGCATCGGTATCTGGTCGAGACGATAACCATGACAACCGTAACGGAGCGACGAATCGTACGCGAGATCAGCGAGGAGAAAGAGTGTATTGTCCAGCGGGAATGCGTGGACCGCTCGAGCGACGAGAAGTGCGACAAGAAAACCGTTGCCGAAAGAATCGCTCAGATCGAGGCGGCGAATTCGATCGAGTGTACCGGACGCGGTGAGGAGACAACAACATCGTCGAGCGTCGGTGCCGCCGATAACCGTGACGAAACGACGGCAACGAAGCTGACCAGAAGCGAGACCGTGGAAGATGTCGAGGAGGATCGTCTCGGTCGTGGCGAGGCGTCATCGGACATGAAGGAGCTCTCTCTAGTATTTAAAATCGGCAACTCTTCCCTAGCGAACAATAGTCTGAAGCCGAACTCCGCCGTCAGACAGTTGTTCCCGAATCCGAAGTTCGTTTCTCCGCCACCAGCACCGCTCGGTAAGTTGTCCGTACCCTCGGCGAGTTCCCCCGACGACTCGCAGGACGATAATCTTTCCGTTTCGAGCGAGAACCCGCGTATCCTCGACCCTGTAAAACGATCGAAAACTTTTGATAACCACACCTCGAATTCGTTCGACGACGATTCCGACTTGATCAAACGAACGATCGAGAGGAACACGCTCCGGCGAAGTCTGCTCGACAAGTACCGGTCTAGCTCTCGCAAGAAGAACCCTCCGTCGAAGCATCTGTCCCTGGAGGAGCGGATTCGTCAGCTGACCTGCGTCGATCAGGACGAGGACGACTCGATCTGTTCGAACGCAGTGGACAACACGGACTCTGTGGCGAGCGCGGACATCGACGCCGATTTACTCGAACGAGATTCACCCTCGGGACAGGAGGAGACGATTCCGTTCCCGTCGACGAGGCCGCTCGTTCGAAACGCTACAACGATAGTCGACACATCCGCCTCTCCAACCTTAACACCGACCCCGACACCTACACCGACGCCCACGTCAGCTGTACCGATGCCCGCGGCGATGCCGATCGTCTCAGGATTCGACCTGACGGATGCAACGACGCCAACAGCTACCGGTGCGTCGATGGCGGCGGCGTTCCTAGCATCGAATTCCTCGTTCACGTCCGTCACGACAACGATCACGGCCTCGAATTATCAAAAGCAGAACTCGCTCGGTGGCGGCAACAACGGCAGCAGCAGCGGCTCGTCGACTATCTCGGACCAATCGCATAATCACTCGACGTACAAAAAGCTGGCGGACTTATTCGTGCACAAGAAGCACTCGAATATGCCCGATCTGGGTCTGGGAAGCAACGGGAAGAACAGCATCGGCAAGGAGTGTCAGCAATCGAAGAACTCTGTGGCGAGGACGAACCATTTGGACGTGCGTAGACAGTTTCTGGCTAGTTTGTCGCCGCTGTCTTGCGTGACGGTGAACAGCGCGGATAATCAGGAGGATTACTATCGTCACGACTCGAGACCGTTGCCTGGCGAGAACCGCGATCCGTCCGCCAATTATAACAACGCCACTTCGCCGTATAGTTTGGAAGACATCGAGGCAGCGTTGCGCGAGAACGATCGGAACTACGTGGGTGCACCGGACGTCACCAAAGGAACGCCGATGATTATCAACAAGCCCGATATCGGGGATAACGCGACCGATGAGCTGCTGGCGTTCGTCGAGCAAGATAAATTCCGAACGGAGAGAATAAAGCGTCGTTACAACGAGGTGGACGATCATTACTTTACGAAAATGCACAGCATAAACGCCTACGCCGCGGACAGCCGGCTCGAGAGAATCGTCGACGGCAGAAGCGACCGGGACGAGAATCGCCAGCAGTTCGGTCATCTGTACCACGACGATCTGAACAGCAATCGCGGCGGCTATGAGAACAAGACTCGCGTGGATGCGCAGCGGGGAAACGATCTCCGATACGGCAGCGGTAACAACGAGAAGAGGGGCGAGAGCGTAGACAACAACGATGCCGTCGTAAACGCCACCGACAACGAGAACAACGACGAGGACGGAGACGACGACGAAGACGACGAACTGAACGACTACGGCTTCAATCGTCGGCCGTCTGTCACCGGTATCAAACAACGATTGTCGAACCACACGTCGGTCGAGACTTTCCATCGAACGATCTTGGAGAACGACGCTTTGGCCGTTCCCAAGACGAGCTATCTCTCGCCGCAGCCGACCTACTACGAGAACAACAGCGTGCAGATCGACGGCCGAATCCGATTGTACGACGAGACGTCGATCGACAACGCGACTCCGCACTCGTTCATCGGTACCCTGCTCACGGACGATCGGGACGCGAACACTATCAACCGAATAAACACGATGCAAAAGCAGATCGACGACATCTATCAGACGATCGTGGAGAATACTAATGTCGCCGGGCAGACCACGCTGGAACGTGTGCCGTATACGGAGGACAGCAACTTCGTGCGACAACAGCAGCAGCAGCAGCAGCAGCAACACGCCCAGTTGCCGGTGAACGAGGCCGCGTTCCACTTTTACCAGGAGCAAAAGAACGGCCAGCAATACTTCCAGGAACAATTGAACGCGGTGAACGCGCGCCACACCAGAGGCGTGGCAGCCGGGGCCGAAGAGATGGACAGTGTTATCGCCGGTAGGGAGTACACGATCAACAACATCCCCCCGAACGTCCGGCGCAGAGATGCTCCGCCGGTCGTGACCACCCTCGCCAATAATCGCTGCAACATCGTGCCCGTGATGCACAGCGAGTTCCCTCCGAACGGAAAGTGTTACCGAACTATGTATTTCGTTCCGTACAACGGGTTGTCCGATCCGACCTATCAGAACATCCAGCGTATCCTACCGGCTCATCCATCCCCCAGTTACGCGACCCACATCGAAAGGTATCCGTATCCCCGATCGAACAAAACCGATCCGCTGCAACCGCGAGCGCAGCCTATCCCCGTGCCTCAACAGCAACCGTTACAACAACACCAACTCAGATACTACCACATCGGCAATCGGCCTCTCGCGCCGTTACCTAACTTCTCCCAGACGAACATACCCTCTCCACTACCTCCGGGTTCGATAGGAATGCACCCCGTGCCCCCTGGGACTTCCACCGCCTCGTTCGATTCGCGACTAGCTTCGATCTCCTCTCCCGATCCCGTCGCGATGCAATCCGCGCTGCAACCCGCTCTACAACCCGCGCTGCAACCCACCCTACAACCCGCGCTGCAACCCGCGCAGCAGACTCTGCACCTGCATCTGCATCAGCACCAACAGACATCGGAGGACTTCCGAATATCCGGTGTCGCTTTTGCCTCTGTTCCCCGAACCGCCGAACACTCGTTGCAGCTGCATCATCATCATCACCATCATCAGCACCAACATCCGCGACACCATCAGCCCGCGTTCTATCAAATACCGCCGTCGACGACCAACGCAACCGCAACATCCGCCTCCTCGTCGTACACCGTGATCGCGCCGTCCAGGTGCGCCACGCTGGCTGGCAGCGGTATGGCCAACACCGAAAACTCTTATCGGTTCTATCAGCTGCATTTAGGACGGACGGTGGTCACGCCCGCGGCCGAGCTTCAAGCGGCTCAAACGTTCTTGTCTTCTTCTACCTCGACCTCTACCTCGATCGCCCCCTGCACCACCGCGTTCTCGCAAACGGTCACCCCGCCGTCCTCATCCTCTTTCTCGTCCTCCATGCCCACGTCCTATTCTCCTCTGCCTCCGGTCACCGGAATCCCGTCCCAAAAGTCCTCCATGCTCGTGCTTCCGAACCACGTGACTGAGAATCCACACAGCGCAGCACAACCCGACTCGAATCACGTCCCCGTTACGAAACCTGGCCTCTGCCCCACGACCTCTTCCTCGTCGTCCTCGTCCTCCTCCAACTCATCCGCTTCGTCCTCTTCTTGCTCGTCATCTTGTTCGTTCTCCTCTTCGTCCTCTTCGTCGTGCTCACCCTCGTCCATGCAAATCCCTTGCTCGCCCTCCAAGCAACAACACCACCAGCAACACGAACAATCCATCGGCCCCTCCTACGCTGTCATAGAACGCGGCGTGCCGGAAGGAGCCGCCAGCACCGGACCCCAAGATGTCTCGCAGCCAGGAATTTTACTTACGTCGAACCCGTATGTCGCGCGAAATCCTAGCGGGGTCTCGTTACCCAGTCACGTACAGAACTCGGTGTATTACGCGATGAATGTTTAAACCGTGCGGGTGAATGTCGCGGGTGTAGGACCAGGCTTGGACGCGCTCCGTGCCCGAGGAGAGCCGCGGGCAAAGAAAAAGTCCCAGCCAGCTTATTCGTAAGTCATCCAGTGGCGCACCCAGTAGGGGCGGGGGGCAGGGGGCTAAGTCACCCCCCGAGAAAAAGAAAACAATACACTGAAAAATTAGATAAACCGTAGAATAGCTCCTTCCTCTCCGATTTCGATGATTTTTGGATATGTTATACGTAAAACTAAACATTTTGAACAACTTTTCCCTAGGGAAAGGGAAATATAGGGAAAAGTTGTATATAATTGTTATTATATATATATAAGTAAATATTTGTGGCTATCGTTGACAGATATTTTTGCTAAAAAAAAGGTCATTTTGTTCAACTCGTCCCCCCCCCCCCAAAGATTAAATCCTGGGTGCGCCACTGAAGTCATCTATCGAAAATATAATGCTCTCAGCGAAAAGAAATAGTGTCCTGCACATCTTCTATATAATAAAAATTGGAAAAGTTGTCTGGAAAAATGGAAGTGCTTTTTTCTATGGGATTTTTGTATAAACTCAAGACGATAACTCACGATTTGAACAATGGATATGCGTAATTAGAACGATCTCAAACAAATTTATTGAAATTTGGACAGGACAACGTCTGTCGGGTCAGCTAGTATAGATATAGATATGTGTAGGACACTATTTCCTTTCACTGAGAGCATTAGTAATTTAATATTAACTATCTTTTTTTGTGACTTCAACGTCCGCGTCGAATGTGGAAGAGGACAGCGAAGCTCGAAAGGCCTCGGTCGCCGATAAGTGTAAATCCACTAACGAAGCTTCTTTATTTTTTGACTGGGACTTTGACCAAGATATTATTTATTATTAGAAAAATCTCACGAATATGTTGGACGAAGTCCTATCAAAAAATAATGTATTAAAAATAAAGAAGCTTTGTTATTGGAGATCACACAGATGTATCCGCTCCGTATTGGATTAGGCAACTCGAGGAGTATGCCCCCAGTGGAACGGACAGCGTAGGAACGTACAGACAAGCTTTCAGCCGGTTTTACAGCCGAAACATTACTGTAATGTTCACTCGATCTCTCTTTCAGTGAACGAGCAGCGCATGTTTATAACCTGGATTTCTTTTATCAGGTCGTTCGAAAAGTGATTTCGTTTTCTCAAGGGAAACGGAAAGCCAATATATAAAAAATTGGAAAGCCAATAATATTTTTTCTCCGAGTAGGCGTGGCTTCGTTGCTCTCGATAAAGCTAGAGCTAGATCATCGGCCCCATAGAGCGATCCCTGCCTGTGTTAGACGGTGTGGATCGCTTGGATTTTTATTAATCGTTGAAACGACGGCCCGTTACTAGTCACCGTCGAGATGTTCTATTTTTCAACGACGACCCTCATCCTGTCCGTGCAGTCATCCCTTTGGAAAATGTTTCGAAGGTGACTAAAAACTAACAAGGGAGATTACACGACCGTAACATACGTGTCAAATATTTTTTTCAGTTCAAAATTTCATTGAAATCGCCGCGTTACGGTTGGGTATATACCCTTTGTAAGAACCGACTGCTTCGACGAGTTATAACGAATCTTTATGAAGTTGATGATTTCGGGGCAAGGTTCGATCATTTATAGAGAACAACAAGTGTACAATTATTTAAACATGTTTCTCGACGTTTCGATCCCTGTGTGGATCTTTCTCAAAGAGACATTTTTTGCGTTTGCTGTGACAAAAATTAACAAAAACATTTAAACAAATATTGGTGAGTTACAACTATCTGAACTCTACGTCATGGTGGCAGATATGTGACTGTCGAGGAACATGTTTAAATAATTGCACACTTGTTGTTCTCTATAAATGATCGAACCTTGCGCCGAAATCATCAACTTCATAATATATTTAAATTTCGATCGAAAAGAAATCCACCTTTATAACGAATCTTGTTTGAAAAAGAATAGGACAACGCGGCCGGTCGCCTTTTCGTTTCATTTTTGCTAGATCGAAGGATTCCTATGTCGTACGGAAACAGACTCGAATAACTGCATAGTGGATGGAACAAATACAAAGTGATCTTTTTAAGACCTGTTCGTTTTCAAGTACAAACCGTCAGATGCGTTTCTCGGTGTTTGAAAAAAAGAAAATAGGAAACGGGCTTCCGGAGGCTCGAGTTGGGGACCGTTCGTCGACGATGTCTCCTCTGCCAGAACCGCGTGCTCGTCACAAGTGCCCCAATACAAGCGAAAAGGAATTTATTCGGTGTTCGTTTCGGGAACTACTCGCAACAGTAATGTAAACGCCAATTTTACCAAGTCGCCGCGCGTTTGCTACACCAAATGTACTTGTTAGAAAATATGTAATATGTACAGAAGGCGGAGACAATGCGTATAATGTCAGTAACATTCGACGAACGTTTTTTTCAATGACACTTTTTCGATCGCGCGAGTCGATCGTTGTCGCGGTTTCAAAACTACGTGCATAGAAGAGAGACAATTTTTCTTTTGTTCCGTTGTGCATTATTGTGTACCAATGGTTATCGATTCTAGTCATGGTAAAACGCGTACGCTAATAACCACAAGTATAAAGCAAAGTACGTTCGGTACGTTTAACAAAATATGTTAAATTTAAGTATACGTGCAAGTATAACTAGCAGTGACGAAGATTCGCGAGTAAGTTGAATTCAATTTCTGTGGTGGAATTGACTAAATAATTAAGAGGGTATCACACGATGAAAAAGAAAGAGAGATGGGAATGCATTGCGGATTGAAATGTATCGTGTCTCGACTGGACGCGATTGTTCGGATATAACAAAAATAAAAGTCTTCTTCTTCGAGTTCGCCGGAAAAGCATGATAGATATCCGTTGATATTTTCTTTCTCGTTCTGTTCTCTCTTTTTTCGTCTGTTATGCTTGCGTGAAAACAAAAAGGAATACGTTTTGAAATTTGCCACAGCGAATTCGTCGGAACAACGAAAAAGGCGATAACAAAGGGCAATGTTACCAGCGAACTATGAATCGAATTAATTCTATGTCTTTCGTTCAATCGTTATCACTTTGCTGACGTGTGTAATATGTAACGTTCTTTCTGTTCTAGAGGGTGGTCCACAGAAATATCTAATTTATTTGTGAGTACCAGACTGCGGATCTTTATACGTTTATAGGAAAATTTAGTAGATGAAAATGAAAAATTGTTGCAAAATTTTTCAAAATTCAACATGTGATTAATCGATATATGATTTCTCCTCTATGGGAGAAATAACGTTCAATTTTTATCCGGAAAAAAAGACCTTGAAAACAAAAATAACGTTTGCAAAGCGTTCACCTTGCGATACATGTCATCAAAAATAAAACAGATATTTAGGTGGTTACATTTTTAGCGTGGACCAGCCTGTAAAAATTGTCGTGGGGTATCGTTCGAGCTTTTCCAAAGAACGTTTGTAACGAACAGACCAATACACGCTGTTTCGTGGAAAACAAAAGCGGTATGCAACTTGGCAATGATTCATACGGGCGAGCGAATTAATGTAGGTGCACGGTGCGAAACGGTCGTGTATCGCAGTCAGTACTGTAGCGACTTAAATATATAGGAACAAAGTATTAACGTATTAGAGTAGAACGTAAGGTAATGTTCAGTGCCGGCGACGGCGCTCGAATGTGATTAGTTTCGATCCAAAGTTAAGTACCAAACATTCGTGGTAATAAACAGCCAAATTTAAGGACAAATTTTACATGTACCATAATAATTTACTTAATTCTTGGAAAATATCACCGTGAGAAAAAAAAGTGTATGTAAATAAAGCTTCAATCGTACAATCGTGTTCCATGGTCCCTCTCGTGCACGTGTATAAAAAGGAAACTCCGCGAGACGAACATTTTTCCTGGCATTCGCCCATTTTCTACACTCGCCTGAGATTTGAAATGATAAAGAGAAAGTCGCGCCGCGTCGACGTTTGAAATCGTGAGAAATTGATCTTGCAGGCTCGATTCGTCATGTGTTTTCAAACTGATTTATTAAAGAATTCACACTACCAATTTATCCATAAAAACTTCTTACATATTAAAGCAGTTGAATATTTCGCCGAGTTTCTTTTAATATGCAACTTGTATGGATGTTCGCAGTTCTCGATGATTACACACCGATTCTTTCGTACAATAGTCAAAAAGTATTCATGCCCACCAAAAGTAAATCGGTTCAAGTCCGATGGATCGGTCGCAGACTGTATCTTTTCAACGAATTGGCTCGTCGGATGGAGACACGCGTACTCGTGAATATACAAATGCACCCCCCTCCCCGATGCATGTACAAAACTTTTTTTTTCTTCTTTTAGTTTTTGTTTGTGTGAATTTTTCGTTCGAACCGAGCACGCGTCAAATACGCCGTAAACGAACGACAAATCTCAGGGTACCGGTCCATTAACGATCTTGTCCCTATCAATGTGCCTTTATATATTCGAATAAGTCGTAAGAAACACCCGCAAAAATAAAGAAATACCTAATTTCTTTAACGCATTCGTTGCAGACACAATATTGCATTTTTTAAACAGTGAAAACAGTCGATTCATTCCGAAGTACACTCTACGACAGTGGCCTTGTCGGAATTATTAAGGAACATGCGTACAACAGCAGAGAATAAATTGATAATTAACACGATTTATACTATATAAAGTGTCAATTATATAGTCTTACAGTTAATTATATATATATATTTTGTTTCTTTCTTTTTACGGGCTTGTCCATTTTAATGTGCCCGCCAGCTCCGCTGCGATAATCGGCGAACTGAACCTTCTCCTCGCTTCAGAGGCGACGAGAGAATCGCTGTTTTTTTTTAAAGTCTTTCGTTTTCATATATATATTTGTTTTTACAACAGACAAAAATTACATAGAAACGCCTATTCCGGAACAAATCTTTTGAAGGATTTGAAAAGTCTAGGCAGTACGTTAACTGTAGGATAGACTGCGGATTTTCATGTGTTTATGAAAAAAATTGGCTG
Organism: Lasioglossum morio; assembly: GCA_916610235.2. Classification (NCBI taxonomy): domain Eukaryota; kingdom Metazoa; phylum Arthropoda; class Insecta; order Hymenoptera; family Halictidae; genus Lasioglossum; species Lasioglossum morio. The sequence continues at coordinate 19,444,489 of OU744323.1, read as the reverse complement.
AGTGAAATATACAGTAGTAAAAGAATAGAAAAAATTAAGAATATCATAATGTTATTTCTAATGCAACAAAATCATTAATGGATGAAATCAGTGTTTCATTTTACTTCTGCTTCCCGTAATCGATGCGGAACATCTTGTATTTCGCATAAAGATCCGCAGTCTACTGTAGGAACACTGTTCGTAGCAGGCACATTAATCGGGGACGCATGATCGTGAACAGGCACATTAATGCGGGGAAGCATGAACGTGTTCTAAGCTCTTTGCGAGGGCACGCTAAATTAGGCAAAGAATATATGTTTAATTTGATGAGATAAAAATTATGCAGAAAATGAACATCTTCAACTAGAAAAGAAATGCCTTAATCGAGAAGGTGAATCGAGAAACCGATGTTAATTTTTGGGCGGACGTAATCGAAGTCGGTGAATCCGGGAATGAATTCCTTAACGAGCAAGTCGGCTCGATGGCACATTAATAGGGACCGGTACCCCACCGATACTCGCTCGGATTTCGGAATAACTGATCGTCGAAAATGTTCTCGCATGCACCTTATGATGAAACGATTCACAGTCTTCCTCTGTATAGCGCTAATAAATTTTCGAAATGACATCGGCAGCGCTCTACAACAGGATACATCGTCTTCTTCTAACCGGCTCCGGAGGTTCTAAAGCTGCTAGAATTGCTTCGTCGAACACGTTCTTCAAACCTTTCTAAAAAGTAAAACGAAACAATACTATATAGAGGTCGGCAAGCGTTTTAACGCGTTCCTAAGCGAGTTCATACTTAAAGTATGATATAAAATACCTGTGTAAGCGCACTGCATTCGACGTATTTCACTGCTTTCAATTCTTTCGCAAGTTTCTCTCCTTGTTCCGCCGAAATAGGCTTTTGCTTATTTTTCGCAAGTTTCTCGATAGTCGGCACGTCGTCTCGTAAATCGATTTGGGTACCAACTAATAAAAATGGTGTCTTCTGACAGTGATGAGTTATCTCTGGAACCCACTGATAAAAGGTATATTACTTATCTTTATGTATATACTTTTTCTAGGAAGCCTGAAATTTCGTTAGATCTCTATACTTACTTTCTCTTTAACATTTTCAAAAGATGACGGCGACACTACGGAGAAACATACAAGAAATACGTCTGTTTGAGGATAACTCAAAGGACGCAATCTATCGTAATCTTCTTGACCTTTAACACACACACAAGAAAAAAACCAAATAAGCTAAAATTCCTGTGTAAACGATCTAAAAACATTTCTATAAACAAAACCTTCAATCCTTTGCACTCGGAGCAATTTTAACTGTAAAATTAATAGATACGAAATTGATATAATACCTAAATGTTTAGTAATTGATTAGATACCGATATATTCAATAATGAAAACGATATTTCGAATAATGTTATAAAACTTTTTAGTGGTGTCTCAGACTCACCATTCGAGTGCTTAAAGTTTAATAAACTCAAATATTTCTATTCCGTACGATTTTTTAAATTTGGTGCATATAAAATTGATATTGCACCTAGTACAATACTTAAATGTTTAGTAATTGATTAGATACCGATATATTCAATAATGAAAACGATATTTCGAATAATGTTATAAAAATTTTTAGTGGTGTCTCAGACTCACCATTCGAGTGCTTAAAGGTTAATAAACTCAAATATTTCTATTCCGTACGATTTTTTAAATTTGATGCATATAAAATTGATATTGCACCTAGTACAATACCTAAATGTTTCGTAATTGATTAGATACCAATATATTCAATAATGTAAACAATATTTCGAGTGCTAAGGGTTAACCGTTCGAGTGCAAAGGGTTAACTGGCTAGCGAAAAGTATGAATCCGTTTTCTAAACGAATTATTCGGGAGTGCGTGGAGGAATTGTAAAGTTGAGTGAAGAGATATGATGAACGGAAAGAATCGAAATGATAAAGGATTGAATGGAATCGATGCTTACCAGCTGTGTCAAATAATCCTAACGTATATGGTTCACCACCGATCATAACCGTGACCGCGTAATTGTCAAACACTGTTGGAACATATTCAGATGGGAATTTGTTGGTAGTGTACGATATCAACAGACAAGTTTTACCTACTGCACCATCGCCCACTACAACGCACTTGATTGTTTGCATTTTGTTCGTTTTTTGCTTGGATCACTCTACGCAAAAGGAATAGCAGTATGTTATTAGAGACGGTTCGGGGGTCCAATGGGAAGGGCAGTTTCTTACACGAGATTATTCGTCAGCGGCGTGGCTGAATTTCTGTCTTGTTCCGTTCCATCGAGTCCGGTCTTGTCTAGTCCCACGAGTTTTGTCAGGTCATGTCACGTCCCATTACATCCAGTCACGTCCAATTACGTCCGGCAACGTCTCTGTCGTGTCCTCTCCGAATAAAGGGACGTAATCACCGATTTGCTAGTCGAAAGCCCTCTCGCTTCGCCCAGAAAACTTGCGAGACTTGTGTGTATCTCTGGACAAGAAACGTGAACCGCGTCCGTCGAACCTCAACGCGAGTCAATGGAATTTACACATAGGCCTCTCCTCTGGAATGATTGTTTTTTCAGATCGCCATTTTACAGATTCCATGGGATATTGGAGTTTCTCTTCGATTGCGATATCATCCGGATACTTTGGACGAGTCGATTGAACCGCAGCTCTCACGCCCTGGGCCCAGTGGAAAGCGTATCGCAACGAACAATGTTATACAGAAAACTTAACTGAAACATTCACGAGCAACTGGGCGTCGACAACACACACTTCACTGTCACAAATTTTTCGAACGAACACAGAGAGCCGACCACATCGGCGATCTTCTGTTTTAGAATCGCGATCGCCATCTATGCGAGGGCACAGAGTACTACACCAGAAGCGAAACCTTTCTATTTCAACATTTTTTCCATGGTGTTTCGAAATCCTTAGATTACATAACTTATAGACTCGGCATGGGATTAGTATTTCCAGAATCGACCAAAATTGATCAATTTTTCCTCTCCAACATCCCCTACTAAGCCGTAGATTGGTCACGTATGAATTTGCCAGGGTAGTGTCACTCAATGTATTTTTCTGTTAGCACGAAATCGCACGCCATCTGAATTTTGTGTTACACAACTAACGGGTCAATACGCGGGAATTTGAAATTCATACTACCCATTCCTTGCTAATTTATAATTTTTATTCAAAAATAAAAAAATTAAAACATTTTATTACATTTTAAATACGTTATATTCAATATTGTAAGTTACTAACAGCATATGTACAACTTTCTATTTATTAATAAATTTAAACCATATTATCAGGTGCGATAACACTGGTTCATTACAAAAATTCCATCTGGCGAACACTTTGAAAATTACTCTTGCAAAGTAGTGACATCTTTATTTTGTGTTACAGTACTAAATTCGTGCTAACAGTTCTCCTATTAGAGTGAAATTACCCTGATGAATTTGCTTATCAGAGAGGGGGTAAACTGTATTCCCCTCGATTTCCTCGATCTGGCGGCACTGCTAGCTATAGAGGATGCAGTGTCCCAAGATAACGGAGTATCCGATACCCACAAGTTACGTCACAAAGTAATTCAAAATGGTGGGCAGCGACATAAAAGCAAGGCTTACAAAAATGAAATTTACACCATTTTTAGAGTCATTCGAATAAAATATTGTTTTACCCAGCACTGATTGTGTGTCGCTGATTCTCCATACATATCTGAACAGTAAAACCAATGTTGAATGATAGTCAAAAGCAGTCAAAGATGTACAAGGTAACTGGCAGACGTAAAACGTGAATTTCGTAAATATTTCTTGTCGAATGTCGCTTATAAATCTTATAATCCCTGATTCGTACACTTCGTCTAAAATATAAGTAGTGTTCAAGTTACTATGTTCGTAGTATACAACTTGCGTGCACAAGCGCATTGAACGTACGCAGTTCTGGTTCTATGTTCACGATGAAAAGATTATCATAAAAATCATCTTTGATACCAACGTCTGAACCAATCGTTGTCGTTACATCTGCACGAGGCAGAATCTGCAGAATAAAGCTGCTGGTGTGCTGTCTATACACTCGGATTCTATGATTCAAGTACTGTCAGAAGTTAGTCAAAAATGATCGAATGTAACTGCAGTTGAAACTGATTGAAACTGGTTCGGTAGGAATTTAAATATGTTTACAAGCAGTTACAAGTAATATTTAATTATAATGACAACAATACTAGAACATAACATTGTTTTTTTTTCGTATATGTAGAATTTTTACGTATTCAATGATGCGGAATGTAGTTAGGAAAAACGATAGAATTCTGAGTACACATACATAGGCAGTGTCTTTATTAACCCACACTGGTAAAATAGCTTAAACTTTGGTCAAAACTTTGGACTCGAAACAAATCTTTTGTCATTAACAAATCTCATTAACAAAGAGCAACTAGGCAGGGGCGACGAAGGTACCCCATGTTACCTGAACTTTGTACGTTGTTGACACTAAAATTTTCGCGCATGCGCGTGGAGAGATCTCATCACTGCATTATAAACATGTTTTTTAAACTGATGAAGAGGTTGAATAATATATTGATGGTTATTCGTATAGACAGATTTCTAGGATAGTAAAATAATATTACATAGAATTTCATTATACTTTCAATCATTTTCAATGTTCTAGATTCCCACGAGCTATAAAACGCGTGAAAAACAGTACTGTACCGATCAGCCTGAACTCTATACAACGTCCAAGTCTAAAGAAACACGCTCGAATAAACAATACAAACACGTCCGACTAAACAAACGAAATGGAGTGGAGATGTTAGGAAAATAAGTCCGCAGTGTAAGTACTATAGACACATTGCTTTCAAATACGAATATAATAGTTTATTACAAATATCCTAAACGACTAATATAGATTTATACAGATACATATATATCTATATAATATACACACACGTAATGAATTGCGTACATATGCGACATATTTATATACATAGGTACGTATACATAGATGTGTAGCCGGCACACGGACGCATATAGAATTTAATAAAATCAATTGAGAGCCTGAGCATAATTGTTTGCGAGCACAAAGCGGTCGTTCTATAGCTAACGTCTGTGCCGGCATGTCAACGTTTCGATGCAACGTATGTCTAAATAAAAAGAGATGCATGGACAATAGAAACGGGTCCGTTGAAAGTACGATCTGTCCGAAGTATCGGCCGTGCCGTTAATCGATATGAATACTAGAGATCCCTGTTTCACGTGTATTTAACACTAGATTTACGAGTTTAATATTCTTAATTCAGGTCTAATATTCTTAATTGGCGATTGTTAAGATTGTAAAGATGCTTCCCCGAGAAATTGCTTATCAAATTTATTTCTTTGGGTACATATTATTGGAAAAATAGCCAATACTAGAGCTCCGTAAAACTAGTGTTATGAACACACGTGTGTAATTAACACTAACCGTACCGAGCAGATAATGCGTCTTCTATATATTTTGTTTTATAAAAATGAGAACACTGAATTTATTTAAACCTCTGGCGATTTTTATAACAATATGAGCTTGAATGAAGAAATTCATTTGATAATTTCTAATGGAATTATTGAATGAAGAAATTAATTTAATAATTTCTAATGGAATTATTGAATGAAGAAATTGATTGAATAATTTCTAATGGAATTATTGAATGAAGAAATTGATTGAATAATTTCTAATGGAATTATTGAATGAAGAAATCCATTGAATAATTTCTAATGGAATTATTGAATGAAGAAATTGATTAAATAATTTTCATTTAACAATTGCTTGAATGACGAAATTCGTTTATTAATTTCTAATGGAATTATTGAATGAAGAAATCCATTGAATAATTTCTAATGGAATTATTGAACGAAGAAATTGATTTCAGAATGCCTGATGGAATTATCATTGCAACTTCGATAATTATAAAGTAGAGAATGTGACACCGGTGATTAGACCGGTCAAGGTACGGTTAGTGTTAAATATACGTGGATTCTCCTAATGTCATTCGACGCAGACTGGCAGATTAACTATGAAGAACGTGTTCAGCTCGAGAACCGAGGCGAACACGAGGAAAACGGCGTACGTAATGAGACAGGCGATTCCAACGGTCCGTGTCAGTCGAAATTTGCCGAACAGTAGGGACAGGTAAAGGATGAGCAGAGTGGAGAACAACGATATCGAGCTGTACACGAGACCTTGCGAATTAATCTTGACGTAGTGTTGGTGGGACACGGTGGGGAAGAACGCAGATTTCAGGAACCAAGGCAATCCGAGGCAGAGCAACACGTCGAACACATTCGAGCCGATCGAATTACTGATGCCCATGTCCCCGTGTCCTAGAAATCAATAAAAAAAAAAACATTCGAAGCATCGCCGCCGGAAGATAAGGGAAAATCCTGTTCCGAAAGCATACAAGCTACACACGTACACGCGCACGCAACACCGACGCATGACACACGGTTACGCGTTGGTAGCAGTGATTCCGAGATCGATCAAATTCGATAACGGAGTTATCGATAACGCCACGTGCACGTTGATTTGTAAAGATTACCGTCGACGATTATCGTCGCGACGCCGCGGCGTCAGCGGCTCGCGCGAATTTAGGTACGTCTGTCCAGATGAGGGAATTCGTGTTTCATTCGATATAATGAATCCCGCAATGAACGGGACGCCGAGAAAACGAGACCGGTTAAAAAGACTGGTGGAATTACCTTGATTCGCAACAATAACGCTCGACACAGCTTCTGGCACGCTCATTCCTGCCGCAAGAAAGGTCAATCCCATTATGGAGTCCGGGATCCTAAATGTATCCCCTGGAAATAATGATCGATCGTCACGCGATGTCGAAACGAAAATCGACAACTCGATTATTTGCTCGTCGCCGTCGTCTTAATCTAACGCGTAGTCAATTAGATAATAGATCGGGGTCTGGTTCACACGGATGACCGTATCGGCACACGGAAAAATATTATGAAACACCTACCGATAACGGTGATCACCCATCCGACTACGTACGAAGTGGTCGCGATCCACACGATACACATCATAAACGTAACCGGGTACCACGATTTCAGTGTATCTCGCCGACAATCGGGGACCGTCACGAGAAGTACGAAATTAATCGGCCACGTTAACAGCCACCACAATTTCTCGCACGTTGAGCCCGGCATGCTCGTCATGTTCACGATTTCGACTGAAACCAGAGAGTACATACAATACAGTGAGAAATTTTTTCTGAAAATACTAAAAGTTGCATTTTAAAACTCCATTTTTTTAGTAGATCTGTGTCAATTATATGCATTGCGAAAGTTGAATCTGAATTTAGATTTAGATATAATGATTGAACGTTGATTGGCTTGCTGAGAGTTGAATTTGAAATTGGATTTAAATATAATGTCACTGAAAATTGAATTTCGATTTAAATTGAGTTGTTGAGAATTGAATTTGATTTAGATTCAGATATAATGATTGAACGTTGAGTTTCGATTTCAATTGGCTTGCTGAGAGTTGAATTTGAAATTAGATTTAGATATAATGATTGAACGTTGAGTTTCGATTTCAATTGGCTTGCTGAGAGTTGAATTTGAAATTAGATTTAGATATAATGATTGAACGTTGAGTTTCGATTTCAATTGTCTTGCTGAGAGTTGAATTTGAAATTAGATTTAAATACAATGTCACTGAAAATTGAATTTCGATTTAAATTGAGTTGTTGAGATTTAATTTAGCTAAATACTCGAGAGTCGACTCATAATCGCCACTAGAAACTGCTGTACCATTATTCTAAATATCGTTTACATTATTAACAATATGTTGTTCGAATCGTATGGTGCAATACTGAAAGAGTTATCGTCTTCTTAAGAGTGTCCGAATATCAATGGAAGTCACTGTACATAACATGTACAATAGACTGTATCTGGCGAGTGTATTTTGCCATTGTTTATTCACCGATGCGTCGTTTACTCGGTTGTGCTACTTACGTGATTCATCTATCTCCCCTGAGTCCATCAGCACGATGTCAGCGCCTTTAGCGATGTCTAAACAACCAGAAAGACGGCAACGATAATATTGTTCGTCGAAGAGCGAGGGAATTCGAAATTAGACTGATCTTACCGTTCGATAGCAGAGGGCTTTCCTCGCTAAGATTTGTGTATTTCTTTCTGCAAATTTTCGTGCAACTGAACAGGTTGTTGATGCTGCGGTTGAAGCACATTGCTGGAACACAGTGCGCCCATTAAGAACCCTCTGCAACGTTCTGTGTGATTTTTGTTGATTTTTCAACAGCAATCATTTCCCCAACTTGTTTCCGCGTTTCCAAGATTTTCTATCGTTTACCTACCTACGATGTATAGAACGTAGACGAGGACGAGGATCAGTGCTTCGTACCATTCGACGCGTCCGTCCCTCAGCGTCAACACTAATAGCAAAACGGTAATCGCGTACGCGGCGGAATCTCGCGTTACAGGCCACCAGTCTAACTTCAGTACCTGTAAATACACATTTATTGTTCTGGCCTCAAAATAATCGGTCTAACACAGATCTGCTCGCGCAAATAGGGTCAGATGGGCTCCTTTTTTAGCAGCAGCAGCGTGGAAAAAGTCGTACTTCTTTCGCGAATATGCCGCAACAAGCCGGCACGGCTAGTATATTGAAAACGGCCGAGCCGACGATCGTGCCAACGCCCAAATCTCCTTCCGTGACAAATGTGCCGATGATGTTGATGAATAATTCGGGACTAGAACTAGCCGCGGCCATTATCGTTGCCCCCGCGACATCCTCCGTCAGGCTCAACTCTGAAATTTCACAACTTTAATCGCCATTCGACTTGCCATCGAATTAACAAAATATTAGATGATTGCATAAGCTCGTGTCCGATTTAAAAACACAAAAGCTATAGCCACCATTTCATTGCTAACTGTAGAATTAGAAGAGACAATTGGACAATTCGAAAAGTATGGTGACTATATAATCTCTATATATAAAAATGATGTCCTGAATTATTCACTTATCAACGCCCAGGCTAATCCCTTGGACCTAGAAAGCTGAAATTTTGCACAGAGGTTTCCTTTATGATCTATACAAGGGATAAGAAAGGATATTTCGAAATTCAACCACTAAGTTATTAAAACATTTTAATTGTCGTCGGATTTGCTTGACACTTGGTCTTAATGCTCTTTGATATAATTAATCAAACACCTATTTCGGCATTTTAAAAAATTCAACCCCTAATGAGGTGAAAAGGGGTTGCAACGTTTGTACAAGAAATATTTTATTTAGTAGTATAGAAAGAGGTACTATAAGTATAAACCAAATAGCCTTAACCCTTAGATACGTGGTGGTTTTCCAAGAATCAACTCCTTATAAATTAAATTCAAACTTACATTCGACAAATGGGGTAAAATGGTGTGAATAAGCCTAAAAATCGGTGTGGGTGTCGTTATTGAGGTTTAGGGACGTTAATTACGAAAATGGCATCAATTTTGAAATCTAAAATGGAGACGTGACATAAAACTCTATAGAGGTGAATGGGAGGTTAAAAGGTTTTATGGAGGAACAATATCAATTTTCGAAGGCATTAAACAGTTTCCTGTGCGAGCGAAGCTCTTTAACCAAGTTTTAAATAAATTTGTCCGAAACTTGGTGACTTTTATTTTTTTAATGCGAAACATATAACCGCCAAAACCTAAGATGTAAATGTTAACTCGTCAATTTCAATGAAAAGAACATCGAGAAGTAACTGTTTGACTTGTTAATTTATCGATTTTTTTTTATCACTGTGCCAATTTGAGGGACAGATTCAGTTCGTGAAATGAGGGACGGACGAGGGTTAAAATTGAACCGTTGGATTTTATTTTCAAGTCGGCCACGAACTCGTGCAATCATCTGATAGAATGTAATCGTTCTTTCGACTTACTGTCGCAAATCTTCTTCATGGACGGCACAAAGAAATCGTCGCACACGACGGCAAGCAACAGGAACATGTAGACAGCTATTATAAAATGTATAACTATAAATCCTGATTGTCGTTGATCCCGCGTGAGACCGTCCGACGGAAATTCTTTGATCGCTGGTGGTGTGCAGTTGAAATAATCGTTCGCCAACCCCCCTGGCTCCATGGTGGTCGCTTCGAATTGTAACAGTTTGCGGGAACCTTGAAAACAAATAAAAAGTCGTTCGCGTCAGTGGATGTATACGCATTCTTTCTAATTTCACGATAAAGATGATCTAGCAGTTCGTGGATGAGGAAAGAGGTGAGAGGAGAGATATAGGACGCTGAAATTTCCATCAGCCTTTTTTTTCCAACAGTATTTGCAGAATATACGTGCGACACGTGGATGACGCGCGCATTATGCCTGTGTTATATAATCCTCGATCGTAATGTTTCACATTCTTTCTTTTCCATTGTTTAACACAGTCGAACGAGTGCAGAAAGCTTCCACGCGTAATTGCCATTTATCTAATGTTGCTTATTAGAGAACCGGATGTGTACCGGGTCGCTGGATCATCTCGGAGAAAGAGTTGTATGAATTGAAGAGAGAGAAAAAAGAAAACTTACGTATGTCTGTCGGGTGATTCGCACTGTCCATGCTGTTTGGCAGTATTGCGGCCATGGTGTTTACGAAAACCAAATACATGAACGGTATGGCTATTGTGCAGACCACTCTGTATCCCATCGCACGCGTGTATTTTCGTACCATTATTCCAGGTTCAATTCAATCAGAAGTGAAGAGAGAGAGAGAGAGAGAGCGAGATAGAGAGAGAGTAAGAGAGTAAGAGAGAGAAAGAGAGAGAAAGAGAGAGAGAGAGATAGAGGTTTCTGTGATCGGGGCTACAACGTGACGTGCCGTTCCGTTTGATACTGATTTTGATTCGCGGAGTTCGTCGATAGACCGCATCGACATTTTTCGTTTACGGGCATTATCGGCTTCAACTTTACACAGATAAGATACTAATGTGAAGTGAGACAAGACGTGTCCCTTCGTTGATAATTCAACAAAAGGAAAAAGCATATACCTATCGTTATCACGAAAATACTACCAATTAAATGTCCCTCGGCGTGCTGCTGTTCGACCGTTCAAGTGGACGCGGTTGTAAACGTTTGTAACTTGTAGATTTCCACGAGAAATTAGACCAATCGTAAATTGCGGACGATCGTTATTCGCGTGTAATTATGCCGTTCTAATTTCGCGGTATCGTCTTTCGACAAGACACAAAATTCAATGGGAGTTCTTGTTAGAATGAGAATTATTAATCGGAATCAATTCGCCCATTTGTCGGTGGAACCATTCGTTAATCTAGCGAGAAATTTATTGTGTTGCAATTTTTGTTCTAGACGTTCGAAGTATCGAACAACTCGTGTTTTGGTATAGGGATAGTTTTTAAAAAGAATTATTTTTGTTTCCATCATTTATTTCACTTATACAAAGTCCGCAGAAAAATATTGGCGCGACGCTGGAGTGAGAAACGCTTCAATTGTTATAACATATTATTAGTTTTGCACTCGAAATTGCACCCTTTTTTTTCAAGTCAAATTCAACCTTATGCGAATCAACTTCACCTTTTTGTAAATCAATTTCACACTTTTGCAAATCAGTTTCATCATTTTGCAAATTGAATTCAACCTTTTGAAAATCGATTTCAACTTTCCTCTGCGAGGAAAAAATAAGACTGAATACGCTTCAATAAATATGTACTTTTATTTTTCAAATGCATTATTCGTATGTATAATACGTATCTACGCTTGAAATAAGTATTTAATGATCGTCGTTACAATAAATAATATCTGTGAATTCTTTAACAATTAATTTACATTTGATTTGATTTTTTTGTTGAATTCGATTTGCGAAACGGTTAATTTGAAGTGCGAAACCTGTAACAAAAATTATTATCTGAAACGATGACGAAATAGCAGAACGCTGAAGAAAATTGATTAAATTTGGGAACTCAAAATTTTCTAAGTCAATTACAAGGTACTTCCTTTAACAATTCCAAAACGCTGACAATTTAAATATTTTTTATTTTCCCATTGCTTTACGTTCCACCTACTAAATTTTCACGTAATAATAACTAATAAATCGATTCTCAAAAGAGTCCCCAAAAGGATTGTCAAAATCAACGAAAATCAATTTCCTCGAATAGTTTGCAGACGACAAAGATCGAAATTTTTCGCAGCTAAAAACCGATAGTTTCGGGATGAATTTTCGCGAATAAAATAAGAGCAGTATGAAAATTCGAATTTTCGAGTATGGTTCGATCAATTGGAGACAATAAGCAAATTTGCAAAATATTATATGAAATTTAATTCAACGTTTCGGTCTAAATTTAGACCATTTTCAATTTTTGCTTAACCATATATTAATTAATTGATAAATTCTTACAGACACAATACAGACGCAATTACAGAATGTTTTGAACCCTTCTTGAAATATCTCTATTTAAAAGTGAAAAAGGTGAGAAACATTATTTCAACTGTACTACTACCGAGTACAGGAGTACAGGACTAACTAGTGTACTCCATATAAGGGACTTACAAATTTTGAAATTTCAGTCACATTAACTGTACTTTAAGCTACCACATTCCATAGGACATATTTCATAAAATTCTTTTTCCTGATACCATGAAAGTAAGTGACACTTTGAATCAATAAATTGCTTGATATAGGATATTCTTGAGAATAAAAAACGCTTGTAACTAATCCCCTGCTGAATTATTTGAATTTTCTATCGATAAACATGATAATTTAGATGTTAAAGCATAGGTTCAACATAGAGTCCAGTGGATAATAGACAATAAATTTTTAGATTTTTGTCCACAGGGTATCGCACTGTGCGCCGCACAGAAAAAAAATTTCATCGTTCTATCTCATTTCTATCGAAAGTTCTTTGATTTTGACAGAGATTTCATCGGCTTGTCCCATGGTGACGTCTTGGGTAATGCTAATGCCACACATTATGGGACAAACCGATGAAAACTGTGTCAAAATCAAAGAACTTTCGACAGAAATGAGATAGAGCGATGAAATTTTTTTAAAAATTAAAGCTGAAACATTGTAGAATATGGGAAAATAGGAAGATTATGGTACAAATGTTTTTTAACCTTGAAAAAATAAAAATGTAAATTTTGAACAATAATCCGACTTTTTGAAAAATCCAGCGATCGTAGACAAATTTTGAGACCAGATTTGAAATCAACGTGAAAAAATCTACGGGAAATGATATGTCGCATGTTAAAAAAAAAACATTTTCCGCACGTGGTATTGGTAAAACCATAATCCTCTTGAACTCGTGCAAGTTCAACGAATTTTCTCATGGTCAAAAAGCGTTCGTACCACAATCTCTATAATTATTTCATATTCTTCCAAGTTTCAGCTTTCATTTGAAAAAAATTTCATCGCTCTATCTCGTTTCTATCGACAGTTCTTTGATTTTCAGAACAAAATTCTGCCGTATGCCCCATTAGTGCGCCGGGTGGGTGTGCCCGTGTAACAAAGCGAGATGTTTTGTTTCTTGCGAAATCGCAACGAAACGGAGACGATGCGACGTTCAATTTTCAAGGAAGGCATAATGACGATTAGTGCAATGACGATTTCGCATTTTGACCGCGGCACGATTCAGCAGGCGCGATGCGCGAGAGATGAGAGAAGAGAAGAGAAGAGTCAGAGGGAGGGGCGATTCCAACAAACGCTGCCGGACTTCGGAGTAGTTGTTAATGTAGTATATGTGTGACAACGGGATTGTCAACATGGATACGTCTGACTTAGGAGGAGGTTCGTTTCAATAGATTTGTCGAATATTAGACGGGGTGAGATCGTGTTTTCGTGTCACGTCCCGTCCACCAGTGAACGGGACGCGCGCGGGTTCTTGTGATTTCCGAGGGGGCTTGTTCTATTCGATATCGATATAAAGAAATCGGTCTTCCGATCGACGGAACGTTAAAAAATAATTTCAAGTTTCGACGAACGGTGGTGAAGAGAGAGAGGAAACGAGGGGGTGATGTGACGGAGGTGGTGAGGAACAGAGAGGTGGTGGAGGAGAAAGAGAAGGAGAAGGAGAAGAAAGATACTGCAGGACGAGCAGCACTATAATCATCAGTAACGGTATCGGTGGAAAGAGTAGAACGAACGCAGAACTTCGGGGAAAAGCTGTACCGTCAGGCTAACGAACAAAACCGTCAGGTTTCGAACGCGCGGATGTGGATGAGGAGTTGGGCGAGGAAGAAGGCGAAGAGAAGAAGAGTGCAGGAGAACCGGAGCAGATGGAGGCGGTGGAGGTGGGGCAGGAGGAGAGGGGGTGGAGGAGGAAACGGAGGCGGATGAGGAGAGAGAGAGAGAGAGAAAAAGAACAAAAAAAAAAACGAATAAACAATGGATTAAACGATATCAAAAATTTGCGAGTATCATTGCGGAAATAGAAAGCTTCGTCGGAGAATTGTGTGTACGTATTGTATCTCTCGGATCGAGCGGTCGAGGAAACAGGTGTGACGTGCGACGTTGTATATATCGTTGTATAACAAACATTTGTGGTTCGATTGTCGATGATCGTGAAAAGAAACGGTACACACATGCCGATCCGATTCGATGATGATAACTCGACCGTGAGAATACGCGATCTCGATACGCATTACGTTTAGAGAAACAAAAAAGAAAAAGAAATAAGAAAAGAAACATATAGAATATTATAGTCTTTCTACTATTCGCAGTGGTTTCCTGTCGTATTACGATAGGAGAGTTCTGTTGTAAGTCCACCCGAGGGTCCCAGATTTTCGAAATGATCTACTTGATCAGGAAATTTGATCTATCCGGCACAGTATTCTCCGTCTATCTATCCGTCTCTCTTTCTCCCGGTGTTTCTCTTTCGCGCGTAACGCGTTGCAATGGCTCGTTGCACACGACAGAACGCTTGAAAAGTCTAATGCGCGCGGTGGAATCGTTTGTTATATTACTCGAAAACGTATTTTTACAGTGAATGACACTGGTAATGATCGTTCAATTATGCGAGATCGGGGCGGCGAGTACGCTGCGCGTTTCCATTTACCGGCGATGTATCTGCGTTCTCGGGATGTTACCGACTTTCTGGAGACGAGAGAGAAAAAAAAATTCGTAGTAGGCGGTTTGACACGGTCGCAGAGTGTCGTCGGGGAGAACGTATGTATGATCGAATTAGATCGCCGCGACCGGATAGGTATTCGACGAAACAATCAACGGGCTGCCTTCAATTGTCGATTGACGAACGATTAACGGAACGAAGAATTTTTGTCGAGTGTCTCCGGACTCGAATAGCTTGTTGTCTATAGGTGGGGAAAAAAAATTGAGCTGAGACGATGAGATCGTTGGAACCGTAATGAAAGAAAAGAAAAGGAAAAAAAATAAAAGTACGTAACGTTAGGGTTAGTTGGCTACGTGGCATCCGGCAAACTCGATCGACGACGTAATCGAGGAATATTTAACGGATCCGTTTTATACAACGTCGTGCGTAGGTGGACCGATATATTACTAATTGATGACCGACAATTAACGGTGGAGAAGCATGCCGATGACAATCGTTTGTTTCCAACGAGACGAAACCGTTCGAGACCGAATAGCCGAGCCACGTTATATCTAGTTTATACGACGTACATTAGACCTGAATGGCATCTCCTCTGCCAACTTGAATGAGAGCAATTTAACTTCTTTAGGTTGCTTAATCGGTAGGAAGTCACATCAGCTATACAGCTGTATAACCTGTACAAGACACCAATACGTGCATCGTTTGCTTCGTTACATCGTCAGTAAGGAATCATAGGAGAAAAATCACCGGGATGAATGAATGAAAACAATGCGTAACCAGTGAGCATCAACGTTCACGCGTCGATCAAACGAGAGGAGAGCTTTCCTCGAGAGTTTTACACGGATATACATTAGAATAATTTTTGAATGATCGTCGCGTGCACTCAATGGAAAGAACGGTTTGAAAACGTCCGATCGTGGCTCGAGTGGCAGAAAGTATAAGAAAACACGGCGATCACGTTTCCACCGGAAAATTCAATATAATGATCGAACGTTGAATTTCGATTTCAATTTGCTCGCTGAGAGTTGAATTGAAATTTAAATGTAATGATTGAAGGTTGAATATGAATTTTTATTTAAAAATCACCGGGATGAACGAATGAAAACGATTCGATCCAGTGAATGAACGTTCACGCGTCGATTCAAACGAGAAAATGCTTTTCTCAAGAGTTTTCCAGGGATATAATAATACGTTAGAATAATTTTCAATGATCGTCGCGTGCACTTAATACGAAGAACGGTTCGAAAATTGTCCGATTCGACTGGAAAAGGAAAAGAAAACACAGCGATCACGTTTCCACCGGAAAATTCAATATAATGATCAAACGTTGAATTTCGATTTCAATTTGCTCGCTGAGAGTTGAATTGAAATTTAAATACAATGATTGAATGTGGAATTTGAATTTTTACTTAAAAATCACCGGGATGAAAGAATGAAAACAATTCGATCCAGTGAGAACGCTTTCCTCGAGAGTTTTGCACGGATATAATAGTACTATTTTTCTTTTCTTATGTTCTTTGAATATTTTTTTATATTTTCTATTTTCAAGAGTGAAAAACTTTTTCAGATACATTTTGAGGAAAAGTAAATTGGATTTCATCGTTTAATTCATTAATTTTGCTTCTTAAAGAAGCTTGTATATAATGTGTATCTTTAATTGCTATATTTAATAATCTTTTCATATATTTATTTTGTAGATGTATCAATTTGTTACATGTTAATGTGGAAGTGGTATAATAGTGATATAATAGTACGTTCGAATAATTTTCAATGATCGTCGCGTGCACTTAATACGAAGAACGGTTCGGAAATTGTCCGATTCAACTGGAAAAGGAAAAGAAAACACAGCGAGTCGTTTGCACTGGAAAATTGAATACCGTCGTGGGAGAAAAATAAGCATCTCGTTTTACTTGATCCGTCCTGCCGACTTCTCTTTATTTCACGTATTTTCTTGGCATTTCTACTGTACATATATCCGACAGACATACCCACAGATACGTGTTTGATCGGTCTACTTCGAATTGCGCAAGCCGCGACACAAATACCCAAATATAATTTGCCAATGGAACCGAAATACGTCGAGGAAACGGGCGTCCAGTCACCGTTCCCGGTGCACAATGATCTAAAGAGGAACTTCGTTAGTGTGAATAACAATAGGAATGTTGAGGAAAGTGCACGATCGAATGATATTTCGTTCAACGAACAGGCTCGTTCCGTTCGTGTCGTAGATGAACGCACACGCAGCTTCTAATTTTTCAACTTGTTTCAGTTGTGGATCGACTGCATTGCAAAACGCCCACGGTTGGCCTTTGTTTGTCTTGCAATTAATTAATCTACTGCGTTTTAGTCGGCTCTTATGGCTGGCCTGCGGATGCTTGTGCATTTTTCCAGAGAAATTCCAAGGAACTGGCACGAGATCAAATAGAATTTCCTGCATGAATCGTCTCGGCGGTACAGCAAAGTGGAACTTCGCGAAACTTTATTAACCCTGCTGCAGTATTGAATTCAACACTCTCAGAGAGAGAGAGAGAGAGAGAGAGAGAGAGAGAGAGAGAGAGAAAAAAAATATTGGAAAATGAGAAATTTTTTGAAAAATCGACAGCCATCATTGAAAAACCAAGGACGTAATAGACGAAATAATAAAAATAGGATGATAATGATCGTATGGAAATGGAAACGTAGCAGTCTGTGTGTCTGATTAATTTTTTCGGACGATCAGCCATCATTGAAAAACCAAGGACATAATAGACGAAATAATAAAAATAGGATCATAATGATCGTATGGAAATGGAAACGTAGCAGTCTGTGTGTCTGATTAATTTTTTCGGACGATCAGCCATCATTGAAAAACCAAGGACGTAATAGACGAAATAATAAAAATACGATCATAATGACCATATGGAAATGGAAACGTAGCAATCTGTGTGTGTCTGATTAGTTTTTTCGGACGATCTTTATCCATAGAGTTCCCCAGTCTACGAACAGAGACAACTATAGAAACATTATTGCTGTCCCACTACCGTGCTGTTATTGTTATTGATACAATTATCAGTCACATATACGTAGTATATGAAACTCATTAAACTTTCTGATTTTATCGTGATTACGTAAGTTATCGGACTTGTTACCGCTCCACGTGGCAATCGATCGATTCGACGAGGACCGATCTTCTCAAATCTCAAACGATTCCAGGTCGACCCACAGTGGGCCAAACAGCAATTCTACCGACGAATAATTCAAATTGATCAAACGAACGGTTGTAAACTACTTACATACATCTGTGTCCATAATTGTGAAAGTGGTCTAAATCATATATTTCTCGTTTCGAAATGAATTTCCTATAATGTTGAAACAACAAGCACTATCTAACAGTTCATTGTTTACAATATATAACTCATTTCATTTAAAATAATGTGTTGCAAAGTAACTGAGGAACTGATTTTTTTTTTAAATTTTCACTTAGACTACTTTCATAATTCTGGGCACATATAATGACTGAAAGTTGAATTATACTTTAGATTAAAATACGTGCCCATAATTAGGAAATTGGTCCAAGTTATATATAGTTTCGAGATATTTCAAGGAAAAAGATATTAACACTAAATGAATTCTATGTAATTTTGATATTACAAGCTCTATCTAAAGGTTCGTTTTTTGGCAACATCGTAAACATTACAATGAATTAATTTAATTTAAAATTACGTGATATGTGAAGTAATTAAGGAACTGATTTTTTTTAATAAATTTCACTTAGATCACTTTTATAATCATGGGCACACATGAAAGCCAAAAATTTACTTCTCTTTCGATAATATATCCACAGAACTATTAAAAACGTCACGAAATAAAAAGTTATACGACGAATCAGAAAGTGCATACGGAAAATTCCATACGTCTGTTCATTATTTTATGATAGTAGTCACTGACTACCTTGGGACGCAGACGAAACAAAAATGTTCCGATTCCGAGGACATTGAATTCCCACATTATTCGTCGGTAGATTCGCCATTTGGCTACACTGTGCGTCGTCGTCGAATTGAACGCAGAAATGAAAATGCAGGTCGAAACGGCAAAGGTCGGTGAACCGTTTCCATGCACACACGTTTGCGGTTACCGTCGTTACTCGAGCGAATACAACCAATTACCCTGAATCCGTAATCATCGAGCAAAGTGTGAATCCCGCAGTTGTGATCAAGGTCGCCGGCAGAGACTTATATAATGGAGCTGTCCGAAATTGGACGAAAGATAACAATGCGGGAAGGCACGACCGAATCGATACGAGAGCCGAGGCGACTCCGGCGAGTCCGAAATTTTTTGCAAAAATCAATGGCTTGAAAGCGACGAGGCAGCGTCGTCGCCGATGCGAAATAAAACGGACGAACCCGTTCAATCGGTCGTTCTCCTGATCCTTCTCTTTCTTCGTTCACAGTGACGCGAACGAGACGCGTTCGTCGTCGTTGAATACGTCGTAACGCTCGCAAAATACGTATGCACATACGTATAACCCTCTTCCCTTATCTTTCTTCCGACACGATTTTCCATTAAATCCGTCGCGTTCAGGTACTTGCTCGAAACTTGGCTTTTTCTCTACTCGAGACTGTATGTCGAAGTGTCGCACAGTGGTCCGGGAAACAAACAAATTGGCAAACAAATTGAAAAGTGAATTTTTCAAAAATTTCAAATTATTCAACAATGTTTTTTTTTTATATTGGAAATCTCATATGAGATTTATTACAACATAATGCTTAGCATATGCTCTATATGATATCGGCGCTACAGGTTCGATTACAAATATAAAAATTAGCAATTTTGCAGAATTATAATTTCGACGTTTCGGTTCTGTTTTGAACCAGTTTGTTTTGTTCGAAACAGAACCGAAACGTTGAAATTATAATTCTGTAAAATTGCTAATTTTTGTATTTGTGATCGAACCATTCGAACCTGTAGCGCCGATATCATATAGAGCATATACAAAATTTACGATCGTTAAAAATAGAGAATATTATAATGCTTAGTACAGAGTATTAGTACAGAGTATATTGTATGGTATAACAAAAATATTATTTACAATATAAAAATCAAAAATCCTTAGGCGCGTAGGTTACATGTATTTAAAAAGGCTATCATATATATACAAGCACTAATATTCGGTTCAGCTATTAAGCAGCCTATACCCAATGGCAATTGGATTCAACAATGTTCTTTGCTGCAAAGTGTCGAGACAAAATCGACAAATTGATTAGACGTTACCGAGTACAATGTACGAAAATTACACAATTGCTATTTCCGATGGAAAATCTAGGGAACAAAGTTTTTTTTTCAAAAGAGCCAGTGTACATAAAATAATGAATCTGTGAATAATTGTTTGGCCAGAAATGAAGAGATTAGAGTTTTCCAGACCGTTGTGCGTAGTCGGGGAGTGCTCGGCGTCGGAGAGTTTGTTAAAATCGTTTCACCTTTCAGGTATAAATTGTACACCGCCGGCGATAGAAGATTTCCCACACGATCTATTCGACGAGAAGGAACGACAAGGTGGAGCCGTTGTTGTACACGTGATCGTGTCTCTTTATTTATTTATTGCCTTAGCCGTAGTATGCGACAAATTCTTTGTACCCGCCGTGGAAAAAATATGTCACGGTAAGGAAAATCCACACGATCGATCGATCGCGCGCGTTCCCGCTCGTCGATCGGCCCCCGCATGCACCGCGACCGGGAAAGATCGTTTCTCGAACGAGGGCGGAGAACGATCGCCGCACAGTGGGAATATATTCGGGTGTTTCGGTGGCCAAAAGAATTTGCGAACTTTCCAACGGATTTCCTTTTTCTCAAATATTCTTCAACGCGTACATGTCATTGGCTACATTATTTCCATTAAATAATGCCTACTTACAATAATTAATCGACGATCCCACGTGAATATGTTGTAGTCGTTAGTTATCTATGAACGAATCTCAAAGGATTTCTTCGTTATCTTAACACTTTACCTACCGAAAGCCTATCAATAGGATTTTCAATAATTGTGCTGTACCAAATGAAAGCACAGAAATTTTCGTTTACATTACAATCTTAAATGAAACTATTAGATGACGTTATTGAGAGTGACTTGTGCGTTCACAATGAAAATTGCTGTTGCTATTGAAGGTTCCATTAAGAAGTGTTTAGCCATGTATCATAGATTTCTCAAAATTATGTAATAATCACCGGACGGTAATGTGTTAAAAATCGTTGATTGCTAGAAAAGAAAATGTTTTGTATTAGTTAGTGGAATAGATTTATCTTTCTATTAGACAACTGATTGTTTTCTTTATGTGAGAATATAATGATCGAACGTTGAATTTCGATTTCAATTTGCTCGCTGAGTGTTGAATTGAAATTTAAATGTAATGATTGAAGGTTGAATTTGAATTTTTATTTAAAAATCACCGGGATGAACGAATGAAAACAATTCGATCCAGTGAAAATGCTTTCCCCGAGAGTTTCGCAGGGATATAATAGTACTATTTTTCTTTTCTCACGTACTTTGAATATTTTTTTCATATTTTCTATTTTCAAGAGTGAAAAACTTTTCAGATACATTTTGAGGAAAAGTAAATTGGATTTCATCATTTAATTCATTAATTTTGCTTCTTAAAGAAGCTTGTATATAATGCGTATCTTTAATTGCTATATTTAATAATCTTTTCATATATTTATTTTGTAGATTTATCAATTTGTTACATGTTAACGTGGAAGTGGTATAATAGTGATATAATAGTACAGTCGAATAATTTTCAATGATCGTCGCGTGCACTTAATACGAAGAACGGTTCGAAAATTGTCTGATTCAACTGGAAAAGGAAAAGAAAACACGGCGATCACGTTTCCACCGGAAAAATTCAATATAATGATCGAACGTTGAATTTCGATTTCAATTTGCTCGCTGAGAGTTGAATTGAAATTTATCTTTTTATTATCTTAAAAATCGTTGATTGCTAGAAAAGAAAATCTTTTGTATTAGTTAGTGGAATACGTTCATCTTTCTATTAGACAACTGATTGTTTTCTTTATGTGGGAACATCGATAAGTTGACTTTTGACCACTAAATCGGTCTCCCCACTGTGCGCCGCGCGTTCCAACGGCCCCTGTGGTAAAACGCGGGGAAAAACCGGGGAAAAATATTTCTCATTTCAGCGCTCTCGATGTCGAAGGACGTGGCTGGTGCCACTTTTATGGCTGCGGCAACGTCGGCACCGGAATTGTTCGTAAACGCGATCGGCACTTTTATCACCGAAGGTGACATAGGTGTCGGTACAATAGTAGGCTCGGCTGTATTCAATATCCTCGCCGTGCCGGCTTGTTGCGGTATCGGTGCTGGAATGGTAAGTCGGAAACTCGCAACGCACTGTGCAAAACTTCTCGATCCCGCTTATGTTTCTCATCGGCGACTCCACCGCTTCTCTAGACGTAACGCACAACACATCCCTAACACGATGACACGCGTCATAATCCAATATAATACCGTAGCGGTAATGAAACATCAGGTAACCGAGCAAGCTCTGAAACTCTGAACAACAGTGGTAGGTATCTTTTGTTTGATTCGCTTACAAACGGTTTTTGATGGCCACCATATCGGCTACTCAGACTGACGCGACCCTCTTCACAGCCAACATGTTCTATTCCGACAATGAATAAACAGGAAATTTCATTACAATAATGAGAAACTTAACAATCGTCAGGTTCACTTTTTCCTTCGCAATTGCCACCAATAACGATCAACCCCTTGCACTCCTTTGTCGACACAACGGGCTTTTATATGTATTTGGTTCTTCCTTTGTTCATTCTTTAGTCAACAACAAATACAACTTCCATAGATATACATTATAACAAAGTTCGAGAGCTATGTTTAATATAATTAGCAAAGAGAATTGTTTAAAATAAGTGCAAATCGTAGGGAGTTATTGGCAACAACCATGAAAAATAATTCGGAGTGTAAAGGGTTAAAAAAAAAGTATTTAAACACTAACGGGGTAGACTCGTTTTTCCAGGATTGCAAGACGGTGCAACAAATATAAGTTACACAGATATACATTACAACAAAGTTCGAGAGCTATATCTAATATAATCAGCAAACAAAATTGTTTAAAATAAGTACAAATAAGTGCAAATCGTAGGGAGGTGTTGGCAACAAAAATGAAAAATAATTTGGAGTGTAAAGGGTTAAAAAAAAGTATTTAATCACTAAAGGGATGGACTCGTTTTTCCAGGATTGCGAGACTCGACTTGGAAAAATGAGTCTACCTCCTTAACTAGTAAACTAATCCTTCTAACGTCTCAAAGAGAAACTGAAGCTGTTGGGTCGAGTTTTGACAAAAGTTATCGATGGTTTGAAAAGATGTACGAAATACTTTGTACTCCCAACTGTATATGAATTATTATGCTGAAACTCAGTAGCGGATTAACCCTTAGCACTTGAGTGGCGCCTCAGAGGCGCCACTAAAAATTGCTGTACTATTATTTAAATAATTGTTTACACTATCAGATATGTCAGTATCTAACCAATTACTACACAAGTATTGTATGAGGTATTATATCAATTTGATATTTATCAAATTTAAAAAATCATAGTGAATGGAAATATTGTAGGTCAGAAGAAACGTTTAATTTTCGCGTTAAAATAGCACCGAGTGCAAAGGGTTAAGTCAGCGCAGGATCTGTAGGAAATGTCACCAGGTTATTGGTAGGTTTTGTATGATAATAAAATAAAACACAATTTTTACAGACCAAAGGGACCCCGAGGAAAGCGGGGTAGCATTTGCTACTTCTGCTATGTGGCTAATTCGTTCCTGCTGAAACCATCATTATATCAGAAGCATTCTATGTTATGTTTTTTTTTCGGGTGTCCACAGGTAGTTCCGTTGGATTGGTGGCCAGTTAGCAGAGACTGTCTTGCCTATGGCGTTACCGTTGCCATTCTAATATGTATTATACACGACGAGAGGGTGGAATGGTACGAGGCGTTGGCGCTAGTGTTACTGTATATCGTCTACATCGCTGTGATGTACTGGGACAAATCGTTCCAACGGTGCACACGATTCCGCGCGGATGATGGTGATCAATCGTCGTTGGATGATCATCGGCTCGCGGCAGGTAAAACAAACACACGGTGCCACACGCACACACACAAGAGCGCGACAACTGTTCGTCTTCGTCCGCATCATGCGAAACTGAACGCGATTCTTCTTCGGTCGGAATTTCCCTCGGATCGGTCACGGCAAATTGGCCTGACGTTCATGCTTCAACTATTCAAGATATTCGTATCCCACGCGTATGGACATATTCATTACGCAAATATCTGTAGTCGTACTCGGACTCCGTGTAATCAGATACGCGCTTTCAACCCTCGCACACTGCTCTTCGCGGTGAAAACCATCCGTCCTCTGATTCTCGGATATACTCTAACAAGCCTGATTTCTCGGATTCAATGTACGTATACATACAGTGTTGGACAAAAAGGATACACTGAGCATGTATTTATTTTTTTTTATTAAGCATTTCAGATCTCAACTGAGATCTATATCTTTGCTGTACAAATTTAAATTACAGTAAATACATATTCATACATACATAGACAATATTAAATCAAATTAAATTCGTACTTTACAATTCTTTAGGAAATGAAATATAAGAAGACAAGCTTTAATGTTGGGTCGGGCATCTAACATTTTTAAGCATAAGGATAGTTGCAATTTAATTGTTACACAGTTGATGAGTTCACTTGGATCGCTGCAAATCAAAGAGGCTACATTGCCAGAATCTTACATTTGCTATACGTGACGCTATATATACAGCTCACAATCTTTTAGGAAGGAACAAATGATCTTACATATAGTGTATGTAGGTCTGTGGAGCAAAGCATTACACGACATAACACTGTGCATGTATATTGCGAGTGTTTGAATCAAGGAAATGTGCATTTGGCTCAATCGATGTAGACTATTTTTTATATTACATAAAGATCGGCAGTCTAGTTATAAGCAAAAAGACAAATCTTCTGTGTCTCTTTAAAAACAAACAGATAGACAAACAGACAGACACGAAAGCGAGCTAATAAAAACGTGGTATTGAACAGCTTCTATTAGAAATCGTAAAAGTCGAGAATAAACACATTCATGGTTTATGGAAATGTCGGATAAGTACTATTATTCAGTACTATTTTTATTTGTTTTGGATCTACAATGACTGTGCTCATTAAGAATAGGATTTTATTTCGTTGCACTTTCTTATAATTTTTCTATAAAAATTGGAAATTGTGTTTACATTTCTTTCTATCCCTTCTCTGCCGTCTTGTCCACAAACTCACCCTTTGATATACTCGTTCTAGAGATGGCACACAACACATAGAACCTACAAAATGCACATACTCTTGTTTCAAACATACATAATATACAAACATGCACTGTGTCTTATCCTTTTGTCCAGACGTGTATGATTCGTTTCGCGTATGTCGTATCGTGTACACAGGAAATTGGAAAATCACTCGTAGAAAGTTTCGCGACGGTGGAAACAAGTCAATGCTCGCGTCGCTACGTGTTCATCGAAAATCGTTGTTTTTCCGCTTTCTCGCGTGAAAACTAAAGCCGTTACAGGTGTAAATTGTTGATTCTTGTTTTAGAGAGCAGCATCGAAATCCGCTTAGCGACGTCCGACAAAGTACAACCGGCCAGCGATCAAGCTGAACGCACAGATGTGCCTTTGCAAAATGGAGGAACGAAAACTCAAGAGGAGAATCCCGAGCCTAGTGAGTTCGGAAAGTTTTCTCGTTATGTAATCAGAACGGCAGAATGGTTTAACGAAAATTAAATCGCGCGTCTTCCAATGTATCAAGCTCCCACAGAAGACGCGGTGTAGGGGTTGTTTAACCCTTCAATGCACGGGTTTATTCTTTCATTCCCTTCGTTAATCGAAGCTTCTTCTACTTGCAATAACTTCACATCATCGAATTAATGAACAATAATTTATTTCCTAAAATCTGCACATAATTATGAAAGTGGTCTAAGTCAGAATTAACATGAAAAAAAGATAAGCCAACTTCTATTTCTCATGAAATAATAATACTTCTTTTCTGGTGAATAATCGTCGACTACTTCAATGCACGGGTTTATTCTTTCATTCCCTTCGTTAATCGAAGCTTCTTCTGCTTGCAATAACTTCACATCATCGAATTAATGAACAATAATTTATTTCCTAAAATCTGCACATAATTATGAAAGTAGTCTAAGTCAGAATTAACATGAAAAAAAGATAAGCCAACTTCTATTTCTCATGAAATAATAATACTGCTTTTCTGGTGAATAATCGCCAACTACTTCCGGACCTATAGAAAAGTTATGTGATTTCACGTTGCGCAGACTACGAATACGAGTTATTGGTCTGGCCAGCGAGAGCAGGATGGATCAGAAAGACGGCTTGGATCTTGACATGGCCGATACACCTAATATTCATGTGTACGATACCAGATTGCAAGAAGCAACGATTCAAAAATTGGTTCCCGGTTACGTTTCTCATGTGCATCATCTGGATTGGATCATTGAGCTACGTTGTCGCCTGGATGATTACAATAATCGGTAAGAGATCAATGATCTATTTAATTTCCACATTAAAGCATCAAATCTTCAATCAATTATTTCCATAAATAAGCATCGACGATCTATTTAATTTCCAGGCGATACTCTAAAAATACCGGACTCTGTGATGGGCATTACTTTCCTCGCAGCCGGAACAAGCGTTCCAGAAGCAGTATCGAGCGTGATAGTTGCCAAACAAGGTAAAACAACATTGACGCAATTGATACTACTCCTGGCAGAAAATATTCGATGAATATCCGAAACGTTTTCCTCTGGAACGAATTATTTCTTCAAATTATTTCATCTTTGAATATATCAATTCTAAGTTAAACTACAAGAATTGCCAAAAAAATTCATTCTTTCGTTCGACTATTTTTTTGCCAGAGGTGTACGCCCACTAACACGTTAAGTGCCGAACGTCAAACTCGAAACTTCTCACAAGATCACGGTAGATTAGTTGATGAAACTTAAAACAGAGAAAGTTAGAAATTTAAACTGCGGATCTTCATGCAAAATAAAAATTCTCTGTGTTAACTACGACCAGCAGGGATTCTATAAAAATGTATTCTTCTCGTAATCATTTTAATAAGACGAGAATAACATACAGTGGATATACACAGCATGTGTACGCCTTATAAAAACGAATAACTTTCATTTTTCATTACAGGCACAGATAACAAACTTAAAAATAGTAACCTTTACTATTTCCTTCGCAATC
Organism: Lasioglossum morio; assembly: GCA_916610235.2. Taxonomy (NCBI): domain Eukaryota; kingdom Metazoa; phylum Arthropoda; class Insecta; order Hymenoptera; family Halictidae; genus Lasioglossum; species Lasioglossum morio. The sequence goes on along the minus strand of OU744323.1, from coordinate 19,417,113 downwards.
GGGACCGATAACAATTGATAGAAAATTGTTTTAAAAAAACTCAAACTGTTGGGTCCAATTTTGACAAAGTTATTCGTTTTTGACAGGTGTACGAATACTTTGTACACCCACTGTAACATCACTCTTTATTCGTAATGTGTTCACTTTTTAATCATTATAATTGTATGAGATCCGCAGTCAAAGTTATCGCAGTGTATACGTGTCCATAATTACGAAAATGATCTAAGTGAAAATAGAAAAAAATGAGTTTATCAGTTATTTCACATTACATTATTTTAAACTATATGTTCATTCAATGTAATTTTTACGATATCCTTTAAGAGGGTTAACCCTTTGCACTCGGAGCTATTTTAAATCGAAAATTAAACGTTTCTTCTGACCTACAATATTTCCATTCTCTATGATTTTTTAAATTTGATAAATATGAAATTGATATAATACCTCATACAATACTTAAATGTGTAGTAATTGGTTAGATACCGACATATTTGATAGTGTAAACAATTATGTAAATAATAGTACAGCAATTTTTAGTGCTAACTCGTGTGCTAAGGGTTAATGTATCCATTTTCTTGAAATATCTCGAAACAAGAAATATATCACTTAGACTGGTTTCATAATGATGGGCACAATTGTAAAAATGTGTTTCTAAACCTGCTGTAAGATTAGCGTCGCGTAAAACCGTGGCCAAGGTGGCATGTAACGTGTTAAACAAGGTGAGACTCGTTACGATCGATGGTTGTCGGGGGCATAATTGTTGTTTTTCGGTTTAGGGCACGGCTCGATGGGTATTAGCAACTCTATAGGATCGAACACGTTCGACATATTGTTATGTCTGGGCCTGCCGTGGCTAATCAAATCATCGTTCTCGCCGACGCAGCCTGGAAAGCATTACATCAGTATAAACTCCGGCGGACTAGAGTACAGCGCCATATCGTTGTTGTCGACGCTGATGTTACTCTATATTGCTTTTGCCTCGAATAAGTTTCAGCTCGATAGAAAAGTAGGCCGTGCCTGTTTGTGTATGTATGCCGTGTTCCTCATATTAGCCTCGTTGATAGAGCTCAATGTATTCTTCAGGGTAAATTTGCCCACCTGTCAAAGGACGGTCAAGTGATACGGGGACCGAGCGTAGAAACTTTTAACGATATTCGATACGGTTTTAGTTGATTATCGTATGTTCTTTAAGAACTGACGAACAACACCGTGGACCGAAGAATACTGTTTTATATTAACGCGAAACCTTCTTTCACTCTATCCATCCGTTTCGCTTTTTTTTAAGAGAAAAAGCTCTCTCTTCTCTCTTCTTTCTTCTTGATTCTCTCTTGTCTCTCTCCCTCAGTCTCGTGCACGCGTGGAGAAGAAGCTCCCTTGTCCGCGACATCGTGCACAGCTATTCTCTGCAAGCCGGCCGATGGTTCTGCATATCTTTTATCCATTCGAGTTGCAGCTTTGCCTCGGCCTCCTTCCGAAACCCCCTTCGATCAGCGAACCTACCCACCGCCTAGGTCCGCTCTTTCCATCCCCTCTTTTGTTAACTTTTCTCGTGTCTAACATTCCGGGCTCTCGGAGAACGTCTCTGTCGACACACTTGCCTCGTCCCCGTTGTTGCTCTTTCACCCTAAACACAACTTTGAATCGGGAGCAAGGAAAAATGAAGCAAATCGTAGAGTCGGACAAGCGACGTGACGCGACGCGACGTCCTTCGACGAGCAAAACCCGTGCTCGTCGATAGAAAAACACGAACGGAACCTTCCTCCAGGAAAATTGCTAGAATTCGCGACAGAAATCAAAGACAGATGGGAAGGGTGCGCGCAATCGTGCGTGGTTAAAAAAAAAAAAAAAAACAAGAAAAAGAAAAACAATACCGGAACTGCCGTCTCTACGGATGCGTCGTTTTGAGAACATACCAGAGTCAACGAATGCCCGTGCCCGTTACGTACGTATGTATACACGTGACCGAGTACTACCGAACCAATTTCCGATAATCGATTGTCGTTGCGGAACATTTACGATAATCTATTATTGGAAGCAGAAAATTACAAAATATCAGTTATGACACAGCGATGATTATTACGCGCGGAATCATTACCGAAAGAGATGCCACTCATTCGTTTCATACCAAATACCGTGGAAGCCGAAGCGAGTGTACACCTTGGAACCGCGAGCTTTATCGAACAACACTTCAACATGTTCAATATCGATTAACAAATAGGAACAATACAAAATACGATTTCGACGCGTACGACAGGATATAGAAACATTCTAAACAACTATGGATTTTTATGCATTTCTCAAGAAATTGGTCAAGTAAAGTATCAAGTATAAAAAAAACTATTAGGGAATAACCACAATCGCTGCTGAACAATCTTATCTTGCACAAAGATCCGCAGTCTGCTAATATCTTTCATAGAAGAAACTCCACTGTCTGTTCCGAGCCAAGATCTTGCTTTTGCTACGCCCGCAGCTATACAGACTTTCAAATAGCGAAATACCCGAATTTGTCCTTGATACTATCGACAAAAGCAATTGGCTAGGTGAACTATAAAGCAGTGAAATATTAGAGAAGTCTTAAAATATTGTTACGTCGTTTTCAAGCATAAAAAGAAAACAATTAGGGGATGGCCACAATCGCTGTTGAATGTTTTTATTTTGCATAAAGATCCACAGTCTGCTAATATCTTCCATAGGAGAAACCCCACTGTATGTTCCGAGCCAAGATCTTGCTTTTGCTATGCCCGCAGCTATATTTGACTTTCAAATAGCGAAATATCCGAATTTGTCCGTGATACTATCGACAAAAGCACATGGTTGACCCACACCGGGGGGCTGCCACCCCCGAATCGAAACCGCACTATATTTAACGGAACTTAGAGGTTTTGGCGACCGTAGTTTCGACTTTCTGTCTCTTCCTTTTCAATTCGTTGAAAAATCACTGATCCGTCACCGCGTATGCGTGTCTGTGCAACAGACACGTCTATGTAGAATTATTTAATCTATCAGGATGATTATATGGGACTGTATTATTATTTGTAACAATGCGTTTGCAAGGTGCACACTCATTCTCGACTCTCGCCGTGCATTCACGTGTACTGAAATTCACCGCAGGGTGTGTATTTAGGTAATCTACGAACTTAACGAGTTTAATAAAGTACTGTAATAAGTTATTAAACAGCTATTATGGATCCCGGCCGTCGCGGTTGTTTATAAGAGGAGACGCGCTTTCATCCACAGGGATCGGAGTTTTTTTTTTCCACCGGTGTTTCGACCAGGCGCGAAACTGTGCGGTTGATCGAAAAATTGCGGTAGCTGGATTCGCGGTTCGCGACGAGTTCGCGCGTTGGCAACTGTAATCGATGCTTTCGAGACCTTTGGCACGATTTCAACGAAGGAGTATCTGCACGAGCCCAAGAAGAGAATCTGCAACCACCACGCGTCGCAGATTCGTTCGAGCAAGGGCCAGAAACACGTCGGGACGTCCCGGTTTTTTCGCAGGTAAGAAAACACCCCGTTTGACAAGCATTTTCGCTTTCCGCGACCGTTTCGGTTCGGTTCGGTTTGGTTCGGTTCGAGCACTTATCGAGCAGTGGAGGACTTTGTCTTCGATAGAACAGCAGCGCGCAGTTGGAGGGATTCTTCGTGTACACAAAGGACGAACGAATAGAAGATAACTTGTCTTTGTCTTTCATTCGAAGAAGTGAGATTTTTCATTTCGAACGTGAGCATCATTTCTTTTCTTCATGATCGAAGGATTTTGAGTAGAATTTTTCTGTTTGGAAAGATGTGGTTTCTATTTTTATTCGAACAGCAAGATAATGTTGTTATGCGGAGATAGTAGAAGATAACTTGTTTTTGTCTTGCATTTAAAAAAGTGAGATTTTTCATTTCGAAAGTGAGCAACATTTTTTTTTTCTTGTTCGAAGGAATTTGAGTAGAATTTTTCTGTTTGGAAAGATGTGGTTTCTATTTTTATTTGAACAGCAAGATAATGTTGTTATGCGGAGATAGTAGAAGATAACTTGCCTATGTCTTTCATTCAAAAAAGTGAGATTTCTCATTTCGAACGTGAGCATCATTTCTTTTCTTCATGATCGAAGGATTTTGAGTAGAATTTTACTGTTTGGAAAGATGTGGTTTCTATTTTTATTTGAACAATAAGATAATGTTTTTTATGTGGAGATAATAGAAGATAACTTGTCTTTCATTCAAAAAAGTGATATTTCTCATTTCGAACGTAAGCATCATTTCTTTTCTTCTTGTTCGAAGGATTTCAAGTAGAATTTTTCTATTTGAAAGATCAGTTTCGAATAGAAAGCGAATTTCGTTTTTAACTAAAGACCAAGATAATGTTTCAATGTGGAGATAATGAATGGAAGACAGATCTTCTATTGATAGAATCGATGACACATCAGCGGGTGGTTCTTCATGTTCTATCAAGAAGAAGCTTAGGAATTTTTCTGTAAATGCAACTCTGTTGATTACTGATAGATTACGATATCCAGGGAGACTTCCTGACTTGCAACAGTTTCAGTATTTTTTGTTGTGTTTCTTCTGTTAATCATTTTAGTACGTCAGAGATATAATGTAGAAGAAATATAATGTATAATAATTCATGTAGTGAACATGTGTACATAGATATTCAAGATTCAATAATTAATCAAACACTTATTTCGGCATTTTAAAAAAGTCAATCCCTAAGGAGGTGAAAAGGGGTTGCAACGTTTGTATGAGAAATATTTTATTTGTGGTCGGACTTGCTTGATACTTGGTCTTAATGCTCATTTATACAATCCGAATAGGGTGAATGGGACCTAACCCCTAAGGAGGTGAAAAGGGGTTGCAACGTTTGTATGAGAAATATTTTATTTGTGGTCGGACTTGCTTGATACTTGGTCTTAATGCTCATTTCTACAATTCGAATAGGGTGAATGGGGGGTTGGAAGGTTTTATGGAAAAACAATATCAATTTTCGAGGGTATTAAACAGTTTGCTGTGCAAGCGAAGCCGCGGGGAAAAGCTAGTCGTGGTATAAAGAAGCATTGAGACATGCCAGGATTGCCCTTACTTTGCGTCGAGGTGGTAGTTGGTAAGCGTGCTCCAGAAAAGATAGTTGCAAGGTCTTTGCCGGTGAATTTCGCGATACTAGACGTGTATATACATATAGAAACGATATACGGTGACGTATTTAGCATGTGACAGAGGGTTACGCATGGTTAAAGGGATCGGATCGGAGCTAAGGTCGGGTGGCAGTAGGTCGAACGCATATGTGCTATATGGGTCGGTAGGTCGAACAACGTGGGCGGTCATAAACGGCTCAGGAAGGGGTCAGCTGCACGTCACCACACCGGATCCGCAATGCGGCGTTGTCGCTGAGGTCGTTGTCATTTCGCTTTTACACTCGTTCGTCAATCCTTGCTTTCCCCTATTGTTTACGTTTTACATATGTCGATATACACCCCCGATCAAAAGTATGTGGACACTTGTGCTATTCTCCTCCTCGGGGAAAAAGAATCTCCAAGGGATGTGTCGATACACACCCCCGATCAAAAGTACGTGGACACTTGTGCTATTCTCCTCCTCGAGGAAAAAGACTCTTCAAGGGATTTAATCGAACATGCGATCTACACCCCCGATCAAAAGTATGTGGACACTTGTTCAATTCTCTTCCTGGAGGGACAAGACTCTTCAAGAGATTTAATCAAACATGCGATCTGCTTTATACAGCATTGGAGAATTTATCTGAACAATAACTGATCAGTAGACCGCAGATTTGATGCGTTTATAACAAAAATTATTATTTACTGCATTCCTTTACACATTTCTCTAAGGATTGGACCTAGAATAGTTGATTTTTTAATTATATTTTTCTGAACAAGATACATTCCTTTACATATTTCTCTAAGGATTGGACCTAGATTATTATTTTTTCACACTAATACGAGAAAACTTGTACTTCAAGACTATCTGTTTACATCTAGAAAAAGCCTAGTTCCATATACCCATAAGTTGTTCGTAAGAAAAATTCTTAAAAATCACTTTTTCACTGAAATTATAGAAACCTCCCTTAAAATGCGTTCCAAAACATTTTCATTGGTACGCGTACATTACCTATTTACTGTGTCAAATTCTATTTTATGAATAGTACACAAATTTCAACGATAAGTGTCGGGGGTGTATGTATACATATATTCTCGTACCGTGTAGGATTTTACCTAACCCTTCTGTTCACGTACGCGTGTCGAACGTTTCGGGGAACGATTCCTCGGGGCAATGCGAACGGAAAAGCAAGAGCGGAAAATATGTAGTTTCGGCTTCGTTTCGCCGTTATTAACGATTGAAGTGCGCTAATGGGCGACGCACCAACCAACCCTTTGTCTCTCTGCCCCTGGCAGGGTACGCCACTGTTCCTCGCTCGTCCTGACCTGACTTACTCGCGCCGCTATTGGCGGATCAGTGAGATTTTAAATCGTTAATCATCTACGAACGGAGCTCGCGTATCGAGGCGATATCGTCCCTACTGATTTTCCTTTTAGATTGGAGGAATCGCTTCCACTTGAAACACCTGATCGAGTCACTCGAATCTTTCCTGCGCGCCTATGTGCTCGCAGACACTCCGTGCGAAAGCCGTGAAAACTATGAATCGATCCGGCGCACTATGGGAAAACTTGACCTAACTCGATTCAAAAACAAATAACTTTCGATAGAAATGAGATAGAGCGATGAAATTTTTTTTAAATTAAAGCTGAAACAATGTAGAATATGGGAAAAATAGGGAGATTACAGTACGAATGGTTTTTAACCTTGAGAAAATTCGTCAAACTTGCACAATTTTTTCACGCTGATTTCAAATCTGACCTCAAAATTTTGTCTACGACCCCTGGTTTTTTCAAAAAATCGAATTATAGTTAAACAGTTAAACTTTTATTTTTTCAAGGTTAAAAACATTCGTCCCATAATCTCCCTATTTTTTCCATATTCTACATTGTTTCAGCTTTAATTTATAAAAAAAATTTCATCGCTCGATCTGATTTCTATCGAAAGTTATTTGTTTTTGAATCGAGTTAGGTCAAGTTTTCCCACTGTGCGGCGTTCCCATCTTGCTGTTCCCTAAACAGTAAACAGATTTACGTTGAATTACAATCGAATTGTTTCACGACTTATAATTACAAGGTAATTCGATTATTTCGCGATACGATGATCAGTCGCTTCACTCGATTACGATGTAATTCGTAATTCTGGTCTCTCGTTCAATTATATCGCAGTGTAATTCGATTTCACGATTGAAAATTCAAATACTGTGCGTATAAAGTACAATGTAATTCAATTACGTAATTCAATGAAAATGTATTTAAATTAGCACAATTCTGGCGGTAAGAAACAAAAGAGGTAGCTGACGGTGATCGAAACTGCTCGCTTCTAACACGTTTCGCTCTCCCCCCGCGTCATACTCGATGCGCCTTGATGTCTGTTCAAAATGTTCCGTGCATTATTATGCATTTGCTGCACACCGAATACGATGCTCGGTTAGATTCGGTGTGTTGAATGACTTTCGTCTGACCCTCGCGCCGTGCTCGGGTCGATACGACCCTGCAAACGATTTTTAAATTTCCCGTGCACCGTGTAAACGTTCCAATGAATTTTATGGAACTCTTGTTTATGTACTGAAATGCAATTACAGACTGATCAATCTTCCAATTAATTTTCTCGCTTCGGATACTGGCTCACGGAAGCGATATGAATGTTGCAATTAAGTGAGCCAGAACGGTTCGGAACCCCCCGGGTCAAACCGAACAGGTATGATAAAGAAAAACGAACGGCATTGTCCAGCAGTGCTTCAACGCGTTATTAATTTTCCACGTAATCTATATGTATAATAGCAGCCAGCTCTTCTGTCTTCTGTAACGGTGACAAAATCTCGAAACATGGAAGACGTAGAAAGCTGAAATTTGGCATACAGGTAGTTGTTAGTCCTGAAGTGTGCTCCAATATGTTTTTATCCAGAAAATCCTTCAGGGTCAAGTCCTAAAATTAAATTAGTGTTACTTCCTCTGTAAAGATAAAAATATCTCGAAACATGGAAGACGTAGAAAGCTGAAATTTGGCATGCAGGTAGCTGTTAGTCCGGAAGGGTGCTCTAATATGTTTTTATCCCGAAAATCCTTCATGGTCAAGTCCTAAAATTAAATTAGTGTTACTTCCTCTGTAAGTATAAAAATATCTCGAAACACGGAATCCTTGGAAAGGTGAAATTTGGTGAACAGGTAGCTGTTAGTCCTGAAGGGTGCTCCAATATGTTTTTATCCCGAAAATCCTTCATGGTCAAATTCTAAAATTAAATTAGAGTTACTTCCTCTGTGAATATAAAAATATCTCGAAACACGGAATCTTTAGAAAGGTAAAATTTGATGAACAGGTAGCATTTAGCCCAAAAGGGTGCACCAAGAACCGACAACAACAAATCCCGAAAGAAATTCATTTAAGTCGTTTATCGAGGTCGACACGCGTTTCATACTCTGCTCTTCTATTCCGAGGGTTGCGATATCTGAAACGAGCGCTTTCAAGTGCAACAGGAATTAACACTTTAGCTACCGGTAGTTATGTAATGCTCCTTTTATTAATCAGAGATAAATAGTTGGAGAGCTTTCGGTGAATTCTTCAACAGCAACAGCAATTCCATTCGCGGTCTAGGAAGTAATCTTGCACGATGTAATCTAAGGAACCACTTTCACGATTGTTATTTAAAAGACAACGATGCTATGCTCGCTTTAAATATAGCACAGTCATTAAAAGTCCTATTAATAGTATTCTGCTAGCTAAAAGTGTTAAGGAGAAGGAATAGCCTCTGACGAAACAGTAATGGCGGAGATAAGACTATTACGAATGCCAAGCCTATTAAGATTAGTCAAAATATAGAAGACCGACGGCAATTTAAGAAAATACATTCAAGGTCTCGATATAATTCACGGTTCTGGAACATTTTTAAATCGTATCGAAATGTATTTCGATTGCACTCGTGATTCGGATAATTAGCAATTGGATTAAGCGAAAGGTACGAATTGTGTAAGGGAATTACAATGTAATTAAAATACTGTGTATATAAAATATAATGTACTGAAATTAACTAATTCAATTACAATGTATTTAAATTAGTACAATTCTTTGTACGACAAAACGAACTGTTTGTTAATGTTTCGTTGCCACATGTCTTCCGAGAATCTGTGTGATCTATAGCTGTACGAATCCACAAGTATAATAATAATAAACAGCTCTTGATTAGATATACCATGAAGTATCGAAACACTCGTGAACGGTAGCGTATCAGTCGCAGACGAGAGGTTCACCTGGATTGGGCACATTTCATTTTGAATGGTGTTCAGACCATGTAATAAATCATTGGACACAAGAGATTGTGATGAGATTACCTGTAGAAATCGATTGAAATCGAGCTGATTTACTGATACTTGAAAAGTACATATGATATAATGCTTGTTGTTTCAACATTCTATGGAATTCATTTAAGTAATTAGCTCCTCCATCCAGGTTCATCTGGATAAAAAAATATAAATGACGATTTATTTACATTTCTCTTTCTTCAACGTCGAGTGATACTCGACAAAGGAGAGTTCAAAGGGTTAAAGATTAACCCTTTCTTAACCCTACCCTAAAGATTATCAAATTAAGTAAAAAATGTCTTTCTTTATTAACGCTCATTTGTCCATCGTGCCAATTTGACACAATTTTCCCGAAATAAGTTATAGGTACCGTTCTGTTATTTTTACGAAACGTTGTGTGACTTTTATTTGTTTAATGGCGAACACATAACCGAAGAACCTAAGATGTAAAAAACATTGAAATATGTTATTATTTTCAGTGCCGGATTAAGCCAGCGCGGGGCCCGTAGCAAATGTTACCAGGGGGCCCTAGGTTTTGCACGATAATATAATAAAACTCGATAAATGACCTTTCTCTTAGCAAAAATATCTTAGAACGATATCGACCCAATTTTAGATCAATTTTTTTATGTAAGTGCGGGGCCCGTAGCAAATGTTACCAGGGGACCCTAGATTTTGCACGATAATATAATAAAACTCGATAAATGACCTTTCTTTTAGCAAAAATATCTTGGAACGATATCGACCCAATTTTAGATCAATTTTTTGTTGCAAGTGCGGGGCCCGTAGCATTTGCTACTCCTGCTACAGGGCTTAATCCGGCACTGATTATTTTGTCTCACTGTCAATTTGACAGGGACAGATTCAGTTCGTGAAACAAGGGACGGCCGAGGGTTAAATCTATACATATTAGATCGAAGAATCCCACATTTTGTGCGGACCCACTCTTTGCCCCCTATTTTATATACATACATTCCTGAAGTCCCACTGCTTATTTCTCTAATGTTAATATTGTACTCAAAAATGTTCAATATATTATTCAATTCTAGTCTATAAGTTGTCCTTTTAATGTTAGCATGCACAGCCATGTGCATGCTGCTAATAATCCCATGTGGGGTTTCATAGCTTAGTAAACAAAAAAAAACCCACGTTTATTCCACGAGATACTCAACCCTAAGAAGAAGCGATTTTCCCCGGAAACCAAACTAATTATCTTCGACTAAATAAAGATGGAAGTTCCTTGCGAGTTCGTCATTCGAATAACTGTGTACAAAGGATCGAACGTCGGAGGAACGGCTGGTGGATGCAGAGCGTCGAAGAATTCGTGGCTTTTATTGGGGTAGGACGTGCTCGTGGCGATCGCGAAAACGAGAGCTGGACGGGGAATGCGTCGAGATTCGCGAGAAGCGATACAGTCTGCGAATCTGTCTGTTGCGGAGGAAGGGTGCGGGATCCGCGAATCGAAACAGAGGGAGAAAGAGAGAGAAAGAGAGAGAGAGCAAGAGGGTGAGGAAGCAGGTGAACGCGGAGGAGATATAGCTGCGAGGGCGACTCGATGCGACAAATGCGGCGAATGCGCCGAATGCGCCGAATGCGACGTAGGCAACGTCATGCGCTCTGAGATGGACCGCAGCCCTCTGCTCGGTTCGTCGGCGAGGGGATGAAGCGGGGACGAGGATTGGCAATGTTGGAGGGTTTGGAGGGAGAGAGGATTCGAGGACGAGGGGTTGTCGAAGAGCAAGGGGATGGGTTGATACGGCGAAGGGGGTTGAAGGAAGGGGGTTGGAAAAGCGAGGGGGCACGGTGGTCGTCGGTGATCGCGGGTTGCAGTGCGCGGGCGTGGGCGCGCGCGCTTTGGCCCGCTCTGCTCGGCTCGTGTGCTCGAGGGAGCGCAGAAGAACGACGGTTACGGAGATACAACTACGAAGGTACGGAGGTACGGTGGCACGGAGGCACGGTGGCACGGAGGAACGGAGGCACGCACGCTCGTCGCTGCTGCTGCGAAGGGAGTCACAGTGGAACCAATTTGTGCAGTGTTGCTTGCCACACGTCCGAGGTATAGCCACTTGCCGTTTCTACGAACGTTTCCGTTTGTTCCCCGCGTATTTTGCCGTCGGTGTTCTTTCTCGTTTCTTCTGTGGGGCCGCTCTGTTACACGGAAAAATAAAAAAAAAAAAATATATATATATATATATACACATATATAATCGTTGCTCCGCTGGAACGGCCTGGCCTTTCTTATATCCCTCGGCCGTGACGTCTTCTCCTCCCGTCGTTGAACCAAAAACCCCAAGATCGATCAACCAGGGAAAAGGGTACCCGCGGAGAAACATAATTCTAGTCCGCGTCGCATGTCCTTACGCACACGCGATCGACAACGAAGTTTAATGCTGGAATCGCCACGCGATTCGGGAACGAATTCGCGATCGACAGTACGGTCGAAGTCCAAGTCGAGATCGAGACCTAAGCCGAAGTCGAGGTCGAAGTCGAAGAAAAAATCGGGCTCCAACCTGGAACCGGAAGCCGGACTGGGACTGCAGCAGCGTTCTCGCCGCTGCACGACGAGCCGGATAGAACGGAATTAGCAGTGTGTGTAACAGCACGACACAGAGATTCTCTTTTTTTCACGAAGGAGAACCTGCGAAACCCCATGAACAGAGAGTGGCTTTGAATACCGGTGGTGGTGGTGGTGGTGGTGGTGGTGGTAGTGAACAAGTAGAACGAACGAAGCGACGGATTCGAAGGCAATAAAAGAAAATCCATCGTCGCGCCTCTTTCCTGTCCGCACGAACGAACGAAAACGAACGAAAAAAAAAAGATTAATCGAATAGTTTATAAAAGAAAATGAAGTAACATGCATTACACACACGTACACAAACGAGAGAGAGATAACGAATAATCTATATTGAATTGAATAGCAATCGCATCCACATATCGAGAAACTCATATCGACCACCGTTCGTTTATACGTATGTACATAACGACACGTTGCTTTTAACGAGTGGAGTTCCGTGCTCCGGTTTCCGCGCAGTGTAGTGATCGAGCCGACTTAAAACAGGTCACTGAAACACGTCCCGCCGCTACGTACCAGAAATAGTTTCGCCGCGGAACTTGTTAATCGTAATTCTTTACTGTGGTGCCTAAACTAACTTTAGTAAAGAGAGGAAAGAAACGAAAAGAGAGAGAGCGAACAACAACAACAACCAAACGAAAAAACAAAATGGAAAATTAGTGCCTATATTATAACGTACGCGCAATAAAATATATATCAGAAACTGTTACAAACCAAAAAAGAATAAAACGACTTTTATCGAGCGAACGTTTTGCTCGACGTACACGGGATCGAGCTGCTTCACGGTTAATTCATATTCACACACACACGCACGCACACACACACACAGAGACACGTACACGGGCATACATATACACGAGATTCAAACGAAACACGGGACCGGGTTTCGAATGGTCCGATGCTTCTTTGTTACTTCGCAATCCGATCGTAATCCGAATCGCACTAGAACTCCTCTTCCGTCTTGTTCCCCGACAAAAGTTCTCGCTTCCTCGAGAAACAGCTGAAGCCTCCTCGCGTCCTCGTCCTACCGTCTCGAAACACACCATACAATGTCCCGTTTAATGTTGTGCAATCTTGGTAATACGTCCACGGCTGGAAATGATACGAATAACAACGCGAATACAAACAGTAGTGTGGAAGACGACGACTATTATTCGCTGCCTACGATTTATCGGTAAGTAAGATTCCAACGAGTCACATCTATCTCTCTCTCTAGCTCTCTCTCTCTCTCTCTCTCTCTGCTTTTTCTCTCTATCTCTTTCTCTAATTATCTGTCTACCACTTTCTCTGGTTTCTCTATGTTTCTTTTCGTTTCCACGCTACTGCTCTCGCCTATCAGCTCGGTGAAACAACCCTAATAGCACAAAATATTGTATACACATTCATATAATATTAAAAAGAGATTCAATCTGTTTTTAATATTCAAATATACATACAATATTTATTTGACATTGAGTAACAAATATTTTTTTTGTTTGAATATGCAGGAAATATTTGTTTCATGTTACGAGAAAAATATTTTTTTCTAAATATAAAATGAATCTTTATTTCGTATTAGAAATAGAATATTTTTTCCTAACGTACAAATAATATTTATTTCGTATTAGAAATAGAATATTTTTTCCTAACGTACAAATAATATTTATTTCGTATTAGAAATAGAATATTTTTTCCTAACGTACAACTGCATAAAAATTTCTGAATTGTAATAAGGTCCTTTCAAAGACAAAGTGGAATATTCCCTGAAGCAGTGCATAGAAAATATATTATATGGATAGAATCTAATTTTAATAATCTTTTGTTCGAACACTCTGAACAACGCTGAACCTATTCGAGGATCTACACCAGGGCAGGGGTTGTTTCCGTGCTCGACTCGCGATGATACTTGTCTCGCTTCTGGAGAGGAGATCGTGTTTTGAGGAGGAGACGGTTGTAGAGTGTATCCCGTATAAGAGGGAATCACGACGATGTCTGACAACGACGCGGCGATCGCATCGCCGTTAATCGTCGCTATCGAGAACTCTTTACCAGCAGAACCGTAACTTTGTTGTCTCCTCTCGCTCGCTTCAATGTGCGTGGACGCACGTGTTCGATCGTGTCTATCGCGATAGATCGTCTATCGTTGGCCACATGTGCACGGCTCTAGATCCACTGACCTACCTGCACGCGAATCGATCCCACTCTACTTTTAATTGTAAACCAGTCTCTCCCCAGTTCTCTCATTGTTACGCGTACCGCAAATATAGATCTTCCGCGAACAGTTACCATTCGCTCTTTTACATACCGTCGAACAATCGACGCATTCTTTTTCCCCCCTCGTGTCATACTTTCCGCGATATTTCTCGATCTCCCGATCTAATTTCTCCTCCTCGCTCGACATTCGCACTGGCAATTAGGTCTTCTCCTTCGTCAGACGATACACAAATTTATCATCGTCCCGCGATAAAGGCAACGCGATCGACTCACTGATTTGTACACTCCCGTTCATAATTCACCGGACACTCATGCAAATTTCCATGCGGACGATTTTTTGCTGTTAAACGACTCATATTATGGAACACTAATGGTGCTCATTATTTATTCATTATATTATTCTTATTAATTTTTCAAAATTAGTTGACCCATGCTCACAAGTACAAAATACAAAAAAACAAGTTGCAAAAGAACCTTGTATTCTTTAATTACCATTTTGTGGAACACTCATCCCACAATTTCTCAATTTCCTCTTTTTTAATTTTCCATTGAAATATTACATAATCATCCCACAATTTCTCAATCTCTTGATACGAACATCTAAATATTATTCAAATAGCATACGTATATCAATTAATAAGTATATCTAATCAAGATAAATCAATCAAATCAAGGTGGAAGCTTGTATTCTTTAATTACCATTTTGTGGAACACTCATCCCACAATTTCTCAATTTCTTCTTTTTTAATTTTCCATTGAAATATTACATAATCATCCCACAATTTCTCAATCTCTTGATACCAACATCTAAATATTATTCAAATAGCATACGTATATCAATTAATAAGTATATCTAATCAAGATAAATCAATCAAATCAAGATGGAAGCTTGTATTCTTTAATTACCATTTTGTGGAACACTCATCCTACAATTTCTCAATTTCATCTTTTTTAATTTTCCATTGAAATATTATATAATCATCCCACAATTTCTCAATCTCTTGATACCAACATTTATTCAAACAGTGTATGTATATGTTTAATTTTACATTGAAATCTATTATGGTATAGCTACGTCTAATCAATCTGGAAGCTTGTATTCTTTAATTACCATTGCATCGAGAATAAGAAAGTGTCCGGTGATTTATGAACGGGAGTGTATATCGCATTTTCCTGCACCGATCTTCTCTGTCTCTTTCTCTATTTCTTTATCGATAACTATACGCTGTACGTGCTATAATATCTGTAACATAATCGGAACGGAAAACACACACGCACACACTTGGGGGATGGGGTGGGAGCAGAAACAAATCAAACTAGCAGAATGAAATTATTTTCTACGGTGACTCGTTTTCGGGTGAATCGAATTTGAATCGGAAACTCGGCTGCAGCACAATCTCGTTATTGATTAATTATACTCGGCCGAATGTTTGTAAACATTCACGGGAACTAGTTCCAGTCCGCGATAATTGGGTAAGTTCGTGGGGAGCGAACAATAGTGTGCAATAGACGGATGAATATTCAAGAGGACGTACCTGCTTGCACGAATGTTCAAGTTCAATTCAGTCGAAAACGGCGGACAGGGAACAAAGTGTTTATTTCGCGAGTTTCTCTGCATGTTCTTTTTTTTCCAAACAGCTGAACATCTTTTCATTTCCTCAAACTTTCTTCATAAGACGTACGCCTAAGATCCGCACTGATTCCGGCTCCGGAACACTTTCTACGGTTGGATCTCCCGTATCCGAATGTTGCACAGGGTGTTCGAAAATTATATGACGGTATAGTGATAACCAAAAATTTATCTTGATCCAGAAGTGCAGAATCACGCTAGTGGCCTCGATAATTTTCAAAAACACCCTGTACATAGAAACAAAAAATTTCGTGCAGGGTGTTTCAAAATTGTATGACGTTATGGTCATAGCAAAAATTCACCTTGATACAGAAGTGCAGAATCACGCTAGTGGTCTCGATAATTTTCAAAAACACCCTGTACATAGAAACAAAAATTTCTGTGCAGGGTATTTCAAAATTATATGACGCTATAGTGATAGCAAAAATTCACTTTGATCCAGAAGTGCAGAATCACGCTAGTGGCCTCGATAATTTTCAAAAACACCCTGTACATAGAAACAAAAAAAGCTGTGCAGAGTGGTTCAGTAGTAGACTGCGGAATTTATGCGATTTGCAATTTTTTCAGACGATTTTTGTACATCTGAATATCCTTGGCCTCATATGAAAACTGCCTAAGTCCATCTTTTTATGAAAATTGAGTTTTCAGCTTCGCCTTGTGAGGTATTTCAATTTTTCTACGATTGGAGGATAATTTTCTTTTTGTTAACTGCTTTAATCAGTGTCTAAATATAAGCATAGTGTAAGGAGGTTACTCAAAACGCCGTGTTCCTTATCTGTCCCTTGACCGTTGGGAACTGTCTGTAAAATTTATTTAACAAAATCAAAACGTCACACACATTTGTTAAAAAAATACATATATAACGTATAAATCAATAAAAATATATACAACGGTCAATCATACGGTAAACATTCTTAAAATTCCATTCTGACAATAGTTTGATAAATCTCCGTATAAAGTAAAACAGTTTCGCATCAAATCTTTTTCCCGCTTTCTATAATTTCACGAGATTCTGTCGAAGGATATATTCCGGCAATTTTTCCAAATTATCAGAACCTGTAACCGCATGAAGATCCGCAGTCTATTAATTAGTTAACTGAGCGTTACCGATCCCCGGCGGAATAATTTATTACCCTATTGTCTGCCGCAACGGGTCGGTGTTTAATAAAATTCAAGAGGCATCAAGTTGCATTATTTCGGGAAATTGTGCGGAGGGTCACTAGGCTGCAGCGTGACCTTGCGGGACGGGAGGGTTGGGGGGTTGTTCGGGTACGGGAGATTCCGTCGTTCCAATTTTTCGGCTCGGGTTTTGCAAAGGGACACGCAGAAAGGACACATGCAGTCGCGGGAACGGGAAAACAGGAACAGGGAACACGAACGAAAATTCCGTCGCGATAAACGGGGTAGACATTAAGGTTTCGCGCGGTTGTATCGAGCATTCGATCGATCGTAACCTATTAATACTTTGTACACTTTGTACGCGCAGCTGCCGTGCACCTATAGCGAGTCTGGATTGCATGGAAGAATTCAACGGTGGTAGCGGTGGCGGCGGCGGCGGAGGCGGCGGTGGCGGTGTGGATACTGGCGTGCACTGCAGCAATACCGCTGGAACGAAGGAACAGCTACTGACTAACTGCATTGCCGCACAAGCGCAACGCTTACAGCATCCTTCGCCAGGTATTCGCTACCGCAACTTGGGCAAAAGCGGTCTACGTGTTTCCAATGTTGGATTAGGTACGCTGAATGTTTTCCCCCACTTTCGTAGAGCCGAACAGAGTCATGGCTATCCGACCGTTTTTTATTTTATCTCGATGTGTACGCTTCAACCCGATCTGCTCGAACTCGGTAGCTCGACCTTCTCGATACTCGCCTGATGTTATTTATTTTTCACTGCTTCTCTCTCTCTCTCTCTCTCTCTTTCTCTCTCTCTTTGTCTCTCTCTCTCTCTCTTTTTTTTCAAGTCTACACTACCATCCATAAATCACACTTACGTATCTTCAAATGTGGTAATTCAAGAAAACAAGCTTCCAGCTTGATCTGATTGTTATATTTTGATTAGATGTAGCTGTTATACGATAACATTTCAATGCAAAATTAAATATATATATATACATACACTGAATAAATGTTGCAAACAAGAGATTGAGAAATTGTGGGACTCTGTTATATATTATATAATACTCTATTATACATATAAATTATGATAACTCTAAAAGCCGAATTGGAAAAGAACTACCCCTCTTGAATTTGAAGAATTAGAATGTTTTGGTGGATTAGATATTTTGGTCAGATTTGATTCACATGTTCTGTACATTAGAAAAGATTAGTAACTACCATTTTTATTCCATAATACGGTGACTTATGGACGGAGGTGTATATGTACAATGGCGCACGGCTAAATTTACACCAATCAGCCCACACGGGGATAGAGAACGAATACAGTGCCACGACTAGAAAAACTCAAACATGGAATAAACAAAATGTTACTCTCTCTCTCTCTCTCTTTCTTTCTCTCTCTCTCTTTCTCTGTCTCTTTCTTTCAATAATTGTCGTTTCAACTTTATAAACGGATGGCTGAGATTCATCAGATTAAAACGAGTCGGAACACGAGGTGACTCGGGTCCCGAGCGATTCGGTCACCGGATACATTTTACGAAAAATATTTCCATATATTGATCGTGGAGTTGTTAATAACAAATATATTAATGCTATCGGCATTTCTTGAAAATGATCTAAAGTAAGATCGAAACGTTGAAGTTAATACAGATAAAGTATTCGATCCTTATGTGGATCATTTTCAAGAAAGAAGAAAAACTAGTAATAGCATGTGTCTCAAAACCAAATATCTATATTAAAATTTTCATAAAGCAAGTGAGTAATATAATAATGAATCTTGACTAGATGTTGTAATCTGATTGTATCATAACCGTTTCTATCTATTATAATTTCAGACGCAGTTTTGCTTCTTTCTTGAAAATGATCCACATAAGGATCGAAACGTTGAAAGTTTAAATTAATTTGTAAAATTGCTTTATCGTGTTTAATTGATCGAACCGTTGCGCCGAAATCATTAATACTTTATCTGTTTTACAATCTTTCGATCGATAACATTAACAACAGTTGAAGTTAATGTGCTCATTCGCAAAAATGCTGTTAAATAACAATTGGTCGAACGAGTCCGCCGATAGCATTAATATATTTGTTATTTTACGAAAAAAAGTCAACTTTGCTGACTCTTGGTTTTTCGTGAAGTAGAAGTGAATTTTTTAAGTGTTTAAGTATTGAAAACATTTTTCCGATTTGCATCGTGTTTGGGCTTGTTCGAATCGACAGAATCTCGGCTGTCGAATTTACACTGCAATTTACAACGGTGAGATTTTCTTTATTGCATGTTTATTTTTTCAGCCGCGATCTCCCTCTGAAATGTCGACGTACTACATCTATCTCGCTACCGCTCGTTAATATCGATTCCCTCGCTTCGTCGAGCATTGCTCGAGTCAGTTCTCGGAGAACGAAAGATATCCTGCTGATGTAAATTTAACCGTGCACTACTGTAGATGGTACGTCAACTCTCATCGCTGTTTCCGCTTTCCCTCTTGTAACGCGCGACTATCTTTTTCAACCCCCGTCTTGGATCCGCTTCTTGTCTGTCGGTGTTTCCACCCCGGAACGGTCCCTCTTCGTTCGCGGATGACTTCCGGTTTAACGAGACGTTCAAAGGTAATGCGAAATTGATGTTGCCCTCGCGTAGACGCTGAGACCTGCCAGCCTCTGGACAATGAGGTAAGCGGGAGCAAATAGATCGTTATACTCCATTGTTAATTAGTAGCTAGTTTACGGTTTCGTGTAGCGAGCGAATAGAGAGAGACAGTTCGAATGAAAAGAGATGTAACGAACGAAAGAACGCCTCTCGAGGAAAATGTGAGCGCAGTAAGTAGAAGGAAAAAATGTGTAAAGTCATTTTTTGAACTCGAATGTGTATCCGAGGAACAGAGAATTTCAAGATCGAAGGTGGGTCCGTTGTTCGTTCTGAGGAAAATCAAACGGAGGTATGTAGATTCTTTCATTATTTATATATATGTATATATATATACACGGTTTTAAGTTTAGCTGAAAACGGAAATATCTCGTGACGCACTGAAAAAAATTTCTTTGCAAAAATTGTTCCACATGAAGGGGACAATCGAAATTATACTGTAAATTTGTAACTTCTTAAGATAGTAAACAATAATCGACTTTCTTATGTCTCATCAAGCTTCTCAAGTTACCGAAATAAAATTTATCATTTATATCGCACCTCTGGAAATAATTCCATGTGCTATTAAAAAAAAAACTGTGGTCCCCAAGGTGGTTCGGAACCCACCATAAACAGGAAGGTCCCGCTGAAAAGGTGATGGTGAGAGTGGAAAGAGGAGGAAGAGGGTTGGTAAATGAATTTGAAACCCTGAGGGGACCAAATATCATGTTACAATACATTATAATTTATATCTTTAGCAATTTTAGTCAGTACACCTAAACAAAATTACTTTGTTTATTAGTTGATTAAATAGCTTCATTATCTTTCATTTATCCGAATCCATCTACGTGTCCATCATTCTTCGTAATGCATTTTTCTAGCCGTTTGGAAACTTCCTTTTCGGCATTTTTCAACGTTTCATCTGATTCTTGTTCACAACAATCGTTGTGAACATTTCTTTCGTAACTTCAGTGCGTCGCGAGATTTCTCAGATAAACGGAAACACCGTGTGCATCGTTTTCATTGAATATAATGGAGAAAGTGGACGAATGTTCGCAGAAGCAAGACAAATCTAAATATCCGATGTTGTGTTAATAATATGTAGATGAACCGTGGGGTTGCATACTGATTGAAATATTAATTGATACGCATAGGTACGTGGACGACTTTTGGTATTGGAGGATGTAGTAGCGAAGAAGCTGCGGAGGCAGTGGTCGCGCTCGCCTATGACAGTGGCATAAATGTGTTCGACTTGAGCGAAGCGCATAGCGGGCACAGAGCGGAAATCCAGTTCGGACGGATTTTGTTACGTCGCGCTTGGAATCGCTCGAGTTACGTCGTCACTACGAAGATTTATTGGAACACTAAGTAAGTAACGAGTTATTTTACCTGACACGGTTACCCGAATCTCACTAGACTGCGGATCTTTGTGCGTTTTCTTAGGAATACATGGTTTATTATTGTACTTGAACACAAAACAGAAATACACTACATAGAAATACAGAGTATAAAGATTACAAAACAGAATTGGTTTCTTGTAGAAATACAAATATTATAATACGAACATATGATTAATGAGAACAGTATATGAACAGAGAGAGAAAAAAAAAACATACTTTAAGGCCACAGCTTTTAAAATATGATAACATGTAATGACAGGCCCTAAACACATGCTGTTCCTTGACTCTTAAGAATTTAAATTCGTACATTTTTCTAAGCAAGTAAGTTTATACATTTGTATTCGGTTTTAATACCTTAGTGTTTTCTGCTTGTTCGGGAATGCGTTTGCCTAACCATAGATTAATTAATTGATAAATTCTTACAGACGCAATACAGAAAATTTACATTCTTGAAAATGGTCTAAATTCAGACCGAAACGTTGAATTAAATTTCATGTGATATTTTGCAAAGCTTATTGTCTGAACTTGCTCGAACCAGTGCGCCAATAACATTAATTGTAGACTTGAACATAATTCAAACTCAGTTTTCTACATAACCGCACATCTCTAAATACACAGCTTAGATTTAGAAATTATTGCGTACCCAAATAATTTCGTGTCTGATCATATATTAGTCAGAATTTTCTAAAATGAGATCGCTCCTCTCTTCAGGAGTGTAAGTCGATCTCGAAGGACTCGGAGGGGTGAGGAAATATCACACAACCCTGACGCTGTTAGAAGTTCAAAGTTAAAAGTTAAAAATTCGTAGGTACAAGATAAAAGTTAAAAAGTCCGGAGTTGCCAGTTAGAAGATAGGAGTAATAAAAATGTAAATAGGTCAGAGAGAACTTCCAACAAAAACCGTGGTACAGCTAAAAATATAGAAATGGTTCTGTACACTGGAGTCTGAGAGAGAACAATTCTATTTATCGTAACTTGTATAAACAAGTTTATACAAGTTCGTTATTGAGCCGATTCGGTCAACGAGATCAACGTCTTTCTTATTCTGATTTTTATAAACTCGTGCAAAGATCCACGGTACAGCGATTCGAAGTTTCGGCCAGTGGCGGCTCAAGTCAAGTGGAGGCCCTAAGCGGTCAAAATTTCGAGGCCCTCAAACTCAAATTAGAAACAGAGTTGCAAAAAAACTCTCGTAAACTAAACTTTTCGTAAATAAATTGAATTTTTTTGTAAAAAGAAATGAATGCTGCGAATTCGGGGCCCTATGGTATCCCGGGGCCCAGTGGCGGCTCAAATCAAGTAGAGGCCCTAAGCGGTAAAAATTTTGGGGCCTTCAAGCTCAAGTTAGAAATAGAAATTGCAAGAGAACTCTCCTAAATTTATTAACGAAAAAGAAAAGCAATGAGAATATTTCATACCGTTACAAATAAAATAAATTTCTTTGAAATTCAGGGCCCTATGGTATCCCGCGGTCCCGCGCGGCCGCTTAGTCCGCTTACCATTAGATCCGTCACTGGTTTCGACTGTCGACTACGAACGCAACTAAATGTAAATTGATCACAGGGCAGAGGGTCGTGGATTATCGCGCAAGCACATCATTGAATCGGTGCAGGCATCTCTGGTCAGACTGCAGCTCTCCTATATCGATATAGTGATGATTCACAAGGTTGATCCGATGTGTCCGATGGAAGGTTTGTTGGCTAAACGTATCTACAGCCTGTTCCTCGAAAGAAAAGACTCGGCTCGGCAAACACCATCGATCATAATAACTGTCCACCGTACCACAATCACTCCAGACTCGCGACGTTTCTGCACACACAATCTCGAGAACTATGGCGGCTGTATCTGCAATCTTTTCTGTCGAGAAACCGATCGTAATTTCACTTAACCCTTAGCACTCGCGTGGTGACTCTGAGAGGTGCCACTAAAAATTGTTGTACAACTTCGAAATATTCAATTCCACTCGAAATATTGTTTAAATTACTAAATATATTGGTATTTAATCGGTCACTAAGCGTTTAAGTATTGTACGAGTTATTATGTCAATTTCATAGCCATGAAATTTAAAAAATCATACAGAATGAAAATATTAACCCCTTTCCCTACAATGTCATGTCAGACTCGTGAATAAGATTCTGAACCGAGTCTAATAAATATCTATGGTATTCATTTCCTTTAAACCGAAATAAAATTCTACTTTTCTTTTATTATCCCTTCACTGCATGATTTTTTAAATTGGGATGAAAAAATTGAAAGAAGGGTAGTTTTTGTGTTTTCTTTAAGGAAAAAATATTAAAAAAAAAAATTAAAACAACATTATCAGAAAAATAGACATGAATAAACATAGTAAGCAAATACAATCTTAGTATACAATATATCAGTTTTTTTAACGGTATCTGATATGATACGATATGCAGCGAAGGGTTAATACACAGCTATTGGAGAGTGTATAGGTATACTTTGTATATGAATTTACTCCTTTTTTAGGATAATTGCGTACTACAAAAAAAAGTTTCACTTCAAAAAGTTCTAATCACTGAAACCGTAAAATGAATTGTAGGTCAAGGGGTTAAAATAGTTGAGAGTGCAAAGGGTTAATAAGAACTCTTCGAAATACAGGATTATTTATCGTGTATTCTGTTTGAACGTTTTGCAGAGATAGTGCGAGCGATGAATTATGTTATAACGAAAGGGTGGGTGATGTATTGGGGAACGTCTCGTTGGACTCCGGTGGAGATCATGGAGGCTTATACGAATTGTCGTCAATTCAACTGTGTTACACCGATTGTGGAGCAAGCCGAATATCACTTATTTTATAGGGATAAACCAGAACTTTATATGCCGGAGTTGTATAACAAAATAGGTGAGCACGCGAATAAATAATCGCTGATTCTTCAGCGCTAGAACTACGAACCGTTGTATCTAGGTTTTCCGTCATGATTCGTTCATTTCAATTAAAATCGTTTCGTAGTTCTGGCGTTGGTATCCGAATAAATTATTATTATGATCGAACAACTTTTCTCCGCAGGTGTTGGTCTGATGGCGTGGTCCACGGTCACGATCGGTATGGTTTCTGCGAAACCAGAAGATTACGGAGTGTCGTTTTTATCGCGGTCGTCTTACAAGGTAAAATCGCTCGTTTGTACAAGGTGTTTCAAAATTATATATCTAACTAGATAGGTGGAGATTTGTTACAAATATCGACTATTCATCACGATTTCAAAAGTTATAGTAAAATGTCACTTAATCCTTTACTGCACGATTTTTTTAATTGGGATGAAAAAATTGAAAGAAGATCAGTTTTTGTATTTTATTTAAGGGAAAAATATTGAAAGATATTAAAACAGCATTTTCAGAAAAACAAACATAAATACACATAGTAAGAAAAGCACATTGTTAGTTTACTATATACCAGATTTGTTAACTGTATCAGATATGATACACTATGCAGTGAAGGATTAAGATATCGAAAAATTCTTTGTGACTCGTTCATAGGTCGCTCAAAACTACAACGTAAACAACAAAACGATAGTTGTCAGTAGGTAGGAACAATTTTTTAACGAATTTTAGTGGACATTTCATCAGGACATCTTTCATGGCTGAAAAGTTATAGTAAAATGTCAGCATATTTCTCGATCCAGTCCACTGTAGCGCCAGATCGAGACTAGTCTTCCATTTTTCTACCAGATCTCCACCGATCCAGGGGTGCAGAATCACATAATTTTGAAACGCCCTGTACATTGCCTATTAACTATTTCTGTGAACCGATCTTTTATTCTTGAGAGGGACATCTCTACAGTGGAATTTTCTTATCGTGAATGATTGCAGAATAAGTATTCCTCGTTCAGCTGGACAGAGGACGAGACGCAATCCTTGTACAAAGAAGTACGTACCGATATCGAACGAGAGAATGTATCGCGATTCTTCGACTCGCTCGAAGCGTCCGCTTCCGTTCGATATGATTGATTGGGCTGATTTGTTTTCGGCAGGAATACGGTTGGAAGGAAAAGACCGGCGAGGAGGAAACACGAAAGTATTCGGACAAGCTGCGAGACGTTTGTGCTCTTGCTGAGCGTCTCGGCTGTTCGTTCGGACAGCTGGCCATTGCGTGGTCTTTAAAGAATGAAAGTGTTCAGTGCCTTCTTCTCGGTGCGTCAAACATAGATCAATTGTACGAGAGTCTTCAGAGTTTACAGGTAACGCCCGGAGTTAGCCACGAAAAAGCATACGCGTGTTCGAACCTTTTGAAGAAACAGCAGAGATTTCCCCACGGTTTTTTCTGAACATTTATTACTAAACAGCAGATTTTATGCATTTTTTTTAAATTTATTCATTTTACGTCGCTTTCAACTCTTTGTTAAAGGTTATTATTTTATGCACTTGTGACAAAAATGAGTAGGTGTAACTCAACCTCGGAGAAAGAGAAATGTAAATATTTACAACGTTTTTACATGTATTGGGTTGGCAAATAAGTTCGTTCGGTTTTTTTTTTACTGGAAATCTTAAAAAAGATTTATTACAACATTGGATATAAATTTACAGACATACAGGAAAAAATATATAAATATCTGTGAAATAACATTATAACAATAGGATAACACCTAGACACGCAGATTACATTTGTTTAAAAAAGTTATAATATGGTGGCGAGCCCCGATGTTAGGACCCGACAAAAACATAGAAACGGTTCGTTCGATTCTTTACAGTGGAATAAATCACAAAAACCGAATGAACTTACTTGCCAACCCAATATTTAGCTCTTCCTTCATTTATTTTCTAGTTAAAAACAAATATAAGTTTCACAGATATAAATTACAACAAAGTTTCAGAGCTACTCTAATATAATTAGTAAACAAAATTGTTTAAGATAAGTAGCAGTCAAAGAACTGACTTTTGAAGTCGTTTGCAACAATGAAAATTGAAAAATAATCCGTGCAAAGGGTTAAAGCACACGAACCCGGAACCTCAAAAGCCAAGAACATGTAGTGGCCCTCTCGGAAAAGGATTGGCAAGTGAATCAATGAATGGGGCCTTGCCGATCCTCTCCGAGTCAAATATAGGAAGGAAGAAAAACCCTCCCAGGGCATTAAAAAAAAAAAAGAACCCGAAACCTCGGAAATCTTTGCTGCATCGTTGCAAACGCGCATTGTAATGTTTCGCGACTGACTATATAAAGTATAATAAGAATAAGAATCGCGTGCTGTTTCGCGAGAGTTAAAGGTACCTCGGTTTTCAGCTGATTCCGAAACTGAATACGAACATAATGAACGAGATCGAGAGAATACTCGACAACAAACCGTCCCGACCACCGATGATTTCGACTCTGGCGCTCAGATGACAATCATTTTGCCCTCACGGAAGCGGTGGGGGCTCTCTAGAGGATGGTGGTAGTCCAAAGAGCGAAGGGGCGAACAGTCAGGATCAAGAACAGACCAAGGAACTAACCGGCAAACTACCTTTCTGCGAGATCCAATGAACGAGCAGAGTGTGAAGACGTTTGCGTACCAATCCGTGCAGACACACACACACACAAAACACACACACACAATTGATCTTGGTCGGATGAATTTGACTCGAGGCTGGCCGACACCGAGACGAATAACGAATCGAACAAACGAGGCTAAGCTAGGACGAACAGAAACAAATTTTTCCATTAAACCAGCTGCATGTTGTTCAGCGTTTTGCCCGTTCGCGCGCGCGCCCGCGCACCTGCACCAAGCGAGCGAGAATACGCGAGAGTGTTTTCGCATATAAATGAATCGACGACAATACTTATGGTTACGGTTATGATTACAGTTACTGTTACGATTGCAATTACGACTGCGACGAGCACACGCCACGACTACCACCAATTACGACTAACAGTTTCGGACTACGACGGCGACCCACGACGACGACAACACAGTACAACTAGAACTAGGACAAAGATACCAGTCACTGGATATTTAGCGACCACTTGGAAGTTTTTTTCTTTATTAATTTCAAGGCATTCTGTAATTCATCTCGCATTATCTCCGATGAACGAGCGTCAAATTTTTCTGGACGATTTTGTCGAAAAGAAACATCAACGAAGTTTTAATCCGTAGTTTGGGTCCTATTTACCGGACACAACAAATTTGTGATAACAAATTAACTAATTAATTTGTCGACGCCGTAGCACGATCAAATCATTATTTTATTA
The DNA here is from genome assembly GCA_916610235.2 of Lasioglossum morio. Taxonomy (NCBI): domain Eukaryota; kingdom Metazoa; phylum Arthropoda; class Insecta; order Hymenoptera; family Halictidae; genus Lasioglossum; species Lasioglossum morio. Next base: position 19,390,009 of record OU744323.1, on the reverse strand, counting down.
TCCTGTGGTGGAGCGCAATTTCTTAGCATTCTCAGTGGCGGATCTAATAGTAAGCGGACTAAAGTTTAGGAGAGTTTTATTGCAACTTCTATTTCTAACTTGAGCTTGAGAGCCCCAAAATTTTTACCGCTCGGAGCCTCTACTTGACTTGAGCTGCCACTGGGCCCCGGGATACCATAGGGCCCCGAATTCCAAAGAAATTTATTTAATTTGTAACGGCATGAAATATTTTCATTACTTTTCTTTTTCGTTAATAAATTTAGGACAGTTTTCTTGCTACTTCTATTTCTAATTTGAGCTTGAAGGCCCCAAAATTTTTACCGCTCGGAGCCTCCACTTGACTTGAGCCGCCACTAAGCATTCTCTATAATCGGTAACGAAACATTCCGTTGTCTCGAGGAATAAGGTTTCCAACCATAGTGTTCTCTACATCTTAAACAGAAATTATTGTAATAATTTTGATTTCTACACGAAGAATTATTTTTGCGGATGTGAGTACTAGGTGCTTCATAAAAAGTTTGTTTTGTGTTCGATGACTAAGCGGGGCACGGTAACTGGTATCTTTATCCTACAGTTATACGGTTACGATCGCGATCGATCGCGTAACCGATAATTAAACTACGAGCACCTTGGAGGGAGGGTGTGAACGAGATAAAGAAAAAGTGAAATAGAAGGAGTTGTTCCAGATCCGATTTCCACGTTTGCCACGCAACCGTGTGCAACTTGTTTTTTCCACGACTCCCTCGTGATAAATAAATAACATACAAAGAACGAGCCGACGCGCGACGTGTCGCGAACGTCGCGGCGGATATTCTTCGCTTGAGAAAAAAACCCTAGACGAGGAACCAAGATTTTTTACGAGGCTGCGAGTTGAATCTTTATTCGTAATTCAATACGCAAAGTGTTCATTAAAGCTAACTAAATAGTATGATCGTAGAGTAGGGAACGGTCACATCGCAGGTACTGTTTTCCGCTCAAATAATTACGAATACACACTCACAGAGAGACACACATACAAACGCACGTGCATACACACACAGAGAGAGAGAGAGAGAGAGAGAGAAAGAATGTATACACACAGGTACACGTACACGCGAGAAAGAGAGTAACGAGTTCGTTTTGCCACTCCGCGCGCAGTTTTACAATTCTTCCGCTCAAGAAAAAGACGAATTTATTCCGTGCATGCAGATCGTACGCCAGCAATAATAATGTTCGGAGCGGACGGTGATCTTTTGTAATGTTGAGCGAAGATACAATTTGCGAGATACATTTGCACGGTGGACAATTTGTCTGAAAGAAAGAACGGAACGAATAAACGCATTGACCTATTCGCTTCGGAGCAGACACGGTTCGCAGAGAAAACACTTCACTTAGAATTTGATCGTATTTAATTCGAACGTTTACCGCCGCTCTGCCATTTCGAATCGAAAAAAAAAACAACTATTCTATCAGTCCTTTCCTCTGTACATAAGTATATTGTAGCTCTTGCCATACCGTTCGTTATCGGAAAAGAAGAAGAAAAAAAAAATAAAGGTCAGTTGGCTGGTTAACTAGCTGGCCACGCACGCAGAAACGGCCGGCTAGATAGCAGCGAGCTATCTATCTGCCTAGCGGGCAGCTACGTAGATAGGTAAACTATTTTAGACGGGTAGATAGGTAAGTATGTAGACGTGCGTAGTTGAAACATTCAATAACTATGTACATAAATAGAGACAGATGAAACGAGGGAATGTATGAACGAGAGCGAGAGAGTGAGAGAGAGTGGGAGAGAAAGAGGAAAGACAGGATGAATGAGAATGCGTGCGTGAGAAGAACGAATGGCGGTAAGTTAGAAAAACGGGGTTGCGGTTTGCGAAAGAGATGCGTAGAGTATTCTACGAAAGAGTAATTTCGTAATTTGCAATTGTGATCGAAAAAACGTTGCTGGATATGTAAGAACAATTTTTATTCGACGCTTATTTCGTATTAATTCGATCGATTGATTACTCAACTGCAATTTGTCGCGTATGCCAAAGCAGTGTCTTCTGACAGTCGATTTCTTCGAACGATAACCGTCCTTACGGCGCGACGTCTCGCGAGAATTACATTAAAATATCGTTTTCTTCGACTGCTGTGTACCCGCGTCTCTCGGCTTCGAATCTCTCGAGTGACTCGAGGACGATAAGCGTGTTCGCCAGTTGCACACCGCGTAGAGATTGCGTATATAGATCTCTCTGTACGGGAGAAAAAGAGGATCTCTCGATCGAAACGACGAGAATATAAAACGGTGACGCGGGGAAACGCTTTACAAGGAAGAATTCGTTCGGGGGATAATGAAATTTTCGATGCGAAACATACAGGGTGGAGCGCCACATTTTACCATCTAGATTTACGTCATTATTATTACGCATAGCAAACAATGTTTTAGATGAAGTTGAATGGTTTTGAGAGGGGCACATTCTGATGGTACATTTGTTTTTGTAGGTGGACGTGTAAAGGACATATGAAGGTCATTAATGTTTTTTTAAATGGAGTCATATATTTTTTATTGCGTCAGCTGATGCTCCTTCATATTCTTTACAAAAAACGTATTAATCTAATTGTGTAAAAAAATCATTAGTTTAGGAGATATTTTAATAATAATTTGTTAGGAAATCTCGACTCTCTGGTCAATAATATCAATTCAATGTGATAATGTAGTAGGAGAGCAAGAACAAATTATAATTAAAATATCTCTTAAACTAATGATTTTTTTACACAAATTGATTAATACGTTTTTTGTAAAGAATATGAAGGAGCATCAGCTGATGCAATAAAAAATATATGATTCCATTTAAAAAAAACATTAAAGACCTTCATATGTCCTTTACACGTCCACCTACAAAAAAAATGTACCATCAGAATGTGCCTCTCTCAAAACCATTCAACTTCATCTGAAACATTGTTTGCTATGCGTAATAATAATGACGTAAATCGAGATGGTAAAATGTGGCGCTCCACCCTGTAGAACGCGATTAATAAAATTGTCCGTTCGCGGGCAACAATCGATCGACTCGAGCAATGCGAACCGATATAATACCGTTGAGATTAGTTCGGTATTCGGACAACTTTTCTAAATCCTCGACGAGTTCCAACACAATACGATGTAACCTTATTCGATACAGATCTAATTGGGATCTAATCAAGCGTCGACCGATAGCAAACATCGATCCGAGTGGCTACTTGTGTCGCGATTACGCTAATTATTTAATCGCCGTTCCGATACGACGCCGTTTGTGGTCAATAATATTTTCCACAGAAGAGACCTTACGTTTTTCATTCGCAAAACGAGAATTTTGCGCGATTACCGTACCGTATGCGGACACGATGCATTATACCCACCGTGATACTAACGAAAACAGCCGAAGAAAATTATTATAGGATCGAGAGTAAACTTAACGAAACGATACGAAACGAGAATTAAATCTACCGAGAACGTCGAGATGCGTTTTGTCGTTTTCTTTTTACTAACGAATCCTGTTGCGAGTCCGCGAAAGAAATACTACGATAGGCGACTGCGCTTTGTTGCGAGATAAAACAGCCAGCGACAAATGCGACTCCCTGTGAAACCGAACGAGAAATTTAAGATAAACGCTGCCCGTGACAGGAAGTATTCGATCAGAATCGTCGATCTGATTACTAGAAATAGCATTCTATATTTAATTAAAGATATAGATTCGAGAGATCTATAAATTTGTCTTATGAATAATTAAGATTTATTCATTTTAAGCCTTATTGGCCGTTCTCCGAAAATCACGCAGCATTAGTTTGAAAAATTTATTCGTATATTAATTACACTTACGAGTTATTTGAGATTTGAAAGTATTTGAACACTTGCCATGAAATACTTTATCTATTATAATAATTATATTAGACGATACCGACAGAAATATTGTTAACATTGTAAATAGGTATGACTGTCTACATAGTAGTTATGATAGAGTACGAAATAATTCATAACTAAACTGCGGGTGTTTATACAATTTGCCATTTTTGTAGCCAAATTGAACAAAATTGTAATCAAATGAAATTTTATTTTCACAAAGCAGTAGCCTTCGCAGGTCTGGAATAAATAAAAATTGTATTAAACTCTGTCACTTTTATACTCTGAGCATATTCTGAAAATTTTCAGTAGCCATAAATGCATAAAGATCCGCAATTTATTCATAACTATTGTGTACATATTTCGAGTCATGCCTATTCACAATGTTAATAATATTTCTCTAAGTACTGTATAATATACTTATTATAATAAACAAAGTATTCCATGGTAAGCGTTCAAATACTTTCGTGAGTGACTGTATATAATTGCTAGAAGTACGATATATATAATTATATATATTAATTATATATATATAATTATATAATATATTATAATATAATATATATTAAATATAGTATAGTAATATAGTATAATATATTATAATATTAATATATATAATTATATATATATATAATTACAGCTACGAGTAAAAAAGACAGCGATAAGAATTTCCGGTTAATATCGTTATCGCCTCGATCAGATGATTCAACATTTCCACTCCGAGAACAAAACAGATGCACTCATCTCTATATTAGTATATTATCGAGATATTTCATCCTCGGTATTTGCTACTGTTAATAACACAATTTCACCTTATTCATCGATCATGGATCGGATATATTGGTAAACGAATGGCGTCGATTCGTTCGATCGAATACCTTTTGTCAGGGAGGGTGCGACGAGTGAGAGCGAAGAAATTGCGATGTTGCGACACTTTTTAATTCGTCGACGATTTGTTGATTCCTCGAGGACATTTTTTACCACTTATCGAAGCGCAATTCAGACGAGAATTGCACGGTGATTTTATCGATCGTTATCGGAACCGTGCAGGCAGGACATGCGAACGATTAGAGCAACAAGCATGGCCGAAAAGTGCTCCGTGAATACTCCGAAAATACGCGAGAAAGATAGATAATACTATGTATATCGCCGTCACCGCAGAAGCGTTGCCCCCCGGGGCAATTTGGAGCAGTGCCGTCAGATCGGGGAAATCAAGGTGAATACAGTTTACCCCCTCTCTGATAACCAGATTAATACGTGATCACTCCACGGTTTTAATGGGAGATGCCAGAGTTGGGCAAAAATTTGATTTATAAATAAAAATTTCGATTAAAGTGGATTTTTCCAAGTGGCTTTTAGACCCACTTTATTCGAAATTTTTATTTAGATAAGATTTTTGCCCAACTCTGGTTGTGCTATGATTAAGCTGCTGGAAATGGATAGTAGAAGGGGAAAAGGAGGAGAGGAAAAATCGAGCAGTTTTCGTCGATCCTGCCGGCACTGATTTGAAGAAGCATCGAGGAAACATAACGACGTCCCAGCGGAGTGGCCGCGCAAATGATTTGTCGAGTGCAATAAAAGTATCGACTGCGAAGCCTATTTATAACCTGCTAATCCGATCGTAAATCTAACAAGGTCCGAGTTACGCTACCGAGCCACTGAGTTATGTTTTCTCGAGGGACTCGGATTTTTCATATTTTTACGGCAAGAGCTATCTGCGCACACGATCGAGATATATATAAATATATTAACACTTTACCGATCGGAAGCCTATTAATAGGACTTTCAATAATTCTACTGTAGCAAAAAAAAAAGCATAGCAATTTTCTTTGACATTGCAATCTTAAATGAAACTATTAGACGACGTTATTGAGGGTGACTCAGTTAGTTCATACTAAATGCTAAATGAAAATTTACTCATGTACCATACATTTTTCAAAAACTTGCAATAATCACCGGTCGGTAATGTGTTAATATTATATATAATATAAATATATTATATAATATAATATATATATAATATATAATATATTAATATATTCTCCTCTGTCTAAATAATTAAGGGAAGAAATAACATTCGATCTAGTCTCTGTTTCTTGCAATCGATTCAGACGATATTTATTTTTCATAAAGATTCGCAGTCTAGTACAGATATAGCATAAAGATTCGCAGTCCAGTGCAGATATAGTGGAGCGATGAGGATCGCGGTAAAATCGAATCGATTTCTACTGGAGCGGTGACGAGGGAACAGCGAAGCGCATAGTAGTAAAATAAAAATTACAATAACTCCCCTATGAATCGGGAAGTTAATGAATAAAAATCACCGCATCCGTTCTATACGCTACGTTCGCTTCGCGCCGCTCCACTATATCCCCATACTAAGAAAGTCGTTGTCGAAGGAGCATTATAAACATCTTAACCCTTAGCACTCGGCTGTCCCCTCTGAGGCACCACTAAAAATTGCTGTACCACTCTTCAAAATATTGTTTACATTATTAAATATATCGGTATCTAATCAATTACTAAAATAATATATCCATAAAACTAAATCCATAAAATTGCAAAAATCATAAGGTATGGAAATATTCTGGATCGGAAGAAATGTTTAATTTTCCAGTTAAAATAGCTCGGAGTGCAAAGGGTTAAACCTACGAAATCTACTTAGACTGTTTGATTTTGCACGTCGCGGTAAAAACGTGGTACCGATGCTCGTGCATCGTGCTACCACCCTCATCGTTACATTATGTTCCTTACATTTCTCGTTGGAAATCCTGGCTTGCTTGCATACTTGCATTATCGTACGGGGGTACACACTCAACTATCGGTTTCATATCAGCGAAGGCATAACCGACGATTTCACTAATGAATCGGGAACGAGGATTTCCATGCGTTTTACTCATTATTGTTACACAATCGAGCTGCGGGTTATCTTATCTCGTTAACAACGTATACGTGCTAGGTAGCTATCGCGTTTCGTTTACGCGGTTTAATGATTATCGTGCGCCCATCGAGCGCAAACACACAATGAGAATAGTACTAATCGCAATAAGAGCCGATAGAACTGATTATATCGGTTCGAGTCGAGATTCGATTAGTCCTTGACGGAATCAACGGATCGACGTAATCTCGGCTACGAGTGTTAAACGTGAACGCCTGAAAGTACATACGTAAACAGGAGAAAAAGGAGCCGCGAGGAGCCGAGGAGCTGAAAAGACCAACTTATATATCCGAATGCCTATTATTGTGAACTTTTCGAATAAACGGTGATCATCGCGTATAACCATCTACCCTGATAATGCGCACACAAGTGTCTCCCGCGTGTTGTCGATGGACTCGCGCCATCCTGCGTGTGTCTACATATTCGCATACGATCGTTTTCTATCAATTGCCAGACGAACTCGTACGCAACGGCAGCGATACCACCGACAGCAACGTCAAATTCCTACGCTTTCGACATACATTTATTTATTCGACATACATTTTTCTATAAACGATCGAACCTGGCGCCGATATCATCAAATTTATTATATGTCTTAATTTCGATCGAGAAGAATTTATCGTTTATACATTTATAGGGTTATGTGTTATTAAAAGCCAAGAACATGTAGTGGCCCTCTCGGAATAAGATTGGCAAGTTGAGTCACAGAATGAGGCCTTGCCGATCTTTTCCGAGTTATACATAGGAAGGAAGAAAAACCTTCCCAGGGCATGAAAAAAAGGGTTATGTGTTATTGATATCACGATATTTTTGCTTTGCGGAATTTATTTGAATAGTAGATTTTTCACGATCTCGAACGACTCTTCTAGGACAACTGCCTAGAGTCACGGTCGTCCCGTCTTCTTATTCTAACTCCATTTTTGGACCTCCACGGTTTATGGTACCCGTGTGCGCTATTGAGACTGACTAACGAAAGCTAAAATCCTGGCAGAGTTATTCAATTATCGATCGTAAATGTATTTTTCATTACTCATATTGTAATTTCTTATCGGCGCACAGGTTCGATCATTATGTTACATACTTTTAATTTTTAATAAATGCTTATTCCTCAGTGATATACATCACTGATATATATATTACATAAGTGATATAATCCTGGCAGACTCTGAAACTAAACAGTCCTCTCAAAAATAGCTTTGTCTAGTCACGCACACCATAAATCGTGTTCAGCTGTTTTTTTTTACGTTTACTTATTCTAAAGACTTCGAGTTTCCTCGACTGGTCCCTACACATTTTCTAGTCTCTTTCTATGGGAAGAGTCTGCATGCGAGACGACGCACAATGGGCCATTTGCTCCGAAAATACGATCAAAGCTGTTTCGATATTCACTCAATATTTAACGGGGCAGACTCGTTTTCTTTCTTATTTTTCGATAATACGAAAATCGGCTTTTTCAGTAGTCAAAAGCGCCGGGTGAAAGATCAATCTAGGCCGCGATCGCCCTCGAAAGTCTTATTTTTATGTTTACGGGACGCAATTTGCAATAATAACGTGAATTACAATAATTTGGTTAATACCTCGTACAGTATATTCTCGGTAGTTTATTAAAATACTAAACACGTTTAATAATTTATTGAATAGAAATTTTACCACTCGAGTGGAAAGGGTTGAACACAGGGTTAAGAACGTCGAGGTCGAATCTAAAAGAGAGTCGACGACTACAAGAAATTTGTCTGACCAGATAATAAACGGCGAGACTCGTCGAGAGCGTTATCTCTGTTCGAGTTCACTCTTAGGATGCAAGAAAATAAATTATTCCGTATCAAGAATGGTCACCTGGACGCACATTACATTTCTGATCGCGATAACGAGCAGTCGAACAAGATTTCGAACGACCCGCATTCCAAACCAAGTGAAAGTCCATTTCGCCCTACTCCGGGACAGCTGTTCGCAAATATTCCACTGAACCGGATTCTCCTCCATTTTCCTCCGATTTAAGGGGGTAACGTAACCCCTGAATATTACTAGATTTAAGGGTAAAAAAAAACAGTGTTTGCGGGAAACAATTGCTTGTCCTTATACGAGCATGTTACGAGCTGTGTGAGGGCTCATTTGATAGAGGAAGGTTGATCGTAGGGCGCTCAGCTCAAGATTTAAGTAAAAAAGATCGTTTTGTATTAGAAAAATACATGGTAACTTGAGGGTGGTACCTTGACTTTTTTTCTCGGTTTTATTCTCCTACTTTGGACGCTCATATTATTAAATATAAACAAAATCTCGTTAAGGGGGTAACGTAACCCCTAATTCTAGAGTAGTAGTAAATAGATTTATTTTTTTGTCTTTCGGCCTTAAAATGGGGGATACAAGTGGTTTTGTGTCAGTGTATATTTATATGAATATTAAAATATTTTCTTTATTACTCTTCCTTTTTTCTATGACTCTCCTCATCCACTTTGTGCCCTCTTGGTCTCCTTTCAGAATTCCTCTTACTTCTTTGTGTACTCTTTGCGCCCTAATTCTAGAGTATTTATCAGTGTTTCCAACCCCTAAGCTAGAATCTGAGGGTGGTATTTCGATTTTGTTTCTCGATTTGTTTCCCCTACTTTGGACACTCATATTATTAAATATAAACATAATCTCGTTAAATCGTGAGCTGAGTGTCCTAAGATCAACCTTCGTCTTTAGAATGAGCCCTCGCACAGCTCGGAACATGCTCGTATAAGGACAAACAATTGTTTCCCGCAAACACTGCTTTTTACCCTTAAATCTAGCAATATTCAGGGGTTACGTTACCTTCTTAATTCATCCATTGCAGCCACCGCCGTCGTTCGAGAACCATCGGCGGACGGCCATCTTATTTTACACAGCAGAGTTCTCATGGCTGGTGGCCATTCACGCCCGACTAATCTTGAAACTACCTTGCTTGACATAATATTTCTTTAAATAAACGAACTATGACGGCACAACACACACTGCTAAATATTTCGACTCCAGCGAAATTCGTGATTCTTTGGCTAATTATTGCGCGGACCTTTGGCCGCTCTTGGTACCGGAACACGCGAGTATTGTTACGTGAACTGAGAAATCGTGAGGCTGGCAAAGAAATAAACATAGTAGTCACGGGCCTGTTAATCGCAGCCCGGCAATTTCGTGATGGTGAACACGTTCAACTCGGCAAGAATCGAGAATACTATGAAGATCGTGTACAACAACACACAAATTACTCCCACTTTCTTGTTCAGCTCGAACCTAAAGGCAGCAATCACCACGTAAAGCACGATTATACAGCCTACTATTGAAAGTATACTATACGACAGGGCACCCGACCGAACTTCCACGTTCTTTCCCGTCAGCAGACACTTTATCAACCACGGCAGACCCAGACAGAGCAGAATGTCTAGAATGTTCGCTCCCAGCGTGTTGCTCATCGCCATGTTCCCGTCACCTGGAAACGCACAGTTTCTTTGATCGATCAATCAAACATACGAGGCAGGCTACTCAATCGTAACACGCCGATTTCAATGAAATATATATTTGACACGCATTATTTATTATTTTATACCTGCCGACAGCGAGTTTTATGCATTTATGACAGTATAGGTGTAATTCAAAACAGTGAAAACATTAGACGAATTTCAAAACAATATTAAGTATATCAATTTCATTCTGTTGAACACGTAAAGAGACAACCATCCGCTTTCTACTGTCGACATTTATGTTAAGGGAGTGAGAATAAAAAGGGAAGATAAGGTGAAGAAACAAATTATTTTTCTAAAAATCAGTTTACACTGAAAGATTCGTCGTTGAAATTGAAATTTTTGTTTAAGCCTAATAGTTTCGGCTATTTTCACTCCCTTAACACAAATGTTCTTGTCCTTTTATACAATTATATGGCCTTATGGGGGTAACGTAACCCCTGAATATTACTAGATTTAAGGGTAAAAAAAAAACAGTGTTTGCGGGAAACAATTGTTTGTCCTTATACGAGCATGTTACGAGCTGTGTGAGGGCTCATTTGATAGAGGAAGGTTGATCGTAGGGCGCTCAGCTAATGAATTAAGTAAAAAAAATCGTTTTGTATTTAAAAAAATACATGGTAACTTGAGGGTGGTATCTGAATTTTTTCTCGGTTTTGTTCCCCTACTTTGGACGCTCATATTATTAAATATAAACATAATCTCGTTAAGGGGGTAACGTAACCCCTAATTCTAGAGTATTTATCAGTATTTCCAACCCCTAAGCTAGAATCTGAGGGTGGTATTTCGATTTTGTTTCTCGATTTTTATCCCCTACTTTGGACGCTCATATTATTAGATATAAACATAATCTCGTTAGATTATAAGCTGACCGCCCTACGATCCACCTTCCTCTTTAGAATGAGCCCTCACACAGCTCGTAACATGCTCGTATAAGGACAAACAATTGTTTCCCGCAGACACTGTTTTTACCCTTAAATCAAGTAATATTCAGGGGTTACGTTACCCTCTTATAGCTCCGCCATACCCACTAAAACCCCACCGCCCAGGACCTGTAGGATCTATAGGACCTTTTCGGTCCTTCTCTCAGCTGAAACCAAAACAAGTACACCTTCAGCTCTTATTCGCAAGCCTTTTTTTAAGGGCTGTGGGGGAATCCTTTTGCAGACACCCTATCCTCCGATAGTGGTTGGAGAGGGTACTCCGCCCTCAGATGAAAAATGGGGGGATTAAATTGCCTATAGCATTCGCCATACCCACTAAACTCCCACCGCCCAGGACCTACAAGGACCTTATTCTCATCTTAGTGTTCGGGAATTAAACATCTCCGCCGGCCCCCGCTCTCCACATTCAGTGAACGTGTATTTTCTTGGCCATGCAAATATTCTTTTTTAGTTCTATATCGTACGAAAATTTCATTAGAATCAGCGTGTTACGGTTTGGGTAGTCTCCCTTGTTAGTCCGAAGGAAACAAGCAATTCTGAAAGGATGGCAAGTATGTACCTTGTCTCGCTAAAATCACAATGGACGACATTTCCGGCATGTTCCCACCGGCGGCTAAGAACGTGAGACCCATGACGGAGTCCGGGATGCCTATGGTGTTGCCGATCACCGTAACCATCCACGAAACCAAATAGGAAGATATCGCGATCCACACTATGCACATCAGGAAGGTTACTGCATACCAACGACTGAATCGCTCTCGTCTGGGATCCGGTATCGTAATGAACAGAAGAAACTTCAATGGCCAGACCAGGAGAAACCAAAACTTGGACGGCGCGCTTCGCTCGTTCGGCCACAGGAATATATTCTCTGCGACATAAGAGAGACAAAGAAACTTTTTATTTCGATCGTTTCAATGGGCGAAAGCGGTTAGCGACGCGAGAGAAAGAATGTGAGTACTGTAAGAATGTTAAATATTTATGTTTGACTGTTATATATACTTTTATTGATTTATACGTTATATATATTTTTATCAATTTGTATAATACGGGTTTTGTTAACAAGTTTGCGTGATGTTTTCGTTTTGTTTCAAATAAATGTTGCTGACAGTTCCAAATCAACAAAGAACGAATAAAGACGTGTTCAGCTTACAATTTCAATGGTAAGAATGTTAAATATTTATGTTTGACTGTTATGTATACTTTCATTGATTTATACGTTATATATATTTTTATCAATTTGTATAATACGGGTTTTGTTAACAAGTTTGCGCGATGTTTTGGTTTTGTTCTAAATAAATGTTGCTGACAGTTTCAAATCAGCAAAGAAGGAATAAAGACGTGTTCAGCTTATAATTTCAATGGTAAGAATGTTGAATATTTGTGTTTGACAGTTATGTATACTTTTATTGATCTATACCTTATATATATTTTTATCAATTTGTATAATACGGGTTTTGTTAACGAGTTTGCGTGATGTTTTCGTTTTGTTTCAAATAAATGTTGCTGACAGTTCCAAATCAGTAAAGAACGAATAAAGACGTGTTCAGCTTACAATTTCAATGGTAAGAATGTTGAATATTTGTGTTTGACCGTTATGTATACTTTTATTGATTTATACGTTATATATATTTATCAATTTGTATAATACGGGTTTTGTTAACAAGTTTGCGCGATGTTTTGGTTTTGTTTTAAATAAATATTGCTGACAGTTTCAAATCAGCAAAGAACGAATAAAGACGTGTTGAGCTTACAGTACCTAGTTCCTCGTGATCATCCGAAGTTTTCTCCGTTGACAAACTCTCAGGATCGCTGACTACCTTGTCATCCTTCTGATTCTTTCTCTCATTTCCTTGCAGCACCCCATTGCCGTTCGAATTCTCAGTGGAGTATGGTTGGTAGGATCCTTCCGTCGGCACATTCTCGACAACGGAGGAGACTAATTGATCGTTCCGTGGTGTTACTATACTTCGTTCTCGCTTACGTTTCCCGTACTTACATTTCGAGCTTGATTCAAACAGTTACGAAGAACCGATACTTTAAATAGCTGTTACGAAGGATCGAGATTTTCGTTGGTATCGATTTCATAAGAGTCCTTCATATTTTTCTCGCCGTATAATGAAAGCGCGTTCAAAGTACCTCGCACTAATCATATGAAAAATCTATCCCGGTTAAATCGGTTGGATTTTTTCTATGTTGTACCTTGTGATCTCCTGAACAAAAGATGTAATGGTAACAAAGTTCAATAATGGACAGATATCGAGTTGTAATCAGTGAAACATGAGAAATTCGAGCTGCCGAATACTCAAATCTCGGTAAGTATTTATTTTTTGGAAAACTGTTTGAAACAAAAATAGTACGGTTTCACAAAATCTGTTAGATGGTGTCATTATTTTTGAATTTTGAATCCCCTTGAAAAGATCTATGAACAAAAATCTTTGCGTGTCACAGCAGAGATAAGGATCCCACGGTTCGTTACGCCCGTAGTATTTTTTTCACTTCAAACCCTCTCTGCTGTGTGCGTGTGTGTGTGTGTGTGTGTGGATTAATAAAAAAATTATCTTATTATTTAATTTGTCATGTTTCACTGATTATAACTCGATAACTGTCCATTATTGAACTTTGTGCCCATTACATCTTTTCTTCAAGTAGATCATAAGCTGCAACATAGAAAAAATCCAACTGATTTAACCGGGATAGATCTTCCACATGATTAGTGCGGGGTCCTTTCACGATCTGGCCTTTTCCAAAAAAAAAAATTTACCGTGCCCTGATTTAGAGAATAGATCCTTCGTAACTGTTTCAAGAAGCCGAGACCTGGTAGAAAGATTAGCTTACGTTTCACCGTAGAATTTGATGTCGCGCCGGAGCAGGAGCGCACCAAGAATTTCCCGCTGAATAACAGGATCAGGTAAACGACGAGCACCACCAATAGAATCACTGCCTCGTACCATACAATTATTCCGTCCCATATCACTATCACCAATGTTCCAACCGATATTATGTACACGGCACAGTCGCGTGTCAACACGCGCCATTGCAACGGAACCGCCTAATAAAACGAATAAGAGAATATGAAAGCTACACATCGCAGTATGCAAATGTTTTCTTATCTACGATCCTATTCTGTAAGTAGTGACACATTCCTTGTTGCGCAAAAAAAAAAAAACTAAGGAAACGAACATGCGCTTAGAGACACGTTGGCATTAGCATGTACAAGTTTCTTATAGTTTCTTTGCAAACGTAGAGAATTGCACGCGACCAGATTAATTAATCTTTTTTTTAAACACAATATTTATTCATATTTATTTACTCGAAAATGTTCGAGCATTTTGTGGACCCGTGATAATAAACTCTATCTCTTTTTGTGATTTAGTAACATGTAGATTCAAAGATTTAATTTTATCTGGCATTATCTACAATGACTTTACATATTACAACATCGAACACACAGATTTTTTAATAATCTAAAATATCGCTTCGAATAGGTATATTGGAGGATAAAACTCTAATGATTCTTCATCGCTCGCGATCATCCTGGCACTTGTGAGCAAGAGCGCGCGATCGATCGTTTGCGTCAGCCGATGGCAAATAATAAATTGAAGATCTCGCAAAGATCGTTGGAATCGCCGATACCTTGTCTATTGATTTAAATAATGATAAAGCAGCATAATGATAATGATAGATTGGATCGTAGCTCGAATGACGAAAAACATAGGGAATCGGGATAGAAAATCTTTGCGAGCATTCTTAGGGAGTACGATCTTGTAAAGCTTACTATGTTGTATCGGATTAATCGACAGTACGAGATTAGGATATACTTTTTTTCCGATGGTTCGATTATCTGAACGATTGCATACCTGCACAGCGCAATCTCAAGTCCGAATGTACCAGCTCAGAATCAATAGCAATTAACTTTCTTTAAAATCTCTATCAACAATGTTATAGTGGGTGTACAAAGTATTCGTAGACATTTAAAAAACGAATATCGTTTGTCGAAATTGTTAGAAGAATTGGATTACCAGCTATTGTAATGTGTAAATAATTTGTTTTTTTAACCCTCGTGACAATTTGACAGTTATAGTGTCCTGTTATTTGTAAATAAAACTTTGTGACTTTCATTTCTTTATATAAAGAAACATCTAATCGAAACCTACCGAAGGCTTATCTCATCAATTTGAATAAAAAGAGCATCGCAAAATAACCGTTTATCTTGCTGATTCATAAAGGTAATTCATTTTTTATAATATCTCATTCGTTTGATGTGAATTCGACAGTGTCAAATTTCTTATAAAATATATGCTTTCATAAATATACCCTGGCATGTTTATTACTTGTAATTACATTACAATTACTTGTAATTGCAGAAATAAAAGTACAATTACATGTAATTGTAATTGGTAATTGCAATTACTTTGGCTCAACCAGTAATTGTAATTGCGGACCACAATTACAATTACAGTGATTCGAGAAGTAATTGCAATTGCCAATTACACTTACATGTAATTGTAATTTTATTTTTGCAATTACAAATTACAGTAATGGGTGAGTAATTGTAATTGTAATTGCAATTACTTTTAGCCCAACTCTGGGCCAAATACATGTGAAAAGGATTCAAACTAGAATCGAAACGTCGATGATTATTTCATATCTGCAAAATTGTTCTTTGATTTCTCAGTAGTAATTGATCGAACCGTAGCGCCGAGAACATTAAACATTTCTTATAAACAACAGTGTTTACGCACGTGGAAAGCCGTCAATGCTCCGACAGCAGGAGTCGCGAACGTGTCGAACCAAATGAAAATCGAATCAAAAAAGTTTTGTATTTCCATTACCATTTTAGTCGATACGTGAGCCTTTTATCGCTTATTAACCCTTAGCACTCGAGAGGCGCATATGAGACACCATTAAAACTTGCTGTGCCATTAATGAGAATATTGTTTACATTATTAGATATGTAGGTATCTAATCAATTACTGAACATTTAAGTATTTCATAAGGTATAATAGCAATTTCATATCCACCAAATTTAAAATCTCATAAAAAAATGGCAATATTTTAAGTCGAAAGAAATGTTTAATTTTCGAGTTAACCCTTAGCACTCGGCTGTCCCCTCTGAGGCACCACTAAAAATTGCTGTACCATTCTTCAAAATATTGTTTACATTATTAAATATATCGGTATCTAATCAATTACTAAACATTTAGGTACTGTATAAGGTAATGTACCAATTTCATATCCATAAAATTGCAAAAATCATAAGGTATGGAAATATTCTGGATCGGAAGAAATGTTTAATTTTCCAGTTAAAATAGCTCGGAGTGCAAAGAGTTAATATAGCTCCGAGTGCAAAGAGTTAAACAAGTAACTATAGTCGCAATTCTGTCGTGTTTGGTCTCGTTTTAATCATAAAGCCAAGAACATGTGTGGCCGCACTCGGTCTCAGACACTGGTGAGTAAATCCGAGAAGGGGCCCTCACCGGTGTCTCCGAGTAAATTGAAAAAAAAATGGTCTCGTTTTAATCAAAGAAATTTCACCGATTCGTTGGCAGTGTTCGCAACGAAATAACTAAATGTATGTAATAAAACCTGGGATCAGATTACATTTTAGTAATTGATCGAACCGTAGCGCCGAGAACATTAAACATTTCTTCTAAACAACAGTGTTTACGTACGTGGAAAGCCGCCAATGCTCCGACAGCAGGAGTGGCGAACGTGTCGAACACGGCGGAACCGACAACGGTACCAACGCCGAGGTCTGACTCGGTGAGAAACGTCCCGATCAAGTTGACGGACATCTCCGGCAAAGAGCTGGCCATCGCGAGGAAGGTCGCGCCGGCGACGTCCGTGCTGATGTTCATCTTGTTGCATATCCGATTCAAGGACGGCAGCAGATAGTTATGGCAGACGAACGCGGTGATCAGGAAACAGTAGAACCCGAGGAATACATGCAGCACTAAAGCCCCGTGACGACGTTGCTCGTCGGTGAACAGATCTTCAGGGAAATCTTCGCCATCGTCGTCGACAATGATACCGCAATGCTTGGTGGTCGTGGTTTCTACCGGTTGATCGTCGATCTTTTCAATATCGTTGAAACGATCGGTGCTCGACGAATTGCTCGCGAACCATTCTAGAATCAAACGTCTCTCTCTGTTTCTTCTCCCTTCGAGTTTCGCGCATCCGCTTCCGGAGGAAGCGCGGAGGAATCCGTTCAGCCCTCTTCAAAGTTCTTTTACGATCAAGAAATAAACTATAAGGTGCGTTCAGGATTTCAGTCGAGGATACAAAAGATACGTCAGAAGAAAAACAGAAGCGAGAGAGGAGAACCTTTTGTGCGGATCAGTGAGAACGACGAAATTCCAGATTTCTGGTGTTCACATTTATTGAAGGCATACGAGAATGCGTCTGCGGGAAATTTATTTCGGTAGATCAATACATTGATGTATCACACTATGCTAATAGTCGATTGAAAATCAAATCCAGTCACTTTGGCCAGTGTTATCGAATAAAATGGACTTTTTATATCCCAGTAAGCGTCGAGTTTCTTTTAAGGGCGTGGTAACTCCAGTTGCGGATGTTGAGGAGCGGGATCGAAAGTAAAATGCAGATTAACGAGAGCGGATGAGAATACATTTTGTGTATATGTATAGAAATTACATGCACGTTTAAAAGAACAGCGTTCAACACTCACCGCCATTCCGGAGATCCGCACTAACAATCGGGAACCACACGGCTAGCACAACGATCCACGCGCAACATACGTAAAGCCGACTACCGTTCATCTCGCGAGGACTTCGATATCTATTGCTAGGATTCTGATCGGTGGAATGTCGACCTTCGATGCGGCTTCTTTACTGAAATACGTTAAACTACTTGTTGGGGAGCAGTTTGCGCATTTATGGTACATTCGACTGATTACAATCCCTTCCTAACGGCCGTATACACGCGTCGCTATTATCTCCTTGACCATCGTCGACGTTATTGTCTACGTTGATAACAATAACGAAATCTCATTTGAGAAATGTGTTCAGACGACGACCGACTCGCTACTTCAGACGCGGCGAACCACTCGCATTTGCTGATACGTAGTTTGTCCTACAAACTTCTCTCAAACGTTTTGTCAACCGCCGAGCCTCCTCGAACGTCCACCCTCGAGTCTACACGCGAGGAAACATTTTCCGGTAAAAAATTACATTTTATCTTGCACGTAATAATACATTATCTACTTATATCCTATTAGCGGTCGTTTGCGTATCGTTACATCGGACAAAAATCATGACACCGTTTGTGCTATTCCCTGGCAAATTGTATTCCGTACGCGATATGCTTTTTCGGTTTGCATTTGCAAATATTCGCTTCTTCGCTCGCACTAAAAGAAGAAGAAGAAGTAGAGAACAAGTGGAAGATTGAGAAAACGACGGGAAGTATGTATCTCGAGGAAGTTATTACGGCATGGCATGCATGATTCTTCTTACAAAATGTGCACCATATTTACACAGCATACAAACGCAGTCAAACGCGCACACGATGCTTTTACAACAGAGTGCGATAGGACTCTCTCTATCCGGATTACTCGTTACTAGACTGATTTTTACTTTTTTTTTTTAATTTTTTTAGACGGATTTTTATGTGAAATAAAAATTTTTACCATCGACTATAGATAAGAGCAGCCAATTGTAAATTCCTTTCATCTTTTAATGATTTCGACAAGCTGAATCCGATAGATTGATATCTTTAACACTAGAACTACCGAGCACTAAACGCAGTTGGCATACATTGCCTCCTAATAATGACAATATGGCATTTATTTAGATTTCGTACACGGGATATTTAACCCTTTGCACTCGGAGCTATTTTAACTGGAAAATTAAACATTTCTTCCGATCTAGAATATTTCCATACCTTATGATTTTTGCAATTTTATGGATATGAAATTGGTACATTACCTTATACAGTACCTAAATGTTTAGTAATTGATTAGATACCGATATATTTAATAATGTAAACAATATTTTGAAGAATGGTACAGCAATTTTTAGTGGTGCCTCAGAGGGGACAGCCGAGTGCAAAGGGCTAAAGATGTACTTCAATAGAGAAGTTTACTAAAAAAATCTCTCAAAAAAACATATTTATACTTTTAATATTTCTAATCGAAAAAAATTCGCATTAGTCATTTTGATTTGTCCGGTAGTTCTAGTGTTAAATACTTTTAATCTGCTCGTTGATTTAAGTTGTATAAAATCCATCTACTTCGTTACAGTCTTCTCTCGCATATTGTCACTACCTCGGGGATATGGAGGCTCGTAAAGCGTAGAGGTACTACGGTTCTTTGACGTTTACCGAATATAGAAATCGCGTAAATGACAAAGAGGAACCGAGAATCGAGACAGCCCAGTTCAAAAGGTTTGCATGTTGATTTCAACGTCAATGCAGGCTTTTTATTTTTCATTCAATTTTATTACAGAACTTTTACCAACGTATTTGTGAGATTTTTCGAATTCAAAGAGTTTAAATACGATAATAATTTCGACCACATTTACTGATTTAAAGTGTGATCATAACTCGATATGATATAGATAAATATGATTGATTCTCTGTCGAGTTTAGTCGTTTTTCAACCAGGGAAATCTTACAAATATGTTAGTCAAAGTTCTCGAAATAAAGAATAAAAAATGAAAAAAGTTTTGTATTTCTATTACCATTGTAGTCGATACGTGAGCCTTTTATCGCTTATTAAACAAGTAACTACCCTAGTAGCACAAAAATATTAGATAGATATTTCTTTCAAATATTGGAAAAATATTTTTTAAGCCACACTTGTTCATATGAGAAAAATATTGGATCTGAATATTGTATACATGTACAAGAATATACATTATGTGTATATTAGGAAGAAATATTCTATTTGTAATATTAAATAAAGATTTGTATTACAATGAGAAATAAATATTATTTGTATATTAGGAACAAAATATTCTACTTCTAATATGAAATAAAGATTCATTTAATATTTAGAAAAAAATATTTTTCTACTAACATGAAATAGATATTTCCTCCATATTGAAAAAGAAATATTTGTTACTTAATATAAAATAAATATTGTATGTATATTTGAATATTAACAAAAAGATTGAATCTCTTTTTAATATTATATGAATGTGTATGCAATATTTTGTGCTACTAGGGTATAGTCGCAATTCTATCGTGTTTGGTCTCGTTTTAATCAGAGAAATTTCACCGATTCGTTGGCAAAGGTTTCGCAACGAAACAACTAAACGTATGTAATAAAGTTTCGCCTGGCCAAGTAATATCCGACCTGGGATCAGGTTACATTGTAGCGCAACCGACCGCCCAAGGGGAATAAAAAAAGTAACACTATCTGTAGAAACGAAAGTCACACTATGCGTGAGAAAACTGTACTCGAAATCCGGATTGAGCTCCGAATCCGAATACGAGGACTCAGGCTCCTACTATCCGGATGTGCGGATAGTAAGAGCCCTAGAGTGCATACATCGACTTTCATACTGTAACGTCCAGAAACGTTTTTCGCGGTCTCCCATTCGCAACTATAAAATCGTGTATACACTAGAGCTTCGTTCGCCTCTCCATATGCAAAAATGTATAAATCTCTAAATGATCTACTAAATAATAAAAACTTTACAAATTCATTGATTGCGACGAGGTATACAGTGGGTGTACGAATACTTTGCACACCTGTTGTGTATCATTTCGGAGAAACGCCTAATCGGCGAGAAGGTACAGCAAAGATGTCGTAATTGTCAGATACAATGTAATGTGATCGGAAAAGATTCACAGCACCACGTTAACGCGCTTAACGCTTCTGTCATGGTTCTTACTTCACAGTATTTTTCTTGGTAGTCTTGTCTTTACCATACAGAGCGTCTAAAAATAGTCCCGCGAAGACGGTCAACGTGCCTAACCACTGTCTATTGGTCAACGTATTACCAAAAATTAATATAGATCCAAGAACCGTGAAAAATTTCCTAGTAGTAGTTATAATGGAGCATCGTAGTGGGCCGTATTCCACGATGGTAAGAAATATGAAATACTGTCCGCACGCTCCAGCCATCGCGAACATAGCTATATACCAACTGATAGAAGGATTTCTATGTAGGAACTGGATAAAGTCGAACAGCTCTCCGGAAACAAGCGTAACAGCTCCGCTCAACATTGTTGCCCACAAGTTCATATTTAGCATCATATGCCCAGACTTGCTGTTGTACTCTGCTCTCATACGCTCCTCTACAGCGCTAGTTATTCCATCCATCGTTAGAGCAAGTAATAACAGCACTTCTCCGAACACTGATTGTCCTTCGGTCGGCTTCTTCATTGGACTACCATCTTTGTACATGAATAGAGCAACGCCAATGACAACTAAGAAGACAAATATACACTTCCTAACCGGATAAACCTACAAGACAAAGTATCGAATTATTATCAGGACCATATTCTCCATTTTTAATGATCATAAATTTTGTATATGCACTATATGATATCGGCGCTACAGGTTCGATCACGATAATGGTTCAAAACAGAACCTAAACGTCGAAATTATAACTCCGCAAAATTGCTAATTTTTGTATTTGTGATCGAACCTGTAGCGCCGATATCATATAGTGCATATTATCAGGACCATTTATTATGATCATTCTAGGGTAATAAAAATTGTTTAAGCTTGTTGTAAAGTTGAACAATATTGGTCAATGAAATAGAAAGCAATAGAAAAGCAATACCTTGTTCCCCAGCAGTACTCCAAGTATCATCACAGGAATAGGTTTACCAGCTTTTCCAATCACTTGCGTAGGAAAGCTGACAAACCGTAAAGCCATATTAGTGCACACCATTGCTAATAAATACGTGAGAGCAGCTATGGTGTAGTATGATTGCGGAGTAGTGTCTTCGCCTTGTTTGAAAACTGTCAACAAGATGGTCTTGGCGAACAGGTAGTTGACCAAGCATTGAAAGAATACTAAGGTGAACATGTACGTGAACTTCTCGGGATTCTTTTCATCGCCGTATTGTCCTCGTGTGATTTTCTCGTGTAACATGCCACAGTAAAAGTAACATACAAAAATACCAAGCGCACAAAACAGCAGTTTAAAACGTTTCGACGAAACCATCGTAATATTCTATGTACACGAACGCTGTGTCAAAACTAGCAACAGGTTTCTACTTGACGAGTGTTCCGTCGTACGTGAGCTGGTATCACGAAGAAAACAACATTTGAAACATTCTGCTACCCGGCCTAACACAAATGAAAACGTGAACAATACGTGGCAACCAACGGTGAACGTGAATCGTGCTCCACGCGAATCACATGCACCCACATCGTATCCTACGGCTACGTCACAGATTTAAATACCGTATAGACATGTGATGTAATGGAATTATCTGCTGTAACTCTGAATTACCGACAACCATTCCGATCTGTACCGATCCTGTAACGGTGACCGTGAAATATCTTGGCGCGCAAAAATGAATACAAACGTTCCTACAGGTTTTGCAAATCGATACCCTTTTGCAGATTAAGTATTTTTACTTAAGCGTTTGTAAAAGAGTGTCAAATCAAATGTAAATTAATTGTTTCGAGATTCAGAATTGTATTTATTGCAAAGATACATCAAAATTTAAAAGCAATTACCAATTCATTGACTTTGTAATGTATGAATATTGTTTGCATTTGATAAATATGAATGAATACCTTTTATCTTTGATCCTTAATTTAAAAACGCTACGAACTTTCTTTCCAAACCAATAATAAAATATTTATTTGTGAGAAAATATTTGTATCAGGGTTCTGTCGTTCCTTACAATTCTTTATGCAACAAGTATGTACCATTTTAATATACTTGCCTCGCTTTTATATCGCTATTCATCATTTTAAATTATTTGTGAGGTGACTTGTGGGCACCAGATACTCCCAGATACTGTTATCTTGGAACTATAAGATATAGAGCTATAATGGTTTGTGGTTTATGGTTTATTCTTCTCTTTATATACATAAAGATGGCGTTGTAGAGCCTGAAGAATAGCACAGTGGCTGACAGTGACTTCGGTGACGATACACATAGATAGTCTATGGCATAAAGATATCGCAATCAACACTAGATCTGGTTCGATCGTTACGTTAGAGTAAAAAGGTTAGTTGCATTGAACATTGTTCGTGAGATTCACATTTTAAAATTAATATCTTTTACAGGGATTAGTTGAACTCACAAAATGGCTGGAATATTAAATACTCTATATACTGTTATTTTCAAGAGGTCTTCCACCTTCACCTTGGCTATTATAGCAGGCAGTTTCATATTCGAACGATCAGTAGATGTATTCTCTGATAATTTGTTCAAAACTATTAACAAAGGGGTATGTACAAACAACTATTCATAAACTCATGCTATCAGATTTATATCTTAAATTCTATCGCGTCACAATTTCATAAAAGTAACGCGAGATCAAACGACTTCGTAATGCTCCGTATATGTCATTAGTCAAAATTCATTATTTCGGTCAATTATTGAATCGAATGTAACGAAAACTTCGAAATTCTGTGCGCGAATAGATCTGCAAATTGTGTAGGATTAATTTCACGTTTTATCGAAGGGAAACAAAGTTCTAATATAGCTGTAAAGTGTTGCATAATAGAGAAGCTGGTAGGTATTGCAATCCCGCGAAATCCCGAAAATGTTACAATACGCCAAATGAACTATTTCGATGTTACATTTATACTAACTATTCAAACTACAAGCGTAGAGGTTGAACAAACTTTTTCCACTATATGATATTTTCTTAATGACTTGAAGAGCAACGTAGAAGATAAAACAGTTAATTGTCTTTGCCTTTTTACAATCATATTTTCAAAGTTCTACAAACGAAAATTTTGTTTTATACTTTGAACATTTTTCTGATTTTAATTCCCCTAGTAGCACAAAATATTGTATACACATTTATATAATATTAAAAAGAGATTCAATCTTTTTTCAATATTCAAATACATATACGTATAATATTTATTTTATATTAAGTAACAAATATTTCTTTTTAAATATGGAGGAATATCTATTTCATGTTACGAGAAAAATATTTTTTTCTAAATATTAAATGAATCTTTATTTCATATTAGAAGTAGAATATTTTGTTCCTAATATACAAATAATATTTATTTCTCATTATAATACAAATCTTTATTTAATATTACAAATAGAATATTTCTTCCTAATACACACATAATGTTTATTCTTTTACATGTATACAATATTCAGATCCAATATTTTTCTCATATGAACAAGTGTGGCTTAAAAAATATTTTTCCAAGATTTGAAAGAAATATCTATCTAATATTTTTGTGCTACTAGGGTTTAATTAAAGCTACATTTACAAACAGCTCGTTTATATTGAATTCGTTCTAAACAATTTTTACCTTTACTTAACTTCCTCAAGTTCAGTAATAATTTAAAAACGAAGTCTTAACAATCAATAAATATTTCTAATCTCATCATGCTGTTGTTTATATTTCAGAAACTATGGGATGACATTAAACACAACTATGAACACTAGATAAACCGAATCATTTATTACTAGTCAAATAGGTATGTTACTCCGTTAATCTTATACAAATAAAGAACAATCTCTTGAATGCACAATGGTTTTATTCGCTACTTTGATAATAAACAGACAGTTCTTATTGCGTTGGACTATAAGTTTGAAATAAGAACAAAAAAAGATATGTAGAGATTTAAGTTAACGCCTAAAATGTTATTCCTGAGGTCCCATGAAACGACCAGAGAACAGTGTCATCTTTGTTACAGAGTCCACGATCAAAAATAAGAATGGCTTGTCCAATCTGATGTCGTTAGTCCATGATGCAAGAAGTTCGAATGCAACTTCTGTAAATATTTAAACGATAAATCAGTTATTCAATTCATTCGATCGATGAATTATTGAAGTTTTAATGAAACGCGTAATATAGATTCGTGACGACAAAGGATTATTTTAAAAGAACAAATTTTCTTCGTACCTGTATCAGCAGCAGCCAATGTTCCTTCTTCATCTACCTCTATTTTAACGTTTTGCAATATACTCGTCACTCTTAGAACACCGTTGACCGCGGATCTAGTCAAGTTCACAGTAGGTGAGAAGATACTTTCGATGCCCAACTGAAAAAAATTGGAGCGTACATAGAAAATTACAGGGCATCAAGATTTATAAGAACAGGGTCACACTATACAGTAATTCGTTTTCTACTATTGGTACTCACACGTTGCAACGCAGGCACTAAATTAAGAGTATTTTGAATAGTGAATTTCGGCAGGTGGATGTTAATGGTTCTCTCCTTCAGGCTGGCTAATATCGCGGACACAGGAACAGTAGACAAGTCTTGAGACAGTGTTCGCAGATACGGGTCCTTCTCCCTCTTATTCGGCATGATCGTCAGCATGGACGTTTCGCCGTTCTAAATATTCGAAACATTGCAGCAAGAATTGCGATTATAAGTTTTGGTAATTAGTAATTAACCCTTAAAATTGCTGTACTATTATTTAAATAATTGTTTACACTATCAGATCGGTATCTAACCAATTACTACACATTTAAGTATTGTATGAGGTATTATATCAATTTCATATTTATCAAATTTAAAAAATCATAGAAAATGGAAATATTGTAGGTCAGAAGAAACGTTTAATTTTCCAGTTAAAATAGCTCCGAGTGCAAAAGGTTAATTACCAAATAGAGGTGCACGAGAACTCGAAAATGTTGGGTCGGAACGGATTAAGAATTTGATGGTTCGTGAATGTATCAGCATTCCCAAGCATATTCGAGTTCTCGCAGTTCCTTAATTACTTTGATCATACCGAGTAGGGAATTTCTATAATCTCAGCCTCTATAGAGGATATATAAGCGTATCGGTACGTAGACTCGTGGCTCAAGAAATAAGTGTTGGTACACTCGCCGGTCGCAAGATAGAAACATTCGACTCTTGTTTTCTTTCTATCGAACGCCTTCAGCCAGGCTCCTTTGAAGTACATTACAGAAGTCAGTAGTAATTGTGTGTTGGGTGGAATCCCGTTAAGCACAGGCGAATGTAGTTGTCCACGCGTTGCACGCTGGACAAAATTGTTGATTTTTTGCGCGGTACCCAGTGAGTCGTCGAAGTTCACGCTTTCCACATTTGCGTGATAATAGGTTTGCAAAGCGTCTTTGTAGCTATCCAATAAGTTCTGGTTCCTATTCACCCAGAAGCAAGTCGATACATCGATTTCCGTGCCGTTCTCGTTCCTCTGGACACAGGGAGAAAATATTTAGAATAAAATATTTCTAATAGGGACTTCTAGAAGTAGTTGCATCTAATAACACAGTCCAGCACAAGATTAAACTTTTTTCGTGTTCAGCAATTACAAATATATATTATACTAGCATTCCCCCGCCACGCGTTGCTGTGGCACAGTATTTTTAAAAAACATGTACGTGCTGAACCTGTTTGTGATAAGCTATTTCGTTCAATTCCATTTCGCTTTTCGCGTTGCTCTGTAATTCTCTCTCTCTCTCTCTCTCTCTCTCTCTCTCTCTCTCTCTCTCTCTCTCTCTCTCTCTATCTCTGTCTCTGTCTCTGGAAGGATTTAGAGCAAAACACATTCGAAAAAGTCCATTCTATCAAAAGTTATAAGCAGAAACGCGCCTAAAAGAGGGCGAAAAAGTGGTAATGGTGTCACTAATGACGTCACAACTTTTGAACCAATGGACTTTTTCGAATGCTCTTTGCTCTTAATCCTTCTCGAAGAAACGCCGCTTCTAACGGTCCAAACCCCAGCTTTCTACGTTGAGCCGTTCTCAACTGATAGAGATTATATTATAGAGCAATTTTACTTTCGTATTTGGTTTCAGAATGATAAAATCTGTAAGAATCAGGCAACAGTAATCGCTGAACAAATTTGGTGTTATACAGACTGATTGTGAAACTATAAATGACTGATGATTAATATCTCTTGGTGTACCTTCAAGGATGTCAAAGTACGCTGCGTGGTTTTCCTTATCTGAGACTCGCTATCCGGTAGTCTCAATGCCGACACGATTTCCGCTTTCGTCTTTCCGCCAGTCGTTTCCGTTACCATCGTCAGAGCCGCTTTGATGCTGGCTGGTGACAATATCAAATTTCCCTCGTGTTCTTTGCTCAAGGACTGCAATGATATTCATATTCGTTCGTCGATTGTTGTCTTTTATTTTCTATGTCTCTAATTGCATTATAATTGGTAGAGTGAGACATAGCACACATAGTTTCTTACCTGCGTTAAATACGTATTGAAGAGATTGTCCCGATCATCGGCATTCAAGCCGGCCTGCAAGGCGTCTAGAAATATGTTTACGTTAATATCTGTCGCGAAGCGTTTATTTGCGATCTACTCCAAAAGCGCAAGAGAGAAACAATCACCACAACTACGAGTCACAAATTTTTTTACTCGAAGAGAATTTCAAACGTACACATGCAGAACTATACACAGTCGGGCAATCGACTGAACCATTTATTTCCTTCATCCGCTACATTAAACTCGATTAACGTTAATTTGAAAGAGAGGTAAAAGAAAGAATTATTGTCAGGGAATGTTTTAGAAGCGAGATTGAGACCGGAGTCGACAAAGCAAGGGATAGACGAACAAAACTGTGTTTCCATCGATCTTGTTCACAGACGGATATCCATAAAGTCAATTGCACCATGCGTCGAAAGAGATTAACCTGCGTTCGGTATTTCTGATCCGAATTTCGACTCCAAGACTTGCACGGCGGACTGATTTCCGAGAGGATTCGTTACTTTGCCAATAAAAAGGATCGTTCCCGTGGCTTCATCTTCGATGTAGAAGACGAACGGATGAGTCGCGTGGAACGATTCGTCTTCGATCTTGTTACCGATCTCGACCTCTGAAAATCAATAATGTTTCATTAGCCGAACAATAGATAACACTGTCCAACAAATTTCAACTTTTTTCATGTTTCCATATAACTGTTGGGTGGATCTTATAGAGTTTTTCGCGCTGATTCCGAATCTGGTCTTAATATTTCTCCTACGCGCACAGTTTTTAGAACCATGAGCTTGAAAAAAGACATATTTTTCAGATAAATTAAAAAATATCATCAAAAAATGGTGCAAAAGTGGTGCCTCTCCCTCTTTAACGATTGTTTAAACATGTTTAAACAATCATAATGTATTACTATAGCACATCGCTGGATTCGGGAAAGTCTAGAGTATCTTTCGCTGTACAGAACAATACAATATCTTATATAATAACATCACAATATTTATTCAGAGTCGAAAAATATATCTTTTTTTTCAAACTCATGTTTCTCAAAAACTGTGCGTGTAGGAGAAAAATTAAGACCAGATTCGAAATCAGCGCGAAAAACTCTATAAGATCCACCCAACAGTTATATGGAAACATTTTTGTTGTTGGACAGTGTAATTAGAGAGACGGTAGAATGAAGAGATTACCAGTTGCCGCGTAAGCCGTGGTTCCATTCTCGTTCACCTCTACCCCAGCTTTCTGATAGATGTCCGTGACTTTCAAGCGTCTGGAGGCGCGTTTCGTTAGGGCGATTCCCGTCAAAGTGGCCGTGTCGTCGAAAATATCACGAATGCCAAGCTAACCGAGCAAATTGACGAATTAGGACTGTGACGTTGTTAGGAACATTCCTCAATCGGAAACAAAGGGTATAGCCGGATAAGATGGTCAAAAATGCCCTTGAACCGAATTTTATCGACGATGCGTCATTCGATAGGGCACCAAGAAAAAACATACTGTGCAAAGTTTCAACCCTGTATCTCGATCGGGAGGGTAGTTATGGGGTAAAATCGAAAAATCAGTTTTTGGCCTTTTTTACCTAGTTAATGATGTCCAGAAATTCTGAAAAAAATCTGACACATGTCAAGTACCCAAATTCATACTTTGCAATTGGTTTCAGATTTTTAAATTGAAAATCCTGCTTGTAAAAAATCAAAAACCTCAAAAAAATCGAAAAAATGCAGATTTTACATGGAAGTTCTGAATTGGCCAACTTTATATTTTTACAGTAGCGATATATTGTTACAGGTATTGTTCATGAATTTTTTCAGATTTTTTGGTTTGGTGCGTTGTTGTTAAAAAAAATAAAAACCGATTTTTTCGACGTTTTTTCCGCGAAGAACTAAGCTAACCTTAAAATTATTACGTTCTATTTATTCTGTAAGTCTATCAGACACTTATAAACCTTGAACATTTCTCAAAAATAATTAAACAATGAAATCGGCTTGATTAGTATTTTTACTGTCAGTGTATTACATCTAAAAATATTAACCACATTCCTAACAGCTCGGTTGGCTCAGCGCGTTGATCGTTCGACTGTTGTCCTGCTTATACTAGGTTCACGCCCGGCATACGTATAATTTTTTTTTTACTTGATCAATTCTTTTTTTTATGTCTAACTGTATAATAATCAATGGTATTTTTGTAGATTTCTTTCAGAAGCAATATTTAAATATTTAAGACATATGTTAAGGTAAAATTCGCAAAAAAAATTTTGGAGTAATTGTTATTATCATCAATTTTTAGTTATGCGTCTTCTTAATTCTGGTAGTATTATATATTTTCTGCAGTAAATCTATACGTATCCTCGAGTTTTAAATAATCCGTTATAGGGAAAATCTATTGTAATCTATTCTTTCGAAGCATTCGTTTTTAGTACCTCGTCTTTAGTGCGGAACGGCAATTATTGTGTATGAATCACCATTGTGTAAAACTATATTTCGACGGACAAAGTGTCCGTGTTTTATTATCTTGTACCTTTACGCTGTCCGTTTACGTTTATCTTTACGTTTACGTTCATCTTTTCTTTTCTCTCCTTGCTTTCTGACTCTGTCGATCACGACCAACAGGTAACGGATTACTAGGGTTGTTGTTACCTGTTAATTCTTTATCGGTCGCGGGTGTAGTTGGGGAGGGGTACGGTTTTAAAACTGAACTTACCCCTTCCAGACCGGGGTATGGAAAAAGTCCGAAATGTGAAAATTGTGTGAGTATTATCAGCATGGCAAGTGTAGAAGTCGTTGATGCCAAAACCTCGTGTGTTAGGTGTGTTAAATGTAACATTTTGGTTCGAAAATTACACAGTACAAAAAAAAAGATAAATACAGTTATAGAATCAATAAGGTGGTCTAGAATTTTAAATAAAGAGATATATTTTTTAAATATTTAAATACTGCTTCTAAAAGAAATCTACAAAAATACCATTGATTATTATACAGTTAGACATAAAAAAAAGAATTGATCAAGTAAAAAAAAAATTATACGTATGCCGGGCGTGAACCTAGTATAAGCAGGACAACAGTCGAACGATCAACGCGCTGAGCCAACCGAGCTGTTGGGAATGTGGTTAATATTTTTAGATGTAATACACTGACAGTAAAAATACTAATCAAGCCGATTTCATTGTTTAATTATTTTTGAGAAATGTTCAAGGTTTATAAGTGTCTGATAGACTTACAGAATAAATAGAACGTAATAATTTTAAGGTTAGCTTAGTTCTTCGCGGAAAAAACGTCGAAAAAATCGGTTTTTATTTTTTTTAACAACAACGCACCAAACCAAAAAATCTGAAAAAATTCATGAACAATACCTGTAACAATATATCGCTACTGTAAAAATATAAAGTTGGCCAATTCAGAACTTCCATGTAAAATCTGCATTTTTTCGATTTTTTTGAGGTTTTTGATTTTTTACAAGCAGGATTTTCAATTTAAAAATCTGAAACCAATTGCAAAGTATGAATTTGGGTACTTGACATGTGTCAGATTTTTTTCAGAATTTCTGGACATCATTAACTAGGTAAAAAAGGCCAAAAACTGATTTTTCGATTTTACCCCATAACTACCCTCCCGATCGAGATACAGGGTTGAAACTTTGCACAGTATGTTTTTTCTTGGTGCCCTATCGAATGACGCATCGTCGATAAAATTCGGTTCAAGGGCATTTTTGACCATCTTATCCGGCTATACCCTTTTAACACTAAACCTACCACCTGCCGTTCAAACGACTGACTTTAGATTTTTCATCTTACAATTATTGAAATGACGAAGTTGCTTGCATGGAAATCGATTCGATAAATTTCTTTATCCAAGCACGTGTTGTGATTCCATAAAATCGATATAAATAGAGCTCTGTCATTTTTGTAACGTAAAACATTTAACCCTTCGCAGTAGAAGCTATTTTAACTCGAAAATTAAACATTTCTTCCTATCTAGAATAATTTTATGGATATCAAATTGACGTAACACCTCCTCTAGTACTTAAATATTTTAGTGATTGACTAGATATAAAATAAACAATGTTTTGAACAATAGTGTAGCAATTTTTAGCAGTGACTCTCTGAGTCGCATTAATATAAACTCGGTAGGTTTTGTGTTAACGATTTGCCCGGTCCGTCGATAGCTCGTAGTCGCGTTTAAATATTCTTCGAAAGAAAGGAAGGTAACGCGCTAAAGCCACCGTGGACCGGATTATTTGAACAGAACCGCGAATCGACGCACCTCGCGAAGGATAGACTCCAAATGATTAGTGTACTCAAATTTGAACTTTGGAATGATGACGTCCACGGGTAAATCCTGCATATGCCACATATGTCTCGTCAGTACAAACTGGTTGATATTGTTGGTGATCTTGTCGACTCCGTCTTTGGTCCGCGGCAGCAGCAAGTACATAGCGAACTTGTGTCCCTGCAATTAGACAAAGCAAATGCAGTTTCGCCGCTCTGTGTAACTCGGTAAAATCATATCAAGCTGATATATATTTCGCGTACATCGTACGGTATACGCAGGATTTTTGCATCCAGTTCCGCAGATTCGATGTAATAGAAACGACCAACGGTGTGCATAAGAGGAACTTGAAGTGTCCTATTCGACCCTATATAAAACGCTCCGGTTTGAGTATTCTTCTCTGAGAAATATTTGCGATACCATGAGCCCTTGAAGTAGATCGCATTCGTGATCACCATCAACGAGTTCTTGATCTTACTCTCTGAAAAATATGGTTGGTGGTTTTTAACGTGTATTTAATACAAGTTAGTGCATCCCCATTTTAATTCGTGTAATGTTTAGAACACTGATATTAATTTACGTATCGGTGGTTAGTACAACAATGATTTTAAACACTTGAGAATTGTAGAACCGACAAGAAAATATTACAAACATACACACTCTAGATAAAGGTAAAATTTTCTCTCGATCGCACTTGAAAACATAAATTTATTATATACACACACTCTAGAATGGTGTTTTCCAACAGGTAAGAATGTTGCTATCCCAAAAAAAGAACATTAAAACATCAGATTCTTCTCTAATAAACTAAAACTATTTTATATACCGATCTTTTGCTTTCGAAAATTAAAGCTGTATCTTATAAACGAATAGGAATTAAAATGCGGATACGTTGATGGACGTGTTTTTAGATATACAGTGACTCCCACTAATATTCGGACACTCTTAAAAAGACGATAACTTTTTTAATATTGTACTTATACGATTTGAACCTTTTTGGGAAGTTAGAGCAATTAGTTTGCTACAGGATGTGAAAACAAAATTTTTGTCAACAATTGCAATGAATCGGAATTGTAGTAAAAATATTAAAAGTTACATTTTACAACTTTTTTATGTCGGCCTGTATTGAAAATTTAAAAACTACGTTTTGTAGATCTGTGTCAATTACAAAATATTTGGAAAATTTCGTGAAAATCGGGCGACGTTACAATGAGCAGCAAACGTTTAAAGATGGTAAAAATTACAGATTTTCACGATTTTCGGCCTATAACTGCAGTAAATCTTCGGATTCTTACATCTTTCAATGCCTGTCGTTTTTTTCCGCATCAACCGATTTCGATGAAACTTTCGCAGTGCATATAATTGACACAGAACTACAAAACGTAGTTTTTCAATTTTCAATATAGGCCCACATAAAACGTTGTAAAATGCAACTTTTTGTATTTTTTCTACAATTCCGATCAATTGCAATTTTTCATCAAATTTATTTTCATATCCTGTAGCAAACTAATGGCTCTAGCTTCCTAAAAATATTCAAATCGTATAGTACAATTATAAAAAAAGTTATCGTCTATTTAAGAGTGTCCGAATATTAGTGGGAGTCACTGTACGTGAAATAAGGATCTCTATTCCTTACCATCCTCCACCAATCGTTCTATATTTCCATCGGTGATGTTGCTGACCCATTGGTTAATGTCTTGAACAATTGGTTGGGCGTTTGAAAAATTCGCGATTTTCACATCGGTGGCGTAGAAAGTTTCCGCGATAGCCTGGTATCGTTGTCTGATCGATATGATCGCGTCGGTGTAAATTCTCGTTCCGATGTTCACCTTGTAAGCCGGCGAATTAGCCTGCGAACCGGTTCAACAATTAATCCGCGGAAGGCAAACGGGACATCTTTGAATTGCCGTTGTTTATCTTACTCGAAGCGATCGCAAGATATTGGTGAATCTATCTCTGGTGGCAGTTAGAGTGGCAGGCAGTCGCATCGCGTGGGCGATCTCAAGAGCAGATTGCTCCTGCGCGCCCTCGTACAACAGGACCAGCGCGATTTTCAGCGAGATCGGCGACACGAGCAGATTGTCGGGCTGTTTCCTGCACAATGCCTGGCGACAAAGAAAATCGTCAGAGTACACGATGCCAAGTTCTCGCACTACCTCCTTTTACACGAAACAACTTAGACGGTTTTTAGAAGCTTGTAACTCGGAACTGGAGGCAGATGGAGAGACGTAATTTCGTAGACTTGTTAAATGCTATCAGGTCTCAATATTGACAAAACATTAATCTTCTAACATTAGTAGGTTCCAAGATATTGATTGATTGATTGGCCTTTATTAGCTTTCACACACACACACACACAGCTATTCGCATAATTTAGTGGTATTACTATCCTAATAATAGCTTACTAACGTAATTAACACATTACCGACCGGTGATTATTGCATATTTTTGAAAAATGTATGGTACATGGCTAAATTTTCATTTAGCATTTAGTATGAACCTAACTAAGTCACCATCAATAACGTCGTCTAATAGTTTCATTTAAGATTGCAATGTCAAAGAAAATGTCTATGCTTCTTTTTGGTACAGCAGAATTATTGAAAATCCTCTTAATAGGCTTCCGGTCGGTAAAGTGTTAAAAATTAAATAGCGTTCTTTTAAACTAATTTTTACAAACGCATTTTCTCAGTATTGCAAGAGGTATATCAAAGCTAACGAACTTGGCGGTATTTTGTTTGATCTCACAACTTTTTACGGCCATAGAGAACTTGGCACCTGCGTTTACAGGATGTTTTTCTTGGGATAAATAATTACCGCGAACAACGACCAGTCGAATGAGGAGAATCGTTCTCCTCGGTATGGCACAAAATCGTCTTCGTGGATATCGTCATTGTTCCCGTTCGCAAGACCGGTGCTGCGAGCAGTTGCGTTCGAAACATTGGGAATTCCCGTTGTCGCGGCTCCGCATGGCCCCGTCGCAACCGTGGCAATTATCGTCACCAATCCTGTAAACAATACATACGTATATACATAAATAATTTCTTCGTGGAAGCTTCGAGGCGGTTCGATCCGAAGAACGGTCCACGATCGAAGGATCCATACACTCTATTTATTTTTGTTTCTCCCGATAAATCGTGAATACAAGAAAACAAATCGGACGAAAATCGAGAAGGAATGACCTCTTACCCAATATATCGGCGAAGTTCATAGTCGCAGATTTTCAGTATTCGCCAGATAAGTACAGTTGATAACTGTCTGCCGGAGCGTACGCGATCTTGCAACGATTCGACAACGCGTCGAGGCAGAATGGCAATGACGTTTTCGATCTCAACCAGCGAAGTTCATGAAACGGGGAACCGGTCGGTCGGCTTTATCCGTTCGTCTGTCTGTAAGTCCGTTTGTCCGGCCGTTAGCTGGTTCGTCCGTCCTCTAAATCGCGTACGCAACAGAGGAGAAGCGATACAAGGCAAGGGGGAACCGCGGCTGTGTTCGGCAGGACGAATCAACGGGAAAGAAATGTCGAGGATGATTCATGGATACGAACGGAGCTGTCCGCTTATTCCAACGATACACCGTCGTCGTCGTCGAGGAAACACGGTTTGCGTAATCTGCTGGAACGTCGCCGTCAGTACGCGTATTATCTTCAACATTAAAGACAACAATTCCTCGTGTACGAAATTATTCTATTATGAGACGGACGAGTAAATACAAGAAATGGCACATCTCCGACGGACTTACACACGAATCGTTTATTCGTAACAGAAGACGGGTTCGGAAGAGGGAAAATCATGTTGTTTTCGGGCTATCGGACGTGTTCCTTCTCTCCATCCGTTTCGCGGATTGCTGTTGTTCGTCTCCGTGGCCGTTGAGACCGAAATCGCTCCGGCGTTAGAAAAACGCCGATCAACTCGGCTACTTACTCCTGCGAAAGAGAATCACCGGTCAAATCGAACCAGAACTATAGCCAATTCTTTGTACTGGGACCGCACTGTAGCACATTCTTCGAGAATCCTATTAATAGATTTCTGGTAGCTTTTTTTTCACGCGTATCTTGGTCGGACTCGACAAAAAAAAACGTGTTGTCGAGAATTAACAAGATAACAGCTTTAAATCAACGCTGCTCGTTTTCTTGTACAGTAAAGTCGCGATCTAGCTACCAACGCCTGTTCCGAGCAGGAACACAGATCGTGTAGGGAAACTATTTTTATTCTTTTACTCTTGCGTGGATGTCCCCTGGTAGAAGGGGTAGGCGAAGGGACAGTGATCGTGGAGATTCTCAGGGAGTTAGATCGTGACTTTACTGTACATATGTTTGTAAAAATATAGGAATCGCGATACCTGGGGAAGCTGATGCTGCAAATGGGGGTGAGCCAGGGCCGTCTTAAGATATTCGGCGCCCGTGGGCTACTAAAAATAATGGGCCCCTCTTCATAAGAAAATACACGGGATGGCTAGCGGGAGGGGCGTGACCAGCAAAGTTATACTAATTATACTAATAACTAAATAACTAATAATAACAAAAAAATATAATACCAATAAAAATTGCCGCCCCCAAAAGGCTTACACCCCGGAGCTTAGCCCATTTAGTCCTGTGCTTAAGACGGCCCTGGGGTGAGCGCACAAACGGCCTCCTAGGAGTTAGCCCCCCACTTGTTGAATTAAATAATTTCATCAGTTGTGCTTTCTCAATTTTTCATCTTATTTTTTATATTATGGTTGTAATATTCGAGCACAATACATATAGCACAAACATAGCACAATTCAGCACAACTGATGAAATTATTTAATTCAACAAATGGGGGGCTAACTTCTAGGAGGCGCACAAACGATGGTTGTGAAACTGCTCCTCATGAAACATAAGCACCGATCTGCGCACCGTAGAGAAAGATTTCGCTGGTGAACGGAAGCACGCTGGTTGCTACTTCGGTAACCCAGCAGGTCTGTTTTCGGAGCGGGAAAACCCGTGGAACGGGATATCCTTCGTATCCAGTTTTTGCGGAAGATCCGCAGTTACTCGGATAACTCGGATAAATATACAGGGTGGTGCTTATGTAATTGTCAGTGTTTGTAGAGAAATTTGAACGAAGTGGAAGCAAATGATATATTAGTATCGGCGGTAATAGCCCTTGTAAATCCAAAAAAATGAAGAAAAATGAATTGATAATTTTCACAAGCCGAAAATGCATAAAAATCTGCAATCGACCGATGACATAACAAATGTTTTTAACTGATGCTTGATTTCTCTGATAGACCGTCACCATTGGCGTACATATTAGGAACGTATGTGCAAGTTGGGGGACCTTCTCCTCACCAGACAAAGATTCTAACTACGCCAATGATATCGTCAGACAGCGAGTCATCTGTCCTTGATTGCTTTTTCTTCGTTTCTGCAAAAAAAAGTACTTGAGGGGTCTCATATTTCAAGGATTATTCAGAGATCAAGCGAAAATTTCTCTTGCCTCTGCTTTATATAATTGTAGAAGGCACGCGTTAAGAATAGTTTACCTGCCGGGTCCGTGAAAGTAGGTTTATTGTTTGCATTAACAGAGACACGATACCTGAAGGTACAAAACGATTTACTAATGACTTCACAGAGAAACAGAAATAGACTCCAAGCAGATGGCACGGAATACGTCTCACGGTGTACCTGCGTTGTTCATGAAGCTCGTGATTAGACAACGGATCTTTATGCAAAATATTTTTTACCTGAATTGCAACAAACTAATCACCGCTATCTACTCATGATTCTAGCCTAAAGCCGGGCAACTTCTTCCCCGCCGTCGCTTGCGCGAGCCGCCAGTTGCCCAGCTCCGTTCTAATGTAACGATCCGCCCTGCTTTGGTTCAGTCCAGAAAATTTCTGTGCTGAAGAAACAATCGCATTGTAACACAAGTAAAAATTGTACAATTTTTCGAATTTAGACATTATCCGCAGCTAAATTCGTATATAAAAATATTGATACACGCTGTAAGTTAAATAACAATTTCAGAACACGTTAAAATCTATTGCCGCTGCGTTGGGCCATCAGATACGATTCTTCTTTGATTTGCTCGCGTAATATCGCAGTCTCGTCTTCGCTACTGCTCGAGTGGTTTATTACATTTATCCTCCTATTTCGTTTTCTTCTTTTCTTCGTATTTTCTTCATACCCTGCGCCCCTCCCGCGCTTTCTCTTTCGCCTTTCCAATTCTTGCTCAGCTTTTTCCAGTTCGGACAATTCTTCGACACGAACCGATACCTCGTCTTCTTCCACGCAGAAGGTATCCTAAAAGATATCCGAAAACAATTAATCGACAGGTTTTCTGATAAGCGTTGTACAATCAAAGTATCGTGCAACATTTCGCGCTTACATTTAAGTAGGATTCGTGAGATTGCGACACAGGCTGCGAATATATTTCGATGCTAGTATCGACGGCCCGTGGTTCCTTGAAAATGAACCCATCGTGCCTTTTCACAGGACTCCTGATTGTCTGCAAGTAGTGCGCTCTCATGTCAGTAGTGTCATGCACGTTCTGCGTGTAACTGACGAAGTCCTCGAGATCTTGATCAGTCCCTGAACTTCCGTCGGTAGTGTCAGCCTCGTTGTTCAAGGAAACTTCTGCCTCATCATTGATGAACTCGTTCCTTGCTCTCCTCCGTCTTCTTTCACGTTCATTGCTCAAAGAGGAAAGCACCTTGAAACGTTTCGATCTCGTGCTATCGACCCTCTCGCTCGCCAAATTTTCTTTCACATCCTCGAAGAAATAACTGGTATCGAACTCGACGCTTTTCTTCTTATCCTCGAAAAAGAAATTACTCTGTACATCATCAACTTTATTCGTAGCTCGATCGTTCGCATTCCTTCTGAAGTCGCGCTTCAGGCTCAAGTTCTTCTTCACGCTCGCCAACTTCCTCGCGATACTGGTCCCGGAAGTAGACTTTTCTGCTGATTTTTCAACAGAGATCCAATCGTCGTCCGAATCCCACGCTGGGAAACTACTCGCGCCTCCTTGGGACTTGTGCTTCTCTTCTTTGAACCAATTCGACGTGTCACCATTTTCTTCGGAGCCGCAAACCTCGAAATCATCGTTCCACACGTAGTCGTCTATTGAAAACTCTGCGTCGACTGTTTTCTTCTTCCGGAAATCTGAATCTCT
Organism: Lasioglossum morio; assembly: GCA_916610235.2. Classification (NCBI taxonomy): domain Eukaryota; kingdom Metazoa; phylum Arthropoda; class Insecta; order Hymenoptera; family Halictidae; genus Lasioglossum; species Lasioglossum morio. The sequence continues at coordinate 19,351,105 of OU744323.1, read as the reverse complement.
TCTGGCAGTCGGTGTAGTCTGTTTAGTAAAACATTTCATTTCCGGCTCCTTCTGTTTAAAGGAACGTCTCATCTCTGGCTCAATTTGTTTAAACAAAGATTTCATTTCCAGCTGACTTTGTGCAGTAGAAACGTTTGCCTCCAGCTGAATTCGTTTCGAAGAACATTTCACTTCCGGCTCCTTCTGTTTAAAGGAACATTTCATCTCTGGCTCGATTTGTTTAAACGAATCCAGCTGTCTTTGTGCAATAGAACATTTCGCTTCCGGCTCGAAATCTGGAATATCGGCTAGGTCCGCGTCGAACTCGTCTTTGAACATGTCGTCGTCAGACTCTACGGCCGTCGCTCGAGAGTCGGAATTCGAATTGATTAGAGCTATCTCGCTAATCGCTTGTGTTACGCTCAGCAAGCTCTTTTTCTCTATGTATGTGTTCGAAGTAACATTAGTTTCAATTGCATTCTCGCTCCTGTTGGATGCTGTGAAGCTACAGAATTCGACGTCCTCCATTTTCAAACTCTTGACGGGCGTTGCGACTTCTTTAGTCGAACAATTAGTGCCATCATAGTATTTAGAAGATGCCTCTGCAATCTGAGCGCTCTCAGAAGCAATCTCAGCGCATTCAGAGTCGGATGATTCATTTAATATGTCCTCGAACGAGCCTGGTTCGAAATTGTGCGAAACGAGTGTGTTATTCGTTGCTACTTTTTCAGCGTAATCTGTTCGTCGTGAAAGATCCCCGAAGTCTTTAACGAGACACGTGTTATTCTTCTTTTCTTTATCTTCTTCTTCGAATCCATCGCTTTCGTTCGATTTGCTGCTGTCGTCAAGCAAGTCCTCGAACTTCGATTCTGCGGCGATGCAATCGTTGTATTCGATTTCTTGGAGCGTTTCCATGAACACTTGGTCGTCGATATCATTATTAGCATCATCGTTGTTACCGCAAGGACTGTTTCTATAACTGATATCGTACTCATCCGAGATCATATTTTCCTGTTGTTTTCGACGAACGACTTCGTCCAATGTGACTAGACAATCGAGAATGCTTTGATCGGGTATCGAGAATTGAAAGAAATCTTTGTTCAGAGAAAATTTAGGCAGATACAAATCGCTTATGTCATCCGTTTCTTTTATGCTCGTATCCTTCTGCGAATTTCTCACCGCGCACATTGTAAGAAAATCTATCGCTGCGGTATCGCAAGATAAAATCTTTACGTCGTTTGGTTTTGTCATCTTGGAGGCTTTGTTATTCCAAATAGGTTCCACGGTCGGTACTCTGAAATCTTTGTCCACGACATCCTCTTCTTTTCTGCTTTGGAAGAAATCCATCAAAGATTTTGTTTTACCGCACTGCAACTCCGGGTTTGATTCTAAAATATCCATACTTGTATTAAGTACATTTTTCGATCGTTGCCATCTACAAGAACAAGTTCAATTATTTCATCACCTGTTGCTGCTGTCTTTTTAGAAACCTTCTTGCTTTTGGTTGGTTTCTTGTCTAACTTTTTCTTCTCGTTCTTTCCTTTTACGGTTGGAGTTCTTGGTTGCACCTGGATGTGCATCTTCAGACATTCCGGAGTCAACGAGTCGGGAATCATACGTGGATTATCTTGATAAAGAGATGAGAGAATGTTGCCCGTATTTAATACCTTGGTATTTAGAGAATCTCTTCTAGCTATCGTTGTCTTTAAGGTCTGCAATTTTCATGAACTATTATTTTAGAGACTGTTTCAAACCAGGGACTGAAACGGTTCTAAAAATAACTGTTGCACAGGGTGGTATTTACATATTTTTAAACATATCAATTACCTCATGTTCTTTTCCATCCGTGACAAGGATGATGATATGACCGTCGCGTTTTCGGCCGGTTCTTCCCATTCTTTGTACAAGCCGAGTAGGCGAATGTTGAGATATGTCGAAGCATATTATTAGATCGACTTCTCCGACGTCTAGTCCTTCTTCTCCTACATGGCAAGACAATATTGTTAATATCAATAATAGGTTTACGGGACTTTTTACGGTAACCATGCTGTCATGTTACAGTAAGACGCTGCGTACCTATACTTGTAGATATAAGAACGTTAACGCGATTATTTCGAAAATCATCTAACGCTTTTATTTGCTGCTTCTGTTTCTGTCCAGCTTGGCCGACGAACATCTGAGGTCTTATTAATGGCCGGCATTGCAACAGTAAGACGTAAACCTCGCTGACGATGTCCCTATACTACGCAATACGTAAACTAATAGACGTCTTTGTAATTTCTTTTTAATCTTAAATATTTCCAGTGCGAACCTCGACAAAAACTATTGCCCTTGTATTATCCTCTCCATTTTGATTCCTCTTGAAATGATGTTCGAGCAGTTCTTTCAATTTATCGAATTTCGTGTGGCCGAATGTGAGATTTTGCGGAATCTGCAAGTAACTTTCATATTACAGTCCGATAATATTTTGGAGAACAAACGTTTCTTTTATGCAGAATAATATCTACGAACATCCGAATCTGGGGATAGAGTCTTCACATCCGGAAATTCGCCTAGGTATCTTTCAATGTTTTCGAGTAACTCTTGCAGGTGTATTTCCTCGTTCATCCAAAATTTATCGGAGTGATCTATCAACAACGAACGCATCAAAATTGTAAAACGTTGAGGCAACTATTTTAAGATAAGTGTAAAATAGTGCAAGATGCTAATTGAATGTTCCGCGTTTTCTTACTGTGATAAAATTTCAGAAACGCTCGAAGACCGTCCCTGACCATTAATTCGTACGCGTGATACATGGTCATCAATATATTTAACGTTTTCATGATGTGTCCATTTCCAGGCTTATTTCCCTTCTTCTGAAATTCTTTCAGCAAATAAAATATCTACTGGACAGAAAATAACATTTCAACAATATAGGCTATAGTTATAAATAATAAATCTATATACACGTAACATCATAATTTACCCTTCCTTTAGAAATATTGGCTGTATGTCCACGAAGAACATTGCTCTGAATTAATACTCTGACATGCCGGTCCATAATGGTAATATATTGCTCTTTATACTCTGTTAATTCATTATTCAGGGGCACCAAAATTACGTCAACTTTCCTTTGGTTGATATATGGTATAATGTCGGGGGAAGTATCATCTCTTAATTCTACGTGAGCTATACACAAGTTTTGTATCACCTATAGAAAAACATGTAGAAAATTTTATTAACTCACGACTAATGTTTGTAATAATGAACATTACCTCGTGAACATTGTCAATTTTATTTCCTGGTGTTGCCGAAAGGGCTAGTAGCCTGTAGTTTTTATTCTTTTCATTTAATATTTTAATGCACTGTACAGAAAAAAAAGGTTTAATATTTTACCTATGAAAATCAAAAGGCTCGTTTTCAGAATTGCAAAGGTGCAGCCTAAATTGATCTTACATCTAATGCTTTTAACTACTGAAAAAGCTCATCTTTGTATTATTGAGAAATGAGAGGGCACATCTCATACCCTTGCAATCCTGAAAATGGGTCCACCCCCTTAAGTAAAGTAATATGTGTTAGTACTGTTATGTCATTCGTTTTACTGAGGATACCTCGCAATAAGAATGCTTTCCCAAGGCTCTATGAGCTTCGTCGATGACTACGCATTTCACTAAATTAGCAGGCACAATATTCTTTTCGAGGTCATTATGAAAAACCTGAGGAGTAGCGAATATCACTCTCTGTTTGCACCAGGCTACTTCACGTTGCTTTTGATTGACCGCTCCTGTAACATCGTGCGGATACAGAGAAGTTAAGAATCATTTTTTCAAATTGCACATTGTCTATTTCATACCTGTAAGTTCTATAGTCTCCACGGTAGGTATGCCCATTACATTGTGGCAGGCAAAAATTTGTTGCGCAACCAACGGTTTAGTAGGTGCCAAGAATACAACTTTTCCGCAAGGGTACCATCTCCAAAAATTATACATAACAACCGCGGCGATAAATGTTTTTCCCAATCCTGTTTGCGAGTTGATAGAAACGCATAGTTAATGATTTTTATAGAATTGCATTTTTCCATTGATCTTTTAATCTTACCAGTTGGTAAACAAACTAAAGTGTTGCAGTACAATGACGCTTTGACTACGTTAAATTGATAATCTCTGACAGGATAATTCTCCGGGTATATCCACGTTTTTCCAGCTGATAAGTCGAATCCTTTTGTTCCCGGATCGGACGAAATTTGGAGATTTTGTGACTGCTCCATTTCCAAAAGTTTCTCCCCATTGGACTCGTCTTATTTTGAAAATCGTAAGTCAGAAGCTTGTCTGCGCATCGTATTCGCTGTAATGAGAAACAATTATACAAATAAGAGACGCCATCTAGTGACGTCAACATACTACTAAATAGAAACCAGGATCCGTAACAGACGTCTCGTGTAATGGGACTTTTTGTCCTTGGTTCAAGAGGTCCTTTTGGGGCCCCCGTACCATTTTAGTATCACACCCGACGTTACCGACATGGTGCGAAGTTAGATTTGTTAGTAGGAATCAAGTATCTTGTATACTTTATTCCAACAACGAATGCTTAATGAAATTTGGCGGGAAAAATTCATACGGCGCGTATATTCGAATGATGCGAATAGCACTTATGAACAATACCATCATACATGTATAATGTATATTGAAAATGGTACGCATAAAGATCTTTATGCATATCATTCTATCTTATTTAACTTTCGATTACTCGCACTCCGCTTTCTATATAAATGGTTACATGGAACTTTACGTTGCTCCAACATAAATAAATTTTTACTCAATGAAGTGCTAGTGAGGCCGACACCTATGTTTACGCTTGAAATACGAAATTTCAAGTTTTGATATTGTAAATATTATATGCGAGTAATTCAAAGTTAGCTCGAGAAAAATTATACTTCAGCAGTTCGTGCTGTATATTAGCTTGAGCGCGTTATTGCAGATGGCAATACTAGTTCTTTTTTAAGGACTACTAGTTGCGGTAATTATTACACTGCGGATCTTTATGCAAAATAGAAATGTTGTACGTTCGTTGCAAGACACAGAAGTGAAATAAAAATAGGCATCTTTCGTTGATCATTTTGAAATGTTAAAAGTAACGTGTGGATATTCGTAATTCTCTTTAATCTTGGTACTATTTAAATTGCACCTTACTCACTTTTATCGTAAATGCATAAAATCCCCAGTCTAGTAATTACAAAGACCACAATTGTCAATGCTAATTCAACAAATAATCTGACATAATTAGAGAAATACGTTTAATCGCAATTTGCGTAGTCTTTTTCTATTGCTTTTCGTTCTAGAATAGTTGAAAAGTAAAAAATACAATGTGTATACCGTTGAATGTCACGACACGATAGAAGAGTTTCTTATTTCCCGGGTGATAACACACGGGTTATCCGAGCGGATTAAACGACTAAGATGTACGAGTATTGGAAAGAATAGCTTCTGAATTAATTAAAAATTAATTTATTGTACTTAATGATATACAGGAAAGTATGCGACTTGTCGGATCGAGTGAGCATATAAAACAGTTGATATACGTACACATAATCATCGTTATGCAACTATCAGACGTACACAGGTGTTTAATAAAAATAAACTAAAAGCACAAATAAATTGGACTAGATCTCTCTAATTAGGACGTATGATTTGTCGATAAATGACTATTCAATGCAGCTTTGTGGGCAAACTTTTTCAAACAGATCAGACATTCGTGCGTTTTCTCGTTAATGTGCACTGATAAATGCTTTTTCAACGTCGCTTTATCCTTAAAGATTTTCTGGCATGCGCTACATTCGTACGGTCTTTCACCTGCGTGGACTAATATGTGGCTGTTCAATGTCGTCTTCTGGGTGAACGCTTTGTGACAGACGTAACATTCGTACGGTCTGTCGCCCGTGTGGCTCAGCATGTGCTTCCTCAACGAGGACTTCTCCTTGAACGTTTTCTGACAAATGTGGCACGCGTGCCTCTTGTCACCGGTGTGTATTAGCATGTGAGAATTCAGTCTAGTCTTCTCTCTGAAGGCCATCTCGCAAAGCTCGCAGGCAAACGGTTTCTCGCCGGTGTGTATCAGGGTGTGCCGATTCAGGTCCGATCTGCGTGTGAAGATTTTATCGCACACTTTGCAGTCGTACTGGCCACCAGTGTGCAACAACATGTGGCTGTTGAGATCCGATTTTCGCGCGCAGGCTTTATGACAAATGTGACACTCGTGCGGTTTCTCGCCCGTATGCACCAGCATATGGGAATTCAGTTTGGCCTTCTCCCGAAAAGTCATTAAGCATTCTTTACATTCGTACGGTCTCTCGCCGGTGTGCACCATTGTGTGCCGGATCAGCTCCGATTTCCTTTTGTACGTTTTCTCGCAGATATTGCACGCATGGGGTTTCTCGCCGCTGTGCGCCAGCATGTGATTGTTCAACGCCGTTTTCTGCGTGAACGACCTGTGACACATGGTGCACTTGAATTGTTTACTTCCCCCGTGCAACGTCATATGCGCGTGCAATTTCGCCTTTTCACGGAAGGTCACGAAACATATGTCGCATTTGTACAACCTCTCCTCGGTATGCGTGAGCACGTGCCGGTTCAAGCTGAGCTTCTCCTTAAAAATCGCGTGACACACGTCGCATTCGAATATTCTATCCTCCGCATTGATCGACTGATCGTTCTCGGAGTCTGGCCGCTTCATGTACGCTTCCTGCAACGCCTCGGCGTCGTATGGCTTTTCCAGAACATGCATCTGCATGTGACTACGCAAACACCATTTGTAAGCGAATCTTTTCTGACAAACATTGCACTCCAGCGGATTCATTCCGACATGGGTCAACATGTGGGCATGCAAACTTGAACTGTCTTGGAAGTTCTGCTGGCAAACCTCGCACTGGCTCCCGCTGCAGTGCATTCTTAAATGCGTAACCATGGAGTCGTTGTTCAAGAACCACTTCTTGCAGATAGAACATTGGATTTTATAAAACTTAGGTTGCTGTCCGTTCGTGCAAAAACCGGGGTGTTTATCTGTGTCTTGTGGCTGTGTGAAATTTGCATTGGCCAAACATCTTTGTATAGCTCCGTCCTCTTTGTCACAGAGATTGGCATTAGCGATATGAGCCGCCCAATTCGGATGACTGCTAGATTCGCCATCCAATTCCAATTTTACCTAGAATCAATGCTTTCCGTTGAATTTATCGATTCCGGTCGAGAAAGAACAGAGAGATTGGTTGGCAGATAACGTGGACATTTACCATTTCATTAGAAAAGTCAACTTCGTTTTGTTCGATAGGTAAGAATACCTTCTCGAATGTACCGGAGCAGATGTCCTCCATGTAGTCGGGATCAAATCTATCGCCAGGTTCTTCTTTAAGTACAACGCTTACAATGTTTTCGTCCTTAAAGTAAGGTTTTAAGTTAGAGTCCTTGCGATAGCATTGTATTGTATGGTGCTGCTGTTTCATAGAAAACGTTTACCATAACCTGACTGTCTATGTTTAATGCATCCATCGGTTCATCTTTCACTTTAACATCTTCCATTTGCTACACTTTGTTCTGAAAGTGAAATCGTTTTATTCGATCGCTCGCATCTTGCTCGTCTTCGCGCGAGGAACAAGCTACGCGTAGAATAAAGCGAGGAAATCATATTGCACAAGACTGGTCGCACGGTCAATATCATACGCCGTGCCGTGTGTAACCTTAAATCTGATGACGCGCTGCCTCGAGAAGCAAAAGAAACGGGAACGCATCAACGTCTCGCATTTACGAAGCGCTCCGTTTCGCGAGAAATTTACTTTTTTTTCGTTGTTGCGGTCGTGATAGTCGTCAACGAAACAATCTTTCTGTATTCTATACTTACAACGAGGATCGTACATCTCACTCGTTTAGCAAAACCCGCATATTGAGACTTCTCGATTCTCTCTCCTTTATTTCTTCCTAAATAATCGGATTACTCGTACGTTTCTATTAGTAATTAGCGTACGGATATTTTTTTACACAAACCAAACAAATTCGTCTTTACTGTTCGATCGATTTTCTTATGTATCAGAAAACTATACTGGTCTCTCCACTACACATGACAGGCATACGTTACATCAAGTTACATAAATACCATGCATCTATACACGATTATATACACATATACGTATAGGCGCATACGTAAACTCGGTACTTCACCATACTTCTGTACAATACATTATACACACAGAACTCGATGAGTTGAATGATCGCGATCGATAACGAAACTCTCATGGTGCATCTTTTATCCGGAGCTGGGTAAAATTGAAATAATATAAGAAATATTTCGTTTAATATACTACTTGAAAATAGCATTTTATGTATTTTAAAAATGATCAAAATATTTGTATTTTATCTTTTATTGCTGAAAATATTTTGGTTCGAATTCATTACATTCGTGAGTGAACTATATGTGGATCTTTATGCATTTATATATGCATGGCTTCTAAAAATGTTCAAAAATTGTTAAAATAAAAAATTCCACAGTATTTATTACAATTTTTATTTATTTCAACGAAGACTGCGCTAATTAAAAATTGCATAAATAACATCTGCAATCTATTATTGAGTATAGAAATAGTTTTCCAATGTTCATCGACAAAAAAATATAACTTGGAAAGTTTTGGAAAGCTCTGATAAAAATTCTGGCGCAACGTAAAATAAGTTGCAATGCTTCTTTAGTTCTACCAGCGACGAGCGACGCAAGCAAGTGGGCATAGTGATGAAGATCTTTATGCATATTTTATGGCTTTCGAAAATTTGCAAAAAATGCTACGATATATAAAATACGACAGAATTTAGTACGATTTTAATTTATTTCGGATCTAACGAGGCTACCGCCACCGCAAATAAGATCCTATTTGATTCAAGTTTCTGAAAATTCGTCTACAAAAATTGCAAATTGCATAAACATCCGCAGTCTAGTGATGAGATCAGATGAGATATTGTGCGCTTTTCACGCGCATGCGCGACCAAATCCAGGGACGTATCTACAGGCATGAAATTATCGGAAGAGTTCAAAACTTTATATCAACCTTGTAACTATAAATATAAATAAATACCTCTTTGTAACCATCGTGTGCTAATTGTGTTCCTTTCTGTTCCTAGCAATTCGGTACGCAGTAAGTTGCACTTGTCTCTCGAGAGCAGCCATCCACGTTCGTATTAGCCTGGACATTCGCACCTACATCACCGCACCCTGCCAGACACCTTCGTCTCATCTCGTCGCGATACACATGTAATATAATAATAATTAAACTAATATTGTACCCTTGTGGTGATATAATAAAAAATATTACTTACAACAATTGATGTGTTCTTTCTTCCCTACCCTGTACACGAATGCGTGATAGTAAAATTAGATCAACATCTTCGAAAATTATCTTTAAAGCAAAATTATTTAAATTCGACAAAACTTGAGTTTTGTAATAAGCGTTTATAAGTTTCATAAAATTTTCGACCGTCTGACTTGTCATTGAGTTGTACTACTGAATTTCGAAAATTTTCGGCCGTCTGATTTATGGGTGACTTGTACTACTTCTCAATTTACGAAAATTTTCGAAAATTTTCGAAAATTGGTAAGTAGTAAAGTCAACGACAAGTCAGACGATCGAAAACTTTTGCTTTAAAATGTTGATATTGTACATGTATATAACTTATATTCTAATGCATATACGTGAACATACTAGAATTATATATTTATCTTCACTTTTATACTAGTGGTGGAACTTCTACCGATGTGGTCTTTCAGATCACTGTAATTTCCACCGTTATCCCGGCCACCGACGAGATACTGTTAAAGACTGCCAGCGCCACCGACCAGATACTGTTAACAGTATCTCGTCGGTGCCCGGGCGTGAGCACTCTCATTCACTCTCATTTACTCTCTGATAAAACATTTGCTCGTGAATCTACACAAGACTGCGTCAAGGTCGTTCGAAGGTTATAGTTTACCACTTCATTGAACTTGTCTATGAAGTTACAAAATATATGGCGCCATTTAAAGATCATCTGATGACCTTGAAAAAATCTTGACAACAATCAGAAGACTTTTTTATATCATCATAGTTGCCACATACTTTTCTCTCCTATCTTCAAACCTAACGGAGCTATTTAGTTGTTGTGTTTCTCGTGAATTGCCTGGCATATGTATGCATATCATTGTATATGAACATGAACTCGTCCGAACTGACAGACACAGGTAGAGAGAAATTAGTGAGCTCTTATTGAATGAACTATCCGATCATTGGAACCTTCAAGAAGGTTAAATGGATATGTGAAATTCTACTGTATATATGTATAGTAATAATTAGTGAAGGAAACGTATAACTAAGGCAGCGTACAAACTAATTTGCACATCTAACAGAGGAGAAAAAAGGGAAAGGACTTTTTGGGAAGTTGGTCAGCTATCTGAAAATGTTGATCGTAGCGCCATCGATCAACGAATCGACTCCTATACAATAAAACCAGATCCTAAGCAGAATTGAACAAATTAAATCACAACAGTTTGTAATAATGCGCAAAAAGTATTATTTCATGGAATGAGTTCCTCTCCTATTTCGGTATCTCTTTGCGTTATTCGCGTCGAGATAGTTGACGAAGATACCGAAGAATCGAATGGTAAACATTATTCTAATCTATCTCTTTAGAACAACAACCTTCTACTTCTCTCCTTTTAGAGCTCCGTTTTCGTTTCGTACGAAATTGTTCTGATAAGTATGTTTGTTTACAACTTTGTTTTAAGGTTATGCTCCTTGTCATGATAATGTTATTCTTTTTTCGTATGTGTTTTTCTTTGTTAGAGTATGGATAAGATATGGTCTATAAGAAATCGTATCATATAAACATTGATTGATAAATTAAATGTGAAACGTACATGACATTTTATTTCTAGGTATATCTAATGATATATTAATATTTTGATCAAGTTCACAGATGTGTATTATTTTTTAATACTTTGTTATCAACATTTTTAAAAGATCACGAAAACAAGAAACATACCCTTTGCATAGGTTCATTGTGAATTTTATAATCCAGGGGCAATGGCAGCCAAGATGAGAGGACGCAGAGAACCAACCAGAATAAATATGGAGAACTGCACAAAACTTACCGATAAGCCAGACTTATCGCATCCTTCTCAAGGAACTAGTATGTCTGGATCTACTTCTAGAGCTAACTCCGAAGAAGCTACTTATGATAATTCAGATATGGCTGGTGCGAGTGCTTGCGCTTATGACCAAATCAATTTTATTTCTGGAAATCCATTTGTTGAAGTAACCAAAGGGATTATACATTTGTACAAGGAGAAGTATGTACACCTTGTTATTGTTTTCTTATTATCGATTACCGAAAATAACCGTGTTTTATTATTTTATAGTAAATTAACAGACATAAGTCAAGCAGCAGAACGTACTCAGACTATCTGTATTCTAGCAGTCCCAGCTACGATGACCTGCCATGATCTTCTAAGATTTACGGCGCCTTGCCATCAAGACATGCGACATTTTAGGATACTTAGAGACGGTAGTCCTAATCAGTATATGGCTTTAATTACCTTCAAAACAGCAGTAATTATAATTACAATTTTTCCTTCAAATTTCTATCATACTAAAGATCGCGAAGATTTATGTTTAAAAGAAACAAAAATATCAAGCTCATATTTATTCGGGAAACTGTCATATTCTTGTAAATTAACGTACAGATATGTTTCCAAGATTATTCTCTAGTATGATAATCTATTCATTGTATCATGATGTTAATGTTCGAATAACATTTCAGAATGCTGCAACAGAATTTTATGGTTCTTTCAATGGAACTCCATATAATTCCTTTGAACCAGATGTTATATGCCATATGGTGTTTGTGTACAGCGTAGAGGTAACAGATAATGCAATGCCTCTATCCGGACACACAGAACTACCACTTTGTCCAGTGTGTTTGGAAAGAATGGACGAGAGTGTAGACGGAATTTTAACAATTCTATGTAACCACACGTTTCATGCAAGTTGTTTAGCCAAATGGGGAGATACTTCTTGTCCAGTTTGTAGATACGCTCAAAGTCCCGAGTCACTCGCAGACAGTTATTGCATGGAATGCAGTACGTAAAATTGACTTGACTTTCGTTAAAACGGGAGAAAGTGAGACAAATAACAACAATAAATATATTTTTTTCAGATAGTAGCGAAAGTAACGATGCTTTGTGGATTTGTTTAATATGCGGACACATAGGTTGCTCGCGATATCATCAAGGACACGCGTTTCAACACTATCGTGAAACACAGCATTGTTATGCCATGCAATTGGGAAACAACAGAGTCTGGGATTACGTGGGAGATAATTTTGTTCATCGATTATTACAAAACAAAGATGGAAAAATGGTTGAAGGCGGCCCTACGGCAACTAAAGCTGAAGGTGCTGCGATGGAAGAGAAAGTAGATTCTGTACAGTTGGAATTTACTTATCTTTTAACTTCGCAATTAGAGACTCAGAGACAATACTTCGAAGATAGACTTTCCCGGATAGAGCAACATTCTCTTGTACAAGCTGCAGAGCTACGAGACAAATTAAGCCAAGTATCGGAAGAGAACGGCAAAGTTAAGGTAATTTTTCATTTTAAAAATATAATAAATTGAAAGTTTCATTTTCGTATTGTACGCTTTAGGAGGAATTGGCAACACTCAGTCGGGAGAAACAAAATGTAGAGAAGCGACTACAACAAGTTAGTAATAAGTTAGGGCAAGTACAATCGGAATTGACTGAAGAGAAAGAGCTAAGGAAAGCGTTAGAATTGAATCAGGTGTCCTGGAAAGATAAATATCAAACTCTGCAAGATGAAATGGCTGAATATAAGAATACTAATGAAACAGAAGTGACTGATTTAAAAGAACAGGTTCAGGATTTAATGTTCTACATTGATGCTCAAAGGAAAGTGGAAAGTTCGGAATTAAGGGAAGAAATAGCAGCAGGTCATATAATGATTCCAGAAACGTCTGGCACTGTTAAAAAGAATGCTCGGCCTTCTAAGTCTCGCAAAAAACGCTGATGTTATTATTTGATATAATATATATATATATATAAATTAAAATTTAAGTCTCGTATAGGAATCGTCGAACCGTACCTTTTATGATTTTAATTGTATTATAGTTAAAACGTTTGCGGCGAGAAACTTCAAAGTTAACTTATTCATTTGAATAAATAATGACATAGGAAAGGAAACAAAACAAGTAATACAAAAGACCAAAATTTATCATCGATAATAGAACTTTTCGAAACGAATGATCTAAAAGTGTTCTTTTATTTTATGTAAGTATGCGAAGACAATGCTTTGAGACTTACTGTTTTGAGAACAAGAAGGATACATGAAATGATACATATTTTAAATATAAATTGATGCCTAGTATTTATGCGTATGTGGAAAATTTTGAATTTTTTCTTTTTTTATACTAAAAAAAAAAAAAAAAAAAAAAAAAAATAAATGAATTGAGTATAGAGCTGTATTTATTATTTCCACCAAACTGGTATTTCAGAAATTAAAATATGATCGTAAAACTTAAACTTGTATTGCTATCTAGTGTATATATATAGTGTTAAACGGAAAATTACAATCCTTGTGTGAAGAAACCTGTTGAATTTTCTATAACCGGCGAGTATTTCCAACAAATACGATCTCATAAGTATATTGACTCTTAAAATATTTATATAAATAATCGATGAAAGTTGATGCAATAATTGGAAAGTATTTAGTAAACTGTTAATTGAATGACAATGTGATAGATATATATATATATATATATATATATATATATATATATATATATATATATATAAATGTGTATTTGAACTTGAATAAATTTCTTTTACTTACAAAGGAAAACGTATTTTCACCTATCTACTTTGTATAATGCAAGACAGATTTAATTCTTTAGTCATATTTGAAATTAGCAGCACGTTTACCTTATAAATACATATATTGAACTTCTTTAACGACTTCATTGTGAATACAACTCCTTCCATGTTGGAGCAATTCGGAATGCACTTCAAAACTTCGTCGAATCTGTAGCTTATTTGTACATACTTTCATGCTCCTCTCACTAACATTATCATTCGCTTTTGCATTTCAACTATTTCGCCGCATTTCAAACTTAGAAACAAAGGGTTAAAAACAGTACTAGCAAATAAAAATGCAAAGAACTTATTTAAAAAAGTACCTCAATACATAATTTTTATTAAGGTATACACATGTTGCTGATTTATAGTTTCTTTTTATGGTAATAATTATCCTATTTTATCCTCATAAGAGTACGAGTTGCTTTTTAGACAATTATTAATTTGCCAACAAGAATTCGCTGGCTCTGTTATAAAATAAAATGATATACATATTTACATTATCTACAGTCGCATTCAGTAGGGAATGCACATACTTTTTTTTTGTTTTATTTTTTAACTAAACGATTGCACATTTGGACGTCGATGTTGGTCATGTGTGTAAATAATACGCTCAACATCCGAGAGTATCGAAAATTGTTATATTTAACTAGGACAAAACGCACGATTTCCTTCTACCTTAGAAGAAATAAAAACGTGTGGTTGTACATTAAGAATTTTCGAAGATCATTTATGAAATAACCATTAACAAATAAAAACTCAATACGTAGGACATAAATAGATCGGCTAAAAAGTTTTCATGCAAATTTCGATTCAGACTCATAACAGTTTCCATGGTTAAAAAGAAAAAAAAACAAGTTTTCACAACAACTAACAACGCATCCTAACCGCAGCTCAATAAAAAGATTTCAATACACGATAATAACCCGGCGCTTTCTTTTCGTTCATATTGCTCTCTTGAAATTCTGTGACAACAAACAGTCACAAACACTTCACATAATATAAGAGTCAAACGTTAAGATACTTGACATAGTATACTTGATTATTTTGGTTGAACACGAATTTGCCTTCGTGAAAATTTTCGCACACACGATTCCACTTAAGATTAAAAATCTTCTTACAAGCATACACGTCCCTATTATACTACGTTTACCTGGGAGAGCAATATGAGGAACCAACATCGATCAGTCTTGGAATTACAATTAGCAATAAAAATCATTACATTTTGCAAAATATATAAATATAGAAGAATAATAACTAAGATCCGTAACTACCTTTGCGATAATTAATAACGCTAATTATCATATAGGGCCTTGCGCGTTGTAGAAATCAACGCAAATAAATACGGGCCTCTCTCTCTCTGTCTCTCGCCACTTCGTCGCTTTCTCACATTCAATGCCAATGCATAAAACCACAATATTCATGCCTCGTGTAAAATAGTTATCGTAAAAAAATCTTGTTGTTTTTTTTCTGTTTCGTATAACGATCAACACATAAAAAGTGCTTAATGACTCCATTACATTGATCAGTTAGTTCATTATTATCTAATAGTTAATTAGTGTAAGTTGGCAAAAGCATCTCATCGTATAGGCTTCCTTTTACGGAAGTTGCTCAGATCTCCAGACAATATGTATCAGTTAATATTACTTACAAATTTTCTTATTATCTTAAGTAGTTACAGTCTCGAGTCATTGTATTTTAGCAGACTATTCGACGAAAATTTCATGAATTTGAATGTACCGTGTCTTAAACGAGGTACATACAACGCAAAAACCGTCCTCTTCGCGAATAAGACAAATTAAACATTCATCATACGATTGTTGATGCATTTAGCGCGTCACAAATTATGCTGAACTCAAGTTTAAAGTGCCTACATTAAAATACTTAGTACATAAGAGAAAAAAAACGAACGAGACCTTTAAAAAGGAGAAAAAAACTATAGAATGCCTACGTTATACATACGATAAAATTTTTTCCATTTTGTTATTCTTGCCTTTTGTGCTAAATTAGTATTCCCGTTAGCGAAGAAAAAGGTGAAGGAATATTATTAGATGAGAGAAAGAGAAAAAAAACAACTAAAATATAAAAGATAGACAAAGTATCGTAACGCAATACTTTTTTTTTAAAAACGTCGATATTGACTAAATGAATGAAAACTCTCGTTCGTTTTGTTTAATTTTCGGTATTTACAGGCTCTCGCGCATGATGGATTCTAACGTGCTTGTTATGGTTGGACTTCGTACCGCTTGATTTCCCACAAATATGACATGTATATGGTCTGGCGCCCGAATGCACTCGCAAGTGTTCCTTCAGATAGTACGATCTATGAAATGTTTTGTTGCAAACATCGCACGTGTATGCTTTATTCTCCTCGTGCTCTTTAACATGCCTTAGACAATTATACTTTCGTATAAACTGCGCTCCGCAATAGTTGCAGGTATAAGGACGCACGTTCCTATGAGAATTCATGTGAGCGGTATAATCGCTGTGCCGGTAAAATGCGGCACTACACTGATTACACTTGAAAGGTTTGGTGCTACGGGCAGCGTGTGTCCATTTGTGCAATTGTAAGTTCCACTTAGTACTAAACGCCTTGGAGCAAACTTGACATTCATATGGTCTTTCCCCGTTATGTACTCGCATATGTACTGCTAAGGAAGATCGTAAATAAATACACTTACATATAGGACATTCAACGTTTTCGCTCTCCCTTTGAGCATCCGGAACGAATCTTCTGTTGTGAGCACGGCGCATGTGTCTGGTCAGACTGGCCATATGAATAAATCTTTCATTGCAATACGTACACGCTTTCGGCTTGTCGTCGTGTGTCTCTTTATGCCATGCCAATTTTTTCTTTGTATGGAATACTTCGCCACAATGGCATATGTAATCCTTTATTTTCCTTTTTATGTTAAGGTGGTGTCTATTCTTGTGTTGAGTCAAATTTGAATATCTACGAAATGTTTCATTGCAAAGATTACATTTAACAGGTGCATTCCCGGTATGTCCATTGGTATGCTCGTCCAACTTCTGTTTCGTTAAAAATGCTTTGTCGCAAACAGTGCACGGGAACGGTTTTATCCCTAAATGTCGTTTCATGTGTAACTTGAAGTTCTGTTTCCTATAAAAATACTTTCCGCATTGAGCACACTCTAACGGATGTATTTTCAGATGTGCATTGAACAACAAAACCGAGGGAAACTCTTCTTGGCATATCTGGCACTTGGTACTGTCACGGACTCGTTTCGAAGTTTCCGTGAGATGTACTCTTTTATGATGTAGCTGTAACGATTTTTCACTACTAAATCGTTGATTGCACAGAGTACAAATTACCTCAATGTTTGATGGTAATACTAAGGTCTCGATCTTCTGATCAGGTTCTACTTTCGCAGTTACGTCCGATGATTGCGGCGGTTGGAGTTGATGTAATAGCGGTTGTTGATGATAAACTTGTTGAACATGTAAACCTGGTACAAAAATATCCTCAAATGCATTCATACGACCGTCCAGCAATTTGATATCTTTCACCTCAGGTTGATCTGTGGAATCTCTGCTACTACTAGGTCCAGCTTCTTTGTGCGTAGTAGTACTGTGTACCCTGCGTTCTTTTGGACAATCGAATACCTCTGGACAATGATAACATTTGAATGTTCGTTTTGTTGGAGTTTTTCTGTCTCGATCTAGGAATAAACTCGATGTGAAATGCGTAGCTAAAGATCTACTGTCTAATAACGGTCCACTAATTTCATTGTCTGATCCTTCGGATTCTTCCCAACTCTCACGGGCCATCAAGTCATAAGAAGTAGACATACGCGATGACTCCTGACCAGCATACAGCTATGTACACAATAAAATGCATCTTTCAATATAAACATAATTAGAGAAGTAAATAGTGTATTAAAATTCTTTTAAAATATAGAGATTACACTTAAAAATACAATGATTTACACTAAACTGTACCACTACTGGTCAAATGACTGGTTTTACATTTTTCATCTTGTAACTATTGAAATTATGAAAATGCTTCTATTAGAAACTATTACATAAATTTATTCATTCAGGCACATATTGTTATAAAAATTGCGAGAGATCAAAGTAAATTCAGTGTTGTAAATAAAACGATGTATACAAGTCACAGTTAGTGGTTGGTATAGTTAAAACATTTAGTAATAAATAGACTGTGGATCTTTATGCAAAATAGAAATATATGTAAATATATAAATACCCAGTTAATTTCTTTGTAAATGCATAAAAATCTGCAGTCTAATAATAAATAATGTCCTAAGGGAACTTGAGTAAAATAATACATAGAGAATTAATTCCTAAAATTACTGATTAAATGAAAAACAAATTATATACACACCTGCCAAGCAGATGGTTCTGTGCATCCGTTGCTTTCCTGTTCGGATAATTCACCCCTAGGTGGCATAGTTTCATCTGCTCTCATATTAATACTCTTTACTTCTTCGTCTACGCCTACTCCACCTTCGCTGCTTGCCATAGACTGCTGACTGGTTGCACTAACAGCTTTTTGTGAAGAATCACTTATAAATGTACTAGGAACTAAGATCTGAAGCCCATCAAATTCAAAAACATTCATTGGACCTGCATGGGCGTCTTCGTTTAAACTAAGTAGTTCCATCGATGGCTTTTGTATAATTGATTTAGAGGAATGGAAACACTTTGAGTCAGAACTACTCGCAACATCTATAGATTCTGACAGATTTACATGATTACTTTTATTTGGTGTGCTAGTATATGGTTCATGCGACGACGACGATGATTGTTGTGAAATTGTGGGAAATGAGCTCACATGTTCAGTTATTACAGATTGATATGCTGAATTCCCTTCTATTTTCTTCTGGACAGTTTCATTCAAAAACGTTTCTGTCTCATCTGTCTTCACATCTTGTTCCATAGAAGAGCAATCGATAGGATCTTTTTCTGGTGTTGCATCCATTGCTATATTACTTTCTTCATCGTGACTTATACCATTATCTATGTGACAAAATGAATGCACTGAAGCAGGTGAGCACGGTTTACTGAGATCCTTCCTCACCCTTAATACAGAGATACCACTGCTCACAGATAACGGAGTATGCGACCTAACATTATCTGTGCTCTCTCCATATTTAATGAAAGGTGTGTGAGGACTCTGGATTTCTTCTATTTCCATATCTGCTTCGTCGAAGTTGTCTTCCATCTCATTTTTCTCATCTTCATAATTTTCTTCGTCTTGCAACGTGTTTGCGTCAAAACCGATCGGATAAGAATTAAGGTTTTCATGGGAACCCAATACTGAACGAACAGAATAGGTCGAACGACGAATTTCTGATGGCATAGGCGATGCAGGTGCAGACAAACTGTTTTTATAACGATACGAAAGACTTAAAATCTGATCTTCTTTACTATCTATATCGATTTCTGAACTTTCACTAACTTTTATTTCTAGATCGGACTCACAACTGGTATCGAATTCACTGGAACTGTTAGCTGCTATTTCATGAATCACGCTTTCTGCTCTTTCTGGAGACGAAGAGGGTGGATCTTCTCTCTGCTCTTCTTCTTTCTTTTTCTCATTTTTATTGGTAGATTTCTTATGCGATTCAGTACCGATCTCGTTTTCCATAATTGTGATTAAAAGACGTTCTAATTGTTCTACTTCAGGTTGAGCTGGGTCTTTAGTCGCACTTTCTACAGGTGTTTGAGACAAGATACCTTCAGGTTCGTTTACTTCTGTGCAAGGAACTTTCTCTGTAGTTGATTGCTCAGCTTCCTTTTGTGTTGCCATTGGAGATGCTTCAGGCATACTATTTTTATTATTATCGTCTTCGTCTTTGTACATGTGTACATATTCTTGCGCATCCGAGGATTCGTATTGCATAGGTTTACATTGAACATCTACAGTGACAACGCACGAAGTTTCACCCTCGTCGATATCAGGCAACACACTCTCGACTTTGTCGTCGTCGACAGTATTCTCTACGTTACAAGTGATCGCCAATGTTCTCGGAATGTTATATTCATCCTGAATGACATGCTGATTTTCGTTACCTGAGGCAGAAGGCTCTTGTTCGTCAGTTTCTATTTGAACTATACTAGTGTCAGTTTCATTATGATGCATAGAGTTCTCTTCGTTCAACGACGGCGGTGAAACTGGAAGATTGATGTCCGGTAACACTTGTTCAGATTCTTGTTCCGATTCAGGCAAAATCTCGGGTAAGATTTGTTTCGGCTCGGAATTATTTACAGGTATAGTAATGGCAGTTCTGCCGTTTGTTTCACTTGCCATAGTTACTATTGACCTGCCTCTAGGTGTATTCGGTATAGTTGTGACTGGCGAGATCATCTGAACAGTCGGTATTTGTTGTTGCTGGTACATACCGTACGGATTATATAGCATCTGCATCATTTGATTAGCTTGAGGAGCCATCGCGTATTGTGGTATCATCATAGTGCCATTGTTCACGAACTGTTGATAACTGAACGAAGCGAATTGAGGTGGCATCACGGTACTAATCGGCGGTGGACATTCAAAGATTGGTCCTATAGGATACGGCGACTGAGGTGATAGATGAGTATTCTGTGCAACTGGCGGTGTACTCTGCGACGATTGTACAGACGGTGAAGCTGGTGGCGCGGATGGTGATAACTGTGTTTGTTGCAACTGTGAGGAATTAGAACTAGCTTTGATAAGAGCTTCAATGACTTGTTCCTTTGGATGAGTGTCCAAGTGTCTTTGCAAGCTGATACCCTCACGTAAATAAAGGGTACAAACTGGACAAGCCACTGCACTCCCTGATGTTCCATTGTTTGTTAGATCCATTGTGTCTCGTTGATATCTTGTTTACGCATGCAATTTTCGAAATACTACATTGAACACTGGAAACATGTTAAAATACTCTGTAAAATGTACACGGTGCAGCAGCAGCAGCAGCAGCAATACCACTAACTTTTTTTTCTAATTGACACGTCTTCGCAGTCACGGCCGTCGTTGGCGTTTCTTCCGTCGTCGCCGTCAGTATATTTGTCGCGAGGGTCGTCGTCGTTCTCGACGCCGTCCTCGTCGCTATCGTTGCAGTCTTCGTAATCGTAGTCGCCGCCGTCGTGGCTATCGTTACCGTGGTGGTTGCCGACGTGATGAATGTTATAATCGTACTGGTCGTACTCGTCGGAATTTGCCCCGTATCGTTAATGCATATCGCCAACGGCTATTTGCATTTCGGGCCCTATCAGGCCTGCAAGCACGCTTGAGCACGACATATGCATAGCCGACACGTTGCACCAGCCAGTGCCCCAAAAATATCGACGTTCATGGCTACCTGGTTTGTGTGTGCGATGGAGCCAGCAAGGCAGTCGCGGACAAATCAATATCTTATTAAATCGCCAGCCTCCCCTGCTCTTATTAAATTACACCTGCACCATTCACACACACCCGTAACAGAGAACACCTTTCTCAATCTTGTGTACGATAACTTGCCCTAAGAGTCTTTTGTTTCTCATTCGATTATCGAAACGGCATGTTTTTCGTCCGATTCCAGCCTAAAAACACAACAGAAAACAGTGACGACTGGTATTCCACCTTAGAATGAGAACAACAAGAGGTCTCACTACAAATGTGGCGCCCCCTTGCACGATGCCCTATTAGCAACCTCCCCCCAGATTCATGTCGGTACTCACATAATCATTCCCTTTTTTACCGACCGCTCAATGTCACCACAGACTATGTAAGAATAGATCGAACACCTTATAGACTTATCCAAGTATCTAACAATAAGTGCGCGTTTGTCGTATTCCGGTGTGCGCGCATACAATTAACAATTTACGTATGTATGTATACCAGGTTGAACTAGTTTTGATCCATGCCACAGATTTAATAACAATGAAGCACAATGAAGCAGTGTGTGGATCTGGGGCACCCATTCGCACGCGATGGCCACCAGATGGCGCAAAAACAGTGCCGTGTCTAGAATAAGATAGCATAGCGGCCAGAGCCCTGAGGCCGTTATATTGGCGGGAGTATGTTGGTTATACCGGTCAGTTAGTCAGTACCGGTGCAGTATTATTGGCGGGACGTGCGATCCACTACTATAGGTAAGTTATTATTAATATTTTAATATACAATGGCAGCTACTAGTGGAGAAAGAGCTACAAAAAGTCCAAAAATTCGCCACTTCGAATTCATCGCGGAGTACTCAAGGTACCCCCATTTTTCTGTTACTGAAGCTGAAGACGCCGCCATCTGGTGGCCTTCGCGTGCGAATGGGTGCCCCAGATCCACACACTGCAATGAAGTAGGTTCTGTTTCCTGCTAAAGATGGTTAAAGATGATGTCGGTTCTGTTCCATGCTAAAGATGATGTAGAACAAAGTGGGAACACCGAAACCCCGGACGTGAGCGCTCTCATATACTCTGTGATGGTCGTGTAACAACAAATTATACTCAATGGTGCATCATAACCTTTTCATTCACACGTTACAATTTAAAGAACGTATAGATGAAAAAAACAACTTACATTCACGATCGAAGAAATGGTGTATATAAATTGAGAAGAAAAATAAATTTATATTCAATAAAAATGATTTACATTCCGAACATTGACATCTGTACTAAAAGATCGAGTATTAATATTTGATTTATATGTTATTATCAACGTAAATAGGAGTTGTACAGTATCATTTTATTGCATTTGTACTTGTAAATAATAATTAATGACAATGAACAATCAATGGAAAAGATATCTTTTTTGGTTCGCTCACGAACACGTTGATTTTCGAGCACCTGTAAGTGATATTTTTACTTGATTTTTATTTATTTAAATCTTATTCTACATGTTCTTTCTAATTTGTTTTTAGGAAATAGAATCTATTCTTAATATGTACAACATAAGAACCTGTACTCGTCCAAACTGGAGTAAACATGTAAGAAATCGAAAATAATTGTATTATATAGTTTGCACATTGTTTATTTGAAATTTACATAGTTTTTTTTTTGTAGCCTTATTGGATTGTTAATTTATCTTCAGAGGAAATTGCACATAAAATCGCAAGTAGAGCAGTCTGCGTGCGATTCTGTATCGAATTATGGGCTAACAGTAAAAACTGCAAAGATCTCCATAGTAAATTGAAGAACTATCCCATTGTAGAGATTAAAAATTATGTTGGACCTCAAAAATCATTTAAAGTAATAGTCGAGACATTTTGCAAACACTTTTCGCAGAGTGAAAAAGTGAACAAAATTGAAGTATGTAAATGAAACGATACTACAGAGACTGCTGCAAGAGTAGTAGAAGGATTAATATTATATTAAAGTCTTTCAGTTATTTACCATTCGAAGGACCAGTGAAATTAAATAATCCAGACACAACTTTATGTTATATAGAATTTTATGGACTAAATCCTAATAATATTCCTGATGAACCTTATGAATTATTCTTTGGTCGATGGGTAGGTAATTTTAGTTTTTCTTATTTTCTTATTAAATGTTATTTTCAAATTGGACACAAACTTATGCAATCATCTGATATATTAGTTCACGTTATTTGTATGAATTCTATGCTTTTTTTAGATTACAAGTGGGCAAAGAGACTTAATACAAAAGTTATCCTTAAAAACCAGAAAATTCATAGGCAACACATCAATGGATCCCCAGTTGTCGTTAATAATGGCAAATCAAGCTCAAGTTCAAAAGGGGGATATTGTTCTTGATCCATTCGTTGGAACTGGCTCGTTATTAGTCGCAGCTTCTCATTTTGGAGGATATACATTGGGAACAGATATAGATTTTTTAATGCTGCATGGTCGTACAAGACCTAGTCGAAAGATGCAAAAGGTATTGAACTCATCAAATTTTTATATCATTAAATTATATTCATTGAAGCTATTGTTAGATTAGGGAAAAAGACGAAAATGTTGCAGCAAATATGAGACAGTATGGAACAAGTTCGTATTACATTGACGTTGTGGTGTCAGATTTCTCTGTTCCTTTATGGCGTTCGGACATGGCTGTAGATGCTATAATTACTGACCGTCAGTATAATTATTCTTATTACATCGCATTTCCCAGAACATTTTCGATAATTCTATTTGTACCTTTTGTAGCTCCTTATGGTATAAGAGAAGCAACAGAGAAGATAGGTACAACAAAATTAAATCCAGTAATAGAAGAACACCAAGCATCTTCTCATATTCCTTCTAAAATTGGCTATGGTCTACCTGAGATCTTTAAAGATTTGTTGAGTTTCTCTGCAAAACATCTTCGAATAAAAGGCAGATTAATATGTTGGTTTCCTTTATTTAGGTAAAGCGTAGTATATAGTAAACATACTGCTAAAATGGATCTGGACGTATTTCAATTGTCTTTCTGTATAAGTAAAAGTATCATTTAAGACAATAGTATATTTTTCAGGGATCAATATTCAGAAGATCATTTACCAACTCATCCATGTTTAGAATTAATAGCCAATTCGGAGCAAGTACTTAGCAATTATACCAGTCGCAGATTATTGACTTATATAAAAATAAAGGATCCCAAGGTATGGATAAACAAACTTCAATATACAAATATGAAAGTAATTCTTCAATGTTTCCTTTCTAGGAATCTGATGAAATAAATTTTATGAATCTATCCGATTTCCGAGAAAAGTATTTTGCTTTACGAAACGAGAGTCGGAAAGAGAAACGATTGAAGAAAGCTACGGAAAAGGCCAAGAAAAGAGAGTTGTGGGAACAGAATAATGAAAAGAACTCGAACAGATGACTCTGTAATTTGATGCGTAATAAACGTTTATTGTTTTCTTTAAATTCAATATTTGAGGGTATAACTTATTTGAATTGTTGCCTTTTACGCTGATGTATGCAATGTAGAGAATCATATAAGACGTGCAGGAATGTGTAATAGATTCGATAACGAGGAGATGAATCTGAATAAAACATAATAGAAGTCGGTATCTTGAGCTGATCGTTACTGATTCTATTAAATTAATAGCTGTTACAAAGTTATAAAGTTTTTCGTCTTATTATCTAATATTGTTTCTCCTACAGTAGAATATTTTCCAATTGATTTTCTCTTTTTATCAATTATTTAACTGATAAATTATGCTATATTTTGCACAGCAAACATTTCGATACATTCGCATTAGTTTGCTTTATCAGTCACAAGATGATTATGTTAACGTTTGTCGATTAATCACAATAAATTGCATTTGTATATAAATTGTGAGGAATGAATAGTACATTTACATATGTTACAATATTTAAACATATACATACATATAAATTTGCATATCTAAACGTCAAGTTGCAATTGTCCTAGTAAGCCTTCCACCGTTTTAACTTGATCATCTGTAACTTTTGATTGATATTGCTTTTCGATTTGATTGGCTGCCCACTCGCTTAGTTTTATAGCATCTTTCTTTTTCGAAGAAGGACATTTTGGCGATGTAGCTATATTGTTTGTTGCCTGAAATACGTTGCAAACAATTAATTACGAACAATTAAATTAGGCGCTAAAGGTTTCAATCATCTCATTCCTACCAGTAATAAACCATACAGAGCTCGAATGTTATTTGGATTTAGTTTTGCAGCTTGGCAAAAGTAGATCTTGGCTAATTCCATGTTATCAAATCCACCCTTAAAAAGAAAGAAATGTTTACATATAAATTCTGTGAAACGCAGACAAGAGGTTCATTAGAAATCTTCTATTACCTGAGAATATTTTATTTCTGCGTATCTTTGATAAATTAGATGACTGTGCGGATTATGCAATATAAGTTCTTCCATACAAAACGCTGCTTTAGAATATTCTTGTTCTTGTAAATACAAATCGCACAACTCGTGCCATGCTTCTTGATCGCTCATAAACCTATAAACAATTCATTGTCCATAATTAACATATTATCTTAAGGTGTATTATATTTAACATTAAGATGAGAAGCCACTAACTTTTTCAAGTACTCTGTAAGTTCTTTAATAGCCTCTGGTATTCTACCTCTTGCTTTTAATATAGCTATACGTCTTTTTCTTGGTGCAGCATTTGTTTCATCTCTTTTTATAATAGATTCCAGAACTTCTAGGGCTTCATCGTACCTATAAATGTTACTCTTGTTTAACGATATGTTAATATTAAAGAAACTTCAATAACAAACTGTTCGAATAAATGAATTTTACATTTCCAATGCTTCCAGGTGCATAGCATGATATTTGTGAACCCTTAAGCTGTTGGGAAACTCTTGCTTCAGTATAATGATGCAATATTCAGCCAGAGAAAGATGATAGCAGTCCAATGCTGCTATACAAACTTGTTCCAGAACCAGATACTCTACACAATAATTTATAGCAATTATTATGCGATTCGTCCAGTTTACAAAAACTATTATACTCTTAATTAAAGCTATTGCTTTGATGCAGTTCATTTTTTCTTACCTTCGTTGCCTAACTGACCCATTTTTAGCATCAATTTCCTTTCCCATAAATGCACAACATCACTACTTCGGCGTTCGCCGTCTTCTCTCCATGTTCTGAGCAAGTCTCGTGCTTCTATATGTATCATAATTTCATGAAAGGTTGACAGTTATAAATTTTTAAACAAAGTCACACATATATATTAAACAACATTCATAATTAAGATTATAACCAGGTAAACTTACCTTTCCATGATAGTTTTTCATATCGATCGTAACGATCTGCCATTGTTAATCTTGAAAAAGGTAAATTATTGTTACATATTAGAGTAACATATTTCTCAAAACTTCAACAAAACAAGATTACAGAGATATTTACTAATTCTATTTTAGCAGATGTAGACTTACAAATTTTTAAAAATAAGAAAAATACTATTTGGAACCGATTGACAATAGTTCAAGTATTACACGAACAGGTAATAACTATGTTTCAATGAATAATTTATAGCTGTATGTATATCTTGCGTATTTTACATTGTAACGTGAATGCATAAAATACGAATATTACCAGATATATGAAAACAAATGTAAGCATGGGTTAAAAATCATTACGGCAAATAAATTCTTAACCAGTAAATGTTTCAGTTCGAGTACACTTCAATATCGCTATGTACAAACAGATTAAACTCAATTATACTTTTCTGTTTGAACAAAATGTACAACATAAAATATCGTAGACAGTTTAAACTTACGTATAAAGAACCACAAAAAGGTAAACAATGTTTATACGAAAATATTGATTGGAATTAATATATGTACACGTAATCACGTATCCGAGGGTCGTTCATGTAGGTTACATAGAGCAGAAGAAAACTTTCTGTCAACGATCGAAAACTACATAATGTAACTTTAGACAGGTAGATGTTCGTTCACGATCGTGAAATATGCCGTCACTTACATAGAAATATGAAAGATAACGAGAATATTTCATAAATTTGTAGTTTCGTTTATGAATTAATTAAAAATATCGTCGTATCATCGTTTCCACAATCAATTTATACACTTGCATTGAAAAGATCGATTAACATAATTATATATACATCGTTCTTGATAGTTTTCGAGGTATTAAAAATATGTCTAACATAAGAATAAACATTTTAAAATTGTTTTACTGTTACCAAGCCCATTAATATTTATATATTTTTAAAGTTTGTTCGTTAGTGGAAGTGGACAAATTGCATTCGTACTTCCTAACAGATATTTGATGATAAGTCGGTATTTATGTGGTTGACACGTGTGTCGAGGGAGTATTCTGAAATCTACCAAAATTTTCTCTTCCTTCGTTTCCGCGGATACCGATTACGTATTTAGCACGGAAATTCGTGCATTGACAGTTTTATGAATTGACGTCCGACCGTCTTGTTCTCACAGCTGATTTATCAACATATGTCTCCGGAATATACCGCATATTCTGACATGTTATGATTCGGTTAAGTGTGTTTTACCAGCGGAAAATTGTCCACTGGTGATCGTCCTTGCGGGATCATAAATACGAGAGGAATTATCGTAGCGTCGAGGAAAGCCGACTGCGGGAGTATAAGTCGAGATCATTATCGGATTAATTCTGACAGTCGCATATCGTCAAACACAAAACGTGTCAAAAAGACGCTTGGACGCCATGATGGTAGGTGGAACCTGTTATCACTAGTCCGCCGATTGAACTTCATAACGAATTTAATACGTTGTAGTTGAATATTTTCTACTGTTACAAATACTCTGTGCACGTTTATTTAATCGAGCGAAATGTTTCAGGACGGCATGTGCGATACTGCCGATATTTTAAGTAACGTCCCCCTTAAGAAGGTATACTCATGTTGCTTTCTTTTTTTTTTTCATTATTTTTTCTATTACTTTTTGTTTTGCTAATGATCACTTGAATTTTCGTCTTTTATATATCGTCGATATTTGTACCTTATAATTCTCTATTTCTAATCTCGGACATTTACGTTTGCAGACAATTCATGCGGATAACGTAGACCTCTCCGATAAACCGCTGCAGGTGGATATTTCAGATGCTCTTAGTGAAAAGGATAAAGTGAAATTCACTGTACACACAAAGACTACTTTGCCATACTTTCAAAAACGAGATAATTTAGTTGTGAGGCAACACGAAGAGTTTGTATGGTTACACGATCGATTCGAAGAGAACGAAGAGTATGCCGGCTATATCGTATGTTCTCACATTTTGCATGAGGTTTCAATTTTAAGTATACAGGGTGAGTCTTGTAACGTGACAGTCTCAAGTAACTCGTAAGTTATTTGTTGCACGAAACATTGTTTCGAATAAAAGTTGCATGGCTTCCTGGGGGACACGGTGCTCCCACATATAGTAACTACAGATTTGATGCATTTATGATAGAAACGAGTAGGTCTAATTTATGACAGTAAATTATTTATGATCGTCGCGTCACGAG
The DNA here is from genome assembly GCA_916610235.2 of Lasioglossum morio. NCBI lineage: Eukaryota > Metazoa > Arthropoda > Insecta > Hymenoptera > Halictidae > Lasioglossum > Lasioglossum morio. Next base: position 19,322,345 of record OU744323.1, on the reverse strand, counting down.
ACTGATCCTGTATAATATAATGATGATAATTAATGTGCAGTGGAATTATATGTTTTTAGATTCCACCTTGCCCACCGAGACCAGACTTTGATGCGTCTCGAGAGAAGTTACAAAAGCTCGGAGAAGGCGAGGGTAACATGACTCGCGAGGAATTTAACAAAATGAAGCAGGAACTGGAAGCGTAAGTATTAATTAAAGTACATTCGAGATCTTAACGTAAGCCTAGCTTAATTAATAATTTTCATTTCATAATGCTATACTTTTATTACAGTGAGTATTTAGCTACATTTAAGAAAACTGTTGCCATGCACGAAATGTTTTTAACTAGACTAGCAAACCACCCAGTTTTTCAAAACGATCATAATTTAAGAGTGTTTTTAGAATATGATCAAGATCTTTGTGTGAGAGGTAATGATTATTGGTGCTTGAATATAATTTTTTGTTTAATTTTATATTGGTCTTACGATACGAGTATCGTTCGAGGTAAAATGAAGATATAAATTTCCTATTTTAATTTTAGGAAAAAACAAAATGGAAATGTTTGGGGGTTTAGTAAAGTCTTTCTCGACTACAACGGATGAATATTATTTATCGGCAACTGTAAAAGATGTAAATGACCTTTTTGATCAGGAAATGTCGTTTTTACAAACGTACCATCAGAATTTGAAAGAAGCAACAGCTCGTGCAGATCGCCAAACAGCTAAACATAAAGATGTGGCGGATTCCTATATAAAGATATCGACGAATCTTTTACAATTAGCTACTACTGACAATGGTAAACTGGAGAGATTTCTGACAAAAATTGCAGAGACTTTTGAGAAGCTTAGAGTAAGATGTTTTGATCTTAATTTTTGCTAATTTCTTTATTTGTACTAGTTTTATCTTTAATGTTGTAATGTAATGTAATAGAAAGTTGAGGGCAGAGTAGCATCTGATGAGGACTTAAAATTGTCAGACACTCTTCGGTACTACATGAGGGATACAGCTGCAGCCAAACGGTTGCTTTTCAGAAGATTGAAAGCTTTACATACATACGAATCTGCAAATCGTGCTCTTGAGAAAGCCCGTGCCAAAAATAAAGACGTTCATGCTGTAAGTATATTATTTGCCACGAGTATATCCAATGTAAAATACGTATAGAACGGAAAATATATTTTTCTTCGTAATTGTACGTATTATACGTGTATAACATGCAACGTTCAATTGAAGCATGCATAGAATCTAATCAGAAATTTAATCTTTCTTGCTAATCAAGGCAGTGGAGGTTGCTGAGGTGTGTTTTTCTCTATTCGTACATTTGTTGCCTTGTTACAGTATTTTTAATAATATCATGTTTAGCTCTCAGTATGTACGTATACTTTGAAATAGTGTACACGATACGTACGCTGCAGACTAACTATATAGCATCAATTGAAATTTCAAGAGCGAATAAGAAATTATATTTAACTAGAAAAATGCAAAGATACCGTAAATTAAACTGTTAAAACTTCGTTTAAATTGGTGAAGTTAACGATGAGTGGGCTCTTCCTTCAACTAAATTCTTTAAAGGCTTTTAATGTTTAAAGAGTAATGTTGAAAAATCTTGAAAATGTTGATAACACTGAAGTTGTATTCTGCAATGTACAAAAATAACACTACACGCGATAACAACGAAGTAGTCCTTTAGTATGTATGTATACATATATGACATATTACTGTCTGTATATTGGAGAAACTGAAAACACTGAAATCAATGATTACAAATCAAGTCAGTATTTTCAATGTTACGCATGAGCAGAAATTGCATGTATTTTTACTTTTTCTTTTACAACGATGAAATTTAAAAGCTGAATAGATTGTTACAGTAGAAGACACAGCATAAGCCAGTCTAGAGATTTATATATATGAAAAATGTAATTTTTAAAACGTTTTTTTGATTATGAATTTTAATAATGGAACTTTCAAACCTGCATGCTTTCTTTGGTTTTGTATATGTTATGAAGCAAAAATTTTTGATACCAATTTGAATACCGATAGTATTGCGTATCATGAAAGTTAACAGGTTTGATTATTTTTGTTAATATAGGCAGAGAAAGCTCAAATGGAGGCGTGCGAAAAGTTTGAACAGATGTCAGAGAAAGGAAAAGAAGGTACAGGAATATATCATCTGCATTCTTGTTTATTTAATGAGATAACTAAAACTTAATGTCGATTCCAGAACTAACGGATTTCAAAACGAGAAGAGTAGCCGCTTTTAGAAAGAATTTAATCGAATTAACAGAACTAGAAATAAAACATGCAAAAGTAAGGACGCTTCTGTCTTTTTGTATTTGTAGATGTCACAGTGGGTTCGTAAAATATTTTTTTCATTTACAGGCACACGCGGAATTGCTCAAAAAATGTTTATCGGTTTTACGGGAACAGTGATCCAGATTGATAATTCTTGTGGTAAAGATTACCATGTAATCTATATGAAGATAACAGTTTATTTAAAACACCATAGTAAAGTAACGATACTGTAAAATATATATTTTTTGTTATCTAGATTTACATTACTGCGATAATGATATCGTACTATTGATTGCAAAAGGACTCCCCATGAAATTCATTGAACGATGTTATTTACTATTCTCGAATAGTAAAAATTTATGTAAATGTTACGATTGTTTAGCAGTTATCTTTTTTATAGAAATTTCGTAAGGGAATATTTGATTTGAACAGGGCGTAACAAGCGTACGCCTTTATCGAGTTCTTTTGCAGATTTAAGTTGATAATCTGTTATAAGGTATAAGATTCTTTACATTATATACATGTATATCTATCATGTATATGTACAAGGTGTTTTCTAATGTGTGTTACATTCAGGAAATAAGAGATTCACGGTATAGAGAAGTAAGATTTAAAAGTACGCGTATATTTTTGAAAAAGAAAGGGAAGAGAGACATACGGTTTCAAGAACTCGAAAGTTTTATAAGACTACATCTTAGGGATAAAGGAAATAGCCGATAGAGACCGAAATGCTCACGTAAAGGTTAAATGATAATAATGAAATGCATTTTGTATAGCGGTGTTTTGAAGGGTGTTCTTTCTTTTCGCGAAACACGAGAACATCAAGACAATTAGGTTTATCTTTAAGGAATCTTTTATTTCCAAAATTTATCACATTTTATGAAACGTCCTGTATATTACGGCTCTATGTATACGTGTACGTATACGTACGAGGAAGTTACCTACAAAGGGAACATTTAAATCACTTCGTTGCTTTCGAAGGTTAAAGGGCAAAATTGTAGGCATGTATAATTGATTTGGAAGGTGAGATGTATAATGATAGAGAAAGTATTATTACGAAATAATTTTCTTTTTTCCAAATTTCTCAGGTTAACTAAAGAATTAACGTAACTAGTACATACGAACTTCTAAGATTTTTATAGATAGATTAGCATGTTGTATACTGTTAAATCGATTTACAATATTTTGTTTGTTCAATAAATTATAGTTGTATAAAGGTAAATGACGAGTAAAGGGACCTTGAGACGTGTTACTTATCACCTAATTATGCAGAAAGAGTTTTGTGCCCGGAAAGAGTAATCTCAGCCAAATGAATTACTGTTCACTGTAGACGAGAGAACACAAGCAATATTCCAATTTATTATTTGTATAATCAGTTACGAGTTTTTAACTGTTATCTTATTTTAATAGCAATATATCTCATATTTTAAGAAATATTTCAAAAAAACGGTATACATTGTTGGTTATTTTTAAACCCATTTATCACGTACTAATTAACTTTCACACCACGTTTACGTATGTACATAAAAACCTACTTCCAAATATCTTCTACAATTTACAAACGGTTGCAGAAAAATAATTTCGTCTTATTCTTATCGCATTGTTCCAATTTTATGGAAAAAGGTATAAATTTTGCATATTATTGTAAGAATAAGGAATGATTGTATCAATATTTGTATGGATGAGCTGTAATGAAATTGTTCCAGTTATCATGTTCGCCATTGCATGTCCCGTGATATTTCTTTGATACTGGTTATGATTTTGCATTACACTTTATTCGAATTTTTTACTTTTTTATATAATATCTGTCGTTTTTCTTAATTCTAAATTTTTCAAAGAAACTTTAATGCGAATTAGATCAAATATAATATATCAGATCATTTTCCTTTTTTGCCTATCTTACATTGTTTCATCGGAAACCAGTGAAAATTTACACTGTCTATTGTATATAGGGAAATAAAGTATATATGCATATTGTACCTGTAACTTACACGTGTCCGTCATCCTTCATCATACATATCATTTCATTACTAATTCACAAATTCAACTTCTCATATTTTTCGTATTTATAAGTGACATTTACAAATCCATTTACGATAAATATGTAATTTTATTAAGAAAGTGGACGTCTTAATAAAGTCGTGCTACACTTCAATCAGCAATCTATTGTAATATGGAATTGTAAATCATAATCTTTTGGAATTATCGTGTGAAAAGCTCCTTGATGTAGGACAGATTCGACATTCCTGTTTGTAGGCTTCCGGCGGATGTTGAGGTCATCGTGCATGGTATAGAATCCTCGGTCCAGTATTTATAGTTCTCGTCCGATAACTCGTTTTATCTGGCCGTTATTCGTCTCTGGCATTCGTATGCGAGGAATCCGAAATTTTCGTGAAACGAAGGATATATCTGCACCACGAAGTAAAGAGAATGTTCTTCGGTTTAAGGATGTTCTGGAGGTATATAAAAACGCAATAAAATCTTTAAGAATTTGACAAGATATAATTCTTATTAAATTAATACAATTACCAAAGTTTGGGTTCGATTCACTACACCGTTTAATATTTATAGCAACTTAAAGTTTGCATATTTTAACACGTGTTCTTATGGAGAATTCATAAAATTCCACTTCAAACCCTATTTAAACCTTGAAAAAAACGCAACTAGAAACTCCAGTTTTGTTTTTATATATAGTAAAAATTATGTAATTAATTATGTTCAACATTTATTACGATTCACTAAACAGTTACAGAGCAAAATATATATTGATAGATTTCGAATTTCTTGTATACTTTTGTCACCTATTGTACCTCCAGAACATCCTTAAAGGCTTTGTTACTTTATCGAAATTCGTTTGGACTATCGACGCACTCACCTTCGGTATTTCGCGTGATCGTAACAGGGGGTTGTGAATGCTGGAGAAACATCAAAAAACGGAGGCAAAGCCGTCGTAAAGCTCGCGATGTCTTTCGTATTGATTTATGAAACAGAACAGTCGCTTCGTGCAGGATGAACACGGCCCGCTAGAAGTTCCATCGATCGGCTTCACTTCGCTTGATACGATCCACTAAAACCTACCCTTCCATTTTCGTGAAAGGTTCCTCCGTCTCGATTTTCAGTGAATTTCAGCGCACCCGATGCAGCTTGCTGCAACGGCCAATCATAATGAAAGGAATGATCGTCGGTTGACTTCTTGGATATTAATTAATTTTGATGGCGTGATTTTTAGTTTCGTCATAAATAATTTCCACTTGGCCTTTTACGTATCAGAACTGAAAATTGTAACTTTTACTATTTTCTATTTTCGTTCAGATTCAAAATTCAGACTGAACACAATATTTTCATATAATATAACCGAAGTTTTTTGGTCCATTTATTAAACAGTTATTCTAATTTAAATTTAATATATCGAGCACATATTGTAATAAAATTGGAAAACAATTTCGGAGTCATTTTCATAAAGCGATACTTTTCTGTGAATAAAAGTTCTTCTAAATCTCTTTGCAGAAGTGAAGTTTATCTCTCCTGGTAACGGGTTCTATGAACCTATACAAGCTGAACAGTTCGTAAGTTTTTGTTAAAACTTTTATTTTAAGGGTTGATTAACCCTTTGCACTAGGAGCTATTTTAACTCGAAAATTAAACTTTTCTTCTGATCAACAATATTTCCATTCTCTATGATTTTTTAAATTTGATATATATGAAATTGATATAATACCTCATACAATACTTAACCCTTTGCACTCGGAGTTATTTTAACTCGAAAATGAAACTTTTCTTCTGACCTACAATATTTCCATTCTCTATGATTTTTTGAATTTGATAAATATGAAATTGATATAGTACCTCATACAATACTTAAATGTGTAGTAATTGGTTAGATACCGACGTATCTGATAGTGTAAACAATTATTTAAATAATAGTACAGCAATTTTTATTGGCGCCTCATAGGCGCCACTCGAGTGCTAAGGGTTAATAGGATTTTTCAGGGCGATTGCAATTGACTATTGAAAATCCCATCTTTGCACCCTGCACCCTTGAAATCCTGGAAAACGCGTCTACCCCTCTAAGGAGGCTTCTAGTACTTTTACCATAGTAAATTATGAAACACAGACGTAGATGCAATCTAGTAGCTCGAACTTATGAAAGAGACATTTCCGAAGTTGTTTTAATGGGGTCGAAAGAATTTCATTGCTCTGCGTGTCTGAAATCATTCAAACAAGAGGATCTTTCAATTGTGGATTTTATTAAAATTCGGTTTCAACGTATGCGAATAATGTTCGAAGTAATACACAGAAAGTTTTGTAAAAAAGCGGGCGAGAACGTTAAGCAACGTACGAAAAGACTCGTTCCTTATTTCTTCTTTTTCTTTGTTTTGTTCCGATGGGTCCTATAGGTACTTACGTGTCCAGTAGTACGCAAGAACGTCTAATCGAAAAAATGGGGTTAAACGATAAGTGAAAAGAAACGGGGGAAACGGGAAACGTAAAAATCGAGACCTCTGATCGACGACGAGGAACCGATTCGCGACTTTTATAAACTTCTTACGCAGTAGAACTTCGTACTTAAGGATTACGTCGGTTGCGATGATACAATTACGACATGCCGTAAATACACAGAGACCTTCTATGGTAGACACTATCGATGTCGAGACACACGCGGTAAACGTGTAAAACGCGTCGCGCAGATCGAATTGTTCGTTTCGAGTAATAAAGACTTTTATTACCTATTATCCTACTGATCTTACGTCTCTATCATCGTTTGTTCTCTCGCATTATTACCAGGAAGAGATCGTCGACGAGCATTCTCTTTCTTCCTCTCGCTCACCTTTCACTCTCTCGCGCTCTCTCTCGTTCTCTTTCTCTCCCCCGTTCTCATCACTCTCGTTTATCCTCGAGGAAAAATCAAATAGTATCCGTAGAAACGTTTATCTTGCGCTTGCTTCCTCCTCGTCTCAACGATTCGCTCCAACACGTACAATATCGTTCCTTCCGGTTTTTCTTTTTTTTTTTTTCGTTTAAAGTTACCCTAGTTTTGTAAGTTGAGATCAGAATTATTAAATGACTACGATTGACTACCTTTTTTCTTTCTTTCCAACCTTCTTTCTTTCTTTCTTTTTTTTTTTCTTCTTTTTTAAAAGGTCTATATTTATGGAGTACCTCGATATTGCGTGACTAAAATTCGTTCTTAGGGGGGTTAGGGTGGTGGGGCAGGAAGGGGGTGGTCGGTTTGAACGCAGGTGAAAACCAAGGCGCGGAGGATCGTGGCGGGAAAACGTACCCTCGCAAACGAATCGTAGAGTGAGGCTGTCGAGTGAATGAATCGATCGAAATAAGCCTAAGAGTCGTGGCTTGCTTTATTTCGCCTTTTTCGTGTTTCTGTTTTCTTCGTGTTTGCTCCTTCTTCTTCCCGTGCCATTCATCGCTCTCCCATCGTTTACATTCTTCTCTCTCTCTCTCTCTCTCTCTCTCTTTCGCTTCCTTTCTATTTGATCGATAGTAATAGCACGCGACGCGCGTACGATCCACACACAAATTCATGTTCCCGAGCGGAACTTGAAGCTCCAACGTGGTCGCCAAAGGAACAACCAGCAACTTTTCAACGAGCTCTTTGTTTTCTTAAAGCAAAGTGGAACCCCTCTTAACCAAGCACACATTATCTTAATGCACATTCTTCTCCCTGTACCACCCAGCGAATGAAACGATTAAGCGAAAATATTTACGCTGCTTAACGAGCAAGAATTGTCAATTTTCTCGATCGAAGTGAAATTTTTTGATAAAAGTGACAGTTTCACGTTACTTTAGGAGAATAACAAGAATGCATCCATCCAAATGTTTAGCTGTTTTTATACTCTTCTATTGTAATGCACCTTTGCAATCCCAATAATCGCAAATGGAAAATATTAAAACGAGTTTCTTTCAAGGAAGGTGATGATGGAAAAGTTAACGAGCGAGAATTGTCAATTTTCTCGATCGAAATGAAAATTTTCCATAAAAGTGACAGTTTCACGTTACTTTACGAGAATAACAAGAATGCATCCATCCAAATGTTTAGCTGTTTTTATACTCTTCTATTGTAATGCACCTTTGCAATCCCAATAATCGCAAATGGGAAATATTAAAACGAGTTTCTTTCAAGGAAGGTGATGAAGGAAAAGTTAACGAGCGAGAATTGTCAATTTTCTCGATTGAAATGAAAATTTTCCATAAAAGTGACAGTTTCACGTTACTTTAGGAGAATAACAGAAATGCATCCATCCAAATTTTTAGCTGTTTTTATGCTCTCCTATTGTAATGCACCTTTGCAATCCCAATAATCGCAAATGGAAAATATTAAAACGAGTTTCTTTCAAGGAAGGTGAAGAAGAAAAAGTTAACGAGCGAAAATTGTCAATTTTCTCGATCGAAATGAAAATTTTCGATAAAAGATACCGTTTCATGTTACTTTAGGAGAATAACAGAAATGCATCCATCTAAATTTTTAGCTGTTTTTATACTCTCCTATTGTAATGCACCTTTGCAATCTAAATAATCGCAAATGGAAAATATTAAAACGAGTTTCTTTCAAGGAAGGTGATCAAACAAAGGTTTCTGGACGTTCCTTTGGCGAGAAGATACATAATTGAAGGAAAATCGATTGGCGCGCATGCATCCGGGAACTCCAACTAATATACGCAGACTTATTTCGAAGAATTGTAAAATCTCGTCGTCGTCGCCTCGACGAGCACTTTGTGAAACGTTCGTTACGCAAACATGGTCTCGCTACGTCAACCGACACGGCAGTTTTTCGTTGGTGTGTATGTGTGTGTGTGTGTGTGTGTGTGTGTGTGTGTGTGTGTGTCTGTTCGACTGTGTTTTCTTATTTTGTTTCTCGCTCTCACGTGGGTTCCTATTAAACGCGAATAATAAATAAGTACAATATTGATTACTTGATCCCTTTTGAAACTTTTCGTCTGCATTTGCCTTTATCGAGATCTCTCAACTTTACTCGCGTACACATGCATATGTATACGATCGAATCTGTACTACTTGCAGAGCAATATATGGCGTCGTTAACGTAATCACGATATGTAATGCTGTTCGGTGTCGTTCCCATAAAAAGAATGCCCGTTCTAATGCAGACGAAATGTCGACGAGTGCGCAACGATTCCTACGGGAAGATAAAAGTTAGCGATTCAATAAAACTATGTATTGCGAAACGGTATCCAGGAGTGTACCCATCTTTCACCCTCGACTTCACTCAAAACGAAGAATAAACTTTCGATCGATTTTACAGAGGTTCCTTCGACTCAGATATGTTTTGTAGAATTTTGTTTTCTTTAAAAGAACCCTCTTCTTTGTGGTTTCTCAGTCTTTTTAATCATATCGGGTGTACCAATCTGTAATTCACTATTCCGTTAAACGAAACAGTTCGTTCTAAAGAAAAAGATACGCACACGCGGCCTCTTAACGCAATACCGACCGGTGATTATTCCATAATTTTGAAAAATCTATGCTACATGGCTGAACACTTTTTAATTGAACCTTCAATAGAAATTTTCATTGTGATCTGACAAGTTACTCTCAATAACGTCGTCCAATAGTTTCATTTAATATTGCAATGTGAAAGAAACTTTTCTATAAAAAATAAATTAATGATATCGGCGCCAGGTTCGATCATTTATAGAACAAAAAACAACAAATGTGCAATTAATTCATGTGTCTAACGGTTCAATCCCGATGTGGATCTTTTTCAAAGAGACATGTTTGCGTCTGAAAATAAACTAAATAATTACAATAACTTCCCTATAAATCGGGAAGTTAATTAAGAAATAGTCAATATTTTTGAAACCGTGTAACAGAAAAAGAACACAAAAATGGTACACGTACATGTTGTGTCAAAAAGTAGACAAATACTTAAGAATATTGAGTTACACGAAAAGTTACACGAATTGGCGCCGATATCATCAATTTACTTTTCGTCTTAATTTTGATCTAGAAGAATTTAACCTTTAAACTTTTCTATGTTTTCTTTTGGTGCAGCAGAATTATTGAGAATCCTGTTAATTGGCTTCCGGTAGGTAAAGTGTTAAAATTTGATCGTTACCGTTCTCTAACGTTCCACGATGATTTTATACGGTACCCGGTATAGTATGGCAGCGAAGATATTACCGATTACGGCCGCGTACATTTAGTCACAAAGAGATGTACACAGACTCTGTATTCGTTTAAAATATTCTAAAAGATTCAGTACATTTAACAATGTTAACGATACCAGGAATTATTACAACTATTCGGCTAACGAACTACTAGACTTGGACGTATCTCGAGAAATCACATTAGAAGAAATTAATCTCATTAGTACTCGCTGGATTCTCAATCAGTATTCGTAATAATCTGCAACACTTTTGGCATTTGTGAAATGAAACGTTTGAAATATAATGCATTCTCGAATGCGATCATTTCGACGCTCACACTTTTGTGACTGAGACGCGACTAAAGAAATAGTTGATTATTCGTTGGTACACCTAATACACTTGTCCCTCGATTTACGTTTTGATATTACAGTATATTCCACGTCATTTTGTTTGACACGATGGCACACCTTACCGATTCTGCTGAACGGAATTTCGGAAGCATAGATCGTAACGAGCGTGTACGAACATATTGCACATTTGAATAATTCGTTATTCTTGACACGAACAAACAATCGAAAGAGTTTCAACGTGGAAACAATTATTTGAACCCAGTAATTCGTTTGTTGTCCCTAGTGTGAGAAAGACTTTACAGTTTCTTTTTTAAGGAAAATAATGTTTGTTATTTAACCCCTTGCCGTATTCTCGGACTCGCGATGAAGATTTTAGCAAAGCTCAACAAATATAAATGTTACTTTATGTCTTTCTTTTTGAGTAATGTTTCGGAATATATTGTCGACTTTAGTGACCTATGAACGAATCTCTCAAATGATTTGTCGATATCTTAAAAACAGTAAATGTAATTGTTTAAATTGCGTTGTCTTAGAATAAAATATAAAATTGTTTACTTGTTACTTATTTAGTACTTTCGCAGATAATTTAAACCACCGACTTCTTTGGTTGTAAACTTTGTATTTCTCGACATTTATTCTCCGTATTATGAATATTTCATAATATGAAAAAGTGCCAAAGAAAAAACACCGTCCGATTTCGCGGGGAATGATCCACCTACGAGATTTTTGGGGATAAAGACGTTTTAATCACTGGAACCGTAAAGAAAATGGTACGGCAAGGGATGAAGAGAGTAGACTCGTTGTTCTCGATGCATTTCTCGATAATGTATGCGATTTCGTTTTTCAGTAGTCAATATTCAGTGCCGAATTAAGCTCCGTAGCAGGAGTAGCAAATGCTACGGGCCCCGCGCTTGCAACAAAAAATTGATATAAATTTGGTCGATACCGTTCCCAGATATTTTTGCTAAAAAGAAAGGTCATTCAACAAGTTTTATTATATTATCGTGCAAAACCTAGGGCCCCCTGGTAACATTTGCTACGGGCCCCGCGCTTGCAACAAAAAATTGATCTAAAATTTGGTCTATACCGTTCCCAGATATTTCTGCTAAAAACAAGGGGCATTCATCGAGTTTCATTATATTATCGTGAAAAACCTAGGGTCCCCTGGTAACATTTGCTACGGTCCCCGCGCTGGCGTAATGCACTGTCAATAGCGCTAGATAAAAGACGAATCTAGGCCATGATCGCCCTCGAAAGTTCTATTTTTGCGTTTGGTTTATTCGGCAGGGTAATTTGCATTATTCGGAAGCATACAGCTGCGCATCAAATTCAAATTACGCCTCGTAAACGTAAAAATAGATCTTCTATCCAGCGCTCTTGACAACTGAAAAACCTCATCTCTGCATTATCGAGAATAATGCTTGCATTCCTGGAAACGAGTCTATCCGCTTAATATTACAACAGATGACGCGGTATCCGTGGCTTAAACAGTTTTCCGCGATATTTGCTGTATATTCAGCGAGAGGATGGATACGCCATATTTGCTAGAACAGCTTCGAGGAGTGAGGTGCGTTAGCTGAATAAACACCGGTACCGGACGTGTGAAAACAAAAGTTTTTCGCTGGCAGTGTATACGATCCGGGGGGGGTGGAAAAAATGTTTTTTTGAGCGTGTCGAACGAAAATTGGCCGTCGAAAAGTGTCGGGCAAATCGAGGGACGGGTGCAGACGAAGTTTTGTGACAATGTTTTCGTTTTCCAGAGGGCTCGCGCGACGAATAAGAAAATGCACGCGCGGTTGATATTGATTGCGGCGCGGCCGCGTTGCATGTTCGGTAACGCGATCGTCGATAAAATGAAATTGAAACGAGGTAAGTGGTGATTAATTATACGAGACCGACGTGAGAATGAAGGTCGTAGGGTCGAGGGTGATTAAAAGGGTGGCCCCCCGAGGTCTCGTGAATTCGACGCCCGATACCCGGCAACACGGTATCAATTTCGAAAAGTTTCTTCTTCATGTTTCACGCATGCTCTCTCTCTCTCTTTGTTGGCTGTGTGTCTGGCTTTGCTGCTCGGCATATCTGCGGCGATCGGGACGCGACAGCGCGCCGCGAAACTTGCGAGGACCTGCCACGACGACGTGGAATTGTTACTCGTCCTGACGACGGCTGAATGGATCTCGGTAACTCGTCGTGAAGTTGCCAGGAGAACAAATCGCCCGGAGAAATGTGAAACCAAATTGACACCGGACAGATGTTTCGGTGAAACATGCTCGTTCCCGTGAAACTTCGGCCGAGAAACGATTTGCCGCCGGTTCATTTCCGAAGGTGTACGCACGCGATACATACAGTGACTCCCACTAATGTTCGGACACTCTTGAAAAGACGATACCTTTTTTTTATATATATGTTTATTAGATATATTTTTGAAAAATGTATGGTACACGGGTAAATTTTCATTTAGCATTTAGTATGAACTAACTGAGTCACCCTCGATAACGTCGTCTAATAGTTTCATTTAAGATTGCAATGTAAAAGAAAATTTCTATGCTTTCTTTTGATACAGCACAATTATTGAGAATCCTATTAATAGGCTTCCGGTAGGTAAAGTGTTAAAATTCGTCCATTAAACTGTTGTAGTAAATGATTAATAGAAACAATTTTTAGCATGTTCAAATGATTAATGGAGGAAGTAACTGTTTATTTAGCTACTGCTTCCTGCAACGAATATAGATAATTTTTAGCATATTAACACATTACCGACCGGTGATTATTGCATAATTTTGAAAAGTCTGGTACATGGCTAAAAACTTTTTAATGGAACTTTCAATAGTAACAGCAATTTTCATTGTGAACTAACAAGTCATCCTCAATAACGTCATCTAATAATTTCATTTAAGATTGCAATGTCAAAGAAAATTTCTATGCTTTATTTGGTACAGCAGAATTATTGAAAATTCTATTCCGGTCGGTAAAGTGTTAATATTGTACTATATGATTTGAACTTTTTTGGGGAAGCTAAAGCAATTGGTTTGCTACAGGATGTGAAAAAAAATTTTTTCAAAAATTGCAATTCATCGGAATTGTAGAAAAAAAATACTAAAAATTGCATTTTACAACTTTTTTTATGTGGGCCTATATTGAAAATTGAAGAAATACGTTTTGTAGATCTGTGTCGATCAAACATATTCTGAAAATTTCGTCAAAATTGGACGACGTTGCAACGAGCTACAAACGTTTCAACATGGTAAAAATTTAACATGGTAAATCTAAGGATTCTTACATCTTTCAATGCCTGTCGTTTTTTTCCGCATCAGATTTCGATCAAACTTTCACAGTGCATATAATTGACACAGATCTACAAAACGTAGTTTTTCAATTTTCAATACAGGCCCACATAAAAAAATGGTAAAATTCAACGTTTAGTATTTTTTTCTACAATTCCGATCAAATTTTTGACAAAATTTTTTTTCACATTCTGTAGCAAACACATCGGTCTAGATTCCCAGAAAAGTTCAAATCGTATAGTACAATATTAAAAAAGTTGTCGTCTTTTTAAGAGTGTACGAATATTAGTGGGAGTCACTGTAACTCGAATCAACCGAATCGAAAGATTTTCCGATTCCGCGCCGATGAACTTTGTAATTTCAGAAAAGAATGTCACTCGACCAAACTGGATAACGGAACCGACGCGTTTCCGTATTTCTGTATTTACAAATGGCCAGGCGTTCGCGCAAACAGCAGAATTTTGTTCACGATAAAATCCCCGATACGTTTTTATAATACACAAAATCATTGGAAGTATTCGAGTTAAAAAATTGCAACGTAATAAATGTAGAAATTCGTATGTACATGTACTGCTGTATGTACAAAGTTGAGTAATTGAATTTAACCGATCTCTCAAATGTACACAAAAGCAATAGAATACAATAGTTAATTACATCGAAATAATACATCTATGTAACGGTATTGTTCACGCATATGTAATTATTGCAAGTATTCCAACTACTTCCTACAGAGTTCCGACATACGTTTATTTGATCGAATAGAAGAAAACGACAACGAAACTTGTGGAAACGAGTTTGTTTAACTTTCTTTAACTTTGTCTAACAACTGGCGATCGATAAATATTTCTTACTCTGTGTTCAGCATATAAACATACATGAACTCTGTTGACTCTTTAATTTTGCTCGTGTGTCGCCGTTAGACTGAAAATTGTTTACGTCCCATACGCAAATAATTTTTGCTCCGACAATCTGATTGGTTCCTTAAAATACTCTCTGTTTGCGACAGATTACGTTTATTTACCGTTGTTGATTTCGTCGGCAATTAACCGCCCGAAAACCGTGCTCTTTGTTGCAGTACAATTCGCGTTTCACGTAACTCGGTCACGTGTAATGATTACCGGTGAGTTGTGTTTCCCTTCGTAGAAACGGAAATGAAAAAAAAAAAAAGGAGAACGAAAGAAAGGAACGACAATTACTTTTACGATTTACCAAAACGATCTCCGCGGTCAGATAATTTTCATTGCTCGGGAGACCGTTCCAACGTGCGGCCGCGCCGCACAGAAGAAAATGGCCGTGGAAGCGGGATCGAAGAAAGTTGAAAAGGGAGAGGAGAGAAAGAGAGAAATCGCAATTATCCGCGAGCGTTCTAACAATTTCGGTCGCACGCGAGTCATGGAACACGCATATTCTACCATGAGAATCTCGTATATATATATGTATTATGTATAATATCGAAATTATTCGGCCGGCGGCAACCTCGGCGATTAAATGAAACAAAAAAAAAAAAAAACAGAGGAAACGAGACGAGGGCAAACGGCGATAGACGCAGGATACGATGACGTCGAGCGAGAAAATGATACTGGGCATAGAGATGACGATGACCGATGCTGCGAGGAATACCAAGAGAAAACTAATAAGGAAGAAAGGATATCGAAAAGGAACGTGAAACGAGAAATCGCATGATATGAAGATGTCCAGCATGAAGGGAAAGAAGGAGAGTGAATAGAGGGACAAAATCGCAGAATAGTAGCCTATCTATCACAAACGGAAGTAACGGTATAATAATAATTATGGACATATCGAAGAGAAACGCTTATCGCGTTAAAACGGCGTCTATCGCAATGGTGACAATTAGTACTAGCAATTCACAGAAATTTTTCTCCGCAGCCGATGTCTTGCGACGCTGAATGGCTGCCATTTTGTCACCTGTAACAAGTTTAACACACATTGTAGAAACATCCGACCGGTCTCGACGTTTCGAATAGTCTGAAACAAAATGACGGAAAGCACAGTGGCGCACAAATTTGTTTGGACAAGAGAACGCAGTTTGTTCGATTTAATTTGATTGGTTTTTTTTTCATCGTCAAGCTTTTTTTTTGAGTGATAGATCAAGAATATTAAATTGAATAAACGTTGTGGGTCACTGTGTGTATTTACACTACTGGAAGTGCTGATTGCGTCGGACAAATCCATACGATTTTTCGAGGCTGTATTTATAATATATTTATAATAAATTTATGTTTTACGCGTTGATGTAATTGCAAACGTTAATAACTAGGTAAAATTTTTTTTCTAGATCGCACTTGAAATATATAATAAATTTATGATTTCGGCGCTAGAGGTTCAATCACAAATACAAAAATTAGCAATTTTGCAGTATTATAATTTCAACGTTTCGGTTACATAGAACATTGCTGTCTCTATTTTTCCTATTTTTCCACATTGGAAAAGTAGACAAATCGTTACGTTAAGATACAATGAATTCTTTTTAAAAAAAAGTACTGAACTATATTTGCGGTACTCGATTGAATCAAAGAATGTGATAGACGATTAAGAATTATATAAAATTCGTTATTCTTTAACCTGACTATTTAATAGCTGTGAGAATTAGGTATTTATACATACTTGCTAATTGTGAAAAAACGGAATGAAATCAAAATGAGTGAAATGGTACTAGTCAATAAGACGGTTAGAACTGTACTGAACTGTAACTGGCAAAGTCAAGACGGAAAACAAAAGAATATCGTAAATCTAACTAGCCAATCGTATGTATTTATTATGTTTAAGAACTCGTGTTACGTCCTTAGACGGCTGAGCAGCGCGACAATTGTTTCCAGTAGCGTGGTAGTAAAGATATCGGACGAAGTTGATTGAAAACATGAAAATACAGCTAAGTATCTACCTTCTGTGACAAAGACAAAGATGGACGCCGGCTTGGTATTCGAGGCGCTGCACGTGTAATTGCCTGTGTCCGATTCCACCGCTTGGTGAATCGACAATCGACTTTGAGTCGAAGTGGCGTCGGTTTGTACGGTCACGCTGCCTCGCGTGGTGTCGAAATTTATCATTCGATTATTGTGATACCAGAATACGTATTGCGGTGGCGTTGGACTCTGCAATTCAGAAACAAACAAAACATTCGGTCTGAAAACATTCATGAAACCTTTTCCCTTTACCAAATCGTTTTTATTTTTTATTATTGGAATCACAACGAGTTGGTCTTATGAAGGGATTGAAAAAGCTCAATTTGTTCCCACCCTTGAATGTTAGATCGTTGCTCTGTAAACCGAACATTCAAGCGTGTCATCTTCTTTTGAATTTCTTCAAACAATGTAATCTACTTTGAAATTATGTATATGTCAAATATGCTGTTTTCCTATTGATCCTAATGTATATGTCAAATACGCTGTATTTATATTAACCCAAATGTAAAGCCTCATAACCCCCGAAGGGGAGTTACATTAAGCTCAATAAAATAAAAAAAATCGTTTCTACATGGAAAATATTTTTTCTATTCGTTTCGAAAAAACATTGACCGTTTCCCGTTATTTTTTACTTATTCTTCTACTAATGTGTCAGCGGTAGAATATCGCTCGTCGAGCTACCGCCAACGATTATAATATTGAGACGCACCGAAGCGCACATTGATTATTGAAATTCTTTTATTTTGCGCTGGTGCGTTAACGAATCATCGTTTTTGTATGCAATATTATCTGGAAAATGTTAAAATATTCATATTGGACATACTTTCGCAGCTAATAATACGTTTAACTTTGCAAACATTTGCACAATTTATTTCGCAGAAAAATTGAGCGATGGGTCGGTGAACAATGTTTTATTTAACATTGCCTTTTTACTCGGAACATTTTAAATCTCCTCTTTATATGCTTTCGAAAAATCGTTCGCGGGCGTTTCTCTCAATCGTTACACAAGATATTTGTATTTCTTTTAAGAAGTTTAGAACGCTCGTTAAGGGACGAAAATCATTTCTGTTTTGGGGAGGCCTTTAAAAACAATCATTTACCGAAATTGCTATTTGCAGATGGTTTGAGTGTGTTAAGTAAGCGGAAGATTAACCCTTTGCACTCGAAGGTATTTCATCACGAACATTGAACATTTCTTGCAACCTAGAATAATTCCATTCTATATGATTTTTCTGATTTGATGGATATGAAATTTCTGTAACACCTCGTACAATATTGAAACATTTAGTAATTGCTTAGATTCCAACATCTATATAATAAAAATGAAATGCTGTTCGTTGGTCACGACAACACTTGAAAACGGCTAGACCGATTTGGCTAATTTTTCTTTTTAAATGTTCGTAATAGTCCAAATGAGGTTTTTAGGGAAAGAAAAATTGGAAAAGTTGCCCGGAAAAATAGAAAATTCGGGAAAAACTAAAAGTGATTTCTGAATCATATTTTAATACAACAAAAAAAAAAACGAATGTCGCAGCTTTTAATCAATATTTCAATAGGAAGTTCCATTATTGACGTCTCAAGGTTTTTAGGGAAAGAAAAATTGGAAAAGTTGCCTGGAAAAATGGAAGTGCTTTTTTTATGGGATTTTTGTATAAACTCAAGACGATAACTCACGATTTGAACAATGGATATGCGTAATTAGAACGATCTCAAACAAAATTGAAATTTCGACAGGACAACGTCTGTCGGGTCAGCTAGTATTTAGTAATGTAAAAAATATTTTGAATAATGGTACAGAAATTTTTAGTGGTGACTCTGAGTCACCACACGAGTGCTAAGGGTTCATTCAAGAAAATAAAGTCAAGATAAATATTTTTATAGCGGGTGGAAATACGCGCGAACAATGCCCGTATCTTTTCTTTGTGTTCAACATTCGAACCAGAATGTGCACCAAAGTGCAACTAGGATAATTATCGCGACGGATCGATCGGTGTCAATATAGCCATACTGTAGCGCTCTTTTTTCCTCTCGACACGTCCGTGTTCGTCTCTTTTCTTTTTTTTTTTTCATCATTTTTTCATCGCTGTAACTTTTTTTTGACTCGGTTAACCGTTCAAGCCGGCCAGAGAAAAAAAGAGAAGAAACGTTATTGTCTCGCGCCGCGACAATTTTCAGCGTGTCTGGTGTCTAAATCGAATGCATTTCTCTGACGGGAACGAGTGCACGATTCGCGCGGAGTGGATGAAGTGAAATGGGACGTCGAAGTCAGCCGTTTGTTCTGAATTCCGTCGAACGTGAGTAGATTTCTCCTTCACTTCGTTTTAGCAATATGCAGTTGAAATATCCCGGTGCCGAGAAAAATGGTTCTTTGCGTTCGACTGTTAAGTTTAGCGCGTTATTGGAACCGTTTGCTTGGGGATGTTTCGACGGTACTAATTGTAACGGTACTAATCGTTGACGGTACTAATCTTAAGGGAGACACAGCGGATCCAAAAATTATTCAAACACAAATCTCCGACTCTCGTGAAATTTTCGATATTTAAATCGTGACAATTTCATAAAAACAAATGGTATAACCATAAGCCACAACACTTTTAATCTTAAGGGAGACACAGTGGATCCAAAAATTATTTAAACTCTACATCTCCGATTCTCGAAAAATTTTCGATATTTAATCCTTCCTCTGTGTACTGCTATACTCATGTTTACCGTGAGCATGGGGGTAATTGGACCCCATACATTTTTGGAGCAAATTGAAAGGAAAAATTTGTCTGCATAAGTATCTATGAAATTTCATTAATTTTTAAAAGATAAGTATACAATACTGTAAAAACTTGAAACATAGATATCATTCCTAGAAAATATTTGGAACTTTCCCATACACAGAGCGAAGGTTAAATAATGGCAATTTCGTAAAACCAAATAGTATAGCCATAAGCCTCGACTCATTTTCATTGTAGTTAATTTTATGAAATGTAGAAACGCGATTCAACTTAACATTTATCTGGCATGCGAGCCGATCATTTTCGGGGCTGTAACTTTGTTAGTTGTTCAAATGAAAGAATTCTTTTTCCACAGTATTCCACACGCAGACATTTGAAAAATCAATAAAAAAAAAACATTTTCTATTTTTTTCGACGCCTACAAAATTGCGTACCGCTTTAATTGGATCAAATAAAATTGCAATCCCATAGCTATTGAACCACACAGAAACATTTCACACTTGCAGGTTCACATCGCATGTGACATAAATGGCAAATTGTCAGTGACTGCCCACATTGTTATTGAACACATTGTCGATGACCAAGTCTACGTACCAATTGATTTATTACTACGATACGATATCTTACTATTGATTACTATTGGTTTAGCTCCGTGTTAGGCAATTTGCCCAACTTGAATGGCATTGAAAACGTCTGGAGACTACTCGGGTCAGCTGTCTAGACGTGGATAAACTGTAGCCCTTTATGCAAGATCAAAGTTTCATACTTAATACAGATAAAGTATCAATGATTTCGGCGCAACGGTTTGATCAATTAAACACGATAAAGCAATTTTACAAATTAATTTAAACTTTCGTTGCGTCGAAATCATTAATACTTTATCTGTTTTAACAATCTTACGATCGACAACATTAACAACATTTTCATACTTAATGAGTTGAAGAGAAGCTTTTACATTTATTACGAAAATAAGTATAGGTGCAAAATAGAAACAGTGAAAAATATAAATGTACATTTAACTCAATGTAATTTAATTTAAAGATCCGGAGTCGATTTGTCATAAGCTTCGCGGTCGACGCATTAAAAGTCACTTCAACTTAATAACAAGCAATTTGCGGTGCTTATGCAGCTCAAAGCAATGGATTGTTGAAAATAAATACTGTTAACTGTTCCTGTTCATTTGCTGGTAGTTTTTGATCTTCTGTTTGAATTACTTGTGAAACCGATTCAATTATTTCATACAGTCAGAAGCTTACGGGGAATGACTCACAGATCGTTTCCTGTTTCTACGATTTGTATTTCAGAAATGTCGCGAAGGTTCGAGCAGTTCCCCGCAAAGTTGATATTAACAGTGCCTCCTTCAATGAATGTTGTTTCAAAATTTGTACAGTTTCCCCAGCATCAATCCTTCCTATCTCATATTTGCCAACTTGATGGAGAAAATCGCGGGACCAAACCCGTGACATTTCTGAAACTTTTCATATGAAAGCACGAATTCTCAAGTTGTTAATTGCTACGTTTTTGTAGTTAATAGTCGTCGAGCAGATTTTACGAAACACGTTGTTCCCGTATCTCGGTGTGCATTATTCGAGAACAATTTATCAGTTTCACTACAGCTCCTGCTACAAACTATGCATATTTGCCATCACGCCGAGGTACAAGAAATGGTAGTTTAATTATGCATATTAATCATGAAACGTACTGCTCCGATAATTAAATTTTTATGATCATCGAATTGTTCTGTGCTCGTGTGAACAGGGATCGTTCATTTCGAGATGCTTTTACGTTTTATACTAATGTATGTGATTCAATGCCATTCATATAATTTTGTATGTACTTATGCACTTCATTAAAATACTACGAGTTAAATAAGATTCGATTTAAATTGAAAATATAACATTTCTTCTAGAATAATTTACAATTATAATTTATATAATGACCTAGAATAATTCTATTCTATATGATTTGTTTCATTCTATGAAAACAATACTTAGACAGCAAATTTCATCCATATATGACAAAGATGAGTAAATGTAATTCGAAACAGTGAAACCATTAGGAGAATTGAAAAATACTGTAGTATTATTTTTGACTTCCAGTTGATAGCAAATCAAGTAGAAAATTCTTATTTTACATAAAGATCCGCTGTTTATTGATTACATACTAACACACTTAATAATGTAAACAATATTATGAATAACTAGGGGGCTCCGCCCCCTACTCGCTTCGCTCGCCAACCCCCGCCGCGCCTCGCTCTCTCTCCCGCTCCTCCTCTCTCCCCCCCTCTCTCCCGCTACCCCTCTCTCTTACTCTCTCTCCTGCTCTCTTTCTCTTTCTCTGAAAAATACACACTGTCACGTCGCCCAATTTTCGGTTCCCCTTCGGAAGACAACCCGCTCGTCAATTTCAGTTCCCCTTCGGAAGGCAACCCGCTCTTCATTTTTCGGTTCCCCTTCAGGAGGCAACCCGCTGTTCAATTTTCGATTCCCCTTCGGAAGGGACCCCCCGGGGTTCAATTTTCGATTCCCCTACGGAAGGCAACCCGCTCTTCACATTTCGGTTCCCCTTCAGGAGGCAACCCGCTCCTCAATTTTTGGTTCCCCTTCGGGAGACAACCCGCTCTTCAATTTTCGGTTCCCCTTCGGGAGACAACCCGCTCTTCAATTTTCGGTTCCCCTTCGGAAGGCAACCCGCTATTCACTTTTCGGTTCCCCATCAGGAGGCAACCCGCTCTTCACTTTTCGGTCCCCCTTCAGGAGGCAACCCGCTCCTCAATTTTTGAATCCCCTTCGGGAGACAACCCGTTCTTCACTTTTCGGTCCCCCTTCAGGAGGCAACCCGCTCCTCAATTTTTGGTTCCCCTTCGGGAGACAACCCGCTCTTCAATTTTCAGTTCCCCTTCGGAAGGCAACCCGCTCGGCGTTTTAGCGTGACAGAACTATTTTATATAATAGAGAAAAGAAAAGATGGTACAGCGGTTTATCAGAGGTAACACTCTGATTTGTTTGATTGCAAATGACTCCTCAGGAGTACAAGAGCAATAGTGGCGGATCTAACGGTAACCAGACTAAGCGGGCCCCGAATTTTAAATAAATTGACACATTTTTAAATAAATTTATTTAATGTGTAACGGTATGGAATGTTCTATTATTTTTCTTTTTTGTTAATACGTTTATGAGAGTTTTCTTGCAACTTCTATTACTAACTTGAGCTTGAAGGCCCCGAATTTCAAAGAAATTTATTTAATTTGTAACGGTATGAAATATTTTCATTACTTTTCTTTTTCGTTAATAAATTTAGGAGAGTTTCCTTGCAACTAAAACTATCTAGACAAAGTAATATAAAATGTACACGTAGACCTCAGTGTTCCTAGTGTTAAACTGTGCAACCCCTGAAGAGCTCGCGAGTTTCTAACTTATGAAAATCGGGCGCTGCTTTATCGCTTTATTTTTCCCGGTCTCGCGGAACCGCTTATTGTGTTGACAGTCTGGGCATTATTAGTGCTGCGAGCACGTTATATAGGGTAGCTTACAGCGTTATTCAATATACTTATGAATACCCTATCTTCATGTAGCGTGGTCGTCGGAAGCCGTATTGTTCGTAATACTATCAATTCGGCGAGCGGTTGGATTCCTGAGCGTATTTCCGCGATATCGAAGAGTGTTTCCATCCTTCGCTTACATTAGACGTTTTCGGAATGGGTTCTCCTTTTCCTCTTTGTCCGCGGCGACGCGTCTAGCCAAAGAGAAGGCAAGCCGCGAAGCGCAGATGAGGAAAGAGAGAGAGAGAGAGAGAGAGAGAGAGAGAGAGAGAGAGAGAGAGAGAGAAAAAAAGGAATGCCACACTTTATTTTCGTTTGCCGATAGTGTCGAGTTTGCAGCGGCAGCAATGCCGCTTTAATGCACTTCCACTCTTGTATTCGTGACTAAGCCGCGCCTATTTCACCAGAGGTTTTTCCACCGTACGTTCGCGAAGGCGCATTCAATGTTCGCACGAACTGCAAGCTGTGCGTTTCTATGTACCTTCGTTAAGCGGATGGACTCCGTGCCGCGTGGCTTTATTCCGCGACGTATGCGCGACACGATTATTATGTATCAATGGGGAGCACGCGTAAATAGACGGGATATTTATTGTACGCGATATAGAAACTCCTTCCGAGAAACGCGCCGGTGATAAAAGATATCGCACGCTCTCGTGTGTGTTCATTTTCACTTTAGAATTTCGTTCGAGATATTCGAGGGCGATGTAGATTTCGCGATTTACGAGATGTTTCAATGGCCGGGATATTTATTGTACGACGCCACCAGATTTTTACTCCCTTTAAATGCTGCCGTTACGCGGTACACTCTAGTCGAGATTATTCACCTTCGTTCCCGACGTCTAGATTCGCAGGGAATTTTTTTTTATCGTGACTTTCCACGACGATGAATGACGGGCCACGTGGTTCCTCCGGTTGTTCCGCGTTGCTTAGGGAGGCATTCTGCCCTCTCGTTTTCCAAAACTCCAGTTTTCTGCAGTCTTCTTGACGACCGGTTGCAGATATTTTTATTTATCGACTAGCTTTTCCCCGCGGCTTCGATCGCACACGAAACTGTTTAATGCCTTCGAAAATTGATATTGTTTCTCCGTAAAACCTTTTAACCCCCCATCCACCCCTACGATTGTATCAATCAGTATTAAGACCAAGTATTTTCATCCACGTGTATTTTCATACGGTTTTCTCAAAAATTAAGATTTCGTTGAATTTTTATTTCTGTTTGCATGTTGCACCATACTGTTGGATTTTCTCTTGTTATGTATTAATAGCAAGCAGAATACGTCAGAAGATTGAAATTTACCTAACAATAAAGTGTATACGAATACGTTCTTACCTTTTCTATTATGCACACGAGAGTTATAATGGATCCTACATCGACATGATGTTCGCCACTCCCTAATATAAATGCTTCTGGTATTACTATGTTTAGATTGACAAGGTGTGATAATATCCCTGTATTCCTTGAGACCTGTAACAGTACACATACGTCATATAAGGTGACGGGAAATTTATCCATATCGTAGTCTAAAGATTGAAACAATTTCTTACGAAATTTTTCCAATATTCGAACAGTTTAATATTTTTTAAAAATAATTTACAGACATTTTCCAAGCAGTTAAATAAATAGACAATCATATTTTTCATCCTTTTTACGCTACAATTGTAGGAGTTCAAAAAACTGTGTTTTCATTAAAAGAAAAAACCAAAGTTGACCTTCAAATTTTTCTAAAAATTATCTTGAAATGGATTTATTATAAAACTTCTTGATTTTTCAAAAAATTTTTCTCAATTTAAATTTTAAATTAATCTTCTAACAAAATTATCTGGAAATAAATTTACTTTAAAAATTCCTCTCAATTTTATGGAAAATTAATTTCAACGTCATCCCTCAATTTAAATTTCATGTTAGAACAGCCGAAAAAAGTTACGTACTGAAATATTTCTTCCTGTCTCAACAAAATTTTATTAAAGCGATTTTATTAATCCATGAGGATGCACACAAAATTATACAAGCCTGAATTCAATTGACCGTGATAAAACGGTTTTACGATCTCGACGCATTCTGTTCCATTTAACATCTCCATAGTACTTCATTGAACAGCGCAAACACGAAGGACTATAATCATTCGAAGACTATAAAACAGACGGGATGTCATAAAGCGCGTCGATACCATCGACTAGTGGCACGGAATAACTTCCTAACGATCATAAGCTGATATTTTTTATTAGCCGACGGTACGAGCCACCGTGAAAGCTTCCGTCGAGACTTTACAACGTCAATTAGCGACGATTCCGAGTAATTCGATGGAATTACCTGACATTCGTACGTCCCGTTGTCCCTTTCTTGAACGTATTTGATCTGCAGAGTCCAATCGTCGGAACCCTCGGGGTGCAGCACCTGAAACCGTTCGTCGTTCGTGTACGTGAACATCGAGCTGGTCAAGACGTGGAAATCACGCCGTCGTATCCAGGATATCTGAAACAGCGACGCAATCGTTAATCAGTCTTCTTGCCCGACGGAAATATCCGCGGGGTGATAAATCGCAGTTCACTCTAACGGCCGTTTGGGACCCGCAAAAGCTGCGGGTGACCGACGCGACGCCGCCGTTGAGAACAGGTTGTTCTTACCTCGGCATCGGACACCGTTCTTTCTGCCAAATTGCGAACTTTGCAATGCAAAAACGCGGTCCCTCCTAACTGTACCGTCACGTTGGACACCGTGTTGTTGTCGTTCGCCTCGTTCACTCTCTGCAGCTCTTCGAAATTGCTAAACCACAGTGTCTTCCAATCTGACGGTATGCTGTAAGGTACACGTCGGTCTGAAACAATCAGAGAGAAGCCGCTCGGTGAACTCAGATCTTTTTTTTTTCTTTTTTTTTATTATAGAAAATCTCATATGAGATTTATTTCAAAATACTAGAAGAAATACTAGGATCTCTTTAGCTAAGAGATCAGCTCTTTCATTTCCAGTAATCTCAATATGAAACTCACGAGGGAACACATTCAGTTGATACAAGCCGATTTTGATGAAACTTGTGTGAGATATAGTTCTCCGAAAAATATTTTACTGATAAAACAATAAACTACAAATATAACCCAGTGGTATTGTTTAAAATACTGTACACGTTTGTACTAAATGCTTAAAGTTCGATGAAACAAGCCAGAATTCCTTCCTTCGCACACCAAGTGCGTGACTATCTTTCAGTATGCATAATTATTGTGAAATGGCAAAAAAAAATCCTGAAACACGTATCCCCTATTTTGGATCAAAGCTCACACACCGAAAGTTACATTAAAATAAACTAACAATAAATACGAGAAATTTAAAAAAAACATCAAATTTTTAATATATTCTTTAAACAAAAAATGTTTGTTAAAATCTTTTTGTGCGACTACATTTGCCATTAAAAAACACATAACTTAAAAATATCGAATTTTTTCGACCACTGGTTGCCGAGATATCTCAAAATATATGGTTTTCATGCCCAACTTTGAGGGCTGTTTTCACCCCTTCAGAATGGATGGTTGCCGATAAAAAAAACACGAGTAAAATATTTTTCGGAGAACTATATCTCACACAAGTTTCATCAAAATCGGTTTGTATCAACTGAATATGTTCCCCTGTCAGATATTCTTTAAATCATGCGAGTAAGAGAGACTGGCGAGGATTCGTACGTTCGTAGATTTCTCAAGTAAAAAGTAGGAGGGAAGATCGCGTTAGAACTGCAATCTCCAAATTTTATCCCCACCACAACGAGACTCACACTGATGCAAGCGAAGCAAAAGATTGCATCTTTTCTAATTTCTATGAAACTTGTGACCAACAATTCTTGAACTGTTCAGTTTCTGGGGTATACTTCAGTGACATTATTTACGAGAATCATATTATTATTATTCTTCTTATTATTATTATATACGAACCGAGGTCCTTTTATACAAATGTATACAGTTTTTACAGTATAACTGATAAAAACAAAAAGAAGACATAAAAAAAGAGAAAGTCTTAACCTAAAATCTTATCCTAAGTCTTAACTAAAATTTACAAAAGAATGGACCGCGCGAAACTCAACAAATACAGGTATGATTAACAAATAGTATTGCGCAATTTTGAATCGAATCCTAACATTGCCAGAATCGGATTCTCGGAAAAATAATCTCTACCATGAGATTCAAATTGCAGTAAATAAAAAAAGAAAAAAAAAAAAGAATCGAATTCTACGACCCACAAAACTACAAAACCTGTTCCGTTTGCAACGAGTGGTGTACATTCAATTAAGTCCGCGTTTTGGCTACTTTTGGCAGCTGCTGTTCGCTGATGGGGATACGAGCGAACGACTAGCGAGGTATGTATCAGCAACTATGTACACCGTTTCCGGCTTAAACCCTCGGTCCCCAAGATGAAACGAAGTTACCTATACGCGACACTTCTTGCGGCATGACTACCGAAAGGCCAATTTCACTGAAACTCGCGGCAGATCGTTTCTTTGGCAATCAGTGCACGGTGGAGAACGATCAAAGTCAAACTTCTCGACCGCTTCTTTGAGCCGGTGCGTGTTCCTGTTCCCGGTGAAAAAAAAACTTATTCCCGCGCACTTAATATTAATTAATTAGGTTCGCGAGCACGAAATAGAACAGGTCAAGTTTTTCGGGTGGGGGTTCGAAGGGTACACGGAAGCTGCAGTTTGACGTGTAGGGGAGAAGAATGGAGAGGGTAAAGCGGTAGCTGAGAGGGACGAGCAGGGTTGGGGATGGTAATTTGAAAGTAACTGGAGTGTTTTGGTAAAGGAAATACCGGGGGAGTAAGGAAAACTCCGCGGAGCACACGGCGCGTAGACTTAACGCAAGGCGGATGGGGTGGAGGCTGAAGGGCGAAGGGCGAATGGGTCAGATGGCAGAATCGGTGGGTGGGAAGGGGAGGTGAACGAGGAGGCGATGGATACAGAAATCCGTAAACGGAAAGAGAGAAAATTGAGAAATAGAGAAGCAGTGGAACAGGGGAGAAGGTAGCAGGGCCTGGGCGAAAGACAAGCACTTGAGACTGAACTTTGTGAGCTTTTGAATGCAGGGCATAAGCTACCTGCCTTTTGTTTCCGCGAGACAATGCGAAACCTTATACAACGAGACAAGAACCGGGGCTACAGGGCTGGAGGAAAGGTGCTCCTACTTCTCTTCGACCAGTTAGTTGGCCAGGATCATGTTCTTTTCTTCTCGCTTTAAGTATTCCCAATTCACAGCCACTTTTGAGTGGGGGAGCAAGTGCGCACTAGAGGGATTTTTCGCGAGGTTAGCGAGCTTTCGACGGTTTCGTCTTCTTCTCTCTCCCTCGCTCTCTCTCTTTCCTCCTCCTCTTCTCTTTTTTTTTTTTCGTCACTCGGAGTATCCTGTGACTCGTTGCAGCGCACAATAACGTTTATTTATTGCACCTGCCGGGATTACGGCCGTATGATTTGAAATCGCACCTTCCAGTTTAACTCTTTGCAGTCGGAGATATTTTAACCCGTTGCCGTAACATTCTTTTTACAACTACAGTGATTTTTATCCCCGAAAATGTCGTACAAGAAAAACGAAAAGTTATACTTCTTTTTGTATGGTTATTTATTTTAATGCTTAAATATTGATTAGACACGAATAAAATTTTATTTCGTTTAGAAGAAGGCGTAACATTTATAATTGTTAGACTTCGTTTGAAATCTTTGTCATGAGTGTGACTCGGTAAAATATGGCAAGTAATTAACTGGAGAATTAAACAATATTGTGTGAATAATGTACAGCACACCCTATACAATAGATTCCTTTTTGTGCGGTCCCACTCTTTGCCCCCTATTTTTTATATACATACATTCCTGAAGTCCCACTGCTTATTTCTCTAATGTTAATATTGTACTAAAAAATGTTCGTTATATTGTTCAATTCTAGTCTATAAGATGTCCTTGTAATGTTAGCATGCACAGCCATCAACTGCTAAGGACCAACATATAAATTAAATCTCATATAAATAACTATTTATATATTTTGTTTTTCATTAGAGTCTCTGCAGTGTTTAGATAAACAAATGCCTGTGTCAAGGCTGGTGATATACGAGAAAGCTCGGCGATTTAATGAAAAAATAGGAATTCCTACTTTTAAAGCTAGCAGCAATTGCTCACCACAGTTTCACTCGTGTCGTGGTAGACGTAATTTTATCGTTCGTTTGTGTTATTCGATCTAAAATATTTATGTTGTTTCAACCAAAAATTGTTCAGCTCGGTGAAACTACGTTGCTTTGAAAGAAAATTTCAAAATGAACATCGACAGACGCCATCTGCGTGTGAGTACGATGTTCGAATTTCATAGTGGAACAGATATTACAGATCCCGTAAAAAACATTTGTGACATGTTTGAAGAGATTGCTGTGTCAATTCCACGCAGCGAAAGATGGTTTTTGAATTGAAAAAACCTCCAATCTTTTGTGTCTTCATTTTTCGAACAAAAGTCAGGCACATTTTATCAAGAATATCAAACCGGCACGAGAACGATGGAAAAATGTCATTTAAAGCAACGACGAGTGGCTGATGGAGAGAAAGAGAGTGAGAGA
This sequence comes from Lasioglossum morio, assembly GCA_916610235.2. Lineage (NCBI taxonomy): Eukaryota > Metazoa > Arthropoda > Insecta > Hymenoptera > Halictidae > Lasioglossum > Lasioglossum morio. Next base: position 19,292,567 of record OU744323.1, on the reverse strand, counting down.
ACAAACTAATTTTCGTGATTACACACATTCTGTTTAACATAACAAATTCTACCTCTGACAGAAAATATTTATACAAACATAAACCATAAAATGATGGATGAAATCTGTGGTTGGCATTTTCGTTTCACTTTCGAGATATTGCCATTTAAAATTTCGATTACTAATGGATATCGGTTAAATTGCATTATTTTTTATCCTTTGGTAAAGTCTATACTATAAGGTCAATTAATGCATAAACTCAAATGTTCTGAAATTGTGACATACGGCGTTATTCCTTGCAATCACAGAAGTAATGTTAACCCTTTGCACTCGGAGCTATTTTAACTCAAAAATTAAACGTTTCTTCTGATCTACAATATTTCCATTCTCTATGATTTTTTCAATTTGATAAATATGAAATTGATATAATACCTCATGCAATACTTAATTGTGTAGTAATTGGTTAGATACCGACATATCTGATAGTGTAAACAATTATTTAAATAATAGTACAGCAATTTTTAGTGGCGCTTCAGAGGCGCCACTCGAGTGCTAAGGGTTAAAATAATAGTTAAACCACGAACTTCTTGAGATATTCAGGATTCTGTCTCGATAAACTACATAAACATAGATTTCTTTGAACCCGTGGTTCAATTTTACCCCACAGTGTATTTCAGTGAAAAATGAAGGAAACCCTGCGAAACTGCTATCGACGGGAAACAAACTCGATATCCAAAAAGAGCCGCGCAGGCGAAACAAAATTTATAGCGCGCGACCGACTCTCTCCGACCACCCTGTATTACAATATCGCGCGCAGGATCGAAGAATTATTGATTAAATCGGGAACGGTGTACCGTATGATATTCGAAGCCTGGGCTATTTTTCGAAATAGAATGGGAGGTCCGGGAATTGTGTCAAGAAAACAGGAATTGTGTAGGGTGCAGAGGAGAGGAGTAGGAGTAAAAGGAGAAGGTTTGAAGAAAAAGTGATATCCTCGCCGGGGAGCAGAGAATAAAGGAGGGACAGGTTAAATGCCTCGAGAAAATTATTTACCTTTATCGAGCGACCTGGCCAGAAGAATTGTCGGCAGGATCAGGAAGACCATGTACCACGATAGCCGGTCCCGCATCCTTGCGAGGTTTCGTGTCCTCCTGGAATAAGAGAAACGGAGGGTTCTTGGTTATAAACCACGAATTTGTATGCGTCCGCTCATCTTCTATTGTCTCATGTCTCTGATTTTTCTGGGATAGAGAATACTCCTCGAAACGGGTTTTGCGGGGACCTGTAACCCGGTTTCGAGGATACTGTAAGATCTCCCTTACCCCCTCCCCTCCCCCCGGGGGTGTTCCCAAGTGTTCCGTATGCATTCGAAACTCGGATGGAACTTATTCCAGATTTATGACAAATTTCCCTCGCTCTCTGCTGCATGCCGAAGCAGCCTCGCCGAAGGAAAAAGTTGACCTTAAACGGTGCACCGTTTATTATTCTTGAAGGATCGCCACCGAGATTCGACCTTCTTTCGGGTTTTATCGCGGCACCATTTTTTATGGGACTTGAAATTCAATTTTCGTCTCATTGATTCGACGCCGCCGCCGCGCCGCCATCGCTGGCTCGCGATGAATATTTCTTTCCCACTCCCCTCGAACCCCGCCGATTAGAATTCATGCAAATGCCGAGCGAATTATTCAGAACATTGGGAAATAGTAATTAATGGCTTTTCATTCTGCACACCGGAACGTAATTTGATTTTTTTAAACGATCTCGGTTTTATGAATTCATGTTAAGAAATTAGTTCGTGTAAAAGAAATATTGTGAAATATTGGTCCGCGTGCTTTTTGTTGATAATTCCTTAACAAACACCGCGGAGATATTTTCGCAAAGGAGAAAGTTACCTCGAATGATGAAAAAATGAATTTATGATGAATCACCTTCCAAATAATATAATTTTTGTTTCTTAAGAAAAAGCATATTGAATGTCGATTAATTTATTACCAATTTCATATTGGTATTTCAACAACTGCAGTGTTGTTTGAGTGACTCCAAAGGATTCATATTTGCCGCCACTTATCAACCAACATGCTGTTCCTCGACTCTTAAGAATTTAAATTAGTGCATTTTTCTAAACAAGTGAGTTTCTACATTTGTTTTCGTTTTTAATACCTTAGTGTTTTTTGCTTGTTCGGGAATGCGTTTGCCTAACCATATATTAATTAATTGATAAATTCGTACAGAAGCAATACAGAAAATTTACATTCTTGAAAATGGTCTAAATTCAGACCGAAACGTTCAATTAAATTTCATGTGATATTTTGCAAATTTGCTTATTGTCTGCAATTGATCGAACCAGTGCGCCAATAACATTAATTGTAGTTTACTTCGAATGATCTCAGGAATCGTCCCATTCAAGGAAGTGCAACATTTTTGGGAGATCCTGTATACGTTAACGAGGACGGTATACCTGCTGATCCAAGAAATGTTTTACTTCCTCGAAAGAGGTGATTCTTAAGGTGAAACTAACTTTTTCCTTTACACTTTGCGAAAATGTTCTTTGCGTCTTTGTTCAGGAGTTATTAACAAAAAACACCGAAATCATCTCGGCCAACGACAGCGCCCCGCTCAGCTGCGTTTTTCGTTCATAACTCCTTACTAAGACCGCGGAGAATATTTTCGTAAAGGCGAAAGTTACTTCGAATGACTTCAGGAGTCACATCCATACAAAGAAGGACAACATTGTCGGGACACCCTGTAGCATCTATCGGATTAATTCCAGGTAGGAACACGTCTGTGCTAAATGCATTGTTATTTGCCGATAGACAAGCGGATTGACCTGACGCCCCGAACGCAAGGACGGCCACTTAGTTTTTGCGGTCGATCGGTGCTCGTCTCGTTAATTGGCCGGTTAAAGTTTCTCGGTCGACAGAGAATCAACGGCTATTTTACGGTTCATAAAACGACGCGAATTCAAACAGTCCTGATAAATCGAGCGAGAACGTGGCGTCGTGCGGCTGTATCGGCGAAAGAATTGTTCGCATTAGCTTGTAGCTATCCGCCGCGATTGTTTCTCCCCCGTGTTTTTTTTGTTGTCTGCCTCTGTTTTCACATGGCGTCCACGTATTCACCCCGGAATCGCTCCATAAAATTCTATTGCTCGGATTTTTTACGCGATTTTATTGTAATTCTTACGTGATACGTTCGCCATTGTTCTCTGGTCGTAAAGTTTATTCGCGCGAAAAAAAGAGCGGAAAAAATGGTTAGTGCTTTTTGAAAATGCCCGCGGCACCGTTCCGTTCGCCTTTCGAGTTCAATAATACACAATCACCCGTGGAAAAAAAAACAAACAAACTATTTAGCATGTGAGCTCCGTTACGCATTTCCCCTTTTCGCTGCGAGCTAGATTTCCCCTCGGAATTTTTCAGAAAGCCGATTGCCAAATATACTCTTTGAATTCTTCTTTTTGGCTTATACTTTTTTCAAACGAAAATTTCACTTCCATTTAGCTTAAACAGTTCAGAGTGCCTGACCACTACCTAGTGATTTATAAATAATTCGATATTTGCTTCGTTTCGCAGCCACCTCTCTTCGTGAGTAGAAATGATTTCGCTGGTATTCTCTTATGCGGATTTCCTGTTGTTTTCTCGTAAATTATGAAGAGGAAAATTTGAACATTAACAGAAGGAAAATTTTGGATTTTAAACCGGGAATATTCACGATTTACTGTTTAATGATGGCGAAATTGTTATTGGAGAAAACTCGGACGGCAGCGGAAATAAAGAACGCAATAAGCCGTTACAGATAAACTGAATTTGCATTTATCCGGCATCACGACGCTTTATTTTACGTTGTTATCTAATAATTTCTACGCGGCCGCGAAACCCACGAATTTAGTGCCGTCGGACAGGTATTCGTATTTCATAATTACGTAAAAAATCCTATAATTTTCTTCTGAAAGTAATTTATACGGACTGCGCACGGATAAAACGGAGTAGGGGAACGATAAAGAATGTGAAAAGTGAAAAATAACAGCTTGAATTTTTCAACTCGCATTGTAAATATTCATCTCGAAATTATAGTTCGCCTGTATCATCGACAACAAGAAATAGAAATACCATTACTCGTAGCACAAAGATCTTTCGTTGTTGCGTTATTAACCCTTTGCACTCGGAGCTATTTTAACTCGAAAATTAAACATTTCTTCCTCCACATTATTACTCTTTTTCTATATTATTTTTTTCAATTGACGGAGATGGAATTGATATAGTATCTCATACAATACTTAAATGTTTAGTAATTGATTAGACGCAAACATTTAATAATGCAAACAATATTTTGAATAATGATGTAGCAAATTTTGGTGGTGACTCTGAGTCACCACACGGGTGCTAAGGGTTAATTCGTGAATGGACGCACAAAGGTATTTCAGATGCAATTATGTGGCTTTTAATACATCAATGTTTGCAGCTGGACATTAGTTGTAAAAAAGTATTAATTCACTTACGTCGAAAAATGAGTAGTGAGAGAAATATTTATAGCAGAAAAATTTTATTTAAATCTTGTTTTGACTCAAATGGTCAGGTGGATAACCGGGACTATCCTTTTTTCTTTTGAAACTCAGTGTTGAAAATTTCGATAGTTTTCATAAGGAATGTAGTCAAATTTATATGTCCTGTCTAAATGGTTCATATAAATAAACATATAAATAAGAGTAACAACTAACCGGAACTATTCTGGCGGGGATATACAGTGATCGACGAGTACAGACGAAGGAATCAATTCACGATAAACGCGCAACCGAGCGGTTTTCTTTATTTTCTCCTTTAAACAGTCGGTGAACACTCCGGCAATAAGATCTAACACGATGGACGCGTACACAGTAAATTGTACAAGAAAGCGATGAACGCGTGCAACGTGTGCAATGTCTCACGATCAAGTGATTCGATCCTCTGTGGCGAAGACAATAATCCAATTATTATTGAGATGACCGGTCGACACGCAATTTCCATCGCTGTCTCGTATAGCGCTCCCGCGATGTCGTATAGCGTAACGACGTTCGCGGAATTATAATTCGCGGGAATCTTTCGAATCCTAAACAATTAAGAAATGTAATTATTAGATAATAATATCTGCGTACAATCTTCACTAAGATTTGCATACAATCTGTGCTTCTGAAATCTTGTTTATCTTTCTTTCTATTATATAAAATAGTTCTGTCACGCTAAAACGCCGAGCGGGTTGCCTACCGAAGGGGAACTGAAAATTGAAGAGCGGGTTGTCTTCCGAAGGGGAACCAAAAATTGAAGAGCGGGTTGCCTTCCGAAGGGGAATCGAAAATTGAAGAGCGGGTTGCCTCCTGAAGGGGAACCGAAAAGTGAAGAGCGGGTTGCCTTCTGAGGGGAATCGAAAAGTGAAGAGCGGGTTGCCTCCTGAAGGGGAACCGAAAAGTGAAGAGCGGGTTGCCTTCCGAGGGGAATCGAAAAGTGAAGAGCGGGTTGCCTCCTGAAGGGGAACCAAAAATTGAAGAGCGGGTTGCCTTCCGAAGGGGAATCGAAAATTGAAGAGCGGGTTGCCTCCTGAAGGGGAACCGAAAAGTGAAGAGCGGGTTGCCTTCCGAAGGGGAATCGAAAAGTGAAGAGCGGGTTGCCTTCCAAAGGGGAACTGAAATTGACGAGCGGGTTGTCTTCCGAAGGGGAACCGAAAATTGAGCGACGTGACAGTGTGTATTTTTCAGAGAGAGAGAGACAGAGCAGGAGAGTGAGTGAGAGAGAGGGGTAGCGGGAGAGAGGGGGGAGAGAGGAGGAGCGGGAGAGAGAGCGAGGCGCCGCGGGGGTTGCCGAGGATCGAGTAGGGGGTGGAGCCCCCTAGTATATATAGAAAATTAAAAAATAAATATGCACTATATGATATCGGCGCTACAGGTTCGATCAAAGATACAGAAATTAGCAATTTTTGAGTATTATAATTTCAACGTTTCGGTTCGGTTTTGAACAGTTCAAAAGTTCAGTTCAGTTCAAGTTCATTTCAGTACAGTTCAAACCTTCTTATTGATAAGTACCATTTCATTTACTTTGATTTCCATTATGTTTTCTCCCAATTAGCAAGTATGTATAACTACCTATTTGTCATAACTATTAAAGAGTCAGTTTAATGAATAACAAATTCTATTACATTAATTTTCACAGACGCGGACTTTACTTGATGATAGTTCAAAACCGAACCGAAACGTTGAAATTATAATACTGCAAAATTGCTAATTTCTGTATCTTTGATCGAACCTGTAGCGTCGATATCATATGTATAGTGCATATACAAAATTTACGATCGTTAAAACTGGGGATTATTAAAAAATAAAATAGTAAAAAACCAATAAAACATAAATCTAATAAACCACATTCTTCTAATTTTATGTTCATATTCTCAGTCAAATTGTTACTTCAAGTTTTTTTATACGCAATTATCAGTAGTTTAATTACGTTGTATGCTGTATAATGTAGAGAAAAATGTAAGAGGGTCGACGAAGAAAATCATTCTTTTAAGAGAGGTCGATGTAGGAAAAAGTTCGAGAACTTCTGGAGTAAAGCATTAAACTAAATGTAGACATGCAATAAACATTTCACTTTAGCTTCTAAGAAATTACTAGAGGCAAAGAATGATTGTAAGCACGAAGAATAAAATTGTGCGGTAAGGGGGTTAATGAGTTAAAGCAGCTTGGAAATTCGATTAGCGAGGTGTTCGAATATTCCCGATTCCATTTACGATCTTTTTCCGAAGAACGAGCAACAAGTTCGTTCCTCCGGAAGTCGTTACTCTCGGCTCCGGTATTCGCATAATAAATCTGGCGATCAACCGGCATCTTGTCTTCTCCAAAAATAGGGGGCAACAGCAACGAAACGGCCGGCCCCGTAATTCACCGAGGATTCTTACGATGCGGTTCACGATCGCGGCTCGTGCCCGACGGAAACACTACTGGATACTCGTAGGATTCCCCGTTGCCAATCGTTATCCGTGATTTATAGTGTTCCGGGGATCCCGAGGTCACGGAATCAGGTTCATTCCCCGATCCCGCCCCCACCAGTTAACCGCCCCCGCAACCCCCGAACGGTTGCTGGCTAACGACCGTTTGGTTCAAGCGGTGTTTTGCATAAATTAGCGTGAAGATGCGGCCAGCCGAGTGCCACCACGGCCATAAAAATAGAATACGGAAGGCGAGGGAGACGCGTATGCGTAGGTATTATTGATTCGTTGGCAACGTAATGGGCAGCGATGCAAGCGAGAGTACACAGCTGGACCAAAGGATAAGACTGTGCATGTTTGTATGTTTCCTATATTTGAATAAGGAAATATGTGTTTTCTACGTTTTATGTAGTGTCCGCCATCTTCAGAAATTTTTGAAATTCCAAAATCCAAATTTCCATCCCAGGAGATCCCATGGTTCAAAAGTGACGAGTATTTAACACTAGAACTACCGGACCAGTCAAAATGACTGATGCGAATTCTTTTCGATTAAAAATATTAAAAGTATAAATATGTTTTTTTGAGAAATTTTTTTAGTGATCTTCTCTATTGAAGTACATATTTAAATATCGCCTGTACGAAATCTAAATAAATGCGTTTAGTGCTCGGTAGTTCTAGTGTTAAATTTGAACGATTTACAGTGCTTTTAACAGGTAGGACGCTACTTATACTTCTGAAAGTTCAACACAGATTTTCGAAGCTAAAAGGTGTTCGTATAATGTTTTGCAATAATAGCTTTTATTTAGATATAGTATAGATTATTTGAAACCTTTCTATATTTAACATGTTTGCACAAATTCTCATTACAAGGCTATGAATTTGAAAGAATGATATAAGTATGCATGTTATATGACTGAATATGAGTGTGTATATATGTTTAAGTGTTATATATGTTTTTATTGTCTGTTATTGTATGTTTATTGTATATTTTATAATCAATATTTAAGCATTAAAATAAATGTATAAAGACGTTTCAATCACTGCAGCTTTAAAGAAAATGTTACGGCAAGGGGTTAAACTAGTAAAGGGTTAATATATGTTGAACACAATGATGTATATATAAATTCAATGCAAAACATGGAAAAATCCGCAATTTCGGTTGAGGTGGCTTAGGAAAACTGATTTGTAGAGAAGCTTCAGTTGCAAAAGGGTGAGTTTGATTTGAGAAAGGGTTACTCTGGAGGGTTACGTTAGGTTTTTAAATGACATAACATTCGAATCGTCTGTTATCAATCTTTCAGCATTAAAATAAATGTATAAAGACGTTTCAATCACTGCAGCTTTTAAGAAAATGTCACGGCAAGGGGTTCAACTAGTAAAGGGTTAATATATGTTGAACACAATGATGTATATTTAAATTCAATGCAAAACATGGAAAAATCCGCAATTTCGGTAGAAGTGGCTTAGGAGAACTGATTTGTAGAGAAGCTTGAGTTGCAAAAGGGTGAGTTTGATTTGAGAAAGGGTTACTCTGGAGGGTTACGTTAGGTTTTTAAATGACATAACATTCGAATCGTCTGTTATCAATCTTTCAGCATTAAAATAAATGTATAAAGACGTTTCAATCACTGCAGCTTTTAAGAAAATGTCACGGCAAGGGGTTCAACTAGTAAAGGGTTAATATATGTTGAACACAATGATGTATATTTAAATTCAATGCAAAACATGGAAAAATCCGCAATTTCGGTTGAGGTGGCTTAGGAAAACTGATTTGTAGAGAAGCTTCAGTTGCAAAAGGGTGAGTTTGATTTGAGAAAGGGTTACTCTGGAGGGTTACGTTAGGTTTTTAAATGACATAACATTCGAATCGTCTGTTATCAATCTTTCAGCATTAAAATAAATGTATAAAGACGTTTCAATCACTGCAGCTTTTAAGAAAATGTCACGGCAAGGGGTTCAACTAGTAAAGGGTTAATATATGTTGAACACAATGATGTATATTTAAATTCAATGCAAAACATGGAAAAATCCGCAATTTCGGTAGAAGTGGCTTAGGAGAACTGATTTGTAGAGAAGCTTGAGTTGCAAAAGGGTGAGTTTGATTTGAGAAGGGGTTACTTTGGAGGGTAGAAAAGCGGTTATACTGTACAAAAGGATTAATTCGTAGGCTTGTGAAGTTTGTAGGTGTATTCTGCAGGGTAGCATCCGCAGACCGGTTTTTGTATGAAGCCTAATCAGATCAGCGGATCTCGGTGCCATCGCTAGCTGGTGTAGCTGGTGTAGGTACGCGGTAAATGCGGTAAATGCATGCCGATGAAACAGTTGTACGGCGCTGCGTGTATGTACGTGGAATATAGGTGGGCGCCTTGGTACGCGGTTAATGGAAACCTTTCGTTTGGCACCGGGATCAATAAATGGGTCTGCGGGGAGCAGTTGCAAAGAGTTAGCCGCGTCGCTCGCATGCGGCGTCTGCCAATACTTCTTACGTATGCATGGAATCGGCTAAGATCAGGGGAGGGGGTCGCGGATGCTTGGCGCAGCCCTTGCAGAATTAAAGCGCGAGCCGTGTTTATTGCGGAGCTGTTCGTTGGGATGAATGGCAACGGAACTGGCCCGAATTGGCCACTGTTCTGATCCTTTTGGCGCTGCACTCGAGCCTTTTCAAACGGGACACACAGCCTGACGACTGGCCCCCCCAGGCACTTTTTACATTTCGTCCGTGGCTTGGCCCTGCGAAGCCCAAGTATTCCGAGTGCGCTCCGGAAATCAGCCGATTCGAGGTCGGAAAGTGTTTTTACAGAGATTCCACGGAAGAAAGTGTTCCGTCATTTCAGAGAGTAGCTAATTGTGCGGCAACAAAGTGGTTTGTAAACAGACACCAAGGGAGCTGGTTAGTTACGTCATTTTTGCAAACGAATTTCCGTTCTGCTAACGTAAGCAGCAACATTGTTCTTGGAGTACAAGGTTTGTAGATCCAGTTTGAATAAGGTGCTTCTTCAGAGAATGTAACGCACAGAGACTTCCCAAGGTTGAAGCAACAGCTTCTTTGAAACAGCTATTTACACAGAATGAGAATAATTTACCACAGATGCGATAAACTGGGCTAACATGCTAATTCGTTTCTTTTGTCGAGAGACTTCGTAGGTTGGAAATAATTTTTAATCTGTTTTTACTGTTTCGCGTTTCTCCTTCATATTGTGAAGTTGTAATCCCCAGAAACAAGACAGTGTCCAAAGAAACGATGAATTTCATTTGAATATCGTTAATTGATTAGTATGCAATGGGTAGTTTTAGTATTCAGCATGTAGTTTATGTCAGGATTAATGAATTAAAACAATTAATGAACTTGCAGTTTTTTCTCTGAACGTGAGAAACACTCTGGAAAATGAGCACTGAAAGAGCATTAATGGTTCGGCGGAAATGTATCCGGTGATCGTAAGATTTGTTTGCTTTTGATTTTCCTGTTTATTCAATCCGGAAGCTGTATTTGTTTGTTCCATATTGGTTCTCTGATTTATGAAGCTCTGTGGGAATCGGCGAGGTTTGCCATTGTATTCAAATGGAATGCTCCTTGAAGCGATTTCAATAGCTGCTGTTCATGTGCGTTTGACCGGATCGAATAATCAGATTTGTTTAATTGTAGAATTGTTAAGTGACGGGTCATCGTTTAATCAATTTTTTCTTGATATTGTCAACGTTTTTTCCTAAATTAACTCATTCCTTAAAGTTAACTATTTTCTAAATTGACTAAATTAACTTTTTCTAAATTAACTTATTCCTTAAAGTTAACTATTTTCTAAAGTGACTAAGTTAACTTATTCCTTAAGTAAATATTCCTGTCAATGAATTTCAAGTTTCTTGATCGTATTACAGTAAAAATTCACGTTCTTCATTTACAAGGTTGTTATCTCCATTTTGGAGATAAGTTGCGTTATTCTTGTTTCAGCCTCTCCAATTTGTTTTCATGACTTTTTTCGGCTAAATAGGTAAATCCTATATAAAGCTCAATTAATGCATAAACTCATATTTTTGGAAATTGTTTTCCTCGCAACCACAGAATTAATCTCCACATTTTTACCCAAAATCGTGTAATTTTATTGTCAACAAGTTATTTTTTTAAATGAAAGGTATTCACAGAAATCGCGTTGATCGGCGTTAAAATAGACTTTATTTAAAAGTAAAATTAAACCTGAATTAAAATCGACATTTGAATTAAAATTGACGGTAGGATATTCGGGATTAGTGTTTTACCGTAAAGATGTTTAATAAACCAGCAAACTGTAATAGCATTTCTTGCTGAAATCGGACATTTCACGCGGAACAACCAAATATATGCATAATTGAGATGCAATCTGATAAACAGACAGAAATCAAATGGTTTATTTAATGTGTTTATGAAAAGGAAATGTGCGAATTTTTACATTGAAGGATGTCCGAGGATTAACAGTTGCAAGCAGCCGTTTCACAGAAAGTGAAATATTTTGAATTTATATATTCGTTACGAATTCCACTGACGAACGAGTCGATGTTTCCTCGGATAATGAATTATAAATCCAGAAGTTGTTGCTGCAGCCGCATATTTCAAAGCGGCTACTATCTTCACTATCGGTAAATAAAGTTGGACAAACATACCGAGTCAGGATAAACGTGCTGTGTTCCCCGAGCTTCCGTCACGGTCAGAAAGTTAAATAATTTCCAACGTAAACAAGAAAGAATGAGATAAATGTACACAGTTCATCAGAGCTTTGATGCTTTCGGGGTTCCGCGTGTCGCGCAGTTCACACAGTTGAGGTTTCCGTTTGGCAGTCGTGCACGTTTGAAAGAAGCGTCCTCTCTTTTTGCGAGTATTTCACTGTTTCCACGTGTGCGTGATATCCTCGTTGTATATCAGTCACCACATTTTAATCGAATCAATTAATTCCAGCCGCGTACACATTCTTTCATTAGCCGGCATTCCCCGTCGCAACTTCTCTGAAGAGTAACGATCAAGGATCTAAAGAAGAGCGAACCTAATAACAAGTTAACGGCTCTAGAACTATTCGATAGTAGAACTTCCGGGCGAGCATAGGAAATAATTAGAGGAATTGCCCGACAAAGTCGCATAGCCCGAAACTTGCGTTGCTCGCGGGAATTCAACGAATTATTTCACCGGCTGGTTTTCTTCAAACGTTCGCGTTCAACTTCTTAAACAGGTAGCCGTACCGGCCACTTTGTAGCAGAAAGTACGTGCTTCAACCGGAGGGAAGTGTTACTTGCTCTCGAGGAAATTGAGGCCGGCAAGAATGAAATTTTTGTGTGCAGAGCCACTTGCCCTGGCGAACAAAGTGAACAATCGCCTTTAGGCTATCCGTGTGCTTGGATTTAACGAAATAGTGATGTAATAGTCCCACCGGGCCACCAAATCGGAAGTTCTTTATCGCCGGGAATCTGCGAGCCGAGAACTGTCATCAGCGTTTCACCAATTTTCATACTCGTTTCTGAATTACGCTGTGCCTAGCCATTCGTTGCTTGTATTCGTGTTTGCAGCCACCTACTTGTGGACATGTTCAATTCTCTCGTTAACAAGGTGAGCATGGTCATTCGCGCACTCTTTGTATTCTGCAGCATTTCGTGGAACAACAAGTTATTCTGATTTAAAGTGTGTGTCGTGAATAGACAGTGGACTTTATGCACTTATGACAAAAACGAGTTGATGTAATTGCAAACGTTAATAAGTAGATGGTATATTCTTCTCGATCGAAATTAAGACATATAATAAATTTGAATATAGACGCCAGGTTCGATCATTTATAGAAAAAACAACAAATGTGCAGTTAGTTAATCATGTTTCTAACGTTTCGATCCCGATGTGAATTTTTTTCAAAGAGACATTTTTGCGTCTGAAAAATATGTAGAAAAATATAATATGATAAATATTTTTGAAAAACCGTGTAATTCCAACGGAAGAAGAAAACAAAAAAAGTACACATACATGTTGTATCAAAAGTGGACGAACATTTAAACAAATATTGAGGAGTTTACACGAAAACCAACTTTAGTCCATGGTGGCAGATATGTAACTGAAACATGTGCTGTTTCCAAGACAAGAAGGCTACGGCATATATATATATATATATAGGTGATGTTCAGTGATTGTTAATAATAACTAGACTGCGGATCTTTATGCATTTATGAAGAAATTACTTGGATGAAATACAAAACAGCAATAGATCAGAAAAATTCAAGAATATCATGATATTTTTAACGTAACAAACTCATTAAGGGATGATAGCAATTTTTATTTTATTCCTGGTACAAACAATCAATGCAGAATATTTTTATTCTGCGTAAAGATTTGCAGTCTACTAATAACATTAACCCTTCGCTGTATAGTGTATCATATCCGATACAGTTAACAAATCTGGTATATGGTAAACTAATAATGTGTTTTCTTACTATGTTTATTTATTTGTTTATTTTTCTGAAAATATTGTTTTAAATTTTTAAAATATTTTTCAATTAAAAAACTCGTGCAGTGAAGGGTTAAGAGTATTTAAAAACACTGTTATATTATTTTCAACCTATTACATATATTAAGAAAGGAAATAAATATCTATTCCACTCCAGTTTGTTTTCAATTCGGTCAGAATATTTCTATTTCGCATAAGGATCCGCTGTTTAGTCATCAATAATAAGACTGACTATATTTCTTCAACAATTCTTTCGGTAACAACTCTTTGCATTCTGGAGCGATTCGTGGCACAGCAAATTATCCTGATTAAAAATGTGTGTCATCAATTATGAGACTAAAATACTGTTTAATAAGTATATAAACTTTTAATAAGTGTAAACCCAGTTTTAAAGTAAATCCATAATTTCAACGAGTTAGTAGCCTTAATGTGAAACAATTTGAACAGAAAATTCGGAACAGTTCGCGAACTGGTATCTCGATCGTAATATAAAGTAACAACACCCCGTCAGCCATTTTTACTGCAACGAAGGGGTTGATAGTAAGTGATTTCACCGGCGAGTAACGAGTGAATTAGCCCTGCGCAATCGATAGTTAAGTCAGTAGGGAGTCATTTGCGTAGAACTGACGATTAACTTGGAAGTTGAAACTGTAGAATCTTTCGGAATCGTTACGAAACGATCTGCAACGACCTTTTCAATTACCTTTACGTAGGACGTTGCTTTTACGTGTAGCAGTTCGACAGCTCTCGAATCGTTTAAGAACAAACGGTTTTGATTCATCAAATCCTCGTTTTCGGGGATTCGGCGAACAATCTGTTTTGATCTGTGGCCGTTCACGGACTGTTTCCGTGTTGTACGCGTGGTGCAGATGGAACGAGCTGCAGAAGAAATATATATAGATATATATATGTATGTACATATATACCTGTACATGGGTAGACCACTTAACATGCGAAGTCACGCACGATACAACCGCTGTTCCACCGATATCGCGTATCCGGGGTTTGGTACCCTTTCCGGTGCGCGACCCCCTGCATCGATAAAGAGTTTAGGACCGAAAGATTTCGACGGATACACGCATTCGCCCTTCGAATCGCACCCAGAAGATATCAGGATTTTACGTTATTCTAGCCAGCCGTGTTTCACGTGGCACGTAATGGTGGTAAACCACTGTGAATTTTGTAGGTGTCGCGGGAATACGTGCAACGCCACTGAAACAGCCAGTTAATACGTTAACTGGCCAGAAAAGGATCGTGCTAACTCTTGCAATGTCAAGTCCAATAACCTAACATAAGTTTTGTATCGGGTCCCGTTTCGATCAAACCACACGTGCCCCTCTAACCCTGCAACTACCTCGCGAGCATTGTTAACATAATGATATACAGGGTGTTCCGTTTAAATAAGGCCACCTAAATTTCTCCTCCAACTGTGGGAATACAAAAAATATTTTGTGTACCATTTGATTGGTTTGAAGGAATCGTTATATTGCAAACAATATTTCTTTCCAAAGGTCATTTTTTTCGAAGTTATCAAGGTCATCGCGTGTTTTTTGATACATAACTACATTTTTTTATTGGATCGTGTAGCTGATCGAAAAATACATTCAGGTATGTATAATAGCATGAGCTTGAAATGACTAAAGGAGCAACGAGATGAGTCATTTCGAGGTCATGTTACTCTACGTATCTGAATGCATTGTCTCAAAAAAACCCTAACCTAACCTAGCCCTCCTCCCCCTCACCATATGCGTCTAACATCCACCACTGCAGGCGTTGTCACTATACTAAGCTTCTCCCAATAATAAACAATAAAAATATCTGTAACTACTTTTATTTAATTTTTTTAAAATCTTTTCAAACAATAAGAGCAGATCACTTAGTTTTCGAGATATTCGAAACTACTCCTGGATTTTCGTATGCGTGGTCGTCCCATCTGACGACCTAACCCAACCCATCCTGTTCACATAATCTTCCCATTGTAGATGTTATCCAGAATTTGGTCTTTTCAGAACCCTTTTCACTTGCCCCGACCATTATTTCGGGGGAGAGGCAGTTGTTGTGCAACTTCACCGAGATATAAATATACTCAGAAACTGCGCAGCTGATAGAAACAAGTTATACGACATAAATTCTTGGAAATTCAATTTCCTACAAAAAAGGTCTCTTGATGTTTTGCCATATCTCGCATAGTTTCCGAGATATTTGCAGTTTTATGAAAAACAAGAAATCTACTGTGATTAATCCGTGTTTTTTATTAATATCTCCTAGACAAAGCCGCGGGCGACGTTTTTGCAAAGGAAAAAGTTGTCCCAAATGTGTAGATATATAACATATTTAAATTTCATCAAAATCGGTGGAATACTTATATAGATATAGAATGTTTAAATAATTATAGTTTTTTGCAAATATCTCGGCAACCGTCCATTTCCGCACAATAATTCTTTCCGTTTCGTATTACCCTCCTCCCCCCTCATCATACACGCCTAATCTCCACCACCGCAGGCGTTGTCACCATACTAAACTTCTGCCGATTGGTGCACTGTAGGACGATTGCAAACCTGCTAAATTATTTCCGAAGTGTGACGTTCACGATTCAAATGACCAACAGAAAGGACATGTCACGTTTTACGCGGGTAAAGTGAGGGAAAAAATGTTTGATAGGCGAAAGGTGGATTCGCGTCGGGGCCTAGAAATTCGATCAATGGAGACTGTACGAAAACGATGTAGGGGGTATAGGAGGGGGGGGGGGGGGTCCAAAAAGTGTGCGGCACGTACAATCGTCGAGCGGTGTTGCCGTAAAATTTCAATTTTCTCGTATCGCTGTATCCAGGAAATAGACTAGGCGTCGAGGGCGCAACCGCTTAGCCACGGTAGCTGCAACATGCACATTCGACATACGGTGCAACGGGTTTCTCGAGGCAAGGTACAACGATCGATACCGAGGAGGAGTCGTTCAATCTTTCGACCTGCTACCCAGTTGCAGGAGGATTCGAATTTATGTTCGAAGCCCCGGAGAAGAAGCGTGCAATCGATAACACGCTCGCGAATCATTCTTTAACATCCCACGGTCGCGATCTGCCAGAAATCTTGCACGGGAATCCACCTTCTGACGAAACACGAGGCCGCCGCCGGATTGCCGCGATTCCTTGAATGTTTTAAAACCCGGGGAAAATTGGAATCGCAATCGTATGAGAATCTTTGTTGGAACCGAGCGGCTTTTGCAATCGCCACTTCATCTCTCGAGGCACGTCTAGATGAATCCGGAGAAGTCGTTGTAAAAATAGTTGGAATGCCAGGAAGATGCCAATACAATATGCAAAATAAAATGTTGCATGCATCGTTTGCAATATAATAATGGAGCTATATTTTTATTCAACCATGACCGACGGAAGAGGATGTAACGTTGTTCTAGAAACAGTGATTTTTATTTCATATAAACGTTTATGTACGAGTAATCATCGTTCCCGTCGTTTCGGAAATAATTACTCGGCACAGTATCGTTTCCGCTGTTTCATCGATCCAGATGCTATCGCTGGACCGCTACTTCCGGCCTTTAACTATATCGAAACGATAACTGTTCGGAACGCAAACATTTTTCTAGCCGTAACTTCGATGATATCGGAAATGGAGTTATTAGTTCGCAAGATCAATAGTTCTCCGACTTTCACGGTGACCGTCCTCCCTCGGCGTTTGGCTAATTCTGTGACTTCTTCCAACGCTATAGTTTCGACGCACAACGTCATGCAACGACCATTTCTGGTCGTTAACCGTATCCTAGCTATGATTAATCAGCATATTATACTTTCATTTTTATGATTACTTTTATTTTTATGTCGCGAGGGAACAGATAAATATATCCAAAACGCAGAGCCATAACTCATGAGAATATTCTATACAGTGTTAATAATCAAACAACAGACTAAATTTGTTTCTCTGTAAATAAAGGTTATGTTTTATTAGATACTTATCTATTTACACTTTTCACAACTATTTACAAACTCACGTGTAAATAAAGAAACGACAATTAGAGTCTATTACAAACTCACCTGAAAATAAAGAAACGACAATTAAAGTCTATTGTTCACTCTCTTTATTTACACTACCTTTAGATCGTTAATTTATTCTGTTAATTAACTATCTCTATCTTCATTTAATTAATATGCACATGTGCTCCTTATATTCTTTTTTTTATCTTTCTATCTTTCTCTCTCTATCTCAAAATGTAGGAACCGTTCAAAGAGTGCGCTGAGCATGCAAAGCGCGCTAGATTTAAATTAAAGAAAGATATATATATATACCAGGGGGCTCCGCCCCCTACTCGCTTCGCTCGCCAACCCCCGCGGCACCTCGCTCTCTCTCCCGCTCCTCCTCTCTCCCCCCTCTCTCCCGCTACCCCTCTCTCTCACTCTCTCTCCTGCTCTCTTTCTCTCTCTCTCTGAAATATACACACTGTCACGTCGCTCAATTTTCGGTTCCCTTTCGGAAGACAACCCGCTCGTCAATTTCAGTTCCCCTTTGGAAGGCAACCCGCTCTTCACTTTTCGGTTCCCCTTCAGGAGGCTACCCGCTCTTCACTTTTCGGTTCCCCTTCAGGAGGCAACCCGCTCTTCACTTTTCGGTTCCCCTTCGGAAGGCAACCCGCTCTTCACTTTTCGGTTCCCCTTCAGAAGGCAACCCGCTATTCACTTTTCGGTTCCCCTTCAGGAGGCAACCCGCTCTTCAATTTTCGATTCCCCTTCGGAAGGCAACCCGCTCTTCAATTTTCGATTCCCCTTCAGGAGGCAACCCGCTCTTCAATTTTCAGTTCCCCTTAGAAAGGCAACCCGCTTGTCAATTTTCGATTTCCCTTCAGGAGGCAACCCGCTCTTCAATTTTCAGTTCCCCTTCGGTAGGCAACCCGCTCGGCGTTTTAGCGTGACAGAACTATTTTATATAATGGAAAAGAAAAGAAGAAATGACCAGCCAGATGTTTCACATTAATGAATTTCATAGCAAAACTTTTGTTTCATATATTCTGTCTCTTTACAAGATAAAATATTATTATCCATAACTCGTATTTGTGATGTAGGTTCGCAAACAGAGAGGCTACCAAATCCGAGATATTGCTTCTATTAAATCGAAGATTTTTCTAAAACATTAGCATTCGAGACTACGATAATTCTACTTATGGATTAATTAATCCAATGAATCGCATTATCTCAAAATCATGCACTATATATAATCGTATTGATTTTGTTCAGTGATTTTTTACAAAATTTTCAAATGCAACTAACGCAGAATTATATGATAATACCATATCGATTGTACCATTATTAAATTTTTCTTTTGTGCATGTCCCTTCTTTGTTATTACACGAGCAGTATTGTATCTTTCTCTTTTCCTTTTCGTTTCTTTGATATTGTAAACACTTATGTAAAAGGGCTTCAGTCCGTCTATAATAAATAATAATAATAATAATAATTCGGTGCTGTTTTCGTGGTAAAGTGAAACGATTACTCGGCATCTAATAGTTCGCGGGTCCGTGTATCTCGAGTAACGTAGAAGTATCCTCGGTGTCGGATTATTTTTCGCCGGTTGTACGTAGCTGGCGTGATTATTGGCGATCGAATATCCAAAAACGATAACTGTGACATTGATTACCGATTCGTGTCAGAACCTGTTCGTCGTGAAACGCGATTCGTCGGGTCGGCTGGAAGGGGAGAGTTGGGTAGAGCTGAGCGTGGGGCAGAGGATCGATCCAGCGGAATCGGGAACGCGGATTGAAGCATCGATTAGGAAATGAATCGTTTCGCGGGAAAGCGGATTCAGAATCACGCGCACCGGTTGCTTGTTCGCTCGCTCGATTTCTAATGGCAGTGGTGCGCGCGGCCCAGGATGTTGGTCAAGATATCGCGTAATCGGGTTCATGTAACAGACCGTTTCCCAAAGTAGAAGTATCGCCCGAGATTAGCCGATACGGCTGGTTCGTGCCACGTTCGCTCAGTCATCCGGCCGATCTCGCCGAGGCATATCGGTGAAAGGAACAAATTGTTCTGTTACTGGCCAGCCCGTGTTCGTTTAATAATCACTATCCCGCGAGCAAGATTAAGCTCGTCCCGATGCGGCTTCAATAGAATTCAATTAAAACATACAAAGCTTCGGGAGCCGAGAACCTCGGTAGCTTCGCGAGTCACCGGCACGCAACTGAAACGGTATTACCGCTCGCAATTAACCGAACGATAGAGACTTTATGTTTCCCTCCTGTTTGAAAAGTTCAACGCGAATTATTATATTTATTTCGTAATTGGCGCCCGCGAAACTGGAAAATGTACGCGGTAGAAGCACGTTCTCGATCTAGGTGTTTTCACGGAGACACTTGATCTCGTGAAAATATTCCGGACCGGCATTATTCGAAATTATTACATTCCCACTGCCGACTAGACTATTGTGTTACTGTTCAAACAGAAGTGAAAAATGAATTCGAGGTTCTAATCGTTTCGATGGAAGCACATACGTAGAAAATTGATAGTTTCGTTGCTGAGGTTCAAGCGTTGAAGCAATCAAAATGGCCGGCATTGTGGTGCGCGGTACCGCTGAAGAGGCTCATGAATTTTCGAGTCGAAAAATCTGTGGAAGATTATCGAGGCCGACATTCATAAACGAAACGTTACCAGAATGTAAACCAGCATGAACAACATTTTGCATGTCCCAGCCGCTCGGCGTGCAAATTAAGATCGAAATGATCAGGTCGGCTGGACGGCCGCCATTAACGGGAGCTCATGCGACGCCGTACGGTCCGTGTCACGATTACCCACCATGCACGATAATAATCTCCACTTCATCGTACACGTGACTCGTCATACGTGATCTCGCTGACTTTATTCTCGAGGACGACTACGGGAACCATTTCGATATCGACCGTCGAAAGTCTGACTCGAAAACTCGAATGCATCGAACCCACCGTCGAATAGTACGACAGGATTTCTTCACCGTGTGGAAAAGGTGCAACACTGTTGCCACTGCTGTATTTCCTCCAAAATGGATACCTACCCTTGCCAGGGATCGTGAAACGGTTGCAAACATCGTTGACACCTTTTCCAGGTCTTTTATCGCGTCTTAGTTTCCGTTTTCGAGGAGTCTTTATCGATTTCTATTCACACGATTGCCGTTTTGTTCGATGCTCGTGCCAGAGCGCGGCCTGTCACTGTGATTGATTATGCGAGTATATTTATGCATTAACTGCAAATGCACAGATGGTCGCTTTCAACGGTATTACTAATCTGTATAGTCACCACTATTCGTTGTAATTGTGTCCCCCATAATTTACAAGTTGGTGGATGCTTTCAGTAAAAACTGTGTAATTCAAGAGAGCTCTTGAAGTTTATGAACACCAGGCACGAACTTTTGCAATTATCCATTAATTCATTCGTTTTGGAAGGTTTATCAGACATCTGAATTAGATGAGTTTAATCCATCACGAGTTTTCGAGAGTTTCGTGTATTTAGTGGGAAATATATGTTGCTTAGGAAAATAAATATAATGTTGCATAGATTGAATTAGTTTCGTCGACAGATAAGGGAGGGAGCACGAATTGAGGGGAAGGTGCTAATGCGTAGAGTAAAAATTAAACGTTCTTCCGACCTAGAATAATTCTATTGTATGCATGATTTGTTTCATTTTATGAAATTGATATAACACCTCCTCTAATACTTAAATGTTAGTAATTGATTACATATATGCTAACATATTCAATAACCTAAATGGATTTTGAATAATGATATAGCAATTTTTAGGTTAATCTGGTGACTCTGAGTTTCACATATCGCGCTGCTTAGGGAATACTGTAATGCTTCAGTGTGGAGTGTTCGACAAAGAAAAAAAATTAAATTAAAGAAGGTGTATAATTGCAGAACACAGAAGGGAAACTATTTCGCGGGGGAATAATACGCGGCAGAGAATGCAGTTTGTTTTTGTATAATAAACGGATTTTCGAGAGTTTTTTTTTCCGGTCGGTGAAAATATTGCTAAGCTGCACGTCACGCCGCTTCAATAATCTTATCCTTATTCCGAGTGTAGAAACGTGTCGATTTTCCGGTGCGCGGGCCACTAAACGAGGGAGCTGCAGGAATTCAGCCCACTAGCCGTGCGTCTCATTATTTTTAATTGAAGCGAAACTAACAGGCGGCTACTAACAACTGACAGTATTCCGAAACAATAACTCGCCGCGAAATGTCGTCGCCACGTTAATTATCTACCGCGACGCGGCAGAATGTTTTGTGCTCGGAACGGGTGGGGCGAGCTCTGGACCCGCTAATAATTCCTCGACGAAACGCATGGGGTTGTTAGCGAATTTATGGGAAAGAAATCTGGAATACGAACGACAAACCTATTCAGCTGGTATCGATCTTCTATTGGCTTCGAGTACGGCAGCACCGTGATAATATCAGATACCAGACGATCGGCGAAATATGTCTCTTATATCGATCGTATTATTGTTAATAACAAATGTTTAATGGTCTCGTCTAATCAGCTTTGTAATTTCAAAAAAGAATGTCATTTTCGTATTTCTGTATTTACAAATGGCCAGGCGTACGCGCAAACAACAGAATTCTGTTCACGATAAACTCCTCGATACGTTTTTACAATACACAAAACTATAGGAAGTATTCAAGTTAAAAAGTTTCAACGTAATAAATGCAGAAATTCGTACATGTACATGTACTGCTGTATGTACATAGTTGATTAATTGAATTTAACCGTTGTCTCAAATGTACACAAAAGCAATAGAATACAATAGTTAATTACATCGAAATAATACATCTATGTAACGGTATTGTTCACGCATATGTAATTATTGCAAGTATTCCAACTTCTTTCTACAGATAAATATTCCATTTCATCGATCGTAATGAATTAATAGAAAAATTTATGCTATCGGCGCACAGGTTCGATCATAATGAAAAACAACGCAATTTTGCTAAAGGAAATAATTGAATTTTTGCAAAATTGCTTTGTTTTTCATTATGATCGAACCTGTACATTTTTCTATTCTTTCTACAGAGTTCCATACGTTTATTTGATCGAATAGAAGAAAACGACAACGAAACTTGTGGGAACGAGTTTGTTTAACTTTCTTTAACTTTGTCTAACAACTGGCGAACGATAAATATTTCTTACTCTGCGTTTAGCAAATAAACATACATGAACATGTCTCTTATATCGATCGTATTATTGTTAATAACAAAAGTTTAATGTTCTCGGCGCTACGGTTCGATCAATTACTACTGAGAAATCAAAGAACAATCTTGCAGATTATCAAATAATCATCGACGTTTCGATTCTAGTTTGAATCCTTTTCAACATGTACTTGCATTGCGTCTGTAAAAATATACAATATTTATTGTACAATTAAAGTTCTGCCAGGTTCGCGTGCTTTAATATGTATATGCAAGAAGTAGAATTAGTTGATCACGGTCAGACGCGTCAGGCGATTCCTATGCAATAGCACGTGTATTCGCTGTATTTTCAAAGGAAACAATGTTATTCCTTCCTTTCGACTTATTTTTGCATATAGAATCTGCATATACACCCTGTATTATGAAACTTTGTTTTATAAGTACACATTTTTTCATTTATACATGTTACGTTACGAAACTTAACTGCAGTGTTTTGTTGATGCGAAACACGCAATAAAAAATAAACCACCGTGCCCTACATGTCGTTTCAATGCTGGAACTGTTTGTGGCAATCTACGCTAGATTGCCAATATTCTAGTACAGTATTCTAGTCGACACTGTGCACAGTTATTTGCGAAAGTTTCTATATACACGAACTTTGTATCAGGAGTACAAATTAGTTCGCTGCGTCGAAAGTTTATTCATTTATAATAACTATGCGAGTTTTCCTGTATACGGTTTTTATTTCGGAACACCGTTGCGTAAAAAGCGGAATAGGAGGAAATGTTATTTAAAGTAAAAAATAAAAAAAGCAATGTCATTTCTGTATAGTAATATGCAGTATAGCTACATTATTAATAATACGAATAATTTAATAATAATCTAGACGAAGTTACCGCGGCGATACCGGTTGTGCAACTAGAGCACAGAATTACCAATATGGTTATATTAATTTATTAATAAGAGGAATAATTTAATATTACCCTAGCCGAAGTTATTGGTAATATGGAAATTATACATACAACATGACGAACATATAGAATTGCTATGTACTACAGAACTTTGTGATTGCCGTTACATCAGCGTATTTGTTATTTTGAAGTTTTGCGTGTATAATATGCAATGGAATTCATTCGCACATGTCCGATGCTATAACTAACATAATTGTTACAACTTCCACGTTCTTTACCATTGCGGAGTAACGCTTGAAATACTGTGCGAATGTCTCTGTCTCTTATTTCAGTCGGCATGTTGCAATTTAAACGCGAACGTAGCTTATTACTGGAGCATTTTAATAATCCCCTATTTAGATTCGGATTTAGACGTATTGCTATACATTTGCAGCTGATGTGCCCTCACCCAAAATGCTAATAATCATTTAATGACGCATCATCGACTGAAACAAGTCCAAACATGCTGAGAGTCGATGATACAGGAATCGGCTAACCCCATAGAAATAGGACGTTTGAGGGCGATCGCGGTTTAGATTAATCTTTTATCTAGCGCTTTTGACTACTGAAACCTCCGTCTTTGCATTATCGAGAAATAAGCATCCTGGAAAAACGAGACTACTTCCTTAACACTAGAAAGACTGAAACTTAGTATATATGTACCTACATTGCCCAAAAGCAGTCAAAATGACTGCATTGTGAAAGAATAACTAATGTGTAAAGAAATTTGGTTAAAATTAATTTTTAATATTTTTTATATTATTTACAGTTATATAACAAGTTATTAGTAAATATTAAGAATAAAACAAAATTTGTTAGAACAACTTGTTAGAACAAGTATCACTGCATAAAGATTCGAATAACAAGTACTACTTTAGCTTTTTTTTTTTATTAAGCATTTTAGATCTCAGCTGAAATCTATGTATATCTGCTGTACAAATGAAAATTACAGTAAATACATATTCATACATACATAGACAATATTAAATCAAATTAAATTCGAACTTTACAATTCTTTAGGAAATGAAATATAAGAAGACAAGCTTTAATGTTGGGTCGGGCATCATGTGACGGTAATCGAAAAAAAAATGAAAACTGTTATTTCAATACCGAGCCGAACTGGTCATATAAGAAATTTACTCAATTCAATAATAAGAGTCATTTGATTATTTAAAATTTCCCAAGCAGTCAAAATGACTACTTTTGGGCAATATAGCTATAACACACACACATATATATATACCGGAAATGAAGGAGGGGGGAGGTAACTACAATTATTAATAAACGTATTTATACGTTGTAGAAAAAGTCACAAAATTCTAAGAAATTGTGTCATTATATACACAATTGTTTTTCTAATTGAAATTAAAAAGCAGTCAAAATGACTTCCTTGGGCAATCTAGTGTTAAGGGGTGGTACTCCACGTCGATGTAATACGTAAATGAAGAGTAACAAAATTTCAATTTCAGCTTCTCGCCTAAAATGCGGCAATCCTACGTACGCAACGTACACCTTTGTTGGTTGGGTTGCCGTGTTTCAGGCTAATTTTGAATTGTTAATTACTACAAAACGATGCCGCAATCGCAGCTGTTTTATTCTTCATTTGTTTTATAAAAATGTAAACTGTTATTTGAACTGTTATTTATAAGAATCATTTGATTATTTAAAATTTCTCAAGCAGTCAAAATGACTGCTTTTGGGCAATATAGCTATAACACACACACACATATACATATATACCGGAAATGAAGGAGGGGGGAGGTAACTACAATTATTAATAAACGCATTTATATGTTGTACAAAAACTCACAAAATTCTAAGAAATTGTATCATTATATACATAATTGTTTTTCTAATTGAAATTAAAAAATTGAAGTTAAATAATATCGCTTTAACAGGAATTTAGGTAAAAAATCATCTTTTACAATAACACAATTGTTTCGGCTTCCACGTTCTTTACCACTGCGGAGTAACGCTTGAAATACTGTGCGAATGTCTCTGTCTCTTATTTCAGTCGGCATGTCGCAATTTAAACGCGTACGTAACTTATTACTTGAGCACTTTAATAATCCCCTATTTAGATTTGGAATATATTGCGATGCTTGCTATAGTTCATCATATCTTTGAGAATATATATCTGGCCATACATTACAATTAGCGCAGTTATGCAGTCTCATTCTTTCATTAATGTGACGTGGAGTGGAGCGACGATGACCTAATTAGGTGATTAAACTCCCGACGACTTCGACGGTAACCACTTCAGCCCGAGTCTTCCAAAATCCCGCGGGTTCATCATAAAACTTAATGATTTCGTTTTCCCCTGATAACGCGCAACCCTTTATATCGTGTCACGGTTCCGCGTGTGTAATAATTAGTAATGGGATCAAGAACGTTTGGCGTATAGCGTGCGCTAAAATACGATTACTTGGATTAGCCGATCCTCGCAAAAACAAGGTCTTAAGGATCGAAGACTTGATCCTTCTGGCCGCAATTCGCTCTAGGACCTAGAACCAGTCTTAACAGAAATGGATTACCTGATCTAGGACTTTTATTGCTCCTCGGATTTTCTGATATCCCAGTCCTTATTACCCAAGTACCTACAGCGGATCCAACAAACATTTGAACACTAATAGCCGGCTCTTAATGGTAGAAATATCTAGAGTATTGGTAAAATTTTTTCTCGATCGCACTTGAAATATATAATAAATTTATGATTTCGGCGCATGGTTCGATCAATAAACTTTTCTTCAGTTTTCAATGATCAAGAGTATTTTGTGGACTAATAAACCTCTTCAATTTGAAGAACACAGTAATTCTGGATATACTCGTCGAACACTTGTGAATGATACCAATGTCAGTCATGTTTCTGTTTAACAATAAAAAGGAACGAATCATTTTGTATTTCTGGAAAAAAAACGGGAAATTTCAAAGCTAACTGTCACATGTATTAGTTTCACTCGTTCGCTTTATCAAAAAGTTTTGTTTGTTTTTATCCAGATAAAAATTGACAGAGACGCTTTTAAAAGCCTGTCACATACAAATCGTTGTACCTTCATCATTTTCAAAAATGTTTTAATGAAATTTCAAAGTAATACTGTAAGGATTACTGTTTTAGCTTTATATTTTAATGGGTTGCAGCGTATTCTTAAAAAAAAAACTCAATTTTGCACATGAAAAGTTACTCAAACGTCTAACGGTTCTTCCACCGTTCCCGGGTGTACATAACCGCTCTATTTTAATCCTTCGTTTTTTCCTGCTAATTTCAATGCACGTAAATCTAAACGAAACGAATTTTCTCCACTCTCTTTCATCTTTTTATATTTATAATTTTTTTTATATTTATAATTGAACATTTATAATCGTGTATGCTTGTCAGCCATTACATATTTCTATTTCGTATAGATAATATTTGTTCCGTCCCGTCGGAATAGAAAACGTGGAGTGCTTTCGGACATATTTATGGTGCTACAATTAAAGTTATTGGCGCACTAGTTCGATCAATTGGAGACAATAAGCGCAAAATATTACATGAAATTTAATTAATTGATAAATTCTTACATTCTTGAAAATGGTCTAAATTCAGACCGAAACGTTGAATTTTTCATGTAATATTTTGCAAATTTGCTTATTGTCTCCAGTTGATCGAACCAGTGCGCCAATAACATTAATTGTAGTTTTGAACAATTGTCGATCGAGATACAGGGGAATATTTATGGTGTGTTCGTGACTAAGAATCTTCCTAAAAAAGATTAAGTAAATTAGGTAGGTGTAAGGAGGATAGTGTTTGCGATTGACGAGCAGTTCGAACAGGTGTCCCTGCACTTTTGATTATATGAAAACATTTGCGGAACACCACAATTAATGATCCAAAAATCAAACAAAAACATCCCGCGTAGAAACAAATATATTTCAGAAAATATATTATCGAATATATTTAATATATATTTCGCGGAATTTCGCAGAATTAAAAACCACTGGTCTAGACCCTCGAAAACATGGCGGTCTCCACTCGTCGTGTCATATACTTTTTCTTTACGGTATCGCGGATATCAGGTATTTGAGACACTCGATGGGACAGTGGCCTGGCAATACAAGAAAGAACTCGGCTAGCGATTATAGAAACGGTGCTGGAACTGTTCGGGATGGTTCAAGGTAGATATCTTTGGCAAAGTGATAGCAAAAGTGGCTTTCGTTTCTCATTTCTCGGCCTCGAGTGTACCTCTATAGTGTGCTGAAGGTCTCGCGGCGCGGCGACCCTCGTTCAACTCGAACGTTGAGCAAAGGTTTGTCTTCGTTTAATGAGCAAGCGTAGAGTTCGCGGAGGAACGTGAAAATAGTTGATATACGTTCTTTCATTCGATTCACGGCGTGCGTCTTTGCGCTACGCCGCAGCGCCGTTTCAGAGACGCTTGCTTTCTTTCTTGGCAAATTGTTGAGGACGGTCCGGAGCTGTTGATAGCTGCTAATGATTCGCGCGTTGCACTGAAAGAGGCGACAGCCTCCGGTGTCGCAGTTATACTGCGAATATGTATGAGAACTGCGGATCTTTATGCAAAATAAAAATTGTCTATATTCGTTGCAGGAAGCAGGAGCTAAATAAACACTTACTTCCTCCATTAATCATTTTAATATGATAAAAATTGTCTATATTCGTTGCAGGAAGCAGGAGCTAAATAAACACTTACTTCCTCCATTAATCATTTTAACATGCTAAAAATTGTTTCTATTATTCATTTACTACAACAGTTTAATGAACGAATTTTAATATGCTAAAAATTGACTATATTCGTTGCAGGAAGCAGTAGCTAAATAAACAGTTACTTCCTCCATTAATCATTTTAACATGCTAAAAACTGTTTCTATTATTCATTTACTACAACCGTTTTATGATCGAATTTTAATATGCTAAAAATTGTCTGTATTCGTTTCAGGAAGCAGTAGCTAAATAAACACTTACTTTCTCCATTAATCATTTTAACATGCTAAAAATTGTTTCTATTATTCATTTACTACAACCGTTTTATGATCGAATTTTAATATGCTAAAAATTGTCTATATTCGTTTCAGGAAGCAGTAGCTAAATAAACACTTACTTCCTCCATTAATCATTTTAACATGCTAAAAATTGTTTCTATTATTCATTTACTACAACAGTTTAATGAACGAATTTTAATATGCTAAAAATTGACTATATTCGTTGAAGGAAGCAGTAGCTACATAAACACTTACTTCCTCCATTAATCATTTTAACATGTTAAAAATTGTTTCTATTATTCATTTACTACAACAGTTTAATGGACGAATTTTCTACAACTAGTTTGAAGATATTAAAGTATAACTGCGGTTTGGTAACGTTTCTCTAATGTGCTTTTAATTATAGCACAGTTTCTAGCCGAGAGCGTGTACGCAGTTAATACACGAAGACAATGCGAGGATTAAAGCAATAGTTCGCGGTGCGAATGGCCGTCACACAGTGGCTCTTACGATAAATTAATAATCACCAGACATAGGGAGATGGAACATGCGTTTCAATTAGCGCGATCCTTTGTAACGGTGTTGTAACAAACTTGACGCACACGTGCGTGGATTATGACTACACGTTGGATGTGTATCGTATACCAACTGCACTCGAACGATGCCGCCATTGATTATTAGCGTGTACCAAGGCTGTCGCTGACAATTTGCAGATTATGCATTTGACTCCCGAGACCGATTCTCTGTTAGCTGATATTCGCCAAGCCTCGTTCAGCAGTTGTGTCTCTCTTTTCAAGCATTAATCACATCTTGCATGAAATATCTTACTGTGTTTTTCTGTAGTTTCATAATATCAAAGCAAAGATATACAAGGTGTCTTGAAATTCCTTCAACATCCAGGATGGTTCTTGAGATCATTTGATGCGACATTTTTCTTTGCAAAAATGGCGTCCACGGCTTTATTCAGAAGTATTCAGTAAGTATTAACGAAAAATACGGTCTGTTTTGTTAATAACTCCTAAACAAAGCCGCGGACGTGAATTTTGCAAAGGAAAATTTCGCTTCAAATGATCTCAGTATACGGTTGAATGTATGTATGTATACGTATCAGCAGACAGCCCTACATATAGTGAAATTTATAAAAGTAGAAAATCGAAAATAACAACAGAATTGTAAAATTACGATCGCCAACGAATTAGAAAAATAAAGCTATTCCTTACATTAGGAACCTCCAATTTCCGGATGTTGAAGGAATGTTGAGACA
Source organism: Lasioglossum morio (assembly GCA_916610235.2). Classification (NCBI taxonomy): domain Eukaryota; kingdom Metazoa; phylum Arthropoda; class Insecta; order Hymenoptera; family Halictidae; genus Lasioglossum; species Lasioglossum morio. The sequence continues at coordinate 19,262,848 of OU744323.1, read as the reverse complement.
CCCTGCAGATATAGCTAGCCGCCCGAATGGGAGTTTCGTTTTCCATCTCACTGTGTTTCTATTTACTACTAGCTTACGAGACAGACGATGTCCTGTTCAAATTTCAATAAATTTGTTTGAAATCGTTCTAATTACGCATATCCATTGTTCAAATCGTGAGTTATCGCCTTGAGTTTATAGAAAAATCCCATAGAAAAAAGCACTTCCATTTTTCCCGAATTTTCCATTTTTTCAGGCAACTTTTCCAATTTTCCTTTCCCTAAAAACCTTAAGACGTCAATAATGCAACTTCCTGTTGAAATATTAATTAAAAGCTGCGACATTCGTTTTTTTTGTTGTATTAAAATATGATTCAGAAATCACTTTTAGTTTTTCCCGAATTTTTTATTTTTCCGGGCAACTTTAAAAAAAAAAATTATCCAAATCGGTCCAGCCGTTCTCACGTGATGTCGTGACCAACGAACAACATTTCATTTTTATTATATAGATTTCGACACAGATGAGTAATAAATACCATATAATCATTGTATTTCTAAAATACGAAACGAAGGTCCACTGAAGCGTTAAATAATATTGTTTAAACACGAATATAAGTGAATATTATTCTACAATGAGATTTTATATAAATTCGGAAGATTATTTTCTACTTGTAATACATGCTCCAGTGATTATTTCAACTTCTTCACGATTTTGAGTGCATATTTTATATCAGGTGTCGGTAGTATAATATACGGTTCTTGAAATTTAAGAATCCTCGAAACTTCAATTTACAACATTATTCGTACGACTATCTTCAAGTTCGCTCGACATCTAATTTAAAGTGCGGTAACATCTCGCGTCCTGAATGTTTCTTGTTCCGTCAAACATCCTGAAACGAGGCCACGATGCACGGTCCAGTTAACGTGGCTGGGAAACTGATTAACATAAACCGCCATGAACACCGAGCCATCTTTTGCACTATTTCGTATATCGCGGGCTAGTTCGTGCGTGTGAATAAATAATTCCGGCCGCAGGTTGTTCGTTGTTCCATCGTTTCTCTCCGGACTGCGCGAGGCCGCGCTACCTTTTGTGCTCGAGTAATACACACACAGTGTGTTTGGTAACTTCCGAAACAGATTCAATCAAGCAATGGTAACCCTGTTACAACCCGCGGTTAATCAGCGATCATTCAATGCTTCGATATGGTTCACATGGTACGGTACCAGTTATGAATCTCAATGAAACACACTTTTACGAAGGCGGATCGAAATGATCAAAATCGAACTAATATTTGTCCCAACTAGACAACGGAATTGATGCAAAATAAAAATTTCCTCAGTTGCGAGAAATAAAAGCTAAAAATCAATAAGGGTTTTTACTTTGTTCAACTTCAACTACTAATTAAATTACATTTTGCCCTTTGTGTCTCACACATTTCTTTACATCTGCTTCTTTACTTCAATACTTGTTAATTAACCTTCTGCCTTTATAACTGTCGGTTCATGCTTCTTGAAACGTAATTACTTTCTTTAATGTACATTCCATTCCATAAAAATTCTCTTACAAATGTTAGGGCACATTCCATATGTTATTTAAATGAAAATAGTTATCCTGTGAATGATAGGAATGCATTTATTAAGATTTCAGTGGACTTCTAAAACAGCGTGTAAAGGAGAGTAGCTTTTGGACCAGTTCCAGGGACCTAATTTACAATTCACAGTCAATTAGTATCACTAACAACATTGTAAATACTTTCCTTCTCCAAGCTATACAGAGTTAAATCGTACTCAAAATCGTAATTCATATCGTTTATGGGTCCCATAACAATTTCTAAAGATGAAGAGAGGATAGAAATTTTCTTGTTGCCATAGTCACATACATTTCTGTTTCGAGGTATTCACAGCAAAATGATATTGACACTAAATGTTGAAATAACAAGCGCTGTCCAACGGTTCAATTTTCACAATACCCTAAAAATTACATTGAGTTAATTTAGTTTAAAATAATGCGATGTTCATTGGCTGACAAACTAATTTTTTCAAAATAGGACACAAGACCTCAATCATATTATCTGGCAATGTCCAGAATATTATTCAGAACAAGAACACCTGTTTGAACTGCTCCTCAATCGCAAACATTTTCCTCCCTACACTATTAATTCTTTTTTTTTATTAATACTTTATGTAAGATTAGGATTTAACGTCCACCATTTATAATAATTTCACTTAATAACTAGCTGACCCGACAGACATTGTCCTGTCCAAATTTCATTAAATTTGTTTGAGATCGTTCTAATTACTAATGGCAACTTTTCCAATTTTTCTTTCCCTAAAAACCTCAAGACGTCAATAATGCAACTTCCTATTAAAATATTGATTAAAAGCTGCGACATTCGTTCTTTTGTTGTATTAAAATATGATTCAGAAATCACTTTTAGTTTTTCCCGAATTTTCTATTTTTCCGGGCAACTTTTCCAATTCTTTTTACGCTGAAAACCTGATTCGGACTACAACGAACATTAACACTAGAGCTACCGGACAAGTCAAAATGACTCATGCGAATTTTTTTCGATTAGAAATATTAAAAGTATAAATATGTATTTTTGAGAAATTTTAATACTAAACTTCTCTATTGAGGTACATATTTAATTAAATATCCCGAGTACGAAATCTAAATAAATGCCATATTGTCATTATTAGAAGGCAATGTATACTAACTGCGTTTAGTGCTCGGTAGTTCTAGTGTTAAAAAAAAAAATTAGCCAAATCGGTCCAGACGTTCTCACGTGATGTCGCGAGCACCGAACAGCATTTGATTTTTATTATATAGAAGAAGATTGTAAGCTCTAATTCATGTTACATGTATACGATATTCTATATTTATGTTACTATATGTTACTTATGATGTATGCTATATAAACCAAACAAGGTTTACGTCATTAATAAATAAATAACTAGACATACTTAGACCACTTTCACAATAATGGGCACATATCGGCTGAAAAATGTATTAGATTCACAATTATGGCGGTGGAAATTGTGCGCAGCTAGAGTTCGCAGTATTTGCACAATACGCTCAGCCTCTGGGACTTATTAAGCTTGCCGTGTGCATTACGACGGTCGGCGGGGGGTGGTTTCTGGCGACAAAACCCGGCTGTTTTGTAAGGAAAACAACATTAACCGGTCCGTGCATAAGGGACGCGGTTCTTTTTTCCATCGTGCCGTAGAAATTCCGCGAGCATTGTCGCGACCCAGTATCTGGCCAAGGCTGGTCGAAGAGAATGCCGTAGCAGCAAGTAGATTGAGGATTACGGGTAGGTGAATACTTCATTATGAAGCCTGCATGAAGGCTTGCGAAATGATATAATACTTTAACAGGGGCGAGCATGCCTGTAGTTGTCCCACGGACCATCAGACCAGCCTCCCACTCCCGTTTCGTCCCTATCTTTCCAGCGCTTTGATGAAAACGAATTATTCTTAACTAGAAAAGGGAATATTTCTCTGTTCTCGGTTTCGTTATTTTTTCTTCTTCGCTGCGCGTCCTTCTCGTCGGACGTCTGTTCGACGATAATTGTGGCGAGATTTATCGTTTCAACGTTCCTTCTTCTTTTTTTTTCTCTCTCTCTCTCTCTCTATCCTCCGCTCTCTCCCTCTCCGAGGAAACACAAAGTCCTCTTTTTTCCCCTAATTACACGGGTTACTTGAGTTCCCCTCGATTATTCAGCGGGTGCATTACGTAACCACGTAAAAGTCCGTTGAAAATCCCCGACCCTCGCTAAAAAGTACATTTCTCGTCGGTGATTGTAGCGAGCTGCAATTAACCCGTTTCTTTATCAGCGTTACCGAAAGTATTAGGGGAAGGCCGGCAGACGGGGCGCTGTATTGGGGCGAAACGAATGTCGAATTAGTCCGCCGTGGCGTCCTACTCGTTTCAGTTTCTCGATACTCGGTAGAGGACCGAGAATAAAACGAAGAAAAGACCGACAAGAGACAGCACTCCTCGTAGGTGAATTGATCCTCGGGATGTCCGGTGTTCGATAGAGATCCTTCGCAATAACTGGTCCAATCTATCCCTTTGGATTCTCCTACCACATCGCCCCTCCCCTCTTCATCCCTGTGTCCTTGCTTGCCCGATCTTCGAGTCGTTGGCTCTTCTGATAAGTTGGTCGGACAGTCAACTGACCGGCGAACGCGCCGTCTTGTATCGAGAGCACGTATCGTTCTGTCACGATTTATCATTGAGATGGCTGTACGGCCGATATTGTTGCTGCCGCCGATAAAGATCACGTACGCTCCACGAAGATCTATGAGAAAGTCCCTTCGGAGAATTGCCGCGTAAGCGAGGATGAAACAACCGGCCACTTTTTCCTCGGCGAAATAATTCGATCCAGCGAAATCGCATCCTCTGAAATAAGGATGCGTCCTTCTTCTTCTTCTTCTTCTTCTTCTACGACGATAGATACGTAGCGGCGTTCTTCTTCTTCGTCTACGTTCAGCACAATCGGTCCACCCCGTCCTTCGTGACTTCACAAACGAATTAACCCTTTTGCTGACAAACTGCAAAGGTGTCTTCCAACTTAAAAGTTTTCCAACCTATCGAACCTCTGAAGTGGCTGCTACGTCGCCTTCGAAGATAACAGGACTTTATTCGGATTTTGTTGATTTTTATCGATTCTTTTTTGTTATGACACTGTTAAAGGTGTACGGCGTGATTAACGAACATAATGTAGTCTGTAAATAGTCCGCGATTTTTGCCTGGGAAGCATCTGTCCTTGTTGATTTTTATTGTATTAACTATATTTTTACAATCTCCCCATAATTCTAAAATAGAAACTGTGAAACTGGTCAGTCGATGGTGGTAGGTTTCGTATTAACACTTAACACCACCGGTTGAAATGACAGATTCCGGATCTTTTATTTTACAGTTATTGAAATAATAACAATCAATTGATAAGAAATTATTGTATAGATGTCTTTAATAGAACACGTATTACAATGGGAGTTGCAGAAAGTCTAAATCAAATTAAACTTGTCATTTTTATAAGGGAGCATGTTTAGTGATAAGAAATTATTGTATAAATGTCTTTAATAGAGCACGTATTATAATGGGAGTTGCACAAAGTCTAAATCAAATTAAACTTGCCATTTTTATAAGGGAGCATGTTTAGTGATAAGAAATTATTGTATAAATGTCTTTAATAGACCACGGATTACAATGGGAGTCGCACAAAGTCTAAATCAAATTAAACTTGCCATTTTTATAAGAGAGCATGTTTAGTGATAAGCTATAGCGAGTAGGGGTGAGCGAGTATCCGGAAACTTGGGGAGTTCGATTTTGATATTCTTAAAAATATCGATAATTTCCCTGGATTTTCTTTGGGCACAATGCAGAACCCGAAGGCATCGTCGCGCAACTTTGGTATTTCGATCCTGTCATTAGCTTTCGAAAAAGTGTGTTTGAACCGGTTTACTCTGCATACCAGGCGAAAACGTTGGAAAAGTTGAACAGTGTGAAGAGTAACCGAGGGTCGTAACACTGCAGAGTTGGATTTTATTAGTGTCACTTTAGCCGGGGCTCGTTCCAAGGAGCAGACCATGGGACTCCCGACTGCGGATGAGATATGAGGGGAGAATACGGCAGAGGGTTTTAAGGTCGGATTAAAGGATTGCACCATGGCGCATGGTAGTGCCGACGACGACGCCGAATCGATGACGTCTGCGAAGGGAGATGAATGGGCTGGAGGCCAGGTGAACGGTATATCTCGAGGAACTGTCTCGCCGACTACTTATTTCGAACTTGGAAGATCAGCTCTCTCTCTCTCTCTCTCTCTCTCTCTCTCTCTCTCTCTTCTCTCGGATCGTATCGTTTTCAGAATCACTTTTGGATGCAAACGATCCGCCAGAGAATCAAAAGCTCGTTTGACGCTGTCGCTTTGCCTTCTGACGCAAAACTGACCCGCCTAATCATCAAATATTCGCTGACCGGCTGCAGTCTCTCCTTTGAGAAACTTTGATTCACGCTGGCGATGCCTTTCGAGCTCAGCTGCGAAACAAGCTTCAGTGTAAACTGGATTTCCACAGAGAACAGTGAGTCGACGTTTGCTGGAGGTATGGCTGTCACCGTGACGAACAGACCCCTTTCCCGAGGACCAAATGAATCTCTTACGAGCACAACCTATTTTTAGGACAAGCGACTTCCTTCTCCAATACTGCCGGATCATAATCCTACGAATCTGCGACAAAATCAAACGAGTCTGCGACAAAATCAAACGAATCTGATACGGTAGATGATCTCCATTTATATGAACTGGTTCACACAACCGGGTGGTTCATGTAATAGGAGTCTACCTGTCTCCAACTACCGACTGCGATTTTTGGTGCATTTAATAGGATCGTATAAGAGGATTTCGCTCAGCTAGAGTTCTGTTAACCAGGCGCTGCTGAAATTCCATTCCGATAAATGGAGTTCGTATGAACAAAGTTCCACTGCATTAATGATACTAAAACTAGAAAGACGAAATTTATCATGCTGATTACTCCGTTAACCTGTCTCCACAGCCTTCATATACCAATCCAATTTAATCTACTCGACCGTGACAGAATAACAATTAATTTATCTTTTCGCTAGCATTCTCAGAAATAAAGGTGAAATTTTTTTTCGATCGCACTTGAAATATATAATAAATTTATGATTTCGGCGCATCGTAGATTTATTATACATTCTCAGAAAGGTGTTAACGACGATTGCCGCGTTACAAACAGATTCCACACTACCTCCCTTCTGGGGGTGTGCGTAATGTCATTTTCCCCCTCATTCTTAAAAAGAAGGTGAGAGTGGAAATAAGGGGAGAGTGGTAAATGGATTTTGAAAGCCTGAAGGAACCAAATATATCATATACTTAACATTCTCAGAAAGGTCCTAGTATGTGATAGATCGTAATCTGAGTAAACACTGTATCGCTTAAGAGTTATTGCACCACCTAATAAGTTCCACACCACCCCCCTTCTGGGGGTGTGCGTAATGTCATTGATCGAACCATGCGCCGAAATCATAAATTTATTATACATTCTCAGAAAGGTGTTAACGACGATTGCCGCGTTATAAAAAGAGTTCCACACTACCCCCCTTCTGGGGGTGTGCGTAATGGCATTGATCGAACCATGCGCCGAAATCATATTATACATTCTCAGAAAGGTGTTAACGACAATTGCCGCGTTACAAAAAGAGTTCCACACTACCCCCCTTCTGGGGGTGTGCGTAATGTCATTTTCCCCCTCATTCTTAAAAAAAAAGACGGTAGTGAGAGTGGAAAGAAGGGGAGGGTGGTAAATGAATTTTGAAAGCCTGAGGGGACCAAATATATCATATACTTAACATTCTCAAAAAGGTCCTAGTATGTGATAGATCGTAATCTGAGTAAACACTGTATCAGTTAAGAGTTATTGCACAACCTAATAATATTATTTTACATCGTGGTACGGCATTGAAGCAAACGAGCACAGAAGGGTGAAAGGTTTTCAGGCTGTCGTCGTCGAACGCTAATTGGAAGACAAATTACCGGTCCCTCTCGACTGGTCCAGCCATTTCGTGTGCAGAAATTATCCCTGAAGTCCAGGCGGTCCTTCGACGAGGAAACGAAAGGAGAACGAGGGCCGCGTGGCAAGTAGGCTCGTCGTAAATACACTCCTCCGTGTCTGCACTTTCCATTTCACTTCTTTCGACGGGTGTGGATTACTGTCGACAGGGTTAAGCAAAGCTTCGAGCAGAGCTTCTTTCGTCGAGGACAACTGAAAGAGGAGAAAGAGGCGGCCGACTGTAATGCCTCTGGCACCCTATTGTATCAACTTTCAAGTTCAGACCATGGAAAAAAAACTCGACGGCCGCCTTTTTTTCGCCTATCACTCGCTTTATGACGTTCAACGGAGCGGTTCGAGAGCACTCGGGGAGAAAAAGCTTCGGTCGGCTCGAATGTAGATACAAACCGATGCGAACGCGAAACAACACAGGACCATTCTAATCTTGCGGAATGTGTCGGCCCACCCCCCACACTTTCATGCTAAGCTCTTTTTATTTAACTCGCGTCCCGGAAAATGTCTCTGTTACAGCGGTTCTGTTCTAGCATCAATTGGCTGGCTGAGAATCAAAGTACACTACCGCTCAAAAGTATCCGGACACTTGCGAATTGTGCAATAGCAACATCTGGATTACGTAGAAATACATAAAATAATATTATGAAGCTGGAAACGTATAAAACTCCACAGTCGAGTAACGAGGGAGGAGATTCCAACGAATTTAAAACAGTTTATTTTCATTTACCGAGAAAGAAAGAAAATCTCGTTTAATTGAAATTCTTTGAAATTCATTGCCGAGAACGGCATATTAAAATTGGCGCAAATTGGCATCAAGTTCCACAGTTCACTAATTATAATTGCGTTTTTGAGTATTCATGAAATTGATACGGAGTTTAATAACTCACATCGAATGGCGTAACGAGAGAAAATGATGGACAGCTGGATATCGGTTAATGCAAGCCAGACAAAAATTCAAAGTAATGGTTTCTCCAGCGAATTTTTATCGTAATTAGGGTACAAGTACTGTTGTCAGTGGGGAAGCGGCAATTTGAGTATTGAAAAATTTAACTCGAGATCCTATTGGAAAACGAATGATCCCAGCTGTGACAAAGAAATTTATGAGCTCCTTAAAATATCGTTCTGAACTGGAAAAGTTGGCTTGAGCGTATTTCCAAGTTTACGGGCTGCGGAAATATATTTCAGTTGAGGTCAGTACCACACGGTCTTTGTGCGTTTGTATAATTCATCAGAATGTTAAATTAATGGTGCGTGGTAAATTAGTGTTATCGAAATTTAGCTTCCATTCGAAATTATTAAATGAATTTCTTCATTCGAGCACACGCGTCGCTATACAAAATTGCAAGAAATTTAAATGAATTCAGTGTTGTTGTTTTTATAAAACAATGTATAGCATCTGTATAAAATCTGTCAGTGTGCTTTATGATTCGAGTATTCGTAAAACCCATACATAAAGATAATAGACGTTACAAATGACGTCAAAGTTTTTCGAATGTAGATGTAAAAATTACTGACAATAGGACGAAACGTTCGTTTGCAACAGGATACTAGCATCAAATAGGTTCACACTTAGTGAACCTCCGATGTATATCACTGAGGAATAAGCAGTTATTATAAAATTATATAGTTTGTTGTAACATATGATCGAACCTGTGCGCCGATAAGAAATTACATCTAGTTATCAAAACATTGCAATCGATAATTGAATACCTCTGTTAGTGACAATGTAAACAACAAAAATTCAAAGAATATTTTACAGATATAATCGATTCAGTTAATGTATACTGTGTATATGTACATATTCACAAGTCTATCTTGCGAGCGTGATCATCGCCAAACTAGTATCATTGACAAAGAGTGTGTCAACAGTGTTATCTCGAAATGTCTAAACGACACAACGGAAACAAGTTTGAGACCTGTTCACTTTATTTATAGACTTCGCTCGACTAATATTGCTTCTATGCGATACTGTCATCCAACCGTACGACCCGACCGGATAGCCCAGATACCCGACCGTGCATCACGGCGCGGCGCCAATTAACAGCTAGGCATTCTGTTATTAATTGTTAACAAAGCTTTATGGCGAATATTTATCGTAGACGGAACTGCAAGGAATCTCACCGAGGTTATTTCCAACTTTTTTACTATCAGTCTCCGATACGAAAACAACAAGTTTCTCTCACTTTATTCGGTTGCAAAATAATAAGAATTTCTTATTTTTCACTCACCTGACTTTCGACAAAAATAATATTCTCTCCACAAATAATATATAAGATACGTTCGATTGTAAATCATGTGGTCGCTAATGACCTAGCTGTTAATGCGATCACATTAAAGTAAACCATAAATAATATGAGAATAATTTTAAAATTCATAACACCTGCGCAGGAATATAGGGCACAATAGGAAATGCAAAACTCATGAGATTAATCATTTCGAAAACACAAATTAATTTGTACACATCAAGCGCTGCGCATACAAATTAATCTGGAAAAAAATTCCGAAACGAGAAACGTAACAAAATTGAATTATCTATCCAAACAGATACACCTACACCGTGTTTCATATTCACAAAATGACCAGACGCGACGTCGCGTTCAAAAAGCGATTCGTTGGCGTAGAATGACCCAATTGTATATGTACAAAATGCGTTCAATCGTGAGCAATCAGTGACAATGATTTTTTCCCAGGCGTTCGCGACCGCTGATCAATAACTCGATCACACGGATTTTATGTAGTCGAAACTTCATTATCTTTTGTGAAAGGTTTTATGTTTGTAAAGTATTAGGTCGCGTACCGAAAGCTCCCGCAGTTTTATGCCTACATAAAATGGTTTATATTTTTTCACTTGACGTCGACTTTTAGTGTGAAACATAGTTTCCCATCTCCTTTGACAACTCTTCCCCATTTATCACTGCAGTTTCGTAAAATTTTCTATCCTTTCGGTTTGAAAAACCGAACAAGTCCGGGAACCGAACTCGGTTGAAATCAGTTCGATACACTGTCGAACAATTCCTTTGTTTTGTAAGAACGTTCATACCTTGTAAGAATGTTTTAATTTTATAATATTATGGTTTAGTTAAGTTTTTAAGGTTTAGTATCTTCTCTATCGTATCTATACATTTAATCGAGGACGATGAATCTGTCAGGATGACCGAATTGTAAGAATGTTTATACCACCATGTCGATGACTAAATGTATTACTTATACATTTACCTGTTGTTGATTTATATTGTTATATATAATATTAATGATTTATACGTTGCGTTGACTCATGTTACCATGAGTTTTGGTTAAATAAATAGTTTCCGACGAGTGAGTAAAGGATATTGACGTGTCAAACCTCCTTACAGTTTTAAACATTTTTTAGAAAAGACAATAACATCAAATTGTATTTATTATCAAATCAGATGTCTGTCGTAAATGTAAATTGCGTTTTGAATTTGTTCTATCCAGATTGTATTTTAATATTTTCAAGATATTCTAAATTTTCTCCAGCCTTGAAAACGTTCCAGACGATCTGGGGATAGATAAATAATATTAATTTTATTCTAGGGACGTTGTTCCAGGAATTTTTCAACGTTAATAAGTGGGCGCCTTTTTGTAGCTATCAAGCCGGTGCTGTTAGGATCGCGTGAGCGTCGAGAAAATGGCGGAAGCGTGCCTCCTAAGTCAGAAATATGACGGTTTTCAATGTAACCTCCCATCATTTTCGCAGCCGAATCCTTTCTTTCAGGCCAAGGGCTCGTTCCTTACGATGACGAACGACACGGCCCATAAGAAACCAATTTTAGGATCAGCTGCGCCCGGAACGAATGATTACCGGATCCGGCTACGATTCGCTAAAGAAAGATTGCGAAAAAAGTGAATGGGGAGGAGCCGCCGCGATCTATCGGTGTTCCATTATTCTCGAGGGTGTCTCAACCACCTAGACATCTGTCTTTCTCTCTCTCTCTCTCTTGCACTTTCTTTCCCAGAACTACCTTCTTTCGGAATACGTGACCAGGAAATAGCGGATGGTTCCTCCCGGTGCTGCATGGATTACTAGAATGACGAAATTATGTATGAGAAACGTTGACCTACTCCATTGACACAGTGATCTCCTCCGGGTTGATCCATCGATGATTAGTCAATCGACTAAAGACCTACTGTTTTCATTCCCCGGGTACAAAATGGCCGGCGCGTATAATGGCGCATGATAATTCCACCCCGACTGTAACCTACTTTTCTCTGGAAGTTCGCATAAAAATTTTATTTCGTCCTGTCGGCCTTTTTCTTTCCATAAAGAATCACGTTTCCCAGGTTGGAACATTATTAAGGTAGTATCCTGTATTCTAATTTTTTTCAGCGTGATTACGTAAGTAATTAATTCATCAGCCTTGCTGTTCTCCTCTGGCCTGTGTAGCACACGGTAAACGAAATTTTATTCGTGCCGGTCGAATTGAATGTGAACAAAGTTATTCTTTACAGTGAAAAATATTAGTCGTATAAACTTCATTGAAAAACAGTGAAAAATAAATATTTACCTATCTGAAAATCTAATGGCGATTGTACACGCAAACGACTTTCTCAACAACCGCTGAAAATAAAAAAGGGGTTCTGTTTTTTTGCGATCTCTTCCAATTCCCCGTCGCGATCGTTATTACGGTAAAGGGGAATTAACAAAGACGAAGATTAGCGGCATTTACGAGTTTTCATATTTCCATTGTTCAAAGGTTAGCGCCGGTTTGCACAGGTACGTGGGCTAACACGGTTCCGCCACCCTTTCCGTTTAAATACGCTGTCCCGTTAATTGAACGTGCAATCGATCAAACCATTTCAAACAGCGCCCCTGTCGTTGGTACATGTGTACATATTTTGCTGGAAGTAAAACATTGATGATTTTATAATAATACCCGATCGTACGTGCTAATTCGATGAACATAATTACAACGGCGTTATCTCAATATTAGTACAAGATTTCGGAAACACCTTGCACGTTGTGCAATCACCGGAAGCCGCGGACGGTAGTGATCTGGACCATCGACTAATTTCAACTATCGACTAATTATTATTTAGTTGCTACATACTATCGAATATTTAGTCGATAGTTTTTAGTCACACATGAACATTTTGTTTTAGTCACACAGATTACAAAGAAATCTTACTAGAAGATCTACTGTCCTATAAAACGTATTTAGACTCACTATCATAAGTACAAGATCTTAATAATGTAAATGTTTCCATCTTAACACATTACCGACCGGTGATTATTGCATATTTTTGAAAAATGTATGGTACATGGGTAAATTTTCATTTAACATTTAGTATGAACTAACTAAGTCACCCTCAATAACGTCGCCTAATAGTTTCATTTAAGATTGCAATGTCAAAGAAAATTTCTATGCTTTTTTTTTGGTAGAGCAGAATTATTGAAAATTCTATTAATAGGCTTCCGGTCGGTAAAGTGTTAAAAACCTTTGTCATTGCATCTTGCAAAGTACTTTTGAAAGAAAAATTTTGTTTTAGTGATTACGTCTATGCCTACGTCTATACGTCTCATCTCTCACATATATTTATTTATCCATTAATAATAATGCGATATAAAGGCAAAGTGTTAATGTACTTTTTAGAAAAATATCTGTTATCGACAGATATAATTATAAAATACTACTTTTTCTTTAGATTATGATTAAAATTTTATAATATAAGTATTGTTATTTAGTAATTGTATAATATTTCTAGTATAATTTATTGTTATTTGTGTTTATCGAACGAATTATTCGATATCGCTAATAAAGTTCGGGCCACGTTCCCAGTATTTGATGTACCAGCTCCCTGTTTGACAACATCAACTGTAATTGATAGCTCTTTCAAAGAATTTTGCACTTTTCTCTTATTGAGTTTTGTAGATAAGGATTCTTGATAACGATTTTTGCGCAGCACGTCATCAAAATATAGACCTTCACGAACATTAAAAAAAAAATTCCAATTGAATCGGTGGAAAACTGAGTTGTAGGCAGATTTTTGGCCAGAAAGATTGCTTTCTCGCCCACTGTGCGGCGTCGAACAGCAAGCACGGAACACCGTTATCACTGTCATTGATGACAGAAAAAACGATAGGGAAACAGGAGAAAACGTTTCGCGACACGGTCCCGCGAGCTGCGTCTGTAGGAGCGCGCCTATTGATTCGCGTGTAATGGAACGCGGGCGTTTGCATTTCACGAGGCTGTTGACGCATTGAGGGTCGTTAGAAGATAAGTGTCTCGTCCCGTCTACATCGATTAAACGATGACGATCTACGTTCCTTGAAGCGAATGCTGCACAATTACCAGGCTACGGTAACCCACGCCCATTATCCCGCAAATTATGCTGTTCGGCAAATTCCACTTTCTCCCGGGCTTGTAACTTCGAATAAACGTTTTCTCTTCGGCTGTCACTAGACTGCGGATCTTTATGCGCGCACGAAGAAATTGGTTCGGTGAAAATACACATAAAACAGTAAAGGATTAGAAACATTTAAGAATATCGTAACGATGTTTTTAATGTAACAAAGTCATTAAGGGATGATATCAATTTTTATTTTATTCCTGCTTCCCACAATCAATGCAGAATATTTTTATTTTGCGTAAAGATCCGCAGTCTACTAATAACATTAACCCTTCGCTGCATAGTGTATCATAACAAATCTGCTATATGGTAAACTAAGAATGTGTTTTCTTACTATGTTTATTTATTTGTTTATTTTTCTGAAAATATTGTTTTACTTTTTTAAAAATATTTTTTAATTAAAAAAACTCGTGCAGTGAAGGGTTAAGAGAATTTAAAAACACTGTTATATTATTCTCAACCTATTACATATATTAAGAAAGGAAATCAATATTTATTCCACTCCAGTTTGTTGCAATTCGGTTAGAAAATTTCTATTTCGCATAAAGATCCGCAGTCTAGTTGTCATTTTAATTAAAATATTGGATTGTTTTATTTTTATGGTTTCTAATTGTATACATATGTCAGCAAGGTGCCTTTGTTTTTAATTCTATTTTTTTTTTTGTAATGCAGATTGTATATTTTTCATGTTTTCATGTTTTGTATATTTTCATATTTTATTTATTTATTTCGAAATTAATTTTATTAGTTTTATATTGTATTTTTCATGTGTTTATTTATTTATTTCGACATTAATTTTATTAGTTTTATCGTAAAATGTTTGTAAGGCTTTGATACATTTGAATTTTTAAAGAAATTAATTTGTTCTGTGGTCATTCTTCAGACAGCAGCCCTTCATATGTGTTTTTTGCTGGAAGCTCTTGAAATAGTCGCGCCATCTTGAAAGAGACGTTCAAGGGTCCAAGGGATGGGACAAGCTGACACTTTTCATTATAGAATGATGTATCCTTCTGTTCGCGTTCGACCTAATATTGCTGGACAATCTGCAAAGCCGACGATTTCTCTCGAGGGACACGTTATGACTTGATACGAAGAAAAGATTTGTCTTCGTTACCGACGATTGAAAACTACAGCTTACAACAACATTTGGAGCACAACTGCAAACATTTAATTCGATGTGCAAAAATCAATTTCATTCTGAATTTAATTTCGGCAAGTCAATCAACGAAACTTCATGTGTGCACGATAAAAATTCGTTTATATGAATTCACGGTTTAGTTTATTAAATTCGGTGTTTTATTAAACGAATCGAGTTTCACTAATAACGTGTGAATAAAAAGATGATGTGTACTCTGGTAAGCTTGATTGGATTTCAATATGACATGAAACATTCATGATGTAAATCGTGCAATGTCAATCATCAAACTGGTTCTTCGTGTGAATCAGCCATTCGGAATTAATTTTAGTAGGTGGGCTTTACACCTATAAGAAGATTCGATTATGAGATTTGACCTCTTGCAGCACGCTAGTCGTAAATTCGTCTGAAACTGTAATTTGAATTTTTAATCGATAACGAGACCTGTTTTACTTATCGATCTTTCAAGAATGTTTGATACATAGATCTGTTCTTTGCGAAAATGACCTCGACAACAACTTTTTAAACGAACCTCGGGTAAAAAATGAACCTTTCTCTTGATCATTGACGTTATTGAATTTGATTACAACATAAGAACATAACGTAATATAATAGGTCAATATTGAAGAATACATAGGCGAACGAAAGATATAAATTTTCTTCATCTTCTCCGAGATTATGAAGGAGAGAAAAGTACTAATCACTGTAATCGTAAAATGGACCATGGCACACAGGTTCGAGCATCGAAATCAATTTTTGGCGAACGTGCTTGAAAGAAGACGTCGACCGTCGTATTCTATTTCTGAAGCTTCAGCTGTGCTACACCCGCGGACTCGCAGTGTTCTAGCATTTTTTTTTTTTTCTTTATTTCGTTGCGAAGGAGAGCTGTCAGTTGTCAGGGAACGGATGTTCACCAACTTTCTACTTAAAGCAATATATCGAGAACCGCGAAAATCTCGGCCATTAGAGAGTTCCGTGACGAGTTCCTCTTTTCTAAGACGTCAACTTTTGTGGGGAGGAATTCTTTTGTTCGAACGGAGCAGTATGTATGGACGCGCTGTCGCATAAAGGGGATATTTTTAAACCCGAGAGTAGAAAAGCAGCTTGCCCATTGAAGGACGCATTATACTGGCAGAAAATAGTCCGTCATAGACCTGGAGTGTTTCCCCCTTAATTTGAAACATCTCCGCTCTTTATTCGCTACGTTATTGCGTTTATTTTTCAATTCGGACTTGATTTGCGTGCGGCGCACTGCTGCGCTCAACTGCACTCGCTGCCCGCCATCTTCCATTCCACTTCGATCGCGCAGGATATCTCCTATAATTCCTTCTGAAACCACGATACTAATTTTCGTTGAAACGGTCAAAGATTATTGCCACACGAATACGATGAAAACGAGAATACAGAATTTACAGCATGTCATATTTATATTATTTTATGAACATTAAGAGTTAGATGTAAGAAAAATATGTAGCTGGCGGGAAGAACTAGACTCAAGATAGACGCGATGCTACTGGTGCAATATGAAAATACGCTATTATCATACAAATTCTCTCTCAGATAGTAATTTCTTTTTTTCCGTAATGTCATAAAAGTTTGCACATACTATGCGTAGCTTCTCTTATACGATACCTCATACTAAAAGCTATCGTAAACTGAAGGAACGTTACAGAACATTGCAACTTCTTTTGTAACATCACATATTAAACATCCTACTTTCATATTATATCAAACATTTTCTATTAACTCAAGAATAATAGCAAGCCGAATATGCACCCTCTTCTGCAATACCTGTGGGCCACTCAGAGATTTGTAATCTGGGTAGAAACTAACTCAAGTACTTAATACGTACAATCCATTTGTGCTTTCCCTCGGTATACATTCTATTCTCAAATTATATCAAACATTTTCTATTAACTCAAGAATAGTGGCAAGTTGAATATACACCCTCATCCGCAATACCTGTAAACCATTCTGAGATTTCTAGTCTCTGTAGAAACATATTCAAGTATCTAATACATACAAACCATTCGTGCTTTCCCTCGGTATACATTCTATTCTCAAATTATATCAAATATTTTCTATTAACTCAAGAATAGTGGCAAGCCGAATATGCACCCTCTTCCGCAATACCTGTAAACCATTCTGAGATTTCTAGTCTCTCTAGAAACATATTCAAGTATCTAATACATACAAACCATTCGTGCTTTCCCTCGGTATACATTCTATTCTCACATTATATCAAAATTTTCTATTAGCTGAAGAATAATAGCAAGCCGAATATGCACCCTCTTCTGCAATACCTGTGGGCCACTCAGAGATTTGTAATCTGGGTAGAAACTTACTGAAGTACTTAATACGTACAAACCATTTGTGCTTTCCCTCGGTATACATTCTATTCTCAAATTATATCAAACATTTTCTATTAACTCAAGAATAATAGCAAGCCGAATATGCACCCTCTTCTGCAATACCTGTGGGCCACTCAGAGATTTGTAATCTGGGTAGAAACTAACTCAAGTACTTAATACGTACAAACCATTTGTGCTTTCCCTCGGTATACATTCTATTCTCACATTATATCAAAATTTTCTATTAACTCAAGAATAGTGGCAAGCTGAATATGCACCCTCATCCGCAATACCTGTAAACCATTCTGAGATTTCTAGTCTCTGTAGAAACATATTCAAGTATCTAATACATACAAACCATTCGTGCTTTCCCTCGGTATACATTCTATTCTTACATTATATCAAACATTTTCTATTAACTCAAGAACAATGTCAAACTGAATATGCACCCTCATCCGCAATACCTGTGGGCCACTCAGAGATTTGTAATCTGGGTAGAAACTTACTCAAGTACTTAATACCTACAAACCATTCGTGCTTTCCCTCGGTATACATTCTATTCTTACATTATATCAAACATTTTCTATTAGCTCAAGAACAACGTCAAGCTGAATATGCACCTTCATCCGCAATACCTGTGGGCCACTCAGAGATTTGTATTCTGGGTAGAAACTCACTCAAGTACCTAATACACACAAACCATTCGTGCATTTTCCCGATACATCTTGATTTTCGTTAACCGGAGCGAATATTCAATTATAATTATTCCTGATCTGCGTGGCAAATGAGAGCCCCGTTTAATAATACCGTTTCCCGTTCTGGTTGTTTTTTGTTGTTGATGCTTCAATCAAGAAAAACCTGTTAGCCAAACAATTCGGCGTTTCTCCGTGTAATAACACGACGAAAAATTCATCGCGGCGTTGTAAAGTTTCCCGCTTAATTAAATTCGACCGGCAATGGCAGCCGGCTGCTGCTGCCGCCGGTGCACAGTGGGCCAGATCGAGCTAAAATCAAAGTCCTTGTATCCTTATATCTTTTTAAATGTAGATTCCATTCGAAAACGATAATATTAATTCAACTTATTAAAAACTCCCGTTACAATAAGCGTTCAAAAATTTTCGGATACCGTTTTTCATATAATTCCCTTTCTTTATAATAATGGCCTGGAA
The DNA here is from genome assembly GCA_916610235.2 of Lasioglossum morio. Lineage (NCBI taxonomy): Eukaryota > Metazoa > Arthropoda > Insecta > Hymenoptera > Halictidae > Lasioglossum > Lasioglossum morio. Next base: position 19,244,256 of record OU744323.1, on the reverse strand, counting down.
AATCCATTGAACATTACGTGCCCAATCTTTTCTTATGCATTGTATATATCTACGTTGAGGAATCACGCCAGGAACTAACAATTATGGTTTATAATTAGTTTCTCTCCTTTGACAAGGGATAAAGTTGAAAGCTGCGTAAAGTTGCGTGTTCCAACATAGTGGACCATTCTCAGCAACATCTTCTTTGAAAGATCCTGCAAAGTTCACGTCCCCCTTCGACCCACCCCGGAAGTTATGATAGTTTAAAGTTGAACGATAGTTCGTTCACACGATTTCTCAGACATTCCCGGTGGTGTGACAAAAGAAATGTTCCCTAAAAAGAGTAATTCAGTACTCAATCTTTTACATATCTGAATATAAAAATTTCAAGAATTTCTTATTTAATAAAATATTCAGGTCGCAAACTTACAAGGGAACATATTCAGTTGATACAAACCGATTTTGATGAAACTTATGTGAGATACAGTTCTTCGAAAAATATTTGGCACGTGTTTTTTTTTATCGGCAACCATCCACACTGAAGGGGTGAAAACTCCGAGATATCTCGGAAACCAGTGATCGAAAAAATTCCAATTTTTTTTTGAATTGTTTGTTTTTTAATGGAAAATGTTTTAAGGGGGTGAAAAGGGGTTGTAACGTTTGTATGAGGAATATTTTATTTGTGGTCAGTTTTGCTTGAAACTTGGTCTTAATGCTATTTGATATAATTAATCAAACACCTATTTCAGCATTTTACAAAAATCAACCACTAAGGGGGTGAAAAGGGGTTCCAACGTTTGTATAAGGAATATTTTGTTCGCGGTCCGATTTGCTTCAAACTTGATCTCAATGCTCTTTGATATCATTAATCAAACACCTATTTCAGCATTTTTTAAAAATCAACCCCTATGGGGGTTAAAAGGGTTGCAACGTTTGTATGAGAAATATTTTATTTGTGGTCGGATTTGCTTGATAGTTGGTCTTAATGCTCATGGATACAATCTGAATGGGATGAATGGGGGGTTGAAAGGTTTTATGGAGAAACAATATCAATTTTCGAGGGCATTAAAAGCTAGTCCCACATGAGTTTCATAAAAATCGGTTTGTATCAACTGAATATGTTCTCTTGTTACTCGTCAACCTAATAATATAGGCATGAACAGCTAATCCGTCGTTCTGGCCCACTGTGCGACGTGCTGCTAGCAAAAACGTTTTTGAATAACTAGTTCGGCCATCTCCCATAGGCAATGCGAGAGAGGAAGCATTTTGAATGGCGGCTGGTCACCAGGACCTGGCTCGAATTGCATCTGAAACGATTCATATGCACGCGTAAATACGATATTCACGTCTGCCGAGAGATGCATACGTCTCTCAGAACCGGATATAGACGGCACCGTAGGAAACGTCGTCGTCGTCGTCGGGAAAGTGGCCTCTATGGGTGCGGGATTCAAAACTTCTCGGTGCTTTTCAATATTCCAGAAACTCTGAATGTAGGTCGATTCATGATCAATCTCCCCGTGCTTGTCAATTTATTGAAATCGACAAACCAACCCGGTTCTTTTATCCGGCCGTACATAGTTGTCGCGTTGATTCCAAGATCGTCCTTTAATCGCTCTTTCCATTACGTCTATAGCAGATTTATGCAGCCAGCTATTGGGCAAATACGGGTAATATGGAACGTCGTAAGATCTCGATAAAGAGGTAACGCACTCGAAGGGTATTCGTGTGTACCGTTTCCTTGAGGCTGTAAATAATCTTGTGAAAATTTCTAAAGATCAAATTTTTAGCTTCCATGGTGTATAAAATATTATTTTTGTATGACTTTTTATTAACCCTTCGCACTCGAGTGGCGCCTCCGAGGCGCCACTAAAAATTGCTGTACTATTATTTAAATAATTGTTTACACTATCAGATATGTCGGTATCTAACCAATTACTATACATTTAAGTATTGTATGAGGTATTATATCAATTTCATATTTATCAAATTGAAAAAATCATAGAGAATGGAAATATTGTAGGTCAGAAGAAACGTTTAATTTTCGAGTTAAAATAGCTTCGAGTGCAAAGGGTTAAATATGTTTGTTTAGAATCGATTAAAAAAATGTCTGATCATTAATGTTATTTTTCTTTCTGGTAATATTCGCAATTTCGTATTGTCTTTCGTAACAATCGAGTTCACTTTGGTTTAGTTAAGTGACCTGAAGCAGTTGAAGAATTGTTAACACAGTTGATACTCTAGATACTTTAGAAATAGCAGAGTTCATCGATAGATTTTATGATAAAAAAGTTGAAGTGTTTTGAGTAGGAATCTTCAAGATAAAGGGGGACAAGGACTTGGTTAAGAGTGAATCTCAGAATATCAATATGGCGACTATTATAACAAGAGCTTTGATTGCGTTTCTCTCTGACATCCGCGTTTCACCCGATTGAACGACTCGAAATGTATAAAAGTTAATTTATCAACGACATAAAGATATTTTAAACGGGAAAAAACATTGAAAAGAAAACCGACACGATAACCATAATCCACTGTAGGATTACTGTGCGTTTATTACCAGAGATACCGAATTTCCCGTTTATTTATATTCGACACCGCAATCATGAAATGTCTCTTCGGGAGAACAATTTGCATTTCAAACCGAAATGATTTTCAGCGTCGACGATTAATGATTCCCTAGAATATAGTAACTTTTGTCCACCTACCGTTTACATTTACAAAGGTAAATAATTAAGCGGATTATATATGTGTTGACGGAAAATAAAACGCCCCGATGATCTGCGAATTTATACAGTTTTTTCCATTGGTTCAATATACTGTCGCTCTGTAATCACTAGACTGCGGATTATATGCGTTTATGATAAAAATGAATAGGTGTAATTTAAAGCAGCAAATACATTAGAAGAATTTAAAAGTACCATTATATTATTTCGAATCTATTAACTTGCTGGCCCGACAGACGTTGTCGTGTCTAAATTTCAATAAATTTGAGATCGTTCTAATTACGTATATCCATCATTCGAATCTTGAGTTATGGTCATGAGTTCATACAAAAATCCCATAGAAAAAAGCAGTTTCATTATTTCCTGAATTTTTCATTTTTCCGGGAAATTTATGCAATTTTTCTTTCCCTAAAAACCTTATTCGGACTATTACGAACATTTTTTGAAAAAGATTAGCCAAATCGGTCCAGCCGTTCGCACGTGATGTCGTGACCAACGAACAGCATTTCATTTTTATTATATAGATACTAAGAAAGAAGTTAAATTTTCATTTCACCTCAGTTTCTTGCGATTCGGATCGAAAGCTTTTATTTTACATAAAGATCCGCAGTCTAGTGATCACCAATATTTCATTTACTGTTAAAGCAAAATTAAAAAATTCTGACTCCTATATAACGCGATGAAAAAATTCTTTAAAATTACTATTTAAAATTCTTTAAAACATACAGTCTTTTTAAACAAGTTTCTACTGCAACATGATGCTGTGCATCATTAAAATCGTGCTCCATTCTACGTAGTCTTCCCAGTAAAGTTATACATTTGAAAAAAAAAAGATGTTCTGACTTTTTCAGAAGAAGACGAATGAATTATTGTGGAAAATCAGAAGGATACATTGGACGCAGCAATGGATAATCCACGATTGTTAGTTATAACCACTATTTATTTCGAAAAGAAAGCCAGCTGAGAAATATTCGTTGGTATTTTTCAGTAGACGGAGACGTCTGAAAAGTTGTTCCTCGTAAAGGGAAAATTGGCCAGTGGTCGGTGGCTGGTCCAACGGCCCTGGCATTTTATCACGAAGAGAATGAAGAGACGCGACGGGGCAGGAGAGGATCCACGTATTTACATAGATATGGCGGAGTGTGTAGACATTACCGGTCGTAATGAACGTTCGCGTTACGCTTGTAAAACTGAATTACAAACGGCACCGAAGTTAGAATTAGAATTTTCCCGGGTTTCGCCCTCGTCAAGAAGTTTTTTTCGATGCCGGGTACACGGGGAAAAAAGTTTCCGCGTCCGTATTTACATTTAAAAAGTGCAAGTTCCAGCGGCGCCAGTAACCGTATAAATATTTATGCTTTCAACGTGTTATAAGATTGAACGAAGGATACCCCGTTGAATAATTGCAGAAAACGACATCGTAACCACTGTGCTTTCAGGTGTTGCCACCGCACAGACAGCAGAAAATCGATTTCCACGGCTTTCAAATATTCAAAACGCAACAAGACTCAACGAACCGCCCTGCAAAACTTGCATCAATGGTTTATTCCGGAACACGTTTGTAAGTTTACATTTATCCGAATCGTAAACACAACACTGTAAGTTAATGAAATACATTTCCTTTTAAAGGTGGGATCTCCTTTGGGATCTCCATTCCACATACTTCATCAGAACTGCGTCTACGCACAGAAACAATATCGCATTATCTCAAGTGCTGAAGCATAGACATGCCAGAGGGGTCACTATTAACCAAAGTTAGGTGCATGTGACCTTAAACACGCAAAGAAAAAAAATATCGCATTATCCTTTCTAGGAATATTCTAGAATATTCTTGCCAATCGTAGCTTTCTTTAGCTTGCGGAACTTATTTATTTTTAATTGTAGATTATTTTGTAGGATATCTTGTATATGTGCTTTTTTCGGATTCCATTTTTAGATGCAGATTCGCGACATTTTTCCGATTTAAATTGCCGGTATATATGGAAATAGAGAAATCAGCTGAAATTCACTCGAGACTCTCAATCTGGAGTTTTACTATAACTTTTGAACCATAAAATATATCGGGATGAAATATTCACTAAAATTCATTAAAAAATTGTTCGCTACCTACTGATAATTATCTATATTTATAATTACCGATAATTCTTTAAATTTTGTTGTCTCAAAATAAAATTAAAAATGGTTCATTTGTTACTTATTTAGTAGTTTTTCAGATAATTTACATCACCGATGGCTTTGGTTATAAATTTCTCTGTATTTCTTGAAATATTTAACGAGCTACGACGAATGGAGAATGTCCAGCCGTACCATAAAAATTTAACAAGTACAATTTTTTAGAAAAAAGACTCATTGAGTTTTCAATTGTCCATTTAAAAAAATAAGTCACGTCCGGCGTATTTGATTAGATTGTACGGTTTAAAAAAAAAAAGTCTTCGAACCACATTTCAGAAGTTTCAGATCCGCTTTATCGTTTTAACGGACGAATGTCGAAGATTTTACGTGAGTTGGTGTGACAAGAGATCTGCCGGAAGGATTTCGCGAAATTTACGATCGAAGACTGGGCAACCCGTTTATCATCTCGTTCGTTTCGACCATGTTTGCCAATTAAGACGGAAACTGGTAATTGGCGGGTCATCGATTGATTACGAACCAACCAAATTTAACAAAGGGTTCGTATCCGTTGCACGAACATGTGTGCGTGTCTCGACGTGTGCACACATACGTATTTCAGAGATATTTTCAATCTGAAAAATGATATTGCTGAATCGTAAAGGTAAATATTATTCTTCACATTTAACCCTTTGCAGTCGGAGCTATTTTAACTCGAAAATTAAATGTTTCTTCTGACTTACAATATTTCCATTCTCTATGATTTTTTCAATTTGAATAATATGAAATTGATATAATACCTCATACAATACTTGAATGTGTAGTAATTGGTTAGATACCGACATATCTGATAGTGTAAACAATTATTTAAATAATTGCCTCAGAGGCGCCACTCGAGTGCTAAGGGTTAAAGTGTTCGGCATTTTTAAAAATAAAGTAATACTAGATACTTCATGCTATTTTTATTAATTTTTAAAAAGTTTGTTTAGTGTCCAATAATCGGGTGGGGCACAGTAACTGGTACTTTTACACTAGACGTTCAAGTTAAATGCTCTCTGATAGGTTCTATTACGTTCATTCTTAATCCCGCGTGTCGTTAGGTTGCTTCGTATAAGAAATTTCAGAATATTCGCTTCCAGAGAGGTTATGACATATTTATTCAGCAGATCAGTTCTTCTTGTTCGATGAGATGCATAAGCCGGGAAGAATGTTAAAGGACTCGACGCTCGAAGATACACGAGTTAAGAAGGAGCACAGCAACGGCCCCGATGAAATATGGCGTTTACCGAGTCGATCAATCTCCATAAGAGGAACGGAATTACGGTACAGTCTCTTTTTTTTTCTATCTGCGATCGGGAATTCATTTTTTCCATTTTCACAGCCCGTTACGTACCCGTTATCGGCTTAAGTCGATAACACAACATCGGTAATACGAATACCTGCCAGTATAGCATCCGTTTAAGTAGTAACGATGGTGATACGGATTTATGGAGATTGCTACTAATCGCTCTCTGCTATCAAATCTGCAATATCGGTTTTTGCTATAAAACCTTATAAACGTCAATCTGTTGTTTAACAAGCAGAATGTGACACAATTAGATTTGACGAGGCTGAACTTCACCTTAGGATACGAAACTTTTGTACATTTTTTTAAATGTAATCCTGTAGATTTTCGGGAGAAAACGGCGAAAATCCAAACTTTAATGTTAAGCACTCACTGGTTCAAAAGTTACGCGTTTTTAAAGTTTAGCGACTCTAAGCATTTCTAGGCCAGGTAGAAATCTACGTTATCGAGATTACTATGCAACTTTAAACACGCATATCTTTAGATCCAATGGATTTCTAAGATTGAAACTTGGATTTTCGTCATTTTCTCGTCAAAACCTACAGGATTACGATTGAAAGAGTTAAAAATTTCTGGTTTCCTCAGGTGTAGATCAGTCAATTTTTTAAATGTAATACCTCGCAATCGACGTTTATGCATTCTATGTCATATTGATTAAATATTAGATACATTTCAACGTTTCCTCAGGTGTAGATCAGTCAATTTTTTAAATGTAATACCTCGCAATTGACGTTTATGCATTCTATGTTGTATTGATTAAATATTAGATACATTTAAACGTTTCCACATTATTATCATCTATATAACTCTAACAATTTCTGCTTAGGGACGTGGCAGCAGCTCGTTGAATCGCAACTGCGTTGGTCGTGTAACGAGTCAGAAATCTTGAGAAGATTTTCAGAACTCTGGTGCTTGAATATTGAATACATACTAACGCATGAAATATTCCCAGGTCGAAGTTCCCATAGAAGCATGCTGAGTGGTGTACTTCTTATTCTGAATGATTATACACTGCGTTCGAATTTTGAGATTCCCCTTGAATTCACGAAGCTTACGTAGACTTCTACGGGAAAGAGCTTGTGGACCATTGTTACTTTGCGAAGTAATATAATTGTTAAAAGCTTATTTCTAGTGGAAACGATCCATGCACCTTCAGTGTCTTCGCTGTGCGACTTTCAGAACTTGAAGCGAAGAAAACGGAAGATTTAAGAATTAAACTGGTTTTTGTCCCGGCAGAATCTCGAAGTCCAGTTTCATTGTATACAGCACAATAGAAAATCGCTGAACACACCGTTATTAGATCGAAACAATTGAACTCGGAAACTTTCTCGATACCATTCTATTTATTTTTAGAATGAAGTGAAGTCGTTCGAAAAATTTGGACAGTAACGAAACGTGCATTACATTCCGCGAAGAAACTTCAAGCTTTATTCTGAATTTAAATTCGCACGAGTAATCATCTCCTTCGTTGTTTCCGGATTGGTGTGCATGTTAGTTAATCCGGTAAATGTACGTCCTGGAGAGCGTATGCTCATATTAATTTGACAAATGAATGTACTCGCAAACTGTAACATTTATCCCTTTGCGCTCCGAATCATTTTTCAATTTTATTGCCGACAACTTCCTACTATTTGAAGTGTTTCATTTGAAATTGACTTCATAGGACAGTTCTTTAACTCAATTTTAACAATTATAGTTCCCAAGGCTTTGTTGTAATCTATATTTGTGGACCTCGTATTTGCTTTTAACTAAAAAATATGAAATTAAATGAATAAAGGAAGAACCAAATACACGTAAAAACCTGTTTCATTTACATTTTTCTTTCTCTGGTGTTGAGTCACGCTCGACCAAGAAGTGCAAAGGGTTTTACATTTGGTAGGGTTATTCAATTATCGATCGTAAATGTATTTTTGATTACTCATGTTGTAATTTCTTATCGGCGCACAGGTTCGATCATAATGTTACATACTTTTAATTTTTAATAAATGCTTATTCCTCAGTGATACACATCGGTGGTTCACTCCGTGTGAACCGATTTTGATGCTAATATCCTGTTGCATACAGTTAGCGGGTTATTTCGAACTAATGTGATGTCACCACTAAAAGGAAAGGAACGTTTCGTCACAGGTTTTGCATTTGATTTGGCAAACTAATGCGAAAACGAATGTTACATTCGAATGGATAGTATTGACAACAGAAAGAAATTAAACAAAGTAAAAGTGTGTTGAGGAAATGAGGACGAGCCGAAGTGAGCGCAGCAGGGTTGACAAATCTCCTCTTCGGGATCCATTGAAACGAGCAGATTCGCCGGTAAAGTATACAATTCTATATTTTCTCGAGACTCGCGAGTCCATACGTTAAGAAATTTCACGCTTTCACCGCGACATGCACGCAACAATCTGATTCGCGAACAGTTCAATGGGTCGCGTCATTACGCGGAGCAACTCCGCGGCTGACATCGGGGTGAGCGAACGACACGAAAAAAAAAAAAAAAAAAAAAAAACGAACGAAGAAGACTGGTGAAGGGTGTGGGATGAAAGAAAAAACCCTTTGTTTGCGTTAGCGATCCACTCCCGCGGTCGCAGAAGCTCGATGGTGGATCGGAGTCGGAACAAATTGTAGCAGGGCGTCCGGCGGGGAAGTGATAAAACGCATCGAATCGAAAACCTCGGCTCGACCGGCCATAACGCAATTTCATTCTTATCTCGACCCCGTATCGCGTTTCATTGTCCCTCCGCCCCGCCGACTCGCCCTGCGCGACGTCCCTCTCGCGTGCACACGCTCCGGAGGACTTATTGCAGTTCGTGCTACCTTTATCTGCTTAATCCAATATTTCGTTCGTTACCGGCGGCCGCTTCCTGTACGATTTCGTGGAACACGGAACAAAAAGAATCGAGCCCGCGGAGGCGGAGGATCAAAAGGGGGATGAAGACGTAGATAAGGGCGAGGGGGTGAAAACGTGACAGAGGGAGGGACGGGGGTGGAGGTTCGAGGATCGGAGGCACGTCTCGCTTTGCCTCGGTTTGCCTCGCTTTGCCTCGCGTTGCCTCGCCTCGCAGCGAGACAGCAACGAAACGAATCCGCGGTTCACTTGGCACCGCGGGAGCTGATTGGATTTAACAAATGTGTACGGCAAACTAGTTACACACCCCCGGGGCTCTCGGCCGTAACACCGCGATTTCCCCTCCAGATTAAAATGCAATCGACGTACCGTTCGCAACGACGACTCTTTCGCGGGCAACGCACCGTAACGATGGATGTACGCTACACGACCAAACGTGTGACGCCATGCGCCACCGAGTCCGCTAGAACGGAACGGTTCTCCACGAAAATTTTGACTAGAACCTGTGCACACCCTCCGCCGCTATAATCACAGATCACGGTTTAATCAGTGGATCACGCTTTGTCGACCTCTTTGTAACCGTTATCCCCCTGGTTTAGTTTCGTCGCAGACGAGAAAACGAGGGATTGCGATGGGCGGACGGTGGGTGGCTCTGCGCGAATACAGATCTCGGTTCCTGAAGCGATGCAGGCATTTGTTTAGTCTGTTAGACCAGCTGATCGGCTCTTAAGCCTTCCATTATCCGCGGTTAGTTGTTACGTTTCTTGGATTTCGTTAAGGGGTTTGTTCCGTCTTGAGGCTTATTGCCTACATTTTTCAAGGTAATTTTAAGGCTTCTAACCTTTAAGACTACGGTCCATATCTGATCGTATTAGGGTCGTCGCAGTAATTACAGTACCATACAAAAAGGGACCAACGACAGGCAAATCCAAAACACTCACCACAGCTGCGAAACACATGTTTCCTATTGCTCAGACCGATTTAGTCACCTAGATTGAAATTTGTATATAAAATTTATTATTTATTGAGGGTAATAGTAAATTGTTATGAAAAATTTATATTGTACTCTATTCTACCATTTCGAACTGCGACCAATAGGATTTTTGTAAACCCCACTACGCATCAACCCCCATTTGTACGAGTTTTCATGAAGCATTCCAGAAGAAAAATAAAACAGATATGTTCTAACCACCTGTATTGTGAATTTTATATAAATACATGCACATTTTGCGGTCTAATAGTCCACAGTATTAATTATCAACGAGTTTGTAATCCAATAAAATATCATGGGACTTTAAAATTGTTCATTATAAATTGTTAAACGTGCATACAATCTGCAGTCTATTGATAAATGAACGAAAACAAACAGAGTGAAAAAAAATAGACCATCGGTCACCGATTCGACGTCAATGCTCACTTGCATGTAAACGTAAATTACTACGAATCGATTTGTAGAAATTGAAAATGAATAAGAAAGAAATTTACTCGGGGAAATTGGTCGTAGGAACATTTTTTTGGAGGTATCGGATCTCTACGTCCTCTTGTCAGAAAGATAAGAGGCTGACATCCCTTAACTTTACGAGTGCTCCCCTCGATATTAATACGCAAGATATTTGAAAAATATACCGATTAGAATATCTATTCTTCTTCTATTCTTATACATATTATTTAGCCTTTCAACATCGTTATTTTTTACTGATTCTACAGAAGCATATTCTTAACTATAATTCGGATAATCACGAATTCTTGGATTTTCATATTTCCAGATTCTGCCAGGTATTTATAACGTTTTTAATATTGTACTATACAATTTGAACTTTTTTGGGAAGCTAGAGCAATTAGTTTGCTGCAGGATGTGGAAAAATTTTTTGTCAAAAATTGCAATTGATCGGAATTGTAGAAACTATACTAAAAGTTGCATTTTACAACTTTTTTTATGCGGGCCTATATTGAAAATTGAAAAATTACGTTTCGGAGATCTGTGTCAATTATATGGACTGTGAAAGTTTTATCGAAATAGGTTGATGCGGAAAAAAAGCGACAGGCATTGAAAGATGTAAGAATCCTTAAATTTACTGCAGTTAAAGGTCGAAAATGGTGAAAATCTGCAATTTTTGCCATCTTTAAACGTTTGTTGCTCAATGCAACGTCGCCCGATTTTGACGAAATTTTCAGAATATGTTTAATTGACACAGATTTACAAACTATTTCCATGATCTCGATCGACAACTCGTTAATAACATATATTTACAAAACGTAGTTTTTAAATTTCCAATATAGGCCCACATAAAAAAAATTGTAAACTTAAACGTTTAGTATTTTTTTCTACAATTCCGATTAAATTTTCGACAAGATATTTTTTCCACATCCTGTAGCAAAATAATTGCTCTAGCTATCCAAAAAGTTCAGATCGTATAGTACAATATTAAGAAAGTTATAGTCTTTTTAAGAGTGTATCGAATATTAGTGTGAGTCACTGTATGAATACAGGGGCCTCGAGATACATCATCTCCCCCGATGATGGTTGAATCGTTTATCAATCGTGGCCCGTGTACGTGTGCCGCATTCGGTCAAGTCGTATTAGAGGGGTCGAAAAAGTGGGATAAAACACCGCATCGAATGGTAATACAATTTACAGGAGCAACGGATGATCGATCAGCTAGAAGCGGCATCGTTTAATTCGTTAAGTATTTAGGGGAATAACTGGACCGGCATGCCCTGGCGTGGCCCGGCGCGGCGCGGCGTTGCGGGACGCTCCCGTTCAAACCCGATATCGCGAATCACCGGCTGGATATCCGGTGCATTTTTTATCGGCTCGGTGGACGCTAATAATTATACGGCCGTTAATTACCGCGATTGAGTCACCGTGAATACGGGATTGATCGCGTGAGCAACGTGCTCGGCGACGCGATCGCGGTGATACGATTTAATGAGGGAAATTCTTCGGTCTTCACCTGCCGATTACCACCGACGATGCGACGCGACGTTCCTCTATCTGCTTGTAGACATCGCACAGTTTTGTAACGAAGCTGTTCCATTAAGTAATCCTCGGCTCGAGAAATTGGATTGAACTGTTGAAGGAACTTTGGTAACCCGATAATTCCCGATACTCTTTTCTCTCTCTCTCTCTCTCTCTCTCTTTTTTTTAGAAGTTTGCCAGCCGACGATTCCGCCCGGGATACGTCTTGATTTTTCAGACAGGGACCAAACGAAAAGTTTCTAGTCGATGAAGTTTAACTCGGTTCCACGGGAAAAGTTAACGGCTCTTCGAGCTGCGATATGAGGAATGCAATGTTTTATTTATCCTTTGTCCGTACCTCGTGTCAATTTCACATGTTCTCCATTGATTCTGAATACATAGCATGCGTTCCACATTTTGTTCCATTGGTTTCTCCACGACGCGGACAAGCTTATTTCACAGTTATCTCACCATTTTTTTTTTCTTTCACCATTGTGTATGGAAAATTGAACGTCCTCTCAAACTTGAGTACAATGCGTGTTTTATTCAAGAAATTGGGAGTCTGTACCACTTCTTAATTTTTTAGGGTGAGACCAGACAAAACGTTCCAGATCCACGAAGTTTATCTCGTTTTATTAAAAATTTAAGGTCCCTTCATACTGCAATGTGGAGAATGCAATGTTTTATTTAAGGAAGGTTTCTGTGGTGTAGGTTGTGATTTTTTCTGTGACTAACACCTTAAACGGAAAGTTTGAGGCCGATGAAGTTTGTGACTCGTGCTCATTATAAATTGAACGTCGTTTGGAATTGTTGCGCGTAGAGAATTCTATTGAAAAATTCAGGGTAACTTTTATATTTATGAAAAGCCAGCGACTATAAAAAGCGTGTACAACATTTGATATGTCCCTAGAGCTCATGCAACTTTTCTATTATGTATAGCGGGTACTCAAGCGACACCTAGTTTGTATGCCTAGTACATAACTTGTTTGCAAATTATCTAGCTATATCGATGACAGTTTATGTATCATGCTATTCCACTAGGAAATATTTAATTGAGTGACTAGAAAATATTTTAGAAAATATTGCGACTGAGAGAGAGATTATAGCTTTTGAATACGTTATGAGTAAACTTAAAACTTAATGGTATAATGCTCGTGAATTAACAGTATTTTACATAGTCCGTCGTGAACATAATAATTGCAATTTTTAAATAAATTAACCTGTACATTTTAATAACTGTATCAATACTTTTTTGAAGCGTTTACGATCGAAATCAGATTTATGTTTCTCCAACCAATCGCCAAGAATCATGGTCAAGAATTATTGAAATGATAAAAATGCTATCATAAGAAATGATTTAACCCTTAACACTCGGCTGTCCCCTCTGAGGCGCCACTAAAAATTGCTGTACCATTCTTCAAAATATTGTTTACATTATTAAATATATCGGTATCTAATCAATTACTAAACATTTAGGTACTGTATAAGGTAATGTACCAATTTCATATCCATAAAATTGCAAAAATCATAAGGTATGGAAATATTCTATATCGGAAGAAATGTTTAATTTTTCAGTTAAAATAGCTCGGAGTGCAAAGGGTTAATAAATATTTTTATTAGAGAGCACATATCTGATATCGCATACTTTCACTTCCGGGATATTGCCATTTAAAGTGTTAAGCCTTACGAATTTGTTCTCATGACTTTTTTCTGATACAATAAATACGTAATTCCTATACTATAAAGCGTAATTAATGCATAAACTCAAATTCATTGAAATTGCGACACGCGGCGTTTTTCCTTATAACCACAGGTATTACAATAAAAGTCGCGCAAAGTCCTAATCAATTAAATCTTGTCAGGTTTATAGCTCGGTACGTTTAGCAGTTTATTGTTATGGCTAGGAGAACGTTGTAATACTGAGATACTGCGTTACTACGTAGATCGTTGAACCTTGCTGGAAAAGCCTTAAATAATAATAATTATGAAAATTGCTATTGAAATTGTTGAAGTATTTGACCCTTTTCCTCGACACGTTTTATGTATTCGAGCAGCAGGGTTCGTTTGCATTCCACACCCCGTACATTTTACCTCGGGATAAGAACGCAATTTGCTCGATGAGCGCCGTCATGAAAATAGGACGCGTGTCGATGCGTTTATTATTAATAGGACGTGCTGGTGTAGAGAATTAATGGGGAGCGGCGCGGCCGGTGCCCCAAGGATGATTCAAAACTGGGCAACGCGAGCCGATTAACAATTCAAAGTTTCGGCCGGGTCCCGTGGTGTTCGCGTGTCTCTTGGCGTGGCCGTTCACCATGTATATGGGAATTAACGCACGTTCATTGAATTATTCAGTAGGCCACGTCGACGCTTGGAATCCTGTCGGGTAGCAAGTGCCCGGTATACTAACCTCCCCCCGTACTTTTTAATCGCGGCGGATCGTTTGGAATGCGATTCGAAAGCGGATGCCTTTTCCACGGCAGTGACGATGCAAATTTTCAACCACGCAAGCCACCGCCGACCCCCCCCCCCCCCCCCCCCACCCCTCAAGATAACATTAACATTTGCCGTTTGTGGACTGCGCAGACTTTGATTTGAATTTCCAGTCGTTTTCTTTTTCTTGTTTTCCACGACCAAGACAGCAAAACTGGAGCAACGCGAATACGCTCGGATAGCGATCCGAATTTAGATCCCCTGTTCCCCTTCAACAAATTTGATCCGACCAAGCTATTTGGGTCGCTATAGATTCTCTTTGTGATTATTATATTACCCGTAACAGTGCTCGCCACGTTTTCATTTTAGAATGGTAAATCTAGCCTCGGCCAGATTCGGTTTACTGCTCAAGGTCGGCCGGAGATTATCCGGATTTTGGAATCGTCCGATCCTTAGACTGTACAAATATGTATGTCTTTCCACAAGTAAGCATTTTATATTTAATATCGCATATATACATATATATATTTTATTATATTAAAGAAATTTTCGTAACTAATACTATATGTAATATATAATAATTATTGTCTTTTGTAAATATGTTTCGCTCTCTCTCTCTATAGGAATTAGGAAGTAGCATAAGTTTACATATAAGTTTAGAAATAAGGATTCGGTGTAAGAGCGGATACAGGCGGATGAGCAGAAGAAGGGAGGTGTGGACAAGTATTTGTAACCCCGAGGGGATCGAAATAAAGTTATATATATACATAATAATTATTATACAGGGTGTCCCAAAACTACCCTAGGAGCCGAAAATGGGAGGTTCCTTGGGTCATTTGGAGCGACATTTTCCTTAGCAAAAATGTTATCCGCGGCTTTGTTTAGGAGTTATTAACGAAAAATACGGACCAATCAGAGCGCGATCTAGACGCGAGTTGGCACAGTCGGCCAATGGACAGTTGGCGCGCCGAGCCGATTTTACCAACTCGCGTCTAGGTCGCGCTCTGATTGGTCCGTGTTTTTCGTTAATAACTCCTAAACAAAGCCGCGGATAACATTTTTGCAAAGGAAAATGTCGCTTCAAATGACCCAAGGAACCTCCCATTTTCGGCTCCTAGGGTAGTTTGGGGACACCCTGTATACATACTTTATCAAATAATTTTTAGTCGAGTCGCCAGGTACTTTTACCTGGAAAGTATTCCGAACTTAATGAAATTTTGACACGTAATTTAGGGTTACTCTGGGGTGTCGGATCTCAGTTTTCGACCTCGAGGACCCTGTGCTAACTTGGGGAGGGGGAAAAAACCACGATTTTTATTACCTTGTTTGGCGAATTTCAAATTTACAACTTCTGCAGCTTCACACGGCAGCGCGACATAAATGTATAATACTGTAAACTCTAAAACAGTGGTCCACTGACTGTTCACCGCGACAGTGTCGGTGCAAGTGTTCCTGCGCGAGAACATACTGCGAACAATGAACGGGCACGACGTCACGGAGCGTTTCGGAAACAGTGTGCTCAAATTTTCAGCTACGACAATTCAGCAACATCTACAAGGTCTCGGTGAATTACGAACGGAGGGTGGACCAGTTTTCTGCCGAAATGCACAGTCAGACGAGTAGACAGGGTAGCGAGCGGTTGGACAAAATGGGGCACCGCTGTAGACAAGGTATAATACATCTGACGTTTAGTATCCCGTCTGTGCAACCGGTTTGGATTAAATTCGGAGGCTGGAGAGGGGCAGCTATCGCGGTTTGAAGCATCAAATCCCAAGTATCCGGTTCCGCTGGGCTGACTACCTTTACACGGCGATCCACAAACGCTCCAATTACAATAGCATCGACAAATCCAATCGTGCTCGCAATCGCCGCGCGAGAAAAAGATCAAGAAGAATAGAAACGTACCCCCGGTGGCGGGGGTGTGGCACGATTTCAAGCGGAGCTCGCTCCACTTCCTGGTACACTAATTTCAACAAGTGCATTCATATCCGAGCCTCGACGCACACGGTCTCTAAAAACAGTGATGCAAGCTAACAAGAGGGGCATACAGGGAGCGAATGTCGCCTCCATTATGATCCGCATTAGATTAAACGACCTCGAACGACCAATTCAAGTCCGGGACTACGGTCGTAGCCCGCGACCGCATTGATATTTAATCCACACGGGCACGTCCTAGCTCGGTTCGTAAAACCGAGGTCCCGGCTTCCACTCTGGAATTTACCGACGCCATCTTGTTACCATTTTCTGCGCTTCATCCGCAAGAAAACTTAATATCGCGGTTGCGGGATGACGATTATCCGGCTGACGTGCGGAGACGGTCTCTCTCCTCGAGCGGTTGCGGTCAAGGCAGGATAAATTCGAGGAGCGTAAAGTTGACGAAAGTAGGAAACAGGGATGGGTCTGTGGGATAATAAAGGGACCACGGGTCCTTGGGAATGGGGATGAGCAGGCGAAGACGGGGCGCAAACGCGAAGCAAACGCGAAGCAAAACAAACGAATTTCGGGCCAACTGGGAGCGCGGGAGACACGTCGCCCAAAATTGCAACGGGTCACGGAAATGACGGTCCAGGGCCGACGAGCACTCTTGGAAAGAACGGAAGCAAAAGCAGCCCGGCTTTCTTCGTCGGGGACCTGCATTTCGATGTAATTTCCTGGAAAACGTAGTTTCGACGGCGGGCCTGTGCGCGGCACGCAAACACGCCGCGTCGGCGGTTGCACAAAGGCCGGTTTGAAAGAATGCGTGGGTAAAGGATAATTAAAACTTAAGTACATCATCGGGTTCAGACCCCCCTGCGACCGAAACTCAAAGAGTCGTGTATGCTTCGCGTGTCACTCCGCTGCTTTTCCGAGATTCAATTAGAAGACAATAAATATTGGCGTGTGTCTCCTCGAATCGGAATAATCGTTTGTTGAACTCCTCGACATGAAAATCCAATGAAAGCCGATTACATCGAAGATATCATTTATTAACCCTTTTGTTATAATGGACAAGATGTCTCGTTTCCATCGTGTCGGAGTTATGGATCAGACATCTCCTGTATCTTTGTTACTGATATGAAGTGTTTTGTTTGAAAATTTTACACAAGAGGATAAATAGGAAATACTCCATATTTCACACAGTTCAAGTTTTTATTGTTGATATGAAGTGTTTTATTTGAAAATTTTACACAAGAGGATAAATAGGACATACTCCATATTTTACACAGTTCAAGTTTTTATTGTTGATATGAAGTGTTTTATTTGAAAGTTTTACACAAGAGGATAAGTAGGAAATACTTCATATTTTACACAGTTCAAGTTTTTATTGTTGATCTTGTATGGAATGCTTGAAAGCTTGGTGAAATGCATAATGTGACGGAACAATTGTTACAGAAATATCTCGTTTCCATGGATGACATGAAAAGTAAGAAGACCACGAAAAGTACAAAGAAAGAGTGATATAATTAAAATATATCCCGAAGAAATGACTAATTTATCGGGCATTCGTGGAAATTAAAAGTTTGTGAAAAGGCAACTTGTGTTTGTTTCTGTATTAATGCTTTAACAAATACAACATTGTTACATAAAGTTTAGATATTACAAAGTTCCTAAATTTTTCAAGAACATTGTTTCAGAAATTTATAAATTGTTTTCGAGCCTTCTGGAGGAGTTGTGTTTGTAATATATGTATTACGTTTGTTCTCATAATTTATATTCAGTCCATTAATACCACTAAAATGAACAGAACACAAAATCCAGTATATACAGAATACAATCAATATCAATACAGTATATAAAGCAGAAGCAAAGGTACAGATTTTTGATCGGTGTCAGGTTATTTCGTACCACTGTGCGACGTGACGAAGTTTAAAATATTGACATAGTCACGACCGTTCAAACGAAATGAATCGAGCTGTTCAAAATCTCGCCTAGTAACTCCAAACGGAATTGTGTTTTCAAACCGCATTTTTGAAAACTGCGAACGAGGCAACAGCCGCATCCGTTCATCCGGTTAACTTTATCCTTTTCAAGTATATCTTTTTAGAATATAAAGTATCGCTTTTAAATAATTAAAGAGAATGATGATTTGTTGAAGGAACTCAATATCTCTCCTTTGAAATTTACCATCGCTATAATTTCTGTTTCAAACCCCTTTTGCCTACAGAGGTAATACCGGAAAGCGTTCCAAAACACGCATTTTTTTTTAATCCCGAAAAAGCTGAATCGCGTACATTGTTTGCATGGCAAAAAAAATTCGTTATAACACAAAGACAGTCTTTGCTAATTTAAAACTTGCTATTACTGTTCGTTCGCAAAATTGCAATTGCCGTTGAAGTATTCATTAAAAAATCCTCAGCTGTAGACTACGGATTTTCAAAAATTATGAAATAATTCAAATTGTAAAACTAAAATAAGCCATTTAGCAGCAGAAAAAAACATTTTATTAGAAACATGTTTAAACAATCATAATGTATTACTATAGCACATCGCTGGATTCGGGAAAGTCTAGAGAATCTTTCGCTGTAAAGAACAATACAATATCTTATATAATAACATCACAATATTTGTTCAAAATCGAAAAATAAGTCTTTTTTTCAAATTCGTGTTTCTCAAAAACTGTGCGTGTAGGAGAAAAATTAAGGCCAGATTCGGAATCAGCGCGAAAAACTCTATAAAATCCACCCAACAGTTATATGGAAACATGAAAAAAGTTGAAATTTGTTGGACAGTGAAATCAGAATTATAAGGCGATTCTAATTTTTGTCGTTCCTAGAAAGCCCGCCTCGGGTAACAGTAATTATTAAAGCTGTTTTCTCGTTAAGTTATAACAAAGTTACTTATTATAAGAATATAAATGCAGTTATTATATATCTGTGTAGTATCAACAGCATCATTCAGACGCAGTTTGTAAAGAATTTGCAAACGTTTGCTACAGAGAAACGCGGTAATTTTCCGCGAATATCAGATACTTCCGAGGAACAGGTAAAATGATGATCATGTTGAAACGAAAACAAAAGAACATCGAGAAAAAGGTGGCTTCAGCAAAGTACGAAAGAGGGGTTGCACTCGGTGCCGTCGCGCCGGAGGGTTGACTAACATTCATTAAAATTATAGTACGTATTTTTAATTAGCAGCGAAGTATTTACCTAATGGTTTTATCCATAATTCCGCGAGCTTTTATCATTAACGCCTACCATTGCGAGAGATTAAACAGTTGAAAGTAAGGAGAGTTATGTTTCGGCTTTGTTCCCGCTAATTCGATTTGGTGTGGCACATAGGGAAAGTCAATTTCCATAAATATTGTAAGACAAAAATGTCAAATACAGTTTCTACACTTTTAACATGTCTACATAAAAGTTTACCTATTATACTTTAGGTAAAAAAAAGGTAATGGAAATGTTGGAATTGTTAAGCGATCAGAACATTAACACTAAACTTACCGAGCACTAGAAGAAAATAAAAATGATTCGATTCATGAAAATGATAAGGCTCTATTTATTTATATTATGTGGAATTTGTATTACAATACGTGTTTGGATAATGAAATTTATAGTAAGCAACCTCATCGGCCGGAAGAGGAGGTCCAGAATTAGGAAGAGGGGTTTTTTTTTAGGGGATGAATGAGGGGACAGGGTTGTATATATTATAATATTATAGTGTGTAAGATTAGGGATAAGGTAGCTATAAACTTTTGAAAATACAATTTTCTCTCTCTCTCTCTCGATATATATATGTAATTAAATAAGTTAATTGTAAGTCTAAGGTTAAGTTTAAGGTTAAGTTAATACATAGTAATTAAGCTAAGTTAGATTAAGGCGTGAAAGGGAGCGAAACGGAAGAAAGGGGAGTTAAAAATAAAATTATATATATAGTAAGCAACCTCATAATTTCAACAATCGTAAAATGAAAAATATAAAACCTAAAATATTTTGTAGTCCCTTAATTAAATATGTCCTAATGAATAAGCGTGTTATATAAACTGTGACGCAAATGGTAGTTTGAGAAATCTCTTAGAAATCTAAAAAAAGTCGATAAAAATTCGATGTAACTGGAAATTTTGTTTGGCTGTAGTCAATATAAACTATACCAGTTACGCTCTCGTTATGCTCTCCGGCAATCAGAAGCGACCACGAAAATTAGGAATCACTGTGAAAGATTCACCATGGTAGGAGTAGTGCATAGTTCTCGAAGTAATCGTTCTACGACGATTAGCGAATCAGGTGCCTTTGTGCGACGATGCGCGCGACATTCGCACCGGTATTAAACGCGATCCTCCGGAACCAGACCGGGATCGGTTCGGGATAACGAAACGTGCGGCTGATTGGTTATAACAAGTGATTGATGTCATTACTGATTCCTATGGCCAGCTTTCGCGTGTCCCACCCCGCGAATTATCTATGCGCAGTGTACACATTGTTCGGACATTAATGGATTGCTATTTGCTCTGCGACGTATCGATGCCCGATAGAAGGGAGTGCACCGTGGTCCGCAACGATTCCGTACTTGGAGGTTATCGCCTCATTAGCATATCGAGCCATTCCGTAATCTCCCCTCGGCTGATCATGGGGAAAGATACAGTGCCGCAGTTGTGTGCAATTACACACCGAGCCGTGTATTAATTTCAACCGCTCAAGAGGCCGACCCGAGCCGAACAGAGCCGCGGTTATCTCCAGCCCGCTTTTCTTTCAAGTACAACTTTATTCTACTGTTCAACCCTTGCACGGACGTCAACGGGAAATCGTCGACCGTTCGCCGAACACTATCTGAGAGTTGATTGCTGGTAATTAGATAGTCTGTGGAGAATTATCAAACAAGCGCGATCGGCTAATTCTTTGTGTACACGTTAATAAATCTTCCCGACTGTTGTTGGCCACTGATAAGCAGACTGCAGATCTTATGCATTCGTGACAAGAATAAGTGCGGTAAGTACAATGTAAGGGTGCGGTGAGTTTAACTCTCTACGACATCGAGTCAGACTCGAACGTTTCGAACAGGATACATTAAATATTATATAACTTATTATTATCTTTTAATTGTAGAATAATATGACTTATTATTAAACTTAATGGCATTTACTTGATCAATTTCTTTATTCTGCACGGTTGCAGTCTATTTCTTTTATCATATATTGAACTGAAAATAAGGAAAGAATATATATAATAGTATTTCTTATTATGAAACTTCTTTTATATACAAATTCAATCATATATAGGGCTGTACACACATCAACCCTATAATATTGAACAGAAATTCTATGTTGTGGCCTGGAAAATAAGAAACAAAATGAAAAATATTTTTTATTATTACACTGACTAGCATTTACTTGATCAATTTCTTTATTATGCATAGTTACAGTCTATTTTTTTATCATATATTGAACTGAAAATAAGAAAAGAATATATACAATAGTATTTCTTATTATGAAACTTCTTTTATATACAAATTCAATCATATATAGGGCTGTACACACATACAATACACGCATCAACCCTATAATATTGAACTGAAATTCTATGTTGTGGTCTGGAAAATAAGAAACAATATGGAATAAAATTATTTACTAATACACTGACTAGCATTTACTTGAACAATTTCTTTATTATGCACAGTTACAGAGTTACATGTGCAATAAAAAGTGCTGTTTGAAATATGTGAAAAAATAAATTGACGAACAACCGCCAAAAAGAGGCAAACATCGGCAACTGTAGAGACGAATATTTTCATCTGTATAATCGCGAGAATCGTACGCGTCCTGGGCGTAGATCTATGAATATTTATATTATTTATTTATCCGCCTATATAAACGAGTACTGCTTGTTTTGCTAGCAATCCAAACCGTGAAGGAACGAACAACTGGAATTCCGATAAATATTGTAAATATTTCCCAAAGAAGAATTAGTTCACGGGAAGAACCTGAAACACGATGCGCTTCCGTAATCAGAATTTAGAATGACCGGTATTAAAATTGCATGTTTCCAAATACAGAAATCTCATAAATCATGGGGTTGGATATCGTTCGGTGTCCTCGTCAATTATTATTAAGCGGATTCGGCAAGATCGTTGGCATTTTTACTCGGTGGATGTTAGCAAACAGCGCGGGCGACCCGTTCCGCAGAAATTCAGAGCTGTTAAACACTCGGTTGAAAAATACATAAATTTAAAGTTTCCCGGGCAAAGGCAGCTCGCGCCCGGAAATAGGAAAATAGCATAGCTTCCGATTTTGCGGGCGTACAACTGAAAAAATGTTATCGTACGTTACCGGGGTAGCCCGTTAGAGTCGACCGCGTTATATTTTTCGTGTTGTCAAACAATTCCGTTTTCGGCTCTGTAATGCGTGGAACAGCAATTCTGCTCGGACATATTTCAGCCGAGGTAAATGCGAACGTGTTGCGTGTTTCAGATAGCCGGGTAATCCGGCAGGAAGTTTTTAGTAGGCACGAGAACGAGAATTTCTGTCGAAAAAACCGGTCCAAGTGTGCGGGCCAACGTTTCATCATTTACTTAATTAATTACTCGTATCTTGACGTTGAACGAGATTATTGCTGGAAAAAAAATGCTCCGCGGGGAATTACTCGGAAAGCATTAACGAAAGTGGCGACACTGGGGAAGAAAAAGAGAAAATATTACTCCTGTCCGTACACGGTTCGATGATACGTTTTTACACCGCGATCACGTCCTAAATGGGCCGTTGATTATGGAAATGGCTTGAGCCACACGATACTTTCCTGTCTGAGCTGTTTGCATTTTTAGATTTACATTATCTCGTGATATCAGACATTGTAAGTTCAACATTACCGGATATTTCACTCGTTCTTATATTATTTTACTCCTGACGCATTTTATACAGTTTTGAGTTATTCTTGGAATTTTTGGGAAAGATATGTCTTATCAATTTAATTACTTATCATTTTATACTCTAACATGATATTTGGCCCCCTCAGGGTTTCAAATTCATTTACCAATCTTCTTCCCCTTCTTTCCATTCTCACTGTCGCCTTTATAAATTGTACGATAACATTAATAGTTTGAATTTCGTCGGAAGATAAACACTGTTTTATGACAGTACTTTTTATTACTAATGTTTATTAATTTCCATCTTCTCTGCTAAACATTATCCGTGATTTGGGCTAATTTATCCACCATTTTGTTTTCCATTAAATGTTTAAATTCCGCTGGTCCTCTAATAATTATTGTTTGCCATTGTATCACTTTCGATATACATATATTAATCGCTTTTGGTATCCTCTGTCGATCAGCAAAAAACAGAAATAGCTTTAAAAATTCTGTTGGAAATTATTCGTGCGTTTTGTTAATTTATTCACCATGCTTTTGTCCATTAAATGATTACATTCCTCTGGTCCTCTAACGATTATGGCTTGCCTTTGTGTGTTCATTTTGCAAGAAGAATGTAATCTACGTATACAGAGTCATATAATTATAGAAGCTAAAAAGTACGATAATGCTAATAACGTAACCTACACACCCATGTACAATGCACATAGAGTTTCCGAAAAAAAGGATTAGTCACGGAAGGAGTAACAGATATCATGGTGTCACGAATATTGAAAAAGAGGGATGGAACTGAAATTGATTTCTGACGGTGAACAACGCCAGGCGAGTGTTAAATGGTGACGGTGCAATTTATTCGTCTCGGCCACCCTTGGCTGTCACCCCATCCACTTTTCCTACTAGGGTATAGGTTAATCGCCCGAGTGCCCTAAGGGTGACTATCTAGCTCTAAACCATAATCAATGTCGGAAGGACAACGGGGAAGACTCGCTGATGGGCCGGGATAATCTATTTTGCCTAAGAAATGGCCGTGGGCGAAATTCCTCGCCGCCGGAAGAGTCGAGTAACCAAGTTTTTGCGTCAACTAATTCGAGTATCGCCATTGGTAGTGTCTTGAATCTCGCTCGACAACTGAAGGTATAAATTAGCGCTCTCTTAGCGTCCCATTGAGTGGCTACAAGCTCCCCTTTCGCTCTTCTAATGACAGACATTAACAGTTTTAGGGGCTGTAACACGGGGGCTCGTTCATTCGCGCGAGATGAAGTCGCGAGGGTGAGACGGAGTTTCTGTTTATTTCTCTGCTTAATGCCTGCCACCTTTCCGGAAACTGTAAAGTCTGTGAAAACGTTCAAAGTTTGCGCGATGCCAACGATGTCAGCTTGTAACATCCTTGCGCATATAATGGCCGCGTTACCGTATCTCGAGATTGCAACCATATGTTCTGTAATCTTCGAACCTGTGTTTACGAAATAACTTTATCGAAATAACAAAAATGTGTCTATCCAAATTTTGAAATAGTACATTCTCAAAGAAATAAATATATTGAATAATTTAATACCTTAGAATTGCAGAGCTACCGATACACCTGAGTAAAGAAGGGAAGGATGGGAGTCAACGATTATTAGCACAGGCAAGAGGGGGGACATTAGAAAGGTGGAAGAGGTATTGGGAAAAAGAGGAAAATAGAAAATGTGAATTCTGCGAGGATAGTTTTGGAAACCTGGAACATATGGTAAGGGAATGTAGGGAAATTGAAAGAGGCCCATACATAGAGGAAATAGTGAGCGAGAGGGGGTCAAAAGAAGCGATAGCTTGGCTAAGGAAGCTAGAGAAAAAAGGGAAAGAACAGAACAGAAAGAAGGATGGGAGAAGGATAGGGCAAAGTAAAATGTATGAATGGACCCGGAAAGGTGTGGAAGGATAAGAGAGTTAAGACTGAAATGTAAACCGAGTTTCTTTTTTATAGCCGGAAGACTAAAAAATAAAGCATTTCTATTCTATTCTATGTTGAATAATTTCTCGCGGCTGCATCTTTACTATGTAAATGATCGTAAAAATATTAGAACCCGTCATTTTGACGAGTTCCGTAAACCTAGTGTTAAAAATAATTAATTAAAAATCTTCTTACCGCTGTTTACTGTCAAGCGGCCACTAGACGATCAATATTATCGCCTATGTATGACACAATATATTGCACAATAATATTGCTGGATCACCCACACGAAACAATATTATTGCTCACTGCAGTTAATACGTGGAATTAAAAGAAAGTAAGTTGTGTGGCCATTGCATTAGTTATAGCTAATAAAAAGAAGTGACTACACCCATGAAAATTTGTTAAGTGATCTAAGAACAAATGAACTAACCGATTTCCGAAACATTCTGCGGCTAGATGTTACATTCATACATTCTAAAATGAATTTTCTTTCTTCCTCTTTTTCCTTCGTAGTCATACTTGAAAATTCAATGTTCGCTTTGCGACTGTGAAGATAGAACTGAGCCAATACTGCGCAATATTACAGACGAAGCAATAATTCCGAGATTGTACAATAAAAATCAAACTCTTTTTGATTGACTCAATATATTCCGCAATCTTTCCATTTGATTTACAGACGATTATTGTACAATACGAATTATATTATATGTCTCGTTCTCAATGATAGTATTGTAAATTATAGGATCGAATCCAATTAGAACAGAAAATTTTGTTATCGAAATCTTTTCTGATTCATCCTTGACAGGTTGGGGTTGCTACTGTAATGGCTCAGAGACCTTTGGTTTTTGGAACAAGCAAGTAAAGAATAATCACATTAATTATCTTGAGCTACTAACAGCCTTCTTTGCAGTAAAATGTTTTGCGTCAGAATTATCGCAATGCGAAGTATTACTTAGATTAGATAACACTACGGGTATTTCTTATATTAATAGAGCCGGAGGTGTACAATTTTCACATCTTAGTGAGCTTTCAAGCAAAAATTTGGAGTTGGTACGAAGAGAGAAGCATTTGGTGAAGATCATCGTACATTTCTTCCAGTGAAAATGTAGAAGCAGAAGCTGTAGATGCTTTTACTACATCATGGAAAAATGAAAATTTTTTAAATTTCAATTTTTTATAATAATAAAATTATTGTAAATTTTATAATGTATGTAATGGATATTTGGTCCCCTTCCCACCTTTTACCAACACTCTCCCTATCGCCTATTTCAGCTGGACCTACGTTTTATTACGTTGGGTTCCGATTAGTTCCGAACCACCTTGGGCACCACAGTTTTTTAAAATAGCACATTGAATTATTTCCAGAGACCCACTGCGTGCCATTATAAATTTTATAATTTAATTAATAGTAATTAATAATAATACTATAAATAAATTATAATAAAATTTCGATAACAAAATTTTCTGTTCTAATTGGATTCGATCCTATAATTTACAATACTATCATCTTCGAACGAGACATTTCATATAATCTTGCTATTTGAAATTTCAAATAATCCTATGATTATTGCGCAATATATTAACAATAATATTGATCGTCCAGGGGCTGCTTTGAATGGATAATTTATGTTCATTGTCACGAGCACTAAAATTTTGAATTCTGTTTTAATCACAGTAGTTGAAGGACACAAATGTTCTATAATAACTTGATTGGGGGAAGGGGAATGTGGTGAGGGGTGAAGGGGTGAATTTGGGAAAGGATGGGTCGGTAGTGCGAAGCCAGCAGTCATCTTAGGGGTGTGGGCGAAGGGTCCCATGGAAATCACCAACACTTTCCCCGAGACGGTTTTCACTGACAACATTTCATCGACACCAGATTTGACCGACAAATACTTTGGCCGACAACGCCTTTAATCGCCACCGATTTTGACAGACGACGAATTTGATCGACAACGAATTTGACCCACAACGAATCTAAAATCGTTGTCGATCAAAATCGTTGTAGATCAAGTACGTTTTCGGTTAAAGACGTTGTCGGCCAAAGTAGTTGTCGGTCAAATCTGGAGTCGGTGAAAACCGTGTCGGGGAAATTTGTGTCGTTGATTTCCATGGAACCCATGGACGAATACGTTAACTCTTTGCACTCGGAGCTATTTTAACTCGAAAATTAAACGTTTCTTCTGACCTACAATATTTCCATTCTCTATGATTTTTTAAATTTGATAAATATGAAATTGATATAATACCTCATACAATACTTAACCCTTTGCACTCGGAGCTATTTTAACTCGAAAATTAAACGTTTCGTCTGACCTACAATATTTCCATTCTCTATGATTTTTTGATAAATATGAAATTGATATAATACCTCATACAATACTTAACCCGTTGCACTCGGAGCTATTTTAAATCGAAAATTAAACGTTTCTTCTGACCTACAATATTTCCATTCTCTATGATTTTTTCAATTTGATAAATATGAAATTGATATAATACCTCATACAATACTTAAATGTGTAGTAATTGGTTAGATACCGACACATCTGATAGTGTAAACAATTATTTAAATAATAGTACAGCATTTTTAGTGGTGCCTCAGAGGCGCCACTCGAGTGCTAAGGGTTAAAAGACCGCATACGCGTTGGCTCGGCGGGACTAGCGATTCAGGGATTCGCCGTGTCACGTGACTCCTCGGTTTTCAATGGTTAGGATCGATCAAACTTAGTCATAGCTGGGTTGGGATGCAGCCAGTATTGGCGGAACGGTGAACGGAACGGGGCATGGCGCGACACACCTGCGTTTGCCACGAGGACAATAATTCTCCGGTCACGTATCCGCGCATCGCGCGCTTCGCTTCTATGTATTGTCGCCCTGGTGCCAAGCGCAGGTGTGCCCGGTAAGTTTTTCGGCTCGGCTGGTATCGTCGACCCGGCAAAAGTGCAGGTGAATTATGGCATCGAGGACCTGGGAGAGTCAGTGTTCATTCCACGACATTCTTTCGATCGAATTTAAAAATACAGTGGCGCACACACTGGGCCCCGCACACCGCACCACATCGGCTCGAAACCAGACAGAATTGGATCGATTTTAAAAATGTATTCGACAGTATGAACGGTCATGCACACCTACCCCATGGAGAAAGAATACCGAGTACGCAAGAATACCTGCTAGCTGGTTTTTCAGCGAATCTATTGAAACAAGGTTCGCGGTTGTTCAAAGCTGGAGGATGAGATTTGTATCAAAGTTTGATGCGCCCGCCGGATCAAATCCAGTTTCGGTATTCACACGTAATAAAGGACGGGACTAGGATTATGGGCCGCGGCGGGGAGTTTGTTATGCCGAGGTAAATCGAAAACGCGGAACGAGATACTTTCGTGCGGAATCTTGTTTGCGAGGAAAAAGTACTTTCGATATGCGAGTGTCGTATGCTTTCACTCTCGAGATATTATATAATTTGCAGGAGACTACTGATGGAATTTATTTAAGAAACAATTTGACAAAAATAATCTACTGTTGTTTTTAGTAGGTACATTCGGTTGCTTTATATCTTTCGAGCGTGTATATAAGTGATACATTGTATGTATGCTGTCCGCGTCATGGGACCCTCAACTTTCACTTGTTTCTGAGATCGTCATCTGGTTTTTCAAGAACCCTCCTCAGTTCTGTTTAGATTATCGAACAGTAAAGACGTGCCTCACAACGTGCCTTCAGAGATATATATTATTTGAATAATGCTTGAATAAATGCTTCTGTTTGTCAAATTCGCACTTTTGCTTATCTAATTTCTCCTTAATTACTCGACGTAATTGTGTAGTGCATTAGTGTAAGTTCTTCGTTGTAAGACAGGGAGCCAGAAGGAATATGGCATTCGTTTTGACTCCCTTTCCGGGTCTCTTGTGCAGCAACCTCCTAGTGGTGAGACCTAGGCAATATCGGTAGTATCCTCAATTTGTAAAAATTTCAAGTATATATACCAAGCTAATAGATGCACACTTTGAATTATCGTTAATATTGCATACTAGAGTGTAAGTTAATATCCATGATTATTTCAAACCTATTCCCTTCCGTAACATTTTACAATGGCACGTTTCATCAGAACAAAATATATTATTCAAGCTTGTTCATTTGATTTCTGCGTCAACGCGAATAATATTGCTTCGAGCCTCGAGCAACTATCGTTCTATCATTTTCTCCAATGCTTATGTTATCATCGTGTGCTAATTGTGTTCCTTTCTGTTCCTAGCACTGCAGTACGCAGTAAGTTACACCCGTTTCTGATGCAAAATTTCCAAATTTCACAAGGATTACGCTGGTTCAAATAGAAATTAGCTGCCGCTGCTTGGGGACTGGTTACCACTGGCTACCAACATTCGTACCTACGTCACATCAACCCTGCTAGGCGTCACGGTACACATTTAATATTGTAATCTTTTGTATTCTTTTTTAAATAAATAAAATTACTTACCAAAATTAATGTGTTCTATCTTCCCTACCCTCTACATGAATATGCGATAGTAAAATTACATGGACATCTTCGAAAATTTAAGTATACTTGAGTTATACTACTGTTATAAAGTGTAACTACTCAGTATACTACTTCTACTAATACAAAGTACAATTTTCACCCAACATCTGAAAATTTTCGAGCGTCTGACTTGTCGTTGAGTTGTACTACTGAATTTCCGAAAATTTTTGGCCGTCTGATTTATGATTGACTTGTACTACTTCTCAATTTGCGAAAAATTTCGAAAATTTTAGAAAACTGGTAAGTAGTATAAGTCAACCATAAATCACGCGGCCGAAAATTTTCGGAAATTCAGTAGTACAACTCAAGGACAAGTCAGAGGGCCGAAAATTTTCGAGCGCCTGACTCTTCGTTGACTTGTACTACTGAAACCGAGAAATTGGCGAAATTCTCGAAAATTTCGAAAAGTAATTAATTGTTAGTGTACGATACGACTAAGGATCAGCGAAGAAATAATTAACTCTCTGCAGAATGTTATTAAAAGTAGTGATTTTAATAGGTTCAGGTTATTTATAAATGCACGAAGTGTACAATTTATCGACAAGTATTCAAATTTATTCAAGGTAATTAAAAGTAGTAACTCGCGCCATTAAAAAAAATGGGCTTCACTTCCGGTTTTTATCAATTTACATTAATCATTAGAGTGTACGAAAATAGGAGTTGACGCGAATGCTTCTGGAATAATATTGACAGTGGTATTTTAGAATGTAATCGACAGAAATAAAAGCGTATAGGAATATGTCAATGATAGCTACCGGATTTGTCAATCGAAAGTCGATTTTGATTTCATAGAAAACAATTGTTATTGGTAAAATCAATATCAATGTCGAGATCGTATTCCGATTACACACCTGCTGTCAAAATCGTCATTCGATCAGGAGACATCAGGAACCTGTCAGAGATTACTTGCACTTAATACTGAAATTGTCGTTTATAATTGTTTCTACCTATACGCTGCATTCATTATACTACTTCCAGCGTGTTTCATGCTTATCAGAGTTGGTAACTGTATATTTATACACCGATTATTACCTCATAATTAACAGAATTATTGCGATGTTCATAAATGTTGGAACACTCATCAAATGTAAAGTAGCCATGTAACGAGTAGTTTAACTATTAACACTAAATTTACCGAGCAGCAAAACTGATTAAAATGTTTTAGCTCACAAAAATGACAAGACTATTTATTTGGGTGTTATGGAATTTTTATTACAATATGTGCTTGGGTAAACAAATTGAACTTCATAATTTCAACAATTGTAAGATGAAAAGTATAAAACCGGTCATTTCACCGGCAGTGGTAGGTTTAGTGTAAAAGTTTTGAATGTTAGTTAACGGTTTATACAGGAAAGCAGATTATATATGTAGTTATTGCATAGAGTTATAATTATAGACGTTGCAGTATTCACGAGTAGCATTATGCACACAATTTCACTTTCGGATTCTTTTAATTGCTACCGTAATATTAATAAAGTGTCGGTTTTATCGGAAAAAGTTTTTAGAGCTGTTAATGTGCTAAATTTGTTAAGTCTGATTATGCTTCAAATATTTAAATTTAAGTTGCTGTATTAATATTTTAGTGTCTCTGGTTGTACGTGCCAGATATTCTTAACGTATCAAATTAGTAAGCAATCGCTTTATTGTAAATAATTAAATGACATTTCCGATAAGCAGATGTTGAATCCGAAAGATCTTATCGTTAAATTATTCTGCTGTATATGATGTTGAACGCGCGCTTCAATATTCATATTTATGCAAGAATAATTCTATTATACACCACAAAATTTGTACAGGAAATGTTATTACAACTAAACCAGCCAATTATAATTCCGCTGAGAATCACGTCTATTAATTATAGAATATTAATTATACAGGGTTGTTACGAATCCGATAGCCACGGTTTCTCACAGTTTAACAAAAATGGATTTAAACAAAAAATTCATTGGTATAAAATAACGATTTTACAGATTCAACGAAGTCGGTTAAAAAGTAAGAAATGAGACCCATTTTAACGCTCCTGTTCAATCCACCGTTTTATTAGACATCAGTTAATTAAATTACAGAAACAACGCAAATTGATTCGCGTTGAACAGTAATGAAGAGGTTGGTCGATGAATTAAATCGCCTTCTTAATCGCGATTCGTTGTGCGTCTCATACTTGCCAATAATTACACTGTAATGTAAGTTTGTTATACTCGGCGCGGTAAAGGGAGGAATCGAGGGCTGAAATAAATCTTCGATAATTCCGAGACGATGTCGGGAATAAATTCAATTACGTAAATTCATTCGTAGGATGTAGTTACACAGCGGTAGGCTGCAAGGAAGAACAGAAAACTTTCTTTGCCCGTTTATTGTGATTCTCGTCGATGGATCGTATCGACGATAACGTTCCGAGAGACTATTAATTTAATGATATTCGCGGATCCGATCTGGAACCGGCAACGGTGAGCCAGCTCGGTCGAGAATCGCGGAATCGGTCCGAGGAGAAACGGAAGAGAAGAACACTTGCGTGTGCCTGCGCCGTATTGATTTCACGCAACGGGCCACGCGAACCCGAGTTTCCACTGTTTCAGGCCACCAATACAACTGCTCTCCCATGTAAAACGGCCCAAGAAAAAGAGGAAACGACTCCGCCATCAATATTAAAGGAAAATATCGTAATACAATTTATAATCAAATTTTATAAAATGCAAATGCCTTTTGTGGCATGTGTACTTGACACCCCTTGCGTTTAAATTACAATTATACAGATTTCCGATTAAAGAACATTACTAATGTTCTTGGAACTTGTCCATGAATATGTATATCTCAATTCACTTGTAATTGAATCAAATTTTTTATAAAACAAAACGAATGATAAGAAAGGAAAACAAAAGGTTAACTCACTGCGTCTCTTCAAACGCTTTATTTTCCTTCTCTGTTTCCTTATTTCCTTCTCCATTCGCTTAAGCCTCTTAGATATTGTATTATCTGAATTATCCATATCAATATCGTCTAATAATATTAAGAAGACGACAAATAATATTCCGCATGGATATATTATTTGGACGGTGAGTCTAACAAAATTGCTTGCATAGCTTAGACCACATACAGTATGTATAATTATAGACCCAGCAAACAGTTGGCGAATTCGAATTCGTGGAAAAAATTCATATCTTAAAATCTATGATGCGTTATTGAAAGAAATGACAATGGTATGACTTTATAATGATAATACTGTAACCCCTTTTATTAAAAAAAATATATATTTTAAGAAATATATATTTATATATTAGCTAGTAAACTAATCTTTCTAAATTATTCGTTGTTAAAAGATTTACGAATATTTTGTACACTGACAAAAGGTATTTCTCTCTTTCTCAATTTCATATTCGTACAATGAAAAAAATCATGTACAACGGAATTATTCTAGGTCGCAAGAAATGTTTAATTCTCAAGTTAAAATAGTCCGAAAAACTTGAAAATTGTATTTTCATTGATGTATCAAGAATAAAAAGGGACGTCGCATGAATTGTTCGTATTTCACGTAATATGAAATGTTTTCGGAGCGCGACGACATGTATAAGTCCCTTATGCTTGAATGCTGGTATTACATTTTACGTTTCATTTGTGAATCTGCAGGAAATTGAAGTATTTCAGCTTGATGAAGTACACACATTAAACGTTACGCGTTGCATTGTTCACGAACACGATAAATTTATACTATACATTATCGAAAATAAAAAAAAATGTTGGAAATGTTCAACCGGCTGGAAGAGCAATATTTATATCGAATAAATATAAATTCGACGAGGGCAATAAATGCGGAGTCGCACGTACTTTTTATTGTTACACTATGAATGCGCAAATTACCATTTTCATTAGTCATATTGGAATATCCAGAACAGTAGCATTTATTTCATAAACTGTGAGATAACGTTTAATGAAATAAATTAGAGACGTCAGTGCTATTTATGAGTGTATTCAATACTGTTTTTATCAACTAATAAAGTTCATAAGAAATGTTTTTTGCGGATGTACTTATACAGGGTGAATCACGAATCGTGATCAGTAGAGATTACTCTGTTATTAGCAGTAGTAAAGTTCAAGAGAGCTTTAACGTGATTATAAAAAATTTTTCGGCAACGTTTTTATTTTATGTATCTTCCAGGTTACCTTGAATTTTTGCAAATAAACATATAATTCAAGACAGGTTTCAGAAACGTATCATAACATTAAAAAAATTGCTAAAAAGATTGCAAAAAAAATACTATGTTAACTTTCTTTTTACAAAAAATTTGCTATACACGTGAAAGTTCTTTTGAAACCATGTATATGTGATAAAAATAACAGAGTAATCTCCACTTAATGATCACGATTCGTGATTCAGCCGGTATATATCCCAGATTTATTTTAGTCGAATTTATTAAGAGTAGCGGAAAGTGTTGACTGAAAATCCATATTTATTTGAAGTTATCCAATATCGGAGAAGGAACGTATTCAATTACCTAATACTTCCCAGGTAATTGGAAATTTTCGGCTGAGGTTAATTAAGAAGCATTAATCAATATCTTATAAATGAGGGTTCCGCAATTTATGTGCGCGTGTGTGCTCGCCGGTACACGGTGTCTACGTGCGGCACATACAACAAAAATTTAATATCAGAAAATGCGCCGTATTATTCAGGAGACTGTGCCCGCCTAAACTTGACTCAGTTATTGAAGTATTTGCATATTTTTTAAGCGATAGGTGCATATAAAGCAAGCGTACCAGCGAAATCTGTTCGGAGAGAGTTCATCGAAGAGATTAAATACAAACAAACCTTCTTCTCAACGGAGAAACTCCACTTTTTCCACGTTTTTCCGTAGTTTTACTTGCATATCACGTCGCGGCCGTTTTTAATCTAGCTGACGGTTTTCAGAAACAGCATTATGCAAGATCAAACGATTCCAAAGAATTATAATTAAGGCTACTAAAATATTTGGAACACTTTTAAATATTTGGTAATCCCGTTTGAAAACATAATATCTGGGTGTAATTTGATTCCATAGCAATATATTAAACTACAAAAGTGAGAAATAATAATAATTGCGTTTGTACTTTCGCTTGGAGACTCCTAAATGTTGCACCAGAAAAAATGCAAGCGTTTTTTGACGCAGTGGCTCGCGTCTAGACGCAGTTTTGACGAAGTATGACTTAGTAAGATCGCACCTTTAAGCAGAACCTAGCAAAAATTTTAGCACCAAACAAATTTTTCCTAACTTCAGCCCCAACATTTAGCACTTCGGTAGGTAATCTTGATTTCTTTTATAAATGAATATACTAAATTATATTATCAATACAATAGGAAGAGGTCTGGAAAGAGGAAATAAGTGAAACACGGAAAATAAAGATATTTGTAGCATTTTCTATGGGATGTATCAAAAGGAAGCAACATATTACTTTTAAATGAGGGACTATTTTGGGAATTTTTAATTGTAGATCACTGCCTCTGCACAAAACTGACTTATCAGTATACGTAAAACGTGCCTCTTATTGTTTCTTTCAAATCTATGTAGTATAAAAAATGTAAAATTCTAAAACAGTATTCCAAATCGATTAGTGCATTTAAAACAATTCCGAACAGAAAAGTTTTAATTTTTTTCTTAAACGCTATACGAATTTTTTTATTTTTGTCCCAAATTCCTATCAAAGTATCGCACTGTGCGTTGTTACCATTTCGCGATGAGCAGTGAGTGGCTGGTTGGCGGAGAATGATCGCAGAGTTGCTTACTCGTAATAAACACCGACGAAGCCTGGCAAGAATCAAAGCTCCATGGGGATGAATCATCGTCGACAGGAATTTCGAGGATCTCTGCCAGTTTGCTCATCGCATGGTCTATCGATGCTCTCATCTATGCTCTCATCTATGCAATGGAATCGTGTAGATGGCTAGCTGAGTGGGGTTCCGTTTGGTACGAGAACTATCACTGTTATCCTTTCGAAACGACGCGACTACAGCCATTAGGCTAATTACAGATAAACAGCTACGTATATATTGTCATCGAGCGTATCAAGTGCATGGGTGTACACCAATGACCATTCAAACGTTACTAGACCGTCCATTGTCGACGAGACCATAGACTTCCACGAAAATACACACCAGAAATTGCTAAAAGCACGGCTAATTGAACCGGGCGACGATGCCTTCGAGAGGTTCGACCAACATGGCCGCCGGAAAACCCGAAAATACCGATTTCAAGGATGGAACCTGTACGAACATAAACATTGCCAAATGAACTGCACGAAAACATGCATATTCAAAAAAATTCGGTTTATGCATTAATTGAGCTTTATAGTATAGGATTTATGTCATATATATGTAATTAAATAAGTTAATTGTAAGTCTAAGGTTAAGTTTGAGGTTAAGTTAATACATAGTAATTAAGCTAAGTTAGATTAAAGCGTGAAAGGGAGCGAAACGGAAGAAAGGGGAGTTAAAAATAAAATTATATATATAGTAAGCAAGCTCATAATTTCAACAATCGTAAAATGAAAAATATAAAACCGAGTAGTTCCAAGATTACTCATACTGCATTTAAAAGCTGAATCGAATAGTAAGCCAAAAATTTTCTAAAATATTTTGTAATCCCTTAATTAAATATGTACTAATGAAAAAACATGTTATATAAACCGTAACGCAAATGGTAGTTTGAGAAATCTCTTAGAGGGAGCGAAACGGAAGAAAGGGGAGTTATGTATGAGAATTGTAACCCTGAGAGGAATCAAAAATAAAATTATAGTATAGGATTTATGTCTTTACCAGAGAAAAATAATGCAATTTAACCGATGTCCTATGTCAAAGCGTTTATGATGAAAACTTTAAACACCGATATCTCGAAAGTGGAAGTATGTGACACGCGTCGTTCTTCTTGACAACCATAGATGATATTCATTGCGAGAAAACCGGTTGTTCTATTATTTGTAAATGTAAATTCCATCGCACGCCCGCTTTTGTCTTGCTATGAATCCACATAACGTAATGGAACTCTGCTTCACTCCAAAACCTCGATGTCGGTTAAAAAATAATTCGCACAACCATGCCGAATACCGGAGTTCGAGGTTCTGGCGATCTCGTCGACTAAAAAATATTCGAATTCACATTATCACCGTCGGTGAATGTTTTGAGATCCATTCGTCTACGAATACATCAATTTTGGAATTGTTCGGACATGAGCGTGATAAAGCCGTGCACGCTGGGAATTATTATAGGAACGGATATTATTTGGAGGAATTTCATTTCCGTCGAGCGAAATTAACGTTAATTATTAATCAGAGGAATTTTGTAATGACGCGGTGATTATTGGCGATTCAGCGATGCCGTGGAACAGGCTGCACAAAGGAATCAATGCTTACTGTTCATAAATACGTGTTCCATGGCGAACGCGTGCGTAATTGCGATTCCCTGCGAACGAAAACAAAGATAAATAAATAAAGAGGGAGGGGAGGGGGAACGTGACGAGAAGATTTCCGTTCGTGTTGTGTCTTCCGCGCAAGAACAGAAACGAAAGGGATTAATGCAAATTTAAACGGCGCGATAAGACCGCGTATTAAATTAGCTACGAATACAGGTAAACAAGCGTCGGGTCCCCTGACGAAACAAGTGTGACTGTACTGTTACATGTTCTGCCATCAGCGAGGTGCTCATTGTTGGTATCCCGTTGCCGCACGACTGACCTGGTAACGCGGTATAATAGGAATTTGTTGAATAGCGCTGTGTGTGCATCGTGCTCGCACGAAACGAGATATATGTGACTCCGTGGGCTGAAATCAAAAGTGAGCCGTTGTTCATTAATTAATTAGTCACCATTTAATCCGAGTTATTATTTTCGTTCCTCTTCCCGCTTTTGTTTATTCCCCTCTATTTGCTTGTGATATTTACAACGAGCCGCTGACACGATAAAAATAAAGTAATTTGGTATATTAACTTGTTAAAATTTTTGCAGATTTAACACTTTACCTATCGAAAGCCGATTAACCCTTTGGTTACCCTGGACGAGATATCTCGCGCCCCGATACTTCCCGATAAACGATTTTGACGAGATATCTCGCCACCTAGCACCAGTGGTTTGACATTGTAGACGAAATATTTTCTGTTCCGTTCAGTCATTTTGTATCCAAGACAATTCGTATTCCAAAACAACGGAGTACGCAAAGAAACAAGGTATTTTTGTCAGAAGTGTGACGTACCTCTATGTGTAACACCATGTTTTGAAGTTCATCATGTAGAAAGTAAATAAAATATTTCAACAAATTAATAAAGATTTCATTCATTTCTCCCTTTTACAAATCAGGATATAGTCTTTCTATTATATAAAATAGTTCTGTCACGCTAAAACGCCGAGCGGGTTGCCTTCCCTAAGGGGAACCGAAAATTGACAAGCGGGTTGCCTTTCTAAGGGGAACTGAAAATTGAAGAGCGGGTTGCCTTCCGAAGGGGAACCGAAAATTGAAGAGCGGGTTGCCTTCCGAAGGGGAATCAAAAATTGAAGAGCGGGTTATCTCCCGAAGGGGACCAAAAATTGAACAGCGGTTTGCCTCCTGAAGGGGAACCGAAAAGTGAAGAGCGGGTTGCCTTCAGAAGAAGAACTGAAATTGACGAGCGGGTTGCCTTCAGAAGGGGAACCGAAAATTGAAGAGCGGGTTGTCTTCCGAAGGGGAACCGAAAATTGAGCGACGTGCAGTGTGTATTTTTCAGAGAGAGAGAGAGAGAGAGAGAGAGAGAGAGAGAGAGAGAGAGAGGGGTAGCGGGAGAGAGAGGGGTAGCGGGAGAGAGAGGGGGAGCGGGAGAGAGGGAGAGAGAGCGAGGCGCCGCGGTGGTTGGCGAGCGAAGCGAGTAGGGGGCGGAGCCCCCTAGTTACTTATAAAATATATTTGTCTATAGTGTCTAGGTGGGGCGGCGAGATATCTCGTCAAAAGCGTTTATCGGGAAGTATCGGGGCGCGAGATGTCTCGTCCAGGGTAACCAAAGGGTTAATAGGGTTTTCAAGAATTGTGCTGTACCAAAAGAAAGCATAGACATTTTCTTTGACATTGCAATCTTAAATGAAACTATTAGGTAACGTTATTGAGGCTGACTTGTTAGTTCACAATGAAAATTGCTGTTGCTATTGAAGGTTTCATTAAGAAGTGTTTAGCCATGCACCATAGATTTTTCAAAATTATGCAACAGTCACTGGTCGGTAATGTGTTAACATTCATCTATGCACGATTGTAAATGAATAACGGGCGTGTGGTAAAACGACTTTATGTGTGATTTTGCCTAGTAAATGTGGGCTGTTTAAACGGCAAGCACATTGCACTATAGTCACCGCCTGTGTAAAGTCTTCCTATCAATCACGCTGTTTGTGTTTCCATCGGTTGTTTGTAGTTTAGCGATGGTGGCAGTCTGGTTTTCTGATTGCAGTAGTTTTGTGCGTGTGCGGTCGCGCCGATGTTGATGGAAAATGTGATGAATTTTCGCGGAGTAATTCAGTTTTCGAAATCGTGCAAGCTGAAATTTATAGTTTCACAGAGCCTTTTAATGGAGGTGAAATGAGTGTAATGTATGTATAATTAGATATGATTTTTAGGGCGAATACAGCAATATTATTTTACGATTGACGTGATCGAACTTTCGAAATCGTCAATTTCCTTTACAGAACCGTGCTCGATCCTTCTACCGTATCGAATAGCATCGGAGGTCCAATTTTTATCTCAGTTTACGAGCAGCTGTTGTTTTCATTTATTTGTACAATTCCGCTCCGAACTATTTTATTGTAGCAATTACACAAAACTTTTATTTCGTTCCTTGAAAGTAGATATTCGTCGATGCGTTCTTCTACGAATTCTTTTCGTTTTTCATCGAATCGTCGATGTTTCGAGATTGTACAAAAAATTGGGGTTGGTTTATTAAAGAAGATTAAGAAGCCAATAAATATCAATATTAACGGAAGATAAATACTATTATTATTATGGAGTTGAAGTACGAACGGTGAATGTATGAATGCGTATATATTAACAGCTGACCGTATTGTATAGCTAAATTTATAAATCGCCTCTATGATTTTTAATTATTGTCTTAATAACTAAATAACGAAGCTGAAATCGTAATGTTTTTGTTCTTCATTTTTGTCTTATATTATTATGGAGAACCCCTTAAATTTTCTCTCAACTGTAGTGGAACACCCTGTGTAGCTAAATTTATAAAAATAGAAAAATAGAAAAGTGTGATCGCCAACAGATTGTTGTGTGACAAACACGTGGGTCACTGTTAGTTATTCTGTGTCCAATGTTGTTAAAAAATCTGTTTCGGAATATTCCATGTGCCATTTAATACCGTGGTGCCTAAGGTGGTTTGGAACCCACCTTAATAAATTGAAAG
The DNA here is from genome assembly GCA_916610235.2 of Lasioglossum morio. Lineage (NCBI taxonomy): Eukaryota > Metazoa > Arthropoda > Insecta > Hymenoptera > Halictidae > Lasioglossum > Lasioglossum morio. The sequence goes on along the minus strand of OU744323.1, from coordinate 19,204,252 downwards.
CGACGTTAAATAAATATAAAAAAAACCTGTTTTGGCTTTTCCTTACATTATATGTACAGTTAAATAACACTGTACTACAAATATCACCTTTTTTTCTGACTGTTGAACGGTGTAATTGATTTTAGAACCCCTTACATCGTCTGCAGAATAACAGTTCGCGTACTCGTACGGCCAGTTCAAATATTTTCATGATCCACTGTATTTTTAATGGATTTCAATAATTCGCGTAACGTCGGCATAGTTTTGAAGTGAAGCTTCTTTGCTGAGGGTAACAATTTTCTGACGGGACGGATATGTGACGTGTCGATGCAACAGAAGTGGAAAGTCGGCCGCGAAAATTTAAACTGAGAATAAACGGAGAAAAATAATTTGTTACCCTGACGGGATTCGAACCCCGGTCCACCGATTGGGGACAACCAACGATCTTTAGAATGATAGGGAACATTTTGGTATATATCGCAACGAATAAAATGCTCGGTAGTAGGATCAAACGAAAAGGTTAGAAATACATGGTTATGTTACGACTACAGACATATAGAGATAGACTGCGTCGTCTTACGGGGGAGTTGAAGACCACACTGTCGGCATAGGGTACAAAGAGTGAGAGAGAAAGCATTAGCCGGGATCTATAGCACAGGGATGTATAAAACGTACAGAATAAAAAACTATACGCGTGATAAACCACGCGCGGCAGAAGTGAAACTTCGTGCAGTTTCGTAATGTTCAGAAGTAAATTAAGATTGGAAATGGTAAATAATCATAATGAAGCGACAACAAGATCAGGAACAACTGATTCAAGAAAAATAATGAAGCGACAAGAAGATCAGGAATCACTAATACAAAAAATAATGAAGCTACAACAAGATCAGGAACCACTAATAGAAAACAAATAATGAAGCGACAAGATCAGGAACAATACATACAAAAAAAAAAATAAACGCGTGGAAAACCACGCGCGATAGAAGTGAAACTTCTTGCAGTCTAGTAATGTTTAGAAGCACATTAAGATTGGAAATGTTAAATAAAAAAAAAAACAAGATCAGGAACAACTAATAAAAAACCAAAAAAAAACATAAAATCATAGAAAAATCATAGAAAAAGTTTCACTTCAAACATAATTTAAATGGTGTTCCATTAAATGATCCGATGGTCGGGATGGTCATATCGGCGAAACTGCCAAATTCGTTGTCAGTATCGAATGTTTAGAGTTTTGTTGGAAGAGCGTGCGGGTAAAATTCGAATGGACGCCAGTGGTATCAATAGTTTTACGGTGTATCGGATCGGCGAATGGCAGGGAACGCCGAATATCTTGAGCCCAAAGCGATATCCATCGAAGTGAAAATCGGCTGAGAGCTTGAATGACGCTTGTGCGTATCGCACCTCGATTCGCCCTGTGATTAATAGTCACCGGCGTAAATGCGGGCCGCATGCTGGCAACGGCTCGCAATACGTGAAATCAAAATGAAACCGCCTCTTGTACGTGTACCGGTTTTGTAAAGTATCACTCGAAACGCGAGAACGCTTTGCGATACGACCGTTTCGTTCGATTATTGAAGATCAAACGGCGAGTTTCGGTATTATAATCGATTCCAGGACCGGCGCGGCGCACCTATATCATACATTACAATGCCAGATGAATCAGAATCAACGATTCCCGATTCATTCATACAAACGCCTCCTAAACCTATATGTATTTCAAACGCGTAGAATACTGCACGCATTAATGAATTAATGGTTAGGTTAATATAACATATATATATATATATATATAAATATATATAAATTATATATAATGTATATATTATATATAAATTAATTAAATATATTAATATTAATATATATAGATTAATATTATATTAACCTAACCATTAATTCATTAATATATATATATATATATTAATTAAATATATTAATATTAATATATATAGATTAATATTATATTAACCTAACCATTAATTCATTAATATATATATATATATATATATATAATATAATATATCTTATATCAATATAATAAAAATGAAATGCTGCTCGTTGATCACAACATCACGTGAGAACGGCTGGACCGATTTAGCTAAATTTAAAAAAAAAATGTTCGTAATAGTCCGAATAATATTTTCGGGACACCCTGTATACTACAAGTACACGCAACCCCGCAGTCTATTAATTAGCTCTCCAAACTAGTAAAACATAATTAAAATTATCGTTCCAAGCGTGTTCAACTGTATACAAATGTTATTCGATAAGAATCCATTTAGTTACGAGTATTATTAGTTCTCATTAAAATTGCTAACGTTGCGAAGCCGTTTCGGTTACCATGTTCACATTCAAATGTATGCAATAATTAAAATGAATTCTTTTATTGTACGTACTCGTCAGCTACGTACAATATGTATAATGGATACTGTACGATACTGTATGTATAGGATTACCGAACATTACAGACGGAATACAAAGGAAACTAAAGCACGAAGAATAATTTTTTCAGCACAGTCGTTTAATGGTATTCAATAGCGACTTTGTTCTCTATAGCCACGAAGCTTTACCTACTTACATTCTTTTATCCTTTCGCCGTGTTACAATATTTACACACAATAAAACTCTTGACGTTTTCATTCGATTCAATAAAAAGTTCAAAATACAGACAGAGCATAATGGTACGGTTATTACGTTTTCCGTTGGACTAATACGAGGATAAAATGTTCTTTTCCAATGTCAGCTTATATTAGAGACATTTGTAGACAATTAGATATATTATCTTCGACATACCGGCTTGATCGGGAGACAAACAGCCCGGGCAAATTAAGGCCCGATGGATAATCGAGACCCGAGGGACTTAATTAAAATGTACATTATGTCTCAAAATAAATTTTTTATTTTTGAAAATTTATTTTCCTTCATAATGTAATCGTATTTAACACTAGAACTACCGGACAAGCCAAAATGACTCGTGCGAATTTTTTGTCGATTAGAAATATTAAAAGTATAAATATGTTTTTCTGAGAAATTTTTTTAGTAAACTTCTCTATCGAAGTACATATTTAAATATCCCGTGTACGAAATCTAAATAAATGCCATATTGTCATTATTAGAAGGCAATGTACGCCAACTGCGTTTAGTGCTCGGTAGTGCTAGTGTTAAACGCATAATTGTTTGTAATCGGGATCCGGTTAATCGAGGTCCTACTGTACTGTATTTGAAATATCGAATTTTGATAAAAAGTGCACCAATCAAAAAATATTTACAAAGGGGGCCATGCTGAAAACCGATCGAACGTATGTAAACTGGTATTTAATTTTAAAGTGTGTGGGTTGATAATTTTTCGAATTTCCCTCGAGCTGTGTAAAAACATTTCGAGGAAACGTTTTGAGCAGGAATCGTACACATTTAAAACCAACAATAATCCATTCGCGTCCTTCAATATTCGACATGCGATAAGTGGAGAGTAAAATTATAGGGGTTTAGAGCGATCGTGATGTAGCGTCGGCGATTTATTTCCGTCAACCGACCGATTTCAGGTACATGCCTTCCGGTAGGGTAGGATTAATAGCGGGAGATTAGAAACTCAATTATACGTGACGGACCGGCTATCGCGTACACGAGCCGTGTAATAATATTTTAGGTTGAGAACGAGACAGATTTTTCATTGAGCAGATACGTCTCTCCTAAATAAATTCCAATCCGCCAACCTTTTTCTCGTATTACAAGAGGAACCGTACGGAAGGAAAAAAATATTTTAGTGTCCATTACGAATGATAAACTCTGATAATCATACAACAATTTGTTTCAGATATTTCATTACTAGACTCTGGATCTTTCAATATTAATAAGTTTTAAATATTTAACAAATTAACACATCAACTTATTTTAGATCACATTCAAGAAATAATTACTCTGCAGTTTTCTGAACATTTCTTCCTCCCGTCAAGTAGCAAACTAATTGCTCGAGCTTCTCAAAAAGAAAAATGTCCAAGAGATATTTTAACCCTTTGTTAACAATTTATAGAATACTTCCATTCCCTATGTTTTTTCAAATTTTATGGATACGAAATTGATATAATACCTCATACAATACCTAAATGTTTAATAATTCATTCGTGGACTGCGGATGTTTATGCATTTATGGCGTCTGAAAATTTTCAAAAAACAGTGGAATATAAAATTCGACAGAATTTAGTACAATTCTTATTTTATCGAGATCTGCGAAGGCTACGACCGCTGAAAATATTATAGAATATTATTCCACTTTACAAACATCCACAGTCGCCTGATTAGATATCGACACATTTAATAATAAACAATATTGTGAATAATAGTGGTAAGAACGGAAAGGTATGGATATGAAATTGATATAAGTACATAATACTACATACAATACTTGAACGTGTAGTAATTGATTATACATCAACGTATTTAATAATCTAAACAATATTTTGAATAATGGCACGGCAATTTTTAGCGACGTCGCCATTCGAGTGCTAAGGGTTAGAAGATAAATTCATTCGCATGGAAAATACTTCTGGAGATCGTCGTGATAATTGATCCCTCGCAATAAAGTTTAAACAAATCATAGACCCAGATAACGACTAGAAAGAGATTCGCCCGATACGCAGATAAATGGCGTTCTACTCGTGGCCTCGGCCATTATTCTTTTTTTTTTTTTTTATCGGAAGAAATATACTCTCTCGTACGTGTTTCACGCGGTACAAAATGGCAGGTTCGGGAACGGGCGGTAACGTATACACGCGTTTCTGCCGACGATTCGAGAGGACGGGAACGGGCGCGGGCTGTTAACGACAGCATCGTACGACCCGATTCTGTTTAAAACGCCGGCAGTATTTAATTGATGGGCGGGGTAGTAATCGACGACACGCCGATTGGTCGCGCGACGGGTTTAATATTAATTACCGGAGTTTGTTCCCGTGCGTTACGGGACTACGGTGCGCACGGAATCGAATTAAATCTGTATCTTGTGACATTGTCGGCTAAAATCGTTTGTTTTCGTTTCCCAATCGCGTTACAGTATTAATAGGCGGCACGCAATTAGAGTGCTCGAGACCTTTTCTTTGCGCGACAGATTATTGTTCATTGGCCTGTTAACGCGCTCCCTGCGCCCTTTCAAACGACACGGACGCTTTCTGCCAACTTTAATGTCTCCGTACATGTAAAAACTTCAGGGCCGTACGTATACCATCTACAAACGCTATTCCCTCATCGTTTATCGCCAGTTGTTAACAGAAAGATTACAAGTAAACAAAGATGCCCCAAAAATGTTATTATTATTATTATTATTTTAATTAGCGAAATATTAACTTCCCGATTTATAGGGAAGTTATTGTAATTACCCCGAAAATCGAAAATCGAATTTTTTGCAGATCTTCACGTTTCATGGTCATTGGAGTCATTTTAGACTATTTTTATCAAATTGTTAGTATGTGTGTGTGTGTGTGTGTGTGTGTGTGCGTATGTCTGTTTCTATGGTATCAAATTTTTCGTTAACGTTTTCTGAAAAAGTAACAACGCGATGAATGATGCAATCGATGTGCCCCGCTGTAACTTAGAGCTGATTAGATTTTGGTCCATTTTGGTCAAGTAGTTTTTTAGTTTTTTCGTTTTTTTCGAAAGGAGTTGATTCAACATTGCAATTTATACGAAAGGCGTATCCACCGAAGAAGCAAACGTAACTATATATATATTTAGACATACTTAAAAAAAAAAATTTTTTTTAATTTTTTTTAATTAAAAAAAATTTTTTTTTTTTAAATTGCTTTTTTCCAATTATGCAACTAATGCGACGCCATATAGCAAACATTTTGATAAGTAGAAAACTATTGAAATTCCCTGAAAACATATAATCATCTTAAATCGTGCACTAAATAAATAATGATACTAATATACTACAACTAACGAGTCGGGAAGTTCTTTGTGTGGCTCGTGGAGAGTCACACACCAAACAACATCCGTACCACTAACCCTCTCGCGGGGTCGCAATGCGAGCTACAACTCCCCCACCTGCGAAGCTCGCGAAGCGAGCGAGCAACAACCCCCCTCTAGTTGTAAATAGGTTTAACCCCCTCAACACTCGGCTGTCCCCTCTGAGGCACCACTAAAAATTGCTGTACCATTCTTCAAAATATTGTTTACATTATTAAATATATCGGTATCTAATCAATTACTAAACATTTAGGTACTGTATAAGGTAATGTACCAATTTCATATCCATAAAATTGCAAAAATCGTAAGGTATGGAAATATTCTAGATCGGAAGAAATGTTTAATTTTCCAGTTAAAATAGCTCGGAGTGCAATGTGTTATGACATAGGTTAAGTCTTTTGTAAATAATATTTCTCTCTCTCTATATATATATAGATATTAGGATAAGGTTAAGGTTAAGGTTAAAGTAGTTGTAAGTTAGTTAATAAGTTAGACATAAGAATAGAGTATGAAAGCGAAGGGAGGGGAAAAGGGGAATCAATAAATATGGACAGCGCGAAACTAAGCAAATATAGGTACTATTAACGAATAGTACAGGGCAATTTCGTTTTGAATGCCTGTAACGTGCCATTGAAAAAATGTTATATTTCTTTGAAAACGCCGATTCCCGAAGTCATTTTAAGTTACTTTTTCTTTTGCGAAAATGTTCTCCGTGGTTTTGTTGAGGAATTATTAACACTTTCGCAAAGGAAAAAAGAATCGTTCCTTAGAATCAACAATTTTATAACTGGTTGATCGTAATTTTCTAGTTAGTTTACAAATGAAAAGAAGATAATGAAGATAATCGATCAAATTTATGTTGTCACAACAGAATATTCAATATTTATTACAATGATCGATACCTCTAATAGGAAAATTTGCAGTTCATGATTTGAAAATGTGTGTGTTATACATTTTATTCAATATTCACTGAATCGACCACTTTCCAGAAATTTCCTTTCTAAAAAACGTTTTGGAAAAAAGTTTTACCGTTCATGTCTTGAATAGAACCTATCAAAAAGTTCCATAACTTTTTCGATCCATGAATAATTTGAGGATACTGAAAGTATAAATTGAATGGATAGTTTTAGAGTGAACGAGGAATTCAGACCGGCCGATATCTTTTTATGTATGAATAAGTGTTTAAGCGTTGCTAAATGTCGAAACTTTTTGCTGTTTTATTTACTGGTGAACATTAACGAACAGGATCGTTCTTCGATGTATTTATGCTCGTACATTTATGTGTAAAATAATGAGAATAATGATGCTACGGATGAGCATGATAGCGTTGTTACTAAATCTTACTTTTACCCGTTGGTTCTGTTTACTGGTATAATGTTATTGATATGTGTGATGATTAAACATAGCATTGCTTTGAAATCTTAAACGACGAATTCGATTCGTTATTATAGAACGGATTCAAAACAAAATACACACGTGAATATACATTTCCTTGTTATTATTAATAAACACTGAAATTAAATTGAAATCGTTCCCTTTCAGATGTTAGTTCTCATTTCCTATATTTTTGCATTAATGTAAATAGGTAGTGTATTTAATTCTCAAAAATAATTAATAGTACAAGAATAGAAAGTTACGTGCAAATGAATTTCTTCTTTTAATAATTTTAACAGCTTGTACAAAATTAAATTGAAATAGATTAAATAAAATCCGCAGTCTGCATATCACACGAGTCCGTAACGTTAAATGTAAGAAAACTTGATTACACAAGGTTTAATCATTTATTATAATAATTTAATTATCGATGCGTTCCTCGCCGGTCGAGAAATTCCATGTTGTCGTCGTTGAGGGAAAAAGGAAAGAAGGTTCGCGTCGGAAAGTAAGTGTACCGAGGACGGGTCGCGCGCGACGGCCATTTTGCGCGCACGAACATTGTTTCAGATATACAGCATTATCTTGAACACGTAGCTGTCCCACGAATGAAAGAGTAGACATACTCATTCACGGAACAGACGTCTGAAGAATGAACGTCCACGATACAGACTGTCTCGCGAATAGCCTATAGAGCTCCCGACACGGGAACTCTCTTTTAATAAATGAAAAAGGACGTCTATTGAACGGCCGAGCTATGTTTCGACTGCTTTGTCCTAAAATTTGAGGAAAAGCGTCCCCACGATCAGAGGCTGCATTAATTTTCACGTCCCGGAAATACGGACCCTCTAACGTGATCGAATACAGATAAGAATTATACCTATTCGTAATTAGACTAAAGATCAAAAAATTTTTTAATTTAATTGTGAGAGATGTGTCCCCTTTTCAATCATTTTAATATGTAGAAAATAACAACGATATTATCTCTTCTAACATTATTTTTGTTATAAATGCATACAATCCAACAGTCTATTCATTTTAGAGGTCAAATCACCCATTTCAGATATTTTTTTTTCGACAATTAATGAAAATTGATAGAATGTTTTCATGGAAATTTATTGAATATATTTTTTGACTCCACTATATATTATAATTCTTGTGATTTTTATAATACTGAACACTTTTGATGGTCGGTAGGTTTAGTGTTAATAATCAATTTTAATAACAATGGTGTTTGCACAAGTTAGTTTTATTTTTGTGCACTTTTTATTTCACGCTACTTATAATCGTTAATACTTTAAACATTTTTGCGAGCAAACTCGGATCTGAAAAACAATAATGCAACATTAATTGTTCTACGTAAATCTCCATTCTCGCGATAAATGAACAACGGAAGAACCTTTTCATGCTACATATAATGTTGCATCGCCATTATTTTCACTCATTTTAATGTTCGAAAGGGTATTGCTGCAATATTATTAGCTTTCCAGATTTAACAATGCATGTAACAATATTAATGGAGCACGCGGTATGCTTACACGATTCACGTTCATTACAAATAGGAGCGCCGAATGATAGACAGGCATTAATCCATTGTATTCGAAAGCAAGCGTGTCCGATCAATTCAGAAATTTCATTTTCCTGCGAACGAAGCAGTTCACGAACAAATTTAACTTCCATTTCCGATTTGTTGCTACGCGGAAAAACAAAATGCATCTCGTTACTACCGTTTACCCGGACACCGTGTAATCCGTCGTCCATATCGTATCGCCCCATAAGTAGAATCAGCGAACGCTGGTCAGACACGCGAGCCGAGCTCTCACGAGTTCTCTTGGAGCATCACAAGAGAAAAATTACATAGATCATTTAATTACGTTATTCGTATTCAATTAAATATTGCTCTACAAAATGTCATCTACAGTCTTATAATTAATGTACCACATTTTAAGTCACACTCACTATTTTATAAATAGACCAAACGACTTCGGTTCTTCTGCCAAGCTAAATCTATTAACCCTTTGCACTCCGAATTATTTTTCAATTTCATTGCCAACAACTCCCAACGATTTCAATTGGTTTATTTGAAATTTACATCAGACAGTTACTTGACTGCTACTTATTTTAAACTAATTATGCTTACTAGTTATATTAACACATTACCGACCGGTGATTATTGCATAATTTTGAAAAATCTGGTACATGGCTAAAAACTTTTTAATGGAACTTTCAATAGTAACAGCAATTTTCATTGTGAACTAACAAGTCATCCTCAAGAACGTCATCTAATTATTTCATTTAAGATTGCAATGTAAAAGAAAATTTCTATGCTTTCTTTTGATACAGCACAATTATAGAGAATCCTATTAATAGGCTTCCGGTAGGTAAAGTGTTAAATACAGTTCTCTCGAACTTTGTTGTAATTTATACTAGATGATTGCACGAGTTCTATTTGAACATAAAATTCAATGGTTAAATTCTAAAGAATACAATTTTATTAATCAATTATACATATTCCAGTTTAGAAAATTTAACCATTTATTCATTTTAACTTAACCACTCTTTAGCCAATCTTTAAAACTTAACCATTGAATTTTCTTTTCATATCGGGCACAAACTTATGCAATCGTCTAATATTTGAAGTTAAATAACTAAAGGAAGAACCAAATACATATATAAATCCGTTTCATTTATATCTATCTTTCCTTGATGTCGAGTCAAACTCGACAAAGGAGTACAGAGGGTTAATTGACTATATGATACGCACAGAAGATTTTGGAAAAATTGTGAAAAAATTAGCAGGAGTCACAATCGTTCGTCTATATGAGCTTTTTCTACGAACTTGCTTCGCAGAGTGGCGCACTATGGGAAAACTTGACCTAACTCGATTCAAAAACAAATAACTTTCGATAAAAATTAGACAGAGCGATGAAATTTTTTTAAAATTAAAGCTGAAACAATGTAGAGTATGGGCAAAATAGGGAGATTATGGTACGAATGTTTTTAACCTTGAAAAAATAAAAGTTTAACTATTTAACTATAATTCGATTTTTTGAAAAAACCAGAGGGAAAACCACATTTTCTTGAAATTGTGCAAGTTTGACGAATTTTCTCAAGGTTAAAAACCATTCGTACTGTAATCTCCCTATTTTCCCATATTCTACAATGTTTCAGCTTTAATTTAAAAAAAATTTCATCGCTCTATCTCATTTCTACCGAAAATTATTTGTTTTTGAATCGAGTTAGGTCAAGTTTTTCCATAGTGCGGCGGTGTTCGAAAAGGTGCGCGCGGCGCACTAATGCCGGAAAATCGGATTTCCTCGAATGCGGGGATTACGCGTAAAAAATATTATTCCAGGTTGCCGAATTACTTTCGCATGTAAACTCATTTTTCGTTCGATTGCGTCTGCGGTCTCGTCGGCCGGGCTGTACGGGCGTCGCGGCAAGAATCGTCGCGAATGCATGTGACGACCCAATATTCAGCGAGCGTGAAGCAAGTGAAAAAAAAACGGGGAAAAGAAATTGCTGGCCTAGTTGAGACGGTTCGACGAAATTCGCAATTACCGTGGTGCAACGGTATCCGGCCTGGTTAAGATACGAATTTACAGCCGGTCACGAATCATGCTTATTTATGCAGGTCTCGAGTGTTTGCGGTCGTGTTTGCACGCGGATCTAGCCGTTTCGCTATAGACATACACCCCGCGAGCGATCAAATCCGACGGATATTAATTGTTCATCATTGGCCCGCGGTCCCTATCACGGTCTCGCGAGGACTTTCCCCTCGATTAGATCAGATTTCGATTTCATCGACGCCTCGCTGTGATCTGGAAACACCACAGCCGTAACTTCGACATGAATCCAGCAATTTCTTCCAAATCTATTTTGCATTCCAAAAATTCGGACAGTTACGTATGGGTTACCATGGATTCGTCGACAACTCATTTGACCGACACTGATTTTGAACTATATAATAAATTTGATGATATCGGCGCCAGGTTCGATCATTTATAGAAAAAAACAACAAATGTGCAATTATTAAATCATGTTTCTAACGTTTCGATCCCGATGTGGATCTTTTTCAAAGAGACATTTTTGTGTATGCACTATATGATATCGGCGCTACAGGTTCGATCACAGATACAAAAATTAGCAATTTTGCAGTATCATAATTTCAACGTTTCGGTTCAGTTTTGAACCATTATCAAGAGAAGTCCGATTTTGCTAAGTGTGAAAAAAACAGACTGAAATCAAAATAAGTGACATGGTACTAGTCAATAAGACGGTTGAAACAGTACTGCTACAGACATTTTTGCGTCTGAAAAATATATAGAAAACAAAATTAAAATATAATCAATGTTTTTGAAAACCGTGTAACGGAAAAAGAAAACAGAAATAGTACAAGTAAATGTCGTATCAAAAGTGGACAAACATTTAAAACAAATATTGAAGAGTTACACGAAAACCAACTTTAAACCATGGTGGCAAATATGTAACTGAAACACGTGCTGTTTCAAAGGCAAGAAGGCTCTGGCATATATATAGATGATGTTTAGTGATTGGTAGATCGATATCGATCAATGGTGGTACGTGAAATACACTGTTTTGAACGACACGATTTGACCGACAATAACTTTCGTCGACACTATGTTTTCCTCGACATTGTGAAATGGTCGACAAATAGTTTGACCGACAATATGTTTTCATAGACACGGTCAAATTGTCGACGTCTGCTACTTTCATCGACAGTCCGTGTTTAGCGACAGGTTTGATTCGTATTTGCTAATGTTGAATAATCGTTATTATCACTGTTATGTTCTGGACGCATTTAGTTGCTTGTATAATAAAAAATAAAGAGAAGTACAAAGCATTTCTTGAAATAAACAAACTTTATAAATAGGTACACACAAATGAACAAGAATCATAATATTTTATTTAATTTCAAACATAATTGTGTAAATACATATACATAATTTGAATGAACAGTACTAATGCTACGCATATACATATACAGATTACAAAACATAACAAAATTGTACAATAATTACATAAATATCAAGTAATGAAATCAAAACGATATATTTTGTGCTAAAGCCTTTAAAAGATCCATATCACTGTACATTTCTCAGCTCTCTAGTATTTTTTTTTCTAACACGTCGACGAAAACATAGCGTCGGTCAAATTATTTGTTGACGAACCCATGGTAACCCTTTACATATACCACCCGGTAGAACGTTCACGTATTTTTCCGGTATTATATTGTTAAACTCAAACGTCAATTACTAGAATCAGAATCGGGCACTCAGATATAACCCATTCATTTTTGTTAAGTAAAAAAGAAAACACGATCTGCGATATATGCAAAGTACCAGTTAATATTAACACTTTACCGACCGGAAGCCTATTAATAGGATTTTCAATAATTCTGCTGTACCAAAAAGAAGCATAGAAACTTTCTTTGACATTGCAATCTTAAACTATTAGACGACGTTATCGAGGGTGACTTAGTTAGTTCATACTAAATGCTAAATGAAAATTTACCCATGTACCATATATTTTTCACAAATATGCAATAATCACGGGTCAGTAATGTGTTAATCACCTTATACTAGAATGCAATAAATATGAAAATGAAAGGAAAAATGCTAAGCTGTCTGGATCCTAACCCATTCTGTTAAGTTCTGAGGAGCACATTGCCGGTCTTGCCCAATATATCAAAGATACTAAGATGTACAAAATATTGTAAGAAACTGTACCGTGTTGCTAATGACCTTAGATGTTAAAGCAACATTAAATAAATAAATAAAAAAAAAAAAAAGAACAGAAGAACAGTTCACTAAATCATGCTCACCCTATAACAGCCATTGCGGTAGGGGTAGCGAATTGACTCTTCCCACAGAGGGTATCCCTGCGGAGTACTATGGAATAGTATGGAGAAAAATCAATTTGCTTCGGGTGCATATTTGACCCTCTTATCAGGCTACACACTTTCGATCAGAAATCCAGCGATAATAACCATGTACAATATATTCAGGATTATTTACAACACTGCGAAAATCCCTGTTACTTCTGACCGCTTTCTCCCCTACGTGTCGAGCTTTCGACCACGCTTAGGCGATTCGGAAGCACCATCCCCTCTTCCTCTCGTCCCTCAGATTCGCCAATAATTGAGGGAGTAATTAACGCACCGTCGAAACTCTTGGCGTTCCGGGTCAGACTGACGTGTGCTTTCAAAAACGAATCTGACAGAGGAATGCGAGATCGTACCGGGTAGGTGTTGGGGGGTGGGGGTTGAGGATACGTGGATATGAGGAGGAGGAGGAGGAGTAAGAGGAGGAATGGGAGAGGATTAATCGAGTCCGACCCGGGGACAGAACAGACACGGATAAGTAGAGGGACTGAAAAGCGAACCGTGAATCAAGAGTGGGGGAGGGGATGTTTCTGAAAAGCTCGCGGCTGATCCACTTTCATCCACTTTCTCATCCAGCAGCATCGAGTGCATCAATATATTCGGTGGGACATGATTTACGACGGCCATTGTTCGCTGGGACGTTTATCTGACCTCTCCCCCCCTCCCCTTCCACCCCATGTCTCCTCATCCCCCTAACTCACCGACGCGAAACGTTTCGCACGAGGGACGGCTCTCGCAGTGTGTTTGATTGAGGTTTACTTTGCGAGAAGGGTGGGACAAGAAGTTTGCCGGCTCCGCCACGCCGTAACTCGGTCCACAAGAAAGAGGAGGGCTGATACACGGTCCGGCAGAATAATCGGCCGGTTTTGAAAGGCAAATGAAAAAGACGGTATAGATACCGTTCAAACTTTTATTGTACAATCAGCGGCACCGATGTTTTGCAAGCTCGTTTCTCCGAGTGACGGTTGCCCTGCCACTCCCTCTTTCAAGCGTTTGCTACCTAAGTCCCGGAAAATCCCCGGGAAAACATAGCGGAGCTCTTTCAACGCTAGGTCTTAACGAAATGACATTCCGGATGTTTTATTTCACAATTATTGACGTTTTTCTTTTTTTTTATTAAGCTATGAAACCCCACATGGGGATATTAACAGCATCATTCATTTTTGTTGTTGTTGTGTGGGATTTGTTGTGTTGTTAGATTTGTTGTAGTTGTAGAAAAAATGAGATTTGTTAGGAAATCTCGACTCTCTGGTCAATAATATGAATTCAATGTGATAATGTAGTAGGAGAGCAAGAACAAATTATAATTAACATATCTCCTAAACTAATGATTTTTTTACACAAATAGATTAATACGTTTTTTTGTAAAGAATATGAAGGAGCATCAGCTGATGCAATAAAAAATATATGATTCCATTTAAAAAACCATTAATGACCTTCATATGTCCTTTACACGTCCACCTACAAAAAAAATGTACCATCAGAATGTGCCCCTCTCAAAACCATTCAACTTCACCTGAGATAATAAGGATTATTCGAAGATTGTTTTAATCAGATTTACTAGAAATGTTATCGAAATAAAATTCAGTGGAACGTTTGGCCGCTTCGGTAAACGTCGCCGTACAATATATATATATATAAATTTTCTTTGTCTTTTGAGAAATTATTGACCACAAAGGAGCTATAATTATCGAAGCTGTGAAAGAAATTGCACGGCGAGGGGTTGAATTATGAACGCTTGACCATTTTTAAGGCTGGTATTATTCAGGACACGTCTTGCAGTTTAGTTCATTACTCGCATTCATTGTCAGTAGAGTTTCAAACTCGAGTTAAAACATGAAATTTGTGGATCACTCTAGCACCGCATACCTCGACCCCAAAGGTGGCGAACTCGGCGCTGGGCGTTGCTGAAATTAGGAAGCTGGGTTCCCTAACTTTCTGTCTCCGACCAACACTTTGCGCAGTTGCAGTTGCTATACGAAACTCCTTAGAAAGGAGAGGCGAAGTCAAATCAGACGAAAAATAAACTATTAACTTCACGGTTCACGAAACATTTGGACAAGCGAGGTTAAAATACAGTGTGCTCGGCTCGCTCGCGCAACTGTGTCTTCTAACGTAAAGTCAAACTAGACGAACAGCGGCCGTTGGTGTATCATTTATTGTTCGACTCCGTGGAATTCGCATCGTCCTTTTACCTCGCAACAGAAGCTAATGAAAATAGTATTATTTTTATTCGCTAGTGGAATACGACTTTGAATAGAACTTTAGTTTTCAAGCACGGGAAAAACGGTTCAGTTTACACAATACGAAATCTGATAGCTGATCCTGGCGTTCACCCATTCGCGCACACTTTCACGCCCCCCCATTGATCGCGTTTTAACTTTTCTTTTCTTCTCCACTTTCTTTGGCAATTTTGTTATTTCTACAGGTTTTCTGCTGAATGATTATGATATCCTCTGCGTTGCTTTTAACTTTCACTTTTTAGATTAAGTTTAAAAACCGGAAGGAGAAGTTGCTCATTTAAACAGGTAGCTTAAATATATTGTGACGTCCGGTGGTCCAGCCGTTATTAATAATTGATACAATCAATCATGTATATTATATTTCTTTCCGAATTACTTTTTGTATTTACTCTGATAATGATGCACGGGCTAATGATCACACCAAATATCATAATTAGTATTTAATATTGAACTATAGTATATTATACCACATTGCGAGCGATAGAATAAAGGAATATCTATTTTAATAAATATATTATGCGAGCGAATAATTGAATCAAACATCCGTTGAAATTTATTCATCACCGAAGAATGTAAAAAATAGTAACAATAGACTGGTGACTAATTAGCCAAGAAGATGCTTAGAGCCACTTGATCCACCAAGATGAAACGAATCGATATAATTAAACATCCGTTCGAAATGCCAACGTGAAAAAGAAATTTAGAAAGAAGTATAATATACATGATTGATTGTATCAATTGTTAATAACCTATATATGTTAATAATCCTCATATGGAGCAATAAATCCTTTAAATCGCATTATTGCTAGCTCAAACACATTTTATAATAATATTGATTTTTTCTATTCTATATTTGCTTAGTTTCGCGCTGTCCATAATTATGTAAATTTTAGATTAAGATTCGTTTCTGTCATACTATATAAACTGTATACATTTCTATAAAAGGACTTCGGTCCGTTTAAAATAATAATAATAATAATAACGGCTGGACCACCGGACGTCACAATATATTTGTTTGTTCTCACTTCGATCAGAAGTTTCATAAAGCAATTAAATAAAACTAAAAATTGTTATTGATTAATATTGAGCTTTTAAGCCTGTAAACAGGTGTGCAGGTCCCTCGCATACGTTTAAGGTGCTCGAGTTAGGTGGTACACTCGGTGTATCGAGTGTGTATAGACTTTTGTGATTGACCGTACCCTGCAGAGTCAATACGGAGGATAGGGGAGTCGCTTATGGTTGAGAAAACATCTTGAATGATATTCCAGCCGAGTGGAAGGAAGAGCCAGGACGAGAGCACACTATGTTATTGTTCTCCTCGTGAAAAAAAAAGAAAAAGATCGGCTCGTGTCATAGATTGAGCGCGGCGTGACCGGAGATAGGGCTCCAGCAGGAAAAATAAAGATAGCCCCCGTGGAAATTGATAGATGAACAAAGGGAACGCGGAATATTATTAAAGCGAGGAATGGCGGGGGTAGACTAATGAATGGTGTTGCCTTTTCTTTTTCTACCCTGCCCAAGGAAAATAAAAAGAAATCGGGCGGGGGGCGAGGAAAAGCGAACAGGGCCGGCGCGCAGAGGGTGGAAGAGCGAAATCCTCGATGAATAAGCGCGGCCCGTATATAAACCCGTCATATTCGCATTAACGATATGAAAGGAATATTGACTTACTGTTTCTGGGATACAGTGTACAGAGAGTAATGAAGATTTATCGACGGCGGGCTTTAAACGTCCCCTTCCCGTCGTCGCTGGCAACGACGGCGGTCTTGTAATCGTCCCTTACTACTTGAGTAATCATGTCGCGTTTATTTGACCATGCTCCGGCTTCCCTACCTTCCTTCCATAGACCCCGACGAGTGTCGAGAACGCGTGCGTGTACCTTTAATCCTTATTTTTCCCTCAAACGGATTCCTATTTTCCCGAGCAAAGGCAGTTTCTCCGATTCGAACACGTTCAGACCTCTCGACGCTTCAACCGCAGACCATGGAATATTATTTGTTCAGATTTTGTGTGCTTTTGATCATACTATCTGTGGATCTTCATGCAAAATAAAAATTGTCTGCCCCAGTTACAGAAGACAGGTGTTAGTTTAATATTTATTGTATTACACCTATGATATTTATATGTAATATATGTATACACATGTATATATGTATGTTTCTCTCTCTCTCAATAAATAACCATAGGTTAAGTAGGTATAAGATAGTAGATAATTTAGAATTAAGAAAGGAAAGTTGTATAAGGAGTTGTATAAGGATTTGTAACCCCAAGGGGAACAAAATAAAGTTTATATATATATTTATATGTATTCTAACACCAGTATATATTCTAATATTTATGATGATATACAGAGGATTTTTTAACGGATTCAGCCCTTAACTAACTATCATATTACACCTTTGTAATTCCTTCGAAGTGTGTTTTCCATTCTTTCTTATTTCTTTGTTTATCTGTTGTTTTTTAATTTCCTTCTTCAGTGTCCCTTTCACTTGTTTTCTTCGTATTCTGTCGCCGCCTTCCTTCCCATTATTATTTAGATTTATTATGCGAATATAGTATATCTTGCAATGAGCAAAAGGAAATTCATATTTTCAGTGGAAAAAGAAAGCAAGTGAACAGTGCCAATAAGAAAAATTTGTATTAAGGATTTTAAACGGTTTAACCACTTCAGTCAGTAAAACGGTCAAACGATGATCTCGATTTTTTACGAACCAGAAGAATTCAACACGAGGTACAGCCACCAATTAATGGTTTCTGATTTTTATTGAATATTACGAAACCATTTAATTCATTTATATGTAAACTGTAATGTTACGTCGTGTTGAATCTCGACAAACACACTTTCGTTGATTATACACGTTAATTAAACATGAATAAAATTGCTCGGAATTTTTTGCACTGAAGAGAAAATAGGTATCATTAAACTGCGGATTTAATTGTAATTAAATGCTTCATTACTTTATTCGAGTAATATTTTTATTTTGTTCTACATCTGTTTAATTATCGTTTCTCCACGTAATGTTAAAACGTTCATATTTCTATAAAAATTGTCAATTTCATTAGTACACAAATGCATTACTGAGTTACGTACAACGTGGACATTAAAACGTAAGGGTCATCCATAGTATACGTATAAATTTTCTGTAAACTTGCCCCTTGGTTCAATAAACTTTCTCATTTACCTGCAGATATAAGTTCTGACTGAAAATAATCAGTGTTGTGCGAAGGATAGATATCATTTAAAAGTATGCAACCAAATTTAAGGGAACTAGTTGGCGACGTTTGTGTATGGGCCATTTGCGACTGTATTATCCTGCACAGTGGGTTCTACAGAGACAAAGGAGTAGAAATAAGGAAGACAAAATAGGGAAGTTAATGCAGATAGAGTGGGAGTAGGTCTCTAAGCTCCAAAGCTCATCTTGGACAGCCTAGCGTTATACTAGTGTCTCAAAGACCCCGAAGAAACGTTGTGAATAATATCCTCAAAAATGCATTCTACTCGTTGCACAGCGCAACTTCGCCATCTAATTTGCACCTATTATCGTGTGCAACTGTGTCAGGCTTGTTAATACAATTATCGTGCAGTTTACCTCGCAGAAAATTTCTTTAACAAATTAGACCTACCCAGCACAAAATAATAATTCCCTGTAGAACTTCTTCATTCGTATTCTTCCGAACGTTAACAACGTTTGACACTATGTGTTGTGATACTCAGCTCTACGTTGTTAAACGTTTAATAAATATACAGCATTTAATGTATAATATATATATATATATATTTATCATATGAACATTTTAACCAAACATTAATAACATATCACGTCTTTCCACATCACGAGAACATTGACAACGCAATTCCTTTATTTTAATAACAACGATCGTTCTATGTCTTTCTTCTAATTGAACTTACCGCGTTATACAATCGACGGGCACATTCCCATCTCTAATCTATTTAAATCTTTATTCTAATCATAATACCAACTTTAATACAATAATGTATCTACGCGACACATCATCACTATGATTTTTATTTTGTAAAATTCATTAAATTCAATTAGGATAAAGCAGTCGGTTACACTAGGATTATTTAAACGTACATTAAAAATGGGAAACACTCGATTGTCCTCCCATATTGTGCGGATGTGTGTGGTGAGAATGAAAAAGAAACATAATGAGTGCGAGGTAAAAATGTATAAAGTGAATTTGGTACGTGATGTGAAATAAAGAAATGAGTGTGCACGAAGGAGCATTTGTTTGAACATTTGTCAGTAGTTGTATGATCATCGTTTGCGTTGCATGAAATAATGTTACGTTAAATACATGGTTCGTTTATTAACATATTATAGTTCCATCCACTGCTTGCACACATGTGACGGTTAATCGATAAATTCTTCTCGATCGAAATTAAGACATATAATAAATTTGATGATATCGGCGCCAGGTTCGAACATTTATAGAAAACACAACAAATGTGCAATTATTAAATCATGTTTCTAACGTTTCGATCCCGATGTGGATCTTTTTTGAAGAGACATTTTTGCGTATGTTGTATTAAAAGTGGACAAACATTTAAACAAATATTGAGGAGTTACACGAAAAACAACTTTAGTCCATGGTGGCAGATATGTAACTGATTTGTTGTTTTTTCTATAAATGATCGAACCTGGCGCCGATATCATCAAATTTAATATACGACGGCTAATCTTTGTTTGTATAGTCAAACAGGACAATTATCAATTTCTATTCAGGTCTTTCGAAAAAGTTAATAATCTTTGGGAAGGAAAATCTGTTTTCTTCTTCTAACGAAAACATTGTTATTTAGTAGAGCGATCCGTTCATCTTTATGAAGTGTTCTCGATCAGCATTCAATCGCTTTTGAGTCTTTGTGCCTGGATCGGTTCTTGATTAACTCGGAACGAATGCAAATCTATACATATCAGTACCACGTGACCACTCGAAGATTGGGAGCAGAATGTGACGATACGCTCGTGCAAGTAAGCACGATCGATCCGAAGAGTTTTTTGCCCTAATCGAGTGTCTATATCCTTGCGCTTCCTGCGAGCCACACGGCTCTTCCATGTTGGAATATCGGAGGGCTTTTAAACGGGATATGAATAATCCCAGCCGGTTCATTATTCATACGAACTATAAACATTAAACGTGGAAAAACCGAATGCCTCGGTCAAACGTCCCTTGCGCACCCTCTGCACGTTTAATCATCAGCATTTTAAATAACAAAATCGTGCCAAACAGTTGGGACAGATGGGTTTAATCATTTATGGTAACGGCGCGTTTTGCGTAAAGAGTTTATCGAAAAAATTTACCAAATCAAATTGTTTGCGTAAAGAGCGTATCGAAAAATTGATCAAATGAAATCCTTTGTGTGCCGGGTTCGCATAAGCGTTTAAGCAATCGCCGCAATTTTCGTTTTTTCGTTTCGATACCTTCGATGCATATTATAGTCACATTATTCCTCATTTATTAAAATTATTCAACGATCAAATACATTTTCATCTAACTTCTGTTTCTTATAACTGATTTTCGAACATTTTTATTTTCCGCGAAGAAGAACTGTATTATTAAAATGTGCGAAGTCGATAATGAAAAGGTCGAATATATCCGAGACAGTTTGGATAATTAAATTTTTCAATCGATACGTATATATGTCCATATACCGTGTATAAATACTAATTAAATTTAGCCTGTCTTGGCACCGAGATCTTCAAAAGTTCAACTAAAATTAATTTCTAGGTTACAGAGACACAAAAATTCTATCGAAGTATAATAATACAATACCGTATTATTATAACCACTGAATAAATATATAAAACATGAGAAGATATCTCAGGAACGTTGTAGAAAAATCATGTAACTGGTAGAGCGACCGTGCTAACCTTCCATGTGTCCAGGTATTTGTGAACGACAACGTGATTGACGTTACTGAAAATTTGCCGATATCTTTCCCATAGAAACTGGCCATTTTATGAATGTAAAATGAATGGGAGACGAGCAGCCGTCGCTACGACGAAACTTGAGGACCGAGGTTGCGTATATCAATAGCGGATGGGCGACGGTGTCATTATGCTTGGCAACCGACTGTCCATCGTAAGCGTCACAACGTGCCAGTGGACACCAACTATCACCTGCCTCTGTGTGCAACCACGAGATAAACCTGATTACTTCGTGGCAGCAGAGAGTTCGCCGGATACAGCTGCCCCATTGCCACGTGGTGATATTCCCCCGTTCTTCCAAACACGTCGACAACGACAACTGATTTATACTCGGCTAAAGCAGTATTGAACATCGCCCATGCAAAGTGTATAAAGCTCGTAATCGCATTATCAATTTCCTCCGACTAGAGATACCAGTTAAATAAATCCTGTAAAGTATATTGTTCCATTGATCGACGAGCAATTCCTCACTGTATTTATACTGAGACCGATGTGAAATCTCTTTTGCTCTTTAATTGTTTATAAGGGTCGAGCTTGCCTCAGAAATTGATGAATCAAAGATTCCAGAATAATAATACATCAATTTTTATACTTTAAGCTAACAAACTATGTTTAACAATATTATATTTCGACGAAATCAATCTTATGACACGAACAGAAAGAAATTGTATGAATTATCATCCCGATTTTCCCTATTTCTAGTTGGCTTCTATAGATAAATTCTGTGTAACATGTTCGGTACATTTAATATAAATCAGACCGTTTGTGCAACCAGACCTCTTTTGCTCTTTAATTGTTTAGGGCCTTTGATTGTTTATAAGGGTCGAGCTTACCTCAGAAATTGATGAATCAAAGATTCCAGAATAATAATACATCAATTTTTACACTTTAAGCTCACAAACTATGTTTAACAATATTATATTTCGACGAAATCAATCTTATAACACGAACAGAAAGAAATTGTATGAATTATCATCCCGATTTTCCCTAATTCTAGTCGGCTTCTATAGATAAATTCTGTGTAACATCTTTGGTAAATATAATATAAATCAGACCATTTGTGCAGTCGGCTCTTTTGCTTTTTAATTGTTTATACTTTCATTCCAGGATAATACTACATCAATTTATAAGAATCAATTAACTGACCCATCTCACAACACAAACCGAAACAATTGTCATCCTGAATTTCTCTAATTTCGATTGGCTTCTGTAGATAAATTCTGTGTAACATGATTGGTAAGCCATTAGTAGAAAATAATCTAATATAAATTCTCGAATCATAGGGTTGTTAATTGGAGCCCGTCGATCAAGGAATAATTACTTACTGTTCATAAACAATACCCTATCACAACTCTGACCAAGAGGATCGTATTTCGTTCATTAGAGAATTACCGACTCTCAGTACCCGATTAAATATTAATTCGCTTGAGACGATGAGGTATATGTATTCAACGGTACAGGGATCGATGATTATATGATGGTTAATTCACTTGATCCAATCATATAGTTTAATTACGGCAACACGTAATTTAATTCCAAAAGTCGCAAACGAAAAATTGCAATTTCTCATGATTTTCGGCCTTTCCACTACTTTAGATCGTTTATAATTCGTAAACTAATTAACCAATTTCAATGAAATTTTCAGAACATATATAATTCATACTAGTTTACAAAACACATTTTTTAAATTGTCGTTATCAGCCGAACAAAAAAAGTTGTAAAAATCAATTTTTACTATCGTTTTGCACAATTCCGACCAAATGAATTTTTTCAACATATTTAATAGACGCCATTTACTAAACTAATTTTTTTTATTATTGAGCCACTGAAACCTATTATAGGTTTATTTCGGCTTTAACAAAGATACAGTTTGAGCACATTTACAATATGACTAACCACTAGAGATGCAGATCACAATCGTTTAAAAACTGAAAGATAAATTCACAGGCTTTGACATTTGGTTCTGCAAAGAAGAGGTCCGCTCTTAGTGGTAAGAAAAACTTAATTTTACGTAAATTATTTACAAGTTTTATTCGTTGGGAGTCATATAAACAGCACTGCCATAATACATGATCCAAGTCCACAGAGGCTGAGTACTAAACTAATTCATCTAACCTAACGGAGAAATAGAAGTCGTCTTTTCCATTAAAAAAATATTATTCTGATAGAAAGTGTGTGATCAGTTATGTTCCTTACTGTACATGCATACGACGGACTGTATAATATAGACAATTGTATGTTTTCCAAATTTTCGTGAAAAATCGACCACGACGCGTCGCATGTCGATCCGGCGTTATCCGGCGGTTCCTTTCGCGGCGATCGAACCGATCGACCCAGATCGAAATAATAACAGAACGGCTAACGAGGGCCCGCTTCTCCCTCGTTTTCCTTTCCTTTACAGAGATGCTTTTCACGCCGGCTGGGAACGTGACGGGCTTCCCAACGCCTTTTTGGCCGGCTTCGATGCTGCCTGGCAAACTGCTTTTCCCTTTCCCGAGCGTAGGAAGCCGCGGCCCCCTGCCCCGACCCTCTTCGAGGCCGTCCTGCCTTATTCTTCGTCCCTGTTTTTCTCCTCCATCGTCGCCACAATTTTCTCTTTCTTCGTCTACCCGTTGAATTGGGTCGAGTGCATTTTGTACGATCCCAGAAAGGCGCACGATAAGTCGGAGGATGCGGCCGTCGCGTCGTGTTGGTTACCACCCGCGTGTTTCGCTTCCGATTCGTTACGCTTCTGCGGCTCGGGCTCGACCGAGACCCTCGATTCTCGTCAATCAAACAATTACTTCTCGAACGTACGTCGGAAACGATGAGTGCGCACGTCTCACCCTTAACGGCGCACTCATTTCTTTTCCTTTTCTTTTTCTGTAAGCGATACGATACAGGTTCTTTCTACAAAGATGTATCTCTGTTTGTAAGTTTTGTACAGCGTGTGCAGTAGGGTGGTCCTTAGTTATACTTGGTGAACATTTTTTTGCGAGATTTTTTTGATTAACACCTGTTTCAACTGCTTCTCAATCGCAAACATTTTCCTCCCTACACTATTAACTCTTTTCTGAGTGTACGAGACAACACAGCGCTAAGGTTTATTTTCGACTTCCTCAAAAAATGTAAGATTAGGATTTAACGTCCACCATTTATAATAATTTCATTTATTAATTGTAAGCTGTAATTTATCTTATATGTATGTGATATTGTATGTTTATGTTACATCTATATGTATAATATGATGTATGCTATATCAACCAAACAAGGTTTACTGCATTAATAAATAAAATAAATAAATATTTCAATACCCTCGACATTGTTTTCAAAAAATGTGTAAGTTTTCATATTTTATATAGATGAATTTCTTAACCCTCATCCACACGGGTAATTTTTTGTACTATTCTAAATGAATTTGAAATAGGTACCCGGATACCACGTCGTGTGGATGAGGCTTAAAGGAGGTAATATAAGGGGACGCCAGAGTTTCGAGGAAATATTTCATCGAGTTTTTATATTAGAATAATAATGTGATTTATATTCGTAGTGTCTTATAGATTTCCTCGTTGGGAAACATTGCTATTGTCACTCGCGGCAGATATCGATTCCAAAGACATCACTTTCATTTTGGAGGTCGGTTTCGGGATGCTTGAACAACGTTGTGAAAGTCTCAGCCTCGGAGAAACTGTCCACAAAAAGCGATCGAAGTCCGGGAAAGTTACGATGATGTTCCCGTGAACAAAAAAACTTTGCGAGCGTCATGCATAATTCGTTATCCAATCCATCTCGGAAGTTTCGGAATTTCCTTTTTCCCTGTCGAGGTCTTCTTAGTCAACCCGAACGCGATCTATCTTTAATTGCTCGTACACAATGTGTACTTGAATAAACAATGGAGTCGAGAAATAAACGACTCGAGATGAAAGAAGCGTTGAGATGAGAAAACAACATTTTCATTCCTTTTTGACGAATAATGGTTTGGTTTCGACGTGTTTTTCTACTTGAGCCTTCTTTCTTGATATTACGTTGCATGGTTTCGATTTATTATTACAATTTATCCTGATCCGTGCTTTGTGGATTGAGTGAGTGACACAGGCCAGTCTACTTCTCGTTACTTCGGGTCTAAAGTTTTGCTTTTATGCGCTACTGGGGGATTCACGTTTGTTGGCGTCTCTGTGAACCTTCCAAGAGCTCGGTCTATCGGTTCAATTAAGGTAGCATCATTGTTTTGACTGGGAAAGGAGCTTCTTGTGAAAAGTTGAACCCGCTGCTCGCTGAATAGTAACAGCAATGTTGTCATTGCGGTTGCATCTGGAGGGAAGGAAACGATCGCACGTTCTGCATAGGTATTGTTCGCGGAACACGCACTGATTGGCTTTAGCAGGTAGATTGCCAAGCGAATTTCGTACGGCGGTCACGAATGCGTTACAGTGCTGAGCTAACTGACCGAAATTTTACCTCGTTAACCGAGCCTCATTATCCCCACCACGTTCTCCGAATCGTTTTCTTACCGAGTTTTTATTCGAATAATCCACAGTATTTAAGACTTCTATAATTTACATTATACGTAAATTTGCATTAAATCAATTCCATCGGAATTGATCGCAACACGATATATGAAGCAGAATATACTTGAATATACAAGAATATACCAAAAAGTATTTCAACATAAATATGTACTCAAAGTAGTAAAACAGAGTATCGCATTTGCGTTGTAAATAGAATGACATGAGTTTAAAGAATTATTTACAGGTTCGACGTTACGCCATTCAATGAATTCCATCTGAATTGATCACAACGCTAATTGTATGTGACATATTATTTTCGAACTACTGAAATGATTAAAAAACGAGAGAGATCACTATGTTTTTCCTATTTCTTGCAACAGATGCAGACAATTTCTATTTTGCATGAAGATCCACGGTCTAGATAACTTTGACAATATATTACAAAATCATTTTGATGTTATCGCTGTCGTAATATTCAATTTGTATTTGAATATACCAGAATATACAATAATATAATAAAATATAGTAGAATAATAAATATATTAATGCTATCAGCGCACTGGTTCAATCAATTGCTATTTAAAGGTACTTTTGATCGTACTTTAGATCATTCGGAAGTGCTTTTAAATAACCTTTGATCGAATCATTATAATTAGAATCTATCTATTAGAATCTATTTCATTAGAAATAGATCGAATTAATATTTATTTTTAACAACTCTACGATCGAGATACGTAACTATTTATACCAGAATATACTAAAATATGGTAGAGTATACTTGAATACACTAGAATATACAAGAATATATTTAAATGTATAGCTATGCATCCAGAGTACTAAAACAGTGTTACAAATTATTTTCGACCTACTAAATTGATTAAAAAAGTAAAGAAACTCCTATATTGAATCTTTCTTGCAACGGATGTAGAAAATTTTCCATGAAGACCCACAATCTAGCAATAACCTTGACAGCATCTTAAGAAATCATCTGGTTCGAGTTTATTGATGTTGTAAATATGCAGCCGGAGTACTAGAACAGAGTGCTACAATTGCGTTCTAAATGGACTGAGATGAGTTTGAAGAATTATTTACCGGTTCGACGGGCCGCCATTTTGTCCGGGTAAGAGCGGCAGACCCTCGAGCCTCTAATTACGAGGCTCTTTGCCCGCGAGACGCGTTACCGTTGAATGCGACGATGCAGTCTAAGCGGAATGACATAATACCGAATCATTGTGCCAGCGTTGGATAGCGCGACTTGAGACCTGGGGGGCAGAATGGAACTTGGAAAAGATGGCCGTCAAGTGCTTGGAAAGAGAGAGAGAGAGAGAGAGAGAGAGAGAGAGAGAGAGAGAGAGAGAGAGAGAGAGAGAGAGAGAGAGAGAGAGAGAGAGAGAGGGGTGAGAGGGAGAGTAGAATGACGCAGGACAGAGGCGACTTAGACAGTTTGGACGGGGAACGCTGAGAAATGGCGAGATCCGCGAAACTGTCGAGCTACCTCATGGAATGCCATGAGCCCTGGTAAACGCTATACTCGACCGTCTCTCGGCATGGGGAAGATTGCTCGAGGTGCGGGAAACGTTCACGGGGTGAGGCATTGTCTTCGTTAACAACCGCGGGACAACGAACTGCGTAATTTATTGCAATTAAAGTCGGGCATTGTCGCGCGGTGTTATCGGAAGCAGGAAATGTACGGAGCCTCAGCGGTGTTCGTGGTATATTAAATTATACTTAATCCCGTACGAAGATCCAGCTCCCGAAAGGATTTTTTTCTTCGGTCCCGGATGGTGCCGAGGTGGGCTACGCGCTCCCATAACTTTTCGTAAGCGACTCTAAGCATTATTCTAAGTTACCGTTACTCAACGACGGCGTGCGCATACCGGCAACTCCATTTAAGGCACCGATGGTACAGCATCTCGCGCTGCAACCGACGCCACAAGCACTATCAACTCTTCTTTCCCGTGTAATACACAAGCTGCACGGTAACTTTATAGAGCAGATTACACCCGCGTGTTTCGCGCATTAACGTCAAACTCTTTGCCCGCGAACGATGCTGACGGGACGACCTGTGTGCATCCGAGTACAGGTGCGCATTAGCTGCACCGAAAGATACTCGATAAAAGATGAACGCGTGTAGGGTTACTAAGAGAAGAAGCTTCATGCCCGGTAATGCGCCGAGCGGCTGATTATTCCGCTACACGATGTACCCGACGCAACGCGTCCGGGTTTTCACGGTAGGTTTACAAAGTTAAACATTTTTTCTCGATCGCACTTGAAATATATAATAAATTTATGATTTCGCCGCATGGTTCTATAAAAGAACCGAAAGAATAAATAATTATAAAAATTCTCTGTATCTCGATCGACAATTGTTCAAAACTACAATTAATGTTATTGGCGCACTGGTTCGATCAATTGGAGACAATAAGCAAATTTGCAAAAATTACATGAAATTTAATTCGATGTTTCTGTCTAAGTTTGGACCATTTACAAGAATGTAAATTTTCAGTATTGCGTCTGTAACAATTTATCAATTCATTAATATATTGATAGGTTAATGCATTTCCGAAAAAGCAGAAAACACTAATTTATTAACAATAAAAAACAAATGTATTAAGTAACTCACATACTTAGAAAAATGTATTAATTTAAATTCTTAAGAGTCAAGAAACCACGTGTTGGTTCCATGCCGGTGGTATGTGGACTGAGTAAACCGAGACAATTTGAAACAAACAACCAAACTTTTTTTGCGTCAATGTCAAGGATGCTTGGTATGGAAACCGTTGGTATTCTCAAGGACTGGTCGGACACAAAATTGTCTTTAGCTAAGAATGTTTATTGATCGAACCATGCGCCGAAATCATAAATTTATTATAGGTTTACAAAGTAATGGTATGATTTTTTTAAATCAATAACTTTTTTAGTCCAGGATCCACCGACCATTTTTACAATTGATTACTATCAAGCTAATATTCCGTGAGTAGCATCATTTTGATGAGACGCCCAACTTTTTCTCATGTGGTAGCTCGATTGTGGTAGCTAACAGGGGTAGCAGGGATAAAATATGTCGATTTGACGATTCTCCAAAATTTATTACTAACTGGGTTTCTTTTGTTAAATGTCAAGATAATTATCTAAATTATTCGAAAAAAATATTTGTCCTACAAAATGTATGGTTTGATCAACGAGTCCCCTCCTTCCAACATGTATCGATAACGAGGTCATCAAAAATGATTACTAACCAGCTGATTTTTTTACTGTTGCTTAGTTAATATTTATATAATTTAACAGCCACACTGTGCAACAAATTGCGTGGTACGTTATCCCGGTTCTACGCTCAAAAGTTGTAGTATCTCAGATTTGAACATAGGTTTGAAAAAATAATTAATAGCGACCCGGAGATCTGGGCTGGGTCCGGGTTAAATTTATTTTTCAGGTTAAGTGTGGATTACATCTTAGGGGCGAGATGTTAATCTTTTTCCTGATTAAATTTCATCGGTTTATCCCACTTTACACAATTTACGGCGTGAATTTCGTTCGATTAAAAACGGTGCGAACGTACCGGAATTATTGCAGACATTGGAAACATTCACGTAACTTCGCCATGATTCAAGTTTTCGCAACGTCGATTTCGCCGACAAAACAAACTTTTTCTTTAGTCTGATTTTTATGAAACGTACAACGCACAAGATTACATCAGTTTCAGCACTGTTTTTTCCATTGAACTCCAAGGTTGAAGAGCTTCTACTATCTGATGAAAGCTTCGTGGAAATACTGTTTTCGGTTGGATTACGTGAAAACAAATACGGTAGAACCTCGGTTATTCGAGCTCTTCGTTATCCAAACGCTGGGTTAGCGGAACAAGTTTCAGAAGTTAAATTTACCACAATAGTAGTATTACGTACAAATCGTTGCTCAACATTTTGGAGCTTTAAGTATTTAATCTGTGTTTCAATAACATTAAATATTTCACGTAGGTAATAAACATATGTTTCTTACTGCGGCTGCAGTTTACTAGACCGCAAGTTGTATGCATTTCTGACAGAATCGAATATGTGAAGGTATTAGTGTTATTTAAAATTTATACAGAAAGAAAATACATTTTTTTTATTGAGATTCGGTTGGTTAGAGATGACTTGGGAAGTTTTCGTTTTGCACAAAGATCGGTATTGATCACCGACGGCGACCTACGTTATACGAAGAGGAAGGAGGTGTTCTATTGTATCAAAGAGAGGCAGCCAGAACTAACCAACATGGACAGGGTAATCTTTCTTTATACTCGGTAAGATCGCGTGGGATATCTTTGTAAATTTCGCGACATCGCTCTTGGGGAGCAACCTGTATGGGTAAGGAATTTGCAAGGATAGCCCCGAGCAAAAACTCGAAAACTTGTAATTGTGGAGGAGAAGTTCGGGCAACGTTTTAAGGGTGTCGTCATGCAAACCCTTGAGAGAGGGTAACTGGTTTGCAAACAAGTGAAATTGCTACCTAAGGTCCTGGATGCCCACGGGGATCGCAAATTCGAGCGCTCGAATACTTTTATATTTCGTAATATATTGCCTGCGAGAGGAAGTAAGCTTGTCAAACAAGTGCGTCTTTAAACATGAACTTCCATCAGGCTTTATAGCTTGAAATAGATCTTTCGCTTTGAAATTAAGACTTCTTCACGTTTCAATCGCTGGCTCGCTGACAAGACTTCCTCCTTGGCCAGGTCGAGGTGAAATTCTCTTCGACAATGCTTCAAGGACACATCTATATTTATTCATGTACGACGTATTTGTTCTTTAACGAAAGAATTGTAAATCGTCCTTATATGTTCTGTTAAATTGCGTGTTCCTTGAAGGGTCGAACGACGAGCGCGTGTTTTGTGTATGTATTTCCCCGAAGTCAGAGGACTGGGCGAGAGCGTTTGTTTACGTTTTTTGAGGATGCAGGTGTCTCCGAGGGGACTTATGTGTGCGTCTGTGTGCGTCTGTGTGCGTGTGACCGCGTGACGATCGAGGCGTTCGAGACGCGTCTCAGTAGCTATTGGTTGTTAGCCGTTGACACACGAATGTGAACATCCTCTTTCCACGATATTTCTAATTCGTAATCCTTATATAATCCCTATATAATCCCGTTAATTGTGGTTCTATTTGAACATGTTCTATGATAGAATGCTCTCCCTTTCATTTGCAATTCTCATCTCAAACATGAATGTATCTACGAGGTACTGGCTTACTGATCTTGCTTAACATCCATCGAATGTTATAACTGTAATAATTATGTTTAATCTATGGTATGATATTACGAAGGTATCCGATGAATGTTAAACAACGTTCGTACGTCAATACCTCGCTAATTGTAAAGCGAATAACATCGATTGTAATTTTCCTTTAATAACAAATTATAATTTGTAATTCCCTGCGCATTTAATTTCGGTTTTTTGCAGTTCACTTGATCTTTTACTTTGCATTGTCGAAGGGTTATGGCAACACGATCTTCCAATTTTTTCATCCCAATTAAAAAGAAATCATGCAGTGAATGGTTAAGGAAACACTTCAGATGATCGGGAGTTGTTAGGAACAAAATTGAAGAAAATTCAGAGTGCAAAAAGTTAACGGAATAACAGATGGAAAACAATGTGACCTCACAATGTTAGCGTTCACCACTGAGGGGTTAAGAACCGCTAATCCAGAGGATAAACGCAAGCCATCACAGTGGTAAGACGACTAATGAGTGACCGTAAACATGGACGACCGCCATCTTATCATAGAACAGGCTACAGAGTCGCCGGTACACAGGGACGAATATAAACTGGGTGTGGAATAGGATTGGTTTCGATAACTTCCAGAAGGAGTCCTACAGAAGCAATAGCAGATAAAAAACCAATTTCAAATAGACAAGCTGCTGTAAAACTTGAAAGATTAGATTCTCACGACACATCCTGAAAAATGTTATCGTGAAACCCCGAGACATTCAGAACTTCTGGTCCAGAGGCTAAACGAAAGCCACCACAGCAGTGAGACGACTAATGAGTGACCATAAGCATGGCCGACCTTATCGTAGAACAGGTTACAGAACCGCCGGTACACAGGGACGGATATAGAGTGGGTGAGGAATAAAGATAGATGGGGATCGGTACAAGCATGACCAACATCCAGAAACAGTCCTGTCGAAGCTGTAGCAGATGGAAAACCAATTTCACATTTAAAAAAAACTGCTGTAAAACTTAAAACAATGAGACCTCACAATGTTACCGTTCAACACTGACGAGTTAGGAACCGCTTATTTAAAGGATTAACGAAAGACATCGTAGCAATAAGACGACTAATGAGTGACCATAAACATGGTCGACCGCCATCTTATCATAGAATAGGCTACCGAGCCTTCGGTACCCAGGAATGGATACACAGTAAAGTGGGTGAGGAATAAAGATTGATGGGGATCGGTACAAACATGACCAACTTCCAGAAGGAGTCTTGTTCGAGCAGTAGCAGATGGAAAACCAATTTCACATAAAAAAAAACTGCTGGGAAACTTGAAACAATGAGACCTTACAATGTTACCATTCAACACTGACGAATTAGGAACCGCTTATCTAAAGGATTAACGAAAGACATCGTAGTAGTAAGACGACTAATGAGGAATAAAGATTGATGGGGATCGGTACAAACATGGCAAACGTCCAGTAGGAGTCTTGTTCAAGCAGTAGCAGACGAAAAACCAATTTCACATAAAGAACTGCTGTAAAAAGAAAGACCTCAGGCACATTCTCGAAACGCTACCGTTCAACAGTTAAGAACCGCTGATCGAAAGGATAAGCGAAAGACGCAGTAGTCAGACGACTAATGAGTGACCATAAACATAGTCGACCGCCATCTTATCATAGAACAGGTTACAGAGCCGCCGGTATACAGGGACGGATATAGAGTGGGTGGGAATAGGGGTTAGGTAGGGGTGGGTACGAGCATCGCTAACTTCCAGAAGTAGTCCTATCGCGGAACAACCAGATACGGAGATAGAGGGTGCCGGCGGGCAACCTCTTCTAAAAGTGGCACCTAAAACTTTAAAT
The DNA here is from genome assembly GCA_916610235.2 of Lasioglossum morio. NCBI lineage: Eukaryota > Metazoa > Arthropoda > Insecta > Hymenoptera > Halictidae > Lasioglossum > Lasioglossum morio. Next base: position 19,171,310 of record OU744323.1, on the reverse strand, counting down.
CTCGTATCTCACGCCTAAGACGCCGCACCCCTAAATATTTGATCCTCCTTGCTCTTTCCTTTCTTCCTCGCGGAACGCTCGCTCTTTAAGTTATCTTTTCCCGTGAATTCATAAGCGGACCAGTATTTCGGTGTCCGCTCGAACTTCTCGCCCGCATAAAAGGAAAACTCTTAACGAGAGGAACGGTTTTAAAATAAGGAACTTTTCATAATAATGCACGAGCCCTCTCTCGTTGCCATCCTACGCCGTCTTCGTTTCGAATTGAGAACCGAGGCTACTCCGGTGCCGTTGCGGACTCGAATTACATCCTCCTTTAAATTCGTGCGGAATGGAACCTTTGAGACAAAGGATCTCGCAGGGAATACTCTTTAGTCGGCCGGGCTCTCGTTTGAATATTCTGTAAACGGCAAATCGTGGCATATTTTCTTTCGATACACCTGGTTCGGCGAATTAACCCTCGAATGGCGGTAGTCGGGCACGTTCTGACCCAGAGTTGTAAACTTTCTGTCGAAATTCGAAGTTTTTAGCGTGTGCAACGAAAAAGGTAACCAATCACCCGATCTGTTTTTCCAGTTTCCCCACCCTGTGTTTCTTCTATGTCACCACCACGAGCTCCAGAATTTCTAATAACTCGTGGTGGGGATCGATGGCATGCAACGAACAAGAATTCCGTACTATAAACGAGGTTCTAATGTAGTTTAAATTCCTAGAAGTTGATGTTGCGCATTTATGGTAAAATTGAATAGCTGAAATACAGAACTGTGAATACATTAGAAGAGTTTAAAAAACATTGTTACGCTACTTTAAATTTGTTGAATTTATAGATAGAAATTAATTTTCATTCGTAGGCTTTTATAAAATATAATTTATTATCAATCGATGTACGCGGTATGATCGATTTGTGCAATGCGAGATAATGAATGTCAGTTTGATGTAAAACGCGAGATATGGTTGATTGTAAACAGTTATTAATTATTTCTTCCTGTACGTATTTATTGTTATACATTAATGTTTATTATAAGTTATTCCATTCATTGAAATATGTTTGAAATGAGAAATATAATCGCTATTGTTCGTTCCATAATCTACGAGGTACTGGCTTACTGATCCTGCTTAACATCCATCGAATGTTATACCTGTAATAATTATGTTTAATCTATGGTCATTACGAAGGTATCCGATGAATGTTAAACAACGTTCGTACGTCAGTACCTCGCTAATTGTAAAGCGAATAACATCGATTGTAATTTTCCTTTAATAACAAATTATAATTTGTAAATCCCTGCGCATTTAATTTCGGTTTCTTGCAGTTGATTTGATCTTTTACTTTGCATTGTCGAAGAGTTATTGCAACACGAATTACGATTGACATGGTGATTTGCTATTGTCAGAAGTGTACATGAGTCATGCAATTAAACCAAATTGTGTCCAAAAAGTTAGTCAGGAAAAATTGTCGAGAAAAATAACTATATTTATTGGTCCACAATTTCTCTTTGTACGTCACCTTAACAAAATTACTTTGGTTCTATGAAATTTTTCAGTGTCCTATTTTTTCTCAGTCTATCAGAAGGAAAAATTAAGTGATATTGTTCAAACGGAAAATATGAAAATGATCAAGTGAATCTTTCGAGCATGTCTCTGAATAAAATACTCAAATAAAAGAAAAGAAGTAGTTGAACTTTAAAAAAATATATGAAAGCGACACATTTATAAGGAAATAGATCTTCCTACCACTTATCCTTTTCCTTTACAGCTTTTTATTTTCTCAATACAAACTCAAACTTTAACCTGTTCCAATTATGTGACTAAGCTTAAACGGAGTTTGTTCAAACTTGAAACAATTTACCTTTAGTTAGCTTAAATAATTACTTTCTATAGACATGGAGTGCTCGTAATAGGTAGATCGTAGAACTTTCTACTTTCCACTTTCGTGGACAAATTTACAACTGCAATCAATTCTGTAATGATGTGTATCTCATTGTAGTATACAGGATGTTCCAGGTGTTAAAGTGCAAAACTATAATGGCGATTTACTGCAATATAAGTCTTTCGAAATATAAAGTAGGTTAATACTTATTTTATAACTAATGTCCTGCTGCATCCATTGATTTATTAAATGATACATCATTCTATTGAAACAATGAGAAAATTGACGTTCGTTAATCTTCACGCGAAAAAACTAATAACACCAAAATATGACTTACTCGATACCATTCAAATTTTCTCTTGAAACGGAAATTAGATTAGAAATAACTGTTTCACATTATTTTCTAGACATAACAAGAATGTGTCTATCCAAATTTTTGGCCATTTTACCAATAATATATACCCAAAGAAATAAATTTGGTAAATAATTCCTCAGGGAAGTATTTTAACAACCTTAATAATCGCACAATAAACTTTTTTTTTCTATCCGACCAGTCCTTGAGAATACCAACAGTTTCCATACCAAGCATCCTTGACATTGACGCAAAAAAAGTTTGGTTGTTTGTAAATGTTTCGCCATTCATAATAAAGGTAAAATTTTTTCTCGATCGCACTTGAAATATATAATAAATTTATGATTTCGGCGCATGGTTCGATCAATAAACATTTTACCTTTATCATGGATGGCGAAACATTTGCAAACAACCAAACTTTTTTGCGTCAATGTCAAGGATGCTTGGTATGGAAACCGTTGGTATTCTCAAGGACTGGTCGGACAAAAAAAAATGTTTATTGATCGAACCATGCGCCGAAATCATAAAATTATTATATATTTCAAGTGCGATTGAGAAAAAATTTTACCTTTAACAATTGCAAATTAAGAATATTAGAACCCGTCATTTGGACGGGTCCAGTATACCTAGTGTTAATATCGTAAATAATTAAATTTTATACGGTTGAATGTATGTATGTATCGTATTAGCAGACAACCCTATATATAGTAAAATTTATAAAAGTAGAAAATCGAAAATAACAACAGAATTGTAAAATTACGATCGCCAACGAATTAGAAAAAGAAGACAGATCGAAACGAACGCGCCCGTGACAAACGCGTCTGTCAACGATTCCTTATAATAAATACGGCTATTCCTTACAATGTGTAAGAGGATAAAAATGTTCTTCACAATTAATTAATTCGGTACGTAATCGCTGAAGGTGCAATCGGTATATCTAACGCCGAGTACCGGTGACCGCTGCTCCTAGAACAGCTGTAGAAACTTTGCCATCCGCGACACTAAAAACAGAGAAACTATTGTTGAGCATTATTAACGAAACGGGACCTATTCTAAAGGCGACGCATTTAATTTCTCCAATTCTCGCCCGGTGTTGCAGGTCGCGCGATAACGTTCCTGCAGCTTGTTACGCAAACAATTCGCAGTGCCACGGATTTCATGCAACGTCAATAAATTAGTAGCAGGGTGCTTGATAAAGGAGGGTCCTTAATTTCGCGCAATTACCGGCGATACTACGTGGAATCGATGTAACGAATGTTTTCGGGGTGGGCGACTGGGGGGTGAAATTGCGACTGCATCGGCGTTACCAGTATCCACGCTCTTCCCAAAGTAGGTTATTTAAAATTGTTTCACTCTTTCGACATACTATCGCGTTTGACCAACACCAAATTACACTTTTCTCAGTGCTTGGCGAAATTGAATTACTTAAAGAAATTTGCTCTTTCTAAAATTGTCCGGAGATCTTCAATGTACAGTGACTCCCACTAATATTCGGACACTCTTAAAAAGACGATAACTTTTTTAATATTGTACTATATCATTTAAACTTTCTTTGGGAAGCTAGAGCAATTAGTTTGCTACAGGATGTGAAAAAATATTTTGTCGAAAATTGCAATTGATCGGAATTGTAGACAAAATACTAAACGTTGCATTTTACAACTTTTTTATGCGGGCCTATATTGAAAATTTAAAAACTACATTTTGTAGATCTGTGTCAATTAAACGTATTCTGAAAATTTCGTCAAAATCGGGTGACGTTGCAATGAGCTACAAACGTTTAAAGATGGTAAAAATTGCAGATTTTCACGATTTTCAGCCTATAACTGCAGTAAATCGAAGGATTCTTATATCTTTCAATGCCTGTCGTTCTTTTCCGCATCAACCGCTTTCGATGAAACTTTCACAGTGCATATGTAGCTCATTGCAACGTCACCCGATTTTGACGAAATTTTCAGTATACGTTTAATTGACACAAATCTACAACACGAAGTTTTTAAATTTTCAATATAGACCCACATAAAACAGTTGTAAAATGCAACTTTTAGTATTTTGTCTACAATTCCGATCAATTGCAATTTTCGACAAAATATTTTTTCACATCCTGTAGCAAACTAATCGCTCTAGCTTCCCCAAAAATTTCAAATTGTATAGTACGATATTAAACAAGCTATCGTCTTTTTTAGAGTGTCCGAATATTAGTGGGAGTCACTGTATGTATTGTTCACGCATGCGAAAATTGACGTATAAACTATAATTGGAAAAGTGTCGTGTCGTATACAGCGACAGATGATGCTGCAGATTATTAACACACATATACAAAAATACCAGCTTTCCTTTGTTTGTTATACATTTAAGCTTGTGCAAATGGAGAAATCTATCTATAACGTTAAATCCAATTAATTCGACGACTTGAGCGATCCATTCTTACCCAGAATATAAAAATAACGTGTTGAAATGAAGGACCTTTGGAAATAGAACTTCACCGCAGTAAAAGGTTTCGGGTAATCAATTGTGCAGTGGTAATAATAGTCTGCCACTCGAAAATTAATTTGGCGGTTGTATCTGCTTGTTGTATCATCTTACAGAAGTTGGTTACTAAATATTCATTTGCTTAAACAACCGTTCCTGACATTTTGGTAAAAGTTTCATTAAGAAATAATTAAAAACAGAAAAGTATCAAAACAATTGTTCTAACATGTTAGAAATATTCAAAATTGTATGGTCCAATATTAAAAAGGTTCTCGTCTTTACAAGAGTGTCCAACTATTAAATGGGAGTCACTGTATACAATAAATACAGTCGAATCGACGCCATAAACTCGCCCCCATAGAGTAATCCGTGCACCCCCTCGGACTCTACATCGAGGCAGGCTATAACACTGTTCTTTACTCCGCTAGGGTCAATAAGACGATTCCTGATTACCGGAAACCGGAAGCGTTCGCGAGGAGGGTGGAATCGAAGTAGCAGGATGTCTGGGTAGTCGGGGGAGAGGGTGCTTTTATCCTAAGCAAACAGTATTTGATATTCTGAAATCCTGATTGCTGCTTGAGTGAGAGAATGTTCAGCCGACAGGTGCGAAGCTGCTCCCGGGTTGGCAGATTGGGAAAGACGGAGGAATAAATGCGGCGCGGCGGACAGAAATAAGGGAATAAAGGGGGAAAGAGGAAGACCGTAGACCGATGGCAGGTGGGGAAGGGGATGGGGGCCTGGGGGTAGGTAGAAAACCGGGGAACAGCGTTACCTCCAGCGATAAACTCCGGCGGAGGGATCCTCGGGGAAATAAAGTTCCGGAATGGCTGCGAAGGAGCGGCTTAGCTCCACCTTCGCCGTTGCGGTCGCTCTTCTTTCGCTTGACCTCTGACGAATCGCGCGAGTAGCATCAACCCCTTTGTTGCGTATTTTCGCCTGGCCTTCTGAACCACGAGTGGCGCCACTCGACCACCGCTTATTCGAAACAAAGAAGTGACCCCTTCGCCTTTTTCCCGCGCGTCGCGTCGTGACCTTGAGATCCTTGTTCCTCTACATCTTACCTTCAATTCATCAACCCTGAATGGGCTTCAACCTTCAACCCTCGAATCATGGACCATTTTTACCACGCTTATATTAGCTTGGCGAGTTGTCGTTGTCGTTGTTGTACGAGTCAAATTTTGAAATCGAATTTCAGACCACTTCTCGATCAGCTAGAGACTTGAAATTTTCAACATAGCTCAGAACTGGATTACAATGCAATATTCAAAAAAAAATTTTTAAAAAGACTGCGTTTAGGATTTATACACTATTTTTAAATATTTCCCTTCCGTCCCTCATTATAACCAGATACCGGATTTTATGCATTTCTTACAAGAACGAATAGGTGTCATTTGGAAAAGTAAAAACATTAGAATATCAAAATAGTGTTATACTATTTTTCACTTACTATATACAGGTGTGCCACGTAACACTTTTCACGGTTTCTCAAGTACATACTTACTTGCGATAATGTGACAAAAATTTTTTTAAAATAAAAGTTGATCAGTTTTCGATCGGTTAAATATAGCAACAAAAACAGTTCAATAAATTTTCTCTTTACTATTGTAAAGGCCACCTTCATTTGCTTAAATGACACTTCAAGATTGTCCGTAGGTCATGGTATACTAGGTCATTGTCAAAAATACAAAGTGCCATTTAAGAAAATGAAGGAGACCTTGACAATACTACAAAAAAGAAACATTTATTTGAAAAATCGTGAAAAGAAGAAAAATGAATTTTTATACCACTCCAGTTTATTGCAATTCAGGTAATAATGTTTATTTTGCATATTGGATGATACAGATAATTTTTTTAATAAAGGTACAATAGAATTTGAATTGTTTTTGACATTTACAACATGGCATAAAAATAAATGGAATTTATGTAGAGCTTCGGTGAGCAATGTCATTTTGCATTAAAAAAATGGATTAGTTATCATCTCGGTCGGATTGAATTGTATCTGTTAACACGAACATAAATGACTACGCGAGAAAAAGCGATTGAAATATTTTGCGGATTTACGGTCGCCACCGTGATGATTTCGGTAGCGGTGGCCGTCATTTGTACTGTTTTATTAAATGCAACTCCGAATAAAATGTTAAACTGTGTAACACAAAGAAATCCCATTAAGACCCTGAACGTTGCAGCGTGCGTCACAGTTTGAAATAACAACGCACGTGAAATTAATTTGGATATATTAACACAAAGTGGAGGAAATGCTGGTCGTTATAAATATGCGACGCTGGTAATGAGCATGTTAAGCGGCATGGATTACTGATGAAATTTTGTTTCCTCAGTAATCCCTGGTAACAGACATATTTTTCGAATGTTCGTCGTCCAATATGTTCCACACTTATTAATTACTACAATGCAGATATTTCTGGGAAACAAGTAAAATTTTTACAGTTTTACATTTGACTTGTGTTCAATGATTCCGGTTGTGAATTTCGTTTGAAATGCATAAAACCCGCGATCGATTAATTCGGTAACGTTATTATACGATAATAAACATTTGATGCAGGTAAATTTTCGATATGAATGCAGATCGTTCCGCTAATAACCGCGCCAATAATTTTGATTCAGCACATTGTGCCGGGGCTATTAAATTTAATTATGTCTGCGGTGTATCTTTGCGATCTAGAATAATAACGAGAAGAATAATAACGCTATTGGAAGACAATGCTGGCTACTTATTCTTTTCCCTCCCCTTTCGGAGGGCGCACTTGAGCCGCGAGCAGCTTGGCACTTGTTCAGTTTCCAACTTAGCTTCCTGTCTCGATTCCCTCTACAAAATAAACCCGATTCCATTTCTGACTGGTTTTGTTTCTAATGAACTCGCTTCGCAATTAGTTCAGATTCTATCAATTTGAATTATGACAACAAAGCTTCAGCATACACCGCCGAACACACAGTTGGTATTATGATCTGTGCCGGCAAATCCGGTTTTACTCGTGATACGGCGAATTCCGCTGGATTTAAACACTGCTTCTATGCTTAATGCTATGATATAATATCCACTTTTTATCTCCTGTCGGAATCCGGCCGGAACATGGCTCATGCTCCAGACGAGCGAGATTTTCTTCCAGCATGGCAGCTCGTGGATGTCTTATTTTCAGCGTCCTTACTCCTTACGCTTCCCGGACTGTCATAATCGCTCGCGTTACCGTTTCTATTAAATACACCGCCTCACAGAATCGATCACACACACTTTAAGAAGGTTATTCTGATTTTTCATTTTTAAAAAATCGATGTTTCCATTTTCTTTGATTGCAAGCGTTGCAGAGCACGTGTGCAAAAGGATTTGTTTAAATTCGTAAAGTTAATTATTCATATTTACTTACAATTGATAGCTGAATCTTAATCTCAAAGAGACTCCGAAAGTATTATGGTCGAATGTTAAAATGTTAATAGTTATTAGAGGATATCCACTTTACCTCTTAGTCTACTTGTTCTCCAATAATTATAAATTATTATATATATATATATATATATATATATATATATATATATATATATATATTAGCCCTTAGGCCCTACGATTTATTATCTACGAGTAATTTCCTAAACAATGGAGAAAATTTATATCTATTGTATGTTTTTTGTTTTCCAATAATTATAAATTATTATATATATATTATATAATAAAATTAATATATTTATTAGACTCTGTCTAAAATTTTCATCACGAGTCTGAGACGATATTGTAGGACAAGGGGTTAATATTGTCCTCGACTGTATCGAATTTGTTTCGAATCTTGTGTTAGCAATGAATTTTATTCTTGGTTACTTCGTTCGCCATGAACTACCAAGCTTAACTAACCGGATTAGCTTGTACACGCGTGAATTCAGCATGGTTTAAAGTAGTAATGCCACTGGCGAGCTACCTGAGCGATTAGTCTATACCTCCAGCGAAAGGAATAAGTAGAACGATGCCATTATCAAGGACGAACGAGTTGGATAAATTACAGCTCTGCTCTTTTATCAGTTCATTCAACGAAAGCACTTGAAAGTTCTTTTGAATCTTGGCCAGAAGAAATTTTTCCCTAGAGCATTTCTTGGCTAAATGTTACAACGTATAAGTCAGGGCACTTATACAAATGTTGAAAACAAGGTATACTCATGTGCAAAAGAAAGAAGCACCCGGCCGTATTTAATAGAAAAATGTAACAAATCAAATAAGAATATAGTCAGTTTTGGAAAAGGATTCGACTGTTCAATTAAACAGATACAATACAATTTCTACATAAAGGTATTGTTTGACATTGTATTTTATAACTATACTGGGTGCATCTTTCTTTATCACAGTAGTCTACATTCTGATGAGTTGCAATACTGAAATGATATCATCCATTAACGTAATAACGATTAGCCGTGCGTGTAAAGGGGCTGGTCTCGCAGTCAAGTTTTTGCTAAAAGTAAAATAAAAGCTAGAAAGCGACAAAGGCTCAACTGCGAGACCAACTCTTTTACGAGCACGGCTCATCTTCATTGCATTGGTAGATTATGTCATTCCAGTGTTTCAACTCATCGGTACCGTTTTGTATTAATATTTTAAAAGCAATTGACTGTGTGTTGAACCCGACTTCGAAACACACGTTGTTGTCACACACGTTTAATCTGTGTCTCAGTATGGTCTTCTCTTGTCAGGGGAATATAAACTCTGCTTTGTGAAAGTGAACGCTTTAAGCTTTAAAATCAGGTTATGGTTTTTTCATTTGAAGTCATTATTAAAAATATTGTTTTATTAAATACTAGCTGACCCGACAGACGTTGGCCTCTCCAATTTTCAATAAATTTATTTGAATCGTGAGTTATGGTCTTGAGTTCGTACAAAGATCCCATAGAAAATAGCACTTTCATTTTTTCCCGAATTTTCTATTTTTCCAGGCAACTTCTCCAACTTTTCATTCCCTAAAAACCTTAAGACGTCAATAATGCAGCTTCCTATTAAAATATTGATTAAAAGCTGCGACATTCGTTGTTTTGTTGTATTAAAATATGATTCAGAAATCACTTTTAGTTTTTCCCGAATATTCTATTTTTCCGGGCAACTTTTCCAATTTTTTTTACGCTAAAAACCTTATCCAAACTATTAGGAACATTTTTTTAAAATAGTTAGCCAAATAGGTGCAGCTTACCAATGAACAACATTTAATTTTTATTTGTCAATTACTAAACATTTAATTATTGAAGGAGGTGTAACGTCAATTTCATATGCATACAATTAATACAATCATATATTTAGAATGGAATTATTCTAAATATTTTCTGTATTCTATGGAATTCTATTCCTCAAATTTTATATTGAATTTATATAATAGTTTCCTCAAATTATATATCAGTACTCTAAATTAACAATTCTTTTATATAAAATCCCCTCAAATTTTATATTGAATTTAAATTTATATAATAGTTCCCTCAAATTATATACAAGTACTCTAAATTAACAATTCTTTTATATAAAATCCCCTCAAATTTTATATTGAATTTAAATTTATATAATAGTTCCCTCAAATTATATACTTTGTAACAATACTTATATTGTTTATTTGTTGACTGTATTCTAAATGGAATTATTCTAGATCGTAAGAAACGTTTAATTTACGAGTAAAAATAGCTCCGAGTGCAAAAAAATTCGTTTTGACTTCTGAATGGTGTTGTCGAGAGTGCCTGAACGAACCCCAAACCGTTAAGATTGATGAACGATTAAAGGTCGTTTATATATTTTATTGATATTCGATGCACGGAGACTCGGCGCCGATTCGGCGAAATTCCGAACCGCGGGGTTGATGTATGATCTCGTTCGCAGGCCGAACGAGTCCGACGAGTATTTTCGGTTCATTTCGTATTAAAATTATAATACCATCATCAATCGTAACCGCATGAAATCGCGGCCGCGCCCCCATTATTCGACTTGGTTATCAGAGAGCAGATATTCAAACCCGATTCCGCCGAGCTGCTTATTGCACAAAGCCTCCGCCCGGTCAGTGTGCGCGCGAGCGAAACACGCGCCGCTCCAACGGTAATTACTACTCATTAAATTAAAATTCTCGTGGATTATGCACCGTAGAGAAATCGAGTGCGCCCCCCTTTTTCCTGTTTTTTTTTTTTTCGCGGGTCGTTCGAAACGTGACTTATTGGTGCGCTCGACTTCCTGAAACTCTGCTCGTTTATCAACACTAATTCGGAAATTAGTTGGCCGCGTCGTTATTAAAATTTATGAGACCTACTGCGACCAACTTCTCGAGAGTAAGATGTTCGCGCAGCTGTTGATACTCTTTTTGTCTTCTCTCTGTTGGGCTCGATTTACTTCCCGATGGTGTCTGGATGACAGATTTTATGCATTTATAATATCCAGAGTTGTCTGAACGAAGTTGATGTTTCCGTAACGTTTCACGAAATAAGGTGCTCTTATTTTATTTAGAACCTGACGGGTCCGTTTATCATTGCAAAAGTCAGCTAATTTTTCCCTCACTTTAGATCCTGTAAATTAAAAGTCAATATTTGCATACACCCCTGCGTACAGGGTGTGACCTGGGGTGGTACAACTTGGGGATAATGTACACGTACAAATAAGTCGAAAGGGAGCTGTAACATTTTTACGTCTGATGTTCAATTTTCGAGATAATCGCATTTAAAGATCCGTTAGATGCGCGTGCTGTAGTATACGCAGTAAGTAGAATTGGCTGGCAATGCTCAGACGCGCCGGACCATTCCTATTGAAATTGGTGAATTCATGACTTCTTCAGGTTTTTATTTTAACACTTTACCTATCGAAAGCGAACGAATATGTCTCCTGCTAATTTTTTCACAATTTTTCCAAAATCTTCTATGCGTATCATATAGTCAATTAACCCTCTGTACTCCTTTGTCGAGTCTGACTCGACGTCAGGGAAAGATAGATATAAATGAAACGAATTTATATATGTATTTGGTTCTTCCTTCAGTTATTTAACTTTAAATATTGTACGAGTGCATAAGTTCGTTCCTGATATGAAAAGAAAATTCAATGGTTAAGTTTTAAAGATTGGCTAAAGAGTGGTTAAGTTAAAATGAATAAACGGTTAAATTTTCTACAACTGGAATATGTATAATTGATTAATAAAATTGTATTCTTTAGAATTTAACCATTGAATTTTATGTCGGGCACGAACTCGTGCAATCGTTTAATATAAATTACAACAAAGTTCGAGAGAACTGTATTTAACACTTTACCTACCGGAAGCCTATTAATAGGATTTTTAATAATTGTGCTGTGCCAACAGAAAGCATAGAAATTTTCTTTTACATTGCAATCTTAAATGAAACTATTAAATGACATTATTGAGGCTAACTTGTTAGTTCGCTATAAAAATTGCTGTTGCTATAGAAGGTTCCATTGAAAAGTGGTTAGAAATGTACCACAGATTTTTCAAAATTATGCAATAATCACCGGTCGGTAATGTGTTAAAAGACTTGTCACAGTAAATTGAATTTCTATGTTTAAAATTCGAAATTTAACCTACAGTGGAAGGAATAATATTTAAAACAAAGTCTTCTTAAACAAAGGATTTTGTGTACTGTTCAAATGTTTCTCGAGCATCGTTTAGGTCACTTTAACCTTGCGTACGATAGCATTAAAGAGTAATCTAATATTTATATCGTCGGGAAGTAAGCATACGCTCAAATTATATGCATTATATATCGGATAGCGGAAGCACTTCGTTGCAAGTTTAAATTTATAATGAGCCAACCCATGAATTCTTAACTCTCTGCTTACCGTCTTTCGTTTTATATAGACGACGGAATATAAAAACATGCAAGAGGAAGAAAAATCAACGAAATATACGACATCCCCCGTGATTTTGACGAGATATATATATTTGATTGCGAATTTTTATAGAAAATAAAAATTTTGTGACAATTTTTATTAGTCGTGGATAATTTAACAGTAGTTTGAGATTCTCACAATCTTTTTATCGTTTCCTATTTTATTTACTCAATCTTGCAACAAATGCATAAAATCTACAATAATCAAATAAAATATTGCTAAATGAAAGCTGTTAGTGAAAGTTAATAAATTATTGATGAAAATATTATTAAGTATTGAATTCCTGTTTCGAATCAATTGTCAGCCTTGATGGATGAGTGACAATTAATAGCGAACACAAGCAATTAATATTGTACACTTCTGTTGTACGATGTATATGCATCAATCAATACTCGCGCCAGCAATGGTTTTCATAGCAGTTTATAAATTTTGAATCACACACGAATTATTATTAGCATAGTTCATTGAGCAGAAGCACTATCTTTGATCCGCACTAGAAGCGTAAAGGTTCTGTGAGCTTTTTATCGGGCTTTGAGATGCTAAGTCCCCAGAGTGTGCAGCGAAACGAACAATCTTCCTTAGGCCGTGCACTCGCGAGGATTGAACAGATTTAAACGTTGAATCTGCAAGTGTACAATAAAACAATCTGCTGTTGTACAGGGTGGTCCGCTTGAAGATAGCTGCTTAAATATTCCTTTCAATTATTAAATGAAAAAGTGTTAACATTACGAAAATATTGACTGGTAATATAAATTCGTTCTTTACATTTATTAAAAAACTAGATAAATACTTGATAATTAAATTTTAATTAAATAAATTGTTAAAACTAGGACATATTTGTATTTGCAACCGAACGATTATTAAATGAAAAAATGTTAACATTACGAAAATATTGACTGGTAATATAAATTCGTTCTGTACATTTATTAAAAAACTAGATAAATATTTGATAATTAAATTTTAACTAAATAAATTGTTAAAACTAGGACATATTTGTATTTGCAACCGAACGATTATTAAATGAAAAAATGTTAACATTACAAAAATATTGACTGGTAATATAAATTCGTTCTTTACATTTATTAAAAAACTGGAGAAATACTTGATAATTAAATTTTAATTAAATAAATTGTTAAAACAAGGCCATATTTCTATTTGGAACCGAACGATTTTACGTTAAATCCAATATACCGTTCTCGTGAAATATAAAAACCATGTTTAATGTTTCATTTTACAATTATTTTGCGAGACCTTAAAAATATTGTCATGAGAAATTTTTTATCTTTCAATGAAGCACATGTGACATAATTAAATTTTATTTGATTGTATTGTCTTGATCGAAGCAGATATTCGGAAAGCCGGTTTCAAGTGGGCCAGCTTGTATAATAGAATTGTTCCAGGGTTCTCATTATTCTCGCGTGTCTCACATTATATAATAATACGGCGAACCTCAGTTTCCACGAGTCTCATTGCTCGTCGGTAAACATCAAATATTCGTTCCATTTTCTTGAGATTGGAATCGATCTGGTGCGGACCGGAAAGATAAAGCGCGTTTTATTCAAAACCGGAACACATTTCTCTACGTAATCTGATGCCGTCATTTCGTAAATTGAACCGGTTCCGTGCTCGTTACCAAGTCGCAATCGTCCTTCATTTTCTTTTAGTCTCAATCGCCTCACTTTCGTTGTCGTGGGATTTTCGGGATTTTTTCGCAGCCTGAATAGAAGCTGATGCATTAAATCAGAGCGATCTTCATTTTTCGCAGCTGACCACAATTTCGAGTCTACTAACCGCTAACTGTGAGCCGTTCACTTGCAAACACTGTTTCATTCACTTCAAACCTTCAGATTAAAACGTGACATTTTTCATTATCGTTTTCATGTAAACGTGTGTTTGCAAATGTATTTTCTCAATTTTCAATATAGACCTCCATAGAAAGGTTGTAAACAACAATTTCTAGCGTTCTCTCTGTAATTCCGAGCAATCGTAATATTTTCAAAAAAAATTTTCACGTCTTGTGATCCAAGTCGTCAATCCAAGTCGTGTGATCTGATATTAAAACAATGATCGTCCTTTTAAAAGTGTCTAAGTATTAGTCAGGGCCGGATTAAGCCCAGCGCGGGCCCGTAGCAAATGTCACCAGGAGGCCCTATGTTTTACATGATAATGTAATAAAACACAATAAATGACGTTTTCTTTTTAAAGAAAAATATCTGTGGACGATAGTCAGGGCTATTACACAATTCTCCAAGGTAAACATATTCTGCTACAAGCGTGGGGCCCGTAGCATTTGCTACTCCTGCTACTGGGCTTAATTCGGCACTGGTATTACTGTACATCGATGGCTGCACTCAAAATACATCGACATCAGAGAGTAGAATTCTGTGTCAAAATCAAAGAACTTTCGATAGAAATGAGATAGAGTGATGAAATTTTTTTTTAAATGAAAGCTGAAACTTGGCAAAATATGAAATAATTATAGAGATTGTGGTACGAACGTTTTTCGACCTAGAAAAAATTTGTTAAACTTACACAAGTTCAAGAAAATTGTGGTTTTTCCAATACCACGTGCGGAAAATTTTCTTTTTTTAACATGCGACACATCATTTCCCGTAGATTTTGTCACGCTGATTTTAAACCTGGTCTCAAAATTTGTCTACGATCTCAGGATTTTTCAAAAAGTCGAATTATTGTTCAAAATTTACATTTTATTGTTTCAAGGTTAAAAAACATTTGTACCATAATCTCCCTATTTTTTATATCTTTATATTTCATATTTTTATACTTTATATTGTTATATTTTATTTTACATATTTTTAATCTATATGTTGGATATTTATATTTGATATTTTATATTTTAATAGATTATAATAGATTATGTGGACAGATGAAACGAAACGATTTTGTAAAGGGAACGGGACTCTTTGTAACCCGTAATGGGAACAAATAAACTACTACATACATACATACATAATCTCCCTATTTTCCCATATTCTACAATGTTTCAGATTTAATTAAAAAAAAAGTTTCATCGCTCTATCTCATTTCTATCGAAAGTTCTTTGATTTTGACAAAGATTTCTGCCGTTTGCCCCATAGTGCGGCGGTTGAGATGAATGAATAAAAACGGCCACGTATAAAAAGAAGAGTCGCATTGGTTGCAGCCTGAGCTTGCCAGGGAACACCGTCGTCGGCGGTTTCACAGGTGGCTGATTTTATACATAACAATGGCTACTTAACGGTAGAAATCCCGTCGGGAACGGTCGGTCCCGAGGCCGGGCACGCGTTATAGTCTGGCCTAGACAGCGTTCTCATATCTTCCCCTTATTACCTATCACCTCGGTCGGTTCGGAATTTCCACGCAAACGGTGAAACTCCCGGAGGCGGATATGAGCTCGAACGAACATAAAAATCCGGTCAGAAAAGAGTAAAGGATCGGCGCGGCGCGCGGATTACATAATCCGGGGATAGGGAGAGAGCGCGCGTCACACGAGTGAAGATATATGCGATAAGGAAGACAGACGATGAACGATAAAACGTCGGATGACTCTCGGCGAGCACCGTGGCCGGAGTCTGATCGTTATTAATGAGCAAAGTGTGTCGTTACAGGCTTATTATCCAGCCGTTCTAATTAAATTGGATTAGTGCAATGAAGCGTATCATGAAATTCTCGGTTAATGGGCTCACGCAGACTACGCCGCGCCGCGCCCTTCGTTACTCTCCCGGGCCAATGTCGTTGACATGCGACGCGTCTATCCGTGATCACTCGGATAAATTTCATTAAATTCGCAAGTATATCGCCGACAACGATGACCGCCGAATTCACCGACCGAAACCGGAATTTCGCGATCCGCGTCCGTGCACCCTGTCTCGAACACGGCTTTCATCGGGTTAACACTAAACGGATGGTCAAATGACCGGTTTCTTGATTTTTATTTTACAACTAGCTTTTCCCCGCGGCTTCGCTCGCACAGGAAACTGTTTAATGCCCTCGAAAATTGATATTGTTTCTCTATAAAACCTTTCAATCCCCCATTCTCCCCATTCTGATTGTATCAATGAGCATTAAGACCAAGTATCAAGCAAATCCGACCACAAATAAAATATTCCTCTTACAAAGGTTACAACCCCTTTTCACCCCCTTAGTGGTTGAATTTTGTAAAATGCTGAAATAGGTGTTTGATTAATTATATCAAAGAGCAATAAAACCAAGTTTCAAGCAAATCCGATCACAAATAAAATATTCCTCTTACAAAGGTTACAACCCCTTTTCACCCCCTTAGAGATTGAATTTTGTAAAATGCTGGAATAGGTGTTTGATTAATTATATCAAAGAGCAATAAGACCAAGTATCAAGCAAATCCGACCACAAATAAAATATTTCTCATACAAACGTTGTAACCCCTTTTCACCCCCTTAGTGGTTGAATTTTGTAAAATGCTGAAATAGGTGTTTGATTAATTATATTAAAGAGCAATAAGACCAAGTTTGAAGCACATCCGATCACAAATAAAATATTCCTCTTACAAAGGTTACAACCCCTTTTCACACCCTTAGTGGTTGAATTTTGTAAAATGCTGGAATAGGTGTTTGATTAATTATATCAAAGAGCAATAAGACCAAGTTTCAAGCAAATGGGATCGCGAATAAAATATTCCTCATACAAACGTTGCAACCTCTTTTCACCCTCTTAGTGGTTGAATCTTTTAAAGTGCCGATATAGATGTTTGATTAATTATATCAAAGAGCATTATATAGAGACTATTAACCCTTTGCACTCCAAATTATTTTTCGATTTTATTGCCAACAACTCGATACTATTTTAAGGGTTTCTTTTGACATTTACTTCAAGCGACAGTTACTTTATTGCTATTTATTTTAAACAATTTTGTTTGTTAATTATATTACCACATTTTCAATGGCATCGTATTTTTTTGTTACGCTACATTGTAGTCCTTGAAAAGACGAATTCAGCGACCCGTAACGACAGTTTCATTATCACGAACAATGAGAATATTCAAGGTGGACAAAGTTATTATCCCATCCGGTATATAACCTCGATAAAAGTTGCTAAACGCATACTAATCACTAAGATCGTATCCCATGAATTAATCCGCTATTATTAGGTGTACAAATTAATTCACAGCCCTTGCAATTAATTATCTGAACTTTGTTTTACATTGAAATTTAAATTGAAAAAGTTAGTTGCTTCATCAGTCATCTCTGATATGGAGAAAATGTACAGAGTTTACGAACGTTTGCAGAATATTTTCGAAATTTCAATGTATCCTGGTGGTTTGCAACAAACAACGAACCGTTTCAAGTGTTCCGCTTAAAATGAAGAATTGCTTTTGGTAAAAATTTGAAGTATCGTTGTTTAAAATTTCGTTGAAAGCAACTTACAGAAATGAGGGCCCAGTTTAAATTTCGTCTGGGGCCCGTTAGAGGCTTAATCCGGCACTGAACTTGGGAACTCGGCTGTCTGTCAGTCGGACACAGTCGATTTTATACGCAGCGGGGATGTAATTGACGTGAAACTAATGTAAAGTTTGGATTGATAGTATTGTCCTTGGTATGTGGGTCACCGACAGAGGTACATATGTAAGTTGGAGGAGCAAGTAGTTAAAGCATGATTTCCAACGACGGCATTCGGGATCCTTCTGGAGTGACGCGAGTCATGATGACGTATTTTCTCGTCGACGAGGACGCAACAATATGCCCTTGTTACAAGCATCGAACCGCTCGCGGTTGTTTATCTAACCGAGGCGTTATTAAGTCTACCCTTCATAAAACTATTAAACATGGTAACTCGTGCATCTCCCCTCTTGGGATGGAGTAAGACAAAATTAAGAATTTAATAAATAAGCGAAATCTCGAGGTAAATTAATATTCACGGGAAAGTTACAAAGTTTCAAGCAGAACTGTGCACGTGACAGGGTGAATTTCTGGCAGCCATTTTGTGGAAGATTATCTAATCCGTACACGTTCTTGTATACTGTTCCGCGGTGTTTGTTGCTCGGGTAGATAGTATACTTGATTACACCATCCAGGAACGCTTGTCAGTATTTATTTAAATTGTTCGTTATAATTAATGGAATTCAAAGATACAATTCCTAAATTATTTGCTTGAGAAAGTAGCGTCAGGAATAATTATTGCTTAATATTTCGAATTCTCGAGGAGATAATGAGAAATAATGTACCGAGGTACCCTAATATTTACCATTCCAATGAATTCCCTACGAAATAAATTGCATATGCACTATATATCGGCGCTACAGGTTCGATCAAAGATACAGAAATTAGCAATTTTGCAGTATTATTATTATTTAGTTATTTTAAACGGACCGAAGTCCTTTTATACAAATGTATGCAGTTTATATAGTATGACAGAAAAGAATCGTAAATCTTAAGTCTTAATCTAAAATTTACATAATTATGGACAGCGCGAAACTAAGCAAATATAGGTACTATTAACGAATTATAATTTCAACGTTTCGGTTCGGTTTTGAACAGTTCAAAAGTTCAGTTCAGTACAGTTCAAACCTTCTTATCGACAAGTACCATTTCATTTACTTTGATTTTCATTCTGT
Organism: Lasioglossum morio; assembly: GCA_916610235.2. NCBI lineage: Eukaryota > Metazoa > Arthropoda > Insecta > Hymenoptera > Halictidae > Lasioglossum > Lasioglossum morio. The sequence continues at coordinate 19,152,184 of OU744323.1, read as the reverse complement.
TTTCTCACAATTAGCAAACGCGGACTTTTCTTGATGATGGTTCAAAACCGAACCGAAACGTTGAAATTATAATACTCCAAAATTGCTAATTTCTGTATCTGTGATCGAACCTGTAGCGCCGATATAATATAGTGCGTATACAAAATTTACGATCGTTAAACCTGGAGATTATTGAAATAAATTGCAGAGGAATTTCTTCTCTGAAGACTAAGAATGGAATCAGAGGTAAACTATGATAAAAATACCCTAGAAAATGTTTGGATCTTGACGTTTCTGTTGAAAACTGTGAAGTTAGAGTAAGTAAGTAAGTAACATGATATTTGGTCCCCTCAGGGTTTCAAATTCATTTTCCAATCCCCCTCTATCCACTCTCATCATCGCCTTTTCAGCGTGACCTACTGTTTATGGTGGGTTCCGAACCACCTTTTGCCAACAACACGTGAAAAACACCTCGGGTGGGTCACTTTCCAGTTTTTTACCAGACGGTCACCCATCCTAGTGCCGTTCACGTTCCACATTGTTTAACTTCGGTGATCTAACGAGAACCGGTGCTTTCAACGGGACTACGGTTGTTGGCTCTGTGAAGTTAGAGTAACGCGGCTTATTTTAAACGAGGCAGTGCAACGCACTTACGCAATTAGATTTGGGTACAGCGTTTAATACTTCGCGATATCGAATTATAGACTATGAACATGCGAATTCGGAAAATCGGCGAGCGCGTACATTGTCAACAGTTTCCAGCTCAGACGCGGCGCAGCGAAAGGGCTAAAAGCTTTACACTGCTAATTAAATTAGTTTCAACGCTGGTTATAACACACCCCGTATAATTACATTCTATCCAATCGAAGCCTAACCTCCCACTCTGATTCTCACCCCCATTCCACCTGCCCCCACCACCTGACTACCAGCAAGAATCACTGCCGTACAATGTACGCGCACCGCGTCCACCCTAATGAAACCTTGTAAATTTCACGCTCGACTCTTGTAATGATTACCAGTAATGGCCTGGGAGTATCATTAAACGATTCAGGGTAAAGTTCGTTGGCACGTTGGCTCGGATCAACCAACCTGTTTATAGGCGTATCTGTTTACTGTCCAGCATTTCTCATCCTCGCGGAAAAATATTTTATCCGCGTCAGATCTGAATTTTCCAGTGGCGCGGTGGCCGCACACATTTTTACCTCCTCCATTATAACAGCCAATCCGTAATCAATTTAACTACGAGACTGTAGATCTTTATACAAAATAAAAATTGTTTCTGTCGGTTACAAGAAAGGACAGAGATATATCTTCTCTTAATCATTTAAATAGTAGGTAAAATTTGAAACGGTAAAAGTATTAAAAGAATTTCATAATACTGTTTCTATTTTGTTCAACCTATTAAACATATTAAATTATTATAGAAATTGTAATAGTGTTTTCATAGGAATTTATTGAATATGTTTTGTGACTCCAGTATATATTATAGTAAAACTCGCGCAAAATATAAATAAACTTAATTTTGTTAAATAGAAATTGTAATTTCAGCGCACAGGTTCGATCCTATGTTACTATTTTCCTAAGCAGTTTTACAAATTACAGATACAATTATATTCTTGAAGATGGTCTTAACCTAGACCGAAACGTTGAATTAAATTTCATGTAATATTTTGCAAATTTGCTTATTGTCTCCAATTGATCGAACCAGTGCGCCAATAACATTAATTGTAGGTAAGGTTTAGTGTTGAGAAAGAAAATAATTTCTATTTTGCACAAAGATCCTCTGTGTAGTTATAAATCATGTACCAGCTAGGTGTGGTTCCAAGGGGATGATTTTACAGAAGGAAGTGAGCCAACAATATACAATGAAATGATTTTCAGATCATTTTGTCTCGAGGAAATTCTGTTGAATAATTGGTCAGGTTCGCTTTTGATTTTCCGTGGGAAAGAAAGTAGGAGCCTGGTAAATAATACTGAAGTCTAACGAGTATGGTTGGTAACGTAAAATATTCCAGCTAAATTGCAATATATTTTGTTACGTCGTTCATGTGGTGTTGCGCTGTCGTAGGTGAGGATACGTTTTAATGTAATAGAGTTGATTTATTTGAAATATTGACAAGCTTTCCTGATGTATATCGCGGCTCCTGCTGACCTTGTCGACATTAATGTTTATCAGACTACCACTTTGTTTTTTGCCTTTAAAGTTAAAACCTTCGCTGTTGAATCAAAGCATTAACATTTGTTCATATTTTTCTAACACATTGAATGTATTTTATTCTTTCGTGTGGAATGTATAAAAAGTTTTATAGAAGAAACACAATTAGTAAAAATATATTTATCAACTGTATTCCGTTTTAAAAATCTGTCTCAATAGACGGATTCAGCATTAGGAACATACACGTCGCGCATTTGTACTTTTTCTTTGGAGCGTATGTAAGTTTGTCAAATAAATGACTAAATGTAACTTACAACCTCAATTTCAGGCGTAAATTTCATCCCCCAGCTACGAGTGGTAGTCACTAGAATATTTTTGTCGGATTTCAAATATACTGCACGAAAGTGCCATGAAAGTTGTAAAACTACTAAAAAATACACATAGATATTTACATGCAACATTTTCAATTCAAATAATCATGAAAAAGCTGCACGTAGCAACACATTTTTTTTCCACCGCAGGTTAAAGAGAATAATTAAACCGTTCCATAAGTAATATGGACTCTCAACTTTCCTGTATCGCTTGTTATTAATTTAGCGACGTATGCGTATAATGCCTAGATAGCGGATATTATACATTTACAGTAAAAATGAGTTGGTGTGATTTAAAACAGTAAAACCACTAAAAACCATTATTTTCGTCCTATTAAACATGTTAAGAAAGAAAATGAATATTTATTTCACCCCAGTTCATTGCAATTCGGGTCGATAATTATTATTTTTCATAAAGATCCGCTGTCAAATAATGACTTCATAAACGGAATTAAAGGGTTAGTACTGTCGAATTGATTCGAAATTACATGGATCCCATCTTTTCACGGGAACGTGGAATTCGAGTGGCCATGTAAAAACTCTCGATTCGTTCGGCTTTCCAGTATAGTTGAAAAAAGCGAGCGGACAAGAAGAAAGTTAGAATTCCCAGCGAGATATTTAAAAAAATCATTAATTATAGCAGGCACGCGCATGCGCGCACGCATAAGCGTCGGCGCCGGAACGAGATCCTCTTCATTGTTATTTGCATAACTTTCCAGCGGGATGTTCGACGATCATCTAATAATATGTTTATAGTTCACTTGCTGCAAAAATTCCCTATCCGTACTTTATAACAAGCCGTTTTATCTTGTTGTTGTTGTTGTTGTAGCTGCTGTTGAACGTTTTTTCTCATCGACCCGTCAAAATGCCAAGCTAGACTCCTCCGCCCTGCTGCTCTCTCGCGTTGTTATTAAAAAGTTCCTTCGACGTCGTCGCGATCGCGGACACATTTTTCACTTACATGGAAATCCCGCCTTATTCGTCCTAGCCATTATAACGGAGGCGGACCGTCATCGATTTCAATTTCGCGAAAGGTATTTCAACGGTTCTATGCAGTCCTTTCTGTTGAAGAAACTGTACGGCTGCTCGTCGAGATATTCTCAGCCTGTTTGTTCTTGATTGATATTCCTCGATCCTCAAAAACCGCGGAGACATTCGATCGGTTATTCATTTTCCTAATTGGAAAGAGCTGCCTCTTTTAAGCAGGCTACGTTTACCTACGAACAAATCCATTTCCAAAAAATGAAAATGTACATTTCGATCCTATCATTAAAAATATGTTTCTCGATCCAGCCAACTAATATTGAAACCAAGAAGTTTGAATGAACTTTTCCTTTGCGAAAATGTTCTTTTTTGTAGACCCCTTTTTTTTGTTTCAGGTAGAACCTGCAAAATTTAACAATTATAATTTGTTTAAAGCTTCCTAGAGCAGATGCTCTCTATACTTTAACATTTTTATTTAAGTGGGTTGTTGTTCTAAGGGTTAGTTGAATTGACATCTTGAGTTTTAGGTAGCAAGAAAAGTTTCAAATAATTTGCTAATATATTTAAGCAATTTAGTAGCTTCTCATGAGATGATTGGTTAATGATGTAGTGAGTTCTGGGATTTCAGATCTATGGTTTGTTCTTTCCGAAGTGGTAGTTTATTGTTTTCCTTGATGGGAAATAATCTTTATAGTCACAATGATTAAAACATCTTCATCCCCAACGATGTCGTAGAAGAGAAAAGAAAATTCATATTTTTTTATGGCTACGTTTATTTCAATGCTTAAATATTGATCACAAACGAATCAGATTTTGTTTCATCTAAAGAGAAACGCGTAACATTTATATATATATATATTTTTTTATTATAGAAAATCTCATTTGAGATTTATTTCAACATGATGGAGAATACAATACGAAAATTAACACCAAACTAATGGAAATTTTTACGCAGCAGAATATTGAAAGTACAAAAACATTATAATGAAAATATGATAACAAAACACAGCATATATTTTACACATTCGCACCTATCCAGTCCATACTACACCAAATCAAATTCGCAGTTTATATGTTTTTTATGAATTTAAAAATAAGGAGACAAGCCCCAATATTTGGTCGGGCAACCAACATTTCGAAACTTAAGGGCAACGGAAGCTTAATTTTATGCAACTGTTAGACTTTGTTAAAATCTTCATCGCGAATCTGACTCGTTGAAACACGGCCGTTTTCCGGCAGAAGAAGCAGACTCATGGAAGAAGTTCGACTGGTGGAGGAGAAAAGCGGACACTGCGCCGTACGGGTATAACAAATTTCGCGACGGTTCCCGATTCTATAAATCTGTGCATGAAAATATGAAATTGTATAAACATCCGCTTTATAATATCCCGCAACTTCTGCGAGACTCGGCTCTCTTCGAAGGACAATGCCGAGTTCGCCGCTCGAGCGAACCAATAAATTTCTAAATAGAAAGTAAGTTTGATAACTGTAGGAACAACTCTCGCAGAACCGAGCCACTTCTTTGTTCTCGCGTGTGCCGGCCATAAAGTTTTCAAAACTGCTCGGAACACCCTGCGCGCAAAACACAGAACGTCGGGGCTCAGTCAAATATAGAAGTGGCTAGGTATAAAATAGAAACTCGCGAGTCCGGTCACATACACACCAACCGAATGCAGTTCATTCATAAGCATCCGACACTGTCTATCGATCTCCAACAATATAACCGAAAGCACGGAATACGTGAGGTTTGTTCAGAGATCAGAATTTTTAGTCAATTTCCGTTTGGCCATAGTGAATGCTAATGCTCACGGAAACTCGTTGCGAGTACCAACCACACAGACGCACACGTACACGGCGAAGAGGAACAGTATTCGTTCGCTGTTGACTTTGTTTGCCAAACGGTACTGTCGTTTCCAAGCTAACGCTGAGGCCAAAATTATATATGCTCGGCTTCGCACGATTTCAGCTTCGCGTAAGTTGAGCGAAATCTCTTGCAATCTACTTCGACACGCTAAAAATAATATTCTCCATTTTTAACGATCGTAAATTTTGTATATGCACTATATGATATCGGCGCTACGTCTGACATCTGATTGGCTAGTTAGATCTACGATATCCTTTTGTTTTCCGTCTTGACTTTGCCACAACAGTTACAGTTTAGTACAGTTCGAACCGTCTGATTGACAAGTACCATTTCACTTATTTTGATTTCATTCTGTTTTCTCACAATTAGCAAGTGTGTATAAATATCTAATTTTCATAACTATTAAATAGTCAGTTTAACGAATAACAAATTTTATTACATTCATTTTCACAGACGCAGACTTTTCTTCAAAATTGCTAATTTTTGTATCTTTGATCGAACCTGTAGCGCCGATATCATATAGTGCATAGCTAAAAATAATGCGCTCTCCGAATAGGATTTCGTTTAGACATTACAATGTAAATTAATAAACTTTAACCTGGTCGATACAGTAAAAATAGCGGAGAAGTGGCGCAAGAATGAAACTGAATTTAGAGATTCCAGTTCAAATTAATTAATAACATTAATTAAAATTGTTTCTGTACCTCCAATCAGTGTTCATAATACAATAATGTATACACTTATTTCCACTTACTTAATTCGTAATTAAAGATTCTGTTACTGTCGAACAGAAATACAATTATAATAGGTGCACATTGTACGACGTAAGTATACTTCCTGAGAAGTAATCGTTTTTTGAAAATCGTCTTATGCAGTTATGGCAAAGATTAGATGGTTTAATTTAAAACAATAAACATATTCGAAATATTTAAAGAAACTGTTATATTATTTCCAACCTATCGGATAAAATTCAATGGTTCAATTTTCAAGAGTACAGCTTTATTAACACTAGAACTACCGAGCACTAAACGCAGTTGGCATACATTGCCTTCTAATAATGACAATATGGCATTTATTTAGATTTCGTACACGGGATATTTAAATATTTACTTCAATAGAGAATATCGGCGCTACAGGTTCGATCACAAATACAAAAATTAGCAATGGTTCAAAACAGAACCGAAACGTCGAAATTATAATTCTGCAAAATTGCTAATTTTTGTATTTGTGATCGAACCTGTAGCGCCGATATCATATAGAGCATATACAAAATTTACGATCGTTAAAAATAGAGAATATTTCAATAGAGAAGTTCACTAAAAAAATTTCTCAAAAAAACATATTTATACTTTTAATATTTCTAATTGAAAAGAATTCGCATCAGTCATTTTGACTGGTCCGGTAGTTCTAGTGTTAATCAATTTTTTTTTACACTCCGTCGTGCAGTAGAGTTTGCGGCATTTATGAAAATCGAGCACGAGAGAGAGAGATAGAGAACTTATGATATCAAACATATTAACAAAGGAAATACATTTCTATTGCACTCTAATTTGTAGTAATTCACATACAAACTGTCTATTTCGCATAAAAGTCCGCCGTCTAGTGATCATGTTACATATTTTTCACAAATTGTGCACCATCTTTAGTCCATCGCACAGGCGCCTCGCATAATTATATTTCGATAAAAATGCAAATTGTTTTACATTGGCCAAAGATCGTATCGGCCAGCCCGTTGTAATCGACACTGCGAAGCGGAGGCGTCGTTCCACCCCGAAATAGTGAAACTCCAGTGGTTACTCTGTTGTTATCTAATCATGGGCGCTTCAAGGGAAAGATCCTCTCGGGCGAAGACAGTGAACGCGAGAGGAAGTTTGCATAAACACCCGTGGCCTGCTGATAAGTATTGGAGTGTAGCTGAACGGTAGTTCGCGACAAACGATGAATTCAATTTGCGTTCGTCCCGATAACCCCCACGAGAAAATGTACGGCGTGACAGTGCGTCGCCGGGTGGAGTGTCATAAGTTCTTAATCCCGTTCGTCGCTCGAAGCGTTGAAGATCCCCGTTGAGCCGAGCGTGCGTGGGTGGCGATGTTATCCATACCGTAGGGGTTGCGTTCCGTCTCATCTCGTCCCGTCCCATTTCGTCTCGTCTCGTGTAAACTTCTCACCCGGTTTAGGGGTTGGCGGGGACAATTAAGACTTCGGGGGATGTCTATATCGGGTATTAATAAATATCTGATTTGCTTTCAATCTGCCGGCAACCCTCGGCGTTCGTAGGGTCGAGGGATCCTCAGGCGCGCGAAGACTAATGACAGTGGGGGGGGGTGGGGGTGGGGAGTGGGAAATAAAAGGGAGCAGAACAGAGAGATATCCGTGGCCGGACGTAGAAGGGGAATGAGAAGGGAGGTCGGCGCGAGAAAAAAAAAAGGGTGGAACTGCGAGCAGAGAGAAGGATCGGTTGTCAACACACCGCCGTTCGTAATTTCCTGACAGGGCTGTAAGGGCAGGCCGCGAGACCAACTTGCGGAAAACTGGGACGCCTGGTAGAATTAACGTAACCACGTCGAACGCCTGGAACCCCTCAGCCACGCCAGTTACCTATCTACCGTGATCAATGGCACGTCCGGAGAAGAGAAGGCTTACTCGCTGCTCGTAGGGTGTGAATTTATGGCGACCCGGCGGCCTTGAGTCCTCCGAGCTTTTATAATTGCGCCAGAGGGTAAACGAGTCGTCGTCGGCGAATCTACCAGCCCCCCGCCACTAGGCACGTTGGTCACCGGTAGAACCGATTAGGCGATCTCATATGTGGAAATATCGATTTTAGACTAGAGCATGGCTACGTGTCTTTTTTTTTTGAAGTGAAACACTTCTTTGCTGAGGGTAACAATTTTCTGATGGGACGGATATGTGACGTGTCGATGCAACGGAAGTGGAAAGTCGGCCGCGAAAATTTCAACTGAGAATGATCTTTAGAATGATAGCGAACATTTTGGAATATATCACAACGAATAAAGTGCTCGGTAGTATTTTATTTTGAGCATTTTGAAACCCTTTGGGTTGATTTTGCTTTAAATGAATAATATAAGTAAATACAGTAATGTGGAATACAGGAATAATACAATAAGAATTTTATAATAATACAAGTGAGTATAACAGTAATTTCCGTTAGCGCTAAATACGTTGATTACAATTTTGAAAAAGGAGTGGATGCTAATACAAGCTTTGATATTTGGTTTTGCTATAATTGTGTCTATATTAAGGGGCTTGGCTACATGTTCTTGTTTAATATCTTGATTATGTTGATGCTGTTAACTACTTCTTTCTAGCTAAACGTACACTTGGTGAAACTTTAAACTAGTGTTCCTTCAAATGAACTGGCTGCAATTGGCTGTCATAATTTCTGTGTAACGAGTGAACTATCGTGAACGAAATTTTACATACACGTAAAACCGTTGTCCCGTTATTCCTCGGAATAAAATTATACCAATATCTCAAGCAGTTTCGCTTTTATTGCTCGATAAAGTTGAGCTTTTTATACTAAAATCGATGTCGTTCGTTATTCCGACGTCACTTTGCTAAAATGTAATTTTTTGCTTCACTTTAATATTATCTCATTTGCATAGATTAAAATCGTGTTGATTTTGTGTATCATGAAAAAGATATTACTAGTATTCGTACAAGTAGTATTGTCTTGATATAAAACGTACTCGCGTAAAAAATTTACTGTACAATCTTGAAACATCAATGAATAAAAAACTTTCCTATTTCTAATTTCGTTAATTCGTAATCTAATCTTAGTTCAGAAACGTTGTGACGGGGTTTCACACTCTTACAGATGTTTCCACTTTGACGGCTTGAAAAAAATGTTCTTTTTGCATGTTCGCGCAGTTTTATGTTTCAGGTATATAATTCGAAAGTACTATGAAAGAAATCATAAAAAATAGCTATTTCGCAGGATATAAAATAGAAAGCCTCCCATATACTTTATAACAGTGGTTGCGACTTTATATGCATTTTTCTCGGGACGATGTTTGCCGAATTGGTTGCCACCTATCGCAAAAATCAATCGTACGATTCGCATAAAACTTTGCTTAGAACTTCGATAAATATCCCATTCTCGCGAAAACTACCACTGAATCAACATTTGGGAAAATCAACTCTTAACCTTTATCAGTGGGATGATCAAGGAAATCTGTGCAAAAATAAAATATTTGCTATCCAGACGCTGTCATCTGTCTGTCAATCGACATGTCTGTCAGTCGCCAATCACACATGTTCAGATTAATAATTTCACTCGTTTCTTTCTTCAAACACACTAATCGTACATGACTGTATGGTTTTTGTCTTAATTTGTTTAATAAATTAAAGACAATGTAACAGTATCTCGAAATTCTTTTAATGTTTTTACTGTTTTAAATTACACCTGCTCATATTCGTCATAAATGCAGAAAATCCACAGTCTATACGTGACACGTGAATATTTTCACTACTTTTAAAACGAAACATATTTCATTCGAAAATCTTGAAATTATTACGCCGGTCACCACTGTTCTACAATTTGAATTTGTCGGCGATCAAAATAGAGATTCGTTATAAATGGACAGTGAAAATGATTACGGCGGCGCAGCGTATTTTGTGTATTTATAACGATCGTGACTGTGCAGCGCGCAATGAAACGAAGCGTTTTTATTGAAGTTTAAGACAGCTTCCATAATGTGCTCGCGGTAATGAAAACTCTAATAAAGGAAACAAGTTTCTGTTCAACTCATGTTTCTGCAGAGTAGTTTCTAACATTATGAATTTACATAAAAACCCGCGGTCTAGTTATTACTTTTATATCGGTCGTCTCGTAGTTAACGAGGACTGTGATTCCATCCGTGATAGTACACGCCGAAGAATATAGAATAACGTTTATCCGTGGCTCTGTTTTTCGTACAATCCAATTTACTTTTTAACTCGGGAGCAAATTTCTCCTCGAGCACTCGAAGAAATTTGATAGCGGTCAGCTAATTGATAATTAACCGCGAACCGCGCCGCGGCCGTTGAGAAACAATAGTCGATGGCGGACGATTACCACATCAATGAACGCGTCTAATTTCGACCACGAATGTTAGGCAATTTGATGGCTGCAAAAATATGCTGATCGACCAGTGATGGGAGTAATCCAATTATTTTTCATGATTTTCAATTTTTCACGTTATTTTCTTACAGCATTGTCGCGCAGAGTGTCAATGAAGAATCGGTGTTTTTGAGCAGGTATCATTTAGGAGTTGATAGTCTTTGATACATTTTCATACAAGACAAGACTGTCCCCCCCATTCTACCTTTCCCTTCTACGTCAAAAATCTCCACACAATACCTTAACACTAGATTGCCCAAGGAAGTTATTTTGACTGCTTTTTCATTTCAATTAGAAAAACAATTATGTATATGATGACACAATTTCTTAGAATTTTGTGACTTTTTGTACAACATATAAATGCGTTTATTAATAAATTTTGTTTTATTCTTAATATTTACTACCTAATAAATTGCTATATAACTGTAAATAATATAAAAAATATTAAAAATTAATTTTAAACAAATTTCTTTACACATTAGTTATTCTTTCACATTGCAGTCGTTTTGATTGCTTTTGGGCAATATAGGTATATACTAAGTTTCAGTCTTTCTAATGTTAAATACATACTAATCGAGAAGGATCATCATCATTAGATCCTCCAGCGAAATGGAACGCAAACCGACGTCCCCCCAGTTTTTGATCCAGATCGCGAATCCGACGATCGGCGTTTCCAGCCGGAGCTCGTTACAGATTCATTATCCGCAATGCGATTAATCGCGCTAAACAGGTTAAGTGCCCTATCGATCGGTCGCGATTCCTTCCTTTTTTCTTCTTATTCTTCATTCTCTCCCATTCCCGTCCCGTCGCCGCCGATCTTTCTCCCCCTTTCTATTTTTCGTGCTTCTTGTAAGCTGCTCGGAGGATACTCCGAATGAAAATAGCGCGGCACTCGCGTCGCTGCCGCGCGATACGATTGAAACCATTGTATCCCGTTTATTGTTGCGACGTCACAGTTACTTTCAACGATTTTCAGACACTTTTCTTTTTCTCTATTCGTCGCGCGAGACCTCGTTCGCCGCCTTCACGCGCGCCCACTAAAGAATTAATCATTTAGTTTGAATACGAAAGGAGCCACGATTCGCGCAACTCCAACCAGCTGATCATTTACATACCGATGAAAAAGACCGACGCTTCTTCCGACGCGAGTTCACGGCAATTTGCGAACTCAAGCTGATACTATCAATTCGGTCTTTCCGATTCCTCGATCTTATTCCAATTATTCGCTAGAGCTTCTACGAACCCTTTTATTGATAATCAATAAAGCACAATCTCTTTTTTCACTGAAATCGTGTTGTTACGCTGTCGAGATCAAAGTCTACGTCAACCTGATGAATTAAAAATATTTAAAGCTAGCAGATTTTCCATATTTTATGTGATTTCTGTATAGTTGAATAGATTCTGAAGGAATTGAAATATTTCTTACATGTGCTTACTTTAAAGGGTGTAAGCGTATGATGCATTTCATGTAAGGTGTTAAAGAAATGTCGTAGTCAATGTCTACGTCAACCTGATGAATTAAAAATATTTAAAGGAAACAGATTTTCCATATTTTATGTGCTTTCTGTATAGTCGAATAGATTCTGAAGAAATTGAAATATTTCTTATTGTATATGTGTTTAGTTGTAAACAGTCGATCAGAATCGCAAGTACATATTCACCGTTTATAAAATATAATTTCTTTGAATATATTCATGTCGTCTAACAATGTTTTCATTAAATATTTGTATAAGTACAGAAATTGTTTAATTTTAACTGATCAACCCATTAATATCTACAAAACATCCGACAAGCCGATTTTAATTATTCGAAAGTGTCGTTCACAGGATTATGACTGGCTGTATGTATACTTAACCCGCACAGCCTTTCAGCTAAACACGGTGCGAGTTAAATATAATGTCTATGACGCACAACGTTTTCGACAAAATTGGGTAAGATGAAATATGCTATCAATTTCTACGTTAGAAGTATTTATATGTCTTTCATGAATAAAAATCCTGCGATTTTCAAATTCTCTAAATTTACTTAATATTAGTTGAATGGGTATTCCGAGTGACAGTCGAATATGGATCTTCAATAGTATTCGAACCAGAACTGTTCTCCTAAAAGCGTATTTCTGTAGCGAATCGAACAGCTCGAGCAGTAACTCACTATAAACCTCAAATCGACTAAGATTGCCTAAGTAAGAATCATAGGTTTGTTCGATCACTTTCAATAAAAAAAAAAGTTTGTCTGATAAACCGACCGGTCTCAAAAAAAGATCGGTAATGCATTTCCTATGTTTCAGAAGAAACTGCGCCTGGCTGCGGGCGGAGTTCAATTTTTTATTAGTTCGAGGGAACGATCGGCGAAAAAAGGATCATCCCACAAACCCTTGGAATTTTTATGCGAGTCTACAACTTTATGTATTCGATTGACATGCTACAATCCTTGAAATAGAATCTCGGTCCAGACCGAGATTTTGAGGGTTTCCAAAGTGACGTCCTACACGAAATCATTCATAAATAACATAGATTGCTATACTCGTCTCGATAATTTTAACACCCCTGATCCAAAATTGATCGCAGTAGAAATTTTTACACATTAAAATTTCGTTCAACGTTAAATTGAAATCTTTTTCAAGCAACATTTTTCTCTTTCATATTTTTCAGTGAATAATTAAAGACATAACAATGTTCAGTCGTGGTATTAAAATTTAAATGAGTTTAATTAAATGAAAATTTTGAAAATTTGTACCCTTGGAAAGTGTACTACCAATTAAAAGGCAACAGAAATAGGTCACTTTTCGAATGCATAATGGAAAGCTAAATGATACGCAGCTGATACTACTTTTTCCAATTTCAGCGTGATCAACATTATAAAAAATGATTTGTTATATATTCTGTATTGGATATCTCCAGTCTGTGAACCGTATAACATTTGAAAATTGGTTTATAATATTGAACCATGCACGTATCCATTAAAAAAGGCTCTTAGCTTTTTCGTGCAATTATCTGAGGAATACATTGAAAAAATAACACTATTTCTAAAAATTTCTATAAAACCCGATTATTTTCAAGAAAATTATTACTATTACAATAGTAGTATTATAATATTGTACCTTCGTACAATGTATTTCTATTGTTATTTCTCTAATTTTAATTACCTTTACTGTTGTATAAAATTCCAGCGCAGACATAGACAGAAATACTAACAACATTTGCTCTATATATTAATATTTGCCTCTTGGTGCTATATTTGCCTAAATGAACTATGAAGAGTTCCTTTTTCTGATCGCAAAGCAATATATACATAAATACGTGGAGAAATAAAAGAGATACAAAATTTTATACAGTACTTGAAAAATCCTGAACATAATTGGTATAATTCAAACATTATCGTATTGAATACAAAAGTAAACACGATTATAGTCAACATAAGTAACATAACTTACTACTATTATAAATTAAAATTCAACTCTTTCGAAGCTATCTTTCTTCTGCAATTCGATAGGGATACGCTCATCGGACTGACAGTACGACAAACAGTTCATAAGTATGGAGGTATTCAATTATCGATTGTAAATGTTTTTTGATAACTCAGATTGTAATTCCTTATCGGCGCCACGGTTCAATCATTATGTTACATACTGTAATTTTTATAAAAATGCTTCATGCACGCAGTTCATAGTTCATAAGTATCCAGCAAACTTGAAATAACATTTTTCAAAAATACACGGACATCAAGCAGCGACACTTTGCAGTACCGCGAACCCGCATAAACGAAAGTTCCTTTCTGGCGGTGTTTCACGGGAAAGATTAATTCTCTGGTCCGGGTATTGCGATGTCCACTTGTGTCTGACACGGCACGGCAGGGAGGATTGTTAATATTGGTGATTCGAAGGGTGAGCGTTTACGTTATTGCGCCGATACGACAAATTCTCATCGTTGTTAACGGTAGGATGTTCACGCTCGAGCATTAAAGAGTTTAGTAACGGCCTGTATATCGCGAATTGTTGATGCAAAAATAGAGTAATTCAATTTCCGTGTAACAAACGGCCGGGGATTAAATGAAATGGTCGAATAGGCGGCTATGCTTGCCGAGAATTGAATCCCCTAGAACGATACATAAATCTTCGCGATGCGTAACCATTGTTCTTCAGGCGGGTTACGAGGGAGGGATGTGGGTGGACGAGGTGGAGGAAGAACAGTAGGAGGACAGGGTGAGGGGAGGCCGGGGGTGGCAACGCGGGACAGGACGGGACGGATTCTTTTCGCACGATCTCCTGAATATCCAACAGAGTTTGCATAAATAACGAATTGTTGAATAACGGCCGGCGACGAAAATCACCGCGCGACAAATTCGATGAGCGCGTTATCTGGCGAAGCTGAATCGCAAATGCGTGGCCCGACGATTCGCGGGATTTGCATTTAGAAAATGATATGTAGTTAGCCGGTCTCTACGCTTCGTTCTACCTTCGACTTGCCGCCCTCGCCTTCTCTTTCTCTTCGTCCGTCAAACTGAATATACCGCGCGAACCGGATGCGGTTTATTGAGACGAGCATTTGCATACCGTTCGGAATGGTCTTTCTATAAAAATTCAAAACGTTCCTTAACGAGATCAAATATCACTGCACGGGAATGGTGTCAACGAGTTCACCGCCCAGCGAATGGCCGGTCAAGAATCTTGCGTGCGTTTCTTCGGCATTTTCGCAACGTTCCAACCATTTTTTGCCGCTAATTTTCTGATCGAGGTTAATTAGCGTTCGTGCCTTCGGGACGCTGCTAATGGATTCGAAATTGCTTAAAAATGGTCAAAATCATTCGTGCCATGTGCAATTCAGTCTAGTATGGAATTCCAATTTTGTGCTTGAATCTATACATATAATAAAAATCAAATGATGTTCGTTGGTAAGCGCATCATATGAGAACGGCTGGAGGACTGATTTGGCTAATTTATTTTCAAAAAATGTTCGTAATTGTCCGAATAAGGTTTTTAGGGAAAGAAAAATTGGAAAAATTTCCCGGAAAAATGAATAATTCAGCAAAAAATGAAAATGCTTTTTTCTATGGGATTTTTGTATGAACTCATGACCATAACTCAAGATTCGAACGATGGATATGCGTGATTCGTTTTTTGTTTTGTTCGTTATGGTCTTGGAAAAGTTTTCAGGAAAAAAATTCGAGACAATTACAAAGGAAATTTGTACAGGACAACGTCTGTCGAGTCAGCTAGTATATAATAAGTAGTTTCGATCCCAATGTGAATCATTATCAAGAGAGACATTTTTGCGTCTGAAAAAACCAATTAAATATAATAATAGTTGAACAAAATATTGGAACACAGCCAAAAAGAACAAACAAAGAACGAAAAAGAAAGCACATACTTGTTGCGACAAAATAGAAATTAAAAGAAGAATAATTGTGCTTGAATGTTGCAACATTGTTAATTTCTTTTTACGTGGTGACTCTGAGGCACCACTAAACATTGGCGCACCATTATTCAAAATATTGTTTACATTATAAATAGGTTGGTATCGATATCCGTTGTGAGGCATCCATAAAATGAAAAAAAAAAATACGAAAGAAATATTTGTTTATGCCGAAACTTTTTACTGCGAACATATTCGTTTTCGTTTCATATTGACGTATACGCGATTAATATTATTGGATGAAAATGAAATTTTATAATGCGATTTACAAATAAAATGAGAATTGATTTTTTATACACAAATTGAATCGCTTCGGATGGCTACGTTGTATTTAGTTTGTTTTTAATTTCCTTATTGTAAGTGCTAAAGTTTTGGTATTCGAAACTGGAAAAAAGAATAGACACGTTTGCTTTCAAGAGGTTTCATTGAAAATCTAGCATTTTTTTTCATTATAAAAGTTAGGTGATACTGGTTATGAACGTGAAAGTGTAAATGTATGAATGAAATCGAAGATGTTTGAAATCACATACCAACGCAGATTGGTCGCGAAAACAAATATTCAATTGATGATGAAGAACATAAAAGCTATTTACTCAATTCCGCTATTTGTACAAATATTTATGCAGTAGCTTATATTTCATGTTAACTTCACAGTATTTCACATTTCTGTTATGGACCATGATGACACAACTAGTGTACAAATAAGAACATTTAGAAAGACGATAAAATTTGTATAGAATTGCTGAATACAGAATTTATTATTAAAACTGAGATTACGAAGTGGGACATTCTCCTAGTAGTAGAAACAAACATTAACCAGGCAGATTGCCACTATATCAAATCTACGCCAGACACAATCTGGCAAAAATTGATTTAAAGCATCACCAAAAATATTACGAGAGATAAAACAGTACTTTACTCTTTGAATCTGATAATTCGTGAAGCTCTACGATGTTAATAATCTCGACTGTATTACGATGAAAATAAAATACAAAATATTTGTGTTCTTCAACACTAGTACAACCGAACTTCTTTATTTTGCAATTATTCAGATTGCAATATTGTTGAGGACACTCATTCGATAGTTTAATTTACGCAGATGCATTTTCCAAAAATAATCCTTCAATTTCGATATTCTTCAAAGATAATGCGAATTAATTAGTTTCAGTGATTGGCTATTCCATTATTAAAATATTAAGAAGCAAAGACGTATTTATCGAAAAATCTCTCAAAACAATTCTCATTTTCCCAGGCTATTTTGACACATCAAGTATAACGAAAAACCTAGTATTTCTGAAGAAAATAAAGCAGAAATATTATGAACTAGCTGTCCCGACAGACGTTGTCCTGTCGAAATTTCAATAAATTTGTTTGTGATCGTTTTGTGAATTTGTGAACAGCTATTGGAGGAAATGTTTAAACAAAGTAAAAATGAGAAAGAACGTAGTTCTGAGTGATCGTTGTATCTATTAACGATTGTGGCTATGGATATTCAATTTAAAATGATGATTTCTGCAGTTCGCCTGAATTTCCCGACTTTCCTATGTAATTGTCGCGAATGATTTTTTTCTGAAAACTTTTCCAGGACCATGACGAACAAAACAAAAAAAAGAATTACACATGTTCATCGTTCGAATCGTGAGTTTATAGTCTTGAGTTCATAGAAAAATCCCATAGAAAAAAGCACTTTCATCCTTTCCCGAATTTTCCATGTTTCCGGGCAACTTTTCCAATTTTTTTTACGCTGAAAACCTGATTCGGACTACAACAAACATTAAAAAAAAGCAATTAGCCAAATCGATCCAGCCGTTCTCACGTGATGTCGTGACCAACGAACAGCATTTCATTTTTATTATATAGAAGATAGTAAGTGATCATCTTCCAGCGTTGGGAAAATTGACAAGTGCCCGAGGATCGACAGTGGAATTACGGGTGGCTAGACTTGATTGACACCGGAATTTCGTTGGGCAGTCAGTGAGTCATCGGTCGGCGAGAACAACCTTTGTCATCGTACGCCTTCTTCTGCGCGTAACACGACGCTCGGATTGCCCGGTGATTGATCGGCGGGATTAGCGGCCGGACAGACGAAGAAAGTCACGAGCTTTGGCGATCGCAATTGAAATGTTACGTGGACAATTGAGTAGAAAAAAAGCCGGTGCGATCGGGGGAAAGCCTTACGTGTTCGCAGAAGCATGCAGGTAAACGCATTATCATCCGCTGACACACGACCAGATGAGGAGGGGGTGAGGAGAGGGGTTTCCCTCTCGCGCGCGGAATAAGGTTTCGCTTTGTTGATTGAATTCGCTATAGGCCAGTCAACACAGCTGAACTTCCTACGGGATTCCGCGCTGCGACAAAGTGACGGTGAAACCGGCAAATTGGATTTCTTTCGTCTTACTCGGAAACGCCATTAACCGACATTGCTTAACTTCGTTTCGCCTGACCGCTTTTTAAAAAACCGTCTTGTCGCTCGTACGATTTCCCCGTAACCGTACCGTTGTACTCGAGCGCGCACCGTTTAACCCTTCACCTGCTACAGCCGCGCACAACACGTCCATCGATGGCCAACCGACTATGGACGCACGAAATGTCGCCATTGAATACTCTTCGTTCGAACGCGAGCTGCACGAATCAGCCGTTCGCGGTCCTGCACACTTGAGAATCGAGCATACACGTTTGTTGCATAAACAGATATCGAGACCCCCTCACACATTCCATCGGAAATAGTATCCCCTGATCGAAGGTTGAAAAGGGGTTAGACACACAGAGGAATTGTCGGCGTCGAATGAAACGTTGGCATGCAGAGTTAGGGGATACGGTTCAGCAGCCGAGGAGGAATTTAAACGAGGATTCAGGTAGCAACTGGGCGAGGTGAAGCGTAGAATTATCAGAGCGTGAGACTCACTTTCAGCGCGGGGATGTGGTACACGGTTAGTCCTCGGCGGGACCAGCTCTTGTGCCGAAGTCAGTGATCCTCGAGTAGGCGACTTCTAGTTCCAGCGCACAATTACACACTGCGGGGGGAACGGCACGTAACACACAGGGAACGAAATGCGAGCGAAATCGACGATTCGACCCTCAAAGGAGGGCTGCAATCGGGGGATACATGATACCCCCGTATTCTCGGTATTCCGCGAATCCAGCCGCTGTTTAAACGAGAATCCTTGGCTAGTCCGAGGTAGCACGGGAGAATGCAACGGCTTCGAACTCACGGGTTTCTAACTAACCACCACCGAGGAGCGAGCGACTCGCTGCTCTACCTTCTTCCCGAAGGGGTTTCTGTGTTTCTCTTCCACGATCGAGATCGCACGGTGTCCCTTTTCAGTCAGACACCGATAACTCTTCACTGATCACGTCTGCACACTCACGGTACCACAGTAAACTCTCACTTTGCGTTCACGCACTGGGGAAGCGATATATATCAGGATAAATCAGTCCGCCAAGACGGTTCCCTCCTCCTCAAGAAGAGAAAGAGACGGGGAGAGAGAGAGAGAGAGAGAGAGACAGAGAGAGAGAGAGTGGGAAAGAGAGACAGATAGGCACACACAGACACAGACACACGCGCATACACAGCCAGAAAGAGAGGGATGGAGGAAAAGAGACAGGTAGACACGCGTAGAGAAATAGAGACAGAGAGGCGAGTGAGACAGGAGAGAGAGACCGAGAAGGCGAGAGTTTCTCTTCTCTCGCGACAAAAGTGTGTCACGCGAGGAAGAAACCACCAGCAGCAGCAGCAGCAGCGCGGATCGAACGAGTCCGCTGAGCCGTCGAGTAAAACGGAGGTCTCGCGTAAGTGTCCTCTATCCCACGGTGTTGTTCATCGAGACGAACGCTGTGCTTCCTACGCTTTCGCCCGGGTCAAACGGGGTCCGATCGCACGCAACAGAAAACACAGGGGTAGGGGGAGAGGGACTGACGAGTTGCCCCGCGTTGCAGCCGTAGAACAAATACGTGTATATCCTTAGAGACTCGGTCGTGACGTGTCACTGAAACACCACCAGATCCGCGGTGCACACGACGATGACGACGACGACGACGACGTTGACCGTCCCACGTACCTGCTCCACGTACGTTCCTGCCTGGCTGGTTGGCTGGCTGCGTGCTTCAGTGGCTGCGTATACGTATGCGTGTTTACAGGGAGCGTGTGTAACGTCGTCCTCGACGGGATATAGCCCGCGATGGTGCGACCGAGTCGCGGAACGATCGCGCACCGTCACAGTAATCGCGTATCGGCGAGTCACGTCGATCGTAGAGCTTTTTTTCGACCAGGGACCTGCGACACACGGGCGAATTTTTCGCTAGAACCGATACGCACCAGCCCTAGGAGAGACCCTTAGGCCGGATCCGCGGAGTTTCCTTTCACCTCGATTTTCGGTCCCTTGCCACCCCCCGCGAGTTGCACAGGCGCGCACCGCTTTCAGAATTTCCGAGGCTCGGGATCGCGCACGTCGTGGAGAGGGGACCACCCTCTCCGTCGCTCCTTCTCTTTCTCTGCTACCCGAAGCCGATGGAGTAGCTGGCGCTGCTACCAGAAGGGTGGAAACGGGACGGCGACAATCCTATCCCCTCCCTCTCCCTCTTTTTTCCCCTTCTCTCCCTCTCTCTCTCTCTTACTCTTTCTCTCTTTTTATCTTTCTCTCTTTCTGTCTCTCTCTCTCTCTCTCTCTCTCTCTCTCTCTCTCTCTCTCTCTCTCTCTCGTTGTGACGCTGCGCGGGAAGGAAGAGTGGGAGTGGATCGGATAGGGGCGAAGAAGGTGGAGGGTAGGTTTCGCCTGTTTCGTCGGAGGAGAAGATTCTACGGCACACGACTAGGAAGACCGGCGCGGCGGCACCACCAGCCGGCACGCACTAGTACTCTGACAGCAGGCCCGTAGGGTCTACGTACTTTAGGATTTGCGCGGACCGACGAGCTGGCTCGCATGTGTCGGTGAGGGTTGTACGTACTGGCGTGCCACTACCGTTACCACTACCATCGCCCTCGTTATCACCGCCGCTGCTTGTGCTGCTGCTGTTGACGGTGCTAGTGCCGCTGCTGCTGGCTGCTGCTCCTCCGCTAAGCGGCGTGGGTGTGGTGGGGTTCGAGGGGGTGGCGCAGGCGTTTTGGTGCACCGACGCATTGATCCCTGGAATTCGTAGGGACGGTGACTAGGGCCAAGCATGTGTCCACTTTCGATGCGAGACAGAGAGGAGCAGAGGGGGCTACTCGGTGAATAGACCGAGAGGAACATTTCAGGGTAGAAAAGAGGCGGCTGCCGAAAGAGAGGGAAGGGGACGGCAGCGAAGGAGAGGGAGAATGGAACAATGAGGTTGCAGGAGAGGTGCAACCGTTTTACTAGCAGCCGATGTCCACACCTGCAGACCGTTTGGTCAGGATGCGTTTGAGGATGATGGAATGTCGGTTCGATTGAAAATCTTCCGGCTGAATCGGAACCCCCGGGGCCTGCCTGCCTGCCTGCCTGCCTGCCTGCCTCTCTGCCTCTCTGCGCGTCTGCGAACGCGGTGGTGGTCGCTGCTCCGCGCTGCTCGGCGTGTTCTCGACGCGACGTTCCGACGAGGATTTCCCAGATGACGGATAATGATGATGGATGGCTGGAACGAAGATACTTGCTTTCGACGGGGATAACGTAGAGGGGAGTAGAGCCGGTTTTTTAAAAATTGTGCAGGGAATTTCGATAATTGTTCGCAGGGGGTTGGCGCAGTTTCGTCCCGTTGACGAGGATGGATGTCCTCGATGAAAACGCTGAAGCGGAACGCGACCGTGATTCATAGCGATTTTTTTCCCGGGACGAAAAAGAGACGAGAGAGAGAGAGAGAGAGATAGAGACGAAGCTCGAAAACGCGAGAATGAAAAGGAAAATATATCGACGACGATATAAGACTCGCGAAACTTTACCGCCAGTCAGCGAATATCGTGTTTTAATCACCGCGAGACCGCCGGGTGGATGCAACAAGCCGCGATTTTCCTGCAATTGATTGGAGAGGCCGTCCGGAGGGACCGGAGCAAAACGAATCCGTCCGGTTGCTTATTTAAGGGAGGCGCGGCGACTGGATAATCCATAAGATTAAGCAGAAGTTAGGCAAGCCGATCCTGTCGACCGTGGGTCGTTCTCGTCGTTTTCATAATGTCTACCTTGAGAGCCGGCCGGGATCCTTTCAT
Source organism: Lasioglossum morio (assembly GCA_916610235.2). Classification (NCBI taxonomy): domain Eukaryota; kingdom Metazoa; phylum Arthropoda; class Insecta; order Hymenoptera; family Halictidae; genus Lasioglossum; species Lasioglossum morio. Next base: position 19,130,144 of record OU744323.1, on the reverse strand, counting down.
TCGTTTCCGACGCAAAAATCGTTCGTTAATTAAGAAGGTTGATTCGACGGTTCACGGCAGCCCAAAGAAGTCTCTGTAACAACCCCGAGGGTGGGTTGTGGCTCAATGGAATCGACGGGGGGTACGGGGGCACGGCGCATACAGGGGTTGGGGGGACCTAACGCCGGCCTCGGTGTACTTTTCTTTCAGTAGCGATCGTGGTTTTGCCAATCCGGTAAAAGGGTCTCCTTCAACGCCTTCGACTCGTCTCTCGCTCTCTCCCTCTCTCTTGCTTTTTTCCCTTTTTCCTCTATCCCTCTCTCGAATCGATTTTACGATTCGTCCGATCGTCAACGAGGGATCCGCGAGGCATCATGGGTAACGGTGAAACGCGCCGACACCGGCGATGGTTTTCTGTAAAATATTCAGGCGCAGGCAGCGCACAGATATATGTCGCGATAGTGAATAAATAATAAGGGCGAGGGTGATCCTCGATCGGTTCATAACTCCGTTCCGTTTCAGTACTCTGATCCATTCGTCGGCCTCTCTAACGAGAGTTCCGTACTCGAAAAGCGTAAGTTTCCCCGGCGAGCTTATATAGGATGAAAATTTCAAAATGAAAAACCGTGAGGGGGGGGACGGGGGCAGGGGGTTATGGGAGCGAGAGTAAGAGGAGTCGAGAAACCGGCGGACGGAACGAGAAGCAGGAAAGAGAGAGAGAGAGAGAGAGAGTCTCCATAAATGTTCGGAACGCTGCTACCCGGAGAATTATGCATCTGTCTTTCAAATGCACCAACCGTATTAATAATTCGTTCTCCGTGACTAATGCGAACACGCTCTGAAACGGTTTCTTCTCGCGGACTTTGTTTGCGGACGTTATTAGGTCTATGAACGAGCGCTGTCGTTTCGCTCGCTCCGCTATTCACGACGTTGTAACGCGAACGAGATAAGGGGATTTATTTGTGACGAAATTGTTATCTGAGACCGTTTCCCGTTTTACACCCGGTTTATAGATCACGATCGCGACAAAAATTTGCATTCTTTAATACAAAATCTCTCGGTGTGCGCACCGCTTCAACCCCGTCTCCCTACCGTGCGCTTTTTCTTACGAGTCGCGACGGGTTATTAATAAACCGGGATTGTTTTAATAACAGAAACCGACGACAAACTGATATTGCGACTTGTTAGACGGGAAATTACTTCCGAGCTTATTTAATACTCGTGACGTTTGCGGTGTCATGAACACACTTCTTTTCACCGTGCTCTCTTCCCTTCCAGCACGGTGTAAGGAGATGTCGCATTTTTTTGCAAATCCCCGCTGCTTTGTAGTATAATCCGTACATAAGGTTGCCTGCTTTCACGTTCGCTGTCGCATCAAAAGAGAAATAATCCACTTTGCGTGTACTTCGCGTTACAGTTGTAAGTTTAAATCTTCGTGCGCTGGTCTCCGTTTAAAATTCATCTGCTTCCGTACAGGACCTCATAAAGAAATTTATTTATTCGTGAAGTAAACATACACGTTCATGTAAAAATCGTCCACTACCTAATACAATCGTTATTACATATTTCTCCGATTCCAATTTAGATTTAAATTATCTATCAGTTTTGTTTAAATAAGTATTCAAATACTGAACACTAAAATTCTTTTATTAAATGGATCTTCAGGGTGTCTTTTCCAGAGAGTAATTTCTTAATCAAGAGATGAAATTAAAGGCGAGAGAAATCAAACAACAAGGATTACCGATTAAACAAATTATGAATGGGAGAAGACAGTGGAAGGTAAGATTAAGTGCAAATAAGTCAGCTCACCGTTCTCGACGTCCACACAAAAAATCTCTTTGTTCTTTTCAAAGATTCATCTACTCAATTCGTTTATAATTTTCGCGCTTTTCATGGAACTTTATTCGGGGATTAATCCGAGAGTTTTATATTAAAAAGAGAAATTTCCAAAATACAGTGATTTCTGGATAAATGTCCCAAAAGCTTGTCCTATAATTGCCGTGAGGGGGTTGAAACTCGTGAGGCCTCGATAAGCGTAAAATGAACTAATCTAATAACGAAATTTTTTTATTTTTCATTATTTTCCTATGGGACATTCACCAACATATTCGTGGAATTTTTCTAACGAAAATTATGCCAAATATCATATAATTCCGATGATAGTTAGCCTTTGAACTGTTTCTTTCCCATACGCTGTCCTTCTTTGCGTCCAAAACTCTCATCGTTCATTACACAAGTCAATATCGTCGAAATATATCATAGGAAGTCCCATAGAAAAATAATGAAAAATAAAGAAATTTTGTTATTGGATCATAGTTATGTTTATAAAGCTCAAGCTTCGCTGTCCTTTTCTACGTTCGGCATAAGACAAAGAATAGTATTCCTGGTCGATAATTGTCCCTGGCCAGACCCATGTTTCGGATAATTATCGAGAAAGCTCTGTATCAATTTTCCCGAGCACTTTCGTCGCCGAAATTCACTTAACAGTCGTCCGTATCAGAGTTGTATTTTGATAACGCCATTACAATCCAGGCAAACAAATTTTCCACCGGTTTTTAATAAGCACACGACATGGTGCAGTGCGAAACGGGAGTTTAAGAATGAAGAACTGGCTTGTGTTTCACATACTCGAAACACAGCTGTTCTTTTGTTTTCATTATAATGGGATACATTGATCGATGCCGCTGCGAACAAGTATCGTGCATGTTCCGAGTTCTTTAATTATTACTTTTTTCACTAGGATAACAATCCCTATTCTCGCAGTCTCTGGAAACGAAAAAAAAAAACACAACGCGTGCATGTTTAACCTACATTGTTAAAATGCCCAGCTGCAACCCGGACGAGTGACTTGGTTCGACTTGCGAATTTATCGACCGTGATTCTGATTTCTAGGAGACAAACTCATTGTGACGTTAATTACGTTGTATACGTTAATTACTGGTTTTTGGAGAAAACATTGCAAACTTCAGCTTAATACAAGAGCACTTAAAATGAATAATAATGATTTTTTTTAAATGGATAAAAATATCGAGACAATGAAATAGAGTCATAAACCATTTTCTCCCTTATTCTTGATGTTAACAAAGACAAATATATCCTCGCATTTAAAAAATTTATAAAAATCTCACTTGCGTTTGTGTCAGGTTACACTTGATACTGTGTAGTTGGTTCGAATGTTTGATTCGAGATTCATTTAAACGATACCACATAAATATCACGTTTATTTAAATCAAATGCGGAATATCGGCGCAAAGCACGGAACAAATTTCCGCAGAATGTATTAATTCAAGATTAAAAGATACGGTCGAGTCAGTCATTGACAGTGCTTTCTATAATCAAGTTGTCAAACCTAAACGATGTGGCTATGCCAATGGCGAATATTATGCATGCATATCTAAATTCAACTATCATTCATTTACGCTATAAACAGTGATGGCGAACAACCAGTGCACTAGTTAAGCTGTATTTACTCCTACATAGTACGCGTATAGATATATTTGATTGATGCTCCGATATGATTTCGTTGAAAATTCAGTCTAATCGAATCTGAATACTTTTTGGAACTACTGTATAAATCCTTTAGCGCAGAGATAAAAATATGCATATTTAAAGGACCCGTGATCTACTGATTAATTATCAACTTAATATTATTTTTATTTTACTTACATTAACTTGCTATAATTTATTACTGTGCCTCTTTTAATTATTTCTCTGTGCCATTACCGAACTTTATATGTTTAACAGAAATATTCATGTCGATTTTAACATCAGCATTTATTAAATAAACTATACGCATTTTATTAACTTCCCGATTTATAGGGAAGTTATTGTAATTTAATAGTTATTTTGATACAGCACAGGGAAGCACTACTTTCGGGTATATTTGAAATATACAAAATCCGACTTTCTTTTCAAACTTTTTTTGTTTAATCCGTCAAATGCTGAAATAGTAAAAGCTTTTTTTTAGTATTTTCAATATTGTATGTATCGTCCCACGTTCGTCGAAATCAAATGTTGAATAGTTTCTTTGTCGAAGTTGTGTTGCTGATTCATTGCGGACTTACGACGCTTCAGTTTAGAGACATTGCCAACATTATTATTATTATTACTGGTGTGTACGCTATTCCTGATACAGAGGGCTTCGTCCTGGTTTAATTTATTATGAACTGACTGTGCCAAGTTCTTACTAGGACAATTATTGTACAAATTTTCTTACTGTTGCGTTTAGAACGACTGTGCGATATTTATGAGAGTGTATGGTTCAATTTACTCTGGTATATAAAAATATAATGGATGTATGTAGAAGTTTTTTCTTCAGCTTTCTTTTTATCTATACACGACATACAAAATGTGTTACCAGTGAATAATAAAATTGGTTGGTTAGACACATCGATAACAAACCAAACAATTGCACAAAAGTGTGTACATTGAACGTACATTGATCATATATAATCCGTGATAGTTTTAATGTCGTATAACATGCCACGACCATAATTTTGAAAGAAAGATGTCTGTTCTGGTTTACCTGCTGCAACTGTATTATTATTATTATTATCATTATTATCTAGCGGCGATGATCGAACCCGAAGGTCGTTATCGAGGTTCCGCGGAAAGCATCGAACAATCAGACAGGAAATTCGTCTGGCTTGTGCACGGAGCTTAACGAAGGGCACGAGTTGTAAAGCGCGCGATTTCAGAAATGGTAAGTGCCTTTTTAATTCGACACACTGTGGCCATTAACAGCGATAAAATTGAATGAGCTTGTATGTGGCCATGTCTTGCCTCCGGTTCGTTAGCACAGCAGACACGCGAGCATCCCCGTGCGCGGTGGCAAGATTTCAAAATAGATTCGAAAGCGGAATCAGGTCAGGGTGCTCTTTCTCTCTCTCCCCCTCTCTCTCTCTCTCTCTCTCTCTCTCTCTCTTCCGTTCTCCCTCGCTCTCACCCTCTCTTTCTCTCTCCCACTTTTCCAGAATCCCGGAAAATCGGTCGAAACGCGTCTACGTTAACGAGTCCGCGTGCTCTCACGTTCGTTTTTAATTGCAAAAGACTTTTCAAAATGAACGGCCAACTTGTAACGGCGGAGAAACATGTTGAGTCCGAATAACATCCGAGAAAAAACGACAAAGCACGAAGAGAGAGAGAGAGAGAGAGAGAGAGAGAGAGAGAGAGAGAGAGAGAGAGAGGGAGAGAGAGCTATGCGTAACTTCGATTGAAGAGGTTAGACTACATTTACATTGTAAAACATACATCGTCCCATTTATCTTTCACTTTTTCTGTGATAAAAATAGATCTTAGAAGTAATGCGCCCAATGAATGTATAAAATTCATCAACTTTAATTGTAACTGCTATTTAATCCCTACACACTCCTTACAGTTAGAAATTTTCTAGCAATTTTTGGGTTTAGATATATACCCAATTTTCCTTTTACGCGAATTCGAAATAGCACGGCTTACAAAACAGAAAGCAATTTAACTTTTACGCGGCACACTTCCGTCATAGGGGTGAAATATTTAATTTCACGCGAATCATGTTACAGGTTGATGAGCTACTTTCACCCTAGAATGCCAATTCTCGTAACATAGTTATTTTTGTACTCGTTGTAATATTTTTATATTGGAAGTGAATAAACGTATGTGAACTAGTAGTTTCATTTTAATTAACAATACGTCAAAACTACCCCTGTGTGGGGGTGGGGTCTCTCAAGAGTTGGAATACAACGCTACGCGAATATGCATATGCAAACGAGTGAAATATCACGTGAGAATTGAATTTGTAACTATAATATTTTCAGGCAGCGTATGAAGATTAACAAAATGTAATATAGTCATAAAACAAATGTTTTCTGCAAGAAGTCGGGTCAGTATAAAAATGAATGGCGAGTTGTTAAAAAGAATTTAAAAATTGATCTTTTAAAAATTTCATTTATTTCAAGTTTGAATAAGTAGTTTTTAGTGACACGTTACTTTTTAATGACCACAAATTAAATTCAAAAATATGAGCACAAGAAAAAAATTCATCAGTGTTTTTTCGCTAAGTCGCTCATATAATGTATATCATGCTTTTTCGTTAATTTGATGCGCGTGTTGTTAGTAATCTGAACTCCTCTGAATCGGATCATCGGATGCTCCACGTAATCCTTCAATAATATTAATGATTTTAATAGTATTAATGGTATTATTGGGGGCTATTAATATAACTAGTATTATCGAATTGTTTTTTTATCAACTTTGGTTTTAAGCCACATCATTTTTTAGGTCATTAGCTACATGTTTCGTTTTTTAAATCTTGGATAACGAAACATCCCTAACAATAACGATCTGAATATCCTGTGATAACAGATGATCCGACAAATATTGCCATTCATAGGATCAATACCAAATAGAACTTTTAGTGGTACAACCAAAAAGGGGTGATTCTACATAAAAGAATAAATCGAAAATGTAGAATAAAAGTTCATTTAAAGCTTCATTGCCGAAAAAATCGAGTTTAAAAAATCGGCAAAAGCGCATGCTATTGAATAAGGATCAATTAGGATTGTCAGCTCTGTTTCATAATTCGGCTACGTCATGACATGGTGTTCCAAAAATGTATTTCCTCGAAAACGAAGCACGGAGAACATTTTCGCTAAGGAATAAGTTACTCCAAATGACGTCAGGGGTCGCCCCTAACAAGGAAATGTGACATTTTTGGAACACCGTCTAGATGTCCTAAGAGATAGATTTTTTACTTCACCTAGATGTCCTAAGACTACAGGTATAAATGTTTGACTTTATCTAGATGTCCTACTACATGTTTGACTTCATCTAGATGCCCTAAGACATGTTTAAACTTCATCTAGATGTTCTAAGACATGCTTGACTTCATCTCGATGTCCTAAGACATGCTTGACTTCATCTAGATGTCCTAAGACATGCTTGACTTCATCTAGATGTCCTAAGATATGGATTTCATCTAGATGTCCTAAGATATGGATTTCATCTAGATGTTCTAAGCCATAGACGTTTGCCTTCATCCAAATGGCTACGACATAGATGTTTGGCTTCATCTAGATATCCCAAAACAGGCCCCGGAAGTCTTGAGCGATTATACTCAATCCAAAAGGAATAAATCTACCGATAGGTTGGACGCGTAAACCGGTGCTCGCGTAAACGACTCTAACGGCAGCTTTGCGATATACGTCCCCTCGTAAACACTTTAAGCAGGAGATATCATATCCCGATGGAAACAAATATCCGGTCGGTGGCGTAATCGATCGTTCTCGAAACGTCGCCATTTGGTCGGTGCTTTTTCGTGTTTACCGTGAACAATGTCCGACACTGGACAGTAATTGATTATTTTGATTATTTTTGCTCATACCGACACAGCATCCAGTCATTTCAACGTCGATGACGTTAATTGATATGTTACTACAGCGATGACGCAGCTGTTTTTAGAAAACCTATTATATAATTGCTTTTGTAATTGCTTTGCAGCTCTGCAATTATTATTAGATTAGTTATCGCGAATAAAAATCGCCGATCAGAACTTTGTATGATAATCGTTCAATAAATAATTACTCCAGCTATTATCCAGTTGATATTAGTATGCTTCCGTATACTCTACTGTTTGTTAACATTCCACAATTGATTTCTTATTTCAATCGTAATCAAAATGGTAAGGAATTCTCGATTAACGATTAAAGAGTACGTAATTGTTCTTAATTACATTGATTTCGATTATTTCTGTTATTCATAATAATTATTATTGGTTAGTAGCCCGTGTATTTACTGAATTAATATCGTACACGGCTACTGGTAGAACGAGTTCGTATATCTTGCAATTAACGCAAAAAATGTCACATACATGAAATACCCTATGTGTACCATCATTTGATCCCACAATGTAGCCGCTACGAAACGTGACGTGGAGTCAGACTCGACGCAGGCAGAACCGCAAACGGTTAACATCGAGTAGTTGAACGGGGTAAAATGGGGGATGAAAAAAGAGCAAGGACACAGTTGTCAGAGGGGGGTGGAAAAAGAGGAGATCTGACCCCACTGTTTACAGATGCATTCTCGTTTTCGTCGCGCACGAGATGCGACGAGCATCGGGCCGCTCCAGTCGACGACTACCAGGTCTCTTCAGACTTTCCCTGGTAATTCAGTAATGGTCTTACGGCGAAGTTCATAATAACTGACGCAAATGAGGGGGCCTCGTAATTAATTCACGCATACTTGCGAACGGAATAAGGGAGACGGAGAAAAAGTTACCAGACAGAGAACGCCAAAGCGTAAGAGACAGAGAGAGAGAGAGAGAGAGAAGGAGGGATATATATATAGAGAGAGAGAGAGTGACGAGGGTGGAAGAGAAGAAGAGAGGGATTCAGAGAGGATAGGGGGCGGAGGACACGTTACCCTATGCTGAGCTTGCGTAACCTAGTATCTGCAAATCCTATGTTGAAAGCTCTCCCACAAAGCAGTGAATCAACGCCGTTAATTTGTTAAGTGTAAAGTGAATCAAATCAGTTCGCAGTACCTGTGTACCCTAGACGCGAGCGCTGCCCTGGAATTCGGGCTTACCGCGAAGACCGTCTATAAATTATTTCGACGATTCTGGAGGCCGGGTGAACCGCTCGCATTCAGCCTGCTAAAAATGTTTCCCCCTGACCCGCATCTCTCTCGCGATACACTCCTCGATGACACTTTTTCCTCTCGACGCTTTCTCTGTGTTGATAGTCACGCCCGCGGAGTGATGCTAGAACAAATTGGATCTCGATGAATGCAGTTTTTATTTTCTAAATAAATTTTCACCGCGCTCAACTCGACATAAATGTCCGCGTGCCGCGGTTACATGTAAAAACATTGAAAAAGAAATCAAGAGCTACCGCATTTTGTGAAAATCAGGCCTCGATGTAAATATCTTCCATTTTCTTTGTACCTACTCTGTACGAACTTGCCTGTCGCGTTTGATCGAATTTTGTATGAACAATTTTGCTGCTCTTGGGAACTTCTCGAAAAAAAGTGTTCAAGTTTGATTTGAAAAGTGTTTGTGCATAAAGACGGAATTTATTCAGTTTAATTTGATTGGCCTTCCGACAGCAATTTTCGTGAAATAACTACGTATAATTGAAATGAATGTTAATCATCGAATTTTCTTGCCTAGGAAAACTGCTTTAAGCTTCTAATTGTATTGGAGAGTCTGAAAATTTAATTCGAAAGATCTTAACTTTCGCGAGCTGCTGTAGATGGTTATTAATAGAGTACCGATCTTTATGCAAATGTTTATTTCTGGAGATTGAAGTCACAAATAGGAATTACTTCTTCCTATTAAGAGTTCCATCAGATTCTAAATATAGTGAAAATTTTATCAAATGTTGTCAAATATCGTAACCGATGTATAGATAATTTTAACGTTAAACCAACATAAACAGCAACATTGCATGTGATGAATGTACTATGAGGATGTAAATTGTGTTGTCCAATGTTGAGTCTGTTGAGAAAGAATATTCTCGTTACTTGAAGTTTATCGTTAATGGCGTTATATACATTTAAAATACGCTGTATTCAAGAGAAAAACAGAGAAGCGAGTGTTAATGTAACGGTGAAGAAAATGAATGAAAACGGATGATAATTACTCGATTGTAATACGCATTAAAACTTCGAGACAAAAGTTTCTAATTTGATCTACTTATTAATCGGTGATTATTAGAGCGATCTAATTATAAGTGATATCTTTTTCGTTCCGTTGTATTTCGAGCTTTGTGTTTGAAATTAAATTGCATTGTGTTTAACGGCGCAACTACCAATTTAACGGTTCAATTTCCCATTACTTTGCAAAAGTGGTTTCACATAATTGTAATGTAAATCGGATACAACGCAAAATAAGGTATAAATTCAGACCTTTTAAATTTTTTGCTCGGATAACTTTTATAATTACTGGCACACTTGTAGTAATCGCATCCACGTTCGGCCGAGACTAAATATTTAAATAAAAGAGAAGTATAAAATATTCAAGGAAGATCGTAAACATAAATTTTCCTCGACAACTCAATAATTTATAACGGAACAGAAATTAAAGTAATCGTTCTCAGGCATCATACATTTTTATAGTGTGCACATGAGCACTGCTGAATTTCAACGAATTTGTGAATGGTTTAAGCTCTTTCAGAATAAAATACAAAATGAAATTCATCTAATTATTGATTGTTTACGTAATCATTGAAATATTCGATTATAGCGAAATTATAGCAGGAGCCAGATTGTCTTTCAAAAAATTCATTTCTCTCAGAAATTCTTTCAAGAGTTTGTGAACGATTTAAGCTTTCTATGAATGATCATTAAAATAATCGACTAAAAATTCGAATAAAACATTCGATTATAGCTAAATTATATCGTGAGCCGTTCCTTTTAAAAAAATGAAAATATTTCACTATGTACGCCGATCTCCAGTTGCAGTCAAAGTTCTATTCACTATATAATTCGAAGGAATATTAAGCTGTTCACCGGGAAATACGAGTTAACTCAACATTTGAACTTGACCCAACTACCCGACCATTTTACACATTTCTATTCATTTGCCTAAAGATTCTTCTTAGTCGACTCTAATTACGCTTATACAACGAGCATCGAGGTTCGAAACGTGACCCGTTTAACAGCTCTAAATGTCAAGACTGCGATATTGAAATTGTGTTTGAAAATCTAAACGAATTTCGATAAAAACGTAATTTACGTTAAGACGGGGAACCACCGCAACGCGACGGTGAAAGAGATCGATATTCTATAGAACATCGAGCGATTTTCTAAAATTCTATCATGACGGCAATATTTACGCGCGGTTTCAAATATTTACAAACCGTCGTATCTCATATATTAATATCGTGCTAACTGATTCCGCGTTTTTACACCCCTTTTTCATTACCAAATAAACGCAGCCGGGCTTCGGCTATTTATCCAGCCCGTAAATCGTCATATTATCGATTTCACAATGGTCGTGTCTCTCGTTGCGCGGACTACTGGGCCATTTAACGCCAGCCATCGAACTGATTATTTCCGGCAGCGCAAAACATGCAGCGTAAGGAAAAAACTGTGTACAATGCAGCTCGGGGCCACGATATCCCCTGGCGCGTCGACCCCCCATTTGTAATCCGGAATTTGATATAGCTAGACGATAAAACGTGACGCGGAAGCAGTTAATTTTCGGACCTTTACACGACGGTGGGGTAGAAGCTGGGGGGGAAGGGACAGGGGATAGACGACGTCCCCCTCAAGTTAGGTTCCGGCCAGCCATTTGCCAGAACTAACCCACATTCGCAGATTTCTCGGTCAACCGGCTCGAAATTTAATCAGCTATCAGACAATTCGATGATGGATATCGAGTACCATCCACCACGTGGAAAGCGCTCGCTCTATGAAAAATTCATCGACCGAGACGCGGAATTAATGTCGGGAAACTTGTTTCCCCCCCCCCCCCCCCGAAAGTTTGCTGACATCGTCCGAACCAACCCTCCCGACGAAATTGTATACCGGAACCAAACACGAGATCATTTTTACGAGACATCGTGATGTATGCAGTCGCTCCCGATAATGTTCGACCGTCGAGCAATCACTATCCTTGCAATTACGCTGCCGATCTTTATGCAACACGTAAACCTTCCGCATCGGATGCGAGAATCAGGAGTTCGACAGAAACGTTTCCGTTTCGAAGATTTTCATCGGTTATTGGACAATTCGTTGAGACGTTCGAGATTGTTAACACTGAACCTACCACAAAATTTAATAATTTCATAATTATTGAAATTATTAACACTTTACCTACCGGGAGCCTATTAACACTTTAACGACCGCTCACACAACATGTGTGTGATAGCCGGAACAACCGTTTTATGTGTGAGACATGTAAAATACCATTACATGTAGGTGATTGCTTTAATAATTATCATATAAAGGAAAAATATTCAATAAAGTTCTTTATTAATAATGATTCAATAAAGTTCTTTAAAATTAATTCTTCAAAAAATACTGCCGGCCCCTGGCGACGTTTGACTGCGTAGACGGGCGGTCGTTAAAGTGTTAATAGGATTCGCAATAATTGTGCTGTATCAAAAGAAAGCATAGAAATTTTCTTTTACATTGCAATCTTAAATGAAATAATTAGATGACGTTATTGAGGATGACTTGTTATTTCACAATGAAAATTGCTGTTACTATTGAAAGTTCCATTGAAAAGTTTTTAGCCATGTACCATATTTATCAAAATTATGCAATAATCACCGGTCGGTAATGTGTTAAGTTGCTTGCGTGGAAATTGTGTCGATCGAAAAAAGAACCACAACTTGGTTAACAATGTTCTGCCGAAAATTTAACGCAGTTAGGCATGCGGATTATTTGGTTATGATTAGGTCTTGAAGTTAGGGACACCAGAAGAATTTCCACTTTAAATCTCGACTTTTAGCGAAGGCTTCATTCCCTTGTAATATCGCGGGAACAGGGAGAGAAGAAAAAAAAAAGAAAAAGCTGATGGTTGGGTACGTATTTCATACTCTCCACTTCTCGGCGAGTTTACAGGAGTTTCGAGGAGGAGACGGTTAAAAGAGAGAGGGGGGGGGAGAAAGCTGAGGGAAAAGGAACGGTACGAAGCGCCAATGTTACCAGAACTTTTATGTTATTTCAAGCAGCAGCGTTACGCATGGCCCGCGTTGCATCTGACTTTTAAATACGCGTGTAGGCGTCGCGAACTTCCGGGGTGCGCGAAACTTTCCCCGCGAACTGTCCGGGATTCTTGAAAGGAAACGCGGGTTTATCGCGGAAAGATGAAATTCAACGCCTGTTACTCACGTATCCCGCCCGCTGATCCGCCAGCGTTTTATTACAACCGAGCCGGAAATATTCGTGGGAGGAAACGCGATCGGTCGAGACTCACTGACAATTACTGGAGCGTTCTACCGTGCACCATCGAAAAAATCGAATTCCTTTTACGGGTCTCGTAAGGGGATTTTCTTGTCTGTAATCCCTAATTCGATGGTTCGTAAGAGTGACATATAAATTTCGCTCTGCATTTTCTTACAGTTTAATGTCTTTAAAAGTGGCCAAGCCGTGTATTACTTGTTTCGAGATATTTCAAGGATTATATTTGAATGAATTATAAAAAAAGTATTTTTATATTGACACTAGCTGACCCGACAGACGTTGTCCTGTCCAATTTTAGTAAATTTGTTTGTGAAGCAATTTCAATTTGAATCTTGAAATTCAATTCGTTGACATCAATGTTTTTCTTTATTGGGAACCAATAATACTTGCACCGTTTCAAAAATTATGATTTTTGCTGTTTGTCCGAATTTTCCTACGTTCCTTTGTGATTGTCTCGAATTTTTTTTCTGAAAGCTTTTCCAGAACTATAACGAACGAAACAAAAAATAATTATGCATATCCATCGTTCGAATCGTGAGATATGGTCTTGAGTTCATACAAAAATCTCATAGAAAAAAACACTTTCATTTTTTCCCGAATTTTCCATTTTTCTGGACAACTTTTCCAATTTTTCTTTCCCTAAAAACCTGATTCGGACTACAACGAACATTAAAAAAAAATTAGCCAAATCGGTCCAGCCGTTCTCACGTGAAGTCATGACCAACGAATAGCATTTCATTTTTATTATATAGATAACGAGCACTATCTAATTTATTGAATTTAATTTAAGCTAATGTGGTATGTGAAATAACTGATAAACTCATTCTTTTTTTAATTTTGACTCGGACCACTTTCATAACTTAGGTTCTGTATAACACGATGAGATCAATTGGAAAGATTGACGATCACGAATGAAAATAAAATTTCTATATGTTTTAAATCTCACTACCCAGAATCCATCGATGTATCACCGAAAAATGATATTTTTCTTACGACATTTAATGCTTTTCTATTGTTCAGTATCTTTTATTCATTCCAGTTCACGCGCGACATCTAAATTGATATAAATAAATATGTGTCCTACATTTCTTGTGTCTAATGATTAGACAGCAGATCTTACTATTACCGCTATAACTATGTAAAAGATTATTATCATTATTACTTTAAAAAATTCGAATGTATTCTTGAAGCATTAGTTAAGAAGCCTGCCAAGTTTAAAAGCTTGATAATCAATAATACAATTCTGTTAAAAGTTCCGAAAAATTAAGCTCACAGTCTTAATCTGCTTAATCTGTATTCGAAATCCAAATCAATGGTTCGAAATCCAATACAATATTTCGCATTCGCGCATAGTTGTGTTAATAAAGTAGACTCACCGAGTAAGCGTTGGTAGAGGTGGCGTTGACATATTCGGCAGTTGAATGTACAGAATGCGATATACAATTTCAATACATTCGATAGACAAGTTCCCCGATGGTAGCTGAATTTCACGTTCGATTTAGAATGGTGATTACAGAACCGAGTAATCAGGTTACATTATGACGATTTATACAGGTATTATATGATTAACAATTGTGTGGGAATCAACGTATCGGGAAGGCCACCAACCGACCGAGTTATTGCCCTCACGCCGCCAAAAAACGTCGCGCTACCAAACGTCTAATAACACGTTCCCAAATATTGTAAACAGTCGAGGACCGGGGTGATGAACTGGCAAGTAAATACAAGCCAGTGTCATCACCCGTACCTCGACTAGGTCGCGGGAAAAACCATATAGGTGTGCCGAAACGCACCAGTGTGCACGACAATAAAGTCAGACCGCGAAAGACGACGAGGGCTCTTTTGCTAAAAACGTTACACGGAACGCGATACGAGTTACGATACGAGAAACGAACGCAATCACGACTTACGGCTACGACACACGGTTAACGATTACGATTTACGGATTAACGAATACGGACACACTTATTGTATCACACTTGTACTTGTATCTTTGTAGTTTTTGTCGCGGTATTCTAAATAAACGGCAGATATTTTATACTCAAAAATCCTGTTCCTACAATTGTTACGCGGTAGTGCCCCCTTTAGGCACCGACGAGATACTATTAAAGACTGCCACCGTCCGTGGTATTCCGAGGCAGGGTAAGTGGGCGCAATGGACGGGTGGTAACGGTGGAAATTACAGTGACCTGACATACCACATCGCTAAAAGTTGCTCCACCGACATGAATAGTATCAAAACAGTGCCAAAACATGGTCTGAAATATGGCGGAGAATGAAACATTTAATAATAATTGATATGCGCGTTAATAAAAAAATCAAATGAACAAGCTTGAATAATATATATTTTTTTGTGATGAAACGTGCCATTGCAAAATGTTATGGAAGGGAATAGGTTTGAAATAATCGTGGATATTAATTTACACTCTAGTATGCAAAATTAACGATAATTCAAAGTGTGCAGCTATTAGCTCGGTATTATCCTTTATTCGTAAGATACTGGAAGATCTTACGAATAGAGGATAATACCGATTGCCCAGGTCTCACCACGAGGAGGTTGCTGCACAAGAGACCCGGAAAGAGAGTCAGAACGAATGCGATATTCCTTCTGGCTCTCTTTCTTACAACGCCGAACTTATACTAAGTTACGCAAGTACGTCGAGTAATTATCGCGGAGCAAAAGGGTGTGAATCGAAGAAGAAGTCTTCGATTCACGAGGGACAAAAAGCGAATCAGGCTGAAGGCTCTGATTCTTTCAAGAATAGAGAAAAACTAAGCAAACCAGAGCAGAAGGCTCTGATTCTTTCAAAAAGAAAAACTAAGCAAACTAGAGCAGAAGGCTCTGGTTTGAGGGTAACGCGAGCAATGGTCGAGAGGAGTTCCGACACCGATACCAACTGCATCAACCACCTGCCGCCAGAGACGGACATGGGTGGAAAAATTTTACGGATGAGTGGTAAAGAGCGGACACAACGCGTCTCGACCCCCCCCCCCCATTAATTATTAAACTATCGCGAACTCCCGTACCAATCAATCTGGTACATACTACATACGAACAAAGGTGTCCGATACAGTAGAAGACTGTGTCGGAGTAAAAAAAAAACGAACAAAGTGAATTTACGGCGATAATTACTCGACGTATGTACAACGACGATATATAATCTTAATAACTATCGCACAAACAAATTCTTATCGAATAACGCAACTTAATTATACGTGCTGTCTTCTACGGTGTGTGACCTCCACTTCGTTGACGATGAAAGACGTCGGCTGTTGTATCCTAACTGAAACAGACTAATCATATTTAGACGTAACACAAAATCCCGCACACGAGTGCGAACTCAACATAACCATCAGAAGAAAACAACATTCAGCACTCGAAACCAAACAAGAAACCAGCTAACGACAGCAAACTAGAAAACGAACTCTCGTGAGCCAAACAGAAAACGAACTCTCGTGAGCAAAACAGAAAACGAACTCTCCTGAGCAAACCAGAAAACGAACTCTCGTGAGCACATCAGAAAAAGAGCTCACGTGAGCGAACCAGAAAACGAGCTCATGAGAGCCAAACCAAACCCCGCACACGAGTGCGACTCGACCGACCTATAGGCGATTCGGGTAGCCCCAGGGACGCGACTCCCCGTACTCACTCACGGTCCCCATCCGTGAGTGAGCCCCTGAGGGAACTCCGATCGGAGGAATACCAAATTTCAACAAGATGTGAACGTTTCTCGAAGAGGAACTTGTGAAAGTACCAATGTGAACACTTATGAAATCAGCAATTAAAATTGTCTTGTTCGCTGACTGAACGAGTACTTCGAAACAACGAACCGAAGGTGGCCAAGGGTAAACGAACAAACCAACGATGTATCCTTGGCCGACTGCGACCTAGCTGGAAGTAAATTCATATTCGATACAATGAAATATTTTTCTATATTTTGCAAGTTTTAATCTCTATCAAAAAGTTTACATGTGCAGCTATTAGCTCGGCATTATCCTTTATTCGTGAGATACTGAAAGTTCTTACGAATAGAGGATAATGCCGATTACCAGGTCTCACCACGTGGAGGTTGCTGCACAAGAGACCCGGAAAGGGAGTCAGAACGAATGCAATATTCCTTCTGGCTCCCTTTCTTACAACGCAGAACTTATGTACTAATATACTACGCAAGTACGTCGAGTAATTATCGCGGAGCAAAAGGGGACAAAAAGCGAATCAGGCAGAAGGCTCTGATTCTTTCAAAGAGAAAAATCGAACCAGAGCAGAAGGCTCTCATTCTTTCAAAGAGAAAAATCGAACCAGAGCAGAAGGCTCTGATTCTTTAAAAAAAGAAAAAGCAAACCAGTGCAGAAGGCTCTGATTCTTTCAATGAGAAAAATCGAACCAGAGCAGAAGGCTCTGATTCTTTAAACAAGAAAAAGCAAACCAGAGCAGAAGGCTCTGGTTCGAGGGTAACGCGAGCAATGGTCGAGAGGAGTTCCGACAACGATACCAACTTCTCCAACCACCTGCCGCCAGAGACGGACATGGGTGGAAAAATTTTACGGGAGAGTGGTAAAGAGCGGACACAACGCGTCTCGACCCCCCCATTAATATATTATAAACTACCGCGAACTCCCGTACCAATAAATCTGGTACATACTAGATACGAGCAAAAGTGTCCGACACAGTAGAAGACTGTGTCGGAGTAATAAAAAAAACGAACAAAGTGAATTTACGGCGATAATTACTCGACGTATTTACAACGACGATATACATATATTCTTAATTACTATCGCACAAAAAAATTCTTACTGACTAACGCAACTTAACTATACGCTGCAGTCATCTATGCTCTGTGTCCTCCTCTTTTTGGTTTGTCCTCTTCGTCGACGATGAAAAACGTCGGCTGCTGTATCCTAACTGAAACAGACTAATCATATTCAGACGCAACACAAAAACCTGCACACGAGTGCGAATTCCAATATGACCACCAGAACAAAACAACATTACGCACTTGAGACCAAACGCGAAACCAACTGACGAGACCAAACCAGAAAACGAGCTCTCGAGAGCAAACCAGAAAAAGAGCTCACGTGAGCAAACCACAAAACGAGCTCAAGAGAGCCAAACCAACCCCGCACATGAGTGCAACCTGACCGACCTATAGGCGATTCGGGTAGCCCCAGGGACGCGACTCCCCGTACTCACTCACGGTCCCCATCCGTGAGTGAGCCCCTGAGGGAACTCCGATCGGAGGAATACCAATTTTCAACAAGATGTGAACGTTTCTCGAAGAGGAACTTGTGAAAGTACCAATGTGAACAATTATGAAATCAGCAATTAAAATTGTCTTGTTCGCTGACTGAACGAGTACTTCGAAACAACGAACCGAAGGTGGCCAAGGGTAAACGAACAAACCATCGATGTATCCTTGGCCGACTGCGACCTAGCTGGAAGTAAATTCATATTCGATACAATGAAATATGTTTCTATATTTTGCAAGTTTTAATCTCGATCAAAAAGTGTACATGTGCAGCTATTAGCTCGGCATTATCCTTTATTCGTGAGATACGGAAAGTTCTTACGAATAGAGGATAATGCCGATTACCAGGTCTCACCACGTGGAGGTTGCTGCACACGAGACCCGGAAAGGGAGTCAGAACGAATGCAATATTCCTTCTGGCTCCCTTTCTTACAACGCAGAACTTATGTACTAATATACTACGCAATTACGTCGAGTAATTATCGCGGAGCAAAAGGGTGTGAATCGAGGAAGAAGTCCTCGATTCACGGGGGACAAAAAGCGAATCAGGCAGAAGGCTCTGATTCTTTCAAAGAGAAAAATCGAACCAGAGCAGAAGGCTCTGATTCTTTAAAAAATAAAAAGCAAACCAGAGCAGAAGGCTCTGATTCTTTAAAAAAGAAAAACTAAGCAAACCAGAGCAGAAGGCTCTGATTCTTTCAAAGAGAAAAAAAGAAACCAGAGCAGAAGGCTCTGATTCTTTCAAAGAGAAAAATCGAACCAGAGCAGAAGGCTCTGATTCTTTAAAAAAGAAAAATCGAACCAGAGCAGAAGGCTCTGATTCTTTAAACAAGAAAAAGCAAACCAGAGCAGAAGGCTCTGGTTTGAGGGTAACGCGAGCAATGGTCGAGAGGAGTTCCGACAACAATACCAACTTCTCCAACCACCTGCCGCCAGAGACGGACATGGGTGGAAAAATTTTACGGGAGAGTGGTAAAGAGCGGACACAACGCGTCTCGACCCCCCCATTAATATATTATAAACTATCGCGAACTCCCGTACCAATAAATCTGGTACATACTACATACGAGCAAAAGTGTCCGACACAGTAGAAGACTGTGTCGGAGTAAAAGAAAAAAACGAACAAAGTGAATTTACGGCGATAATTACTCGACGTATTTACAACGACGATATACATATATTCTTAATTACTATCGCACAAAAATATTCTTACTGACTAACGCAACTTAACTATACGCTGCAGTCTTCTATGCTGTGTGTCCTCCACTTCTTGGTTTGTCCTCTTCGTCGACGATGAAAAACGTCGGCTGCTGTATCCTAACTGAAACAGACTAATCATATTTAGACGCAACACAAAACCCTGCACACGAGTGCGAATACCAATATGACCACCAGAACAAAACAACATTACGCACTTGAGACCAAACGAGAAACCAACTGACGAGACCAAACCAGAAAACGAGCTCTCGAGAGCAAACCAGAAAAAGAGCTCACGTGAGCAAACCACAAAACGAGCTCAAGAGAGCCAAACCAACCCCGCACATGAGTGCAACCTGACCGACCTATAGGCGATTTGGGTAGCCCCAGGGACGCGACTCCCCGTACTCACTCACGGTCCCCATCCGTGAGTGAGCCCCTGAGGGAACTCCGATCGGAGGAATACCAATTTTCAACAAGATGTAAAAATTTTTCGAAATGGAACTTGTGAGTGTTCCAAAATGAATAGTTGGAAAATTTGAAATTAAAATTGGAATACTCACTGACTGAACTTGTGCTTCGAAATAACGAACTGAATGTGGCTAAGGGTAAACGAAGAAAGCATCGATGTACCCTTGGCCGACTGCGAGCTAGCTGAAAGTAAATTCATCATCAATATAATGAAATATGTATCTATATTTGCAAGGTTAAAACTCTATTACATATTGTTATCAAAAATTGTAAACGTGCAGCTATTAGCTCGACATTATCCTTTATTCGTAAGATACTGGAAGTTCTTACGAATAAAGGATAATGCCGATTGCCCAGGTCTCACCACGAGGAGGTTGCTGCACAAGAGACCCGGAAAGGGAGTCAGAACGAATGCGATATTCCTTCTGGCTCCCTTTCTTACAACGTCGGACTTATACTAAGGTACGCAAGTACGTCGAGTAATTATCGCGGAGCAAAAGGGTGTGAATCGGAGAAGAAGTCCCCGATTCACGGGGGACAAAAAGCGAATCAGGCAGAAGGCTCTGATTCTTTCAAAGAGAAAAATCGAATCAGGCAGAAGGCTCTGAATCTTCAAAAAAGAAAAAGCAAACCAGAGCAGAAGGCTCTGATTCTTTAAAAAAGAAAAACTAAGCAAACCAGAGCAGAAGGCTCTGGTTCGAGGGTAACGCGAGCAATGGTCGAGAGGAGTTCCGACAACGATACCAACTTCTCCAACCACCTGCCGCCAGAGACGGACATGGGTGGAAAAATTTTACGGGAGAGTGGTAAAGAGCGGACACAACGCGTCTCGACCCCCCCATTAATATATTATAAACTACCGCGAACTTCCGTACCAATAAATCTGGTACATACTACATACGAGCAAAAGTGTCCGACACAGTAGAAGACTGTGTCGGAGTAAAAGAAAAGAACGAACAAAGTGAATTTACGGCGATAATTACTCGACGTATTTACAACGACGATATACATATATTCTTAATTACTATCGTACAAACAAATTCTTATCGAATAACGCAACTTAATTATACGTGCTGTCTTCTACGGTGTGTGACCTCCACTTCGTCGACGATGAAAGACGTCGGCTGTTGTATCCTAACTGAAACAGACTAATCATATTTAGATTTAACACAAAATCCCGCACACGAGTGCGAATTCCAATACGACCACCAGAAGAAAACAACATTCAGCACTCGAAACCAAACAAGAAACCAGCTAACGACAGCAAACTAGAAAACGAACTCTCGTCAGCAAAACAGAAAACGAACTCTCGTGAGCAAACCAAAAAACGAACTCTCGTGAGCGTACCAACCCCGCACACGAGTGCGACCTAATCGACCTATAGGCGATTCGGGTAGCCCCAGGGACGCGACTCCCCGTACTCACTCACGGCCCCATCCGTGAGTGAGCCCCTGAGGGAACTCCGATCGGAGGAATACCAATTTTCAACAAGATGTAAAAATTTTTCGAAATAGAACTTGTGAAAGTTCCAAAATGAATAGTTCGAAAAACAGAAATTAAAATTCTCTTCACTGACTGAACAAGTACTTTGAAATAACGAACTGAATGTGGCTAAGGGTAAACGAAGAAAGCATCGTTGTACCCTTGGCTGACTGCGAGCTAGCTGGAAGTAAATTCATAATCAATTGAATGAAATATGTTTCTATATTTTGCAAGTTTTAAATTCTATCAAAAATTGTACACGTGCAGCTATTAGCTCGACATTATCCTTTATTCGTAAGAGACTGGAAGTTCTTACGAATAGAGGATAATGTCGATTGCCCAGATCTCACCACGAGGAGGTTGCTGCACAAGAGACCCGAGAAGTAAGTCAGAATGAATGCTCCCTTTCTTACAACACCGAACTTATACCAAGTTACGCAAATACGTCGAGTAATTATCGAGAAATTAGATAGGCAAAAGTGCGAATTTGACAATCAGAAGCAGGAAGAAAAACACAAGTCCAACTTCAGATATATAAAAATGTTTCGAACACTGAACTGTGAAAGTTTCTTCTCGGATGGAAATTGCAATAAGAATATTCGACGTAAACCTTGTAAATGATTGTTCAGTAAAAACAGTTGAAAGTGAACAAAGCAACAAGCATACAAGAATATTTGAATTAAAACTCACCAGGGAACCCCTGGTCCACTCCTAGTCCACCCCTGGTCTCCCGGGACATCCTAGCACCACCGATACCGCAACGCGTCCGCCCCTGCCAACTCCGCCGTCCCGACTGACTGACTGACTGACTCAGCGCTCTCGCTTAGCTGTCTCCCCCCACTCCTCTCCCATCGATCGATTCGATCGCCGAGTTAGTAATTATTGATAAATTTGTTATTTCTCGCTGTTCAATGTTTATAACAATTCCTTTTGCCAACGATGCCCACAACCACTCCCTTGACCATCTGACCACCTAATTTTTTTCTAAAAATATGCAATAGAACTCGAGATATAGTATAACATTTATAATATATATTCGCGCGCGTTAATTTATTCGATACAATTCACAGAGAAATTTATTATTTCTGGCTGTTTAATGTTTATAACAATTCCTTTTGCCAACGATGCCCACAACCACTCCCTTGACCATCTGACCACCTAATTTTTTTCTAAAAATATGCAATAGAACTCGAGATATAGAATAACATTTATAATATATATTTGCGCGCGTTAATTTATTCGATACAATTCACAGAGAAATTTATTATTTCTGGCTGTTTAATGTTTATAACAATTCCTTTCGCTAACGATGTTAACTAGCACTCCGTTGACTATCTGACCATCTAATTTTTTAGTCAAAATAGGCAATAGAACTCGAGATACTTTGTCGAGATAATTTGTTTAACATAAATACTACGATAAATTTATTGATTTTTCTGATTGCTTTTCAGATTGATTCTATCTGTTTACAGTGAACTCTCCCTTACTCTGTCCTTCAACATATTTCCTAATTTCACAGATCGATTCTACGAAAATTTATGTAAGAAAAAGTGTAAGGTAATAATTCTCGTTTATGTAATACTTTGAAAGTACAAATTGAGGTATCTCAAATAAAATTTGAAGTCGGAATCGGTGATTTTCCGAAAATTATGCTTCAATGCTTTCGTAATATTTCTAGGAATCTGTTGTCCTTGAATTTTGCTTTTAATATTGTAAATCTTAAATAACCAACACTAAAACATTGTCTTAAATATCTGCTTAACCTGGAATACGTTCGGTGAAGAATATAATAATTCATGATAATCGATTTCACCGAGGAGATACTAACAGTCTCTCGTTGGTGTCAAGATGGTTGCGTGATAATTTCCTTTCTGACCGGCGAGAATCTCCTCAGTGGCCTTCTGTACCGACGAGATCACGTTGATGGCCTTCTGTTTTTTACTCCAGCCAGAATACATCCTAGAGGGCGTAAGAGAACACCGAAATTTTCCCCGGACACGTAGTCCTGTAAGGCTGGCAGTCTCTCGTCGGTGCGCGGGGATAACGTAAAAATTACAGTCATCTGAAATACCAACATCACTTAATGTTTCGTTACCGACGAGATACAATTTTTTTTTTTATTTAAAAGACGCTTTAAGCCATACTGGCCTATCAGCAGACATACGTAGATTACAATATATTTCTAATATTCTTAATATCTTATTCAGGTACCAATATTATCTTAGTAACACATTGTAATGCGATATCTTATTGTCTAATTCTATTCTTATTAAAACTATTATTCTGCATTTGGTCGTAGCATTTCGGCTTATGTCTTTTTCTATGTGTATTTGTTTAACCCTTTGCACTCCGAGCTATTTTAACTGGAAAATTAAACATTTCTTCCGATCTAGAATATTTCCATACCTTATGATTTTTGCAATTTTATGGATATGAAATTGGTACATTACCTTATACAGTACCTAAATGTTTAGTAATTGATTAGATACCGATATATTTAATAATGTAAACAATATTTTGAAGAATGGTACAGCAATTTTTAGTGTTGCCTCAGAGGGGACAGCCGAGTGCTAAGGATTAATACGCTATTGCTATATAAAAGAGATATAAATTTAATCACAGAATTCCAGTCGAGAGCTTATATACTTAGATAACAGTTAACACTAGTGATATTAAAATTACTTTTATTGTTTAATAATTACTAAATGTTCCGTTACCGACGAGATACTAGCCCGATTTTGTTTCTAGCTTCCCAACCGCGCCGCAAACCCGTTGTAAAATGCTGAATACAAAACCAGGTCTAGTCTCCGGATTTTCAAATTAAAATAACTTTTATTGTTTAATAATTTTAGTAAACTGATAATGGTACATTGATAGCCTGATATTCTTCTTTTTCATCGCCTCAATTTTGTCAGAAATGTATAAAATCCGTAGTCTAATCATAACAAAATTTTATGTACAACATAAAACCAATTAATTAACTTCCCATGATATGGAAACGTGTGTACTAGTGATTCGATCTTAGATATTCGAAGTTTACCAATCTCAAAACAAGGCTAAGTGTACATGGAATAACAGTCATTGGATACAAAACGAATTAATTAATGATTAGTCATTAACGATCTTTGTGTCTAATTTTCTAGATTAACGATTAATACGAGACGATTAATTTACCGGGTACTTATCTATCGCGGCTAGAAAGAGAACGCGATAAGAAAATTTGTATGAATAGTGGAGAAGAATGTGGGAAAACACATGATTCATAAATGCCGAGAGGGTGGTTTGTATTGACATATGAGGATCCTTTAACGACACGCCCGAAACCTCGGTCGATTTGTAGATGGAACGAGATATATTATTTTAGTTTCAGGTTTACACAAAAAGGCCCTTCGCTCAGTTTATTTAACTTGGCGTTCTTTATCCGTCTTACTTTACCCGCGTGCTTCCTCCGTTTCCTTTCCGGAAGCCACACAATGTTTTTCTAAAAACACTCTAATCCCTCTCGCAATGTTTCAGCAAAATTAATATTTTTGAAACATAGTACATTTAAAAAAAGAAGCCTCACTGAAAAAGTATTCCACATAAAACAACTTAAATATCATTTATGCATCAAAATCCGGCATTTATCAATAATAGTCACTCGTACAACATTAAAAGAGCTAGAAAAAATAATTTTTCATATTTCTAAATTCTTCGATTGTAGATTTCGTTCAAATTTCATAATAAAACCCAGAAAAAAGTTAAATGTCACACAATTTTGTTCTTTGCATGTTATAGGCTCTGAATGAAATTTGTGTAACTCTTTTTTACATATGGCAAGTCAATTTACCTATCTACAAGAAACTGAAAGTGACTTTGATAACTCTGTAAAACGAGGGTTGACAAGAAATATTGTTTAACCAGCTTAGTGGTCTCCGTGAATCATGTTATTTTAGCTATAAAAAAAATCCGATCGAATTGCTAGCAACAGAGTAATATAAGCGAAATTATATTTTGATTTATAGACTATTGCTGGTCTTTCATTTGCATACAGATTTTTCTAAACGACGAAAGGAGATCGATTAATGGGTTGTTTATAGTTGTAGAAATACTTTATTGGACTAGCTCTTAGATTTTGGTTACAACAGTGTTTAAAATAAAGTGTGTTATCGTGATAACGATCGTCCTTAAGAGTACTAGTTAGTAGGTCAATAAATAGTCGATTAATAAGGCACTCTGTAATAAATATAGAACTCGCTGCTTGTCGTTTCGCTGAGAGATACAGCACATTTCGTTCTCGAACAGAACGACGTTGTTCCTCTAGTTTCGTTCGTAAAAAATATTCGACTACCATGAATCGACGGGGGAAAAGGGGGGTGATTAGAAATAGGAGAGCTGCGGCTCGTGATTGTGACGCGTTGACATGCTCTGATATCCAGGGTGATGGAAATTCTGGATCTCGTGTGCTCCTTGCTGACCACGGTACTGATTAGGACTCGGCGTTGTCGAGGATGACACGTTGCAACTGTTGTTCATCAACATCGAAGCGTTGCTGCCTTGAAGAGCAAATGGCCACGACTGTAACGAAAATAGTGGAACAAGGTTCATTAACACGTCGAGCTTCTACCCTCGAAACAATTTTCTATCCGATTCCTTCTCGTCTTCGAATCGCAACGATGATAACAATGTCGCCAATTTTTATCCGTTTACAAAACTCTTAACTTTGTAAAACACGAGAAAACTTTTATAAATATCTACAGTCCAATGGTATTAAACAAAAGTTACGTGTGTTCGTTTGATTAATTCCTTTTAGTACAGGACTGCTCAAAATCTGAATATTTTAAACTGAAATCTCCCGTTTATGTTTAAAAAAGAAATTCACGTTTATTATTTTACAAACAATTTTCAAATGGTCTAGTGACTTCTGGGCCACCTTGTAGCTATACCTAATTAAAGCGACGTTTTTTTGTCAACAATATAGATCCATTTAACAATAAAAAACAGTGGAAGAACATACTGGAAGAACAAATTGAAGAACTGTTTAAAACTGTTTGTAAAGAACTGAATTTTGGTTGCTTGTGTTCTTTATTGTTTATTTTTTCTAGATGACAGAATGCATAAGTTTCTCTTGGAATGATTCGGAAACGTGGTATTTTACAATGTGCTTGAAGATATTCTTTTCGACGGAAACTAGCTTTCAACTGACAGAGACGAAAGTTCAATCATCTTGTAAAGCGTGAGGAATAAGACATCGTTCTTCGAATAACGGAACTAACTTAGAATTAATGGTGCAAAGGGTGGGTGGAAGCTTTGAAAGTGATTTGGTCCACCTGGAGAGACATAAACACAGAGCATCGTCTGCAAAGACGACGCGACGTTTGCCGTTGCGACGCCGACTGGATCCACCTGGATCCTTTGTTATTTCATGAAGTCATAATCATGATCCCAAAAATCGCGATTGCACACGAACGGAATAAAAGAGCCATTAAACAAGAATAACTTGTTATGATCATTGACAAATCAGTTTTATTTATTAAATTAAAACCGTTTTGCATTTTATACAACAACATACACTGAATCAATAGCGAACGTATTAATTGTATAATGCTGTCTAAGCATAGCAGAATGCTAGTAGATAAAATAAGCGATATTTATGTATTATAGAGTTGAAGTGTATGTATTTAACAGCCAATATTATATACAGCTAAATTTATATAAAATAGAATATCAGACATAACAAAAAAATTGTAAAATTACGATAACCACCAGATTGCAAACAATTTGCCCATTTTCCGCGTGTCCAATTTTGTTAATAAACCCGTTTTCGCTTTTCCTTACAGAATTAAACAAAGCTGGATTCAACGAAGTCTAAAATAAGACTTTTCTCTGCTAAAGCAGTGTAAGATCGATACTATTGAAAAATGTGATAATTCTGTGAAAGAAGCTAAGACAAGCGTGAATATATTTACCAATAGGTATAACTTCGAGAATATACAAATAAAATAATTCTAGAGAAAATCGAATGTCTATGTAACTCCTGTGTTAACAATGACTGCAGTAATAGTCCAGAATCCACCGACCATTTTTACAATTGATTACTATCAAGATTACTCGTTGATCAAACCATACATTGTGTAGGACAAATATTTTTTCGGATAATTTCGATAATTATCTTGAGATTTAACAAAAGAAACCCAGTTAGTAATAAATTTTTGAGAATCGTCAAATCGACATATTTTATTCCTGCTACCCCTGTTAGCTACCACAATCGAGGTACCACAAGAGAAAAAGTTGGGCGTCTCATCGAAATGATGCTACTCACGGAATATTAGCTTGATAGTAATCAATTGTAAAAATGGTCGGTGGATCCTGGACTATAAGTATTTGTTTTGCATAAAAATATTGCACGGTCTAGACATAACTGTGTTAATTGCGACAATGAACTCACCAGAGCCAGTGACAAAGACCTGGTGGTCTCGGAGTGTGTATCCCCGTCGTCTCTGAGAACCGCTCGAAGATGAGCGATGTAAGTCGCGGCGAGTCTCAGGGTGTCCAGTTTGCTGAGCTTGGTATCGGCTGGGACCCATGGCAAAGTGGTCTTCAGCCTGCAAAAGGCTTTGCTGAGGACTCTCATCCGAGCTCGTTCTCTCGCATTCGCCGCGTTCCTCGGCGCACGGTTATCCAAATCGTCCTTGCTATACTTTTCCTCGGACGCGAACTCATCTTCTTCGGCGTCGAACGTCGGTGTCGAGGCACGTCGCTTGCGTGGCATGATCGACAATTATCCTGCACCCACGGACCAGCTTCCTTTAAATTTCCGAGCGACCCCGAAACCGATGAAACTGATCCTGAACTATTTATCGACGCAGTCGTGACGTAATATGCAGAAATTTGATATCGCGAATCAAGATCATTCGAGAATTAGGAATGTCGCGGCGGGTCACGAGGCTCGCGCGAAACTAATTGTGCTTGAAAACCCTCCGTTAAGTGACGCGGAGGAGAGACAGGAGCGAGAGAGGAAAGAAAAAGAGTGTTGCCGGAGAAGAGGGAGTTTTGGGACGTCCCGAAAATCGGGCGGAGCTTTCCGAAAGCGAAAACCGTCTTCCTCAAGCCTGGCCACAGCCTCCTCTCTCGCGTTTCCTCAGACACTTAGCCAATCGTTCGGCTCTGCGTCATTTGCAGCCACCTGGACCATCCTTTCTTCTATCTTCGGACGAAACGCACACGCACGATCGCCGCTTTTTCTTCGAGGAAGCCGACCTTTGCCCCGTTTCCTACACTTCCGGATATCCATGATGATCCCATTCCCGTAAGCGTCGTTTTTCATCGGGTGGTTGTAGACGAACTTACACTTCTTCACTTTGGATGTACAGTGACTCCCACTAGTATTCGGACACCACTCTTGAAGAGACGATAACTTTTTTAATATTGTACTATACTTTATACTTATTAATATTGCAAGCTTATTAGTTTGCTGCAGAATGTGAAACAATAATTTTGTAAAAAATTGCAATTGATCGGAATTGGAGAAAAAATACCAAAAGTTGTATTTTACAACTTTTTATGTGGGACTATATTAAAAATTTAAAAACTACATTTTGTAGATTTGTATCGATTAAACATATTCTCAAAATTTCGTCAGAATCGGGCGACGTTGCAATCAGCTACAAACTGCAATAAATCTAAGGATTCTTACATCTTTCAATGCCTGTCGTTTTTTCTGCAAACTTTCACAGTACATGTAATTGACACATATCTACAATATACATTTTAAATTTTCAATATAGGCCCACATAAAAAAGTTGTAAAATGGAACTTTTAGTATTTTTTCTAGAATTCCGACCAATTGCAATTTTTGACAACATTTTTTTTTCATATCCTGTAACAAACTAATTGCTGTAGCTGTCCAAAGAAAGTTTAAATCATATAGTACAATATTAAAAAAGTTATCGTCTTTTTAAAAGTGTCCGATTGAAAGATTGAAGCTTCCCCTTATTTATACCAAAACCTTCGAAATTGATGTTCGATTTTTTTAGTCGTTTTATTAATGTTTAAATGAAAGGTGTACAGCTAATCTTGCAGTTGATCGTTTTCGTTTCATAAATCAGTGAAACAAAATCGGGATGTATTTTTTCGATATCTATCTCAGTTTCATTTACGAGAAATATTTTTGATTTCGGATAGACTCTTATCTTCTCTTTCGTTCTTTTTTTTTTTCTTTACAGACCTTCAGCCAGAAGGAAATGACCGTCTAATCTATTAATCCGGTCGAAATCCGTGTGAACGGGCTGTCAACCATTTCGTTGAAAGGAGGATTCGAAATGGATCCTGTAATTCGAGGTTTGCGGTGACCCCTGTGATCCTGCTTAACATCCTGAAGAAGGAGCTGAGTTATTGCTCTACAAATTAGTGAAAGTTCCTCCGCAATTCGACACCTTTCCATGTAATTGGCCATCGCTCCTTCCCGGTAGAGACATTAGAAGATCGATTTGCGTGTTACAGAGAATTCTCCTAAGTTGTATCCTAAAGATATCAATCAATCGATTCGGTTTTATTTTACAATAAATTCGAATCGATTTCGAAAAATTTTTAATTAATATCGTCAGTTTGTAAACACTTGCCGGAACAAAAATATATTTATTATCTATCGCTCAGCATTGGTTTTTAGTTAAAACAAATATAAGTTCCACACATATAAATTACAACAAAGTTCGAGAGCTACATTTAATATACTCAGTAAACAAAAAATTGTTTTAAATAAGTATCAACCGAGGAACTGTCCTTCGAAGTAAATTTCAAAGAAAACATTTCAAATATTAGGGTGTTGTGGTGACGATACTGTAAAATAATTCGAAGTGCAAAGGATTAATTTCTTATCGAAAAGACACGTTTCTTTGCTGTTTATATGTTTATTGTTGCATTA
Source organism: Lasioglossum morio (assembly GCA_916610235.2). Taxonomy (NCBI): domain Eukaryota; kingdom Metazoa; phylum Arthropoda; class Insecta; order Hymenoptera; family Halictidae; genus Lasioglossum; species Lasioglossum morio. The sequence goes on along the minus strand of OU744323.1, from coordinate 19,099,979 downwards.
TACCGTTCCTTTAGACAGCAAACGTACATTGGAATTATACACTTTAGATAGTGTCTACATGAACGATTTTCCCGGAGTCGGAGTCGGAGTCGGAGACGGAGTCGAAGTCGGAGACGGAGTCGAAGTCGGAGACGGAGTCGGAGTCGCAGAATCAGGTCGTTTCGGAGTGGTAGAAACCGATGGAATTTTGCAACCGTCCTTTTCCTCACGTATCGTCCAATCGCATACTCTCAAATCGGGGTTGAAGTAGAGTCCATCAGGGCACGTCATCAAGAAGGGATGGCCTCCGTTGCATAAATAGTAAGTGTTGCACTTGGCCGGATTCGCGATCAAGGTAACGTCCGGTCCATTCTGTGGCGGACACTTCACGAGTGCGGCGGCTGTGTGAATGACAGCCACGGCAATTACAATCCCAAACAAACCTGAAATAATAAATAATAAACATAATAATAAACAGAATATTCTCGATCGTAATCGTAAACTGTTGAACGTCGAGTTTCAGACGATCATCGTAAGAATAATTTACTGGCAAAGGCCTCCGATGAGGTTTGTATTTGTTTATAAAAATATTATTATTGTATTGCAAAACTTACCACGCATCGTGTTCGGTTTTCTGATGATCTCGGTACAACAAGAATCGTAGGAACTATAATCGTGCATCGTTTCTGACCCCCTTTATACTCGATAGCACAGATTTTTTCCACTGCAATATCAATTAACAATCTTATCAATCTGGAAACGGACACTTATCGTTTTTCTAGTTTATCGATCTCATGATGTAATCAGCACAGGAAACGGATTATTACTTTTTAATTATCAGTTTTTACAATGTTTTAGAAGGGTCCTTATTCTAATTCGAAAATGTTTATTTGCTACTCTTGAGATTTATGCAACCAATAAAGTTAATGTTATTACTTTTACACCCACTCAATGAAAATTAGTTAAAGTCAAATCAAAAGTTATTTAGAAAATTGAGAAACCAAGATTTATGATATCGCTGTTTCAATTCTCTCGATTCACTCAATCGATCAGTGTGAAAACCAATTTTGTCAATCTGGACAAATAATTCAATAATGTATAGGTAACATGGTAGGAAATTTGTTAAGAAAGTCGTTTGGAATATTTAATGCTTACTATTCAATTTAACAGAAGTATAATATTTTTTAATTCATCATATAATTATAAAGGATTTTTATTGTAAGTGGTATAAATAAAACTGGTGTCGAAGAAATGTCTTCTGATGACAATTTCACTCTCTCTGTAAAATTAAAAATACTATCGCACGATTTCAGATAGCGATAATTGTTCGCGCGTCTACAAAACTTACAGCGGAAATGAATGTATCGAGTAGATGTTAAGAGTAGATTAGATTAATAGATATCTATGATATCAATTTATAGGAAAGTGGAAAATAGTGATTTGTACAGGGGTAAGTGTATTTTCCAAGAAACTGCAAAGCAAAATAATCATTATTTTGCAAAAATTGGAAGATAACATATATACCTATTATATTTAATACTAGGAGCCTCCGCCCCCTACTCGCTTCGCTCGCCAACCCCCACAGCGCCTCGCTCTCTCCCGCTCCCCCTCTCACCCCCTCTCTCTCCCACTTCCCTCTCTCCCGCTCTCTCTAACTCTCTCTCCTACTCTCTCTCTCTCTCTCAAAAATATACACACTGTCACGTCGCTCAATTTTCGGTTCCCCTTTCAGAAGACAACCCACTGTTCAATTTTCGGTTCCCCTTCAGGAGGCAACCCGCTCGTCAATTTTCGGTTCCTCTTCTGAAGGCAACCCGCTCGACAATTTCCGTTCCCCTTCGAAAGGCAACCCGCTTTTCATTTTTCGGTTCCCCTTCAGGAGGCAACCCGCTCGTCAATTTTCGGTTCCCCTTCGGAAGTCAACCCGCTCTTCAATTTTCAATTCCCCTTAGAAAGGCAACCCGCTTGTCAATTTTCGGTTCCCCTTCGAAAGATAAGTAATATAATATAAGTAATAGTACATTTTGAACATTTTGAAAGATGCTTATCTTCATCCAAATGCCCTGGCTAAACCGGTTTAATATTTTTGCTTTGCTCTTCTTTTAAAGTGAAGAGAATTCCTTTACAAATATAATTTATAATTATCTAGAAAAGTACTAAACAAGTATGTTTTGTATTACTAATATTGTACTGATAAAGATAATTGTAGATATATAACATAATGACATCAAATGAAAAAAATATCATTTGAATATCTGCGCCGAATAATCGCTAGACAAACTTCATCCAATTGGAATTAGATGGCGCAACATGTCACCGCGTGCGTAATGGCCGCAGTTGTTTACAAAATTTGATTCGAAGCTTTCTAAATGTTATAATGGGTGTCAAAGATCTTTGGAATATTCTGTCACCTTTATGCGAGAGAAAGCCGTTGTTTGAACTCCAAGGGAAGACAATAGCCATCGACCTGAGTTGTTGGGTTGTAGACAGCCAGACGGTCACTGACAATGCTGCTCAACCAAAAATGTATCTCAGGTTAGTTGCCAACAATTTCTCCGGGTCATTTCACCCTTATGTAGCCAACTAAAATATATAGACTATTTAAAACCTTTTGTATTTAATATATTTGCGCGAATTCTCATTTGAAGACTACAAATTAATATGCAGTGTGTCTGTAACATTATGAGAAATTTTTTAATGTCTTTAAAGAAATATTAACAAATTGTTACATTAAGAAATGCAGTAAATGGATACCCACGTACCTGGTTGGCTACACAAGGGTTAAATTAGATTGCGTTCTATTTAAACTGAACAGTGCTGTACAGATGAACATTGTTTACAGGAACTTGTACTTCCGAACAACATTCCTGCTTCTACAAGGAATATTGCCAGTTTTTGTATTAGAGGGGAAAGCGCCTACTTTGAAGCACAACACTATTGCAAAAAGGAACGATGCTCGTAACGGATTCAGAGAAAGGAAAACTACGAAAAAGGGAGGAAGATCACAATTCAATAGAATTTTGAAAGAGTGCAAGGAAATGCTTATGCTCATGGGATTGGCTTGCGTGCAAGGAGATGGAGAAGCTGAAGCAATGTGTGCTTACCTAAACCAGGACGGAGTACGTATGCATTTCTATGGATTGAGCTGAACAGACTCCAATCCTGCTAAATACCTTTGTGGTCTAGTTTCTTATGTCATATTGAAGAAAACATTTGGCCATGATATAATTTCTAATTCAATTCCTGTTTCCCAATGATTCACTATTTAGCAACATTTAAAATATGACAGAACTTTCCCTCCAACCTAATAAATAGTTATATACTACGTATTTTAAACTGTTTTATTTTATTTTGCAGCTTGTGGATGGATGCATAAGTCAAGACAGCGATTGTTTCCTGTACGGAGCAAAAGTCGTGTACAGGAACTTCTGTACGAGTGCTCAAGGGAACAGGGGTGGTACAGGAGGTGCTGTGGACGTGTACAGCCTCGAAAAGATAGAACGCTTGCTAGATTTGGACAGAAATAAAATGATAGCATTGGCTTTATTGTGCGGATGCGATTACAACGAAGGATTAAACGGGGTCGGCAAAGAAGCTGCTTTAAAACTGTTTAAAATTGCAGAGGACGAGGATATTCTTGAAAGGTATGTACGGTAGCTGAATAAATGTAGTAGAGATTTTGATGAATCTGTATCTCGTGATGATATGTAACGTATGTTATCGTTATCATTGCAGAATAAAAAGATGGAGAACGGACGATGGTTTCGATCGGAGAGAAGCGGAACTACAAAATACAAATCTGTGCACCTCCTGCGGTCATAGCGGTAAAGTACAGAAGCATGCTAGATCGGGTTGTACAGATTGTGGTACTGTCGTAAAGTGCCATGATTCTTATAAGTAAGCAGTTATTTATTTCGCGCGAATTGGTTAAGGTAAGTGTAACAGCTCTTTTGACGTATTCTTTCAGAGAACGGAGAGCGTTAATATTAAATGAAATCAATATACGAAAGAAAGCTCTTCTCGTAGAGGATTTTCCTGATCAAGGGTTGCTAGACGAATTCTTGATCAGAAAAGACTCGGTGCCCCCGAAAGTGGATCTCCAGTGGAAACAACCTGATATCGCTAAAATGATTGTAAGTTTCTCGATAGAAAACTGTACACTAAGTATTTTCACGTAACTGACGAGTTCCCATGCAATTAGGATTTTATGGAAAGACATTTAACTTGGGTGCCGCAATACGCATTCGAAAAAGTATTTCCTTTAGTAACGCGTTGGCAATTGCTGCATTTGCCGAACATTCCTTATGAGGATCGACTGTCGATGCCTGATTTATTCTTGCCCGAAACGGTGAAGAAGATTCGTAACATAAGATCTATCGCGAGCTACGAAATCATTTGGAAAAACGATCATAGCGTTGTGGAGAGATTGCGAGAATGCATCTCATATGAGGAAGAGGACAATGATAACGTCGACGCTTTAGCCGAGTTGACCACCATCGAACCACAAGCCATGGTGTCGAAATGTTATCCGGAATTAGTTGAAGCGTTTGAGAACGCAAGAAGCATGAAAGCGAAAAAGCGGCCTACTAGAAAAAAGGCAGTAAACGCGAATGTCGGGGACACGGAGAAAAAGACAAAGGGGACGAAAGGTAAAAAGAAAACCGTCAAGGATTCCGAGGACATTGAGAAGAACAGAAAGATCGATGAATTCATTTCGAAAGATCCTGTTGTGTCGTTGGAACAGTCATTCGATCGAATGAGCATTACGCCGAAAAGATGCAAAAGGGGGGCGAGGCCACAGAGAGTGCAAAATGATAATGACAATAATGCAACGAAACGAGGTCCTCAGTTTGATAAGGTTTTAAGATTAGAGAAAGTGAATTCGAAATTGAATGGCACGTTGGATCAAATGTTTAATGAACTTTCGCCGGATGATTTCGTCAGCGACAACGACGATCATGACTTGAACATGACGGAAATCATTGATAACATATGCAGCAAGAGAAATGTATTCGAGTTTGGTGGTATGTCCTCGAGCGAAATCGATTTCGATATGGCCAGTATTAGAGACCGTGATACATTTGATAGAGATATTAACACAGAAACAGAGCCTAATGAGCCTCGTGAGAATATTGAAAATTGCGATCAGACTGTCGACGAATTCGCGAACATCAGCGAATCTTACGTACCGCTTAATCAAAGACTGTTAACCCATAATTATAGGGGCGGTAATGTTTCAATAGACACAAATAAAAAATTTAGTTTGGGATTTGATGATCTCATGAACGACACGGATCCAGAAAACTAATGATTCACTGTCTAGGTACAATAAAAGGAATGTATTGTGCAGAAAACAATATCAAGTCATCAGTTGCCACGGTGTATATATTCTTAACAGTTGTTATAAACATATTAAATTGTACAGACTATTGTATGTAATTTTTAACGAATGTTTTTACTACTTTTACAATAAAAATGAAACTAAACTATTTTGTACATGAGAATCTATATTTACATCCACTTCGCCTGTATTATTATGCATCTGAACCCCGAGGTATTACGAGATTAGGTATCTCTGTTTGGAAAACAAACCGTAAATAAGAATTTTTCCAATAACCTGTAAATTTCATGTATACCAGAATTTTTAATTTTCCCTTGCAGCATGTGTACTAATGCAAGGTGACGTGCCACTACAATTTTTTCCAAAGTCGTAGCATTTGGTTGGTGTGATTATAGAACGTGCCGGGTTCGTTTAGTGTGCGGAAATTTATAGCGCGTTAGTTATTATCGCGCATTGTCCACATTATAAATAAAAGTTGGGTATTTATGGTACGTCGCAAGAGAATTCGACGCTTTTGTAGCGTGCCGCGACACAGAAGGGTGTAGTTCACCGGAGTAAAGAAAATACATGATTTACGAGAAAGAGAAATGAGGTGCACATTATACTATTCCTCTGGTTGCAGTTGTTCTACAACAATAGCGCCAAGTTAGAGCATAATTTCAGAGAATTGTAAAAGCTGCGACGATAAGACTTACGTTACTCCCAAGAATACGTTATTCGCTGGATTCCGGTCAAACTTTCTTCAGTTAGTCGCTTAAACGCTATAATAGTCGACAAACAAAATTCACGAATACATTTTTACCCTTTTCGTCCCTCAAACAGGATATCTCGTGACGTATCTCGTTTGTAGATACAAAATACTGTTCTCGTTCAGCAAGTTCTGCTACAAAAAATCTCCAGTTTCACAGAGGACACAGTTAGATTAGAGTTACATTGGATATCAAGAAAATAAAATTAAAAGCTAAAATTTCGAAGAGGAATGAAAATACATTTGCCCGATTATTTCATTAATTATTGAAGCAGGGAGAAGAGTCCACGCGGCAATTTCGTACATTTTTAATACGAGATCAGGCCGCGTGAGCAAATTCCAAAAAGATTTGTTTAAATAATACGCCAGTGAGCAGTTTCTGTTGCTCTTCTTTTTTACAATGAAATATTTACTTTTCACCTGCACATTTGTATCTATGTAGAATTAAATACTAGTGTTCCAAGCAGAACGGGTTCGCTCTCCGACTTTCATTATTGATGTGCAACCCGTAGAGTTTGAATCGATCTTCATGGTTTTCCATTTGCTAGAAAGTATTGAAATACGGATTACCGTCAGCCAGCGGTGTGGGAACCGTGCAATGAAACATACAAATCTGAAAATAATATTACATTGGGACACGTGTAATGTTGATCGCTAATTGCTACTGTCAAATGGTACCGTATACGTAATTGAAAGACGTGCGCTGTAATATTACACTGGCGATCAATACGGGAGGATTAATAAATCTTTGGTAAAAAAAAACTGTCGACGTTCAACCTGCCGTAAGTTTGCGAGCAAGAAAACCATCTACCTGAGCCCATCTTAAAAAATGATGCTTGCACTCTCCACTTACGGAAGTTGCATTTTTTCCGCAGGATGTTTTAGGAAATAAATAGGGAAGTAGACACTTTCATTTCTCCGAAAAATTTTATGTATTCGAACGTTTCTGCAGGCATTAACTATTGCAAATACATGTTGAAAAGGATTCAAACTAGAATCGAAACGTCGATGATTATTTGATAATCTGCAAAATTGTTTTTTGAAGTAATAATTGATCGAACCGTAGCGCCGAGAACATTAAACATTTGTTATTGGCATTAACTGTTCTTTGTTATTACTTAAAATACCTGTTTTACGACACTTTTCACGAAACTTCACTGCTGGCATAATTTAGTATAGATATGTGCTTGAATACAAAAATGTGTTTAATTGTAGTAAAAGCATCTTTATAATTTCAGTAATTCTAAAATAAAAACCAGAAACCGGTCAGTTGACCGGCGATGGTAGGTTTAGGTTTCGGGAATCGATAATTCCCTTGTTGATGAAGGTTAAACAAATCATTTCGATTCCGCCGGCAGCCATTTTTGAATGAACGAGAGGGACCCGTGAGGCATTTCCTGATTCCCCCAAAGCCCCTCAGAAGTTCAGCTTACATTTCATGAAATGCAAGTCGTTTGAAAGTTATGCAAGCAGTCGAAAGCGTTCAGAAAACTTCTGTTCGTCTTTCGATGGTTTCGAGACATATGAAATTTCATGAAAATTAAATCTTCTAGTGTGCTTCACGGCAACGAGAATTGAAATATCCCGGAAAGGCAAACCAAACTTCAGTTTTTTGTTTCGTAATAACGAGCGGCACGTTAATATGAAATTTCGATCTCTTAATGATTCATTATATCTTGTACGAGTGGCTTTCGATATCTTACCAAAGAGATCGCGAGGTATAATTGGATAACTATAATCGATTTATATGTGGATATTATAGTACGAATCGTGATGCACGATTAATGCTTGTCTCGCCACGGTTTTATTAAAAAATAAAGTTTCTTCTGAAACTTTCGGGGAGCGGAAAATTTATGACAGAGATACGTTGAAAGTTTAAGGAACAGTCACCTTCAATTTGCAGTTAAACGAAGAGTAAAAAAGCTTTAGAACTTGGCTCAACGATGGGGGGGGGGGGGACTTTGCATTTCCCTGAATCACGTACACTGCTATGGACTTATCCTCTTGTTCGCAATAGCGATTGACGTATCATAAATCCACGACGTTAGTACACGTTGCGAGCGTGTCTAACTGGTTTGAACACTTAAATCTAGATCTTCGTTTCCATAAAGCACACACGGTGATTGAAATCTGTCAGACCTGTCGCACGTTACGCTCAATATTTGAAAACAATCGTAAATGACGATTAAATTTCCATCAAACAGCAAGGAATTGTTAAAATTAACAGTTGCTCAAAAGGAACGTGAACAATTGTGACGAATTTCCAACAAAATACCTGCTTTTCAGGTCGTCAGGTTGCCAAAGGGTTCCTCCCTTTACTTCAAAATCAAAGCTAAATAATTGAGGGTTTATTTAAAAATTCTTGAAAAGCAATTTCATTCGGGAGGCAACAAATTGCATCATGCCATATGCATCCAATTCTGTTTCTACGCGAGCTTCTATCACACGATTTTTATTTAACACGAATTAAACTAAAATTCGTTCTCTTCTTTTTTTTGCGAGTTGTTTGATCGAACAGGATCGATCAAAACTTCTAAGAAAAGAAATTGTTGCATATTACATATTATATAATGCGTTCGTAATTGTTAGGTAGGAAAAATGACTGGTATCGCGAGGGGTGGACGATGGGTATATACCTGGTAAATGTCCACAAAAAAATCTTTAAAATCTCAACAATTCTGAAGCGAGGAATCTGAAATCCGTAATTTTATTCTCGTGTTAACAATGAACTTACTAACACCGGTAAAAATGACCGGTTCCAGGTTTATTATTTTAAAATTACAATAGAAACATAATAAAACTGATTTCATAAGAAACGATTGTATAGATATCTTTAGCAGTGCACGTTTTACAATAGGAGCCGCACAAAGTCTCAATAAAATCAATCTTATCATTTTTAAAACGTGGTAATAAGGGAACATGTATTTTTAAGGCTCGGTAGGTTTAGTGTTAACTAGCTTTCCCCCGCGGCTTTGCTCGCACAGGAAACTATTTAATGCCCTCGAAAATTAATATTGCTTCTCCATAAAACCTTTTAACCCCCCATTCACCCCTATAGAGTTTTTTATTTTATGTCACGTCCCCATTTTACATTTCACAATGAATGCCATTTTCGTAATTAACGTCCTTAAACCTCAATAACGACACCCATACCGATTTTTAGGAATATTCACACCATTTTACCCCATTTGTCGAATGTACTTATAGTAATTATAGTACCTCTTTATATACTACATAAATAAAATATTTCTCATACAAACGTTGCAACCCCTTTTCACCCCCTCAGGGGTTGAATTTCGAAATATCCTTCCTTATCCCTTGTATAGGTTATAAAGGAAACCTCTGTGCAAAATTTCAGCTTTCTAGGTCCAAGGGTTTAGCCTGGGCGTTGATAGGTGAATAAATCAGAACATTATTTTTATATACAATAGAGATATACACTAGGGTGGTCCTTATTTTTCGACCATGAAATTTTGGACACGCCTCCCCCCCAATATTGTTCCTTTTCATGAAAAAATGATATATCCAAAGTTTTAAAGCTATCGGACGTCGGGAAGTCGTGCCTCATCGAGCGCGAAGTTTTGAAATAGAAGTAACTGCGCGCTAATTGTGAAGAGTATACTGAAAATTCAAGTTAAATATTTTATATCTCCAAAAATATCATAATTTCTTACGTGCATTCAAATACAAGTGTACTTTGTACGAATTAAGATTATTTCACATTAATTAAAATAAGTCCGTTTTCGCTCAAATCTTGTGTTTCGGGTTAACAGTGTAAAAATCCTATCACTAATCCCTCATGAATCCTGCAGACGGTTAGAGGCCCCTGCAGCAATACTAAAAACTTCTAAACAAAAATTTTTTTTCTTTTTCTTCCCTATAAAATTTCTCATGTGTTCGTCAACTTCAACGTCAATGAGGCACGCCTACCCCTTATCCGATCAACTTTATCTTTTGCAGGAATTATTTTCTTACCAAATAGCACAATTTTAGGGGGAGGCGTGCAAAAAATCTCGTAAAAAAATTATCACCAAGTATAACTAAGGACCACCCTAATATACACCTTATCTATCGTGCGAAAATAGAGATGGGTGAAACGACTGCTTCGAAAGAAGATTGGCGAGTCAAATCGTAAACAATTTCAGTGAACAGACGTGAAGCGAAACGATGGGAAAATGTTCGCAAGTATCGTGGTGGTTGGTGCATCGTTGGTGCTCGCTTCTGGGTAGAATGTGCGGACCAATAAATGGCGGACCCCTATCGCATCGATGCAAAGATTGGTTACGTGTCCGATAAGACTGTGATTTCATAGACGTCCGGGCATTCGCGGGTGCAACTGTTCACTGGGTGTATTCTCCACACGTAACTTACACCCCGGCGCACAGTGCACACACACACACACAGATGCACCACGGTGTCATAGACAGTCTACGCGTGCACACTGTCGTCTGTATTAGAACAGGAACGTCGAGGGAGAGAGGGTCGATGGGGATGGTTACTGGGATTTTCAGTACGCGCGCGATCGCCGTGCCGAAAACACGGCTGCACCGGCGCGCATTCGGGGATGCATCTCGTTGGTGTGCGATCATCCCTCCAGTGCATTATCTCGGGAAAGAGAAAAGTAATCGCGACGAAATCCACGCTGGAAAAGTGGTACAACGTCGGTGAAACGAGATCCGTCACGAGGAGGGTGGTTTTCGTCTGACAGCAGATAAAGAGAACGATGCAACACGCGCGTCGACGACAACATATAACATTCCCGTGCGAACTCGCTGAGACAAGGTGAAGTTGATAGTAATTCACGCACCGTTTCGCCGATCGTGTATAATCGCGTTGCCGCACGATTAAACGCGACGCTGTCCTGTCACGGGCCACTTGCTCAATTAGTGTGGAACAATGGTGTCGCGGGACGGGTGTAAATCAGTTTCGAGGCACGAATCACCGTGAACGGAAATCCGAGGCGATATTCTCTTCCAGCGCAAAAATTATGCGCGACAGTTGAGTGTGTGCCCGAAAAATCAGCAGCCCCGTCGAGAGGAATAGCGAACAGACAGAGAGACACGGACTCGCAGGATTAGGTACGTACGCGTGGTAGGTGCAAACGGATAAATCTGCGAACAAGATGAAAGCATGCCCGAGTTACTTGCACGCCGCCGAGTTTCCGGAAACTTTTCGGCTTTTTGTTTTGGTCGTTGACACGGAGGGAACATGCTCGGGACGGTTCTGGACCGGCAACGTCCGCGGACCTCGTACCTCGAGCTCTATCGATGTTTCCGTGCGGAAATCCGCGATCGATACGCTTTAATCTTCTGTGCATTCGAAGGAGCTTGTCTCACGCGAATGTCTTTTGTATATAACATTGTTTTCTTCTTTCTAGGTATAGATTAACCCCTTGCAGTTTAGGCAGGTCGCGTTAGGGACGCCCTGTACGTTTTCAAGAGAATATGCAAGTTTAATTATGTTTAAAGGCACGCGAAGCTATTACACGCTGGCCGAAATTGTTTTATAGTAGAAAACAAGTGCACTGGTGTTCTTTTGTTACAAAATTACATTTTTCCTTTTGTTTGAACATATCAGGTGTATTGCTAGATTAAAACAGTATTTACATACAATAAATTGATAGAATATGCTTCAAATCTTTTCGTTGTTCTTTGTCCAAACAATACTTATCAAGAAAATATTTTTGCATATATTCCAGTTTTTTTCCAAAATTTCACTCCTTTGACTCGACAATTAAATTGTATATATGCCTTCGAGTTATAACTGTGACATCTGAAGGTCCTGGAAGAGACACCCAACAATAATTGCATTTTTATATATTTCGAAAAATACCACTTGCTACAGAAACAAAAGTTATAAAATATACATCCGCGGTTTTCCGCGGCTACTTTTTTTTATGGATTATCTTCTACGATAAATATACTTCAGTTTGAATTGTATTTGAGGACTTAGAAGAGCTTAGAAGTATAACAAAATGCTTACTATATGCATATACAATACTCAAACTAGCAACATATATCTCTAGCACTTCTATGAGCTATAGCTACCTAAATTAAACGTAGTTATTGTAACTAAACGTGTAGGAGTCATTAACATACATGGTTCTGAAGAATCCATAGCGCAATCTTCGTATATTTTTACTCATACAAAAATTGCGACAGTATTTCTTAGAGCAATTTACAATAGCAACGGCAGAAAACACGACCAGTTTAAGTAAACTATATCTTTCGACTCACGCTCCAAGGTGACACGGAGGTCAGTGGGAAAATACGGTTGTATCTTGATTCGCAAACTACTTAGGTACGAAAAGCAATTGCTATTATTGACTGATGGTAAATTTTACAAAATTGAATTTTGGCCAGCTTTTTGGACAATCTGCCCCACTGTACGACGCACGGTTGAGTAATTAAATCGTCTTAGTACACTCAACAAGAAGCAGAAATTCTTGAAATTCATTTAAAACGTTCATTTCAGAAGAATTCTTAACGTGTTTGCAGAATGTATCGGAAAATACTGTTTGTTTAGGTCCTAAGAAAATCCCGGTTGCGGACGAAAGCTCCGATTAAGTTTCGGTAACCAGTGCGCCCGCGACAAAGAGTAGTTATCGAGTCAACATTAAAGGGTATTTCCGCCCGCATAATTCGCGGGTTATAATCATCTTTTGCGGAGAGTCCGGCCACACAGAGGAAGATCGCCGGGATAGGGAAAGATAAAACTATATCCCGGTGTAGTCAGGCATGTCTGCCGTATAGTCCTCGGCGATAAGTATTCATGGAGAGTTTAACGGCGCAGTATAATGCGTTGTCTTCTGGCGCGGCGCCAGTGGCACTCGGTGAAATTGCGCTGATAAAAGAAATCTCGCCATTATCAAGACGTACCAATGTCAGTGAACGGGGAGGAGGACCGAAAAACTCGCGGCCATTGTTATCTGGCGCGACCGTTAGCAGATTTTTGGAAAAAGGAAGCCCAGCCGCTGTTACCGTTACCGAGGATAACTGGTAATGGCGAATTCACCGCAGCACCGTCATTTTTTCTCATCCCCAACTGTCGCTCGCAAGTACGCTACCACGGCGTCAACGACTGCTATTCAATTCTACTTGATCCTCCTACGTATTCTACGGATGGAGTGTAACGAGCCAAGATTCTCGCGCGATCTCAGTCGCGGGCGCATTAGGCTCCTGCAAAAATAATTGCGGTTTTTCATCCGGAATTTTAAAGCGTCAGTCGCGTAATCGATAGCGCACACTTTAAACCAGAATCAGCTTTTCTGCCGAGCTAGTCGGATTAGTTTAGTTTATTTTCAGCCTCTGTTGATACACGACAGGCATAACAATCATTAATAATCTAGTTGTAATCTTAACACTGGAATTACCGGAAAGTCAAAATGACTGATGCGAAATTTTTTTCGATTAGAAATATTAAAAGTATAAATATGTTTTTTTGAGGAATTTTTTTTAGTAAACTTCTCTATTGAAGTACATATTTAAATATCCCCTTTATTAGAAGGTAATGTATGCCTACTGCGTTTAGTGCTCGGTAGTTCTAGTGTTAACACTAGAAAGACTGAAACTTAGTATATACCTATATTGCCCAAACGCAATCAAAATGACTGCAATGTGAAAGAATAACTAATGTGTAAAGAAATTTGTTTAAAATTAATTTTTAATATTTTTTATATTATTTACAGTTATATAACAAGTTATTAGTAAATATTAAGAATAAAAGAAAATTTGTTAGAACAACTTGTTAGAACAAGTATCACTGCATAAAGATTAGAATAACAAGTACTACTTTAGCTTTTGTTTTTTTTTTATTAAGCATTTCAGATCTCAGCTGAGATCTATGTATATCTGCTGTACAAATGTAAATTACAGTAAATACATATTCATACATACATAGACAATATTAAATCAAATTAAATTCGTACTTTACATTTCTTTAGGAAATGAAATATAAGAAGACAAGCTTTAATGTTGGGTCGGGCATCTAACATTTTTAAGCATAAGGGTAGCTGTAATTACTACTTTAGCTTATTGAGCAACTGCAACTTATCAAGTATACGCCGAAAGCGACAATTTATCATGTACTTGTATGTTATTATGTGTCGGTAATCGAAAAAAAATGAAAACTGTTATTTGAACTGTCATTTATAAGAGTCATTTGATTATTTAAAATTTCCCAAGCAGTCAAAATTACTGCTTTTGGGCAATATAGGTATAACACACTTATATATATATACCGGAAATGAAGGAGGGGGGAGGTAACTACAATTATTAATAAACGCATTTATATGTTGTACAAAAAGACACAAAATTTTAAGAAATTGTGTCATTATATACACGATTGTTTTTCTAATTGAAATTAAAAAGCAGTCAAAATAATTTCCTTGGGCAATCTAGTGTTCAGAGATAAGATACATTTATTAATCCAGGTCGAACATATGTGGTGGGTGGCGCGATCGAAATTATTTGGTCGTGGACAAACAAACGCTCGAACAATGTGTAAAGATATTAAATTCTGTTTCCACTTTCGCCGGACTTCAATTTCAACGATACACCGTTGTGTACACTTAATTTTGCATTTCGACGGATCCAGAAACTGGCTGTTTGATCAGAACCGTTCGCAATAAGTCGCAATGGAACGAGGTGGTCGAACCGAGTATACTTCAAGGCGGGATTATTAAATTATTTTCGCAAACGATTACAGCTCCGGGGATTTTATAATTCTAATAGCGAGGAATCGATAGAAAAGCAACGCGGTAACGAAGGAACTGTAACAATACAGGGCGACGATGCTTTTGTTTTACTCCGAACTTAATGAGGCTACTAATGGAAGAAGTAAATTTCAAGTTTTACGAGTGAAGTGATTCCTAATAAATAAAGAGGAAACCGCGGTAGGAACTCGTTAAGTGCTTTCAACTCGAATTCGGTGAGGAACTCTTATTTCAGCTGAATTACCTCGTAACGGTCCAAAAAAATGGATAGCATAAGTCTATGCGGAAAGTTTATTCGTCTTGAGCTTACAAATTTTTTGGCTCCTAGTCTTCCGTAATTTCTTCTCGAGTAACAATAATTTCAACAGCGACTTCAACAACGGGATTTAGTAAAATTTTATGCGGTCTTTTATTTTGGTCGTAACAGGATCGACCGACGTAATTTTTATTTGATTCCAGTCCCGGGGAATTAGACCGCGGAGATTTATATTTGCGTGAACAGTTGCAGACGAACAATCGTTATTTCACCGTTTAAAATTCGCTTTAAAGCAACGGATAGTTTTCTGCGCGTTCGCACGGAACACGGCAAGGTGTCCGACAGATTAATAGATCCCGGAGAATTGATTCAAATAGCTGGACGGAGGATGATATTCGCGCGGTGACAGCAGAATGTTCCTCGAGTATTCGAAGAATTAAAGGGAATTTATTGCGTTGCCCGAAACCGGGCGAGCCGAACCGTGTATTCAGAAACTTGTAAATGCACCTGACTCGTGTCCGGGATTCTCCATATTCCCCCCGTTTTCGTTCAGTTTCCCTCTGCAATTTAACACCGGCTACGTTTTTCCCGTCGAGCCGTCATTATTTCCTGCGGACGTTTTTACGTCGACGATTTAAGAAATCACGCTTGATTCTCGCGGTCTCCGAGAAATAAAATCGCATTTTCTCTGCCAAAAATTGTTCTCCTATTGAGACAAGTCGACGCAACGATTTATGTCGTTCATAAGTCACCCGACGCTCGAATCTTTGCTAAAAGTTGCTGATGGTTTAACCATAACTTCGTAAAAAGTTACCGTGCTGGACTCATTTTGAAGCTTGAAGCCTTTGAATTACTTTCTTCTATATTACTTGTGCACCATATAGTGTATGTTTTACTGCGGTATTTTTCTCGAATGAGATTCGAATACTTAGAAATAATTATTTCCCCCTGAATAAATTTATACGATGAGTTGGCGAGACAAACAAAGTTGTCGATCATTCTCATGTTTTTATAATCTCAGGATTTGAGAGAACATTTTCTTCGTAAGTGGTAAAAGTAAGACCATTCTTCTTCTATCTCGATCACCAAAGAACATTTGTTCTATTATTATTTAGATACCTACTTCGATACAATAAAAATATAAAGAGAAAATTCCTAGCAGATGGGAGCATAGCTTCTTCGAAAAGTTTGAAAATGTAAAAACTGTACCTATACATTTGTATAAAAGGACCTCGGTCCGTATATAATAATAATTATAATAATAATAATAATAATAAAATCTAAACGAGCCTAGGAGGATGGAAAAATTTTTCTCCGGCCTGAAACCACTTCTTTTTCCAAATGAACCCTCAAAAGTCGCATTAAAAACATTTTCCTTGGATAACTCGACAATACGTCAAAGTTCTAGAAAATCAGATATTATTTGATAGGAATTTGGGAAAAAAATTCGTATAGCGTAGCAATAATTTATATTTTTTTCTTCGGAATCGTTTTAAATGCACTAATCGAAGATTTGGAATACTATTTTAGAATTTTCCATATTTTACACTACATAGATTTGAAAGAAACACTAAGAGGCATGTTTTATGTATAATGTAAAACTGAAATATGAACAAATAGTACATATATTACGTGTAGAAAACAGATAAATAAATATCCATAAAAAACAAGTATTCATAGCCGAGTAGAAGAGTAAGATTCGCCGAGGGTTAATGTTGAATAACTTTGGGTGTAGCAGTTTGTAGCAGGAAAAACTTGTAGGAAATTCAAATATAATGTCTATTAATTACGAGAAACCAAAAACTACAGGATGTTTTGAACCCTTTTTGAAATATCTCTATTTAAAATAGAAAAAGGTGAGAAACATTATTTCAACTGTATTATTTACTAGTATACTCCATATAAGAGACTTACAAATGTTAAAATTACAGTCACATTAGCTGTACTTTAAGCTACCATGTTCCATAGGACATATTTCATAAAATTCTTTTTCCTGATACCATGAAAGTAAGTGACGCTTTAAATCAATAAATTGCTTGATATAGGATTTTATTAAGAAAAAAAACGCTTGTAACTAATCCCCTACTGATTTATTTGAATTTTCTATTGATAAACATGATAATTTAGATGATAAACATGAATTTTTAGATTTTTGTCCACAGGGTACCGCACTGTGCGGCAGAGCGCGAATCTAAAATGGCGGCATCGGTCGTGAAAGGGTTAATCATTTCGATGACTCGATACGTGGATTACGATGTCTACGAGTTCGCTAATGTTTTCAATTAAAACTTCAGAGATCCGAGTGTCTCGAAGCGTTATAGCGGCAATCGAGTCCCACTGTCGATTGTGTCGGCTATCAAAACGAATTATATTGATTTTAGTTGGTATTAGGAGGCGGTAACCAGACAACCGCCTTGAGTTTCCATGTACAACGGGAACCGTAACGTAGCTTCGCCGTTTCCGCAGAATCGAAGCGTGAATCGGTTTGTCTCCTTTTGTCTCCTCGCCTATTCGAGAGAATTGTGCCACGAGCTAATAAACTTTTCGATTATACGAGATTGTATCTGACGATAAAGGAAACCAACCTGAAAATTAGCGAACAGTGATGAAAGTACTCGCCGTGTTCCCCGTAATTTCTTTGTTGAAGTTACTCGAAGTTTCATTAAGCATTGCACGGGGATGATCGAACTTCTCTTTTCTATGCAGAAGTTTCCATTTTATTTGTTAATAAAAACCTGCGAAATTCTTTGGCTGTTGTGCCCTGTTCCGGGGTGTTCCGATTCGCTGTTGCGAAAGAAGGTATGCAGTTTTTTAGAAACACAAGGTCTGGATAATAGCAATCGAATAACAACTATTTTCTTTTCAATCATTTCTTTATGAAATTTTTATTGATACATCTGTGACGTTTCTTTTGTTAAAACGACACCAAACACGATATAATTTCGATCTTTGCTTTTTTAATCCGAGTGTGTGTCACATTTAAATACATATTATGATCCAGGTGATCATATTTCAACACTTCGGAATATATTCAACACTTATATATTCCAGTTCTCTGTATCTCGATCGATAATTGTTCAAAACTACAATTAATGTTATTGGCGCACTGGTTCGATCAACATATTTTTTTTATTTTAGAAAATCTCATATGAAATTTATTACAACATAATTACAAAACAGAAATACGCTACATACAATACAGAGTATGAAGATTACAAAACAGAATAGGTTTCTTGTAGAAATACAAATATTATAATACGAACATATAATTCGATCAACTTTGATCGAACCAGTGCGCCAATAACATTAATTGTACTTATACATTTTGTTAATTCCATTTTAATCAGAAAACTATCACAGATACGTTGTCGATAGTTTTATTTAAAAATCATTGAGAAGAAACGAAAAATATGAAGCAAGTATTACTTTCTCTAATTAAAGTAGCATTAACACATATTATGCTGCTATCCGGTTCTAATGAATAAAACATGAAAGTGGGCTAAATTCCTCTCGCGCGGAATCAACATGAACGAGACGGATGTTCAAGTTTCAATGGTGAATCGTTTCAATTTCGATTTATATCGCGGCTATTACGCGCGAATAAAATTTACATGTTTAACGATATCCACATTTGTAACAATTTGTCGAACTGCTGAACTACAATCGTTTCAACGTTCCGTTCGATTCCAAATTAACCGACAAAGTCAGAGTCGTTCAACGATGATATTAAAAGGTCGAGCTGCAAGAGAAAACAACT
This sequence comes from Lasioglossum morio, assembly GCA_916610235.2. NCBI lineage: Eukaryota > Metazoa > Arthropoda > Insecta > Hymenoptera > Halictidae > Lasioglossum > Lasioglossum morio. The sequence goes on along the minus strand of OU744323.1, from coordinate 19,081,185 downwards.
AAATCAAGTCGATGTTTGCTATGCTTTCGCAGTAAACGAACTCTCAACACTCTACTCGGTCCGACATGCATCTGCACGCGTAACATGCAATAGAAATAGCGTAACGCGAGGTGCAACTCGGTTGCAATATGCAGCTGGAGGTGTGTCCCGCCTCTGATTCTTATTTTTCCGTCGCAGTCTTTTGTGAAGACCGTGAATAGAGGCGGAGGTACGCAAGGACATCAGTGGTTTTAAAGTATGCGAGTACATGATACCGGACTGTTAGAGGAGTTTTTAATTTGGGCAACCGGCCAGCAATCCCATACTTTTTGTCAGAAGAATCAGGGAAAAAGTCCGAAGTTTTCCAGTTCGTAATCGGGGATCTTGAAATCTGCGAATAACCAAAGCGGAAGCGTCAACCGCCAACTTTCCGAAATATAGACGGCCCTGGATGCAACATCCATCTCGCAAATTGCGGTACTTATTAAGAATGTTCAATAAAAAATTGTAAACACCAACGTGGAACGGAATCCATGGTCGTTTTAAGCAGTTTCAAATATTTATTATAATCAGAGATCCAAGTGGCATCTCTCTAATTGAATCATCGTCGTAATAACGTTCTCGGACTTTTCTGCTTTTAGACATTTATTCGTTGTTATTTACAGAACATTTCCTGAAGCAACTCGGCTTGATTTCGGTGCATTAAATTAATTCTGTTCTCGATGAAAACATATTTAATTCACGACCAGTTCAATTCCTCAACCAGTCAAATTACCTTATTTCTACACTGGTTTCTTCTCTGCGACTCGAATACTTCACTCGGATGAAAAATTATACAGTAGACTCCCATATAGCACGATGAAAAATTGTTTAAAATTACTGTGTAGATATATCTTTATTCTCTTTTGTCATAAATGCATAAAATCAGCTAATAATTTGGAAGGATCCCTTTTTCAGTTAAAAATCGAGACATTCAGGTTGACATTTATTCATCGGAACAGAAAGGTTTCACAATTGCATTTGTTTTAATTCAAGTTCCAGTGGCGTGTCGTATAGGGTAAAAAGAAACTCTGAAAGATTATTCCTTTGTTTCGTTTCATATTTTCACTTACAGAAACGAAATCTCTCAGTTGCAAATCTGTTTATCAAGAAGTCGTCGCGTATTTTAAGAGGTAGACCGTCTGAATGTAAAAATGTGGTTTCCGGGAATGTTTTAAAGGACGATGAACAAGTGTAAAATTAAAAAAAAAATGCCAGAAGTGAGTGAACAACCAGAACACCTTGATTACAATTTTGTTTATGAAAGCCGAGCAAAACGATTTTTTCTCGATTCAATTTGGGAAATGTTTTGAGGATTTCGGGACGGAGGCGGCTGAAAAATAGCAACGAGATTTTACGCTTGATTAAAGCGGGGACAAATTGAAAGAATGAGACCGCGAGGTGGGGCGTTCTGTGCACATTGCACGAGTGGAAGCAGTCTCACTTGCTGCACTCGTCGACGCACGCGAGAATGATGAGAGTTACCTGGAAGAATGTAAAGCAGAGCTGTTGAAGCGAGAGCCCGCGAGCCCTTTGAGGCTCACAAAAACCACGCGACGCTGAAGAGGCAGCCATGACAGCGCTGCACAACCTCTACGAGATCTATGTCATGGTGACAATACGTTCTAGCTGCTGGGAGATTCGAGCGGGCTCAGCCGAAACGGAAAACGCGATGCTCTCCGCTGCTGATCTGAGAGATCCGATCTAATCTTTGAGTTGCAACCCTCGTCTTTTTTATTTGGACGCTTAATCCCACCTTTTCATAGAAATCTCATTCATACATCTCTCTGTCAAATAATAATTTTCTTATTTATCTATGGACGTATCAGATTCAAAGCTATTAGCTAAAAATGATTCAGAACTACAATTAATGTTATTGGCCCACTGGTTCGATCAATTGCAGACGATAAGCAAGAAAACAACAATAAGCAGAACATTTATATTCTTGAAAATGGTCTAATTCAGACCGAAACGTTGAATTAAATTTCATGTGATATTTTCCGAAGCTTATTGTCTGCAATTGATCGAACCAGTGCGCCAATAACATTAATTGTAGTTTTGAACAATTGTCGATCGAGATACAGAGAACTGTTAAAAATGATTCACATAGGAAGCGAATGGTTTCAAGGGTAATTATGAATTTTGAATAGCTGTGAAAATACTTGTAAGATTTAAAACGAAAAACGTGGGGCGCAAGATAATAGTAAGGAGTGTAGAGAGTAGCTGCCGTTGAGAAAACTCACACAACAGTCCATATCATTTGCGGAGAAAAAAATTTTTTAGTGATTTAGGTGAACTATTTATGCATCAATTATCTATTGCATGCGCCCCACGTTTCTCGTTTTAAATCTTACAAGTATTTTCACAGCTATTCAACAATTCACAATTACAAATTTTTAGGTCTATCAGTACAGTGTTGGGAATCTGTATGGAACTAGGAAACATTATTTTGTACTTTTTAGTTCGTTTTTAAAAACGTGGTATCTTTCTTTCTCTATTATATAAAATAGTTCTGTCACGCTAAAACGCCGAGCGGGTTGCCTACCGAAGGGGAACAGAAAATTGAAGAGCGGGTTGTCTCCCGAAGGGGAACCAAAAATTGAAGAGCGGGTTGCCTCCTGAAGGGGAACCGAAATGTGAAGAGCGGGTTGCCTCCTGAAGGGGAACCAAAAATTGAAGAGCGGGTTGCCTCCTGAAGGGGAACTAAAAATTGAAGAGCGGGTTGCCTCCTGAAGGGGAATCGAAAATTCAAAAGCGGGTTGCCTTCCGAAGGGGAATCGAAAAGTGAAGAGCGGGTTGCCTTTCTAAGGGGAACTGAAAATTCAAAAGCGGGTTGCTTTCCGAAGGGGAACCGAAAATTGAAGAGCGGGTTGCCTCCTGAAGGGGAACCGAAAAGTGAAAAACGGGTTGCCTTCCAAAGGGGAACTGAAATTGACGAGCGGGTTGTCTTCCGAAGGGGAACCGAAAATTGAGCGACGTGACAGTGTGTATTTTTCAGAGAGAGAGAGAGAGAGAGAGAGAGAGAGAGAGAGAGAAGGAGAGAGAGTGAGAGAGAGGGGTAGCGGGTGAGAGGGGGAGAGAGGAGGAGCGTGAGAGAGAGCGAGGCGCCGCGAGGGTTGGCGAGCGAAGCGAGTAGGTGGCGGAGCCCCCTAGTTTTTAAAAAATTTATTTTTCTTGTATCAGTGATCGAATCTGTAGCGCCGATATCATATAGTGCATATACAAAATTTACGATCGTTAAAAACGGAGAATACTCTCCCTATCGCCTATTTCAGCGGGACCTACTTTTTATTACGGTGGGTTCCGAACCATCTTCATTTTTATTATTTCAATAAATGTAAAATAAAAAATCTGGAAGTTAGTATTAAGAAGCATGTTCGTTAACAAAATAGCACTCTACATTCGACGACCTAGTAACGACGCGGACGTATTCGCGAAGTATTGTTTCACAATTGTTGCGCGGATTTTTGGTTCCACGGTATTAATGCTAATTCACGTTCTTTGTTCGATATTGGTTAGTACGAGGCCTGTGCTCAGGAGGCTCGCCTATTTGATGTTCTTTAGCCGGCTACGTGTTAATTAGGTTACGCGCCTGTGTACTACGTACATGTACTCGCAACGCTCGAACAACTAGTACCCCGAGTACCACTACCACTTCCGCTACCGTTACCGCTATTGCCCGTTGCCATCGTGCGTGTCGGTGTTATTGTAGTCGCACGCAGAGCACAGACTACCATTGTTCGGTACTAAATTCTCCATTGGAGGAGGCGAGCGCGAAATCGGGCAGGTCGAGTCGAATTCGAAAAGAATTAGCGGTGTGCCGTTTTCGTGGCCATTATCAACCAAATACAGCGGTGTGGCCTTCGCTCCAGTGGTCCATTGTAAATCGTAAACCTTAACGCGTGTGTGCTGCCAACGAAACAACCGGCGCGGTGTGTTCCCTATTCTACAGAAAGAAAGTCAAATTAATTAAATGCCCGTCGTTACTTGCACTTAGAAGTAAAACTTGTTAACGCGGAGCTCTCTAAAAGTGTGCCAAAAGTAAAGCGAATGTGATCTTTTTAATGGAATCTGCGTGGGAATTAATAGTATGTTCTATAGTTGAGTGCAAACAATTCGGATGTGTTAGAATTATCATGAGAAGAGATTAAAAGAGATGAAAATCGATAGTGTGGACAAAAATAAATTTATAAATCGTCGTATTATTTTTTTATTAAAAATAGATTGATATCTATTGAGAGTAGATTATAGGAATAAACAGATACAGTTGATTTTATGAAATTTATTATCGTGCTGTGCGTGAAGCATGCGAATATTTTTGATCTGATACTAGAATACTTGAAAGGATACGTGTTGCATTTAATTGAATATCGTAGCTTCAAATGCTTACGTAAAATTCTAACACTTGCAAACCGGTTTCTGACGAATGTGTAATTACTATGCAAATCTGCAGTGTGTCGATTGCGCTTCTTGCTGCAAGATGTTTCTTGTGCATAATTATTTCATGGTTAGTTAGTCATCAACGTTCCCAAAGCTATTATTAAGAATTTATTTCAATCTCGACCGCAATTGCAATAATTTCTTCAGTCTGAAAGAACAGGCGTGGTACAGGCATTTTGACATTTTTTGTGTGTGTCGACTACTGTGGTAAAACTTTTTAATTTCCAAGAGGCAACGCTGTTACAACAGTGATAATGACTGCACGTCATGTGAAATACATGTTAACGTGAAACTGTAATCGCGTTTTTCTCGCGACTATGTTTTCCGAGCTTTCACACAGTTAATCTCTAAAACTGTTCATCCGTTTAACTTGAAATTTAATTATTAACTTGAAATGACATTATTCTTTATAAAGTTATCCACGAGGTAGTCTACGATTTTTTCGATATCTTAAATTTTTATAAATACAGTGGTTTGTGCTAGTAATTATATTCACGATCACAGATTATAATGGTAATAGTTTTTTAGTCATTGTTTTCTCATTCTCTGCATCATTAAAAACCATTTTCTATTTTCATCTACTTGCCAGTCTCATTCGTTTGTTTGAACACCTCGCTGCTTGGAACATCGATTTCTGACCACCACTGTCGCAGACGATCTCAAGTGAAAATTCCAGTTGATTTACCGACGGAAATGTGTTATCGTAATGTATGTAACCGATGAATTTTCAAAATTTCAAATTATTGGAAATGCCAGAAGTCTGAAGGGGAAACCCCTTTCTAAAAGAAATAAACTTCGAATGTTTATACAGAATGAAATGCTTGGAATATCTCAAAAATCGTATTCTACATTGCAGAGTATATTTTATCTATATTTGAATAAAACCAAACGTGTAATATTGGGTTTCAAGAAAAGCATGGAAAAAATCTCTATTGAGAATATAAATTCGTCTGCTCTCTTTCACATTTAAATGAGCATTTCAATTCAAAATAAAGTGAAACACAAAACATTGAATTGCAGAAATAATGTAAAATGGTCGCGCTTCATACGTAGATCTAGTAACGATGGCTTTGTAGTTATTGTTAAGTGATTGCAATGAAGAAAGTGTCCGCATACGTTCGAGCAGCAGTGTATTTGTACCATGACCCAATAGTATAATCATGTATGTCTAACGACGTGAACGCAGCCAAAAAGAAAGGGTTCGCGAATAAATTGCGGAGCACAAATGGTTAATTTGCATCAGCAGAAAAAGTTCCAAGTGAACCATCGCTCTGTTGACTTTATCATAGTATTTTCAATCTCCGTCTCGAGCGACACAGTTCCGTTTCTTATACATGCAGCTACCTACTTCAATCTGTACCCCATAGATCGTAAAACTGGACGTACGCGGAAAAAAATCGATGAAAGTTCGTAGTAAATACGTTGAGATCGCCAATGGGTCTTTTTTTATTTATTTATTTATTTATTTATACAGGTTGCATCAACAACTAGGTCATTAGCGACCACACAGATATTAAATCATAATATTACACTATTGTGTCTTATACTTAACACTAGAACTACCGAGCACTAAACGCAGTTTGCATACATTGCCTTCTAATAATGACAATATGGCATTTATTTAGATTTCGTACACGGTATATTTAAATGTGTACTTCAATAGAGAAGTTCACTAAAAAAATTACTCAAAAAAACATATTTATACTTTTAATATTTCTAATCGAAAAAAATTCGCATTAGTTATTTTGACTTGTCCGGTAGTTCTAGTGTTAACATAATAATCATTTATGAGTATACTGTACTTATATAAGTATAATGTATACAAAATTACAGCGTGTGGAAAATTTTTGTAGATTTTAGGAATTTTAAAGCTTGAACTATGTTCGAACTATTATTGAAGCAATCACTCAAATTGTTAGGGATAGCCAAGCGTCTTCTTTGGAAGGAAAAAAGAAGGCATTGCAGGATTAAATGCTGAACTGATAGTGGTGTATTACATCGGGTACATACAGGGTTCTTTTATAATTTCATATATGTGGGTCAAGTTAGTGTGGCCAATGCGAAGTCGGCTGATAACTATCTGGTCTCTTCTGTTGATAATCGGGGGGCAGTCGTTATTACGGAGGTCTTGTCTTACTAAGGATAGTTTAGAGGGAGGGGAATTAGACCATTTATTGTTTCATTTATCCCTGATTTCTCTTTTAATTTGTTTATTTAAATCTTTGTAAGAAAAGGAGCTGTTTGTAGGTATTTCTCTGGAGGCCTCTTTAGCCGAGGGGAATTAGACCATTTATTGTTCCATTTATCCCTGATTTCTCTTTTAATTTGTTTATTTAAATCTTTGTAAGAAGAGGAGCTGTTTGTAGGTATTTCTCTGGAGACCTCTTTAGCTGAATCGTCCGCCATTTCATTGCCCAATATCCCTACGTGGGAGGGGATCCACGAGAAAATGATTTCTTTGTAGTTATTGCCAATGGGTCTTGACCCTTGTAAACAGGAGTATTTGAGATTTGCCGAAAGTTAGCGCCGCAGAGACAAAGTAAGAGACCGCGAGCGTCACAGTTAGTCAAATAAAAGGAGGACCGCAGGAAGCCGTCGCTGCGCAGTGTGTAATATTTCAAAGGGTCTCGGTGGTGCTCCAACAGTTTAATTATTTCTTACGGGAGTATTGTGCCAGACAATGCACGCGACACCAGCAGCCGGAATATTGCGCCTCGGACCTCGAGACAAAGGTAAACCGCTGTCGTCAAAAGTGATATTGAATTTAGGCCGATCCCTCGCGACATCCGGTGATACTCGAAGAATAATACGGCGAACCGATTAACTGTTTCGCGAAGAGATTTTCGAGGACGTGGGAGATCATAATCAGAAATATTGTGCAACTGCACCGCGGAACGAAAATATAGCACATTTGCAAGAATTAATTTGTAATTACAATTAATGTTATTGGCGCACTGGTTCGATCAATTGGAGACAATAAGCAATTTTGCAAAGTGTCACATGAAATTTAATTCAACGTTTCGGTCTCGACTCTTAAGGATTTAAATTAGTACATTTTTCTAAGCAAGTGAGTTTATACATTTGTTTTCGTTTTTAATACCTTAGTGTTTTCTGCTTGTTCGGGAATGCGTTTGCCTAACCATATATTAACACTTTACCGACCGGAAGCCTATTAATAGGATTTTCAATAATTCTGCTGTACCAAAAAAAAGCATAGAAATTTTCTTTGACATTGAAATCTTAAATGAAACTATTAGACGACGTTATTGAGGGTGACTTAGTTAGTTCATACTAAATGCTAAATGAAAATTTAGCCATGTACAATACATTTTTCAAAAATATGCAACAATCACCGGTCGGTAATGTGTTAATTAATTAATAAATTCTTACAGATGCAATACAGAAAATGTACATTCTTGAAAATGGTCTAAATTCAGACCGACACGTTGAATTTTTCATGTGACATTTTGCAAAATTGCTTATTGTCTCCAATTGATCGTACCAGTGCGCCAATAACATTAATTGTAGTTTTGAACAATTGTCGATCGAGATACAGAGAACTATTAATTTGTAATCGTCAACACGTTACGAATATCAATCCAAAAATTATCATACAATCAAAGTACCGTCGCCAGCACCTCTGGAAATATTCCATTTGTCATTTAATACTGTGGTGCCCAAGGTGGTTCGGAATCCACCTTAATAAACTGTAGGTCCCGTCGCGAAATAACCTTAGCAAAAAGTTGAGAGCGACGTAAAATAAATAAATAAAAGAAAGTGCAGTAATAAAGCCCTCGGGTCCGTGCTGTCTCTTAGATCAGATTATAGCCAAGCCGAACGTAGAAAAGAACAGAGCGAGTAAACACGCGCGAAAATAGTTTCCGATCTTTTGAAAGCCGAAAACAATCATAGCCCTGAGCATAAATGACCATGGTTTTTTTTTTATTGGAAATCTTAAAAAAGATTTATTACAACATTGGATATAAATGTACAGACATACAGGAAGAGAAAAGAAGAAAAAAAAGGAAGTATACAATACAAAACGAGAGGTGTTATCACAAAAAAAAGACAAATATAAAGATCTGTGAAATAACATTATAACAATAGGATAACACCTAGGCTCGCAGATTACATTTGTTTAAAAAAGTTATAATATGAACGACCTTGGTTGCTCACCGAAAGTACAAAAAACATGCTGAACTACGAACCCCGCCGAAAATAACTGGTTCGAGATTTTTAATCTTAAGTTATTGAGACACAGTAAGCCTTCGCGAGGAATTATAAAATAAATTGATTTGAATTAACCACAATATTAATGAATAGTTATACGTCATAGTTTCGTCCCAGAAGTATTCATAAATTGCATCATCTCAAGGACGAAGATTTCTCTCAGATAAACAGTGAAAACATTTTGTCTCCGAGATGCAAACACTTTTACCACGTTTCCTTCGTTAAAACGATCTTCAAGAATGATGTCCTTCCGCAGCTACGCGCTCGAGTTTGATCTGACGAATCGACAATATGATTTCGGAGAATTTCCACCGTGGAAACGAAAATATTGTAAACGATAGCTTCGAGATGTCTTGCCAATTTCCAGCGTAAACAACGAAGCAGCAGCGTCTACGTCTCGAGAATTTTTGGAAGCCAGCTTGGATCATATCCAGCCCTAAACGAATCTTGCACTCCGCTCGAAACGAGCACGCCTGCACCATTTTGCAATGGTCGACTGTCGTATTGCCTCGAAAAATTCCGCAGAATCAAAGTAATTCGATTAAGGAGATCGACACTCTTGAGTTCTAAATCTTGCAAATCCTGGTTACGTTGAGAACTGATAATTTAAAAAAAAATGCTTTCACTCGTTCGAATTGTTTCTCCTCACTTTTTATAATAAATCCTTAAAGTTATAAGGAGGTTTGACACGTCAATATCCCCTAGTAGTACAAAATATTGTATACACATTCATATAGGTTGTCTTCATATAGGCTGTATACATTCAGTTCCCCTTAGAAAGGCAACCCGCTCTTCAATTTTCGGTTCCCCTTCGGAAGGCAACCCGCTTTTCAATTTTCAGTTCCCCTTAGAAAGGCAACCCGCTTGTCAATTTTTGGTTCCCCTTCGGAAGGCAACCCACTGTTCAATTTTCGGTTCCCCTTCGGAAGGCAACCCGCTTTTCAATTTTCAGTTCCCCTTAGAAAGGCAACCCGCTCTTCAATTTTCAGTTCCCTTTAGAAAGGCAACCCGTATGTCAATTCTCGGTTCCCCTTCGGAAGGCAACCCGCTCGGCGTTTTAACGTGACAGAACTATTTTATATAATAGAAAGACAGTATAAATCAATAACAGGTAAACATATGGGTAATACGTTCTGTCATCGACATGATGGTATAAACATTCTTACAATTCGGTCTTCCTGACAAATTAATCGTCCTTGATTAAATATATAGATACGATAGAGAAGATACTAAACCTCAAAAACTCAACTAAACATAATATTATAAAATTAAAACATTCTTATAATTTGAATTTATAAGGAGGTTTGACACGTCAATATCCTTTGCTCAATCGTAGGAAACTGTTTATTTCACCAAAACTCATGGTAACATGGATTTGTTAACAAAATGCTAACTTAATAACAATACTAGGTAAACATATGAGTAATACATTCAGTCATCGACATGGTAGTATAAACATTCTTACAAAGTGGAAATATCAATGTTTATTTTCCGCATCGAAAACGAAAAATCGCAGTGAGATAATAAATCTGCGAACAATTACATCAATACACGTTGAACAAGTACGAACGCACATTTAATTGACCCACTAACAGAACAAAGGGACGGCAATGCTCTTGTGGATTAATAACAGAGTACTACACTTGACAGAAGCATTGTGAAACATTTATCGAGACAATTTCAATGAAATTGCTTCTTACTATTGATCACTTATTCAGAATGGAAAAGCTTAAACAATGGACAGCCGCAGACAATTAGTCCACACTTTTTTTTTCCTGATTGAAATTCACAAGAGATGCTGAAAAAATTGTTGAAAATGGACTGCGTAGAACATCCATTTTATAGCAGCACTATTTTATTTTCACGTCAAATCGTTTTAGCTAACAATGAGTGATCTTGAAAAGAATATAGATTTCTATTAATTGATTAACGATCATAATAGATCTCCATTTTGTCTGTCCGATGGTTCTCGTTAAATTAGAGGGTCCTTGAGAAAAAAAAAATTGGGAAACTGTCGGTGAACGGTATCTACAAGCTGCTATTGACACCTGTGCGCGGACGGTATCGATTCAACATTCGGCGCTCGGCTGATCAGCAGATAGCTTTCTCTGTTGTTTCCTTTTTGCTTTCGTTGCTCCGAGAATTAATAGGCAAACGGGTGTCTCGGTATCGAATATTTCGACGACGCGCAAGCTGTTGGCTTGCTGTTTGGCAACGGTATGCTTAGCGTGCTCGATTAGTGTTTTACGAAACCGTTTAGTCGACAAGAACCCACGAACACCACGTATTTTAGCATTTCTGCTGGCGGAACGAAACGATCGAATCTCTAACGCTTGAGATCGATGCAATTTTATTTTATGCTTACGATGTCGACGAAAGGTAGAAATCGTAAAATTACAGATGTATTATACAATACATAAAATATACGAATAAGAGAGAAATATTTCTAACAATCGTATCTTCTTATAATATACTGGATTTTCGTGAAAAATAGACATTTTCTTCTAAAACGAAAACCGTAGGATCTAAGAAAAACGAATTATTGTTTTACGGGACTTCTGCAAGCAACGCGATCGCCCATTTTTGTTCGCCGTGCGAAGCCGCCGTAACGTTATTCGAATAAAGTGCACATAAAGTCGAGTTACTCTCGTCTTCACGGAATAGTCAAGTGTTTGCGCTGGGCTGTTGGAGATATTTCAGGAATTTCGTGAAAGGTGTTGGATCGACAGGGGTATAAAAATAATAGCAGCAGTGGGAATCACAATTGCGTCAAGGAAAAAAACCGTTTATCGATCGGGGAATGCCGATAGAGTCCACGAAGAGTGACATCGGCATAGTCGCAAAAATTTCTTGCGAAAAGAAAAGAAGCTTCGTGACCTGTTTCGGGTGAGGCAAAGGGCGTCTTCTGTGCCAGGCTGTGCGGTTTCCGGATCGCTTTCTGGACTAAGTGCCATAAATACCTGACCATTTGTCTTGGAATCGTTCGCGAAACTTTGAGCGCGGTTTCTCGGCGCATAGTTTCGCGAACTTGTCTCACATTTTATTCGGAGGCTCGACCAATCAATTATCCTTCCAAAACTATTTTACTACAAGAAAAACTGTATTCTTCTTCTGATAAATTAGCACAAAGAATACAAGTTTACAGATTTAGATAACTCTGTGGGGTTTCAACCATTATTAGAAAACATTTAAGAAAACATTATTAGAAAACATTATTAAGAAAACATTTCATTGTTACAAAGTTGTTTTACGATTTTCCCTGCCAAATCCGAGCATCGAGAATGTTATTAACCCTTAGCACTCGAGTGGCGCCTCTGAGACGCCACTAAAAATTGCTGTACTATTATTTAAATAATTGTTTACACTATCAGATATGTCGGTATCTAACCAATTACGACTTAAGTATTGTATGAGGTATTATATCAATCTCATATTTATCAAATTTAAAAAATCATAGAGAATGGAAATATTGTAGATCAGAAGAAATGTTTAATTTTCGAGTTAAAATAGCTCCGATTGCAAAGGGTTAAATTACTCGTAATTTTACTGATGCGATTGACCCAGATCTTCTCATTTTAACAATTCAGTTCGAGAATTTATTTTGTGTTTTACTTAACCTTTCCACGCGATGGCGGAGTCAGGGTCTATTTTGAGTTAGAGTATATCAAAATCGTCATTCAATTATTCAGTTTCTGGTGAATTCATTATTCAGGCCCAGGAAACTTCGTTCCGTCTGTCGCGTCACGAGTCCCACTACCGGTGCACCGGTCCCTGCACTATCTCACTCCACAGGAGTTTGATGGGAAGGACCCAGGAGTAGGAAGAGGAGACGTCTGCTGCTCACGAGTCGCAAGTTGCCCAGACCTGGATTAAATGAACAGCTGTTGCATTCGGAAAATGAAAAGATTAAAGTACAAAAAGTACCTTCAAAAAATATTTTTAAAAAATTCATTAATGAAACAGTGCCGCACATTATTTGATTATAAGGATGGTCCGCCGTCCGAGGGTTAGTTTTAGACTATTTTATTAGTTGTCCATTACCATCTCCATTAAATGCATCCCACAGCAAAGATTAGTCTATAAATCATGAAATTGATTATTTCGGCGCCAGGTTTGATCATTTATAGAGAACAACAAGTGTGCAATTATTTAACCCTTTGCAGTCGGAGCTGTCCTAACTTGAAAATTAAATATTTCTTCCGACCTAGAATAATTCCATTGTGTGTGAGTTTCTTCATTTTATGGATATGAAGTTGATATCAGACCTTATACAATACTTAAATATGTAGCAATTGATTATACATCAACATATTTAATAATGTAAACAATGGTATAACAATTTTTAGTGGTGATTCCGAGCAGATCCTCGATCGCTAAGGGTTAAACATGTTTCTCGACGTTTCGATCCCTGTGCGGATCTTTCTCAAAGAGGCATTTTTTGCGTCTGAAAAATAGTATATCTATAATATATTTTGAAAAACCATATTGTGAAACAGTCGCGTGAATCAATAAAAGAAAAGAAAATTAATATACGTACTTGCTGCGACAAAAAGTGACAAAACATTTAAACAAATATTGATGAGTTACGACTATCAGAACTCTACCTCATGGTGACAGGTATGTAAATAAGTGCACACTTGTTGTTCTCTATAAATGATCGAACCTGGCGCCGAAATCATCAATTTCATAATACATTCAAATTTCGATCGAAAAGAAATTCACCTTTATTAGTCTATAAAGTTGAATCCTGCTCGCAAAATGCTTTACTGTCATGTGTCGTTTAGTTTTCCTGTAATAAAGTCTAAAAAATGACCCAGTTTTCGTGTGACTCGACGGTAGGTTCGCCATAAGTGTATTCTATATGTAGCCCAGAGATCGTAAAGAACTCTCGTAATAAAAATCGAACTCGTATGATTTAGCATGGCGCAGAAGTGTAGATATATCGCAGCTCCCAACATCTTCGACTCGTAATTTCGGAAACGTCCCGGCGAACTTTTATAAGCAGCGGAGACAGTAGGCAGTGCATTTGCACTTTTACGTTCTCGACTTACATTCAAACTTTAAATTGTGTTCGACAACTACTCTTGCAGAATTTGATTAGCCCTCGTAGGCGTACCGTACTGCCGCGCCGATCGAATAAGTGCTCTGCTTTCCTTTAATAATGCATTAAAGTATGGAAATGTGTCACGGCGTACATTATCGGACATGGTTTCGCATAAATTTCAAGGAAACCTAATATCACCGACACACGGGCTACATTCGTTGTCTAACAACTTGTAAACTACCGTATCGCCGACAGATTGCGGCCGCGAGTGCGAATTCGCAGTTTCGCGGGCTCTTCGACCACTCGACCGATCGCCGAATGTTTATTTTCCGCGGGAAAAAAATTGATATCGCGGCAAACAAAAGTTCCGACGAGCATTATTAAAATTTTATACGTAACAACGGGAATTATGAAACGAAACAAGGGCCAGCAACGGCTTCGTCGACGACTTTGTTTTGTATTTCCATACGTTGTTTACCTGTGAAATTCGACATAATTATGTTTTATATTTATTATTTTTTTAAGTAGCAGTCGTTCAAGGTTTAACACACATTTCAGCCGCACAAGCGATAAAGGTATTTTTCGTACTGTGGCACCAATAATTTGATCACCAGACAGCGGATGTTTGCGCAAAATAAAAATTTATCGCATCAATCGCAAGGTACTAAAACCGAATAAATATTCATTTGTTTCTCTAATAATTTTAAAAGGTTGACGGCAACGTATCGATGCTACCACTGTTTTATATTTTACCTATTTCGTTTTTGTTATAAATTGCATAAACTCCGCAGTTTATTGTTCACTGAATTGCGGATCTGTGAGCAAACATTATTTGTATCGTTTTCAAAACCATAACTCGAACAGAAATTTTAGTGTTTCATGAAAATTTTGCGTAAAATGTTTCTTCACTATTCTAAATGGAATCTACCATAACTAGAATGGAAGTTCTATTAGCTGGAAGCACGCTCGGACATCTCTGTCATCCTGGAAATTAAAACAAATAGTAGATTTTCGCGTTCCTTGTGGGAACAAACGAAAATCCAACAGGAGAAAAGCGAACGGTTCCATTGTCCGAAAGTTCTCTTGGGGAAGTTATGTCGGTCTATTAGTTTCCAGAGGCTCGTGTGGCCGCTTTTGAAGGTCGCATGGGCCACATAGCGATCGTTGGATTTTGTCAGAACATTTTCCAGCGAAACGGCGCATCCACCACGGCGATTAACGTATCGTGAAACCATACATAGTACGGGGAGCTAGATTTATGGGTTTGTTTTTCTCGAACCAAGGAATCGTTGCGCTGCATTCTGACTGGTGCATGCACGTAGATTTTCTGCATCGCGTCTACAGACGTTCTCGGTTCAATAGAACATCCCTTACTCTAAATCGTTCCATCCGCGACCCTATCTTTCGATTACTTTTTCAATAAACAAACTTACGTCTTTGTAATCTCCCGGAGCCATAAGAATACACATCGTCCTCGACTTTAGATTATATTTCTGGACTTCTATCTCGGTTCTCTTTTACTTCTTAAAAGATACTTGGAAAATCAATAGAGATTCCAACATATGAGCCTCTGTACAGATTATACATATAGCCGGTTTCGCGCGTATAAGAGGACGCCGGACGTAAACAACAACGACGTACATATCTGCGAGATAATGCTAACCCTGTAACGAAACTTTGTTGTTTTAAATTTGTCTTCTATCATTCTTCCATTTACATACTCGTGGTATTTTTCTGATTAAAACGAGTCCAAACATGACATCGTTGGTTACGTCACGACACAGAATCTCAATTATCCGAACTCAATTATCAGTGGAATATGAATGTCTAGATTCACATTAAATTTTGATTAATTTTTATGGTAAATAGATCCAGACTGAACGTTTTAAATTCGAATGAAAGATAATATTCCAGTAAATCGTGCACTAAAGAAGCAAATGTGATCGAAATCGCATCGTGTTTGGTATCATTTCAACAGGGAAATTGTCACAAATGTGTAGGTGCAGGTTCGTGAAAAAAATAATTCAGAGGAAAAATGTTTTGTCACTGGATTAGTATTGTGTTTCCGATATACCGAATCCCGTATCGTGTTTCACTTCCCAATCGAGCCTCTAGGCCCCCAAGGGTTTCACGCGGTGGTTATGGGGATATATTTTACACAAGAATCGCGGCCGTTTCTTCCGCACGTGTATCAAGGAATTATTGTATTTGTATTTCCCGTTGCAATACGGAAGAAAACTCGCGGCACTCGCGAGATGACCTGATACATATTGATCGAGCAGAGGCTGCCAGGTGTGGTAGAATGCCAAAATGGGAATGGTACCTTCATCCGATTGCTCGGGTTAGCATTTTCCTTTGTTTTGTAGAATGCCAAGGATTATGGACTCGTAAGAGGACTGGTTCGACCCAGCACTGGCGGACAAAGAGTGTTAATCGGAAGGCAAGAGTCGCTCTGATGTCTTGAAAAGCTGCCGTAGCATATTGGAAGGAACTTTCCGAGAAGGTCGTGCGTATACAGGCTGATACAAAAGCTGCGCCCTTAATCCACGCCCACAAAAAGAATATCCAACTACTTCTACAAACAACCGATTCCCCTTTTTGTAGTAGCAATTTCCATCCGAGAATAACTGTGCTATTCACTTAATTCGATCACCCTTCATTCCACCCTTTTTTTTGTTTTTGTTTTAGGACCTGGGAGAACCGGTAGAACCCATGTACATCCTCGAAGATGTACCGGGGGTGCCGTAAACTCCCAGGTCCAGGGGCACCTGATGACATTGGTGACCCTTCATCTCGCCTCATTTTTGTCGAAGATCTATCACGATGCACGTACCGCTATTCGCATTTCTTGTTCATCGTGATCAATTCCTTCGACCTAACCCTTATAATTAACTAGCTGACCCGACAGACGTTGTCCTGTCCAATTTTAATAAATTTGTTT
Source organism: Lasioglossum morio (assembly GCA_916610235.2). Classification (NCBI taxonomy): domain Eukaryota; kingdom Metazoa; phylum Arthropoda; class Insecta; order Hymenoptera; family Halictidae; genus Lasioglossum; species Lasioglossum morio. The sequence continues at coordinate 19,064,512 of OU744323.1, read as the reverse complement.
GTGAAGCAATTTCAATTTGAATCTTGAAATTCAATTCGTTGACATCAATGATTTTCTTATTGGAAACCAATAAATACTTGCACCGTTTCAAAAATTATGATTTTTGCTGTTTGTCCGAATTGTCCTACTTTCCTTTGTGATTGCTTTTCCAGAATTATAACGATAAAGACAAAAAAAGAATTATGCATATCCATCGTTCGAATCTGAGTTATGGTCTTGAGTTCATACAAAAATCTCATAAAAAAAACACTTTCATTTTTTCCCGAATTTTCCATTTTTCTGGGCAACTTTTCTAATTTTTCTTTAAAAATCTGATTCGGACTACAACGAAGATTAAAAAAAATAAAAATTAGCTAAATCGGTCCAGCCGTTCTCACGTGATGTCGTGACCAACGAACAGCATTTCATTTTTATTATATAGATTAATCTAAGTATATTTACATAAATACATTAATAATATTCATTACATATAATTATTATATGTATTGTCTAAACACCCTTCGTTCCACCCTGTAATCGAAGAAATGGATCATCTAATTACGTTGGGTAGTAATTTGAATCATTGATTTTCAATTCACGGTTTTACGGACTCTCCCGAAACGGACGGAGCTAAGCTTTCTTGAAAAAAGAATCGTAACTCGAACGATACTGCAGGCATCGATTTGGAACGAACTGCAGTCAAAGCGCGAGACTTTGAAGTTTCATTGAAAACTGTACTGCACACGAAATTGCAACGCTTTGGCAACGATCGGTTAGATCATTGCTCGTTTTGTCGTCGTTGGGAATGCAAAATTGATGAAAAATGTGTCATCGATTTCGTGGAGTGAGCACAGAGCTTTCGTTTAAAATTCGTTCGTTTCTGAGGGCGAGCTGTAGCGTCGAAAGCGACAGTGATATTGAATTCTCGACGGATTTCCGTTACGACGTTATCTTGCTCTTAGAAATACGTGACTTTTAAGGAATTGGCAAACGATAGTACACTAATGCTACGTGCCTCGGGGAAAACGGACGTTGTATCTAGTTGCTTCGGTGCTCTGGCGACGACAAAAGCCGAGCCATCTCCGTCTACCATTTCGTTAAAAAACCCGTGCGCAAACGCGTGTTGATTCGTCGCTGTTATGGCTGCGTTTAATAACTATATGTGAGCCGGTAATTGAATACATGGTTGCTTCTTGTTCGGGACAAACTGGAATGGCGGTCGCAAACAAAGCACGTAGAGACACTTGTGAGGGACGTTAACAGTGCACGCTGTCTTGACGATGTTTTCCAATTTCACAGACTTTTTGAAAATAAAAGGTATTATTCTTTAGTGGAGGCTCTGAGAGAGTTTGATAATTAACTCGGTCTACGTAGAAGGTACTAAAGAAACAAGTCGGTCGTACAGTATCAGGTACCCGGGAAATTGGTCGATTTTTGTTTGTTGTTATTCTATGTGGTTGCGTTCATTGTTCGTGTAGAAAACTGTGGCAAATTGAAACTGTTACGATCGCGATGGTGGGAACTTTGACAATCCTGTGCTGGCAATTGTTCTTCGTTTTAATAATGCAGAGATTCGTTTTATTTCTGTTTCATAAAAATTTTTAGCGTATAGCTGTTTGTTGTGTAACTTTAACAATTATAAAATAAAATTGGACCAATTATTTCTGTACGTCTGGTTTGCTGTTAGAATCTGAAATAAATTACTTTAAAATTAAGAGTTTTCAGTGAAACTGAACTCGCACAACATAATTACTGTTACCGTAGAAAGGTCTTACTTCGAACAGAAAAGAAATATAGAAATTGTAATTTCGGCGCACAGGTTCAAATTTAATTTAGATTTTTTCTTAGGAAAATATTAACATAGGATCGAACCTGTGCCCCGAAATTACAATGTCTATTTACAATTGCCGATCGAGATAAAAGAAAACATTTATTAAAGAAAAGAAATATATAATAAATTTATGATTTCGGCGCATGGTTCGATCAATAAACTTTTCTTTTTTTTTAGTTCATTGTTATTATTATTTCTAATAGTTATTATATATATAATTAAACGTTTATTGATCGAACCATGCGCCAAAATCATAAATTTATTATATATTTCAAGTGCGATCGAGAAAAAATTTTACCAGAAAAGAAATAATTTGAAAGTTCGAAGTTCGACGGTACAGCTTTTGTTTATAGAGTTTAACAGCTTCATTCGAGGCCTGGTTAAGAGGTTTATCATGCTTTCGGCAGCTAAAACGTTAATTGGCCAGTCAAACTCGCAGGCGTTCAGACGCCGAATTTCGCGTGCGCTTACTTCGATTCTGTATTCATACTGAAGCACATGACTTATGCATGCCGTGAACAGCGTATAATATAGCGCCGTAGTAAATATTCGAATCTCCTCCAGCTGACACCGTTCTCATACAAACTAATAAGAATTATGGCGCACGCCCAACGAAATCGTAATCGTAATCGTCGGTGCACAAACTCTTGGACGCGTGTTACTCTCCTGCGTAATTTATCGCTGCGACCGTATTGCAAATCACGGACGCATCACCGACGTTCTAGCAACATTGTGATAACAATTCCGGCAAACGGACCAAAAGATCGATAATCCTATTACCACGACTTTTATAGCCAAACTGCCAGGCTTTTATTTAAAACAATGGTCCAAGCGTACAGGGTGAACGATGTGAATGCAGTCATTGTCAAATATTTCACTCGATTTTCGAAAGAAGCGAAAGAAATGTTACTATTTCCTCGTATCATTTCTTTCACAGGAAATCTACGAAATCAGCTACTCCCATCGTCAAACCACTTTTATGAAGATCATGCTCCTACAGATTTGAATGCTCTCTCAGTTTGTTAGAAATTTTAATTTGAATTTTTTCTTGGTCGGTATTAAGATCGGATAAATAATCGTAGATGAAAATTGGAAATAGCAAGTGAACTTACTTCACCTTTCTTTTTTTTTTGTTGACAATGCATCCGATTGTCATATTTTCAGTCGAGCGTCTGCAAAATCGTATTTACTTTATTTGTTCCGGTCGTAATTCCTGAGAAGCCATTCTAGCGTTTTTCTTCATTTTTATTGCTAATTACGAACGCGTTGTCTCTGGATTCAGGTCGTCCACTCGACGTGCTTGCTTGTTAGGACACGAACGAAGACGAACCATCAGATTCTCTCGGCTCCTTCTTTCTCGTTTCTTCGCATTTACATATTGTTCGCGGACGACGCCATTTTTAATCGCGGACACTGCATCGGCGACAGAGAAATTTAGTGGATTTACTCCGGTAACCTATTTAAGGTAAATGCTGCTACACTAAGGATTTTTATACTGTCGCGGCATACGTGAGAAAATACACAAAACATTTTCGTATCTTGAAATTTGGCAGATGCCACGTTGAAGAAGACAGAGTATTACATTATGTTTACAATAAATTACAACAACTGGGGTAGACTCTCGTTTTCACGATTGATAATCGTTTCTCGATAAACTAAAAAAATTACATAATGTACTATTACCTCAAGAACCTCGAGAATTAGGACCTCTACTATTTCCTTTACAGCTACAACTATTATAATATAATAAAACTACCTTACCCTGAATAATTTAATAGAAGAGAAAAGAAATTTTTTATTGTACATTTGCTTTAATGCTTAAATATTTAGTAGATTTTGTTTTGTCAAATCACGAGTCTGACTCCTTATTATATGAGGAGCGGTAAAAAAGGGAACTGATTTTTTTTTTTTTTATTATAGAAAATCTCATATGAGATTTATTTCAACATAATTGAAATACAGTATACAATACATACAATACAGAGAAAATAAAAATTTACAAAACAGAATAGGATACTGAAGATGCATGAATATTATAATAAAGACATACGAGTGGTAGAAAGGGTATAAACCAAACACTTTAAGGCCGCAGCTCTTAAAAAATGATAACATGTAATGACAGGAATGGATATTCGGTTTGGCTATTAACATTGAGACATCTATTGGAAGCTGGAAGTTAATTGTACGGAGTTTATTAATTAATGTGAGTCTTCCTTCGTTGTACAAGTTACATTGCCATAAAACATGGTTCAGCGATTCGTCTCCTTCCCTGCAACTACACTTAGAATCATCAATAAGGGAAATGATTGAAGTGGCGTAGCCTGTAGAACACAAATTTCTCAGGGAAACCTGATGAACACCTAGTGCATGGGCTAGAGATCATATCGAAAGTGTTCGCGTTTTACGAACAATGTTTTACGAAAGTGGAAATATTCGAAGATTTTTCACCTGGCAAGTGTGGCAAATAGGGCGTAGGCTCGAAGTGGGCCAAGCAGGTTAACTTCGAGGAGTATCATCGAAAGGCAGATACGTAGTAAAGTTATGCCCTTGTATCTAAGAAGTTCGTAGCAGGTGCTCGTAAAGTTGTATTGCCCGGCCGCAAAATCCTCGTAGAACCGGAAGGCGCGTTCTCGCTTGCAGATCGGACACCTGCGCGCCACTATACCCCCTGCTTACTACATTCGAGCGATGACAAATTGAGTCCTTTCCCGTATCAGGCTGATTTTTATCAGATCTCATAATTCCTTTATCAGAACCATCAAGATTCTTCAAAATTTACAGTATACAGTCTTTTTGTTGCATTGCCATTTCTGACCTTTTATTATTGCCCTTACATGTCACATAAAAAGATATTGGACTCTCGCTAGTAAAGGTGACGTAACTAAAAAAATATATATGTTTGTACAGAAGCAGATGAACAAATTGTAAACATAATTAGTTAGTACAGATAAAGTATTAATGATTTCGGCGCAACGGTTCGATCAATTAAACACGTTAAAGCAATTTTACAAATTAATTTAAACTTTATACTTTATCTGTTTTAACAATCTTACGATCGATAACATTAACAACATTTATAATTAGTTAGTATGTTGACAAAGTTTTTAACATAGATTGATAATTTCATCGCGCAACCCATTTGTTTCTAGTTTGTACAAAACTATGAAAGAACCGATGGTGACGCCAATTTTGTTAAATAAGGATTTTATTGATTGGACACCGTTCACCTTGCGCAGTACTTTCTCGGTCAGTTAGCAAAATTTAATAGGTCTCGAAGTGAAGTTAAATAAAAAGTGTAGAACTGTTCGCGGGGACAATATTGCGTTCATAAAATTCCATTATACGTGACTTGAGAGCTTTGAAAGGAGATTGTCCCGCTGTTTCGCAGACCGCAGAAAAAAACAGGGGAACAGCTTTCGCGTTTTCCAGTGCTTTAATTATGTACCTTTTATTATAACATACTTTTACTGCGACCTGCTGCGCGTTTTGCCGCGTTCGTAATGTCAACGGCAAAAGTGGTTTTTTGCTTTTAATCGTGCTTAAACGCTGATGCTTTCCCGGGGTGCAGCCCTTTCAATTAGTGGTAAAACTATGAACAAATCAGTTCTTGTGGCTCCTCTCCTAGAAAAGTTTCGATCGTCCGTTCGAGAAAGATAGCATTCGAGAATTGTACAAAATCAGACAGCTCATTTTCTTGAACATTCGCTGCATTTTTTCGGGGCTCTGCTTGTTCACAGCTCGTATTTTATTCGCATGGTCACTGAGATATCATCGTCGATAGAATTATATCGTCCTCGAACGTTCGTTGAAGATGGACTCGCCGAATGAAAGACTCGGAGGAAATTGCACGGCGTACGAATCCCTATGAATATATCGATATCTTAGGAACCCTTTCACATTGTAATACGCGAAATCTCGTCGACAAATATCCAGCTTTTTTTTAGTGCCACTCGACGAAGTTGCAACCCGCTTCAATCGTCTCTTGTTAGAGAAAATTCAGCGTTTTGAAGACATTGCGAGTCACGACTGTTTGCCGAAAGGGAAATAGAAAATCCGAGACTCCGATTTTATTTAATCACGTAAGACTTTATTGAGTTGCAGTTTCTCTAAATCATCCCTCAAAGTAGATTCAGCATTGACCAGAACTGTCTCGGAAGTCTGACGAGTTTTAATTTTATTTAACGTAGTAAAGGTAGTAACTTCTTTACTGGGTTGTAACCTCTTTTTACCACCTTTTGTTGACATAGATCAGCACTCTTTTATTCTGTAGTCACACAGCTATTATTCGCCGGAACTGCAGTGTTACATCTGTTGAGCTTTAATTTTATTTACGTGGTCAAGGCTTTGTTATGTTACGACTTCCTTCGACCACCTTTTGTCAAAAAAGAATCAATATGAGATGAATATTAATTATAAATATTATTCTTTAAAGTGCATTTTCAAGGTTACAAAAGAATCAGCATTGTTTAAGTGAAAACTTCTTCAGGCGCACGCATACATAATTGCTGGCCAGTGAATGAGTCTGATCCGTCACGCACCGAGGTGAAACGCTATTCGGTTAAACTCGGAGATCCAGAAATTGTCACGTCGATCGTGCGGTCGTATGCGCACAGTATTGGCCTGATTTTTTAAAAGCTGTGGACGTCACAGCTCCTATTTCGAGAAAGTAAAATACAAAATCCTACGTGATAATTTCATTTAGCCTCGTAAGGCTACAGCAATGTTCTTGAATCACCTTTCGTGGAAGTAGAAGCAGCCTTCTTTTATTCCTCCGGCATTACAGCGATGATTTGCAGAAAGTACAATTCAGAATCCATCTGGCGTTAATCTTATTCAATGTCTGAAGGCTTTCTTGTGATTCCTTGTAATCGCCCTTTGTTAGAGAACAATCAACGCGTTCAAAGCCGTAGAAGCCGCAGCGGTTGTTTGCAGAGAATCCAATATAAAATCGGAGGAGGTTTAACGTTACTTAATTTCGTCTCTAAACGTTTCTACTGTTTTATGGATCGTACCCAGTATATTGTGTCGTTCCTAACCGTTCGTGGCAGTTCGAAGTTTGGATTTCATGGCCTCGTAAATCCCGTTTATGCCCGATTGCGACGGTGTAACTGCGACGGTTGACTTAACGAAATTAGTCGTAATGAGAACGGCTGTAAATGGTGACGAGAAATGGTGCTTAACAGCGACTTCACGACGATCCACCTCGCATATTATTCGTCCTTAGTACCACGCGCCCGCGTTCCCTTTATCTCGGGCGAAAATTAATCGACTTCGAAGGACTGTTTCAAAAGAAAGTCGAAAATGAACGTCGACAGCTGACATCCGCGTGCGAGCATGATGTACGAGTTCGGTGTACACCGGCAAACTTTACAAATGCCGTGAAATACATTCGTGACATGTTTGGGGAGGGGAGGGGGCTGCTGTGTCGATCCCAATGCGTGAGAGATGATTTTCAAATGGCCATAAAAACCACGCGTTTCCCCTTTTCCGTGTCGCGACCTCTTTTTGCTAAAAAGTGAAGCAACATTTTTTATCGGATCTATGTATATTATACTACATCTTAGTATACAGAGTTCCCAAAATATTGTACTTCCTCGAAATGGACGATTCTTGAGGTAATTCGAAGGAACTTTCTCCTTCGCAGAAATGTTCTCCGTGATTTTGTTCAGGAGTTATTAACGGAAGACAAGGTCCAATCAGAGCACGGCTACAGCTCCGTCCGTAAAACCTGCGCTTTTCAAAAATTTTGAAAAAATTACTTTCAATCACTTCAGGAATCACCCCTTTCATGGAAGTGCAAAATTTTTTAGACATCCTGTATAACAATACACTATACAACACTACACATATTATACTGTATTCTAATATATTATAAACATTACGTACTATAGTTCTACTGTAGTTGTTGTTCCGAACAGGTTACAAAAAAAGGAAGACCTCAAAAACTAATTTCGTCGTTTAACCCTCATTCGTCACTCGTGTCAATCTAACACAGTTTTGCCGAAATAAGTTATACTGTTCTGTTATTTGTAGGTAAATTTTCTTGAAACTTCGTGTGACTTTTATTTATTTAATGCGGAACACATGACAGAAAAACCTAAGATGTAAATGTTAACTCATCAATTTGACTAAAAAGACATTGAGATTTTTTTTTATTTTTGTGTCACTGTGTCAATTTGACACCGAGGGACAGATTCAGTTCGTGAAATGAGGGACGGACGAGGGTTAACCCTTTGCACTCGGAGCTATTTTAACTGGAAAATTTAAACATTTCTTCCGATCTAGAATATTTCCTTACCTTATTATTTTTGAAATTTTATGAATATGAAATTGGTACATTACCTTATACAGTACCTAAATGTTTAGTAATTGATTAGATACCGATATATTTAATAATGTAAACAATATTTGGAAGAATGGTACAGCAATTTTTAGTGGTGCCTCGGAGGGGACAGCCGAGTGCAAAGGGTTAATACAATTCCCCACTTCTTCTTTCGAGCGGCAGAACGATCAAAATCTTTTTATTTCGTGTCACTGTGTCAATTTGACACCGAGGGACAGATTCAGTTCGTGAAATGAGGGACGGATGAGGGTTAATTCTGTTCTTTAATAATGATTGGACATTTTCGGGGCCGACAATGGCCACAGAACGCCTCGCACAGAAAATACGTCGAGTTGGGAACATGTGAAGTTCGGCGATCCACTGGTGGTTTTAGCGGACGTCCCTTATCACCGTCAGGAATACATTACGCCACTGTTTCTAGTACTTTGGCCGCACAAAAGGCACCAACGGGAAATAGTCTATCGTAACCGGTGGTCAAACGCTTCGGGGCTTCTGCCAACGTACACTGGCGTCCACCAATGGATCACGTTGTCCACTTTCCGCACCGTCGACTCCTCCCCATCCTCGCGACGTAAGAAGAAAAGGGAAATGGCTGGGTGTATAGGTCCTTTTGAAATCTGCGGACCGACCGTGGAATTCTGTCAGCATCCTAATGCATCGACCGTTGCGCCAATCGAGATTGCTTTGCTGGATCGTTGTCCAATACCACTAAGTGCAATTTGCTCGTTCATTTCGAGAGCCACGCTCGATCTAGAAACTGTGCATCTTCAACTACTCTAAGTTTGCTAATTTTGCTATTACAATTTGGAGACGCTCGTTTTTCAAGACCGTTTTCTTCATTTTTAAGATTTTGATCGGACGAACTATTGAACTTTTTGTATTTAATTTTGGATATATATTTGTGGGTATTTGAAGTATGTAAGTTATTTTTTTAGAGTACGTTCCGAAAAACATGTATTGACTGTTCTGGCGATTTTGATTCTTCTGCCGCTCGAAAAAAGAATTGGGGAATTGTTTTAACCCTTTCCACAAATATTGTTTACATTATTAAATATATCGGTAACTAATCAATTACTAAACATTTAGGTACTGTATAAGGTAATGTACCAATTTCATATTCATAAAATTGCAAAAATCATAAGGTATGGAAATATTCTAGATCGGAAGAAATGTTTAAACTTTCCAGTTAAAATAGCTCCGAGTGCAAAGGGTTAACCCTCGTCCGTCCCTCTTTTCACGAACTGAATTATGTCTCGCGGTGTCAATTTGACACAATGACACAAAATAAAAATAATTTCAATGTTTTTTTAGTCAAATTGATGAGTTAACATTTACATCTTACGTTTTTCGGTTATGTGTTCCGCATTAAAAGAAATAAAAGTCACACAAAGTTTCGGGAAAATTTACCTAAAAATAACAGAACAGTATAACTTATTTCGAGGAGACTGGGCCAAATTGACACGAGGTACAGATGAAAGTTAATCATGTGAATGAGAGTCTGTAAACCAAAATGACTGAAAAATCTTGAGTATTAAATAAGTTATTTGAGAATGTTAAAAGAGATTACGAGAGAATCACAAGCGAGGTGTCGAACAGTGAAGTGCAGCTACCTCATAAGGACATAATTGACTTTCCAATCTCTCGATAAAAGTTTTTGGATTCTACCAATTTCCGGCGTCAAATCTACGATCGCATAAGCTCGAATCGCTTTTAATCAGTCACCCGACGTACTTTTCGGAACGTAGAAAGTTTCAACGGCTCGTCGTTGGCTCATTTTGTTTTCAAGTAGCATTCTCAAAGCCGCATTCATGTCGCTCTGAGTTCATTCTACTCTTTCTGTTTAACCTCGGTCGTTTTTCTGCGGATAAACTGAGACGAAAAAACACGAGGACTTTAATTATACGAGAGAAACTAAAAGAAATTTTGCTTGGCGTTGCTCTCTGCCAGCACGTTGGTAAAAGTCTTAGGCTCGAGGAGTACCAGAGTAAAGAATTTGCGAAATCCTTGACATTTAGCTATTGCGAACACTCAAAAATTATTGTACAAAATTACTTGATTGTTTAAAACGTGCAAATCATTTTGAAACGAAATATTTTCCTTATATTGACAATAAAACATCTCTTTACAAAATGCTATATAATAACAGTTCTATATATTTCTAAATGAATTTTTCTGGAAAGCAACAAATCCAGAGTAAAGAATTTGCGAAATCCTTGACATTTAGCTATTGCGAACACTCAAAAATTATTGTACAAAATTACTTGATTGTTTAAAACGTGCAAATCATTTTGAAACGAAATATTTTCCTTATATTGACAATAAAACATCTCTTTACAAAATGCTATATAATAACAGTTCTATATATTTCTAAATGAATTTTGCTGGAAAGCAACAAATCCAAAGCCAAGGAAATTGCACTAGGGTAGATAGGGATCACAGTCCTATATATTTTTCAGTTAATTCTGTTGCGAAACGACAAATCAAAAGCCAAGGAAATTGCGCCATGCGAGATAGGGATAAGACAGGGCGGTGCGACGTGTCTTGAACTTTCTTCGTGTTTCTCGCACGCTAATTGGAAGTTCTTTCCGTAAGATAGACTATCAAAACAGCTAGTTCTCGTTAAATGTTAGCTGGCCGCGGTGATAAGTGATAATTACAAGTCCTTCAGTTGGTCTACGTCCACTCTAATTTGCGACATACCTCCCTCGGAACCTTCCATTTATTACACAGGACGTGGACGGAGTGCGAGCTTCTCGTTGCGTAAAATTAGTGAATCGCACCAGCTCGAGGAAGACGAATTATGCTTTTCTTTCATCCTGCTACTCTTTGATTACATTCCGTCGGATTAGTTCAACATACTCGGGGAATTCACAGAAAATTACTTACCCCGGTAGAAGCACGTACTCTAATTTTGTTCGCACCTCGCAACAATTTAGTCTCGACGACCCATATCGATGACAGAGCCTGCGAGAAAATTATTGTCCGTTTGCTGTCTCCGAGAAGGTTCACGATATAAGAAAATTTAAAAACCTTTAGCCTGATGTGGTTTTCTTAACAAAAAATCGACGGCCATCGTTAACATGAAAAATTCAACGGTCAATTAGGTAAAAGCACTTTATCTACCGGAAATTAATAATAGGTTCCTTAATAACTATGCTATTTCTGAAAGAAACTTCATCATTTTTTATTAAACGATAATGCCGGGAGAAGAGAATGTTAATGTATAAAAGAAAATAAAATATTCAGTGAAGAAACTTCGTAAATAGTCGAGACAAAAATATATGCTTGGTATGTTTTTCTATTTTCAAGTGACTATGGTATAATTATAAAAAAAAACAATTACTCCACTAGGTTCAATTTCACGGAAAATTCGTGAAGAAATCGTTGGACGGTGTTTTTGCTCGTAAACTGTAAAATTTCGCACTCGACGCACGTAGGTCGATAACACGAACGCCGAACTCAATATCATATTTGTTATAGCCGTGAAAATTCGATTTGCGCTTGAATTCTGGCGTAACTAAGAGAATGTCGAGCGATTCGTATGTCCGAGTAAATCGTGCATGTCCTAATAAAATTATAGTTTTACGTAGTCGGCGAAGGGGATGGTGATCCGCCATAATATTTTCAGGGATGTGCAGTTTGTAGCCACGGTACTTTGAAAGTGCAGCTAATCCAGAGCCCTTTCAGCATTCGATTCCGAGAACAACGTTCGACCTCGCTCGCACTTTCCGAAATGTTTTCGGACGTGTCGGGTGTCCGCATGATATAGGATATTACTTTAAAAATCTGCTGACCTCGCTGGCAATAAAAAACATCCCCGTGGCAGCGTGCGATCCTCCAGTTCTGCACAGAAAGTGGGCACTATATTCGAAAGTAGAATGCATCTTGATTGTTTGGAAAGATCAACAAATATTAACCCTTTGCACTCGGAGCTATTTTAACTGGAAAATTAAACGTTTCTTCTGACCTACAATATTTCCATTCTCTATGATTTTTTTAATTTGATAAATATGAAATTGATATAATACCTCATACAATACTTAACCGTTTGCACTCGGAGCTATTTTAACTGGAAAATTAAACATTTCTTCCGATCTAGAATATTTCCATACCTTATGATTTTTGCAATTTTATGGATATGAAATTGGTACATTACCTTATACAGTACCTAAATGTTTAGTAATTGATTAGATACCGATATATTTAATAATGTAAACAATATTTTGAAGAATGGTACAGCAATTTTTAGTGGTGCCTCAGAGGGGACAGCCGAGTGCTAAGGGTTAAAAGAAGAGGCTACGAATTAATTTCCGCATCCAGACACATTAAAGTTTGATCAAATTGTAAAAGCAATATGTTAATTTGCGTTTGGCTAGCCTCTCCTATTTTCTACTACTCCGATGGAGTTGTAATTATTCAGGACGGCCGTAAGTGGGTCCGGAATGTGCTAGCGCGAACCAACATCCACGGAATTGTTTTGTTAATCAGTACAGTTATCGTTCCAATTCGGATTATCGATTTGTCATAAGTGCGTCCTATCTACTCGAGCGTAAATCGCGAATTCGTATCGCGAACGCTACTTCATGTTCATCATTGTCGTTCGCATTCAAATCGCTCAAGGATAGATGATTTTTCGGAATTTATTACGAAGAGACCGATCAAGCTAAAGCTAGAAAACTTGCAATAAAATTGTTGTTGCTATAATTGAAAAACAATGTTTGAAAATACGTGTAACTTTTACACGCAAAGATGTTTAACACTAGAACTACCGAGCACTAAACGCAGTTGGTATACAATTGCCTTCTAATAATGACAATATGACATTTATTTAGATTTCGTACACGGCATATTTAAATATGTACTTCAATAGAGAAGTTTACTAAAGAATTTCTCAAGAAAACATATTTATACTTTTAATATTTCTAATCGAAAAAAATTCGCATGAGTCATTTTGACTTGTCCGGTAGTTCTAGTGTTAAGCAAAGATGCTTCGTTGGAAAATGAAGGCTACGAACGCTATGGTTAATCAGTAGGCTAAAGATTTTACGGATTTATGGGGAAATTGGAAAAAATTCATATTACTGGTACATTATTTACAACCTATTAAAACTGTCAAGAGAAGAAATAAACTTTGACGTAACTCCACATTCGTGTTGCATAAAAACCTATTGATCAGTTCTGACGTTTTCCTAATTAAAAGTCTGTTTCGCTCGAACGTGCAGCTTTCCATGAAAAATCCCCAGCCTGTATCGGCGACATTTTTTCATATAGAATATCACGACCGTTCTGCGTATTATACATAAAAGATACCGCCACATTGTCTGTCATGCTTTCCGGCAAATGGCTCTTCTCGCATCGCTTGGTTATTCCCGAGCCATTCGCTGTTTTATGATAGAAGACCATGATCATGATTGCCTTATCTCGAATGTATTTTTACGCCCGTGTGTAGTACGTAATACGTACACATTCTTTGAATAGGCGTGCGTTAATTTTTAACGAGACCGGATTTTATTCGTTAATCTATCGTCAGCTAGATTCTTCAGGTTTCACAGTCTTCAATTTGGGTTGCGCTGTTATTAAATCTTCTTTTATACCTGAACTTGTCAAAATTTTTCGATTGATGCTGAAAGCAATCTTCGTGTTTTTCTCCACCATTTTGAACGCACTCGATAAAACCACTCGAACCTGTTATTCCAACAGTGTTAAATGTATACATCGCGAAACAATGAAGTAAAACCCATTTGCACAGATCAACATAGTGAGTTGTGTGCTTAACAAAGGTTAAAACGACAAAAAACCGCAATTATCTCCGCGCCTACCTACAGGACAGTTGAAAATTGAACCAGGATCTAGTGCAGAATAATAAAATGATTCATTCTTATCAGCAGAATTCATTTTTCATATGCGACAGGCAGAAAAATGATGTATTGACAAACGAAAAGTTGGTGTATTCAAGATTTATATGGAATAAAAATGCTTTATTTTTTAGCCTTCCGACCATAAAAAAGGAACTCGGTTTACATTTCAGTCTTAACTCTCTCATCCTTCCACACCTTCCCGGGTCCATTCATACATTTTACTTTGCCCTATCCTTCTCCCATCCTTCTTTCTATTCTGTTCTTTCCCCTTTTTTTCTCTAGCTTCCTTAGCCAATCTATCGCTTCTTTTGACCCCCTCTCGCTCACTATTTCCTCTATGTATGGGCCTCTTTCAATTTCCCTACATTCCCTTACCATATGTTCCAGGTTTCCAAAACTATCCTCGCAGATGTTGTTAAAGTTATCGATCGTAAGATTGTTAAAACAGATAAAGAGAAAATGATTTCGGCGCAACGGTTCGATCAAATAAACAATTAAAGCAATTTTACAAATAAATTTACACTTTCTACGTTTCGATCCTAATTTAGATCATTTTCACGAAAGCGGAAATGATCCAAGTTAGGATCGAAACGTAGAAAGTGTAAATTTATTTGTAAAATTGCTTTAATTGTTTATTTGATCGAACCATTGCGCCGAACTCATTTTCTCTTTATCTGTTTTATCCTCGCAGAATTCACATTTTCTATTTTCCTCTTTTTCCCAATACCTGTTCCACCTTTCTAATGTCCCCCCTCTCGTTCAAGATTTATATATAAACTTGATGTATGAAAGGCTTGAAAATTGCGTTTAGTCCAGCGAGGGGTGGTGGAGGGTCAGTGTAACACAAATGCACCGTGAGAATAGATATTACTCTGGAATTAATTTTAGCCGTTCCGACTGTGCCGCTGTTGAAAACTGCAATTGATTTCGTATGCATGTCGTGGAGATTAACCGTCGCGATAACACGTCGCCAACAGAGCCACAATATAATTCGAACCTTTGAAATATTGTCGTTCGTAGGGAACAATTTTTGACGCAGTATACATATTCAGCGACGACGACGACGTAGGGAAACGATAAAACGCTCGAACGTACACGCGCGCGTAAATCACGCGCGCCGCATTCGTTTAAAAATACATTCGCGAACCACTTAAGTGTACTCTGTAATGGAAATCTGATTAAAAGCGCGCCAATATACCGATTATAATTATTAAATAGTAGAGGGAAAACGCTGCGTAAATATTCCAGCGTTGCAACGGAGACCGCAAGCCCGGAAATGTCAAATAATTAAGAGTCAATTCTGACCCCACACGTACATTCACAAATACATTTACTATCGCTCCAGCTACCCACTATAATTCACTCAACGAAAAAGACTCATCATCAGCAGCTACGTCACATTTCGTCAAAAATGACTCGGGTACAGTCTTCGAAGTGTTAACCCCTTGCCTTACGATTTATTTTACGGTTTCAGTGACTAGAACCTTTTTTGTAGATCGTAATTTCCTAAAAAAGGAGAATATTGAAATAAATTGTGTGCCTCTATGTTCTTCAATAACGAAAATAGAATTTTATATCGGTTTAAAGGAAATTATTGCCACACATTTTTATCAGAATGTGTTTAGAATCTTCATCACGTGTCAGACACGATAAGACGAAGGGGTTAATGAACCTTTGTAAAATTCCACTAAATTAAACAATTTTCGGAACGCGTCACGTGACCGCGCCGCGGTGGAAGCATGGGGAACAGCGTTGCGGAAGGGGAAGATAGAGTGGGGACAGAATTCTGCATGTACAAAACACGCGAGAGATCTGAATTTTCAAATTTCCAAATTTTTTTCACCTGAACTGCAATAGTTACACGAACGTTTCCTGTACGAAAGGACTCTCTGGACTTTCTCGATCAAGTTAACGTGTATTTTGGTGGTATTGTAAACGTTCGTGCGTGTTTAAATAACTTTTAAACAGCAGCCGACTTCTGTTTTAGAACGTAGCCAACAGTTCTCGTGGATACTTCCAACCGTATATCGAGAAGTAAGAGTCCGAGGTGAAATCCGACTTCGTCGCGCGATAAAGCAGACCTTGTTCATCTAGGAACCATCAAACAAAGTTATAACAGAGATTTTATTTTCCTCTGGGAAAACAATGATCGCCTGACGTTCCACTCAGTGCAGCATCGAGCCTCGCGTCTCGCGGATCTATTTTATTTTCTCAATCGAAAACGAAATCTTTGTTACAGCTTTCCTCCACAGTTCCTGTATCAAAAGACTCCGCTATATCGCATTATGCCGCCAGATTTTCCCTGGAACTTTCCGTTTCTCAAACACACGATCAAAATATATCCGCGAGTGTCTCGCTCGGTTGAAATAAAATGATCATAATGCAATCAAAGTATATACGTCATTCTATCGGCGGGAGTTCATAGAGTCGTTTGCATAAAACTGTTTTATATTTTAAATACCGTTGAAAACCGTGACCGATACTCGGGTAGAGCAAAATATTATTTCGGAACGGCTGCAACGTTTTCAGAAATAAAATGCGTTCCGATGATCTCGTGCGTGAAATTCTACATTTTTATTCGAATAATTTGCCGCTTGAAATTGCCCGTAATCCGCTGCGTGAAATAAAATATGTTTGTTCCGTTAATGCGATGCACGAGTTTAAATACGCTTTTTAAATGTTTTTTTTTACGATAACAGTGTTGTTTTTTATACGTGGAGTGTATCTTCGAGTGCAAACTGTGAGTAATAGTTGTTTTTAAGCTGATTTCAATTTTAAAAAATATCACGACTAAGCAGATTCAATTTTACGGACACTTAATTTTTTCTCTTTTGTTTCTTTCTTTAATGCTTTTAATGAGTTTCAAATTACAACTACGTATTTTTCTCATAAATTAATAATCATCCATGTATATATGTAATTTATTTTAATTTCCTATGGATTTAAGAAATATGATATTCCTGCAAGGTTTTAGGTTATCCCGGTATGTTCTACCGTAATGCGGTTGCGAATTTTCGTGAAATTAATGGGATACGTGTTCAAGTAGCACATTACGCTATCTCTCGTCCCAGGATACACGTTTTTAGATAGCGCCGTTATGTCGAAAGGATACAATACATTCGGTGTACGTCAATGTATTCCAGGCTAACGCAGAGAATGTCAGAAAGTGTTTGCTCGTAATGCTGCGGTGATATTTGCCGCTCGAAACAGAGCGTCCCCGATACAGGTTGACATATTTACAGAGCTACATCGGCTGTCAAATGGAAGAAGAAGCGTCTCGCGTGACATAGTGCATCGGTTAGCATTTAAATCCATTACTTTAACTCGAAATTAATAGTTGATACACCTTGACATTTTGTAGAATCATTATCTATTTTTTATAAAACTACTTCGACTGATGTTGCGATAGTGTGCTACTATGAACTAATTCGCTGAACGCTAATTTGACGCGATTGCAATTCAATCTAACCACCATCGGATGAATACAGTGGTGTCTCGTTACGTTTCCAACAGGATCATAATCATGTATTATGGCAATACCCGATCGTGAGATGTTCAGAATGGAACTTCACATCGCTGGAACGTTCAAATAATAATTGTTTATACAATAAAAGTTCAAATATCTAAAAAGAGTTCATGACAAAGAACATTCATATAACGGAGATTCTTCTGTCAACCGTTCAGTTTGCCGGCAACTGTCAGAAGATAGAGAACAATGATTCGAAACAACAAGTTTTCAGCGACTGTGTGCGTTCTCATGCCGATTACGCAAACAGAGCATGGTCCAGGGATACGTGGATAAAACCAGCCGAAAAAATAGTGGTCGGTGAAGGGATGATCGATCGATTAAAACCGAATCGATCATCCGGTCCGCGACCTCGCCACGGTTCTGACAACCGTGCAAGAGAAAAAGCCCGACGATCCATCGGCCCGAAGAGATAACGTATTGTAGCGGGGGCACGCTGTAATACTTTAACCATCCGCCGAGAGAAAATTATACTGCGCTGAAGAAACATCCATTTTTGTTGGTTTTGAAATATCTTTCTACAATTATTTCTTAAATATTACAGGATTTTATTTACCTGACGAGTCAGCTGCGCAGAACAGGAGCTGCATAAAAATTTATTCTGATATTTTCACTGTTTCTTTTATTTATTCAGATCATGTATCATTGTTTTGAAATAGAACAAATGTTTCTATAAAATTGTATGTTTCTAGGAACGATGAAATGGATATTCTCGCGTCGATTTGTAATGCGATTTTCTAGAGTCCGGATCATTATCGAGTTTAGTCCGACTAGATTGCTGAAATATCGTACAGTGCATCAGTGCATCTGCATGCACCGGACGGACACGTGGATTCACGGCCGGTTAGATAGGAGCCACGGTGTCCGTAGTTATCCGCGTGTCGAGGTCGCCCACGCGGCCTGGCCACATGCAGAAATGCCAGGCGATTTAGCAGCGCGGTGTGACCTCGCTGAAAATCAAGGGAAAGTTACCAATATCCTACATCGTTCAAGAAATTTTTATTCTTTCGTAGAAATTCGACAAGCTTCCTAAATAATGTCGTCGACACGGATAGAATATCTCATGAGAATATCCACGCGCTCCTCAATAGAGGATACCTTTACAGTATTCCAAAAAACTTGAATTTCTTTCAGTATAAATTAAATATTCAAAAAACTCCCTACATCTTTGGAATGATAGGGAAAATAGTTGAAGTAACTTTTCACACTATTTTGATATCGATCTACTACTGTATATCAAAAAATTTTTAAATGTGCAATTTTTATTTAATTCCTGCTCCTTTTAATCGACTTAGTATATTTTTATATTGCATAAAAATCAGCAATGGAATAAACTAGTCGTATTTTTTCAGTACAAATTAAATATTGAATAAACTCCCCAATTCTTTGGATGATTGGGAAAATAGTTGAAGTTACTTTTCACACTATTTTGATATCGATCTATATAAAAATTTTAAATGTGCAAATTTTATTTAATTCCTGCTTCTTTTACTCGACTTAGTATATTTTTATTTTGCATAAAAATCCGCAATGGACTACTCGAGTCGTATTTCTTTAAGTAAAAAATAAATGTTGAAAAAATTCCCCAATTGTTTGAAATGATAGGGAAAATAGTTGAAGTAGCTTTTCACACTATTTTGATACCGATCTATATCAAAAAATTTTTAAATGTGCTTTATTTAATTCCTGCTTCTTTTAATCGACTTAGTATATTTTTATTTTGCATAAAAATCCGCAATGGACTAAACGAGTCGTATTTGTTTCAGTATAAATTAAATATTGAATAAACTCCCCAATTCTTTGGAATGATAGGGAAAATAGTTGAAGTAGCTTTTCACACTATTTTAATGTGGACCTATATTAAAAAGTGTTTTAAATGTGCAATTTTTATTTAATTCCTGCTTCTTACTAATTGATTTAGAATATTTTTATTTTCCATGAAAATCCACAGTGGTCATTTAATTGATCAAATTGACGTTTAGAACTCCATTTGGAAACGAAACAACGCGCTATTATAGAGCCAGCAGCGTGCGTATTTAAACAGCGTAGAATTTTCGATTTAATCTAACTTTATGTCCGATTTGTAACACAGCATTGTTCGATGCAACACACGTCCACTATCGATATTGGATATGCAAATGCCTGCCTTTAGCACGAAGGTGCTTATCGTTAGACTTCGAAGTACATATGTATGCATTGTGTGCGTTGGACACCTGTTAATGCCGGAGTCTTGAATTGCATTGTGCATAGAGGGGTTGGATCTGCAATCATCATTGCGAAATATATTATCTTGGGGTACATAACATTAACGTCTACATAAATAAATTTCATATCCGGTGCTTAGTGTCTACAAAATGGTACTCGGTGCTTTGATCTGCTAAGTACACGCGGATACACGTGTAGACAAATAACGTAAGATAATAGCTGGTCCGCAGGGATGTGTTTATGCAATTGCTACATACACTTTGAAACTCGATGCATGTACTATCTGTTCTTAGAAATAACTCGTCATATTTCTATCGAAATCTCAAATACTCGCAAAAGAATTGAATTAATTACCAGAACGGTCACAGGATTTGAATCTTGCATTGTATAACTTGAAAAATTCCACTACAATTGAAACTGTAACTTTAGTAGAAAAGCATTTAAAAAGCTCCACTCGTGCACATACAATAAAAGTCAAAGGAGATCTGAGGAGGTATTAAATTACTGCGTCCACAGGAGATAAAGAACAAATTACTTTTATTGTTCGCTAGTCCAGTGTGGAATGACAAAGACATTTCTATTGTCCAAGCACGTTTCCAGTGAAATTGGCAGAATGTAAGTACAACGACATGTATAATGATCTCGAGCCTTCAAACGACTCGTGATAGGCTTCCGACTAAAGCGAAGGTTTTGCGAGGTGAATGAGATCAAACAGAGCCATCGTCAGTCGATGGCTGGTAGCCATGTTAAGTCTTGTCGAAGTAAGAAATGGCAGGCTGCCAAACGCTACGTTGCCACAAAAATAAGAATACAGATCCTCGTTCGGTCTGGCCATGAAGTGGAGTGGTCGAGGTGAACTTTTTATAAGGAGACTGTCTTCGATCGCACTCTCCTTACGTCCGGATCATAAAGAAATTAGCACAGAGTTATTTTCACATCAACTCTGCTCATGCAGATCCTCATTTATCTCCTACTTCGTTCCATGAACACTGGATCGGATGAAATGAATTTTCAAATTTTCATATCATTATTCTATTCGAGTCCGTGAGACCATTAACACTTTATCAACCTGTCAACAGGATTTCAAATAATTGTGCTGTACCAAAAGAAAGCGTAGAAATTTTCTTTTACATTGTAATCTTAAATGAAACTATTAGATAACGTTATTGAGGGTGAATTGTTAGTTCACCATGAAAATTGCTATCGAAGGTTCTATTAAAGAGTATTTAGCCATGTACTATGGATTTATCAAGATTATACCAATAATCACTGGTCGGTAATGTTAAGTAGTGTTAAAAAAAATACTATAAAAAAGGATAACTTTTTTCCCTCATCTGCCGATATTTTTTTTATTTATTTTACGTCGCTCTCAACTCTTTAGGCTAAGATTACTTCGCGATAGGAACTACAGTTTATTAAGGTGGGGTCGGAACCATCTTGGGCACCACAGTATTAACCCTCAACGGTCCGGAAGTATTTCAAGTTTACTTCCCACCAGGTCCAGCTATTTTTCATACGAAGAGAAGCTGTAAAACATTTTTAAATCAAGTATAGAAAAAGAAATATTTTTATTTTAGTGAAAATTTATTAACCCTTAACGGTCCAATGGCGCCATATATGCGCCATTGGACCCAGTAAGTAAAAGTGTCATGGCGCCTATATGGCGCCATTGGACCGTTAAGGGTTAAAATCTGGTAACATTGCTGCCAAGGACCTTCTTGTCATTTCACCGCAATACTTGTTACTATTTATTTCGAACATCTTGTAACATTCCCTCGAAACAGAGGAACAAAATGGCGAGAAAACCGGGAACGACGGACGCGAATTGATGGTGATTACATTAACATGTAAATCCTTTAGGCCTGTCACTGCTGATCAGCATTTTATCCCGATTAGGCGTGACGTCCCACCACCGGGACTGAGTATCGAACCGATTTCATATTACTTCGCATGCTAATTTTACACGCAACTGCAAATTGAAATTTCGCGGATACCACGTCGGGCCCGCGAAATTAAATCATTCGCTGATCACATTTACAACTGGAAGGTGTGAAGAGATTAATATCTGATGTCTTGTTTCGATAATATTTCAAGCGGCAATGTCCGGAACGTAAGAAATTATAAAAGACTGAGATAACGAGCATCCAGCTAAATATATTAATAGTCGAAGCATTTAACATTTATTAACATGTTATGTTAATTTCACACACAAAATGAGTGCTAATTTTCTATCAATTTTTGGTAATACAATGCTTGAAATGTGATGATGAATACTTAAAATTTGAATTTCGCACCAAATATGGATTCTTGATCCTTGACATACGATTGGTTTAGTTATATTTCCGATATTCTTTTGTTTTCCGTGTTGACTTTGCCACAACAGTAACAGTTTAGTACAGTTCGAACCGTCTGATTGACAAGTACCATTTCACTTACTTTGATTTCATTCTGTTTTTTCACAATTAGCATGTATGTATAAACACTTAATTTTCATAACTATTAAATAGTCAGTTTAATGAATAACAAATTTGATTACTTTAATTTTCACAGACGCGGACTTTTCTTGAAAATGGTTCAAAACAGAACCGAAAGGTCGAAATTATAATACTGCAAAATTGCTAATTTTTGTATTTGTGATCGAACTTGTAGTGCCGATATCATATAGAGCATAGACTGAGATAACGTCTGCAAAAGCAACATAGACTGATGTGATGTCCGCAGGGCGATACTTGGTCCCCATAGTTAAATAACAAATGTTTCGTTCGACGCTTAAGTCCTTCATGGCCGAAGTTAGACCATCGTTGTCCTTTAGAATTGGAATTATTTCTTCAGGCTTAAAAATTCATTTTCTATCGAGAAAGTAATTAACAGCCTCGCTCGGTCCACTCTGCAAAAAGTAATTTCAGTTTAAACGACGTTTTGAACAATTACGCGAGTTACCGAGCGCGGTCGTTGTAATTACGCCACGGATGTGATGCATTAATTTTTGGTAACCCGATGGAAGTTTCGTGATTGCAAATCTCCCAAATCCGCAGCCTAGTTGCAATATTATTGAAAACACTTCCTCGAACAAGGGACTAGACGCGATCGATAGAATATTGTATTTATCACTAAACACGCCGGTAGACCGCGTAATAATACCATGATGAATGGGATACAATAACGGCGAAGCTATCGATTTCGTTGGTAATGCAATAAACGTTGGCGATATTTATTGACATCTCGGCCAATAATCTGCTATAAACAGCATTAAAATCGGCGCCGAACTACAGGTGACTTTCTCCGTTAGAGATTCTCGACCCCCAGCGCGCAATTTAAATCGTCGAATGATGATCAAAGTGGCTATGTTCTGTCAATTCGCATGTTCCGCTCGACAAGCATCGCTCGCCGCAATTCTCACTATCAATTACGCTCAGTGCCCCGCCATTGATAACGGTTACGCGAGCATTTTTTACGCCAGTGATTTACGGCTTCGAGGAACGGGGTATCTTATTTCCTATGCACCAATTTGTTGCACACGTCCGATTTTAATGTCACGAGGAAAATAAATGATTGCAAGTACATTAAACACCTGCGTCTAATTTCTCTATTTTGATATTAGATCTTCGTCTCTTGATTAATCTTTCTGTTTCAATATTTTATCTCCCTTGCGAATAAACTGGAACTTTTAATTTATCTCTGTGTCCGATGAAAACGTACATTTTCTTAATCACCCAGATAGCACCGAACGTCCGAAGGACATTCGTTTCATGTCCACTTTATGTCCATATGTCCCACGTCCGTTACGGACGTCCCTCGGACATCCATTGGACCTAAATTTCGGTTATCCTAGGGACATCCGTTTTTTAGGTCCTAAGGACATCCGTTGGACTTCAATTTCGAACGTCCGTGGGACATCCGTTATTTACGTTCCTCGGATATCCGTGGAACCTAAATTTCGGATGTTCCAGGGACATTCGTTTTTCAGGTGCTAAGGATATCCGTGGGACTTCAATTTCGGACATCCGTGGGACATCTGTTTATTACGTCCCGTCGGATATTCGTGGGATCTAAGTTTCGAATGTTCAAGTACGTTTATTTTTTAAGTCTTATAATAATCTTATGTGACAGGTGAGCAGAGTGACATAGTCAGAGTCAAAGCGTCACACAGTGGGATATTTGGCCGAAAATAAGAAATGTATTTTAACATTTAAAAAATCAAAATGATTTTTGCTTTTTGTCGAAAAAATTTTTTTTCGAAATTTTAAATATAGAATTTTTAATTACTGTTCTTAATTACTAACTACTGTTCTAAGTACATATTTAAGTACTGTTCAACTTTTATTCGAAACATTTTATCCTCAGATTATGCAAACTCTTGAAAAGTAGTGATAATTGAATGCTTTGAGTACGATGTACAGAGCACTCAGATTTCATTCAGTTATCATTTAAATTAGTATTGTTATTAATATTTATATTATATATATATAATATTATAATAATAAGAATATTACTAATCACTTTGTAAGTTTTTTTCCGATTTCAAGATTTTATAGACGATTTTCCCGTTTCTCAGCCAAATACCTCACAGTAGCGTCGCGTCTCATCACCGTGCGTTTACGTGAAGTGAGGTTAGGTTAATTTAGCACGTGCTCCCTGTGCACGTATTCGTAACATTCCAATTAATAAAAAGCGTGTGCAAGTGATTCGATGCCTTCAGCCACTTGTCAGGATTGTGTTGGTGACACTCGTTACTGCGATTTCAGGTAAGCTTTTATTTTATATTTATTTTATTACGTTTTTTCAGTCATTGAAACATTATTGGCAAAACGAAAATACAAAAATATTATTAGGTTGGAGGGAAAATTCTATCGTATTTTAAAGAGAACATTTGAGTCATTTTATAAAAATACATGTTCAATATTATTCAATGATATAATTTCCATTATTTGTAACAATATGTTGCCATTTTTCAAATAACCTGTCAATTTCTGTTTTCCCATGACTCACTAATTAACATGTGTTTTTGCATTACAAGTAAAATTACCTGCTTATTTAAAATACCACATAGCTTTCCCTCTAACCTAATATATTCATGTTAAAATCTTCCCGTTTATTGAACAATGTTTCTAACCAAGAAATTTTAATTTTCAGATGCAGCGAAGATATCCAAAACATCTATACATTAGAAAGAAAGAAGTGTTTCCATACAGATGCGGCGTACATTAGCGGAGAACCGTGGGAAGAAACAAACATTTTTAAAAGATTTTTAATAATAAAATTAAAAATTTATATTTTATAATTGTTATAAATATATATATTTATTATGTTATAAATTACTGTATATATTAGTGTTATATGTGCTATTGTATTGTACTATGTGCCAAATCTATGTGTTTGTAATATATGTAATTTTGATTAAAGTAAAATTAAAATGCAGAACCCATATTCTATGTAGTTCCTGTAAACGTCCTGTAAGGAACGTCCAAATACATAACGTCCTTATGTCCCTGGTACGTACCAGGGATGTACAAATAAAGTTCGTATGTCCCCAGATACGTCCCACATACATCCCAGATTGGTCCGAACGGGACATCCTATGTACATCACACTTTGTAAATCGTACCTCATTCGGACATTCCTGGGACGTATATCGGACATGTTTCGGACATACGGACATGATTCGGACATCCCTGGGACATACGAAGGTCCAATGCGGACGTACTTTGGACATCCTTCGGACATCCGAGTGCTATCTGGGCAGTTGATTGCTATTCGTACCTCGATTATACTAATCTCGGTCGATTAGCTTTAGTTGGAAAAGAATTATGTTTACCACGTGCCACACGTGCTCGATGTGCAGAGCGTTTCAAATTCAGTAGTACAATTGGAAACAGATACAACCGTGAATCTGTTTCCAACGATAAAATCTGTTAGTACAATAAAACGGTAACAAAAAATCGCAGATTGACTTTGGATAGGTGATTGCAAAGAGAAAACTCTCCTTCGTAAAGTTGTATTAAAACGTTCCGGTAAAAAGTTGGTTAAACTCCATTGTTTGTACTTACAAAGATAAAATTTCGAAAGAAGCAAAGCAACTTTGGAACTTACCCTTTGAAACGAGTACAGATAAAATGTTGTAAGATTTTTTTACACGATGTTGCAGAAGTTCGCGGAAGAATAACGATTAAAAGGCTGAATAGCTTGCAATAGAAAACTTTGCCTGTCTCACCCGTCATACTGTTTAACCTTTCACTGACAAATTACCATATTTTCGAACACCTAAAACGTTTGCTAATCGAGAGAAT
This sequence comes from Lasioglossum morio, assembly GCA_916610235.2. Taxonomy (NCBI): domain Eukaryota; kingdom Metazoa; phylum Arthropoda; class Insecta; order Hymenoptera; family Halictidae; genus Lasioglossum; species Lasioglossum morio. Next base: position 19,038,483 of record OU744323.1, on the reverse strand, counting down.
TTGATGAAATAGAAAATCGTTGGGAATGTCTTTAGGGAATTTATTAACAACCACGAACTTTAATGAAAACGGAATTAGGAAACTTGTAGTTAATTAAAGAGTAAGGGTGCTGGCATAATTTAAGGGGTAAAACGTTGGCAGGTAGATAAATTTGAAAATTTCTGCACCGTACATTTTACTATAATCATATGAAAATAGCCAATGTAGCTACCATTATTATCAAACACGATTCCTTCATTTAACACTAGAACTACCGGACAAGTGAAAATGACTAATGCGAATTTTTTTCGATTAGAAATATTAAAAGTATAAATATGCTTTTTTGAGAAATTTTTTTAGTTAACTTCTCTATTGAAGTACATATTTAAATATCCCGTGTATGAAATCTAAATAAATGCCATATTGTCATTATTAGAAGGCAATGTATGCCAACTACGTTTAGTGCTCGGTAGTTCTAATGTTAAAAATATTAAAATCATAAATACGTTTTACTGAGAAAAATTTTTTCAGCGAACTTTTTCATTGAAGTACATATTTAAACAAAACTGGCAATAAAAATCTAAATAAATTCAATTTCATCATTAATATAAGACATTGTATGCCAATTGCGTTTAGTGCTCGGTAGTTCTAGTGTTAAAAATATTAAAATCATAAATACGTTTTTCTGAGAAAAATTTTATCAGCGAATTTTTTCATTCAAGTACATATTTAAACAAATCTGGTAAAAAATTTAAATAAATTCAATTTCGTCACTATTATAAGACAATGTATGCCAATTGAGTTTGGTAGTGGGTAGTTCTAGCGGTAACATACTTCCCGAGGCGAGTGTGGAAGAGTTCGGCCCGAGGGACCGGTTGAACGACGTTCGGGCCGTTTTCGGGCGGTTAATCTCCGGAGATGAAGTAGGCAATAAGTCTCGGGTATTTAATTCTGGAAGTGGGTTGTATTATTCTGTTTCGCAGGTGCCGAGGGCTGGCCAATATTCTAGAGCTTCCTGCACACCACCTGCTGCCTCGATTCCAGAATTTGCGATCTTGGTTCCCCAGGTGGGAGCAAAGTACGTGTCGGTGATATCGGCGTGCCGGCTAGGCCTCGTTTTCCATTTCCGGAATGGGTATCGAATTTGATGCATTTTTCATCAGTTCCTCTGTACGTCGACACAGCCGCGTCGCGTTTTCGTCGCATCCCGTCGTCGCGTCAATAAGAACAGAAAAGGAACGAGGCACTCTCTTTCTTTTCCGTGCCTCTCCAAAATAAACCGTATGTAGGCTACCACGGGAAATGGCGAGCAGCGAGCCTCCGTCCCGTGCCAGCAGCGGCAATCAAGGAAAGAGTACTCTGAAATGTCGGGCTTAATTATGCTCGGGATTCTGTCCTCCGTATATAGTGTTTATTACGAGAAGTAGCGCGCGCTGTGCTGCTGCATTGTTCGCTCGATCGACCGAACAAATTTATCGTCACCGATTTGATGCATCGGGGTTGGGGAGTAGGACGAGACAGTTTTCGGTGGTTTTTTTTTTATTAAGCTATGAAACCCCACATGGGATCATTAGCAGCATGCACATGGCTGTGCACGCTAACATTACAAGGATATCTTATAGACTAGAATTGAACAATATAATGAACATTTTTTAGTACAATATTAACATTAGAGAAATAAGCAGTGGGACTTCAGAAATGTATGTATATAAAATAGGGGGCAAAGAGTGGGTCCGCACAAAAAGGAATCTATTGTATAGGGTGGAAAGTATCCCTTGCTGCAAAGTTTGCGAATCAAATTACTTCTATTTTTATCATAAATCGGACATTGTCATAATATATGATTATAATCCTGTATCAGACAACCACATGGACAGCTTGTGTCATCAGCAAGTTTAATCCTGAAAAGGGAGGCCCTCAGTTGGTAGTGTCCAGATCGAAGTCTGTTAACCCAGCAAATAAATTCTCTAGGGAGCCTGAGGTGGTTAAACCAAGGTTTCGATCCAGAGTGATAAAAGGATTCGAGAAACTTTATGCCCTTGTACCCTGCCTCTTTAAGAATATAATTTTTTGTTACCTTTTTAGATTACTTTCTAAAACTATTGGAAAAGTCGGAGTAGGGGACCAGGATATTAGTAGAAATAGTCAGCAAAGATGCTTCTTTAGCTAGTACGTCAACCTTTTCGTTATGTGTGATTTCAATATGCGAAGGGATCCAAAAAAAGAAGCAATTTCTCGGAATCCAGAAAGTAGGAGTTAATCAAATTTTGAAGATCAAGTAGATTGTATTGCCAGAGTAGTTATTTAAAGCTGTTCAAGCACTCAGACAGTCAGAATAGATGTATATGTGGTGATGAGAATAGTTAGAAGCAAGCTCAAGTGCGGTTTTGATTGCAATGCATTCAGTAGAAAAAATAGTCATGTCCTCATGTGAACTGAATAGGCGAGATTGATTTAGTTCGGGTGGAAAACATGCAGCACAGTTTTCGGTGGTTACGATTCTGAGAAAATATTTTCCTCGACGATTATACATGTCGTTTACCACCTTGTCGTTCCAGTTCTTGTCACAGAGCATCAGCTGCTCCGCTCACAATACCGTTCCGCATTCTGATCTTCTGTGTAACGATCCTCCTCCGCCGAGGGATAGAGACTTTTCAAGTAGGTCGCCGTCACTTGGACGGCGCAACCCCCGCAACGGAAAGTTTTAATTTCGAATGTTATCCTGCCACTTTGTTGTTATCTCGACTCTACTCACTGCCGAGCTGGTTATCAGCCTCTTGGCACTGCGGCCTCCACGCGTTTCACCGGCCCAAAGCGAAAGTAAATTTGAGAGACCTCGAAGAACCAGGAACCGGAACTGTTATGACTGAGTTCGCGGATTTTTATGTAAGATAAAAATGTTGCACGTCTTTTCCTAGAAACAGCAACCGCGTGCAATCTCTTTTCTTGGCAATTTTAATGAGTGGAGGACTTCTTGCGGTTTATAACGGAAGCGAGTAGGAGAAATACATTATATCAAATGTATCAAAGCAGTACGAGGACCAACAGAATTTATAAGAGCATATTATCGTCAACCTATTAAAATTATTAGAGAAACGAATATTTATTTCGGTCCAGTATCTGGTGTGCAATTCTATTAATGAGGTACAAATAATACGATCGAATTCTTAATACAGTAGTTTTAATATAGCGAAATTTTAGCATAGTAGAATTTAATAGTCGAAGAAAATGTAACAGTGTCTGATTATTTAGCTCCTCTTAAAATGGCGTTTCGCAGACGTCATAGGTTTTAAATAAACATATATAATGGTGACCTGACCATTCCACATAGACTTTCAAGCAATACACATTATTTTGTTCTTCGTCAGCGAAATGAAATAGTACATTTTAATAGTTTAATATTTCTCGATTGTAAATTTTTATAATATACTAGAGGGCTCCGCCCCCTATTCGCTTCGCTCGCCAACCCCCGCGACGCCTCGCTCTCTCTCACTCTCTCTCTCCCGCTCTCTCTCACTCTCTCTCCTGCTCTCTCTCTCTCTCTCTCTCTCTCTGAAAAATACACACTGTCACGTCGCTCAATTTTCGGTTCCCCTTCGGAAAGCAACCCGCTCTTCACTTTTCGGTTCCCCTTCAGGAGGCAACCCGCTCTTCACTTTTCGATTCCCCTTCGGAAAGCAACCCGCTCTTCAGTTTTCGGTTCCCCTTCAGGAGGCAATCCGCTCTTCAATTTTCGGTTCCCCTTCGGAAGGCAACCCGCTTTTGAATTTTCAGTTCCCCTTAGAAAGGCAACCCGCTCTTCACTTTTCGGTTCCCCTTCAGGAGGCAAACCGCTCTTGAATTTTCAGTTCCTCTTAGAAATGCAACCCGTTCTTCAATTTTTGGTTCCCCTTAGAAAGGCAACCCGCTTGTCAATTTTCGATTCCCCTGCGGGAGAGAACCCGCTCTTCAATTTTCAGTTCCCCTTCGGTAGGCAACCCGCTCGGCGTTTTAGCGTGACAGAACTATTTTATATAATAAAGAAAGAAAGAAAAGATAATTAATATATGTTCTCGGCGCACAGATTCGATCAATGATAAACAATTTTTTAACAAAGCAAATTTGCAATAATTAAACTTTACTCGACGTATCGATCCGGGTTTGGATCGTCTTCAAGAGCATTGCGCCTGAAAATATATACTAAAATAATGTACTGGGTATTTCACAAGATGAACAATGACTGTACAATAATCTTTTCAAAGTACATTTTAATCTTTTAATTTTAATCAAATTTAATAAGCCCTTGGAATTCAATTGTAACTGAAAGGGGGTTAATTAATTCGTTCCGACGGTGTGCGGGAAATGTTTCAGACTCCCTGAACCAGATCCGCACAAACGTGGTTTGATTTTCCATCTGCTTTTGTTTCATCAGAATGAACGGGCGAAAAAATTGTTGCGGAAACATTACATGCAAAACGTAGCGCACAATTTTCCAAACGGCCGCGGCCGGCAGTGCGAATGATTGAACCGGTTCTTGTTCCACGTTTTATACTTTTGCGACAGGCACTCGTTTCTTTAATAAAAAAAAAAAATAATCCGAGCTGCCAACGTTCGGGTGCTGTTGTTTCTTTACGATCGCGAGAGTTCAAAGTTCCGCGCGCCAATGGGATGCCCCTGAAGGCTTCCTATAAAACAACGAACGGTTTTCTTTCTAATGAAAAAGATCTCGCACGGCTGCTGTGGTAAATATTTGTTCTCTCTCTCTCTCTCTCTCTTTCTCCGATTCTCTGGTTCGGTTTACAGCATCCGACGGGTTTCTCGGTGAGAATTGAAGTATCGTAGTTTACGATTTCCGGGGGAAAAAATGCGACGCGAGGACGGACAACGAATTTGATAACAGAAGTGACAACTGCGAATAAAGCTGCAACAACTTGCCTGGAATTTGAATGCCGCACACGGTTCGTTTCGCACGCTGTTTCTCGTGTGCTCGCGGAAACGCGGGCGGAGCGAAAGATCGAATTGCCTTTTAAAATTAGCAAAACATTGTGTCGAAGGTATAACATTTTTTTTTTTTTAGGAAAAAGGCTTTCCGGCTTGTTTGTCGCGAACAGACAACGAATGTGATGCATTTATAACGGAAATAGGTAGGCAAAATTTAAAAGATTTTAAGAATATGGACATACATATTATTTTGAACTGATCAAAATTATTGAAGATCAAAAATCATTTATATGTATTGCAGAATGAACTGCTGATTTTTATCTAAAGTCAAAATTTTTCATATAATTGTCTTCGATAAAATAAAAATTGTCTTAGTCAATTTCAAGAGACAAAAATTAAACAAAAATGAATTTCCTCAATTTATCTATTACAGTATTTTTACCTGATCACGTTTGTTATAAGTGTACGTGCACTTTAAATTCTATGATTATTTTAAATGCTACCGGTTCACTCTGTGCTAGAAGCGCACGAAAACCGCAGTACAGTGACGAGGTTACGGTATTTTCCAGCCAAGATTCGCTTTAATCTCGTTCGCCAACATGTTGACACGTCTCGTGTAGTTTGTTTGAAAATCCTGAGACCGTATAAGCGCATAAACGGCCGGCATTTAGTCGTTCGCGTTCCGTCAATCAAACCAAAAGCAGTGTACGGAGTTCCTCTCGCGTCTCTGTATGTATGCAAACGCGAATCAAGTAAACCAGCCGTGTTAAACAGTGTAATTTTCCCTGAATCGGACGTGTCCGATCATAGCCTGATTGTTACTACTTGTTACGAACCTTCGCCACCTCTGCTGGAAACCATAACTTTAACCTTCTTCCATACAGATCCATTCAAAATTCGTTTGAAATTAGAATTAACTTTCTCACGTTTCTCGGTATTTCTTGAAAATTTGTAGTTGTAACCGATACATAATTTATTGGTGTAAAGTATAAAAATGGGTGATTATATTGTATTAAAAAATCTATTATTTCAAGCATCAGTATGCAAGAATTTTCGCATAGATTTTTTCCCGAATCAATAAATTGATGTGACAGTGTCGAAAGAATGAATATTCAGTGCGATCTCGTTTTTGAAAAGCTTTTTACACCGAAAATCGTGCGAGAAAGCGCGGGTAGATTTTTTCTTCAAACTTTTGCAAGCTCTGATGCCTCTACGGAGCTTGGAAACATTTTTCCTCCGAGAATCCGTGATATTCACGATTCTTGCTGTTTTAATTCATTTCAACTTTTCCCGGTATTAAATATTTCCTAAAACATTCTGCTGAAATAATAATGTTAGAACATCGTCATCAGTTTCCATGAGTTTGTACCACAACACGTAAATATATCGTGCATTATTGTGCGAATTAAAAATAGTTTGCGTCGAGTACACTGGAAATCAAATTCCTTTAATCTACGTCATACTTCAAGTTCAACCCGCAGTCTGGCAATTAAATTGTTTAATACGTTCCTAAAGTAACCAATGAACTTTTCTCTTGAAAAAAATCCATTGCCCCGTTTGCGATAAATCACTATAAATCGTTGCAAAGTTACAGCAGCGTGCGAATATTTCATAGAAGAACTGTCGATGGTATCGGCAATAAAACACATTTTATTTCTACGACTGGACGTTCCTCGACGCGTTTCCAATTCCAGGATTGACAATGCGCGCTTACCTAACCGACAGGTATAGTTTCCGTGGAAGACGTCGTCGGTCTCATTGGATCAGTCGAAGGAAAAATCGACCGCAAATTCGAAGAACGCGAAATCGGATTGTCTGAGGACAATCGATTCTCGAATCGAGTCGAATGGAAACAGTGCCCGCGGAAATACCGATAATCACCGACTGCCAGATTCGTTAACTTCGTACTCTCTTGTGGAAGTTATTAGTCCTCTACAAATTAATGTTATTGGCGCACTGGTTCGATCAATTGGAGTTTAATGCATTTAGTTTATGTAACAAGGACGTATGTAAATCATGCGTGTCTTTAATTGCAATATTAAGCAATTTTCTCATCTGTCTATTTTGTAGATTCAGCAATTTATTGCAGTAAAAGCATTAGTGGTGTAGAAAATGTTAAATCTATTAACGACGTTACATTTTCTTATAAAACCCGGAATAACATTATTGGATCTACATTTCAAAAGAAATAATTTACGGTTACTTATCTTAATAATCGTTGACTTTGTGCGAGTCTATAGCTTAAGGATTTTCATAATTTCAAGGCCAAATATCTCTGTCACCGACGCATAAAAACTATTGTTTGTTGTGGTTTTTTCGCCTTCCATTGTAACAGCTCTCTGTATCTCGATCGACAATTGTTCAAAACTACAATTAACGTTATTGGCGCACTGTTTCGATCAATTGGAGTTCTTTAATTGCGATGTTAAGAAATTCTCTCATGTGTCTATTTTGTAGATTCAGCAATTTATTGCAAGTAAAAGCATTAGTGATGTAGAAAATGTTAAATCTATTAATTCTTTAATTGCGATGTTAAGCAATTTTCTCATGTGTCTATTTTGTAGATTCAGCATAATTGATCGAACCAGTGCGCCAATAATATTAATTGTAGTTTTGAACAATTCTCGATCGAGATACAGAGAACTGTTTAATAGTCCTCTGTTCGTGATCTAATATCGGAGCCGACCGATATCCGGTTCGGCGTCGAGAGGACAGAATCGTTTAACGAGGAATGGAAAACTCATTCGGAACTAATCTTCCGCGTATTAAGCCTTCTGAGCGGCTGCCTTTTGAAAAAATTGCCAGTTTTAGCGGCAGTGCAACCCCATAAACGTCGTGTGAAGAAGTAAATTCTTGCTCGATCCCCAACCGAGTGTAACTGTGAGGAACGTTCCATTAATTTGCATACCGTTTGCCCAGTACAAGTTCACGGATCGTGCGCCTGGTGTTCATGAAACAGCACGCTGAAGGCAAACAACTGTATGTACCTGCTTCCGAAAATTAACTGAACGAAAGCTGCAAGCTATAGTTACAATCAACCGTTAAGCGATCTTTTAGCGTGTACGCTCGGAGCGCAACCAGTTGTTTAATCAACGGATACTATTTTTCATCGAATCGACAGACGAAAGTCGATTTTGCTTCGCTGAATTGTGAATCTTTGATACGAGCAGATTTTTTTAATGCAGAACATTGTGGGAGGATCGTGGTTTCATTTATCCATTCCTATCATGAAATCGGAATGAGTCGACTAAAAAATGCATCGAACTAAATTTGATCAGTGTCGAAGGTTACAGTAGCTTTCTTGTAGCTAGACAGTGGAGGATATACGAATTACACCCACGGTAATTTTTTTTTTTATTTAGTGCAATTTGAATCTCAAGGTAGAGATTATTTTGCCGTACATTGTTTTTCAATACATTGTGTTATTCTGAATAATATAATACAAATTATAAATAATCGTGAACCAAAACACAAGCTATATTAAAGATAAACTGTTTTCTTTAACCTTTAAACCACAGTCATTCAGAAACGAGTAGGTTATTTTACATATTTCCGCCGTAGGACTGGAAAGTCACTCACAGTAATGTCTCGATATATTTGCAGACACAATATTAATCCAATGATAAAACTCCTTTGCTTTCGCGTTGAAAGTCAATCTTTCTTTCTCTATTATATAAAATAGTTCTGTCACGCTAAAACGCCGAGCGGGTTGCCTACCGAAGGGGAACTGAAAATTGAAGAGCGGGTTGCCTCCTGAAGGGGAATCGAAAAGTGAAGAGCGGGTTGCCTCCTGAAGGGGAACCAAAAATTGAAGAGCGGGTTGCCTCCTGAAGGGGAATCGAAAATTGACAAGCGGGTTGCCTTTCTAAGGGGAACCAAAAATTGAAGAACGGGTTGCATTTCTAAGGGGAACTGAAAATTCAAGAGCGGTTTGCCTCCTGAAGGGGAACCGAAAAGTGAAGAGCGGGTTGCCTTTCTAAGGGGAACTGAAAATTCAAAAGCGGGTTGCCTTCCGAAGGGGAACCGAAAATTGAAGAGCGGATTGCCTCCTGAAGGGGAACCGAAAACTGAAGAGCGGGTTGCTTTCCGAAGGGGAATCGAAAAGTGAAGAGCGGGTTGCCTCCTGAAGGGGAACCGAAAAGTGAAGAGCGGGTTGCCTCCTGAAGGGGAACCGAGAAGTGAAGAGCGGGTTGCCTTCCAAAGGGGAACTGAAATTGACGAGCGGGTTGTCTTCCGAAGGGGAACCGAATTGAGCGACGTAACAGTGTGTATTTTTCAGAGAGAGAGAAAGAGAGCAGGAGAGAGAGTGAGAGAAAGGGGAAGCGGGAGAGAGGGGGAGAGAGAGCGAGGCGCCGCGGGGGTTGGCGAGCGAAGCGAGTAGTATTTAATAAATTACTTTGTGAAAGATAATTGATCTTTACAGACAGGAACCCGTCGAAGATTCATTGATTAAGTTTATCTATCAGTAGACAGCAGATTTTATGGATTTATTGAAACTATGAATTGGTGTAATTTTAAAACAGTAAAAACATTAAAAGAATTCACAAGTACTGTTATATTAGTCTCGACCTATTAACCCTTAACACTTGAATGGTGACTCTGAGGCATCATTAAAAATTGTTGTACCACTATTCGAAATAATATTTACATTGCTAAACATTTAGGTATTGTGTGAGGTAACCAATTTCGTATCCACATAATTTGAAAAATCAGAGGGAATGGAATCATTCTAGGTAGAAAGAAATATTTAATATTCGAGTTAAAATAGGTCCGAGTGCAAAGGGTTAAACATATTAAGAAAGAAAATCAATTTTTATTTCACTGCAGTTCATCGCAACTCAGGTCTAAGATTCTTATTTTACAGAAAGATCCGCTGACTATTTGACAGTTGCAACGTCGAATTCTTTATGTCGGTACTCGAAACAACGTCGAATGCAGCCGGAAAGCCCGTTAATCTCTTTCAACGTATACACGGCCCGAATTTCCAAGTGAAATTACGTTTTACGCCGCTATAAAGTGCATTGCCGAAAATTCGCGAATCATAGAAAGCCTGTCCGTGAAATGCATGTAGCATCTTTTATTTTCCGCGCAGGAAGTACAAAAATACATACACAGAATGGGTCGTCTAAATTGAGCGCGTGGAAGGGGTTAAACGAACTGAAACATGCACGGAGGACCTTGCCCGTTTATGAGAAAAAGAACGCATGCATATTTTAAGCGATCTCCTTGTTGAATTCCGAGGCTTGGGGGTGTCGTAAAATTAGCAATGACGAATGGGAACGAATGTTTTAATAATGAAGTGAAGTTTCGCCGCCATTAAAATATCTGATAGGTCAGCCGCGACACCTCGAAACCTCCAACCGTGCCCGAAGGAGACCTCTGAAAACGGAAGGTTAGTTAAACACAGATTCCTGACAAGAATATTAATTTTAGACGACCCATTCTACACGCCTAATGCACTCGAACCAATCCATTTTCGGCAAATTTATTTGTAAACCCGCTCGTCATCCTTGAACAAAATTTATCTGACAAATCAGCCGTTTCTCAGAATTGCTATAAGGAGTTCGATCCACGCAAAAAATGATTCCACCGTGGAATAATTTGAAGATATTTTTAATTACGAAAATGTGAGAAATATGATATTAAATTAAAAAGTTTCGTGCATTAAATTTTACAGCGGCGACTCGTTGACACGTTTCTACCGACAAAGGTAATATAGGGTCGAAGCTAGCGACATAACGGTTTTAGTAAGTGAAGCATATTCGCTGAAAATCAAATTCTCCGACGACCCCACGTCCAGGTCTCTCAGGAAGGCGAATATGGCTACTGCGAAATTGTTTCCGGAGAAGATTATTGCATCCTTGGTTTAATCCAGGACCAGCATCGCCGGAAGTTTAAAATGCTTCGCTTTCGTGGTTGGACGCCATTCGAATAAATTAAGTGTGTACGTATACCGGTAGGATAGCTCGTGTGGATAATCACACGGCAGGATCTCGCACCACCATAGAAACGTATGGTATCCATATTCATTCATTCAAATCCACGAGAGAATTCTTCATATCGCTAGAGAAATATTTGTTGATCTTTCTTTTTATACAATCGACTAGCTTTCCCCCGCCACGCGTTGCTCTGGCACAGTCTTGTTTAAAAGCATGTACGTGCTGAACGTGTTTGTGATAATATCTGTTTGTGACAGCATCAATTAATAACGGCAGAACGTAGAAAGGTATAGTTTCATCCGTTAGACGCGGCGTTTCTTCCGGAAGGTTCTAGAGGAAACCGTATTCCAAAAAGTCCACTCGTTGAAAAGTTGCAAGCAAAAACGTGGACAAAAGAGGGCGAAAAAGTTGTCTGTGTTTACTAATGACGTCACAACTTTTGAACCAACGGACTTTTTCGAATGCGGTTTGCTCTCAAATCTTCTAAAAAGAACGCCGCGTCTAATGGTTCAAACCCCAGTTTCCTACGTTGACCCGTTCTCAATTGATGCCGTTACAAACAGACAGACAGACAAACGATAAATTCTTCTCGATCGAAATCAAGACATATAATTTTAATGATATCAGCGCCATTTTTTCTATATATTTTTCAGACGCAAAAATGTCTCTTTGAAAAAGACCCACATCGGGATCGAAACGTTAGAAACATGATTTAATAATTGCACATTTGTTGTTTTTTCTATAAATGAACGAACCTGGCGCCGATATCATCAAATTTATTATATACAGACAGACAGACATGATTTTATTATATGTAGAGATAGAGATGAAATGAAATGTTTGATCGAGTACTAGGTATGTCAAAATAATGAAACAGTCGTGTTCGTTTTTTAAAATCGTTTGTATCTGAACTTTCCGAAATGAACGATTCGAAAACTGTGCAGCAGACACACCACCATAGTTTCCCGATATTTCGTTGCATTCTGCGATGCAACAGGGGCCGACTAATAACGGCGAGTTAATTATAACTGATATTCTATCATTTCTGTCCGCATCGAGAGTTTGTTCGATAAGTCGGTTCGTTAACGAAGAAATGCCTCTCGCACACGCCACTGTGTTTCATGTAACAGGAAGCTTGAACCATTAATCCCATATGTGACAGTGAACGCGACACAGCGCCGAAAAATCTGCAAGAAGAAAGATTACCGTGTTGCGTGCTTCTACGTGATTCCATGTACGCTGTCTGCCTCGCATATTATACTCGACGACATTTTCATCTGCGCAACCTGCGGGACGTTTCCTTACATCGTGCACAGGTCGCGAGTGTTTCTCGATTACGTTGTTCATCTTTCTCTCTCACGATTCCGGAGACATTCACGACATTCTGTCGAAAAACTCGAACTTGTTGAATCTTTTTTCGAACCAACTGTAGAAGTTATTAATGTTATCGATCGTAAGATTGTTAATCTTTACTTTCACTTACTTACACTTACTTTACTTACACAGGTTAATCAGTAACCTGTGTAACGACCTAGTGATAGCATGTGTCACAAAACCAAATATCTATGTTAAAATTTTCATAAAGCAAACGCAGTTTTTCTTCTTTCTTGAAAATGATCCACATAAGGATCGAAACGTTGAAAGTTTAAATTAATTTGTAAAATTGCTTTATCGTGTTTAATTCATCGAACCGTTCGGCAGAAATCATTAATAGTTGAACTGTAGTAGCTTCGCGACCGCTTCTCGTATGGAAAAATTCTGTACATTCTCCAAAATGTGGTAGTATATATTTTTAATAACAGCATGATCGTTCGGACGAGCTGTGCGAACTTCCGTAGATGCGCGAATGTACATCATCCGTTTCGCGCAACATGAATTTCCTTTCAGCCCTTTCGCTTTCATTTCGCGAGGGCTCTGTAGTGATCTTACGGCGAGCATTTATCCGACGTAGTTCCGCGAGTCGTGTTTTATGCATCCCGGTGCATTTCAGCTGATTCTGTGGTGCAGCGTCGGGACAGCGAATATTTACGACTGGCTGGGAATCAGCCGGTTTCCCAGTCGAAAATATCCTCCGTCATTGTTTGATCGATCGATCCGAAAACTCCGAAATTACACAACTGGTTCAAGGCTGGCAGGTACATTATTTTTATTTTCATTCTGAGCGGGCGAACCGGTGGCCTGGCCGCGCGTAATCATAATTCCTGTGTATTCGTTCGGAAGCCCCGAAGATCTCGTGCATAAATCATCGCGCTCGAATATTTCGTGGGCGGTCGACGACTGCATCCCCTGCATTTTTCACCGTCTTCCACCGGACGCGGCCCGCTTTTAAATCGATTCCCGCGGACGTCATGAAAATCGCTGCCGATACCGGGAAATAGAGAGCGTCAAAATCCGACCCAACGACCGCACCGATAAACGTTTTCGCAAATAACTATTGTATTCACAGCTCCTTCAAACGACGATTCTTCGCTGCAAAAGAAATATTGAATTCGTTTATTGCAACTAGGGTTCCCATCCGATTATTCCTAGTATTTAATGCGTCCGCAAGGATTTTCTTTAACGATCCGGTGTTTCCAATGTTTTCCTACGTGAAAACTACAATTAATGTTATTGGCACACTTTAAATTAATACATTTTTCTAAGCATGTGAGTTAATACATTTGTTTTTTATTGTTAGTAAATTAGTGTTTTCTGCTTTTTCGGAAAGGCATTTACCTAACAATATATTAATTAATTGATAAATTCTTACAGACGCAAAACTGAAAATTTACATTCTTGAAAATGATCTAAACTTAGACAGAAACGTCGAATTAAATTTCATGTAATTTTTGCAAAATTGCTTATTGTCTCCAATTGATCGAACCAGTGCGCCAATAACATTAATTGTAGTTTTGAACAATTGTCGATCGAGATACAGAGAACTTTTCCCACGTGAGATCGGACACTTCTTGTAGAGCTGTTACGGATTTTATTTAACCCGCTGCACTCGGAATTATTTTTCAATTTTGCTGCTACCAACTTCCTACTATTTTAACTGTTTCATTTGAAATTTACTTCAAAGGACGGTTACTTGGCTCCTACATATTTCAAACAATTTTGTTTACTAATTATATTAAACAGAGTTCTCAAACATTCTTGTAATTTATATTTGTTTGTAACTAAAGAATACGACTTCTATAATGTAAGCTCAACACGTCTTTATTCGTTCTTTGCTGATTTAGAGCTGTCAGCAACATTTATTTAAAACAAAACCAAAGCATCACGCAAACTTGTTAACAAAACACGTATTATACAAATCGATAAAAATATATATAACGTATAAATCAATAAAAGTATATATAACGGTCAAACATAAATATTCAACATTCTTACAATAAATAAAGGAAAAACCTAAATAAAGACACGTTTCCTTTACATTTTCGTTTCTCGTACACCTTGTAGTTTTTCGTACACCTTTTAAAAACCAGGAACTTTTTCAAAATTGGACCCACCATATAATTTACTGGTTAATATGTGTTTTTGCCATAAATAAACGTTAGGGCGTTTCCAGTAAAAACAGAAATGTTTTATATTTATTCACTGTTGCTTGCTCGTTGTCGTTCTCGATAAGACGTGTAACTGATTGTTTTTTTTTACCGTACATCCGACTAGAAAATTGCACATTCGGTACGAGTAATTTTCAATGTTTCTCCGAAACAGTGTAGTCACTTTGAAACATCGTCAATATTAACAGTTAACCTAACCGTTCTGTTATGGAACAGTTTAAGAGAAATGTCCGAGGTGTACGTTTAATGGCATCTGGTATTTTTACGTAAGTGGATCGTGTATCTGGTATCACGGAAATGTCACTGACATTTATTTTATGGGTGTATGAAAAAAAAAGCTGTTTAGAACGTAGTAAACTGTTTGTTCATAAGGCCATAAATACCGGAGATATTTACGCGATCCCGTTTACGTGGTCGACCCTGTTTAGCGATCCCGTAAAATTCTTTTGCCTAACCGTGGAGGCGTTCTCCTCATTTTTGAACGAGCTCCTGCGTAAAACAAGATGGCAGATAGCTCGGGGCTTTAAAAACTTCCCTGCGCGAATTTGATGTGAATAAGAAATTTAAATATTAAACCAAACCGCAAGCTCGTCCACCTTAACTCTATGAGATATTGCTACATTAAAAATCATGGTCTTTTCTTCTGTCTGTTAGATGTTGCTATATTATAAATTATAATCCTCCGATTATTTCTTGTTTTTCGCTATTTACAAAAAAAAGTAAAGAGAACACGGGCTCCCCGTTCCTTCCAAATATTCACAATACTTTTTCAATCTTTCGCATACAAAACGCCAGAAAATTTCATATTAAGAATTTGTTATGGTGTTTATATGAAAATTCATTTTACATTATTTATGGAACTTTATTTATATTTATTCTTTATGGAACTTTGTACAGGCTGATTCTGGAACGTGACACAAGTTGCTGCTCGTTTGTAAGTTAGAATAGAATTATATTATACAGGAAGAACTTCCAATGACCTTATTTTTTATGCGAATTTACCTGGAAAGTTAAAATCAGTTTCGAATTGCTTATCTGTATGATTACTTCAAGAAGGATTGAACTCTCTGCAACGTCTCTTCGATCTCGAGTTTCCCGTTGTTCATCGATCATCCACGTCGCGTAAATTCGAAACTTATGGTTGTTCGCGCCGCGCGTCTCCATTCATATTCATGGAACAATGGCGGATAATTGACGGACTAGTTTTAAAGATATATACGCGAACGTTACAGGAGCGCGTGCACATTCGCAACGAATTACTGCATGCAAATTCCCCGCGTGCACGTTCGAGAGGATCCGGAGAGTCTCGACTGAAAAGAGAGAGAGAGAGAGAGAGAGAGAGAGAGAGAGAGAGAGAGAGAGAGAGAGAGAGGAGAGGAGCGTTGTACCCGGGTAAAATAAAGCAATTCAGAAATGATAAAAGCGGATCGTTCCCTGTACAAGTTAAACGCTATAGAAACTCGCCGGATAAAGCGACGAAGAATATACCGGGCTCATCGTCTGCAGTGATGCACCGTTGTTTTCGTTGCATCGACAGGGAAATCCATCTGCGTTCGAGTCGACGTCATATTGTGAAGATTATAGAAACTGTCGAGTAGCTTCAGAGAAGAAACCAAGGAAAATTGTGCGTTCTCGTACCGTAATACTCGTAAAAACCGTTTCCGAATTTTCCAACATCTGACGATAAAAAATGATCGACTGTGTTCCGCGATTTAGGAGAATAAAAGTGTTGCATTTATGTTTGAAGAATTTATAGGAATTTTAATCTTAAACATTAGCACGCAAGCGACGACTCAGAGTCACCACTAAGAATATTGTTTACATTAATAAATATGTTGGTATCTAATCGATAGACTGTGGATTTTATGCATTTATGATAAGAATGGGTAGGTCTAATTTTGGACAGTAAACAAATTTGAAGAATTTAAATATACTACTATATTAAATGTTATTAATGTTATCGATCGTAAGATTGTTAAAACAGATAAAGTAACCTGTGTAACGACCTAGTAATAGCATTTGTCACAAAACCAAATATCTATGTTAAACTTTTCATAAAGCAAACGCAGTTTTTCTCCTTTCTTGAAAATGATCCGCGTAAGGATCGAAACGTTGAAAGTTTCAATTAATTTGTAAAATCATTAATACTTTATCTATACTACTATATTGTTTTCAACCTATTCAACATGGCGCTGGAATAACAAAACACTGCGTCCAGACGCGCAAAGGAGATCCCGACTTAACATATCCACTGCTTTAAACTGTGAGTGTCTGTTTTTGTCATAAATACATCATTAATTACTAGACTGCAGTTCTTTATGGAAAATAAAAACTATTCGCATCGACTACGAGCTACAGGAACCAAATAAAAAATTCTTTCTTCTTTTAACCCTTTGCACTCGGAGTTATTTTATTTAAAAAATTAAACATGTCTTCCTATCTAGAATAATTCCATTCTATATGATTTTTTTTCATTTTGTGAATATGAAATTAAAAGAATAGCTCATACCATATTGAAATGTTTAATAATTGATTAGGTCCCAACATATTTAATAATGTAAACGATATTTTGAATTATAGTACAGCAATTTTTAGCGGTGACTCAGAGTTACCACTGGAGTGCTAAGGGTTAATCTTGTTAAGCTGAAACACCAATACATCGGTGTCCTTAAATCTTTTTAATGTGTTCACTACTTCAAACTGTACGTGTCTATCTTTGTTATAAATGCATCAAATCCGCAGTTTAGTTATTACTATTAATTGGACACTGATCGTTAACGTAGATCACGGTAGAGATACGTTTGAACACGTTCTTCACCTCGACCTCGGATAGAACGAAGAAATATTTCTTGAAATTTACTCTCCTGTATAAATTAGCTGATAAAAATTAGAGCGTGCTTCATCGTCGAAATTTTCATTTTAGGTTCGCGTTTAGGGAACGCAATAATGTAGCTAGCCCATCGTTTCGCAACGCATGCCCGAAATTAAGGGGTATAACACGCTCGTATAATATCCAAGAAATAAATGCAAGCGAAATTCTGGCTGGTAAGATGGGATTTTAAGCTTGCCATGACATAAATTTCCGCATGTAATAAAGCCAGAGACATCTGCTTAGAGTAATTTCTGGCCGCGCAGAAACTGGCTCAGACTCGTCTTCATTTAGTCAGGGAGATTTCTAAAACGAAAAAGAAAAAACGAAGCTGACACGCACACACAAAGAGTTGTTGTCTTTTACGCAATTCTCGCTTTCTCAATTTAATTGCGCGACGAACGCCGACGCGTTTCGTTGATCGTATCGAAGTGTTCGGAACTGAACAATTTCTTATGCTGTAGTTCCATTTCATCCGCGACGGTAATGAAAACGCTCCTAGTGTCGTTTATTTAAAAAGCAATCTAGCTTGTTGCTCCGTTCGGAAAGAGAGAAAGGCATATATGTATTGTTCTCAGGTCGGATGCGGTCGCGACGCGTTGCATTCGTATAAAATAAAGTAAATTCGCGGGCCGAGCTCGCCGGCGAAATTCAACCGTCTAATTCCGCAGAAAAAAAACGGAACAGTGTTCTAAAACAAATATCGAATTGATCCCGGTTTACGGAAACTGAGTCGAAACTAATTCGACAAATGGATTGAGAAAATGTTGTTTCTGGGGAAAAGTGGATTTAGGTGGTCCAAAGACTTGTTCTCTGGTTTCCACTGTTATTTCGTGGTTCTGACAATGACGGAATCTACAAATCACTTGGTTGTTGGTCCAATCGAAAAGTGTTTTTAATTACATATTTCTTTATGAAACTTTTGGCAACATATTTGTGACATTTTTCGGGTTGAAACGATACCAAACACGACACAATTTGTGCCATGTTTATTTGTCTAATTGACGATTTAATAGAACCTCGATTATTCTTCAATCTAAAGTGAATTTAATAGAGCACGATGATTTGTACGAATCAGAGGTAATACTATATCTTGAACTAAACAATTAAATACGACCCGAACTGTATCGTGTTTGATATCGTTTTAATCAGAAAAAAATGTCACGAACATGGCCGTTAAAGTCTCGTAAAAAAATTATTTTAAGCAAAATGGCTTCCCAATATTCAAGCGATGTACGAAAAACGTACTGGCAATGTTTCAAGAAGTCGTATTTCAGAGAGTTTCGCAAACGATGAAAGGGAGCCGATCGAACAAAGGATCGCAAAGGGAGAAGTTGGTTGTGTTTATCAATTGGCGACAATTAAAAAGCACTCTGTGCATTCGTCGCTGTTTCCGCGAAAGTTTCAGGAACTTTTCAATCGGCTCAACTGCTCGCCGAGAGAAAATAGCAGGAACAGGAGAACGACGGCGCGGTGGCGTTATAAAAACCGAAAGTGCAACGCAGAGAATATAATTCCACGTCATTATGCAACCAGAGCGGTGCGGAGAATGCAGCGCGCGCGTAATTCCGATGCGGAGCATTGTACGACGAAACGCCATGCTCAACGGAGTTTACCGAGTGGATACGTTTCGAATGAAACGCTTTCTTCGACGGCACTTAATTTTCCGCAACCGCATTACGGAGCAATTTCGCCCGGGCAGAAATTCCGCGTGCAGCGTCGCGTCGCACGGCACCGCCCCGCGGATGCATGTCCCGCGGAAAAGAATAATCCTCGCAGCTGGAAACTCCGGGGGCGCGATTTAACCCTTCCAAATAATTCATCCAGGAACCAGACGCGCGCAGGCTTTTGTTTTGAAAAATTAGCTCGCCTATGCGGCGAGACTGTCGCGCAGCCGCGAAATTTATTCCTGTAATTCTAATCGTAATCACTGTACCACGCCGCACCATTACGCGCGCCGCTATCGTGCGTTTCAAGTCGGGCCATCTCCTGTACGCCTTTCAGCTTTGTTAAAATAATAGAAATTTCGTTAAGCAGCTATTCTTTGAGACCATTTTTTAACAATTTTTTTGGAAGAGTTATTACACTTTTTGTATTAGAATTTTCCACTCATATTTATACGAGCGACAGCTGCCACGATGCCGCCGTCTAGTAAAATAATGAAAATCGGTTTTTTGGGAATTATGTATTTTGTTAGTCCTCCCGGGGTACTCTCTCAGTTTTATTTGTTATTGCACAAAACTGATGGATTTATAGCTCCCAAAGTGCAGTCGTATTGCGTGGAAATAATAGACGATTGAAAGTTTAAACGCGTTTTTCACGAAATGAAGTTTCCGAAATTGATGGCGAAATAATTTGAAAGACTTGTGGACCTATTTTAATAAGATTTTGAGATTACACACTTAAGACTATTGAACAGATTTTGCGTAAAAATAAATTTATATATGAAATAATTCTGATATTTGAAGGAATCGTATTAAATATCGTAAAGGTTAGAGGAGGATACGAGTAAAAAGTTTTTTCAATCAAATCAAAATAAATTTATATATGAAATAATTCTAATATTTGAAGGAATCGTATTAAATATCGTAAAATTTAGAGGAGGATACGAGTAAAAAGTTTTTTCAATCCATGGTATCCTTGATATCCACTATGGTGGATAGCACAGTGGTTTCACCCAGCACCTCAAAGTCCCAATAATTCACTTTCACGTGGACTCGCTCGACGTGAAAGGAGCATTTGGCAGGAGCGACAGCTCTCGTGACAAACCTACACTCCTTGCGATTCGTCGTTCGGAAATCATTCCAGATGATTTGTCTTTCAGGAAGCTCCATGATGTTCGGAAATGCGGAAATTGGTGAGCAGAAGTCATCGTCAATGGACCGGGGATAAGCACCATGGCAAATCAAACGGGCAATTACTATGGGGACATTTATCAGTGGAATCGCACGGTGTCGACGGACAACCGGGACACGCGGATGGAATATTATCTACCCAATTGGACGGACCTTGTTCTGGCTGGACTATTCACCATGCTGATTATCGTCACTATAGTAAGCAACCGGTCAAAACATTTTAAGCCGCTATCCTTACAACTGAACTAATTGAATTTTAATGTCTTTCGCATTATTTCTAATTTTGAATTTTTATGTCTTTCGTATTATTGCTGAAAGATTTTGAATTTTAATGTCTTTCGCATTACTGCTGAAAGATTTTGAATTTTAATGTCTTTCGCATTATTGCTGAAAGATTTTTAATTTTTATGTGTTTCACATTATTGCGGCAAAATTAAAAATTTCCATGTCTTTCACATCATTCCAGGAAAATGTTGAATTTTTGACGTCTCTCGTGTTTTGTAATTTCGTGGACATGTTTGTTCATGTTCCAAAGGGAAGCCAGTATTTATTAAACCGATTATAACTCGGTGTTTCCTTCAAGATTTCGCTCTGACAAGTTTCCTTCGAACAGCACCGGTCCGATATTATTTCCGACATTGTTTTTATCCGCAAGCAAGACGGGATTGCTGAAGGCATATTATGGAACACCGGGAAATATTCTTGGAGGAATTTCATTTAGCCGAAACCCGTTTCCCCGCGTCTTGTTCTTCTTCCACGCGCCACAGAACGAAATTGGAATACAGACGTTTAGCCCGCGGTGTCCAAAAAATTTTGCTAACCTACGGAACCGACCCAACACGCGTACAGTCACCGTTGCATTTCCAGTTTGATCGCGAATCAAGAATTTTTACAACATTCCGTATTTTACGAACCTCCCGCGATATTTTTAATTTCTCTCCCTTCTACAAATGCTTTTAATTCTACCACTTGAATTTCGTCTATCCGGTGAATCGTGCTGATTTTCCAGTGCTCCCCTCGTGTCCCGGTCATTTCGTCGCTGTGTTAGTTTCCTCCCCGAGCTTCTGCGTCTGACAGTTCCTTATTCCACGTTTCTTTAAACGCAACGTCTTCGACAACGAATTATATCTTTGTTTCGCTTATCGCAATACTGCGTAGTCTTTCTCGAACTCGAGATCGCGAGACGGAACCTGGCAGACATTAACAATGTGTTGTTCAGTGGATACTGTTAATTTAACTGGAATTTTGTTCCCAACAACTTCCTATTATTATTTTATTTTATTTTAATAGTAGGAAGTTGTTCCATCAATTGCAACAACTTCCTATTATTATTTTATTTTATTTAAATAATAGGAAGTTGTTCCATCAATCGCAACAACTTCCTATTAGTAAAATAAAATAAAATAATAATAGGAAGTTGTTCCATTAATCGCAACAACTTCCTATTATTATTTTATTTTATTTGTTTTATTCTATTTTCACTTGTAGAAAAAATTCTTGACCTTATACCCTTGAATCTCAAGGTAATTTTTCACCTTTCTTCAGCGGAGGGTGAAGAATGTATAGAATATTTTTACACTCTGTACATTCGCAGGGAGATGTCCAATCACTGGACAGGTCACTGTAAGTAGAATGATAGCCCGACGATTCGTATTCAGAAGGGGGCGTGCTCGACGAATGTTCGAATTCGATTTGCTCGGGAACGAGGTCTAATTTTGCGACTTACTTTTCCATGTAGATTCAGCCGCGCCGGGTCCGGACATGGGTCGCATTTTATGGCTGGAGAGTTACGGCGATAGAGCCGGGGAGATTAATCTTGATTTATCCCGGTCACGATTAATTCTCGGGTCACTGTCACGCGTGTTTTCTGTTGTGTCGTAGGTGGGCAACACCCTGGTAATTGCCGCCGTGATAACAACTAGGCGCCTAAGGTCCGTTACTAATTGTTTCGTGTCCAGTCTGGCCGCTGCGGATTTATTGGTTGGTTTGGCCGTTATGCCACCGGCGGTATTACTGCAGGTATAGTATAAGCGGTATACTACTCGAAGGTGATAGGCGAACATTGAAACGTATGCGTGCACGAGGAGGAACCGGAGTCTGTGACACCAGAAACTTGGAAACTCGAGTCACCTTCGCTAATAAGTTACTTCTTACGTCGCTGCACCACGCGCAACATCTCACGCAAAAAATTGTCTACTCTCTAATTGCCACTTCTCTGCAACTGACGCTAGTAACATACCGAACATTAGACGCAACACACAGTACGCATATCATCTGATAATGATCTTACTTTCTGCAATAAATAGACTGCGGATTTTTAACACTAGAACTATCGAGCACTAAACGCAGTTGGCATACATTGCCTTATAATAACGACAGTATACCATTTTTTTCGATTTCGTGCAAGTTTTATTTAAATATGTACTCCAACAGAGAAGTTGACTAAAGAAATTTCTCGGAAAAATACATTTATATTTTTAATATTTCGAATCGAAAACAATTCGCACCAGTCATTCTGACTGGTCCGGTAGTTCTAGTGTTAAACTACAAATTTGCTCGTTAGCAGATCCAATGTATTCAATGTATCCAACGTTTTTATATTCTTCTAATTTTTTTACGAATTCAGCACGCATCGTGACAAATATTTTCTTCTGAATCATCTGAATAAAGTGACAAAGTTTTTTTATATCTTCCTAATATTTTTTCTATTTTTTTGTTGTTCCTCACTTTTGTCGTCAGCGCATAAAATTTGTAGTCTAACAATGAAGATTAAAGTTAACAGTTTAAATACAGTATAACAGATCAATTTCCGTGCTTGAAATCAAGGAAATGATCTAATTATCAGTGTAAATATTTTCTGCTCGGAATTCAATTCTGCAGATACTCGCGCAGAGGCGTACGGGAGGATGGGTAGAAAGGATTGAAACGCTTGTTGCGTGTCCCCTTTCGAACGTAAGTAGTACAAGTCGATGATAGCGTGAGAATTTCTTGTTCGCTCCACGCTCGCGGAAAAACGTTCTTCGGGCGCTGCTGTAAAAAGCTTCCCTATGCAAACGAACGTTACCAGATTACGGAGTACGTTACCGCATGCTGAAAAACATCAAGGCAATATGTCACGCTATAAAAGCGAAATGTCTGCGGTCATAAGCCGCAGCTGGGTAACAATCGAAGTTTGACAGTGCGACCCGCTGTCTCTTGAAACTCAAAATATTTCGTTGCACAGTCGCTCTCGCTGAACTCGAATATTCATATTCGTATTTGCATACAGCAAATAAAATGCAGAAGGTGCGCGACGCTTAATTACTCTGATTGTCTTTTGTTCTGAAATTCTTTCGTGTTCTTAAACAACGTTCCATTTAGTTTCTGTTCGTGTAATAACTTCTGCAATTTTGAATGAAATCTATTAGAAACATTTGTAGGTACTATTAGTTCAAATATGTTTAAACACATCTGGAGATTTTTAACTTACTAGGTCGAATGGTTTGCTTCAAATTATTACTATAGAAAATTCTTTGGGGTTCTTCTTGAGAGAATGTTTTATTTAGTTTCTGTTCGTGTAATAACTTCTGCAATTTTGAATGAAATCTATTAGAAACATTTGTACTATTAGTTCAAATATGTTTAAATACATCTGGAGATTTTTAGCTCACTAGGTCGAATGGTTTGGTTGAAATTATTTCTTTAGACAATTGTTTGGGGTTCTTCTTGAGAGAATGTTTTATTTAGTTTCTGTTCGTGTAATAACTTCTGCAATTTTGAATGAAATCTATTAGAAACATTTGTACTATTAGTTCAAATATGTTTAAATACATCTGGAGATTTTTAAATTACTGGGTCGAATGGTTTGCTTGAAATTATTTCTTTAGAAAATTCTTTGGGGTTCTTCTTGAGAGAATGTTTTATTTAGTTTCTGTTCGTGTAATAACTTCTGCAATTTTGAATGAATTCTATTAGAAACATTTGTACTATTAGTTCAAATATGTTTAAATACATCTGGAGATTTTTAGCTTACTAGGTCGAATGGCTTGCTTGAAATTAATTCGTTTTAGACTGTGATACCCTTGTGAAACTGAGTGTAAAATTTGAACTATTCTATGCAATTTGGAATAAATAAATTGATTGCATTCTTTTTGGATGATCGATACAAATCTTCTGTGTCCCATCATTGATACTCGGATTGGGTTAGAATTACCGGCGCGGGCTTAACGTAACCATTCGGAATGGACTTGTAAATTTCTCGTCTGTTCACCGAGTGCGTTTATCATTCGCCTCGGCTGCATTAGAGATAATTACCAACATTGATCGTTCGTTCATCTTGAACAGCGAGGAGCAATTTTGCATATAGATTAAAACCGAGTTCGGGCATAATGAATGCTCTTCGATACGACGCAGTCCAATCATCTAAGTCCTACGGAGACTATTCTTAAATGTCTGCTACTCCCGGCGGGATTGGTTTTCTTACTTATGGTGATTATATGTCTGAATATTTTATTACCGCAGAAATGATACGAGAGTCTCCGAGAAGATCGCTTCTCAAGCAGTTTCTGGAAGTAAACAGTTGTATACGACGTATTGTAATATTATTATATTATCATATATAACGTCGGCAAATTTAAATAGCAAATAAATAGCTGCAGAATTAATTTCTGCAATATAATATACTTATTTCTTGAAAGTTGCTGTTATTCAAAAATATTTATAATATTTTTTGTTGGAGGTACTCTTACTAAATTAATTTGAATTAATAAACGTGGCTAACAAAAATTGTAAAAACTTTTCTCTATTACGTTAGATGCAAAAATTAATTTCAAGCTTTTTTATTTAATAAATGACAAATGCATTTTTCATGCAAACATTTTTAATTCATTGTACAACTTTACTCGCAGACAACTGGCAACGGCAACCTTTTTCATCGATGAGAATCGAATCCAGCACGAAATTATACGATACCTGATGCAATCTTTTTAATAAAGTAGATCCAGCTTTTTTACAGGTTAAAGACGGAATGAACGCGGTAGCCGAAGGGAAGTTATCGAAGCAAGAAGAGATGCCGAATGAAAGTAACAATCGTTACGAGCCCGTAACAAAAGTGCCCTCCAGACACAGAAATAATTTATTCGCGTCTCCCTCTGCCAAATAAAGTAAAAACTTCCGGAATAATTAACGAAGCTCGACTGAAACGGAATACATTATCGCATATCCAGCTCCACCAGTGCTCGTTCAACACTATTTAATACAAATGAATACTTGATACTGATTATATGCAAACCGCCAACAAAGTCGAATATTATAAGATAAGCTGAAGAAGATATACATTCACAGCACTCGAATCTGTGTAACTAGACTGCGAATCCTCGTTTCGAACATCTACAAATCTGAAAAATAATATTCATCTTTCTCTTGTACCGATCTTACAAATTTTATACTACTCTTATAAAATCGTGCAGACAGATCCACGGTTTCTGCAATAATTTTTAAACAGTATAAATATCGCAGTTAATATTTTCATCGTCGACACCAAGAAATTAAACATGTAATTTCAGTTAAAATAAAAGCAAGTAGAACTCCGCATTTCTAAACATAATTTAAAAATAGCAGAAGCATCTTAGCTATTATTTTTATTAGTTTATCATTCCTCTATCGTTGAAACAAGAATGTCAATGAAAGTTAGCCGGTGTAAGTTTCTTACGGCAGGATGAGCAATAATTAACGTCGAGATAATTGCAGGACAAAGTTTCGAACAAAGAAACTCGGTGGATCGCAGTACATTTTTGATTGTCCGCTTTCAAATGAGAGCACCGATTACGCAAACGCGTTCAAGAATTGATAAGAAAAGTTGGACGGGACTTTCATCAAATTTCGTGCCTCTCGGTCGCGTCGCAGAGATTCGACGTTCTATCGGCCGACTAAGCTTAGAACGACCTAAAGCCTGGTACGTAATGGAATCAAGCATTAAAGACGTACAATGCCACGATCACATGGAACGCGATCCATCTCGACGCATGTATCTACACAAGCGTGCACAGCTCGTCGAGCTGCAAAAGGAGGAAACAAGTACAATGGCGATCCTTATTTTCTCCACCGTCTTCTTCTACGTATTACAGACTGTCCGTGAAGATGAAAAGTATTACGACTCGAGCAATGTCGCCACTCCTGGAAAAATGAAAAGAGATTCCTCTCGAACAATAATAAAATGAACCTATTTAGCTTGATCAATTCGGGAATCCTCCAACGCGTTAAATACTCTAAAGCTTTGCAATTAATTTTCTATACTTAGCACTAAATCTTATTAAAATGTTTCAGCTTACGAAAAAGACAAAGCTGGATTTAATTATTTATTTGTTATTGCTTTAAACCGAGTGGTTTATATAGCAAATACAATATCATTACATTTAGCTTATATTAAATAGGTGTTATACATTGTTTCTAAATTCTTAGGGAACATTGTAAAACTAGATTTATTTAGATTTTGTTCAATTTTTGTTAGAATACGTTCTTGGATAATGAAAATTTTTCGAATAAATGTAAAATGACAAATATGGAACGTATAAATAGTTTAGTGGTACCGAGTGTGGCAAATATAATGTTACGAGTTCTACAGACTTCCTAAATTTTTCTAATTAAATTGTAACCGATGCACAAAGATAAAAGGTTGGAAGAGGATGAGCAGCTGTCGCGGAGTTGATCTCGATGCAGGATGTTCCAGGTTCGCATCAATATGATGTACAGCCTCGCTGAAAGTTCTGCTCCAGATTTGCAATTCATTGGAAATCAAGTAATCAATGTTTCCAAGTTTCGACGGAGTTCCTGTGAAAAATGACTCCCCGTCTATAGCACTGCGGTTCCTTGCTCCATCAATTAAGCATGACCTAGAGACATTTAATTTTCTTCGAGTTAACGTATGTACGTCGAACGACATTCTTTGAGAGTGCACCTATTGTTGCGTTTGGATAGTGCCATTCATGTAAGATATATCGTTTCATCGACCCGATTCGATGCAAGTTTAATTGAAATTGTTCGCAATCTTTTCTTCTTTGTATAGTTCATAGCTAGACAACGAATTTTATGCGTTCGTGACAAAAAATTAGTAGATATAATTTACAACAGTAAAAACATTCGAAGAATTTCAACAGACGATTATACTGTTTACAACGTATTAAACATATCAACTTACTTACTGGAAGCTTATTGATTTTTGTTGATTATGCTACATCTAAGAGGAACTCGAACAACTAGGTGTACAAATTAATTCGTGGCCCTTTCTTCATTCATTTACGTCTTGGATATAAACTGAATAATTTTCTGTACGTTTAGGCCACTTTACAGAGTTTCATTTCAGATATGAAATGAAGGTTTTATTAATCCTATTTCTTATACTTTTTTCTATCTTGAAGGAGGTATCGACGAATGACGTTGAAGAGAACAATACAGGTAATAATCTGAAGAGTCTAGCTGTGACGAGTAGTAATAGCACGTTCATGTCGGAGCTGCGATATGAAGCCATAAGAACGTCGATCAGAGCGGCGATAAAAGCTGCGGAAAAATACCTTTCTTTGGTCTGTTTATAGCGGAACTGTGATAATAGTACAATTTCAGTCGTCCAATGTTTCACAAAGAAGAACCACGCAAACATCAGTGATTCTGAAAGAGAATTACCATTACCTCCAAATCCCACAAAATGGAACCTTGGAATAAGTCAATCTACTAAACGGTCACCATTCTGTGTACCCTATTTATGCTAAAAGACATGAATTTAAAAAGTATCATAATTTATTTCATCTCGTGACTTGACTAAAACCATCAACACCTCGTTTCTAAGAAAAATGGGACATCTAATATGTGCCAAATATGATTAATCAATTGAAAAAGCTGCGGACTAATTAGTGGTATAAATTTCAAGAGTCTCATTATCTATTACATCTCGTGAATTGGCCAAAACAATCAGTGCCTGGTTTATAAGAAAAATGGCACATCTAATATAGTAGCTAAAAAATTCAAATTTAGAAAGAAGTGACGATTAATCAGTTGAAGAGGATACGTACTAATTAGTGGCATAAATTTCAAGAGTCTCATTATCTATTACATCTCGTGACTTGACCAAAACAATCAGTGCCTGGTTTATAAGAAAAATGGCACATCTAATATAGTAGCTGAAAAATTCAAACATAGAAAGAAGTGACGCTTAATCAGTTGAAAAGGATACGTATTAATTAGTGGCATAAATTTCAAGAGTCTCATTATCTATTACATGTCGAGACATGGCCAAAACAATCAGTGCCTGGTTTACAAAAAAATGGCACATCTAATATAGTAGCTAAAAAATTCAAACATAGAAAGAAGTGACGATTAATCAGTTGAAGAGGATACGTATTAATTAGTGGCATAAATTTCAAGAGTCTCATTATCTATTACATCTCGTGACTTGGCCAAAATAATCAGTGCCTAGTTTGTAAGAAAAATGGCACATCTAATATAGTAGCCAGAAAATTCAAACTTAGAAAGAAGTGACGATTAATTGAAAAGGATACGGATTAATTAGTGCACCTAATAGAATAATTGCATCGACCTGAGCCAGCTGCCGTGACTAATATAACGAATTTGACAAAGCTCACAGGTGGTACTTGGGAGCTGGGCGAACTGCTCTGCGATTCTTGGGTTTCCCTCGACGTTCTCCTCTGTACTGCCAGTATACTATCGTTATGCGCTATATCCATAGACAGGTAAGTTGTCCACAGTGTTCCGAAATCGCGGCACGTAGACGAGACAAGATTACGAGACTGGTTTTTCTTATGCACATCGAACAAACCGTCTCACCAACACCGCCCCGATCCCTGTATCAACGAGGAAACGTTTTCCCAAAGTCGAATCGACCAAGTGCTAGCTCCCAGTTTACTCGGCGAGAACATCGACGATAGAGGATCGACGAAAGTTTGTTCGAGATTTTGCAGGACAGTCAAGGGAAACTGTTTACCGCGGATTAACGTCCCAATCACGTCCCTGACTTGTTCTGTCCGAGCGTATCCCATCGATCCCGCACCAATACAGCGCTGAAAATTAGACTTAAACGACCCCTTATTTTCTATTCGTCTTTATCATAACTAGACTGCGGATGTTTATGCAATTTGCAATGTTTGTAGACGAATTTTAAGCATGCGAAATGAAATAAAACTTGTTTTTAATGGTAGTAGCCTTTGTAGATTTGAAATTAGTATAAATTGTACTGAACTCTGTCAAATTTTGTATTCTACCAGTTTTTGAAAATATTTAGGAGTCTTAAATGCATAAAGATCTGCAGTCTAATCACATAATGTATGAATTTTATTATAATTGCACTTCCTGAAGAGGGTGCATAAATATTTCCGAGCTTAAATCATTTTCACGATTTTCTCTATTCCTATTAGACTATACATACACCTTGTATTTTGTTAAAATTTTCAAGAATGTTTTCCGCGGTTTAACCATATTAATAAAGCTACAGTTTCTCTATACTGCCAAAGCAGTCGCAATTATGAAACTTCTTTAATTCTGTTTGAACATTTTAATTTTCAACCCACAGACACTCCTTGCAGCTCTGAGCATATTAAAACATTTTACAACTGCAAACTGCACGTCTGAGAGTATTTTAGTAAATTTTTCTAGTTTTTTTGGGCAGTCAAAATTTGTGAGGACTATATGCGAAAGAAACACTGTGCATACTTGTTCAGCTGTTTTCAAAATAGTAATCAGGTTTAGTTATTGTAGAATACAGTTTGAAATTTGTCTCATGTGATCAAAAATACGAATCACTTTGGATTAGACGACATTACCAAACGATGTGATGAAAATGATAAATTACATTATTATGCATATTGGGTGATTAACAATTCCTCTGCGAGCAAGCGATGCATTAAAATTATAATAGTCTGCTGCTCTGCATCGACTAATGGTAATAATAATTAAAAGGCCTTTACGAGCGTGTCGTGACTGATGCCGGTAACTAACAAAATATTATTTTACGTACAGATCTACAGGTTCTGTATTTCAAAATATGTATCTTCCATTATCCCAATTTATTAAAAGTTTTTAGAGAAGAAGTAAATTTCTAACACACTGTCTCTCGTGACCTATATATAATATTCTCTAGAGATTTTCAGTTTTCGTATTTCAAACCTAAATCAATGTATTACATTATTTCCATTTATTAAAATTTTCAGAGAAGAAGTAAATTTTTATCACACTGTCTCTCGTGGCCTATACACAATATTTTCTAAAGATTTTCAATTTTCGTATTTCAAACCTAAATCAATGTATTACATTATTTCCATTTATTAAAATTTTCAGAGAAGTAAATTTTTATCACACTGTCTCTCGTGGCCTATACACAATATTTTCTAAAGATTTTCAATTTTCGTATGTCAAACCTAAATCAATGTATTACATTATTTTCATTTATTTAAATTTTTAAAAGCAGAAGCAAATATGTAACAAACTGCTATCTGTCTATGCAAAATATTTTTCTTTCGTACAGAGATTTGCAGTTTCTGTGTTTCGCATTGTAGTGCGCGCGGTCTGCGCGGAAAGAGGTTCACTGATCTAATCACATAAAAATGGTCCTGTTTTCCCTAGAGGCTGTCGAGATTTCCTCTTCAAAGAAGCCTTCACCTTTCTGTGTACATCTTTTGTTTCCGTCGCGTATCTTTCATGTTTTCAAACATTCCTGGAACATCTCATCTCGGAGTTTCTCTTGCATCAAACAATTTCAAACGATGATCTTTGAGCAGTAACCTGAATTTAGCCACTGCAGACAGAGAGAGAAAGATCATAATCTTTTTGACAAATGTGTTCGCCAGACTTTACAGTAAAATTTAAGACCGATATACCAAGACATGAACAGTTTACGAAGATCCAATTCGGAAGTGTTCGATTGATTAAAATTGTTCGCTCGCGTAGATCACCGGACATAGAAAGTTTCGCGAGGAATCTGCAGCTGTGGATCAGCTCGGTAAACAGCTGCGAAGATTGATGGTTCTGTAATTGTTCAAGAACACAGGAATTGAATATATGAACTTTACTCGTGTTAATATTCTCCATTTTTAACGATCGTAAATTTTGTATATGCACTATATGATATCGGCGCTACAGGTTCGATCACGAATACAAAAAATAGCAATTCCGCAGTATTATAACGTTTTATGCAGTATTATTTCAACGTTTCGGTTCAGTTTTGAACCATTATCAAGAAAAGTCCGCGTCTGTGAAAATTAAAGTAATCAAATTTGTTATTCATTAAACTGACTATTTAATAGTTGTGAAAATTAGGTATTTATACATACTTGCTATTTTGTGAAAAACGTGTTCACTCGTGTTGGTGCAAAAATAAATATGTAAACCATCTGCACCATGTAGATTCCCATAAAAGAACAATATTTCGTATTTTTAATAGATCTATTAATTTCTGCATTAGTAGGTACTTCCTAAATGATCATCTAAATAATTTAAATAATCATTCGATTCAGTATGAATTAATTATTCGTGTGTTAGGAATTATTAATGGAATTTAACACGTCGATCCTTCTATCCAGATTTATTGCAAGTCTCGTTCAAGCGAATTGCGTGTCGCGTTTGGACTAATTTCAATCAGAAAAACACCAGAAAAATGTTAGTAAATGTTTCATGAAAAAGGGTTATCGAAAAGAAAAATGTTTTGTGATTGAGTCAGTATTGTCTCGTCGAATTCTCGAAGATCTGGTTTCCGGGCTTCCGAGGAGATATACGTCGGATAAATATTTCACGAATATCGTGCAGATCTCTTACACATACGTCGAGGCATTACCGTACTTCGAGGCTCGTATTGAAACTTCGTGAGCATATTTAGAAGATACAGTATCAGTTTTACATTTCTCAGTCGTTTGCATGAGTTGACCCTGCTTAATGATCCTTGGCGATTTGCCTCCTCCACACACAGCTAAACGAGGTCAATTTCCGTTCAAGGTATCTAGCCATAACTCAACCACTAACATATAGCCGACGACGTCGAAGTAAAAGACTGGCTGGTCTGATGATTGTCGCAGTCTGGGTCCTAGCCGGCGCCATAACCAGCCCTCCTTTGTTGGGATGCTTTCCACGTGCAACAAATCGCGACACTAAAAAATGCTCGTACAATATGGACTCCTCGTACGTGATATTCTCCGCGATGGGATCGTTTTTTCTACCGATGCTGGTCATGCTTTACGTTTACGGGAGAATATCTTGCTTGATCGCGAGCCGCCATCGGAACCTGGAGGCCACCGGCAACGAGAACATACAGCCACGCAAAAAAATCCTGGTAAGGATCCCTGTCAATCGGATGGCTACAAATACACGGCTCAAACTCGCCAAATACGTTTAGTTCGAATTTTGGCGAGGGGCCACCTTGGATATACAAAATTCAGTGAATTATGCAAGGTTTTCTTATAGCTTTAAGAACTTTGGGAACAATTTTATATATAGCTTTTGTTATAAAAGACTTGAAAAGTGACCAATTTTAAATATAACTTCTGTTACGGATAGAGTGAATTGGAAGAATTTTAAAATATTGTTATACGATTATCGATATGTTAAATGTATTAACACTTTACCGACCGGAAGCCTATTTATAGGATTTTCAATAATTCTGCTGTACCAAAAAAAAAGCATAGAAATTTTCTTTGACATTGCAATCTTAAATGAAACTATTAGACGACGTTATTGAGGGTGACTTAGTTAGTTCATACTAAATGCTAAATGAAAATTTACTTAATTTACCCATGTACCATACATTTTTCAAAAATATGCAATAATCACCGGTCGGTAATGTGTTAAGAAAGGAAGTACATTTCTATTTCTCTCCAATTTCTTTCAATTTAGGTTGAAAATGTTTACTTTGCATTAACATCCGCTGTGTAGTTATAAAAGTCTTGAGGAGTGACCTATTTTAAATATAGCTTTTGTTATAAAAGTCTTGAGGAGTAACTGGAGAGAAAAATTTTCTAAGAATGTGATCAAAATAATATTTATGATTTTATCCCCGTTCCTTTTCTTTGCCTTCTAATGCAGGAGCGTAAAACATGAAAGTTTGCGACGCTAATAAAATGATTCCTAACCAACTTATTAACTGCGCTTGAAGAGCGAATCAGACGTGGATTACAGTTTCTCCGGAAAGTCGAACAAGCACGCGTAAATGAGAGATCGATCGACAATTTGAATCTATTGAGACGAATATTTACAAATCTAACACAGCACCGTTCAATAAAATCGTATTATGCAATGCGAAACTGATCGCTCATCTGCTTTCCTACTGTTTTACAGTCTAAGAAATGGCAGATACGAGCTAAAAGAAAATATAAAATAGTTTCAATTAACCATTGACGTGGCTTAATTTAAGAAGCAGTTTCTTCCTGCCTTTTCAAATGTTTCTCGTTTTATTAAAGCGGCGAGCTGTTACGAATTTCCCACGGGGAAGCTCGCGAAATGGCGTAACAAATAAAATTCACTGGACACCCATAAAATATTAATTATGCCTCTCGCATCGTCGGTTGTTTTGCGTCATTCGATAAGATTCCATGTATACTCTTTTAAACCCACGTTAACGGAAAAATAGATTCAACAAAACCAGTGGTGCAGCTTTTTTCCTCACGAGGAAAAGGCAACGGGAAGATGATAAACTCTTCATTTCGTTTCTTGCCTTTGCACGAGGTATGGAAACATAAATCATCTTCTTGCAATGTTTTATTCAGTGCACCGTGAAAAAGTGTCGAAAATTTGCATTCTATTCCTCGAATAAAAACTGGTTTCGCGCGTCCTCGTCAACCGCGAAAAGTCGAAACTCTAAGAGCTGTACCATTTACGTCGGCCGCAGATCCCCAATTAGCTCTAAAACAGTGAAAAGGGTCACTGTGTCACCGACCTTAATAGTGTCGGATTCCCTGCGTTTCATAATGATGTAAGATAAAACCTCTATCAATTATACGAACGCAACAGATCCGAAACTCTGCCAGCAATTTTGAAGCGAGAACATCTAATCCGGTGAAACACATTGAAACAAGCTTTCAGTAAAGAATTGCCAATCATACACCATCATTGGAAAGGAACATCTTAAACAGTGCGATGTACTTTATTATGCTTAAGAACGTCTTCGAAAAAAGAACTGTGGAAATTCGTTTTGAGACGAGCTTAGTGTCAACGATTTTCCTCCGGAGATTTAATACACGATCGTTCAATTTTCATCGGAAGTGTAGTCAATTTCCGTTTTGTATACGGCAACCTCTTATATTTTCCGCAAGAACAGTTTAGGAGGGTGGGAATAGAGTCACCCTTTAAGACGCGCCGAGGTAGATCGCCGTCGAATTTTGTCCCACAATGTTGGAACAGAAAAAACCAATTTTTACATTCATTACTAGACTGCGGATTTTTATGCATTTGTGAAGAAACTGACCGAGTGAAATATAAAACAGTAAAGGATTAGAAAACTTTAAGAACATTGCAGTCTTGTTTCTAATGCAATGAAGTCATTAAGGGATGAAATCAATTTTCATTCTATCCTTACTTCTCACAATCAATGAAGAACATTTTCATTTTGAATAAAGATCCGTGGCCTAGTTGTTACCATTAATGAATTTTGTAAATATTATACATGCATAAATATATATAATGAATTTAAGTGGAAATTTCATTCCGATATCTTTTATGGTTTAAAAGTTATAGCCAAATAAAGTAAGGGGTACATTTGAAGCTACGGCATTTGTACAAATAAATAGTAAAAAAACAATATTTTGAGTGGATACTCTTGTTTTCGCTATAAAGTTTGTCAGTTATAATCTTAACACTTTACCTACCGGAAGCCTATTAATAGGATTCTCAATAATTGTGCTGTATCAAAAGAAAGCATAGAAATTTTCTTTTACATTGCAATCTTAAATGAAATTATTAGATGACGTTATTGAGGATGAGTTGTTAGTTCACAATAAAAATTGCTGTTACTATTTAAAGTTCCATTAAAAAGTTTTTAGCCATGTACCAGATTTTTCAAAATTATGCAATAATCATCGGTCGGTAATGTGTTAAAATTGTCGATGTTGACAGATCGAACGAGCGAAGAGTATCAGAATACGAAGAACCGAATGCATGGCGAATACCGTGAGCTGCGAGAGGACATCCGAAGAAGTGGACCCCCCGGCCACAAGCAAAAAGTCTGGGATCGTACGTAGTCATCAGCAGAGTTGCATTAACAGAGCAGTGAAAGAGACAAAAACAGCTGGCACTTTAGCAGTGGTCGTGGGTGGATTCGTGGCGTGTTGGTTACCGTTTTTCATCCTCTATCTGGCCACCCCTTTCATACCCGTGAACCCGCCGGATGTACTTATGCCAGCGTTAACGTGGCTAGGTATTTACCATTTCGTTTCGACGCGTTCGATGTTGTCCGGAACACTAAAACCGACTGGAAATGTTTGCTTGCAAATAAAAAATCACCGAAATCCGCGAGCGCGGCACTCTAACGAAAGCTTCACCAGCAGGCATTCTCCACATTTTTTAGTTGATTCTTCTCGTTGATTTCCATTTCTTTTTTTCTAATTAGAGTGCGGATCTTTATGCTAAATAATAATTTGATTCTTCAATTTTTCATCACTCTGTTTTTCTATTCTATCTCTTTCCAATTTGTTCTAAACATATAATTAGATTGCGGACGTTTGTGTGAAGTTTTACGAACAAATTTATAGAAAAAGAAATTCTTTACCTCGTTAGAGCCTTTGTTAAGCAAGCTTGTGCTGCACCCTCGTAAACGCTTCACCGACAGGCTGTTCGCACAATGCATCTTTTAGTCCATCAAAGTGAAAACGCCCTATTTGTATATTTTATTTATTTTCAAATTGCTTTAATGCACTCCCGTATAACGTGAACAGAAAATTTTAAACAATGTTTTGTACGGTCATATATTTCTTTGAAGTAAAAAATTGTAAATGCACTGGAATATAAAAATGTTCTGCGTCAATTGCAAGGGACAGACGCGAATTAAAAAGTTCTCTGATCCCTTAATAATATTAACAAGCTAAAAATAATATGTTTTAAATCTACAGTCTAATAAAAATGGAACAGAATTTGTTCGTTCGAAATGTAAATCCAAAATTGAAGGAATACTATCATTGTAGGCACCATTTCTGAGGAGTGTGCGAGGGGTTAGCCCATCGCTTTGTCGCCTATTAGAAGGATCGATGCTATAAACGCACAAGCTCCGCAGTCTAGTTAGAATTATAAACGATCGCGGCCATTTGTTCATTTTTCAATGTACGCTTTTGCAAGCGAAGCTCGGGAAGAACGTTTCAGGATTGCACGCGAGTATAATGTTGATTTGTTGATTCCAGGCTGGATCAATTCGGCGATAAACCCGTTCATATATGCGTTTTACTCGGCCGACTTCAGATTAGCATTTTGGCGACTTACATGCCGGAAGTGTTTCAAGAGCAGAACCAACTTGGATCGTAGCAATCGAAAATTGCCGGTTCCAGCGAACGGGAAGAAAGAAACTTCGAGGGCGTGAAGACCAACAAGCGGAAACTCCTCGACCACTGTGATTGAGTCTTAGGCCACTGTGATTTATCGAAGGCCTAGCGCGCACAAATGATCCCTCGCTCTTAAACGGTCAGTTTTCCTTTCAGCCCTTGATACGGTGAATTAGTTTAACGACCGCGGACGCGAGACACACCACGAACGTAGCCGAAAGTCCAGTCTGAAGGTCCTAGAAACGTTAGGAGACTCTCTTCTATACGGTGGCTAAACGCAGAATTAGGCCTGAATTTTTTCTATACTTGTTCACACAAGCAACTTTTCTACAACTACTTGTCCTAGAGTACTCCTAGTGTTCTCCGATGAAATCGACATTGTTTTACTGTACACACTTCCGTATGATTCCCTGAAAATACTATGTTTCATTCTCATACGTTCCTCAGGGTGAAAACTCAACTATCTATATTTGTTTACTTACTGTAAAACAATTTAACCTTTGTATGCAAAATTGGTGCAAATGAAAACATTTAATAGATAAAGTATTAATGATTTCGGCGCAACGGTTCGATCAATTAAACGCGATAAAGCTCGATAACATTAATAACATTTACAATGGATGGTGAAAATAACAGAACAATCACTAATTTTTTTACGTCAATATATATGAAAATGATCCACATAAGGATCGAAACGTTGAAAGTTTAAATTAATTTGTAAAATTGCTTTATCGTGTAACATTTAATCGTTGGATAATGAGGAATTAAGTAAAATTTCTATAAAACACAAGAGTATTGTCAATGATGTTGATCCAGACAGGGAAACATTGATTTATATCAACTGACTTCTTTTTGTCAGTGAGATGTGTTTCTTACAAAAATGTGACGTTATAAATGCAGCATAATTTGCTGTTTTAAAGTGTAAAACAGGAACAGATGAAATATTATCTTAGGCTCTTTTATGTGACTATTCCTGAGGAGCGTACGACAGTTAATTCGGTTGAATAAACTGTGCGACGACATTTTTTCTATGAAACCTCTGTCCACGCTGCGAACGACTTCCAATAGCGTTCACTATTTTTCTGTTCATCGACACTGTCCGTTTCATTAAATAGTGTACACTAACGTTACAAATGTTTAGTTATGTCGTGTTAACATTTAAGTAGAACGAACGGTATGAGACGAATGGTGCGAGTAAGTGTACACCGTTTTGTGTTATTAATATAACGAAATTGCTATGTGTCGTACAGATTGAAACTTGAATTTTTATAGCAAGCCATCGAATGTGACAGAAATATTAACAAACAATACAAGTAGGGCACTGTTCGACGAACCTTCATTTTACTCGACAGAGATGAAACGGACAAAGAATACAGTACAATTTAAAAGTATCTGAAACAATGGTACTAATTTCCCGATCACCTATGGTGGAGTAACAATACGCTTACGGCAATGGAAGCTAATCAGCAGAGAGCATAATATTCCGCGGAACAGCATGGTTGTCAGTGAATGAAACTTAAACAATTTGTATGCGCTAAGCTTACTGCGATTTCTATTGCGTCAACTGTCAAACAAATTTCTTGAAGCATACGAATGACACCTCGGTCAGATTCGTTTTTAAGTATTTCATTCGCAGAACCATCGAGCAGACGGAACAAAAAGTGCGATTAAATTGATTGTTTAGCGTACTTCGATTTCTCGAGAGAAACTGCTTCTGTACGATTTGTATTAAGATTCGTTTAGCCATATACTTATTTATTTATTTATTTATTTATTTATTTATTCGATTAATCAGAAAATGTGTTATATTTGAACAAACTTGTGTGCGTCGACTGTATCGAAAATTTTCGTGTTAAGGTTCGCTTAGCCATTTATTTATTTATTTATTCGATTAGTCGTCAAATGTTTTATATTCGAACGAACTTTAAGTGCGTAAATAAAATTTCATACTCGCATTATAGAACCTAGAATTAAATAATAGATTATAGAGATAGTCTTCCTTCGTCATTACAACACTGTATTTCCTATATTTATGAACGCATGGTCGTGCGTCTACATCTGTAAATGTAGAAATTATGCAAGTATACGGATTTTATAACATTCTGGAACTGATATTTCACTTCGGAAATCCCCTCAAACCTTATCTGTTCTTTTTCCCTCTTTGTTGTGTACGCTAATTACGCAACGCCTGCGTTTATTGTATCCTCGTATCATTGTGGCATGGAAACAAAGAAAAATCACGCGATTTTCTCATTACCAACGTGATTTCCATTAGGCATTCTAATAAATAAAACGAAACTAATCCGTTTTAGTTCGTGCGAGTGTAGAAGGTAACAAACAGCCAGAGAAAGCCCAACGGAAAGCCATTGTAGAATCCTTGTAACGGAATGTCGATCGTGAGGAGCGAAATAGAAACATAATTTTTAAAATAGATAGACATTTATACAGCGTATTCTTGAATTCAGATTTTGAGTGTATATGAATTTCGAGCGCAATAAGAATACTGTAAAAACTTCGTATAGTGCTGTAAAGTGTGGAATAAGGTTCACGAAACATCATAAAATATGTAAAGCGAAATGCTATAATAAATTGTTTTATATGGATCACCGATTTGTACGGATTTCTTCTGCGAACTTTTGTCTTTTGGTATTGGAAACGCTTTGTTGTTTAGAAAAAAAATAACTTGGTACCTAGTGGCTGGAATTGGGTATTTTTTGGTGTAAAACGTTTCTGGCGATTCTACCATATTCTATAACATTTGTGACTTGATCAAATTGGTACAACAAACTAGAGGGGGGTTGTTGCTCGCTCGCTTCGCGAGTAGAGTTGTTGAAGCTCGCGGGTAGGACTGCTCTTGCGAAAGGGTTAGTGGTACGCATTGCTAGTGGGGCCTACAGGGCTATTAATGCACTTTTTATTTCGTGTGTGACTCTCCACGAGCCACACAAAGAACTTCCCGATTTTACGTTTTAAGAAGATTATATGTTTTCAGGGAAAGTGATTATAACACTGTATTGGGCATATAGAGTATGTCCAACCACATGATCCCCTTCGAAAGACAACCTGCTCTTCACTTTTCGGTTCCCCTTCTGAAGGCAACCCGCTCGTCAATTTCAATTCCCCTTCGAAAGGCAACCCGCTCTTCACTTTTCGGTTCCCCTTCTGAAGGCAACCCGCTCGTCAATTTCAATTCCCCTTCGAAAGGCAACCCGCTCTTCACTTTTCGGTTCCCCTTCAGGAGGCAACCCGCTCGTCAATTTTCGGTTCCCCTTCGAAAGGCAACCCGCTCTTCACTTTTCGGTTCCCCTTCTGAAGGCAACCCGCTCTTCACTTTTCGGTTCCCCTTCAGGAGGTAACCTGCTCGTCAATTTTCGGTTCCCCTTCGGAAGGCAACCCGCTCTGCAATTTTCGGTTCCCCTTCGGAAGTCAACCCGCTCTTCAATTTTCAGTTCCCCTTAGAAAGGCAACCCGCTTGTCAGTTTTCGGTTCCCCTTCGGAAAGCAACCCGCTCGGCGTTTTAGCGTGACAGAACTATTTTATATAATAGAAAGATATATATATATATATATATATATATATATATATATATATATATATATATATATATATATATATATATATATATATATATATATATAGTTACGTTTGCTTCTACGGTGGATACGCCTCTCGTATAAATTGCAATGTTGAATCAGCTCCTTTCGAAAAAAACTAAAAAACTACTTCACCAAAATGGACCAAAATCTAATCAGCTCTAAGTTACAGCGGGGAACATCCATTGCATCATTCATTATTCTGATCGCGATGTTACTTTTTCAGAAAACGTTCACGAAAAATTTGATACCATAGAAACGGACATACGCACACACACACACACATACCGACATTTTGATAAAAATAGTCTAAAATGACTCCAATGACCATGAAACGTGAACATAACATAACGTGAACGTGAACATAAATCGGGAAGTTAATAAATATATTCCGCATAATCAAGATAGAAAAACTTCTCAGAATCTAGTCGCCCAAGAAAAAAATTATTTTAGTCTAAAAATGTTTCTATTAATTCAGCAAATTTAGATCCTGTCTCAGATTCCCATAATTAATTAAATATGTATGTCCTCTTTTTTAAAAATAGCGCTCTGCGTGACTGTGATCGATGTCGATAATGTAGAATTCTACTTTGTCAAGATGCCGATAATGTTAATTCCTGTTTTATAATTTCGAAGAAGAATCAGTTGATGGTAAAGTTTGTTTACCAATTTCAAATGTTAAAAGAACTATAATTATAATCTGAGAAGTTAGTCAAATGCGTAGAATTATTAGAAACATTTGACGACCAAAATCGTGAATTCTGAGCTACTGGTGTCTGAGACATTGATGTTTTTTTATTTATAGGTTTCTTAGGTATAAAACAATCGCTATTACGTCAAATATTTATTGATTACGCGATTTTTACCAATTATTTTTGCGTGGTAAACATGCAAAAACTTTCCCTGCACATTATCATTGCCTTAGAATGTTTCTTTACGCCTTAGATTGCCAGTATTACATCATACTTTACAGATTTTGTTGCCTCCATTAGACATTATTGAAAATTTCTATATTTTTAGAATATTTGTTTACTTTTCCTCATCGTTGAAAACATTGTTTCAACAGTGAGTGCTGTTTACAACGTATTGTAGACGTTAAATGTAAATCGCCTTGATGCAAATGTTACATGATTTGGCGTTTTGTGTTGCCTACCTGCCTACCAACTTTGAAATACGACGACCATTGAGACTTAGTATTTGTGAACATGGCGCGAGGTAGTAGTGCTGGCTTTGACAGGCATATTACGATATTTTCGCCTGAAGGACGGCTTTATCAAGTGGGTAAGATCCTTAAAAACTTATTTTACAAAGCTGAATGATTCGTCATTAATATTTCACCAACATCATTCACATTATTCGCTAAAAAAACATACCGATTCTTGAACCGGGAATCATGACATGGCGTGATCTGCAATTTTGAACTTACTAACTATTTGCAAATTAAATGCTTTGCAGAATATGCGTTTAAAGCGATAAATCAAGGTGGTTTGACATCCGTCGCCGTGAAAGGAGTCGACACTGCCGTTTTCGCGACTCAGAAGAAAGTGCCTGTAAGATAACCTTAACTATTATTACTTCTTCTATCCTCCATTTTAATTCATTCGTCGTATTTATTTGCAGGATAAACTACTTGATGCATCCAGCGTGACTCATATTTTCCAGCTTACCGAACACATAGGATGCCTTATGACTGGCATGATAGGTGAGCAAAATTATTATAGCATCTTTGATGCAAATACTACGGCATGTTTTCTATTTCAGCTGACAGCAGATCTCAGGTGCAACGTGCTCGCTACGAGGCAGCGTATTTCAAATACAAGTACGATTATGAAATTCCTGTAGATGCACTGTGTCGGCGTATCGCTGACATCAGTCAAGTATACACGCAAAACGCAGAAATGCGACCTCACGGATGTTCTATGATGCTTATTTCGTATGATAAAGAAAAAGGTCCCTGCGTTTATAAGGCCGATCCTGCTGGATATTTCTGTGGCTACAGAGCCATTTCTGTTGGTGCTAAACAGACAGAAGCTAATTCTTATCTTGAGAAGAAGTTGAAGAAGAAACAGAACTACGATCACGACGAAACAATACAATTAGCTATTACATGTTTGTCCACTGTTTTATCTGTTGATTTCAAACCAACAGAGATTGAAGTCGGCGTGGTATCGAAGGATAATCCCAAATTTCGGTAATCACAGGAGACTGTTAACCGTTTGGACTTGATATCTTTCAATGTAGTAGATTTTTACACTATTCACGTGAAATTGAAACCTGTTTTTCCTTACATTTGTATTTATAATAATTTAAAAACTGTTTCAAATAATAATATACAGAGTCACCATTCGAGTGCAAAAGGTTAACTGTGCTTTGCTTATGAATATTGCTTTGTTATAACTTGTTTTTTTCAAAGATGAAAACTGAAATGTGCTCGTTACCATAATAGCTGTTTACTGCATTCCTAAATGAATGCATGTGCAAAGAAATAGGATAGACAGCTCTTATGTTATGTTAAAAAGAGATAATAATTATTATATTTTACTGTTTCAGAACTTTAACGGAACAAGAAATTGATAAACACCTCACTATAATTGCTGAGAAAGATTAATAATTTTTATGTATAATTCAATATGAATAAATGTCATGTCACACTTTATATACTTTTTTACTCCAATACTTTTAGGTACTCTAGAAAAATTATATAACTGTTAACAGATGAATAAATTATACAGACTCGTCTATTACATGAAAAAGTTTATTTCCAGTGCATTGTCCTTATAGTAAATTGAAAAATTAGAAAGTTCGTAGAAAATTATTTTCCTGATGCTGTTGCCAATGGATTTCGTAGAACTAAAATAACAGAGTCTCCTCTCAAGAACATTTTCGTGATAAATCTGTCCTTGTTCACTGGTTTCGCCTGTAGAAAAGAATTAGGTCAGTTATAAGAAACGAGCTGTGTATCAGCATGAAATTTGTTAAAATATCTATAGTACCTTCTTCTTCCCTTTTCCTGTACGTGGAAGTTCAGTCCACATTTCTTTTACATTCTCTAGAACCATATTGCAATGTCTGTCAAATGCTTTCACTCTTCCCAATAATTTCTTATTGTTCCTACAATTGATTAAAACTTGAGTGTTGTTTTTCACAGATTGAGTGAGAACTGAGAGTGGTCCAGTGTTGAATTCTTCCTCTTCGCGTTTTGCTAGCTCCTCTGGAGTCATCTCAGATTTTGGTTTCGTTAAAGAAGACCTGCAAGGAAGATAATATAAAAAGAAAAATCTAATAAAGCAGAGTTGATAGAAGATAAAATAGGAATATTTCACATCGGAAGAAAAATTTGGTTTCTGAATTAGAATAACTCCGAGTGCAAAGGATTCAATTCATCAATATTAACAATTATAACCGGTAATCAATAATTGCCGACTAACTTCGTCAATTGATTGAGC
Organism: Lasioglossum morio; assembly: GCA_916610235.2. Taxonomy (NCBI): domain Eukaryota; kingdom Metazoa; phylum Arthropoda; class Insecta; order Hymenoptera; family Halictidae; genus Lasioglossum; species Lasioglossum morio. The sequence continues at coordinate 18,994,844 of OU744323.1, read as the reverse complement.
GAATCGCTAGTTTTGATAATAAATCTTTTCTTAATCATAGACATTCATTAATCAATTGAATTAGAAATATTAACCAAGTATTGAAAAGATCTTTTCAATCTGTAAATAACTACTATTTAAGAAATATAAGAATCCAAACAAACAATGGAGGTTATATTCCTTTTATCAAATAGGCAGATGTATTAAAGTAACAGAGAATATTGCACAAATACTTACATTTTTGTACTGTTTTTTAAATAAATGTATAGAATAACGATAATTTTCTTTTAACGACTACTTTTAATCAATACACACTTTTATCAAGTTTTGAAAACACACAGAACAAGACACTTTATAGCAATTGCGAGCGCTGCTTCCTTCGTTTGTGCAACCGTTTTTGAATACGTAGGTTATGTTGCGCGTTTTATTTTATGTTAGGTTGTATGTAATTTGTGTATCTGAAAAGTAATTTCAATGAAAATCTACAATCTAATTGTTGATAAAATATCTTTGTACACTCATAAGATATAAATATGTTTCTACATACATACATACGAAAATAAACATGGTTATAAAACCAAATGTTTTGTTTGTAACGAATAAATTGATATCTGACATTAATATACACGCCTAAGAAATATATAGTTTATTTTACAATACAATCATAATATTTTAACAAAGTATTCCACGGTTTTCCAGGATATTCAAACGTCTAAAATGTACTAAATGCATACGTATTTCCTGCGACTTCGTTGTTTTGATATATTTTTACAAAACAATAAACAATGAAGACAGCTCGTCAGAAAAAAGCAAGGAAGAATCTGGGATTTTTCATTAATAATTTTAAATTCAGACCGCCGTTCCAAATTCTTATCGATGGCACATTTGCATTTGCTGCATTAGAGGTTTGTTCAGTTGCGTTTCATTAAACCTTTACAGAACTGTTTATTATATTAATTGATCTTTTTCTTATACACAGAATAAATTCAACATACAAGATCAATTGTCAAAGTATTTTCAAGCTGAAGTGAAATTACTAACAACACCATGCATCATTTTGGAGACAGAGAAACTCTGTTCATTTTCTAAAGCCATCACTGGAGCCATGCAAATAGTTAAACAATATCCTATACATAAATGTGGGCATGAAAAACATTCGATAACTGGTACAAAATGTTTGTTGTCGATGGTTGGAAAAAATAATCCTTCTAGGTACTGTATAGTACTTTCTATGGTACTTTCAATGCATATATTTATAGTTACAATTGTACTAGTTGTATTATTGTGTAATAGAACTGTGACTCAACTTATTTTTCTTGAGATAATTAGAAATTTATGAATAACATTCATATCTAACAATATTCACTATCAACATTCGTTTCTTTTGTTCTTTCCAGATATATTATAGCTACACAGGACAGAGAGCTTCAAGAGACCTTAAGAAAAATTCCGGGAGTGCCGATAATATATTTACATGGTAAAGCTCCAACTTTAGAAGCCCCATCGCAAGCAAGTAATGAATATGCTCGAGGTGTTCGTGAAGAGTTAGGCATGAGTGCTTGGGAAAAAGAGAACAGTAAAACCCTGAAGAAAGCAGCAGGTATAGAAAACAAAACAGAACAGAAACTGAAAAAGAAACGAAAGAAGGGTGGTCCCAATCCACTCAGTTGTTTGAAAAAGAAGAAGAAACCACGGACAGAACCATCGAATAACAAAACTGGTGTAAAATCTGGAAAAGTGAAGAAGAGAAAGAAAATCAAATTAGCTCCACATATTAAAGAAGCACTGGTCAATGAAATGAAAAACAAACAGACGTGAACTCTGTTTAAGACATGTACATGAACTAGATATCGGAATTTATGTAAATAAATTTCATTTTTATTCATAATACAATCGTCTTTCTTCAATTTATAAAATTAAAATAATCAGAATGGTATTGTGATATATTATTACTAGTACAAGATGAGTTTACTTACGAATATAAAAGATGTGCTAAACTAAGGAGCAACTCTTGTAGCATAGCTAAGGCCAATGTTTCTCGGCTTTCGACCATCGAATCGCGTCATTACATGTTAGCGATACAAGTTCAACAGTAAAAATAAAATATTGCGCACAGTGTTATGCTCGAACCAAAAAAATCTGAGAGGCTCCGGGAAGACCTAACTGGATGGATGAATAAGAGTTACTTGAAAACATTAAGGAAGTTGCTCCTTACTTTAATGTTAATGATAAAAATGTTACTCTTAAATACATAAAATATCACACAGTTGTTTCATCTATATCCGACAAAGAACACGTTCTATTCGAAACGAATGTGACATTATATGACTTGTTGGTTCAAGAGCGCACGCGCAGCCATGGTCAGCATCTTCATACGTCGATTCGAACTGTGATTAGGATAAGCCGCGATGAACGCGGCCAATTGACTTTGTAAATTCATCAGTACCGTGCCCATGTGCTCACGCGTGACTGGATCGTTAGGATCCAAGTTTAATATTGCTTCTTCCAGCCACCTACGAAAGAATTGTCTTTATTGAGAAATATTCACTACATAATTGGAAGCGCATGCTTTAACGAAATGAAACTTTACCTGTGTTTAAGTTCCGTACGGTGTCCTAAGTCTGCAGATAATTGTTGCACAAGTGAAAGTATTACTGGTTGGTGTAAAATACATCTGGGACATTGATCGGGCCCCACAGAACAAGAAAATACTTCGGAGGGATCTGTTTTTTCACAAACTAATACTACCAAGCCTAAGTCGCTCGCGCTTAAAGCTTGTTGAAAGGCAGCATTGAATTGTCCTCTTGCGAGAAGGGACATAACTCGTGATTGAGCGGCGGCAACCGCAGGTACTGGTATAGCAGGAGTAGTTGCTCTAGAACTACAAGACAGTCATTAATTACACGATTCTTATAGTTTTTAACAATTTAGAAAGAAGGAAAAGTTTCACATATAATTACCGCGCATTTGTTATCTCGATCAGTTGATGATTTAAATTATCTCTCATAGATTCGCGAATAGTGCGCAACGTTCCTTCCTGAAGATTGGACAAGCCTCTATTTAATTCAGTTTGCAATTCATCGCGAACTACTCCAGCCAATGCTTCGCTTTGTTGCTCGTTTCGTTGTTGATATTGCTTCTCTCCGATTGTCTCTACCTTTTGGAGATCTGCAAAAATATTTCAATATTCATTTTCCAGATTAAATTCCAAAGAAAATTGATATGAAACGCACTGAGTATTTATTTCTCTGACATGTATAAATGATTTCTTACATTCTCGTGTACCCCTGATAAAGGCATCTTGGACCTGCTTGAACATTGTCTGGCACGCTTTCTCCATGCCAGGCAAGAGAACGTTTGTGAAAGATTCCTTAAACGCGACATCCAACGCAGGTTTTGCCGCGTTCGCCGTCGCCAACGCGAGTGCATCTTTCACGTGGGTGCTGTTCATCAACCCAGTCAAATTCTCTTTTATAAGTTCATCTATCCGTGCGATATCTAATCTCAACTTATGCTTCAATGATTCCATCGTCTCTTTGATGATACGCGGCAACGCAGTATCAACTTTGTCTATTAACGTTGCCTCGAGTGTCATTTGATTGTACAATGTTCGTTGCTCCAGATCTTTTTGCTGCTGAGCAGCCCTGGCTAAAGCAAACTCGACTTGCGTCGCGATCGGTGTTTCTTGCCTCAATCTAGCGCTTTCTGCGCGTAGTTCTTTCAACTCTCGTCGTTGCTCGTGAATCAACTCCATAACAGTCTCTAATTTATCTAATATTTCACGTGTGTTTATTTCATTTGCCGTTTGCCATGTGTTGTCAACGTCCGTAGCGTTGAATGTCGTCGATTTCGATTCTTCCTTCATTTTCTTTTTCTTTTCCTCTTCTCCCGAGTAGTTCTCAGTATCCTGCATCACGTGCCTGCTCACATCTTTCAGTAAACCCATAGGGATATTAGACCAATCTCCATCGGTCGCGTTAGTTACTTCTGGTTTGCTCTCAACCTCTGGTTCCTCATCCAATTTCGTCAGAGCTAGAATTTCTCTGACTTCTCTAGATGGACTGCTACCACTGCTAGCTGGAGTTTGTTCCTCCAGCTCGCTGTTAGCCAGTGGAGGCTCTGTCGCGTTTAGAGCTTGAACAGCTTGCGCCAGAGAAGGACTAGTGGAAAGGACCTTACTCAACTCTGGGCTAGTAGGTCGAGAATCCAGTTCGCTATTTTCCTTTTTAGCTGGCGAACTGAACGCGTCTGGAGTCATCAGATTTAACCCAGCATTGTGATTCGCAGTTGCCTCAATTGTAGCAGATAGTGAACGATCCTCTTCGCAACTCTCTCCTGCGATCCCATTATGATTGGCAGTCCCCATCTCGGGCAGGTCCTCGGAATAGTCCAATGAATCGTGAGTGAGTCTCTCCATGAGTCGTCTGTTGTTCGTTTGCGAGGCAGGCTTAAATGCGATCTGGCACTCCTGCAACGATTTCGGTTGGACTAGATACATTTGAATCACAAGTTGCTCCTCCTCGTCCTCGCAAGGCCGTAAGTCTTCTAGTAATTCGCAGGTGGGTCGTATTTTGTGCATGCCAGCGTCAACAATGCCGAAGCTTAGTATAGGATACGGCAGAAGTAATCCTGATACCGTACTAACGGACGCTAACGACTTTCCAATGTCTTTCGTCAGACTCATTATATACAGAACTTTGTTGGATATGTCTGATAATAAAAGATAGCCAGCGCTAGGGTCCAAAGCTGCTTTCAAAACAGGTAATTTGCCGGTGGAAGGCGTCGGCAAGAATTTTATAGTTTGTTGACAAATCCAGAGTTCGCAAGACCAAACTTTCAACTCTGTATTGTTGTCACACCCTGTTATGGCAAACCTCCAAAACTGTACACTGTAAATCAACAAATTGTTATAAACAGTCGTATGATTTTGTTTTGTAGTAGAGCTCTTACCCACGTGAAAAATTATTTAAGTGAAAATCTATTCGTGCAAACTGAGAAATAAAATACGAAATTATTTTATTCGATGGAAGTATAAATTGTGTAAACATATGTATATTTAGAGCAATACCAAAGGCTCTGTTCTGTAACATTAAATCGGCGTTACATAGTTTTTTGGAGAACTAGAAGAGGAGGTTTGCAACATTTTAAATAAGAAAGATGATTCCATCCTAAGGGCAATATCAGTGTTCTTAATACAAATAGATAGACCAATTTAAACAAAACTTTACAGATTTAAACAGTACAAGTTAGAAGAAAGAAATAATATAAATTTTTCAAATCATTAATCATAATCATATCAATATATATTTTTTGTTAACATCATTATACGTAAAAGGACTGGTTTGCATTGGGCAAATAGAGCTCAGGCTCTACAATGCCATCTTTATGTATATAAAGAGAAGAATAAACCATAAACCATAGTTTTTTGGGGCACTTACTCGGGATGGTATGTTTTGTGGTCATCTAGGAAGAATAAACACGAGATAGGTCGTCCTTCGTGTGGTCTCCAGTGGTGCAAACAACGTGGCTGAGCTTGATTGCCATGAGAATTCTCGTGCAAGTATATTTGGAAGAATTTTACTGACCCATCTGAACTAGCAGTGGCTAATGCTGTCCCATCAGGACTGAAAGTGGCTTCAATGATTCTACCAGAATGTTCATCAATTTCGAACATGCCTCCATTTTCCTTTGCTGCTGGATCAGTTGCCTATCATTCAGTCAAACAGTTGCATACTTTGTTCGCTTTTGTACGGATTTTATAATCTGTAAGTTTAGTTCACATTCACCTCTATCGATTTGAATCTTGATGTTACAGTATTAACTGACCACAACTCTGCTTTCGAGCCACGTGTTAAAACTAACAGTTTCGACACTTCGTCCCCGTCAGACATTACATCTTCAGGAATATAGGGGCACCATATCACACGATGGTAAGCACTAGAATCTGCGTCCACTTGTAATAATAAAGTACATAACAATTCGGATGGTGTTGATTCGACGCTATGTACAAAAAGATTTCCTAAGTAGTCAACGCATGCTAGGATAGCATTCGATACATGTGCAAAAGCCAAGTCTTGTATCGGTGCACGCATTTCCCTTAATAAAGTTCTCTGTTCCATTTCTGTATACATAACTCTCACCTTACCTCGTCCAGTACCAACTAAACAATTTCAATAGATTAATGTTTGAAAAGCAGAAGAAAAAAGAAACATTCGTTCAAATGTGAATTACCTATTATTCCATAAGCTAAATATTTGCCATACTTATGAACAGCCAATAACTGGTTTGGATAAAGACTAACATCCCACGTATAGTCAACAATGTTTTTTAATTTCACCTTTGAACTACCATGATTGTGACCTCCGGGTATAGGAACAATAGTAACATCGTCGCCATATAGCTCCACCGAATGTTGGTCTTCTTGTCCACTGAATTCTCTAAAGACAAGAAAAATCAAATCGTAACAAATACAGGCATTGGTGAATTAGAACGAAATAATAATAAACAATTCAAGTTAACAAATGACACTTGTGGAACAGAAATAAGATGATGCACAGTAGCCATATATATTTTTTTCTCTGTACAGAATGTATTGCTTCATACATGAATGTGAGAAAACATTGAAAACGAGGAATACGAAAATAAAGAAGCGTACAGGAAAATGCGGGGAATTATTAATGAATATAAAAGGCCGAGTAGTATCGATGGTTTATTAAGTACTTACACTGTTTGATTACAGTGAAGATGCCTTAGGTTATCTTCGCCTGTTTTGATCATTTTGCCGAATGATATCGCGTGTCCTGAAAAGTGGCAATGTTAATGGACGATTCGAAATCCAACCGGTGGCACGCCTGATAACGATATAATTCGCCGGTCTCACCTTTCCTGTGCAAAACCTGCCGGAATTGGAAAATCGTTTCTGACGATTCGCCGCCTGATGAAATGAACGACGCGTGTATTACCGTTACATCTATGGGGCTGAATAACGTGTCTCATGAACCATAGTTCACTAAAATTGTCAAAAGAGAAATGTCAGGCAGCCATCAGCCACTTGTCAGAAAAACAGACCGGAAGTGTATCGACGGTATTTCGTATGGTTCGCACTGTGTGGCGCCACCGACGAGAGACTGCCAGCCTTATGGGAAATCGTGTCACTCGAATAATCCGGTGTTTTCTTACGCCCCCTAGGATGTATTTTGGCTGGAGTAAAAAACAGAAGGCCATCGACGTGATCTCGTCGGTACAGAAGGCAACAGAGGAAATTCTCGTCAGCGAAAGGAATTGGGCTGTTCTTCCGTTTATAGCAAAAATCAGAATTCGATGAAATTTTGAAAATAGGTTCTTTTTTGACTAAAATGACGATTGCCAGAAGGATTTCTCCCGTTTCGAAAAAAATTTTTTCATCATTTCAATGTTGCGCTCTAGCTTACCGACTACTGACTTACTGACTTTGTACTTTATGTTTGTGCTGTGCGCATGCGTCTGTGTGATACACTATTTTTAATACATGTAAATTGTATTAATGAGGAAAATAAATTGTTACTTGGCTTCGACAGATCGTAATTGAAGAGTAATAATTTTATTTCGCATAAAGATCCACAGTAGGGTGGACCTTAGCTATACTTGACGAAACTGTACGTCCTAATCCTGGCGAAAGATGATGTAGGATCTGATCCAGGCTAAAGATGATGTAGGAGCTGTTCCAGGCTAAACATGATGTGAAAACAAAAGTGGCACGGGCAAAACCCGGGCGTGAGCACTCTCATTTACAATCTGATACTATTCTTCTCGGTGGTTGGCTGGCAGTCTCTCGTCGGTGCCCGCGCCCATTGCTCCCACTTACCGTCTGAAGGGGAACCCAAAAGTGAACAGCGGGTTGCCTACTAAAGGGGAACCGAAAATTGAACAGCGGGTTGCCTGCTAGAAGGGGAACCGAAAATTGAAGAGCGGGTTGCCTGCTAGAAGGAGAACCGAAAATTGAGAAGCGGGTTGCCTGCTAGAAAGGGAACCGAAACTTGAACAGCGGGTTGCCTGCTAGAAGGGGAACCGAAACTTGAACAGCGGGTTGCCTGCTAGAAGGGGAACAGAAACTTGAGTAGCGGGTTGCCTGCTAGAAGGGGAACCGAAAATTGAAGGGCGGGTTGCCTACTATTCTATGTACCTGAACGTGTTTTGAGAACGAGTGCAGGATTTCAAACAATGAAATCCAAATCCTCATACGGAGCAATAAATCCTTTAAATAGCATTATTGCTAGCTCAAACACATTTTATAATAATATTGATTTATTGAAATTGCGCTGTACTATTCGTTAATAGTACCTATATTTGCTTTGTTTCGCGCTGTCCATAATTATGTAAATTTTAGATTAAGACTTAAGATTAAGATTCTTTTCTGTCATACTATATAAACTGCATACATTTCTATAAAAGGACTTCGGTCCGTTTAAAATAAATAATAATAATAATAATAATAATTAAATTTTAATCGTTTCCCGTTGCTTTCAAATAGGTTTTCTATTGTTATGGAAACTCGGGTGAGATCGTGTATCGTAATTTACTCTTTATTTCGTATATTACATTGTAATAGAGAGGCTTCTCTTCCCATACGCGACTATCTCTTGGAAAATGGCAGTAGTGCTCAAACATACGTAGACCCAAGACAACTGGCAGTAAAATTCATCTAATCCGAATACATTTTTTGTAATTGCGCTTAAACGACTACGAGTCCGCGTGTTCTCCGAATGAAATCGTCCCCGACAAAGATCGATCTAAAGATAATCATTTTTACTCTGATCGCTTGGATACCTAATTACTCCAAATGTCCGTTGTTATCGAGATGTTCGCGCGAGCTTTGTTCGAAAGAAAGATATGTCCTTTCTACCATTAATGTCGGATAACAATAAAAAATTTCATAATCGTAGACACCGCTATCTATTTGAAGTCGCAGTGGAAATGTAATCATCGAATTTCTCAGGAAATCGTCTAATCGCTAAGAAGAGCGTTGCTCGCGGAACATCTTGCCTTATTTATTTGTTGCTTAGCTAAGCGCGTCCAACAGGAAAAGAAAAGAGAAAATAATTGACGAGCACTATTGTCAATCTCAATACACGTTAGCTTCGTATATACAAGGTGATCCATTTTAATGTTGTCGTGTCAGCTGAACGCATGTGAGGAGGAAAACGAGGAGACAGGTGCGAAGTAGTAGGGGATGGTTTCGTTCGTGGTCATGGTTACAAATAGAATGTGTCACCCTGTATAATATATACCTTGTAACAGGAAGTTTGAATACTTGAAGAGAAAATAGAAGTATCTCTGTCCGGCGAAAGTATCTCGTATTTTGATTCTTTTCTTTTTTTCTTTTCTTTAGAATGGAAGTCCCATATACTCGTCCCAGAAAAGTATTATAGATTCTCGCGCTGTGCCTGGGAACACAATTCTCGATCTACCGGTCTTTCTCTTTTCCTTATATTGTAACACCGTGTCATACAACGACAAGCACACTGAGACACTGCGCCAATCCAATAGAAAAACGATATTTTTAATTATTGTGCCGATAGTGTTCGCAGACTCGCCGCGAGGGAGATCCACCAAAAAATCCTACATTCTTCTCGGAAACAAATTGAAACCGTTTTTCTCCGCTACCCTCAGTTTTCGAGTCGTTCGCGGCTGGAAACAGTAACATTTTCAGTTATAAAATGTTCTACCGACTCTTCTAAATACAACGATACGTATTTTTACAGCGATTATATACGTTTGTATCAGTTTCGTTTGAATTCAAACAGCGAAACGATGAAAACAATTAATGAATATCGATACGTATCTTACGACTTGATAAAACCACTAAAGACTTGCATCTTTTATTTTGCATAAAGATCCACAGTCTGCTTATAATCTTACAAAAATATATATTATTGTACCCTTGAGAGTCTGTAGAATTGTTCCACAATAACCGAGGGCAATTCGGAGTTATCGAACGGCATAGAAAATACTTTCGGTAGAAACAATTCGAGGTCGATTTCCCTCGCTCGAATCCTATCGCTACTGAATAACGATTCAACGATCGAGACCTTAATGGCCGTATCATTATACGTAAGCGTAATATTTCGATTCGTCTAACGAGAGCAACTATGTATAATTAATTAGTCGACCGTGTCTATCATTAGGGGATGGGGCACGGGTTACTGTAATCGTAAATGATAAATCTCGCACGAATCTCTAAACGGTAGAAATTACATGCTCGAGAATTAACCCTCTGGAGACGAAATAACGCGCGTTACAAAGAAACAATCTGAATAGATCAGGACACCATTTTTAACTTCCCGATTCATAGGGAAGTTACTGTATTTTCTGGTATTTAAGACTTTGATGTACACGATCGAGAAAAGTATTTGTGAAAAATCCTCGTCCGCAAAGGGTCAACTGAACGCGAACCAAAGATTCCGAAGTCGAACGCAAGGGCTGGAAGGGGTTGAAAAAAGTCTACGCTTCGTTAAACGTTAAATGGATCTCAACGATGAGATGGTCCCTGCGGGATGTTAATTGGAATCGTACTTCTTTATTACATTCTCTGTGTTCTTTTCTTTATATATATATATATGTATGTACGTATGTGTATATAAAAGCATGACACGCGAGAGATATCATCGGCACTTCACATTTCTGTTTGACTGTGAAGCGATGTCGGAGCGTGCTACTCGATATTGCTACGACTTCTGGAAATACATTACGGCTCGTTACAATCTCCCTTGAATCTGCTAATCCAGTGTGAGAAAGAAACTAAGAACGAGTGCTCGGAAACGGGATCTAAACCGTGGACATAGCACGGCTACTTTCACAGAATTGTTCCATTACATTTTCACCGATTCAAAGTATTATTTATCGAGTTTAATAAATCAATTTATAAACTGGCGCTCGAATGTCCACAGTTTAGCTATAATAGAATGAAAGTAGCGCGTGTCGATTAGGGTTGGTGGAAAACTTTTTGTTGTTAACGCACGCCACTTTCGGACGGAAAATTCGAAAAATGCTAGCAAACGATCGTTCATACGATGGTTGACAGTCGTTTGGTTAAATTGTTCTCGGATGTGCAGCTGTGCAACGAGAGAACGAATAGAACGAAAGATTATGGCATTTCAGAGCACTCGTGAATGACGAGTGTGCGCGTGGCTACGAGAAGAATATAAAATGCCGGTGGCGTTTGTATTTACACTACGGTGAAATGCCTGTTAAATCTCGGTCGCAAAGAATAGTCGTACGAAATGTTTTGTAAACTGCAATACTGATTAATACATGTGACATGTTGGCTGATCCGATCTCGATTAAATTCGGTAATACATTTGTCCCTAGTGTCTAACGATACGGTAGCGTTCCATCTTTTGTGCCTTAATTAGTCGATCTAGCGGTACAGAATGTGAAAACGTTTGCGATCTGGATCTGCGAAGACTTGTTCAAACGAATTATGGCTAAATCTCCTCTAATCTTACCGTCTAGTCAGCTAAAAGTAAGTTAAGAAACGAAAATCGATCTTCGATTTCCAGGTTTCCCGACCTAGAGATCTTAAAATTACGCGTTTCTCTCTCTCTCTCTCTCTCTCTCTCTTATATCTCTCTTCACATCTTGTACAGTTGCAATCACAATAACGTTGTTATGGTTAACCAGCGCGCGATAGGTAACAGTATACATAACAAATAAATAGACGAGAAACTTAACGATATAGTCATTTGAACAAAAGTACGCGTTCGTTTAATAATATGCTAACAAATTGCATCGCACGCGCACCGTCTCGCTGATATGCTCACAATATATTGCTATCCAGCGTCTGGATAAATAAATAGACCGGACTAATAAATAAATAACTAAATAAATAAATAAATAAACAGATAAATAAATAAAATCGATCACGAGTTACGTCTAAGTGGTTACGACTAAGCTTCCGTACAAAAACCCTAATGTTTAGAGAGGAAAGTAGAAGATCCTTTGATTGTTGGACGGAGTCGTGCAAAAAAGAGGAGCGATCTAAGAATTGCTTGCCCTGGGAGTCGCGAGTGCACGGACAATACATAAACAACTGAACAATTCAATGTTTAACAACGAGTTGCATTCAGAAAGTATATTCTTATTCCAGTGCTGTGATCATTCTTACACGAATGCTTACCGAATGTATTGGTCCATTACTCCCTCAAATTCTGTCTCACCGGTATATCTAATTCGATCGAACTTCTGTGCTTTTTAACACTAGAACTACCGAGCACAAAACGCAGTTGGCATACATTGCCTTCTAATAACGACAATATGGCATTTATTTAGATTTCGTACAGGCGATATTTAAATATGTACTTCAATAAAGAAGTTCACTAAAAAAATTTCTCAAAAAAACATATTTATACTTTTAATATTTCGAATCGAAAAGAATTCGCATCAGTCATTTTGACTGGTCCGGTAGTTCTAGTGTTAAGGGACAACACCGCAGTGGCGGGGATCAGTAATTCACAAATATCGTGCACACCTCTTTCACATCTACCGACTACCGAGACATTACTTTAAACGCGAAATAATACTTGATAACTCGATGGTTCGTGCACTCTCGATCGGGCGACAACCTCGTCCCTTGTGAGAAAGTAAAATCCTAGCGGCATTTCTGCGCGTCGTGCGAGGAGAAACAACGATCGTAGAGATTTACAATTACGTCAGCCGAGTGAATAGTACTCACGCAGATTTATTCTCTTTTGCATGATACCGTGCAAATCGTTCGCTTGTGCACGGTCGACGGCACACACCGGGCTGTTGCACTCGCGTTTCTGTGGCGAAGCGATAGACTCGAGCTCGAAACAAAAGGATACATCACACGGAATAGAAAGACGATGGATCCCTGGACGCCTGATCCCTAATTCTACGACGAAAGATATCTCTTTCGTCCCTTTCGTTATCATTATTGTTCTCAAAAATACTGTACACAAGAATACCTAAGAGTTTACATCGAAGCTCGTCCATTGCCGCTCGAACGAGCACTGAAGCACTGTAATTATATATGCACGGGCGAACTGATACGCTTCTCTGTCTCGTCTCGAACAAGAAAAGATAAACGACGATGGGATAAAGTTCAAGGTTTACCGGCCGAGCTCTGGTACTCGTTTTGTTCGACTCTTCAGGGACGTTCACCTCCTCAGGAAACGGAAGAACCCGCGACCCTTTTCCGGCGGAGGCGCCATCAGCATTGGAACTTGGTTCTTATGCGTTATGTGAATCTGAAATGATTTACACGACATTTTATACTCTACGATCAAACTATGTACATACGTTTGCGGCCATCGTTTGTTTTAATTTGCGTAAAGGTGCAGATGCAATAACAAACACGATCGTATCAACATCTCTGAACTTTGCACTAAACAATTGATTTAACAATCTTTTCCTACACCATTTTGTTTCTTGAACACGTAATTCTTACAAACAAATCGCAACTAAAACTAAAATTTCTATTCCAATTCTATTGCACGTGTAAGACACGTCTGTAATAATTTAGGAAGATCTTCGGCTTCTCGTTGGATCGAAAAATGTTCCGCGAGGCGAACTTACAGTGCAAGGACCCTGCATCCACGGCTCCCCGTCGATTTGCATGGGGAATCGTTTGCTGGTGGTGATGGTGACGCTGCTACACTGAGCCAATCTTCTTCCGGAATGACGAAGTCCTGTCTTCACTTGACCCATGTGCAAACAGTTCTCCAGACCGATCACTTCGATGAGATTGTCGCCGATGTCTGTACAAATTTTATTTTCCTCTTTTATTCAACACTTCACCTACCACGAATTTGAAGAAAACCGTGGCTAATTTTATAGGATTTCCTGCACGCAGTTGTTGCAGTTATTTCCGTTTATTTAACCCGTTGCTTTGCGATTTATTTAGTAATTCTTAATTTCCCAAAGAAGGAGAGACTCTACTGTACATTAACAAAACTAAGATAGAATTTTATTTCAATTCAAAGGAAATTAATAGCATACGTGTTTATTATACTCTGTTCAGAATCTTCATCACGAGTTTGACACGATAAATTATTGTTGATCAAAGGGTTACCTTGTATAGCAGCTGTCAGGTCGACGGAATTGAAGCTGCTGGTGCTAAGTTCCTTGTCTGGTCGCTTTTTCCGTTTACCAAGCCGGTGCCTCGAATGGTGTTCACCCCAGAGGTTCGAGCCTCCATGGGTGAAAGGAATGTTCAACAAAGCAACTCCTTGGAGAGAGGGACCATGAGCGAGATCCAGAGGCGTTCCATCGCACTGTAAGCCAATGTTGATTTTAATTAACAGAAAACGAAAACGATCACGGATCGAATACTTCAGAATTAAGTGGCGCTTACAATAATCTCGAGATCCTCGTGGAGATTTTTACAACTAGCCGCAAACTGTTCCGTGGTCGCGTACTCGAAATACCAGAGTTTATTCTTCATCCTACTGTTGAACTTCTCTGGATTCTTCTCCCTCTCCATGTGAAACTTCACGCAGATCGCCGCGTCCACGCCCACCGAGAAGTAATTGTTGATAATGTTGTACGGTATGCAATCTTGGTTCGGTTTCTTCTCTTCCTTTTGGTCCAGGACCTCTATTTGCCAACGGTCCATCATTACGGGCGCTGCTTTCTCGATTTTCTACAATATTCAAATTATGGACCGTCTGATAATGCGCAATTAAAAAATGTTCTCACTCTGTTATTAACACTAGAAAGACTGAAACTTAGTATATGTATACCTATATTGCCCAAAAGCAGTAAAAATGACTGCATTATGAAAGAATAACTAATGTGTAAATAAATTCGTTTAAAATTAATTTTTAGTATTTTTTATATTATTTACAGTTATATAACAAGTTATTAGTAAATATTAAGAATAAAAAAAAATTGTTAGAACAACTTGTTAGGACAAGTATCACTGCATAAAGATTCGAATAACAAGTACTACTTTAGCTTATTGAGCAACTGCAACTTAACAAGTATACGTCCAAATCGACAATTTATCATGTACTTGTGTGTTATCATGTGACGGTAATCGAAAAAAAATGAAAACTGTTATTTATAAGAGTCATTTGATTATTTAAAATTTCCCAAGCAGTCAAAATGACTGCTTTTGGGCAATATATGTATAACACACATATATATACCGGAAATGAAGGACGGGGAGGTAACTACAATTATTAATAAACGCATTTATATGTTGTACAAAAAGTCACAAAATGCTAAGAAATCGTGTTATTATATACATAATTATTTTTCTAATTGAAATTAAAAAGCAGTCAAAATGACTTCCTTGGGCAATCTAGTGTTAATAATTAGTAGAACACAGTTCAGCGATATGTATAAAGTTTTCAAGTCGACGAGTTTTCCTATGCTGTTTTTTTAGTCACAGTCTGATAATGTGTGTCGCACAGTTTCGTCACAATGGAGATGCACTTACTTTGAGGACCTTGTAAATGGCTTCGCCCTCGTAGCCACCACCCCATCGCAGGCATCTTGCGAGATCGTTGCCTGTTCCCAGAGGGATGACGCCTACAGCAGGCTGATGTTCGAATTGAACCCGGTCTGTAATCCAGAATCATTGTTCCTACAGTTCTGAATCCAAGCTGCATGAAACAGGCGTTCGTACATTCCGCGTATCATTCGTTTTTTCTACACCCCCTGTTGGAATTTATGTCATAAATGAAGAAGAAAATTAACCCTTTGCACTCGGAGCTATTTTAACTGGAAAATTAAACGTTTCTTTTGACCTACAATATTTCCATTCTCTATGATTTTTTAAATTTGATAAATATGAAATTGATATAATACCTCATACAATACTTAAATGTGTAGTAATTGTTTAGATACCGACATATCTGATAGTGTAAATAATTATTTAAATAATAGTACAGCAATTTTTAGTGGCGCCTTCTTTAGAAGGAACTTGTTCTCTTCTGTTTCTGACCTGAACGTTCTAGCATCGTTTTAATAAACTTTATACTTTTTCCCATAAAGAGTGTGGTTTTTATATGCTCACAAACCAACACCACCGCCCGTAGGTATCCGGACGCTTTCGCTAAAAAATTGTTAATATTATATTTATATGGTTGAACGTATGTATGTATACGTATTTTCTTTTTTTTTAAACAGGTCGAAACCTGGGGTTTTAAACATGGAGTTTTTATTTAAAGTTCCCTAGGACTGATATGCCCTCTACACTTTAGATTAGTGGTTATATTTTGGTTATTACTTTGGGAGTTGAATTTGTCTTTTTTCAATCTTGGTGTTTGAAGAGCAAGAAAATTTCCAAACAACTTACTGATTTTTGTGAGCTTAGATAGCTTTTCGCAGACAACCCGATATATAGTAAAATTTATAAAAGTAGAAAATCGAAAATTAACAACAGAATTGTAAAATTACGATCGCCAACGAATTAAAAAGAAGACAGATCGAAACGAACGCGCCCGTGACAAACGTCCGTGTCAACGATTCCTTATAATAAATACGGCTATTCCTTACATATTGTAAAACATTTTGATTATTTTCGTCAGCTTTCTGTGAAATAATTAACAAGCAAGGATCCACAATCTCGTTAAAACAGACCTGGAGTTTTCCCGTCACAGCATCAGAAAGTTAACTGAAGGGAAACAAATAAATCGGTGGTGAGGGAGCAAAGTAGAGAATCTTGTTTGAAGAAGTTGCACCCCTATCGAGATTCTCATTTTCCTCGAAACTATCGAATGTCAGGCGACTCGTAATACAAGCAGACGCCGTCGATGTCGTTTCGTTGGCAAGTCACGGACACGAATACACAACTCGCGCAGGCTCGATTTGATAAGTTTTAATAAATAGCTGATCGTACCCATGGTTTCCAAGACCCAGCCGACGGTACCGTCGCCGCCGCAGCAGATCACTTTAAAGTTCTCCACGTCTTTGAACATCTGCAGACCTTGCATCGGCCCACCCATGGCTAAGTTGTGAACCTGCCGCGGGTTTAATATGTACTGGAACTTCCTCAGCATCCGTTCGCCCTGCCTGCCCCCCGATTTCGGGTTTATGAAGACCAAAAGTGGCATTGTATCTGGCGGAGGTGTAATTTGGAAGGACATCGCTGGCTGTTGGCTCGACGTGTTACCGGAAGTTAGGAAACCGGTCTAAGAATCGAACAGAATTCGGTAATGTTTAATCCATCATTTCAACAATTTTCTAAACGATATTAAGTAGACTGCGGATTTTATACATATACAGGGTGGGGCAATGACTATGTCCAGTTTGAATATTGCCGTTATTTGTAATAATATGAAAAAATGTTATATAGAAAACTTACACGGTATAGAGGGGGACATATTGCGACGCAAACATTTTCTGCGTGGCTGGAGGCATAGAGGAGATTTCAAGGTCATCTCTATTTTTTTAAAATGGAATGCTATGTTTTTTTTTTATCACGATGTGATAGCCAGTGTTAAACTTCATTGGTGCGAAGGATGTGTACGGTTTGGATATCGTTCAGCATACAAGGATTGAGCTCTTATCGAATTTTGTCGCATTTCTCCATCACTGGCTATCACATCGTGATAAAAAGACATAGCATTCCATTTAAAAAAAATAGAGATGATCTTGAAATCTCCTCTATGCCTCCATCCACGCAGAACATGTTTGTGTCACAATATGTCCCCCTCTATACCGTGTAAGTTTTCTATATAACATTTTTTCATATTATTACAAATAACGGCAATATTCAAACTGGACATAGTTATTGCCCCACCCTGTATAAATACAAAGCAGTAGGAATATTCAGGACTACTATTATGTAATTTTGTAACGTATTCGAACGATTACATTTTCTATTTGATATTTTGCTGGTTGGAAAATTTTTATCTCGAGTCGCATGCGAGTTTATAATGTTAAGATTGTTTGACTCGCTTACAGAGCTAACGGATGTCGAATCCTGGCCATGTTTGCTCCCTCTTTTGCTGTCCCTCGAAAACGATCTCTGTCTGTCCAGGACAACCGGGCAGATCGCAGTCGGAGGAAGAATATGCACCGCGTATTCACCGAGCGTGCACTCCGTCCTCACTTGCGAGGCGCATCTGTTATGCAACTGCAAAGTTACCGTCGCGTGAACATCACTCTTAAACTTCTATCCCATTGTAGTCTTCACGCCCTTCTACGCTTCACGAAAATCGGATCGTTTTATGATCGACGATGCTCGCTTGCTTTTGTTGTCGCTGGTATGCGGATTTTATGCGTCTAATACACGAACGAAACTCGATGCAGTAAGAAATTTAGAAAGTTAATAGGCACAATAATTAATACGACTGACAATGACTGGAAATGAAACGTATGGTATTTAACGCAAACAAAAAGAATGAATGCAGCACGAAATTTTTTTGAAAAAGTTATGGACCAACAATCTTCGAACTAAATTTATTTATCTCACGCGTTTAATGCAAGAATAAATAAGAAAATTGATTAAATCCAGCGTTTATTAACACCTTTAACGTTCGACACTTGACTGGATTTTATGACTTATGATGATACAAGCGTGAATTTGACTTTTTGAATTTCAAAAGATTTATCTAAAGATTGAATGTTTCGTTCTTTCCTAGCCTCTGCAGTAATTAAAATATATCGAATGTGGACGGAACATAGAATACTAGAATAATTTAATTAAAACATAGCTAGGAAGATAACGCGTTGCCATTCGAGAATTGATAACTCACAGTCAGTTGACACCATCTGCAGTGCAAGCCCGTGATACCATTGTAGCTTTTGATAGTCTTCCTACATTTCGAGCATTTCCCATGGCAATTACCCTCGACCCAGTGATGCGCCATCGTCTGCGACGTCTTCTTGCTTTTCACGTACGTAGCTATGCAAGAAGCTGGCGCTCTTTGGACGCATCTCTCGTGCACCGTATACTTGCAAACTGCACACATTTAAAAGCAAACTTGGCTTCATCATCCTCTTCAATTCAAATCGATAACTAAATTAGATTAACCGAATTGATTAATGAAGCACGAGTATTCGGATAGTGGAACAGTCGTACGTAAAATAGTGTCGTATGTGGCTTATCGGTAGTCCGATCTATCTACACAGGAAATGTGTTCGGATAATGAAGAATATTCAATTTTAATATATTATGAAATTGATGATTTCGGCGCAAGGTTCGATCATTTATATCAATTTCCTAATATATTCAAATTTCGATCGAAAAGAAATTCATCTTTCTTCAATTTTAACCCTTAGCACTCGAGTGGCGCCTGTAAGGCGTCACTAAAAATTGCTGTACTATTATTTAAATAATTGTTTACACTATCAGATATATCGGTATCTAACCAATTACTACACATTCAAGTATTGTATGAGGTATTATATCAATTTCATATTTATCAAATTTAAAAAATCGTAGAAAATGGAAATATTGTAGGTCAGAAGAAACGTTTAATTTTCCAGTTAAAATAGCTCCGAGTGCAAAGGGTTAATATTGGAAGTACGAATAATCTCGGATCTACTCTACTGTATCGAACACCATGGTTGTTGGTTATTCTAAAAAAAAAACACTTTTTCGCGTAGTTGGCGAGTTTAGCTGTTGAAGGTTTTTCTCGAGAGTCGACGAAATATTCCTCGAGGAAAGCAGAAAATGGCGGCGGACAGAGTGCCGAGGGTTGAGTACTCACAAACGCAACAAAGTCCTTTCTTGCCGAGACCGACCAACATATTCAAACAGAGATTGCAGTAGGCGGGTTTGCTGAAGTGCTTTAGCCTCCAGAGATGATTCCCATCTTCCTTCACGTGGGAATCGAGTCCCAGCAGCACAAGCAACGGGATTGTCGTGAGGCCACCCCTTTTCCACTCCTCCAGGGACACGGTGCCATCCGCGTCGTAGTCTATTTCCACCATCATGTCTTGCAGTATCTATAAATACCGTGGGAGTTACGCCTAGATATCGCCCGTCAATTTACCCGTCTCGACGCGCTACGCAAACAGAAAGTTAGGATCCCGTCTATTGAACCAGGAAATGCTACACTCCTGTCGAAAAGTGTTCGATCAAACGAGTCGAGCGTCTACCATCAATTTGGTATCAACAGTTTCTCGAAATTTTTATAATCGTATTGATTTTGTTCAGTGATTCTTTACAAAATTTTCAAATGCAACTACGCAGGATTATATGATAATACCAAATCGATTGTACCATTATTAAATTTTTCTTTTTGTGCATGTCCCTTCTTTGTTATTACACGAGCAGTATTGTATCTTTCTCTTTTTTTCTTTTCTATGAACACTTATGTAAAAGGGCTTCAGTCCGTCTATAAATAATAATAATAATAATTCTATGAGATAATGATCAAACGAGTCGAGCGTCTACCATCAATCCGGTACGAACAGTTTCTCGAAATTTTTCTTGTAATTCTAGAGTATTGATAACGTTTTTTCGAGGTGCACGAACGGTTTCACAATATAGATGAAATCATTGGTGCTATCACTTACCGGTTTCAATTCGGACACGTCCCATCCGAGATACTCCGCGACATTCATCATCTGATTGACAATGCAGTCCATCTCCTAGGGACACGTGATAATGATATTAAATGCAGGCTTACGATTGATAACGCGAGCCCCGCATCGATCTATTTCACGTTCGCGACAGCTGCCCCTATGATAGATTTATCTGTCGCTAATATATTGCTCGCGAAACTTTACACGTTCTTACACGTCGATGAAAATACCCTTGTCCATTGCTATGAATAAAAGAATGCAGGACGCATCGCTACTTCTTCGAGAATATTTTAATAACTAACAGACTAATCGACGCCCACGAAATCTGCGAAATTCACTGTCGTATATAAATCATAGAACATTCATTAACGAAAACAAGATCCAACTAGTTAAACAAAATTTCGGACGGTAAAGAGAGATGGTACACGATTTCGGGCAAAACGAAGAATTCAACGAAAATAAAAAAATCAGTCGATTCTAATCACTGGAATAATTAAAGAATTATTTAATATTCTACATTATTTAATGTCCTATAGGTTCGAGATTCTGAACGGAAACAAGGGAGCATCCAACTAGTTCATTTAATTAAATCTGCGAAATTTGATCCACGTTCTCAAAGACTCGGACTAAACATTTGTGACCGATTGTGCAGCTATGCGTTTATATGTAACACACGGATTCCAGACGGTATTTTCTGTCGACAAAAATTGGGATCGTTAGTCGAACGCAATATCTCAGCGACTTTCCCGGCAAAGCAGCCCGATAATTAAAGGGTTCGAAGTTAATTGAAGGCGATTAAAAAGCCGAGCCGCGATCGATGGAGGGTAAAAACTGCGGTAGCGATTTTCTCGTTGCACTCACGTTCGTATCGAGAACACCGTTTCCATCTGTGTCGTAGAGCCGGAACATAACTGAAAGGAGAATAAGAAAAAAGGTGGAGAGAGCGAACGAATTAGCACATGCCGAAATTGACGTGCAACAAGTTGCAGCGCGAGCCCGAGTGCATCGGGCGCGTGCGAAATCTCCTCGAATTGACATCGCGAGCCCGCGAGTTTATCTCCCTTCTTTTGTATAATCGGAACCAGGGGAATCACTTACATTCCAATTTGTCTTCCGGCCTGCCAGCTTCGAGGAGCGACAGATAGCACACGATATCCTTCAGGCTGACTTTAACCGAGTGAACGTCCAGCGTGCTCTGCTTCCTCACGAGATGTCTCATCTCTGCAATCAAACACCACGTGTGCAACATTTACGCATCCACACGTACAAGCCCATATACGCATTTCTCGACGAATATCCGTCACGATTTTTGTAACTCAAGAACCATTATCTGCTCGAAGAATAGTATTCGACCAGAGCTTTATTTTTCATTTAATTAATAATTATATTGATTGTTCCTCTCTACTTGCGCAAATCAATTTTTATGTACCAGAACGTAAACAGAGAACAACAGCTGGTTTTCAAACACTTGAAGCACATTGTCTACTTATGGATTAATTAATCCAATGAATCGCATTATTATTTATTTATAATCGCATTATTTATAATCGTATTGATTTTGTTCAGTGATTCTTTACAAAATTTTCAAACGCAACTACGCAGGATTATATGATAATACCATATCGATTGTACCATTATTAAATTTTTCTTTTTCTGCATGTCTCTTCTTTGTTATTACACGAGTAGTATTGTATCTTTCTCTTGTTCTTTTCTTTTCTTTGATATTGTAAACACTTATGTAAAAGGGCTTCGGACCGTCTATAATAAATAATAATAATAACAATAACTCTATGAGATAACGATTCCAAATTACGTTTAGATCGACAAATCTGACGAACTATGACGAATGGAGTACAATAGGCACTGGGATAACAAAACGCTGCGTTCAGACGCGCAAAGGAGAATCCCACCTTTAACGAGAGACGTCGAAGACAACGATATGATCGGTAACGTTTTCCCTCGTAACTCAATGAGTCTCCAGACGCGACGGAAGAAAGGACGCGAAGGAGAACAATGCTGCTGGTCACGAGGGAAATAAAGCCAGCTGATCAATCGCGGAAGGCGGGCGATTTATCTTTAGTACGTGCGACAAGGTTGAAACAAATTCTCCGACTATTCTATTGCTCTCCAGCGGTCCATTTTACCGCCGTCTGTGATTCTTTCGGTGGC
This sequence comes from Lasioglossum morio, assembly GCA_916610235.2. Lineage (NCBI taxonomy): Eukaryota > Metazoa > Arthropoda > Insecta > Hymenoptera > Halictidae > Lasioglossum > Lasioglossum morio. The sequence goes on along the minus strand of OU744323.1, from coordinate 18,972,215 downwards.
CATGTTACGATTTATCTCGCCCTGATTGCTGACCAACCTGCGGGTACCGATCAATTTCGTTCTCGTGGTCTACGAACTGAAAACGTTTTCAGTTTTACTTCCAGCAATATTAAATGAACGTACACATTCCCTCGGACATCTGTCACCCTAAAACCATAGAACTAAAATCCCAACAGAATATACAAATCCCACGTGAACGTATAATACGTCGCACAGTGGCCGGAGAAAGAATTTCAATATAATTGTATGTAACATGATATTTGGTCCCCTCAGGGTTTCAAATTCATTTATCAATCTTCTTCCCCCTCTTTCCACTCTCACCATCGCCTTTTCAGCGGGACCTACTGTTTATGGTGGGTTCCGAACTACCTTTTGCCAACAACAGGTGAAAAACACCCCGGGTGGGTCACTTTTCGGTTTTCTACCAGACGGTCACCCATCCTAGTGCCGTTCACCTTCCACATTGTTTAACTTCGGTGATCTAACGAGTACCGGTGCTTTCACCGGGCGTATGGTTGTTGGCGAATTCCAATATAATAAGAATATTAAATAAATTGTTCCGACTTCGTGTGACTCTTCGAATGACTGCTGTGGCAGGGAACGCGTGAATAACTTTCTTTGCTTCCCCATTACATTGATTTTTGCGTTGCCGATTGGACGCCAGGGGGCAAATTAATTTGCGCCAAGCCGCAGGGCAATTTTCCTCGGAAGACCAGCCGCGCGGCTCGAGCGTTGACAATTAATGTAATTGAAAACCGGCAATTGATTGTCCCACCGGTGGGATCGCGGTGGCAATGACTAACCAACTAGGACAAGTCGCACGGAACACGCGGTGTGCTGCTCCCGGTGAGATTTCATTCGCTTTCGGCTGCGCTCGAATGGAATCAGCATTGCGCGTGCATTATTCGCCAAGCCGATTAATCCGTCAGGTTTTTCCGGCTTTTAAAAAATTATACCGGCCGCGTTGGCAGCGTTCCGCCGCGTCGCGCGCGTGACAGAAACAAATTCGAAGCCCGCAGCCACGCACGCGGATGCAATTGACGCAAGAGCGCCGTCGTGCCGCGCCGCACGCCGCGTCAAAGTGAAAATCCCTGACGTTTCATTTCGCGTTATAAATATTCAGGGGAGGCATACTACGCGCGACGAAATCGCTATTAATAACGTTCGCCTCGGCCTCTTCGCGGTGACAATGAGAACTCGATGACGGAAACCGTCGGTCGTCGCTCCTGTGCCGCCAAAACTCCGTTGCCAAACTGTCTTCGGCTATAGTTAGTTCAGACAACAAATAAAAACCAGCAAATTCGATTTCTTTCAGGGAAATTAGTCGCTCGGTTTTATTCGAATGTCCACGCAGGAATTTTCTTCAGAATTCTGCATCATTTAGTTCGTGCTAGACAAGGGGAGGTTTAAGTCATCATTTTCTTAATTTTTTTATTTCTTTTTCGTCTACAGCCCTCTGAAGCGATATTACGAATATATCGATTTTACTTCGAATACGTGTATTTAGACAAATAGTTTAGTTGAAGTGAAGTTTACATTGTACGAAATGGAATATCAGGAGAGACTCGAATCATCGTTTTTTTTTTAATTTGTTGTATAAGACAGGAAGATACCTTTGTCGATTTTACAAATCGTACAAATCGATTTTTAGTTGATTTGTTTTATGCGGAAGTATAGATCAATATGAAGGTTACAGCGCAGGATACTTTTCGGAAAATACAGGCTACTCCTGATCCTTGCAATTATTTTATAATGTTAGAAATTTCTACTTGGGAACCTTAATCGGAGATTCATTAATCGAATTAAGGAGATCTCTTTTTAATTTGAAACTGTAAAAGACGTCCACTCTGTTGCGTGGTGTAGTTAAGCTCTGCCTCAGACCTATATTTTGTAAACTAAATTGGAAAGTATCCAAGAAAATCGTGTGTTAACAACGTACCGTTCACGTCGACCACAGTTTAACCAATTCTAGATGGTCAGAATAATGTGATAAAATATATCAATGAATTTGGGAGAATCTACAGAGAGAATTCAAGAATTGTTCCGTGTAAGAAACACGCAGATAGAATCTACAGTTCGAGCACAAGGGATCTGGAAAGTTAAAAATTCAGCTGTTCCTTTAAAATAAAATTTCCCGAAAGCTTAGTATAAATTTTCAGCGTGACAAAATCTACAGCAATGTGTGTGTGTGAACTACTTTCTTTACATAACATCGATTAAGACTAACTTAACAAAGTTGTTCTTTCTCAAACTGGATACCCAAAGTAGCACAATCACAACGCTAAAAATCCTAATTACACCAAATCAACCTGCCCGATAGTTCAAACACCAACCACGTCATCAAAACCGCAGAAAATTAGCAAAACTTTAAGTGAGTCCCGTTATTTCTTGAAATATTGATTGACAATCACTTGGCAGAGGTGGGCAACGAGTTCAAAATGATTTCCCAGCTCACCTTCCTTCAGGAGCAAACCGGAAACGTTCTGTAAGTGCGGCCAATCATTTTTCAACACCATTTGGCCGCAGTGGGTACGCGGGACCAAGAACCATGGAGCCCAAGCGACGTGAGAACGTGCGAATCTAGGCGCCCGGAAGTAACAGCGGAACCGGATGGACTAACGACGATCGACGGTGGATGATCGCGATCGATGATTATGGCTCGGGAATGGCGGCACTTGTTGCTCGCCGCGTGATCCCGGAGACACTGAGACGCGGCGTATCGTGGGAGAGAGCTTTCGAGCAGAAGGGTCCTGGGATACTAAGCATGACGTTATTTATACCGGTTGATACTGGTTCCTTCTCGCGTTATTTCGGGGACCAAACAAATACGCAAACTCATCGCGAAAGCGGGACAATCGAACGGACGCCACGCTGAGCCCGTCGCTCCACGGGGGATCCAAAGAGCCATTGTTGAACGCATTAAACATTGTGTTGCTTCGCAGGATCAATTTTAAACAAATTTATACAATGGTGCTTTATCATTCCTGCAATGTCGAAAAATATTTTCTGCCGAACCATGCTACATCACAAAATTAAAGCATCGCTAAATTATAGTCGGAAAATCGTCGGTCTTCGAACTCTTATAACTTCGTGTAAATAATTCCTGAAATAATTCTGCCTCTTCGAACGAAATGTGAAATGTATAATAAAAATTTCGATATATTCAATGTTTTGTTCTGCACTCATTCTTCCGTTGATTTAGGTCTCACGTTAATCGGAAAATTTACAGACTATACTTTATAGTCTACGAAAGAGATCAACATGATTTCGATCACCGTCATTGGAAACACAGAATCCGTTCCCCAGTCTAAACAAACCCCGCAAATAACCATTCCGAAATATCCGTGAATTACTTCCGTCTGTCGTGACATTTCACGTAGATCAAAATGTCAATGTATAAATGGTAATTTACGTGTTCCCTGGATTTAGCAATTTGATCGGAGTCCGATAAACAGTTTCGACAAAATGATGTTCCATGTTGAAGGTAAACGTTACCGGGTTGCCAAACATAAATGTCGCTGTCTGTAACCGCTGTATAACTATTAATAAAACTAGTAACACTCTTATTTATTTCAACCAGGTGGCATTGCCGAAAGAGAGTCATCGTTTGTTACTATTTCATAAAACGCTCCAAGGAAATAAAATTTTTTTAAAAAATTCAGTCGATTCTAATCACTGGAATAATTAAAGAATTATTTAATATTCTACATAATTTAATGTCCCATAGGTTCAAGATTCTGAACTAAAAATTCACTGTCGTAAATCACAGAACATTCATTAACCAAAACAAAATCCAACTAGTTAAACAAAATTTCGGACGATAAAGAGAGATGGTACGATTTCGGGCAAAACGAAGAATTCAACGAAAATAAAAAAATCAGTCGATTCTAATCAGTGGAATAATTAAAGAATTATTTAATATTCTACATAATTTAATGTCCTATAGGTTCGAGATTCTGAACTGAAACAAGGGAGCATCCAACTAGTCCAAGAAGGGTGGCATTTAAACGAAATTTGGGACGTTGAAGGGAGATGGCACGATTTCGGCCAAGACGACGGATTCAACGAAAATAAAACCATCTATTGCGTGGGCGAATTAGAAAGTTAACTGTCCGGAAGCCTTCGAACACTACCGCGCCGTTTACGAGCACTAAACTTTGTTTTTAAACGTAATGCCGGGCGTTTTATGAATAACCAAGCCTCACGATCCGACACGACAGCGTAATCAGACAACGAACGAGCAGCAATGGTAGACATGGGTGAAACATGGCGGGACAGGGGATCGTATTTTTTTCGAATTCTACAACCGACAGTCGGTCGCGGCACCGCGAAGTGCACTTCCGGTCGAGATGACGTCCCGTTCCCGTCATAATTCAACCGCATTTACGATCCTCTAGATATGCCCCGGATAATGCATCGGCGTAAAAACGATGCCGGCCAGAACGAACCCCTTATCATTTCGAGCGTAATGCGATTTTACCCCATGACAAAGAAGATTCCCAGGACTCCGCACACACACATCAATTTTCGTCGAGGAAACCGTATTTCTATGTCGACGTGCCTTCACCCACGCGAATCCACTACACCGTATTTCTCTTGCGATTTACATGCGTACATTCGACACCGGAATTTTTCATTATCGAGGACTCACCCACGGAATTAATTTCTTTGTATTGGATCGAAGATTCAATGTAGAGTGGGTGGTACCGGAAACTACCCTTATTGAAGTGTTTCATAATATTCATGATGGTTATGCGGACTTCAACAATGAATAGTTGAAATTAACAACAGTAATCTGAAAGGAAAGAATTTAAGAATATTATTATCCTCTTATTGAAATTATTAACCCTCGGACAACGGACGATTTTTATAGACGATTTTTATTAGGACCGTTCACAGTTCTGATGAATAATTTTTAAAAAGTTACTATTGATATTATCTCGCGTAGACTGCTAGTCAGTTAGTTTAATTGCCACAAATTGAATACTTAAATGACAATTTGGATGTTTCCGGTGAAAATAGACTCCGGCACAGTATACGCAGGGTTAAAGGAAGAAAATGTTATTTCGCTGCTGCTTTTTTAAACATCAAATTACCATTGCTCGCAAAGATTCAAACGCCATAGTCTCCACAGCAGAATATACCAACAATTTTTCCCTAGCTGGTTTATGTTCCCATCGACCTGCTCTCGCAGTTTTTGACGGACGGCGACGTAATCTGTCGTCGGGCAACGGCGACGAAGAAATTTCGATGAAAAAAATAATCGATTAGGGCATGATCATGGGACAATAGACGCGTCCATTAAGTCGTACACGGTCCCTGGGACGTTTTATGGCTATCCGGTTTACGGGATCGATTTGTTTGCCGACGTGTACACCGCACGTCTCATCCATAAAGAACTCTATGGCGATCATAAAGAGTTACGTTACGATCGGACCCGCGATTCAGCGTTGTTTATCCCGCGGACGATAGCCTGTCCTGCTATTGTTCCTTGCCTTCGATCCTGGATATTTTCGGTGCTCGTTACGCCTCGTTTACCGTCCACTTGCTCCAAATAAAACTGCGAGGATCGCGTTTAAGCGCGGAATTACTGTTAACGACGCAGCGCCGCCATATTGGCGTTTTGCAATCGTCCAAGTGTCTCGGCTACGTACGAGTGTGTGTTGAAAAATGAACGGGAATTTGAATTTTTCGGGAGAAATGTTAGCTATTCGTTTAATGAATTTTATCTCCTTCAAAATTGTCTCCATTAGGTAGTACACACTTATGCCAGCGCTTTCACTTCGGTCGTGTGGTCTATGCGCGCAGGATTGGGCTGTTTTTACCAAGTTTATATCAGTTTGCCGTGTGTAAAAATAAATTATATACCGACAAAGGAAAACCCAGCGGATATTATGACGAAAGGCCAGAAACCAGTAATACAACGAAGAAACTTGAAGTTTATAAATATAGTATAAAGTATAAAAGGAAACAATATAAATGTCGAAAAAGTGGGGGAAATTGTGGATTGATTTGATCCATTTTGTTTTTTAATCACCCAATGTATAAATCAAAGATGTTTTAAAAAGATAATAACGAATCGTTTCCTGGCGACAAAAATATTGATTTATTAAACACGAGTAACTTCACTCTTCTATTTAACATCGTTCTGAAAGATGTTCTTTTGTATTGTATTTGTTCCATTACATTTATATTCTTAATAAATGACGTTTAAATAAATGATCTTTGGGTTACACATTTAAAAGTATATTTAAATCCTCCCACACCGTGTTGTTTGTATCAAATCTTGTAATCGAATTTTAAACCACTTTTCGATAAGCTAGAGACTTGAAACTTTAAACATAGTTTAGAACTGAATGACAATGCAATATTAAAATTTTCTTTTTTAAACTGCGCTTTTAAGAGATAAAAAAATCTTAGCAGACTATTTCAGCGGGAATCAAACCCAGGCCTTACTATATACGCTCGGCAGTAAAGACTAAAATGTAGAGAATAAAAAAATATATAAAAAAAACTTGTTAAAAATCACGCTTGTATTAAAATGCACTAAAAAGGAGAAAATAATTCTTTTAGATATTAGTGACTATAAATAAAAGCGTGGAATGCCCACGAAGATTACGTTAATACAGTTCAGCGCTCCACGCTTTTATTTATAGTCACTAATATCTAAAAAAAATTATTTTCTCCTTTTTAGTGCATTTTAATATAATGCATGGTTTTTAAAATGTTTTTTTCTTTTGGTTTCAGAACAGTCTCGAAGCCGTGCGATGTTTATTGGTTTCGGAATTGTCCTAGGACACGGAAATGAACTGAAAGAATCTCACCTTCCAATTTCCCGTTGTTGACCAGTAGAGAGTTGTTCGACTTCCGCGACGAATTCCGCGACATTTGGCTGTGGCTGGGGCTGCTGTCGGTGCTCTTCTTCTCGATCACATCGTGGCAGCTGTACGACGTGTGTTGGACAGTCAGTATGGGATGGACGCTTCCTTGAACCCCACGGAAACACAGACGAAAACGTTAGCGAGACCCGTGATCGGGTGACCGGAAGCGATCCACCGTTGTACGATTCTCGATTTACGATCTAATGGACGGCGAACGGGTTAGTCAGGCTTTGAACCATTTTCCACCCGTCCTCTGACAACGATCAATCAGATACACGATCACTGTAACGCGATATTTTGATCTCTGCTTGGAGTTGTGATATCGTTGAATTGTGTATATTCACCCCTTGCCTTACCATTTATTTTACCGTTTTAGTGACTAGAACTTTTTTTGTACATCGTAATTTCTTAAAAAAAGGAGAATATTTATGTAAATTCAATGTCTATATGTTCTCCAATAGCTGTATATTAATGAAACCAAAAAAGAATTTTATGTTGGTTTAAAGGAAATTATTAATATACATAATTACTATCAGAATGCGTTCCGGATTTTATCACGTGTCAGACACGATATTGTATGGCAAGAGGTTCATGGCAGAAAGTAGAAACTTGGTCACACGTGCAAAATGCACAGGGCAAATGTAGTGTGCATGGAATGGTTAGACTGCGGATTTTGTGCGTGACAAATAGATATTGATATGATGGTTGAATCAACAATTTTTATTTAAATCTGAATTGAACATTCTGAAGTATATCTTGCAGCACAGGTTGAAAGAAATCATGTATTTTATACACTCTACAAGTAGGCTACTTCCATCATAGTCTAACAGTTTAACGAGAAACATCTTACAGCAAAGGTTGAAAGAAGTCAAGTATTTTATGTGATCTAGAAATAAAGGATGAGTGAATGTTCATCCTGAGGAACGTATAAGCATCAAAGATGAACATCAATGATTTTACAGGCTAGAGAACGTAAGATTGTTGCTAATATTTGACAAGGGAAGAAAATGTTCCGAGCAAAAGGTTGGTGAATTTTCAGTCAAGTATAAATTCGGGTGTAGAAGGATTTCATAATTGAACTACCTGAGCGAGCCTTGGAGGAGGCTTCGTTATCCGTTCGATGGTGTCCCAGAGCCTGCAACTTCTCCGTGAGACCGTGGATCTTGTCGGCGAATGATGAACCATGGCTCTCTTGCGATGTCCCGCCAGGTATACCTGTGCTGTTCACGTTGCTGCTGGATGTTGTGTGGGAGGTAATGGCTGCACAGGCGGTTGTCGATGATAACACGGCCATCTCCTGCTTGTTAAAAGTGAAAATATTAGTTTTGCTGCGTTCTGATTTGTGCGGTGTATTGTGACGGGGAATTGAGATTCAAGTCTCCGTTTTCTTTTTTCTAGAAATAATTTTGGTGCTTCCATTTTTGGGGTGTATTATTACAGGGAATCCAGATTTACGTCTCCGTTTTCTTTTTTATAGAAATAATTTTGGTGGTTTCATTTTTGGGGTGTATTATTACAGGGAATCCAGATTTAAGTCTCCGTTTTCTTTTTCATAGAAATAATTTTGGTGGTTTCATTTTTGGGGTGTATTGTGACGGGGAATCGAGATTCAAGTCTTCGTTTTCTTTTTTCTAGAAATAATTCTCGTGCTTCCATTTTTGGGGTGTATTCTTACAGGGAATCGAGATTCAAGTCTTCGTTTTCTTTTTTCTAGAAATAATTTTGGTGCTTCCATTTTTGGGGTGTATTATTACAGGGAATTGAGATTCAAGTCTTTGTTTTCTTTTTTCTAGAAATAATTCTCGTGCTTTCATTTGTGAGGTGCATTGTTACAGGAAATCAGGGTTTAAGTCTTTGTTTTCTTTTTCCTAGAAATAATTTTGGTGCTTCCATTTTTGGGGTGTATTATTACAGGGAATTGAGATTCAAGTCTTTGTTTTCTTTTTTCTAGAAATAATTCTCGTGCTTTCATTTGTGAGGTGCATTGTTACAGGAAATCAGGGTTTAAGTCTTTGTTTTCTTTTTCCTAGAAATAATTTTGGTCCTTCCATTTTTGGGGTGTATTATTACAGGGAATCGAGATTCAAGTCTTTGTCTTCTTTTTTCTAGAAATAATTCTCGTGCTTTCATTTGTGAGGTGCATTGTTACAGGAAATCAGGGTTTAAGTCTTCGTTTTCTTTTTCCTAGAAATAATTTTGGTGCTTCCATTTTTGGGGTGTATTATTACAGGGAATCGAGATTCAAGTCTTTGTCTTCTTTTTTATAGAAAGAATTTTAGTACTTTCATTTTTGGATTTTATATTCTATTTTCTAGAAATAGTTTTGGTATTTGCATGTTTGCGGTGTATTGTTACAGGGAATCACGGTTTAAATTTTCTCCCACCTGTTGCCGAACAGCGTAGTAGAGGATGGCAAACACACTATACCTTGAAAGCTTTCCCATCGACGCCACGCTGCACCTTCTTGACGAACGAGAGGAAAAGGTGTCGCGAAAGCTCATCCGGTGTGGCGACTTCGAGATAGGTGTCCAGGAACTTGCGAAATCCATCGTAATCGATGTCCTGGAACAACATGATTATCCGTATAATTAATAATCAATAATAGATTACGGACTTTATTATGGAACAATGAGCATGATCAGCAATTTCGATAAAGACAAACCAAGGAAATCATTTGATCCTCGATTGCAGAAGATTGAAGTTTTTAAATATTTTACCAGTCACTATACGCGTGACCTTCTTAAATGATCAGCACGGTTCGCGTAACTTTTCCGTTGACTTCGTTAAAAAATCGATACCACGAAGCGGATGACCAACAACGGCACATATCCGTCGCTAAATATGGCGTAAGTTGATTACACGACATCATATTTGGCAACTGCGAGCAGTATACTGCGCCATCGGATCGATGGTGCCTAATTTAATCACTTATCTACGTGAACAACTAATTTTGATAGTCCACCGCCGTGGGATTTACATTTTAAGACAAAGTGTCCGCGACGAGCACGGATCAAATATCAAAGTTGTCAATTGATTTCGGTGTTCGGCGTGGTTGCCGAATTATCGTTGCGATCACCATTTATCTATAGAAGATGATAGATAGTCCTGATATCCGTGGGAGATGGTACAGATGGATATAGGTTTACGATAGATTGACGATCTTGATCTGCAGGTTGTAACACGGGGCGTCTCGGTATTTATGGTGCAATCATGGGGGATGATTCTGCGTGGAAAAAAAGGAGGATGATTCGAAGGAAGACATGTACAATAAAATTTGTACTTGTATCTGCATATTTTTTTTTTTGCAAGCGAAGTGTTGATATACATTAATTTTATTTTACATTTTCGATTTAATAGTATAATAAATCGAAAATAAATCGACAAATATAAATAGAATATGTACGGTGAGAATGAGAACATAACGAGAGAGAGAGAGAGAGAGGCAAAATGTATGTGAATTTGTTTGAACGAAATAAAGAGATGAGTGTGCAAGAGGGAGCGTTTTGTTTGGCAAATTTGTCGGTCGTTAATTGAACATCGTTTGTGTTACACGTAATATGTTTGGTAAATGTGCGGTTCGTTTATAAACTCTGATAATCCCATCCACTGTTTTAACATATCGAACAAATAAATACATAAAATATGACTCGATTTTGGTTCAGAAGAGAGATCAATAGCAGACGCACACGAGCACTCCATTTTGCCGCATAGAATGATGGTTCCGCAGTAGATTTTCTAGGATCCATTTAAACCGTGTACTAGTGTAGAACACAGGTTGTTCAGAGCCGGAGATAATGCGATTGATCGATTTCTAAGGGCGCGAGATGAATGCACTAACCCGATAATAGTAGTAGCCATCTTGTAATCAGCAACGGCGAACAGTTTGCACGGTCTACCCGAACCGGATCGTCGGCTATTGTACGCGGATTATGCGGTGATCTAAATCTTGTTAACGCATAAGCTTACCGCATACAAAAGAGGCACGGTGTGTTCGCGGCGGGCAATCACGAATTTCGGGTTTCGAAGTATAAGCAAAAAGTATAGGAGCACATTGCCGGTCTTGCCCAATATATCAAAGATACTAAGATGTACAAAATATTGTAAGAAACTGTACCGTATTGCTAATGACCTTAGATGTTAACCATTAGCACTCGAGTGGCGCCTCTGAGGCGCCACTAAAAATTGCTGTACTATTATTTAAATAATTGTTTACACTATCAGATATGTCGGTATCTAACCAATTACTACACATTTAACCCTTTGCTCTCCGAGCTATTTTAACTGGAAAATTAAACATTTCTTCCGATCTAGAATATTTCTATACCTTATGATTTTTGCAATTTTATGGATATGAAATTGGTACATTACCTTATACAGTACCTAAATGTTTAGTAATTGATTAGATACCGATATATTTAATAATGTAAACAATATTTTGAAGAATGGTACAGCAATTTTTAGTGGTGCCTCAGAGGGGACAGCCGAGTGCTAAGGGTTAAGTATTGTATGAGGTATTATATCAATTTCATATTTATCAAATTGAAAAAATCATAGAGAATGGAAATATTGTAGGTCAGAGGAAACGTTTAATTTTCGAGTTAAAATAGCTCCGAGTGCAAAGGGTTAAAGCAACATTAAATAAATAAAAAAAAGTATAGGTTATCTATCATTTGTTGGAGAATAACGCTGCTAATAATATTTTCCCGTAAGAACCATGACTCCGACCGACCACCGTGCGCCATTTCCATGGAATTACTTCTAACTCGCCGTGCTTGACGCTCGAATTAAGTTTCACGAGAACTCAGGTGAAAGTTACTCGAGCACCTGTTTAAGGAACTAATTGCTTTAATTGGTTCGGTATTGCTCAACGGAAGCGTACCTGTTGATCGAGATCTTGGAATACTGTAACACCCGGTGGAAGCAATAAAATATCCAACGAAGCGGCGACATTAATTAGACTGCGAACGTCGATGGAAATTTCTAACTTTACGCACCGACTTATTCGAATGAAGACATTCGATATTTTCTATTATCTATAATAAATTTAATGATATCAAATATTAAATCATGTTTCTAACGTTTCGATCCCGATGCGGATCATTTTCAAAGAGACATTTTTGCGTCTGAAAAATATATATAACAAAATTACAATATAATCAATATTTTTGAAAACAAAAATAGTCCACGTACATGTTGTATCAAAAGTGGACAAACATTTAGAACAAATATTGAGAGTTACACGAAAACCAACTTTAAACCATGGTGGCAGATATGTAACTGAAACACGTGCTGTTTCAAAGGCAAGAAGGCTCTGGCATATATATAGATGCTCAGCGATTGGTAGATTTCTATTATCCTCCGTCGGAGATTAAATCGCGATAATCGCACGAGCCATTAAAAAATCCACTGAAACTCACGTTTCACGGGTTCCTTCAGAAAAATGTTCACTCTGATAACAGCAATTATTAGCCCCCGCCATTTGATAAACGGCCTCGAGTTTTCAATGTATTTCGTTATTGACTGAGTGCAAACTCTCGTTCCCCAGTTAATTAACCGGTTCTCCATGCATAATACTTCGCAGGCGAACGTAGTCGAGCGCCGTAAACATCTTCAAACACGCGGATCGATTCTGCAGTTTATTAGGCGTTTCACAAATTATAAACGGAAGCTGACGAGACGCGCTCGTTTCGGGGTGATTCGCGAACATGCTCGTGCCCGGTGCTTTGTTTATCGTTATGATGATAATTAGCGACTCTCCGTTGTTCGTTACGGTAGCGTTGTTCGGCGCAAAGAAATGTTAAACAGGCGAACTCCCAGTTCAAACGGAACACGACGTCTTGAGCAGTCTCGATGAAAAGAACCGACGGAAATTCGTTTTGGAGCTCTGTTTATAACAAGTTCTTATAGTTCGTCTAGCTATTTGTAGTTATGGTTTTGTCTTTTTGTTTCGTTACGGTGAAACAATTTCATCACAAATTCTTATACGATAAATACGAGTTTGATCCGGGATTGTATTGACATCATTTGTTTTTGTTATTCACAGTATAATTTGCAACGCGAGATAACACATTGAAAAATATGTGGAAATCGTAAATAACATGTATTTTCCAAAAGTTAATTAATGGTTTTTCATTTCGGTGGTACGATTTACAGAACAAATAGAAATATATGATATTTGGAAATATTGAGGAAGAATTATGTCATCCACGTATAACCGACGGATGTGAACGTGTTAAAACGAGATCCGCCATTTCCGGAACGAAACTGTCGTCGGAATCCGCCAAACATCGTCGACGTCGCGCGTCAAGGTACCATTTAATAAAAGAAGACGCGGGCAATTGTCGAGTCGCCATCGTTCTCTAATTGGGCACAAAGTTAATGAGGAAACAATCCGACTGCGAGCTGCTAACGACCAACCCAGTTTCGTGTTTTATTTGAAAAGGGTCTGCCGTTTCGAGAACGACATTTATCGATATTCCGCGCCAAGGACGAAGGGCGTTGCCTTTTTACCTTTTTTCACTTCCCCCTTTGTTCCTTTCGCTTTCTCCCCCCTCTACCATTCGCCGGTTAAAGCCCAGACGATCGAAAAATGAAGCTTTGAAATCTCGGACGAGTTACAAAATGAAAGATTGCGAAGCCACTCGTTTATTTTTAACTGTTCCTCCTCTTTCACTGAAAATATCCGTTTTTCTTTTACCAAATCTGCCTTCGTTTCTCTTAAATGTTATCATTGTTTTTTTTTTCATTTTCCGAAACAATATTATTTTTCGTATTTTAATATTTTTAGACTATTTCATTGTTACACTATTCGGGGAAGTTAATCAATTGTCCAATGAAAAACATTTGTAACTACATATTTCTCTCTAGATTATTTCATTTCTCGTCCATAAAATAATTCCTTATTTTTCATTCTGTGTTTGTATGAATTTTTAATAAAATTATTCTCCCACTATTTTCTAATGAAAGTTTTTCTTTCCTGTAACACTATACCGGCATGATATGCCTCTGCGATGAGGTTATTTTCTTTTGCTACAATGCTCGGTTCAGCACATTGTGGATGTTATTCTGACGAAAAGCTTGAAGCCAGAGTAATTTCGTGGGACAATTTCATTAAAATATGAAATTCAATGTTTAAATATTTTTTATGGTCAAGTATAGATGAAATCGTTCAAGTAAAACAACAGGCGATCGTTACGTATTTATAGTTATTACGAATTTAAAAAAAAAAGTTAGAAAATGGAGCTGCTTTCAGCGTTACTATCGCGGCAAACTGATAGAACCGGCGGTTTAATTGTACAGGGAAGCAGATCGGACTCGATTTTAATCTTATCAAGAGGCGCAGGATAAATGGTCAGCGTCTCAGATAATTATCCCCCGGCTGACGTACAAATCAGCTTACGGTAGCTGCCGTTTCTCGAAGGGGTTGCTCGTAAACTTTCTACAGTAGATGGCCGACACGTGCTTCATTTATTATAAGACGGTTATTTCTGCGAAGAAAAAAATATACCCGCTCTTGACCCTTACTCTGACCTTCTTCTGCTCCATTTCTCTCTCCTTCTATCTCTCCCTGTTGCGCCAATTAAACGCTACTTTGACCAGCTAGAGGCCCCGACAGTAATTATCGATTCACCAAGCACACTTTACCCTTCGAGAGTAAGCGCCGAGGAGGAGAACACACAATTCGTTCCGCGTGTACAGAGAACAGGTAGAATAATCCAGCTCTAACGATGTCGGAAAATGCCCGAGGCTCTCGGCCCCGGAATTCGGGAATGCGAATTCGATCGGATGGAATATTTGAAATTAAAGTTGAGACACTAGAAATTACAGGATCTCGATATTCCTGTTGTGCAGACCGAGCTGTTTTCTCATTGATGACAAAGACATTTTATAACATTTCTCATATATTTTTATTTTATTCGTTCAACACAATCGAATTTTAATAAGGTTTAAATCATGAATAAACATGGAAAAGTCAACATCACTTTGAGCTTCCAGTTTCAAAGAATGCATACGTACAACGATACATATCGCAACGACAAAAAAGATTCAAAGCGAACGTGCCGAACAAATGTTCCTTTTGTTTCTACTATAAATATTTTTCTGCCGGAAAAAAATTGTTTCCTGTCGCTTCAATAGTACGACGAAACACCCTGCCAGTTTCAAAAGAATTGGTTCTATAGTTGCCCGGGAAAATATTCAAGCAGGTCGCCTAACTTTCAAATTGTTTCGCGATGTTCGTTTTGTTCAAGTTAATAATACAGAAACTGACGATAAAAATGGAAACAATCAAAACATAAGTTTCCAATATTTTGCCAGAACGAAATCTTTCGTTTTAAAAACTTCGATTGGAAGCGTTAAAAACAGTATTCGATCAAATAAATCAAACGTTCGTCATCACCACTATTTACATGCAGGGCGTGGAAATATTTTCGTTAACGTCGCGAACAAATACGACGATGGAACTCGTGTATCACGAAAAATATTGAACAGTAAACAAATTCGCAAACACGTCCAACTTCCGTTTCACGGGATAAAATTTTCGGTTTTGATGTTTAGAGCGTTGTTGAGACTTCAAGATTACTGCTGGTTCAGGAACAACCAAACGCTCTGATTCGTACAAAATGTGGATGTGTTGCACATCAATCACACACGCCTTGAGACTCTTGGATCGACCAAGGTTCAAGACGAAAGTTCACACTGTAGTTCGTAGAACGAGTTCATAAGAAAGAGAAATGTACGAAAGAAAGTTCATAAGAAAGGGAGAGAACGCACGAAAGAAAGTTCACAAGAAAGGGAGAGAACGCACGAAAGAAAGTTCACAAGAAAGGGAGAGAATGCACGAAAGAAAGTACATAAGAAAGGGAAGAAAATGCACGAATGAAAGTTCATAAGAAAGGGAGAGAATGCACGAAAGAAAGTTCATAAGAAAGGGAGAGAACGCACGAAAGAAAGTTCATAAGAAAGGGAGAGAACGCACGAAAGAAAGTTCATAAGAAAGGGAGAGAATGCACGAATGAAAGTTCATAAAAACGGGAGAGAGCGCACGAAAGAAAGTTCATAAGAAAGGGAGAGAATGCACGAAAGAAAGTTCATAAGAAAGGGAGAGAACGCACGAAAGAAAGTTCATAAGAAAGGGAGAGAACGCACGAAAGAAAGTTCATAAGAAAGGGAGAGAACGCACGAAATAAAGTTCATAAGAAAGGGAGAGAATGCACGAAAGAAAGTTCATAGAACAAATACCAATCACGTCACAGGCAAAACCCGCAAACTCACTCCTATAATGCACCTCAACAAACGAATCACTGTGTCTGCACAACTCGATAAATTAATGTATCAGTTCAAAGGCTCGAAGACTTGCAACGTCTAAATTCTAATCCTGAGAAAGTACATGTAACCGAAAAGACCGGAGAACCGAGAGTCCCCATACTTATCACCTCGGTCCTCCTCCCTACTTCCGGTAGATTCATCCCCACCTTTGGGAATGATTTGGGGTAGGCAGCCACCAACTAGGCGCCTGCAACGGTCCCGACGATTTGCCAAGGCCAACACTTGACGACCAGATCCTGGGTCCTCCAGCAATCTGGCAATCAGACACGCTAATAAATAATTCCAACCTGACAGGGTCCCACTCGATCGCAGCCCAGGCCCAGACGGGTGTCTAGATAATTCTAGACATCTGAAGTGCTTCGCTTTAGTCCTCGCATGTCAATGGTCGGGTCTGCGGTGATCCAGTCATCGGCAATTATTAAGGGGGGTTTAAATTAAAAAAAAGTACTAAGGTGTTTAGGCTCGTTTCCAGGATTGCTAGGGTGCGGAATGCGCCTTTTTAATAAATTTATTTATTTAATGTTGCTTTAACATCTAAGGTCATTAGCAACACGGTACAGTTTCTTACAATATTTTGTACATCTTAGTATGGATGCGCCTCCTTGTATCTTGATAATGCAAAAATGGGGTTTTTCAATAGTCAAAAAGCGGTAGATAAAATATCAATCTAGGCCGCAGTCGTCCTCAAATATCCTATTTTTACGTTTACGAAAAATAAGCTGCATGAAAATATTAGATTGGCAACTAACAACCTCCACATTTTCTCAAACAAAGTCATTCATATGTAGTTATTAAGCAGGAGTATTTTATACAAAATTTATCGCAAAATTCAGAGCTTTCCAATGATATACAGTTCAAAACGAATTGCCACCAAATGAGGTTATAATGACACAATAAAAGAATTATGAAACAAAAGCTTTATGCTTCCGAATAATACGAATTAATCATAGTAAACGTAAAAATAGGACTAATGCTTTTGACTACTGAAAAACCCCATGTTTGCATTATCGAGAAATGAGAATCCTGGAACCGAGAATCTATCTCCTTAACATTTTACATGAACAGACAACCATTATTGGTTCTTAAAAAAAATCTGAAAAAATTCATATAGTACCTTCGATCATCCGAACTCAAGCTGATCACAACGATTTCGATTTGCCATTTGTTGAAACATTTTATATTGCAAATAGCATGAGCACAGTTTACAGTTTACGGGATAATCCTTTCAACGACGAGAGCGACGATTTCGATCGAACATTCTTTGGCATAGCCGGCGTTATACATAGTGCTCGGCGTTCCGGCATGGCCTTCGGGATCGTCCTTCGTCGCCGGCATCAGGATCCGAAGGACGGAAACAGGGTGGAGAACGAAAAGGTGGAAAAAGCGGCGGCTCGTGGACCGCAAGCAAGGGTGCGGTTGCCTAGCTACTACGTGACGTCACCTCTGACGCACTCGAATAAGAGACAACCGGCGGGGGTGTGACGAAGAAACGAGATGGGGTGGCGAGGTCGACGCGTCATCATCCACCGGGAGAACCCCAGGAAGGTGGATTGACCGGATTACCAGCAAGGCGGTGAACTTTTCGGGGATCTGGGAAACCCAGCTCCTTCGCCGCGCGATTAATTTTGCCTGTCTCGGTCAGGGAACGACCCGTACGGTGCGACGATCCGGCTCGTACATCGTCAAATAGAAACGCAACGTTTCCGGTCTTCGTAGAATTTATTGACGCTGGGAGATCGACCAGAGACCAGTGGTTCTGGTCGGTGTGTGGTCGGACACGTAGCAGAACTGTGCTAACAGAACTAGGGTAGATTATATTGCCAGTGGTGGCCGTTGTTTTCCTTGATCAATCCGAGCTCGAAGTAATTTGTTGGTGGCAGCTACTGTTAGAAGGATAAGTGGTTCTGGGCGACTGTGGTCAGACATGTAGAAACACTCGATAGGGAAAACCAGTTGTATCAGTAGTCGTTGTTTCGATTTAGTAAGTTCAAGTAGTTTTTGACGTCAATAGTCAGACACGTAGTAAAGTCATATTGATGATGCTGGGTATAGTTGCTGCTCGTTTTTTTCTTTTTTTTTATGAAATCCTAACTTTGTTCGTTAAAAGTGAAGAGTTGCCAGAGGGATTAAGGAGTTCTAGCTGGCATTATTCAGACGCGAAAAAAATTGTGCTAATTGAAGTTATCTACTGTGCAGCTACCAGACGTAGAAGTGGTTTGGATTAGTAGACGGTCAGACATGAAACCAAACTATCAATAAATCAATTTTGATTTAGTGTGAATTAATCAACGGCGGATTAACCTACTTCTCTACTTCATCGAGGTATTCCTTCGGTATTTCTGGTACATAAACTGACTAACGCCTTACGCAGTAAATATTGTAAGTAGTGTGCACCGATTATGGCCAGGCACGCGGTACCATAAATTCAATCTCTCAAGACGTCCTGATTTCAAAGATATATGTCACACAATTCCATTAAAGATTCTGTCTATCGTTGCTTCCCTTCTCAATATCTAATAATAAGTAAACAAACGATAATATTACTCTGCAGAGAATGATAAGATACATCGAATGCTATATTAAAAACGATACGTTTCTGTTAAACAAAAAGCACAGTTGTTCTTCGCACATCCTTTCTACATTCATTTACGAAACAGATCGCTTATCTGAAATTATACAGCCCTTGAAATCTCGCAACTTTTATTCGCGACATTTCCCTGTATCATCAACAGCTTCACTCGAGTGGTCTGATTTAAATGAGACACTCAGCCGAATCGATCGGAGGATCATGTATCAGGCTCGTAGATGCAAAAGATTCACCTCGGTGGGAAAGTTACCAGCGACGAGACGCGCGAGTGCTCGCTGGCGAGAAGAAACAGAGAGAGAGAGAGAGAGAGAGAGAGAGAGAGAGAGAGAGAGAGAGAGAGAGAGAGGGAGTGCCGACGGATATTACATTTTCTCCGGGTCGACTCATCTTACCTTGCAACGATTATGGCCACTGATGTCAAGTTATTCACGCTCGATGAAGCGCATCACCGTGGCTTGTGTTGCCTCTGGAAGCGATGATGAAAAAGACGAGGCGCCCGAGTTAGACGCTCCTCGGGGCGTTCTTTAGAAACCGCCGCCCGTGAACGCGCGTGAACACGCGTGTGAACACGCTCCGTTACCGGATCGCAAATCCCTAATCTCTTTACGAGAGCTCTCAGGAATATCGTCGAACCGTTTGTGCAAACAGACCCGTAAAAATCCCTCTTCCGCAAAGCGCATCGCCTGCAAGATTAACACTCGTGGCATTGAGCGAAGCGGCTCAATTTAATTATAATTCTATTATTAATCGTAATGACTAGCTTTAGATTTTCTACTTTATCTGACGATTAGACTGTGGATTTTATGCATTTACGGCAGAACTTGGAACGTACAATTTAAATCAGTGGACGAATTAAGATGATTTAAGAACATCAGTGCGATAACCTCAGCTGAATAAGACAATTAACACTAGAACTACCGGACAAGTCAGAACGACTAGTGCGAACTGTTTTCGATTCGAAATATTAAAAGTATAAATGTGTTTTTCCGAGAAATTTCTTTAGTCAACTTCTCTGTTGGAGTACATATTTAAATAAAACTTGCACGAAATCGAAATAAATGTTATATTGTCGTTATCATAAGGCAATGTATGCCAACTGCGTTTAGTGCTCGGTAGTTCTAGTGTTAAAAGAAGAAAGAAATCTCTATTTGGCTTCTGTGCAAAATTGTTGCAATCATACAGAATCTTCTGCGAAGAATCATCGAATTGAGTTATTTGTTTATGCATTTCAATTAAAAATTTGACGAAATTCAATTTTACTACTTTTATATAACAGTACGAATCAGTCAGTTTCAGAACACTTTCTACCGAACCGTGAACTAACGAACCACCTCAATAAGTGAAATCCAATAATTTACAGATTTCCAGCGGGTCGAGTGTTAACAAAAGCTGATGGTTTTATTTCCTTTTAATCCAGCATAAACGTCGGAAAGTTTTATCAAGGTAAAGACACTTCTGGAAAAATTCACGAGACGGGAGAAGTTTCACGAAAGTTCTAAATTGATCTATATCGGGTAAAAGCGTTTACGTCTTATCCTTCCAACGCCTCCTTGATTTCCCAAAAGGTAGCAGCGGCCATCTTCGAAGACCGTCGTCCTCGAACGCCGGAAATTGGTGTCGCGCTGAAGCCTCCCGTTTCGTAGATGTTGATTTCCGATAATAATTGCCTCTGTATGTGCAAACCGAGAGCACACGAAAGAAAACCGGGCTGCACAAATACTGCACCGAACCCGGAACTACGTAATCGCTTCGGAAATTTAACGTCCTGTTAATCAATTCTGTGGCCGAACGATGGTGGAACAAGGCGAACTGATTCCATCAACCACATCCGAAAATTATTTAAATTAAAACAATTATTCAGTGAAACGTTTACTATATCGTTATGAGCAAATATTGACACATTCCTAGTTTGATCAAATTCGATCGACAAACTAATACGCAAGGGTATCTGCACAAGAATATCTTATCACTAGATTATAGATTTTCATGCGAACTTGCAAGAACCAGCAGTCATATAAATTCTGAATAAATTGCAAATGTATTCACATTTTCAAAATCTTTTAATTTCTAGATTTTTGTATGCACCATCTTGTCATGGATGCATAAAATCCAGTTACCTGTCCTCGTAAGCTGATCGAAGGCGTTCAGAAAGATGATCGCTGCTATTCGAAATTTAGATAGAGGGCATCGATTCGAAAATATTCCGTTTTGCAGGTAGCTGGTGCATCGTTGCATCGCGCGTTCCGCTCGCGTATTCCGCGCTAACGAACTGAGTAAACGCGGACAGCCGGCGGGGTGATAAAAAGCCGAACAAGCTCGACAACTGGCACCCCATAGTAATCAGCGGCGTGTTCGGCTCGCAAACACGGGACTACGAAAATAACGAGACGACAGACCGCCGCTGTATTACGGAAATGGCGAATAAAAAACGCGGTGGATCGCGTTCTTCACGGCGCGAGACACCTTCCATCGTTTTATTCACGTTGCTAAAAGAAATGGATGCTGTCGCACGGAAAACGTTGTCGCCCGGCGATTCCTGATACGGTTGGTCCACACATATTTTATTTCACGGCGTGTATTAGCTGGACCACCTGATTTAACAGTTAAATTATATTTTCGGTACTAGTGGATTGATCAATTATTTATTTTATACGTACGAAGGAATTTTAAAAGAGCTTCAAGATGATGATGATCTTCCCCTTCTTCCAATCGACTTAGAACATTTTTATTTTGCGACATTTGATTTTTTTTCTATGTTGTTTTAAAAAGTCGATTAAATTTTTATAAGAAGTCTGACGATTATTATAGAAAATAATTTTTTGTTGCAAGAAAATTGGAGCCGGCAAGTATTTTCATTCATCAATACATTTAATAGAAATTTTATAATATTTTTGTTGTGCAATGAATGCACAAAATTCAGTGTTCAATTATAAGATTGAATGAGATATTTTTGTAAATTAATATGATACTGAGAATCGATTACAAGAAGAGAGACGAACACTGTGAACAATTCACATGGAAAGCACGTATGTACGATTTTTCTAAAACAGATCACGCCAGCAGAAATTTGCGAATGTCGTCGCATAAAAATAAGGCACAGCTCGATCTATGAGAATAAATCTATATACATCTCGAATCCGCTCTCCGTTGTTTCAACGAGAAAATCGAAACACATTGCCTCCTCCTTTTCATCCGTAGTATTTTTCAGCAATGAGAAAGTTGCAGACGATGGTTCTCTTGGAAAGTAATCAGGAGGAAAGGAACGCGGCGGATCCTCTTATTTTAATTTTGCGTCGTTCGGTGTATTAGAATCGGTCCGATTTCACCGTTCGTTCGGACGATAAAGGAAAACGGTAGATCGTCAGCGACGAAAATGGCCTCGGTCAATTCTGATTAGCTGCGAGTTTGAAACGGCGCGAGGCGCCTTGGTCCCTGTCGCGACGTTCCGTTTCGTCGACTGTTTCCAATTACCGAGGAAATCTTTTTCCATCGTGGCCAATTCCGGTCGCATAATCGCACCACCGTAAGAAGAACGGGCAGCCAACCATTTTTATTCCGTTACTTCCAGCAACAATAATCCTCCTCGGGTGTGTTTTAATTATTTTATCAAAACGTGATTGCCACTTGACTTTTTCCTGGAACTATATATACCTCCATAAAAAATATATGATGAGCAAAATGTATCAAACGAAATATGACTTTGTAAAATAATAAATATATTACTAGGCGAGCGTGTTTAAATTTTTGTCAAAAGGATTGCAAGATAGAAATTGTTGACGTTTTAGTGGAAAAGTTTCTGAAAATCAGGGTTTCTAGAAAAATCTCTTAACAACAGAAAAAAACAATCAAATATAGATCACCTGCTGTATGATTAATTTCATTTCCACTCGTAAACAATTCAATGTACAAATAAATTCGACGAGCTTCGATTCAGGATTTGTTGTTCATGTGCAAACGTTCAAAAAATTCAATATCCGCCGTAATATAATCCAGCAGCTAATAATTCATCGACGGAATACGTTCGGTGCGATGGCGTTTGCGTCGTTGAGCAGGTTTTATTTATGAACAAAAATGTTTGATCAACGCCACCGTGAAAAATCGTGCATTTCCTATGCAACAATCTAACGCACACGCGTTCGCACGGTCCAGGTAAATGAAGCATAAAAGGTCGAGAACATGTATCGTAAAGGTCCACGGTACGAACGTAAAATTAATGCCGGAGAGATCGCTTCTTTTTCGCTCATGCCATGTTTTCGGAGAGAGCCTAGTGCATCGAAGTTGATCCCGCCGCTGCAATACGTAATTTCGATGGACGCAGAGAGCGGAGGCGGAGCAACGTATGAAGATTTTTCTTTGCAAAGCTGGAATCCAGTAACGTCGTTGCATTGCATACGAAGGGGGAGAGGGAACAAGCGTGTTTCGAAGAAGCCCCGCAGCTGAATTTACTATGCAATTCCACAGCAATGCTACTCTTTCCCCCGTAGCTCGCTACCGACCGCCCTCTTTCTTAGGTTTATCCTCCTCTGTTTTGCATTCACATGTTTGCTTATGCAGCCTAGATTAATATTTTGGCTGGAAGCACTTTTTTTTTCAAATATCGAAAACCGATTCCATACAAGGTACAATAGGCTCATGCATACTTAAATGGTAAAGTAAAACAGTTTATTTTCGTGTTCAACAAACTGTATATACATATATAACTGCGTGAAGAACTTTAAATAGGTCAAATCCAGTTTGGAAACTGTACAATATTCCCCGCAATTTATCAGTCGATTCCATTGAATATTTTCCATATATTTCCCGCAGTATTTATTTTCCTACAATTTTCCCACGATTCTGATTGCTCCCGTGAGTTAGGCAAATTGCAGGTGCTTCGATTCACAGCCACCGCACGGAGCCAATTTTTTTTTTTTTGTTATCGAAAAACGTTGCCGAAAAAGACCGTGGGAATTGTTTGTACCTATATTTTTTTTGTTTCATCGGCGAACTAACTAGGAGAACTGTATTTCATCCGAGACAATCGGAAGAAAATTGTTACAACAATGGGCGGACACCGACGACGACGCGCACATCTGCCGCAGTAGTGATGCAGTGACGTCACTACACAGACGCACGGCAGATGCAGCGGCGGGTGCACCGACCTTTTCTTCCGTCACCTCGAACTGCAGCTAGTGACGTCACTGTTTTCCCCTTTCCGTTTCCATGGAAACAATGACGTCGTACTTTTCGGACCGTGAATATTCTGCGCTGATCTCGGCCGTTGAACCAATCACCGTTTTATCGAAGACGGAACGCGGACACGGTCGTGCTCTACGAGAGAATACGCCATTTTATCTTTCTCGGCGTACTTCGCTAAAAACTCCTGACACATATTTCCATGCTAATCTCTTGTCGCCAGTTTTAGAAGACGGTTATGCGCGAGCAACACAATTACAAAATGAAAGGACGTCTCAAAAAAATTGACCCCGAGAACATTTGTTTGCCTATTCGTTCGCAAACAAAATATTTTCGTCATATCTGAGATTTCTCTTGTTATACAAGGTTAACGGGATATTTAGGATGGTTAGGTGGAACTGGGGTAGACGTTTAAAAGGAATTATGTGGAAGGAAGGGTTGAACTTGGAATTTTTGGCTGCGAAGAGGGTAGACCCTCCGGAAAGAATTTTCTTCCTCTCCCGTGATCCGTTTGCTGGTAAAAAAAACGCGACTATCGATATATTATCCCCGAAAAATACTCCGCACAAGCGTCGTAACCGTATACCCTGCACGTAACGACCGACCTCCTTCGATCCGACAGCGCATTACATGCCACTTACGCTCCGATCGCTTATAGCTGTTGGGGTTGTAAAAATAGGAGGTCTAGAGCATCAGCATATGAAATTGTCGCGCGTGCTCTGGAATCCCGAAAAACTTGAGAAACGATCGAATAAGACCGAAATATGGGAGAACTTGCGCGTCTCCGAAAGTAATTCTTTCAACCCTTACACGCATTCCTTCTGGAAGTAATAAACTATTCGAGAGCTGCCAATTCACCAGTCTAAAAAATCATTTTTGAAGCACATAACACATCACCGTATTTTACAACCATTCAACGAAAAAGAAAGTTGTTAAAATTATTTTTAAAGACTGTAATACTTTGTAGTAGTATTTATTTTATTTGAGTCTCGCGGCCAAGAAATTGGACTTGGTTTACATTTCTTTCTCTATGGCACTCATCCCTCCATCCATCCAAATCCTATGCCATACCCTATGCCTTATTGTTTATAGTGGATGTTAATCTATCCTAATGTTTTATATCTAATATTGCCCCTCACTCTCTGCCTGTAATACTTTGTATTTTAGAAATAACTCCTAGGTGTTTCCTAGATTCAGGATGAACCGTTCAGCTTAGAACATGAGTGGCGCGTGCCCATTACAAACACACAGATCAGAGAAATTCAAATTTCGATCGAAAAGAAATCCACCTTGATGAGAGAAATTGCTGTGTGATTTTTTAGTGGGTATTAAGGACACCGACCATCTGTGTCCCTCGAGTCCCACACTATTCTTTCTGGGTGTACGTAAATGTATTTTTCCCACACATCTTTAATCTAAGAAAAAAAAGGTTCAAGGATTAACCGATAGAAAATCGAAGGTCCTCGCAGGAAATTCCCCAGAAGATCCGACCGGAAGACCCGGATACTAGAGTGACGTGTGTTCCGGACACGTAGTGGAGTACTAGAGCATGTAGCCGCCACGAGAGAAACAAACAGGGCTATTTTCGGAGCATCAGTTGGTCCACTGTATATTTAGATGAAGCGTACACGTCTGTCATGCTTGCCATGAACGCGTGTGCCTACCTACGCAACTGTTCCCTTAGAGACTGACGCACTCGTGCAAGGGTGCCACTGACCTCCTCAATAAACAAACCGCAGAGTCCTGGAAACCTCGACAACTACACCCCCGAAATTTTACCAATAGTTCTTCCCACTTTGTGTTACACAGAGTCAACAAAACTTTATCGAAATGGTGGATACTTCATTGCAGACTTTCGGAGAAACTTCTAGCTACTACCTCAGGCAAGAATGATTCGATCAAACAAATTGTAAGTCTACCATTTCTAATTATTCATTTTTCGAATATGGAAAATGATGACGGTAAGGTTACACTGTGAAACTTTTATGTAAAATAAAAGTTTTCTACGTCGATAGCAAGGGGCAGGAGTTTCTAGCTACCAGCTGCAAGGTAATGCAATTTTTCTACAGCAATTAGAAGAAACAGGATTTTCCCGTTACCAGCTTGAAGATGATGAAGATTTTCTGCCTCAATTCCGAGGCGCAGCAGTTTCCAGCCACCATTTACTAGCGTTTGTTTCGGCAACAGTCTATATAGTCACGACGTTCCATTAAATGGAATGTGCTCTCTTATAAAATTTAAAAACAGAACATTATCTCGACAGGATTATTAGATCTTTATACAGAATGAACATTGTCTATATTAACTGTGAGAGATAGGAGTCTGATAGATATTAATGAATACTCCAAACGTTTAGGTTCCAACGGTTAGTGTTCCCTCCGGCGGTAACGAACGTCACGGAAATCGTTGTTACTAATTTTTAACGAGGATCAGCGCGTTCGAAATAGCATTCCTCCACGCGGACAGATTGAATGGTTCGTCCGGGGTTTTACGTACAGTGGTCTTTTTAAATTCTGATATACAGCACTATTATTAGCCCCCCATAGCAGCCCCCCACCCCCCGGCCGATTTCAGTTTATTTGAACGTTACTAAACGGAAGAAGGCAGCACTCCCAAATGGTGTCTATATTTATTTTAATCAATCTAAAACATGGTTTCGACTGTGGCCCGTCCGTCGACGGACCGATCCGAAGTTTTTCTCTCGTTCATCCGTGGAAATCGAATTAGAAAACTCCTGTAGAGTATTTATTTCTTTCAGTTCTTACATAGTTAAAATTCTAGAATAAAATAATGTTTTCTTGTGAATAGGCCATTGAACACTCCTTGTTCTTTGCTGTTGTAGATAATAAAATTATGTAGCTCCGTTTAAAAAATTACGATGAACTTGAAAAAAAATTTGTTTTCTTCATATTTTTCTTGTCATACAAACTAAAGGGGATATTTAGGACGTTCAAATTAGGTGTAACCATGGTTCTCGTACAGAGGTTTATCACGAAAATATATTGTAATATTCAATCGTTGTAGATCAGATCACTACCATCTTGCAGCATCCCTTTCACGACTGAATATTGTAAATGATTCCAAATGTAACTGCGGCTATGAGGTTCAAGATCTTAACCATATTATTTGGCAATGTACCTTATTGGAATCACAACGAGTTGGTCTTATGAAGGGATTGAATAAGCTCAACTTGTTCCCACCCTAGAATGTTAGATGGTTGCTCTGTAAACCGAACATTCAAGCGTGTCATCTTCTTTTGAATTTCTTCAAACAATGTAATCTACAAATTTGAAATTATGTATATGTCAAATACGCTGTATTTATATTAACCCAAATGTAAAGCTTCATAACCCCCAAACGGGAGTTACATTAAGCTCAATAAAAACAAAAAAATTAGATGTACATTCTGCAGAAAAGTTTTTGTGATTTCATTATTTATTTTAGGAACGGTTAGAATTTCCCAGCATGTTGGAGTATAAGTATAAGTTTTTTAAAGTCGTGATTAACAGAGTAAAATACTAGTAGAATTGCTGAGGGTGTTATTACAAATGGTATGCACGTGTTACTGATTTTCATCAAGATTGCAAGAAGCCTCCGGGAACAGGATAAAACTAGAATAACCGAGTAGAATCTGCCCGCAGGGCGAAGGGGTACGCGGCGCTTATTATGTTTGAGCAAGGTGTGGGTTCTCGTCATAAGAGGTTTAATTGAAATCGACCCACCTTCGTAGCAGACAACCTTTAAGGTCTCCTTATAGTCGACTGCGTGGACGATCGAGCTATTCTCGGCACCTGAACTGTTGACAATAGTGCTCCACCCCCCTATCGAACCGTTCAGCGTGTGTGGATCGCATAATGTGTGTAAACGCGCGGCGAATTAGCTCCGAGCATGTTCTACACGTCTCTTATCTATCCGTCAGGCGAAACAATAAATTAAACTCGACGAAAATCGCATTTAGGATCCGCAACGGTACAACCAAACTCAATTTCAGCTTGAGGTTTTTCTCAACATTTCGGGTTTTCGAATTTTTAAATTACATCGCTTTTACACGGTTTGATGAACGCACTCGAACTTTTTCGAATAAATTGCGAATACATTCGCGAGTTATTTGGAATAAAAATAGCAGTCAGAATGTTGAATATTGTAAAAGTTACGGTGCGAGGAAAGGTAGCGGTGCAGAGCACACAGCTGTACTCGTCGTCGGTGTACATAATTCCAGGAAAACCAATTGTCTGAAAGCAATGTGCTTTGTGGCGAGTGATCTGCATACCACAAAGCCGGGAAGTAGAACTCGTTGACTGAACATAAATTGTAAAAATCATGCACGAACAATTTGATTTTTTGTTGGCTCTACGAAGAACGGTATTCTTGCAGGAAAAATGTAAACTGAATGTAATCATCCCTTGAATTCTAGTCTTATGACTTTCATAATTAAGCAAACATTTCCATGAAATTATGTAAAAGAAAATGTTTAGAGAGAATGAAAGAATCGTTTTTGGAAGAACATTGAAAAATTGATTTTTCTTAGATGTTACTCCTTCGATTGGTTTTGATTTTATCGCGAAACTGATTTTTATAGAAACTCCGCCGATTCTGATTAAAAATTCTTTGACACGTGCAATTATTTGCACGGATTCTACTGCCAACTATCAAAGAGTTAACACTGCAGCTTTTTAAAATTGTTTCGAGCCGGGTGCAGAGCGTTTGAAGAATTTATACGCAATCCTCGGGAATATTTCACGAGCCTAGAAATTTTCATTCCGCGAGGAGGAGATTGGTTGTTTCGGTTCGGTTAAATAATTACGAGGTTGTTTAATGGGACTGCGAGCAAACTCGAAACCGTGCCAATTACATATTAAATTCGAAATCGAACGATGCCTGGTAAATAAACCATATTTACTGTTCCTTTCATATTTTATGACGCGTGCTGTTTGTAAATCGATATTAGGCGTTTTCATTTATTCATGTGCATAATATACCACACGATACGACAGGTTTAAGGATTGATTAATTTCGCGTAAACACTGACAGGAAATATCGATGTTAATATTGCAAATTTCATTATGCGAATTGACTGTTCTGGTCGTATCAGTTTATTGTTGTCAGATAATTGTTCTTTTTGGTACTATCTGGATTACTGGTCGGTTGGGTCAATTAATGCAGTGCAATTAGTGGAACAAGAAAATGTTGCTGCTAGTAATCTGCAGTAATTATCATGCCAGATTGAAGCATAATATATGACGCGCTTAAAACCCCACCAAAATGACAGCAAACTTTTTTTGTCGTTTATATTTGTCTTCGCCGTGGACGTAAAAGATTCTCCGTGGCTAACCCATGATTTTCTTCGTTTTGAGTTATCCATGCAGTGTCCATTTTCATCGCAGATTGCATGCAAGGATCTATATTCAAATCTGAAGAAATTTTCAACGTGTCTACACGAAATATCATCAAACCTAAAGTTTTTAAAATTATTAATTACATCAGTGAACGGCTCTAAGCGTCGTCAATAATACAGTTATAAAAATCGCCCGTTGTTTTAGGGTTGAAACAACACCAAGAGCGGGAATAGAACGTAATTTGACGCTCTTCTTGTTCGAGTTAATTAAATATAGGTTATTATATATAGGATATACAACATAAAAATATTAAAAACACATTATACCGTTCTGCGTACCGACGGTCGAATTTGGGAACGCAGGAAACTTAGCCGAATTACGCTGGGCGACGAACGTATTCAACGAAAACAGATTGTACCAAAAGACAGTTATTTGTAAAGCCGAACACACATCGGAAGTATAGCAGCGGAAGGGTAGCACCGCTGCATTCCTGAGGCTGCCGGTTCGGCGAAAGGGATTTTTCGCAGCTCGATCGAATCGGTGGACGCCTCTCGCGAATAAAGCGCGGTTGCGGGCGTTACCGTCGACGAGGATTGTAGGAGCGTTTCCGGGAAACTAGGTCACGCCCGTTGGTGGAAGGAATATCCGCATGAATGAGACAGGACACGGCCATTAAGCTTTGGGAAGAGACGGTCCGTGGGGCCGGTGAAACGCGCGGGTCGGGGGGTGTGCTTCGGAGGGGTGGTTCGAAGGGAGATAGAAAACCGGGTCGTTCTCAATGGTCACGTAAGGGAGTGTTGGTGACGTCAGCGGGACGATGACATCACCGTGAGGTCGTCATAACCTCGATAAGGCCGCCGCGATGTAGGTCAAAGAGGAAAAGGATACACGCGGAACGCGTTCCGCAGGCTGCGAGCACCAGCACAGGGAAAACGGGATTGGTATTTTCAAATGTCGCGTGGCCGCTCGTAAAATTGACTCATCGCCCCGTTAATGGCGTCCGAGGACAACCGGGAATGGCTGCCAACCATTTTTTTTTCTCAACCCACCGCCATCGCGCACCTAAACGGTCGACGGTCCTGAACCACCAGGCTGATGATGAACGGCGATGGGGATCGCTCGCGGTTACTAAAGTTCATGGGTTATCACTGGATTGCGGGTTTTATGCGTTTGCCACAGAAACGAGCACGTGGAACTTAACACGTTCGTCGCCCAGCGTGAATTGCTCGACTCGCGGGGCCCAAATCCGTTAATTGGAGCGCAAGAACGTATACAGAGCGATTAGCTGGAATGTCAATGATGCAATTCGCGTAGGCCGTAGGCACGTGCTTGGTCAGTGATCTAACGTAACAAAAAAAAAGTACAACAAGAACGTTAGCCATATCTAGGTGACGGCCCCCGCCCACGGTAGCACACCGTTAACACGTTTTCTGTCAAATTGCAACCCCAGATCGAATAAAATTTAAAACATTTAGTTATTACAACCAGAACTGGTTAGACAAAATTCGTCCTAGCCTTCCATTCCTTAAACATTTCCTTCATTATCCCTTCAGTGCTAATACATTCAAATATTCAACTACATTTCTTTGAATATACATATTATAATATGTAGGAGCGAGAGATTTCGTATATGTTCGATTATATGTATATGTGTGAATCGTGTATTTGTACGTAAATGTTGTGTTTAATCAATAAACAAAGACTGAACGTGTTCCAGAAAATTCGTTGCAAAAGATATAAAAGGATGCGATCACGCGGCGGCGTCACTTTTTTTCTCTAAACACGAATACGTCAAAATCAATAAAATACGATACGGTTTTATAAATAACGGCATTACGATTTAAGAACTAAATGTTTATTAAGTGCTTGTTAAATTAAATATATGTCTCGTGCTTTTCTTTTCTAATAAATTAATTGTTCAACATTTCGTATCTTACAATACATTCAAATATTCAACTACGTTTCTTTGAATATACATATTCTATATCAGGTAGAAATCGGGGGCCAGAGGTTAGAGAAAAAGGGAGAAGATTTTAAGGAGAAGGGTGTAAGAGATCGCTCTCTCTCTCTCTCTCTCTCTCGCTAGTAATTGTTGTAAATTGATGTAATTTATGTTTTATGTAAATATCTAATTTTACAAATTTAAATAAATGTACATAAAAAGAGTAATTAGTAAATAAGTAATAGGTAAGGCGTTTAGGTATAAGTTATTAGGTTAAGAGAATAGATGTAAGATTTATATTAGGGTAGTTTGTATTGAAGTAGGGAGTAAAGGAGGAAAGGTCTACGAATTTGTAACCCTGCGGGGACCAAATAAAGATTTATATATATATATATATATATATATATATATATATATATATATATCAATATATAGAAATCGGAGTAAACACGTGTCGTCATTTTTAAAGAGTAACATAAAATCGTCGCTTTGGTGCACTGTAGATCGAGCGTTAAAAATTGCTATTTCTAAAAAAAGCTGCACGTTCTCGGCTGTTCGCATGCAAACGACGAACATCGTTGCAGCCCGGTGGAAACGGACCAATCGAATTAAAGCCGGACACGTCGGACGATCACTGCACCGAATCAAGATACCGTTTTTGTTTCGATCAAATCGACGGATAGAAGTCGCCGGGCACAGAGTCGGCGGTCTGGTTTTTCCTTTTTTCCAGGCCGGACCACTATCGGAATCCAATTCCCTCGGACAAAGAGACTGCAAATCCAGCATGTGCGAGCGGTGCGATGCCGTCGCCTCGCGTCGCGTCGGACAGAAAACGTCGAGGCGGTCTCCGACCGCGCGTGAAACGCGGAAATTTCTCGGATAGGAGCCGAGATGCCAAGGAGCATCCTCGAGCTGCAAGAGGATGTTCGTTCCTTGTGATTGGAGGGCTTCGCGACGATTAACAAGCGAAAATTACGGGCCGGTGATTAGCAACTGGCGAGATGCTGATGAACGCTCGAACATGAAATTGCTGCGGGATTTACGGTACTGCATAACGGGATAACTAGTGATTAGATTCTGGATTTTCTGCACTTCCCTAACTCTTCTTAAGTGATAGTCGATACACCCATTCTGATCGGCTCTTTAAAGTTCCGAACAATATAGTGGATTATTAACAATACATTCAAAGTCCTGTGAGATTCTGTAAAAGCGAAGATACTTTTTTTCTTTCAAAAAACATGTTTCACCTTCAATCGATCTTCATTAACATGTCGGAGGTGTATTCGTTTCTCTATTTCTCCGCGTGAGATAGAAGCGTTTTTTGGATAACTAATCAATGACTACGAAACCAAACATTCCGCGATTTAATAGAATCTCAGAATGATCGTTGTACGACGCTTTGCCCCGAAGTTATTACAGATTACATATCGAAGTTTCACGGAGCTATAAAGTGTTAAAAGAATTTAAGAAAGTCAATCTAGTATTTTTACCTTGGCAGAATGATGAAGTAAACAGATAAATTCCTATTTGGCTTGGCTTCCTTTGCAGAAAAATGTTGTGCACAGTCTGGAGAGAACATGTTCGCTCAGAGAAGATCCCATTAGAACTTTCCCACTCGGCGAATGGTGCACCACTGAACGTTGAAAGAATCGAGGATTTACTTTGCGGGGCGAACGTGTATGGGTGTGTGTGTGCCGTTTGCGGCGAGGTTTGGAATAAATGATTATTGTAATTCGTCGAGGGGATCCTGGCTAATCGTTCGCGTGAGTGCGTCGTTTCCGGTTTTGGCCACGAGCCAGTGCGACACGGAGCGGTGTGAAAAATCGCGCGGCTGGCTATAGAACAGCAGAATCGAGCTAATTCCCATGAATTCCGCTGTCGCGCGTGCTATTCGTACGGCAATTTCACGGCCAGGTGAGAATCGTTTGTGCGGACCCGGTGCCGTCGGGTAAATTGGGACCGGGCGATTAAGGAAACCTTTGTTCTCTTTTGAGGAAGCGCTTCCGGGGTTCGGCCTCTCGGGCTTCTGATTGCTACAAAGCAAAGCTGTTTATTGCCTGCCGACGTCAGCGACGATTGGTAATCCTATTACTTTCTCACGGATTTAATGCCTTTTTTCTTCGAAGCGGCGCTAAGTCCCTGTTTTGCGAACGCAAGATAACAACTTGGAATTTTTTTTCATGAAACTAGCCGAGCAATAATTTTTATAGTTTTAGGGTAGGTTGTCGCACTATTGGAGCATATAAAAATAATTTTCTTAGTAGGCAAAAATGTTTATTTGTGGATTTGTTCGTTTACGTATTTCAGAGGTGCTTCGTGCAACGCGAATGAATGACACGTGATCATTAGGAATTTCTTGTTACGAAACTGGGCGAGCAATAATTTTTATAGTTTTAAGGTAGGTTGTTGCACTATTGGAGCATACAAAAATAATTCTTTTAGTGTCTCACTGCTTAGTAACTAATAATACGGTATATATAAATTATAGGGGTGGTCCCTTATGCTTCTTAACTCGAACAAAGTTAATAATTCCGACAAAAACAATACTCTTCAAAAATATTATTTCAGACGATTCCCGGCGAGAGTAAGAGAGACACATAACATTATAAATTATCGAGACACTTGTTGATAATTATCGGAACAATTGTTATCCCCGACGACCTCTGGGTTCTCCAATTATCTTCACTGATGTATTATTCCAGTACACGAGGAAGCCATTTATTTTCCACAGCTTCTCGAAATAAACCACTCGTATATTGATCACTAACGACGCAACGAGTTCTCTGGCTTTCGACCGGCTCAGTTTGCAAATTGATGCGCGCGAATCCCTCTCTCCAACTTTTGTTTTTCCCATCGTCGGCCCATAATCCCGAGAAACTGGTCGCTCTCCACGATGCACCGTTTCTTTACGAGGCCGAGCAACAATTTTGCGTTCAGTCTGTATAATATAAAATAATATTTCCACAGCTGGAAAGCCTCTCCTGTTGTTTTCAATCTTTTACCATATTATTATTCCCTTAAAAATCCTTGTTTTGATTTAAATTTCCTTTCTCCTTTGTAGAACTCTCGAACTTCCAAGAAGAAAGCCAGAAAAATTATCTTATTGAATTCGTTCATGCGAAATGAATTTAGAAATTAAATTGTACAGAGATATTCGAACATATTCGCGACACAATGGATCGTTTTACAGATTACAATTCAATTGAAAATCTGTGAAACTGGGGATATTATTAACACAAACGATACATATACACTTCTCGATGGAAGTATGGATATTCGAAGCTGATTGGTTAGAGTGGATGGGGCACGCCCTATTTTACACGCACTTTAGGCACGGTTGGATTTTCCCGTGAGACTTTTTACGTGGCACGGTACTTGTTGTGGAAACAAAATTAATAGTGGGTGCGAGATGCTACTGTTTCTATTTAACGATATTGTTCTGGTTGCTTCAGAAAAATCTCGGGAACCTTGTTTCTTGTTCATCGGTTGGTCCATAATCACGAGGAAAATTTACTCCACGCGATACACACTGTTTCCATGCTCGAACAACCATCTCGCGTTCTACGTCTAAAAGAACCCCGAGGCAACGTTTTCATGGCTGTTCGTGTTCACGATGTTCCCCTCCTTTCATTTTTACGAGATTATTATTTCCACGAAAACTCCCTATCTCTCTTTCTCTCTCTCTCTCTCTCTCTCTCTCTCTCTCTCTCTGTTTCCCTCGCACGAGGATAAATAGAGATCGGTGTTCCGCTCGTTTTGCTTCTGGTTTCGGTGATTTAAGCAACCTCGTGCGCTTGTTATTTATGCGGTCGAAAGTTTCGCCCCTGCCGGTTCGAAATATATTCGAATCGGTCACGATGGATGTCGAACGGGTCGGCCCCGCTGAAAAAGCCAATCTAGAAGCACGTAAACGCCGCGGAAAATAACACGGAACTTCGCGGCCACTTCCGCCAATCGATAAAACACTGGACTTCACGAATGACCGGCATTTTTGTCCCCGATCCGGCACCCGTCCACGCATTCGGCGACATCTTGCCCGAAAAATCAAACTTTTTCAATTGATCTCTCGAATATGTTCCCTTGTACGTAGTTGCTGAAAAGTGTAAAGTCTTTAATATATTATCTACCGAAGACTATTCCATAATTTTCGAAAGTCTCTGGTCTCCGACTAAGAATTGTTTTAATAGAACTAACAGCAATAGCAATTTCAATTGTGAAGCAATAAAAAAAGGTCACCTGCAGTAATATAGATATTGCTTTATTTTTAGCCTTACAGCTAAGTAAATGTGACTTGGTTTACATTAACCTATTTCTACAAAACTATCTTATTTCACACATTCGTTCCATACCTTCTCTCATTCATTTCTATATCTCACACATTCCTACCCTGTTCTACTCTTTTAGTATCCTAATTATCACTAACCCGCTTAATTCTATACTTATTGCTTCCCTCCCCATTCCCTAATTTTTGCATTGTTTTTGTTTCGTATTCTCTTTGGTTTATTTATGCTCTCTTTTCTCTTTTTTTCCTCAACTTCTCTAACCACTCTTCAAACACCTGCACTAATATAATCTAATTATTTCCTTTGGGGTTATTATTGAAACTCCTATTAACACTGAACCTACTACGAGTGGTCAAATGACTCATTTTAGATTTCTCATTCGACAATTGTTGAGATTGCAAAGGTGTTTTCATGAGAATTGATTGAATACATTTTTTGACTCGAGTATATATTACAGTAAAAATCGCACAAAGTATAAATAAATTTAGTCTTGTTATTTTTATAATATCGTACACATTAGTCACTTTTGATGGTCGGTAGATTCAGTGCTAGTAGGCTCCCACGGATGTATATTTTTCATACCGAAGCTCCACTAATTCGATCAGTCGCTCTACATTTCCTGCAAAGACCTCTCATCCACCGAGAACCATGCAGGAGTATTCGCAACGATTCAATGATTATTGCAAACTCCGCTCAGTCGCAAGCATATGCATGATGAAGGTATGGTGAACATGCAGACCGATGTCCAGCAAATCAAGCAAGCTGCGGCAGAGAATTCACAATTAGATTCTCTGCGAAGGGGATTAAGTCTGCTTTGCATAGACCGCTTAGGGTTGCCGTTTCGGTTGCGCGTCTCCTGCATTAGCTTTTGCCAGGTAGCTGGCCAGCAGGCAGAGATGGACTGTCAAGTATCAGTTAATAGAAGTACGTCGATAATGATTCTCCGGCGGAAATATGAACGACTCTCTCTCTCTCTCTCTCTCTCTTGCTCTCTCTCTTCCTGCCAAAACTGAGTTGGCAGATAAAGCGGCTTACCGGTCCGCGTCGCTCGCGTCTTTCCCGCCGCTGAACATTCGAAATCAGCTTTGCTCCGGAAACAGGAAATTCTTCTAGCAAAGGAGAGTCTTTCGCATGGGAAAAAGTTGAGCCAATTTCACCACTTGATTCCGGGAAAGAGCACTACCATCCTGATGGCTCGCTCGACCGTTCAATCCCATAATTAGAAGCTTCCTGGTCCTCGCTGCTCCGTTTTTTCGGCGACCTCTTCGTGACTCTCTGCTCTATTCTCTACTATTTACTGCCCTCCATTGTCTAGTTACTCTTCCTCGCTTTTAACTCGTAACTCTTCATACTTCACGCTGGTTCGGCTTTTCAATACTTTACTCTTCATTACAATTCAGTACACTTCAGTACGCGTAATAAATCTTCAGTGCGGATGATTGAAAATGAATCCCCTTACACTTATTCCACAATCTCGCCCTGTGTTCGTGTATTGTTAAATCCCTTAATGATATTACTATCTTCGCTAAATCGTAGCAATCTTGACGCTGGCGACGATAGTCGATCTTCTAAAATTGTCCTAGCCGAGGGGAATAACAAATCACTCGTATTTTTGTAAGGTATGTAGTACATATGTACTTAGAAGACTATGGATTTTATGCAATTATGTAAAAAATGGCTAGGTGCAATTATAAAATAATGAACATATTAAGAGAGTTAAGGACACCAATATACTATTATATTTTCAGCTTACTGAGGTTACTAAAATGGAAAGGATTTTTTACTCGATTCTTGTTTGTCGCAAGTAATGCGCAATATTACAATTAACGTTATTGGCGCACTGGTTCGATCAATTGTAGACAATAAGCAAATTTGCAAAATATCACATGAAATTTAATTCAACGTTTCGGTCTGAATTTAGACCATTTCCAGAATGTAAATTTATCATTTAATTAATATATGGTTAGGCAAACGCATTCCCGAACAAGCAGAAAATACTAAGATATTAAAAACGAAAACAAATGTATAAACTCACTTGCTTAGAAAAATGTACTAATTTAAATTCTTAAGAGTCGAGGAACAGCATAGTTTTACTCTTCACTGTTCTTTAGATTTTACTTCCCTTATCTTATTTAATTATTTATTTATGGTTTATTTTAATTTGGTCACATTAACAGGTAGGTAATTAGCGACCACATGGTTTACAACCGAATGTATCTTTCATGTTATTTGTGGAGAGGATTAATTTCGCTTATCTTGTTCAATATACTAATAGACGAATTAGAACTGCGTAATATATGTCGATGATGCACAACTTGCTTTTCCAAGAGACCATCAGATCGTGATGTAAATAAATTAGGTCACTTTTCAAGATACTCTTTCTCATTGACGAGTGACACTTGTACTAAATAGAAGTGCTCAGTTTTTATTGGAAGAACTAGTGGCTACCTGTTGATTATAATTAAACATGTGTATAATGAATCGTAACGAAGCTCTTTGAACCAGCGTATATTTATACTAGTAATCGAATTCATGTACATCGCACGCTATAAACCAGTTATGAAAACAATGTGAGAAGTTCCGAATGCAAATGTGTATTGGACAGCACAACAGCCTTCTCCATAACAGCACATTTCATAGCGTTCTTATCACGGGATGCAGAAGAAAAATGCTCGGAGTTGCGCGAGTCTGTAATATTCATTAAGAGGAGCAAAAAGTTCTTGATTAGCGTTGAGCCTGCAAACCAACGTTGCCTGATCCAGTCTTTGACCAACTCCCGCTCAAGTTTCTGGTCAGTAGATTCAATTACGTTCCGCAGTAACGTTCTCGATATTTTACAAAAGGATCACCTGCTCTCGATTTTTCAGTCCTCCAATTTTTCGCTTCCCCTCGTCTTTCGCTTTTTCGACTTTCCCGTAATCTCGTGCCAGAATTTTCCGTGGAGGCAAAATGAAAAGTTCCAGGCGTCGATGGATCGGAATTTCTTTGTTACGCCGAATTGTAACGAGAAAATCAAACGAACTGCGTCACAGAGTGACGTTCAAGTCGAGGGTTAAAACATGCATGCACATGTCAAAGTGTATAAGGTATCGTCATAACGGCAAATTGTCGCGTAAGCGTCGCTGTTATCCATTTATTTTTGACTAGCTGACCCGACACACGTTGTTCTGTCGAAATTTCAATAAATTTGTTTGAGATCGTTCTAATTACGCATATCCATTGTTCAAATCGTGAGTTATCGTCTTGAGTTTATACAAAATTCCCATTTTTCCCCGGATTTTCCATTTTTCCAGGCAACTTTTCCAATTTTTCTTTCCCTAACAACCTTAAGACGTCAATAATCCAACTTCCTATTGAAATATTGATTAAAAGCTGCGACATTCGTTTTTTTGTTGTATTAAAATATGATTCAGAAATCACTTTTAGTTTTTCCCGAATTTTTTATTTTTCCGGGCAACTTTTCCAATTTTTTTTACGCTAAAAACCTGATTCGGACTACAACGAACATTAAAAAATAAAAATTATCCAAATCGGTCCAGCCGTTCTTACGTGATGTCGTGACCAACGAACAACATTTCATTGTTATTATATAGAGAGATGAATGAACGCAGAGTAACTTTTAACGTGACAGAGCAAAGTGGAATGGATTAAAAGCTCCGATTGCTCAATTTCCCGGCCACCCAAGGATCAACTGATGGCTCGCCATCGAGACACGATAGAAAATAATTTTTCTAGGCCGCCGGTGTCAATAATAATCGGTTGTTGGGAGAATTTATGGTGTTCGACGAGGATCAGACTGCGCGGACGCGGTTGTTATCGCGGTTGACACGATGGCTGATAATGTTCCTTGCGTGATGGATTGTCGGGCGCCGGATCGGCCGCAGAGGAGCCCTGAAAGACGAGTATACATCGTTACCCGACACCAGGATAACGATCCTTTATATCGAAGCCGTCCCTACCATCTCCGGTATTTACTTTCCCTCCACTACGTAGCAACAGCTCGAACAAATGTTGCGCAATTGACTCCTGGCAGTTCGACTCGCCTCTTCTCTTGTTAATTAACGGCTGCCATAAATGCTACACCTGCTGACATGCATCCTGCAGATAAAAGTGTCTCTGCAAACAGACTGCAGCCGTTCGGTGGCCTTTTGTCTTGTTATATCGAGCACACTCGCGATGAGAATTTCAAACGCAATCTATTAACGCGCGTTGGCTGTCGCCCGGTGTCCATGAAAGCAACACGAACTCGAACAACTTATTCAATTATCTAAGAATGGAAAAGAAGTGAACGAACGTTCTTGTGGAAGTATTATCAACATATTCGTGAATCAACATAATACGGAACTGTCAGATTTTAATAAGAAGAAACTCGTAGATATATTGGTAAATTATCGCCAACAACCGT
This sequence comes from Lasioglossum morio, assembly GCA_916610235.2. NCBI lineage: Eukaryota > Metazoa > Arthropoda > Insecta > Hymenoptera > Halictidae > Lasioglossum > Lasioglossum morio. The sequence goes on along the minus strand of OU744323.1, from coordinate 18,932,279 downwards.
AGTCCCGTTGAAAGCACCGGTTCTCGTTAGATCACCGAAGTTAAACAATGTGGAACGTGAACGGCACTAGGATGGGTGACCGTCTGGTAAAAAACCGGAAAAGTGACCCACCCGGGGTGTTTTTCACGTGTTGTTGGCAAAAGGTGGTTCGGAACCCACCATAAACAGTAGGTCCCGCTGAAAAGGCGATGGTGAGAGTGGAAAGAGGAAGAGGATTGGTAAATGAATTTGAAACCCTGAGGGGACCAAATATCATGTTACATATTGGTAAATTATCGTCAACTGTAAATATACATGTACAAACGAGACACCTCCGCGTATTTCTTGCAAGTTCGAGTAGACGAATTTTTAGAAGACGTGAAAAATATTATACACGACACTATGACCTCGAATCCTTTCCAAATTGGAACATTTGACACCCTCGCTTTGTCTGTCACCCCGTTTACGACTTCGCTATACTTCATTCTACCGGTTTCAAAGATCGCTTGAAAGAAGATGTCCGCTTTTATGACTCGCCGAGTATTTATTATATTTAGTTTTGTTCGTGAACACTTAGCCGGACGTATAAATAGACGACGAGAGATTCTTTGATCGCGCGATATTACAGATACCTTTATCCACCGGCTCGCGGAACATAATCTTAGAGGAAATAACGTTCGTTGTATCCGACTGATCCACAAGATCGTCTCTCTGTGTAATACTTCTTTTCCGAGACGTTTGCCGTTTGGCGAAAGCCACTGGACAAAACGATGGAAAACAACTGCCGATAGATCTCTTCTGCTGCTTTGGTTCTTTCGGAATCCTCGCAGAGCAACAGGACGCATCGATATTCTTGAATCCTTTTAATCTTTTGACTGTTTTAAATTTCACTCGTCTTTGTCATAAACGTGCACAGTGTACACGTTATCCTCGATCGAAGCGATTGATCGTCGATCAAATCGAAAAGAACAATTTTCTTTCCACTTCAGACTTCGGACACTTGCTGCATTGCATCCTGTCTATCTCAAATGAAATTCTACAATATATTCTGACAATAAACATAAATTTTCTGCTTTTAAGGAAATTATTAACGCGTTAATTTCCTCTCATTAAATAAATTTCTTTGATAGAACTTTTTAGAGTGCTTGCTTGAAATCAAAGATTCTAATCGTCGTAGCTGTGAAATAAATGGTCAATCACGTGTTTAAGAATTTTGTATTACAATGATTAATAGAATTCCTATTTCTAAGCGCTCACGCGTCATGAACGTGTATCCTTTAGCTGGTCTGCACAGAGCAGAGTACAAAGATCAAAGCTCCGTTTGATATTAGCAGCGCAGAATCACGATTTGATCTAATCTGTCTAAAGTTCCAGCTTGCTCTAGTTGGGTCCAAATTGATCTAAACTATTCAAAGTCAGTTTGATGTGAATCGTACGAAGTGCTGTATTGATCCGCTCGATTCTAACGTCCGAGACGATCTCCCTAAGAATCGTACTAACTTCTGATTCAATCTCGATCCTGCGCAACTCTAATCTCACCTCTGAACACTTGAGTTTTAAACTGTCGTTCAAACACAATCTTTCATATAAAAACGAGCCAATGATCTTCAGTGATGAAGTCTAACGTTAATAGGAAAATGCGAATTTGGCAAATGAAATGGAAAATTGAAATTAAATAAAATTAATTCACTCGTACAGTAATTCATAGGACAAACAATTGTTTCCCGCAAACACTGTTTTTACCCTTAAATTTAGTAATATTCAGGGGTTACGTTACACTGTTAACGCGAATGAGTTCGCTAGTTATACGGTGTCCATGTGGCCATACGTTCACCAAAATGGCGTTCGTCTGACAGGGCGCAGATTTTGTAGAACATCAACGCGGGGATGTTGAATATTTCGCGCATCCACTGTCGAAGATACGGCGAAACGATTTCCAGAGAAAGTACAATGCGTTCGCATGTGCGGAGGAAACACACGTCCTATAAAATCCTGAACTATTCCTGTGGCTATTACACTGGGAATACGTCTGGGTCCGCGCGCGCGCGCGAACAGGTGCGAGTTATTGCGAGTTTATACCGCGGATCGTGCGCGCTTGTGTGCACGTTTGTGCAACCGAGGTGTGCTATGGTTCCCTGTGATCGGCCGCCAACTGTCGCGGTCGCATACAATCGTGAAACACATACAGGCATACACACAGTCCCATCAACATTGTTCAAATGCCTTAGCCTTCAAACTGGGGATGACGTGTGACTGGCCATACGAGTTCGTTGTCGCCTTTCAATTCTTATTTTTTTCTTTTTAATTTCCTCTCATGGAGGAACAGTTCATGAGTGGATTACATCTATTGAAGTTACTAAGAGGCGAACAGGAGTTTTAAATGGGATAATTATTCGGTTATCAACATCTAATAATCGAAATTGATTTAAGGTTTCAATAGATTTAATTATATAAGAATCAAATATAATATTAGAGAATTCTGGGTATTCGTAACTTCAATATCATTGATGCCCAATAGATTTAATTGTAAAGAATGTAGTGGAACAGTGGAGGAAATCTCATATGAGATTTATTACAACATAATGCTTAGTACAGAGTATTACATAACAGAGTAGTAGTACAGAGTATATTGTATGGTATAACAAAAATATTAGTTACAATATAAAAATCAAAAATCATATATGTATACGCAAGCACTAATATTGGGTTCAGCTATTAAGCAACCTATGTCCAATGCCAATTGGAAACCTGCTCTAGTAAGGTTCTGGATAAGTTTGATCCTCTGATCTTTATATAAATTGCACTGCCATAGAACATGGTTAAGCGTTTCCTGCTCCTGGTTACATTTGCAATTGGGATTATCGATGATGCCAATGCGAGCAAGTGAAGCATCCATATGGTAATGGTCCGCTCTAAATCGATTAATTGTAACAATACATTGTCTTGTTAGCTTTTTATGCCCAAACCAAAGTGTACGAATATCATTATAGAATCGTTGAAAATAAACTTTACCCTTATGTAGCCCTTGATCTTTTATTGTTTCAATTCTTATTTTCTTCGTTACCTTTTTCGCAGAGTAATTTGTTAAATAAAATTTTGTTTCTTCTATGTTTCTGAGATCTATGTAGAAATTCAGATTGCTGAATTTTTAACAGGAGGACTACAAGTCTTTAGAGAATTCTAATAATCGATATGAGGTATGGGTTGGCCAGGAGCCGACGATTACGATCGAGTGCGATCGATTTGTTCGGGTTTCTTCGGCGAACGTCGGAAAATTTATTGTTTCGTTGTTGTCAATTTCTTTTTTTGTTATGAAAGATTGATCTAGTCGTCTCAAATTATTCCGCCAATTACGATTTCTTAAATGCTACAGATATTTCATTTTGATTAGGAAAGAATTTTATTGGAAACAATTACGGCTGCGTAACTGAAACATTTTATCTGGTACAAGGAGTGTTAAAAATTGCGGAATAATATTTCACCTAAAAGATAACGTCGCTGATAGCTGAATTTTGGCACAGCCAGGAAACAATAAATCTCCAACGGTATGAATCTCCACGTTTCGAGAAATGAAAAATGCAAGGGTGCAGTCAGAAATTTTATACATTCCAATATATTCATGATTTAATTTCAACTTGGCTTCTCGTCGCAATTAATGTTTAAAGAGTCGCTGGGTTAAGAGGCAGAGAGTTGAAAGCCGACTTTCTGTAGAAAATTTAATTTCCCCGGAACCGAAGCCGATGCAGGAGAACGGTTTTCGGATTGGTGTTTATCGTACAGGTGTGATTCTATAGGGAACGCAAAATGGGTGTTGGTCAGTGCGTTCGACCGTGTATACACTCAGGCCAGATACTCTGTCTATCATAAACCCTGTCGCGAAATAAGCATCAACGCACACTGTCTTCGAACATCGAAGCGAACTCGTTAAACGAAACTCGGCCAGTCGAGTTTCGATATTTCGACGTTCATTTATATCGTTCTCGCGTCAGGCTTGAAAACGTACTCTCGCGTGTTCGGAGCAGACTTCCGCTGATGCAACACGGATTCGAACGCCGGACCTGTTCAACGTCACCCTCGATTCTGCTCGGCCATCAATTTTTCCTTCCCCGTTCGAGAACTCATTTGCGAACTGTCCCGAACTCGGTTTTACAAGGATTAATGGGTCGGCCCCATTTTTATTAGCACAATCACGCCGCTCAACAAATTCCTTTCTTTCGATTTGCAAAGTTTTTCATGTCTGTGAAAAACACGTGTGCACACTTAAATATTATCTTTTACTAGCACATTTATATTTAATCATTAAATATTTCTAAATAATTTGATTTTTATATGTTACATTATTTTAATATCTCATAAATGAGGTGCGTTACATTATTTTAATACCAATGTTCTAATAATTAAAAACACACGTGTACACTTAAATAAACTCATTTATATTTAATCACTAAATTCCATAAATAATTTGGTTTTTATGTCAACATTTTGAAGCTGTCTCTTGCGAAATTGTTGCAATGTCTAATAAATGTCAATATCTAAAAATTACCTGAATTACTAAGTGAAAAATAAAATCGAGATTCTCACGTGATTTAATTTTTCAGCTAATTTGAAGTTTAGCTCGATTCGCTTTGACATTTTTGCCTTTAATGCACAAAAGCGGCTGTCTAATTAATTTAATTTAAATCCCATTGGTAGCCGAACGCGTTGGCTCTTCGATTCAAGAAAAATTTCAATTATCCGAGCACTGGAATGAAGTTGCTTGAGCCGGGCGATAGAAATTCTGAAAACGATCGATGGTCAAGCGGGACCAGCGCGGCGCGGCCTCACCCAAATTGTTTATACGAAATTACTGCGATAATTTCTTCGGCCGTAGTTCATTATCTGCTGCCATTGTTCCGGCAGCTGCATTCGCCAGCGTTCAAAGCGTGGCGGGACGCGAGAGAATGCACCTCTGGGACACATTATTTCGTGGATCGCCGGAAATTTCGTCGATGAGTACTTTCAAGAATTACGGGAAAAAATGACGATGAAATTACAATCGGACCTGCAAAGCCCATTTCTTCTCTGCACTCGGCTAATTACTTCCGTTTGCTCTGTGACATTTCCAGCGCCGCGTATCACGCGTTCACTAATTTCACGAGCTCCTAATGAAGAATTTCAAATATTCCCTCTCTGTTGCGTTTGCTCGGCATTATCAAAGAATTCGACGAACTCGGAAACCCCGGAAAGTTTACGGTTCTATTTTTCAGTGATAGTTGGACAACGTTCAGAATTTAACTGAAAAATCCATTAGTTAGGAATTTGTTCAAGTTATTGTATAATGTAGGTTGAACATGACTTGCGCGAAGTTTTTAGTAATATCGTGGCTTTTAGGAGAATCCAGCCAAGCCATGTTTTTAACTGTTAACAGGTTAATATTGAAATTAATGGTCCATGAATTTTCTTCATTGTTAACGCGCTTTTATCTGATAAATTACTGTGCTGTGTAAAATAATGATGGATGCCTTTCTTCGGCTGAGAAATTTTATGGGCCAGTTAAAAGTATGTTTTCGTTTTATAAATAGTTATTTGTATTTTTATACGTTTTATAAAAATTTTCTGTAAATTTTTATGAAGATCCTGCTTTAATGAAGATCAAATATTTATTATTTAACATAGTTAGAAACAGAGTTTGAGAAATCATTAAATTGGTGGATGATGTGTTAACAGTTAATTGTTAACACTTTCTGCACATATCATAGTGCTCGGAGAAATGATTATTGGTTGTCGCGATTATGGCATTTCTGGAGGAACTTACCCCATCCGGATGGTATTTCGGCGCACCGGTGGGCGTCGTCGTTGATCCGCAAAAATCGGTGAGGACATCCTGTAACTTGCGCGTGGAATCTGAAACAATGCAGTCGGAGCTGAACTTCAACGTCCCTGACGTCTCACTCGGTCGACTGGACGCGATCTCGCGTAAAGTTTCTTCATTCAAATGTTCGAAACAAATCTAGGTACCTCGGCGACTGCAGATATCAAGATTCTCTCATTTAACAATTATTTATTCGACGGTTGAGAAGTTCCTGTAATTCCACGCTGTTTGAGAACAGCTATGTTTAAGCAGAATTCTATCTTTGATGTTTTAACTGTATTCTACTGCGTTCTTCCCACGTGAGAAGTTTGAGCCTAAACAAATTCTTTTCTAAAAAGGCGTAGAAATATCAGCGTTATCTTAAAATAATATTGCCTGGCTTATTTAAAAAAAAAAGCAAATCATTTTACTTCTAAATTATTTCATCGGTTAATGAAATATCAATGAAATGAAGTAATTCATAATATTTGATTAAAAACATGTATTTGAATACACCTGTGAATCAATTAGCTCGAACAAAAAATTACTTTTTTATTGTCAATATAAAATAATGTTTGTCTTTATTACTATTTGGAAAATAAAAACAATCAACTAGTAAATAACTTTATCTCTAATACAAATAGAATTTGTTCTGACTCGTTGCCAACCTTGTTTGCCAAAGCGCCACCCCAAATTTCCAGCTAACTGAAACAGCAATTAAATCGCGATACAACCACAATGGAATATCTCGTCAAATCTGGATAACAAAGTGTTTCAGGATTTAATTATCAAGTGCGGGACGTCGAACATTAATAGGAGAGTGTCGAACAGCATTTCGTTTGGGGTTTCGCGTTTTACGCTTCATCATTTTTTTTTTTTTGCGCGCGCGTCTCTAATTAACGAGATTCCGCAGAAATTTATGCAACCTTGTATCTCCGTATCCGAGGAAAATTAATAACTCCCGGCGAAGTTACGCGTCCACCTAGCCTTGTGAGCCCTCATTTATCACCCCCGACGGAAAATAAGATTTGCGTCCACGGGAAACGATTCCAGGAAACCTTTTGCGTCCGATGCGACTGCATTCGCGGAACATTTACTGGAAAAGCGCAGCATTTACTGCAAGATGAACCCTGCCATTTCCTGTTACCTTATCTTGGACATTTTTCTTTCTTTGCTTTAATTGCACTGATACAAATGCAACTCGAACATTTAAAAGAAAAATTTTCCTTTCTACTGTTTCCTTCGAATTTTTATAGAGCAAATGCAATTTACATCCTATACTTCCTAATTCCGTGAAATAAAATAATTGAGGTTTTGATCACGGTTAGAATACGTTTCTTGTCAAGATGAAAAGAGCAAATGTTTAACAGTTAACGGTGCAGAAGTTGACACATTGTTCGCCGGTTTTCACCTCGAGTTTCCCGCTGTCTGTCGTTTTAACGATTTCAATGAATACTATGGGGGATAGAGTGGTTCCTGAGAATATCAAGGGAAAGTCGTGGAGCGTAGGCCTCATTGTTTATGGAATTATGGAAATTCGAAAGGCATCGTCCGACAGCGAGTGAAATTTATTCTGATCGCGTCGGGCCGTGTCTGGCTTCGAGATAAATTCGAAATTTTGAGGATGTATCTCTCTTACCTCAGTCGTGCGAGAACACTAATTGAACTACGGATCTTACAGCTTGCTCGTGTGGAAGACGAAATTTCGAAATAAATCTTTCCTACTATTAAATGTGTCACATTTTATTGTTCCAACAAGCAGTCGCAAGTTGTTAGATCTCCTTTGATAAAATTTACAACTGTTAACTCTATCTACTTCTTTAATTAGGCTTCTTTTCCTTCAACAATTGTTTCCTCAAGATAATGCGTCATACGCCAAACAAAGTAAAAATTTCATTGCAATTTTCCAAGTATTTCATTGAGCTCCAGAGAATTAAAATTGTATAAATATATGAAATCTAGTCTAGTTGTAATTTACATTATTTCATTTGACTTTCAATATACAAATTTAATTATTCCATTAGAATTTCTGCAATGGCAGACCCGATAAAAATCGTACCAGATAATTTGATCACATTTTACATCCGAGTAATGAAACCCACAAATTTTGTTCGTTGTGAAAGCACATTTTACGTCGGGAAAAATCTGGAAAATCATTTCGCGACAATTTGACCGGGACGCAGCCTTAATTTTCCATTTGTCCTGGCAATTTCTGGTTCGGAGCAGCGATTTTCAGCCGGAAGCGTAAATTTCCGCGCGTGAACGCTAATCACGCGGCCCGTCAGAGCCCGCGATCCATCATCGTACTTCGTCAATCGTCCCGAAAATAGTCTTTGTCCAAAAATATCCCGGCCGTTAAGTGCATTGTGACGTCGGGGCGCCGGTTGATTAGGCCGATGGTCTCCTATTATTAGTCAATTCCGCGGCGTTGTTTCCTCTGGAAACAACTGAATCCCAGATGTCCGATCGATCCTGCCAGTCGGAGCAGTCTCTCCCCTCGTATTCCTCCTTACAGTCGGAGGCTCCGGCAATAAACCGACCGAGCCATTACCTTTTTTTTTTTATCCTTCGTTCCTTGTCCCGCATCCGTTTGAGAACAGCCCGCTACGACGAACGAGCCAATATCGCCCCCGATATCGCTCTAATTATCGCCTCGAACGACATCACGAGCTGTCGACTCCCGTTTCTTCAGGCTCGTTCGACGTAACCAAGTATTGTTCTAAGCAAAATCGAGCTTTCTTCTCGTCTGTCGAAGATTCGTCCAATTTTCCTCGAAAACTGTCAAGTGTGTAGTAGTGTGCGCAGTCCATCCGGCGTAAGGGAGGGTTTAAGTAATCGTTTTCATAATTTTCGGGCTATTCAAAATTTAAATATGATTTTATAATTTACTAATAAATTAAGGCAAATCGAACAGCGAACAATAAATGACTAATTGAATTTCGATTTTACCCAAGAGTTGGTACACAAGAATTTCCTTGGAAAATTGAATGGGGTAAAGGCGAAATTAAATGAAGTCGTAATTGCGACTTGGTCTGTCTTCTGATCGATCAGTCGCCGAGATAAATACCGTCGGTTATTTCTCTTGGAGAACGTAAAGTATACAGAGAGGTTTCGAAGACTCTCAGCATCCGTCGACAGGTTCGTCGTCGAGACGGAGCCGTCGATCCTCTCGCAACCGAGAGTTCGACCGACACGGGAGAGGAGAGGGCTTGTTGTTACACTTTTTACTTACAAGCTGCCAAGTCCTGGAGCTGTTGGAATTCCGCTGGCGAGAGCTTGTCCCAGTGAAAGGCCATCGCTTACTTCTGCTCTCGATCTCCCACAGGACAGACGCCCGCTCGCTGAATGCTCAAGATCGTCACCTGTGGACAGGACGATGGTGCGGGATTAGGAAACGCTTTTCCGGTCCAGTTGTCCTGGGATTCAAGGAAAATAGATCCAAAGATTCCATTATTAATGGTAAAGGGGGCTTCATAATATTCAATTATTTGGATAAATGAAAAATAACTTCCTAGTATAATAGTTAAAATAAGGGAGGTAATAGATTTCTTTTTATTATTAACTAATAAATTATGCCTTCATGTAATTGTAAATCCAGATGAGATAAGAATAATAGAATTTAATAATGGAATATCATATGGGTCTACGACCGGTCACGGTCTTATACCTTTTGATGGACTTTATTAAATATATATAGTGGAATTATACGATACCGTGTGTACAATGTATAAAGGTGTGGTCACTTGAATTTTACATTCAGTTAGGTTAAGTATTGTTATTAGGCTAAGTATTTACTACTTTATGACACTAAACTATATTAAGAGTGGTTTCTCTACAACAATGTGATGACGCGACGTGCTACGCTTGATGGTTTCATTGCGACTGACATTTTGGTTCTCGCGTTTAACTTACTCCAACACCTTTAAAGGTAAATTTTTTTCTCGATCGCACTTGAAATCATAAATTTATTAACACCTTTAAACATCGTTTTAGTGAACTTTCTATAGCCCAAAAGATCGGATCAGGGCTTTTCTAAGAATATTTCCTATTATGTTGGTAAGAAAGTAATTTCGGATTTTAAGGTGGAATAGAGCCCATTGTTCTATTCAAGCAACGGGCTTTAATGAATAAGATATTTTCCCTTTAGTTCGATGATCTTTTGCCAAAAGGAATAAATAAGAAAATATTTGATCGATTAAAGTTCATTGCTGGAATAAAGGAATTCGGTTTCATTTCACCTTAAAATGCCGAAATTACTTTCGTACCAACCCAATATAATGACCTTTCACATCTTGCAACCCTCGGCGAAAATGAAAATTGAATACATTAATTGCAAGACACACGAACAAAATAGGAATTTACTTCTCTGTTCAGTGGATTTATTCAGCTGGAAGAAATGTATTGATACTCTTAAATTCTTATTATGTTTTTATCGTTTCAAATTACACCCACTTATTTTTGCCATAAACGCATAAAATCCGCAGGCTACTTATTACTACACTGTGTTCACTTAATCGTTAAAGGGTATATGAAGCCTTTATTGGCTGTAATTTTTAACGCAGAATATGTACACGTACCTACACAGATTGATGAGTGTTTTGCTCGTACAATAGAGTAGGTTAATTCACACGGTACGATGAAAAAAATGTTCGAAATTTTAGTTGGCCCGAAAGCGAACAAAGGACGCGAACAGTGCCTGGGGAGTACGTGCACGCAGGGGCGTAGCAACTGGGCGGCTTGCACGAGAATTCGGGGGGGGACAACGGGATCGGATCGCACGGTGCACGACCGTTCCAGAAACAAAAGCTTCTCCGATCCGAGTAAATAAAAAGGTGGCGAGTCTGTTTCAGCGAGACTCCCTCGGCGCGATATTCTGGCAGGATATTGTTAGCTTGGTCTCTGCGCAGATTGTTGGCCTTCGCCGCGAAAAAAGAGGAATCGTCGGCCCCAGGGGCTCGCATTTCGCTAAATCATTCATCGGCGGAAATGGCGACGTATTCCGTCATGGTTCGCCGTGCTTGCTAAATAATTCTTTGTTATTTGTACGAGCCGCTGGAAATTATAACTCGTGGTACAGCTGTACACTGAACTCATCGTGCTTACAATATTTTAAAAGCCGGCGATTTCGTTCGCGAGAAATACACCGAAATATGGAAAAACATGTTTGTGATTAGCGAGATTTTTCGGCAGACGTTTTACTCGCGGAATGCAATAAAGGCGGATACTAACGACAATTTAATTTCGTTGTTGTTGGACGTGTAATCGAAACGTTGAACGCAAAAACAATTTACGATTCAAAACAAAAACGTGAAGTCGCAGAGTCTTCGTGGCAAGTTTCCGAATGGAAGTTCGAAGCTCCCACAAGTTCCGGTTCCCATAAAGTTTACGGGAAATGTTATTCCTGCGGACGAAGCCAAAGAAACAATTTCGCATGAGAGAACGGCGTCGATGTAAATTCTTACCGAAGATGTTTTTCACATTCCTGAGACGTTGCAGTTCGTGGATTTCGCGCGTGATTTTGCAAATATGAAGAAAGAATACAACTTTTGTAGAAACTTTCTCTGGTGGGGGAGAGAGCGAGAGGAAGAGTTACTACGTTCTTTTCAAGGGGCGATTTCATCCCCTAAAACTGTATTACGGCGTCAGCAAAAAAAAAAAAACGAGTTTGTATTAGATACGAGCTACTTTGCATGCGCGCGAAGTTCCGCAATTTTCTGAATTTCCCTAACTTTCCCTCGGAGTTTCGAAGTGCATGAAGATATTCGATGCTGATAAAATAAAAGATAATACCGCGAAACAATGAAGTGTTTCAGTTAATTTAAAGTTTTTATTCTAGACATAACACGCAGAGAAACTTTATTTTTCTGTTTGACAAAGTAAAATATTTTCACGTAATTTCTTATCGAAGTTACAAAAATTATTTCAGAATGACGTGTAATTAAATAAGACAACATATAGTGTTCCTGTTTAACATACATATGTTGTTTAATTAATGTACAAGCCTGAGTTGCGTTATGGATCGAGCAGGGGCTGGCTTGGTGTTGTAGACGAGTTAGTGTACGTGCACATAAAGTTTCACAATTTTCTGAATTTCCCTAACTTCTCTCGCGAGTTTCAAAGTGCAATATAGGAGGATATTCGAAGCTGAAGTCACGGATTCCATCGAGCTACCGAAAAACGTCCTCTCTCACGTGTGCTCTCTCTCTCTCTCTCTCTCTCTCTCTCTCTCTCTCTCTCTCTCTCTCTCTCACTCTCTATCGATTTGTTCCCTTTGGTTGTATTCGAATTTACGTGTTTCGACTGTTACGGGGTACGAATTGAAGCGGCGCCACCTAATCTGTACACAAAGCAACGCTGATAATAAGCGTTAATCGACGAAAGCGGTGGCACGCGGTCGTTTTAATTCTAATGGACGATCATACGTGATCTCGCGATAGAGAGTCGCTCTATCCGATGACAATTTACTGGATATTGCGTAACCTGCCGCTGGAAATGCAACGCTTGCGTGAGGGTTTCGATCTATCGGCAACAATGCAACAGAGTTTACGAATTTGCTGAATATTTCGTTCAAGCCCAACAATTACGCTACAATTCACGGTTTAATGTTTCGGCGAATTATTATGCCGATATTGTGTTATGCTGTCGATATATTAACTTCATAACTGTCCATCACGTCACGATTCCGGAGTCAAAAGTTCACCGGGAAATTTCGTTAATTAGAGAAAGACTCGTTTGCTTTAGTTTTCACTTGTTTATCCTCATTTTTCAACGAAATGTCTCCACGATGATTTTATGATATTACAGTTCGAATTATGCTTATTAGGTTTGAAAGTATAAGAGTGTTAAGGTAGTATTTCAAGGGGACCGATACTGTTTCAAAGAACTTGCTAATCTACAAATAAAATTGTTATCGTCGTTGGATAACGTATTAAAAAATTTCCAAATGTTCTTCAAAGATTATTAATCAGCATATTATATCAAATATCATGATATTTCATTTCGAATTATGCTTTTTAGGTTTGAAAGTATAAGAGTGTTAAGGTGGTATTTCAAGGGGACCGATACTGTTTCAAAGAACTTGTGTATCCACAAATAAAATTGTTATCGCCGTTGGATAACGTATTAAAAAATTTCCAAATGTTCTTCAAAGATTATTAATCAGTTATTATTAAGAAAAATGTTAAAGGATTGTATCTTACACAGCAAATCCGGAAAAAGATCTTTCTTGTCCCGCAAGACGAGAACGCACACACAAAAAAGAATTTCTGGCAGTCAGCTAATCCTCACGCGATCATACTGAATCCACGAACCATTCGCGTATGTAATGTGCATCATATTTCACTACTGCAAAATCATTTTTAAGCGGAAGCACAGTGGCGAACCGCGAAGACGGACGGAAGACCGCAAAGATTGCAACGACAGGAGGACTCCCATGAATTAGATAGTGGATCACAGTGCACAGTGTTTTCACTAGACGATACACATTTCAATACATGTGTTTTTTGAAAGTCGTAAAAATTTTCGGGTTCCACTTTTTCAAGGATTAAGTTCTTATAAAGAGAACTGCGTTTAAAAATTTCCTGTAAAATGAACCGAAGAATACAGTGGACCGGATCGTAACATTTTTTTATAACTTTTCAACCATAAGAGATATCGGGATGAAATTTCCACTAAAATTAATTAAAAAATTATTCCTATCTACTATTGTAATAGATATATTTTTGTAATCATTTTTTAAATAATTCTTTAAATTTTGTCGTCTTAAAATAAAATTACAAATTGTTCAGTTGTTACTTATTTTGTAGTTTCTCAGACAATTTGAATCACCGATGTCTTTGTTTAGGAATTTCTCAGTACTTCTTGAAATATTCATAATATGAAGAATAAATGTTGAGTAGAAATGAGTAAATATTTTTCTGAAAACTCATTTGCCTCAGTTTGCTAGTTCAGCTATTACAATTTAATGGACGAAAGGTTGACGCTTTATTTTACACAGGTAATTGAGTATGGATAATAAACCGCTGCATCCAGACGCGCAAGGGAGATCCCCACCTTTCAAATGTTTAATAAGTTGAAAACAATATAAAAGCATCCCTAAATTTTTCTGGTATTTTTACTGTTTTAAATTACACTTACCAATTTTCGAGATAAATGCATAAAATCCGCTGTCTAGTGATAAGTCACTTGTTAGTTCGGATAATTGTGGTTTCAGTGTAGTGGTGATACTAGAAATCTGTAACGGGGGGGGGGGTGATTCGAACCCTTCTGCCTAGTTCCAGCGCTAATGAAGGTATACCGATATACCGGGTGTCCTGATAAATGCCCACCATAAATCCCATCAAACTTCGGGAAAAGTTCGGGACGGGTTCATTATCCGTATGAACGTCGGCGAACAACAACGGTGGATATCTTTATCGCGGGACAGGTATTGATAAGCCTGAACCGGGGAGCCGCACAACACGTTAATTATTGCACGGCAATTAATTACGGCCGACGTAATCGTACCGGCCGTGGCGCGGGGCGCGGCAACATCATTCGGCGTCGCACGACGCTGAAAATCGAGAACTCTGGCCGAGGAACGGGCACATCTGCACACGGTAATCCGAAGTTGCGACGATATCGTTTTAATCCCAACGCGTTCGCAGTTGATGTCGCGAACAATTTCGTGGATGAAGTAATTAGAAACTCGGCTCTAATCCCGGACAGTTCGCCAGGAAGCGGAACACAACCAGCTCAGCGGGAAATTCCGAAAAAGTTCAATCTTCCTTCGCCGGAATGATTGCGTTTGCGACAGAGAAATTTATAAACGGCCGTTATAAATACACTTTTATCAAATTCTCCTTTTTATCGACCGCTTCAGAAAAACCAGAAGCACTGGGATATTTATTTCGACGACCGGACAGCTCTCGAGGATAAAACGAAACTGGTAAGAACTGCATTGTCCTACTCTTTCCGTTTTCTTATGTGTACGTAACAAAAGTTTTATTATTCGCGTTTATTTCATAGTTTTCTGGAATTTATGATTATTATGATTTAATTAATTTTAATTGTAGATGTCGATGTAACATGATATTTCGTCCCCTCAGGGTTTCAAATTCATTTACCAATCCTCTTCTCCCTCTTTCCATTCTCACTATCGCCTTTTTCAGCGAGACCTACTGTTTATGGTGGGTTTCGAATCACTAATTAATGTTAATTATGAACTACATATAAAGTTTGAAAGCGGTGTTTTTCGGAAGGGATTTTTCTTTTCGATGATATTTCCGCCCCAAAAAGACAATCTCACCCTGCATAATGGAGTAGAACGATAAAAGTGCTTTAAACGGTCCAGTTTCGCTCCCGGTATCAGTATCATTCCTCAAGATTATCCCCTAAAGAATTATTCGCACCAGTGAAATACCGAAACGGATGTTTTAAAGCTTCTTTACCGCGGTCCCGAGAGTTTCCGCATCGTTTCACGCCGAATCGGCTTCATTTGCGGCGCGGCGTGTCTTAAACGGCCAGCTATATCATTTAAAAGGGCGAACTCGTTAAATACGTTCGCGTTAAATCGAATTTATACCTTAATCGAGTACAGAATATAAAAATTCCAAGGAAGAGAAGAAGAAAGAGAGGGAGAGTGAGGGTGAGTGAGATTTCCAGCGCGGTCGTGATCCAGGGCTATTAAGCGATTAGCATAACTGACGCGGATCGGTACACGGGATTAACATTTTCTAGTGGCACGAAGAGGGCGCTTAAATAGTTTACGAATCGCACAGCCGTCGATAAGATTACGTAAGACCATCCCACTTTCCAATAAACTATTAAAATAATCACGTTAATCGCTCGAGATTTTCACTTTAACTGGACCAAAACATTGCAAAAGTTCGACAAGCCACTTCCAGTTTTTAAGAATTTTTTCAATTTCTTTCTTATTTTAAAGAAATTTTGTGCAAAACAGGAAGGGTTTGTTTACAGACTGTTTTATAAAATATAGATTCTTATTAGATGCTCATGGGACTAGACTGACTGATGACTTACGCAAGATGGGGTTCTCCTTGCCCCTTAAAGCTGACATGTTCTTTCGTAATTTCTTGAAAGAATGTAACCTGCGTTTATAATAGTATATGCTAATCAATAAGGATACACAAACTGTCTCAAAATATAAAACATGTTATCTAATGTAAACTAAGTACAGCTGTATAGACACCTTTAAGGGTCTGGGTAAGCTTAAATAAAAAAGAAAATATATAGATTCGAGAATCTTACCGTTTCAGCTACCTCAGACACTTCTTTTTGAAGAAATCAATTTTATTTGAATACGAATTCACGAAATTAGGAACAGATCATATGGAACAGATCTAAAATGACAGAGCTGTCTAAAATTGCAACAATCTTTCCGGGGGGGGGGGGGCTAACAATTTCGCCGGAACCGTGCTCCGTCACCCTCGGTTCACTATCAAACGTCGACAAGCCGAAACCGTTCGCCGTTCTGTCGATTAACGCGAAAATCTCCAGCGGCGCGTGTCTGCCAGATAAGCCTAAAGAAACTTGCCGCGGTAAAACGATGGCAACAGAGGGAAGATAAAGAGAACGAGAGGGAGGGTGATAGAGAAGAGCGTTCGTTCATAACAGAGGCGCCGTTAATTCCCGTCAGAGAATCGGGCCAATCGGGGTGTAACGATATAATTCGATCGGGTGGGCACGAGCAGCCGTTGTCTGTCGCTCGGAGCCGACTAATGCAATCGCTCCGCAGTCTCGTCCTCGATAGCTCGTGTCGCTTTAACGAGCTCCCAGCCTCGAATAACGAAACTTCCATGGGGATTTCGGTTGAGGATGTAACCCGTGCCGTCCTACTGCTAATAACGCGGCATCGGTGTCGCGTTTGGTGTCGCTTGACAGCCGGTTCGATCGCTTCGGGACCCTACGTCGATCCTCGACATGCTACACCCCCCCCCCCCTCTGTACACCGGGATTGCGTAATCTTTATTAGAACGAAATTTTTCCATCGAACCTGCCCTTGTGGCCGACTGACGACGAACCAACCACTTTCACGAATGTACATGGTGCGCCATTTAAAACCACTGCCGGTCACACGACCGGTTTCACATTTCTCATCTTACAAGTATTGTGCTGAGATGACAAGAGGATCCCTAGCAGTATCGCCAGATTTGAACCCTTAGCACTCGTGTGGCGCCTCTGAGGCGCCAATAAAGATTCCTGTACTATTATTTAAATAATTGTTTACACTATCAGATATGTCGGTATCTAACTAATTACTACACATTTAAGTATTGTATGAGGTATTATATCAATTTCATATTTATCAAATTTAAAAAATCATAGAGAATGGAAATATTGTAGATCAGAAGAAACGTTTAATTTTCGAGTTAAAATATGCTCCTCTTTTTTCCTTCCAAAGAAGACGCTTGGTTATCCCTAACAATTTGAGTGATTACTACAATAATAGTTCGAACATAGTCCAAGTTTTAAAATTCCTAAAATCTACAAAAATTTTCCACACGCTGTAATTTTGTATACATTATACTTATATAAGTACAGTATACTCATAAATGATTATTATGTTAAGTATGACCGAATTGTAAGAATGTTTATACCTTGTAAGAATTTTTTAATTTTATAATATTATGTTTAGTTAAGTTTCTAAGGGATAGTATCTTCTCTATCGTATCTATACATTTGATCGAGGACGATTAATTTGTCAGGATGACCGAATTGTAAGAATGTTTATACCACCATGTCGATGACTGAATGTATTACTTATATATTTACCTGTTATTGATTTATACTGTTATATATAATATTATTGATTTATACGTTGCGTTAGCATTTTGTTAACAAATCTATGTTACCATGAGTTTTGGTTAAATAAACAGTTTCCTACGAGTGAGTAAAGGATATTGACGTGTCAAACCTCCTTACAAGTACAAAGACACAATAGTGTAATATTATGATATAATATCTGTGTGGTCGCTAATGACCTAGTTGTTGATGCGACCTGTATAAATAAATAAATAAAAAAAAGTATCGTCAGATGAGGGGAGAAAGCATAAATTCAGGGAAGAAAGTTACCCTCTCTCGCAGCAGGTAGTTCCAACTTGTTCTCCTTCGACAACCGCAAGGTCTCCACCATTAGTCAAACCTCTTCCCACTACCACGTACAGGGACGAAGTTCTACGGCAACGATGAAGTCGAAGAGTGGGGAAGTGCCTAAACGAGAAGGAGTCGCGTGTGGCTCGCGAGCTACATGTTGAAATTCCCTGCACTACAGTTGGACTACACTAGAAGTTGGCTCGTAGAGTAAGCATACAAGTGTTGATCTGACGACACTGCCCCGGGGAGCTTCTTGTCATGTCACTGCAGTAGTGGAATTCTGCATTCGTGGGAAATTATTTGATTTTCCTTATCCAAACTTGTACTCTGATAAAAATTCAACCTTGTCACTTTTACAATTCGATGTTACAATTCCTGACCGTTTGCAAAAAGCAAACAAAGCAATATTTGCATTTTGATTTCTTTACGAATAAACGATTTTCTAGGTTTGATTTAAACGGTACACCATGTATACGTAGAAGAGCTTCAGGGAACTCTTGGTTCGATTAGTTTTGCCAATTAAACTGTCCAACTGATCGACGAATTCCACTTTTTCTCGGTAGTCCGGTTTCATTATCGTTACGCAAGCCTCTGTTATTATTGCAAGTAGGGGCCGAAGAATATCGGCGAGTTCATCCCGCTTCCAATTAATGGATACTCTCGCCTGCGTAATGTCTAGACTTAGAGCTCGTTCGGAACTTGTTCGAATCATGCTTGATATTGCCTCACCCGGAGTTTGATTGCTTCGAAAGTTCTGCACAAATCGCAGCGAGCATATTTTGTCGCCGCGGGATCGCTTCTCGGCTGGTGACGAGCCTCCCTTGATGTCTCTCGACGTCTCACGACGCAAGAACGAAGGAGAGTGATAAAAAAAAACAATTTTACAATGTGCCCCAGTACGACAAAACCAGAATTTCATCGTACACTAGAAAATGAATCAAACACGAATGGAATAATTTTTTTGTACGAGACTTTTATTAAGGGATAAATGGTGCAGATAAATTCGACCTCAAATAACAAACAAAAGACACAGTATATTTAATCTGGATCTTGTTTCAATAATTTTGTATTTACGTGTTACTTGTTATTATGGATGGCGAAACTATCACTCGGGACGAAAGTTTGAAGATGGTCTTAACCTAGACCGAAACGTCGAATTATTAATTTGTAAAACTGCTTAGGAAAATAGTAACATAGGATCGAACCTGTGCGCCGAAATTGCAATTTCTATGTGTTACTTGTTAGTTCGGATAATTGAGGTGCCAGTGTAGTCGTGGTACGTAATCGTTGGTACGAGACTTCGTTTTTTCAGAAGATTCATTTGTGTTTCACAAAATTTTGGTAATAGGATAAGGTAATCTATTTGCAGAGTCAGTGAAACTTATGGTTGACGCTTTTAAAGCACGTGTACGAGCACGAAAATATAGTTGTCCACAGGAGTTTTTATTCTTTTCCGTTTTACTATATCTCTGGACCGGCGCGACGGGGCGCGTGAAAAATAGAAACGGCGGGAAGCGCGCGGTTCTCGGCGTGACTTATAATTCTTGTCTCTTAACGACCGCGGCGAATTAGTGACGGGGCCAGAAGCGAAATTTGAAAAGCGTCCGCAGTAATGAACACACGGTCATGACGCCGCTGGTCTCGTTCCCCCGGGGCACTGCGTGACCAATTTACTTGACGGTTCGTTGGAACAGCACTTAAATGTATTAACTAAACTCCGAAGAATCCATTACTTCCTGCTGGCCTTTTATTACGGTCGCCGCAAAACAAACGGGTCGAATTGTCCATTAACACGCCAGCGTCACAAATTAACTCTCCAACCTCTAAATCAGCAAGATTTTTCCACTGAAACACTACACCGTTCATTCTACCGTTGTTTCCTATATTTTCCAACACATTACGAGTTCATTTTTCGATATTTACACGGATTATTTTAATACAATACGCAAATGATTAATGCACTATACGATATCGGCGCTACAGGTTCGATCAAAGATACAGAAATTAGCAATTTTGCAGTATTATAATTTCAACGTTTCGGTTCGGTTTTGAACCATCATCAAGAAGAGTCCGCGTCTGTGAAAATTAATGTGATAGAATTTGTTATTGATTAAACTATTTAATAGTTATGATAATTAAGTAGTTATACATACTTGCTAATTGTGAGAAAACAGAATGAAAATCAAAGTAAATGAAATGGTACTTGTCAATAGGAAGGTTTGAACTGTACTAAACTGTAACTGTTGTGGCAAAGTCAAGACGGGAAACATAAGAATATCGCAGATCTAACTAGCCAACCAGATGTCAAGGATCAAGAACCTCGAAATCAATGTTAGGCGTGAATTTCAAATTTTAAAGCATTCGTCATCACACTTCAACCAATGTATCACCAGAAATTGGTAGAAAATTAGCAATCATTTTGTGTGTGAAATTAACATAACAATGTTAATATGTGTATGGTTCAAACATTATTATATTCAACTGGATGCAAAAAAATTAAATTATTAGAAAACTGTATCATTGATCGAACCTGTAGCGCCGATATCACATAGTGCATATACAAAATTTACGATCGTTAAAACTGGAGATTATTACAAATGATTAATATTAACAACAACCAATAGATCGAATACAAAACTGAAAAGACAACTAGAAGAATTCGAGGACAGCATAAAAGAAATATAGTATAACACGAAGAATAAACATTGCAAACAACACGTACAGAAATCCCAAGTAGTATTAGCCAGTATATAGTCAGACCTAGCAGACTTTTCGCGTGATCCACCAATGAGCAACGTTCCGATTAATTATAAGCTTGCACAACCTAAAATTCATGGTCTGGTACAACATTTAAATTCGAACCAAATGTTATTATATTCGGTATGTCCATACGAACCAGCACGATTTTCGCCTGTCGGATTATTTATTCTAAAGTGTAACTGCGCGCGGATAAACGGTTTATCTCCGGCGTTGAACGGTCGGAAATTATTGTCTTTTCTGGCACGGGGCGGTCATGCGAACTCGGAATCCGTATTTTTTTTCACACGTGCATCGGATAAATAGCCGGCCGCGAACGTTTCGAATGACGGCGGCGGACATTAACGCGCGGTTAAATATCTTCCAGCGGATTTGTATTTCAATTTGAAGCTACGATCGCCCCGGAAACCGGCATTTTTAATGAGGTTTTCGCGCAGACGACGTAATTCGCATCGTGGTCACGCAGTCGATTTGAATTTTAAATTCCTCGTTGATCGCATCGGAACGTATTTCTTCCAGTTTGTCTTTCTCGAAATCGCTTCACCGGGAATTTTCATCGCCTTCTCCACGAACGTTCCATAGTTTTCAACGTTTCCGCGGAGTTCGAAGAATTTTTGCTCTCAGCTGAAACCATGACGGATCTAAAGATCGAAGTCTGCATTTTCCAACCACTCCTGAAGTTGTTGTGCGAGATTTAGTAGAGAGACAGTTCATCTTCCTCGGTGTTGTTTGAATATTTTATAAATTACGCCTAATCAATTTTTATTGTTTCCCTCGAATAGGAACGTTCCTCGATTTGTTTTTTATTTAGTGCAATTTGAATCTCAAGGTAGAGATTATTTTGCCGTACACTGTTTTTCAATACATTGCGATATTCTGAATAATATAATACAAATTATAAATAATCGTGAACCAAAACACAAGCTATTTTAAAGATGAACTGTTTTAAAATATATTTTTTTATGAACCGTGGTACAGTCACGCAAAACTCCAACGTGAGATAATTACAACGATAAACAGATGTAGATCAGGGCACTATAATCTTGCCAGCTCTCTTTCTCGAATTAGTTTCATAAGTGATTCACAATGTCATTGCGGCTATGAGACTCAGGATTATGTTCCTCGATTTGTTCTAAAGCACAACATTTTATATATTGCTACAGTTTTATCTTGGACATATTTTTAGAGTTTTGTAGATAATGGAGTGGGGTGTGGGTGGTAGAGCTAGAGAAGCTTATGTAGCATTTTGCTTGTTAGGTCGGAAGAAAACCGATCGGACAGTGTCGCTTTTTAGTCAACGAGCGGCCGGAAGTCTCGTTACGTATCTCGGTGGCGAGATCAAAGGGACACGACATAAAGGTGCGGCAGGTTTAAGGAAGATCCGAGCGGGGCGAAGGATGCTTTTCCAAGGGGAGGGCGATGCTAGGGAACGAATCAATACGTACTAACCGTCTGGAACGCGTTTCGACTGGCATCTCGCCGTGACAAAACCAAGGTCTCGATTTAACGCGTAGGCCTCCTCTGCCGGCGTCGATTAAATGTCCGAAAATTCCTCCAGCATTTAATTCCATGAAAAATGAAACTTTTTTTTTAAGAAACACTTCAATATTAAAAACCTTCCATCCGATTCTATATTCACAAGCGAATACAACTAACGAGAAACAATTTTGAACATTTCAACAAATCAATTTTGTAAAATTTGTAACTATATAAATACGTATCACGCGTTGAACCGATGCATTTTCCAAACAATATCGCATCGCAATAAAAGAACGATTGAATTATTGAATCGGAGTAAAAGCTTGAAAGAAAAATAAAATAACAGCTTCACGCGGAGGAGGAAGTTTTCATTTCCCTTCGCTCGCATGAAAAATAAATATTCTACCGCTACATCGATAAATAAACAATTTCATGATTACGTAAACCATCCGAGTCTCGAAACTTCCTATTTATCGAGCCACGAGAATGATCGGCAGAGATTACGCGGTAAACCTGCTTAATAATCCGCCAGCTATTTTCGAAGCCGGCGGAGATAGAGATACTCCCAACTCTGGTTCATTACCAAATGGCAAAACGAGGAACTCCGAAACTATTTCACCGTCTCCGCCGCTTCAAAATCTCTTGTGCTCCCCCTCCCTCTCGCTCTTTGAAAACGTTACAGGAATCTTCAAACTTCAAAGAACCCACTTCCCGCGCTTTCAATTTCGCGTCTCTGCTACGGGGCGGAGCACTTTGTCTCGCGCAACACGCGAATAACTTTCTTCGTTCGATTTCCCCGGAGAACGGACAACCACGGAAACTGAAGCAAAGAAACGGACGCGAACCAGCTCCCCGCCTTTAATTACGATTCTATCGTTGTCGGCTGTTCATATTCGAATTCCGTGCGGTGGACTACAGTCATTTTTCCGCCTTTGTTCTATTCATTTCGCGTTCCATTCATTTCCCATAACGCGCGCAAACACGCCCGATATTCCGTCGGCCGCCGACACGATCCCATTTCTCTCCATTCTATCGGTTCCATCGGAACTTTCGAACGCCATGATGCTAAACTGATTCCCGTTTTTTTCCAAGAAATCCGAAAATGTCGATTTTGAAGATCCTCCAATCGTTTGTTACAAATGATTCTACCAAATGAAGAATAGAAGGTGGAAGAAAATGCATCAGATCAAACTTACTTGGTCTGTAGGCATTCATAATCTAATGTTACTAGTGTTTTTATAGGTAGAGACTTCAAGCAGAAATGAAGGTCAACTCTGTTTTTCTAAATAGAACATTATGGTCTTTTTACATTCTGTAAAGTCTATGGAGGTCATTCAAGGTTAACTGCAATAGACAATAAATTTTCCTAAAGCAGTTCTCGAATACTTCGACGATTCACATGTAACATGTCTTCAAACACACTATCAGAATGTAAATAGAAAACCGCACGAATCCATTAAAAATATAAAAACAGAGTTCACCTTCATATCTCCGTGACATCTCCACCTATAAAAAAATGCATCTGATGCGTTTTCTTCTATCTTCGAAAGCAAGCGAGTTATCTAGGTAACCTGTTATAACGCCCCACCCTGTATAAATAAGTATAACTCGATGAGGATTGTTATCGGACCGTCCATTTTCTTTAAAGGCGCGTCATATTTCTCGAGCGTTCGAGAACATAAATCGTGTTGGTCCGCTTTTTTCGTCAATCCCTTCTTTCGTACTGTCTGGTCCTTTCGATAGCGAGGGAATTGGAAAATATCGTCGGATTAATGGGGAACAAATTATGATATCACGGCGGGCCGGTACATTGTAAATCCTCGATCGACAGAAGGTAGATCCTTCCGGGATTAATGGGCAACATTCCCAGAGAGAGCAGTCGGAAGTTTGCGATGGAGAATTAGGCGAGGAACTTCTCATTTTCCGGGCTGTAACTCCGAGATCAATTCTCCCATTGACTCAGTATGGAACTGACTTTGGCGGGAGCGTGAACGCGGATATAATCGGGAAACAGGAAACAAGGAGATACTGAGATTGGGAAACCCTTTAGATCTTGGGACTTTAGAATCCTTGAGATATACTCTTAAATCCTTCGGAGTAGTAGATCCTGGACATCTTTAATTCCTCAAGATTTATGAGTCCTCTGGACATCTCAACATTCTTGAATACTGTAGATCCTGGAAATCTTTAATTCCTTGAGACCTATGAGCCCTTTTGTGATCTCAAGACTCTTGAATGTTGTAGATCCTGGACATCTCAACACTCTTGAACGCTGTAGATCCTGAAAATCTTTAATTCCTTGAGACCTACGAGTCCTCTTGTGATCTCAAGACTCTTGAATGCTGTAGATCCTGGACATCTCAATACTCTTGAATACTGTAGATCCTGGAAGTCTTTAATTCCTTGAGACCTATGAGTCCTCTTGTGATCTCAAGACTCTTGAATGCTGTAGATCCTAGACATCTCAATACTCTTGAATACTGTAGATCCTGGAAATCTTTAATTCCTTGAGACCTATGAGTCCTCTTGTGATCTCAACACTCTTGAATGCTGTAGATCCTGGACATCTTCACACTCTTCCAGACCTATGAATCCTGTAGATCCTCGTGGACCATCGATACTTTGTTACACGCGTCACGTGGTAAGTTTCGAACCTATTATTCGCAGTAGAGACTCAATCTTCGGAGATCTTCGAAAGCCAAAAAAGATGAAACATTCTGTTACCATAAAAGTGCAGTCAGAGAAAGTATTTGACGTCCCTCGCTCGATGCAATCCCTATAGCCTGAGAGCACGTATCTCCAGCAAGCCTCAGCTTACCTCGGATTAACGAGACTCCAGTGTACAGAGTTCACCGTATTCCGGGGATCAGAGGGTGGGACACACCGTGCTGTATCGATAAAGGCTTTCCCAGCCTCGGTTCGATCCGCGTCCGACCCCTCCCCGACGTTTCTTGTGATTATAGAACGACGAAATTCGTCTTGGTACCGGGTTCCATCTAATTCCACCTTCGACCTTCTCGCGGCAAAAAGTACGAATGAGAGCGAGGCTGAGAGGAACTCGGAGAAGGTGGAGAGTTGTGCTGCACCGTTCTGCCTGCGTTAAATCGCTGCAAGATCGTAAATTTAGGGCGATTCGCCTTTTGGAGGTGCATCGATTGCGAGTACGAAAAACGACGGACGACTTCGATTACTCTTATTACTAGGAGCGAACTTGGAAATACCTTAAAAAGGTGACTGCTCGAATCAATCGAGAAAATTGATTGAGTTTCAAAGAAGATTTTCAATTATTTTCCTCTGTATCGGCAAGTTTGTTTATTACGCTTCAATACACAGTTTTGCCGAAAGCATTTATAGAAAAATTGGAGTAATAAGAACCGCCGAACAATGTCACGTTGCTAGACTAATCGAGTCGGCGATTAGTTCTCAATGCACGCGTGAAGAATAGAGCGCACGTTTCCGCCGTTCGATGAAACGTTAAATGATAGCTGTCTTCGACAGGGGTCGACAGGAACCGTCGACAAAAATCAAATTTTCCAAGCCGTCTACCGAAAGCCCAACTGGTTACTCGTGACAAATTTATTTCGAATCTATTTATTCGCGTGTAACGCGTTATCGAATCATTGTTTAACAGCCGCGAGAATCGAGGACGCTTCGGTTGCTCGTTATACCGCATATTTTCCCGTCAGAACGGGACTGAAAAATATTGGTCGCATTGCACGATGAATACGCGATTCTGCTGCATATAAAAATAGCTACAATGTCGCCAGTAAACTTAAACGGAATGGAGCGTTTCGCGTAAATGTCAAGAACCACAGTCTAGCATCGTCGGTATACTTGATTTTCAATGATTATAATAAAAAGGATAAGACATCACGGTAACCAAAAACCGGGATGATTATGTCAAGGCTACCATCGTTAAAATAGTTTATTCACTTAGCAAGTATGTGGTCTTTTGTACTTAAAACATTTGGAATCATTGTTTTTTTTGTACTGACGATAATGCATACTAATTTAATCATTTTTACAGACGCAATTATACGAAAAATCTTTTTTCTTGAAAATGGTCTAAACAGTTGACCGAAACGTTGAAAATTTTTCTGTTAATTTGCAAAATTGCTTAACGCTTTACCTACTGATAGCCTATTAATAGGATTTTCAATAATTGTGCTGCACCGAAAGAAAGCATAGAAATTTTCTTTTATATTGCAATCTTAAATGAAAGTATTAGAAGACGTTATTGAGGGTGACTTGTTAGTCTCTAATGAAAATTGCTGTTTGTATTAGAGGTGTCATTAAAAAGTGTTTACCCGTGTCCCATACATTTTTCAAAATTATGCAATAATTGCCGGTCGGTAATGTGTTAAGTAGTAGTATTTGGTCGAACCAGTGCGCTGAAAACATGAATATATGTTGTTATGACCAGAGTCTTAGTATGCTTGATTTTTAATGATTACGATAAGAAGAATAAGACATCGCAGTAATCACATTAACCATAAAATAAATCGTTGGACAAGGGCTTAACGTAAGCCATCGATTCACGAGCGATTTCAATCTTCGAAAAGCAGCGGACAATCGCGGGAAAAAATGGCGTAGCGATAGCGCCGAGCAGAGAGCGCGGAAAGGGACGACGATTTTTTAAGAATGTAACAGCACACCGGTATCGGCCAACGCGAGAAAAGAGATAAGGGACGTTCAGGGGGGTAGTGGATCGCTGTGAGGGACGTTATCGCCAAGAGGAAACTTCTTCTCTCACCCTCTTGCCGATGTTCTCGCGTTCCACCGAACGGCAGCCGCGTTCGATCTGTGTTTCCATCTATTCCCGGTCGATTATGCGAGAAAATCGACGCTTTGAGGAACGAGCTACGTAACAGACTGTCTCAAAGGGAACGAGATCTCCGTGCACGCTAACGAATACAATCTTTTTTTTTCTCTCTTTTTCTGTGGAGGGCACGAGCAGCTTTCTATTCCATAAAGAAACACAATCTTTGAGACTCCCGGGACGGAAGCTTACTCGCGATTATTAAATTTTATGCGCTTACAACATTTCCCGCCTCTGAAACTTGGAAACTCCGTGTGACAGGCTGCTTAAAACAGTTTTCTGTAATGTCTGTATTTTCGAACAAACAGATTTTCATGTTCCTTTCTGTAGCCCCATCCTGATGCGGTCACTGACCATTGTAATTATTTTGCGAATTAAAGTAATTGCACAGAAACCAATGTTTTGAAATAGCACAATCTTACGTATAACTGGAAATAAGACTATTCGCCTGAAAAGAGCAAAAATACGAGAGTGCATGGTTGACGGAAACGCTATTAGAATTTGTCGAACGAGACTGAAAAGCCCGACTCGGATCTCGGGTAGGCCGTGTCTGACGCATAATGGAGACCAACGCGGTGCAATATTTGCGAAAGGGGGAACACAATCTCGGAGAGTAGTTTTGCGTCATCGTTCCCGATCGGAATCTTCCGTTTGGTTGGCTCCAAAAATATTTCGCCAGTCTATTTACCCTCAATTTACTGTTTTACGTGGATCGCGGGGCCGTGTGCGTAAGTAAACGCGTAACTCCCGTGTATCCGATCGACGGCGTCGAGTCTTGCGTGAATATTACCATTGTTTGTACACCATTGTTCCGCCGTCGGGAACCTGCACCGTGCACGTAACTCACCAGCCACCGGCCGAGACCGTTATTGTACCCTAATCGAACATTCGCCGCTCGATACCCGATATTCTTCGACACAATTCGATTTCAGATCAGTACGATCGCCGACAATGCAACGGGTGGCCCACTTGAACCGCAAATTTCCGCGAACACCGTGCACAATACCGAAACACACGTTTCCGACCACAGTCGAATGGTCTTATCAAACGCATGATCTTACATATTTCGATTTTTCGTGGATAGAAACTGTTAAACTTGGTATTTAGGATTTAGCTAAAAATTAAGTTACCTCTGCACCGCTATCCCTTATATCTGGGTCCTCCTACCCCTCGGTTATCAATAAAAAGGACCATCTCGTCGGTATACGCTAAACACATTTTTCTACCCTAAAGTTAATCGAACCGAAGCACTTGAGCGAGAAGCTTCATCTGTATTCTTGTTTTTCAAGTGAAACTTCTTTGCTGATGGTAACAATTTTCTGATGGGACGGATATGTGACGTGTCGATGCAACGGAAGTGGAAAGTCGGCCGCGAAAATTTCAACTGAGAATGAACGGAGAAAAATAATGTCTTACCCCGACGGGATTCGAACCCCGGTCCACCGATTTTCCTTAATAAACTCTCTATACCGAGTTTTCATATTTTCTGTACTACAAATCCTTGGCATTACTTTATTTCATAACCTTGTAGAATAATCAACAGGCGCACTTTTGTCGAACATGCTGTTCCTCGACTCTTAAGAATTTAAATTAGTACATTTTTCTAAGCAAGTGAGTTTATACATTTGTATTCGGTTTTAATACCTTAGTGTTTTCTGCTTGTTCGGGAATGCGTTTGCCTAACCATATATTAATTAATTGATCAATTCTTACAGACGCAATACAGAAAATTTACATTCTTCAAAATGGTCTAAATTCAGACCCAAACGTTGAATTAAATTTCATGTGATTTTTTGAAAATTTGCTTATTGTCTGCAATTGATTGAACCAGTGCGCCAATAACATTAACCCTTCTCACTCGGAGCTATTTTAACTGGAAAATTAAACATTTCTTCCGATCTAGAATATTTCCATACCTTATGATTTTTGCAATTTTATGAATATGAAATTGGTATATTACCTTATACAGTAACTAAATGTTTAGTAATTGATTAGATACCTATATATTTAATAAAGTAAACAATATTTTGAAGAATGGAACAGCAATTTTTAGTGGTGCCTCAGAGGGGACAGCCGAGTGCAAAGGGTTAATTGTAGTTTTGAACAATTGTCGTTAGAAGCATTTTTGTTCGTTTTCAAAGCTTAAGTGAATCAGATGACGATGTATCATGCATCTCTTCAAGCAGTTCAATTTTTGTTACACATACTTTTTCGTAGGACTAACAGTTGGACAGATATTCTACTAACAATAGCACAGCTCACGTGCATTATTTCAACACAACGGTAATACAAATGCTCAATAAACTGTTCCATAATCCGGCGAAGGCATAACCTTTACCGGGTTACAAATCCCTCGTACCGGAGATCACGTAATCCAATCCTGTATACGGGTGATCGTCGATCAACCGGATTTGTAAAATTTTTCATTTGGAGAGATTTTTCGCGGACCCGTTCGCACTTCGCCTCGCGGAACGGATTTATGAAAATGTCAGTGCGCGGGTGTGTTTACGAATTATCCACGCCCACGCCGTATCGCGTAGCCGCGCGAACGATAAATTCCCGCCGAATTATCACGTTTCTGGGACGGCGAAACATGCATCGTTACATATTCCTCTATTAATTACGTATTGCACAATGTCGGATTGTTCTTTCGATGGTGTTTTTCGGTCAACGATGTACAGTGAATTTTCTATAGACGCGACAGGCTCGGGGAGATTTGGTCGCGTCTATCGTATGGGGAAGCTGTTTTTTTTATCTCCAAAGGGCAAGTCGAACATAGAGAAGGGCAGCGTGTGTAAAGAGAGACCACGCTCTTTCTTTTCTATACGCTATCCTCCTTGCACCGGTAACGTTCATCGTCATTTAAATACGAGTATTCGTGTTATATACAGTTAAAAAGACGATAACCTTTTTAATATTGTACTATACGATTTTTACTTTTTGGAAAGCTAGAGCAATTAGTTTGCTACAGGATGTGAAAAAAAATTTGTCAAAAATTGCAATTGATCGGAATTGTAGAAAAAATACGTTGCATTTGACAACTTTTTCATGTTGGACTATATTAAAAATTTAAGAACTACGTTTTGTAGATCTGTGTCAATGAAACATATTCTGAAAATTTCGTCAAAATCGAGCGACGTTGCAATGAGCTACAAACGTTTAAAGATGGTAGAAATTGCAGATTTTCACGATTTTCGGCCTATAACTGCAGTCAGTCTAAAGATTCTTACATTATTCGATACATGTCAAACTTTCACAGTTCATATAATTGACACAGATCTACAAAACGTAATTTTTAAATTTTTTATATAGGCCCACATGATAAAGTTGTAACATGTAGTATCTCTTTTTACATTTCCGATCAATTGCGATTTATAACAAATTTTTTTTTTCACATCCTGTAGCAAATTAATTGCTTTAGCTTCTTCTTGGTCGCATCTATCGTGTTAGACATTGTCGCGTCTATAGAAAATATACTGTAGAATGCAAGTTTGAAAAACGAATACATCGTCCGTAGCATCGACCGTTCTCACTGCGGTCAGTGAACGCAATGACGATCCCAATGTGATCAGTTCAATATTTACGTGCAGACAGCTAAAATATTCGGATACAGTGGCGTATGTTCGAAAGAATGCATATACACGATTTTGAAACTGACTTGCGAGACTACGCTGCCAACAGCAGCGACAATAAAAATCTTTTTTTCGTTTTGAGAGAAACGCCCGTCATAATAGATCTGCGAAGCACGATACGGCGAACGCTGCAAAGTCGTGCGCGCAATTGTTTAATGCTTGGCACCGGTCCAAGATGAATTCCCATCGGTTATACTCGCATAACAATATACAGGCTTGTTGGCGATATTTTTAGGAACCTCTAGATTAATACGGTACATTGGTTTATTAGCTGGTTCGATGATCTGTGGATCTAGTAACAGGAGACTCCAAGTCTTGACAGACTACGATCCGAGTTTGATCGCTCGCACTTAGTGGTGGGCACCATCGACTGAAACTATCGACTAAATCGATAGTAGCCAACTACTATTTTCAGTCGACTGATTTTTGGAACTATCGACTAAATTAAATTAACTGAATCAGTCGCCGAGCTGTTGGTTGAATTATAACGGGCGGGAGTTTTGAATAGATTTTATAAGATTTACTATCAAATACATTCACTTATTAGCGGTATCGAATAATTCGTTCAATAAGCACAATTAACAATTATTATACTAGAAATATTATCCAATTATTAAATGACAATACTAATATGCAATGGCAATGTGCAATATGCGGCGGTTTAGAGCACGTATTAGTGTATTCTCTCTCTCTCTCTCTCTCTCTCTACGTATAAGGAATAGGTGAAGTTTAGGTTTTAAGTTAGTATGTAAGTTAGTTGTAAGGATAAATGTATAAGCGCGGCGAGAGGTAAGGAGAAATGTTATGCGGATTTGTAACCTCAAGGGGAACAAATAAAGTTTATATATAAATGACAATACTTACATTATAAAATTTTAATCATAATCTAAAGAAAAAGAAGTATTTTATAATTATATCTGTCAATAACAGATATTTTTCTAAAAAGTTCATTAACTCTGCCTTTATATTGCATTATTATTAAAGGATGAATAATAATATGTGTGAGATGAGACGTATAGACGTAGGCATAGACTATAACCCGCAATCTAGACGTAAACACTAAAACAAAATTTCGGTCGACTAAAAACTATCGATTAAATATTCGATAGTATGTAGCAACTAAATAGTAATTAGTTGATAGTTGAAATTAGATGGTGCCCATCACTACTCGCACTCCAAAACTCCCAAATAGAAATGAAGCTTTATTTTCATTTCCAAATTTGTCACAGGACCATCTTTAATAAGACATTGTTTTATCATTGACGATATTAAAAGTCGCCAAACTGAGAGAACGTCTGAAAATAATGAAAAGAAGGAAGACCGAAAAGAAATAAACTTTCCTGTAAATTACGAGCGACAGTCGATCAACCGCTGAACTTCTTCGGCCGCGACGTCATTTCCCGGACAACTTGGCGCACAAATATTACAGTAATCCCGGAAGTTCATAGTTTCCACGAGTGCAATATGCACGGTGCAATCGTGTCCCCACTATTTCGCTGTCTCCGCAGCCGAGAAAGTTTCCGCGAAGTTGAAGCGGTTCCCCGTGAAAGTGTCACGATCTGTCTAGGCAGGATAACGCCGGAAATTTTCAACAGTTTCTCCGGTTCTTGGTCCCCGTCGTATTTTTCCATTTCCCCACTTCTCTCCCCACCACCGACCTTTTATTTCCTGTTCCAATTTCCCAAGTTTCTCGAACGATGTGCCTTGGGATAGACATTCCGTTTTGCGAATCAATCCTGCGATTACATACATTCCTGTAGGAGAAACCTACCTGCACGTCACCGCAAGGAAACCGTGTGTTGCAGCTCTTGATTAAATTCTGCACCGCAGTATTAACCGTACGCGATGAATTGAATTTTGCATTCTTAACGCCACTGCCGAAATTGAATTGATTGGGCGCTGATAACGCCAGAATATGCAATGTAGTATCATATTTGTCCGTTGCGGAATGATTAAACTGTTCTATAATTTGTACATTCTTAAAATTCATTACATCGTTACGTCACTGACCGTAGTATCCCGTTTCATTATGATCAGTGACCGCAGTGATAATACAAAAAATTGTGTAGTATCATGTTTGTCCGTTGCGGAATGATTAAACTGTTCTATAATTTTTACGTTCTTAAAATTCATTACATCGTTACGTCACTGACCGTAGTATCCCGTTTCATTATGATCAGTGACCGCAGTGATAATATAGAAAATTGTGTAGTATCATGTTTGTCCGTTGCGGTATGATTAAACTGTTCTATAATTTTTACATTCTTAAAATTCATTACATCGTTACGTCATTGACCGCAGTATCCCGTTTCATTATGATCCGTGACCGCAGTGATAATATAAAAAATTGTGTAGTATCATGATTGTCCGTTGTGGAATGATTAAACTGTTCTGTAATTTGTACATTCTTAAAATTCATTACATCGTTACGTCACTGACCGCAGTATCCCGTTTCATTATGATCAGTGACCGCAGTGATAATATAAAAAATTGTGTAACATTGTATAAATATTACTTTCAACCGTGAATACGTTCTAGACGCCGAGTTTCATTTTCGAACGTCTCCGTTCAATATCTCGGCGACTCGGCGAGCGAATAAGAAGACATAAACAGCATTCTTAAGACTCCTATTCGAAGCCGATCAATTCTGGATAATCGTAGCTGAGAAACGATCGGCGTGAATCAAAGATTCTCGAGGAAAATCCAAAGCCGATTTACCTCGGTTCCAATCAGCGCCGAGGTATATTTGCCGGCGAAAAACTACCGTTTCTGCTCGGTTCCTCGTGCTAATGCTAGAGCGCCGTAAAACGTTTCTCATCGACTTCTGGCCGGGCTGCTTTCCTTTCGCGCTCACTTTCTCCGAGTTATTTGTCACGTACACCGTCGGAGCGCTTTATTTTCATTGGGCCGCGCTTCAGATTCGCAGCGGAAAGAATGGGACCGGGAACGTCGGCGCGGTGGAACCCATTCAGAATCGAAAACCATTGAATTCTGCCGAGGCGTGAACTACGCTTGGCCTTTGCAATCTCGTAGAAATTTATTAAACGTGTAGTCGAGCTACTACTCGCCGGCTCATTCTCTTAGGAGCCATTGCTTTTGATCTCGGAGAGCGTCTTCCAGTATGTATTCAACCTCTTTTTCAGTTGGCTCTGGCCAAATAAACATTCATAGCGAATCTCCGCAGTGAAAAACTCGAGCCTCGGGTCTTCTAGATCCTTGCGAAAATAATTGCCGTGGTTTTTAACCAGTAAATTGAATTCGCGCTGCATCCTCAATTCATAATGCACAGAGTGTCTTGCGTGGAATATATCTGCTACTACTGAACAAAGAAGAATTACAAGAATAACCATTGGAATTTCATTCAAAAGTTTTAATTTTAAGTTAAAAACTTTTGGAACAGGAACAATTACATTTTTTTGTACAGCTTAAATGCTGTAGTAGGTTGGTAAATATCCTTTCCAAATAATCATTAATTTCTAGAAAAATTTCAGTATAATTCTCCAGTGCTACTCTTTTCGAAAATTCACAAAGGCACTTTGAAATCATAGCGAGCTTTTAGAAAGAACCGTCATTAGCATTTTCGCAGTTTGCTGTGTCAAATCCATCTGCGGCCGCATACAAATGCACACCTCAAGGTCTCTGGTTTCCAATGCTCAAGCGGCGCACTGGCTCATAACCTATCTGAGAGACTGGCAAACCTGATTAATATTTAACCGGAAACCACGGCCGCACCGCCGCTGCGGACGAATGAATGATTAATTCCCAGATGCGGGGAGGAACAATGTACCGCGGAGAAATTAATTAAAGGGGCTACAAAGGGATTGCAGAAACAGGTGTAATTAGCGAGGAAGATGGTAACGAGACGGAACAGAACAACTGGAAAAGAATGTCGGACCTTCTTCTTTCTCGCTTGAGGGAGAACAGTTCCACGAGTCAGTATAAACCTCTTCGCTAATCCTCAGATGCTGCGGCTACTTGGCCTTTCAAGACCGTCTCTCTTTCATTTCGGATCGCGCCGCTTTTGTCGTGTGAATACGCCGGACAATAGCTGACGAAATCACTCGGAAACTTTAATAACTACCCCGACTGTCCGCCTATGCGCCGATGCAGATTTGTCAACTGAACTTGGAAACAACGTGGACCATAAATAGACTTTCGATTCGTTTATAAAATGCAAGGTTCAGGTCAACAATATTATATTGACGTGGTTGTTCACGAACTAATCTGAATCTAGGATAAAACACCTTAATCTATTTGTATTCAACTTTATACTTTATACTTTGTATTCAACTTTATAGAATACTTTAAGAAGAAGAAAACAATTAGAGGGTTCTTAAAGAGTACAGGTTCTACAATTGATATGAATGAAGATTGCCCTGTGGGGCACTGCATTGGCTCCATGAAACTCGAGAGCAACGAAGCAACGCCCACTCAAGACACTCGGCACAGAACGAGCAAGTCAGCCTGTCTTCTATCTTATTTTTTGACATAATTGAGCTTGAAGTATTGCTCCTGGAGCAATCTACTGCTCTCCCAAGGTAAATAGAACGTTTTATAAAAATAGCTGCGTAATAGTAAACTAGAATCAAATAGTTCTAATAAAAAGCGACTTAATTTAAAACATTGGAAGAATATTAGTGTTTGTGTGTTCATTAAGGAAAAAATATTTTTAAAAAATTTCAGAAAAGTAAACATAACTAAACATAGTCAGCAAATACAATCTTAGTTTACAATATATCAAATTTGTTAACTGTATCAGATACGATACACTACGCAGCGAAGGGTTAAGGTAGACCTATATTTCGAAGGAATACAGAGTCCAAGCTATGTTTAATAAAAACACGAGACTAGGATCCGATTATTTTAACAAGAAGAAGAAACTTCTGACCTTTGCGATGTCCAGAGCCAAATCTCTAGAAGACACAGAGCCTAGGCTAAGTTTAGGCACAGAGTGCCCGCGAGGCAGTGCCCTAGCTTCACAAAAGTCAAGAACAGCTGATCCCCGCCCACTCAGGACACGGTCTACACACAGAGAAATCAAAATAGATAGCCTTCTATCCCCAAAACAGTGCTCTCTCTCTCTCTCTCTCTCTTTGACGTAATTGCGTTGCTCCCTGGGGCAACCTACAGATCTAACCCCAGGGGCAAGAGCCACTCGTTGCCCACGCTTGCCCTAATCCCGTGGAAGCGTTTGCGAGGAATGGTGCGACAATCAAACGACCGACATCGAAATACTGGATCGGTGAACCGCAACAGCGCTCGATAGATCAACGTGCAACCGTATCCTCACACTGACGGACGTCGGAAATTAGGCCAATCTATGTAACTTTCACAACACCATCGTACCGAAAGACTCGTCATCCGTGAGATTCGGGCTGAAGGTGTGTAGAACCCTATAGATCGATCGTAGATTAATCCGTTCATTTGGTGATATGTCGCAGCTTCTATTTACCGTACGCATTGGAGCCTGTGTACGCTAATATCTAGATACGCGTGAAATAATTTAGAGACAATACTAACACAGTATTATTCCTTTATGTGTTACTAGCTTTTCCCCGCGGCTTCGCTCTCACAGGAAACTGTTTAATGCCCTCGAAAATTGATATTGTTTCTCCATAAAACCTTTTAACCCCCCATTCACCCCTATAGAGTTTTAATTTTATGTCACATCGCCATCTTAGATTTCAAAATTGATGCCATTTTCGTAATTAACGTCCCTAAACCTCAATAACAACACCCTTTTATTTTTAGGCTTATTCACGCCATTTTACCCAATTTGTCGAATATAAGTTTGAATCTAATTTATAACGAGTTGATTCTTGAAAAACCACCACGTATCTAAGGGTCAAGACTATTTAGTTTATACTTATAGTACCTCTTTATATACTACATAAATAAAATATTCCTCGTACAAACGTTGCAACCCCTTTTCACCCCGTTAGGGGTTGAATTTTTTAAAATGCCGAAATAGATGTTTGATTAATTATAT
Source organism: Lasioglossum morio (assembly GCA_916610235.2). Taxonomy (NCBI): domain Eukaryota; kingdom Metazoa; phylum Arthropoda; class Insecta; order Hymenoptera; family Halictidae; genus Lasioglossum; species Lasioglossum morio. Next base: position 18,895,701 of record OU744323.1, on the reverse strand, counting down.
CAAAGAGCATTAAGACCAAGTATCAAGCAAATCCGACAACAAATAAAATATTTCTGGTACAAATGTTGCGACTCCTTTTCACCCCCTTAGGGATTGAATTTCGAAATATCCTTTCTTATTCCTTGTATAGATCATAAAGGAAACATCTGTGCAAAATTTCAGCTTCCTGGGTCCAAGGGTTTAGCCTGGGCGTTGATAGGTGAATAAGTCAGGACATCATTTTTATATAGAGAGATCTCTCAACCGCATATTCGTGAAATTTTTCTGATTGAATGACACCAAACACGGCGCAGCTTCAATCGTATTCACGTCTCGAATTCGAGGATACAGGAGAACCTCGATTATCCGATCTAATCGGTGGAACTGTATATGTGATAATAGGTACTTGAGGCACAGAAAATAAGTAGGCGTTTCAGGAGAGAATAATTAATTTTGCTCACATACGTCACGGACATATCTCGAGACAGTATCGTAGTTCACGGAACCCGACACACAAATTGTACGGCACTGCGCTGCGGCAGTGGGCTCCAGAATAATGCGGCCGCCGCCGGCCCGGCACACAGATCCCCGACTGCGACATGCAAATTTCAAGGAATTTGTTGGCGTAGTGGCGCACTTATGCGCAGCCATAATGGAACCGGGGGCAGTTTAAGAGGACCAACCGAAATCCCGGACGAACTCTGGCGAATCAACGAGCGAACGCCAATGGGTCTAAAGCCGCGCCCGGCTTTGTCTCGTGCGGCTTTCAAAACTGCTGACTCGATGCCTTCAAAATTCAGCCGAACAATTCGCTGTTTCGAGTAAACGTTATGCTCTTCGATTGCTTCACACAATTTTCACCGCTTCATCCGCCGGCAATCGCCTAACAATCCTTCCGAAATTAAAACTTCACGTTGTCAAGTTGTTAATGGTTGCCAATAGAGATTGTTTGACAGTTTTCTCTTGCACCATTAAACACTTTGTGCTTTATAACATCTTTGGTCAATAAGGGTTGAATGTCAATCTTACTTACCATAACTCAAAATCGTATCTAAGCAGATATGTTCTGTTTGGATTGGCAATTATTCATTTTGAATTAACCGCCTAGCATCGATTGAGAACTTGTCGATCATAGTGTCTGATTGGCTGAACGTCAATACGCGTCGTTTTCCAATGTTTTTGTGTTTGCTCTCTCTTAACGGTCTTTGCCACAGTTCAATTTAGACCAACATGGAACTCAGTCAGTGAATTACACACCTAAAACTTTTCTTTATACATAGCAAGTATGGTTCTTTTGAAAAGATTATTGTACAGTCATTGTTCATCTTGTGAAATACCCAGTACATTATTTTAGTATACATATATTTACAGGCGCAATGCTCTTGAAGATGATCCAAACCCGGATCGAAACGTCGAGTAAAGTTTAATTATTGCAAATTTGCTTTGTTTTGTTTATCATTGATCGAATCTGTGCGCCGAGAACATATATTAATCATACATTATAAAAATTTACGATCGAGAAATATTAACTATTGTTTGACAGTGGCAGCAAATTCATTCGCAATCCTCCTAATGATCTGGAGGACCGTTATCGACATTTCAGAACGACAAACTGAATTAAATTTGCATTGAGGAAGCTGAAAATTTTCATCCCCCGCGACGGAAGCGATTCAAACTGGTCGTAAAGGTTACGAGACCGTAATAACACTTTCGCGATTACGAAACGCCGGATAGTGCACAGGATTATCAAATTATTCACGATAATGAGGTAAGAAACGCACTCTCCGCGCCAAAGCTGCAGACAACGAATTCCGCGATCACCGTCCCCTCGCCGCGAGATGTTTTATTATCGCGGAACGACGTTAGAGCAGCGGCATTCAGGGGCACTGAAAGAAATACGGTAATTAAGGCGGTGCCGAGCAATTAAACGTTGGATTATGCGCTCCCTGAAAACTGAATCTCCCGGGGGATAGAGTTTCTCGCAACAATACTATAATGAGTTTCCGCTGGGGTAATTAACGTTCGGATGAAACGCCGATGCTGAAAAGCAGCCGCGAAACTTCCCGATGGTTTTTTTATAAAGATTTCGTACGAAGCTTTTTTCGGAAATGCGAGTAGAAATCTCTCCGCGTTTGTACTGGCGGGCATTCGTCAGCGGTGATGTTATTTTTCATGCTCGTCGAATTGGCGCAGATTTGCATTCTGTCACGATGAAAGCGCGAGCTGATGAAGCGTACCAGTCGAAATGCTCGATCTGGGACAAAGGTGATGTGTTTGATCGCTGCGTCGTTGCAAAAATCGATGAGTAATTGCTGTGACTTTTTTTGAAATTGTAAAATACATGCGAAACACACGGTTACTAGGTGGTATAGTAAATCCTTAAATACTGTCCAACAGGCGTATTATGGGCAGACAGCGTTTACAATGATGACTTGTTTTATTTTTTATTTATGACTGCATCTACCGCGCCGAGCGAGACTTCAATAGAGAGCCGAACATAGAGAAGGACAAAATGAAATACGCAACATTAGAACAAGCTGATAGACGTACAGTCATTCCCTTCACCGATTTACGAGAATCTTTTAACACTAGTACTACCGGACAAGTCAGAATGACTGGTGCGAACTGTTTTCGATTCGAAATATTAAAAGTGTAAATGTGTTTTTCCGAGAAATTTTTTTAGTCAACTTCTATGTTGGAGTACATATTTAAATAAAACTTGCACGAAATCGAAATAAATGTTATATTGTCGTTATTATAAGGCAATGTTTGCCTTAAAAGCACTAATGATTTCACAATGCTGATTTAACAATAATACGATCGATATAAGAGACATATTTATCTAATGCATAGATGGTCACAAATGAAAGATTTACCTTGCATTACGAAAAGTACTAAACAACTAGACTCTGCCTACAGGAATTACAAAAATATCTGAGCGACAATAAATGATATTTCGCCGTGTCTGCAACTGTCGGGGAAACTTGGAGGAAACAAAGTAAAGTTGACAGGCTCGTTCCGCCTACTTTTCGCCGGGCGTAGCAGTTTCTGAAAACCGGTTGCAATGCACTCGATGCACCGTAAATGTCTCGGTGCTTATGGTCGTGGGCGTACGCGAAAAAAAAAAGGATGAGGCCGGGGTCAACGATAGGGAAGGAAGAGGGTAGTCAGTCGAATACACAGGAGGAATAAATGAGAGCGGAAAAAAGGAGGCGGCTGTAAAGGGAGGGAAGGGAGAGGAGCCAAGAGCAGTCTGGCGAGCATTTAATTAAAAACGAAGGGCGTGGGCCTCTCGTGGACTTCGCCGGGTCTCTGGATACACGTACGAGTGCCGGACGAAATTTATTTGCCGTCATGAAAGCTTCGATGCGCGCTCCCGATGCGACGCTCGAATAAATGTCAGCGGACACTCGGTGTCTGAAGTGGTAAAACGTAAACGAAACGTATATAGATAGACGACGATGATGCCCGACAAAAAATTTCGTTTGACACCGAGGAAAGGGACACCGCTGCAATTTGCAACTGGGAAAAAACTGTGTTCGATAGTCTCGCGATTTTCGCCGACCGATCGGCGACCAGTCGGCCGTGTCACCGATCCTCTGATTACTGGACGACGGATCTTTATGGGATCTAAACGCATTGCGCATTATAACAGTTCTCTGTATCTCGATCGACAATTGTTCAAAACTACAATTAACACATTACCGACCGGTGATTATCGCAATTTTGAAAAATCTATGATACTTTGATAAACAGTTTTTAATGGAACCTTCAATAGCAACAGCAATTTTCATTGTGAACTAACAAGTCACCCTCAATAACGTCATCTAATTGTTTCATTTAAGATTGCAATGTAAAAGAAAATTTCTATGCTTCCTTTTAGTACAGCACAATTATTAAAAATCCTATTAATAGACTTCCGATAGGTAAAGTATTAATGTTATTGGTTATTAAATCTCTTAAGAATAAAAATTAATACATTTTTCAAAGCAAGTGAGTTTATACATTTGTATTCGTTTTTAATACCTTAGTTTTTTCTGCTTGTTCGGGAATGCATTTACCTAACCATACATTAATTATTTGATAAATTCTTACAGACGCAATACAGGAAATTTACATTTTTGAAAATGGTCTAAATTCAGACCGAAACGTTGTATTAAATTTCATGTGATATTTTGCAAATTTGCTTATTGTCTACAACTGATCGAACCAGTGCGCCAATAACATTAATTGTAATATTTTGCATTACTTGTGACAAACAGGAATCGAGTAAAAAATTCTTTTCATTTTAGTAACCTCAGTAAGCTGAAAATATAACAGTATATTGGTGTCCCTAACTCTCTTAATATATTCATTATTTTATAATTGCACCTAGGCATTATTTGACATAATTGCATAAAATCCATAGTCTTCTAAGTACATATGTACTACATACCTTACAAAAATACGAGTCATTAGTTATTCCCCTCGGCTAGGACAATTTTAGAAGATCAACTATCGTCGCCAGCGTCAAGATTGCTACGATTTAGCGAAGATAGTAACATCATTAAGGGATTTAACAATACACGAACAAAGGGCGAGATTGTGAAATAAGTGTAAGGGGATTCATTTTCAATCATCCGCACTGAAGATTTATTGCGCGTACGTACTACGGAGAACCATTTGTCTCGCGTGTCTGACTAATACCAGCCGCTTCTACTTGCGCCGAAGTTTAAGAACATTGTCGGTAACACGATATTATTTGTTTTCCACATGATGCGAGCTGGCAGGAGATACCAAGAGCCGTCGCTCCCTTCGATACAGGGTACATACAGGGTGTCCTAACATTCGTGGTAAAATCCATGGAACAGTAAACCGAAGTTTTTTGTTTTGTATTTATTAAACGACGCTTTCAACTCTTTGCTAAGGTTATTTCGCAACGGAACCTACAGTTTATTATGGTGGGTTCGATACAGGGTACATACAGGGTGTCCTAACATTCGAAGAACAGTAAATCCATGGAACAATAAAACGAAGTTTTTTGTTTTATATTTATTTAACGTTGCTTTCAACTCTTTGCTAAGGTTATTTCGCGACGGAACCTACAGTTTATTAAGGTGGGTTCCGAATCACCCTTGAGCACCACAGTATTAGATGGCACATGAAATATTAAACCGAAGATGCAGAATGAAATTTTTTTCTATGACGGTTTTCCGTTAATTTAAATATTTAGGAATTAGATTGAGCATTTCGACGTTGAAATTCGCGGCGACCATAGTCCTGAGTGGAGGAATCCTGGACGATTCGGGTCGTTTTTTTTATCTCACAGATCGGGTTCGTCTGTACACGGAAATCGACGCTTAAGCTTCATCCGACAGGGTGAAATTACACTTAAGAAACTCGATTCGCGAGGCCAGAATTGCATCGAAATGGATTAATCGAAGAAACTGCTCTATATGAAGCTGGATTCTACCTCGTTTCCGTCTGATAGGATGAAACAAATTTCGGTCAATTTCGAATAATCAAATATTTTTCAAGGAACATATAATAAATTTATGATTTCGGCGCATGGTTCGATCAATAAACAACAACAAATTTGCAAATAATTAGCACATCCTCAACGTTTCGATCCCAATGTGGATCATTATCAAGAGAGACATTTTTGCGTCTGAAAGAACCAAATAAATATAATAATAGTTGAACAAAATATTGGGACACAGCCAAAAAAAAAAAAAACGAAAAAGAAAGCACATACTTGTTGCGACAAAATAGAAAGTAAGAGAAGAATAATTACTGAATTATGAAGACAGCTCATGTGTATTCTAAGACAAGAGCGTTCTATGATTGGTTATTGACATATATGGCGGCAAATTTGAATGGTAAATTAGAGAACACTTTATAAAAATCCACTTCATAAAAATCCTTTTTAAAGGAACATAGAACATTTTTAAAGGACATACAGTAAGCGTAGACCAGAATATCCCGTTACCATAAGGATTTAAAAAGTTAGGATGACCTTGGTCAAATCTTTTCGCCTACTGCTAGGTTACAAGGCTCGAAACAAATATTTTGATGGACAGACAATTTTTCCTATGATGAAAAATACGCGAAATGTTTTGGTGAGGCACCGTGTATGTAGGCTACGCTGGCAATAAAGGACCGCCGTCGTACGATCAAATATATTAAAATCGAGAGATGCAAAAAAAAAAAACGGTCGGAATTGATCGGTTTCCGAGGGGTCTCATATTCCCCCGGATTGCGTCGGGCTTATAAAAATGTGGTCGGCGTATGCGGCCGTTCTCCATGCTTGCGCAAACATTCGCTCGGCGTTTCAGCTTCCGGTGCAGCTGATTATACTGGCCGGATCGATAAAAAGAGGGCAGTCGTAGGCAGGGAAAAAAAGGCTAAGCAAAGGGCGCGAGATGAACACATTCACTCCAAAGAGATGAGAAAGACAGAGACGTGAAAAAAAGATCAAGGGGCGGGCTCGAATGTAGGAAGAAAATACGCGGAAGAAATGATAATGTGAGCCGAGGGGAAAAGAAACTCGATAAATTATGGATATGAAATACCATCGCGTACCAGTGAACTACAAAGGATACAACCTAACTTCCGAAACTGTACGTTCAGTTTTCAGTTTCAGATTCCTCATTTCACAATGGTTAAAGACGTAAAATTGCTCGCATAATCTTCAATAAAGCAATTTATTCAATTAACATACGATCGAATTTGGTCACTTTGAGCAGCATATTTGTGATATATCTCTGATTAAAATGAGATCAGACACGATATAGCAGAATTGTTCGAACCGATGCTATCTGAATTCTCCATTATTCGAATACACATTTAATGTACGACATGGTTTCATTATACCAATCGGTAAACGTTTAATCCAACATCGAAGCTAGATACTTGTCCTATTATTCAAACTGCCATGTATCACTGATTAGTTCGGATAATAGAGGTTTTATTGTACCGTACATTAAACGATCAAATATGATCCAAACTGTGTTATGTCTGGTATCATTTTAACCAGAGAAAAGTCACGAATATGTCATTAGAAGTATCAAGAAATAAAATGTTTCGTCACTGTATGAAATCGCATATTTTTCAAAATATTTCGCGCAGTACGAATTCGATTGACATTCCGATCTCCTGCAATTAAATCACCGAAGATAATTGTGTTAATTTTTCATATTTAAGTGAGTAATGCGATTAGAGTTCCTCTTTTTCCGCAGAAGTAATCATTTGCCCGATAATTGGGATCCTCGAGCTCGTTCCGAGAGACGCAGGCATCCTTATCTGCGTCTCGATTATGAATTTATCCAGCTTCGGCTCGTTCATCGATCATCGTCGCGCTTCGAGTAGATTTTACGTAACAAAGTATTTTCGAAGGCGAGCTCGATTGCCCGGCAGTCGCGCGCCGCACCGTGCCGGTTAATTTCACTCCGAGGGAAACTTGAATACTCTCCGGTGCGCCACGTAGCGCGGGCTTAATACTTCCCGTTTACGTCTTCGAGGCTCGTTTTGCTCTCGACTTTTTGCAACGCGAGCGATATTCGAAGGCGACACGCGATCGTCGAACACGAAGAAAAGCTTCGTAATTGAGTTTCCGTAGCCGGGGAAACTTTAATTTCGTTCCCAGGCATCCGAGTGCCACGACACTTGCTCATTTCATATTGACTCTTGCATTTAAACGAGCACCGTCGTGGCCAACGCGAGCGATCGTGGCTTCTTATCCTGCTACTTCAGAATTCCTCCCTACCCCTTGTCGATCTATCGCTAAACTCCTTCAACATATTTACTTTCTAACTGTTTTCACTCTATCGAATCTCAATAGTATATAATTGGTATATGTATGTTCTCGGCGCACTATTCAATCAATGATAAACAAAACAAAGCAAATTTGCTTTGATTGGCTGAACGTCAATACGCGTCGTTCCAATGTTTTTGTGTTTGCACTCTCTTAACGGTCTTTGTCACAGTTCAATTTAGACCAGCATGGAACTCAGTCAGTGAATTACATTCTTAAAACTTTTCTTTGTACATAGCAAGTATGGTTCTTTTGAAAAGATTATTGTACTGTCATTGTTCATCTTGTGAAATACCCAGTACATTATTTCAGTATATATTTACAGACGCAATGCTCTTGAGGATGATCCAAACTCGGATCGAAACGTCGAGTAAAGTTTAATTATTGCAAATTTGCTTTGTTTTGTTTATCATTGATCGAATACAATTATATATTATAAAAATTTACGATCGAGAAATATTAACTATTATCGTATCTCAATATCTAAAACAGGGATTGAAACAATTATAGAGCTTTTTGACAATAATATAAGAATCGGAAAAGATTCACTTATGTACATCACGACAGCTGCAATGAGTCGATCTCTTCTCAGAATTTTCACGTGCTTTCACATGCAGAAAAGGAAAGGAAACTTGGCGATGCGAATTTTTACTACCCTGCCGATTAAGACTGGGTTTTGACAATTTTTTACAAGCAGAGCCTATAACTGAAAAATCGGAACAAATTCTTTGTTGCACGCCCTGATAATTAACTAGAATGCATTGGTAATTTTTCAGGATTGTACTATGAGTACATAGAAAATTTATATATATATATATATATATATATATATATATATATATATATTCGGGTCAAATATTTCCTATAATTGCCACCTCAGCACATTTTTCGTATCAAGCTATCGATTATTTATCCCCTCATCAAAATATCAGTAATATGATAAAACATTATGAAATTTCACCGTCAGTTAGAGGAATTCGCAAAGTAGATTCGGTCGCGTTTTCGCCAAATAATGAAAAGAATCTTCATCAAGACTCTCCCGTTTCTGCCATCAAATTTGCCTGTCATTAATCAACCCTGCCTCGGAGGGAGTAGAATTCTATTTATTCCTCTTTTCGTGGTTTCGCCGCGAGAGCCATCGGCCCTGATTGAACCTAATTTATTTCCCTCCGCGTAAACAACTCGGTATCTTCGGCGAAAAGAAGAGGGATGGCCAGCGATTATTCGTGGACGATTGATGCCGTTATTAGTTAACGGGGCCGAGGGTATGAAGGAAGTTCCGATTAAAAACACGCGATGAGGACACGCACGCGTAATTCATCGAACCGATCCACGTTTCCGCGTGACGACGCCGCAAAGATGATTGCTCGACAATCGAAAAGCCACAATGAGTGCCGTTCGATTCATCGGGATTCACTTCGATTACTGCTTGATTTGCAAAACGTCTAAGGAAGCGTCTCATTACTTGTCGCTGAGAAAACGTCCCTGTATTTATTTATATTAAATAGTGACTTATACAAATTTGTTATCGTTATGAATACTCTACATGATATCGGCGCTACAGGTTCGATCATATACAAAATTTAAACAGTAACTTCCCTATGAATCGGGAAGTTAAAAAAACAGCATATAAAAAATTTACGATCGTTAAAAATAAAGATTGTTACGAATACTGTCTTTTAAACTGCATTTTGAGTAAAGATTTTACTATTTTTTAAAAGGTCCTCGAACTGTTAATTTCCTGAGTGAGAGACGCGCAACGTTCCATCTGGATCGATGGAAAATACCATGAAAGCATGTATGTATATGTACATATTCCATAATGATGATCGAATGAGCAAGGCACACGTTTGCGCAGCACTTACCTGGGCCAATTTAAATAATCGAAGCAACGTCAGCGCGCGCCACGGCGAATAATTAGTGCACTTTCCGCGAACGAACGGAGTTCCATTAGGAGAAACACTAATTGAATTGAACTTTCCGCGGGCCATTGTCTCTGCCACCGAACAGTCATTTACCTTCTTGTTTCGAGATCTGTTTGATTATTTACAGAAATACGCGTCGTCAAGGGAAAATTGATGGTGTCTGTTGAATATCTACTTCGCAGGACCCATCAAGTTTCTATACAAACAACCTATATAATAAAAATCAAATGCTGTTCGTTGGTCAAGACATCACGTGAGAACGGCTGGACCGATTTGGCTAATTTAATTTTTTTTATTGTTCGTTGTAGTTCGAATAAGGTTTTTAGGGAAAGAAACATTGGAAAAGTTGCCCAGAAAAATGGAAAATTTGGAAAAGAATGAGTGTTTTTTTCTATGAGATTTTTGTATGAGCTCAAGACCATAACTCACGATTCGAACGATGGATATGCATAATTCTTTTTTTGTTTTGTTCGTTATAGTTCTGGAAAAGCTTTCAGAAAAAAAAATCGAGACAATCACAAAGGAAAGTAGGAAAATTCAGACAAACAGGAAAAATCATAATTTTTGAAACGATGCAAGTATTATTGGTTCCCAATAAGAAAAACATTGATGTCAACGAATTGAATTTCAAGATTCAAATTGAAATTGCTTCACAAACAAATTTATTAAAATTGGACAGGACAACGTCTGTCGGGTCAGCTAGTTCTGAATAATTCCCGATAGCTGCAGCGATCCTCACGATGATCTTCATTAGACAAACATTACTTGGACACTTTTCAGCATTTTCAGAAGAATCAATGACATGCATGAGAATAATTATACGTTCTCCTAGAAAAACGTGCCAACGACGCTTACATTTTCGAGGGTAATAGTTAATTTCACGAAACGGGAATGGAACAATCATTCCGAGTCCGTCGTCGATGGCATTACCGTAAGTTACGATGCGGCGCGAACGGCGTGCATTATGCAACAACGGGAAGTTCCGTCTTAATTTACATGACGCGGTCGTAATTGCAATTAGTTATCGTCGGCTGTTACGATTGTATTACACGCGGGGGCCAGCGAGTCGCGCCACGGGACACGACGAATCTGGGTTGAATTAATTGCTTTCCGATCGAAAGAGAGTCGCAGAATCGTCGGGATGATGTTCCATCTGAGCAAATCGGAAGAACTTTGACGATGAATCGTCCGAATTAACATAAGATAATAGCCAGCGGTCGCTCGTTAGAATATTCCACGGGAAAATGGTACAAACCCGACATTATCATTCGCCGAGAGAAATTGCTTCGATTCCCGGAGCGGAAATGAAAAAGTTTAAGGCTTTTCTCTCTTTCCTCGCGACCGGACGGATGAAAAAGAGGAACATCCCGCGGCTCGCCGATGTATCGATTGAGAATTTTCCGTTCGGTTTCACAAGGTTATCCGTCCAACTGGCCGGGGTATTCAATCGACAGGAATCAATGGACTAATGACTCAGATAATCTACCAGGAAGCTAAAATTTCAATTTTGTAGACTATGAGGGGACAGCTTATAAAATTTCTTTTTTATTCTACATTGGTCACTGACCAGAATAATGCTTGCTGAACGATCACTGACTGATTACTCACTGATCATAATAATCTTTCATAACTGGTCGACCTACGTTAGGCCAATATCCAATTGCGATATTGACTAATCATCATTAGAATACTATATGCTCTCGATTTCTCTCGTCTAGGATATTGTGATCAGTGACTAACTGGCACGTTCCGGTCACTGACCAAACAAAAGCGATGCAGAGCTGTTAATTTTCATTCTCATAGACACTTCTGACGTTGTTCCAACAAATTACCGTGCACCATACTGTCGAATACCGTATGCACGACCGATGACCACCGTTTTCTCGCGACACTGTAGTAGGAAACACGCTCGGCCTCAGCGGAATTCCTGTTATTCTGCTTAGTTGCGTCGGGGGCCGCGCTCCTCGGCCGTCACGACGCCGACGACGCCGGTCGCCCGCCCCAGGGAGGAAGAAAATCTCGGATCGATCGTTTTGCATCGCCCGGGGGACGTCTATCGGCGGATACGTAGGAAATGGATACGATTGGGCTCTCGAAGCTCGAAGGAAAGTTCTCGGAAGAGCGTTATGCTGACGAGAGTTACGAGATACGACGGTCCCCCGCTCGATGGAGGGATGTGACGCGTTACGGTGATGGAAGGGAATTGTCGAGTTACGGTTATTCGGTAGCGACACTGTGTATGTTTACCACGCCTTGTCGTCCTTCTTGAACGGCTCTATCCGCCGGATAGATAGAGTCAGGAAAATTTTCCGATTGGACGGGACCACGGTCACGTGTCGGGCGTTACAGGCGAACAGAATCCGATGGTTCCGCTTCGAGGAGTGCCTAAGAGATTGCTCGTTAACACTGTTAACCGGGGAAGCGAGTTAACCCGCTCAACCATAGTAGCTTCGCGTGAAAGCTAGCGGCTTTCAAGCCCTCTTTCCCTCCCCCTCCCCCTTCTCTCTCTCTCTCTCTCTCTCTCTCTCTCTCTCTATCTCTCTGCACTTCCACTAACAGAAAATACTCGATCGAAATTGCAAGTATCACCCTTGAAAAAGTTATTCGAGCCCGTCGATTAAACACGAACTGTTTCGTGTACAGGTTTCAAACTAAAACCTATTTTTTACACGACTTGAATTCAGTGGCGCACCCAGGGGGGCAGGGGGCCAAGTCCCCCCAAGAAAAAGGAATCAAAACACTGGAAAATTAGCTAAACAGTAGAATAGCTGCTCCATCTCCGATTTCGATGATATTTGGATATGTTATATGTAAAACTAAACATTTGGAACAACTTTTCCCTAAATATATAAGTAAATACTTGTGGTTACTGTTGATAGATTTTCTTGCTATAAAAGAAAAAAGGTCATGTTGTTCAACTCGTCCCCCCAAGATTAAATCCTGGGTGCGCCACTGCTTGAATTTATATTTTTTTGTGCTCAAATCAGTTTTCAACGTTGCGCACATTCTGTTATGTATGTACGCATACACACACGAACACAATTAAGTACACTCAACTATTACACACCTTCCTAAGATCACTAAAAACCCCGCAACTCTTTGTCACATGTGTAACATACCACTCTCTATCGAACATATCCTTCTCGAGTGTCCAGCCCTCCAGACACAACGACAAGCCCTGAACATCCCAACAAACCTGAGTGAATGCCTCAACGACCAAAAGACAATTACAAATGTTCTTACCTTCCTCAAAAATGTAGACCTATACTACAAAATTTTATTATACTTACACTCATGTATTATTGCGGTAACAAAACATTGCACTTATAATTATATACCAAAGTGGTCGCTAATGACCTTGATGTTAATGCGACCTTTATAAATAAACTGTAAGGGTTAATGAACAAAAGGAGAGATAATGAAACTATAATGAAACCGCTTAATAAGCCTTAACGGTGTAGCGAAAAGAAAATATTGTCTATATAAATGTTTGTCGCTCGACGCGTTCGTGGACTCGCGGTTATTTCAAATTTACATGGCAACGTACGGATCACTCATCCACATCCGCAGACACACCAATACGCAATGTAAACACCAATGGTGTTGGGGAACGACCACGCACTCATACAAACGTAAAATTCGAATTATATATATCTAACATAAACAATATAAAAAAAAAACAATTAAGTACATATAATATGTCGTCATCATAATTGATGAGGATATTTAGGCGGCCGCCTTTCTGCTGTTCGAGTTCCTCCGCGCGAAAAACAGAGAAACGAGCGCCGTCGATGTCTGCGGGAGCACATTCGAAAGCACCGTCGGAACTACAGACGTAATTCACTTTTTGATGTCCATGAACGCGAAGAATGTTGCCGTTACTCGCCACTGTCGAGTAACGCAACGACTCCGAAAGCCGGTTGCTACTGTGCCAAAACTGGCCCGATAGCGAGCTTCCGCCGGCAATTATTGCGGAAGTTTATCTCGTAACATCTTTGGAGCGGTCTCATTCAATTGCGCTTTGCGACTATCCGAACGAGCTACTGGCATCGTGAACTGCCCGGTGCTGTGTGCTTGCAGTTATGATAGCGCGAATGGGACGGAATAAAATGTAAAAGTCTCCTGTGTTTTATTGGTACTTCCTAAATGCGCGAGTGGAAAATTATAGAGTAACGGACTGCGGATTTTATGCATGTCTGGCGAAAATAAATAAATACAATTTAGAAGCAGTAAACAGATTTTAACATTAAACTTGCTAATTGTTGAAATTGTAAGGGTGTCTTAATGGGAATTGATTGAATATATTTTTTGACATCAGTATATATTATATTAAAAATCTCACAAAATATAAATAAATTTAATCTCGTTACTTTTATATATATACACATCAGTCACTTTCGATGGTCGGTAAGTTTAGCGTTAATCAGAATTTACGAATACCTATGGATTAGTTTCAACTTGTTGAAATCGTTCAAGGAAGAAATATACTCGTAAAATTCAAACCAGCTAATGAAATTCAGAGAGATTCACAGTCCGCTTCGAACATTATGAAGACCAGGAGGAAGCACGACAACTTCCGAAATCGTTTCACACGCGGAGATCGCCTAAGCACCGAACATTTTTGGCAGCCGAGCGGTCTCGCGCGAAACACGTGCGCCGAATCGCACGTGTCCCGTTCTCGGAATAATGGAAAATGCGATCGGCCGGGAAAACGTAAGAAAATGCACCCCGATCGCATCGGACAAACGCGTGGTTTCGAAACCGGTGAAAAATGTATTTGGCAAGGTTTCAGCGCGGAGATCCACGGGACACGGTCTTTACAAGGCAGATCAGGGAACCGGAAATCCCAATATTTCCGGCACGACTGTATCGCAAAAATTTCAAAACATCAAGCTGGAAAATGCTGTATTCCTTCCAAGAGATGATCGCACTCTTCAAAAGATAATGAGGACAAAGAAAACTAAGTTTTCCTGAATTTTCTGAACACTGGTTTCCCTAATTACTTTCTAATTTCTTAGCTGATTGCATGTTTTAAGAAGAAAATGTATTTTTGTAAATAATTCATGACTGCGATCGTTGTAATCAGTTTCTCAGTGATAATAGCAAGAAGGAAACATTAAGGATCGTACATTCGTGCCAGAAGGTGGAAATTCAGTGAATTGTGTAGCGGACGTCTGACCCAGTGCAGTCTTGTACTACTCGCGGAGAGACAGAACTAATTGCAAAGGAGAAATGAACGCGAGCTTTTTATAAGGGAAACAATTTATACTTGAGAATAATGGAACGGTGGTCGGAGTCCTTGTGATATTTAATTGCACCGCGAATGTGAAAAAAACAGAACGCTACCTTTTTTGACTTTCCAGAACGATGCTAAATTGCGTTCAAGTGTTTTATTTGTACGTTCAACTTTTGTTTGCGCAACTCTCGCTGATACGAGAATCAATTTAAACGAGACACCTAGTATACCATTGTTTCCCTTTTGTAATTCGAGCTTTCGAACACAAGTGCATTCAGCGTCTCCATTCTATTCATTGCAATCTGCAATCTACCGGAGCGTGTTCACCCGACAAGTCGCAGGCTGTATTGGACTGCCATGTCGGGCAGGCGAACTCATTGACACTTCTTGTACAGGGAACAGTTGCGAAGTTAGCGCGACAACCGACGACGACAGAGGTTTGGCATGAACGTTCGTTCCCACAGGTGGTCGGTCGGCATTCCCGATGTCAATGGCACTCGGCCGGCACCGACCGACCACTGCCACTGTTACGAAACTGTTGGCAGCGGCGAGGATTCGAGCGAGCGCAAAAACTTGACTGCGCTAATGAGACGGTAACAAAAATGGCACACGATCGCCAGACTGCGAATCCTCCTACCAAATAATACATTCCGCATACGTATGATTCATTAAAACCGAAGCCAATTTTTCTCCGTGTCGCTGACTTTGTTAATTCAGTACTGAACTATAACAATATTACGAACTAAGCAAGTAAGTTTGCACCAACAAACCATTGGTTTCTTTGTTCTGTATTTTTCTCTTTTCTTCTCTTTTTGCTTTTTAACACGGAAATATATATTCTCATATTAATTTTTACAGACGCAATTATATTCTTGAAGATGGTCTTAACCTAAACCGAAACGTCGAATTATTAATTTGTAAAACTGCTTAGGAAAATAGTAAAATAGGATCGAACCTGTGCGCCGAAAATACAATTTCTATATAGCAATATTAATTTAGACCGAGTTATATGCTTTAATGCCCTTTAGATGTTCGCGTTTGATATATAAGTTATAATAAATCCGACAGAGAGTCATTATTTCTATGGCTGCTTTTAAATTGAAGGGGCGGAAACAATCCTCTAAACAGAGATCGAGAAATTACGTTGAAAATGCTGGAAACTTTTGAATGTAGTGCATTTTTTAATGAACAGAATATTACTTGTGCGTTTCAAAACGTTAATATATTTTATAATAATATCTTTACATTATGTACGTCATTAGATAAATAACTCATGAAGAGCAGAACTTTCTTCTCAGTTTTTCCAATGAAGCATTGAATGCAAATTGACTTTTAAATACGAAATAAAGACATTAGGTTCAGTAATAGATGATTTCTTGATTGTGAAAGTATGACATTGTGAAACGTCACTCTCGCTGGTGGAATACAGAGACGATTTCAGAAGCACGTACAGCACTTCGACCGGAGATAAAACGATGAAGACAGTATACTTTCCAAGCGACAATGCGTCAACCAGCGCATTATCAAGCGAGGAGATTAAAAGAGGAGCAATTACCGCTAGGCTAGACCGACGAGAGACAAATCCAGCATCGCGATAAAAGAAGCACGACCGAGGTCGCTCGATGCAAATAAACTCCCATTCACTTCTCTCGCGAATTAAGCTCGCAACCGGAGCGAGCCTTCAAACTAACGTTCGTCTTCTTTCTATACGCAAATAAACACCGAGCGTAATTTCGCTCGTGCTGGGCCCGGAACCGGATAAAAATGAAATTCTTTCCAAACACGAGCACGATTCCTCTTAAACAACAGCCATCCGTTACAATGTACTCGTTTAAACGGTGCAACTCAAAACAGCATAATTACATTGCAGATTTGATGCGTTTTGCGAGAAAATTAATGCGAGAAATGTAAAGCAGCAGAAACCTCGGAGGAATTTAGAGATAGTTTCAGTTTCCTCAGCTTAACAAGATGCAACTTAAATTCTATGTTTATCTTGCATGAAAGCAAAAGATGTCATTATGATACATCAAAATTTCTTCGTCGAATTTTCCAAGAATCGAATATTGAAGTTTACGAACAAGATTATCGTTTACGAACAATATCAAAATCGAAAACGGAATAATTCTACAGAAAAATAGTGATTGGCAAATGAATTCGAATCGAACGAAAGTTTATCAACATCAGACTCAGTTTTCGAGAAAAACAAGTTTGGAAATCAATAACGCGTGCTCTCGCGTTCTAGTCAGGGCGTGTTGGATGAATTTTCAAACCAGTTTTTCTCGAAAACTGATCTCTGTACGAGAGAAAATGGACGACTAGAAAATTGTAGTATTTTCCACGAACAACGCAAAAGAAATTCACGAAGTTTGCAAGAAAGAAAACACACAACAAAGATCTCGAGGAATGATTATGGAGATTCTACTGTCGCAACGATCGTTTGTCTACTGCCAGAAAAATAATCTGAGTGGTCCCGTTGATCTTGACTACTTTATTCGAAGTCGGAACGTCGATGGCCAGTTTGTTTGTAAGGAAAACGTGATTTATGCAAGTTGGAAAATAAAATATCACGTACTGAAATCAGGTTCAGCGAACGGCCGCAATGTACGCCGTCGATTAACAATTTCACCGTGCAACTGCGGCGATTATTAAACGCGTTTCGCGCGCAACACACGGCCAACATTGAGCGCCAATGGGATTCTGGCGACGGGGCACAAATTGCTCGGTTAATGTAGACGTTACAATAATTCCGCGGGTAACGCCGCAACATCCGCAAGCCCATTACTGAACACGCTGGGGCCAAGGGCCTCAATGGAGCCGGGGGTTTGAAGGCTTTGAGCCGGGCCATCAAAGTGGAATAACGATTGTTGATGTGGAAATTAAGCGTGAGACGACCGTGGAATTTCCGAAATCGGCCTATTACAGCGACACCGCCCTATCGCGACTTTACAACGAAATTCTGAAGGATAGAAGACCTGATAAATCGATTGAAAAAAATCTTGTTTCTTAACACTAGAAAGACTGAAACTTATATATACCTATACCCAAAAGCAGTTAAAATGACTGCATTGTGAAAGAATAACTAATGTGTAAAGAAATTTGCTTAAAATTAATTTTTAATATTTTTTACATTATTTACAGTTATATAACAAGTTATTAGTAAGTATTAACAAAAAAAAATTTGTTAGAACAAGTATCACTGCATAAAGATTCGAATAACAAGTACTACTTTAGCTTATTGAGCAACTGCAAGTTATCTAGTATACGGTCAAATCGACAATTTATCATGTACTTGTATATTATCATGTGACGTTAATCGAAAAAAAAAATGAAAACTGTTATTTCAATACAGAGCCGAATTGGTCATATAAGAAATTTACTCAATTCAATAATAAGAGTCATTTGATTATTTAAAATTTCCCAAGCAGTCACAATGACTGCTTTTGGGCAATATAGCTATAACACACATATATATACTGGAAATGAAGGAGGGGGGAGGTAACTACAATCATTAATAAACGCATTTATATGTTGTACAAAAAGTCACAAAATTCTAAGAAATTGTGTCATTATGTATACAATTGTTTTTCTAATTGAAATTAAAAAGCAGTCAAAATCACTTCCTTGGACAATCTAGTGTTAAATCGTACCTATATTTAAGTTATCAAACGTGAACAGTCGCGTTTAGTGTTAACACCAGACACACAAGGTGTTATCGATTTTTTCTCATTGTCACGAGAGGGTTAATATTAATCTAAAAAAAGTGAGTGTAAAATATGTGAAAAGAAAAATGTATAAGAATTTGAACAAATAAATCGAAGGGTTGCAAGTACATTCGAAAATGTGTAAACGAGAATTAATAGATGAAGTGATATTTGAAGGGTTGATTGGTCGATTTCTTGAGAAAAGAAAATTATTCAGTAAGCTCGCAGAGGCCTGATCAGAGTTTAGCCTAAAATCTTGAACCAATTATTTTTTACGGACACCATCAACGGTTGCTGAACCCCCTGGGATCCAGGGGTAGTGGAAAATGTTCCGGGACATAAAGAACTTTCTGAACGTCACCCTAGCTTTCCACTCCCACTCTCTCTTCCTCTTCCCGGCTGTTGTAACATTTTTTCTCCTTGTTCACCCTCTGCGCGTTCCCTCTACAAGGTCAAGGGACGGTGGTTGCGTTGCTATGGGGACGCACGAGTTTAGGTGAATGCGTCGCCCGTCTTCATCCCCTTGCCGCGTGTGCTAATCGCGCGTTCCTTCGCACTTTATACGAGTCATGATCAAAATTATAGGGACTACCGTCCATTCTACAGATTCTGATACTACATATTACGATAAAACTACGACGAAATGTCGTAGATCCATTTTCGAGATGTACTTCCCTCCATAAGGTCACATTGAAGGATCATCTGAACTTTAAAAGAAACCAGCGACTCTCCCTCTGTCTCACTCTGTTTCATAAGGAGAGAGTTTGAAAAACTCAGTTCAAAGGTGTGAAAGTTGAGACTTCACTCTTCAACATATTTTCGTATCATTCTTCTACAAGTAGAATTTTCGTTTGTCGAATCAAATGTTCATTTGTATAATTTCGCCCTGATGCGGTGTTCAAATCTGATAATTTCTTTTACACCGTGTACATAAGGGAACCATGCAGAGTTTCCGGTGTAGCCTTGAGCGAGTCCTCCGCGAAACATTTGAGCATCGCGCCGACTAACATCAATCTCGTGTTTGTCTTGTTGTTCAGCCGACGAAATGATGTTTGCGTTAAATTCATGAGTCCTGTTGCTGTGTCGCTCGACGAGCGAGCTCGGTTTGCTCGTGGCGTCTTTCGACCGGATGTTGCGGACAAGTAATTATTGGACGTAGTACTTGAACGTACTCGGCGTGTGTCTAATTCTATCTAGTACACCGAACTGCTTGACATATCCACTTTTCAATGTTGTACACAACTAACAAAAATAATTACACATTGCCCGGCTAGACTAAAAAGAATCCGATGCCCCACTAATTAGTGCGGATAACAGAGATTCCACTGTATCGAGGATTAAAGACGCAAATTGGATCCAAATTGGGTCGTGTTTGGGCTCGTTTCGATCAGAAAAGTGTCGCCTGTACGTTGTTAAAAGTTTCATCATTGAGTCGGTATTTAAAAAACAGTAACAATTAATGAGACGGATCTAACAACGCATCTAAAATTGATTACAAGATCTGAAATAACGTGTACGATTAATAATAATTACGTATTGCATGGATAAATGGAGGAGTCGAATATTTCAAGAAAGAGGGTAGCTTACTTTGTCTTCGAGAAGTTTGTGCATCTATCGTGGTAATGATTAATCTCTAACTCGTTCGCACAATATTCCTGCGAACGTGTAAAATGTGTGTGTTCTTTGAACGTTGTTCATTGTGAAATTTTAGCAAGAAACGGAATTAAAAAATATATGTAAAGTAATACAATCAATAAAGCAATGAAGAATAATCTTTTGATAACATTGGAATTTGTGTGACGTTGTCATACTGCGAATATGAGATTACAAGAACTGTCTAAGGTCAGTTAAGCGTATTTGATCAAAATGTGAATGAGAATTGGACAAACATATTTCAATATTTTCACAACAAATACAGATTATTGTGGCTCTAAAAAGTATTTCAACATTAAATTTTTAACATATTTTTAAACATATTTTCGCACGATGTAGCAAGTGGAAAACAGGAAACACTTTCCTTAAATATGTTACAGATTGAAACGTTTCCAAAAGCATTAAAAATCACTGTATAATACAAAAGAATACTCGAATAGTAAGAACTCTATCACGATAAAATTTCCGAGAATTCGTATCAATATTGATAATTATTAATCATCGTATTTTTACGTTAATATCGCCATCTATTGGAATTTAGGAATTAAGGATATGTTACGGATTGAAACGGATCTAACAACGCATCTAAAATTGGTTAAAAGCTCTGAAATAACGTGTACGATTAATAATAATTACGTATTACATGGATATAAATGGAGGAGTCGAATATTTCAAGAAAGAGGGTAGCTTACTCTGTCTTCGAGAAGGAAATGCAGGAAGATGTCTGGTCACAAATACAATTTGTTCGATCGTTCGTGGAATTGAAAGGTGTCTGGAACGCAGATCCAAGTATCGGTGTAGAAATTGTCAGAAATTTATGGGACGGGGGTAATAACGCGTCGGCATGGCTGCGAGATACGTAGGGGAGAGCGCACTTCCTCGGTCGACATGGAAGTAAAACAGATGGAGGCATGAATAATTTAGTATTAGATAATTCAGTTTTTCAGATTCGAGCGGTGCAGTCCGCGCGCGTTCCCGATATTCCTTTCGCGGCGACCATAACCATCCCTCTACGTATCTCACGGCGTTTAGAGCTTCCGAAGAAGAAAGAAATCCCTGTCCGGACGACGAAAGTATAAATCAAATGTATCGCGTGAGCGTTGCATGCGCCACTGATTTACGACGCGAGGAAAACGGGAAACGTGCACGTAAATAAGTGTCCGGGGGTGGGGGTTCGGGAGGATGTATTTAAAGATTACTTTGAGGGGCGATGTCGTTACGTAGGACTCAAAGGATTAGAACCCCGCAGAAAAACTGCATAAAATCTTTATGCGACTTCCGCCCAGTTTTTTTTACGCGCCTCCTTAAGCCTTTGATCTCACAGCCGAAAGTTATTGCAGTTGTCGAGTTTTCGATTAATCCTCGGCCGTTCCCGTTTCTTTGGATATTGTACTGCGACCAATGTTATCGAAAAAGGAGGAAAGATCCTGTTCATCTGTCTTGTTACTTAATTGCTGCCGCTATAGATCAGAATCTCTGAAACGGAGCAGCTGCTAATAAATCTCTGTCATCGTAATTTCGCCCCGGGTAATTCTGATTAACGCAAATGCAGTGGGTACTACGGCACGACTGCTATACATAAGGATGATAGTGTTCGATGTGAATACGAAGTAATTCGAATTTTTGTAATTGTAAAGTAACTTTATTGGTCAGTTTAGGTCTGTAAGAAATAGCCGTATTTATTATAAGCAATCGTTGACAGACGTGTTTATCACGGTTCTAATTCGTTGGTGATCGTAATTTTACAATTCTGTTGTTATTTTCGATTTTTTACTTTTATAAATTTCACTATATACAGGGTTGTCTGCTAATACGTATACATACATACATTCAACCGTATAGTTCTTTCTACTTTTATAAATTTCACTATATATAGGGTTGTCTGATATTACGTATACATACATACATTCAACTATATAGTTCGTTCTACTTTTATAAATTTCACTATATATAGGGTTGTTTGCTAATACGTATACATACATACATTCAACCGTATAATTCTTAGCGTAAAATAATAATCTATGACGAATCTTACAGATTTATCCAATAAAGTTCATTAGGAGGCACGTGCAATTTCAAAAAGCGTTCCGGTCCGCTCGTAATTACCCAAGATACTGAGCAGACTAAGTAATTCGCTGTCCGAATATGTGACGCAGAGAAACTACAGCTCACCAGATGGAATAATTCACTGGAAACAACCGAACGAATGTACCGACGGATGCACTACCCGCAGCAGTCGTCAACTTCGCTTCGTATGAATTTTGTTTTATCACAAAACAGTCGTAAAACGCCTAAAATTAGTACGCGGCTGTATCGCGCGCATTTATACTTGTTCTTGGTAACGCTGCTGTATAACCGCAAACAATTCCAGAATAGAAACAACATCGCGGGGGTGGGGGTTGTTGTGCATTCGCACGAATTCGTCTGTTTAGGGGTTGCGAAAATTGTTCACTTTCACAGACCGCTGAAACACCTCTTAAATTAGTTGTAATATAACACAGGACAAAAGCACATTAGTCGTGTTATGCATTTTCAATTTCAACCCACATCCTGAAGACACATAATGTGCCTTACGAGTTTCTACATTGATTGATAAATACTTCTTGTTGGTTCAAATTGGTTGTATGTAACATGATATTTGGTCCCCTCAGGGTTTCAAATTCATTTACCAATCTCCTTCCCTCTCTTTCCATTCTCACTATCGCCTTTTCAGCGGGACCTACTGTTTATGGTGGGTTTCGAACCACCTTCAAATTGGTTGTACGTTTATTTGGTTTTTATTTATTTTTTATTAATTAATCGACGACACGTCACGATGGAAATTCGCGGTTATTTACAAGCGAGAAGCAGTGAAGTTGCTCTTGAAATAATGCCAACGTCGGATTAATAGTTTCTCGCTCGCGGAAGACAACACCAAGGGCGTCCTCATGGGAGCCGGGAGCCCCGCGACGGTTGCAGGGACGACGACGCGGCGGCGATTGCATATCAGTTTCGATGAAACATTATTTTCCATAAATATTCAGTTTGATCGTCGACGTAATCTCTTGTCGCGCGACAGAATTTAAACGGGCCCCGAAGTATTCCCGACGGGAGACAAGTTACATCGGAGACACGACGCCTCTGCACGTTCCCCGGAAACTTTTAAACGGTTCGATCAGAGCTCTCGCCTGAATTTTCTGAAATTCTCGCGGAAACAGTAAATTCGCCTACCACTCCTGGAGAGACGTCATTCGACGAAACAGGACTGCGAGAGACGGATTCATAATGTAGGTACTCGTCGCACGATTAGGTGTTTAAATTTAAATTTCGAAGCAGCGCGGCGCGCGAAATCGATTCACCTTGACGGACCGCATCGCGTCTAGAAAATCGTCAAAGGTCAACGTCGACGACACTGTCAACGGGCACTGCCGTTTCACACCTGTTTTCAGTTAGCTTGTTAACGCCCACGACCACCTTTGCGGAATAATGGATGCTATTTCGGTGAGGCACACTTTCGACTCGTTCTTTATCACAATTTTCAAGTGGGGATTTATTGTAGATCATGTTGATGTATTCTTTATAGGTAGTTTTCGATGAAATTCTTTCCTCCAATTTTCTAAACACACCCTCTATAATGAAAGAACAGAATTTTCTTTAGCAATGGATTGCAAATCTCTTTTTCATTTCATACAATTATTTATGAATCGAAGGCTCAACCATCAATGACAAAGAACCCCGCACTAACTATATGGTAAATCTATCCCGGTTATATCAGTTGGATTTTTCATATGTTGTAGCTTTTTTTTTATTAAGCATTTCAGATCTCAACTGAGATCTATATCTGCTGTACAAATGTAAATTACAGTAAATACATATTCATACATACATAGACAATGTTAAATCAAATTCAATTCGTACTTTACAATTCTTTAGGAAATGACATATAAGAAGACAAGCTTTAATGTTGTATGTTGTAGCTTATGATTTACTGCAGAAAAGATGTAATGGACACAAAGCTCAATAATGAACAGTGATCGAGTTATAATCAGTGAAACGTGAGAAAAATGTTTGAAAGAAAAATAGTAGGGTTTCACAAAATCGGTTAGGTGGTGTCACTATTTTTGAATTTTTAGTGCCCTTGAAAAGGTCTGTGAACAGAAATCTTTCACAAAAATCTTTGCATGTCACACCAGAGATAAGAACCCCACTGTTCGTTACTGCCGTAGTATTTTTTCCCTCCAAACCCTCTCTGCTGTGTGTGTGTGGGGATTAATAAAAAAATGATCTTATTATATATTACTTATTACTTATTATTATATATTTATTTAAGTATTCGGCAGGTCGAATTTTATGTTTCACTGATTATAACTCGATAACTGTGCATTATTGAGCTTTGTGCCCATTACATCTGTTGTTCAGTAGATCATAAGCTAGATCATATGAAAAATCCAACTGATTTTATCGGGATAGATTTTCCATATTTTTTTTTTTTATTTAGTGCAATTTGAATCTCAAGGTAGAGATTATTTTGCCGTACATTGTTTTTCAATACATTGTGATATTCTGAATAATATAATATAAATTATAAATAATCGTGAACCAAAACATAAGCTATTTTAAAGATGGACTGTTTCCTTAAACCTTTAAAACACAGCCATTCAGAAAGGGGTAGGTTATTTTACATGTCTCTGTAATGTTCATGCAATTTCTGTAATTGCCTGATAAACTTCAGCCTCCGTTCGTCAAACATGGGACAAGATTTTCCATACGATTAGTGCGGGGTTCTTTGCAACATGTACATTTAGCGACTTCGTCTTCCCCACACTTCCTCAAATAACATTTGAACATCTGTCTTCCAAAAGGAGAATTCGTTAAAAAAAACGTTGTTCCTGAGGAAGGGGACGAAGTGAAACATTTCTCGCAGCTGCAGTCGAATGTTTGCGACTTCGCATGCGACGTGATACTGTCTAGGATCCGGCAAGCGCGGGGATGGTGCTTCATCGTGCAGCCTTGTTAGAGCTCCAGCAGCCGTGTCAACACGGCCAGATTCGTCGGGTTAAAGAACGAGAGACAATTAAACCCTGAGGAGTCTCGAGCGAGCACACAACCGAGAGAAGTTCGCCACCGTTAAAAATCTGCCGAGTGGCAGAGGCGACCAGAGGAACTAGTTTTCAACTAAGTTACCCCGAAACGGAAGCGAGGGTGCAAAAAGAGGGGACCAGTACTTTTGCCGGGCGATAATGCACTCGGAACCGCAGTATCCTGTCTTTCCGAGGGAAAAGGGGGTCATCGTGCCGCAAGTAGCCGCGCGCTTCCACGTTGACAATTGGCTGGCTCCGGGTATTTCGCAGAGGTCGAAGGTCAAAAGGATCGGGAAGGATAAGGGATCGACGTCGAACTGTGCGACCCCGATGTGCCTCGAGACGCGTAAGAAATGGATAGACAGAGGAGTCGATTTGTCAGACGTCCGACTTGCCTTTCAATTCTAAGCTTCCGAGGGGCGGAGAATCCGCGAGCCATTTCTACCATTGATATAGGATGAAATCTACGTGTTTACTATGCTACCGAGAATATCCTCCTGCTAGGGGTTGATACTTAACGATTTCAAAAATAATATTTTTCGTTTCGTCAATATTGCGGCTTCATCCCTTAAAACGACGCGCTTCTCTCGACTTGGTTTCATCGCGGTTCAAACGATTTAAAAAATCTCTTTTTATTTCGAATTAAACAAGACAAAATAGAATGTATAATAAATTTATGATTTCGCCGCATGGTTCGATTAATAAACAACCAAAAACTTTGTTTGCGTCAATGTCAAGTATTCTCAAGGACTGGTCGGACACAAAATTGTCTTTACGAAATCATAAATTTATTATATATTTCAAGTGCGATCGAGAAAAAATTTTACCTTTAGAATAGAATATTTTTGATATTTTCATATTCATAACAAGGTAAATCATACACTTTCTACTCCCTGAACTTTTCCAAACACTCAATAAAAATGATTCTGTTCCAAGACGACAAGAAACTCCGGGGACAGCGTTTCTAATAGAACGCGTGACATTCGCAGCAAAAATTCAATACAGCTTCTATTTAAATTGAAGCGAGCGTACTTGAAAAAAATTGCCCACATGCCCGGACGCGGAGTGCCCGCCAATTTCGAATTCCAACAGAAAATTTCTCGATCGATCTTCATCGACTTCCATCGCGCCCCTGAAGGTAGACGTTTTCCTGTGCGCGTACACGTCGGTTTAAAAATAAATCTCCTTGTATGCGTTTACCACGTAACCCATGGAACACGTATTGCACATTACCCAAGATTCCCCTGATGACAAGTCGCAGTTTCATTAGCTTAATTAAGTGAGACAATTCGACTCGAGAACTCTCTGACCGGTATGCATAACGAGATCGTTGTTCGAGCGAACGATTCACGGGAAAAATAATATAACGACGTAGCTTGAGGATCGTTTAACGTGGTCGAAATTTGTTCACATAATTTTCACAGCACTTACCATTTCTGCATCACTGTCTGGCAGACGCTTTGAGGCGTCCCTTTAAGTTTCCGGCATGCTGATGGACCGGCGTTGCCCCGTTGCGAGCCAGCTCGTATTCTCCGTTTTAAGCAGATAGGAAAATTTCGGGAACGAAGAACGATGTCAATTTTGATTTCTGCAAGTGTGTACGAAGAAACGTTGAACACGTTCAGCACGACAAACAAACCATAAAAAAACGAGACACGCACACGCGTCAGGCGCGAGACCAACTGACTGACTCTCGCGATTTCAGTCGTAGTTCCCGCAACAGCGCCACCTGTTCTACGAAACGGTTCCTCCGATTCTACAGGGTGGCAATTAAGTAATAAACACCCGGGGATGACTCCCCACAATATATGGAACAGATACTTGTAAAACAATCGTCCCTCGAAATTGTTCACGCCGATGAAAATCGGAGTTGAATCACTTTACCACATCAACGTGCTTTCACAAGGGTTTCCCAGATTTTATGGAATATTTTGGAAACTATAACAGGCAGAAGAAAATGTTACACACGGAAATTATACGCCTTTATTTTTCATCGAATAATCTTCAAGAATTTTATTTTTCCAATGGAATATATTGGAGACTTTTCATGCCACACTTCGGGGCTGTTTTCACCCCATAAACGCCGAGATGTATTCCTGTTTGCTTCAGTTAAGGTAGAAAATTGTTCGTGTGCACAAACATCCGCGATCTAATAATAAATTAGGGTGAGTCGTCTTAATACGTGCTTAATGTGAAATACTACGATGTTGAAATAACCTGACCAAGCTATTTATCGACAGCGAACGCAATCCGTTGCGTTTGTCGTTCGTTTCAACTCGCGAGCAAATGTAGAGGTTGTAAACAGGCACGTTTTTGCAACAGAATGTTGAAGAGAAGCACGCAACTCTAGTTAAGCGTGGTATTCTTTGAACTTATGCAGAATAAGATAAACGCGTCAGCTTCATTTCTGCGGGATTATCTTTCAGATATGGTGTGGTTTGTGCAACTATCGTGGTAATGATTAATCTGTAACTCGTTCGCACAGCATTCCTGCGAACGTGTAAAATGTGTGTGTTCTTTGAACGTTGTTCATTGTGAAATTTTAGCAAGAAACGGAACTAAAAAATATATCTAAAGTAATACAATCAATAAAGCAATAAAGAATAATCCTTTGATAACATTGGAATTGGTGTGACGTTGTTATACTGCGGATATGAGATTACAAGAACTGTCTAAGGTCAGTTAAGCGTATTTGATCAAAATGTGAATGAGAATTGGACAAACATATTTCAATATTTTCACAACAAATACAGATTATTGAGCCTCTAAAATGTATTTCAACACTAACTTTTTAACATATTTTTAAACATATTTTCGCACGATGTAGCAAGTGGAAAACAGGAAACCCTTTCCTTAAATATGTTACAGATTGAAACGTCTCCAAAAGCATTAAAAATCACTGTATAATACAAAAGAATACTCGGATAGTAAGAACTCTATCACGATAGAATTTCCCAGAATTCGTATCAATACTGATAATTATTAATCATCGTATTTACACGTTAATATCGCCATCTATTGGTACGAAATTATTTAGATTCTCTGAAAGTTTATGAAACCGGGACTGTTTTGCTAGATTGTACGACACCAACGTTAACAATTCAATTTCTGAGGCGACAGTGATTGATTGCACCGCATCACAATGTTATAACCAACTGACGTATATTTATTTGCACTAGCCGTAAGAGATTGGCAAATATTTAGAAAACGTGGTACATAAATGGAGAGACCGCACAGCGATACAGATGTCGTTGCGTGTTTGAATTTTGAATTTGAACACTTTCGAGTTTGACGATTCCATCGGAAACTATAACTTGTTACGGATGTCGAATTTTTATTGCAATTTATCTATATTGAACTGTGGGAATATTTTCAACTCGACTAAAATATGTTCCATTTGAAAAGGGTAAATAAAAATAATAAAATATCATTAAAAAGTTAATGAAATCCATTTTTCGTTATTTGGCTGTTTGCATGGACGTGAAGGGGTTGATGGAGAAACGGTTGGCCGATCGAATTGTGTTGGTGCTCAGAATGATTCAACCAGAATTTCATATATCAAAATACAGTGTATACATATGCGATGTTACATTTGCGGGAACAATGCGTGCAGGTTGACTGCAATTCGCGGCACAAGGTGCAGCAAATACGTGATGGAAATCGCGCCGGAAATTAAGACGAATTAATCCGTTGTGCAACGAACGTTAACACGTAGATTAATACTCGATGTTCATGTATGAGTTCTGGTTGCATTTCGGTAGCAATGAATGTCTATTAGCTGCTAGAATAATTAACTATTCAATACATTATTTGTTCAACCAATGATGTCTATTTCGGAGTGAACGATCTGCAACACAAATGCAAAATCGTTCATGACCGTTGCATCACGGCTTGTGGGCGTTAGCGGCGATTGCTGAGCTTCTGATTAGGGTAATCAAGTAGCTATTAATTAGCAGCATCGACTTGAGGCGTCTATGTCTGCGCAGATTCGCCATATTAGCAGCGCGCCGCGGCGTAGAGATTACCCGCGCTGAAAGGTTTTATTTTTTAACAAGATTTTGTTGAATATATTATAAAATTTAATTATTGGTATTTCTTGTATTTACTTTAAAAGAGTGATTAAATTTATATTCAATGTCAATAAAACTGTACGATGTTAGTTAGGAAAATATATAGTTCCTCGGTTTTATTATCCTCATACAATATTTATTCGTACAAGCGTTATTTATATTTAGGTAAGCTTTATACAATTGAGTACGTTACAATCATTGATACGTTACATCATTTGATTGTTCAATGTCATGGGTATCTTGAAGTTTTTGGGGAACATTGAGTATATATGCCATCGATGAAATTTTCTAATTATGCTTTATACAAGCAATACAAATACACACGAATATAAAAAATACAGATCAAAGCTCGTAAACAATCAAATACTTGATTCTAAATTATTAGGAAATAAAACAAATTCAACGAATAAGCTGAATGCGAGGCAGTCATTAGTTTAATGCATTGATGGATGCACAATTAATATAATTGCATTCCAAGTGAAATATTTGCAGTGTACTGAAATCATTTATATATACATTTCAGTATATATATATATATATACACTATGCTTTTTGTTTAGTATCGAAGTCATATTGAATGCATTCTCCACGAGCGTACATCGTCGTTTATTCGGCAACATAAACTTTCTGAAAACAACGAAAAACACTATCTATGTAACTAGCACAAACTAAAAAGAAAAATACTACGCAATAAAACAATCGTTTCTGTACATTCAAAAATTTAATAGAACTCGATACAGTAGTAGAAAATGAAAAAACTTCACTATCAACTTATACATGTAAATATAGTTATACTTCTCCTAACTACATATATATAGCAAATTTCGTTTATTCAGTTCAATAGTATGAACATCTCCTCGAATTACACATACAATAATGCATTCACTTTCATCAATTATTTTATAAATCTTAGAATATAATCGATTTTTTTTACACACTTCGATGACCTTACAACTATGGAGAACACTAAGAGAGACAATTGCGTTTCCAAATGAAACACAATTAAGAGTGTATGAATACACGATAAACTCCCACGAATTATCTAAGCATGTGAGTACATGCAGTGACTTTTATTTATGTTTGGACACCCTGTAAAATAGAATAATTTCCTTAAAATTTGTCCAAATGACTCGAGTTCTAGTATTACGACACTGAATGATGCATAAAATGAATTTTGAGAATATTGAAATATGTCCGAGCTTGTAAAAAATTTTAGCACACGTCTTGTAAAAACAAGTCGTTTGTTCGGTAATTCTAGTGTTAAAGAAATTATTCTGTTTTATATGGTGTTTGCATATTAATAAGAGTCACTATTGATACTAATACGTTCGTATATGTACACATCCAGTAAATGGATGGTTGTTTCAACACAGTATTCTGAATTGAACGTGATGTATGTACGGGAATTTGATGTCCGACGACAGTATTATAAGAATTAAGATTATAAAAGACAGTAGGTAAGTACAGTGTAAAAATAAAATGTCTAAATGTGTCTGACACCATCGAGTCGACGATGGTAAGTTATATTGCATTCCAGGATAATGAAGTTAATTACAGGATCGGTAGTAATTACACAGTTCCTCCGTTAGCGTCGCATTCCTAACCCTACCACACGTAGCATACAACTGAACTTCCCGTCTCCGTGCACGTGACTCTACCCATTAGCCTATAACGAACAGTGTCCACTACTCGATAGCAGTTCTCACGTCATTCTATAGACGCGACGCAAAGGAGGTAAAACCAGATCACCGAAGGAAGCCGTGTGTTCGCCTTGACTGGACTGTTTAAAAAATCCGTACGAATTTAATGTACATATATAATTCGATCTAAAATAAAAAGTTATACGTACACGTTATATACATTGCGCGTATTGTGACGATTCCTGTTCCACGGAATAGGAAACGTGTAAAAAAAGGTCTAGCCTCATTGTCTCCCGCTGGATTTGTGGGCGAGACGTTGCAGAGACGTTCTACATACAATGTTCATCAATGTACACGTGAGAAAAATGTTGTGGAAACCGCGGAGAAATGTGTTGCAGTGGTGCAGTCGGTCGAATATGCACTTCTCTCGACGCATCGGGAATACCGGTTCGAGAACTCGAAATTTCTAGGATCACACGGACGCGTAGGGTGTGGATCATAAGTCTTTCGAGGTGGACGGCCTCATTAGATCCTGCCCGCCTATGTACTCCCGCACGTTCTTCATGAAGATCTTCAGAGCGTCCGCCATAGATGAGTCCACCACCTTCTGCGGTATCCAGCCTTTCAAGTTCGTGTCGATTATCCAGGTAAATCGACACCTACCCTCGTCGTTTGGCAGTGTCTCCGCCGCGCAGCAGGTCAGATTGTTCTCCGCCCTACAAAACGTTCACTCAAACAGATCTGAATTACACTATTCTACACACCAACAGTGTGAACCTCCAGTATGATTAACAAGACTTTCATTTTATTTGTTGGATCATTAGGTGATATTACCTGATGACACCCTTGCGAATCGGCAGCGCGTCATCGCGCACCGATCTTCCACAGATGATGTGGTAATTCTCGTGCTGAAGACGATGTCTCAAGATTACGAAATCACGTATGCCGATGAGACCGGCGGCCTGGGGCCGCGTCATTTGGTAGACTATGTCCGTATTCTCATCGATACTCTAGTCAACAAATCAGCATATAAACGTATGCATCACCGGAAATACTATTAACACGTTCGCTACCGGTATTTGTTAATTTTAAATAAAAACGTTGGTAGCGAACGTATTAACAGCCTCGTGTCGGATGAGATCATTACTTTAATCTTGGTGCACTCCTTGAGCAGCTTGTTCCACGTCGGCGACGAGTCAATCTCGTTGTATAATAAATCTATGAGTGCGGTAGCAGGGGTGTCGATGACTCCCTGAAACCAAACAATTGTATTAAGATACAGAATTTTTAGACAAAGCACTCGGCACTTGGAAAATTACCACTATTTTCCGTAATTTCTCCTGCTTGGGACGGTCCATGCAATAGATCACGTCGCCGTTCGGCTGTTTCGCTTCAACTCGCCACTCGTTCGACAGCAATAGAGTTTGGCAATCGCCACTAAGTGCTGATGCTCTCATCATGTAGTGTCCTAGCTACGAATTCAAACGGAATTACTTGCGAGCGAGTTCGGCCACGGTTACGAGCTTTCTCATGGTTACCTTTACACTTTCGGTGTCATCCTCGGTGTCCGAGGAACCGGAAGAATTCATGGGAGTGAAAAAGATTACTATTGGTTCTTTGGCGGGGAATTGTCTGCCCCCTTGCGAAGCTACGCCCCGCAGCAACGGTTCCCTCTCATCTTCTGAGAAATCTGAGAACAGACAGGAAATGTTATTTTCATCGTTCAATTGTTAGATGAGGTTTTAACACGTTAATTGCCATCTTCTTTCCAAATTCTTTAAATTTTGATTGTGATTCAGCAGTCAACGTATTAAATGGATACATTTCTGAAGACGCATACTTCGAATCCAATTTCTGGCTTGCATCTCTTGAGGTAACACACGGATGTCGAAGAACCATGCTTCCACCCAAGGTAGAATGAAAGACGTGAGTATGAGGAGGGCTTGAAATACTGGTTGAGCGCATTTCGACCACTAGAAACAATACTATCGGTCAATAACGATTTCATCTGCATATGGTCGGTGCAGCGTGGCACTTACGTCGAAGAGAAACACTTTGGCGATTAAGAAAGCACACGTGATGGCAGTCGTCAGCTACAACAAGCAATACATACTTCTATTTAATAGTAAACTAATCTAGAAGTGCCTCCAGAGCATCATACTTTTTTTACGACAATTAAGTCTTGATCTAAGCGCGACAGAGGTGGTCGTACTAGGTCAGTTCGCCTACGCCTTCCACTGAGGGACATAATCTAATTACAAAACTTCTTTATTTTTCATTATTTTTTTATGGCACTTTCGCCAACTTATTTGTGGCATTTTTCTGATTAAAATGACACTAAACACGATATAATTTCAACTGTATTTAGTGGTTTAATTGAAGATATGTAGCAAGTTCGACGCGACCAGAAAATAGTATCCCTTCACTATCTATGTCGCCGCTCAGATCCAAGAATCGGCTAAGATCAAGACTTTACAAGACTTTAAAATAGTTTTTTGCTCGGAATGAAATGTATTTGTGAAACCTCTGCACAAAAGTATGCATAAAACCCAACATAGCGTACAGTCGAAAGTGAACCGACGCGACGGTACTCACAGCTATGAACAGCCAATGGTTCAGATGCAACAGCGCGTAGAACAGCAGCAGGACTACAAACCTGCAGATAGCTGCCATCTGCAAAGATGAAGACCATTGAAACTGATGTTTCTTTGGATGAATAAGGAAATTCGTGTGTGTACTTACGACGATGTCGAACAGTGAAGTTTTTATGTGATAATGGACTACTTGATTCATGAAAGCGGACTCCAGATTCTCGCCAGCGATCTGCAAGCAGTTAACAGGAGAACAAAGGGAGGAAAATCGAACTGGCGATTCGAACATTTAAGATAACCGAATAAACAAAAGTAGCTCGGCAGTTTGGCCAGCTGAATACGTGAGATTGTTCAGAGTTTACTGTACAATATAATACAATAGAATGCGCGCGTTAGTAGTTCGAAGGTAGTTACGAAGTTCGGAGCAACTTTTGTCAGAGCAATATTTAACCCTTGTAAGCTCTTCAGAAATAGTTTCGTAAAATACCCTCCTTCACGTTTCATATATTCATCAGACTAAAAATTTATCCCCTTCTCTTGGAATAAATAAGTCTCATACCGATATATTTAATAATGTAAACAATATTTTTAATAATAGTATATCAATTTTTAGTGGCGCCTCAGAGTTACCATCCGAGTGCTATGGGTAAAAACACGACAGAACTTTCCCTCCAACCAAATAAATGAAATTAAAAAGACAATATGATATAACTTCTTTTACCCCAAGATCTTTCGTGCGACTATTCCTGAAGAGCTTAGGAGGGTTAAAAGCTCCACAGGAGACTTCTTTATATTTTTATTCTTTGTTCTTTATTTATTTTGAGGACGCGATCTTACCATCGTGCAGATGAGCCACATGAGGAAGGTGAGTAGAAGGTCGAAGGTGACAAATAGGCAGAAGAAACGTCTGACGTTCGACATTCTTCCGTTTTGCATCGCGCCCGCGATAAGATCCTCCCTGAGGATGATATCCGGGCTGCGAGTCCTGTGGGTGTACGAACTTCTTTCAGAATTTATGGAACCGCCCAGCAAACCTTCCGCGGCTGCCATAGCGTGCCTCGTGTCTTCGTCCATCCCCTAGTGCGCCACCCTTCGATGTCCCCGACGATGACCTGGAGACAACAATTGCCACTCCAATTAATAGTACACGATTCCTTAGTAACGTCGCAAAGCTTCAACCGCAATACATTCGGAAGCGATAGGCAACTATTTCTTCCTCTTCATTACTAGTGAACGATTTATGTTTATCATTGATGACCGGATAGACTACGGATTTTATGCATTTACGAGATAATTAGGTGACTACTATTTGATCGAATGCAAGAAGTTAATATAATTTTATACTAGCCAGTTGAAATTACTTATTTGTGTTAGGTAGAAGAATATCTTAATCTGAAAGCAGTAGGTTCAATAATATGTAAGATGACGTGTTGTTAGGATTTGAATGGATCTAGTGACGAGACACTCTGTCACAACGTACTAACTTTATTGTTAGCCACTTAAATATCTTTTTAATTTGCGATGACATAACAAATGTTTTTAATGCAATGAAAATGGTATCACAAGGTGAATGCTTTGCAAATGTTATTTTTTTCTCGAGGTCATTTTTCTCGGAGTTTTCAAGGGCATCGATATTTTTTTTCTCGTCAACGTATATTTCTCTTCCGTGCATATTCCAGTTGACTTTTGCTCAAAATAATATTCATTATTACATACTCGTTGATAACATTTGATTTCCTCGTTAATCCTATTCATGATATCTTCTTAATGAGAGAATTGTTAATAAGAGGTTAATAGTTGACTATAATTCTTTTAATATGAATATAATTGTTAGAATAAAATAGGTATGCTATTTTGTATTGAAAAAAAGGGAACAATATCTTTCGATTAGTTTTTCGTTGCTTTACTAGACATTGTAGTATTTTAATTTCTTATACTTGGCTAGAGTATCCTCAACAGCTGATATGACGTGATTGTTTACATTAAAACGATGGGAAGTCTTATCGGATGAGTATACGAAGCGGATTGAAGTGATCCATCGACGTTGAGCAAGGGCTGATCTGTTTCAATATTTCGAGAGCATATTGTACACGCGAAAATTATCAAATTTTTAAAACAAGTGAATTACCAACAATTATAATTCTAAAAATTCTTTAACAAGTTCAACAATCGTAAATTTTGCAACATTACTGCACATTAACAGCAGGAAGACACGAAAACGCGACGGTAGAGAGAAAAATGTTGATCCTTACTGACGCACAATAAATCACGATAAATATCGAAGAACAAAAATAATCTCGTTTACAGTTCATTGCTTCGATAATAGATCCACAAAACACATTTTTGATATGTGTGATAGACTAAGGTCGTACCTAGAACGTCTTAATCTGTGCAATTATTTACACACGACAAATTCAAGTATCTAATTGTAAGTAGCATTCGACTTGGGATCAAGGTACAATAATTTTAACAATGATTGATCGGAGTCTTCGAGAGTCCAATTGTTCTGAAAATATAGTACCGATTTTTATTTCGATCGGATAAAAATTGAATTCCATTTCATTTCAGATCAAAACAGTTTACTCATTTAAATCTCCGAAATTAAATCAAATGCAACAGCTGACATTATCAGTAACTGGCGAATGCTACAAATTGCTTTCTCAACAAAACATCATTGCATATTCCAAGTACGCTCAATCAAAGATTTTTATATGAATGAATGGTACGATATGAATGTTTACTGATAACACACAGAACTCTGCTCCAATTGATACTAACGATACATTCTAACCTCAAAACTTGCATGCAGAACGTTACGTCGCTTTATTTTGGGAGCTTGTCAAGCTTTTTAAGCATCGATCGTGTTTAAATTGTACTCCGAAACATTTGGAAACATTCGAGTAAAATCATGCAGTCCTAACATAGAGCAATTAAGCCGAAACGGTCGTTTCTATCTTAAGAAATGGGTGGTGTGTGATCAATGACTTTTGTTTACCGTTCAGATCCTATGAATTCTTATAAATCCATTCGGGTTCGTGAAGAGTCGACCGTCAACACGTAGCACTCACGCATCGTTCCGTTGTACACAATTTCCGAATGGATTTAATGAAATTTAAACAGCACGACTAATGTCAAAATTTCCGTTGATAGGATAAACACAAGCAACTATAGCAATTTATGTACGTGAGCTGTGTTCTTTGATAGGTTCTTTCACTGGAGTAATGGCGGCGCCATGTGATAGGGTGGTCACAGACTTAATATCCCTACAGAGATTCTACATGAAATGCATTGTTCTGTCTACGGTTCTGAATTACCGATTCTGTAGAAAATGTTCTACCGAAATGGAACGGTAAGCTAGTGAACTACACAACCGACGCGATACTTTAACAGTAGTCGGTGATACCGACGAGATACTGTCACCGACGAGATACTGTTAAAGACTGCCACCGCCCGGCTATTCCGCGGCAGGCTGAATGGGCGCAATGGGCGGGGTGGTAACGGTGGAACTTACAGTGACCTGAAAGACCACATCGCTAAAAGTTCCACTACCGACGAGATTCAGTTGGTGGTTCAGCGCTCTCTACAGAAATAGATCATTTGTTCGTGAACCACGTGAAACTGCGTCAGTGGCGTAGGTAAATAGATTTAGTACCGCAGCTAATAAATAACTATAGAATGCTGACATTACCCATTCTATAATTCTTAGAAAAAAATTACAATAACAGTATCTCGTCGGTGCCAGCGACAAGAATAACACTAAAATCTGATATTTTAATATGAAATATGGCGAATAATTTGAAAATTGAAAATTTAATATGAAATATGGCGGATAATTTAACATTTAATAATAATTGACAGGCGCGTTAATAAAAAATTTTCATGAACAAGCTTGAATAATATATTTTTTTCTGATGAAACGTGCCATTGCAAAATGTTATGGAAGGGAATAGGTTTGAAATAATCGTGGATATTAATTTACACTCTGGTATGCAATATTAACGATAATTCAAAATGTGCAGCTATTGGCTCGGTATTATCCTTTATTCGTAAGATACTTGAAATTCTTACGAATAGAGGATAATACCGATTGCCCAGGTCTCACCACGAGGAGGTTGCTGCACAAGAGACCCGGAAAGGGAGTCAGAACGAATGCGATATTCCTTCTGGCTCCCTTTCTTACAACGAAGAACTTATACTAGTGTACTACGCAAGTACGTCGAGTAATTATCGCGGAGCAAAAGGGTGTGAATCGGAGAAGAAGTCTCCGATCCACGGGGACAAAAAGCGAATCAGGCAGAAGGCTCTGATTCTTTCAAAGAGAAAAATCGAACCAGAGCAGAAGGCTCTGATTCTTTTAAAAAGAAAAACCAAACCAGAGCAGAAGGCTCTGGTTCGAGGGTAACGCGAGCAATGGTCGAGAGGAGTTCCGACACCGATACCAACTGCATCAACCACCTGCCGCCAGAGACGGACATGGGTGGAAAAATTTTACAGATGAGTGGTAAAGAGCGGACACAACGCGTCTCGACCCCCCCCCCATTAATTAATAAACTACCGCGAACTCCCGTACCAATCAATCTGGTACATACTACATACGAACAAAGGTGTCCGACACAGTAGAAGACTGTGTCGGAGTAAAAAAAAAACGAACAAAGTGCATTTACGGCGATAATTACTCGACGTATGTACAACGACGATATATAATCTTAATAACTATCGCACGAACAAATTCTTATCGAATAACGCAACTTAATTATACGTGCTGTCTTCTACGGTGTGTGACCTCCACTTCGTCGACGATGAAAGACGTCGGCTGTTGTATCCTAACTGAAACAGACTAATCATATTTAGACGTAACACAAAATTCCGCACACGAGTGCGAACTCAACATAACCATCAGAAGAAAACAACATTCAGCACTCGAAACCAAACAAGAAACCAGCTAACGACAGCAAACTAGAAAACGAACTCTCGTGAGCAAAACAGAAAACGAACTCTCGTGAGCAAAACAGAAAACGAACTCTCCTGAGCAAACCAGAAAACGAACTCTCGTGAGCACATCAGAAAAAGAGCTCACGTGAGCGAATCAGAAAACGAGCTCATGAGAGCCAAACCAAACCCCGCACACGAGTGCGACTCGACCGACCTATAGGCGATTCGGGTAGCCCCAGGGACGCGACTCCCCGTACTCACTCACGGTCCCCATCCGTGAGTGAGCCCCTGAGGGAACTCCGATCGGAGGAATACCAAATTTCAACAAGATGTGAACGTTTCTCGAAGAGGAACTTGTGAAAGTACCAATGTGAACACTTATGAAATCAGCAATTAAAATTGTCTTGTTCGCTGACTGAACGAGTACTTCGAAACAACGAACCGAAGGTGGCCAAGGGTAAACGAACAAACCAACGATGTATCCTTGGCCGACTGTGAGCTAGCTGGAAGTAAATTCATATTCGATACAATGAAATATTTTTCTATATTTTGCAAGTTTTAATCTCTATCAAAAAGTTTACATGTGCAGCTATTAGCTCGGCATTATCCTTTATTCGTGAGATACTGACAGTTCTTACGAATAGAGGATAATGCCGATTACCAGGTCTCACCACGTGGAGGTTGCTGCACAAGAGACCCGGAAAGGGAGTCAGAACGAATGCAATATTCCTTCTGGCTCCCTTTCTTACAACGCAGAACTTATGCACTAATATACTACGCAAGTACGTCGAGTAATTATCGCGGAGAAAAAGGGGGACAAAAAGCGAATCAGGCAGAAGGCTCTGATTCTTTCAAAGAGAAAAATCGAGCCAGAGCAGAAGGCTCTGATTCTTTCAAAGAGAAAAAGCGAATCAGGCAGAAGGCTCTGATTCTTTCAAAGAGAAAAATCGAACCAGAGCAGAAGGCTCTGATTCTTTCAAAGAGAAAAATCGAACCAGAGCAGAAGGCTCTGATTCTTTAAAAAAGAAAAAGCAAACCAGTGCAGAAGGCTCTGGTTCTTTCAATGAGAAAAATCGAACCAGAGCAGAAGGCTCTGATTCTTTAAAAAAGAAAAAGCAAACCAGAGCAGAAGGCTCTGGTTCGAGGGTAACGCGAGCAATGGTCGAGAGGAGTTCCGACAACGATACCAACTTCTCCAACCACCTGCCGCCAGAGACGGACATGGGTGGAAAAATTTTACGGGAGAGTGGTAAAGAGCGGACACAACGCGTCTCGACCCCCCCCATTAATATATTATAAACTACCGCGAACTCC
Source organism: Lasioglossum morio (assembly GCA_916610235.2). NCBI lineage: Eukaryota > Metazoa > Arthropoda > Insecta > Hymenoptera > Halictidae > Lasioglossum > Lasioglossum morio. The sequence goes on along the minus strand of OU744323.1, from coordinate 18,855,808 downwards.
CGTACCAATAAATCTGGTACATACTACATACGAGCAAAAGTGTCCGACACAGTAGAAGACTGTGTCGGAGTAATAAAAAAAACGAACAAAGTGAATTTACGGCGATAATTACTCGACGTATGTACAACGACGATATATAATCTTAATAACTATCGCACGAACAAATTCTTATCGAATAACGCAACTTAATTATACGTGCTGTCTTCTACGGTGTGTGACCTCCACTTCGTCGACAATGAAAGACGTCGGCTGTTGTATCCTAACTGAAACAGACTAATCATATTTAGACGTAACACAAAATTCCGCACACGAGTGCGAACTCAACATAACCATCAGAAGAAAACAACATTCAGCACTCGAAACCAAACAAGAAACCAGCTAACGACAGCAAACTAGAAAACGATCTCTCGTGAGCAAAACAGAAAACGAACTCTCGTGAGCAAAACAGAAAACGAACTCTCCTGAGCAAACCAGAAAACGAACTCTCGTGAGCACATCAGAAAAAGAGCTCACGTGAGCGAACCAGAAAACGAGCTCATGAGAGCCAAACCAAACCCCGCACACGAGTGCCACTCGACCGACCTATAGGCGATTCGGGTAGCCCCAGGGACGCGACTCCCCGTACTCACTCACGGTCCCCATCCGTGAGTGAGCCCCTGAGGGAACTCCGATCGGAGGAATACCAAATTTCAACAAGATGTGAACGTTTCTCGAAGAGGAACTTGTGAAAGTACCAATGTGAACACTTATGAAATCAGCAATTAAAATTGTCTTGTTCGCTGACTGAACGAGTACTTCGAAACAACGAACCGAAGGTGGCCAAGGGTAAACGAACAAACCAACGATGTATCCTTGGCCGACTGTGAGCTAGCTGGAAGTAAATTCATATTCGATACAATGAAATATTTTTCTATATTTTGCAAGTTTTAATCTCTATCAAAAAGTTTACATGTGCAGCTATTAGCTCGGCATTATCCTTTATTCGTGAGATACTGAAAGTTCTTACGAATAGAGGATAATGCCGATTACCAGGTCTCACCACGTGGAGGTTGCTGCACAAGAGACCCGGAAAGGGAGTCAGAACGAATGCAATATTCCTTCTGGCTCCCTTTCTTACAACGCAGAACTTATGTACTAATATACTACGCAATTACGTCGAGTAATTATCGCGGAGCAAAAGGGTGTGAATCGAAGAAGAAGTCCTCGATTCACGGGGGACAAAAAGCGAATCAGGCAGAAGGCTCTGATTCTTTCAAAGAGAAAAATCGAACCAGAGCAGAAGGCTCTGATTCTTTAAAAAAGAAAAATCGAACCAGAGCAGAAGGCTCTGATTCTTTAAACAAGAAAAAGCAAACCAGAGCAGAAGGCTCTGGTTTGAGGGTAACGCGAGCAATGGTCGAGAGGAGTTCCGACAACAATACCAACTTCTCCAACCACCTGCCGCCAGAGACGGACATGGGTGGAAAAATTTTACGGGAGAGTGGTAAAGAGCGGACACAACGCGTCTCGACCCCCCCATTAATATATTATAAACTATCGCGAACTCCCGTACCAATAAATCTGGTACATACTACATACGAGCAAAAGTGTCCGACACAGTAGAAGACTGTGTCGGAGTAAAAGAAAAATACGAACAAAGTGAATTTACGGCGATAATTACTCGACGTATTTACAACGACGATATACATATATTCTTAATTACTATCGCACAAAAATATTCTTACTGACTAACGCAACTTAACTATACGCTACAGTCTTCTATGCTGTGTGTCCTCCACTTCTTGGTTTGTCCTCTTCGTCGACGATGAAAAACGTCGGCTGCTGTATCCTAACTGAAACAGACTAATCATATTTAGACGCAACACAAAACCCTGCACACGAGTGCGAATTCCAATATGACCACCAGAACAAAACAACATTACGCACTTGAGACCAAACGCGAAACCAACTGACGAGACCAAACCAGAAAACGAGCTCTCGAGAGCAAACCAGAAAAAGAGCTCACGTGAGCAAACCACAAAACGAGCTCAAGAGAGCCAAACCAACCCCACACATGAGTGCGACTCGACTGACCTATAGGCGATTCGGGTAGCCCCAGGGACGCGACTCCCCGTACTCACTCACGGTCCCCATCCGTGAGTGAGCCCCTGAGGGAACTCCGATCGGAGGAATACCAATTTTCATCAAGATGTGAAAATTTTTCGAAGAAGAACTCGTGAAAGTTTCATAGGAAACAATTGCAAACAACAGAAATTAAAATGGGAATGTTCAGTAACTGAACAAGTTCTTCGAAACAGCGAACTAGATGTGGGCCAAGGGTACACGAATAAAGCATCGATGTACCCTTGGCCGAGTGCAAGCTAGCTGGAAGTAAATCCATATTGAATGTAATGAAATATGTTTTTATATTTTGCAAGTTTTGTTAAACTCTATCAAAAATTGTACACGTGCAGCTATTAGCTCGGCATTATCCTTTATTCCTGAGATACTGTAAGTTCTTACGAATAGAGGATAATGCCGATTGCCCAGATCTCACCACGAGGAGGTTGCTGCACAAGAGACCCGGAAAGGGAGTCAGAACGAATGCGATATTCCTTCTGGCTCCCTTTCTTACAACGAAGAACTTATACTAGTGTTTTACGCAATTACGTCGAGTAATTATCGCGGAGCAAAGGGGTGTGAATCGAAGAAGAAGTCTTCGATTCACGGGGGACAAAAAGCGAATCAGGCTGAAGGCTCTGATTCTTTCAAGAAGAGAGAAAAAATAAACAAACCAGAGCAGAAGGCTCTGGTTTGAGGGTGTCGCGAGCAATGGTCGAGAGGAGTTCCGACACCTTTACCAACTGCAACAACCACCTGCCGCCAGAGACGGACATGGGTGGAAAAATTTTACCGATGAGTGGTAAAGGGCGAAACCACGCGTCTCGACCCCCCCATTAATATAAACTACCGCGAACTCCCGTACCAATAAATCTGGTACATACTACGTACGAGCAAAGGTGTCCGACACAGTAGAAGACTGTGTCGGAGTAAAAAAAAAAAACGAACAAAGTGAATTTACGGCGATAATTACTCGACGTATGTACAACGACGATATATAATCTTAATAACTATCGCATAAAAATATTCTTATTGAATAACGCAACTTAATTATACGCTGATGTCTTCTATAGTGTGTCCTCCTCTTCTTGGTGTATCCTCTTCGTCGGCGATGAAAGACGTCGGCTGTTGAATCCTAACTGAAACAAACTAATCATATTTAGACACAACACAGAACAAAACCAGAAAACGAGCTCTCGAGAGCAAACCAGAAAAAGAGCTCACGTGAGCAAACCAACCCCGCACAAGAGTGCAACCCTACCGACCTATAGGCGATTCGGGTAGCCCCAGGGACGCGACTCCCCGTACTCACTCACGGTCCCCATCCGTGAGTGAGCCCCTGAGGGAACTCCGAACGGAGGAATACCAATTTTCAACAAGATGTGAACGTTTTTCGAAGAGGAACTTGTGAAAGTTCCATAGAGAACAATTGGAAAAAAACAGAAATTAAAATGGGAATGTACACTAACTGATCAAGTTCTTCGAAACAACGAACTAGATGTGGGCCAAGGGTAAACGAATAAAGCATCGATGTACCCTTGGCCGACTACGAGCTAACTGAAAGTAAATTCATAATCAATTCAATGAAATATGTTTCTATATTTTGCAAGTCTTAAACTATATTACAAATTATTATCTAAAATTGTATACGTGCAGCTATTAGCTCGGCATTATCCTTTATTCGTAAGATACTGGAAGTTCTTACGAATAGAGGATAATGCCGATTGCCCAGGTCTCACCACGAGGAGGTTGCTGCACAAGAGACCCGAGAAGTAAGTCAGAATGAATGCTCCCTTTCTTACAACACCGAACTTATACCAAGTTAGGCAAATACGTCGAGTAATTATCGAGAAATTAGATAGGCAAAAGTGCGAATTTGACAATCAGAAGCAAGAAGAAAAACACAAGTCCAACTTCAGATATATAAAAGTGTTTCGAACACTGAACTGTGAAAGTTTCTTCTCCGATGGAAATTGCAATAAAAATATTCGAGGTAAACATTGTAAATGATTGTTCAGTGAAAACAGTTGAAAGTGAACAATGCAACAAGCATACAAGAATATTTGAATTAAAACTCACCAGGGAATCCCTGGTCACTCCTGGTCCACCCCTGGTCAACCCCTGGTCTCCCGGGACATCCTAGCACCGCCGGTACCGCAATCCGTCCGCTCCTGCCGATTCCGCCGACCAGACTGACTGACTCACTGACTCAGCGCTCTCGCTTAGCTGTCTCCCCCCACTCCTCTCCCATCGATCGATTCGATCGCCGAGTTAGTAATTATTGATAAATTTGTTATTTCTCGCTGTTCAATGTTTATAACAATTCCTTTTGCCAATGATGCCCACAACCACTCCCTTGACCATCTGACCAGCTAATTTTTTTGTAAAAATATGCAATAGAACTCGAGATATAAAATAACATTTATAACATGAATATTCGCGCGCGTTAATTTATTCGATACAATTCACAGAGAAATTTATTATTTCTGGCTGTTCAATGTTTATAACAATTCCTTTTCCCAACGATGCCCACAACCACTCCCTTGACCATTTGACCACCTATTTTTTATCTAAAAATATGCAATAGAACTCGAAATATAGAATAACATTTATAACATTTCTAATAACATTTATAATATTTCCGCGCGTTAATTTATTCGATACAATTCACAGAGAAATTTATTATTTCTGGCTGTTCAATGTTTATAACAATTCCTTTCGCTAACGATGTTAACCAGCATTCCTTTGACTATCTGACTATCTATTTTTTTAGTCAAAATAGGCAATAGAACGCGAGATACAGAATAACTTTTAAACCATGCACATTCGCATTAATTTATTCAACATAAATACTATGATAAATTTATTGATTCTATCTGTTTACAGTAAACTCTCCCTTACTCTGTCCTTCAACATATTTCCTAATTTCACAGATCGATTCTACGAAAATTTATGTAAGAAAAAGTGTAAGGTAATAATTCTCGTTTATGAAATACTTTGAAAGTACAAATTGAGGTATCTCAAATAAAATTTGAAGTCGGAATCGGTGATTTTCCGAAAATTATGCTTCAATGCTTTCGTAATATTTCTAGGAATCTGTTGTCCTTGAATTTTGCTTTTAATATTGTAAATCTTAAATAACCAACACTAAAACATTGTCTTAAATATCTGCTTAACCTGGAATACGTTCGGTGGAGAATGTAATAATTCATGATAATCGATTTCACCGAGGAGATACTAACAGTCTCTCGTTGGTGTCATGATGGTTGCGTGATAATTTCCTTTCTGACCGGCGAGAATCTCCTCAGTGGCCTTCTGTACCGACGAGATCATGTCGATGGCCTTCTGTTTTTTACTCCAGCCAGAATATATCCTAGAGGGCGTAAGAAAACACCGAATTATTTGAGTGACACGATCTCCCATAAGGCTTGCAGTCTCTCGTCGGTGTCGGTGACTACACTCAGTAGAAAATAATAGTCGCACCATCTGTGATGAACTGCCTAAACTGCCTAAACCACGGACTGCGAGAAGAATGAATTGCTGGTAATGTTTGTCTACCATTTTCAGCGTTTTGTCACTACGCGAAGTGGCGCCATTTCGATATTCTAGAGTGGTTTACTTGACTCGTTTCACTTGTAGATGTCCATAGCGTTTCTGTGTCCACGGCGAAGCGATTTTGTAAAAAAATTATAATTATTAATTAGTCGAAAGCAATTTAACGTGAGTTTGGTGCGCGCAATCATTAAGAGTGTTTCCAGACCAAAAACTTGAAGTCGTGGTTTGGTGAAATATGTGAGCACATTCATATTAAATATAAACATTTTCGTGTATTCTCGTAGAGATTTCTTAGTTTTAAAGGACTCACAGTAAAGTTTGAAAAACATATTTCATGATAGATAGATAGATTATTCCCTTCGCACAGAGATTGTTTAATTTCTCAAAGGCTCAAATTACAGCGAATAAATATGATATCATTTAAATAATAATAATTAAAGTATGGATAGACATCAAATTAATATGGTGTGCGTTGTTATTTATAATTCCAGCGCAGAATATGATTTCCGGAGAAGTTGCAATTTCTCTGTAACATCTCTTTGAGGGTAGATTGCAGTGAATAGAATATTGTAAATATGATAGACGTCGGCCGCGAACGTGATAATTGGTAAACGGAAGCCTACTTGTACAGCCTCCGATCGAATGCTTAAAGAATTAACCCTTAGCACTCGAGTGGCGCCTCTAAGGCGCCACTAAAAATTGCTGTACTATTATTTAAATAATTGTTTACACTATCAGATATGTCGGTATCTAACCAATTACTACACATTTAAGTATTGTATGAGGTATTTTATGAATTTCATATTTATCACATTTTATCAAATTTAAAAAATCATAGAGAATGGAAATATTGTAGTTCAGAAGAAACGTTTAATTTTCGAGTTAAAAAAGCTTCGAGTGCAAAGGGTTAATAATAAATCTGTAGCACGATCGCGAACACCCTTTTTCTACGTATAGACAAGGTTTTATTAACATTGTGGTTCTCGAGGCACCGAGAGCGGAAGAGTGAGTCTTTGACGGGTATCATCGGAGCTGGTTTTCCGCGATTAATTCCCAAATATAATCAGACGGGAGAGGTTTCGTCTACATTTCTCCGCAAACAAGAATCTCCCGGGGTGGCTGTAATGAGAAGAAAAAATTCCGATTCGGTAGTTTCCGAAGCGGCATAACTCCTCGTATATATGCCGGAGCCGTAGCTCGACGAGGAGGGATCACCCCGACCCTGATTCGCTCGTCTGAAAACCTTGCTCTTTTACGCAATTTTAGCGTTTATTAAAGTTTGCTCGCAAATGAAACGAAGCCCATATAACCTACCTAATTTAGCGAGTAGCATTTTCGAGTGGGGGCCACTCCAGGAGAGGAGGAGAGGCCGGGTTCTATTGACAGCGGTTATTGCCTAACTGCGTGCCTCCACCTAATATGCCCGCTCGGGGATTCGCATGCAGGGCCGGCTCGAACGAAAACTGCGAAACACGCCTGTGAATCTTTAATTCCGTCGGTGGTAATCCAGCATCCCTCTCTTCTGGCTCCGGTGTGCCCACCCCCCGGCCTATCCGGGCTTGATTTTTTTCCCCCGGCTATCTCCCAGCCCGAGCGTATCGTATGGGAATTCTTTATCGCCGTTTGCAAACGACGCCAAACCCCCGCCACCTCTGCTGACTTTTCATTTATTCGATCGTCGATACCGACGTTATCACTTTTCCTCTCTTCGCCGCGCCGTTCTTCAACAGCGCTCCTCTCCTCAAAGAATTTCGAAACACTCGATAGCCTTTTCGCTTCTATACGAAACTTTCGATTCCACTGGACCACTATCGTTTATTAACACTAGAACTACCGAGCACTAAACGCAGTTGGCATACATTGCCTTCTAATAATGACAATATGACATTTATTTAGATTTCGTACACGGGATATTTAAATATGTACTTCAATAGAGAAGTTTACTAAAAAAAATTTCTCAAAAAAAAAACATATTTGTACATTTAATATTTCTAATCGAACAAAATTCGCATGAGTCATTTTGACTTGTCCGGTAGTTCTAGTGTTAATATAGAATTCCTACTTTAAGGGGTAGACTCGATTCTAGGATTGCAAGGGTGCGGGATGCGTTTTCTCACTTCTCGATAATGCAAGGATGGTCTTTTTCAGTAGTCAAAAACGCTAAATAGAAGATCAATCTAGGCCGCAGTCGCCCTAAAAAATCTTATTTTTTTGTTTAGAAGGCGTAATTTGCATTGTTCAGTAGCATGTAGTTGTCGCTGCTTTATGAAAATAGCTACATACGCAGCTTTATGCTTCTGAATAATGCAAATTACGCCTCGTAAACGTAAAAATAGGACTCTTATGAAATGAGAAAGAAAATAGATTTTTATTTCATTCCAGTTAGTTCCGATTCAGATAGAAAATGTTTATTTTGCAGAAAGGTCCACTGTCTAGAGATAAGGAATGACAAATGAGTAAGTCTACAGTTGATTCCAACTGTGTCGTGTAATCGTTAAATAGATATGATTTTCCATCTTGTTTCTTTTCCCTTGTGAAAATTGGTTTATCGTTGGTTGTACTACTTCTGAGAATTGCGAAGATGCTTTCGCAGAAAATTGTGAAATAATGTAGAATTGGAATGGAACATGTGAAACGTGATAAACTATGCTCTTGTAAATGTGATAACGGATGAGAAATGAGTCGTATTACCGAGGCATTCCCATTGTTAATACACGTCATTTACTGCGCACCGAGTTCGATCGTTGTAAAAATTACAGTATTTGGTATCTTACGGGGTGATTCGGGGATTTCGAATTGATGGATATTTCGAAAAATGAAAGTTTGTCTGGCTCGCGCGCATAGCCGCGAACGGATGCGAGCAAATGACGGCCCTGCCTGCATTTGAAACTCTGTTAACTCTCCGAATATTAGCTCGTCGAGCGAGATTAACCCCATTGTATCCTGTTGAAAATGATGACATCACCATTAAACTCCCGTCGGCTTGCGGAAATTGATTAAACTATCAAATTAGCTTTACTAATATCAACACATCAACATCGAACGCCGGCTCCCGGCTTCAGAGGTTCAAACCTCGATGACATGAATTTACGTGTCCGACGATCGTTCGACGTACATTCATCGGTCTGATTATATTTCGTAAGAGGTGCGCAATTATGAGCCTGCTATACATGGCAGTCGCGATTTCGAGCGGAACTTCGTACCTACCGGTAACAAAGTCGCTGCCGTCGGTAGCACATTGAATTCAATTATTTCGTAATTCGAAATTCACTCGCTTCATTTAATAAAATTACAATGTAATTCGTTTTTACAATTGATTAATATCGTTGCTCTAAGAATTATACAAATCCACATGTGGATGCATTAATGCACGTGTATTTAGACACCCGTGAAATAGTACAGGCGTCACCGTGTTCTTAAAATGACGCGCACTATCTCTAACATAAATGCTTTGTCTAAGAATGCGAACATTGAATGCGGCACAAATGTGTAAGTCACTGTAAACAGTTAACAATTGAAATAGGTTATTAGAGAATCATAAGTTACGTGAAACTTTTGTAACGCGACGATTAAATTTTCCAATTTTATTTACAGGGTTGATGCGTGTATTGTATGTGTGTACAGCCCTATATATGACTGAAATTGTAATAAAAGCTTACGATTGTCGTATCGCAAGAAGAAGATCAGATCGAAACGAACGCCGCGACAAGAAACGAAAGGTTATCCGTGTGTCTTACGTTAGCGTCTTCGTATTCGTTCACAAGGGGCTGCTCGGTTCACCAATCCAACAAAAAAATCGCGCGGTTTCTGCCATGCCTTAATGGTCCCTAAATATTAGCTCGACCGGTTCCATAGTGAATTTTAGTTCTGCAAACTAATTATAATAACGGTCAGCCTACCAAGCCAACAATTGTGCCAAACTGTTATTGCTGTAGAGAACGTCTTACGATTCTATACTTTGGGGAATTCCGACAAATAATAGTCGGAACTGAATGACTCCCTAATCCAGTTAGCGCCTTTCGGGTTTGTATATCCTCATAATCCTCTCGTGAAAGCGTAAATTCGAAGGTATCCTTCGAACAATAGATCGAAATCCGATTATAGAGGCTGTCTCTTAATATTCACAACTCGTACAAATCTCTAACAATAAGTAGCAAAGGAGTTCTAGAAATCAATTAAGTCGGCTACGGATTTCGCAAGGAAAATTTACACTTAATTGCTGCGCACATTCTTATCATTTATACGGATCTGCTGTTCATTCGAAATACCCTGTTAATCTGTGCTGGGATTAAATCAGGCCAACAAAATACAGTAAATTCGCAAGTATTTCCAATTTAAGAACTTAGTAAGAATTAATATTCATTAAATCCATTTTAATTTCCGAGGACGAGTACGGTGCAGGAACATTAGTGATGATTCAAGATATTAATATCTTATTTCCGAGTATCCTGAATTAAAACTTGCAGAATGAACTGTACTCGTTATCTCGGTTTATTTGACATTTCTTTACAAATATAGGAAACAGTTGTTCAGAATGTTGACCTTGACAACATATTTCAAGGGAAACGCGATCGAAGCTGGCTCCTCATTTGTCAATGTTTATCACTTTAGTATTTTTATATTTTCAATTAAATTTTTTAATCTTCTCGAACCTACCGTCATGAAAATCAATAAAATTTCGCAAATACTTATGCAATCCAAGTTTCTTTGTTACATTTTGCATTGAAAACATGCATGGGGTAAAATTACGCCCTAGTGCAGGGTTAACATTAGACTATAGGTACGCAGAATGAAGGTTAAGGGCGTGACAAAAATAATGCTAACGAAAGTTGAATCCGGTGGAATAGTTAAGTGTCCACGGTGTAAATATAGGTTTTTTTTAGAGCAAGGCGAGTGGGTGGAGCAACAACAGAACGTGAGTTTCAAGGATCCGAGTAGGGGTACGCTCGCGGTGCCCGTTCCCAGTGTGTCGAAGCATCCCTTTGCATCCAGCATCCAGGAACTGCGGAGCGTTAGATGTACTGTGAAGGGAAGTGTGAACAATTTCGCGCATTGTCAAGACTATAATATGGATGGCTGGCAGGATAATTATTGGAGGCCGTTTGAATCTAACTGTTTCCTTCATTAGCAGTCTCAGTTCGCCCTGGTGCCGTCTACGTTCCACCCCCGCAGAGGACTTCCCCCTCTATCTCTTTCTCTCTATCTGAATTTTGTGCAGAATTACCCGCCATTATCATAATTGCGCTATTACCGATAATATCTGCGACTCAGCTTCGAAACTGTACCTCGATGCTCTTAATCCATTTTCTATTTGGACAGCGGGCTTTCGGTCGACGAGAAGTCGCAAATTCCGTTGCGTAATTTCCGGCCCATTGAGCGTCTCTCTTATGTATGGAATTATGTGTTTCGCAGACTCCGACGGACTGCGCTGGAAAACTAAACGCGCCACGCGGATTTCGCGTCACTACACCCGCGAGCATCGGTGCGATTCCTATACTTTCAGAGGCGATCGTATCCTCGAGGAGTCATTTAACGTTCGTTCTACACTACCTACGAATCAACAGTGTTTATTTAACCTTTTTTATGTATAATTCTTTTCGTATCAATATTAATTTGTTGCGTTCGATTGTAACGTAAATACGTTCGTCTCGTTCAATATCCTTGTCTCATGAATCAGCAGAGTACAGAATTACAATCAGTCAATTATGAAAAGTAGAAAATTGGCATTGTTTATGCTGAGTGGATAGTTTCGATGTCTCGGATCGGTTAGGAAAATTGTTTCCGTTATTCCCAGTGTTAGTGAGAGGTAGATCGGATCTTCGACGTATCGATCCCTGCGCCCTACCCTCGGCAATTAGGTAGGACAGCAGGTGGTAACCTGAACGTGACAGTTTTTAGTAGGGCGGAAGTATGGAGGGTTACCTCAATGCCGCAAATAAATCCTGGCTCTATTATTATTAGTAACGAGGCCGTCGGCAGGGTCGCTAACATCCAAGTGCAACGAAAACATTAGACGCACCGATTCGATCGTGAATCAACAAATCGATAGTCTGATTAGGGTCTGGACATCTAAGTGCAAATATCAGTCCAAACTTTAATCAACGGTAGACCGGATCGATACAGCATTTCTTTCAAAATCGAAAACGCCCCACACGTGAAAAGGTGTGATTCGACGATTCAATGACAGGATCAAAATCCCAAAGTTGTGCGATGATGCCTTCAAGTTGTGCATTGAGGGAAAATATCGACATTTAGAAAAATATCAAAATGGAAGTATATTCTGTTATAGACGGGACAAGGGCAACCAGAAAGTATGATTGATCATGATTACACGCATATTCTATGGGTCTGGCCAGTTTACGTATCTCAGAGATAACGAGGGTATTTTGATATCGATAAAAATGTCGATATTACCCTACATTTTCAAATTTTGGGCTGAATGCGCAACCTGAAAGCATCATCGCACAACTTTGGGATTATGATCCTGTCATTAGGGCATCAAACCATACCTTTTCCTGTGTAGGTATTCGAATAAAATGTTTTTCGATCCGGTCTAATCAACAGTTTGCTTGCAAACCAGCATGACCCATATATGGAACGCGAGAGTTGGCGTTAATCCCATTGGTGCATCGTAACGTCAAGAACCACCCCCGCCGTCGGGTGAAAAAAGCGAGGCAAATTGAAACGGAGGGAAATTAATACCTAGCCGATGTCGTGATTGCAACTTATCTCGTTAAATCCCGTTCTTCGACAGGACGACGAAAGTAACCGTAGAAGCGAAGCGGTGGATAGGTTGGCAGAAGGGTGAGGGTGGGGACGGAGGAAGAGAAGCAGGAGTAGGTGGGGATGTGGCATAATTACGAATATTAATTGCGTTTCCAACGAGCTGCTGGAACCGGGGGCTGCTGAGTGCAGATGTCAACCTATTATCATCCCTTACCTTACAATGGGTGAGATCTCGCTTTCTCTGTGTCGCTTTATCCCCCCAGAACCCCGCTACCATCCTCGTTTTCTCCCTCCTCACCGTTGCTGCTTCATCGCTTCCCGCCCCTCCCTCGCCGGTTCCCTTTGTCCCCTGGCTGACGGTATCACCCCCGCTTTATTGCAAAGTTAACAATGTTACTCGTTCTTGAATAGCTGCGGAGTATCATTATCAACGTGTCATCAGCAGGACGAGGATCGTCTGCTTTTATAAAGTAAGACAGCACGGCTCAGGAAGGAAGCCAGCCAGACGCGGGGTAATGTGCGCCGGCAGGTGTTTCGTTTACCTTGATATCGAGTGGTATGCCTCCGATTTGGAACGTCTTTCGGACAATCGAAAGTATAGTCTACGACGATCATCTTCCCGCGATCGAAACCACCCCCTAATTCTTTTTTTATTGAGCTTAATGTAACTCCCCTTTGGTGGTTATGAAGCTTTACATTTCGGTTAATATAAATACAGCATATTTGACATATACGTTAGGATCAATAGAAAAACAGCGTATTTGACATATGCATAATTTCAAATTTGTAGATTACATTGTTTGAAGAAATTCCACCCCCTAATTCTAATACATATTATTAGGTCATCCCACGAGTAATGTCATTTTTGAAAATCTATCTATGAACGAGGCTTTCCCGTGTTGCGTTTGATTTGTCCATTTTTCAAGTGTACCATTTCCCTAATATTTCTCTTAACGAAGGAGCACCGTAGAGTAATTATGCAGCAGAAAAATAGTCTGATAACGAAGAGTAACGAGCGACCATCGTTCGACGACGATCGGTAACGAGACATTAACCGATTAGCCAGGCAGTGAATGAACTGAAGCCTCCGATTCCGGCACATTCATCTCCCGCGTCGTTCCCGCTTAAGTCAACGGAAAATAATGAAATTTCCTGTACTGATATCGCGGATCCTGTATCGGCGCGAGGCGGTGGGCTCGAATTAATCGTCGGAACTAATTATTTAAGCAATTAGACCGCGGAGATGCATCGTCGCGGGCTCACCGTGCCGATACACCGATTCGTCTGGCAAACGAGAAGTAATTGCATTCTTAGCGATCGGACAAGCAGGAGCGTATCCTCGGACCGGCAAGGACAATGGGGAATAAAATAGTAGCAGAGGGCTTAATTTGCCGTGAGTGCCGACTATACATCTTTCCGATCGGCGCTCAAGTGAAAAAAGAAGGAGATAGAGTGAGAGAGGGAGATGGAGAAGGGTGCCAGGTCTGGGAGACGGGGGTTGAGCGTAGGCGGACGCGGGGGTGGCGACGTCGAGGGAGGGGGAGACAGAAGGAGAGAGCCGTTTAATAAAAGTATGAATATCGCCAATAACTCCTCGCTCGTTCCCGAATAATTTCCACTCTATCGGAAAATAATTATACTTTATCGCGGCGGTCCTGTCTCCTCCCTTTCTTCCCCGCCCCTTCCCGCCCCCTTATCGTTCCTCTCTTTTTTTCCACCTCTTCCACCCACGCTCCACGGTTCTCGACGACGTCTCAAATCGCTCAATTATATTTCCTCCTCGTTCCTTCGGACCATTGTCTCCTGAATCCTGCCACCGACCAATCCACACCGTCACCCACCCTTGGAGAAATCCTTTCGGCGACGATCATTTCCTCGCGATCCTCGTCCTCCTCCTCTAACCGTTGCTCGTCGATTTTGCAGCCTTGAGCCCGGTGTACCCGCTATCTACCCGCCAACCACTCGACGGGTAATCGACTCGTCTCGTTACTCCGCTTGTATCAATGTTCGGTTAATTCGATCATTCTTCCCCGTTCTTCTTGCGTGCGGCCCACAACGGAGTCGAGTGCCCGCAAACGAGCCTCTTTGTGTTCGCGCGACGTTTATTAGGTTGTACCGAAAATTTCTTTCGCAATCTGTATGCTTAACATCGTTAAATAACACGAGCACGTGCAAACAATACGTTCACGTTTCATTACTTCCTAAGCTTCTTTCCCTTTTTTTTCATTCTCACATACATATTTTTTTCATTCTTTTCGTCGAGACTCAAATTAATTCTCTACTGGAAAATTTCATATTCATTTCTATGAATGGCTTCTATACAAAATAACAATTGTCCGACGCTGTTTGCAGAAAGCAGGAGTAACTTTGAAACTACCTTCTTTTTTAAATTATTTGGAAAAGTCGAAACAGGTGAACTCTTAAATTCTTTTAATCTTTGCACTGTTTAAAGCTGTGGTTGCCCAATTTTGTTGTAATTACATCAAATTCGCAATCTATTGATTACAGAAGATCAGATTGTATGGTGCGATGCGTTCTTAACACGGTTCCGAGGTTTTTCCACGGGAAAAATGATCGGCTCTAACGCGTTCAGGGAAAGTGATAAGTGTTTAACGATGTTAATGAATGCTAGTGAAGCCACCTTCGGCGACACCCCCTGAGAGCTGCGATTAATCGCGAAATTACCTTCGTACACCGACCGTTTTCCTTGCAGCGGAAAAACCGACGGCAAGATCGCCTCCATGCATGCCAATCAATCTACTCTCGACAATCAGCCGCCTTTCAACGGTGTCGCACCTGCGCGCTGTGTATTTTAGATAGCATGGTTTCCCTACCTTCGATGGAACACTGCGCCCTCCTCCAGTTTTTGCTGGTCGGTGACCCCCTTGATGTATTCGATTATTATTTCACTTGTGTGTTTAGAATCTCGAACGTTCTCTGACGTTTTCCTGTCTCTGATTCAACCCTTTAAAAATCAACTGACATTTCTAAGAGAATGATACAAATAAATAAATCTATATAATAAAAATGAAATGCTGTTCGTTGGTCATGACATCACGTGAGAACGGCTGGACCGATTTGGATAATTTTTTTTTAATGTTTGTTGTAGTCCAAATCAGGTTTTTAGCGTAAAAAAAATTGGAGAAGTTGCCCGGAAAAATAGAAAATTCGGGAAAAGCTAAAAGTGATTTCTGAATCATATTTTAATACAACAAAAAAACGAATGTCGCAGCTTTTAATCAATATTTCAATAGAAAGTTGCATTATTGACGTCTTAAGGTTTTTAGGGAAAGAAAAATATGAAAAGTTGCCTGGAAAAATGGAAAATTCGGAGAAAAATGGAAGTGCTTTTTTCTACGGGATTTTTGTATAAACTCAAGACAATAACTCACGATTTGAACAATGGATATGCGTAATTAGAACGATTTCAAACAAATTTATTGAACTTTCGACAGGACAACGTCTGTCGGGTCAGCTAGTCTATAATAAAAATGATGTCCTGACTTATTCACCTGTCAATGCTCAGGCTAAACCCTTGGACCTAGAAAGCTGAAATTTTGCACAGAGGTTTCATTTATGATCTATACAAGGGATAAAAAAGGATATTTCGAAATTCAACCCTTAAGGGGGTGATAAGGGGTTGCAACGTTTGCATGAGGAATATTTTGTTCGCGATCCGATTTGCTTGAAATTTGGTCTTATTGCTCTTATTCCCTTGTGCGAGCGACGCCGCGGGCAAAAACTAGTATTCAATAAAATAAATTTCTGTCATAGATACCTCAAGAACAACTGTTCTTTCGAGCGACAGTGTGTCTCTCCCATTCCAGAATATACCAATGTGTACCACTGATACTTTCTAACGAGACAACTATTTCATAATCCATTTCAAATGCAATTTGCACTAGGTGGAACGTAATACCGAGTAGGTTGACGGCGATGCTCGTGGGCGCGAAACAAAGCAGATCGGCGTCGGCGTCCTCGCGCAGAAGCCGTTCCTTTCAACTCGTTTGAACGAGCGAGCGATTAACGCGCGATAATCGGGCGAGCGCGTGGTGCGCGTCCAAGTTAATTGACTAAGATAATTCCTGATCGCCTCTCGAGGTCGATGCTAAAAGCCGGTTGAAAAAGAAAGAACGGGGACGTCGCCCTACTACGTATGATCGCCCCCATCGGCGGCGTCGAGGGTTGGAAACGTTTGGTGGGTTACACGGGGGTTGGACAGAGAGAATCGCAATGGGACAGCGAAGGAGATCCTAGAATCCAGACGAAGGAAGCCGAACAGGATAGAGAAAGAGAGAGAGAGAGAGAGAGAGAGAGAGAGAGAGGAGCCAGGAATATAGAGTCCTTAACGTGCGTAGGGGTGGATCGTTCGTGGATGGCACGCGTGAATGCGCCTTTATAAAGAGCAGCCGGTGAATTGATATAAGTGAGCGGTTATTTCGCGATCATTTCGAATTCCCCGTGAATACAGGGACTTGGAAGAGGCAACGGGTGCGGTACGGGGTGTCTTCTGAATCCTGTGGCGGGGGAGTAGCATATTCAGCCACGCGCAGACCCCGTGCCACGTAACGGATCAAAGCCAATGGCCCTGATCGGACTTCCGAATGTTCCTCTTGCTCATCCACGGTTCTCATCCCTTTCTATCTCTCTACACGTCCACGTACGCCGTGCATGACGATGCACGCGCGATTTACGCCGTCGATCGCCTCGTTTATACCTTCCCCGGTGGCAATCCTGTCCTCTTAACGTCATACCCCTCGTTAAGGACTTTCGGTTAGCCCGGTCGTTGCGGTAATTGGCGTCTTTATCGAGCACCGAGGGAATTTTGTTCAATTTACACACTCGGCCGCGCCAAAGGACTCCGCTGAACCCCTAATCGATTGTCTGCAAAGGGAGGACTCGATCCAGATACGATCTTCAACACCAAAATCAAAATCCAGAAAACCTCGATTCTACCATGGAAAGTTCTATATACATCTCCATCGAAACATACCTCGCTGCGAACAATAATAATGACGTAAATAAAGGTGGTGATACTTGGCGAGACACCCTGCACGAGATTCGTGTCTCTGAAATTTCACAAATCTTCTGGATTTGAAGATTGATGATGATTGCTTGTAACACACGTGGCGTTGAAGATATTCTACTTGAATTAAGAAGGATTCTACGGGTAATTTCATGGACGGGATTTTGTCTGCAACACATTCTGGCGTAAAGTTTGCGAGCCGTTGATGAAAATACGGGTTTTACTGGATTAATTAGAGGGGACGCTTTTCCAAGAGGATCGTGGTGATTTTTTAAGGAAAAACCGGAGGTGGGAGAGAGGATCGACAGTGTGCGGTAAGGAGGGAACCGTGGAGTGACGAGGACACGGGCCAACGAAGAAATAAACCGGGCACAAACACAATAATTACTATCTCTTTATTTGGCTGTTTGTCGGAGACGAGGTCTCCGCATCCTCTGTCTCTGTTGAACCCGAGGGAAACGCGCGGCGCGTCGTCGTTGTGCAGAAGTTAATAAAATCCCGGCAGCCGCGCCGGGGCGCGCAGTAACCACCCCCTCTGTCTCCACTGATCCTTCCCTCCCTCGCGGGGGTTAGTTTATTTAGCAGAGGCGTAGCCACCATCCCTCGCCATCCATCCTTCCTTCCTTTTTGTCGATCTATCTATGCGGTTGGTAAGTACATTTTAATCTTCCTCTCTGTCTCGCCCGACACTACCGATTTCTGCGGGACGTCATCACGACGCCTCGTACTTTCACGTTCACCATATACCCTCGCACATTTTCGACATTAAAACGATTCAAGTTATAAAATCTTTCCGCGCGTTTCAGCTAACTTCGTAACGTCGAAGGACGCTTTTAATTTAGTCATCGTGCGTAGGACGTCGGCTAATATCGACAGAGACGTAATTTCTCATTCAATGTTCAATAGCCAACGCTTGGAAAATAATATTCATTGCAAGATTCAATTTTGTCTTGTTTCGTTCTTTGCAGAAAATCTACCGAACATTTAATTAAAATCGTCCAGCATGTTATTCGAATGGCTGACTAGTAAAAGGGTGTGTCTCATTTGAAAACTGTTCATTGCTACTCCACTTTAGAAAGTGAAAATTTCAATTACCGCATCAGCCGATTCTCTCATTGTTGCATTGAACAACCAATTATTCTTACCACTGTGAATTTCGTGAAATGCAACATGCGCCCATCTTCTAGAGACCCGTTCATTTATTGCCTCTGGTACCACTCGAGGATAGTCACACGATTTTTTTTTTTATTATTAGAAAATCTCATATGAGATTTATTTCAACATAATAAAGAAAATATAAAACATTGTTACAGAAAATAGAACTATACATACATAGTAATATGTTGAAACATGAATACAATAAACAAAAGAGATAAACCGCTTAAACCCTAAGGCCACAGCTTTTAAAAAATGACAAGATACAGCGACAAGCCCTGATATTGGATTTGGCTAGTATCAGTGAAGCATCCATGGAAAGTTGAAAATTAAGTTGACGGATCTTTTCAATAAATTTTGATCTTTCCTCATTGTACAAATTACATTCCCATAATACGTGGTTCAAAGTCTCATCTCCCTCCCCACAACTACATTCTGGATCATCGATAAAGCCAATGCTAGTCACACGATTTATTAGGTGTATAAATGACATATTTATATGACATACATATATTAGCTGACGCAGGATCAAAAACATTTCCGATAAGTTCCAGCATGGTTGAGAGAGTCGCAGCAAAAGGGGATCGATTTTTGAAGATGTTGAAACGGACTCGTCTGTTAAACTGATGGAAAATGTTGATGCTAGGTGAAAGTAACACGAGCACAATTCATATTCAACCGATCTGTCTTCCCCTTTCAGAACCTGGTTTCCCTCGTTCTCCACGAGCCGTAGACACTCTGTACAAACGTACTTTGCGGTGTGTACGTACGTCGTCGCCGGCGTGTAACCGCGTACATCCACAGAGAGACGGGGCCGGGGGTAGTCTTTACCCCGTTTATCCTATAAAAGTCAGTGGTTCTTCGGTCTCGGTTTATCTGGCGCACGGCGTGCCACCCGACAAAGCTCGGAGGCGCCTCAGGGGCCAATAACGCGACGCCCCTGATATACAACCACGAAAGAGCGTCCACCCCCGACCACCGACCTCCTCGTCGCTGCTCGACCGCGTTGTTATCGCTTGAAAAGAATCCGGGATTAACAAAAAAAAAAAAGGGAAAGAGAATAGTTTTCGAAGGGGTTACCATTGTACCCCGCTAACCCCTTCTTTGTATCTGTCTCGTCAGTCTGCAAAAGGAAGCTTTCTTCTGCTAGGTGCATGCGACAATTTTTTCTCTTCTTCATATGCATATTAAACTTGCGCTGTAGATCTTCAGGCAAATTAAAAATTTTCGTTAGTTAAGAGACATTGAAGCCAGGTAGAAAGTTCTCCCTTTTTGAAATTATTTTAACGTCCTTGAGACGTCACACGTTTTGACATCAGTGTACAATGATTAAGTTGCTACTGCATATATGCTACTTGATGATAGTAGATTAAAAATCATTTTTTGACTGAAGTAGAGTAATAAAGAAGTAGAATTATACGTCGGCCAATAAATTCAGATTACGTGAAAACGACATTCACCATCCACGACCAGTTAAAAATCCTTTCATCAGGCACTTATCCAGCGCGACGCGCCCGGACAGCGACTGCTCGATAAGTGGACGGGTTCGTCGTCCCTAATGAGCAGAGTGGCAGGATAATTGTAAGATTAAGCGCTCGAATCTGCCGATTATTTCCTCTACTTTCCGCTCGATTCGATCCCGGTCACGTCGATTGCTTAAACACGCAATCTTCGCCTCGTTTGTCTCCGAAAATTCAATGGTTCTTGGACTCGCTCGACGGTAACAATACGCGCGTGCCCCCAGGGGATAATAACTACGTCCTTGATACCGTGACTTCCCTTATAGAATCCACGCTAAACTCGTTCCTCCCTCCCCGGCGATTTTCTCTGAAAGAATAGGACGCTCGCCAATTTGAGGATCGCATTATCTCGTTGTTTTTACACTCTCCGATGAACCGGACCCTGCGACCAACCTCTCCTCTCCCCGTCGTTCCAACGGTAAAAAGAACGAACGGTTATTGTCGCAATTATCGTTGCCGTTGATTCATTTAATATTCGTTGCTTTCCTCCTTTCGCATACCGGATTATTGATGATTTTATGCATTTAGGACAAACAGTATGGGTAGGCGCAATTTAAATATTTATACGTTGAAATTATTTGTGAAAAATAGGAATTTATATTTTGCTCCTGTGTCTTGCAAATGATGCATAAACTTGTTACTATCCATAAAGAAAACGTCACACAGTTAAATGGTGTTCATCAATATTTTAAATATCGAGATTTGCACAAGCAGATAGGAATTTGTTTAAGGAAGAAAGGTTTTATATAGTTCCGCGTTCCGTTGTCAGTTACTCTTAATCAATAACCTAACCTAACCATGTTTAATGAGTTTCGAGGGAACGAACGAAAGCCTTTTTGATAATCACTCGGAATTCAGCAGCCGAACGGTTTTTCCCATTTTTGCCGCTAATGAAATAGAAAGCTACCGCGCCGTAAAACTGGATAGAAAAAAATTTGCCATTTTGTTTCAACGTGGGATCGACAGCCAGCAACGTTGCACTATGGCGAATTGTGTACCGACGAAATTTCGACACTCAGGTTCGCGATCAATTTTACTTCGAGGTCTACAATTTCTTGTGGTTCTAAGCTGTTATAGAGAGTCATTCACGATGTGCTAACTTCCCCAGATTCTGAAATAATTCATATTTTTTCTTTCATCAATTAAAAGAATACGGTAAACACGAAGGCTAACAGTTAATTGTTGTTAACACTTGTAAGTTTATTCATTGACTTCTTAATGAATATACTATGCTTAAAAGAAGTATAATCAGTTTTTCTCAATGATAATCTCAAACGAGGTTATTAATTACTACATAATTAATAAAATTGCTATCGGAGTTGACGAAAATAAAATATCATTAAGTAAGAACTACCTGTAGCCAAAGTGCTAATATATATGTACATTTTCTTGCATTTGCCTAGTAATTCGTACCATAAATGATGCAGTCTATTTATAACGTATTTCGAGGTAATTGAAATCGATTTTCGTTTTCGAGTACTACTCCTAGCGGAAAATATTCGATCAAAATCGTAAATATGATTGCTGAAAGAATTATTTAAGCGTTTATTAAAAATGCAAAATGGCATTTCATATCTATTCGATAACTATGATAGAGGATATAACGATACCTTGGAAAAGTATTAATAACGTGATAAACGATCAAAGAAATCCAGCAGACCATCAAAGGTTGGGGGACAATTGTAGAAAATAAATATTCAGATTAATAAATCAATTGTATTCATAATTGTCAAGATGTATTAAACAAATTTTCACTGAACACGTTTTGCCACCACCAGATATTTTCAAATGAAGAATTGTTGGAGTCGTGTGATACTTTCTGCGTGCGAGGGTGTACGAGGAACGGTTTCCGGTTTAAACCCCGACGGTCCAGGGGATCGTCGACGCCTCGGACACGATTATTACGAGACACTTATGCTCGTCGTCTGGTTGCGGATCGGATATGACCGAACTTTCGACACTCGCGGAGTCTTACGCCAGTTATGGGCGTCGGTAGCTCTCGCAGGGGCGGCGTTTGATCTTCGAGCCGGTTCGCCGGGTCTATTGTGAATTGTATCTGCTTCCTTTACGCCCGATTCCACCCTCCCCCGGTCTCGTTCCCGTTGTGTCGCGCGCGCGGGAGAGAATCTTCTCTCTTTTGCAGATTTAATGTTGCCTATTGTAGAACGTCGCCTTGCATGCCTTCCTCTTCGCTTTCCTGTCGCCCTCCCTTCACCTTCTCTCTCTCTCTCTCTCTCTCTCTCTCTCTCCTCTCCCTCTTTTGCATCGCTCCTTCTTTATTCGTCTCTATCCGGATCCCCGACCCCCTTTATACCCCTTCCCTCCCCGCTACCGACAGATTCATGATATAACAATTACACCCACGAGTTATCAGGGGGGCCCGCGCCCCCTCAGTCTCGTCGATCGCATCAAAGGTACACCTTCCACGTTTTTATCCTGTCTCCGCTCGCGAGCAGAGGAACGAAAACGATCCTCCTTGCGACAGGTAAGAAAAAGCGAGACGAAAAGTTTGCAGAACGCTCCTTTTGTCAGACACGGCGACCGATTGTTCGATTGTCGATTCTCGCGACCAGGGATCGCTACCGTCAGTCATGTGACGTGATCTTTTCACAGAGATAATTATAGGTTATTGTGCGAGCGGTGTTTCAACTTCTTGCCACTGAAAATTGGGGTACGATTGTTCTAGACCGTCTATACATTGAATTTGTTTCAATGAAAATCATAAATAGGCTCAATTTCGTATGCATTGATTCTTTACAATCGGATCGAAAAAAATGTCTTGTACTTAAAGAGTAATGGTTTAGAAATCTCGGAAATCTGCTTGTAATTATTATTCAAGTGGTTTTAAAATTTGTCTACATGGATCTCTCGAATCAAAGATGTCGAGCCACTTAGATTTTGATGAAACAGGTTCAAGGAGGCTTCCCGGGTGCAAGGTTTTCTTATGAAAGTCCTTCCCCCGCGAGGAGCTAATGCAAGACAGGAATATTCAATTTTAAAGAGCGTGACGCACATCCGGATAAACGTTAATTAGTTCGTTGGAAATTTACCGTCCTTACTCCGTTAGGGAAATAAGCTTATTAGCAGTTTATTACGTACTAGATGTTATCGCGTTTATGAGCTTCGACTACGTAATGCGGTGTTCAATTTAAACGATGAATTCGTGCCCCATTGGCCCTGGAACGTACTCGTTTCGTGTTGGTGCACTGTTGAATCAGCTTGCTGTATATATACGTATTAAAAAGCTTCTCCATATTATTCAACCATCTCTCTCTACTCTTTTTATTTCGTTGTTCCATATACAGACACGGGAAACCAGCGAACACTGACGACGTTCGAATGGAAACCGAAATCGTGCCGGTTCCGCACCGGAATCTCCGGTGTTTCCAATGCAGGTAGATGATTTGGCTAATGGCGGTACATCGCGTGGATAATCTTCCTGAAAAGTTAGGGTGGTCAAATACCGGGGGTGATCGGGATTCCCAATTATCGGGACTGCTCTCACATTTTCCGGAAGCTTTAATACCCTCGGTGCTCGAGTTAACATCTGCAAAGCATTAGGCTGCTCGCCATCTTTCGGCGGGGATCAGCCTGATACTCCGTAGATTATGTCTCGGATAGAGCCATGACACTTCTTAAGAACAAAATCAGATTATACGGGAAGCTGTCTTCGGCCGTTCACGAGAACCATTTTCAGCATGAGTAGCGCTATGAGGCTGTTCCATATGAAACGTCCAATTCTTAACAGTAACGATAAAGAAACAACTTTGTTCTGAAAAGTTTATACATAATTTCGAAACAAAACACAGATTAATATTCCATTTTATCGTAATGAATTAATAGAAAACTGTATGCTATCGGCGCACAGGTTCGAACATAATGAAAAACAAAGCAATTTTGCAAAAATTAAATTATTCCCAACTTTTCGATCCTGGTATGGATCATCTTCAAGAGAATTTTGCGTTTGCTATGTGTGTGTGCTAAGTGTATGCTAAGTATGCTAAGAGAGAACTCTCTCTTAACAGTCGTTTGGTTCAGTTGCTGTCTGAGTCAACATGGAACTCAATTTATATTTACACGTTTCTAAACATTTTTACACATAGCAAACGCAAAATTCTCTTGAAGATGATCCATACCAGGATCAAAACGTTGGGAATAATTTAATTTTTGCAAAATTGCTTTGTTTTTCATTATGATCGAACCTGTGAGCCGATAACATACAGTTTTCCATAAAAACAGATTATAAGATTGTCATCCCTAATTGAGGGTTTCCTCTCGTATTATTTAATAGTTCATTTATGTACTATAATATTTTGGCCAAACGTGTTTATCACAAAAATGTCGTACTCGACTTATTCAAATTATTAAAAGAAAAACTTTTGTTTGATCCTTGTAGCCTGATCATCATGTACAAACGAAACTGATGTACTTCCCTCTTGCGATAACACAGGCTGCGGACGCATCTTTAATATTTTGCCGCTTCTTTATAAACGCAACCGATTATAATTCGCAGTTAACAAGTCGCAGGATTTTCTAATCCGACGGTGTTCGCATTAGACGCGTATTTCGCATTACAATTCGGCCTATTATTCCGCGAACATTGTTAGAACAACGGGTTAACGTTGTTACGGCGTCCATCAACTCTCGCAACGCGTTTTTTCCCGTCCATTTTTCGGGCCGTATGTAAAACGGTGACGTCGCTTTTTTCTCTCGGCCAACGAGGCATTTTGTTTTTCAAAATCATCCACGGAAGAGATAGTTTTTTCTCCCCTCCGCTACGATACGCTGCCACGATATTCCCAAAAATCCGGTTTGTTGCGTCACGATGCGACGAGCACACCGAGCCCCACCCCCGACCCCCCTACCATAGGTTTATTTGCATTATAAAGCATCGCGGCGCCCGGAGGGTGGGTCGGGGGCGACACTGTACGTCCGCACCTTTATGTGATTGACAGAAGATACGCCGTTTCGTTAAATAAATCCCGGAAATTTATTATTTGCCCTGTTCCTCCGCGCTACTATTCCCATCGAATTTCCAGTAATTATATCGAATTTTACGGTTTAATTGTACGATTTCACTGAACGTGCTCTTTCACGTTGCAAAATTCACGCGGTAAGATCGCATTCGTACTTTGATCCGGCGAAGTTCCACCTGATTTTACCTGTTGACGGTCGAGCCACAAGGTGTCCCGCAGGTTCCCGTAGAGAATTGATCGGTACACGCTATAGACGGAAATATAACCAGTGTAACGATAAGTCCATGAATAATTTATCTGGAATTTCTGTCAAAAATATGAAAACCAAAGCTGACCCGAGCTCCGAGTTTCGCTGTAGAGAGATTTTTATAGTTATTTTGTCTGCTTTTTCATAGACGATTCTTAATTCTAGAAATTTATTAAAATTGCAAAGACATAATAAGCATTTTGTGTATGATTTATTGCACACGATTTTAAGTATGTATGCCATTTATTATAAAGCCACAAAATGGAAAATGTATTTATTGTCCACGTGATCAATAGTGTTACCTTCAGTGTTGCTAAACATTTGCAACATATTTCAAATATCGAATAATTTAACCCTTTGCACTCGGAACTATTTTAAGTGGAAAATTAAACATTTCTTCCGATCTAGAATATTTCCGTACCTTATGATTTTTGCAATTTTATGGATACGAAATTGGTACATTACCTTATACAGTACCTAAATGTTTAGTAATTGATTAGATACCGATATAGTTAATAATGTAAACAATATTTTGAAGAATGGTACAGCAATTTTTAGTGGTGCCTCAGAGGGGACAGCCGAGTGCTAAGGGTTAAAGATTAGTTGAAATGAGATAGAATTTTTTGTTACAAACTTGTGTAATTTTTGGTTATAGAGTATCAGTAGTTGAATTTTGTACGTGCGGTACGTTCTGCGTAATTTATGATCGTCATTTTAGTTAATGTACATGCGATCACTTTTCCTACCGTCCTTACAATGGCTTTTATTGCATCTCGCCCGTTACAGGTAGGCGTCGATTTATTACAGTCGAATGATTTATGACTGTCGAAGCTTCCGATCCGATTGACTCCGATTAAAAACGTCGCGTTTACTTTTTAATAACGCGAGCGCAGCGGACGCGCGACACACTGGACAGGCTTTCGCATAATGTTTTAAAAAGTCGATAATATCGTTACCCCGTTATACATTTTAAATCGGACGGGAGGGGTGCAGAAATATGTTTCCAGTTGGTCCTGCCTAGTGCGATGGTGTCTCATCTGATATTGCCATCTTAATTTACTACATTATCGTTATCGGTGAAGCACGTCCATTTATATGATAAAAATTGAATGCCATCAGTTTCTTGAGTGGACATAATAAAAAGACCTGTAAAGCTAATTTGTCGTTTTACCCTTATGAACACTTTTATTTCTTCACCACCAATAGAATTGTATAATATTTTTTAATCTGATCCTCATTTTTTTACAGTTGAAGATTGAATGTTAGAAAATTATAGATAATGTATGAATTGATAGTACCATTAATAGTTTAAATAGCATTATGTCAAGATTTTAGTGACATTATTTATGACGTTCGAGGTTCATGGACATAATTTTGAGCACATATCGACACGATCCTGCAGCACTAGGTAAAATGGTCTGTACGTATAGCAATCAACAAGAAATACAACAGGTTGTCGCAGAACGACTGAAATGAATTAGAGCGAAGCTCTTGAAAACGGATTACCGCAGGGGGCCCTTCTTTGGATTAGCGAGGGTGTTGCTAATGGATGACAGAGACAGCAGATTACGAAAGGTGGTTTCGTAAAATGGATGGAAGGTGGAACAGAATGGCACGGGTTTTGAGAACGTGCCATCTCCCACTTTCTTCGGTCGTCTTAAGATTAGATTATAATAATTCAGGTTGACCGCGTGCAGAAGGGCGTTGTCTGAAAATAAGTAGGACAATCGTAAGCAAATTGCTAAGCGGTCCCTCTTAATGGTTCCCGATCAAAGAGGCGACCTTGTTTCTCGCAATTATATTGAACATAGCAGGGGGTCGGTATTTCCGTGGTACCTGCGTTCCTGGATTCCGTTGTCTGTTAAGTTCACCTGAAACATCTTATATGACCCATGGGCGATCCACGCGATCGCCTGGATAGCCTGGATTATTGCTCGACGGATTTAGAACAATGCTTCACCGTTCGTTCAGGTCAAAACCTATATAATCCTTGTGGGAAGCTAATAAGACGGCTGCCTTTGTGTATTTGTATTATGCGGTGTGGTTTTAATTATTCGCATGGATTATTTTAAGAATCTATGAGGCAAACTATATAGTTCATCGTAAAAGTTAATGTGATTTAGACGAACAGAATAATAATAATATGTATTATTAATATTTAATTAAGGTGGTTCGGAACCCACCGTAATAAAAAGTAGGTCCCGCTGAAATAGGCGATAGGAATAGTGTAGAAGTAACAACTGATCGAACCTGGGCGCCGAAATCATTAAAATTTTTTATAGGGAGAGTGTTGGTAAAAGGTGAGAAGTATGGAACGGGATTTGAAACCCTGAGGGGACCAAATATCCATTTACATATAAATATTTAATTGTAACAAAGATTCACTAGAAAAATGCAAGAATGAAATTTTCATGACTAAATTTGCTAAAACTTGGATCAACGAAAAATTGATTATGCTAACGAAAAAATTCTACACGTTGATATTAATAGATGAGTTTGGTCGATTGGATATGATTATAAAATTGTTTGTTTTACCATAATTTGTTGTATATACAGGTTAGATTAGGTCATCGCGTAATCGGGTTGTATAATGGTTTGTGCGATGATCGATGGTGTTTGGTAATCATTGTGCTCCCGCGAGCATTTTGATCGGATCGAGATGTGCTCGAAAGTTTGCGCGAATGATTGGGAACTGATTGAACGAGGGGATTGCCGCATAATTATGCTAGCAACGGGTGCTGTTGCTCGACGCCTGATTTTGTTTATGATAAAGCGATACAAACAGAAAATTCACAGCAAACTTTGTTATTTAATCAGAACGCGTTTGCAACGTTTTAATGGCAAATGTCATCCCCAGCTTGTAATCATAGAAGCACTGTCGCTTCGATATAGTTGAGCAATTAACATTATTTAACACATTTTCAAATCAGTTCTCTTCTAGTATATTTTTATTGTATTATTAATCTCTTGCTGTGTAATAACAGCGGATCTTTAAGCAAAATAATAATTTTATAAATTACAATACATTAGTAAACGAAGTAATAGCATACCGTTCGCCAAAGTCGGTCAATAAACATGCATCTGAAGAGATAATCAAAGATCTTTTACCGATTCCCCCCTTCTTTCCACTCTCACTATCGCCTTTCAATTTCAGCCTATTTTTAGCCTAAATTTCAGCGGGACCTACTCTGTTTATCAGGGTGGTTTCCGAACCACCTTTTGCCAAGAACACGTGGCCCGTTACCCAGGTAGTCACCCCCGGCATATACTGTATATCCAGGCGATCACCCATGCAAGTGCTGCTCGTGCCCAACGCTGCTTAACTAAGGTAATCGAACGAGAACATTTTTTTTTATTTCTCTTTAAACATGTTTATCGTGTAAATTTGTACAATCTTATTACAGGTATCAATAAACATATACAGACTACCACACAATATTGCATTAGCACCTAATTGCTCGCTCGCATGCGAGTCTCTTAGATATACATATCTTTGATCGGACGAGAACCGTTGTTTGCAGCGAGGCAAAATGATCATTGTCAATGTAATTCAATTGTGAATTACAATACACTGGAATAAAGTAGAAATTTAGTTTCTTTCATAATATTTTTAATAATAACGAAAATCTACTAAATATGAATGTTGTGCCATTCTTTCTGGACGAAATAAACTTCGATTCTTCAAACATAATTCGCTTGCATTAAATATGAATGATCACTTTGAAAAGCCTGTGATTATTAAAATAAAATTCATACGGGGTTAGAATTCAATCCGCGACACACAATAAGTATCTACAATCGTATCCTCGAGCGATGAATCCAAAAAGCAAGCCCCGGCAAGCAGAGCCGTCCAAGTAACCGAGTGCGGGCGCGCGCGCGGGGGTGAGATTAATCGGGCGGCCGAAAAATTCGCGTAACCCGAAGACGCGGTAAATAATCTCGCGTTCTCTTCAGGGAGTGTAGGGGTGGGAGGGTGATCGGGGGAATGGCAGGGAAGGTGGAAGAAGAGATATCCCGTTGGATCGAAACCCCGAAGCGTGTCGGAGGGAACGAGGAAACGAAAGAACAGACAAAGGGATGGACATACGCGAGCCGGCGTGCGATGAACAGAGAGAGGGGGTGAGTCTCGACGAACCGAGAGAGAAAGAGAGTTTGGTAGGATGTGGTAGGAGGAGGAGGTGGAAAAAAATCCGGGGATTTACGCGGAAAGGGCAAAATATTCCCCGCCCAGGCCTCATTCAACCCCCGAGTACGGGGTGGCTTTGGGTGAGAAGCGCGCGTCCTCATTGGCCGGGAGGCTAATATGGCGGTGTTAGGGGTTGCGTGGTGGGGCGGCTGTATGCGATATTAAGGGCTGCTTTCATGTCCGACGAGCCAGTTCGTGGTGCGCCGTCGATTGACGCATTTTCTTTTCCGAGGCTCGGAGAGCAGCCGCCGCGTGCAACCTTCAACGAGACAACCCACGGTTTTCGTACTAATTCACAGTTATCTTCTCGATTTCCCTCTTCCCTCGATTTATCTCGTTTCTTCTTCGACCCTCTCGTGCAACAAGCGCGCGCCAACGACGTTTTTCTCACGGAAGCTCCATCTACCGCGGGACCAGCGGGAAATACGATTTTCCACGGACCTTCGATCCGATAAATCGTTTGCCGAACAGTGATCCTCGAGTCGTGGACCGAACCCGCGCTTCTGATACGCTCTTTCGCCCGCCGCAAGTTGCTACAGTGACTTCCGGGGCTCGACGCCGATAAGAAGCATGGCGCAAACATACAATCAGAAGAAGAACGTGTACAGCATCGACCAGATCCTGGGACACGGTAAGGACGAAGGTACGATTTGTTTTATTGTGCGGGGAAAAATAGATCTTCCTTCCGAGGGAAATGGTGCGGAGGAGATTGGTTACCCTTTCGATGATCCAAGGAACGTTTTGCGTGAATCAATGTAGTGCCAGGTAGTTTTTTAGTTTTGTGCATTTCTGTTGCGTTTGTCTGCGATTCGGCGGTGATGCGAGCCTTTGATTGGACTTGAGAAATCGATTTATATCGTAATTAAGTCAATTCTGGGAAGATCTGCAAGGAGCAAGATACAGTTAAACCGAGCATTAGATCGTGATCTCCAAATTGTTATAATATAAGTTCTGGTATAAAACTTTTTGATATTTGTAGAAGACTGTATCTTGTTAATATTTCGTTTTTGTGGTCCTTCAGGCTGTCATAAGTTACTTTCATAATTTGTAGGAAAATTTTCGGAAATATTTCTATAGACTGTATCTTGAAAATTGTCACCTGTCATATTTGTTATGTACAGTAGAATCTCGATTATCCGAACAACATACGAGCCCTGAAACTTTCGTTCCTGCGAATAGACATCCTCATTTCAACGGATAATATACAATGTGTTAATCACAAGAAATTTTCTAATTGGATAACTAAGTTCTTCCTTCATTTTCACCGTTTGCACGCTAATAGGGACTCGGAGATATGTCATAATTCGTAAAAGTATTAACATTATCAACTTATTTCGTATTTAATAAATTATTAAAATCTCGGGCACATTGTTTACAAAACGTTCTGGAGCGAATTTTGGCTGAGATGAACTTTCCGCGAGTAGTTTCGAGAGCATAGGTCCAGTAAATAAAATTTTTCCTGAAAATTGGCAGACAATCTATAAATCAAATAGTACTATAAATCTCCTAACGTTTGCGGACACCGTCGAAGACGTTGACTAACTGCAAAAAGATATTTTATTAAAACGCTGAATACGATCGATTACGACGATCTTTAGCAGCAGACAGGTTAACGTTCTTCGAATTGAGCTGACCCGATCGAAACAGAGTTTCCAGCATCGCTATCAGAATCGGGTCCCTTCCTGGCTTGCAGCTACGCTGGTAGTGTAATATTGCACTATTATCTGGTATCTAATATCGTTAAGCAAACTAAGGTCTCGTTTACCAACATTTTATTGTCGGCGCATCGATCCGGTCGCGTTCGCGATAAGAAAAAAGTTTCCCAGTGCAACAAAGTGGGTTATCACCGTTAACCCATCGTCGGGCGCATCAGATAGCGTCGGGTAATTGTATGTCAATTTGGCGAGAGCGGTCGTTCTACAAAAAAATCGTTGAAATCGATCGATCCGTTCGAGATCGGGAAGAAACGGCGCGTCGCAGAGCCGCCGCGTGCGATCGCTCGAATTTCGATCTGGCGATCGCGCGTCCTCCGGGCTTGTTTACACACGCTAATTACCGTGGGCATTTTAAAAGGTTAATTAGGTCGGGGCTCGAATCTCCGGCGACGATCGGCGCGACGAAGACTTACGACGGGACCGGAATGGCAGCACGCGAGCTCACTGTGGTTCGCGCACGCTTGTTTGCGGGCTGACAGACTGTGTTTCGCACGGGTCTCGGCGCAACCGGCACGCAATTATTTCATTAAAACGTCCGAACCGCCCGAGGACTTCTCAAGGAACTGCGATTACGTTTTTTAAACCGCGGCAATTCCAGGCACGGTGGCACGCGCGCCGCTTTTCGCGATCAATTACCGCGCTTCCCGCACAAAGTCGCCGCAACCGCTCACATCGTCCTGGGACACGACATCCAGCTACTTTCCGGCCCTCCACGCAGACGATTAACACGTCCACTGGCATGCCATTCCCATCTGGTTGACGGAATTATTCCTCCGAAATTGAAAACTCATTTTTACGCTGATAGGCTTAGTGTGCCCTCGATCAATTACCACGCTTCCCGCACAAAGTCGCCGCAAACGCTCGCGTCGTCCTGGAATCCGACGTCCAGCGATTTTCTGTGCCTTCACGCAGACAATTAACACGCCCACTGACGTATCGGTAGTGCCGGATTGACGGAATTATTCGCCCGGAATTGAAAATTTATTTTTATCTTTGCTTGCGTTCATCGAAATGTAAAGAATTTGGGAGTGGTTGAACTTTTGCGAATTTCTTTTCACAGGTACACTGTATGAAAATCAAGTAGAATTATTTTATATTTATTGTGGAGTGCAAGCAAAAATTGTCTATTTTTTAAATATTTGTTACAGTCATTATTTATTCTTTTGTTTTTCTTTTCACTACCCTTTCTTGCTTAGATGCAAGAGATGTTCGCTTGATGGAACCTCGTAAAGATAGCTCCTCGCGTTCGGTAATTTTGACACTTAGGCCAATTTGTATCCACAGCATACTCATTAACACCAAGATCTTTTGGAAACACTCATTAAAAATACATTTAGCTAAGAATGTTGCTATTTCTATGACATGTCTTCCTCAATGCAGATTTTCGGAGCTAATGACCAGACTGTGGTATTTTTAAACTTTCATTATGGTTGTGTAAAGTGTTACATTATGTTGTTCAGAAAGTCAATTAGTAGAGTTATGACTTATAATTATTTGTAGGCTTGGCAATTTTACAAACATCGAAATACAATTCTGTTTATAATAAATTTGATGATATCGGCGCCAGGTTCGATCATTTATAGAAAAAACAACAAATGTGCAATTATTAAATCATGTTTCTAATCATGTTTCGATCGAGAAGAATTTAACCTTTATCATGGATGACGAAACAATTCTGTTTGTCCGTGATCAACATTTCACCCAACAATATATTCAACTAATTCTTGAATTCAGCAAGAAATAATTTGTCGCATTTGTGTCCAAAACGTGTGGGATATGAATACCTAAACTACCTGATCGACGTTGAACGGTTTCGTGTAGCTGCGGTCGGCTCGTTGAAAAAAAAACAACGGCGTAAAACCGTCGGAAAGAAATTAGCAGCTCGATAAGGGTCTATCGTGACTTGTAATTCAGCCATGGCGCGTTAACTCGGTCGGGAACCACCATAGGAAATTAATAAACTTACGTAAACGTACACTTATTGAGTTGCCGCGAGAAGAAAGTCGCGTGCGCGTCGATTTTTTGCGCCGGAACGATTATCCCGGGGAGTTTAACGATGAACGTATTACCCGTAAACCCTCTTACGGATTTTATTAGATTTCCGGAACGTAAAGACTCCACCGGACCTCGTGTAATCCGTTGCAGCCGGCGCGGCGTATATCTTGTCCGCAGCGCGCGCGCGGACTTCACCCCCGCACACGTTGCTCAGAAATCCAGACATTAACATTAAACTCACCGAACACTATACCCGCGTGTCCCCTGTTGCCTCAGAGAATTCACAAGATCGAATTTATTTCGATATATGCAAAAATTTTCTCGAGATAAAATCAATGAAATAATCAAGATCGTTGCTGTATAGAAAGTTGAAAAGATTTTTTCTCTTTCAATTCTTCATTCGATCTTCGAACTAGAAATAACGATTTATAAAATCAATTATACGATCATGGACTGTCTGGTAACACAGGAATGATTTACTCGAGGTACAGATAATAATGAAGTCTCGTTTGATTATTTTACGTCGCTTTTTCAACTGCTTTGGTTATTAAACGACGGGACCTACAGTTTTAAAGTGGGTTCCGAACTACCTTGGCACCACAGTTTAAATGGCTAATAATGAAGTTTATCGGCGATTATTAGATTCGATGCGGGTACAAATTATAAAATGACGAATCGCTGGTTATATTGTTCCCACGAAGAAAGACGGTGATTCAGGTGTCGGCGTTCTATTGGCCGGCAGTGTGGATTTCGTGATACACGTAGGTATACAAGTAGGAACACAGTAGCCGATGATCACTATATACAGGTGGACCGATTATTGGTCCCGGCCGATTGTGGCGCGCAGAAATCAGGATGTGTTTGCGGATTTCGAGCGTACAGTCGTCTAACATAATTAATGCGTCTGATAATACCCACGCATTGCACGTCCACCGATACGATCCGCCGGGAATTGCTTACAAATCGACGCGCTCGAGGTCACGTACCGTCAAAAGGGTAATAATGTAATCGCGGAATTTCATTTTCAATTTGATTACGGTCAATATTGTTGGCGGATGTAACCCGGCGTTGGTGCGGCCCTGCGAACGAATCGGCGAAAATTAATATTTTACCCCATAGGACGCCACGAAAATTCAATTAACCCGTCGAATACCCATCGTCCACCAAACAGACTGCCAACCAACGAATTCCACGTCACTTCTAAGTTATACTTTATTCTCCTATTGTGTCTATCACTGGTCGTTGTCTTCGTTACTTGGATATTATAGATTTGCAAATGGATTTTTCACGTTGGACGAATCACAACGGTTAGACGCTGACAGTGCACATTATCGGAAATTAATGGAAGTCTCACTTCGTGTGTCCTACGAGGTGTTACCTATTTAATCGTCAAAGAAAATTTTCTTTTATCCTGAGTTGGTACATGTAGATTGTTAATAACATATGGTTACATTTAATAAGAAATGTGTATTTGAATGAAATAGATCTTCACAAACTATTATGAATAATATCTAACTAACAGTTCTCTGTATCTCTATCGCCTAACCATATATTAATTAATTGATCAATTCTTACAGACGCAATACAGAAAATTTACATTCTTGAACATGGTCTAAATTTGGACCGAAACGTTGAATTAAATTTCATGTGACATTTAGCTTTGCTTATTGTCTCCAATTGATCGAACCAGTGCGCCAATAACATTAATTGTAATATCTAACTAAATAATAATCTATTAAAGTCACGTGCTGTTTCGCTTCATAATGGAATATCTCTCAAGTCTCTCACTTGACTGATACCCTCCTTACTCTCTCGTGATCTATCACGCACTCGCCGTTTTTCCCACTCTCTTTCTAGAATGTATTCTTACATTCAAAACAAACGTTTTTTTTCACACGGTATAAAACTTAATTTTGGTTTATTGTTTTACAGACGCAATTTTTATAATTTTTCTTGAAAGTGATCTAAAAGGAGATCGAAACGTCGAAAAATAGATTTTGTGATATTTTGCAAATAGTGTAGAAGTAACAACTGATCAATTAAAACAAATGTACCGACGTTCACGCCATCATCCACATATTCCTAAAATCAAGTCCACAGTACAAACGATCGCTAAAAATGAGTACGAATCGACTAAAAAGAGCAGAACTGGATTTCCAAAGGGTTTTCCAGGCGTCGATTCCGAATCTGCGGGTTAGCAGGAAGCAATATCTTGTTAGTATTGTCATTGGGGACTATCTTGGTCCCGAGTATCCGGCATGTGGTCATCAGCGGGGGCACGGTAAATAAATCTTTAATTTAGCGGACTGCCTTTTACGGGCCAAGCTTTCTCCCCCGGTGTTCCAACCCCTATCGGTGGGTCCGTAGATCTAATAAAAAGCAACGGAGAGTTAGGCATCAAGTGGGTGCCCCATTGTGCCCTAGCATGAAAACATAAAAATCTCTCTATTCACCGTGGATTATCCGGACGTTTGTTTGCGTAAATGTTAGTGCGATTACGCGCACACGTACGAAGAGACGCGTGTACCCGTTCCGCATTCAGTTGTCTCTCTTCCTCTCGTGATCTCTAGCGCACGCCCCCCATATATATATATATAATATGTATCTCTCTCTCTTTCCATTTAGCCATGCAACGCTGACATACGCGACCGGTTCGAACGATTCGCATCGGCGCAATCTATCGCAACTGCCGGTTAGAGCGGCACCGAAAAGTAGGATTAACGTTATTACGCACGAGTAGTAAATGCTCGTCTAATTAGTTCAAGCAAACGCGCCTAAGGGGATGACGGAACCGGCGTTGGGGGTGAGACGGACATTGAAACTCTGTCTAAGCCGACGACGGCTGTCGTTATCGCGTTATTATCTAATTCCGTGAGTAATTTTAGTATGACAGGGAATTTCGAACGATCGAAATGTGACCGCCGCGATTCTCCTCGCCGAGGTCCCGCGACTGCGATTCGTAACCCACGATTCCATTTTTAAAAACATCCGTGAAAACGACACATCTTCACGACGATCAGACTATATTTTATGGTGGGGAGTTTCTAATTTTTGAGCAGCATTATTTGCTTTTCTGTTAAACGTTGTAATGCAGACGGTTGCGTCATTAATCTTCTTGTAATCAAGAAGAATCGAACTCTAACGGGTGACTATACAGTGAGAATAATCTCATGGACGATTCGTAGTGGAGTTACAGAAGTACATGTTAAGTACACAATATAGAAACAGATAGGTAGTGATTGAGAACAGAGTAGACAGAAAAATTCGTAGTGCAAGGGGTAACCAATAACAAAACCTCAAAGCGTCGTTAACTTCCTTGGCTATGAGATACAACCACCCGAAAAGTCCCGAGTTATATCCCCTCCGTGCAAGAGTATCGGTTACCCGTGCGCCCCGTTAAACCTCTCGTAAGAAGCTAATTGTTGTCGCAGCCGAGGAAAAATTTGCATGTTACGTGTAGTTTGCTGTAATGAGCCTTGGAGCGGGTATCGATGCACCGGTGAAGACGGGACACCGAAAGGGGAGCCGGGGTGAAACGAGACAGGGTGGAAAAAACCAGTGGGGGGGTGTAGAGCTGGGAAACGAGAGAGAGAGAAAGAGCAAGATAGAGACAGAGAGTGATAGAGAAAGAGGGAAAAAGAGAGGGGTAGGTAGGGGGCAGAGCCGAAGCGAGCCGTGTGTTTCACGGCTACGCGCAAGGGTTGCATCGGGGGGTGCACCCGCGGGGCCACCAATGTACGACATGCACTCGTGATATTTGCTAATCACTGACGGCAACGGTTTTTAAGTACTATCGAGTGTGTAGGTATAGTGTACAGGCTCGCATTGATGCGTCATATTTCATACACGGCTGGATGTACAAAAAATGAAGCGCCGGGTGAGGCTTAAAATTGGCAAATCCGCCGATCGGACATGATCGGCGTATCGGGCATATATCGGGCGGCAGTCGTTGCGCGGCTTAAAAATGAAATTGCACCCACACCGACCGACCCCGCAGCATCTCCAACCCGTCCACCCCCTCCTGGTCCACTTCTCGTTGCGCGCTCTCTCTCTCTCTCTCTCTCTCTCTCTCTCTCTCTCTCTCTCTCTCTCTCTTTCTCTCTCGGTCTCTCTCCGACCATGTGTGTGCCAGCGAAACGTCAATTTCGTTTTGGCAGCGTGGACGATTTAGCTTAATCGCCCCGATCCTCTCTTGCACTCGAGCACCGAAGGCCTTGCGATCGTTTGCTGCGCGTACCTATTCAAACTTTGATACTCGCGCGACTTTAACACCATACGAATCTCCCGGCCCCCTAGGATCCCGCTAATAAGTCCGGTCCTGGTTCTTCAGTTCGTCGATGATTTGACTCTCGCCACCTGTCTCGCACTGAATAAACAGCTAGTAATAACGGTATTTAAGAATAATAATGTGCTGAAGCAAATATGACCACAGTGAAGCAACATCCAGCAACCTTTTTTTACCAAATGAAAGTGGAAGAAAGTAACGAGATGCCACAAAGAGACTTGCTCGATGTTGCTTCAGTGTTGACGTAGCTTACCGATGCGTCGTTTGTGGTCCATTGCAACCTGGCGCCGTATGAAAATCGGGAGATGACTAGGGGATTCGTGTAGCAACGAAGGTACATTTTATTTTTAGTACAGGATTGATCAAAATTGCATTGAAACATTTGTATCATACAGACATGTGTACGAACACTTGTAGAATCTTTAAACTGTAGTATATTGCATTTGTACAGCATTGTTACAACGGTTAATTCATAAGTAATTGGTCGAAAAATATAAAATGTCCAGTTATTTGAACGAAGTTAACGGAGTAATATGAAAATGGTATTCGATGATTGTTTGCGTAAATAAAATTCCCAATTACATCGTTTATGAATTACCTTCTACGTTCCACTTGTTTTATATTCTGAGCGTGTTACAGTGTCTGAAGCATGCACTTTTATTAATTGCAAAGGAAATCGGAGAGTGGGGAGCAACGCTTTGTGAAATGTGAAAATACGATTACGAACGATATCAGAGTTTATCGAGTTTCTTGCAAATGACGATTCTAATTTTTGAGATGTACAAACATTTTAAAAAATATTATGTTTATAAACATTTGCTATGCTTCCTGAACGAGTAAAAATTTCACCGAAGCCCAAAGAGATCAATCTGAAATACGGTGGTCTAAGAAACTGTTATATGTAGAGTTATTTTTTCTCGAGTAACGAATAGTACGATCTTAAATGTTGGATTTTTATCTGTTCCCAGATCACCCAGCATCATCGGATGCGATAGGCGATGGCGGCGACACGGAGCTCGGCCATTTGAGCGATCACCAAATAAACGATGCCTTGCATGATCCCCTAAACCTTGGGGAATCGGACAGACCACGCAAGGTCCGAAGATCCCGCACCACATTTACCACCTACCAGCTTCACGAGCTTGAAAAAGCTTTCGGGAACACGCAGTACCCGGACGTGTTCACTAGAGAAGAGCTGGCTATGAGGCTGGACCTCTCCGAAGCTAGAGTACAGGTGAGTTCAATTATTCCTTCGACGATATAGATAATCATAGAGATCTTCATCAACCGCCTCAAACCACTTTCCAACCCTTAATTTCACAATTGATTTCTGGGATTATTTTCGACGCTTTATTAACTCGATATCACGCCCTTCTTAATTTCTCAGCTACTCATTTTGTCGTCATTAATATGTGTATTAAAATGTTGACGTTCATTCACTGTAATTAATTTATTATTATTACATTTTTCTTTTTATAAGTTTGATTTTAAAAATGATTAAAATCTGTTCTTTGAGATCTCTTATAATCTTTATAAAATTAACCTTTCTGTCAATGAAGTATTGTATAAGTTGATAATTTCTCAAATTATAAATAGAAGCAATAAATTACTTATAATTACGTAAAACGACGCGTTGCATGTAGCAGTGGAAGCTGTTTTCAAGATACCGTGAAAACAAACAGGTTAGTCGGATCGTTTTTACGTGTGGTCGGGTAGTTTGATAGAATTATGGTTGCCGTAGGTCCTCGAAACAATCTTTAAATCCTCGAGGCAGCTTTTCGACAAGCACGATATTCGACAGTCGGAAGCGGCGTCGGGGGCTGAACGAGCGGTAACCTCAGTGTGGGCTTCTCAACTAATTACACACTATTGTACTGAAAATCTGGCCCTCCACATTGACGTCAGTAATTTCGCAAAAGACGCGCGCCAAATCATGGTCCAGATGCTACTGGAGGGTAGGGATTAATTTCATTCGAGCCAGTCGAATAGAGAGCGTGCAACTGGATCGTAATCTGCTTCGAATTTATTTTAAGGCCGCGTCTCTTGACGGCTGCAAGAGAAAGAAAAAAAAGAGTGATAGAGAGAAGGAGAACGAGAAAAAGAGAGAGACAGATTGAGGTGTGCGCGTATGTTTCAAAGCAAACGAAAGGAAGACAACAAGACGAGAAAAGCGAGAAAAAAGGAAGAACGAAAAAAAGGGGATGGGTACCATGGAAATCCACGACATAAATTTCTCCGTCACGGTTTTCACCGACTCTAGATTTCAACGACAACGAATCTAAAACCGTTGTCGGACAAATTCGTGTTGGTTAAAGTCGTCGGTCAAATCTGGAGTCGGTGAAAATCGTGTCGGGGAAATTTTTGTCGGTGATTTCCATTGGACCCAAAGGGGATACCGAATTGAGTATAGAGCGCCGCAATCGCCAGTTCACAATGATAAAGTTAAAGCGTTTTAAATAACCGGTGATTCATTGGCGCGCGTCTTTGTGATCGCGCATTATTTCTTTTGTCTCTCGTCGATGCAACTCGCAATTGAAAACACGGCCGATTTTTCGTACTAGTTTTATATACAAGATATATATATATATATATATATATATATATATATATATATATACATATATATGTGTGTGTGTGTGTTTGTGTGGGTGTATACATACATATATGTATATCTATATACATATTTTCTGCGCAGCGAGGTCTAGATCGATAAAACACGCAGTTAAAAACGATAGGCGGATGGTGTCTCCTCGACTTCAATTGCGTTTTAATCTGCTTGACATTTTTTCCCCTCCGGTCGCGCTCATTCGCTTCGAGTGCATCGGAAACACGGAAAGAGAACGGTAGTCGCAACAGGACGTTAATCCGAA
The DNA here is from genome assembly GCA_916610235.2 of Lasioglossum morio. Taxonomy (NCBI): domain Eukaryota; kingdom Metazoa; phylum Arthropoda; class Insecta; order Hymenoptera; family Halictidae; genus Lasioglossum; species Lasioglossum morio. The sequence goes on along the minus strand of OU744323.1, from coordinate 18,815,452 downwards.
CAAAAAATCCCGGGGCCCCATTAAAAAATGCATTCTTATTAGCAACGTTGCAAACCTAACCCATTAATATTTATTACACTGCCAATTTCGTGCATTTACGACGATAACGAATGCATGAAACACGAAACCGTGAAAACACTGAAAGAATGTACGAGCGGTGTTATATTATTCGGTGCTCGCAAAAATGCATTTCGTTATCTACGAATGCATACAGTGGTACTTTAGAGTAGTTTTTCAAGCTGGAATAAAAGCGGGGGTAATATAGTGGAAAATTTGGAAGGATAAAATGTTTAACAAAATGTGTTTCTACTGTTTCCCATAAATTCATAAACTCCGCAGCCCAGTTGGAACTACTCGACTGTTACCAAAAGGAACGCGTTAAACCGTAACATGCCTCGCGGTAAAGAACCAGACCGATTTTTCAACTCTGAGATCAGCCAGATCCCCTCAACAGCCGCGATTTCTACAGCATCGAAGAAACCACCCCCCGTTCCTCGGTTGAAAAGCTCCCCTCGTTGGACGTCGACGAGAGGCCACACGAAAATCGTGCGATCGCTAGCGAGATAAATATCGGCCGGCGTTCATTTGTATTATCAGTCGATCGGTCGCGAAACGAGCCCGAGGTACGTGACGCGGAATCGCGGCGCGACGACAGCTGCGGGTATTGGCGGGTTCCGCCATAAATTATGACTTTTCCATGGATGGAAATCGGTTACTCGATTAGCGTAACCATCCTGACACCCTCTGGCATACGTGCCGAAGCGGGAGAAACCGAGAGGGATGAAGAGAGAGAGAGAAAGAATCGCGTAGTCGAAGGGAGAGGGTGGCTAGATAGAGTGTAGCTAGACCGAGAGACGGATAGAAGGAGTACAGAGGAGGAGGATCGGCGAAAGAGGGACGAAGAGAGCGAGAAAGAGCGTTGTACATACCTATACAGGGGGCGGTTGTGTACGTATATAGCGGTGGAGAGAAGGGTCGTGGATGGAGCAGTCGTCGAAGGGTGGCGCGGAGCTGAAAAGAGACAGAGAGCATTCCGATTGGCCCATTGTGGTACAGCCAAGCGACAATGCCGGCAATTGGCCGTCGCTCGACAAAACCGCTAAATGATCCGCCGCGGCGCAGTGGTGCCACGGCCACTTTATTTCAATCTAGGAAATCCTCCGCTGCTCCTCCCTCGCCGCCCTCAATTCCAGATGCGAAATTACCCATTTTTCGGTATTAATGGTCGGGCCTCCGCACCTACTCCCCTCCCTCCCACACCACCCCCGCCACCTCACCCGTCGATGTATCGCGTTCGATCGTCGATCGGACCGCCGTCGATGGTAATGGAATCGCGAATCGTTTCTGTCCGCTTCCTATTCTACGCGCGACACTCTCGTATCACTCAGCTTTCGCTTTTTCTGACGGTGTCCGACGCTGACGCGACGCCGCGTTTCAATCCGACGGATTTTTTCTTCTCTTTTTTTGTCCCCCGAACTCAACCCCTCCCTCCTCACCGACGATTTTTGCCCCGATAAATACGAGTACGCCCACGCACCCCTCGCTTTCGGTGTATTGTCGTCGAAGGAACAATAGCCGGAGACAAAGGATCGCGTTTTTTCGCGGGATTGATTGAAAAAGAACTCGCAGAGGGGGTGACGTGGAAATAAAAATGGAAAGTTTGAGGATCGAAGGGGAGGGGGAAAGAGACACCGTGCGAACAGGAAATTTGCGGCGGAGACGGTGAAAACGTTACACCGAGGATTGCACGGGACACGGTGTGCGACGGTGGTGGTGTGCGGGACGGGATTCAAACTTTCGGGTTCGCGTTGGGTCGCTTAAACGACGCACTGCAAGGTTTGCGAGCACTTAGGCGTTAGCGGGGTATTCAGCAACGATTAAATAATTAACAGCAATTAGGCAATTGAATTTACCGCCCGGCCTCGCGACGTTCGCCTCTTTCTCTCGTCGGGCCGACGACCGCGCGGTTCCAGTCACTTTCAAACTTCCCCCTATAGTTCTGCCGCTGTATTTTCTACTTGCTTTGTTGTCTTTTTACCAACTGACGGTGGCCGCTCGCGATGCTTCCAAAAATTCACAAAAGAAACCATAAGTAGTCGGCATTTCTTTTCTCAATCTAAATAGATTTTTTGCTTTGCCGAATGTTGAAATACCCAAAATTTTCTAAGACGTGTAATCACATTGTAGTCTTTATTGTCGTGATTTTACGAGTAAAATATTTTAGTAAATTTTAACTGAATTTTGTAGAAATTATGAAATTATAATTGATAAAAGATTATTAAAATAGTCACCGGTAGATAACGTATGATGTATAAATATCGACTATATTTGAACTGGCAATTATTCATTTTGAATTTACCACCTAGCATCGATTGAGAACTTGTCGATCATAGTGTCTGATTGGCTGAACGTCAATACGCGTCGTTCCAATGTTTTTGTGTTTGCACTCTCTTAACGGTCTTTGTCACAGTTCAATTTAGACCAGCATGGAACTCAGTCAGTGAATTACATTCTTAAAACTTTTCTTTGTACATAGCAAGTATGGTTCTTTTGAAAAGATTATTGTACAGTCATTGTTCATCTTGTGAAATACCCAGTACATTATTTTAGTATACATATATTTACAGACGCAATGCTCCTGAAGATGATCCAAACCCGGATCGAAACGTCGAGTAAAGTTTAATTATTGCAAATCTGCTTTGTTTTGTTTATCATTGATCGAATCTGTGCGCCGAGAACATATATTAATTATATATTACAAAAATTTACGATCGAGAAATATTAACTATTATCGACTATATTTTTCGAAAAGAAAAATGTGAAATATTTCGTAGACGTGCTGTGAATAGAAAATTGATTGTTATTCGATACCGTTGACGGAAGATAGTCCGGAAAGAGAAGGTCGCGTCGGTGCGCAAGAAGATCACGCGAGGATCGACGCGTATCGGTTCGACGTCGGTGACCGCGTCGTCGTCTTGTGAAAAGCTCCGTGGCTATCCGACACAATAGGGGCAGGATGTAAAACGCAATCTGCCTCTCCTTTCTCCGTCTGTTTCGCGGGGACTGCCGGTGGCCACGAAAAATCAGAGCAGCTCAGGCGGAAAGCGAAAGCATTTATATGGCAACGGGGCCAGCGGTAACGGCGTGCCAGGGGTTTGGTAGGAAGACGAGGGGCGAGGGCAGGGGTTGCCGGCACTCAGGGGTACGGAGGAAATCAGGATAATTGTTAACAATTAGCTTAATCAACCTCGAGAGCAAGCTTTTGTTGGGTGGTTCTGATACGGCTGGCTAGGGTTCTCATGCGTCGCTGGCGTATTTTCTTCCGAGAAATAATTCGATGATTTCGCGCGACAATTGTTCCCCCAGCAAGCCAATTTCTTTTTCTTTTTAATCAACAAGATTGACTCCTTTTTTTTATTAGGTTTCGTTACTTTTTGTTCTGTTCCATTTACATGAAAATGCAAATGGTACTGCTTGTTGATTAGATCGCATAATTGGTTGACATGATATCTGTTTTCTAGCGTATCTAGCATCGAAAATTCTAGTCAGGCTGTGTTATCGCACGCATGTATGATGGTATCGTTTGGTCTGTGGATTGTGATCAATTTTCATTGAACTAAACTATTCTGTTGATTATAATTGATTCTAATCACTTATAGAGAATTCTTGAAACGAATTTTTACGCTGGCGAAGTTAATGATGTCGATTTTGAACATATTGATTTTTTTGTTGGCAGGTCTGGTTCCAAAATCGGCGTGCAAAATGGCGCAAGAAGGAGAAAGCGCTTGGCAGAGATACCAGTTTCATGCACGTGGAACAGAGCGGTGAGTTCCGATTAGAATTAAACTATTTCGCATCTGAAAAAATTAACCTAATGCCTGAAAATGTGTCCAGTTTCAGATTTTCTATTTCTTAATTACGGAAATTATGAAGACGATTTGATTAGTATCGTTTCAACAAATTCCTTACAATAAAAATTTGTAATATATCATTTTTCAGAGACAATATAATGTTATAGTCACTTTTTTAATGTTCGAAGAGTTTTGTGTTTATGTTATTTCGTTCTTTCTGTCAGCTCTTTAAAAATCACGTATTTGCCTTTTGAGCGGTAAAGGGTTAACGATTTCGTTTCCCGCGTTCAAACAAACCGACTTGTTTGGACTTTCGCTTTTCGGTTTGCTCAGGAAATCAAAAATTTTTGTAAACCCCAGGCCGTTTGCTACGCGATCAATCGTGCGGCAGTCTGTTTGCTAATATACGAGCGGGCAAGGCGCGAGAAACGTTACGAGGGGTAGATGCAATCGACGCGAATTACACCTAATTTCAGCGTCGGCCATCGCGGCCATCGCATGCGAGCGAGGCGCGACGGACCGTTTCATTTTTCATGAAAACCGGACCCTTATGCCCTGTGAAACATGTCCATACGAGAGCGAGCATCCCCTGAAAAAAAACAGGTGCATTTCGAAGAAATGCACTTTTCTTTTACTCGAATAATTACTGTCCGATGAAAAACATTGAAGCTCTACCTTTCGCGAACCGAGTGAATGAAAGTCGTGCCTTACATCGTGCGAGGTTAATTTTACCCTGGACATCTACGAGCGTATCATTTGAATTAAATTGCACTGTGAAAGAGTGTCTCATTGTTCTTTTAAGTAAGGACCGATTTACATCTGAATCTCTCTGACCGACTGACAACATAACTTTTATTTCTCACGAATGAGATTAAAGTTGTTTTATTGAGTATACGAGTTTAAAAATTTTGTTGACACATTCATATTTTCATTTTGTTAATATCCCATGAAATATAAAACTCAAATTTACATATAAGATTTACAATTGAAGATTATTAAATACAACATTTTTTTATCTATGTATTTAGGTCCTAACTTTTTTTTAAAGTGTAAAAGAAACGCAACCATAATAATTGTTAGTAAGATACACCGAGTACGAGCACGTTTTTCGATCACAAACGAGACTGTATCGATCTTTGTATAATGGTGGTAGGGTCTATTCTGACCCAGGATGCTACAAGAGTTCCATGCAACTCCATTCGACCCCTTAACATCATAAATGCAACAGTACATGAACAGACACGAGCACCGTTGTTTGTAAAGTCCAGAAAAACTTCCGTCATCCGTGGGTTAAATCGAAAATCAAAATCCGAGTATATTCAATACAAAGATGAAAGTGGTGCTGCAGCATAGCTTCAGGACACAAGGGGTTAATTTCGTTTTGCTCCGTTCGCTGGCCGCACAATTTCCGTTGCATGCAGGCGGATCTCTGTGCGAACAGATGGCCATCAATTTTCAGGAGATCTAGTAGTGCATAGGCGTGGACGGAGAACGTCTTCGCGCTAACAAATCAAATATTCCATTCATTGATTAACTGTAATTTTCTTAACTCTGCAAAATAGAAAGACAATTGACAAACAAATTTCATTATATAAATTACGTTAACCAGCCTCGAGTGCCGCGTAATTTGCTGATTGAAAAAAAAACAACAATTTTGACACAACTTCTTAACACATTACCGACCGGTGATTATTGCATATTTTTGAAAACTGTATGGTACATGGGTAAATTTTCATTTAGCATTTAGTATGAACTAACTAAGTCACCCTCAATAACGTCGTATAATAGTTTCATTTAAGATTGCAATGTCAAAGAAAATTTCTATGCTTTTTTTTTGGTACAGCAGGATTATTGAAAATCCTATTAACACGTTGACTGCCACGCGTGTTTACAACAAAATCCCCGTCAGGCCACCCGTGCCACTGTAAGATGCGTGCTCTGCTATCGACATGTCTGTTTACATTTCTTTCGGTACTCTCACTCCGATACCTGCTACGATGCTCACTTATCACGTAATTACTCTGCACGAGCAGTTGTAATCTTTGCTCCCGATGAGAATTTTTGCTGTCACCCGTATTCGGGTGACATGGCAGTTAACGTGTTAATAGGATTTCGGTCGGTAAAGTGTTAAGCGAGCTAATGCAAACCTTCCGAAGAAATGTTAACGTGAATTCGAGCAAGCGCAGCTGGACCGCAGGATGTCAGTCGGTTGTCCCCTTCGGACCGCAAAGGGCCAGCCAACAACCCTTTCACCTAGTGACCAACCCCCGGCGAGATTCGCAGAAACAATGAACTAAAACCCGTGCAAAACTGTGTGATTACAGGTGTGAACGAGCTGTCCCTTCACGCCCGTTTACTCCAATCGGCCGGCGGTATGCCAGGTGCGGACCCGTCGGGGGGGTCGGGGGGTACGTTCCCCTGGTTCATCCCGCCGGTGTTCCCACCACCTTGGCCTACCAGCGCGCCTAAACTGCCGCCCCTGCACGCGATCCTGTCGCAGTACATTGGGCTGCCACTACCCCAGAACCTGGCGTCTCTCAGCACGGTGCTTCCGGTCGGACTGAACCCAGCCTCGACCTTGAACCACGGTAACGTCAACGGACACGCGCTTGGCACCCACCTACACGGACACCCTCTGAACCTCGGTGTGCAAAGCCTGCCCCAGAACCTAAGTTCGAAACACGATAAAGAAGAGGACTCGGCATCGTCCGACGACGAGATCAGGAGGCAGAGCGCTGAGGTGCTGAGAGTGAAGGCTGAGGAGGTCCTGCGCAAGGTGGACAATTAATAGAGGACCGCTGGGTAGCTCGGGGAAGACCCTGTTGCTGGTGGTTTAGGGACTGTGATTGTCAGACGCCTTGGACCTGGTGTCTGATGATCCAAGGACGTGTACAGTTGGTGAATCGTTTGGCCATTGTAGATGAACTCTAAGATGATGAAGCGTTGGCCTATTGTAGAGGGACTCTAAGGATTTCGGAGTTAGAAGTGAAGGAGTGAGGGACTGGGTACGCAGAGGGTCGCCTCTGGACTGTGATTGTCAGATGCCTTAAAGTCTGGTGTCTGATGATAATAGAGAGATGTGCGTGTACAGTTTGGTTTATAGAGGGTAGAGGTATGTAGAAAGCTCCCCCGAGGGTTTACCTCGAGAGGTGATTTCTCGAACGGAACGCAACGTAGTCTATCATCGCGTGACAATTGGGACCGTTCCGATAATTGCTGGCATGTTAGCAAGGCTTTATGTTAAGTTGAATGCTCTTTGAACCGCTGGCGGTCTTTCGAAAGCATTTGTTACTCTTATTTTGATCTTATTATTTTCTGTTAAGCGTTACGACTCACCGAGGATTATTTCTAAAAGAAAATCAGAATTATATGTTGCGATAAGAATATGTTGATAGAGATGCGGCTTTAAAAAGTATTGACTTTATTGGTTAGCCTGATTGCAGAATTTATTCGAAGTATCCCTCTTTCGATTAATCGAGACTACAAACGCGAACAGTCTTAGCGAAACACGAACTTTCTTAGTGGACCCGGTTTCCTTAGAAGTCGCAACGACGATTGGTACGAATTGTAGCGGACGAAGAATTTTTGTAATATACATGTATCATACACTGACGTGCGTATATGTAGAAACACGTACGGTTACCCCCGTGTACATATGTAGTTAATTAATTACGCCAAGAGAAAATATATGATACTAATGACACTTGTGGACGTTTCATTTCCATCATTCATCCCTTCACCTTTCGACAATGAAACATCGGTTCTAATGAGCCGCAAATAATTTAGTACGCATGGAAATCGTTCAATTCCACTTTTGTATTTGTATTGAATTGTGTATAAATTGTTTCCCTAAAGTGACACAATAGTGACAGATGAATATAATTGAAAGTTAATTAATTAGACAGAACTCTTTTAAATTCCTTCTTTGCAACTGATAAACTATGGTATGATAACACAAAATTAAATGAAGATTATTTTTCAGTATATTGCTTTTAAAGACATAAAATACATTACGAATAATATAGGGAACACAGATTCATGAAAAAAGGCATTCGCTCAATATTGCTCGTTAGCGGCAAACATGGGTATACGGCTAATAAAGATCAACGGGTCCTAAACTGCGTGTCCGTATACGCGTCGTAATATTCCATGCATTACGTCCGGGGCGCGTTCTCGCCTAATGAACGTATTTTCCCCGCTCTGCCGCCCCCGATTCTGTGAGAACCGAGTTAACAGTGTCGCGCGGCGAAATCGCTTCCGTGTCATTAATCACGAAAAGATTTCGGTGACGACGATTTCCTGAATCCGGGATTGTGTGCCGGGGGTACACAGCTGGCGCAGGTCTTTTCTGTGCCCCCTTTGGTGCCACGGGGGCCACGGAATTCGATTCCCACGGGCGAGTTTCGGTGTAAACATCGCCGATGCCCCGTTTAATCGTGTCCACCCCCCCTCCCTCCCTTTTTCCAGCCTTCCCACGTGGCCTGACAGGTACGCTCATCCTGGTAACACGCACAACGGCAATTACAATCCGACCAATTTATCCGTCTTATCAGGAATTTATCGCGACGACACAGACGCGACAATTATCGTTATCGTTATTGAACTGGCCGACTCCGGTCGCGCGCGGCCGAGGGGCCAAAGCACGGGGAAGTAATTATTGCGCCACCTGCGCCAGGACGATCGTCATCGGACCGTCTCGATAAGATCATGCGATACCACAACTCTGCGGGAAACGTTGCGGCTAGCTTCCTGACCGAGCTTTCCTACTATGACACAGGGTGTCCGCAAACGTTCATCGCGATTCTAACACAACGGACCAAACCGCTATGAAATTATCAAATATTGTCGGACATTTATCTTTCCCCTCTCTAACCCGATCTTTTTCTACGCGACGGTGTATATTTATTCAGCCTCGAAAAACATTAGATTACATTCACTCGTGCTGACGCCTAGCGAGTGTTGAAAAACATATTACACGAAGCCAAATTATTAGGTACGAATTCAGAAACAACAGTAAAAAAATTTTAATTTGCTGATTCATTTCTGTAATGGAAGTAGGCTAAGTACAAACATTTTGAGTTTCGAACGATACCAATTTCGCGTGCATTTAGCCATCGGTGGTGATTCTATAGCTGTTTACATTTGTGAACACCCTGTATTTCTGGCTCGTTTCGTTCCGTTCCCATCGTGGGAGTATTCCCTCCATGGGGGTGGAAGTTGTAACACGCGAGGGTGTCGCCTAATTACAAATAGGTTGAACGAATTACGTGGTGAGTTTTAGGTACGATATTTTATGGAGATAGTGTGCTGGCCAATTATGTCGGAATGTTTACTGGAAAGTAGTATGACTAATATTAACGTTATTAAACAATGTAACTAGCAAGTTCGTGGAAAGTGGTCAATTCAATTTAATCATGGTCAATGTAATTTAATTTTTCAAGAAAGATTACACCGTGTAAAATTCCTGGTATTTATTTCGAGACTGCCGGAGAAACCGAGTCACTTCGGTACTTAAGAAACTCGCATTGAATGTTCACCGTAAATCGTTCAAGCGAAATACCTGGGATCCGTTGAATACTACGGTATATTTTGTGTCATCGTTTAGTAATCAGACTTGAAAAGGAAACGGTTTCTTTTCGGCAGAATTAACTCGGTGCTGAAACGAATTATAAAAAATATTATCTCACCAACGAGCTCCGAGGAATCGTTTAATTAATCTGCACTTTCCTCGCAGAATTTTCGACGAGAACGCGAAAAGTCTGCGTCGGGAGGAACGGTCTCGCCGCACTCGAGATACCTACTCCGCAGACATGTTATATTCGCAGCATTAGAAAGAGCACGCGCATGCTTTCGAAATTTCTTCCCCCGCCCGCGTTTTAGCTCAACAACCGTGTCGCATAATGCAGTAAAGTTCCGCTAAATGGAACCACTAGAACGAGAAAGAAACGCTCCGGGTCCACTTTCTCCCTGCTTTCATTCGCGGTGCCGTATCGTAAGCATTCGCACCTTTACCTGTCCGCGGCACACAGTTGCCGATACTCGTCGAACAACCGACAAATCCGCGCCTCGAAAAATCACCTAGGACCGAGACAACATTTCACGTTGGACAGTTCGGCCATTAGCACACCTCCTGCCAAATTACCTTCCATTCCGCGCGGCTCAAGAAAACACGCGGCGCAATTTTCACCGATGCTCGAAAATTTCGCTCGAGTGTGCGGAAAGCAAAGACCAATTTCAAAGGACTCGGGGCCGGTGTCAAATTGCCGGGAGCCGGACACATGTCGAATGTAATAAACTTCTAATAAACGGTGTATTACAAAAATTTAATAAACGTTTATTATTCGTTGGAATTTAATTGCCGCGGCCGGAAAAGTTGCTGGCCGCCGTTTTCGACCTCGGCCGCGGAACGATTTTGCTTCCTCTTTATTTTTGCCCGCGTTGTCGTGCCCGCGTAATCATATGTTTTAAGAGCGGAACACGGAGAGAGAGAGAGAGAGCGAGAGAAAGGGAGCGAGACACACACACACAGAGAGAGAGAGAGAGAGAGAGAGAGAGAGAGAGAGAAGGGGGTGTGGGGATGGTCGAGGGATCAGAGTTGAATACCACTGATCGCGATCGCGACGGCTACGAAGGACAATTAGATTAAAAGCAGCGCCTCTCGCGGCGGCTTGAGATCCATTAGTGCCCATTGTACCACCCCATTTGTACCCCCGACGCAACCACCCCCGTGTGCCGTTACTTCAGCCCCTTCCGCCTTCATCCCCCGAGCACAGCCACCACCATCTCGAAGCCAGGTACTTATTCTCAATAGTAATATGCTCACTTCATACTTCCATCCGCCCCCGCGCGTTCCCCTCCGCACCCTCGCCCTCTTTTCCTGGCTTCGACACCCACGAACACGTCCCTCCCTCTTTCTTCGGCCTCGCTCTCGCACACTCCCGTACCTTCCCCCCTTTTCACTCGCTCTCTCTCTCTCTCTCTCTCTCTCTCTCTCTCTTTCTCTCTCTCTCTCTCTCTCTCGCGCTCGTAGTCGTTGTTCGTTTCTCTTCAGCCATTCTTGAGAAGCGGAAAGTCGCGAGAAGTGGCACGGTCTGAAAAGATTTCTCCGCTTGTGGAAATCACTAGCTGCTGATACGCGTCCAAGAACACCGGCATTAATGATACCTTGAATGACATCAATTAGTCCATCTGCCGTGATAAACCTCCATCGTCGAGATTACTACCTATTCCGACGGCTTCTTCCCTCCGCCTCCGCGACACAAACGATCACTGCGACCGAGTCTCGCTGTCAAACTTTGTTGGAGACGATGGCTACGGAGAAGACAGTGCTGCAGTTCTAGGAACTCGCCGATTTCTCTGCTGTTCCGATCACACCTGCTTTAATGATCCTTAGAAATTCAAGCACAATTTAGCGAAAACATTTTCTAGGAACTGTTCGATAACTACAGTGACTTTCATTAATACTAAAATTACCACTGCCGATCAAATGGCCGATTTCATATTTTTTATTCTATAATTATTGAGGCTTTCATACATTTTTTTTTTTGAACGTGTGATAAATGAATTTTGAAAGATAGTTCGTAATCAAAAATTATGCCTAAAAACCGAGTGGAGCAGCTAGATTTGATGAGGCAACCATCTACTGAAATTTCAGTTTGTCCAGGAAAGATCTTTTTGTTATTAAAGTGAAGGAGATCTGTTTTCTGTGGGCCTAGTTCCAATCCTAATGAAAGAAGGTTACATTTTATAATGGAAATAGATCTTTCTATAAGATGTTTACATTCGCTTAATGGAGAAATTCTTGAATAAACTGCAATATCGTCTGCGAATTGAGATATACAAATATTTTTTGGCAAATTGTTAGTGAAATTACAAAGTTGCTTCTACGGGGAATATTTTAATAAATGTATTTTTTATTCAAGCACATATCGTAATAAAAATTGCATAAAATCAATACCGACATCGCGACAACTTTTTAAAATATTGAACCACACGACTTGGATTTCTTCTTCGAGAAGTTAGAACAATTAAAATGCGTTTTTGCACTTTCAGGAAAGAAGGTACGTCGATTAACAGTAGGATAGAATAAGTCGTTGAAGTGTTCACGATTCGTGCACGGGTTATGTGGAACGCAGACAAAATGGAATTAATACGGGGCAGTATGCTGAACGAACTCGAGCTTATAATGTTTCGAGTAAAATCGCATACGTTACGAGTGGAATGTCTTTGGAAGGTAATATCGTGGAGAGCCGAAAACTATTCCGAAAGATTTTCCGGCACAATCGTATCGTTCCCTCCGGTGCAACCGATCCCGAGCAGCATTGTACGTATGGTGGTTCTATTTTCAAGAGCCACCCCGTACTCTCCAGCGCGGCTTACAAATTGTAGATACAATTTAAACACGAGGGAAATTCGCGGACGAGAAACACGATCCCCACGGCGAGGCGCGCCGTGTTCCGAGTCGGGCGACGTAAGCACAACACATTCTTGGGTCGGTAATTAAACGCTCGGAGGAAACGCCGTGGCGGAGCCGCTCTTAAAGAAACGGGAAAATGAAATAATTCCAGTCGCCGAGGCTTGCAGAGAAAACGCTCCGCCGGAAGAGATTAATTAGACTCTCTTTGGCCGGGAATGAAATTTCTCGCGAAAGATTAAGTTCTACTCCGTGGGGGAGGTTGCACGCGGAGCCGACCACATGTCCCGAGACGAGAAAATATACCGGCGGTGACTCCGTCGCTTTCCCCAGACGTTGTCCAACGATACCGGAGCAAACGAAACTGTTGTCGGTTTCAAACATAAATGATTAGTTTTATTCACTAGTTGATATCGGCGCTACAGGTTCGATCACAGATACAAAAATTAACAATTTTGTAGTATTATAATTTCATTCTAATACAGTATTATAATTGAAATTCGCGCCGAATATTGATTCTTAGGTTCTTGATCCTTGACATACGATTGGCTAGTTAGATTTACGATATTCTTTTGTCTCCCGTCTTGACTTTGCCAGTTACAGTTCAGTACAGTCTTATTGACTAGTACCATTTCACTTATTTTGATTTCATTCTGTTTTTTCACAATTAGCTGGTATGTATAAATACCTAATTTTCACAACTATTAAATAGTCAGTTTAATGAATAACAAAATTTTATTACTTTAATTTTCACAGACGCGGACTTTTCTTGATGATGGTTCAAAACTGAACCGAAACGTTGGAATTATAATACTGCAAAATTGCTAATTTTTGTATTTGTGATCGAACCTGTAGCGCCGAGATATCATATAGTAAAAATGGAGAATATAAAAATGATTAGTTTTATTCACTAGGTATAATTTTAATTAAAGAAGAAAATACACGTACAGACGTGTGCCGGTGTTCCTTAAGAGGTAAAGCTATTCAAATATTGTGAGACTCTTTCGATCTCTGATTTTAGTCGTAGAGAACCTAGTCGGGCGTGAGTAAACGTCGCGAGATCATTGCACCGATAAAAACGGCCAATTAGGGTGTTAGCTGGGTCGAGCTAGCATTCCCGAAAATTTCAAAAGAATGTTTCCGACGGTGCTTGGACACCCGGTGCGTAAGAAATTCCACGCGAAGACGCGGGACGACAGTCGGAGCCGGTGATGCGGATGTTTGAGAACCGCGTCCCGTTCACACGTTGTGAAGCTGAGTGTACGATTATGCTTAAAAATTAGTGTCGTTGCGTTCGAACGTGGTACACGCGGTGCGCACACACTTCATTAAGGCCATTAGAGGGCATCTAGGCACAGCAAGGCAACGACCTGCAACCCCCGAGCCGATCTTTTCGTCTTTTCAGCCCCCTCGAAGGGTGACCGACAATAATGGCTTTTACGCCGATAGGCTTACACCAGATATCGTGAGCACCCTGTTCTCTCGCAGCCCTCGAAATTGAGATACCTGCGGTCCAGAGAACTTTTCTCCACGTCTCGCGGTACCCGATCGCTAAATTGGTCATGACACCCGTGATCATGCGGTGGCCTTGTGCGATCGTGCGACCACTTCTACTTCGACGAGCCACGAATTTTATTCCTGTGAAACAATCGGTAATCTAATTGCTTGTTCTCTTTTGTTGAATTGCGAGCACGTTGAACAGTGAGCTAATTTCAGTATGTACTTCCTTCATAGTCCAGTCGGCAGATCGAAAAAAAGGCGTCTACCTGGAAAGTATTCCGAACTTAATGAAATTTTGACACGTAATTTAGGGGTTCAAAAAAAAGTGATGCCTCTCCGTCTTTAATGATTGTTTAAACGATCATAATGTATTACTATTGCACATCACTGGATTCGCGAAAGTCTAGAGAATCTTTCGCTGTAAAGAATAATACAATATCTTTTATAATAACATCATAATATCTATTCAAAGTCGAAAAACGTGTTTTTTTTCAAACTCAAATTTCTCAAAAACTGTGCGTGTAGCAGAAAAATTAAGGCCATATTCGGAATCAGCGCTAAAAGCTGTATAAGATATACTCAACAGTTATATGGAAACATTTTTGTTGTTGGACAGTGTAATTTGCTCTGTCTTTCCCTATATTGGTCAGTTGTCACTTATATTCTTAATTTTGAACTCGGTGCCTATTTGGTCAAAAAAAGATTGACAGGGAAATATGAAGGCAATTTAATGCTCTTTCCAAAAATGGAAAACAAAAGTTCTTAGAAACCACGGTTTTTCAGTAATAAGCGAAAAACCAAAACAAGGTAATAAAAATCGTGGTTTGTTCCCCCTCCCCAAGTTAGCACAGGGTCCTCGAGGTCGAAAACTGAGATTCGACACCCCAGAGTACCCCTAAATTACGTGTCAAAATATCATTAAGTTCGGAATACTTTTCAGGTATAAGTACCTGGCGAGTGGACTATCATGGGAGAAATTCGTAAAGAAAATTCGCACTTTTGTTTGAAATGTTTCAGTAAAGTTTGTAGGAAAAGTGTACCAATAAATTAAAATTACCAATAATTTTGAGCAATTAGATGGCAGAAGGTCCCAATGTTCATCATCATCATATTTTATCCGGAGACCCGTCGCGGATCGGGTATCGAAATACTCGAATATTGGATAACTTATCGAATTACAACGCCATTTTAGTAGATCATTAATTTATTAAATCGGAGCCGCATAAATGATGCACGCGTGTTCGTTTCGCCCCGTGGATTGACCAAGATTCTGTATTTATTCTCAGTCGCGTATTAATAAATATTGTTATCTATAAATCGTCGTCGCTACGTAAAGCGATTACGCAAAGATATCGAAGCATTAATGAGTAAACCCGATCACCTGAAATATCGGCGGCGATGTTCCGGAAATTAAGGAAATCGGTGGTCGGGTTGGTCGGTGGCTTGAAATTGGCGAAACCCCGCGAGGATGATTTGCTCCGTTTGCAAAAATCTGACGGGGGTTGCGTCGACGCTGAATCGTCGTCGCCGCGTTAAGAGGTCGGGCTTTTTTCGATCCAGTTTTAAAAGGTTCGAGGCTGATTCCATCAAAGATGGTTTTCGTGACAGAAAAACGGGGGGGCCCAGGCCGATCGGATGCTCCGGCTCGTTGAAAAGATCAAAGCTCACGGCATTCTAATGGATCGTGGAACGAGGTCTTTCACACTCGATCAATTTTCTCGAATGAGGCGGTTTTCGCGGGATAAAAGGTGCATCAAGCCATGCACGGACACGTAGACACGCATCGGGGGTCTCAATACCGCGTTAAAGGTGTCTCGAACACGAACAAATTCTGAAGAAAGCTGCACAAAGTGCACCGAGCATTTTAAACTTCGCTAGATCACTAGATTTCATTTCCAAACAATTAGACCCGGCCGCAGTCGTACCGTAGGATCGAACAAATTAATTTGTCATCTACAGTGTCAATATATATATATATTGTTCCTCTAAGGGTTACAATTTAATACACCTCCTCCTTTGTTTTTCTTTCCCTTTTATCTTACCGTTAAGCACTTAACTCTACTTATCTTAACACATTACCTACCGAAAGCCCATTAACACGTTAACTGCCATGTCACTCGAATACGGGTGACAGCAAAAATTCTCATCGGGTGCAAAGATTACAACTGCTCGTGCAGAGTAATTACGTGATAAGTGAGGATCGTAGCAGGTATCGGAGTGAGAGTACCGAAAGGAATGTAAACAGACATGGGATAGCAGAGCACGCATCTTACAGTGGCACGAGTGGCCTGACGGGGATTTTGTTGTAAACACGCGTGGCGGTCAACGTGTTAATAGGAATTTGAATAATTGTGCTGTACCAAAGAAGGCACAGAAATTTTCTTTAACATTACAATCTTAAATGAAACTATTATATGGGGTTAATGAGGATCACTTGTTGATTCGCAACGAAAATTGCTGTTGCTATTGAAGGTTTCATTAAAAAGTGTTTAGCCATGTACCATAGATATTTCAAAATTATACAATAATAACCAGTCGGTAATGTGTTAACTTAAATTAACTTGCATTCCTAACTTATCCTAGGCTTACATTACCTTAAACATTACTTACAGCTAAAGATAGAGAGAGAGAGAGAAAACGGCTATACATATACAAAAATCTACAGTGTCAATATAGTTTTGTGCTTGCCGCGAAATTATCGGGGGAGTAACAGAAGATGGTGGATTTCATATGTCTTTATTATAATATTCATGTATCTTCAGTATCCTATTCTGTTTTGTAAATTTTTATATTCTCTGTATTGTACGTATTGTATTTTGTATTTCAATTATGTTGAAATAAATCTCATATGAGTGTAGGAACAGAGCGTGGGAAGTAAAAGAAAACTCTCAGATTGACGACACAAATGGACATATAATATTTTAACTAACACATAAATTCACGCGTAATCGCAGTCGCTGAGGTATATCGTCGCTTCGATTCACTGTCGCTGTTACCCAAAACGGTCGCTCCACGTTATAATTCTCTCCTTATATACGTTTGGTTATATTCGCTCTCATTTTGTCTCAAGCGTCCTTCGCATTCGCACCTTTGTGTTCTTACCTTTAGTTTTGTCAACAAACTCGGCCTTCCGAGTTTGTTGCTCTCGCTTTTTCTGAGATCCGCGATCGTACCCATATGATCGGGCTTCCTCGGTCATTGCTCTCTACATGAGTTTTGCTATAACAAACAAAAAAAAAGATGGTGGATTTTCTGGTTTGCTAAATTGAATCTCGTCGGTACGGTTAGCGTTAAATCGCAATCTGCTCGACGATTAGCATTCATCGGCAAATCAGTGGCCGCGGTGAAGCCCGTGCCACTCGAATCGTCTAACTACGTCTTCCGGTGCTCCTAGGGGACATTACCCGTCATCTTGGTCCTCTGACGGCCCTTAACTAAAAATCGAAGTCGATCAATCGAGACGTTTGCGTGCTCGAGGTGCTCGCCGGCTATCGGACTCGAAGGAACCCGCGGTCCCCGTGACGGAAGAGATCTCCGGTCCGGTAAGAAGACCGTCATTATCAAACCGTCTGCTGTTCTTGCGCAGCAAAGGGAGACAGCGAGCGAGAACTACTCGGTTCTGTATCCGTTTAGCCCTAAAGTGCTTTTACGGTGGTTTAAGGGGCGGGTTTAATGGCCGTTTAAGGGGATTTCGGTGGATAATTAGCGGTGCTGGTGGAGAAGAAAAAAAAAAGGAGAGAGAGAGAGAGAGAGAAAAAAGGAAGAATCGTCTACCGGGTGTGTATACGGCTTTTCACACCGAAAGCCGCGACAAAGGGGGTCGGTTACACGATTACAAGGCGTCGGGAGACCCTATCGGCGATTGGCTGATGCGCGAGGAACACGGTGCTCCTATTGGAGGTTACAAAAGCCTGGCCGATCGTCTGTACTCGAAAGCACAACAGGCTCGTCGGTACGGAAGCGTGGAAGGAGATTTCTCCGGGTCTCGTTTTCTCTTGAATGGGGCCCCATGGTCAGCCCCCCGCGGCGCACAGGCAGATGCAGACACCCGGTATATTGGTGTGTGCGTGTACACCGAGCACCTCGTACCGAGGCCGCATAATAATCTCGTCGCGCAGTGTTTGGCCACAGAAGTATCTTTTATTGTAATTCCGGTGCGGCCCAAAACGAGACCCCTCGAGAGGTGTAAGCTTACAAGCTTTTTACTCTCTCTCTCTACGACGCCCGTGCCCCGATGCCTCGGAAAGTGCACCGGGGAAAGGAGACACTCTGTACCCTACTCCCTTTCGCTCTTTTCTTTCTTCCTTTCATTCTTTCTCTTTTCCTTTTTCTCTTGCCCTCCTCGCGAGGTGAAACGAGTCGTTTCGCGTGCCACCCGCGGCTATCGAACGGATCCGCGCGGGTTACGTGTCTCGCTGGACAAACAAAAGTAGTCTTTCCGGTGACACATATACGGGGACGCTTTGTTTAACGCAGCCATGAATTTCATCGATACTTGATAACGGCTCGATTCGCACGGAACGAGGGATTACCACCGGCGCGTTTGTTCTCGGGACGCTGAAATCGATTGCCCGGTTGCTCTTAGTTAAGGGGCTGCTATCTAAACGCGACGATACATTTTTTCACTGTTGCAAGTGGTAGGATTGTATAAATATTCAATTCTCGATCGTAAATGTTTTAATAACTAAGATTTTTTATTTCTTCTCGGCGCTACGGTTCGATCATTATGTTACATTACTGTAATTTTTATACAAATGCTTATTCCTCAGCGATATACATCGGTGGTTCACCAAATGTGACCGGTGTTGAATGATAAATATCCTGTTGCATATAGTTAGCGGGTTATTTTTAACTTATGTGATGTCACCCATAAAAGGAAAGGAACGTTTCGTCCTGGACCTGCTAGAGTACTCTTCGGTAAGGCTATCTAGCGGGTCCTGCCTTAGACGTTGGGATGTTGGAAGGCGTTTGCGGAACGTGTATATCACGTTGACTGCCACGCGTGTTTACAACAAAATCCCCGTCAGGCCACCCGTGCCACTGTAAGATGCGTGCTCTGCTATCGGCATGTCTGTTTACATTTCTTTCGGTACTCTCACTCCGATACCTGCTACGATCCTCACTTATCACGTAATTACTCTGCACGAGCAGTTGTAATCTTTGCTCCCGATGAGAATTTTTGCTGTCACCCGTATACGGGTGATATGGCAGTTAACGTGATCTACAAATAGGAGACGGATCAAGTACTAGCGAGAAAGGCTCTTAATTGTCCAGGTAAAATTGTATGTTGGAAATGTAGCGCGACGAAGAAATCGTGAGGTTTCACCTCAAATTGAAGAGAAATCGTAGAAAATCGAAGTAACATGTTCTTCTATTCCACTTTTATTTTTTTCAAATTGCACCTGCTCGATTTAGTCACGAATGCATGAAATCCGTAGTTTATCGATCGAAAAAATTCCCCGTATCGGATTGTACAATCACGATCAAGTTTCGCGACAAGAAATACGAACGAATTGATCGCGCGACCAAATGAAAAACGTTTGAAATATCTGTTTCAGGACAAATTAACCCGGTGAAAGGGCGCGTTAATGCGTCGAGCGGGTTACACTCGTTACATCGTGTTACGGGACAATAGGTTTTTTAATGTTATTTGGCCAGACGGAAAGCGTGTTTGGTAAAGCACGACTTTGACGTATTCCACCGACATAAATTAATCGCGTCACTAATTTTCAGCTGGCGATGTGCAATCTAATAAAGCGTGAGACACGAAGGGCTGCAGGTACACTTTGATAAACCATCCGTTCCCCGTCTCTCGGCTGTAATATTACATTACATTAAGCTGATTATCTCTGTCGCGCGGTTGTACATACTTTTTATCGGGGCGGCCTTAGATCGTGCCGCAATTCACGGGCTCGCTCGCTCGTTCCCTCTTTGCACGAATAAAAATCGGGTTGCAGCCGCAAAAACTGACACGCTCGTCGACGTTTTGCGTCCCGGTTCGCTTTACAGTCGTCGCGTTTAACAAAGACAATCAACCACCCATCCCCTCCCCCTACCTCCGCACAAAAATTCCATAACCAACCCAAATGAACGTCCGAACTTCAATTTGCCTCATGACACAGTTAATAAATTACTTTCGGCCGGCTGCCGACATTTTACCGCGGTTCTATCCGTTTGCTACGGAGCAAGAACTACTTACTAGACGAGTCGAAACGTTTTAAAATTATTCATTTTATGATTGTCGATGGGTCGATGGTATGAGCAGGTTTTCGTAGAAAATTGTCATGTTTAGATATCAATTTTGAAAATTTAAGAATATGAACTTGAACGTGAATTGAGAACAAGAGCGGGTTTTCAAACACTTCAAGCGAAATCTACTTATGGATTAATTAATCCAATGAATCGCATTATCTCAAAATCATGCACTATTTATAATCGTATTGATTTTTTTCAGTGATGCTATACAAAATTTTAAAATGCAACTACGTTGGATTATATGATAATACCATATCGATTGTACCATTATTAAATTTTTTTTCTGCATGTCCTTTCATTGTTATTACACGAACAGTGTTGTATCTTTCTCTTTTTTTTCTTTCCTTTGATATTGTATACACTTATGTAAAAGGGCTTCAGTCCGTCTATAATAAATAATAATAATAATAATGGACGTATAATCTTGAGTTTATTGAATTTATTAAAGAAAAAAGAATTGCTTCTGTCGTGTACAAAATTTTTTTAGACGTTAAAAGATGTGCCATTAAAAAAAGATAGTAACGAAAGTGTTCCAAATAATCTAATGTATTACATGAAATTTAAACATTGCTTCTCGACTGACGTATGTATTGTCCTAATTTGATTTTGATAACATACATACATGTGCAAATAAGACTTTCTGAAGTTGCTCGATTTTCCCCGATCAAAAATGCAACGTATGGTACATTAATAAGGTCGTCCTTTGGTCGGGTCAGTTGTTTTAATGAAATTATGATGACTGAAAGTTGTTGAAATATTTTATGAATATCTATTACAACAGAAATGTTGGTCACCAACTTAAATGACTTGTAAATCACTTATTATATACGATATTATAATATTATTATTGCCTGTAATAATTGCTCTTTCAGGTGCACCCGAAATTTCTTAATTTACATTTCTCCAAAACCTAGCCAATAAGGGTAGTTGTGTAAAGACAATTCTTCAGTCTGGCAAATAAATAAAAGCACAATTAGATTCCCGATCCCGAACACCGTAAAACCGTTCTGTTTGCAATTAATAATGTAGAATCGACAGAGACCTGAATTTCGTCGAACGTTTTGCGATTCTGGTCCAGTGTGCGTCGCGCATCGCATCGGCTTGAAATATTACGCGAAAATTCCCTGGTCGCCGAAGACCTTACTTAATACACTCGGGCTCGGTGCACGGCCCCTTAAACCCTTTTGTGCTCGAACAGCACGCTTTGAACTCGTCGAATTCGCCGAGAGAAATCGAAAGTATTCGAGGCTGGGTGTGCAGAGCAGCGCACCACCCCCGATCGGCAAAACGGAATACGATGGGGAAAGGGGACACGGGGATAGTAGAAATTAGGGGGAGGGGGTAGTAGAGGGACAGGGCACCGGCAGATATCGTCGAAGATTCGTGGAACAGACAGAATGTAGGACGAGAGGCAGAACGCGGCAACCGGTTCCGTGTTATTGATTTCATCTTAATCAGATCTCAATATCTCAATTACGTTTTGAGCCGGGCTTTCCCATTTGTTTGCCGGAGAGATTTTAAAGCCAGGGCCCATTGTCTGCACGCCACCCCTGAGCCTTCTGCGCGGGCTTAACTTTTCATTCTCCTGTAAATTGCAGGTTCTGTATTATGGGTATGGAGCACGGGTGTAAATCGAATGAAACAATGGAGGCTGCCGTCTACCGTGATCCTCGAATCCTGATTATCCGCCTAACGTGTCGTCGAGAGAGGGAATTTAATTTTAACTCGAATCAGCTGTCTGCCGTCAATTATTACTCGTTCGTTCTCCCTCTCTCTCTCTCTCTCTCTCTCTCTTTCTCTCTTGATTCCTATCAATCCCTGTCTTTTTTTGGTGACTACTTAGGTAATTCTCGATTCTAGATGTTCGGTAGATCGGTATTCCTCCGGACCGTAGACGAGATCGATCGACTATAAACGGCGTCGTTGATTCGATCAATTAATCACCAGAAAGATATGGAACATTCATGTTGTCGTCATAATTTGGCCTATTCTCGAACCTCTAGGTCTATCAGCTTGCTCAAAGTTTATGAATACTGGCTACCAATGTTGTCAGTTGCTTAACTGAAGGGAGCATGATTATTAACACGATAAGTGCCGAATATAAACTCCAATAGTTTCCACAAAACCGAAATAATTTAATTAGTAAACACGAAGCTAGAAGCTTTTGATTCTACAAATCCCAATAAGCTTCGAAACATTCCACTCCATCCGTGATTAATGTGGCAGTGGATAAGTATGAAATTGCGGTCGTTCATGCGAAATAAAATGTTCACGCATCATTTACAAGAAAAGGAAGTAAACATCTACAATCTAATGGTTATAAATGGGATTCGACTCATCAGATAGCGTGTGACAAATTTTTCGTATGCTTGTTTCCTATGAAATATTAAAATTGATGTACATGGAACTACACTTAACCTTTGCGCAAAGTGGATGCTAAAAAATGTCACACTTCACGAAGCGAACTTTCAGTTTTGTTTAATTCGAAAAGTTTCGTTTGAGTTGCAGCAGAAGCAATGGTAGCGAAATAATTAAAGTTAGTTAATTGTGTTATACGAATGTCAGTTAAGATACAAACGATTACATTTAGCATATTCATATAATTTTATATTAATGTTTAATTATGTATTTTCTGTCGGGTTGTTGAAAAGCATTTTTCTTTAATTATTAATTGCCGCAACAAATTAATATAATAGAGCAACGTAAATGATCGCGCACAGTCTTGTAATTCCCCAGCGATTTCTGACCGTAAGAAAAGTGTCGTGAACCAACAGCCGTTAGTTTGGTGGTAAAAGAACGCCATAGCTGGAAGCCGGTGGCGAGAGTAGGAGTAATTAACGAATCACGGGATCGTTTCGGGTAGACAGTCGCGTCTGCGGTCTCGACGAGGGATTAACGAGCGGCCATTGTTATTTAATTGATTCCGGGAGCCGGTTCCACGGAGCCGGGACCGAAAACTAATATGTATCGCATTCCGTGAACTAATAACGCATTATACTAAACCGTCGACAGCCCTGGAAAAAGGCGAGCACACGTGCCGACACGTGCCGCGTTATGCACGGCCGGCACTCGGCTCCTCCTCGATTTCGTCCTTTTATTTAATTAGCGCGACTTCATGAACGCTACGCGCACATTAGCCCCTGCTCTATTTCCTACCAATTTGACGGATCAACGAATCAATCTAGCAACTATCCCTCGGGAGCCGAGCTAATGTAACGAAATCGAATGATTCTTTACGAAAGCGATCGGTCTTTTTAATATTATCAATGATCCTTTTTCTCTACAATTATTTAGTCTGTGCAAATTTGAATAAAATTATATGCCCACAGAATTTTTTAAAATCATTATTTCAGATTAAATTAGAACCAACGAACCTAGATCCTCGTTGCCCCGAAGATCGTTGGAATGACAGAAAAATCAGTATGCTGAAAGTGCTAGACAATAAAAGAAACGATGCGGCACGGTGGTCGTGCTCGAGAACGGTGTGGCGAGAGAAAACGGCAACGGAGCGAAAGAAAACCCGTTCCTCAGCCGGCACCTCGTGGAAAACCATTTTATTAAAGTCTCCGCGGCATGGCCAAATATAATAACGCGGGTGCTTGATCCGTGCGGCGACAATTCCGCGGGAAATGCGACTCTTTAAGGTTGGTGGTAGGGGGTAGGGGGGTTGGTCTGACGCTTTCACCAGATGCGGGCGGATTGGGGTTGAATTTTCTTAAAAAGCTGTACCAACGACACGTTAGTCTTTCGCCGGTGTGGTGGGTGGCTGTAACGACTCATCGTCGAGTAGCGACGAGGGTAGCGCGAGGATAGACGGAACCGCACATAGCGGACGCGGCGACCGCGGCAAGTTCCATTCACGCATACACTCGCTCGCAAACAGATTCCCGGCTTGAGTCGAATATATTGAAATAATCTGGGCAAATACGACAAGTTCGGTTATGAAATTTGCCGAAGGGCTTGTGAGCTCTCTGCTCCTGTCTCTGGCTCCGTCCCCGTCCTCTCCCCCTCCCCCTGCCTCTCTGCACCACCCGTTCGCCCCGTCGTCCTTACCTCTTGGTCCCTTTGCCACCCCCGCCATGCCCCCTTCGCAACCCACCCCCGCACTGCTCACGCTCTTCCAGCAACCACCAACTACCCCGTCACTACGGCATCGCGGATCTCCCCGACCTGCTTCAAGTGATATTTGCTCAAAATCGGTTCAATAGCAACTTGGGTATTCGCCTGTTCGCTCTTATACGTTTCGGGCACCCCCCCACATATAATGTCGGCCGACTGGTGTGCGCGCAGTCCTCGTATGTGTGAACCCTGTGCACATATGCGCCACCGACGAGCCCGTTTCTCTGCGGTTCTTTGGCACGCGTCACTGTGTCTACGTGTGTCTGTATCTGTGTCTGTGTGTGTGCGAGCTCCACTCGCCCTACGAGCGCTCCCGGTGCCCCCGCGGGCAACAGATTGGGAAGAGATTTTCGACAGCTTTCGAAGATTCACCTCTGAACACTCAAGATTCTATTTTCATTAGAGTCGTTCGATTTTGGTACTGAATGAGGATTTAGCATTAACTATACAGCATGGATTCTTTATTTTGGTAACTGTCGACTGCTCCCAGAGGCATAATATTGGGAAATCGATTTTCGACCATTTTTGGAGATTCACCTCTGATGACTGATCTTGTGTTCTAAAAAATCGTGAAAATTTGACTGTATTGTTTGCCCGAAATGCACGAAATGCATTAGTAAATATTAAATTCAACTTGATATATGAAAGATATTACTGAATGTTAAAATTTTATAATTAAGTTTATCTAATTTCCAAGGAATCAAAAATGTCTATCGGTATAGTAGTGTTTCACCAATTTAGAATTGATCAAAAAAATAATGTAATGTACCCTTACTTATTTTATAATGTCGTTAATAACGCAGCAGTTGATGCAACGTAAAACTGAAAATGATTAAAAACCAGTACATCGATGTTACAATAATATCGTAATCGATATTACAATAACAACAGTAACGCACGAACATGTTACATATACGTGCGAAATTACGAACGTACGTGGATTTATAACGCACGTAGTCAAGCAGAAATCGAAACCTTTGATACACGGGGTGGGACAATTAAACGCTAAACTACCCCTCGAGGGCACGGGCGCACCCCTAATGCGCTCTTTATGGCGACTTAATGCCCCTAATATTGCATGCGACCCTTGTTTATACCAGTTCAGCGCTTCCCATTTTCGTCCTGTTTTCACTTACGTACCTACGTCCACATACATAATACACAAGCACGCGTACTACCCGAATATGTGCCCACATATAAATCCGCGTTCTTCTGCCATAAATTCTCCACCGGATGACCATGCTCGTGATACACCGTATCACGCGGTTCGTTTCACCGGACCGAATGGACTTGCTGTTTAACTTTCGTTAACTACTTTAAACAATGGCCGCGAAACTGGCCAACGAAGAATTAACCGTACGTAATCTACAATTATTGTCGAATTCTCAATTGTATTGCGCCAACACTCTTTCGGTTTGAAAACGTGTTTGTTACTTCTTTATTACCTGATCGTTGTAATACTTTAGTTTACTTTATGGAACATGAACATTTTCAGCATCAATTACTATAAATGAGGGTCAGATATACATTTAATTCTTCCTTTAATAATTTCGTCTCGCTAGAAATATTAATACATTATTCTTCAATCTTGCAAAATTGCACCAACTCATATTTGTTATAAATCCATTAAGTCAGCAGTCTTCTTATCCATGACAAATGAATAAAACAACCATACTCTTCATTAAAATATTGTAATACAAAAATACATTTTTGCAATGATGTTGGCAATAAAAAGGAACATGAAAGGAACAAGTTCCGATACGATTCCGAATTGGCTGGGGCCATAAGAAATATGTGTCGCGAAGAATTCCTGGCATCCTTTTCGCACGGTTTAGAACGAATCGTTATTCGATAATTATCGAAGCCGCACCCTGCTCTTCGGCGCGTATCTAATAAATGACGCGAGGCTGTTTGTCCACCGGCAAATCGCACGGTAACCAATAAAATTCGATCAACATCCCTGACAGAATCAATGATTTCTCTCCGGATGCGTCACGTTTATCTAAAGGGCGAATCCGAGCAAATACGGTTGACATCGAGTGAGAAAGGGACAGACTGCGAACACGGGGGTCAGATAGAGCCCTATAGTGACCAACTCTGAGAACCCCTGCCAAGCGGAGGGAGACATCATGGGAAAAATTGATGTTGTGTTTGTCGTAGAGATCTAGTCGGTCGAATAATGTAACGCGAACGATTCCATTGAGTCGCGGCTAATATATCTGTCACCGTTCCGGAGGCTGTTCGACGTTCGACCCCTTATTAAATCATTAAGTTGCGCATTAGACGTCAGAACCTCATTCCTGTATTCCAACAAATTCAAACAGTCCATGATAAAACGTGAGATCCTTCGCAGATACTTTATAAGTATCTTATAAAGATACTTTATAAGTATCTTTACTTACAAGTTATATTTAATATTAATATAACGTTATAATATTAATTTACGTATAATTACTTAAAATATTAACTATCTAATATTTTCAGATACAAAAATATTTTAACGGAAATCTTTCAAATACAATTCTACCGACATTAAAAAATTGTTTCAAGGAATAATTTCATTATTGATTACAGTTTCCTTTTCACATTGTTTTATTTAACTTCGAATAAAAGGTCTGCGTTAGATCGTTTATTTTTGCTATAAATGTTTCAAATTCACAGTCCAGCTATTTTTAACGGGATCTCAACATTGAAGTCCGCTCTGTTTCAAGAACGTCAAGCAGCTCAAAACGTGGCAACGAAGTTCCCAATTGTGAATGACGATAGAAAAGTTGACTTTTTTGTTTTTATCGTGTAGACAACGCAGCGTGGTCGATGAAAAGAGCGGCCCGCTTCCGGTTGATCGATACCACGAAGATGCATCCCATTCAGCTTCAGCTAGGTTGGTTCTTCCGTGGAAATTAAACACGGCGCGCCGCTTAATTGGAAAGCGAACAAGACCTCCGGCTAAGATGAGGCCGGCCGAGGAGTATTTAAGGACTTTCCTTGGTTAGAGTTGATTAACTCCGATGCACGGCGATTTTAGAACCGGTTCTGGGTCGCCGACTCGGATTTTTCGCTCGTCGATGGCTGATTTTCCACGGGGACGGCGAGCCATCAGCTCTGTTTCGCGCTTCTACCACCCCTTTAGAAAAATAATCGATCAAAATCGCGTACGCCATCTCTTGTAAAGTATACAAAAAAATAGTGTTACGGTTATTGTAAACACGGTACCTTGTGACCTTGATAAAAAGATAACTATAAATTTCTTTGATTTTGTGACGTCCGGTGGTCCAGCCGTTATTATTAATTGATACAATCAATCATGCATATTATATTTCTTTCTGAATTTCTTTTTGTATTTACTCTGATAATGATGCACGGGCTAATGATTATATCAAATATTATAATTAATGATTAATATTAAATTATCGTATATTATACCACATTGCGAGCGATAGAATAAAAGAAAATCTATTTTAATAAATATATTAAGCAAGCGAATAATTAAATCAAACATCCATTGAAATTCATTCATCACCGAAGAATGTAAAAAATAGTAATAATAGACTGGTGACTAATTAGACAAGAAGATGCTTAGTGCCGCTTGATCCACCATGATAAACCGAATCGATAATTAAATATCCGTTCGAAATGCAAACGTGAAGAAGAGATTAAGAAAGAAATATAATATACATGATTGATTGTATCAATTGTTAATAACGGCTGGACCACCGGACCTCACAATGTCCACTGTGGAACAATCATTTCACGAATGCACAAAAGGGTCCCACGTAACAAGTCTCGATACTTTCATAGCAAAAACTCGTATCGCGAACCGTCCATTCAAAGGGTCGGTTTCCAACAAGAATCGCGTAATCTCCCATAAATCCACGTGCCGGTGAGAAAAGGTCTAAAAGATTTTTAAACAAAATTTGGTTGATGCGTTCTTAGAGGGGATAATTTCGTAAGGTAAGATCACATTATATTTTGCCGAGTCTCATTAAAACTGGAATATAGTTTCCTCCTGTTAAAAAGAGGATCAACTGGGGAAACGCATACGGCGTTTAATTGGAAAGTGAAAATCGACCGGAAACCGTGTACACCGTCCGAGGGTCGGTAGAAGGAAGGAGAGGCAACGGTGAACTGCACAGTGCATGTGTAGTGAAAGATAGAAGATGTTTGAGGATTTTTCGGTCGAGCTTGGCGCGGCGTCACTTTTACATGACTCGCACTCGTTAAAACCGTCATACAACGAAGCTTACAAAGCCGTCCGACCGGGTGCATTGATTTCCGGCTTAAAACTTAAGCTCTACGGCTGGCAAAACTAATAACTGCTCGGCATCGGTACTCTCTCCTTTTTTCTCCGGCGTTAGAGGATTTTTTAGGTAGTAATTTTTGATCCTGGATAGGAGCGAACAGTGTCGTTTCTTGATCACGCGGCCCGATCTATAGAAGTCGGCCATATTAAATTGCATTCTTCGAGTCAATCGCCATACCGCTCCCTTCTCCATTTGCACATCTCGACGGGAAATACACGGTTCAACCGGAACAAAACAAAATCCGGTTCAGCTTCCCTATTTTATTCAATCGTGCAATATCAAATTTCCAATCTCAATTCTTAACACTAAATCTACCACTACCAGCCAATTCAGGTTACAGATTTATTTCACAATTATTTGAATTATTAAAAACGCTTCAAAAATCGCACGAAATCGAAATAAATTCAATTCAAGACTTCAATGCGATAACTTCGTTATTATATTTGGCATCTATTTCTACGAAATTGGCAAATGAAAGTAATTTTACTTTACTAGTTTACGAGTTCACTATGCTAGTATTTAAATAGAATCTTGACTCTTTATAGTTAGAATAATTCATTTAGGGATCAGTGTATACAATTCTCCATTAATTACTCTTACTGTTTTTCCAAATTTTTGGGTAGTTTTATGTAAATTTGACCCGATAACGACGAATTTCCAGGCTCGCTTAGTGGAGCTTTCATCACTTGCAATATCAACAGCATATTTGACAACGCTCTGGAAAAAGTCACCCTCATTTCTTCGGCGTGTCCGCCATCATGTAAAATTTTCCGGAAAAATTCAATAAAATGTGCTCGTCGCGCATGGTATCGCGTTTTCGATTGCCGCCGCGTCGCTGTATTTGCATGACAATTAATAATCCATGATTCTATCAACTTTTCGTTGAAACGCGTGGGTGATTAATGTATCGTCGATTCGCGCGCCGGCGCGGCGCAACGCAACGCAAGAAAATCGTCTGCTCATCATGCGTTTTGCGATTCGATACATTATAAATCGCCATGCGATGTTTTTCCGATGTTTCGCACAACGGTGTGCACGCGTGCGCGATAAACATCGTAATTGCTCGCGCGACGTTTCATCCGGAGAAACACACATGGCAGTTCTTCTTCATTGTATGGAAAATTGTTTGATCATAATTATTATCATTTTCTGCTCGCGATAAGTAATGGGTTGCGCTCTCGATCGAGATACACGGTGGCTCCCGAAGAAAAATGCGATAGCCATCGTCCCTCGTTGTCAATTTGTCACGTTTCTCACTGCTTTTGGAAAAGTCTGAGCGTCGCTTTGTCATTAGCGAACGATGCGAATAATTTGATTTTAATCTCAACTTATCTCACTTTATCATTTCTGAAGCAGGAAGGTAGAAATTTAATTGTTCGTCTCTTCATCCTTTCGATTTCTTTAGATTTTACCCATTCGTTACATTTTATACCATTTTTTATTGGTAAATGGTACGAATACAATCGTATTCTAATTTTGTCTCCTCTCAAATTTTCGTTTCCGGGAGATCAAGTAAAAAATTTAAATGTTTACCTCTTCATCGTACTGTTTTTTTTTTGCCACTTAATCACGATTTCACCCGCAACTTCGCTGCGTTATTCGCAAACTAAAATAGAATGTTTAGTAGGTTTTTATACTGATTTCGTAGGAAATGAAAAAATATTATCGACGAAGAATGACGAGTGTTCGAGAGGAATCGATGGTGGTGGTTTATAAATACAAAATAATCCCGTTAAAGCGTTCCCGGTTTGCTAAGTAATGGTAAACCAATTACCTCGTCATGTGTCACATGAAGCGACCAATTTGCAAAGTTCTAATCTCACGGGCACTTTAATCGTATTACGTGAAATTTACTGGACTTTGGTATCACAGCACTATAACTATGTCACCCTCGAATAACTCTGTTTCTACTTTCGAATATAGCAGCCTGTAATGAAATCGATCGATCACTGTTCAATCTGTTCCTTGTCAATTTACTTAAATGGTGGGACAACGGTGACAACTTACCAGAGACCATTTAAAAATTTAAGGGATAAACTGGATGCTTCTTGATTGCATCGACAATATTTTACTGCCAATAAACACATTTACGTAAATGATAATTACGTAATGAACGGAAATTACTTTTACATGTAATGCACAGAAATCGTTTAATCTGTTTTTGTCACAATTTATGGTAAAATAATTTTCATATAATGTAGATTTTAAATTAAAAATACATCTCGCGAATATTTTATTGTGTACTGCACGTTTAACTGTACAAATCGTTGAAGCAGTGCTTGAAAAATTGCACTGTATAAATTGTTTTAAAACAGTGCTGGACAAGTCGCACTACATAAATCATTCTGAAACAGTGCTGAAAAATTGCGCTCCATAAATCTTTGTAAAACAATGCTGGAAAAAACCATTTATACTTGAGAATATATTCTTGTTAACAACACAGTGCAAGATCTATTCTTCAATTAAATTTCACAAAGATGTATCGTGCACAATATGTATACAAATTTTATAGAAATTCTATAAAATGTTTGCTATAAAATAACGAACGATGTCACAGCTTAAAAGCACGTTCAGAATAAATATTAAAAGCACAAACGAAGAACCTACATTTACTAAGAACTTGCAATTAATTTGAATTAGTTCGAAGAGACAGAACCTGGGAGATGCATTACGCTTATAGAAATCGATTAAAGTAATAATAGACATTTTCTGGCTAATACGTGCTATATATCTACATATGTATACTTGATGAAGTATGTACGTACGTAAATTAGTAAGGAGGTTCATGGTCAACTGAAGATCATCGTGTCATTCACTGATTCCTTTTCAGCGGTTACACCAGAGCAACAAGTTTTTTCAGCATTTAATGTTTTAAGTATTTTTTTAACTTGTATCAGGTCGCTAAGCATAAAATTTTTACAAATGTGTTTGATAGTGTTTTATTTGTCAAGTTTCATACTTAACGACCTGATATGTTATAGCTGAAGATGTAATCTAGCGTGGCAGCTAGTTTCTTTGTGGAGCGAGGAATCAATTCCGAATTGGTTAACGTCGCACAGTGGGGCAGATTGACCAAAAAGCTGGCCAAAATTATTTTATAGTAGAAAACAAGTCCACTGGTGTTCTTTTGTTACAAAATTACATTTTTCCTTTTGTTTGAACAAATATCAGGTGTATTGCTAGATTAAAAAAGTATTTACATACAATAAATTGATAGAATATGCTTCAAATCTTTGCGTTGTTCATTGTCCAAACAATACTTATCAAGAAAATATTTTTGCATATATTCCAGTTTTTTCCCAAAATTTAACTCCTTTGACTCGACAATTAAATTGAATATATGCCTTCGAGTTATAACTGTGACATCTGAAGGTCCTGGAAGAGACACCCAAAAATAATTGCATTTTTATATATTTCGAAAAATACTACTTGCTATAGAAAAAAAAGTTATAAAAAATACATCCGCGGTTTTCCGCGGCTACTTTTTAATGGATTATCTTCTACGATAAATATACTTCAGCTTGAATTGTATTTGAGGATTTAGAAGAGCTTAGAAGTATAACAAAATGCTTACTATATGCATATACAATACTCAAACTAGCAACATATATCTCTAGCACTTCTATGAGCTATATAGCTACCTAAATTAAACATAGTTATTGTAACTAAAAGTGTAGGAGTCATCAACATACCTGGTTCTGAAGAATCCATAGCACAATCTTCGTATATTTTTACTCATACAAAAACTGCGACAGTATTTCTTAGAGCAATTTACAATAACAACGGCAGAAAAGACGGCCACTTTAAGTAAACTATATCTTTCGACTCACGGTCCAAGGTGACACGAAGGTCAGTGGGAAAAATACGGTTGTATTTTGATTCGCAAACCACTTAGGTACAAAAAGCAACTGCTATTATTGACTGATGGTAAATTGTACAAAATTGAATTTTGGCCAGCTTTTTGGACAATCTGCCCCACTGTGCGTCGCGCGATAGTAGTTTCGCGGGTTGAACGATGCTCGAGACCGGAAATCGAAGTCAACGAGAGGATGGTCGTCGGGCATCGTTCGTGTAAGATCCGCGTTTCAGGAGGAATTACCGTGAGAAAGGGTCCGCAGAGGCGTTCGCTAGAATCTCCGCAAGGATATCCCCTCGGTGGATGCGACGACAGCCGCTCTGGCCAGGTACACCGGTAATGAACTCTTCAGGATCTCGAGGGATTTTTCGTAAGTACCTGCAGCAGCCCGCAACCTCTTTTTCCCTTGACACCTTGAATGGTGTTAGTTCTAACGCCTGTAGATCAGCCCAGGCCAGGCCACTAAGACTGTTGTGGAGGGCCATCCGCCGCTCCTGGATCCCCGAGTTTCGCAAATTCGGTTCATTTGTCGCATTGTACGCGGCTTAAAAGAGAAATGAGACCCGCTCGAGGGTGGGAGAGCGAGGAGATCGACTGAACGAGAGATATGCCGGAGGAATCGCGGCAAAGAACGTTGAAGTTTACCGACGAGTGGCTCGCCGGCAGCCGGGGGTGGACCAGCCACCACTTGACACGCACCTTTTTTCGTCCTGATGCACTTGTCTGCACTCGTTGCCAGCGAGCGAGCTCGTTCCACCGCCGATACTACTGCGAGACCTGCAACGCTGGGCTACGGTTAACACTCGGATGCAACACTGAGCCCTCATTTCTACTATACTCCCGTTTATTTATCTGTAACAATTTATCTCGGCTTACTACAAGAACCACAATGAAATAATGTACTTACATATAAATATTGATTTACACCACGTTCGCATGAAATGACTAATCTGTTTGCACAAGTTCGATTTACTTAGCAAACTTTCATTATGCTTCAGACAGTGAAGCGATTACAGAACGCGCTTCGAAGTTAACGAAACGTCGAATGGCCGAATGGAAATCGGCGTTCGCCGCGCTCCGGCAGAAAAGAAAGGGGTGGAACCGCGGAATTTTTGCCATTAGAGCGGCCGGGGCAGCAATTCAATGGTGCGTTTACGCGGCACAAAATTGTTGGGCAGTATTTGCGAGATTAATGAGTTTCATAACGTGCTAACGACATTCACGGTCAAAACGAAAAGTAGATTACGCGACTGAATTGGAGCAGGGAAGGAGGACGCAGCAGAACGAACGTGTGGCGTGCGGGGGTGGACGCCCCGGCGCAAGGGGAAGGAGGGTGGCGCACGTTACGTTTAGCCATCTGCGAGTTTTGGTGACGATGATTTTACTTGATGAAGCCGCTGACACTATTGTCAAAGTGGTCCCCTGGGCACTGCTCGGGATTTTCGAATGGCACTGCTGCAATTTAAACCGTATGACTGTGCCGATTGCTGTAACGCAAAACGAGGGTAAGTCGATCTTTTAGCTGATTATCGCCGACTCTGATCACTCGAGATGTTTGCCACAATTGGATAACTGTTTCCACGATGGAAATTCAATTTCCACATTCCTATTTACTGCCAAATATTGATTGGCTATATTGATCGGCCAATGGCACGATCGATGCTTTCTGATTCTGTGTTCTTCAAACTCGAACGTCTGTTTCCTCATTCTGTACATCGCAAGCATGGAATCAACATGTGTCATTAAGTTTTAAAATGTTTAAAATAGTTTGTTCACTTAGCAAGTATGTGGTCTTTTGTACTTAAAACATTTGGAATTATTGGTTTTTGTGTTGAACATAATGTATACTAATTTAATAATTCTTACAGACGCAATTATACGAAAAATCTTTGTTCTTGAAAATGGTTTAAATAGTTGACCGAATCGTTGAAAATTTTTGTGTTAATTTGCAAAATTGCTAGTAGTAGTAATATTTGATCAAACCAGTGCGCTAAAAACATGAATATATGTTATTAACAATTGGATAAGTTTCGAAACAGTGTATCATGGTGAAGTTCAATCTTTCTTTTCTGCATTCTATCGTTACCGGAAGCTTATGGATTTAAAATTCTTTATTTTGATTATCTTTGTTGATGAGATTCTACAGATTTCATTATGGACGCTTACATATTTATTCAGGTGTATTTATTATTGAGAAATGATTATCTTTATGGAAATATTACTTCATCTGATTTTAATAAGTATTATTAGATTAATGTTCGTTTCACGCTGTAGTGAATAGCGCTGACTTATTCTTTATCTCATCATATTATTCTTTGTACGAATAACTCACAAAGGCTGACAATCACTTAAAAAGATTTCAC
The DNA here is from genome assembly GCA_916610235.2 of Lasioglossum morio. Taxonomy (NCBI): domain Eukaryota; kingdom Metazoa; phylum Arthropoda; class Insecta; order Hymenoptera; family Halictidae; genus Lasioglossum; species Lasioglossum morio. The sequence continues at coordinate 18,780,794 of OU744323.1, read as the reverse complement.
TTTGTTCGCTGTCTATCGTGCTAAAACGATGTATTTTTAGTATCATGAATATCATTCTGCAGATAGCAACATTTAAGCAGATAAACGTGTACATTGTTAGTATTCTTGTAACCTAGTATGAATAGAACCTTCCATGTCGTTTTGAATAAATCGTGATGGTTAAAGATGCTAATTGACCAAAATAAAACTGATTCTTTTGGATAAACAAAATTGATACGCGAGAGCGGAAATTATTTACGGATTCGCTTAACAGATAATAAACAATCGCAAACATCACTGCAGAAGTACAACAATGAACACGTTAAATAATGAAATAAAATCACTTACCCCAAATTACTCTTCTGAAATCACACCCTCCGGCCTCCCACTACGCGACCATAATGACGGGGAACAATATTACTTTAAACAGCAAGTAGATAGATAATGGAGTGAGGATTTCGGAAGGCGGTTTCGCCCTTCGCAAATTGACAACGCTCGATCGTGGCAGGCAGTGACGCGTCGTCGCGCGAGGCACCATCGCGAATTCGTGATTTTTCGCTTCGGGGACCGACGCCTGGAAACGTAAATGTGTGACCAAAAAAATACACACACAGAGTGAGGAGGCGGGGGGGGGAGGAGGGGGGAGACGAAAACAAAAAGAACGATCGTAAAATTGAAGAATACAGAAAAGCACGGAAACCGGCCGGGAAAAACGTGTCGCGTTCAGGTCGCGGCTGCCTATGGAACTCGACGTTATTCGTTTGTCCTTTTTGCTCTGCCACAGGGCCCGGTTCTTCCGTCTCCGTCAGCTCGACGGGGTGGCAGCGCGCAGAGAGACGGGGGACAACACGCGCGCACAGCTTGCCGGCGAACGCGCGCGCATTTTTTTCTCTAATCTAATCTATCGACAGTTTGACGGGCGAAAAACTCGCCGCCATTTTTCCAGAGCTGCCCTCCCTCCCCCGCGGGGCTGGTTGCCCCCGGCCCCACCCCCTTGGCCCCCGGAGCCAGCACCCTTCGACCACCCCCGCGCGGACTCTCCTACCACCCTCGCGTGGCGCGGCGTAAAGCTATTAAAATTCATAACCCCGGACATACGCCGAGGGGTTAAAACGCGTAGCGTTTCTACGGGGGTGGAAGGAGGTGGTCGGTGGCGGTGGAGGAGGTTGCTGGAAGGTGGCGGCGAGAGGGTGCGAGAGGGGGTCCACGGGCAGAGGATGACGGGGGAGGATACCCCGTGGGTGGCCAAAGGGGTGGTCAAGGCTCAAAATGAAGTAACCGAATTTGCGGACTCGTGCTCCGTGCCTGTAGCAAAACAAGAGACTCCGTTGCCCTGGCAAGCCGCCCGCGGCTGGATTTTGAATATGCATTGCTTCCCGGTGCAGTGTCGCATCCATATACATAGGAACACGTCTTTGTGACCGTGTTGTACAGCTGTGGTGTAGCCGAGAACCGGGCAAGTGCGACAGAGAAAGACAGACATTGGCGGAGGGGGTTGGTTATGTCCGGAGAGCGGGCAGACAATGGGGCCCTATTGGATTATACCGACCTCTTTGGCCCGGCCGAGCGGTGCAAATCTCCATTAAAAACTTCGAATTGCTGGCGAAGCCCGCTTAAGCCCGCCAAAGACCCGCGAGCCCACGGAACAAGGCGTGATAGGTGTCGGCGATGAAGCGCGTCGGACTTAGGCGTCTTCTGGTGGCAGCTTCGGATGATCGCTGGGGAGCATTGTTTTGCGAAGATCGGTGGTCTTCTGTCTGCGAGGGTTCGTTCATGAGGAAGTTACATCCCCTAACCTTTGTTTTCAGAGTGACGTGGATTTACTGAGCGGTAGCGGTATAAAACCAGTATTAACCCTTAGCACTCGAGTGGCGTCTCTGAGGCGCCACTAAAAATTGCTGTACTATTATTTAAATAATTGTTTACACTATCAGATATGTCGGTATCTAACCAATTACTACACATTTAAGTATTGTATGAGGTATTATATGAATTTCATATTTATCAACTTTAAAAAATCATAGAGAATGGACATATTCTAGGTCAGAAGAAACGTTTAATTTTCCAGTTAAAATAGCTCCGAGTGCAAACGGTTAATACTGACACTGTACTAATACTGTATTTATATGTATATATTCATTAACTCTTGCATATGTGACTCCTGAAAGAAGTTATTAGACCATATTATCAGTATGAATGATTTAATAATCCATGATTCAGATTGCTTCTACCATCTACAAAATTCAAATAAATCCTTCACCATTAAGGACAAATTTTCAAAAAGGACTCAATAATCAGGTTGTGTATTAAATAATTTGTGTGTTCGATGTATTGTTACTTGATAGGTAAAGTGTTGAACTTCTTTGAAAATTTTCATCACAGTGATTTTACTGGTTCGATCGTATCACAGAAAAAATTCAATCGTTGACGATAGGAGAATGAATGATAGATTTAAAATAGGATAAAGGTGGCGAAAAATTTCCGCGAATTCCATAATCACCTGCATCGCAACGATAGTCCTCCTTGGGTAAATTTGATAGCAGTTGCTTGAACAGTGTCCATTGGGGAGCCATCAAATATTTGCCAAACCGAACCCATGGATCGCGCAAAGCCGCTTATACACACATTTTCTAATAATTGGTACAAATCCGACCACCAGTTACGTTCTATGGTTCGATGAGTGGTTAACCGTTGGCTTAATGAAATTCTATACAAATTCGCGGCTCTCTTTCTCTCTCTCTATCCCGTTTCCCGGTCTCTCTTTCTCCCTCCGGTGTACGCGAACCGGAAATCATGTTGAATTAATGTTACTAATTGTAAACAGCGCGATTATGGTAGACGTATAGAGGGGAAACGGGAACTCGTTTCATTAGAACCGCTTTAACGAGTGGGATCAGAGCTACCGCGTATGAATAGGATTAATTTCTATACGGATAATTCGAAATAATTGGAGCCACGAACGTTTCATGCAATATTGAATATGCTCCAGTACAGAAATTCGCCGATTGATGCGTTTTAATGCCTTTAAACACGTTTAAGGGGTTGCTTTATTTACTGTCAATCGTTTTGCAAATTTCATTTACAATCGCTTCTTTCTCTTACCAATATTTGCTGCGAGCTATATAAATTAGATGGGAATACAAGGATATGAAAGGAATTATTGACGTAATTTTATTGGGAATTCATTAGTAGTCCACCTGTTATTACCGACAACGTCCTTATTGACTGGGTTTATGTTGGTATCAACACAATTCTTCCTTATCAGACTCCAATCAAATATTCCCGACTGTGTTTAGATTTTTACCGACATTTTATCGATCTTCTCCAGGACGAACCTGCTCGTTTCAATTCTCGTCGCTACGTTGCAGCACTGGTCCCGAGCCTGCACAAAAGGATGATTGTATCCCAGGATCCTCCATATTATCCTGCAAACTTACTGCTCTTTTCCCAGACAATAAATTATTGTATAAACATTCAGAAACTTCTGGAAATTATTATCTCATGAAATATGATGGTTATGTCATTGCAAGCATTATTTAATATGTTCCGAACGATTTAGGACTTCCCAGATGTTTTTAAACCGATCATTTGTAACTTTAAGAAACAGAAAAATACTGAAATTATTTTTATTAGCATTATTTTTCTCAATAGATAAGGAATCGAAACCTTGAAAAGATTTATCCTTCGAGAAATCCAGTCAGAAACAACCAGTAGTACAATTGATTTTTGAAGTCAATTTTGGGAATCACAACAGTGTAGTTATTTTGTAGGGGGTGTGGGCTTTTTTTTAGACCAAACGTGAAAACTTCGTTATAGTTCCCAACGACCGCTTCTCGATGCTTGGAGGTTTCGATACCGGCATCCGTCAGTGCGCCGTTATAATTACGAAGTAGCAATCAATTAGTACACCAATCATGCGTTGATTAAGGGGTCGATTGGAATGTAATGAGACTGTAGGTGGACAGTGATAATTAACGTTCGTGGAAACCGCCCGATGCGTACTGCGTAAAATCAAATACTGCACCCTGTCACTCTGCGTCGCAGGAAACGAAATATTCGTCCTGCGGGGACACCGTGTTCCAGGTTCCACCCCGTCGGGCCTCCTCGTTGAACCCCTTCGAATCACGCGTCAACGTTGATTCCAGTTAACGCAATACCCTTCGCAAATTTCCTTCCCAAATTAATTGCTCGTCACTTACGATTTCAAAGTGTGATTCGCTCCCTATAAAATGCCACTCCGAAGCATAGGCCACCACACTCGAACCTAAATAATTTCGACTTATTCGATTATTCTACTTTCATTCCATTTCCAAAAGCTACTGCGATTATTCATTTTCTACATTTATCTGACTCAGAATTTTATATACATATTGCTAGTCTTTTAATGTCTACTTTAGGAACGATTAAAAAAGTTATTGTACTTGCTCTATTTGCAACTATATTTAGATATCCAAACAATTTTAATTTGAAGGTATGATGCAATTTTATTTTAGAACTCTGGGGTAGAAACGTCATTCTCTCTTCCAGACCCGCATTAGTTCATCGAGGGTGAAAAAAATAAAAACCTAGTTTCATCAAATTTCATTCGATTCGTAAGCGAAGGGTCTGATATTGAAAAATTACGAGGCAGAAGTGACCGGAACGAAATGCAATTAGGAAACTCTTCGAGCCAAGACGAGTCCAGCCGATAAATCCTCGATGCAGGGGGGTGGCATTTGGTGTAAACGGCGCGGAACTTTAAAAACATTATATTCAGGAGTAATGATCGGTGCTCGGCGGATCGTCGCTGAGGAAAAAAGTGCGCGAATCGACGTTGTTCCATCGACGGCTTTAATCCGGCACGAGTTTTATGCAATTTGTCGTCCGTGGCCGGCGTGTGCGTGGATATACGTACGATCGAGAAGATACACGGTATCGGCACGCATACAATGGAATCGGTGCCGGCGCCAGTCAACTTTTAACGGGGCGCATTTTATTTTTATGCCGGGCTACCTTTGAAATGCAAATCGATTGTTGGCCGAGCCCCTGCAAAAAACCGAGCAATTAGCGGCAGAAACAATCCTGGCGTATTTGCACGGGTACTCATTTCGGAACTTCTCCACCGCCCTCTCTCCCTCTCTCTCTCTCTCCACCCCTCGTCACTCTCTCTCCCTCGTTTCACCTCCTCCACCTCCGCCCCCAAACCTCCCCTCTGACCGAACGAACACCACCCCCTTCGCTGACCAACCCCTGTGCCCGTGACCCGGCCCGGAAGTCGCCCTTCGATGCCGATACCGGTTCCGCCCGATTTTTTTCCAATTACGTACCCGACCACCCCCACCTCGCGAAATTGTTTAATTAAACCGTCGATGGAACATCGGACTACGACTTTATTATCCTTTTATTATTCCGCTACGCGAATTTATGACGGTGAACCCGCTCGCGCGCTGTACACGGTGTCGCGAGCGTGTTTCCCGGTCAAAGAGAGTGCGGGGATGGCCTGTTTCACGCGATGCGAAAACCTTCCTCTTTCTGCAAAATAAGAGGTCTACCGTTTTGAGTCTGCTTCGAGAAAAATCGAATAGGTCTCACGAATCTGTTCTCCAATAAAAAAGAAAAATTTTCTTGGATATTTTAAAGTGTACTATTTTATTCGGGAGGGTCCACAGTGTTATTATTAAAGCATAGGATGTATTCACAGTCCAACATTTACATCTTCTTTTTTTTTGTTTGTTTCATTTCATCTCGATAAATTTCAAAAATTAAATTCAGTAACATTTCACAATTTTTCAAATATTTTTTTCTCCTGACAAGTGACACATTTAGCGAATCACAGTTAAAATTCTGCACCGTATAAAAATACGTTTCACATGACTGACAAATTTTCGAGTATTATCTATGGTAGAAGAAATATGACGAAAAGTATTTATTAAAAATCAATAATGTATTTATACTTGTTACGTGGTAATGTCAAAATCGATGAAGCTTTATATTTGCGAAGAACCGATTTACATGCGATGTACGATTTTAGTTTTGTACACCAAGGGTGAAGAAAAAGAAAACAATGAATTCGTACATTGTGTAAATTGAAAGTTTAGTAAATATTCTTGGCCAACATCAATGCCTCTTTATCATGCGACGGACTTCATTGTCCACCCTGTATTTTCCTACTGTTCCAGAACTCGTGTGTGTGCACGGGTTTGTGCGTGGCCGTGTGTGCGCACACGAGAGAAAAATTGTTCGCTGCGCGACGGTCTTTTAACGGATTAACGACGATGGTAGTATTATAATGATAAATTCCCTGGAAATGCAGATTTTGATTGCTGTCGAATGGCGGACAAGTGGATTATATTTATAATAGAGGTGCGCGAACGAAAAATAACAGGGCCGACCCGTTCCTGCCGGAAAAACTCCGCGTCGTTTTATATTTTCCGGTTGGTAATCCGGCCTTTCATCCGACCCGATGCATTCACGAACGTTTATTCATGGGATTACATGCGCCACGTTTGTAACTGCAAATTAGATATTTTATTTATTTTATTAATCCCCGATTGCCGGACGTTGATGCGTTCAACGATAAATGTTTTATTTCCTACGGTCACTGGAAACGATTCGCAGTCCGGAACTTCTGTCGATCTCTGAACATCATATCAATTTTTATAAAAATCCACTCAAAACTGTGGAATAAAGGTTGCAATGGGTTTCAAGAATCCGTAGGTTTCCAACGGTTTCTATTATAAACTATATCTATCGTCAACATTTTTTAATGTAATATAATTTATGTATATATTTATTATATATAAATATTTTTAATGTAATTTATAGGCTTCTAAGTTGATGCATAACAAGCAACGAGATTTACTAAAATCGTCTGCAAAATACGAAGTAAAAGAATTCATCATTCTTGCAGCAACCTAATGAACAAAAATGATTCGCGTCGAATCTGCACGTCAACGTAAATTAAAATCGAGCCATCCGTATCAAATCAGACACGTACCAAAAAATGCATGGTGGTCAGCTCGTACTTGCTGGCGACAGCACACACAAGTCGCAGAACCATCCGCTAATTTGTACCTGGAATAAACAATCCGCCAGCACACAGACCCACGGCTAATCGCATTAAACTGGATGCCCTAATAAAACAACGTTTAAAATACTCTTCACTTACCGTCATCGACGTGCGAGCGATCCCACAGCGAGTGAAAGAAAAAGCGAGCGCAGAAGCGCGGGATCAACGGGCCGCGCGTATCGCGAGTAATTCGTGTCGCTCAAAATTATCCAGGTTTTAATTGAGACCTAATAAGAGCTCCGCGCACTTATCCGTTTTAGCCTGGTTGAGCAGGAAAATTTCACTCGCGTCGAAAGAGAGATATATGTATATACGGTTCCATCAAACGCGAATCTGTAGAGCAGTGGTTCTTAACCTTTCTGAAGTCAACAAGTATAAGCATTTGATTTTGAACATGCAAAAATACTAGATAAAGAAAGTAATTTACACCAAAGATTATTATTAGAGACTGTCCACATGGTTAAACATCAAAGCGTCAATCTTAGGTATGAAAAACCTGAAATTAATGAAATCTACGCTACATTACTGAATCAGTAAATATCTTATGATGATGTTTTCTAATAATTTAATCTTTTGCATCCAGTTAAATATAATAATGGTCGAACCATACACTTATTAACATGGTATGTTAATTTCACACACAAAATGAATGCTAATTTTCTACCAATTTTTGGTAATACAATGCTGGAAATGTAATGATGAATACTTTAAAATTTGACATTCGCGCCGAATATTGATTCTTAGGTTCTTGATCCTTGACATACGATTGGCTAGTGAGATTTACGATATTCTTTTGTTTTCCGTCGTGACTTTGCCAGTTACACTTATTTTGATTTCATTTTGTTTTTTGTCACAATTAGCCAGTACGTATAAATACCTATTTTTCATAGCTATTAAATAGTCAGGTTAATGAATAACAAATTTGATTACTTTAATTTTCACAGACGCGGACTTTTCTTGATAATGGTTCAAAACTGAACCGAAACGTTGAAATTATAATACTGCAAAATTGCTAATTTTTGTATCTGCGATCGAACTTGTAGCGCCGATATCATATAGTGCATCAACAAGTATATTTTAAAAAATGTGTTATTAAATATATTTAATGCAGGAACACTTGCAAAAAGCTCGCGGAACATCGGTTAAGAATTACTGCTGTAGAGGCTTTGAATTCAGCATGAGCAGAAAATTTATTTTCAGTCTCGGAGAATTGTCTCTCGGCCAAAGATAGAAATGGAGGAGAGAGGGAGAGAGAGAGAGAAAGCGAGAGAGAGAGAGAGAGAGCGAGAGAGAGAGAGAGAGAGAGTTAGCCAGGCGTGCAGCCGAGATACGCGTTGATCTGCAGGTGGCGAGCGTAGAAGGAGGAGAATCAAAGCCGAGCAGAGAATGACCAATTAACGTGGCCAGCAGCGGCAGCCAGCGACGTCGAGTATTACATTAATCAGGGTGAAAAAACGAAATTTTCCCTCAGCGTATTTTCGCGTTAAGGGGGTAACCGCGACTTTCATTTAAGTTACCTAGTGGTAGCCAAACTACCCCCGTAACTCGTTCTCTCCCACCGTCCGCCCTTTTGCGCCCCCATTCTTCGCCTTCCTGCTCTCTGTCTCCGACAAAGAGGGTGGAACAGAGGCAAGGAACAGCGGAGGGGATCGACGGGGGTGGTCTGCCTATCCTCGTTCACTTTGTTCCACCCTTCCCCTCCCCCCCTTACCCCCTTCGTTTCATTCTTTTCGCCTGTACTCTTACGCTTTTTATTGTTTTTCCTCCTCCGACAGAGGGGCGCGCAGAGTGTCGCGTCGAGAAGGAAAGGCAAGGTTATTTTAATGAGAATCCGGCCCGTTTGTGGCGCCATCTCGTGTCCCACCCCCGCCGCCGCCGCCTAATGAACGCCAGCGCAAATATTATTTCTGCTTATGTACTCGCCAACTTAGAACGACTTTGGCTCTAATTAATAATGCTAAACAGCCGGCACAGTTCTCTCCGACCGACTCGTCCACCGACTCACCATTGTCTAGCCTAACTGCACACCCCCTCGACCATCCCCTTAACCATACCGCGATATCTATTTCGAATGACGTGACCGTTTTCCGCGGTTTGGGAGGGGTCGCCGACCTTGATTGGTTTACTACCGTCGACGTAATTGGATCGGCTGGACGAGGACGTCTTTCGTTCTCGCAGCGGGGGTGTGGCGAAATATTGGGCGCAGAGAACAGATTTTGTTAGCCCTGTTTATTTATGTAGTTTGTTAGTCGACTGCTCGGTTCTTGGAGGATCTGCAATTCTCTTTGCGGTTTTCAACTGTACAAGAATAATTAAAGTAGAAGCCGACAATTTTTAAATAACGAAACAATTTATATTACTGTTAAACTTGGTATTTAGGATTCAATTAAATAAAAATTAAGTTTCCTCTGCACCGCTATCCCTTATACCTGGGTTCTCCTACCCCTCAGTTATCAATAAAAAAAAGGACCGTCTTGTCGGTATACGCTGAACACGTTTTACTACCCTAAAGTTAGTCGAACCGAAGCACTTGAGCGAAAAGCTTCAACTGTACTCTTGTTCTTTTTTCTTAATAAACTCTCTATACCGAGTTTTCATATTTTCTGTACTACGAGATCCTTGGCATTACTTTATTTCATAACCTTGTAGAATAATCAACAATTACATCTCTTGGAGAAATTAAAAGTGTTCAGATGTTTACGAACTGTCAAAATTTCTGTAGATTACCATCTCGGTCGATACCAATAAGCAATCGTTAGCACTTCGCGAAGTTCGATGGTAGATAGAAGATTGTTGCAGCTAATTTCCGGGGAAAATGAACAAGAAACTGTAGTTTGAAGATCAGATTAGCGACGACGGAGGATGGTTGGCAGAGAGGGAGAGAGCGAGAGGGCAGGCTGCCTGTTATACCCTGAACGCTCGGTATCCATTTCCATCACAGCCACCGAATTGTCTTCGGGACTGTTTGAGCATTCCGCCCCGCTGGTTTGGTGTTTCATTGATCTGGTCGGTCCTAAACTGGTCTTATTCGGGTCTCTTGTCGGTTCTTTACTTTGTCGGGGCAATAAGGTTAGGCAGGCCAAGCATCGAGCAATATTAGACAGACGACGACGACGGCTCTCCCAGAATCTAGGTCCTCCGGCCCCGTCCCGTTCCCCTTACCTGTCCCTAAACAAATTTAATAAAGCCACGATTTCCGCGCCAATTTCAACCCTTAAGAGATTGCCTGCCGCCTCCAATCTCTGCGCCGTGTGCTTAACGTAATATATCGTGTATTGGTGGCCGGCCACTTGGGCCAAATCAATTATCGATATACGTTGCACACCGTTCGAACTTCGTCATTCCCACGAATAATCCATAGCCAACGAACCACCATCCCAAAAAGTCGATGTTGCTTTCCAGAACGAGACATTCGGGACTCGTCGAAATAATTATTAACAGGCTTCTATAAATATTTGTTTACAAAATTGTTGTTTCTTTTTTTAAAACTTCAAACAGTGAAATATAGAAAGAAGCTTTACACTTTCTTTGTTATTTCCATTTCTTTTTTTAAAGTTTCCTCTTTTTGGTAAATTTATTCGTAAATACCTATAGAAGCATCGAGGTCCGAAGTCTAATGATTATTTATAATAAATTAAAACTGCCTTAAACCCCTTTGTCGTTCGACGAGACGAACAATGTGCCAACTATCTCTTTATTCGAGGAGGAAGGGAAAAAAGTCCGTTCGAAAACGAAAGCAGCCCGAGACAAAGCGATTCTTAGCGGTCGTTCTCTTTATCCGACGTGGCGTGAGCGATCGTGCTAATGCAGGAACGGGTATTTCCAAAGTTGAGCCTTTTACTTCCACCGCGTTCGGCACCAGCGTCAGACAGAAAACTTTCGCTGATCCACTGAAATGTAAATCTTGAGCTCACGAATCTAATATCGGGGTGCAATTCGAAACCTAGTTTCGAAGTTAACGTGTCGCGTCGAGCTTTCCGGGCGCCGAGTCGTTTACCCTCGGCGCTAAACAATCGACGGCAACTATTTCACGCAATACGACACTCGAAAATCCACTCGAAAGGGTGGCGGCCAGAGCACTTGCCCTTTTATTCGACGGTGTTCCGGCCGTCTCTGCGTTCCACGGCTTGTCCACGTGCTTCTCACGCATTCGAGACTACACCAGGGTTCAAGATGATCGGCGGCCCCTTTTCCGTACAACTATATCACTGTTGGCAGGCTCGGATTCTCGTGCACCCCCTTCCACCCCCCCCTCTCTCTCTCTCTCTCTCTCTCTCTCGCTCTCTCTCAACGGAGTATTATTAGCCTTTGGAGTTAGGGAGTACGCATGGACTTGAATCTCCAGGCTCGCTCGCATGGTTAACTTCTGCAAACAGGAATTACCATTTTATTGGGCGAGTTCTGCCACCCTCTTACCGCCGGCCCCTTCCAACCCTCCGCCGCACTTCACAGCGACCCCTAACGCGCGACGATTGGAATACCTAATCGTTCAGGGACCATTCAGCACCATTGTTCCAGCTAGCCGGCGTTGTTGGTGCTGTTAACGTCGAATCCTTTCACGCCCCGTCGCTGACGCCTCTTCTCTATTTCTTGCTTTTTCAGTAGGTTAAATCTAAGTACAGTAATGCCTCGATATATGCATGTCACGCAGATGTCCACGGTATTTCTGCAAAATTTATCCCTGCTATCGTTGGGTCTAGCCCTTCTCCGTAACTTACAAGGGAACATATTCAATTGATACAAGCCAATTTTGATGAAACTTATGTGAGATATAGTTCTTCGAAAAATATTTGACACGTGTTGTTTTTATCGGCAACCATCCACTCTGAAGGGGTGAAAACATCCCTCAAATTTCTTGGTCAAATCCATATTTTTTGAGATATCTCGGAAACCAGTAGTTAAATAAATTCGATTTCTTTTTAATTGTGTGTGTTTTTAATGGAAAATGTAGTCGTGCAAGAAAATTTTAACAAACGGTTTTTGTTTAAACAATATATTAAAAATTTGATGTGTTTTTTGCAGTTTCTCGTATTTCTTGTTAGTTAATTTTAATGTAAATATGGACGTGTGATCTTTGATCAAAAATAGGAGATACGTGTTTCAGGATTTTCTTTTTTTGTGCCATTTAACAATAATTATGCATAATGAAAGATAGTCTTGCACAAGAATCTTGCACAAGATAAAAAAGAAACACGTGTGAAATATTTTTCTAAGAACTGTATCGCACATGAGTTTCATCAAAATCAGCTTGTATCAACTGGATATGTTCCCTTGTTAGATATATCATTGAGACAATGGCACTTTAATGACAACATTTTTTACTTGTTTTATATTATTTCTTTATGAAAACTTTTACCAACGTGTTTCTGACATTTTTCTCGTTGAAATGAGACCCAACGTGACACCCTTCGGAGTAGAACCTCGATTATTCGAATTGAGGATGGCAGAATTTTCTATTATCTAACCAGATACTTTTTTTTACAGGAAAAATTTAATCATGAAACATTTATGTTTCACTGATCAGTACGCATACTCAAGATTCTACAAAGCTTTCGAGATCAGGTGTTCTATACCGTCAACGTTTACCCTACACTTTTTCCAGTTTCCTCTTTTTTCGTCGGTTCCCCGTGAGCTCCGGGAAAGATAACCTGGCTGGCTCCCCTGCCTAAGTCATCTAGGGAATATTGAAGACGAGTTTTTTTTATGCAGCCTCGCAGAGATTTTCAAAGGATCCTTTGTACACAGCGTACCGTCGCATGTGCATGAATTAGGAGGGGGTAGTTTATCAATAATTCGTCCCGTCGAAGGATTCTAGGGGCAATATTTTGCTGGGGGAGTCTGACGGCTTTTTATTAACACTTTCACGTCCGAATATACATCTTCCCGGCTTTTGCGGATCAAGAGCTCGGTTTCTTTGAACTTCCTGGCTGTTTCATCTCCGGGCAAACTCGATGAAGAACCTCTTCTTTTCGGTAGTAGAACCTCTGTTTAAATTTCCTTTATATCATCAATATTCTTGTGTGTAAGTACTGTTCTCCAAGCTTACTGTTCTCCTCGAAATTTGTTCAGAAAGATTTTATCCTAAATTAAAAGAAATATCAATTCTTATATTACCGTTTTCATCGGTCGAATATATTTTTTATTGTGAATGTTATTTTGAGGTCTGCTGAACCATGAGGTTAAGTGAAATAAAAATTCCTCGCGTGCTTGTTGAACTCGTCTCACACGAAATTTGAAAACGGTGTAAATGAACGACTGAAAAAGTCGCCACCGAGCGTTGCCATTTAAAACAGTTCTCACCAGTTCATTAACAACGAAGTAATTGTTATCGATCGCTTCAGATTGTTCACCCAGTAGAAAGTAAACTTTGTAAATGAACTTTGTAAGCTGGTATATCAGGTAGCCAAGACAGGTAACCATTTTAATCAATGAAAGAAAGATGAAAAATATACATACCAAGTGGATCAAATAACGGTTCCGTTCAGTATAATAAATCCTTTTTATGATTAGATTCCGATAGGTTCCGTGTCTATGCAGGTAGTGTAGATCGACCGTAAATATGCCTGAATCCCAACGCACCGGAAACAGACAAGGCAACGGCCGACGAAATATTGATTGGGAGGTCCGACCAATTTTTAATAATCACCTTTCAGCTCGCGGCGTCGACACCTTCAATTTGTCCCGGCGGATCTCCGATTTCAATTAAGTCGAAAGTAAGGCGAGTAATGAGATGCACGGCTGTTCCCCGGCTCTGCCCGACGTTCTCCGCGAAATTAATTACGGCTTAATTGAAATCGTTCTTTGAAATGCTAATTCTTTAACAAATACGCGCGACCCGCAGAGGAAACAATTAAAAATCCGTCTCGCGAATATTGTTCGCCTACTTTCCCGGCGTTTTCCATCGGCGGCGACGGGTGGTATGCCTTCGCCCTCAGACGATTCATTTCTTTTTTTTTTTATATCGTTGTTGATCGTGTTGCACCAGTCCACACGCGTTATTAACGCACAAGTATCTAACCGATCGATATCGAGAGGTCGAACACCGACGCCTTGGCAAGAAAAGCCGATTGGAGGCCGACTGTTGGCAATAGAACTAGCAGAACCAGATAAGGAAAAGGACTTTTCATCAAGGGCTCTCACAAAACGTGCAATTCCATCCTGATCAGCTGTTGTGTCGGGCTTCTGCGATTTTATTTCAATCTCCATGGGGGTCTCAAACGATACGGTGGTGTGATTAAATATGTACATCAAATTTTATTTCATCACGAGCAGGTATATATACAAATAGACGTTCGGGGGCAGGTAACTGTCTACGTTCTTCACCCTCTAATTGATTTCTCCTCGGTCGACGCGGAGGACGACTGCCACGGCTGCCATTAGAGTACACAATCTCCTCGCGTAACGCTGTCAGATCACAAAAATCCGACAACACCGAAATAATTTAGTTAACCCTCGCACGCTCGTCCGGTAGATTCACCCATTTTCTGTTTTAGACACTGCGTAACTCTCTATTTCTCTACGATTACGTTGTTATTCATTGTTTTCGTTTCCGAATAAAAGATAATCGGCGAAAGTAAAGTGTAAAACGAAAGTGGATGACAATTAGGGGATATTTTATACAACTATTTCCGAGGAGCGTATGAGAGTTAATAATATCGAATATTTAGTAAATTCCTTTGTATTTAACCGTCGCATGTTTTTTGTTTTTTGAGAAATTTCTGTTCGATTATAAGTGAAACAGATTTTGTTGTTTCAAGGTTTAAAGTGAGACTGGATTAAGTGTTATCGCAGGATCGTTCGATTAATTATTCCCGAGGAGTGTATAGAGACGTATCATCGTTTTCAGGAGACGAAACGTTTAACCCGTAATGACGTTCCTGGCAGTCCTCGGCCGCGTGAACGGCCTCGCATACCGTTTATTATGTAATTATGCACAATTGTTCGCCTTAACATATTAATACTGCAGAATATTGTTTATGTCAAAATGCGTCTGCCTGATCGTGTCCGCGGTTTCCAATCTATATGCTACAAGAGATAGTTATCTAGCCTCGCGGTAGCCGTTGGTCCAGCGATCCTGGAGGTTGCAAATCCAGCCGACGAAATATCCCGGAAGAGTCCTGCAGGAACACGCAACGATCCTGTTTTTCGGTCAAGCCAAGATGGCAGATCGATCCTTGTCGGTCATGTTCCTCGCTCCTCAACCGTTCGGTGTCCGTCAGATACAACTGACAATTCTCCGCGAAAACGTTTTGTGAGCGCGTCCATCGGTCTCGTTCGTTCGTCCGAGGTATATAATTATCAAACAATTATACTAATCGTAGTTCGGGTACGGAAATCGGTTTACGGGGAGGACTATCGCTCACTGACTATTTGTACCAATTTATTTCGTCGAGACAGAGCCTTCGAATTGTTCTTGATTGGCTGTCTCATTTCACACTTTGACGGTATCGATGTTTCGACAAAATTCGAGATCTCTTCTTCACAATTTTCTAAAGTGGCTCACGAAAGAAATTATGTTTAGGTTTGTTCTGTTTTATTGTGCTTGTGGAAATGTACTTTGGCACGAAGCTCGAACGATTTGGTTCCACGACGTTACAGTTACGTTCCACAATAAGTATTTTTGTTATCTGGAAAAGAGTGTTCGATTTAACAAACCAACGAGCAAAGGTTACTGTAATTGTTCGCATACTCGACGTGGAAAACATTTTAGTAAGGAAAGAACAAGAAAATAAGTTATCGTATTAGTTGACGAGTGAAATATTGGAACCGTTAGACTGATATTAAGTGTATTTGAAAATTTAAATAAACTTCGAACAGCTCGCAACGATTTCGTTTGCTAATTCAGACAATAAGATTCGACTGTCACGATTTTAACCGAACACTATCTGCCAGAGGCGAGTTAACGAACATTTTCGTTGAAACATATAACGTTATTAATTTGACAGAGCCGAGAGCCGACTGTCAAAGTGTTAACCCTGCCTTGGACGCACTTTATCTACCAATTCCGCGACTGACAGGTGCCATTCAAACACAGCGCGAAATTGTCCAAATTGACATCCGATTCGTCGACGCGTTAGTCGATGGCAGACCCGTCTACAGAAAATTGCAAAATCTCGAAACTGTTAGAACCGATGCTGTCCCAGCTGATCTGGTTAAATAAGATCTGATTAAATGACCGCAACGAGCTAACGCGCTCGATCTGGCAAGGACCAGCCGTGTGAAACGTCCTCCCCGTATCCAACACGCAGGCAAAATAGAGTCCTCGTCGGTGTGTGGGTTTGTCGAGCTTCGACTTGTTTAAAACTATATGCAATATATTACTTACTGAGCTGTATGGTTCAGGAAGTTACCGGGGTCCATCGTAGCTCTGACGACTCGAGCTAGACGGAACGTCTTTGGGCCTTAAACCTACTCTTTTCTCTCCACCCGGTGACGATAGAAAACAGTCTCCGCATATCTGTGACCTCTTTATTGCACTATTATCGGGTATCGCTACGAGCCGCTGTTCAGGGGATCATTGCACAACGTCGAAACTCGCCGAAATCCTCGCCAAAATTAGTCAATCGTCAACAAATGAAACATTTCAATGACAATCTTCAATAAACTTTACGAAACTAGTTACTAACGGTCCTGTATGAAATCATCGTTTCTGGACATCCATATTTTCTAGATAACCATGATCTAAATGAAAAATTTGTGAAAATTCTGTATGAAATCATCGTTTTTGTACATCCATATTTTCTAGATAACCATGATCTAAATGAAAAATTTGTGAAAATCCTGTATGAAATCATCGTTTCTGGATATCCATATTTTCTAGATAACCACGATCTAAATGAAAAATTTGTGAAAATCCTGTATGTAATCATCGTTTTTGGACATCCATATTTTCTAGATAACCATGATCTAAATGAAAAATTTGTGAAAATCCTGTATGAAATGATCGTTTCTGGACATCCATATTTTCTAGATAACCGTGATTTAAATGAAAAATTTGTGAAACTATTACGTGCTGTTGTCGGTTGAACGAACTACAACATGTTTAGAGAGTTGAACCATGTTTGACATTAACTTCCGGCTAGGATTCCTGCGTTTTCCGGCACAGTGCGACGTCGGAGCCCGGTGGCGTGATCGGGAAGGTCGAATTCCCGTCTCGGCGACGGAATCGGGCCGGGAACGACGTAACGAATTTGATTTACCAATCGGTCGGGTAATAACCGGGCAGGAGAGCCTGTTTCGATTACCGTTTGGAAACGACCGCTCGCGATAATCGTCCCTTCCTCGTCGAGGTCCTTGTACTTTTTTTGTTCTTTTCCAATGGGGCTGGATATCCGATAAACGTCCCGCTGGAATAGAAACGATCAGTTCGAGCGGTTCCACGTTTGGACAGGGGGGCCACGGGGGAACTTGTTCGTCGATCCGGTCTGTGACTGGACAGTTTCTTCGGTGCCGAAGGGTCGAAGGTAGAGTGGTTTCGCTTCTCGTCACGCCCGCGGCGTCGGGACGCCGGCTACCGTGCGGCCGCAGCACGCTGCGTCTTGCCTTCCTCGGTTGTACGTTAAACTTCAGACCATCTGCAACCCTTTGGTGATGCTCTCGACGTGCTCCTTGGCCCGCATTCTCAACGCCTGGATGCTGGTGGTGCGTGGGTCGTGGCCAGGAGGACTCGGTGGTGCCGTTGACACGTGCCCGCCGTTCCCTATGCTGGTCATCCCTGCCGATAGGGTCCCTGTTGATCAAACGCAGCAACTCCGTTCAAGTGTTTTGCGAATACCGATATACTGTGAATCAAACAAATATCTGAACACTACATTTTCCATTTTCCTTCCACTCTGTACGTTTAACCCTTAAACGGCGGACATAATTAATTCCCGAGCATTCTCAACGTTCTGCGAATACTAAAAACGTGAATGGAATTCGACTGGCTCCGCTGTCGAAGGGTTAAAGAGTTATAATTTTATAAACAAGAAACATGCAATAATAGACATGGGCTTATTTCAAAGCACGAAGCCTTTACTTTCGACAATCCATCGTTCACTTTCTTCTCGGTTAAAGTTTTATCATGATATTACATGTCTGAGAATGTTGAATATTTGTGTTTGACCGTTATATATACTTTTATTGATTTATACGTTCTATATATGTAAAGAAATGATATTTCTTAAATTCAAATTTCACCGCGCTTCGCACGATGTAAGGCATAGAGTGTAGAGTGTTTACTGTTAGAGAGAAGGACTAATAGATTCGAGATAGATAGATAGATGATTACGTAACAGAGCACATGTTCATAAAATTAAGAGAGTAATATAAGTGTGAATAAAGAAGTGATATAGAATAAACTTTAAATGTCGTTTCTTTGTTTACAGGTAAGAATGTACATAGTGTAGATAATTGTTGTAATATAGTATAATAAATAAAGGCAAAAACTTTGTTTACAGGGACACAATTCTAGTTTATTTTGAAAATCCTGATAGATAACTATCTTATATATATTTTTATCGATTTGTATAATACGTGTTTTGTTAACAAGTTCGCGTGATGTTTTGGTTTTGTTTTAAAAATAAATGTTGCTGATAGTTCCAAATCAGCAAAGAACGAATAAAGACGTGTTGAGTTTACGCGAGAAAGTTTGGAACATTGAAGACACGTAGAAACGTGTCGGCAAAAAATACTACAAGTTGAAACGTCTCTAAAAACATTGAACAGTTTTTCTTAGGACCGAATTATAATAATCTGAGTTTGTGTAATGAATAGTGCCGCAGTAGAATATGTTCTTAGGAGGTTCGTCTTACCAGGCACGGCGTTTCCAACGGCGGCGACGTTTGGCGGTGACGGCAGTCGTCTTGGGGACGTCAGATAGCTGGGATATCCGGAGTGTGGTGCAGCCAGGAATCCGGGAAGCGCGCTCAAAAGTCCCGGTGGAGTGAGCCAAGGGTCCCCTGGCAGGCCCAGAGCCGGTCCCGCCACGTTTCTACGAAAGAACAGACAGCTTTATCACTCATACAGTCACACGAAAATTTCCAACGAACAAACAATTCCTCCTACGAGAAAACTTTCCCAAGAATTACCTCATGTTGGTAGCGTGATGGTACTCGCTGAGCCCGAGTCTCGCGGCCTCCATCTTCTCCTGTCTGCGCCATTTTGCCCGCCTGTTCTGGAACCACACCTGCAACGAAAACACGCGAAACGCCGCGTTATTAAATCATCATCCGCTGCCGGCTGCAGTGTCACCGCGAGATTGCATCCAATATTCCGGTATAAAAGAAGTCCCGTGGTAAATAAGAGCAAGCGGAAGCGTCAACACAATCTGGAAATCGCGGTTGAACTCGGGTGAAATTGCGTTCGGGGGCGGGGAAGCCAGGCGCCAGGGAACAGAGAAGGAAAGTCAACGCGAAAATTTTTACGCGCGCGCGAGACGACAGAGGGCTTGAAGGGGGTTAGAGACATCCCCTAACGGCGGGGTAGCTAGAAAATGGAGTTCCTTTGGCCCGGCGGTGTACAGGGCGAGAAAAGTCGCTGCCAAACCTCCCTCGTCTTCTGTTTCGCCGTCCTTTTCGAGCCTCTCCCCGTCGGATTGTCTCTCTCTCTCTCTCTCTCTCTCTCTCTCTCTGTCTCCCACCCGTCGAGAGCGTCTTGCTCACTCTATCGTTCTCTCCGTCTCTCTTCCGGTCGGTTGCGCTCGTTTCTTCGGCTTGCTCCCTTTCCGAGGGTCGCAGAGAAATGTCTCTGGGCGGGGCGGTCCACCCCTGGAGGCAGGGGCAAGAAAAGGAGGTAAGAAGGGAGCTCGTAGGGTGAGTCCGCTCGCGGGGACCACCCTTCGACATCAAGAGGGTAACGAGACTGCCGGGCGAAATCGAAAGTGAGCGACGTGGAGAGAGTGAGAGAGAAAGGCGGAGGAGGAGAGGAGAGAGGAGAAGCTTCAAGGTGGACCCAAGAAAGCCGGGAGCGGCAGCCGCTGACGAGGAGGGATGAAAGGCTCGGTCGGCCATGTTGATTTCTTTATTGTAACATGGCTGCTGTTGGCAGCCGGTTAAAGTCTGTCGCGATAACCATCGGCTGCTGGCTTCTCGCCTTATGAATTATTCAGCGCTGAGGAGACACGCCGATAGGACCTATCGAGCGTGTCCGCGACGAATCTGCGTGGTCCAAGCTAACAGCGTGGGCTGCAAATGGACCGACGGACCCATCCGTGACGGTGAGGACCATCGCTACTTTCGCGGCTACCTTTTTTGGTCATGAAAGAAACACGAAGTCATGGCTCTGCCGATAGGATGTCTTTGTGGGCTGCTTTGGGATAACGGCTCTGGTTCGAATTTTTGATGATTCTCATTCTTGGGGATTGATTGGAGGAGCTTCGAATTATGGTGCTACGGAGCCGGTCTTATCTGATAGGAATGTTCCAACGAGTGCAGAGCAAATTGGTGAATAGTTTGTTACACGATACGATCGTTAATGCGATTCGTTTATCACAAAGTTCTCAGAGTTGGAATATGTTTATAAATCGTCCAACTGAATTTATTTACGTTCACACCGTCATCCTTGTTCCAGACGTATCGGATTCTCGATGTGAAATAACAGAAACAGTGAAACATGTCCGGCGTCAATCATTTTCTTTCGTAATCATTGGTTTAATCCTCCAATCGTTTAATCCATCCCAGAAATTGCTAGTATACCCTCGCATACAGGATGCCCTGGATAAACCAATACGCAGCCTCGATATTCTGGTCTCGAAACCGGATTCCTCTGGAGGACTTCCGTCGTAGTTAGTATCATCTTCTCCGTATCTCGCTGATGAACCACGGTAGCCTACGTTTCAACCCACCGCACCGTTCCCATAGCCGCCGCGCCATCTCCGCCACGGTTACACCGTACCTCTGTGCCTCGTTTTATTATGTAATCTACTCCATAATTTCCCGTTTAACTCCCTGAATTCCCTCGGCTCATCCGTCGATCCGAAACCACCCCTCTCGGTATGAAACGAGGCGGGGCAGGGGTGTCGCGTTCGAATAATAAATATAGAGCAAATTGAATGTTCCGAGAAACGAAAGAGAAGCGGCCGAAAACGTTGGAAGAAGCGATGCAAGCAAGATGACACCGGTGCGATAGTCTGGTGGCGAGAGAGAAGGTTGGGAGGGGTTAGGACAGCGAAGGGGGATTGATATCGAGGCATTCCCGGGCTCATCAGGACGATATTCCGCTCTCGAGGACGAGAAGCAATTTTCTTTCCTGGCTGCGTGGATGAGGCAAGCCCGTGGACAAGATGCCACGTAGAAATGATGGGAAAATAAGCGAATTTCCCTTCGTATCTCTTATATATTCGCTTCTTCTCGTCGCTCACTTCGTCTTTCCTCTCTCGACACCGTCTCTCCTCATCCTCCTCATCCTCCTTCTCCTTCCTCCAAAAGAGGAAAGTCGCTGCTGGCCGAGCCATCCAGCTCTCTCGTGCCCTCCTCCTCTCGCGGAAATATAAAGAACAGGGCTAACACGGCTTAACCGTTTTACGTCGTAAATTTATTAGAGTAGGTACTTCCACCTTTTCCATCTCCAACCCGTCTCCCCGCGTTTCTTCCCCGGCCTTCTCGAGCTTTCTTCCTTCCAACCCCCAGAACCGTCTCCGCGCTCACCCCCGCCTCACCCTTGTCTACCCGCGCGACGCTCCCCGGCAATGATATTGCGAAGGTAAACTCGCTTAGACGGTTTAAATGCAAGAAAATTGGAATAAAATGGAAGTAATTCCGGGATTAAAATTGGACGTTCCGCGTCGCGCGCGTGATCGCCCTGGTCCGAGGACTGCGACGCGGCTTCGGGAGTCTCGGCGATGCAGGGAGTGGCAGTTTTCTTCTGCGAAATTATTTAGACAAGCGATACCATTAAATCAAGGACTAATAAATAAACCGCACTAATCATATGGAAAATCTATCCCGGTTAAATCAGTTGGACTTTTTTATATGTTGTATACTTAACAAAAGATGTAATGGGCACAAAGTTCAACAATGGACAGTTATCGAGTTATAATCAGTGAAATATGAGAAATTCGTGCTGCCGAATACTCAAATCTCGGGAAGTATATTTACTTAACACGCTTGCCGCACCTTCACTCCTTCGATTTTCACACGGACCACGGACAGAGGGTTTCGAGTGAAAAAATACTACGGGAGTGATGAACCGTGGGCTCCTTATCTCTGCTGTGACATGCAAGATTTCTGTTCAGAGACTTTTTCAAGATCATTCAAAATTCAAAAAAAAATAATGACACCATCTAACAGATTTTGTGAAACCGTACTATTTTTGTTTCAAACATTTTTCCAAAAAATAAATACTTCCCGAGATTTGAGTATTCGGCAGCTCGAATTTCTCATGTTTCACTGATTATAACTCGATATCTGTCCATTATTGAACTTTGTGGCCATTACATCTTTTCTTCAGTAGATCATAAGCTACAACATAGAAAAAATCCAACTGATTTAACCGGGGATAGATTCTCCATATGATTAGTGCGGGGTCCTTAGTAACTATATAATAAAATACAACAGATTCTATTCGCAGCGCAGCGTTCAGTGTTCCGCGCAGTAAAAAATTCTGCGGAACACCAGTGTGATCGGCGATTGAATTTCGATTCGGGATCCGGGCCGATGGCATCGGCACGCGACGCGGCGCCGAATTTTCAATGCGCTGTCGGGACACGCGGGTAACACATGCTTCGGAAACGGTGGCCGCCGAAAACGCGTTCACGCCAAGCCCCGTTACTTTCGACAGAAAACCACTTTGCCGTTGGCGCTTGGCCAGTCGGACCTGGAAAATGTCGGTCGGCGTACGGACGACGCGACGGAGCGGGAAACAGAGTGGTCGTGTACAGGGAAATATCGACGTTAATGTCGTACCCGGCGGCTGCGTAACAGCTTTCCGAGATCGGTCCTCCTGTTACGGTGACACGCGTTGACGAGAGAGCCTCGGTCTCTTTCTAGTTCTCTCGTTCTCTGTTCGCGATGAAGGCGCAGCAACGTATCGCGGGCGAAAATCAGTTTTTCCCCGGCGTGTCCCGCCATTTCTTTCATCGTTGGCTCCTGCCGTCTTCTCCCTGCTCTGCGCATCGTTCCGGGACGATGATCGCTTTATCCTCGCTCCGACGACGGCTCTTCGGCTCTCAAACACGGATTAGCGCCGGTAAAAAGGTATTCGAGAGCCGCCTCACGCCACGGCGAACGCATTGTCGCTCCGCCGCGGTATTAACAGATTTCGGCCATTGTTCGCCGATCAAGGTGGTCCTACACGGCCCTTTGAAAGAGTTACGAACCGGCAGAGGTGTCACCGCGCGTCTCACGCTCCTGTGGTCCCGATTTTTTCACAGATCTTTGGCCTGATCCACTTGATTCGCGGTGGCGCGACGCGCTAGAATAATCGGCGCCCTACCATGCGCGAGGGCGAGAACCGTTCGGGTGGTGAAAAATCGGTTGAGCAGGATTCTAAAAAATTTCCCATCGATTTTGAGTGGATCTGATATTGTAACGAGACTAGATTTCATGTATTGATTGTAAAAAATTTCTGCCTCTCAGTGAAACGTTTAGTTGAAAAGTTTAGTCATTTTAAATGCCTTCGTTGTTCTTTATTCGATCTACATGTTCCTGTGATAAATGCATAAAGTCCGCAGATCATTTATAATGCACAGTATGCTCAGAATGAAAAGGCCAATCTATTTGCAAATGAATAGAACCGCACGATCCTACGTCAGGAAAAGATGCTGGCAATTGAAGGAGCAATCAAAATTCGGTGAAAATGGGCTGTCATTTAAAAATTGATTGCTACAATGTAAAGTCAATGTAATGTAATGCATGGAATAAAAAGGCCAATCTATTTGCAAATGAATTGAACCGTATGGTCTTGCCTTGGTTGTGTCAGGGATAAACTCGTAATCAAAATAAGCTGTCATATAAAAGTTGTACTGTATGTGTTAACAAATAAATAATAATAAAAGAATCTTGTATTCGCCGCGATAGTAGAGATCCTCCTGTAGACATAGAGGAAATAGGAGAGCGAATGGTTATTTTTCCGTCGGGTGTCTTACAAGTCTATCAAAGCGCTATATCGAGGATGCAGGAAGGAGAGAGGAGGGGAGAGAGGATCGGAGAGGGGCGGACACGTTTCGAATATAAGCCTAGATTCCGGTCCATAGCACCGTGGTATGCATAGAGAAGGGAGATGTTTGGAGAGGGTTGGAGTCTATTATTCACCATGCTTTTTATACCCCCTCCCCTCCGGGGCAAAGCCTGGTTCTCCACCCTAGCCCATACTATTTCCCCTTCCCGCGGGGCCGGGCCTGTCAAACTGTCGTGCAAATTCAATCCTATACAGTCGTTCTCATTCCAATTCGGTTTCGGAGCGTGCCGAAAGGACAGCGTCTGTGCATCCGCAGTGCGGATACGTTCCGAGGATAATTGACGATGCGGCGTGACTCGTGCAGCGTTCGAGTTAAATCAATTCCGCTGGGTGGAGGCGGGGGTGGTAGTCGGTCGGTATCTAGTTAAACGGACCGAGCTGGTTCGCCGATCGCGTCGACTTTGGTTACGATTTTGATCCTCGACGCGATTTTACAGCCGTGGCACCGCGTCGTTGACAATTATTTCAGTCGAGTTTGTAACTCGCCGATGATCGAACGCAATTTATTTGAGTCCTCGGACTCGGCTCGGTGACGAACCGATGTTTGTCGACCGAAATTGAAGCTTAGTTTTCAAAGGCGTCACTGCGATTGTTAAAAAGCAGACGATTCTCTAGACAATTCTGCAAACCTCCTCGCTGATGTATTAAAACATCAATTATTTAATTGTTCGATGATAGTAAACTGTAAACGGCAAAGATGAAGGTATTTTTTTAGGTCGTGGTTGCAACTGAAGAAAAATGTATTATTTTTATGCCATTTATGATTTTATTCTTAACGCAATATTATGTCTGATTGCTGTTTGATAATTATTTTCGTAGAAGGATTATTAATTTCAATTAATCTCGGATTGAATTGTGTAGTGATATATTTGAGTGGTTCAATCGAAGGTGATTGTTACAGATTGTAGGGTAATTTGGACAGAGTTTTGGGTTCGCTAAAGGATATCTAGTGAGGCTGAGCGTCACTGGCAAGCTCCTCCAATAAAGCCACCCCTGTCGTTGCGTGTAATCACCCTTAAACACTCCAACGCCCCGGCCTAACCCCGGCGTACAGCGATACAATACTAATGTGCTACAAATAACATCCCAAACACGAGGCGATTTCACTTTTACAATGAGACTAAACGGCTCCGTGTATGCCGAGGACACGACACGGATCGTTCTACTGGTAGTCGAGAGGAGATCCTTGCCCGTTCCCGAACAATAAGTTGTTGTGCGTTCTTTTCACGCTGGATCACGATCTCTCTCTCTCTGTCACAAAGTCATCGAACTATATACCTTGATCTTTTCAACGGACCATGATCTTGAAACTACCATCTATATCATTCTTACAACGACCAATCAAAACGAAGAATTATTTACAAATGGTCAACTCCGATTGGACACAAAAGAATGCTCTTTAACCTACCATCTATTTTATTCCTACAACTAATATCAGATAGAAATTATTTACAAATAATTATACATAAAATTGCTTAACTCCCGATAGAAGAATAATAATAAATGTTGAATAAAATTCAAACGAGCTTTTCACTCGATCCAGTATCATATTTTCCGTCGTTGTTAATTGTGACACTTTTATACGTTGGTACACTTTGAACGAAGAATGGGGTAGCTCGGAGGGTTTATTTCAGACATCGAAAAAAGCGGGTCCGAAGATACGGTAATTATTGGATGTTTTTCAAAATACCGTGTCAGAATAGTGGAAGTATATTTCTGCAGCTAGATCGCTGAATGCACCGAAGCGAAACATTTATTTGCACAGTCTGTCACTATTCATCGAGCCGTGAGAATAAATACACGATAAATATACGGATATTCCGGTTATTTAATGATCGTGGATTTATTCGAAGTATCAAAGGTATCGTGCGACGGATATTAATCGCGGGATAAAGATCCGCATAATCGGCCGGACTTGGAATTGGCCTAATTCACGTGGATATTCTATTTCGCGTGTTCTCGCGTCATTAATCGAGGCACCCATTTAAGGGAGGTATAATGCACAGTGAGTGGAAGGGGGATGAATGTTATTAATACAGCTCGTCGAAGCCATCTAGAAGACAAAGGATTATTAAATTGCGGGTAATCTAAAGGCAGACAGATGGACGGTGTAGGTAAGCTCTCGTAATTCTTTAAAAAAAAAAAAGGATCCGTGCGCCAACGAGAATAATATACTGGCAATTACGTAGGGGATTGAACATGTTCCTTTTTTTCTCTTTCATTCTTTTCCACACGGTGGTCTCTCTTTCTCTCTCGTTCGTGCTTCCTTTCTGTCTTTCTTCCGAGAAGGATTATGAACGATCGACTTTCTCAATGATCGGAGAAACACGGAAGTGTCAAGAACACGAATCGTGCCCTGAAATTCGATCCTTCTTATTAAGACCCTGTCGACGTCGAAGGAAAAGGGGAGTTTAAATCGAACGGAGGATACAGGGCTCGCTGGTACGAAAGAAAAATAATTCCACGGAATTATGAACGTTGCCGGACGGTATTGTTTAACAAAGTACTTATAGCTTGCTCCAGTTAGTCGGATAATACGATATTGTTAGCTTAAATTGCTTATTTGTTGCAGGTTGCTGGTTTTTGTTCGGCAAAGTTTCTGAAACTAGGAATTACAAATTCTATTGATCAATTAATGTTTCATAAACCTTCGCTGTTACTTAAGTTTCATACTTTCTTTAGGAATACTTGATTATTTCTTATTTCATTTGTCTCTTAACACATTACCGACCGGTGATTATTGCATATTTTTGAAAAATGTATAGTACATGGCTAAATTTTCATTTAGCGTTTAATATGAACTAACTAAGCCACCCTCAATAACGTCGTCTAATAGTTTCATTTAAGATTGCAATGTCAAAGAAAATTTCTATGCTTTTTTTGGTACAGCAGGATTATTGACAATCCTATTAATAGGCTTCCGGTCGGTAAAGTGTTAAACGAGATTTTATGATTACAGTACCTGCTTCAATTATTGGGGCCGAATTAAACCATGACTTATGCTTTATACCGCTTTAACTTATCCAAGATTTTCCCGTAGAGAGACTCCTAGAGACACGTAGAGGGAATCATTCTGTATAGGGAAAATCTTTCGTCGAAGCAGCGGTTGCGCGAAAATATGGCGGAGACGGATTCCGCAGACCGTCCACAGATTTACAATTCCTCGGTCCCGTTCAATTAATCCGGCTCGAGCGGCGCAAGAGACTCGTTTGATCGAGATATCGCGTTGCCCTTTAACGAGTAACCGATGTCAAACGCAGCCAGAGACGAGCGACGAAAGGAAAGGGAAGCCCGAAGTCGGTCTCGCCGGGGAATACACCGAATTCGAGATATATCCAGCAGAACTAACTATTAATTTGGTTCCCAGGGTGGTAGTAGACACGAGGCTCTGAAAGGGGGTTGTGTGGGAGGGCAGAAGAGCGAGGCGGAGGAGGCAGAACCAGAAAAGCCTTCGGGGCAACAGATTACTGTGCACAGCCTATGGATCTCCTCTCCCCTTCGCGTTTCTAACCCCCTGCCGCAAACCCCCACAAACCCCCACCGTTGCCCATCTCCTGGTCGGACGTGGCCGGCCCCGTGAAGTTAATAATCATCAAAAGTCACGGTGTTTGTCGAGGGCGGCCGCCCTTTGTGCGCCCACGCGTGCTCCTGACGCTAATATGACTCCGCCCGGGCTTTATTACGAGTTATTAGAGTTATTACATCGGCGACGGATTTTCACGTGCAGCTACGCTGCTGCAACCGGCTCTGCACGCTTTCCTAACATCCCCCTTTTCACCCTTTTTTTCTGACCGGACCTTTTAATCATCGTTATCGTGGCCCGCTATCACCAGCTATATTTCTCTCACAGAAACGACCACGTGTTTCCAAAGGGTTCTGAATCGTTTAGATGTCGCTCGCTTCAGGCTAGCTGCCCTTTCCTGTTTTGCAGTTCTGTGTGGACGGGTGTACTGTTAAAACATAGTTTAACCCCTTGACACACAATGTCGTGACATGTTTATGAGGATGGTTTTGAAGAAATTCTTCCAGGTACGACGGTAATCCTTATCATTATCGAGTGTTTGGTCTTTCTTCCACGTGTTCGGCGTGTGTACCGGTATCTGGGATACGTCGATCATAATTGACTATTTTATCATGGACGCAAGCTCGAAATAGAAAATGCGAAACTGACCTAGTGAAACGCTTATTGATCGTTTCACCGTGAATGCACCGGTTGTGGCCACTGAATCATCTATTCGCGACCACCTTTTCAATGATTCTACTTTTAGAGAGTTTGTGCTAACTTTGACGTTTAGACAATAGAGAGACGTTTAGGAGTTTCAACATATTACAATTATTGAAGCGCAAGCAATTTTTTATTTGCACAGCTTTGTACGCGGATATACAGTTTTTTGTTTTTTTTTTTAATTAGGAAATCTCATATGAGATTTATTACAACATAATGCTTAGCACAGAGTATTACAAGGTATATTGTATGGTATAACAAAAAAAACCTGCTCTAGTAAGGTTCTGGATAAGTTTGATCCTCCGATCTTTATATAAATTGCACTGCCATAGAACATGGTTAAGCGTTTCCTGCTTCTGGTTACAATTTACAATTGGGATCATCGTAGATGCCAATGCGAGCAAGTGAAATAGCCATATGGTAATGGTCCGCCCTGCATCGATTAATGGAAACAATGCATTGTCGTTTTAGCTTTTTATGCCCAAACCAAGGTAATAGAATCGTTGAAAATAAGCTTGACCCTTATGTAGCCCTTGATCTTTTATTATTTTAACTAAATTTAAAATTGCATCCTTCTTAAAAGTTTCGGATAAGTCAGTAAATGGAATCTTAGAGACCTTCAAAGAGCAACAGTAGCTCCTTTAGCTAGGGCATCAACCCTCTCGTTGCCCCAACTTCTCGAGTGGGCCGAAATCCAGAAAAATTTTATCGAGTGATTATTGGAATTTACATGAAATTGATTAATTTTTCTTTTAATTTCCAAGATGAATCTATTAGTTGTAACATTAAATTTTGGAGATTTCAGACTTACTAGAGCACTAAGGGAGTTTGTCAAAATAACAAAGTCGGATATACAGTTAGCCAAGATGAATCTATTAGTTCTAACATTAAATTTAGGAGATTTCAGACTTACCAGAGCACTAAGGGAGTCTGTCAAAATAACAAAGTCGGATATACAGTTAGGTGAGAGCAGTGATTACAGGGGTTGTTCCCCCCCTAAGGTCAACAATCACCGATAAAAAGAGATACTCGCCTAATATTTGCCCGGACACTGTACCACACCGAAAACCCATATAAATCCGGCATAGTGCAATCAAAGTTTCATCGAAAGCCAATGCTTCCACGATTCACAGCAAATATCGGTCGAACCTGTGAAGATTTGTGGGCAAGCGAGTCTCTTTAGCGGATCGCGCGGGCATATTGCCCGGTAAATGGCTCCGGCGGTGACAAAGGGTGCATTCATCCGAGTCCGATTCCGCGGCTGGCGTCGAAAAAGGGAGTCCGCTTGTACAATGAACGCGCGGTGTCAAAATACGAGGGCCATAAGGCTAATTTGCCGAATTTCTGCGTGCCTTATTCACGCGAAACACCCTCGCGATTATGTCGAAAGCGACGCCGGGGTACGCGGGCCCCGTTGTTTCGACCGAGCATTCAGAACCGAGTCTCTTTAAAACGAGAACCCGGGCCTAATGACAGCGGCGGATGAAAGCCCCCGCGGCTTTGATTTCACCGCGATTGGACGTCTCGATTCAGATCCGGGAAGTGGGTCGGATAATTAACTGTGCTCTTGGGGGCGTTTTTTTTACGGGAGCCAGCTTCTTACACGCCGACGAAACGAAGTGAATAAATTTCTACGTCGATTCTACTCGAAGTTTCCTCCCCCGCAGATGCTAATAAATTAATTCTTATTGAGGTTGTCATTCATATTATAACAGATTTTATGGTAAGAAGTGTGTCGCGATTTATTATTGGTTAAGTGATATGGATGATGAGCAGCGTAGTCAGTCTGTAATAGGTAGTCTAGCGAGGATAGTAAACAAGTATTAGAGACATTAATTATTGCATTCCTTTATATTACATTATATTATATTATTATATCAAGTCTTTACAAGAAATATAACAAGCTATTTTCTAATTTTGATAACGACCGAACGAACTACACATTGATACAAGTTAAAACAGCTTCCGTTAACATTGTTGATGCAAAGATTTGTTACGGATACTCGAAATATTATCGAAGGCTGCTTAACTCTGGAAGACACAGAGAATTGCCAGTGACATTAGGGAGAGATTCTATAAGCACAGTTTTATGTATTGGACAAAGCGTAATTAATTTTGAAGAAGCTATTTTCTACATTCTCTATAATTCTTCTCCCATATATTTTAAAAACTATTAACCCTTAGCACTCGAGTGGCGCCTCTGAGGCGCCACTAAAAATTGCTGTACTATTATTTAAATAATTGTTTACACTATCACATATGTCGGTATCTAACCAATTACTACACATTTAAGTATTGTATGAGGTATTATATCAATTTCATATTTATCAACTTTAAAAAATCATAGAGAATAGACATATTCTAGGTCAGAAGAAGCGTTTAATTTTCGAGTTAAAATAGCTCCGAGTGCAAAGGGTTAATGTTACGATGTGCATACTTATGTTTGCTATAAATGCATAAAATTCACCAACCTCCCGCTATCGGGTGGTTGATTCATCTTTGCAGAACTCGGAGCGTCTGCCAGGGGATGGAAAAAGAAGATGCTACGAGTGTCTCGATCGGCGGGATTTGTGTCGGAGAAGTAGATTCGTTATCTTCCAGGGGTTGGAGGGTCTGCGAAGATGTTGGGACGGAGTTTCGAGGGATGGATCACAGCATAGGGCGGCGGCAGTTTAGTGTTACTAATCCCTAGTGCGATTTCGAGTGCGCATTCAGAGATCAAGAGGCCGAAGGCGCGCGCGTCGCGTCGGCCCGGTACCTGCTCGGATACACACCCGGACTGAGCAGAAATCTCGAACTCCTGAAACGGATATATTTTCACGAAGTGACATTCATCCCCTTGGCCCGGAGAGGGAGAGAGAAAGAGAGAGAGAGAGAGAGTGGTTCGGCTCTCCCGCCTTTGTAAGGGATCCCCTTCACGGTTGCATTTTGCATCTATGCGCCGGGGACTCCGGACCCCGAAGCCTCGGGGCCTCGGCAGGGCATGCAGCGGCAAGAAATTCGATCTTAAACCACTCCGGAAAAAAGAGACGAACCAATGGGGGCGAGGAAAGGGGCCCGAGGGGGCCCGACGATAGAGAGGCGGAGAGGGAGGGCCCAGCAACCAGTGGAACTGAATACGTTTGTACCTGAGCCCGACAATGGGCTTCGTAATTCGATTACAAGGACCGCGAGCTAATTGTTAATTGCTGGCCTCAGGACCATACGCCGACAAAGGTTTCATAACATTATATGGAATGTTAAAACGAGCAGGCACATATGCGTGGATCCTCTGTACGTGTGCCCTACATGAACGTCCTTCGATTCTAACGCGACGGACCTTCTTGTGCTCGTGGAACGTCTTGCTCGTGGGAAAAGCTTCCGTTTCTTCCGCCTTTAATATTACGCCGACCATTATTGGACAATTCGCTGGTTTTACATTTTTTATTTCGTGATTATTGAATTTATGAAGGCGGTTTCGTTTGATGTCTTTGCATCTTTGGTTTTTATCATTGATCTTCGTGTAAATTTTCAGCGAATGCGTCAAGCATCAAACCTTTGCCGGCGTAATCGTCTTCATAGAATCTGAATGTATAGGTCTGCAATGGTATCGGCGATGATCTAAGAGTCTGCGAACTTTTCGGAATTTGCAGAGGCTCGAAGACATAAGTTTCAATCTAGCCGGGCGGGTAGTTCGACAGACGATAAGTTTCAATTGGAAGAAGGGGCACTTCGTGTCCGCAATTAGCGAGATTTAATCATGTTCGCGTGTCAAGGATCGTTCGAGGCTCGAGTTCCACGCATGCGATCGTTCTTATCGTCTCCGCTCGATCGAACGTAGTGGAAACGAGTCCTCTTCCCGAACTCGTTACACCTCCGCCGACTTCGTCGCGATTAATTATCCTTGTAATTGCACCCGCGGCCCGCGGAGACCAGTCTTTTTTCAGCCTTGGTAGCGCATCCCTCTCCGGCTCGGTCCTCTCTTCTCGGACCCGAGCACACGGTTACCCCACGGTGTTTAACGGCTAATCTGCCAAATGAAGTGTTTTTGTGTTTGAGCACAACACTTCGACTCAATAGAGGAGCAAAACCGCCCTCGGGAAAAGGGTTGCTCTGACATGATTGATGCTCGAGGGGGCTGAGCAAGGGTCTCCGGCAACCCTTTTTAGTCAAGCGCTAAACGGAGTGCTTAATTGAGCCACAGACCTCAGAACCTCGGACAGCTAATCTCCCGGACGTATTTACAGAAAACCGATGGACCTTCGTATTTCTTGTTACAGGACTTCTTTGCCCCGGTCAAACCGGAGGGTGTGGGCTGCTGATTTCTGCTTTTCCACCGCGCGGTCGCGCGCAACCGTTTTCGACCACCGTCTAATCGCTGAAACTACGGGCAAAGGCCACGTGACATACATCTCAAACACTTCTGTCCCCGTAATTAGCGCTTCGTCGGCGCCCCCGTCGAACCAACTCCTTCCTACGAAACCCGCAAGTCTTTCTATCGGGTGTAGAAATAAATTGTTTATATTTCGATAGGAGTAAAAGTACTATTTTCTATTTCAAAATAGATCAGGAGCTTGATCATCGATACGTTTATTATTATTAGATAACGAATTAATGGATTTCTTGAGGCATTATGCTGTAGCTCAACTGTTGTGATACTCAGCGCTACGTTGTTAAACGTTTAATAGATATACAGCATTTAGTGTATATAATATACATATTTATTGTATGGACATTTTAACCAAATATTAATAACATATAACGTCTTTCCATATCACGAGAACATTGACAACGCAACTCCTTTATTTTAATAACAACGATCGTTCTATGTCTTTCTTCTAATTGAACTTGCCGCGTTATTCCCATCTCTAATCTATTTAAATCTTTATTTCAATCGTAATGCCAACTTTAATACAATAATATGTCTACGCGACACATCATCATTATACGCAGGGAAAAAAGAGGAAAATTAATGAGAACCTTCGCTAAAAAGGATATAGAACTAGAAGAGGAGGTTTGCAACATATTAAATAAGAAAGATGATTCCATCCTAAGGGCAAGATCAGTGTTCTTAATACAAATAGATAGACCAATTTAAACAAAACTCTACAGATTTAAACAGTACAAATTAAAAGAAAGAAATAGTACAATTGTTCAAGTCATTAATCATATCAATATATATTTTTTTGTTAACATCATTATATGTAAAAGGACCGGCAAATAGAGCTCAGGCTCTACAACGCCATCTTTATGTATATAAAGAGAAGAATAAACCATAAACCATAAATCATAACCACATCATCATCAACTCATAGAGACTTTCTTGTAGCAGCAAACTAGAAAGAAGAAGATTGTTGGTTTTCGGAGGTGGGACAGTACTTTTATCGGACAAATCGATCAGGGATGATAAGGAAACATCGAAACGGGAAACCGTGCACCCGTTTCCCTAAAGAAGGGTTAAAGCGACGGTGAAAGGGGTTCGACGGGTGGTAGACATCGTCAGTTTCTCGGTAACAGACTGTCAAGGCTCTTAAGTCGGTGCAGGAACACGTCCTTCGATCCTGCGGGGTTGCGAGAGCATGCGAAGTGAGTGAAGTCTTGCAGCGCCGTCTAACGAGTATTATAATTACTGTCGCGTAACTCAATATTGCCCCCTCTATCTTCCCCCTCCCTCGCCACCCCCGCCAACCCGGCTCCGATATGCTAAACTCCCGCGGAATATAGTGTTAATAGGCGTGGAATGGCGCGGGACAACACCCCGCTTCTATTAATTGCACTTCACCCTAAATGCAAATTGTTCAAAATTGAGCGAGGGCTCCCCGAATATTTGGAAACTCCATTACGGGGCCAGTGTTCGTCCTTTCGTTCGCGTCCACACAGACGTTCGCGCACACGCTCGTTTCTCGCTCGGTTCGAGGAGGACGACGCGACGGGCCACCGAAGCCGAAAGGAAACCGAGGAAACTCGTCGATACAACGGGGCAAGGGAAAAAAAAGGAGAGCATTCTCCATCGGGAATCGTTTATCCCCGATACCACCGATGCTCCGGGGGTTGATCGAGGAAAGGAATCGAATCCGAGAGTGATTTCATTACTCTCCGGTACTCTTCGAACCACTTTGATAGCCCGTAGATACTTGCGTTGGGAAATATCGTCGTTAACCAATTTGACGGTTTCCTCCGTCATCGGCTGTGCTCCACTCCCGATGAAGAGAGAACCGCATCTTCCACCAGTGAACGAGACAATGCTCGGAACATCGTGCTACCTACCAATGTAAACCAATTTTCTCAGAAACTTTACTAAACTATTTGCTGCTTGGATTCGACACCTCAGCATCTATTCCGTATCGAGTCCGATGGAAAAATATTCATTGAATACGATTCAGCTATCTGTTTCCATGGTCTCGATCGACAAATTGTTATTAATAACATATATTCATGTTCTCAGCGCACTGGTTCGATCAAATACTACTACTTAAGCAATTTTGCGAATTAACACAAAAATTATTCAACGTTTCGGTCAACTATTTAGACCATTTTCAAGAAAAAAGATTTTTCGTATAATTGCGTCTGTAAAAATGATTAAGTTAGTATACATTATAAAGGTAAAATTCTTCTCGATCGAAATTAAGAAATAAAATAAATTTGATGATATCGGCGCCAGGTTCGATCATTCATAGAAAAAACAACAAATATGCAATTATTAAATCATGTTTCCAACGTTTCGATCCCGATGTGGATCTTTTTCAAAAAGACATTATTGCGTCTGAAAAATATATAGAACAAAAATGAAAATATGATGAATATTTTTGAAAACCGTGTAACGGAAAAAGAGAACAGAAATAGAAACATGATTTAATAATTGCACATTTGTTGTTTTTTCTATGAATGATCGAACCTGGCACGGATATCATTAAATTTATTATAAGTATACATTGTGTTCAGCACAGAAAGTTATCCACAACTTTAATTGTATTTAAGTTCAAAAGAGAAAGAAATTGGATTACTTGACCGTGAAGAAGATACCGAAGAGACCGGAAGTAGCTAAAACCGTCAGCGTCAGCCTCAAATACCGGCGACCGATTCACTGGCAACTCGAGTTAGCGCGTGGGACGATCAGTCGCCGTTTCTCGATACCGCAGATCTTGTCGAAATCCTCGATTCCGCTCGGTCTCGCGATGAAGTTGTCTGACTTATTTCATCCTCCGCATTGACACTCGTTCTCATCGAGGCTGCACGCGAGATGCAGGACGTTTTTCCGCCAGCTTGTCACGTCCGAAGACTGGAAGCGTGTCTGTCCTCGGCGATCATGTGGCGTTATATTTTTTTTCTTTGACCCGCTCCTCCGTGACGCCCTCGCGCGCAGCAGGTGTCCCGCTCCCACGATCTTCGCTATTTCCCGCCGCCCCATTTTCTGCACGATCCCCCGCCAACCTCCCCCTCCCCTGTCGACGGGGATCTCGCGCCTAGCGCGAGGCCATTATCTTATTTTCCGCCTGGAAACATCGCACCCACAAGAAAAACGATCCGACGCGGGGGAGGAGGCCCGCCGAGAAAGCCCATTGGCTGCTCACGCGGAAGATCAGAGGCGTCAGCGTGTAATAACATTTGTATCCGCGGGAACGTCTTCTCCTCCGGGGCGATATCGAGCTCCGAATGGCCTTCAGAAAGCTTAGGGTGCTGGACCATCGGAATCTGATGTGTCCGCCTGCCGGGGTCATTACTAACACGTTCGCAACGGGCCAGTCTCCGCTTAGACTTACTTTATGTGAGAAAGAGACCGGTGTTGCTTTTTAATCAATTACTATATCTGACTCCCGAAGCGTCTACTGCAGTCTATCTGACGAGAGCTTGAATCATATGTAACCTCCTGGCCATTTATTTATTTATTTATTTCCGTGGGGGCCCCGTCACCCAAATACGGGTGACGCTCTTCTTGTACAGTTAATTAAATATAGGTTATTATACATTATATAAGATGTACAACATAAAAATATTAAAAACACATTATACTGTTCTGCGTACCAACAGTCGAATTCGGGCCCCCGGGAAACTTAGCCGAATTACGCTGGGCGACCACTTTACCTACCGGGAGCCTATTAATAGGATTCTCAATAATTGTGCTGTATCAAAAGAAAGCATAGACATTTTCTTTTACATTGCAATCTTAAATGAAATTATTAGATGACGTTATTGAGGATGACTTGTTAGTTCATAATGAAAATTGCTGTTACTATTGAAGGTTCCATTAAAAAGTTTTTAGCCATGTACCAGATTTTTCAAAATTATGCAATAATCACCGGTCGGTAATGTGTTAAGACAGAAGTGCGAAGAATTCAAATATTTATCCGTATACGTAGATTAAAGTAAATTAAAGAATTTGGAAACCGTTATGTTAACTGGTCCCTTTATGGTGTGTGTTCAATTCTGAAGGAATATAAAGTTATGATTTTCGTTCACATAAGCGGAAGACTGTGGGGTGGTAAGATAAGACGAGGACAACGGTCGTTCAGTGGGATATTATCTTGATTTATATATCCGAGATCGATCTAGTCATTCGAACATACCATTAGCCGACCTGGTGCGAGAATTCTCACTGCGTGCCCTTTGCTAAACAGTTTTATTGTGCCACATATGGGTATTAATATTGCGAGCTTATGGTTCTCGGTCTGCTGACCACGAGGGGTGCGGCCAAAGGGACTCTGTCAGCTTGAACCTCTGATACATAATTCACTGCGAAACCCATGGAGGAGAAACGATTGCTCAATAGGACAATTGTCGTTCTATCTGTATCACTGATCTGCTTTCCCAAATTTTCTGCTTTTGTTACGATACTGTTTAAGGGATGCTAAATATTCTGTACAAAATTCTTAGGTATTACATACATGGTATACTAATCATTAGACTGTAGATTTTTATGCAATATAATAATAATAATAATAATAATTGTTTTATTTTCAGCCTTACAGCTAAGAAAATGTGACTTGGTTTACATTAACCTATTTCTACAAAACTATCTTATTTCACACATTTGTTCCATACCTTCTCTCATTCATTTCTATGTCTCACACATTCCTACCCTGTTCTACTCTTTTAGTATCCTAATTATCACTAACCCGCTTAATTCTATACTTATTGCTTCCCTCCCCATTCCCTAATTTTTGCATTTTTTTTTTGTTTCGTATTCTCTTTGGTATTCTCTTTGGTTTATTTATGCTCTCTTTTCTTTTTTTTCCTCAACTTCTCCAACCACTCTTCAACCTTTCTATCTTTTTTCCCACTCACTACATCCTCGAGCCTGATCATTTCCCCCATTATCCTGCAATCCCTTGTCAAATGCTCTAGGTATATATATACCCTCCTTGTTCAGATACTCCGGTAATATTCCTATTCTTATGTGTTTGTATCTTTCATTGTATTTGGACTGCTCTATCCTCGTATGCTGTTCTTGCTGTTTTTATGCAATATAAACATATCTCATATATTAATTGCGTGAAACAAGAACCAATTAAAACGGAATTCTTCGTAAGCGAACAATGTTTGTGGAGAAAATAGCGCGATTGGTTTAGTACACCCGATGGAGAGGAGATAAGGAACGAATCGTTCGCAAAGGACAGCTGTTCGTAGAATCGCGCATGATCCACCGAACGCTAATTTCCGCACGTTTTTCCGCATTGCGTGCGCAATTGCGTCGGGAAGCGAGGCGGCGTCGCCGTGCAGAGAAATTCGCGGCAGTAGCCATGGTTACGGGGGTTGATCGGCGGGGGTTGGATGGAGGCGGCGTGCGTGACTAATTTGACACCCCGTAGATATAGGTGCGCTTAACCCAGACAGTCACCTGCGATTCGTGCCGGCCTCGTGTCGGCGCTAACGATCACGATTTCGCTCGCCCCCGTACGTACCCCTAATAAAACCGAACTAAACGGCTCGGCAAACGCCGCTGCTACCGAAAAAGCGATCAAAAACCTGACTTCAACTGTTTTCGTTCACTCTCCGGCGATTCTACTCCTATTACTTTATACACGATCCCAGAAACACTTGATCCAATTACACGTAAACGAAAAATTTCACAAATTCAATTTATCAAAGATGCTGATTTGAAGATTTAGGTAAACCTCGATATCTTCGGTGTAGGAAGACATAACTGATTTCCACTAAGGAAATTTCGTAAAAATGATCATTAAACGTACAGGAGATTTATTTAAATGGTTGTTTATTCATTAACGGT
Source organism: Lasioglossum morio (assembly GCA_916610235.2). Lineage (NCBI taxonomy): Eukaryota > Metazoa > Arthropoda > Insecta > Hymenoptera > Halictidae > Lasioglossum > Lasioglossum morio. Next base: position 18,742,184 of record OU744323.1, on the reverse strand, counting down.
TCATTACATAATGCAATTCGTTAAAGACTGGTATTTTACAGTCGAATATCGGTTGTTATCAGATCAGACCAGCAGTAGACGATCAGCTGGTCACCGACGATCGATTCACACCAACACATTAAAATATTTAAATAGATACCTAGAAACGTATCGATTGATCTGTTATGTTTTTGCATAAAAGCCCGTTTAATGTAGTATTATCGCACCGAGTGATTTTTCGAATACAGCAGCGCAACAACTGCGCGACGCGACGCCATGAATCAATGTTGTTTCCGAGTTAATCGTTTCGCAAAATATGATAATAAACTCTGTTCCACGGGCACGGCAGGCTGAGCCGCGTTTCCCTCGGATCCGCGGTGTCGGTTGATTTAGGCGAGAGCTACGAGTACATTGAATCATTCTATGAAATTCATTATGCGATGCGCTAGCGAGCATGTTATTCAATCTTCTATAAGTTAGACGTTATGATGTCGATTCTGATAACTGATGGCTGCCGAAACGAATCAGATATTATCGATATTTATGCGATTATTTCTAACAGATGGAATTTCGTTTGATCAATTGGAATCATTAGATACCTCGAAACTATAATGTTCATACGTGACTATAGAATCGAATGAACCATGTCCTTTAGACTGAATGGTTTTCTCGGAATTTTTACGTTGTTCTATTCGTTTAACCCGTTGCCGTTTACGAGACAGACTCGTGATGAAGGTGTCAATTAAAATCTACTAAACTGAAATTCTGAACCCTGATGAACGAATATCCTCAAGAAGAACGTAACGGTGAAACATGAAGTGCTGTCAGTCCCAAAAACAGCGGGATGATTGTACCAAGCAAGTTTGATGGTTCAAGGGGATTTATTCGGTACAACTTCATTAACGTAGTATGCGAGCAAGCAAATAGTTACAGCTAGAACACGTGTTTCTCTTGCCTTTTTGCCGGGGATTTCTATGCTGACGTGACAATAAACAACGTCAAGCAACGCGAGGAAGCTCTCTCCTGGCCCTTTATTTCGTGCGTTCTCGCAAGAATGATTATCCTGCCTGACAACTCCTTCGTTACGCGGCAAACACGTTCACGTGCTTCAAAAATGAAGCGAAACTTCGTTCGACAATTTCGCACCGAACCTGCTTCGGCAACTGCACAAGACTTCGTTCAAGAATCGTCTAACAAGTCAGCGCAATTACGTTCAACACGAACAATTCTGCACTTTTAACTTTTGTTTTGACCGAGCTATATCTCTGGCGATAGATGGTTATATAAAAGCAGTATTAGTGTCGATATAGTGTAAGTTTGAACTCGATTGCATCAGTCAATCGTGTACCACAACATAGCACTTCTGAAGCATCATGTAATAAATGCGCACGAGTTCGAAATTCGTACTGTTGTAAGCGGACTGAACATTTTATGCATTTTAAATACAAATGAGTATATTTACATTATAAATACATATGACTACTTTACCTATTTCTTTTTCTCAGAGATGCAAAAAATGAATAGTCTATCGAAAAGTGTCACGGAGGAACACGAATTTCTGGTAGACCGATGTAATCAGTTATTAGATCGGATTTAGCATCCCACGGTTACAAGGGGTGTAACTTACTGATTGACTGGCCGTAGTATTATACAGGGATCGCGGATTTTCTTTTTAAATGGAACAAAAACAGGGAAGATCGCTTTTAAATTGCGCTCTCAAAAGCTTTTAGAAACGATTGCAGGTTCGATATTAGTTTCACATTCGTCCCACCCTCCCGACCACCCTCGACCCAGCCCCGACGAATGTATTTCTCGTCGTGGGCAACTGGTTTGAAATTCCTTCCCCGGTGGTGGTGTGCAAAAGCCTCGAAAAAAAAAATTGTAATCGAATTGGAGTATTTTTCCAATTGGCAATCGTCGAACGGCCGAGCGCGCGGAACGATTGTCCATCCGGCTCGCTCCTCCCTCTTTCCCTCCCTCCCTCTCTCTCTCTCTCTCTCTCTCTCCCTCTTTCTCACTCTTTCTCGAATCCAAATTAGTTGGCCTACCGCGAAAAATCAATCTGCCCGCTTTTTTCGCTGGCCTCGCCATGCTTCCCGCCGTTGTCGATTCCATTCGCGATGGTCGCCAGGGAAAATGCAGTTCCAACAGGTACTGCGAGCACAATGCCACCGACTTCCTCGTCGGTCCGCAAAATTATACTATTACGCTGTTTCGCTTTGTGTTGCAATATTATGTTGGTCTGGGCATTTATTAAATATCACCTCCGAAAGTCCTCGACGAGTTTCATTTGTCGCCATTCTTGCGAACTCTTTGCTGAAGAAAAATGCAAATATTTGGTTGGGCACTTCGTTCAATTCTGTTTTATAATGCATAGTTTTAATTTACCTCGTGAGTAATGGATGTAATGTATACTTTAAACAGTCTGTGGTTTTTGTATGGAAAATATTGAACTGTGATATAGTTTTAATATGTGTTATTAATGTATAGCGTTGCGATAGACGTCCCCATTTTAAACTGAAACGTATGGGACTAAAGATATCTCCTTTTAAAAGACATTAAGACAAGATGCTTTTCTAAAATACAGCAGTACAAAAGGACTCTTTTAAAATACATGTAGTACAAGATATCTATTTGAAAGAACAGTAGTCCAAGATGAAAAAAAAGAATGCGCGACTGCCATAAACGCGTCTAGTCAGTGAACTCTGATTCCGGCTGGTGTTCCGGTAACTACCCCCAGAAAATTCAGGCGTCGAGATCAGCAGGTGTTTCTCGGCGCAGTTAATTCGTTAAGTGTTTCCAACGAAACTCACCCCTGTATCGATTCCCATCGGAGTCCTAGTCACTCGGCGCAAATCGTCGAATTAGTCGGTTATGCCTTATTCCCCGTTCTTCGGTGAAACTTCGTATCGCGTGACGGGAATGTTTAAACACGCAACAATCGTTGTGTCCCGATGATGCATGCGGCTCGGGTGGGGACGAAGAATATACACATATATGATCGTTGTCGACCGATAAAAGATTGAAAAGCGGCGAGCGATAGATTAAAGATTTAACCACCCTTTGAAGCCGTCATATCGGGCAGAAATATGTACGTTTCATTAAGCTCGTTCCTGTCAATTTCAATATATCTTTTCACGTCCGTGTGCCGCGGACAAAACGCGGAAAGGAAATAAATGTTACCGGGCATGAAAAAAATTCACCGGCGAGCCAAGACCATTAAGGAATCGAAGCGAACATTTAATAATTGACGATTCAGCTTGCGAGCGAGAACCGCCGAACCGTGCTCCAATTACCGAGAACTTTTTAGTGTACTTTTACAATTCTTTCGTTATGTCAATTAGATTCAAGCGCTTCCAATAACGAACCGTGAAAATAGCCTTTTAACCCCTCGTACGCACTTCGAAAACAGCTGTATAAAAGATTCCGACATAATGCTCCACTCATTTCTCGTCGTCAACTTGATCGTTCGAAATATTGGAAAGTGTGCCAGTACCTTGTTATGTTAATTGTGTCTTCCTGTCGTTTTTACATGATATATTCGATGAGAAAGAACAAGAGCCTCAGAGAGAGTCACCATTACAAATTGTTTACATTATCAAATATGTTGGTATCCAATCAATGACTACACACTTAAGTATTGTATAAGGTATTCTATCAATTTCTTATCGAATCAATTTCAGGCCGGAAGAAGTGTTCAATTTTCGAATTTGAGTGAATAGTTTAGTGGTGATGCCGTAGATATTATTGGACGTTTCGCAGGGGATCATTTTCGCGGCCGGAAGCGTTTTCGTAGGAGGTTAACGATAAGCTAATGAGATTAATGAGCAATTCGGCGTTTCGATATCGGCGGATGCGTGCAGGACGCGGCCAATAAAACCTCCGTGGGCCGGACGATGATTATCGCGAGAAAACAGCGGCAATCTCCGCAATCAATCCGGGGGTCGCATGTGCGGCGTAGGCTAGCTGAAAACCTGGAAAACGCGCTTTCCCGGTCGCAATCGGGCTATGTGACCGCCGAGCAATGTGCCCCTGCCACCGAAACAGCTCGGCTCGTCCAATAAAAGCTCCGTTTTCCCTTCGCTATCAGCCCCTTCCAACCTCCCGCAAAACCATCTCGTCGACCGGCCTAATAAATCCGACAGATAGGATTGGCGTGCGCTATCAATTAAAAATGATGAAACCGAACGTGCGTCCGCCTCCACGTTTCGCAACCGTGTTTCCACCCAGTCGCGTTTCTCTCTGTTCATCTCCACGCTTGTTCTCTCTCACCCTCTCTCTCCGCTCACTTTTCGCGAGGAACGCGGCTGATTCCTTCGCCTAGTCTGCTCGAGTAATAAGCTTAAGCGATTAGGTATACCTTGGGGGCACGGTGCTCCCTTCCTCGACCTTACAGCTCTCCTCGATTCCGAGTCGATGCTGGTGGAGCGAAAGGAGAGCCGAGAAACAAACCCCCAGCAGAAGATTGAAAAAAGCACAACGGGACCCAACGCCGCACTGGTAGCTTTTAAACGCAATTTAAATTTTTAATTGAGACTCCTCTGCGGGGAACACTTTCGATTCGGGCGTTCGTCCCTTTCACGCCACCCAGAAACGTCCTACGCTGCACCCTGTCTCTGCTAACCCTCGAAGATTCCATTTGGAAACACCCCTCAAAATGTGTTTCTGAATTTTCACAATTGGCTGCATCGAATCTATTGATACCACATTATATTTATTTCCTAAGATTGTAATTTAATCTGCTGGAATTTGGGAATACAATGAAACGGTCGGCGGGGTCAGAACAAAAAAATTAATTGAACTGTGCGGGCTAAGAAGTACCACGGTTCCGAGAGTTTACTCAACTGATGGCTTTATAGTATGTTTGTCATATCGTTTGATGTTTATGTCTTTAACCCAAATAGGTCCGAAACAAATTTAGTCGGAATTCTATGGACTTTTTGTAGATAAATTCTTATGAACTGTGTTTGGCGAATTTCAGCATAATCGACCATTTTTGTAGTATATTACCTTAATTGGCTCAAGCGAAAATATTTATCATAGATCTCTCAAGTGTCGATGCATCGGGGTTCCCAATGATTTATAGAATTTCGCGGTCCGTGGATGGCACGTTAACGTGTCGATAACATCGCCACTCGATGCCGGTCGATTCGTCGTCGGTTTTCCCCGGTCGCCGGGCAATCGAACGGGCGAAGTAAAAACCCGGTGAAAAATCAATTCCGCGCTTCGACAGGCAAAAAAGCAGGTGCTCGTACAGGCTGAAAGAGAGAGAGAGTAAAAGAGAGAGAGAGAGAGAGAGAGAGAGAGCAGGCAAGTTATTATCCGGGCCGCGGCGAACTACGGCGCAGCGTGTGCACCGTACACGCTCTCCTGGCCCCGGGAGTCTAATCGATGCGTCGTCGCATGCGACTGCGTGCTTTTATCGCTGTCACGCACATAATTAATTTAATTTAGTTGAATACGTCGGGCCAGCGTCAGGCGGCGATTGCTGTTCCGATTGTTTGCACGGAAACGCTACCATTAACCCCCGGACCGCGCTCGTTGTGCGCGCGCGTGCACGCCCACGACATACTAGCATCGAAGAGAGAGAGAGAGAGAGAGAGAGAGAAAAATAGGTGGGGGGGCAACGGAGATAATAAATCGGTCGAACGATCGCGTCACGAATCGCTGGGAATCATGCTGATTATCCTGCGGAACGATTATTCCTCGTTTGATCGAAGATACTTTGATTTCCTCCGCCTGCGAGTTTGCATTCTCTTTTTTCTTTAAAGATAAGATTGCAAAACCTGCACAGAATAAGATTCAGCTGATATCAAGTAATCGATGGAGTGTTCGATCATTGCGCGGGATATATTGCACATCCTTTGTCTTTTGTACAGTTGGAGATAAAAAATTGAGTAACGGGGTATCTGTTAGTAATTTCGTGGTGAAGGTTTGTGTAGACTTCTGGATTAGTTTGTTCTTTTAGATGATTGCACAAGAATAAGTCAATTGTGAAGTTAAATCTAATTCGAGGTGGGAAGGAAGAGGGAGGAGCAGTATCGAAGAGACAGCACGGACCCGAGACTTAAAGCTCTCTCTAAATCGTGTTATGCTTGATAAAAAAAAGTTTTCGATCAGCTGATACCAGAGTAATCTAAAATTATCACGTTCCCTGGTTCACCCTTTATAGTAGACTCTCGATAAGAGTCTATTGTTAATTGAAGCGATGTGTTACTCACTGCTTCGCGCATAAACATGTTCAGATTAGTGACAGGTAATATGAAAAAAGCGTCCTCGAGATTAAAATCAAAAACGGTACTCGATTCGCGAAAATTAGTGGTTGGCCCTACGTCAAAGAACGTAATTCGTGAGTGAAGTTTAAAGAGCGCCGCGGCTAGCCAAGCTTTTTAATAAAGCTTGTCGGTGGTTGGTCGAGCACACGGTTCGATACAAGCCACTGTGCCGGTGCTCGTCCTTTTTTCTTCGTTTTCTTCCGTTTCCTCGTTTCTTCCCGCTCTACATTGTTGCCCGGTAATGCGATCGCGGTGTCGTGAGGGTTAACGAGTTAATTTCTCGTTTGTCGCGTGACTCAGCCGCCTGGCCGATTATTTAAAAATGTATGAATTTTCGTTGACGCCGCTTTGAACCGGCTTCAAAATGCCACGTAGATTAACCGCGACTGCGTTATACAATTATTCTCCACCTAATCTGTCGCGACCGATCTTTGATTACGGGGTGAATTTATCGGCGCTCCGCAAATCTTCGCGTAATTATCTCGATTGTACGTTTTTCGTGTATTTACTGTAACGATTATTAATTCTTATCTAATGAAATCTTACTGACGAAATACATCTTTGTCTAGCAACCATCAAGAATAATATTCGCTTCATTTTCTTTTTACACATAATGATTGAAAAAGGATGTAACTTATAGGAAACAAATAAAAATAAATAATAATTAAGAACAGGAATAGTAGACTTTTAAACTGAGACAGCCAACTATACCCTTAGACAGTGAACGTGTTAACAGAAAGAAGTTTCTACACAAGATACCGCCTAAATAAAAAGGGAAGTTGATGAAGTTCTTTATGAAGTGTGGTGGGGAACAGCAAGCAGTTATGGAATTGCCTAATATTTCGCGTAATTATCTCGATTGTACGTGTTTCGTGTATTTACTGTAACGATTATTAATTCTTATCTAATGAAATCTTTCCGACGAAATACATCTTTGTCTATTAACCATCAAGAATAATATTCGCTACATTTTCTTTTTAGACATAATGATAGAAAACGGATGTAACTTATAGGAAACAAATAAAAATAAATAATAATTAAGAACAGGAATAGTGGACTTTTAAACTGAGACAGCCAATTAAACCCCAAGACAGTGAACGTGTTAACAGAAAAAAAGGGAGTTGATGAAGTTCTTCATGAAGTGTGGTGGGGAACAGCAAGCAGTTATGGAATTTCCTAATATTTGGCTGAGAACTGTAGAATCGTAGCGAACGACTTACCTGGACACGCACTTCCGGAAGATTGACTTTCATGGCGAGTTCTTCCCTGGAGTACACGTCCGGATAATGAGACTTCTCGAAGGCCCTCTCGAGCTCGTGCAGCTGGTAGGTGGTGAAGGTCGTCCTGTTTCGACGATGCTTCTTCTTGCCGCCGTTCCCGTTTAAATCGTCCCCGCAGCCTGTCCCGAGTTCCTCGTCGCTGCCGCCGCCGGTAGAGTTGCAGCTGTTCTCACCTGGAACCCACGGGAGTGGTCAGGTCTCCTCGGAAACGGTCGTTACGGTTAATAGCTACGGTAATGGTGATCGATTTATCCAGTCCCAGCTATTACCTCTATTATGCGCGTATAATGCGACCTATTACAAGTGTTGTAACGCTCGTCAGCCGTGCGAGCAAGCTGGATTTCGCGAACGCGTCAATTTATCCTGTTCCGTCGCTTCCGACACTAGCCACGCTAGTTTCCCTTTGTCCCACCACAACAATTAACCGTAAACTTCGAAAAATTACCATTTCCAGGATATTTGAAAATTAACGCGTTAACTCCTTCAAGGATACTGGCACAGACGCGTACATTTCATCTTATTTTCGTGTACCATTCACAATTATTTTCATTCGTGTCTTGCTCAGTCGACACCTACTCACATTCCATGAAGTACACCTAATCAGAAAAGAATTATAATTGTTGAATTTTTTTCTAAAAAATATGTGTAGAAAATATTTGCTTCCTTGTATCTTACTGTAAAAATAAACAACAATGGTAAACAGACTATTATTTTGTCCCAGATTGTATGTATATTATTAATTCATTTTTTAGTTTTATTGAGAATAAGTAGAACGATTAAATATTGAATTTCCAACCCCCGGATCTCTTCACCGCCCGCGTGTCGTTTGTAATATACGCAGACATTTCTGCCAGTAACAGAAATTTTCCAATTTAATCCGCGCAAAAATTGCAGAGCAGTCGGAAACATTTACAGCCTCATTCTTCCATCGAAAACCATTATTTATTAATATTCAGGATCGTGAGCGCCCGTTTTAAATAACCCAGCTAAATTGGTAAGAATGCGCGAAAGCATTTCAGTAATTCCACAGCGAAAATTCTCGGAGAATTCAGTGCAAACGTTTTTATTAGCGTTCCGTTCGCGCGGGTCATTCAATTTTTAACGCAACATCGTGGACCTCTTTGACGATTATTGATTTACACCGGGGTTTGTAATTATTTCCGTCATTATACGCTGCATAATGCAGTGGCTGTTGCTGGGGCTGTAATTGATCCACGCAGCAAATTGCAGTTAACAGAACATTAACGAGTCTTACGCGAATAATTAATTATCGATTCCGTCATGGAATGGAAGTGCATGTCACTAAATATACTGCAACCTTGGTTTTTCACGATTTCCTGTCGTTTAGCGACGCGACGTGTGATAGCGGAAACGGTACAAGTTTAAAAGCCGATGTACATAAAAATATACATTATTTATACATATCTGGGGTTGTTTCAGAAACAGATGACATCAATTAGGTCGCAGACAAAAAGAGCGACAGCCATCTATCATTTTATGAATTGACGGGATATCTTGCTAGTATCTAACAACAATATCTTAAGTTAGTAAAAATCCATTTATAAACCTCATTGTGTACGTTGAAGTGAACACGAAATTAGAAACGACGAAGGCTCCTAATTACGACATGTGTCGTTGTTTTCAACGAACGTCACTATCGTCTCTTTCAGCTTGTCAGCTCCGTTCGAAAGTTTCAGCCACATCTTTTAAAGTATTTTAATAAATATTTCCAACATTTCTACACGCTCTAAGCATGCGAAAGATGCAGTGTACCAATGCAGTGTTAATTTTTAACACTTTCTTAAGCGCCTCGAAAAATGTCGAAATTCGCAAGCTCTCCGCGAGCCGGTCCGAACGTCAGTGGATTTTTCGTTACGCGGAATTCGACGATTTATCGCTGGGAATCAGCGTTCCAACAGCATTTGATCGATGTTCAATGTCACGCCGCGGAAATTGAGCGGTGGCCTGCAAAAAGCGAACGCTCTGGTTTTGGTTGTTTTGCGTGGTGTTGTCGCGAATCCGCCGATATACAGACAATTAAACGACTCGGTTCTGTCCGTCAAAATGAAGCAATTTCCAGCATCGTCCTTCCAAGCATCGTATCTTATCCGATCGATCGATGTCAGAGGATACCGTGCTAGTTGAATTCAATTGTTTCAAGTTTTTGCGGAGTTATCGGGTATCGAGAAACAGCTCGCCGCAACATTTTGCTGTCGTTATTACACCTGAATTTCAGCAGGTGACCACGTAACTTGTACTTCCGACCAACTATTACATGGTCATTCTCCATGTAAATTACGCCACTTTCCCATTATCCGTTCTTATTACAGTGTCCAAGAACATGAACACCGTAAGCGGGTAAGAAATTGATTTTGCGAGGGCGCACGAGCAATTGGCGATCGTTCACCCCACTATCGCAGATAATAAACACTTTCTTTGTTCGCCCCACAGATAATAATTTATTAACATCCTTGTAAAACGCGGCACGTAACGAGTTGACGATTTTACAGGCTGCAGTAGCCAACAAGATATTATTTTGGTCTCGATATCTACAATATTACATTTTACCAACTGCCTGCACTATGTACATTACTACAATTGAACAATACATTTTTCCTGACTCAGACACGACTCAGATAATTTCTAACAACTAGTAATTCATTTTTCGTATCGACTTTAATCTTCCTGTTCTCGAACATTTTACGTGTCCGATTAAAATCATGTTCAAAATACTTGAATTCTAATTGTAAGAGGTTACTTCGAGCTAATTTTAAAATGTGTTCCCGTGGAGATTTTCGAACTGTCGAAGGCTTAACTTGAAGCTCGAAGAACGCACTTTATGATAAGCTAATTGTCGTTTTCAGAAAGATTCGAATTAATACTCGAAAATCGATGAATCCGGAGAATGAGTGAAACGAAACATCAGCTACGACGAAGCCATTTCGAATTTAGATACGCCTTGTTTCGAATGTTCAGGTGAACAGAATTCGAGGGACACGGTGTATATGAATCGTTTCAGCAGCATGTAAAATGCGAGTATATCTCGGTTGATTCGAAGCGGAAGGATAATGGAAGATCATTTTCCGGCGTTGGCGATCCATAACCAAATCCAGCAATGAAATCCGTCGGGGCGCCGAATGATTCTCTTTTCTCGGATGGGTCCCGACACCCCGTAGGGTATATATATTCAGGCTCTCATTAACTGCATAATTAACCTTCTCTCGCGTCGCAGCGTAGCGCATTAGATCGAATTGTGGGGGGTAATCGGGTGGCTCAATGGCGGCGGCGTTCCCGAGCACACACGGACAGCTGCGCAACGAGCACGTATCCTGTCCTGTGCCTGTGTGCGGTATCGGCCCGGTGCTAACCAACAGCCTAATAACCTCGCCTTGCCTCGTGATTGACGCGCCTGTACCGGCTAATTATCAACAACAATCAATAATGGCCCCCGAGAGTGCCAACACCGTCGTCCTCCTTCGCTCCGGGGTACGCTCCTTCGCCTCCTCCGGTTTAAGCGCACCCACGCTACTAGACACGGTTCCGCACCCTTATTCCTCAGAGTGTTCCCAGCCCCCTCGACACACAGAGACGAACTTCTGTTTCGGGCTCGAACGATCGTCTTCCATTCAAAGGGACGTCTCCGACGACAGCATCCTCGGAGCCAACCGATTCTCATCCTTCAACAATAATTGGCCTCGTGCTCTTCAAAGTCAGCACAACTCTTTTCTATTATCAAACCGTGCACTATCCACTAACCTTATCATTTTTAGAAGGCAAAATTCCTGAAAATGTACTTCCTATTTCTGCATAGAATACTGTTTGTATTTCTAGAATAATCTCTATTATATAAAAATGAAGTTCTGACACACTGATCAATGCCCAGGCTAAACCCTTGGACCTAGAAAGCTGAAATTTTGCACAGAGCTTTCCTTTATGATCTAAGGGGGTGAAAAGGGGTTGCAACGTTTGTATGAGGAATATTTTGTTCGCGATCCGATTTTTTTGAAACTTGGTATTAATGCTGATTGATATAATTAAACAAACACCTATTTCAGCATTTTACAAAATTCAACCCCTAAGGGCATGAAAAGGGGTTGCAACGTTTGTATGAGAACTATTTTATTTGTGGTCGGATTTGCTTGATACTTGCTTTAATACTCGGGGGATTGAAAGGTTTTATGGAGAAATAATATCAATTTTCGAGGGCATTAAACAGTTTCCTGTGCGTATAAAAGGATAAATTGGAACTGTCCAGTTTTCTAAAGACATTTGTTACCTGCGCTACGCGAGACGTATGTTATTTGATTTATTAAACGTTTGATCAAACGTATTCCGAGGAACAGTTGGAAAGACATGGAAACGAGTTCCAGTTTCGAATGGCTGATCGTTTATTCGAGCAGCATAACTTTTTGATCAATTACGCGAGATCGAGTTGCTGACACGAACTCCGCCATTTCCGGGTAAAGGTTTCTCGTAGTAATTCAATTTCTGACGCGCGTCTATCATCGCGCACGACGCCAATTGGGGCGGAAGTCTGTATTCGAAACGGCCACGAAATTGTTACCGTTTATAAACGCTACTGATATTCCGAGCAACGTATCCGAAACTGTTCGAGCGTCTTCTATTTTCCCTGTTCATTCATTTCTAACTTAAATGTAAGAATATTGAAACACTCCGCAACGAAAATAATATTCTATTCCCATCTTCAGAGATCCATTCAATGAACATCCTCAATCCAGTTATAATACTTCATTGAGGAAACTACTGAGTTCCTCTTTCTCTAACAGACACATTTGTCCTTTCAGAAACTGAATATTCTGATGTTACAAGCACTATTTTAACTGTGCTACAATCAAAGAAGTCTATTTCACAGTTCACCTATTTTGTCCACCGAGATTTTTAGAATTGTACAGGGATACGTCGCCGTATCGACGTGATATTTAAAAGTATAGCTGTTAGAACGCAAATACACAGTTTCGGAGTAAATCTAGACAAGATGCATAACATCTAATCTAGATGCATAAGACATCAAAGGATAGTCCGAAGGACTGGTATGAAACGTGAAATTGTTTGTAGAAGTTGGAGAAAGAAACGTGACAGTTTCCCACGAGTAAACGCGGGAACGGAAGTAAGAAAGCGTCAACAATTACAGAGAATTTCGGCGCGAATAAACGCGGGGAATTGCATGCGTTCGGTGTAAAATTAATGTGGGTATATTATATTCGTAGCGGGTTATGGCGGTTTGTGTAGGTGCACATAGAACGTCCGCATAACTGGGCGGTGTAAGCGGGCTCCGGGTGTGTGAGTACGTCTGCGCAATAATTGGTTTCGGTCGGACAGAGTAACCATCGTGATTAAATTCTACGGGGCAGGTGCAGAGTGGTAGTGCGCCGTCGCTGTTGCGTTATATCGAGATCACCGAGTGTATCGCTCCAAGTGGCTCGAGTTTTCGTGGATTAAAGGCGACACCGCGTCGCAAAGTGAAAGTTTTCACAGTGTAATTGGAAATCGGTGTTAATGGCGGGGAACACTGCAACGCCTCCCGACTTGACAATGTTAGCCTCGCAAGCAAAACTCCCTAACCGCGCGCCGATAACGTTCATAGATCACAGACAATTCAACTTTACCCGGAAAAATAAAAATTCCAATTTTTAACATAATTACAATAAATTTATGATTTCGGCGCATGGTTCGATCAATAAACGACAACAAATTTTCAAATAATTAACACATCCTCAACGTTTCGATCCCAATGCGGATCATTATCAAGAGAGACATTTTTGCGTCTGAGAAAACCAAATAAATATAATAATAGTTGAACAAAATATTGAGACACAGCCAAAAAACGAAAAAGAAAACACATACTTGTTGCGATAAAATAGAAATTAAAAGAAGAATAATTAATGAGTTACGAAGACAGCGAACTTTAACCCATGATGGTGAATAAGTAACTGAACCATGTGAGAACTAAGCATTGAAAACTCATGTGTATTCTAGGACAAGAGCGTTCTATGATTGGCTGATCGATATCGATCAATGCAATTTCGACATCATATATGGCGGCAAAATTAGACAACACTTTATAAAAATTTAACACATTTAATAAGAGAAACACTTTTTCTTAGATCTCGATTGAGACCAATTTCGATACATATTCCTTAGACATGCTACAGATGTCCGATCAACCGACTTAATTGGAAATTAGGTTCCCGTGTTTATTTTTAGAAATTTCGCCCGACGAGAACCGATGACGAACGAGAAGATCCTTGGTCGCGAGCATTAACACGATTTCATTATCGAGCATAATCGATTCTTTGACCGGCTTAATGCCGCGGGGGAAGAATCAAAAGGGGGCCCCGTGGTGTTTTGAAATTTATCAGCGATCAGTGTTGGCCCATTAGAGCCGGTGCTCGATCCAGAAGGCCACGATTCCTCTCCCGGCCACTTCGTCCATTATACTATCTTCCCGTGTCAATCTCTTAAGTAGCTCGAATGGACTAGGACCGTTTACACTGTGCCGATACCATCGGTTTCCCTCCGTGGACGCGAAGTACCGGCGACAATCTGTTTTCCCGAAATTGAACCGCTTTCGGCGGACGTTTACGCCAGTGAGACGTGAAATCCAAGTCCCGGTGCGATGACCCTTCAAAGCGACAACTTTCCGAGGCAACTTTGTTCTCTTATTCGCCCACGTAACTATTGTCTCTAGTATACCAACACTTCGGAAATGTTTATAGAATATTCGCGAAAAATGATAGATAATGTAGGTATCTATTTAAATATTTTAATGTGTTGGTGTGAATCGGTCGTCGGTGACCAGCTGATCGTCTGCTGCTGGTCGTCGTAATGAACCGACGATCGAATTGTTGTTAACAACCGATATTCGTCTGTAAAATAAGAGTCTTTAACGAATTGCAGAATGTAATGAACCGTTAATGAATAAACAACCATTTAAATAAACCTCTTTTAATAAGAACAAAATCTTTCTCGAACGAAAGTTCGTGCATTCAATTCCAGGTAGTCACACAACTCATCTCCCAATGAAATGAGAATTATCATAATCCAATTCGCTGCTTTGTAGTTCGCAGAAAAATTATAATTTCAATGACGATATTATCAAGGACCTACCGCACCTGGCAAGAAATTTGAGCAACGTTCTACGCTTCGAAAAGATTGCTCACCCGATTAAGGCTTAATTGAAGCGACGGAGTGCGTATCTGGAAATTAATATTGATATTTCACGGATCGATTCGTGATGATTAATTCGCTAATTCCTCCCGAAATAATTACGCATACATGTTCCCTCGAGCGTAGACTCGTTTAATGAGGTACCATGTTTCAATTACCATTAAACTTATTTATAAACCATCGACTGTCGTCACCTGTTTCGTTCACTTGTCCGTTCCTTCGGCCACGATCTGTTTAATGCATGCGCGGCTAACCAGTTGACCGAATTTGATTTCTGCAAACGGCGAATTAACTGTCTGACATCCGATCAACGGGAACATAATGAACGAGCCGCGAGAATTTGCCAGACCGAATTGCGAACGAGTTCCACCTAGACGTTCGATAATCGAATCAGGCTCGTTATCGACAGTTTTCCAGCGTCCACGAACTTATAAAAAATCATCGTTAATGTAAATTTCTTTACGTCTTAGAGGAGATCATCATTTTAATTTTTACGGAAGCACATTGTTGATACCTTGCATCCTGCATTTTGATCTCAGTCTCTTCAATCGGGGTTTTCTAAAATATTCTTGGAGGTAGATGAAGATTCGTAAATGCCTACTGTGAACGAATCATTATCATTTACTTTTTACTTTTCGTGAAATAGGAGAATGGAAACCAGGTTTTTAATTTTATTCAAACCTATTTCGAGTTGAAAGACTTTCACCAGAAGATGTAAGTGATAATTTAAGAAAATATTACAGTTCTCATTCCGTGGAATTGTGGGGAGCTTAAGTGCTTTCTAAAAAAATTAATTTTTATGAAAATTTGTCGATTCGCTCCAAAAAGCATTTGATATGTACAAGACAATAAGGAACAACTTCGGAGTGCGTTGAAGACATTTCAAAAACGATCAAGCAATAACAATTCACAACAGTTAGTAGAAATGATATTACTTGCATACAAGTTTAATCAGACTAAGCACATATAAAGAAAAAAAAAAAAATCTTGGAATTTCAATTTCGATATCTAATCTCCGCACAAGACGATATGGAACTGTAGAGACAATAGAGCACGAGGCTATCTTTTATCGGCAAGCATGATCCAACCCCTGCACCCAATGGCCAATAAATTCCTGTTTCCTCTCCGCGACGTTGCGTTGTTCGATGTCGCTCGGTCGTTTATACTTAAGCACGGCTGTCGATTCGAAACTTAATTTCCTTGATCGGCGTGGGAGGACAGGGAGGGACAAGGAAAGGCAAAACGAGAGGAGGAAATAAGAGAAAGAAGAGGGTATGCGCCGTCACACAGAGGGCTTAGCTCGCCGACCAAAGAGGATTACAGAATTTGTCTTCTCGTGGACCGTCACCGGTGTGTCTCGCCGTCGCGTCTTCTTTCTCTCTCTCTCTCTCCCTCTCTCTCCTTTTCTCTCATTCATTCTCTCTCCCTCTCTCTCTCTCTCTCTCTCTCTTGCTCTCGTTCTCTTCGATTTTTATTTTCTCCTGTCTCTGGACTTCTTCTGCTCGTCCCACCCCCTTCTTTCTCTGTGGTTTTTATCTCCGGAACGAAACGCAATGGCCACTTTGCGCGGCACAAAGTTTCGACGGAAATTTCTTCGTAAAAGCCACTGTCACCTGTCGCGCTCTTTAATCTGACGCACGTATCGATCCACGAGAAGTGTTTCCACCCCCTATCCGCCCCTCCACACCCGCTCACCCCCGCATTCAACCAGTGTTTTTATTATACCGACGGATATACACTCCCCGTCCACAAGTATTAGGATATCTATCGGTTTTATGGAGAAACTTGATGTTTAATCGATATCGTGCAATCTCTTCTGGTTTTTTTAATTTAACAATTCCAGAAATGCAGTGTCCAGCTTCGTCAGGCTGGGTCGCATAATTAGTTAGCGCACTGTCCGCTTCTATTATTGTACACGTGTCGGTCTCGGACCCAATTGAAAAATACTTTCAGCAGCTATGAGCTATTCGTAAAATAAGTGCTACTTGTTCTCTCGACGCTAGTAGTCATAATCAGAGACCCATTTCTTCACTTTTCAAATCGATCGAATCATTGGAATTAAACATTTGTGGGACTCGTTCACTGATGTTATTATTTATAGTGTTCGAAGATTTGCAAAGTCTCAGTAAAGAATTGTTAAACGAAATAGTTTATGGTTTATTCTTTTCTTTATATACATATAGATGGCGTTGTAGAGCCTGAGCTCTATTTGCCCAATGCAAACCGGTCCTTTTACATATAATGATGTTAACCTAATTTCTTACATATTATATTCATTTCGTCTACCTATAGCATATTAAGTAATCAACATTAATAAACTGTATAAATACATAAACACATACAAAAAATATACATATTGATATGATTAATGACTTGAACTAATTTGTACTATTTCTTTCTTTTAATTTGTACCATTTACTTCTGTAGAGTTTTGTTTAAATTGGTCTATCTCTTTGTATTAAGAACACTGCTATTGCCCTTAGGATGGAATCATCTTTCTTTTTTAATATGTTGCAAACCTCCTCTTCTAGTTCTACATATATCCTTTTTAACGAAGGTTCTCATTAACTTTCCTCTTTTCCCTACGTATACAGGACAGCTCCATATTATATAATCTATATCTTCGCTTTCATGTCCACATTCCAATGTCGTATAGTTAAACAAAATGAAATAAAGAATGAAAGCTTGCAAGTTGCACAATGTTACAGAGGGCTGAATCCACTTTGTCTCTGTTGGCAGCGTAAAACTTCAGACATCGAATAACTGCAAGATCACGGTACAGAAATTTTTTGGTTACAAGGAAACTTTGGTTGAAGGAAACGAAATAATCTTGGATAAATACGGAGAGAAATGAGTGACTTGAGAGTTGCACAGCGTTGCGGAGAGTGAAATCCACTTTGCCTGTATTGGCAGGGCGAAAATTCCGGAACCACGGGGCAGACGGCATTGTTATCGTCTGTTTAGAGATGTTTGCTCGAATTGAATTTTTCCGTGGCACCTCGGAGGCTTCCTGCGGAGAGCCCGTTTATAAAACAGCGGTCGCGCGGCCACGAGCGAACCCACACAACGGCGATCGACCGTCGTCGCACGATGCAGCCGTAGATATCCCAATAAAGGCTGCACGCTACCGAACAATTAAATTATTAAGTAGTAACGATAACGAGGGGTGGCCCGCGTTGATTACTATTATAATGAAGGCGACGCGACGCCGCGAATTATAATCCCGACGGCGGCAAAGAACGCGGACGAACACACACGCGTGTCCCCACGTGTCACGGCACACCGTTGTTGCCCCGTACTTTTTCCACGGCTCTTTTTCTCAGACCCCCCTGAAGGAATATGTCGCCCTAACGAGAACGTGGGGAAAATTGAAAGCGCCGAGATTAAAGTTCAAATTGTTTTACACCGGATTATACCGAGACTCGATGTAAAGCCATTATACAACGTCGTCGTCGCGATGGAAGTTAGCGAGTGCTGACTTGCCGGCTGAAAAATGAACTGATGCGAAGTTGCACTGTGTAAGAAAATTGAACGTCAAAGCGTTCATTTATTAAGGATATCTTCCGAGTCGCTCAAAAATGTATTATCTCCGGGAATTGATTTAACGAAAATTAAATAGCGCTGAGTTAATCCTTTGCGGACGTATGCCATCACTGAGACTGCTCGAGATTATTATTCTCTGGTAACATCGAACAATTTTTCATTAAACCCGGCTAGTTTGTCTTCGTTTCACTCTTATACTTAGCTGTTCAGCTCATGTTCTGGTCCGGATTTAGTTATAGAAGTATATAGAGGCCGACGCATATCTTTCGTTGGTTGAATCTTCGGTGAATTCGGTTAGATTAAACGTCAGCCAGTGGTTCATTTGATTTCGTCGAGCATGGGCAAGTCGGCCTTACTCGATTTGATAATTTCTAACTTCGATACAGTTCCAATTAACCAGCTCGAGATGATTGCCAGAACGTTGACCCATTTAGAAGGAAATTTTATCCCCGTTGCAAGAACTTGATGACAGCTTAAGAGCCTTTCATCGAGCGTTCCTAAGACATGCTGCTCTCACTCTCCCTCTCGCTTTCTCTCTCATTCTTTCTCGCCCTCTCGTTCCCTCTTCTTCCCCGTTCACGTTCTTGCTGCAGGTTTGACAATTTAATAATTCGACACCGGTACGTGAATAATCGACGAACCTGATACCCTACTCTCGCCAATCGAGAATCGAGAGATCACGTTCTACAAGCACCTCTTCTATCCGTGCGATCATCCTTCGTCTAATTTCTTGTTGTTCTTTCTATCCCCTTCGAGTGCTCACCAGGCTGTTCAAGGAAAATCCGGGTTTCCCTTTAAAAAATGATTTGCAAATACTTTGCACAACTTTGCACAATGACCGGCTCGTTTGTCAGTATAATCAGCGGCCAGTAAAAGTTTATGCTGGTATAAGTGTTCGCAAAGAATTCTAAAGCAACTGACACGGAACTTGTTTGCCTTCACAAGCAGTGTCGAGAAGTTAAAAAACGTGAAATTGTGATAGACAATATGAATATTGGCATTTGATTAATTTTAGAAAATTGTTTCTTGTCAGGTTCGATTTTTAAAGATTATCCATTTTCGATGAAGAATTTTGTTAGCGTGGGGTTAGGAGTTTCAGAAGCTTGGGAAAGACCGTGGTTTCATCCCGAGAAATCTTTGCGTCCTCGGAGAATTGTTGGCGAGCCCGCAGGGAGCGAAGCTTGGAAAGCAGGCCGGGGTAGAACGCCACGCAATAAAACACCCCGCCGTGCACAATGTACCTACTAATAATTTAATTGTTCCCAAGCATGCGATGCTTATTACAATCTCTCCATCGACGTTGCGCAAGCACGAACACGAATTCTCGCGTACACGCATTTCTGAGCCGGACTCGACCTGTTCTCTGTCTACGACAGTCTGAGCACTTCTCGATCTAGCACAGATCTTCGATGATAATGCCTAGTTTCCACTTGAGAATCATTCCTGCCTCCGTGGGGAGCACATTTTCACTAGCTAACAGCAGGAGCAGTCTTTACTACAACGCTGCTCTTAGATTTTCACTCGTACTACAGACACCAGAACAGAGAAACGCTACAAACACGTTTTCTATTTTGATACTCTATTCTCAACTTGTAAAAATTATTCACAAGTTCTACGGAATCTGACAGAACGACGGGTTCTAATATTTGTAATATACGATTCTTGAGATTCTAAGATGCATCCAATTTATTTTTTCGGTTACGTATTATGGAAAGAACAGCTAAAAATTTGGATAAATATTCAACCTCAGTGATCCAATAAGTCTAGTGTTATTATAGAAAGAACAGCTAAAAATTTGGATAAATATTCAACCTCAGTGATCCAGTAAATCTAGTGTTAAAAGAGAAACGAAAAATTTATTTTACATAAGAACAGTCCATTAATCAGGAATCTATATTTTCCACCCCAAATTTCGTTGTTATCGGTCAAGAGCTTGAAGAGTCAATTTTCAATGTGGTTATATTCAAAAGATTTTTACATCCAGATATTATTGGTTGTCGATAGAGATATTCGATATAGTTTGTCCACTCGGACTAAAGAGATTATACTTTTTTCACGGAAGAGTTTATTCGAAAATCAGTATTCTCGAACTCTGAAATTGATTTTCCATTTGCGGCAGCCAAGATAATCTTTTCACTGTCGCGAAGGATTGACGACATCAACTTCGAATATGACGGAAAAAAGCGCTGATAATGACAGTTGATTTTGGGGTCAAAAATTCTGGATAACCTGCAATGCTGCTAATGCGGATGGAAATTCAACCCTTCACTTTATTCCTGTACCTTGAATTCCTGGTGAAAGGTACGATGATCTAAACTGTCTACAATATTCAATACTATTGCATTTGTTTCATAAATTCTGTGAACATCGAATATAATAATCTTGCTATATGTCAAGAAAAATGATGAACAGGTTAAAAACAAATTGATGGGGTGTACTCGGGTACCAGCTTATCTGTATAAGGGTTAACACGGTTTGACGAGCATGTCTATCGGCGTATGCAACCATATACAGTGATTGAGAATTTTGCGAATACATTTCGAATGGTGGTAAAAATGAGAAGGCAACCGGGAAGAATAGTAAATGGAGCAAGGTGATCGGGAACAAGCGAGAGCCGCGCCGATTTAACCGAATTACCGTTGGATCAAAGCCTACGAGTGGTAATTGGCGCACAGGTGTCGTCGATCAATCGTACACC
This sequence comes from Lasioglossum morio, assembly GCA_916610235.2. NCBI lineage: Eukaryota > Metazoa > Arthropoda > Insecta > Hymenoptera > Halictidae > Lasioglossum > Lasioglossum morio. The sequence goes on along the minus strand of OU744323.1, from coordinate 18,721,221 downwards.
GGGCGTCGGGGAAGCTATTTTGCCGCTCGGATACCGAAACGTTTCGTGATCGATAGCAGACGGGTCTCCATACCTAGACGAATCCAATGAGACACATCATACAGGCACAGACAGCGGGATTAAACGGGGGTTGGCGGAGACACAGGAAGCCGAGGCGTTCGTGCAGCCCGATGTTATCCGTGATTGGGCGATTAGCGATCGGTGTTATGCCGCGTATCGACTTGAGAACCTTGCTCGCAAAACTACTATTTCACCGTTCGACCTCCATCAAAATTCACTATTCGTTATGTGCCCTCAGAAACACACAGTCCCTCTTTCGTACGTTCAGCGAAAAGTCTTCGACATCCGTCAAAGCTAAATAAACATTCTCAATTGTCACTGCCACCTGCAATTTTCGCAAAATATTTCTTCTCAATCTTTTTAGAAAGTCCCAAGCAAACCATTTACGATATTGATTTCTGTGATAAGAGAAACCCTAAAAAGATTGTGGATGCAATTGCTCTGCCAGTTGAGAAATGAATGTTTAAATAATTGTAAAATGGCTGGCCACGTACAGGCGACGCATTCACGATCGATTTGGTATTCCTGTTCCGAATGGCATCGCTGCCGGATCGAAATTGATCGCGAACGATACGAGTGATCGATTAATTCGATATAACCAACTCGTTTCGAGTTCTATTGATTTGGCGAATCGCCGTTAGCGAGGCTCGAAAAGCAGTCGAAAAACGAGCTATCCTCGCAATAAATGGGTATGAAATTACACGTAATTGCCCGTGCCTCTTTCCTCTCCCGCCGCTACACTGCCGTTGTCACGCGATCGAAATTACTCCCCCTAACAAAGCACTTTTACCTGCGGCGTTCCAGAGCGCCGCGACGCCGTTACCTCTACCCCGACCGCTTTAATTCCGCCATTCCTTTCAGTGGCAGCATTTTTCCTCTATTAACTCTCTGCTCTTCCATTCTTACTTGCATACGTCACCTCGGCGTACACGGTGTCTCAACAAGCCATCAGTGCAATTTTAGTAATTAGGGTAGGAGAGACACCACGCCGTAGGAGTCAATAATAACTTTGTTTCCTACTAATTAAAACAAATTACTTTTCTTTTATAATATAAGAGTCTAATATAAATTGTAGTGGATAGAATTAAATGAAAATGAAAACAAGGTGAGTTGGTAATGTAGTCTTGATTCCTCTTCTTCGGATTTTGATTCTGTGCTTCATACTTTGATGTCTCATTTTTTTCTTGTATCTTTTACTTGGCCAATTTCAAATGAGCATCGCTCTACTACGTAGTCTAGGCTTGTGAAAATTGGGTTACGCTTTCTGGGGGAAAGGAGCGCAATTTTTGGGTGGACCGACGGGTGATAAATAGTGATTGTTCCCGGAGACAATTTCCGCGGAGACAACCCGATTAATCGTGCTCGAATTAGTCGCGGATCGGCGAAGGCCGCGCGTGATTAATTGGAAGCGTGCTGAGGAGCAGTTAGTGGCCGCACCGGCCGGAAAATCAGAAAGGATAATTGTGCGAATTACCAAGGAATTGATGCAATTACGACGCGGAGCCGCGGCGGCATTATCGCGCGGCGTTAAGGAAAGTTATTCGTTCGCCGGCCGGCTCATTATGCCCCGAGAAATTAATGAAATTTGAAAGTGCATTAATCCGCACAGACTCGCGTACGAGGTAAGATTGATTGCGGCACACTTAACGTTACTTCCTACAGTCCCCCTTTCTGTTGCTTTTTAACGATTCGTCTTGTTCGCGGATTTATCGGGACACTCTGCAATCGGATCACATCTTCGATCGAAAGTTCCTCAAAGTTTTTTGCAAGTGTACATTTTTATAGATACATTGGAAATAGAATAAAAGATTTATTTATGGTCTTCTACTTGAAGATTTCATGAATTTCTAAAAAAAAAGAAAGGTTTGGCATCACAACCCAAAAATCGATGAACTTTTAATATTGCAATCAAAAACAAGAAGAATATTGTAAAAATAACAACTCGCCCGTAAGACGGCGCAGTCTATCTCTATATGTCTGTAGTCTTAACATAACCATGTATTTCTAACCTTTTCGTTTGATCCTACTACCGAGCATTTTATTCGTTGCGATATATACCAAAATGTTCGCTATCATTCTAAAGATCGAGGTATTCAATTATCGATCGCAATGTTTTGATAACTAGATGTAATTTCTTATCGGCGCACAGGTTCGATCATAAGTTGCAAATAGAAATAACTCGCTAACTGTTTGCAACAGGATACTAGCATCAAATTGGTTCACACTTAGTGAACCTCCGCTCTATATTACTGAGGAATAAGCATTTATTATAAAAATTATATAGATTGTAACTTATGATCGAACCTGTGCGCCGATAAGAAATTACATCTACTTAGTTATTCTAAAGATCGTTGGTTGTCCCCAATCGGTGGCCCGGGGTTCGAATCCCGTCGGGGTCAGAAATTATTTTTCACCGTTTATTCTCCGTTAAAATTTTCGACTTCCGTAACATCGACTTCTGTTGGATCAGAAAATTGTTACTCTCAGCAAAGAAGTTTCACTTTAATGTTGATCAAATAAACCTAGGGAATAATTAAGAGAATGAAGACGAGAGCACTCTGCAACGACCTGCGAACCTTTCCCGCGTTTCTGCAATTAATTCGACTTCTGTGTAGAGTAATTCCATTAGATATGGCGTTAGAAGGGTTAGCTAATGTCTGGTTGCAACGCTTTTTCTACTTGTTGATTGGAAATGCACAGCACCGACTGTATTTCCCGAGTAGAACGGGTAGTCATTTGCTTCTGTCGGACAGCACGGGAACGATTCAGGAATCCATATTGTTACCCGTTAATAGCACGTTGAAAGCCAATCAGCTGCATCTACGATCCTCCCCACCCTAATTACGGTTCCCTACAAGCATTCCGGTTATTAAAGACACCAAGAGCTGGGCGCGGGCAGCCAGCAAAAGTTCACAACAGCCTTTCACTTTTAATAACTTAATAAATTCTTCCAATGACTCGGTCGCGGTCAGAAGGTTTTCGACAGGGATAACAGATCCGTTTTAAACCTACGAAGGTAGCCGCGCCAGGCAACGCGATGGCAGGAGACGAAGAAGAGAAGGAGGAACACGACGGAGGAAGATAATATGGAAGAAGAGGAGGATGAAAAAGAGGCTGTAGAAGAAAGTAGATGGGGCAGGCGCGATCCATTAGTAGACACGTCAATTCAGCTCTTAAGAAGCGACTGACTTAAAGCCGCTTCCATCTATCTCTTTTTTTTTCGCCCCTCTACCCGCTCGTTCCTCCCCTTACCTCCACCATACTTATTAGCGGAGGCCGACCTTGCCTTTTACCTTTTCTTCTTTCTCGCGGGACGGTATCATAATTAATGATAATTCGATTAGCGGGACAAGACTGGGCTCCGACTAAGCAACCGTTCTTTTCTTTTTCATTTTATTTCGGGGGAGGGGCCGGCGATCGTGCTTTCTTCTTGTTTCGCGCGGCTACTTGATTTCTCCTTTCAATTTTCTCGTCACGGAGATGGGGACCGGGCCCCCGTTTCCTGAATTGACCGCCGACAAGCGAGTTAAGTGACTCGATTACTCTCGGAAGACATGATTTACCTTTCGCGAGCTTCCTCCGGCAAACGAAACCGAGCACAATCATTTCTTAAAATCGAATTGAGAATTCAATTTTCATGAAACCAGATCTACGTTGCAGGGAAACTTGTCACCACTTTGTTAATTGTGCCTGATGTGTACTGCATCTTTTTTTGAATCGTGTTTGCTTGTATTTAACTTCAACTGCATCGAGGAGGAAATCTTCTACAGATTCTTTATTTCTGTGCTAGCTTCTAAGTTACAGAACAAACTATCAATTCAATACACGCTTACCATACATATTTCTTCTACATTGTGATAATAAATAATCGAATTTGCGAAGTTAATGCCTGCTTTTTAAAAGATCGAGTCATGCTATGTCGTCTGCAATTTTTCTCATGCTTGTATGCAAAATATCGTGAACGTTGCAGTACTATATCAGTTAACTCTGTAGGAAATGACGATCGATCATAGTCGTCACCGTACATATCCCGTGGAATCTTTTCCTGACAACATTCAAGATTACGAACGCTGATCGAACTTCATTAATTATTTCCAAGATTATCGCATCCGACGTTTCACGATTTCTACTGAGACGGTCTACTTCTTGCATATCCATCGAGCTGCTGAACACTATTTATATCGCTGAGAAGTGCGTTGCTACTTAATGCAGGAATGAGATCGAGTTCAATGTATGCTCGTAAAGAATGCTCATGAACGGTCTGTTAAATTTTTGTTACTTCCTAAACTTTCGCTTATATAAACACGGTCTCCACTTTTCTTATAATGTTTAAATCATTTTTACCTAAGCTTTCACTTATTCACACGTACCAATCCAATCTTTAAATAATTATTCTGAATTCCACTGTTAGCCTTATTCGAAAACGAAACCAACTTGCCAGACACCCAATAAAATTCTTGTGATTTGACCAAAAATTTATATTCAGATTAAGTACAATACGTACCAATCCAATCTTTAAATAATTATTCTGAATTCCACTGTTAGCCTTATTCGAAAACGAAACCAACTTGCCAGACACCTAATAAAATACTTGTGATTTGACCAAAAATTTATATTCAGATTAAGTGCAATACGTACCAATCCGATCTTTAAATAATTATTCTGAATTCCACTGTTAGCCTTATTCGAAAACGAAACCAACTTGCCAGACATCTAATAAAATTCTTGTGATTTGACCAAAAATTTATATTCAGATTAAGTACAATACGTACCAATCCAATCTTTAAATAATTATTCTGACTTCCACTGTTAGCCTTATTCGAAAACGCAACCAACTTGCCAGACACCTAATAAAATACTTGTGATTTGAGCAATTTATATTCAGATTAAGTATTTCGTTAGCCAAATTGAAGAGCAAGTAAAGTCGATAAAACGGGTTCAAATGTATTTTTTCTTCACTTGCACTTCTGAACCTTGGAAACCCGAGTCAAGACCCAGCTAATAATAACCCATTTTTAATGAATGCCGCACGGTGGAATTTAAGCAAGAAGAGCGATACAACTGTCCTTCAGCAAACAAATTAAGCAGACAAACGAATGAGATTTTCAGAACTGATCCGGAAGTGTCTCTGCAACGTTCTCACAGGGATTCCTTACAAATGATGTTTTTCGAGTACCGGCAGTATTCCAGCGAGGGTGCGATATCGTTTCTGCGTACAATGAAGCGCCCAAAGACGATATTCTCCACTGCTGGCGAATCGATCGAGCCCATCTGAACCGGGTCCGCGCTTCCGCGCGTCACAGCCGAAGGAGGACCGGTCTATCGTGCATTCCGATCGCGACACGTTAATCGTCTCAGAAAGAAAGGAGGCGAGGAGGCTCGGGCCGAAACGCACGCCAACAGCAGTCAAATAAATCGGAGACTCACCGATGACGACTCTGTTCGCCGCGCAAAGTCTCAAACCGCATCTGATCTCTCTCTCTCTCTCTCTCTCTCTCTCTCTCTCTCTCTCTCTCTCTCTCTCTCTCTCTCTCTTTCTCTCTCAATCTCTATATCGAGAGCGAATCCGTCCGTAGGATGCAACGAGGCAGCAAGGGGTCCATCAGGGACAAACGGTTAAGTGCATTATGCAAAAACGCTTAGTTATCGATCATCGACACCGGCCGCGACCAACGAGATTACACGAAGCTTAATATATCGCAAACAGAGGATCGAGAGCGGGCCTTAACCGGCCGAGGCGTCGAATCACGCTAATTCCCATCAGTCGGAATGGTTGACGATTTCGCGCGGTAAACCCCGTTCCTCCTCGCCAACCCCTTCTCGTCCCTCCCGTCGAGTTCCTCTTCGATCCACTCGACGGCGAACCCTCGAACGCTCCTCGTTTTTCCCTTTTCGTCTCTTTTTCGTTGCAACCCCCGGGGGAAGAGAGTTCGAGGCGAGCCAGCGCCCGTACGAAATTGTTTTGTCGATTTTTACCCTTCCGGCCGAAAGTGTTGCGTCGATAACGGGTGCGGCCGTGCACGATACTTCGAACAGTGACATCGTAAACGACAGTCGGTGGTCGCGATCGTTCCCGTTGAACCGCTGCTGCGAGCAACGACAACGACGTCCTCGACGACGACCCGGCCCGATTCGACCCGGTCTTCGAAATTGGAATTATCGGATATATGCGTTTCGACGGGCCGATGCAGCCGCGCCGGTTTACGTTTCACTACGTCTACGGGGCTACTAATTAGAGCACGTGCCCTGGCTAGCATGTCGCTGGCAGTCTGATCGTCGTGATACTAACGATTTTTCAATTACATTCGAAACCGACGCTGCGAGCACCGTTCGTATAATGGCGACACATAGAGGAATCACCGAAAACCTGCCTCCCGAAAGTTCGAACGCAAAGTTTTCCGATCGACTAATTGGTATAGTTAGTCTAGAAACTGTTTGTGCTAATTGAAACGGCTCACCCGCTCAGTGTCGACGATCTGCTGGAATTGCATTTAACCCTTAAATTAAACCATAATTTAAGTGTACGTATTATGTATAGAATCTAAATGTACTAGATCACTTAAGAATTTGATTTGACAGTTAAAGACTGTCTAAAAGGGGATAGTTTCGATGGTTGTATGAATGGAACCTTAATGGGCTTCGTTTGGGGTCATTTAGACAGTCGTTTAGCCATTTATTAATTTTCTGAAATATACTTTCAAAGTACTTATCTCCGTGATACATTTGATTAAACAATCTTCAGTTTAATTCAGTTAACAGAAGCTGCTTCTTATGGGATAACAATTGCTCTAGTATCACGAACTTGCTGATGCACGTGAGCTTGTCGAGAGTAAATGAAAAAAACTCCAGGGTCCCGTATTAAACTGTAGCCATTTTGAAGATATGATTCGCAAGATTTGTAGATTCTTTTTCAATTTGTTTCGCGTACACATCAAAGAAACAGCAATAACAGTAGCAAAACCTCATTTAATTCCAGTTGCCTGCGCCTGACAAATTAAAGTGGATGATACAGTTCTTTAAGTGACATCAACTATTGTACCACGTTTTTCTTTTTTAGTGAATGTGTAGTTTCCATTGATATTCTTTTCTCGACTGTTACAGAAGTTCTGTGTGTAATTTTAAGAAACGAACCGTTGACTTTCTATTCGATCTGCCCGGGCACTTTTAAATTAACCTCCTCAACTTTTATCAATTGGAAAATCTAGTTTGACGGTGCTAACTGGTAGCATGCAATTTTATGTACAGTCGAGCCGGAAGCTGATTGCGAAGTAGATTCGTCGTAAATCTCTCTGATAGGATTACGACGAAGCGGATGAAGTGCTCGAACGAAACTACCACCAGCTTTGTCTGATAAGTGTCCCTCTATCGTATTAGTTTATTAAATCTGGTACATAGAGAACTTGAGCTTTGACTAAATTGTACAATACAGACCGATCAATAACCCCACTGTTTCTGCAATGAGCACGAAACCTGGCTTATAATTTAACTTCGATTCTTTCGCTATCAGTAGATTGTGCTGCTATGGACACCAATTTAATTAATAAATTGTGAGAGAGCCAGAGAGAGAGAGAGAGAGAGAGAGAGAGCTAAGAACGAGACACAATTCTCTCCCGATAAGCTACATTCAATTACGCCGATCGAAATTCGATCGGTTCGACGAAACAATATTTCTAAACAGACACGTCCACTTTGTTCCGCTAATTAGATAATCGCTCGCAACTACTCATTATTCCCGCTTGTTCGCGATTATTAATTCCCCCGCGGGAGAAGGCAGACCGCGTCGGATATTCAAATCAGATGAAAAATTATACAAACGAGCTGCGACTTAATCTATCAGGAGAAAATGCCCCTTGGGAAACTCGCGGCGTGCCCGCCGACGCGACGCGCGATTGTTCCCTGATTTCTAGCGCCGATTTCAAAGCGAGCGGTGCCGAACGCGCTACTAATGCGTTCCTCTAATTAGCGTCGCGCTACGGGAATCGCCGAGCAAGATACATTAAGGTTTTCACGAGTGGATTATCTACACCGTCATCGCAATTTGCTTAACTAGCTCGCTATTAATCGCGATCGGGACGTTGGTGTCGCTAATAACAGGCTCTCTGATCGACTCAAATACTTATTAGCCACGTTCGCAGAAAGAAAACTCTCGAGACACCACAATCTAATCTCCCAAAGCCTAGGAAACAAATTAGTCGACGCAATTGTTGTTACATACTTCCCAGGATGTTTTAAGTAGAAACATTACAGGAATCAACAGATCAAATTTGGTCCAAGTTAACAAGAAGAAAGAAAACATTCGAACAGTGCAATCCAATCTCTCAAAGGCTACCAAACAAATTATACGATGTTGTTACATACTTTCCAGGATGTTTTCAGTAGAAACATTACAGGAATCAACAGATCAAATTCAGTAAAAGTTAATGAATGCTTGTTAACCGCGTTAGCAAAAGGAAAGAAAACTTTCTAAACGGTGCAATCTAATATGCTCCAACGTCTACGAAACAAATTAGGCGATGCAATTGTTGTTGGCTATTTCCCAGGAAATTTTAAGCTTGCGGGAATCAACGCGCAGCAAATCAAAGTCCACAATCAAACGAGGGATAATATCGAGACCGGTAATTGGATGAAATGATTGATCGAAGCTGCTTTGTTAATAAGTCTCCAGGGGTAATCTGAGCCGTTTTGGGATTTGGGATCCTGTGGCCTGGTTTGTAGCTTAGGGGTTGCAACCGAGACGCGCGAGTCTCGTGCGTGCCCGTCGGACAGAATGCTGCGCGCCATACTACTTCTCACAGTATTGTTCAACCATAATATTTTCGAACAACTCCAATCGGTGCAAACACTTTGAATTTGTATGCTGATGTTGAGCAGGATTTTAAACCAAATTCTTGTTCCATAATTGTCCCCATTAAAGTGTGTCCTCTTTAAAAAATCTTATGAGCCCCAAACAAAGTAAAAGCTATTAAAACTTCATGAAAGATGTAGCTGTGAAAGCATACAACCCATAATCTAGTTATAAAATAACCAAAAACGATAGTTTTTAACGAGAAATAAGTAATCTATCGTATCATCAGCTAATTTATCGAGTTATGCTTATCGCATATGTCCCAAGGGGATTATGGTATAGTGCAAATTACTTGAATTAACCTCCGAAGCACTGAAGTGCTCCAGAATACCAGTGGATAATGTTAAAGTGTGGCTGTAAAAGAACGTTTGAGTATTCGATGGCGAGTAGAGACGTTACCAGTGTTTTCCTGGGTGTCCCGAGCGTTATCCTCCATTTCTTGATGACTTCTCTTATTGTTAGCCAGTCCTAGGATAGCGTCGATGCTGTGCCTGGGCGTGCTGCTGGCAGGTTTCGGCAGGACGATGTCCTGGCTGTTCTGTGATGCGGTATCGACGAGCTGTTGCGAGTCCATCGTCGAAAATCCAAGTCCGACCCTCGATCCGATACTACTTAGGCCACTGATCCCGGCGCCGACAGGATCTGCCGAGCGATCCTTATTCCTACGCACTAATACTGAACCGACGCACGAACCGATTGTCCTGGACACACGTTCCCAGCCTGAGTAAACATCCTGGGGACGTTACCACGCAACCACGCGGCGGTTTCCTCTCTGCTAACTCTTCGAAAGAACGCAAACTTCTGAAAATCAGCTGTCACCGGGTCATCCACGACGTTCTCAAAGCGTTCCTCCCTTTTTTATCCGACAGTCCAGTCAACACTCGGCTAGAAACACCCCTGGAACGTGTCTCATGACTGATCCTCAACGCACAACACCTTGACACATCGAGAACTCCTCCGTTGACACCGGCGACGGTAGTTTGCACCAAATAGTCTTTATCTGTCCTTTGGTCTATGAACCAGTCGTTCGATACCCCCTTTACACACTATACTCCTCGAGGATCCTGGACGTTGTACCTTCGATCCTGGCCCACGGGGTCCACGCAGTCCGCTGGGAACGATCGCCTCGCACGGTCATCGAGCCAGCGAGCGCAGTTCGCACTGTGCCAGCGTGGTAGTGCGGTGAAAAAGCTGGCAAAATAGTCGCCGGCAAGGGTCGAGACTGTTGTGCGTGCGTCGTGCCAACGAGGACTACTCGGCTGTTGGCTCGGCGGGGTGGCCTTTGTTGTAGCTGCACACAACTACTCGAGGACGACCGAAAGAGGTGGTCCAGGCATCGTTGGGCGAGGCGTGGCTTTGCTCGACGAATCGGAGCCGCTGCAGCTCGGCTAGCGGGCCAATCAGCGTCGGGAGCCGAGAACATGGCGAGGCAGTGGTGCTCAATTGCGAGGGGTGCCGGTTAACCCACCCTTGCGGTCTGGTGGTGGGGTTAATTCGCAGGGGTAGAAGAGGTGGACTCTACTCGGGCTTCCGTGACACCGGCGGGTACACCGGCTCGGCTCTGCTCGGCTCGAGTCGACCCGGTGCGCGTGTGCGGGTCGCCTGTGTGCGAGGGTTACAGGGTTTATGACGGGGTTGTGCGCGCGCGCACACGTAAGGAGGGGTAGCAGCTCGACCGAACGTAGACGCCGCGTACACAGAGATAGAGACGGCACACATGCTCACCGACCGGCGCGGCTTGATTCTTGCGGCGGATTCTGGCATTCCCTGTAATTGCCAGAAATGAGGTAAAGCTTACCGCTTACGCGGAGCTTCTCCTACGCTTCTGGATCCGGCGGCGCCGCGTCTCGCGTGCACCCGCGAGTTTTGCGCGCGCTACCCGCTCCTCTAACCGCCGTGATATGCGTGCGCCAAGCCCCCTGGCTCCTGCGCCAGCAATTTTTCGAAGACAGTCGTTCACGGTCGTTAAGCCGTTTAACCCTCGCGCACCACCGTCGCACGGTTGCCGCGTAGAGGGGATCGCGACGACTCCTCGCTCTCTCGTGGTAATTGCTTCGTCTCGATCCTCTTGCGTCCGTCGCCCGCTCGTATAATCTCGTTGTTCTTCGCCGAATTATGTTCGCTTCCGGGCCCGCGGTTTCCTCCACGCTTTTATGCTAATGAATGCTGTCTAATTGTTGAATAATTGAACCAGCGCTGCTCCTGGCTCGCAGCGTTATTTAGAATTGCTTTAACCGGTTGTGCCCGAATGGATGAGAGTTCGGATAATGCGCGTGGGCTATCGGCCGCTTCGAAACATTCGCGTCTTTCTGTCTGCTTCATTCATTGGAAACAGCATTGTTGCTTATTCACACTACACTTGAAAGATAACAGATCACTGTACGATGTATTCACGCTATCATAAAGATTAGACGATTCGTATTCTATTGGAAGAAAATTTTGTTGGCTATTTTATTTGTCCTACGTTACGTCTCTCTAAGTGTTCGTGATTGAGGAGTGTTATGTATTGGAACAAGAACACTTATTTATTATAGATTAGACGGAGTTATATTTTACATTCCATGTGCTTATTTCTACTTTTAGAGTTCGCTTGTGTACATAGCACGCACCGCATACGTTGCTTGCATTTGTAGGTAATACAGACGACTGACTGGATCGCGTCGCGAATCGGCTGTCTTCTCATTTCTCTAGATCGGCTCGTTACGTCTTTTGGCACCCGCCGTCGAAAGCGCGATCTAGTGTCTTTATATCTAACGAGGAGTCAATCGGTTGAAAGGATTATGAAGAATCAAATGATATTTGTAAATACTATTTACAAAAAGTAGACGTATTTGGTCGTTCGGAATGCCATTTCGTTTTCTCAAGGGAAAATGAAAGACAATTTTTTAAATGTGCTTACTTTAATGTTGCACATTTGATAACAAAAAAAACCTTGAATGATTGTCAGACTCATCTCTACACGAAAAACGAAATTACTTTCTGAACGATTAATAATGAATGAGATTGTAAGGAAAAATGTTTCAACTGGACCATTTAGACAGGCCGTTAAGGCAGAAGATTATACGTATTTCGGACGTGTAGTTGAATCAGAGTGACGAGCGATAGCATTCGCCGCAGGCCATTCAGAAAAGTTCAATCGTAGCTAACTGCTACCGTTTAGGAGGAGGTCCGGCAAACCCAACGCACTATATCGCGGAGCAATTATAATCGGGACGCGTCCCGAACGAACCGGGAGGCTTTCTCTGTAACGGAAGAACGATGAATTCGTCCGCAACGTATAATTTGCCTCGATTTAGTTGGATCGATTTTGAGCAGCTACTGTTTCGCTACAGGCGGATATCTTTTGTGTCGCGGTTTTGTGGGCGTACACTTCCCCCTGGGCTAAAACGCCAAATGGTAACGACGATACGCGGAATCGAATGCGGAATGGGAAACGGGGATTTGTTTTGTGCGCTGGTTTTTCGGTGTGCGAACCGAAAAGAAACAATTTCGATGTCCCGGACGCCACATCCTGGACGAGCGAAAACCTCTACTTAGTTGCGTCTCTTTGTCGCCAAAACCATGTACGTGGAAAAAAAACACGCCCGAGAAAGTGAATCGAGATCGAAATCTGTCGAGATGGAGATCTCGATCTTTAACCTCAGGAACGTGACGTATTTTATTATTAGGTATACATAGATATGCACTATATGATATCGGCGCTACAGGTTCGATCAAAGATACAGAAATTAGCAATTTTGCAGTATTATAATTTCAACGTTTCGGTACGGAATTTGTTATTCATTAAACTGACTATTTAATAGTTATGACAATTAGGTAGTTATACATACTTCCTTCTTATTGACAAGTACCATTTCGTTTACTTTGATTTTCATTCTGTTTTCTCACAATTAGCAAATATGTATAACTACCTAATGGTCATAACTATTAAATAGTCAGTTTAATGAATAACAAATTCTATTACATCAATTTGCACAGACGCGGACTTTTCTTGATGATGGTTCAAAACCAAACCGAAACGTTGAAATTATAATACTGCAAAATTTCTAATTTCTATATCTTTGATCGAGCCTGTAGCGCCGATATCATAATAGTGCATATACAAAATTTACGATCGTTAAAACTGGAGATTATTTAGGTATAGACTCTGTCGAATTTTGTAGCAGTATACATTATTTGTATTTTTATAGATCAATTTGTACAAAATGAATAAGTTATTTCGTTGACGGAAAAGACTGATTACAGAATGAAATTCGAGAAAAAATATAAGCTTATATTTTGGATATCGGCCGATTCTGTAAGTATAAAAAGAGTTTCAAGTCCCTGAACTCGACAGTGTATTCATCGGGAATAATTGTCGACGACAACAGTATGATAGATCCGTGGAACCATCTGCGACGAGGCACTCCGGAATGCAGTTTAGCGACGGGTACGAGTAACGGTTACAATGGATCGTCATAAAACCGGGTAGATCGTGAATCCACTACACACGGGAGGCTTTTGTACGCGATTGTTCCCACGTGTTCCTTGTCTCTTGTCGCATTTACACGCGTTAACAAGGAACGCGCGTCGAGCGGCGCCGCGCCGCTTTCCACTGGCATGGCGGCGCAATCTCGGTCACGAGATCTAGCTCGTGGTGCCCAGCACGAGAGAACGAGGGAGAGAAAAGGCTTTTAGGCCCCGTAGAAATCAGATCAGAAGTTGCATTTAACCGGATCCCACTTACCGCGATAAATATCTGCCCGTAGGATCCAGGGGACCGAGGAGTTAGATCGACGCGTTTATTCCGTGCCACGGCCCGGTTACAGGCCACGGGCAGAGCACTTAGTTCCAGTTTTAGCTAATTTCCTGAACGCTGATCCGGCCGACCGAGAGCTCAACGGATCCTCCGGAAGATTCGTCGTCTCCCCCGAAAAACTCAGGTAGCTCAACGTTTCAACCTGCTCGACGGTTTCGGGGGAGCAGCTGATACGGCTCGAGCCTACGCGGCAGATAAGCGGATCCTCGAACATTCCTCTTGGTCCTCGTTCTTCGCTATCGATGCCAATCAGCCCAACTTGCTTGATCTTGGGCTGAACCTTGCGGAAAACGCGTTACATCGTTTCACGTTTTAGATGGGCTCAAAAAGCGTTTTATGTACATACCAAGAAAATAAGTCATACTTGAAGACAGAGTATACATTTATGCTGCTAATAAATGGTGGTTATGCAAGTACAGGGTGTATAAAAAGTGTTTCAAGAACTTTAACCCTTTGCACTCCGAGCTATTTTGACTGGAAAATTAAACATTTCTTCCGATCTAGAATATTTCCATACCTTATGATTTTTGCAATTTTATGGATATGAAATTGGTACATTACCTTATACAGTACCTATATGTTTAGTAATTGATTAGATACCGATATATTTAATAATGTAAACAATATTTTGAAGAATGGTACAGCAATTTTTAGTGGTGCCTCAGAGGGGACAACCGAGTGCTAATGGTTAATTTGGTTAAATCAGATAACTTTATTTACTTAATGCAAACAAAACTACAAACGTGGATTCCAGTGTGTATAAGAGAAAGAAGGCTACATTGTAACAAGGTAGAATTAATGCTGTAGCGTAAACGATGCTGTGATGTGGTCTGTTTTGTGAAACGACAACGACTGACTGGTTCGTCTCTGGAAAAGCCTTCGGTCCCTTTTCTTAAGTCGGGGGGCCATAAACCACTTGGACCGGAGTCGCATCACTGTCTGTTTCTATACAATATTATCGTTGGATTCCAACAAAAATTAATGGTCATGGTGTAAAAATCAACTTTACCAACATTTTTCTTGTTATAAATAATTTCGCGGCAAGTTTTTCTTACAAAGGTCCACCGATTATTTCTATGTTTTTGTCGTGTCCTAACATCGGGGCTTGCCACCATATTATAACCTTGTTAAACAAATGTAATCTGCGAGTCTAGGTGTTATCCTATTGTGACAATGTTATTTCACAGATCTTTATGTCTATGTTTTTTGTGATAACACCTCTCGTTATGTATTGTATACTGCTTTTCTTTTTTCTTTTCTCTTCCTGTATGTTTGTACATTTATATCCAATGTTGTAATCAATCTTTTCTAAGATTTCCAATTAAAAAAAATGTCCACCAATCCAGAGGTGTAGATTCACCTATAGAACAGATAACTCTTACTTGTTATACACTCTGTACAGATCGAAGAGGGGGTTACACCATCCGAAAGCATTAAAAGGTATTCTCTATCATGTAGTTCCTCATTTGTTCAAAGGAATAAAAAGTTGGGAAACATTCGATACATTCTGGATCGTCTACTATTTCGCCTAGATCGCTAAAAAGAGACCGTCTATAATTCCACAAGGAGTCTGACCAATACTTCGATTCTCTCAAAGGCCGATTTATACAATTTCGAGGCGGTCGGAACAAGCCGTCCCCCATTCTGTCCCCAATAAAGGGAGCAAACTGGAAATTGCTTAAACAGTGTACAGCCACTGGAAAATTCTGTTCATGGTTCTCCTGCGATCTTCATTGTGGAGCGTCTTGTAGATCGGCGATCGGCCGTTCACAATGGCGCGTGTCTCGGCCGTCGAAAGGAGCAACACGGAGAAAACAGTTTGCAAATCGGACATGATTCTTCGGGGCCGGTGGGATAGTAAAAGAGAATCGGGTAAGGGTCCATTCACGCAGACGTGGATCCCACAACGAGGAACTGTAGCAGCTGCGCTGTAGGTGATCCTTGATCACCGAGATAAGTCTAATTTCGTTGTATCGACCATTGAGGACGTTTTAGAGCGGCAGGATCCGCTCCAATTTTCCTCGATCCGCTTGCTGGTAACGTTCGTCGGCGAGGTGCGAAACCGGGACGGGCGTGAATGAATAGGATCGAAAAGCGTGTCGATATGTTTCGGTCTCCGGGAGCTCGAAGAAAAGCTTGTTTGGCCCACGGTAGCCGCGGGTGGTGTTGTTTGAGCATCGGTATTGTTGACCGCACAGAATCGCGCGACAGGTTTTGGGAAAACTCACAGCGGGAGCCACTCGAGGCGCTCTTACAGATCTCGAACGCTTAAGCCGCTCCCGAAAACTGAAAACGATCGGCCACAAAGGAGCCGGATCGGTTCGGTGAATAACATTCTTGATCGACAATAAATTATTGATGTCATTCTATATACCATTAATAGACATATCAGACTTGTATTGTCTTTTTCGTTCATCTTTCTCTTTTTTAACTTCCCGAATCATAGGGAAGTTATTGTAATTACCCCGAAAATCGATTTTTTAGCAGATCTTCACGTTTTATGGTCATTGGAGTCATTTTAGACTATTTTTATCAAAATGTTTATATGTGTGAGTGTGTGTTTGTTAGTATGTATGTTTGTATGGTATCAAATTTTTCGTTAAGGTTTTCTGAAAAAGTATCAACGCGATCAGAATAATGAATGATGCAATCGATGTGCTCCGCTGTAACTTAATTTTTTTTTTCATTGAGCCACTGAAACCTGTTGTAGGTGTATTTCGGCTTTAACAAAGATACACTAGTTTTACAATTTGAGTACATTTACAATATGACTAACCACTAGAGATGCAGATCACAGTCGTTTAAAAACTGAAAGATAAATTCATAAGCTTTGACATTTCGTTCTACAAAGAAGAGGTCCGCTTTTAGTGGTAAGAAAAATTTAAGTTTACGTAATTTATTTATAAGTTTAATTCTTTGGGAGTCATATAAAGAGCACTGCCATAACACATGATCCAAATCCTCGGAGACTGAGTTACACTTACAGCTAGGATCATCGATAATATTTACACGATACAGAGAGGCAGCTAAGTTATAATAATTGGCTCTGATACGATTTACAGTGGAAATAAAGCTCCTTTTAAAAGAGACATCTTGAGTAAACCAGGGAGATTGATTAGGGTTAAAGAATTTTTTAAAATAATGAGTGCCCTTGAAGGAGCTTTGCTCAGTGATTGCAGAACGAGTGTTGAAGTTACTTTTTAGCTTTAAATTACAGGTAAAATCACTAAAAGGAACTTGAGATATGTCCACTACATTAGCAGATGCAGCAGATTTTGCAAGGGAGTCCGCGTCTTCGTTTCCATACACGCCGATGTGAGAGGGAATCCAGAAAAATTTGATAGTTTGCGAGATATCCTAACAGAATTTCACATATTTCTTCTTAATATCAAAAATTAAGGGATTTGTTTTGATTGAGAGGCTAGTGGAGTTTAAACTGGGCAAGGCACTCAAAGAATCGGTAAAAACAATAAATGAGCGATTTCTATGCTGAAGAGCGATATCCATTGCATCACACAGGGCCAAGCACGTTCATCTTTCTTTGCGAAAGCTAAAAAAGCTGCGGCTCCATGAAACCGTCGCGTATAGAATCAAATCGCCGAAGATTCGCAGATGCAGTGGTCCGCAGCGCAATGGCGTTTATAAAACTCGTGGAAAAAGCTCGCGCTGATATTATTTTCCAAATGGAGTTCGGGAGCGGTCGTAGATTGGAGGCCCGGCTGGAAACCCAATTTCGCGTTCGTAATATCTTCGAAAGCGCGTGACAATCGTGCAATAATCCCGGTCGGCAAAGCGGGAAAACCGGATCCGCCACGGAAAAAAACATCAGCGATCGAAGGGTCGTTCTTGTTTACGGGGTAATATCAATGACCAAGGGCGTCATCAAAGCGGCGAATCGACAAAGGGACGATAACTTTCCTTTTAAACGACGCGGTGCACGGAACGGGATTTCGAAATCACCGATCGACAACAGCTCGTCAACACGCGGCGTTCACGTCGCACAGTGGTTCGAAATTGTCGAATCGCGGGAAAAATTCGTAGCATTGATATTTATACATTATTATTATACATTATCCATTATGACATAGAAATTCTATCGTCAGTACAATATTTAGTACAACTGTGTCAGACACAGCGTTACTGGTTTATTCTTCTCTATATATATATTACATAAAGATGGCGTTGTAGAACCTGAGCTCTATTTGCCCAATGCAAACCGGTCCTTTTACATATACTGATGTTAACCTAATTTCTTACATATTATATTCATTTCGTTTACCTATAGCATATTCAGTAACCAACATTAATAAACTGTATAAATACATAAACACATACAAAATATATATTGATATGATTAGTGATTTTCTTTTTATTGAGCTTAATGTAACTCCCCTTTGGGGGTTGTGAAACTTTACATTTGGGTTAATATAAATACAGCGTATTTGACATATACATAATTTCAAATTTGTAGATTACATTGTTTGAAGAAATTCAAAAGAAGATGACACGCTTTGATTAATGATTTGAACTAATTTGTACTATTTCTTTCTCAGACACAGCGCTGCCAGCGTACAGTCTGTAGGCTACCCTCTCCACCATCAGAATCCCCTTTCGCGACTCTGCACTAGGCACATACCAATGGCACGAAGAGTTACGTGACGTCACATTATTCCCACTACTAGGAAAAACGAGCTGCAGTTAGCGATAGTGGGGTAAGCAGTACACAAATTACACTGCAATCTCTTTAAATCAAAACAAATTATAACAATCTATGTACATCAACGAAAGAGTGAAAAAGAAAATATAAGAACGAACAGCATGTAGTTTGAACATTGAGAAATGTATGCCTTGAAATTTCAGTGATTTCGAACAGAATTGAAAATTTCACTTTTTCCTGTGAGGATTCTGGAGCAGTGTGCGTCGATGCCGGTGGACGCGCTTCACGATATCCGGTTGAGAACCGCTGAGACAGCACATCCAGAGAGCAAATTACCTTCGCAGCCCACAGGACAAAATTGTTCGTCCCTCTCTCGCTCCTGCCAACTGCGTTTGCCTCCTTTCCCTGTTCGGCCTCCACCGTTTCCTCTTTGCGCCGCCGCTCGTGTTCCTCTCTGTCCGTCGTTCTCTACTGGTCTCCTCTGCCCCCCTAGCCCCTCGCCCACCCCCGGCCATGGTACTCCGGCTTAATTAACTGTGTATACACTGCAGTCAACTCCTACCGTTGTCTTGCTCCCGCCAATTGGAGCCCGAGCCGAGTCCTCCAGCTCCACTCGCGGCTGCCGCCGACAACGACGACGACACACGCCACGGGTATCCCCCGTTTAATTCTCGCGGCATGATTTCATCAAGTCAACCATCTCCGACGCTGTATCTAGCTCGCTTGCTCGCATGCTTGCTTGATCGCGCCGCAAGTCACATATTTCTCTCTCTCTCTCTCTCTCTCTCTCTCTTTCTCTCTTCCTCCGTGGCCTCCATCTTCGCCTCAGATTCGGCTCTAGTCGTCTTTCTCTAACCCGAATGGGACCACGAGGGCGTCTCGTCAATATAGGACGGCCGAGATGAGCTCGTCGGGACGTCACCACGGCTAATTAATTAACCCAGCCACCACAGAGTGGCATATCATTGTCCGATGACGAGAGACGACGGGTGAACGCGCCCGATAGAACCTACGCCACTGATGGACACGATTGAAGTACGCCGGTCACCGAATCAGCTGCTTTTGGTTCGGTTAGGCACTGCGATGTATTAAGAAGGTTCACCCTAATAACCCTTTGTCGTATGATGTCGAGTCAGGCTCGCGATCAAAGTTTCAAACGGAGTCTACCAGACGTGTAAGTATCGTTTCTGTTACGAAACTATTCGGAACGAAAGTTTAGCCATTGTAGCTGTAAAGAAACTCATGGGATAAGGGGTTAGTTAATTTCCACAAAATGCACTTGCGACAAACTTTGGTAAATATAGAAAAATTGAAGGAACTTATACAATTGATGAAGATAATGTTTATTTTTATTATTATTATTATTTATTTATTATAGACGGACTGAAGTCCTTTTACATAAGTGTTTACGATATCAAAGAAATAAAAAGAAAATAGAAAGATACAAGACTGCTCGTGTAATAACAAAGAAGGGACATGCACAAAAAGAAAAATTTAATAATGGTACTATCGATATGGTATTATCATATAATCCTGCGTAGTTGCATTTTTTTAAAGAATCAATGAAAAAATCAATACGATTACAAATAGTGCATGATTTTGTGATAATGCGATTAATTAATCCATAAGTAGATTTCGCTTTAACTGTTTGTAAACCCGTTCTTGTTCTCAGTTCACGTTCTGGTACATAAAAATAAATTTGCGCAAGTAGAGAGGAACAATCAATATGATTATTAATTAAGTTAAAAATAAATCTCTGGTCGGATACTATTCTTCGAGCAGAGAATGGTTCTAGAGAATGATCAAAGAATGACATAGGATTATGTAGCTTATACGAGCAAAACCTGAGAAATTTATGTTGCACCCTCTCGAGCATGATTTCGTACTTAGCTTTTCGGAGACCATATAATTGATGCATATTCTAATAGCGGTCGGACGAGGGCTATTGCCCTCTAATATAGCAATCTAAGTGTGCGGATTGAATGGAAATCAGTGGAAAAACGAAGTATGAAAGCAAGTGTTCTAGAGGCGGAGTTAACAATATGATAAATATGGTTGGAAGAGAAATTTTTCATAAAGATCCTCGGTGCAGTTATCGGTCTCATTAAAAGAGTTTAATTTGTGGATTTTTCGGTACGGTGATCCGGCAGTGAATGTGTTAATGGTGAGCAATAAAACATGCTGGACGAACGAGCGACGAAAGAAATTGTAAAGCTGGGGGTTGAAATATCCGCGGTGGAGAGTCAAAGTGTATCGGTGGTGGCTCCTGTTATCCAGGTCGGTGATCCCATAATGATACCCGTCGACGAAAATCCCGTTGCAATTATTGCCAGCACGGATCACCGTTGGCAACAAGTAATAATGGTCAGAGAGAAAGAGAGAAGGGTTAGAGAGAAACAGAGGAAGGGAAAAGGCAAGAGTAGACTTTCAGGCAGAGGGAACACATGGCTCGAAAGGGTACTCCCGTGTCGGCTACAAAGGTATCCAACAGGGATAAATACGTCGCAACTTCCAGCACACGCCTCGCGTATTTCTGCCGTGTATCTTGCACATATGCACGCAGCAGGCATCGAGCTCGGTCCATCTGCAGCGATCCGATTTTGCGACAATGTGCCGAGTAATCGATTTCGAATTTGATAACGCCTAATCGCGAGCGCGCTCTTCTCCTCGCTGCGCTCCTTCGATTGGTCCGCTTTTGATGGAATTAATGCTTTTGCCTAACGAAACGGAAGATCGGGGCACCAATCAAATTGTTCACGCTTCGGGAAGTACACGAGTAAACTTGTTTATGCTTTTGCTTGATACCCCGATGAAGCATAAATTGTATCGAAGGGAAACTCTGATCTGTAATCTTTTTTGTGGAATTAATACGAAAATTTTTATCTAGTGCTCGGTTTAAACACTTGTGCGAGCTTCAATTAAAATCATCCGTCTGGGCATGGTGAAAGTAGAATATAAAACCATCACTGCTTGAGATTGTTTGTTCAATATCTTGTGTTAAATATGTAAAAAATATTTTCTTCGAATATGTATGTATGTATTAGTTTAGTTAATCCCATTACGGGTTACAAAGAGATTCCCGTTCCCTTTACAATTTTTACCATTTCTTTTCTATCTTAACTATCTTTATTCTATTTCGTTTCTCACTCATTCTCTCTCCTTCACTCTCTCCCTCACATTCTTTCATTTTCTTCGAATATGAACAATATTGAACACAGATCTAAACCAGCAGCTCCACATATGAACTTCAAAAAGGAGTGTCACAAGATTTTTCTATATTCGTGCCTGTAACTTTTCCGGGCGTGTAAATATCGATTAATCGTTTTGACACAGTGTACCACGTACTCGTGGCCGTGAGAAATTTCAATAAAAGAAAACGTTTCACAGTGCAAGACGACGGTGGCAGGCGAAACGATCCCGGCCGATTTCCTCGAGGTATTCCCCGCTCGCAGATACGCTTTTAACCGGTCGTGTACGACTGTCTGACCCGGGGTCTCGTCCCCGTAGTTTATTTAACAGCGCCCTGGGCATCGGTAAACACGGGTTAGCGAATTGGCCCCAGGGCGAGACCGAATGATAGTTAACGTACCGCTAAACGCCATTGGAGAGGACCTCGCGTCCCTTCCCGGCCGGAATATACCGAGGCTCGTATATTGCGTGCGCGAGGGGACCGAAATTTAATTTTGTGCTTTTTGTACAGGCCAAATCGTTGTCTCTCCCACTTCGCTCGACTCTCTCGCTCCGTATCTCCTTCTCCCTTGCTCTCGCGTTCTCTCTTTCTCTCTTTTGTCTCGCCTTCACAGTGGTAAAACGGGGGCGATAACGCAGGCGTCGCGTCGCGTCGCGTTGTGTCGCGTCGCAGAGCTTTCGCCGCGATTTTGGCCGTTTCGCGCGACACCCTGTCGAAAGATCGACGAGACCATTGTGTACTGGTGAATTCCGGTCGTTTGTACGTCGCGGCGCTTCGCTCCCGCACGATCCTCGCAGCAGGCATCGCGAGCGACGCCGTTTTCCCTGTAACACCCGCGAATATTCAATTACACCGCTCGCAGATCGAATTTCTATTTTGATGGATTGTAAGTTCTTACGGAGGAGGAATACGAAATGTTACGGATTCAATTGCAACCCTTTTGCGGGCCTATCGGGAATGTGACGTCGAACGATGCATCGAATTCTATTTCTAATGTAACCTGACGTCACATTTTGTTGCAGCAAGTTTTGTATTCTAGGAACATTTTTCATATTATTGTAATTAGAACTGTTTCCATGATCGCGATCGACAAATTGTTAATAACATATATTCATGTTTTTAACGCACTGGTTCGATCAAATACTACTACTTAAGCAATTTTGCAAATTAACACAAAAATTATTCAACGTTTCGGTCAACTATTTAGACCATTTTCAAGAAAAAAGATTTTCAAGAAAGACTACATAGTTGCTAAGTGAATAAACTATTTGAAACATTTTAAAACTTTATGACACATGTTGATTCCATGCTTGCGATGTACAGAATGAGGAAACAGACGTTAGAGTTTGAAGAACACAGAATCAGAAAGCATCGAACGTGCCATTGACCGATCAATATACCAATCAATATTTGGCGGTAAATATGAATGTGGATGTAATTGTAATTAGATTGTCGATCCTTTATTCAAATCAAGAACTGTCTACATTAATTCCAATAAACAGAAAGTACACCAACATTTGTACACATACAATAATATTTTTAACTTCGTTAAATATTTATGGTGTCGCTTTTGATCTACACGTTTCTGTCATAAACGCATAAAACCCGCAGTCGGGTAATAAGAAGTACGTGGAGAGATGCGTAATTGTCTGCGTAATTAAATGATCTTCAACTTTCCAGCAGACATTGCGCCGAAACAACGAGGTTCGTCTCAAACGGGTTACCTTGCGAATTCCCAGCACGAAAGAAGACGAGGGTGGCAGCGAGAGGGTACACCCCGTCCGAGTCAGCCCGTTGAATAAGCAAACTAATAAGAACCGATTCCGGAGTGTTTCTCGCAAACTGCTCGCGGACGGATAGTTTGATCAGCAGCACTTCGAGACCGCCCCAAGTGGCACGTTTAACCGAGTTACCGTTATTTCGCCCGGCAATCTCTCGCAATTTCTGCCGAGGGATTCGCTGAAAGTCGCTAATTAGGTTTCCCCGTTTAACGCTCGTACGATACGCGCCATATTAAAACGGATTTCCGTCCGCCTCGCCGCGTCGCGGGTCGGCTCGGCTCCGCTCGGTCCGGCTCAGCCCGTAACACAGGCATGGCATTGCTTTTCCGATATAGGACGAGTCCGACGATTGAAAAATCCATCGGGTAATTAGCATTGTAATTAGCTTTCGCGAGGCCGTTCGAGTCCATGAGAACTGCCGTAACGAGGGTTAATGCGCAATGAAAGCTGTACCGGCATAATTACAGAGTGCAATTATATTCTCATCAAGATGGCTGACGTCACGACCACCCTCCCCCGTCCCCCGTTCTCCACAACCTTGCCGAGCCAGCGGCATGCTCCGAGCGTAACTTTCGGGATTTATTATTGCGTTTCAGCCGGGGAAAACGGTAAGTCGGTTGAAAACGTTCGTTTCGGGGGTGGCGGGATGACGCCTTCCGTTCCATCACGCGCAGCCCCCCTCTCTCACTCTCGTACTCACTCTTTCTCTTCGTTCTTCTCTTTCTCTCTCGGATCCCACGGACGAGAAAGCGATTGGCGGCCGAATCCATGGCGCTGATGCTGATGGCAGAGAGAGAGAGAGAGAGAGAGAGAGAGAGAGAGAGAGAGAGAGAAAGAGAGAGAGAGAGAGATGCGGCCTCGACGCGGCGGTAGCGTCGACGACGGCGGCACTTTGATCGGTAACCTCGTTTATGGTGACGCTGGACACAGAATGTAGGAAACACCGATAACACCGGTGACGGAAATATCGACTTTTGAGAGCTGCCGCGAGCATCCCCTTCCCTCGCGCGTCAACCCCCGGCGAACCACCCCTCGGTGGCGGGCCTCCGCGAGGGACGCGGAGTGCGAAGGGTGAAAAAGAGACGGAGGACAGAGTGCTAGAGGGGAGAAAAAGGGAGAAAGAGAGATTACCTCTCGGTCGCGGAGCAGGAGAGAGAGAAAGAGATATTCGAAAAGAGAAGGGTGGCTGGAGGGTGAGGACCGAGGGCTCCGCAGAGAGGTTCGACGAGTTCGGCGAGCCTCGAGAGGTGGGGGAGGGGCCGACCGCCCTGGTGGCGGTTGAAAGAACCAATTTTGTCCTAATAGAAAAATCCCCAGCGCCGAACCCAATTTATAAACCCGCAAACATGGCTGGCGGAGGGCGCTCTCGTCTCGCCTCTTCTTGCCTCGCCTCTCGCCACCGACGAATCCCCGCGTACAACGCCGTCGAACATCCGATTTATATAGCCGGGCGGACGACGACTCGTACACAAGGAAATTCTCCGTTCGCATAAACGACCACCAGGGCCGACTACGACATGCGACATCCCGACAGCCGATCACAATGCCACGCAGGCTCGGGCGAGAACCACTTTGAACGGCTCCGGGAACAGGGAACGCGAAAGAAAATTGTCTGCTGGCTTACGCATCGCGAAATTCGATCCCGTGCAACCTGGAAGCTTCGCGCGCGAGATAAACGAGCCGGATCAACTCCGTTAGCGTGATTTCGTTACTCGGTCTTCGCTCCGATCTCCAGGATTCCACGCGAACGCTGATGCCTTGGCTCCTACTAATTTTTCTACCCCTTGCACCGGTTATCCTACCGTTCCTTTATATTGTTTTCCTTTTTCGCGCTGAATTGATACCGCCCTGGGGATCTTTCGAAATTTCAAGCTGCGGATGCGAAATAATCACAGTAGACAAAGGTAATCTGGAAAATAATGTTTCATTCATAATGTCACATTTTAAGATAAAAGTTTTAAATAGAAATTGCAATTTCGGCGCACAGGTTCGATCCTTATTTTCCTAAGCAGTTTTACAAATTAATAATTCGACGTTTCGGTCTAGGTTAAGACCATCTTCATGAATATAATTGCATGTGTAAAAATTAATATGAGAATATATATTTCCGTGTTAAAAAGCAAAAAGAGAAACAAAAGAGAAAAATACAGAAACCGAAACCAATGGTTTGCTAGTACAAACTTACTTGCTTAGTAACAAATTTATATAATTTAAATTTAACATTTCAAAACACTTGTTGACCATGTGCCATTCTCTTTTGTTTCTCTTTTTGCTTTTTAACACGGAAATATATATTCTCATATTAATTTTTACATAGGATCGAACCTGTGCGCCGAAATTGCAATTTCTATTTAAAATTGGCGATCGAGATAAAAGGAAACATTTAAAAGTTTTAACCGTCGGACGGCGGGCCATTCTTACAATTATGATATTTAGGGTCAATCATTGCTTCATTATAGTAATTTGTATATTCAATCAATTTCTGTGAAACTCAATTGAATGCCGATTTTCATACTCTGTCAAAATAGATCCCGACTTCGTCGTCGAAGGGTTGAACGATGATGAAAGATTTCGTTGGCGCGAGGCGAGTATAAAATTTGTCCGTAATCGGAACGTGATATCGACGATGGCCACGGAAAATTTCCGACGGTCCGAAATCGACGCGCCCCCCTGTTTTCGGTGTGCTCGCGAAACCATCCCCGTTCCCGCGGTAAACCTCATTAAACTTCTATTCCGGCTTGCCGGTACTTGCCTCAATGGCCGATAATGGGTTGCCCGATGGAAAAATGGCGGCGGCTAATTAGCCGAGCTCGGGATGAGCGACGGAGGCCCGAATAAAAAAAGGAAACGCAACAGAAATCCTCGTCGAAAGATGGCGTCGGATAGCACTTACAGTCCGGCTGCCGCAGACAATTGTTCTATTAATCGTGCATTAAGATTTAATCAAACACACTGATGTCACCTCGCGGCTAATTACATGCTCCTGCTAACCTGGATAAACCACGAAATATCATTCCTTGGTAAGGTTGTAGAAACGCTGTATCTTGCTCGATTTTGATAGTTTTAAAATATGTAGGCTACTTCTTATAAAAAGAATCATTGGAAATTATGAATGATGATGAATTATTTGATAGATGAATTTATCTAGCAGTAGTACGTTAAATTAGGCTTACTCACTTTTCGTTTGAATCGAGATAAATAGTAGATGGAATTGTTCTTTATCCTTCAATGAAAAATTAACGACAATGGAATTCGAATAACGAAAGCCATGAGCGAAATCGAACGAGTAACTAGTTCATCAGTCAAAACAAGCTTTACTTTTCGCATCTCCGAGATCGGCCGCAGCAAATACGATAAGAAAATATAATGGGACCGGCTCCCGTAACGAGCAGCAATCATAATCGCCTCTCAGGATGGCATCGTGAAGCAATCATGCTTTTGCTCCCTTATGTCGCAGCGAAACGAACAATAAACGTGATAAATCGTCGTCGCGGAGCGGCTAAACGGTGCCGGGGATGAAATTATTCGATTTGTCCGGTGCCGGCGCGTAGCTTCAAAAGTTATCGAAAGTTCGAGGGGTGGGAGCGGGGTTGAGGGTGTAAGTAAGAGGGTGAGTCGTCGGTCATTTGGCTTGACTTCATAAGTCATTAGAATCAGCCTTGAATCGAGTCGTTTGTCACGGACCACCCGGTACAGAGAGGGAGACAGAGAGAAGGACAGTTTTGTCGGCGTATAAACGCTACACCGCGGGGGTTGTACGTGAAACGGGGGCGAGACGGGGGTGGAAGAGAGACACGGAACACGGGAAGAACAAGTGGAACGGGGCCGGGCGCCTAACCAAATTACATCAATCCCATTTCACATCGTTTTGACATGGCAATTGAGTTGAGTCCCGCGCAACTGTTGTGTTTTTGCTCGCGCGGAGAAATATTCGACGCAACCCCATGGTGGGGACGACGAAAACAACCAGAACGTCGTCGTAGAGTAGATCCAAAGTCGTCAAGGGGTGGGAAAAATTCATGACATAACTGCTATGCTATGCTTAGATCCTGTACGAGCAAAAATGTTTACATAATAGTATCAAAAGAATAATAAGTTTAGACTGTTTTCCGTTGCCTATTGTGACTTGTTTTTGTGCTAAAATGTAGTCCGAACGTTAACGAATGCACACCATAAATCTCATTGATTTTGACGGAAGTTTAAAATGGAGTTTTTTTCGTGTTTTCACGATTTTGGACAAGTGTGCGACGAGAGCAACCATAACGTCGTCGCAGTCCTCTACCCAGCTACCCTCCGTGAGAAACACTCAAGTTTTCACCCCTCCCGTTTCGAGCCGGAGCCGCGGAGGGCTTGGTTCGGTGGATGATGGTGGCGCGGGACAAGTGCCTTAACTTTTCCTTATCGAAAATAAGTCGTTAGCCGGCCTTTCATCTTTAAACGAGTTTTCGCGGTGTGCTGAGTTTTTACCCGGCCCCCGACCGTTCCCCACCAACCGCCACAACGTTCGCCATATCTGTTCTGTCCCTCGACGATCCCCTCTGTTCACCCCCCGTCCGCGAAACCCACGCCCCAGCCACTTTCCCTCGCGTTTCCTCGGTTTAAGGGATTTTTCAATTTCATCGTGAGAAGCTAATTTAATTTCTGACGACGACCAATGCGCCGCTGGAAACCGGTTATCTGCGACGCTTGCCCGCGGATCACGGTTCTTCCGGTGGAACTGCCGTCAGCTAACAACTTTTCTTTTGACTGTCCTGCAGAGCAGGTATTGGCATTGTCAATTTTTTAGTAATTCCTTTTAATTTTAATGATACGCTGATTTATTGTGAAATATTTTATTGCGGAGCTTCCCGAACTTATTTTGCCTACCTCCCCTTTTTCACGAAAACAAATACTAGGCGCTCTCTTGAAAATCGGGCCCCATGGAAATTACCGACACAAATTTCCCCGACACGGTTTTTATCGCCAACATTTCACCGACTTCAGATTTGACCGACAATAACTTTGGCCTAATCTAAAATCGTTGCCGTACAAATTCGTTGTCGGTCAAAATCGTTCTCGATCAAAGTCGTCTTCGGTTAAAGGCGCTGTCGGCCAAAGTTATTGTCGGTCAAATCGAGAGTCGGTGAAAACCGTGTCGTGGAAATTTGTGTCGGTGATTTCCATGGGACCCTGAAAATCGACCACCTTTAAGAAAACACACAGGACGATGCAGTGACAAATTTGCGTTATACATCAGTTTTATTGCGCGTATTTCACAATTCTAAGGCCGTTTGTCCACGGAGCGTCGCGTCATAGACGCGTACGCGTAGCGTACGATTACGATTATTACGACGATGACGCTTCCTGGACAGACGTCAATTATTTTACATTGGTTGCAGCACTCAAACGTACAGCAATCGATGTTTTGTCGCGTACGCGTTTATGACGCGGCACTCCGTGGACAAACGGCCTACAGATTCAAAGGATTGCACAGCATCGAAGACAGATAATGGATGAATTTTCCGCCGGAGGATGGTAAAATAAAATTCCTCTGAACCGTGGTCTATTTCACCACAAGGTTCCAGCTCCAAATCATCTTACACAAGCTTAGACTGCAAACACAATTCTAGTTTGGTTGGACAGCTTCTCATCCGGGCAAAGCTGTACTGTTTAAAACCGTACAATGTCTCGCGGGAGCGTCTCTAAACACCTCCATTCAGCGTAGTCGCAGAGTTCTAAACGATTTAGTGAATGGTCCCCGAAACAGTCCCCGCATTGAGGGTTACGACGGGGGCCAGCTTCGGCAGATAGTTTAGTATCTTATTCCCGCCGCAAAACTGGGACTTTCACGCCCCGACGTTACCTAATTGGGTGCGCCCCGCGGTCGCGCCATTCTACAGGGTGTCAAAATACCTCTCCACCTTTCGTAATCCTTCGTTCACTCGTGCTCGTCCCCCCTCGCCCCGCCGAAGAGGCAGCTAAAGAGGGCCTGACCTTCCGCGTTGCACGTCTCTCCCCTCCCTCGGGGGGTACAAAGAGCGTGTGTATGCGTGCTTGTATCTCAAAGCGACCGACCGAATGGAACGCACAATAGAATTGTCGCCACACGTCGTTTCGAGAAGTAAGAGAGCTTTTCTTCGCCTTGTCTCGGGTATAAGCCGTCTCAGAAAGAGACCCTCTAACAGAAGTGCTTTTCCAAGTGTAACAACATGTGTTTACGTATGTTTCTCCTCCCCCTTCTCGTTTCTCCTTTCACCGTTCCCCCCCAATCCCCTATCTCCCCCGACCGGCTAACTCCGTCTCGGTTTCTCACCCTTTGTCGCGTGTTCTTCAACGTTTCCCGCGTTTGCCGTTTGTCTCTCCGTCCTTGCACCATCGCGTCGCGTTGATTCTCCCGTTTCACCTTTCCACCGGATACACCCCCGTCACCGTTTCTTTCTCAGTCGCGTACGCGACAATTGCGCGGCGAGTTATCCCGCGTCGGATGTTCCGGGATCGGAACCACCAAGCCAAAGCGAGGAACGGCAATTTTATCCTGTTCTCAAGGACCTGGATGCAGGAATCAACCAGTCGAGAGTTTCTCTTACAAACGTATCGGTTACAATCCGAACGAGAACGTTTACCGATCAAGAGGGGGCGGGCGAAACTTCACCGCAATAGACTTCCTCATCCATTCGATATTCGGCCCCGCAAACATCGAAAGTCTGCGTGTTTGAAAAAGATACCATCATGTTATTAACTCATCACAATTGTTAAGAAAAACAGTTTCATTGTCCCACAGTTTTCATGTGAAACAGTTTTGTACCTTTGACGAGCCAAACTTGCGTTTAACCGTTTATTATACCTGGTGCGTGAAATTCACTAATTTTCCGTTCTAGATGTGGTAGAATTATTTAATTCTCGGTAATTATGTAATTTGTTGTAATGAATCAAAGTGTAAAATGATAAAGGGAGGAATATTATGGGAGCACCTCTGCTGCAGATATTTTTTCATCAAATATGTAATGGTTAGATGTGTTGGTCTGATTTGTTGTTCGACTAATTACGAGATTGAATTGAATCGAGATGATTCGGAGAGCAAAGGCTGAAGACTGAAATCTGATTTGACCTTTCGACGGAACACGCTTTTAGTTCGCGCCTTTTCCAACTTCACCGTGGCTAACGGAATTACACCGAAGGACCGATAATTGCTGATAATTCGGTGGAACTTCGTTAAGACGCTCATCTGGGCCGGGACGAAATCCTTTCATTTGATTATTACTCGATTTCGATAAAGCGATTATCACGTTTGCGCCTGTGAATCGATTACGTTTCCGTTTTCTCAAGGAGAATCATGAGCGAAGGTGAGCACGTGTGGCCGCCATTGCGATTACGTTAATGATAGTGGGTTGATGTGCACGTATATGGGGATATTGGAGTATTGCTGGTAAAACAAAGCATTTGTAAAATATATTAGTAGGTTAGTTAGCTCCTAATAGAGTTGCTGTTATTGTTAACTTTGAACGTGGTTGTTACTATGATATCATCAGCTACAAAATGGAAGCGGAATTTTTTTCATTGGACTTTTCCGAAATAGTTGCCAAAATTTTCATCAGTTTCGCATAGTTCCATCGATGAATCGGCGCGATGAGAAAGAACGTATCAATTTATTTTTAAGTCATTATAAAAAAGTATATCAATTGTGACTAAATTGGCACAGTAGAATGTAATTTCCCTTCAATTAAACTGGAAAAAGTGTGACGGAAACAAAAAGTTAATAACGACTAGTTAAATTCAGCCGAGCTTTACATATTTATATTCGTACCTCTCTTCTCTATCGTTTGTATCGACATTTCACATTAATATTTTCCTCTTTCATATTATACAATTCTGAAAATATTTATTGCTGCACGTGTATGTAGTATGCATGATATTCGTAACGACGTGATCTACATATAAAACGATTTACATCAAACTTACATTCGATACAAGCTATATTAAATCACATACATTTTTCCGATAAATTAATTTTAAAGTATTAATGATACACTGGCTATATTAATTTTATAAAATCGATGACATCGAAGATTCATGTAAAAATATACTTAATACCGTGATGCAATAAATATTTGCGTTGCGGCGCTTTCATCCTATCTATTTTATGTTACAGGTCTTAATGTTTTTAAATAACTTTGTACTTGTTACTTTCAAATGGAATTGTTGGAATGGGTTTAATGCGTTCCGCAGGTTCTTATAATTTGCGTTCGTTGCAATCATTCACACCGATTACCTTCACGTTACAGCGTAATCAATTTTCCACGAATTCGATGAAACATTTAATTTAAAATAATGTTACCGTTAACGAGACGTCGAAGAGAGAAAAAGCCGAGTTAAATAAAACTTAAAACGGCGTGAGATTGCCAGCCGGGCTGGCCACCAATTCTTATCGTCATCGACAAACGGAACGAGCTTCCCCTCGGAACGTCTCCGATTGCATTCTTTATCCTAATTAGGTTTACGAGGCTTTGGGTCTCGACCAGCGACCAATTATTGGTAATTGCGTAAAGATGTCACTTGGTAAGCGGATTGCTAGCGGTTTTACAAGCATTGTACTCTTCTAAGCCACACCACGAGGCTGACAAGAGGAAGGGGACCGTTATTTCTCGCTTGGCCCCTCGAGCTACGCTGACAATGAGGCAACACGCTTCACCAAGCTTCTCTCTCCCTCTTTCTCCCTCTACCTCTCTCGCTTTTTCCCTTGAATGAACAAGAAATCATTCCTTTTTACCATTTTGCACTCGAAGAATTCATTTTCGTGGCTCTAACAACTGGAAGTTGATTTCAACGTGCCGAATACGGTGTAACAATGTTTCTGGTATTAAAAAAAAGCCCAACAAATCAAATTTGCAAAACCAGTTGCACCTCACTCCGCACATTCTAGGATCATCATGCTGACAGAGTTCTACAGAATTCGTAACTAGCCAAAAATGAAATTTTCCTCGACAGCAGAGGCCCAATGAAACCTCGAAGAAGCTCGGATCCACCGATAGAACGCGGAGAGCGTTCCCCAGCTGGAAAATAATGAAATTTGCAGGATAATCGGTAGGCAATTCATAATCGCTGAGTGGTTTCTATTAAGGCTAACGACAGCCGGCACCGGAGGGACCATGGAGTCCTCCAAAGGAAGACAATCTCCCTCAGAGGAGATGGGCCTTTTTTCGTTCCCCTTCGCACGGCTCGGCTCAGCGTCACCTCCTGATCCTCGTTTCGTTCCACCGCCAATCGCGAGGATCTATTTCCTATCGGCAGACCCGTTCCCGTCTTTTTCACCTCTTTGCTCGCTTAGGCGAGCTACCTTGACTCCGACGCGATTCCTCCTCCATCTCCTTTCGCTGAGCTTCTTGCACGTTCTCTTTCTATCGGCAGCTTTCGGTCCACGATCTCCTCGTCCCATCCATCTGCTATCCGAGCACCCATAGCTCTTCTCCGATCCCTCTTCCTCGTCGCCGTCTCACCTGTAGCGCCCGAGACCGTTCAGGTGGGAAGCAGGCGTAAGCGGAATCGTCGGAGAGTTGATTTTAGGTCGACTAATGTCGTTTCGCTTTTAATGAACTTCTCCGTTCGTTAAGTACGTTTCTCCATCTCCGTCTCGCCAATCCCGCGCTCCTTCCACGGACAAATTGGCCGATTCGGATTTTTCATCCGACATCAGAATCCTCTGGCTTGTCACGCCATTTTCGAAATTCACCGATATTTCACCCCACATCCTAATCTAAACTCGCTCGTCGGGCCACTTTCAAATTTTACCACTTTTTCAGCGAACATCCTAATCCACTGGATCGTCACGTCATTCTCAAATTTTACCGATTTCCCAGCTAATCGTTTCTGCAAGGTTGAAGGTGTTCAGTGTATGTTTGCGATTACAGTGAATCGACCGAAAACTGTGGTTTCGAGCTTATTGGCAGCCTTGATCTACGATAACCTAGTAATCTATCAAGCATTGATAATCTGATGACTCCGCAAGCATTGTTTAACTTCGATAATTATTCTCGGGATTTGTTGTGTCTTCAAAGTTCAGTAAATAACTCTCCTGAGACGGTGGGCTGACGGGGATTGCATAACCATAGGAAAATTAAATATTTTCCTAGCTTTCCGGATTCATTTGCTTCTGCTGACACATGTTGTATCAGTTGCGTATATCTTTTGTTAGTTGAATTGACACACAGGTGTTTGCGCAAGGTGCCTTGACAATTATTTATTCCGCAAGCAAGAATTGATGTCTGATAAGTCAGTTCTTTAAACAAATTGATATGTTAATTATATAATATACGGATAAGTAATATTTGCAACACATTTCACAAACATAAACAATATCACTTTCTTCGTGAAAAAATCCACGAAAAAAACTCTGAAACTCTTGAACTCTGTTGACGTAAGAATTAAATAAAATTCGTAGACTGAAGATATCATTTAATAAATTATCTTATCATTTGTGTAAGCTTCCTAATGAATTTTCGTGTCAATTTAAATGTTAACGTTAAATATTAATATGACGTTCCCGCGACGTTTGTGTACATCAAGGGGTGAAAATTCTGAAATCAAAGTGTGAATATACACAATCAAAAAAAAAAAACGTTCACTTTAAGATTGATGACCATTTTAGCACACGAGTACTTGTATACCTATGCAAGGGTTAAATTCCGTTTATCAATGGTACGGGACGAGTAAATTTTTAATCAGGCGAGCAACTTTCAACTATTGTTACAAGTATCGTGCAAATGTGATTGATGAATGGAGGAACGCGATGACCCGGCCAGTGTTTTTATCATCTACGTGTTTTGTTCCCTTTGACGAGGTCAGTCGTGTTCCTCGTTATCGGATGACGTCTTGCATAGTGTCGTTATCAAACGAAAGCTGAAAACAGTATTGCGCTAGACTGACAGTATGTATTTGGTCAGTTTGTTTATTATCTGGCGGCTCCATTGTACTCGTTCGGATCTTTTCATCCCTTGACCGAACGCAAAAAATTTGAGCGTGCAACAATATCGATGCATTCTTCGAATTTGGAGATTTTGAATAATTCCATATCGCGGTTGATAGGATTTTATCGTGATAAATAATCCCTTTTTCCACGTGGATGGATGACACGTGTCTTCTCACTACGATAACTTGCATTATGTAATTACCGAGATAAATGATTATGGTTTTCAGAATTTCGCACGTTCACGCTATCTCTCGTAATCTGGCACAGAAGTATGAATTTTTCTTTGTAAACATTCAGGTGTTTAGGAAGGGGATAACGATGCTTTGATACACAGATCTTTATTTTGAAGATCTGCTAATTTCTAGGCTCGTGTGAACCAGTGGCGGCTCAAGTCAAGTGGAGGCCCCAAGCGGTAAAAATTTTGGGGCCCTCAAACTCAAGTTTTGAAATAGAAGATGCGAGAAAACTCTCCTAAACTTATTAAAATTTCATACCGTTACACATGAAATAAATTTATTTCAAATTCGGGGCCCTATGGTAGCCAAGTTAACCTAGTCTGTTAGCCAAGGAGAATGATAAATATTTTGAAAATAATAAGATAAGCTAAACCATACTGTAATTTCTTTTCCATCACAATTTGTGACATCCAGGAAAATAGTTCCCGAATATTTATTACTTTCACAAAATGCTCAACCGTCGCAAATAAACTTTGATTATTTTCCCCACGAGCGCTACAAAGATTATGTGAGTCGCCTAGTGCCACGTTCCAAGGCCAAGGTGTCCGAATATCAGTGCGTCGTTGATCCATTTCCAAGTAGCATGTGTCGCGTGTCAGGAAAAACGCAGCAAGTACATCCTGCTGGTTCGTTGCATCAGAATCACGCTTACGAAACAATCACTCGATTAGCGTCCCGCGAAAAAATAAAGAAACTGGCATGCTTCTAACATTCTAATGGAAGAGAGGGAGAGAAAGAGAGAGATACACTTACTCGAATCAGTTATTAATTGAAATAATTAAGACGATAACATTTTTAATATTGTACTATACGATTTGAATTTTTTTGGAAAGCTAGAGCAATTAGTTTACTACAGGATGTGAAAAAAATTGTTTTCGAAAATAACAATTGATCGGAATTGTAGAAAAAATACTAAAAGTTGTGTTTCACAACTTTTTTATGTGGGCTTATATTGAAAATTTAAAAAGTACGTTTTGTAGGACTGTGTTAATTATACGCACTGTTGAAAGTTTCATCGAAATCGGCTGATGCGGGAAAAGACGACAAGCATTGAAAGATGTAAGAATTCTTCGATATAGGAACATATCGGGCTAGATTAATTAGCTTTTATTCCCCGGTAAAATGCAAATGTCACGGTTCATTAAGTCTCCATCGTGAGAGCTGTCTTTTCGTGTCGATCATCTCGATCATCGATAAGATCGATTTTGGTATTAACCCAATTTTTATTGATCCCCACGACGGTAACACACATTACACCGCATATGAAAAAAGCAATTGCTAAAATAAAAACTCGAAGGTATGAAGACAAAATTTTCTACAAAATATTCAATCAATTAAACTCTTTGCAGTCGAAGCTATTTTACTCGAAAATTAAACATCTCTTCCGACCTAGAATAATTCCATTGTACATGATTTTTTTTCGTTTTGTATATATCGTAATTGATTAGATACCAACATGTATAATACTGTAAACAATATTGTGAATAATGGTACAACAATTTTTGGTGGTGACTCTGAATCACCACTCGACTGCTAAGGGTTCATTTTTGTCCTACCAAGGACGAGGTTGAAAAATCAAAATAAAAATGCTGTTTTATGGAGAATTCCAGTACCAACAAATTTTGCGCAGAAACAAGACACGTTTTCCATGTTTTCCATAGAGTATCACATAAAGGGAATACTCTATGCACAGTTCGCTTTTCCGCAAGGAAGAAAAACACCTCGTGTCACAGCTTAAGAAAACAATCGAAGCAGGATGCGTTTCTATTTATCGGAGATAACTCCCCGAAGAAACGTGCTTTAGATTAATTTCGTAACCAGCTATTAATGCTGCGGTCCGCGCAACGATAACAACTATCAACCAGAGCAAACACGCCTCAAACTCTGACAGGTTTCGATTGCTTTATCCCTCAACCCCTCGTTTATTCAATTTATCCATTTTTCTCTATTTCTAAAAACATACAAATTATAAATTATTCCTATCTCATCTTATCCGAGTTTGTCATCTGCAGTGGTGCAATTTACTTTAGCTATTTATCTCTTGTAAATCGAGGTAGGAAAATGGAGAAAGAGTCAAGATTATTATTCACATTGCTTTCGTCACTCGATGATATTCCAAAACAGGATGGTGTAACCCCAGACCCGCGTTACTTCTCTGTTTGGATGTTGCCGTGGAGAACTTTCGGAATCAATAATTCAATCAAGTACTAAATTGAATTTTTAGCTTGTGTGTTTTTATTTGACAATTATCAACACCTTGCTACTTCCAATAGAACTATTTTATGTTCTAATCTCTTTTTAGAGGAAAACAAGAAATTCATTGTGTGCATTATATTCATTGTATATCATAAGTTGGATAGTTCAACAATCAGGCTTATTTAAGTATGACTATGCTACAGCAAAAAGGCTACAGAAACAGTTTTACATAATAGCGAGCCGTAAACAAATGAATGTTTTTTTTTTAGGTAGCATGCAACTAATCGAGATCCTTGACAGCAACTCACGGAATTTAAAATAGCCGGGGCATTTCCATGCAAATGTGAATCCCACTTATCACCGCGTTTGTAACAATCTGAATTTCCCGAGGTCTCAAAATGGCGAGGTCTCAAAATAGTCTCGAAATGGCAAAAAGTGAAGAACCGAGCACAATTATTGGAAAAGCGTGTTACGTAAATAGGAAATGACAGTATCGCGGTGATTTTCGCTATTAGTTCATAGCAATGTAACGCTGAATTATGTTACATCATGATACACAGATTATGACGATTCTTTCATCAGATTCCCGAAACACGTGATTCCCACCAGGGATCGCTGGAAATACCGATCATCCGGATAGTTTCACAAATTTACCTCGTTTCTAGAAAAATCTGTCGTCTACTCTCGACTGATTTTGAAAATAATCGATTAAAAACAAAACTTCAAGATTGACGCCTTTATCGGAGCACGTTGCCTCATATTTTTGCCACCCGGCGAGTATCTGCGAGCACGACGCGAACGTAAACAATTTTCTCCACCTTACGAAGATTTTTCTAATGTTCAGTTAATTTTCATAATTTCGTTCGTCGTTTCGATTATTCGTGAAAAGTTATGGTACTGGATAGCAAATAGTCAACGACTAGCATATCGAAGTACGTAGGAAACCAATGCGTTCTCTTTCGACTACGTAAATATTATCTGACGCAACCAAAGCTATCGCGAAATATAAAAGCCGGTTAAACGCGGGCGTACCGCCAGTTGTAATAGTAGTGTCGTTGGTATTCCATGAAAAATAATGTGTCGCTGTCGTTGAAACAGTTCTTGTTGTCCTGAGAACGGGTTCGTTAACGTTCGAAGCTAACTGAGACTAAGAGAACGATTTTGCATTATATTTACAGTGTTATAACCAATATTCGCGGCAATACCGGATTGGTATCGCAGTAATTTTCGTGGACGTCGGATCAGTTCCAAAGATGCACAAGCATAGTGGAAAATTCGACATGGACTATTCCATATTCAAGACTGAGGTCTCCAAACGAAGGAGGTCCGCGGCCACCAGGGAACTCAGTAAGCCTTTCTCGATCGAAAACAATAATAACCCGTATGGAAAATTTTAAACATTTCTTTTTGTTAATTTTTCCAGCAAAAAAAGCATACTCAGCAGGGAAGGATTTGGTCTCTATAGCTGAGGGAATGCCGAATGAGAAAACGTTCCCTTTCTCTGAAATCGCCATTAAACTGAACGATGGATCTTCATTCACCCTCGATGAGAAGGACCTGGCCTATGCGCTGCAATACATTCCCACACAGGGCTACCCTCCTCTCCTCCAGGTAATTAATTAATAAATCGTTCATATTACATTAAGAACCTGTCAGCTTTGAACCTAACCCTCGTTTAATTCAGACTGCGGGTTTTGTCTGATACCATCGCTTTCGACTGTTGTCGAACCAGGGAAACGCTAGAAGACAATTTAGAGACCTTTCTCTCGTTACTAGTCCGAAATCACAAATTTCGTCATTATCGCGGATTTGTATGATAAATAAACATTTTCTATATTTTCTACGCGATGCGTAGAACCAAACTTTTTTTTCAGGAATCAACTTAAAAGGACTTAAGCAGATTAAGAATTTTCTACTTAGTTTCTATATATATATATATATCATGTAATTAACCTTTTAATTGCATTCCTAAAAAAATTAAGGTTCCACGAGCAACGCAACGTGAAGGAACTATTTTCTTTTTGTCCGTCGCGTAGTCACGCGTCTCCTCTCGAGTCACTTCAATTTTTCCGTCGTGTTCCCCGCGGCATAATGCAATTGCCCCCAATATGTTTAACGACGTTGAATATTAAATTGGTTTCAGAGCCTGAGGGAGTTCCAACGAAGGGCGCACGCACCTCCCTTGTGGGAGAGCCGCGACATTGTGATCGTCTCCGGAGCTCAGGACGGATTAAGCAAAACTCTCGAGGCCATAATCGGGCCCGGTGATCCGCTCTTGGTGCAGGATCCTTTTTATCCCGGCGTGGAAATTGTGGTCAGTAATTCTTCTTCCCATTTTCTGTTTTATCGACGATCGTGATTCCTCCTCCATTTTTATTCGGCGATCGAAGGACGGAAGCCGAAACGCACGGGAAAAGATTCCAATATTCCTGCGCAGCAGAAAAGACATTATTGTCTCTTCCATTGAATCTATCTCGATAATATTCCGGTCGCGCCATGTTTTACGAAAAAAGTGCTCGATGATTAGAATCGGAAATCGATCCGGTGTCCTGTTATACGAATGAGACATTTCCTATAAAATAGTGCCCGATATTTTTGTCACATATTCGGACATGCGCTGCCGAAATGATTGAACGATTCTTGTAAAAAGAAAATGACGGTCGCATCCGCAGTTCAATTATGGTGTACAAATTATCCGGAAATGCTGAGACACATTCGGCAGAGTAGAAGACTATTTTTATTCTTGGTCCACAATGGATTGGAAATTGAAAATTTGTTTGAGAATATGGAAAATTTGGTGAACTGTCTATCAACACGATTACGAAAGGCTCCTTTTACTGAAAACGATAAGAAGCTAGATTCGAATCGGAAAAGTTAGCGTTGACCTATCTCGGTTTCACGAAAATTATCCGGAAATGGTGATACACCTTCGGCAGAGTAGAATACGATTTTTATTCTTGATCCACACTGGATTGAAAATAAGATTCGGTTTCAGTCCACCTCCGCAAAATTTGTTTGAGAATATGGAAAATTTTGTGAACTGTCTATCAACACGATTACGAAAGGCTCCTTTTACTGAAAACGATAAGAAGCTGGATTCGAATCGTAAAAGTTAGCGTTGACCTATCTCGGTTACTCGAAAATTATCCGGAAATGGTGATACACCTTCGGCAGAGCAGAATACGATTTTTATACTTGATCCACAATGGATTGAAAATAAGATTCGGTTTCAATCCAGGTCCGCGATATTTGTTTGCGAATATGGAAAATTTTGTGAACTGTCTATTAATACTAATGAAAGGCTCTTTTCGCTGAAAACTAGAAGAAGATCGATTAGTGTCGGAAAAGTTAACATTGACCCATCTCCGTTCACGGGATCGGCGTTGTTGACAATTATAGCTAGGAGGTTAATCGGACCGATATCGTTCGTCGCCTGACAGTTTTGTGAGAAGAAAAATAAAACATTAGCGCTTATCTGTTTTGAACGGGATCGCTTACGTTTCTCAAAATTATCGTTGGCCAGGGCACGAACCACCTTGTTGTTCGCCGAGCCGTAATTTTGAGGAATCGAGTTGTGAAAATCGAATGTAGCGATGTAAAGTTGGTGAATCTAACCGAGGGCAACTCATCGAAAGAAGAGGAAATTACCCTTGATACCGTTGACGCAAACATTGTGCTACGACGCCGCCGATAATCAGTATGACACATCGACCGGATTAAAATGCGGTTTACGTAATCTTAGGTGCACCGTGTCAAAGTTCCTTCGGCGGTTTCTTACGGTAGCGATTCGGACGAACTCGGATGACATCGTTTCTCCATTACAGGTCGCGCCCCATCAAGCGGAGATGATCGCCATCCCCCAGGACGAGCATGGTGTCATCCCAGAGGTTCTCCGCGAGACGTTGAGGAGCAGACAACTCGCCAGAAAGAAAATGCCCAAGTTAATGTACATAAACGCTACCGGGTCCAATCCCACCGGCGTTAATATCCCTCTCGAGAGACGGAAAGAGATCTACAGGATAGCCTGCGACTACAACTTCCTCATCCTCGATGACGATCCTTATCATTTCTTGCACTTCGAGGACGTGAGTAACTGTTTCTTCTAGACGATGCTTCGTTCACGTTAACCCTTTGCACTCGGAGCTATTTCAACTCGAAAATTAAACATTTGTTCCACCTAGAATATTTACAATTTCTATGATTTTTTAAATTTCATGGGTATGAAATTGATGTGATATAACACGTATAATAACACGTACAATATCTAATAGTGTAAAAGTTATTTTCAATAACGGTACAGCAATTTTTAAATGCGCCTCAGAGCCACCATTCGAGTGCAAAGAAATAATAATAAAACAGGGAAGTTGAAATTGAAATGGAATTGTTCGTATGCCTACACAGGAGCAACCCAAGTCGTTCTTATCACTGGACACAGAGGGTCGTGTGATAAGGTTGGACTCCTTTTCAAAAGTCATCAGCAGCGGACTCAGATTGGGATTCATTACAGCCGCAGCACCCCTAATCGCAAGCATAGAATTGCATTTGCAGAGCAGTCACTTGCACGCTCCTACGTTGTCTCAGGTTGGTAGTTATTATTTATTTTAAACAATTGTGATGATCATGTAGGGTAATAATGACCATGTATCGTTCTCGATTTGTATTATTTTCTGATTGCCCAAATCTTCGTACGAGAAATGTAGTTCCACAATGAAATTAAAAAGATAGAGTATAATTAACTATAAATAAATATAATAGATATCATTATTATTGCTTGCACTACAAGAAATACTATGCATACCGACAACAATCATTTGCACCCTTAAAATTTCAAAATGGCGCCACGTAGTGGCGAAACGCTGAAACTGTTAGCCAAATGGGGTGTAATTCCGATAATCAATACAATCGGATTCATCTAAAATTTTGCACACAGGTTCATTTTGCATAAAAACATGTTTCCCAAAGAGATTTTTGACGACTCGAAAAAAAATTTCTTATCATTTTAATGTCATTTTTTACCTTACTGACATAACATTTTCTACCTTAGACTGAGTTTGTTCTGGGTTAGCTTTGTTTTAGTTCAGGGTGGTGTTGGATTAACTTTTGATTACCATTTTTAGGCAACCGATACCAATGATTGATAATTTTTCGGAACAAATCGTTGACGCTATCTAGTGTCGACATTTGACATTAACATAAGTTGAAATTCTGATTCTTGATACAGGTGTCGCAACTGTAGGTTTCCGAAAAAGTATCTTTTGTAGATAACATTTAAAAATATGGGTATAGGTTCTGTTCCATGCTAAAATTGATTATAATCTACCTCTGTCTATACTGACAAAAGTGGAGACGGAAAAATCCCGGGGATGAAGACTTTCATTTCTTCCCTGTGGTTACTGAAACAAGAAGAATTCGTGCTAATGATGTATATGCATTGATAATGTCCTGATCGCCAATAAAACGCATTACACTGCAAGCTTAATAAAGATATTGCAAGTCTTGCGACGCGAGACGTCCGATCGCGTGTCATAAACATTATTCTCCCCCTATTCTGATGAAATATGGTGAAAGATCACAGAAGCCAGCACGCGTCGTGAAATTATCGCTCGTCGCGCGCGTTTTCTGTATCGACAGCGGCGCGTGGCCGTTCTTATCAGGAATATAAACACAGATTAGTTTTAATCTCTAGTTCGTACATAAGGGGAGAAAAAATTTCTTCACGGCCGCAATCGCGGGTCAGGCGCTGCAAAAAAAATTGCACTCTATGTATATACATTATACTTATAGTACGCGTAGATTTTATCATCGAACAATTTTACCGATTAACCGACTTGTTGTTGTCAACAGACAACTTTTCATACAATATGTGTATTATAGCAACAATGACGGCAATGTTGACCAACACTATGTCCTTTCATCTGAAAAAATGCATAAATCAGAAAAAAGGAATATACTATGTACATACTATAAAGTAGAAACTCGCAATTTGCAAAAACATACACTAGTAAAATAAAAAAACTCAAATAACAAAATTCCCATGGAAAATAAATGACGAAGATGAGATTAAATAAAGTCGTCGTTACATTGAACCGATAGTCATTTAGACTATTTATCTTGCATGTTTCCTGTATAGATTACTCTTCTGGTTTCAGGTTATGATCTACAAACTGTTCAAAATCTGGGGATACGACAGGCTAATGAAACATTTCGCGGATATAAGGTATTTCTACAAACAGCGGAGGGACGCCATGGCTGCTCTCGCTGAAAAGCACTTGAGTGGTACGTAGTAATAATAATTAAATTGCAACAGGCTGATTCGATTATTCGAGATATTACTATATTCAGAAGAGTTCTTTATGAAATCGTTCAGTAAAATTCATTTGACTACTATGTCATAGCATCTTTGGTAGCAGGCTTGGCGACAGCCATTTTCTAATTAGCATCGACGTAGAGAGATTGTTCGATGATAATGAAATGTTCAGTGATATTGTATCAAAGACAATGACGTAGTTTCTTTGCTGTGCAGGTTTGGCAGAGTTCACGATTCCAAGTGGAGGATTCTTCTTCTGGATTAAAGTGCAGGGAATCAAGGATACTTGGAAGATGATCATGCAACGAGGAGTTGAGGAAGGCGTAATAATGGCGCCTGGTGCAGCCTTCATGAAGGATGCAAGTAAACCTTGCAACGCCGTCAGGGCAAGCTTTGCGAAAGCTTCTTACGAAGATATGGATCTGGTAAGTTGCAGCAAAGTTTTATTCAAATTTGGCAGTAGACGATTTTTTGCTATCAAAGGACCTATATTATGAGATATAAATGGTATTTACTAATTTTTTGTAACGTGGAGAACATTCAAATCAAGTCTGGCCAAAATATCCTACATTCCTCGACTCTTAAGAATTTAAATTAGTACATTTTTCTAAGCAAGTGAGTTTATACATTTGGTTTCGTTTTTAATACCTTAGTGTTTTCTCCTTGTTCAGGAATGCGTTTGCCTAACCATATATTGATTAATTGATAAATTCTTATCGATGCAATACAGAAAATATACATTCTTGAAAATGGTCTAAATTCAGACCGAAACGTTGAATTAAATTTCATGTGATATTTTGCAAATTTGCTTATTGTCTCCAATTGATCGAACCAGTGCGCCAATAACATTAATTGTAGTTTTAAAATATCCTATACTTTAAAAATACAGGATAGTCCTATTGGAAAGCGAAATAATGAAAATTACACCTCGTAAACGTAAAAATCAGACTTTTGAGGGCGACTGAAGCGTAGATTGATCTTCTATTTGACGCATTTAATTATTGAAAAACCCCATCTTTGCATTAACCAGAAATGAGAATGCGCATCCTGCATCCTTGCAATTCTGGAAACGATTATACCCCGTTAATTACCATTTTGTTGTAAATAAGTAAGAGCCACGAAAGTGCATACATTTTTTCGGATATTCTTATATTCCATCTGTGATTCTTCTTTTTTGAAAATAAATTGGACTGTAAAAAAATAACAATGCCATCAGTCGTGAAATATCACATCGATAAGACAGTGAGACTCAGTCCATATGGTGTTGTACCTCCATTATGTTCCATCTATGGTAAAACGTTTTCAATTTATTAATTAATCTTTCAATATTTCTCTTTTTCAGGCGCTTCAAAGGTTGGCAAGCCTAATCAGATACGAGTTACGACACACAATAATAACCGACAGTTCGTAGAGCTGAGAGTAGTATTAACATTTTTACCGTAGTATACCTCATATTTCCAATGTTATTAGCGACAAGTAACAATCGAGAATGTTGATACAGTAGTCTCCTCGTAGAATTATATCATATATCGGTGCAAGTGGTATCGTTGCCGTGATCGATGAACACTTACCGACGACTAGTACAACTAAACGTAGAAACTTGTTTGTGGCATCGATTTTGCGAAAATCGTTCACACATCATTTCTGAACTGGACTCCCAGATAACGCTATAGTATCAAAGTTGTTATTTAAGTAGTATTATTTATAATTCCGTAGTCATATCGTTTTTATTATTTAACGCGTGGACTAATTCGAACCTGCAATGTATCGGGATGGTATTGCGACGATCATCGCTTTATCCTGTTAGCGTTGTAATTAAAATCGTAATCGTCATTTAACTTATTCTATTTAAGAAATAATACAAATTTCGTACTTAATTAT
This sequence comes from Lasioglossum morio, assembly GCA_916610235.2. NCBI lineage: Eukaryota > Metazoa > Arthropoda > Insecta > Hymenoptera > Halictidae > Lasioglossum > Lasioglossum morio. Next base: position 18,676,328 of record OU744323.1, on the reverse strand, counting down.
TGTAAATGTATTTATAGATGATTGGCGAAGTATTGTGTAATTATTGGACTCTTTGTAAAATTATCGTTTTGTAATAAAATTGCGTTGATTATACAAGTTTACTTCGTTTACTTCATTCTTTGATGCTCCTTGACGATCCACATTACAACAATTAAATTCCTGAGTAAATCAAGGAAAGTAGACATAGCGCGTTTTGACACTGTACTGGTCAGTTGCAGTATTAGAAGGGCAAAAGACAAGGGAGATATCGAAGGCGACGTGAGAAATATCCGTCCTCGAGAAGGAAAAGGGCGTAAGGGGAATTGCGCACGAGGTTAATACACACGTAATGACGGATCTAAGGCGACGAACTTGTGTGTTTTCAGTAGCGGGAAGAACGAAGGGATATTCTCCGGGCCCTTCGAAGATATAGTGTATATTAAAAGACGTTTCTGAGGGCCGTTACAGGGGATGCACGGGTACGGCCGATCATACGAATGGCCACATTTTCAGGACTGGGATTTCGGAGAGAAACCAGCTCACTTTCGTTTTCCGTCCTGGGGATCATCGAGGTCAGTTCTGCAACTTTACGAGCGGCGATTGACCAACAAATACGGCCGATAATGCGTTCATAACATCGTAAACTAGTAAATATGAAAGTTCTGAACTTTTCCACCCTCGACAGCACAATTCCTGCGGAAAAATTTTACTACATCCGACAACGAAACTTTTATTTTAGGCTTTTCTCTGAAAATGTCTCACCCTCGTTATCCCTTCTCACGGATGGCCGCAAAAATAATCTTCGCCTGTTCAAACCATTTTGCTTGACACCTCAGTTTAATAAATTATGTTTTGTGCATAGTTTTATATTTGAAATATATCCATCGAAAAATACTGGGCTTATTTCAAGCTAAAAAATGTGTTTTCATGTATGAAGTTAAGTTTAGGTTAAGAGAGTGTTTAAGAGAAGAAGGAATAATATTAAGTTAGTAATAAGGTTTAGATATAAGAGTTGTGAAATGGAATATAACCCCGAGGGGAACATTAAAGAATTATATATGTATTTATTATGAGAAATTGATTTCGATTTTTTGGTTCGACAGAAGTTTAGACTGTGTTAAAGTTCGATATAAATTGTATATTATAAAGGTGACCCGTTATATCGAACCCATTCCTTGCCAAAGAGAATCCAGCACCGCCCGTGTCTCGTATCTTTAACTTCGTACTTTTGAGCATACTTGTAAGAGAACTTTGATATTACATTTGACACAAAATGTCAACCTTTGTATCGTTACAGATCGATATTAACCCTTAGACTGCAGTGCTCGGGTCCATTTTGTTTCAGGAACGTCGTCTAATTATTTACTTTGCGACGATAAAATTAAACTGATATTTTTCAAAATTGCACAGTCTTTTTTTCTGGAAAAAGTCTGTGAAAAGAAATTTCAATTTCCCCCGATAGTCCCGGAAACAAATGTCGTGCGTAATTTCCTGTTTAATTAACATATCGTCTGTCACGCCAGTTATACGTGTTGGCACGATTCGTAAAATTCATTTTTAATTCTATTAGAATTTGTAAAGTTGAAGAGATCAAGGAAGCTGAGACAAATCCTGTGAGATTTTGAAGATGATGGTTCAGTAGTCTGAGCAGATTATTGATGCTGACTTCCAAATTCGTTGTAAAAGATCAGACTATACATTAATATTGCATTGGCATCATCGATAATCCCAATTGTAAATGTAACCAGGAGCAGGAAACGCTTAACCATGTTCTATGGCAGTGCAATTTATATAATGATCAGAGGATCAAACTTATCCAAAACCTTACTAGAGCAGGTTTTCAATTGCCATTGGACATAAGTTGCTTAATAGCTGAACCTAATATTAGTGCTTGCGTATATATGATAGCCTTTTTAAATACATATAACCTACGTGCCTAAGGATTTTCGATTTTTATATTGTAACTAATATTTTCGTTATATCATACAATATACCTTGTAATACTCTGTACTAAGCATTATGTTGCAATAAATCGCATATGAGATTTCCTAATTAAAAAAAGAAAAAGATCAGACTATTAAATGCGATACAATTTCAAGTGTTGCTATGTACTTTGTGGAGTTTGAGGAAATTACGACCAGTCGGTGGTCGTCGTTGAAGGCTGAGACAAGCAATATTCAAGGTCGAGGTTGGGGGAAAAGACTTCGGAAGAAATCTGTGAGTATCGTCAATTATCCGTATCAAAGTTGCCGGAGCGGCGGCGTTCGCATCCGGGCAGCATCTGTTCATTATCAGTCATTAACACTTCGGTGTAGGGTCGTCGGGAAGGGTGTATCAGGCCGATACCCTTAATTTTTTATTATCCATGGTGCGGAGCGTGGTTTCGGGTATACCGGTAGATGTTCAACGGTGATATAATGGCCGTTGCGAAAGGCTTTTCCCGCGGCGAAAAACCAAGGTCCCGTTGTGTGCGGTGTGTCCGTGGCTGGGTTATAGGCGAGGCGGGGAGTCGCGGAAGGATCTATCTTCGCCGGATAGTCCGGGCGGCTGCTCTTCCTCGGTATCCACGGGCTTTCTCCACATAGAAACGGCAAAACACAAGACACGACGGCGAGAAGCCGCTATACGAAGGCGTGGGAGGATGAGGAGGAGCCGGGGCTAGGAGCCGGAGGGAAAGGGCAGCCGAGGTAGCGACGTCACCACGGAAATCAAGAGTAATGCCAACACGAAACTGCACTACCCCTCGCACACCCTTGCCAACCTCTCCTTTCTCGCTCCATTCGTTCCCCGGCGCTCTCCTTTCCTCTTCCTCCGTGCCCTGTCCCTCTCAACCCCCTTTCTATCCTTCTTTCGCTAGCTGGTTCTCCATCTCTTTTCTACCACCGATATCCTCTCTTCCACCTTTCTCGAAGTCACCTCCCTGCCGTCTCCGCAACCCTCCCACACCCCTCGATCTCACCTACCCCCGGGGAATAACCCCCTCGCCGTTCACCGTGTGCTATATGGAGCGCCGGCTGCGAACAGAGGAGCGACAGAAAGCGTGGAGCGGCTATATACGAGCGGCGAGCTGCGACTAAGGGAACGGCTCCAATCCGAGAATTCCGCTCCTTTCTTCTTCCCGTTTCTTCTCCTTTTCCGCCTCCGACAACCACCGCCTTTCTCCCGCGCCGTACCCCGCGGATGTCCTGGCCGGAATGCGCCCTGTATCGCGAGGGGCAACACGCGAATCCTTGGAAGACGTTCACGGGGAATGGAGATGGTAAATATTCGTGAATGTGGCCACCTACGATTCTGATGGTTTTTTGATAGGTTCTGAAGATCGCCACTTTGAGTCACTCACCCAGTATTAACTGTAACAAATACGGTAACAGTCTGATTTTATTTCGAGTATAGTAATAAAAAACGTTTGTTATTCTGATGATTTTTTGATATGTTGTGAGGATCGTCACTATGAGTCACTCACCCAGTATTAACTGTAACAAATACAGTAACAGTCTGATTTTATTTCGAGTATAGTAATAAAAAACGTTTGTTATTCTGATGATTTTTTGATATGTTCTGAAGATCGTCACTTTGAGTCACTCACCCAGTATTAACTGTAATAAATACGGTAACAGTCTGATTTTATTTCGAGTATAGTAATAAAAAAAGTTTGTTACATGGATCGTAAAACTCGAGAACTAAAAATGAAATTTCAAAGTTAGTTTCGCTGGTAAACAAACTCGCAAGCGTCCCCAATTTTTTGTCAGAAAAATTTGAAATAACATTAAAATAGGTTAACACGTGGTTAACTCTAATGACGTCTTCATTCCACCGGTCCCAAACATACATCCGGTTTCGGTATAATTAAACACAGATAAGCATCAAACAATGACTGACAGGTCGTTGATTTTCTTTACTTCCTAGAAAAGGAAAAGTCCGCCATACTGACATTTTATTATCGCAAATATCTTTCATCGAAGTTTCATTTGCCATGTGTTTCGTCAATTAATAAATTCCACTCTACGCTCATTGAATATTTACACCTCGCGGACATCGAGGTCTTTAACAACGCCGTTATACCAAATGCCACATTACCTGTGCCTCTGGAATCAATGAACGTATTTAGTCGTGGTTGTCGGACATTTAACGGCAGACCGGAAGTTCAATAGAAGTAAGATTAGCTCTACTAACAAAATTGTTCTAAACATAAGAATGCGTCAATAAAGAATCCTTCGTTTATGGCTGCTGCATTAAATTTTTCGGTAACTGTTCGAAGAAAACTGAGCAGACACGGAAAAAACACACAGTGACCATTTTATCACGGAACACATTCCTCATATTTCAAATTAAAAATACATTTAATTTCCTAAATGGACAAAACATTTATCAAGAACTACAGTCGATAGACCTATTAATGAAAAATTGCAATTATTCGAAACATCGTTCGCTTGGTGAATTATACCAAAGATTAAAACTTGTTTCTCTACATAGCGTTTTCATAAAGTTGGTACAGAAATGCAAAAAGATTTCTGATATAAACACAATGCAATCAAAGTGAATATTGCGATCACGATCGACGTCCGGTTTTTAAAGGGATAGAAAAGCAGAATGTGCGACGGGTAGAGTAAATAAAGAGGCTTCGCAACACGCATCCGCCTTTTCCGTCGACGTTACGAAAACTAACGACGGAGCCGGATAAGAGATAGCGCCTCCACGGAGAAACAGGTAGCGACTACTCTTTGAGCCTTCCCTTGGATCTACTCTCCTCCGCCGACCCTTGGATCCGTGGAATTTTTACGCGTGATATAATGTCTGCGGCAACTTGCCCCTGGATCTCAAGGACGATGCCAAAGGAAAAGTCTCGCCCGTCGCTCGATACGAAAAATTAAATTGCTGGGAACATCTCGCTTTGGAACAATGGTCTCCTAGTATATTATTCAATTTTTTAACTCTGGAGAACTACACAGTCTAAAATAATCAGTCGTCACCTCCGAAGAATCAAGTTAGACATAGGTTCAGGTTGTAGCTTCTAAAACGAAAAGACAAACAAATCAAACCATTCTTCCTCAAATTAATTAATAAACTCCGTACAATTAACTTCCAGCTTCCAATGGATGTCTCAATGTAATTGCCAAACCGAATATCAAAGCCTGTCATTACATGTTATCATGTTTTAAGAGCTGCGGCCTTAAAGTACAAGTGTTTGGTTTATACCTTTTGTCTTTATTATAATATTCATGTATCTTCAGTATCCTATTCTGTTTTGTAAATTTTTATTTTCTCTGTATTGTATTCTTATGTATTGTATGTTTTTCAATTATGTTGAAATAAATCTCACATGAGATTTTCTATAATAAAAAAAAAACCATTCTTCCTACCTCCGTATCACAGAAACGACTTGAACGCAGTAATTAGGCTAATAGAAGGGTTAACAGGTCCCCGAGGGATAAGATGTGGATACTCGGGTACCCGAAGTCGAAGTCGGATGGAACTGGAAAATCTATGAGGTTCGGGTCTCCGAACAATAAAAATTTTCGGGTTCCCAACCTACCTCCCACTCTACCCGCCCAGGTATCACGAATTTTCAGATCCTGACTCGAACGCAGGAAAAATACCCGACCCGAATTTCTCAGTACCTGCCAACCCCTCGCCGAGAATAATTGAACGTGTCCATTTGCGTGTTGCAACTTATATCGTTTACACTGACGAATTCGACTTTCGCGAATAACTCGCGATAGTTTTACTCCCAGATGGACACGTCTTAACGATTCTGATTGCGGAACCTCAACGACACCCAGGTCCCAGACAATATTAATTGCAAAACAACTGGGACGAGTGTACACAGTGAAATTTCATGAAGCGAGAATCTGTCGGCGCAAAGGCTGAATCGGGGGTTGGGAGCCTAATCGGAAATCCGATCGGAGAGCCTGATCGCGGATGTAACGTGGAACCTGAACGACGGCAGAAGCGGGGGTCGGGGTTCGGATCGGCGAACAATATAGCCCCGCGATTGCCCAGTAAATATCGGGGCGAGGTTATAGCCGGCTCCGCGGCCCGTAAACCAAGACATTAAATTTTATAATATTGCGTCCCGTCCCTCCTCGACGTCGGCCCCCTCAGACCCCCGTTTCGCTTCTGGTTCACCTATCCTGGGCACCCCCTTCGCGCTCGACGGGCGCGCGGCGCAACGCGCGCGAGCGAGCCCGCTCTTCCTGCTTTTATTGGCTATTTACAGAGGAAATGGCCTCTAAATTAACTACAGACTGCCGGATTGCTACCTCCGCCCGAGCGGCCCCCGTATAACGCCTCGCTGCTTCTCGCCGCGCCGTTAAGATCAAAATCGAAATGACACCGCGGCGACGATTAATTTTCCCTCACGCCAAAATAGACTCGTGAAACCAGCTTCGATGCCGCGGATCTCCCTTCAACATTCTCATACGAAACGCCTTGATAACAGGAATTATCAGAAGACTTAATTGTGATCGAGGTCTGACGGACTTCACGGAGAAAATAACGGAATTCTTCAGTGAAAATGCTACTTTTAACCCAACACTCTGTTTGATTGATTTTTTTGGCCTCGAGTTACAACCATGTAGCAGTGAAGATCGATAATTATAATCGGGATTTGTTGGCTTCGCTAAAAAAATTCCGCAGTTTTTAGCTACGAACGCTTACTAGTTTTCTACACTTATTAGCGCGTCATTTCATGAATTTGCATGTGAAATTATATATGGAATATTGCTTCTACTGTAATGGAACGAAATGAAAAACGCAAATGAACGGTATCGTTTGTTTAGAGACTTTTAACGAACGTATTATAAGGGTTTAGGTGTGTTGTAACCGTTTGGGTTCAATTATTCTCATCCTTCAAAGAATCGAAGTTTTTTAAAATAATCTCTGCAAATGACAACTTGTGTCAGGTCCGCCGTCTAATTAGTATTATCCAGTGATACGTATAATATACGTATAAATAATTCTCGAACGGTTGCTTATGACGACGTCGAATTTCTTCCATTATTTCGAAACATCGATACAGGGGTGGTTGCGTCGAGAGCCCGGTTCCCTCCCTTAATTGCATAGTGAATTCTTTATTACATGGTTAGAAGAAAATTTACAGGAGTTGCGTGTTCTGCTAAAAGTTTCGTCAAAGTAACGACTTTGATGGAGAATTTTACTAACAAAATAAATCGTAGATATTCAAACTATACTTGTACTTCAATAAATACTGTCTTTCTCTCTCGTAAAACCGAACAGATCTTTGAAGAAATTTCATTAAAATTTGATTAAGATTTGGTCCGATATTACCTGATTCATAGCAGAGATTGATACAGGTAAGCAAGCTATCACTGTCAGTTATTATGTTCCCTGCGTCGACTATAAATTTCAACTCGAAAAACTTTTCATCAGGAATATCGGAGCTGACAACACGGTGCCAAATAAATTTCATATCTCAATTAGTTTTTAGGGCACGTGCCGTCACGTGGCACACCGGCGCCCTTACAGTACGCCCCCTCGCTCCCTTTAGGATCCTTGCCGCCGAAGGCAGGGGCGTAATTCCAACACAAATATATTAAGTGTTGTCTACGCCACGGGTCCGTTTAGTGTGTCTGTTTCATTTAGCCTGATAAGAATCTTGCGCTCTAGCGAGAAGCGATCCTAAGTGACAGGACGAGCACTAGCAGCAAGGTAGATGAACACGATTTCTATCAATTACTTGGGCATCCCTTTCACAGAACAACAGTATAGTACTCATAAAAATTATTATAGCCCGGAAGCATCCTATGTTTGTCGAATCTTTCGCGGCAATACTGCTTTGAAAACGCGGGTCTCTTCAAAGAAAAATAATATAGGTGGAGAAATGGCAATTGACATTATTTTGGAAGACTAGAATCTTTAATCACAATTCATTTGTTATGTAACTTTCTTATAAATAATTTTTCCTGACTTATTTGCGATTTGTACAATTGTATTATTTAATAATATAACATTATTTTGGAAGACTAGAATCTTTAATCACAATTCACTTGTTACGTAACTTTCTTATAAATAATTTTTCCTGACTTATTTGCGATTTGTACAAGTGTATTATTTAATAATATAACATTATGTTGGAAGACTAGAATCTTGAATCACAATTCACTTGTTACGTAATTTCTTATAAATAATTTTTCCTGACTTATTTGCGATTCGTACAATTGTGAAAATTTATGAAATTCTGAAGAGAAAGGTGTCAATTATTCCTTGACTTTTCAGAAAGTGTATTTGATCGGCAAACACGCTTAGAATCGAATGATCCGTAACACGGCCGCAATCACCGCATTCCCTGCGCCAACACGATCAGAAAAGACATATGTTTGAGCAGTGTAATATATACATGGTTCCTCCTCGGACACAGCGTCCTACAACATATTAACAGCTTAGCCGATAAGCCTTTTATATTACATTTTTCCCTCTATGGGGTCTCCTAATCCAATGGGGTAGCCACCCGCCCTATAACGGGGGGCGCACATAGCGAATTTGACCTGAATCGAAGTTTAACTCGGCGAGCATCCTCCGAACCACAACCTTCGACATTCTTTTCGCTGGATTCCTGAAAAATAAACATAATGGTCCTAAATCATTTATTAATTATTAACTGTTATGCAGTAAACATTTGTTTAGCATCTTGAACAAATTTAATGCATTTCTTTGTACCGACGTGATTTCTATTGTACTGCACGGATCAACGAATTTGTTTTAAACATTTTCTGCAACGGTAGCTATACGAGTTCGATAATTGTCAATTAAGGAATCTAAGTGTAGTTTTAGTGATTTTTATTGCACTAATTGATTGTATTCATTGTATTTAGTGCAACAGAAAAATTAAACATTTCCTAATTCAGTAACTATCGAATCCTGATCTTTGTTGGAACCGAACTAATCGCGACATATTCTATTATTCACACAGTTATATAGTTAATTATAATAAATATATATATATATATATATATATATCTGTATCACAAAACTAAGCACTCTGCTTGAACGAATATTCCATCAGGTTATGGGCCCAGAATTTGCCAAAGTGGTACAATAGCTAAAGATTTAATTTATATCGTGTGTGTGTGAAAAGGAAAAAAGACTGCGGTTGGTCTGGATTAAGTGGTCGAACACAATAAGTAAGTTCATCACTTTCATAAATTATTTCATCGAGAAGCATATTTGTGTGAAATTCCCACTGTAACCCATAATTTTTTGGTTGATACGAAATTTGGAAGTTCGGACAGTTCAACCCCCGGAACGTCGAATGCCACCCCCTTCGCGTGATGCTACGCGGTCTCATGCTTTTCCCATGCACGTCCAAACATTGATGATCCGAGAATCGCTTTTCGAGCGGCAGACGCTTCCTCCGACTTGACTTTGTGAACATTTCACGCCCGAAGCCCCAATTAAGTAGAATGACTGACCCGACTCCGAGCTGTCGTGGATCAATTGTCCAACGATCCAGCCGACACGTTGGTCTAGAGAAACGGACATAACTTCCCCGGCGAAGTTATGTTTGCAGGGCGCACCCTGACCGGGGTTGGCCTATTGTTTGCCCTGAAACGCACGCAACGCGGAATCATCCCCTGACGCGTGACTTACGTGCCTGTAAAGCCAAACACAGCGGGTGGCGTCGCGTACGAAAACGTGAGTATTCTTCGAATGGGATCGGGCTGGTCTCGGACTCTGTTTTTATCAAACTAAAACAGTGCTAACGCGGTGGTATTTCAATCAGGGAAGAAATTATAAAATTCTTTTACAGGTTCTACTTAACCCCTTAACAAATACATGGAGATTAACAACGAAACGTTGAATACGTTAAAAGTTCATGCAAGCAATAAATGCATAGGACTAACTGATTGTCTGCAATTGCCAGAACAATTTTCGTTCTAAATTATAATAAAGAAGAATTTAAATAATAATTATTTTACCGGAATGCACGCGTCGTTCAATTTTCATTTCGCAGTCTAAAAGCAATTCCATTTATAAATTTTATTGTATCTCTATTCAAGCTTACTATTCGAGTTCACCATCGAGCTTCATATCCGTAAAAAATAACTGACACGTGATTTTCGTTTTCATTAAGCGTTCAGCTATAAAATGTCAAGTTGGCTAACATGGTGGGACAAGAATCGGCTCATGGAACCGGAAGCGAGCATCCGAATAACGTCTGAAGCCAACGTGGCGACGGTTTGCTCGCCTCTTGAACGGATTAAGGCGAGACACATCAGTATGGGCGATAGAGTCGATTTTAAACTCGTCACAAGTGGATTTAGCACCTTTCCTAGTCTACGCAGCCACCGGCACTGTCGGGGTCATGCAAGCAGTTATCCAGCAAGTCAGTATTCTTGATCCCTTTCCGCAGTGAGCTCTGGACTTACTGCTAAAACGTGGGAAGATTTACTTCGAAACTTAAGTCCCGGCTAAAGATTTATTACCGGCCTCTCGTATCTTCAAATTCTTGACTACTGCCGCGCCGCACCGTTGCAATGTTCTGCATTTTTATGTACTTCTATGTATACATGACGGGGAGTCTTATTATCTCTTCGATAATGACAGACGCAAGAACATCGGAATCAAATCATATACGAAGATATCAAATGAAAAACGCAATGAATTGGGCCCTGAGGTATTAACCCTTTGCACTCGAAGCTATTTCAACTCGAAAATTAAACGTTTCTTCAGACCTACAATATTTCCATTCTCTATGATTTTTTAAATTTGTTAAATATGAAATTGATATAATACCTCATACAATACTTAAATGTGTAGTAATTGGTTAGATACCGACATATCTGATAGTGTAAACAATTATTTAAATAATAGTACAGCAATTTTTAGTGGCGCCTCAGAGGCGTCACTCGAGTGCTAAGGGTTAATTCTTTCGCCAATACACAGTCATAAATATTTGTTGAATCCTCTCGACATATTAGAGACTGGCAGATCGACTACTTTGAATTTGCACGAGAATTCAGTGACTATGTGAACAGGAGAAAAAAAATCATTGAATAAAGAATCGCGAGGTAGCGACGGCTAGATGGAAGGAAATAAAGTTTCGGCGAGCTGGAGGAGAGGAGAACGTAATTTAGATATCGCCTTCTTGCGGTAATCAATTTCCATTAACGAAGTCTCGACGCAGTTAGAGAGGGGTGTGGGGGAGGCAGGGCGAGGTCGAGGGAAACGAAAGGTGAAATGGAAATAAAGAAAAGCTGAGAGCCGGGAGACAAATCTAAAGATGGTGTCGTCGAGTCCTCCACATTTTTCTGCGAACGTACTTAACTGTGTCGGAATTGCTGATTTTCTAAAAATAATAGTACCAGGTTCCATTTATCTTCTTTCTCGCTACAATTATCATTCATTTACTTTATAATGCATGGTTCGTCGAAATTTTTTAACAATGACTTCTGATTCTTCTAATCTACTATTCATGCATGCATTCACGAACGATGTACATCGTGCCTCCACGAATATCAGATATTATACGTAAGTATTTTAAAAAAGTTACCAAGTTCTCAAAATGTGCACCATTAACGCAGAAATTCAATCATATTAATTGAGTAAGAAGAAATGTGGTTTAATATTTATGAAGCGACAAAAGTATACAAGTTGTACGCAACGGGTGGAATTTTTGCGAAATTACAAAGATTCTTTTGGAATTCATGTTTAAAGAATGAAAAGTCACTTCGGAAGAATCGAAATGAAAGGGATGAAACGAATCGAAGCGTAAATAGAAATAATAAGGGTTCGAGGCATGAAGCGTTTTGCAGTTGGTTTCCAGATCGAGGAACAGAGAGAACGATCTTCCTCGAGGTCCTTTGAACTACCGATAAACAAATCTGAGATAACGAGAGAAGTGTCGGAGCGTCCCCGAATACTTTCCGGGGGCAGTCCGTGAGCCGGGAAAATTGAAAAACTTCTCGGCAAAATTGTCCCGCCACTGTGCGACTTGCACTAAACTTAACCTGTCCCTGTTCAACACATTCGAAAAACTAATTAAACTTTGGACATACACAAGAAGAGAGAACCGACCGCAAGTTCTCGTCGAACGTTTCTCAGGGGTGGATTAAACGGGAGGAGTTCCTGCTCGCAAAAATGCTTGCAGTTGAAGGCTACGGGGGAAACAAACGAAATTCACAGGACGAAAATAATCCGATTAACGACGCGATTTCCGTCCTGTGGGGATCGACGTTCAATTAACCTCGGAATGTATTGTAAACTCTAGCTAGCGGAAAGGTGTGATGTATAGGAGAGGTAATTTGACAAAGTATGGTTAAGAAGAAAAATATATTTCACGTGAAAGGAATATACAAAAAGGAAAAGATTACAAAATGATTAAAGATAGAGTTCGATCACGGTCAGACTGATGCACGAGTGTCTCGGGTCTAAATCCGAGCATGGCGAATAAACGCAATGCGATAAGAGATGTGTCAGTATGACAAGAAGTTCAGCAGTTACAAGAATTGACAAGAGATCAAGAAGAATACGCATGAGCGGCTGACGTAGCTCTATTTATATCCTGGTGGGCCATCGGTTTCGGAAGGATCAAGGAGTAGGGACTTTGAAATCAAACACGTAGGATCGCAGCAACGTTCGTTAGGGCAATGAACGGTGTTAAAATTGGGTAACGTATTTATTAGGTAAGAGTAGTTGGTAGAGTAAGTTGGTAAGGTCAAAACTCTTGAATGCGATGGTTCTTATGCCTCACTCGTGTCGCATGTAAGAAACGCAAATACAATTAAGAGGCATTTAAACATTTCAGACAATTTAAACAACACGGAATCGATTTGTGGTTTTAGAGAAACCGGACTGTAGGTTTTTGAACAGAACAAATCGCACAATCAGACTGTACCTTTTACGATCATTGGTGAGAAATATTATTTACACTTGTTATCAGAAGACGGACGCTTTCGATGATTCTGTAGATAGATACATTATCGATGTATTTCAATTATCCGAACAATCCAATGATCGAAATCGTCTTGTCTCGTGGCAAATGGTAGGATTACTGAAAGAGTAAAAAGTAACGCAACCATGTGTCACATTTTGTCTCGTAGAGTGTCAGGAGCATTACGTATTTGTCTCATCGTGGAGGGGTTAAATGACCAACGATTGGTCGGTCGATTGAATGGCGAAAACGGGAATTGATGAGGTCATAAAAGCGAGACAACCGGTCGTAGGGACCGGACATCGGGGCCCAGAGGGGGTTGAGGTTCGCGGAGACCGAGAAGCCGCGAGTTGCCTCGGCGAAAAGCCGCGTAAACGCGTGTAGGCCGGTCGATCGGGCAATTAAGCAAAAGCCGGCCGCTTGTCGAGTGGCAAAATATTTGCAGAAACGTGGCATCGCCGTTCGGAAACTCGTTGCCTGCCCCGGAACTGGAATGTGAGATATGGCTGGAACTCGACCGACGTCCAAATGAAGCACGCCCGGAGAGTCGGCAAGTGCCTGGTCGGATATTATAGACCTGTGAACGAGGCTGAGGGGGCGGTTGTCGCGTTAAATTGAAACGCTCGAAGGTAACGTCTAATGAAAGCATACGAGCGGAGCTAATATCTACCCCACTAGAATGTAATAATTTCGGAATGGTACTTCAGAGAGTGGCCGTACTTCTGCAACAAAGGTTTAAGCACGCGTGCAGCTATTTGGAATGGTGGGTTGCGAAGTCATCCTCCTCCTCCACCTCCTGCATTTCCCACCCACCGTGTATACCCTGTTACCCACCCCCCCCCGCCCCCCAATGTTAAGCGCCACGGACAACCACCCCCCGGGCCAGCACGACGGCCGCCGCCGCGTTGCGCTGTAAAAGTAGCAGATACAGGCGATTTATTAAAAAGTTCATTCAATAATACGCACCGGAGAGTTTCGCCGAGCCCCCGGCGTTGATTTCGTTAGCCAGCCTAGCCGACGCGGCGAAGGCCAACCAAAAAATCAAAACTTGCACTTCAACCATGCTCGATCGGTAATTGCGTGATCCTACACCGTTCGGTTCTCGTTCCGTTCTTCGTTCTTCGCGATTTGGCGAGTTCGCCATTGAAATTTAACGACTATGCGAGCGAAACTTGTGGGGTTCATCTCGACGGTCCTCGAAATTTTGAAATATTTTATTTTACAGAATGAATATTCCTAATGGATTATATCTTGCAAGAGAATTTGGGAGATGCAGAAATTCAGAAAGTTCTATAGCTATGCGTGCGAGCAATGTAATTTATCTTCAGGGGGGTGAAATCATCCTTGAACAGAATGCTTATTGTTTCTTAAATCGTCGAGTCTGAGAATAAACATAAGATTCTGAACAGTTGCACTCGAATATTGTTCGATGCGTAAACTGAAAAATCTAGTTGCCATTCGCTAGTCACTTGCAATTTCTTCAAAAAAAATGTAACACATTGTTCAGGTGTCTTAAATATCAAGAACAGTTTTTATTTGTAGAAATACGAAAAATAATGCGGGAAAAGTGATTCCCCATTTAGTTGACTAGAAAATATATGAACATGGAACTTGAAATTGATGTTGCCTAGAGTAAACAATTAGATACAGTGTATTTGATACAGGGTTAATAGGTCTGTGCATGTTGAATAAAGATCGGCTAAGAAATTTGATCATTTTTCCCTCGCTCCGACTGGAAGCAGATCGAAAATTTGGTATAGCGTCCGCTTAGATTTTTTGTTTACGCCAACGAAATCCCCAGCGAATTTGAAACCGTGTTTCAGGAAAAAGAGCGCGCTGGAAAGTGTTTCTAATTGTAGGGAACGATAATACAATCGGGTGCGCGTTGGTTCCGTGAAAATCCATCGCGCTGGAGCTTTCAGCGATCAACGGTAATCGGATACAGGCGTTTCGGAAGCTCGGCGTTGAAAAGAGTTTTCAAGAGTTGCAGCTAGAAGTGCGCGCGTAGAATGAATTTCAGTTGGAGGGCCGTATTCGGCCGCGATTCTGTGTGCGTGAAAGAGCGAGAGATAAAGAGAGAATGCGTTCTCGCGCGCGCGCGCGCATGTTCGCACTCTCTCACCAGAGGCACGGTGTTAAAGGGTGGGGGCACGAGAGCATGTGGGCGCTGTAAGCACAAATTGCCACAAATTGGAGAAAATTGAATGAAGCTTACAGCTTAACGAAGGTACTAAATCCTTGTGGAACGACCTACCTCAACATGCAGCCCATTTTCGTGATAAGTGAGGAGATGTCGTGCGTTTAAAACATTCCATTGACAAATCGCAATTAACACGATTCAAATCGTTCACCTGAACCAGACCGTTCTTCTGTGCGAAACACGCTTCACGAGATTTTTTAAATCTCTCCTACTAGCACTCTGACAGACATTGCTTAGCATTGTGTGCTCCACAACGAAACTCCCCAATGAAAATTTTCTGTTTCCATATTCATTTTGTGATTGAGACATGAAGAAGAAGAAGAAGAAGAATCGCTGTAGTACAAATAGCTCAGCACTGTACATGTACGTACTTTTATAAATATAGGTAATAAAATCCATACACGAGGTTTCTCAGAGTTCAGTGATCGCGATTGATTTTAATACAACCGTTGCAGGGATGAACACGACAAAATGGCGGACTGAGACTGCAAAGCGATCGGCAGAGCGTCCCAGTGATCGCGGGACGAATCGAAGTAACAATCGCTGGGAATCTCTCAAACAACGGGGAACGATTCGAGCTGAGATAGAAAGTTTCCACCCCCGTTCGAAAAGAAGCCTTTTATTGGAGTGGCTTCTTGGTTAAAGGAGCCCCCGCGCTTCCTGAGCTGCCGTGGAGGATCGAAATCGAGGGTGGTATCGGGCGGCTGTGCGGAGAGGATTGAAAACGGAATACGGGATAGAGGGGACAGGGCACAACAGGGAGAGGGGGACTGGTTGAGGACGAAGGTGAAAGAGTGGGTGGGAAAGAGGCAGGGAGATAGGTTCCCCTATTTGTAGCAAACAGGAGACACTGACGAGAGCCGGGGATGCGTGCTAGACGCGGAATATGTCTGGCGTATGTAGAGAACCTCGTACACTCCCTCGGGATTGTTATGGGGGCATTCCGGCTTCTGGTATGTAATATCAGAAATTCCTGTCTACCTGTGTGTCGCCTGTTGCCCGTGCACGTTGTTCCAATTCGAACAGGCGGGGCACACGGTGCACAGTCTCGCGAAAGTGGTATTACTTCTGCCGGGTTAGAGGCCCAGGAGGGTGAACTTGAGTATCTGGCCTCTCTCTGATACGTCCAATATTCGGAGGGCGAAACTATGCAAGTTCTACGACAAAAATTAACTAGACAAGGAGGACCTGCGAATTTGTTTGTCGTCAAACGAATCCACTGCGTCCCGAAACTAAAGCTGCTGCCGTTTTTCATCTTGTCTTTGTGCGGACCGCGGCACATCCGCGCCTCTTCTACTCGACGAATAACCTAACAGAGATTTTTCATGGTTTTTCAAAATTTTTCATTCATGTAATACCGCCATCAACTGATCCCATTCGGCTTCCAGGGGATGAAGAGTTAATATTTAATGTGTCCACTATACCGAAATATGTACCATCCATTCGAAGTGATTTAACGAAAATAAAGTTAGGAATTAAAAATTAGTCATAGTTGTTCTCATGAATATATCAGAACAATGAATTTTAAAAATCAGGCTAATAATTGCCAGATTGATATAGCAGCAGTATTGAGTTTTAACACGAATTCGCATGGTTGCAAACACATATAAATACGTTCGAATTTTGTAATAAAAGAAAATAGGAATAAAAAGCTTTTAATCAGATTCCCCCAAGTATCTAAATACTTGCGGACGGTGTTGCATGTCGCAGCGTGTCGTTGGCAAAAAAAATGTCGGCGGCAGAGTTGCACAGCGTGGAGGATTCCGCTATACCAAAAACGGACTACGGTTTCGCCACGCGGAAGGGTAGTTTTAGCCAGAGGCATCGGTTGTCTGCATTCGACACATTGTCAATTTGCTAGTGCTCGTCTCGCCTGTTTAAAATCGATCGCGCACAGGCACATATGCGTCCGCCTGCAAATACATTTCTGATACGAAGATAAAACGAAGACCCGCGGACAAATTAACGTTCGCCTTCGTATTCTCGTAAACTTCGGCTCTTTACCCGAATCGAAAATTCTGAATGCAGCTGAGCAGTCATTAGAAACCTTTAGAATTATTAGAAACCTTTAGTGTTATAGCAGTACCGAGTATAACACGATCAAAAAAATGGGAGTACAGTCTTTTTAATTCCCCTATACTGGACAGATCTACATTTGTTCTATTTTTTGTAGTTTCTCGCTTACTTTTTTAATAGATAATAATTTAGTGGGGAACATAATTACAAGCATTGTTATTGTCTCTGGGGATTATATTGAAATTACAAATTCTGAGAGAAGTTTAGATTGCTCGATCCCTATTTTGGTTACAGCTTGTCCTTTGTCGGACCTGCGATTGGCATTGTTAAATCTATTGTTAAATCTATTGTTTCGCGTCACTTTCCCTTCTACGGTATACGAGTAAGAACGCGAGGACGGCACGCACTGAAAACATTCGGGGTTCACGTGTATGCAAGTACATCGCTAATCATATTAAAGATAATTAACGTCGCCGATGAGTAATATTCGATCACACAGCGAAATTTCGAACTGCGCCACGGCAATATTCGAGCGGTGAGCGGCAACGGCCCATGGGAAGTGGTGTAACCAGCGATTCCGCTCGGCCTGGACGCGCGACGTTTCGAAAAATAGCCCGGAATTCTATGGTGTAATGAAACAGACAAAACCGAGGAATTTGCTGTGCGATTCATCCGTAGCAATCCATCCGTATTTCAAATATCCATCCCGTGCGGCGCTTGCAGTTTTTATCATCAGTTCACCGAACACACCAGCGGATGCTGTTTCTACGCTGGCAAAACTTTATTACCGTCCAATTATCGTTTCGCGGCTGCCTCGAGGAACGACGATGCCTAAAGTAGACACCTGGTGATAACTAACAACAGGATGAATTATAGCGCAAACAGACTCGAACCACACTAGACGGCTGCAAACGTCTTCGACAAGAAAGTTCAATACTTCTGAGTAGATATAAACGAAGAAGTAGACTGAAACAGGAATATATTTTCTATCTTAATATGTTTAATATGTTGAAATTAATAGAATAGTATTTTTTTAAATTCTTCTAATGTTTTTACTGTTTTAAATTACGCCTACTCATCTTTGTTATAAATGAATAAAATCCGCTGTCTAACATACATACTAATAAGTCCTTCGGAAATGCTACGGAACAAGGCCGTTTCAATATTTCCTTCATTATGAATGCCATTGTAAATAAATCTTTGTAGATTTTTCAAAGTCGTCGTTGAATTGTTGTACCAGATGAGAAGATATATGTATGTACATGTATATCAATATGAGTTGTTACCTTCGGATGATCTTGATTGTTCACAAAGCATCATGAGTTGATAATGTAATATTTTAGTAAAGAGGACCTCTGCCAGTATGGCCGACATGTCAGAAATTAAAACAGGCCCCGCGAGTACGTTCCACAAACTAAACCGTAAGATGAATTCTAATAACCACTTCCTTGTTCTTCGTTTCGTCCGACGAAGCAAAGCGTCGAAGACGCGCTCTCAAAGCGCAACGTCTCCGATATTAACTCTGCGTTATAAATTATTTTCATATTAATGCAGGAATGTCGAACTGACGAAGCGTTTCTGCCGTGTTTATTAAATTTCTTTGACATCCGCTCCCCCGAGCAATATGGCTTCTTGGCACGTGTGCGTGTCGTGTCCCCGAGGTCTCAACTCTCCCTAACAAGGAAGAGAGCATGATTTTCCAAAAAACTTGACCTTAAACCCATAATGGTGTACTAATAATACAATTTATTATTGAATTAATGGCACAGCGATCAACTTCAACCAATTATAACACAAAAGTTGAATAAGGTGCTCGATTGCCCATACTTCTTCGTTCAGAATAATTATTATGAACTGTTAAAACCTTTACTTTCAGTATACATATTGTATTATTGCATAGAAGCGTTGTTACAATTTCAATAATTGTAAAATAGAAAAGCTATCCTGAGGATGAAACCAAAATGCTAATACCAACAATAATGGCGTAGACTGTCGACAAAGGGCCTCAGTAATTTCGAAATAGAAAATAGTCCCCACTACCGTACCTCGCAGAGCTGAATCTAACGAAATATCGGCGAATCCAATGCGAAGATACCAATAGCAATAACATCGGGCTTAGACTCTGGAGGAGCGGTCTGCGAGGTTTCCGAAAATCCGTGGAACGTGACGCGTTTCACCCAGTTCCGTGGTCCGGCGGGACCGTAATTCCCAATCGTCGCGATAAATATCCCGGCAGAACGGGCGCATTATACTACCCCTGAGCGTCGCGACGCCTCGGATAGGACGGGAACGTAGTCTACAATAATAACGTATGTCAATAGACCCGAACGCCGAAATGTTCGCGAGCTTGTCTCGATGTGGCCGACATTCGTCTTTGGTAGGCTGGCACTTTATAAAAAGGGGTAGGCCATTGAATTAAAAGGACGCAGCGAATAAAGCGGATGGCAGGCTACGCGGGCACGGTTTGCTTCGCGGAGCAACAAGGGCGCGAGGCGAGCGTAGCAGAGGGTGGCTAGCGACGGCAGGGAAACGAGGACGCTGGAAAACGCGGCGAAAAAAGCTTGGCGGAAAGGAGAAGGAATCCTCTCCTGTTCTTCGCCCCCTTCGCCACCCCAGCCGCCCCCAGCATCAACCGGACGCCGTGCTCACCGGCCATAAAAATAAAATTTCAATAAATCTCCGGCAGGGGGTAAGCTAGTGGGGCATCCAGAGGGCGGGCTACTCGCTCATTGGAGCTGCGCCCGCGGCGGTTACCGCCTACCGCAAAACAGAGACAGCTAAACTACAGTAACCTGGATAGAGTTTACCTCGGGATATGGACAGCCCCGCCAACCACCGTAGTCTGCCAGCAGAGACTCCGCTTCCACTACCGCTTCTCGATTTCTTTCAACGACGCTGTCTCTCTTTCCCTTTCATCCCTTGCTTCGCGGCCGACTTGCCGAGCCACGCGCTTCTTACTCTCCTCTTCTTCTTCCTCTTCTTCGTCTTGGGCTCTCTTCACCCGTCTATCCACATCTCCTCGAACAATTTGCCTCGCAAACCGCTACCGGAAGTCCGCCGATTTTATGAACTTCGGGACACTACGATATCAAACCCCAAGAGACTTTTTAGATACAATCTGCGACCGATCAAAATCTATGTATAATTTGCAGACATGTACCCTTCGGTTCCCGGGATCTATGATCCTCTGCAAGATCTTCTTCTTACAGCTCATAGAGTGTTCCAGCGATTTAGGTTCAAGGACAGTCGATGTTGCAGAAGAAAATTTTCGTAGGAACTTTCTGTCGCGTTTCTGGTCCGCGTGTTGCGCCAGCTCGGAGCTAGCTACGGTCCTGGGTTTGGCGGCGCGTCCGAAGCGTAGCAGCGATTTAATATCACGCCCACAAGCCGATGGCAGAAGCGAGACCGGCCTAGCCGGAGCCACGAGATGAACGAAGAGGAGTATAGGAGGATGGCTCGCTCTGAACAGAGAGAGTGAGGGACACCGGCGCCGATTCGGTGAAGGTGGGGGAGCTCGGATATGGCAACCAGGCAGTCCGCTGTTTGCCTTGCTGGGGCACGGGCCGTTTCTCGGTTTGCGTCTCGAAGTTGATACTGCACTGTCGCGGGCTAAATCGCATCAGCATCCCCTTTTTGTGATACGCACGGTTCACGGAAGCTTCTCTACGGAGGTGACGTTTCGCGGTGACACGCGGGTTTCCGGTACCGCGGATCTTTGTGACGGGGTTACGCTCCCCGGGAACGGCATGCTCAACAACATTTCCGCCGGCGGCTTCGCACACGGTATCACTGGTAAGTAGCTGAAGACGATCGGGTTAGGACACTGTGAAAAAAAACCAACAAGTAGACAGTTTATTTATGAAAATGGCGGGCTATTTTTACACCCCTCTGATGCTCTTGTTTTTGTGCTTTGCTGGGCTGGAACACTAGAACTACTGGACGAGTTAAAACGATTTGTCCTTTTTCTTGTTATTACTGAAATTCTTACTTCTGCATTCAAGCTCATATTATAACAAGTTCAATCTTGTTATGTTATAAAGTGATATGATTAAATTGCGGTTTAGCGGTTGGTAGTTCTAGTGGTAATGAAATTGCGGGAGGGGTTGGTGTATTTAAAGAAGTGTGTTGCTCTCAGAACAGCTTTTAGTCGGTTTTTGGAGTGTACAATTCTCAAAGAATTCGTGTGTTCTAGATTTATTGTCTAGGTATTGACGATTGCATTGTCTGTTTTGAGGTAGGCTACCATTTATTAGAAAACCTGCAGTTGTTTATATTTGACTTTTTTAAAAGTTTAGTATTCATGTTGTTAGGAAATCATTGAAATCGTCAATGCCAGAATAATTTTGTGACGCAGACATCACACAGTTTTCAAAGCGATCAGATACACAGAATCCGACAAACCTTATGCACCGTTTTGAAAGATGTTCTTTGGGAGAAAGCTCTTCTAAAAATCAAAATAAAGTTTGGAGTCAATGTACTAACTTGAATGAAGCGCTGGGATATTTTATGTTTCTTCGCATAGGGGGTGAATGCTGTGAATCCTTCACATAGGACGTTCTTTCTGATTATTATAACACGAGTCTCCGTTTTCTCTAATGTTCCTCTGATCTTGTGACGCTATATAAGTCGACGTTTCTAAAAATGATTAAGTTTATTTTAAGTACAGAAGGCAAACTGTTAATTGAGCAATCTGGTGTAGACGAATGTCCCTTTTCTTCTAAAAACTCGAAGAAAATCTTTCTAAAAGGTTGTTTGAGTTGTACTAATTTTTGCAGAGATTCTTCTCCCAATCAGAAACAACCGAGAACTTGTGAATGAAAGAATGCAAAATAAGTTCATAAATTACTTATAAAAAATGTAGTTTTCTGTTTACATAAAGTAACAATTACTTCTCACGCAAATATTGTTGCGGTGTTAATTAGAACCGTAATTGGTCAGAAAGATAATGCGACAACACAGCCAAGTTGTCATTTGATATTACCACCTCGACAGCAACGTGACGTTACATTGTTCTTGGCTCTTAACAATTGTTGATTCATTTTTTTGCGAAACAATTTTGAATCGGATATGAACCGCGGAGAGTGAAGAACGATAGATGGTTTTTTATTGCTGACCCATGGAGTTGGATGCGAAAGATTGATGCCAGATTTGTGCAGTTTTCCCGTGTCATTATTCTTTCCCCGCTATTTTTGTGCAATATTTAGCTGCCGACCATTGAACAGACTGTTCATTTTTCTGGCGTGAGTGTTCACTTCCCTGAAAAAGAACAATCATTGCACGTTACATTTCGACGAAACTGAAAGCGAGAGGAAACCTCGTCGGTAACTGTTCAATTTATGACGTTGCCAAAGAATCTATGCTGGCTTGATCGTTTTTTATTGCCCGAGGTTGTTAAAACGCTGGAAGAGTGGGTGATTCTTAGCGACGGAGAATCATGATCACCACCGTCCAAATAGTAAACTGAAGAATGTGTCTACAATTAAGATAACTCCTGTCACATTTAATCAACTAACAAACCAAAAAACTTCCTCCGTGATTTACCTACCTGATGTGGCGATAAAAATCCATTCGTTCATGCCCCAAAATCTGTAGTTCCGATTGGCTGTCAACTTTCAATTACATGAACATTCTGAAATAATCAGCAATAAAAATACGATTATGCAAAAACTGCATTCTCGATAATGTACGATTTGTTACTCGCGTTCATGTTTTGTCAACGAAAAAGTTAACGGTAATGAGAACAAGGTAAAGTTCACGGTGACAGCACTTTAAGTGACCATAAATGGACACTTGATATCTTATCAATTATTTTATAACTAACGCTAGAGCAGCGTGAAAGTTTTGTAACTATAATGGTCGGATCGTTTTCCTCGTGATTTCAACTCGAATGTGATAGTTGCGGTATGATGTTATATGAAGTTAAACATTGACAGACTTCAAGAAGCAGCTTGATCGTTTGTTATAATGCAGACGTTTGCAATCGCACCGGAAGCTAGTATTTGGCCGTCGGCGCTGGCTCCTTCCGGGCATTTGAATCGTCCCTCATAGGTTAGGTCACAGTTAACTTCAATACTCAACAATTACTTTCGCAGAAAGGATGACAACGTTCAAAACGTAGTTTACATTTCGCTAATTTTCCCATTATTTTTAAAAGCGATTCATGATAATCCCGTGAAATTTAGATGGAGTAGCGGAAACAGCTCGAAATATGTCTTCCATATTCTATTTTAACACTAATCGTTAGCATGCGCTTCGCTTATACCCCTCGTAAAATATACTACAGCAAAATGAACCAGATCCTGCAAATCGCTGTTCACACAGATAACAAATGCGCATAATTCGCACAATTTCATTTATTACCCGCCATTACACGATACATATTTTAAGCTCACTTTTACATCATTCTACTCCCGAATGAATCATTCGCGCCGCCATTTGTTACGGTCAAAAAATTGCGTCTCTTCGTAGCATTGATTCAATTATTATAGTTATATTTTATCCATTAACAGTTCAAAATAGTTATTGCCCTACCGACAGTTTTTCAGTATCCTTCAACGATGGTTCTTTAATTAAAAATCTATATCTCGATATTCATAAAATTGCAATTTTCATGAAGAACCGCATGTTTCATAAATGCATACAGAGGCAATTTCTATTATTATATGTATAACATCCAGTATCTATTGTGTTTCCTTATAAAATATTCATGCTTATTTAATTTTTTCAAGCTACATGGAACAGAGATAATGAGATTTATTTCATCGTAATGTTTACTATCACATCCTTCACAGTTCTGAACCATAAAAATAGCTATCTTAGTTGGATGGCACACGTCCCCTGAACATAGTGGTAAAGAGGGTTTAAGAGGTTCGGTCTCACAAGGGTATTTCATTCTTTAATCAATTTGAGAGCAGTCTTGTAAAAACAGGTTCGCCTAGATCGCCGTGCATAATAAGTTCAAAGGGAACTTTGAAAACGAGAGCAGAAGCGTTCGATTGTTGAAACGCCGCGAAAGTTCGACGGTGCTGGTACCTATTCTTATTAAAATTCTTTGAGATTTACGCGTGTCCAAGTATCCGGAGGCGAAAGAGAGTCGGATACCCCGTGAGGAAAACGAAAAAAGTTTGGTCGCACGTAAAAAAAAAAACGAGAAAACTCGTCGCCGACAACACGTGGCCGGACCGTTCGCTTCTCTCCCGTTCAAGGAAACCGCTTCTCGAGTTTGATGACCTTAATTACCTCAACACTGATTACATTAGGCGGAAAGTTACGGAACGATTTAGAGTTGGGATGCTGCTACCGATAGAAATTGAGCGACGTGCGACGCGTTCAACTCGGGCCCAGCACGCCAGTTTCGTTCTCGGTTTTGTCCTCGAGGAACAAGCTCCTCTGCAGCTTATTTAATACAGACCAAACAAATCTACTTGAAAAATTACATCAAAATTCTGCGACTTGTGTTTTTTTCCGGCGTCACTTCGTTGGCAAGGAGTTAGAAAGTTCTGTGCGCTAACGTACGCTGAGTAGAAACGGTGAGCAATGGTCAGACGAATTTGAAACTCGATTTCTTTACGATAAACGTTACGATATTTCCTTTTATACAACAGCAATATATTCCTAATTGGTCACTGTGGGAAGGGTTGAGCTCTTCGATTATTTGTCTTTGTGAATTTTTATTTAAAACTAATGTATTAACTATTCCAGATTTTTTTTAATAATTTCCAGATGCACATTAGTTTGTTTGTTTCTTGATCGAATCGGTGATGATATCTGAACAAAAGTTGTTGCAAATTTGAGAACTCCCGTGGGAGGTCCGTGACGGTGACGAAGTAATTTCACAGCTGGGATTAATTGTATTTGGTGCCATCGTCGATGAGACTGAGACAACGAGTCGTCGATCGGGATTGCGACGTTTGGCATCAGCGTGTCCGTCATGCCGTTTTCGGCTCGGTAATGTGATTTATGAATTTATTAATCAGACGCTTTCGAACGGACGGCTGTCAATCAGGCGATTTTTAAGCGGGCGTCGATGCCGGGCGTTTTCGGAGTGTCGTTATTGAAATGATTTTCGTCGACGGGATATTGAATCAGTCCCCGGGCAACCAGTTTTTACGGTCTCGCGTCGCACGGGGAAACGAAAACGGGGGAAAAAAAGAAGACACGGAGAAATAATCGAGCGCGACATACCCTCTGCGCAGCCTTAGGTATTATCATTTTAATTCGATTAAAAAATCCGATAATCCGATCAGGTGCAATAGGATTAAATAATCTTTCTAGGAGCTAATAAAGGGTAAAGCACCGACGAGCAAACAAAAGAGTCGCTGATACACACAATCGCTGTCCTCCGCTTCTAAACCGCGACTAATAACTGTAGAATAACGATCAACATTTCTGCGAAAATCTGTATTTGTTACTTTACCGTAAGAACTATCTCACGGTAAACCTATGAAGACAATTGTCACTGGATAATTTAATTATTTATATTGGCAAAACATCTTAAGACTTTTGGTTGATGAGAATATTCAATGTTTAACAGCAAACGCTTACAGACTGTGGATCGTTATACACATGTTTATATGACGATTCGAAGAAATTTGAATGGAAAAATAATTGATACGCTGTGGCCATCGTTCTATAAAAGTCTTGCTTTTGGAATCGCAGACTAGAATTGTTTAATACAATGAGAAATTTGGTACAATAACTAAAACACAGACTAATCGCACGTATAATATCTGATCCCTCAACAAATTAATGTTGAATTTACGTGAATCGGATTCTAGAATATCGTACATATTCGAAATTAGCATTTTTAGAAACAAACGCTCCTTTCGTAGACGAGACGAGAAGTTCTTTGGAAGAAACAAAGAATTATTGTAGAATTGATGGAAAAACCTGGTACCGGTCGTACCTTTTTTTCTGAAAGAAGGAAAGAAAGAAAGAGAGAGAAATACGAAGAAGATCAAAGGGGCCCACCGAATTTCGGATGAGAGCGAGGGTGCTCATAAATTCCGGGTCTTCCAGCGAAATCGAAATAAAATCATCAGGAGTCATAAAACTAAAACGGAAATAAAGACCAGTCATAAAGTTCATTCATACGGAGTATCCATTGAGTAAACTTGCTCGTGTGGTGGTCCGGACATATAACGGTCCTCCTCGATCGACGAAAAACTATCGAGACTCGTAACTATCGTTCTAATTAATTATTTCGCTTCCTGTATCGCCCCATCCACCATTCAACGATCGATTACGTGCAGTTTTTACCGGGTGTCTGTGATTTTCACGGCTCTATAAAATTTCCAGACGATTTTTATACTCATTTCGGAGGCCACCGTCTGTCCAGCTCAAAATAGTACCAATCTGATACCTATTAATTATTGAAAAACTTGGTCCCGAATTTTAGATGTCGTTCGACGCGACTTACAATGAATGACAATTCGGTTGTCACGTAAAAAATGCGACAACGATACATATTTCACAATTATTTCCCAGAAGTCGAGTATTTCACAACTATTTCCCAGAAGATCATGAATGAAACAATGGATTTTCTTAAATCAAATTGCAAAACATAGGAATTGGATAAAGATGAGTGAGTCAACATAGGATTCCGCCGTCGGAAGGTTAATCATTACGTGATCAATCTAATGAATACAGCGTGCCTCTTTATTTTTTATTTATTCCACGCACAGAGCGTTGAAAGACAAAATAGTTCAATGGTCCGGACAGGCAGCCGCTCGAAAACGAAAGTCGGCGGTAATCGTTCGCAATAATCCGCGAAGGATCTTGTGAAACGAATAGTTTGCACGTCGTGTACCCGCTCGTTATTCATCGGATGCACAAATTGCATTAACGCGCACACGCGAGCCGGAATATCAGCCGCCGATAAAAACGGAAACGGATTTTCGTACTGGCATTTGCATAACTTAGCGAAAACCGCCTCGTCGGAAGCATGTAACCCGAAATTATGTAACTATTTACGTGACACCGCGACACCCATTGAAATTCCAGACCGGTAACGGATATTATGCATCTGGCCGGGGCTGTATTAAACATTTTGAATGCAGCGGGGACAGGGCTGCACGGCTGTGAATGAATCACTATTAACAACGTGGATTATAAAATATCGATGCAAAACTGCCCGGGACCCTGGTATTTATGTAACCAATAAAATTCCTTGCGCGATACTACAATATATTATCGTTCCAAATCGTGTGTACGTGCGTATATGTGTGTGTGTGTGTGTGTGTGTGTGTGTGTGTGTGTGTGTGACTTCGTAACTGGTTCGACGAGCCGTTTGATACTTAATTAACCGTTTGCAAAAGCAGTTCAAACCTCAGCAACAAATCAATTAGCAAATTGTCTTCTATCTTATTGGCAATTGGAAACTTTTCTGCAAATGAGTGGCTAGACATGTTAATCGAAGAGTAGCAGTAGTGAAAGGGGGACAGTTCTTTCTGGTATCGACGAGTCTAAATTAGAAATCAATTAACAGATTGCCTTTTATCTAGTCGACAACTCGAAACCTTTCTGTGAATGTATATAGCTAGAGATGTTGACTAAAGATTGTCATTAGCCTAAATGGTTAAAATATGAGAAAATCAATTTTTTGGGATATCGAAGAATCTGAATAAGAAATCAATTGACCGATTGCCTCCCATCTAATCGACCATTCGTAGGATTTCTACGAAGGTGTGGTTAGGGAAATGGCCAAAAAATGAGAAAATCAATTCTTCGGGGTATCAACGAGTCTAAACAAGGAATCAATTAGCAGATTGTCTTCCGTGTTCGACGACACGATATAACGAGCTCCATGTGAAATCTGGTCGGAGGTCTTAATGGCGTCGCGATTCCTCGACTTCCGGCGCGCGAGGGTGGCGAAGAGTTCTGGCATGGAAAGTCCCTATGCCGTGGTGTTAGGCGGGAGTTTCTGGGGAACTAGTTTAGCCGATTGCGTAAGCATCTTCGACAAAGCAGAACGAGGCGCGATGGCCGCCGTTCGATCACGGGCACGGGCACGAGCAGGGATACGAGGATCGTCACGGTTCCAGGCAGCTCTCTTGCACGATGGAAGACTGTTCAACGACCAGCGTGACCATCTGCAGGTGTGGGTGTGTACGTGAGGACGGGCCCAGAGTCTGCGTGTTTGCTCGCCTAGAAGCCGGAGGCCGGTGACGATTCTCGCACCTTCATGCTAAGTGGTCCGTGTTCCCCTCACCATCGAGCCGGTCAGCTTCTGCTCCTACACAAATTTAAACTACATAGAGCAGCGAAAGGGAGCGGGGCCCGTGGCGGGGTCGCGGGGAACCAGAAAAAGGAAGAGGAAACGGTCTTTCTGTGTAATGCCACGATTTTTTTCGCGTCTCGTGTTCGCAGGAGTGAAGGATCTTCATGCACAGGACCTGAAGAGGCACGAGAAGTTGGACACTCCCGTGCTAGGAGTGAATTTGGGCACCGGCTTGTCTGCCAGCGGTGGCCTCACGCTCCACCAGGAATTGATCATGGCTGGCACGGGTAAGCGATTACACCCCCGAAGATCATCTTCTTCTTTTAGCCAGCCTTTATTGTCTCCTCTCTCCTCTTTCCGCTCTCATTTTACCCAATAATCACACTTCCTGTATTTTTTTTTTTATTGAGCCACTGAATCCTATTGTAGGTTTATTTCGGCTTTAACAAAGATACACTAGTTTTACAGTTTGAGTACATTTACAATATGACTAACCACTAGAGATGTAGATCACAATCGTTTAAAAACTGAAAGATAAATTCACAGGCTTTAACATTTGGTTCTGCAAAGAAGAAGTCCGCTTTTAGTGGTAAGAAAAACTTAATTCTACATAAATTATTTACAAGTTTAATTCTTTGGGAGTCATATAAACACTTCCTGTATTTTCACTCGACTGGCCAAACAGTTTTTACCGAAAATGGCCGATGATGGTTATCTGCAGGGATTGGACCAACCGTAAACGAGTACGCTTTTCACTTTGAAATTTTGCTGTGATCCATATCGCAGGGAAGTTCAGACTCTACTAAATGCTAAAATTGGATTCTAGCCTTGGTAGTGAAGAACTATCTTTTTGTAGATTTTTCCTTCATCCTGCGCAATCCTTGTTTGCATTATTGTGCTGGTTTTAAGATCCTATAATAGAGGAAAAGGACTGATCAAAGAAAAGCGAATAACTATCAAATGTTTTGTTGTAGAGCATTATTCTACGACTTCGTAAACGATTTTGGTTATCTGACAAGGCTATTCTGATTTTCTTGTTTTAGAAGCTAAGAAGTTAGATGAATCATTTAAATTGGCATTCGCCAAGAAGGTTTATATTTTTTAAAGAATATCACTGCTTAGAAGAATAATATTTTTACTGCCTGCTGTACAATGAATTTAAAAGTGTCGAACGCTATGCCAGACTAACTACTATTGCTTCATATAATATATTTCTGACACGATCAAAATTGAACTTCTGGCCGAGAGATGCTCCTGCACAAAAACAGTGATCCGCGCTATTCATACCTCGAATCGTCTGACTAGAAATAACCGAAACAACTAAACCATGCAAGCGTTTTGCTGTATAAATGTCTTTGTTACCTGAGCTCTGCTGTTTCCAATAGTTTCTATCACATCGTATTGACGTGGAAACTCTCAGCGTTACGATGCAAGAACGTCGGCTACTTCTTGGAACAGTTCGATTCCAAGTAGAGCTTCGTCCGGCTTGCCTTGGGAAGTAAAACGGTTAATTACTAAGTGCTAATTGCCTTCAAATTCTGCGATATATTTGCGACCACGCTTCGCTTCTATGCCGTGATCTTGAGAAACCCTGTCTGGAGTTAATATCGTGTTGAATTGGATAGTTGTATACCGTGAACGTCGCGTCGCTGGATAATTAATAAACCTCATTAATACCACTTGCCTCTGGTACAAGTGAAATAATTGTTACTTGCGCGAAACGTTCAAAACTTGTGCGCCGCTTAACGCGTTGAGGGTGTCATCTGGTTTCTGAGGTCTCGTCTTTACTTCTAAAAAATATGAACAAATGTGCGTGTATAAACGCATGTGTGCGTAAATAAACAAGCGTTTGTTTGCTGTGTATAATAATACTGACAAGAAAAACGAGAAAAAACATTGTGACCAATGATCTAAGAAAATTTGTCGGTAGTTTAAACGAACGTAAACTTGATTGTTTGTGAAGTTTTTGGAAACGTCCTACTTCGGAGATGTAAGATGGGAGAATTCAGTGGTACGTGGGAGTGAAGTTGATTAAAAATGTCGCAGGAAACGCGGCAGGAATAGGACAAACCAACGACAAGCCGGGGAAACCTAAACGGCATCGGACAAGATTCACGCCAGCCCAGCTGGACCACCTGGAAAGGTGTTTCAATAAGACGCACTATCCAGACATCTTTTTAAGGGAGGAGATCGCCGCGAAAATTGGTCTCACGGAGAGTCGAGTTCAAGTGAGTATTATCGATAAGACATTCCTCGCGATATACGGTAGTCGACTAGAAATCGCACCGCTTTGAAGCTATCAATTTCTCATTTGTTACGTGGATGCACTGTGTTAAATCCTCGAGATCGTCGAACAATTAACTTCCCCACTCCAACCTGTAACGCAATTATGAGAACCCTTACATTTTAATGTTTTTTAATTATTAAGTATTCAACAGTTCTCTGTATCTCGATCGACAATTATTCAAAACTACAATTAATGTTATTGGCGCACTGGTTCGATCATTTGGAGACAACAAGCAAATATTAATTAATTGATAAATTCTTACAGACGCAATACAGAAAATTGACATTCTTGAAAATGGTCTAAATTCAGACCGAAACGTTGAATTAAATTTCATGTGATATTTTGCATATTTGTTTATTGTCTCCAAATGATCGAACCAGTGCGCCAATAACATTAAGTATTCACCTAACATCCCCTAAAAAAGGGCACCTCGAAATTTTATAAAATCTCTTTGGCTCGTGAAATATTCTTGGTGTGACAGAAATTGAAAGGCCACGTTGAAACAGTTTTAATTACCACATACACGATGTGGCTGAATATTCAAAGGGCCGTATTTTTACGGACTGATGCAGTTCTATTATCGGCTATTGTGGTTATCTAGTGTCCAAGTTATTCCTAGAGGAACACGGCCGTTTGTATATGCAATTGCAGCTATTGGAATCGTTACAACTAACTCGGTGCTTCTTCAAAAATTAACAAATTCACAGAGTCACTGATCAATGCGAGACAGCGTGTTTGTATTTCGTTCTGCGTTGCTTCGTGGACAAGGGATCGCTTTAATAAGCGTAAC
Organism: Lasioglossum morio; assembly: GCA_916610235.2. Taxonomy (NCBI): domain Eukaryota; kingdom Metazoa; phylum Arthropoda; class Insecta; order Hymenoptera; family Halictidae; genus Lasioglossum; species Lasioglossum morio. Next base: position 18,644,949 of record OU744323.1, on the reverse strand, counting down.
CAGATGAAACCACGAGTATCTCGAAATCAATTTCACCGGCCTACCGTGGCTTTTCGGATTAAAGTGAAACTTGGAGTAGCATTAAGCGTTCACCCTACGTAGTCTCGAATTTTGGCGGACTACAGCTTGACACGGGGCTACCGCAAAACTTTCCGGAATCTTTCCCCACCCCTGCGAACGCGCAAAATTCAAAGACAACCACCGCATGGCTCCGGAATGCTGTCAACTTCTCGTTAACTAAGACACACAGAGAGTAGAAATTACCAAATTACGCAAAACCTGCCTGCGAATGTGCATAAATTTCAATCAGAAATATTCAAGCACTGAAAGTAATTGTAACATAATCAATCAATTGTAACTTTATTTTCAATACCTAGAAAATGCTTGAAAGATCAGTTCCAAGAATAGAATGCTAAGAATTACTTTGTATAATTAATATATTAAGATCTCCTGTGATTTTTATTATAGCAGATGCTTTGATAAGGGAAATTCTGTTATTTTGCCTGAAAGGATTTTTGTAATTCCAACGATTACAAAGTAAAAAGCCGATTGAATGGTAGGTTCTGCGTTGATCAATAATTCCACATACCCGTTGATTGGCTTCTAAATGTTATTTTGATTGTTAAACACGTTCCTCCGTAGAATAAATACGAACGGGCTAAGTGAACGGTTGATTGATGGAATAGGATCGGAACAAGTTTAAAAATTACATGATGGTTATTCTGAAAAATTCGCCAAGGGAACAACGGTTCTGAACCTGGAAATTAATAAAACCGATACCGCTGACCACCGGGGGAGTAGCTTCTATGTTTCCCGGCGGGCCAGAGCTTTTTTAAGTCTCCGGAACACGTCTAGAAAACCGTGAGCTAATAGAAATTCATGAAAATTTTATTCGCAAGTTGGAAGCGTCAGTCAAGCCGGGCGTCGTGCTGCATATCAAACAGTTTCTCTCGTCTTCTTTTCCCGCGTCAACACATACGTGCCGTCCACCTCATAGACGACACGTATTCGGAGACCACGGTATATACCGTCCATTCAAACAATTATGAAAGGAATCAGTGGTGCCGGTCGTTAATCCGACATATCCACTTCTTTTTGCCGGGGACTGACGTGTGCGATGTATAATTCTCATTCAAATACATACATCCTTGGAGGGTATACACTAGAAATATTCTACCGCAGGAAGAATCTGACACAGTTCAGTCTATTCAATTCGGTGACCAATTTTGCTTATCTTCATTTAGCGAACATCGCCGAGTAAGTCTGCCTTCGTCCACTTTATGCGCCATCACCGTTTGTTGGTTGATCCCATTGAAGAAAATCCTCTTCGAAACGATCGAGTGGCAGGCGAAATAGTTTAGATAATATTACAGCATCACTATTTAGAAACACATCTCGTCCCTTAATCCTTTGCACACCTTTTTTTCAAGTGTGACTCGACATCAGTCTTTACCACAGGAAAAATAATTCAGAGTGTAAAGGGTTAAAATTACGTTTCGGACATCAAACCTGATCATTTCTAACTGTCTATCACGAACTCACATATGTGATAGCAACGTAGCCATTTCACATTCATTTTAACCCTTTGCACTACGAGCTATGTTAACTGGAAAATTAAACATTTCTTCCGATCTAGAATATTTCCATACCTTGTGATTTTTTCAATTTTATGGACATGCAATTGGTACATTACCTTATACAGTACCTAAATGTTTAGTAATTGATTAGATACCGATATATTTAATAATGTAAACAATATTTTGAAGAATGGTACAGCAATTTTTAGTGGTGCCTCAGAGGGGACAGTCGAGTGCTAAGGGTTAAACCTTAAAATTCAATTGCAACAAAAGGAATTGTAGCATCGAAGAAACTTCTAGAAATTGTTTCGTGCCTCTAGAGCGTAGCATATTGAAAATTGTTCAGCGTAAAGAAAAATATAGAAAAAAAGCTTATTCTACATTTTCGACTTTTTCTTTCATGTAGAATCGGTAACCGATCAAGCTATATAATTTTATATATTTTAAAAAGACGTTATGGCTTATGGGCCCGGTATTCGGCGAGCTGGTCCTAATCGTCGAGAAGGAAAGGTGTCGTCGGGGGTAGAGATCGCGTTCGGGAAAGGGAGTTCGAGAAAGCCAGTCGGCTAGCATCGAGGCAGGTAGACGGGTTGGAAAAGCGGCGTGCGAGAGGCGGCTGGCCGAGAGAGCGTAGAAAAAGAGAGTAAAGAGAGAGGAGAGCCGTCGGTCGGTGCTCGGGGTGGCTGGCTGCCTAATTGAAAAGAGGTTTTCCGTGGGCGAGGGTAGACATCAGAGCGAACGAAGCGTTTCCAAGGAAACCTGGCGGCGGGCACTCGCGTGGAGAGGGACTCAGGCACCAATGGGGCTGCTAGGGAAAGGCGCCGGCGCCCAGCGTCGCTATGCTATCGAGCGTCGCTATCAAAGATTTCTTGGCGAGCCATGGCGGACCCCGTTGCTGAATATTTTCAAGAGGGCCGAACACCGCCTCCGATACTCTTTCAGACAGTGCCACGTGCACACGCGGGTCCCGTCTGTGTCTTCTTGCCCTTTGTTCAGCGGGGGCTGAAGCAAGGGGCACAGAGGGTGCAGGTGATCGACAACCCTCCGTACACTCAAGCGATCTTGCCAGACTAATATCGAATTAATACATTCGATGGTTGCAGAAGTTGTTCAGCTACGAAGAAACTTCGCCACCCCTATATTTAGTATCTCGGTATTAAGCGATGTCGTTCGAAGAGCGACCTCACAGCAACGATGCCTCCAATTGTTTACCGGATGAATTATCCAATTTTTTTCAACAGACATAGTTGCACAATTGATCCTGTCGTAATCTTCATCCAGTTTTGCTGTACACTTTAACCCTCGGACGCTGGAGCGTTCTTACAATTTTCTAATTTGTGATGTTTAGGATTATTCACTGCTTTAGTTATCAATTTTTATATTAATCATTTTCAATAAAGTTAAATTATTCAATTTAAACGTATGTTTGATAGTATTTCTTGTAGACACATCAGGCTTTCTGGTAGTCCTGATATAACAGTTGTTCGTTTAATCCAATCGCTCGGAATTGTGTAATTAAATGACGATTCCGATACTCTGGATCAAAATAGACGGAGGGTTAATTCTGGCACATTTGTTTTATTTGTAATGTTATGTTTAAAATATCACGTCTGACTACAGTTAGAAGTAGTTAGAAATAGATTAGGGGTGAACAGTCAGCTGAGGAGCGCATATTTGCTAGTGTTACTCGAAACTTTGCTACCCTTATTATGTAGTATTTAAGTAGTATTTTTACTTTGCTACCCTTAATATGTAGTATTTAATACTAGAGATTAAAGATTCAAGGACAAACGACTAATCGTCGTTTCAAAATTAAACGGCGATAACACCGACTAATCCTACAACATGGAATTTACTAGTACCGCGGGGTAAAAAAAAAATAATCAAAGCGTCCGCTCGAAAGTCGCGTAACCCCGGTTGCTATTAAATTCTGTTCGGAACCGGTTAATTGGCGCTAGGCAATGATCATCGGCAGAGTTCCTCGGCTACGCAGAATCGGTGGAATTTCCCGCGCGAACAATTGGGACTTTTTAATCGGGCGAAACAGTCGGAAACGGAAACGTTGCGAATTTCCGGAACGAATCGTCGGTCCGCACAGCGCGGCGGGGGTGGCTGCTCGTATCCCGTGGCGAAAAATTAATCGGTGGACCATTTTAATGCGATGATGGCGTTAGCCGATCGGTGCGGCAGCGGGGATGTCCACGCCCGTAATTACCAACAAAATACTTGGAATACTATAATGAAATATTACGATTTATCGATCCCTTGTAATTTATTATCGCTCTCGAAAAGAGAGTAATTGCCGCTCCGTCTCTAATTGCAGTTAATTAACAACTGTTCTATTGCTTGCACGGTTACAACGGTGTGTTCTCTCGCTCGCAAGAGAGTAAGAGAGAGAGGCTGCTTTGCAATCAGCAATTGCATACTTGAAGCCGCGGAGGCATATCGTGTGCCTGGACCGATCCCGGCGAAATTATGCGAGGCATTTAATTACGCGCCTAACGCAATAACGTTTTCAATTGTGTCACTCGTTCAGCCCGTCGGCCGCGAAACACACCGTCTGAGATAACACGGTGCGGCCGATATGTGTACTCTCGCTCGCTTTCTCGCTCCCATCGGGGGAACGTGAAATTTTTAACTCCACAGTAATCAGATATTTAATAAGCAACGAGCACCACCGGCATCCCCGCGAAATATCCCCGCAATCGACGGAAATAAAATAATCAAAAGCCGCCGACTTCTATCGCTGAAAAATGTACGCAGCTCCACCGACTGACCTTTCACTCCGTTTAATTAGTAGTAATGGACATAATGAATTTTACATTAGACCGACTTTTATTATTTCGGATAAAATATAAATACCGTCGTATTTACGTTCGCCTATTCCTTTCTCTCCGCCGCGCCGTTTCAGGTTCACAACCCATCCACACGGATCCGTCGGCAACCGTTATCTCGCTTTTGTTCGAACACGAAAAAAATGGTAGAAAAAAACAAATGAAATATCAAAAATAACTCTGTTTATTTGTTTCACTCGCGTTTCGACACCGTCGCGTCGCTCATCACGGATCCGCGCGTATCACATGCTATGCGATCTTGCTGAAACGTTTGACGAGGTTTATCGTGGATTTTGTGCTCTGTTGCGAAACCGTGGAAATTAACCCTGAAACGCATTGCGATGACGTTCAGTAACTATTGCTTTTAATATTGAACGACGCATAAAACATGCAGTGGAAACAATTATAAATTTTTGGGGAAGTCGCGATTTTAAGGAAATCTTCGCTGCTAGACGAAATTGTAAAAAACTATTGCCTTTACTAGAACGAATAACACTGTATTTGTATTCAATTTATGGTAATTTCAGATTTTAACGTCGTAGTAATGATGATGAACTGACTGCAGATCTTTAAGCAAACTAAGAAATGTTCGTATTAATTTTAAGAAACAATCAATTAATTTTTACTGTTTAAAACTGTTCTACCCGGTATTCAAGATTCTCTATGGCTTAAAACCGCACAATCTCGCATTGTACTAAATAGTCCCGAAATCGAAGAAAGAGGGGCAAGAAATTGGATTGTTTTCAAAATTAACCTCTCGTTGTACAGTAACATTGAGAAAAGCGCGAAGAAATTGTCGACATTAGCCATGAAACGCGGCAGCAAATTGCGACTAAGTATTTCAGCGGTATCACGTGACCTCTGTCGGCGTCGCGTATTATTCGAAATAATAAAATCGCGGTTGGTCGACGCGGCGGCGAGGGACGACGTAAAAATGCAGCATCGACTGGAAAATCCGACGATATTTGGGAATTATTCGTCGCAAAACGGTGATTCGACGGCCATAAATAATTTCGCGGCACCGCGAATGTGCGCGGAAAAATGGTATCGGGCGAGCGTGTGTGTCCGTGGTCTTTTTTCCCACCCCTTTTCGAAAGCCTGATGGCGACCGGGGGGTCAATGGCATTTTTGCGCGCGCGACCTCTCGAGCACTCAGCCCCGCGCGTTTGTGTTTTGTCGAACCACACGGGGCAGCGTGCACGATTTTAGAAACGGAATCGTTCCTTACCGTCAATCATTTCTAGAATATTAATCAACGGTTCTCGATCCTTCAAATGAAGCTCAATCATCCGCCTGGGGTCGGGCATCGAGGACGCGGCATGCGCTCGCGCGCGCTCACATTCGCGACTGACCGCAGACAAAAGCTTTTTTCAGTCGAGCATTTATTCTAAAGCGGACAGTCTATTTTCGGGGACACGTATCGGCGCTTTACGGTTTTAATTACGCGTATTTTAATCCGCCCAGGAGACATTTTCTGTTTCCGGGGGCGGCAGACGCCGCGACCGCCCAGGAACGAGCTTTATTAGACCTGCACACAGCCGATTTAAATTTAATCATAATGAAGAGGCGATTAAAATTGCAATCGTCCACGGAATAGAACCCATAGCGGCGGGCAGTTAACGTCTGCTAACAGGCATTTAACTTAACTGCCTCCAGGTAACTGGTCGTTTCTAGGCTGAAGGGTCCTTCCGATTACTGCTGCCCGGAAATTTTATGGGATACGACCTTCCGTCGATAGCCGCCGCCTCGATCGAACGATTCGCGGGCCAAAAAAAAAATCGAGGGGGCGGCGCAACGGTTGCACAACGGAAAATTTTGTCTCCGAATTAGCCAATTGCAGCGTCGAGCGCTCATCTCGCGCGTTCGCGACTCGTTATCTGCCCTGAAACATAAATTGATAATGCAGATTGGAACGGGAGCAAACAGTCACGCACTTTACATGCCCGAAAAATTTTCGAACACTTGTATTCACCGAATTAAACCAGAAAAATATTGAATTTGATATCGTAAATGTTTTCAAAGATTTCTTATTGGGACCGGACCTTGCAAAATACTGTGATCAATACCAGTTGCATTGTCAGAAATGAAAAATTATGCTTTGACAGTTCGATTTTTCCAGCGCAACCGGAAACACTTAGAGCTTTTGAATAGAAAATTTGTTACGAGAAACCGAACGTAAAATTCTTCTGCAAACAAACAGTTCTTTTTTCCTTTAACCCTCATGTGTTCCTCAGGAATAGTTACACAGGGAGATCCTAGGATAATATTTCACCCATTTTTGTTTTGCACTTCAAATCTACGAACTATTCAGACAAAAAGACATCTATCATTTTACAATATAAAAAATAATTAAATGAGTAAATTTTCACATTGAGGAACGTATGGGGGTAATAATTTGAATAACTCGAATAAAATTCATCGATGTGCGAAACACACAAAATCCAAAGTCTGCTGATAAGTAAACCGGCAAATCCAGGTTTATTGCCGGCGAAATTTTTCTGGGATCGTCTCGCTTCGATTAATTTCGGGGATCAACAGCGAAGTCGAAATCTGTGTTCGTGCTCGCAGCAGCACGTTTCGACTGCTAAAAGTCACATATGCCGTCCTAGGAGACGACGGCCCGTGGTGGCGGATGTTGGGTATTACTTTCAAAGTATCCCACGGGAGCTGGACGAATGGCGGTGTCATTCGGCCATCCTTGGGGACAAACAAGTGACTGCACCGAGGGTAAATGTAGTTCGTTATTGTCTTGTCCTGAGAAATGGGGGAAATGGTTTCAGCGTTCGCTCGGAAAGTTGCTTTCTCGCAACAACGTTCGCAGCTGCACCTTCTTTGCTCTCAGTTTTCAAGTTTGCACCCACGAAAACTGCAGACAGCGTTAACACTGAACTCGCGAAACATAATGAATGCTAAAACTGGCTGACATGTGTTTCACTAGTAGGTGAATTGCTTTTCTATAAAAATTGCAAGATTTTTCTTCGGAGAACAAAGTTTGACAACAAAATCGATCAATTCATTTCCAATATTCATTACCGAAATATTTAAAATTGTTCATTTAATCGGTGATGATGAATTTAGCGTTAAAAAGATGTTACCATTTACATAAACAGAGTTTGAACCATTAAAATTTGATAATTACATTAGCTTGTCGTCGACAACTCGATCAACTTTTTAATAAGGTTTGTTAGTTTCCAAGCTGCTGTTTATCTAACCGCATCAATTTTTCAAAACGATGTTTCAGGACGATATTAATCTGATTAAACTCTAAAATCCAGTAAAAAATTGTTTATCAGCTGGAAAGTTAACGAGAACGAAAGGGTTAATTTAACACCGAACGCCAGCCAAACAAAAAAAAAAAAAGGTTTGAAAAATACGACGGCGCATTGAATCGGGCACCGAAAACCGTCCCTATGATCGATATGAAATTTCCATCCACAAAATGTCTGCCCATCCCGTAAACTATCACTGATCATTTACGCGGATGCGTCCGCCGTATAACCAGACACGTGTACGTGGCAATCGAGTGTTTTACGACGGCGCATCAAACATGCGCGCGTCAAGCTTCGCCGGAACGCGAATCACTCTCGATCATGGTCTCTGTCCCCCTGTTAAATCACTGCCGCATTGTTTCTAGCCGGTTACATGGGCGGATGTCATCGAACCGGTATCGAACTCGCGTAAAAAATAAATCAACGTCTAGCTGGGACGAGAATAAGAATGCACGGTCGGCGCAGACAGTGGCCTGATATTACGCGTGAAATGTGGCTTGATGCATCGTCTGCGCTCTCTTCGTACGGCCCCGGACGCAAAGAAACATTTATGCTAACGAATATCGATGGCATTCCTAATTTATTTCTGCGTAAGAAATTGTCTCCGTTATAGAGAAGATAATCACGGAATTATTGAATTCGAACGAAGGTCTGTAGTATCAGAATTCAACTCGTTCATTTCACACAATTTTCTACAGCTTTTCCTACAGTAATCCAATTACGTTAGTTTCTGCGATTCGATATCGTACTTCGCGGGCACGAGTCACGCGTGAAACACCTAAATGTTGTATCCATCGCGTGCGCGTCGCACGCGGTTGCTAATCATCGATAGAAATTAGTTGCGAACGCGCAATAGTCGAAGATAAAGGTCTGTGTGACAAAAGAAAAGTCTGTGTGACAAAAGAAAAGTCTGTGTGACGAATCATATATAATATCCATGCCAATTCAAATTGTTTCAAGCTGTTCTGGTATACATTTATAAGTGATAAAATATATCATCATTTTGTATTGTGGATTTCATAAACTTTCACTCGTAACCCAACAGTTTCACTGGTGAAATTTACAGGTTTAAGTAGGTAAAAGAGACTCTGCAGATCTTCCAGAGAATTGTAGACGGGGTGGTGAGAAGTCTCAATGAAATAGTAAAAGTTGAAAGGGAACGAGCCAGCGACTACAGTCTCGGCGTGACAAACGCTTTAGGCTACGCCGGCCGAGGAAGATTCAGCGCGTCTGCTATGCAACAGCCTATGCATTTTAAGGGAGGGGTGATTTTTAATGCCGTATAAATATGCATAGACCGCGATATTAGCTCTTACGTGTCGCCAGCCGAAAAATATCACGCTGGGCTCCGCTCGTACACGTACGAGCTACCGCGCGCACACCAGCTCGCAGGAACCCGCGCGTAACACGCTGGGAGAAAAGCATCCCCGTGTACACGGGCCACGGATAGGCGTGGAGGAGAATGCGGGGCCCTCAATGGATAAACTATGTCGCCGCGATCACCCTAGGGAGCATCATCTAACGCCCATTTTGTTATGACGACTACCGGCTCTGAATAATTTCACAGCCGCAACGCGCGCGACGGGGTCTCGATACTCGCCGATGATTCTCAACGGTGACAGCACCGGAGCCGACCCGCAAACAAGAGATTCGGAAACTCGAAATATCATCGAACTTTGTGCAACATAATCATCTATTACATATGCCTATTTTTTACTCCCCTCATAATCCAATTTTTGAGGATGTACTCTTTATATTCGTCTTACAAAATTTCTTGTGGACAATCAGAGCAAGTGTGGTGCACAGAGCATTTATAATAAATAAAACACTTATTATTTATACATTGTTTTATCACGAAAAAATCAGTGTAAGATTGTTATGGTTATCTGAAACAAGTCTACATAATAAAAATAAAATGCTGTTCGTTGGTCACGACATCACGTGAGAACGGCTGGACCGATTTGGATAATTTTTTCTAATGTTTCTTAATGTCTTTTTCTTAATTTTCGTTGTATTCCGAATCAAGTTTTTAGCGCAAAAACAATTGGAAAAATTGCCCGGAAAAATAGAAAAATCGGGAAAAACTAAAAGTAATTTCTGAATCATATTTTAATACAACAAAAAAAACGAATGTCGCAGCTTTTAATCAATATTTTAATAGGAAGTTGCATTATTGACGTCTTAAGGTTTTTAGCGAAAGAAAAATTGGAAAAGTTGCCTGGAAAAATGGAAGTGCTTTTTTCTATGGGATTTTTGTATAAACTCAAAACGATAACTCACTATTTGAACAATGGATATGCGTAATTAGAACGATCTCAAACAAATTTATTGAAATTTGGACAGGACAACGTCTGTCGGGTCAGCTAGTATATCAATACAAATAACGTAACATTAATAATGTGCGTAATAAAATAATGAACGAATATAAAAATTCTCATACAGTTTCATACAGCAATTCTGTTAAAACTTTGCACAAATACAAGCGAAAGATGCAACCGATTCTTTTAATAATTACCTTGATTAAGATGAAACTCGTAATCGACGGAACTCGACGAATAATAAAAACGTTATTAAAAAATCGATGGCACGCAATCGAATAAATTTCATCGCCACTGGAATCACGATAAACGATTGAAAGTTGTTAAGTAAACGAAAGAAATAAGTTCGATGGAATGATCCAGTAGATCGTTCGTCCACAAACGAACAGGAGCGGACAAATTTTTGCGATCGCACTTACTCTGGCGATAAATCCAGTTCCACGGGCAATTCGGGCTAATTTGACGACGAGCATCCGAAGCCAACGATATTGCGTCCGTGAAATAATAATAAAGTATAAATGGATCAAGTTTACGGTCCGTCGTGCATGCCAGAGCTGCAAGTATGCATTTTATCGGCTGTTCCGCGCCCTTTATGAAGTTTCCTGTGCTACAGAGCGAAATGTGCAATTTGTAGTAACGCTGCCGATAGTAAACGCTTTGATAGAAGTTCAACCGAAACGCACTAACTCACGAATGATTCCTCGTAGCAACGAACTGAAATAATTCATTCTTCTCAATTGAGAATTATTTAATTGCTAGAATTTGTTTCCTGGCATTTCGTTAAGGTTTCACATTTTCAACTTATCAAATTCATCCGAACAGGACATCCTATAAAGAATTGTACCGGCGACGAAAATTTTGCGAATTCGTGCCGGTTGTAATGAAAAGATTTTGGAGGCGATCCTCGATTTTTAATTCCGTGTGACGGTTAGATCACGACGACCCACTAATGGCCCGACGAAAATGTCCCTCCTGACGACGTAACGCAGCATGAAACAGTGGGCGGTCCGGGTAATGCGTCTTGCCACCCTCGGACAGCAGCCCAACCACCGTCATCAATCAAGGTCGCATCGCCTAAACTTATGTAGTATTTATTTTCATTAAATATTAGCCTCTCTCTGGCCGTCGAACCAGATTTCACCCCTCGCGATACGAAAACGGAAGAATCATCACCCTTTTCGAACAATTCGCAGAAAAACGATCGAACATAACGCCGGATACTCGAATTACGGTAACCGCAATATTCCACCGTAATATCGAAGTTGAAACTTTACAACGAATTTCGACAAAGTCGTGCAAATTGAAAATTTACAGTTATTAGTTTGACGTGATTCATTACTTTGTAATGAACCATTTTATAATCGTTACCATTCCGGCTCCCATGAATTCGATTAATTACGACACCGTTTAAAATACCGAAGGGTCGATTGTTTATTAATTACGCTGCCGTTTCGATAGCTCGATCGTTCCGCATTTATTTCGCGCTCGAAACTTGTCTGACCAGCAGCCGTCTCGTTCCACTCGAACCGTCGCGCGTCGCGTCGCGACCGGTGAAGATCTACGAAACTCCATGCGTTCCGCGGCGATCGAGCTGGGAATTCGTCCTTGAGGGACGGAGAAACCATGAGCGATGAATTAAGTTTTCATCCGGTGAAAAGTTCCCGGCCCCTTGGCTCGCGTGGGGAAACTCTCTCCGAAGAAAAACGTTATCCCGCTTTGCGGCGATTCCGGGCATTTTTCCGCGAAGTGAGTCGAACTATTCTTCAATGGCGGGCTGAAAGCTACTTCTATATATCTTGGGGTCTTGGCCAGATCCCGCCGCTTGCCTTGATGGCAAGCTCAATTTATATCAGCGCCCGTTGAAACCCCCTTTACGAGGTCTCGCCGCCTCCTCCATCGCCTAAACCTCGCCCTAACCTTCAGGCCACCCCCAACCTCGACGAACCTTGCCTCTTGCCCTCTTCGGGCCCTCCTCTCTCGGCTCGAGAAACTCTTTGCTCGCGTTAAACTAAGCCTGCTCGATTCACACATGAAAATAAAATGAAAAGATCCGGTTTACGTTTTCCCTGGGAAATAACAACCCCTGTGACGCATATAACCATTTCACTTTTTATTTTGTAACTTCTTAATGACGTATCCGCGAGTCAGTGTTTAGTGAGTTACGAATAACCATTTCTCAATAACCACTGCTCAAACGTTCCCTTCAAATTTAAGTATACGGTTTTCTAAATTTTTAGTGGTCTATCATTTTTCTATAATGACGCTAACTAATGTATAAGTCGCTCGTTCGTCGATAATGGATGTTTTCGGTACTCGAAATTGATTGGAACCGCTAGCGAGCGCAGCAGACAGTTCAGTACATAAAACAGACACCGAATCACTCGAATTAGTTTCTAATTATGGCCAGCATTTAGCCAACACCTCTGCATTTAAGCGTGGATGTCTAGATCTGTTAACCGACAAATCTTTGTATTTAAAATAAGGTTCTGTCGCCAGGAATAGAATTACGAGGCTAGAATTCACTGTGAACGAATTTATTATACAAACGAATAGAAATCGTATTGGGCGTGTGCCAGAACAGCAGAATTTTTCAACGGTGTTTCCGATCTGTTATCAGCCTCGAGTCATCCACGCGACCAATGATGATTATTCGAGTGCGTTCGCCTTCGGTTCCACCCCCGCAGAGCTTTCCAGGTGCTTCCTGGGAACAGCTGCCGGCGGCGCACGAGCCTCTAGCAACGATGCCGTGATTGATCAATTTTTAAAAAGCAATGTTCCTAATTGAACGGCCGTCCCGTTTCGAGCACACGTATTATTCCCACGAAAGGCATCAGTCAGACCGCCTTAGTCATCGAAAGGTGTGTTCGACGGTTCGATCCAGACGGCTGCCATTAGAACACGTTCCTGTTCGAGAATTCCAACCCCTTCTACAACTCGATCCGCTTCTGAACACTATACAAGTACACGACAACACTCATTCGAAATTGTTTTTTATACTATGGTTATCGTAGATCGTAACATGACACGTTCAGTTACACTTTTCATTTGTTGATACACTACAAAATTGAATCAATTTTATCAATCTGTACTGCAAGCGACTTCTTTTCAATCACAGTTATATACAATTTAATTTAAATTAAATACATATTTAATTTAAATTAAATATGTAAAATATTATCTGCAATTAGTCATAAAGAGAACGCGGATTTTATGCATTCACGACAAACATGGGTGGGTATTATTTTCGATATGTTAAAATTATTCAAGCAACAAGCAATGAGACAGTCCTTGTTCTTTTACGAGTGTCTTGGGTGAGTGTGAACATTCTTATACGTCCTTTAATGGAAAAATTGTATTAATGTACTAGAAATAATTGTTGGAATTCATTATTATTATCGTCGTTGTTTCCGAATAAAATTTATTAGTTGTTTCTTTACGGAGAATGGTGCCCAGTGATTTTCAACCTTCGAAAAGATTGATTATTTAAAACGACAGACAAAATTTTGAGAAATTAATGCATTTCTTTCGCAGTTTTGCGCTCCGATCTGGACCGTCCGAAAACGATATTATTTGATAGATACGTCGATAGCAGAGTCATCAATTTGAAACCTTTCGGTGACGATAGTGCGCGATTTTTAAACTATATATGAATTTAATGGACGAGAATCTATCGATCATGCCAGGTATGCAATTAGCCCGGGAACAGTTCGTACGAATCAGCTTTGTCCGCGTGACATCATAGGGTACGATAGTTTCGTTCCCATCATAGCGGGGATCGTATAGTGATATTTGTAATTAACACAATTTCATAGATATCTATGCTCGATAGTCATCGACGCGAACGCGGTTTGCATAAACGAGGAGCGATTCCATCGATATTATCCGACACGTGATACTATTATATTTCATGAGGAAAGAGTTCAAAGCACTAAGAAGACTAATAATCAAAATGGATGCGTCATACTGTCCATATAAATTTATGGATAATATTGAGCACATGTAAATTTTAGACATTTAATTCGACTATGTGATGTCGATTTATATCTATTCAAAATCTTGATCGCGAGTCTAACTCGATGTTGCAGTACAATTGTTTAATTCGGATGGTAATTAACCATTCACGAGACAGTGTTACTGTTTGAAAAACGAATGTTTGGTGAGCTAGTGACAGAACCTGTAGAAATTTGGTCTCCGCCAGGATTTCGGTTTGATCCGACGAGGCTTCGGAACATCTGGCACGTCCGTTGTCTCTCAAGGATGGACGGTCGTGACGAGAGAATGGCATTAGAGCTGGGTGGTGTTAAGTGCACCGCGATCGAATCAGTGTGCGTGCAGCTCCCATTGGCGCAGCAGCAGCCGTCGCTTCGGTGACGTTGGCCAACACACCCACGCAAGATGGAATTGTAGCTTTTAAGAGACGGAAAAGAGAGCGTTTCGCCAACCCTCGGAACGACAACGGTGATCTTTCGAATATGCAGACTGGGTATCTCTCTCGCACCCCTCTGTCATCCGACCCCGCGATGTCAATGTTTCTTGCAGCATTCGTGGGTGTGGTTGCGTCGATTTCACGGTACAACTACGGCAGAACTACGACTAAAAGCCCGTGGATAATTTGCTGTTACACGCCGCGTGAGCATCGACGATGCAAGCCAGAAGAGGGAAAAAGCACAAGGGACTCTGCCGAGGCATATATCGCGCATTATCACGTGCCCACCCTCTCACTCGCGCCCGTGGCCGATGCAACTCGCGGTACACGTACCACAGAACTTCCGTTAATTAACGCAGGTGAATGCTAATGACTCCTGTTATGAAATAACTGCACGTAAAACGAGAGCTTTCGTCGACCGGCCCCGATATCATCGGCTCCTCGACCGATCGCTCGTCTTCGAGCCGAGTTAATGACTTCGATGCTACTCTTTGAGATTCTTCATCTATCGACGAACACTCATCCGACAGCACTGTCATCGGCGTTGCCGTACATATGCGCATGTATACTAATAATATAATTATTCGTGTGTGTGGATGCAATCGAATTATTCCATTTTTTTAGGACATTTTGGAGGTCCGCTGAACGGTTAAAATTCTAGAAAGTGTACCGCGCCTGATAACCTCACCTCGTGTAAATTTGTAAATATTGTTTCATATCAGTGCACAGACGTTGTCGCTTTACATATTTGTACATATACTAATAACATAATTATTTGCGGATTTAGATGAAATTTAGATAGAGATTAAATACAATTTAATCGAATCATTGCATTTTTATAGGACATTTTGACGGTCTACTTAAGAGTTAATGAATTCTAGAAAGTATATCGCGTAATAACCTTATCTCGTGTAACTTTGTAAATATTGTTTCATATCGGTGCACAAACGTTGTCGCTTTACATATTTGTACATATACTAAGAAGATAATTATTTGCGGATTTCGATGAAATTTAGATAGAGATTAAATACAATTTAATCGAATCATTGCATTTTTATAGGACATTTTGACGGTCCACTTAATAGTTAATGAATTCTAGAAAGTGTATCTCGTAATAACCTTATCCTCGTGTAACTTCGTAAATATTGCTTGAAGTCGATGCACAGCCGTCGTCGCTGAAGGGTTGTGGTCGGAGAGAGGCTTTCGAAATGCGGCTGATTATCGATCGATCAGAATAGCAACAACAAAAGACACTCCTCCGGACTGTTTTCCATAGCCTGGCAAGTTGGTGGCTGGTAACAAACCGCCTTTCGCCGCAGAAATCCGACGATCGCTTTCTGGCAATACCTGGAGTACACTGGAGCCTGTAAATCCCATATATCCAATTAGATTCGTATAATCCCTGCATGTTAGCAGAGGGTGTCTCCACCCCCGTGCTCCACGGTGGCCGGCTGTCTCGCTTCCGCCAGCCGTTTCTCTCGCAGGTAACGCGTTGCTACGTGTGCGTCGGAGGCGCAAGCGCGCATCGCGCTCTAATGCTAAAGTACTAATTTATGGGCACATATGAGATGGCTATAGCGTGCTTTACCGCGGCAGGAAAGGGACTGTAGCTGGTGTGTGGAACAGGGCGGCCGGGAAATGGTGGGGGCTGTAGGGCGAGGGTATATCGGAGAACACAGGGGTGGGCTTTGCATGCGATATCAATAAATCAAGTCCCCGGGACCCCGGCAGCTTAGGGGGCCACTACGTGGCCAGAATCAACAGCTCATAACGTCGGCTAATAGCTACTCGCCGTGGGGTCGAAGATATTGTCGTAACGCCCAGGGACATCTTAACATCCCAGCACCGAATTTCGAGTCGCGGAAAAGTCCGGCTGGCTCGGCTTATTGGATTCGCCCTGTTCAGCGACGACACTACGCGTCCTTCTCTGTTCACTGCATTCCACGAAACGGCGCCATTGCGACCAACTATTGTACCGTTCGAACGTTTACCAACCCCCACAGTGTTTAATGGTTTTCATCCTTTCGGTTGAAATTAACACCAGACTCTACTGGATAGGTCAAAATGATGCGACGCCATTGAAATGAAATACAATATGATTCAAACCTCTACTAACCCCCACAGCGTTTAATGATTTTCATCCTTTCGGTTGAAATTAACACCAGACACTACTGGATAGGTCAAAATGTTGCGACGCCATTGAAATGAAATACAATATGATTCAAACCTCTACTAACCCCTACAGTGGTTAATGGTTTTCACCCTTTCTATATAAATTAACACTAGACCCTAGCGGGTAGGTTAAAATGACCCGACGCCATTGCATACGAGTATCAGTTGCTATTATACAAACAACGAAACGATAGTAGAAGTTAGTGGACTCTTATTATCCGAACGGTCTAGTTGTCTGAACCGTGTCTTGATCCCTGAAAGATTTGGATAAACAGAGTCGCACTGTAGCTGGCTGCGGATATGGTTTGGTAGATTCTGAACGAGCGAATTGGAACGTTGCAGGTGTGGTTTCAAAATCGGCGAGCGAAGTGGAAGAAGGGAAAGAAGAAGCCCTCGGTGTTCCGGACAACGGGTACATTGCTACCCTCGCACGGTCTGCCGCCATTCGGCCCGATGACCTCGGATCTGTGCGGCGCCGGGATGTTCCACGGACCTGCTGATAGATGGGGAATGGGAACAGGTCAGGCAGGCAGGCAGTCAGGCAGGGAGAGGCAGGCAGAGGCAGGCGTCGACGATTCTCGTGATTTCCATATGTCAATGATCATCCCGAAACGGCACGACACCGCCAGGGATATCACCTGGCGGCGGAACTTCAATCACTTTCGTTGCGTCCCGCGAGACGTGACTATTAATTGCCCCTCATAAAATTCAGAGTCGGGTTCCCCGGCACGCTCTTCGCGGAACAACAGGATCATTTGAAACCAACAAATTGCTCGATTTTACTTTAATTAGATTCAATTCTGGCCGTCATCGCGCGGCTTCATAACGGTTACGTTCTCGCGGCGGAAAGGTAACAACGCGGTGTCTTTAAATATGTCGTAGACAAAGTTTCGACAGCGGTACGGATCTAATTTAATTCCGCGCGACGACTACGACGACGACGGCAATCGGGGCAGTTCCAATTAACCACACTCGTATCGTCATTTCCGTTTCCCCTGCCCTCTTTTCCTCTAGAACCGGTCGTCCAGGTTTATCGACGCGGGACCACGACGCGTTTAATCGAAACCGCTTGTTTTACAGGTCTTGGACAACTGGGGCAGGGAGGCATGGGAATGGGCGGTTTCGGGCAAAGTTTAGGGCAACTTGGTCAGCAAAGCACGGGGAGCTTCGGCTCGAGCTTGGGTCTCGGTAATTCTGGCCTCCCGATCAGCAGTCCATCGCAGACCGTCTATCAAGCTAGTTATGGACTAAATTCCCTTGGTAAGTCTATCTTACACGTAGATTAGCGATGCTCGATACACGAACTACCACCACAATATCAGACCTCTCGATTATTCACGTCGGCTCTATCGAGCGCGATATTTATATCGAATCGTTCCTAGAAATATCCGGATCTAATTTAGCGGGAGCATTAATTAAATCCTTGCTTGATCACGTACGAACCTTCATCTACATTAATTTCGAATAGCCGATAAAACTATGCAATAATTAGAAACCGCGCGTATATCGTCTATTGTTACAATTTATACTAGGATACCGCTGCCGAGATAGCATCATTCGTGCAATATTTATGTAATTTATTCATTGTGTTTAAGTCTGTTTACGTGAACCGTTCGACTTTGAAATTTTCCACACCGTAGAACATTTTGACCGGATCGATAAATATTTTTTTCGAAATCAAAACCTCCCACATGGGAGAAGTTGTGCTTTGGTAACTCGATGACAGGATCACATCCTAAAGCTGTACGATGATATATCGTACAAAGTTTTAGATTATTTGAAAATTTCGTGAAAATATCTATTTTTTGAGAATGTATCATTTGTTAATACACAACCCGAAGACATCATTACACAACCTTGGGATTTTAACACATTACCGACCGGTGATTATTGCATAATTTTGAAAAATCTGGTACATGGCTAAAAACTTTTTAATGGAACTTTCAATAGTAACAGCAATTGCAATATTAAGATTGCAATGTAGAAAATTTCTATGCTTTCTTTTGATACAGCACAATCATTGAGAATCCTATTAATAGGCTTCCGGTAGGTAAAGTGTTAATCATGTGATTAGGGCACCACCGGACCACGATTTCTGCCGTGCGAGGGGTTTTCGATTCCGGAAAAAATATTTTTTCGGTCCGTACGATGCTGTCGAACTATGCAGGGTTAAACCGTGATTCGGATCGAGTCAGCCGCGAAACGGATCTTTAGGAGAGGAAGATTTTCTATTCCCGTCGGAGACGAGATATTAACGCGGCGCAGAAACGCAGACGCTTATAGGCGGTTCGATAATCGTCTTGCCAAACTTTTGGACCGTGGCCCCCCTGAAGAAGACGACGTGCAAACAGTATCGAAGAACCGGTGCCTCTTTGACGAAGTCGTTAAACGTTACGGTGCATTATCGCTTGAAGGAGTTATGCGCCTGCATGCAAGGAATTTGAGACAGAAACATAAACTCCGTCCTCTCGTCTGTTTACGCAGGCAAACACCGTGCCTGGTCTCGCACCTAGGTGCGAGATCTTTCGCTGTATGTTTACCATAACATCCCGATGCAACCTGTCTTGGTTAAGTTACGCTTCACCTTATCCGGGGGACCTTGTACCTTCGACGGTGTCCGACGATGAGGCGTGTGTGAAATTCTTTGTCTCACGAAATTCTGTTCGCCGCGTTCGCTTCGCTCGAGCCTCTCTTGCTCGTTCCAAAGAGCCATGAATGGCTACAGTGGAAACCTTCTCCGAGAAACACAGTCGCGAACCCGTCGCGTTGGTAGAGAATAAGAAACACGAGAGAGAGACGCGTCCATCAGCTTTTCGTGTATTAGCGTGAAATTACCCGAACAGGAGAAACCGTACAAAAAAAAAAAAAATGTACAGGTTTCGGAGACGACGAAGTTCGTTGATCCGAGCTCCGAAAAGAAAAACCATGTCTCGAAGGAAACGCGTAATCGAACCATCGATAATTGATTAGAGAAATATCCATTTCGAGCGGTCCAATTTCATAAAAGTTCTTACCGCCGTGCGCCGAACCTCCGTACCCGCGTAATTGTTTCCCGAGTGAAGGGAAAACCTCGAGCTTCGACACGGCCCGGTATTATGTATGACCTAAAAACATCATATTGAATGCTACAACCGATAAATGCATATTGACACGTAGAAATAGATTAATTCGGCACCGTCGCTTTGCCGAGGTCAACAACTCCTAAGATCTACTTTTTCCCCATTCCCTCTAAAATTTCAGCTGTTTCGCCGCATGTCGGAACGCTTATTTATAATGGCGGTTTTTTTGGGCGTCTGATGGATAATGAAAAAGCGATATCGGTGACGAAAGGTAACGGGGTCTGGATAGATGGAAAATTCTTCGAAACATTCGGAAACTTCTTAACCATCTCCGAATGTTCCCTTCGTGCGGAAAGTCGCTAGACATTTTCTCTTTTAATCATTTCACGCGTACGCGTCCATTGTATTTTAATCTGATATAGGGTAACTGAATGATTGTCGTGCTAGAAACAGTTTTGTTTGACTGCTGTTAGAACATCGATTCGATCGAGGAACGCATTGAACCAGAGTCGGACGGTGTTCAGGCGAACAGTTAGGGGTTCAGGCTAATGGCGAAACTGCCTTTGGGTGTAGCACAGTTTCACAATGTCCGCGCGAACACGGACGTGTCTGAAACGCGAACACTTACATGTTTACCCACGTAACACGTACAAGGTGTCAATTATCACGTATTATCGCCGCGGGGCAGGTAGCGTCAGCCGAAAAGAAAAAAATCGCTGTTCCACAGCCGCGATTTACCGTCCGCACGGATGTTCGTGTGGACTCGGTTTAAGGTTGGACGCCAATATACCCAGACCAGGCTGACACCGTAGTCAGTTATCCGCTTTTACTTGTCCGGTAATGCCTACGACAAACACCTTTTAGAGCAGCGCCTTATTTTTCGGTTTCCGATGATGATTAGCATCGAACGGTAGCGCGACCGTAGTCTGCCGGTCTTCAAGTCGATTACGGAATTCTATTTTGTTTATCCTCGTCCACCAACGCCGGGCAAACAGACCTCTATGAGGTGTGAATTAACCGGGTACCGAAAAATGCCCGATTTTCGGTTCGCGCGCGACGAAACGCCCTCGAAACGGTAATACAGCTGGTCTCAGAAACTAGACTTGCTCTCTGAACTCTCTTCCCGGTTCATGGGACACTATAAAAACACGGTCTCTCAACCTCTTTCACCTCGCAACCCCATCTTATAGTTTCTTTATGTTTCACGCAATTATCTCTACAAAGTAAAGCAGCTAATGCAAATTCACAGTTTCCGCCACTAGTTTATAAAATAGTTAATAAATTTATGATTTCGGCGCATGGTTCGATCAATAAACAACAACAAATTTTCGAATAATTAGCACATCCTCAACGTTTCGATCCCAATGTGGATCATTATCAAGAGAGACATTTTTGCGTCTGAAAAAACCAAATAAATATAATAATAGTTGAACAAAATATTGGGACACAGCCAAAAAAAAAACAAGATAAAGAAAGCACATACTTATCGCGACAAAGTAGAAATTAAAAGAAGAATAATTATTGAGTTACAAAGACAGCGAACTTTAACCCATGATGGTGAATAAGTAACTGAACCATGTGAGAACTGAGCATTGAAAACTCATGTGTATTCTAGTACAAGAGCCTTGAGGATGTGCTAATTATTTGTAAATTTGTTGTTGTTTATCAATCGAACCATGCGCCGAAATCATAAATTTATTATATATTTCAAGTGCGGTCGAGAAAAAATTTTACCTTTATAAAATAGTGGTTATAATTACATTCTTGGATATGAGAGTTTCATTATGTCCATAAAAATATGCGTGCCACTAAATTTTATCAACCCTAATTCCATACGCCGTATAAATCCGCACGTAGCGAAAACCGAATCCTGGATGCGCGACTTTTCTCAAATTTTTACAACATCCAGTAGAATCATTTGATAAACGGATTGTAAATCGCGGAGATTTTGTTAGCGAAATTGACAGGCAAGGAAATGCCGCGGGATCAGGCTCGTCGACGCCATTATCTATTCCATTGTTTCGTGTAGCTCGCTAAAAGGGACGGTCATAGTCCTCCGCAAACTTGTGCTTTCGCCGCGATGCCGCCATAAAAAGATCCCTTTTCCCCGTTGTTTCACGGAGGGGCCACCAACGTGGCGCACGGAGAAGCGGAAACGACTTTACGACACCCGGTAGCAGCGCGCACCCCACGCACTTTGTGAGCCTACCGTATTAATATCTCCTGCGAAGAAAGGAAACGGTCCGAGGCACACCTGCGGTATCGCAGCTGTAAATTGCCCTTTCGCTACCTGTCCGTCGCCGAAGGGATTCCGTGCCTGACTATTCGACGCACAGTATGAACAATGTTGGATCAACGATAGCGTGGAACGTCTTCAGAATCCACTCTTCCGGGCCCTGTGCGGCCGGTGTTTGCGCAGCGAATTGTTTGCAAATAAACAACCCTCTAGCCCTAGCTGGTGGTTCAGCATTCAACTATTGTTCCCATTTCTTTTAAACTATGGACGACTTCCAAACAGACTACGATGAATGAAGAAATTCAATGGAAATACGTACATTATAAAACCTATCGCAAAAAAGAACAATTTTCTTCACGATAAATATTGTTGCGAAGGCTTCGGCGTGGTCTTGCCGGAGAACACATTATAATAATGAACAAGGAAACTATAACTTTATTAACTGAACGACAAAGGGGTATATAATCGTTGATGCGTGTTCTTGTATCAATCACTCAAAAGGATCTGACGTCTCTCTTCTTCTTATCAGCAACTTCGTTGTCCGGGGCGACTTCACTCGATCTCTGCGATATCTTGAGAATATCACAAGGGAAGGCAACTTCATCTCGTACCGTCGTAACAATATATGTATAAAAAGAAGTATGGGTTCGAGGATTCCTTCACCCCTAGATTTTCGCGTGTCGGCTTACGAGTTATTATTGCTAAGGTGAAGGGTTGAGAAGAGACCGTAGAGTTGAACGACAACGCAAGGAGATCTGGTGACGTGAAATGCTAATCGAGAACGTTTCTGTTTGCAGGGGGTGTTCACGTGTCAGCGTCCCGAGGCTCCCCGGAAGGTTCGAGCGTGGGCGGCGGTCAGGGTGGCGGGCTCGGCTCGTCCTTGAACTGCGGCCAGGGTTCGCCCGGGACGACTTCCGGCAGCGGAGGCGGCGGTGGCGGCGGTGGTCTTTCCTGCGTGGCTGCCGACGTGAGCGCAACGGAAGTGCCGGATTGGAGAGGCGCCCACAGTATCGCGGCGCTGAGGCGTCGCGCCTCGGACGCGTCGCAACAGTACAGTCCACAACCACTGCCACCGCCGCCCGCAGGACCACCGCAATACGCCCACGACCTAGAGTACAGTTCCGTTTACTGAGGTGCTTCGATTTTACGCTGATAAATTAACTCTGCGATAAGTTTCGTCGTGACGCACACCGGAAGATAGAATGCTGCTCTTCCCGTGGACAGGAGCTCTGACTGGTGAACGTGCAGGATGCTAGTGACCAATGGGATGGCGCCCTCGTTTAATCGCCGGTGACCAGCCGCTTAGCCGATTTCAACCGTGAACAGCATCGCGACACAGAATTTCGTTCAACTGTCTGTTAGCAAGACGAAAGGAGAAGAGGAATCGCACTGAGAATTTTACCGTTACACCGACCGACTGTGCGTACGAAAATAGTCTGGTTTCTATTTAGAGGACAAACAGTCCCGGTAACTCGGAGGAACTGTAGCATGTCGTTGGTAGTTCAGGATCGAGGCCGGTAACAACGAAATTTTCTTGTTTCTTTTCCGATTCTAACGAAACCTTGCAACTTCCTCGAATTCAGTAGCGAAGGGAGCGGTTCTGACGACGACACGCTGCGACACAGTGATGGTTTCGATCGAGGAAGACGAATCTATAGGAAAGACGAACGATTCTTGTCGCCAGAAGCTGTGCAACGTTGAAAAGGTGTAACGGTTCATTC
Source organism: Lasioglossum morio (assembly GCA_916610235.2). Taxonomy (NCBI): domain Eukaryota; kingdom Metazoa; phylum Arthropoda; class Insecta; order Hymenoptera; family Halictidae; genus Lasioglossum; species Lasioglossum morio. The sequence continues at coordinate 18,621,337 of OU744323.1, read as the reverse complement.
ATACGCTCACACGTCACATCCTAACATCGATACCGATCAGACAGTTTCCTGCCACTCGTGTACTCGCGACGTTTTAACCGAAGATTTTCATTCGTAGGAGTAACGTTGATTTATCCACATGCACACACATCGGAACGAGTACTTAAATTTTCAAGATAGTTTGGGATTTTATCACGATTGTTTCATTTGTCATCGCAACCATATGGAGACACGACGATCGACGACTTTACTTGAGTAAGATTCATGCATCGCATTCACGGTGTAACGAAAAGTATACGACAAGTTATTATAGTATTACGTATGTAAATATAGGGAAATTTGGCGTACACAGATATATGTTATAGATTACGATTAATATTATTAAGTTTTGCATACGACGAAAACGGCCGATTCCTTTGATCTCGGCCATTCAATAACGTGTGCGGAACGCACACAATTCGTAACCGCCCGCTTCTTTCGGAGAACCACGACTCAGTTTTTCATTGTTTTATTCAAGAACTCTATTTATACGAGAGCCAAAGCAAACCGCGCTCTGACAGTTTTCTGCACGCCGATCTTAACTGTATTCGATCCTCGTTCAGACGGACTAATCACTGTTCAACGATCACATTAAGCTTTAATAACTGTAAATGTCGAGTTGCATAAGTTTAACCACGAACGAGAGAACACGCCGAAATGACGTTCGCAAACTTTCCTGGTGCTTCGCGAAAAACTATTAGCTCTTGAAGAAATATTTGATACGTGAAACATCAAATGTACCGTGGAGACGGTTAGAGCTAATGTAATTATTATTTATTTATTATTTATATTTCAGTGGTAAACATTGAAAAGTAAGATCTGCTTAGTTGGATTCCTTCTTCAAATATACACAGTCGTTGCTGCTCTAAAAGTTTCCAAATTGAATGTGGTTGCTACTAGTCCTAATTTTTAGGGCTGCAACCAGCCCTTCGGTCGAATATTTTTCAGAAATCGCTTTCTATCGAAGTTTTATCGAAATCTGCGTATGTCGATTCGACACAGTCCCTTGCAACGAAAAGAAGCTAATCTTTCTTTGTTCGACTTTGTACTTTGAGCACGGACTGGCTCGACTCGAAATGTTACGAACCCTCATCCAACCGATCCCGGGTCAATTGCGACCCATGTTTTCAGTGTAGCAAGGAGCGTTGATTTTGAACATTTTTTTAGAATGTTCCTTTCTTCTGCGTATTGTGGACGTCGTTAGATAATATTTTGTATCGCGAAACGTGTGTGATGGGTCAAGACTGACCCGGTGTTGACCGGTGTTGAAAATTAACACTAGAAATACCGAGCGATCAAACTGACTGGAATCGATAAAAATCCACTTAAAGAAATTCAATGAATTTTTATTGTACAGTGTATTTGCAAGACGGACGGAAGTGCAAAAGTGCTAATTGCGGGCATGCCATTTCCAAAGAATTGAAGATAGCGTTGTATAAATATCGGTGTAGCATTCTTCTTGAAATTTTTGTTAATAAAAGAATACATATCCGAATTTTAATTTAACCTCGTTTGCTATATGAATACCTTCGATTCAATCAGTGTATCGTATCACAGAAGCACGTTAAACGTCATCGATGATTGTAGATTGAGAAACTTGAAATGTATCGTTTCGACTACGCTGGTAATTCTAGTGTTAAAGAAGTTTCGCTTGTCTCGAGGAAAGCAGTGCGTGCGCCATCGGGTCTTGCATGGAAGAAGAAAACCAGTACTTTGTGTAATTGAAGCGCAAGTTAGCACCTCCGTATATTGCATTCCCAAGTAACCCCCCGTATAGAACGCTATAAATATAGATTGTTCCGTTGTTGTACACCGAGACGTAAGTTTTGTAAATAGAGGTACGTACACGTCTAACATTAACGAAGAAATTAAATATCGTAAGCGAGAATATTCCCCCCAATTACGGACGAACGAACGAACTAACGCGAAGTATACTTGGACATTGTGATATTTTGGGCCCCGCTGATACATATGCACACAGTTTTTCTGTATGCGAATTAAACAGCGACGAGCTACGCGAACGATATTGCAAGGGAACCATATGCGGTAACCGGTAGCAGTGATCAGCGACGATCGATTAATCTAGTTACGAATTTACGATAGTCTTAGGTAAAAGTTAGTGATAAAACTATGGGATTAACGATATGCAGTTGTCAGTGTATTATTACGAAACGTATACGATTTTTAATGTACAAACGGAAAGTATGGTGTAGACGCCGTGTGAGGAGACGATAGATTTCACAGAACTTCATCCTGCTAGTGCGACTTGTGTTCGGGATGAAACGATTTGTACTTGGACTGACTCGAACTTCATTCTCCTTGTTTACCGTTCTTTCCCGCGCTCTATATTTTCCAGCAGGCTACACATTGTTACGAGCGCAGCAAACGAAGTAGGCGAGGAGGAGTCTGACGGTATTTGGTAGCACGAATTCGAATAAGTTGGCTAAACAGTCATTTTCGCCGTAATATCGTTGCGCAAACCGAGTTTAATTACGATTTGATGGATCTAAAAGGGGTACAGTAGCAATCAATATGGTAAATTTTCATTGCTGTCCAGTTTCAATTACAGTGAACGAGTTCAAGAAGTGAAGAAACATGTAGTTCTTCCATTCGAAGTACAGTTTTCCCTTGAAGTGTGATTTAAGGGTGCAACGAATGGTACGATAAGAACTATTCGATCCAAATCGTAAAAAATTCGGTTCTGCAGAGATTTATTCGACTGTCTGTTAAAACCGATTTTGATTTGATCAGTAAATAATCCTAAGTTGTTTAGGAACTGTCGTCAAGTTTTATATGATACTATCTATAAAATAGCACAGTTAATCGCAGCTCCTCCACGCGTGCTCCTGCCGGTTTACTTTCACGAAGCTATGTTTGCATTATTTATAAGCAATGTCGCGTCACAATATTTGACATAAGATTGGACACTGCGATAAGGTGTCACTCGAAAATTGCGCCATATTTCCGGTTAAATGCGCGAAAGATAATAATATTTATTTATCATCTGTATGCGCGGATGAACGCGAACTGTCAACACCGAACCTCTGTCGTATTGTCGCGGTTGTTGGCAAACGAATTAATAGTTGCGCGAAATTTTTCGTACATGATCTGAACGCGTTTTTCTGTGCGTACGTTCTGTTTAGGCACGTGCGTTTGCGATATCTGGTGAATGTACTTGGCAGAATGTGTCGCGAAAGAATGGACTGACTTTTATCGCATCTCTAACACAGATCATTATCGTCGACGACCTTAATTAGTGATAAATAGAAGAATTTTAATTTTTATCGTTGTATAGTTGTGTATAGAGGACAACTAAGTGTGTAAAATAAATCATTATCAAAAAGCCAAACGTCTACGCCGATCGTTCCGTTGCTCGACTCGACTGAACGCCGACGACGATGGTGTACAAACACACAGTTTTTATTTGAATATATATACATTTCCATGTTCACGGGTACAAGTATCATGTTCATAGCAATATGCGTATAAAGGAAAAACGTATTCGAACGACTAACTTAAGTACTTTCATTTACGGACTAGATCACACCGTCGAAATACAGAATTAAAGAACGAAACTTAATGGAGGAACTGAAACAAGGTTCAACTTTTTTTTTTGGAAGTTTCTCTTCAGGTACTATATAAAATACTGTCTTTGTGGAACACATTCGAAGTATGCCAGTCCTTAAAGCTTAGAACAGTAACGAGTATACAATAATATAACAGATAGTTGCATTGTTTTGTTTTCGGTTGAAACGTAGACTCAATAGGTTTTCTTCTTATATCTTTAAAGGGATATGTCATAGTTTTACAATATATAATCGAATAATAGAATTTCTAGTCGGATATTGACGGATAGTATGTATGTATAGCATAAGTTTGGTCACTTTCCAAATATCATTTTGCAAGGCCATTATTATCAGGTAAGTTATAGTATTTCGAGAGAAATATTATCTTCGGAGTTACATCTCGTAAGTTTTGAACGTACAATCATTACATTGATTTTACAGTCTTACCTAATACAACAAATAAAATGGCTACCTTGTGTTTTCTTTCTCGCTGGAATCAATAAAATAATCTCTCCCAATTCCGAGTATTCGAATCCAGCTGAGGATAAAACATTCTTTTCACTAAAACCGTGCCGCGATCGTTGGAAAAACTACAACACGAAAATAGTGGCAGTTTCTCAAAAATACTATTCGCAAGTGCGACTCGGTCTCGAATATTATTTTAAAATACACATATATGTATATATTTATATATCGTAGTGCACATATCTCTCCTCACAACAGCGAGCAAAATATGTTAATACTTCTTCAGCTTGAAACACTTTAAACGCACAATAGGAATATTTTCTGTAACATCGGAGCGAGTCAAGTTGTACGAACCAGTGTCACAATGATCAGATTCTTAACGGAACCGGTAACGTCAGTGCTTTTTGTTCAATCATTATAAAGTTGTACAAATAGATTGATTCACATAACTGAACAAGCGACGCTTAAGAAGGCAACAAGTTGTGAGGTGTTCGATGCACAGGGTACATAAAAATTATGTGCAAAGACCGTCGTATCGGTGAACGTTTATAAACATTTTCAGTCTATGGAAATCTACTTACCGCGAGGATGAGAAGTGCAAACAACGATGTGCAGCAATCGAACTGTTCCCAAAAACAAAACGACGCAGAATTTTCATCTCGAACGCAGAATCTTTCGTTTGCTTTCACACATAATTTTTGCACATCCTGTGCAGGTGAACCTCGCGTTCGAAATGTATGGTTGTGCAGCATAGTAATGTCCCAAATTCGAATCTGCATGCGCAGGGGGCAAGTGAAACGGTAAGTGAACTGAACGTGTAATGTTTCAAATTTGTTAACAGTTGACCGTTCTCTCGTATTAAATGACCCTCATGAGGCTGTTCTCCGGGTGTTCGTCCTCTGAGGTTTCCGGTTCCGTGTTCAATTTACTAAAGTCTCGCGGATTCGGTCGTTTCTCGAATATCTTGAAACCCTTGCCTCTTCTGCCTTCCAAGAGGCTCGACAGTTTAAAGATTTCCCGCCTCTCCGCTTCCCAGTGCATTCTTTTCCGCATAATCAACAAACATCCTGTTTGCGAAAACAAACGGAATTAGAAAAATTCGTGCGATACCAGAACACGGAGTTCATGTGTGTCGGTATACTCGCACGAAGTAGCAATTGCGTTAACACTAGCTTCAAATTTGCGATCGAGTCTATTGACTTGGTAGAGTACTAAGCAGCGTGCAATGTATAGTACATATGTATCTTTCATAATCGAATACTTACATGGCTGGTTGATAGCTATGTGAACAGGATAATACACAGGACAATAACCGTATACATCGTTGAAATGAGAACACGTATATATTTGCTTTTACAAGAGATGCACATGTCAAATAAATAACCGGTCATATACTCGAGGTAGAACAGAAAGATGCAACGTTCTGCGAACCAAGTACTCGCGAGAAATACTGTAAAAAATCTCAAGGAAGACGCGACCAGTGATTCTACTGTCGTTTGATATACAAGTATGGTAATGAAATTATAAATAAAGTATACGTTTACGCTCTTGTGCGATCACAGGGAGTTTCAAAGAATATTTACACAATAAGTATATATAGATTATCAACTATTCTACTTGTCTGAACGGACGTAAAACAAAATAGGTGGATTGTCGACTTACGATATGTGTTCGTAACGAAGTTATCTTCGTGGGAAACGTGAAGTATCAAGTTTTATAATAATATCATTGTATTGAGAAATCATAAATGCGATAAAAATAAGGATCACAATCCTCTTGTACTGGCACTGTTTTAAAAGTAGTCTTTGCATAAACATTCTTAAAAATCACTCGGTTGAAAAATAAATAAATTACTTACTAAAACGATAAAAATAGCATTGGGAGTGCATGAGGCACATGCAAAGCCAGTACAAAAGCCTATCAATTATTTTACAGCGTAAAGCTCGACAGTTTCCGAGGAGACTATTCATAACGGCCTGTGAACGTCGCTCGTCCTTCCGTCTCTTAGCAGCCATCGAGAGGAAAATTATACTTTGCTAAATAGCACACGATAGATCAAGAAAATTGACTACTGTCAGAGGTCACTACCGAAAAAACGCTTGGCTTCCGACTAAACTAATCGACATGCGTGCACAACTATTAGTTAACAACCCAAAATTAGTCAAATCAATACTCTTATTCGACTAGTTTTGAGAATTCGACAGCAGATTCATCATACTGAAACAATCTACCTCTTTTCTGACATCTTGCTACAACTGCAGCAATTGCTACACAGAGGGCAATAAAAATGACTGCTGCTGTAACAAGGGATAAGACTAATGTTGCTGTTGTAGTACCTCCAATGGAAGGATTGTTAGGGTTACTGTCCATTAAAAGTGCCGGTTCATGACGAGGTTTCGTCGTTATCACTGACTTTCCAGTTTGCACGGATGCATTTGTATCTGTGAAAGAAGCATACTCATAATGTTCAGCTCCAAAAGTTAAATTTGATCGAGTTCAACGAATCTACCCAGTTTTCTATGAATGGTCTTTGTACCATTGAAGAATAGTGCAGTAGATACGCATATTTACCTTGCAAAAATCTATACAATGTTTGTATATTTAATTCCACTACATATATCTCAGACCCATCCTCTGTAACTGCTATGTCATGTGGCCTATCCATGTCGTGCCTTGGGCCAAACTGAGACAGCAATTCTCCAGTAGGTACATCAACAACAAATCCTTTTACATGCACTTTGTAATTTGAAGCAGGACCATTGATCAAATAAAGTTTATCTTTAGCATACGCTACACTGTAAATCTTTGTACCGATTGTGGGATGCCTATATTCCTTTTGGAACGTCCCATTATTTGCAGAGAACGATAACACTCTACCGTTTTCTCTGTCAGCGACAAATATTAAGTTGTGCTCACTGGCAAGAGCCAACGCATGTGGCACATAGAATGCATTCGGTGGAGGAGCTTGCATATACATACTTTCTACAAATTAAGACATTTCTGTGATATATCATCGTAATCTGTGTTATCTTCTAATCAAACAGGATAAGTTGATAAGAACTATCATCTAAAATAATTCATTTCCTACTGGCCTTACTGGGCAGATGTAACTTGATTTTTTTATATATTTTCACAAATAGCAAGACCTTGAATTTTTCCAAGGTGAAAAGAAGCTGGTCAGTGTGCATAAATTTGGAAATAAATCTTTGCTAAATCATTGATTCACTGTTAAATAATAGTTCTTACTGATCAGCCTTGCGTGGCACAAGTAAAAAGGTACCTGCTCCTCCCCACGGTCGCCCCCACTGCAGAATTTTCTCTCCTTTCGAATTGAACTTAATAATTCTAGAGTTGCAGTAACCATCGCTGACAAAAAAGTCACCATTACTCTGTACAGCAACTGCTGTTGGTTTGCAAAAATGTTTGTCATCGTTGCCAGGATGTAACATTTCTCCAAGAACCAAAGAAGGTTGGGGGTCATAATTATGCAACATATTGTTAGCATTACGAGTATTATGAAACTTGCTTTCCAAGTTGTAGTGCCTTTTTCTTAACTGTTTCACTTTCATCACCGATATGTCTTCGGCATCAAATTTAAATACCTGATGTAAAGCAACATCAGTAACCCAATAGTTTCCATACGAATCAATCGTTAAGCCGTGTGGCAAATAAAACATATTTCTACCCCATTCTAGTAACTTTTTCCCAGACTTATCCAGAAGGATTATAGTATTTACTGGAATTGGACCATCATTTGGAAAGTACTTATTGTTCTCATCGAATGTATTGGCACCCCAGATGCGTGAACCTCTATGAAACACCCCTATGTTGCCAGTAGGGTCTATTGATACTGCAGATATTTGTCCAAACTTTAAATTATGTGCCCAGTTGGAATCCCATTTTATGTCTGTAGATTAAGTATTCAAATATATTCATATATGCAGAATGTCTCAGTGACTCTTATTAATAACATAAGTAAATGCTTGTGGGACAAATTGTTTGGTTTCGAAGAATACATATTATTATGCATATCATCCTTTTTCAGTCACATTTCTTGAAATTGAAATGGATTATACTAAATATGTAAACCTTGAAAGATATGATTACAAAATCTATGGCCTTGTAAAAAAACAGAATTCACATAATGTATGCTCTTTGGACCAAACAGTTCATTCCGGTATTAACAGTATGAGCTGTAAAAGAATATTGTTTGTATCATTGATAGAGCCAGAAGTATTGCTTCGTAACAGAGTTGCTAAACATATACATATGTTCCTAAATTTTAGACTCCTCTTATAGCAATATGTGATATGTGCATATCATTATGCAGAACGTAATATTATACTTACTTTTATCTAATCCATCAGAGGAGTCCGCAACAGAATTTGTACCACTTTCAGAGACATGTCCCGTGTTAGATACTAAATCTGTTTGCGATGTCAACGATCCCTTATCTCTGTCGCTTGTGTCAGTATACTCGTCTTCGTTTAAATCAAACTTCCTGTCAGGTAACTGGAATGCCTTGTGCTATAAGGAGAATGATCGATCAATTGCTAATTATATGCTTTTTACTTTAACCTACGGTGAACATATAAATTCTGTAGTCATAAAATATTTGTGTACCTGCTGCTTCAGATAGTTTTGGTAGTCAGCATTGACAAGGTTGCAAATAAATAAAACAGAAATGCAACAGGCAATGTCATGCTGTAGAGACATCATCTTTAGACGCCACAGGCATTAGACGCTCTTGTCTTCGTAAAATTTCATTCGAACTACCCTTAGTTATTCGTTCGAGTCTCTTTTTTGCAACATCGTCTTCAGAAATTAGGTGCCAAACGCAGATATACGAGTTACTAACTTCTCTCAACGCCACGCGTATGTTCACTGACCATCACTGACGTATGCAACAGGGAGAACACGGATAGCCATCTGACGGCAAACCGACGGAATATGTCCAGCAAATACGATTATGTCTATAAGGAAGTTCTTGAAACTAATCTATACTGCTTATTTTTACAATAGCCCAAACATAAAAATAATGTTTTAAGAATTTCTGCGTTTGCAATGAAATGCTATCGCTAATGATATTGTGAAATTTATTTCACAAACTGGGACGCACGATGTTTGCGAAATATGCACGAGAACTAGAACTTATGCTACTATATGGAGTATTGATTAGCTTTCCTACAGATTAGTTACGTTTTATGCGCCTCGCGTTTCAAATACATCAGCTGCGTTACAGTGATCTTTTCTCTTAGAAGGCCAATATACTTTATTGACGGTCATTTTCAAGAATACATTTAAAAAAAATGTAATCAATCAATCATAATATAAGCTTGTCGATTGATTTACTGCAAACGTAATAAATAAAACAATCCATTTAGTATAAGATTCAAATTATCGATTTTGATGGATTAAATTTAGCAAAATGAAAATGCGAAGTGAGGTTTACTGCTGAACATAAATTAAACAATTGTTCTATTGTAGCGGCGGTAGAGTGTGGCATATATATATATATGTTCGCACGAATTTATGGGTTCATGTTTGTTATTCTTGCATAATGGTAATAAATTTATGTAACTATCTATTACACTTTTGCCACCTCGACAAATGAAGGTGATTTATGAAACGTACCGATGTAAATATACTTATACTTATATGTGTGTGAACCATTTGTTGCATCCGAACCCATTTTTCCCACAGTTGTGTTTCTTTTCCAACAATTCGCGCCTTTCTTAGTTAACTAATTTTAAATTTAAAGGCGATTTCGCGCATCTATTCTACATCACAGCAGAGAGGAACAGAAATGCGCACGCCTGGGCCAGACCCTGTGTTATTCAGCGGCGCCAAAACTGGGCCCAGTGGGCGTCGTAACCGACGAGATACTTCGTCGGTACAGAAATTTAGGTGATCCCAGATCCACCCTGAATACGTTTCTCCTCAGTAGTTGAAGTTTAGACCATATCACAGAGTAAATGAGGGCACACAACCCCGTGCAGTTATGCTTAGATGCGTTCCCGCGGGGGGAATGGGCCTTACTGATTCTAGGACTCGCGACTTAGAGGAGGAGGGGTTTTTAGGGGGTATTTAACATCTCGAGCCCCTCACGGCGTACGGAAATGTATTTTCCCCTCCACCGGTTAAAAAAAAAAAAAGAGTAAATGAGAGTGCTCACGCCCGGGTTTTGCCCGTGCCACTTTTGTTTGCACATTATGTTTAGCCTGGAACAGCTCCTACATCATCTTTAGCATGGAACAGAACCTACATCTTCTTTAGCAGAACACAGAACCCACTTTACTACTTACTACATCTGTGACCAGGACCAGAACTAGTTCAACCAAAGCTTCGGGCACCGACGTCTCGTCGGTGTCTAAGGATTGAAGTCTGACGTAGTTCATTCGCTTACCGCACTGATTAGGTAGAGGGCGCAGCAAAAGTATTGATCATTAGCGTCATCGGTACTTCAGATTTACTGAATACAAAACCCATTGCTTAAAAGTAAGCCAGCTCGCCGAGTTCTATTTCATACTTTTCTGTCAGTTCTGAAGTAATTTATTTGGTTTGAGTCTTTTATGTGTCTCTCAGTGTCGGCAGATTAAAAATTCAACGTTATGGAGTGCCCTAACCTATTCCGAGAGTTTCTACAGTCTTGTCAAAACGGATGTTTACCTAGAGTAGAAACTCTAGTATCGAAACATAACATCTACGATTGGACAGTTCTCCGACATTCCAGTTCCGGCGACAGTGCGCTGCACGTTGCGGCGCGCGAAGGTCATTTGAATATAGTTCGATACTTGTGCGAATCTTTTGCAAAGCCTGAATACAGAGTCGACGTCGTTAACAAAGACATGAAAAGGCCTCTGCACGAGGCAGCTCAATTTAACCACAGCGAGATCTTGAAGTATTTGCTCGAAAAAGGTACTCGACAGATATTTCTTCGAATTATTTTCCATTTTACGTGATGTTTGATTTTGAAAACATTCGAATTTTGAAGGTGCCGCCGTAGATTCCTTAAAGCGTGCTGATTGGACTCCACTCATGTTGGCGTGCACCAAAATCGGAAGCGAAGCCTGCAACTCCATAGCCGCGCTTTTGAATGCAAAGGCGAATCCATTGCTTCGAAACAAAGACGGGTGGACACCTTTGCATATCATTTGTCGCTCTGGCGATCTGAACGCTTTCGATTTGTTGCTCGAACACTCGCCTAAGTGCGTTAACGATAGAAGTAACAATGGCCGTAGCGCCGTGCATATTGCTGGTAATCAATCTATACTTACCGACAAATTAGCCATTCACAAATCAAAATGATTAACTCTAAGAGCGTGTTACTATTTTAAATATTTACTTTCAATTTATATTACATTTTTCTACAAATACATTAATTTTTGTAGAAATATCAACATCCTTGTAGGCCACTATAGATTATTTGCATTTGTCTTTTTGTTTTGTATTAAAGAGTTAATCAAGTTGGTTGATAAGCAGCTAAAAAATCTATTGTTGGTGAGAACAGATTTGATATAATTATTACGTTTGATTATCTCTAGCCTTTCACGGTCACGAGTCGTTAATCGAACGGCTCGCGTGTCTGAATAAAGATCTTCTGAATGCGAGAGATTCCTCCGGGTCGACTCCTCTTCATGAAGCAATAAAGGCAGGCCATTTAGCCGCAATAAAACGAATCATCGAATTAGGGGCGGATACAGCGGCTACTGACAACGTTGGTCAAACTATTTTACACGTGGCCGCGTTGACCGGAAACACCGCAGCCGTTCGACATATATTAGAACAAAATTTAATCGACATTCACGCGGAAGCGTTATTCAATGTGACGCCATTAGTCGCAGCGCGTAGGAGCAATCAAGTAGACACAATCAAATGTTTAATGGAATTCGGAGCTATAAAATAGGATCTTTTAATGAATTTGTTGTTTACATCAAAGTGTTTCATACCATTGCATTCATTTGTACAAATAAAGGTGCAGAAACATGGACCTCGGAATTCGTTTCTTTCTGTAAAAAACTTTCATTCGAAATCCCCAAATGTTTGGTAGTAGAATAACTCGCGCTTTAGTCAGAGATTGGTACACATTTATTTATCCTTTTTTCCTGTATCAGACAGTCTTAAAGAAGCATACAAAAATGAAGAAACGGAAGTTCTTAGAAAATCGGAGATACCAAGATTTTACATTCTTCTTGTTCGTCTTTGTTTTCAAATCTTCACTCGTCCTCGTCGTCTTCTTCGGTTTGTTCTTCGGATTGTGATCCCCTGTCTTTTCTCAGCGCGTGCATGCAGGCGATGGATTCCACAGGGAAAGAACTGTCCGCGTGTTCGGTTACCTTCTACTATCACTTACAACGAGAAAACATAACCGGTAAGATCACAGAATCGTCGCGAATTTGATACGTGGTGGAATCGCGCGCCGTTCTCCTCGAAATATTGCGGTTGCACGTAATCGTTGGCTCGTCAGTTCCAGGCGAAACGCTTTGGAACAAAGAAAACTATCCTGAATGTTTGTCAGCGGGTCGATAAGGAGCCGCAAATTGGGCTGGATTTTTGGAAAATGGGGAAGATTGGACTGAAAGACGGGGGACGCTGGCGACGTGTGCACGCGTGTCATCCTTTAGCTAATCCTTTATCTTATTCGAAACGAAACGTTATTAGACGCAAATTACATTCTTAAGTCATGAATCGTTGGCTGCGCACATGCGACGAAAGTTAACGAACAGATAGTGCGCACGATTAAAAGGAACATATCTCAAAAATTGACCGGTACACGGCTGTGTACTAAATAGGTGAAGGTTCGCGTCCGATTTGTCGCGTGAAAAAGGAGACAGGAGAAAAAGGTAGATGTGTGTGTATGTGTGTATCTTAGAGAAGAGAAAGAGAGAGAGAGAGAGAGAGAGAGAGAGAGAGAGAGAGAGAAGGAGGGGAGGATGTGATGGAGGGAGGATAGATTTAATATTTATAAAACAGCTAAAGATAAAACATGCACTGTATATCTGTCCATCTGATTAATTGTTGCACAATCTTAAAAGTTCCCCTTCTGGTCGTTTGTCTTTTCTCCTACAATCTCGCATGTTTTTTTTTTGTTTCCCTTTGTTGGTCTGTATTCTTCGTTTCCCCTGTGCCATTTTCTCTCACAACAGTTAACCTAACCGCACGGAGTCTACGAGTCCTGTCCGCTTCCCCTCCTTCTCTCTCTGGGTCAAATCTGCTTCCTGTTTCCTTCGTTCTCTTCCTTCTCGCTTTCGTTTCCCGTTCTCACTTTCGGTGGAGACTCATTATAAATATCCAATGATTACTTGGGCTTTCATTTAATGTTTTACTTCCTCGCTTAATTTATTTACACATTAACTAATTACGCAGTTTGGGGGGACTTAAGTTAACCGCCTCACGCATCCGCCATCACGATAATAGTCACTGTAATATTCACTACTTACTAGTAACTTGTCTTATCTAGCGTATTTTCTTCTGTGTCACATCGATCCGCTCGTTTTCTCGTTTCACCGCACGCATTCTGCATTCTGGGCACACTTTCACTCTCTCTCTCTCTCTCTCTCTCTCACTTTCTCTCTCTCTCTCTCTCTTTCTCTTTTTCCATACACTTTTCCATTTACATTACAAGTGTTGAACATGTACAAAGCCCTATTTACATTATATACACCTTGCTTCGAGATTTCCCGACGATAAACGCTATCTCTCTTTCCCTTTTCTCACGCAACAAATCTTCAAGAGACGCGATGCCACGAGGGAGTGCTACTTGCTCGTTCTAGATATATTTTCCCCATGTTCCCATAGTTCTCTACAGAAAAATCAAAAGCTATTGACGAAGAAGGCTGTACTCTCATGATTCCGGAGATTTCAAAACGAAAATCACAATAGGACACGAGCCACGAAACATCCAAAGATTCGTTCAATCAGATAATGGACGCTGGACTCGAATAGTGCCCGTGGCAGAAAATATTCGATCGAAATCGCAAACATGATTGCCGAAAGGATTACTGGAAACGAAGAATAGTGCATCATTTGTAATAAATGTGATAATCATATCAGCAGATGTTAAGGATATCAAAAAATAAAATGACAAATGCTTCTGTCTCCTCACCAAATGTGTTTTAGTACTCTAGACGATACAGATGACGATTGAGATGGCTGAAAATTTGTTTTCAACACTTAAGGATAGTTAAACGTTCGCTTAAGCAATTGTCAGACTTTCTCATTTGACATTTTACAAAAAAAACCAGATATATTCAAATAATTTCTGTACATACCACGAGTTTTGTCATCGGATGTGTCTATCGTGATCAAAGAAATTAGCAACTTTCGTTTACGCGAAGAATTATAAGAAGATACGTTCGTCTTGTTTGATCGAATATCTTTCGCCAGGGGTATACAAAAAAAAAAAAACTCGAAATCGAGTTCGCAAGAAAATGCGAATTCGCTTGCCTTATCATTTTCCTCGATCGAGTGACGAACAAGTAGCACGACCCCGTGCCTGTACATGTATGTGTTCTTTTCATCATCGATGGCCCGCCGGTTACACCGTGATCGATACAGAGAAATAGGATGGGAAGTAACGAAAAGAATCGGATATGCAAATCGTAAACCGGTCACCTCTGTTCACCAGGCAACGGCGAGTTCCGAATGTAGCCCCCGTCTGGCTCTCGTACGCTTCATTTCCTTGTCTCTATCGATTACGATAAGTCGAACGGATGGAATGTGGCTGCATTTACGATTATATATCTGGCAGTAGTCGTTTCGCGAGCAAGATCTTTCACTCGTACAAAAATCTTTACGACTGGCTGGCTCGCGGACATTATCGTCGTCGTCGCGACCCTAAACGCTGCCGAACGGTCGCTGAAACTTGCGCCCGGTGATCAACGATCACCTACGCGCGCGTCGAATAATTGAAACCTTAAAATGTTAAAAACGGAACGTCGTCGTCACGCACCGCAACGCATCCCGGAGGAAGAGACGCGTTCAGTGGATTCGTTTTGTCTCGAGCACCATTCGACGCCTCACGCACCCGCGAGTTGCATTTAATTGACTGAAAAACGTACACGCCGCGAGTGTGACTGTGAACGACAACGAAGGAATGTACAAGTGGAAGGAAGGAAATAGTACGAATAAGTTTGTCCGAGAAGCGTTTCGCGATCCGGCTACCCACGGTGACGGCACGTGACGATCTTCGATTTGAGACATTTAACGCTGGCACGATCTACGGATGCGAAACAAGACGGCAAGAATTTACGTGGCTCGAAACTGATATCGTACGCTCGCTCCACCGTGAACGGACACGGCTCTTCGGTCGCTTTGTTCTACCCGCTGAACGCTTGTGCGGAACGGCCTGCGCAAAACCAGGATACCGCGAACGGGTCTTCATCTTCTCGCCTACGCCAGAATGAGCAAATCGCGTTCCGCGCCCAACGATCGGCGGAAACGTCCGTACGCTAACTATAGCTGGTACCCTTAACACGCTGATTATCGCTAGTTTTTATAATTCGCCTATAGAGTTAGTCGTCTTAACGTACGATCTGCCGGAGAGAAAGATCACGGCCGGTCCGGCTGAGCAAGGGAATAAATTAAGAAAGTCGCGTCGCGGTCACGAGCACAGCGACACTTCGGAAATCATCTGCGTACTCAACATACTTATTCTTCAATGAAAAACGCTGCTATCAAAGTCTTATTTAGGTTTGTCATTTAGTTTCTGTCTGGGTCTGTTTACTACTCTTTCCCCTTTAAAATCACAGTAGTGCACCGTTAAATTTACACGAGCCAGTCCCGCTCTTCTCCAACAAATCACTTGTCGATGCCTCGAGCTTTTACCTCGGTAAACAAAGACAGAGGATGACTACAATGTAAAGAAAGGAGACGAAAAGAACCGATGTAAAAATTTAACCGAGCATGACTATTGATCGTCGTCCGCTTTTGAAGCATCCCTGTGCCGACTCGCGTGTCGTCGAATCTTCGTCTCGCGAAAGAATGCTCGTTCTAAAATGAATTTGGCAGGTTTTGTTCGCTTGTGGGATCGGTTAATCCGGCGGAATAAACGTTGAACGTGGCTAAGAAACGCATTGTTCATGCTCTTGGCTAATTAACTGAACAGTGTGTGTTGTGTGTCTATTTTTTCGAGCCGCATCGGTCCGGGAGGAATACCGAGCTGCGGCCGGTCCCTTTTCGATCGCTCGATATTCGTCCGCCGAGTACACCTCTTTCCATTCGTCGACGAAAGATCTTCTTGCAAGCATAGAACGTCGCCACCTGGATCCGGCGATCGAGCCTCGAGGATCCATGGCATCCGATCGGTTCGACCGGGTGCCGGGAGATATCTCGCGACCCCTCGATCGCCGATCCAACGATTCACGATCGCTAATTATACATTAGATAACACTCACGGATGATAAAAAATAAATAGCGCGCGGGTTCCCTTAGTTACACATTAGATTACGCGGTATTACGACATATACCTTTTTGTTTTTTAAAAAATAGTAAAAAACAGTGACTAAGTTTTTTCGCTTTTTCCACGTCGCTCGGAAAATCGCTTTGTATCACTATGTATAGTATACGTATGCGTGTGTATTCGTACGTTTACGGCTGCGTCTCGCGCATATTCTTTCTCGCTCGATCGTTACTCTCTTTGAATGATAAACGTGTAATATACACGCATACGTATCATATCGTTACTGTATACATACATATACATTTATATATATATATATATAATTTTTTATTTATAAAAATAACATTCTGGGACTAAAACGTAACGTTCCAAAGCAATGTACAATGAGGAGCTGGCTGAGACGATCGATAAAGGTACCTTAGCCCTGTGTGTTTTTTTTTCAATTTTCATCCTCCGGCGAGGGAGTTCCTTATTTCGCTGGCCGGTACTCGCGGAGATAATCGCGTTCCCGATCACATCCACGGAACTCGAGGATTGATCCCGGCGGTCCTCGTCGGCGATCGAGCGAGAGTTCGCCGGCGCCGCGATAGATCGACGCGTCAGGAGTAACTATCTACGATGCGATCACTAATATAATGCGATATTGCGGTTAAGTAATTACACGATTCCTTTCTCTACGTCTCGGGGACAGCAATCCACGATATGTCACTAACGTTTGCGAGACACTCGAAAGTAGACAAAAGCCTAGCCCCTTTATCGAGTCGTCACTGATCCCCTGGGAAACGGGGATCGCGATCGAATCAGCGCCGGTACCGTTAACGAGGAAACGACTTGCACGCGTTGAAACGTCTCCGATCCCGACGACGATATGCCTAGACTGATCTTCCCGGTCGAACCACGGAGAACCGCGACGCGCCTTCTCGTTAACGAAGCGGGCTAGCATCGACGATCTCGTCGAGGAACGATTCCACGACCGCGACGAGGACGAGCTTCGAGGCTTGAAGGAAGGAAGCCGCAAAAGCTTTGTACGAGGCTCTGAATGGAGCCTGTCTCCTCGAAGCCTGTCCCGGTAGAACCAAAAGAGGACTCGTCACGTTTTATCGTTCTCCGCACGACACTCGTCACTGTGAAACCAATCCCGAACGCACGTTTCGACGGTACAACGACGACTTAGCCTAGGCAGAGGTCCGTCGCGAATTCTATGTCGCTCTAGAATCCGATTGCCAAACGGGTCACACGCGTCGGCAGCCACGCGGTTATAACAGAAACGGAAACAAAGTAATAGGAGGCCGATCTGAGACGGCCCTGGGCGATCGCTATGGCTAGAAACGGCGGCGTGGTCTCCTAGCGGTCAGCCGTCGTTTGCGTTTGAGCTAAAAACGTTGTTGTCCCTTGTACGGGAACGCGGCCTGAGACACACCGGTTGCTCCGGAATCGTGGGCTTCTTCAGGAACGAACCACCGTCGTCGTCGGAGGGCTGTCAGACCCTCGTTCGTGGGAAGGACGTGGCATCTGGATCCGTCGACGTATCGTCCAGCCACCGAAACCAAGGTGCCTGGACGGCGGGGAGCTGGTTGTCCGTCGTCCTTGCGCAGGAAGACCATGAGGACGACAGAATCCTGCCACCGTGGTATTCTAACCAGGGACTTAGTATTTTTATACCGGTGTACGTATAACTTTTTCCACCGGTATTACATCGTCTGACTTAAAACCGGCATCGTCTTGGTCACACCGGTGTTAGGCCAACGAGGCTCTACCGAAACAGATATACCACCGACAACCGAAATACCGATATTCTTCGGTTCTTTCTATTATAGATTGAACGCATCATACTCCAATGCCATATGTCAAGAACAACCAAACAGAATTTGATTTAGAGGAAGTAACTAGGTTGTTGGATTTTAGAATTATCCGATTTTATCCTGGCATTCGTTTAGAAATTTCTACCACAAGCTTGACTCGGTAATACGATGAAGAATAGGAAGAGATTGAAACATGAAAATGTGATTCGTTGAAAATTTCATGGGTCTCGAACGAGATGATATCGGTATTTCGGTGTTCCGGTATCTACGAGGGTTATGAAGGTATAGCTGAAGAATGCCGATATAATACGGGTATTATACGTGTCGGTATAAGTCCCTGATTCTAACACTCGCTGTAGGAAGGCGGCGGTATCCCGCGGCCGGTGTACATGTCCGTCTGCGGCTGCAGGTGACAGACGACCGTGTGTCCGTCGAGGACGGCGACTGTCCTCGTGTGATCCTGCTGAGGCGGTATCCCGTAGGAGGCGGGAAGACGAGGCAGCTCTCCTCGCTCGTACCTCGCCTGCTGCTTCCGCAGCTTGTCCCAGCAGGCGTTCAAGTTCAAGGTCCTCTCGATCGCTGGGCTGTACTCGGACGGGTCGTAGTGCATGTTGCCCCCGCCGCCACGGTCCGTCAGCGTTTGCCCGTAGTGCACCAGGTTCCTGTCCGTGGCGGGCGAGTAAGGTATCAGCGGCCTGTGATCGCCGTAACTCCTCGACGACTGCCTGCTCATGTCGCTCTGCCTCCTGCCGTCCTCGTCGGACATGTCCGAGACTTGGATCTCTCCTCCACCGCCGCCGACGCCTGCCCGTTCTATCTCCTCGTACACCGGGTCGTCCTCGTTCGCCAGGCCCCGCGGCAGATGCACGTGCTGGCCGTGATGGCCATGCAGCTGATGATGGCCCGGCCCGTTCGCTCTCCCGTCGATGATCTCCGTGTACGTGTGATTGTACGGCATTGCCGCTCTCCTGCCTCCGCCCGTGGTCCTCGTGCCGCTGATCTCGTTGTTCTCGTTAATGCCTCGCCCGGCTCGGTTCCGTCCCGAGTGACCCAACGTCAGGGTGTTGTGCGTCCTCGGTGAGTCCTCCTGCTCGGAGCCGCCGTGTCCAGAGTCGCGGGAGTACGATTTAAAAGAAATGTTCTGTGGGAAAGATAGAACCTGTTAAGCGGTCTGAGTTGGGCAAGAAACGTCGACGGTTTGAACAGAAAATGAGTGGTGTGTATGGGTCGGGGACTGCGTCGAGATGACGTGAACACGCTGATCCTTGCGCTTCCAACATCCTTAGGGTGGACTCATACGGGCGAAGATTCCAGGCGACGTCGCCGAGAATTGTAAATTTCGACCGCTGGTTGACAGGTCGGAGCGGTGCGTAATGTTCCAGGGGGTCCCCCAGGGTCCTTTAGGACAACTACCGATAGCTCTCCTTTAAGACATCATGGATATAGGAAACGTTGGTGTGGGTTCTTCGTAGAGTGGGTACGAAATAACTTTGTCAAAAATTGCAATCGATCGGTATAGTAGAAGAAATACTAAAAATTGCATTTCACAACTTTTTTATGTGGGCCTGTATTGAAAATTTAAAAAATACGTTTTGTAGGTCTGTGTCAGTTACCGATCGATTGCAATTTTTGACAAAGTTATTTCGTACCCACTCTACGAAGAACCCACACCAATGTTTCCTATGTCCATGATGTCTTTAAGGAGAGCTATCGGTAGTTTTCCTAAAGGACCCTGGGGGACCCCCTGGAACATTACGCACCGCTCCGACCTGTCAACCAGCGGTCGAAATTTACAATTCTCGGCGACGTCGCCTGGAATCTTCGCCCGTAAGAGTCCACCCTAAGGGAAGCTGCGAAGCGCAAGGCCCCGTTTCCGCGGCATCGGTCAATCGTACAGTGGAGCGAGTCCCCGAAAGGTTCACGCAGCCGGGAGCTCGTTCCATGCCGATCCACGAGCTCGCATGCATGGGCGGAAAGGGATGAGTGAAAAAATTCCGTACGTGCTGTATGATATGTACAAATACTCGCGTCATCGACATGTCTCATAATCCGGATCCATTCTTCCTCTACTGAACGTAAACGAAACACACGCATACAGAACTAACGCGGTCGATGGCAAAGAAAACATTTGTTTATTGTACTTGTTTGTTTGTGTTCGCGGCAGGAGAGAGTCTAGCATCTCGCGGCCGTTGAACGTCTTTCTCGAATTTCATCGGTGAGAATGATCGACACGGACACGATGACGGGCGAGAGTAGTTTTCATACGTTTCGACGATGGAGTTCGAAGAGACGTTCGCGGCGGCGAACGAGAGACAGGGAATTGGACGAACATTTCTCTTTGGGAACAGTTTTCCCCACACCTCCATGCTTTCCCGAAGGTCCTTCGGTTGGGTTCTATCGGAATCGGCGAGGTGTTTTCTCTCTAAGTGTGCAAATTGTGTTTCTATAGGTGCTGGTACAAAGTACGAGAACGAGTGAACGAACGAACGTTAAACGAACAAAACGGCACACCATGCAGTGAACGGAAAACAGAGAAAAAAAAACGTGTGGTGAGCGTAGTTAGAGAACAGAGTTAGAATGAAGAGAGTAGAGTAGAGAGAGAGAGAGAGAAAAAAAAGGAAAGTTTCGATCGTAACAAAACGACACTGGCGAGCGTGTGTGAGGCGAGCGTTAGCTGCGGTGAGTTAGTTACCTTCCACATGAGGTTTTTGTTAAGGTGGCCCCAAGTGGCGGTGGCAGATTTGGGGATATTGGGAGCTGAGGGTAAGAAGGCGTGTCGGGCGTACGGCAGGGTGGCCACGATGTGAGCCTCTGTTGGAGAGGATTCACCAGGCACTGTAACTGCCGGTTGCCTATCGACTATCGCCCAGCTTCGACCGGACGCCAAGTACTGTAAAAATCGAACCATTCGCCGTTCCCTCTTAACCCTTCGTTTACTGACTCGTCGTGTGGAAGAGGGATGGGGAAAGCGAATCGGTGTGTACGTGTCGATCGAACGCTCGCGGCGTGTTCCAGGGAAGAATCGAGCTACGTCCGCGCGAGCGCACTAAGAAACTCCAACTCCCAATATGTGTAAACTGGGAGACACGTCGTCAAGGCGAAAAGTTATTCGAACAAAACTGACAATTAACCCTTTAAACCCTCACCTTCCCGAAGAATCATAGAAACAATGTGACTTTGGTTACGGAAAACGATGAAATGATGTAAGGATGGATTAATTACATGAAAGATATGCAAGAGGGTTAATTGCGTATTCGAATAGCAGAAACGAAAGTTCTCTCCTTTTTCGACGAATCTACACTCGCGAGGATGTGTCCGATGATTGTCAGTATTAAAAGGCTGAAGCGAGTGATGAAGCTGCTGCGGCGGGTTTGTGTGTCGGGTTAGCGAAGTTTGCGTCATAGAAATGAATCAGTTCCACTACGTTGTTAGAACGGCGGATTAAGCGACTGTTTACCGGAGTTGTCTGAGCCCTTAAATCACGGTAATTCGGTCCATCGAAAGTTCCCGGGGCTGTCGACCAGTAAACAAAGGGTTGCTCGGATCTCTCGAAACCGGCAAAACACCTTGCCCCATCTTTAAACACGTTTTTCGTCGGAATTGAACCTGCAGGAAGGAAATGTTTGAATATCGTGCGACACAGTTTCTCGGGTGGGAAGTTCGAGGCCCTTTCGGAAGCGTCAGATACGGGACTGGCAAATCCTGACGGTATCTCGCGGAGCCGCGATGCTCGCCGGAAACCTAGCGGATTTAACTCGTGCACGAGTTTGGCGAATCTACGACGAAACGGAGTTGAGATACGCGACATCAACACGCACACCGTCGACGAACCAAGAGATCGCGACCGTTCTCTCTCCTCTCCGCGAACGTAGACGAGTCACGCGAGGTCCACGATCGGGACTTCCGGTCGTCGGCCGCGCGATTCCTTCGATCCCGTCGAAGTCCTTTTTCCCCATCTAGATGGACGCGCAACGTGGGATTTCCTGGCAACCGATTATTAAAATACATAGAGTTTAATAACCGTCATCACAGAGCGGCGCGTCGAGCTCGTCTCCGGCCCCTCGGGATTCTCGTTACGATTGATACGATCGGATTATAAAATGAGACGTTCCGCGACGTCCCGCTGATCCGGATATAGCCTGCAGCCTGTGATTAGCCATTTTTCTTGCCGCTTGTCCGAGTAATGAGGCGGTCGGGCAAGGTGTGTTGCGACACGGAGCGCGAGGGAACGAGTAATCTTTGTTTTCTTCTGATCTTCCTTTTAACGAGGCTCGGTCAGGCGTTGGCATTATTTCACGAAAATATTTATTTCGTTATTATTATTTCAATTATTCGTCGACACATTTTTCTTGGAGCTGTACCGAAATATTTTGTATATCAACGAGATTCTTATTTTATCTTGTCACCGAGCGAATGTTTCCATAATGTCTTTTGCGTACGCTTATCTGCACATAAATTTACAAAGTTTAATACTGATGAAAACTATATGGTTGAACAATATATATAACTCGGATGGAAACTTATTATTTGTTACTTTTAGACTTGGTTTTAAATGAAATTTGCCCGAATCTGAGAGCCGGCTGCTCGTTTGCCGACACAGAACCGTGTCAAGACTGGGTTGACCGTTTTCACGGGAAATACTATAATGCTGATCACCGTTCTGGAAGCGTGGGACCTAAATCAAATTAATACCCCGCCCATGAATGTCGGGAGTGATATCGTCGTTACCGGTTTGTTTCCTTCGCCTTCTTTATGTGTTCAGGGTATCTGGCAAAAATGCGGAACCCAATTGTCGCTTCTTAATGCAACTGCATATTTTTTTCAAAAATTGAATAAAATTGATTGTTTCGAATGTACAGTAGACTTCATTTATGACTTCAGAAATATGATTTCGCCATTCAAATAATAATCCCAGAAGAAACAACTACGTCACCTTATTAATATATAATCATATCATGATAACGTTCAAAAGCAAAAAAATTCTCACTACATATAGGCAGCGGATCTTTATGCAACATAAACATTTTCCACCTGGATCGCAACAAACTAGAATGACATCTAAATTCTTCCAATATTTTTACTGCTTTAAACGAACATCTACTCATTTTCGTCAAAACTGCATAAAATGTGATGCCTATTGATAAGTCAAGTGTTAATAAGTTAATGGTACTGAATGAAAAACAAAACTACCCAACGCCAATAAAAAATCGAAACTCCTCTCCTGTGTTGACTGTATAAGAGGGAGCTCGTATTTACCGAAGAGTTTAACGCCAAAGGCTGTTCGATTAAAAGAAACATTCGCTCGATGATGTACCGTGTACATTTGCGCCGGACACCCCGTAGAATCCCCAGGGACTTTAACGCGCGAGCACAAACGATCGATGGAAAGGAGCGGGTCCTCGGAGGACCGGCTAGATCGTTAGAGGCTTCGGTGATCCGTGTTACCCTGTCTTTCGCGCCTCCCGCCGCGCGAAAACGCGCCAGGTGTTAATTAGCGGAACGTACGATGCGAGAGGGGTAGAGAGAGAGAGAGTCCGGAAAAAAGTTTTAGGGGGTGGGGGGGGGGGGCGGGAGAAAAAAAGGAGAGAAGTGTGTGTACGCGTGTGGGTGTGCGTGCGAGTATATAGTATATATACGGTGTGGAGCAAAAGTGATCGTGGAGCCGTGCGTGCGTGCGTGCGCGCACGTGTATGTGTCAGATGCAGAGGAGGTGTGAGAGAGACGTGACGGATTGGTCCGCGCTGATTTTTCTCGTCTCTACATTTTTCGCTGCCTTCGCGCGGCTAAGTAACCGGTCTTGTACAGGTGAGTGGTCCGGGGGACGCTCTGCATTTTTTCGGACTGCGAGCCGAGTCGAACCATTTGACGGAAAAGCAACAGCGCGAGAACCCGATGGTCAAGTCGGGTTCGGGATGTCGTCGGGTCGAGACGAGTGGGTTTCTCGAAAATTTCCAGATTCCCGGTATACTCGAAAATGCAGAAATTTTCGAGAACCCGTCCCGGCTCGAGATATTCGGGTTCCCGCACACCTCTAAAGAGCAACGATCGACGTTGATCGAACGACTGCTCGGCTGTGCGCCCGGCTTAAAAGTATCGTCACGTGGGCAGAACTCTAGAAGATGTTTTTATTCGCGAGTGTGACGGAAACGATTCTCGCGTTATGCAAACTCCCATCGAATTCTGCCCGCGTACCGTGTCGGTAGGAACATCATTCTCGCTCCGTACATTACGAATCTTTCGGAACGTATGCGCTCTGTTCAGCGGTGCATGGAAATTCGTTGAAATTTATTCGCCGGGTAATTGCGTTGCTAGTCGGCTCCGCGCATCGGTGCTGCGAGTAAAAAGGACTCGATAAGCGACGAACAGGTTTGCGAGGAAGCTACGACCAACTCGCCGGAGCAGATGTTGTCGGTTGGAATGTAGGAACTCTCCTGTTTAGGTGTCGCAGTAGTCTCAGCCTGCCGTTTCATTAAACCGTTTTTCTTGCTCCATGCGCGACGGATACCGCGGATACTGGGGAAAAAAACTTTACGGTGTAACTGTCGAAAATTGATCCGTATGGAATGTTAATTAAGGAGAATTTCGTGAAATTCGGCGTTCTGCAGATCTTTTGCGAATATTTACGAGAATATTTAAGAGATCGACTCAATTGCAGATTCAAAAAAACATACTAATTTACGAAATTTGCTCGTGTAGCATTCTACGAGGAAAATAAAACGAAAATGAGAAATAATTCGGAACAGTAAAATAGGCTGTCTGAGCATTGCGCATCACTTCTACTTCTTCAGCATTATCCTCTGTTTTTCTATTGTTAGCTTTTCGTGTAGAATCACTCTTCGCGCCACTAGGTACACATCCTGTGTATCGAGCTGAAATTAGTTTTTAATTACGATAAACTTGAAAGTCATCCTTCCTCGAACCTTGTTCTTTGATATTCGTCAAATATTTGCTCGCTTATTCGATTAGTATTACAGGCGAAAAATCGCGTGCACGAACCAGCCACAACAGTGTTTATTCTCCAAATCTAAAAGATTTACTATCCTCACCTTTCCACGGAATAATTTGCACCTGAACACACGTAATCAACATATTCCTTCCATTAGAGTGACTGGTCACTCCTTTTCGAGCAACAGTAATCTACAGGAATGATTTTCTAATGTTTTCAGGACTAAGAGTGACGACATACATGTAATGAATAGCGAACACGTGAAACAAGATATAGAAAATGTAAGTTGAACTTGCGCTTTCGGCGAATACTTTTCAGCGTCGCAGATTTGGAGAGTAATAGCTGGTTTAATGGAAATTCGTGTTGCGATCGTAACTCGCAAGTGCAGCCGGCGTACGGAAAGGGTGAAAGTGTCGCGGGCAGTAGCCGTCAGATACGCAGCTGCGGAGCCGATTGTAAATCACCGATGTTACAGATTCGTTACGTCTCTCGTGCGTGTGCCACGGCGTAGAGAAGCGGTTCGTTAACGATCCGGAACATCTGAAATAAATGGCGAGCGCGGAGGGGCGCGCGCAGCCCGCCACGGACACTGGAATATCAAAGTATTTCGTAGGGAAGAGTGGAAGAGGGTACAAAGTAGCCAGCAACCGCGTTACACCAAACCCAGAGCCAGATAAGAAGCACGAAAATCACCATTTGTTAGTAGGAGGTCTTGCAAATAGTACGTTCGCGTGTGTACAGGTGTGCAGAGCCAAGCGAGAGAACGTGCTTGGTAGATTTCGGCCGATGCTCGTTGTACTAAATGCTTACCACGTTTCGTTAACGTCGTCGGGGAACGACGTTCTCTTTAAACGACTCTCCAAAAAACAACGGAGAATAGAGAGAGAGAGAGAGAAGAAAATTATCGAATGATTTCGCGCATCGAACGAAAAATCGGCGAGTTTAACGACGCGCTGAATTTGCGAGATGGATGACCGAACTATATAATTGTCGTTCGCCGTGATTCGTCATTTCCACTCGTTGAACACGGGTCCGGAGTCTAGTAATCTCTAAATCCGATAGAGTCGGCCAACAATTGGCAATAAATTTTCACGGGGAAACACAACGCGGCGCGCACGCGGCGCGTACTTATCGTTTCATCTGCAACAGTTGCATCGATGTTTTGTCGTATATACAAAACCACGGTACGAGCACGTTCGATAATTTCTCCTCTCTTTTTTTCCCCCGTTTCCGCTCGTCCAACTCCATACAGCAGACGGCCGTTCTCTCCCCCTCTCTCTCTCTCTCTCTGTTTCTCTCGCTCCCCTATATATTACCCTGGTTCTCCCTCTCTGTCTGTCTCGCTCTCTACGTCTTTTTAAATTCTCTTCGCAACGAACGCGCGCGTATAGGGTCGAAAGAGTGGAACGGTTCGTTAAATGCCTTTTTAGCTCGCCCCGTTCCAGAGGCAGCGCGCGTCCGAGGCGGCGAAGCGATTCCCGGTGACGTTAAAAAAGTGTTTCTGGCACGCGCCACTTTTTCGAGCGTTACGCACGGCGATTCGAGAAACGGAACTTCCCTCGACTAGAAGGGTCGAAGACACCCGCACTTCGCAATTTATCCTGCAACAGACTTGGGGTAACACATTAACAAGAAAGACGAAGAACAGGAAGATGAAAGGAGAGCAGGCCCCGCGGAAGACGACGCGCGGAGGGCGACTCACTCGAATTAGCATATACCGGTGAAACGAGGGTGGTTAGAACGGTTAACTAGACCGGCGGGGGCGTACGCGGAACCCCCGCTGCGGTTTCTACGGTGGATTCCATTCGGATTCAGAAAACTCATTCGTGTACGAAGCTATTTCAAGGGGTGACGACTGTTGCGGATCGCCGCGAGTTGAAATGCTAGCGGAAAATGGGGTCGAATTCGAATGCTGTTAGGCCACAGAGAGAAAGAGGTAGAGACCGTGTGATCCTGTGAATCTCGAGGACGCTGATCGCGCGTAGAATAAGAAAACACGGTAAGAATTCGCCCGTTAAAACTGGCAAGAACCTAACCCGGCGAGATATCAACTCGAGAGGCCGGTCTTGGTTCTCGGAATCGGCGAGACAGAGAGCGGCGGGAAAGGGCGTGCGTTATTAATTCCAGTACCATTAATCATAGTTGCGTTACCGGCAGAAAAGAAGCGATAGTAGAGAACGAGAGGTGTTCTGGTGGAGGGAGTATAGATTATATATATATATATATATAATACGCAGAGAGCTTTTGCGAGAGGAGGAGAGCTAGAGGCCAGCCATAGGTGTGTCAGTGCGTGTGAGAGAGAGACAGAGAGCGAGGGAGACCTATTTCGGTAATTTCAGTAATTTTTCTCGACGTAATATTCGTCCCCATGTACGCGCGTAGAAGGAAAAGACTGTGCGCTGTCAACGGACATGTCAAAGAAGAAACTCGTTTCTCGGTTTGGTGTAGAAGCGGCTATCGGATACCTTGCTGGGCGGGATGCCTATTGTGGTTGCTAGGTGCCATCATGTGCATCTGGTGTGCCCCGACCGGCGACCTCAGCGACAAATTGTTCAGGTTCACGTTTATCGAAAGATTCGTATTGTTACAGGCGGTGGTCAGGTTGTTGTGATTGTTCGGCGGTGACGTGGTCGGTGTTGTACCCACATTGGAGGCGGTGTGCGGCGACAATCCGGAGCTGTCGGTCGTCGGTGCTGACGGATTCGAGGAGGTGTTGTGCGAGACGAAGTCCTTGCCGCCGTTCGCTCCTCCTGCGCCGCCGCTGGTCCCTGAAGAGCCGCCGGAGCTTCCGGTGACCGTCTTCGAGCACCTCAGGCACTTCGGCAGCCAGGAATGCCGGCGCACGAACTTCCTGTACTCCTTCCTCACCTGCAATTGCGAAGCAGACCCACCCCCCGAACGAAACTATTTAACGGTGCGCAAAGAACCAAGGCAAGTGCGACGAACTGTACGTTTGTTTTCTTTTTCTTTTCTTCGTTTATCTCTGACTCTGATGAGAAATCAAAAACGAAAAGATACACTGTTCTCAGAACGTAAAGAAAGAACATCCCGGTTCGTATGAAGCGTCTGTGCGGAGTTTACAGAGAAATCAGGAAAAGAGAGCGGTGCATCGTGGCGGTCGCAACCAAAAACGATAAAAAGAAAACGGTTCTCGTGAAAATGATAAAAGGCAACGGAACAGAGCCGGCGAACTGCAAATGAAAGTCGTGTAGGATCACGGATGATTTCGTTCGAATAAATTTTGGGTGATATGTTGGATTGCCACAGCACTTTATTCGAGACATCATTCTGTTGTCATCAGGTATTCGGTTTTTCGTCAGCTAGATATTATCGGTCATACGAGATGGTAACATATGATCCCTGCTCGATTGATCTTCTTTGCCCTATGAATTATCTGCTACTTATAAGTAATATGAAGAATCCGCTTTGTTTTTTTCTTTTTTTTTTTTGATACACAGTGCATCGAATTCTTATGTTACAAGATGCTTGCCGCGTGAATTAGTTACGTACCATAATGCTTACGATAGAAACAGTTTTACAATCTTTTTTTTATATAAAAAGCTTCCGACCGTTGTTGTTCACCGGGTGGTTATCGTCTACATGCTTTCCTGTAGCCTGACTCGAACTTTCTTCACGGAGAACATCGTACAAGTTTAATCCGCGAGATTTACATGCGAGTGGTATTGTTATATCTTTCGGTGTGTGTTTTGCGTGTAACAAACAACTGTTCACAGTACTTTCAAGAGAATGATTGCACGGCTTGCTCGACTCGAATGTAGACGCGCGGGAGACGTGATGAAGAGTGAGATGTTGATTTCGCGGTCTCGATTTAAAGTAAGGTTGACGTTTGGACCCCGACGTATTCCCTTACCTTCTCGTTCTGAACGCAATGGAACACAAAGATAAACAGCCCCTGCAGACTATTCAATATGGTGAAGATGTACGCCATCACGACGGACGCTTGGTTCAAGTAGAGCAGCCCGAACGTCCAGGTTAGTCCCAGCAGAAACACCAGGACGATTGCTCCTCTCAGCCATGCCCTGGTTCGAGAATAAACATCAATTAGTCACACTGGTATCATGCTCCCGCGTGCACGTTCTCGCGATGCTTAAAGGAGCGTGAATGAATCGTGAAACTCCGTGGATCGATGAGCTGCCGCCCCTGGCAAAAGCTATCCGATCAAATTATTTCTATAGAATCGTTCGTACGTTTCATATGGAAAATATCAACGGCAAAAGCGAAAGCAATAAAGAGTAAATAAAAATCAAGAAAATTTCAGTTCTAATGTTTTAACATTAATAATGATTGAACAAAAATTGAATTCTATTCTGTATTCGTAAAAGTGCAGAAGATCGTGAAAACATCCACCGTGCTTGTCCGGCATTTATAAAATATTATTTTTGAGTTTCGCGGCTTCGATCGAGCATTTTCCGCGAGGGGCGGTCGAACGAAAAATGGGGGTGTGAGGGTCGAAGGAATGGATTCGCGAGTCACGTGGCTAACGTGCCGAATGATCGATGACGGTGTGACTTTAATTCTAATAATTCCAATGCTACTACATTTGTCACGTTCCTTATCGAAATGGAGCGGCGAGAACACGGAAGATTATCAGAACGGTGTTATGCACCGAAGTGCACGCAACGCTTCGAGCGAGCTGCGAGACGCTAACGCGTACTAATGTCGCTCGTTTTTACACGTGTGCTGGTGTTGTCGGATACACGTTCTCCCAACCGAGGCATTAGCATCGTTAATGTCTCGCATGGTGTGACACTGGAAGCGGTCGGAGTCCTGTAAGCATCGCACACACGTTCTCTTTTCTTTTTCCTCGGTTTCGTTTCGGGACGGTGTTTTTGCTTTACACTTTCGTTATTGATGGATCTTTCGAAAACGATCGCGATCTAGGAGCGACAGCGGGGAACATTGGGGTGGAGGCACAAGGGTGTTCTTACGGTTACTAGTCTCGCGTATTCTAAGCTACTCTGAAATCAGGCGTGTTACGCCCGAAACTAAGGATAAATTACGGCATGCGATCGAATCGTCGTGTGTACTCAGAGGAAAGGCAAACGGCGTGACGCGTAACCAAGGAGCGAGCGAATAATCTATCGATCGGACCCGCCGCCGCCGCGCCGGTGTGTGTCCTCTCCGTCAAGCGTTACCACGAAGACACCTCCGCACCCAGCAAAGCAACGGTAATTGCAATGTTACTCGGCTCAGGCACGTTCTCATACGCACACACACGCACACACCGCGGGGGTGGACGGAGCACAGGTGGGAAACGATAATTGCGATTCCAGTGAGTAGCACGATCGATCCGGTAATCGTTCAACGATTCTGCGTGTATTCGTCACGACGAGACTGGCTACTATCTACATTCTACATTCACAGTGTACAAATCGAGAAAACGATCGTTAGCTCGAATCACAAAACACAAAAGAAACAAAAATAGATACACAGTGACAATGGGCATAATACGTGTGCGTATACGCGCGTATGTGTGTGGACGTGTGTGCGTGGGTGGGTGTTTGTCTGTTTTGCGTACGAACAAAAGAAAAACGATGAGACAACTCGCGTGTAGTGTACGGTGTGTTAAATGTTAATGACGATTAATAATGAATGAGAGGTGAGTAATAATAAATAATGGTAAATATCTTACAAGTGCGCTTGCAATTTGTTGGGAAGAGCATTCTCTTCCTTTCCACTACCAACCAACCACGCCATGCAGAAGAATGTAGAACAGTGTAGACAGAAGTGGGTAGAAGATTTAATACAAAAATGAAACAAGACAGCAACGTTAGGTGATTGTTCCGGCACCATTAATTAATTGATTATTTTTCTTATTATTCTTTTTTTGTTCGTTTCTCTTTCTTTTCTTTTCTTAAAAACAAATGAGACTTACATATCTGTTCTCTATGGTGCAACGCTCGATTCGTATTACTACCGACTGCGCGCAGTTTCCGAATGCATCGCCGCCCGTCTCGTTAGGAATTTGATCGCAAACGCGTCGATAATGTGTGGGGGCGAAGCAGCCTCGTTAATAATTCGAGTCGAGCGTGCAGGAAAATTGAACTACCATCACCGCTATTTTCAACACGGAAGATTGACAAAGTTAATTCCGTGTCGTAATTACTGTATCTCCTCGATTCGACGTAGTTCTCTGTTCGGCCGAGTGTGCGAATCAATGGTTCGCTTGTTCGTTTTGTCGCGACGTGTTGATCGATTGATCGCGGGTCAACGGGTGTCGTTGAAAATCATCGATACATATGCACGCACACGCCCGTATACACACACGTCGGTGGGTGGGTGCGTGCATACGTTCGCGAGAGTAAATACCTAAGAGATTCAACAGCAAAATAGAAGTGGTGTGTCGAACGAACGAAATATCTGCGGTCATTCCAACACAGGTACTCAACAGAGACAAAAAACGAAACGAAAAAACTTAGCATGGCCGCAAAAATGATGCGTGACAGTAAGATCCACTTTTCGGGGAAGATCTCTTTAAGCAAGTAAAGCTTGCGAACGTGAACCGAAAGCACCAAACAAACACTTCGTTTATCTACTCGACGAGAGGATATCATATCTCGAACGTGTTTACGGACGGACTCTGATCGATCACTTTATATGGAGATATATCTATATATACATATATATATACGTAGAATGCATATATGTATATACATATACAGATTCGTTGTTACGGATTTACGACGAGCCGCTCGGTGTGGCTCGGCTTACCTTGCACTGGCCAGTCGGGAGTGCTCCTTGCTCTTCATCGCGACCGTCGTGTTCGCGTGCCGGCACATCATGTAAATCGCCATCGACAGGAATACCAAGTTCGCCTGATAAGACAACGTCGGAATATTAACAACTATTCCAGCCGCTAACGAGCCGGCTGCTTCCAGCTGTAAAGCGACGTCATATTGCTCGGAATAATCGAGGCGCCACGTGCTTGCTCCTCTCTGTCGCTACTAAATGCCGACGATCAATGATTTTCCACCAGATTCATCTTTCAAGAAATTGATCAAGCGACGACATTGTGAATGTTTAAACATGTTTGAGCGACGTGTAAATCGAGCGTGGCACCGATACCTAACCCCCAACTATTTATAATTCTCGTAGGGAAGTCAGATTTATTTCGAGCAATATATTTAAAGACACGTTACGCAGTGAAAGCAGCTTAGATAATTCACTTACCAATATAACGATTATCACTGGCCCAACGAAGCTGAAGATGAAGTAGTTGTCCGCTCGCAGCCAGCAGTAGTTATCGGTCCCGTAGCTGAGAGGATCGATTATACAAGAAATAGCGACGACGAGCAACGGAGCACCGTAGGCAACCAGATAGTACCATCGGAGTCTCGATTTTTCCGCTTCGAACACCTCGATCAGCATCACGTATAATTGGAAACCTGGAGAAAGTGGGATACGTGTCTGTTCACTCACGAATGTGTGTTTTACGAATGGTTATTTTGTTACCCGCAAAGTTAATTTTAGGTAACTAGTTCTTAAGATAGATTAAGGATTGGAAAGGAAGAATCGCGTTTCGTTCCAGATCTGTTAGAGAACTCGTCGCTAAGGCTGTTCTAACAGATCCTGCCTTAGGGTACGCGCACAGTGCATCCGTTTTCGTCCGATTTGGCCGACGTCCGACGTTGTGTTACTTTTCCGCACGCTTGAAAAAAGAGAGAGATGCGTCGGACGTCGGCCGAATCGGACGAAAACGGATCCACTGTGCGCGTTCCTTTATACATAGACGCGCGCGGATCAGGCTGCTGTGATCCGTATTGTCAAACGCACTCGGAGGAGGTGTGACGAGTATCACTCGTTAGCACGTTAAAGAACGAACTAAACTTGTCGTGAAATTGACTTCCACCCTCCAGGTGAGGTAGGTTAGGCTCCTCGTGGATGAGAGGTTGGCCTTAGGTGAGGCGAGGGGGTGTAACCCGTTGTGAAAAATAGAGAACGGTTTCTGATTGGTTCTGTCTTAAAAACTATTTTCCAATCAGAAAACTTGTGGTTGTTTAGATTCTCCTTCCCTTAGCTCTGTTTGAGGCCGTAGGAAGGAGAAGTGAGGAGCTGTCCAACCTTATTTATGACAGGTCTGGAGACTGTTATCGGGCGACCGTTGGTAACCGCTCGCAAGAATCAAGTTACAAAGACCTGTGATAGAATACCTGCAACAAACTAGACGTTTCGAGGAACGTCTGGAGTGGTCTCCAGATGACAAAGTTAGCTTAACCCTTTGCACTCGGAGCTATTTTAACTCGAATATTAAACGTTTCTTCTGAGCTACAATATTTCCATTCTCTATGATTTTTTAAAGTTGATAAATATGAAATTGATATAATACCTCATACAATACTTAAATGTGTAGTAATTGGTTAGATACCGAGATAGCTGATAGTATAAACAATTATTGGAATAATAGTACAGCAATTTTTAATGGCGCCTCAGAGGCGTCACTCGAGTGCTAAGGGTTAATCCTCGAGAAAACTTCAGGTCACGGACTCGCCATAAAAAAAGGTCGGACAGAGACTCCTATTGTATTGGTTTGTTCTGAACGGAACAGTGTCAATCATTCGTCTCTCATCGTCGCCGAGAAAATGATTTGTCTCTGGATTTATGCATGATCGGAGATCTAGTGGGTCTTAGTACCTTCGAGGAACATCCAGGCGAATGCGCACAGGAAGAAGAAGTGCAGCAGTCCGGCCACGATGCCGCAGACAATTCTCTGATTCGTTTGGCCGATTCCGCAAACGAATAAAATTTCCGCGATCAGCAGACACACGCAGAGGTTCTTGTGGATGGTCGTTCTGTCGGACTGCGGAGGACACAAAGACAACGTTTAATGATCATTCGTTTGATACGTGTTAGGATTGTGATATGTGTCGCAGGGTTAGGTTACCTTCAGTCCGCGAAATAATTGGAAAGTCATAATGGCGAGGACCAGGCAGACAACGGAGATGATGCAGCCGATGTACGTGATGATCTGCAAGGCGACCTGATGCTCGATGTCGAGTCTTATCGCGTGGACGTCCATGAGAACGGCGAAGTTCGTCAGATGGTTGCACTCGCAGACTGTGTGTGTCTTGTTGGTCTTACGTATCTGGCAGCCCTCCTCCGACCAAGCGCTGAAAAAAACCATCGGCAATTCAGTATACACGGTCGTCAAACGGAAGACGGGAGTTTCTCGGGATTAATTCCCGGGGATCTCGATAACTCGGGAATTACCTGAGAATGTAGTCCCAGAAGACGCAGGTCACCTCATTGGTGTGGTTCTTAATGAGCAAATGCTTGAAATAGACCTTAACAGGCTCGCTGAGCTGTATGTGCCTCCCTTTGCCCAAAGACGCGGAGATAACTTTGCTGTTGAGAACTCTGGTCGTGTTCCTTTTCGGCAGCGGTTGCTGGTCCTCGTTCATCACCAACGACGATACCTCGGCTTGCGGCTGCAGGATCTCCTCGAGTCTGTCAAAGGCCATGAAGACTAACCGGACAATGCCGCCCGCGCTGTTCTCCAGCAAAGCGCCTCTGGTCAGCTCCACTCGATCGTTTGACGCTGTCCACCTCTGCTGGGCTGTCCCCGTCGGGAACACTTCCAATTCGTCGCCGATGTTTCTGGTGTCCAGCACTCGCACCTCCATAACTGTTCAACAATAGCATCTGTGATGTTAATCCTTCCAACACTTTGGCAAAATACCAAACAAAAATCCCATTTTCAAAACGGACACTCTATGAAATTATTATTTTGAAAACACATTATGAAAACCTGAGGGGCGAGAACACATTGTCTTTTTATCTTCATCTTAGCTTTCGTTTAAAACCTGTTCGCAGAAGGCTCAATGACAATTGCGATTTCATGCGTGCTCTATCAAATCATCTTGAGTAATGTAGCCTAACAATTTCTTCTTCTGCTATGAGGCATCCGGCGAGTGTAATATGCTTTTTATTGTGTTCTCGTCTCAATGGGTAGCTAGATGGAGTTTTTGGTTTCCAATTGATTCTAATGACCGTGTATCCTAATTATTATGTGTAATTCCCGGCTGCAGCTATTGGACATGTACTTTTTGCGGTTGAAGGACAGAGAGCAAACCGTCTTGTAATCTTGATGTACGAATCGAACAAAGTATTTTAATACAGTCGTCAGGACGTGCCGTGCCGGAAAGAACGACGGCGTCCGTGGATACTCGTCGCCATTCTTCCGCGACGTTCGCCATGACAGCGTCTATAAAGTCCCGGACGCGATGTACTCGTCGCTCTCGCTCCCTCTATCGCCCCGAACAATAAAACTAAACGCACGTGTAGAGAGCGTTTTCTTTTTTTTTTCTGTAGGCGTCGTGTGTTCCGTTCGATCAGTCATAAACGTGACGGCGCCAGTGACGAGAAAAATTCGAGGCACGCGATGATGGCAACGAGTTTTCTGCCCGATGCGGCGCGGCGCTAAAGAAAGCGCAGAACGGCCGTGGCGGAGGGAATATTATGTTACACGGCATCCGGCCGGCTGTCGCTCATCAAACCCATCTTCTCTCTTTTTGCCCTTTACTGTTACGTTATTTATCACGCGCGGATCTAATGCTGCTACCACTTGATTCGACCGCGCGGTATAAATCCCCTCCAGGGCTGCTCGATCGCGACGCCGCGCCACCTTACTTCCGGGAAGTAAATCAAATTGCTCGTAATTTTCCTCCGGGGTTTTGTTGTGATAATGCTGGACGGGAGAGAGGTAAAGCTCGGGTTACAACATTATCCAGGAAGGCACCAGAGAATTACGGCGGGGTTTGGATCTTTGTTTTATCTACGCCGGATATTACTAGCGTCGCATTCCCCAGATAAGAGATCTAGATTTATGCGACCCAATGCTCAAGTCGGACCTACGGTACTCGCATGTCCATTGTGCCGGGGCGAGTCCGACGCAAACTCGCAACACCGCTACGTACTTCTCTTTTAACAGGTGATCTAACACGGATGATAAACTGGACACCGGGCAGATAGCCTCTCCTCGGGACGAGCAACACACGGTATTAGTTCCGATGAATAATTGCGCCGGGTTAATAGGGAATCAACGTTTTCCCGCTCCCTCAGAAATCTTTAATCACCGGCGTCAATCGTGACGCGAAACGAACTCGCACACAATACGATTGCTAATACCACTGACAGGAAGTATGTGTTCGATCGAAATCGGGAATGTCGTTGTTGAAGGAATCATTTATACATTTATGAAGACGCGAAGACTTAACGATATTTCAAATGCTGATGGACTTTAGCGAAATGTAAAATGTTACATCGTTCAAAGGTGTGCGAACATTATAAGCGAATTTAATTCGCACAGCAAAAGTATTAGAACATATTTTAGAATGATGTCTACGAGAAAGGGAGGATAAGTGCGTCAAGTGTTTAAGCGAGAAACAATAATGACAACATTCAGCAGAGTAGATACCTTCTACACGCGCAATGATTTGAATTACAGCATTTACGTTGGTCGTCGACAAAAATATTTTCCGCGTCAAACACGCGAACGATTCAAATGTTGCACGCTTAATTACTTTGACGGACTGTTTTCCTCTGAGGGGTGTATCATCGAACAGATGAAGAAAAGACTTACGTATGTTCTTGCCGACATGAGTGATCGTTTTCTCGTGCATCAGAGTGTCAGCGAGGAGGAACGCGTTCTCTTCGAGACCGGTCAATAGAGAGGTCGCGACTCTCATCTGCTCCTGATGACTGAGGTCCTTCCAGGACTCCCTTTGCGTCTCCTCGAGCAGATTGCTGCCTGTCCGGACAACACCTTGAAGCAGCTCGGTCACGCTGACCTCCCTCTGGTTCGCGTCTTGATACGTTCGGATGTCCTGCGCCATCTTCTCAGCCATGTTCTTCATGATCTTGGTGGTGATCATCATGTCGCCGCCGTAGAGTCCTTGGCTGTTGTTGGTCACCTGCGAGAGCTCCCGGCTGATGCCGAGGATCACGTCGCCCTCGGTCACCCTGTTCTCGAGGGTGGTCAACCAGACCGATCGGCACTCGCTCAAATCCGGGCTGTCCCTGTGCCAGATCGCGGATTCACCCTTGCCGAGACACCTCCATCTCGCTAGTCCGTTGGCACCGCCCGGACAGCTCTGCACGGCTACGTCACCGGCCCTGGTCGTGTTCCACGAGAGGTTCCTTTCCTTCCTCGGGGGACACACTTGTCTACCGTACTCGTACCATTGGCCATTCGAGCTGGACTCCGGGTACAGCGTGCTCGGCACTGGAATATTTGAGTTAGTTACGAGCGTTAGTTGGCCCGTTACTTGGCTTTAGTTAATGGCGCCGGCTTTAATGCGATTCTAGTGTCCGGTCCCCCGTGGGCCGGGGCTTAGCGCGCGACATCGTATCGGGTCCAGGCGAAATGGAATTTTCGATGCCCAGGGGTGTCTTAATCTTTCGCGGTGATTGTTACGAGTTCGCGAGCTACACGAAGTCCGGGGACCGGTGCGATTTACGCGACCCTGTCTTGTCGCCGTTTTCCCGTGTAATCGCGCACCGATTAGTATTATACAGAAAAAGTTCGGTTGAAAGCGAGATCGATCGGTGAAGACAGTGGCGCACCCAGGATTTTTTCTTTTTTTAGTAAAACTATTTGTCAACGGTAGCCACAAATATTTACATATATATATATTGAGGGAAAAGTTGTTCAAAATGTTTAGTTTTACATATAACATATCCAAATATCATAAAAATCGGAGAGGAAGCAGCTATTCTACGGTTTATCTAATTTTCCAGTGTTTTGTTTCCTTTTTCTTGGGGGGGACTTGGCCCCCTGCCCCCACCCCCCTGGGTGCGCCACTGGGTGAAGACATTTCTGTCGGAGCTCGTGTGGATTTTTGCATGTCTTCCCTCGTTTGATTGAGAGACAGCTGAAATTCGGAAGCTCCGACACCTGCCCTTTGAGCATTAACCCTTTCGGCACGATCGTCGAGTGTAATTGACAGCCGACAAGCCCTCGGCCGAGTCGACGCGTCGACCATAATCGACGGTGGATAGTTCCAACCAGTTATGGACATTCACTCGATAAATCTTGCTTTGTTGAAACCATCGAGGCTCATTTGGCGCTGATCACTGTGTTACGTTACGGCGAGGCGACGCGCGCGGATATTAATAACGCGAGGGTTAAAGAGAAAGGACGCTGCGGAAAAATTCGGAATGCCGATGTCGGTTTCGACTCGCGACGGGAAAATGTAAAATAGAGTTGCGACGGGGGATCAAATCGGATACAAATAACATTCTTGCAAACGACTTGGTCCTTAATGCGCTTTCCGTCGAGAAAAGGTATTTAAACGGTCGAGCAACTCACCAGTGGTCCTTCGACTCGTTCTCCAAGAAGAGGTCGATGTCGTTGTGGCCTGAGTGGTCTCAGGGACGATCGCAGGCATCACTGGCGCGTTCGCTGATGGAACATTCGCCGGAAGTATTTCGTCCTGGTCCACGTCGGGGACCTCCATATCGACCGAAGACTTCGTCGACGTGGGACTACAAAGACCGAAGGAATTCGTCATTTTTAACTCTCGAACGTTCAAGTTCCAGGCCACCGAGTAACGAAAATATTTCTCCTTAGGAGAGAGCACCTTGTAACTCGATTCCAAGGGACCGTCTGACCGTTCCGCTTTCGTTAACGGACGCGGCACAATTTCTTTTCAGCCTTTGAAGAGTTACGTGACCACCGTTCGACTTACCTTCAATTACTCGCACAAATATTAATGCAACGATGGTCCCGTAAAACGTGCAATACCTCCTCGGAAACGAGGAGTCTCAGATCTTATTTGTCGAATCGAAGTTTATGGCCCCGAGAAGAACGAAATCGCTCCATGCACTAACTTTGCAATTATTTCCCGGGTTAGGTTACATTGAACAAATTAAATGGAAGGTATTTTTACAAATACTTTACGAATTTTACTATTTTGCAGTGTCAAGGAACAGCGTACACGATCTAAGTAACATTTCGGTCCCGAAGTTTCTACGTAATACAGGGTGTCTCAAAATTCCTTCGACATCCGAAAATCGAAGGTTCTTGAGATTATATGAAACAACATCTTCCTTTGCAAAAATAGCGTCCGCGGCTTTATTAAGGAGTTATTAACGAAAAATAAGGATCAATCAGAGCGCGACCTAGACGCGTGCTAGCAGAGTCGGCCAATTGACAGTTGGCGCGCTGGAGCGATTGTTCCAACAAGCGTCTAGGTCGTCCTCTAATTGGGCTATGTTTTTTGTTAATAACTCCTTAACAAAGCCACGGACGCCATTTTTGCAAAGGAGAATATTGCTTCAAATGAACTCAAAAACTTCCAATCTCCATATGTTGAAGGAACTTTGAGACACCCTGTATTTCGCGACATCACTGTACATTAGGGTGGTCCTTAGTTATACTTGGTGAAAATTTTTTTGCAAGATTTTTTTTTCACGCCTCCCCCTAAAATTGTGCCATTTGGTAAGAAAATAATTCCTGCAAAAGATAAAGTTGATCGGATAAGGGGAAGGCGTGCCTCATCGACATTGAAGTTGACACAAACATGAGAAATTTTATTGGAAAAAAAAGAAAATAAATTTTTTTATAAGTTTTTAGTATTGCTGCAGGGGCCTCTAACCGTCTGCATAATTCTTGAGGGGTTGTGATAGGATTTTTACACTGTTAACCCGAAACACGAGATTTGAGCGAAAACGGACTTGTTAGCGGGAAGGCGACGGACAGCAATTAGACGGGCTAAATAATGTGAAATAATCGTAATTCGTACAAAGTACACTTGTACTTGAATGCACGTAAGAAATTGTGATATTTTTGGAGGTATAAAATGTTTAACTTGAATTTTCAGTATACTCTTCACATTTAGCAAGCAGTTACTTCTATTTCAAAACTTCGCGCTCGACCAGGCACGACTTCCCGACATCCGATAGCTTTAAAACTTTGGATATATCATTTTTTTTATGAAAAGGAACAATATTGGGGAGAGGCGTGTCCAAAATTTCATGGTCGAAAAATAAGGGACCACCCTACTGTACATAGTTTCTAGGGAAACCTTTTGGAAGTTGTTCGGGGGAGTATCCTCGACGACATATGCCAAGGTGCAGACACAGATCTGGCTCCCCTTGAGTAAACAATTAACAAAAGTAATGAAGTGTTGAGACCGATCGGCTGTCCATTTGAATGGAACGCGGAGAGCCGTGCGTGTATATGTGAAAGTAAAGTGTACTGACCTTGATGTGGTGGTTATTGGCAGTGCCGGGGTGGACGGTGCCGGCGGTTGCGGCGGCTGCTGAGCCGGGGGTGTCGTAATCCTAGAGGGAGGCCTGACAGTCGGCTTAGCCGTGTTCCAAACGCTCGGCTGCGAAGTCATGAACCACGGCGGACTCGGACGGGACGTTGTCGTGGTTGTCGCTGCTGCAAGTGTTTCGTCGAGCTCGTTTTAACGTTGGAAGGGCTATAGTAGCGGCGGGGGTTTGAGGCGGGTTTTGTAACCGAGGTGGCGTCGGCGAACACGCGGGAAAGCAGAGACGCCGGTCTCTCGGAGGGTGGCCGAGGATCCTAAGAGCTCGTCTACGAGCTTATCGGATTCGAACGCCGGGTATAATTAAGAAGGAAAGTGATTTGAGGGGCTCGCCGGGGGTAGACGAGCTTCTCAGCCGGCTCAAACGACGGGGATATTTTAAACCTTCTTTGAAGGGTGGGCGGGGATCAATCTCCCATAGATTCTCCTTGCTTCTCTCTTTCTCTCTTTCTCTCTCTTAACGGTTAGACCCACTATAAGCGTCCGTTTGTTTCTCGTGGAATTGCAACGTTGCGGTGAGAACGTCTTTAATCTCGTCGATTGAACCTTGTTTTTACCGGTTACCCGGGATCGAACGTGAAATTAATCGGAGGTTACCCGTTGATAGATATTAATCGGGCAAAACCGTGCGCGGCCTCCGATTGTTACCAGAACTCCGTCGAAAGGGTTCGAGCACTCCGACATATTGGTTTTCTCGAAGAGATCAAAAATCAAAGGAGTCTTCTTCTTAACTGGTCTCTCTATCCATTTATTCGACAAGGCGGTTCGAAGAGTCGGGAATGGCATCGCCGATTTAATCCCCGATGAAATAAATAATAAGCGATAGATTTCGGTGGGTTCTTCCCGATGTTTCGATGGCGGATCGTGACAGAAATATACCCGAAAACGAATGCCTCGGCCATAAGGCGAGCCAGGGGACGAGATTAGCCTGCCTCGCGGCTGATATCGCGACTATATCTGGCCTAAGAGGAGAAAACGATCTTTAACCCAAGATGGCGACGGCAGTTAATCCCCGAGTGGGATGGTCCGCGTATTTCGCGGTACTATCTCTATAGGGGTCATCTTTATTGGCCGAAGGGGTTGGCGATAAGGTAAAATACCGGACGTCGCCGATATCCGTTACGATAGTCGGCCGTGCGAGAGAAAGAGCGAGCTATGCGCGACTGGTAACGCGGTGAGAGGGCGAGAAAGGGAGAAACTATCTCTCTCGTTCGTGGTATCGGGGCTACCAACCAGATCTGATTCCCCCTGAATGTACGTCAGTGCTCCGAGACCGATCTATCGAGCCTCTTGAGTATCGATCACGACACGACCGATGTGTCGGGAGCCGTGAAAGGCAAACAGAGAGACGAGGGAGTTGACAGTTTATGGTCCAATAAGTGATTGTGTCGCCCACCGGTTTTAGTGGACCGCGAGGGCAAACGTCGCATCATCGTCTTCACCCGAATAGATCATTCTTCAACTTGCTCTTGCCATTTTCATATCGTCTTTGTAATAATTCGAATTACATTAAAGAATATTTCGATTTGGTTGATTGTAAAAGGATCGGATCTAATTCATTCCTAGAAAAACGATATCGATTGTTTACTAGATGCATCGCTACATGCTTTTAATACGATTTAGTCGAATCCTGTTACAAGACTGCGGTAAAATATTCCTTTACTCCATCGAGAGTTTGATCATGTTCTCAAGAAGATGAAAATCTCATTAAACTTTTTCAAAGATTTTTCTCTGCCGTAAAATCCACAGTCAAGTATTCTCAAGTCTCATGACGTAGACGTAATATCAATTTTTTTTAAAGATACCTTCTTGAAAATGTTAAGTACTGACATAAACTACGCCTCTTAATCTTCTTATTACTTCTTGTTCTAAGTAGATTGCAGTTTTACGAATTTTGTCGATCAAGTTCGTCCCGCAGCGAAATCTTTAGACTCTACAATCTTCATACGCGTCATGTGATGGTAAATGTCGCTTTATATGAATAAAGCATCGATCTAATCTTTTCACAATTAGCTAAGGGACATTACGAAACGATTAAACTGTCCGAATAATTTGCAACGCGAGTGTGCTCAACTCCTCGGACTTCAATTGTCAAAAAAATGGAGATTAATCTCGGTGTCGGACGTGTGGAGAAACGATAGCGATCGGATATTTCGATCAAGATTGGCTATTACTTTTTTTCGGACACTTAACAACCCGATAAATAAAGGATTTACAGTGACAACAATAAAACCGGATGCATCGATCGCGGGAGAATTAATCGGGGAGCTGTTTATGGAGGCGAGCGACTCGATGCAAATTCACAATAACGTGCCGATGCGTCGTTTCGCCACAGTCGAATCGCAGTATCATCGAAGGTAACGATCTATGCTTACAGCAATCTCCCGGGACTCTCTGCTCTTATTGGCTCGCGGAAGAGTTTCATTACGGTACGAAACACGTCAGAAACGTTCGACGCGTGTATCTCGCGTTACCGATCCCCTACGATCGATTTCTCGATTGCAAAGATCACGTCTCTCGCGAACTCTTCTACCTTCTCCTTCTCTTACTCTCCCTCTCTCTTTCTCGCTCTTTCTCTCTGTCTCTCCTTCTCTTTTTCTCTTTCCCTTCTCTTGCACGTTTTTTCCCTTTATACTTCTTCTGTCTCGAGAGCGCATAGTCGATGCAAGCTGCCGGGAGATCTTTATCGAGACATACGGGCTTGCAGTAACGCAGGCAACGTGAATCATAAGCGACTTCGGGAAACTCTAATCGATTCTCGCGGTCTGCGTCGAGCTTTTTGCCTCTTTACCTCCGCGTGGACAAAAAAGTAACCAATTTCCATCGTCTTTCCGGAGAAAATTCAGAAGCTAGAGAGACCACACATAATTTCGTCGGAATGTGCCCGTAAAAACGGATATTCTGATCGTGCTTTTATCTTCCAACATAGATCGGAGTAAGATGGCCATTTTATGCGAAAATCTGTTACTTTTTTTTATTTCTCGCACAAACGACAGTGCTCCAGCAAAGTAATCTTAAAAAATAATGTTACTGTCATCTTCGGTTTGAAATGAAACTCCAAATGAATAACATGATCATTTTACCTGACTATAATAAAATCAAATTTAATAAAGACGATATAATAACGACAATGCATGGTCGTTTCTACGCCACATTAACACTGGCGAGAGAGAAAGAGATTCGTAGCAAATGGTGGATAGAAAAATTAGTGTTCTACTTACCAGACACGCATCGATAATGTGCTTCGAGGTACTTGTGCGTGTTGGGACAAGGATCGCCGAATTGCATAGTGGACGCAACGATGCTGCAGTTCTGCTGGTTGTTGCACCTGGATATCGAGGGTTTCGAATCGCGGTTAATCGAAAGTGCACCCTTACCAAGTGCACTGTACCATGGATAACCTTGTCCCTTTTCTTTGACCGTCATGGGGGATTGGATCGAGAGACTTTTTCGACGTAGATCGCGATTTACAACTCGTGTTCGCT
Organism: Lasioglossum morio; assembly: GCA_916610235.2. NCBI lineage: Eukaryota > Metazoa > Arthropoda > Insecta > Hymenoptera > Halictidae > Lasioglossum > Lasioglossum morio. The sequence goes on along the minus strand of OU744323.1, from coordinate 18,577,362 downwards.
ACGAAATCCAAGCTTCCTCCAACGGATCGATCGATCACACAAAAAACGGAGAAGGTATCGAAGATCGGAGGCATTTTCCTCGCGATTATTCCGACCTTCGACCATCCTCTTTATCCTCTTTGCGCCGGTATTAACGCTTCAAAATGGCTGCTGCCGATCTTCTCGTTTCGATCTCGAGACCGTAGAAAGGGCTTGGACAAGCGAAAAGAAATATAGTGCACCAACCTAGACAATAGTACTGCGCCTCGATGTACTTCCCGGTTCCGGGACACGGGTCCTCCTCGAAAATGTCGCTGCGCACGTCCACCATACAGGAATTACGATAATTACACCTGCAATCGTCACGTGAGCAAGAGAACGTTACCCCAGAGGACAATGATTGCGGGAGATTCAGCGTCCTTCGACGGAATCACGAACCGAGAATCAAAGGCTATGGCGCCTGAGGGGGATCGAAATCGACCTTGAAACCCTCCATCCGATCCGCAACCTCTCTCGGAAATTTGTTCAAGGAACGAACACTCGGAATTGATATATCACAAAACTCATGGACGAATGAATTTCAGTTCTTGCACGAGACAGGCTTGGGCATGTTTTACACAAAAATTAAAAAATAAATAACCAGCTCTGACCCTTTCATTTTGTTCCAACTTCCAATTTCGGTAAGGGTGCAGTGTAAAAATATTTGAAAAATTGATCAGTCTGTTAACTACATTCGAATATGTACTAAATTCTCTTCGTTTTCTAAACATCTGTTCGTACACGTAGTATAGAATAAAGTAGATTGAAACGAAGAGAAGGATATCCACTTCTCTGAATGAAATAAGATTTTCGGGTGTCGTTGGAGCGAATACTTTTAAAGCACTTTGAACAATGCCCACGCCCGTCGGACGTACGTGATCACACCGGAAAAAGCGAGAATGAGTCGCTGTAGCTTCAGCGAAAGTGTTAGTGACAATAGACGTCTGATGTCGTTTCCAGGACAATGGGTTAGTAGAGACAAGGGTTTGCAAGAGTTTTAGAAGCAACAATAGAGGCGGTCGAAGGCGGGCCGGACGAGCCCGTACGTGTGTCGTGTGCCGAATTTCGTCCGGTGTTAATGTTTCTCCACGGCTATGTACAGAAAATCATGCAGAGGGGGATGACGTTGCCTTAGAAAAAGAAAATCCTTTTCGAACAATCTGCGGCCAAGTTGACAATAATCGAAGTTTCGAGTAAAGTCTTTGACGTTCTCACGGGCGCCGCGGTTTCTCTCTCTCTCTCCCTCAAGAGAGCGCTTAATGGCCGAATGCGAAAGTATCGGTGGCACGAAATGGTAAACTTTCGAGAGGAATTCTGCGTCACGGTGCTCCCCCTCCCCCACTTCTTCGTTGGTACTTTACCGGGACCCTTGTTCGTTAAAAGGCATCTCGTTCTTGGGAATCGCGAAGCAGAGAACTCTTAACTCTTAAAGCTCGGTCTCTCGCGGAGTACAATGGGACGAGAAGTCAACGTTCCTTCCCTTCTGTTCGAGCGATGTCCCGATCTCCGGTTACCAGCGACACGTTTTCATTTTCCACCGGTAATCGGACGACGACGCAGCGCCTCGTTCGCGACGATTGTTCGATTTAAAATGTACTCTAATCGTCTTATTCGCTCCAGCCGCGCCCCCCTTCCCCGTAACCTGCTCTCGAAACAAAATCGTCCCGCGGAAAGTAAATCGATAAATTGAATGAAATCCCAGGCGACGATGAAGAACGCACAAAGGAAGCTGCTTCGTCGTTTTTAATGCTATTACGAAAATATCGTCGACGCGGTCACACCGGAAACGGAGGAGTCGCCGGTAACGAACCGATCGATCCCGACCCGCACGCGACTTAATGAAGAAATACAATTGGAACGTGCGTCGCCGGTGCGCGATTGCAGCTTCTGCAGCCTTGGCCGAGCCATGTTTTCGAGTACTTGAGCCGGAAACCGGATTTACCCGTCTTTTCTGCACAACGTTCAATAACGAACGTGTCTCTGGTTATCCGAAAGCTACTCGTTCCGACTCGCAATCATCTTCTACTCTGATACAGACTATCCGGCCTGTCGCAGCTATAATTAAATTTGTAGTTAAATAAATGTTGTTAATGTTATCGATCGTAAGATTGTTAAAACAGATAAAGTATTAATGATTTCGGCGCAACGGTTCGATCAATTAAACACGATAAAGCAATTTTACAAATTAATTGAAACTTTCAACGTTCCGATCCTTATGTGGATCATTTTCAAGAAAGAAGAAAAACTGCGTCTGAAATTATAACAGATCGAAACGGTTATGATATAATCAGATTACAACATCTAGTCAAGATTCATTATTATATTACTCACTTGCTTTATGAAAATTTTAACATAGATATTTGATTTGGTGACACATGCTATTAATAGTTTTTCTTCTTTCTTGAAAATGATCCACATAAGGATCGAAACGTTGAAAGTTTAAATTAATTTGTAAAATTGCTTTATCGTGTTTAAATGATCGAACCGATGAGCCGAAATCATTAATATTTTATCTGTTGTAGTTAAATATTTTGTAAAAATTGCGAGAGACACGTACTTTCGCACAATTTGAAAGTAGGTTGCACCGGTGCATTCCACGGTGAATAATATACACGGCGATCTTAGATTCGGCAAGGTGTGCAGGGGTTAATCTCGGTCGGAGCGGGGTAGCTATTAAAGTGGGTACACAGGCCATTGTTGGGCAGTGCGGAGCGAAGTGCAGGTGCAAAGCCCACACACGGCCTGTTATCGGTCCGCGTGGCAGCCACTATTTCGGAGGATTAAGCGGCCTCGTCGGTCGACGGTTTTACACGTGGAAATTTTGCGGGCCGAATCTCGGTCTGGCTTACGTTCTCCGGTTTCGGGAATCATTTATTTTTTTGTCCGGCCATTTTGTACGCGCAACGAACGCGTGCCCGGATCGAGATACAACTTCCGAGGAGACGAGAGGGAAAGAGAGCGAGGACGACGTTCCTTCGAAAGCGGAAATGATTAATTTGCGCTGCGGATCGATCCGGACCGAGGGCGAACAATCGAACGAAAGGGCGGAATTCTCGTTGACTTTGCGGGGGTCGTCGGTTCGTCGTGATTCGAGTAGCGTGTATCGACAGCCCATGGGAAGTTCCGGTTACTTCGCGTAATTGGCCCCGGCTCGTAGATTACTATGTTACGGGGGAAGAAACGCGGCGTACGGCTCTCTCAGTTATCGGCGATCGTTCCGAATTTATGACTGGTAGAGACGAAACCGTTGCGTCCACTTCGATAGACAGGAAATATAATCAGCTGACTTAGGTTACGATCATTCAATCCGAAATTTCATGGGAATTCGATTCCGATTCAATAACGTCTGTTCCCGTTTTAACGAGTGTCGGGTTTCTTAGCATGTAGTGTCCCAGAATTCGTGACGCGAAGGTAATATTTTCCGTCGTTTGGGAAGCGTTATCAGTCGCCATTGTTTCGCGCGAATAATGGATAACATTGTTTAAATATTGCACGCCTTTAACAACGCAGGTAGTTTGTCATTCAGAACAAAAATTGGTTCGCTCGAGCGAGCCATTCTGCTGGGAAAAATATTGGGAACTAACATGGACGTGTAGCGTTCGTGCGCGATTATGTTCCGGAGAATATTTGTTACGTGTTCGGAGGGGCTGCTGAAACTTTGTAGTACCGATAAAGTTTAAAGCTTTTCTGCAAAGACGATCTACTTCGGTGCTGTATTTATTATTTGTCTTTACATAGTAGCTGCTCTGTTGTTCCAGTTTCTTAAAGGAAACGCGTTGGACAGAACTCTTATCTTCAGAATCGTTTCTCACTAGAACTACGTAATGTAATTCAACACACTAGAAAGCATGGTAGACACGTCGCTTGCCTGTGAATTTTTGTAAAAATTCTAATATTTATATTTACGAAACTATCGATACTTTAGGACTCGTCGAATAACATAACTGTTCCATTTGTTATTAATATTCCTCGTGATCGTGCCTTTTTCCGATATGACGTCGCCCTTTTCCGCCGGGTTGCTCTCGCCCGCACATTTCGCCCGCCCCATCGAATAGAGCCAAGGGTAAACGTAATTTCAGACGGATAAATTATGAGCGAACACGAAAAATCGCCATTTCGCGGATGTTGGGGTGCTCGTTATTAAGGGCTTCGGTTTCCTTTAACCTCCCCTGCCTCGTGTCCTGACCCGGCTGCGTTTGCGCGTTCACGTATCGCGGAGTCGCTCGTTGCCTGCTTTAATCATCGATTTCACGATGATTCAGAGGCCTTCCGTCTCGCGTGGGCTGCCTCGGATTTAATATGTCTCGACCGGTTCACGGCTCGCCCCGTCATTTGTCCGTGCAACCCCCACTGTTATTTTTCGACCGAAAGAGATTTCTCCTTTTCTACTTCACGCGATTCTCGGCCGAATAACACTCGAATAATAGAAATTCTCTGCCAGTAAATAACCGCTGCAGATAACAACGTGAAAAGCTATTTCTTTTACAAGTGTTCCAAGTTGTTTTATCGCAACCGAGTGCACGAATAGCGATCGCGTACAGACCGTTGACTTTCTCGCTTGCAAGAAAGCGAGGCGAAACATTCGAGTAAACGGTCTATCGATTATAAATATTCTCGAGAGACGACAACAGAAGAGACGGAAATTCGTTACTCCGAAACGTAGACGATTTCAGCGCTATTTACAGGAGAGCATTGTGCCCTGGAGTGAGTGATTCGATTACGACGAGCTACGGCGTCGCGGCGAAAATGAAAGGGAATCAGGCGATTCGAGAAATCGTTCGGCGAATTTACGGTAGTTTGCGCACGCGAGGATGTTTAGGGTGTATAATCGGCGCGCGGGAGAAAGAGTGTATCGACGCGTCGCTCCCGAGTATGCTTAGGCACGATTCACGCGGACCGTCTCGTCGTTCATCTTGCCCATTCAATGTTGTCAAACACGCTGAAATTTGCATTCGTTACACAGAATTTATCGTTATCGTTGCCCGGCACGGTCTATTTCGAGCTGACTTTAATATGTCATAGCAACCGATCGGCAAACATCTCGTCGCGCAGTTCATCCCGAAAGACCGAGAAATTTTCGCGGAGAAAATAGAAACGATTTTTATTGGAGTTGATTCTCAATAATTTTTAAAGAAGCCACAGAGGGCAACGTTCGGGGAATATTCTGTTTCGCAAAGGAGCAGCATTGAAAATCGCCGATACGCGTTTTAAATAAAGCTCAGACCTATAAAGCCCTTCAGAAAAGTTTATTCAAATGATAGCCCGAAACCCAGCGTTTTTCTTCTATCTAAAGCTCCGGCCGATGATTTACGATATCCTTATTTATGCGCCTAGCGTTTAATAACGCAAAAGGGAACGGACCGCGACGCCTCCGTGTCACGCGACACCTAAGGGCTGCAAAGTACATCTCTCGTGTAAAAAGGCTCTTGCACGAACCGTCCGGGAATGTTTTACTATTTATAGCCTCTCTTAATTGTTGAATTTTATGCTTTACATTTCCGACAATTTATTTCTTTTGTACAGTCGCGACACTCGGCTCTCTAACTTTATGCTCGCGGAACGAATCCCTTTTAATTCCTGTCCCTTCCGAGGGAAAATTAATTTTCCCCAGAAATAAATATAATGTTTCCATCCTCGCGCGTCCTCCATCTTTGTTCCTTCGCTTCACGCGAACAGCAAAGCAAAAAGTCCTTTTAATCGACCGCGTACAGTTCCCGAGAAAAAAAGAAATAGTTACTTTAATTACCTTATTTCGCCCGACGCTCTTGTTATCCGCAGTAAGTGCAAAACTTTCTGCCATATTCTCGGTTTATTCGAGTTTTAACTCGGACAACAAACTTACCCAACGGAAACAGTCATTTTATTACCGTTAGAATAAAGGTAATTCAACAAATTTTTAAGTGTTCTCATTAAAAAACGTGGTAATATATCAAGACGTCACCGTGTTAACTTCACCCCGAATTGATGTTTCGGGGTCGCTGATGACCCCGACAAAATTCCTCTACACATTTCGCTCCCGTGTTGCACAACTGCAAGTACGGAGTTTCTATAACGTTTTTGAAACATTTAGAAATATTTCAAGATAACCTAACATTATTAAATTTTTCTTTTGTGCATATCCCTCCTTTTTTGTTACATGAGCAGTATTGTATCTTTCTCTATTTTTTTTCTTTTCCTTGATATTGTAAACATTTATGTAAAACGGCTTCAGTCCGTCTATAATAAATAATAATAATAATAATAAATTTCTGTGCAATTATCTCTGTTACTACTTAAATTCTTGTAAGATTCCCTCAGCGCACGAGTTGATCAATGTTCTTCAAATTCTACAGATGTATAAAATAGAAATCTCATTATCTTGGGAACTGAGATGACGCACGAAATTTTCATTTGAAAACTGAGACACACAGTGGAAAAATGCCGGCTGTAGAGTAACCTGTAGCGCGAGATGGCTCTACGAGGAATATTATTGCAGCTTCCATGCGGAGGACGCGTTGAAAGCTCCGCGCGACGCGTCGCACGAAGGACTCGGTTCGATCGATTCGCGGGAGCTCGTAACGCGGTAATCCTATTTCATGAACACGGGACGGCGAATTGTATGAACGACCGTTCGAGTTTCTCAAAGCGACCGATTTTCAATTTTCCCCCGCACGCCCGCGCGTTTCTTCCCCTGGTTTTATTCGTCGGTCCAGCCCCGCGCGGCGCGACGATGCGACGCGAGGCGAACGCGTAGCAAAGCGGAGCCAGATCCCGGCGCTGTGCGTCAAAGGGAAAACGGGTTTTCCCGGCGATTTTCGGTGGTCCGTGTGCGTCGTGAGTCCTCGCGAACAATCCGGCGGGTTCGCTTGCACAAAGAAATTCCACCGGCGATTAAAAAGTTACGGGAATCTCGATACGGTGAAACGGGAAACGCCTCGGTCTCTCTCTCTCTCTCTCTCTCTCTCTCTCTCTCTCACTCTCTCTCTCTCTCTCCCTCTCTCTGGGCTCTCTCGACCAGAGCCCTCCTCTCGATTTCTCTCGTTCAATCGAACCGTTCGCACATACATGTACACAGGTTCCGTTTCCTTGTCGGAACCGTAGGCGTGACTCGACTCGCGTTACAGCCTCGCGATTCCAGATACGAGAGCCCAGCCGAATGATTTTTCATAATCTACCTGAGTACGGGGAGAGCCCGGTTAATTGATTTTTCGCCGATACACAGACTCGCAGGGAGCATCCTCGATTAATTTCACGCCGGGAACCGCTCGGTCGGTCGCACGCGCGCGCGCGAGCACTCGATATCCACGTATAGTATACGCTGTTATGGTTTCCTCGCGATCTCCCGTTGCTCTCGATGGCCGGCGTGTTTTCGGCTAAAACTGAATCCGTGTACCCGCGCGGACCTCATTTCGCGCCCCAATTTCCAGCCGCGAATGGCGGTTCCGTGTCGCCCGACCCGCCCCGAATGATCGACTCGTCCGTCGACCTGCTACGCATATACCAGGTGTCCCTAAAGAAAACAACATCGTCGCGATTCAAATATTATTCCGAATGAGACATTTCAACGGCCAACGCCGCACAGTGGGGAAACTTGACCTAGCTCGATTCAAAAAGGAATAACTTTCGAAATAAATGAGGTACATCGATGAATTTTTTTTAAAATGAAAGCTGAATCTTTGCAGAATATGGGAAAAATAGGGAGATTATGGTACGAATGTTTTTAACCTTGAAAAAATAAAAGTTTAACTGTTTAACTATAATACGATTTTTTGAAAAAACCAGAGGTCGTAGAAAAATTTTGAGACCAGATTTGAAATCAGCGTGAAAAAATCTACGGGGAATGATACATGGTATGTTAAAAAAGAAGAATTTTCTGCTCGTGGTAACGTAGAAACGACTTTTTCTTGAAATTGTGCAAGTTTGACGAATTTTCTCAAGGTTAAAAACCATTCGTACTGTAATCTCCTGATTTTTTCATATTCTGCAAAGATTCAGCTTTCATGTAAACAAAAATTCATCGCTGTACCTCATTTCTATCGAAAGTTATTCCTTTTTTAATCGAGTTAGGTCAAGTTTGTCCACTGTGCCCCGCGTCGGCTTTTCTGCCCAGAAAATTTTTGTGTTTTACGAATTAGGTATTCTAGTACAAATAAGCAAGCGCCAATTGAGATGCACAAATTTTTGTTGAACAAGGACACAGAACTTTTTGAACGACCCGATTTGAACTTCACAGGATTGGAGGACATTTAATTATGACCAAAACATTGTCAACGTTTGAGCTCCTGTAGAGAAAAGGCGGGTCAGACAGTTATAACAATCACAAAGGAAATATATTACAAATAACCATAGAACAGGTTTTTCAATAAATTTTGAATACATAGCAACATATTACAGCTTCTGGTTTCATCCACACAAAATAAGAAGAGTAGAAGAAATGCAACGTTAATGTCTCACCCCATTTTGTAACTACGAAGACACTTAAAAATGAGTTCTGAGGCGTGAAAGTAGAGAATTCACACTTTAACTCTTATGTCAATAACTTTTGTATTTTCAACTTCTTTACTGTTTTTACTGACAAATTTCAAGATTATTATAGATTTTTATATTCTGGATGATGACAGATTAATTTATACTTGAGGCTCAAAAATATCGCAGAGAATTTCGGTTAAAGACGTAAGCGTTACAATGATAGATAAATAGAATATTTTCAATTCTTTTTACACAAAGTGACGTAAGTGAAGTAAGAAACGTAATTTTGTTCTGCAAACAATCCAGGGGTTTGAAAAACAGAACGTAGGAAGCGACAGATGGGCCTGCGATTGAAAAATCCGCATTAAAATTGTTAACCGTACCGTAGAACTTCTCCGATGCTACTCTATTTTCAATCAATTATATTTCATAACAATTTTCCATGAACGCGTAGAATCCAGGTTTTAAAACAGCACATAATGCATGTGCAGATATACTAGTATTTTTCGATTTGAACGGGCGGTAGCATGCAAAACATAAAATCGGACATTTGATATGTAGCAACCTAGAAAAACGTTAAACTTGGCACTTTTTTATCAGACTTTTCCAAAGCCGAGCCGAATTGATAGAAACGAATTAAAAGAGATTCGATCACAGATTGTGAATGAGAACACGGTGGAGCAAATACTTCGGTGCACGTTGTTCATAGGTAAAATGGAAAATTGAATTCCGTTGAATATCATGGAGTGATTGAACTGGAGCGAATAGAAACGTTGTGCTACGTTACTTTGCAGCTTATTAATTTCCCTAATCTGGAAAAAATCAAACGCAAATCCCCGCGATCCAAAAATGATTTCGCGTTAGCCATGTTCCCGATCGTTCTCGATCCGCGTGTTTAACTAGCGGAACGTCGCGAGTAATCCGAGGATACGTTTATCCACGGTTCGACAGGTCCCTCTGCATGATATTTCGTAATAAGTAATAGTCCTTTTTATCATCTGAGAAATTATTGAAACAGCCGCGTTACGCACTCCGGATAGTCGTGGAACGTTCCCCGATATGCTCTCGTACATTCTCGGCGATCGTGAAAGAAAAAAAACAGAGCGGATCAAGTGGTCGCCGTAAATAATCGAACGCGCGTTCTCTCTCCGGTTAATATTCCTTTTGCTCCTGTTGCTCGTAGAGTTGCGTTTAATCAAGCATAGAATCGATAGGAAATGATTCGTGCAGAATTCCATGTGTGAATCGATGCGTCCGATGGTTACAAAGTGTATATATATATATACTGGTGAGACGAGCGAACGTGACGAACGCCGACGAAAAAGCCTCTTTTCCACCAAGAATTTCCCCCAGGATATGTAATTTCCCTCGCAGACACATGACAAAGTGGTAAAACGAGAGAACACAGCGCAGGAGCTCTTCATGGCATTGCGGACGGTGACAAGAGAAAAGGGAAAGATCCATGGCAGCACACGTGGCGTTCTTTTATGTATATATGTGTATATATATATAAAGATTAATAATTACACCTGGAATGATATCTTCGGAGAGGGAGACTTGAAAAGCGTTTCATAGTTTCTTCGTTAATCATTTCTGCAGACGTTTGATAGACATAGTTCATAGTCTCCCTCTGCGAATGCTCTGGTTGCTACCGCGATCGTGTAATGTCGAACAGATGATAGTGTCCAGGATCGTGAAATGAAAAATTTCGCGAGATCATTGCAGCGGATGCGCCACTGGCCAGCACGAAGCGTTGCAATGATCGAGTATCGAATTGGACACGATCGCGGCTGCGTCGAGCGCACATATATCCAGCAATTCTCACTGCGAGTACATTAGACAATAACCGAGGCATGCAGTTGGTCGCTTGTGTGTCAAGATGGAGCAAGGATATCACGGAGAGTGCGATATTTGTGCTTCGTATATACACAGTGACGTTCTCCTGGCGTGGCAGAGTTCGTGTGCAGGGTTTCGCCTCGGAACTTCTCGATTTCGCACCCCCTTTTCATCCTCACCTGTATCTGGTGCCGCCTCTCGTCCCCCTAACCATCCCAGACACCCCGGACACCAGGGGTAACTAGAAATATTCGTCGGACTTTCCCCACGTTCTCGTGATTGGAATACTTTTAAGTACCTAACTGGGAGCGGCTTTCTGTCTCTCTTTCTCCGCGAAGAGTCTCTTCCTCTTAATCTGCCGGAGGATTAAACGAGTTTTGTCGACGGAACTTGAGAGAGAGGGCACCGACACACGCACGTGCCGGTACAATCTCGCGAGCCGAATACAACCAGATATTACGCGGTTACTTGCTAGGAATTTATTCCCCGGACGAGATATGGCAAATGTGAAATAGTTGCCCCGCGTTTGCATTCCGTAACAGCGCCCAGGTCGCCCGAGAATGCGACCGCCAAGATTTTGTAACTTAATTCTAGGCCCTCCAACCATTTTGTCCGGCTGTATTCATTTAGAGCTTGCCATCGGTTGTTCTATTTCCGAGTCGAACCATTCATTTTTCAGTTTACCCCGCAGCCGCGCGTGTTAATAAAACGCGAGCGGCTGTAGGCCGGTTTGCTTCGAGGATCGATTCGATTGTTAAAGGTAAAAGGATGCAAGTTCCTTAGCTCTTTTACATAGCATTGCGGAAGATGTAGCAGGCCATTATCGGCTGGATCAGCTAAGCAGCTTAAGCGGGGCGTCGACGCAGGACCCGCAGCGTGTTAATAGTTTATCATCGCTTTAGCGTTTAATCGCCAATTACAGTCGGAGTCTATTAGCATTTTAACCATCGATTCGACTAATGAAAATCCTGAAAGAGCCGGGTAACGATCGTCCATGGTAGGGCCGTGTTCAATACCGTGTCTGTGCCGGAATCGATCGGAAAAAAATTGAATACCGAGCAAGTCCAGCGTTAAAAGCGAACCGGTAGGAAACGAAACAACGATGGCAAAGGCTGACCTAATCGCGCGACAGCTACTCCGATTCGCGTCAGCGTCTTTCGATCGAACGGAACAGCTAATTTCGCCTAAAGAGATTACTGGGAATTCGCGCGGCCTCAATTAGCTTCGGTTAAACGCCGGAAACCGAGCTGAAATCGGAAAAGAAAAATAGAAGTCGCTCGAATTAAAGGGAATCGGACGGCGCAAATGAAAATTATAAGCTCTCGACGAATCTTCGCGGCGCGCTCTACACGTTACGCTCGTAAATCCTCGAGCGTGTAATATCGGAAATTACTGTTCACGATCTTATTCTACCACGGTCGTTTTTAAAAAAATTCCGAGGTTATCAAGACACGAGTTTCTGTGTTTACTCGAGGGGGTCCTCCGGAAACCGTTAAACGTCGATCGTCGAGCAGGGTCGTGCAATTAACACTTTACCGACCGGAACTCTATTAATAGGATTTTCAATAATTCGGCTGTACCAAAAAAAAGCATAGAAATTTTCTTTGACATTGCAATCTTAAATGAAACTATTAGACGACGTTATTGAGGTTGACTTAGTTAGTTCATACTAAATGCTAAATGAAAATTTAGTCATGTACCATACATTTTTCAAAAATATGCAATAATCACCGGTCGGTAATGTGTTAAGAATGTGTAGTCTACACCGACAGCCAATGCCGATGACAGATTTCTAAGTTCTGTTTAGCTTATTGAACTTCTTAAGCAGTGTTCTATCAATTTTAATTTGGAAAAACTTCTTTCCTCACTAGTTATAGAGACAGGGAGTGTCTTTGTATCATAGCACGACACGACCCTGCACGCGAGCCACCCGTTACGAAAAGAAACTGTCCCGGCGGAAATGAACGACAAACACGAGAGCCGGCTGCGATTTTTCCCGGACGCGAAAACGAGGACAGGTGACCCCTGATCATTTCATTAGTATATTATGAATTTGATGATTTCGGCGCCAGGGTCGATCATTTATAGAGAACAAGTGTGCAATTATTTAAACATGTTTCTCGACGTTTCGATCCTTGTGTGGATCTTTCTCAAAGAGACATTTTTTGCGTCTAAAAAATAGTACATGTATAATATTTTTGGAAAAACCATATTGTGACCCAGCCGCTTGAGCCAATAAAAGAATAGAAAATTAATATACGTACTCAATGTGGCAAAAAGTAACAAAACATTTAAATAAATATTGGTGAGTTACGACTATCAGAACTCTACCTCATGGTGGCAGATATGTAACTAAAGCATGTGCTAGCGAACGCGAGAAAGAAAGTATCATGTGTGAAGACGATCTACGGTGATTGGTTAGTGGTGATTGGTAGATAGGTTTGCGAATCATATTCGATCGATATTGACTAACCAATCACCGTAGATTGTCTTCACACATGACACTTTCTCTCTCGCGTTTGCTAGCACATGCTATAGTTACATATCTGCCACCATGAGGTAGAGTTCTGATAGTCGTAACTCACCAATATTTGTTTAAATGTTTTGTTACTTTTTGTCACTGCAAGTACGTATATTAATTTTCTTTTCTTTTATTGGTTCAAGGAGCTGTGTCACAATATGGTTTTTCCAAAAATATTATACATATACTATTTTTCAGACGCAAAAAATGTCTCTCTGAGAAAGATCCACACAGGGATCGAAACGTCGAGAAACATGTTTAAATAATTGCACACTTGTTGTTCTCTATAAATGATCGAACCTGGCGCCGAAATCATCAAATTCATAATGTATTCAAATTTCGATCGAAAAGAAATTCACCCATTTCATGAGTCGCTGAGATTCAGCTGGAGCCCCGAGGAGACCGACATTTCTGTCTTCGGCTCTCGTCGATCACGGGGGTCGGCCATGTTTTGATAAATACTCGCCGAGACAGGATAGTATTTCGAGGGAGACATTCCTCTAATTGTTTACCATCCAGTGGAAGACTCTGCCTCGAGGTTGCACGATCGTCGTCGCGCGAAATTATGTTCATCTCCCGTTTCCCTGCCACGGTTAATTATCTTCGATGGCCACGATGACGAATCGTGAAATTGTTTAATACATCTACGACGGATCGATTACGCGGCATCCCCGTCTGTACCGTCAAGAAATTCCTTCCACGTTGACCCCCTCTTTAACGACCGCCCCCGTTCTACTTTATTTTCATTTTCGGCTCGATTTCGTTACCTCTCGGCCGATCGATAGTTATTAATTGGCGGACAAACAAGCGCCGGCGGAACGTTGAATTTCACTTCCGAAAGTAACGAGCAACGTTACGCGCTTCCGATCGCGCCGATCGATTATCCATAGCCCGCACGGAAACATTCGGGAAATATCAATACCAAGAGTGCCATCCCCCGAAAACTCGATGTATTTTTTTCGCTATTATTGTGGATACAAGCGCGGTTTTTGAAACATTAATGGAAATAATAGCTCGCGGTCGCGGACGTTTACAAACTGTTTTATGGATCGGCGGTTCAACAGGTTCGCCGCCATTTGCGCGACGCGGGAACATTAATCGGTTTTCTTTCCGGTAATTGTAACTGATTTTTATGCGAAATGAAATTTCTTTTCGATTTTTAATCGTTTTAGTAAGTCGGAAATGGTGTAACAGTATTTTTAAATTCTTTGCCATCAGTGGTCTTGTTATGCATTTACTTTGTTGGTCGCACGAGAGCGGAATTAGTCGAGTAAAACGGTTTATGGTTCGATAACGTACGATACGACGATCCACTAAAAACTGTGCCGCGCGTTCCTTTGCTGTTGAAATTGGATTCCAACGAAGAAAGTATCCGGAGAGGCACGTCTCGTTGGTAATGATTTTCGGCGCCACGGTATTCAACGACGAACCAAAAAAAAAACCAATAGAAAAGATCGTTCTCGAGAAGATTCCGAAGTTTTCGAACTGGTTCCCGGTTGGTCAGAGCTAACGACGAGAGTCGAATCATCGAGTGGCTATTATCGCAATGTAATTACACCGCGATTGCGCAACGTCGGGGGAAGAATCCGGGATGGCAACAACCTTCTTGGCAGGTCTCTCGACGAGGCAGCACGCGATATAATTCCGCAAAACAAAGACTTCCACTTCGATGATCATCAAATGGCAGTTTTAAAGTTCTCTCGATTCACGGAATTTCTGTTCTGTTAATGAATCGTCGGAGATGCGTTACGATTTCAGCAAACCCTCGATCGATGAGCTAACAATTAACTAGCGATGGCGTGAACTTCTACTTTTCGAACATTTGTGATTCGATCACGTTCCTTTCCAATCGGTGATTTTTTACAGTGATTCATGATTTTCGTGATCGTTTCTGGTTGGTGGAGACCATAACTGCTCTTCCAAACTGTATGTTTTACACGAAAGAAATCAAAACAAAATTGCAAGTTGCATCGCATTTTTATCAATTAGATTTGCTTTTTCTATAATTGTTAAGCACGCCATCACTACAATTAACCCTACCTCTAGGAAGAATTGATATTTACCGATAGATAATGCGTTGAAGTTAAATTGTGCAAAACAAGGTCTGATTCATTTTAGATTGACATCGGATAAGATAGAAGAGTAAATTAAGTCTGTAATTACTTTGTAAATATTACGAATACCGCAAAAATGATCTGATATAGTTTCGGTGGAAAACAAAGTGACAAGGCCATCGATCGAGGGCGAACGCGACACGTGATGGAACTAATTTCCGCGTTTAAAGCAGTTGGCCCCGCGAATTGGCCGTTCTTTTCCGATCTAATTGCTTCGGTTCCCGAGCGTTGGCAGATTAAGAGTGGAAAATCCACTAACGCACGCGTCATTTCTCAACGGCGTAATGAACATTTCCACGGTTACGCAACGGGCCGTCATTAATTCCGTAGACGGAATTTCGCAGCCGACCCCCGGCCATTCAATTTCATTAATCGTTCCAGGCGAAAGCCGTCCTCTCGACCCCGTCCCGGTTTCACTTAAATCGTAATCTCGGACGTAGCTCGGCCCGCCGCGCCGCTCCAACCCCCGCTGATAAATCTGCTGCTAACCAACCAGTCTCTAAACGCGCGTCAATCCGCCGTTTCGATGCCGGATCCGAAACAGGCTTTGTTCTACGCCGCGTTAATCCGCGATCGGTCCTTTCCGCGCCGATTAAACCGAATTCCTGAACGAAATTTCTAGCCAGCTTCTGCCCTCTCACCCCCTCCCCCCACCCAGCATTAGACGATCCCGTTGGCGGTCTTTCAGTACCCCCTCCCCCTCCGTTCCGAGCGAAAAAGATTATCAAATCAACGCAGGATCTATACCAAGAGAGAAAGAGACAGCACCCATACGCAAAAGCTAAAGAGTCTCCCTACTTCAATGTTCTGGCACAAGGCACAACTTGGGGAATTTTTTCATAATCTCCAGTTTTAACGATCGTAAATTTTGTATATGCACTATATGATATCGGCGCTACAGGTTCGATCAAAGATACAGAAATTAGCAATTTTGCAGTATTATAATTTCAACGTTTCGGTTCGGTTTTGAACCATCATCAAGAAAAGTCCGCGTCTGTGAAAATTAATGTAATAGAATTTGTTATTCATTGAACTGACTATTTAATAGTTATGACAATTAGGTAGTTATACATACTTGCTAATTGTGAGAAAACAGAATAAAAATCAAATCAAATACTGCAATATTGCTAATTTCTGTATCTTTGATTGAACCTGTAGCGCCGATATCATATAGTGCACATACGGAATTTTTTCAATTCGAATCTTGTCAACATCCAAAGGACGTATTCAAATTTTTATAGGCAATTATAGTAACCTTTGTTAAAGTTGTAACAACAGCAACGAACGCGTATTATGGATGTTTAACTATTCGGATTGACCCATGAGTAATGCGATTTTCGTATTATTGGAAGGTGATGTGCCAACACAATCTCTATACAAACGCATATTCTCTACTTGTACTCTACTGTACAAGGTTGTGGTTAAGTTCTTGTGCGTCACCTTTCAAGAATACCGGAGGACATTAATATTACTTAATAAAGGAGCGATTTTTGGAAATCGTTAATGCAGAGAGACCCCTTAACCTTAACAGGAATTGGCAACTCCTAGTTTTGCGAGAAGAAAAGATAGCGGGATAGCGAGTAGTTACCTTCGCCGGGAGAATCACTGCGAACTACTTGTCCCCTGGCACTTAGGATACGCTTGCTCCATTTTGCTTACCTTCCTAGTAGAGCCCCAGAGGCACCGTGTTAAAGGAGAAGTGTTAGAGCGGATAACGCTGCTGGCTGCCGTGCGAGGATTTCCATTCGGATCGACTCAAAATTCTCGTCCGAGGTAAAGCAATTTTGGTATTTCGATAAGTGATGGCGTTGTCTCGCGCGGCAGTCGGCAATAGTGGGATCATTGTACTTGCTGGGAGAAGCACTACGACAAAGGGATCTTTCGGAGGAGCGAAACACAACGAGCCACCCACAACACCTCGCGTTAAGTGTTTTAAGCGGGTTCGTACATGCGTGTGAATTTCCATGGAGGTCGATGCACTTTGCGTAAAACCACACCCTGGGTTAGAGGACGGACACGATGATTAGACGGATCTAGATGGATGAACAGAGCGGGAGTAGACGAGAAAAAAAAGCTGCTGAAAGTATGGCGGAAGTGTGAGTCTTAGAACGAAACCTCTTGGAATTTGAAATCCTTTTATCGTAGTTGAGACAGAATCAACGGATCTCCCGAGCTTCCCATTTTTATCGTTCCGAGAGGAAACGAAGGATCCTGTGATTTACGGGCTCCGGGAGAGATCGATTGATCCTTTCTCAACTGTGTCTATCGCGCGGTCAAACATTGCGTGGCGCCGTGGCACCGTTGATTCTCGTTTCGCCGTGAGTCTACCAGATCGGACGGTTCCAGCGAAGCACGCGTCAAAGATAACGACGGCGATAATCATTTATTTCACTGTCCGTTTCCTTACTGATAAAGGCGAGTCCGCGAACTCGATTAAAATCGTTCTCTCGAAGAAGAAAACCGATCGAGTTTCCGCTGGGAACCGTCTTCCTTGGTTCTTCAACCCTGCTACGTTCTCCGAGCCGATATTTTTCGATCTTTTAACCAAGTTCTCCTCTTTGCTCGACACTGTTTAAAACGTACGGCTCTGCCGAAGACCGTTGCAGAGTTAAATACTTCGATATTCTCTTTCGAATGCGTCGGATATCGGCGAATCCTGTTTTGTAAAACTTCTTGGTCCCACGGAACGTACTTTTGCGACACGACAAAGAGAAAAAGAGACTAATGAGAGACGGAGAGAGAGATAGAGAGCACGAGCGTACGTCAGGGATAGATTGCGATCAGCGATCTCCCCGATCGATTCCGCGGGAAGGAGTTAAATTGACGTCGAACTCCTCCGACTCGTCTTGCGAAACGCGTGCTCGCGCGAGTATGCGAACGGGCTGCGAACGTGTGCGGGGATCCGTCGACGCGACGGGACTTCGCCAGTTAAAGTTAATCGGAAAGTTATTACCCCGGCTGGGTCCTTAGACGGTGCTCCAGCTTGAAACGCGTTTTTCTTGAAAAGGTCCTCGAGCCGGGTAAGCAGCCGCAATTTGATCTTAACGCGACCTTGGCGGTTCTTGCAGAGCGGTTACATTGCGAGTCCCAGTGATATAATCGACGAGAGCCGAGGCTCGTTTCTTATCCGTCGAGCCGTGACGAGAGACGAGAAACCTCGTCGGACGCGATACTGATTCGTCATTGCGTAAATTTTATTTCATTGGACAGACCTTTTAATGCATCTACAATGAGTTGGTAATAAACAAGACCACTGCATATCGATTTATATGGTTCAATTAAATGAAGGCACGGTATGCATCCAGACGACGTGCAATAATTAAAACAGTCGGTGATCAAAATATTCTAATGCACGTTAACATGAAAATACCACAATATTTTCAGAAGTGTTTTTTAGAAACCTAGTCTTAACATCCGACGTTCTCTTTCTCTATTTCTGTTCGTCTCTCTCTCTCTTTCTCTCTTTCTCTCGTAGACTCTCCTTAGAGCTCGGACCAATCGACTGATCCACCGATACCGTAGCGATTCGTCGGACAACGAAGACCAAACAAACACACGAGAAAAAAAAAATAAAAGAATAGAATCAGGAATCCTCAGGACATTTCGTCGGATTGGGTCTAGGGATCTCGCAGGATGTGGATGACCGTGTGAGATACGCGTGACCACGCGTGCCATTCGATGTATGGCATCGCCCAGCGTGTGTATGTGTGTACATGTGTGTATGTGTATGTCCGAGGCACACAAACGCGGAGATCGTAAGAAATAAAGTGGATGTTCGCGGGGACCGGGGATAGAGAAGCGATCGCTGAGTTTGCGATTCTTCCTATCGCTCTGATCCGCCGCGAAATACGCCCTTCAATGGTCAAGCAATTGGCCAGTTCGCCGGACCATATGAAGCCGTCCACTCCTTCCTCATTTTCTTTCCTTCTCTGGACACATTCTTTCTCCCCTTACTCCTCTAACTCCACCCGACCCCGTACATTTCCTTGCGATCTCGACTCCATGCTCTTTGCTCCATTTTCGTGGACAGTGTATGGCGAAGTGCGATCTGACTCGCGACGATCTGAATCTACGCAACAGTCGGTCATTGTATCCTCTACAATCGGTGATCGCAGCTTATCTACATCAGAGATAGGCTGCAATGAGGGTGCAACTTGCTAGTGAATTGTCTGCGGATGTTCGCGCGAATTCGCAATCTCAGTTGTTTGCTCATAAAAGAGAGAAGATCTTGTTCAACTTTTTAATAAGTGAACTTTAAATGGAGAGACGCGTCGTTTGACTTTATGCGTCTATGGAATTTGCGAATGTATAAAGTATTGGAGAACCCCATTCATTGAGAATCATTTTTATTTTTAACAGTTCTCTGTATCTCGATCGACAATTATTCAAAACTATAATTAATGTTATTGGCGTACTGGTTCGATCAATTGGAGACAAATCGTTGTCGTTTCAAATATTCTCGGTAACTCAGTCCACATGTCACCGGCGTGGAACCAACATGCTGTTTCTTGACTCTTAAGAATTTAAATTAGTACATTTTTCTAAGCAAGTGAGTTTATAAATTTGTTTTTCGTTGTTAATACCTTAGTGTTTTCTACTTGTTCGGGAAGGCGTTTGCCAAACCATATATTAATTAATTGATAAATTCTTACAGACGCAATACGGAAAATATACATTCTTGAAAATGGAACGAATTTACATTCGTTGAATTAAATTTCATGTGATATTTTGCAAATTTGCATATTGTCTCCAATTGATCGAACCAGTGCGCCAATAACATTAATTGTAGTAATTTTTATTTTAGCTGTGAAGATGAGAATTCGCGTGCAGATCCACAGTCCATTGCAATCGGATGACACTTCGCCTGTCTTCAGGACAAAAGAGAAGGAAGAGAAAACACCACGTCGAAGAAGAAGCTCACCGACCGAATTCCCATTCGCAAGACTATCGTCCTCATTTTGGAAAATTATGGTCGCCTCAAATGTTGACGACCGCTTCTACAAGCATCGCGTCCGTGTAGCTAATAATATCGCGAGCTAACGAACGGCAGACGTGTGCTCTTCGAACGAGTGGAGAATTATTTCCGAGCGAGCTTGTTTAATTAAGCATTCTTTGACTTTGATTCCTCCGCGAGCGCGACATAGGAATTCTATTGTTGATAAATTTATCAACCGTTCCACAATAAAACAACGTCACGAAGCGTTGTCGAAGAAAACGCTGGAAATGCCGACGCCATTATTATTTCAACGATTTAGTATTTTCTACCGTTTCGACCGAGATGGTTTTCTTAGAACGGCGTTCAAAAAGTGACTGATATTTTTGCAACCGTTGCATTCCAAAAGTGAGAGCACAGTGCAGAGCAGTCCGCTCGCGCCGCTCGTAAAACGTACCAGAAATGAGATAATATTTCTCTGAAATGCTTTGACAATTCTTCAACTTTCAGTAATCCTCTTTGCAATCTAAGTCAAGAAAATTCTTTGAGCAGTGCTCCTTTCATCGAAAACACGCTGCAGCGTTATTCTTCATTCTTAATCCGATCCAGGAAATTTCTTTCGCGAGTTCTCACTTCCTTTAATCCACAGGTCTAAGAACATTCCTCTGCTAGCGATTATATTATTAATTCTTTTTGGACGAGTGACACCTCTATGCTAATAACAAAATAATTATTCAACATAAAGTGAAATTCTTACATTTATCCAATGGATACATAATCTTGTTTTATGGAAAAAAACGAGCGTATCCTATCCTGCAGAAAAAATTCAATAGAGAATGCGTTCACGACCGCAAAGAGTTAAATCGACGGTTCCACGAATGGATATCTTTTCTGTATCGTTGGATCTAAGAAAACCATCTATGTGTACGAAACGGCGGTAACGTTCGAATGATTAGGGCTCGGTTTCTCCGGCGCGAAATCCGCCGAGTCGAATTTCCGCATACTCGACGGTTAATAATTTTTCATCGGCCGCGGCACCGATCGTGCTTTCCAATCGCTTCTGCGCAGGGAGAGGAGATCGGATCTCGATCCGAGGCAGATAGATCGTATAGATCGGCCTCCGCGTCCAAGGTCATCGGAAGACTATGATCGATATACACGGCGCGGCGCGGTGGTTGCAGGAAGCGTTTCTCGTTACCGCGAGGGAACGAGCCCGAGCTCCAGGTGTCATGGCTGGATATCTCGGACGGAGGAGCGGCCGTAAAAGCTTCGCTGGTTAGATATCGATCCTCGTGGAAAGTCGGATCTCGCTCGATAACCCGGGGACCGAGTGACAAGCGCGATCTACGCTCGATCGGATCTCGGACGTCTCCTTTAATTGGTGCTGCTCGACTCATTAACGATAGAAAATGTCTGCCGCGCGTCCCCAATTTTTCTTCGTGCTCCATACCCTCCGGGAAGCGGGTACGTTCCCGGGTTCTCGAACCCGGTTAGAACAGGAATTCGGTATCGACGCTTCTTCTTCGTAGGATGCTCGTAGGAAAAGGGGATGGATACACAATCGTGTGTGAGTGTGTGTGTGTGTGTGTGTATGTTCGAGGATTTATTCGTACGTGTACATATACCTAAATATACATATAGAAAGCAAGGACGCCGATTGAAAAACTTACTCGCTGTTCAGCACACGGAAGGACTTGGGCGACATGCAGTTGACGCTCCAGTCGGTGTTCCCGTGCTCGTTGCATATCGTTATCGAGAACCTCCCGTAGTTCGCTCTGATGAGATGGATCAGCTTTCCCTCGCCGCACTCGATCAGCAGTGCTTTGCCCTCGCAGGCGTACGCTGTGTCGTACCTCTCTGTAACAGAAACGAGCTCGTTAGGTTGTTGCGACTCGTGCCAGACCCTCGTGCGTCGCCGACGAGGACGTTTAGACGCGATATCCACTCGAAATGGAACGGTATCGCACGGATGACCGGCGAAATCCTCTTGCCGCGATCGATAGCATTAATTATTACCGGGACTACATTTACAGGCTACCCTGAATACAGGGTTGAACAGTCTCTTATGTTACTACGTTGGATATAGGACTATCTTCATAGTCCCTGAACATACCCTAACGGCAGATATTCGATGAAAATCGAGAATACGATTACCAAGCAGTTATTTACCCCTTGGCGTATTTTAACGAGTCAGACACGTGATGCAGATTCTAACAGAGTTTAACAAATATGAATGATATACGTTCCTTTTAAGACGAATTAAAATTTGATTCGTTTGCAATCGATATCTAACTCTTAGCACTCGAGTGGCGCCTCTGAGGCGCCACTAAAAATTGCTGTTCGATTATTTAAATAATTGTTTACACTATCAGATATGTCGGTATCTAACCAATTACTACACATTTAAGTATTGTATGAGGTATTATATCAAATAGAAATTGTAGTTTTGGCGCACAGGTTCGATTCTATGTTATTATTTTCCTAAGCAGTTTTACAAATTAATAAATCGACGTTTCGGTCTAGGTTAAGACCATCTTCAAGAATATAATTGCGTGTGTAAAAATTAATATGAGAATATATAGTTAGGTATTATATCAATTTCATATTTATCAAATTGAAAAAATCATAGAGAATGGAAATATTGTAGGTCAGAAGAAACGTTTAATTTTCGAGTTAAAATAGCTCCGAGTGCAAAGGGTTAACCATGCAACAAATATAAATTTTCTTTCCCCCTCTACATTTTTCAGAGTAAACACGTTTCAACCACTGTAACTGTAAAGAAAATGTTACGACAGGAGTTGAAAACGACAAATGGTGTGGAAGAAATATACATGAAATTTTCGTAGAACGTATAATATCATATAAAATTTATGATTCTTGCGTCGCAAACGTATTTTGTCGAAGACGCAGCGATCGAATGTCGAGTAAAGCTCATGGTACAACTGAAAGTCCAGGTGGTCAAATTGAAGGGTCCCTCGAACGTATCGTGTATTATTTAGTCTGTTCGTGAGACGGAGAGCTAATTAGTCGGCAGACAATGAGGAAAACGTATGAAACACCGTAGCCAGGAGTCGACGGTTAGCGATAGGCCTTTAGAGGGTTGGAATAGTCTAAATGAGGACCCTGCACCGTCCAAGGTAGTGGAGGGTCGAGATTTCCAAGCGGCGAGAGTCAAGGACACGTCAAAGTAGCTCTCGCACGGAGTCACAGTGGCGAGGTTGTCGGAGAGGTAGCGAGTTAGGGGATGTATTTTACCGGGACGCGGTTCGTAGGCCGTGTCGCGTCTCGTCGCCAAGTGTAATGGAATTAAGATAAAGGGCAACGTTGTATGGACGCGTACACGGGGGTTCGCGAACAATGAGACGTTGTTCAGAGGTAAAAAGAGAAAGAGAGAGAGAGAGAGAGAGAGAGAGAGAGAGAGAGAGAGAGGGGAGAGAGAAGAGGGGTTTGATAGCCAGCCGCCTCACCTTTGTCGATCCCCGAGGAATTTATCCCGCGGAAATTCCGCCGCCCGGAGATCTCTTTTCAAAGTAAATTAGCGAATTCTTCACGCGACTTCTTCTTATGAGGAAAAGTCCTCCGCGACACCAGCCCCCACTTCCGGAAGACGACTCCTTTTCTTCGCCGAGACACCGTAGCTCGAGTGGCGGATTCTTTCGGGGCCTGCCGGGTAATTCTATTTCATCCTGGTGAAACGCGCAAGTGGTACTCCGGCGTTAAAAATAACTGCGGAGGAAACTATAGACAAGAGAGTAACTAGAAATTTCGAAAAAACGAACGAATCTATTTTAATTGGAAGATAGTAGATTGTCTGAGTTGTCCTTTATGGTGCTTCATTAGCTACGTTCTATCTTTTTCTGGGGGGCAATCCATAATTTCGCTTTTCCCCGGTTAAACGGGCTGGTGGAAACACCGATGGTCAGTTTGAAATAATAATGGGAACAGAAGTGAGAGCGTGGTGTAACAAATGGGGCGCAGGATCGCGGATTGACAGCGGTCGAGCTGTATTTTCAGAAAATAGCTCGAATTTCAGGTCTCGCGGTTCGCCGTTCGTTGGCAGTGTACAATGGCGTAGCACACCGGCAATTACGACTCCATGGCGCAACTGTAAACATCCGCGTGCACGGGGCGAGAACACGGTGAAAGATGCCTGGACGAGATAAAAAGAGCTGCTAAGAAGAATAACAGCCAGAAGAAACGCTCGTAAAACTAGGTCCGGGCTTATTTAGACGGAGGAGCGATAGATCTGCCATAATACTGGTCAGCCGTGGTGTCTGGGTTGGTGACGAAGCGCGCAGGCGGGGATACGTCTCGGAGGAGAGAGAAGTACCTCGGGGAACGAAGCCAAGAAGGACTGGCACACAGGGGCAACGACGACGAGCGGAGCTGTACGCTCCACGCTCGGGGAACAGGGCTGTAATAACTCTGTCCGTGAAAGCCCCGTCGTGAGTTCATTAGTTCCATACCGACGCGCCGCAATGCCATTTTAGAGCGCTGTTAGGACTTTCCGCGAACGACCCGCCGACGCGACGATGGATTTCTTGCTAAAATACGATACACTATCGGCCAGAATTTATTCACCGACAACGTAATTATGCCCCCGACTCCGATCGGATTCGCGGGAACTAACACTTGCGCTACCGAACTACCTCAGTGCCCACTGAGGAAAGTCAATTTTCAAGAAAAAGGAATTCTTCTTCGAAAACTCTTACGTCTTCGTTAACAGCCACTGGATTACAGTGACGAAAAAGCGAAAATCACGGCGCTAAAGGTGACGCAGTCAATCAGGTTTGATTTCAGCAGAAAAACACATGGAAGAGTATCGGTAAAAAACCGGCCGTTGACCGAGCGGCATGTTTAAATGCCGATTTCACGGTGTCCCGATGCTTCTTTTGCTTAGGCATAAAGGATCTGAAAGTATTTATCGGAAACGAGAACAAAATCGTCGGTCACGGGAGAATAGGCACACCGCGATCGAAGAAATCGTGGGTTTTGTAGCGTCAAGGCCAAGTTAATCCTGGCGAATAACTTTTGAACAAAGTGGTCGAGATGTAACCTCGAGTTTCCGACAATAATGTAAGCTTTTATTTATTTATTTATTTTTAATGCCGTAAAACTTGTTTGGTTTATATAGCACACATCATATTATACATATAGATGTAACATAAATATAAAATATCATATACATGTAACATAAATTACAGCTTACAATTATTAAATGAAATTATTATAAATGGTGGACGTTAAATCCTATCTTACATTTTTTAAGGAAGTTGAAAATAAACATTAGCTCTGTGATGTCTCGTACACTTAGAAAAGAATTAATAATGTAGGGAGGAAAATGTTTGCGATTGAGGAGCAGTTCAAACAGGTGTTCTCGTTCTGAATCATATTCTGGACATTGCCAGATAATATGAAAAAAATACAGACTCTATCTCCGAGAGTCGTGAACCTCGTGCTTAAAAATGTCTGTTTTCGTCGAGAAGTAATTAGGGGCTGGTCGAAAGGGTTAACCGGCCATGTCAGTTGCCCGATGCAGTTTGTCGGCCGTTAATTAAGCGTGTCCCGGTGACGTCGTAAGCGCCGGGGTAATCGATATTCGGCGTGATCGCGGCTCGATCAACACCGAGGACGAGAGAGGGACAGGAGCCCGAGCATCGTGTAGGACGCGGTTGGGTCCGATAAAAACCGCTACTGCAAACAACAAGGGCCTGGTACGGGCCTCCGTTCCGTGAAACGAGCGCGTCTTAACCGCGGCCGCGTGTCGCACGCAGCTGCGCCTGGCGACCGGTGCGCGGTGCATTCTCTCGGTGCACCTCGGACCTGGAGCCTCCGACCGAAAAAAAGGCCGCGTTCAAGCTGACGTAAGGGAACACAGCGCGTAGCAGCTTCCTCGTGCGAACCGACAGGCTCTCGCACTTCTGCCCCTTTGTCACCAGTCTTTTTCGAATTTTTTCTTGTTTGGGTGCGTGCCTTTGTAGTACGGTGTTCGAGGGAGCTCCGGGCTTACGGTTTCACACGTCCGAGTGCAAACTGGGCCTCAACGCGGCCCCGTTTACACCGTTCGTCTTTTCAACCGGGCTAACCACTTGCTGAAAAATTCACCTCGTCGTAATGGTCGATCCTACTGTTGTCGCTAGACTATGGATTTTTCTGACTTCAACTTTAGTGCCTATCTATATAAATAAAAATCAAATGCTGTTCGTTGGTAAGCACATCACTTGAGAACGGCTGGATTGACTTGGCTAATTTTCTTTTTTAAATGTTCGTAATAGTCCGAATAAGGTTTTTAGGGAAAGAAAAATTGGAAAAGTTGCCCAGAAAAATGGAAAATTCGGGAAAAACTAAAAGTGCTTTTTGAATCATATTTCAATACAACAAAGGAACGAACGCCGCAGCTTTTAATCAATATTTCAATAGGAATTTACATTATCGACGTTTGTTTAGAAATTTATAAAAATTTGGATAAGTCAACGTCTGTCGGGTCAGCTAGTCTCTAAATGTATATAAAAATGATGTCCTGACTTAATCACCTACCAACGCTCAGGCTAAACCCTTGAACCTAGAAAGCTGAAATTTTGCATAGAGGTTTCCTTTATGATCTATACAAGGGATAAGGATGGATGTTTCGAAATTCAACCCCTAAGGGGGTGAGAAGGGGTTGCAACGTTTGTATGAGGAATATTTTGTTCACGATCCGATTTGCTTGAAACTTAGTCTTATTGCTCTTTGATATAATTAATCAAACACGTATTTCGGCACTTAAAAAAATTCAACCCCTAAGGGGGTGAAAAGGGGTTGCAACGTTTGTATGAGGAATATTTTGTTCGCGATCCGCTTTGCTTGATACTTGGTCTTAATGCTCATTGATACAATCTGAATGGGGTGAATGGGGGGTTGAAAAAGGTTTTATGGAGAAACAATATCAATTTTCGAGGGCATTAAACAGTTTCCTGTGCGAGCGAAGCCGCGGGGAAAAGCTAGTAGTTACATATTTTCTTGAACCATATTATCGCAGTGTGGTACGAAGTTTCCCTTAAGGTTCCCAGGAAATGTCGGTGGTTACGAGATCGCGTCGAAAGGTCATCGGATGCCATGATTACCGGGGTTTCTGTATTATGCAAGACAGCGGAGACGCACGGCGAGAATGTCATAAATTTTCATATAATTCGTAGTCTACGAAGACGTCTACAAATGGAGAAATAAAAAAGCAAGAGAGAGAGGGAGAGACGCTGGCGATTGCGGTTGAATATTTTTCACCGAACGCCGGCGTCATTTTCACGAGATGCAGCGGGGCATTGCCGTCGGAGAGTGCACTCGTTAAAAACTTTTCGCTGCATTCAGTCGAATGCACTCCGTCAAAGTGCGATACGAGGGTCAGACGCGAGAGAGAACTCCGGTGAAAAGATGGCAGATTTCCGTATCGCTCTCGTCGCCGGGACGACGACCCAAGTTATCGCGCGCCCTGTACATCGTCATTATCTTTGCTGTTCGCGCACGTTTTTCCGACGGAGAGGAAATTCTTTCGCGGCCGTCGGAGCGACGGGGAATCACGGGACGCGGAAAAACGGCTCGACAGAGGGCTCGCGCGCGCGAAAGTGCACTTCAATTTCGCTGTTCGCGTGAATCGCAATCGTCCCTCGCGGCGTTTCGCGCATCGTGCTCCCTTTCTCTCGGTTCTCGCTTTGCGGCCGCGCGACTGACACGTAAACAATGGGGCCACAATGCCCACAGAACCCGCGGCTCTCTCTGCCTTCCGCAAAGTAAAAACCATCGTTAATTTCACTCGCCCCCTTGGCTCGCGGACGTGGATTGTAATTAATTAACGCGATATCTTTGATGTCCCGCGACATATTTAACAACCCGTGCTCCACATAGAATGAAACACCTCTCCGGCGACTGTTCGGAGCTTTTAAACGGGAACGAGGCGAAAATGCTTCAGATCTTCCGACGCGGATCGCAGTTCACCGCATGGATCGCGTTTCTTAAAGCAAACAGCAAAGAGAATGTCGCGACTGAATTTTAAATAAATTATTCGTACGATTCGCGCGCTTTTGCACCGTCAAACGTAGGCGCTATTACGGGAACGCGAAGTTGTAAGTGTTAATCAATGATTAAATGTGCACCGGAGGGTTAACGGATGCCAGAGAAACATCATTGCAATTATTTCTCTCAGAGGATCAGAATTTATCTTAAATATTAAGTACCGGGATTCGTCTGATTATTAGTATATGAAGAATACAGAAAGAAATCGAGAATCATACCTCAGTGGCTAAAACCCGAATGGAATAAATATTTACGCGTGAGTAACTCTGCAATTGAACAGTTACAGAGTGCTGCGTTTAAAATAAAAAGAAAGACTTCTGCGCTTCGGAGCATTATGTAGAATGACCATAGAGTAAGACAGTAGGCTGTTTTCGAATTCCATTTATTATGGAGCGGACGCGAGCGCGAGTAAAACGAAGTTCGTGAGTGCGTGAATAATTCCGCGGACGGGCGATGGACACCGTTTGAAACGATCACCAGCGACGGGGATCCATGTTTAATGCCTGCGATGCGCTCGGAGGTGGGGTGGAAAAAATAGCGGCGATTTGCGGTCCCCGATAAATAATCAACGGGAACCAAGGAATAGGTGAAACGTGGCCAATCGGCGATGGATGCGCTGCGCCGGGACGAGGGAACGAATCCGCGCAATTAAATATCGCATCGTTCTCTCGGGCAAAACAAACCACAGGAATGGTTTGAAGAGAGGGACGGGTAGTTGGCAGGTACGATGTGGAGGGAGCAGGAGGAATTCCGAGTACCCCCGTATTAGCCTCACCGAGGGGGATAATTAATTATCCGCTCTACTCCATCACACGACCAGGTCGAACGTATCGCCAATAAACCATTCGATATTTTTCGATTAATTCGAGATTCGTCGGGGCCGGGGCTGCGAGACACGGGACGCGGCCGTGAGCCGTAACCTCCTCTTTCTCTCGCCGGCTCGGATCGGCGCGGCAGTCCGATCCGTGTGGACGGCGCGTGGAGGGAAAAGAGTAGAATCGCAGTTTACCATTAATGACTTCGAGTAATAATATATCGGAGGTCCGCTGAAGCCTGTGCCTCCCGCTGCCGCGGCGGTCGACTTGAAAGGGCCGACCTAACAGCGGGATGTCGTCAGCCTGATGCGGTCTTAGACCTCGAAACCTTCGCCACGGTTTACACGGCTCGCCGTGGGTGATGCCTCGTTGAAACACTGTGCGGCCATTGTTGCCCGACAGCCACCCCCACCACCATCAGATACGATTTTCGCGGATTCGAGGGGGCGGGACGAGAGCCGATACAGAGCGTGGGAAGAAATCAAAGCCGATGGGAACGATCCAATGCCACGGCGGCTCTGTTGTATTCCATTAGCAAGTACTACATTACTAACTATTGTGAATAGTATACAACGGAATCTGACGCGGAAACACGATAACGAGGCATGGTGAGTCGGAATCGCAAAAAGCTGGACAATAATCATGTTAATTATAC
Source organism: Lasioglossum morio (assembly GCA_916610235.2). Classification (NCBI taxonomy): domain Eukaryota; kingdom Metazoa; phylum Arthropoda; class Insecta; order Hymenoptera; family Halictidae; genus Lasioglossum; species Lasioglossum morio. Next base: position 18,547,976 of record OU744323.1, on the reverse strand, counting down.
ATTATGTAATACAAACATAACGGTTTCAGAGCTTTTTGGGTTGTGGAATTGAATTATGATATTGCTTATTTGCTAGAATGAGAATCTGTGTTTATAAAACTAGTAGAAGGTGTTCCAATCTAGAAAGTTTTTACCTAAACCCTCTAAAATATTATATGTATAATTTTGTTCGCACGCTAGACGTTAAACAGAAGGCCCGCATAAAAGTTAGCCCATTGTCTGAGTTTTCGCGTTTATTAGGCGGAACAAACGGCATTCGTCTTTCTCTAGCTAGACAGTTAATAAAATTTCCCATTTACCGATGCAGTGGTGTGCGCGGCCAAGCAAACTGGTAGAAACGCGTGGAGCAGCGAACTCGGGATAAAGAATCCTCGTGGCAGGTCTGTGCAGTGAAATTCGCACAGTGTAACGCACCGTTAATTATATTTTCCGTCTCCCGGCGGTCAGATGGGGCAGGTGGGGCGAGGAGAGTTGTGAAATTCTCCGAGATCGGGGGAGGAAAAATGTTTCTCTTTTGTGCATCAACGCGCGACGAAGCGTCCACGGTTGTAGACGAAGCAAAAAGAAAGGAGAGAGAGAGAGAGAGAGAGAGACACGGTCTCGCGGCTATCGATCGTTAGAGAGAGAAAGAGAAAGAGAAAGAGAGAGAGAGAGAGAGAGAGTAACATTATAGAGACGCGAGTTCGGCGGCGGTGCGCTGCGCTGGTTCGTCCGGTTGGCCATGCGTCTTTGGGCTCGGCTTTGCTGCACACGGTTGCTGCACTCCGTGAAGCGCTCCCGGGACGCATAAATCAAAGTCCTCCGCGGAGACTTGCCTCGGTTACGTTCTTCGTTCCCCTCGTCCCTCTCTCCCTTCTTCTCTTCATCCATTGGTTCCTCTCCACCTCCGTTCCCCTTGTGTCCCCGTCGCAAGACACCCTTACTCCCCCTACGTCGAACGGAGTCGACCGTGTCGGCGGGATTTCTAATTCAAGCTAATCCTTTTTCGCCGCTCTAATTACATTATCAATTCACGGTGGAAGGACCTGCTGTCTGATGCTGCACGCGCTCCACCGATCGCGTGTGTGCTGCTGCGACTGTGTGCTTATACGTGGATACGCTCGGTGCATCGGCATTTACATGGTCGGCCTGTTGCACGTCGCAGTCTCGTCGCGCTCGACTGATTTATAGCGGTCGAATAAATTATAAGGAGCAGATAGAAAAGAGCGTCGACCGGCTTTGGAACCCGGTGTCAGCAATTATCCGCCGTTTCTCGGCCCGCCTGTGCCTTGCCGATCGATTATCTCGCCGGGCCCACGGAATTTTCCGTGCGAACCAACCTGGTCGCTCGCACCCTCGGATTTCGACTGCTTTTCTATTTTTCTTACGAAACATTCGGTTTTGGTTAGTCCGTCGACAAGAGGCGTGCACGATTGTCCCAACATAAGTCAAAACACGCAACGGGTGCGAGTCCGGAGGGAAAGTATTTGTACAGGTTGCAGGGTGTCGTAAATTACAATTATCTCGAGCTCGTGCTTGATTGGTGTATGATGCTTTGTTTGTCATCGCGAAATGAAATTCCTCGCCAATAACGATGCGTCGCGCTGGCCCCGGCACGCAGCGGACAGGCGATTAAACTGCGAATCGTAATTACATTCCTGAAGTAATAAAACAGTATATATATATTTATGAAGTCTTCGTTAATTCGCCACACGCTACCCTACCCCTGCGTATAATGCAATCCGCTCGTAATTTCGCGCTTAGGAAAGCACGTGGGCATAATTTACAGTCGATCTCCCGACGGTTTAATCCTCGATCGGACGAGCGGGGGATATCGACGATCGCGTCTTCTTGCCGCGCCGCCATGCCATTGTTCTCGCCACGCCACTACTCGGATCGTTTACCGAGAGGAGCGTGGTGGCAGATGCAACGAACGGAAATAAGAAACCGTACTGTACATCCTATCGCGCGTACTTTTCACGGTTCACGATGACGTCATCTAAGATAGTGGCCGGTAACACGAGACATAGGTATCTGGCTCATTTAACGATCACGTTTCGTACATCTCCCATTCATAATATTTTCATTGTGCCCCCGTCCTCCTCCCTCGCGGACGGGAATGCCAATCCGATCGCACGAACGAAGACTATCAACGAATTAGGTGGAACGCCCGACGATCTTCTCGCGATCGCCGATCATAATTCATAATTCAGGCCCTCGTCTCGGATGCTACGGCCTGAGTGACACTAATTGGACCGTCGCCTGATCGGTTTTCCTAGCACGAATCGCTCGGGACGAAATCTCTCCGCTAGGAGCTTTCATCCTTATGAAAATAAAGCTCAACGTTTCGAGCTGAATAAGTGACACTGCTCGATCGAATCAGCAGAATTATCCTCGCACCGAACATCAGGGCCTCGCTCTGTTCTCGGATCAACTCGATAAATATGGTACAGAATGTCGGATTGCACGAGGAACCGATTTTCGCGAAAAATTCAGGCCGTGTTGAACAGATTTACTTTGGTTTCATGGGAAGGTTTCCAAGAGCGACAAGTCCCGGTAGCTCAGGAGCGCCACGCCGTTGATGGTGGGTAAAGAGCAGCTCTCTGGAGAACATCCTTTACACGGCTCCCATTTCGCTAATAATCATCGTGGCCCGCATTTTACAACGTCAAATTCGATTCCCGTTACATGACAGGCGACACGGCCGGTCGCGTGTAAACGGGCTCTCGAGGGCGCGAGCGAGAGAAACGAAAAATCGTTACTGTCGTTGCTGACCGAAGGAGAGGAGAGAAAAAAATTTCGCATAGAGGATGGACACCGGTCGCGAGACGTCACTCATGGGGGACGTCGGTGCCGTCGTCCGACCCTGTCGATATCAGTTACCGTACTCGGCGTGCGTCGCTTGATCGATGACCGACGCGATGGAAATGACATTTCGCGGAATGCCGTTGTCGTCGCCGATCGTACGCCCCCCTCTCTCTTTCTCTCTCTTTCTCTCTCTCTCTTTCTTTTTCTGTCTACCTCTTTCCCCATTCCTTTTTCTCTGTTCCTTATGTTCGCTCTCCTTTTTATTCGCACTCCCCATACTCGCACTTGCACACACACACGCGCGCGCACGCACTACTCTCCCCCTACTCTTCTCTCCAGCTTCTTTTTGGCTCCCTCGATCTCTCACCCTCTTTTTTTCAGCTCGCCGAGACTCTCTGTCTTTATCCGACGGGACCGAGAGCGAAAACGATCGACCGGCAATTTTGCGAGCACCGCGAGCGAGCTGCGAGATCGCGAAACGCCCCTGACGCCTCTAGCCGCTGTTTCGATGGTGTAATTGGCCGCCTTTGACCGAAATCATGTAATGGACGGCCATCGGTCCGCCGACCGCGGGAATATGCTTTGTATGCAAAGCGTCGTTTCATCGCCTATGGAACACGCCGTGCTGGTCTCGCGAGAAGCGATTTTGCTCTCGGCTTTTTTCCCTGCCTACCCTGTTTAATCCTTTTTTCAATGAAAACCGGGCGTCGCGTGACGTCGGACAGGATCCCCGCGGATGACAGGATTTTTCTAATTTCGCCGGCGATATAAAATACGACGCCATATTTCTTCCGTGCCGGGCACGATTAGCGGCGAGCAGAGCGGACGAAAATTCTCGTGCGCGCAGAATTCCTCGCTCGATATCAGCACAAGATTTTGCGATACCGAACATTAACTGGATCTTATTGCAATTAACACTGGAACTACCGAAGATTAAGCACGCGTATTGAATTTATTTTGATTTCGTAGCAGTTTTGTGGAAATACATATAATGTGAATATTCTATCCAGTGTTGATAATCAAACAACAGACTAAATTTGTTTCTCTGTAAATAAAGGTTATGTTTTATTAGATGCGTTAATTTATTCTGTTAATTAACTATCTCTATCTTCATTTCATTATTATGCACACGTGCTCTCTATATTCTTTTTTTATCTCTCTATCTTTCTCTATCTATCTCAAAATGTAAGAACCGTTCAAAGAGTGCGCTGAGCATGCAAAGCGCGCTCGATTTAAATTAAAGAATGTATATTTTCTTTACATACATATGTACTTCAATAGAGAAGTTCCCTAAAAAAGTTTCTTAGAAAAACATATGTTTAATTTTAATAATTCTAAAAGAATAAATCATCCGGTAGTTCTAGTGTTAAATCTTAATAATGGTCTGCAATATTTTTTTTAATTTATATTCTTTGCGAACATACGAAAAAGGATTTTACAGAAGATTTACACCCTTGTCATGGTCTGTAGTATCTTCCGTTTAAAACCTAAAAAACCATATCGTCGTGGTTGTAGAACAATTGCTTTCAGCCGCTGCTGAATCGAGTGCAGCAACAGTAGACAGTCTTGTTTACCGACTCGCTCCCCAAAAATCGTGAGGTAGGCCATCACTCGAAAGTCTCTTGTAGTTGAAAAGTGGTTTCGAGAACGCGAATCGTCCGCCAATTAAAGGTTATTAAAATTCTTCGACGGCGCGTATGGAGGGAGGTGTTTACGTGCGGGCTAACTGCATTACGATTTAATTTCCTGGGACAAAAGGGACGCGTAGGAGGAGAGCACGAGGGGATGAAAACGAACGAGAGAAAGAGAAAGAGCGAGAAAGAGCGAGAGCGGCTCTCATAAATTTTCCGGAGACCAAGCGGGAACAAAAGGACGATTGTGCGCCGAACGCGCCAGGAAAAAATCGTCCCGAAGCGCGTATATATATATATATCTTGATTAATTCAGATACTCGAGCGTGCAGTCTCTTGGCGAGGGTGGGCACGCAGGACGTGGTGCGGGGGTGGTTTCACGAAGTCGCAGACAGAGAGAGGGAAGAGAAAAGCTAGCTCTCTCGTAGGACACAGCTGGTGGAAAGACAGAGACGTCTAACGCGCGTTTACGGCTATCATGAGCGACATAATTGCGAGGTATACTTCATTAAATGAGATCGTCTGAATCGGTGGGGGGGACGCGTGTGTGTAGCGCGCGGGGGTCTTGTTACGTTGATCCTCGCTCCTCGGTTACACGGACGTAGACGACGCACACGTACAGATCTGAAAAGAGCTCGCCCCTGCCCCCATTTTCCTCTTTTTCTCCGCCGTGCTTCCTCGTTCTCCTTTCTGTCTCTTTTCCACGGTTCCGTCGTCTCACGAACACGCGAGGAGGGTGGAGGGGGCACACACGCCGGGCTTAACCCTCTCTGCGTCGACGAGCGCACTCCACTCGAAAGCTTTGACATCCGAGACGTCGGCAAGTACACCGGAGGACGGATTTATCGGATATTCTTCCGCGCTGCACACCGTGGCCGAAGGCTTGGGAACAGACGAAAAATTTCGTGCAGCCGGGTTATTACCACGCCGAAAAGAAACTGCCCCCTTTCCGGCATACTCGGAGGACTCGTCGAGGATTCGCGAGTTCGTATCGAGCGATAGCGATATTGTCCCTACCCCCTCCCCAGTGAGGGGGGCGTGGAATGCGTATTAACATTAACACACGGACGACTCTTCTCTGTATTAGGATTTTAATATTCGCTATCAAAGAACTCTTCGCCCGGAGATCATTCTACTTGGTAATTACAAAATTCTTGGCTAATTTCATTACCCGCGGATTGTTCCCTCACGCGCCGGCGAGGAATTTTGTTTAATTAGCCCACGCCGCCACTTCCACGGCCGGCCTCGTCACTTTTCTTCCACCGGCTGCAAAATTGTATCTGTCGTCCCCGGAGCAATTCGGAGATTCCAACCGGATAATCAGTATAGATTTTGTCTGTCGTTCCTTTTTTCAGAGGAAACGTTTTTTTTACTCAGGCGTTGCAGAATCTGCGCCAAACCCGCGGAAACCCGTTCGCCGAATATTTATGGCGAACGTTAATTTCGAGCTACACTTTAATTCAGCCAATTTTCATTTTATTCGTAATTTCATATCTCGTACAAATACATCAGCCGATAATACAATCGGAGTGTGATGAAAATTTAATTTCAGAGTCAAATTTCAATTCCTGGCAATTCGTATTGCATTATATGTATACCACATGAATGGACTGCAGATTTAATGCGTTCGCAGCATTTTCACTCCGAAATTCTAAACGATTCTACTGTCGGGAAGCCTTAATGATCCTGCTAGCGTGGTGAAATCATTTTATTTCTGGAGCTGAATACTTTTGATAATGTTTAAAGTGAAACAAAACCAAAATTTCTTTTAGAACGGCAGAATTACTGCAGAATCTGTCAACGATACAAACAAAGAATTAACGATAACAAGTATTTTTTAATCAAACAAGAAATTATTATAGATCTTTTCATTCTAATAATCTCCAGTTTTAACGATCGTAAATTTTGTATATGCACTATGTGATATCGGCGCTACAGGTTCGATGAAAGATACAGAAATTAGCAATTTTATTATTAGCAGTATTATAATTTCAATGTTTCGGTTCGGTTTTGAACCATCATCAAGAAAAGTCTTCGTTTGCTAATTGTGAGAAAACAGAATGAAAATCAAAGTAAATGAAATGGTACTTGTCAATAAGAAGGTTTGAACTGTACTGTCTGTTCATTCTACTTTAGAAATTTCGTCCCTGAAGAGGTTCATCTTCTCGCTGATCTTTTTTACTCGTTTGATGACAAACGCATGGAATCTAGTTATTACGACGTCGATGGACGTCGGGCAGTAAATTAGATGCATCTTGGGTCCGGTGCGAATAAAGAAGGAATTTGCGAGGACTTAATTCGCGGCTGATTGGTTGAAGGTCCCGGCGAGAGGAGCGAGAGCTAGATGAAGGGTGAGATGGCGGGTAATTGTACGCAGAGGACTCGCAAGGGACCCGAGGGACCGGTCTCCGAGGCCAGTTCCGATCGGTCGTACGTCTTCCTGAGATACTACTCGTATCGAGTTTCCAGGAGGATCGACGTATATCGTTCTCCACGTCGGCGTGCCGGCAAGAAACGACGATAGAACCGGCGTTCTTAGCATGAACCGCGTTCGATGTCGCGTGGGGGATGCTGGCTGCGACGCCTCCGCGGGTCAAAGACCGTCGACGGGGGCTAATAAACGTAGCACGTGTCCCCAGCGAGGCAACTTGTAAACGCATCCGTGCTTTCATACCCGCGACGCGAGTTAATTAAAGAAACAATGTGCTCCGGCTCCTCCGTTGTCGTCCGCCGTTCACTTTCCACCAAGCAAGCTAATATGGATTAACCGATAGGATTTTACGAGGAACGTGACGAACGACTGTGCATCGCCACTCCCGCGTAGTCGAATATTCTCTCCTGTGCACCGTAGTATCTTCATTTGCCCGTGGACACGCTACGATTACTCTGCTTCGAATGCAACAGTTACACCGAAAACTAAAAAATTATTATTCAAACACCGATGCTCGGTTTCGAAGAGTTGTTTCCAGATTGCACAATATTCCCGTGCGAATTTTACCGGCGAGCTTCTCCTTAATCCGGAGCGAAGGAGGAGAAAGATAGAAGCTAGGGGCGAAGAACCCACAGGCGTGCTTTATAACGTTTCGAGAGTGACTTAATAAGTCGCTCGACCCGGCTTCAGCGAGTGAGAAAACAGCGTCGAGAATCGCTGAAAGAAGACTAATGAACTTGTTGGCTCTCGGCCGAAAGGAGGGTCATTTCGCGGTTCTTAACCGCGGCTCGAATAAAACGGCGATTTCGCCAGCGTCCACGAGCGACGCCTGGGATTTCCGAAAAATTCATCTAACCCGATAAAAGCTGTCCAAGATTTGACAGAAATTTCAGAGCGAGTGTTCAGCTTAATCTTTACAGCGAGCTCGTGTTCATGCTACCGGAATTAGACTGAAACAACAATCGGCCTCCGCATAGCTATTTATCACAAGATTACCGAAGCAACTTGGCAAACGTGATGTAACGACGCGACGAAGGACTACAATCAGATTTTCATTGAAATCATTGCTCCGGATTTGGAATGACCGTACATCGTCAACCCGATTCAAATATCCCGACTCGGGGAACAACAGCTTTCGCCTATCGCCGTGATCTACAGTATCATTTTGTGTCAAGATTACTAGCCAGTACGCGGATAATTAAAACCGTGTTCAGTTCCGCAACGAACCAACTGATTGCTCCAATCCACTGCAACCCGACCCGACACTAATGAAACGAATCGTTTATCAGATTTTTATCTGCACCCTTGGCTCCGAAGGACGCCGCTTATCGGAACGATCGCATAGGCCAGCGTGGAAAGAGAGCGCACGACGAAGCGTGCCTCAGTTGACCGACAACAAGTTGGCCAGTCCCCGGATCGATGATGACCGGTGACCGTGTTAAATACACAGACAAGCATGACGTAGTGCACTCGAAATTAGGGAGTGTTTAAGTCATCATTCTGTTGAGTTCGAGATCGTTCAGAAAATACAAGACATTCAGTTCTACAATTTTTCTACATAGATTCGAATTTATTTGATACTAGCTGATCCGACAGACGTTGACCTGTCAAATTTTCAATAAACTTGTATATCCATCGTTCGAATCGTGAGTTATGGTCTTGAGTTCATACAAAAATTCCATAGAAAAGAGCACTTTTATATTTTCCCGAATTATCCATTTCCCCGCGGAACATTTCCAATTTTTTTTTGCTTAAAAACCTTATTACGATTATTGACACTAGAACTACCGAACCAATCAAAATGACTGGTGCAAACTTTTTCCGATTAGAAATATTAAAAGTGTAAATATGTTTTTCTGAGAAATTTTTTTTAGTGAACTTCTCTATTGAAGTACATATTTAAATAAAACTTGGACGAAATCTAAATAAATGCAATATTGTCATTATTATAAGGAAATGTATGCCAACTGCGTTTAGTGCTCGGTAGGTTTAGTGTTAACAACATTTTTTTTTTAAATTAGCCAAATCGGTCCAGTCGTTCTCAAGTGATGTGCTTACCAATTAACAGCATTTAATATTTCTTTATACAGAAGATAGATAGATACGCCTAATATTGAATTCCAACTGTATCTGCACGGTGTAATATTACTCTAGAACTTCAAGAACACGCCGTGCCACCGAGTGGGGAAGGACTCACAGCAACAAGAAACGACTGCATACCTGAACAGGACCATTGTTCCCGCCCATAAAAGACGATACATACAACAATCCCAAGAGTAATAACAAGAAGGCAGTTTTCGCACACGGTAACAATAAACAATCCCTAGAGAAGAAACATCGGTAGATTCTCATTCGGCTTCCGTTAGAGAGGCGAGGATCCAACGATCCGCAAGAGTCCGTATTATCGGTGAATCTGGCCCTGTCGTCTGACCGCGGATCAAATTAAGATCACCGATTTCGAGCGATTCACGGATTCACCGATCGATAAATCAATCGGTGAACGGAGAAAGCCGGGGCAGGATAAAATTTGATCGGCGATACGTGACCGAACCAGTTAGCAGAAGCGTCGACTGACGTGCACCCGCTCTCGAGAAAATGGCGGTGAGCTATCTGTCGCGTTGATCGGAGTCCGTTGATCGTTAGGCACTCGCTCGACGCCTTGGTTTCGAGGTGGGACCCGTGACACCGATATTTATGTGTCGCCGCCGGTAATCATATCGTTAGCGGTGCTCGGGATCGAGGACTTCGGGAAATCACCGGTGTCCGAGAAGTAAATTCCTCGTTGGCACGTGCGTCCCCGTTTTATCGGCTGGCTGGGACGTTATCGGGACTGTTAAGATCCCCGCGAGACAGGACCACGATCGACCCGGTGATAGCAGGATTACAGAGAAACCTTGCGATTGATGCATTCTTGCGCAACACGCTGGGCGTGGACCCGATTCGCGCAGTACTACAGGGAATTTTTGCCGGTCCGTTTCCCAGCGAACCGATAACAGCTTCTTGTCACACGGATGTCAGTTTAATTTGTCACGCTCGATACGATATATCCCGACGTATTTCGAAACTCTTTCGGAAATACTCTCGATCCGATCGAATAGAATACATGATACTTCTCCAGTGACGTTCCTTAGCGCTGAAGTTATTTATCACTTTTCTGTCTCCGTTTGGTCCCGGATACGTAGTCTGTACAATCCGTAGCGCCGATTGCTTCGAGTCATTTTGCAAAATTTATATTTGACAACACTCTCGCTTCCATAAAATTCTGTGGTCTTACCAAAGGCAAAACCTATTTCCAGAAATTTTTTACTGAAAATCGACTTCCTTGGTTTTCACAGTTAAACTTATCCCGTTCAATTATTGTCAGTTTCAACAGGTGTACATCAGATCACTATCATCTAGCTTCTTCTCTGGCTCGCATTGGCTTTATTGATGATCCTAAGTGTAGTTGCAGGGAGGGGGACGAATCGCTGAACCATGTTTTATGGCAATGTAATTTGTACAACGAGGAAAGGCTCAAACTAATTAATAAACTCCGTACAATTAACTTCCAGTTTCCAATGGATGTCTCAATGTTAATAACCAAACCGAATATCAAAGCCTGTCATTACATGTTATCATTGTTTAAGAGCTGCAGCCTTAAACTATAAGTGTTTGGTTTATACCTTTTGTCTTTATTATAATATTAGTGTATCTTTAGTATCATATTCTGTTTTGTAATTTTTTATTTTCTCTGTATTGTATGTATTATTTTCTGTATTTCAATTATGTTGAAATAAATCTCATATGAGATTTTCTATAATAAAAAAAAAGGAAAATCCGTAGCGCCAGGAGGAATAAAAATAGATTTTCGGTTATAGGTGGGAACATCTATTAGCATTATCCTCCGAGCGATTGGTCGAGGAGAGCGTCCTGTTATCCGTCCACGTTCCAACCTGTCCGAAATACCACAGAAATGCAGCCGTGACGTGACGAAGCCGGTCTTCGTTTCAACGTTGCGTGCCGCACCGAACGTTTCTATCTTGAAAACGGCTGTTTCCTTCGTCGAGTCTCGTGGAAAGAACGCCGGGATCTAAACGATTCTGCCACCGTTTTGGTCGACATGCTTCACCGGGTTCTCATAGTCGCCTGACACGTTGCCGGAGCTGTGAAGGCTCCCGTCTTACTCGAAACGAAACTGTAAACGCCCACTTCACCTTTAATTTCGCTCTATCGTGTATTGTGGCACGAGACGAAATTGTTGCTTTCATCACAGAATAATTAGCCACGCGTGTTGCCCAATCCTAGTTTGATACATGGGCTGGCGTTAATAAAATATTAAATAACCATGTATTTCTAACCTTTTTGTTTGATCCTACTACCGAGCATTTTATTCGTTGCGATATATACCAAAATGTTCGCTATCATTCTAAAGATCGTTGGTTATCCCCAATCGGTGGACCGGGGTTTGAATCCCGTCGGGGTAAGAAATTATTTCTCTCCATTCATTCTCAGTTGAAATTTTCGCGCCCGACTTTCCACTTCCGTTGCATTGACACGTCACATATCCGTCCCGTCAGAAAATCGTTACCCTCAGCAAAGAAGTTTCACTTCAAAATTTTAATTCTTCGTGGAACCGGTGACCGACGTTGATCGATTACGTGTCTTAATTTGTACATCGTGTCGTAGTTTCAGATAAAAGTGAAGCGACGATTTGCCTGTTCGTCGGAAAGAAATTCGACTCGATTCAGGGGCCGCGAAAGCGGGCGAGATCGCGTTACGTGGCTTTCGTTTCTGTGGCGCATGTACACGCGAGGTCCACGACAGTGGTGTTCGTTGCGGAGGCACGAAAACGAAATGAGAGAAGGCTCAGGTGCTCACGGGGCTCCTCGGCCCTGTAATTAGGCTAGGGACGCCGAATCTGTCTGCAGACACAGCGGGACGGTAGCTGATCACCTTAAGGGAAACGTGTCAAACACGCTCTCGCCGCTCAAGGCCAACCGCGCAAGAAACTTTGCCCCTGAATAGATTGTCGTGGACCATCAGGCGGCGATCCGGCAAAAAGCTCGGTGAAAAACCACGAATCGGATCAGCGAGATTCAGCTGCGGCGAACGGAGGCCTGGGTAAAAAGAATGATTCGCATGGCTGCTGCAACATTTGGTTGAGGATGCGCCAACGACACTCGGAAATTTATGAAAAATCGACTAACCCTCGCCGTCCTATTGCCACCGATGGTAATTGAAATGCGATTACAAATTGAACCATTTGTCCATGTCTTGTTCTCACAAATCTGCTGTATCGATTGATAAATACGTGTTCTTCATCCAGGATTCACGTTCCTCTATCTGGGCAGTACCAATTGTAGCTACATAAATACAGACTGCACATACATAAATGCCCACTTGGAGTTGCAAAATTGCATTCTTCGAAGTAGGTCGTCGATTTCGAGAAATGTAAAGTCTTTTCCATGCTCCCAGCAATTTCAACCAATTCCGAAGAACATCTCGAGGGTTTCGGTGCATGTCACGATTTGCAACCGGCGTCGTTGCAAAGGCGGTACACTCGACAACTTGCAGATTGCAATTGCTGAAAATTTCCTGGTTCGACTAGACCAGAATAATTTGCCTGGCATTGGTTGCGCCGAGCGTGTAGAGTTCGACGCGCACATCCATTGGCCGCGGCCACGTTCCTTTCGTTTCGAAACTATCCGCCGCGAGTCTAGTCTAGACTTTGCGGTATTCACTATTACAAGAACCAATCTCTTTGAGGCAATCGTAGCCATAGCGCAGCGTTCGCGCAGCAATCGGAATCCTTCGAGAATGGTGAAATGGCTTTATCACCGACACGTGAACATTTTCCGCCACTTTTATACCGAGTTATTAAAAGGATGCCATGCTCAGAGTTCCATCAGCGAACGGTGTGAATGACACGTCTGAATACTGGCAAAGAGTACCATTTCATAAACAGTCTTCCTTCGAGTATTTCCAGGTGTTCAGGTTTTTCTTGGAATAGGACGGATTAAAAATCAATAGCAATTAAAGTTCGCGTCAACGACGAGCGTGGGCGAGGTATATTTTCCAGGTAGCAACCAAAAAGAGTAACCCGGTAAACTTGTATCGAATTACGCGGTCACCGGGCTAATGTCTCGTCCGAATACTGTGACGCCGCATTGTTTTTCGAGGGTTTCGGTCGGTGGAATACGATAATCGAACCCAGAATCGCAATCAGTGTCGCATATAAAATAAGCGAAACGTTTAACACGGTCAGCTAATCAAAGGAAATCTCTAGCGAACGTGCAGTTCTCTTAAAAAATGATTTTCCGTCACGGTGAATCAAATCTCTGAATTTTAATATTCAAAGCTAATGGATTTTTTCCGTTGAGTGGCGATTCTTTAAAGCTTGGAAATTCTGCGCGGAAGGTTTAATGAACGTAGAAAGATAAAACGTTCGAGTATTCGACGGTTAATAATGAAATATCGATGTCAGCTGGCCAAAGGAAACCTCAGGAGAATGCGCGGCGATCTGAAAAGCGATTTTCCTCGTTCGAAATCCAATTTTTCAATGTTAATATCTAATGAAAATGGAGTTTATCGCGATGCGCGGCGACGCTTTCAAGCTCAGAAATCCTGGAACTAAAGATTCAGTAAACGACGGGAGATAAAACGGTCGAGTATTTGACGGTCAGTGATGAAATATCGATGAAAAGGCGCGATGTTGCCACTGGCAGTTTTGCCTACAACCATCTACATCGGGGCCGAACAAAATATGCTCGGCGCAGCTTTTCATGAACGCAATGACCCACTTTTCTCGGCCACAATACGCGATTCCGATCCCCATCTTCCTCCAAGCCCATCATCGGCCGTAGTATATCTGTCCGACCTAAAAGCCCTGCAAATCTTTCCAGCGTCAGCTGGCCGACAGAAATGAACTTCTAAAAAGCACCATCCGATGATTAGCTATCCATATTACCCCTTAAATTGTTTATTCGCTGACGAATGCGTCTTTCCTCTAGCCCCACTGGGTCGATCGATCGATAACATGCAATCTCAACAACATGACTCTCGATCGAATTATTGGTGTCCGTAGTAATATGTTACAATGACCATTGTTCATTGCAAGTAAAAAAAAAAACGTTGGAATTCTTAGTTCATTGTCCATTCAATTTGTAAGTCAGGTGGTCAAGGACGTAAAACGACCCCATCTGACTTGAACATTTCCTTTAAAGAGAAAAATAACATCGAACCGAAATGCCATCACTCCTCTTTTGATTTAGCGTTTTACAAATCCTAGATCCGCATCTGGCGACCAGATTCGAGTCACCTTTTTTAAGTATTATTGGCCATGCCTTGTTCGAGTCAAGCGCCTTTCGGACTTACGGCTCGCTATGCCTCTTGCCTGGGCCATGGGAATTTTCCGCGTGGGTCACTTACAGGTATGACGGTCCTGCGAGTGAACATAGCGAGAGGCGATCATTTACCCCTTTTATTGTCTATAATTTTAACCAGTCAACTGAGACGACCGCTTCCCTCACCAATGTCGAAGTCACGCCTTTTTTGAAACCCACAGTTTATCATTGTATTCACCGGCAGTTCAGTTCATCTCGAGACTTGAAACATGTACCATCACCTTGGACTATCTTGTAAATTCGACAGTTTTAAATAAATTCAGAGTTTATTTAGTAAAAAGTGCAAGTTCGTTCAATAATATCCTTTCCGTCCAATAGATGGTAAGGAATCGATTAATTCGCGTTCTCATAGAATTGAGTTGGAGATTTACGACCATCAGCGACGTTATTCGAAAATCAACGACGGCGCAACGCGATCTAATCGAACAACCACTACATACAATACCATTACGTTACAATGAAATTATCCGTTGAATGAGGAATGAGAAGTTCTGAAAGGTAATGTCGAATGAGGAATTAGCTCGACACCGCCAGTTAAAAGATCTTTTCCATCCACCGGCGTACAATTGATTCAGAGCTGGGCTTGCAGGGGTGGCGAATACCCCTAGATATCCGATCATTTCACGGAGGTACGATCAGGCTCGAAGATTCCTTGTGGCGGTGAAAAAATTTGTTCGATAACCGTCCCGGCCGGGATCGCGCGGCCGACAGAAAGCCCTCCGGGGCTGTGTATCGAGTTCGACGAGCCATTTCGAAACTATTTCGACGGCCGGCCGTATAGAAACGGCCGTATCGGTCGGCAGAGAAATTCCCGATTCAAGTGGAACGCTCGATTCTGTGAATACGACCGCGTATCCCAATTCCTGCGCTTGTAAAGGCCTCCTCGCGCGTAGCTGGCGGTGAGCGGCCCGGCTGCAGCTATACGTAATTCCAATTCCGTCGGTTAGCGCCTTCCAAGCAACCCGGCTGCACTCGCCCCGACATCCTGCCGCACTGAATGTTTAAGGAACCTCGGTGTATGCTTCGTTGCTTCCTTCGCAGCCAGTTCCCAGGGCGACTGTAACTGACCTCGACGAAAGCGACTCGATCTTACCGGGTACGCCGCGGATTAAGTGCAACCCCCCTCATCGCACCCCTCCACCCTGGTATTCCTTCGCTTCTTTTCTCGCCACCATGATACCCCGGCATCCCTCCGGGAGGAATATCGTGGAAATTGAGCAGCGAGTACACGGGATTCCTTTTCCTTTCCGGAGAACGCTACCCTTTGTATGACCGATCTAACGAACCCTGAGTAAGCGCGACAATACTTTACCTCGCTCTAAAGCGTTCCGTATCCGTGAAATTTTAACCATGTCTCCTTAAGAACTCGAATCGAGTGACCTTTAAAAATCTTGAAACTTTCATGAATCTTTATATGATCTCAGACTCTCCTCTTCGTTCATTGTCATGAACAGAATGTCACTATGAAAGCTTGGCGAAAAACTTCGTAGAATCGTTGCGATGGTATGGTTATAATGTCCGAGGTACGAAGGAAGCTGTTACGCATACAGGTAGATTCGGTTATGACGGGTCTGGATCAGTGTGCCGTCTTAATTTTGCAGCGGTAGACATATTTTTGGAATATTCGACTCGGAACGGATCCTCTGCTTCCGAGCCAATCTTAATGGATTTTACGTATTCATGAAATCTTATTCCGCGCGCGCTCTTAGGTCTCTCGGAGCGGGCGGCCTCTGCGGCGAAGGGTTACTTTTAGGGAAAATTAGACGTACCCGTTTCCCGGCAAACTGTTTTACGTAAATCAGCCGTTCAAGCATTCCTAGAAGCGGGCCGCAAACGGGAATTATTTCGACCGATGTTTTATATAGGAAGCGCGACAGCCGTAACCCGTTCGACCCATATTTTACTCCCTCTACCGGGCGTCAAAGCGTTTAAACCCGGTTTCCGGTAACCGGGCAACAACGTAATTCGAGCGTGAACGAAAAACAAAAATACGGAAAGATACACGGGAGCGGCGTCCACCGGTCCGCTTGCCGGGGCTGACAGTGAAAAACGTCGCTCGGTTAATCCGATTATATATAAAATTGAATTTTTAATCGCGTCGGCGCCGCCGCCACGCCCCGAAAACACCGGGAATTGTCCTGGACCAAGAATTAAAGCCGAGCAAACACCGGTCCCGGCAAGAAGCAGAACTGTCCGCCCTATTAAATTACCCAGCGACGGCCGACGAAAAAACACCGGGCGCGGCTAACCTGGTTAACGGACGTTCAATAATGGATCAAAGAAGGCGCGGGAAACGGCTGTCCGCCGGCTTGCAATGTCGCGAATCGCTAAGGAGAAAAACCTTTAAACCAATCGTGTAATTAAATCTCCCTGCTTCGCCTGGCTTTCTCCCTTTTCTGGCTGCAATCGGTTTCGCAGCTCTGTGTGGAACAACCACCGTTGTTTTGTTAGGTAAAATCAGTCGAAAATCACGTAGCGTAGCAAGCGGAAGCTCAGTCTTTAAATGTACAGTAGATTTCATCCCTTGTATCATAAAAAAATGATGCAGACCAAAATGAATATCTTTAACGAAATTATCACAGTTTAAATAACGAGAATTGGAGCTCGTGTATACACTGTAATAAAAACAAGATTTAAAATGGACTAAGTTCGTCAGCTCTGTGTGGAACAACCACCGCTGTTTTGTTAGGTAAAATCAGTCGAAAATCACGTAGCGGAGCAAGAGGAAGCTCAGTCTTTAAATGTACAGTAGATTTCGTCCCCTGTATCATAAAAACTTATGCAGACAAAAATGAATTTCTTTGACGAAATTATCACAGTTTGAATAACGAGAATTGGAACTCGTGTATACACTGTAATAAAAACAAGATTTAAAATGGACCTAGATTTTTTTTTATTGAGCCACTGAAACCTATTGTAGGTTTATTTCGGCTTTAACAAAGATACACTAGTTTTACAGTTTGAGTACATTTACAATATGACTAACCACTAGAGATGCTGATCACAGTCGTTTAAAAACTGAAAGATAAATTCACAGGCTTTGACATTTCGTTCTACAAAGAAGAGGTCCGCTTTTAGTGGTAAAAAAAATTTAATTTTACGTAATTTATTTACAAGTTTAATTCTTTGGGAGTCATATAAACAGCACTGCCATAACACATGATCCAAGTCCTCGGAGACTGAGTTACACTTACAGCTAGGATCATCGATAATATTTACACGATGCAGAGAGGCAGCTAAGTTATAATGATTGGCCCTGATACGATTTACAGTGGAAATAAAGCTCCTTATAGAAGAGTCATCTTGAGTAAACCAGGGAGATTGATTAGGGTTAAAGAATTTTAGAAAATAATGAGTGCCCATGAAGGAGCCTTGCTCAGTGATTGCAGAACGAGTGTGTTGAAGTTACCTTTTAGCTTGAAATGACAGGTAAAATCATTGAAAGGAACTTGAGATATGTCCACTACATTAGCAGATGTAATAGATTTTGCAAGGGAGTCCGCGTTTTCGTTTCCATACGCGCCGATGTGAGAGGGAATCCAGAAAAATTTGATAGTTTGCGAGTTATCCTGACAGAATAAATGGAGTAAGTTCGTCGCTGGCCAAATGCGAAATTTCGATCATGAATTATTCGGCAGGTTGGGGAGGAGACGCTCTCGCGCACGCATAATTGTCGGCGCAGTTAGTCGGCTCATTTCAATTGGAGCAAATACTTTCGAGCGGGGATAGCAGTTTCACCCTTGGCTGTATTTCTACCGGCGGTGGTCCCCGTTCTCGAGCTGCTCGCCATTCATCCGCTTTCTTCGCACTTCGCCCCGCGGAACGTGGGGGCCGGCTTCTTGAAATAATGTAAAGCACCTCTTTCAAGCCAGCCACCCTCGTCTACGGCCCGCAGCCCTTGTCCCTTTTCTCGGCGCACCCTCCGACCGCGTTCGCACACCTCTCAAGATCTGAATCTCTACCGCTGCCCCTGTCGCGGTCGTTGCGGCCGCCTCCTCCTTACACCGTCCCCGAAGAAATTTCTTCCGGCCTGTTTGTTGCTCGCTCTCTACCCCAACAATTACACCGGCCGACACTTCGGTGGCTGACGGCAGCGCGTATCTCTCGAATGATTAGCCCGCGTAACTTGAAATCCTCTTTCCAGCTGGTCGGAGCAGCCTCCCCTCGGCCCATAGATAAGCTCGCGCGAGAATTAAATTGTAAGATCGTCGATAACGCAGCCTTCTACGCGCTTGGAAGCCTAGGCCCTAAACTTCAGGGTGTCTTCCCAGAACCCACTAAGTGGATTCCTTTAATCACTTCGTGGATGTACCACCAGCGACCTCGGCAGTCTTCGATTTTCACGGCGATAGTAAACCCTAATCAAAATGCAGATGTACAACGCCGTGGGATAGATAGACTGTTTATCTAAATTGCTGAACTATAGCGTCGTTTCACTGAAACTTCGTTCAGACCAAATATTGCGGAGATAACCGCTCCAGCGTTTCCAGCTTCATAGCCGCGATAGGGGATGAAAGGATGACACGCGTCCCCCAAAGTTAAAAGTGTCGATACGCGCGGTTTCTTTCAGGCCGGAGACAAAGAATCCTCGCTCTTTCGGAAAGCGAAAGAGAAATTTCCATTGGCACGCGCGTCAACTTTCGGAACGCGTATTGTCCGCGGGATCCTGAGCAAGGCTATTTATCCGGGGAGGCAGCCGCGCAGAAATAAAAGGCATCGATCCGCGAAATATCCTATACCGTAACGCGTACCATTGTGCTAGGCTGGATTTAATGTCGGCGCCGAGTGTCACAGAGGTTCGAGGAAATACGAGGGTTGCGGCGAAGCTGAGGAGGGCGGAGGACGAAAGAGGAGGAGGAGGAGGACGAGAAGGTACGGTCGCCTGGCGAAGAAGCTGGCTGGAAAGGAAGAGGAGGAGGGAAAAGAAAGGAAGGTGGTGACAATGCGATCTCCGCTCCGATACGGAATTGTCGGCAGCTCCGGGTACCGGGGTACCCTTTCTCTCTGACTCGTGAAATGAGCATAAGATTCTTCGGTTATTTCGCCAGCAAGAAAACCGAACGAGCAGCCTCCGCGCCACGATATCTCGGCTTCCTATGCCTCGAATTCTGCGCCGCGAACGTTCCAAATATCTCTGTCGGGTCCTCCTTTGCCCCTCACCCTCGATCCACGGTCAGCGATGCACACCTTTTGACCCCTCGCTCTCGGCCCTCTCGTATTTCTCACATTACTTTTCGGATCCCATCTTTCTCGCCGCCTCTGTACCCCTTTTCCGCAGGGACCGTGGCCCCCCTACTCGCTCTTTAAGCAGTCGCGCGAGTTATTCGGCTTTCCGTTGTTCCGCGATCGCGGCCGCGCAACGATTTATCGGAAAGAGATCCGAGAAGGATCTGCAACCCCGGATGTTTCTTCATTTGCCAGAGAACCCATTCTCTTCCCCGTTCTCGCTACCCTCCACTGCAACAGATCTTTGCAAACTAATTCTATTTATTTGATTCTGCAATAGTTCTACTTTTAGATTGATACACCGAAATTGGATTATTTAACGAGATAGCTGATAAGCTGGCAAAAAGTTCTACCACTTTTCTTTCCTTAAGTATCTTGGAAATTCCTTTTACAGATCTGTACGAACTGTTTATGAAAAATGCTTTCTCTAATACTTCACGGATTATTAGAAAGCAAGGATTATTTAAAGGCAAATATTTTTTTTGCGCACATTTTACTGTGTCTACAATCGTTGTAGAGCGAATCATTACCACTTAGCTGGTTCTCTCGAGCGCATTGGTTTTATTGACAATCCTATGTGTAGATGTAACTCTGAGAGTGAAACTCTAAATCACGTCATTTGGCAGTGTGACCTATATAATACACAAAGATCTTTACTTTTGAAAAGGCTTCATAAGCTGGGATTTCAGCTACCTCTTGATATTTCTATGTTTTTGTCGGGTCCTAACATCGAGGCTTGCCACCATATTATAACCTTTTTAATTGTGTTATAATCCTATTGTGACAATGTTAACATAACACCTCTCGTTATGTATTGTATACAGCTTTTCTTTTTTCTTTTCTCTTCCTGTATGTTTGTACATTTATATCCAATGTTGTAATGAATCTTCTCTAAGATTTCCAATAAAAACAAAAACCCGAAATTGGAGCCGGAAATCTCATTACACTATCTCGAATATTGATTGGACCAAGTGTTAGGAGGATGTTAATGCACAAAATCTGCAGTATTCAAGTATCGGTACATTTAATATACAACACGAGCCCACTTACGCTAGTTAGAATATATTGAGTCGAGAGTCAGCGAATCCGATCGACGCAGAGATGGCTGGGAGATGGTTCGACAAGCAATTCGCGATTTCGCGGCAGATCGAATCGCGGTTCAACGCGATCATCTAAATTTATAGGTTACGCTCGTCTCGTCCTGTTATCGGCCTTGATACCGCGCCGCCAGCGATTCGATCTTGCAGAGTTTATGTTATCGCTGGCGCAAACAGAGAGGGCACGGGAGTGAATAAATATCTGGTGGCGCGACATTTGGCTGATTAATTGTTGTCACTCTATAAAATAAATACCGTAGACCGGCAACGAGGCTCGCGGTAACGCGGTCTAATTAAAATCGCAGTGGCGATTAATTCACAGAGCGCGGCCGCGACTGCTGCTGAAGAGGAGCCCGGTTTTTCTAATTAAAAATTACGCGCACCGCGCTAATCTGTCTCCCTTTTAATACTGGTGTTTGTTACTTGCGTTAATTATACGCTCCGGATTCCTTTTAGGAAACAGTATTTCAACGTTTCCACCTAATGAAAAATCCTGCGAATAACAAAAACGATCCTGCGGAATCCACTGGTTGATCAAAATCGGCCGTATTGCGCGGCAACAACCCAATCCGTCTACGACGGATAAGAAGAAGAAAATGAGAGGGCGACGAAAACGAAGAAAAAGCAGTAAATATGAAAATTACAAGCTCCTTTGTCTCGGTGTTCGTTGCATCGAGTTTGTTCGGGGAGCCGCCGGTTGTTCCACGAAAATTGGTGCAGCGCGGTATTCGTTCGAAGGCATGGAAAAGTAACTGCCTCTGGTTCCAGCTAATATCCATTCATCGGAAGAAGAACGGGAAGCCGCGGAAGAGGATCGCGCGGGTTATCTTCTCCACCTCTTTCAGGTTCCCCAGATCCCACCCCCTTTTTATTCCCTTGCCGTTCTACACTGTTTCACCTATCTCCCGGGAGCGGCCGCTTTTTTCGCTCGGGATCGATCGGTTCGAGGAGCAGACTCATCCAGGGTAGCTGAAGGTGATCGATGGGCCCGCCGGCAATGCATGGTAATGATACGTCGCCAGGACGAGGAGATGTAGCATTACCCTTCCAGAAATGCAGGAAGAAGACCGATCCGGGAACGGTCCCAGGACGATGACGGACATCCAAGTATATTTCAGGACGAGACGGTCTTCGAGAAGAGAGGATTGTTCGAGAGGTGGCCGTGGCTAGAGTCTGGCCGCACGGAACGAAGGTGAGGAGGAAGACGAAGAGGAAGAAGAACTCGCGGAAGGTGAAGCGGTGCAAGAAGGCCTGAAACTGCTAGTCGATATTTCATCCAGGGAACAAGCAAGATAACAGCAGGCACGCCCTTCCTTTACTCCGTTCCTCTCTCTCTCTCTCTCTCTCTGCTTCTCTTTTTCTCGTTGTTTCTCCCTTTCTTCAACACTGCCAGCACACCTCCCTCTGTTCTCCCCCTCTGCCTCTTTCTACGAGTCCGCTAGCCCTTCAGCATCGTGTGCACTCGACGAGAGCCTCTGCTCGCAACAGACTCGCGGCCGTTTTAAAATATTACCCGCCACCCTTCCGCCAGGTCCGTGGCAGCCCGTGTTACACCCATTCCGAGCCCTCCGCCGAGAAGTGGCCAGGGTGGAGACGACTTCAGCCGGAGACCGAGTGCACCGATACCAGTCCGGCCACCCTTCGGAATCCACGACCCTGCCGGGGATTATCCCCGCCGACCTATCGCACCACTTTTCTTGTCTACTAGACGGATTTACTCCGGGCTCATCCTTCGACGGATACCGCTTCGATACCTCCACGCGATGCTCGTCCCGCGCCGATAACGGACACGTATCGATAACTCTGTTCTCCCAATTCGAAGATTCCTCTCGTCTACAAAACTACAATTAATGTTATTGGCGCACTGGTTCGATCAATTGTAGACAATAAGCAAATTTGCAAAATATCACATGAAATTTAATTCAACGTTTCGGTCTGAATTTGACCATTTTCAAGAATGTACATTTTCTGTATTGCGCCTGTAAGAATTTATCAATTAATTGGTTAGGTCCTCTCGTCGTTCGGAATCATTGCTGTCGAACAATCGCGAGATCTGTTTTTTTTAATTAGGAAATCTCATATGAGATTTATTACAACATAGTGCTTAGTACAGAGTATTAGATGGTATATTGTATGGTATAACAAAAATATTAGTTACAATATAAAAATCGAAAATCCTTAGGCACGTAGGTTACATGTATTTAAAAAAGCTATCATATATACGCAAGCATTAATATTAGGTTCAGCTATTAAGCAACCTATGTCTAATGGCAATTGAAAATCTGCTCTAGTAAGGTTTTGAATAAGTTTGATCCTCTGATCATTATATAAATTGCTCTGCCATAGAACATGGCTAAGCGTTTCCTGCTCCTGGTTACAATTACAATTGGGATTATCGATGATGCCAATGCGAGCAAGTGAAGATCGCGAGATCATTGAGGTCTCGTTGGGGACTCTCGTTGAGGATGCTGCAGAGATCTAGAGTCCTGGCAGGAGGCAACATCGACCGTAAATCAACAATCGAATCTGTATGATGTCAGATCGCGGAAATCTCCGACAGCAAAGAGTACCTATTAGCTGCGGATCTATCTCTGTTGTGTCTCCTAGCGTTAAACGATTGTTTGGATACTTGATCCCAGCGGAATCCAGTCGGAACCGTAGGTAGAACGGGTTAAGGAGCTGCCGGTGAAGGCGAGCGAGCCTGTAATTCTTTAGGTCGGCGGGTACACGGTGCAACGGTTGAAAGGACGGGTGCCAGTTTCTGAAAGCTGGCAGCGTGGCGGCCGATCGTCTTGGCCACGGTTCTCCGGATGACTCGCCAAAATAGAATGACGGGCAGTTTCCTGATTCCATTTTGGCAACCTTCTGCTCCTCCGGGCCGGTTCGTCGGCCGGATGCAATTTTCGAGTGTGCAGCACGCCGGGGCTTTTTGTCGACAAGTATGAACGAGGTCAAACGTAAACGGGGAAGACGAAGAGACAGGCCCTCGAGAAGAAATCATAGGAAACAGTCACGGTTGCTTTCCACGCGATCGGACTCATCCCTCCCGCAACGAGACAGTCGGCGAGTTATGCACTTGTTGCTGGCCAGCTTTTATTTTGTCTACTTGCTCGTCTAGTCGATCTTCGAGGGAACGGTTCAACGTTGCCTTTAAGGAAGAAGATCGATGTAGATGCTAAATATGTCTTTTACATCGATCGTATTATTATTAACACTTTACCGACCGGAAGCCTATTAATAGGATTTTCAATAATTCGGCTGTACCAAAAAAAAAGCATAGAAATTTTCTTTGACATTGCAATCTTAAATGAAATTATTAGACGACGTTATTGAGGGTGACTTAGTTAGTTAATACTAAATGCTAAATGAAAATTTAGCAATGTACCATACATTTTTCAAAAATATGCAATAATCACCGGTCGGTAATGTGTTAATAACAAAAGTTTAATGTTCTCGGCGCTACGGTTCGATCAATTACTACTGAGAAGTCAAAGAACAATTTTACTTTGATTTCTCAGTAGTAATTGATCGTACCCTAGCGCCGAGAACATTAAACTGTTGTTACTTTGATGTAGATGCTACTTCGGTAATGTACTTAAGCACCATACACTCAGGAATATTTGCTTTGAAGTTTCTTCTATTCGACCAAAACACGTATGTGTACGTGGATTAAGGAAAAATTATTGGCAGAGAAAGTTCGATCTGTACCGTTGATTTTTACTGTTCGGCAGGTGCGAGTGGTATCTAGAGGTACTGTTTTTCGCGCGCAGACTCCGTTCGAGTCTACATGGAATGCGGTCATGGAAATATGCGTTTCCCAGCGGGCCATGCTTCGACCGCCTGCATTTTCGAACCGATCCCGATCATTTTCATCGGAGCTACGCTGAAGTCCGTCATTGCGTCGAATTACCGGCCGAACCTTTCTCGCTGCAACAATTTTCACGCTCTCACGCTTGGACCATATATACTAATAGACCCGGCATAGGTATAATATGCGTATAGGAAAACCGAGAGTTCAGTTCGTGCAAAGACCTGGTAGTCTTTTGGAATTCATACGTTCGAGACGGACACTTTCCAGCAGACAACAAGAAATTCTCAAAGCGTGTATAATGATTCCCAGTCTGAAAAGGAGATGAAAGAAGCACGTAACATTGATAAAATTTTGCTGGCTCAAGAAATTCGAATTCTAGGCCAGCGTGTGTCGTGTAATGATTTGCTCCACAGACCTATATACACTATGTATGTAAGATCATTTGTTCATTCCTAAAAGATTGTGAGCTGTGTATATAGCGTCACGTATAATAAATGTAAGATTCTGGCAATGTAGCCTCTTTGATTTGCAGCGATCCAAGTTAACTCACCAACTGTGTAAAATTAAATTGCAATTACCCTTAAAAATGTTAGATGCCCGACCCAACATTAAAGCTTGTCTTCTTATATTTCATTTCCTAAAGAATTGCAAAGTACGAATTTAATTTGATTTAATATTGTCTATGTATGTATGAATACGTATTTACTGTAATTTACATTTGTACAGCAGATATAGATCTCATTTGAAATCTGAAATGCTTAATAAAAAAAAATTCTAGATCAGCGAATAGGGTAGCATTTTTCATCTTCTATCGGTGACTGGAGGTTTTTCATCCGGATAATAATTTCGCGGCTCCCATTCCAATGTAATTTATCGTTATTAGACCCCGCGAGGACACTCCATTGGAGCTGGCCATGAAGGATTTCCTCGAGATTATCGCTTCAATTAATTTCAGCGGTGCCAGTCCCGCGGTTTTCCACTCCGTCAATGTTCACGGGACGCCGTTGAAGCGGCGTGATTCGGCGCATGAAAGAGTCAAAGTCCGGCTTTCGATTCTAAGTTATCCGATTAACCGTGACACCCGTGCAATCTACTTCGCCGGGTCTTACTGGCCTCCGGAAGGCACCAGCGAGAGACTGGAACCTGGACCCTGGACCGTCTTACTCTCCGCTTCACGGGCAACTCCCATAAGTCGTTGAAAATCTCCTGGTAGCTGGGCTTGAAAGGCGGCCGGACACACCGACTTCGCGGATCTTTTCACGCGTGTCCCGCCAGCCCTGTCCGACGACCGTGATTCGTCACGCTGAATGCGTCGCGTCGGGATCAGGTATGTGCGCGCCGGGAGTTACGTGATGTGGAAATCTCAAGCGATCCTCCCTCCTCGCCGATCCTCCGAAGAAATCGCGAGCTAGCTGCTCGAAATTCTCGCGTCGAACACGAACTGGCGCGACATAATCTCGTTCGAACCGATTGTTAAGGGGTTAGATCAGCGCCCGGAGGCTTGCTGAATCGATTCCCTCTACTTTCCCCGTAAATCGGCCCCCGGAATGTTTTCCACATTTCCACTTCTCCGAGAGAAACCGGTGAGCTGATTCTTATCTCACTTTTCACGGATGCCGGAAAATTATAATACCCTGTTTTTCGTTTTTATCGAAATCTGGTTTTACGGGTGAAATCATCCCCTCGAAGAGACCCCAGGATTTGCATTGAACACCCCACGGAGGGTCAAAGGTATCGGCAAATCTGTTGCAACTTTGGCGAAACAATCGGAGGACGATTTTACCCGAGCTCGTTTTAAAGTGGAGAACACTTTCTTTCATTACCTCGAGCTATACTTTTATAAAGACGTTTTGGTCCATGAGAATGCAGATGGAAATATAATTTTCAGATTCGAAGAATCAAGTCTTCTGTTATACACTTTTAACAAGTTCTTGATTGTTGAGATTAAGGATTCTTATCCCGGAAACGGGTGCTCCTTTGATTCCTCCGTTGCGCTCGCGCAACGAAAAATATAATTAGAAGAGGATCCTTTTTCCTGTGCGTCTGGGTGCGCCATTCCGAGGAGTTTGCTGAGGGGCGGGTATCTAATCCAGGAACATAATCTCCGCGCAGTTGAACACCTTCCCCCCGGATACCGAATTTCTGTTCGCCGTTTCTGCCCGGCATCGTCGAACTTCCTCGCGTAATTCCCCGACAAGATCCCGGCTCGGAGAATTTCGGCCACACGGCGACAAGACGAGGTAGGGCAAGGTAAAGCAAGGCAAGAGACAAGACACGCGGTCGACGCGAGACGAGCCGATAAAAGCGAGAAGATGAGCGACGGTGACGAGAAACGGAAAGGAACGGCACGCGGGCCTCGTACTCCTATCTACCAAACAACATAGTGCACTTTAAGAGTGCCAGATAACGGGCACGCTGACCGTTATATTACCGACCCTATAATTATTATTCGGGACCCAACCCTGCTCTTTCTCTGTTGTTCCTCTCTTGCTCACTGTCGCGAGTTCCTCGGCGTTGCTCCGCAGAGCAGAGAGCAGCTCTCTTTACTCGCTTTTTTTCACGGTATCTTCGGGACCTTCCCCCGCTGGGCCGCCTTCTTTTCTCTCCGGCTGTCCCGACCGAAGGGCCTCCTGTTTATCGAGACGAGAGTGGTCCCGGTTCGGACGGGACATCCGTAACTAATGACCCTGATAGCCAGCTATCTTCCTCCTCTATCCGTCCTGTTCTCGCCCTTCTCGATTGGCCTCCGTCTCTCCGTCGCACAATTTCTCGTTCATTGTGTCTTCGAAGGTTAAGAATACCCGGCGAACCTTGGGAGTCACTTAATTAATTTTCCGTTTCGATGGTGGAGGAGAGGAGGAGCATCGAAAAGCTCGTTATCTCGACTTATTACTCCTCGCATCCTCGTTGTCCTCTTCGCCCCTCTCGCCTCTTACCTCGCCACCCTATCGAACCACTCGCTCTCTTTCTCTATCTATCTATCTCTCTCTCTCTCTCTCTCTCTCGCGCGCGTTCCCTTCCGTCGCACCTTTCAGCTACCAGAGCGGGCCCGAGGACGTTCGGGCATTCTTCGATCCCCCGTGAGCCGTGACGTGAATAAATAATACGCGTGACGATCTACTAACGGGGCCGGGAACAAGGGGGAACCGCTGCTCGGTTCGTTCGTCATTCAAGGTATTTTTCGATGTTCTTTCGGGGTTCCTCCGTCTGTTCGGCAATGCGAGCGTGATAACCGTGGGTTTTAATTAAAATTCCTCGCTCGAGATTACCCCCATCGATGCCCCCCACCAGCCGTTTTTCTTTTTCTTATCGGAGAAAATGGGGTCTATTCGACGCGCACCATTTGAGACCGCTTGTTTTCGACTCTGCTCCGCAGAAAATCGCGAATATTCATCGTCGAGTCGTGAGAAGAATCAGTAATACCGTCTTCGTAATAAAACATTGTGTACTTTACACCTTGCTACCCTAGAGCCCCTTCTGGAAACAGTCTTTCAGCAGTTAACACGCTCCCGGCGATTATTTTTTATTATTTTATTAAATATACTTTTTTATTATTTTTTAGATTTGTATTATTTTAGGACCGTTCGGTGTACCAATAAAATACATCGGTGTCAAAAAAACCATTTAGCAACACAAAATTTGGAACTACAATATAATCGTAGTCTGTACACAGAAATATCTAATAGTAGTAACAATAAGTTTAAAAAAGTATAACCACATTTTTAAATTCTGTGACTATTACAAATAACATCTACAATTTTTCTCATGAACGCATAAAATAAAAAACCATCGCGCTCGAGAGTTTTTGCCTCACGAACGATATCAGCAGTGCGAGTTTGACAACAAGAGACGAGCTGATCGACCCGCTTTTTCCTACTAATCAATCTGTTACCCAATTTCTTTGTTTCCCTCGCAACACTGTTTATTAGGTTATTGCCCTAAGTAAAGCGAGATACTTACAAAATGTCGTCGTTTCGCGTAACTATTTCTAAGGGGCAACGAGGGTTAAAGAGGCCGCACCATACGGGGGTTATATCGACGGCGAGCGGCGGTTTTTTAATCTCGGTGCCGAGACAAAGGAATCCGCCGTTCCGTTTGGTCGAAGAAAAATTACGAGGCGCGGAAAAGAATTCGCAGAAATGTCTTCCGCGTGTTGCTCACGCACGATCCGCGCGTTAATCGAATCGAACGATCTTACGCGCGCAATGCAATCGCCGAGTCGAAATTCCACGAAGCCGAGTCTCTCGCCTCCGGCTCCAGGATATTCCTTTCGTCCTTTGTTCTCGGACGTCCCGCACGAGCGCCAAGCGAGATCAAAGATTTCACGGCCGAAAGGAAACGTAATAATTAAGGGACCGTACTTTTCGGTATTAGCGACTTCCTACCTGATTCCATACGTCGGAAATCCTCCGTTCGCGCGGATTCGACTTGTTTGAAATATTGACGAACAGCGTACAACGGTCGATTCACGCGCGGGCAAAGTAGAGGGAAATTAGAGTATATAAAGGCTCTCGAAGGTTCCTCGAGAATTGTTGATTTAAACTACACACCTCCGGTATGAAAGTTTCGTTATCGTTAATCATCCGGCGTTATCTCGCGATGCCACACACCCTGCTCGGATAAATTAATACCGCGGCCCGAGGTCGGAGTTCCTAGTCCGGGTTAGCTAACCGTTGCATCCTACGGTAAATTAATACCGTTGGCGTGGCGTACGGTGTAGCAGAGGCGATGGCTAGATTGATATTTCACCGACAACTTTCCTATATTTACACCGGAACTATATCTGTAATAAGCCTGTGGATCTGCTCCGAGACCTGATCGTGTTTGCGCTCTCACTAACCAACCAGCCTCCGATGCTTTGCATTCTCTTCGAACGATAATTGGTCGTGGTAACAGTCGAGTCACTTTAGCCTGCACTTTTCGAACTTTCTTCCTCTTAGATTATTTAAATATTTATTCTGGGCATAATAGACCATTCGTCCTTTCATTAATTCTCGGCAAATCCGCCCCGGATAATTTCATCCGTTCAATTCTATTTCACTGCAAACTTGCGCGATATGTATATAATGAGAATATTCTATCTAGTGTTAATAATTAAACAACAGACTAAATTTGTTTCTCTGTAAATAAAGGTTATGTTTTATTAGATACTTATCTATTTACACTTTTTACAACTATTTACAAATTCACCTGTAAATAAAGAAACGACAATTAAAGTCTATTGTTGACTCTCTTTATTTAAACTACCATTAGGTCGTTAATTTATTCTGTTAATTAACTATCTCTATCTTCATTTAATTTTTATGCACATGTGCTCTCTATATTGTTTTTTTTATCTCTCTAGCTTTCTCTATCTATCTCAACATGTGGGAAAAAAAGTATCTAAAATTAAAGAAAGTATATTTTCGTTACCCCATATTTATTTTACCGTCTGTATGCTCGGTCTTCTAGTGTTGCTTCGCGAAAATATTTAACATTCGTGAGGTTCACGAATCCCGAGCATCCTCGGCGTTCTTGGATTTCCATTCTTTCCGTGACGGATACGTTACACAGTGAAACAGGGGCGCAGTTTCGCCGTGGATGCCGCACGCAAAAAGAGGCAAACAAACGTAGCGGAAAATTCAAAATTACGGAGGACCCCGGCCGACCACCGGAGGCGCAATTATCGTACACGCGAAAATAAAATCATCTTCGCGCCACGGTCCCATTGTCCTGCGGCGCTTGAGCGTGCCATTTCCTTGGGAGCCGTGTCGTAATTGCTCCTTTCTTTCCCCTCCGCCCTTCGGCTCGTTAGCTCGCTGAAAGAAGCTGGAATCCACGCTTTGTACGACGAGCGATGGACCGTAAAGTCTCTCCGAATCTGGATGCCTCTCTTTCCTTCCAGCCTGAGAGGGCTTCTTCGTTTCTCGACTGATCGATACGCTCGTCGATTTATCTTGGCCCTCTCTGCTCGTCAGAAATGGCACCGGAGATTCCCTACGCGTCCGCCAGACCATCTGCAGGACCATTTTTCTGAAATGTTGCCCGGGACGCGGCGATGGATACGCTTTAAATATTTACAACTTGCGTGTAGTGACAATATGAGAAGTAAATCGTGCATAACTATAATTGAAAGTGTACTGCAAAATAGTATAAATTATAATAATGCGGTATTAATTGGAAGTCAAAAGATATTCCTTATCGGAGATGAGGAATTTTGACAATTTCCGTTCTTCCATTGTGCATTAGTTTTTTCATACATTATTGAAATTAATTTTTCATTGCCACTGTAAATTCTTAACGTCAATAGAGGAATGCTTTTCTTTTTAAAAGAAGAGCAGAGAAAAAATATTAAACAGGCTAGCCAGAGCATCTTCTTCTGCGAAACATACTACATATATTCGAAATGTCCAACTTTAAGCTCTAAATCTTTCAAAAATCAAATAGTGCCTCGATTGTTCGAGCCGCACTGTGTCGCGCTCGCTATTGTCGGTATCCGGAGAACAGTGAAAACAGTAGACGGACGTAAAAAACGATAGAATCGGGGGAAGCTCTAGTGTTTCGCTCGTTGCAGCGATCGGCGTAACTTAGCATCGTCCCTTCAGGTAAAAAACAAAAGCGCCGCGATATTTTCGTGCGCCATTTTATATCAGAGGATTTAGCTCGTTCCATGAAAAAAACAAGGAAGGCTGCATGTGTACTTTGTTCGGAGTTCCGATATTTGCGTGCGCGCCCGCTGAATCCGCGGATATATCCCACACGCGTGTCCAGCCGTTGCATCGCTCGTAGAGTTTACGGCGGCAGATTACGGCAGCGAGAGAGAGAGAGAGAGAATCGAGAGAGAGAGAGAGAGAGAGAAAGAGAGTGGAGAGAGAGAGAGAGAGAGAAGGAAAGAGAACGATAGAGAATGGGAGAAAGAGAGAGGGAGAGATCTGAGCGGAGAACCGCGTGATTATGCTAATCGGTCGTTGGATGAAATAACAGACAGTCGTACTGTCTGGCAGAGGTGCGTTAACCAGAGCTGCGGGGTGAGCGGAACGAAAAAGAAAGAGGAGAAAAACGGCGGATCGATACGGGCAGAGAGTGAGAAACGCGAAGTGGCACAAATAAAATGCTGACGAGCAGCCGGACACGTAGAAATTCTTAATCGGCGATCGTATCTCGATTTGTTCTACCAGTCGTTTTGACACCGTTCCTCGTGTACGCGCGTAAACGTCCACCTGAAGATCTGATGAACCGTCCGGACGCCGATTCCAATGTAAACGAGACCTTGGGCCGAACGGTGGGTGACTAAATGTCAGCCGAGAAGAGATCTCTCCGAAGCGGAACGTGATTCATAATAATTCCTCTTTAATGAGCTCCTTGAATTCATTAGAAAGTCCTCTCCGTCATCAAAATTCATGCTTCACACGAATCGGTCGAGCGTGATTTTTGTACAATTATAAAAAATGATTCATCACACAATTCAGTTAATATTGACTCGAACCGAATTGGTAAACGAAAATCAATGTATAATGGCGAAGTACGTAAAAGAGGAAATCAATTGGGTAAGAAAGGTTTGCGCAGTTCGATCGGAGGCCACCCTAAAACCGGCTCGGAACGATTACCTCCCGTCGTCGTCTGGTACGAAAAAGCACGTACGAAAATTGCCGGGGAAATTAGGGAGCGTCGAATTAGAGTACGTTTGGAAAATACGTAAGCGGCGCGGCGCTCGTATCGGCATCGATCGCCAGATAGACCATTGATTATACGAATGTGGCTCCTAGGGCCGCCCTATGATTTGCATACGACGATTAGGCCTCGTGGCATGGCATTAGGCGTATGGTTGGAACATTTAGACGCGTCGCCCCGATAACACGCGACTCGCCATCGCGCTCCCTTCGATCGCATCGGTCGGAAGCGTCGTCTACGAGCGGTTCACGTCCCCGGAATTTCACGTGGAGAAAGGGAGAGAGCAACCTCCTCTCATTAATTCGCGTCCATCGAGAAAAACATAATCGATTCTGGTCATGCACCGGGTGCCACCCATCCTTCTGAACCTGTCAGGCTAGGGGACGAAAGGACACGACTAGGAGGCAAAACATGCGCCGCGAAAAAACGAGATCCTTGGGACTCGGTGTTTTCTGGAATCGTTGCTTTCGGGGATATAGTTGTCAGCGATAAAGGGTGTATCTTTGAGCAGACGCTCGGCTAACCGTGTATCGATCCGAGAAACTCACGTGTTGCCCGGTTTTTCGGCACCGAGACGACTCCGGGATCTGGCGAACTCCATATTGAAGCGCCCCAGTACGTACCTGCAACAGAGAAAGCAAGTTCTTCGTCAGATTTTGTTCTTTGTAATTTGCTCGTTCAGTCTGTGTCTTAAACATACAATTTCTAAATAGACCATTTAATAGATTGAACGTACAAACTAGCTATTTGTGCTGAAGTTTCGAAAACAATGCTCCAGTGAATTATTGCGTCTGTAAAATTAAAAAATAATTTAACAGTGTGTGGGGTATTTATACTAGGTCTCAAGCATCCACGAACGCATTGCAACGTTTATATCTTGAAACTGTTTATCTTGGGCTGAAGTTTCGAGAGTAAGTATCCCGAGATGATACTTGTAACTTCAGAAACCTCTTCACCAACGTGCACACTGTTTACAATCAATTTAATACAAGCACGAGTCCATCGAACGGTCACTCATTGTTTTTAAACGATCGAAAATGCGAGTCCAGATGCCAATTCTCCGGAAAACACGAGACTATAATCCATTTAATAATTAGTGCACGGCGGAGATGAAACAACTCGAAAAGCGTGCACCTTTATGTTCAGAGTTAACGAGCGAGGTGAACGCGAGAAGCTAATTGTACAGTAATTTCTCGTTTCATTTCTCCGAGCTTCCTGCACGGGTCGGAGAACGATTGGCGAGGTTCGATTCGCGCGATCGAAAACGGGCTAAGAGGAAATCATCAATTTCTCCGGGCAGTTGACGAGGCATCATCGTCATCATCGAAAACCATTCTCAATTTCCGGCGTTTTGTCCGGCGCGGCGCGGAACCTCGAAAATTGTTTCGAGACCGTTGGATTCATCTCAAGACGGATATCCCGGGAATTATAACGGTGGCGCGCAGATGCGTTAATCCTGTCAGTTCGAGCCGGGAGAGATCAAACTAAATCGGTCGATCCTTTGTTGGATAAGCGGGCGCACTCTTCCTCCGCGATCGCAGTCATAACGGTCCGCCGTGAAATACGCAAATGCTCGCCAACTCGTAAAGGCAATCGACCACGAGCTAAGCTCGCCAATAGTACCCGACTCGTAATCCACGACCCGCCACGTTCGAGCGGGTCGAGGGGAAAGGGGCACAAGAATAGGTGGGAAGTACCTTGAACCCTCCTGTAATCGAGCAACCTTCCAACGTTGTTCTTATCTTACCTCTCTCTCTGTCTCTCTCCCTCCCTCCTCTACCCCTCCACACATTGTATCAATTTAGTCGCTGATAATTCTAATTAATTAAAGGTTGCCAGCGATGAAATGGATTCCGCGGGAAATTACTCGGCCAATCTTCTAGATTGCTTTCTAATCATTTCTCCTAGCTGCATCGGCGAGGCGGGCGAAGTTCGAGCCTGACGCGATAGTCCTCCGGCCTGCCAAGACAATCCTCTTATCCCGCATTGATCAAATTACCGTGGAATTTATTCGAAGAGCAAGCACGTTGCTTCGACGAAATAGCGCATTGCAGATTAACACATTCGCTGTTGTTTCGTTCAACCGTTTCATTAAATGCGTCGCACCCCCCTCAAGAAACATTGAGTCCAGGTAACAAAGAAAAGTCCTGGAATCACTGAATACTATTCGACTATACTATTTCGAAATTTGAAATAACAGCGTGTGTAAAATTAATTCAGATTGTCACTCAGTCTCCGAGGACATGGATCATGTGTTATGGCAGTGCTGTTTATATGACTCCCAAAGAATTAAACTTGTAAATAAATTACGTAAAATTAAATTTTTCATACCACTCAAAACGGCATTCTTCTTTGCAGAACGAAATGTCAAAGCCTGTGAATTTATCTTTCAGTTTTTAAACGACTGTGATCTGCATCTCTAGTGGTTAGTCATATCGTAAATGTACTCAAACTGTAAAACTAGTGTATCTTTGTTAAAACCGAAATAAA
This sequence comes from Lasioglossum morio, assembly GCA_916610235.2. Taxonomy (NCBI): domain Eukaryota; kingdom Metazoa; phylum Arthropoda; class Insecta; order Hymenoptera; family Halictidae; genus Lasioglossum; species Lasioglossum morio. The sequence goes on along the minus strand of OU744323.1, from coordinate 18,513,471 downwards.
CCTACAATAGGTTCCAGTGGCTCAATAAAAAAAATATGTACGCAGAGTGGAGGTTAATTTCTGAGAAGTTGAAGAGCGCAAAACGTCAACGGGCGTTGTGTGAGTTCGATTTAGACCGGCAGAAGGGTTCCGTTAGGTAAACGTGGTCAGCGAGAGGTGGATAACCGCTAAGACCGTCTGTAGCCGAGAAAGCACTACGATCGGAGTGCGTGAAACGAGCGAAAGCTCCGGCTTGGCTGAAAAGTTGACAGAACAGTGAGAGATAGAGGGATAGGAGTATGAGGAAGAGAGAGAGAGAGAGAGAGAGCAGGGCGCAAACGTTCGGTCGCGATCAATTCGCTGTTACTCGTCGTGTATCGATAGGTGTCGGTGAAAAAAGCCGGGTGGTCGTCGGCGACGCATATTCCGCGAAGGTGCACCGGTTGAAGCTTTAAATTCTCGTAATCCATCCAGGACACGGGCTACTAGGACATTGATACCGATAGCGCAGACGCGGCGCACTACGTCAACGAGATACGCCCCGCGCGACGACACACGTACACATTGTATTGTGCCCGAGCGAACACAGGAGAGAGAGACCCTTTCCATTCGTGAATCCACGAATGGTGCGAATGGCCTGCGAGAGGCATTGTGCTGCAGCAGGAGTAACGTGCGCGCCGGCTATCGCGATTTGATTCTGATTCAGGGAACATGGCCGGGGCGATATCGGGGATATCGATGAAAAATAATCGCGGTGATTTGTGACGCGGCGTAGGAAGCTCGCGATAAAGGTACGCGACGATGAGGAGACGATAACGAACGACCCCCTCCCACCCAGAAAAATAAAAACAGGGGAAAAAAAACGAGAAGAGGAAAAATTTATCGCGACCTCGCCTCCTTCGCGTTTTTCGCCGGGTACGGAATCGGCCGAAATACGCGTTCGCCGAGACGTTATCGACTCCTGCATCCGAGAGCAAATATTTCTTTCGGGAGCGCAGGAAAGGCTCGTTGCGTAACACAGGTAGCCTTGAAAAGCTCCCGTTCGTTTTCTACTCTTTCTGCTTCTCCTCCTTTCTACTGGCTGGCTCTCTTCTCGTTCTCTCGCCTCGGTTCGTTCCCGACACGCTCTCTCGCCGCCGTTCAGCGTATGTATTTTCCAAGGACCGAAGCTCGCGTTTAAATCATTCGATGGACGATTACGCGGGACGCGTTCCTGACGGCGAGCTACGGTTCTCACGGCGACTGCCGCGGCCGCAGATTCCTCCTGGACGTGGTCATGCGAGAAAATAGATAGGCCGATGACGATTCGGATTGGAAAACCGAAGACGACGGGCAACAGACATGCCGGGGGTCCAGACACCGTTCGTTTCGACACGCTAATCACTGCGCTCCGAACACGGCTCGCTAATGGATGCACCGGACGGTGTATCCCGTTCTGGACTCGGAGTTTAAATGGATCGTCTGTCGGTGGACTCTTTAATTCGTCGGTAACCCCTCGCGTCAATTTCACACATTTTTCACTGACTCTGAACCGATAGAGGAGCTATCCAAGCATATCAAATTATACACACTTCTTAGATCCTTTCGTTGCGTTAACCGCAGACAATCCAAGCAAATTCAATATTTTCATTTCAAGGCAACTCGTAATGAAATTACAATAACTTCCCTATAAATCGGGAAGTTAATAAAATAAGAGACTTCATTATTTTTCCGGGCGTCCTTACATATTAAAAAGTAAATTCAATACATTTTCTGACATTCAGGACTCTCTTCTAAACGCGAGGGAATTACCAACCAGGAAGTTCTTCTCGGCGTAACAGTGGAAAAATATAAAGGGTATAATCGTGCAGAACAATAGCAAGGAACAGTGACAAGTGAAAGGTAATTTTGACGTGGGAAACATCGTAATTCGCTACAGCGTTAAATAAAAGAACGAGCGCACCGCGCTACGGTACGTATCCTGGTAATCAACAATGTAGCTGGTCCCCATCGGACGTAAAAAGGAAATCGTGAAATTGGAAAGAAAGTTCCTAATATCCCGGAGGAGTCCCGCAGCCGTATTAACCGGGCTTGTCGGCCTCTTGCGCGATTCCTTCACTTTCCCCTTGGCCGTCTCGTCGCGTCAGGGGAGAAGTAGAAAATACCTGCGCGTGAAAGTTCAAAGAAAGCGTTGTCTTCTGCGTTCCAGCGTCGCTTCTATAAATTTCGCTATCCTCCCGAGTGCTCCTCTCGGCCGTTAATCCACTGCTGGCGAGGCCATTCCTCATCCTGTTGGATTCTTCTAGCGTTAGACACTTCCTGGTGGCATTGTTTGCCAAATTTTTTTGCTGGCCCGTCACGCGACGGAAGAACACACCCCTTGGGCGAATAACAGTTTCCAATCGCAAACTGAAATATTCATCGTTCGATTAACACTGTATCGACAGGCAATTTTAGCTTCTATTCAGAAATTCTTGACGAACTGTGTAAATGTTTTCTTTAATCTCGATCGCCAATTTTAAATAGAAATTGTAATTTCGGCGCACAGGTTCGATCATATGTACTATTTTCCTAAGCAGTTTTACAAATTAATAATTCGACGTTTCGGTCTAGGTTAAGACCATCTTCAAGGATATAATTGCGTTTGTAAAAATGAATATGAGAATATATATTTCCGTGTTAAAAAGCAAAAAGAAAAACAAAAGAGAAAAATACAGAAAGCGAAACCAATGGTTTGCTAGTACAAACTTACTTGCTTAGTAACAAATTTAATTTAAATTTAACATTTCAAAACACTTGTTGACCATGTTCCGGCATGATACTGTGTAAAAACGACCACAATGTTGTTTATCATCCAGCGAATTGTTTCGATAACCACAGGTTGATATACCATAATTCGGTTGAGTTGCGCGATTTGGAAAAACAATTCGCGATTCGGCATTTTCGAAGAGGGCAGCGCCGGCGTCGTCAAGCGGGGAAGAACTCGACGCGAGTGGCGTAATAGGCAAAAAAAATCTATTATTCCTCGCTTTCTTCGTTCCCGTTCGGAATCCGCGGCGTACAGAGTCAGGCCGTCGGAGTACTTCGCTATGGAAGAAAAACACAGACCGACGAGGAGTGAGAACTATCTTAAAGTGTCGTTAGGAAGTCATCCATTATGCGGCAAAGGCTGCTCGTTCGCCTAGCCCACGCCAGAAGTCTTCTCTCGGCAGACTTTACACGCGGACACGCCTCCGCACAGCTTTCTCCGTCTCCTTTCCCGTTGTCCTCCTCGTTCTTCTCTCGTTCCCGGTGTGTCCTTAACTCTTCCTTCGACGATGTGTTTTCCGTCGCGCGAGTTTTAAGCGCGATACATTGACGTCACTGGCAGCTACGCGCCCCGGAACTTTCTCGTCCCTCCTCGTTTCTTACGGTTCGAGATATCTCATCCCCAATTGCCATAAACTCTCCGCCGCGCCGCGCCGAGTCGAGCGGGTGTTCCGTTAACCCGCACACTCGCGCACGATACTTCCTCGTAATTAATTCCTTCCCGATGAGTTATCGTTATAAATTTCGTACAGTCATCGCCGCCGCAACACGATCATCAAGAAGACGCTTTGTACCCATCATCCACGGTGTACACCGGATGAAGAAAGAAAATGTTATTCCGCGAAAAGTTTCCGGAGACTCGTATATCAAACGAGACACGAGCAGTTGCCTGCACCTGTCAGGCCGGTATTATCTAATTTTCTCGTTAGAAAATAATACCATCCTTTCATAATTTCATTCCTCTGTTTTCATTGCCCTTGTAGGCGAGTTCTAGCGGAACCGTTCCGCGAGTTTCGTTATCGGACTGTCCACGGAAAAATGTCATAAACGCGCGTGCGCGCGCGTTCAAGGTACGGTTGCGAAGCTAGTTCCACTGGTTCCAGGCGAAGCGAAGTCGCGATGTTATCTATATTCCCATAATTTGCGTTCCGATCCTCGTTTTCGTTTCGCGCGGAGGAAACGGACGCTGTTCGCAGTCGGTAGCGTTATCGATGAATCGGGCGAGGCGGCGTGAATTCCGCGCGCGTAACAGGATCGTTAATAAATAACGAGCATCCCGATTGATTTAATAAATGCACTCTAATTAACGCTCAGCTCGGCTCCGAGATAGGCTCGGCCCCGGCTCGGCTCTGCTCGATCTGTTACGCTCAATTGATCCTTCCCGCGGCGATTAATCACGGGGAGAGTGTCCGCGGGCCCGGAATCCCGTCTAACAGATGTTACGTCTGGGATACAAACCCTTCCGAGTGCCATTGTCTCGGTCGCGTACCGTAACGTCGCTTTGGGAGTCTTGCGGGGCCGAGGCAGAGCGGAAAGTTGTTCCTCGGGACACGGTGTTTCGTCGCGGGTCCCGACGTTACAAGTGCGAAGCCTCCCCGAGAAAAGTTATGCTCCGGGTGCCTCGTCGGAATACAAAGGGGGCCCCCGCGTGATCCTTCACCGCGAGCGAACAATGCGCCGTGAAGCATGGCCGCTCGTTTCCCGTGTCGCGCACGAACGCGCGCTTGAAACTTCGCGAATCGCGGGAACCGCGTCTCTAATATCTGCCCCCGGGGGCCCGCCGTGTGTTCCACGACGGCCACTCGAACCGACGACCACCATTTATGGCGCAACGATCGCCATTCGAACAAGTCCAATGTCGGGAGCATACATTCGGAGCTACTGCGTTTCTCACCTATAAATAAGCTGGACGAGATACTGCGAGTACACCAGCAGCGAAACTCTCGGTTGTGACAGAATTTTACGCGCAACTACAATTAATGTTATTGGCGCGCTGGTTCGATCAATTGCAGACTGTTGACAGCGTTTCGCGTTCAATTTTTAATCTCACAAGCCTGCTAGAGAAAAAGGAACTTTGAAGTAAGCGTTTGACTCGTGTGTTAGGCGAACAGATGCTTTTATTTTGGCGGTGTGAACTATACTGATACGACAGGTTTACTCAGTCCACATGTCACCGGCATGGAACCAACATGCTGTTCCTCGACTCTTAAGAATTTAAATTAGTACATTTTTCTAAGCAAGTGAGTTTATACATTTGTATTCGTTTTGTACAAATGTACATGAAAATGTACATTCTTGAAAATGGTCTAAATTCAGACCGAAACGTTGAATTAAATTTCATGTGATATTTTGCAAGTTTGCTTATTGTCTGCAATTGATCGAACCAGTGCGCCAATAACATTAATTGTAGTTTTGAACAATTGTCGATCGAGATACAGAGAACTTTTACGCGCAACGTTGAGAAAAATCACTTCACATCAAAGAAGTCATTATAAAGCTATAGCAATATCTCTAGAATAAAGAAGATGGAATAGAGATGACCCCAGATTGCCCTTTAGAGCACTCCACTGGCCCTGTCCAAAGCGAGAGCCGTGAAACCACGCCTACACAGAGCAGGCCACGCCTTCCTTATACCGAAAGAGAAATATCTATAAAATATTTTTTGTCTTTTCTATTGGTATTATTTACTGTGTGCGTAGCCGATAATGTTATCTACGATATCAGTAAATGTATATTTACAATTTGCAAACATCAGGATGGGTGGTACAAGTGTGCATGGGACGACTCTATTTGCAAAGATACGTCAAGAAACGAATAACGTTTTCTTCGTTAAGACTTCGCTGTAATAACTGTGTAACTTTGCCAATGGCGAAGATACCATTTTTAAAGTAAACAGACATTTAGTGTTCCATATCCACCGGATGATCTTCGCGTTTCACCTGCACACGCGGGATTCCACAAAATTTAGATAATACGAGATAGACCAGAGCGACCGTGGAAATTAATTTAATCTAAAAAGATAGTCCGTTGAAGACGTACGTGCGGAATCGACCTACGGTGATTGGAAGATGCGTGATACGTTAATGAAAAAGCTCGATAGCTAAATGGCATGATAGCTTGGGTTTCCCGAGCAGGATCGTGATTTCGCAGGGTGTTTCTCGATCCAGGGAGATAATTGCGATGCGTACGGGCGCGTTTCTTATCAAGTCGTCGACTCGGCGGTTTTTTAGCGATCCGCGTGACCGGAAGTGGCCGCGGGATCAGCCGCAGCGACGTTCCACCGAGGCGCGATCGCGAAAGAGGATCGAGGTAATGCGATTTGAACGCGACGGGGCTACTTAACGAGATGGAGTTTCTTGATCGCGAGTTTTTAACCCGGCGATAGGGCGCTCTCCAGCAGTAACGAGGACGACGGAGGATCTTTTTTTAACGCCGCGTCGCTCGCTCGCTCTCGTGGGAAAGTCGCCGATGCAATTTTGCGGCGCGCGCGCTGTAATAAATACACCGACGGTGGATTTTTTACGGACTTTGGAAAGTCTATTTTCCGAGGCGCTTCTGGCCGTCGCCGTCGAAAAGAGGAGTCCTTCAAAAACGTAAATTCAGCGGAATTACGGTTCCTGGTTGAAGTTGCTCTTCTCCATAAAGGGGATTTTTCGATGAAAACGGCGAGTTACTGGGGCGATGTCCCTCTTGGCGGGCTACGGTCGCACGTTCCACCAAGTACGTGGCTTCTTGCCGACAGCGACGGGGCAACCCTGCGGTCGCAATTAAACAACGCTGTCCTGGCTGATTAACGAACGGGCCACGATAATCAAGCAAGTTACGGCCACCGCCAAACAGCAGCTTAACCGTCGGGACGTTTAACGTCGTTCCAACGATCAAACGGATTCTGAACGAGGGTCGTGACCTCGTAAGAGTATACACCGCCGATTTATCATCTCCTTCCGCTCTGCGGCGAGTGTCGCGCGCCGCTCCGCAACAGCTCCGCGCCAGCACCAGCTCGACGCGACGCGGTGAAAAGCGCGGCGTAAATCAGAAAACCGTGGCACCGAAATTGTCGAGCTTCGGTCCGGGGTCGTGTGTAGCCTTGAACGGGCTCGTAAAACTTCCAGACGGAAACGATCGAGTGCCCTCGACGTGTTTGACGACAATCTCGAATTTCCGATAGAGGCAAACGAGCGAAGCACTGCTGCCCGATACGCTCGGAGCCAGCGACACGCGAGAAACACTCGTAAAAATTTCGCCGTTAAAGCGCTCCGTTCGCCGAAGAACGCGCGAAGTAGTGCGCCAGTAAAACAAAACAAAAAACTTGGCAGCGTGATCAAAGCGGTGAAGAAAATCCTTTTCGCTGGTTGCGCGGACGAGAATTAGCCTGGTTGCGATTAGACTGGAAAAACGGGGTAGGACGCCGACCGGGAACACATCGAAGACATTATGGCGGTTGTGCATGCACGCTGATTCGATCTGACGCCGCGCCTTCGCACGAACTAATAATTAGACACCTTTATGCAATTCCACCCTCGACGCTGACCCGCGACAACCTTCGCAAAACCTCTTTCGATGGGAAGATGGAATTTATGTCGCGAACGCGATTTCTTTCAAAGTTTCGATGCACGTTTGATGCTGGAAAACGTTAGTACGAGAATATTGTGGAGCGGTGGAGGTGAGGGTAGAATAGAGAAAAGCGGTGCTGTGATTTATTAATTTTATGTGCACCGCTAATCTCTTGTTACCGCTCCACTATTGTATACAGTCACGCTTAATTAGATTGGTTTGATTTTGCTGCGATGTTCAGCTTCATCTTAGAATTGATTTTGTCTCGACAGCACGAGCCAATCGACGGCTGCAACAGGAACACCGAATTTTTCAGGTGGACAGAACAACGTGTTTAGTCTCACTCGTGCCAAACAGGTTGGTACCCGATCCTCGAAGGCAGGGGTCCGGGTTGCTAAACTGTGAAACGTTTAATTCGAAACTGTCTCGCGGCGTTTAACAACGATACGACCGCCGCCATTTTATTTGCGGCCCTCCCACGTCGCGACCCAATAAGCTGCAAGAGGCGTCCCGCCGGCGAAAGTGTTCCATTAGCGGCCGAGCAGAGGCTAATTTATCACAGGGGCCGCTCAATTTCATTGCAACCGTGCAATAATTAGACGTGTTTATGCACTTCCATCCCCTGTATCGTGTAAACCGACCAGAACACCTTGAGGAGGGGTGAGGCGAGGGCAAAGATTAATGTTGATTCGTTGCTTTTTGAGCTCGGAGCAGGCTTGCCCTATCTAGCAAGCTGCCAAGCTCGGGATGATCGAGAAATCCGGGCTCGGGCAATTTTCGGATAGGACCCGGGCCTTCAACGCTGTTTTATGCAACCCGAAAAACCTGTCTTCGGTCCGCCGCGGCTTCTCGTTATGCCGCCAGTCCACGGCCACCTGCTCTATCATCGGCTAAACGGTTCCGTGTATCGGCGCAGCGAAATTATACGAGCGTAATGGTGTTTCATCGTTTATTACAAGCACTAATTCAACCCGGCCTGTGCAATTTTGTTGGCCGAGAGAGCCTCGCTCCCTTCCCGCGTGATTCAGAACTTCTTGCAACCCGAGCTGAACGCCACGCCGCGCCACGTCGTCACGATGCAGAGATAATGGAAACGATTAACCGGACGACATTGATGCGTTAGTGGTGGTATCAAGCTCATTAAGCCACATGAGAAAGTGCAGCCTCATTTATACTTTATCGGCACTTAATACACCGGATTAATGTATTTAGATCGCACACGTGCGCAGGACTATCTGCTTCGCCATATTTTGTTTAAAGTGCATGTCGAAAATATTCTAAAATTGACCTATTACTTTGCTCCCCTCATCTTAAAATTGTCAATCGTGAAATATCGTCTTTACATTCTTCTCGAAGGATTATTGGGGTATTCACAAAATATATCTTTGATCGAACCTGTAGCGCCGATATCATATAGTGCATATACAAAATTTACGATCGTGAAAACTGGAGATTATTACAAAATAAATCAACGCAAAATTATTTTAGCATAATTATCGCCATTCTTTTTAAGTCTATGTTCAGCATGTATGTTCAAGAGTATCCAAATAGCAATTCAATCACAAACCAACAACCCAATTTCAATTATTATAGACAGTATGATCTCCAAGCTTCTTGTTGGTACAGCAACAATTATTGAAAATCCTATGAACAGGCTGCCAGTTGGTAAAATATTAAGGTAACACGATACAAAACAAGCCTGTATTATTTTCACAATCATTTTTCAAATATTTTTGCTTCGTATGTACAGCGGATTACTTTTCGTTGGAAACCATGAGGTTTACAGACCTACCGTAAACATATACGATACGTTTCGAACGAATTTCACAGATTAAATTCCATTTGTCGGTAAATAAAAGTCATGCGGTATAGTACCGACGGAAAGTTAAATGAAAAAAGTTAATTGAATGGGGAGGAAGAATTTTTGTATTTTCACTAGATCTCTCTCCCTTCATCGATGTTTCGTTTATCTTCGAAATTTTCAGTCGCATTGATACATTGATCTTTTCGCTCGTCATTGACGCGAGCAACCGCTTTCGAGGAGTCCTGCGTCTCCGCATGTTTCGCTCGTTGCAATAACGTCTCTCTGCTCTTTTTCTTCGGTGGGAACGAAGTTGCATGCAAAGGAGCACCTGCGTTAATGTTACGGCAGCAGCGCAACAGAGGCCGGTAAAAAGTGGCGGATGATGCGGTGGAAATTTATCGATGATCGTCGGAGGATGCCGCCTCGGAACGACGTCCCATGGACCCCGTTTCGCTGCACAATGGGACAGTGATTCTATTATAGTCTCATTCTTCCACCGTCGATTTCTATTCACCGATCTCTACCCCCCGACGATCTTACTAATTCGAAATCAATATCCGGCAGTACCGTTCGCGGCCTACGATTGTCGCGTTAATAAAAGCCCGGCTGATGGATTTCGCCAGGTAAATTGCCTCGAACAATTGAGAGCAGGAAGGGGAGGCAAACAGAGAGGAAAAATAGTTTTCCTCCGTGATTGACTTGACCGGGACGCGATCTCTGCCGGGACTGGAAATTCTGTCCGGGTAAGAAGAAAAGTAATGATATCGACGATGAGAATCGTTATCGAATCAAAAATTCATCTGACGCGGGACCCGATAATTTCGACAGGCTGTCTGCCCGGCACGATTCAACGGAGAATTGCTACCGGGACTCGTTCACCATCGGATACAATCCTCTTTTCACAGAGATAGTAACTCCGAGAGTCTTCGTACCATCGGTCGCGATTATTGTTCCCCGCTTACTAAATTCGCCGCGGAAGAGGAAGAATGATAATAGCTACTCGAATGGTATTTACCGTTCGCAAACAGCAGACCTGGAAAAACGCTCATTACTACCGAACCACGCCGAACGACTCTCTTTCCTACCCTGACCCGATCAAAGGCGATCTGAATCGCAATCCCGCCCTACCCAAGCCCCCCTTAACGAGCCATTCAAATTCCGCCATTAAATTTCGCATTCGTAAGATAATCGTGAGCGACGTGGCCGTAGATACTCGCGAGAGCTTATCAATCCCTGTGTCCGAGCCGCATCTCCGCGAGTCGGAAAGGTTAATTACGTTCTGTGGCAATCGTCGTTCTATTATCGCGGACGTGCATCCGCGACAACAACGTCATCGAATAGTCCGGTGCAACTATGTCATCGCGATCGGCTCGCTGCAAAAGACACGTGACGATGTTGCCGGTTCCCATTGGGATACCACGAGCAATCGCTCAATATGCATTCAAAATGCATCGGGTACAGTGTTCGTTCGCTGTCCTCTTCAAATAAATTCATCGGACCATTCGCCGTTACATTCATTGACTTCGCAGCATCCATTTCGATGCATCGAGTAATCAGCTGTGTTAATTTAGGTTGTAACATAAATACGACCAGTTGCACTTATACGCAACGATTTTATAACTGTGACTCTGTACTTTGAATACGTCACAATTCAATCGATAGCGTGCTAAAAATGAGTGTCAGGGTGTGCTTGCAACGTTCAGAGATCAGTATCGTCGATGGAAGTCTCGGAAAGCGGCTGATCAAGAATACCGGCTGCGTAAAAGGAAAAAGAAGCGTGAGCGTAGAAGGTGAATGGTTGAAAAAGTTGGTCCCTCGACCGATTCGCCGCGAGCGTGCGCTTTAAGGTACGCTAAAGCCGCAATTATGCCATTCTACGATGTGCCTCTTTTACGACGTTTACTTGGTGTCTTCTTCTTCCACACGCTGGGTGCTCTCCGCTGCTCTCTCTCTCTTTGCCTGCGCGCAGACCGACCCTCGAACGCGTCTACTCGCGTGCACACACTCGCGCAAAAAGCTGTCATGTCGGTCTAATGTAATTGCAGCGAGCGATTGGGGCAACCGAGGCGCTGCTGATACCGCCGGTAATTTCGTTCGAATGCTGATTGGCGGACGAGCAACAAATCTCCTGGAACAATCGGAATATTCATATCGGAGGGAGCGCTCTGAGATCCGCGTCGGATAATCTCGACAATGGCCGCTGGGAAACCTCCGTGCGACTTCCAAGGTCTACAGCGTTTTCGAACATTCTCAATTTTTCTATATTTTTTTTTCCGATCTTCCTGCTCAGACGCATTTTCGTCTCGAACGGCTATCGATCGCACGTGGCGACCGCTTCCGGTTCGAGGTTTAAAGCGGAAGCGGGTCTGAAACGTGGACGTTTTAAGTCGTCGACACGGACGATCCTCTGACGATTCACGCATACCTCTTCGAATATTTCCATTAAATATTAACCCTCCGATAGCGTGACTCGGGTCCATTCGGAGCCAGTGTTACAAATATTCAATTTAAATTCGAATGTTCTAGCAGGCAGTTTTGCCGACGTTGACTTCGAAGAAGTACGTTCAATATGTAATAGAAAATTGATGTATAAGGCTATTAATAGGTTTAGACATGATCAGGGTTGAATAATATCCCTCATCACATAAACTGTATAAAACAATATAATACTTGCAACATCGATAAGGATATTAATTACAGAGAACGATAGAATTGTTAAAGCCGCTTGTATGAATTAATAATTGAAATAACCTTCCAATTGAAACTGAAACATGCAATGAACATCAACAATGAATGTTGTTGCAGTCTATCTATGAATTATTGATTATTGAAAACGACCAATATAACTAGCAACAAAGGTAAAATTTTTTTTCAATCGCATTTGAAATATATAATAAATTTATGATTTCGGCGCATGGTTCGATCAATAATCATGGTTTCATTGATCGAACCATCCGCCGAAATTATTATTATTATTATTATTTATTATAGACGGACTGAAGCCCTTTTACATAAGTGTTTATAGAAAAGAAAAAAAAGAGAAAGATACAATACTACTCGTGTAATAACAAAGAAGGGACATGCACAACAAGAAAAATTTAATAATGGTACAATCGATATGGTATTATCATATAATCCTGCGTAGTTGCATTTGAAAATTTTGTAAAGAATCACTGAACAAAATCAATACGATTATAAATAGTGCATGATTTTGTGATAATGCGATACATTGGATTAATTAATCCATACGTAGATTTTGCTTTAAGTGTTTAAAAACCCACTCTTGTTCTCAGTTGAAATCATAAATTTATTATATATAACTAGCAACATTGTAAAATGCATTTTGTCATTCGTACCTGGCGAATTGCCAAATGTATACGAGAAAACCGAAGACGAAGAAACACGGAGGAAATGAATTTTGAGAAAAATGTGCTTCCGGGATCCGATGTCAAGGTTCCCGCCTCGTCCACCGCATTCGAGGAAAGTCGCTCGGTGCATCCACAGTCCAAGACCTTGCCACGACTTTTACCATGGTCGGTTGTCTTTTTTTTCTTTTTGCAGCGTTGAGGAACGCGTGGGCACGATGCAGTTAGGTAGTCCCGGCGGACAAGGCCTTCCGTGTCGGTTGCCTGCTCGCTTGTTCTTCTGGTATATAAACCGCAACCAACCGGCACCGCCTTCGTCGTCGCGTTTCGTCGACGATGTTGCAACGAATGCAACGGGCTCCGGGGTTGCACCCGTTTCTTCGCCCTTCCGCCGACTGCACCGTGCGCGTCCAGCACCTACACACACATTCCGGCTGGCTTACGTAAGGTCCGAGACCTTATCCTTGCGAAATCGAGACACCTCTGCGGTCTCCTCGCTATACCTCCAGAGAAATTCGAATCGAGGAATCCTCCAGAATTTCTCCAACGTGATCGAGAAATCGGTACTGCTGTCTCGAGTAGAATACCGCAGAATGCTGTTCGGTTACTGAGATGCGAACGAAGAAATATATGAACTAGCAATAACATACAGAATTAGAACTCTGCCGCGAGAACGTGGATATTTTAAGAAAAAAATATTAAACTGGTCTGCACAATGGTTCGAAGTTCGAAGCAGTGACTTCCGGATCGATTTATGAATTTCGCTCGGTATTTTTCCCAAATCGGTTTTAGTAGCTCGAGGCGTACGGTGCAGCAATAAATACTCGGCGTACTAACCGATAACCCGGCCGATTCATTTTTCCTATTAGACTATTCAACCCAATCGATCGGCTTTCCTGTTTGCGCGTAGTTTCGGGCTAGCCGATTTTCCACCAGGTCCCGAGGAGTCTCGAACTCTACCGTCGCCATAGATTATTTCGGAATTTTGGTGGAACCGTATTTCCGTTCAGCGATCGACCGGCAAAATCGATGCTGCCATCGTATTCGCTCCTCGTGGAACCGGAGGTAGCCGGTCGATAGAAACGATTGTCCCGTTAAAAATTCAACGATAGCCTGCGCCAGACGCGCCGCAATGTATTCGACAGTTATTTGGGCATTTGGAGCCGGTAAGAGCAGTTATCGCCAATATTGCGGGAATCCCTGACCAGTTATTTGCCGACAAGATGGTTAAATAATGAAAATAAATATTAGCAGGCTAACGGGCGCGGGAATCGAAAGCTGGGAACCGTCGCTCGTTTGTATCAACCACTACCGCTTTATCAGTCGATTAAGGGGTTAAGTTTATCGAGGGTTGCGTTGTCGTGTACTTTGTGGGAAACAACGCATCTTCGGACTTGGTTTTTGTATATGCGCCAATGCCTTATTGTAAATAAAGAGCAAAAATGAATATAGTACAAAAGCAATATAAAACATAAATCTAATAATCCAGCTTTTTCTAATTTCTTGCATTCATTAGTATTATGATTATGTTATATGCTGTGTGTTATGTATAGAGAAAAATGTAAGGGGGTAGTTGGAGTTAATCATTCTTTTAAAAGATGTCGGTGTAGAAGAAAAGGTTGGTAACCCCTGCTTTAAACGTTGAAGTCAAATTTTAAGTAATGCGTGGCACGTGAATAGATAAAATGGCGCCGAAGTCAAGTGTTATTTCGAGCGAGGAGTCACCGGAATAATTAGGTACGCAGATGAGTTGCTTAGGTGACAAAGCTTACTCCCTTTGGAGCGTCGGCAAGGGCTGTAGGTTTTTCTACGGGCGTTCAGGAGGATGATCGATAATAAGACCAGAGGAAATCGGAGGCTGCTCGTTACGACGCGAGACGACCGAAATTCCATATTTGGGTCACTCGAGACGACCGGGGACGCCCTTTTCATTTCCATACGTACGTACATCTGTAATGGCAGGGAACCGCCCGCGAGAGTTGTACACGCCTTCGCATAATGTCTCTGATGCATTATGTATGCTTCACACCCTTCTGATGATTCGGAAAATCACTGGAGGGTCGGCGTGGACCGTCTGTCTTCGTGCACGAACGAGGATCGTGTCGCGTTCGGCGTGGTGCGTGTCGTGCCAGCGCTGCAAATCGATTCTGGCGAAAAAGTGACTTGCAACCAGCCTCTCTCCCTCTCGATCGATTAGATTGACCGGTCACGATATAGCGAGGCGGACTCGAGAAGACGTCCGTCGACGCAGCTTTCGAAGATTGCTTGCTCCTTCCAGTGTATATGCAGGATACAAGAGAGAGAGAGAGAGAGAGAGAGAGAGAGAAAATTCAGAAAAATGGAAAGTTCGTACCGCGGAAAATTGAGTCCCCGGCGTTTTCGAAACGCAATCGTTTGTTGGCGCGCGGATTCTTGTAATCGCTTTCATAGTTCTAGGACGGCGATTAAAACGCGTGTTTGCCAGCGCAAAACAAGATTAAACCGCCATTTCTGGCACACCGGCCGAAAGAAACGGCTTATCTTTTCGAACGACAGAATTCTTTTTCTTCGAGACGCGATTAACGCGCCGAGTTTGAAGCAACAGCACGACTCTCGTTTGTATCAGGCAACAATTAATTAACGCGAAATTGGTCGAAAACTAAATCGACCAATTACCTGCCACGGGGCAATAATAATTCTCGGTAATGGATAACCGGAGCGCGTCGCTGAAAATAACATTAGTACACATTCATGAGTCTAGCGAATGTCTTGTAATAATGGTTCTAGCGCAATTACACGCCCAGCTACCAATTTTTCCGTCATCGACGGGTCAAAATGAATTATTTATTGACTTGGTGGCATCGGGAGGTCCCTGGTTCGTGTTCAACGGTTGTACGAAGCGGCCGAGTCATCGAAGAAATTGAAATCGATGTGTCCGCGTCAGCAGTGTTTGATTATTATTCTACGAATCAACATGTTGCATCTGGTGAGGGGATTGTCACTATTTGTACAACTAGATCATCTTTAGAAAGTTTCGTGAATTCTCGGAGATGCTGGTTCACTAGTTCGGAGAAAATTTAGATCGAAAGAGTATATTCTTTTCTGGAGTTATGCAAGTTTCAAGTGGAGAAGAACAGAGTTGTGTGTGTGTGTGGTGTGTGTGGAAATACGAGTTCGTTTGAAACGATTGTAATCGACGCGACGGCATCGGCAGTGTCTCGAGCGCCATCTGGTCAGAAGCCCGGTGCATCCAAGCCAACAAATCAATTTCCATTAACACGATTAACGCGATTCATAGTGCGGGGTCTTCGTTCTGAATCGTCGTGCAGTTTCGGGAATAATTTATGCGCGTCGTCCTCTTTCGTACGGCCTCGCAAAGCGCGAGCAAGCGAGCGACCGCTCGACTCTCCCTTTTCTGCCTCTTGCTCGCTGTTTTTATTTTCGCGAGTCACGATCGCGCCAAGGCAAAGCGCCTCTCTTTTACGTCCGCGATTTAATTAGCGTGGATTAAGCTCGGACGTCCCTGATCTACGTTTCGTTCCTCCCACCGCGCACCGGTGTCCCTCTCTTTCTCTCTTTCTCTTTCTCTATCTCCGGACTCTTTCTCGTTCACGAAAAAAGAGCCGTGTGTCTGCGAATCCTTCGAGAGGGACGATTCACCGCGCCACGAAGAAGGACGAACCGGCTGAATTATGCGCGACTACTTTTTCGTCGATTTGTCACGGCCTTCGCTCCTGCGGACAATATCTATTCCGGCTCGTTCTGAAATTCAATGATTCCCGACCCTAATGAACTGCTAACTGATAAATCCGCGTTCGGCGGCCATCGAACTCTCTTCCTCCATAGGCGAACTAGCTGGATGAAAATCTCGGTCGTTTGTAAATCAACATCTTCACACAAGGAAGACATAAGCAGTAGACTAACACTCGGACTATTTCATTCATCGTACAAATTTTTTGTCAATTATTTGAATGTTTTGCAGTCGGAGCTATTTTAACTGAAAAATTAAATATTTTTTTTCTTACGAACATGAAATTAATATAATATATACCAACATATTTAATAATATAAACAATATTATGAATAATGGTACAGCAATTTTTAGTGGTTACCCTCAGTCAACCCTTGACTGTTAAGGACTAAATATACTTTAAATATATTTTATGTAGATCCATTGTTCATCTTATTGCACCCACTTACACAAATTTCAATTAAAATTTATAGCAGAATACAAAATCGACCCTGATCTAAATACAACTATGGGGTTCCTGCAAAGTTGTGTGAACAGCACCATACATGAATTACATTAAAATTAAATGAGAAGTCTCGCAAGTGCAGCTTAATTACAACGTTCCACTGATACGTTAAATTTAAAATTGTTTGCTGCTGCTTCAGTTTATACATTCGTCACCGGCTTCGATTTAAAGTACCACGTATCATCTAGCTGTTTATGTCACGAAAGCTTGTGTTTTGATAGAGATCGTTCCGGAATAGTCTCGCTCGGGTCGATCCAGCGATGAATTATAGTATAGAAATTGTATAGAAAAAGGAATTACCTTGATTCGTTACGGTGCGAGCACCGTGTCGCCGTGTTTTGCAATGATTCGCGGATCGAGCTTTCGAGCGGACCGGAACGGGAGATCGTAGCGCGAGTTGCGTTTCGGTCGGATTTCAAATTGGCCGGCGTTTCGTAAAATTCATAGAAATTCGGGATAGACGGGGGATATCCTCGCGGCGGTAGCGGCTGTGTTTCCCAACTTCCATCAGAAATTTCGTTGCCATTCGTATTCCCGGTGCGCGCGTAATTCATAAGCACTTCCATTTCGTGAAAAAGCGTGTCCAGTGTATACACAGGAGCGGACACAAAAGCCGGCGGAGAAGTAAAAATGGCGGTGGGGCCAAAGAGGAAACAAGAAGAGGAGAGTTTCGTGTGGTGGGGATGCGAGCGTGTGCGACTCATAATACGCGAGTCGCATAAAACACTCGTCCCTTTCTGTCCCTCCAATTAACATAAACGCGCGAGCTCTCTCGGGCTGGGCTGATCGCGCGCGACCGTTCGAACCGTCAACGTTATCGAATTTTCTCGCGTTCGAAGGCCCGACTCCATAATTGATCGTGCCACGGTAAAAGCTCCGTTTATCTTCCGTTGATCGCGGCGCCGTTCGCTGTTAATTTCTCAATGGCCGCCGGGCCTCTCTCCCTCTCTCTCTCTCCTCTTTTGAGGGACACCGGCAGAACATCTAAATACGCCATTAAAACGGTGGCCGGATGAAAAAGGGGGCGAGTGGCACGATAGGAGATAGGTGAAAGGCCAGCTACGACAGCGCCGATGGAGCCGGGGGACACTGACTAGCGCAATTAAAGCCGAGAAATCTTTTGGAGAGATAAGCCCGTGGTCAGTCGGCTCCGGTCACTCGCGTCGAGGGGAAAAAGGGGAGCAGAAAAAGAGAGAACGGGAATGAAAACAGAGGGTTCTGTTCGCGAGGGACTCGTCCCGGATTGGTCATCCGTGAGGGCCGAGAAAAAGCTCCGCGAATCCCGGCCTCGGTCCTGCATACTTAATTAATGACGTCGCAATTACATCATTGCGCGCGCGTACAGGACATCGGGTGCCGATCGCGGACAAAGGGGAATTTACTTTTGTAAATCGGTCATCCCTCCTCCCTCTATTCCGCCCTCTGCGCCTAATCGTGTCTATTAAACTTCGCCTCTTTGCGAGCACCCCGGCGAACAACTTGAAATTTCAAAGGGCGACTTTGACGAGGAGTTAGCTCTGCGCGAAATCCACCGAATTATTACTTTATCCAGGGAAGGCAACGTGTCAGTGGCTGGGCGATCCACCGGTGTTTGATACCGGATATCGACCCTGCACAAAAGGGCTTCCAGAGCTGACTGTTTCTTTCTTCTCCGCGGATACTGGCGGCACAGTTTCAACTGGCGTAGATATTCAATCTTCTAATCAACGGAAATCGGAATAGGATAGTAACCATTCAGGACATGACGTTCGTCTACTGTACTGACTCCAAAGAGTATTTTAAACTTGACTGTCGATCAACATTTCTTGTACGAATAAATGCCGTAGAGGATCAAGGAAGGATTAAACGCCCTTGCGTCTTTCCCCAGCAATTAGTACAAACGTTTGATTCGGAGCTGACGGAGGAGACAGCTCGTTGACATCATCCCTGAAGGGTTAATTCGTTCCATTAAGTGTTCCGTCGAGTTCGTAATCAAACAACAATCACGGACATTGGACGTGTATAGGATTCTTCAGATTTCATCAACGAGCGGTGATGAATCAATTTTGAAGTCGAACGATGAAGGGGTGGTTTCCGAATAAACCACGGTGCAACGAACGACGATACCTCGCGAAGAGGGTTGACGCGGCCGTGAGCGTTGCACCGCGCGCTGTTGCAACGGCGCGGAGAATAGGGGAGTGTCTGGTAGACCCGACAATGAGCCCAGTTGACCACCATCGATCGGTGGTCCACCCCGAGAGCCGCCGATTACCACCGAGAATTTCTAATTAACCTTCGGCTCCTTGCTCGACCGTATGAGGCTCCCCGTACGACGGCCGGAAAGCACCACTTCGCGTTCACCGCTAATTTCCAGCCCCCCCCTCTCTCTCTCCCTCTCTCTCTCCCTCTCTCTCTCTCTCTTTTCTCTCCTTCATCCCCCTTTTCCGGCCTCTTTCTCATCTACCCTTCCGCCGAACTGCGCCCGACAACTTTGCGACCGGCGCTCGAGGACCGTGACTCCCGCTGTTGCACGATTACCCTGTTCAAACAAATAATTCTGCGGTCAGGCTACTCGCTGACGTTCACATTTACGTTCCGAAAATGATGGAACGGAGCTCAGACGCTCGGAGAATCGAAGAACCCAGCTCGCTGAGAAACGAGGCTGAAGTACACCCTTAAAGGAAACGAGGGTTGAAAATGACTCGAGGATTATCCCGGCGAAGAACGAGTTAACAAACTTTTATGGCTCCCGGGACCGAAAGTTCCGCCGCATTTTTACCTGCGGTAATTAATCACGGATGTGGGTTCATTCTTTATATATACCATAACTCTACGTTCTAGAGCCGGGTTTGTTCCACGCTCTACTTAAACGCTCAATCCCCTGTGGAGATCTGTTTGTCATTTTTGAAGGCGCTGTGCGAGTGGGAACGTCTGGGATAATTATTGTGGATTTTATCTTTTTCTGACAAAACCACGAAGAATTCAAGAGCATTCTGTTCAATCAATACTCTTATACTTTTCTACGTTTCTTCTACGAAGAAATTGAAAACGACGGAGAAATTATTATTTCACTAAAATTGTGAAGCAAATTACACAGCGAAGTTAATGTACAAGATGTCTTATCCAGCTCGAGCAAATCCTCGCTGAAGCCAAGCAGTACAAATGTTTTTATCAATAAGAGACTAGATCG
Organism: Lasioglossum morio; assembly: GCA_916610235.2. Taxonomy (NCBI): domain Eukaryota; kingdom Metazoa; phylum Arthropoda; class Insecta; order Hymenoptera; family Halictidae; genus Lasioglossum; species Lasioglossum morio. The sequence goes on along the minus strand of OU744323.1, from coordinate 18,493,578 downwards.
ATCGCATTCATCCCCTATCGCGAACGCATTCAGAGCCCCAAATGAATCTTATCTAGCAAGCGGGAGTTTCGACGGTGTTCGGCGTTTCAAGAACTTCTCGAAATATCGAAGAAGCTCGACGGCCTCGGCCAGTGGGAATGGTTAATTCCGGAAAACTGATAACGCGTATCTGATGCCAGGAGTAGGTGCACACGTATCTCCTGCACGGCGATACTCGCTCGGTCGTCGGATCTACGTGAAACACCGTTTCAGGAAAGTCTAGTTGGAAGTTCCACAGCTGGCGTGCAAGTCGTACCTACCTGTGACTCGACGCCGAAGCCGATGCCGACGCCGCGGCGCTTCTATTACAGTTACCGCCACCGCATTCGAACGTGGCGCACAGTAATTAATCGTACGTCTTGCTTCGAGCCGAGGTGCTCGAATTCAAGGGGAATCGCAGACGTCCGAGGAGTTATGCGACTCGAGCCGACTCTGACATTTCGAGTCCCTTCGATTGCGGCTCGACCGTTTCACTCTCTACACGCTAAACTCGTTTTCCCTCTTCCAACGATCTTCTATCTTATCTAAATTATTTCAGACACCAAGGATTACCATCTCTAACGAGGAATTTTTCTGTCAACCTGCTTGAAGAGTGAACCCCTCTTTTAATTAAAATTGAGTTACGGATAAGTGCCTTCGATTCGATATTAACCATGGATGTAAGCAAGATGCTGATGCCAGGACTAGTTGGTCGTCGCGTTAAATAAGCGAACGTATGGCGGTTCGAGGATCTTCCGAGGCTGAAGAATCCTAAACGATTTCACAGTCGGCGGGGAGTGCATTCCGCCCGCGGGAGGAGTAAACAACAGAAATTGTTTGAATAGCGTCACGCGTTGTATCGACGTCGTATTAATTAACGAGAAATGCCACTAATCTGCCTGGTCGATTAAAAACCGACGCGACGGAACAGGGGAGAGGGGGGTCGGAGAGAGGGGGACAAGTCGGCTAGATAAAGCGGCAGGGTCCCCGGTGTCGCGTTAAATTCATCGTTATCCTCGGAGAGCCACCCCTTATTCTTTCGTCTCCTTACACTCTCGTCGTGATCTTCCTCCCTGGTATTCTATTCCATTCTATCGATCAGGCTACTCCGCAGCCTGCTCCCATGCAAACACACACGACACGGGGGCGAATGCGGTGAAACCGCTGGTATCTGCGATCGTTGCAGGCAGTAACAACGGCAGTTAATGTCCGAGGGCCCGTGCCTTGGTACTTCGTAACCCAATGAACAGATACAATCGGAACATAGATTAACTGCAATATAGACCTCGCGGCTCTGCCTCCATGGCCTCGAGAGGACAAAGCGAGACGAAGATAGAGGAAGAGAGAGAGAGAGAGAGAGAGAGAGAGAGAGAGAGAGAGAGAGAAATAAGGAGAGGCGAACGGCTCCCACCAGCCTCGAAGTCCCTGCTGAGGACGATCGTCTTATAATTGTCGGCCCAACTCTGATCACTTCGCGAACCCCTGTTTTCCTTCATTCCAGCTTCTCGATCGAGAAGGTTGTCTCCCAAGTAGGTTTCGAGACTCTTCTTGGTCATAAAAATCACAAATCAAACTTTCAGAACAACTTCATACCACATTCAAGCAATATACAGAAATGTCTTCGTTCAAGAGTTTGCCGTAGAAATGCGATTTCGTGAATGTTTTCGAGGAAAACCCGTTAATCTGTATTCTAACTGTGTATCTACCCAACTACTTTGAATCTCTGGCTGTAACTTCAGGGATATAATCTGTAGGAATGGTAGGACCGATTAAGGCAAAGGAGATTCAATTTTTTGGAGTTGGTAGACCGGGGTATCTAAAGTCTATTCGAGGAAATTTCGCCGGAAGTTCCGGCATGGCTCGCGTCTTGCCGGATGGTATCTTGCCCGATGTCGCTGGCAATCGTCCACGAGGGTAACGAGCCGGCTGGCTCTCGAATCGGGATCGTTCACCTCTTTTTCGTAGCAATAATCGCGCTTATCTCGCTGGACGGCATTAAGGAGAAGGACCAACCGACCGGCCCAGACGAGCACCGGCATTCTTGGATACCGGGTGGCGCCTAGTCATCCCGCCGGACGAGTTATTATCTCTGGGCCGAAATGCCAGCCGACCGGAGCCGGCCTTTCCGGGGCTCTCTTCTCTCCTCGGTGCTTAACTTGCGTCCGCAAGCTGCGAACGAGCCAGACACACCGGCGTAATGCTTGTGCACACGGCGCGGTGCCGCAGCGCATGCGACAACTGGAAGTCGCGGTGACGGTGAATAATCGTGCCCGGCGAATATCCGGTATCCAGAGAATGCCCGACTCACCGGCCACAGGCGCGCCTAATCGTGCGCCCGGATGAATACGTTAAGCCACGCACATTTTTCATAGTTATCGGCCCGAGGATCGCGCCGTGAATCGAGCTGGTCTAGGCCCCTGATGATCAATGAGGCTCGCGAGCCGGCAACCCAATGCCGACTAATTCGAGAAACCGAACCGGTTGAGATCGATACTCGAGGTTGTCATCTTACTAAAAGCCAAGAACATGTAGTGGCCCTCTCGGAAAAGGATTGGCGAGTGAGTCAAAAAATGGGGCCTTGTCGATACTCTCCGAGTCAATAAAATAAAGGAAGGAAGAAAAACCCTCCCAGGGCAAGGAAAAAATAAAAACAAAAAAGGTTGTCATCTTACTGTTCGTGTCGTTAGAAAGCTAGCTTTAATTCTCGACCAAGTTTATTTGCATCTGCCAATCGAAATAGAACGTTGGACACTTGAGGTTGACGTTTCAAAATAGAACTTGTAATGTTACTTGGAGGACGCTGTATCTAGCTTTAATTTTGAATGAGGTTCATTTGCACCTGCTAATGTAGAATGTTGGACAGTTTGGATTTGGGATTCGAAATAAAAGTTGTGATATTAGTGGAAGCACGCTGTGACTAATTAATGATTTATTTATAGACTCCTGCGTCTAAATTTTCAATGGCTCCTGCGGAGAGGGTCATCATCTTCGTATGGTTGAAAATGTGTAAACGAATTTGAATTTTCTATTTATTTCACGTACTAATTTGCCTGGTACTTGTACATCTTATGAAGAATGGAAAACAGCTAATGCAAATTGGAGGTAGTTGCATTTAATCAAGAGTATATCTGGAGACTTCTCTGTCCAAATTTCGGAAGGATGGCGTCGGAAGGGTCTGCGGATACGAAGACGAATTAAGAAACTCCAGAATTGTACGGAGAAGTTTTGAAGTATTTTCCCGAGCGACGAGGGCTGAGGCAGGCGGAGGAGCAAGGACGCGCAGGTGGCAGGTGGCCGCCGGTGTTCGAGACAGGTTCGGGTCTCTGATCCTTCTGGTGAGGACGCGGCTCTCGGCGTGGCGAATCGGGCGTTAGTGTGCCGCCCCAGACGCAGAAAGAGAGCGAGAGAGAGAGCGAGAGAGAGAGAGAGGGAGAGAGGGAGAGTGAGAAGGAGGGAGAGGGAGGAAGGGAGAGGGAGCAGGCTCCCACCGGTAAGAATCGACGACTTCTCCTCTGTGTCTTCCATATATTATCGATTTCTTACAAATCACGGCACGAATTCGATCGTAAATCACGTGCGAATCGCCGGCCGGTTCTTATCGAGGATATTCATAAATTGAGATCGAGAGATTAAGCCCGCCGGATTAAATTTAAGTCGGGGGCCCCGGGTTCGAACAAGCGGGAACAGCCCGTACAAGAAAAATCGGTCCTCTCGTCGTTCTTTTTCCCCGGTGGTGGATGGAGCCTAAGGAATTCGACGCGATAATTTACGCGACGTTGATCGTCGAACAGCACCGGGCCGCTTGGTGGCGTGCTTTCATCGACGCGAATCGTCCGGCAGAGGGGTGGCGGGCAAATACTTGGAATCGCGAGTCCTTTAACGAAAAATCGAAAACGAGACTTCTTGGTTTCGAGTAAAATCGCAGCGTGAAACCGCGTCGGATTGACGCGAGATTCGGAGGAACTTTCTTTCCCCGAGCGGTGAGTTTGCGCGGACGCGCGAAAATCGCGTTAAGTCGCGATTCAAGGCTGTCATTTATGTAAATGAAACGTTAACAACGTCTACCAAGTTTTATAGTCCCTGGTTAACTCTTCGGCCCTCAGGTGCGCCCTGTCTCGGCTCTCAGCGACGAAAGAAGAAGAAGACGAAGAGGGAACGCGAAGAAACCTTGGGGACGAGCAACCGAGAAACAGAGAGAGAGAGAGAGAGAGAGAGAAAGGGAGAGAAGCGGAGAGAATACCTCGACCAAAAGTTTCCTCGTGATGAGCGCAGTTTAAGAAATGACCGCGTTTTAAAGCTTGCCCTTATGATCCACCCTTTCGCCCTCTCGCCGCTTGTCTCCGTCTCCGTCGCTCGGTCTGTCTCTGTCGGCGTCGACCTTCTAACAAAGATGAACCTTCGTTTTAGTACGTAGCCTCTCGTATCTTCTCCCGAGCTCTCGGAGCTTCTCTTTCTCCGGAGCAGCGGTCCACGAGGAACAGCCACTCAATTTTAGCCGAGCATTTAACACGGCGAATAACCTCGTCCTCGAGAGGAAACACCGTGCCCCTCCAGGCTCCGCGAGTCCTCGCAGACTTCAGGCTTGTACCGTCGAGTACTACACGGGCTGGAAGCTTTTCTTAGCCTCGCCTTGGCTCCCCGGGCTTCCGGAACTTCAATTCCTGCTATCTATTTTCGCGGTTCACGACTCCCTCTACCGAATTACTGCGTTTTCGCGAGCGCAATTCATGTGAGACCCAGCTCCGTTCGGTCACAGTTTGCCGTGGTACGTCGATAACAGGATCTCCTGCGAACCAGAGATCGTGTTCGCAGCGCACGAGACCCTGGCATCCTCTGCGGTTTCATTTCGTCGGACGCACTTCGGCGCTTCGACCGCGTGCGTGAAGATTCCGTGACGAATGATGCCGCTAATTGGACGGACGGATGATTAACGAGCTGCGCACGCCGGGATCGATACGTCTCTAATAATTTAATAACCACGATTAATTTAATTTTCAAATATTGGATCAGCGGCTGCCAAAGAGGCCGAGTGGCATCCCCATCCGGTCCGCCTCGACTGTGAAATATGAAATTTTAATACGTCGGGACCGACACGAACCGCTTACCAAGAAAATTCCTGAGCCGAGATAATCGCCGAACTGCTGGCCAGTGACGACAGCCAATGTGTTGTTTTACAGAGTGTAAATCCATAGATCAGCACCCCTCAACAACTCCGTGTAACCTTGAAGTTACATACATTTTGAGTCGCATTTTGGTTGTATTCGTTGTTAATTCGTATTAAGATATTTGCTATTTTCAAGTTACAGAAAATGTTTTACATCCACAAAAATAATTCGGGTTAAGACTAACTTGACTGATAGCTAGAATCTACATTTTTGCTATCGACTAATCAACTACATCGAAGATGTGAAACAGCGCATACACGAAAGACGTAGAGAATTTATGCGAGCCGCTTCTGTACAGAAAGCGCATCGTACTCGCGAGCACATTTTCTGCGTATACAATATTAAAAACCGATACCTACGGGTCCGCATTCGCTGTGAAATGAAAAAGAGGATGTTTCACGGAGGTGTGCGAGACAGAGAGCGGGGGGATTATTAAGAGATACGGTAGAGCGCGGTTTTGTTCGAGCGTGGAGGCTCGCGAGGAAGGCGGAGTCCCGAAGAAGCGCGCGAGAAACAGAGCGGAAAACGTTTATGCATATCTCAGGAGCCGATTATCGTCCTCGGGATCGCGCTTCGGAGGCATGGTTGCACCTTCCGCTCAAGCGGTCAGGCGTACACGCCGAGATAGAGGAGCACGTAGATATGGGGGGCGTTCATTCGCTTTCCTGGGTCCGTTTTGGCGCGTTTGCCTCGGCCGAGTTTGCAAACCCGTGGTGTGCGTGCCAGTCACCGTGAAAACAAACGAATCGACGCTTCGTTCATGGATTTTCACTTTTTCACCACCGAGCACACGCTGGCTACAACAGCCGAATTATGTTCGGAATCGACGATTACGAGCTTGCTGGATCCTGCCACCTTGTGCTCATCCACCGGTCTTTCGGCTACTCGCGAGTTGATTATCAGCTAAGCTGATTCGCTAAGATAAGCTATATTTGTTAGAAACGACACTTTTCTGGCTATATCAGCTTTGTTATCGTTGCCCATCCTTCCGGAAGTGTAATTTTGAAATAGGCGTGTCGCTATTCCTATATTGCTGGCTAAGTCTGTCTCAATCTCTTCTTCAAATATGTGTACATATTTGACACAATACTTGACGTTCCTGACACACGATCATCAGAGTTTGCATCTGTTTGCAGCGAAACGATTCCGAGAACGACTATCGCGTTTAGCACATGCTTCAACCAGTTCAGACATTCTTCCAGGAATCGTCATCGATTGAAATTGTCGATGTGAACCCGGCACGCAGAGAACAACCGTCGGCGTCGTCGCACGCGTCTGGTCGTTGCACGCGCGACGAATCTCAAATATTTGCGTGCACGCGCGCCACGCGTCGAAACACCTCGCGATTTATTCCCCGGCCCTTCGCCGCGATCGTGCGGCTCTCTCGGCCGAGTTGTCGTGACCTTCCGCAGCTGGCGGTTTGCAGAAATAATGCAACTTTCGTGTCATCTGTTTCTACCTCTTAACTCTGACCTGACCCAATTTGCGGCGGGAGCCGGAGGTTCGCGAAGTTGCCGGAACATTTATCAAACCGAATATTACTGGCAGACTGGAGGGATTAAACAACGGAACTCAGTTTACCTAGTCCGCGAATAGTTCTCTCGGTAGAACCATCGCGGGACGAGCGGTTTGATGGGTGATCACGAATTTCAGACGGGGACGAGTCGTCTGTCACTTGTGTCGAATTATCCGCGGAATTATTCGTCGCGCCGCGTCGTCCTTAAATCATACGTAGTGGAGAGCACTCAGCAACTTGGAACGGCGCGCGGTACAATTGCGCGTAAAAGCGTAGAATTTAGAGGCGGCGGAGGGGCATAAAATATTCGCCGGCTAAATGGAATATGCAGCCGCCCCTAGAAATAAATAAAACCGGTGAAACATTAACGCCTATTAAATTTGCAAGCTCACGAGCGCGCGCGCGCGCGCGCGCGGCTTGGCCTAGGCGAGAGTTCTCTCTCCGTCCCTCTCTCACTTTCTCTCTTTCCCTTCACGAATCAAATGGACTAGGGGATTCGGCGTGGGCTCCTCGAACCTGCCACTCCAGTCCGTTAATAAAACAACGGGCCGCCCGTTTTCGGACTTTCATCGCCGCGGGAAGAAGGGCGGCCCGGAGAAAACGACTCTCGACCTCTCTTTGCTTCGCGGAATGGCTTCGCCCGGGAAATTAAGGAAAAAAGGTTGCGAGGCGAAAGGCGAGCGCCGAGGCTGCAATTTGCACGCATTGCGACATTTCGAGCCGGGACCAAATGCTCCTCGTGCCGTCTCTCGGCTTCCTTCTTTTCCACGGCTGTTCCGTCGCGGTGAACCCGGATGCAGCTCCTGCGTCTGCCTGCCGGAATGCGCCGGAATTCCGCGGGGGCTGCTGCGTCGGACGAGATAAATTTTATTTAACTCTCTCGGCTGATGGGCGCCCCGCTGGAAAAGAACGAAAACCGGCAGCCAGTACATGCGCGAAAGAGAGAGAGAGAGAAAGAGAAAGAGAGAGAGAGAGAGAGCCACGTAGCTACGGGGATAGCCAGGAGAAGAAAAGCCAGAGAGGAAATCGCCATGTTTTCCACTTCCCTCCACGGAGATTCGCCGGCGTTGTCGATATGAATTGCGGAAAAGAGGAAGCACGGCTCTCGAATTCGCCCCTCGACCTCTTTCTCTCTCTCTCTCTCTCTCGAATCCGCGACCCGTGATTCCATCGTGTCTGCCTCTCTTCCTCTTCGATTCAGTTATTGTCTCGTTTCCCAGACCCGGTTCGGCGTATTTATACAAATCGATTCGCTTTAGACCATCGTTGGCCAAAACTACGCGATTTTTCTCTACCGAAGAAACAGATGCCAGCTTATTTGGACATTTAATAAACTGTTTTCTTCCGTAAATTAGTGCTTAAAAGATCTACATACAGTTGCACCAGAAATTCAGAATAATACAAAACACCTTTTCATTTGATTTCCGTCGAGTCAATTGGTTATGCCATTAAGTACACCACCGTCGAAGCGTACTGGTCCAAAGCCATCTAATTACTTCCAGGCTCCCCGAACCTGCATCTGTCTCGAAATCGCGACGACATTTTCAAAGAGCCATCTCGATCGACGCAGAGACAGGAATTTCTGAAAGACATAGCAACGTTTGTTCCGACCTCGGTAATTCGACCGCCGCCCCCGGATGGTGTCTTCGTTCCCGGTCGTAAGCGGCAGATGTTATTAACGAACCCAGCCCGATCCCATTGTGGACCTAGGAACCGGCGCAATTTACGATTTTCATATCACACCTGCGGCAACCGGAGCTTTCTCGTTCGCGGACTCTATTGGAATATTAATTGCGCGGGCCGGCCTGGGACAAACTCTCTACGAGATGAAGAACATGGCCGTGTTGACCCCACCGTGCACCGAAAGTAACTCAGAACTTCGTCCACGAAGAATGTAGCTGGAAGCAGATCCGAATTCCACGTGCTTCGACCCTGATGAAGCTAGACTATAAATTCTTTTCGGACTCCGAAAAGTGATTTCCAAAGCTCTCTCACTTTCAGCCCTATCAATATTTCTAGATCGGAAATAAACAAAATAAACTAGTTCAACCTCGTCTGATCTCTTCAGCGTGTTCACCTCGGGAGACCAAGTGTTCCGTCTTGAGCTTATTGCCTACATTTTTAAGGATAATTTTAAGGCTCCTAACCTTGAAGACTACGGTCCATACCTGACCGTACTAGGGTCGTCGCAGTAATTACAGTACCATACAAAAAGGGACCAACGACAAGCAAATTCGGAAAAACTCACCACAGCTGCGAAACACATGTTTCCTATTGTTCAGACCTTACCGTTACCCGATTTATTCACCTAGGTACTCTATTCCACCATTTCGAACTGCGACCAATAGGATTTTTGTAAACCCCACTACGCATCAAGCCCCACCATTTGTACAAGTTTTCATGAAGCATTCCAGAATGAAAATAAAACAGATATGTTCTAACCACCCGAGGTGTACTACAATTTTTTCGGCATATCTCGCAAGTATCCGAGATCCTTAACCATTTTCGAAGTCGATTCTAAGTCGTGAGTTTTCATCGACCGAGCGACACCACGCCAAGAACGGGCAATTAAATGCATTGGTCAGTTTTATAATCGTTCTCGTTTGCACGATTGACGGATCGGCTTCTGTCGGTGCCTCATTCTGCGAAGAGAAATGGGACGTGCATGAACCATGAACGGTGGCCACGGTTAGGTGAAAAACTGGCCACGTATCTCGCGGTCTTATCGGTGCTCCATTTGTTTTTTGAGCGGGTCCTAGTAGCACGGCGGACTAATTCGACGCGTAAAGCCGCCACGCAAGCTCGACTACCAGGCTAGACGCCGAGGGAGGGGGGCTACAGGCCCTTAATTACACGTTCGTATAATCCTATCGATCGGCAATTTACAGCGTGGCGTCACCGTAAATGGGAAGTTTAAGAGCTCAGCCGTTAAGTTCTCGCGGCGGTAACGGCCGGTTCCGCGGTTCGTTCTTCGCCCGTTTACACCGGGCGCGTGAGAAACGAGCCAATAAAAATCCTGCTGAATGTCAGAGGAATATGCTATCCGGACGATAATGACAACGCTAACTAATGCCTGAGAAACGGCGCACGCACGGACCCCGCTAACGGGATAATACCATGAATTTCTAGCGGACGTTTAATAAAGTCATTAACAACGGTGCACAATCCTTTCGTACGTGCATTCCCAGCGAGAGACCATACCCGATACGCCTTAAGCTGTTCCAGCTCGAAGTCCCTAAGCGAGGTGGGTGGCTGCGCTCTCTGACGACTATTTTACATTTCTACGGTGATCGCGTTAACCCCTTGCCATGTAATCACGTTCGCGGCTTCTTCGACGATTAACGTCGTTTTCCTGACGAAAAGACAATTTATATTTACCGCGTCTCTACATTTAACTCTGACTTTCCAATCTAATAATATGTAGGATTTAAGTCGTCGATAGAATAATACGGTTTTAAACACAAAATAATTTAATACGTAACTTGAAATATAACGAATTAAATGAAATACAATTAATTCAATTATCCCGTCTGAATCTCCGTCTGAGATCACACACATGTCTTTTCGTTTTCACACGTCGTACCAGAATGACAATAATCATATAATATAATATGAATAATGCAATCGATATCATAATAACAAATATCGAATCGATATTCGGCGGAATTCTCGCGGCTCGGAGATGGCATCTCTCTACAAATATATCTATACTGTAAAATGTTTGATTAATTTCTTAATGACGTTCGTGATTTATCGTTCAAAAATATTGAGGGAAATGAATGTAATATTTAGTAGACTATTTAAAATCATTTTCAGTAGTCTGGATTAATATTCTACATCAACTGGTACATGGAATTGTACATCTAAAACTGTTCTAATCAATTTTTACACAGCCTTAAAATGATCCCAGTGTGATGCATCATGGTCTGACTAAACATGGCGCCACTTAAGTGTTAATAATCAGAGTTAAATCGATTCGAGCCGATTTATCGTCGATTATTTTGCGGTTTTCCGACGCGCAGCATGAAGGGACTAACATTGTTCAGACTTTTCAGCCCGGGGGAAACTAATGCCGAGGGTGTTGGCGTTGGTGGTGCGACAATCGAAGCTCTCGCCCCCGTTTCTCATACTAGAAGGCGGCGTAATGTAAAGCCGCATGGTCTAAGTGGCCGATAAAGCACGAAAAGTGACAGCGGCGAATAGCCCGGTTTTGTATACACGGAGTGCGCGCAATCTCCCTCGAAAACTCTCGCGGGTGGGCAACCCCTTTTTCCGAGAGGGGTTGCGAGGTTCTTCCTTGTTAGCGGGGTTCTCCCCGTGAAAACTCGCTCTTCAGGGATGACTGTACCCGGTCGAATCGGCAACGAATCGCGACAATCGTCGAGGTCCGCGACAAGAACCGGAAAAATAATGGGCGAAACACGTATGGGGTGGCGGCAGGAGGGCGAGGAAGGAAGCAACGAACGCAGAAAAGATGCGGGGATGAATGGACAGCACCTGGGGGCAACGTAATTATTCGCGTGGCACGGAGGAAGGCGGAAACAGGGACGAACGGAGAAGAGGAAAAAGGAGGAGCAAGAAAACGAAGGTAACATTAGGGAATATAAACCTGGATGCTGGGTGAGCTCTCGGGGTTTTGCGGGGCGGTGAATGAATGGACCGCGGACTGCGAGGTACACGGGGACGGGGAACGTCGAGCTCGAAGAGATCAGCATGTAGCTGCGGATGGAGAAGAGAAAATGATGGTTCTGAACCGGCAGAAAGGAAAAGGAAGACCTCGCGGGACTCGTAGCCGTGGAAGATGCACGGCCACTCGGAGAACGGTCGCTTTCGGTCCTTCCGTGAACGAAGCTAAACGGCCCCGGCTATCCCACCGATACCGCCGTCACATTTTGTGTATTAATCGAGATTTTCTGTGCACGTTTCTCCAAGGAACTATTATAGACACAGAAATTCTAATCGGAGCAGCGGAAATAAATCGTAAATCGTATAAAATATTTATTTGCATAAAACAACCGGGAAAGTAGAAAATAGCGAGGAAGTAAAATACGCGAGATGAATATTCTGGATGTCCCAGCTGAACGGAACATTTTTTACGGTCACTCGGGCGTTAAAAAGTTTTGTGAATTCTTCGGCTATATGAATTTTCTTGGTCGACCGGCTTGATCGAGTAAATCATCGGTTCGATTAAATTTCTTCCGAAGAATTCGGTTCGGAAACTTGCTTGCATTTTTCAAATCGACACGGGAAAGGGGACCAGCCGAAGAAAAACCATTATTCGGGTCACGGGACGTTTCGCGAGGATAGAATGGTCTCCGGGTGACCCGGTTTTCACGAAAATATGTAAAAACGTGTACGATTTTCTCTATCGCGCGCGGACGCGGGCGCGTTTCGTCGAACTAATGAATTAAATAACTTCTTAGGCACGTGTATACGGGCTGCAATATGCAATTACGAGCACGATGCTCCTCTCATTGCGCTGGCTGAACGGGCGCGCTGCGTAATTAATTTTCCCGGCAATCTGGCACCGCGTCCACTATTACGCCGCTACTATTTCCCGGCGCTATCGTCGTGCATTATAGCGGCAACTATGGCCGTGCGCGGCCACGACCTCCTCTACCGCAACGGGCGTTTATACGAAACGCCCGGGTAAATTTGTCGGCAGACTGTAATACGGAGAAACGTATCTGTAATAAACAGTGGCGTTGCGATAATGCCGGACAATAAGCGGCCCCCCCGGTTCACGGGCCGATCCGTAATTACCGATGTTACGAGCTAATCATGCCCGATCAGCCCGCAGATACGATTTATTCCGTAGTCTTGGCTAATGAGACCGTTTGCGGGTTAATTTTCAATTTCTTCTTGTTAACCGGACCGTCGACGAAATACCCACCGTCGATCTCCTGCTAATTAAGATGGCCCCTTTCTGACCGACCACGCGATCACGTTTCGGATTTCGCGGCATTCTTAATTGCGCGCGCCGAAACGCATCCACGTTTCTAGAGCCACAGAGAGAAACTCAAAGAGTCCCAACGCATTTTTCTTTGGACTGACAAAATTAAATATTTAATGGGAGTTCCGTATCGCTAGAGTGTCATTATGACCGACTACTTTATTACAAGTTCTAATTACAGCGCCATCGGGATGCTGCTGTCTGGGCGTCGAACGTTATCGCGGAAATTATAAATGCGCCAACAAAGAAATGTTATATTGAACATTCTGAATTTTTTAGGAGGCGGACTCTCCGAGGTACGAGGCGCATAATAACGAACGTATCGAAAAATGGAGGAGCAGAAGAATTTTTCATAAAAGAATTTCTCACATTTAGAGGCAAAGAAGGAATTCATTATTCCCGTGGAGTGTAACGAATGGCGAATGAGAAAGTATTAAAACATTGCATAATATTCGGCGAATGAAGATAATATTTCCCTTTGAACGAGTGGAATACATATTCAAGGAACGTTCGAATTGAGCAGGACGTCAGGATGGGAACCTGTAGATATCGATTATTCGAATGAAATTCTGATACCGGAGCTGTGTTGCGCGATAGTCGAAGTACACGGTGTTCTCGGAGTCTCGGCACCGAAATCTGTGGACCCCTGCAAAAAAAAGTCCCGGCCGACTAATTGGCATCGTTTGTTCGGCTTATCAACACGGTATTAATGTTTGTCGTCCCGCGTAACAATTTCACGATGGCGATAAGCCCGGGGAGCAACCGGTACCGAGCATAACAAGGTGAGCCGCGACAAGAAACGCGAAACGATCTACGTGACCGTGGCTTCGCCTGCTCCGAGGTTGATGCACGCTGGATGAAGAACTTGATACGTGCATTAGCTAGTATAACTGGTCGATAACGCGCTCAACCATGTCACGTACATTTATACTTCTCCTGCACGTGCAAAACGGCCGTGCTATCCGTTCACGGATTTCAACGGAGGAAGCGGTTTCCGTTGCAAAACAAGTCTTAGCTACGCTCGAGACTCAAAAATCCAGGAACAGAAGCAACATACAACCGATAGCCTCTCCCTGCCGTCGAGTTCTTTCGCTGGAACATCGCTATTAATTAAATGCCACTGCTTTGATCCTACATTGTCATAGTAGAATGTATGAAGACCGGAGTCGAATGAAAGGGCCGACTACGAGCAATATTAACCCTTTGACTGCGCCACTATTGAAGTCTCTTTTTATAAGCGATATTTGCATAGCAATCGAAAATTGTGGCTAACTAAAATAATTCTCGATTGAATTATGACTGTATTGTTAAGAATTGCTAAAATAGCTGCAGAATGAAAGGCATTCCCAAGTAAAAATTTCATTTTTATTCGAAAAGACTGAAATATAATATAATGATAAGCTCTTTTATGTCTCCTATCCGTGTTAAAATTTGAGAGAGACTAGAGGAGAAATTACTGAAATATAGTACGGTAGGTATGTAGCAGGATTTATTGCTTTCCAGAAGCAATCATCTCGCGCAGACAAATTTATCGAGGAGCCATTGTTGCGAGGTTAATCAAGACGTGTCTGCGGAGAAATCAATAAAATCTATAACTCTTAAGTTCCACCGGTGTACGAACACCGCGGAATCATTTAAACGTAACGGGGGAGGCGGGTTGCATTTGGACTTCCGATGTCGATAGCATTATTTCAGCGTCGGCGGCCATATTAAGCAATATATCACAGATTTTATTTTTCGCGAGCAACAAACTTGGACGACCATAACACAGAAACTAAAAGTATAAATCACCCGTCCCAGCCCGATATGAAACAACGGAGGACAAGCGAAATTTCTATAGCGACCTGTGGTTTCGCGTTTTACGTCGAGCGAACCGGATAAAATAAGATCCAGGCTCTGCGAGGAATCATCAACAAGCCATCATCGCGTGGACAGGTAATTACGTGTTGTCCTTTGAAACGCGCATGCGCGCTCGCGAGTCCTCTTGTTAATAGTCGAACGAGATACGATGAAAAAGTTATTGCATTGTACTATGGAGATTGAATTTCGAAAACCCTTTGATGTCGACGACCGGAGCCTGGCCAGCGGAAATTTTGTTAACGGAAAACGGCATTAAGTGCAACAGTGCCCCTTTTTCATTACTTCAATTCGACTCCTCCCTCTTTATGCGACCTGAATTATTACTTTACCATGCGCCAGTGATCTTCGTGTCCGCAGCGTAATTAATGAGTTTGCCTGCTCACCTGTAATCAAAAACAAAAAACGAACGAATTAGAAAATCTGAAGATTCACGTGCACCGGAGAAAGAAAAATGGTCTCATAGCTTGTAATTGTAAGGAGGTTTGACACGTCAATATCCTTTGTTCGCTCGTAGGAAACTGTTTATTTCACCAAAACTCATGGTAACATGGATTTGTTAACAAAATGCTAACGCAACGTATAAATCAATAATATTATATATAACAGTATAAATCAATAACAGGTAAATATATGAATAATACATTCAGTCATCGACATGGTGGTACAAACATTCTTACAATTCGGTCATCCTGGCAAATTAATCGTCCTCAATTAAATGTATAGATACGATAGAGAAGATACTAAACCTCAAAAACTTAACTAAACAGAATATTATAAAATTAAAACATTCTTACATAATACAAAACTTTCATAAGACATAAAGATGACAGAGCATGCGTAACAAGAGAAAAACAAGCTACACTTTTCCAGGGGTTTCCAGAATCCTCTGTAAACACACGAATGCGTTGCGAGCCAGTCGTTACTCATCTTTCAAATAAACAATCGCAGCTATCAAATGTCCATATCAAAGAAAACAAATTTTCAAACACTGCCACGTCGCCCCGAACTATCATGTGGGATGGGGACTCGAGATTGCTGAGCACAGGCGCGTCTTGTTCGCTCGCCTAAATATTTGGCCAGATGACGTTTTGCCTCCCCTTGGGACGCATGGTTCCAGCTGAACATTTCATAATCTAACTCTCTCACGTGCAGCAGAGGTCCAAATGTCAAAAAACGCGACACTGGAACTACCGGCTCTGTCAAAACGACGGATTTCATTTCATATTTTAAAATTATTTAGATTTTTATAGGGACACGCGTCTGCCTTGTGCATCGCTGCATGATGAAAAGATCCCTCGATCGATTAACGGACGAGGCATCTGATTTCGAAGAGCTATTTTATCGAAGGAGGCAAGTCTTGTGAAAATTTCCGCTTTCGTGTTACGTTATTCTATTTAGCACGCGGTTCTACGTGTGTCGATCTTCGACGATCTTCACGGTTTCACGAACCTGTTCTAAATCCCAATTATCCTCTCGGTTACTCTATTCCTGCACATCCGTCTTAAACATACTCGATCGCTCGACGTAACCACCCGATCGTCTTATTGGTTAGACTCGTGTAATATTCTGAACGATCCTCAAGACTCTCTCGTTGAAACTCTGCAGATATTAGCTCCTTGAAACTATCAATAATTGAGGGATCCGGATATATTAAGCGCATATAAGTCCACTTGGCCGCCTCGCGCTATCTTCCTACGCGATTAACAGTGATAAGACGTCCTTAATCTCCTATCAGTTTGTATTGTTAGCGTTCTACCTAGGTATAAACGGTTTTTTATGAGTTCCTCTAGCCACGTGAAATATTTCTGTTCTTATCTATGCTTTTGAGTAAAAATCAATTAATGAGAATTTTATTATTAAATTATAGAGAGTTTCGAACAATTGCGTCCTCGGTAGAGTTACCGTGTCTAACTTATAATTTTTCTGGTAGACGAACCAGGAGGAGAACTCGCATAACTTTGTCACCGGGTTGTATTATCAGCTTGGGAAATTGGCTTGAAGGAGCTCTGGAAGCTGCGATCGGTATGCGGGGAAGTTATTTTCATTAATGCCGAGACGAATCGCGCAGGCCCGTCGGACGATCGGTCAGATAATGGGGATCGGGCCTCGCGTATCACGGTTACACGAGAAAACATTCGGTTTATTATTAGCTTTGACCGGTGGATCGTGATTGCGCGTTGCCGCGGCCAGAAACAGAAAGAAAAAGAGGGGGAAAGGAGTTACATGTGGGTCTCGTACGCTTATGCTCGCGCTATCGAGACGAAAGATCCGAGCGTGATTGAAGACCGATGGCCCAGCCATAGGTGCTGCGTGGCAGAAGGGGCAGGAAGGGAGAAACCTGGTCCGAAGGGTGTGCGGAGGTGAGGGAGGAAGGGTGGCAGGACGGGTAGAACGAATGAGAATGCGACCGGTAAATCGTATCGTGATACAGCGAATCCTCGCCACGGAACGTGGGCGACTCCGCTTCATTTGCGTGCACGCTTGTGCGTGTATTCCTGCCGCCGAGCGTGACGCTGCGTCGCGACGCGCAAACCGGCCGTCTAATCGCGTGAAAGAAAATCTCGTGTTCCCTTCGAACTGACAACCTTTTAGGGCCCTGGGGACAGAGCCCCGAGTACGCGAATGCAAATTTCGGATAGGGGACGATTTACGACGGGCCTGACTGCCAACACCGCTCTTCGAGACCCACCCGGATAAATAAACTATTTATAATTAAATAAGCCCGCTCGCGGAAACGCACGTTCCCTATCGCTAACCCATTCCGTGAAATTTATACGGAAAAATCATTGAATCATCATTAAGAAATAATTGTAAAAATGTCAAATGACAAAATTTGAATCTTATAAAATTCGCTTCAATTAATAAATTCAGTAAAACATATAACTTTTACGTTTAATTTTTCCCTGTTTTCTTAGAGGATAAACTATTTTTGCATTGTCCCTTTCTTCGAGAAAATTGATCAGAGCAAAGTAGTTCTAATTATCGTAGTTGCAACGAAAAATGACACAGCGTGGAATTACGCGAATAAAAGTTATTATTTGTAGAATGGTATTGAAATACAGCAAAGAAACTTTGAATAGTTGCTGAGAGTCTGAGCCTGCTGGCCAGAACTATGCGCTCGCATCGTTTCAATCTTTCTCCTCCGTCGAGCACCTATGACCGAGACCCATCGGTCTTCAATCACGTTCGGATCCTTCGTTTCGATAGCAGAAGCGTACAAGATCCGGCAGCGGTTTTCAACGATCAACGGGATCGTCGAAGATCGATCGCGTGGTTGTTCTCGAGCGCAGCGGTGGTCGGCCATGCTTAATCGGTGGTAATATTTAAAGGAGATCGCCGAGCTTTCGAAACGTCGCGTCGCGCGAGAAGTTTCACCAGCGAAAATATTTATCTAAACGCTCGGTCCCCGCGGCAGCACAGCGCGGCGGACCGAATTTCCGCGCGGGTGTTTGCTCACCGCGTAAAGGGACCACGGGTTTCTTTTCCCCGGTTTATCCACCCGCTGTGTCTGTTTATACACTGTCCATTATTGATGCAGTTTGCGGTGCACCGGAGCCGGAAGGATGAATTGATCGTCGTCCCATGATTTATTCAGGAGTCGCTTTAAAACTAGATTTGTGACCCTTAGTCGGAATATTAAGTGGCGCGTGTCTCGTGTCCCCGCGACACCATATCCGATCACCCTGCCCCCCTCCCCCGGGAATAAAAACAGGCAAACAGAAAATTGAAATCGACCCGATTAAACGGGAACTTCTTGAGCGTTCGCAATGAAAATCTCGAAGGAGATCCGATCGCGGCCGAAGAAGAGGTAATTCCAACTTTCTTCGAACTCCATCTATTTCACCACTAGCCGATCTCATCAATTATCCACTTTCCCTGGCAGACCATCCACACTAGCGGCCGGAATATCCCCTATAATTCAATACGAGCAGAATCGCTCGGAATTTTAAGGCTCCCCTATCTCTTTCTTAAATGGCTGTTCCTGCCTCGCGAGATCCGCTCGCCGCGGAACACTCGGCGCGAACGCGCAGCGCTCGGCCGGACGAAAATGAGTTTTCCCCGTGTTATTAATGGCGTCGAGCGGGGGCGGGCAGAGCCATTTTCGCCCGGATGATAAATAGTCACAGCAATCTCGGGTTGATTTTATTTATATCATTTACACCGTTCCTTCGTACTCATTGAGGCGCAGCTGACAATCTTCGCGCTATCTCGTGTCCCGTTTATCAATTTCCAGGAGTGTTGGATTCCTTATTGAGGAATTGGCTACAACACTTTTATGAAGTTACAACGTTCTGCTAGAGTTTCGGTCGGCATGAATTTTGCTACTGCTGTTACAATTACACTGAGTATAAGAAGGAATAGTATTTAAAGATGAGACTGGAAACGTTACGTGTGTGTTTATTATCTCTCATGAACTTGTACTGACTGTTTCGCGGAGTTTCCGTAGCCACGGTAGGCCCAGTATTGCTATATTGTATACATCTGTGATCTGTGTGTGTACATGCTTTATGCACGCGTCGCACTATACATCCTATACATTCTAGAACAACTGCTGCTGCAGTAGAAGAATCCATGGGTTGATTCGATTATCTTATGACTAGACAGCGGATCTGTAAGCAAAATAAAAATTGTCTACCTGAATTGCAACAAGCTGGAGTCAAATAGAAAATTATTTTCATTCGTACTATGTTTAATAGATCTCATTTACTGCTTTAAATTACTAATTTCTGATATAAACGCATCAAATCCGCTGTTTACTTATGACTGAGTTAGTGCGTCGGAGTTTATTAGAATTGCCCAGACTGGGCTGACATGTAACACGAGATTCTCCTCGGTTGTGGGACGACCGTAAAGAAGCTGCGGCGAGTTCGCTTCCGGTGGCCACCCGCTCGATAATCGCAAAAACTAACTACACATCGCGAACGAGTGCCCTCGGAATGCATTGAATCACGATTACGGAGTGCAGGCGGAGTGTTTGCGCCACGTGGAAAAAGCGGGAGGGAGAAGTAGGGAGAACGAAGAGGAAGAGGAGGAGGGATCGATCGGCGCATAGTATCGAGGGATATCCGGGCCGGCGTATTCGCGGAAGGTATGCGAACAAAATCTACATGCAGCTGGAGGATCGTGCTTTCGTATTATACCGCGCGCGGCGACCGATCGTTTGACCGCAAGATGAAACGGATTATTGCTCGGCCACGTTTATGTACCCCGCCTGTATACCTGTCCACTGGCGCCGGGATAGCGACATATTCATGCTGAAAGCCTCCGACGCGCCCGCGATATATGCACACGCCCGCTGAGACGCGGTGGAAGGCACGCTATACGTATAGCTGGTGTGGTGCGCGCACGTGCGTTTCGAGGATACTCTCCTCGAGGTCCATTCGGCCTGATCCTCAAAGGCATATCGCATGATTCGCCAACGGAAACAGTCGAGCTGCTCCGTGATCGATTCGAATAATTCCCCGGTTGCAAGGAAGACGTTCGATTAAGCAACCGTATGGGGTCGAGTATCGGCAATTAAACCGCTACTCGAATCACCGAACGAATAACTAGGCCGCGGTTCTGCGTGCTTCAACCCCCGACCATCCTGTTCATTAGCCAAATCGGATGCCTCTATGCATTCACTGCCGCTCGTATTAAGTATGTCTGGTACCTGCGCCATCTAAGATCGCGATTGCTGTAGTCTCGCTCGCCTTTTCGGAATGCCTCGGGCAAGACAATTTCGGCTTCCAATTGGCAAATACAGGGTATCCCAAAATTGTTGTCTTTCCTTCAAGAGGGTAATTTCTGAGGTCATTTCATGTTCCCCGCAGATTCGTTGCGTAGTTTTTTTTTATTGAGCTTAATGTAACTCTCCTTTGGGGGTTATGAAGCTTTATATTTGGGTTAATATAAATACAGCGTATTTGACATATATATTAGGAACAATAGGAAAACAGCGTATTTCACATATACATAATTTCAAATTTGATGCAAATTTGATATATAATTTCAAAAGAAGATGACACACTTGAATGTTCGGTTTACAGAGCAACGATCTAACATTCTAGGGTGGGAACAAGTTGATAGCCGCAGTTACATTTGGAATCATTTACAATATTTAGTCGTGAAAGGGATGCTGCAATATGGTAGTGATCTGATCTACAACGATCGAATGTTACAATATATTTTCGTGATAAACCTCTGCTCGAGAACCATGGTGCAACCTCGTCCCTAACATAATACTGGAAGTACTCATTGCCCTTACACTGACCCTGCTCCATTGTGAAATCATTAGTGCTTTTTCTACATTTGTATTTAAAAGATTCTCTTTCTTGCGTAGTTATTCATGAAAAACACGGACCAATCAGAGCACAGGCCGAGGCGGAATTCGTCCCCAGTAACTGCGCTCAGATTGGTCCGTGTATTTCGTTATATCATAGGAAAATGTTGTTTTAACACTTTACCGACCGGAAGCCTATTAATAGGATTTTCCATAATTCTGCTGTACCAAAAAAAAGCATAGAAATTTTCCTTGACATTGCAATCTTAAATGAAACTATTAGACGACGTTATTGAGGGTGACTTAGTTAGTTCATATTAAATGCTAAATGAAAATTTAGCCATGTACTATACATTTTTCGAAAATATGCAATAATCACCGGTCGGTAATGTGTTAAGTGACCTCTGTAATCACGGTTTATAAAGAGGTATGTACAACCTTTTTTAGGCTACCCTGTAGAGGACCTTATAGATCGTTGCCAGTTCCTAAAGTGGCACACTCAGCTCGGATCGGGTTCAGCAGGAGCACAGTGTTTACCTTTCCTAACTAGCCAGGTTGCATCAGGACAGCGGTTATCGCGGGATGACGTGCGGCCGTCATTATTCGTGCGGACGATACGATCGCGATCGAATCAATTGGTTTTCGCGCGAGACTTTCCGAACGAAGTATCGAGGCCAAAGTCTACTAGCACGATCCCGCGGGGTTCGTAGGAGAGATTTATTATGCAAGGAGCTTCTCTCTCGCGCACGCTATCTCCGGTTTCCTTATGCTTTTTATCGTCCTTATTGATTTTCGATTATCGGCCTGTAATGCGCCGGACGTTTTTGGGTTAAAGACCGACACGCCGCGGTTCTGACGTTCATTTTACCGAGAAACACTTAAATCCCTTTTCGAGGAGGGCTTTTGAAATTCTATGGGACTGTTTAATCAAGCTTGAAAGGGCCAGCAGCCGCCGCCGCCACCCCCGAAAATATCGAGTAGTCGATTTCTGCGATTAATGACGAGGTAATCGTGGATCGAGGGGAGATCCGAAGGGTTGACGGTCGGAGAAATTACTGTGTCGGAAACAAATGCCGCGGGGAGAGCGTAAGGAGCGTTAATTCTTCGAGAGGGTATCTTCCTGATACATTCCGGACGATTTGCCAGCGTTGAAGCCGCTTCAAAGACCGCGCAAACGGCTCGGAAAACCACGAGAGCACATCTCGCGGACGAGACAGCGAGGCGGATAAGATCGGGGCTGATGCTGCCCCGCCGCGCCGTCTCGAAATAGGGTTAATCGAATTCACATGCAGCCGGGACATCTTTGATCCCGTTTTCCGCTCCGAAAGAACTAGGCCCACGGTGATTCGTGTGTCAGCATGAATAATTCGCGGTTCGATATATCGGTTCTCGTCCCCTTTCCGCTATCCGCGTGTCCTCATCTCTTTACCGCTCTAAATCCTGTTACACTCCAAAGGAACACGTGAGACGTTCTTATATGCCGAATGCATTATGTATAGGAGCGAATTCGTACCCGTGACGTCCGTAAACATTTTTAGGGAAGAAGCACCCTTCCGTCTCGAGCGAAAACGCAAAGACGACGCGGCTAAATAGCTTACCGGAAGTCCCCGACGAATTTCATTCGGCAAAATATAATATTCGCGAAATAAAGAAGATTGTTACACGGCACATTAAGTATTCTGGCACAGCGAGATTGTTTTTTAAATGATTTCCACCGAAGCTTCGGGGGGCTCTCTTAACGACCACTAATGTCTCGGTTTTTAAATAATAATAACCGGGATTTGCATAATTCCCCGGTTATATAACTTCTGCTCCCCGGTCGGCGTCTTTCCTTTTTTTCTGAAAGCCACGTAATCCCGAATAATAGAACGGAACGCGGTTCGACGCGAGCCCAAGGATCTGCAGAAACAGTAGCGGACGGCCTCCGCCGGTGATTCCACCCCTGGTGCCGGCGAGAGGGTGCGTCTCCAGCCCCTCGAAAGTGAAATGGAGCGCGGCCAACCACAGAACGAGGATGATGTTCGTTGCATAATTGAATACCAGTGCCTTAGACCCACGCACTGATAGCGAGTACATTGTGTTCGATCGACCCTCCCGTTTCCGAGCTTCTCCTTAATCGCCTATCGTTTCCTTTCCGTACAATGGAGGCCCACTTATCCCGCGAAATCACTCGGCATTATATCAAACTTGTGTTCGGATGTTGTAATTCCTGCGCGCGCGCGCACTAATACAGTAACGCTGGATGATTGATGAACCGCGCGGCCCGCTACGTAGCAGGAGACCGAGGATCCCGCATAAAATCGTCGGGCGCCATTGGCCATTTTAGCGGATTCGTGAATTCGTATCGGCGTTTCCAGGAGCGGGGTGCAGCGTTTCGATCGTCGAAAGTCATAAACAATTCCATCTGTTTCCGGCCGAGCGGTTACCTCGGACAATAAAGAAGGACGCGCTAGGGCCCCGCGAGAGAAGGAAGAGACTCGCCGTTCGCACGGAATTTAAAAGCAGTTTAAATCCCGACGGCGCACGAGTGCGTCATTAAAACCATAAAAACCTCGTGGATATAAAAAGCGTGCGTGAAACGCGGCCGATCCAGCCGCTTCGACGTTTCCCTTTAAAACACTTTCCACTAGACGCGGCCTTTCCTCCGTCCCGATCATAATGGATAGAAAGAGCCTCGTCGAAGCTCTCTGCCGCAAATCCAACGCACCGCTGGTCACCCCCGCAACACCCTGGCCCCTTTACCCTCACTATCATCGCCCGCTGTCCCCTTCAATCCTCTTTTACCGTATTCACCGCGCCAGTATCCCCCTCCTCCCCACCCCACCCCCCCCCCTTCACGTGCAGACACGTCGATTTTTATTCTCGACTTTCTGTATCTCGTGCCAAGCTTCAGATACTTCACAGGAGGAGCTGACGAAAGCTGAAGCAAAAGCGTCCAGAGCTGCCAACCCGCGTCTGAACGCGTTGCAGCTAATGTAACGCGGTCCACGACATTATGCAGAGCAGCGTCGCGCCATACTCGAGACAGTCAGTAAGGGATTGAAGTCATTGCCGGAGCTGGTTCGAAGTCAAACGGAAGATGCTACCCTCGTAGAACGTCTCCGACTCGTTACGCCCACGCTCTGCTCCCCACGGAGACAGTAGTCCCGATTACTCCTGCCGGTTCGGCTGCAATGTACCGTTCAGTCGCATTGTTCCCACGCCCTCCTTCCCCAGTACCTCGGAATCACGAATCACAGATTTTTTGAAAATGATCCAACCCGCGGTTCCGGACGATCGTGGGAGTCTGACGTATGTATATCGGCTTAAACAAAATCGTGTGGTAGCGAGGTTATATAGACATATGTCCTCGAACAAATTCCTTAAACCCCTTGCTTGGAATGTTCATCATGATGTTACACCGCAAGGGTTGGGTTAAAGGCTTTTTCACACTAGATCGCCGCTCCGCCAGCGCAAGCACAGCGACACCCGGCCGAGCTGGCGGAGAGAAATAGGAAACAAATTTTTCTCCACTCTTTCTCTCTTTCTCTCCACCAGCGCGGCGAGGCGGCGCTGTGCTGATCTAGACATTCTTTTTAACGCGTTCGTCGCCCAGCGTAATTCGGCTAAGTTCCCGCGGGCCCAAATTCGACTGTCGTTACGCAGAACGGTATAATGTGTTTTTAATATTTTTATGTTGTATATCCTATATAATGTAAAATAACCAATATTTAATTAACTCGAACAAGAAGAGCGTCACCCACATTTGGGTGACGTGGCGACCAACGTGTTAATAGCGCCGGTCACCTGTGTTAATCTAGTTCTCCTTTGTGTCCGTTTCTTTCTGCCCAGACCCTGAAGATCATCGCAGGATCTCGTATCACAAAGCATTATGCATTGATGTCATTTCGTAACGCGGCGGCGTCAACATGCACTGATGCGGCTCGGTCTCGTTAGCCAGTTATGAAAAAGAATAGCGTCCCGTAAAAGTATCGGCGTGATCTGTTGCGGGATCAATTGCATCAGTTCTAGCGCACGTATGGAAGCCAGAACGTTCTCGTAGCCACGACACGTTCGACGCAGCCGCCGCAAACGGGAACAATGTCGCGGCATTGCGATCCTCCGCAAGCAACGGAGATGTATCGAGCTCGGATTAGGCCTCTCTCTCTCTCTCGCTCTCTCTCTCTCTCTCCTCGGTCTCTCTCCTATCCCATCTGCTATTACCTTCTCTTTGGTTCTGGCATGCTCCTTGGTCCTTCTGTCTCTCCCGCTCTCTCTCAGTCCCTCTCTGTCTCTCTGGATCTTCCTCTTTGTGGCGTTGTTCACCACACCCCACACCCCTGATACCACCGTCGCCGCTCTTGTGCTGGTATTAACGCTTACGCGAGAGACACAATGTACCCGGGCGTATTGTAGCCTAAGTGCATACCAGTGCAACTATCGGCCGGCCGGTCTGTGTACAGGGTGGCCGGCAAACACCGTCGAAATTGTCCCTCGATCGGACGGAATCAGCGAATCGCTTAGCGTAATGTGCTCCCCGTGCCACGTAATCGGTCTTGTTTTCACTGCGATATGCTTTCTCGTTGGAGATATGCGTTTTACAGTTTGCAGGGGGTGGACCGTCGGCTCGCGAAACACCGGGGTCAGAACGGTCGCGAGCTACTATCGTGCCGTGCGTATGATAATGTAATCGGGAAATTACGCTTTGAAGCGGAGATCGATGACAAACAATGACGGAATTGTCAGCCGCACGGTGGTAGGGATATGTGCACGCCCCGTGCGCGCCTCTCAAAGGGATTAACGGGCCGTTTATGCGGCGAGAAAAATGATATCGGCGAATCGAATCGGTCCTCCGTTGGACGACAGAAAAATTAACGTCGCAAAATTATGGAAATATTCGGAGAAATTGTGTTTCCCTCTGGATAACACGGAAACGATCTGTCCGATTTGCAGGATATTAATGTTCACCCTTTGCAGTCGGAGCTATTTTAAGTTGAAAATTAAACATTTCTTCCGAGCTAGAATAATCCTTTATTATGTAAGTATATGACTTTCTTCATTTTACCACGTTTTTTTATGGATATGAAATTGACAAAATTTTATTAATAATGCCAACAATATCGTGAATAATGGTACAGGAATTTTTCGACTGCTAATGGTTAATGTTCTCGCACAATGACAGCTTAAATTTTTCTATTTAAGAAATCCCTCGGTACATGTCTTTAATGAACGACGGTATTTCGAACAATACAGATTTTCGGTTTTGCTGCAAGAGATAGCAATCACCGGAGGCATTGTTCTTGAAATTATTGCGTCCCCGATTAATGGAACCAGTGCCAGGCGCATCTTGATCGATTTCGTATTACGGTCACGTGCACAGATAAACGGAAGATGTCGTGCCTGTTGATCGAACAGAGCGCGATCAAATTGTGAGCAATGTTGCGTGCATAACCAACATTTGCACGCCCCAAATATTCCTATCGCTGTCAAAGAGAAGCGCAATCGATACCTGTGTACTCATGACTATTCCGATAATGATTAATGCAGTAGGCAGAAGTGCCTGGTCCGGTCGGATAATGATGTGTAACGAACGTAAATGTAACCCGAGGAATCCTATGCGGCGTACGCGTTGTCGCGCGAGTCCCGGTTAAACTTGTAAAACGCACGCGACCGGACGTCGCTTCGAAAACAGCGTTAATTAATTGTACGATAAATATTTTCCTCTTTTAAACCGTCGCCACCGCCGCGACGTAGGAATCAATCAATAAAACGTTTGTATGCGCTCTCTCTCTCTTTCTCTCTCTCTCACTCTCTGGTGTGTGCGCGCGCGTTCTCGGCTACGGGAGCTCGTATTAATTAAGCGAAACGTCGATTTTTATCGGGCACAAAGCAGCATGAAATTATTCCGCGAGCCATCGTTACGCACGGACGTATTTGTCATTAACGAAATTCAGTCGCTTTGGGCTTTCCACGGGGCACGTGTGTTACGTACCCACTTCGAAATTGTATCGAATCCCGTGCGAATATACGAATTCGATCAAAATCGGTATTCCGCCGGCGAACCGTACCAAAGCTGGGAATTTCGCGCCCGCGAGGATGCAATATCCGACAAGTATTTCATAAAACTGGATCGATGGGGACCTTTACCAAGAAGATCAACTTCGTCAACGAGAAATCGTTTAACGAGACCATTGTGATGATTCTGCAGGACGATCGCTCTAGTAAATATAAAATACAGGAAATCGTCAAAGGAGTTTCTATTTTACGATACTTCCAAGGACCACCCTGTAGACGCGATGCTAGACTCCTTCGTCTGCGCAGCTTTGCCACTTATCCACCCACCTGCCGATTTGCGCCACGGCTTCGGGCATGTCGACACCGTGTACACGCTCCTCGCGCGCGTACACGCGTCATGTTCCACTCGATACGCGGCCTGCGTCGACAGAAAGAATTATCATGCGGAGTTCACTGTGGTAGTTGAATCGCCGAGCGTTGGACGTCGTTGAAGCAAAAGCTGTAGCAAGGAGAGGACCAAAATCGAGAAAGAAGATCGTAATATGGACTTGGATTTTCCGATGGAGCACTTTCCTGTAGGAAAACGAGAGCAGGCCACGCCTTCTCCACACGGAAACGATATTATATAATATTCTATTTCTCTTATTGGCATTAATCACAGTAGGTGAACAATAATTAAAGTCATACTACGAAAAACATATTTTTTAACAGCATGATAAATAAATGTTGTAATTACAAAATTATTTAAAACTTGGTTGATCCAATGTAATCTCGTCAAGATATACAAGTGGTTTTAATATTTAAACAATATTCTGTACAGCGATCACTCACTGTACAATGAAACTAGCCCAGAGGGCAATTCACATTGCTCCTTGGGGCAAATAGCAGTCGCTACTAAAGCGAAACGCGAGCGGAGAAGTATTCGGCGTATGATTGCGAGCGGAACAAGGACGGAGAGGAAGGGAGAAAAAGAGGAATCGCCGGTTAAGAGGAAGATAAATCGGAAAGCAGAAGCGGCGGATGGGTTAAGGGAAGAGGAAAGCTGGCCTAGTAAAAGAAAGAATACCGGGCGGACAGGCGAAGGTGAGCGAGAGAGGAGCACTCCGCAGATCGCTCGGCTGATTATTTAACGACGATATCTGAGGGCGTTGCGAAAGCGATGGAAACGCCAGATGAAAAATATATGATCCGCGAACGGAAGAATGGGGGGTGGGTACGAGCATGAATAACGGAGTTAGGGGGACGGAGGGGTGGTTGCACCACGAGAAAGTCACGCCGTCACCGCTTGCCCGCCGGAGTTTCTTGCTTTCGCGTTTCTGTTTCGTTCGCTCTCTCTCCCCCGAGGTGGGTGGATGTCTTGTCCGGTGGAAAAAAACGCGTGAAATACGGCACGATTTTTGCCTCGTCGGGGTGGATTTTCAAACACGAGGGCGGTGACTGCCGATAATTAATGGCAGTCGAAGGAACGCGCGACGAACGACGACGCGAGCGGCCACTGGACTGCGGATCATCCTGCATTTGCATCTCATAAAAGTCACGCAAAAACGATGCCGCTTTTTAAGCCGTTTTGCTCGCTTTCGTCCGGAGGAATTACTAAGAAAGTCTGCTTAACGTCCGTACACCCCTGAGAAAGAAAACACTCACCCTTTATCTGTTTTTACGTACTCTGACAAGTCTGGTTTCTTTAAATTGCGAAATTGTAAATTAGTCACATTTTCTCGTTTAAACCCCTTGCACTACAATGTCTTTTTTCATTTTTCGATTCTTTCTAAGTATTATAATTATTACAATTAACGTTATTGGCGCACTGGTTCGATCAATTGAAGACAATAAGCAAATTTGCAAAATGTCACATGAAATTTAATTCAACGTTTCGGTCTAAAGTGAGTATATACATTTGTTTTTCGTTGTTAATACCTTAGTGTTTTTCTGCTTGTTTCGGGAAGGCGTTTGCCTAACCATATATTAATTAATTGATAAATTCTTACAGACGCAATACGGAAAATTTACATTCTTGAAAATGGTCTAAATTTAGACCGAAACGTTGAATGAAATTTCATGTGATATTTTGAAAATTTGCTTATTGTCTCCAATTGATCGAACCAGTGCGCCAATAACATTAATTGTAGTTTCGAACAATTGTCGATCGAGATACGGAGAACTATTATAATTATTGATGACAACAATCTGTAGATAAAACTTAAAACAGTAGAAAAGCTGAAAGAATTTAAGAATATCAATGTATTATATGACTCGAGTCTACTCTACATAATGATAAGCAGGCTAGTAATCACTCTGACCGCAAAATAAATCGTAGTGCGAGGGGAAAGTGTTAAGCGATTCGAAGCATACGATGTTTTACGCAACTATTTCTGAGGAGGGTACGAGTATCTAATATCTTGAAGATGAAAGAAGTTGTTGAACAAGTGTATTGGCAAAGAGGTTAATTCGACGTTGCAAAAATAATTATTTCTTATTCTCGAATTCCTGGGCGGTGAGTGCGTGAATGTTTTAAAGGGGAGAAACGACTAGCAAGACATACCGGTGTGGCGAGTGCGTTCGCGTCGACGAAAAAGGAACCGCGCGACAACGGAAGCGAACGCGTTTTCCATACGGTCGATTATTCCCGGCGACGCATCTGTAATTTCGCGGCGCGCGATATTACAGTAATTTGAGGCGATTAAACCGGCCCCTCGGGCTCTCGTAATTTTTCAGCGGCGGGACATTCGCATGCCGGGTTTCTCAGGGACCGGGACGCGCGGTACGTTCTCGTGCCGAAGGTCAATGGTGTTAATAGAAATAAGACAGGATTAATAAACGCCTTAATGGGACATTCCTTCGAATAGCGAATTAATTGAGAGCGGTAATTCCCCCGGGGGCGTGAAAGTGACTCACGTAGCGTGCGGCGCTCGTGAGGCCGTTTCGAGTTTGGGCCCCTTGCCAATTTTCTGCGATCAACGTTTATTAAACGCATTCCGCTGGCCCTCTCCCATCCCCTTGCTCCCCGCAACGTCACGCGGTCTCTTTTATTGTCTAACCGTAATTATGAATTTCCGTGAGCTGCGTGCGGAATTGAATCGTTCTCGAGAGCTCCGGGGATCGATCGGTCGCCCCTCGGAACGCACAACCGCAATTATTCTAGCACGCGACAATTGAAATATCAGTAATAATTTTCGTCGATCGTTTTACGATGGTCGTCCTGCGGAGAGGACAGATTTCTCACGGATCGAGAAGTGGTTTCCCATTGATTCGCGGGAGAGGCGAAAGAAAACGTCCCGATGATAGGTTAATCGGAAGCCTCCTCCAGGCTTCCCGGGCACAATGAGAAATCAGCGAGGACCAGATCTTCGCTTTTAGCGCACTCGGAGCGTACTTGGAGAGATGGAAGGCACCGGAGCACAGTCGGTCATGAGATATGGTCGGTATCCATCAACGTAGAGTGGATCCGCGTAGTTCTGAATGGGCTTCTAATTACGAATAGCTCGGCGCGAGTGAAATACGCCTGGACCAGGACAGTGGGAAAGGAGCAGGGTGGGGAGAAGGAATGAACGTAGAGATTCGCTCTTTTTCCCCCGGGGCGAAATAATATTTTCACATTTTGTGTCGTAAACTCGCGCAGACGTTCTGCTCTCGTTACTGTTCTGTGAAGCAACACAGCACCGGGGAAAGGCTGAACGCATCTGGTGTCCTTGCGGATACGAAAATCGTGCGGATAATTAAGTAACGCCGGTGCGAAAATTACTATCATCCGTGTAATTGTTTCTCCGCGAACCGAAGGACACGGTTGGGTATCGTTTTCGAGCACGAACGCGTTCGTCCCGTACAATTTGATATTTTTTGCCGCGACTGGTAACGTTCAGAAGTGATTTTGTGAATTGCGCGTCGAACAAAAGCGATCCCCGATGCATCCAATTTCACTTAATGCCGCGGGAGCCGCCTCGGTAGCCGTGTTGCAAGTAATTTTACAGAATTTGCCGCAAAGTCGTTCAAGATTGCAAGAACCTCGGGAAAAACGGTACCGGCTGGTAATTAATAAGAGTTGTTTCCAGTTAATGGAGCCGCGGACTCGCCGCTTCCATAATATCTCGGCGAAGAAGGTTTTTTCGCAAACGGCGGAGGAGCAATATTCGCGAACGGGAATACCTTCGAGTATATATCCAAGTAATTCGCTGCAGCATCCGCATGATCCGCGCGCCGGCATCATTCCCGCAATAAGCACAATAAATCCTATGTTAATGAACTATTAGGATCTTTACAACGGGTACACGTGTTACCCGCCATTAAAAAGTCGCAAAACTGAAATCTCTCGGCCGTAGTAAACACGCTGCTCGTTACAGTATATTACCGCGAATATCCCGGTCTACGACCGCAAAGTAAAAGACACGCCAGGAAATAGGTCGTCGGAATTCTGCAGATGAGACTATACGTTTTGCAACCACAGACGAACGTTACACGGCGAGCGCACATCCGACTGCGTTTGCCCAACGAAAAATAGCAACGTTGAACAGCGAACTCGCGTGGGGAATGTCGGGTAGCTGAGCAACATTATATTTCATTCGTATACGTTTCGATAACGGTCTCTTTGCGCAGAGCTAAGTCTGGATGAGC
Organism: Lasioglossum morio; assembly: GCA_916610235.2. Lineage (NCBI taxonomy): Eukaryota > Metazoa > Arthropoda > Insecta > Hymenoptera > Halictidae > Lasioglossum > Lasioglossum morio. The sequence goes on along the minus strand of OU744323.1, from coordinate 18,462,202 downwards.
GTTCAGAACAATCAAAATTTGCTAACTTTTTTATTTGAATGGACTAAATCGAGAGAGAGAGAGCTTTAATCGAGAAGAACAAATCAGATTTAGTGACAAATCAGGTTCAGTTTGACAAGGCACGGGATTAGTTTGGACCAATGTTTGTTGCAAATACGACTTATAGTAGAGTTTCTTCGTAACTCATTAATCATTCTTCTTTTATTTTCTATTTTGTCGCAACAAGTATGTGCTTTCTTTTTCGTTTTTCTTTTTTGTTCTTTTCGGCTGTGTTCCAATATTTTGTTCAACTATTATTATATTCATTTGGATTTTTCAGACGCAAAAATGTCTCTCTTGATAATGATCCACATTGGGATCGAAACGTTGAGGTTGTGCTAATTATTTGCAAAGTTGTTGTTTATTGATCGAACCATGCGCCGAAATCTTAAATTTATTATATAGGACTTATAGTGTTCTGTGTAAAGGCGATGAACGGTTTTCGGACAATTCGAAGTGCCTTCAAGGGAGGATTGCCGGGGAGCAGTCGAGTAAACTGAGAGCGAGCGGAGTCGTAGAAGAGAGCGTTGCTTGTCCGTGAGAAGCGTCGGAGACGAAACGATTTCACGATCTACACGAGGATACCTCGGGGTCTTCCTCAACTTATCTCGAATCCGAAAATCGAATAACATCAATCTCTTTTGTGGCGTTCCGTGGAGCCCGGGACCCTCTCCGTTCTCCGTGTGGCTCCCTCCGCGGGTCTTTGCACCGTGGCCTCTGCAGTATTGACTGCTCGAGTGCAAGTCTCTTTGTCTCCTCTGATGGCATATACGCGCGGCGAAGGTACCCCGCTCCAAGAGTTATAACAGTAAGGCGGCAGCTTTGCTTTTAAAATTTATTGATTTAAGCCTTTTCGCCATTCTCCCTTGCTTCGTCTTCTCGTTTGCCATTCCCTTTCACCTTGCGCGAGCTGGTTCCCCTTCGGCCGGGTCTCTTTCGATTTCGGCCCTTCACAGGGCACGACCACTTTTGGCAGAAAAGCTGTCGGAAAATCGTGTCCCTTTTCTCTATTAACTGTTCTCTCCGATCGAACGCGGATCCTCCCCGCTTCGGAAGAACAGTACAAAGGAGCTTCGAGTCATCCTCGAACGCTGAACGGAGTGGTCTTAGAAGGACTACGCAGCCCTCTTCAAGCAGAAGACTCGAGCACTTGATGGAGAGGAGTTTCTCGAGTGCTCGCCCAACGAGTGACGAAAACCAGTCCCAACACCCGGTAACACTTAATTGGAGGCACGGGGCCTGCGAGCTTGTCTTCCATCCCTCACTCATCCAGCCTGGACACAAAAATTAAGCTGGGCCGCCACGGTTTTCAATATTAAGGGAAATGATCTGACGCGAAGGGTTGCAGCCGAGCAAAGGTAACTGTTGAGAGCGTTTCGTGTTATTTTCAATCTCACAAGCCCGCTAGAGAAAAAGGAACTTTGGAATAACCGATTGACTCGTGTGTCAGGCGAACAGATACTTTTATTATGGCGGTGCGAACTACACTGATTCAACAGAGGACAATACATAGAGAGAACATACAATATATGGATCGACATATACATTTAAATAGAGCGAGCACAGGTGACGAGAATACAAAACAAGTATAGCGCGAAATACAATTTACATAGAGAATACGCGTCAACAGTAACGAAAGAGCGAAAATATATTATCAAGACTACAAATAATCGGTCACTCTGCAGTTAGACCTGCCCGATGCACCGAAACACTTCCCGGCGGGATTGAATTTATGAGGATGCTCGTAAAACAACATTCGGTCCGGAAGATTTGCGCGAAATTGCACGGTTGGACCGGATAATTCGACGTCGAGGCGAGGAGAAAAGTCGTATCGGATGTTAACGATTCGCACCGGAGGAGACCGGAAGTGGGAATCGAGCGAGAGCGGTTCGGAAGCCGAGGTTCGAGCCGTGAAAGTGTCGGCAACCAATCGGGAATGGAAAGAGGGGAAGAGAGAGAGAGAGACAGAGAGAGGAGCCGAGGATCTAGGCATCGTCCGAGAAATACGAAGTTACGGTCGGTCAGAAAGATGTCGGCTCGCGCGGAAATCAAATTTTCGGGCTGAACGGCGAGCGAGAACCTTGAAAATGGACTTGGTAATTTGTGATTCGGTTTGAAAGCTGCGGACGGGCTAGCTCGCCTCTCTCTCTCTCTCTTTCTCTCTCGTCACGGTTGATCGCGGAAACCACCTTTCCCTCGATCCATCTTATAAATTTTATAGCCGTTAGAATTTTCCGGCGAACCGCTTCGCCGAGCCCGTGAATTTCCGCGCTCGCTGACGCTGCGTGAAAATCATTTCTCCGAAGTTTAATGGACGCCGCAAGCTCTTAGGTATTCATATGCATGAATATTTCCTCGTTGGCATTTGTTCGGTACGGATGCTGGAATTGTTAGGAGATTTCTGGACCAGACGCATTAGAAAACTCGTTTTTTATGCACGTTCATCGGAAAGCGGTTGCAGTTATCATTGAGCAAAGCTCGGCATACTTAATATGTATCGATGCATTAATGAATTTATGCGCTTGTGTGCTTTTGACTCTTGGTCGTAGATGTATGCTGCTCGGGGTCTGCAAACTAACTGGATAGACTGCGCTTCACAAAAATGCACGTACACGAGAGAGAATGATTGTACACAATCGAAGTTCACTTAGCTGGATGAAACTATTAAGAAATGAACGAAGTGAAGCCGAATGAATTATATCACTGTCTGTGAATACATTCGTGGGCTATTGTAATTCATGAATAGACTTTATTAACGTCTGTACTATTATTATACTTCATTGATTTTTTGAAACTTTTTACGTGCTGGGATAATATGAAAATATGATACCTCGGCTCCTTCCTAAATGTTTGAATTCATGGGGAGAAGTGAAATGTATAAATATAAATTGCAAGATTTCCATTTTGCGTGCGTTGTGCTCATATTTATCTTTCATTTGGTTTCTTTCATCGGCGGAGTGATTCCACGGCGGGGCTCCCGTTACCTGGTTCATTTTTCAGAGGGCGAGGGATGGTTTTATCAAGGTGAAATCAGTACAGACGACAGATTGGTCGACGACCACACTCGGAAGCCGTAAGGGCGCGGTCTTTTGTGCTCGTGGATAGGTTCGCGCGGCCGACTAATTGCAGACACGCGGGCACACGGATACCTTTTTCTATGGTTGACGCTTGTCAAACGATAATTAATAACCTCTCGGTGGGCTGGCTCGGCATCGACGGTAAATAAACAGTGGCGGTTCGGACCGATCGTGCGGTCGACGAGCGCATCGAGAGTAGGCGGAAGCCGAGTGCTCTCGTGTAAAATGCCTAACACGTGGACCCGCGTCGCTATAAATTACACGCGCCGCAGCCGCCGACGATACATAATAGATACGGAGCAGGGTGTCGCTGCGTGAAAAACACCGTCGACGCGGACACCCAGCCTTGCAAGGTACTCTGGTCACGTCGGCGAATTTATACGAGCCCGCACAATTTTTCGACCAAATCCGAAAACCCTGAATTTAATTCTATCTTTCACAAATTCTTTTTAGTTAATTTTGTTAACCTCCTAGCTCAGCATTGAACGAGGAACTAAATGGGGAGTGTGCAAAAATTATATAAATATCGAAATCGGTGTTCGACGGTTTCCGAAGCGGTAACAATAACAAAAATAAATTAGTAGAACTAATTTAGGAAAACGAAAATTTAGTTTTCGAACAAAATCGAGAAACAAGATCATAATATGGACTTAGATTTTCCGATAGAGCGCTTTCCTGTAGGAAAACGAGAGCAGGCCACGCCTTCACCACACAGAAACGATGTTATAATATTCTATTTCTCTTATTGGCATTAATCACAGTGGGTAAACAAATAAGTAAAGTCCTAGTGTGAAAAACATATTTTTTAACAGCGTAATAAATAATGTTGAAATTACAAAATTATTTAAAACTTGGTTGATCCAATGTAATCTCGTCAAGATACACAAGTGGTTTTAATATTTAACTAATATTCTGTACAGCTATCACTCACTGTACAATCGGTGTTCGACGGTTTTCGAAGCGGTAACAGTAACAAAAATAAATTAGTAGAACTAATTTAGCAAAAAGAAAATTTAGTTTTCGAGAAAATGTAATTGAATGAAAATATCTAGCAATAATAAATGTAGAAAATTTTTACGATCGAAACTACGTTTTCGAGAAAATTGAGTAGATCTGGTAGAATTAAGTAGAATTTAAGTCTTGAGCGAAGTGTGACTCGCCGCGTTGTGCGTAATGGTAAAATAAAAAGGAATGCGCGTGACCTGATGCATTTTAAAGACCGTCGGCCGCGCGCGAAAAAATTCAAATAGTTTTTGGCTGGAGGCAGTGTCTGCGCGGGTCCCAAAACACAGGCTACGTTGACCTCCAACCGGTCCAAAGGTAGTTTATGACGGTGCTCGATTTCCCAAACGAAAGGGAGGAGCGTCGAGGCCGGAGATTCACAATCCACGGGCCATCGGATTGATATATCGATGTTCCCGCTCCGACATGGGGCCTCGCCCCCATGAAGCATTACAACAGGCCCGCGGTTGTTGGACCAGAGGTTCGTGTGTAGTTGAAGAGCATCGAGTGTCTTCCATGCGTTTCCTGCTGCACATTCATTCTCGATTCTTTATCCCTTGTCGCCTGATTCCACCTCTGGACTCCCTCTGTAATCTTTCTGCCGCCTGCTTCGATTTTAAGCACCGTCGCATGCGGTTTTCTCCTCGCCGATGTACTCGTTTGTTTCGGGCGTAATCATTTTTTTCATAAATCGACCGAGCGGTCAAGAGAAAATTCAGATGTTCCACGCTGAATCGACCATGTCTCTTTTTGTCTCTCTCAATTTCAGCGTAGCACACGTGAAAGTGGGGGGCAGTTTAACTTAGCATTCTGCCGACTTGAAATTTATTTGCATAATACCAGCATCTGTATTCAGCGAGTTTTCTGAACGTCCATCGATTGTCATTAGTTCCTTTCGCATACGAATAACATCTCTTAACCGAGTGTATATCATGTAGCGTATGTGAAATTAGGAGTAGTTTGCGTCACCGTTTCGTTTACTTCGAATCGGTTCATAAAATACAGACTTTTGTTTTTTGCAATTGCTTAAAGATTGCCTTAGCGATTATCTCGGAAAGTATTTGCCCGTTTACTTTTTCCTTCGCTCTGTCATCAAAATATTTTTCTACCGAAATGTCAAGTGTTCGATCGAATTCTTGCTGAACCTCAGCTTGAGGAATTGAATTCAGGTGTGTTTTAAACGAACGTCGAAGTATGCAATCGCAGCAGAAGCAGTCCCGTTACAGTTAGTCATTAAATAAGATTTAGTCAGGCCGTTGATTATCGGCGATGGCCGCCTCCCACCGCATAAATCTGGGTGAAGCATGCGAAATCGATAATCCCGTTTCGTCTAACGACCCATCGATGAAGCGATACACATTCCGGGAGCGTAATTCTTACCCGGAAGCGCGTGTCCCAGCAAATCACGGGATCCGGATGGGACCGGCGGAGGGTTAGATGAAACGCGGCCGCATTAGCGTCTCCCTTCGACGCCTCTGGGAGCCTGGGAGCCGATCAAAGGGTCTCTGACGCCCTTGGCCGGCCAGAAAACTGGCACGCGGCCGGACTAATGACCCAAAGGGACACTGGATGGGAGGTTCGATGCGTGAACGGTAATGGTCCCTGCGGTATTGCAGGTGTAACTGGACACTGTGCTGCACTGGGAGTGAGAGAAACGAGAAGAGAGAGAGAGAGAGAGAGGGAGGGAGAGGAATTTGTTTTTTTTTTCTGCGTTGCTGAAACATTCACGATTGTCAACCGTCGCCTGTCAAGGCTCTCGAGGTTCCAACGACGCGAGGCTCTCTCGTCCACGCGATGCCTTTTCTCTTCTTCCGCCACTTCTTCGCCCGTTGCCACGACCTTTTATCGCGTCACCTTTTTAACGCTATCGTACTCCTGTTTTCCGTGTTTCTCGTCGTCGTCGCCGTAGTTCGCTGCAGCCTTTTGTCGCCGACGACGCTTTCCCCGTCTAGTGCTTCTCTTCTATTTGCACCCACGCTCCGCGTCCCCGTCCGCCGCTTTTTCTCTTCGCCCCGGTTAATCTTGCCTCTCATCTTCTTTTCCTTCAAGGCGACGAGACCTACGGACTGATCTCGTCTAGACGCGCGGTTTTTAAAGCCCGCCCGGACAGACACCTCCGAAAAATGTTTCTGTTTGCTTATTCGATTCTGCTCGGTCCCCGGGATAACCTGAAAAATCCACAGAACCGACGTAGCACGGATAGAAATAAAACCCGGCTTCTCCCGACACTGTGATTCCCTCGATTTTCTATATATACATTTTGCTTTCGAATTCTGCTTATTTACGGTACTGTTCCAACGTCGTAACTTTATATCTTTGTTACTAAAATACATGAATTCAGATTTACGAATCTGAACGTGCTTCGATCGATAAGATTATAAATTGTAAATTCCTGAAAGAAGCTTCGATTAAATCACGATTGCCTTAGGCTTTCTCACGGCACCATAGCTTTCAACAATTCTCGCATTCCCATCAACGGGACTTTCTACGCACTAAATGCCACCGGTGCATACCGCATTCTTGCATTAGACATATCCAAGACGAGAGACCGATCCAATGCGGTGTATAAAGTAAGAAGCACACTTTCCACCAGGCAGGACAGCGACGGCATTCAAGGACGACCATCTGCTGGGCCGCCGTAACACGGATTATTAGAAATCGTTGCACGCACGCGGAGAGGAACGCGCGTTTTCTTCCCCGTGTGATTATTGTGCGGCCCAACCGGCCGGGGCAAATAAATCAGTCGAAGCAATTCCACGAATTGCGACCGCATTGTTACGTGCCGCCTAACAAATCATATCTGTGTGAGGCTGACACTAGTCGCTGCAATTACTGATATCGCGTCAGGTCTAGATGGAGTCGCTTTCAGCTGTCGCGCCACCCGTTCCGGAAGCGATCAATTTGTCGCCATGGGCTTCGATCGCTGATCCGACTTCGACCGATGCATAATGCATCGGCGAAAAACCTGCTGGCGCGATCAAGAGGAAAATTTGTCGCTCAGCTGATCCCGTTGCGAAAAAGTCTCGATGACGTGTCAGCTTTTCTCGACAGGAATTTTTGCAGACGCTCTTAAAGAGGATAAAGTGTCCACGATGATCCCATTTAAGATGACCTGCCGAGTACGATCAACCGCTCGCAAGTTGATCGAAGATAATCATCCAATATCAAGTAGATATGTCGAGAATGATCAGTCAAGTAGATCTGTGGAAGGTGATCAGCTGGTTGCAAGTAGATCTCGGTCGATGATAATCATCCAGAATCAAGTAGATATGTCGAGGATGATCAGTCAAGAAGATCTGTGGGAGGTGATCAGCCGGTTGCAAGTAGATCGGTCGAAAATGATCAGCCGTTTAAAAGTAGATCTGTCGAACATGATCAGTCAAGTGGATCTGTGGGAGGTAATCAGCCGGTTGCAAGTAGATCGGTCGAAAATGATCAGCCAGTTACAAGTAGATCTGTCGAGCATGGTCAGTCAAGTAGATCTGTGGAAGGTGATCAGCCGGTTGCAAATGGCTCGTGAGCGACGTTCATCGGAGCAGAGGTCAGTTTTTCCGGTTAATTAATGTCGACTGCGAATTGGGCGGAACCCGGCCAATTTTTCCGCGCAACAGGACGCAGAGGAACGCGATCGGAATAATGGCAGCTTGCAAACGAGATTTCACGGGTGCAGAGCTGCGCTGCGCCAGCTCCCGTCCCTCGTCACGCCGAAGTGTCCGCTCGAGCGATTTAGACGCGTATCAATAACACCGTAACGGACATTTACGGACACAGTTTGTCAGGTGGCGCGTAACAATGGCGGTCATGACTCGCGGCCGGCCATTAATTAAACGAGCCGCGGGTAATTAGGTCGCGGGGAATAAATTCAGTTTATCTCTAATTATCCCGGCAGTATCGCCGGTCAAAGGACACGACGGGGTTAGCGGGACGCGCGGGTCACCCAGGGAGGGTGCAGAAACCTTGCGGCGTATTATTAGATAACGCCATATCGGCGCATCTGGAAACAGGGAGGAACGTCGCGCTGTGCGTTTCTCATATAATTACGAAAAACCGTCCTCCTTCCGGTCGTAAACGTTGCAGGCCTCTTTCGAAACAATTGATACAATCTCGACGCAAATTTATTTCGTACGTTATTATTTAACCATACACCTAGAAATTGCATTGAACCCAGAACATCTATAGCATCTGTAGTCGCGCATCAGATACGACCATTCTGGTGTAAAGGATTAATCCTTCAGGTACGACTACTGAAGGGTTAAATAATTGTGTTGAAAAAGATGAAAATTCAAGACGAATCTCTCACGAATCTTGAACTCGCGATTTACGCGGCGGAGAAAGTGTGGCTGCGAAGAATTTGGCGGTTGCAATTAACGCGTGACCACGCGGATCCGAGCGAAACGTTTCATAGTCGGGCCGGTAATTGCGTAGATAAAGTGTCGTAATTGATGTGGCCGTGTTTATCGTCGTCCGAGATTGCCCGCGTAATTACACCTGGCCCGTGATAACAATGAAAGGAAGCGCGTCCCGGATAGAAAGAAAAAGAGCGGCTCATAATCCAAGGATGCGGCGAACGATTTCCGAGAAGGGTTCAGCGTGGCGTAACGAAGTTCGAGGACGAAAGTGGAACTGTTTCAATTTCCACGGGTGGAAATTCCATCTGACCTGGGGGCGAGCGGGTGCTCCCGAGGAAATTGTAATAATATGTATGATCCGATACAAGAGACCGTGAAGTACAACGAGCATCCTGTTCAGGGGGTTACGGCGTGCATTAAAACCATGGTGACCTTTCTCACCCCGGTTTGCCGCGCACTTAGCTCCTTTGCTCGCTGGCCTAACTGAGCGAGTGTTTCCTTCATCGACTTCCGGGCCTATCGGCCGAGCCACGCATGACCGACTAATCGGAAACGAGACGACGTGTTCCAGAAAATGGCCTCGCGTTACTTTTCCCCTACCATGGTCGAGAGGGTTGGAAGTGGTAAAGGTGAGAGCGCGGGTCGACGTAAGGGGTGTTCACGGGGGTGGCTGATGTAGCCGGAGGAACGGGTAGCGGCGGAGGCCAATCAAGCCAGAACACACACAGCGGATTCGGAAACGAAGCAATTTCTCTTCCAGCCACGTTGCTGGAACTCTCCGGCTGCGTTTCTGCCCCTCCCCTCTGCCCGATCCTCCCTCTCTCTGTTCAGCACCCGCCGCTCTCCAACCCCTCTCTGTTTCCTCTTTCTCCGGCAATCGAGGTATACGCTAGAATTTCTCTGGTCTCGGGTGAGAAAAAGGTAGTTTCCTCGAGATAACGACCAGAGAGTACTTCGAAAGGAACACCCTTCTCGCTTTCGGTCCGCAACGCCGCGCCGGCCAGGGAAACGGAAGCGAGAAAGAATATTCTATCCCGCGAGCGAGGGAAAGCGGAGAGAGACGGAGGAGGTTCGAGAGGGAAAAGGATGTCAGTCGGCAGGAACCGGCCGACCGATAAGGACGCGAGACGATCGCCATTAACGCCTCCGCCCACGATGCACAAAGGAGGAACGCAAGAGACGTGAAACGGCAGCACGATGAAGGTCGCACGCGAGAATGCGTGAAACGCACCGGATCCCGGCCCTCTCCGATACCCGGGGGACGCCCTCGTGAACGTCAGAGTCCCTTGGGAAAACTAGACGTCTTCCCTTATCTGATCTTCATTTATCCGTCATTTTATCTAGAGTTAACCCCGCCAACCCCTCCTTGAACCACTGTAAAACGCACGCGGTTCTTTATGCGGTGAAAGGACAATTTCAAAAAATTTCCTGCCGGAACCAGAATTGCCCAATTTGTACCATTGTCCTTTCAGCCGCTAAACGTAAAATGAAGCTGAATTCACTGGACTCTGTATTTTATACATTTTTTCAAACTCTCGCTCTGCGAATACTGAAAAATGTGCACCGTGTTTATTTGTTCCACAAACATATTTGCATCCTTTACATCTACCTTTACAGAATGTTCTGCGAGAATGTCCACCTCTGTTTTCCAGCGAGATGATAATTCGTTGGTTTCAGAACTGCACGGTGTACTCACCAGTTATTTAAAATAAAATATTTTAAACATCTTTAACTCATTGGCGTACGATTTTCTTTGCAATTTGTAAAATTTTTATCTATTCAAATATTGTTGATATTCCCGCTTCCGCAGTGTCGTTTCGCAGTGAAAATTGCGTAAGTAATTATAGATTGGCTTAATCAGACAGTAGATTGGGTAAACACAAGTCTATTGTGGTTCAGGTTCGCTATTTAATTTTCCGTGGTGGTTCGGCGTGAAATTGAGTGGCTAGATTATATTATAAGGTACGTTTTGATTGCCTATCGCGTGGCTGATATGTCCGTGGGTTAATTAACGTCTGACGAGACAGAACGTGTTTTCACTAGCGCGGCTTAACGCGTACCAGCGCTAGAAGATAGAGCGCTAGATAAAGGCGAATCCTTTAAGTGCGGGGATTCGCTTTACGGACCGAATTTCCGCGGGCGGCGGAGAGATCGAGAAGGCGCGGCGATCCGAAGTAATTTACTTTGACAGTAATAAAAGCTGTAATATTAGCCATTTATGACCTCGGATGTATGGTGTACGGGGCGATGTTCCGAGGAGGCGAAGGAGTCGTTAAAAGTAATAGGTACACGAGGGATAGCGTTCCTTTCATTCGGGCGAAATTTGCGGTAATAGCCGAGACACCCCGGCGGAATCAAATTTTATAGAAAATTTTACTGCGTTCCATCGACGCCACTTTATGGGGCGAACTTTTTATCGGGAGGAACGGCAAAGTTTTCAGAAGCCACGGATGCGATGCAGCTGGCTCGGAGTCGGCTACGCCTCGTCCTCTTCGCCGGCTATCGGTTAAGGCCAATCACACGGGATAAAAGTTTCGCTCCTCTCCTCATTCTCTCTCTCTCTCTCGCTCTCGTTCTTCCGCCCCGGAGGAAAAATCCTGCTGTGACCTAAATTCTTCTCGGAGCGCTCGTAATTGAAGCTCGCGACGGTGGAACGTTCTAATTAATTTCAACGTTAATGTCGTGATACCGGCTCGCGCAGCGCGCCACCTAACGTCTCGAAAGACCACCGAAATTGATTCCCTCTCCTCGTGAGAAAGGATCAAGCATAAATCAAGATGTTTTATCTCCTCGATACAATCTCGTTAGTGACGATCATACGGATTCTTTATACCACCGGGCTTCTCGAACTGCTGTGATAATCGTAAGATCGTCCCGGAGCCCACTCTTTTTATATCTTTCGTCTGCATCTACTATCGTCGAGACTCATCTCTGCTCGTCCAATAGATTCATAACGCGGGAGAATGCTTGCCGGCGATTCGGACTGCGTATGTTTACGGGAGCCACGTGACAACATTCCGGCTTGTCGTTAATAATCACACGGGTCGGGACGATCCTGATTGCCCTAAGTGCGTCACCTGGTCAGGCTGGATCGGACATAGATCGAGTGCAATCTGCGTTGGATTGCAGTCGCTCTCTCGCTTCCAGTCTTCTTCACCACCCGGCAGATGGAGACACGCTCGGTGAAATCGAAAGATTTCTTTGCAATTTATTTGCAAAAAGTCTGACTGCTAGTTGGGGCTGAAAAAAAGGCACATTCACTCGTTCTTCCGCTATTTGAATACGCATCAATTATATGGTCTCCGAAAAGCTCTAAGTACGAAATCATGCTCGAGAGAGTGCATTTTCTCAGGTTTTGCTCGTATAAACTATATAATCCAATGTCATTCTTTGATCATGATTACTCCGCAATAATAACTACGATGAACCTAGAAACATTACCTGCTTGAAGAATAGTATCCGACCAGAGCTTTATTTTTAATTTAATTAATAATCATATTGATTGTTCCTCTCTACTTGCGCAAATCAATTTTTATGTTCCAGAACGTGAACCGAGAACAAGAGCGGATTTTCAAACACTTAAAGCGAAATCTACTTATGGATTAATTAGTCCATTGAATCGCATTATCACAAAATCATACACTATTTATAATCGTATTGATTTTTTCAGTGATTCTTTACAAAATTTTCAAATGCAACTATGCAGGATTATATGACAATACCATATCGATTGTACCATTATTAAATTTTTCTTTTTGTGCATGTCCCTTTTTTGTTATTACACGAGTAGTATTGTATCTTTCTCTTTCTTTCTTTTCTTTGATATTGTAAACACTTATGTAAAAGGGCTTCACTCCGTCTATAATAAATACTAATAATAATTTCTGTAATGAATTTAAAGAATAGAGGATCGAGTAAGGTTCAAACTCTTCTGATTCCTCTGCCAACAATTATATCCAAACATTTGTTGACAGCAGAAGCCCGTTACACAATTCTATAACACTCGAAATAATTATCAGACTTCCTGCTAGCGTTATCGCTGAAGTCTCCACCCGATAATCCGAGCAATCGGCCTAGCCAATCTGGCGTGTTGGAGCGAGCGGACGTCTCTAATAAGATCTCGGTAACCTTTCACGTGCCTCTCCCCATCCCGGACCGGTGCTACAATAATTGAATCCCGGCGCGGAAGATCCAGTTTCGAAAAATGCCCAAGATAGTCCGAGTGTACGCGGCGCGTGAACAAGAAACGAAGCGGCTCCGCGCGCCGATCGGCTTCCACCAACTTGTGCAGCCTGAAATTATCGGTTATCCGAACAGCATCGTCGATTACGTCCCGCGTCGATCATCGAACTTTCCACGCGGAAGTGAAACGGACACCGGCGCGGCGAACCGGGTCGGCCGCCTCTAATAAAAATCTACATTAACGTCGCGACTTCGGTTACCTGTGGCTAGCCGCAGGGCCCACGAAGGAGTGGGAGGCCGAGCCGGGGCTCAGCAGCGAGACTTGTTCGTTTCTATTGTGGCCGATGCAGGGCCCCGGTCTGGGCACGCCTCTTAATTAGCGAGAACGCGTCGCGCCAGGGGGCGATTACCGATGACTTACGTGAAACGCGGGAAAACAACGGCTGGCGTGAGAAGCGAGTTTATCGGCCCCTTGACATCCGTGGTTCCGCACCTGGCTTATTATCTACCTTTACATCGTGATACAGTCGTCAAGTAAATTGAGACGCTCTATTAGTCAGACTCCGGCACCCAGACTTTACCGCTGACGCTTATTTCTCCAAGTAAATTGAGAAATATAATGCTTCAATCGCTGCAAACATTATTTGAATATGTCTAAACGCTCGTAATGGAATTAGAAAAATACATCACTGCTAGAGGTATTCAATTATCGATCGTAAATGGTTTTGATAACTCAGATTGTAATTTCTTATCGGCGCCACGGTTCGATCATTATGTTACATACTGTAATTTTTATATAAATGCTTCGAAATGGGTCTAGGACGAAACGTTCCTTTCCTTTTATGGGTGAAATCACATAAGTAAAGAAATAACCCGCTAACTGTATGCAACAGGATTTATCATCAAAATCAGTTCACACTTGAACCACCGATGTATATCGCTGAGGAATAAGCATTTATATAAAAACTACAGTATGTAACATAATGATCGAACCGTGGCGCCGATAAGAAATTACAATCTGAGTTATCAAATACATCACTGTATTCGAGATTGTCTACAGAATCGTTCCACTTGAAGCTTAATAGATTCGTGAAGTCTCAGGTTGCACTCGCGTAAACTATGTTCATTTAACGCCACTGATAAAGGCACCCGGTGAATGAGTAGTGCAAATAAAAAAGCTCTCATTACTCTACTTGATAAAGGGTCGCAACAGCGGGCAGCCGGCTGTAATTAATAGAAATGGTTTCTCGAAGGGAGGTAGATCGAATTCCCCAGAAATTTGTCGATCAATTCCCACGGCGACTTGACCGTGGTCGATCGAACGCAATGAGACCCAAAAAGGTGATCGTGCTCTGCGCAGCATCATATCGTGCACGCGAGACCGAGCATCTGGCTGGTTTTTGCTCGCGACCGCATTACAAGCCGCCGTGAACCTCTAAACCGCGATATCTAGCCGTGAACTTACATCGCAAGCGTAGTGGAAGGTTCTGCGAGCGAGAACGCTCGATCGGTATTAGCGGACGAGGTGAGGAGGCAGAGAGGCGAGACCGGCAGCAGCCGTGCTCGAGAGAGCTCGGTGGTGGAGGAATGCGAGGAGGCCATCTTGGCGAAGGGGGCATCCCCCTTCTAAAGAGGCCCCGAGGAGCCTTCTCGCATCCACGGGGCCCGTTTCCCCCCCTCTCTCTCTCTCTCTCTGTCTCTCTTCGAGCCCCGTTTCTCCCTTCTTGTTCCTCCTCGGGCCACTGCCTCGGCCTCGCGCACTCTCCGGCTCCCTGTCCGTCGATCTGCCGGCCTCGTCCGTCCATCCGCCCCGTGCAGCTCTCGTACACACCTGCATTGATTGGCCTTACGCACGCGAGCGCCAATGTCACAATAATTATTAAAACATAAATCCTCAAGGGGCGTGCAGCTATGCCCCGCGCCGACAATGCGCGTTTCTTTCGCCATCCGGGAGCAGATGCCGATCCCATATCGCTTTTTGCCTCCTTCCGTTTCGGTGTTTTTCCATTTTGAAGTTTCGCGAATCACATTCCACTCATTTTTTAAAGATCTCGATCTCGAAATGTCTTACGTTGTATCCACTATCGCTTACTGACCCTATTTCTCGTTTTGCTTTCTTCCGCAACAGTATTTTTCTATTTCAACTTTTCCCACATCTCATTCCACACTTTTTTTGGCCATGATGTGTCCCATATTTGAAGCTCAACCTACGAGACGCGTTCTCGGTTTCCCATTTCGAGCTGTATAATATTTGTTGTTAATGTTATCGATCGGAAGATTGTTAAAACGGATAAAGTATTAATGATTTCGGCGCAGCTAATTTGTAAAATTGCTTTATCGTGTTTAATTGATCGAACCGTTGCGCCGAAATCATTAATACTTTATCTGTATAATATTTCTCTCGCAAACATTTTATCGTTCCCCCTGAGTCAAAGTTTATCTAGTTTACGCGATCGACGCCACAGTCCGTTATTTACGGTGATCTCCGATGCGTCTACGCAAAGTGATCCAGATTGGGCCGTCTCGAGGTTGTATCCTGATTTCAAGGTTTTGCAAGTCGACAGCAAAGAATCGTTAGATTTACCACGGCAGTGGTGTATGCAAGGAAAGAAGGGGCTGGAGCATCGTGGCATCTCCCTGGTCGTTTGAAAGTCTAATTTTACAGGAATTCTGTTTTCATAGGCGTCGCGGCCGTGTGCGGACGGCGTTGACAGCGTCCACGGCCGCGTATCGACGTTGCCTCGCCGTTGCCTCGCCGTTGTATATTAAATTTCCCCGTAGACGGCCGCGTTAACGACCCTCCGGCCATTCTTGTCACGTAGCGGCGTTTTTCGTGGAGTCCCGCGATACATCGCCGTTATTTTCTCCGGTGGAAATAATCGGGCCAGAATAGAGCCAATATCTCGGAGCTAATAGACCGACGGAACACGTTCAACGCTCGCGGTGATCGAGCTCCTCCGCGTTCTCGGACGCTGCACCCAACGGCTGGCTCGATGTGGGAGTACCAGGGTCGGGATATGCATGTATTCAATGGAATTTCAGACTGCAGTAGACACGCGTGCGAACGGGTACTTAGGAAGCGGCTAATGCTTTCGGATTCCTCCTCAGGAACCGGAGGCACCCCGAAGTGCATGTATCTCGACGGCTTAGGTCCGTTCTTCCCACCTCTCACAAGACTTTCTTCTTCTCCTTTCTTTCTCTCCTTCTTTCTTTATTTATTTCTTTCTCTTCCCGACCGATGTACAACCGCGTCAAGATACATGTACACAGAGGCGCAGGATGTTTCACTCTATCCCCACATACTTGAACCCACGGACCGTAAAACACCGGCGTGGAAAACGGACGAAAGCCTCTGAGTGCTTGCCGGCTTGCCTGCCGAGAGAAAAACGTTTCCTAATCCCCGCAACTGCGTCCGCCGTCGAGACGGTAAGTGATACGGTTCACGACGCCTCCTCTTTCGTTTCTTCTTTACGTTTTGTCGCGGCTGGATTCCCCATACCACCGGGAATTATGACGGGCCACAGATCCTCTCCTGCCGGAAATATACTGGTTACCGTCGCACTTATTTCGACCCAGTTCAACGACGGAACCGCTGATACCTTCAAGCCGTTGCGCCGCGCTGCTGCGTTCGCGGAAAACGACTCCGGCGATGATGGCTCAAGATTGCCACTCACGCCACGGTTTACCATTCTGTCGGATACCACTTTTATATCGCCCCTCTTAGGCCGGCTTAGTCCTCTAAACCCTCCGCGCTCAGAACCCTTTTAGAACCGCTGCTCCGAGTCGTTATAAAAACACTGGCGAGTCGATGATGTCAATTATGTAGAGACCGCGAAAGCCTATTGCCGTGAACCGGTAGTTTAGCTTGAGTCTTCTTTAAGAATCAGTTGTATGGACGAGGTCAGTCTATTGCTTAGCAATGGTACATTGAGTTTATTGAAGTTCAGGTTTAGGTTAAGTAGTCTTCTTCTTTTGATCGCGTGGAAGCAAAGTATGTACAGCTTGTCAAATCTAGCTGTGCGACTGGATGTCCTCCGCAAGGGGAAATGACCCTGCTCCGCAGTGGTAAATAGGCGGTACTTCACAACGATGTAGAACTGATCGTCGCCTGTCGAACGACAAACGTGGTGACAGTCAGTTAAAAAGTGAAGTGCAATAATTTCAGTTGAAGAATTATTGATCATTTAATATGGAGCTGTCCTGTATACGCCGGGAAAAGAGGAAAATTATTGAGAACCTTCGCTAAAAAGGATATAGAACTGGAAGAGGAGGTTTGCAACATTTTAAATAAGAAAGATGATTCCATCCTAAGAGCAACATCAGTGTCCTTAATACAAATAGATAGACCAATTTAAACAAAACATTACAGATTTGCACAATACAAATTAGAAGAAAGAAATAGTATAAATTTTTCAATTCATTAATCATAATCATATAAATATATATTTTTTATTAACATCATTATAAGTAAAAGGAGCGGTTTGCATTGGGCAAATAGAGCTCAGGCTCTGCAGCGCCATCATTATGTATATAAAGAGAAGAATAAACCTTAAACTATATAAACCAGTTGAAGAATTGCAATAATTCTTATATTACAAAGGTATTTCATTACACAAGCTTAAAATAAAATAATTCGTCTGAGTTAATATACTTGTCCCGTCGTACAATTCAACTATCATATAAACAGTTGTTTTGTATATTTACTGCTGTAAGAAACAATGGACAGTACGCACTTTTGACGAGGTGTGTACATACGTTGCATCCTTCTCTCATCGAGTGCGGTCTTTGTTTTCTTCTGCGCGTATCTACATTTTGTTCAGCCGCATAGCTAGATTTGACAAGCTGTAGTTATGATTTCAGTAATACGTAGGATGCGCATCTTATGTGGTTCGCACTCGTCGCAGGTGGAAGGAACGTGTGGCAGGAAGCTGGTGGGCCGTTGTAATCGGCGCAGACAAGAGAGGAAACTCGCGGGCCAATAAACGTTGATCGAGGTCGTCGGTGGATTCGTTATTTCCCGGTGCGGCGGGGGGGGGGGTGTAGAAGAGCACGGTTCGCGCTCTCCACAGCAGCCCTCGACCATTTAAAGCGGACCCGGTGCAAATAGAGGCTTGGGAGTGCGGGGTTCACGGGGTTCGTTGTTCGTCGTAAGGGCCGTCACCGGCGTCAGTGTGCCTGGGGACGGTTGCGGGTGGCCCCACACCCCCGTCGAATATTCAATCGGATGCATTACGGAGGCCACGGGGGTGGGTTTCGATGTAATCCTCCGGCGGCAGCGGGTTTCGCCTCTGTGCGTGCCGGAGATGCAGCGAACAGCGCCGTGGCGTGGGTGAGCGCCGGCTGCGGCTGTGTGGGTTCCCCTGCGAGCTCAATAGACAGCGGGTGTCTGCGCATTCATCGGGACGGCTGCTTTTAGCGCGACACACGCACGCATAAAAGGCGCGCGCGCGAGATCGAGAGCGAGAGAGAGAGAGAGAGAGAGAGAGAGAGAGAGAGAGAGAGAGAGAGAACTAGCGAGCACACGATGGCTGGTATCGCGAGCCCACCTCCGACGCGAACACTTATGTAATTATTGTCGACGGTTCTATCGCGCTCGCGAAGAACCTCGCGAAGATCCCGTTGTCGGTGGGAGATGCAATTTCTGTGAAGTCGGCGCCGCCACCGATCGATTCGACCCCCACGCCCCGTCAGACACGAGTTTAATGGTCGTTGATGAACGGCGAAAAAAAGGGGGGCGGCGATGGCGGTGGCGGTGGCGGGAGAAAGGGATTCTTTTCAAGCCGACCGGCCAGTGAACAGCGGTACCGAGCGGATTGAATGATGCCCGCGACTGAATAAGACTCGATGTAAACCGAGCCGCGGAGATTTTGTATTAGGGCGCGCGGCGCGGATCGAAACTGTGTCAGGGATGTTGACCCGTTACTCGACCGGGATTGCCCCTTTTCAGGATTCATTTGAAAAGGACCCTGTTTTCAATGCTGTTTGCCCTGGGACACCGGAGTAACGAACGTCGATAACAATTTCAAACCTAACCCCTTCGCCTCTCTCTCTCTCTCTCTCTCTCTCTCTCTCTCTCTCTCTCTCTCTCTCTCTCTCTCTCTCTCTCTCTCTTCATCCTCCCGGCTTTCTCTCTCTATCTGCCTCTCCGTCGCGCTGTTATTTCGGGGGACACCGCTAAGTAGTCCCCCCGCCGCTTTATTGGACAATTAGAATAGCTATAATATAGCGATGGCGACGTAATTCCGCGCAGCAGGTTTCTCCGCGGTACTTAGAGCCGCTTCCGAGCTGCATTTTGTAGGCTATATGGGGGAGCCGGTAGTGCATCCTGCATTTATCGAACGGCTGCTTTTAGTATACCGTGCAACTAAACCGCCAGGCCATGAATAGTTACGAAATTATTGCCGGTAATTACGATAAGAAGCGCGCGCCTGTCTTCCCGCGGCAATTCCCGCGACATTGATAAGAACATGGCGCGGCACGGCGCGGAAACCGTGTGCACACTCGGAACAATCGTTTTCCCATCGTCATCCAACTATCGTCTATCGGGATCGACTTTAAAATTGCATTAAGGCCCGGGATCCTATGTATCGGAGACTTGTGGAAGAGTGGAACTGCGTCGTTGAGAACGGAACATTTGTCACCGTAAAGTTCACTTGATGGCTCGAACAAACAGAAATTATCGGCGTCTCGAGTGTGCATGCGGGGGCGCAGTATCGGGCCAACCGGTGAAACTAACGATCTTTTGAAGACGCATAATTCTCCGGGCGCCGAATACACGCGCCGCCCCCCCCCCCGCCCCCGAAGCACATCCCGCGGAATACAATCCTCGCGTGTACGTAAAGAGCCGCAAGGAATTACTCGTCGGATATCCTGGAGCTCGCAAAGTGCAACGTTAAGAGAGATATCCAAGCCGCCCCGGCAATTTTCTTTTACCGTTGGTTCGTCGGTTGGTCCGCGAACGGTGTTGCGCTGAGTTTCCATCGTGCACTTTATTAATAAATTAAAGAGGCCGTAATGCGATAGTTACGGCGCGATCCGATGCAACAGCTTCCCTCGCCTCCGATCTCATCGTAACTCGCGTTCTTCTCCCGCCCTGCTCTCTCTCTCTCTCTCTCTTTCTCTTTCACTGTCTCTTTCTCTCTGCATCATGCTGCACGGCTTCCGCGCATCCTACGCTATGCACCGGAATGGAGAAGCATCCTGCGCCCACCGAATGACCGCTTTTAGTGTCTCGTCGAACGACTGCCGGGGACCCAGGAGGAAGCTCGCCCTGCCACTCGAAATTATCTCTCCTAATTGCAATAAGAAAACACGATACCCGCTTTCCGTTATCATCCCTCCACAAAAGCGACCGTAACCGTCCCCGTCTGTTCCCATTCAGTATTTACGGTTCATCTTCGCCGATCTAACCGTTCCCCTCCAATAGCCTGACTTAATTCTAGGCACCGCTAAACACGATAATATTCCACACTGGCTTGGAAGAATATTCGTCAATAAATGAGGATTCCACAAAGAGAACTTGACACTCCGTCTACTTTAAACTAGCATGTATCAACGAAATATGAGATGCGTGGGACAGTACCCTAAGTTGAACACAGACAGGACGTACATTTGCTTCACATAGGACGTAGGTTTGGATTCAGTCTAGATTGGACCTAGATTAGACGTAGATCAGATGCAATTCGATGTTGAGCCAGGGTTAGGTAGATCGAGCTTAAATTGGACGCATGTTTAGATTAACTTTAAGTCCAAGTATTGTAACCTAAAAGCCTGACATCGGCGCTGTGGAAACCCGTTGCGCATGAATTTGCGTTCGGAGTATTCACTTGTCGATCAAACTGTCGAACAGAAAGTATCTACGTATAATGATCTCACAGAAAAAATGATTTAACTTAAACGCGTAGAACTTGCTTGTATTCCCGGTTGTATTGAAACTCGGACGTGAAAGAAAGAGAGAAAGAAAAGATAATTTTTGTACATAGAAGCAGCTCCTCATAAAATTAAGGGACACACCAACACTCCCTTGATTTGACAGAACGCGGGAATAAGTAATGTACGGTGTGCGGGACATGCGACTCGTCGGTCGGCAGCTCGTCCGAAAAATAATTAACGGGATTAATTCGGCCAGGCATAGAAGTAATTAATTACGAAGGGCGCGGTGGTCGGAGAGGCCGCAATCCGCCGATCATCGTGTACACGGGGACGAGCGATAAATCACGGAAGATTCACCTACTTCGACGGCGATCTCGGTGTCGCTAAACCGCACATTTCCCTGCTAACGGTTCGCTCTCCCGTCGCGGTGCTTTCTCACGTCGAAAATTTCCATACTAGATACACAATACGCCCATAAATCTCCGGCAGGCGCGGAGATAGCGGCACGTCGTGGAAAGAGCAAGCGAACGAGCTAGCTCTGGCAAACCGAGATGCTAGAGTGAAAGAGAGAGAGAGAGAAAGAGAGAGTGAGTGGGAGAGAACGTACACGGCGGCGGTGTCTCGCTCTCGAATTTCGTTGCGATCGATTTTTCGCGGGTCGCGGGAATTCGCCGGAGCTAGGAGCGCGCAAATTGCCGCGCGAATCCCTTCACGGACTCGCGTGCGCCGCGATAGGGCACACAGGCCCGGGCTGGCGCAGTTTCGCGACGTAATATCGATCACAGCAGGACAATCCCCAGCTTCCTTTATCGCGGCAGCTATTCCCATCGTTCGCGGCGTCGCACGTGCGCCCGCAAGATCGAGCTCTACGTTTTTACGCTCCTTGTCGCACGAGCCGAAATCCCGGCGGCTCGTAACCGGTCGCGCCGCGCAACCTTGACAACCTATCCGCCGCGGAACGGTCGACCATTCAATATTTTCAAAAAGCAATTTCGCGTTAGACTGTTTGCCCTGGCGTGCCGTTGCCCCAAGATGAGAAGAGCCGAGGCAGGGTCCCCGGGATATCGCGAGCACGTGCGCTTAACCACGTAGGAGCATACACGAGCGAGTTGCGGGGTGAGTCTGAGTAAACGCCGGGGCTTGAGCGAAGTGCGTCGCTTGCGATATCGATGCCAGACGCGATTCCTTTCGGGAGACGTTGATAACAGGGGGGCCCCGACTGCCGGAGATTGCGGGACACGCATCTTCTCGAGCCTCCCTCGGTGACACAGCGTGCGGGATATCACCGTGACCCGAGTTTATGCGGAAACGCGTCGCAAGTAGAGACTTGTGGTGCCTAGCCTGCGTCTTATACTGAGTGCGCGCTCGTATCAAGATGTTAATGTAACAAGTTTCTAGCCTTTGTTACCTAGCACGGTTGTTGATGTACCGGGAACGTTCAGGACGACGTTCGATATCCTCTTAGAAAATTAGTGGATCGAAGTTTACGTTCGCAATAGATACATCAGAGTTTTGAAACATTCAGTTCTCATTAGCTGCTTCAAAGAGCTGAAATTTTGAGAAGAGCTGCTTCTAGGATGAGGAATTTCCTAGATTTGTTTTGGATCATTAGTGCTGCTTCTTCTCGTAGGAGGAACTTTAGATTGTGAAGATTAAGTACCACAAGTGGTACAGCCCTAGAATGCAGTATCCAGTAGTCCTATAAAGAAAATGAGAGTTTACTCGAGCTGAGTGACTGTAGATCTTCGAAACTCCTAATTGAGATGTGTTAAGATTCTAAGTCAAAAAGAATGGAATGTGTCTAATCATGTGTCTAATGATGTAATACGTTTAATGTCGAGTGGATCGTCGTTGTTGAGAAAAGAATTTGTAGTAGGTCAGATTGTGAAGATAAAGGAGCATGATTAGTACAGGACAAGTCTAGAACACAGTACCCAGACCTCCTATAAGGAAAATAGGAGTTTATTTAAACTGGAGAGTTACAAGCCCCAGAAACTGCTAACGTCAGAGTCCTAAGATTGTAAGTCTGATAAGCAGAGGCCTCGGAGAAGAATAGACTGTGTCTAATGATGGGATGTGTTTAATGTATACATATAGTGAGTCGTCGTTGTTGAATGCCGAACCTCTAAATTTTTCTGTATGAAGAGTGAAATGGAGTTTCGCATCGCGCTGGAGCAGACTCAAAGGAGTTTCTCCGGTCGAAGGAGTCGGAGAGACGTCCGAGTCAAAATTTCGCGACACGTTGGAGGACCATCGAACAAGCGGCCATCCTTCTTCCGGTCCTTCTTCTCTAGACGCTGGCATATTCCAGCCGCAAGAACGAAAAGAAGAAAGCGAAGGATTTCGTCGTTTCTTACGGCCGGATCCCTTCTCGAACCGGTTAAGGATTCGACGATTTATATCCTCGCGTAAAGGGGCGCTTAGAGCGTACTGGCATCTTACTCGGACGCTGGTATAGCCAGATGAGAACGGGGGAAAAACGAGGGAACGAGAGAGCATGCGTATCGAGACAATACGACTCGATCCGAAGCGAGCCGGAGAGAGCAAAAGAACGGGAGAAAGGGAGACGTCGAAAGCGAGCGCGCGCGTGAGAGAGAAAGAGGTCAAGCTTTTGTAATGCGCCACCTCTTAACAGGAGTTTCGCAATTCCAAGAGAGATAGAGTGTGAGAGAGAGAAAGAGGGGGGTGTGCTAGGGGAAAAGAAAGGGAGAAGAAAAATTCCGCGGGCGGAACGAGCGTCGCTCCTGAGAACGGAACGATACGGCGTTAATTGTGACCCGACGAAAGTGGAGGCAGGGAAAAGTTCGACGGTGGGACCGTCGAAAGAGAATTAAGCGATTCGAGATGAATTTTACGGGCCGCTTAAGATTCCGCCGAGATTCTCGAGTACTTTCGCCTCGATCCGTTTTTCTTCGAGCTTTCCGAGGGCTGGCTGGGCTTGTTCCGCGAACGCCAAGGGGTGAGAAACATAGGGAAGAACGAGCCGGGGCTACGGCGAACAGTGGGACAAGGAGCGGACGAGGAGGTAGGGGAGAGAGACGGCTGGCTCGTTTCGTACCTTCAGCCTTTTTAGGAGGAGAAGAAAGACCGTGAGCGGCGAAGAAGAAAAACTGGAGGAGAAGGGTGACGGAGTAAAGGGTCGACGACGACCTGAACAAGGACCGCCGACGACGATTTACCGCTTCCTTAGACGCATTGGAACGCGGCCTCGTTCGCTATATCCTCACCGACGTTAGAGGTCCCTCTGCACCGTTTCTCTCTCTCTCTCTCTCTCTCTCTCTCTCTCTCTCTCTCTCTCTGTGTGTGTGTGTGTCTGCTGTTTGTCTCTCTATCCCTCTCTTTCTTCTGCGAAAAGTTGGACGCAACAGAGAGGCCGTCGATTTTAGGACGAAATTTGTGGTCGCCGCCGGTGAACGCCGGCCAACGACCGAAAACATCGGATCTACATGAAGACCTGCCGCGCCGCTAGCCGGTCAGTGTTCGACCATTCCAGACGTCCTAGTTTTTGCGGAAGCTCCCCGATACCCGTGGAATATTTTAAACTCGAGAAATTCCGTTCTCCGTCGTTCATCGTCGGACATGACGCGCTCGCTAATACAGAAGCTTCTGCGCAGCTGATCAGGATCTACCCACCGTGTGTGCCCGACGTTGAAATCCATCCGGTCATCCGACGCCTCTGCCCGAGCATCGGCAGCCGGTCTCTGAGCTGCGCTGGTCAGGAGCTGCGCGGATCAACTGACGAACGATCGATCGATAGGTAATCTTACGCGGGCGTACCTTGTCTGGCACGATGCGCGCGGACAAAGGACATCTGACTCGTTATCGTGTGTCGAAATCCATGGGACAGGGGAAGGACACCGTGGATAGAGAAATGCCGTCGCGCCGGTAGAGTAGCCTCGGTAATTGCCGCGACGCGACAGTCTCGAGCAGAAGAGCAGAGGAATCGAGCCCGAGGAAAATGAAACGAGACGAGATCGGCTACGTACAACAGGGTGCGTTCGAAAGCGGGAAGAGAGATCGGTGAGAGGGAGAACGATCGAAGGAGCAAAGGAGAGGATTACTTTGGTTTAGGCGATGGCCTGTAGTAACCTCACTGACTGCGGCCGAGCAGAGTCGGATCGACTGCACGGACCGAGACGGGAGGAAAGGAGATGCTGGAAGGACGAGAGCCAGCGAAACAGCTCCGAAGAGAGAGAGAAACCGAGTCTTCTTACCCAAGGAACCGGTTCTCTCGACTCTTCGTAGCCTGCTACGACTGCCGTGCCGGCTGCCCCTCTTTTGCTTTACCTCTGAGACATGGCACTTAGAGTCAGCCGAGCCTCCGCTCGCCGAGATCCGCGGGTCTTTCAGCGCGGTCGGACCTTGCACTTGCCTTTAAATCGCTCCGCGTCAACTAACTCTATGATATGCACTCGCCCGAGCATCCTTCCCCGATCCGCACGCTCGCAATTCACATCGACCGCCTCGCAGCGTCGAGCGAAATCCAACGGAATGCGATTGAACCTTCCACCGTCATACTACTTTCATCCGTTTAATTAATCTAGCTTTGGAGGATCCGGCACAAACGAAGAGGTTCGTTTTCGCTACGTTGCCGCCCTGGGTTGCACTCCATCACTCGAATCGTGAACGAAAGGCTCGCGGAGAGTTGGCTGACTGTCAAAGCACAAACGCGGATAATACAACGAATGATTAAATACATTTTAATCTTAATACTACTGTACTCGAACGGTTCACTTCTACCAAAAAGTTTGCGTTCTCGTGCCACTCAATTACTACACTGTAGAGCTACGGCTTTAAAAATGTTTCTGCGAGGGAAAGAGATTTTCCCCTCGGTTTAATCTTCATAAGATTAAATTCTATTATTCACGGTATACTAATGAATTATCATTTTAAAACATTTTTATACTTCAGTGAACAAACCTATGATTACATAAACTATTAAATAAAGACAAATTTTATTAAATCGTCCCTTTTCGTAGGACAGTTCACGAAAGATAGCTTTGTACATACTATTTACGTCTAGTGCTGAAAGAACTGCTATTTCACGCACGTCAGACGAACAATCTCGCGGCACTATAGCGTTCGCTGTTGAATAGACCGAAATGTCAACGCAATAAATTCGACTGACGGAGAAATAGGTGGATCGGTTCATTTCAATCGCGGGGTTATCGCGATTCGATTGCGCATCAAGATTATCGGGTCTCCGACCGCGGAATCGGCTCTATTGTTTTCCCTTTTGAATCAGCCGACAATACACGCCGCCGCTGTCACGGAATGTTATACCATACAGATCGGTAACACGATTCCGGGACTAGATTCATGATTCCCAATCGCGGACTGCGCCGATGATGCGTTTGACGAGCGATTTCTGGATGGAAGCATCGGGGATCGGAGTCCGAAGATCGGCGACGTCCGTGGATAGCGGACCGGTTGCACCGAAGACGACCTTAACCCTTAAATGCGCGTACTGTTACCGCTCGGGGAAAACTTGAAACGTGCGGAACAGGTTTTCTACAGGGAGAAAGAGAGAGAGGGAGACAGAGAGAGAAAGAGAAAGAAAGAGACACCGCCATTGTCACGGTGCTGAGCAGGGCGCGGCTAGTAGTTTCATAGACCGCGGACGATTCTATTTAGTCACCGGCGAGGCTGACTTCTGCGACCGGGGTTTGGATTTCACGTCGATATTAGGTTTCCGGCGAATCCTGCAATCGAGACGTCGCAAACCGTGCCCCGTGTCGAGTCTGCAAACAATTTGTCCTGGAACCTCGAACAACTCGCACGGAGCGTCCAAGAATTCTAACCCTCCTCCGATTATTGAGAACAGAAGCTTCCGTTTGTAGTCAATACTAGATTTTGTCACGCGACTCATTTATGTTTGGGTATCATAAAACTCCTTATGGATGTACAGTGAGCAGTAAAGATATTTTATAAAGATGGTTCGTTGAACTCGTAGACTCTTAAAAATAAAAGAACGAAATAAAACGAGATCGTTGCACGTTTTACACCGCTGATCAAGGAGCAGGGTAAACTGTGTGAAATCGACAGGACAGACGAGTGGGCGGAAGGAATACCGGTGGAAGAATCGTTTCAATAAATTCATGGGAAAGTCACAAAGTATCGTTTATTGAACCGAGAACACTCAAGTGTTCTACGGGGTATGGCGGAAGGGATACAACGCGGAAAACGTAGCTATGTGCAGGCCCGCGGAACCCCGGGAAGCGAGAAAGCGAAAAGGGGAAAGGGAAAGTGGGATAGAAACGGCGAGACGCGAATATACGCGCTGCCCTCCGCTCCGTTGAGTTATAAATCGCGGATTTCTACGTAGGTGACTGCTGGCCGCACGTATACCGTAGTCGGACGTCGGATGATCCATTTAATACCGCGCGCCGCCATGCGGCGTAAATCACGCGCACGTTATACCGACATGTAATATAACCGACGTCGTGTGCTTTGTGCGGCACAGAGGACCGCGGGCCCGTCTATGACCGCGTTTATAATCGTCCAATGTCGCGGTCAGACTTCCAGTTTGCCTGCGTTTTTTCAGACGTTAAATTTCATTTGTAACACTATCGTATGTAATAAGTAGATTGCTGATCTTTCAGCATTCATGAAGAAATTGGCTGTTTAAAATACCAAAATTGTGCTCAATACCTTCTTGTTCTGAAGCCTTAGCGAATGTTTGCCATGGGAAATATAATTTCAATAGTAGAACAGTAAACGATTCGAAAAATCGGAGGATATAGTTCTGATGTTTCCAATGTAGTAAATCTATTAAGCTCCTGCTGTCCATAATTGTCGCAAAACATTTTTATTTTGCATAAAGATCCGCAGTCTAGTAATCAGGAACATATAATTCAACAGAAAATCAGCAAGTGAGCAGAAGAGGACCGTCCAAAGTTCCGAAAGCACACAGCTTTCATTATATGCATTTAATTAGCCTGGTAATCGTTCTATTAATATCCCGAGCACAGTTGAAGCCGTTTCCCGAGACCGTGGCTATTAACCGCGAGTGGTCCGTCCATTTTCGAGAGTGTACGTCGGTGTGGAGCAACGGCGACAGCGTTGTTAAAGAAAGAGACTGACTGATCAGGAAGCTCGTAACAAGCGTGAATTTACCGCAGCCGATTAAAGCGGACGCAATGGACAGCGGAGATAGACGAGCGGGGTGAGGTCCGAGGCCGGGGGGTGCGGGTTCACCGTCGCTAATTGTCGGCGGGTCCGATCGTCGGGCCAGTTCCCGTTTAATTGCGTCGATTTTTCAGAAATCACCGCGCCGTGATCCGCGACCGAGGGAAGGATCCGTTGGAAGAGTCTTTCGGCCCCGGAGTCGTATCGGGTACGGCCGTCATAAATTCTATCGCGTATATCCGGGCATTCCGAGCGTTTCGTAGCCATTCTCCGTGTAATTAACGCCGGATGAGTCGGTCGGTGCGAGTGGCAGGGGTGAAGAGGTGAAAATCCATTAGCGCGAAACGTCACGCGAGAAGGGTCCACGTGAAATTAACCTGCTATACGATCGGCCGGTGCTTTTTACGCGGAGAGAACAGCCGTGCCGAAGAAAAAAAAGAAAAGAAAAAGGAGAGAGAGAGAGAGAGAGAGAGAGAGAGAGAGAGAGAGAGAGAGAGAGAGAGAAGAGGCGACCCGTGAGGAGACCCGACGCGGAAACGAGCCGACGGAGAAATTCGCTCGTAAGAAGGTGCGATTGGTATGCGTCCCCTACTGTTCGAAGATAGCACCGCCGCCCCCGTGCCCGCCGCTAATTAACTTTTATACCGAGCGTGTTGGTCGCGCTCTAGAAATTCTGCCGTTCCTTATTCGCGCGGGAGAGAAGATTGCCTCGTTTCGATTCGTAAAAGGGGGCTAATTGTGAAATTCGATTTCGTCCGGCCGGTCGTAACGAGAAAATTAATCCCGCGATTTATCGGACCGAAGAAATATTCCCGATGAATGGGACGTCTGATTGGTGTTCGTGGTGGGATAAAAAATCTGAATGATTCCAACTCCGAATCTGGAGCTCTGGCGGATTCTACAGGAAGAAGAAGAAGAGAAAGAGAGAGAGAGAGAGAGAAAACTCGCAGACAAGGGTTTCCAGATCCACCCCAGGCTTGGAAATTCCGAAAGACCGAGGGCAAGGCGTGGGCGGAAGAAGCGCTGCCGCGTAAATTCACCGGCTCGCGCCTTAAATTGCGTAATTTATATTTCCAGGCCCCCGGTTTCGGGCTGGTCATAATTAATTACGTTAAAGTTCGCTCGGGGAACAGCGGCGGCAAAGAACGGCGAGCCCTGGCAGAAGACCCGGGGCGGGTTGTGGGAGGGTCGGTACACCCGTCGCGTCGTCGGGACACTGGTTTCAAAACACGAACATTCTTGCGACTTGTACGCGATACCATCGGATTCCTGGCGGATCAGCGAGCGAATCGCGCGATCAATTACACAGAGTCACTGTTGGGGGTGGGCCTAAACTTTCCGGGTCGCGATGATTCCGGAGAACCGAGGTGAAAGAAGCCGAGGAAATCGGTCACGCGAGCACCATCGGAGCCGGAAGCGACGCAGTTGGTGGCACTCGGGATCCCATGGCCACGATGTTTCGTTCGCGGGTATTTCCGGCGAACGGCCTACGTTCCAGGTCCAACCCCGTCGGCCGACGGCCGTTTTTCATCCGTTTCCACGGTGCCGCCACCGGTGGAGATGGCGGCGCTGCCGGACGAAGGGGTGGGAAACCAGTTGGCGTAGAGAGCAACGAGAGGGAGAGGGCTGCCGTTGCTACTTTCGTTATTTATGACCGACGATATAGCCTCTCCTCGTCGCCTCCGTCCGTTGCACACGCCGCGCGCCCTCTCCGATCCGCCCTCCCTGCACCCTCTTAGTTTCGGTTGTTCAGGGTCTAACTTCGGTTAACGGAGCCGCGACGGGGTGCGAAGGCAACGCGCGAAATGAGATCCGGCCGCGCCGATGTTGTACTATTATTGCGAGCAACGACAACACGAAATAAAAGCCCGCTCACCCCTGCGACCATAAACCACTGAACCGTTTCAACCCTTCAGCAACGTCTAGTCTCTTATTAACTACGGCGAATCTTTGAAAATTGATACCGTACAGTATCATCTGTAGCTATGGATCGTGGCACGGACTCTACAAACAATTTCGAATCATCGAAACGACTTAAAAGAATCCTTCGTTGTCAGCAGTACCCGGTGTCAGGCAACTGGTTATCGAAAACCGGATAAAAACGGCTAAGCAAGGTAAGCGATCGATTAGTGCGTTATCTCGCGGTGGACTAAGCTAGGTGTTCCTTTCGGCGGTAGAGCACAAGATCAAAGGAGGGTTGAGGCTGCGTTTTCCAGCCACGTCGGATTCCGGAACGCGGTGATATTAATTAAACGGCCGCGCTATCTATCCATTTAGCCACCGGTCCGGTGGATAATACTTTCGCAGTTGGATCCGGGGGTACAAGGTTGTCCGGATGTCGCGCGTTTCGTTTGGCCGATTTATCGCGCACGGTGGAACGCTGCTCCGGCATGAATTAACTCGCCGAATCCTTTTCTATAACCGCGTTTCTTCGATTGAAATCGATTACCTCTACGGTCGTCGGGAAAATAAAAAGAAAGAGAAGAAACGGTTCGACGAGGCGGAGAGGAGTGGAGAGGTAGAAGCGGCCAGCAGGCCCGGGGACCAGAAGAAAAAGAGGAACGAGAAGGAGGAGAAGAAGAAGAAGAAAAGGGAGGGTATGCGGCGTGCCAGAGCCGAGTTTAACATAAGCGCTGTTTTCCTATAGCCGGGCTCATTAGGAGTGCACGCAGATTACCGAGAAGATGACCTCGAGACGGCGG
This sequence comes from Lasioglossum morio, assembly GCA_916610235.2. Taxonomy (NCBI): domain Eukaryota; kingdom Metazoa; phylum Arthropoda; class Insecta; order Hymenoptera; family Halictidae; genus Lasioglossum; species Lasioglossum morio. The sequence continues at coordinate 18,431,851 of OU744323.1, read as the reverse complement.
ACTGGTCGTTCTGCTCTTTTATACCACCGGCCAGTATGAGCGCCACCAGTATCCACCGCGTGTCCCGTAAGCTAATTAAGACGACAAAAGTCTACGTTAATCCGAGAAACACTCGTCTCGATAGGGAGGGCCTTAAGTAAACCGAGGACCGTCCTCGTCGCCTCTGCCGAAGCACTCTGCTAGGAATCCGGACGGACCAGAGGGAACACGGAGCGGAATAAGACGAAGAGGACGACGCCCGTATGGGAATACGCTCGCCGCTCGTAAAAATCCATCGAGCAGTTACGGACGGCCTCGCGCCACACCGCGCCGGAAGAAGAAAAGGCAGGTGGATAAAGTAATCAACCACTAGAAGCACTTAACGATGCTCCCAGGTATTGAAATTAAATCTCCAACCGTCCTCGAGAAAACGCACCGGTGACGAACTTGCCGACTAACAGCTCTGCATTCCAATATGCATTCTCTAATCAGCTTAATTGCAATCATTATCTACGATCTCGTGGTCGCGCTACTGCGTCATCGAGAGAGGTTTACGATGTCCACAGGATAAGCAGAGCACTCCTATAATAATCCTCGGCAATCGTGTACTCTCTGTTTCCAGATTTAATTACTTCTCTGATTATGCTGCTTGCTTCCCTGGTAGCACGTTCTTTACAATTTTTAAAAACTTTTGCAAGAAATTATTGCAATAAATTGGTAAATACCACGTGTTATAATATCTGAGGTGTGTTCGTAAACAGAATAATCGTCCCCTCCACTCCTATGTCCCAAGCCTTAGGCCTTAGGTCTCAGGTAATAGTGGGTAGAACAGCTATTATGGCAATTAGTGTGTGTACAACAGCTTGCAGGAAATTACTGGACCATTAAATTTATTCAATGTATTACACGCTTCCAGTGAAGCATGGCAGAGCTGGGCGTAGCTATCAATTAAAGTGTAAAGCAAAGATTGAAATATCAACTAAAGATCGTCCGCGTAAAAATCAAGCCAACACAAATTCGAAATATTCCACCGAGTTCAGTCCGACCATTAATCTTTCCCAGAACGAACGAATTTTAATTCGTCAGCGTATCAGAAAAATGAGAGAACAACTTCGCGAGGAGACTGACCAAAGAGAAACAGCGGCGTTTGCAAGCAAGGAGAAAAACCGGCATAATCATATTTAATGTGCTCGTAAAAATGTACATTTATATATACCGAAAACAACGCGGCTGGCGAGGTGAACGCGGCACGTTGGCGGGGGATAATTAACGCGAGACGGAGGAAAACGGACATGAAAAAGGAGCGGAGTACCGGGGGGGGGGGGGGTTAGAGTTTGGACGACGATTATTATTGCTATTATTTTTTTTTTACGAACGCCGGACTCGTGGTAATTTAAAATTCCTGCTCGACCGTTCCGCCGCCTCTCGGATTGTTCTGAGACGAGCCGGTGCGGCGGGTATTTGCATCGGGATTAACTTCTTGTAGGGAGTTCCGCTGGTAGCGTGATATGCGCGATCTCGACGCCGATTTCGAATCGTCCTTTTAGTTTTCCGTCCCCTCTCGAAAGAGGCGCGACCCATAAATTTCCCGCGATTACGCGGCGATTCGCGCCGGGGCCGAGGTGTCCCCCGATCGGGCCGCGTTGTAAATGACGACGCGGGGCTAACGACGAGGCGAGATTGCGGACCGGGAGAGGGATTTGCAAATGCGAAAGTTACGTACAAATGGAATAAAGTTCAGATTTATCCCCCGGTACATGCGCGTTCCGCTGCGCCGTTACGATACTTAGTCGATAATAAATGTTCGCGTGATGCTTCTCTACCGATCGCGCCCATACGCGGTCTAGGCTCGTTCTCACCTTGTTACTTACACACAATAAGGTGCATGCGCATAAGTAACACGCCGCTACGGACCTGGGATAAAACCAGTTGACAAAGAGCTCTCTCTAGCAACCGCGCACGGCCAATCCTCGAACTCTGTTCTCTATCTCACCGTTCGTCGAAACGCGGACATCGTTACGCGGCTGCTTTCAACGCCGGACCCGCGAGTCTCGAAAGCCGACACCTTTAAATGCTAATGATTACACGGAACTCAATTATTCGGCTCTGCAATAAGTTCGTTCCCCCTGGCGAACGATATTTCGATCCTCCGATATTCAACTGGATCTTCGAAACACACGAACCTGTTCGACATTTTCTATTGACGAGACAGGCAGCTTCTTTTTTTAGTTTAATTAGAATGAAGTACGTTTCAAGAGGAATGAAAAATATTCGTCCATTCCGAAGACTGTAGAATGGTTTTACAGGCAAATCTTTAATATAATGAACAAATCTTTCCAAGTTACTAAGACGATAGAAAGTTTGGCAAAATGATACGTTAATTCCGAACGATGTAAGATTCAAATGAAACGATCAGTATTATTTATGACATAATCGAATGTTGGTCGATAAAATCGTTGAGGAAACTGCGCGTACCGAGTAAAATCGGCGGCGAAAGGTCAGCGAGGAAAGAGCGTGTCGAACGTAAACTCCCTTTCTCCGGGAAGGTACAAATTGTTATGCTTGTAGGTCCACGAGCACGATTTCGATCAGGAATGTTCTGAGAGATCAGCTCCACGAGATAAATCGGTTGGCTGTTCCCGGTCGTAAAGATGCTAACAGTCTCTTCGTGTGCGGGAAACGTGTCGGTAATCGATTATCACGCCGAAATCTGTGGAAAATGGATCCGCGCGTGTACGATTGTCGATCCGGAGGTATGGTGGAAGGTAGATCGGGCCCCGGGGCCCGTTTGCGACTGCGCAGAGCACACGAATATAACCGCATAGAACATAAATATCAAGCTGTTTGATCATGGAGGCCCCATGAAAATGACTTGTAATGGCGTGGACCCGTGTACTTTACAAGCCGCATTCGAAATAAATATTTCAGGTTTACGGTCCCGCGAGCAGACACCGTGGTCCCGGTGTTTCACGGGCAGTTCAATGGGGGGAAGATCGACGCCGGACATTAAAACAGACGACTCCGTGAAAGCTGCCGGTATAACGAGTGTTCGTCGCGTCCCTGGTCAACGGACCCGTCGCGCGCCATTAGACTAATTTTTCACCAGAACGTTTATTGCGCCAGGTTGCAATATTTTGTGGGCGAGGAGACAAAAATTCTCTTCGCTGCTCACGGTCAGAACTCCCTTAAAATTTCGTCCGAAACGCCGGAGACGTTTCCCTGTTCGGTGTTAAACGTCAGTCATCTCGCGAGCTTACGATATAATATTTTCAACATACCGAATTCTGCACCAGCGTAGAAGTTGTTTAGTCAAAATCACATACCTGGAACAGACAGAAAGTCTTCGTTGAGTTAACACGCTCGAAATTGTGGATTACCATTTGCTACAGCTAACAATCTCGGTCCCTACGTCCCGTCGGCTCATCCTTATCAACAAGGACCGCGGGAGCAAACGACAGAGAGCTCGGATTCTTAGATGTCACGATGCTCAGCGCCTCGGTTTCCCTGACAACGCAGAGACAGAGCTGGGAAGCCCAATTTACTCTCAAGTAAAGCTCGGACAGAACAGTGCTAAGCCTCCGAGGCTTGAATACCAACGCGCTGAGCAGAGCTGACAGTTAGCACACGATAGCGGCACGGATGTGTCTTTCGCTCGCGTTCGACTATACCCAAGTGGCACACGCGGCTTAATTCATCTTCTGCGTTCTTCGGGAACCAATTCGTGCGCCGGTATCTTCCCGAAGCGGTGGAAAAACGTAGCATGAGAACCATTCTCCGAGGAACGAGGTACGTTAACCCTCGTGTGCTCTTCAGAAATAGTCGCACAAAATATCGACGAATTCATTCATTCTGATGGATTTTATTAACACTAGAATTACCGAGCACTAAACGCAGTTGACATACATTGCCTTATAATAACGACAATATACCATTTATTTCGATTTCGTGCAAGTTTTAGTTAATTATGTACTCCAACAGAGAAGTTGATTAAAGAAATTTCTCGGAAAAACACATTTATACTTTTAATATTTCGAATCGTAAACAGTTCGCACCAGTCATTCTGACTTGCCCGGTATTTCTAGTGTTAAATATAGGTAGTGGAATTCTACGATACCGCGTGTACAATGTAAAAAGGTGTGGACAGTTGAATGTATGTACTTTATGATTAAACTAAACTATATTCAGAATGGTTTCTCTACAACAATGTGATGACGCGACGTGCTACGCTTGATGGTTCCCTTGCGACTGACTTTGGTTCTCGCTTATTTCTTACTCCAAGGGTCGCTTATACCTGAGGACTGTAAACCGCCCCTTAAACTTACAGTTTTTAGGAAGTGGCAATCGTTGCACACCAACACATTCTATTGTATCAAAATGTATAAAATCAATGTATGAAAATAGCATTGTCATTTTTGCATAATGAGCAGGATATCTATATAATAAACAATAACTTCCCTATAAATCGGGAAGTTAAAAATGAAATGCGTGAGAACGGCTAGACCGATTTGGCTAATTTTATTTTTTTAAATGTTCGTTGTAGTCTGAAACAGGTTTTTAGAGTCAAAAAAATTGGAAAAGTTGCCCGGAAAATTTGGGATAAAATGAAAGTGCTGTTTTCTATGGGATTTCCGTATGAACTCAAGACCATAACTCACGATTCGAACGATGGATATGCGTAGTTCTTTCTTTGTTTTGTTAAGTTAACAAATATTAACAAAGGAAAGTCGGAAAATTCGGACAAACTGCAGAAATCATAATCGTCGAAGCGGTACAAGTAGCAGGAAGTAACGATCGCAAACTTTATTGAAATTTGGACAGGACAACGTCTGTCGGGTCAGCTAGTTATGAATGAATCTTTAGCGATGATGTAACAATAGTGCTATCCTGATGAATTGGAGGATCGTAAGAACAGACTGTGCCTAGGGCTATCCGTGAAGATCCTTTAGCTACCTTTCAGGGTATCGCCACCAAGTCCCCGTTTTTCTGTTCCGATTCAAGGCATCCCCAAGCACGCAGGGGTCGACGCATCCCGTTTATTCGAGCTCCGCGAGCTGTCATCATAGCCGTCAGGGACGCGGCGCGAGGCTTATCGAGAACTCGATTATATACGTTCCTCTCTGTCTCACGGCGCCCTTTTCGCGGGGTCCCAACCCCTGTTGCGTAGCAGGGAGAAGGGTCTCCAACGTAAGACCCTTATCGGCTCCGTCCATGCCGTCGAGCTGCGTTAATAATAATCTTTTTCGACGGTCGCCTACCCCTGCGCGTGCCGCTCTCTCAGCTTAAGATGCATATAAATATTTCTGAGAGAGGCCAAGAGAAAGAGAGAGAGAGAGAGAGTACAGCGGTCGTGAAATGCTGGGGATTACCAGCCGCGCTTGAGCAGGATAAAAGAGTGCGCGCATCGGTCTCGGCCGCTTATAAGGCGCCTTTGTCGAGCCGTTTATTCCGCGACGGACGCTCGCGACGCGGCTTATTGCGCGTAAGTAATAAGGTGAGAATTGCTGGCCCGTGGCTCGCTTGGAATCAAGAGATTTTATTGCCCGCGCAACGATGCCCGTCGCGGTTTACATATTTTAATCGCGACACGGTAATTATTCGCCGGAATTTTTACGCTGCGACTTTCCGCACCCTGCGCGATTAATATCGGCTGCTAGAAAATGTTCGTGATCCTCCGCCGATGAAAAATCTCGACCGTATTTCTTGCTTACTCCGCGAATCCGAACGCGTCACTGGAAGATACAAGTTAGTAAAATTCTCGAGAGAAAACTCGTAAATGCAATCGGAAGTATTTCGTTTCGTTGTTTCGATTTTTAAACCCATTCTAGCCTATGCTGGTGATCAACCCGTGGGTGATCACAATAATTAAATCGTAGGTAGACAAAGAAATGAATGTGTATTTAATAAGTAAATGGATATTAAATAGAATAAACACTGTAACGTTAATTATAATGTTTTCTCGCGACACGTGTTCTCGCACAACGCTTTGTCTCTATATGTCTCTCTCACTTGCTCTCACTTTAGGTACTCTCACAATATACGTCTTTACTCTCTCGCATCTCACGACATACACACCGCTCTCCCGAATCTCGCTCGCTTCGCAGTGAAACATAAAGAATACGATATATAGAACGACTCTTATACAGTATGATTCTTATAGATAATATTATGTCTTATTCTCATTGCGCCTCGCTCCTAAAACCTAATCCACACAACCTACATGTCAAAATCCAGGTTTCTTGTTTGCGAAGTGTACTACGTCCGCGATCAGTCAATACCGGAAGTTCGAACGCTGCCGAAATATATCGCTGGGTACCAGCCCCGTTAGTTTTAATATACTAATCACGCCGTAACGTATTTCCGCAGCCAGGGGGCGAAATCTCACGTCGGGGAGTAATTTCCCCGTGCGCCGATATTTTACGCGCGTGCCCCGACCCAAGATTGCCTCGATTCTCTTCTGGCTTCGCCTCGTCACCCTTTTCCTCGTTTCTTTTTTCCGATCGACCCTCGTCTCCCTCTCTGTTCTCTCTCTTTCACGACGACGAGGCGACGCGACCGTCCTCTCCGCCGGACCATCGTCCTCGTCCGCGTCGTCGTTGTCGTCTCTCCCACGGCGTCTTAAGTAGCCGTAAAAGAGACACTCGCCGATGGAATTCGTAAGGGCCGCTTTCCACTTCGGTTTACTCTCTTTATCGATTCGCTCTCCATCCGCATTCGCACCCGCACCATTCTATCTCGCTGCTGTTCCCCTTTTCCCGGGGAAAACCGGAGCGGCCACGGAATCACAAATACGGTCTCACGGCCAAATTCACCCGAACTTCCACGGAATCGACAGGCACACGAGCGAGGCATTCCAAGAGGACGTTTCACTGTGTCGTATTCAACGCCAGACTCGCTGGCCCGCCGATTTCCGGTTCGATTAGGCGGAACCAACTCGCGAGAAAGGGCACGAACGTATAAGGAGGTCAAAGATGCCCTTGAACCCAATTAAACCGACCATGCGCGATAGCTTATCCAGAAAAAACAATCTGCGTCAAATTTCAATCCCCATCTTAACTCCATGTTAAAGACATTGTCAACCGGTTGCAATCAAGATACAGAAGATTCCGTTTGCCTTCCCAGGAGAAATGAAAGGTACCAATTGGCTATAGATAGGTACATATAAAAAAAAATTATTTTGGCTTTTAAATCTCCTTCGCTAGTTCACCCCCGCAATAATAATTTATACAGAAGAAATGCAGGAACATTTTTTATAGCTTCAATGCCTTACGAGATCATGTACATGTCAAATACGCTGTATTTATATTAACCCAAATGGAAAACTTCGTAACCCCCAAAGGGGAGTTACATTAAGGTCAATAAAAAAAAATGCCTTACGAGACATTCGACCAATTTTTCAATGTAACACCCTGTATGTGTCTGTAGTTGCAACGAATCAGAAACACGAAAGGATGCATCGGTCAGTCAGATTCGAACCTGAAAATTCCGAAAGTGTAGTTCCACTGTGCACAGTGTCCGAATTTCTTGAGATTCGCGCACTTCCCGTCGTTAACATTACGAATTGAGGCCAGCTGACGGGAGACGTGGTCATTTCCAGGTACACGGAGAATATTTAGCTGACCCGAAGAAGCCGACGGTGGCATATTTTTTAGCAGGGAACGTGGCTTCCATCCGGAAGTCGAGAGCAGGGAATTTCGCTTTTGAAAGCTTTAAAGAGTTAAAATTATTAATTCTCTTATTACAAACGCGGGAAGATTGTGCCCCGGGGGAACGGTAAAGCTAACATCGCGTACGAGAATACGCGGAACGGTTTCGTTTGAGGCTGGAACGCGGCGGCCGGTATTCCGGCGAATAATGAAAGAGGGCATATGAAAAGTGTAACGAAAGGAAATTTATTTCTCCGTGTGTAGGTGTAGTCCGAGGATCCTAGCTTAGAAGATACAATGCAGTTTCTCCTATTTCCTCGAAAGAGAAGTTTCACGGCGGAGAAACGATATTTTTTCCAACGAGCTGCAGCCACACTTTCCCCATCAATCTTCCTCGTTGCGAGCACACGGTCCGCCGATACAGCGCGGCGGATTCGAATCCACGGTTGAAAAGAGGAAGAAGAGGAGAGAGAGGGAGGAACGCGACGTGCGGTTTTTCCATCGATAAAAACTGTTTCTCTCTCTCTCTTTCTCTGCAGCCGCCGGTTCGCTCGAGCCCAGCGAAAGAAACGAGGAAGAATGGAAAGGTGGTCGGAGGTGTGGCGAAGATGGAGGAGAGAGATATATACGGCGAACGTCAGTCTACCGGCGAAACTTTGCTCGGCTTCATTCCCGGAATATCCCGCGGAAACGGAGGATTAATTCTCTGCCGGAAGTTTCTGACGTCTCGAACCGTTCGAACCGGAGAGAAGCGTTTAAAGTATTATCCCCGGGACGGTTTCCCGATGCTCCGGGGTCGGCGACGTTGTCGGGAGACGACGGAATATCGAGGAGGCGAACCGCGCCCCGTGATATCGGCCAATTTATTCGGGAACAATGTTTTAAAGCCGCCTCTACCGTGTCCCGCTGGACGAACGATGGGTATTTCTTCTGGGAATGCAATTTGTCCCGACCTTTGCCCCGATAAAACTTCTCCCGACCAGTGCCGTGGATTTGTCATAACATGTACTATGTACCTTCGATCTCTCGCTCCACCGTCAGCAGATTTAATGAAATACGCCCATGCCGGCTTCATTCTTTTTCCAGCAGATGCAAACGCTCCCACGGAATCTTCTATCAGCGATCGCCACCCTTAACGTTCTCGGGATTAATCATTTATTCTCTGCGAAAGTGTGTCGAATCGGCACTATATTAAAAACGAAGATCATAAAAATCATCCTTTCACGATAAAAATAATTTATGCGAAATAATGTGGTCGTTCCATAACGTTTGGCATTTGGAATTGATGCAGGTTACAATGGGGTGGTTCTGTTTTCCATATTAATATATATGCGAAATGAAATTTTCGTGTAATTGAAAATAATACAACAACTATTTATTCCTGTCATAAATACATCAAATCCGCAGTCTACGTATCTCTCCCATTCAAATCAGAACCATTCATCTTCTTAGAAGTACCGAAGAGAATGCAGCTACCTACGTATTTCGAATGTCATTCTCACGAATTTATAACACCTGGGAACACTGTGCATCATTTTGCTTCGATTGCACTCGAAAGTTGAAAAAGATTGACAAGAGATGACGAATGTTCCGGAGAGCTTTTAGAAACACGCTCGCGTCCCATATCGAGAGACTCCGGTATAAATTTTGAGCGAGCCTGCCAGTCAATAGAAAATTGGGCACGGTCGTTGAGAAATGTCCAGTCGCGACCACGCGACGCGACAAATTGCTTTGTTCTTGTATTCATTTTTCGGGACAATCGAAATTTTTCTTGGCATTATCGCACGGGACGTGCGTCGGCCCGCCTCGGCCCGACTTTCTCGTCGACTATCTCCGCCGACACACTCTCGCGCGACCTCGGCACGTGTTTCCCGGAGAAGAGGAAGAAGAAGAAGAAGAAGAAGAAGGCGGTCCCCGCAACACAGGTTTCGAGATGACGAACAGCCTCAACGTGCGGTCCCGCTCGAAGGCTCGTGATATCGCGCGAAATTGTCTTCGTGCTCGGTTTCTGTCGAGCATACTCGAGGAGACATTGTGCTCGCGTGTTACGCTCCGCGACACAAACAAAATATTTTCGCTATATTTACTCGGCGAATTCGATTTTCCGTTGAACTTGTACGCGCCCGTTCTTCTTATCCAGACGAAGACCTAGTTACGCAATTTGTATTATTTTTTTTTTATTATAGAAAATCTCATATGAGATTTATTTCGACGTGATGGAGAATACAATGCGAAAATTACAGACTGATGAAAATTTGTACGCAGCAGAATATTGAAAGTACAAAAAACATTATAATGAAAATATGATAACAAAACACAGCATATATTCTTTTGTATTATTTTCGATGGTCTAACTAAAACGTTACCCTAGTAGCATTGATGGTAGACATTTTATTGATTTGGAATATAATAATTAACAAGTTTTTAGAGGTATCAACGTTTCTAACGTCTGTAAGACGTACGATATTTAAATATTGATAAACATTGGTTGGGCCAATGTAGTATTATCATACATAAATTTCATTTTAATTAACCAATTATAATAATCGTTGGCCGAACGATGGAAAACCACCAACCATATTCCAACCAACTCCCTTTGGCAACCGTTGGCCAGCGGTAGTCAACCATAAGTACATACTACTAGGGTAGTGATTATATTCCTTTGAACATAAAATTTGAAGTCTTACAGAAAATGTAGACAGATGAACGTAATAGCTTTCCGTGCACAACTGGGGCAGTCGCTGCAGATTAACAGTAGACGATATTAATTATCGTGCTGCAGCTTCTGGGCGCGTATTTAGAAGGCCAGAGGGACACTGGGGTGTCGCGAATTCAATTATCCGAGTTCAGGAGGGTGATTAAACAATTTTCAGTTCTGCTTAAGCTGCCCGAAGAAATAGTTCTTACAAGGGATTTAACGCGACACCCCGGCTATTCCATTTTATTCTATCCCGGGGGTGCAAAAACCGCGTGGCGGATTAACGAACGCGGAAACACCGTTGGGCACGCGTAAGTCACACTTTTAGCGGGTTAATTAAAAGGTTTTTCCGGTTGAAAATCGCGCGGGCATCGCTGTGTTCCGCGAAAACTGGGTGGCAGCCGTTGGGGGCACCAGAGCCGCGCTAATAAAGGGTTTTTGCGGGGGAAACGAGCTCGAATTATCGCGGCCATTTCCCAGCGTCTTCGCGGAGTGCCGTCTTCGCTGGAATGGCTGGAAAAAGCGAGCGATAGGCCGGGGGCAATGGCGACGATACCGAGCTCATTCCTCTTCCAGCGGGATAATGCCAACCCATATCCGGCTGGAACGTGCGAATCCCGCGACACCTGCGTCAGACCTCGGACGGATGATCGTGGCAATCATCGAGGAACGACGATTGCGGACACGCTCGATCCTCTTCGCTCCGGCTTCCAGGAAATCGGTGTCACGTGAAACGTGACAGGGAGGACGGGGTCCGCGAAACTCTTGCTGAAACGCGGCAATATTTGCTGCCCCCGGAGCGTGTTCCTTTGCGCGTAATCTCTCGCTGGGTAAAACACACGGGAAACTGTATCTCCGGCGGCTTTTCCTCTCGCAAGGGAACATTTTCAAGTTTGTTTTACATTTTCCCTGGTTAGACCGCACGATGTGTATCCCGGTTTATTCTGTTTCTCTTCCGGCTGCGAGATATCGCTCCACGCACCCGCGACACTGTTATTATTCTTAATCGCGAAAGTATGAGAATATTTTTCTTGCTGTACGAATAATTAATTCAGATGGTGAAATGAAGAGACAACCAGCTGAAAGGTATGCAATTATTATTGCGACTGGGACATCGTTGCACTGTTAGCGTCTGCCGTGTCTTTGTTACCGAATACCAAACGCTATCAAGGTTATCAATCACCACTGTCTCCGGTTTCACAAATCCCCAGAGGATGTTCATCGATCCGCGTCTCCCCTATCGCAGAACATCCTCAAGAAGGTCCATCGGTAGGAATTAAAACTGGGCGGCGGAGGGGTGGTTAATCGAGCGTAGAAGTAGCTGGTTCGTTGCAAAGTGATTTTCCAGGATCGTGGCCCTCGTTCCGGTCGGAATAGATGGAAGAAGACGCCGCTTGAGTTCGAAAAGATTGGCTAGAATTTTTCCGCGAACCTCCGTTCCCCGCGACCTCTAGCCGGCGGCCGAGCAGGCGGTCGAAATGAGACTCAAATTAAAAACTATAAATCAGGCAGCAGAGGTTACGCGGGCCTGAGTGTTCGCAAGGGGTTTTAGGGGGTCGGAGATAGAGAGCGGAGACGGATAAACGGGGCGAAGAGGTGGGGGCCGGTTGGCGTGGGGGTGGAAAACAGCGACGACGAGCGTCGCGGTGCGAATAAAAAGCGGCTAGAGCAACGGAGGCGGGGGTGGGACAAGTGGAATACGAATATCCGCATAGGTAGACGACGCCGACCTAGAAATATTCTCGAGTGCCGACTCTGAAACTTCCACCTCCTCCCTCCCTACTGTTTTTCTTTCTCTCTCATTCTCTTTCTCTGTTTTTTTTTCTCTCATTCTATCCGCGTGTCCCTGGCTGGATGCCGGGGGTTGCGAGTATTCCGAGTTCCTCTTATCGTTCTTTTACTTCACGTTCCGCCGTAGTTTACATACGCGGCAGCCGGAGCATCGTGCGGGCCAAGTAGGTGGTATTGTTATTGCTTTCGCAGACGAGGCGGACCGCTTCGTTACAACGTGTACAAGTGTTCCACCAAACTTTTCTTCAAGAAACAAAGGCCGGGGCTAGAGAGGAGCGGAGATATTGCGGCCTCCCCCTCTGCCTTCTTTAACCTTCCGCAGAGTGCGTTCGGTTTTCAGAGATACGTAACAAGCAACTGCGGTGTAAAGCTTTCCTAAGTGCTCGGCTCAGTTCGAACGACTGTCGAATGTTGAGAAATAAACTATTATTGTTCCTCTTCGTCGATGATGTATCTTAATCCTTTGCGCTCGAAGCTACTACGACTTCGATGATAAAAGACTCCACAGTTTCAAATACTTTCGGATGTCCTCAAGGTAGCAGATTTCACAACGAAGTTCAATCGCCAGAAGTGGAGCGGTTCACGACAGAAACGCAAAGTGGCAGGATTGATTAAAGATTAAAACTTCGTTTCGAATCTCCACTGGGTCGACTTGCTGACCAAAGACCGGGATTCTCACGACTCCGAGAAATACTGGATTTACGAGGCGGGTAAAGTAGAGGGTGGAGGAGGCCGTAAAACCGGCCGTTTAACCGAAATTACGGTGATCGATCTCGGCGCAATAAGAATCCGCCTTTTCAGCGAATTACTTTTTCCCGTGCGTCGTTCATTTTCGTCGAACGAAAAATGACGGGACCGGGGATTCGATGCGGCGCGGATACGCGACGCGTACGGGGCGTTTACCCGCTCGTGAATGCCACCGTAAAACGGCGCGGCACCGTTTGCATTCTAAGCCACTTTCGCAATCAACGGGTCAATTACGCTCGGCGTCCAGCCGAACGTATTTCGAAGCTTGGCTAACCCGGAAACAGGCTCGACCCGACGCGCTCATAGACCGCATCTTCCGGCAACGAGTCGCACGCGTTGCTGGACTGTTCGAAGAGCTATGAATAACATTAAGCCTCGCGAGCCGGGCCGCGAGAATGCGTCGCGGAACAATGTCAAAGTTTAAACGGAATTTCAATGCGGCCGCCGGAAGGTATACATATTTTATCGCGGCAGCGAAAGAGATTATTGCGCTGCCAGTAGTCCCGCGGATCTATCCGTGAATATTTAAACTTCCATTTGGGCGCTACCGCGTTCCATTCGAGCCTCGGCTTACCAGCCGCTCTCGATTCTTTCTCAAAAGTATCCAATATCCTCACGACCGCGGTTATTTAATCTTGAAACGAAGCATCCGTCGCTGATGCCGACCGAATCATCGTTATTTGCTCCCCTGGCGATGCTTCGCCCTTTTTCCATTTCAATTATACCAGCAACGTTTTATTCTAACGAAAAAAAGGAATAAGACGTTCGTCAAATGAATTTTCTCTTCTTATACCAGTCGCAGCTATTTCTTAGATTGAAGCATATAAGTGGTGGCCAGTTTCACGACTATACGCGATTCGTGAGTAGTAACAGTTTTACCATACTTTCGATCAACTCGGTTCAACCGCATGCGACTTTTTTATTCCTCAAAGTAAAACATATCAGCCGATAACGATAACATCCTTTTGAGAACAAAGAGTGCTTACGACACTGGTTTACATAATTGAAACGATATAGATAAAAAATAGAATTTTGGAGGTGACGATGCAGATTTCCAGCAAGATTCAAATAAATAACTCTTTCTGACAATCGGTGCGTGAGCTTGGAACGCAACGAGAGAGGGATGAAGAATGTTTTACGAGCAGCAGAAAGTGGTGGTGCTGGGTGAAGCAGAAGTGTTGGTCATTAATGTCTCGGGGAATTAGATTAATTTCGGCGAAAATCTCCGAATCCCTGGCTGATATCGCGAGTCGGCAGCGTCCGAGGGTGTCCCAACCCTTGGCTTGAAGGGTGGCGATAGATGAGCGAGCCAACGGTCCGGAATCGAGGAAGAAGTCGCAGGAGGACCATTTCGAGGCGGTCTACTAAATTTCAGCGACACTAGGCAGCCAGTTTTCCCCTCGTGGAGGCGGTGGCGAGCGTCGTCAAAGACGCCCAGCGTCTGAGCTCTCGACGCCGCCCCCGGCTTAACGGTGCCGCAGGGTAATATATCGCTCGGGTCCGGTATTAATCACTTTTATTAGGTTATTATAATACCCGGCCGACTGGCTCTTGGTTAAGGCGCAATTTATCTCCCGAACGATGCATATTTAACGCGAAGGCGCCACTCTTCGTTCGCTATCATTCACGCGCGGCAATCTCGCGATCCCGCGGCAGCGGTGAAGAGAGAAAAACGAGAGAAAGGGCTTTCTCTCGAACGAAGGGAGAGAACGAGGCGGAGGGAAAACACTCCTCGGGATACTGGCAGCTACCAACGCGGCCCTCTGTATATCGCCAACGCGATCTACCTTAGCGCTAACTACGGTCGACTGCTTCTTTCCCTTCGCCTTTCTTTTTCCCCACCGTGTGCACCCAGCTCCTTTCCCTCCCTTCCGCCACCCTATACGCGGTCGGTTCTTTTTATACCTCTTCCCCGTTCGCCGACACGTTGCACCGATCAACTATCAATTACCTGGGTCGGTGCACCGGCCACACTGAGCACGACCTGCTCGGAATGCACCTTCGAGCAGGGACGATTCCTGTCGACCGCAAATCGCGTCCCGGAGAATCTCGTGTCCCGACCGCTCGACATTTGTCCCGGCTTATCAGTGTCCAGTTCCACTGCTCCGCTACGATACCGACACCCAGACCACCGGAAAACTAGCCGAGACTGCAGACTCTCACTTCAGTCGTGCAAAGTTTCTTCGGCGAAGTGCAAGTGAAGCAAAATACGTACAGTACCGTCCACGTAATCTTGAGGGGAGTACGGATTTTTTTGGAAACAAGAAATAGAATATTTTTGATTTTGTGACAATGATCCGCCAATTTGATTACAGATACCTATTACATCTGGTTGTTCGAATTGTGCACGAAATTGTTCGTTTTACATCAAACTGAACAGAAATGTACCAGAAAAATTCCACCGTCGAGGGAGAAGTCGATTTTAACAAAGTTTTCCGGGTATTATCCTGATTTCAGAAGTTGCGCGACGAAGGAGGACGACGAGGATTTGTGTCCTGATGAGTATTTTACGATGATACCCGGGACGTTATTCCATCGCTGCCGAAGTTTCCGCAACGGTATTATTAAATTTGTTAAAAGTTATGACCGACCCTTGCCCTTCCCACGTCATTCTTCCGCAAGGCTGCATGATCGATGCGGCGGACGATGCAGATCCGACAGTTTCATCTTGATAGCAAAATTCCGGATCCAAAAAGTACGAAATTGAAAGATCAGCATTTTACAAAGAAATATCGAAACCACTAAAGGCTCGTTAAACTCTCGATCGAACGCGCCTCTGAGGCGCCACTAAAAATTGCTGTACTATTATTTAAATAATTGTTTACTCTATCAGATATGTCAGTATCTAATCAATTACTACACATTTAAGTATCGTATGAGGTATTATATCAATTGCATATTTATCAAATTGAAAAAATCATAGAGAATGGAAATGTTGTAGGTCAGAAGAAACGTTTAATTTTCGAGTTAAAATAGCTCCGAATACAATTAAAAAGTTGATATATAAATTATTAGAAATGGCGTCCGTCATATCTGGGACGTTTCCTCCCCTGTGAGCCGGCGATCGCACTTCGGATCACACTGCCTCGACCTGATCACGGTCGGCCGATAACCGCGATCTCCAAGTAAACAATTTCCTGCTCGAACGAAGCTGCTGGAAGGTAATAAACTTTTTAATGCAAATTTCCTCGCGGTCGGTGCAGCGTCGCGCAGAGCGGAGCCGAGCGGAGCCGCGCCGGGCCGAGTCAGGCTAGGCAGAGCCTGAGTTTACGAGCGCGAGGAGTTTTTCCAATAATTCCTGCCAGTCCGCTTCCTTCCATTTCCCGTGTTCAACGATGCATCCCGCCAATCAACTATCAATTACGACGATCCGCTCGCGCACTCGCCGCGCCGCGCCGGTCAACCGGGGAACGCGCGGGTTCAAGCGGGTAGGTGATTTCCGCGGTGTAACGGCCCGTAGTTAGAACTTTGTCGCAGAACGGGGACCTGAGAGAGCGGCCGAGAGAGACCGAGGAAGATAAGCTGATTTTCTTCGGGCTTGCTCGTTGGTATGCAACACGGGACACCGCGAGAGATCGACTATCGATCGAGCTGCTGCGACGAGTCGCAGCATCGTGTCGCCTCGAGTTGTCGGGATGCACGCGAGGCTGCGATTTACAGCGCGCATAATTTCACGGCGGGCGCACGGCAGGTGCGAGGCGACTGTGAAATTTCAGTTTCCGATAGTTCGCAGCGCCGCGTTCTGCGATAATGGCGATCGTAACTCGATTTGTCGCTCTTCTTTCCACGTGGCCCGTTACAGTTGCTACGCTCCGCTCCGCCATGCCATATCGCGCCGCATTGCGCGATACCTACCGAGAGCAACGTTTTATTCGAGTATTATTTGTTTCTGCACCACCGCGAAAAATTGTGCATGGATGCTCGTCGTCGGCGGTCGTTCCTGAAAACTGCTTCGAAGCATTTGTCACCCGGAAATACTCTTTCGATTTCATCGAGCTCCTCTCGAATATATGTCTTCGCAATCGACAGACCTAATTCGTTCCCACGGTGCCTCTAAATTCGTCTTTTATCCCTGTTGTTACTATTCGAATCTATTACAGCCGTCACTATGCATGAGCTTTATCCAAATTTGTCGAAATATAATTCCGAAACGTCAATTTGTCTAGAACCGCTCTTTTTAACGGAAGATTAAAAACTAAGAGATAGTTGGAAATTGTTCATGTACACCGACGATATGCACTAGGAGATATACGGGCAGCAAAAATGCACACAATTGTAAGTTTGCGTGCGCAGAGTTCTTATCCTTCGCCCGTATTTTTATTGTAGGCTTTCCCGGATTATAAAGGGACTCGTTCGACACCAAGGGCCTCCATTCCCATACTATCCGGAGTACAAAACTACAATTAATGTTATTGGCGCACAGGTTCGATCAATTGAAGACAATAAGCAAATTTGCAAAATATCACATGAAATTTAATTCAACGTTTCGGTCTAAATTTAGACCATTTTCAAGAATGTAAATTTTCCGTATTGCGTCTGTAAGAATTTATACAATTAATTAATAAATGGTTAGGCAAACGCCTTCCCGAACAAGCAGAAAACACTAAGGTATTAAAAACGAAAACAAATGTATAAACTCACTTGCTTAGAAAAATGTACTAATTTAAATTCTTAAGAGTCAAGGAACAGCATGTTGGTTCCATGCCGGCGACATGTGGACTGAGTAAACCGTGAAGATTTGAAACGACAACGAATCAAAGAACTATGTATTGGCCAATCGATAAATGGCGGCAAATATGAATCCTTTGAAGTCACCCAAACAACACTGTAGTTGTTGAAATACCAATATGAGTGCACCAATAACATTAATTGTAGTTTTGAACAATTGTCGATCGAGATACAGAGAACTATCCAGAGTACAGTAAAAATAAAAGATATATCTTTCAATTCCCAATGACTGATAAAAATAATGAAAGCAGCTGAGCAGTGTGTCGTATCCTGTTTTGCTCGCGTAAAGAAGACGAAAGGGGATAGAAAGAGAATTCTGTTTTGAGAAAGGAGCGCGTAAGAGGATACAAAAGCTAGACAGGCTGATCAGAGGTACGCCCGAACTCGGACCGAGGTGTTTTATATGCCGGCTGATCCTCCGTCGAATGACGGGCGTCGTGTCACCTGGATCGCGCGGGATTTCCGGTGCACACGCGACACCGTCGCGTCGCGTCGGCCGCGATCAATCGACTTTTTCTCTTTGGCGCTGGGAGACGCCGCGACTTGCATCGATAACCAATCCCGGAGCCTTGGCTACCCTTACTTGGAGAGCTCGCGATGGATAAGGCGTTCGACGATCCGCGGCGACAGAGGATCCTCGAAAAATCGTCGTGTCTCCACCGAACGGCTACGATCCGGTGATCGAGCGCCTTGTCCGATCGATGCATCTCGATTCGCTGCCACCTGAGACCGTCGCGTCGTTTCCGCATCGAATGCAACGAAACGGAATCCCATTCCAAGCCAGGTGCTCGTGACGAAATCGCAAATACGAATCAGCTTGGAAACAACTATTTACGGATACAGCAATTAATATTAAAATAACCTTCTTGTTTGATACTACTACCGAGCATTTTATTCGTTCCGATATATACCAAAATGTTCGCTATCATTCTAAAGATCGTTGGTTGTCCCCAATCGGTGGACCGGGTTCGAATCCCGACGGGGTAAGAAATTATTTTTCTTCGTTCATTCTCAGTTAAAATTTTTTTTACTGAAACAACAAACAAGAAAACAACAAAAAAGTAAAAAATTTTCGCGCTCGACTTTCGACTTCGGTCACATCGACTTCCGACTCAGCAAAGAAGTGAAACTTGAAAAGCAAGACGGCTCGTTGGAACAGAGTGAACAGTCTTCTAAATTCGGTGACAAGATTTTCGACGCACTTGCAGTAAATCGTCGGTTTCGACGTTCTATTTAATTTGAAATTATCACCGCAGGACGGTCTTGGATTCGGAGTCCGGCGTTGAAAGTATGCGATTCGGTTAGCAGCGGCGGTCGCATCGATTTTCTTCGGGATTACCGGTATTTCCATTTTCCGGCGGCGACTCGTGAGATGTAACACCGACCTACGACAATCCCGTAATCGAGCCGGTCGAATAATTCTGGCTCCCCACGACTCGTAAGCCATTCGAATGGTCCTTTGCCTATCGAGGCGATAGCCTCTTTCGCGGTGGGAGGTAACGTAATTTATTGCATGGCTTGCCCTTAAATCTTAATGGGATTCGATTAAAGACGACATTTCCCAGCGACACCAGGAGAAACCCCTACAATGTCTGCGACCTCCGCACTCTCGTACCCCGTCGGCTTCCGCCACCGGTACCGCTCGATTCACGATCGTATTTCCATCCATACACCTCGTCCCACGGTCTTGAGAATTCCGTTAAGAGTCCGGGCTCTTTCGTCCACCGTTTTACCCGTCGTCCACGATACATGACCCCCTTTTAAATTCCGTTTCGCGGCTTCTCCTGCCGCGATTCTTCGCTGATCCTCGATCCTGTTCGCGGAGATCACCGTATTCCGAATGGTGCACCCTTCAACAATGTTTCCCCGTAGATTTTACAAATTGTCCTAAAAGTACATTTCGATGCGATTAAAAATCCTCTGTCATCTAAAGTTTTCGTAAAATTGCAGCGAGGATCGAAACGAACTGAATTTTCGAGAGAAGAGGTCAAGCAAGATAGGACGATTCAACGAATTCTTGTGCTCCGGAGTTCGCAGCAACATTAGCTTTTTGAAAAAGCTTGCGTTCGCGCGTCATTATGGACAAAGACGGGACAACGACTTCGCTCGAAACTCCTCGAAAACACAAACATCGAAGCTCTAGGAGGAATCTAAACGCGAGGACCACCCCGAGGATAACGGGAAGTTGCGAGCGGAGTTTGGTGCTCGCGCGAAATGGGAGAGAGAATGCAATTTCGAATTGCATTTTTACTCGAACTATTCCGCCGCGGAAGTTTCGGATGCATGTACAGAGTCAGCAGCGTCGAGGCTGGCCAAAAATCGGGGGCGGAGAGGCCCGGCAAAAAATCCGCTCGGCGAGGACGCGCGGATTCAGCAAAGCTTTCGGTGCGACGCGGCAGTGTCGCACGAATTGAATCGTGCTAATTCGAGCGAGGCGCGCGTGACCGGCATACATTCGGTTGTCGGCATTCCCGCGGAAGACGTTCGGCCGATTTCTTCGAATACGATCGCGTCGCGCGATCCTTCGGGATTAAGTCGGGAAGGAGCAGGTGTAATCGACCGTTTCCATGCTGCCGGCGAGACCTTACCAGGTTATATTCCGGCTGGGATCGTACGAACGCGGAAGCGTTTCGAAGCGGCTTTTTGCCGCCTTCCTCTCTCAGCATTTCTGCTGTCGCGGCAAGGGTCTCTCTCGTGAACCTGCTGTAGGTTCCCGGTGGAATTCGACCTGCGCGCAGGGAAATGAATGGCTCGCGCTCACCCGTCTAACGGGTACCGCGTTTTCGAACGAATGAATCACGATTTTTCGTCGATCGGACGCCACACGGCCAAGTACATTCCCCGTATCTATGCTAGAATCTAATTAGCGACGCTGGCGAGTGAGAAGAAGCAGCTAGCAACCGCCTCGCCGCCTCGCGCCACGTTGCGCTGGGGCGTGAGTTCTCTCTGGCATTAGGAAAATCGATGAAACAAGAGAGAGAGATAGATACATAGATAGATAGAGAGAGAGAGAGGGAGAGAGAGAGGAAGCAAGGGAGAAGGAGTGGAGAGCGCAGGTTGGTTCGTGATCAAGCTAACGATTCAAGAAATTTCGTTCCTCGGAAATCGTAAAAACCACGGGAGACCGAGGTTCCCAGTGAAATCTCGAGTTCCTCTTTCTTCGCGCGTGGCGTCGCGTCGTTTCCAAAGGTGCTTCAATCTCCGTGAAAAATAATTTCAAGAAAATGAAGATTACCTTCGTAACAAGCCCCATGAATATTCACGGGGCACAGTCGCGCAATCTCGCCGGCTCGCGAGAAAGAAAACAATCCTGTTCTCCCTCTGATCGTTTCGTTTTCCGTGGCGAAGGGAGAAGGCGGCGAGAGACAGGGAGGGAGAGACCGTGTTGTGTTGTCCGTCGTCGAAGCGAAGCGGAATAACCATGAATCTTTAGCCGGTACGTTTCGAAGACGAAATCATGGCATTAACCATCCCGCGAGGGGATCAGGAGAAGCACACGGGGCCAGAATAAAGCGGGTAGAAACGGATGGCTTCCGTTCCAGACGGACAGGCGGACAGGCATCGAGAGCGGAGCCCGGCGGATTCGTTGATTGGCTACACCGGCGGAAGGATGAAGCAACGTGGCCGGTAGCTACGTCCATCGTTGTTGCAGCAACCGCTTCTTACCTATCCCCAGCTCCTCTTTCGACAGCGATATACTACGTACCGTTTGTATAACCCCACCCGGCCGACTACGTGCCGGTGGCTTCCAAATAAGACACGTACAAGACGCTCCAATTTCAGCTGACACCTGCGTTTCACGCCAGCCGTGAAATGCTTCCAAAACCGCGTCCCTCTTGCTTCGACCTCCCACAGCTTCCTCTCTCGCTTCCACGTTCTCGCGAACGTCGCCGAGGATGATACACTGCCAGGACGGACAGGTTCCATCGCACACGTGCGAGGGCGACAACCGGCCAAGATAAAGATTGCAACGACTGCGAGCTGATACTCTATCGTGCTGCATGTAGCTAAGAAGCCTTAGGCTAGGTGTCAATTTGAAAATTTCTCCTTAAACTGAATACACTGATGTCCCAATATATCAGCCGTTCGATGAAAATTCGGTGTATGTCGAAAAGATTGCCTACTGGATATCGAGAATAAAGCAAGTTGTAAGTAATTCCTCGATTAGAAAACATTGTGTTAAAGTAGAGTCGACTTTTTGAATATTGTAACATGATATTTGGTCCTGTCAGGGTTTCAAATTCATTTACCAATCTTCTTCCCCCTCTTTCCATTCTCACTATCGCCTTTTCAGCGGGACCTACTGTTTATGGTGGGTTCCGAACCACCTGACTTTTTGAATAGATTGAATCGATTTTTTAGTCCGTAGATAGCTACTGAAGGTACTAATCAAGTACAGGTACTAAATTAACAGACTCCTACGAGCACTCGGAACTGTGTACATTTAAGTTGCATTTATGCCCATCTCCACTGCAGTTTGTTTCGAACTAAGCGTAAGACGGTGACCATGGACGCGGAAAAACTTCGTGCTCTTGTTATTGCGAAGAATCTTACAAAAAAGGAAAACATTGAAGCCACGGGTGCTGGGTAAAGCCGCGAATTCAGCGTGGAGAGGGACTACTTTGTTGCAAGTTCGTTTAATATTTTATTATTTTTATCGCGATTACGGTGCTCTCCGTTCTTTGTGTCCCATAATATTGTCTTCTCTTCGTAACACAGTAGAACTTCGTTTATTCTCGCCTCGTTTGAACAAGTTTTCGTTTTGCGTCGGCTATATGAACTCATAACTGAGTCTCTGTCATCCGGTTATCCCAGGTTACTTTTACTTACACGAATGGACAATAGGTGTAGCTTGACGAATTAATATTAAAAGAAAATTTTCATGTATTTATAATAATGAGCAGGTGAAACATTTTCTTTTTTTATGATGGATATTGTATTATGTTAGAGATTTTACTGTAATCTGCTGGTGATTCAGACCCTTTAATATTTTCCATACCATGTTCAAATTATAGAAAATAAATGAAAGTGTATCGTGTCTAATAATATGATAGTGTATAATCAATTTTTAAATATTCTTAGAGTAAATTGAAACGGTGGTTCTTAGAGCAGATTCTACGATGCTCCATTATACCGAATGATGCTCGCGGACAGTCTGAACGCAGTGTTTATGAGAAATAGTCTGGGGAGCAGCACGCGATAGTTTCACTATCAAATGGACACCTAGCTTAAGTTTAATCGCGCGCTAGGATTTAATGATCGACGGCGGCGCGGAGAGACCTTTAATTCCGAAGATCGCGCCGACACGTCTCTATCTCCCTGGCCAGGTGAAAGGTTCGTCTGATGAATATACCTGAATCCGCAGACGAGCAGCTTTCGAGGGAGTGGCGGACTCTCCTCGCTGGTCGGATAGGTGCTTTATTATTCTGGGAATCACGGCGTACGTGTGGCATTCCTCTGTTATTTCCGACTGGCTCCTCTCCACCCATCGTCGTCCGATTATCCGGCTCATTAAAACCGTGGGGGATTCAGACTCACAGACGGGCCCGCACCGCAACCGAACCGCCGAATGACCGAGAGAATCTTCGGATAACCGGAGCATCGAAAGAACCGACCACCTTCCGCGCTGGAATGAAACATTCAACGGGGGGAAGATCTAGATTCAACTACCTCCTCCATGCATAAGGTATTTGAGGCTTTTATGGACCATTTCCTTCCCAATGTTCGGCTGTTTCAACGTTTCATTGTTGCTCCCGCGCCGCGTCCCGGATGGGTCACGCTACGACCGTCGCGTCGGTGCGGTTTTATTAGTCGGTCGATTAAAAATTGAAGGACACGCCCGATAAGGGGGATCTTTGTCGGGGAACCGATATGCTGTCGGCGAAGGGACAACTCCGTGACTTCGTTAAACTTCGCGCGAGGAACTTCGCCACGGACGATGTCCGCAGTTTCTAATCGGTTGGACAGTTACCGAGAGTTCAGCGGCCGAGCGGGGAGAGACTCGATATCAATTATAATTTATGACGAGCTATTTTGGGAGAGTGATTAATAGGGGAATGAAGAGAGCGTGGTTTCACGGAATACAGGCAATATCAAAAAACTTCGCCGGATATTCGGCTTCTCCGTGAATTGGCAATTTACGGGGTATAGCCATATAGAAAGTTTGGCCAAATGATTGCATGAACTCCGAGTGGAAGTACTTTTCGGCCAATCCGAAAGGCTTTTCGCGATATTTTACTGGCGCGGCGCGGCGCGGCGCGCGGACCGTGGACATACAGCATAGTGCACGAGAGAGCCACGGGGTTCGTGATCAGACCGCTCCCCGTCAGGCGAACCAATTTTAATCAGAACTCGTCCGCGCTGCGCGTCATTCGGAACAGTCGGCATTTAACGATGCTCTTCAAACCGGCCGATGTGTACGTGCGCCTGTCTACGCGTGTACCGGGCTATTGCAGCGTATCGAACAGCGTGAAGTGCATCAGCCGCTCGATTCTCGGCCGCAAAATTTGCCCATTTGCAATTCCGCGGTCCATGGACCGACTGTAAGTCGATATCGCGCCGTGACCAGGCCTGCATGCTTTTACGCTTAATTCGATACCAATAACTTAATTTTTTTTTTCAAACACGCGTGTTCCGCGCGTTATGCGACACATATGTGCCGCCCTATGTACTTTTATTCGTGCAGGTGCATGTGCATTCATACCCGAGTCTGTGTACCAAAGCTGTCCAATGAGCATCGAGATACGTACCTGAAATCATAAATAAATCATCGCGTTAAATTTTGGAAAATTGGCAAGAGACTAACAGATAAACAGTAGTATTAACACGTTTGTCGCCACGTCACCCATATCTGGGTGACGGGTATGCTTACATGGGGGCCCCGTTACCCAAATATGGGTGACGCTCTTCTTGTTAGAGTTAATTAAATATAGGTTATTATACATTATATAGGATATACAACATAAATATATTAAAAACACATTATACCGTTCTGCGTACCGACAGTCGAATTTGGGCACGAGGGGAAACTTAACGAAATTATGCTGGGCGACGAACGTGTTAAAAAGAATGTCTAGACCTTAGGATTCGAAAATAAATACGAGAGCTAATTTGTTTTTACTACCAGTTTCCTAGAAGAAGAAGAAGAAAATCAACGTTGTTTATTTTATGTCTGCAATTACTTTACTGTCTCGATCTAAGTCAGAATAAAGTAAAATTGCAAATGGTCAGCGGTCGTGAAAGGAACAAATTCGATGCAACATGAAGGCTCGCAGTATTTGTGGTGCAAGCGATAGCGTATTCGTATCAAAGCCGAGGTATTTAAACCATTTCGTCCTTGCCGAGGACTTTGATCGGGGCTCGTGTCTGTAATCCACAAACACCGAGCGCGGAGATGAATCGCGGGGCGCATTGTGCGTGCGCGTACGCAGCTGCAGAGCACGCGTCTGTTTGCGCGGGCAGGTGGGTCGCGAGACCGCCGCAAGACAATACTGCAACGGGCCAGAGTCATCGTTAATTAGCGATCCTCAGCCCTCGGTTAAGACGTGTGAGTGACGGTTGGACGCGTGTACGTGCACCGTTCGCGAGCGTGTACGTTTCAGCGAACAATGCTGGACCGAGTCAATGGCTTGTCTTTTAAAACGATGATTGCGGACCTCCACAATCGACCGTCCGCCCCTCCCCGCATTCCACATTCAGCCAATCGCGTATTTATGAACCGCGTGTACCAACTTCCTTCGAACTGTGTCTCCGTTTTTTCTTTTGCCAACTGTAAATGGTTATCGGTTAATTAACTAGATAATTAAAAGGAGGAGGGATGGCGTGCGATGTAACGTTAAAAATATGACGCGGCCGGGCTGAAAGCAATCGCATCGCAATTTTCTCCGATTGTGGCCGCCTACGGCATTCAGAAACTGTATTGTTATGAATTAACAACGTTGATACACGCGTTAAGCGACGAAATTATTCTATGTAACATGATATTTGGTCGCCTCAGGGTTTCAAATTCATTTACCAATCTTCTTCCCCCATTTTCCATTCTCACTATCGCCTTTTCAGCGGGACCTACTGTTTATGGTGGGCTCCGAACCACCTTTTGCCAATAACATGTGGAAAACACCCGGTTGGGTCACTTTCCGGTTTTTTTTTTACCAGACGGTCACCCGTCCAAGAGCCATTCACGTTCCACATTGATTAACTTCGGTGATCTTTTTTCTTTTTTAAGTTTGAGCATTTTGAAACCCTACTGGGTATATTTTGCTTTACATGAATAATATAAGTAAATACAGTAATGCGGAGTACAGGAATATTACAGTAAGAATTTTCTAATAATACAAGTGAGTATAATAGTAATGTCCTTTAGCGCTAAATACGTTGTTTACAACTACTTCGGTGATTTAATGAGAACCGGTGCTTTCAACGGGACTACGGTAGTTGGCTGCGACGAAATTATTAATATTAATTTATCCTAATAATGTATCGCGAGAAAGTTGCAGAATCCGACGTCTGTATTTAACAAAGAAATTCAAAGTCAGCAAACTGATGACTCCCACCTCTTTCTCGTGGCCTGTATGTATTATATTTGATTTCGAAGGATGGCAGGACAGTACAAATACGAAAATCGATAGACCGATGGGGAGTGGCATCGATACAGTGCCGATAACCGGACAACGCCACGGAGACGACACAATTTCAGCCCTTCAGCGCTAAGGGCTCGAGCAAACAGTGGTGTCCGCGGTTCCGGCGTCCAACGGCGTATCTACGAGACATGTAGCCAGCGCACGTAACCCAGGAGCGCCTTAAATCACGTTAAATAGAAGGTAACTAGCGTCGGTTGTAGCTGTCGTCAGGCCTTTAATCCTCGATAGGTCTGTCGATAGAGGGTACAGCCGAGTGACTCCTCGCGATCGATCGTACGCGGTCGGGGCCACGACGACGGAAACCGAAAGATTTACGGCCGTTCGATTTATCGATGCACACCGACGACGACGATCCCACGGAGCCGGCATGGATGCACCGCGCGTTGCATACAGAGACGCGCGCGCGCATTCGCGCGCCCGTTCCATCCACACGCGAACATAGGGGAACGAGGAATCACCGACGAGCAGATTCGGCCCGGTCGCACGTAACGCATTGATAACGAGAGTTAATGTAGCGAGACGAGGATCCTCCGACGCGTTCCGAGTCCTACGGAAAGTCAGAGCGCGGAGAAACGGAACCGTTCTCGTGCCGCTCAATGAAACGTGCTCGTCCTGCCGTCGTATTTTATACGGCGCACCGATAACGCACCGGGCTAACCGTCACGTTATGCTCCGCGTCGCTCTGGTTATCCCAGTCCACCCAATAACCGTTTCCTCCTTGAATAACCGCTACCATCCGCCGACCAATGTCTCCGGACCACGTTATGCTAACGCAAGCTTTGCGTCGAATTGAGTGAACCACGAAATCGCACTGCTCATTATCCTAGGAAGGGTCAGAGAATAAATAAGCGTTGACTGATCTCAGCTTTACCGAATCAATTTCGTTTCGAAACGAGCAGAGACAAGTTTTAACGAGCCAATCGAAGCTCAGATTCGATGACTTCTTGAGACATGGAATTAAAATTGCACTGGTACGACGACGGCTCTATGCTCGTATCTAGGCCTCGTGACCGGCCCAGATAGCTATCGGAACGACAATCGCTGGCGGCAAGGTATTAATTGCAGCGTATAATCGGCCGGAGTACCTGTGCCAGTATCGATACTCGTCGCGACCCTGTCAATCATTGGGCCCCGCGTGGAACCAGCAACGGGCGAGCATTGTTTCGCGTCGAACAAAAGTCGTTCGACTTTTAACCAGGCCGACGATAGATTGGGCGAGGACGCGCGATCCCCGGCCGAGCTATTGATCGAGGAACGGAGACATTAGCGAGAGACGTTAATACCGAATTGAAACGGAAACCGCGCGGCTCCTTTGATCAGGTCGGATGGGAAGTAGCTATCCTCCTAGCCTTTACCAGGCCGTAGCCTGAGCATCGATCAAAGACAGAAACGGAACGTTGACGGAACGATTGGACAGATCGAAGGTACACAGAGACCAGACCAGAGCAGACCGAGCCAAACGCAGGCTAGGCCAGACCAGACACAGACCTCTCACGTCGCCCAGTGCTACCTCGCAACAAGCCAGACTCGCAATATCCGGCAAACGTAGGAAGGATCCCGCGCTTTCTCTTACCGGCGGGGGTTATTATCGTTGCACGGTGTGGAGACGTGCCAGCAACAACGCTATCCATGACAAGCCCCGAGACAAAAGGAACCTTTCATCGTCGAAAGGGAGGAGCTTGTATACCTTCCTGTGCCCGGACTGTCTCTCGTCTTCCTGTGTAATCGTTCCGCCGCGGTGGAAAGGATGATCGCGTGTGCCACGCGTTTCCGAGCAGAAACGATCGAGCCCTCGTAATTCTTCCCGCGAATTGCTTCTTTTCGAGTGCTCGCGTGCTTTGTGCTCGCCTGTTTAACATAGTCTCTCTCCCCTCCACGCCGCGCCGCGCCGGTCGATGAGTCTCCGCGCGATCAAACGACCAGGAATCTAACACCCCGGCCCAACGAAACCGCAAGAATCCCGCACGCATCTATCGTCGCGGAACCTTCGAACTGGGATAAAATTATTCCTCGGCCGGGAATCACACGACACGGTAGTTAGTCACTCGAAGTGGCGTGTTGTGTCCGGCATCGCTTCTCTCTCTCGTCCCGAAATTCTCTGTCCTCGTCGAACCAAAGGAATTTGTGGTCCCGTTGGACTTTTCAACCATTAGTCTCGGACCGTCTCGGCACGTGTGCGCTCGGAACGAAGCGGTCGATTCAGGAAGAGCAGGAAGACCAAAGAGACAGGTGGCTCGAGCGTATTTATACGCCGGTTTTGCGTGTGACGGGAGCGTCTAGGGAATTCACGGCAAGTGCCAAACAGCGTGTTTCTGGCGGGCAGCGCGTTCATTCATTCCGCCGGCCGGACCCACCTATGAATAGACGCTATTTAAAGGACACGGCCGGTTACGGGGCGAGAGTGCAATGGCTCGCGCTTTCGAACGCCACGGAATTCCCGTCTTTCAAGCCGAGTTTACGCGACTACTTTTCTCGAATTTTACGGTAGGGAGAACCGTCAACCAGAGACCCGTTAGACATCGTCCCGTGTGCTCTTTCGGACGAGATGAGTTACGGGACGCGAGACCCATTCGTTCGGCACCCTGACCCTTCGTTGACGCTTTAATGCGCGTAATGGGCCCGCCGTGGCCAAATATTCCGCGCATTTTAATTGACCGTACCAGGCATCCGAATTCCCAGGTGCTCCGCGTCTGCGCTCTGTCGCGTGGTTCCTGTTTTCTGGCTGCGAGAACGTGTATTTTATTACCCGGACAATGATCGGGCTGGATATTTCTGAGCGGAAACCGCGCTCCCCAGACGAAACTCGCCGAATTTAGAAGAGCTGAATGAGCGGCCGGCTGTCTCAAACGCCTGTACATTCTTTGGAATTAGGTGCGTCATTATAATTAGATGCGTGTTACGATTGGACAGCAGTTCTTTAGAAAAAAATTAAAATTATCTGGTTCTGCTTGAAAAAAATGGAGCAGACTCGATTAGGATTAAATATATATGTATATCTTTATTGATTCCCCTCAGAGTTACAATCCTTTTTCAAATTTCCCTCCTTTTAAATTCTAGCCTTATCTCTAACTTATGATCTAACTACTGTTAGCGCGAAGCGTTACCGGTCGTAAATTGTATTTCGCGCTAATCTCGTAATCGTTATATTTACTTGTCGCCTGAGTTCGCTCAACTTAAAAGTGTATATGTTTCTATCTAGCGTATGTTTTTCTCACTCTCTATGTATTGTCCTCTGTCGAATCAGTCTAGTTCACACAGTCACAAATAAAATGATAGCTCTGAAGACAGACGCTGCTAATTACCGACGGTGTCGGGTAATGACGAATCCGCGCAGGTGCATTCGACTTTCTTCGATCAGGAGTCTGGTCGATTTCCCGGTCCAGTTCCGCGGTTCTAACGGGCGCAATCAGTTTTTACGGAGCGGTCGGACGAAGTTCGAGATGATCGAAGTAATTGCACGGCGCGCGGCCGGGCTTTAATTAACTTCGGGCGAATAGAGCGGCGCTAAACATTCTTTCGGAGATCGGTGCCGAGACGGTGTTCTTGAGGCGTCTCCTAATTGCAGCGGCGCGAGACACACGTCGAAGCTCGTGCGAGACCAGCTCTCGTACATCCGCGCGGGCGCTCGCCTGTCCGCGAAACGTATAATTTACCGGGGCTAAAAGGAGCACGGGGCAAACGGTCCCGATGTATTATCTCGTTCCGCCCCGGCACAATGGGCTTTGTTCGCGAAACTTTTGAAACGCGGAATCGAGCCGAAGGACCACCTATTCCTCGCACCCCTTGACACCGTCGCGAGGCTACCGTCGTCGCGTCGCGACGCGCGAAGGGGAGCTGAAATTCGCACAAGTAAGCGAGTTAGCGAGCCAGAGAGTCGGCGAGATAGTGAATGTTCGTCGCCATTCAAGAATAGAAGGCCAAAAGGAAAGACGAGAGCTGAAACTCGTAGCTCGGCGAACAGCTCGAGCAAAATGATGTTTCCCTTGGGTACATTGATGGACGAGATAGGCCTAAGTACCTTCGAGTGGTATTTTCTGCGCAGGATTAAATCCTCTTTCCTCCTTTTACCCTCGCCGAGAACAACCGCTAATTCACACTCCGCGACAGAACTATAAGACACCTACGATCGCTGAATATCGTGTCGCGGCTCTGCGATTTTGTTTAATCTCCCGAGTGTCGTTAGCGCTAGCAATAGAAGTAATTTTCGAAGTGAAACTTCAGCGGAAGTCGATGTTACGGAAGTCGAAAGTCGGCGCGAAAATTTAAACGGAGAATAAACGGTGAAAAATAATTTCTTACCCGACGGAAACCCCGGTCTACCGCTTGTTTTTAATTTGATATGGGTGTTGATAAATGCACGCAGTGGTACAGTTCAAATCAACCTATTCTTTACTTCCTGACACGAAAAGAAGCTGTTTGCTATACGAAATCTTATCGTCAACTGATCCAAAGAAAACCAGGGTCCCCTTGTATGTATCTCTAGACTGTTTAGGTTAGGCCCCACAGTCCGGCTCTTGAAACAAAATAACAAATGGGGCACTTCGAAATCTGTGTTTAGAAACGATTGTGAGATCGGAACTTCGTAATCTCTGTTTATTCATATGACTCCGACATCGTTGGTTCATTTTCGACAACGAACAATAAATTCATTGTGCTGGTAACTTATTGTATGTATGTAACATGATATTTGGCCCCCTCAGGGTTTCAAATTCATTTATCAATCTTCTTCCTCCTCTTTCCATTCTCACTATCGCCTTTTCAGCGGGACCTACTGTTTATGGTGGGTTCCGAACCACCTTTTGCCAACGACACGTGAAAAACACCCGGGTGGGTCACTCTCCGGTTTTTTACAAGACGGTCATGCTGGTAACTTATTGACAATCCAACATTCTTCTTAATCTTTTGTAGAGACATCGAATATTTAGCATCGAGAAACTCGATTCTGCAATCGCTGATCAATTAGACTGCTGCGATCAGCATGATTCGCTTCGATAAGAATCGCGGCCGGTAGCGAAAGAAGTTCTAGCTTCCAGGTAGCGATCGGCGCGGCACGGCGGTAGCGTCTGGGTTCAGCCGGGCGTATCGCGTATCGGAGTCAGTTTTGATGTGTTCGGCGCTACCAATAGAAACCAGTTTGTACGACTCATTCGCGTGGTCACGAATAAAGTAACTTATCGCACGGTGTGTCGTACAACCGGGCAATATATTTTCGTGCGGCTGGGATGCCGGTCGGGGATCGCGTCGGTTCAAAGCTCACGAACACGCGGTTCAGTAATGCCACGAGAAGCGAGGCCCCCGAACAGTCTTTCGATAACGGTAATGGAATGCATTCTGTCCTTTGCTGGCTGGCTGGCTGGCTGGCGCGATCCCCGTGCCGGCTACCGGTAAGGAGCGAACTTTATCGAGAGGCAGATGAGAGAGTTACCGGTAACGTTTGTACGTCCGCGGATACCGATCTATGGAGCAGATCGTGGTAGCAGTCTTTACCTCTACATTTCCCTGGGCCCGTTTCCAAGCAGCCGCGCGCAGTCCACCGTTACAGGTACGACTCGCAAGCCTTTCGATCGATAAACCGGACCGAATAAATAATTGATAATTCCGCCCGTGGCGGCTGTTAATTGCGGCTATAATTAATTCGACGTTTAACGGTGACGGATTTTTTAATTACGGTCGAACGAACGCTGCCGGCGAACTACGCCGATATGTACTCCGTCCTCGTCCACCTCCTTCTTTCCTCCTCGTCGTCGTCGTCGCCGTCGTCGTCGTCGTCGTCGTCGTCGTCTATACCAACACGCTCGATATCGGACACGAATCGTGCATGCAGACTGCACGAGCACCAAGAGTTCTCTCGAGAACGGTACTCCCGACCGAGTCGGACACAAATCTTGGAAACGTCTCGTGGAATCCGCGGTGCAGCCAGTCAGCGTATTCCTCCGCTGTATAGATATTTAGACGTCGACGAACTTTTCGGTAAAGCGATTTGCAAAGGTGTGTACTCTTCGCGGGTTGGGAGGCGGCGCGCGCCCCGATCGTGTGGCACGCTTCCAAATTCGATAAGGATCCAGCAGACGCGGAACGAGGAACGGGGCGAGACGCGGTCCCGGTGCGGATCTCCATGGCGAAAAGAAAAGCAAGATGAACGGGCAGATAGAGGAATTTATTGCCATCCTAGATCCCAGACTTCGCCCCGCGACCGATAACCGATTCAGAACGATTAAAAGTAAAACCGACCACGGAAACGATCCCGACGAATATGTTGTAGATTTAGATAACGCGGCTCGAGAGAGAATGGATCGGCGGAAAAACGATTTCGCTGCTCGGAGAGTAATGGCCAGTTTTTCACGAGCTCGGAAACTGTTTTCTGAAATTAATAATGAAAGAGACTGTGCTATCGTACATCTCTTATGTTTTTCTCCAAATGTCGCGAACCCTTGCAGTCACCCAATCCTTTCCGTTATGAAATCTTTTAGAAGATGTATAGAGTACGAGAGAATCGGTATCATTAATATTTCTCGGTATCATTAGTATTTTTAATCAGTGAACATGGGATTGGTAATATTAAAGGACCCCGCACTAATAATATGGAAAATCTATTCCGGTTAAATCAGTTGGATTTTTTCTATGTTGTAGCTTATGATCTACTAAACAAAAGATGTAATAGGCACAAAGTTCAATAATGGAGAGTTATCGAGTTATAATCAGTCAAATATGACAAATTCGTGCTGCCGAATACTCAAATCTCGGGAAGTATTTATTTTTTGGAAAAATGTTTGAAACAAAAATAGTACGGTTTCACAGAATCTGTTAGGTGGTGTCATTATTTTTTTTTTTGAATTTCGAATGATCTTGAAAAACAATTCTGTGAACTGATGGACGCTATACATGTACGTAGAAAGTAGCATGGTGTTCGTACGAACGCTTCACTAGATTGGCATCGATATTTTACGTCTTTCGACACAGTTTCGCGGTTCCGCGAGTGTCGGAACAAAAGGATCGACGCGGGAACGACCATTTATATCGTAAAAAGAGAAAATAAATGACGAGCGTCCCCTTCGCGGAGCTGGCGCAGTCCCTGGATGATTGTCTGCGGCCGGTTTCCGGTATATCGGCACTGTATTCGGTAACGAAGAACGATCGAGGGAGGAAGGAGAAGGAGTTTCGCGCGTTCGCAAGGGGTAGAGAAAGAGAGAGCCGTCATATTGACGTACATGCATTCCGGTCGGCGCATATTTGTAATGCAAATCTTCTCGGAGGTCGAACGTAGTGGTGGCGGCGGGTTTGGGGGAGTTAGCCGGTGCAGATAGAAAGGGCCGTCCATGATATACACGCCGATGACAAATAGCCAGGGAGAGAGAGTCCGCTCGGTGCGGTTCGCGCACGATATTACCGAGGGCTACGCCCATACATTTCGCTCCGCTACCACCGCCAACGTCGACCATTGGATTTCCTTCCGTTTTCCGTGGAAATTCTGCCCCGCATCCACCCCCGACCCCGCCACGTTCCCTTTTCTACGCAACCTAGAACCGGTATCACCGGGTCGCGAACCCATTGTCATCGCCTCTAATTGAACGCCGCTACGTTACGTTTACTTCCTACCTTCGAACAAACCAACGAAACGTTCGATCGCATCCACTATCGGTCATCCACATCGACGATCGGGCCATCTTCGACACGTGACAGTTCCTTACGTAACTCCGGTCGAATCCACGGATTTGCTTTCAAATGACTCTCCGATTATATCCGTCACTTGCTCTACTAAATTAATCAGAAGCCGAGCAAGTTCGATGTCATACCAAGTCGTGGTATACGATCGAATTGACATTGATCAGTCTTACTTCTCAAAAATACCAAGGTTCGAGGGGAATAGTTGGTCGCGCGACGTGGAGCGCGTTACTGTGTCGCGTCTGTGCGAAGTGTCAGTCAAGCCTGTAATTCCATCACGCACGGTGAATTTGCTCCGGCGCGATTAACGTTGACCATGCAAAGTACAAGGAATCTCTGGGGTTCGGCGACCTTCCTTCCTCCACGGAGCCTTTCACGAGCTGCTCTGTCGTTTAGAACGGTTCGTTTGCGTCCTGATCGACAGCACATCCTTCCCGTGGACCGCTCTGCCTGTATCTTCGAACATTGCAAGGAGATTCCGCGAGCGTTTCTCTTTTTTCGTGTCCGATTCCCGAAGTACGGAATATAAATACATTCCGAGGGAGGTTCATTGACCCGGCTCCGTCCATTTATAAACTCTTTTATAACCCTCTCTCGAACGTCGCGCGCCCGTGACGCTTCATTTATCCCCTGATCAGTCCTACACACGGGGATCCCATCCCTCTTCTGGCCGCGCTGTGTGGCAGAAAATTATGTAAGCATCGCGTCTAAAAACCGACAAAAGGCGTCCAGCTAAACGCAGCGGCGGGGTATTGTCAAAGGGGGTGGCCGACGTCGACCCCTGTCGACTACCCCCTTTCCACCCTCGCACGAGCCGGTCGTTCGTCAAAGCCTCGCCGGCAACCCCTTCGAAAAGAAGGAAAGAGACGCAGGGGGTTAGGTCGCGCGCGCGTTTTGCTGCTAGGAACGCGCCGCAACGAAAGGATCCTCTCTTTTATCTCTAGACCCTTTCTCTTCCCGCTCTCGAGACCGTCGACTCTCTTGTTTCACCATGAAGATTCGAACCAGCGGAGCTAAAGGGCCGCGGCGCGCACGGCTTCCAGAAACAGCCAGGGAAAAAGGAAGGAGACCGCTCAAGACTGAGGGCTCTGTGTTTTCTCGACCACACGGTCACCGCCCATTCTAACTACACAAAGGTGCACGACGATGTCCATGCTATACACTATCTAGTCGCCAAAAATCAGCTCTCCGGACTCTACGCTAAATAATCGAATCCAAGAAAAGTACTGTAAGGAATAGCCGTATTTATTATAAGGAATCGTTGACAGACGTGTTTGTCACGGGCGCGTTCGTTTCGATCTGTCTTGTTTTTCTAATTCGTTGGCGACACTTGGCGATCGTAATTTTACAATTCTGTTGTTATTTTCGATTTTCTACTTTTATAAATTTTACTATATATAGGGTTGTCTGCTAATACATACATTCAACCGTATAGTTCGGCCATCCTGACGAGTAATCGTCCTGATTAATCACACAACAAGATGAAATTTAATACGGTTTTAACAGAAATACATACATACATTCAACTATACGGTTGAATGTAGCTTGTGTACCGCAACACACATTTTCCAATTGAAAGCGAAGTCTCACTCCTAAAGCCACAGCCAATAATTTCTTCAACCAGCCCACTCCTCTGGAATGCCAAAGGGTTCATTCCAATCAGCGATCGCCCGCTGTCACGCGACTAATTCTCCCGTAATTGCATTACACTCCGAGCATTTTATGTTTCCGGCAACAGTTGATATTCCAGAAAATCCACGGTATAACAATGTTAATTTAGGAATGCCGCGCGTTTGGAGGAATCCGCCCGAAATCATGCAGATTCCGGGCATTATATTATCCAAAAGTTGATGTAACATGCATTTGTGAAAGGAATGCGTATAAATATGCATTAACGTATGCATAATACGATATCCCGGTTCCCAGGGGAGCGTACGGAGAGCCGGATTGGTGCCTGCACATTGTCCATCGTAAATCCGTAGAAAATTTTGTTCTCGACCTAACGTTAACGATCTGCGATAAAAGAGAGAAGGACACAGAGATCGTTCTCGATTCTCGCGATCCGCGTCGGTGAATCCTGTGAATCCTAAACGCGACGGTCAAACTGTGGCGTGTTATCTGTCCCTCCGCCTCCTGTCAATCGATTTCCCACGTACCCAAACCCCTGCTATAAATGCAGTATTCGCTGTTATAAATGCAGTGTCCCTTAATACCTTGCACGGGGCCAGTTTCGCCGAGCTGTTGCACGTCGTTGCATATGGATACGCGTTTACTTTGTTAACGCGGACACGGCCGGAACGATCCGGACACGAAAGGTGACGCGGCCGACGATTTCTCTTTCTCTCTCTCTCTCTCTTCCTATTCGTGTCTCTCCTCGCAACGCGGTGCATCGCGCCGCGGCGGAACCCGCGGAGATACGTCGCGATAAAAAGTTCATTTCCGCAGCCGCGGCCGTATGTCGTTGCAACGACCCGTGGGGAAGGTCAGGAGGCGGCCCGCCGTGCCGTAACACCGCGTTCCTTTCTCCGTTCCGTGGAATTCCGTTACGATTTGCTCGCTGATGCCATCGCTGTTCCGCGAATCGCCGCCTCTCCTCGTTCTCTCCACTCGATTCGACATCGTTGTTCAAAAACCTACACTCCGTTTTTCTCAAGACTTGAAAGTCGATTCCGAGCGTTTCAATTATTATATTTACGTTTCTTACATGCGACAACGGTAAGGCGTAAGTATCCTGTTTTCCCTTCAATTTCTCTGTTTACCTCGCAACACTGTTTATTAGATCATTGTCCTAAAGAACGTTGTTCCAATTCGAGGCGTTAAAGTTCCAGGTCCCTACTCCTTGATCCTTCCGAAATCCTTCCGAATGGAACAAGTTACTTCAAATGATTTCAGGAAACGAGAACACCTGTTTGAACTGCTCCTCAATCGCAAACATTTTCCTCCCTACACTATTAATCCTTAGCACTCGAGTGGCGCCTCTGCGGCGCCACTAAAAATTGCTATACTATTATTTAAATAATTGTTTACATTATCAGATATGTCAGTATCTAACCAATTACTACACATTTAAGTATTGTATGAGGTATTATATCAATTTGATATTTATCAAATTTAAAAAATCATAGAGAATGGAAATATTGTAGGTCAGAAGAAACGTTTAATATTCGAGTTAAAATAGCTCCGAGTGCAAAGGGTTAATTCTTTTCTAAGCGTACGAGACATCACAGCGGTAATGTTTATTTTCAACTTCCTCAAAAAATGCAAGATTACGATTTAACGTCCACCATTTATAATAATTTCATTTAATAATTGTAAGCTGTAATTTATGTTACATGTATATGATATTGTATATTTATGTTACATCTATATGTATAATATGATGTATGCTATATAAACCAAACATGGTTTACGGCATTAAAAAATAAATAAATAATGATTTCAGGAATCATCCCTTTCAAGGAAGTACAATATTCTTGGAACTGCCTGTATGTATTGATATTTTCAAGATCTGAATTGAATGGTCTAGTAAAGGGACGTGTGTTGCATTTAGTGTAAAAAGAAGACGTGTCTCGTCAGGTTGCACCGAGTTCCACTGGATGTAGATCTTTTCGGAGAATTCAGCTCGTCTATCCCTCTTCCACAGTCCTCGGTCCAACAGGGCCCTCTTAGGCACACGTGAAGCTAAACAGATCTCCCTAAAGCTAAATAAGCCGACAGGCTCTCATCCAGAACGAAATTCTAGACTAAACTTTGCTCCCCACACTTGATATCTCCTTGGTCGAGAGGGACCGTCCGAGACCACCCAGCACGTGAAATTTCACGATACCCAATTAACGGGTAAGTAAGCGGGTTGTATCGGACCCGCTTCCTGGAGAAGGGGTCGAAGAATTCGCGTCCGACGACAGCGTTCCGGACGTTGACAGTAGTTCGTTACTCCGCCGGTGTCATCGCATTTTTCTTCTGGCGTTTCGTCGTCTGGAGCCCCGGGCGGAGCCGGGGGGAGCCGAGTTCGGGATTATTGTGAAGCCGATCTCGGAAGTAGTTAAAACTTGGGGCTCGATGCCGTCACCGGTGTAGCGTCTGCCGGCGACGGTACCTTAATATTCTATATCCGGCGATGTCCGCGAGGTAATTGACTTGCGAGAGGAGAAAGATCCATCCCGAGCAACGGGGTGGGGGATGAAGATCGCGGACAAACGGGGAGAATGAAAGTTGCCGGCCGAAAGGTATTTATATTGTCGCGAGAGGGCGGGCCAGAAAAACGGAATATGCTGCGGAAGAACGAAAATTAGGGCTGCTGGAGACGTTTGGACCGGCGCGAGGATATCTTCTCCGGAGGATCGTCGGAGTTTCTAACGGGATTAAAAAGGAGCGGCTTGGGAGGCCTGATTGAATTGCAACCGACACGGGAAGAGGCCTCGAGATAACGCTTGATGAATAAGTTATTCGTAATTCCGCGGGTGCGTTTCTGCGGCGGCGCCGGCGCGGGAACAGCTACCGCTTGGGAGGGGCGGTCGGGCATAAAATTATAATAAATTTGCCACTTTATGTAAAATTTAATCTGGCCTGATCACCGGTTATATTATCGTTTTATGAATAGCCCCGACCGTGTTGTATTTAGATGAGCGCGCGCAAGGAATAATGTCTGAATAAGTACGGGTGCACGCGTAACTATGAATAGTCAGGCGTTTTAATCTGCGAGATCACCGGTACTGGTTTTTCCGAAGGCAATAAAAAGTTTCTCAATTTCGCGTCATTAAAGCCGTCTAATGAAATGAGAGAGCCGTTCGCTCGCTCGCACGCGTCCCCGCGATACCCTGTACCCTAAGGGGATGGGCCGCTCGAAATTCAACTGCGAATACCGCGCCGTCCAGGTTTCTGGAGCGAACGCAATAAAACGATTCCTCGTAAAGCACGAAATGGCCGATGTCGCGATCACCGTTGTCCTTAATCTTCTCTTGCATTGACTTAAATGATAGATACAAGATATAAGCGTAGAAGAAAATTCGAAATCGTGACGAGAAATCAACAAGTTCCAATCGATAGTTCGGAGGGACACGATTGGATTATGCGGGGTTGTTCCAATTTTAAAACCATTTCCTGCTGGGAATTAATGAACAATCGCGAGCCTCGATTAATTTCGGCGAGTTTCCGCCGACCCGTTTTCATCAACGTCACTCGCGTCGCTTCTTGTGCCCGGACGACCAGCGAATCGCCGTTCCCCGGAACAAATTGTTATGGCCTCCGCGGAGTTGCTAAATGAAGACCCCTTACGAAATCGATCGATGACTGTCCACGGTTGTTACGGTAATTGCGTTAAGTTTTTAACGTTCGTTAACGATTTTTCTCATTTTACTCGTCGGGTGCTTGACCTCTTCCGAATGGCCAAGCGAGCGAAAAATCCTGCATTTTTTACATACCTATCTTTACAAATTAATACAATCATCCGGGAGAGCCCTACAATTAAGATTTCATTATTTTCGTTGAAGTCTATAAATAATTAATAATATAAATGAATTCGTGTTCCCAGGAATTCTCTGTTAATTGGAAGGATCTGGATATCTTGAATGTTGTTTAGTCTTTTCATTTTCATGAATGTAATCATGTTTCTCGAGCGTCGATACGTGTTAATTCGGTGGCGGAGGCGTGTGTACGTACGTTCGCGAGCCGCGGGCAGGTCTGGGATAATATAATGACCACTATTTACACAGCTGGATCCGAATCATAATCCCTAACCAACCGCGGACGAATGCGCCGCATGTTTGTTCCATTTACTCAAGGGTGCTCTTCGAGAAGGAACTTTACGACCGGCCTGAACCGCCACCGCTGCCCCGTTGTACGCGGTTCTCGGCATTCCGTTCTGTATTTCTGCAAGAAAGGGTCAGGACGTCGTTTCGGGGCGGCGGACCCCTTGTCCCGACGCTTTGTTAAGCACAATAACTGTGCCCGGCGACTGCGAAACTCTAATTGTTACTTGGCAGCCAAATCGGATGGAGGATCCGAGGACTTGGACACTTGGGTCATTGCATCGACAGGAGTAACTCTGAAGTGACGACACAGTGGACTCTACTAACGAATTTAGGCTACAGGCGACTTCAGCAAAGCTGTTTCCCCTACGTTAGTTTATAAATCACGAGTTTACATAAAACATTAAAAACAATTTACTGTCCTGTACCTGCTACTTCAACAAATGTACTTTTTAATCCTATACTTTGGCTCGTGTAGCCACTAAGAATTATATTTCACTATACCGTGTTGTGAACCGCTGGCTCCATAGATCGGAAACGGTGATATGTTACATACCTGAAACAGAAAATAAACAGTCGAGATTAAAATAAGGCAGACAATTAAACAGCTACGGAATAATTGGTATCGAGGCGGAATTAATCCTAAAACCAACAAGCCCGTCAATTATTTATCGAAAGGCGCGATTCGGCAGCCGGGATGATTACAGCTCGATTATATCCGGGGGTTCTAGTCCAGCGGGTTTAAAATCCGAAGATATACAGTAGCTGGTTGTTTGATGAACACAAGGAAACGATCAACAAGCGAATAGTTAATCGGATCGCGAAACTGTTTCGTAATAGTTTCCGGCTACGGTATAGAAAATCGGTGTTGGGCGAGTCGATGACCCAATTACCGCGTGCTCGCCTCGGGTCCACAATTAGAAGCCGACCATTTAAATCGCCGGGGGAATAGTATTCTAAGAGGGCGCGGTGTATCGCGATCATCGATCCCGAGGAAACTAGAGGAACCGGACACGAAGGTGGCTGTTTATCGCCCGAGAAATTCCTGTAATCCTGGTGACAGTAATCGTTGCGGATAAATTAGTGTCGCGCACGAAGTTCCCCTGGCCCTATCGTTCGCCGGTTATCAACGACAGAGGGACGGTGTACCGTGCTCGGTGTACAATTAAGAAGAGATTAGGAGTTGCTCGCGATCAGCGATTAACCGCCGCTCTGGAAAAATGAGAGAGAGAGAGAGAGAGAGAAGAGAGGGAGAAGGGCGCCTCGGTCGCGGAAGCAGGCTCGAGGATGTCGAAAAGTATTAGCATCGCGGTCGCTTGATCTCTAATTGATAGGCTCGGTACAAACAGGAGCGAGCGCGAAATCTCAATTACCGATCCCGGGTTGGACCCTAATTACGGTCCCACTCGGTTCCGTGTAATTAAAATCAACCGGTGTTCTCTGTGACGATTAAATCTTTCGACGGATGGGATCTATTCATTCCATCGAGTCGTGTACGAGATGAGCCTCGAACTGATCCGTTTCCCCCCGCGTAAGAGGAAGCGCGAACGTTTATCAACGTCATCAACGATATTTAACGCTCCACCGAAATTCGATTCTCCTGCGTTCGAAATATTAAACGAACGGTTAATTGCAGCCGGACGGCGAAAGAAGGCGCTGATGTATTCTGTCGGTGTCCTGTGCGAAATGGAATTAGTTCCGTCGGCTAAGACCAATTTTTACGATTACTATTTTCTGGTACTTCGTTAATTTTTGTCGACGCGTTTTTCGCCGTGAGAAGAGGGGCGTAGAAGGTCCGACAGTATCCTCCGACGGAACCCGATCCTTTAAAGTGCAGTAAAATTTACTTCAGTATTACTCCGGTCGATTTTACGATCATTC
The DNA here is from genome assembly GCA_916610235.2 of Lasioglossum morio. NCBI lineage: Eukaryota > Metazoa > Arthropoda > Insecta > Hymenoptera > Halictidae > Lasioglossum > Lasioglossum morio. The sequence continues at coordinate 18,390,336 of OU744323.1, read as the reverse complement.
GAGATCAGGAATAAAATCCGCCGGTCAGCAAGGCGGACGGTCTTTTCAGAGAGAAAAGCAGCCGGGAGAGTCGGGGTTTGCTTTTATTTTCGAGCTGGGGAACTTATATACCGGGGAGGCTTTTAAATCGAGGCCGCGGCTTAAGAAACCGAGCGTCGGTAATCCGTTCGTTCCGATGCTACCAAACCGAACTGGTTTCAGGCCGTTCGACGACGACGCACACACACACGCACACACACACACACACACACCTTCCCTCGTTCAGAGACGCCGGGATCGACCGTGCAATTTGAAATTCCCGGGCAATAACGGCTACGCTATCGCGATTACACCAGGTTTAATCGCCGCCCCGATGATCCTTTACGACGCCAGAGACCGCTGCCAGAAAGCCCGCGAAACGGCGAAGACGCGATAAATTGCGAAGGAGGTGGCGACCGAGGAAATCGTCGAAATGGAAACGAGGGCTCCCTCGTTTACGCCGTATCTGAAATTAAATATCGAATCGTTGCCCGCGCGATTCGAAAATACCGTGTTCCCATTATCCCCTCCTTAAGTCTCCATTCACACTCCATTCGATCGCCGTTCCAACATGGTTTTCTATCTCTCTATCGCGCGGAGTTTCATTATCAACTTCACAGAGTATTCTAGCGTAACAGGTACAAGAGGGCGATACCTTTTGCCTGTGTCCAATGTACAGCGCCTTAACGCTGCAGGGATGGCGATGGATTGGCAGTTTGTTTCTCAATGATCCACGAAATTATAATTTGTTTAACGGCATCATTAAAAATAGTGTACTAATCGAACTAAAATTTTGCATACGTCTTCAGCATAACTGTGGCCATTGTCTTTTGAAACAGCAAATAAAAATATAAAAATCTGGGAATGCGTTAAATTTACTAGGAAACGCAGCGAGTGATAGCTAACTGTACCGCAACGTTAGCTCCGAGCATCATTGTTCTCCGAGTTTAGGGTACGATGTTTCTCCCTCCCTCCGGAAACGACTCTACCTCTTTCGTCGACCATAATAGAGCAATACAGGCGACAAAAGAGACAAATATTTTCCTCGAATAGGCCGACCCGTGCCTGTTTAGGGGCCGGCGTAAATTACCCCAGGTGTTCCTTCCTCGATCTCTATTTCGAAGTCTAAAACACGCGATCATCTATTAGACTCGTACCGGTGTGTCGTCGTGGCGAACATATCCGGATCGGGCTCTAATGCCTGGAAACGGAGTTTAAGCCTCGTGCAACGGCATGACTCGAAAAGTTAGGGATGGCGGTACAAAAGGTTCACGGAGGAAAAGGGCGAGAGAGAGAGAGAGAGAGGGAAAGAGAGACTGGCACACACAGTTGCCGGGGGAAAAGAATCTACCTGTGTCGGCCCGGTGCTACCGGGAAAAATGCGTTTTCCATTGCCGAAGAAATTTATGGGCCTTGGACAATACGAGGACCGATGTGCTCGTTCCACGACAAAGCTACGCGTTCCGCTCTTCTTCCCTTTGAATTCGCTGCACGTTACCGTTCCTCCCCGGCGCTGTTTTCCCTTGCCCTTTTCATCGCGCCACCCGTCGTTTCAATAATTTCTGCCGTGTGTTTGCGTAAGCACGTCGCACAATGCCGGCGCCGGACATCTCAATTTTCCGTCGCGCTCGCGTCGTTACGAACCCCTCTTTTTTTCTTTTGGCTCCTGAAATTCATTAATCTAGTCCCGAGGGGATCCGACCAAAGAAAATCGAGTCAATTCTCAAAACTCGTCAGACCTTCTCGTGCCTCAAAAATTTAGACACAGAATCAAGAGGTAAATTTCTGGAGTAGTCTTCATTTTTAAGCCTCATTCATTCCTTGCGTCAATTTAACATACATTTCACCGCTGTCAATTTGATATTGAGGGGGGTGTTACGAATTAAGGTACGTTTCGAATATTCGAAAGATTATACTTTAAGGATAACATCTTAGTTAAGTACATACAGTGTATGGCACGAACGAAAGTTAATCAATGTTGCCGGCTACATATTAAAATGTACAAAATTACATGAAACTTATTTTTCCGATGTAAAGTGAAATGTGCAGGGTGATATTTAAAAAAGTCAAGATGACCTTGACTTGGCGAAGCGAATCGTCCAGGCAAAGTTGACACACATGCTTGGCAAATATTGTCCTTCGATAAATTGCGAAAATATGAAATGAAACTGAGTTTCCTCGGTTAGCAGGTTAAAGAACGTCCGCTTTAAAATGCAAAAAGTAAAATTGAACTGGCCTGGAGATATAGACACGTCGAGCGAGAGTCAGCTCTGCGTCGCTGTGTTTCGATTACAAACTCCGAATCGTGTTCCGGTGTTTATACACCGTGGCGAGGTGCGCCCCCGGTCGCATTAAAAAAGATGAAATATCCCGAACAGCGACGCAATGCGACAGCGTATCTTTTTGCGGGGGCGGAGGATCAAAGTGGGAACGGCGACGAAGAGGGACATGGCCCTTCGATCCAGACCAGTTCTATCGCGATTCTTCGACGAATTATGCGGATTGCGAAATTACATGAAACTCGACCGAGAAAAAACAAAGGGAGTTTTCAGCGAGAGTGTGGAAAGGTGCGAGTAAGGCGGGGGAAATAAAAAAAATTGGACCCCGCGTGCAGCAGCGAATTTATAGGCCGGCTCACCGAAACCGAGCGCAGAATTGTGAAATATTCGAACGCTTGCTGTAACTCGGCGTCATCGTCAAAGCGCGACGCTTTTTGCCCGACTCTTCTTTTTACGGCGTATCGGATTTTGTTGCGTTCCGCGCGTACCCGACAGAATCGTGACCCTCTTTCGATACCCGGTCAATACCCCCCTCGCGTATTTATCAGACGCACCAAATCCGAAAAATATAATTCGCGTCGATCGATCGACCGGCAACAGTTGCCCGAATTTAGACGGTCAAAAAGAACGCCGATCGACCGGACTGCGCCAGAAAACAACATCTGAAACTCTCGAAAAACGTTCGTACACTTTAGTAACCGTGCTGGCCACCAGAATTCGGCAGTGGGTTATCAACAAATTAAATTATGCGACCCGCAAAAAAATATACGCAGCAGGCAAAGCAGTATGAATGGACATCCCACGGCAACACACGTATTTCAAAAATTTCACGGCGCGCACGAAATTCCAGCAGAGATTTCGCTTGGAGTTTTCCTTCAATTACGCTCTGTCCTCGAAGTATGCGAACGTACCCGGCGTTTCCAAATTCTGTTGGAAAAGGATTTAACATTTTTAATTGGCGAATTCGTGTTTTATAAATGTTGAGAGGAAATAGAGATTTCTCTTTAGTCTGCCGGATGAGTTTTTGTTGTAAAATTAATGCACGTTCTATCGAGTTCTACAAACGTGAGAACGCGATAAATGTAATAGAAAAGATGTTTAATGACTATTATTTATTTGAAAAGAAAGTACACGACTGAAATATTATATAAGAATGATTAACGGAATCGTACCAAAGACGTGTTTCGTATCGTTACGTGTTTCGATCGTAAAAGACGCATCGCTACGCTGAACACATCCTTTTATAAACTTCTTAGTCAATTGTTTAAGAGTTTTCTCGAATAAATATTGATTTAAGAAAAATATATTGCAATCGCAGCATCGCGACACTCATGCACACACACATGATCCTCACATCAATATAACAAGTAACACACAAATAGAAATATACAAATCCTACATTCCTACATAAATGCATAAAAATTGACTGGCATAGGGGCTGTTTGATTGTCAGTATCGATTGATTCGGTTGAAATCAAAGTCGTCGGAATCCGGGGAAGCATCGCATCCAGACAGTTTATTCAATTTCACGGGCAACGGAGTCGCCGACTCCGGAAGATCCTTGCGTGGCGCTGGTCAAGGCAAAGTGGCTTACGGGGGTGCCCGTTGGGAGCGAGTAAAAACCGTCCAACTATCAAATTCCGTGGAACTGTCGTCGTGGGTACGATAAATACGGGCGGCTTGTCGCTTAATGCGCCTCACGGCGTATCCCCACAATTCCGTCGAAAATTCAGGCATTCAGGGAAGTCGCGTCACGTGGAATTGACCGTGTTCGCGGCCGGAAGGCCACCGGCGAGCTTCCGGCATCGAAATCGCCGTGCAGAACGATCGGGAAGGGCGCTCGTCTTCAAGAGAGAACGGGCCCTCGCTTGTCCCGTAACAACGGGCTTCCCTTTCTTGTCCCTGTCGCGTCGTCTTCTCTGGCCACGAATCGAACCCGCGGACGTGCATTTCACGCTCGTAGTTCGTGGTCCCGTCGCGTAATGGGTAATCGTAAACTGGCCAAGATTTCCAGTCACGTACGGGAAGTCCGTTCGAAGCGGCGCGTCTCGTCTCTCTTGTTTTCTCCCTCTACTCTCTCCCGGGGTTCATGCTATCGAAGCGGTTTAGTGCAGGCAGCAGCTTTGGACTTGGACCCCTTCGACCGAACAACCGCCGGAAAACATGCTTACTCTTCGTTTCCGCGGCTAAAAAAAAGACTAAAAGAAATCCACGTGCACGGGATCGCGCGACACTTTGCGGCCAGCAGTTTCTGTTGCTCGCGGTCCCGATGTTAACGACCGCGACACTCTTGTAATCAACCCCTGTTCACCGGATTCGTAGCTTTTATTGTCGCCGTAATGTGTAATCGTAAATTAGGCGGCCGGTTTCCAGTCACGTACCGGTTGACCAAGGCAAGATTCTCTCTCTCTCTCTCTCTTTCTCGCTTTGTCTCTCTTTCTGGCGTTGGAGTACTTCGTCCACCATCCCTCTTGCGCATATGGTTATCCACGTAGCCGAGGAAATAAGGAGAGGGATACGTCGAGGGGCTAAGGGAGATAAGAGATCGATGGAGATGAGCGCGCATAAAACGTGATCGGGTAATGCAATAGATGAGAGATCGATTGCGTTTTCATCCTCTCCGCGAGTCAACATCCCCCAGCGTCTGTCTCCGTCCGGCCAGTCCGGCAGCTTCGGTCTTTGTCCGCCCCCCTTCCTGTTCGTCTATCATGGTCTCCTTTCACCTTCATATCCGTACGTGACTCGTACCTACCGGGTAGTCGGGCTACGAGTACGTGCATCCTGTTATATAAGGAGTTTAAATTGAGTATCAATTTTCACCAGCCAACCAACCAGCCAGCCGGTGCGCGTGTTCGTGCTGGCGCGTTTCAACGCACGAGAAACAAGCCTGGACAGGGAAGCGACTTCGAACGAACCAACGGCATCTCGATTTTCTGGCTACCGATAGTTAAGAGAACGAATGCCTTTCAACGGTTTTTTCCCCCGTATTCGATCCGGCACCGTAATCAAACCGGCGCTGCGACGCCTCTTCATCGGATCGACTACAATCGTTCAATCACCTTATCTACTTTCCCAGTACGCGGGACGCGTTTCCCATTTATTGTTTCCTCTCGCGCTGTTTTCCGAGGTTTTTTTTTTCATTTGAATCGCTGACCCCGATTCTTCCGTTACCAGCGAGAGCGGCAGTCATTTCATTGAAATAGTTGGATGCGCACCGGCCCGGCGACTGCGGTCCTTTGTCCCCAATTTCAGCCGGGTTTTTATGCCGCCGCGTTTTTAAACCGCGTCCCGGGAAAGTTTGGAAAACATCCGAGAATCGAAAGAGTTGCCGGGAAATGCCTGGGATCGTTGAAACAACTCGGAGAGCCGTTTGTGTGGAGAGAGAGAGAGAGAGAGAGAGAGAGAGAGAGAGAGAGAGAGAAAGAGAGAGAGAGAAAGAAAGAAAGAGACAGAGAGAGCTAACGCAAAAATAAGTAGGCTAGGCCGCGGTTAGTTAGACTCTCTGCCAAAAATGGAGCCGGCTAAAACTGTTTCCAGAATTTAATACCGATTCGGCCCGAATGCGACTGGAGTTCAATGAATGATCGATCGGACTGCGATCGCCGTAGGATCGCGACTTGCCCCGTCGAGGAGCATTACGTGCGCGTAATGGTTCGCGAAAGCGGATCGGCCGGGAAAAAGAGTGTCGGTATCTGCTCGTGGCGATCTGCAGAAGCGCAAAGTGTCAAAGGAGCGTGGAAAAGTGTGTCACGCGAGCGAACCCCGGGCTAGAAGTTCACCATCACGGAAATTCAGAGAGCCGTCGCTTTCGCGAGCAAACAGTTGGGAAGCTATCGGCGCGGTACCTTTTCAAGAAGTTTGCGATTCCAGGAAGCGGCGTACGGAGTACAGATAATATTTTTCGCAAAATTAAAAATGTGCCGGCTATTAATAGTTTCTCGCGAATTCGAGGGACTACGAGAAGGGGTAGGGTACGGAAGAAAGTCGAATAAGTCCTTGAGGAATTTCCGTCGTCGTTGAAACGGGCTCGCGCGTGGTTCACGAACAAATGGCTTGGCAGTCGCGATATTTCACGCGAAGTCCTCGTTACCGAGGGAACAACGGTCACGGAGGCTCGTCGTACGCGACGAATAATCCCTCCCCCGTCACAGGGAGGACGACGACTCCTTTAATCGTCGCAGGAATCGTTTAATTACACGTTACGCGTACACGATTTCCGTGACGAGGCTCGCGGGGCAGGAATATGAGGAGGAGGGAATAAAGGCTCGCGGGAGTGGTTCTTTCCGATGGTGAGAGCTTTCAGGCGCTCTCACTCTCTCTCTCTTTCTCTCTTGGTTCGTGCCAGACGAACACGTTTGATCCCTTTCATTTGAGAATGCCGGGATAAATATCCCGAGCATTATAATATTTCTCGAGGGTCGGCCCGCGCCTCGTCAGGGGAGTATTAGATGGTCGCGGAGGGTCCACCCGCCTCCGGGTGCTCTCTCTCTACCCTCTGCTCCCTCTGCTCGCGTGTCCTCCTCCTGCGCACCCGCTCGCGGAACCGACGTCTCGTTTAGCCGTTGCCGCGGGACAACGGCGTGGCGGCAGCTTACCATGTGCATTTTAATTACGACATTAAGTCCCGGGCTCGTTCCAAGCAGCACCGAGAGTCCAGCCTCGACTCGTGAAAGGGAGCTGGGTTGCGCCCGGTACCGGCCGTCAGGAAAATGGCGGAACACGCACAAACCGTCTTCACGAATTCACCGAACGATCCCGCCAACACTAACCAGCGTTGTTTCACGAATTTTTCAAAGCACGTCATTCTATTTCGAACGAAATTTAACCCTCCGTCTACACCCTTATTTTTATCGATGTCTCGTTTGGAATCATATCCAAACGTACAAGGTAGTTCTTCTACCCTCCTTAAAATTTTCAAAAATCTTCCGAGGGCAAAGTTTTGATACAGAGTGATGAATATTGTTTTCGAATCCACCACATACGTAGCTATGACGTTGAATTAGAAAGGCAACAATGATATTATAAGTAGATTCTGGACCTTTAATAATATGTAACAAAATTACAGATAGTTTCAAGTTATCAGGAGCCAGTCTGTGCAGACGTTTGTATTTTTCTGAAGCCGAACGACGCATGTAATCTGGTATAGCAGCCGAGAGGTAGCTCGAGAATCATTAATATCTCAGACAGAGAGCTCGAAGAATCTCGGACAGACAGAATAGCAAACCAGTCTCATAATTTGCTTTCCACGGGGTTCATAGATCACAGATTCCCGGAAGCCTGTGAGTCGAGGACACAGGCAGTTTCGCGTAATGGCCCACAAAAGGCGCGAACCGAGTGAAGTTTAAAGAAACCTCGGACCCCTTCAGATATTCGACCAATAACGTGGCAGGGCTGCTTGTATACCGGCAGCCGGTGAAATCGGGGGTAGGAGCGGGTGTGGAATCTTTATCGATGGCCCGAAGTCGTCCTCTCCGCTGGCCGTGTGTACCTCTGGTCCTCCCGTTCGTTTGAAAAGCAATACAAACGCCTCGAGCTAGTCGGCACGACACTCCTCTCTGGCCTTTTTCAGCGCAGCCGGACCGATGGAACGCGAAAAGGGGAGTCGAAAGAAACAGGCAAAAGGCAGATCGTGCACCTCATAAAGTGCCGCAATTTCCGACAGGCATCGCAACCGCCCTCCTCCACCTCAGCAAATCGAACCCGTACCCCGTGCGTGTATTTTAAATCGCGAGCCTCGTCGACGGTTCTTGTTTCCCGAATCGTGCCTCGAGGAAGTTCCTCGTTTCGGGCCAATTTTCCGTGGAAGTCGATCCATTCTAAACCTCCCTCGAAGAGGTTCTCGTTACCAGATGTTTCTTCCTGTAAACGATTTTCGTCGAAATTTCGTCCTCCGGAAGATGGATCGGTACGTTCGAGGAGCCAGCCAAGAGCGGCGTGATGAATGAACAGGCATCTCTTTGGTCACGTACTTTCAAGTGGCTGCTCATCTTTGGCCCGAGTTTTTGCGCCGCGAGAGACAGTCTTGGAATATAAAGCGGAGCTCTCGGGAGATGTTTTTCTTCGTTATTAGGCTGACGGATGGCGTCTCGAATTTCAATCCGAGTCCGCCAGGACACCACGAACGCGCGCTGCTTCTATCTTTCCCAAGGCCTTCGTGATCCTCCGAGCGCGTCGATAGTTATCAAGTGTCTACGAATGAATCGCGCGTTCACTTTATGCTCTATCCAAGATATAGGAACAGTGGCGTGACAGTCGTTCGACGAATACGCCTATATCCGCCCAGGCTTCGAACATACGGTCGCACGAGATCATGCTATTCTTTGTGCGAGTCGTCGAATGTATTTTTTCGTGGCCCCTGACTTCCTGATCGCTCCAAGAAATAACGAATGCGTTTTACATCTACACCGGTGAGAATTATATTTGAAAATGGTACGAAAAACTCGGCACTCTGCAAATTTTGTTGAACCTAAACATTCTTGCGTAAAGTTTTCGCGGCGAGCTTCGAGAACGTTCGCGCATTGATAGGTACGGCAACGTGGAATTTCGTTGGCTCTTTTCATCCGTCTCGTTTCTACCACTCTTTTTTAATAATTAGTGGCATCGTAGGAAGCGGTGGAGGGGATTAGGGAACAATGAGAATTAATGAAAAGGGCAAGACGAGGGGCGCGACTACGCGAGCGAGGAATAATTTCGATGGGCGTCGAGTTCACGTTGCGAGGGTAACACTTGTAATTTCGTTCTCGTTGGGAAACAACTGCCGGCATCCCGTTCGTCGTTCTCTATTTTTCCGCGGGCTCTTCCTCTCGCGCGTTTTCCACCCTCGTCCCATGCAACACTGCTCTCGTGGGCAGCGGCAATTATAAATTGTCCGTAATTTCGTTTACTTTGCCGCGGCCGTGTCTCAAAAAATAACACAATGCAGCCGACGCGCCGGTTCTCGCGGATTGTCTCGTGCACGCTAATTTACACCATCGTTTCGCAGAATTTCTGGCTGACGAATGGACGAGGATTCAGCGTACGTAGAAGCACAATTAGATCTGCATTATTCAAACGCGTTCCTTGACCCACGAATTGAACATTTATAGCGACAACCACTAGTGAAACTCGCGGAAATTCCGCTGAAACGATGGCTAGAAACGAGAGATTCGAATAAAAAGATCTTTAGATTTCAAAAGAGAGGAGGGAAGTGAGCTGTGCGCAGCGGCCAACTATGTAAATTCAGGATTACATAATTAAACAGTTACCGCGAGGTGCTGGGAATTCTGTTCCTAGTAATATCTACCCTCTATCCCTTATCGCGCCGATACCGCTTCCCCTCACATAATTTCCGCGTTACATAAATTCACAAGTCACGGTTTAATTTCGAGTTACATCTCGCGCCAGCTGGTGCCCTTCTTTTTCCACGGGGTCGTTCTCCTAATCGCTTTATATTTGTCAGCAATTAGAAAAGTGTGGGAATCAGCACTGGCCGCTGTCGACGACGGCCGGCTGCCTCTCGAGGAATTAATTATTAATCTTAATCCAACTGCACCGGTCCGTTAATTCTTCCCCTAATTCTTATTTCAGTAGAACGCGGTAAGACGTGGCTGGGCGTGTTAAAAATACATTAAACCGTGACTGTTGACGGTCCCGCAGAGAGGGAGAGATAGAGAGAGAGAGAGAGAGAGATAGAGAGAGAGAGAGAGAGAGAGAGAAGAGAGAGCGCGGTCCATTAATTATCGAGTGCATTTATCGCCCGGTCGGATTAAGACGTCGCGATCGCGGCCGAAGCCGCCGTTCGTTTCCCCGGTGAGAACAAAATTCCATTGTGTGGAGGATGCGCGTTCGAAATCCGTGTTCCCTCGGCGGGGCCCGTGAAAGGACCCGCGAAAAGGAGCAGCGCGTTGGAAGACGAATGGCCGGGCGTAATGAAGAATAAAAGCCCGCGCGAGCCGGCCGCGCTCCACTGAAAACTCTTTTAAAAAATGACTGCACGCGCCCGGACCACCTAGGTGGCAGCGGGCCGAGGTGAAACGTATACGCACACGAGAGAGAGAAAGACAGAGAGGAAGAGAGAGAGAGAGAGAGAGAGAGAGAGAGAGAGAGAGAGCACACGCCGGGGATCGACGTCGGAGAATCTCGATCGTGTTGTCTCACTCGGCGAGGGAGATCCTGCCGGCAAGAAGTCGACAGTCTGCCGGGGATTAATTAAAGAAATTCCCGGGGCATTGTCGACGCTTTCCCAGCGCGAGACGGATCTTTTCCAGGGCCGGGCCCTCTCTCCCCCGATCGCCGGGAGCAGCCACGACGGCCGGCCACGACTGCTGAAGACAAATCGCCGGTATTTGCATTTTTAAGCGACATAAATTAAGCCTCGTTCCGAAAAACCACCGGCAAATGTCGAGCGCCGGTGACGCGCGCCCCCCTTCTGCGCTTGTCCCTAAGCGGAGAACGAGCATGCTCGTGCACACGCACATCTCATCAGCCAGCTGATAGTTCAGCGACGTTGACGTCGTCGTCAAGGACGGGGAGCGGCGAGGATCGAATCCCGACCGTGCGTGAAAGAGCCGATCGACGCCATCTTTTGCAGCTTTCTATTTTATTCGGCTGTAAAGCAGCGGCGGTATAAACCCGCACGCCATAAGCACACAAGGGGCGGTGGAGGACGACCAGGATGACCAGCTGGAAGGCAGCCACCGATTGGAGGAGAGACCGTTCGAGGTTTCACCGTTAAAAAATCAAAAACTGCTGCTGCGTTCTGCAATTATGAGCGCAAGAGGGTTCGATCACCTCCGAGTATCGTTACGACTTCCTCGTTACAACGGGCCTGCTCCTCGACGCAAGAACCTTTTCGACGGTCACGAGATCGTGGACGGACACATGCGACCTTGGACTTGCGAGGTAACAAAATACTCGATTCAATTAGCAAAGGGACTCCACGCTGGAATCTGACCGCTGGATAAACGAACTGCTCCGAGCGAGTCTATTCAATTAAATACTCCTCGTTAACTCCGATCGCAGAACGGGGCTCACCTCGAAACGTTAATGGCTGTGACTGGCACCGTGCGTTGCTGTTTCTTGCTTCGCCGGTTTTTGCGTGCCGGTGATTATAACGTTAACGCGTTCGCTACTTGACCGGCTACGCTCCAATTCACGGAAATACTATGGGCTTTTTCTGGAGCTGTGACGAGCTTGGCCTATTGCTCTTGAAAAATTTTCCACGGTCATTTCGTTCGTAGTGTTCATTGTTCCAATCTACGAAAACTCGAAGCAATAAATTCCGTTTCATATACAATGTGACGTTTTACCCGTACCATAAGGATTAACACGAAATCACCGAAACCAGTGCACGGAACGTGGTACATGATTCGGTCAGCTAATAGAGAACGTAATCACTTTGCATTTCAACATCCCGATTGGATGGAAGACTGAATGGAGGATTTTTCCGGGAAACAAATAGAAAAGGCAACCGCGGCAGTCGACCGCGATTAATTACTTAGCGCTTGCGGAGCACGTACACGTGCACGGCAGTGCTGAAAACGGGCGTTAATTTTCTTTCGCCGGGACTCGATTTCGATTTCTATCGGGGTCTCTGTGGGACGGTTTGACCACCGCTTAAATTCGTTCGATCCAGGGCGCGGTGGTGGCGTCCGGGCTCTCTTTGAAGCCCGATCAAGCCCGGAGTCCCTTCGGATGAATGGCACTTTCATCGCGTGAAATGAGCAGTCGACGACGCGCCACGGAATGATCGGAATCGGACCGACGATGGCTTACGATAATCTGGCCTGGAACACGCCGATTACGCCCGGTTCTCGTTTCACGGTGTTTCTCGACAAGCGTTCGGCGATTCGCGCGAGCGTTCTCCGGCGCCCCTACAATTCAACGCCGTTGTACACGAGTCGCCCATCGGGACGCTCCGCACCGACCACACGGAACACCACCATCCCCTGATGAGATTGCGAGAAAGAGGGTGCCGAGAGGGTGGTCGAGAGAAACGAAGAGGAAGGGAGAAAAAGAGAGAGAGAGAGAGAGAGGGGGGGGGGAGGCGGTTGCGATTCGGTGCGGTACGGTCCAAAGTTTCGAACGCTGGCAAAGATGCAACGGCGATAGGATGAGCCTGGGGAGACGCCGGAAATACGAGGCTCGTGGTAAAATACCTGTTCGGCGGAAAAAGCAGAAGATACAGCGGAAACGGAACGGCGAAGTGGTCCGTGAGCGAAATGATCGCCGAATTTCTCTCCGCGTAATGTTTCCCTCGGACTCTCGCCGGGACCTCTTCCTGTGCTCGTTGCCACGGGAGCGGGAAGTGGACGACCGATGAAAAAATGAGAAAGAAAACAGAGGCGAAAGAGATAGAGAGGAAGAGAGATCACAGCTTTGACCTGGCTTCGATTTGGAACGGCAGCAGCACCAGCAGGCACGGCACGCTGGTTGCTCTGGCCTGGCCTGCCGTGGCCTGGCTCCGACTCCCCGAGGCGAACGGGAGCACTCTCCGAGGAAATGGACAGATGGTCTGGAAGCTGCTCAATTCCACCTCGAGCAGAATCAGAATCCCGTTGTGTATATTCCCGCACGTTCGTTTCCCCGGCGCACCGTGTTCGAGTTCGGCCACCGACCGACCGGCCGATGGAAAATCCGGGCGAGGCCGGTTTACGTTCGCTTCGATCTGACAGTGGCTCCTGTTGGGTGCCAAATGCAATTTAGACCGGGGAAAACTTGCGCAATACGCCCCGAGGAATCTCGACCCATGCGGCGCGTATAATTAATCACAGTGTCCAGGCAAGTTTGATGGCACACTGCAAGCGCCAAAGACGCCACCACCCTCGACGACAACGCCAATATTTTCACTCGATCTACTTCCATCAGATGAAATTGAAAGACGTCCTGTCGCGGTGACTTTTTTACCTTCTATTTTCTTTTCGATCTCGTTAACAGGCTAAAATATCATTTAAAAAACATTGGCGAGACCAGGGGCTCGGAAAGATATCACCTCGAGGAAATGTTTACTCTATCGCTAAATGTGCGGCCCAAAATAGCGCTGTGTCCCTGAAAGCTTACGGTCACAAAAACTAGAAATATTTAATGGTCACACGCTGAACAGTGTAAAGATCCGTCCACTTACTGTTTCTCCTTAAACTGTGGAATCATAGTATATTCCATAGAACTGTTTCTAAGGAATATATGAAACTAAGCTAAATTATTATATATATTTATAGAAATATATAGTTCTATTCTCGAACGGAACGCTGATTTTTTCGAATAAGAGCGAGGTATGTCAACCGAGTATTTTCTGTCAGGAATGGTGAACGAATGGAGGAAAGTCGGTCAAAAGATATTTAATATTCGCGACCGATTGACGGTATCCGTTTTCGATTAAGATTCTGCGGTGAAGCTGCAGCGTATCGAATCACAGACGCTGGGGAGGGTGCGCGCGGGTTTCTCGCCCGGTTTCCAACAACGGGTATAAATCATATCTCGATCGTGGAAAGCGCGATGGTCCGCGAAGGACGACATCGAGCGGCCCTCCTCGAATTAATAATCCCGAGAGCGACTCCGGCGCGGAGCAGCGTCTTGCTCGCTTTTGCCACGAGCACGGTGATCGAAGAGATCCGTTTCTTTTGGCACGAGGTTAGAGAACTCCTCCCCCATCCTCGAGGGCGGACGAACCCCACGGGGTGGGGGACAGATACAAATGGAATACACGGAATTCCGGGGCCATTAATGTGACCAATGATAAATCGCAGGCAATACTTTAAACGATGACTGCCGAGGCACCGTTCTTGTTCGTATTTTTGCCAAGAGCACCGCGCAGTCTGTCAAGAAGACATTCACCCCCACCACCTTTGTCCTCCACCCGGTGCACGTCCTGGCCTGGCCGGCAACCTTAATTCCATTCTGTCTCGCGGCGAGTACAGGCTGCTTCGCCAGACATTCGCCACAGTGTCCCGACTAATTCAATTCAAATCACTTATTCCTTTTAGGCCTAGGAAAAAGAAATTGCATCTGCAATTCTTTGTATAATTGCAGACCTAATTCTTTGCACTCTTACTTAACTGTTCTTCATCCTGATGGGTCAACTTTGATCGTACACTTTTTCTTGAAACACTCGGAACAAAATTGTAGGCGTATCAAAGGCTACTGGTAGAGATCGTTCAAGTGGATTTACCCACACTTTAATATTTGACTTTTAAGAAACTGAACAATAACGCGACGCGACGAACATACGGGTCAACGAAAAACGAAGTGTAACGGTTAAATGACAGCGGTGTTTATACTCGTGAACGAATGATTGCCGATAACAGACTGTGCCGATCAACTGTGTCGTACCCGAAAATTACACTACAGCTACAATAATTTCCAAACGTAACTGCGGCTATGAGGTTCAAGATCTTAATCGTATTATTTGGCAATGTACCTTGTTGGAATCAAAACGAGTTGATATTATGAAGGGATTGAATAAGCTCAACTTGTCCCCACCCTTGAATGTTACAACGTTGCTCTGTAAACCGAACATTCAAGCGTGTCACCTTCTTTTGAATTTCTTCAAACAAGGTAATCTACAAATTTGAATTTATGTACATGTCACATACGCTGTTTTCCTATTGATCCTAATGTATATGTCAAATACGCTGTATTTATATTAACCGAAATGTAAAGCTTCATAACCCCCAAAGGGGAGCTTCATTAAGCTCAATAAAAAAAAATACCTTCAAGTAGAGGAAAAGAGAGTTTCCATTCAACTTGTTCCCACCCTTGAATGTTACAACGTTGCTCTGTAAACCGAACATTCAAGCGTGTCACCTTCTTTTGAATTTCTTCAATTTATGTGCATGTCAAACACGCTGTTTTCCTATTGATCCTAATGTATATGTGAAATACGCTGTATTTATATTAACCCAAATGTAAAGCTTCATAGCCCCCAAAGGGGAGTTACATTAAGCTCAATAAAAAAAGCTACAATAATTGAAACGAGTCCACAGCTAATCGCAACGTCAGGGGCATAATTTAGTCAATTAGGGGCGTGAAAATATAAAATATTCAAACCCTGTGTGAACCCGACGTTTTCAGCGTGTAGGGACTAGATTTTTTCGGTCTAAACGGAAGGTAGAACAGTAATGGGATTTTCGATGCTGGCGAAGGATCCAGTACCCACACGAGTCCGCGCTTGTCCGAGTCAACGAACGTCGCTCTCGTCTTTGATTTATCGTCCGGCAATGACGGCTAAGTGCTCCTTTGACTTTCGTCCCAGAGCACCGGGAACCGCATCGTTCGTTCGCAAAGGGAGCCTGTAAATCACGCCACGCTGATAACCGATCGCGGGACACCGACGTACGCTTCCGTGCGCTGCGTGACAGCCGTCTGGATTTTCGGCTTAATGTCGCGCCGTATCGATAGAATCCGGAGCGCGTTATGCGTTCGACGACCTGCTCTCTTTCGCCTTTTTTCTTCCCCCGTGGGGCTCACTCAAGATTTCGACTGACTCCAAACCGTCGCTTCCTAGAACGAGCCACTCGTATCTGATTCCGCTCGAGGGGGGCCGAGTTCCACGGAAAATTAGAAAGGTTTACCGTATTGTTTGCGCAGGGCGGAAGGGCAAGTTTGTTTGCCGCAATTGGAGCCGTTGTTTGAGAAACGATTATCAACCGATATTCAGCGGCATACGATTGATTCTCGTCTCCCCTTTCCTAATACGTCGAAGAGCCGAAACGTCTTCCGTGCTTTTTATGATAAACGATGATCCAGGGGCGGCACGAATCTACACAATGCTCCACAAAGGGAGCTATTTTTCAGGGTGTCGGCGCGGACGGTAGCGACGAAAACTCGCGGCTTGAAACTTTAATACGCGGTTTCACGGCGCGCGAACAGGACATTAAAGCGTCCGCGAGCAGAGCGAATTTTTCACTCGGCCGGAAATCGTCGAACGGGCTAAAAATCCGTGATTTACGACGGGCGGCCGGCGTGTCGAGCGGAGATCCATCCAATTATTTCTGTACCAACGTCAACGCATTTGCAATTTGATTTATCGCACGGCTCTCGCCAGCGATACCGGCCGTTTGGCGCGAGTCCAAATGCGCCGAATTCCCGTACGGAAATCTTTTTTCTAAGACGACCGCGCGGCGTAAAGCAGTCGAGCCGGAACGTTGCGAAACGGGCGAAAACACAAATGGATCCGCGGACGCCACGCCGGGGCCTCTCTGCAAACAAACTCGTCGGCTCTCGAACAACAATCCCGCGCGATACCAGCGGGGAAAAAGTAGGCCCGATTCGCTGCTAAAGATAACTAATTCTCTGGGCTTCGTCCCGAACGTGTAATTCCGCTCGGAGCAGGGTGATCGACGACACTCCGGACGATCCCGACATCCGTCTCGTACGAGAGGGTACGACGTCGACATGGGGGACGACGTTATTTCGGAACGGAAGCCCCTCAAACCAAGGCAAACAAGGGGAGAATCGTAATTTCTTTCTACGTTACGGGCGGACCCGTCAGGAAGACCGATCCCGGAAGAGCAGATCGGTTTCTCGACAGGTTGACAGGCGTTGGTGGGCCTATGCGCGAAATCTCGAGCACCGACTAAATGGGTGGGAGCACGAGGATCCACTGTGAAAACGCGGACTAATGACGCGAGTGGCCCGTCCACGGTTAGTCGAGCGAACCAGGACAAACGGGGGTGATTCTGGTAAGGGAAAAAGCTGCGGGAGGAGCGGAGGGGAGCTGAAGAGGGTAGCGTTTGGTTACCGGGACGGGGGCCGAGGGCCTGGACAGCTCTGGACACGAGAAGGTCTTCCCAATTCCAGGAGTCAATACACGCGGATATTGCAGCTATTTGAAGCCCCTTCCCGTTCGAATGAGAGGAAACGAGAAAGCGGAGCCGAGTGGAAATCAGGGAGGTGGACGAGGGGGGCCGGCGGGAGCAGAAAGAGGTGGCCGAGCGAAGGTTCGGGGGCTCGCACGGAGGGAAAGAGCGCTAGTGTCACATCCAATAAAATTGCCTGCTCACCCCCAGGGCCGAGGCCACCCTCGTGGAATAAAATGCAGTATCGGCCTGCAGCGAGTACCGATTGTAAAATGAGAGCCATCGAGAAAGAGAGGAGAGAGAGAGAGAGAGAGAGAGAGAAAGAGTGTACAGGGACGAACGAAGGAGACTGGTGGAAGAGCGGCGAAGGGCGAGGAACCAGGCAAATGTAATATAGAAACGTACCCGTCCGCTATTCCGCTCTCACTTCCCCCGCTGATCTATAATAGTTCCTGTTTCTCTCCGGCGTACGGTCGATTTACGGGATACTGGGCCGTTCTCATGACGCCGGCAACACTACAAACGTGTGCACGAGGCGCGTGCATGTATTTATGGCTCGTGGCCGAGGGATGAAAGTCGTTCGCGCGCGTCCACGGGGCCCCTCCGCTCGTGAATAAACGAAGTAAACCGGGGGAGATCTTATTTCTAGAACAAGGCGATCCTTCTTTGGACGTGGTGCGCGCCGCTAGGAAAACGGTGGAGTTACGATGAAACCGGGGCCATTTAAATGGAGGAATGTTACGTTCGATTGGACAAGCGATCGCGGAAGCCGCTTTGACAGCCAGCGAGTCGAAAGGTGCAGACGGTTCTCGGTGTCTCCCTCTCGAGTGCCCTTCGTTGATCCCCCGCTCTTTAACCGCGTTAAACGTCATTCGACGGAGTGACAGTCGAGCCGACGAAACTTCCAGGCGACCGGCTCGGAAACCGATCCCACCCCAGCTGTCACCAATCTCCCCTCCTCCAACCCTTCCCTCCAGTCCCTCGTGGTCGGGACGCGAATTATGATTCACGGGCAAAACATTTCACTGGAAGCTACTTTTTCTCCCGGCTCGTTGTCAACGGCTCCCAGCGGGGAAGGACGGAGGGGACACGACGGAGAAAAATGGCGAATAAGGCGTCGCCGGATCCTTTTGTACACGATCCTCGTCGATGTCGACGTCGCAACGGGGTGGGTGGCCAGGCGAACGCGTCCCAGAGCAAATGATTTGTGGCGCTAGGCGGCTCGTCTCGTCTCGATTCCCAGCGGCGTACGGAGACGAGAGCTTCCGCCTTGGAATCGATGCCCGGTTCTCCGAACAAGACTACTTAATAAGACGCAGACGCATCGGGACGCGCGCGAGTGTCACAATTATCAGGACTCTCGAGCCCCAACGACTTGCTTCTTCGGCTACACGCTTCACCGACTCTCCATCTCTCCTTCCATCTCTCTCTCTCTCTCTCTCTCTCTCTCTCTCTCTCTCTCTCTCTCTCTCTCTCTCTCTCTCTCTCTCTCTCTCTATCTCTCTCTCTTTCTTTCATCCTTCTCGTCGGGGTAGTTCGGGATAGTCTCGTCCCGAGAGGTGGAGTTTCCAGCCAGACTTCGACTACTCGATCCTCTGGCCTCCAAGTGGTTCGCCCGTCTTCCTCTGTCAACCCCCTAACGCCCCTCCCCTCCCTCCTTTAACCCGCCGCCACCGTACGTGGAATCGCTCCTGAGTGGCTTCGCGATTGGGGTACTTAAGCGGGACACGGACGAAGCGTTAATGAATCTCCGTCGGGACTCGTTCGCGCCACCAGGTCGATACCCTTTAGCGCGCCCAAGCTTCGACGAAGAACGGTGCCGGAATACTCGAAAGGGACGAATCAATTTGGGCATCGTCACGCTCTTCTGCCCGTTGCGAACATGCCACTGCGCTTCCCCGCGAGACGCTCTCGCGATCGATAACCTGGGGAAATAATCGTTTCGAACGTTAACTGGACAAATTCGTTCCTGGCCCCTGAAGTTAATACTCTGAAGACAATGATCGATTCTTGGTTTCTTTCTGCACAGCTATCGTCGCATAATATTTCAATTTTATTTATGTTTCTGAACCTGTTTCCTCGATCGAGGAATTTCTTCAATTCACTGTATTCATTTCAATTCACCTGAACAGCTATGCAGGAAAATGATTTGTTCCGTATCCAGAGGAGCTTTATCCTGAAGCTGGCATCGTCCGAGTGAAATATTCTGTGTTAAATACACCTGTAACAGTAGATGACAGTGCGGAGAGCCGTTCGCAGAGCGATAAATAAGCGGGATCGTAGGGAAACCATTAATTCGCATGGATTCTGCACGTTAGCCGGGGAGAAATTGCTCGTCAAGATACCATTACGCGTCTGGATTCGTCCAAATCGGGCAGTCGATCCGAGCAATGGACCAGACCAGCGATGAAATAGCATTCGAAGCGCATTCCATTCGTTATCCGTGCTCGCTGCCGGAAACCGGTATAACGCGGCGCAGCTCTTCCGCGGATCTCCGTTTAAGGGCATCCTAATTGTGCGGCGCGAAGATCGGGGATGCGATCGGCGACCCTTCAAGCCCGCGGCCGCTAGAAAATCGTCCTGGTACGTAAAGGAGCGGGAGAACGCGTGTCGCCGTGGCGCATGGAAAGGAGATGCAATCGGCCATGTAAAACAGGGCTGCCGGTAGCGTACATCTCCTCCGCTCCTTTGCTGGTGTTCGTGGCGTTCCCGCGGACCGCCACCGTCGAGCAGTCACGAACCCAGCAAACGGGAACCGGCGAAACCACGTACCCCGGCTTCGCGCTTCTTTCGGAATTAATTTTACAACCTCCGCGTGTTAATTCTCCGACTCGAGGCCGGTATTAAAAGTTCCGGAGATAGGGACCTTCCCTCTAATGAGCGTCGCCTTCGAATAATATTAGTCCGCTCGGCCGCTTTGCCGATCCGAGAATACGCTATACACGAATCCACTTTCTTCTTGATCGATCGTGAGAAACAGACACCTTTCCTCTTCAACATCTTCTGTCTGAAATCTTTGGTTCGCTACTCCATTAAGACATTTCGGAGTAAGGGATGTTTACCATCGCTCATAAAATAAAGCTTCGATAGTTGATCGATCGTGAGAGAGGAACATCTTTTGTTTGAAGTGTTCGTTGGACAATTAGCTACACCGGATCGGGGAAGATTCGTGGGAACCATCCGTCCGTGACCGGCGTAACGACATTTTGGAGCAAGGGATGAGCTTGTTCGCCTGCAGAATCCCCAATAAATGCATCCTCGGCACAGCAGAGTCGGAGCTGTTCGTTCCCGACGTGTACCTTCCGCGTTTCAGTCGGTTGTGGGGACTCTGATTTCAATCTGACCATTCGTGTTTCGAGCTTGCGGTAACATGGGGCTGGAACGGCTGCGATGGCGACGGTACTAGCGAGAACGGAGCCGAAGGGGAGGAAGTCGTAGGAGACGAAGGAGGCGGAAAAGGTGGCGGCGCGCAGAGGGTGCCAGCCGCACTTGCCTCGCACGAAACACGACTGCATTACGCTCGGCGCCGTACATTAGGCGAGCAGACGACGAGTTTCCAGGTTGCACACACGATTGGCCGGTAATGCGCCTGGAATTTCCGACCTTCAGCCGCGGTTACAGATGTTCCTCTTACCGAACACTTCCGGAACACTCCCGAATACGTTCCCGCTAATGCTTCCGGCCCATTCTTATCGGAGATAAGCGAACGATTGCGTCGAGAGATTACGGCGATTCCCTTGAACCACTCGACGAGGTGCAGTCCAGGAAGACTTACGGACTACCCGCAAGAAAGAAGAATTTCCAATGGCTTTCAATTTTGGAATTGTCTCTAATCTTTGTTACATGCAATTGAAATATAGCGTATGATTTTTTCAATGCATTTATCTAAGGGCATAAATGCTTCAACTCTCCTGCTAAATTGTTTAAATATTTCACAAGAGATTTACTGAAGAATATGAACAGCAAAACAAACGAATGTGTTAACGGGTGTGCAGATGTTTTTGCAACATTTCTCTCGAACCAGACAACTTCGCGTCACCTCGAGCGAATAAAAAGCGAGTAACAAGCAGGAACCAGCGAGCCAAACAAATTGCAGCGTCACTTCGCGATCAGATCATTCGACCGAAGCGTTCAATGAAGACATCCCTGACTCGGCTGTCAAGATGTTTGCTCGAGAAACTATACTGCCGGCTAGAACCCACAAGCGAGACCGGATGTGTTTTCGACAGTGGACCGGTTCAGTTTTCGCGGCGCTCAATTATCCAGGCGAAGTCCGTACGACTGCAACGAACGCGTGCAATTACAGATAAATACACCGCCATTGTCCGGTCGGCCGAGGTAGTTGTAAATTTCCCGAAGAATTCGCGCCGGGTGAAATACCAACGGCACCCCCGTCGTTCGTCCAGTTCCTTTTCTTTTTCTTTCTGTCTAGTACAATGGGAAATCCATCGACGCGGCTCGCGAGCCGCGTTAGTTATTTTATCGGGAGCGAGGAGAGCGAGAGGAAGAGAGAACGAGAGAGAGAGAGAGGGGGGGGAGGGGAGACAAAGAGTGTGAGAAAGAGAGAGATAAAGGGGTGAGGGCGTCGCGCGCGATCCGAACGGGACGAAAGTCGAGGACGGAACGCAGGAATGTTGCTCTTGGTGATTTCGATCCGGTCGGGCATTATCATCGGGTCCATGTACGGTATTGCCACCGGCGGGAATAATAGTTAAGGACAATGGAATCTCGTGGCGCGATAGCGCCGGCGACGACCGTTGACGGGCCGCTGATATAACGTATACGTTACTGCCGGTGACGGACAATGGCCGGTAATTAATTACCTACAAAGTACAGAGGGGGTCGCATTGTAGTGTGTATCTGGTATTTATCTTGAAACATCAACAATGCGCGGGACACCGGTGCGCCGCGCCGCGCAGAAAGAGAGCCGGCCCGGGTAGAATCCGTGCGTTCGTTTCTCGCAAGGAATCGCACACCGTGCGTCGTTATCGTCCCATCTAACCCTTTTTCCTTTTCTCCCCTTTTCTCTTACTCCGTCCACGCCAGGTTTATCGAGCGTTGATAAGTAACGCGCGCTCCCCCGTTTTCCATCCCAACCAACCGTGCACGCGTTTATGCATTCTACCACGCGCGCCGATTACTCAGCGTTTTTCCCTTGGTCCTGTCCGCGTCGATACTGTTCGCGAACCGCTGTCGGGGATTTTCGTTTAGATCATCCCAGAGAAAGAGCCAGAAACACGCGAGCCCCGCGATCAAGATGGAGGATTCGAGCGTCCAACGGTGATAGCTGCTAACCACGAACTCGCGATCGACCTGGCGATAATCAAACATGTGTAACACCGATCCTAATCTCTGCTGCATGGACGGCGGATTATTATTTCATTCGAGGGATTCGAGCATCGAGGTTCTCCCTGTCGCGTGGTCATCGATAAGCGACTATAAGCTTTCCCCATGTGACTGACCACGCACTCGGTCGTTACAGATAATAAGATCCCTGCGAAGGGAGAAAAAAAGGAATTCTGAAATTGCCGGTTTCTTTTCCTAACCCCTCGTAGGTTAAATTGATCGATGAAAATGTGGAAAAAGTTTTCTGCTTCTGCCGTAGGGTTTCCCTCTGTAATTTTCTTCCATTTCAAGACAGCTGGAGAATCGTGCTTCCTGACGATCGATGCTAACGTTGCGTCGCAGTCTCTAATGGTGATCGTTCGACGATTTGTCAGGAGTGGTCCTCGTTCAGCACAAGCAACAAACCAGAATCGCGAACAGAGTTTGTAAAATAGTGTCGCTCTTTGAATCGATTAATCGAACGAGCCTTATTTATGCCGATGAGCCCCAATTCGATAATTCTCCAGCAACTATGGCTGTATAGTCTTTCAGCAAACGAGCGGATCAAAGTTGAAGACGAGACGAGGAGAGACTCGTCTTCGCAAGTGCATACTAGGACTCTTCAGCCCGATGTGGGAACTGTTAGCCTAGTTTGATCTATCGATCACTTGAACTCCGAGAAATCTCGACCGACTAAATGGCAATATTCTCTACATTCGGAATTAGGTGGCGTTTCATTCCGCGGCTGTGATATCCTTGACATTATTACGAAGTGGAGCGCGCTCTCTGGAACACAGTTTCATTATACTCGAGTGTTATTATCAATTATAAACTTCCCGCAGACGACCGTGCAAAGTCTACCTAACAATGTGCTCTTCGAAAGCCTTACGAACGCGGCCTACCCTCCGGCCCCTCATCGTCCGGATCGAAGGTCAAGCATCCTGCCGTCCGTAAATCCATCAGCCATTTCATTTCCTTTTTAATAGGGAAATCCCGATAATACTGTAAACGTTTCTACGATAGCTTGGCTTTATCATGGAAATCTGACAAAGTAGCCCTTTCTGATGCAGAGCATTCTTTGTAATATCCTCAGCCTAGATAAACGTTTAAAAATATTCCTGCTGTAGTTTCGTATTTAATTCAATAACACTGTTAATTGTGGGTATATTGTCGTCGTTTCTGGTGCCACAGACATTTTAGAGGATTCTCAGTTAAAAGGGGTTAAGTGGCCGTAGTTTTGACGGAGGAGATCGTGTCGAGGCTGGTTCGGAGATGCTGGTTTTCCGTGGCCGCCTATTTTCGCCGTCACAAATCATTCACCGCCCAAGAAAATATGTTTCGACGGTCTGGCGTCGGTGCCGCGGACTTCACACGTTTGTAAACCCATTAACGGATTTAAGGCGGTGCTTCTGACTCTTCTCGAAACCCCTTCGCCCCGTCTCGGTCGGCTCCTTCCATCCCGGAAGAAAGATTTATGGGCCACTAAACGATTCCACGGAATTTAATTGCCACGTCGCCGGTTATTATCGCGCCCCAACTTCGTTACGCATCGCTGCTTATATATTAGATGTCGGCTCGATGAACGTCGATCCCGGGGAACTAGGGACACGGAATTGCTTGAACACGCGCGGGAGGGCCGTTTGGAAGATTGAATCGCGAAATTTGATTCGGGGAGATGGGACCTGGAGTTTTCCAATCTATATCCGAGTCGAACCTTAAATAGTTTCTGTCTACGCGTCTCGGTCATCAAGAACGCGGTCACCGTTATCGGTTTGAAAATATTATCTCGGTCGCGATCGTGCGATCCGTTAATTCCTGTCGACCCGCGGAGTGACCCGCACGTTCGTTCGCGTGACAAAAGACATCAGCGGAACAACATTCTACTTGTCACCCGGCTCTCGCGGCGTTATGCGAGTCCGGTTAATAGATTACCTTCCCGTTAATCCTCGCGCGAATCTCCGACGACTGCGAAAAGGCGCGGAGTCCGACGTGGGCGCGACCGATTCGAATTAATTAAGAACAGACAATCGTATTCGATTCGGTGTCGGCCGGCGAGTCTTAGACGAGGATTTAAGGCACGCCGAAGCGAGAAAGGGCAGCCTTAACGCCGTCGAGAGACTTCTTTATAGAGCTCGTTTCTCTCCGAAGTCGAGAAACTGGCCTTAAAGCACACCGAAGAGCCATCGACGCCAAACCGGAGGCTCGCTAAAAGTGTTTTATTTAAAGATTTTCCCGATCGAACGAAACGCTTCGGCCGCAGGAAGGTCGTTAAGGGATCTCTCGCCATTCGTTGCGTCTCTCGCGGACTCTCCGGAGAATTCAGCTTGCGGGCCAACCGTGTTACAGACCAGCAAATTCTAATATACGGCCGCAGTTTGTGTGCTCTCTCTCTCGAACGACACGCCACGATTTTCGAAGTGCTCCGCGCTAACACAGTCGCTTTACCTACGAACTCTTTGGTTTCCCGTTTACCCCGCCCAGTTCTCGTCCCTCTTGTAAAGCTAACAATGGGAACAAGCTTCGGGGACGAGCGCTTTTCCAACCGTGCTTAAAACGGCGCAGACGATGCGTGCAATTGGCGAAACTCTGACGAAAGATAACTACAAACGGTTCTCCAAATATTGGAATAAATCGTACGCCATTGACAATACTGTCTTGTGACACTCTCACTATCGACATTGTTTTCGTATTTTTATGAAGACAAAGACATGTCGTTGTCCAGTTACTGCATATTGTTATCGAGACAAAGTTTGGTAACGAATGTTTTAAATAATCTCTACCAAGTCACTATAGCTTGTGGACTGGAAATTGAA
This sequence comes from Lasioglossum morio, assembly GCA_916610235.2. Classification (NCBI taxonomy): domain Eukaryota; kingdom Metazoa; phylum Arthropoda; class Insecta; order Hymenoptera; family Halictidae; genus Lasioglossum; species Lasioglossum morio. The sequence continues at coordinate 18,365,127 of OU744323.1, read as the reverse complement.
ATTCATTTTATAAATATCTACTACACAAGATTCTTCTGACCGTTTCTAAGTTCAGCCTCCGGCCAGACAAAAATATTCTATTTTTTCAAGAAAGTTGTCACACACTGTCACCGTCCATCTCTTCGCACCTTTTAGCGAATTTTCTGAAGCGGTTCGAAACGCGCGCAGGAGAAAAGAAAACGCCCGAGCGTGGCATCTGGTGCGCGACTTTCTCGTTAAAAATACACCTTTTTCCCGGCGACCCGTTCTGCCAAAAGACAAGAACGTCGGACAGCTGTAAAAAACGCGGCGCCTCCCTCCAGTTATGATCTCGCGGCTGGCCGCCCCGGCAAGAATTACGCGTCTCAAGAAGTTCATCGACTCCAATAATGAAACGCGGGTGTCGTCGTCTGCGTCAGCCCGATGACGTTCCCCCTTTGTTGCCGGCTCGCAACTAGCGCAATTAATTAGACGCATGTTCCTTAGGCGTATGCCAGAAAACAATCTCCAAGGGGACTTTATTTGAGCCTGTTTCGACCACGAGCGGCAGACGTTATTAATACAGTATACGTTCCCAGGGTCAACAGCTTTAAGACAATCGTAATCGTGGCTAAAAATACGAGCGATTTATGGGACAGCGTTCTATTTCACTTCCGCTCATCATACTCGATAAATAACTCGCTTTTCATCTTCTTTCCTGAAAACCGCGACCTTCGGATACGAGGCCATTCATTAACGCGCCGCTGATAGCCTGGAATTATTCCAATAATAATAACGTGCTCTAAGCTCGCGGAGTAGCGGTGTTCCATCGCTACTTAGTTTAAATGACAGTTTCCCTTGAGACACTCTTTCACTATGTGATTGCCTGTCACTTTATACGGTCGTTGACATTGCTGTCCGAGAACATTGCGGAAATTCGCTGCTATGATTACTTCCAGGATATGCAACGTTCTCCGACGAGTGGAGAAAAAGCGTAAATGTACCGGTTGATAAAAAGGAGACGACAGAAAGAATAGAATTATATTTTGCAAATCAAGTTAGAATGCAGAATTTCACAAGACCTGCGAGTTTGTTAAAAATCGTTGACTATCCGTCCAATTCCAATCACAAATATGAACTTGTTTATACATCTACCACATTCTTCGGGGATCCACGGTTTCCAATTCCCAAAATTGTCAACACTCGAGGCTGGAAATTACTTTGCCGGGGTATCGTGGGGGCAGAGGGCTTCTCATTTCGAGGCGGTTTTGACTCTCGTCGCGAAGAATATTCGGAAGCAATCAGGCGTCCCATTTCCATCGATCACCGTTCGAGCCGACACCCAATCGTTCCCAGCGAATAACTCTAATCTAGCGTGCTCGAAATAATTCCGCGCGCCGCGTCGCGTCGAGCGGATTCGTCGCGAGAAATCGACGAGAGACGGGAAGAGAAGCGACGCGGATCAGACGCGTGTGTGACGAGGGGGCGAGAGGGGTTTGGATGACGAAGGAACGCGGATGCATCGACCAACGGGGACGGGGTGGCTTCATGGAAGTTTACAGCTGTTTGCGTCGGATATCGATGATCGTGGGGGAGGCGGCGATGCAATAAAATGCGACGGGAAACGCGGCTAAGATAGAACGGGAGCGGCGCGCAGACGTTCCGGGAGAGGCAGAAGGTACGAAGGGAAGAGGGAACGAGATAGAGGCGGGACCGGGAGCCAGACGAAGAAGGCGGAAAAGAAATTTGCCTCTAAATTCCAGCGCGACACGGGCAAGCACGGCGAGGAGACGGGGGCGTCCTCCACCCCTCGATAGAATAAGTAGATCGAGATTCGAAGCGCGCCTTTGCTGACGCTACTCGGCTCGATGCCGTTGGAACGCAATAGAATCCCTTCCGCCAACAAGATCCTCGAGGATACCACGATATCACGGCTAAACGAAGCGCTTTCCGACTGATTTATCCACTACCCCTTCTCTCCTCCTTCTTTCTTCTCCGTCTTCCTTCCTCATCTCCCCACCACCGATGTCTGATTCCTCGATTTCGAGGGTCCCCCGCGGTCGCGCCCCTCCCTGCGTATATTTTTCGAGTTCGAACAGGATCGAACGCCGGGCAGAGCTTACAGCCTGATTTCACGCATTATGGAGACGTCGCCCCTTTCCCGTGCTTAATAAAACTGCCACGATCAGGGTCTTCTAGCCCTTTGGTATCACGGCGTTAAACCCACGAGTCTAAATATCGCGAGTCGCTTTTGACGGGAGCCGGAGTAAGGGACTATTTTTCAAGGCAAACCGAAGAAGCCCGGAAAACGAGGGGGATGAAATTATCCCGAATAGCCGAAGAAGCAACGAGATGTCTAGACCACTTAACCGCGCGGCAGAAGTAAAAACAAACGAAAATTCATCTCTCCCGAAAAGTGACGCTCGTTGCTCGAACATCGCCTCCCCGGCCCCCGACCCCACGCAACTAATTAGTGCCCTCCGGTGATATTACACGCGTCGATACAGTTGTTCAGCAGCACCAGCGCAAGCAAGAATTTTCCGCGGCGTAAGCCACCAGGAGCCACCCTCCCAGCTGGGGTGGATTTTATCAGGAACGTCGGAGAGCCCTTTGAAGGGTTCGGAGCCACCCTTTCCTCGCGGTGCACTGCCCTGTATATACAAACCAGCGGGTCCTTCGTTTTCCCGGCAGCGAAATCTCGACCTCCCGGTGTGGAAGAACGCGCCCCGAACTACCCCTTCCATCTACCCTTCTCTTTCTCTCTCAGTTCCTTTCCACGCTCCCGACAAATTTATCAACCCTCTTCAGCGGCGATTGCTAACGTCACGGTCGGTATGCACGCACCAGAACAAATATCCCACGTAAACGTTCTCTCTCGTCTAGTTATACATATTTGCTGGCGGCTTTATAATATATTGCTTGCTAGCATCCGCAACCGAAGGCAGGATAGATCAAAATTCGCGAGCCGGAACACGAATTTGTTCGCCGAGCGTCTACATTTACTTCCAGACACGGCCGTTCCCGACGAAATTATTTCAATCTGTTTCGCGGTTAGGAATAAACCACCCGCCCGATCACGTTACGCGCACACCTTTGTCCGTTGATCTCCAAACACCGCGCATACCGCGAAAGACGGAGATGCAAATTCTAGAAATATTTCCGTGGACGTTGTTTCGATTGTTCCTCCGCTTTCACTCTAATTTCACCCTCGAAATATTTCAGCTCGTGTCAAACGCATCCCCTTGTGCTCGTTCTATCTACGAGCTCGCGGAAAACGAGCACCGGGGAGTAATTCTGTGCTTGGCTGGTTGAGTGACCATCTTTTGTTGCGATTCCCGTTCGTATTTACGAGAACTCGTTACTCGCAGCGAGTGTCCCGAGGGGATGCTCGATCTACACCAGCGAAAATTGACTTCCCTTGGATCCTTACGCCTTCTCGTTCGAACTGTTTCATTTCCTAATCATTCGAAAAATTAACAACCACACTGAAAATTCCTACGAAATCCACTGCAGCGATTTGAAATTGCAACACAGAAAGAAATCATCTTCGAAAGCAAGATACATTGTCGAAACTGCAGCGGCCATATCCCAATTACAGACTATCACCTAGCTTCTTCTCTGGCACGCATAGGTTTTATTGATGATCCTAAGTGTAGTTGCAGGGAGTGGGACGAATCGCTGAACCATGTTTTATGACAATGTAATTTGTACAACGAGGAAAGGCTCAAACTAATTAATAAACTCCGTACAATTAACTTCCAGCTTCCAATGGATGTCTCAATGTTAATAACCAAACCGAATATCAAAGCCTGTCATTACATGTTATCATTTCTTAAGAGCTGCGGCCTTAAAGTACATAAGTGTTTGGTTTATACCTTTTGTCTTTATGATAATATTCATGTATCTTCAGTATCCTATTCTGTTTTGTAAATTTTTATTTTCTCTGTATTGTACGTATTGTTTTCTGTATTTCAATTATGTTGAAATGAATCTCATATGAGGTTTGTTGGAACTCAACGATGCCATTGGGCTTAGGTATAAGGGTTGAAGTATAAGGGACGGTGGGGCCCAGCCGGGGGCGAAAAGTCAGTCCAGTTGCAGAAGCTGACCCGAGTGGATCGCGATAAAGTATAGGTCTCACTAGCACCGAGAAACATAGCGTGTTTACTGTTCATGTATTGAACTATGACGTTGTAGGATTGGCACCTTAATATATAATAAATAAAATATATCTGTAAAGAGTGTGTTTCCCTTTTTAAAACAACGCGTACAGACTACAGGTCATATCCAAGTTGTGATCATCCCTGGATCAAGTTTATTTTTTCCAACAAGATTTTCTATAATAAAAAAAAATCCCAATTACAGAGAGCAGTCCGCAGTTGGAAGGAACGTCAATCGAACGCGGAGACAAGGGAAGACATCGAGGTGGTGTCGCGGGGTGTGTGAGGGGTAAGGGTCGCGGGCTCTCGCAGGCAATGTCGGCTTCGCAGCTCGCCGGCGCGGCGTGTATGCAAGCAAAGTGAGTTATGGAGTAACGAGCGAGGCTGACGAGCCCGGCAACGTTCTGGTGTTAGCGCGTTGCACATGCACGTGTACTGCGACGCACACGAGTGTATATCTCGCGCGCGCGCGCGCGCGCGTTCTGTTGCATTCTGCGGCCGCACACGTACGAGAGCCTCGCCGCGCCGGTTCCCCACTCCGTTGCCGACGCCATCGCCGCGCAAGAACTTATCTGTGGAAGCGGGAAACGCAATAGAAGTAATAACATCCCTTATTACGACGTTACACGCGATACGGGATCGCGAGTTCGTGTTTCACGAGCGTACCGCGTCGACCGTGCACCCGTTCCCTGTACTTAGCTCACTCTGCACGCGCGTGCACACACATGCACGCACGCACACATGCGACCGCCGTTCGCCTTATTTGCATGTCCGAATAACGTGCGCGCGGCCCCGTGGCTAGTTATCTATCCATAAATAAGCCCGTGCGACAATGGCCGAGTAGCCCTTCGCGTTACGTATTTAATTCGCGACGCTTTCCAGTCCTCCAGGATATCTTCCTAATGCGGTTTCATACGCGGACCGGTCACGCCGCCCGAGCCCTAGCAGCACCGCGCAAACCCACGTTCGATTAGTGGCCCCGCGAGCCTAGCGCACGCCCCCGAGAGCGTTTCCGAAGGGCTATCCGCGAGCTATGTCTGTCCGCATACCAATCGCCACTGAGATACCGTCGTGCGCGAATCCAATGTGCTAGTAGCGAAGCAATTCGCGTGCTTCTCACTTAACTCGTCCTGTCACGAGCTGGACTTTTACTCGGCGTCTCTTGCCCCGGGACCGAATGCACGTTATTCGTCCTGCTTTCCAACCATTTTGCAGGAAATGCTCCGCTGTAAGTTACATACGTGAAAACTTTTTTACTGTATCGTAAAACGTTGTATTTCAAACTTTTAGCTACTGTGGACCTGAACACAAGGTGTTACGCGGACTGCGTGTAAATAGCATGGTAACATTTTTATACTCCATTTATTAAAAATTTAAAACATGTCACTCTAAAGTAACAACTAAATATATAATGAGAATATTCTATCCAGTGTTAATAATCAAACAACAGACTAAATTTGTTTCTCTGTAAATAAAGGTTATGTTTTATTAGATACTTAACTATTTACAAACTCACCTGTAAATAAAGAAACGACAATTAGAGTCTATTATTCATTCTCTTTATTTACACTACCTTTAGATCGTTAATTTATTCTGTTAATTAACTATCTCTATCTTCATTCAATTTTTATGCACATGTGCTCTCTATATTCTTTTTTTTATCTCTCTATCTTTCTCTATCTATCTCAAAATGTAAGAACCGTTCGAAGCGTGCTCGATTTAAATTAAAGAAAGTATATTTTCTTTACAAATATATACACTTGCTGCAATGTGATTCGCGAATTAGTAAAAGTGAAAATGCCTTGAAACCTGCTTGCTTATGTTGAAGAATAGTTGCGCACTCATCGCGCCTGATTGACAGAGCACGAGTCATCATTGCGGTTGGCCGATCGAAAATATGTTACGCTCGGTGGTGAACTTGGTGTTCACTGTTTATACGCATTCACTGTATCACATATTAAGGAGGACTCGACTCATCAAAGTAGTTCTTAACAGGACACTAAACACGGCTAGATATCTTTGACGCGCAGAGTCACGGTACGCTGATAATCGCGAAGAGACAGCCGTCAACCCTTCCGTCCATAAACTCGGACGAGTCCGCAGCAAGGCGAATCTAGCCAGCCTCGGTATCAGCCGACATCATCTGAATACACGCGTGGTTTTTACGAGTGCTGAACGCGACACGTCCAACTCCATCTTTTTTACATATCATGCGGCCGGTCCGATAGGATCGCGTAATTTCTCCCCCAACCAGCCGGCGTGAATATTTCACAAAGAGTCTTTCTTTTCACGAGCGCGATAAGTGGACGAAACTGTTGCCCTCGCGTGCGAATCACGGGAATCCCTCGCAAGGATCGCAATCTTCCTACAAAACATCGATCTTACAATAGGCTGCATCTTCGCAAACCTATTCTCCAGAGCAGAATACTATCAATCGAACCGGCCGATTATATAAATTAATTAGATTTCCTAGACTAATTGCCAGCTGGTGGTAATCATATGCGGGCAGCAAAAAGAGAGAACGTGTTCCGAGCACACACCCGGATACGTACAGGCACGCGCGCTAGGCCTCGAAAGTCCACAGTTGATTTTTCCGAGTGGAATCGACCATTGCGGTATCGATTGTCACGCGCTTAGTCCAGGCTTAACGACGAAAACTCGGTAAGTCGAGAATCGGGTCATGGGAAAGCCAGATGGCGGGCTTTAATGCCAGCTCGTCCCGCGTGTGTCTCTTTCGCCCCTCTCTCTCTCTCTCTCCCTCTTTTGTTCGTGCTCGAATACACACGTAGTGGGTGGTTGGGGAACCGCATGTACGCGAACAGGAAGCGCACGAGGGTCGGTGGTCAGCAAGAGGGTGGGTTACTTGACTGACGCGTAACATGACTTAAGGATGTTGTCACAGGTCGCGCGTGCGTTGCACATGTCAGAGACGCGCTCGCGGGTTGAAGCGTGCCAGCGAGTGCGTGAGGGATTCGTGACCATTCGGGTCACCCGACGTCGAAGCACAGATCATGCGAACGCGTCGGAAACGCGTTCCTGAGCTCGCTCGCGCGAGCAACCCATGCGCAGAGACGATTACACGCGCGGGAAACGGCGAACGATAGAGGATGCCGATGCTACATCCCGATCTCGAATGTCTCGTACACACCGCGCCGCTGCAAATGGGCAACGTAGTTGCACCGGTAGCTACGTTAGCACAGTTACGCGGGGGCTTACAGCAAATATATGATTACCACGAGCCTTACTGAGCTTGTTAATTGTCCCGCCGGGAATTCGAATTTCCTCGGTCAGAACCGAGAACTTCGCTCGCCTGCTGGTTACGGTAACGGAAATTCTACGCTACCTGTGTATGTACCTGCGCGCGCGCGATCTGCCGGCGATTGCATGTTCCTGCTCGTGTATCCCGGCTTAGACCTGCAAGATTCTGTTTCTGTTCGGTGATCGATAGACAAACACTTCGAAGAATAATTCGATGTGGGCATGTTAGACAATCAGACGTTATTTAAATTAATGTCTTAACACATTACCGACCGTTTATTATTTTATAATTTTGAAATATCTGTGGTACATGGCTAGACGCTTTTTAATGAAACCTTCAATAGCAACAGCAATGTTCGTTGTGAACCAACAAGTCACCCTCAATAACCTCATATAATAGTTTTATTTAAGATTGTAATGTAAAAGAAAATTTCTGTGCTTTTTTTGGTGCAGCACTCATTATTACAGAAACTCAGTATCGCTTATTGGACCGTGTCAATTCCTACAAGAGAACTATTATCATTACATGCATATTATTAACCAGTTGTAAATAATGCACTACGCTACGAGAGGATTGTATTTCATGCTTTTTGATTATATTGATGTTAGGACGCGTGAGGATGAACCGAAATCCGTGCAGGGTGTGTACCCTCGAAATTTGAACGCGGAGTGATAGCTCTGGTGATTATCAGGAAACGATACACTGTAGCAGAGCGATAAAATAAATCGCGAGGGTCGTTTGTTGCCCCCAGTGGACCTCCTCGTGAAGCTCCGAGGAGGTTGCAATTTTTCAGGTGGTACTTTCGATGCCCCGGTTCGCGGGGGGTGGCCTATTCACGAGGGCGGTCACGAGTCGTACGTTAGAGTTCGGTAAGTCGTTTATACTCGGCTTTGGGGAGGTTGAGAGACCGCTAGTGCTCTCTTCCTGCGGGCGACCATTGGCGTCGTCCTGTACGAAAGAATAAGAACGATTTTCGGTGGTGGGTTTCTGCTGCAAAGGGAGGAAGCTGCCAGCCCGTCGGATAAAACCGTACCCTTTCGGTCTGACAGGAGCTTTCTGCGGCGCAATTGCGGCTCTCGCTTCGCGTTCATCCGAGCAATTTGAACTTAATGGTCTCGCGGTCGATCCGCCCGACGTACAGCTTTCCAGGTTGTTGCTGTTCCATTTATTTGTTTAAGACGATTCTGTATTGTCAAGAATAATACACGTAGTCACAAACGTCATTTTTAGTTATGATATATCGTAAGCATTTGATCTTGCAGCCGAGAAGGTTATGTGCAGCTCCTGACCAAAAATTACGATAAAAAAATAAATAATTTGCTCAATTTTAAGTTGATCATGATTGGCCCTTTTTTAAAAATAACTTGAAAAAAATGTGAAGATATGCGCATAGATCCAATCTACTTGGACTCGTGTTACGGTTTAAATTTTCCGTAGTAAGATCAAGTGTCTGGTAACCTAGGAACGAGGGATTAGGTCCATATATTACAAGGATCCTCCCCCGATTCACTGGAGAGTATAAAATATTCTCCTCCCGTAGCCCGCCTATAGATTTCCAGATTGACGTTTCCGGTAACGAGCATCGTACACGCGAAACGGTAAAAAATAAAGTCTGTGGAACGATTATCGAGGCTATTCGCGTTTTTAACGAGCCGTATAAAGTTTATGGGCCGCGATGGGGCGTGCCGTTCGATCCCGAACACCTTAATCGAAGCGGCGCGGCGGCATGGCTGCGGCGCGTCGCACGGTAAAATCCGGCTGGCTGCGATAGAAGTTGAACGCCGGGCTGTGTATATACCTTGCAATCTCCTTTCAGCTTTTCCACGGATACGTTTGCTCGTGGTGCTGTTCCCAGGGGTAACATTATCTAGATTACCGAGTGGAGTTAGCTAACCCGAGAGAACCTCCCCAAGCAGGCGCGAGGACATTGTAATTATGTATTCTCGTTGCTCGCATCTGGGACCCTTGCGGGGCAAGCTACGTCCCTGGCCGGGGTACACGGTGCTTCTGCGTCGGTTTGTGTGTAGAGGCACGTGTTAGTCTTTCCGACATTCCCTTTTCCGATGCCGAGCTCCTTCATCCTCCTGGCCACCAGCCCTACGAAACCTTTTTTCCGCCCTCTCCGACACCTACCACCTTTATTCTCTCTCTCTCTCTCTCACTCTCTCTCATCGTTTCTCCAAGGACCCGTCTCCTGCCCACCCTCCATCAGGCCGGAGAAACCCCCGATGACTAGAAGATTCAGCTGATTAAGTGACTCCCTGTTCCCGTTTTTCTAGCTCGTGTAATTTAATCCGATTCCTCTTGTCGTCCAACGATTCTCGCACGGTCGGACGGGCTCGAATAATCGCGCCATTTATTCAAACTTCCCGCCACCGGCCGGTCCTGTAATAATTCTTCCTCTCGAGGAATCGATTAACTACGGTCCGCCGGGCACGGATATATTATAGATTAGAGCGGATCCCGTGTAACCGGCGACGTTATTACACGATTTCGAGTGACACCCAGGTCCAACGGTGTGTCTCGAGAGTGTCCGCCTCTTTCGATTCGCCAGCGAAGAGGACGCCTTCGATCCGCGGTCAGAACCGTACAGTTCTCCCCGAGTCTTGTGAAATCTGTACGCTTATCTCGTGCGCCATACGTCAAGTGCAGCTCTGTCGGTACCGTCTTTTTCTCCGTTTTCCCTATCCGGTTTTTCCCGCTGACCCCGGCTGCACCTGTCCAGGCCGTTGGTTATCCACCGACTTTTTCCCCGCCGCCACGCCGTGCCGTTCCCGCTTGTTCTATCGGCTTTTTTCTCTCTTTTCCGCTCGCCGAGCCGCCCTCTTTCGCTCTCTCACTCTTTTTCTCTCTCTCACTCTCTCTTTCTCTCTTTCCCTCTGTTCCCCTTTAACGGGTCTCGTGAGGAGGGAGAGGGCCGGCTGGCAGCTCGTCCGGTGGAAAATATTCGCCCATATGGTCGATTCGCTTGATAATATGTACAATGGAACACGCTGAATACCGCGCGCGCCGAGCAAACCACCCCTACGGAAATGGAAACCATCCCCGCGGCGGAAGAAACACGCGGAGACGCGACTTGACGTGTCTGCGTTCGATTAACGAGCTGAGAATGTTTCGCGGACTATAGACCATCGTTCCAACTAGGCTAGTTGTAGGCAATTACTGAAGTTTCACGTACACGTACATGTAGAGAATCGTGTCAAACCCTTGAGTTTTATGCGACAATTAATTGCAGGTCACATCGAAATTCCTGAAAAAGTTAACGACACGGTGACAGCCGGCAATTGGTTGCGACTCAACGTAATAATAACCAGTCGATAGGAGGAACGTGCTGTTCGTGCGCCAGCCTCGGAAAAGGGGACCGCTTCAGAAAGAAGGAGATGGCGGAAGACCGATCGTTCAATCGATCTACCCGCGTCGCCGTCGAGGAAACAAGTATCGCCTCGTAAAACGGGGCTTATCCGCAAAATTCTAATATTTATTCATACCCGTGGTGGTGCGGGACGCCGGTGGCGTCGGCGGTGGCGGTCGACCGGGCGGAAAAGCGTTCTCGAAATCCCTGGAGGGACGAAAAGTGGATGGCGGGATTACCCTTTTCTATAAGGCACAGCCAGCAGAGCTGATGCGTATATATGTACCCCTATATACACATCTATAAGATACAGGGTGGTCCATGAAACGGTTCCCGCCATATTTCACGCTCCTCCGAATAGATTGACAAAAAAAATATGCTTCGAACGAAACTGCATTGGTATTGAATACAGAATTGTATTTATTAAAAATATCACTTCTGATACACGACAGGAATCACTTTGTACGGCGTCGTACAACTTATTTGTCGTATTTTTTAATTACAAAGAGAGATGAAGTACAAGAATTTGAGCAACTCCAACAAAAATGTGAATCATGTTTCGATTTATTATCTACGACTTGGGGATGATGTTTCCTGGCCCACCTTGTATACGCACAGCTACATCTGTATTGACGAAGGGTGGCTGTATCCGTGGGTACAGGTAAGGCGTGCTCTTTCAGAGAAGAGGAACACAGAGCGAGGAGAAACCCGAAGAGATTTCTTCTGTTCCTTGGTCGAGAAAAAGTGTTGGCGCACTCTTGCGCTACGAAGCGCGCCTCCTAAGTGGCCGGGCTTTCAAGGTCTATCGAAAACACCGGACGTCCACCCTCTTCTCTGTTTCTCCGGTTTTTCTCCCTTCTTCATCTTGCTCCAGCCACGGAGTCAGCAAGATCCGACGGGCGACCCCCTTGTAACCTCGTAATAAACTGGCCTCGGCTCGGGTCCATCGTCGCGACCCCTATCGGGCCGACAGCGATGACACCGTCACTATAAAAGCTCGCCGGAGAAGGCCGACTTCTCTCCTTTGTCACCCTCCATCAAGTGCGCCGAGAATAAGAGCGCGGAAAGCGGAGGAGAATGAGAGGTCGGGATGCCTCGCGAGACCGTTTCCCAACCTGGAGTGCCGAAATTGCTCGACTCCGCGGCCAGCCCTCTCTCTTTCTCTGTCTCCCTGTCCCTGTCGTCTGTTTTCATGAATTTCGTCGACGTCTGCACTGAATTATAATCAGCGGTAGCGCGCGCTTTGTCACGGTTTACTCGCGACGGGAGTTAATCATTCCGAACGCGGGGATCAGCCTGATGAAACCCGTAAGATGGATTTACGGCGTCGGGACAAAAGAGCGGATCCCGCGCGCCCCCGGATCGGTTCCGAGGATGCTCTCCTATCAGATTAGGTTACCGGATTCTGTCCTCTTTTCTGCGTGCCTCACCCTCCCCTGGGAACCGCGGTCTGATTTTACGAAACACTGTGGGAAGACTCCCTTTCCTGTACGGGATCGGAAAAACGGGAGAATAGAAACGATGATGGTCTCCCGTTGTTCCGAGAGCCGCGTTCCACAGCTTTTCTACCTACCTGGCAGATATAATCGAGAGGTAAGCCAACCCCGGGAGAAGCCGTCGAAGATTGCCGACGAAACCTATGCTGTAACGAAAATTGCCTAAAGGTCTGCCGTCGGTATGAAATAACACACCCCGGCTGCCGCTGGTGCCTCGCTCGCGAGCTACGAGAAACGTAAAACTTCTCTCAACCACGCACACAGGATCGTCTAACCTCGCGGAACTTTCCACCTTTTCCGCTTGCAGTACGCGACCCGCACCCTGGGGAAACGGATCCCCTAGATAAGAATCCCCTAGCGAAAATCGAGTGAGAAAGGCGTAGCAACGAGAACGAAATCGTTTCCTCGAGAGAGAGTGACGGTACTCGAATTAAACGACGCGACGCGACGTTCAGGACATCCTCGTCAGGAGCGTCCGAGATCGCTTTCCAGTCCATCGACCAAGTCGTCTGCTCGACTCCCGGAAGAACTCGTTTTTAATTGGGCGGAAGGGACCGATAAGGGAGGGTCCTGTCTCGTCCTCGGACTCGCGGAACGAAATCTCGTCGGAGCCGACGACCGTGCCAGAAATATTCCGGTCGAAGGATTTTTTCATACCTCCGTGGCGAAGGAAAAAGAAACAGAGGAAAAAAAGCGAAAGGGGTGCGGAGATGAAAATTGCGGCGAGGTGCGACCGATGCGTAATCCTCGGCTCTTTTTCCCTCGCACGATGTCTCCCTGGCTGCCCCCCCCCACCCTCGCTATCGCGCATTCGTTACGGTCAACTTTTAATTAAACGTCGATGAGAATAAAAAACACGCCGCGCGGTTATATTTCAACCCTCCGGCGGGCGGACGCCCTTCAAAAAAACATTTGGCCACTTAAGAGTTTTCTCGTCGACGGATGAAATGACTAGTTTGCCACAATCAAATCTTTCTACTCAAAATATGCATAGTTTATATGAACACAGGTGGTTCATATTGTGTATTGACATCGTAACTGTTTTTAAATGACCGTGATTAAGTCCACATACTTTTCAACTGCAGTGTAAATGGTCGATACCTTCGATGCCCATCGTGGAAAAATCAGGTGACTTGACGGCAGCTTGATTAACCATTAAAGTCAATTTGCGTCCGTCCATCGGCGTCTTTCGGGAGCGTCGTCCTCTCGGAGACGTAGCTATGATGAATTGGAAATCGATCGACCTCCGTAGCCGGTGAATTAATCAGCGCGGGCGTTGAATGGTAATTTATAATAGTAATTCGGGCCACCAATTTTTAGCGGGGCTCAGAAAAAATTCGCGTGAATCGACGCGGTGGTGCGAATTCAAAGCCGCGATTTTCCTCGGGAGATCGGGGGTGCGTGACGCTCGAGGACCTCCACGGATTAAGCCCCCATTTCGTCCCGCATTAATTGCGTCCTGGCGGGCGAGCAACGTTCGGCGTTATTCCGTCGTCCGTGGGTCGCCATTTTGCGGTACAATGCGACGCAGCAGCCCGGGAGACCCGGGGAAAGGCCAAGAACGAAGAAAGACGCCGGGAAACACAAGGTTGAAGACGAGGAGAGCGTTTGTCGTCTTACTTCTCGGAGAAGAAGATGCGGGGGGCAGGTGGAGGCGGTGAGAAACGACGGGGCAAAATAAAACGGCGCTCTATGCGACGCCTTTTTTTGCCACGGAACAGCCGCCACTTCAATTTGACCTGTACAGCCCTCCGCGAGGAGCTTTTGCGCGCCCTTTCTTAAGCATCGAGCGCCCTTTGTCGCGCGACGAGCGCCCTTAAACGAGGTCAATTGTTCGAAAAGTAGCTGGGGGCCAGGCAACGCGTTTTTACTCGCCAAGAATCTCTCCGATTGATGCGCCGGTGCAGTGTGAAATTTATTGACCTTTCGGAGGAAGTCTTGGACGGTTCGAAGATCCGCGTCTTCGAATTGCGGAGCATTCGAATTTCCGCGATTGATTCGTTCACGAGACGCGGACGCTAAAGAAACGAGCAACGCGACACGTCGCGCGAATTATTAATCCCTCTCTGGTCGGGAACGAATAGTAAACAATACGCGCGCACAATTAATTTGCTAGCGTTGCGGCGCGCCTTTTAATTAAAGGGCTCTCTCGGCAGCTAGGAACGGAAGTCGCCGGGCAAACAAACGCGCGAGAGCGCATGCGACCACGTCCGCGCGGACTGGCGCCTCAAATTAAAAAAGATTCAATTCATCGGTATTATTAATAGTGTTACAGCAGTGGCGCGGCCCGACCCGGCACAGCGATGGCTGCCCTCGTTTTCTTCGACGTTAAAATTCACGGAAAGCGAGAGAAAGTTTTTTTTTGTACGTTCCTTTTCATACGCGTGTCCCCATTGAAACCTCTCGACACGATGCCATCTCGAAATCCCCGGCAACGAATCCACAAATTTATTTTTATTCGCCAGTTTACCTTTATTCAATTTAACACTACCCCCGCCGTGCCGTTTACGGGTGACCAGGAGAGGTTAATTCTTTCTTTCTGTCATCCCCATAGAGACGACACACATTTGTTGTATTTACTTAATGCCTCTTCCCCGTAGCACTTTCTTCTCTCTCAATCTTCCTATCGACTCAGAAGTATCCTGTGCGTTGAATATACATACTCGGTGAACCGCGAATACAAGCTCCACCGACGTGTGGAATTGCAAAATATTTCCTCTATAAGCACTTCGGTGCCCGGTAAAGTTAAATCCAGAACTATTTAGTATCAATGGGTATTTATACTTTTACAGGATCTGTGACTTTATGAAACATAGGAAACACCATTATTTTACCGCAGAATAGATACACAGCGATTTTCGATGTTTAGTCTACTATACACCGTTCACGAACAACGCTGTGCTACCGCGTTTGCAATTCACCAACAATGAACGCATTAAATATACGAAAGTGGAAATGAACGGAGTTTCAGAATTTCGTAGATTTTGGAAACCACCCATTGTTCATGCACCTTTTCATTCATAGCTCCTAAACGTTAGACCATTATGCACCGTCAAGCTATCTGACCAGCCCCTTTGCCTCTTCACCAAGATTACGAATTTCGGTCTCATGGACCACACGATCAAATGAACTATTTATTTGCCCCAATGTTTCTCCCTCTCTCTCTCTCTCTCTCTCTCTCTCTCTCTCTCTCTCTCTCTCTCTCTCTCTCTCTCTCTCTCTCTCTCTCGGTCAGACACGCATACACATACAACCACCCGCTCGCGCACACCCTCTGTACACTGTGCTACTGCAGAGAAATACTAGAGTAAATTCGGTCGATTCAGTCGAGGTTCGCCGATTGTTTTTCGTTCTCGTCCCTCGAACAAATAACCGAGTGCGCGGCGAGTGCACACTCGAGGACCAAATGGCGTTCGTTAGTAAAAGCCACCTCGGTCCCGAACCTCCCCGAGGTTTCGCCCTCCCTTCCCCGTTCAATTATACACGGACATTCTGTTCCAGATCGTTCGACCCCTGGAGCTTATTCTTTCGCGTCGCGGCCGCACAGATTTCTGCAAAAAAATTAATTTCGATCGGAAATGCTAATCAACCGCGAGTCTCTTTTCTTTTTTTTATTTTGAGCATTTTGAAACCCGACTGGGTTTATTTTGCTTTACATGAATAATATAAGTAAATACAGTAATGTGGAATACAATAAGAATTTTCTAATAATACAAGTGAGTATAACAGTAATGTCCTTCGCCGCTTCGACACGGTTCTTATTTTCTATTTTTGTTCGAACATGGAGTTTTGGTTCTTATTTTCTATTTTTGTTCGAACATGGAGTTTTGAAACGAATCACGAAGCCTCGGCAAGATTTCGAACCGGGAAACCAGCAGGATTAATAGTTTACGCGCGTGTCGGTGGAAACGCGGGAATTCATAAGTCGCGGACGAAGCGAAAATAAAGCCAGGGATAACAAAGGACCCGCGGAGGACCGATTCGTTGCGCGGATTCATCTTTTGTCCCGGATCCCGATTTCTGCAAACAACTTTTCGACGCGGCAATTCTCGCGGCCGCGGATCACCGCTCCCAGCCCACGCTAAACGCCCTATTCGCGCGACGCTCGGCGTCGCGACGCCAACACGGAAGCCGCAGCCTGCGGTGGGACCTGCTCATTTAACTGCGCGAACACCCCCGGGCCGTATGCAGATGCGCGTTCACGCTGCGACCGACCGGCCATCGCTAAATGATGTATTTTAAAGGGCTGCGCGAATGTAGCTCCAAGAAACGAATTGCTTTTACCATAACCTCTGCATCGTTGCAGTGCTCTCCATTTTTTGAGAAACGTAAATGAAGAACAAAAATAGTATTTGCTTTTAATAATTATTTGAAACAGTATTTTATAAAATAACAATAGTCACGCTATATTTACAAAGTCAAAAGGATGAAATAAAAATATATGTTATATGTATCACTCATTAGAACTGTGTTTTTATTTCTGTCTAAAGTCAGCCAAGTTGCCAGGAATTACTCGCGCACAATGCTTTAATTAACCGCATAGTTCTGCATGGCGAATATATCCACCGTGATTATTGATTTTTAAAATAGAACTTCATGCCAGTACGTTATAATTTCATTCATTAGTACAGCTGTTGCATGTACTACCCCTGGTTGAAAAAATGCGAAGAAACATGTGTTTATATAATTGTTGAAAAAGTTGTGTGCTATACATAGGGTGTATCCAGTAACTGAGTCGAATAATAACTAGGTCATTATAGAAGATAGAACAAATTTTAACAAGCTGCATTCAATTTCAGTAATGGTAATTTTACATTCATCAAAACTTTTTCCTCTTTTCGTACTTCGTTGAACGTCATAAATTCAGAGAATCTGCAATGTAATATAAAGTTCGGTCTGCTGTATACGTGGATGCCTGCACCCTCCAGGGAAGAACAATTGATCGTCGATAAATAGAGTGGGAAGACACTCGAAGTCGTGGCGAAAGTTGAAATACATATATTCCCGAATTTGCCGACTTCAATGAGGAGGGTAGGGATCGTTGGTAGGTCTCGGTGGCGAGTGCGGGGGCGGGCACGATAATGCTGCTCGAATTTTCGCCAATCAGCTTTGTGCGCGCTCGGTCGGTAAGCAGAGCGCGGCAAACGAGGCGCGAGCGAAACCAGCGCGCGCGGTGGTACCCCTTTTTTTAACCCTCCCGGTTTTTATTTGTCCTCCTTCTTTTTTGTACTTCAAACGCAATTAGTGCAGTCAACGTTGGGCTGCACCCGCCGACGGGGGATTATAATGGCAGTGCGTGCACTCGCGCGGCTAATGAGATCCGGAAAAATCAGGGCTTCGGTTTGCGCGCGCCCAAGCGACGCTTGTTAAATGACGCTCGTTTGAAGCCGGTTTCCGTGTTTTCGGCCGCGATCGCCTCCACCCCTCTTTTCCGATTACATGCGCGCCACGCCATACCGAGCGGCGTCGCGCTGCGCCGGCCAGCAACCCCTCTGTTCCAACTGTGATTTCTTGTCGCATATTTCCTACGGGCCCGAAACGCGCACGCGCCCCTCCCCCCGGGGGCTGCACGGATGAAAGGGTGCGAGAGTAACCGCGATGATCATTTACCCGCTGACGAAGTAATTACTTCCGTTCGTAAATGAGTGCCCGGCGCTCTGCTTTCATCGGATAAGTGTTTGTTAATTACACGATATCAATCGCACCAATATTTATTCGAACCTTCCACTTCGCGTCAATCGATCCTCTTCTTCTCTTCCATCGAGTCCCATAAAAACCGCTCCGAAAGACTCGACTTTCAGTCGTATTTTTATCAATATCACTGCCATCCTTCCGTCTGTAACTCCTATCAACCCTTGCTACTCGGCTGACGTCGTTAAATTAATCGAGTCCCGACGATTAATTCAACCCTCCCATTGCGCTCCCTTAATTGCTGCGTTCCTGTCACTAGACTGCGGATTTCAGGCACTTGTTACAAAAATGAGATTGATGCAATACATTCGCCCGAGGGACTTACGAATACCGTTACTTTCAATTTATCAGATCTGTTCAAGAAATTAAATTGATATTTATTCGCTTCTCGTTTCTCTTTACAGCTGTGGTAGAAAACTGTTGCTTAACGAGATCTAATATCCAGGGAATCCAGGATAGAACTGGCAGTCTACCAAAAGAAACAGATGAACGAAGTGCGTTTAAAAGTGTAGGTGCCAAAAGGAGTTAGTAAAGGGACCCTTGCGTCGCCAGCTGTAATCAGAAGCGTCTGCTAATTAGCCCATGGGAATTTCGAGAAAGTTAAACGAAATGATAGCAATTTTTATTTTAATGTTTAGGGACCATGTGGCGCCCTAAGCGGGGACCGTGTTGGTATTATAAATCGTGGAGGAACAATCGCTCCCACGTGATCCGAAGCATAATAGGCGGGTTAATAGCGTCGGGTGGTCCGAAAGTTCGTGCAAACTTCGGTCGGCTAATTAATTGTCCATTTCAGACGTCCGCGCGTACGGGCACGAAACTCTTCGACGGCGGTGCTTTTCCGCGAACGGACCTCTAAACTGACACAGTTTTCCCAACCTTCCGCGGCGACGACGAGGAAATCGATCGTGGTTCCGTGCCTTCTTCCGACGCTTTCAAATTACAGCGAGGGGGCCTATCGGAAGCGTCCGCTCATTAAAATTCTGTTGCACCGACGGAGATTCCTCCGCGGCCGGGGTTGTTTGAACTCGATTAAAACGAGATTTCGCGTGTTCCGTCGAACGACGATAAAACGACCGAGCGAGAGCGGGCCGACACGAGGGCCGAGCATACAAACGAGCGCAAAAGAAAAACGGGACTGTGCAAAAGCGCACTCCCTCTGCTAGCATCTGGCCGAAAATATTCCGAACATTCATTTACCCTTCTCGCGGGCCGACCGCAAACGCGGCCAAAACGGTTTCTGATTCCGATTTTACGACGAAAACGAATTAGCTTTCACGAAATGAGGAGAAACAAACCGGTGGCCGTGGTTTTCGAAAGAGATACCGCTTTCTCGCGCCTCCGCCCAAAACGGTTGCGGAAGAGAAGCTGGGCCCCCAATGAGAAAATGTTTTTCATCGGGCACCGGTGATTTTTTCGAGGTTAAAAGCTGGATAAACGAGGAAATGGAACGTGCGCGTAAGAGAGATGGAGAACAGGCCAAGGCGGAGAAGAAACAGGTTGACGCGAGCCCGACTTCAAAAGCGCAAAACACTACACACGAAGTAGGGCCGAGGCGCGCCTCCCTCGGCATTCCACCTCCGTCTTCTGCCTCCCTCTTTTATCCGTCTTCCTCCGACCTCTTCTCTTGTCTTTGTGAAGCGGTAACGCCAGGTTGCCGACCTTCCCTCCTCGTCCAGCTTCTGTCCACCGGTTTACGCTCGTCCTTTGCCTCCCCTTTACCACCTGCTCGATGCTCGCGCCTCATTCTCGCGGGTCTCGGAATGCACTCGTCGCTCGTCTTTTCTCTTCCCTTCATTCCAGCGATTGTCTCGGTTCCGTGGGCACGCACACAGCCCGCGACCCCTACCACGACCGCTCTCTGCCTGCAGCCGACTCGACGATGGGAAGAAATATTTCCACGACCGGCGGGAAGTCACTCGATGACCGTATTATTCGATGCCGGGGGAATCGACGGTTCCTTAGACCTGCTGTCCACTATTCTTCGCATTGCATGCGAGACCGGGACATCTTTTCTTTTGTGTATTGATTAATCGCCACATTTTAAATCAAACATCACACAATGCTACCGTCAATGCGTTACGTTTCTACTCATGTAAGAGTAATGCACGGTAGCACAATTGATTGACGTCGAAATAAAATGCATTCAAAAGTAAAATTAGATGTGCTAATTTAACCCTTAGCACTCGAGTGGCGCCTCTGAGGCGCCACTAAAAATTGCTGTAGTATTATTTAAATAATTGTTTACACTATCAGATATGTCGGTATCTAACCAATTACTACACATTTAAGTATTGTATGAGATATTATATCAATTTCATACTTATCAAATTTAAAAAATCATAGAGAATGGAAATATTGTAGGTCAGAAGAAACGTTTAATTTTCGAGTTAAAATAGCTCCGAGTGCAAAGGGTTAAAATTGAAGATGGCACCTTAAAGATAAGCTTTGTACCTTACGACGACGTGTACTAAACTTGAAGACTGTATTTCTGGATCGAGATGCTTTCTAACCCAATGAGATGATATGAATAGAATTTCAGTTGCGACGAAAATGGACATGTCTTGCTAGAACATCTTGCCAGTGTTGGAAAGTGTATGGAAGATTTAGCAGTCCATCTCCGATGATTTCAATGAATTCAATTCCGTAAGTATTGATAAAATCGACGATGCATTCAACGCAGTTAACGAAGTTTGCATGTGCTCGTCTGTTGTAGATCATTTTAGCCTACACAAGGGGCCTATCGCACCTCCTGTCAGTCCATCTAACACTGGAAAAGAACGCGGACAGCAATATCCCTGCTATCGACATCCTCGGATCTAAAATGAACGCGGTAATTAAATTACTGTCGGCGGTTATCATTCTTCGGTAATTCTATCGTGAGATAGAGGCGAGCATTGGCCGGGCAAGTTCACGGCTCGCGCGGATTCCTGGGAGTCGGGAGCGGGCGAAAGACGGCTGGTGCAATTAAAGCCGGTTACATTGTTCCCGGGAAGGCTAAGCCGCGTGGCGAACACAGGAAGACCTGGCGTTTCTTCTCTCCGCGAGAAGAGAGGTAGTCTATCATATGGAATCTTTCATTGCCTCTAGACTTCGGACTGATCGTATCCTCGAGAAGTTCTTAATCGAAAGTTCACCTTCGAAAAGTGCGATAAAACCATTCGTACGTACGTACTTGTGCTATTGTTTCCATTCCTGCATTCTAACAATTACATTATTCTGGCCGACGATCCTCGAGAAGTTCTTAATCTAAAGTTCATCTTCGAAAAATCTGATGGAACTATTCATATGTGCTATTGTTTCCATTGTTGTTATTCTAGCAATTAAATTATTGCGGTTACGGTACTCTAAAGTGGTGCTCATTCTGTTGGGACATTGTAGAATTTCGTAGATCACAGTTTCCTGACATGTTTTGGCTCGTAACTCAAAGTTTCTTTTATTCTGTCGCCGAGGGATAGTTGTAACTTTTGAGTCTTGGAAAGTTGGACTATGTAGCTACTGTGTCTAGGACCAGCAACGTCTCTCGGAACAGTAAACATTCTCGAGATGGTGGAAGTTTCGAATAGTGGACCTAGTAAAACTAGTCCATAGAAATGTGAATGTTAATTTTTCGTGTTATCTTATCTCTTTTACTATCGAAGCTCTGGTTCGATGTTCACAGTTGAAGCTCGCAGAAAATTGGCAGGGATTCCGATAAAGATATTTGTCGAGTGGAATGAAGGTATCAAAGTATGTTCTCGCGAGGGAAGAAGGGACCGAAGCGAAATCAGCCGCGCCTTCGATCGCCCGAGGTCTGCGCTCGCGTCCCGAGAGGAGGCGCGTAATAAATTGCAATTAAACGTTCGCCATTTAGCCGGCCACGGGTTTCGGGGATTTCGCGGACACGCGTCTCGGCCGCCCCCTCGGCCAGGACCACACACCGTGTCCGATTAAATTGCGCGCCTCGTCGCGAAAGACCTCTTCATTAGAACGATTCAAATTAGCTACATCGACCGGCAAGCAATAACGGCGCGCGACCGTTCGCGATTTTAATTGGTCCGGATTTTTCGGGGCCGCGCGTCCTACCGATACCTTCTCTCTGGCTGCCCCCCTCGCTCGTCCCCCCCCCCACCCCACACCGCCCCCGGATCCGACCGGTACCCCTACCACGTACCGCGATGTCTGTTATGTTAATTAAAACCGGTTACGAGGTCTTTGAGGCGAACGACACGCAACAATGCTCGCTTAAAGCGAACAAATTTAATGGACCGTGTTGCGAGCGAGCGAGCCCCCTTCTCGAAGACGCTCCGCTCGGTTCTTCGTCGCAGAGATCGACATCAGCTGTTTTATCTTAAAGATCCGCGCAGGTGTGTTCCATCAAATTCCTCGGCGTCTTCCACCCACCGGAAAATCGACAATTCGAACGATGATCGTCTACGCTCGGAAAACTCTATTATTGCCCAGGGTTCGTATAGCCCGGCTAACCCTTAAGTACTGGGAAAATAAATTACTGTTTCAGTTTTAGCAGTAATTAATGCTTGCAACCCTTCATTAATGGCGTAGAATGGAAGAGCAATTGAATTTGATCCCCGAGACACTTTATACTAGCAGTGTGAACGCCAATGGTTGTAGTATTTAGGGATTGAAAGAAATCATCCCTCGCTTAATAATTCTTCGACGCTTTAACTGCCACGTCAGTCGTACGTAGCTGACACAATTCTCCACCTACAGCGGGTGTAGAAAATATTTGAGTACTGATCAATCTCACACAAAGCTTTGCGAAATTGTTGTTTATGAAAGTAACAAAAAAAAAAATCGACTGAAATACACCAGCAAAACGTATTACAACAACAATTTCAGAAAGATTTGTTTGATATTGTTCAGTGTACGAATACATTCTACTGTAGGTTTCTTCGTGAACAGTTAGCTCTTCGCGCATGAGCTTCAACGGTGACCAGACCTTTATAGTTAGAAAGTTCCCATGACACGTCAGAGACAACACAAGACCGATAAGGGTGAGAATGAAATTTTTATAGAGCCACGACTCCCTACGACATAGCGTGACTTTATGGAGTCAACAGATCTACGATGACTATTCGTCGTATAATCCTTGTCACATTAATGTTGTACTTAATTCGTCGGTAACACCGGAATAAATTGGAGCAGTTTCGATTGAAAATGGAGTAGCAAGAAGCATGGGAGAATATTTCGATGGTGCGATGCGCGATACCGGGTGCAACCAAATCGCTCGGAGCTTCGATACCTTTTCGGGAGACCTCTTCATTATGCGATCCCGATGTTTCCGTGCAATTAAGTCGGCGTGCGGGCAGGTAGGCCCGTTAGTCGGCGCATGTTACGACTGCGTAATAAACGTCGCGCGGAAAAGTTATCGCGTCGCTTCGTTTGAATTTGTGATCTTTTTCAGAATGGACCCCTGCCTCCTTCTCTCTTCCGCTTCATCTCGTTCTCCGTCTATACCAGGGGCTCTCCGCGCCGATGCTCGATAATAAAAACGGCCGAAATCGCGCGCCGGTTAACGACTCCGACCGGCAAGAAGCTCTCGCCGTAAAAGCCTCTAAAACCCTGGCCCGTTCGCCGTAAAGAATGTACATGCGCGTTCCCAGTGTAACCAAACGGGCATACGTTGTCCCCTCGATTTTACTAGCTGTCCCCGGAGCCACTCGGATCCGTTCGTTTCGCGCCAGGTGTCTTCTACCAGCCAGCTGATTGGCAGCTTTCTGGAAGACACACGCTCCGAGATGGAACCATAAAAGAATTTTAATCCCGCGATTTATGCCCCGAGTTTATGGAAATTGGCTCCGAGACGGGCGGAAACGGCACCTGGCGCCATCCCGGTCCGTCCCCGTATCGATGTTACCCAATTAAAACGACGCAATTTTGCTATAATTGCTACGGTTCGTACATACGCAATGTCCCTTTCTTATGGTACGTGTCCGTTTGGGAAACGTAACGCCGAGAGGCTCGGGGAGCGAATCACTTCCTGAAGAACCAGATGCTTTGAACTTTTAACTCACTACATTTATTTTTTCGGCACGAGCACTGCACGAGCCTGTTTACAACTTATAGAAAACTATTCTCTATTTTTAACGATCGTAAATTTTGTATATGCTCTATATGATATCGGCGCTACAGGTTCGAACACAAATACATATAATTCTGCAAAATTGCTAATTTTTGTATTTTTGATCGAACCTGTAGCGCCGATATCATATAGAGCTTATAGAAAACTTTCCAGCTCAAACTAAACTATTAATTTAATAAATGATATAAAGCAAAAAGAAACCAAAAGAATGCAAAGGAAACAGACTTTTCGAAATGTAATTGTTTAGAAGCTTTTGACACGTGCGTCTGTTCGAGTGACACGCATTGAACTGATTGATTTTGAGTCTTTCTGCAGGTGGCGCGGGTTTCTTCCTCCGTTCGGATGGTGGCAATCTCGAACAGTGTCCATCTGAGAGTAAAACTATCGCGAGCCACTCTCGAGACTGTCAAATTCCTCAGAGTACATGGTATTGAGAGTGCTAGTGGAGAGCTGCACGAAAAACTCTCGAAGAGCGAACAATAAGTAGAAACACGCAAATGGACACATTCAATTTTGAATATTAAAAATACATGGATAACAATACAATTTCCTAAAGTTAACTCTCACGTCCATCTCCGAGAGCAACGAATTCCTGAAGTACTCTCATATGGACACGCAAATTGGGAGTACTCTCGAGAGTACCTACCCTCTTTAGACAGCCTCAATTTTTATAGGCAGGATAGATCGTCAATTTTCAAATCAGATCGTATAGATTATAGATGCTATTTCAAAGCCTCATTCCCAATTTGGTTCCAATTCCACGTGCACGAACCTAACGCGTCTCAGCCGAATAAAGAAAACAAAGGAAGGTTGGGACAAAATGGTAAGAATCCGGAAAATTTCGCGTCAGCAGCCGGAATGAAAGTGCAGATCCTTGAACGATTGAATTTTGGTTGCAGAGGGGATGGAAGTCACGTGGTTATTAACGGAACTGGTACACCAATTCGAACCCGCGCCACGTAGTCCGACAATGGCGTCCAGGACAAACTTTTTAACGCATTCCAATAGCGATTCCGATAACCGAGTCGAATAAAAATCAGCCGAGTCGGTTTAACGGCGCGTCGGGGTCGTGAGCCGGCCGATTGCGAACGCGAGAAAGCGACCCGGCGGGGGCGCAATCGAAACAGTTTAACCGGGAATTACGGGCCGGGTTGCTCCGCGCGCGCGAGGCACAGTTTAAAAGATAATTTCGCCGGGGCGCGTTACGAACGTTCATTCCGCGAGAAGAAGTTTCGCAGTTTTACGATTTCGATTTTATCGGAGCCGCGCGCCGCTCGCCCGGAGAACCGGAAACGCGTACCATTACATTTTTAGGAGGACTTTCTCGCGATAAAGGAAACTGTTCTCGAACACCTTCGCGACAGTTCACGCTCGTAGACACTCCCTGTCTCGCTGAGCAACGAGAATTTATAAACCCGAGAGGGAACTGTAAAGTCTCTCGGAATTGTTTGTATTCCTAGTCTTTCTCTCGCGTGAGATTCAGTGCTTTAATCTGGTTAACGTTAGCACAGTTTCCTATTTGAAAAACTCCTCTTAATTCTCTAGTTAATTCTCGAAAATGTTAAGTGCCTCTCGGTGTGCTTTCTAAATTTGCAAGAGCGGCTTCAGAATTTCCATAATTGTAGAATAAAAGAGTAAAAATGGGATGTTTTTAAGCATCTGTTAGCTCGGACCTTAAAATTCGCGGATAAATTCCAAAACGAAGAACTCGGAACGAAAAGCTATAAAAATGTTGCCTAGCTTACCTTTACCCGGTAACGACTGCACACGGTTTACGATGAGCTAGAGTGTCAAGTAACAATGCGTCGGATTTCAGAGTTCGCCTCGAGATTGAGGAGCAATTTGTTGTCACCGATAACGATCTCGAAGGTTCTTTACGAGGATTCCGAAGAGTTCGCGAGTGCTTTACGATCGGAGGTGTGTGTGTGTCCGCCATCGCGGCGCGTGATCGAGCTTGCAGTCACGAATCAATCGCGGGCGTGGTCGAAAACAGAGCGTGGCGTCGGAATTCACGTACGTGAACAATCGTTAACCGGGATGCATCGCAGGACGGTGATCGTTACCGATCGCACAATGAGATTCCGGGCAGATGGTGTAAATGAGACGCAAAACGAGCCCCTCGTAAACCCGCCGCGCCGGTCCGCGCTTGCCGTTCGGATCGTGACTCCGTGAAGCTCTTTGATGCTACCGAACGGGACACGGAATCGAGCATTCCGACGTTAACAGTTTGCCGAGTTTCCGCTGAGTGAGAAATATGAAATGGCCGTCGCGTGTCCGTTGCCGGAACGATTCTTCCTTAGCGGCACGGTTTATCGTGCGCGCGTGACGCGAAACGCTGCACTTTTATTGCCACGGGGACAGTGTATATTCCGTTGATCACCGGACCTAAGAGTTTTTCAAGGCGCGTTGCCTCGCGTTTCCTGGATTGATTGGAACGGTTTGAACGGTAACGTTCTATTCGCAGCGGCACAAGAGAAATCGATGCGGAAGTGGCTGGGACGATCGCGCGACAACTAACGAGGCAGGGGGGCAGTCAGACAGGCGGCGCAACGACTCAGTCTTTCTCACCTTCGTTAATAGACGGAGGCCGTCTGCTCGGTAACCTGGATCCGGATTCCTCGCATTAAGCCTTAATTAACGCCAGCCGGATCGGGGGCGTCGCGAAAAATCCTCGGCGAACGAATCATATCCTGGATCGGCGAGCGGTAATTAAGCGGAAACGCGTCGCCCGGCGGGAAATACGAGGCTCGCACACGGCCCTATAAGCGGAGGCGCGATTCAACAAATAATCCTTATCAGTCGAGCTCAGAATACGTGTAAAAAAGACTCGGGACGCGGCTACCGGCAGAGCCGGGGATCAGATTATAAGCTCGTTGCGCTCGCGCGTTACATTAATTTAGCGTGCCGAGCCGCGCCGACTCTCGGCACGGCACTCTGTTCCTACATTCGTTCTCGCGGCCATCCCGGTTGGTATGCGTGGATTACAAGGAGCTCGTGTGCGCTTCCTGCCTGCACACGGCCGGCTTTTTCAAAGCGAACACCTTCCTCTTTTTTCCATCGTCTGGCCTCTGGTAGCGTTCGCGAGGAATGAACCCCGGCACGCGGCTCTCCGCTTGCGGCAAGCGATGTAACGATCCCGGTCGCGATCATTTAGAGGATTTTACCTAATACCGGACACCACTTAACGCCCGACACTACCGTTTTCCTGGCTGCTTCGAAATAACCCGGTTTCTACCTTTAAATTCATTTTGTTACGAAACGATTAATCCGAAAACCAACAAAACGGTGGACTAAGAGTTTCAAAGTACTTATAAAGTTGGTGACGTTCTATTTAGGCAAGTAATTGTTGAAAGACTAAGTTGAGAAACGTTTATTCGACAGCTTAAAAATCAATACAATATTAGAACCGTGAAAGTGTAACGATACATAGATTAAACCATGGTACATAGTCGCGAAAGATTGTATAGACTAGACTCAGTTACGGTATATTTGTGCTAGACCATCTGCATATTCAATTCCTTTTTAACTTCGTTATTTCGATGCTGTATCAGACAGTTGAAATATCGCGGACAGATTTTACCCGTGGAAAATGTGAAGAAGTACGAATATACACTGGAACGATAACAATTGTATTTAATTTTTCAGTTCCTATTCCTGCAATCGTATCTCCGATGGTTTAAGTGATTCGGTATGTTTGAACTAAATATACTCGATTCATTTCGGAGCTGTCTTCCACAAGTTGTCATTTTATTTACCTAAAAGTCGTGAATCATAGTTTTACGAAGCATTGTATCAGCGAATGCTGATGTAACTACGTTTCGAGACACAAACAAATTGTCCAACTAATTGCATTCGCATTTTCTGTTAAAAAATGTCAATTTTCTGCAGGTCACGTCATGCCATAAATTTAAATTTCAGTAACTAAACACGTCAGTATATTTTGCCGCTCGTTACCGAAAATAACACAATTATTATGTTCGGACGGTTGCTGGGAACAAATTGATCGTCGAACGCAAATGCATAGGCCCTTCGATCGATGGAAGATGAAAGGATCTCGAAGGGAAGAAGTTGATTAACAAGGTAGCGTTACCAAACGCGAACAGTGGCTTTCAAGGGAAATCGTAAATAAGGGATGAAGCGTATCGCATAGCAGAAGAATTCGAGCAGCGTGAAGCGAGGGAAGCGACGATATCGATATCAGCTTTGAAATTTGAGAGAATATAACACCATTAAGGGAAGTTTGCTGGCGTAACGGTCCCGTTCTTCTGCGCTTCTATTGATTTTTTAATAAGCGTGCCTCTCTTCTCGAGCGATCGGCGAGATGAAAAAAGACGTAGAAGAATGAACAAAAAGAACAAACCGTAAGTGAGATGATGGATAGAGAAAGAGTAAGGAAGAGAGGGAGGGGGGAGAGGGAAAGAGGAAGAGAGAAAGTGTGCGTGTGTGTGTGTGTGTTTTAACGTGGCTTAGTAACGGGTTCGAACTTTCCGTCGAAGTTTCTCAGGTGCATTAATGCGCGCCAAATTAAACCGAAATTTCTTCTTTCGCTGTAACTTTGTTAAACCGCTTTGTAAATTCCTGTCTGGCCGGTTGCTTGCCCGTGGAAGTGTAAAACGGGCCCCGACAAAATATCGCGCGCGGCACGGTTGCTCCCGGCTTTGTATCGATGGATCGAGGAACAGAGGGCTGATACCGATAACCCCCTGCATTTCGTGGGAACCTCCCTTCTTCACCCCGAACCACCCGTCCGTTTATTGTGGAAGCGGAACCGTCCGCGCGATGAATAGCTCGCGCTCACCTTAAGAAACACCGGGTTATCCGCGCGCCGCGCCGGTCAACCATGGCTTCTTTGTCCGCGTGAAATTAACATCGGTCTCGTGCCGCTTTGTTCAATTTCGCGGGAGAAAAAACCACGGACATTATTGCCGCTTCTCCCCCTCTCCTTTCATTTCATTATCTTGCCCTGTGCATCTTTTAATAACGCACCGCGACATTTCTTCTTGCAATCCTTTTACTCGGCAACTGCAACTTTACGCACTTGGCAGCGCATAAAAATCACGCAATTAAACTTTCGTGAAACTGACTACTAGATTGGTTACAGTGTTTCAGCTTAAGAAAGTCTTTAAACTGTTAGAATGGATAATAAATAACTTACGTTGAAGACTTTCTTAAAGTGCCACTGTAAAAATGTTATCGTTCTAGTTGAAGGTAAAACGGTAACAAAATCAATTTCAGCTTGCGTTCCGCTTCGAACATTCGAGCCCGTATAATAGAGGCGGTACATTTCCATCGTTATTTCCGGTGTAGTCTAGCCACGAAAATCGGGTTGATGAAGCGGCTATGTATTCGAAAAATGTTTCGATACCGATTTTCCCGATCGCCGGCCATAACACTCGAACGCTTATTAGCGGGGACCAGGCGTTCAAAGGGAATCCGAGCCCCCGAGCGGCTTTCACGCGAATTTAATTCCCGAAAAAAAGTACGGCAGTGTGTGAAGGTGCGATTGTGCTCGGTAGGTACGCGGAGGCGAACGTTGTGCCGGGGGTGGTTGGCGGCGTCGGCGGTTACCCCAGAGACCGGAGAGCCTCTTTTCTCTCTTTGAGGGGCGAGTCGACTTAGCAAAAAGGTCTCGGGTTCACTCGTATGAATGTTAACGAGAGCGTGATCGAGAAAAAAAGGAGAGAGAAGTAGTAGCGGAGAAGAGTGAGAGAGAGAGAGAGAGATGAGGGCCGCGAGGGTTGGTCTGGTGAAACGAGAGGGCGAAACGGCGGGGGTTGCCCTCCGGGGTGAAACGAAATGGGAAACGATTTCGAGTGTGTCGACTGTTTTCCATCGTCGGCGAGAACCAGGAAGCGGGTCAAGTGCGGGCGGAAGGAAAACCAGAGAGAGAGAGAGAGAGAGAGAGAGAGAGAGAGAGAGAGGGAAAGAGAGAGGGGAGAGACAGAGAGAAACGAAGAGAAAGAAGAGAAGAGTCGAAACGCGGTGCAATGATAAAGGAAGAAAGGGAATCGAACGTCCGGGGGTGTGCATTAGCGAGGAACAATGGAGCGATCGCGCGAGTTCCACCGAAGAGATCGTTTTATTATCGTGAACGGCTCCACCCCCGCATTTTGTGCGTCTTAATAAAGCTCCGTTTCACCCATCCTACGTCTCCTCCTCTTTAGCCACGGCTTTTTGCTGAAAAGCAGCTTGGTTACCACCCCATGGCGTGCCTCCTCTGCCCCCTCGTAAGCCGCCTATTATCCTCTTTTTATCGTGGCCGCGCCGGCTCGCCGTCGGAAGCAGTTAACACGGGCCAAAAAGTAAAGCCGAACGTAATCTATTAAATAGATAACGCGAACCCCTTCGTCTGTTCCCCGTCTTCGATTCCATGGGAAAACGGAATGCATTCAGCCGGGACGGTTAGGTTAAACGGCAAGAGCCATGAGAAGGAGGGAAGATCCTCCCGAAGACGGAAACAAAAGCCGCGCGCTTCTAGATAGCTTTTCATAAGGCATCCGCGGGAGGGTGGAACGAGGCAACGAGAGAGGGGAAACGAGGGGGATGACGGTGTCTCGCGGCGGAAAGCACGGCTTATTCCGGAGTTATTTTTCACGGAGCGTTGAAAAATTGCCGCCACTAAGAAATCGGAAATCGATTACGTCCGGAAATCCGGGGTGGGGCGGCGCCCGACGCGGCTCGAGCACAGAAACTGATGGCTGCTCAGCTCGAAAGACACCGGCAGCCCCGGTCTCGCGGAACGAGAGATCGATCTTCGAGCCGTGCGTCGTGTCACGCGATCGTCGACAGCCACTCCGCCCGCTGCCCTCGAATTAAAAGGAGCCCGCCTCGCGGTGCCGCGGAAAAGAACGGCTTTCCCCGAGGGAAGCGACGCATGTTCGCGGAGTAAAGGTCCCTGAACGATCAATCCTTTACTCGGCGCTCGAACGAACAGAAAGCGACGACCCAAAAGAAAGACGAGCCGAAGAACGCGAGACAAGGACGGAAGCGGTCCCGAGCATCTTCATCGGGGTGCATCGCGGCAGGAAACTGTTTCTCGGACTGGTGAGCGATTTAACGCGGCGAGAACTATGTCACGACCTCGATAAAAAGGGAATGACAATCCGAGCAGCGAGCGCCTCAACGATTGCTCTATGCAAATGCCGGCGCCGCGCCGCACCGAGAGAACACGAACCGAGAGGAGGGCGAAAGGGAGAGAACAGAGGAGACGGAGGCGAAGGGTGGAAGATTTTCAATTACGGTCAAAAACCCGGGGCTGATCCTGCGCGAATAGAAAACAGGTTGAAATAGAGAGGGGGGAGGGGGGGGGGCGAGCGTTGGAAGCAATTTTTGAGAAGCTCGCTGGAACTGGGTCACGTACGCCGGAAGTAAACGTCACGAGAATTAAAAGTCCCCTTTCTATTCGGCGTCGAACAGCCGCGCCGAGGAATTCCGGCTGAAAGAAGAAGCTTCTCTGCTCTCGTCGTGCCCGTCCTCTCTCCTCCTTGGCGACCCAACCCCCGCACTCGTCTCCGCCGAGCTTCCTCTTCTTCCACAGGCAGCTACGGTATCTCGCTTCCTTCCCGACCCACGATGGAGAGAGGTTGTGCAACCACGGGACGCCGGGAAGATCGCGGCAATCTCTTATTTTCCGCGCGACCGATCCATTCGACGCGAATTGGAAAACGCGAGCGGCAAGGAAACGAAGTTCCACGCGAACCGGGGCGAAAAGAAGCGATGGAAGGAGGCCAGGATCCGGGGACCAAGGGAGCGGCTGCATGCTTGCCTGCTTGCTCTCCGCGGGATTTCGCTCGGTCGTTTCCCATCAGGCCGGAAGATAGTTTTCGGCGGATATGAAGCGCGCAGTATCGGCCATTACAAAAATTTGTCGCCTCCCACCGGGATCAACCACCGAGAGCCGTGTAACAGATTCTTCTCCCACATCTCACATCTCGTCCAAATTCGATCTTCATATCACCGTAATATTAACAATAATTAAAGCGTTCACAATTTTTCATGTTCGTTGAGGAAGAGGGAATCAAATGAAATCTTACTTGTGTTGCACAATTATCAAAGTGTCAGTGAAAGAGGAGTCGAGGTATATGGATACGGTTTTATCAGTACATTCGGATAAGTTAGATGTGTTGGCGGAGGATATTATCGTTACTAACGATAGCCATCGGTAATTTTCGATAATTTCGACGTGAGACAGGCCCGTTAGCGACGAAGAACTCTGCGGACTCGGCGGAAACGCGTCGCTGGCCCGGTGCGGGCAGGATCTGGGCTCGTAGCGACCGCTCGTGCACGATTGGAAATTAGATTAGTCACGTTGTAGCGGTTTTGAACAAGGATTAATGCGGGAGGGCGATCGTCGACGCCCGTGCTCGGGTATCATTAACCGCTTTGTTACGTGGTTAAAATATGAACCATGAAACGGTGTTGCAGCAGCCGGTGCTCTTGGCGGATACATGTGTTTGCCCCGAATCCTTCGAGGCAGGGCGTGAACGATAATATTATGACCAGACTGCGTTCCTGATCTACTTAACCTAAAAGAGATATCAATTTATCTGATCACTTAATTTCTTCCATGAATAATTCAACTAAGAAGGAAGTGGACAGAAATTATATTAAGTTAATATACTAGTTGCAAGGCTGAATAAACAAAAATTATTATTATTTCTTCCACAGCAGAGCATTAAAAATAAAAATAAAATTAGTGGTGTAGTTTCCATTTACAAGTCGTGTTAGATAAAAAGCTGAATCGGAAATAAATCAAAAAGAAACTCGAGCAGAAATATTGAAAAGATTAGTATACACTTTTCATTTAGAGTTAGCATCTCTTCAGATACTTGAAATATTTAATATACCATGAATCGAGCACAGAACGAGGACGATCGACACGACGCAACGTGAGAAATGTTCAGCGAGAAAATTGACGCTGGTAAGTGCGTAGTAAAATGGCAGCGAAGGTGGTTGTAGGGCAATGAAAGGCAAAATGGCCGAAGGACTAGAGGAATGGGAGGGATCGAAGGGAGGGTATTGGCCGAGAAACAACCGGGAAAAGCGACGTAATGCTCCGTAAATTGGGTTGCCACCGTGTGTTGCCGATATACCACAAATCTTAGACACGCCGAGTTCCGCGGCGAGTTACGGTCGCTGGGTTAACCGGGTGGCGTTGTGTAGGAGAAGGTCATAGGTTTCGAAGTACTAGGTTGTTTGTCCAGTCGTTGGCGAACGACGTTGAGCAGGTTCCAGTTCCGTTAGCAGCTGCGAAACGTTCCTCAGTGAAGTTACGTTTCTTATCGACTCGACGCGTGAATCTCTCTCGGGTAGGGGGTTTGCGGGAAGGGGGTGGGTTGTTCCGCGCGAATTCAAACCCGTCTTATCTCCGGTCGGTGTATTTTTCATCGGGCGATCGACGATTTTTAACCGGTCAAGGGAGAGGCCCGACCCGGGGCCGACTGCGTAATTCATTTATTATTATCTGCGGATCTAACGACGAGGAGGAAGAAGGTAGCCCCCCCGATGCGCTTCGAGAAATAATTAAAGGCGGATTACGGCCGTGAGTAAATAAGGGGAGTCAGAATGGTACTCGCGAGGATTTTTCATTCCGCACGCAACCGTGAGAAATTTTTCGCTTGGCAATCTTTATCCTTCGAAGGACACCGAGCACCGTCGCCTTGCATGCTCGCCAGCTCGCTCGCCTCGGGGACGACGCCGCGCACCCTATAATCACGCACTGTCCACGATGCTTATTATCCCGATATTGTGCCGAGTGTATAATAGGATTACCGATCTATCCTACATAAATATTAATTGCGCAGAACGCGCCGCCGCGACCTAAGTGCTGGCTGTAAATTGCTCACCGCTGCCCCCGTCCCTGTCTTGCTGCTGCGCGTATATAAATCTTCGTCGATACCAAGAGAAGCGAGAAAGAAAGAGAGAGAGAGAAGCAGAGGAGGAGCAACGGAGGATACTCCGTGATCGGTGTCCCAGGTGGTCCACAGCTGCAAAGAGTATTTCTACTCGAGTAAGACGTACGCCACGACCTGTCAGGAATAAATGTCTTGCCCGACGCGGTATCTACCGTTGCTTAAACTTCGTCCGCAGGTCTTGATCGAGCGGATTATTCGTTTACGATTCGAGGCACCGTATCGACTCGACCTGTAATAACGCATCGACCGATTATTTGTAATCGTTTCTCGGAGACACGAGTTATTGGCGATGTTATTTAAATATACGTGCGCGATACCGCGGGCTAACGTGTCCTGATTGTTCAGTTATGAATTTCACATCGTTCCCATTACTCTCATGAATACTGCAAAGTACCTACATTAGGGATGTAGCTAATGAGAACTATTTGTTACAGGTATTCTTGTGAGGAGGGGATTGTCGTTGGAATTTTCACTGGGAATTTTTCAGAATCACTCGAATAACATCGCGCAGCTGAGGTAAATAAAGGATAGAGCCTGCCGAGAATGGTCACGTCACGATCACTCTCAGCCCTTTATCTAGTTTCTTCCATTTTTCTCCGGGTCGGGACGGAATCAAAGACGCGGCCAAAGCCGTCTGAGCCGTCGATCGCACGCCACACAATGCCGGCCGATTTTGATTTATCTATCCGGCACGAGTTCGCGCGGTTTTCCTGGCAAACACGTTCGACTCGCGCGAGAAGGGGACCGATACCAACCAGCCGGAGTCGAACCAGTCACTCTCTCTCTCTCTCTCCCTCTCTCTCTCTCCCGCTTTCGGAGAAGGGCTCGGGAACGATGGAAACGCGAGGAGGGACCCGACTGCGCGGATTAGGCGCACCGAAGTGTACGATAATCGCGAAGGAATAGAGGAACTCTTCTCTCCCCTTGGCCCCGGTCTCCTTCCGCGACCCTTCACAACTCGAAATCGCTCTTGAGACTGCCGCTCGTTAATGCTCGGTTCCGCTCCGGCGTGTATGTAACACGCGTTCCTGAACTTCGGCTCGGTTGCGCAGCCAGCCGAATCTCCACCCTTTTTGCTGGACCGTTTCGTGTGTTCATGCGTGGAATACCACCCCCCGAGTATTGTTCCAGCGCACCACTTCGGTACAACCCCGAGGAAAGGTCTTCCAAGATCCTGCGCCGTCTTTAACCCGATTCTGCGAACCTGAACTCATTTTGTAATGTTAACCCTCTGCAAGCTTTGTCAATGGCAGAGGGTGCATTTAATTATTTAACAAACTAAGGCAATCAAAGAAGAATCTAAACTATGAAAACGAAAGACAGAGAACGATAGATAAAGTAGCTACAATATGGAGAAAATCTAGAAGCAGTAGGAACTCCTTTGACCAGCTCTAGTTAACTCAGATGTTGCCATGCACGTTGTCAGACGCGTAGCAGGTACTTCCGTCGAGTTTTACAATGGAGGGGGTGCAGCTCCAAGGAACTACCCTCGTCGAGCAAACATTTCGTACCCTCGACCAAGGCATAGCGACTAAACAAGCTACTCGAGGGCCTGCATCTGCCACAAAACATTTCCAAATATTTGACCAAAGACCCGCGCGATGGCTGTTTGGCCTTTAATTACACCGCGGCTCGAAGAACAGCCGGGCGTCGATTCTTCCCGCAACAATATCACTTCACACGCAGCTTCGCCTAAATCAATTAGCGTGGAGAATGAGTTAATTCTCGGCCTAACCCTGCGCACACAATCGACCGGCTAAGCTCGAACCCGCGCACAGTCCTCCTCGCTCGGTCGTCGAGGGTCTCTCGAGGGGTTCGAAGGACGATCTTCACCGCGATAGCAGAATTCAGCGGCAGTGTACACACGTTCAGCTACTTCCATCCTCTTTATTAAACACACCGTGTGTTTGCTTCTCTATAAATGTTTCAACGATCGACCCGTGAGCTGCGGTTTCGACTCGACCGGATATGCAATGCGTCGGTCGTCGTCCACTACCCTCCGCTATCGGCCAAACCGCTGCTCGGAAACGCGACGCGTTGTCCGCGAATCAGACTATCGGATACCATTGTGTCGAAACCTTCTGACTGAGGGCCTGTCCTAGCTAGCACACTTTTCACGCTCGTTTACCAGCGCATCCGCAAGACCACAGCTCCGTCATTCTTTGTCCTCAGTTTCCACAGTTTCTCATAACGCGTATAAAATAGAATCAGTTTGTCATGAATGATAAATCAGCAATTCACTTATTCTAACCAACTTCCAAGATATTACTAAATATTACTGAATATTTCTCTTGACGTAGTTGAACAGTGTAGATCAAAAGAGACCTAACTTGCGCATGAGATGTCCGAAGTAAGACAATCCACAGATATTAAAGTATTGATATAATTTGCTGTGGACGAGGTCGACCATTCCTCAGCTTAGGCGGGGAACCTCGTTTGCCAAGGTGGTCTCGCAGTCTGCGCATGGAGTCAAAGTCGTCTGAGACGTTCTTACCGTCAAAGGCCCGAAGAAAGTTCCGTAGTCTAGTTCTTAGTACACAGGAGAGGTAAAAGAGCACTTGGCATTCCAAAATCGACAAGAAGCGAATTTCCATCTCTTGCCAGGCTCGTTACCAATTACCATCGGCCGGCCAAAAGAAGGTATACAAAGTAGAAGCAGCGAACACGAGCACCCTCAACTCCATCCAAAATGCCTTCGGTGTAGAACCGCGGTAGTGGTAATGCGCGGCGTTCGGGGCCTCTTTCTCTCTCTCTCGGGCCGGGGGAATAATTTTTGCACCGAGCACGAACACGCTCGCCTCGTGCAGCACGTAAATATTGGCGCGTAGCTCCTTCGCGCGCATGGTGTCGCACGGAGGCTTAATTGGCACAAGGACAGAGCCAGAGGGCCCGCGGACAGGTTGCAAAGGAGGAATCGGCGCGCACTGCTATCGTAAATACTTTCGCACTTACCTATATTTCGCGCCGCGACGGTACAACCGCTGGTTAGGAGCCACGCAAACACCAGGCCACTGAGTAGACCTTTCCGTCGACCCTTGCGGCACTCCATCGTGAAGTTCCGAGCTCCGACTACGCCTGGAAAACAAAATAAACCGCATCGTTAGGGGGTCAGAGTAATTACTACCGCGACCGACGCGACTCGACTCGACTCGCCTGAACGCGACGACGCGACGCGATGCGATGCGAGGAATAGCCTAAGAATTTTTTGATCGTGTTCCTCGATTGCTGCGCGAATATTTTCGCACGCCGGTATGTGCCTCCCTTGATTCGTTCCGGTTAACGAATGCCGGCCGTGATATCTTGATCACGGCCCGCTGCCATAACGAACGCACTTACTGAATTACGAATGGAAAACGCAATTTCCAGTCTTATTTTCATTTTTCGTACATCTGCTTTTAGCTTTTTCATTTTTTTGTTTATCGAGCCACTGAAACCTATTGTAGGTTTATTTCGGCTTTAACAAAGATACACTAGTTTTACAGTTTGAGTACATTTACAATATGATTAACCACTAGAGATGCAGATCACAATCGTTTAAAAACTGAAAGATAAATTCACAGGCTTTGACATTTGGTTCTGCAAAGAAGAGATCCGCTTTTAGTGGTAAGAAAAACTTAATTTTTCGTAAATTATTTACAAGTTTAATTCTTAGGGAGTCATATAAACAGCACTGCCATAATACATGATCCAAGTCTTCAGAGGGTGAGTTACACTTACAACTGGGATCATCGATAATATTTACACGATGAAGAGAGACATCTGCTTTCAGCGATTGCGGCTAGTATATACTGTGTAGCCAATATCTTATCAAATAGAAATACACATGTGCACTAGTGTAGCAAAATGCATTTTTGTCTTTGTGGAGCGTGTACATTTGAAATGTTACGGTCTCGAGTCCGGAAAAAATTGGTAGCCGGACAAAACCGTTTCTAAATTCGGCGCCCCAGCGGATCATCGCGCCGGCAGCCCGACCGGACCATGTTTACAGGCGTCCGACACTGTGCACGCGTTTTTTCCGGGGAGATTTAAACTCGATGTCAGTCGCGTCCTCGCAAAATCCCTTTGTCGGCCGGTATTACCGAAGGAAAACATGTTATCCGCGCGATTTCCCACCTAATCCAACTGGCGCACCTGCTCTCCACGCTCAGCGATGACGGCGTCTCGTCGTGGATTTTTGCGAGGAGGCGGCCCCATGACAAAACGCCCGCCCCGACAAATTTGAATCGGCGTATGCACCCGCCCTTTCTTTCCTGTTTTCGTTTTTGCAGCCGCAGCAACAGCAAGTCCTGCGCCGCACGCGAAAGGGGTAATTGTGTACTATTGTCGGTAAACACAACAAATCGGCTCGGCTCACAGGCCGAACAAGGTAAACGAGCGCGAAAGGGCTCGCGAGGGCGTGCAACATGCGGGGTGCATGTGTGTATGTGTGTGTGCGTGTGTGTTGCGCGCGTGCTTGCACTCGCCGCGGCCGGGTTCCAGAGACGCGGGTTCAACCAAACCAAACCGAACCGAACCGTGAATGTGGGTTAACGAAGGCAAAAAAGGAAAACAGTTTTCGCATCAGCGTTTCGGCATTTACCGGGCGCCGCACAATGGGGTGCCGTCGAATGGAAACATTCGGACCGATGACTGGAGCGACGAAGAAGGAGCATAGAAAGCGAAACGAAGCGCCAGCAAAGAGAAAAAGGGCTCCGAAAAACAGAGGGACGGAAATAGAGCGAGGCAACGCCAATACCGTGTTTCCCTCCGCCCGCTCCCTGCAACCGGAATCCTAGCAGAAACTCCCAACTATTTATTTCCGTTCCACGGTGCGCAGTCATACATTCGTTTCTTGCCGTCGAAATTGTACGTCAAGGCCTTCGAGCGCCTTTCACGTTACTTCCGAAACTAGAACGAGTGTCAATCCTTTACAGAGATAGCTCCCGGAACGAGGCAAACCCGTGTGCGTGAATTTGGATGTCGTACTTTATTCGCAAATACTTAAAAATTATTATCCATTTCTGAGGTACAGTGCCGTTCACTGATCTAGCGAAGGGTTCGGGACTGGAGAAGAAATTAGTAAAAAAAATAAAACATGTTCTGGAAATGGAACTAGTAAAAGTCCTGAGGCTCTGTTGGTATGGGTCCAGGGAAGTGAAGGTTTTAAGGCAGAATCTACATAGAAAAGGGATTATAGGAAAGGAGAGGATCTTGGGATGGGAGAGGCACGAGGAATAGGAAATTTGGTAAGATGAAAGTAGAAAGAAGAGAGGAAAGGCACGGTATCCATCAAAGAGAAGGTGTCCGTCAGGGTCACTTTGGAACTAGAAGTCAGACTCTAAGGCTCGCATGAGCTCTGAGAGGGGTCCGTCCACCCTTTCAGTTCCAGAGGGACTGGCAATTTTTAGTGCAAACCCAATTGAACGCACCAGTGACCAGGAACATTCCTTACAACAGTCTAGAGTTCGTTTTAGGGCGACTGACAACGAAGAAATGTAGAATGGTATCAGCAGATTCGTGGAAGTTTTTCTGTATAACCCAAATCTATCGTAATTAAGTCGCGTGCCCGAGTCAACGACTCGTATCATCACAGTTGTTTCGATCGCAGCCTCGGCAATGGCGTCGGCGTCGGCGTCGCATTGGCCCGAATGGCGTGCACTGGGTCCTCTCTCGTTACCGTTGCCATTCAATGGCGGTTAATACGGGCCGGCAGGATAAACGTGCAATCGGCCAGCAGCGTGATTATCGCGGAAACATCTGTAAACTCTCGGAGCAACAATGATAATTGAATGCGTTAGTCGGTAGCGTGGCTTCGTGCGCGCGCGCGCGCGCGTTGCAAACGCACGTACACGGACCCACGTCCGACGCATTACGCATAATTAATCCGACGATGCTTATCTCGTCTAACCTTGTACCCGCGTGCGTTCATCGCGTGAATAGAATCGACCGTGCACGATTCTCCTTTCATCGACGCACCGGCGTTATCCTCCCTTTATTCTTCCCCCTCGCCTCCCTCATCCACCAAATACACCTCTGCCCAAACCAGGCCGCGCTAGCCGCTAAAAGTGTACTTGCGGTTTTCGCTCCGCTGATTGCTCGAGTGACTTCGAGAACTATCTGGTCTGTCACTTACACCTGCTTTCTCGTCTAGTTTGAGAGACGCTTGGTTCCCCGCATCGAGTATCGGCGAACACTATTTTTAACCCTCGATACTTCACTCATACTTCACTTTGAACGACGTCTGATTCTTCGTTTCTTTTTTTACGATCTATGTTCAGTATGATAAGTGTTATCACTATAGGTTGATTGATTAGATTGTTTCCAACAACATAAACAGAAAGGAATCATTCTACAGTATCTCAAAACCGAGTTAAAGTACTGATTTGAGTCGAAAATTAAATACGGAAAAATTTTGTTTCCTATTCTAAAGTAGTAGCTGCATTTGCTAGAGGATTTCTCGAGAGTATCGAGTTCAGTTGCGCGAAAGAACGCGAATAAGAGACCAGACTAGACGGTAGATTGCACGTTTCCCGCCTGGAATAATTGAAATAAAACTCGTTGACGTTCATTTAATGGAAGCGAAACGACATGCACCGGGTAGGTGCATCGTTATCGAGGGTATCTGGAAAAATCTCGGATTCGCCCGTACTCCACACACTTTCCTCTGTTCGCAGCGGTTATTGTTTGCCACGGCATGGCAGTCCAGAGCTAATTACATTCCCACGGACGCGTACGCTCGCGCGTATTTGCACAAGCGCCACGATAATTGCGATAAACCCGATGACAACGCGATTCCCATCTCGGAAGTGCATCGCGTGGCGAAACAGCCTCTCGAAGGTAAGTGGAGCCTAAGCGTTCCTCGCATCCGATACAATTGGATGGTCGCACGAAGAGAGATAGAGGGCGAGAGAGAGAGAGAGAGAGAGAGAGAGAGAGAGAGAGAGAGAGAGAGAGAGAGAGAGAGAGAGAGAGAGAGAGAGAGAGAGAGAGAGAGAGAGCCAGGCGTAATCTCAGCCGACCGATTTTTCCGGCGTTGAATACGATTCCTTGGAAACCACCGCCGCGGACTCGACTAGCTTGCGGATTTTTGAAGATCGGTAATCGAGACTCTCTAGTCCGCTCGCGAAGGGAACGCATTCCCGACGCGGCTTCCAACGCGGTGAAATTCTAAGAACCCGCTTATCTCCTCGCTGCATCGTCTTGCTCCGTTTCGATTCGCGAACCGATCTCCGGAAAACGCCGCCCCGTTCAACGGTTCCACGTTTCGCCCTTGGAATTCGTGATCTGCGATGAGACCGACTGTCGAAAAGTTCTGCAGAACCTTGATTCCATCTCGCTGGTTAGTCACTTCAATCCGCCATCCTCTGTGACTTTCCATTATCGAGAAATTTTTACCAGAAAAATTCATAGGAAATGTCGTCCCCTAAATCATAAATCATGAAGGAGGAATTGTGTTTATCGTGCAGATTGGCCGTTTAAAATTCTTTCAACGCGTGTGTCCTCAGCGAGGATCGAGTAATAATTACCTCTCTGCACGCGGTGATCGGTTCGCGATTTCGCAATGATTCCCGTCACAAAATGCGTTAATGATCGGACAGACCCTCCGTGAGTCTCGTCAGGCGTGTGGAATCCTTGTGTTCCAGACACGAAACCGACTAGGGGTCGACCTACACGAAATTATTTGTTGAAAATCACATTATCGAATCGGCGGACAGAGGTCTAGGGGCCCGTGTACGCGCGGATCGACGGATTTGCAGGTTTCAATTTTACACCCAGACGCATTTTAATGCGGCCGCGGAAACCCCGGATGCGATCGCTCCCCCGTGCAATTAAAAATAATTGCATATTCGCGTGTTACCCGGTCGACCTCGTGCGCCACTGTTTTAGGCGTCTGCGTCGACCCCCGCGGGTCTCCTCTCTCGCCCCCATGACGAGTTTTGTTTCGTCGGTGGTCGGATTAGCCTGGAATTTCCTGTACGACACTGCGGTTTTGCAGCGACGAAAACGCCCGCCGATTTTCTACCCATTTAATGGCTGAAAATACTGGCTCCACAGCTGCACGAGTTCATTATTCCATGGCCGCTCGATAGCGCCAATACTGTCGAACACGTATTTCATACTCTAACTCTCCTCTACTTTTTCCCAAAATTTTTAAGCACTTTATACCCTTTCCAGCCAGAAGAGTCAAAGCTAGACTGAAATTGATTTTACCGCATTCAATTAACTGTTTCGCAATTCCTGTTCGGCTTGGATATATTTTTTCAAAAATGTACAGTTTATACAAGAGATCAATTCTAATCCTTGTACATCCCCAAAAATAGTTTCCCAAATAATATTCATGTGTGATGTCTCATTCGTGAATTATATAAGGAAAACGCAAAAAAGTATAGGTTAAATAAAGGTTTTCAAATAATAGTGTGATTAATCATTAAAATTGTATTTTTTTATCTAAAGATGATTCCCATTGTTTCAGATACAATTCCATCTGGTTCCCTTTACCCTCACAAGCACACCAACTTCCTTTCTCGCTCTACGATCCGAAGCAAGCCTATCTTAATTCGTAACAGTATTATTCAAAGAACGCAATAGCTAGAAAAGCCACAGTGTATGAAGTGCTCGGATCTTCCACAGTTAAACCCCGTTGACAGTTTCATCGACCGCCTGACAAATTCCGTGTCTACCGACAATCGCTTAAAGCCGCTCGAACTTGTAGTTGCTCGTTTCCCTCGTGTTCGCCCTTTCTCTCTTTTTACTCGCCGCGAAGTATAATAACCCGACGAGCTTAAGAATTACCGTCGCCGTGGCATGCACAAAGGACGCGTAATTGCCGGCCGCGATCGCCGATTTTCTTTGAGCAACCTTGCAAATGAATTGTTCCGGGTCCCGATAAACGCGAGGGACGTGCGTGCGGACGCGTGCATGCGCATGAGAACACAGCAGCTTTGTTCGGTGCATGCGAGAGCCCACGGATTACAATTATACTCGTCGTGTCGCATAGTGTTCGACGAAATCGGCCACAGTTCACTTTTGTCGAACTTGTTCAAGGTAAAACTCGTACAATCTTTTAATCTAAATCTTGTGAAATGTCACATTTGCCTCAGAATTGATGTCGGCTCAAAATACGAAATTGCTAGTGAACCTTAAAGGTTTATATATTTTTGTATTGCATTGCACCTTTCTGTTGTAAACGTGTAAAATCCGCAGTCTACCTGTAAATACATATTGGAGTAAAATATAGCTTGCTATTAATAGCAATTATTACCAGAATCATATTATCATCCCAGGAGGACATTTGTTTTGAATTTATACGAAAATCCATTGATAAGCTTAAACGAACGATAAGACCAATAACAAATATACAGGTTAAGCAAATGGCTCTCAAAAGCTGTATGAGAAAAATGAAATTACGAGGAATCCTTGGAGAGTCAATTGGAAAATCGTTTATGGTAATCGGCGGAGAGCGTTGCTGATTATTTTGGAAGCCGGTGCTTGTCACAGAAGTCACGCGTCGGAGCAATAAAATTACGAAAATCATTTTGGATCGAGCAAATGTCCCATTGTGAATGTGTCTTTTTCTACTGTGCTCGTCTCTCTCGCGCTGCCATTCGCGATTTTGTCAGTCCCGCGGATGTAACGCGTGTCTTCGTCGAGAACGCCCGACGCGCCACCCTCGGCCGCGGTCGCTTCCTTCCGATGCACCGTCGCATATATGCACGTCACGGAATGCAAGCTGCCAGACGCGCACGTGCACCGCGGCGGAACGCTGCGAGAGGACAATCGGGAACGGGGTCACGTCACGGAACAAGATGGAACGGAATAAAGAGGAGCTCCGAGCAGAGATGTATTGCGACTAAATTTTATTTTCGCACGGGGAGGACGCTGTCGGCCGCATTCACCGTCGCTGTGGACTTATGCGACCTACACGAATCACAATCCGACGTGATCGTTGTCTGCACACTCTACCAGAAGCCTTTTGTCCGCGTCCAATTTACATCGGTCGCATCGCACAGACTTATTCTGTCAATTAGAAAGATGCACTTTTCACAACCCACGGATGCACAAACCTCCGAGATTTAAATCATAATCGACATTTGCAAATGCAATTCCTTATACTAGTATGTTGCGTAGACATAGAAACTATGAGGTTACCAATTTTTTATTCACTCGAGCCCTCTGTTGACCCTCAGAAAAATACAAATGGCAGATGCGTCACTTTAGTGTTGCATTTATAAAAGGTTAATGCCAATGGAATATTAACAATGTTTAATCGTTAGAGCAAACGAAGACTAGCAACTAGAAATCTTCCTGTCTGCAGCAAATTATCAAAAAAACAGGGTAGTTTTGACGAGGGTAACAGTGAAAGAGATCTCGAGCGAAGGGGTTGAGTGAAAGACACGGCACTTCGATAGGAAACAATGGGCCTGATTGTGCATTTCAAAGAGGAGAATCCCGGAGGGGCGTTTCCTGAGTGGCCCCCTTCAATTTTGATGAAACTTGCGTATAATATACCCTATCGTTCACCCCTATCGTTCGT
Organism: Lasioglossum morio; assembly: GCA_916610235.2. Taxonomy (NCBI): domain Eukaryota; kingdom Metazoa; phylum Arthropoda; class Insecta; order Hymenoptera; family Halictidae; genus Lasioglossum; species Lasioglossum morio. Next base: position 18,320,702 of record OU744323.1, on the reverse strand, counting down.
ATTCAAAGAGAGGAGATGGCTCTCAAACTTGCGGCTGCGTATAGTATCTTAAAAATCAGTTTGCTCCTCTAAAACAGTAGGGTCACTCTCTCAGCCGAAAAACTGATATTGCACATAAATTTCGTGGGGATCGAGGGGGTAACACTGCGGTGGGTACTTCTGGAGGCTCTCGGACCCGACTGTGATCGGTTTCCGAAATTTCGTAGGTTAGAAATCGCGCCACGGGCAACATTTACCCTCGATATACTTTCAAGCAGGCTAGAATGACGGTGAAAGCAAGACAGAGTTCGACGGAGACGGGGCTTCGGGGGTTGGGGAGAAATTCTCTTACAGATTGGCGGACAAGGGGCGAAAGGAGGAAGCGGAGGGGTGTAGCGCGGCATTTGAGTGGCAGGGGGAAGCGACACGATGGAATTTCAGAAATTGCGCTTGACATTTTCGCGTGCATCGGTATATACCGGCTCTTCCAGTGCACCCCTCTCCAACCCCCCGGAGCTGATGCTTTCGTTGCAGCCTTCTATTTTCACCCGCGGCGTTCTTGATGTTTGCTCTCTCTCTCTCTCTCTCTCTCTCGGAGTTTCGCACCTTCTTGTTTCTCCCTCTCGTTCTCTCAGACGCGGAGAAGCGATCGAAGCTCGCCCTCGCGTATAATATCGACGCGCGACCAACGCATTCCTAGACGTGCCCGGCAACGGCGATGACGTGTTTGGAGCCGCGACGACCAGCGGAAGCTATGGAGAATCTAAGTGGAACATAAAGTTTGATCGCTCGGCGGCTTCCTGGTTCGTACGCGCGCCTCGGCCCCCAGGCGTTTTGCTCGATTGCACTCGATGCGAAATTGCGGCCGCTGCAAATGACCAACAACCGCAACTCGTCGCGAAATGTTGTCGCCCCAATCCGACTGTAACCTTCATTTCACTTTTCAATACAAAAATATCTATGGTTAATCAAGACTCATTGTTGAGTGGTTACGTGTAAATAATTATATACGAGGACGGTGGAAGAAATATATTTATGTGTAAGGAAACGTTGTCGGAGGTGTCTACAAGACCGAACTAACTCCCTAAACGCGAAAGCGGCGGTACGTACCTTCATACCTGAAGGGAGGACAGCATGTTATAAAAATGGAGGGGAACCAGGTATTTCCCAATATACTTGGATGTTGGGTTTTCGCAAAGTAAGGTAAAAGGCTGGATGCTTTACCTTGACACTCATCAACTAATAATTGAACGTAAGACCATAAGTAGTGAATTAAACTAGCATTTTGTCGTTTTTCTGATGCATGGGAATAGTACAGTTGTAATCTGATTGATCGAATAGAATTTTGACTACATAGAACGATTTAAAGTAAAGGGTTTAATCGATCGATTGGAGGTTGTTCCCCTTTTGCTCGACTGCTTGGCCCCGAAAGGCTCGCGAAAGTATTCGCTCGAGTGCACGGTCCTTTCATCGAGAAGCCCGAGACGAAATCGACAGTCTGAAAATACGATTGCAGGATCCAAGAGAAGGAAAGAATTCGCCGGACGACAACGACGCACGCCGCACCGCCGCCACCGGCACTCGGCCCGAGTCCCAGGAACGTACATATCAGAAATCGAATGTTATTGCAGGCGGCACAGATGAAAACTGCAAAGTGCTGCACTCGATTATCGTAGTGGAGCGTTTCTGGCTCGGACAGAACGCGTTTTAACCTTTTTTTTTTATCGTCCTCCGCCGTCCTGGACATCGAACAATCCCGAAATGTGTTATTACACCGCTCGCCTCTACCTACCCCTCGAAACGAAATGCTGCCGCGCGGGCAGAATCGAACCTGACCCGCCGAATTAGAAAAATATTTCACGTCGCCCAGACGATTTTGGTATCGGCCGCACGTTCGCTGCCCGACCATACAAATTCCACGGAATCGAACCAGTTTACTTAGCGAAACAGAAAAGCTCAGATTTATTCGACCTATTGCTCTTTCAACACTCTCGCGGAACCACACTGTGTTTCGGTTTGCTCGGAAACGCGTTTGCACATGTTTAGCTTTATCCAATCGCTGATCAGACTGTTCAATGGGGTTTGAAACCCATGACCCACAGACAACGCTTTATAACCAAATTTATACATACAAAAATTGCAAAATTGAATTAAAGAAATTTTTTGTTGCGATGCGGGAACAAGAGATGAAGACAGTGTTAAATATTTCTGGATTATCAGGAAGCTACCTGCTGAAGCGCAATTTAATCGTTTCTTTTGGGATGGAAAAGTTCCTTTGGCGGGCTCACGGTGGCGGAAGCGTGAAGATTCGAAGAACAGCAAAGATTTCGTACGTACAAAGTCACATTTTCGTTACAATTAGACTACTGTCTCTACCAATAACGAAGCTAACGAGACGCGCCGCTGTCGGGCTCAGCGGTCCGTTAGAAATTTGTTTAGGCGAGGCGAAAATTCGCGCGAAATGGAGGACCGGCGAAGCGGCGCGGCGAGGTCTGTCCGCGTTATTCGTGCAGCTCGAGTTGAAAACAAACGAGACCGGGGGTTGTTCGCGTCGCGAGAAGAAGCGGGAGAGAGAACATAAAATACTTACGAGCGAATACCATGTGGAGCTGATAATTTTGCAAGGGGTGGAGAAAGAGAGTAAAGGAGGAAAGAAAGAAGCGGATGGAGAAGAGTGGCGACGAGGCAGGAAGGAAGAAAGGAAAAAGAAGCAGGGAAAAAAGAAGGCGGGAACAAGGAAAGAGGTTAGAGGGAAAGGAACGTGCAGCGTACCGAAAGATCGTTCTCGCCGTCGATGGCGAATACCTGGAGTTCCAGAGTGGTCGAGCGTGGCGCACAGCTCGGCGGGCATCGTCGAGGAAAATAAATAGAATCGAGCCAGCCCGTGCGGAAAGACTGAAGGCGGGACAGAGAAACAATTAAAAGAACACACGACGTTTCCGTCTCGCGAGATAAAATAATTAAACTCGGCCGGTTGCGAGAGAGCGCGCGCGCTTACGCTCGGCGCGGCGCGGCGTGGCGCGTCCATTGTCCCGAGTTTTCCTTTTCTCTTATTATAGCCTTTCAACCGGAGGCCGCCTCTCGCTCGTTTTCCGGAGGAGTTGAGATCGATGATAGAGAGAAGAACGTGGCCGAGCGCGATTGTTAAAAAAGAAAAAAGGGAAAAGAAAAGTAGAAACGTGCTAACGGAACGGAGTCGCGAGAAAGAGTGAGAGAGAGAGAGAGGGGGCGGGGGGTTCGGAGTGGAAAAAAGGGGAGCCCCGAGTGCGCCGAGAGAGTGAACGCATATAAATTGATACAAACGAGACAGGTGGAGCGCAGCATCGCCACGGTTACGTGAAATATTTTACCGGAGAGGCAAGGAAACGCCGCGAAAAGGACAGGAGGCAGCGTAACGATTGTATTATTCGACCCCTTTTAGAAAACTCACTCCCCGCCCGTTCTTCCTTCGCTCTCTCCTTTCCCCGGCGTGTTCGGCGTGCCCGAGCGCGGCTTAGGGATCTACTCCACGGAACGAGGGCTCACTTTTCACTTAAGAACGGGAAGGGCAGGCCCTCTAACTGCTCGGCATTATTCGTTATTACCGCGTGCGTGACGCTTTGCGCCCGGCAAAACGGTATCGCCGATAAATCTCGGGGAGCCGGACGACCGACCGGATAAAGCTGGATATACGAGTGAGAAAACGAGCCTCTACCCCCTGAGCCACTCGTGTCGGAAGATTATCCGTTTTCTCCCGTTTCCATCGTCGTCGGCCGCCATCCAACCCCCGCAAGATTTCCGTGGGGATGCCAGCCACCGGAACCAGGCCTCTGTGAATCCGCTGCCGGAAAAAAAGGGGCAGCGAGTGTGTGCACAGTCTGAGAGAAAGAAACCACCTTCGAGAAGCCAGTCGTTTGCTCCGGTGACAATGAGAATAACGCGAGTTAAGTCACCTTCGAACCACACCCCCCTTCTGTTCTCCGTCCTCTCCGCAGCCTTTGAAAAATGTACTCGCGTCTCCTGCCGCGTGCTTGGTTACTTATTCGCTTCCTACGTGCGACATTATGCGGGTCTCCTTCCGTTTAGCCTTGCCGCTAACCCCGCTGATAACCAGGAAGGGCGTCGACTGCTTTTGAAATATCACCCACGCACGTGCGTTAATTTCATAGAGTCTCTAGGCGGCTATCTACACCCCCTGCGAAGGACACACTTACTCCGCGAAGCGGAATCGGTGAATCGAGGAGTCGCGTGTGTACGTGGAAATTGAAGTGCAGCTGTTTACAAAATATTTTTCGAATTCGTTCAAAAATCAGTTTTAAACTTTCGTCGCAAGGCTGCGTGCATTTATCATTGAAACAGATTCCTCGAGATCGATTGGCCACTTCTCCCAGTCCGATCACCGGTGAAAAGGGTCTCGCATAGACAAAAGGGTGCAGCGTTTCGCAAGTATGCTTGCCCGGGGTACTACAAGCGCGGGGACAAAGAAAATCAGGGTAGTGGTGAAGGAGGCGTTACCTTGGCCAACTACCGGTGTTTCCAGTAAAGCCGTTCCGGTGGAGCCATTGGCATTAAGGCTTTCCCCATCGACACTCGTAAATTTCACGCGGACAGAGCCTCGCCAGTGCAGTCTGTTCGGCGTCAGTGCGGCTACGGGGGTGTGGGAGGGTTCGCGCGAGGCGCAGGGTGCGGGTTAGGGTGTTCGATTAAGCCCTCTGGCACGAAGTCGATTCTCGTTGCGCCGATACGAATAGAAAGCCGGGTGGAGAGAGTTTAGAGAGAGAGAGAGAGAGAGAGAGAGAGAGAGAGAGAGGGCAGAGCCCCGAATTCCCGGCTTCCGCACGATAAATCCTCGGGAACAGCGTCTATTTCGCGTTACATCTAATGATTCCGATCCGGCAGCGTCCTCTCTCTCTCTCTCTCTCGGTTCCCCCTTGTTCCGCGCGCGACATTAACCCCAGCGACATTATATGGCGTGTCTGAATGGCAGTAACGATTCCCTTAAAACAATTTATGCGCATTGATTAATAGGATAAAGCTCGGAGAGCCGCGGCGCGGTGGGAGAGCACCAGCTCTCCCAGAAGGTGGGAGGGGCACCCGGGGAGACGATAGGGAGAGATATCGAGTACACGCAGCGCGAAATGCAAGGGACCGTGAAGCCATCAATTTAAATGCGCGTTGCCGCCATGCCGGATCGGTCCAGGCTTAAATTCGGCAGGAAAGGCGAGTGCCCCCGGTCTGGTCTCTCTCTCTCTCTCTCTCTCTCTCTCTCTCTCTCTTACTCTCTCTTACTCTCTCAAGGAACAGCCGGCATCGCCGAGAATACGGAAAGCTTTTAATCCACCGAAGCCGACTCTTCGATACGATTAATCCCGAGCGGAGAAGGGAATTTATTATACTATCCCGGGACTCGGTACGCGTCTCCTCGCAAAACAGCCCCGCTCTTACTCAAATATTTTCCTCCGGCTCCTTATTAAAAACGGATTTTCGGTAAGGGGACAAAGACGCGGCTCATCTTACCAGGCGATGATTCCGTAGACCCCCCCACAACTGGCTTCGCCATTAATCCAGAAAATGAAACACGGTTCAACGAACACTGGTATTTTCATTTCGAGAGCCCTCAAAAACTGAACGGACGGCGTCTCGGGAACGTTCAATGGGCGACCGAATTTTTAAATCTAATTTTTTTCATGGAAGCCTTCGTACTCTGAATTTTGACTGTTCTTTTACCGATTGTTCAGTGTATTCGGCTGTGTAGGTCCAAACTAGATTACCACTTTAAAATTTATTCGATCGGATTGTTCGCAGTAATTAGCGACCGTTTGGATTTCGCACCGGTATCGTCTGATTAAACTAAGAGCGAAGTCTGTCCCCGAAAAACCACTGTCAATCCAGACACGGTTGTTTACGCGGAACAGCAAACTGTTTCGTGCAAATGTTAGCTGGTGGGGTCTAAACCAGCCGCCGCGCTGTTCTTCCGTATTTTCGAAAACAATGATCCACAGTATTGCGGTTACGTGCAGGAGAACGCGATATACACTCGATACGCGGTAACCAGGGAAAACCAGTAATGTGTACACGGCACGGTTCCGTGAACACACACGAGTTGCGGGGGCGTATGAAAGCTTCGAAAAGCAGAACTGCATTACGAGCTGCTACGGCGCGGCGCGGCCGCTACGCGCGCAGTTGCATTAACTCCGCTCACACGTGCGAGCTCTCGCAAACACTCGCCAGTCGATTTTATCGGGCCTCTTTTTTTCCCACCCCCGCGGCACCGTCGGCGATCCGCTAATCTCCTGAACGATTCTTCCATTCCATTCGCTTTTCAAACTAGAAAATCGCCAACTTATTTTCCCCGTTGATCCGTCCCTGGTGTGCATGCTCCTTTTCCTTGAGCTGGTTCATTCTCGTTCGATTAAACCTGACCCAGAAATAAATTTGCTCGATTTTCGGATTCCCTGTTCATTCTCTCTTCTTATTTCGGATCTTATCGGATTTTAATTAACCCGTTAACGAGTAGGTGACCTATCTCGTTACTCGTTCTCCAAGGGACCGACGTTTCTAATTGCTCATGAATAAAGCAAAATTAAATGACTCCGGCCGAGCGAAAAATTAACAAGACAGGATTTCATACTTGTTCGGTAAATAGGCTTTCTATAGTATAATGGGAGGAAACAATTTGTGTATTGATTCATATATAGAGCTAGGTATAACTGTCGCAGTTAGGGCTGGTACAACTAGCTATCGTAATTGTGCCACTTACCTAACCACTGTATAAAGACATTGGAAAGTCTAGGAAAATATTAATAAAATCGTTCTGCTGGACGCAGTTATACATCGTTCGGTATTATGCCAGCAAATAATTAGCAACAGCATCATTATTCATAAACGTTTCAACTGTGTGCATTACACTAAAGCTGAAAGAAATGGATTCATATGAAAAATATGAAACCGGTCGATAGGTTCTTGTCCTTTATCCAAGTGAACATCTAACGAACAACCATAAGTAGTTTCTTTTGCTACAGATTATTTAATTCTAACTTCGTTTTTCAATTTCCTAGAAACAGTTCGAAACGGAGCAATTTGCGGGTTGTATGTCGCAGAACAGGCCGGACCAATAGGAAACCCCGAGTCGATACAGTGGTAACACAGAGCTCGACGCCTCGCCCTAATGAAACGGTCTTACCCTGTCGTGTTTCCTTGCTTATCCTCGCAGCTCGTCGAGGGAGCCGCGTTAGATCGGAGATAAGATACGACAGAAACGCGCGTATCGAATCGTGTCGAACAAATAATTCGGCGAAGTTGTTTCGGGCCGAGTACAAAGCGGGCGGCTCGGTGGTTGAAGAAGGGTGGGCGAGGTCTGAACAAGTAGTAAGGGCGAGGGGGAGAGACGGCGTGGAACGAGAAGGAAAGAGTATGGTGGCCGTCGAGAGCATAGCAGGGTTATTAATTCTCGGGCAGTGTCAGTGGCGTGACAAAGCCATCTGGTGTAATGGGCTTTTGCCTGAGCCGATTACACGCGCCACGAGAAAAAGAGAGCGAGCCAGTTTAGAGAAAGAGAGACGGAAAGATCGAAGCGGAAGAGAGCCGGAGGCTCGCGAAGATTGTTCACTTAAACGCAGGAAAAATGCTTTCGCTTGCTCGCGCCGGTCGAACCGGTGGCTGGATCGATCTTTCGACTGCGATCGGTCCAATAATTTCAGCTTGGTGGGAACGTCTCATTAAATATCGATACACCGGCACGTCGTGGAAGGTAACGATTCGCGTCGATCTGCCTCTAATGGGACACGATCACTGTACACTAGATTACAATGTAGCCGACGACAAGACACGCTGTGGTTCGACAAGTTTCGCGCGGACACACTGCGCCTTCGTCGAAAGAAATGCGCGAGGCAAAGAGGAGCGAAGAGGAGGGAGAGGGTTATCGAAACGATTATTGACGCCACGAGATGCGATTCGTATTCCAACGATTCGATCGACGGCGATTCGTGGCCAATCCTCTGCGGTCCACGGCCAGCTGCGGTTTCGATTCGCAACAGGCAAATGGAATCACGCATCTTCGCCTGGTAATCGAGGCCGACCGGGTGATTCGTCTTCGTACCAGGCGTGAATCGGGCCCCGTTGCATCCTGTCCCCGCGAGTCCTCCAAAACGAACAGGAAGTCGCGTAATCAAATCAATTTCTTGAACCTCCTCGGCCCCAGCGACGCTTTTTCATCTCGAACGACGTCCGGACAATGGAGACCTCTGTTCTCTATCGGGAATTTTACGATTATCGACGGAATCGTGTTACACGAGCAGACGAAAGGGACGATTACTCGGGTGAACGACCGGTTCGATGCATTTTTCAGAAATCAAACGGGAGCAAGATCCCTAACTTAATAAATATGCAATGAACATTCCCGGATGAGTCGCAAGCTTCTTGTCTCGTAATGGCGTCGAGATTGACATGTACATCATAAAACACCTTCTTGCCCCGTAGCGTCGCGTCAGGACACCATTAGCTCGGTACACCCTCGGGGCCGCCAACGACACAGCCGTGCAATAAACCTCTGCATGCACACGGTATAAATAATCATCGATACGATGACAGGATGCTCGTAATTAAGCAGACCGGTGATGTATAGAAAATCGTAAAGTACTAAGATTTATGCCCAGCCAGCAAGCATAAACACAGTTGGAAAAAGGCGGTGTAGAACAAGCATTCCTATGATCCGTTAATGGTCGGGTCATTTACCCGACTGCCGCGCGAACGGGACTCAAGAATTCAGTTTCCTTGGACCGGGAATCATGGTGTCCTTCGCGATGATAACTTTTAACTCTCAACCCTGTAAAGTTGTTTGGACATTCTTCAAAAGACTGTCAAGTGGTATTTCACCTTTTTTAATTATGTAAAAAGAGTTCGTTTAATTCTCGATTAATGAAATTGGAATTGTCAGATGTTTCGATCAGTTTGATTTTTATATAAGATGCAAATGTTTATAGATATGGCTTGATCTTGAACGTTATAATTGATGAGTCTGTGAGTTTCAGTACTTTCTTAACTAGCCAGTGAAAAGATTAAATCGTCGATTTACAGTTCAGAAAAAAGGATACAATTTTTCGTCGAAGAGTTTGCAGCGTGGTATCAACACCGTTGAAGTTTGCCGTGGACTGTGGACAAACTTGTAGCAGCTGCAGGGAATACGCATCGACGACAGCGAATGGTGGTGAAGGGCAGCGATGGAACTTGAAAATTTCGTTTTTCCTCGCGTAGGAATCAGGCAGCGGAGTTAAGGGGGTGAAGGGGAAGTTAGGGAGATGGAAAGTGGAAGCAGAGGCCGGAAAACGCGAAGTAACCAGGGACCACCGACCACTTTGCGTAATTACCAGCTACCCAGCCAGGACCGTACTATTTAATCGGGCTAAAGTGCAGGCCCAATCTCTCTTTCTCTCTTTCTTTTCCCCGTCCGGTTTTCTCTGTTGGTCGGTGTTCCGCCTGGTGCTTTTCCTCTCCGGCCGCGCACAATCTTCGTTGATGCAACGTGCGTGCACCGCCCCGAAAAAAAGAGCGGGAAGGTCGAAAAGCGGTGTAGCGAAAAGACGGGACTCCCATTCCCGGGGCTACTCAAACATTTGAGCGAGAAAATGATATTTCCCCATTTTGCGATCTCCACGGTCGGGGAGAGAGGACGCCGGGCAAGCATTTTTCGGCAGGTCCGGAAGGATTTTTTTCTCCCCTTTGGTCGGCTCGCCGCCGGCTCTGCCCCGGCCCTCTTTTCACAATCTCTTTCACGCGGCGGTGCTCCCATGCTGGTCTTGCACTGCGGAAACACGACGGCGAAAGAATTCGCGATTCACCTACGATTCTCTCTCTCTTTCTCTCTCCATTCCCGGTTTCTCTGGCGAATGAAAGTCACCGGAATGGACGCAGCGATTTCGGCCAAAAGAGGGTGGAACGCAAAAGAAGCTCCGATCCCGAGGACTTTCAAGATTGAAAACCCGCTAACTACCGCTGGTAATTGATTCCACGGGCCGGAAACAATTTTCCTATTCGATGATCGTCGATTACGCGCCCCCCGAAAAAAATCGTCCGCGATCTCTCGCGTTTCTTCACGGAAAAATGTCTGCTCGAGAAGAAAGAGCCTCGCGCGGAGAGGAATCGAAAAAGACTGAATAAAGTTCCACGACGAGGAAAACTGGGTTTCCCAGCTCGTTGGGCAGATTAAAACTGCAATTACGAGAAGAATGGCTTGCTACACGATGGCCGTTCATCGGCCGGCACGACGTAAAATTCAAATAATTTCACAGTCCGCTCCCGGTATCTCGCCACCTTTGTTCGGCTCTTTGAATCGTTCCGATCATCAGTTTCTTTCTTTCGTCGTTAGCGCGACTCCGCGTTGCTTTGTCTCGAGGAGGACATCCTCGTCCGGGATATCCTCTCCAACTGAAATTCGTGACATCGTCCTCGTTCCCGCGGATGACGAATTCTCGGTGCTGCTTCTCTCGGACTCACTCGGCGAACCTTCTTTCTTTACGAAGTCGTGACTCCGGCCACAGTCTTCATTGCATTTTCATGTCTTCGGGTGTTCCGTTTCTCGCCCGGCACCCTCATATTTATGCAACGGCCCCCGACGTGAACCACAATCCTAGATTTTATGCGGCGTAATTGTTCCACGGCTTTGCGGACCGGCGCGGTGTGGCGCGGCGTGTGGGAAATTCGCTCCCGTTCGTCGTTGCGAGAACACGGATTAATTCCAATACTTTCTGACCACTCGTCCGGTCACAATCTAGTAGAAATACTCCTGCAACTTTCGTCCACTTTCCGATTTAACAGGAAATTAACTTCACAATTTTAGACTCTACACCCCTTGATGTATTATATTATATTTGCTGAAACGACAAGAACGCATCTACAAAGAGTTCGTTTCGAGTCTCTATCATATTTATCCAACATATATGCAGTATCGTTTCTCATTAATGTTTAAATAATTGTTTCAACAGTCACGTTTTGCTACTTTGATCCGGTATATTCAGGTCCGTATGGTATTTACAGAAAAAGACGAATGCAGCTCTTTCATCTCTTTAACTTCCGCTCCGGTCTCGGAAACGAATTATCTCTTTTAGTCGGCCGATCCTGATTCGAATTTTAATTATTTTCGCCAGGACGCGGAGGAATTTCTTGATAAGAGGGACAAGGTTCGCTGGCGGGGGTTTGAATTTTTCAAACGCGACACGGAATTCCGACCAGACGATTTTCATCGTGGCCGAAATTCGCGACGCCTGTCCCGCTCCGTGTCTCACGATGAGAAATTCGAGCCCGCGCTGCACCCCGCACATACCCCCGTGCTCTCCACCCCTGAGATCCTCTCGCTACCGCTTCTCTGTCATCGGCGAAACCTTCATCGCATTTTCATGTCGCCGCGTGCTCCGCTCCTCGCGCAGTTCCCTCATATTTATGCAACGGTTGCACGGCCGGACATGGATCTCGCCGGGGAAACGTTTTCCGCGCTCGTATTTCTCCGGGAAAAACGCTCGCCCACCACCCTCGCTCAAAGGCGGCTTTCGCGTTTACGCGCTCGGCCTTAGTTTAAAATTCAGGTGTGAAAAAAGGGGTGAAGGACCACTCGTCGCTTCCGCTCGTCCACCATTTCCTTCCACGATTTTCAAATCGAGCGTGCGTGTTATTGTCGCCAATCCATCGACAAATCCACGTACGACGAATGCAGAAATAATGAGTAAAAGTTCGAAAATGCTTCACTTTTACGAATGTAGTTTCAGGCAGCTAATTTGAGATATGATCAGTGGCGCCATAAAGTATCGCAACACTGAAGTTTAACTGATAACTTCTTTAGTCAAGTACATGTTACATATTAGAAACTACAATTAATGTTATTGGCGCACTGGTTCGATCGAAAAAACTGTTACATATTATTAGGTTGTTTGTAACTTTTAAATAAAATTTATTTCAATGTCAATCAATGAAATTGTCGTGAATACTTTTCTTACGAGTGGAAAAATAACCGTACTGACGCAGTAGTACATATTCAGAGCTCGTTGGGTGTAGTTTAAACGTATTTCAAAGAATTTATTTTTGGAGGACTCAAAAGGCTCAACGGTTTTTGTTTTCAGGTGGCGTAGGATTCATCGTTTCAGTCGGTCCGGTCGAGAAATGTGATTCGCCTCGATCAATTAGTTGGTTTGAAGGCTGGTTGGTCGGGATCAAAATGGCACCTGTAACTGTGCATGCAGAGCGCGTTGCAGCGATGCGATGCGGGGAAGGAACGCGCGACTGTAACACAATCTCGATCACCGGCTACCGTATGAAACTCAATCAGACTTTTCGAGCGTGTTCGACGCGGGAGTAGCGGTGCCGTTTATTGCGAGCGGGGGTGGCAGCGTAATATTCCGCGGCTCGTAGAACTTATTTGGACAAAACCGGGACCGGCGGTGGGGGGTGGGAGGAGGGAGGTTGCTGGTAGGTTGTTGGAATACCCAGTGTGCACTCGTACGAATTCCCTACTATCAAATATCATTCAAAAATTGCCCGAAGGAATTCGATATTCGTGAAATGGCGGGTAGATGCCCGTGACGGACCGCGCTCGGTGAAGCCACACCGAGGGGATCGGCAGTTATTTGCGACTGACAGCTTGTGGGTACACGTACTCGCCGAGGAAACCTTACGAACCGGTACCCGTTCGGGAATTCATTAACTCTCTCGCTCGCCTAGCGTCCTCGGTAGGAAAGGACGAGGCGCAGAAAGCGGGAGAGCAGGAGGAGAGGAGAGGAATGAACGAACGTTCTCGTTCTCAGAGAGATAGAGAGAGAGAGAGAGGAGAGGAGAGAGATTGTGTCAGCGCTCTCTCTTTCGCTCGTCTCTCGCGTTTTCTGCCGTTTCGTTCTCTATCCTGCTCGCCCGGTCGTTCCATCGATTTGCATCGTCGTCGTTCACGGTGCCCGGGTCGTTGAATAGATTAAACGAATACACGCCGGTAAGCCGGCGTAACGTCGTCCCCGGATTCGAACGTTGAATTTCAACCGTGAAAATATGCTCGCGCTCTTTGTACGGAGGCCGGGAGAGAGACGCGCAGCCAGGATAATCCGCCGAAACGAACAAACTCGTTTCCAACCGCTTCTTCCGACCGTAGAGACCACTCGACATAATGCTAGATTATGGTTAGAGGCCGGGCTACTCCTCCTCTCGACGCCACAGCCGCAGCCGCTTCTTCGCCGGCACGCCGCTCTCTCTCTCTCTCTCTCTCTCTCTCTCTCTCATCCTCGTGTCGAGACCCGTCCCGGCTTTTATACAACCTCCGGGCTGCTACGCCGCCGCTCATCGTCGCGTTCTTGGAAACTCCGCGACCCAGACACTTTATACGTCAATTATATCGCTCGAGGGTGCCGCGAGTTTTCCAACCGACGACAGCCACGGATGATCCAACCGGCGAAAACCCGCTCACCGCTCATCCACCCGTGGCTTTTTAACTCTATTTCTGGTTAGTTCGTACGTGACACGGACGGAGAACCAAGTATTTTGTCTTTGATACTTGTGAAGAATTTGAAATGTGATTTTTATACTTCATAGGTGTATACATTCAGTAGAACGATACTAGATAAAAACGAACAGAAAATTCATTCGAGAAAATTGTACGCATGTCCGATATAAAGAGTAGCTTTCACGAAGATTGCAACTGTCACCAACGGATAATGCGCAAAATCTGGCGAGGTCCGTCTTCCAAGGTTGGATGTTACCACGGTGTATAGTATGATGCTAAAAAACAGGGCTGAAAGGATAAGCAAATTTCGGAGTGAAGTTGCAGAGACTTGAGGGAAGACGCGGAGGAGGACCGCGATGGGGGGCCAAGTAATTTGCGATGGAAAGATCAAAGCGCGGCGCGGCGCGTTTTCGCACGCTGCGCATTCGCAGCGGCACATCCCGCGATGGAAATATTTCGGGGAGTAGTCTGGTCTGTGCGTTTGAAGCTCGCACGCGAAAATGAAAAACCGTCGGGGCGTCGCTCTGCCCATTTTCGTTCGGACCCGGGCGCGGTGGCACGTGGTGGGCTCAGACCCGACGGAGCAACGATGCGTCAAAATTGATTTTCGAGCGAGTGCGCCGCATTGACCTCAGGGTTCATTAAGCACGGCCGCGCCTCGCGTTACGAATTAATTATACATTCGGTTTTCGCCTGGCTCCCATCCCCCTCCGCAAGATAATGCGCCTTTGCCGCTGCGCTTTTGCGCGTTTCGCGCGATTTCCCGTTGCCCGCTGGAATCCAGCCGATATACACCACTGCCGCGCCGCGCCGCTCGTCGAATAAAACCTCTCTTTCGTTCGAAGCTCGGAGATCGTGGAATTCCTCGAACGGTTAAACAGAGTCTGATTAAGGCGAAACTCCCGAGTGGAAGAAAAACGAATTAGAGGTGAACAATAAATCAAGCAATCCGCCGCTCGAAACGCCAATCCCTCGCGAAAAAGCGCGTGCGTGTGAAGACCGCTGTAATGTAATTACACAACGAACTGGTTAATGGTAATGAAAAGAGTAATAACTTCTACTGAAATGGGCGTCGCCTACAATAATTGCTGTTATAAAACCTAACCAGACAATAATATCGTACCACTTTCCAATTAAAATCCTGTTTATTTTCAGATAGCGCGGCTAGATAACATGATGTAGATGTGCGCCGGGATTAGGCGGAAACGCGAGGAACAGCTGGCCGTCAAAGTGACCATAACGAGGCGTGCTTAGGCTCGTATAAGGTGTTCCATCTATCAAGACCATCGCTCGTGTAATTGCCTGCTACCATCGAACGAGTGATCGGTAAGAAGATATGCCGGGTTTGCCGGGCGTATTCTTCGGTCTTTCAACAGAAAACGAAAACATCGAAACCAGTTTACGTGCTCCAAAATTTCGAGCTTCGACGATGGGGCGGGGCTTATGGTGTTCGCGAGTGAATAAATGCGAACGCGGTTCGTTTCTGTTCGCAGCAACGACAAAACGGACGGTTCCAGGTAAGGGACGCAATCACGGTCGCGCGTCCCCTATAATTTTCCACTTCCGAAGGCATTCGCGGCTCCCACGCGGCTTTACAGTCGCATAAACACGGGATCCGTGCAAGGAAATCGCCTAGCATCGTGTAAAAAACCGAGCGTCCTTAACGATGTTCGACGAGCGCGAGCGGCTGCAAAAGGACCAACCGAGCGCGACTTCCTCGATCGGTTGCACGCGTGTGCGTCCATTAATCCGCGAAGGTAGCAGCTCTTCACGGTAGTTAGGCGTCGCGATACGTGCATCCAACCGCGACCAGCGATCCTTCCAATTATTAATAGTTGACCGTGCTCATTGGTAGCCGTTCTCCTTATCCTCGCCGAGGAGGCACGCGAGATTTCACCAACCGACTCCGCCGCTCCTCGCCGAGCTTCCGAGCGACGCGACGCGCACATATACGCATACCCGAACCATTAATTACAACTCATTAGGAGAGCAACCGCCATCTGTCCCGAGCGGGCTGTGAATCACTCTTAATCATTTCATCTAGAGTCCAACCGCGGTGACTACACTAACCGACCTCGCACCACCTTACCCCTCCCACTTCTCCCCTCTTTCGCGTCATTGTTCGTCGAGAGCTTCTTCGCTATCTGTCCTCACACTACCGCCGAATATGTTTCATTCCAACCGGAAGGGCTTCAGCTATCGTACGCTTCTCGAATATTGTTGCGCGAAGAATTCTCAGTTAATACGAATCCAATTTCAAACCTCATCCGTTCCTCAATTTCCTTCCGTACGACCAAGTTTCCGAGTACATTAGCTAATTCGACTTAATTCAACTCGTACTGTTCGTATCTGTCCTTCACTGCAATCTTCAGATATTTATTGAAGTCAGTACATAGATATATACCAAAATCTAATTCGCTATCATTCTAAAGATCGTTGGTTGTACCAATCGATGGACCGGGGTTCGAATCCCCTCGGGGTAAGAAATTATTTTTCTCCGTTCATTCTCAGTTGAAATTTTCGCGCCGACTTTCGACTTCCGTAACATCGACTTCCGTTGAATCAGAAAATTGTTACCCTCAGCAAAGAAGTTTCACTTCAAAAACATCGTCCCTGGAGGGTTAAATCCACAACTTGTAATTTCGTTGAGAATTTCAAAATTAAACATATCTAGCGATACAGAGAGAAATGAAATATCTTCGAGCGTCTAGAAACGAACGATCTGGGAAGTAAAGGGTTAAAAACTGTAGGCGAGCAGACCGGGGTCAGAGTACAGCCGCGTTACAAGTGTACTAATCGACGTGACGAATCGCCCGGAGTCACTCGGGCCGCTCCGCGTTCATTGCTTCGTTAGGGAAACCGATCGCGGCTAATGTATCGAGTTGCCCCGGATTGATCGACGATCCCGACCGGCCGGTAATTAAGTTATTGCGCCTACAGGGCAGCGCCGGCCCTTGACCGGACGTTAACCGATCTCTGTCCATCGTCGACGATTCGCATTACCGCTAAACAGAGTCTATTATTCGTGGAAATTAGTTGCGAGCGTGCGTATCTACCTGCGGGAAAAGACGACCGCTGACAGAGCCCGATACACCGTGAAATATAGCAACCGCCGAGGCGGAAAGCAGCGCAACCAGCCCAACGATCGTGATCGATTCGACAATAACCGGTCATACGAACGGCGGAGATCGGTAAGAGAAATCAGCCGGAACAAATGAAAGGTATTAGTTATTGTCGCCGAACGGCTGTTTCCCACGAAGCAAACGCGACGCGAATTGTTTTCGAGATCAGGGAAAAGTTGTGGAAAAGCGCGAGTCATCACGGACGATTCCAACGACGGTTGAAAAATGATAGAAACTCTCGCGGGGGTGGTTCGAACGACCCCGTCCGTCGTCGCGATACGTTACGAATCTAGAGGTACGATGAACCCAAGAGTAGTCGACCTTCGCGACAAATTAGTTTCGCTCCCCTTTAAAGAAACGCGCCGCCGCCGGCATTTTCTCCTCATCATGGGAATCGCGAAGCAACGCTGCTTTCGTGGCCGGCGACTATTCGTTTTGGTGTTCACGCGATCCGAGACTACCTGCGACCCTGATACGCTGATCGACCAGTAATTTTCTCCCTTTATTCTTCTTTCTTCGAGCCTGATCCTCGTGCATTTAGCCGTCATTACCGGCAGCACACCGCTCCGTTTTAACATTTTTGCTGCGGGACCGATCGTGTATCGTTCTCGAATCGCGGACATTTGCATCGGCAAGAGACCCCGATCATTCTACCCAACTCCTTTTATGCGCTCGTTGGAAAATGTTCAGAAATCATTTTGCGCTCCGAGCAGGTTCCCGTCGGCTTGATGAGCTTGTCACAGTCGGAATCAGCTCTTTAAATGTTGTACGAAGAGGATTTTAAATTATGTTTTACTTTCTCCGAAATATCTGTACGATTCTTTAAATTGGCTTGTTAGGAAATATTCAGTACCCAATTATTTTGTAATTCGAGCCGGTTTCTACTCATTTGCCAACCTTAGACCCACGTAGCACTCTTGAAATATAGCATGAAAAGGATTTTAACTTTCCTCTAAACGCGTGTATAATTACGTGACTAAGACCAAAATATATTCCGTAATTATTTTCTACAGGCTTTTAGTGTTTTTACGATTTCAGTCGAGATCAACGCCGTATTCATTGTATGAAAAGGATTTTTAACTTTCTCCTGAATGCCTGCACAATTCCATAAATAGTGCAGTTAGAAAACGATTCGTTTCAATCATTTTTCTCAGTTTGGCCGAGTCGAGCTCTTTATACATCCGATGAAAGGAATTTTTAACTGATTCCAACTTTCATTTGAAAGCCTACACGTACAGTTCCATAAATGGGATTGTTAGAAAATGTTCAGTAATTATTTCATGCCTCGAGCAGATTTTACCCATTTCCCGAGTTTATACGAATTGAAACCGACCTTGTTAAATGTCAGAAGAATTTTCAACTGTTCTCCACCGAGTATAATCGTGCAACCTATTTGAACTCTTGCTGAATACAACTACATAAATAGTGTTTCCCGACATAATCCAGTGATCATTTTGCTCTAACCCATCGAATAGGATATCTATAATAATTCAAATAA
Source organism: Lasioglossum morio (assembly GCA_916610235.2). Lineage (NCBI taxonomy): Eukaryota > Metazoa > Arthropoda > Insecta > Hymenoptera > Halictidae > Lasioglossum > Lasioglossum morio. The sequence continues at coordinate 18,302,653 of OU744323.1, read as the reverse complement.
TTATTAGCATGCTCTCGGTTGGCTGGAAACGGTATTGTCGACCACGCATGTCGCAGCGGCCACGAAATATGGCGGAATCGGTATCGAGCGAGGCCGAGAAGGGTCAATGTTAATAGTTGCCGGCAGAAATAGAGTTTGGCCGCGGCGCGTTATTTATAACAGCCAAGAGAACGGAATCCTGCGTGATTTGTCAGCGTTATAATGGCCGGCGAGTTTGTGTTCGGAGTTTCCCGAACACTAAGCCTTCATTGTAGTTCGGCGTAGTTTCGGGGGGCCGGTCGGATGGCGCTCCCAATTAATTTTACAACGACAGAATAATACTAATTGGACTAGAAATAATATTCGGCGGGAGAGGGGGCGGACGCAGCGCCGGGCTACCGAAACCGGGCAGCACGCAGCGCATTGTGTTTAATTATCAATTATAGCGGCACGATAACGATACCCGGACGTTATTGTTTCTCCGGTGGCAGTTCCGCACCGATGAGGCCGCGCGGGCATGATCGAAATAATTACACGGAAAATTAAATCATCGGAAGGATTGCATCGCTGGTGCTCGGGTGCGTGTCAGCGCCACCCACATGGAGTGTTGAATTGACGTAAACGACGGACTGCTTTTTCGTGCACGAGGATCCGTCGGCTGACATTTCGCTGGAAGGAAGGTCGGTTGTTAGACGACCGAGATGAAACGTGGGGAGGGAAGGAAGGAAGGAGTCGGATGACGAGGGAGACCAGCATGGTGAAGCAAAATACGAAAAGGCAGACACGCTGCCGATGGCGCGAGCAGGCCCGTTATTTAAAGGCCATTAAAATCTTTCGTGTAGCCGAGGAAGTCGGCACGACTTGAAAAACGAATTTGTAGGGAGCCTTCGAAGATCGAGTATCGCGAGTGCCGGAATAGAAACCGAAAGAGTGGTGAACCGTGTTTTTTCCCCCGCGCGGTCTGGAAATTCGTCTCTTTCTTTGTCTTTCTCTCCATCGATAGGCGAGATTTACGAGCTGAAAACCCGTAGTGCTTAGAAACTGGAGTTCTTCAACGTCTAGTTAACTTCCAGTTGACTTTTAACGTTTTAGATTGTAACTCGCCCCGATTTTCCGTCTGGTAGAAACGGGGAAAACGCGGACCTCCCCCGATCGGAGTTCTCCTCCTCAACTCCATTCGATCGTAATCGCCGTCTCCAGTCGCTGTATTCCGCTCCCGTCCGTAAATCTTCGAACTTGTTTGAAAGCCCCGGCAAAGTTTTTCGACGTGTGAAGCTCAAAGGAACAAAAATAAACGTCGAAATAATTCCGTCTGCGCGATCTCCGGGGGCTTTCGAATAAAGTTTTTAATATACGAGCTTGTACACGCTCAAAGCCTCGAAAACATTTCCATTCATTCACGGTTGCCCCTTTGTTCTTACCCTTCCCAGGCTACTGTTTCCATTTTTTTTCCACCCCCTCCGGTTCCCTGCACAACCCCGCGTGCGCGTATGTCCCGTTCTTTTGGCGCCGCTGGTGTTTCGATCCGACTATGTGTCCCGTGGATATCCGCCCTCCATGAAGAATCGTTCGCCCACATATGGACGATCGGCTCCACGACGTTTAATAGACGATCGCCGAGGAAGGAGACAAGCGTCAACGACCGTACGACCGTTCGACCCCTCGAGCCGACGAAAGACATTTCCTCCCCCGGCGAAGGGAACCGAACCCGCTCTAATCCACGATATCGTTCGTACTTCATTAAGGGTCGTTTCCAACGGACCGAAGCGATCCCTGATTTATCGACTCGATCCACTTCATTCGACCCCTCCGATGTCCGCGTCCGGTTCTCTGCCAGTTATTCGAGTCGAGTGGCCGCGCGACCATTTCGCCGAAATTCGGGAAAATCCTTCGCCAACGCCTACGAGGGTTATTTCTTTCTCATGCCGGGAAGATGGACGAGAAACTTGCGAGATTAAAATGTTCTACCAGCTCTACCGAACCCATTTAACCCTTAGCACTCGAGTGGCGCCTCTGAGGCGTCACTAATAATTGCTGTACTATTATTCAAAATATTGTTTACATTATTAGATATGTCGGTATCTAACCACTTACTAAACATTTAAGTATTGAATGAGGTGTTATATCAATTTCATATCAGTAAAATTTAAAAAATCATGGAGAATGGAAATATTCTTGGTCAGAAGGAACGTTTGATTTTTGAGTTGAAACAGCTCCGAGTGCAAAGGGTTAATACCATTCTTGATGGTGTGTGCACGCAGAATCTTTACGACTTCGATCGTAACTCTCAATTGTCCATAATCCATTCGTCCGAGTTGGAACAAAACATACAGTCAGTGATCAAACAATTTACATATTAACGCAATAGCCAGTTACAAAAGGTTAATCAGAAACAATGACATAATGTAAGCAGTAATAGAGAGAAAAGAGACTGAAATGCTACAGAATAAGGCACCCAGCAGGCATTTTTCAAGCGTCTCCGCAGGAAGCTCAGACCCTCCACGATCAGGGACATTTCCCTCCGGTGGAGGTTACTCGAGCGAGACTAATCCAAGATATCGTTTCTACTTTGTTAAGGGTCCATTCTCCGTGAAGCAGTCCGATACGTGATTTACCGACCCCCGCAGCACGAATTATCCTCCTCTTTCTCAGCCCCGCTCGGGCGTTTCTCATCCAGGAATTTCGCCCGTAACGAATCAATTCCTCCCGTTGTCGAATATGACGATCTCCTTTCTCTCGTCCCGCGACCTAGCTTTCCGTGATCTCTGCCGCGAAAACATGAAATCGTAATGAAGCCGTTCGATCGGAGGCATCCTGAGAGCGAAGAGATAAAGGGGGGCCTCGTCGAGGGCGATTTAATCGAGGGAGCCTAAGCCGCAAATGAACCGAGCCGAGCTCGAGAAGGCCGCGGGCTGATGGCGACACGACGGAAGGGGTTCGGATAGATAGCAAGTAGTTGGATCTCGGAAACTGACGAGTTTGAGACTGTGCCGGACTCTTGGCTCTGCGAAGAAAAGACAAGGACCGACCGATCGATTAGGGATCGGCCCGCGGAAAGGAGAACTTAAATATAATCCACCCTCGACGCGATGCTCGGAGACGTTCGCAGTGAACGCCAGGATCCGCCCTAGCTCGTTTTCGCTGGGACGTGGCATTTTTTAATTAATCCCCGAGTATTTTTTATGAGAATTCCGCGACGCGATCGTGCCGGCGCGAAGCTCGTGTGGTTTTCGCGTGTGCGTGCGTCTCTGTGCGCGCGGGGAAAAATGCATACGAAGGTGTACGTCGGTGTGCGCGTGCAAGGTACGAGGAAGGACCCCTTGGCCCAGGGGTTGCGGGGACCTCTAGGTGCGCTCTCTAGTCGGCCCCCGGAGGGGTTGGCAGGGGGCTGAAAGGAGGTAAATAACGCGCAGCGAAGGGGCGAGGGTACGTCAGCCTAGTATGATTAATATCGTTGCGGCATGCAATCAGATCGGACATATATATGTATGCGCGCGCGGCCGGCCATTCGAATTACACCCGCCGTTGGGAGGAACGTCCTTTTCCCTACGCCCTTCTCGCTTCCCCACCACCCCCTCCTTCCTCTCTCTCTCTCTCTCTCTCTCTCTCTCTCTCACTCCAGCCCTTTCTCTCTCTCTCTCTCTCTCTCTCTCGCTTTTTCTCTCTCTCTCTCTCTCTCTCTCTCTCTCTCTCTCTCTCTCTCTCTCAGCTTCTCTTCCGTGGCCTCTCTGTTTTCTCGAGGCGGCGGATACGAGCGGAAAACACGAGCACAAGGGCAGCGCACCCTCCGATGATTCACGTGGTCGAACCGACGACGAATTAATTCCTTGTTCGACCACTGCCGGCACTTAATTAATCCTAATTTCATTTTCATTCCTTGATTCAATTTACTCCCTTTGTATCACCGGACCGAGCCCTTTCCTGTGGTCGCAACCGCTTTGTAGAACGCGACCTCGCGAATTAATTCATACCGGAACGCCGAAAACATCGCGAAGTGCTGCCCGCCGCGGCGTTCCACCCTACGATTTTGTGGCCGAAGCATTTCGGCAAACAACCCGAACGGCTCGGGAACGCTTCAAGTTTTCTGCCGAGAGGCCACCGACCGGCCAAAGGGTCGCGCGACCCGCCAAACAACCCGCGAAAGGCGTCTCGACCCGGCGACCATCCGAATGCCATTAATACGATACCAGCGCGTGCAAATGTTGACGGGACAAACACGACCGTGTAACCTGTGGACACGCGTGTCCACGTTGCTCCTGATAAATATGCGACAGTGCGGCTTAATGGATGTAGAGACACATGATTTGACGTAAGTGGTTCTTTAGAGACGTATCATACTTTTGAAGACATTTTAACCCCTTTGATCTGAAGGATGGATTAAATAACTTCACTACAAAACCTGAGTGAAGATAAAAAATTAATTTGTACTTTTCTCCAGTTTGTTGCAATGGAAGTAGAACATATCTTTTTGTATGAAAATCGATGCATCTGAAATGCACACCTTTTACAATATGCGAGACCCTTGTCAGCATCAGATAAAAGAGACGTTTCAAACGCGGCTCGATGAAATGTATAAATCTACAAGCGAATAAAGATGCCAATTTATTAAAGCAGTAAGAAATTCTACGAAAGTCGCACAGGAATGGAAGAATAAAGCTTGTCTTCGTGTCAACGTGCTGGTTATTTCCAGTCGCGGATGAACTACTTTCTCTCGTCCCAAAAATATTGTATAAGTGTGTCTAAAATACATTGAAATTAACGAACTGAGAATAGTACGATGTCGTGAGCGAGTATTCACACTCCGCCGAAGCCAAGACTGAGAATAACCGTGACTAACCTATAGAAATACGTCTATGACAAATGAACGCCGACTTGTAGTCGTGTTTTTCGTGCCCGTATTGCGTGCTGCGCATCTCACGCGACATTATAAGACAAAGAGTTCCACGGGTAAGAGCGACGAGGACGAAAATTATTTACGTGTTTGCCGGTAGACAATGCGCTCGCTCGAAAATTGGCCAAAGTAGATTGCGGGTGCGGGTGCGGGCTGAAAAGTAACGCCTGGCGCGGGTCGACCCAATTCGCGAACAACCTCCATTACTCAATACGGTTAATTATTCAGCCGTATTAACCCGGTAATTAACTCCGGAACAATAAACCGCCGAGACACTTCCTTCGCGGAATTTTAGGCACAATATGATATATGTATAGAGAGCGAGGGAGCTTGTAAGGCATGTTTAGAAGACGCCGGTAATCCGCGTGCGACGGAGGCGAGCGTGTAGCGAGATTCCTCGCGGCGATACTAATTTTTTATTTTTATTGAGATTAATGTAACTCCCCTTTGGGGTTATGAAGCTTTACATTTGGGTTAATATAAATACAGCGTATTTGACATATACATTAGGATCAATAGGAAAACAGCGTATTTGACATATACATACATCATTTCAAATTTGTAGATTACATTGATTGAAGAAATTCAAAAGAAGATGACACAAAAAAAAATATGGTTAAGATCTTGAAGATACTAATTTTCTAACCTAATTATCGGCGACCGCTTTTCCAGATAGCTCGGAAAAGGAGGCGGTAAGGCGAAGGATGAGCGTCGGTCCAGGAAAGTAAAAGGAAAAGAGGGGCCGGCAGGGCTGAAAAAAGGAGACGTAATTTCCATCGGAGAGAGGGTACGCTCGGACGCTAATCGCTGGCGCGAAATCGCGCGCCGTAAGATTTATGCGCGAAAGGCGTACGTACACGGGCGTCGTCTCTATTATTAAAAGCTGCGTAATAACCGGGGGGCACCCCCCGCCGACGTTCCAACAGACGAAACGATCGTAAATCATTGGCAAATTGGACGACATGTTAATCGCGTTTCGCCTTGAATCCAATGTGCGCGCGAAAAGAATGAATGGCCGCGGAACGCTTCAATATGTTTCATTCAATTGCTCGTACACTCGGCCGCGGGAGAATTTTAAATAACCAGCCGACGAATGCCGACGCAAGATTTGCACGGACGATTTCCGACCGCAGCTAAACATTTCAATTCTGCACGGCTCAGTTCGAAATACCCGAACATTGTCGTATTATGAATAGCCAGAAAGGAATTCGGAAAATTTTCATTGTTTATTCACCGGATCCCGAGATTATTATTTTGTCAAGCTATCCGCGCTACAATGTTCTGCTCCATTCAGTCCCACGAAAAATTGTGATTGTTTTACCAGTCCATTGTAGCTATAGTCCGTTGACGATTCACTTAAAACAGGATTCAGGAAGGCAGGCTAAGGATTTCTGTCTCGTTCTTATTTTGGTAGAACGCTTTATAAAAATGGAAATTTCCAAGGAAATCTGGAATAGCATCTAGATCTTCATTTGTTAAATATCAAAATAAAAATGTAAAAAACTGTGCTCGTAATAATGGCATCTCGTGCGTTACATAGCTTTCAAGCTATAAATTAGTGGTTACATATGTTCCAAAGAAGGTTGAAGTCAGTAAAACGACGAATCCCCTATGTTATATTTCAATTGGAACACCAGACTTAGATGATAAAAAATATAACATCATTCTACGAACAAATGTGGGAGTGACAATAGATTGTAGAGAATTGTCGCAGAACAATTTCGCTGATCTATACGCAGCGTATCGGCCCGGTTTTCGTTCTGGTTCCCAAATTTCCGAGCGTGCTTCGCGCGAGAGGCTCGCACGGCGCGGCGCGGCGGAGAAATGAAGAGTTATCCATCTCCTCGATCGCAATTATGATCTCACGTCCCGGCGCACCGTTCTTTCCGAGCGAATCCATTACGGCGGTCCTCGGAATCGCTTCTCGCGGCGCCGCGGCGAATTACAGCGAGCGGCGAGGAGGAGGCGGAGGGATCATCGCGTTCCTGATCGGGCCTCTCGGGTCGGTATCGTCGGCGAAGCTATTAAAGGGACGTTAATCGTCGCAGCGGACGAACAATGGCGACATCGAAATTACAGGTATACGGCCGACGAGCCTGTTCCGCACCGCTCCGCGCCGATCCGCGTCCTCTCCGATGCACTCCGCATCGCGCCGCGCCACGCCGAGCAACGCCGCGTGTGTACCGACGTGTACCCCCGGTGTCTACGTGTGTACACTCGTAAAGCACGGATGGAACGGGCCGGTGAGAGGATTTTACGCGTTGCTACGTGCGTACGTGCGTGCACGCGTTCGCCCGCGCGAGCGAGCGAGCGAGCGAGTAAACGCTCTCGTCCTCACGGTCCTGGAATGTCGGACGGTACCCACGGACGCGATACGTGTCCTCGTGCAACCGAGCCCGGGCTGCATCCTTGTTCCAGACGCTACTGGAATTTCAGGCTCGAGCCTATCGATTGTTTGGAAATTGTTTTCGGAATACCGTGGAATTTGCCGAATTGTTTCGGTAATTGTTGACGGGTTTTATTGGTTCCGCTGGAACGTTCTGATCATTTTTTCTATGCCAGGGCAAGTTCCGCTCTCTGCTCACTTGTTCCGAGTCGCTGGGCCAAAATCGATTTACGTGTCTGCATGTTCTTATGCACGCTGCAACCAGATCCGTTCGTTGCACCACGATTCATCAGCTGACCGACCAGGTTCGGAGTTTTATTTGATTAACTCTTCGCTCTCCGAGCTATGTCAACTACGGAATCCAGACATTTGATCTTTATGTAATTGAATATTCAAAATCTATTTTAGACGAGCAAGTAACAAATGTCCGTTTTACGTGACTATTTGGCGACGAAAACGTACACCAAAAAAAAAAAGAAGAATTAACTCGGTGACGAACGAAACGAAGCATAAGACGAGCTAGCCGCATCCGAGATCGAAAAACGCAGATTTCCAGTGAAATATGCAGAGCCGTTTTTCAGCAGAAAATCTCTCTCTCGCTCTTTTGTTTCTCGGTCTCTAAACAATGAGAGCCGTGGCTGGCGCAGGGTGGATCAGATTTGGCAAGGCTGAGTCGCGACACAGATTGTGTTATCTCCGGGACGAGCTTATGCGAAGAGGGTAACCGTGTCGCGGAGATTCGGAATTGTCCACGACGACAGTCGGGACGAATCTATGAAGCGCGTTGTCATCGGCCAGGTTGTTGTTACGAGACGTTTCCTCGAAGATACGGTCGCGCCTGAAAGAGCATCGAGGAGAGCCTGGGCCCGACGATGTCCGTGGTTGATTCCATCGCATCGCATCGGCGCGGCGAGACTGGAGAAAGTGGTCGCGAGAGTGGATTATGACCGACGCACACGAGGATTTTACATAAACGCGGCAAAATTATTCGCCGGGGCCCCGGTGCGTCTCAGCCTACGGGGCCGCATTAGACTTCCTATCGGGCCCCGTGGTCCCAGTTTTATGGCGAATCGCTTTTAGCAAGTATCTAAATGACGATTTCTCGGCTAAACGGCTCGTATATACGCCGGGGCCCCGGCCCGAGCGATCGGCTCTGCTCGCGCGCTGGCCTCGACGCGGCCGCTGCCGCCAACGACTCATCTTTATGCCCCTTCTTCGATGGTCGGGACTTTTTTAATGCCTTACATTACCGGCGAGCGGATAAGCCGGCCCTGGAGATGTAGACACTAGCGGAATATACGATCGGCAGAAGAATGCCGTTTTTGTCCAGGTCTCTCTCCGTTTCTCACGGGGAAACGACTTCTCGTTTCTGGCTTTGTCGATCGGAATAGCTGCCACCGTCTCGTCGTTGCCGATGAAATCTAGGCCATGTTGCATTTCGCTCCATCCCGCGAAACGTCGCAGGCGTTAACGCGTTCACGTCGCCAGCAGACGCCCGCGAATATTTTGTCTCCGTGCGAGATTTCATCCCCCATACGTCCGTCTACGACGCACACATGCACACACTCCTTTCATCTCGAGGACGACTTCAACCAAAAAAGCGAATTCGCGAAAATCTTTTCCAACACGCCGCCGCCGCCCCGCCGATGCTATAAACGAACGTGTCCCCGGGGAACAGATCGGAATTAATAATTGTTAAGTTGATAATCGGAATCGATAGAACGCACGCTCGGAAATCGTAATATCTATACAGCTGTCGCGTCATATTAGCAATCTCGTTTATTCGAAACGAATCGGTTTTTCGTTCGGATCCGTGACAAATAAAACTACATGCAAATTTGATTTTGCGCGAAATTAAATTCGTTATTTCTGGATATCTCGAGAGCAGGTCGCGAGACACGGGAACTGATTAATGGAAAAATGAATTTGCTGCGCGGCGCGGCTCGCAGATTCGTTCTGAAAAACTAATTTGTACACAGGTTACTACACGGTTGACAGCGATCGATTCAGCCCAGGGACTCGGAACCGTAATAATTACGTTTACGATTACAAGCACGGTTGAAGGGAGCATGCATTTTTACGGAAACGTTGTGCCGTTTTTTTCATACGATTTTCGATGAGCCGCCGGGTACAATAATAATCGAGAGCGGCGGAGACGATTTCGGAAGGAACTGAAATAAATCCGGCGCGTGAAAAGCTTCCATCGCGTGGCCAGTTACACGCCGATTACGCGGACGCGTTTCCACGTTATTAAGCGCAGGTGATAGCCGCACAAAAGTGGGAACTTAGGTAGCACGGCCCGAAATGACCGAGCATAAATCCGCTTATCCCCGCGGTGACGTCCAGCAAACAAAGCTATGGATTTCCCGTGGGACTATGTATACGTACCGACACAACGTGCCGGCCACTGTATTCTCAGGTAGATTTCAGGTAATCCCGATGTCTGCGCCGAATCTTTTCGAACGAGACGACCTTTTCCTAAGAGTCGTGAACACAATCTGGAAACCCGGAACTTGGTGACGCAAAGCACCACAGTGAACTGCAGTGAATTGCAGTGAACGGTATCCGTGCGATACATGACGTTGCTGTCGACGTGTAATGATGGGTCTAGGCACTTTCACGCTTTTCAACCTACGAGCCCCTTGTTGTCGCCATTTTCCTGGAGGAAGGCCTTCCTCGTACGCCATCTTGCGCTTCATTGCTACAAACCTGCAGGAAACATGCTTCGTTCCTTTCACTTCGCTCGAGGATAATCTTCGTGTACTTGATTGAGACTTCAAGATCTAATCCCGTGATTCATGTGGGATGGTTAGACGTGTACGATGATTAGGCTGCTTATGCTTTTGTGAACTGATTCATAGAAATTGAGGTTGGATAGCAGCTTGTTCCGTTATTAGGACAATCAGACATAATATTTCATAGTGCGTGTTTCAAACTATAAATGATTTGTATATTTTTCTAATTGCACCATCAACGTCTACGAATCAAGAAAATCGCTCGATCTCATGTGAAACCAAGAATCATCGTTGCTGAAGAGCTTGTACGATTTTAAATCGCGGTCAGAGAAATCAACAGCGCCGGAAGCTTGCCTGGGATGGGTTTCGGTTTGGTCGTGAGTGGGTCGATAAAACTAAAAACAGGCAATTTAATAGTGGAAACACGAGCACCCTCTGAAAGAGATATTAGACGGGCAACGAGGCGGAGGAACTCAATTTACGGCGCTTTACGGTCGCGTTTATACGGACGCGCCTCTAACGAAACGCTGCTTGTTCTGAAAACAAAAAGTACGGTCGTAGAGCGAAGGAAAGGGAGGAAGGGAAGCAAACGCGTAAAACTACGTCGCGTCGGCGGAACACTTGGAGAATTTCGCGTAGACGACGCGACGCGAGAGACGCAAGCGTCTTGCACTGTTTCTTTCTCCCTTTCTGTGTCTCTCTGTCTCTTTCTTCGTGTCCCATCGTTGAAGATGGGTCCCCCCTCGTGAGCAGCAATGCGACTGTCTTTAATAAGACGCTTCCTTATTCTCCTGGCCATAAAGCAAACATAAATTACGAAGGGGCACGCCGAGGCCACGATGGAGAAGATGGTACTGACCGGAACACACGACGCTGGCCCCACCCTGCGGTTTTTCATCCTGTACCGACTCTCTTTCTCTCTCTCTCTCTCTCTCTCTCTCTCTCTCTCTCTCTCTCTTTCTCTTTCCCACTCTCTGTGGTCCCCTTCGTTTAGCTCTCGGGTCCTTCCTTTGCTTCCCTACGGCGGCGTAAGAGGTAACGCGAGAATGGCGTGTCTTTCTGGCAAACGACGAGGGTGGCCGGTTAAATGAACGTTAACGCCGCGTCGCCGTGAAAACGTCGACGGCAGAAAAACGCGCGCCGGCATCGGCGATCGATCCGCAACACGCCTCCGGAATGAATCGGTTTTGCTCCTTTTATTTATTCGGGACGGCGCGGCGACGAGACGCGTGGCCCGTTGGAACGGTCAACAACCGTTGCAGCACAACGCGCGCACGCGGATTATATGGGAAATACAACGACGAAAGCGGATTTGCGCGGGTGAGAGAACCCGCGCGGACTCTCTCCGCGATGTAAACAGCCGGAACGCAATCCCAGCCATCCCGCTCCTTTACGACGGCTTTTAAAACACTGCTTGAATTTTAGTTACGCGTTGTTTACGGGAACAACCGATTACCCAGGCTCCGGGATACAAGGATTTTACGCTCTCCTGAAAGCCGAAGCCAGCCAGCCAGAGCTCCTAGCCTTCGTTTTATCCGACAGCGAAAGGTCCGAGGTAACGGTCCGTCCCGTCGAACCGTCGCGTCGGTCTCGCCACTGCATCGCTCGGATTTTTCTCTGCTACGGATTCCTACGGCGCGACTCGATGACCGGAAGCGGCTTTGACGTTGCTAGATATGCGCCCGACGACCGGCCATCGCGACGTCCTTTCCAACGCCTCCACTACGGACACTGGACCGTCCCTCTTGCTGTTTACAATTTATCCACGTCTCAACCTTTTTAAACCGACAGCTTCTAACGATAGCGAATTTAGTCCACGACCTCTCAGTCGAAGCGCCCCTTCTCGGTCATTCGAATATTTAGGTGATCCCGTACGTAATATGAACTGTGCTTCATGTTTTTGGAAGGTGGAATATTAAAAAACAATCGTCGCTATAATCGTATGTTATTTTAAGGATTGTATCAGGTCGTTCGGAAAAATTAATTTCGTTTTTCATTTAGATTATTTAACTACGTGACTACTTATTTTAGATCACATAATCATAGAGTATTGTGGCAGCTGATTTTTCAAACTTCATTTCATATAAAGTCGTATAAAAACAGAAATTCTAGGAGCATAGAATGTTCATGATGTTTGAAAAATCGTATATGATTATAGACCAAAATGTCATAAAACTTATTTTAAATGGTAAAAAATTGACTTTCATTTTCCCTTGAGAAAACGAAACGACTTTCCGGGCAACGTAATAATTCGAATTGAAGTAATTTTTGAGTCTCGGGGAAAGGTTCGACGGAAAAACATCAGGTGGATTAAAGTATCAGAAGGCTATCGCGAGAGGATCGATAACAGCAGATTTAGAGACGCGTAGGAATGACTTGGGAAACTATGTTGACGCGAAACGGAACATGGAGCTGGAAACTGCGAGAGCGAAACCTCGCTTCCAGAGCAGAGCGGAGCGGAGCGTACGCGGCGCGCTCGCTCGCTATGCCATTTTCCTGGGGCGCTTCTTTTACGACGACCAGTTTCGTTCAAAATCCGTGACGCGTGTACCGGTTGAATAATTTTATAGCGCGCCACGAAACCGAGCCCCGGAGCGCGTATCCAGATTCAACGGCGTCCCTTGTAAAAACGGAGGGCGCGCTCGAGAAAATGGCAAACGCCCGGCACGAACCACCCTTTAGAGGAGCATCCGAGCTTTACGACAAGGCGAAAGAGTAAATTCGAAACACGGTATTTGTCATCGTAGCATAACGCCGAGTTTCTTCCTTCGAAAGCAACGCTTGTCGGGAAATTCGCCGGACTCTGGACATACGCTCGCGATTCGCGTTTCAACCGGTTACTCCTTCTATGGAATTTCTTTTCTCATGACCATCGTCCTGTTCGCTTGTTTCCACCTCTCAGGAAAACTTCCTTTTCGTAGATTCACAATATAATGGCTAAAATATTTGATATATTACAGCTTTTGGTTTTTCGCTTTCAGTTTCTGTGAAACTCGTTCGTTACAATTTTAACCCAATCTAAACAAGTTTTATTAAAACATGCGTTTCAGGATATATTTCTGCGATAATACGACAGTATAAATGAAATACAATTTGTTGAATTAGAATGTAAAGTACTATGGTATGATCTCTTATGCAGCTGTGTTCGAGGAGCGTGCAAGGGTGGGTAAAAAGAGGGGCCCGGGTAATTCTCCGGCAAACTAAATATTCTGATTAAACGAGGCTCATCGGGTATCGATCGGCTGGTAAATCAGCATATTCGTGCAATCAAGTCGTCGACATCGCAGAGCGACGCGTTGACTTTCCGCGGAAATGTCGTTCGGGTTTTAGTTTGGATCGAAGTGGGCCGCGGGGGCTGACGGGGGCTGACGGGGGCTGGAAAAGTCGCGGGAAAATCGCGAGTGGAGAGTGGAAAACCGTCGCGGCCTGCAGAGCCCGGGAGGTCGTCGTAAATGCGCTTTATTGCCGTCGCTGAATACCGTGACGGAGGAACGCTATTCGCGGCGCGCACGGGGCCGCGAAGGCTTTATTAGCCCGCGATTTGATATAGGGTGCATCATCCTGTCTCGGTTTCGAGACATCATAAACGTATATATAACGTTGATACCCGGCATCAGGGCCGCATAAGGCGACTGCAATAACGATAAATCTGACAGGGGCGGACGCCGCGGTGGGGGTTGATGTGTTCCAGGGGGAGTGGAGAAGGGAGAGACAGGGGACCGGTTCGACGCTGATCGCAAAATTAATTACGCCCCAGAAAAACCGAGCTAATCTCGCCGCGGTTCTAAAGGCGACACATAATAATAAAAGATCGCGCGGGCGAGATACCGATAAATTTATTAACGCCGCGATAAAAAGGGGACGGTATTAACTCATCCAGGGATCTGATATCGCGAGCAGCGCTGCAAACGACGAAATCAGGGACCGTACAGTAGCAAATTTCCCGGAATAATCGGGACAGGGTGTTTTCATTTGTTTAATTTTTACAAAGTTACTACCTTAACCCGACCACCCCTGTAAAGTGAACTCACATATTCATGATTTCCTTTTGTTTGGTCTGATCTCGTTTTTGTAGTTTCATTGTTCCATCAGTTCCTCTTAACTAAAGAACTTTTTCATCCACGTTGTGTAGGTTTTTCTACTCCAACTACGTGTTCATTTGTTTAATAAAATATCCTATAAAATTGGAAATGAAGATCCGCAGTCGAATTCTCTTAGTGTAACAATTAGGAACTGAAGTTTCATCCATTTCTCGGGGATCATCGGAAGTCGAGCAACGCACGCATCGCAGAGATCGATTCTCTGGGGAGCCATTATTGATATAATCACCGTAGCCGTGCGTGTCACCCCTGGTGCATCGCCGGTGATCCACCTTAGTCCCCTCCGTGTCGGTGTATTATCGCGGAGCTCAGGAATCATCTGAGCGTGGCCAAATCGTGAAGCGTCAACCAGGGAATCGGTTTTTATCAGAGCCGTTACGCTATCGCGCGTCGAACCCCCCTTTGGAAAATTGAAACAAAAGATTCCGAGACCCCGTCTGGGAAGAGGGTGAACTTTATGGATTTCATCCGACGAATTCGTAAAATCGGCTCGTAAAGCGCTTTCGTCCCGGGGCCAGGAGGACTCGGGGACGAAAGGAAATCGATTTCTCCCCGTTATCAACGGAATCGCTTAGGCGGCCGGTGCGTGTCGATCGTGCTATCACGGTAGTCTGGCCTGGGAGGTGGCTGCCTCCTCTACGTTAGCATCGATAATGCCAACCGACGACGAGTATCGTCGCGATGCACCCCGCGGCGCGTGTTACACCGCTCGAAACGCCACGAGGCAGCTTCCTGCCTCCTTCATTCTTCTCCTTCACCTTCGTCTTCGTCTTCGACGATCATCCACGACCTCCAGTCCACGGCACTCCTTGGGGAAAAAAAGGTACAACGACGTGCCGGAACGCTGACGCCGACGATCGTTTACATAAAAGTCGATGCTCCGGTCCGGAAGGGTTGCTCGATCCCCCGCGATCCACGCGCTATTTTTATCGCGCCGTTCATCGCTCGATACACCTGACAGCCCTCTGTCCCGCCGTAAGGGTCTCTTCTCGGATCTTTGTCCCGCCAGAAGGACGAGGGATACGGCGAGAGAGAACGTGCTCCAGGAAACTCCGAACAAAAAGGAGGAATCCCGGCGACAGTCTCTTCGGAGCAAAAGGAATGCTGGATCACTGGCGCCGATAACTTTCCGACGAAAGTTCTCGAATTCGCTCGATAAAGGACCCCGCGCAGATAAATCCGCTCGCGGAAAGAGATACACCCCTGGAGAAAAGCTCGATCGAACAAATCAAGCGTCTGTCAGTGCGCGACGCTTCCTTGAATAACGCGGTTTCGATTACTCGCGGATTTCACCACGTTTCCACGTTTACTCCGAACCTATTTACGTAGTTAACGTGTACCTTTACATTTCAATGGAAACCAAGATTACGGGTCTACGTTATATGTATAACTCATGGAACGTAGACTCTTATTCGAGGTTTCCATTCAATGGTGTTTATCATGGCAAGAGGTCAAAGAGCGAGTGGAATTCGTTTGTGTAACAGACAAGCGGACAGACAGGTAAGATAGCGAGCAAAGTAAAACGTGGTAAAAAAAGAACACGAGGACGTTGCGACATTTCGCACATAACAATAATTACAAGTACGACATTGAATTGCAGTAAGAAGTAAGCGGATGAACTGAAATAATTCTTTCAACAACCACTGTAATAGTGCCGTTAGAATAGAATGTATGAAGAGCCAGAAAAGGGTATCGCGTGTGTTCTAGGAGTGTGAGGAGCAGGCCCTCGAGACTTTGTTTACGAGGTAACCATTGTTAAGCAAGTTCCCGAAAAGAAGCGGTTTCTTTTCGCGATTTACTTCGGCGAACAGTTTCCCCAGGAGAAGTTCGAGCGATCGCTCGTGCGCCAATCCGTATCGGTGAAACCAATCGGTACTGGCTCTCCGGTTCGTTGCTCCGCTGAAGTTTCCAGCCCTCGAAACTTTTCGCGCACCCTTTCTCTGTTTCCACGCTCGGTTCGAAGCTAACGTCTCGAACGGGAGTCCTGCGATACGGTCACTGGGCGAGCAGCCAATAAGACGAAACACGGCTTGGTCAGGGGAAAAGTCATTGCCAAAGAAAATATTTTCGGAACCGAGCCGGTTGCGTGCTCTTCCTGGAATCGGAGGACTCGATCCTTAACGGCACAGCTGACCAGCCTGCGCAGGTCTCGATTTCAGGTAGACCCTGCTCGAGAGGGTCCCTGTCCTGCTATTATTGGCCAAGTCATTGCCGATCGAGTGATTCGAAATATGACGGGCAAAACTAACCTGGAAAACTGAACCGAAATTACTGTAAAACAACGTGGCTTATTTTAAAACATAAAATATATGCTTACAATTATCCTCTATTATTGAATTTTTTTTTTATTGAGTCACTGAAACCTATTGTAGGTTTATTTCGGCTTTAACAAAGATACACTAGTTTTACAGTTTGAGTACATTTACAATATGACTAACCACTAGAGATGCAGATCACAGTCGTTTAAAAACTGAAAGATAAATTCACAGGCTTTGACATTTGGCTCTGCAAAGAAGAGATCCGCTTTTAGTGGTAAGAAAAACTTAATTTTACGTAATTTATTTACAAGTTTAATTCTTTGGGAGTCATAAAAACAGCACTGCCATAACACATGATCCAAGTCCTCGGAGACTGAGTTACACTTACAGCTAGGATCATCGACAATATTTACACGATGCAGAGAGGCAGCTAAGTTATAATGATTAGCCATGATACGATTTTCAGTGGAAATAAAGCTTCTTTTAAAAGAGACACCTTGAGTAAACCAGGGAGATTGATTAGGGTTAAAGAGTATTATTGAACTAGATGTAACTGTTTATATAGATTCAGCTAGTACCTTGTAACATTCTAGAGAAGAATTCATTTTCATTTGCGAATTCGTGAAGGACCTACATTAAGTGAATTCAAGAATCAACAAAAATCTTGCTTAACCAACGGGATTGCTGTTTAGCAGCTAGACAAACGCCAGGCGTCGCCATCGGAATCTATGGATCCGGATGGACTCGTTCCCTAATGCGTTCGCATGGATGTGAGGATCGATCGTCGAGATTCCGTGTCGATGAGACCGAAGGATGTCTCTCGTGACACACACACACACATACACAGAGGGAGAGAGATAGAGAGAAAGAGAAGCGGTGGTCGCTTATTCTCGAAGGGAGTCTTTCGAGAGGAGCGAGGGAATAGCTCCGGTGTTCCCTGTCTCTGTCTACCTTTCTGAACTATTGCCGCTGCGAGGCAACGAAGGCCAATGAAAGGAGATAATGGCGAGTAGGTACGGGTGAGAACGAGAGAAGGAAAAAAGGGCTCGCTCGGGAAGGGCCGTGCTGAATAAGAGGAGGGAAAGGGAGAGAGACGTTCGAAGGAGGAGTGCCGTGAGGGCCGCCGGAGAAAAGGAGAAGCGTCGGGAGAACGAGAAAGGAGGAATATACACCGTGAGCTGGTGAGAAGGATGGGCGGACGAGACGACGCCGAGGAGAGCGAAAGAGAGTCGAGAGAGGGAACAGGGAGAGAGGAACGGAGATCTTCTGTGTACGTGTGTATGCAACTTGCACACATGGACGCCACACGGACCGAGAGTCCAAGAGAGAATCGAGAGGGAAAGGGATACGAGAGAGCGTGTGCACGAAGAAAGAAAAAGAGGGTCAAGTCGGGAACACACCGAGACACGCGGAGAGAAAGAGAGAAAGAGGGGTCGAAGGGGGGCGGGAGAGAGTTGCGTGAGATGGAGCTGGGTGCGCCCCGGGGGCACATCCTGTTCCCCTTCGAGGCTCCCGATAAATCAAACGCGGCCGAATGCATAATACGCTAATTATCGAACACGTCATTCTTTGCTTTCTCTCAGTGCCTTCTCCCTCTCCCTCTCTCCTTCGCAGTATTTACCCGACCCACGGTCCTCCGGCTCGGGAATTCAGCGACATCTTGCTGAAAATCAATTTTCATCTCCTACCAGATTCATTCATTAATCTCAAAATCAGTTAATATCTCAGCAACACGACGGTATGTTTTCTGATCGTTCTTTATTAGCGAAGATACACGTTTTCTGTGTTTTCCTCTTCAGAAAAGGTTTTTAGGCCTCTGAGAGTCACGTACGAACTTTTTCAACGATCTAGTTATGTATATGGTGAGAGAACTATGATTTCTTAATAGTTCTGAGTAAAAATGCCTGTCACTGTCAGGCCCCCGGCCTTCCCGCGGTTTCGTTCCCATGTTTCGCGGTGAGGCCGCGGATCTCATTGGAGATCGAAGGCAACGAACGGCCACGGTCCATAGATCTGCTCTTACGCCTCCGCCCGATATCGAGAAACGGCCGGCTAATTGTCCGTTATCCGTATCGGCTGGTACGATCTCTGGCGCGGGCGATGCCGACGGTGGAATTCGTCGAGGAACACGTTGCGTTCCGCGTCGATTTTTCTGATCCCCGTAGAGAGAAGCACGGGAGAGCAATGCAATCGCGCGCGCGTTCGATTAACCGTGAAATTCCCGTTTCGAGTGTGACGTACGTACATATATCTCTCGCTCCTTTTCCCGTTCTTTGGACGGGTTGCTCATGGGTCAGCTCGATATCCTTTGTCGACCAGTGCAAACACACAGATACACACAAAGGCGGCCTGTCGTTATTAACAATGGAGCGATCGCGAAGGAAACCTAACGCAGTACCCGGCAACGCGTTACAACATAATTACGGAGCTCTCCAGCTCCCGCGGAAAGAATAACATTTTTATTCTGTCGCATGGCGTGGCTCGGCTCGGCGCGACGCGGTGCGCACGTTCAACGCTCTCTCCCGCTTATTAGACGGCGAGCTAACAAGTGCGAGAACCGCGCGCGCGGCAAATAAAAAATTTGACGAATCCGCGTGCATACGGGGTAACTGGGCTGGCAATTAGGAGCAAGCCGCGTCTCGGTGTGCGCCCCGTCGTCGGTGTGTATCGCGACGAAATATCTGGAACAGCGAGCGCAACCCGAGCCCGCCGCGCTTGTGTACCTTCGCAGGGAAAATCTGGGGCGAGAGTGCGGACCTGAATAACCAAGGGAAACACACTGAAAATTCCATCCTCGTGGCTCTGGGATATATAGTTGGCGCTTTCGTTAGCTGTGTAAATCGAGACGGAGAGAGAGAGAGAGGGGAAGAGAGCCGGAGAGCAGTGAGAATTGAAAGAACGAAGAGGGGAGTGGAAAGTTAGATGGCTGAGGGAAAGTCTAAACAGAACCAGCCTAGCAGAGAGAAAGAGAGAGAGAGAGAGAGAGAGGGACGCTTCCAGATGCAGCATTAAAGGGCCGATCTTCGGTCTCAAGCCTCAAACTTTGTTGAACCGTGACACAGCGCCGCACTAACGAGATAATAGAGCTGCGAGAAAGAGATGGGTCAGAAGGTGGGAGATCGATGTTCCAAAAAAGAACCGTCTTACAGGATGGATTCGGCGTCTTTAAGCCCGACGATATTGTGCATCGCGCATTCTTGATCCTCGACGAGATACACAAGCGTCGATCGTCTCTCGTGCTCTAGCCATTCAGACACATTCAGCTGCTGCGATGATTAACCCTTCACCAGTCTCAGATGAAATGGAACTCGAAGAGTTTGGGCCTGCTCGAAGTCTCACGCTATTTTGAAGGGTGGTCCAGCACAGAGATGAAAGAATGATAAACGTTCGATGATCCTAACAGTGCCTTTACACCCAATTTTGTTGTTTGGATACAACTTTCGAATTGTTCGAAAATAATTATAGAAAAATTAAACACTGCACAAATATCCTCGATATTATACCGAAATACTAAAAAGTTCCTATTAATTTTATCGTATATCCGTACGGTAAGTTATGTATAAAAATCTGGGTGTATATAAATAGTTGCTTGACTCATTGCGTGAATAATTAGATCCTCTTGTATTTATGATTCATAATGGTTTACCAGAACCGAATTATAAATGCATCAGGAATTCTAGAACTGTTACTAATCTATGAATCATCGCATAGATATGCTGGGAACCCAAGAAAGTTCGTGCCGTATCAACCAACCGAGATAAATGATCTAGAAAGTAGATCAAACGGTATTCAGAAAAAGTAATCTCTGACTTTCTTATCCCAAGGGCTAATAATTTTCCCATTCGTTCCTCATAAAAAAAAACTTGTTTTTGACATTAGACAAAAATTCCAATACGAACCAGCCTGTTTTTATTTTGATCACAAATCCATAGTCATGGATTTGTGACAAAACTTACAGCTGAAGAAGCACGAGCTTCCTGGATCGCATATTTTTACACAGTGAAACTATTACCACAGTTTCCAAGAGTTCTGCAAATTAATATCCAGCAGCGTATGGAAATTGCTCCGAGCATCTCCCCGGTGGCCTTGGTTAGTCAATTGATTTGGTCGCGACTATGTTCGCGGCAAGTTCGTTCGCCTCGCCCGCCGCGTCCCCCGACTATAGTACTCGCCTATGCGTGCAGGGAACTTGTTCGTCGAAACTTGGAAGCCGCGATACCGGCATTGCGCGGCGTCTATCATTAGTACTCGTCTCGCGGAAGGTTCGAGGGCTGGGGTTTTTGTAAGGGTACGGTCTCGGAGAGCCATTAATGGCCTCGGCTTTTCTCCGAGTAGAAATCTGCCGGCGGAAACGGTCGAGCAACAAACAAAATCGAGATACAAGAGATCGAGAAAAGAGCGAGAGAAGGAGAGGGGAGAGGAGAGCGAAAACAGAAAATCGGTTTGAAAGAAATCGTTTTGCCGAGGTCGACGTGTTTCGGGAACGCATCCGGCCTGAAGGGAATTATTAATAACCGGCCGAAGCGTGAATAGTGGCTGGAAGTTTATCGGCGTTGAGAAGACGGCGTGGAAATTAGTAATTTATCGGCATCTTACGGAGCGGGGCGAATTTATCGGCACTCGTAAAGTTCCTTCGGCCCGAGGAAAATACGCCGGGAAATAGGGAAAGAGAAAGAAAGAGAGAGAAATAGAGATAGAGAGCTGAGGCAAAAACGAAAGGCGTGCAGCTATGGAATGACGCGATCCCGCGATTTTTACTACTATTACTAGGGTATTCTCCACGGTCCGACATACGTATCGTACTTTTTGAATTACGCGACTCGGTATCTTACTCCCGGGATCTGCTATTATTATTATGCTCCTTTCTCCGCAGACCTTCCCCCGTTGCTCCCTGCCTATTTGGGTCGGGCTGTAAAGTGGCCGGCTTGCCCTGAAACCTTTGTTCACGCGCGGCAATAAAAACGACTATTACTATTGTTATTATTGTTGTTATTGCCGTCGTTATTAGTAAGCCGCCGTTCTGAATTTCACGGGCTGCTTAATCGCGCTTGTCACCCCTTTCTGCCTTCTCTGCTTTCCACACGGTGGATCCGGGAAATTTCGGAACTGAAATACAATTTCCTCGAGTCATTCCTTTCATCTTGCTACGTGTTATAACAATCTACGTTTCCGTTTCATGATAATAAATGTTTTAGAAAAATGGAAAGAAATCAAGAAAGACGGAAACTTGTATCTTGCAACGAAAGTTTATTTTTCACGTACAAGCCGCGTCACTTCGAGATCTTTGACAGCGGCGAGAGGATTCGAATTCGTTTATCCGTGCTATTCGGAGGAGTATCGGACGATGCAGCGCTCTAATTATCGAGCTGCTGCTCCGTTTCGAGCCGGATCGAGGGCATAAAGCGGCTAACACCTCGGAACAGCGCGGCGAGTACCGTTTTCCGCGAAGGATCGCTGCTACTCATCTTAGTAGCTCCTCGGAGAGGCGGCAGTATACTGTTTTATGCCCAAGAGCCTGCGCGATCACCAACTAAACTTGAGCTACGGGACGTGTAATTTTGGCCTTCTACTTGAAACAGGTTTTATGTTCACCCCCGTAGGGTTACCGGTATAGCTTCCAGGATTGTATATACGGGCGGGGCGTATATCTCGGCGCGATGGTGGCCTTTAAAAAATTTCATAACAACCGGCTCTCGAGCTCACGGAAAGCTCGTAGGAACGACGATACGCACGCGTTTCGAAAACCATTTCTGCGTTAATTGGACCCTAAGCTTCGACCCCCTATCTTTAGCGTTTTTAGAGAATTCGTTCAGCTATTCTTTTAGTCTTTCATTAGATCTACTTCTGACAGTCGTTTCACTTTATTTGCAAGTTTATGGATTTTTTAAAGATCCTGTCGGAACCGAACTAATCGCGACATCTATTATTGTAATAGCGTTACTCTTACGTAATCACGTGGTATATTATTTCTAACGCTTGATTGGCCTCTGGTACGGCTACGTACTTTCTTCTTGTGCGAATCATCAAACAGAAAACACGTGTCTCAAATATAACTCTATTAAACACACAGTTATATAGTTAATTATAATAAATATATATTTGTATCACAAAACTAAGTACTCTGCTTAAACGAATATTCCATCAGATCCAAACATTTTTTTCGACAGGTTGATGGATGAATTGGAGATCACTGAAATTGGATGAGATCGGAGCTGTTTAAAGGACGATCAGATTCAAATTCACCTCGCGTTGTACCCGATTCCTCGAAAAAGGGACAGCCATGCTTCACAGCAATGGAACGGAAGGTTGTCACACGGTGTGCACGCGTGTGTGTACGCGTGCCTAATAAGACGAGACTGGTTAAATACCCGTCGATCGAATTCGAATGCCTCCGGAGAGCGCATCGGGAGAGGCTTGTTGCACAAGAAACAAGAGTTATTGTAACGAATCGGGATTGCGAGTATCCCCCAGCTGGTTTTCTCTTTCTCGAAGGGTACAACGCAACGGGAGCCCGGAGAGCGCAGCCTTTTTCTCCCTCATGACGATGACAGATACAAATAGAAGATCGCGCGAGCACGACCTTCCTCCGCTCTCGACGCCGCGCCGCGCTCAAAACTACCTCCTTCCAGCGGACATATTGAAAAATAATGATCGCGTGTCTACCGGTGCATTAACCCTCGAACGCCGCGTCGTCTATCAGTCATCCTCAAACGGCCTACGCTGCGAACACACCGGTGATCTTGGAACTATCCGCGCTAGAAACGACTCTTTCCAAACTCGAGTCTTACAAATGATGGTCTAGGTTAGAACAATTGTTCTGGACAAGAATTTTCATATTTTTATTTATCAAAACTTGGCTCGCACATCGGAGAATCTATGTCTATCGTGTGATAGGTTTTCAAGAGGAGAATTAGATTTTCGTGCACGTTTTTACGGATGCGCCGGGCCGAGCATCACGGGGAGATCTATCTGTGTACGAGATCTCGTATCGTGTGTGGCTGTCTCTGATCGAAGATAAGGATATATCCTGATGTGGACGAGGGTTCTTTCATGGCCACGTGACATCTGCCGAGGCGCGTACAATGTTAGAATACGGCATTACAATCGTCAAACCGCACGACCGTCACGGGATCCGATTGTAATTGCAACAAGGGAACGAGCGTCGCTTGTCCCCTTGCGTCTCGTCGCGTCTCGTCGCGTCGCCGACATTCATTACCGATACGAATCTGATACTTTGGTTCATCATCGAGTCAATGACAATCATTGTTCGGGGGCCGAGGCATTCTATAACCGACAATGCATTATTCATGGCGGTTCGGTAATAGCTGTGACTAGCGGTCGCCGCGAATTACGACCGCGGTAATCCAATTATAAGCCGATCGAACCGAAAGCCCGCGGAACTATTCCCTCCTTCGACAAAGTATTATACGCTACGATCTTGTCGGGCGTGGATCAAGAGAAAGAGAGAGAGAGAGGAGTCGAGAAGAGAATTCCTCTTTCCAACGCTTTCGCAGCTGATTCGTGTCTCGCCGGGAAACCTTGACTCTCGGTCCACGGGGACGCTAAACACAGGATTGCTTTCAGAATCCGAGGCTCTCATTTGCATAAATACCTGAGAAAAACCGTGGGGAACGGGTTTCCTAATCTGAGGCTGGCCCGGGGCGCGCTTTCGACCTAGAACAAAGCCGCTCGGAAACGCCACCCCCGCGATTAGACGCGAACAACCCCGATTAACTGTCCCCGTTACCTTTGACCCTCGACCAACCGGCCGAAGAAGATCGCAACGGATCCACCACCCTCCTACGCCGCAGATTTTGCGCGGAACACAGCATCCCCTGCACGAGGGTGCGACCTTTTTGTGCGTATCACGCTGGAAAAGTATTAAAGGGTGCACGAAGCAGAAGCGCAAGGTGGAGAGCAGGACAAAGAAGTACGACGAGGGTTACTGAAAGCGAAACGTGCGAATTAAAGGCTGGGGTATAGCCTACCGAATGCTGTTCGCCTAACTCGCACCCGGAATTAATACTGTTATTTATTGCATACAGTGAGAAATATCCACAGTCTCTGTAATACTATTCGCCCTTTCATAGCTTTGTACTGTTCTCTGCTGAATTTTGTGCTCTCCGTCTTTCATCAACTACACAGGGTGGTCTCAACAAATCAGCACAGACTGCCCCCCTCCTAGACTATAGCTGCCACTGGCTTCAGTCTTCTTTCAATTAAATGCTTCAGGGGGCTGATTATTGACGAACTATGGAAAACAAAGATAGAACGTACTTCACGATTATTCATGACCAGCTACCAGCTTTCTTTTTCTCCCTGAGAGACGTAAATGAAGAATTCGTGTTTGAAGAGAAGAATTCAACTTTATTGAATGAACAAGACCGTATCTTAAAAGAATGAATAAATATTTACAAGTACACAGGCTCTCTAAACAAGAACCCATCGTATTTTCATTGTGTCGCCGTCTCCAAACTATATGATTAATAATCGAGATTATAAGGACCATTAAAGCGAGATGCCTGCCAAAGAGTCAAGCTAAATTTTCTCGAGTACTCAGGATCTCTGGAGAGGCAGGATATTGACAACTTTCCCCTGAAATTCAGGCTTATCAAGCAGGGGTTGGTCCCCATTCGCCGAAAAGCCGTTGTGTCGCGTACCATGGACCATAACGCGAGAACCGGGGGTGGTTTTATAACACTTACATTAGGACAATAACGATTAAAAGCGAGTCGGTCGTGTTTCGCGAGGGGAGAATGCCCAGCCGTGGTGTAGCTACTCAACGTTTTCTCCATGGAGTTCGGCCAGGCAGGATTTCCGGGGTGGAGAGAGAGAGAGAGAGAGAGAGAGAGAGAGAGAGAGAGAGAGAGAGAGAGAGAGAGAGAGAGAGAGAGAGTGAGAGAGAGAGAGAGACAGAGAGAGAGAGAGAGATAACGAGGAAAAGGTAGGAAATCCTCGGGGGCGAAGGGAATTCAGATGCTGGTGGAAAAAACTAAGCGGGAAAGAAGCGTTCGGTGTCTCCTCCGTGCCGTCAACGACTTATGGTTTATTGCCTGTCTACACAGCTCCTGGAGGATCCTCGGGGAGGCGAAGGAACGAGTACACAGATGTTCCTCGCGCGATATTTCTCAGGAGGAGAGGCGGACAAAGTTCCTCAGCGTTCTTTGTTCTCAGGGAACCTGGGATTCGCAGGCCGGCCCGTGGTCGATCGAACGAGACGCAACGAGGGGAAAGAATAACTAGAAGTGGACGGGCTTTCCGTGACTTCCGATCACGAGTGAATCGTGACGGGACAATTAGCACGGTGACACGGACGCGTTGAATACCCTCGGAAACGTTCCTCGACGCTTTTTCTCGCCCGGACGACGTTATCTCTGCTCGGATCGGCTGCGGACCGTGTTATATTTTCGCAGACAACGATCAGGAGAGGCGGTCGCGAGGACGACTCGTGTACAGGTACGTAGAAACAGCGATTCGATGGAAAAAGCTGCCGGAGACACGTGTAATCACGAACAAAAGTGAAATAGAATTTCATTTCAATGTTGCTTCAACAGTGGACAAGAAGAGTTTCAACGAATTCAAATAATCAGCTTATTTCTTCCCTATAATATTTTCATCAATACTATTCGTTCTGGAAATTACAATGCTTTCTATTCTTTCAAATAAGCGATTCCAGAAATCCAAACGTCGAGTGTCTTCTTTAAAATGCGGGATTTTAATGGATTAATGAAAGGAGAAGCAGGATACATTTTGTATTGCCGATCGTTTCAATATGATGCTTTCGATGAATCGGATTCTCGATTATTCGAACTTGACGCTCGAGGGTCGGAAAGGGTAGAACGAGAACAACGCGAGTAGAAAAATAATTGTTAATTACTATTCTCGAGACTGCCGTAGCCGGTCGCCGTTCAATCGACTTATTAACTATAATAAACTGTAGCTATCGACGGTCGGCAGAGCACGGTGTTTACGTAGCCCGAAATGAACGCTCCCCTTCTCGTAATAGAGCTGAAAATAAATTAATTATAATTACAAATAAACGTGCATTGTTCACGGTCGCAGGATGCCTATAATGCTCGGTTCCGGAAGCGCGCGTCTATCGACACGCACGCGGAATATACGGTATAGCTTGACAATTACGGTTCGATCGATAGTTATCAGGCTGTCGATTCGGCTACTTCGTTCCTTTAAACGTTTACTGCGGAGCAATAACGATCATTTTCATTGTCTACCGGGAAGAGAAAGAAATTTCTAGTACGTTATACATGTGAGAATACCATGAATAAATAATAATGTTCTGAGAGAGGATATAGGCCGATCCCCTTCATTTTTAAAAACACGGAAACGGAAACAAGTCTCGATACAAGACGAGGTACACAATATCTTCGGCTAACTATGGGATTTCTTACCATTAAATTGCAGAACATTTTGTGTACATTCTCATTTACGGTCTAACAAGATCGAGGATGGAAATTGAGCTTGGTATGTACGATATATCGGTGAAAGAATGTATGTGGAGCGTTCTAATGACTGATTCTTTTTTGGAAATTTTACCAACATGTACAGTATGTACAAGTTTATATAATTTAAAAGAGCAATGAAAATGAAAAATTCCGAACACGAGTCTCGAATCTAATGCAACTGGAACGTTTATCGCCGGGACACAAAAGGTGTAGCCTTATCGTTGTCGCCGAACGCGGGGACGGGGTTGGAAAAAGTGTTGCGGGTCGCGAGAAAGAAATTATCCGCGAAACAACGCCGTTAACGGGAGCGGGCGAGTGCACGGAATATTCGAATGGGACGCAAACGCGCCGATATTAAAAGCGGGCACGAAGCGCCGCGGCGGGCAACGTTAATTAGTCGAAAACACAGCGTGGCCCGTATGCCTACGGGCTCCCGGCGACCCGTTTTATTACCTCCTGTAATGAGTACAGTGGCGCGCACGCGGCGTTTCTAAATAAAATTACCTCGAAGCATTCGCCGCCGCCCTTTTCCACGACAACGACGACGACGGTCTACCGTGTCGTCGACCATGCTCTTGCTCTCGCTCTCGAGAACCCGCCTAGCGCAAATTGCCCGATACCACGTGGGAAACTCTGGACTCGGCGAGGATACGCGGAAAGACAATTGCACGCCTGCCAGTTTCGACGACTATTATCACTCGTCGGTTACGGTTATAGTTAGCAGCCCGGTGAATCGTGCCGCCGTTCCACGGGAAATCTTCCGGCGATCTTGCCAGCGTTACGCTGACACTGATCAACTCGATCCTCTCGCTTTTTTAACTTTTATTCTACTCTTCCATGCGACAGGTTTCGGAGACGTTCAGGGTTTGAGGTAGCCTCGCAAATATGCAAAATTAATTGTTGATTCAACCGAGATTTTTGTGAAACAGTGCATGTAGAATGGAAGTGTTTTTTTCAGGAGAGATCGAAATCTTTAAGATGAAAATATGCTTTATTACTAGCACATGTCGAATGCGAACACTGACTGCTCTACCAAAGCGGTTTTATTTGAACGGAGGCTTGGTTGTTCGCAAATTTTTTACATATTTAGCCTTAGAGCGAGAGAGTCGTTGTTGGTCAATTGTTTGCCCTGTTTCGTTGATATGGGGTGACGACTGTGCTCATAGTATTGTTCGAGAACGATACTTTTTCCTCGCGTAACGAACGTACATAGGACGCATAAAAGCGCAAGGTATTTCTTTTATATATGCACTAACTTATTCCCGGACGTGGAGAATTTGTTTTTCAGCTACATCGCCAATGATTCATGAAATCTTTCTCCCTGATTTCCATCGGGATCCCCTCTTAAAAGCGCGTTTACGACCGGGAAGTTTCAATTCACGCACTATCCGGCCGCTTAATTACTTCGCGATGCGTGCCCGCCTCGGAAAGAAGTCCGTAGCGTACAGAACACGCATTGTTTTAATGAAAATATTTTATTCGGGAAGAAAAGAGTGGGTATTCCGCAACCGGCGAAATTAGCGGCGCACGGTGAGCAACGCGGGTAGGGGCGCAATCGCAAGGTGCACTCCATTTACAATTCATAGCCGGAGCGAGGAGTTATGAAAACTGTATGGGAGGAAAAAGGGTGGATTAAAAAGACCGCTTTTCCTTCGCGATTCTCGCACAGTGATTTTAGGATGCGGAGGGGAGGGGAGTAGGAGAAGAGACCGAGAAAGGAGAGACAAAGAAAGAAGCAAGCATTTCAACGGATTCCAAAGTGAAAGGGACCGGCAACGGGTATACGCGTGCTGCGTGATTACGTGCAGTTACAACCCCCTTAAATCGCGTAAAAGATAAGACCGGCTTTACATTAAACGCGCGCCCGACAGAAATGCGCGCAACCCCTATAAATAACATCGGGGGTCCCTCTCGTTCACCCCTGCGTCCGTTTCTCGCTTTTCGTCTCGTTTGGCCCGTCGCTTTTCCAGCGAA
This sequence comes from Lasioglossum morio, assembly GCA_916610235.2. Taxonomy (NCBI): domain Eukaryota; kingdom Metazoa; phylum Arthropoda; class Insecta; order Hymenoptera; family Halictidae; genus Lasioglossum; species Lasioglossum morio. The sequence continues at coordinate 18,273,867 of OU744323.1, read as the reverse complement.
ACCACGATCGTGCGAAACACTGCACGAATAGCGATTCTGACTAATAAAAAATGTAGAATGTTCTTAGAACTGAAAATTTTCCAGGTAGACAGTGACTAGTTTCGCATCATAAAATAATGGCTTTTCCCGTATGCACCACGAGCTTCAGGTTAAATCGACAGCATTTGCCTGCCAATCTCTATTTGCGCGTTTCACGATTCCCATTGTGTGTGGTTTCAAATAGTTCACTACGTATTGTCAGGGGTTTCATACTGTTTAATATTTAAATTCTTTCTATGACACCACTGAGTTGATAAATATGTTTTTATAAGAAATATTTCGGTAATTCTAGTCTTTATGAGGATACATAAAATAATAGGAGTCTGACTCTAATGCATAACGAATTCGTAATACATAGTTGCATCGAAAGTTCTCCGTGTCGTACCGAGACTCGGAGAATTCTTTTTTCGTGGACAAGCGATTCGCGGTCGCGAAAGGAATGGCAGGTAATAACGAGCGCGTTTCGCAGGTGCTGTACAATTAATTCGTCCGCGGTTCCCCGCAATTGGGTCATCAGTATCGGGTACAAGCGAATTCGATTTCACAACGGAGCCGCGCACCAACGGCAACAATTCCCTTTTTCGGGGAGCACCACTTTCCACGGTGCGCGGCATTCGCTCCAAGTTTAGTAAAGCCACGTTATGCCGGAATTCCGCCGTGGAAAAAATTCCCGCGATAAATCAACGGCCGCCCGGAGCGTCTAAGGCCGATTTAAATGCCACAGGACTTTTCCCTGGGCCCGAGACACGTTCGAGTACCTCTCGAGAAGAGTTATTTCCATCGTTCTTCCGGCACTCGAAAACGTCGAAAGGAAAAAGAGTCACGAAAAAAAACACCACCCTCTTTCAACATCTGCGAAGATAGTAGCGCGTCTCTCGGGCGACAGGGGCAACGAAAAAACGAGCCCAATTGCGACAATCCGGAGCAACGTCGGGGAACCAAGAAGAAAATTCCGTCGATACCGGAGATATGGCAGAAATTAATTGGCTCGCGAACAGAGTGGAGAAACGAAGAGGAGATCGAAATCCGGGGTGAAGTTTAAACTCGGCCTGCTCGAAATGCCTGTTTGAGCGACAAATTAGCCCGGACTGCTTTGAATATCGTTTCTTCTCGTCGGGTTGGAAACTAACTTTCGCGTCACTTCGTGGAATATAAATTGGATACTTGGCCGATGCGTCTGTGTCCGCTATTCCCGAAGCGCGACGAATAAGAAGAAGTTGTTTCTCCCTGTCCTTTCTTTTTCGATAATCGCATAACCGTGCAATCTTGCTGACGAGTATCGCTCGTAGGAGCCGTTCGCGAGATCAAACGAGCCGTTTTTCGGGGAATTAAAAGCGCAGGGGTACAAAAGTCGCGTACAGCGTGAATCGATTGTCGGACCCCATTGGCGCCGGCACACGCCGAGAGCTGACAAGGCATTTAGCAGGCTCCACTTTATCGTGTGTCGGCCGCGCTTGTTGCAAAGTGGGTCTCAGCGCGAGAGCGTGGGCGTACACTGCGACCCTCCGCGCGCGTTTTCCACACACGAATTTTCCGTTGCGGCTGCCTGTGTATTCACGGACCGACTCTCTTTTGACGCAACCGGTGAGCACTGTAGCACGGTTCGTTTTCAGGTCGTCAAAAGGTTGTATCGACCGGCCAGATACACGTCTATGCCAGGCACTCCCGCGTTCAACCTGGTAGCGAGGCCGGGCTCCATTACCAAACTGTCAACGCGTGACTCGCACTTCTAAGGTGTTCCCGGCGAATGGAAACCGGTAAATTTTCTTCGCTCGGGGACCGGCTACGACGTACCTTTCGCGAGCTAGCAACTCACATTCCATAGAGGAACCGGTGGATGAAAGGGTTCCTCGCACGCATTACACTCGGTTCGTTATTTTATCGGGACACGAAGCTGCTTTAATGTGTCTGTTGTGTGCCTGGTTCGTTGTTACCTGTTTCTAATTTTCGGAGTAACTGATTTGTCGTAAAAGAAAATAAATCATTTTCACTGGTATGGTAGTTTTGCTATTAATTTCGCCAGTCCAATATGTCCCCGATGTTCTGTTCCTAATCCTTTTTTTTTTTGTTTAAGGACCTGGGAGAACCGGTAGAACCCATGTATGTACCTCCTCGAAAAGGTACCGGGGGTGCCGTAAACTCCCAAGTCCAGGGGCACCAGATGACGATGGTGATCCTTCCTCTCGCCTCATTTTGTCGAAGATATATCTCGATGAACGGACCGCTATTCGCATTACTTATTCATAGAGATCAATTCTTCGACCCATTCCTTAAAATTGATTAACTTAAATGTATTTACAATATATACAATAATTATGTTCTTTACATATACTTATGTTATATGTATTGTCTAAAGTTCTGTTCCAAATCCTGGGGTGAAAGGTACTTACTTGGAACGATTGAGTAATTTAAGGATTCTACTTGTTACAGAGTGGCAGGTAATAGATTGCAAAAGTACTTAAACCGGTAATTGCGACTGGTTCGCCCGAGATTACCGGATGTCTCGCACTTATTGGGTGCGGGACAGTATTTTTCAGTCTAGTCCGCGATAGAGAGTCCTGGTCACAATTACAGATAACGTGTAACCGGCATTAGCGGCGTTTCATGGCGCGCCGGTCGATAAAAAATCACTCAAAGGGGAGTCTAATGGCACATAAATTATGTCCAGCACAAAGTATGTGTGGGTATTCAGTGAAGCGCGTCGCGTCGCGGATATATCAAGCGCCTACGAGCAGCAGCAGCGGCGGTGTACGCGGTGTCGCCGTTACCTCGTCGTGCCGGACCGGTCGTGCATCTCGTATTTTTTCTCTGTTCATTTCTCGCGGACTGTCGCGATTTCGCAAACGAGGGAGAGAGAGAGAGAGAGAAAGAGAAAGAGAGAGAGAGTGAGCTTGATTTTACAAAATGTCAGTTGCACGCGTAGCGCCGCGGCTGCCGGCGCGACGCGTCGGTCCGGGCACAAAAAGCCAACGATCTGATACAACCAGATTAAAACCTTTGACGCACGCCTCGCTGACACATTGGACACCATCATCCCTGCCGCGTTTTCTGCGGTGATGCGTTAGCCGTGATTATAACGTACAGAGAAAATAGGCCGGGTTGGGCCGGCTTCGAAAAACACCGCAGAAAACGTTTCATCGAGCCAGCTTACTAATTCGACTCAGTGCAGCGCGTTCATCGATTAAAAGGAACAATACCGATCCGCCTGTGTACCTTTCCCTCACGCCCCACAATGCGCCCCTGAATTCAAGCTTTTACGCCATCGCTACAAAAATCTGCCTTAAAAAGTGCCAATCTCGATCGCGCTGTTTCTATATTAACCCTTAGCACTCGGGCACTCTTAGCCTCTGAGGCACCACTAAAAATTGCTGGACTATTATTTAAATAATTGTTTACACTATCAGATATGTCGGTATCTAACCAATTACTAGACATTTAAGTATTGTATGAGGTATTATATCAATTTGATATTTATCAAATTAAAAAAATCATAGAGAATGGAAATATTGTAGGTCAGAAGAAACGTTTAATTTTCGAGTTAAAATAGCTCCCGAAAGGGTTAAGTCGTATAGACAGCTCATTTTGGTTTCAACCAATACAGTCGTTCGCGGGTTTACACTGGCAAGCGTCCAGATTAAAACAAATTTGTGCAATATAATACGTGATTGTAGAGTAGTTCGGCGTTGTCAAAGTTTCGAAAAGACAGGCTAGAGATCGTAGGTAGACACGGGGCCGGTTGTTCTAGCGTGCGAAGTGGTGGTAGTCAAATCGACGGTTCGTTTCGCAGCGGGTAACGGGTGGAAACGGGGCTCACGGTTGAAGAGGCGCATCTATCGAAAGTAATATTTTTCGTCAGACGCGAGCCGGTTCGCTGAAGAGAACGGAAGGAAGGAAAGCGAGCTGTGAGAGGGAAGGAAGGTAGAAGAGAACAAGAGAAAAGAGGTCTGAGCGACGTTCGAGGCTCGAGGTGGATGTCTAGTTGACGGCGGCGAGTACAGAGAGGGTACGCGCGCGTCGATGGCCAGGACGAGTCGTCCCCGGTCGTCCTCTTGAATTTCTCACGATTCATTTTCGCGATGGTTCGCTTCCCTCGCTCTGGTTTGTGCTCTGTCCTTTCTCTCTCCCCTGGAGAATTCGGAATCGCAGATTGCTGCGGGGGGACGCGTGCAAAGGAGGGCACACCGGGGCATCGTTCAAGGTATTCCGGATCCTGGCGTGCGGGACAGAGGGAGGAAGAGGAGGATGAGGATAAGGGCAAGAGGGAGCAAGAGGGGGCAAGAGGTATGAGAGGGGGAGATCGGCGAGCGCACAGGTAGACAACAAGAAACCGGGGGTCCGAGGGGCACGGCCACGGGGGCGGGTGGGGGGAGGCGGGCGGGCGCAACGCGGTCGAAGGATGCAAAACTTCCGAAAAAGAGCACTGGGAAAGCGTGAAGTGCGCCAATCACGGGGCGTTATTGGCGGCAATTATGATAATAGCATACCTCGCGCGAGAGCCCTTGTATATACCCACGTAGGTGCACGAGCGTGTGCGTGGGGCCCCGCGTGCAGGTACACGGGCCCGCCATCGTCCCGAAACAGACGAACCCGAGGGGCCCGCAGGCCTCGGCCGACTTCCGGCCTCTATTAATCTCAGTAACGCCGCGCGACCAGAAATATCGTGGACCCGTGATAATTACGCGAAATACATATACCGCTCGTGGAAATCAGACTGGATCCTCGCAGTCACCGGGAGACACATGCTTTCACGAGAACGAAGCCCCACCGATCCGAAATCAACGTCCCCGCCGAGAGGAAGCTGATATCCCAGACGAGTCCACTCCGAGTAATGAACCTCCGTGCCAGATCCTTTGAAAATATTAATGCCGCGCCAGCTCGGATCGGCCACAGCGATTTTCTTCTCGATTATCCGACGCCTCGGGTTTTCTTATTTAGCTTGCGCCGATCCAATTCGATCGATTACGTTCGGCTTCACTGGGTGAGGGTCGGTTAAATTTAAAAGACGTTGCTCAACTTGTCACTGGCGAGATTACTCGCCGAGCGAGCGGAGAGTTTAAGCAGATTAGGACGAAGAAAATTGTTACGGTAGTTGTGATACAGGCAAATTGCCGAGAGATGAAATACTGTGCGGAAATTGTAGATAGTGTATTCTACGACTTGGATTTTGGAGAGCGAAGCAGATCGCAATTCGTTGAAATATTTCAATTGATACAGAAAGAACTCTCACCATATCTTCTAATTTTTTAACAACGATCACTCACATCCACGAAAATGAAACATATTCCTGTCATTACATGTTCTACGAGAATAACTATAAATTTAGAGAGTATTTTCCGTAATTTTTATCATCGAAAGATCAAGCTCCGAACTCGAAGCCAGAGTTCAATTAGAAGAACTACAGGGGCCTAACCGCATTCTGGCGTCGCGACGCATCTCGTAGCATCGGGAAACGGTTCCGTGTTTCTAATTGGACACATGTAGTTGTTTGCAGCATAGGCTCGATCACCGATGCCGGTTCGCCACCGACACAAAGTAGCTGGTACAATACGCACGCACGGGCGGCGCTGTGTTCGACGGAACACACGGGTTACGGCCATAAAAGCCCGTGGACACCATAACTTCGCAATCACGCCTCCTACATACGCGGGTACGCGCGTTCTTCCACCCGATAAGAGGCCACTTGTATTCCCTCTTTGTATGTACAACATGTGTGTGCGTGTACCTGTGCCCGTGCGTGCGCGCGCGCGTAGAAGCATTGTGCCGCGCTCCGAAATGCGCCAGCCTCGAATCGACCGCCATAAACGCGACTCCACGGTACCGTTCTTGTTAAAAGTTCCCCGTTACGTCGAACGGAATTCGCCGGGAATTCAAGAAACCGACAGCGTTCACGCGAGTCCGCTACGATCGGCTGACTACCTGCTAGTTTCGACGCGAAACGCCCGGTTTTCGTAATTAGCCCGAGGGAAAACTCGTCGCACGGTTCAGGGTTAATTGAAACATTGTTAACGCGGCACTACTCCCATGACGCGTATTTGGGTCACGACAATTTTAAATAAAACGTTAACGAGTCCCGCGAAATGGTGCGCGACGAGCGAGCATAATTAACCTGGCCGTTCCCGGAGCGGACCACTTTGCCCGATCCTCGAACTAGATATCGACCCTTCAGCTTTACAAAGCAAACTTTTTTTATATTGGAAACTGTCATAGTTTCGTACAGTGCACAGCGGAAATTACAAACACAAAGCTTTTTCAGATTTACGCTGACTCAGATTATGTATTGGAATTCTTAACGAAATGAAGAATGCATTTATTGCAATACTACTAGGTAGGTCACAGTCTTAGAACTCTTCATTTCTTGGAACTTTCCACTGTTTTCAGATTAACCATTCATCTGAGTTATAAATGGATAAATCTGCAGTCTGATCACGAACAATATTAAATGCGCGCGAATAGACTGAAACGTCACAAATGTAAAACTCTGCAGTCTGATCACGAAGAATATCAGATACACCGAAAGATGATATATTCATCTATCGTTTCATTATTGATAAGCTGTCGAATGAAGCACAAGGCAACGAAGTGGAATTTGGCTTGTACTCGGACCCGGTATTTCAGGGACTGTTAAAACGGCGATAGATCGTGCCCAATCGTTTCGTCGTAGATAGGGTAAATTGTGAATCCCGTTAACGTTAGTTTCGGGATTATGTTTCCGAAGGGCGCTGCGCGCCTTCCCCTCAGGAAATTCTCGTTGCACCGTCCCGGCCGCGGTCGAGACGAGTCGGAGCGGGTACGCAAATCTCCGCGAGGGGAAGAAGATCGCAACTCGAACCTACCACTTAGAAGCGTGCATGCCCGAGAAGGATAATGTTACGCATTTTCCGGACTCGTGCTCGGCCAACTATTTCGAAGCACAGCCAAGCCGTGCCGTGAAAACAATCGATATCGCGAAACCGCCATCGGCCGAGACACCGTTACGTGCATTCTCTTCGTCGTCGTCGAGCCGGTTTGAAGTTTCTTCAGAAAAATGAACGAGAGTGGGAGAACAGGCGATAATAAACCGCTCGGGAAATAACACGACGACAACACTTTAATAACACTGTGCTCGAAACACTAACTTGCGTTGAAATTTTCACCTGTCAGGCGTTTAACTCCCGTTTAACACTCGCGAATTATTATGATCCAATATCAAATTTCTGGCTTCCTATTTGTTATTCATTAGTTTAATTTTAATAATTCGTGAAACAGGTAAACAAGGAAGTTCGTTGTACGGCTACGTTTCATTATTAATAAGCTGTTGGTGCACGCTCCGCATAATTTGAAAATGAGGTTTTGTTTGCTTAAACAAAACCTTATTTAACGGAAGATTTAAAAAACGACTATTAACCATTGTTCTAGATCGCGCAATCATTTTCGAAATTAACGATATCGAAGCTGTCAATATGTCAAAAGGAGATGCGAAAATGTCACAATTCGACCAAGTTGCAGTTTTTACTTTATTCCGCCATATTATAAACAACAGCAAACAAACGTAAAAACTATAAACAGACCATTCGGAACATGGTCACAGAGCATGTCAAAGTGTCATTTCACCTATACGAGTTTAAATTCAGCTCCGTAACTCGGAAACTAAGCAATTCCCATTTCAAACTTTCTGTGCTTTCCATCAGCGGCTTCTAACTACCATTTACAGCAAAAACTTTGGATTTTCGGTACTTCTACAGCTGTCTAATCCGTTAAAGGCTCTCGCTGCGATTTCTTTGGTTCGATCGTCGAGAGCGGTTCTAGCAGCAGTGCGATCCAGGCAGCTCTCGATCCGATCTCGGCCCGGACTGAACACGTTCGATCGCAGTTTTCGATACCCGTTGAACGCAATAACCGTTCTAACTGTTGTTGCGAGCCGGACGCAGAGACAGTTGCAGTCGATTTTCCGTCCGGTCCGCGAGAATAAAATCGTAATATCCCGGCGATCCCGATATCCGCGAACAATGGGCTCCTATAATCCCGGTGGAATTCAACAGTTTCGACATTCGATACGGATGATCCGCGGAACAGGACTCTCTCTCTCTCTCTCGCCGTACCGGCGTTCCGTTTTTCTTCAAGGCTGCGAGAGGAGGATTCCTACGCGATCCGCATCGGGACCGTTCGAGAGCGGAGGAGAGATAGAGAAAGAGTGAAGTCGCGGCCGCGATTTAACGTTAATTTCCGATTCGACATGACGATTATCTCGACCGGTCTCTTGACACGACGGGCCCGAGACTGCTCGTGCTGCCTCGCTCGCTCGCTTATAGACAATGAACTGCCTCGGGTTCCCAGGAACGGATAGCTACGGTAGATGGAACGGGACGCGGAGGGCCGAAGGAATGGCAATTACGCGTAATTCGCAGGTGTTGTGAGAAAATGCCGGTTGCCAGTTGTGTTTTCTACCCTAATCGTCGCAATTTTTCTACCATTACCAAGTTTATCGACGGACCCGGCGCGATACGTACCGATTTTACAGAGCGATCGCGAAACTGCGAGCCAAGCTCGAAGAAGCGAACGCGTGACAAATAGTCGTCGTTGCTACGCTACCACTCGCGAACGCGAGGCAGGAAACCTGTTACCCGTATTCGCGAAGCGGTCGCGATGTTTTCGCGCAACTGAGTTGATTCATGGTTTCGTGGACGTGGATTAAGCAATGGATAATTGAAGTCCGTCGACGTAACTTTTACCGGTTTGCAAAATTGTTTCCCCGCGATCCGTCCGCAGCGAAACGTCACCGGCAGTTACCCGTCGACCTGTCGATCCGAGACTCGTTTTTGATAATGTAGACAAACTTGCGGTCGCGAGAGGATCGATCGGACACGATGAAATTCGTTGAACGGAAACAGATAACTGCTACGAACTCGACAAAAGGCTGTCAACGGAGGAAGTGGACGATGAAGTGGACGCAATTAAACGTCGATTATCTGCATCGGACGAATAATCAATGAACACCGGGCAAAAAGCACACCGGTTAAACGATAAAACGTGATTTCGCGAAAGCGGACGAATAAAAGTACAAAGTTATTCGAGGCAACGATACTCTCTCTCTCTCTCTCTCTCTCTCTCTTTCTCTCGTCGATGGCTTTGCGCGATCACTCGTTCCAATTCGATGCGGGTTATCTGACCCGGAAGCGGCTAATAAAGCTGGAAACTTATCGATTTTGGATCGGAGTTTTACCGGAGCATCTTTCTCGCAACGATCGCGTTTGAAAGAGAGATGGAGAGAAAGAGAGAGAGAGAGAGAGGTTGTCGTGCGCGTCTTTCCGGTCGCGGGGTTCAGCGAATTGGAGCAAACGGGGATCCTCGATGTGTCACGACTCGATGGGCGAACGATATTAAAGCGAGAGAGAGGCCGTTTCGACTCGCGGTAAAGTAAATATGCCAACGGTGAAGCGAGGTGGCAGCAGCGGAGGCGGCCGCTCGTTCCCCGAGAAATACGATCGTCCGAAACGATTCAGGTATTTCCTGTTTCCTCGTATATCTTCGCCACCTGCACCCGTTCCTCAACTTTTTCGTCGGGATGTCCTCTGCATGTTTCATAAGGACTGTGCGCGGAGGAGGTGTAAAAACTCGAATCGACAAGAAATCGGATATAAATTAAGCGGTAAGCCACTGCCGGTGACACTGGAATCGAAACGGCGACGATGTGGGAAATCGAGAGGAGTGGCCCGTAGCACTCGATCAAGAATTTTCGTCGCGCGTTGCGTAATCCAGGGACGCCTATTAAACGGAGCGGCACAGTTAAGATGCACAGTCACGTTCGCGAATGTACAAGTGTCCGACAAAACACGCGCGGAAACACAATTCCGACAGAAAATCCGAGGCACGGTGGCCCCGTGGAAGCGAGCTACACGACGACGGAGATAGCGGAGGCACGAGACGCCGCGAATCTTTCTACAAAAACAGCCACTTGTAAGTCTAATTAGCTCGTCGTGCCGTCGACCGACCGTGTAAACGAGCTAGAACACGGTCGATTTAATTGACCGAACAAACGCAAAATTCGCCGAGTGTCGCGTCCCGGCCGCCATTTTCGACGTTGCATTCTCGAACGAGTCGAAAACCACTCAGGATCACCAGTACAAAAACCATTCGACATGACGTAATTCTTTTCGATTAGTAGCTAGATGGAGAGGCTCGAGAGCGTGATTCTCGTTTCCCAGAAAAGATTAATCGACTATCTAAATCCCGAGTAAAAGGTTCCCGATTGCGAAAGCGGTTGAGCGCGAGTTATCGAAGAATTCCGACGGGCAAATGTCATCGAAGGTCGCTCGAGACCAGTTAGCAAACGGTGCTCCGACGATCACGGTGGATCCGGTTCGTCGCAGACAACGATTCCGAGGCGTACACTGTTTATACTCGTTAAACAACCACGGTTGATATCCGCTCGTCGCGATCTGGCGCGCCGAAGAGCAAAGAGAGAGCCGACGCAACGCCTTGGTTAATCGTCGCGCGCTCCAATATTGATATAAATGAATCACACGGCGCTCCTCTCGAGAGGCCTTCGATCACCGGCGTCACCTAAATTTCAAGCAACTTCCATCGGAACTTTCTCACGGCCGTAACTTATTCTCCCCGAGGAGTTGGCAGCGGGGGCGCATTCCCTCCGTGGCGCGCGCGGCTCTCGAAATTTCACGAGTTTCTTCGCGAAATAGGGTCCTCCCGTTTAACATCCAGCGTGAAATCAGAAAAACTCGAGCAACCAACATAGAAGTCCACTGGATATTCAGCGTGCACTTTGGAACCGAACGATTCCCGCATCCTTCAGAAAGCACTCGTAGATGGAAACTAAAGAGGCTCGTCGCATCCTTTCGAGGTCAAGCCTGGCCCGAGCGTGCTCCGAAGTACGTGCACGAGGGCCCAGCTGTAGGCGCATAGATTCTCGGGGTCACGTGTACACACACAACGCGTCCGTAGTCGCGGGCTAAGCTCTCCGGCGTGCAGGCTTTGAGCGCTCGCTTGTAAAACGAGACCTAATGCGAGCTCTTCCCGCGGGAGACGCGTCAAAGTCACCGGCGGGGCCGTCGCTTCTCGTGACCTTTGCTGGCGCACGATGCAACGGCACGCTGCTGCACCACCTCGCGTTCACCTCTCGTTCCCTTTTCGGAGCACACTCGGGCCGAGAGTCGCACGTTTATCTCCCCCCCCCCCTTCCTGCGAAATCTGTACCCTGTGAAATCATCGACGAGTCGGGTGTCGATCACGCCAGGTGTACTTACAAGATGGGAAACGAAGACGGCTAGGTCGAGGTACATCGCACGGATATTCAGCCAAACACACAGAACCGTCACTGACACATGAAACGCACACTCCGGGTTCCGTTGGTATCCGTTCGGAGCGAGCTGAGGCGGCGGAACGACGCTAGATCCCGAGGATCGATCGCAGTTGGCGCGCGGGGTCGGAGCCGATCTCTCGATCGTCCCCGGCGTCCGACGGCTGGTTCGGCGACCGCTCGAGCCGTGGCGGGTATTCCGAAAAATCCGTTCGATCAGCGAGATCCGTTACTGCTTCGAGTACTCCACACGATCGTCGTTCACTTTTCGCGATCTAGTCTCACTGCGCTGCGATCCACGATACAAAACACTCCGAAACCGCGAAACGGGGGTGGCGCGCACCACCAACTCTTCACCCAGTACACACGTTTGCTAGAACTATTCCCCTTCAGGGGACTCACGCACTTCGCAAATATCTATTCACCTTGATGGTTCGGTCCGCGCCGAGCGCGATCTATCCTCCGCTTTATTTTGCACGCGTATATCCCGTTCGATCGCTCTCGATCGTCACACTGTCGAGAACCGCGAAACGCGCTCGGAACCGCGAGTCTCCATGCTGATCATCCAGGACCCGAGCCGCCGCGACGGTGCAGAGTCACCTGGCCACCGAGGGTAGCGTTGCAGAGGAGGCGCACCAGGTCACCGCGCGGAGATCGACGAGGAAGAACAACGAGACGCTCGATCCGCTTGCAGCGGCGTCGACGGAGAAACTAACCGAACCAAGGGGCAGAGAGAGCGTCGCCCCCCACCACCGACGCCCAGAGAACATCCCCACCGTTCGGTCGACCCGTGATTCCCCTCGCGCGCTAGTCATCCACCCCATCGTCTCTCCTTGCCGTCCACGGCAACCGGCTCGCTTCTAGCCACCGCTCGCCCCTCCGAGTTCCTTCTTGCTCGCAAACCCGACAGGACGCACTGTCTCCCCTCCCTCGTATTCGACTCTACCCGTTCGGCATCCCCTCCCTCTCACGTCTCCCCACCTCCCCCCCCCCCGCACCCCACCCCTTTTTGCCCTCTCTCTTTCGCGGTCTTGCTCTCTCCGCTTGCCCTCGCCTCTGAACTATCAAGGTGGTGGCACTCGGCGACCGGAGGAGATGCGCTCTCTTGGTATCTTCTGGTTCTGCCTCTCGCTCGCCGGCATTTCTACGTGTCGAGGAGAACACGCTCGAACGTGTGTGCGTGTGTACAAGCGCGAGAAAGGTGAACCGTTAGGTGGTAAGATCCGAGGGTGTTCTAATGACCGGTGGAGACGATGATGTTTGACGTGTCGCGTGGGTCGGCCGGTTTCTTTTGAATTTCAATTGGCCCAGAATGAAAGGAGCCTCTCCTTTCCTCGTGCCCGCGATTCAACGTCCACCTTTTTCAGGATCAAGGGCTCCGGCTTTTGCGTTATCTTTTTAATTGGACTCCGACGATACGATCCCGAACGGTTGCATAATTCCTCGATAGAGCGTGAAAGCGACGTATTCGCGAAGCATCCGCATGCGAAAATGTGTGTCGCGAGCGAGATACGATACGTCGTAAATATGCAACGATTTGGTTGCCCGTACTTACTTGGTTGCCGCGGAATAAAATTGTCGTTGGAGACCGGTGACGCTGAAAGATTTTCCCGTTTCTTTACCAGTTCCGTCCGACGGATGTCTGACCAGAGCAAGCCGTCTAATCCAATTCCATTTTAATTTACATGGCATTGTTTCCCGCGATGCAAGTGACGGACGAAACAAGCGAATAATTCAGGCATTTCGTCCTACCCTCGACTTGCCGAACTATATTTCCCGCGACCTATCGAACTGCTCGAAGCTTCGCTTAATTGCTGCATGAGGGGAACTACGCTGACCTGGTCTTACAAAATATGAAGTATGAACGCTGACATTTCGTACTGTCGTTTAATTACTGGAAATTTCGCGGTTTCTTCGCAGCTTTTCACCGATCCGAATTGAGTCTGTCAAACTGTCTTTAGCGCGTCCAATGGGGACCGATTTGGGACAATAACTGTGCACCGTGGTTTCATAATTCGTTTCTGTATATTTTCAGATGACTAGTACCTACTCCATTGATTCAGACCGTTAAAAAAATTCTTCATCGAGATCTTGCAAATTCCTCTAACAAGTAATTATTGATTATTAAAAAGTACAATATTCACAAAAATTGTCAAGAATAGTGTCGATTTTAGCTGTTTAACTAGTTTGGTATTCATTTTTATTTTCCTTTCTGCTGTAATTTGATGCAGTTGCATCGATGCATCCAATTTTTTTAGTCAAAATCAACTGAATGGAAATTGCGTATGGGGATTAAACTATGGAATTGTGCGTATGTACATATCTCTTGTGGAATAGTTTCTGCAGGGTGCACGAAGGTTAAGAGAACGTAAAGGCAGTAGTAAGCTAAGATAGAAACGAAGATGCTTTGGGAATGCATTCTGTAGAGAGTCTAGAAAGGAGAGGTCGTCGCAAAGTGTGTGCACGAGGCCAGTTCGTGAAATATGTCGCGTCCCCGAAATTTCTTCATCCGTGTCTGCTGCGAACGCCGAAACCCACCCCTGGACAAAAGAGCACCCCTATCTCGGGGTATCGCATAAACAACCGAGATCGCGATCTTCCACGAGGATGTACGATCGCTTACCCCGTCAACCCTTCCTCACCGTCTCCTCCCCCGCACGATTCGCGTCCTCTCGAACAGTTTCGAGAGAGCGATCTCACAAAGGAGACGCTCTCGACGATGGTGCAGGTCGCTCCCGGGTCCCTTCTCTCCAACTTGCCCTCTCTTGCTAATCCCAAAAGTCCATAAATACTGGAAGGGAGTTTATTCTCGAAAGGGTCGTTTACAGGATCACAGTTGTACCCTGACACGGGCCGGTGATGACGCTTTAATCCAGCGCCGGTATGCACGTCCCGGGGAATGTCGCCGAATTTGCGACAGCGTTTCGGTCCGCCGATAACGCTTCAATTACTGTCGCTCGGCGAATTCATTCGAGTGCTGTTCGCCCGTGTGAACCGCGATGCTAGAAGCTGACAGCTGCTGGACGACGACGGCTACACGAGGAACCGGATCGATTACCATCATAGCGAAACCTTGTCCGTTTATTCAACCATGTTTCGAGAATATTCAGACAGTTTTTCCACCCAGAAACTCCACTCCATTTAAAATTATAATACTGTAAAAAAAATGAACATTCTTTGAAAAATGTTCCTTCGGAATACTACGCAGATCGGAAAAAAAAGTAGTTACGCATATCATTCTGAAAATTTGTGGGCTTATTAGTCAATTGTTGAAGAGCGAGTAGCAATCTTTATGAGTAAAATAGTCCATTCGATTCAACACAATGCTGCACCGTAATGAGAGATGCTCCGAAAATGTTTTCTTGTACTGTGACCCAGACAAGTGATAATTTTTTCATGTTTAGTAGTTATTTTGAACCGACATTTGAGGTATCTACAAAAAATTTTATTACTCAGAATATTCGCTGAATGCAAAGTGACAGCATTGCAAAGAGCGTGCCTTGCATGAAGTTTTTTGTAGATTGTGGGTCAGATAGATAATAATTTTTTTTTGATTATATGAAGGATCTATTGCGGTTATGAATTGGATACTTTGTCGGTTTACTCGTGCTACCTAGGGTGCCAGGAATCGTCGGAACCACTTGCAACTTGTGAAAAATCGATTTCCATTAAAATTTCAACTTCTTACTTTCAATTTCCAATTGTCTTCGACTCTACGGGATCCTTCGGAGGAGTGATTAACATCGAACAACACGTTCAACACATAATGGTACAGTACAGCGACCGAGGGCGTTAGAAAGCCGCCAGTTTCCAGGACGCC
The DNA here is from genome assembly GCA_916610235.2 of Lasioglossum morio. Classification (NCBI taxonomy): domain Eukaryota; kingdom Metazoa; phylum Arthropoda; class Insecta; order Hymenoptera; family Halictidae; genus Lasioglossum; species Lasioglossum morio. Next base: position 18,258,718 of record OU744323.1, on the reverse strand, counting down.
TCGCAGACAATTGTGTAATGTAAATACCGTCATGTTCGGCGTTACGTAAAGCGTACGTAAAACATGATCCATGCGAATGATTACAAAACGCGCCCAAGAATACCAATAATGCACGACTCCTTGGCACGTTTTACCGTTGATCTGAGGACAAATCGTTGCTTGTTGCCGTGGGTCTACTGCCACGATGCATTTCCAATCTCTCTGGCTCTAATCTCGACAAGTCGACTCGTGAAACGGCGACCTTGCGGTTTCCGCGGTGTCAACCGCGTTCGATAAATGTCCAAAATTTCAATTAATTCTTTCGACTCGGAGCTACTTTAACTCGAACGCTAAACATTTCTTCCGACCTAGAATAAGTCCATTCTATATGATTTCTTTTTATTTTATGGATATAAAATTGATATAGTTTAGTAATTCTTTGGACTCGGAGCTATTTTAACTCGAACACTAAACATTTCTTCCGACCTAGAATAAGTCCATTCTATATGATTTCTTTTTATTTTATGGATATAAAATTGATATAGTTTAGTAATTGATTAGATATCAACTTATTTAATAATGTAAAAACAATATTTTGAATAATGGTACAGCATTTTTTGGTGACTCAGAGTCACCATTCGAGTGTTAAGAGCTAAATCTGTTCGTGAGATGAAGGAGCGGGGACCTGGACCCGAACATTGGTCGGTCAGGGAATCTCGCGGGTGTACTCTCGCATCCGAAAACTCGTCGTAGGTGAAACAGGACTCGCTCGGTCGACGCTGAATAGCGTTGCTTACACCCGGGAACGTCAACACTCGCGCATCCGGGGGCGATTTCGGATTCGGCTCCGGCAAGTTTCTAACGCTTCACAGTTCACGGGACTACGACAATCGCGAGCAGCGTTAGACTCGGTTCCACGGCATTAGCGCAGCTGCCCGAAACGAGATTTCGGTGGTATCCGAGGCGTGGTGGGGAGCAGAGAGGAAGGGGAGTAGGTGGCCCATTGTCGGGGCGAGCTCGCATTCACCTTAACCTGCGTGAACACTCGTTCCCCCATTCACTATTTCACGGTCCGTCCGGGGGCGAAAAAAACCGAGTAGCTTTAAACAGGCTCGGGAAGAGGTAATAAAGCGATCGACTCATCCAACGACGTGTTGCTCGCACAACGCTCGAATATTACGCCGTATTACCATTACTCATTGTTCCCTGGGCCCTGTGAATGCCGGACGCTCAACCAGTCCAGGCAAAGTGTCCTAATTCACGTGGAAAGTGGTTTCGTTCACGATAACAATAGGTATAAAGAAAATGTTCATTCTTACTTCCTTGGGCATCTTGCAGGCTTCGAATGTCTGTCTCAAAGTCTTTCCATCAATTTTTATAACATTTTTGAAATGATCTCACAAGTGTATAACTTTGAATCGACTGAGGGAATTAGGTCCTTTTAAGAACGACATAGTTTTTATTTTCAACATAGACTTTAATATTTAACAAGAAGGTTTCTTCATTAATCTCCACTTACAGTTGTCGTTCGACAATGTTATTTTTAGAGGTACATAATTTTCCCTGAAGGTCCCGCTACAAAATTTATTGCACAGAATCGTGTAAACATTCGCGGTATACTTGCGGATCCTGTTCCGCTGGAGAAAAGAGAAGCGAGGTAGAGTATCGGAGAGGATAAATGAAATTTCTAAGGCGAGATGCGAGGTACGGCAATAAGCTATTTGCGGCGTAACCTTGGGTTTTCAATCACCGTTTATCGAGAACAAGAAGACAAGGGATACCAGAACGCAACCGGATAGCCGGGGTATAAGTAGAAGATACTATTCTAAGACACCTAAGTCTCTGCTGTCAAGATCAGGACACACTTTCGAGAGCACGATCGTCGCGGAGTATTAAATGGCTGGATAGAAAAACCACAACATGTTTACGACGTTGTCCGCGTAACCGCAGCATTCGCGATTTTATTGAGGCTGGCCCCGCGAGCACGTATCGCCACGCGAGTCACGCTTATCGTTCCGCGTGCGGCGAAACTTCGACTGATTCCGTGAATTATGACGGTGGATGTGGCCATGCCGAGAAATTGCCTCAGCTTGTTTGACGCTCTAACTAGATACGGGAGAACAACGGGCACGTAAAACCGGAAACTTTCCCGCGGAGATGGAACTTTTAATGCGTTCCTCGACGGTGACTCGTGCGTTACGCGTCACTTGGAACAGCTGGTGATCGGGAATTACCCGCGCGTTGATTGGTAGTCTGCGGATCTCCATTTTCCATGGGTCGTTCCGTGAAAATCAGAATAAACGAAGCCTCCGATCGAAATAAAGTAAAAACGCTATTAGCTTGGTGGGTAGAAAAGGAGAGCCACGTGCAGACGCGTTCGCGGATTCTCATCGAACGGCACGGCGCGGTCGCATCGACTTTTTACAAGCAGTCTTTCCAATCAAAATATCGGAAAAAATTCCCTAGCATCGGAAACTGCAACGTGCCAGATTTTTCCCAGGCATTTTTCTGTTTACAATTACAGAGAGAGAATCCGAACGAAAACTGATCGATGTTTGTCCGTAATTATTTCCTGGATCGAGACAAAGAGATCAAGCCGAGTAGAAAAATGAATTCCGGCTTCCTGTCGGTTGCGTTTTCGAAAAACTGGTAGAACGAAATTCAGGAGAGTTCTACTTCCGGAATGAAATATTTCTCTCGAGAGTGATAACATTCGGCCAATGTCTCGTGTCGGTAGAGCTCGGTCCGTTACATCCCGAGAAAGTTCGCCGTTTCGGTTGAAGCTCGCGCCCCAGAGGGCAGTCGTTTCTTCGGCCATCTTCGAAATAACTTCATTTACTGAACGCTCTCGCGGCTATGCAGGGGCATATCCATAGCGACGCGCCATAAACCGACACCTGCGCGTGGGAAAGAATTTTCTTTGTCTCTCGGTGCAGGCAGGACGCGATCGAGAAGCGAGGTCGCACTGTGCTGTGCGCAGCGTGCGTGCGAACGCGTGTTCGTGGCCGTCGTCGTCTTAGCGAGAAACGGGCCCGCGGAATGACACGGCGGAAAGCGAGAGGATAAGCAACGATACGATCTAACGATATCGATTAAATATCAACGGCCGGCGAAACTGCGCTCTGGCATACTCACGGAATTTTTCCAGGCTGCTCGCCGCGCTCGTCCCAAGCTGCTGACGGGTGTCTGCAACAGAAAACGGCCTGGTCATTAACGCTGTATCGGGCCCGGGGACCCGCGGACCAGACTATTTATGCGGCTGGGCCCCCGTGTGTACAGTCTGCAACACAAGACCGCTGTAGAGTCCTCGCGAGGCCTCAACGGATGGTCGTAGTCGCTCACATCGATTACAGTAGTGCTCACTTAAATTTGACTAAATTCGTTACTTAGTGCCTCGAGCTCAGCGGAGCTCCATTGCAGTAAGTACGGAACGAGAATAAAATTTTCAATCAATTTTTCAGCGTAGGAGACAGGACGATACATATATAATGGTAATATTCTATCCAGTGTTAATAATCAAACAACAGACTAAATTTATTTCTCTGTAAATAAAGCTTATGTTTTATTAGATACTTATCTATTCACACTTTTTACAACTATTTACAAACTCACCTGTAAATAAAGAAACGACAATTAGAGTCTATTGTTCACTCTCTTTATTTACACTAACTTTAGATCGTTAACTTATTCTGTTAATTAACTATCTCTATCTTTATTCAATTTTTATGCACATGTGCTCTCTACATTCTTTTTACCTTTTCTCATCTCTCTATCTTTCTCTATCTATCGCAAAACGTAGGAACCGTCCAAAGAGTGCGCTGAGCATGTAAAGCGCGCTCGAATTAAATTAACGAAAGTATATTTTCTTTTCACATATATTTCCAATTAGATGCACTAACGGGTGTACCGCTAAATTTTGTTTTCCTCAGAGCTTCTGCTCCATAATAGCTTAAACATTTCAATGGGATTTATGTACATTAGGGCTGACAACGCCGTGATGTAATTTCTCCCTTTCCATTCGGTACAAACGGACCATTGTCTTCGCGAAGAAGCCATCTATTACTAGTTTGATTAAACCGTAGATTCACCGATACTAACAGCCCCCTCTGACATAGTTTCATCATACATAGTGCGATTGAGTTTTCCGCAAAAACGCAAAAGGTGCACTTTTAACTGCATATTTTATAGTATTTTTTTTTTTAAATTAGATTGTCGTGATTAGACCAGAAGGACTGAATAATGTTGACGACAGTACTCCGATCTTTACACTCGCACAGCCGATTTTCGATTTGCTCGAAGATTCTCGACGAATGCGTATCACGGTTGACTGTATACGTTCGGATGATCGCAGTGCTCACTTCATTACGTATTAACAGTCGAAGACATCGCATCCTGTTGTGTTGCAGACTGTACGTGGCTCGCGCGTCCGCAAGATCGAATCTCGAAACTCGTTCGGTACACGAGCAATAGGGACGGTTAATTTAAACGCGTTCCCTTTAATCGTAGTATTTATTTCATTATAATCCCACCTCGGACGGTGGTATACCGTCCCATTTGCGTTAACTGCTCACATTACCTGCGTACGGCCGAAGGATAATTCCACCGTGGAACACACGGATCGGACGGTTAGAGGAGTGGCCTCATCTCACAACAGGTGGAACGGAGAAAACCGTCAGACCCTTGCCTCGGACGCTGTTTATTCCACGGCGGTTTTCGTCTCTGAGAACCGGGCCTACCGGCCGATACTCGCCGTCCTGTTCACCCCGCGGCCCACCGTAGCTGACCCTGTCCAAGATACGGGAACGTTGTACCAGATTATCGTAAGGTTTTGCATTCGAGGGATTTCAGTAATCCATTCGCTATGTGTAATCCCATTATCGGACGTTTTCCTTGCGCTAACGCGACTGCTTTCGACTCGACGTGCTCGTCACGTGTCTTCAACCCTAGCCAAACATGCTTCCTGATCAGAACTCGCCAGAAGGGCGACAGCTTTGCTCTCCGAAAATTCACCCATTTCCTCTTTCACAGGTTTGTACTAAAAAATCATCCTTTTGCAAATCAAATTCCTCGTTATGTAAATCATGTTCGTTTTGAATTCGTCAAGATCGCACAAATGTAAAGTTAAAATATAAATGGTATTTTATGTACTGAATCTACTTGAATCTAATTCAAGTCATACATATTCCTTTCGAACAGCTTTCACATGGTCTACAACAGCTCCAACAGCTAATCTGCATGTATTGGTTGACTTTGTTTGTGAACTCTGTCCAAATGGTCCCAAATGTGTTTCACAATATTCAAATCAGGCCTTCCAGGTGGCCCATCCATAATGAGTAATGTTTCTAAAGCTTGTGAATACTTTTCTACGACTCCATATTCAAAGAGAAAGTCCATAACCATTAGACTGCGGATTTTATGCATTTTTAACAAAAACAAATAGATGAGACACAAAACAGTGAAAGTCTAGGACGCCTTCAAAAATACAGTCATGCAATTTGTTATTTACTAAAACTATTCACACAAGAATTAAATTTCTATTGAAGTCTTCTTTATTGCAATCGATGTAGACAATTTGTATTTCGCACAAAGGTCTGCAGTCTAGCAATCACTCATTGGTTACTCTGTTGTGCACGCTGCCGCAGACTGGCCAGGTGTCATTACACCATACTCGTACACATTCCATACAATCGAACGAGATAGAACTCCAAGTACAAGTCTCGACAATTCTAGTTGTCTGTGAAGTTGATCAATTTATTACCCGCGTTTCCAGTCTATCGACGGCGTTCGAACAGGCCGACTTAATTTTTCAGGATCATCCACGGCCAATTAAATCGGCATGAATGTTGAGTTGCGCACCTTCGTGGTCGTGGTAACATTTTCCATAAATCAATGATTAATTCCGTGGAATCGGAGCGGCGAGCCGCTCCATTGACCGCGCGAACACACGAGCTCGTGTGCGCACTATACGGACACGTGCGCGTGCGAGTCTAGCGTTCACGTGGCTATATGGCCAGCACACGCAAACGCAAACGCACGCACACGCCGAGGCTAACAAACGGAACCCAGCGATTGTGACACGTATCGAATGCATTGATTTCGCGTAGGTAACGTCTCACTCGAGGTAGCGACACTAGCGAATGGTCCGGAAGAGGGTAGGGACACGCATGATCGTGTACGCACTGATACAATGGACCCTCGGGACCAACGGCCCTTTCGGAGACCCTCGCAACGGGGCATCGGAGATCGACTCGAATCGAAAGGGAACGGAGAGGGAACTGGGGGTCCCGGGAGTGGTGCCAACTTAATGAGGGACCACCTAGCTTCAACTGTTTGTTTTTCGTGAGATCTGCCCACGGAGAAAACACCCCGTTGCGATCCAGCCGATCCCGTTTACGGCCCCGTATCCCCCCACCTAACCTAACCCCTCCATTCGCCATAACTTCCGCGATTTGCCCGTGAAATTACACAAGCCAGAATCGACGCCGGGAATACCGACAGTTCGATAAAGATCCGCCACCTCTTTCGACTACGATTTCGCGTTCCTTTCTCTCTCCGCGCTGTCTCTCTCACTTTTTCGGTTCGCGCTCGGTTCTCTGGATCCGATCCACCGGAGACAGTATCGATTCGTCGCGCCGCGTTATCCGGTGCTTGAACGATTCCCCGTGACCGACGTCGTGATTCATTCGATCGCGGAGACGTTTGCTCCGAAAGACGCGCTTCTTTTTCTGGTTCCTCGAAGCAACGACCGATCGAAACGTTCCAGCCTGCCACAGCAGGTTAAAGACATCGACTTTTTTTTCGAACGAATCGATAGCGTGGCCCAGCGGAAATAGCCTGCCGAAGAATGCTCAAATGTTTGCCCGAAATATTTCTGAGTTCTCTAGCATTTCGTAGTCTTCAATGTCTGTCGGATGCGAAAAACTTCGGAAAAGTACAAAATAAAGTTTCCGACCGGCTCGAAACTTTAGGGACATTATCCGCAAACGTGTATCTATAGATTAAAAAATTTGATTTTTTAAATTAGCGAGCCAGGCAAGCCTCTTAACGGCTGCGCGGAGCGTCGTGTTCGTTAATTCGTCGGGACACAGCGTTTTTCGTAATTCGCGACCATAAATTAATGCGAGCCACGTATTAACGGTGCGCAAATTACACACGCGGCCGAGATATTTAATCTCGAAGACACGCTGTAATTATCGCGGGTCGCGCGCGACGTCGCCCGACCGTTTTTTCATAAATGGATACCCCGGCTAACGCGATGTAACGCATTTATAACAAGGTTCGATGGTAGCCCCGGACACAGAGCCACGGCGTTACCCGGTCTCCTAATGTCGTCTTCTTTTTCTTCTTTTCTTTTTTTTTTTTGTTCCACGACACGCTTCTGCAGCACACCGGCTACCTCGCTCCCTTGGCGCGGACTTTCACCGTTGTTTTCTTCAGACCACGTCGCCCGGCCAACCCGGTAGGGAATCCTCGACGCTTTATCACCTTCCAAATGTATTCTTGCGCAGTTTCCCCGGATTTCTCGCGTATTTGTCTCTTTCTTTTGTGTCGACCGCGGCTTCCCCCGCTCGAATACATTTGGACTCGTAATGCGAACGCTACTCGAGCAAATACATACTTCGATGGTTGCGCCGTGAAACCCGTTTCAGCATGTATATACGAGCCTCGCGCGGTTACGTTGGTCAAGAAGATTTAATGTTTCCGAGAGTTATAATCGAGACTAACAGAGATTTCTGGTCTTGGATGTGTAGTCGCTGAACTGGGACAGTACTATGTCATCAGTAATTGGTACAAGCTTTTATACTTTCTTAGTACAGTAAAGTCTTGATCTAAGAAAAACTGTTTACACTTTGCACTGCTCCAGGACCGAGCCTCCTTGAGCCCCCCTCACGGGTTATATTTGTTTTTTCATGGCTTTACTATATCTTGTTTTTCTATTTATATTATGGACAATACAGATGAAAAAGTACAACATTTCGTGTAGCCTCTTTCACCTAATTGCGCAAGGAAAGAACTGGAGTCACAGGAGCAATCAATATCGATCGAGATTCTTCTGCATTCGACAGTAATCGGTATGTTCTCAGAGTACTAACGCCGCAGCGATAATGATTCATAAAAACTAATCAGTCAAATTGTAAGCGAGCTATAATTACGGACAATCATTACGCCTCGATATCGCCGGAGTATTTATTAACGCAAGAGGTGGTGCACGGTGCTTCCTGCAGGAGAGCATTCATTCGGGGCACGCCGCGATACATTCCGGCAGACGATGTATCGATTATGCCGTCACATTCCACGCTAAAAACGATCAAGTGCCGCTCGAGCATGAATACGTCCCCGTTGTTTGCGGTTCGACTGACAGCGATACCGTGGCCGAGCTATGGGATCCGGTTCTATTGCTACACTCAGCCGTTTCTTCTCGAGATTTCGAGTTGATTCGATATTCTCTCGTTATTCGCCGTCGATACGGATCTGTCTACAAGGATAGGTCGCGGTTTCTTTCTTTCATACTGTTTTTATCCGTTCTCTCCTTATTAGAAATTTATTATTATTCCACCAACATCGTGTGACAAATACTCTTTCGATGCTGAATATTTTTCCAAGTAGCTTCCAATACTCTTAGCTTCTACCTTTTGTAATAATCTAGTCGTATTTCAAGAGTGCTATGAATTTGATAACTAACTTTTGTACTATTGATTTTTTGTACTCAATATGAAGTTGATCATACTGTTTCTATTCGTAAATTTCTATATTTTCTAAAAGTCTAAGACTATTCCAAAGGTGTTACGAGTTCATGATCAATTAACGTTTGTACATTGGACATAAAACCTTTATCACTATTCCAATAAATGGAATTTGCACATGCATTTGAGTTGCCTCCTTTTATATTAGATGCTGCCACGATACACTGGAATACAAAGTTTATGGAACTACCTTTTTATTAAACCAAACATATTGAATGCTATATCAAACGCTCCATAAATGTTCTTTTACGTTGAATATAAAACGTATACCTCTCTCACCGTTCCAATAAATACATTTTATATTTTCGATCTGGCTCCTCGTTGTGTCCGATGTTTGAACGATATAATGGAATATAAGTTTATGCAGCAAGTTTTTTTATTGTACAAAATAAAGTAAAGTCTAACTTAAATGCTCCTTAATGGACGCATCTTCGTGTCTATCGATTCGAACATATAAAGAAAATCGCTACATTCGTACAGGATCAGCAAGTTTGAGATCCGTTGAGCCAACGAATAAGATAACTTCGGTTTTTCGGTCTGTAAATGCGACGACGTACGTATATCATCCGACTTATAGCAAGGTGGATTGCACGGAGTGAAGACGGCGCAAATTATTCGACTAAATACGGAAACGGGATTAAAGTTTCACTGCGTCGATGACGTGATCACGAGGAATATAACTATTGGAACATGTTCTCGCATCTGGGCGGACGTGCGCGAGGGATGCGGGGGGTATGCGGACGAGTCTCGTGGAGGGAGATAGGTCAGCGTGTGCACAGGTTATATCGGTTATTGTGAATAATACACGAGTCTTGGAATTTTATTTGTAGTTGACAGGTTCGGCGAGATAGCGCGACAGAATCTGGCACGGTATTTGACTATTCAGCACGATCGCGAGTATCATTCAGGATTTTTGCGCGTGACGCCTCGGTGAAAAATGTTTCAGGAATTCTGTGAAAAATGTCGGATTTCGGGGAGGGGCGAGTTTGTATCCGACGGGGAAAATTGATTAATCAAAATTCCCCTTTTTTTTCGCCGGGCTCGAATCGGGAAGGATGAACTTCCTCTCGCTCGACAACGAGAACGAGAGATCGACCGGCCTCGGGTCGACGCGAAACTCGACGGGCACGAGAGAGACAGTGAGAACCCGCTTTCGTATCCACGGGCCGGTCCAAGGACGATTTGTTCCTATTAGCGGGCATGTGTTAATCCTCATGGGCGTATAAACTTCCTCGCTAATGAGTCGACGTCTCATTCGTACCGCGCGAACGTATTCCGGTCCGGGCAAACGCCCGGGACTGTATTAATTCAAGGATCGCCGTCTCTCACGAGATGAATCTCGATCCGAGCGAGAATTATTATCCCCCGATGCGATCGCGCCTTTTATTCGACAAATCACGCGCTACCGTCGTAAAGCTACCGGCACCTTTTCAGGCGCTGTTAAAACAAATTCGTTTTATTACCGTCATCACGTCGAACGTTCTCTTCCTTTTAAACGACGCGGCTACTATCCCCGTGGTGTTACGCGCGACTTATATTTATCTTCTCTTTCTTAAAGTTTAACCGATCGCAATTATCCGGCCGCGTTACACGGCTCGGGAAAATTTAGAATTTTTCCTGAAAAAGCGGTGCCAATCGACTTGTTGCTTCTCAGTGCTTCTCGTGCCTTCGAACTACCATTGCACTATCTTTCATGTATTCGCGTTAAATCGATATGGTTACCGAGCAAAATAACATCAAACAACCAGACCGTTAAACTACCTGGAAAGTCGAGGCAATTTTGAGAAGTCTTTCCAAATAAAGTTGTTCGACTTGTTGCTTCTTAGGGTAATAATCTCCCTTCGCGATGCTATGTCCGTGTATCTAACTTGCTTTATGTTAACATTGCACCCATCTGTCTATGGATTACAGTGAAATTAAGGAAGCGAAACATGGAATGCCCTAGTTACGCCAGCTACAGATTTATTTCCAAACGAATGACGTAAATTCGCTCGACTCGTTTTATTACAAGGTTTGTCAAATACGTTGGTATAACTCACAGTTTCTTTGAAACGGAAAATACTGATTTTAAAAATATATTGGTTTAAGCACAAAGAAGATTTTCTACAACGAAGGTAAAACATACAAGGATCTTTTAATTTTTCCATCAAAGATGGTCTACTAAAAACCCATACGCTAGCCGTGAGAATTGGAAAATTCACTTTTTCGGTCCCTTCGACACCCGCAGGAAAATTCGAACTTGTCGGTCCCTGGACTAGAAAAATCTACTTTCCCGAAGTCTACGTGGACTATAACTCGAGCACGTTCGGATCGCTTTCTCCGAAATTCCTTATCGGGAGCGTCGGGAAGATAAAAAGAATGGAACGAGCCGTTTGCCCCAAAGAATTATGAGTTATGGGTCCAATATTTTCCCAAAGTAATTTCAAATGAAAGGCAATTGCCCTCCGCAACACTCGGACAATCGACAGTCCTATCACGGGATCGCTCCAATTTATAGATCCCGTTGACTTACGGTCGCGATCAATACGCGTCCGCAGACGGCGAAGACGCGGGCCGGGTAGGGTTGTTCCGGGGAGCGAAACTTGCTCGACGCACCTTCAAACGAGCATATTTTTATTTAGCATGTCCTCCGAGCATCGGCGAAATCTTCCGCGAGACGAAACATGAAATGTCACTTACTTGGGAACATCATTCTCCCGTAGATACGTCTGCTTCTCTCATTCTCCGGCGTTCTCGCTTTGATCAATGCCTGGTAGCATTTCTCGCGAGGGTTCTGCGAGGAAACTCGCGAATCTGTTATTGCTGCGATGCTCGAAATTAGTCGGTGCTTTAATACAACAGTGTTTCAAACCTTGCGTGGACTGCCAATACATCTAGATCATTTTAAAGTGTTCGTAGTTAACACTTTTTCTACCGAAAGCCTATTAACAGGAATTTCCATAATTGCGCCAACTGCAAATTGGTTGATTAAAAATCGTCTTTCACACAATGATCTCAAACAAAATGATATTAATTGGTTTATCATTGCAGTTGCTGTTGCAGTATCTATTAAAACATCCTCCCTTAGTCATAGATGCCTCACAGTTCTTCTGAATAGAGAATGGACATTAAAAAAATTGGTAAAGCAAACGAGGGTTGTGAGTTGAAGTTCTTCTGATATTTTGACTATTTTATCATTTTCGTGATGAATGCGGAAGGTCCGCAGTCTACTCGCAAGATGCTCGGGATGATTCTTGTTTACCGAGTATAACAGAACCGGTCTACTTGAAATATCCGCCATTTCGCGACGATACTCCGTCAACGGATCGGGGGAAAGTCGGAAAGTCGTCGGTAACTAGCTCGTCGGTCTCTGATTATCGCCGGTGGAAGAGAAAGGGGTTGGCCGCCGACAAAAGGCGGTTTGACGAAGGAAAATGTTAACGAGGGTCCCGTCTGTTTCCTGGGACGTCAGAATCCGAGTGCCAAGCCGAATCAGCCCTCTTTGTGCGTCGACCGTATCGTGCATTTTTATTAAGCCCTGGCCGAATAATCGACGCGAAATTCGAGATCGCCAAAGGCATTTCGTTGGCTGTCGCTTGCGCACACACGAGCACGCTCGCACGATCTCTTCTTGTTACCAGAGCGCAGAGGCCTTTGATACCCGGTGACCTGTTCCAGGCCATATGCCGGGTTTCAATAATTTCCAATTAGATCAAAAAGAATCGCGGACGCGCTCGCCGCTCTCCGACGAATTTTAATTCAACCGAGTTCCCAACCCTCTCGGCTTTCTCGCTCGCAACTTTCCGGAACTCGTTCCCGACGCGAAACGTTCCGTCGCCATACAACGGGTTAGTCCCCCGTCGCCGGGATAGTCGCATTATTCTTGGCAAACATCGTTCCACCCGGTGTGTTTGTCCGTGGACCGATATCGTTTGACAATGTTGACCAATATCATTTCGCGTACACAATATTCGATGCTGGCCACTGCGACGCCGCTGCCATCGTCAACCTGGATTGTTCAGCTATGTTTCACGCTGCGGCTGCTCGCGGACAAATAGTTGGCGACCTTACCGTCGATGCTAACAAGATTACCGGATAGTGTCTGCGAATCGTTTTGCCTTTATGCTCCAATTACCCCTTCGTCCGACTGCTGCTCGCGGCGCAGCGTTCAGTCAACTTCCGGAAGAACCTGATTGCCTAAACAGCTTTGTCGTTCAATTTTGCGCGACGTTTGTTCGAGTCTGTGCTTGTTACCGTCCGCAGGATGTCACGGCTAACTCCAGCATTTTAAGTGTCCCTTATTTTTCGCGGTGCGAGAAAATCTTTCTCAAACGCACACATTTTTATTTCATCCTTCAACTAAATCATAGTTAATCATTCGTTTCAGAACAAAGATACGACTAACAAAGAAAGTTAATGGGTTTCGTAGAAACTGTCATTTCCAACATTTGTCGCAATCAATAAAACTTTTTTGTATGGCCTTTGTCCAAGGTGCGTCGTATCAGAGACACATAAAGGCGACACGACGTTAGACGTGAATGCAAATCGCGGCGATAGCACTGCAATGACGCTTGGCAGATGTGTGTCCATTGTTTCATGGTTGTGACACAGAAACGCAAATGACATTTCGTCGTGTCCTCGTCTCCGACGTGAACAGAAGAGCTAAGTTTGATGGGTGAACAAATCCTGGAACAATGCGAAAACATCAGCTAATCCGATCTGTAGACAATTGAGGAGAAAAGTCTCTTTGGAAACAAAAGAGAGCGGATCTTTCCTAGCCATTGGAACCATGAAAACGTAGTATTGAGTCATCGATGCGCGGGGAAACTGGACAGGGGATGAATCCGGGACTAGTATGTATCCAGACGTGCTGAAAAGCGTGGAGCAGACGTCGGACAGCGGACAGAATTGTTCCGTTGCTGAGAGAGTAATTGTCATCGGTTTGATCGCGTATCCGAGTGAATCGGTGGGTACTCGATCCATGAGGCTGGCGAGTACGCGGGTACGCCTATGTCTCGACTGTTTCCGCGAGAGTCCGCGGAATAATTGCCGGCGAATCGTTTTGATCGCGAGCCACGGATATGTATATATTATCGTTACATCTGCGGAATCGTGGCGGTGAACGCAAACACGCTCTCTCGGTGGTAGCTCGTCGTGGTGCGCATCGAAACCATGGGGGTCTGTAGGGGTTTGTGGGGGTCTGCAGGGGGGCTAAGGGGTGGGAAGGGTTTAATAGAGCCAGCCGGCGTACAGCCGCGATATAGGATGTTTCGCAACAGCGTCGCGGTGCATCGACGCGGTGCACAATAAACCAATGTGTATTCGAAGGGGCTTAACTAGACGAACTATTCCGCGTAGTTTCTATTAGTAAATCACCCGCGCACTGCATGGCATAGATAACGAGGCTTGTAGCCGCGCTACAATGCCGCCGTCGCAGAAACTTAATTAAGTATATATTAATTAAAATCCGCTGCTGCCAGTGCCACCGTGCAACACCGGGCCTTGGCTTTTCCCTGTATCAACGTTCAAATCCGACTATTGTCTTCGTGTTCGTTCTTCCACGATCGAAGCCAATGTGCGTCACCGGCCCGACACTACAGGATTTTTGTTTAGAACGTTGAAGTTCGTCGGTCGTTTAATAAGTACCGCGAAGATGCGCGGTTAAAATTGTCTGAAACATTCCCGTGTGCGACTGTAGTAGCTTCATCTTGGAATTATGGCAGTGTGAAGTCCAATTAGAATGGATTTGTGAAGGTGTACTTAAAGAAACAGACCGCAATAGTTATGTGGATAAATTAGCCAACACAGTTTTGTCGTAGAATGTAGTGTACTCGGTGCTTATTATCTACGACAATGTAAGAACACTCGTATCCCTTATGTGCAACTGCTGCGGCGTTTTGTTGCGTACACTTGGATTCTAGGATGTGAACTTGGGTTCTGAAGTAATGCATACAATGGGGGAGGCAGCGCTGACAGCTAGACGAAGCTATGCAGATAAATTTGACTGTATATTACTGTGTAAGAAAAATTGCCGCAATTTGTAGGTTATTGTGATATCGTCAGGATGGGTCCGAAAGGGTGCTTTTAAAGAGAGAGAGAGAGAGGCCGTGTCAGTCATTTATATAAAATTGACAGAGTTTTGTTGTAGAATGTCAGCAGTTCGGTAGACAATATCCATTACAGTGTAAGAATAGTAGCCTCCATTATTTACTGCTACTGTGGCTTTTGGTTGGTTGCACTCAAGAGCTGGCCAAAAGGGCACTCGTATCGAGAGACAGAGAGAGAGGGGGGAGGGGGGGGGGAGAGAGAGAGAGTCCAGGACAACCGTTTAGATAAGGCAAGGATCGGTTGAAGCGAAAGACAGGTCGAAGCGAGATTGGAATCGCTTCGAGGAAGCAGCATGAGCGACTGTCGTCAAAACCCATTCGTCGAAGTAGATTTCGGTGTGCAGTCGGGTGCATTTACTGCCTTCAGGTCAAAATCAGAAGTTTGTCTTCGCTGCTATTAAGATAGGCGAGTTTGTAATGGTAGAGATGGGCTCGAGCGGTTCATCGGAACACGCGAACTCCACGGAAGCGGTGAACTTAGGGTTCTGACCTGGAAGGTATTAATGTACTCGGCTGCGCACCAATATCTACTTCGCCGTACGCGTTCCCGCCGTGCCGCAGTCACTCTTATTTCTTCTGCGAAGCGATTCCGTGCTTCCTTCGACCTGATTCTCGAGGAGCTGTGATACTTGCTCTGCAAAGTAAGTAGCAGTCGGTGTTCGCTGCGAATAGAGCGTTACCCCGACATGAACTTCCCCGTTGATATCCCGTTACCGAAATTAACGATGGACGCGGTTCCGTCCCACTTGTCCTTGATGCTTGCTCGCAAGCCCGCGCAACTCGAATTCGCCGGAATAAGCTGTCACTTTGGGAACAGCCGGCTCGTTAATTGCTTCGTTTCCTCGATCGGCGCAATCAACGGTGGCTTTAATGCTATCCTGTCGATCGAAACGCCATCGAGCGAAACGCCCGACGAATTTATTCCCCCCCCGGTGGTGGCTAGCAGGAAAGAAGAATGCCGCCGAAAGGGGCCCCAGCGCTGCCACCGACGGGCCCGTTTAAAGCCCGACGACTGCGTTCGCTCCTTATCGCGTATACATTGTAAGTACGTAAAGCAGATTCTCGTTTTGCATAAAATCGAGGCGACACCGCGCGGCCCGGCTCCCGGTTTGGATTGCACGCGCGTGCACTTACACCTACACGCGCGCACATGTAACGGCAACATGCACCCGTACGCAACCCGGCCCCGCCGCGCCGCACCGCGTCGCTGCGCTTGCACACGAATTTCTTTTACGGCCAGTTACTGAAGACATTAAAGTCCACGAGGGGGCAAGCGAGCCGGAGATTTCGACGGCTGAGTGCCGTGGGCTCCCGCGGTCCTGCGCTAACAAGACGATCTTTAAAGGAGGAAAGCGTTTCCCCAATCACCAGTTAACATCTTTGTCTTGTACCTCTGCGGCCGGCTGCGCCGCTTGTGAATGTATTCATGAGAGACCGACGACGCCGCTATCGACCGCCGCCCGTCCAAACTTTCTACCGTTTTGAATCGCGGCGACGACGCCTCTGGAACCGTGAAATTTCGGAGTCCCGTGATCACGATCGCGACCGATCAAAGTCCCCAATTATCGACGTTACCCGATTCCACCTTCCCATCAAACTTTATTATTATTGCAGATCCACAGACAAAACCGTCGAAGACCAATAAAACGATATCAAAAAGCCATTCGGAAAACTTTATGTATTCGTATCGAAGAGCTCACTTCGATCTCTGAACATACGGTGGTTTCTGCACCGAACAAAATTATTATATTTCACGAAGCATGTTTCAGACAAACCTATAAACTCGGTTACCCGCGCTCGACAACGACTAGTGTATTTAATCTAATTCAATATTATACGGTTGAATGTATGTGTGTATACGTATTAGCAGGCAACCCTATATATAGTAAAATTTATAACAGTAGAAAATCGAAAATAACAACCGAATTGTAAAATTTCGATCGCCAACGAATTAGAAAAAGATGACAGATCGAAACGAACGCGCCTGTGACAAACACGTCTGTCAACGATTCCTTATAATAAATACGACTGTTCCTTACAATATAGAATTAAAAAAGATTAATTTGTACGAATAGGGATTTTTGGCTCGTTTTCAGTTTTACAGGCTCATACGGAGCGGATGGATTTTGGTTTGCAAACTACAGAGTTAGCATTGGGAATCAGTCGGGGATTTGGAGGTTGTAGAATCGAATCGAACAATTTCCTTTTTCGTTACGGCGTGTTTAACGAAGATTATCAGACGATAGAATTGGCACCGGTTCCATTAAAGCGTCGGGTCCGCCCGGAAACACCTCCGGTGAATGGACCAAGCTTGATTTATTTCCATCGCGGAGTCCCGCCTGCAACGCTCGCTTCCGGCGCTATCTTGATTCCGAACCGGCCCACCCTCTAAAAATTTTTTCCATACCGAAAACGCGCACGCCCTCCGCAAGCCACGCTTTTCGACCGATATATATATATATATATATATATATATATATATATATATGTATGTATAATCGGGACCGTTTCGCTCTATCGAAAACACCCATTTACCGGGAATAATAATCTTCGGTGGAGAGGGCACGCACCCTTAACTGCTGCTGAATTATAATTCGACGGAGTTCCGCTCGGCCGGATTTCACCGCTACCGGAGTCCCCCGGGAATTGTTTTTAATAGCTTAGCGAGGTCGATATCGGTTGTATTATGCACTACACGGAGAAAAATCTTCAAAATCATTCTTTACTGTTCTACCTGCCAAAATTTCAGAATGGTACTTCGCTTCCTTTTAGTCAGCTCTTGATGTTCCGTGTTCCATCGTGGTCGGGAATTATAAAACATGTATTCTATCATCGACGAGACACACTCTAACTATTTCTTATCTGTTGAACGTTAATATTTGCCGCGATAGAATGTCGCGCGACGACAGCTGTCGATAGTCAACGGGCACTCGGACACCCGGGAAAATATGATGTACCGACGATGAAAGGGCACCCCACCATTCCTGTTTTCCGGTGTAATCGTGTAACGCCGATGCCTCTCGGTGACCGAGGGACTTTGCGAAGCTTCGGAAACGATCCGACTATTATTTGAACGGCTCTGCAGCGAGGGGTGCGCAAGATTATATCAGATAATCTCCTAGCAGCTGTAAAACCTTATCGACCTCGGATTTCGTATGAGTCGAGTGTCATCACGAAAGGATATCGAAAATCTTGTCACGATTTTCCTCGTTCTTCGATAAACAAGCGGTAATCAAGGCATTGGGAGAAGATAGGACCATTTCGGATGGGTGAGAGATCGAGATTGCGAATCTCGATAATTTTAGCTCCCGTGGAAACTAATCTATTCGTCATTATTGGCTCGATGTACATCGGCAGGGACAGTGGTCAAATAAACAGATTCGACGAGAACCGGATGATGCGAGAGCAAAGTTTTCGATATCTTCGAGAAGTATAAAAATATATTTTCCTATCTCTTCGAGGCATTCTTATCCGTTTCTTCGAGTAGAGCTCCCACCGACTCGCGTGATCGGCTCGCTACCGTGACAACGCTGTCGCTCACAAATGGACGATAAAGTTTTATCAGTCTTGTTGTCAGCTTCAAAATGTAGACTGCTAGTCTCGCACACAACCGCGCCTGAGAGTCTGAAACGCAACGTTCGTCGGTCGCACTATCTGTCCGTACGCTCCTCGCACTTGACGTACATTCTGTGGACGTTATTCGACCTTACATTGGCTCTTCGCTAGCCGCCCTGCTCGTAAAATTCGTTTACCACGTTGGCCAGTTTTGAAAAGATTTTATTTATAATTCACTACTCAAGATATCAGCTCACAATTTACAAAAAGTTCATTATATTTTATTGAATTCTTTAATATCTATTTTCATTTGGAGACGAACAAAAAAAGGATATATTTTTTATGCAAGTGTACTTTTTTATAAAAAAATTTCCATAGTTAGTATTTTGCTCCGACGAATCCGCGTGTATTGCAAAATTGTATAAAGACACCAGGTTCGCGAGACGGGAAATTTTTTGGGATGGTAGAAGTTATCGAATCAATGATATATTCTGCGAGATACTTGCACAGAGCCGAGTGCAGAATACTCGGGCGCGTACGTGTTTCGCTCGCTTTAATTTAATGCGGATTTTGCAGTTGAAATATTAAGGGTGGGGCTCTCCCATCCTCCACATTAATATCACATTCAGAATTGTAAAAAATTGAATTGCTAATTTTGTCGACGTATTCCCAAGCAGGATGATATACGGGGAGAGTTCTAATTTGATTCAACCTGGCTGTAAATATATGTATATGACTCCTCCGTTCCGTGCTTCGGTCTGCAATGTTCTACAATTAACAATGCGCGCGTGGTAAATGAAGGGAAACCGCTAACGAAATGTCACGGAAATTATTAAACGAAATACAGAGACTACAGCCACAATCTTGGGAGCGTAATATCGCCTGTGTTGACCTGACTGTGGACATGTGACATCATAATTGCCGTTACATTTATCAGAAGCACGCCTATGTGCTGTCATGGCCGATTAAATAATGTCATAATAAATGAAACATAATCTATGAGAGCAAAAATGAGTGAGATGCAATTAAAGCAGTGGACAGATTAGAAGAATGTGGAATGTGAGTTTCGGCTGATTAGAATTTTGCAGAAAGATCAGCAGTCTACATAGAACGCTCACATGCTGTACGCAACTATTTCTGAGTTGCTGTTCCTCGACTCTTACAAATTTAAATTAGTACATTTCTCTAAGCAAGTGAGTTTATACATTTGTATTCGTTTTTAATACCTTAGTGTTTTCTGCTTGTTCAGGAATGCATTTACCTAACCATATATTAATTATTTGATAAATTCTTACAGATGCAACACAGAAAATTGAAAATTTACATTCTTGAAAATAGTCTAAATTCAGACCGAAACGTTGGATTAAGTTTCATGTGATATTTTGCAAATTTGCTTATTGTCTGCAATTGATCGAACCAGTGCGCCAATAAAATTAATTGTAGTTTTTATTTCTGAGTTAGCTCGGAAAGTGTTACGTCGATCGCAGTCGCGCTGGCCTTGGTCCTGCGGCCGCGAGGTCGCCGAAAACACCTTCGAGGTTAGGTCTAGGTTAACCACGTACCGGCCATTCGACGGGATGCCTTTCCCCCCGTCGCGCGATGCCGGAAGCGTGAAAATAACCCCGAAGAATGATCCCGAGAAACCAATTATGTTTTCATCGTTATTGTTGGAAAAGAGGAGGCTCGGGTTACCCACGAAGTAGGCGGGCTCCAGGCCGTAAGTAGAACGTCGGCCGTCGGCCATCGGCCAAGTGGTTACCGAGGGTTGCCGGTGCATCGTTGCGTCCGGTTTTACGGGTTCAGACAGCGAGTATGATGACAGACATGTAAACGACGTGTTTCCGGCTTTCACGACCTCGTTGCGCGGAGACACGTGGTGCTGGTCGCGGAGTAGGTACCTGAAGCGGGTACACGTACACGGTAACAGTCAGTCGCTCGAGAAGCGACACATGCGTGGAACAATGATCACTGTCATTTCACGGGATTGAAAAGCGGGGTCGGTTCTTGCATACTAGCAATACACCAACGAACTCCCGCAAAGCAGCACCGGCCACAAAAGAACACGCGCAATTATATTCGGCGACGGTATACTCGAATAAATGTTATTTGTCCTGGGACAGACCGTAATTAGGTGCTCGGATTAAATGCAATCAGGATACGGACAATTATTACATCACGAGCTGGCGCACGGTCTAACGACGATGAATGGGACGGGCGCATTCTTTCGAGAACGTGGCTCCCTCCGAGGAAAACGTGAAGTTCGGGGGACAATTTCACTTCGGAGGAATAACTCTGCCTTTGAGAACCGAAGCTCGCTACCAATTCCGAAGCCCAAAGTAAGGGGCATCGTGGAGGGTAGTAATCGCCTTTGGACTGCCAGCGATGAAGCCATCGAACGAGAATCACGATTGGCAGCCGATAGACCAGAAAGAAGTTGTGCAATTAATAAAATTGCTATGATAATTTCAAGTGGGTCATCCTGTAAACATATACATATTATCCACGATCCCGTTCTATTGAATTGGGGCCAATCATAGTCGTCTCCTGTCTTCCCGGGAACTAACAGTGCACGCGCTTACTGAAAGTTCTCGCGTTAACGTCGATGCAGAAGAATTCAGAGAGTTGAAAAGACAGGAGTCATCGGAGGCTAGCTGTAGCATTACACAGCAGTGGGGTAGCAAGAGGAATCTCGGAATCCACAAATCCTGGTCCTTTCGAGACGTGGAAACAATGGTATTCTCCGTTATTCCGGTAGCGCTTGAGCGGACGTCGGGAAACAGATTGCATGGTTCAAAATCAATAGGCATCTGATTTATTCCCATGCGCGCAGCCAGGCGTCCTGCGCGCGGGCGTCGAATTTACGTGCACCGATGTCTACGTGGACGCGCGAACCGTTCAGCCAACGTCTTGCATCCACGTTGCGGAATTCCATCGATTTGTGTCGCCGTTCGCGCGGTCGTTCCTTCCGCGGGGGCCGAGAGAGAAAAAAGAGAAAAAAACCGGCGAAGAAGAACGGAGGATGGGTGGTGTTTTGACGGATCGACATTATGAATATTAATGGCGGCAGACTGGCGGAGGCACATTGTAGTAATTATGCGTCCCGTGCGCGAGGATACCGCGCTCGGCCTCTGGGAAGGGCTCTGCCAGTCGATAACGAAAGTATGTTGTAAGGAGATAAGGACGAGAGGGATCGATAATAAATCCTCCGGCGCGGCGAGACGCGACGCGTCTACGTCTGCTCGATAACTTCCTCCGCTTCCTTTTTACATAGGCAAACTCTTTGTTCCGGCACGTTCTCGTTTTTCCCGGTGGAAGTACCACACACAGAGAGAGAGAGGGCTTTGAGAATTTTGTAGCATTTGATCTCGACGCGTGTTCCGATTTTTGCGTGTTCGTTGGCCGAGCGTGGAAAAGTTTCCAGTGGTGAATTTTATCTTTCAAGTACGACGACGGTAAAGGAGAATCGAGAGACAGAAAATGAGTCGTACGATCGGGTACGATGCGACGCGGTAGCTGCGAATGAACAATAAGGTCGTTCGGCTCAATTTGCCGATGCTCGGGCGTGCGCGGGCACGATGTTTATCGCGCGATTATTATCGAAACTTACGTCCCCGGCAAATTCCCCGCGAGCAACCCGCTCCTCGGCCGGCTTGTTCCGCTTTCTACGCGGAGCGCTCCCGCATTCCACCCTATTATTCGAGGCATTGAATAGCATTATTACGGGCCGCGGTGTATATCGTGTTACGGGGTAAAATATTTGTTAACAAATGTCGCGGATGTGCCCCCTGCCGAGCGGCGCGGGGACCGGACGTGTCGGGTAGCCCGATAAGGCCCGGCGTCGAGCGGATTGTGCCGGCTCCGCGCGCTCCATCCAGAGAAAACGCCTAACCACCGAGGGAAAGGCTCCGTTGTAGCCCTTTATGTCTACGGTTGCCGCACAGAGTTTCTTTCTCCTCCCTTCTCCTCCTCTCTCTCCCTACCTCTCTCTCTCTCTCTCTCTCTCGCTTTCTCTCTCCTTTACTCTCTTCACCGCTCTACATCCCTCTCTGTTTCTCTCCCCCTCGGCCGTTCTAATAATTTCGCGCTGGAATTATTATAATTTAATACGATACTACCCCTCCCGTTCTTCGGCGTTCTCGCGCTCTATTGCCAGGCCACGGCCATTATTCGGCGTGTTTGTAGCCTCCGGCGTCGCGTAATAAGCCGGCTTATACCTACGTATCTCTCTTTGTCGTGCACACGCACGTACAACGCACCTAACGTCGCTGCGACACGCCTACCTTATTCTTCCCTTCGCCTGGTTGCCCGCCAGTGCCCAGCCGGTATCTGCATCTGCCCGTTGCGGCCTGCGCGACCGCTGCAATGCATTCTAAGAGATAGGAGCTGCCTGGACAAAACTATGCTTTTTTTATGGCTGCCATTCGAAATTGAATTTCAATGAATTTTTCGTATGATTATTTCTAATGTACTCTGCATTTATTATTCCCGATGTCTCTTTAACACTAGAACTACCGAGCACTAAACGCAGTTGGCATACATTGCCTTCTAATAATGACAGTATGGCATTTATTTAGATTTCGTACACGGGATATTTAAATATGTATTTCAATAGAGAAGTTCACTAAAAACATTTCTCAAATAAACATATTTATACTTTTAATATTTCTAATCGAAAGAAATTCGCATTAGTCATTTTGACTGGTCCGGTAGTTCTAGTGTTAAGATTGTCGAAGTACAAGAGAAAAAAATCCTTCCCTCCATCCCCTCAGCTATTGTACCCCTTATTTAAACTTGCATTACTCACTGAATGATACTTTTATAAGCTGAATAAAAACTGGGAACGATGTGCATCAGAGCGTACCGTATGTTAAATTCCAATTTCTAATACTCAAGGTACAATAACGACGAGACGGAGTCTTGGAGTATGTACTCTTCGGAGGACTACATTCACAGTTTGTCCTCTGTCTTCGATTTGAAAACGAATTGTGGACCAGGCCCCCGCGGAATTGTGTCAAGTGCGCGCATGTCACGTAAATATGATTATTAACGACTGCCGACAATTGCATCGGCATGAATTATTGCTTGGCACAAACGAGCACCGACTAGATTCGGGCAACCTTATTAGTTGAATATGTATGACCATTAAATCGCGCGGATGCGTGTTGCAATCGCGAGCCATTAAAACTGCTGAAATCGTGTCGAAAAGTCGGCCACGTGTACGCCGGTGGGTCACGTTCGTATCGCGTAATGAATAATAATAGTTCTTCATGTACGTTGTAATCACCGATTCATCGTGTTCTATGTAAATCATGGATCGACTTAAGTGGATCCGGTGAAGTCTCCTTTTTTCAGAATGGATGTACGTTAACCGCGAGTCTGGTAATTGAAACACTGAAAAGATGGCAATATTTCTTTTTTTTTATTGAGCCACTGAAGCCTATTGTAGGTTTATTTCGGCTTTAACAAAGATACACTAGTTTTACAGTTTGAGTACATTTACAATATGACTAACCACTAGAGATGCAGATCACAGTCGCAAAGAAGAGGTCCGCTTTAGTGGTAAGAAAAACTTAATTTTGCGTAAATTATTTACAAGTTTAATTCTTTGGTAGTCATATAAACAGCATGCCATAACACATGATCCAAGTCATCGGAGACTGAGTTACATTTACAACTTGGATCATCGATAATATTTACACGATGTTGAGAGGCAGCTAGGTCATAATGGTTGGCCCTGATACGATTAACAGTGGATATAAAGCACCTTTTAAAGGAGACATCTTGAGTAAACCAAGATGGCAATATCCTACTACTTGATAAACCCTTTCAAAAATGCATATCGGATGCAACATTTGAATGGAAACATCCAAATATTTTTGGTTTCATGAAGCAAGTGGGCAGGGCAATGTTGCCGTCTTCAGACGGAAACGGCATCGAGTCGGAAATACGATGATTCAATTATTCTTCTCTCATGCCGGCCGGCTGCGGATTAAACAGATGCCACCTTTCCCTGGAGATAATTAATCGCTGTTATTTCTAATTAGAAGGAATTAAAAGGTCGCGTCTCTGAGAGTGCGTGCGCCGCTCCGCCGTCGAGAAGGGACAAACAGACCGGAAGAAACAAGAAAACAAGTTGCCCGACGAACGGAAACGGTGCCTCGGAGTGGGACAGCCAACGGGACGACACGGTTATTAGACTGGAGTGGAGAGTCCCGTCTATAAATGTGCCCATCGCTTATTACTGAATGCCAGCATCGGAATGTAAATTATTAAGACGGCTGAGTGCGCCGATAGAATTCCGCGGCACGTTTCCCCGTTTATTTCGGGATTCGAGGACGCCGATAGTGCCCGCAAACAGATCCCCTCGACCGTAATACTAATTGTTATCGGAAAACTGCGAGCAAGCCTTTGAAGGCTTTTCAAAGATTTCGACAATATGCCTGCTGAACTGAAAAATAAATGATCGCGCCACGGAGAATACACCTTATAGCATGCTTTCCACAGAAACGGTACGAGGCAATTAAATCATTGCGAAGATTAGACGCGAGCGCGATAGGTCGCAATAAATTTTCCGCGCGAAGGCGCCGGATTAAACTCTGGCTCGGTGAAACGTCTCGGCACAAAGAATTCCGCGAAAGTTAAATTACCGCGGACAATTAGTTGCCGTATGTTATCGTAACTCGTGCGTTTAAAGCAGATCCAGCCGCGCAAACAAGGGAAGAAAGGCGGAAGCATAAACGAGCACTTTTAGGAGCGCACTCGTTAGCTCTTTTCGACCCGCGCCGCTTTCGCCCGCCAGCGAAAAACGCGGCTTTTTCCCCGGGCTTCCGTTCACGGCGACGCGACGCTACGCGCAGCCCTTTTCTAAACACGAGACATGCGAAGCTCGACCGCTGCATTATCACCAGTCCTAAAATTTTAATTCATCACCGGCATTACGCGCGAGCCTCCCGGGTATTACAGTGCGTCTGTTTTTGCCGACCGGTAAGCATTACGAACGTCCCACGGAACAAGAAACGCGCCACGTTACTTCTCCGTAAACACGCTCCGGAAATGCTTTAATGTAATTGAGCACATTTTTCTTTAATCACGCGTCTCCGTATTCTGAAAATTACTTGGCCAGGTTATCGCGGAAAAAGGAATTCTGAATGGATACTCCGTTTTATTAGAGGACGATGTCTTTATTCTTCAAATCTCGCAGCGTGTTCAGTGCCGTTGATCTTGAACTTAGGATTTCCAAAAAGATTACTCTGAAACGACATATATCGATTAGAATATGTGTTGAGAAAATAAACTTGATCCAGGGATGATCACAACTTGGATATGACCTATATTCTGTACGCCTTGTTTTAAAAAGGGGAAACACACTCTTTTCACATATACTTTATTCTATGTGTGTATATTAACACATTACCGACTGGTGATTATTGTATATTTTTGAAAAATGTATGGTACATGGGTAAATTTTCATTTAGCATTTAGTATGAAATAACTAAGTCACCCTCAATAACGTCGTCTAATAGTTTCATTTAAGATTGCAATGTCAAAGAAAATTCCTATGCTTTTTTTGGTACAGCAGAATTATTGAAAATCCTATTAATAGGCTTCCGGTCGGTAAAGTGTTAAGAAGCCAATCCTACAACGCCACAGTGTATCCGCGTGCTTCACAATGTAGTACACTAACAGTAAACGTACTATCTTTTACGGTGCTAGTGGGAGCTATACTTTATCGCGATCCGCTCGGATCAGCTTCTGCAACTGGACTGACTTTCCGCCCCCGGCTGGGCACCACCGTCCCTTATACCTAAGCGCAATGGCACCGTTGAATTCCAACAATATGGTATAGAAATATCTAACCAAAAGCGTGGAAAAATCATCTGAAATAAAACAAAACTAATTGCTGCAGTAATTTACTATGTCCGCTAATTTTCCTGTCGAACCGGCACGGAATTTTCCGATTATCGAGCATCACTGCCACGAACGTGAGAGAAAATAGCGTGAATTTGAAAAGTCCCGGTCATATCGTGCTCCCTAATGACCAGAATATATTACAGGGGAACAACGGGGCCCCGGTAGCTCGGTCCGCAACTTACAGATTGAAATCCACCCTTCGGCCCCTTTGTTCTCATTGTTATCGTCGTTCGCTGCACGCCACGAAGCCGGCCAGTACCGTCTCACCCGGTGGTTATTAATGCAGCGCGGTCGGCCTTCCCGGGCAACTTTGAAAAATGGCCGGCCCGCGATGATTCAGAGTTTTGCGCGGACTGAGCAATATCGTGGCGACGGACGCACGCTTCCGAAGAAATGTTCAGCGAAACAGGTGGCGGAGTTCACATCGGCTGAGCCCTCGACACCGGATGACCTTTTCCGAGACCTTTTGGTCTGCGATTCTGAATACGGGCTCGATAATGAACGGACTCGGCGAAGGAGCTGGCAAAGCAACCGACCCCCAGCTCGGTGACACTTATAATTAACCCTTGTACACTTCTTGAGGAAAAATCCACTCGTATTCTCTGCAATTGCGTCGTAACTCAACATAGTTTGTTTACTATGTCTGGGTATTTTGTGTGACTCTTTATGAAGATTAACTATGCTTCTGGAACACAGCGAGCATCACTAAAGACCCAGAAATTTTCGATACAGAGACCTTGAAAACCCGTTAGATGTCAGTATCTTTTGGATTGAAGATTTTCATGCAGTGAAAAGAGGCTGTCATTATCAGTCTCCTCCTTCCCGATAAGGCTACATAGGTTTCTCCGTTTTTGTGTTCGCACAGCTAGTGCCCCAAGTTTTAAAAAGAGTCGACGTCTAATTCGAACCCTGACGAAGCGGTTCAACGATTTCAATCACAATCCCTGGCGAAATTCTGTCGTAGGCCACGGCGGAGCGCGCGATTCCGATCCGCGACGCACAAAAGAAGCTTCCCCGAGCTTATATTCCGCCGCCGCCCCACCCCGGCAGCTCCATTTTTAGAAAATGATACACGCTGCTGCGTTTCCTATTGGCCGCTGCCGTCTTTCCAAAATCAATATACCCCAGCAGATTGTTATTTATACCGGTAAGAAGATACGGTATTCCGTTTGAAGTCCTCTTCTCCTGGCATTATCCTCGAAGAGCGGTTAGCGGGGCTGTAGTACAGATAGATAAGAGAACCAACCAACAGGGTGGGGCGGGGGTGGGATCGGGGAGAACAAGGCTGGGGGTGGATCGGGGGGCGGAGAGGACGGATTACAAGAAGCGTCTCGGGTGCTTCTAAGCTCGGTAATGCGAGGCGGGGAACGAGGGCTCTTTGATAAATGCGAAATGTACCATTCGAGTTTGTTATGGTCCCCGCAATCCACTATTTACGGGGTTTTCTTTGAACTTCCGGGGGTAAAGGCGGCCCGGCGTCCGCCGTGGTTAGGGTAAACGATGCGGTTTTGCCACCGGAACTACGCCCCGCGCCGCTAAGACAAAAGAAAAAACCGACGGGCAGCTAATACACCAAAATACCGTTTGTTTCGCAGATTTGTTTAACATTAATCGCGGACCTGTAGTCAAGGCTTAGCACACCCTGAGAGCCCTCTCAACCCTTTGTGACGCGTCTCGCGATGAAAAATTTACAGATCGCGAAGAGTTCACCGACATTCCCATTTTTTGCAGCTTTCCAGGTCACCTTTTTTAAAGTTACTGTAATTTCGGATTAAAGAGTACAAAAGGCGCTGGAATAACAAAACGCTGCGTCCAGACGCGCAAACGAGATCCCACCTTTAATTCTTGTTTCTATTTATATAAGTGCAACGAATTGTCGCATCGTACACTAATAGTATGAATAAATAATATTAGTGCTAACCGTATTTTTTTTAGAATGCTGAAAATTTTCAGAACATCAAGTTCGAAGGATACATATTTGTTCGTTGCATCTTTATCCCGAGTCGGGGTTAATTATAATAAACGCAGTCGACCAGAATCAAACAGCAGACGGAACTCGTGAAATCCGACCAATTTCGCGGTACGCAGTGTTTCGCTGCTGATA
Organism: Lasioglossum morio; assembly: GCA_916610235.2. NCBI lineage: Eukaryota > Metazoa > Arthropoda > Insecta > Hymenoptera > Halictidae > Lasioglossum > Lasioglossum morio. The sequence goes on along the minus strand of OU744323.1, from coordinate 18,230,339 downwards.
AGATTTCGCTCTGCTAGCGTTCCAGGAACAAGCTCTCGAAAGTATCAATTGCCGGGGCAGAGGAAAAAAGGCGGAAGCCGTGAAAGTGCTGAAAAGAAAATTCCGCCGTGAACGTTGCTCGGGGAATACGGTTGCTGTGCTACGAAACTCGACCGAAGAAGAGAGCTTCGACTCGACTCGACGGGGGCGCAGGAAAATGAATTTCGAAAGTTCAGGAAGTCGGGAATGAAATTTATAAAACTCGGGGAACGATGGGTCGGAGGGAAACCGTGGTTAATTGCCATTCGATTACACCGTTGCTGCGTTCAGTACCCTCGTTGTCGGTGGGAAATAACCATCGGATTCGCTTAAGAAAATTAAGCGACTGGCGTGACGACTGCGCGATTCCCGACGTGTCGCAATTAATATCGGCGCCTTGCCTCGAAACTCGAATCAGGACAACTGTGGTCGCGTTCTGTGTTCGGAACGCCCCGACGAAGGGGCGGGGGACACGGTTCCATGTCCCTTGAAAAGTGTCACGAAACGAGCGCAAAGCCCGCTGAAAAGCTTGCCAGCGATAACAACGGAGGGGAAAACGCGAGCTCGCGGAGCACAGCGCGCACCGAGCCAGCCTTTTTTCCTCAGATTACACCGCCACGATGCGACGGTCGACCCTTTTCTGCGCTATACGTCCATTATTATTTCGTTCTCTCCTGGCAACACGTTATCTCCTTGCCAGCGACAGGAACGCCGGGATCCGGGTCGGAACCGCGCCGTCCCCGTTCCCAATCTTTTGCTCGCGGTGTGTCTTCTGAATTTCCAACCCTCGACCGGTGGTACAGCTCCTCATCGCGCCAGAAGCCCTGCTATTTACAGACAGATGGACAGGGTCCTCGTCCTTTTTATTTTACGCAATAGTAACGGCTTGTATCCCCAAAGCTTCAAACAGAAATTCGAACTCGTTATGCAGATAAAACTCACGAGGTATCCATGAATCTCTACTGTAAAATAAAAAAGCCCATATTCGGCTGCACTATTGTAGGATTTAAGTCGTCGATAGAATAATACGGTTTTAAACACAAAATAATTTAATACGTAACTTGAAATATAATGAATTAAATGAAATACAATTAAGTAAATTATCCGGTCTGAATCTCCGTCTGAGATCACACACGTCTTTTCGTTTTCACACGTCGTACCAGAATGACAAAAATCGTATAATATAATATGGATAACGCAATCGATAAACATAATAACAAATATTAAATCGACGCGACGCGACATTCGGCGGAATTCTCGCGGCTCGAAGATGGCATCTCCCTACACTATTGAAGTAAAACAACAAAATCCAACTGTTCCTGATTAAATCAGGCTACCCGTTGAATACGAGACGAATTATGCTGGAAGTTTGAAAAAGAGTCGCGCAATTGTGTCTGAAAAAGCAAATGTCGTGAGGATCGGCTTATTTTTAGCATTCTAAACCCCTTAATTTGTCCAGCTCGCGAGACCGCGTCGATACCGGCGTGCTCGCACGCGATTCAATTAAAAATAACGCGCAAGTTATTCGACGAGTGGGCCGCGCGTGTCGTTTTCTAATTGGATGCTTCTAGCCGGTAAGTGAGAAACACCTGATCGCAATGATGAAGACGAGCGGGGTCCCGGTAAAACTCGAACGACGCCGACTGCTTCGCGCTCATTAACAGATTGAAAGGGAAAAATGATACGTGCCGGGTGTTTTACATCGGTGAATTACACGAGCTTTGCCGCGGACGCGAGGCGGCTCGAATCGAGGTCGGGGGATACACGGGAAGAACACGTACGACCCGTGTTTTTCTCGCCGTTATGACCCTGTACAAGTTATTACGAGGGTGCACGAGGACCCCGGTGAGGATCCTTTAGAAAATTCCCAGGGTTAATAACAAAAATAAAATATCGCCCCCTTTTAAAAATGCAGCCGCGTATCCATGAACGTAACGCCGGAACGGCTCGTTAACTGATAACGCGCCTCTATTTTCTCTCTCTCGCTCTCTATTCCTCTCTCCCTAGCTCTTTTCCTCTCGCTTCTACTCCTCTCTTTCTTTTTCCCTCCTTCCCGGCAAGGCTTGTTTACATGGCCGGTGTTTGCGAGGCTACGTTGATCTAGATTGGCGGAAAAAAGGGGGAGGATACGAGCGAGCACCGAGTAATTAATACGATTGATTGAGCATACCGCTCCCCCTGAAACTATCATTTCAGAGACCGCCGACCGAAGATTTTATTATATTTTAAGACCGTGCGATATCGCTCCGACTCGTATTTACCCGTGCCGGAACTAACGTGCGCGCGCCCTGCAAGGGTGGATATACCCGATCCCGACAAAAATGGCCAACATTCACAAATAACGACGAGCGCACTTCCAGGTAGTATTAACAGGATTATTTGACGTTCGATGAATGAAAAAATACCCGGAGGTTTGTTTGAGCGCAGTCGTACACATCTACGTACACACGCGTGCGCATCGAAAAATACTGGGCTATGCACAAAGCGACCGATCGCTGGATCGAGAAAATCAAAGAAAACCAAGGGCACAGGTGAAAAATTAAACCTAGTCCACTCTCCGAAACCGATTCGAATCGTTGCAGGAAAGAGATCGTGGCTATACTTTACTTTCCACAAACCGATACCAGCGGTAAACTGTTCCTAGAATTCACAGGAAATATTAATATTTGTTGAAACGCGGCGAGCTTTTCCTATAAAAGATAAGATACCTGATTGGGTGGGTTGTTTGAGACTCGTTATCGAAGCTATCGCGGCTACGTGAATTTTTATTGGGAAAGGATATCTAAAAATATATGCTCGAACGAGTGATCGGTAGGCTTGTACCATCGTTGATAAGGCGAAACCACAATATCGGATTATGTCGCGGCTTCAGGCTTTGATTCGACGTAATACTATGAATAGCACTTGCAAAAATTGGAAAAAGATCGTCGTTAATGGTGTCAAAGCTCTCCGAGCTCATTGAGCGACTATTGAATAAGCTCAGACATGTAAAGCGTTAAGTTACAGTTACCGAGAGCGTGTACAAATTATGCAAAACGGCAATGAAAATCGGTTGCCGGTTGATTTAGAAAAACCGTTCGAGCAGCGAACATAATTGATACAAGAACCTCGAAACACGACTAGAACAGTTAGGCTCGGCCTACCCGCCTCGCTGTTCGTCTAATTAACTAATCGTCACCGCGATCTTATCGATCTAATCCCGCATGCGACAGTTAGCAAGCCGAGCAAGAGGTATATCTGCTCGTGGAATCAAAACGTGTGCCCGGCCACGTCGCGTCGGTTCGTTGGTCGATTCTTTACGGTGGTCTGCACCCAGAAACCCGTTATTAACAAAAGCTGCGCGTTTTACTGGTCATCTAGTTTCCGGTTCAGCGTTTTGTTCATTTCTGTACACTCTTCGACGCTAGAACTACCGCGAACTAATCACGATTGGTGTATACAGCTTTATAATAATGACAAGATTGAATTTATATAAATCTCTTGAGATTTCCTAAAATTTCTCATGAAAATATTAGAACAATTTCAATAATTGTAAAGATGAAATTTTTTTCGGGCCAGGTCGTTGTTACCTGTTAGGTAGTTGTAACGTTAACGGCGTGACCATAAACCTCATCCAACAATGAAAGAACACAATTAATCTAGCGCCCGTTTCCTGTTCCCATAAGAGACGCCACTGATAGCGAGTTTTACGAGATACAAGCCGCACGATTACATCATAAATGAAAGCATCGAATGATAAACTTATCAAAGCCCGGTTTTCCATTTCACGTTTCGAAAGTCTAATCGCGCAATAATTCATACGGGCCCCAGTTACTCATTTCTATCTATCATCGTATTTATCACCGACACGTTCCCTGCGAATCATCGATGTCTAGCAAAGTTTTTCACTTGTTTTGTGTATTGCAAACCACGAGATCCACGCAACTTCTGGCTGCTGCCCCGTCGAAACTGTGTCTGATGTATTAGGAAAAGTGCGCGGTTGCGCGCGGGGTCAGATAACCTTCGGGTTAAATATTAAAAGTCGCATGAATAAACGCGATAGTGCTCGTATCTTAGTGGCCGGCGTCCCATACATGTGTATGTCTCTGTGCTCTTATGTTCCTGGCGCCGCACAGTGGAGAGGTAGGAAACAGGGATAGACAAAACTATACTTCCTGCCCTTCGACCTCAAATTGAATGCGAAATTTTCGACCCACATTTAGTCGAATGACAAATGGCATTTTCCAAACAATTTTTTACAGATAAAGTATTAATGATTTCGGCGCAACGGTTCGATCAATTGTGAGTAATATAATAATGAATCTTGACTAGAGGTTGTAATCTGATTATATCATAACCGTTTCTATCTGTTATATTTTCAGACGCAGGTTTTATCCTTTCTTGAAAATGATCCACATAAGGATCAAAACGTTGAAAGTTTAAATTAATTTGTAAAACTGCTTTATCGTGTTTAACTGATCGAACCGTTGCGCCGAAATCATTAATACTTTATCTGTTTTAACAATCTTACGACAATCTTACATTAATAACAATTTTATACAGAATCCTGAAACATTCAAAATGTAATTATACGAAGTGACCCGTGAATATAATTTTTAAATAATATATGAAAACACAAAACATGTGTTACACGTAATCTTCAAATGATAATGAACCTTGAAAACGAAGGTCATATTCTGGTTTTCATTTTCTTTGTGTAGGATGATACATAATTAAATGTTTTTATGACAGTCTATTAAGAAGAAAATATTAGCACATGTTCTAGGAGCTTCCGTAGAACCCGCTGTTTGTTATAGATTCTTCTGCTGCACCTTAAATTTAGGATTTCGTCCATCGTTCGAGACGCCATGCGCCAGCTTAGAGCTGGGCGATATCGGCGAGGTGTTTGCGACCCGCTGTTGTGCCCGTGAAAACACGCGAGACACCCCGGAAATTTACGTCGAATCCACCGAGGAATTTTATGTCGCCGGGTCACGTGCCGGCGGTGGTTACCCGAGCGTGCACCGTGCACCCTGGATGCACCTCATTCCGACAGCTCAGACGCCAGCAATCATCTCTCTAAAATTTTCGAAAAGTCGACAGCTGCGACCAGTCATTTCCCGAGGAAGGAGACGGTTTACGATCGATATCGGACTATTGCATAGATGAAATTGTGTCCTTAAGAATGTGTATTTGAAAAAATGTACTCAGTCCACCTCTAGGGAAGGGATTAAGTACCTCGCAAACAGGTTCGAACTTTGATTGAATTCGAACTCTCTATAAGTACTTCGAAAAACGGAAATAGTACTCCTAAGTATACTCGAACCTATGCTAGACAGTTTAGAACCTTTTACAAGTATTTTGGTAAACAGAAATAATATTAAAACTTTTATGAATTAGAATTAAAACCTATTATACAGTTCCGATTTTCAAGTACTTTACAAGTTCTTTGGTAAACGGAAATAATACTAAAACTTTTATGAATATCGCTTAAAACCTATTATACAGTTGTGATTTTCAAAATTCAAGTACTACTTGAGAAAGATTCGATTCCTTTCAACATCGAAGTACTTACAAGTACTTACATCAAAGTACTTACTTTCGAATCTTGTAAGTACTCATTCCGAGGTTCGATATAGGATTGTATAAAGTGAATTTACTTCAGATATAATCATTGAAACATTATTGCTTTTAAGTAGTAATTGAAACCCATGAAATGAAACTTGGTTACTAAGATTGACTCGGATTCGTGAGTAGATATTGAACTTGATCCCATCCCTATCCACCACTCTCTCGATTTTTTGAGTGTCGTGTACCTGTCGGCTGTCAACTTACCAGTAACTAATTTCACAGGAGATTGCGCATGTCCGCCGCCTACTAATAAACAGAGAGACCCAGACGACGAAGCTATCTTTCCATCGACGAACGATCATAATGGCTGTCAAAAGCGTAATGTAGAGGCCACCGGGCAGACAGGAGAACGCGGCAGCGTGTGTCTCGTTCGAGCGGTCGCGATACCGCGCGAAACTGCGCGGAGATGCCGATAACGACGTCGTTACGTACGCACAGGCGTGACGACTGATTAGAATCGGTCGTACGTTCTTGCTCGGCGTTACTAATCGCGGGTCAACGATGTTACCTGCTACGATACGGCTTGTTCCGGCTTTAAAGCGGCAGTGGCAATAATTCGCGTCGTGGAATATATCGCGACGTGGCCGATTGCTCGACGAGCGTGCCACTAATCCCGCCTTGTCGATCTTCTGCCTTCGTTTCGCTCACTTTTCCACAGAAAAATCCTACACGTCACCAGTCTCACTTCTACTTCACAATTTTGACTGTACTACTGACAGTATTATTTGTGCTTTGCTGTATCGAGCACAATCTTACGTTCATGTCGCAGGGTCTGCTCTTAATTAATTCTCGAAATGAATACCAGCTCCAAGTTGTGAATATCTGGGTTGTCAAACAAACAAGTTATAGTCGAAGATAGTCTCCCAGGTGAAACAGACTCCTTTGAGAGAGCGGAGTTTTGTATAAGTAGTTAATGCACGCGGCGCAAGCCTGTCCCGCCAGGTGCACTTACGATAAATTACTCGTATAAGGGATAGTGTAACGATGTTTGACTTGAGAATTGTGCGGATGCATTACAATAGAAGCGTGAATGCGCGAGTCCTGTACGCGTGGTCTTCAATGCGCGCCTGATGATAACTAAGTGCGTTCCTGGTGGTATCCGAGTATGCTCTCTGACAACTGAATGTGTTCCTGGTGACGTTCCGCAGTGTTCTTAGCGATAACTTTTGTTTCTTTCCTCTGGCCGTTTCACGTGCTCCGGAGGTGGGTGTTCCGGATAGTTTGCTGGCGGGTTGGGTGTGCCTAATGTATGTATCAGTTTTGTTCCTTCTCCTAAGTACTATTCTAGAATCTGTGAAAATCTTCGAACACAGATATACAGAAAACGCCTTCGAACTCGGAAATCGTTATCGGGCAACAAATTCTAGCTAGAAGAGATGTTCAAACTTGCGGTCAACAAGGAAAGTCTCTATACACTTGCTAAAAAAGATCCTTCTCTTAAATTCCGAAAAGAAGGGCACACAACTGCACGCGTTGTTCTTTTGTTGTGTGCATAACTAAATTCTGTACATGCAATTTCAGAAATTAGATGCACAGTTGGAGTGTCGACATTGGGTACGCTTACTTTCTGTGTGCTTTGAGGTTTCTGAGATGCGGAACACGGGCAACTAAACAATTCTAGTTATTATTCATTAGCGTGAGTAGTTGTCGTGGGGGGTCTCGAATTCTGTCAATCGGGGCGGTCGACTGGATTGAAAATTTAGCTGGTAGCATTAGCATTGCGGCGCGGAGGCGCGGTGGACAGGTGTGAACGATCGAGTCGAACGAATCGGAGCGGATCTCGGCGCGTCCCGTCGCGTCGGCGTCTATTTATTTATTAACTGCTCGCATCTCGTTGGATTCGGGATTATACGGGGCGGCGTGGCATGGGGCGATCCCCAGCGTCCTCGTTACCGGCTTTAATCTTTTCGCTCTATCGTACGGATGATTTACTGGCGGCCGGACCGCATTACGCCACTCGATTTTCGCCGGGAATCAGTCGGCGCGTTAACACGGCCGCGCCGTAACGCTCCACGTACCGAACAACGTTCCAGCTCGCGTACGTCCGGGCCGTGTTCGAATTTCGGCTCGCGTGTTGACGGGCAGCACCGTGTTTTCGTGTGCGAGAGGGCCGGAGAGCGCGATCCACGCTGATAGCAGCCGGATAGCAGAGGACGCGTCGTCGCAGACCGACCGGCTGCGTCGAGTCCCGTCGCGTCGATGTGTGACGCGCGAGCTCGGAGATCGTGTGCGACAAGCCGACCGTTCGCCCCGTTAACCCTGGTGTGGGTACTACAATGTTTTCATTAACTGAATACACGCCAACCGTGGCTCTACGAACGGCCTCGACGTCGCCGCGTGGCTCTCACGAGGAACGAGGAACCCAGGCCCACGCAATTTTCACCTGGAACTAGTTCTACGGCTGGCCTCGTTACACATGCGTCGGGAAAACAAGATCTGAGAAATGACTGCTTTATCAATGATTTCTACATCCAAGTCGACGATGTTACGGTGCTAACAGAACGATTCCTTTGTCTTCGATGCAGTATCTGAGAGACCTAATTTACGACACCCTCAAACGTTCACGTCACTTTCACTTCCTGGGTTCTACGACGACGAATGCCAAGTTACAGTCTAAACGACTCAAAGTTTTCGTTTTCTTACACACGCGCCGTTTAGAACGATTCTAGTTCAGTACCAGTCTTAATAGACGTCTTACGACCCTGAGCGAGTTAAGCGTCGGCTGTACCATAAATCGCCTATACTGTTTGCAGTGGACGTTAACGGCGAACAGAATTGTTATACCTGCGGCGAAAATTTTTGATCATTCCGAATGATATATCGAGTTGTATCCGGACATAATTATCTAACCTACCGTGAAAGTCTCCCACGTAATTAATGATTCGCACTTAAAGCTACTGTTGAAGAGGAGGTACAGTAAAGTTCAATAGTACCTTGTTTTTAAAACGCCAAACATCTCAAATTTTTTTCAGTCGATTTCTATTTTATAGCACGTTTAGACTTTCACGGATACAGTGAGATCAAATTAATTTTCTGAAGAGGTTCTGAAACGGTTTACAAATATTTTGCTTCTTCTAGATCAAACTCAAGTTCTGTGTACCTAGTGAAGCAAAAATTCCAGCATCGTTGAGAGTAAGAGCAACGATGCCACGCCTCCCTCGGAGAAGCCACGCCTACTCTGTTCAACGAGAGCTGTATGAACTGTCTTCCACCTTTTCTTCTAGTATCACTTGTTCCAGAAGGTAACTCTGAGCATTCCCAGACTAAAAATCGTTTCTTTCCTGTCTTACAATTCGGCTCTCCGTATTCTAGTGGCGTAGTCGTTGCCAAAACGGCATGTATGTTTAATTCGGTTTCCATATACACGCCCTGGCCACGTTTTTTCGTCGCGAGAGAGACTTTCCGGGATCACGCGGCCGTTCGTCGGAATACATTTGCATGGTTCGCTTTTTCCGCGTGTTTATTTACGCTGCCGGCGGAAATTTGTGGTTCCCTCCTTTTCCAGGCCGTGTTGCGAATTCTGAGCCGAGTTTCCGCGTGGCTGCGGTCTATCCGTGTCACCCCCACCGGGAACGGGTTTACACGATAACCCCCCGTCGCGTGGTGTCGCGTTCGCTTCTTATTAATTAGCAGGGCGGACGCGTGCCGGTGAAACGGAACACGAGCGGCGATCGTAGCCGACGATCGGCGAAAGTTTACGTCCCAGATCGCTTATGAATGCCGATCGCGCGGCCGCGAACTTCAACCGGTGTTCTTATCAACGCGCTAGATTTACATTCGCAACAAGAACACGGTGGCGGGGGAACGCTGGCTGCGATACCGGCGCGTTTACAAACGAGCGGAACGCCGCTGTTGAATTAACAGCCGATCGATATTTCATCAACGTTAATGTATTAATTGCCCGTTTAATTGCCCCGTACTTTGATCCTCGTGTTCTGTCATACCGAGTGCAAATCGAGCAGAAATCGCTTGCTCTCGATCGCCAAGGATCCCGATCTCGAATTCCTGTCAGGACTTTTTTGGTTGGTCATGCAACGTCGTTACAGTTCGCTGCTCGCGTTCAGGCACCGTGAGACTTGCCTCGAGCTGACTCGCGCTAGATATGATAGCAGCTCGAGTGATTAATGCATGCTAATTCGGAAGTGTTAATTTGTAGACCCCAACGAGACGTCTCGACGTCCATTAACTTTTTCCGACGGAAGGTACGCCGTCTGACTTCGGATTCATTTTCAATTTTAAGAAATAAAAACAACCACGCCCGAGTGAGTTTCGAAAGAAACAGCAGAAACTCTACGAGGCACGTCAAATTGAAGAGACACAGAGCTACGCGGGACACGATTGCTTTCATATCTTTATATTTATAAATAAAATAAAGATTTACAGGTAAAATTTTAAAAAATGATTTAGTAAGATATTATATATATAATGAGAATATTCTATCCAGTGTTAATAAACAAAGAACAGACTAAATTTGTTTCTCTGTAAATAAAGGTTATGTTTTATTAGATACTTATCTATTTATACTTTTTACAACTATTTACAAACTCACCTGTAAATAATGAAACGACAATTAAAGTCTATTGTTCACTCTCTTTATTTACACTACCTTTGGATCGTTAATTTATTCTGTTAATTAACTACCTCTATCTTCATTTAATTTTTATGCACATATGATCTCTATATTCTCTTTTTATCTCTCTATCTTTCTCTATCTATTTCAAAATGTAGGAACCGTCCAAAGAGTGCGCTGAGCATGCAAAGCGCGCTCGATTTAAATTAAAGAAAGTATATTTTCTTTACATATATATTATAATAATACCGTTTTTGTCCATAATATGTGTCGCAGAATAATAAAAAGACAGGACGTATACCTTACGTCGTTCGTCCACATACGATGACGTTCCTCCATATAGTTCTATAATTTTTCGAGGAAAATGAAATCTCGAAAAATCAGATATGTGGCTTTTTGAGCGAGCATGATCCCTTAATAGATTCCCGTCTGGCCGATTGGTTCCGAAACGGATCGGCGACACGGCGAAAGAAGTTCGGCACGACGCGACGGCCTGTCTGGTGCAGCCGTAGCCGCATTAATATTTCGTGTCTGCGAGCATTATTCTTCGCGGCTGGCCTCCGCCGTGTCCTAGATTTCGGTTCTTCTTGTCGTAACGCGATATTAATGCGCGGAAAGATATGAAAGTGTCGTTCCCTTTTACCCGGGACGGTGGCGTTCTGCGTTATGAAATAACGACGCCCCGCGACTCGCGCGCGGGCTCGGCGCCGGGATCTCGTGCTGTTTGAAGCCGCGGAATATTTTTCACGGTATACTGCCTCGAGCGGAGAATGCGCTCGCGCTCGCGCGCTCACTCGTGAGTTTTGCGCGGTGGTATAAAACGGTCAAGATTACCGGCGACTCGTTTCACGGAACAACCGACGATATATCTTTTTAATATATACGTTGTTTTTGAACCGGCACAACACCGAAGCCACACCGGTGTCCATAATTTTCATTATTCCTCCGTCAAAAAATTAAGTGATAGCTTGGAATAAAAAAGGATATCCCGCGGCGAGATATCCTTCTCTCCGCGCGAAAAATAACGCGTCCAGGCCGCTTTTGTTCGTCGTCGGACGTCTAAACTCCTCGGACATCATGGCGGCTATTGCCCATCCTGAATTACTTGCGAACTGATCGTTACGATTTATTAATTTAGCAGTTAACACATTACCGACCAGTGATTATTGCATATTTTTGAAAAATGTATGGTACATGGCTAAATTTTCATTTAGCATTTAGTATGAACTAACTAAGTCACCCTCAATAACGTCGTCTAATAGTTTCATTTAAGATTGCAATGTCAAAGAAAATTTCTATGCTTTTGTTTGGTACAGCAGAATTATTGAAAATCCTATTAATAGGCTTCCGGTCGGTAAAGTGTTAATAGTTAATTTTAGACGCAGAATGAACTTTACAGTTCGACGAGAAAGCAAAACGAATGGACCGTTGTATCAGAAGATCCCCTTGACGTTGTATAACTTTCATTTAAAATACTCTTTCGAATAAGAAACAGTTTGCAGGTAATGCACGGTGGCAGAGTTAGGCGACTCACTCTGTATAGGGTGTTTTGGGAAATGACCGAGTGGAAACTAGGACAGCGTCGCGGAAACGTTCTGGAAACAGCGTGCATAAACTGACGAGTGGTCCTTTTAGAAGCTGTGGAAACTGTTGGTCCTTTAGCTTGCGCAATCCTAGTCGAGTAACCTGTAATCGGTTTCGTTGAGCATGTTCAATGGTGGACCGATTTTCGCATTGGTCCCATCGGCGCACAATGGACCGGAATTTGATCGTACAGAAAGACCATAATTCCAATTTCAATATTTCGGAAACTGTCTTCTACGGAAACAAATCGAACCTGTTTATTTTAAAACTTGACACGAACACGATTTGATCTGGATCCTTTTTGTACACGTCAAATAAAGGTCTACATATAATATATTATCAACATTGAAATTCAGTACAGGAGCGTTTAATAAATGTTTGAATAATTATAATGAATTAACAATCGTTATTATCAATAATTACATAATTGTGCATAAATATTACGACTGAATAAAACGCAATATATGAGCGTTGCAACCTCTTAATTAAATAATTCGAGCAGAAATATAAAGTATTTTAAACCAGTTAAAATTCCTGCGTTCAATATAGTTTCTAGACACAGGATAGCTTTGAGTGCAAAATAATCTCCCATAGAAATTGAGGGGAGAAATTGCATTCATAGGGATCGGTAACGAGAAACATGTATAATTAAAATGCTTAGTTTCGAGGGTTAAATGGAATTCGCACTTCCGGCCAGCTATTTGGCTCGATAATATTAGCGAAGTGATTAAAAAGGAAGTGTTCGGGGTCCGATCCTTAAGTATTAGTCAGCGTCGTTGGGGAAAAAGAGGCCGAAGGAAGGAAACGTCGAACAAAGTCTGGTTCGGCGGGTCGGTCGGGGCGATTAAACTCGTCGCGAAAAACCCATTTAATACCTCGCCGTTCCTTCGATTCCCCTTTCGAACGGATTAAAGGCCGAGCAAACAACCAATTCTGTCACGGTTTCTGCAAATCAGCTTTCGCGGAGGACTCAGGGTCGAGAACAGGAGGGACGAGGCCGCCAAGGACACCCGGAGGCGTGGACGAGGAGGACACTGAAGGTCGAAGAACCCGAAAAGCAGCTAGGTGGACTTGTACAGTCGACGACACGACAAATGATCTCTCTCCCCTCGTGTTTCCCCGGCTGGACACGGGAAGAATCGGGGGGTGGTTGTGCGACCAGGGGTGAATGCAGGAAGTTCCAGAAAAAGTTCCACCCTGCTCTGACGATTGCACTGGTCGGCGTCGAGGGCGACACGAAACCCTCGCGTTAAGCGAAATGTTTATTTTTAATGCACGACCAGGTCGCCGCGATTAGATGGTTATCGGTCGTTCCAAGTAGCGCACGTCGCCGAACAAGCTTTGTCCTGCTCGAAAAGCGCAGATTCCACCGAATCCGGTTTGTTACGTTCGATTCTTTTTTTTTATGGCCGAGCTCGAACGACCCTGGAACAGCTTCAAGGAATCAGGGGGAATAAAGCGACGCGGGGTGGTCGGATAGGGGTGGGCGCACCTGTCGAACAGCTACGAAAGTTAGACTCCAGCGAGACGATCGAACTTTGGAATAAACGTCGAGAAGAAAGTTTCCGTTACGCTGCTTCCTCTGTTCCACGTGTCCTCCGGGTGCGTGGGAGACGAATTGAATATATTTCTGCGAAAATATCGTCTTGGGAGTTGTGTCTCTGATTTCTGACAGGTGTAATAAACTTTCCTATTACGTGACAGACATTTTCTTCAACAGGAACAGCTTTTTTCCTGTCCGATGCGTTTTCGATATTCGGGTCGATATGTACATATACCGAAGACGATCAAAGGATGAAAAGGTTTTTCGGGAAACGGGAGAAAGGAGTCGCTAACGGAGAAATGTGGAGCTCTTTGTACCAGCTGGAACGATCGGGCACTCGTTGCAGACGATCGTGGGCCGCAGGAACGTAAAACGCAACGGGAATGATAATTTATATCCCGGCGATTGTTTTTATCCCGATAAAACAGTACATTGCAAACGCGGCTCGCACGGGCGCCGGCTATAAAATTAATGGCCGTCCTATCTCAAAATTATCGACATCAATACGTAATAGCGACACGGAAAAAAGAGAACGGCGCCGGTGCGCTTGAATTTGACTGCGAACCTGCTGTCTCGGTGTATAAGCCGAAAGATTTGCTGGAAGATTTTTACAACAATTTTTAGCGGATTGCATGCTTTTGTAGTTTAGCTACATACAAGATTAGCCGAATGAACATTTCAAACGTCAGTTCAGATACTCGAGGCTTTACTGAATCCGTAAATTATACGAGAACGTACATTTGGAATTTTATCATGAATGGACTCGTTTGAACCAGAAAAAAGTTGGAAATATTTTAGTGAAACTTTTATAATCATACCATTGCACATCCACTTCAGATACCGAGATATTATTGTATTCCCGAGGTGCTTGCAAGGTTTCACCGATGCGCGTCTCGTTGCTGTGATTAAAAACAAGGGACGCATTTAAACGTGTCTCGACAGGGATCTGACCCGCTGAAAAGGGAGAAATATTTTCCAGATAGAAAACGGACGGTGATCGAGTAATGTTAGCGCAGAAAACAGCTCTCGCAATCAGCTACCACCTGCAAACTTTCTGTCGGCAGTGTAAATACGCCGACAGTTCACGGAACGCTCGGCTGAGGCCAAGACTCGATGGCCAGGGTCGTGTTTCTGTTGCGTTGAGCTCGGGCGTGGATCGTGCAATATGAACGAGGCGAAAGGGCTCGGTGAAACGGGCGAGCGAAGGGAGAAAGAAAGACGGTGATACGGGGAGCGGGAGATATACGGCCTCATAATTCGCTTCTAAACATCGCTAATTGCACCGCTGACCCTCTAAATCTTTTGGGATGCTATCTGCTCGCCTCGAAAATACTCTCTCCTCCCGTCCGCGTTCCGCATTGCCTTCTGGCCGACCTTTGTTCCGGCGGGTTCGAGGTGGCGCGAGGTACCCGGCTTACACCGGGTTCTCTATTAATCCCGTCACGGCTCATCCGTTTCTCAGATCGATGCGAGATACCGACTCACATTGCTCCTTTTCGGATCAACTAGGGCAGACTGGGCCATGTTGATTCATTTTTCAGTTTTTAAACTCTGCAATTTTTCTTTGAAGCGACGTACAGGAAAGTACGCTAAAACATTGGGTAAATGTTGTTTGAATTAGTGAAAATGTTTTACACAGTTTCAGCTACTATAGAGTAAATACTTTCAAGGCGAACAATGGGAGAATTTTTTGGGGATCGTTCTTCACGTTGGAAATACATTTCGGAGAACCTGTGCGCCGTGGAAAATAAAACGGGACAAGGGAATCGGCCGTGAAGAGTGGTTGTTTCAGGTAGGACGACCCGCGATGGACGCACAGGTATCACGGACCCACCGGCTACCCGGATAAAGTACCCCCGTGCACGATAAACTCTGCCGCAATGGGGGAAATTGGATGAAAATTGAAAATTGAGTCACGAAACGCCAAACCGACCCGACCCGACCCGGCGCGGCCTGACCTGAACCGACTATAGTGTAATTATTTTGAATTGCGCTATTAATTCTAAGCAGCCGCGGAGGAAACGCGTTTTCAACGGGCAAGAAAAATGGTACATGGTTCTTTCCGTGAAAATTACGACCACACGTGACGCGATAGCCGGCAATTTTCGTTAAAGCATATTCTCGATGCTCAGAAACATCGAATTAGCTTCATCTCTCTGGAAATTGCTGGGAAGAGCACGGGGGGGGGGGGGAGGGAGGAATTTTTTAATTTAATTTTCCGCAGCCGAGGGTTTAATGGGTTTGAAACTCCCGTATGGAATAACTTTTTTCATTCGTTCGCTTCTGGAAATAGATTTTAACGGTATTAAATCGCCCGAGTGTTTCGTATCACTAAAAAATCTCTTGTTTCGCGCTCATAACTCAAGGCGAATTAGCTGCCCCCACCCCTACCTTCTTTCCTCGGTTTTCGCTGACGTCCGTTGGGCCGCGTTTTTAACGGGTCGAGCGAGCAAAGCCGTTTTGTGTAACCGAATTAATGCGATAGCCTTAATGCAAATTGTGAGAGTTCATCAACCGCGTGACGAAACTCGCAAGAACACCACCGATGCTTCGGGCTTACACGACTCCTTGGAACTTTTCCGTGGGATCAGACCGAGCTGGGGTTGATTGAAAGAGGGTGAGAGGTATCTCGTTTAGTAATCTTGTCTTTTGTCGGTGGCGGCGGTTGGTGGATGTCCTTCCGTCTGGCCCCGGTGGCTTAACTTCTAAAGGCAAACGTCGGGTCGGCAACTTGTCGCATTGTCAATGAATCTCCATTTTGTTTCTTTGATTTTGAAATGCCTCTCCGCAAGAACCGGGCGTTCTCGGACATTTCTATCGACTGCAAACCCTGCGGCTAAACAGGTGTATACGTCTTCATTAACCGCGTAAATATAATCGTCATTCACTTCTTTCATATCGAAATAAAATTTCTACATTTCTGTTTTGAATGCTGCAGCGATAAATTAAATGTAGCCGCAGAATAAATATAAATTCTTTGCCTCCTTCTTTGAAATTATTATAGAGAAAGAAATTCTATTTATTACAGCCGGGAAAAATATTATGCGGTAAGGGGTTGAAAAGAGAACCTGGTTGTTAAAAATAATATAATTTTTTCAATGTTTTTGTTGAGACATTATCAAGCTGTTTTAATAATCTGCATTGATGTCAAATAATAATTTCTTTGGGCAGTGTTATTTTCAAAATAGCATAATATCTATCGCTTAAAACATTGGAACCATCGACAGTGTCTATTTGAATGATTTTTATATGTCCATTTTGTGTGTACATGTACTCGCCTTCAATTACTTGGAAATCGTAATCATGTGGATTTTAATTTACACTCCCTTTACATGTATGATAAGCTTTTGATGAGTTGCACTATATCGAATTTCTATTTGAAACATGTGTGCTCCCGTTGATTAAAGCAAAAAGAATCGACTCTTTGAGCCGAGCTACTTCCTTATCATCGGAAAAAGCAACATTCGCTCACAGTTACACGAACCGCCTGCGAATGGGTCGATTTCTTGCTACCCCAACGAAAGACGCAGAGAAGCTGATGACAGAGTGCAAGACAAGAGACACTATGGCAGCGCTTTTCAATTTACTTTACGAGACGCTCCCTGAATCGAAAGGGATTTCTCGGTTTTATCGAGTCATAATGAAATGCGAGCCAGCGAATTACTCTAATAGGAAGCTCGAACGATCTTAGGGCCTTCTTCCTCCGACCCCTTCATCGTCGTTGTCGTCGTCCTGGTACCGGTTAATAGAACGTGGTTCTTGGCTCCTCGTGTTTTCTCTTTGTCGTCACACAGCGGTGTAAATAATCGTTTCCTACTGCCTGGCTCCGTTTGACAACCGTGGCTAAACACTCTTGGCTTCGTCGTTAAATATTTTAATTAAGTCACGTTCAGGGAACAAATGTTTTGCCGGCAGCGGAGTCTTGTTTGGAATATCGACGCCACGTTTCCCCGGGGACCTTCGGGATTCCTGGGTAAAATACCTCCTGCTTCCGAGACGACTGCGTCTGTCGTTCGTGTCGGGAGCGGCGGACAGGAGATTTTCTTTATTGAGCTGCGACGGGATTCTTACGATAGCCCGCGAACTGTTTGATTCAATCTTCATCTTGGATTGCAGAACACCATCACAAAAAAATTGCAATTCCTCCTGTATATCATCGTCAACGTGCGTACAGCACTGCTGAGAAGCCTTTTATAAGCCACAAATGTTCGGGACACCACCAATGAAATTAAATACAATCTATATACACTATTTTTGAGGTGGATCGTTTCAAAATCGTGTGGCTACGATAAAAGTGAACGATTGAGAAAAACAACTACACTACATTATCCTAGAAATGTTTGAGTCTGTCTGTAGACAATTTCTTGATTATTACGGTACGTTTTAAGGATTTTTTAAGTAGCTCGGAATGCTCGTTGATTTGAGGAAATACATTTGCATTCGGCGACTGGAGGTGTCGTCATCGATCAATCTCAAACACTTCAGCAGCATAGGTTCGGTTTATCTTTTCCCTCTGGTATTTGCACGTGGCTCATTTCACGACGGCCCATAGGGGCACCGTTTAAACGCGGACGTAAACCTGCGGGGCCGAAGCGGAACGACTGCCGGATCCTGTTTGCCGAACTTATTTTGGTTAAGTCACGTCTTCAAAACAAACCCCGGGCCGAGTGTGTATAGGATCGGGGCCGGGCGATAAGTCCGGTTTCGTGACGAGTACCGTTTCTTTGAGGAAAAGTCTCCTCGGAGACGATCTCCTCGCGGGCATGTTTTTCCTTTTAACGCGACGAAACGGAATGCACTGTAGAACTCCCGCAAAAGCAGCTTCGCCGGACCACGGAGACCGTTCCCTAGAAATATCGCAAGGAGTTTTAACCCGTACATCGCAGTCCGTAGCGGGAGAGTGGAACGTTCCACGCGCATTCAAAGCCGGCGTGATACACGCGCCAAGCCCGGAGGCGCATCCGTCTAAATTACCCGGCACTCGCGGCGCGAATAAATATTTGCCGAAACGCCGACAACCGGGCTCGTTTCCGCTTTTTAAATTGCCACGAAAATTCCCCGACTTTCCTCGCGCACCCTCTTTGTCGGGCGTCGACTTTCCCGCTTAAACCTCATACGTCCATTCTGTCAATTTGGTCCGCTTTTCACTAATTCTGGACAAGTGCTGTGCTTCTGTATTCTGTATTCAGACGCGCGAGGGTTCTCCCTTACAGCGGCAGTGAATCACCGTGGCGCTAGCCACTGAAATCCGGGCTAGAATATTTTGGAACTGTTCAACTAGTTGCCAGTTACCCAGTTTTTTTTTTATTTACCCCGGGGAACAATGTCTGGCGAAGTGGGTCACCCGTAAGACAAGAACAATCAGAGCCGTCCGCGGTTTAAAATCCCGTGTCGCCGAAGTAAGTCCTCGCATTTGCATGTAACGAGGCTCGATATTGCCGCGCGTTCTCCCGTCACGGTGAAACAATGGCGGCAAGCCCTTCGGGTACAATGGCTGGCAAAAATAATTCATATTCCGTATTATTGCGGGACGGGACGTTTAACGTTGATCGTCGCGCAAGAATCACGGGACGGAAAACAGCGCGGCGAGACCCGTATTAATTTAAATAACCATCATTAATCAAGCCCCGCCCCTCCCCTGCCCCTGCTGGGACACATTCTCCGGCCCTTGCAAATCTTCGCGGAACGAGAGAAGAACCGTCCTCTATTTTCTAAAGGACGCAATTCCGGAATCGGCCCACAATTTTCAACGCAATTACGATCCGGTAATCTTCTTTAAATCGGCGCCGCGTCCTTTGAGGGACAAGACAAACACTGCTAATTGCCGGATGAATGAAGTATGCCGCGTCGCGATATGCTCGCGTATACCGTATGCGTATCGCGTGCATCCTTTCCCGCCGTAACGCCGTCAATTACGGCGTTCTTGCTCCTTGCCCGACAATTAATTAAACATCACGCGGTTCAGACAATTCCCTGTCCCACGAATTCAGCTCTCGTGTGTGCTGCGACCAAGCCCGTGAACACCCCGACAGTTTCAGCCGGTTTTATCTCAGGAATTGTAGCGAGGGGTTATCGCGAATCGCCGCGGATTAATCGCCGGACCCAGATACTTTTGAAACCTCCCCCTGCCCGATCCGCAACAAAACAAGTTATCGCTGCAGATATATAGCGGTCGCAAACACGAACGACATTCCTCTTTCTCTCACTCTCACTCCGTCTCACTGTTCCGTTTTCGCTCCTCCAACTCGGGGCTTTTTACGCGCGCGCACGCACGTACGCTCGTAAAAGGGGTGGCTGGGCTCGCGGCGGCGTGGCGCGGCGTGGCCGCACAGCCAGCTGGAAATATCATTCCACGATTAGGGGCGCGTCGCGTTCCACGGCAAGCAGGGCGACGTCGCTTTAACTCGGCGTCACGGCACGGTATGGCAATGGGAAACGTTATTTCTCATGTTTTCGCGATACGTTAACAGAAAACACGAGAGTTTCTAGTACGTACATATTACCGGCCACCCCCGCAGCACACCCTCGGCCCCCAGGCGAACCGTGGCCTGGCTTGGCCTGGCCTGGCCTGGAATCTAATTGTTCGGATACACGCATTTCACCGAGCGCCACCGAGTACACACCCACACTATTCGTTCTCTCTCTCTCTCTCTCTCTCTCTCTCTCTCTGTCTCTCCCTCTCCCTCTCTCCGACGCCATCGCCGCACCGACCGGCGCGGCGTTCCGCTTTTCCCGTCGCGGCACGCACGTACGCGAACCACACCGACCGTCGAATTTTAAGCCCTTTGCATACCGGATTCCGACCGATTTGATGAAATGAATTATTAATTGATCGTTAAGCGCCGAAATTTTGTTCCGGCGCTCGCTCTGGGGAGCACCGACGCGGCGGCACGACCAGGCGTGTCATTCGAACGCGAGACGGAAGTTTGCTTGCGCCAGACCAACCCATAACTGCATCACGCTTCACGACCTACGCAACGCTTGCATTCGAACGAGTTACGGCAAAAAAACAGCTTTGCAAGTTATTTAAATAATTAGTCGTTCTGAGCTTTTCCCATTGGATCTTCTTCGTTTTTTTTTCTTTCAGGGGAAGGGTGAAACGAATTTTGTATCCCATATGAATATTCTACATTTGGGTATCTGTTAAACTTGGTATTTAGGATTTAGCTAAAAATTAAGTTTCCTCTGCACCGCTATCCCTTATACCTGGGTCCTCCTACCCCTCGGCCATCAATAAAAAGGACCGTCTTGTCGCTATACGCTGAACACGTTATTCTACCCTGATATAATATTTTCTACCCGAATCCTTGGCATTACTTTATTTTATAACCTTGTAGAATTTGAATTTCTTCAAATAATGTAATCTAAATTTGAAATTATGTATATGTCAAATACGCTGTTTTCCTATTGATCCTAATGTGTATGTCAAATACGCTGTATTTATATTAACCCAAATGTAAAGCTTCAAAACCCCCAAAGGGGAGTTACATTAAGCTCAATAAAAAAAATAACCTTGTAGAATAATCAACAGTATCATTCCATACCTGGTACCACTTATGCATTTTATTGTATTTATAATGTAAGAATGATTTAAAGAATCTTTTGTTACTTGCGATTTATAAGAAAGACATCAGCAAAAAGGTACTGTTTTCCTCGAACAATTTCAGATTACTGTTTCACATCGTCCAACTTTGGTAACGAGAACTCATTTAAAGCGATCCCCTAGTTTCCAGAAAAGTCGGACAGCAATAAATCTTTCCCCCTTTTGATGCTAATGCCCCTAGAAAGGGCGATCGTCAAGCTCTTATCATTGCAAAT
Organism: Lasioglossum morio; assembly: GCA_916610235.2. Taxonomy (NCBI): domain Eukaryota; kingdom Metazoa; phylum Arthropoda; class Insecta; order Hymenoptera; family Halictidae; genus Lasioglossum; species Lasioglossum morio. The sequence continues at coordinate 18,209,196 of OU744323.1, read as the reverse complement.
TAACATAATTACACGTAGTTGCGCGGCGTCGACTAGCAAAGTGATACCGTAGTTTCGGCGAGCGCAGCGGCTCGCGTTTATTTACTGTCGCGGAGCGATTTCTATTTACAGAAAACGACGATGACGAGGTTCCCGCGGCACCGGCGATGATTAATTTATGAAGCGGTTCGCGTTTCGTTGGAACGAAACCACCGTAATCGTTCGACGTCCGTACGTTCTGACGAATAGCCTCTGAAAACGGGGGGAAAAATGCGAGGTCCGCGCGATTAGATCCACTCGAACGATCGGTACGATGTGGTGTATCGTAACTGGAACACGAGTCGCGTTTTACATAATGCTTTATTAATAGTCCGTTTCGTCGCGAGCACCGCGACGATTGCGGCACGAAAGGAGAACGATCCTTGCCCGCCGTTTAAGGCTCGGCTAATTAGCTACTCACGCAAAACGGTGAATTACGATAACGCCGGGGTCCGGGTAGAAAGTTTCGATTGTGTTCACCCCGGGAAAGTTAATCCGGCGTGTTCGGTGTGTAGGAGCCTTTAGCCGAGTCCACGAACACACAGGTGGCCATGTGCCGGCGTGTGTACGGGCAGCTACGTACGTGCTCGTGCACCAGCACATGCGTCGGGGACACACGCTCATTATTCTGTACACGGGGTTTCGATCAAGCGCCACGAGCCACCGGGATTGTTTTAATGAAACCATTTCCTCCTCCCGTGTTCCGTTAACCTCGCCCCGGTGGCGACTCGGTCCGCCATCTTCCATGGTTTTCAAACCGTTTGCCGGTTTTTCCTCTTCTTTCTCCTCTCGCTTTCTTTCGCTCCTCGAGCCTCCCACGGGCTCGCCAAAGAAAACTCGCCGATTGATGGAGCAGATAATGGAGCTGCCAAGACCCACAGACGGTCACGTTCACGAAAAACGACAAGCCTGCTCGAAAGCTTGTCCCCGATTGAAACTCGCTGCTCGATAAAAACCAGGATACTTGATTGCACTTTGAACCGGGCGAGACGCAGCCGCGCGAATCGACGCATCATCCTGTCCGATTATTACCCTCGCCAGTGACGCGGAAGATTTTAAGTCTGATCGTCGATTAATTGGCACCCTTAATGCGAACGTTTAATTGGCAGCCGGTGCGGCGCTCGCTACCGATCCGGATGCAGTCTGACGACGTGAAATTTCGAACCGGATCGCTCACCCCTCGATGACTGTGGTTATCGTGTACTTTTCGATCGTGTACGCCACCTACTGATCGTGTTGTTTGATTTCGACGAGGCTGAACCGTTCTTGAGACAGTCTGATCTCGTTCGGAGAGACACCAACGATCTTATCAAGACAAATGAAATAATCCCATAGCCGTCCAGTGAAACAAAATTTGTTAAAATCGTGATTCGACACTCAACGCGTTAAGGGTACAGGCACACCTGTTCCTAGGCTATTTATCAGTGTCACCAATCTCCGTGTGGAAAAAAAGATTTTTGTGTGGTAACACTGATAAACATACATATATGTATCAGCCTAACGCTTCAGTTTTGCTATGTTTCCGCGGTTTTTTTTTTTTTATTAATACCTTTATTGCTATTAATAGATCCGAGTGGATTCAAGCCCTATATATTTTTATTGTTATGATTCCGCGTTGACAGTCCTGACTAAGAGCCATCTGGTCCAACTAGCTTAGTTAAAATTGACTCTAGATTTGCTATGGACTCTGGCTTCATGAACGGAATATGGGAAAATTGAATACAATCACGGGCATCTATTATTTGTCCTTATACGAGCATATTTTGAGCTGCACAAGGGTTCATTTGACAGAGGAAGGCTAATTGCACCGCGCTGTGCCCCCTCTTATGAGTCAAAAAAGTCTTTTTGTGACAGAAAACTATGTCCAAAATAGATCGAAAATCGAGAAAAAACATCCACAGATTGCGATGTATTTTTCTATCACAAAAAGACTTTTTTGACTCATAAGATGTGGCATAGCGCGGTGCAATTAACCTTCCTCTATCAAATGAACCCTTGTGCAGCACAAAATATGCTCGTACAAGGACAAATAATAGAAACCCATGTTTCGACATAAAATCTAGTAAGATTCTAGTTACTTCCTAGTTATGTCACGTGGTGTGTGTACCCCCTTAACAGTTTAAAACATTCAGGCGCGACATCCCTTAGGTGTAAAATCGACACGATAGCCGACCCGTAAAGAATGCATTAGAAATGAGATGAAAGGTTCGAGTGCTCGATACGAATCTGCTTTCTCGCAGCGAGATTGAATTTTCCGTCGGCTGGACGCGGGGGATCGGTCGGTGATCTTGGTGTCGTTACAGGCATCTTTCGGAAAAATTTCACGAGTAACGCGACACCGTATGCAACGGTGGATCGCGGTCATATTATTTGTTGGAGTATTGCGTGCGTCGAGGGTCTCGGTAATTGGATCTACGATCGAACCAGCAGTTTTCGCGATGACGAAATCCGATGCGAAGCCCGGATCCAGAAGCAGTTTCGTGGAGCGGCGCGCACCTGCCCCTTTTGACAGGTTACGATATCGCTGACGATAGAGCAACGTATTCGATGTGGCATTGCCATCGGGGTCGCAGGGAGCCCCGGTATGTGCAAGAGAACGCGTGTGTCCGCCGGCCAACGATATCTCGTATCGTCGCATACTCCGGCTTTAACGTACGAAAGGGACATCTATACCGGGATCGTGTTCCTCCCCCCCCCCCTGTTGCACAATCCACCCGTTGCATCCTCTCTCGGTTGCAACGTGCACGTTGCCGCGCCACGGTGGTACCGGATCGCCCAGAGTACTTTCGCAGATGACGCGATAAAACCCTCGAAGTCATCAATACTTTTCAGTGCGACGATTTGAATGAAATATCGTCGCTGCGGTCAGGAGCTCGCGACGATTCGTATTCGCGTCGCGATGTATCGGCCGTGGGGACCAAACCGATCGGATGCATGGACGGCCGAGCACGCCGGAATGCAATCGGAGAAAAACAAACGGGACGGCCGCGAGTTAATGACATTGTAATGAAAAAAGGATCGATTAGAGAATCTGGTCCGCGCACGAGACCGCTCCTTGGTATTCCGCCGGCGCAGCATTTTGAATTCATTCCGCAGAATCCTCCGTGGACCATTCGCTGCTCCGAGCGGGAAGATCGTCCCGTGGAATCGAATCGGAAAATTGGAGAACAGTTGCACCATTTTTCGAGATGTCCTAGGCATCTGTAGTTTACATAGCGATAACACAGGATTCTAGAACGATATAGACAATACATATAACATAAGTATATGTAATGAACATAATTATTGTATATATTGTAAATACATTTAAGTAAATTAATTTTAAGGAATGGGTCGAAGAACTGATCTCAATGAATAAGTAATGCGAATAGGGATTCGTTCATTGAGATATATCTTCGACAAAATGAGGCGAGAGGAAGGGTCACCATCGTCATCTGGTGCCCCTGGACCTGGGAGTTTACGGCACCCCCGGTACCTTTTCGAGGAGGTACATGGGTTCTACCGGTTCTCCCAGGTCCTTAAACAGAAATACTATAATTAGTTATTGAAAGTGGAATGCCAGTTGATGAAATTCGATATCATCGAACCTTGTTCCCGGAAAAAGTTAGATTCGGATATCACCTTGTTGGAAACGTGTTGAACAGTGGGGTGGACAATTTATCGAGCTGTTGTAGTCCCGATTGCTTAAGCACCGACATGTAACCGATGATTTGGCTGCACGGAGAAATGAGTAAATGTATCCGGTGATTGGGTTATACGGCCATGAACTGTCGATTAGCGGGCTTATTTAATCTCGATGAACACATCGACGCGTTATGATTATTCGCGTATTAATGGTCCCGGCCTAGGGGGAGGGGAAGCGAGAAAGAGTAGTTAGTCGACAGTGAGAATTAAACGGCCGATTCCGTGCGACCGGTCCAACCACTTTGCATCTTCGAAAATCGATTACGGGTCTGGCACGAGTGATTAACTTTAGGTTTAATGAGTCGCCAGGTTATTTTCCGAATTCGACGCTCCCGCGGTCCCGCGGTAATGAACCGATCGTACCTAATGTAGCGGTAATTAAATTTAAACGCAATACTAGTCGCCGGCACACTAAAACCCCGCGATTCGATCAAAGATATTAAATTAGGGGATTCCGGACTGTCCTCTATATCACCGACACCGAACGGATTCTATTGTTACACGCGGCCGCGATCGGATTCACCATCTTGCGATCCGTTGCATCAAATGCTCCCCCAAAATACGATAAAACAGCTTTTCGTTATTCCTTACGTGAACTATAATTTATTTCTACGAATTTATAACAGATTGTGAGTCGGTGTTATAATAATATAATTACATCATTATCAAATGAGACCCTCTTGCCCGGCAATTATGAGCTAATAAATAAAGATTGTTGCTCTAAAGCTGTGCAGACTTTGATAGGCCACTGAAACCTGAAGTTTCACATCGTCATTTAAGGAAGTACTCGAGGACCTAAGCTACTTGAACAATGTCCTCTGATACTCTATGCTTCTCTGCATGACAAAAATCAGGAGCATTATCCTGTTGACTTCACAGCAAATATATAATTCTCAATCAAAACTGTGTTATGCGTTTACCATTTCGTCTTTGAACTAACACGCTGCGGTCGTTTTCCGTTAACAGTTAATCAATCCTTATTCCATAGCACCTCGTTCGAAGCGCTATAGTAGCACGGCACGGTGGGAAATCGAAAATCGCGGAAAGCCATTTCGTGGAAGAATGATCGCGCGATAAAATCACCGCGGATCGGCGCGAACGTGAGCTTTTAAATCGTCGAGTTGCGCAGGATCGTGTTTGGCCGGTTCTAATGAAGAAATTACGCGGTGTAAACGAACGATTGGTCGGTCTGAAACGCGGCGGCGGCGGACGCTCGAAGCGATCGTTCGACAATTCCGTAAAAACGAGAACTATCGAGGCATCGTTTCCCGGCCGTTCGCGCCGCGATAGTTTCATATCGACGCGATATTGCCACAGTTACAACGATACGATGGGCACCGGCGATCGTACCTCGGCCCTCGAAGTGGCTATGCAAATTAACATGAGTTCTAGCGAACAAGATTGCCCGGAGAGCGAGAGAGAAACAGCACAGAACGAGGAGAGAGACTCGAAACGAGAACGCGTTCGCTCAGTAAGAAAAGGAACCAGTCGGAACGACAGCGCGAGGGCCCGGTAAAAGGAGAACTCCGTGAACTTCGTTCTCTCGCTCGATTAACAAACGCGATTTTTTTTCCCATCGGGCACGCGATATTTATGCTCGTGCAAAATAAGATATTAATAACGAGTGGTAGATCGACCGTGGCGATACACGACGTCGCTGCACGCACCTTTCCCGCTGGATCCCCGGTCCCATTTGCGTTGCCGTCTTGTATTTTCCGCTTCACGTTGCACTATTATACAGTAGGTATGCAAGCATTAACCATACAACATCGCAGTTGCGTCCGAAATGAGCTGTGTTACGCGAAGTGCTACTACATGAACGAAAGTAGTACGAAACACGAGGTCAGGTTCAACAAATTAGGGAATTTTTCATAATCTGCTTTTTCAGCATATTATAGTATAAAAAGTTTTGAGTTTCTATCTTAAACTGTATCTTTCTTTGAGAAAAAAAACTACAATTGTTTGACCAAGTTTATCTTGGTCATCCTCTAATAGAATAATTATTGGACATCTTCAAAATTCAAGTCATCAGAACTCAATCATCTTAGAAATCTTTTAAAAGAAGAAGTTCTGCAGCTGATTCGAATCATACATTTTCCAATAGGCATTTCACGTTGATAACTCTATTGCTTCTTTAGATGAAGATGCGAGATTAACACAGAGAAGAGTTCCCACGTCTTCATGACTTCGATGGGTCGTTTATTTCTTGCTGAACGAAAACCGCACGGCCAGAATACCGTAAGGCGGTGGAAGGGTTGGAACGACGATCTGCTTTAACTTGATCCACCTGGCCGACCGATTTTCATAATGTTCGCGCACTTGTAACTGAGCTATTCTCGCATTCCGTCCCGTTAATGGGGTCTTTAACCCCGCGTAGTTCACTGGTACACGCGGTACACCTGCTATTTCTATGCTGTGCGATGTTTATATAAGTTATCAAACTTTATGGTCTCGATCACAGAAACAGCTAATAAAATTCAGCTCTTTCCATTAGCACTTCGAGTGGTACGTCGTCTAAATTCACTTTTGACTTTGACCGAGTACTTAGACCAGGTTGAACCTACTTTGTGGGCCCTACAAAAGTTTTACAACAATTTTTAAAATATAAATAAATAAGATGCGTATGTATATGCGATTATCAATGTCTATAGAGTAAAAATCGTACTAAGTTCTGTCGAGTTTGATACTCTAGCATTTGTTAAAGATCCGCAGTCGAATAATCATGTACCTTAGAGAACAAAAATACCTAGTGATATAAATTATGTGATATTAGCGGCATGATTGATTATGATTATAGTCATACATTAGATCCAGTCTAGGTCTTTTACTTTCTCCCTCTTGTTTGTTTATTTTACGTCGCTTTTTCAACTGCTATGGTTATTAAGCGACGGGACCTACAGTTTTAAGGTGGGTTCCGAACCACCTTGGCACCACAGTTTAAATGGCACATGGAATATTTCCAGAGATATTTTACTTTCTCCAGATACGCACCGTGTGTGTTGACCAGATCGACCGACTGTCGAATTGCTGGAAGCGTGCGATTTAGTTCGCCGGACATTGATCCACAGTGTTCGCTATGTATTTTTATACTGAGTTATAATTGGCCTCTCGTTTCGTTCCCGATACAGCGAAGCAGGCCGGGAGTGCGGCGCGGAGGAAGCAAGCCAAAAAGTGGAGTTTTATGGTGACCCTCGAGGGATCCGGTCGCAAATTACTTTTTCGCGTATCCGCGAGCCGATCTTCCTTCGAAGGAGGAGGCTGGTCGCGCCGTTATTCCTGCGAGTAACTTGGCCAATAATTCACCGCGGCTCTATACGCGTACACAGTGTCCTCGCGTTAGACCGCCATCCACCAACGAGCCAATCGTCCGTGAAAGCAAATGTCTCGCGCGCGGGTTTCTCCGCGGTGCTCCGCCATTTTTCAGTGATCTTTATTCACGGGCATGGAAAATCAACCGGGTACCGCGCGATAAAGAACGGCACGTTGTAAAGCCGGTGTAACAAATTCGCTCTGGTGGATCGATTTGCACCGAGGGAAAAACAGTTTTATCAGACGAGGCCGCAGCATCCGAGAAGTACGACGCGTGAAGTAATCGCGCGGCGAGACCAATAAACCGGAGTTTCGCCGTAAAAAAGAGCGAATTAAATGAACGATTGGCGAGCGCGAGAAGCTGTCTCGAAAGTTTATGGGGGAACGTAATACCATCCCCGCGGTAAGTCATCACAATTGGATTGCTTGATTATGGCCGGAAAGAAAATCTACGTTTCATTGTTCGTGGGGACCGGCGTCTCCGGGAAACACGATCCGATCGTTAGACCGTCGGTTTTATTATTACATCGTTATGACTTGACAATGGCTTCGGTTTCGACGAGACTGCCGTCCAAGAAGTTCTTAACTAGCTGCGGGATCACACTGTACACTGTCCGGCTCGTTTCCTCCCTGGCTTCTTCTTTGAACTTTTATATCTCGCCTATTTTCCGCAAAATTCTGTCCACGGATTGTCTACTAACAATCCGAAACCGGGAACGAAGTCAACGGCCTTCTAGCGATTCAGCTCCGAAACTCGTAAATACCGAATACGTTTCATTCAGTTCTCTATTGACGGCACGCAACCTTGTCGCTTTCAATACATCTTAAAACTCCTTTTTATCCTTCGGAACTTTTATTCACAGGAACTCCTATGCCGAATGCGGATCGATATCTTTAAATTGGCAGTTAAAACATTATATTTTACAATATTATTTTCGTTTAATTAAATAAGCAGTATACATGTATTTAGCTACTTCAAAAAAAAATTAGTAAAAGCAATTGTTTCAAATTAGTACAAATCGAGAAACAATCGTTTGAAATACATTTTAATATTATTCGATAGTTCATTGATGTTCTATAAATGTTTAAGGTTGATTTTCTCAGGTATATCTGGGACAGAAATATTTTCGAGATGCGTCGATCAGACCCCATAAAAATATCTACCAAAAGATAAGAAGTTGAACAGAGTCTCTAGAGAGTTGGATCCAAGTGGACCAGACGACCATTGTCCGAGGGTTAAAGGTCGCTAACTTAATCCCGAGATTGCGGAAATTTATGCACTCATAAAATAAAGATCCCACGAAAGTTTAACACTAAAATGGGCAGGATAAAATCCCGAAAATAGTTAATTTTTTTTGGACAGAATACTCTCTAAAATTTACCACGCAAAATGCTCTCGTACGTAACAAGTTTTAACTAATAAACTGGCACCAGTTAGTTTCAAGATTGCATATTTATCATTTCAGTTTTTAAAATAATTTATATATACAGATGCGGAGTTTTCTTGAAAATGGTTCAAAACAGAACCAAAACGTCGAAATTATAATTCTGCAAAATTGCTAAATTTGTGTATTTGTGATCGAACCTGCAGCGCCGATATCATATAGAGCATATTTAAAATTATTAATCGTATCAGTAAACGGTCCTAAGCATCGTCAATTCTACAGCTACAAAAATCCTCCGTTGTCCGAGGGTTAAGGGGTTAACATCTCGGGACTTCGTATCGGAGTGCAGCGAGCGCAATCTTTCGCGTTGCGTATAGGTACGGTGGAGAAAATGCAGTCCTGCTAAATTGTATTCGGGCCAAGCGTCTGGCAAAAGGTTCGACAGCGTGCGGAATGGAAACGGTTTAAACGGAACGGTTGCCAAGTTGGTCAGAGTTTCGGCGTGGCGCATGGCGCTGAGAGTCGCTCGAAAATAGTTTTCGATCTTTGCACTTTGCCAGGGAAATGCCCGTTCTGGGTTGTTCGAAATTCCGACTGTGGACTGCTTATTCGACCATCAGCGACGCGATAATGGTAGATCGGTGGGGGGAGAGAGCCTGACGATTCGCTGATGTCACTGGCTGGACACAAACACGAGAGAAACGAGCGTCGCGTCGTTCGCCGGGTATAGGTCGTTTTGCGCTCACGCAGAAAACCTGTGACCAGTCGGACTCCTACTTGGACTCGGACTGGGTGCAAGGTAAATATTGTCTTTCGATATTTCTCCCAGTCTTACTTTCGGCGCATTACGCGCTGTTTGCTCGGACACTGAATAGATCCGGATGGAGATACACGGCAGCCGTGGAATACGACTGTACTAACAAGCATTTTAAGGGCTTATCGTGAACCGGCGTTCATTGTGCTCCGCTTTAAACACGGTAAGCAGAATCACTGTTATCTCTGTTCTCTTTGCTCAGCGCTAGCCAAATACCAATTAGAGCACCTCTGTTTTGACGAAGGGAACCCCTCGACTCGACAACATGCTATCGATTTTTCAAAACCGCTACGCTGTTAACCGGCGATCCTTCGTTAGACCGAATATTTAGAAAAGAAAATGTGCCACGAAGCTTGTTTGCGCGTTGCATCGTTCCCGGGAAAATGAGATTTGAAAGTAGAGCAGCGGGTTCAGCGCTACTAAACGCATCTACGGCGATGGAGCTTTTTCTTTTCGATTTAATAATCGGACGGTAGGATCGATACCGTGCTGACAGTGTGATATATGATGGCGTAACGTCATCAATACTTGCTACCAGTGGAATCATACAGGTACATGCAGGCTATATTAATATGTGTTAGCGGAGCCTTTAGACGAGGAGATTCACCTTGGCTCCGGTGATTCCAGGTCACGTGTGACCCATAACTTCACCGATCACTCGGATGAATTTGTAGAAAATTCCCATGATTGGAAAATGCTTGGTTCGAGAGCGATTTCGCAAGTTTCGAACGAGAATACTTTTCCACAAGTGTATAATAGTTTTACAATTACTTACTGAATTGTAAAAGGAGATTCGAAATGTGTCCTTTCGATTTCCAGTGTATTTCGAGCGTTAAAATATTATTTCGTTTCGTCTACAGGATTTTTTTCTTCAAAGTGTATCGACCCAGTCCAGTCCCTACACCGCAACGCACTCGTAACTAGTATTTGCGTACGAGTATGACAGGGCCGGGCGGCGCGCTTTTAGAATTCCAGCTCGTGGCAGAGGGAATCCGGAAAAGGCCGGAGGAGGTTGCACCCGGGGCAGATGTAGCGGAAAGTAATATTAATCTCTGCAATTGAGGTAATTCGTTCTCGGCGAAACGCATTAACAAGGATTTTTCGTGCTCGAATTTCCGTTTCTCCGCGGGGCAAACGAGACGAAAGAGAGACTGAGAGAATTGGAGAAAACATAGAAGAGGGAGAGAGAGGGCGGAGTTTTGCGCGTCTGATAGGCGGGTAAATGATTCCCGGGTACATTTGTAATCCGGACAAACAGTCAGCCGACCGAAATTCGCAAACGGGATCCGCCGGCCCATAATTTCAGGCATTACCACGCGAAATTTTCCTATCTTCCGAGATAAACGTGTTGCGTAGTTTAATGCGGCACTTGCTGCTAATTTCGCCGGAATTATTATAATTTCGTTCCGGTTATCACGCGGCGTAGGTTATTAGTCTGGGCTCGTTACGCCTGTATTCGCGACCCGGCTGTGATTCCCGATCGATCAGTATCTACGCGTAATCCCGATACGGGGATAGGGAACGGTCACGGAAATCCGGTTCGTCCTCCGTGGAGGCCGGGGCGCCACGACGACGATCGCCGAGCGATCGCTCGATCCCGTAATGAAAATTCCAGGCTGCATTGATATGCATCTACAAGATTCCGACTGCGCCTGGCGCGCACTCCGCGTTCATTTCGCGCGATTTCAAGACTTTCCGGCGGAATCTCGTAAAAGCGAATTCTTCGCGACCAGACACCGCCTGGTTCCCCTGCGCGCCTCTCGCTTGCACTCCCGTCGACTCTCTAAGAACACCTCTAAATCGTGAGAAAACGCTGGTTCACAGATATTCTGAAACGAATCTCGTTTGCCAACTGTTTCGAATACACTCCCGGGGTCGAGGATCCTTTTCGCAACGGAAGTCAGCGGGTGGCCGCCGTAACGAATCCTCTTCGGGTTCTGCCAAACGATTTCTTTGACCCGTATCCTCCACGATTCATAAAATTCTTTTTACTTTTTACTTCTTGTAAACTTTGAAAATCGGCCGTTTTGGACAAGTGGCGGCGATGAAGTACCGTTCAATCTGTATTTATCAATTTTTATTGGTCGTATTTTTCAGGTATGCTACACCCCTTATTTATCGATTTTCATTGATCGTATGTTTCAGAAGCGTTTACCCGTTATTCATCGATTTTCATTCATCGTATTTTTCAGGTACCTTCTTATCGATTTTCACATTATACATTACACATCCCACACTAGAGTTCTTTCTCCCTAGCTAACGGAACCTTCGTTTTCGTCACTCGCCGATTTATTTCCACTCCACGAGACTCATCGTCAGAGAGTGACCTTGGCAGTGGTGGAGTAGATTAAAGTCTGAATTAGAGGTTTGCTGGTCTAATTCATCGGGCCGGTGTGCAGGCGATGCAGAGTGCGCCGTAGAGTCGAAGTGGACGAATCGATCCTCGATGCCGGGCCGTGGGAATATCAATTCGTTTAAAAAATACGTTTGCAGAGTGCACATTTCGTTACGGCTGTTATATGGTTGTGTGTCGCGCTGTCCTCACGGTTTTCGGTTCGGTGCGTGGCGGGATAAAAAAAAAAGGGAGTGCGAGAGAAAGAGCGTGATAGAGAAGGTGGCGGTGTCTGTGTCCTAGCGGCACTTTCGCTCTCGGAATCCCATCCATTTCATCGGCGAATCGACTGCGGATCCGTTCGGAACGGTTTCGAGTGTCCGGCCGTGTGGCGTGTGTGTACACACGGCCGCACACTGCTCGCGCATGGAACGCGGACGCGTGTGTTTTCGGCGGTTGTTTTTGCAAATTCCGCATTCCACCGATACCGAATCCGATGAAACGCGCCCGTGACAAAACGCTCCGGGTATCGAGGGAGAAAAAACCGCTCGGCTGGATCTTGTCGGCGATCGGGACTCGGTGACAAATAATCGGCCGACAGCGACGATAATCGCTTGGACCCTGCGCTCGCGCGTCCACACTGACTTGTTCGCACATACGCGTGTATCGGCCCGGTAATAGCGGCGCGCTCGAGCGAGCAGTGAGCCTCTGTAATTTGCGCTCTAATTAGCTACACGATTCTGGGAATTAATTGAACCGAGTGTTGTCACGGACAGTATTTATATTAATAGCGGATAGCGGCACGACAACGCCGACTCGCGCCGCGCGCCGCGCGCCGACTCGCTCCACTCGAAAAGTATTTCGACGACGATTGCGCTGCCGGTTCGCGTATCCGAAATAATTGCGAACGGCTCCGATGAAAAAAAAACAAGGAGTCCACGGAGTGGGATTCGCGCGCACGCGCTATTATTCAATTCGGCGATAAATAACCGGCGATGATAATCGATGACCGATATAGCGTCGCACCGGTGCACCGAACCGGGGAGAGACTCTGTAATTTGTGCAGTAATTAGTCCATTCTAGATATTAATTGGACCGGGTATTGTCGCGGGAAGAATTTATAGTGACCGCCGCTTCGCATCATAATAACGTTGTAATGGTGATAAACATCGTTTTAAGGGAACGATCGCGCTGTGAATTATCGATCCCGTCAATCTCGTCGACGATTCGTTCACTGTTCCTTGCATGCGGTTATGTTACGTCGACTTCGCGGCTTTGTCGAGATAACGTTCGCGGTCCGGAGTAAGTTTTCGAACAGAACGCCAGATTCAAATCCTAAATTTACGGAGCCGACGCGCGTTGATTTTCTTCTGTGTTCGAGATTCAAATTTCCTGCTGAACCGACCGCTTTTCCAGAATTCCTTTTTCGTGTAATTGCGCGAGATTCCCACGGAATTAGATTTCACCCGGCCGACTTCGATTCGGAAAGTAGCTACCGTAACGTTGTCTACATAAGACAAAAAATGGACCGACTATTGTGCAAACCCATCGACGGTTTGTTTTTAACGTGTTTATTACTGAAACAGGGTCTGCGAAGCTCAATACAGATTTTGAAACGAACGCTTTTCTGAGAACACCGTTACGCTATGTTTGCAGTGTTTTGTTGTAATCATAATACCGAAATAAAAACTCGAACAGCATTTCCGTATTGAGTTTCGAATTCGAATAATCGATATTCAAAGTCCGCCTGTTGCACAGCTATCCGCGCGCTTTCAATAAGTAGAAACAGCGAACAATGGACAGACACGCTAGCGAAGCCCTATTCACTAGCACGCGAACGGAACCGAAATTCGAACAAAATTTTTCCGCAACACAAAGCGAACCACAAAAAGATTGCATCCTGCATTCCCCTCGTATTTTTTCATGTAATCCCTCTAGTCTTTGAGCTGTGTCATCATACATGTCGCGTGCTCTAACGTCCCAAACTGTGACTCACTATCACAACGTGAGTTTTATCCTTTTTCACAGTAAATATACAGTAGATGAAATCCTGTATTTCCTCCGTACAGTAAAAAAAGTATAATGAGTCTATTATTTTATGATGAATAATGATTTTATTCAATCCGAATTTTCATGAACTTATTGTAACTTGTTTTACTGTACACAAAAGAACTAACAATAAATGAATTATATGTTGATAACAGATTTCGGACGTTTGACATTTGTCATTTTTAACTACAGCAAATCAAGAAACATTGTAGGCGTAGATACGATCCATGATAAGTGGCAAGAAAGCTGGTCTATTTTTGCGCCATTGATCAGGAAGAAGTGGCGATGCTAAAAGAAGAAAAAGTCGGAGGTGACTGAAAATGTACAACCCTGAAGACGTCGAAGTTCGCCAAAATAATATGACCTTAGGATCTGCACAGTGTTACGTCTATATATTTACATACATAGAAATCTAATGAATAGTAATGTTCATAGGTTCCATTTACGGTCCGGGGTACAGAATATTCAACAACACTGACCTTTTCCTGCGAAGACTAAACCGTTCTATAATAACGATTGAAAGATCAAAGTCAAGTGACGCGCGCGTAACTATCTCGGTCTAAAATTACTCGGCACGATGCTCGACTTCGAGGCACCGATTAGGCGTGTGAAACTACTTCGCTATATGTAACCAATTTCCGGATGGTGACCGTGTCTGGTCGATTAGGGAACTTCCTTGAAACGCGAAAGAATCTGCAGCTCGTCCTCGCCGGAAACCAAACCTGATCTTCAGCAGTCCGGTCTCGTTCGATCGGGCCCGCGTCATTCGTATCTCCGGCGATCTCTTTACAATGTCTCGGGGCCCGGGGCCTGAGGGCAGTCCCAATTTCATCCAATTATAACGACACCATGGCCCGGAATCCCTGGCCAAGGCTATCGAAAATCCGCCGCCGCCGCCGCCGCCGCCGCCGGGCAACGAGGCTTCCCAGCTGGTATTTTTCCGAGCTAATAGACCGTGTGATCAGGTTTGGCAGGATTGGATATATAACGCGGATAAATTGAAATTAAGTGCGCATCCAGCGAGGAAGCCGCGCACGCCGACGTTACCGCACGGTGTATTATTTGATTTTTTTCCTCGTCGGATTCGGGCGCAGCGAGTTGCGTCGCGTTTCGATTGGCCGCGAGACCGCCATTCTATCCAATTATGGCGATACGCGCCGCGTCCCGACCCGGCCCGGATATCAATAATACACCGACACTCGATCAAATTTACAGTAGCACGCGCGTTGAAAAGCGCGCGCACGCGAGGAGGTGGTAAGGGGGTGGTGGATCGCGGCGGTTCGGAATTTTTTAAACGTTTTTTGACTAATAGACCGGGATCACGGGCGACGTGCCAATTCGTCGCTCGGTTTTCAACCGTGTACCCGTCGAATGACGTCGTTGAACCGACGCGCGGCGCGCAGAGCGGAGCGGCGCGTTTCTATGGGAGGCATTCGGAGCTCGGACCGCAGCGTTTGGTAAATTTGGCCACCCAGAGGTAAAGCAACGGTAATAAATGAGCGGCGAGCGCGCTGCCAGCGTGCCCGCTTCCAGGTCCAATTTCCCAGGAGGGTACACCGGGCAAAACCGCAGCCTAAAAACAATATCCTACTGGTACGGGCCAGTGACAGTGCCCGATAGGCGGCTATACCGCCGCGATAACTTATCGCCGTCCATCTAACATCCAAAAAGGTAATAACCTCCGTGACGGCAGCCGGCTGCCGCAAAAACCGGCGCCGTGATTTCGGAGATCGACGAGCCGATCCGACGATCGCCGAAGAAAAACACGACGGTTATGGCCGACGGAAATCGAACTTCGTTTCCGGAGACTTCGATCGCGTTCGCTTCACCCTTGCACGTTCCTCGTATATACTGGCGCAAATAGTATCAGGAAAATACTGTAGCAACTTATGATTTACGTTCTGGCAAAGTTGTGTTTCATTTGCAGTAGGTGTACAAATATATTCACACGAATTTATAATTATACACGCGTTGTGACACGGTAACACTTTGCACTCGAATCTTGAATCGTGTCTAGATGATTTTTGGAAAGACAAAAGAACTAGTCGAAGTCGTGCAACCACCTATTCCAATACTGTTCGTAAGAGATACTTTTGAAAGCGATTGTTCGAGCGTTACCGCGCCCTCCCGAGCAAGCCCAGGGACGAGTTAGGGTGCCCCCGCAGGAATTATCATGCAATCGTGGAGAAATCTTCGGAGTTTTATTTGGCCGTGCCGTCTCGTCAACTCCTCGAGTTTTCCACTTGTGTGTACCGGCAAGTTCTCTCGAAAAATTCCAACGGCAAGTCAAGCGTGTGTTCGTACAGTTTCCGTCTCGCGACATTCGAGGCTGTAGTAACCGAGCGTTTCTTAGGAGAGAAGAGGGATGGAAACGCTTCAGATGGGGGTTAAGCTAGGAGGAAGGCAAAGAAAGAAAGAGAGAGAGAGAGAGAGAGAGAGAGAGAGAGAGAGAGAGAATCCGAAGATGCACGTCGAAAGAGCGGTGAATTCTGGAGGGTTTGTCGATTTACTACTCGAAGATAGATAGTTTACTCGAAGTCTGAGCACGAAATGATTTCGGAGCTACGGGTGCGGCAAGCACTTGCCCCTTCTATCTATTCCGACCCCTGTTTTCCTCCACTCTCTCCTCATCTCTCAGTCTCCTTCTTCTCTCTCTTTCTCGCTTCTTCATTGGGAGCGCTCCATCAATGTGGACGTCTACCGCCCCCTTCTTTCCTCTGAAAGCAGTCGAGTTCCCCGCGAGCAAAGAGCCACTGCGGACATTGGGTTGTATTTCATAAAGTGAGAAGCCAAGTTCAGGCTCGGGCTCGGAACTTCGCCGAGGTCCGACCAGGACGAACACTTTAATACAAGTTTTCCATTCAGACCGAGGGGACCCTCGGCTCCCTGTTTCTCTCGCGGAGTGTTAGTTTATTAACTAGCAAAGAGAAACCGGCGCCGCCAGCCGAGACACGCGAGCGTGCAAACGCTGCCAGCGTGGTCCGGCACTCGCGCGACCACCGAGAGCCGGCAAAAACCACGCTGAAACCGAGCCCGTGTCGAGGGAAGACGTTACGCGACACCCTCGCGAAACTGTTATTTACGAGTGCAACCGGCTACCCAGGCTGCAGCGTGCGCGATGCAACTCGCTCGCTCCCCGGAAAACCTAAAAACCCGGCACCGGTGATCTCGTTGTTTCTAATTTCGCTCTGAATTCTTCTCGTTCCGAGTCCTCTATTTTATAATTATGGCCTCTACAAAGATGTCTCTGTAAAAATTACTAATACGTTATCTGCCGAATATCTACCCCCAAAATTTCCACAAAATCGTAGCGCGCGTAATGTCGACGGCTTTCCAGTTAAAAATTCTGAAGTATGTAAATCATCGTATCCAGAGTAACCGAACGTCCACGTCCATTAACCTGAAAAAATTGCGCGGAGGAATTTGATTTGTCGCTCGATTGACTCCGTTTTTCTAAATTAAGCACGGTTATAGAGAGACCTCATTTACCCAAGTAATTCAAATTCCAATCGCCCCATATTCGCGTTTTCCATGTTCACTATTGATTCCGAATCGTTGAAATGTTAGATATTAGCGCCGTCCTTCCATCCATATACGGTTCTTAATATGCGAAACATCCGCAAACGAAATGAAACTTGTTTGACGCTATTCCAGCACATTTCATGCGGAATTCTGCCCGATGTATACGTCGGTCCAATCAGCGTTTAATCACTTTCCACGTTAATTTATCTCCTCGAACAAATTCGAAGTTCACAAAGCGATCCGGGGCAAAAGTATTACGATCGAGATACGGAACCAGCGACGATTCTGATGTGTAATAAACGAACATGAATTTCCTGAGAGGTGAAATATACGTGTATCATGGGTGACCTTATTCCACTATTCTGCTAACATTATGATAAAGAGGACGAGTGAATTAACGAGATTAACCCTCGATAAATACCTTCTCGCTCTAATTTCTATATCTCTTCTATATTTCCACGTTCCATGGAACAATTTATAGTTTCATAGATAATTTACTGTCTGCAGACTATTTATAGTTATCGTACGATTATCTTACGACCTAATAATTTTACCAAATTTTGTCAGACGAATTTAGCGAAACTACTCGTAGAGCCTGAGGCACAGTTGTACAAGGTTCCGATAACTTTTTAAATATAATACTATACGATTTGAACTTGTTTGGGAAGCTAGAGCGATTGGTTTGCTACAGGATGTGAAACAAAATTTTGTCAAAAATAGCAATTGATCGGAATTGTAGACAAAATACTAAAAGTTGCATTTCACAACTTTTTTATGTGGACTTATATTGACAATTTAAGAACTGCGTTTTGTAGATCTGCGTCAGTTAATCATATTCTGAAAAATTTGTTAAAATTGGGTGACGTTGCAATGAGCTAGAAACGTTTAAAGATGGTAAAAATAGCAGATTTTCACGATTTTCGGCCTATAACTGCAGTAAATCTTCGGATTCTTACATCTTTCAATGCCTGTCGTTTTTTTCCGCATCAACCGAATTCGACAAAATTTTCACAGTGCATAGAAACGACACAGATCTACAAAACGCAGTTCTTAAATTATCAATATAAGCCCACATAAACAAGTTGTAAAATGCAACTTTTAGTGTCTTTTCTACAATTCCGTTCAATTGCTATTTTTGACAAAATTTTGTTTCACATCCTGTAGAAAACTAATTGCTCTAGCTTCCCAAAAAAATTAAAATCTTATAGTACAATATTAAAAAAGTTCTCGTCTTTTTAAGAGTGTCCGAATATCATTGGGAGTCACTGTATCTCTGAAATGAAGATGCTCTCGCAGGGATGTCTGCTTGAAATGATCGCGGAACGTCCGCGTAGATTGTAATTTCAGGCGAGCTCGGCACGCGCAGCGGGATAACCAGCGACCACTCATTACTAGTTAGATGTACAGGCGTAGAAAAACGCTGCGATAATTACCTGGCAGTGTCCAGGTAATGAAAAATTATTGGCAATAATTATTCGCGGTCGTTGGATGCCAGCGTTCCACGCTTTTACCGCCGGCTTTCGGAACTCGCCCGATGTTCGACGTGCGCGGAAGAATTCTAATCAAATACCGGGGAGAGTGGAGCAATTAACCATTTCTCAATGTTTCGAAAACACGTTGGCTCACCCCAGGCTGTTCCTCGCGCGTCTACTCCCTCGCCTTTCTATCCCTGTTCGAGCTCTATCGCTCTCGGTTCGTTCTCGCGCGCCTTGCCGGCACGTTTCACGAGCTTGCATAATTAAGGCACATAATTTCTTGAACCGTTAAGGAATTACTGCAGATACTCTGGCCCGACCGTTGGCTTCTTTTCTTGAACTGGTTCATCGGTATATTATCCAGCCGGCGAGCCGCCCGCGGTGAGCGAAAGCTAAGGGAGGTTTAGACATTTTTCTACCTTACACCGAGAAACCTGTTCTTATTTCGCGTTTACGTGCACTGCGTGCGCGTTCTCTCTCTATCTATCTATCTTTTCTCTCGCTTTCTCTCTCTCTATCTCGGGTGTCGTTCGAGTTCACTGCCTTCGGCGCTCGTACTCGTCCCTCGCATGCATTACTCCGCTAATTATCTTCCATACGATGGAATCGTTATTGCCACACTCGCGTGGAATTCGCTGACGCGGCTTCGCTGACGCTAATGGACGCACACCTGGTCAAATAAATGTAGTCGATTCGAGGGAACGCTGGGGTGCCCGACGACAGCCTTCCTCGAACCAATAGAAAAATACCCTGTTGCTGCACTCTGATTCATCGGAATGTATCCCACATGGGGCTGACCGTGCAGAGACAAAAATAGCTGTAACTTTTTTATTTCTTGTACGAATGAAACAGTATTCTAGCGAAACAAGTGCACCATCTTGTTGTTCCCATTAAACGTTTGCAATTATCCGGAGCAATTGTCCACGACGTCTCGTGACAATAATTCTCTGGAAAAAAATAATCATTTACAAGAGATACAATGTAACGCGATTCGGATTATGAAATCACAGCAAATAATTAATAGAAGGTATATTAATCGTCCGGATTTCATCGAGGACGGAAATTTCCAGTCTCACTGCGTTGTCATAGATGTGCAATCCTATTAACGACTGAGCCGGTCTTACTAAAGATCGAGATTTCCCGGAGACCCTCTTTTCTCGTCGCTTTCTTCTCCTCCCTGGCAATTGCTTCCCTCCGCGAGGATAAAATATCGAGCACAAGTTAGCCACTCGTGATCCGATCGATTACTCGTACACTTGAAAAAGTTCGGAGAATACAATTCTCCAGCTCGCCTTTTATTTTCCAAAATGAAATGAATAAACAATACGATAAAATAAAGAAGAATGAAAAAGAATGGCGGAAACGCTTCTTCGGCGGTCTCGTTAGCGCAACGAACCTTTTTCAACGGTGAGGGAGAACATCGAGTTCTTGTCCCGGAAGAAATAAATTCTTGATCAAATATATCTCGGGGAACGATCTTTGCTTTTCTCTAACGGTTTTGATGAATCAATCCGGTGAAAACAAGTCTCGCAATCTTCTTACAGCGTTTTTACCCGATTCCATATTTCATCGTTCTCTTGTTCCAGACGTCGCGGGACTGTGCGCCCGCTCGATTCCTATCTCTCTTGAACCATCGGGCTTAAATCTTCCTTTTATTTCTGTTGCGCCGTGTGACAACCGAATGGGCTATACCGTTTTTACACGCGGAACACAGTAATCCAGCGAAATGATTCAGTATTAAATCACCCGGTGGTTTCTTCGCGGCGATTCGCTGTTACTAGAATTCTCGTCGTCGCGGAATTCTCTCCCTCTCTCCCTCTCTCCCTCCATCCCCGGCCGATTCTAAAAAACCGACGCTATCTCCTGGATCGATCAAAAATGAATTAGGGTCCTCCTGCGGCCGATTCGACTCGAATACGCTTCCGCCTCATTTTTCTCTCCGCCGCCGTGCTCCTTCGACACCCGGGCAATATTTCATCCGCGGTTATTCTCAAATGTCTATTAACGATGTCATCATAAATTTGTCTTCTATTTCGTCGGTAATAACCGTACATCATCGTTGAAACGCAATGAGGAAAACAGTGTCGTAAAATTTGCGGTCTCGCCTCGCCTAACCTCGCTTTGCGGAACTCATTTTCTGTTATGTTAAATTCAAGGAAACACGACCTCGCACCCTCACATGCATCAGTCACGTACTCCGATACAGTTTCACTCTTTGACGCTCGTTCCCTTTCAAAAACGATGATGCAAGAATTCATTCCGTTAGTTTAGTTTCCTTCTTGCACTACCTTAACGTTCAATACCTCAAAAACGTAATTCCAGTATGATTTAGCTCATCTCGAAATTTCTTCTGCGATTATATCTCTGATATTTGCAAAACTCGAATATTGAGACTCAAAATGCCGCAATTCTGTTATATTTTAATATTTTCTATCCATTCCAATACAAATTGAGAATATACATATTAGGATGTTTGGATACTACACGATCAAAGGAACAGGCTTTCCTGTCTATCGACATCAACAAAATAAAATTTTATTTCCATTTAAAGGAGATTAACAAGATACATATTTAGAAGATTCTGAACGAAATGCGGTGTAAGCACCGCAATGTTCCTCCATTAAAAATCACAGAAGTTTCGCGCAACTATATCGAGACCATTGATTTCGTTCTGTGATTAGATAACCTCGTCCCATTTAGCTTCGTTGTGAAATCATTCGAAATACTAATTTAGCTAATTCGTAGCCGGTGCGATTCGTTATGTCCAGTTTCTCCGAGCACACGTCTCGTTTCCCAATCTTCGTAATTATCCAATCCATTTGCCGCGTTAATTGGAGATGCTAAACGTTATACACCATGTCATCTGAATCGTTAGTGTCTCAGTGAAAGCTGCTCCCGGTTTTAATCACGTGTAACTACACGCCGACGGGCGCGTGTACACGTTTCACCGGTACACGCGAGTGTCATATTCATAATCTGTCCGGTACGATTTCTCGACGACGACGGTACGTGGCCCCAATTTTATATCCCGGCTCAGCCATCGGAGAGCGAATCTCTCTTTGTTCCTCGTGCAAGTGCCCTCATTCAGCTCTATTTCTCGCTGACTAATGACATTAACTTGCACCCGCCAGTTATAGATCGGTACTAATTATTCTTGGTGCTCGTAGACGCAGCTCCCTCGCGACGAAAAGGTTGTCGGTCAAACGAAATATGCAACTCGTCCACTTAAAATACATTTACCTGCCGTGATTCCGCAATATTTTATGACCCAGCTGAATTTCTCGCTCCCATAGAAATGCATATTTTATAAAAATATACGATAATTATTAGTAACAGTTTTACTCCCGTTTTCTCGACGATTCGAATCTACTTGTCCCGTGCTTTGATATTTAAAATAATTTCAAATATACGATTTTACTCGAATTTTCGTATAAAAGTCGCCTGGGAGTACAACAAACCAACTCAAAAATTCACAAATATACAATTGAACTTCCTTATTCGAAGTAAATTCAAGATTTCAAATAAAGCGACTGGAATCGACGTTGCTGATCTTCCAGGTTCCCTTTGACGCACAAAGCGAACAGACTTGAAAAATTCGTGTAAGTATATTCGATGCCTGGCAGCCGTACCTTACCATGAAAATTTTCAAGGATTTTCACCAGACAGAAGCAACATCCACTGGCCGTCAGAACGCCTTCCACCGCTGAAGCATCGTGAGAACTCTGGCAGAGAACGCGAACCGGGATACAGGTCTCTCGGAAAATTTCCCTGGCCGATTTCTAGATTCCCAGAGAATTTATTGCGGAGCCACTGGGCGATCGTCTTGCCCGCCATTGCCGCCGAAACGTCTTATCGTTGGTCCCAGTTCAGCGGAAAATGAGGGAAACCGTCGGTGAATAGGGAGAACAAACGAAGATGCGAGCCATGAATGAGCATCAGAGAAAAAGCGCAAGGGATGATGCGTAAGAGGAAGGAAAAGAAGCAGTGTAACGGGGAGAGAGAACAGTGAGTTGGTACGGATTGTAGAGGTGCAGCGAATGAGGGAGAAGGAAGAAAGGGAGGGAGTCTGGAGAAATCTTTTAAGAGATGCGACGCTTTAAGGACGTATTAAAAATGGCAGGCGGTGGAGAGGCCCGAGGTGCAGCCTGCAGTTTACTGTGGTATAAATTAGACTCGCTGTTCCAGCATAATCTGATATATTAACGAGTCAAACCTCGGTTCTGTGCGCCCTCTCCCCGGCGTTCTCGCGCGAGAGAGTGGGAGAAAGAGAGAGAGAGAGAGAGAGAGAGAGAGAGAGAGAGAGAGAGAGAGAGAGAGAGAGAGAGAGAAGCTCGGTGAGTCGGTTCAGGTGAAAAGAGAGCGGGAAAAACGAACGGAGAGAGAGAACAAGAGAGGAGCGAGAGGAGTTCGTAAGGCTGCGGAGGGGCGGGAGGGAAGCCCGCGGGACGTATCGTCGATTTTTACTTGCTTAGTATCTCGGTTATAGTCTCGCAGTTTTTACGGTCCGACGATCTCGCCGGGCTTAACGCCGTAATTGAAATTGTGGCCTTGCTTATCGGCCTGTCGTAACACTGAGAAATGGATCTTTATTAGGGAGCCGCGCCGGGCTCAGAAGTGTGCGCCGAGATGAAGGGCTCTGAGAATATTCGTTGGCTGCGAAACAGAGAGAGAGAGAGAGAGAGAGAGAGAAAGAGAGACAAAGAGCTGAGGGGTGGGCGAGGGGGGTCACAGATGGAAATGGGGATTAAGATAAAGAGGGAGGAAGGGGGCTTCGACAGAAACAAAATGATATCGAGTACGCCGAGCGAGGAGGGAATCGACTACGCGCAGACTTAAATACTCCGCTTTACAGCGCTCGCCTCGGGCTACGCTCGCCCGGTCGTGGGCGTCTCGATCTTTTAAGCGAGACGCGAGCTCCTCCGAGGAAACACCGACTCCTGAAGTTACCTGGGAATTATCGAAAATCTGGTGCCATTCTGTTGCTCTAGAAGTTCTGATTTTGTGTTGGCTGATTTGCCAGGGTTAGAGAATATTTGCTTTTATTCTTTTCTTATAATCGACATACGAGGTATGCTACCAGTCAATAATGAAGTTGGTTATTTAAAGGTCATACCCAATTTCAATCAGTCAGTTTTTCATCGACTTTTGTTCATGTGGGATCTGAAAGCGAACCTTGAGACGATATGTTCTTTTTTCTCTTCTCATTCTTCTTTCTCGGTTCTAATCCAGCAAACGCAGCGGCCGTCGACCGGACGAGGAGGTTGCGTCTAATTAACGGTATTATGAATTACAACGAAATAGTCATTACCAGGACAAGACGAAAAAAAAGAGCGGAGGAGACGCACGTAATTACCGGTGCGCCGTAAACAGATTACGTGGGGAGGTCGATGAGAATTTACTTTCGAGTCGGGCGAACGATGATCGGCGAATGGCGATGAAGATTGCGTAAAAGCGTGACGCTCGCTAGTAATGAGAAAGAAGCCGCCTCATTATGATTTATTTGTCGCGGTCAATTAGAGCGGTCGGTCGGTCCGCTCGGCTCCGCTCGGCACACCGAGCCGGTCAACGATGGAAGAGAGAAGGAGAAGAAGGCGATGAAGGAATTACGTGGACTCTCGTAAAACAGCTTAACGGTCTCTCGGGATAGTATCGAGTGCGAGTTAAGTGGGAAAAAAAATTGCTACGCCTGAACGGAGAGACGCGTTTTTCTCGGCTGCCTCTGATAATTCGTCGAAGCACTCGTTGCCCCGACCTTTCATGCCCCTCTTCCTCTCCTCCGTGGGCTTTGTTCGCTCTCAGTCTTCCTCCTGATTAACTTACGTCTAAATCAGGCCAGCCCCAGCCGAGAAAATCCTGACTACTTCGCAACTGCCCACCGACAAGGGTCGTACTCGCAATTGTTCCCGTATTTACGATCGCCTTGCAATTATAACCGCGATTTTATTTCCGTTTCACCGTTAATATTCCGTCTCGTTTAAACAAACGCGCGAACAAACGTCCGATTACACGATCGCGCGATTATTATGCGTTTGTCGCGCGATTTATACGGTCGATTGATAACAATAATCGACGCGGTTGACCGACGTCGATCGTCGATTTTCCGAATTCCGAGGAAAAAATGCCACGCGCACCTCTTCGACAATTTACTCGGGAATAATGATCTACCGCTCTCTACGGTGCGGTGTCTCGCTTCGACCGTATCAGCTTCATACATCGTTAGGTATACCTTGTCCCTAATTATAAGTCTCATTAATGAAGATTGATTTCGAATTCAACGCCCGTAATAAACACCCGATTGTACAGCGGGCGCCGCGTAATCACGGATACCCTGACGCTCGGAGGGCAGGCTATTAATTCTTATTAAAAATCGTTAGCGGAAGCGTCTACCGTCTCGTCGGAAAGCTCAATTTGTTAATCACGAGACTGGCTCGAGCGGTGATCCGTGAATCGCGTTTCTCGCAGACGCCGCGACGCCACAACTCAACCGAGGATGGTAACTATGCACCTCGGTGTGACTTGCAGAGTCCAACTTTTCATGCGCATCCTGCGGCACTGACACGCATCAGTCTATCGGCACGCTTGACTCGGCAAGGAATCTTGTAGCAACATTCTAAAACTTCCTAACACATTGACTGCCGCGTCATTCGTATATGGGTCACACACAGTGGCTACAAAAAATATTTTATGATTTTTGAAAAATTATTGACATGTTGAGGCTCTTCTAAAGCTCTACTCTCATAATACGTCATTCGTTGTTTTTTAACACGTTCGTCGCCACGTCACCCATATCTGGGTGACAGGTATGCTTCCGTGGGGGCCCCGTCACCCAAATATGAGTGACGCTCTTCTTGTTCGAGTTAATTAAATATAGGTTATTATATATAGGATATACAACATAAAAATATTAAAAACACATTATACCGTTCTGCGTACCGACGGTAGAATTTGGGCCCGCGGGAAACTTAGCCGAATTACGCTGGGCGACCAACGTGTTAAAGATGCTTTTGCCTGGCATGACGGTTGAAAAACAGAAGACAGAAAATTCTTTCATGATTTATCCATTATCTCAGTTTTCATGTCGAGGGACTCGCATTGATTGGCGTCTGAGCCCTCCGTACACACCGACCATCGTCCTGTTATTTTCTCGACTTACCGTTTCTTGACGAAATTAAGTTAAAAGTGAGTGACTCCGTAATAATGGCGCGCACGGTAATCGTTCTGTGACCAATGTAATGCGGCTGAGAACCGCGATATTAAATCCTGATTGGCCGAATGAAAATTCCCACAGGGTCCGGGGACCGATGCGAGTAGGCCAACCGATGATGGGAACCGGCTGGAAGGAACTGAGGAGAGAGAATGAGACGGATGAAGGAGCCGGCAGAAGGGGGAAGAGAGAAAGTGTCTTTCAGTGAATCGCAAGTAGAGGAAAGGGAACGATAAAATCTGTCGTTTCTATTCCGTTCGAGGCGGCGCGGCGTGGCGGCGGCGCCGCGACGGGATAACGACCGTGCATTGTCCGGCGTCGCCAGTCTGATTGGTGCATTTCCGCAGGTGCAACAAGGCGCGACACGAAACGTAACGAGAGCCTTTTCGACGAATGTCCCGGCTTCACTTTTATTCCGAGGCCTGGCCGAGCAGCTCGCGAGGCCTCTTACGTATGTATCGTAAGCATCGGCGTGCGGCGCGTAAGCGCACGGAAATACTCGTTAACGTCACTTCTCGTCGCTGTCGTAATTCAAACCGCTCTCCGGCTTCTTCTTCTTCTTGTCCTCCTCCTCCCCCTCCCATCTCTTCCCGTGGCTCTGTTCCCCCTCGCGCACGGTGCCCCGCGTACGCATTCTCGTCCCCCGCTATCGTTTTGCGTGGCACGGACAACGAAACCGCGACCGACTGTACCAACGAAAGGGGGACAAAACATTCCACGCCATTTACATACCTTTCTTACGCTATCTCCATGAGCCTTCCCAGTTATCGTATTAGTCTACTCGAGTCCCACCGTCTTCTGGGCCCCCGGTCGAGGACCTCGGCTAATCGGACTTTATCTCCGATGCAAATTGAGCCTCGTACGAACACTTTATATAGAAAGAATCTTCGTCGATAACGGAGAAAGCCAATTGCTGGCGATCGCCTTCCTCCTTGCTACAGCTCTATTTATTACGATATTTCTCCAAAAAATGTTTCAAAACACGAACCAAAGCTTTCCACATTCTTCTGCAAGTTCAATTTTGCTCCCTGCTGCAAAGTGATCACCCATGTTCTCAGACAAACGCTCCACAGACTTTGCCACGCTTTTGCCAAACATTCGAGATCCTTTCTACTGTATCGAAGAGGGAAGAACGGTGAAGAATCGATCGCTACAGGATACATCAAGGTATCTTCAAAAATGTTTCTCGATTTGTAGCAACGGTTTCTCAAGATTGTTTCCAACTTCAACAGTAACCTAGGTTTGGGTTACACAATAGTCTGAAGTTTGATGCGGTTGTATGTATGGTGGACCACTAGGATTGATATTATTATGTATGATATTAGTATGTCTTATATGTAATACATGTGCTAAAACAATCTATGTTTTATATTCAAAGTATCCACCCTTCACGCAAAAATGTCTCTGAAAAAGATCCATTCGGGATCGAAACGTTAGAAACATGAATTAATTGCACATTTGTTGTTTTTTGTTCTATAAATGATCGAACCTGGCGCCGATATCATCAATTTATTTTTTATCCACCCTTCAGCCGTGAATTCTCAGGCAGACGCTCTACTGTTGCCATGATTTCTCGAAGCGTCTCGAGTCCTTACCACAATCGTATGATCGTTACCAGATACGGTTAATCATGAATGATCTCATCGGCGGAGCTAAAACGAAGACGAAAGAGCGGCGAGGAGTCGGTTGCTCCCGTTTCCGAGATACATCAAGGTCTATTCAGCGGCGCTTCAGAGCGAAGGTTGCGCGCATTGGCGAATATTACGACCGGACAATGGGACGGGCGGATTCACGAGCATAGGGGAGCGAGGCCTTGTCTCGTATAAAGTCTTCTCGGATACCGAAAACGTCTTTTTGCATCGGCCTGTGCTCGCGCGCTGAAATAAGTGCGCACTTGTCGCACGGAAATCCTCGTTAACGTCAATTCTCGTCGGTGTTGTAATTCAGGGAACGTATCCTCGCTCTACCTCGGCGGTTTCCTTTTTTCTGTCACGTACCGGCGCGAGTATATACGTCCCGCTGTCGCGACGCGAACTTTCCGCCTGGCAATTCGCGCGCGCATAATGGAAACATGCATTCGTTTCGCTAGAAAGGTGAAACGAAACGAGCCGAACCGAGCCGAGCCCGTACAATGCCGGCTCCTTCGACGCCGATACAAATTTAGTATTAAATGGATACGTCCGAGAAGTTCCGTCTCGTTACGCTGCGCTCGTTGTCCCCTTTTTTTCCCCTCGTTGCCTGTTTATCCGAACCGTGAATTCCCGAACGATAGAGATACAGGCGCGGAGAGTAGGCTGGCCGGTTCGACTACGATGCGAATAAATACAAGCTGACCGATATAACGAGCGCGGCGAACGCGGACAGAGCCGCACCAGCACCCCTAAGTGACCGTACACTACGAACAATGGCGGGAATATTTTCAACAGTCGCCATAGCCGGCTTTTCGCGAGTCGTTAAGCGCATTGTGCCAACTTTCCGGCTGGTTTTCATACTTCCAAGATCGCTGGAAAACGGTCACGGATAGCGTTAAAAGGCAGTTATCAGCGCGCAAGGTCTCGGGGACTATGCAAAGGACCCTTATGCGGCGGAATGGTCGATCTTATATCCGGACGAGATATTGCTGCTTCAAAATCATCCAAACCTGGAGCATCTTCGTTTCTTGCTTTGGAACATGCGAGGGGGGATGAAGAACTGATATGGTTTGGATAACGAAAATCCTGGCGAACAAAGTATTGTTTCGCAGAGTCTTTTATACAGTTTTTATGGTTGATGTACTTTATATCTGTACTATTCGGATCCTTGATGAAGCTAGCCGCTGTGTTCGTTTGGGAAAACAATTCCAAAAGAACTCGGCTTACGCTCGAAAGCCTCGACAGGGAAAATCGTGTAAACCGTTGGACGTGGTATTTCGAAAAAAAAATTGATCCCGATGTCGATATTCGGCCGGCATAGTTTTCGGCGCAGAAATTCGAACGGGCGCGCGAGTTTCTTTTCACACGGAACCGAGTTTCTCAGAAGTCGATTCACCGACGGATAATGGCAGCTCGGTGCCGGGCCCCGTTACAACCAGGACGGCGGCGGTGTTTCGGAAAGCGAAAGAAAGTGGCGGTTTATCTTGTTTCTCGCTTTTTTTACGGATCCCAAGTGTCAGAACGAACAAGCCGGATTTGCACGCGGACCTCCGTGCAGGTAGCAATCGGCTTATTTCCAATCGATTCGGTCCACGGTCAGCTACCACCTCTCCCTCCATTCGCTGCTCTTTTCTCTCTCTCTCTCTCTCTCTCTCTCTCTCTCTCTCTCTCTCTCTCTCTCTCTCTCTCTCTCTCTCTCTCTCTCTCTCTCTCTCTCTCTCTCTCTCTCTCTCTCTCTCTATCTATCTATCTATCTCTCTCTCTCTCTCTTTCTCTCTACCTGGTCCCTTCGTCTACCATTCAACAACGCGCAACATCGTTCCCTTTTCTCTTCTCGCGTCCTCGTTCATCCTTCGTTCGCGATTACTTCGATCCCTGCGGTTTCTCGAAGCGTTCGCGTACGAAGATCGCCACTTTCTGTCCGCAACGTACTCCTCTGATTAGCGGGGATGCCTGGCTGATGATTTTCAAAAAATCGCTTTTTTCGCATTTACAAAGAATTGAGCGTTCAATAGTTGATTTCTTGAACGAATAGACATTTACATAACTAGTATTTACATAAGAATAAAGTGCAAACGAACAAGTGAATTATTCGACGAAATGAATATCATTTTGCGTGGGCCACAGTGCGGTGATTTCGCGAACGAAAGCATCAGAACGAACGGGTCTGCCTTTATCTCCGCGGAGTTCATCGAGAGGAAGATGGTTGTTTACGATCGTACGTGCGGCGCCGCAGAACACACGTCGGCGGAATTAGCGTTTTTAGATGGAACAATTTCACTGGCGTATAAAATTCGTTTCCCGAACGCAGTTATTTTATCGTTAAACGCAACCCGTCTGAACAAACGATTGCGCGATCGCTTAGTGGCTCGGGTAGGTAGGCAGAAGGTAGGTAGGAAGGTATCTTCGGGGTCGAGGTATCCTTAGATTCGTTCCTTATCAGACGGCGGCATAAATTCCGGTTGCATGCGAGTCTCCATTCACGGGCCGCTTTACATACCCGTAACATTCGACTTATCTACTTGTCCTGGATCGTGTCCGGGCGACGTAGACGCTCGTTTTCGAGGGTCCACTCGTTTCGCCGTAAGTGGTTCGATAGTCCAGGGCTAGGGACCTCGATTCCTCCTTATCTCGATACGAGGGAAACGTTCTCGCGGGCCCCCTATTCGCGAGGCCAGGCCTCCGCGTATTGACTCGTCTCGCCCTTACTTCTAATCGGATACTAATAGGTCCTCGAGGACGATAGCGGCCGATGAACGCCTACGCGATCCAGCCACTCGGAGGATTTCACCGCACGATTCTCGTTTGCGTCCAATTACGCCGTACAAATATATATACGAGTGTGCGCCGGATCCCTTTTGGTTTTCCCCCTATGCGCGATACTACTTCCTACGCCACCGGTCCTCCGTTACGCTATGTAGGCAAACTGCCCACGGGCCCTTGGATCCACGTAGAAAGAAAATTAGGATACGTCGGGCCGAGGCGGACACGCCGAGGCAACCGTCCCATGGCAAATGTTTGAATTAACCGGGGTGTAATAGAGCCGTCGTTCCACGGGATACACGGATAGCTATTTCTCTCTCTCTTTCTCTCTCTCTCTCTCTCTCTCTCTCTCTTTCTCACTTTTCGTGTTCGGTATCTCGCGATACAATCGTGCAACCGGGATTTCGGAGGCTGGAATTGGACAAAGGGGAGCCGAGTCCGGCGAGTCGTTAAAACACCGATACTTCGGGAAATGAAGCCGCGGCCAGATCGCCGTGGACGGAATACCAAAGGGGAATTAGACCGCACGGAGCAGACAGTCGCGTCAAGACGATCCTAGCTCAGCGGAATTTCGAGGAACTATGATTCCTGATGTACAGTGGCTTGCAAAATATTCTCAAACGTCTACAAATATTGTTTACCTCACATAATAACCTTATCAACTTGATACAGAATATTAAAATGTAGATGGAACGTTCGCGAGTCTGGTTGCAAACGAGTCCGAATGTCGTGGACAAAGGGTTAGCAGCGATCATCGCAAACGATGTTCGAATACAAATATTGTTTACCTCACATAATAATCTTATCAACTTGATACAGAATATTAAAATGTAGATGGAACGTTCGCGAGTCTGGTTGCAAACGAGTCCGAATGTCGTGGTCAAAGGGTTAGCAGCGATCATCGCAAACGATGTTCGAATCGCGCAACAATGCCAGCGGCTAAAAAAATCGAAAGGAGGATGGAGGATGAAGGTGGAGGTGTGGGCGCGTTGCGATCGGGCCGAGTGACGAGCCTTGCAAAAAGGAGGAGCCCCGGCCAGGCAGTGGTTATTCCGAGAAACGGCTCCATTAACGAAATGGCCGGACAAACGAAACCGAACGGTGCCCCGCGCGATCGTGCGCAATACACGCAGTCCGTGGGTCCGGCAGCTTGTGTATCGCTAGAACGATCGACTACCTCTCTTACCGGCGGCCTCGAGCAACAGAGAAAGTGAGTTAAGAGAGTGGCGGGGTCCGAGAGGAGATGCAGCGATGCGGTGGATTCCAGCATCAAGGCGGTGAGGCCTCTTTGAAGGTTGCATCTGTTCCTCGTTGCTTGGCAAGGCGCGCACCGACGATTCCCGCTGCCCTCGCAGAATTTTATTATCAACGTCCGACGAGCTCAAAGAGCCCACGTATTTCGACGCCGAGCATCGACTTTCGCGGGAGCGCGCGCACACCGATAGAAATCGACGTTTCGGAGTTCGTTTACTTTTTACGGGAAAGAAATTGCGGACCGAGCAAGTCCACCTTTCTCACCTCCGCTCGACAATGATCCTTCTATTCGAGGAATTTTGGTGTTTCTTGCCATGGAACACTGTGTCCGACGATCTGCTTCCTGCGCGCTGTCTCTATTATCTCTATTTTCTCCGCGAAATCAAATCTCGTTTGACTCGGCGTGCAATCTTCCGGGAACGCTTTGCGTGCATTCTCCGCGTAGATCGGACGGGGCTTCTTTTATTTTTTATGGAACACATCATACCGTTGTTGTCGCCGTGAGAAGAAAAATCGTGATGCTACGGGAAATTTGATCTTTGGAAATCCGTGCCCTGCTGGCTTCGAGTTACGCGTCTGATCGTGAATAATCGTCGGAAATGTTACTTGTTTCTTTTTACTCTTATTTTTGCAATTATCATTCTAGGAATGCTCGACCCGTCCTAAGACTAACAGAGACATGAGATGTGGAGGTGCGAATTGCAGATTGTGTGATCCTCGTACATACCACGCTTACATTCCAGTAGGTTCTCGAACACGAAGAATTGTACAGCGAGAAGATTGTTAAAATTGTAACGGGTTCACTTTTAGTGTCTCCTCCGTGTAGTCATTCGAGTGCACAAAGTTAAGAGTATGTTCTATGCCGGGGCAAGGTTTAAGAAATTGTTTCAGCCTCGGTATCGAGGATCCTCGCGTGAAATTCGTCGCAGTTACGCGTCCTCTGGTTAAGGGAACGCGTGTAGGCCTGCTCGTAAAAGCAGGAACACCGATCCTCGACTTGTCGCCCGGTTGTTTGCGCGTTTTTCTCGCGTCGGGAAGGATATTCCCGGGTGCAGGATAATACCGGTGCTTCGGAGCGTGCGTTACACGCGTTCTGCTTACGCATTTAGCAGACATCCTGGCGGAGGTAGCCCGGGAGAAACGTTAAGCCAGCTATTAAAAGCGCGATAGACCGTAATACCCGTAGTTAACCGAACGCGGGCAGCTCACTGCATTTAGCCCAGGGAACTGCGAAAGTTACGGGCATTATTATCCATCCGCTCTACCACCAGCCTTTTTCTATCGGGGGGCCGTGGAAACGCGATGCTGCCCCGCCGCCGCCGCCGCAATAAAAGCTATTTTACTTCTTAATCCAAACCACTGTAATTTTCCGTCGCTTCGAGCTAACTACCCACCCCGCCCACGTTCACCTCCGAATCGCATTTTTCCCCATTACTGCCCGACGTCGTTCCCGAAATCGAATTTCATCGATACAAGCGAGAGATCCCGCCCAGGTACAAACGATGTTTCATTAAAATCGCGTTTTCGCCGCGAGCCGGTGGAAAATGTGATGTTGATGCACAGCAGCAAGAAGTCAAACTAATTATAAAAAGTTATTCAGGACTCACACGACGCTACGCTATTTCACATAAGGTATCGACAGATATTGCATAACTTAATGACATCGTAAGTCGTAACAGGCAACGGTCTCAGATAACGTTATTGACAAGATTCGCGAACGAACTTGTCACTTAACAGAATCGTACGTTTTATGTGTGACAACCTAATACTTTGTTTCTCCCGTGTCCGTTATTTTGAAACCGATGCATCGGGGGTGCGCGCATGAAACGTCACTCATACAGCAGACGCAAAGATGCAATTTGATCAATTATCGGAGCGACTGGGAGCCGCGTATCTCCGGCAGCGATACAGCCATTATCTGTCATATTCAGGGTTCAATTGCCGGGTTGAGCAAGGCTTTTCTCTGGCGTGGCGCGTTTATCAAACTAAGGCGCAGCAGTGTCATCTGATAGGGGCGTGCATGAGTCACTGTTTCGCGCGTATGTGTGTACGTATCCGATAGTCGCGGCGAGACTGCGAGCCGAAAACACGAAAAATGCGACTTCTAGTAATTTGCATTCGAAAAGGCCGCGGCTGAGAGTAAGACAGATGTAAAACGGTGCTAAGGAGAGAGAAAGAGAGAAAGAGAGAGAGAGAGAACGCCGGGTTACGAGAGAGGTATGCAAAACACGGGGAAGTATCTTTCTGAGAATAAACGGGCCGGGCTACCTGCGGTGCTCTTAGCCGTTCTGTAATTGGCCGTGCAAAGTGAAGCGCATTCTTATTTTCCCCGTTACGCTCGCTCCCGTTCGGAGAGCGGGTTGCATTGCGCGTTGCGAGCGTTGCGTCGCGCCTCTTGAATGCCGCGGCTTCTAAGCACCGGATATACGATAATTGCTTGGCAGTGACGGCCCCGCGATTGTAAAAACAACGCTCTTTCCATCCTCTTTCCAGAAAGAGGCCACTTCCGCGGCCTACCGGCTACGATTTCCAGAATTGCCGGTGCTCGGCCCCCGGTAATTGCCAGGCGAAATGATCGGCTCGGTGACCTGGCCGGATCAGCTTTGTGTTTCGTAAGACCGAACAGTATTAATTCCACGGCCGGCTACTAGGGAGGGACACACTGTGGAAAAATAAAGCCGGACGAATATGGAATTACTTCCGCGTTCCGAAACCCGACACCGTAAACTGGGAAATTTATTATCGAACGGTACATTGATCTTCGCGGCCAGGATAAGAATCGCGGAAGCTCGCGCGCAAGCATCCTCGTCGTCGGTTGGGAAATACAGTAGGGGAAGAAAAAGGAGTGAGTTAGGTTCCATTCTCGAAAATACTTTCCCCCCCCGATATTTTTTCTCGAGCGGGCGGTTCGCGCGAAGCCTACGGAATCGTATGCATTATGGATTCGCCGAGTGACGGGGCCGTCTCAAATAAATCGGCGTACAAAGTGCGGCGGGAGCAAAAGTTGGTCTATTCCAAAGCCGCCGCGTATATGTATAGTATATACGGCTCGACGGGATCGCTGGCGACGCTCGTAACGCGAGCAATTTATTCGTTACAGTCGGGCTGATTCGAGTTCGACACGGCGACCCCGTTCCCCACGGTCCTCTTATTCAAATCGTATCTTCCAGGAGCCATTTTCGATCACAACAACGGTATTGACAAAACCGTTCCCTCATGTGAAATGCATGAGGACAGATTTTTTCTCGTCGCGTCGCGCGTCGGCCCGGCCTGGAAAAGTCGCGCGAATTTCCACCGACACACCGGAAAAGCGGCCCCGTCGCCAAAATCGCCGAAATTCCGGCGAAAATTAATATCTCCCATTCGAATGCAATATGTTGAAATATTCCATGTATGTACAAAGCAATTCGTGATTGTCACCATTAAACAGTTGTAACTTTATTTTCAATTCAAATCTCTTCCCTGTTACATTGTGGACTCGCTAATT
This sequence comes from Lasioglossum morio, assembly GCA_916610235.2. Taxonomy (NCBI): domain Eukaryota; kingdom Metazoa; phylum Arthropoda; class Insecta; order Hymenoptera; family Halictidae; genus Lasioglossum; species Lasioglossum morio. The sequence goes on along the minus strand of OU744323.1, from coordinate 18,174,269 downwards.
ATTTACAAGATAGAGTAAATGCAATATTAAAATATAATAACGGTTGAATTAAAATCCTGAAAAGGTGATATGTACGTAATATCCGGTGTTCGTTCTTTTTCGTTGAATAAATCCGACGGTATTATACACGAAGTACAATACCATTTGAACTACCACCACGCTCGCGTTTGCTGGAGTGAATACGATAAACCCAATTTTCGATGACTCTGGCAGATTAATCAGGTCATATCTCACCAATAACACGAATGGTATTTGCTTTGAGATCGTCAACAGATGCGGTTTGCTGGAATAAACGGAAGATTTAATATGATCCCGCAAGAAAAAATCCAATGGTGTCAAGTTGCCAGAATTTGGTTAATTGACAGCAGACTTTACCGGTCGATTATATTCATTATAAACCAATCATCGTTTGTGAAACGTTTTCCGAAGTGAACAAGACAGTTGATAACAATATTTGACAATTCGTGAATATATATCTACTAAGAGACGATTTGTATCTTCTGCGTGTTTCTACCCGTCTAAAACCTCTTCGAGATTTTCTACAAGTGCAGGAGTTCTGCTCGAGTTTTTCTATACATGGAGAGTGGCGGGTCTGTGGGGGGTCGCACAGTGCGGTACTTTAGTAGGAATTTGGGACAAAAATAAATTACAATAACTTCCCTACAAATCGGGAAGTTAAAAAATTCGTATAGCGTAGCAATAATTTATATTTTTTCGTTCGGAATCGTTTAAAATGCATTAATCGAAGATTTGGAATAATATTTTAGAATTTTCCATATTTTACACTACATAGATTTGAAAGAAACAATAAGAGGCATGTTTTATGTATAATGTAAAAGCCCAGTGGATTTTAGACAATGAATTTTTAGATTTTTGTCCACAGGGTACCGCACTGTGGGTCGTCGCGATGGCGAATCAAGTTAATTTGGTGGCGGGGCGGGGACCAGGGATTTTTCCAGTCGCGGGATGCGCAGGTATTTACACAACGGTGGGGTGTTTATGAGTGGCGATACGCGTAATTTAACATCGACTAGTTGATTAGCATGGAAGTAGAAGCCATGGCGCGCGGCACGGACGAGGCGTTGAATGATCGCCGCTCGAAAAACCGTGTCAGCTCGGACGTCAACGATTTTAGCATAAGAATACTGGGCTCTCGGGACAAGCGCGGCTCCGGTCTGCGTTCGTACGCTCATTGTCCCGACCGGATGCTAACACGGGGAACGGGCCGCGAAGAAAAATAGACGGCGTCGCCGGCCCCGTGAACTACACCGTGATCGAGTGCAGTTATGACGCCCGGGACGGCGCATTTGTATTCGAATAAACACGAGCGTGGGAGGTGAGAGACTGAATAATAACTGTCGGATAGCGTCTCGCTGTCAGAGGCGAACTCCGCTCGCGCGGGGCCGAGCGAACGTTGCAGCTCTCTTCTCGCGTCTTCATCCGCGGAAAACGCCTCGCCGACAAAAGGATTCCATTAAAAGCCAAGCGACGTCGCTCGGTTTCGTAATTCGAAATTAAACGCTTAAAGCTTATGGGACGCACGATTTAATAGGCGGCCGCGTGCTCGCATAACGATCCATTCTCAACCGTCGCGAAACGCCGAGAACAACTTGTTTCTTCCTCGCTGACAACTCTTTCCAGATACTAAACCGGGCACTAGCGTTACGCGGTTCATTTTTGGGCAAAGAAAATAAGTCTACTCTAAACTAACAGTAGCTGAACCTAATAATAAAATATAAATGAAAATATAGTTTCATCGAAAATTTAAGTCGATATAAACGTTATAAATAGCTGAAACAAATGCGTGACGAGTCCGACTCGTAATTCAATTTGGCTCCTAAATATGGCGACGGGACAAACCCGTCATAAATAAACGTAACACATACCAACCATTTGGCGTTACGTTATTCAATTATTAGACTTTCATTAATGAAATTTAGCTTTATACAATATGTATGAGAGGTAGATTAGCACACCAGGAAACTAATGAAACACTGCGAACATTAATTTCAACAGACATGCAGCTTAAGCCATCACTGGACAGCTCATCCGACGTTGACTGTTTTTCGGCGAGTGCCGAAGAGACTGTCGTTGAGGAGGAATGGAAATTACCGTTGTCAACGTGATTGCGAACGAGCCGGTTTCGCAGGGCCAATTTGACGGGCGTCGGCTCCCGACGGTGGTGTAAAATCATCGGACGTTGTATCTAACGCGGCGGCGTCCGCTCCGTTGACTGACAGGTGAGGCTACATTCAATTTTTGTAATCGAGCTCGGGAGGGCTCTATTCGAGCGCTTGCTCCTCGGGAAGCCCTGGCGCGTGGATTCGGCAGTTTCGACCCCCCTTTTGTGCCTGACAGTTAAACCACAACCATTATTCTCCCCCCGTTCCCGTCCCCGCGTCCTCTCGCCACCCTTTCACGGTCCTGGCAGTGCGCGCTGTAACCTTTTCTGCTGGTTCCGCGGGCTGGTAGCCGGTCCGGGTCCGGTCGTGCGCTTCGATAGCGGTAGATAACCGACACGAGCTGGGTACAGAGCGAAGCACCAATTAGGAATTAGATTTCTCCGGGATGCCGGATCTCTTTATTTGCTCTCTTGGCGTGTCTCTATGTTCCCCGCTGCGATCTCCGCGGCTCTACCAACGACCACACGTACAAACCCACACGTACAAAATCAACTTCTGCTCTCTTCTCCCGATGCTGGTGGCTCTCTCGCCGAGCTGTTCGTGTATGTTGGCCGGCCGGCCTCGCTACGTGTCCCGCGAGAAGAAGACAGAGAACAGAGAATGGAACAGAGAAAGGGGGAACAGAGAGTACCAGCTCTAATGAACGCTGAAAATTAGCCGCTATCTATTCATCTGGCTGGTAGCTCTCCGCGTCCTGCCGCGAAGAAACGAACCCCGAAGAGGCAGAGAACGGAAGAAAAAGAGGAGCAACGAGAACACCCGAAGCTACCGGCTCCTGTCGTGTGCCCCGAGCTTCCATCGGGGATTTAATTCGATCGTCCATCGAGGGACGCAGACGGTGAAATCGTTGCAAAATCGTACCGCCGCCCTACGACTTCTAATCAAATTAGCGACTACGGCGAGCCAGAACCGACGAGCAACGACACGATCGTACTCGCGTTCGCACCGGATTTCTGTTTCGGAATTGCTCGCTTTCATTCGGCACAAGCCCACCTACGTTTACTGTCAGTCTGCTTCTGTACAGAGTATGAAATACACTTGGCCGAAAGTAGGAGAAACCGTAACCTTCGGGACAAATCGGTGCAACTCTGAGTGTAACGCAGTTAGCTCTCACGTGATCCTTGGAAACAGTTTCAGCGAGGTTCTTTTGCAATTTTCCGCGAATACAACACAATTCATTAAATTCGACGAACACATAAAATTGTCCGGACGAATCGAAGTCTGCAAGTCTGAGATACTTCAATTTTAGGATAAAGCGGTTAGGTCCGAATTGGTGGGGCGGATCGAGACGTGATAGTAATTTTTTGATTCGGTGAGTTGCATGCGCGAGGGGGCGGCACAAAGACGCTGCAGATTACGGTTGACAAGGGAAGGAAAACAGCTTCCGCGGAGACAACGAGTTTACGAGGTAAAACCACGCGCATAAGAAGATATAAAACACCGCTCCCGGAGAGCCTACGTTATTCCAGGCTGGATAGAGAAGGCAGGACTAAAAGCGGAATGTCGTTCAGCGGCATAACTCCAGGAAATTTGTAGCGCGACGGGAAATATATTCGCCGGTGCTGGTCGTTGGTTCTTGCGCGACAGGCATAACTCAGTCGTTCGTTATTTCCCGGCAATAAAATTATTGCTTATTTATCGGGGGGCGCGACGAGCAAGCAGAGAGCCAGACGACACTCCGATCGCGCTTTTGCTACCTGTTTTCCGCGCGAATCATCGGATTATTTATCGCGGCGCGCGATAATTAACCCAGGGGTTGGCTCGCCGAGCCAATTGATATCGACGATTGTACAGCAGCTGTTTGGCCGTGTTCCGTCGAGCCGAGGCTAACGTCTGCCCATAAAACTGCTCCGGCAAAGCGGGCAGAGCCGCTGGCTCGGAATGAAATTTCCATCGTCATTGTTTTTCGACAATGTTTATCCGCCGGCATGAAATTCGTCACTCGAGTTTAATCGAACGCTAGCCTGGGCTAGAGAGCACGCGAGCGCGTCGCCGAAAACAAAGCCGATGCTTTCTTTCCAACAAGCCCAGCCATCGATATTGGCGAGCCACGATCGAACGTGCAGATTCTATTATCATGAGCAGGGACCAGCAGCATGACCAAAGCATCCGCCGACGCCGACATCGACGCTGCCGCTGCTGCCTAGTCGAGCAGAGTTGGTCAATCGGGGATCTCTCTTGGATTACGCTTTACACGGATCCAATCCCCCGTTCCTACCCCTCCTACCTAATTAAACGGAACTAATACTGACGCTGCACGTAGTCACTGAAAATGCCTATCACCCTGTCCTTCTCTAACACACACACACACACATCTATATGGTTCTACTCCCTTTACGTCGCGATGGGAGGATATAGACATACAGTAATTGACTCGTGTTCGGTTCATTCGCGCGTTCATCGGACCATTGAATAAGACAAAGTGAATTGAATCGCGACCTATGAATTTATGAACTCCTTTTCAGTCGCATCGTCGCTATCCCTGATTTCTTTGAGATCGGTAATTCGTGAATTCTGGCTGTGGATAATTATGTCGATTCATTTCTCGTATTCCTATTATTATCGATTTTGCCAATGACTTGTATCTACGAAAAACGGATTTATACGGAAGTTACTCCCTGTCGATCTAGTAGCTCCTACCAGGTTCATTTAAAACGATACTTTTAACCTCCTCTTTGGTGCAATCATTGCAGAACTGTTGAAAAAGCATTCGTTATCAGCGAAAGAAGGTTTAACTATTTAATAATTTATAAGAAGAATTTATAACGAGTGTTCCCTCAGGCAAATTAACATTCTTCCTCGGAATACTTCTCAGTTCACATTAATCAAAGAAAATTGAACTTTCGCAATAAAGGTGTACTCTCAAGAAACATACATTTTCTGCTCTCTGGAAAATTATGGAGTGCAGCACAGTGACGAAACAATAAAGTGAGACTCGTTAGATTTATCTTGGGTTCGATCATGTTCGTTTCGCAATGTTATCGAACGTTCGTTCCGAATTGGCGATATTTGCTATATTGTGTGACGCTTCTAACGTGCCAAACAATTTTTTAAATCCTTCTCGGCTGTGAATCATAAACGTTTAAAATCTATTAAATGGTCGTCGGTAAGTAATGTGTTAAGGAGGTTTATTTACCAATACAGACCACCGTACGCACTTACGCGCGCACTAATGAAGCTGAAGCAGAAGCAGACGCGTTCGTCTGCCGGCTATTATAAGGTCGTGCGTTTAGCATTAGCTTTATTAAATAAAATAGGATCAAGAGGATCGTATAGACCGAGGTTAATTGAATGATTGGTGCTGGTGAACCCGGGTCGGGTCGACTCGTGTTTTCCTACCGAGCGTGTCGTCTATTCGACCACTCGAAATGTGCAGTGGTCTTCTGCACGCAATACACACGCGCGCACACGCACACGCGGTATAACAAAACGAAGGAGCAGTCTTCTCAACGCCTCTATTCACATTACGTAACCGCACACACACACATGGCCAGACTCATTCATACGGCGTAAAACACTTCGGCGTGTTTCGTTTGACGCAGTTTGCGTATTAGTAATGCAAATTCCACGAGTTTCCAGAGATAGCACTTACCCGACTTTCCGGGCCGCAGCAAACCCATGGAAATTCGGGGGCGCGTCAATTTTCATCCCCGAGCACAAATCGAGCGAACTCCACGCGCAGAATCTTCGACACGATACGCGAGTCTCTGCCGCAACCTATTTCGCCAATACTCAATCGAATATTTTTCTTCATTAATGGCTCAGCAATCTTGCCTGACGCGAGAACCCTTTCTTTTAAAAAATCGTAACTCTGAAGTAAAAACACTTTTTATTTTTCACATAAAGATTCCCGTTATTAGACTGCGCACCTGTATATGAATTTTTAAATAATTTTAGCAGGTCGAAAGTGATATATGAATACTCTTAAATGCTTTTAATCTATCTATTCTTTAAAATTAAATCCGCTATGCTTATTTCACAAATGCATAAAATCCGCTGTCTATTCATTCAAATTAATGTTGTTCAGATTATACTAGAAGTGTTTCTGTCGTATCCAGATTATAAATTATATAAAAATCAACATCAAATTTTTTAAATATCAAAAGGGCCAACATTGTTAATATCCAAACGTGGAATATCACTTTGCATTTCAATCGCAACAAAAATTCTTGTGGTTAATCCATCACATAATCTCGTACAATTTAAGCCTTGTATCATTATAAATAATTCCGAATATTATGTTCACCGAACATGCTTACTAACAATGCTTTAATTTACTGCATCCTCCTTAATCGAACGATATTATTCACGAACAGTTATTAAAACTTGATTGCTTCGACCTTGAAGATTCTACACCGAAGGCAAAAGTCGCAAATTAGGTAACTTCGCCCTATGTTGCCCCCTTTCTCATTGACTTCTTGCGTTGTCTCATTACGTTCAACGGGCAAGTCGCCGAGTTTACGATCACCGTTGCACAATGCAAAACCTTCGCCGCTGTTTTTCAACGATCCAGACTACGGGTAATCATCGAGCCCGTTATCGAGCACACTTTTTGTCCGGCGCCGCGAGTTTAGGATCGCTTTTAATCGTAAGATGGATCATCCAATATCCCGTTCTTGTCGACCTCTCGAAGGACGCGGGGAAACAAAGGGTGGCATTAATTCGATTATCGTCGCTGCTTTCATTACGTTAATGCGCTCGCAACGCGTTGCCCTTTCTGTTCGATTATTCCGCTACTATGATAGACTTTTCTTTTAAAGCCTTAGGGAAATTGTGTGCCGTTATGTTCTTTTAAACATACGCAAGCTCAATTGTAATTTATAATGTGCACAATTCATTGATTAAAGTTCTTTCAATGTCTCCACAGTTTCGTATTTTACTGATTCAGTTTTGTCATAAATGCATCAAATTCACAGTTGAATAATGACAAAACATGGAAGTGTCACGAACTTTGATCATTTTTTGGGACTATTAAAAAATGTTTTTTTTTTTAGAAATGCACACCTAATTTCACCAAGGACCCAATATTTCTTAATTGCTACGATGTTAGCAACTTTCAGAGGATAGCGAGCTAATGCTATTTACTGATTAGTTCGACCTCTTTAATTGGTCGGACGCGTTAAAGAGTCGAACAGTTTCCGAGGGGGGTGGCGCAAGAAAAAAGGAAGTAAAGGGGAAAGTCTGGGCGGTAAACGGCCGAGCGCAATCCGCCGGGCGGGTCTTATCGTGTCACGTGGAAAGTCAAATGAAATTCCTGAGAAAGAATTAATTACACGCCGGCATTGCGCCGTCGGCGTCGGCGTTGGCGTCGGTCGGCGTCGAGGCCGTTAACGTTGTCGACCAGGGAAAGTATTTCGATGGATCAATAGAATCCGGCTGAATTGCATTGGAATCGAGCAAAATGCTAATAATGCCGGCACCGCATTGTTCGACGGACATGTAGAAGTGATTCACCGATACGCCAGACGACAATGCCTTTTTTAATATCGACCCTCGAGGGGCGCGACTGTTACACTCGCGGAATTATTCTAATGAGGACTTCTGGAGTATCTAGTTACCGCAACCTCTACCTCCGCGCCGTCGATTCGCGTCAAATATTTCATCGAGCCAGTACAGTCAACATATTTCCCGTGTACTTCTTCATTAACTTTTGCTGAGCTGCAATCGATAGACTGTTGGCCACTACGCAAATTTTCAATGTCACAGCTGATTTTGTGATCGGAAACAAAGTACCGTAAAAACCTTGATCTTAAAAATCTACCAGATCCGTGTTGTTTCTTAGATTGTTTAGTTCTACTATTTCTTTTGTAATTCTGCGAATTTGCAATAAAAATGTTCACAACCAATTCAAACGTCCTAGAATATATGTACGCTCAAACATCGAATGTCTGGGACTCGGGGCGTTCGTTTGATAAATTCGCGAAAATCGGCATCCCAATTACCTTCAACGCTCGCGATCCGCAAGAAAGCGGCCATTAAAATGCAATCACGCGGCTCGTGGTTTGGTGCCAGCGTTCCACGAACGTGTTAAAGCAGAAGCGATAAGAATCGACGTGCGACACGATGGAATCAATTTTTTCGCTGGTCGTTAATGGCCGATTTAATTAAGATCGAGGCTCGCGTGAATAGGATCGGTCCGAGAATTGTTCGTGGCCCGATTTTCGAGGATCGAGCGCTCCGAGGCGCGCCGTATTCAACATAGCCGTCGAGGATCGGACCACCCGATGATTCGAGTGAAAGGATAGTGTGGAGATTACTTTTGAATCGCGGTACAATCGCCGCCTACTCGGAAATATTAATACCTCGTCGGCGGGAACGTTGACTCGCTTGGAAAGTCGAAGATATCGTCTCTATCGGCTTCGGCTCTGCGCACGGCGCGGCGCGGCGCGTCCGAGTGAAACGTTGATGTACGTTAATTGCTCGAACACGATCGGCAATTTGTATACCCTCGACAAATATGGATACCCGTAAAGTGCATTATCGGTGGAAACTATTAGAAGACAAAGCCGCCACGAACAATGGACCCGGCATAAGGAAGAAGGCGCATCACGGGGGCCGCGGCTCCGGCGAGCTCTCCAAGAAACATTTATTGCTCGAAAGGGAACCTTGGCATACATATCTATCTGTCACGATTCCCGATCACGATCCTTTCGTCGATTTCATAGGATACGGGGCCCGGCGAGATCACCGGGAAAAATAATATAATATCCCCGGCCCCATCTTCGGGGCCCGTTGAAAAGCTGGTCGAATAGAGCCGCGCGAGGGCCCTATTATCCATTTATATTATACGTAGAGCGGATCGATCGCCTCCATCTCGACAATTACACCTCCCTCGATCCGCTTTGCCATATTTCGAAAGGTCACCGACGCGAAATAGGCTGCCATGCCGGGAGGTTAGGCGAGGGCCTGGTCGCGTCTCGCTCGCACGATCGCCTCTGCGGGGAGCGCAGAAGACCGATTCGAAGATAGCGGTGCCGGACGGCTCACGTCATAATAAAATTAAATTCATATCTGGGATCAAGGGAACGCGATAGCTACTGCGACATGACCTCCCGCTCATTGTAAGCAAACACGTATGTCCCCGTTCGTCTCTTCTCTCCTCTTCCCGATCCCGTTTAGCGTCTACCGCCGCCCCCCACCCCTGTTCTCTCGCGCTCTTCGTTCCGTTCTCTCCTATCTCTTTCTCCGTCTCGAATAGTTTTGATTCATGAGAAGGGTGTAACCCGAGCATGCGTGTAACACGCTCGCGAGTGTGTGCGTTAGCCTCGCACACCTTCGGCCGTGTATCTCCGCTCGTCTCCGAGCGGCTCGTTCCGTTCTCGCGCTCCGTCTAGCGCGTTCTTCCGACGGACAAGGCGAAATCCGACACTGCATACCAGTAATTCGACTTCCAACACGGCGCCCACCCTCTTTCTTCTCTCGCCTTCTCTTCTGCCTTCTCTCCTGCAGCCTCTCGTCGACGAAGACCCGCCTGCGAGCTCGCTCTCTCTCTCTCTCTCTCCCTCTCTCTCTACGCGCGCGAGCGGCCTACGTTTGAACACGTGTCAACATGTCGGTTGACATAGATTTTTCGCCGAGATAGAACCTCGAAAATAAGACGAGAGGCCCCGAAACGCACCCGGCAGAGCCTCGATCGGTTCTCCGTCATGGGAGCCGGTCCCGTGTGAGAAAGAGAATCGCTCGAGAGAGACCACGGGGGAGGAGAGAATCCCGAAAACCAGTTTGTACGTTTCGAGAAGAGGCGAGCGCCGCGCCGTTCGTAAAACCACGGACCTCTTACAGGCCAGCCCGTGGGCTCGCGTTTAACACCGGCAGGCATAGTGTTGCATTGTTGGCCCTACTCCGCTTTTAGGATCCTTGCTCTCTCTCTCTCTCTCTTTCTTTCTCTCTTTGTTCCTTAATTGACGACTCCCTCTATCACTCCCTACGATGTGACGCGTTGGTGCTATTAGCATTACGCGCATGTTACGCTACCGGCTACCTCGACGAGATTAACGTGAGATCTGCGAACACCTGCCAAGGGAATAGAGTTTTTGTCAAAATCTAACTGTTCCATTAATGCAATCTCCGAAATGCAAAGTATTTTTCGGTTAGTTTAATTAAATGAATATTTGCAGTCTGATTATACGGTACACTTCTTCGAAAAATTTGGTAACTGACCGACCATCAAACATCCCAAGGATCACCCTCGATTTGCATCGAAATGTCGGAACGATGAAAATCGAAACCGAAAAATTGCGGGAATCATTCACAATATTTTGGGGCGGCACGCTGCAGTGTCGGGTGATCCATATACCCGGTTCGATAATTTTCTTCGCTCGTTGCCATCCACGTGATTCATTGGTCCGCGGCGAAAGACCAAGGTGTACACGTATGTACACGTACACGTATTACGTGTACATTGCGCCCGGGTACCCCTGGGTGAAAGTTGTGATATATCCGTTATAATTTCGTACGGTCGGCGTATTGCTTCCGTATGTAGGAACCATTTGTTCCGGAAAATGGCGCAATTTTGTCTCCCTCGGCCGCGCGGCTACAAGCGCAATACCTCCGTGGATATAATTTAAACAAGGGCTCTTTATGTAACACGCTCTATTTATTTGGGCATACCTGCCGCCTGTCCGCCGTATACAATGTCCATGCGAAACGTCACACAATTTCTGTTGAACGTCCCCGCCCTCTAATGGACGTGTCGACTGCGAAAGCTCCCGGACCTCCTGCAGAAATATATTATATTTTGCTGCTTCAACCAGAGACAATGGCTTTGAACGGCGATTGTCAGTGCGTGCTAGCCACGGACACAATTTTTCGCGATACTCGATGACGGACTGTGGCCCCCTCGTTGCGAAAATCAAACCCCATAACCCTCCGTTCGAGTCTTGTTCAAACATCAGCTTGTTGCTCGCGAAATATTCGTTTTTACAATGCCAATCCTATAAAGCGTTTTCACGAAATATGCCTAGTCAAATCAAAGTAGAGCTAACAAAATCGAAACCGGAAGGGTGAAATGTAACAATTGGTACTTGAATTTATTATGTTACGGCAAAAATTCAATTTTAAATATGCGTGAACAATTGTGTCAGCCAAATATGAACGACGTCTGGCGAACAATGTGTTAATTCTGCAACGTCACTCTGTGGCCTTTCGATTTTCCACAGTATTTTACAAAATAATTGCAGTAATTACAACACGAAGTATATCAGTGGACTTTTGTAGAATGTTTTGTACATTTCAGACGCGCAAAAATTGCGTATGGAAATACCAGCGTGAAAAACTTAACAGTTCGCTGTATCTCGATCGACAATTGTTCAAAACTACAATTAACGTTATTGGTGCACTGGTTCGATCCAATTGATCGTATAATTGTAGTTTTGAAAAACTTAACATTTAGAAAAGAGCTAGTTACCTCGAAAGTGTGAACTTTGCAAGCATTTGATTCTTTTTGGATGTCATTTGGTACAAAGAAACGGAAAAATCGTATAGTAGTTTGTCACACCATAGGATTATAAGTAAAATTATTTTAGAAACCGCATTAGGTCGGTATCTAAAACATGAGTACATCCAATCAGTAACGGCAAATGTAAGAATGTATAAAAACTCGCACCATATACGATTATGGAGTCCCCTGACAGGTAGTACATACATATATCGAAAGACCGCGCATCGATGCGGTAAGTAGAAAATGCCGCAACGGTCGGACAAAATGGTCTGAATAATAGGTAATACAAAGTCAGCGTAATCTACAGCTAGTAGAATTAGTCACCGACGACGCGCACGATAAGTCCTGGCATGGCGGTCGGTTTTTACTAGAGTGGCTGCCAGGTGAAAGGGGGGAAACCACTTCGAGAAATCTGCAGAAGTAAGTTTGAAGAGCGCGGAGTGGCGGCGCGGGACTGTCGAGGCGCGGTGGCACGACTGCTCGCTTCTTTTTCTTGGGAACGGTTTGCTATTAGCCAATCCGAGGTTCCAGATTCGGGCAAAGAAATCTCAAGGATAAAGTCCCGGCTCGTTCCCATGCAGCGGTACAATCGCGATTTCATAAGTCGCATGCGAGTAAATTGCACGGAAACGCCGACACACGAAATCGGCACGCTCGTCCGACACACAGTACTTTCTCTTCCCCTTTTTCCTCGGAGCTCCGCGACGACGTACGAAATTTCCCTCGACCCGGGTCCAGCACTCTCTGCTCTGTGCCCCTCTTTCCACTATACCCGCTGTCCCCAAGAGGACCCTCGTCTCGGAAAATTCGATTTCGAGGATTTGCCGGCGACAGACACGAGCTCGCGTCTTTCACGAAGCAGCGCGACACCAACGGAGACGGTGTTCTTCTACACGTACAAAAGCTATTGCTGGCTCTCTTCGCCGGCGACGACATGCCCGCGTAGTACACACACATACACATTACACCTACACACGCACTCTCTCCCCCCCCTCTCTCTCTCTCCTTCGATGCCTACGATATTTCGCGACTCGGGTAACACCTAAGTATCGAGATTGGTCAGCGAGAAACGAAATTGACCCCTGCGCTTATCGCTGCGTCAACTCGACTGAGCATCTTAGCAACGCGGGACTAAGGTATTGTGTATTTTGCGTTCAAATAAAACTGAAACAAAAAATGGACTAGATCCCCCCCCCCTGCCAAACTATTTAAAATAAGAGAAGATATCTACAGTAATAACTCCCCTAACATTACCCACAGGTAAGATCAAGTAATCTCTACGCGACTTAGAATCGGCCACTCAAATATTACACACCTACATAAGATCTCAAAAAATCCCGCAATTCTTTGTCACATGTGTAACATACCACTCTCTATCGAACATATCCTTCTCGAGTGGCCAGCCCTCCAGACACAACGACAAGCCCTCAACATCCCAACAAGTCTGAGTGATTGCCTCAACGACCAAAAGACAATTGCGAATCTTCTTACCTTCCTCAAAAATATAGACCTATACTACAAAATTTAATTATACTCACACTCATGTATTATTGCGGTAACAAAACATTGTACCTACAATTATATACCAAAAGTGGTCGCTAATGACCTCGATGTTAATGCGACCTTTATAAATAAACAATATAAAAAAAACTGTAAAATTGCTACTAGTCAAACTCTATTGCTCCAAATAATTTGTAGATTTTCGGTTGAAATCGCTATTGAAAAATATACAGATTCACAAGTTTTCAAAAAATAAATAACTGCCACCGGCATTTCCTCATATAATCGGAAATGACGCTAAATAACGTCCTGCCAGCCATCACAGACAAGACTAACAAATTATTCCTTCTCAAGTTATTTAACGACGTTCATAAAACAAGATCAATCTATCAAGACTTTAAGTTCACGTCGCAGAGGATAACTTCAAGGCAGAAGGAATGCCCGGATCAGCCTTCAAGTTCTATTAGAGACCGCGTCGAAACGTTATCTTATTCCCCCGCCAGGATTGAATTATCGCGCGTCCCACGCGCTTTCTTCGCCGCGTTTCGAGGATCTTAAAAGAACCGCGTACTCCAGATATCGTTCGAACCGGTATCGAACCGCTGGGTAATATCGAATAGCGGCCGAATCCGAGACACGATTGAAGAATAGTCGCTCACCTTGGTACGGCGTTTAGTAGACAAAGAAACGATCCAAAAGCGGGCACACTCCAAGGAAAACGATCAGAGACACCACCAAGAAATCGAGAATCCCCGATGGCGCGTTTCTGTCGATCCTCTGGTTCTCAAAAGGGGTGCGTGGCTGCGTGCGTGTCTGCGTGCTTAAGGTCCCTCTCGCGTGCTGCGTAAGAACTCTTTCTCGGTGTCCGCGAATCGTAGCAAAAAGTAGACGACGAGGACACGGCCGAGTTCTCTTCTCTCCACGGTTCGTTTTCTGGCGGTTTCTCTCCGATCTCCTCCCCTCTCCCCCCTCCCTATTTCTCTCTATCTCTCTCTCTCTCTCTCTTTCCGCTTTAATTGCCCTCCTTAATATGCGAAACGGTGCACGAATTTCAATGGGTTCGCGTGATTATTAATTAAGATGTTCCACCGAATCGCGGATCGGGACCGATGCGTCTACACGGTAAGGTGATCAGCTCGGCCCGGCCCGATGATTGGTCAAGCGGAATCAATGTCTGCTCTCTCCCAAAGCCTGATTAATTATCCGTTCGAGTAATCGGCGTCGTTCATTTACTTTATCCGCGAGTACACGTCTGGCACAGCGGATTTGAAATATCGCCGGTGGCAGCCGGCCGTGCTAATTAACTTCGCGGCGTGCCTTCGACCGAGTCCTCTTCCAGTGGAGACCACGCTGCTCGGAAAAATCGTTTTTATCCCGGACTCTCTCCAGATCGTCGCCGCTCCGGCAGGTGACATGGGCCAGTGTTGGGGAGCCACGAATCCGAGGATTAGTCGGCCGTGTTTCGAGAAAGATGTCCGCCCCGGCTCGAAAACTGTTTATCAACGTGAGACGCGTCAGTCAGCGGCGAAGGGTTCGTCGATATCGGCACGTCGAGCCTGCCAATATCGTGTCTGGTTGTGCCGCGCTTTTTTCTTCTGTTTTTAATTAACTTGGACCGGGTAATCGGCGCTCTCCGGTCCACCGGCTCAAGTTATCCGCTAGACGAGGACCGTTGACATGCCGAGGACGTTAACGAACGGTAGATCGGGCTCAATTGTTCACGAGCGAACAACTCGAAACATCCAGTCCCGGCGAACATCCCGCTGCACGCGTTTTTCTTGTTTATCAATGAAACTTTCTCTGGCGGACTAGGTGTATCTCTCTATCTCTCTCTCTTGATCCTCTTGCGGGCACACTGAGGCTCGGAGACCTCGGAATTGGGATCAGAATCGAAATCACGAGATCCGACGCCGGTGATTGACTCTGCGCGGTGGAACGGGGACGGTCTGTCCGCACATACGTCGGATTAATTACTCCGGCGGTTGGTCGGGCACGGTACGGTCACTCGTGGCCAAGTAACCGGGCGCATACGCGAACACACCGGCCTCCGATTGCAGTTACTCGTGGCTGACGCACCGCAGGACGCATCTCGGAACCCGCACGCAGACGGCCACCCCGGATCTCGCACTAGAAACACCCTCGTCGGCACTCCAGAGTACTCGATCGCACTCGCGTCGACGGATCATGATGTTTCGAACGGGCACTGATTCAATGTAAACACACACACATATACGTATATATATATATATGTATATATATTATATATACATATAGATACGGATATACACGTTGATCGCACACACGCGCACGCAGGATACTGTTATACTACAAGCCACGAATCCTTGACAGGTCTCACCAAGGCCTGTCGAGGCCCTGCTAATCGACGCACCGGATCGATCCCGGAAGACGAACGGAAGATGACACTTGGCGTAGAATATCCTCTAGCGGTGCGTAGTCGCGGTTAACGTGCACAACGGGGTCTCGGGATAGTGATCGACGGTGTGGGACGATGATATTGTTGTGTTATGGAGCACTGTAAACAACCGACGCACACGGTTCACGTGGACGGATCTATCGGCTCGTTCGCTCGTTCTCTCCCTCCCACTTTCTCTCTCCCGCTCTCCTGCTGGAGGATCGTTCACCGGCGATCGATAAACGTCAACGGCTCGCGCGGACCTCGAGTGATCGCGGACACGCGGACACGTTGAAACGATCGTGGAAAATCTGCACGCGAATCGGCCCTCTGGACCACCGTGATCCGGCCTCGGAACACACGCTCGTTGAACTGTCGTTCGGAGCTGCTCGGCCCACGGTTTAGTATCAACGTTCGTTCTTGGCTGGCGTCGCGCCCCTCCCGGGACGCCGGTCGACGCCAATCGAGTGCGCGTATACCTATGTGCACGTACCTGCGAACCTCAGAGTGGAGCCCACCTATACCGTGCCACCTGAATCTCGACTGTGCGCACCTCTGCTAGGCCCTCATCCAAAACTACAACCCTTTCATCTTCGCGGAACCTCGCGGGTTAAGACGAATTTGAAAAATCAGGCTGGAAAGTGGCGGTTGCAACAGACGTTCGGATTGGTTCGATTGTGAGCAGTGTTATTGTTTCGTAGCGGTTGTAGCGCACGTGGCGTTCATATCTCAATGTAAATACCTATGTATCTTATAAAATGTTGCCCTACATTCTATAGAGAGAGAGAGTGATAAATTGATACATTTTTTAATTATTTTGTATATTTTGAATTAGTAAAGTATTTGATCGTGCAATAATATTTAGACAGCTGAAACGAGAGTGCGATAAATAAATGATATTTCCTTTGAACAATTTTTTTCTTAGAAATCGGATATCTAGGTTATTCGATAGGCAGAACGCAATTTTTTTGTGCCAATTATTTTAGCTGCTCCGACCATTTCGAAAATTCGCGATAGCTACATATACTCTGTGTGTCAAGTATCGATGTGTTTTCGTTCGGTTTAGTTATACGGGGAATTCGAATATTTGTATGCGATTTATTTGATGGACTTTCACTGTGCATCCAGATTTGTCGCAGTCCCATGGGAAATTTTTTTAGGAATACTGGCGGACCGTAATGCGTTGAAACTTCTGTAAAATTCTATTTTACTGTTACCCGCTAGCAAATATTTGAATCGAATTTTGTTGGCTCGTCAAACAGAGAGCCGATGTTTCCATGGAAGAACATTAATTGGTATTCAATTTCATATCCCTATTACTCCCTTTTCCGAATTAGTTCACCGTTCGTGAAATTTCGATGATACAAACTAATAATGTTATCGAAGAGTTTGTTTGCCGTGAACAAAGTGTTACGTGAAAGCACAGAATCGAATTTGCTCTGCTTTATTTTCGAGGAAATCGATTTTCAAAATGCATCGGACGGGTGCACGTTGGTGTACGCAAGAAGTGAAAAACAGTCAGCCATACACAGATACGTTGGCAGCACCTATTCAAAGTCTCGTATGTTTAAAGAACTTTTTAAATCGTTTTCAAATGAATTTCGTTCTATATTTATTGCTTATTTTTGCTGGCAAAATTATTTCAATTGATTTATTGATTTGTATTTTTATTTTAGAACTAGTAATTAAGTGAAAAAGTTGGTAGAAATGCAAACCAAGCATTAATAAAAGAATTGATTATTTTATTAAATTTCCAAATAATGAAACAATCTAGAGAAGAATTAGGTATTTTCATATTCAAATTAACTAATGCACATTTCAGAATAACGTTTAACCAAATGAAATGACATGGAACAATATACTCCCAGTAAGGAAGTGACTAAGAAAGATGATAAAATATTAAAAAAGAGGAAGAATAACGGGACATAATGTTTGTTTGCACGATTGAATAATTGCTCGATATACAGGATAATTAGAGAGGAGTTCTTCTATTGTGTTTGAACGGGTTTCCGGTCCGTTCTCTCCTATAACTTTCCACTGAAGAAGCAGGCGAGTATAAACGATTCAAAGGTAGAGAAACACAGACCGTGGACAGATCAAAGCTCGCGGCGGGCACATTAAGGGTTTACATCTCAGATGGCTCAATTTAATTGAAGAACAGCAGGTACACCGAGACCCGTTTTCCTTCTCATCGTATTACCATAGTTGAGTAGCACGCGCTCGGACAGCGAACAAGGAATTCACAGCGCTGCCTCGACCTTGCTCCCGCTCTAATTGGCAGACGGTGATCTAAAGTATCGAATTTAAGCGTCCGTTTAATGACAAAACTGCTATTATTCTTCACAGTAGCCTCGACCGTACCCCGGCACCTTGTTATAGCCTGCCTGGCTGGCTTCAGTCTGGTCGATAAAACCGAGTGAATTAATTTAACAATGGCCTTTTGTTCCATAATTTTCCATTCGCAAACGGCAATCGGACAGCGGGAAAATCGAGTCTCCTTTACACGATTAAGACCTTAACTGTCATTTCACGACAGTTATTTATTTATTAACTTCTCGATTCATAGTTTTTTCCTGTGATCAGTTCGCCAGCTACGAAACATTTCCCACGATGCATCTTTCACTACAGCCATTATATTATTTGCCGTCCGGAACGTTCAAATAAATTATAATAAATTCCTATAGAGATACATATACAGGGTGTCCCAAAACTACCCTAGGAGCCGAAAATAGGAGGTTCCTTGGGTCATTTGAAGCGACATTTTCCTTTGCAAAAATGTTATCCGCGACTTTGTTTAGGAGTTATTAACGAAAAACACGGACCAATCAGAGCGCGACCTAGACGCGAGTTGGCACAGTCGGCCAATGGACAGTTGGCGCGCCGAGCCGATTTTACCAACTCGCGTCTAGGTCGCGCTCTGATTGGTCAATGTTTTTCGTTAATAACTCCTAAACAAAGCCGCGGATAACATTTTTGTTAAGGAAAATGTCGCTTCAAATGACCCAAGGAACCTCCCATTTTCGGCTCCTAGGGTAGTTTTGGGACACCCTGTAGATTACATAATATTATAAATGCATCAGTGTTAAGAATCGCCTAATTTCCTCTATTTGAAGTACAGTAAATATTCGATCGAAAAAAATGAAAACTGTACGATCTAAGAAAAACGAAAGTCCCCTACTGTGTTTACACACAAAATGATTGGCGGTTTGATTATGTTGCCAGTGCGTGTCATAATAGGTCCATTTCTGTTGGCGATCGCTTTCGTTTCAACGGGCATACTCCGTCCGTAGTAGGTATGTATCGAGCACGCTGAAAGTATCGTCGTTGAACTTCCGAGTACTCGATTCCAGCGGCGCGGCACGGCGGTGTTGGCGGTTCACATAAATGGAGAGAGAAGCCAGCACACGCCGCATGCAGTATACACACGCATGTGCGCCCGTCGGCGAAGAGATTTCATAGTCCATGTAGTTTGGCATCAATGCGAGATCTGGGGTTGGTTTCAAACGCGCGATAAAGCCATTTCAAATTGAATAACAGATTTCTGAGCACACAACAAAATGCACTTGCCGCGAAACGCTTCTGAAACCGAGAAAAGAGGGTGGAACAATAGTGCGTCGGTTTTACCCTCCGTCTACACTTTCCATTTGGCCTTGCGACCTGAATTTGTCTTCTCCAGGACTCCTCGCAACCGGAAATCATCCGAGCAAGGATCAGGAGAAATTTTGAACTTGCCAATACAAATTCATGCAATACACGACACTAAAAATACGGCAATTTTTCGGAGGTTTTGAAAACTGTACACCGTGATTATTTCAAACTAAAAAATAAAACATATTTTTAGAATGTAGACTGACATAGAATAGAATGCATTTATCTGCATGTGTGCAAAATTTCAAATGCGCATGTTTAATTTTTTTCTTCCCTTCGTAACACGTCCGAGCGTAATCGTTTACCTTGGAGACGACCAGAGACTGGTAAAAGATGAACATAAACGTCGAAATGTAGTTGTAGTAAAACGTGTTAATGAAACATGTAATGATTCGCTGAATAAGTAGATTCATTAAAGTGGCATTGATGATATCCCGGGGACCATAAAATTGTTGCGCGAGCCTCATCACCGGCGATCAATCATCTTTGAATTAACAATAACAGACAATGTCTGAATAGAATATTTCATAAACTTTCGGCGATGCCAGAAATTAAGCAATCTCTATATTTGTCCTTAAGGCACTTCAAAATTTGAATAAAATTATTTCTTTTCGAAAAAGATTAATAAGTAAGTACCGTAAAAGTGTTTTACTTGTTAGAATAATTTGAAAATTTCGCGGTGTTCTTGCTGGGTTTAACTCGGCGATTTCGAGCGAGCATAATCGACTAATTAACTTATCTCTGGAAACGCTCGGGTTGGTTGTACTTAAGTCAAGATTCAATCGTAATATTTTCGTGCGTTCATGGGACACTGGAGGCCGTTCGAGGCAAAGCGACAAGCAGACACTGTGATTAGTGTCACCGAAGGCCGACAGCAAATATCTCCTTGGTAATTAAGAAGCCATCGTTACATTAAGTTCGCATTTACATGCAATTAATATTACACGCCGACCCGTATCCTTTGATTCATTGACGATTTAATGAGGCCGGACAATTAAAAAAACTGGTTTTCCGATCGAGCGCGTGGTTCTCTCCTGGAACCGTCATATTGGATTGTTGTTATTTAAAGCACCACAGCACGGTGGTTGGATGCGGAAGCGACTTTTTCCAAAAATATTATTAAGCTAAAATCGATACTTCGAAATGAAATATTCAATCCGCTGTCGTCCACCAATTTGCAACCCGATGACGGAATCGTAAAAAGAAGACGAGTATAATTTATTTACATGTATCGAATACTTGATGAAGCTTTTTATCAATGCTCCGTTGCAATTCGATTGAATAGAATTGCGCGGTGAAGCCGCTGGCGTGTCCCTGGAACTGCCATTAAAAATCAACGAGTTCGTATGAATAATAATTATTTATGCATAAAGCGACGACCACTGTCGATCATCGACAGGAACATTATTTTTAAACGCGGCGTGTCGGCGGAACAATAACATTGCACCTTTAAATAGACAATTGCATCGGGATTTTGTAAAACAATAATTACGAATTCATACTATTGTTACGCCACTGTGATCAGCGGATATACCGATATCCATTATATATCTAATATATACGTTAATCACACTATTCAACGCATTGAATAATAATTTAGTACGGTTCTCGGTCTGTTTTACACGACAAAGTGAAATTGGGTCAATTAATAATCGCTTCAATGTGTAATTTCCCTTTTCCATCGCGCTGCCACCGCTCTTATCAACCATTCGAATTGCTCGTGTGCAACCGCGTTACAAGATTACCGCGCGCAATAATTTCTGCTAAACGACCCCCTGCTTTAAAATTCCAGCTTTTTGCAAATTTCGCTGAAAAATTGTCCGATGCAACCCACAACTAAACAGGAGAATCTACTAAACGTATTATATCCAGACATTTGAAAAAGATCGCCTCTGAACAAAAGAACAATACAAAATACTGTTACATATAAAATTGTTGTTCATAATCGTACTAACTTGTCTCATACACTTTCGATTGACATGCCGAGAATTGAATTAATTTTATTCAGCAAAAGATACATAATTTTTCGGCTAGCTCGTGAATCTCGATTGAATCTTTTTCAGCAGTGTGTAGATTTCTTAGAAGAATGGAGGGCAGAGCGGCGCGCTGGCTCGCTGTGTTCGGTGGCAGTCGACGGCTGGGAACTTCCGGGGAAACTAATATTCCGAAAGTTTCCAGGGTTGACACGTTCGAGGGCTGGCTGGGCCGGGTTTGCGAGAGGGATTGGGCGATGCGGGAATTTTACGGCGGGAGTTTCGAAGCCCGCAGTCACCAACACTCGCCAGCGAGAAAGCGGCAGCAGGGAAGTTTGCGCCTCGCGATCGGTCGAAAGCGCCTCGCCGGCTACGTGTTATGTAGATGTCGTCGTCGGACGGATGGTTATATAGCTTTCCACAGGTACTAGGAGCCTGTTGTACGAAATTAGCATGGCCGTGATAGAATTGAATTTATTCATGTACGATTTAAACTAGCTGACGAGGGTAGCGCGCCTTTGTTGAGCGTCCTCGAGCGTTCCTCGCCTTTCTTCCTCCCCCTGTTCGTCTTCGTCTCTCCCTCACAGGTTCGTACACCCCCCTCTCTTGGTCTCATGCAAACTATTCTCTCGTTCGTCCTTCTCAGACTCGCATGACCCGCTGGACACTTAGGTGTGTTCTGCTCGCGACACGATCGCCGCTCCTCTCTTTGCCAGTGCAAAACCCCGCGGCCAGTGCCGGCACGAACTGCATGCCCTCCCGCGCGTGCCACTCGTGCATTCTTTGCACCGATCGAACCTCGTGCAGATCCGCCCTCGGCTGAATTTGTGAAGGTCGTGCATCCACCGACTCAGTGACCGAGAGAGTCCACTTCGCTCCTTATCACTGCTACGGGGATGGCTTTCTCCAACGTGGTCGAACGTATCTCTTGCTAACTTCCGATTCTGTACTAAAGAGGCGGCTCAAGTCAAGTGGAGGCCCCAAGCGGTAAAAATGTTGGGGCTTTGAAACTCAACTTAGAAATAGAAGTTGCAATAAAACTAACATAACCTTATTAACAAATAAACGCGTGGAAAACCACGCGCGGTAGAAGTGAAACTTCTTGCAGTCTAGTAATGTTTAGAAGCAAATTAAGATTGGAAATGTTAAATAAAAAAAAAACAAGATCAGGAACAACTAATAAAAAACCAAAAAAAAACATAAAATCATAGAAAAAATCATAGAAAAAGTTTCACTACAGACATAATGAACGATCAAAATTGGCGACGCAAAGAAGGAGAGCGTATGAGAAAGAAAGAGACATGGCATTTCCCATAACCATGTATTTCTAACCTTTTGTTTGATCCTACTACCGAGGATTTTATTCGTTGGGATATATACCAAAATGTTCGCTATCATTCTAAAGATCGTTGGTTGTCCCAAATCAGTGGACCGGGGTTCGAATCCCGTCGGGGTAAGAAATTATTTTTCTCCGTTCATTCTCAGTTGAAATTTTCGCGCCCAAATTTCCACTTCCGTTGCATCGACACGTCACATATCCGTCCCGTCAGAAAATTGTTACCCTCAGCCAAGAAGTTTCACTTCAAAAAATAGAAGTAATAAAAAATTATATACCGTTACAAATTAAATATATTTATTTAAAATTCGGGGCCCAATGGTTGCACGGGGCCCCACGCGTCCGCTTAGTCCGCTTACCGTTAGATCCGCCACTGCTGTACTGTATGATAATTGCGGATACAGTAGAATCTCGCTCGTCGCACTCGTTCGTCGTATTTAGTTGTGCAAGGTATACTTAAAAAGTTAAACCAGGGTTGACGTCGACCGGAACACAATCGCATTCGTTGTGTCAATAATCGAGAGGAGGCCGCCGCAACGACGGAAAGGAATCTGAATGGTGTGCATTAATCGATCACCGTTTGTTATCGCATAAATTGCGCGTTCTTGTCGCGAAACGAATTTCCCACGTTTCCTAATCAAGTGGAAATGCTTTAATGGCGCATTTAATCGGCGAATAATGCGGAACGATGAAACCATTCTTCGTCGCTGGATGCGAGATCTGGTTGGTGGAAAGTATCGACTGATTAAAATCCAAAAAGGATCGATCATGAATCAAGGACAGCGGTGAGCGGGTTGTTTGACGTCGTGTTCACTGCATTCGACAATATCGTAGACTGGGAGACATTTCGGTGACCCGATTAACGAGAGAGAACACGAGAGAGACAGAGAGAGAGGGATGAAATAAATATTGCAAAGACGATGCCAGACGAATCGACAGGGAAATCTACTACGCAAAATAGCACCGGAAACGGTGGGTACGCGTGTCACGTGTACGTATTCTCACCGAATCAGCTACGAGTAGTATTTACGAACAACGGGAACACGTGTCGCGCCTTACTAAACAATGCACTGTCTCAACACGACGACGATCACGTTAATTGCCTCGGAATAAATCCCAAGGGGGAACGAAACTTTTAACGGGCGTGAGAGGATCGCGAACTCGCTTCGTTTCATCGCTGAAATTACCAATTTACTTTCATGTAGATACAAGAAAAGGTGTATAGTAAATCGGCTTAGGAAATGTTTATGACAAGCATTTCATGGACACTGAAAATATTGTTCTTCTCTGTCTCTTTCTTAAAATGCAAAAGAATTGTATGCCAACAGCACGTGGTATTCTCAGACAGTCACCAATCCAAGTACTAACCACGCTCGACGCTATTTAACTTTGGGGATCGGACGAGAACCGGTTCTTTGTTGCGAGATGTGACCGTCGTCTGAAATACAAATTTTTTTGTCAAATTTTGAGTCGAAGCTTGTGCATGAAACTGCGCAACTAACACTTTATGTGTAAAAATTCAATTGTTCTTCATTTATGGCGAAGCAGTCGGAAATGTATTTGTACACCGGATGTACAGATTTCTTGGTCATCTGTTGACAAGCTAGTTGAACCCGTTGGACAATATGTAACAAAATCCAGCGCAGAGCGAGAGCTGGGTTTTGCGAACGTGGTTTAATGCCGGCAGGTTTCGCAGTCTAGAGCCCCGATCGCTGTAACAGCCGTGATAATGACGACGTAAAGTCACCCCCGCGTTGCGAACCGGGACAATGGTGTCCCACGGTGACGTCGAAGCGGGTCAGAGAGGATAGCGCGTGCGCCTGACTCATCGGCGAAGAATTATCGTCGTCCGAGATTTAATCGCGACCGTTGTCGCTGTTTGCGCACTGTAGTTAAGACTCGGTTGTTTCCTCGTTTTAAGACCGTTACCGCGCTCGCGCGAGTCTGCCGCTCTTAATTTAGTTAACCCGCCGAGTCGAAGCGAGAGGTCCGACCATAAAGACACTTTATCATTAAGGAGACCTTTCCGGCTCGTTCCGTCCGCAGGAGATTTCCAAGACGCGGGTTCCGGGAGGGAATTTTTCATTTGAACCACGGCGGCCCGAGAATGGGGCGCTAAGCAGCGAACCGTTTTTCAACCCCGTGGCACCTCCGCGTGTCCTTTGTTTCGCCCTCCCTTAGTTACTTCTTAATTTCATCTCGGCGGCTTTCTCGTTTCGACGAGAGACCACTTCGAAATTCCACCGCCATCGATTCTCGTCCTGCGGGGATGGAAATCGGATAGCAGAAGGATCGAATTAAAATTTTAATTAAGCAGGGCGCAATTTTTCTTCAAGTTTCCAACGCACATTGGAAAACCCGCGCACCAACCGATTATTTTATGATAGACAGACGAATGTCTCTTAACCACTGTGTGGAAACACGAAATGGGTATGAGAACTGCACGAGAGGAGAAACAATACGGACGTGAGGATTTTTCTTGATTCTGAGAATATTCGATTTTCGGTTTTTTATTAACTGGGATTACTGTTTGGCCCAGTGCGCGGGTGAGACGCGATCAAGGCAGCAAAATATAGGAGCGGAAGAGTTATGTGTTTGTAACTAGCTCTTGGCGGCTTTACGGCCGCCGCTGGCGTTGCAGGATGCAGGTATTCGCGGGAGATTTAGATGTTTTCCCCGATATGAAAATGAACGAACCCAAGGAAATCGTGGCTGAAAGTCGAAAGGCAGCCTGAATTTCGAGGGTTGAATGTCGCTCGGTTCTTCTCGAACTAACCGTGGCGCAGACTCGCGATAAACACCGACTGCCGAGAGGAATAACGTTTCGTCGCCCGACTGTTCGCCCGTAAATAAAATAGAAGCGACGAGAGATTTGGCCTTTCGATTTCGAGAATAGAACCCGGCGCTCGTTCCTCTTGCCGTTATTGTTATCGAGGAGGATTTCGGTCCGCGCGAGCGTGCTGGCGACCGTTCCCGCTGGGAATTACTGTCCGTGAGTTTACGATCCGCGGCAGCGAGTTACATTAAGCGTCACGATAAAACGCCGGAATTAAAAACTGATTTAAAAAAGATAGCCGCCTGCGACTTTCGTAATAAAAGCGCGAGTCCTTCGAGCAATTACCCTCCCGGAGTAATAAGAAGCAAACGCCCACACATTCCGGCCAAAACGTTTACCTGGGGAGCATTTAATGCGCTCTCTCAGAAAAAAACTCGCCGCGTTTTATCGACCGCGACGTGACAAGTCAAATTTAACGCGGGATTCTCGCCTAATAAGCACGAAACTTCAAACTATTATAACGACTCATCACATCCAAACTACCTAATGCGAATGACCACAAGTCATTGCAAATAATGGCGAATATATAAGATCCACTTTACAATTAAAGCCATAAGTTACGTAGAATAGTCCATAATGCAAATTGAGTGTAAAGCATGTCCACTTGAACTTCTATTTGATCTTATCTAGATAAGAACAACTGTTGTACAATACAATATCCGGTTAACGACCCTCGCACAAACGAGTGTGCGCTAGTTTACATCTAATCCTCATATTTAAGTGGCTATCAAAATGCTTGAAAACATTTGCTAATGATGCAAATCACTATGAACTCGAAGGTTTTGAAATCTTCCTTGTATAACATCCCCTGAAAGGTCGCTAATAGAAAGCTGCTCCTAACGAGTACGATGTTTCCTAAGCTCGAGATCGCTGTTTGTCCACGTATGGATGTTTCACAGGACGAAAGGGACAATTTGCTTGGTTTTTCGCGGACGAGCACGGTCTCGACGATGGAAACGCTGCGAGTAGTCTCGTATCATGCATATTTCCTTGTTCGTTTTTCCCCGGTGTCGTCTTTGACGACAACACGAAGCATAATGGGTCGGGTTCGATTTAATGAGGCGCGTCGACTCGAAAAACGTTTGGTCGCGAACCTTCTCCAAGGATCCTGCCTTGTACTCGCGCGTCAATTGGTCTGCTCTCTCCGCCTCTACGACGATTTGACTTGAACGTGGACCACCTTCAAGCGACAGTAGCCGGGCGTGCACCGGCTCGAGCAGCTCCGCGACCGGTCCGATAATTATCTCGAACCGGAGGTGTACTATTAGTGATCGCGGTTTGACGTGTATACCGGGCTCTTATCATCCCGCCTCGCCCCGTCCCAAGCCCTTTGCATCCTTCCTCGTCGTTAAAAGCTATCCTCCTACCTGGACCGAACACTCATTACTGTATACTTACGACACATTACGCGATAATTAATACATCATACGTACCCAGCGACTGATATCCACCGCCGATAGCCAGGAGCTTCTGGCCTGGCGTAAATTCGAAATGGTCATGAACGAAACGCTAAAACTAAAATATCGCGTGCTGATATACGTTCTTTTCACGCGTCTTCGTTCAACCAAGTTATACGACCCTCGTCCCTTTGCACTTTTATATCGAGTTTCACATCAATTATAAATACTCCTGTGAAAATGATTGGTAAAGAAAAAAATATTTTTCAGATATTGAAATCGGGGATCTTCTATTGAACAGATTTCATCGTATCATTGTATCTAACTAAGATTTCCAAGATTATCATGCAAAGGTACGTGAGCACGTAGGTGGAACAATTCGGGAATCGTTCCATCGTGTTCGCAGTCGAGGAACACGGAGATCCGAAGGAAGCGCATGGAAAAGCATTGTTGCGGTAGGGTTCGATGCATCCGTGTATTTTAGGAAGGATTCGACATGCAGCGCGGTGTATTGAGATCGGTGCGCTCGTAGCCGTTGCGCGGAGGTGTGCGATAACGCGCAACGAAAATTGATAATATTTCACGGACGCAGAGGCCAGGGACTCCCTGTTATAATTGGTTGGCATTTGCATGCGGTCTTTACACTTATTGAGGTTTAGCCGCGAACCGGTCGCTCCTCCTGTCCGTTTTTATCATTTATGCCGGCTACACAACCGGCTCGTAGCACGCGATCCCGACCCCCCTCCGTCCCCCACGGAGCCCTCTTTACCTTTCTATCCTCTCTGGCACCCTCTCTCGTCTCCCCTAACACCCCCTCGGCCCTCGTCGACAGTCGACTCGCTGCCATTTCACAGCCGCGTGGGACGTTTCAGACCACTTACGTCCCCTGTCTCAACGGCCGTGACTTCAAACAATTTGCAACCTGTTACCACCGACGATTCCGACACATTTTTCTCTATCGGCGCGCGCGCGCCAATTAAGGATAATTAACCGGCGAGCCGGATCAATTTTTCGACTGCGATTCCCAACGACGCTTAACGAGCGAAAAAGAGAGCAGCATTCGGCACTGCTTTCCAATAAGAACCGTGAATTATTTCGGCTCCGGTGCGATTGCAGAATCTCCAGAATGACAATCGGAACGCGTGATTTTATTTCCTTCGGAATTGGACTCCATTTCATGAGAGAAATTGTGAACTCGTTGGTGAGACTCTGACCTAGATGCGGTGATAATTGTTCGTGTGAATTCGATCGATACCTGGAACAGAAAAATACTTCGGCGAAAATAGACACACACAAATTACCTGATATTATTGTTAAGTTATGTCCACACTGAAGCAACATCGAGCAACTTGCCCTCTTCTTCTTTTATTCGGTGTAGAAATGATAGATATTGGAAATTGGGAAAAGAGAACTGTGCGAACGGTGAACTTGAGAAATGTATGAAATCGTCGACATCTGACATTGATAGTGAAAGAGGCTCGAAGATTGCAATGCCGCGCAAGTCGACGCAGAGGAGAATGTAACGATTGAGATCCTTTGTTCGTTGATCGAACTGTAATTATTGCCGGCGAGCGTAATTTTCTTGGTCGCCCGGCGATTCGGTGGGAATAAAAGGAACAAAGGTGGTGTATGCTAGTTGCGTAATACAAATAACGAACTATTCCGCGAGCCGATGAGAGGTAGCTCGTGACAAGGATTAATGGGTCCCGGGATCGGCGTTGCTTATTATTAGTAGTACTACTCGCGTAATTAGCTATGGGAAAACGTGTAAGCAATGATCGATTCGAACGTCGACTTTCGAGTTTCGCTCTGTTAGTCTCTCCTCTCTCGAAGGAGGTATTGCGGGCTTCTTTTTCTCGTCCTCTAAAGAGGCTCTTCTTGCCCCGCCGGTATTCCACCAGCGTGCAACTCGTCGATCTGACAGTGATCGAGCACTGTCATTCGAGTCGACGCGGCATACCTTACAAGATTCTGTACGCGCCGGCAATTATGCTATCTTGGGAATGCCTTGTATCACTCGATTCTCGCTTTTCGCGGCATTAACAAAAGTACGAACACATCCTAGCGGCTACTGGAAACGGCGCGGTATGCCGTGCGCGCCGCGGTTATTCGCGGTAATGCCACACCACCAAATATGAACCGAAGCTTAATTAACGTACAAGCAATTAACCGTAGAATTATCGTGCCCGGTTTTGCCCCGACGATTATCGGGAGGAGTGGGATTCCTCGAAACCGGAACGGAACAACTCAGCGGAGGAAATTATTACCATTAGTTTTTGTTCTCCGTTACGTTGAAAATCGCCGCGGCGGGACGAGAGGAGAGAGATGAGAGAGAGGGGGGGGGAGTTAGGAGAGAACCGCCCGAGCTCGAAACCCACGGTCAGTTTTGAGCAGTCCGCGGCCGTTGTACATTCAAACACTTTAATTGTTCGTGCGAAGAACAGTTTTTACAGGAACAGTCCAAAGGGCTGGTCAAATATTAACATTTCATTATCCCCGACCAGTCAGGGACTTGTAAGGATATCACGCCGGAACCTTACGATGCACAGGAAGAGTGACGTAGAACCGTAATTTTCGTGTTTCTAAAGGACCCTCGGTTTTCCGAGGATGATAACGAGAATCTCCACTGGTTCGCTAAAGACATTAGTCTGTTAAGGACATTATAAGAAATCTACCGTATTATAGCCGTAGTGGGGGCTGTAGCCATGACTACCTGTGTTATAGGTCGTCATCCAAATAAAATAATCTTGAGACCGCTCAGTTGAATCAGGAACGTCGTACGGCATGTGACGATCTCGTTCTGACGCGATTTTTGCCCAGTGTTTGAAGTTTTTGGTAAGACATAAGTATTTAATCAATACAATAGTATAATTCCACTATATTTTTGTGCTTAAAAAGGGCAAGGGATTTTATATATTGTCACCACTTCACCTTGAAATTTTTTCCAAAATTGGATATGGCTAAGAACAATTTAATTAGATGGTCATAGAAGATATATTTGTTTCAATTGTTCCCGCAGCCTATAAGTTCCATAGTCGTGCTTTATCAAAAATTCTCCCAATACGTGCTGAAATAACGAGCAATAAAAAAGATCAACAAAATTAAATTGAATGTGTTTTATCCGTGTGTAGAAGCACTTTCGCGATTCGTTGTGTGTTACTCTCGTACGGCGAGCGGGACGAGCGGCCGCAAATTTGTCAAGCGGCCGCCGGCTTTGCCGCGAGGCGGACATTCCGTGAAAGTTTGCTGAGATAAGTCCTGTCCGAAATTCGTTTCCGATTTCGTGGAGCGAGAGAGCGGAGGGCGACTTTTCGCGGATTATTACCGCTTTGAAAGCCAGTGGCGCACACGGACGGAATCCGGTCGAGCGATTCGCGGACGAAAACGCGGGCACGATCGAGATCCACCCTCTCTGGATCCTGGTGCGCGAGGACTTTTCACAAGGTCTGCGAGCCGGCTGCGAAGAATTCGCGGAATGTCGTCTCGCGATCGCTTCTCCACCATCGAGACAGAAAGGGAGCGAACGAGAGGAAGAGATAGAATGGTTCGGGGCGTCGGGGAGGCCGGCGGGGGGGAGGGCAGCGACGAAACTTTTTGAAACAGAAAAATTAGATATCCGTTGTCTGTCCGGGAGATTCGTAGCTCCGCCACGTGAATTTCCTCGGCGAGATGGCGGCGCGACGCGGAACCGACGAGAAACAGATAGGGAGTGAGAGCACGGGGGCTGGAAAAGAGAAGCGTATGATGTATGGGAGTCTAAATCGAATTTTCGTTCGTTTGTGAACTTCGTTTGCCCGAAGAGTACGAGGCTAAAAGGATCTTCCAGCCGGGAATGAAATTTTTCCGCTATCCGAGGAAACTTAACGGCGGAGGTTACGGTTTCGCTCGTGTTCCGCTTCGCTCCACGTTCGAGAATGCTTTCTCTCTCGTCTCAGTCCGCAGCTCGTTATCGCGATGTAAAAATTAATCAAAGTTTCTGCGTGGACCGGTACCACGACGCGTTTCGCCTGTAAACGGAGACCCGCGAGAACCGCTGCGTTGTCTCGAACGCGGAATGTTCCTTTTATTATTTATACGATAATTATTAAGACCGAAAGTTTCGCCGTATTTCTGGCGAAAGAGCCCACTGTGTCCGTAGATCGTGAGCGGACCGAGATTTTACGAGCGCGGGTGGGGGCACCGGTCTATAAAAATGAAATTAATAAGGGACCCACAGGTTCCCATGGAAGATGAGCAGGACCTGATTCAGCTGATTCAGGACCGGGCTTCTTCCTGTTTTTCTATATATCCCTTTTTTCACCCTCCTCGCCATGCTCAGAGGGCAGAGACCTCCGGCATCTTCCTCCGCTCTCGCGTCCCCGAGGATGAAGAGTACAGAAACTCGGGAAGGGTAGATGGATCTCCTAACTGAGTTATAAACGCGACTATAAAAATCAAATTTGCGGCGTCTCCTCCGGACCAAATTGGCTTAGACATTATTTCAATCTATCGGAACCTGGCCCCCGACGATGCAATTTTCTGGCTGCGACACTAGACGCCAAGCGATGTAAATCGCTAGGTAAACAATCGTTCTTGTCACCCGTTTATTCACTGATCAAGAAATTTTGCTTGAACTTCTTTATCCACTATAAAAGAAAATTTATATTCATTGTATGCCTACATCTACTGCATTCATGTAGG
Organism: Lasioglossum morio; assembly: GCA_916610235.2. Classification (NCBI taxonomy): domain Eukaryota; kingdom Metazoa; phylum Arthropoda; class Insecta; order Hymenoptera; family Halictidae; genus Lasioglossum; species Lasioglossum morio. The sequence goes on along the minus strand of OU744323.1, from coordinate 18,142,864 downwards.
GACGAATGTCGGTGTATTAAATTTAAATACCTCAAAATCAGTATATATTGTTCATTTTTCTAATTATAAAGACTACGCAGCATTTGAGCTGGATGAGTGTTGCGGTCGCCGAGATTTCAAAAAATACGCGCATTTACGTAACTTTATTTTCTCTAAGCAAGTTGAAATTTTTTAAAGAATCCAAAATCGGACAACATTTGACGCCCTCGTTTCCCCGTGCGTTTTGGTTCGAAAAATCGACGATCACGGGGTCGGCCCTCGCGTGCATTAAAATAAGCTCGATCAAATATTCATTAGTCTGCTCGTGACGGTACGGAGCCTTTTCCACGAATCGGTGAAATTAATACAGCCCGGTGGATCGATAAATTCGATTAAAAAATAGAGTTACACGTGGCCGGGACCGGGGCACACGTTATCTTCCACCTATGCGCTACGGTCGCTCAATAAAATAATAACGTTGACAGAACAAGCAGTTAAAATCTGCATACTACTTAGGTACGTGTCTACACGCGAGCTCTTTCTCCGCGGAGCCAAGGCTGTCGGTCGGTTGCATCCCGGCTGCAACAACCATTCTCAACAGGGTCTGCCACACGGCCCGTTCATAATAACGCCCGGCAATAAATCGTGCGCCCTGGGAACGCGGAATGACGCTGTTCTAAATTATCCCCATTGACCACGAAATCTCATAAAGATTGACATTGGCCGACGACCACAGCCATTGGTGGCGAAGTTCGTTGGCCGACTTCTCCCGTTCACGAACGGTTCGCGTCGTTGCGAGGCGCTTTATGTTTCGCGAGGCACGTCACTCACCGACCGAAACGAGAAAAGAACCACTCACGGGCACGTGCACTCAAAAATTGACCGGCCGAATGGAAAGGAAACGATTCGACAGTCGTCCGCTCGGCGACTTTGCGCTGCGAAAATATCGCGACAGTTTCATGGAACGCTCAACATTCTTGTAAACTATCTCTTGGGGATCTCTCAAAGGGAATTTTCAGCGAAAAGTGCTGTTCGAAATATCCCTTAAATATCTCGTTATCGTTATGCAAAGTTAAAAATTTTCTTCATCAATTTCAGGATCTGGAATATCCAAAATCGCATCCCACCTAACAGATAAACTTAAAACGGCGAGTGTGATTTTCGGAGAGCAGGTCCGCGGGGTCGATGGTCTTTCGTTTTTTTAATCTTTGGCCAGGCACTTTGAAATTTTTCCACAAACTCGTAAATTTCCGGGACGCAGTTCTAAAATCAGCTCGCCGTGAAAGTTTGCGCGACCGCAAAAGAAATTGGACGTGCTCCCAATTTAACGGTGTTATCTCGGCGGAAAGGTGAGAGGCGACGCGGGTGGACGCGGATCCTAGGCGCAGAGGCTGCGATATAAATTCCGAGGAAAGTGTAACGGAAGCGATTTGCAGCGCGCGGCGGTCTATCCGGAGGCAGTTATGATCCGTTGCCAATAGCTAATGCGACGATGGCGTGCAAATCGACGTAGACAGGACATAATTCAGTTGACTCGAAGTTGGCGCGGCCCCTCGCTCCGACTCGGGACTCCGCCAATCGATCCTGAATCTCTGCATAAGCTTATGCGGCCGCCTGCAACCGGTGCAGCCGGGGTTCGCGGGCCAAAACTGCAGCAAGTCGATACGCAGATGCGCCGACGACGATTAAGGAACTTGTTCCAACGGTGGAGAACTTCCGGCGATAAAGCGAGTAACGATTCTCTTCGTTTCCGGCTCCGTCGTCCGTCTATCGTTCCAAAAATGGGCCTCGTGTTTTACGGCGACTGATAGTCGATCGCTGCTCTTCTGGAGCAAACACTTTTTGACAGTGGTGGCAGAACGGCGGCCGTGGGAACGCCGCAGATGCCACGCAATGTTGAGTTTTACACGCGTCGAACGGAATCGCCGAATCGAAACGCGATGAGCAGCATGTAGATCTTTCCATCTCCTGTTTCACTTGTGTTACACCACTTTACACTACCAAGCATTCTTAATCCTTGCAAAATTGATCCTTTAAAGATTCTAAATCAATCTTAATCTTCCTTAATAATATATATAAAAATGATGTCCTGACTTATTCACCTATCAACGCCCAGAATAAACCCTTGGACCTAGAAAGCTGAAATTTTGCACAGAGGTTTCCTTTATGATCTATACAAGGGATAAGAAAGGATATTTCGAAAGTCAACCCATAAGGGGGTGAAAAGGGGTTGCAACGTTTGTATGAGAAATATTTTATTTGTGGTCGGATTTACTTGATACTTGGTCTTAATGCTCTTTGATATAATTAATCAAACACTTATTTCGTCATTTTAAAAAACTCAACCCCTAAGGGGGTGAAAAGGGGTTGCAACGTTTGTATGAGGAATATATTGTTCTGATTATATCTGATTGATATAATCGTAGGGGCGAATGGGGGGTTAAAAGGTTTTATGGAGAAACAATATCAATTTTCGAAGGCATTAAAGAGTTTCCTGTGTGAGCGAAGCCGCGGGGAACAGCTAGTATATTATATAAATCTTAAAATGATTTTTCTTGAAAACATGCAAGTGTCATGCCTTACTATTTGTACATGGACGTCAATGATCGTTAAATTTGACATTAAATTCCTGATTCGGTAAAATTGTTGAAGTAAATAAAGCAGAAGTAGGCCTTTTACAGCAGCACCGATTAAATTCGCTTTCACAGACAGATCAGCGATCCATGTCGCGCCGTGTCACGTGCGGGACCGATGATCGGACAAAGCCTAATACGTCTACTTTCGCGTTTATTAATTTGACAGTCGGACAGCGTGCACGATTAGCGCGGAAGTAGCGCCGGCATATCAATCGCTCGGCCGTATCCACAAATTGCTGATCTGCTTGGAAATGACGCACGCCAACAAACACCGGGCAAGCAGATCGATGTGCATAAACTGTCAAGTGAGCATAAGGCGAGCAAGCACTGCGAGCCTAACGTGTAGGCACATTTGTTTGCGAGCAAATATAGGGTGTACGCTAGAAAATTCATCCCCGTGCAAACGATAAAATAATATCCACTTGTCGCCGGGATATTAATCGATCGCGTGTCACGCAATGATTCTGCCGATTATGCCACTGGGAGCGTGTTTCCAGCAATATCTAAACATTTAGATGGAAAAACCAGCAAAGCGATACAGGGAATCTGTTGCACCCACTAATTGAACCTATTTTTTCCTGTGGTCACTTTTGACGCGTTCCATTTATAACTCCATTTACGGTGCACTGAAATCGATAAAAACGTAGCAGACGTTTTATTCTTCGAATTGTTTTCTGTTTTATTAAAAATGATATGGAAAAGTGAATAGTCGAGAAACCACATAAGCTGGTCAATTTTCAAAAACAGAACAATACTGTGCGCATAAACCCGCACGACCAAAATGAAAACTTCTATGGCGATTGCACACCTGTCTGTCTGTGTAAACTCGAAGAAGGCAAATAGTGTTTCATCTCGAAGCGTGACGAAGCAGACTAATTCACTGCCCAGCAATTGTGTACGCTGTAGGCCTAAAGATGTTTTCACTTCAAAAATAATGAATAAAATATAAAACTAGCGCAGAGGCAGCTATGGTTGTATATAATAAATTGTGTGAAGGAATGTGTTTAATTTAGTCGTGCGTCGATGAAACACGATCCTCGTCTAGGAGTGATTAATCGGAAATGAATTGGTGCGTAATGACAAACACGGCTCCGGTGTTTTTTTCGTACAAATTACGACCGGTGTTTTCCAGCGGTCCGGTGCCCGAAAAAGGTGGCCGTGAACACGGTGTTTCGCTTATTTCCTGTAACAGGTGACAGGGAACCCACGATAAAACAGAATTCCAATTGCAATCGGCATTTATCAGCTGTCATTCGGGACACGTAAACACAGGCGGCCGCTAGTTTTTCCATCGGTCCGGGCCGGGCCGGATTCGCGACGCGCATTCAACCGACATGCATCGACCGGCCGCGATCAGCACGTTACAATGTGCAATATTATGCAACGGCATTCAGCCGTGAAACAATTATATGCGTTTCCAGCGGGCCGACGTTCGGCCTCGTAATCGTCGTAAATCTGTTTTCGTGGCGCATTGTTTGCCGTGCATATTAACTCGTTAGCCGGATTTCTAAATCAACGATAGGCACCGAACACCAATAATGCACCGACCGGCGATCGACCGCACTCGAAGCACGGTGGAAAAAATATTTTTCGAACAATACCGCGACGAAACTCCGTTCGACTACATCACAGGATCACGAAGGCATTGGTGCACGGAGCTTTTGCAATAACACGAAAGAACACACCATGAAACCGTGCGAACTGGTATTTTTCAATCGAGTTATATTTCTGTTTATTACGGTTAAGAGAGTTTAACACATTGTAAAATTTTCACTTCTTGAACAAAATTAGGAATGTCCAGTATAGCAATCGGATATCTTTCTATCGTTTTTGGAGAACGACCGCCAGTAAAACAATAGATTCAGCGAAACGGCGCTCGAGAAGGGCGTGAATTGCACTCGTACGCGTTCGTTCAGCGACGCCCGTCAGATAAAAAACACCTGCAAGTGGAGCATCAAGGTTCCAATCGAACTCTCAAACGTTCAATTCCGTCGGTCGTAAAGTTTTTCGTGATCCGAGGGGTGGTCGTGGAAAAGGGCGAAGCCTCGTGACGAATATGGAGCTCCTCTCGCGTCTTCGGAACGCCTTTCCCGAGCTTTTCACTCTGGCCTTCCTTTTTTTTCTAATACCGGCGACGCTGAAAGCACGACTCGTCCATTGTCCACCGAACGAAAGGCTCGCGGGGAACCCATTCATCCGGAGCAAGGTTGACGGATCGTCTCTCACGGCGAATCAAACGACGATAAAATCTGTCTAGATACGAATTCCTCTATGGAGGATTGCGCGGGGAATAGACTGTGATTGCAGACTCTCGAGTTCTGTCAAGTATATCAGCGTCATGACTTAATATTTTCTTGTTTCATAGCTGCTGGATCATTGCTCGAAATTTGTTAGTAATCAAAATTATAATCTTGTAGATTAAATCCGTTACATCCTTTTTAGTCCCCGTCGCGGGTCCGCCGAGCGTCGATTAAAGAGACAACCAAATGTTTCTACGATTTTTCCCTACATCTACGATCTGCACCGAAATTCATCAGAAATCGAGATCGCAACTTGAAGTTCTTTTCTAAAGCTCCTGACCTGTTGATTAAACGTGTGACCTCTCTGTTAGTTTCTGGGACGGATCCGCAGATTCAACATATATCGAGGCAACAGGACATTTCACCTCTCCTTCGGCCCATACCGAAAAAATCTTGTGTTCGTCGGCAGAGGAGTATGTACTCCGAAGCAGTTTCCGCTCGAGAGGAGAACGGAACGGTCCTTGAGACAGCGCAGAACTCCGAGTTCTGACGAACGTTGGATGGCGACGCGCGAATTGCAATCTTCTCTCCCCCGCGGTAAACTGATTTACACTCGTTGATGCGAGTCTCTCTCCGCTTTCATACAGAACTGTTTCATCCACCGACGAGGGCCTGCATTCTCTTGTCTGCCAGAATTTCCCACGTGTCGCGAGACCACTTTATTTTCTGGCAGTGGGAGCCTTTTCCCTTATTCAACCTCTTTGCTTCCTCATACTTCTCCCCCCCCCCCCTCCCGATGCGACGTGTACCTGCAGAGGCTGTGCACTATACGGTTTTCCTGTATGTCTGCAGTTCCTTTTGTGTTTCGATTCGAGAGACACGTTTCCCCATTGGCTAGTCGATCGGTAATTTTCCGCTATAATCGGAGAATCCTCCGGCGTTTGGTTTCTTGCGCAGCGAGCCGCGCACGAGTATTTGGATTTCATTAGCCCGGTCGCATTTAATTAACGCAGTCTATTCGGGGTTCGAGATAACCGAAATCCCAACGCGGCGTAGCGTTTAAAGGCACCCACACTAATTCCCTTTCGGCGTGTACACACATGCGGTAACGGTATGACGCGCGGTTTTATATCGCGCGGAGAACGCGACGCCGCGATACCGCGGCGAAATAAAAAGGAAATTTATATTTCGCGCGATCGTGTTTCGAATCGGTAAAGATACGGGGATCCGGCAATAAAGTTTCACCGGCGAAAATTCTTGCTTCGGTTCCCGGCCGAAATAAACGTGTCTCGTTGATCACTATACGGGGTGTTACCGCACGAATTGTTTTCCACGCGATTACCAAACATTTTACACGAACAACTATCAAAACAAATGTTTATAATCGATGTTAAATAACAAAATACTTCGATACGTAATAGACGCATTTTCTTTGCAATATCTTAAAAAGAAACCGATCGAATTTAGAAATTTTTTTAAGTGAAACTGGTACATGTACTTGAGACGATAGTAGAAATTTTCCGGTATTTCCACTGTTAACCGTTAGCACAAACGAAAAAATAACTTCCTCGAAAATTTTGCATCGCGATGCACTCTGTCAAGCATAGTCAGTATTTCTATTGAAACGAAATATCTACAATCAATTCTCGAGGACAGATGTCCACTCGCATCCCTTTGAAAACGATCGTATTTTTTGCTAACTTTGCAAACCGCAAGCACTCGAGGAACTTCGATCGTTTCTGAGGACAACCGACCGGGAATTGCTTCGGTCATCACCTTAAACTAGCTCTGGCCATCAAATCACGGTCTCCACGCAAAATCCACTGTCACCGGGCAGACAGTTCCTCTTTCGACACCCAGTACGATACGAGGCAGGGTTGTTCGTGAGCGTGGCGGGCCCGGTTTCACGCAGACAGTCATGCCGAGGTTCCTTTGAATCGGACCATGCGCGTTTATGGACGTTGTCCACTTTGATGTTCGTACTGACGCCGTGGAATCGGCCAGGCCGCATCGATGGATTTCCACAAAGTAAATGTCGGCGGCAGGTGGCTGCCACGCTGCCGCTGCTCCACGGAATTCCCTGCGAAATTGTCGACCACGTAATCGTAGCCGGCCTTTACGTACTGCGGGACGACCTGCCCGTTCTCACTGAATTCGCAATAAGGCTATCGTTTGTCGGAAAGATTTCACCCAATCTACAAATCCGCTGCGAAACAGCGACACGCAATTTTCTGGTCCGTGGCCCGAAGAATCGCCTTGCTTCCGGTCCCTGTGGTCAACACTCTGGAGACACAGCAAAGTCCCCGTCCCCATTAGATCAGAGATTTCAGGATGAATTTCCAAATTTTAAATTGTTTCTGTCAGGAGATTCTGGATAATAAAATCAACGTATTATTAATTATTATCACACTATAATTAACTATGTAAATATACATGCGTTTCACATGGCTGCGAGTAGAAGACTAACTGACTTCTCAACGAAAGACGCTAGTCACACACAACACGCATGCAACTACAAACTACACATAGGTACACATCGATAAAATAGAGTCCGTGTATAGCACTCATTTCCTTACAGTTTCTTTGTATCAAAAATTTATAATTTGAGAAAAAATGCTGTTACTTAAATGACTCTTTGGGGATGGACGCGTGCGTTTGATTCGCCAATATGGCGACGTTACTCTTGGAACGGTTAATCTTGACAGCAAGGGCGGGCGCTTTGCTAACCAGGAGATAAGACTAAAGTTTGAGACGGTGGAGAACGAAAGGTGAAATTCGCGTGAAAAGTGTTGGCGAACGAGGAGAAGAACTCTGCTGCAGACAAACGTGAAAATAAGTGGATTCAGAGAAAAGTCAAATAAGAGGCGGCGGAGACAGCGGGAACTTCACCGACGGATCTAATACTTATCGCCGGGGTCTCCGGGGTGACGCTATTCATCGTCGCCGTCGTTATCAACGCCGCGGAATTCCGTTGGAAGACACCCCTTTTTGATTATTCATCGACGGTGGAAAAGGAGAAACCGCAGAGGCCGGCTTGCCAAAATGATTTCGTCGGCGAATAAGAGTCCCGGCGGCGGGAGGTGGGGAGGGGCGGAATGATGGTAGGCAGACAACCACACGGACAGAAAGGGTTGGAAGACAGAGAGAAAGAGAGGGAGAAGAGCGAGAGGCGGGGGGTAGTGAACGGAGAGCAGGGAGAGGAACCGGAGGTCGGAAGAGGGAAAGAGGACCAAGAACGAAGTGAAATTTATTCGCGTACAAACGGATGTAAATTTATTTAAATTACGCGATTTCGACCGGGGGTTTATTGTGACGTGGCGCGAGCGGCTTTATTTGCTTTATCACTGCGTGGGACAAGGGATGGGCGTGGACCGCAGCTAGAGCGCGAGAAGGATTCTATTTTGCGGGAAATTAAAAACCCTCTGCACCGCGGACTCGGTTCCCGTTAACGTTCAGCGACGGAAGTCCACAATTCCTGGTCGCCTTATAATTCAACCATTAAGCTATCCGATAGCCAAACTTCTGGAGAACTTGCTGGAAGGTTTTTAACAATTTACATCGACATTTTAACTCTCGTTAACCTTTTCAAATGGCACGTTGCATTCAATAAAATATTTTGACGATGAAGATGAACGTGTTAAACTATCAGGGCTCCACTTGGCGGTCATAAACTGTTAACGATTTCGTATCGTTTTACAAGCGCGTAAGGTTCAGTGAAAATCGACCGACAGTTCTGATAGTTAGCGAATCTCCAACAAAGGCGATAGGATTTCGTGGAAGGGGTGGTGGATGTCGGGCATTGCGGAAGTCAGCTTTAGAAGAAGCTCTCCCCCAGACGACGTAAACTCGAAACGCATCCGATGGTATCGCGTTCGGGCCCCCAAAGTCCATGGCTGCCGACAGTTCAGATAGGAAGCATTATTTACGGGGAGAACAGTGACACGGGAGGGTGGCGCTAAAAGAGACAGGCACCGGTTCCAAGCCTATTCTACGGTAGATCGCATTGTGTCCGGGGCCGAATGTTGCACGCCAGGCAACGTAGACGTTTCTCTCTCTCTCTCTCTCTCTCTCTCTCTCTCTCTCTCTCTCTCTCTCTCTCTCTCTCTCTCTCTTTCTGTTCCTCTATGTTCGGGGCGTCGTCGCGCGGTGAAACAAGCCTAGTCAACGCAGAATCAATGAAGACCGAGAATGATATACGACACGAAGATGAGAGCGGCGGCAGAGTACGTTCTCTTTCCGCTAAACCCTATCGTGCCGCGGCGAACGCGAGCGTTCGACGGCCGACGAGGGACGTAATAAAGTCGATAATAACACACAGCCACGGATATTTAGTGCCAGCTGTAAATCTTGGGGCAAATCGACGCCGCCGTTCCATCCGGCCGATCCTCGGCATACATTACTACCTTGGTAGCGATCCGACTCGTTCTTTCTTCCTCGCCTCGACTCCCCTCTCGTTCCGCGTGTCTCCGCGTAAAACAGACATAAAAGTTTCATGTGGAGCGCACAACGACTTAGTATACCCTAAGGTTTCTGCCACATCAGCCGTGGGATTCCTCGCTAATGGCAGGTAGACGACGCGCGTAATCAGAATCGCGATTAGTTCCTTCTGTTACACCAGGCTTGTTCGACAAGTTTGGTAAATCTGTGTGGAACGCTGCCAATATTCACAAGTAATTTCACGTGGCATTGTATCATGTTCGGAGCCATAGAGCTATGAAATTTTCGTCAGTAGATAATTTCTCAACACAGTTCTTCGTGGTTCTATAGTCGGAATTCTCTGTCGGAGGCACGTCAGCGGAGGAGAAAGAGGGTGTGGCGGGGAAACTTGGGAACGATAGCGCTGACAGCGTAGGATAAAGAATTTTTGAGCGTTTCGGGGACAATTTTTCGATAGCTGAATACGGTCAGCGAATGGACGACTGTCATCAAGATGGTGGGCGGACAGGGAACGGTCTAGGTCCGAGGAGGAGAAGATATTCGATTGTTTCGTAAGCGTGCTGGTCGCAGCGGGGCCTAGATTCCTCAAATTTTCGTGAAAGGCCCGGCCCGGGCCCGACGCGCGGCTTGTTTGGCCGCTGAAACGAGCCGGGACATTACCGGTCCCATTAGCGATGACATTCAGATATCCATTAAACGCGCCAGATAAGCATACATTATGCAAATAGGATCGGCCGGTACACTTGACTCGTTAATACAATTTATAGTCGGCCCGTCGTTTAACCAAATGGAGTCGCTTTTATTTTACGCGACCGGCCCCCGATTAAGCGGAGCTGGTGATCCTTCTTGGCCGGGGTAGAGCCAAGCGCGAGGATAAGAGAGGCTGACGGTGCAGAAAACAGGATCGATAGCGAGAGCCGGGGATAAATACTAACCGCGATGATCGTTCCGACCGAGTTAGCGTTGATCATCGCGCAACCCGGGATAGGAATAAATGAAATCCGCAGTGGAGAACGGCCGTTCGGTTTTTTCGGTCGACCGTGGATATTATGCTAGCTGATATCGCACCGTAGAAAAAGTCGCATGGAAAGAGGACCAAGAGCTGCTCGTTACTCAGCCTCTGTCTCGGACGATCCTAGCACCGTGTACACGTGAACGTTCCGCGAAAGAAACTCGACGCTGCGCTGGCCTCTCTCGAGTGGCTCTAACAATATAATTACGCCAGCGAGCATGTAATACAAACGGTGGAACTTAATGACAGTCGGCCAGACGGGCCGCTTAAGTGGCTCGAGGATAGGGCTTCCATGGTGGCCTTTGTGCATACGTGCTTCAATTCTACCAGGCTAGCTCGATCGAGCTGTTCTAGCCACGATCATTCTACGGAATTAGGAACTCACGTGCACACGATCGCTGGTTTTTCCCCAACAACTCATGGCAATCGGCAAAACACCGAGAACTCACGATCTTGCGGATACGACGTTTCATCGCTGCGGATTAGAGTCTTTTTTGCGATATTCTCGCAAGCTTCGGATTAACTTGATCTGTTCAATCCTTGTGTCAATACCTGAGCTGCTGGGTATCTGTTTTCAATGATATTATGCCAGACAGAAAAGATTCTACACCTCCAACAATAAAACAAAGAGACCTTTTGAGACAGCGTAACAATTACTTCAGACGTTCGGAGCGGTGCCGATTTTGCGACAGCAGCCAGCGATCGATCGATCGGCCGTCGAGCCGAGCCGATTAACTCGAGAACAGTTTAATATTCAAACATCGGAGCATTCGTAGCTCTCGCGCATTTCGATCCCGGCTCGACTAACGGACGAAAGAAGATTATTTATCGGGAGCTCGGTCTTCTCTGTTCGCGTCGCTCATGGTTTTGCTATTAAAACTTCCCGCGCGCAAACGTTCCGCGAAACAAAGAGCGACTTTACGTAATTATCGGAAAATACTTCTCTCCCTTAACCTTCGACCGGTTTTTTTTCTCCCTCTCTCTTTCTCTCTCTCTCTCTCTCTCTCTCTCTCTCTCTCTCTCTCTCTCTCTCTCTCTCTCTCTCTCTCTCTCTCCTCTCTCTCTCTCTCTCTCTCTCTCTCTCTCTCTCTCTCTCTCTCTCTCTCTCTCTCTCTCTCTCTCTCTCTCTCTCTCTCTCTCTCTCTCTCTCTCTCTCTCTCTCTCTCTCACCCGACGTTCCTCCCCCGCGACACCGCGCCGCCGCCGTCTTCGGTACCTGGCAACTTTGTCGATCATAGAAGCGTATTCTTTCACATCGCCGGCGCTTGTTACAGACAGCCACGTTCGCCGCGAACACGCCGATGATGGATGGCAGTTGGACCGAGAACGATTTGTCTCTCGCGGTCTAGGAAATGTGGGAATGCAAACAACCGGGGAGCTTGTGAAAGTTTTCTCGGACGGCAGACACCGGCTTTGGGCTCAGATCGACCGAAGGTCTAACGCAATCGACGGTTTCTTTTCGATAGTAATGGTAATCGACTGAAATCGAGGTCCGCTGGATCTTCTGTCCAAAGCGCAAGCAGCCAAAATGTTCGTTAAAAGCGTCAATAGTTCGTAAAAAGTCGACACTCAAATTAAAAAAAGACATTTGTAAAAGAAAACGTATATGCAGAAATTGTAAAAACAAAAAGCCGGCACACAAAATTGTCATTACGAATTAAAAACGAGAAAAGTGAAAATAATCTGACACAAATATCAAAAGAATGTCATATGCTAAAAAGGGGCATCGAATGTTCCACATTTCTTCAGCAGACTGGTATCGATAATGCTGTTCTTGTCGTCGACGACAGACTGGACGGTTGTAGAAGAAAATGAAACATACGAGAAAAAGAATGGATTATTCAATGAATGAGGTAAAACGAAGCATAATACTGCATATATACGGAGGATGCTCGGAACATCCCCGTTTCGTCCATTTTATGGAATTTATAAACGGAGCGAACGAACGGATTTTTTGTTAACCTTTGCCTGGTAATTGGAAAGGCCACTATACAATATGATACATAAAAATACGAATACTGTAATGATCCTCTGCATCGCATGTTCTCCTTTTAAAATTTACAAATCTGACTTGCAAACAGACGTAAATAAATTACGAAATTCAACTTAATCTGCTACATACACCTGTGAATCCAATGAGAACAAGTACAGTTGTATTCACAGCTGCATCGACAATTCGTGCTTCGATGCAAATTTAAAATCGGATTAAATGCAGAAAATGCGCGAACTAAATATAGAAGAAATTTTTGATAAGAAGGTGTAGACGAGTATCGAGTCCGAATGTACGAGCTAAATCAATTTTATCTCGCCCAGAGATCCGCGATCTAATAACAACGTAGGAAAAGGAAATCGTGACTCGGTTCCGAGCGAAACTGGGTTAGACATTAAAACCGTGGCACACGATAAAATGATTAATTCGCGCGATTAAGCGGATCCGGGGGAAGAAATTTGAGGGAAAACGAATGTGTCGCGGGCACGAGGACGAAATTAATGAAACGGGGAATCCCCGATGCTGGCACCTGGGACCGAAGTCAAGTGTGCCGTGTCGGTACAAGTGTCGCGCGCGTGTTTGCGTCGGTGTGTCGTGTTTCACGACAGAAATTTCCGTGGACGGTACCCACGAGAAGGGTAACGGTAACGGAAATGCTAATGCGGCGCCCGGCTACAGGAAATACCTAAGCAAAGGAACACTCAACCGACGACAAAGACGCAGAAGCCCATGGATATCTCGCCGCGGTGACTACATCTTCATCCCCTGGCACTTCTTGCGACGTCCACCGCGCAAAGTGGATGCGGTGAATCACGATGAAAGGCCGTCCGGTCATCGAGTTTGACCGAGGCCGTAATATGTGCATTAAGCGAAGAACCTCCGGCTCGAAAACGTCTCGACACATCAACACGAATTATTTCTGCAGATGTACACTGGCGAGGAATAGATTAGATGAACCCTGCTACGATATCACGCCGTATAGAGTCGCTAACTCCTTTAAACTAATAATGATGCATATACATACAACTGTAGGGAGCAATGACCGGAGAAGACCGATCATATGGTGCAGATCATAAGGAGCGAGAACAATGCGAGAGTGTCCTTTTTTGGGTTAATAGCGATAGCGAATCGAAGAGACAGCGAAGCTCAGCGACAGCAATAGCGTGTGTTAGTTTGTGAATCGGCGAATAAATATATGTTTATTTGTGCCGTCAATACGAGAGTTTTCTCTTACATCCCACATTCTGTTCCTACGTATGGCTCACACTCTAAGAAATTCAATTGATAGTGGTTTAAAGGACTGGGAATGGGTTGTTAATTGGCTCTCGCGAAACTCGAAGTGCTGATAGATTGTGCTGCCTTTCAGGTCGATCCTGCGGAAGGAAAACCATCGGAACCCGTTGGTGGCGAACGCGTGCCAGAATTTACTTGAGCGAACGGCCTTGAAGACGGTGGTCGTTCTCCCGGTGGGTTTCTATTCCTGGCTGTTGGTCGGGCATTTGCGTTGCCCTTGCATTTGCACGGAGGTGTGCAAGACGGCCGGACGCAACACGGACGTGCACTCAGCGTTTTCGATTATTCAGGAACGAGGAAGGACACGCCCGACGATCCTGTCGAATCCCGGCGGAGCAGTCGCATACATATCCGGGTCTCGCACACGCTCCTACCATGCAGAGATCGTAAGTTGCCGAGGATTTATAAACGGATCAGCGCAGGATCAAGGGGACTAGGCTACTGACTCTACTTAGTCCTCTGTAGGGAACACCATTTACTAGATTATTTATAATAATACATATAAGTTAACATTGTCATATACTAGATGCACAACAGACGGCAGCCTCGCACGCGCGTGGTATCCGCTCGCTCTCGTCATCGATCCGCTCGGTGGGCACGAGACCGGGCTCGAAGATGATGATCGAACCCGAGACCACGAGCAACAATGGCCTGATTGATATCTGGCGGCCGGCATCAAAATAATATCACGACGATAGCCACGACGGGACGAGGTTAAAAGCTTAACGAGTTACAGGCATGATATTGGATCCAAAGAAATTTATGGTCCTTGTAGTACCGGCGGGGCCCGTTTGCCTCCCGCGGCGCGGTCCACGGACCTTGCGGTCCACCGCTACATCAATAAGATACCGCGCCGAAATAAATTCGCTGTTTTGACGGCGTTTAATAATAATTCGCCAATCGTACCCGCGAGGAGGCCGCGGGCGGGGGTGTGCGCCTGTCACGGGCCACCACTCGCGAAATATCACTGGCGCTTCTGCGAGCACGAACCTCTCGCACGAACCTCGCGGTTTCTCGACCCTCGGTGCTTCCACAACACTAAAACACTATACCGGTGGGACAAAGTGACAACATATCCTGAAAATCTGCAAGAACAACAGCTTCGTATTGATTTTACAATCTAATAATTATAATCAATTAAAACCAGTTGCATAAATTGACAATTTTTATATGAATCTCTTACTACATCTTACTGATATCAACCTCTAGATCTTACCTCTGCACAGCCATGTGCATGCTCCTAATAATCCCATGTGGGGTTTCATAGCTTAAAAAAAGAAAACCTCTAGATCTTCAAATTCTTAAAAGTATGTAGTAATGCTTGAAAATGTGTCACACTCAATAATGTATGTAACATAATATTTGGTCCCCTCAGGGTTTCAAATTCATTTACCAATCCTCTCCCCCTCTTTCCATTCTCACAATCGCCTTTTCAGCGGGACCTACTGTTTATGGTGGGTTCCAAACCACCGTGTCACACTCAATAATTTGATCCTTTTTTTTCATGCCCTAGAAGGGTTTTTTCTTCCTTCCTGAATTACTTGGAACATCAGTAAGGCCCCATTCATTGACTCTTCTTACTGACTGTTATTCCGAGAGGACCACAGTCTGTTCTTGGCTTTTATTATTATTACTATCAGTTTTTATTATTATTTCTTAATTTTTCAGTTTCTGGGACTCAATAATTTGATCCTTTTTTTCATTCCCTGGGAGGGTTTTTTCTTCTTTGCTGAATTACTCGGAACATCAGTAAGGCCCTATTCATTGACTCTTCTTACTGACTGTTATTCCGAGAGGGCCACAGTCTGTTCTTGGCTTTTCTTATTATTACTATTAGTTTATATTATTATTTCTTTATTAGGTGGTTCGGAACCCACCGTAATAAAAAGTAGGTCCTGCTGAAATAGGCGATAGGGAGAGTGGTTGGTAGAGGAGAGAAGTGTGGAACGGGATATGAAACCCTGAGGGGACCAAATATCCATTACGTAATATAATATTATTTCTTTATTTTTCAGTTCCAGGAACTCAAACAAATTGTGAAGTATTCTTTAGAGTCAGTACCGTACACAGACGTCTCTCACGCGGTTCGCATAGGCTCTACGCTATTACAATGAATTGTTTCACTTATGAAGTTTTGCGACGCAGCTGATCGAGCATTGACAGAATCGGTCACTGGAAACGAGACACTTGGTATTTGCATCTTTTGCGTTTCGTCGTGTGTCGCGTGGCGTCGCGAAGACGATGTCTACCGACAGTATCAACGGTGATTACGGTATCCACGGTATCTTGATTAGTTCCTCGGCGGCGTCTCGAAACTTTCGTCGTTAGCTAATTGGCGCCCGCGTGAAACCGCGTTGTTTGCACGGGAGCACGGTGCATACATATGCCGGCGGAGCTGACATCCGACGGCGTGACTTTGTTTTAACACGGCCGACCGTGTACCAGCAATCTCGAGCTGCGAGAGCTAGCTCTCTGATAAACGTGCCGAAGTAAAACTGCAATTTGCTCCCTTGACAAGGCGCCTCTAAGCGTTTCCACTTTGCGACTGGCGTCTGCTAATTGCCCCCCACCCACGATCACGCCGCGCGAAGAATTTCAACGCTTTTCCTCTGTTTGTCTTTCGCCCCCGTGGCACTCGATCTTGGTAATCTTATTGTTGAGATAGTCGACGATGCAGTGACGTCAGTCCCGTACACACTAACGTACGGGGATTCCCGACTCTTCTCGCAACATGTATTCACAGACCTTTTTATTCAATACCCACTTCTCATACACTGTCCCTATTATCAACATTTCATTACAATAATTTGTTAGAGATCATTACGACAAACTACGAGAAACTGAAATTTTTAAATTTCCGTGACGGGCTCCGTGACGTGCAAGTAGGAAAAATAATAATTATGGTAATCGCGCGGTGTAAACGGTACGCGCGAGTATGCGCGGCACGCCATTTAGGCAATTCTCATTTTCTAATAGTCGTCTCGCATTAAGGATTACCGCTTAAGCTTAATTTATTCGTATTTGAGGAAATCCTTATCTGTTCATTAACGACGCTACGCCGCGTCGCACAGTGGTGCCGAGACAGCAACAAATCCATTTTATACATTTTCGGTTTCACATAAAAAAATATTATTTCTGCATTGCCTTATAGTTAAAAAAAGTTGTATTTACCGATATACGTGTACGCATGACAAATAACTTTTAATCCCTCCTCGGAATTCATCAGTTGTCATCAGGTTTCTACAAGTCAAGATAGCTGTTAAACATTAAGTACTGTCGGCTAACCGGAAGTCCCTTTGCGATGCCGTGATAAAAGCCAGCGGCGCAGCATGACTGTTGCGTTTCGCCGTAAAGACAGTCGTCATTGAGTTCAGTGTCGCATTCACAAAAGAGGGATGGTCTGGCGAGCTTGAATGGTTCACGTTACTTCAAAGACCCGTTTCATCGAATACCATCTCTTTCGAGGTATTCGGTATAAACGTTGAATTCCAGCGTTTAATTTGGTATTTAGCTTGCCCTCTTGCGCTCTTCAGATAAATCGAATTGATTTATGAATGATGTAAATATTGAGTGTAAGGCATTCATACGAAATAACGACGAACTGAAACAAGACTCGCCCAGCAGCTCCTGTTTTGATTCAAGGCTGGTAACTTTGCTATTTCGACAGAGAAAATCCTTTCGGAATTATCGAAAGTTTAAAGTTTCAACTAATGGGACGGTTCGGAGAGGTCGCAGCAGGTATACTCCTTAAAGATTCACGCGGGCTGCACGCACGCGTGTTTGCACAGTTTCTGATAAACCGAACCGTGCAATCACGTATCGATTCACGCGGCCCGTTTCGTTATCGCGATACCGTGACTCCCCCGCACGCCGTCGAAGCGGTCAGCGACGATAAAGCATTCCTTGCAACTCGTCCGCAGACGATAGCACACACGGTGCGCAAGTTGCTGGTGCCGGCGATGTTGTCGTACGCAAAAGGGGCAGGCAAAGGGAAGAAAGAAGGAGGTTAATAATGCAGAAGCGCGGACGAGCAGGAAAAAACCCGGAGGATGAAGCGAGGCGAGCACGCGAGAGACGAGAGCCGGGGCTATAACTCCCACGGAGAAATGTTTCATACCGGCGGTATTAATTAAAGATCGTCGCCGCTGGAATCGAGTTCTCGGAACACGTCGATGCATTAACCGCCCATTGGAAGAAAAAACAAGACCGGGGGGAAAAATCGAGTAGGAACAACAACCGCGCTCGCCAGCCTTTTAATATTGTTTCTCGACGCGAGCGCGCGCGCGCGCACGTCTCGATTCTCGACTGATGAATAAACGGATACAAGCCGACCGATGCTTTTGAATAATTAACAGCCGACGCGACGACCGTCCAAGGCATAGCTCGGTGTATCGAGCGCAGGTGGGATCTCTAGTTCGACTTCGGAGTGCCGAACATTTTAATCCGGCTTTGTGTCACGTGTTGTTGCGCCATTCAGAAAATATTTGTACCCAGCGACGGACGATGGCCGCTTGTCGATAATATTCATGATCCGTCGCGACGG
The DNA here is from genome assembly GCA_916610235.2 of Lasioglossum morio. Taxonomy (NCBI): domain Eukaryota; kingdom Metazoa; phylum Arthropoda; class Insecta; order Hymenoptera; family Halictidae; genus Lasioglossum; species Lasioglossum morio. Next base: position 18,124,734 of record OU744323.1, on the reverse strand, counting down.
CCGTCAGACGTCTTAAAATACGATGCTCCGGACCGTCCAGTCGAGATTTCGAGTAGAAAATCATTTCTCCTGCTTTTTCGGATTTGTTCGAATTTGTTTCTATAAATCCGAGGATTTTCAGACCTCTCTATGGTAGTCGACATTGTAATTACAGGTGAAAAAAATAGTTTCCAGAACTCTTTCTCTGAACGACATAATTTTTCTATTTCTTACTAGTCTAATTAACTTCCGGTAAAATGATCGTTTCTCATGATTCAAAACGTTTCAATATTGTCTACTTTAGCAGTTGTTGCAACACCGATGATCGCGATCGAGCAGGACGGAAATGTATCGATCTGTAATACGTCGAGCATAATAGTCGCATCGTCAACATCGACGGAAGAAGTGCATCCGGGTAGTGAAATTTTTTCGCGTGTCGCTGTCGGATAGCAGATAAATTGATTTGTGATTGGATCACGGTCCGGTCAGCCCGGCTTAAAGTCAGCTTTTATTGACGATTGGCGGACGAGCGCTTTGCCGCAGCCTTCTCGTGGCCGGACTTTTTTCGACGGTAAACGACCAAGACCAAACTGACATCGAAATATCGTTCGCTCCAAATAGACCCCTGCCTACGATCGTTTAAAAGCGAAACTAGTCCGACGTTCCTCGTATTTCATATTTCGTACTGTGCGAGTGCAAGGTTGTCAGCGGTCGCGTTAAACGCTATTATTAATCACTCATAAAGTAATACCACTGAACTAACGCGCCGCAGGATGCCAAAGTAGCAATTACTTCCTACCGAAGGCTAGAATTTCCAATTGATATTCATCATTACGCAGAGGAGGATGTCTTAATTTTTCTCGGTGGAGATTATATTCAAGACAGGTTGCATCTACGCCGCGCAGAAAATGAAACACGTGCAACGAATCGAACGTTGCATCTACCGCGCCGGCAAGAAGCTGGCAGAGGTTAGAAGAAGCGGAATTGCTATCTCGCATGCAGAAACGTCTTGGTTGACGAGGCTACTCGATCCATTCATTATCAGCGATTCTTCACACGCGGTCCCATTGATTCCTGGATCCAGTCCGCCGGATCCAGGGACGTCTTAATCACGGCGCGGCGCATCGAAGGGCCGCGGCTTCGGCCCCGATACTCTGTAAATCCAGTGGCGAGTCAACTTCTTTTACACGATCGGAAAAAGGAGTTCTTCGTACGTGTCGTGTATATCCGGCGAGGCTCTCCTTCTCTCTCGCTCGTTCTGGATCCCTTCTTCTCTCTCTCTCTCTCTCTCTCTCTCTCTTTGATTCTCTCGTTCGTTCGTCTCTCCACTCTCTTTCCGTACGTCTCTTTCCCGGTTTCGCGTGCACACGGGGGCAGATTAACGTCGATGGGGCGCCACGCGTGCCGTTTTTCTGTCGGACGTTCGCATCCACCGTATCGTTCTCGCGGCCGGCTCTATTTGTCCTTATTTATCGGTCTGTCCGCGCGACTTTTTCTCCGATTCCCAATGCATTATCTTGATCGATTACTCGTTACGACGCTGATTTATATTCCCGTGCGTTTTCTGCCGGTGGAACTCGAATACCGACGTCGCCGCGCCGGTCCCGATCGAACGTCCAAGAGCGGTTTCTGGATCGCGAAGCCAAAGGGAAACCAGCTCCCGATCGGCCGACACGATTCCTAGCATTGATACACTTGGCAGGAATATACGATTCGCGCGGACACTCGCTATTAATACGCCGGAACAAAGATTTGCGGTACCTTACGTTTCACTGATGCTCAATTTTGTCAATTTTCTGCCGGGACTCGGACGTCTGCGAAGATTGGTTCGCTTTTAGTTACAATGCTGAAGTGTGATATTATGAATCAATTGTAATTGGTAAAATTAAAGTATAAAATATATATGGATGAACATGAATCGAAATTCTCGTCTATTTTCAAACATCGTACGAGGAATTAATTAATAATTATGAGTGTTCTGAATTTAAAGTTACGCCAACTGGATTGTACGATTTAATTTCGAGAAAGTTATAACAGTTTCAATATTAATGCGTATACCATTTTTTACATTTTAATTTTGCAAGCCAGTGCATTTACAATCTAGATACTATTTTCCTCAGATTTATTCAAGCTGAATAATAATTAATATTCATTAAATTCAGTTTAATATCACCAGGCGAAGCTCACTCGACGTTACAAGGCAAGAAGATATAGTCTAAGTGAATTCTTCTTTTACTTGAATCGATTTTATGCAACGAAGAACAACCCCGTTGCAAGTAAAGGAGCCGTGTATCTATTAATAAACGAACAGATGAAACATTGAATCACCAGCCGTACCATCATATAGGTAAAAAGCTTGATGATTCGATAGAAAATCTGGTCTTCTTTGAAATCACAGAAAAGAATGGGATTCATTAAATTCGTCGAGGGTCCCAGTAAAAATTTCGCAATTTCACGGATCTACTGTTCCACTTCTGCGAATACTGAATATGTATTCCAATAATTAAAAGTAGACACGTCACGGTACGTCTGGTTTAACATAATGTTTCCGCGATGGCACTAATTGCAGTGGCTCATGTAATCACGTTGTTATATTCGGGCAAAGGAATCAGTGCCACGGCCGCGGGTATCCACCATTGCAACCGCAATTAACAAACCATTGCGGATATTTTAATGAAATATTCGAAACGATGCATTCGAAACCGATCCGAAGATGGAAGCTCGCGTGTATTTTTATAGGATTTCAATTACGTCTCTTTACACCGCTCGACTGACCGATGCTTTCAATAATGGTTTCCCGGTGTTTCGTCCGGTCTCCGGGATGCTCGACGCGCGTCAAAATATTGTTCCCGACACGCGCGCGTCCAATTTCGTATTCGAAAATGCAAATATCGTCCAGGGGCCCAGGCGATATTGCGTTTTAAATAAAAAGCGCTACATTATAGTTCGCGTGGCCGCGTAATTCCTCTTATTTTTTGTCAAACACGCGCCCAGCCGAATTCTTTTTTTTCCCCGACGAGTCATAAATTCGGAGAATATCGGGAGGTAAAGAGTAGGAGAGAGGGAGAGGATTCTATAAAAATGAATTTTCGTCCGGTACCGATTACATCGAGGGTCGGGTGGCGTGCTGCCGCGGCGTTTAGGTATGCGATGCGCGTCCGTAAAAATATAAAAATAATCGACACAGCAAGAGAGAACGAGATAGAACGCTGCAGTACAGAATCACGCGGATTGCTCGGCCCTTCTCCTCCCTTTAAATCGAAAATAGATCCCTAGGAATTTAATTTGGGAACACGCGAAACATTCCATGAACTACAAGAAATTCTACGTTGCAACGATACTTATTGCTACCGCGAAAATAATTTGATTGTCCTCCACTGAGAACCAACGCTGAAGCCCCACGGTGAAGCTTGAATCGTTATCAAGGATGGGTATTGCAATTCGGCCGCGTAGTTAATGGAGATACAGAAACTAGTTGCCAAGATAGATAGGAACCGTTGTATTAACTTCCCTACGTGCCGCGTATTTGTTGTTTATTAAGCGATGATCGATAACGAACTGCTGCCGGACCGAACAACAGCCGCTCGTCCCTGGTTGTATAAAGTGCCAACTTAATCGTGTCCAAATTCATATAACTCTGTTGCAATGTTGAACTGACGTTTCTTATAAAACGTAGAAGCTGAAAGGAAATTTGGAATATTTACTGCACTATTTGCAATATATGTAACGAAACGACTATATGGAATATAGTTTATTTTTACCCTATATTTAAACAAATCATCGATTCCCTGCGATTCGAAGGGAGACGACCTTAATTCGTAATACAGTTCAACCTCGTCGAGCCGAAATTATCCACGAGAATCGAACTGCTGAACGAGGCGAGATATCCGAAGAATTTTCGGATACCTTTACAAGTCTCGTTGCTCTCCACCCTGTGCTTTGATCCTCATTTTCTATTGCAAGACGTTCGAGAGCGACCACCGTTTTCTGATTAGGCTATTACGAATTCAAAAGGAACGCTGGTCTCGCGCCGGGACTTATGAGGCATCGTCTGGTGGCTTCATCTTCCGTCTGGTAACGTTAGTTCTTTCCGAGTCGAATTCCCGGGGCTTATCGAAGTCCGCCCCCTCGTCCGCCTGTTCGAAGATAAACTCCGTAAAAGGCAGGAGCGGACCTTAATTAGGCGGCGCCCCGTTAATTAGGCATCGGGGCCGAGAGAGCACTTTCGTATCGTGACGAAGAATCGGTAGCGGAAAACAGAGAGGCGGGCCCCGTGGAATTATAAGATAACTGTCTGCCAAGGGTTCAGCTCTATGACACACGGGGCCCTGGTGTCTCCGCGCGTGTCGTCCTGAACCGACGCCGACGCCTATAAATCCCGAGGACGCTCCTATAATTAGTAGTCGCTGCGGTCTTGTAATTAGTAGTAGTGCTTCGCGGGTCAATTAACAGCGATTCACTCGTGGAAGAGATACGCGACTGCTCGGCGTGCTAGCACCGACGTGTTTTAAATAAAATTTGGGGTTGATGTCGAGGCAACTCTTGGCCGTCGCTTCGAAGGATTCACTGTGATAAGGTCTTGAATGAGGACTACTTGAGACTATAACACAATTCTGAAAACATGTATTCATGTTTTCAGCGCACTGGTTCGATCAAATACTACTACTTAAGCAATTTTGCAAATCATTTAGCAAGTATGTGGTCTTTTGTACTTAAAACATTTGGAATTATTGGTTTTTGTGTTGAACATAATGTATACTAATTTAATCATTTTTACAGACGCAATTATATGAAAAATCTATTTTTTTAAAAATGGTCTAAATAGTTGACCGAAACGTTGGAAAATTTTTGTGTTAATTTGCAAAATTGCTTAAGTAGTAGTATTTGATCGAACCAGTGCGCTAAAAACATGAATATATGTTATTAACAATTTGTCGATCGAGATCATGGCAACAGTTACAATTGTGCAAGTTGGAGGTGGCAAGCAACATGATATTAAGGTGGCGACAGAATTGGTCCTTCAGGATCTGACCACGGAATGGAGGGTGGCTTCTGGTAAGCGGACTGTGTTTTACAGAAGGACAAAGTTCTAAATCTATCCCGGCGAACAATACTTATAACGCGAAGCTGAGAAGAGGAGGAAAATTCATGAAAACGACGAGAGCGCGCGTCTTCCAATCAATACTATCGCTTTCGAGAAATCGGGAACATCGATTCCCATGGAGCAGCTAACCCAGACTCGATCCGAGGAGCAAGTAGATCCGATCTAGACCCCATCGCATCCGCCTCCTCGATGGCATCCCTCTGTTCCGGCCGTTTCCGAGCCCGGTGCAACGAACCCGATCCTCAGCAATCACCGGTCGTTTTCTGCGAGGACGTTCGCGCCGCGAGGGGGCACACGCGTGTGCGTCTCGTGCTTGCGTCGCGTCGTCCCCTCTGTATCTCGATCCTCTCTTTCCTCGAGAAAAAGTGCCGGCCAGGTCCGTAAATCAATCGTCGACGCGAGCAGCCCGAGCCCGGACCGCGTGGAAATCGGACGGTGGGCCGGGCTTAATGGCGGTTCGGCTCGCGTGTTAAACACCAGTTATCTTGCCGATCGGTAAGTTTTACGTTCGTCCTTAGCCCAACTGGTCGCGTGCTCACGGTGGGTTCAGATCTTCATTGGTAGACCTGTGGTTCCTCTCGAACCGGGCGGAGCTTTAGCCACGATATCATGTAAGTCCGCTTGTAGCCGGGGCTCTGAACGGGGGGACGTTACACCACAGCTTCTTCGGCAGAATGCCCTACCACCGTGGACTTCGATCTTAGAGGATACGAAACCGTTTAGCCACCCTCTAAGACTTTTTTTTCATTCGGCCTACTGTCCGGCTAGCAGCATCATTCTGGTTGAAGGCAAGAATAGGAATAAGTATAATTTCGAATAAAATCGTTTACTGAGAGGAATAGTTCATCGTTTCGCGCCAGGACGCCAGCGAAACGTGGGACAAGCATGGTTTCTGGCTCGTCAATCAAGTTTTCTAGCGGCGGCATTAAAATCTGCAGGGAAGAAGGGACCACGTTTCCGATTTCTACGAGATCGTCCGATTCCCGTTCCCCCACGCGTTCCGGTCGACGTGCATGGAGCTTGTGTACACGGATCAAGGTACTTAGGCGAGCATTACACGACTGCGTGCCAGGTTCCACGAGGGTCGGTGATTATTGATGAAGCGGTGGCCGCGTATGAGCACGCATACTCCTTCGCCGGGATACAGTTATGATTGCTACAAGCTACAGGACCCGGCGATCCATTGACGTTTCACCTTGTGGCGTTATTAACGTGAGAAAATGTGGTTACACGGTGCTCCTCAGACCGCTCCTCCCCGACGCCGTCGAATCACGCTAATGGATATGATTTTCCATACTCCGGGAACCGTGGGGGCATCTCTGTGCGTGTACCGTGAACACGCCGCGTTCCCGGTGCGTGTAGGTCATCAACGCGAATCCTGTTTTAGCTGATTCGTTCATTTCGAGTACGTGTTGCAGCCGCTCCCGCGGACGATCCTCCTTTTTTGCTAGTTCGATCCCGCCGGAGGGAATGCGCCGCGAGACTCCAGCCTGTAACCCGTACATGCACGCACCTATGGTCAGATTTTTCTTCGAAAGTGACGAACACCCCCCAAGAAAATTGTTCGGAGGAGAATTGCTTCGGCACTGGCGGCGCGGCGCGGCCAACTTGTTTTCGACGCTTAAGTGAATTGCACGCTGAAGAAGTAGGTAATCGGTTCGTTTTTCAGAAAATTTCCGGCTATTCCGGTAATCTCCGAGTCACGAGCCCCGAGGATCTTTGGAACGTATCAACGTTTCACGATTTTCGGTGTAGCTCTTGCCGGAGACCTCATATCGATTGTAAAAAGCTTTGGAATCTTGATCTAGGAGTCGGATTGGCTCATGGCATCGTTCTTTGCTAGGACGAGTGATCGTTGCCTGAGAAAGATCAGACCGCATTCCAGAGAAACCGCGGCCACGACGAATGATGAATACGAGGCAATGAAACTGTTCCGCGAACGTAGCTCCCAGGAAGATGCGTATCTCGGTGGACGCACTGTTTGAAACAATTTCAAGGCGTTCGCGGTAATAAGGTCTTACGGACAAAGTTACGAGCGCCGGCTCGCGCCGTGAAAGGGCTCTCGCTCCAGACGATTTTAATCGGAACAACCGGATCGATTCTCGAAATGAGATTAGATAAGACTCGGGATAAGAGGCACCTACGGATCCCCGGGTACCTAATATAACTCCGGCCGGAGGAGTTCTTTCTGTGCGCAGCAATTGCGCCGTGAGTCACGTGTTAAAATTCAGTCGCGGCCCCGAAACCGCCCCCTCATAAAGGAAGCGTCAGTTCATAAATTGCCCCCGTCGTCCCCCTCGGTTCCCCATCCCCGTGTACCCCCCGTCTCTGACCCTTCCCTCCGACGGTGCAACGATCTCAATTTTGAGGGTGCCAGCAGGAAACTACCACCCTCGACAAAACTTACTGAATTCATTATGGAGCGAACAAAGGCTTCATGGAAAAGCCTTGGGCGACGTATAACCCGCCGCGGGAAGGAAGAGACGCAGGAACACACCAAGTCGCCCTGTCCGACCGTCTACATCGTCGTTGACCTTGGTATCGACTGATATCGAAACACTGCCGACGTACCGCGATACCAATCATTTTTCTATCGTCGGCACGGTTTTGATCTTTTAGCGGTGATTGGTCGAACATGAACTCGAGTAGAGATTGTCGAATGTCCTTATTGGTTTGTGGGTGTATCAGTGACAGTCTTAACCGGAGGAATGGGAACCTGTCAATGGAAATTCTTGCCCTATTGTATCGTGATGTTTAAACAAACCAGAATCGCTCCGAGAGGGGGGACTAACGTCGAACAGCTGGGTTTTCGCCAGAAAAGAGATCGCGAGTGAATCGCGAATGGTGACGCAACGAATAAGGACACGATCGAAGATAATGAAACGATAAATCGTGGTGCACGCGGCGCCAGGAGATCTAGGGCGTGCAGGCATCGGTAGCTTCGGCGCGGCGCGGTGCTGCCGAAAAATCCCGTCGATTGCGTAAGGAGTCCGGGGTCCCGGAGTGTCTTGGACAAGTTCCACGACAGATACACGTCCTCGATAGCGTGTAAAATATTTTGAAGCCGGGGTCCTGGCCGGGCCGCGAGATAACCGTTCGAGGATCGATCGTCCGGATCGCTCCGGGGTCCGGAGGAGAGCTTTCTCCTGGCATTAATCCCGATTTAAGCCGCGGCATTGTGGCTCGTGCACGGAACGAAAGGATATCCCTCTAGGAGACAAGTATTCAATTACAATAATAATGTCGATTCACAAAAGAATCGACTTCAAAGGCTTGAACAGGTGAGCAAGCGGTGATAGTCGCGGCCGAAAGGATCGCGGGAGGTCGCGGGGGTGTACGGGGGATGGAGAGGCAAAAGGGAACGAGAAAATGAGAGGACGTTCGTCGGTGTACGGGGGAGGGCAGCGGGGGCGTTGAGGAGAGAGGAAGAGAGACGAGAGCGTGCGAGGGAATAGGCGAAGGTCGAGAGACCGGAGAGAAGTAAAGATCACCGTGCGAGGAGAGCACGAAAGGGTCTCTCTCTCTCTTTTTCTCCCGTGGCGGATAAGCCACCGCACCGAGGAGAGACAAGGAGAGACCGTTTACCTGCAAGAGACGTTGAGAGAGAACAAGAGAAAGGGTTAGCGGGGAGATCGGTTGGGGCCGAGAGAGAGTGTATCCGTTTTGTTGGCTGCGTCGATGCCTCCTGGATTATATACGACGTCCAACGACAATACGTTTCTGAGATCACTATCGGGCCACTATTGTCGGCCATTAAAAATACCTTCTCAACATTTATTCGGCAAATAAATCTCGATCCGATGGAATGCGACCCTCCTGTCCTCTCCCGGTTCATCGGCGGGATCCCTCTCTCCCTGTCATCGTTGATATTCCCTGCTTGTTCCTCGCGGCGGAACAAATGAATGGGCCCCGTGTTAGCGCGACGGAAATCGTCTTCATTAAGAATCCGCCGCGAATAGACTCACACGGGCGCCAACAACCCCGCGATGGCTCTTTCAAAGGAGGTCTAAAATCAACGATTCGGAAATTCATTCATTCTTATAATTATATACTTGATGATTTTTAGGACCATTCGCTGCTATGTATATTCAATGTTCTCAGCACGAACTCTGAGAAAATACTTTCCAAAGTTTCGATATCTGTAATTTGTTCAGGAGTGGTCCAAAAGCTTTCCAAGGCCGAAAATTATTTAATCGTCGTTCCCCATTCAGTCTCCTTCTTCCGGGTGCATCGTTGCAAGCGTGGTGCATCGTCCGATCGTTGTGTGTTGGCAGTGGTTGCACGTTCGCGCGGGAAACTAGTTTCGAAACATTTCGACGAGGATGCAGCGAGCGAGGAGCGAACAAATTGAAGCGAGGTTTATGAATGTTTCGTTCGGGCAACTTCATTATACAGCGCTGAGGCGCGTGGGTGGAAAAGGGCTTGGAAGCGGGTCGCTGTAAAAAGGAAAGCTCGGGGATGCTTTGGTTCCCTTTCAAACCGCCATATTTTCGCGAAGCTGGGCGGCGCGGCACGGCGCGCCGGTACCTCTGGGCGAGTAGCAGCGGCTCGATAAAATAAACTATACCATCCGAGAGTATTTCGCGTTCCGTTTATCGTGCTGTAAAATAGATTCTACCGGCGAGATTAATCTCGTTCTTGGCCCGTCTAGTTTATTCGCGGCGTGCACGCCGGGTCCACCTGTACCGCGAGGGGGAAGAAAATGCATTCCTAAGGCGTCGATATAATCTGCGTTACCCTCCCCAAGCTTTAACGACGTCCGCGAACGGCAGGGAAAAGACTTTAAGCGCGGAATTTACTCGTTCAATCTGGGGGCCGGAGTCGGATCGGTATCGCGCGGATATCTGCGCTCGTCTCGTTGTGTCTCTCTTCGAACTCGACTCGACTCAGTTCATGGGCATCGGCGCAATAACGGTAACGACGGCTCGATAACAAGAGGGACAACGATAAAGCGAGCGCTCGGTTATAAATACTCCTCGCGCCGAGCCACCTGGGTTGTCATCGAGCTTCTTCTTCGTACTCCTCCTCCTCCTCCTCCTCCTCCTCCTCATCCGCCCGATACTTCTCTCCCTGTTGTTGATCCAGTATAACCGTGCTCGACGTCGTCGTCGTCGTCTACGAAGGGCGGAAACACGACTGCAACGCTGGGGAAGAACCTCGTCACTGGTTCTACGCATCGGGGTGTGAAGGAAAGCGACGCAACAACAACGCGACAGCTCGGCGCAAACTGTAATACGCGGGAAATGACTTGCTACCACCCTGGGACTGCGAGAGGCGGCTGCGCGTCCGTCCAAGCGTAAACAATAATTAGCTTAATTAATCCGTCGGTCTGGCGAGGCGTTTGATAATTTGATACAATGTTAAAGTGACATTAGCCGATAAGCCTCCCTCCCGCGACGCCACCTCTCCGTCTTTCTTATCGGCCGTCCTTATCCTTCGACTCTTCCAACGGAACGCGTTGCTCAGCTCTCCAAGCTTTCTCCTAATTCCAGCTCCTGGAAGTCGTCCAATTAAACGTACCATCCACACTCCGCAACCCTCCCTTCTCTCCTCTCCTGTCCCAGCTTTCTCTCACACGCCGTCTCTCGCCCCTTCTGCGTCTTATCCGTTCGTGCTCTCTTTCAACCGACAAGTTCTGTATCTTCGAGCACCGCCAAAACGGATATTTCTAACTTTCCAGCAAGACACGGACGGCGCACGCTAATGCGCTCGTAAGCTCGACCAGTTTCCCAGAACCCGAACCGAACGTTGCGGATTATAAGAGCGCTAAGAACAGAAACGCCGGACCAAGCTCGTTCGATCGACGCTGATCCCTCGATTCGATCCGAATTGATAATAAACTTCAGGCTACGGAATTTATTTACGGGTTGGGAGATAGTAGCGTGAGACTGGCGGCACCTATGACTTAGTGGCTTCTACACTAAGAGCTTGATCTGTAGGACAGATCAAATCAAATTTTCAATTCTTTTCTAATTCTCGAATTGTTTCGTTCTTTTCTCGTTTTACTGCTTGAATAACTTCTTTTGAATTGCTACACACTTACACTTTGATATTCCTTATTACATTGAATTGATTCTGGCTTATTTGACGTATCTTTCTGTAGATAATTTTTACTTTGCCTAATTAAAAACTGGATGTTCAAATTCACGTTGTCCCACGACTGATGCACGGCGACAGGATTCTAGTAATCGGATTACAGATTGAAAATTTACATTGTCTGGTAGATAACAAATGGGAACCAGTAGTAATTTTCCGGTGTACCGAGATAATCTCCGGTTCAAAAATAATTTCTTTTAACTATGGCGTCGCGCGCTGATTAACTAACCCGGAGAACATGAAATATAGTGTCTGGCACGGAATACAGGAGGGTAGCTCGCACCCCGCAATTTTTTCTAACCGACTTTAAGGTCGTTCTGAACGTTCTCATTCTGTATTCCACAATGTCGGCAGAATATCCCCAGTTTTCAGGCGTGACTGGCGCTTATGCCGGTGTAAACTCGCAGCGTTTCCCGCTGAGACGACAGCGGGAAAGAGGAGTGAGAGAGAGAGAGAGAGAGAGAGAGAGAGAGAGAGAGAGAGAGAGAGATGCAAGGAGGAGAAAGAGGGTTTGTGGATCCTTCGTGAAGCCCGAAGCAACGTGGATTACGTGCGGACTGGAAAATGAGGGACGATACGAATTCCATCGAAGTAGTTCAACATATTCGAGCAACGGAATGCACATTGTTTGCATTGTAATTTGTAAACGCAAGTAATACAACGGTTTTCTTCGTGGATTTCGGGTCGAATTCCACGCGGCGCAGCAATGGTATCAATCGACCAGAGCGTCGGCAAATTCAAATAAATGAGGTAACGGGACGCGCAAAGTATCGTTAATCTACTTAATTCGCTAAACAATGAAACGCACACAAGCCGATTATCCAGTTAGTCATGCGATACGGTGGAATTACGATCGCCGCATAATCTGTTCCCAGCGATCGCCAACGATCGTAATAACCTATTCCTTTGAAGAACAACCACGGACGTTCGAACAGCGAACGCGTACACACACGTGGGACGGTAACTCCCTTTCACGAATTATTTGAAACGCGTTGCGATCAATTAAAAGATAACGCGAATGCGTTACGATAAAAAAACGTGAAAATCACCGTGATTCCACCCGACCCCGAGGTACGTCGAAACCACTTGAATCCACGTGCATCAACCCTCGCTTGACGAGCGTTTGCTCGGATAAAGGGGTTGCAAACTTCTGGTCTTGTTTTTAGGAAATCTGTACTATACGGTTACAAACAAATTTGAAAATTGAACGAGATAGCTATGCAGTGATAAATGAAACCTTTCCAAGTGGTAGTTACTTGAAAAAAGTACTCTGTTGTACGTAGAAAAATTTATGTTCAACAATCATTTGCACAGTGATCGTTGGAACAATCGATTTTTGATTGCACGTTATAGAGTTGTTAATGTCCCGACGATATAATGCCATACTTTTGTTAGAAGAATATTTACAAGCATAAAAAGTTAAAGAAATAGTGAAATGTCTATCTGGCTCCGTCGTCTTGCTGTTGATGCAGAAAATCTTTAGTTTGCAGAAACATGCACAGTCTATTTCGAAGGTGCAAGGATCAATGGCTAAAGAGAAAGCATCGAGTGCAAATGTCATCGAAATCGGTGGGGATCGTTAGAGTGACGTGGACAGTTAACCCGGAACGGTTCACAGAATGATCGGCTGACACTTAGGCCATCTGAGAGGGACGCTGAAGAAGTTGGTGTTCTCTCGGTTGAAGAATGGAGGGCATCTTGGCCGGTCGGTGGCACAGATCAACTATCAATTACGGGGACGGTCTTAATCGCAGCCATTGCGCGTTCACGTCTCGGTTGGCAGCGATCTTGACGTTTCTACATGGGAAATAAAGGAAAGGGTCGCGGTGTGGGTGGACGGGGAGGGGAGGGGGTGGGGGCATAGGTCAGAACTGCGCCGGTGTGATTATCCGAGGGTAAAACTGATCACGTACGGCCGGGTGGCGCGCACAATGGCCAACTTTATCCAACTTAAGGGCTATTAGGAGCAACCCCTTTCGCTCTGTCTGCGTCCCTTCAGGTTTCGGTCTCTCCGGAGCGGCTCGGCTTCGCCGAGACCCTGTCGGGCTGCCGGAGATAACCGCACACGGAGGTCCCCGCTCGTCTTCCAATAAAGTTACACAGCGATTCAGTGGTACGTGAGCTAACGCCGGTTCTACACGTCGACGCAGATTATATTACGATGCCCGATTACTATACCGGGCACGATGTTGCACGCGCACGCGCGACACGCGCGTTATATACGAACGCCGAGCCCGGGCGCACTGGAAATTACAATTACGCGGCGAACACGGCCCCCCTCGCATCCCCCTTCCTCACTGAATAAGCGATAAAGTCTATGCGACGCGGTTATTTACGATTCCGTAATTGCTACGACAAACGTCATCTACCGCCTGATTATCGTTATTATTGTCCGGCAACTAATAAATTAAATCGGCGCTGTTTAGGGTGTATCTCCGTGGTTACGCTGGGCCTCGGAACGATTACTGCGATTAAATCTTGTGTGCCATTCAGGACATATAGTAAAAGTTGAGTTGAGCGAAACTTTTCTAAAATATTAAATTAATGAGTTGAATGGATTTCAAAAACAAAATTATTATTATTATTATTATCGTAAAATGTCGTGGAATTCGAAGATGACCATTCCAGTCACAATTTCATTTTGCTTAGCGGAACACGTCTTTAGTGCAGCCTCCATAGGGAACGGCTGGACAAAAGTCAGCAGCAAATATCGACGTATTCGATCCCACGGATAATTGCGTCATGACAAGAACATGTTAGTGCTCAGCAGTCGCAGCAGAATCGCCTCGGACCCCTATATTTCCATGTCGGTTCACGTCGGAGTCGTGGCTCGCAGGTGTTATGGCAAGTGAAATCGAGCAGCACGTGTTAATGATTCCGGCAGGTTTGTACACACCGGCCGCGTACATTGTTAAGCATCGTCCACAAAGAGCGTTAAACCGTACCGACGACGATGACCTTGCTGCCAGTCATCGTCGATAATGACCGTTTCTCCGGCGGCCTGCACCCCCCTTCCAACCCTCCCTTTCCGCGGGGGGCTTTTTCTTTCGTGTACACGCACGCCACAGAGATTCGGTCCGCTTCCTAATAACTATCGTCATTAGCGCTCGAACGACGTCGACGAACGGGGTGAACCCGCGCTCTTTTTTTTCGTGTTTCGTGGCCGGAGCCACACGAGGATTTCACAATACCGCACGTAATTTTTTCGAGGCACGAGAGGGGGACAGAAAACGCGTGTGGCCGCCGGATTAACGATGTGTTTTAACGCTGCGCCGCGTATGTTTCGTTTGTTCGAACACATTCGTCATAAGGGGCGGTAGGCGGCTTTGAATATAGCGACGCGCACGCCATGCCGGCTGATTTTAGTTTTCGTTCTATTGCCGCCACTCTGCCAGCCTTCCCCCTTTTTTGTTGTTATTATTAATGCAGCTTCGTTTCCTCTGCGTCCGTGCGTTATTTGTTTGGTTTATTCCTGTTACCCGTTCGACACAAATTATTCGAACGTCCACCCACCCCTGTACTGGCGGACTCCGGATACGGGGACGTTTTCCGTCTCAGACAGCATCCCCGATAATGCTACTACCGAGCTGTGCGGTGTCGACTTGTTCCATTTGATTGTTAAGCTGTGTTATTGATTGTCGAGAACGACACCACTATTTTGTCGCCTTTTAAAATAACAAATTCGCCATTTAATTATTCGTAGTTATGTTCCAACATCATAAAATGTATTTTCATTGTCTCAACCAGTGAAGGTGGTTCGGAACCCACCATAAACAGTAGGTCCCGCTGAAAAAGGCGATAGTGAGGAATGGAAAGAGGGGGAAGAAGATTGGTAAATGAATTTGAAATCCTGAGGGAACCAAATATCATGTTACTAATTATCTCAACCCAAAATAAAAGTTCACTAGTCCACGCAGGTGCATGAAGTTCGCCTATCGGAATATCAGCGAAGAGTTAATCACTGTTTGCCGGAGAAAGACGCGAAATAACGAGGAGATAGGGATCGTGCGTCGGATAACAATTTTTAGCCTTAGCCGTCGCGTCGCGTCGCGTCCGGACAGCGATCGGGGTCGGCGTGTTTCCGAAACGAGCGTTCACACGGGAAATTGGATCGCGATCTAACTCTCCCGTGAAAAATCGTACTATCCGTAATCGAGCGTGGCAGCGAAGCGCGCGCGTTTCCGAAGGGATGATCGTTGTTCAAACGATGCCCGGAATCAACGCCGGCTGATTCGCGCTCACGGGGCCGTCCGTGAATCCTACGCGCGTGTATATTCCTACCCGATGCGGTACATCAAAAGAGTTTTTGCGTCGCGCTTTCGAGCGAACATTTCCAGCCGTTCATCACAGCCGAGTGATTTGGATTATAAATTTTGTGCGAGAAGAGAGAGAGAGAGAGAGAGAAAGCAAGCGAAGCACGATGTGCCCGCAGAGGAAAGAATCGAGGCGGGTTTCACCGTGTCCGAGCGTCCACTCCTGACAAATCAATAATCCATTATCCGAATGATTTATTCCGCGGCACGCAGCGATAATTAATTTAGCCGAACTAAGCGCAGTTTTGACAGCGGCGTGACTGTTTAATAAACCCGGGCCGCGACGCGAAACGTGTAAGATGTAAATGAAATAACGTAACCGATCGCGGGTTAACGAACGCGGAATGCGCAATTCCCGTTGCGAGCACAACTTTCGCGATATAAACGCTGTTACAAATGTACTAATAAATAATCCAAAAGCTACGATAGCCAGAAATATCCAAGGAACGAGTTAAACCTCCGTGGGAATGCTTTGACTGATTTAACGCGTTTGGTGAATTCCTTTTTATTAAATGATCGCGAAAGTTCCGGTCCAACTTGGAAATAACACACGAGCGAGTACAGTCGAAAGCATAGTTTCACCACCATTTTTTGCCATTGTTTGCCTTCGTGTTGCAAGCTAACCTTTTCGTAAGTTTCAACTATTGAGATTGTGAAGCTCCTTCCATGAGGAATTATTTAACGAATAGTATTCGTTTGGATACATATTAAAAAATGGCTAAAAATGTATACAGTAAACCTCGTACTGAAAGAGGTTTTGAGGTCTCTAAAAATCAGTCATGAACTTTTGCAACTATCTAATATTTAATACTTATGCGACTAGGACGCTTAACGAAAAAACTGAAAATATTCCAGAACGATATGTGCTACTAGAATCGTCTAAGTTTTCTGAGCTTCCCTGGAAAAAAACAGACTGGTCATTCGTGAAGCGAATTCATTCTCTTTCCTTTCCCGTTCACCGATCTGTAACTCTTTGCGGAGAACTAGTAGGCCCAAGCCAAGAGCACTTACAAAAGATTAGACAGTTCGCCTTTAATAAGTCTAATGCCGCTCGTGTTTGCCCGGCCGAATCCCGGCTGAATGAAAAGTGCCCGGTAACCGTGAGCCAGGTGTCTTGCGATCGCGTACGCACACGCGTTCCCTCGAATCAACGGGTCATTACGCTCCCACGCACTCAATCCGGGTCGAATGATCTCCCCGACTTAACAGCCACAAAAAATCCCATTTCCCTTTGCACGTCCCTGCGGCGAAACGCATTCCAACTTTTCTAATAGCTCTGATTTTTGCCGAACAAATGCCTCGCTCTTCTCACCTCTGGTTCTGAGATCCTATTCATTGTTTGCAGCATCTCTGTACATTTTCAATAACCTCTCTAATTTAATTAGTAGACTGCAGATCTTTACGAAAGATATTACTAAGATACTACGATCCTCGATTTAGAAAAGAGGATAATATTTCAATTAATTTTAATGAATTTCCAGGTATCTTCGCTGTATTTTATTTGAAACAGTTCCCCCTTTCCTTATTCAAGATCTTGCTAGGAAAAGGTTTTTAAGAGTATATATAATTCTTAATCTCTGAAAGTTACGATACCCTAAAGGAACGTTGTCACGTTTAATAACCCGAAGAATACCCATCAAATCGATACTGTATTATCTATACAATACAGGGTTACAATAGGTATTGTAACGGCGGCGAGACTCCGTTGCAGAGGGGACAGTTTAGTGTTATTTTGAGAACTGCTATGGGATATAGATCCTTCTGAAATGCGCATAGAGGAAAGTGTGCGAGGTAGAAGGCAGAGAAGGATCGATTTATCGCATGAATGATGCATAGCCCCGCTGGGCAAAGTGCTGATAGTTCTGATAGTTCCTGCTGCGTTTAAAATAGCTGGTCGATCTAGAGTCGATCTTTATAACAGATATCTGTTACTTCCTTAAAGGTATTGGCACGGAAATGTCGTTGCGCGAACTATGTCGGACACGGTATTACGCTAATAAATAGCTCATAAGTTCATAAGATCGTAACCTGAATTCACAGCATTCTCTTACAACGTTTCGCTTCGATTTTCTTTGCACTATCTTCCACTTCAGAAGTGATACTCATTCTCTAGCTATACTGACCTAGCGTTATCCTCGATTGATAGCAAATTGGAACCTACAATTTATGTTTCCTTTAATCACAGAACTTATAGAAAGTTAAAGCGATACTCTTAAGAAGATATATGGTATCAGTTACTCTTTCAATCATGTTGCGTTACGCGGATACTAAACATGTTTGATATTCGATCTATTAGAGCATGGATTAACTTTTGATGTTTTATTTCTGGATAGAAAGTTTGCTCATTTCAAAGATCCTAAATGATACCGTCGATCTATTAGAGCGGGAATTAAATCTTGATGTCATATTCTTGGACAGAATGTTGTATTCAATGCATTTGAAAAATTATATTCAATGCATTTAGCAAGGATTAATTTCTAATGCATTATTTTTGAACACAAAGTTGTGTTCAGCACACGATTTGTAAGGGATCGGTTGTTTTGCTGGTTTGTAGTAATTTTGTATCATAAATTGGAGCGATCGTTGTTTCTCCGTGGAATAAATGTTACTTGGATGGTAAAAGTTGGGAGGATTCACCGACAGGAATTGTTTTCGTCGATAGGATCAAAGTTTCGAGGAATCCAGCGGATTCGCGGGGGCGAAAGAAGTTTCGATCAGGATCGGAGTTCACGAACCGTCGCGACGCCGACGCCGACGCCACCGCGGTCCCCGCCCGTGCAATAAATCGTCGATATCACAATGAGCACGTATTGAGCCGTCGGCCGTGCGTTGTAATGGCGCAATGAATCATGCAAAAACTTATCGTTCCCGTCTAGGAGATGAGCGAACGCATGTTTTCATTAGTCACCGTTATTCGCTGCGCCCTTGCAGATGCACCGCGATGAAACTCGCGATGCAGCCCAAGCGAGCCTTCACCGACAACCTTGGATCCGGCCACAGGTACTGCCGAGCATTTCCCTTTTATCTTCTTATCGGTAATCTATCGGTTACGGGCCTCATCGCGATATCGACGGCCCTCTGCCGACTTCGACAGAAAAATAGATCGGCGTGGAACAAGAACTCGATCTATGTAAATGGAACATGATGCGTGTAAAATTCGAGATGAATCCGCGATTCTCATCTGACACTGATTCCAGAGATACGTTCAACCTCAATTCAACCTTATACATAATTTTATATTTTTCAAGACTCACCAAATGTTTTATTGTATCATCTCCGAACAAAAACGACCTCGTGTCGTCCTATTTGTCTCAATTTTCCTCAACAAAGAAATTAAAAAATGCAACTATTTATCTTTCTGCCAAGGAACAAATTGAGTTCTGAAAACGACGGACAGATAAGGATTGAGAGGTTGAACGAATTGAGTTTTTGTTAGTTAAAGAACCCAATCATTTTCCGATGATTACAAACAGAATTCTCCGTGGGAACATCGTCGAGAAACAGACGAAGTGGCTTCTTATTTCAGAATTTCTCGTCGCAGATTTCAGAACGCATAGAACCTGCCGCAGCGTTCTATTTATCCGAGTCGGTGATTAGCACGGGATACAATTGATTATTGTGAGCGGTACACGAGCGCAAAACTGCGCGCGAGATGAGAGCCTGCACGTTTTCATTAGTCACCGTTATTTGTGACGCGCGGCTCCGCGAAGCGCGATGTAACGCCGATGCACCGTGTAAATGCATGTTGCCCCGAGGGCTTCGTCGAGACCCTGCTTCGAACCGTCTCTCCCTGTAACTCTACTAATAATAGCAATGTATCTTCCCCTGTTCCATAATAATGCGCTGAATTATTCCGATTTCGCACCTGGCAACTAAGTGCATAATGCAATTCTAACGAAGGCGACGGCGATAAATGTTTAACTAAAAACTGTGACCGAATCAAACAAAAACATCACGAATTGCAGACGTACATACAATCAATATTCTTAATCAGTATTCTCCAACTGTGTACACTTGTTTTAGCTGCATTTCCAGTGCTAAAAACTGGAAGATAAGAAATGGCTTATCGCATGCCGATAAAATTTCACCCGTTTATGGATAAAACTATGAACAATATTTCTTTCTCAAACGGAAGGCTGCAGCATTGACGATGAGGCACAAAAAAAAATCATTCGAATAAATTGACTTAATAAAGAAGAAAGTGGTTCCTCGCGGTTCCTTATTGCCATTCGGTGGTCCGCGTGTATCTAATCAGCACTATCACTGCATCCAGCGTTTAATAATCGGAATTAATAATAGTCGGAATATTTTAAACAAAGTTGCAAACGCCGGCCCACTCGCGCGATACGCGAGCCGCATATACATTTTCATTAGTCACCGTTATTTGCGACGCCATCGGCCGATGCAGCGTCGATGCACCGTCGATGCACCGCCACGTTGCGCGCCGATGCATAGCCAGCGTCTGTGTGCGATGCCTCCGAGGTATTCTTTTGAGTATGCATAGCCGAAGCGAGGCTCGGCCGGGTTGCGAGTGTTTTGATATCTCGCGGGTACACGAGAGCCTCGTCATTCCTCTTGTAGCATGTGTGCATAAACAAGTGGAATGTTCGAAGGTCAAGGTAAGGGCGAGAACATGCTGTTTTATTAAAATAATGCCTGAGAAATAACTGCAGTCGAACCCGGAGAAACGAATTTGGTAGTAGATGTCGGTCGTTTGGATGAAAAAATTGTTCTATTAAAATGAAAGTGATCTTGTACATGTCGTCGTTTATAATTGCAACGCATAGAAATAACTAAATAATTTCGGAGCAACTCACTCGGCACTACAGAGATTAATAGAATGTTAACGTCCGAGGTTAGTCGAATTGTTCGCGTTCCGAAAGAATCGAGGGTTGAGCGAAACGAGCACATCGCGCGTAACCAGTAAAGGCGAGCCAGTTATGGTAATTAGCTGTGCTCATAGGCGAGCAGTAATCGTCACCCCTTTGACTCTAATTCTGCCATCGCGCACCCGTATACCCACCCGGATCTTTCGAAGAGGAATTTCATAGCTATCTCTCTCTCACTCTCTCTCTCTCTCTCTCTTTCTCTCCTGCATCGAGTAACATAATACTCGGTGCAGGATGCGTTTGCACATGGTCGTTAGAGGATAAATCCCATCCAGGCTGATGATCACCCTTATCCGAGAGGGCATGCCTGAATGAAAACGATCCAGAGACAGTCGAAGTTGATACGACCGGGCAACAACTTGTTCGCGCTAATTAGCCTCGCCGAGAATCGATGTGTTTACCAGGAAAGCAACGGCACGTTGACTTCTAACCGCGTTCCCAGTTTAACGCGGCTGGTTTCGGGGCAACCTTGAAGAGGCAGGGATCCCGTTAACGGTCGTTACTTCGTTAAACTACTAGGAAGTGTATCGCTTAGGAGGCGTGTATTACAATTTATAACGATGAATCCCGGCCGCGTGTGATCGGCGCCGATTAATTGCCGGGCCGATGCGATCTCGATAAAGCGGTGCCGAGCGGATCGGATCGGTTCTCTTGCTCCCTTGCTCGATTCTTTCTCGATCCGCTCGAACCGCTCCGATCCGCTCGAGGGGAACCGATCGGTTCGTAATTTTCGACAAGACCGTTACCCATGCAATGCGCCGCCCGTTTCCGCGGGTATTGCTCGCGATCATGAGCAACAGCTACTTAATGCGTGCGCGATCTATGTATATGCGGGCTCCCTTGCAACTCGTACCCAACGTTCCTCTAACGGGTGTCCCGTAAAAAATGTCGTTTGCAACTTCCGATATCACTGTATTAATCGCGGGACCTTATCAAGGGCGAATTCCAGCGTGCTAACGATGCTAAAATGGATTGGTAAAACTTGAAAACGAGATCCAGTCGGGAGAAGCATGGTTGACGATCGACGTCAATGACGCTAGAGCGCAATCCGCGTTCCACGGATGCAATGGGGCAATGGGCCTCTTCCACGATTGTATAACATTGAGTTTATTTTTGACCCGCGGAAGAGATATCAATTAACCGTATTTCTCTTTGACGGTCGGTCCACGAGCCAAGCAAAAACTGCTGATAGCTCTTCGAGCCTTGATTCGAGCTATTCGAGTCCGTACTTGTGCGAACGACCGAACTCGTCAAACATCAACGAAGGTTTTCCGACGGAATTGATTCCAGCTGACGTATGTGCGGCCCCCGTCGGGATATGACGACCTCTGTCATTACGTACGTCGTTATTCATTAAACTGACATTCTAGACACTTCAGTCGGTCAAACGATAATCGATGTGGACGTGCGCCGGATCCGATCCCGTCGCAGAACTTTGTTCTCCGATTTCTCTCGGAAAATCACCGAGTCCCGCGGATTTCCTTGATCTCCGACAACCGATCGAGTTCATCGATCATCCCGCGAGCCGTGCGCCGAACGATCAAACTTCCTTCACTGTCAGCGTCGTCGTCGACACGATTGTCACTTCTCAGAGATCTTGCTGTCGGAACTTTCCCAAACACTCTCTCTCTCTTTCTTTCTCTTCGAGACGTTGGAACTTGCAATTGAATGGTTATTCTTTTCCACAAAAATTAATACATGTATTTGAAATCTAGGCGAATGACTCCATAAAGTTTCAAAGTGATATGTGATGGTCGTTCTTCAAAATTTGTTAGACTCCTGTTCAGGCAAATTTTGTTCAGGATGGGTACTTTGTGGTATATAAATTATTATGTATAACTTAAACAGGAACGATGTCCGAACCTCGTGATTTAGAAAATATCAATCGTTCTGATCTGCTCCGCTGATGCTAGAAAATTTCTTGCAGAATTTTTCTTTTTAACAGGAACACTAGCGAGGGTATTATTAGAGGCTTCTCGCCGAAAGCGCAATTATAAAGTTTAATCTGCGAGATCAGAAGCATCGGCGTAAGTGCATCGTCTATCGCATACGGAGGACAGCAGCGATGCAGTTGCTCAAGCGTTGGGTTTGGAAAAATTTCGATTCAATTACAGCGAGCCAACTACCCTCGTGATCTCCGGTATCACCGAGGTATCGAGCGGCAAGTTACCGTATTCCCGTGGCGAAACGATAAATTTCTAACCCAATTACACGTTATACCAACTCGCAACTTGTAATACACGCTCTCGCAGAGACCCGGCTACACCGGTGCATTATCTCGCAGAGGACGCGAAGCGATGCGACGCGACGCGAAACGGCCGAGCGGGTCGTCTCCACGCTCGACAATCCCTCGCGTTTCTGCCATCCACGGTTCTCTCTTGTAACGCTATTACCGTGTCACCCTGTATCGACTGGAGACCTTCAGAGCTGGGTACCAGGGCCTCCTCGGCCCATCGTAAGTGCCGTGTACCCGCGCTGTCCACCGCAGCAACACCTACACCGTTCCGCATTACTTATCGAGCCGTGGCTGGTGTCCATCGAGAATAGAACCCTGGAACATGCAGGAAGCTGAAATGCCCGATGCAACTGACAGGTGCTCACGTATTCACGGACAGACAGCCCTTCACTCGCGGCGCATCAATCTCCACTAGCCGGTCGCTGGTCAAAGAAACAGACCCGGCCGTCGATTCTCGACGATCGAATCGAACTTTTCCGAAACGGCGTGTAAGGAAACCGTGATTCACTCACCACCCATGCGTTTTTTTTTGCATAAATCGATTCCTCCCATTATTTCGAATAAAAATGTATTAAGACACGATCGTGAAAAACCTTTTACCTTTCGAGATATTTCCCTTTTCATCCACAGCATCCACATGCTCAAACGTTTCACCATCACAGCTGTATTGTCATTGTTTGAAGAGACATTTTAAATAATTCATATTTATTAGACTTTTTATCCCAGGTTTTTAATGTATTCAATATAATATTTTGCGTATCGATCGGAGCTATTTTACCGAGGAATTATGCAACGAATTATTATATACGAATTATTTGTGTCACTGTTTTACACTTTTTACGCTTCGGTATCCCGCGTGGCGTCATTTAACGTTCTCTACCGCTGGTAATTACGAGTAATTGTAATGTGATACTAATTATTAAATAATTGATAACAGGGAATCATTAAGCAGCCATTTCGCAGAGCTTCGGAATAAATAATTCTATTTATTACGAAGATTAACAAGCTTATCGTTACGCGAGAGCGATTCGGCGATACAATGAATAAACACGGACATCGTGAAACAAATAGCCGTTCCTTTTCATCGCAGAAAATATTCTATATATCCGGCTACGATTCTATTACACCGTATTTTGTGGTATTTGATTTATTTCTTCCGAAACGAGCGGGGCTCGCTTCGATGAAAAATCTCGATCGTGTTCGTAACAGATGGAGATAATTTTCTGAGGGAAAAGAAAACACGTGGAAAATTTCACGCGATACGCCCTAGCCACGCTAATTATCATTGCCGTCGATAACTCACCGGTCGCGCAGAGCAAATAAATTAACGCGTTATACCATAATAAACAATTCATCATTGGCCGGCCATGAAACACGATCGATCGATTCGTCGCGTCGGGTCGCGCCGACGGCGTTCGATTTAATTCGACACGGAGTTTTGCAAGGAAAGTACGCGAAAATAATAATCGAGAGGGTGGAGCTTGGTGAACGTGCTGCAGAGCGCAGAGGATTAAACTGCGAATTAATTTTTCTACGGAATGATATTTGCTGTTTTCAAGTCACATACATTTTTGTACATTCATAAAGAAAGTTAAAAAGGGTTAAATGACTGGTTACAGAGCAGCGTGAATCAACAAGACGCACAAAGAGGCGGCGGAGATCGCGACGAAAAGCGGCCTGTGTCGCGAATAGCATTCACGGAAGGGAGCACAAAGTGTTCTTTCAGGGACAAGAGCGCTCTGTCGGCTCGGACGAGCCGCAGCGCAATGACACATCAGCGAAGGGGCTGATCGCGATCGTGGACCGACAGAAATCATGCGAGTCTCCCCGTGACCTGTGTGGTCCTGGTGAAAACAAAGTTCCCCGGTTACATTGCACAATTTCGGCTATGTGAGGTCATTGTCTAAAGAGCCATTGACCTACGCACCCAACAACAAAATACCTTCCATTAGTTAAAACAAAGACAACCACCTCTCACAAACAATTTCGTGCTCTTATTCCTCAGTTGTGCAGCTTTATAGCAACCTAACAAGTTGGAGTGGATGCTGTGAAGAATAATTTGAGTGTTTGAGAGCGAAACATCCAAAATCAGATGAAAATTATTTGTTTAAAAGAACACAGAATTTTATCATCATCAAGTTTGCCATTTTTGCTGTGCCGAATATGCACTGCATCAATTAAAAGTGAGTATTTTTATTCGAAAAGCATGAAACACCATTTTCCCGATCTGTTCACAGTGCGACAACCTTTCCGATCTTTCCGCACTAATACTGGGACATTTCCTGACTCAATGCACTGAATGTCATTTCTGAACCGGACCTCGCGGACACCCTTCGCTCACGGTTGTCACGATGGCAACTCTTGCGTCAAATCCTTGACCACTTCTGGTCGTGTTGATCGCGGGAATACTCCATTCTGCGTCGAAGTGGCAAACGAAGTCGCAACTATTTCGAATAGGCGATCTTGTTTTCGTACGATACGAACGGATGCCTCCCGCCAAATGGCCGTTTGCACGCGTGACCGACCTCCATTCGGGAAAAGACGACGTTACACGCGTCGTCACTGTGCGAACCGTGAGTGCAATACTAAAGCAGTCCGTTGTAAAATTGTGTCGACTACCTGTCGAAGCGAACCAATTTGTTAGCGTAGTATGTACATTTCATGACATTAACACTAGAACTACCGGACAAGTCAAAATGACTCATGCGAATTTTTTTCGATTAAAAATATTATAAGTATAAATATGTTTTTTTTTAGAAGTTTTTTTAGTAAAATTCTCTATTGAAGTACATATTTAAATATCCCGTGTACGAAATCTAAATAAATGCCATATTGTCATTATTAGAAAGCAATGTATACCAACTGCGTTTGGTGCTCGGTAGTTCTAGTGTTAAAGTGTGTGTAAATCCACTTGAAGTTTTATCAAATCCCACCCACGAGTAATCTCTGATTTTCGTATCCGATCTCTAACAGTTCCATTTCGAACGTCGGTGATTAACAACAGCTATTTAGCGATACTTATCGACCGACGATGCAAAAATCGCGCCTTTGATTCGACCAGAGAGATGCAATCTCTCGCATCGTCCGCCTTTGACTCTGCCGTTTTGAAATCCTAGGCCCGATAACACGGGCGACGACAATGCTCCAATCGCTCGGCGATCGTATGCGATTTCCCCGACGGTCGTGCAAGTCATTAGGCTAAAACGACCAACAGATGGTTTTTCTTTCGCGACGGATCGCCAGATAATCGAAGGATAAACTGACCCGTAATTAAAACCTAACTCATCCAGCAGATCGCATGGACGCTTTGAAAAACAAATATCAAAGCGACGACGACGAATCGATTAAAGGACGCAATTAGCCGCTTTGTCCAGCGTCTTTTCAGCTGACAGTTTGCGAAACAGTGTGTCCGTCGCATAAAACGCTCTTTAACGAACGGACTTCTTAAAAAAAATCGAGGGGAGGCTATTCGTCGGCTGGGTCCCGTTATGGCAACCTCTTCCTCCGTGCCAATCATTAGCGTATTTTCTGCTTTTTTCTTCGTGGATTTTCTCTGCGATCTTCAGCCTCGGTCGGCTACTTCTTGTCACTGTTTGCTGAGTTTTTGTCGCTGTATTCAACTTTCTTTTTTAGCTGTTTGAAGCATTACAAATGTTTGAGTCACAGAAGAATGGAAGTTTACTAGATTGACTGATTAATGAAAAATAATAGATATCCTCAGACAACATCTTAATATAAAAATGCAAGAGTTAATTATTGCGACCGTCGAATCTGCAGACAGCACGTTAATTGTTTCGCGAAATACAACTTTCTCATGATAAAATATGTTTAAATATCTGTTTTCAGCAGAAAAAAAGTGTCAGAGTGTCCAAGAAGTCTGTTTTTATAATACATTAGGTATTCATTTCGGATGTCAACCAAATGTGTTTGGCATGTCACAACATCGTTTTAAATCTATTACATTTGCGTTGACGTCACCGCGTTGCCATCCGACAAAAAAAAAAGAACGAATTATGCAAATGACCGGTGAACGAGATCCGTAATAAGACACAAATACGCTACCGTCGAGAACGTCAATTAACTGCTACTCCTTCATGAATATTAATCTACGGGCATTAAAATCTGTACGACTTCGCATTACGAAAAATAACAGAGACCATAAAACTTATTTCGCTTACTTTCTGCCTGTTTTCGCCCGGTGAATGAAGCAACGAACTGTTCATTTGCTTCCACGAACATTTCCTTTCCGCTCGGAGCCAGGTTCTGCGACTGTCTTCGCTGTTTACCAGGCGTCGATGTCTCCAAAGTCGGAGCCTACGCAAAAATTAATTCGATTCCCACGACGAAAGTTAGATTCTTTTTAACCGACATCAAACAATTTATGGAATATTTTAGTGGACTCTAAACATCGATTTTTAGTAGATTCAGCTGTGGACTGTAGAGCTTTTTTTTTTAAGAAAAACGTCCTCACATTATAAATATCGATGAGGACGAATCAAGAACTATTTTTATCAAGAAATGTTTATTAATGACATCTTGTTCATCAGTGCTAAAGAAGTTCGCAATCATTAACCCTCATCCGTCCCTCATTTCGCAAACTGAATCTGTCCCTCGGTGTCAAATTGACACAGTGATAAAAAAAACGATATAATAACAAGACAAACAGTTACATTTCTATGTTTTTTTTTCATTCAAATTGATGAGTTAACATTCACATGTTAGGTTTTTACGGTTATATGTTTCGCATTTAAAAAATAAAAGTCACCAAGTTTTGGACAAATTTACTTACAAATTACCGAACGATATAACTTATTTCGGGATAACTGTGTCAAATTGACACGAGGGACGGATGAGGGTTAAATAGACGATTTACATTTGATAAAATTTACGTATCGTATCAGTCAAGGAAGCATGAAATTCTAATTTCTGTGAAAATCGAATGGACGTGGCGATTCGCTCAAGATCGAATTCCGATCGATTGAGAAAGACTTGGCAACAGTCGACGGACGCGCCGGTGTCTCAACCTTTGTCCATGGAAAGGATAACGATGGATTTCAGCATGGCGAAAAGGGGAAGTGCCGAGGCGCGAGTGCAGCGCGCGTAAATTCCGACTTGTTGATGGTTCGCGCGTACCTCTCCGGTAATAGCGAGGGTTTCGTAACTGGTTTCGAGCACCGATTAATTTCGATTCGATCGGTACGTGTTAGAGTGGCTGGTATTTGCAGTGCTCCCATGATACATTACGCAACAATTTTGCGACCGCGTACGGGAACATTTAACATGGCCAGTGAATAATTGCCTGTGCCCGAGCACGATACGTGCACACGCACTCGTAGCTGCTCGCTTTCTACGGCGCGGCCCGCACCACGCGGCCTGGGCTCCAAGACCTTAATTAGATTCGTTGTAGATGCGATCCAACCGCGTCGTCTTTAAATACCCCCGCGAGTACTCGTAACGAGATAAATACTCGCGGCCGGGACCAGTCCGTCGTATAAAGACCGCAGGGACCGTTGATTATCTCGTTACTTAAGGGGAGCGACTCGTGTAACCAGTTGGAAAAATCAAATATCTTTTTACTGAAATAAACAGCACTGTAACCTCAAGATATGCTGCTTCGATGCAAAATTCGTCGTACCGAGTGCAATCAATTTTACTCGTTTCTGCGTCGTATATGATTCACAGAGTTAGAATCAGTATTGAGTAATTTTATTATGTAAGAATGAATTGTAAGAACGATAGAAGTATGCATGTCATATGACTGAATATGAGTGTGTATATATGTTTAAGTGTTATATATGTTTTTATTGATTTACATGTTATATATGTTTTCATTGATTTACGTCGCGTTAATGTTTTATAAAATGAATGTTCTACGTTACGATTTTGTTAAAATAAAAACGACAGTCCTCTACGAGCGATTGACGAAACATCACGTCGCGTCGAGTATCAATTCCGTGTCAATTCCTTACAATAATGATTCTATTTTATTGGATGCTTCTAGAAGAATATCTTCTATGCATTACAGGTACTATAGACGTAGACAAACAAAAAGCGGCATTTTCTGCAGCTCCCTCTTCAGCCTGAAGAGTCGCTCGCAGGACTCGCCGCGATATTAATATCCGGACAGCCTGGTATTAACGAGTCGGTGAAACGGACGTCGCCGTAGTCGTCGTGGATTATGGCCGCGGAAATGGCGCGTTAAATATCGTGCGTGTGCGAGGGTCGAGCGGTCGCCACCGCTTTAACGAGATAAATAGTTCGTAAATAGGATAGATGCCTTATAACTCAGAGGCATCGATTAGCTTGTTACCTTGCCCGGCTGAGATATGGCCTCGCGCTCGAACTTGTTGAAACGCTCCCGCATGGGATACCGATACCAACGGCCGTTGAATATTTAATAGTGCACCGGCGTGTACCCGCTAGCCGAGAACTTGAGACAACTAGTCGTACCTGTCGCTCGGGCTTGACACGCTTCCAGCGTCCCATGAATCATGCCGGGAGTTAACGTTTTCAAAGTCTGCGGCGGTACGAGGATGACACGCGACCGACCAACCAATTAAACTTGATGCGTGTCAATTTCACTGGTGGTGGGTCGTCAACAAACGGAGAAAAGCATTTTTAAACCGAGAAATCAACGCTATTATTCGGGTCCAATTTACAGGGTCGGTTTCACTCGGTTTTTGGATAATTGAAATGATGGAAAAGCTGTTTGACCATTTGAGTATTGGTTGTAGCTTGTCTTCTAACTTTATCTACCGATACTAGTGAGCGTCCTCTAGTTTTCTCAGGGATTAGAAGACATGCTTCTAATAATGTCCAAACATTTGAGTATTGATTGCAGCTTGTCTTCTAACTTTATCTAGCGATACTAGTGAGCGTCCTCTAGTTTTCTCAGGGATTAGAAGACATACTTCTAATAATATCCAAACGACTCGGGTTCGCGAAAGACGTCGAGCCGGTAGCGTCGATCGATTATGTCGCTCCTGGCTGTGACTAGGAGAAATAAACCAAAACGGAGGATTTGCATGTTGGTGCATAGTCGCGAATCCTCTGCCGAAACCGCGGGGAGCAGTGTCAGCGTGGCGCAATTCGGACGAGACTAAACAATGCTCGGCGATGGGCTATCGCAGGGAGCAGCGGCCGCGTCCGCGGTGTTTCATCTGAGGAGCGGGAGAACGAGCGGTCCGCGGTCTCGGATTCGATTGAATTATTTCATGCCATCGATGCGGAGTCTTCCGAGAGACGGGCGTATATCGGAAGCCCGGGCACACACCGGCTCTTCGCCAGGACGAACGAGGAAAAAAGCGGAGCACGGGAAGGGGAACGCGGGGGAAGACAACGGACAAGGACGAAGCGGAATAAGAATAAGTGGTGGAGCGAGAGGTGGACCACTCGACGTTCTATACCTCCGGCTACTGCATACGCATTTATTATAATCCACGAATTCCCGAGGAGAACGATTCTGAACGGGATGCTGGGCGGTAGAGGGCTGAAGGGAAGAGAGAAGGGCGGGAGGGGGGACCCGATGGGGGCCGAAGAAGCGTTTCCCTCGCTCCCTTCTGCGTATCGCGGTCGGGCTGAAGGAAGAGGGAAGAGAGATAGATAAAAGAGCGATGAGAAAGAGGTAGCAGGCGAGGGAACGATCTCTCCCGATGCGAAGAGAAAATATATCGTCGAAACAAAAGCAAGGAGAGAGGCTCGGAGGGTACCTCGGCCGCGTTCGACCGACAGAGACGGGAGCAACGTGCTTCGGACGAAAGAGAGAAAGCGATGGACGGGAAGAGGGGGAGCGAAGGAGGGAATAAAGGAGAAAGAGGGATCGAGAAGTAGCTCCTCGCGGTGGCTCGGCAGTCCTGGGCCTGGGGTAACCTCAATTTTTGAGCATAACTCATGTGCGAGCGAGCTGCGCTTAAATCTTCTGTCCGAATAATAAGAGGAGCGCATTTACTTTGGGGCTACTACGGTGACAACCTATCCGAGGCCCGTCCATGCACCGGCGATCTACGCTGCAGAGGATCCACGAGACTGACCGATCGAGAGGGAACGAGACCGAGAGACGGGGCCAGGGGGCCGGGCACCAGCGGCAGGCAGAGTAGAACGTATTCCTGTTTGGCAAGGCCGAAAGAATCGTTATTCTCCGCTGGCACAGGTTGGTCGGCAACCTGCCTTATACCTTATAGTCCTTTGATTTCACCGATCCCGCGGACTGTCCGGCCCCGCTCGCTCGCTGCTTTCCGACTCGTCTTCTTTTCATAAGATCGTCGAAACGCGGTTGCGTGAAGCCGCGGTTAGCTGTCCACCGGCCGCGCGGCTACCCGATGCACGCCACAGATTTGCGAGCCCCGTCAACCATGCTCCGGCCACTCTTCATCGTTGATGCCTACCGTGAGAGAGCCCCTACAACCAGCTCCGCACCGAATTCTACTTTTCTTCTCGATGAAAAGTCCGAGGAAATGTTACACCCTCCAAACGGATACAAGAGGTCATGTCAACTCTCCTGGTACTTCTTACATTAAAGTTAAATGTTTGCTTTCATGTGTCCGATTGAATCATTTCCCTAGAATCTACGAGATATGGCAAGTACGATCTTCTACTATGATCACTATTAACCCTTTGCACTCGGAGCTATTTTAACTCGAAAATTAAATGTTTCTTCTGACCTACAATATTTCCATTCTCTATGATTTGTTAAATTTGATAAATATCAAATTGATATAATACCTCATACAATACTTAAATGTGTAGTAATTGGTTCGATACCGACATATCTGATAGTGTAAACAATTATTTAAATAATAGTACAGCAATTTTTAGTGCTAAGGGTTAACACGTTCGTCGCCACGTCACTCATATCTGGGTGACGGGTATGCTTCCGTGGGGGCCGGGTCACCCAAATATGGGTGACGCTCTTCTTGTTCGAGTTAATTAAATATAGGTTATTATCGATTATATAGGATATACAAAATAAAAATATTAAAAACACATTATACCGTTCTGCGTACCGACAGTCGAATTTGGGCCCGCGGGAAACTTAGCCGAATTACGCTGGCCGACGAACGTGTTAAATGGATTGCTTCGATGTTATGGTAGCTCAACAGAAAATGTATTGAACTAATCCCGGTAGAGGATTAGTGAAAAAATTAGAATCGTATAAGCATTCGATTCCCACTTGAAGATAGCAATTGATTAGACTTTACGTCCGCGTAACTGCGCGGAGTATTATTTTCGACATTAATTTAACGAACTTAAGAAACTGGTTCGGTGATTTGCCAAACGATGGGAGTCGGCGTACAGATCTAGAATCTCGATGCAATTCCGTGCTCGTACTTAATGCTTAGCGATCGAGAGTATACTACGTATCGGGGTCCACTTTCGCAGACAGATAAACGTTGAGAGTGGACGATCCTGTATCGTGGTCTCGAATCCTGCGGCGCCGCGGCCGGTTGCCGTTTAATCTTCGCAAATATCCGAGAAAGCCTCGCTAACTCACGATATATAGACACTAAAAGTCGACGAAAGAATTCCAAACGCATTCCAGTCGCCCAATATTCCAGGCTGATTCCTCAGGATTGAGAAGAACACGTGTCCGACGTCGCAGACGGCAAAAGGGTATGACGATGGATCGAGCGGAATCCGCGAGTTCCGCGAATCGGCTCGAATCGGACCCCTTTCGCAAGGCACGTACGCCAGGATCGAACCGTACCGGGGATCAACAAAATTCCGCGATAGGGTGGACAAGACGGGCAAGAAGCCCAGCAGCGCGTAACTGGCTCGCCTTTTAATCGGCCTCCGCAGGAACGCCGGGGATTAATGAGCCTGTCCAAGCCGCTTCGGGACGTGTCGACAATGAGGAATACCCCTACTGAAAAAGGGATTAACAAGGACACGGAAAATTGTACGCAACCGAGAGCTCGATCGAGATCAATCGACCTGGCGAAGTTTTAATCGTTCCGCCTACCTCGGTAAAAACCGTCCTCCCTGCGGTGCCGCGGCGAAGCCACGTAGTCGATGAACAGGCCGAACTTGCACCAAGTTACGCTGTAGCGCAACTAATGCAAACGCAGTCTACCCCCGGCTTCTATTTGTTGTTGCTAACAAGGTTTACTGGCAGAGCCGCCGGCTGTCGTGCAAGGGAAACGGAGCTCGTTTTTTCGGGACTCGTGTTTCGAATACGTGGCGCATTTTCACGAGGAAAATGATATTTTGGTGCAGGATTCGATAACGCTACTATTTGCTTGTCATACGTTTTTATTGAAACGATCGGTCAAAATAAATTTACCTCGAACGATGTTATTCAACAGATAAGTTGTAAATACATGTATTCATTTATTTCCAATATGAGCTTTATCTTTAATTTGATAAATAATAATATAGATTGCCCCGCACTCCTGAGGCAAATTCATTTCTATGTACCAGAACGTGTTTTGAGAAATAGAGCTGGATTTCAAACAATGAAATCCAAATCCTCATATGGAGCAATAAATCCTTTCAATAGCATTATTGCTAGCTCAACACACATTTTATAAGAATATTGATTTTTTCAATGGCACGTTACAGGCATTCAAAACGAAATTGCGCTGTACTTACTATTCGTTAATAGTACCTATATTTGCTTAGTTTCGCGCTGTCCATAATTATGTGAATTTTAGATTAAGACTTAAGATTAAGATACTTTACTGTCATACTATATAATACTGCATACATTTGTATAAAAAGACTTCGGTCCGTTTAAAATAAATAATAATAATAATAATAATAATAATTAGCAAAAAAGTTGTTTAAAATCTCTACCAATCTAGTCACTATCTTAAAAAGTACATTTTAAATAAACCTGATGATAGGGACATGTCGGGACTACAATCGAAAAGAATTCGTAATGCAAAGTGTAGATATCTATTATATAATTTCTTCAGTTGAATGAGAATTGTCAACACATTCGCATGAGCATGTCCAGCAATAAGCTTGAGTGGCGAGCAATTCGAGTTTGAGTAGATTCAGCAGTGGTCACGGTGACGATTATCTTGGTATCGGAATGCGGGAGTTTCGGAGTGTTTCGAAAGTTCCGCCACGCTCGGGATAATTGGAATATTAAACGGCTAGATGTGTTCGGTAGGAGAGAAAGTTCGTCAAATTATCCGCGGCCAAATATTTCAACGGTGGATTTGCCGTGAACAGCGATCAGGTGGAGAATAATTAAAAACGGGCAAGTTTTCAATCGGTGGGTCTCGAAAAAGACGTTTAGCGAAAAGTTTTTGATGTCTTAGACAGCACGTATCGGCGAAGTTTTGGCGTCTACTAACTTGCTCGGTAGTTATATAGTGATCAAAACGAAAGAGAGCAAGAGAGAGAGAGAGAGAAAATAAATATAAGAGTAGACGAGTGACGAGTAGCTCGGAAAAGCGCTTATAAATATCGCTTGTATCATGGTTTCGCCGACTCTTCCGCAACTTTGGTAATTAGTTCGAGCATAGTTTAGCATCCCGTCTGCTCACCTTTCGCCGGCCTCGTTTCTACCTTGCCTACACAATCACAGTCCACTAAAATCCGACTGCGATCCTGCTTTGCGGTTCGATAGCGCGGCTGGCTGCTGCCAACAAGTGGCCGTGAGATCAAAGGCTCCCAGTAATGGAAACTCAACATTAAATACTTCGAATATTCGCCGAACAAATAATACTCTTCAAAATTTGGAATACCGTCCGTCTTATCCCAAGAATCAATCTATACAGGTTTCAATGTCTGAAAATCGACGGGACTATTTTTTAATCGTATAAAAATTCACTGAATAACAATATTTCGAGGAAATGTCACAAAATTGTACAGCAGTGGTTAATCGTCTCAATAGAAATAGAGATATGCATTCTGAAGCATCCAGAGCGTTTTACGTTCTGTAATTCCTGAACATTCTTCATCCTGTTCCAGAGAATTCGAACTATCGTTTAAGGGTAAAAGAAACTTTTGAATAATTGTATGGTGACCAGCCTTTAATGTCCATGGTAGAATCGAAAAGAAAAATATCCAAGAGTCCTGGATTCTGCGGAGGATTTAAAAGTGCCGATAAAAGAAAATCGCAGTAGATCGAGGCCGGTAGTCGGATAATTGGCGCTCTCGCATGACGCGCTCCGAGACGTTCCCAATAACATGTCGAGGAGGTAGCTATATCGTAACAACTCGCCGGGTGCCGCGGTGTTACCGATTCGATCGATTTATCAATCATAAGTTATCCGTGCCGGCGATCGGATCTGATCGATCTGGCCGACATTGTAAGTTACGCATGCGTCTCCTGTCGGTTCGCCCTTGCATTACGTATATTTCCGTGCGTGTCGACGCGCGCGCACACAAGGACGGGATCGACAGAGATCGGATCGTGCGAATCAATGAATCGGGATCGCGTCACGTAACGCGAGGAAATTATTGTGCATCCTGTTGAACCGCCGCGCCGCGCCGCGCGCGCGAAACACCGTGATTCTACCCTGGAAAGTAATGGGATCGTTATTGATATGCCGGATCGATAAACTATTTCTTCGATCCTTTCGCGAGATCGAAGATACCGGAAACCTGCACGAAAACAGATTCTAATCGATTCCCTTCAACGCAGACGCCGAGCAATCAAGCAGATCACCACCTGTATGCGGTTTCTGATCATCTGAATAATGGAAATTGATTCGTAACTAGTAGGCTGCGAATTTTGTGATAAAATTAAGTGATCATAAATAGATCACAATCTCTTGTCTGAAACAATGAAGCGAAAATAGATGCAGCGTTACTCTAGGATCTCTTGTGCTACTACTTCTGCTATGAAGATGAAAATATGCAGGCTTGATTTGAAAATACCTGGAGTAGCTTGGCGTTAGGTAGCATGAATACGACTTAACACCGCACAAACGGCGAAAAAGACCTTTGTGCCACCGTTCCGCGAAAGTGTGTCAAGATCAGGACGCACTTTCGAGCCCCGGGTAGTTCGCTGGTTGGAAACAAATGGGGACACTTTACAGAGGCGCGATAGACGAGCTTCGTCCGAGGAATGAATCGCGTGGCCTGTTCGTCGACGGAATTTCGGCTTTATCTGCGTTGATAAACATGTTCCCTGGCGTGGTTTTACATCCGGCGTACAAGGTACGCGGTTCTTCTGTTGATAAGGCGTCCGTACACGAGTCCGAGGATGCGCGAATCTCTAGATTGAGATTGCGTCGTGTATCAACCGTATCTCCTGCTGCAGATCTGAAGCGTGTCATCGATACTCCCGCCAGCGTGGACCTCTCCGGCACATTAGTCATCTTTCTTTCGCTAGCAGCATCGTATGCGAATCGCGCCTTTGACCCATTACTGCCCGGACGCGGCTCTGTTTAATTGATTAATCGATCCGACCGGACGTCCAGCTTAATTCGATCTCGTTCGATTAAAACGAGTGGTCCGTTCATGGCGATCCTTTTGCATTACTGACTGCACTTGGGTCTATTGCATCGAAAGACTGTGATGTCAATTAGGCCCCTTTGAATCTGACTGATGATGAACATTTCTTAGGAGACACTGTTTTTTTTTCAAACTTGTTAAGATTTAGTTGTATAAATGGGTATGGAAATGATACAATCGACTAAATGAATTTCTACAGAAGCATTCCAGCTTCCAAAAAATTGTCCAATTTCTACTGTTACTAGCCTTTCTCGCTAGTACTTGATCCGTCTCCTATTTGTATACCTATATACGTTCCGCAAACGCCTTCCAACATTTCAACGTCTAAGGCAGGACCCGCTAGATAGCCTTACTGAAGAGTCCTCTAGCGGGTCTAGGACGAAACGTTCCTTTCCTTTTATGGGTGATATCACATAAGTTAGAAATAACCCGCTAACTATATGCAACAGGATATTTATCGTCAACACCGGTCACATTTGGTGAACCACCGATGTATATCGCTGAGAAATAAGCAATTGTATAAAAATTACAGTAATGTAACATAATGATCGAACCATGGCGCCGAGAAGAAATGAAAATCTTAGTTACTATTTGAGTTCGGTATTCCGCTACCGAAAGATGAAAGTTTCTGCGATAAATTGTTTCGACTCGCGGTGGTATGAATTCAGATCGGAAATAAATATCGTCTGGACCGATTGCTCGGCTGGCAAGGACAAAACGAGCGATCGCAGCGAACGATCCAATAGATTTGCATCTGTAATCGCGGCGGCGCATCGGAAGCACGTGGATCGGTGGCCCGTGCCTTCTGGACAAAGATGAGCGGCGCCTCGTGCTTGTCGTTCTATCGAGCAGCAGACACAGAGAGCCTTGGTCGGCCAGCAAGTAGCAAAAGTCGCTTTGAAAGCGATCTTCCAGGGGATCGGCGTCGGTGAGGTTGCAGGCCGAAACTCAATCGTAACTTGGAAACGCGCTGTATAATTAGCACGACTGTTGCGACCGATATCCCACCGTGCGGTTTCGCTCCGCATCGCTGATACTAATTGACTGTTGAAAGGTGGTTTCGCGGGATCGATTCGCAGCGGAGTTTCCGCAGATACCGTGCAAGATGGTATTAACATGATATTAATAATTTGCCGGGGCGATTGTAATTGATTGGAGCTAATTAGACGGCCGGATGCGCCGCGCCGGCGCTAGTCCCGGAATTCCATTAACGACCCAAGACTTACAATGTTGGTTCCCGCAGCGGAATGCGACCAGGCTCGACGGCGGCCAGACACGCGGAGATAAAATTAGTTATTTATGTAGGGAGCTTCGCTCTTTGACGAGGCTACGCCCGGATGAACCAGCGGGAAATGGATGTCGCGCCCCGGAACACCGGCCCTCGGCTCCAAATCGATGGCTTAGCGTCGAATCACCTGCTCGGACCACGGAGTCTTTAGCTGCCATACGACCGCCGCTAGGGATCACCGGAAATCTCCGGATATTTTATGACTAGCCGAACGGTGATCTCGAGTGCAACGGTGGATCTGAAAAAGCACCAAAGTCCCGGGGAAAATCGCGGCCGTAAAAACCACGCAGGAAATCATGACTTCATGGTGCACGTACTGGCTTCCGCATTGTCGGACGACCGACAGCCTTGGATCTGATTCTGCGTTCGAAGATGACCGTACACTTTCTGCCACGGAAG
The DNA here is from genome assembly GCA_916610235.2 of Lasioglossum morio. Classification (NCBI taxonomy): domain Eukaryota; kingdom Metazoa; phylum Arthropoda; class Insecta; order Hymenoptera; family Halictidae; genus Lasioglossum; species Lasioglossum morio. The sequence goes on along the minus strand of OU744323.1, from coordinate 18,087,020 downwards.
TCTATAACCATAAATACCGTAGGAATTTTCAGAAGACAGAAAGTTCTAGGCTGATGCCAGTTACCTCTTGGCGTCGGCCTCGTATTTCGGATTGAGGAAATTGTGAGGAAGGGTGGTAAGGGCAACGGCGAGCCAGTCGAAAGAAGGATTCCGGGACAAAAGAAGAGGGCAATCGAAAAAGCTGAGGGCCCTATCCGATGGTGCCACCGGACCGAGGCACCGCAGCAACGCACGCTCTTCTTGTATCGCTCCGCGGGCGGCTGGTCGCAGACATGGGCGCTACAAATGGGCGGGCCGGGCCGTGGTGCCCTCGGGTCACGAGGAGGAAACGCACGGCCCTGCCGGCCACATTGGGCCCGGGTGCGAGCAGGACACGCTCGACGGGCCCGGGAAGACAGGTGAGAGAAGGCGAAACAGGGAGGCCAGCGATCAACGGGAAGAGGAACGCCGGAGAGAGGGAGTCGGAACGTTGACGCCGAGAGGGGATGATAGGGCTCCGGAAACGGGGAAGGAGGGGGCTGGAGGTGCTCACGGGGAATCGGAGGGAGTCCGGAGGGGGGACCAGAGGTGATTGTCTGGCCAGAAGAGAGGGAAGACGGCTCGCGAAAGTGGTAGGGGTGCTTTGAGGCGGACGCGGGGAAGGGGAAGGACCCCGAGGTAAAGAGGGCCCTATCAAGGTGAACCACTTACACTTTACCGACTGGATTACACTAAGCGATCGAACTCGGGCTCCGAGCGCATAAGGAAGGCTCGCTCGCATTGCGTGCGATCCCCAGATCCGCAGAGAAACCGTACTAGTGACGGGTCCGAGCGCATTACACCGCGTGCACTTGAATCCTGTACCGGTGTTCTGGAAAATAGTTACGCCTTTGCGAGCATTACGCCATTACCGCCGTCGTTTCAAGCCAGTCGTCCACTCGGTACTTCAGTTTATCGTTTAATTAAATCGAAGCTATCTCTCCGATAGAAAGTGATCACGAACTTGTCTGCGTTCTATTTTTTTGCTGTATGCCATGTCGCTCTTAGAATCCATAAATTGGGCTCACAAACGAAATAATTTTAGTTTATCAAATGATACGTGATTTAAAGAATTATGTAATAGCCCAACATTCTTCAAAACTATCCGATCGAACAAATCAAGCAGGTGACACGGGTGATCCAGATCAGCAAGTTGAACAATGCTGACCACAGAACTGAACTGTTTCCGCAAATGCTGATGCAATGTTATCCGATCGGTAATTGACGGTGCTCCGCTGCAGCTTAGGTGAAAAGGAATGAAAAGATCTCCACGGGATCTTTACATCTGGCAATCACTTGATCGTTGATCGTCCGAGCCGGCGATCGGGGATAAAATAGTTTATTGCTTAATCTGAATACGCTTTTACGTGACGGTTTTATGGAAAGTTATGCGAAACGATCGAAGCTGAGGCAATGGGAATTGGGGATAGTGCAAGCGTCGCGAGCCGGGGTGCAGTCTCAGCCCCTGGGAGGTTTATTATGCATAAATTTACGAGTGGAGAGTTTATTTGTACGAATCCTAGGAGCGTTTCGTCGAGGTGGGGGCGTTCGATAAAGTTTACAAGCGACCTCCGCTACGTTGGCACCGGGAATTCGAATAAACGCACTGAAATCTGCTAGCTTTTACGGTCATTCCTCCGGCAACGATCAACTCCGCTACTGTGGCCAACGTCTCAGGGGGGAATCCGATGCGTACGTGTTCCCACTGTCGATGTTTAATTCCGTTTTCTGGCTGAAGCGTCGGAACACCTATTATTCGGTGTCCCTAGCATGAACGCTGCGCCGACGGAAAATGCTCGACAGGAGAACAGACATTCACCGATGAGAACTGGAGGACATTCGAAAGACAGGCCACGATCAACTGGCGATTCTACGCCCTCCAGTATCTCCAGCAGGACTCGAGTAACCATCTACTAGAGATAGGCGTAATGAAACTCTCGTTTCTGTTCATTATCTCGACGCCATGGCGCGCCATTATGTATTTCCTCTGCTCCGTAACTGTTTATCTTCGCTTCGAGAATATATGACATTGAAAAAGCCAAAGGACTACACTTCCTGTATCATTAATCGAGGATATGCGTGCAATCATCGTACATTGCGTCCATATTTTGCGTACATCGGTTTAATACATTATTCCTTTAACCCTGGGACGTTCCTCGCGTGAAGACTCATTTATTTTATATTTTAGATGCTGTACAACCTGGTATTTCTCTAGGATTGTATCATGACTTGATGGTTGAATTCACACACGTACAATGAAGAGAAGGAGACGCAATAGTCCGGAGAATATATTTAATCGTGTGGATATCTTGACATCGAACTAAAATTAGTGACAAATGCTAAATCTGACAGACCCATCGATTCGAAGCAGTTCTATAACGTTTCTCAGCAGGTTCGAGAGCTCATTTTGGGAATCGTAGGTTTTCGGGGTAGAATCGGGGTTAAAGGTCTGTCGACGGGAGCATAAGTTGGTCCAAACACACCTTCAACATTGGATTGCATCGCGAGTGACCAGGAAATCGTTTCGGTAACAGCACACGGTGAAACGAAACGAGATAACACCCCCCCCCCCCCCGAACCACGTACGTAGGCGTGTCTCGGAAATTTTCCAAATTCGCGCGTGTTTCGCCTAGCTTGCTTATCTAATTTAAGGCAGAAACACAACGGTCACGGTTTCTCCCCTGTTGGAATTCCGCGAAGAATGAACGTCTGATTTATTAAGCGGCGAGTCGATTGAAAACACCTGCAATTCCACCAGCTTCCCGCATTGCGGTTTCGCAATCGATCCGTCGAGTTCGATTAATATGCCCGTTACACGATTAGTAGGTTGCACGAAGTTTATTACCCGGACGAGGTGGAAAAATTGCGACGTGGGAGACTCGGGGCCTCTAATAAATTCCCTGCCTCGAGAACCCGTCAGAAATCGAACCCAATTGTCGGGAATCGATTCGACCCGTTATCGAGACCTGCCGAGATCTTCCAATCTCCTCTTGCAGATACGATTAACGGAACGATTGAGCACAGTCTTGCGCAGACGATGCAACAACCGTCAAATACTCGCGCACACTATTAATACCGAATCTTGAAATATACTAATTTCACATTTCAAATGCCCCACGAGAATAGCTGGACCACTTTTAATCAAATCTTGCGTGATATTCGGAACATTTTATAATAACAAGCTTCGGAGATTGCTTTCTTCTGTTTAAAATGAACAGCAGTACATGAAAAAATGCATTTCAAATATTTTCACGAGTTCTACAGAGAATTCGCTTTGATTAAATCTGCTGTAAGTCGAAGGATAACTCTATCAAGATCAGGCAGAACCGATACCGTCCCCGGTATACCGCTCGATATTACAAAAGGCTTTCAAGTCGGCCGTGTAACACGCAGGAAACAATGTCTGGACCATAAAGCACAAGACACTGGGCGTTCATGTATCAAAGTGTAGCCGGGCATATTGGCAGATTACGCGTCCCCGGGAAACATATATTAAAAGCCTCGGCCCCGAAGGACACTTTAATCGAATAATTTCTTTCAGAGCCGTACTTTATGGTGCTCCATATTGATCCGATAAGTGTTTTAATGAAACGCCCGGTCGCAAATTCCGACCGAAATTCCGACGAACAGCCGTGCCTCATTCCCGTGACATAAATCGAACTATATTATCGCGCATCGGAAATTATCGCAGTCTCTTGCCGGCTTACCTTCCTGCGGAGCCGAAGATCACGTCGAAGATCCTCGCGTGAGAAACGCAAACTGTAATTACGAGCGGGCGTGCGCGCACGACATTTTACGTCTTCCGTCTCCGTCTGGAATTCCTTCTTCTCCGTCGTTCGCGTCTACAACGTATTTCTCCCTCCTTCTTCTCCACGATCCCTCTGTCTCTCTTTCTCCTCCTCTGTTTCTCTCTTCTTCGTACGTGGACCCTTCTCTCCGGAGCCGCATCAGCTCGAGAAAGTTACGCCGGCACGTATGCGTTCACGCGTTCATAAAGCCCTCGGTTTTCAGCGGCGCGAGCGAACATTTTTTTTTTGCAGCTGCGGACGATTTCGCGAACCCTGAAATTTGTCCGAACCCGGCTCTTTTTCGGCGCCCGACGCTGAATTTTTCAACCGTACTACCCTCTCCGTCCCTTTCCCTCTTTCTCTCTTTTTCGCTCTCTGGAAGTGCAAAGTTCGGAGAAAACGAAAGAAAATCTCATTCACCGGGAGTTAAGACGGGCAAACAACTTTCGCGCGGAATGAGTCTTCGTTGAATCGCGTGATCACCAGTTAGATATTAATGCGAAAGTCGTGTTCTTCGGACGTCTTATTATATTAGATTTAATTCAACATTTTCGTATTCAGACCGCTAATGCTAATGAGTCGCGTCGCTTCCCTTGTTATTCGCTTGTGATTTTACAAAGGACTACGGTAAAGTGTATACCATTTGATAAAACTTTGAATTGTCGAAAAAATATCTTTTCGATTAATGTTTACGTTGGAGGCCTTGAAAGCACAATAAGAAGTAAATGAAAGAAATCATGGAGTAATAATTTCTGCGCAAATCTATCTAGAGAGTTTCTTATCGACCTACCGTCACAGTAAGTTGACACAGTGCTCTAAATTCAGACTGAATTTGTTAGTTGTTTAGTAACTGAAATGAGTCAGAGTTTGAAATTGGATATTGTCACGCGTCTTAAAGGAACGTGAAACATTAGATCGGTGTTTGGCGTTTTAACGCGGATATTAAACATCCAGAATCCTCTGTGGAGTACGTTTACGAGCCGGTCCTCGAGTTCCTGCTCGAGTCGAATTCTAGTGGTATAGCTGGTAGCGTGGCGTCGGCGTCTGCTGCACGATCAAAAGCTTTATCGTGCGCATTAAAAAAGAGGAGGCGGGGCCGTATTGCGGAAAAATCGGCGGGATATTAGCGCGATTACGTGGCTCAGCCCCTGGAGTCCATTTAATTACCTATAATAACAATAAAAACCAAAACACTTGTAGAGAGCGTGTCCGCCGCGACGTTTGTTGTTTTACGGTCTGAAATATCGTACGCTGCGTCGTCGGGGCCCGTTCCTTTAACGCGGCGGAATGGGAAACATTTCGCGAGACGTTTCAAACATTGCTGACGCAATAATTTCCGAGGCATTATCACTGGCGAGCTAGAACATCGGATTTTTCGGCGATCAGAGCATTCCCGCACCGCGTAACGTGTTCCGAGCGGCGTGAATCGGCGTTCTTTGATTTTATCGCTGGAATCCTAAATGAACGTTCGCGGCCGGCCACTTTGCGCGCGGTTCCGTGTAATTCGCGATCCCGCCACGGTTTCCACGCATACTCCCGCGAATGCTTAAAATCGCCGCCGGGCAAAAACCGGCCGGGAAGGCGCACGCTCGCAGAAACACACCAATCTCTTTTACACAGTGATATGCAATCCGCGGGGCCGGCCTCGACGTCACTTTGTCCCGCCGCGGCAAGAAAACGCATCCGATTTTTACGTTGTTTCGCCTCAGCAATGCCTCGACACGTGTGAACACTTCGGGACCGAAATGGTATTTCAGTAGACTCCTTGATTTGGGTTTGCACAATCTAAGAACGCAATGTGTTAACATGATTGAAACAGGAAGTAAATGTATGTATATATATATATATATATATATATATAATATATATATATATATATATATATATATATATAATATACAAATGCTTACTTCATACTATATTATAATCGACAAGAATTTTTTTTGAAGTCGGAATTAATAAAAGAAGTAAAATGAACTAGAAGTTAAAGCAGAAAGCTCACCTGGTACTAAATTACAATATAAGTAAACTGTTGACAGTAAATCAATGAATATATTTTCATAACAGATCCCCTGCTATTACGAAAGATAAATCCGCTGTCGGGTAAAATTGATGGACGGCGCAGAAGGGTTAATTCAAGTCGCCCTTCTTCGATTAATCGATCGCGGAGCCCGATGAACCCGGGGAGTTAATGATTTGTTAGAGACACGCGGATCCTGGGGAATCGTTAAAACGCGAACGCACGTGGAACGCGAAAGGATCGAACTGCGGAATGGCCGAGTGAAATTTGAACCTGGCACACGGTCGAAGGGTATTTAAAGCGGAATATATCGTAAAAGCGGGAACGAGGAGGAGGAGGATATAAGTCGGCGGTGCTCGTAAACGTCGTCTCGAAATGAGTCGGTTTTATTCCTCGATATAACCTTCTTTCGCGAGAACAATGCGCGTTATCTGATGCTTTCCAGAGAGAAACGTTTCCGCGGCGCACGATAACGATCTCGCATAAATACGAATCATAATTCCGTCGTTTCGCGGACTCCGAACAATATTTCTACGCAGAAAACCCCCGGATCGGTTGATTGGCAGGGGCCCTCGTCGATTATCTCGATTGCGTCGATTGTCTTACTGGAATTATGCCTCGCATCGGTCCGAGGGCCGGCGCTCGCCTTTTTCTCCAGACGCTATCATGTTCCGCTGTAAATTGAAAATCAGCTCGGGGAACGGAAATACTGACTATGTAGCCGGCCCTGGAGGAACGCTGAATAGAAATCGAGCGATCAATCTCAGATAACAGCCGCGTTTCGCGTGTCTCGACATTTTTCCTTTTTGCCTCCGTTTCACGCTCTTCTGATGGACGAGCATCGCATAATACTTAATAGTTTATTCTTTTCGCATTACGCCTCGCAATAAATTAACCAGAAGCGTGTGGTAAGTCGACGATAAATTTAGCATTCGTCCGCAACGATTTTCGCACCCTCTTTTTCTAATGCTTTACGTAATGCAGAATTTTTTAATTTAAATGTGAAATTAAGAAACTTTAATTGCTTTCAGTATTTTATTCCTCTGTAGTTTCATATGGTTCCACTTTTAATAAGAGTAGTCGTTGAGCACGAGGCACAAGGGGCAATATTTTGAGTGCATCGTTACGAGTTCGCTCCCCCCTAAAAAACGATCCTTTATTCGTCGATCAACGAACCATGGGGAGATCGTTTTGCGAGCTCCTTGAATCGTTTCCGCGATGGCAGGTCGCACGTGCGCGTGCCATTCGAGCGCGTCGAGAGCTTGCAAACATGAAGAACGAGGCGATTTCGATGTTTGGCTCTTGCAGGAGAATGAACGGGTCCGTCTCGACCCATACTCTGAATTCGATATTGGCAGAAAACACGTTTTGTCTCTTAGATTTCTATAAGAAACAGTAAACTTTTATTATTTTCATGCTTTCTATGTTTGGATCAATTTTGTGTCAAAAAGAGATCGACGCTCACTGTTGATGTTTCACTAACATAATTAAAAAGGTGTGTATGTATCGAACGTACATCTGCGCAACGTTTCCGTTCGTTTAAAATCATACGCGAGCCACGCACGAAATTTGCTGGTCCAATTAATTAACACAAAGGTCACAATCGATGAAAAACTTGATCACGCGAAGCGGATGCAAAGCTAACAGTAGCAAATGTGTTCCGTTTGTTTAACAGGATCAAAAAAGCATCTGCTTGATTGAAAATTAATAAACTTCGCTGCGAATTGTCGTTTATCGACGGAGCCAAACGCTCCACGGCTTTGTTTTCTTTTAATATCACCCAGTTTCGACGGTGGAACGCAATAATAATGTCCTGTTGAACTTTCACCCCGACGCGACGGCGAATGGTATATATGACCGCGGTTGTCTGATGTTTGCTGCTGTCTTTACTTTCCGCCCACGGTGACTATCTAAAGAGACAATGAGTGGTCTTTGTGAATGTTATTTCCACGGGTTATCGCGAATTTCGTCGGCTACTCGGGCGAATCGGACGACCCCCTCGTCCGTTTCAACCCTTCGACGCTTCGGCCGCTGATCCGCGCCACTCGTCGGGATCCTGACCAGCCAATTTTTGCACCCCTACACACGCTCCGTACCACCAACCGTTAATTATGCCGCTTAATGGGAAACGGAACGGGAGAAAATGACGTTTCATAAATTTCCAGAACGGAAGTCGCGATCGAGGGTGCAATGGACCGCGCGCGTTTAAACGTTTTCACTTAATTACGCGATTCGCTCGTGGGGCCCGAACGCGTTTAACGCCAATTTTATGCGCCGATGAAGTGAAACATGGGCTCACCTCCGGTGATTCATGTTCCGGATTGATACTCTGACGGTGTACGATCCCCGCGGAATAGATTGTCGCGACACGTCCTCTTCCACGAGAGCTGCGAAATTCTTCGAGCAGAAGGCTATTGTCGGGATCGGGACCGAGTGATCCAACTCCGTCACTTCATGACGGTATAGCGCCATTCAAACTACGGGAGTCGATTATTATTACTTATACTTTCTTACTGATTGTACTTTCCTTGTCGATAATCAATTAAAAATTGCAATCGCAAACGCACTAGAACACGCATGTTCTAATTTACGAGACGTCTGACTACTATGCTGGGGCGGTCAGAGTACCGCCACGATGCTCATTAAACAATTTCACGATTCACGCAAACGAAAACTCATTATTGTCCATAGCGGAGTCCCGGGAAAAACAGGGGGCCGCGTTTAATCACAGCGATGCCGATGGCGTCGGCTCGTGAACGCGGAAATTATGCGGTCGGCGGGCCACGGGATCCGTTTTTACCGGAGGGGACGTTTTTAATTTGCTCGATCGGCATTAATTAGTTTGTTAACTGTAGCGTGACGACGTCGCGCGTACCGAGCTCCCTCCAGTCGGGACAGGGGCCGGGTTCTCGAAAAAAATCACGTCGCGATCGGTGCCCGGGCGGTTTTATTCGCCGCGGGGCCGTCCCGTGAGGCGAAAAGTCATTCCGTCGAATGACGGAGATCTGTTGGGATGATTGGGCGCGGTGAAACGGGGAGCCTTGGGCCCGGGGGCCCGCGTGCCCCCGTGCAGCGTCTAATGAGGCCCGGACCGCCCTGCAGGCGAAGCGTTTTGGCCCCTGTGGCCCGCGGGACTCCTTCGGAACAGCACAGGGCCCTGATGTGTGTTCACGTATGCAAGAATCCAGCCGGGCTCCGCAGCCAGTTGTAAATAGTTATTCAGAATGACAGTTGAATTTCGTCCGCGGCCCGGGAACTTCGTCGCAGGAGAGCTGGATCTTCGTCTCTCTCCTCTTCCTATTTCATCTCTACTCTTCGAGTGGCAGGTCCGTTACCCTCTCTCTTCACCTCTCCGATCATCTCTTCTGATGGCTCGCGAAATGCATTGAGACGTGGGACATGGTGCTCTGGTTAGAGAGGCAGGAACTAGATGGACTAATCTGTACTTATGCTTCGTAGCCCTTTGCGGTAGAATGTATTTTCTCCCTTTTACTTATACTTGACGAATAGCACTGTAATAACATTATATAACTAGCTTTTTTTGCTGTGGCACAGTATTTTTTAAAAGCATGTACGTGCTGAACGTTTTTGTGATAATCTATTTCGTTCAATTCCATTTCACTTTTCGCGTGTCTCTCTCCCTTTCTCTCTCTCTCTCTCTCTCTCTCTCTCTCTCTCTCTCTCTCTCTCTCTCTCTCTCTCTCTGCCGTTACAAAGAGACATACATACATACAAACAGACACGATTTTATTATATACTAACTGACTCGACAGACGTTGTCCAATACAAATTTCCTTTGTAATTGTCTCAAATTTTTTTCCTGAAAACTTTTCCAGGACCATAAGGAACAAAACAAAAAACGAATCACGTATATCCATCGTTCGAATCTTGAGTTATGGTCATGAGTTCATACAAAAATCCCATAGAAAAAAGCATTTTCATTGTTTCCTGAATTTTTCATTTTTCCGGGAAATTTTTCCAATTTTTCTTTCCCTAAAAACCTTATTCGGACTATTACGAACAATTTTTGAAAAAAAATTAGCCAACTCGGTCCAGCCGTTCTCACGTGATGTCGTGACCAACGAACAGCATTTCATTTTTATTATATAGATTTGTGTATTTAAATTGATATTCTTAGTATTACCGACTTAATATTACCAATTGAAGATTCTGTGTATAAAACTAAAAATGAATTTCAGAATATCTATTGATTGCAGACTGCATTTATTTCGGGAACGTACGAAATCGAGCCCGCGGAATTTAACTAATTAAGGAGATTAAAAGCTGTCGGATCTTAAACGATAGTTTTTGACATTTTCAATGCATAAAATATAGCATTCATCAGTTAACTTCTTGGTCGCGCTTAATTTAATAAAATTTATATAATGTCCAGTGAGACCCGTAATGGAACTTTTAAATAGAAATCTGCTGAATATGAATCGAGGTTAGTTGCAGGGAAGGCATTTTCTTCGGTTGTCTCAGCCGCATAGTCAAGAAGATTGTCAGTTCTTGCTTGACACATGTAACTTTATGAAAGGTTACGGTTCGTAATGTATCGCATGTCGTGGAAACTATGCAAGCCAAAAGGAATGTGCCACATCTGAAAAGATGAATAAAACGAAATACGGGCATACAAAACTTATCTTTTCCATCATTAGGGTTATGTGGACCGTCGCGACAGGCCCCAAATGAGGTTCCATCAGCGAGGAACCAGAGGGGGTGAGAGATCAGCCAGTTCGTTCGAGAATATACAAATGTGGATTTGCCGGATCGTATTTTCGATTCGGAAAAGTTTATCTTTTGTCTCCCGATGTCACCCATTCCTCTATCTCCGTCTCTCTTCCCGCAGATTGCGCCTCTTTTATCTTGTGTCCCGTCTCCACGGTTTCGATCGAGAAATCAGAGGTTTCTTATTATGCCCCCGCCGTGCGCCATTGTGCCCGCTGGACAAAGCGCCACGAAGCCGACCCCGGCCTTATCCGCCCGAGATATTCGGCAATATCCGAATGAACGCTCGACCGGAGAGAGACGGCCTGGAAAGGGACACGGCCAGGAAAGGACGTATTAAAAGCAGAAAAGGGAGGTCCCGGCGGCAGCCCGGGAAACTGCGATCGTTGATAATCCACCCTGGGAACGCGATTTAATTAATGGACTGCTTGTAATTGTTCGTAATGCGGCTGCTGACTGAACGAGATTGGACGTTTCTAACCGTCTCGTTGCTGCGGCCGTGATACAAATCGCCTCGGAATACTTTAACAGCTCCTCTGTGGACGGATCGGGCCTTCCTGGGTGTAGTTGCTTTGTTCAAGCTGTTGCTCACTGTTTTCTAGCGCCTACAGATATTTGTGCATTCTGTGTAACAAAATATAAAATACAGGAAAGTCTTTATCTAAAGAAAATCCTCGGGCTCGTTCTGTTTCTCAGATCGTATAGTTCTACTATTTTTTTTTTTTTTTGTGACCTCGTTATAGTTTTGAGTACGGTTCATTACGAAACCATGTATACTTTTTACCGTCGCGTTCTCCGAAAATAGGCTATCCAAAAAGAATAAATCCGAGCCACGCGAAAGGTCAGACTGTCACAGGACCTGTTCCTATGTTCCTGGATAAAGGTAAAAAACTGCCAAAACCGTGAAGGGACACAGATTGCTCCGGACTCGGAATCCTGATTATTTTCGTGGCAAATTTGCCAGAATGCATCAAGTTTCGTGACAGCTTAAGCAAACCTGACGGCACGTATCGACATGGCAATCATAATATGTGTACAAATGTTCAACGTACTGGAATCTAGCTTTACTGACAAGAGATGCTTACCTTGTAGCTGCGATCCAGGCCTCCCGCTATCTTTGGTATTCGTGGCCGGAATCGTTTTTTTAGTGACGTCAACTGGCTCACCAACTGCTAACCTCAAAAGAAAGAATAGACTGTGATATGGATCAAATTGCGTGGTTTATTGAATTTTTACTGTATCGGCAAAAAGTATTCATTCGAGTATCATATACTACTTAAAAATTCGCGAATCTTGAACAATGTAAGCCAATAAATTTGAATAGGTCTCAAGCTGTTGTCTTACAAAGGCAACCGATGTTCCCCGACCCCTTTACAAATTTCGTTGCGTAAGCGTTACACGCTGAAACCCGGTGTTATATTAATGTTCCCTCTTTTAACGATATATCATCGGCGCTCGCCGATCGAATCTTTTCTGGGCAGCATCATTCATCTAACGTCCACTTTGCACGGTCGATATCACGAGTGGAAGACATCCTGCCGCGACATACGACAATTATAATTATTTATTTCGGTCCTGGTAACTCTTCGATTCGGAATGGACAAAGAAAAGCGCGTTTAGCATGAAATGAAGCAGGCTTCTAATGCTAAAAATGAAAATATTAAATCCGAAGATTACTTTGTGCGTCAAGTAGATTGCAATCTTTACAACCCTAAATAATTCTTAAAAGTGAAAAACGAGTAAGTTCTGTTTGTGGACGTGTTCGACATTAGAAATACGTTTCAGATCGCAATGCGGGTTAGTCGAAATTCCACGGACGATATCGGATCGATCGATGATGGTGCAACTAAGCGACCACGGTCAGAGTTTCCTGTCTTAGCGGCGAAATTCGAAATAACACGTGGGTTTCCGCAGTTACGGGCGCAGGGACGACCACGCAACCCTCGGCCGTAATAACTCTCACTCTGTCTCTTTGTTCTTTTCACGGTGGACGGTCCTTTCCTTGTTCATCCTCCTTGTTGGTACTCCTTGTTCATCCTCCGGCGGTCCTTCTCGTGGTCTCCGGAGGTCCAGCGAAACCTGCCCCACTGGTCCACTACCGTTGCTCCGAGGCTGAACTCCTCTGCTCGTCTACCGTTTACACGGCCAGCACACTGTTCCGGCCCCTTACCGGCCTTGTTGTCCCGATACTATCGCCGAACACGCGTGGACACATTTTGTCTTCTAATGATCCAAATAGAAATTATTCCGGGCCGCCCCCGACGCAACGCTCGGCCCGACACTCGACTGTCCCTTCCACGAACATCCCGGCCCCTGTAAAATTAGCTTAATATCTCTCCACAGCCTGACCACCTATGCTTCACCTAACCATTCGTTTCCGATACGTTTGCCACGCTGAATTGCCTCACAGGATCTTTAACGTCCAGCAAAATTGGAACCTTTTCCAGGTACGACAATTGTTCGAACTAGTTGAACCGAAGTGGTTGGGATAGTCGAATTATTCTGATAGCGGAATCTGCATGTATTATTTATTTTTATTTTGAGCATTTTGAAACCCTTCTGGGTTTATTTTGCTTTGCATGAATAATATAAGTAAATACAGTAATGTGGAATACAGGAATTATACAATAAAAATTTTCTAATACTACAAGTGAGTGTAACAGTAATGTCCGTTAGCGCTAAATACGTTGGTTACAATTTTGGAAAAGGAGTGGATACTAATACAAGCTTTGATATTTGGTTTTGCTATAATTGTGTCTATATTAAGAGGCAGTTCGAAGCCCATACTGAGTAGGGAATTTGTTAGTTTCCGTCTTTGTGAATTATACAATTCGCATTACCATATTATGTGATCAAGGGTTTCACAAACCTGATTGCATTTACATTGGCCATCATTGATAATACCTACCCGCTCGAGTGAAGCAGCTAGGTTATAGCGATCGGAACGCATTCTGTTGACTGTGCCAACTAAATTTCTCTCTCGTTTTAAATGGGCGAACCAGGGTACTGAGCTGTCATTAAAGAAGTTTTGAAAGTATTTTTTTCCCTTAAAGAGACCTTGATTTTTTATAACTCCAAAAGTACGATCTTTAGCTTGTTTTTTAAAACTTCTCAAACAAATCAGTATAGGGGATCGCAGGAACATTTACAGTATTCATTGACGTCTCCGATTTGGCTGCCCTGTCCGCATTTTCATTGCCTTGGATTCCAAGATGCGATGGAATCCAAAACAGTTCTGCATGTATTACACTTGTTTTTTTCCTGCAGAGTTTCAAACATCCATAATTATATTTATTATAGTTTCAGGTGTAAGTGTAACCCATTATAACCCAACAGGCACTTATCGCTCTCTTGTTGAAATATACAATGCGATTTACCAATTACGGCTTGTAATTGTTGATCGTAACTTTAATTAATTACTTCTGTACCTTCAGGGGATACGGTAAGAAATTTTTAGGGCCTGTTAAGACTGAAATGAGTCCAATTATCAGGAGCTAACGAGGCTCGTCTGGGGGCAACGTTTCGTCGGGATCATGCCTGCCGAGAATCTGTGTCGCCTCGCTGGCTATAGTATCAGCGGAAATCCACGTATTATTCCGCCGGTGGTAAACAGAGATTCGCGTCACGGTGTTTAGCTCCGCGAGGAGACATGTATCAAGCCACTTACCGAAATTTCCTCGCGATGAGACGTTTCTGCGGTTCGTATCGCCGCGCAACAGCCACGCTGCGTATTTCCGTGAGGCAAAACAAACCGTTGTTGCAGGAAGAGAAGACACCAGACACGCGTGGGTGTTGCGGAGATGGCGTTCCGACGCTATACAATGCATAGTGCCTACATGGCAAAAATGAAACCAACTTTCTTGTCGGTGCTTGTAAAGTTACGTAATTGAAACTGCATTTAAGGGACTGACGCTCGAGCCTTGCGAAGAGACGTCACTGCTTGTAAATGGACTATAAGTGAAATAATGCAGTGCCACTCTTAAATTCTCATATTTTTACTGTTTTAAATTGCATCTACTTATTTTTATCATAAATGCACAAAAACCACGGCCTGCTTATTAGCTAACTTAATAATATTCTGCAGTATTGCAATCGTATGGATTACTACAAAAAAGGCATTTCAATTGTTTCAACATTTTTGGATCGTTCATCATCTTCTGTAATCTATACACTTTTCCATTACTCGTCAGAACACCGTAATTCACTCGAACACTGGTACACTGTCAAATATTTGAAATTTTCTCCCAAAATCGGAGATATTGTATGGAAAACGGCATTTTGTTGAGGAATTCCAGATTAGTTTTTTGGGAGAAGTTTTTTGCAGTAGCACTGATCAGTTGCATAATTCTTTCATCGAAACTGCAGTTGACTGACTCGATCACGGAATCGAGGACAGCAAACTTAGCAGTTCCGGTGGTTGTATTTTCCGAGTACTTTTCCCCAGCTGCCACTTCATCGTTTTAACGAGCCAGGCTCCGCTTTAAGAACCATCGCTTTCCCAAATTCAACAAAATGTAAATGTCGCGGACCCCGCTTCATTGTCGAGGCGAATGCAAATTGCTGACGGAAATTTCGGCCCACGTAGAAATAGAATGGGGTGGTCGCGGAAAAGAGTCATAAAGACAGAGGGAGAGAGAGAGAGAAAAAGGGAGAGGGAGAGATCGAAAAAAGTCAAAGCAGAAACGAACTGTCGTAAATCCGGCGCAGAGCAGCGCGCGTGCCACTCGCTCGTCCATATCGGAAGCAATTTACAAACACGTCTGTGCCACGTGGCAGGAAAAAGGTCCACGTACTGGGTTCCCGAAATCCCTCCGTCCACTATGTCGTCACTATTTTTCGACGGTACCTTCGCGCCGGCCATAAATAATCCCGTAATTCGCCACCCTAGTCGAGAACCGGCCTCGTATCCTCCGCACTCTACTTTGTCTTTTAATGCCTTCCGCTCTAACCATAGATTATTATTTTGATATACAACGGTGCTAGGGGTCGCGGGGGGTGAAGTCACCCCATTTCACGGAACAGAGCTCCTGCGACCCGGTCCGAGTATCCTCGAAGCATTATTCAAACCACATACTCGAAAAATGATTTTTCAGAAAAATATTAAGTACTCGAAATTTGAGATTTTTTAAAAAATTGTCGATATTTAATCTTTTATAATTTCATCATCTTAGGAAAAAATGAATGCAGAACTCAAGGTGAAACCAGCTTCATCGTTGCACGATTTTGTTTTATAAAATTGTAGGGGTTGAAATATCGACAATTTTCCGTGTGCTATTTCTGAAACAAAATTAATAGATTGATTGTAACAATTCGTTATTCCAAACGAAACATGGCCAAGTCTGGTGCAAGCTCGCACACGATTTTATCGCGCTTACGAATAATTACCCTGGATATTTGCGCGATAAGTATGTCTCGGCAGCGTCGCGAACACTTTAAGAAAATTGATCGCGCGAAATTACGCGATTCCGCCCGGCGAGTCAATCGATTAATTAAATCGCGCTGGAATGTCGCAGTATTGTAGTGATCGCGAGATAAAGTCGTTCGATTAATTCGCTTTGGCGAGCGAGATATTCGTTATTAACTCTGGTTCTATATTGCTAAACTTCGCACGATCTATAAATGGATAGTCGATGTTTGTCCAATTCTCGCCTCGTTTGCAAGTTAAGCTTCGTTAACACTATAAGTAATTAATCTAGAATGTCTGTAATATTGCGGGAATGCTGGTTTACTGATCCTCGTATACTATTCAGATGTACATAGTAGCACAAAATAAAATGTAGAAAAATAGTTCTTCTCTTTTTGCTTAACGTTCCGATACACAAATTTTGGTTCTATTATGATTCCAGATGTTCAAAAACTTACAGTTCGTATTCTCAGAACTGCAATGTGTTTTCAGGGCGTTTAAATTCGGGTCCCATGGAAATCACTTTCCTCGACACAGTTTTCACCGATATCAACATTGTGTGTGTGTGTGTGTGTAAGTGTATCATGTTTTTCCTTCTAATAAATCCGTCACCCATTTTTTTTGTATATGACTGCACGCCTGAAAAGACATTGCTCCCGCTCCCCCCAAAAAAGATACAACATTTCCAATAGTAATAACAAGAAGGCAATTTTCAGCAGTTTTTTTCAAGAACTCCAAGACTATTCTGAGCGATTTAAATTAGTATATTTAAGTACAGTTCTCACAATGGACACCGGTGAGGCATAAGAACGCGGTCGAGAGTTTTTGTTCGACAAGAATCGACGAAGTGATCGACCGATTAGGTAAATCCCTAGCTAAAGTTTGCAATGCCAGAATTCCAAAAATTTATCATAACACAAATATAACATAGATGTCGTTTCGCACTACTTACAAACGTTTGTATTTTATTTTATGATTCACTAGAATTACCGGAGTGGCGTTGCAACGATGCGTTTCAGATCTTTTCTTTCACAATTACCGAATTCGGTAATGACAGCTATTCGACAAACGCGGTTAAACTGTTTCGGGCGATCGTGAGTTCGTTTAACAGGTGTCCGGAGCGATCGAGGTGCCGTCGTGTCGTCCCTGTTATTTATAAATTTCCAGATAACAATTTGTTGCACGGCTGGCCGCTCCAACAACCGATATTTTTGGCAAGTAACAGTTGTGCGTGAACGATAGCGACGTGGAGAATTTCCATGGAATGTTTCACCGCGATAATCACTCTGGAAATGGACAATGTTTTTTACAGCTCGTTCTTCTTCCCACGTGGCACGTTGTTAGCCTTTATGGCTGCGCTGATACATAGTTGTAAATATCGACAATGGTATCGTTTCGATCTTTTTCAATATTTTTTATTCTGCAATTTTTTAAAGCTGCAGTAATTAAAACTTGTTCGTTCATACACTTTCCTAGTATTTTAATTAACTAGTTCGTAAACATACTCTGGCATCGGGTATCTTATTTGATATTTTCTCCATGTTCACGTCGTAACGACGTTGGATAGGCTTCTACCGAGAATGAAGAACGTTTCCAAGGGAAACAGGACGCTATAAAGTGCGGTGGGCTCGAGAAGGAAAATGGTGGGCGTACCTCGAAACAGAGGGATCCTTCGAAGGATCCTTCTTGTAATCGTTCGAACGAGATAAAATCGGAGCGTAAGCCGCAATAAAATTGTAACGAGATTGCGTAGCGTGGGCGTGCTTTAATTATTTCAGGAAGCGTGCTAGAAGGGCGACAGAAACGAAGGGATGCTTCGAATTGTTCCAACAATTTTTAAATAATTTTATCCACCGTAGAACTTCACGTTCAAGCTGAACGCATTACGGTCACTGCCTTGAATTTCTGCGAACTATTTAGAGCGAGGTCTTTTGTCAAACCTTAACAGGAACTCTTAGCTGGTGGGGGTGGGTTCTGACGTAACCCAATTTCTTTTCCCTTGGACGGTGAAATGTTATTTCCTTCGCAACAGCGCTGCGCGATATTTTACCGATTCAGGTGGACATAATTGAATTTAGATTCATGCCAAATCGATAGTTTAATGTCCATTTTACCGGAATGAATTAATATACAATAGCCTGTAATGACTTAACTTGTCATTGTGTAATAGTATTTTATTATGATAAACTTTTCTAGCAAATAAGATGTAATTCAATTTTTGTTCCGAACTGTAACTTAATTCCTCTAACACTTAAAAGAAATCCAAGTGGTTCGGTCCGCTCTGTAAAAAGTTATTCTAATTTGAAGAGCATGCGAATATTAATGCGAGTCACTTTATGGCATGGCGAACAGGTGGCCAAAAGTATGGTGGTCACGGCGCAACGATATTAATTTCGTCTTGGTAATGACTTGAAACGAAGCCGCGAACGGTGTTCTTCGAATGTAATTATTCATCCCGGCGAATAATTAAACGATGAATCGGGGGGAACTCGTTTTCGCGCGTGCTACGGGCGCGCACCACCACCGGGCTGTCAGATCTCGTATTTACAAAGGATTACCGATCCTCTCTGTGAATATTTTGGATAATGAACGTACCGCGGAGTCCCGACAGCAAAAATGCAACACAGTAATTACTCGGCACCCGTCTCCCGTGTAACTTTGTGGCCCGGGACTTACGCAACCGGTCGCGTTTGCATAATCAGATCCGCGCGCCAAGCCGCGCCGCACCACGCCGCGCTGGTCGAAACGTCTTTATCGTTGCCGCTCGTTTTACATAATTGTGCCATTCCGTGTCACATTTTTGCGGCGCCGGTCCCGCCCCGAATAATTAAATACGCGGAAAACAAAGCGGACTGTACGCTCGCGATACCGCTGCTGCGAATCAGAATACTTCGCCTAATTCGTTCGCCACTCGTTCCGTTTCTCGGTTCAGAGGGGTCGACGTCACGGATAGTAGTAAGGTAGGGTGTATTACAACGTATAGTAAATATTAATACCGTGCGCGAAGCTAATTTGCTTCAATTTGACTGCGTTGGAAAAAGACTTTAAAAATTTGTACGAATTACTAACGCATGTATTTTTATTATCATCACCATCATTATTTTATGAACTCATTTTATAAAATATTATTCTATGCAAATCGAGTTGCGCGTCTTTATTTCAACCGACAATGTACAGAAAATATTTTGCATACAGTGTGCGAACAAGCATTTTGAGTAAATAGAAATAAAAACTTTTACATGTTGACACGTAACAGATACGTGTAGTAAGAAAAATAATTCTTTGATATACCAAATTAATTTTTTTCTTAATGATTGTAACATTAAATTGCAACATACGTACTCCCGTTGCAGCTGACTTTTTTAAAAATAATACTGTCTCGTTAGTCAAAAATTATAATTTATGTTCAGAAGTATGATCGAGTACGATTGTAACATCAGAAGCCGGGTCGGTTGTAACACTTTCTCCACTTCTCTGTTCTCATTAATAACCTGGTTATTACTTGACATACGGCTAAATTAATGCGACCCAATAATGTCGGGTAAGTAAATTACTCTTTAAACATGTAGGGAACTTTTATATCAAATATAATAATTTTCGAGGAATTCTATTACAAAATCAAAGTGTTGCACTACCTCTAATTCGAGTTAGGTCTATTTCCAGATTTTTCTATGAAAATTGACAAATACTCTGTATTTTCTCTACGTCAAAATTGTTCTACGCAAATATGGAAAAGAAATCGGCACACATAGGTATATGCAATTGAAGCGCGTTCGAAATTATTTGTTGAGGCAAATGCACATGTACGCTGGCTTCTTGATTAGCATGTACAGCTATTTCATATGAACTATGTTAATCCCTGTCAAATTCTCTAGTACATGAGTATCGAAACGAAATCGACACGTGTGTGGTAATGTAATAAGCTGGAGTTCGCAATTATCGTTTCGGAAAATGCATGTACCCGTTTACCTAGCTAGTACAACTAATTTCTACGAATTCCATACTAATCCCTATTCAAATTTCTCCATTATCAATGGTAATCTGATACAGTGATTCGCATTGATATTTGAAGGACATGGATTTCTTGACAAATTAAATAGATTAGTTTCTTTTATTTATTTATTGATGCTGTAAACCATGTTTGGTTTCTATAGACTAGTCTCTTTGTATGACTTTTTCATCTGAATTTGTACTGAAGACGATCGAACCAAAGACGATTAGCTATTCTGTTGAAATAAATCTCTTATGAGAGTATCTACAATAAAAAAGAAAACAATTAGCGATTTCGGACGTTGGCGTTAGAGGAGCGAGGCTGTGGCATGTTGACGTGCAGATATTGTCAGTCGAAGACAAGCTAGAGCTACGTTTGAACGTCGTCGTGGGTGGACTCGGTGTTACGAGGCTTAGGAGGCAAGAAAAAGGGGAAGATTACAAGAAGCCAGTCGTTGGTCGGTCCGCTCGAGCTCGCACGCTACAGGAGCGTGCGAGCCGCGCAGGTAACAGAGCCTCGGGATTAATTCCAGTCGAGCGTTCCGAGTCGCGGTTGTCTCGCGCGACTCTCAGCTTGTTTTGAGTTTAAATACTTTCGCTCGAGCGGGCCGGAAAGAGGGTCCGGCTTAATTTATCGTGCGGTTTAAATACCGTTTCAGGGGCTCGCGGGAGTCCCACGTAAGGAGCGGCAAAAGGGCCGAGCAAAGAATCGCGCGTCGGACAACCGTCCCCGAGCGATTCCGCTCGAGCGACCGCAGGGACCGAGGCGGACAGTCTGCTCGCCTCCTCGCCGCCGCGCCGCGCCGCGCCGCACCGTGAAAACGCTTTAAGAATCTCGGAACATCTGCTGCCACGACCGAGACCGGGACCCCGTGAAACACACAATCGGTCCACACGTTTCCTGGCCCGTTCCCGATCCCGATTTTATCGCGCCGATGCGCCTGTTACCGGCGATACCGGACTCCTCCCGATTCTCTCGATAAACCGACTTTTTGCTTCCACCAACGGGAAGCTGAGTTTTCTGGCTAAAATATCGCCGCCCTCGATCCCGCCCTACACGGTGTCCCGTTTAATCCTGTCAGATATATTCAATATTCCGACAGCTTCCTCGCACGTTCCTCGAGCAAACTCACTCGAGCATTCACCCATTTTCTGATCCTAGATACCTACTACAAAGCGTCTAATTTCCTCGCCGGTATTATAAATTGACGATCGAAAGTCTGACAGAAAGTAAAAGGGCGAGCGAAAGGGTGCGAGGGTTGATTAAAAGAAAAGCTGCATAATTTAGTCGGAGGTTAGAGTGTTCGTCGGCAGGGATTGTGAAGAGCGTTTAGCAAAAGGAATCGTCGAGGAGCGGCATCTACAATCTAAATTCTTCCATGAAGGATAGCGCGGGGTCGATGAGTTAGGCTTTCCTTTAATTAAGACAGCATGCATATGCAAGAATTTCAATCAAAGGGAGAAGCGAGATCGTCGTCACAAAGAAACGATCGTCGCGGTTGGGTCCGAGGCAGTCCGTTCCTCCGATCGTTAATCACAGATAAGCGGAACGGTGACCGTGAGCACCGGGTAACGGATTTCTTGCGAGCTTATAATATTTATTGCGCGAGCTTAATGACTTCCGATCGAGGATTCATCCGAGCCGAACGAGGGACTCGTGTACATGGAATCGGTACCGTTCGCGTTACAGTCTGTTTCATAAGCCAAACTAGATACTGGATACACAATAGGACAGTTTCTTCTGATACGTGATTATTTAAAATATCTTACGACATGTTTCTTTTGCCACTGGAACCTACAGACCATTTATCTCTAAACATCGTGCAGGAACATTTCAATAATTAATTTCTATAACGTGGACATTCCTGAGACACTGTTTATTTTAATTTCTTGAAATTCTTCGCAGAAAGAATTCATTTTACATCCGGTCCGACTCTTGCGAAACAGACTGTAGACCTGGTAGGATCGCAAAAGGATTAGCAAAAACCCTTCGTTCCGATTTTTCTCGGTGTTCGGAGCGCGGCGCCGCAATGAGCGCAATTACCGATCTCGATCGGCTTATCTGCACGGTCAGATAACATTGCGACCGGTCCTGGCTTTTGTATCTACCTGTTAGCTTTCCTTGAACAGCCAACGGCCGCGGAGGCACACCGACTTGAAAATTTCACCGGAAGCACCGTGTCGATGACAAACGCCCGCGCATCTCGTTAATTAGTATCGGCGAGCATTAACGAGCTCCAGGAAGCCGATAAGAGGCGCGCGCCGGCCTACCTCGTAGTTTCTACTAGTTCGCCGAAAGAGATAAGGGTTGCGAACGCTAGTCAAAGGCGAACGCGAAACGTTCCTATCCTTTATTTGCCCCCTCGTCCGGCGGATGAATGTCGAGATTATTCCGTATCGCGTAGATCCGCTCCGATTAAACGTGATAAAACGCAGCTCCGCCGATTCGTTCGAAATGGTTCTTGATTATTAGTTTCGATAATCATAAAATACAGAGTTGAATGAAATCAAATCCCTACTGTCTTAATTCCGAAAAAAGAACTGCAGATCACGCGCTGTACATCCCGCCCTGCATACATCCCTTGCGATTCGATCAGCTTATAATAAATTTTGTTCGTCAGACTCTTCTTTTGCAGTATTTCGACGATCCCCGTCGTTGGGGATCAATCGAAACTTCGTTATATTTCCCCATCGAGTTGAATAGTCTTTTCACAGTCCGCGTTGGTGGTAGCCGAGGAAAAGATGGCACCAGATTAGGGATGTTTTGAGGGGAATGTTGATGCTCATCGGTCATATTTAATCCCCCGCGTGTGTACACGCAGCCCCGGGACGGACGTTGACAAATCTCCGTTCGCGTTGCCTTTGAAAATTGATTGATTCCCGAACGGTGGGCCTCGGGGAAAGACAAAAGCGAAAGAGCGGTCGGATGAGGAGAACCGCGTTTCAGTATGCAGCACTGTCTCATTTCGCCGCTCGTTAGAAATGACATGGCGTCCATGCGACGACAGAGGGCCCAACGGCCACGAGAGCAGAGGCCAAGAGTCCCGGTTTGATGAAATGGTAGCCGAGTAATTGAAATCTCGTGTTCCTCACCGAGTTGATACGACGTTCAAGGGATCCTTGCCTCCTCTCCTCTCTCTCTCTCTCCTCTCCTCACTCCATCACTCTCCCATCTGTCTCTCTCCATCTGTACCTCTCGGTCCCTCGATCATGGCCCCGGTGCTTCTGTTATTCTTTCTACCGAGATATCCGGATCCGTTCACATGTCACGTTCATGGAACGCGAGCAGCCAGGTAGGGTCCCGTCCTAAGTTACCATCCGGAGACTATAAGCCGATTATATCTTCCCAAATATTGAGACGTGGCTGCTGTACATCGAAACCAGCTCTGGGAATCGACCAGCGATCGCACGATGCCGATGGTCGCTCCTCAATCCTTCGACGACAGATTCCCTCCGACAAACCAGCGATTTTTCCTCGGGCTGATCGCTCCGCAATCTCACAAAATTACGCCAATGACCGAAGAATTTTTCACAGGTAGCTCATTTTAGGAATAATTTCATAAATCAATATTCAAACGATTCAGGAATTCCACTTTCGTTGTAGAAATGATTATTTTCGTTAGCAGTTGGATAGGATTCACGCTGTTCGATTCTTCACACATGGAGTCTAAAGTGCATCGATTGCTGCTCTTTTGAGAAAGTTACAAATTCACTATCCAAATAGCGAGCAGATTGGGGCACGCCGGAGTTAGTCAAACTCCCGCAACCGTGGAATAATTATCACAGAACTAGCGGGAACTTCTAGAACTTTTCCGAATATCCTCGTTCCGCATCACCCGTGGGAGAATTATGATATTAGGTTGTCCCGAAAGTTCTTTTCGTAATATGCTTCCTGAAACATCGCATATTCCATTAATATCTTATACCACAGGAAACAAATTTGTTGGACAGGAACTAATGTTTTGAAGTACCGAGACCGGTACGTCTAACTCGTGCTAGACTTCCATCGTATTTTAACAACAAAGGGCCCCGTTGATGTAATACAACAGTGTAATTGGGACTCATTTCTCTGCCAATCGAGAACCAGGGAGTAAACAGTTCACCGGTGTCTTCCTCTCGTACGGGATTTTTATGGTTTCTGCTTCCTCTCTCGCGTCTGCAGCCGCTTATTCGCGTATAACGATGTTAGCCCGTAGCGTAGCCGGCTTCTTCTCCTCTTATCGTGCTCTTCCCGTGGACGGGACCCAGGGAACGCGGACGACGATCACGCACGCATAAAATAAATGGCTCGTAATGGAATTTCGATCCGGATGAAATAAAAGTAAGGAGAAAAAAGCAGAACAGAACGGCGGCAGCGGGGAGGAGAGAACAGGAGATGCGAGACGAACAGAGACGGAAATGGGAAAGGGACGAACGATGGAGAAGGTGAGAGAGAGTGAGAGAGAGAGAGAGAGAAAGAGAGAGAGAGAGAGAGGGAGAGAGAAAAAAGCGGAACGCCGCGCGTCCCGATAGCGGTTAATTATATTGGGGGGACTACGAGTGTATTTTATCTGCGCGGGCGACTGAGCCGAGTAAAAGCCCGAGTGAGCCTTGGCCAGATAACGGCTGAAAGCTTGCCCCATTAAAGGTATCTAGATACCTCGGACATTCTTCTCGGGAATATCTGAATAATTATCCGACGTGTTGGCAAGATTACGATTTTGTCGCTCAGGCCCTTCTTCTGCTGGCCTCTTCTCGGACGTCGTCTCGCGTGACGTCCTCCTGCGTCAAGACTTTACGATCTTTTCTGCTCGATGCATTCTTTCAACGTCCGTCCGACGATTCTCCTTTTTGTCGTTCGTTTCGTCTCGCTCGTATACCGCTCGTCTCAGTTCGCCCATCGCTGCACCGTGTAATCTCCCTTTAATCACAAACGTTTCGGTTTAAACGAGCTCGACGCACTCTAATTCTGGTTTTACTGTGCCGTAACGCGAACGCCGATTTCCTCCAGACGCACTACGTCCATTAAGACGCGCCCAATCCTGGCCAAAAATCGCGCCTGAACTCGCACAGAGGCCACCAGATGCCTCCGAAAAATCGGCGGAGATTTACTGTGCACCGACTTTACTCCTTAAATGCGAATATGAACACTTTGAAATTAAGTTTTAACAATCGGACTCGGGAAATACGTGTGTAGTTGATTGGGGATTTTGAAATGTTCCAGTGAGAAGATAGAAGGATCGTCGAATTTTGGGAGCTGGCTGATGTCAGATTCAAATTGAAGGGCCACTCAAGATTGAAAAATGTGCTCCGAGGACTCCTTTCGGAATCCTGATTTCTCAGGGATCTCGGTCGGAGCTTTTCGACGGTCACGTTTCACGGCTCGACGTAAAGATCGTGTTCCGGTTTCTATTACGAAAGAGCGCGACAACGTGTTTGATTACAAGCCTCCCCGGGGAGAAAGGGCGAGATCCTAACACGCGAGATTACACGAAAGATCGGTCGGAGGCGGACACGATCAAGGTTTGATATTTTCGGTTGACCGAAGTTGCCGTCCGGCTCCGAGAACGAATTCGTCCCCGCGAGTTAATCCAACGGGACTACGGTTAATCCTGCTGGATTATGTAACACCGCAGTGTTTAAACGACAGGCCTGAAACTCCGGAACACTCCCTCTAGCCGTTCTTAGCTCCAGGAAATTTCCCTCGCTCCTTCGGAAACCTCTGAATACATCTCTGACTAACGTAAATGTACAATGTATAGACATTCCACGAAAACTCGATACATATCCATTCGGTACTTTTTCTCCTTTCATCTTTCTATCTGTTTTTCAATTTTCTAATGAATTGTAATTTTATCTTTTATTCTGTTTATGAATTACTTTAATTCATTTTAATAAAATATATCTATGAACCGAATTATAACTTTCTATCTGTTTTTAAATTTTCTAATGTATTGTAATTTTATCTTTTATTCTGTTCATGCATTACTTTAATTCATTTTAATAACATATATCTATGAACCAAATTATAACTTATTGTTTCAGTTGTTATTGAAGAAACAAAATGTGAAAGAACGATTTGCACGATTACACATTTAATGCGATTTTTAAAAAATCCGAACGTGTTCGAACCAGGTCCAATAAAGTTTTATTTCCAGATCGACGGTATCTAAACAGGCAACGAAACGAATGAGTAACGAGAGGGTTGAGTTCCAAATTGAAGGTTGAAACAAATGGAGAAGGATCGAGACTGGAAGGAAAGAGAGAAGGAGAATGGTTCATAGAGATGAGAGAACGAGAGAACGAGAGAAAGATCGGTCGAAACGACGCGAGAGCGAGACACGGTCGAATAGCCGGTCCTCGGACGTCCTCGGCCGGTTATCGGTTGGATCGTGACAGTCCATAATTTCCCGCGGAGGCCGCGTGCACGTTGCGGACGCGTGCAGAGTGGCGAGCACGGGGATCGGCTGGCCGATCGTCAGGTGATAACAGCGTAGGAAGAGCGCCGTGGCCATTGTGTTATCGCTTGTGGTAACGACGCGTCTTAGCAGCGGTCGTAGCAGCTGTCGTTGTCCGGTAAGAAAGAAGAAGCGGTCGTGGGCCCCCCGATACGGAATGCACGCAAGTGCCCGGGCCCCCTCATATTAATGCGTCCTTCTCGCACGGCCCTTTCCGTGATTTTTTCCGAGAGCATCGCGGGCGTGAACAGAGGCGCGTGAAAGACAGAGCACGGGCCCGAGATAGAGAAAGAGAGTGAGAGAAAGAGAGAGAGGAGGGAGTGTGAGAGAAAGAGGAAGAGGACGCGAAAGGACCGAGGGGACCGCAGGAATATCAATTTTGAATCCGATCGGTGGATACGCTCAGCCGTTCCATCTCCAAGCTCGGCAGAAGAAGAGTTCCCTCTTTCTCCGGGACCGGTCCCAAACTGGTTCCCACTCTATCCTCCGGAAAGCTCCTCCCGATACAGCTCGCGGCGGACATCGACGAACGATTCGTTATGATTGTCGCCGTGGACGGCGCTATCTAGATCCACCATGAAAAAAAAAACGAGCAGTCCGAAGCGGGCCCTGCTAATTGGTGATCCGACGCGACGGCAGAACCGTCTGCCGTTCCCTCCTTTTGCCCTCTTTCCAGTCTTCCGTCGTGTCTTGTTGTGTTCCCCGATTGTTGGTTAATTTAATTAATCACTGACTACGCCCCCTATTCGCGCGCTCCGTTACTTCGTCGGAAATGCGACTTCGTATCGACATCACGAATATACCTATTCTTTCCATTTTTAAGACTTATAGGAGATTTATTTAAATGGTTGTTTATTCGTTAACGGTTCATTAGATAATGCAATTCGTTAAAGACTGTTATTTTACAGTCGAATATCGGTTGTTAATAGCAAATCGATCGTCGGTTCGTAATGACGACCAGCAGCAGACGATCAGCTGGTCACCGACGATCGATTGACACCAACACATTAAAATATTTCAATAGATACCTACAGACTGATATGTAATCTAATCCTCTGAGAATAAAATTTGTAACATTTTAGAAAATTTTCGTCCTCCAATTGATCCTCGTATCGAGTAAACAATCTAACGTTCAAGGAATAAAATTATCAAAGGAAAGTTTACCTAAGCAGAATTAATAGTTTAACCAAGGTGTGCCAATTGTATGGAATTGCGAGGAAAGGATTGTTCAGGATGCTCTCTAAGACGCGTCGACAAACGACAAGCTGGGCGGCTGAAATTTTCCATTGCACCGAGGCGGATTTGTCGAAGAATCGGCGAGCCGATCTCGCTCCCGGCCTCGCGTGGAAAATATTCCGAGCGCGATGCACCGAGAGGTAGCCTCAGTCTCTCTCGGCCGTTATTTATTTGGGGCTGGAGGACTCCCGCATCAACATAGTATCTGCGTCGAGCATCCGTCGCCGTTCTTCTTCGCCCGAGCTGATTAATGAGCTGCCTCGGTCCGTTCTCGTGCGCTGGAATCGGATACGCGAAAACGGCCGGCTAACATTAATAACGACATGCTAAAGTTTGTCGGACGTGCGTCGCTGATCTCGGACCCGATATCACGAGAAACAAGAGCAACGACGTTGGTTACATCGTAATTAAGCCTTCCGTGGGACCACTTCCGCTTCTGCCCAACCTCGTTCCGCGCCCTCTCCGAGGACGCCCCGGCCCGAGATCAAAGGCTCGAACTTTGACTCCATCGAAACAATCGGTCTTGTCCTGTTTATCTTGAGATCATCGGAACTTCGTTGCTTTGTACTGCGATTCTCCCCTAGTCGTCGCCGTCGTAGTCGCCGCCTCGTTAATCGCCGCTTCGACGCGTTTGCGTCTGCGATTGAACTCGATTTGGCTGCAACATTCATTTCTTCTTGAATCTTCTTCTTTCTTAGATAAACAACAGCCACACCAGATCGCGCTTTAGTCGGCGTTACCGAAAACACGTATAACGAGCATATCTATACAATTAGGATGACACCGGGATTCGAAACGCGATTACCGACAGTCTACTGTACGAGCTCCAAATGCGAACCATGTATGCGGTGCGTGCGATACACAAGGCGAAGTAAACGTGAAGACGAACACAGTTGATGTGAAATATAAACCAGTTATTCCGTTAACAAATAAGTGTCTTGTTTAATACACAACATTTTTCTTTCCCTCCTTCGTTTCTATTCTAAACACTGCTTTACGTACTTCTGTGTTAAATAAAAGACGCAAGTGTAAAAAGTAACAAGACTTTCTTAGTGACATGATATTAAAATATTCGCCTTGCAGATATCGTATACAGGTGACGCAGCCGCGACAGGTGAACAGCGAATTTTACTGGGCTTAATAAACCGCTCATTCGTTTCGAGCGAGTCCACGTTCGAGGTTTTCCGAGCAGCGAGCAGACGATGGGTTGGCCTGAGTTGCGGGGAGGAAAGAGGACGCGGGAGGTGTAGAGCAAACGAGGGCCGCCGGAATAGACAAAGCTGCCGCGCTTCCACGATTTTCTCTCCGTAGAGAAGGAGAAGAACGTTCCTATAAGAAACGAGGAACTTAACCGGAGTTGGTCTGCGCGCGGGGCGGGGGCGAGAGGCGAAAAGAAACGAGAACGGACTCGGTTCTTTCTTCGACTTTTCATCAGCCGCGAGAATGGTTTTCGATTAAGGTGCCGGATTGGCGGAAGTGGAGATGGAACAGGATCTCGAGGAGGCAGGGAACGAAAAGGAAACGAGCACCAGGGACAAGTGGTTAATTACGATCACCGGCTATAAGCCGTCGCGACGGCTAACCTCTCGCTTAAGTCGCTGGCCGTGCCTCTCAATTAGCCGAACAGCTATTTGTCTATTATCGTCCGCGAGATACGTCTCGAGAGTCGCCTGAGGACGATCCATCGATCGCTTTGTACCGCTTCATCCTGTTTCCAGAGGGGAAAAAACGGAGACTGGCCACCGCATCGTCGCGTCGGGAAAATGGAACGACGAGGCCGCTGCCGCGTTCGAAGTTTTCCTATGAATGAAAGGTAATCTGATTTCGGGTCAATGTTCCTTGGAAATTGCGGTGACTGATCCCGCCGCCTCGGTCTCCCGTGAACCGAAAGAAGATTAAAGTCCGGGGTAGCTCGAATTCCGAGCGATCCTCGGAACTTGGAAACTATGACGCCTCCGCGCGGATCCTCCCGCATCAACACTACAACCCGGTAATTACGTAGCGTGAAACCATTTCGAACACGACCCCCTGTTTCCCCGAGGAAACGACATCAGCTGCAGGTGTAAACACCGTCGAACCTCTTGCGAGCACAGCGCCGAAGAAAGTTCGCCGATTTTCCGTTGTCGCGTGTAGGTGTCTCGCCCCCGCAACTTTTCCGCCGAGCAAGGAGAATAGGTTTGTCGAGTATCAGCCCTCGCAACAAGATACCGAAACCTTCGCGGAATTACCTCTCAGGTTGCCGAGGGGTTCGACCCCTCGAGATGTCGATTCTCGCAATTGCGGGTGTCCAGTTACGAAGCGCGTGCGAGTCAGCATTTGAACGAATTGATCAACGATTCCCCGTCGTCGACGGCGATACACTCGCCCTGCGAACTAGAATACAGAGCCACTTAATAGCCGGGATTCCTCTATGAAGGTGTCGGTTAACCCTGAAGTGACACCATTTCAGCGTCAGAAAACTGGTGAAGTAACAAAAATTTTTGTTCCAATCTTCTCCGAAGAAATTTACAAAACATTCTGTTATTCGACATCTTCCCATCTAAATTGCTACATTTTCGTAAAAAAGGATCATCTTACTTTGTGCAGCTGATTCAAATATCAGATCTTTAATCGTCGTCGTGAAACTTTGACTGAACGGGAATCGTTCGAGCTTCGACTGTGTTACCAGAAACAATTTTTTCAGTCGGCTTGCCGTCTAAAATGAGCAGTCGAGCAGAAATCGTTTTAAGGTAACACCTTCAATAAAACAATTTTCCTGGAATCGGAAGGAGCCGAAGAATCACACAGATTTCTGCAGAGCTTCCCCTTTTACGGCCTGACTGTGGAACGAGGAGCAAAAAGGCGGCGTAAAATCGTAGTAGAGACCGAGGGCTGTCGCCCCCGTAAAATTAGTGTATTCTTCGGTAGTAGCCGGTTGTCGGCGTGCTCGCTTATGGCGGCGGAAGCAATCGCTATTCCATGAATAGCAAAAATTTACTACTTGTCGAGGGCACGCCTACCGAACGTCTTTTCTTCCCTTGTCCTCCCCATCACCGTTGGCCCTGCTCCTCTACGTAGGGGTTGAAAAAGCGCATCCCATGGCAGAGACACGGTGCGACAAGAAAGCGGAAAATAAGTAAATGTCTCGTGCACGCGTTCTCAGAGTTCTCGAAGAAATTAACACGGAGCAAAGACATGGACGTCGAAGGTGCCGGTAAAATCGGCCGAGCTGCAAACAATTGCAGCGGATGCAGGCTGTCGGAGGGGATGATAGAGGAACAGGGACGCGTGCACCTACGATGCAATAATTCATCGGGAGTTTTTGCAATCCAGTTATTTCCCGTTCGATTTACGATCGCGCAGTAAAACACAAGTTATACCCCCACGATTAAGCGTGACACTGTCAATTCCGTAATGCACCATAAAATTGAATCATTGCGACGCTCTTCCAATGCAAACGGATAAATAAACGCGCGCTCGCGTTCGCAGCTCGAAAATAGAGAGAACGAGAGAGGGACAGGTCGACGAGGTCACGAACGGCAGCCGGGTCTTTTCTTAATTCGGAAAAACAATCGATCGCTAATGGCAGCCGGCTCCGTAGCTCGTTCCGAGGGAAAAAAGGGTGGCGGAGGGTGGAGGTAGAAGAGTGGAGTGGAAAGCGCTCCGTAAGACCGTCGACGAGAACGAGGGCTTCTTAATCCCTCCTAAATAAGTGCGACCATTGGCGTAGGTGCCGAACGTTTGTCACTAGGGCGACCCGACGAATTACGGGGGACCGTCTCAACCCCCTTCTGTCCCCTGTTTATCCCAGCGTTTGCCCCGTCTCGACCAATTGAATTAAAACAGATCGCTTCGATCTCGGGAAGGAACTTCCCGACGTGCAAGCTCGTATATCCGCTACGAGCGTTGAGAGTTCTATTAATTCCGGCTGTTCGTTAGTAATGGAAATTATTCTAGCTACGGCGCCTGATGCGCAAACACCTCCGAGCTTTATCGCTACTTTAATCAACGACTACTTCGATTAATTATGCCGTACATAATTCATAGCGGTGTAGAGCTACCGGCCTCCGATTCGCTGCCGTCGCGTCGTGTGGATTGGCCGTCGAACACGTATAATACCCGCAATAATAGTCGCATCGGTAAATCGTGTGTACACAAACAACAGAAACAGACCGATTCACGGGATGCAAAGGTATTGCGGAACCCGTCCAGAGCCACAGCTCGCCAATCGCCTTTGGCGGACTCGTTGCGGATTAGTTTGTAAGTGCTACCACCATTGGCCACGTTGCTGTATTAATCGAGTCTTGCATTTCCTAGTCCCATCAGAAATCCGGATCCCTTTGCCATGTGTCTCGGATCAGGCCAACGAATCCTCCGTGAGAAATGCTACGTAAGTTCCTCGCCGTTTCATCTTCCAAACTCCGACTGCTTGGAACTCGGTCTCGACTCACCGACTCACTGCGAAAACAGTTCTGATTTCTATGCCGTCTAAAAATTTGTGAAGATTGAAAAATAAAAACAAGGAAGAACAAATGCTAAGGGTGAAAATCTTAGCAAAAGATTCAACAGCTTTGCTGTAAAATAATCCAAAAGTTGGACTAAACTTTCATTATTGCTTTCCTGTGTCTCACCCCTCAAAATCAGGTATAAAAATTGTAGCAGAGTGAGGCCCCTGTTATCACGATCCATAATTGCACGTTTAATGAACAAAGTTGGGCTGCTAATAAGATAATCTAACACCTTGAAATTGCGAGGCGAATTAGGCGTAGCAACGAACACAGTGTTCGAGCGTTGGAAGTGGGCAAAAACGTTTCGTACGATAGAAATCTGTGGAACACGGTTTAATTTTTGTTGCTTCATACCGGGCGTCGATGCGTGCCTAGTATCATAACAAGTTCTCGCATAATTATAAGTGTCAGACGTGCCGGTGCTCTCGCGTTCCCAAGTTCGCAGCACGAGGCGGCAAACTTTCGAGACGCGTTCGCCCATCAGACTGACCCCCACGAGTTCCTGAAACAATTACAATCCATGTTCGTGCATCATTCTTTCCCCTTCTCGTGTACGCCTCGGAACGGTATCGTATAACGCGGTGCCTAAGTGCAACGCTGACATCGCTTACAAGCGTAACGGAGCTTTTTGCGGGTTGTCTTTGCACACGCAACGGCGAACACGCGATTCCGACGACGCGACGCCAGAATCTATGAACGCCGAACGACTTCGCAATTCCGAACCTGGGCAAAAACGCACCCCTTATGTTTTACCCCCCTCCCCCCGCCCCGTTCTTGGACATCCATTCATAAATTACAGGACGTTTCTATCGTGCTCACGAACACCTTCAGCAATTAACAGTCGCCAAGACTGAACAGGCGATCATCGATTCCACGCATTCTTCGGGGGAACTTGACGCCGTTTAACCGTTACACGTGTAGCACGTGTTAATTATTTGACTTGGATGTGCTAAGTACCTTGATCGATTTTCACCCCCTTGGCATACAAACACTTTCCCGGTACGTGATGCGTTTCTTACGGTATTCTGTTTTCGGTACAGCCAGAAAACACGTATTGATAGACTGCGAATTTTATACATTTATGGCCCGCAGTGGAAGGGATATTCATTTTCTTAGATCGTGCTGTTCACGTATCGGTGACATAGTTTGATAGCCTTGCAGACCAAGCAGACAATTTTTAGCTTAATCTAAATATTACAAGGAAATATTAATGTTGAATAATGCAGCATTTTCAAAGGGTATTTGCTTCTGTAAATATTTCAGTTTTCGGTATTCAGTGTCGAACTATTTAAGAAGTTTCCTCAAGCACAATAAAGCCTCCGTTCTTCGTGCTAATTTAAGCGAGAAACGATTAAAACTTTCGTTTCTCTCGTGACCCGATACACCGAAGAAAATTGATTCTCCGAGCGAAAGTACCGAGTGAATCGCCATGGGAAAAGTGCTTGGGACGCGTGTAATCGGCGAACAGGCGACGCCGTATCGACGCCGGTGAATTTGCATACAGAGCGAAATCGTTGTTTGTCAAAATCCCTCGTTTACATTCTACCGTGGCGCGAAAAACGCGCAAACACTTGGCGGCCCGATGTGTTGTTGGCGGTGCGGGGGCGACGGGTGGCGGGACGGGAGCGTTGCACACGCGTATGGAAATTTAATTATCTATCTGGTTTAACGTGATAATTCAGTTCGTCGAGATTAATAGAATACAACGAAATATAAGCGGGCCGCTTTTAATATTGACACACACTAAACCCCTTTAAAACCAGCCACCGTTCGATTATTTAATTAAAATACTCGGGGGCTGTCGCGTCGCATCGTGTCGCGTCGTTCGCTATTCACGGTTCGCCGTGTGCTCGCGCGGAAGAATGTAAAACACGGTGTTCCGATGCTGTCCGATCAGAGAAATGGAAAAAAACAGAGGGACTGAGAGAGAAGGAGAGTGAGAGAGGATAAACGGGTGGCGCGACAGATTGTTTCGTGAGCGCGTTTGCAAACGAATGGTCCCAATTATACGTCGACGAGGCCCTGATCTCGAAAACCGACGACTCGATTTTCTGGATCCGGACGCGCCGCGTCGCGCGAAGTAGCACGCCTTATGTCATAACAGCCGACCGGTTGATCCACCCAGTGATAAATGCGAGCGTCACGCAGCCGGCGCAATAAATCATGCGACCCTGTCCCTTTCGACGGAGAAGATTTTTGCTCCGGCCTCTCCGCGTGACAACGCTCCGCCGCGCCGGATGAAATAATAAATCGACGCAACGAATCGGCTACCACAGAACCAGAACGTTTCCCGATGGTTTTCGTGCTGCCGGAATCGCGGAACGAAATTGATTCTAACAATCTCGTCCCAAGCGTAGGTGGCAGCCACCGAGCCGTCCACCATATTTTATGGTCAGGCCGAGAACATTTTTACATCTATATCGAGCATATACGATGCGAGCGAACGCGGTGCTTCGAGAGAAAATATTTTTCTTATTAACGCGCTGTTGGTGGGTGTTTAACAGTCTTTTTGGGATACGACATTTTTGGATACGTTTATATGTAAATGTTTTAACCTCCGGCGCGTGCACCGTGATACTAATTCTTGTAACTCATTAAGTCGTTCGACTGATTACAGTGGAATCTAACTCTGCAGCTTGTCTTCTTAAAATCGTTTATCGTAGCACGTTTCCATTCGATTTAACGTCACGTTAATGTCAATCGTCGTTGAAACAACACTTTAGATCATTATTCTCCGTTCGCCTGGTCGGCCTTGTTGCCATTAAGTTCCGCGAATATTTTCCTTTGTCGAATCTTCCAGAAACTTCTAGTTGTTGGCAATGTTTCAGAGTTCTTTGCTTGTATCTTTTCGCTTAGTTGGCAATTTCTTCGGACGCGGATGGGATTTGCAAGTCAATCGCGGTTCGTGATGCGATAAATCCGCTATTATTATTATTGTTCGAATCCGGGAATCCGTTCCTTTTGCTTGCGAGGCAAAACAAGCCTCGCCGGGCGCGGTGCACGACCATTATTGGACAGAAAAATATGTCTCGTTTAAGTTTCTATTTGTCAGTGAGCTTTGGCGTGGCTTTAAAACAGGGCCGTCACTGTTCCCGGGTTTGACGGCCCTTAACGACGAAGCGCCGCTCCGCTCGGCGTTGTCGTCGTCGGGGAAGAAAATCTTCGACTGTCGTGAGATCAGGTTGAAGGCCGGAACCGTCAATCGGATTCATCCTCTCGGATCATCCTTCGGTAGGATTGAAAGCGAAGGACAAGACGGTTGCCTCCTAAGAGATGCGCTCGCGCGCGAGAGCAATGCTCCTGTGTTTGGACAAAGATCACGGATTGTCCCTTGGGCTAATGAGATTCCCCTTGTCACTGTGCACGATCTGACGATGCGGCGGCGAAGGATTTCGCAAGGAGAAATTCTGCCGGGAACTCCTTGTTAGCTCCGCCAGGCAGCTCGTGCGCGGGAATATACCGGTCCGGTGTCGATTTCCCGGAAGGTCAAACGTTCCTACCGCTGCTGCTGAATTAAATTTATTAGCCTGGCCGACGATTGATTTCTCGAAATTCAACGCCAGTGACAATCCCGCCTACACAATTTCCACAAACATCTTTCTCTTTTTGTATTACATAGTTGAATAGTTTTTCTGTCACTAATCTCTAAAAAAGCCTTCATTTTGGAGGATTTTTTGATAATACTATTAACCCTTAACGGTCCAATGGTGCCATATAGGCGACATGACACTTTTACTTACTGGGTCCAATGGCGCATATATGGCGCATATATGGCGCCATTGGACCGTTAAAGGATAATAAATTTTCACTAAAATAAAAATATTTCTTTTTCTATACTTGATTTAAAAATGTTTTACAGCTTCTCTTCGTATGAAAAATAGCTGGACCTGGTGGGAAGTAAACTTGAAATACTTCCGGACCGTTAAGGGTTAATTTTTCATTTATATTTTGTTGCTATTCGTTGGACCATACGATTTAGATTTTGCTTGGAGAAGTCAGAACAATTAGTTCTAGAAAGTCTGGAAGGAGGAAGCAAACTGCCAGCAAGTAGAGAAGTGCATCGGAGGAGACGCGAAACATCATCATCGGTCGTACGACATTTTTGCAAATCCTCGAGCAGCTATTATCACGGCAGTGTTCGATTTCGCTGGGAAAAGTGCGCGGGAACGAAACCACGGAGCGATCGGGGAGCCTCGAAGGACTCGCAGATTACTTTTTCCGTCTTCCATCCCCGTGATACCTGATATATTCAGGCACATCCGGCACGGAGGACGGCTGATGTTTTATGAAACGCGACGTGGTCTCGGCGTCGGCTTTTAATGAGGATCGAGGGAAAGTTTCCCGGGGCTTTTGAGGGACCCGGTATCTCCCGCGCGTATTATCCGTCCACTGGACGTCTCATGGCGACGTCACCGGCTATATATTCCTCCCCCGGACATCCCCCTTCGACCCCGCAGACGGCCACGCTTTCATTAAGAAGACCTCTCGGACGATATTAACTTATTAGCCATGCGAAGTGCGAGCATTAACTCGGCCAGACCGGAAGCGTCACGGTCAAGACCCCTCCTCGCGTCACCTAGAAATTCGTCCCAGGGTATTACTCCTACCTTGGACACGTTAGACCACGTTGCAGCCATAATTATCGATTAATCGCGCGATTACGCATGCTTGTTTATGAGGATGTCGACGATCTTTCCTTGAGACGGTTTGCTAACCATAACTGGAACAACTTGGGCTACAGTATGTTGAATAGTACATGACTTATCATTTATTATCTCCATAAATTCATTCAAAATTTTGTATACTTAATAAATCAAATGTATCGAAGTTCGATAGGTCAAAATATGAAGCTCTATAAGTCAACAAATGGACATAACATCGGTGCATATCAAACTAATTCAAGTAGCAAAAATTGTAGAATTTTGGAATATTTTTGATCTCTCGTGTAGCGACAGGATTTACAAACGAGTGTTGTTTCGGTTTACAACATCGATTTGATAGGAGATCGGCCCGCACCAAAGAGCGGTGCTTTCGTCGGCGAGAAAGCGAGCCGAAGGGACAGAAGCCAGTGGCTGATTTCCCCCGGAAATAACTTGAAAAAAGTTCCATTACGAGTCGGGTAAGGTTTGTAAACAGCACATCCACTGCGTGGGTGGGGTGGCCGAGGCGGGGTGAAGGTGTCGGAGGTGATTCGACGGAGGGAAACGACGAGTGGGACTATTTGGCGGATGGGCGGCGGGTGCCGGGGCTGCGGAGACTCCCTTTGGTAACTGAACTTTTGAAAACAGTGAAAGTCATTTAAAGTTTGCCCCGCGTTCGCGTCACCTCTCTCATTTTCCGTACCCTCGAACGTTGCAGCTCCTTCCCCGTTCTTCTACTTCGCCCCGTCCTTCCGTTCTACCTCCGTCCACCCCCGTTGGTTCACCCTCGAACCGACTCGGTTCAGGATCAAGCGTACGAGACACGACCCGAGGCGGCCCGATCGCTAAATCCTCGCCGCCGCGCCACGCCGCGCCGCGCCGCTTCGCTTCAGCCTGAAAGCTACGCTTGAAATTTCACATTCGAGTTAGCTTTTTACTCGAGCCGGTTCCCCGGCTAGATCGACTTCCTGTGGCATGAGGCTTGCGTAATGCGATGGGGAGGCCGGCGAATGCGTGTTAGGACCGCGTCCTTACATTTCACCGCCTTGCAGACGCCATTCCTACTTCCCCCGTATCGGCAAGTCTAACCGAATACCGATCCCGAACTTCGATTCCGCGAATCTTTCCATTCCCCTCCCTTACCCGATTAATGCACGCTCCGGGGAGCGCTATGCAAAGCTGCGGAAAACGCTTTCAAAACGATCCACGTACTTAATTGTTTTGCCACGTAAACTTTCCGACAGGAGTTAAGCGATTTTCCGAGTTTTCTTTGTGATTTTTTAATATTCGGAGATGGCAACTCTGTAATTATTGGTTCTACATATAATACGTACGCATCACGCATCACTATTCTGAAACAGTTTTCTGCATTTCACGGGAATCCACTGTACTGTGCAAAGAAATAATTATTATTATTTATTATAGACGGACTGCAGCCCTTTTACATGTGTTTACAATATCAAAGAAAAAAAAGAGAAAGATACAATACTACTCGTGTAATAACAAAGAAGGGACATGCACAAAAAGAAAAATTTAATAATGGTACAATCGATATGGTATTACCATATAATCCTGCGTAGTTGCATTTTAAAATTTTGTAAAGAATCGCTGAAAAAATCAATACGATTATAAATAGTGCATGATTTTGTGATAATGCGATTCATTGGATTAATTAATCCATAAGTATATTTCGCTTTAAGTGTTTGGAAACCCGCTCTTATTCTCAGTTCTGGTACATGTTTACAATCACTATACCAGGCCTCGCGTTAACAAACTGTCAAATCGTTCATCCTTTCCGAAGTCCGTAGTCTTCCGAAGAGCACGTTCACGGCCTAACGAGTCCCGTCCCCGAGTCATTAGTATTTCAAATATCGTCCTCGGCCTCGATTACCATCATCGCATGCGAAACTTCCGGCAGGCTATATTACCCTGATCGATTCGCAGTGCCTGTGCACGGTTGCCGCAAATTGTTTCAGGTCCAAACAGCGGCAGACAGCACTCCCTGCCGTGGAACGAAGAAAGTAAACAGCCCCGGAAGACACAACGCCGTCCTCCCGGAACGATATCGGGGAGCCGCTTCGTATCCGGCGCGATGCGTCGCGACGCGTTTCGAGCAATCGGCTCATACGTCGCAACCGCACTCGGCAGCGCGCCTGGCATTACCATACAGGGACCAGTTCAAACAGACGTAGACTGATGTATGCACAGTTCGTCAGCGTATTCGAATTTCGTATTCAAATGGCACATCTCTCCCGGAGTCTAGATGGCTGTCGGGGGTGGCTGGCGAGAGAGGGATACTCGGTGCGAGAGGGAGCCCGTTACCGGGACAAGAGACAATGGGAAAGGGATGGAAGAACCCCACCACCGGGATGGGCCACCGGGCTCGATCAAACCATGGGGCGGCATGTTCAACGATCGCGATTCCACCGAGTCCCCCCACTTAGTGTTTCGGCAGTCGGTGTTAACGGCGCAACGCGTAAACGCAAACACGCGGAGACGAACTGGGAGGAACAAGGGGCCACCAGCCGACCCTCGTCTTCCCCCTTTTCCTCGTGCCCCCTTCTGCGCTGCGAGCCCGGAATATTTAGTGGCAAAGGGGTAAGTCGATGCGAGAGAGCAACGCCACTTTTCGGCGTACCCAAGGCGCTCTGCCCGGGACAGGTGGCTAGGATCGGCGCATTAATAATTGAACGATCCAGGTGTCCTGCAATCGTAACTCCGGTCGAGAGAAACTACCCAGCCACTGCCTCCAGAGATCATGCCTCAATTTCACTTTTTCGAGAGACTGCGATCCACGTGTTTTGCAATTGCCTGTTCTACACAGGCTGTCCTATTTTCCAATAAAACTCACGAACCACGAATGCGTTAAACGTTCAACAACTTTTCACCGAATATTTTGCAGCCCTTTTAACACATTACCGACCGATGATTATTACATAATCTTGAAAAATCATGGTACATGGTTAAACACTTTTCAATGGAACCTTCAATAGCAACAGCAATCTCCATTGTGAGCTAACAAATCACCCTTAATAACGTTATCTAAGAGTTTCATTTACGATTGCAATGTGAATGAAAATTTCTACGCCTTCTTTTGGTACAGCACAATTATTGAAAATCCTATTAATAGGCTTCCGTTGGGTAAAGTGTTAATTTCGTCCAGCGAGGCTCTCAGTTCGCCTAATTAAACGAAGATGTCGAGTATTGGCAAAACAGAAGGTGCATGTAGGCAATGGGACCGAAAACCCGGGTGTGTGATAACGCATCGACGCTCTTGCAAAAACTGGGTCGAATTGATTCCTGCAAGTGTATGGCAGGGAAGCGAGTCCGAGTTGAACAGCTCGGAAAAATGTTGAAGCAGCTCTCGAAGCTGCGGTCTGTCCTCGGTATCGGGGCTGAAAAAGGAGCCTCCGCGGTAGTGGAGTGTATTTTCAAAGAGCCCGGTTCTCTCTGCGAGAGACCGTTCGTTTAGAGCGGCGGCGGTTTGTCTCTTTGGCTCTTTCGATTTATCACGGGGATCGTTTTGGTGGTTGCCGGGCGAAATATTTGGGTGACATTGCGTTCCGGTTGGCCGGCGCGGCGAGAGAGAGCAAAGTGTAAAGTGTAAACTGCGGGAGCGGGCAACTTTCCGGGAGTCGTTCTGCTCCACATAACAAACATTTCGTCGCGGGATCAGCGCCCGGTAACTAACGGAAAACTATCCCGTCGTCCTCTTTTCTCTAGGATAACCGGGCCGTTCCATCGTCGTCGTCCTTCTCGTAGTCGTCGTCGTCGTCGTTTCGCGGATCCTTTAGCCGGTTTTCGCGCGGCTGCCGCAAAACTTACGCTCGGAAACTTGCACTCGTCCTCGCAGCCATTTCCTCGAGTCCGTGAGAGACGATAGCCCTCGCCGAAGTTTATCTCCGCGCCGGCCTTAAAGTACACTTTATTAAAGACCCCCGTGACTACTTGAACGCTGCTGCCCGGCTACCAGAGCCAGGATCAGTTTCCCGCGGTCCTTTCCACCCACGGCTTCTCCCCGCACCAACCTCCGCACGCTTTCCCGTGAAATTAAAAGCTTGTAGAGTTCCGCCCAACCTTCCCGGAGCTTTATTAATGGGGTCGATGCCGGCTTGTAAACAGACAATAAGAGCAGGCAATAAGGAAACGCTGGCGCGCCGCCGCCGCTCCACCTTCTCCTTCTCCTTCTTCGGAAAACCGGAAAATCGCCCGGCTGCGAGAATTGTGGCCGCGACTCACATTTTCCAGCGTTTCGAGTGCTCCAGAAAGAACGGGACTCCGAACCCGTGTTTTAGAAGAATCTCTCTGGGAAACCGTCGGCGAGGCTATTTGTTAAAGAATTATATGCTTTCGCGAGATTGGAAGCTAAGAATTGTTTGGAGAGGATCGTTCCACCGTTCGCCGGGAAATTATCTATTTTTCCGCCGGTCTTCTTCATGTTTCCAACAGTCCCTGTGAACTATTAGGTGCACGAAAAGAAAGCCGGCTTATACTCGTGAAATTGGCATTTTGCTTAACACTCGTGCGCTCATCCAGTAATCATTCATCCATTTTCTGCTTTATACTTCACGACATATTTTATTATTGTGCCGTTTCAATTCGCTACTTTGTTCAATCGGTCGAGTTAAAGTGTCGATAGGAATTCTTGTAATATGTTATATTCCTTGCTCTATAAATGTCTTGCATCTTTTATAATGCCGCTCAATTTAAATTAAGTTAAGAATTAATCAATCCTTGAGGGGATTCATGAACTGTTTCACGTGTAACAAATGTCCCTTTCGAAACGGACGGTGAAACTTGATAGCAGATGACTTGGCTGTACACGTTCATCCACTTTCCTCTAATGCTCTAATAGCTTCTTTCAATACCTACTTCGTTCAAGTCTCACGATCTAACCAAGCAATTTCTCGATCGCGAGTTGATGAAGACTTCAACCGTTAAACTGGAACGTCGATATCACCCTTTGCAAACTTCGGCGAATGGCCGGGAACTC
Organism: Lasioglossum morio; assembly: GCA_916610235.2. Taxonomy (NCBI): domain Eukaryota; kingdom Metazoa; phylum Arthropoda; class Insecta; order Hymenoptera; family Halictidae; genus Lasioglossum; species Lasioglossum morio. The sequence goes on along the minus strand of OU744323.1, from coordinate 18,045,279 downwards.
GAACAGAATAAGCCTGAGACAATAAATTGAGAAGCCGGTGATATTGTATTGATAAAAAGCCGGATTACACGGCAACCGTTAAGTATTGATACCGTGAAATTTCGTTTCAATGCACTCGCTGAACATTGTGCACCGAGCGACTACGTCGCATCGGATCGCAGCGTTCTGGAAAGTAATTCTATGTACCGAAGCTTCTACTTAAATTCTCTCAGCCCGTTCTCGTGCATTGCCAATCGCACTGACCTGTGAGCACTGACATTACCATTTTCAACGTGTCTGGAGAATCGATATACACTACTGTGTAAAGTTTACAAGACGACTAAAGGATCAACACGATGCAAAGTTGCTAATACCCAAATTATTATGATTTCAGGGAAACAATTTTAGAAACTCTAGGTTTACTTTGTCTAACAATATTTTTACATTATATACTAAATGGGAATGAGTAGATACTTTTTAGTGGCCTCTGCGGCGCCACTAAAAATTGCTGTACTATTATTTAAATAATTGTTTACACTATCAGATATGTCAGTATCTAACCAATTACTACACATTTAAGTATTGTATGAGGTATTATATCAATTTCATATTTATCAAATTTAAAAAATCATAGAGAATGGAAATATTGTAGGTCAGAAGAAACGTTTAATTTTCGAGTTAAAATAGCTCCGACCGCAAAGGGTTAAACGTCTTTGTAAAGGTCATTTTAGGTTCAATAACATAAACCAATTCTAGTCAACACTTATCAAAATCGCGTCTTTTCGGAGGCAATTCGCTTGATATGACGTCAGCATTGTGCGCATTACCTCGAAATGCGTTATCTATCCAAAAATTGTGTCATTCGTATGTTGGTGTGGCCCGGGGCAACGTCTACGATGCTCGGCATTGCACAGCCCGGTCAAATTGACCGGCTAGGATCGGCTAGTGCCATCTAAAGCAACGAAATTGAATTCTTCGCAGGGGAAAGCTTCACCAGGTCGAACTTCTCCCGCGGCGAAATAATTTCATTTGTGGGATTATCGGTTCGATTGCTGTGGACATTTTCCTCTTAAAGCCACGAATCGAGCTGGTGTGTATTATACAAGTATTCAAATAATATTACGAACTGCATTTCTTATCTAAAAAATTTTTCTGCTGTTGTACTACTTTAAAAACGATATCTTCAGTTTCCTAAACAATTCGGAACATATTCCGCTGTGCAGAAGAGTTATATGATGAATAAATGTTTAATCATTTCCTCAGTTATAAATGAAATTCAATCGAAAAAAACTTATCAGACACGCGTGTTGGACACTAACGAATCGAATTATATAAAACATTTCAATTTCTAAAATCATTTGTTTTATTATTTTTGTCCCGGTTTTGGTACTTACCGACCACTGTGGCGGTCTACGATGAAATTCGGAAGGGTAAAAACTGCGAAGGAGATACGATAGGGAACAAATCGCGTAGGTGAGTGGCGGTTATCCATATTTCGAGTCGTTGGCCCGTGCAGAGGGGTTGCCGGAGTTCATTACGGTAATCTGCCCTCCTGAGTAACGCACCGATGAAAATGTATAATCGCATCTAGCGCCCCCGTGCGTCGATCTCGAACGATACCCCGGGTACAGGCGAGCCTATGTAAGGTGTACATAGGTAACCCCATCAACCGATCCGAGATAATTATCGTTCCCGTGGAGATCCTGATCGTGTCCCGGTCTGTGCGTCCCGATAATCCTGATGCGTGGCTACGGGAGATTACCTCGTCGCGAAACCGTCCACAGAATTTTTCTCTAGCGTTTATCGCCCTATAATGCTCGACCCTGCCTCGATTATCGATATAACGACGGATAACTGTGATACCGGGCCGCCTACGAGACTCAATCAACGCTGCAACAACAACCCCGTACTCTCTAAGACACCTTCGCCGGAAGCTCGGAGCGGATTCGACGAGCTAACAGGTTGTTTCGTAAATTTTTTAGAGGACGTCGCCTTTTCACCGGATCCGCTTTGCGCGTCGCGGTTACTCCTGTCGAAAGATTAGCCTGAATGTTAATGCCACAATGTAATTCGTGATCGTGATCCCTTGAAAATTCTCGCAAATTATTTCATAGACGAATGAATGAAACACGAGTCGAGTGGTTTCGTTCACAGTAATCCGTTTCTTATTAATTCGATTGTTATCAAGGTATGAGGCACGACAACACCTGCTCCTCGGGTGAAAATTCATGCATTTTAATTGAGCCAAGTAATTCCAGTTTTATTTTCTCGAGATGAGAAATTGAATTTTAATGCAAATTATGCGTCGAAGTTACCGTAAAATTAGGTGATTCACGGCTTTTGAACAGTACTATAATTCGTCGTCCTACATACGGGTCGCTCGATGCCTGAACCGGTCGGTTAAAACTATCGATAGACGTTCGCTTTCGCAACATCGAATCGAGCGACCGAGTTTCGCGTTCTTGTGGCACGTTTATAATTTCCGCGGTAGCATTAGGCATCGGCGATTATCACGGAAGCAAGTGGTGTTTGTTGCACGATTACACGAGCCGTTCAACCCGTAATCGATCCGACAGATTCCAATACCGGGGAGCGATTGGCGTACAGAGGAAACGCGCAGGCGAGTTTCCGCGTCAGTTTCGAAGTGCCTCTGGGAAAACCCGGCGGCTATGTAAACGTGCGTGTTTTCCGGCTGTTAGGAGCTCTTTTTATGTCAAACGAGCGTACACTTTGCATCGGCGCGACGGTCGCACGAACGCGCGCCATGTAACGGCTCCGCTCGTGTCACGTTCGATGGAACCTCGTTGTAAAACACCCTCTGAGGCAGCCGTCGAATAACACGATAAATGTCAGGAGACGAATCCACTACGATACGTTTCCCACGACCGGCTAAATAAAAGCTTGGATGAAACGTATGAAGACTGGACGAGAATTCTAGAGACTGCTTGCGTCACTCCCCTCTGCTACTTGTTAATTGCTGAATTTGCTACGTATAATATAATGTATAAATTGCCGCACTTCCTCAACGTATTTTAATAAATGTAGAAAAGTCTAAAATCGCTGCACCGGGTGATTCGTTAAATAAAAATCATCGTGCTATACCTTGAGTCGCTGGTGAGACCGCTTAAGTAGAATATACCTTTAGTCAGACACACACGCGGCAGCCACTCCGAAGTTGCAAAGCGTCTTCGAAGAAAGTCGAAGCCCGAAGGAAAGTGTTCGAGTGTGTTACACACGGTTCTGATCGCGGATACACCGTGGATCGCATAAAAAAAATTTACCACCCGCGGTTACGTATGCCGGGAACTTCTCGAAAGGCGGTCGTCGAAAGAAGAATTCGTTTCTTCCGGCGACGTTATTCCCCCAACCAGCCGGTTTGCGCTTTATATCGTTTCCCTTTCTATTTTTATGCCCACCCTACCGTTACATAATACCGGTCGCCCCTTTTTCCCACCCCTTCACCGCCCGCTTCCCACCCCTTTTCCCGCGAACTTATCCGACTTCCACGTAGGCGTACGCGCTTTTATGGATATCCATTTAAGTTTAGCGGCGGCTGGTGTTCGAGCGACGCTTGTATAGTCGCCGGAGTTTTCGCAGCGCGAACCAACGCTGGTATTCGCATTCTTTTTTTAGTTTTCGCAGGAGAGTGATAGAGTAAGCGAGAGGAAAGGGAGGGATAGAGGGCAACGGTGCAGCGTAAACGCGGGTACGTAGTATTTTCCTGCTCGTATCGCCGACACCATTTGTCTGCTCTCACGGTGTCCCCGGCGACGTGTCGTTAACGTTTAGACCCCCCGATCGATGCAAATTATAGAGAAACCCCGAAGAAATTACACGTCCGGCGAGATTCTTGCTACGGAGATACTCAGAAACAGTGCGGAATTGTGTTTCTGCCCCGGCGAACTACCGGCCAGGCTATATTTGCCTCGATCGCGCGACGCTCCTGCAAATATGTTTTCGCTGCGGAATAAATTTCCCTTCTACACGCACCCGCCGGCTACGCCCATCGCAATTTATGCCCGTGATAAATTCTGTCGTTCCGCGAAACAAGGAATTCTTTTATTAAGATGGATCTCCGCAGGATATACGCCGGCCATTCTTATCCGAACGGGGTCACTACGCGACCATACATCTTATTCCCGACTTTATTATGGAGTTCCATCGTTCTTCAATGGCGTCTGTTTTATCGTCGTTTTTAATCATTCCATTTGTCGTCGAATGAACAAGCCATTTAATGAAACATTGCCACCCCTGAAAGTTATTCATGTATCGGATACGGAGAATGATATATCTGCTTTGTTTTAGAATTGAATTCTAAAAATCCATTAGTCCATGACTAACAAGAATCTCAATGGAAATAATAAATAAGAAAAGAAAAATACAATACGGGATCTTGCATAGGGTTGCTAATTTAGCACAGTGAAGGGGCGCACCCGCTCAAGACAGAGAGCCCTCAGCCATCGCGGATCACGAGCATAATCCATCGCGTTTCGATCGAGATGCTTCGCGGAATCGAAGATACAGCGGGAATTAAAATGGGATTCGAACAAACGGACGAGATGAAATCAACTGTCCGTGAAATCCTGTCGCCGCGAAATGGAGCGGCAGAAATATGAAAAAACCGTCGAGTGAGAGAGAAAACGCAGAGATACAGCGCGGCGTGTGCACGCGTGTACGTGCCCCTCTCTGTGCTAAAGAGGGGGTGGGTACGAAAGGAGAAAAGGAAAAAAAATAGAGGAAGAGTGAGAGAGGGAATCAGCCGGGAAAAGGATGGAAGAGGACCGTTCAAAAGGGAGTACAACAGAGACAGAACGGCTGCGGTCGTTCAGACGATAACACGGGATCGCGCTTCTCTCCCGTTCCCATCGGCTACTTCGGAGGCCGACTGACAAAATTGCCGAACGAATTATTTTCCCGTGTAAATCGACGCCGCGGCCATGATTATTTCGACGAGCGCCTCGGTGTAACAATCGCCATTACGCTTGCATATCGACCAGCCGCCCATAAATATTTATCGACGATTTTGTGCCAGCCCGGCTAATTATTTATACGCCGCGGCCCGGATGATTAATTCATGGCGAGAGGAAGCAACGTCTCCCGGTTCGCGCGCGACGACGATCATGTCAAGACCCTTTTCCCTCGGCGACTTACATAACTCAGCGTAAGTGACAACGCATTACGCTTCATGGCGACTACGTCCCGAACGGTCCACGCCGGGGAAAGAACCAGCCTGATGGCCCGACGTCCATCAGAACCCGAGATCCTATGACGTCGACGCGTCGATCAAAGAAAATGGATGACGAGCCTGAGCTTGATCCCTCGTCGCATCTCCGGGCGGATCCGTCACCGGCGTCGACGTTTCCGCTGCTCGTGGACGTCGCGCTCCTCAGACAGGATTCTCGCAAAGCTGTTCCAACACCTAGTGATTTTAAGCAATTCTTTCCGCGGTGGCTATTCGTTGTATGGGAATGAACTTTACTGGGATGTGTAAACAGTAAAGACTGTCTGGTTCCTATGCATTAGGAACGCGACGCTCCACAGTGGTCTGGAGACCCCGTTTTCATGGCCAAAATTATTTTAGCATTATTTCAAGAGTTAAAATCATAATATTGTAGGTCGTTGAATTCGTCTTGACGTCAGCTATATGATTATGAAATAAAAATCATATAGTGACGTCTAAAAAGTAGGGGTGGCCTTGATATTTGAAGAAGATAAAATTTTTCCTAACCTTTTTATATTGACGTTTATAAAAGACTGAAGCTGATGAACTTTTGTTGAAACCGTTTTTTTTCAGATCATCACATATAGAGAAAACATATACATACATTGTAAGTCCAAGCTGCTATGCAACATTCAAGTGGAATCGCATACCTAGGCGTCGAATAACCGCGGGCCAGTATTTGTTGAAATTCGTTTACAGTTCAAGATTGCGGAAAGTTGCAGTTAAAATTTACATGCTCTTCTTAGTAAATGTTCAAGCTTTCATATAAAACAAGTCCGATGCGTAGCGCTCTTAAGCATTTTTTTCTAATCCTTTTCAAAGTTTGAAATGCTATTAATTTACGCTATTCGTGTATGGACTAAACAATGCTTAAAACTGGATGAAATATTTGCAATGCGCTTACTAACATATATAAAACCATCATTAAAATCTGTTTTCTGATATTCGATGATTGAAATCTAAAACGTTTTATTTTACTTTGAATTTTCTGACGTTGCCTTTAGAACGCTGTATCTCATTACAGAATTATCTAAAATGAATAATATTTTGGATTTGGGAGCTATGAAGGGTTGTTACATTATAGGAAAAAAATTGTTTCAATATATTAAAGTTGACAAATTCAATTTTGGCCACGAAAACGGAATCTCCAGACCACTGTGCGCTCCTGGCTCACGTCAAACGCGTTCATTTGTTGGACATGTAGAATCGTGACAACCTTCTCGAAGTCCAAGTGGGAATTCTCCTGGTATAATGGGTACAGGAGTGCATATTAAAGTCGCCAGATGATCGCATCGCGATTTCCGCTGTTGCAGTGGGCAACTATGTCCGTATTCGAATCCATCTTGTGTTCGGTGGTCGTGGGTGCTCTTCCAATTTGTTACGGGAGACCTATGACACGGGATTAGTCAATAGCAGCGATGCAGATGCTCGACGCAGCGACAGACACACGAGCGCACCCGGAGCGACAAGCTTATCGCGAGCTCTTAATCAAAGAGCGACGACACAATTCGAATTCTCCTTCGCCCAGCTCCCCCCTCTCCCTCTGGTTTCTTTTGTCCCGTTGGCTAGCCACGTTTTAATTTATTCCGATGGTGTTCCCCGTGCCGGATCACGAGTCAAAGAAACATCGGGACGGTTAATAGCTGGTATTCCGGGCCGAGACTTTAAGAAGGAACGGAACGACCCTCTCTCTGCGAAAGTATGCCCGGTTTTAACGATCAAAGGGGACGTGGGTGTATATTAGCCGGGGCAGATGGAACGACGAAAAAAGAAAGAAGACAGGCAAATAACGCTGGGCGCAAAAAGGCGAGAGAAACTCCGTGCGGAGAGTGATCTCTCTCTCCGTGGAGAGGAAGAGAGAGAACGTGGGGGAGAGACCCTAAAGGTAGAACTCGAACCACCCATGGTGTCCGTTATTGGAGGACATTAAGTCATTATTGATTACCTCTTCGTACAGGCATCTATTGCGGTCTACCATAGGCCGCGTAAGGAGAAGCGAACGAGAATTAAAAAAGGAAAACGAATCAGAGAGAAAAAGAAGGGAAAAGAACGAACGAGACACCGCCGCAGTGGAAAGAGAAAACGTTCGGAGATGCGGGTACACGTGCTCGTGGCACTTGCTCCATACGAGGGCACGTCCGCTCGATGGATATTGCAATAATTTGTTATTTTTCACGGCCAGTCGTTCCCCTTCCGTCATAAGTCACTCATGAAACTCGCCAATGTATCATGGCCAGAAAAAGTTAGCCGTGCCCTTGTTCCTCGTTTAAAATCATACTCGTCTGTCCTGTCCTCCGTCGTCCGGCGCGCTGTCGATTCTCAGTGACAACTCGCGACAGATATTTTCGTTGAACTTTCAGGGGGCAACCTATTGGAGCGGTTTCAAGATCGAATTTTTCTTCTGCAGAAACGTGTAGTGCGAACCATCATTAAAGAGAACTGAAATATCTGCAATGAAGAATTTTACGATATGAATTTTCAAAAGATTAGTTATTAATGAAATAGCATTAGTTTGGAAGGTGTAAACCTCTTTTCATTAAGTACAGTAGGAATTATCAAGAGACTAATTCGTAGGTTCCGCGCGTTCCGCAAATATTTTCGCGTGTCTTTGGCTCGGAAATTCGTCGGGAAAACGATCGGCACTTGAAAATTCATGCCGTCTCGGGCTCGGTTTTTCGGCCGGGCCAGAGGACGGCGAGAAAACAATTCAACCGGTCGAAATGGAAGAGTCGACCGACCTAACTAAATTTTTAACGAATCGACGAACTTCTGCCTCGAATCCAATTAAAAAACTGACGGAGAGAGGTCCGAGGTAACTTTTTCGAATGTTCGTTTCGCTTGGTCGCGCGGGGTCTCGTCGCCGGTGGCTCTCTCGTTCGATGTTTAAACATTCGTTATACGGGCCAAAGAACTCCCGGGCACCCTGGATAATTCGACGTTCTAATTAGCAATGGCCGAGAGATGCGTATATCGCTTCCGCGCTGAAGTTAATTACCGAAAGGAAATTCGGGCAAGGGCCATTTAACGTGTTACACCGTGAACCTTGCGCGGGGCATTACGCTACACGAGTGGTCAGGGCTACGCTCGCTAACCGAGCGCGTTTAACGATACACGGTGTACGAGATACAATTGCTCGCAAAGCTCGCCGGTATCCGCGCGAGAACGCGTGCACAGGATGTCCGATAAATTCGAGGCGAGACGAGCCGCGATAATTCCTTCCTGCCGATCGATCCTCTTGAGAACGCCCTCTCCACGCGTTTAAGAACACGATTAAATGCGCTGCGTTCCGGAATCAATTGGAACGCTCACGATCGAAATTAAATGATCGCCGAATCTTCGATGAAAAATTCCTAACGTTTCATTGTTTATTTTCTCTAAGAAAATATCGGGCGATAAAATCCCTAGGCTCATCGTAAAGATTGAAGCCTCTTTTTATCATAGATGCCTCTCTGTTAAAAATGACCCGAAAAATTTAAAGTGGTCTTCACTTCAATTTTCTCCGAATTCCAACGCCTCTATGAAATTTGAAAAAATGTGTTTCGCAACTGGAACATCAGGAATGTGAAGAGATTCAAAGTGAATAAAAAAAATTGTACGATTTTTGTTGCCGTTTTATTAGACTTCAAAACCTAACTCCATGATCTCAATTCTAATTATTAATTTTATCCTCGTCCTACCTTCAAGATGAAGTTATTACGTGTCGTGTAAAAAGGAAGACAAGAGTGTATATTTGGAAGTACAACTGTGGTCGAGCAGCGTGGCAATAATAATTTGTTATAATGGTCGATTATCGTCGGTTTGGTCATCGTAGCGGGAACAATAAGGCTCGATAAGAGTTAAGGGGCGAGTACGATTGGACTCGTTCCAAACCAGCATTTCAGCCGGGTGAATTACAAGCTGATTAACCCGATGCGATAATAATACGACTTAGATTATTCCAGATTGGTAGACGCTCCGAGATATACATAGATATCGGCGCTGTGATTAAAATGTTTACATATGTAGGTCCTAGACAAACGTGTGCCAGGCCTATGCATATTCATTGTATAGGAATTCACACGTACGCTAGCGCATACATTGGACAGTCTGCACGTGAGAGACACACACACATCTCTGAGCGGGCTTGCATGCGGTGCATATGCATGTGCATTACATGTTTATCTGGCCGGGCGAACAATATTTTTGCGAAGTAACAAGTTTGCGGTGCTGGGTCGGACGCTTTTTCTTCTTCTGAATTATTCACAACACATTTGCAGTATTTGCTCGGGATAAATAGATTTACAGCACGCCGAAGTTTGCTCCGCTAGGCACCACGGGAAAATTGAAACAATCTACTTAATTGATCGATCTATTGTTATCACAGCGATTTCATAGTTTCTCTTCACAGTTCCGAACGGAAAGTACTGACTCTGAAGTTTAAACGAATTACAGCGTTCTTCAGGAAGACTTGTACCTGGAGATATTTTATCACAACACAACTGAATAGCTTACTTAAGAGCTGTATAATTAATTTTGGCTGGTTTTTCGCCGATTTTCGGCAGGATGCGTCCAGAGCGGGTTCGCGCGCGTAAACGAAGGTAGTTGGCCGACGTATGTGACACGGTTCGGCTAAAACCCTCATAAACCCAGTATTATCGAGTCAGTGTCATGGCAGACTGGGCCCGGGCTGTATTAATTGAAGCCTATCAATTTGAAGCGTATTGGCCGGTATCCGCGAGCGGAATATCGCTCGGTTCCATGGCGGCCGATACACGTATCGCGGCTCCACATTAGACAATTACAGCGAGCAGCGAACGTGAATCGCACGCGCTGGCATACACGACCAACTGTAGCGCGAGTGCACCAACTGTATAATAGAGTTTCTACGCGCGATAAATGTGGAAACGCTAAGCCATATCGGCCGCGATGAACGCGACCATCGAAGCTGCAGCCCAGGACTGGCGAAAATATTTGATGGGTACGATTGGTTTATATCGCAAACGGATCGTTCGCTCGCTTGTTATTAGTTTAACGGGCCGGTGCGGCGCCGGAAATCGGTCTCGCTGAGCGATATCGGCAAACCTTTCGCCCAAGGTCATCGATCAAGCCGATTCACGAGAGAAATCGATGCCGGTGTGTATTTCTAGACAGCGTCTGCTTATTACGGAGTTCCAGTGAACGCAAACTGCACGCGACTAGCTAAAAATGTAACGTGGCTATAGACTTGGAAATCACGAGCGGTGCGTCACTCGATCCGAACCGAGCTATAAATGTCGTAGAAGTAGAAATTTTTTCCACGTATCTAAATTTGTACTTCCTTACAATCCTTGCTGCCATCGTTCGAAAGCGGAGTTTGAACAAGTTCAGAAAATTACAATGAGAAATATTGAAAAATGGCAGAGATATAGAGTATAGAAGTACGGCAACATGGTTCGAACGAAAATCGAATGGTACTATTTGTAATGTCGTTTGGAATCGAAATACAACCGAAGTCCGTGATCCCTTCTTGTTTACCTATCGTTTCCAAGTCGTCCATTTGCCCTCCTTAGCCTTTTATCTCGGTGTGCGTGGGTGTATCCGCGATCGCCGAGCGTGCGAACAACTGCGGTGCATTTTGGCCTTGATCCAAACGTCCGTTATAGAATTTAATAATCCCTTGTAATGGACTAGCGGCACTTTACACGGATTCGGATAACGATACGATACAAAACGGGCCGCAGTATTCAGCCTCGTTAACGAATTTACGCCTGCTGAAACGCTTTAATTACGAATTTAATGAGTCGCGCACCAGAATCAATGTTCTCGTTCGATAATTTCGTACTTCTTTGCGCACTAAATTTCACTTATATCGCTCTTGCATCTCGTGTCTCATCTTTATTCGTCTCTTGCCAATTTGACCAGTTTTGATAATTTTTACATTCTATTTATGTTTACTCGTATATTTTATACCTGAGGTAGTTTAAACTTATCTCAACGCGTCTTAATTTCCCGTTTTCGAAGAAGGAATCTACAGAGTTAATTAGTGATCTTTTTACCTTATTTTTTGGCATTGTTCAAATTGATATTAACGGCTACATCCTATCTACAATGTACTGAACTCTCCATTAAGTTAAATTAAATTTTATAAAATACAATTGTTTCCCACTTTATTTCATCACCTTCTGCTATTTTTCGGTATATTTATTCGAGTATAATATTTATCTTTCCACATAGTGCTATCACAAAACCGAAAAGAAAAACGACGAGCCACAATGGACCGTGCGATATTTTCCAAAGCTTGATAACAAGGTAAAAAGTACAAAGGGGAATATAACAAATGGTGTAATCATGTTTGGAGTATTTAACCACACTATACATATATGGAACGCGTAATTAGTGTGTAAATTATAACTGAATGGAATAAATAAGTAACTAAACGAAGACCAATCAATATTATATATTTGCACAATACAAATGCATGCATTTTTTCGAAACCATAGTTTAATAATAAAAAAAACTGCATTGATATAAAAGGTAAAACATTTGACCAAACAGATCGCCTAATTAACCTTGTAAACTATAGGTAACTATATAATCGATTAATAAAACTGTTATTTTGGAAGGCAACCATTTGTAACATTTTTCTCTTTCTAATTGGAACTAATACGAGAACATTTTGAGAAACTGTTCCAGGTTTCCATATTTCAATGGAGCCTATTAAAGGGTTCCATAACTCTTTCGATCCATGTATTACGACCACGCACCGTTCAGAATTAATTCCCGTCATTACTGAACACACTTTACCGTGGCGCAACACTGTAGTCCCCGAAGCTAATGCCACTTATGTTAAGGTCCCGAACTCAGCGATTTAAGTAATTCCGCGTGGCAGCTGCCGGCGCGGAAAGCATACAAAATGTCGGCGCGGATGTCGCAGAAAACGGTCTCCGTTTCCCTGGGAAGCTTCCGTAAAGGATACCCTTAAGGGTCCGTGGTCCTGGGAATATACATCTCCGCGGTAAACAGTGTTATTAATCCGAAACGAGGACTCGTTCGCCGGCATCGATTCTCACGTCAGCCCGAAGGATGCATTCTTCTCGGGCCCCGGTACTATTATTCCGGGCTATATAACCGAAGCACAAACCACCATAGGGTACAGGTGTATGTATATCGGAGATACACGAGGGCCGCAGCATCTTCACCGGAGTACGAGGCCAGTCTGGTCCCTCCGGTTTCTCGAAGGGACCTGTAACCTCGAGGCTATTAGGGCGGTCCAAGTATTTGAACCTCACACCTCGATCTCGTGGCCGAGAGGCACCTGCTCTTTTGGGACTGGGCGGTCCGTAATTACCTACCCTATGTTTCGCCCACCGGTCCGTGCGTAGATGTAATCAAAACGAATGATTTGAAAACTCAATTACCCTCATTACGTCTATTAAAGTGTCTATCCTGCGCAGAGCCCGGGATCGCCTCATGGTGCACCGTCGTCGTCTGCCTGTTCGCCATCGTCACTTCCTACCTCTCACGTTGCACAGTGGTCCGAATCGAAGGATTTAGTGACATTTCTGGGCAGCTGTCGAACAATACAAACCGAAATCTTATATATTTTTGTATTTTAGCATCTGTTCTTGTAGCCCTTATCACAGTGATTTATCTACTTACTATGTCTATTTGTATATCTAGTTACATTATATAGTAAATATATATATATATATATATATATATATATATTTAATATGTTTCTATTTGACTTATTCATACTACGTTTACACATTATTGCAGTTGCGGTTTTATTGCGTGTTTTGATCTTTTTGTAGGAAAAAGGAAAGGATAAAAACCTACTTATTTTAATGAGAACCGGTGCTTTCAACGGGACTACGGTTGTTGGCGCTTAATTAAATATAGGTTATTATACATTATATAGGATATACAATATAAAAATATTAAAAACACATTATACCGTTCTGCGTACCGACAGTCGAATTTGGGCCCGCGGGAAACTTAGCCGAATTACGCTGGGCGACGAACGTGTTAAATAAAAAGCATGATGCTTGTTAGCATTATGATGTATAACGAACTTGGAGACTGTGATCGTAATTCTTGATCGAAACGCTTCCCAACATTTGCATTATAAAATCGAATATTTCATGCGCAACAATCTAATATAATGGATTATAAAAGGAAAAGTAACGAAACAGGTAGTGCGAATACGAAATTGCGATTATTCTCCCGAACGGCGGTAAACGCCGAATAGTGTGGGATGAAGGGTTGCCGATATTGGGCCGGTTACCATACAGATGGCTCACTCGTTGCTGTTTTCCGCGGACAACGATCGTTTAAGAGCGACTCGGTCGATCCTCGAGCGTTTCACCTCGTGAGAATCGGGCGCCGGTGGAATCTTATTGCTTTACGACACGCTGCAACCGTGCAAACGGGGCCTGGCCGCGTGCCCCTCCGCGCGTTACGTGCCCCGCCGACCAGACCGGAGCTTTGTAATTTCGCCCGTTCATCCGGAACACAAACCCGGCATAATACGATAGAAGCGTGGAATAAATAAAAACGGGGTAGGTATCGCGCCGCTGATACTTCGGGGTCCCGCAATGCGTTCGCTAGCGTAAACCCGTTCCGCGAGCCGGTTCGAGGAAGAAGACGAGGAAAGAGAAAAAGAGCGAGAAAGAGAGAAAGACGCCTCTCGTTGTTGCCGGGTTATCTGTAGGTTACCGCGTAGGTAGTAACGCGATCTTTCTCTTCTCGTGGTTCCGCGGCCTCGTCTCGTTGCACGCTGTTGCACGCCTGCCAACATCAAAGCGAAGACGAACGGAACGAAACGTCCGACGATGTCAATTAACGAAATGGAAACCGCGGGGGCCGACTGACTTGCGTGGCGGCGCGGCAGTGGTTGCAGAAACAGAAACGGCTACGGTCCAGCCAACCAGAAAAGAAGCCGGAGGACGCGAACGTATACACATGCATTAGTGCACTGGGATCCGGACCGATTTTCGTGGTGCTGAAAAATTAATTTTGCTTGTTTCCATTGCTACAGGACTCGCAGCGCTGTAGAACCTCTGTTCCAAATTTTCTTAAAAATTGCTTAACAATTACATTGCAGACTGCAGTTTGTTATTAATACATCTCAAGATATTTCAGTTTTTACACTGAAATTTTTTATATCTGTCTAAGCAAAACCCCGTGCATTGCCAAGTTATGTTAATTCGTGTTTTCCGTGCCATTCTAAAACGCGAGGGCCGCGTACGTGTTTCTGCATTGGGGAATTACCTAACCGGTCGAAATGAACATGTTCGGCTCCTTTTTCATTCTCTGGTCCCCGCCGACACCCTCTCCGTCCTTTTTCTTTTCTCTTAGTGCCGCCTTTCCTTCCTCAAACCATGTGCGCGAACCAAAGCATCGCGATCCGTGTTACGCGCTATGTTCCGCGATATCTCTATTCGCGATTGCACGCGAGCCTCACTCATTTCCAAGCGTTAATCACCTGTCTCTCTCTTTCTCTCGCTTAGGTTCTTTTGACCGTAGCCCATCTCTGTCCGCGGCTCGCATGATCCTACGTCGAGGGGGACAAAAGCCACGACCGGATCATTTAGCGAGCAAGAAACAGGAAATCGTAATTGCCAGCCGACTGGTTATTAGAACCCGCGATCTCAGGCATTAACTTATTCGTGAACGCTATTCGCCATTTGCATAGCCGCTGTCTGGGTCGAGAGCCGACGATAGAACTGTTACACTCTGACCCCGGTAATTAAATCTATCGCCGAGTGAAAGTATTTCCGCGCTGAATTGCTTCGAGTTGAACCATGCGATCTTTGGCAATTTCCTAAAACAAAACTGGTGAACCTGTCTACTTGAAAATTTTTCAATGTGTTTACTGATCTTTGGAGAATATGTATGAATGTTTTTAGAACCAGTGGTCTTTGTTCTCGATGATCAAGTCGAACTATATGATCTGTGGAGATTTTTTCCAAATAAAACTGGTGGACCTATCTAGTTAAAAATTTGTGATGACGATTACTGACCTGTGTTGAGTATAGACAGATTTTTTTAGAACCGTGGCAATTTGTTCGTGACGATTAAATCTACAGCCAAGTGAAAGTCAGCGCACCGACAAAAACACGTAACCTTTGAGAATTTCTTGAAACGAACTCAGCAGACCTGTCAATTACGAACTCCGTGTATTATAATTTCTCAATCTCTGTATAGCTTGAGTACATTTCATTTTTGCGAGAATAGTTCTCTGGCTAACGAAGTCGAGGAGAGATGCGTTTTATAATTGATGAAAATTCGAGGAAAGATGGTCGAGTTGGGGACATCGCGAAGTTTCTTTTTATAAACTAGTCATCCGATTGTAGTTGCCTACATTCCACCTGCTATTAATAGGTAAAGTCAACTTCAATTCCTGTCGTTTCCGCAGAGGAATATTTGATTTCGCTCGAAAACTCTTTGAACCCCCAATTTCCAACTGTCAGTTTCGTGACAGGTTCTCTCATTAGTTCCTCTCTCAGCTTAATACGAGTGGAACAATTAGAGAAACACGTATGCATATATGTGAGGAGAAGGGGCGAGTTGAGACGTAGTTTAAAGCGAGCGTTCAGCTGTTCGCCACTCACCGACGCTGTCCTATAATAAACTAATCGTCGGCTCCGACGAAACGTCGGCAGCAGTAGCTCGTGTTCTATTTTTCCGTTGGATCGATCTGCAACACCTGCATGCCGCTCGGATGAAATGATAGAGTGCGATTTGTTGCTCGATCTAACACGATCTACCGAAAGCGCGGCCTCGAGAATTAATTCGCAGTTCCGCGCGGCAGAAGATATCTGAAACATCTTGCCATTGTGACGAGTTGGCAACGATCCGCAATTTATAATGTTACCGCTAACATCTCAGCACGTGTATCAATTTGTCATGAAAATTAACGCGCCAAGTCTAATGCAAAAATTAACCCTCCGACGCACTGTTATAATCCTTCCATTGCATTGGCTCGATCGGAAAGTCTAATGTGTCTTCATGAAATATCAGCAAAAGTAAATTGTTTAAACTGATTAATTAGAGCTGCGACCGGCCATGAGCATCGTCAATTACATAGTTAAAAATATCGTTCGTTGTCCGAAAGTTAATGCGTCTTTTCCGATAGTGTTTTGTGTGAATATGAAGTTGCAATTTTTGTGTGATTGCGTGACATTTTCTCGCGTTGAATGCGAAAGCTTAGGGCACGGAAATTAAGAGAGAAAGAGAGGGCGAGGAGACGGAAACCGGCTGATATGGCAGGTGCTCGATGCGCTGATATAATTATCCAGGATCGAGCACGCGAGCTGAGAACGATTTCTCACGCGGAGTCCGATCGTCTCTAGCATTTGAGGAGGAACGGAAACCCGCAGCCGGGAGCGCAAGAAACAGGAAATCGTAATTGCCCGGTCGGTTACTATGGCACGTGACGCCTCGATATTGAGACGTTTGCGATACGATCGCGCGCGAAACGCGATCGCCCGACGATTACGCGGCGAAACGGCGTCATTCGGTTCCTGTTAATTAGCATCCCGGCCCCGTTAAAAGCTATCCCCGGATCCGACCGAACGAATCCACACCCATCGTCGCGTCGCGCGAACACCCGTGCGCTTCTAGATCAGCCAAGTTTAAGAGGCTTTCGAAACACGACGCGATAACGCGCTCCTTCGAGCTTGCTCTAGATGCGGACTCGCCATTGCTTCCAACTTAGTTCCGAGACACTTTTCAATTACAATCGAGCAAACAGTGCACGATACCGTAAGTCAAGATATTTTTTGTTCGATTAAGTATTTTAAATCTGAAATGAGATTAATTTCTGAAGAACAAACATGTATTATATTACACACATATAAATTCCTTATCAGTCGGAGAGGTTTCAATTTTAACGAATCTGATTCCACCATAAAAATAATCTAGCGACTTTTGGGCCGGTCTGTATTTAGTGCTCCGATAAACACGAGTCCTTACTCTTTTCCTAAAATTCACTTGTCGGTGCCTTGAGCTCGGCGAAGCTACATCGGTAGACAAGGATCGAGGATAGTTGCAATGTAAAGAAGCGGGACAGAAGAGATGTCTTGCTCCCGAGAATTTAACTGCTGGCTCCAGAACTGATGTAAATTTAACCGAGAAATCCGGTACAAGAACCTGCTGCTTTGAGAAAAAACGTGGGCTATCACCCACCGATTTATCTCGGCAATAAGAAGCGAGAGCGGGCGAATGTCGCAATATGAACTTCTAGATTCAAGTAGGAAGTAGTAGCAAGTACAAACGCGAGACCGCCATGAAGGCTAGCGAAACCTGTTCGCTCCGGGTGGAAACATTTCAGGTTCGAACACCGGTAACACGAGCAGCGTAGTCCTTAATCCCATTCCTGGAGAAACGAGCGGGTTGCGCGTCGCGCGTTCCAATCGATGGCTCGCCGTCGAATGAACATTTTCCGCGATATCTCGAGCCAATTTCGGGAGTTTACGCACTCGTTCGAACCCATACACGCCGGATTTCCGGACAGGTACGTGGGCGGTCCGCGTTCTCGCTCTCGCTGACATTTTCGCGCGCTAGCGCACCTGTGCGCGTATACCCGTTTTACGAGGACAATAAAAACTAAATAGTATCTCGCGCCAGGTTTTACCGATCCGGGCGACCCGGAATCGCAATTTTACAGCGTGATAAAAAAGAAGGGAAAAGGCAAGAAGAAAGACAAAGTAGTATACGGCGGACGGAGGTAGGGGGGCAGACACGAAAACCCGACAGACAGAGACAGCGCGGCCGCGTATGAATAACCGAGTGGATGTTTTCAGACGAACGTTTTCCCAGAAATAAACGCGCACGGGTATTTTCTATAATGGCCCGTCGGGGATGGATAGCGGTTTTGGACTTTTTACAGGCACGCTCCTCCGGCCCCCGAAGCTTTCCCGCGGTATGAGCCTGTTGGTGGGATGCCAAGTTGCATTGCGGACCGGTATTCTATTTTTTATGGAGCAGATGCGCGTCGACGCTCGCTTCTTCGCGGTAAGACTGCACCCCGGGACCAGATTCCGCGATCGTAAAGATCGATCCAGAATCCTTCGATCTCGCTTCTATCTATAAAAATGAGGAACACTATTTATGGTAGGTTCTTATCGGCTTTCAAGGCTTGCCTCGATGTACTTGGTGTAATTGAAACAAACATTAACTTCCTGGCAATTCGATTTTTATAAAATGCACACCTGCTTCGTGTTGCAAAAATTTGCGAATATTGGATTGTAACAGTATAAACATGTTCGGTTGCATTCAGTATCTATTTGTTATTTACTTGTATGTTGTCCAGTTAGTTCTCAAATCGTTCAACTTCGTTCTTATTTTTATAAGGAAACTTACGAGATCGGTTAGATGACGATGTAGTAAGATGTAGTAAGAATTAATTTTGAACAAATCAGTTAAGTACATGTGCAAGCGAATTCTACAAAGATGAAAGTGAATTTTTAATCTGCTACATCTGCTAATGTAGTGGACATATCTCAAGTTCCTTTCACTGATTTTACCTGTCATTTCAAGTTAAAAGGTAACTTCAACACTCGCTCTGCAATCACTGAGCAAGGCTCCTTCAAGAGCACTCATTATTTTCAAAAATTCTTTAACCCTAATCAATCTCCCTGGTTTACTCAACTCTTCTAAAAGGAGCTTTATTTCCACTGTAAATCGTGTCAGGGCCAATCATTATAACTTAGCTGCCTCTCAGCATCGTGTAAATATTATCGATGATCCTAGCTGTAAGTGTAACTCAGTCTTCGAGGACTTGGATCATGTGTTATGGCAGTGCTGTTTATATGACTCCCAAAGAATTAAACTTGTAAATAAATTACGTAAAATTAAATTTATCTTACCACTAAAAGCGGACCTCTTCTTTGCGGAACCAAGTGTCAAAGCCTGTGATTTTATCTTTCAGTTTTTAAACAACTGTGATCTGCATCTCTAGTGGTTAGTCATATTGTGAATGTACTCAAACTGTAAAACTAGTGTATCTTTGTTAAAACCGAAATAAACCTACAATAGGTTTCAGTGGTTCAATAAAAAAGAAAAAAAAAGTGAATTTTTGTTCTTCCTCGGTCGCGCGGTGTGGCAAGGTGAAACGAAAGGGACTGACAACCGGCTGTCCGGTAGATCGTTGCTCTTCTAAGCGGCGAGTGATCCATTTACGAAACAATCTAGGTAGCTGGATGATTGCGATATAATGCGAGGTCTGTCAAGCGAGCGCAGGAACGCGCGAACCCGAGACGAAAACGGTGATTCCCCCTTCGGCGATTCCTCATTTAGAGCCGAGCCGAGCTAGATAATGAGAATTTATAAGCTTCCGAGCGGCGAACGCCTGGAACAGAATCACCGCGTATGTACGTTCCTACGCACATACGCGCGAGGAACGCGTAGGAATCGATCGTAGAGCCGACCGAGATCACTGTAATCTCCGGATCATTGAAAACTCGAAAGCTGATCGCATACTATTGCCGCGGTTCCGCGCCGCGCGTAATTGCTCCGCGGCTTCGGAACTGGCCAGCCCCATGACGTAACAGCTTTTTAATGACATAACGACGCCGAGCTGTTGGCCCGTTAACGCTTCTAATGGTCGGCCGTGAATTAGGGACGGATTAAAAGCTGTTACGTTTATGGCATAAATCGAGACCGGCTTTCCCTATACGAGCGATAGCAAGAGTGTAGGAGAACTACGGATCGAGCCAGACCATTTTCCAAGAAATTCATCCTGAGGTTTTAGACGACTCACGATTTGTGTCTTGATGAAACAACTGTACAAACGAAAAATATAAATGATCTGACAAATATATAAATCGTATCCAAAGTAATTTTTGAAATGAAAGTTACCTAGAAAAATTCTGTACATTGTAAGCATGGAATCAACATGTGTCTTATAGTTTTAAAATGTTTAAAATAGTTTATTCACTTAGCAAGTACATAGTCTTTTGTACTTAAAACATTTGAATTATTAGTTATTATGTTGAACATAATGTATACTAATTTAATCATTTTTACAGACGCAATTATACGAAAAATCTTTTTTCTTGAAACTGGTCTAAATAGTTGACCGAAACGTTGAAAATTTTTGTGTTCATTTGTGAAATTGCTTAAGTAGTAGTATTTGATCGAACCAGTGCGCTGAAAACATGAATATATGTTATTAACAATTTGTCGATCGAGATCATGGAAACAGTTACCCAGAAAAATTCCGAAAAAAGCGCAATTCAAATAACTTGTCTACAAAAAGTACACGAAGCAACTACGTTAAAAACTAAGTGAACGAAGAAGTGGTATATATCGTCTGGAAGGTAATTAGTCCGAGGAGGAGTGGACTGAGGCTAGCCAGAAAAATTCCCAAAAATCCCAAACTAAACAACGTGTCCGTGTAGGAACGTGGGCGGGTGTTACGCACGATTGACACGTCAGATGATAGAAACGCAATTTCGCGGGAGGTGATCGCGGTCGAACGATCGAAGTTCGATGTGCAGCCCGGGCGGCAATCAACGGGCAACCACAGACGAAATTATATCAGGAGATGAAAGTATCGGGGATGGAAGAAGTCGATTGGCCACTGTGCGTGGCCTCTTATTTAACTGCTTTTGTCTCGGGCGATCGCGCTATCGGCCGCAGAACGCATTCGACTTGTTTATTACAGCAATCAGTGCCGGATCGGCCGGTTGCAATCTGGGAAATTTTCAATCCCCCTCCTACTCCTCGTGCAATATCGTGGCTGGTGTGTTGCAGAACGAAACCTTGAAACCGAGTTAACTTGCGCGATTTCTTTCGCGGAATAGACGGGCCGAGCGAACGCTTTGCTTGTCCGCGTTCACAGCTGAAAATTGTATGAAAAGCAGAAACGCTGACGTACAAAAATCAGTTCAATTTTATCGCCGGGCTTTACATTTCAAATACGAACGTACCCGCGGCGGAATCGTGTTTAAACTCCTGACGTGACTCGGGTTTCGTGTCTCGTTGGACGTTGAATGATCCATGCGCACGCCCCGCTGCACTGTAGACATATCCCGACGCAGAGACGTGTTCCCGTCACAGGAAAAACCATGAATCTTCAATGGAAAGCCGAAAATTCTACAGACGACGACGCCGCCGCCACACTGGTGAACGTTATCGTTTTACCAACCACCGACAACTCGTCGCGGCGCGATTTGTTCTTTGCCAAAGGAATTAAGGTACCCCAGCGCTATTGGATATCTAAAATCAATGGGTACCTTTCATCGAATCACTTCGACATAGTTCGATGAATATATTAATACCTTTTACTAATTGTGGACACGTTCAGCAGTACTTTCAGAATCGTTACATCTATGCAGTGGTGGTCGTGCAGAGATTTGGTAGTTTCCAGAACGAATAATAAAAAGTAGAAGTGTAAGTAAGAAATAAGTGCGGGAAAGCTTTCGATTGCCCCTAAAATCGTCCATCTTTTAGCATCGTACAGGGCAATGGTGACTCGATTTTGCCGAATGGTCATTTTTATGAATTTCTTCGGGTCGCTCAATACTTCTCTTGGTCCTTTCCGAGCTGATCCAGGGGGAACAGCGTTTTCCTTTCATCTTTTATTTCCGTATAAATAAGCGGTCGTTAAATAAACGACACCGGGTAGCTCGTATACGGTCGATGAAAGATCACGATACGGGCGAGGATAAATTCGCCCCGACTGGCGCAGATTCTATTCTTTCCGAAATGGCTACCGGTCCCGGCGTCCGTCCCGCTGTAATTCAATTCTTAAGGGTATCAAACACACAACCCTTTCATTAGGCGGAGCCCTTCATCAGCGTAAGAGTCGTGGGCCGGACCGGGTAGGCAGAGAGACAACGAAGTTACCTCGCAGAAGTACTTAAAGCGAAAATTCCACAGATCGATAAGAACCTCGTAGAAATCGGACTTTACCTTCGCCATCAAAGCTCGACGAGTCAGAAATTATTAACCCTCGTGCGTGGCTCCTCAGCCTGAAAATTCAACGATCTCCTTTTTCTAGATATCGCCATACCTCTAATTTTTTCGTGCTCATACTCGAAATTGCATTACTTTTACCTGTGCAATTATATTAGATTCACCTTCATCTGCAAAAGTCCGACCCATTTAATTATTCGGTTCAATCACAAATAACCATCGCCGTAAGCAACGAAAAATAATTGAACGATTATACACCAGCAACCATAATGAAAACGAATAAATAGAACGTGAATTATTAGGTTGGCGAATATAAATTATTATTAAATATTCCGCACCGATATAATTCGACGAGAGGAAATGGAAATATTTGATTGAAACTAATAAAGAAATAATTGAATCGGAGCCTAGAGAAACGAATTAAGTGTGCCGCTGCACAAAATTCGGGGATTGAGCGTGGCGTACGAACGCGGGGATCGATGGATCGTATAACAGAGCCGGGTCCATGTTTTATTCTCGGATAATTAAATAGTAAATGAAACTCAATGGCGGTATCACGCAAAGGAAACGGTAGTTTGCTAGTGTGACGCGACGGGAATACGCGAGAGGGAACACCGGGAAAATATTTTTAATTAATACATTTAGTTCGCGGACACGGCACCGGGCGAAATGTAAAGAGCTCGCTCGCCGTGCTTCGCGGTCCACATTCATCGGGAAACTATTTTATTCCCCGAGATTTCGTTTAGCCGTACGTAGAAGCGCGTCAGAAATGTATTCCGCGGCAGCGCTCTTGAATTTCTCGAATTGTCAAACTTTTACGAGCGCGCGGCAGTCCGATGTGCGCGCCGTTGCTCACTTTATCTCGTGAATTCGGGTCGGCGACCGGCGAGCTCACGGTTAAAAAGCCCGCAATTATCATACGAATGCACGCAATAATATGCAGAAGCATCGTTTTCCATCTCTTCGTGCTGCCGCTCCGGCCGGATACCGCACGAGCTCGAAAATCTGCAATTAAATTCGTCGTTCGTTCTAAACGAATAACACTCGTAAAAGGTGCGTTTCTATCGTTCATCGTCGACCGGAACGCGGAAAACTCTGCCCTCCGACTCGCTGCGAATTGCAGCCGCTCGTCGTTGACCCTCGTGCATCCCAGAAATTTTTGCAAACTTCCTACGCATCCAAGAAAATCGATCTCTTTTTTTCGGTTTTGTCTCTGTTCAACTGTATCAGCCCAGAATCGATTAAAACAATTATTTAAAAGAGAATTCAATTGTATTCTTTCATAGTAGACAATCATTTACGAAATTGCCGACTCCCAATGTTGAAACCATTCTCTGTTGCCAGGAAGAAGAACTTTCATGAGGAAGGAACTGCATCGTTGAGGAAAGATAATAGTATTGTTTGATCCACTTCTTGGTTAACGAATAACAAGACTGCGGATCTTTGTGCAAAACATAAATTGGCTGCATCTATTGCAAGAGACAGGTGCCAGATACACATTTCATGCTTTCTTTGAATTTCTACTGATTTAAATTACACACGCGTTTTGGATAAAAATTTTCTTACTTCTAGGTCCTCCAAAGTGCAACTTTTTATATTGACATTAAAATGGTTCAACAAGTTCGAAGACTGAAAAAAAGCGACGCGAAACGCGTTTACACAGGCTGACTCAGAAAACTCGACCGTTCGAAATATTTTCTTGCACTCCGGTGCATCATCGTCGTAAGCCTTGAACGACTTTATAGATCATTAAGCACGCTTTAAGAGGTATGCCGAGGCATTACGAACACCGTAGTCCATTATACGAAGGAAAACAAGAGGAGTATAATTCCATCTTGATGCTACTATTAGAAAATGGTCGGCAGTGTAGCATAGTGAAGTGTCGTAGGAATCGATTCGCCCTTATCGTTCGTTTCGAGCATTTGATACTTAGCAGAAGGGTTGTACATTGTACACGGTCTAGGGGGAACATAAGTTGAGTTATTATTGATTGATCATAATCGCGAGGAGTCGACAGGTGTAGATTTTGTAGGGTACCTAGTATCAACCCTTTCAGCTGTCCGATTCTCTGTGGGACAGTATGCGTCACATACATATAATATTTTGTACTCTATTAGTGTGTTCGTCCCAATTTATAACATTAATGTGAATTTTCGTGTGCTAGAAAAATTCGTGAGTCATACAGAACGCGGCGTTTCCTGTGACAAACGTGCGGGTGTACGAGAAACGGGTCCTTATGGGGCCCTATGGGATCCCGACGGGACACAAGACGCACGAGCCACGAGGTCGCTCCACATTGTCCGGTTGCATAAAACGTGCTTGGCCGATCCGGCAAAAATCGAACGGATCGTCGTTGTGCGACGGTGGAGAGGGTCCTCGGGCCCAGCGTGGCGAGCGAAAGGCCCCGGCCAGGGACGTTCCGTGAAATTTATCGGTCCTAGGAACACATCGCGAGACCTTGTAACCCGTTCCATGCCGTCACAATATTCATCCTCCGCCGGTTAAATCATTCGATTTTTATCACCCCTACCACCGGGGCCTGCTCGTAAACGCGCGTTATGGCCTTCGCGGAGAAACAGAGAGGGGCCCGGTGTGCACGGGACCCCGCGCAGGATCACGGAATCAAACATTTTCATGCGTGCGTCCTGTGTGCACGTGTTAATACGGTGATTTAGGGCTTAACGCGAAGATCCTTCGGCGCACAGGAAGTCGAAGGACCTCGTGTGTGCGTGCGTGGGTCCAGAGCCCGCTCCGGTCCGCTTTGGCCCGGTTCGGCCCGTTACCACCGGTGTGGTAGTGTCAGTGGATGGCAAATGGTGATCGTGCGGTACCAGACGCGTGGTAAGACACCGGGGTGACAAAGCATTAATTAAGTCGTACACGTTTATCGGATATTCCGGCGTCGGCTTATGGGCCACGAGCAGCCACGGCCGAGGCAGAAAATCGCACGCTACAACGCAACCCTTAATGAAATATGTCGGTCGTGGAATGACAGTGGCTCGTAAAGGGCCGAGATTAAACTTTACGAACGAATAAAAAAAGTTTATATGATCGAATGTATATCACCGCCAGATGGTTTATCAGCTTTCCCACGCGATTCCCGACGTATCGCGGCCGCTCCCGCGATTTTTATTGTAACTGTTTTCCAAAGTGCATCTTCCAGACGCAACGGATCCTTCAATAGAAGAATTCTTCTCAGATTATCCATTTTTTATTACTCCAGGAGTAACGTTGCAATCGAAAACGTTTGGGAATGTTCCGTAAGTTATATTTTATTTGACTGTGATTATTTATTTTACTGTGACTCTATGCATTTATAGTGCACTGAAATAAAAATGTATTGTGAAAGACTTGTTAAGAAATGTGCCAAATGATTTTTATATTATTTTAAAAAATGACAACACTCATTGCTCTAACGAACGTTGCTGCGATCCTAGGCGTTTAATTTTAAAGTCCCTACTCCTTGACACTATCTTTAATCATTTTGTAATCTTTTTCTTTGTGTATATTCCTTTTACCGTAAATATATTTTTCTTGTTAACCATACTTTGTAAAATTTCCTCTTCTATACATCACACGTTTCCACCAGCTAGAGTTTACAACACTATCATACATATATGCTGTTTTGTATGAATATCCACAAAAATGTATCACATGATCTCGGAAAGGGAGGTTTCAAAATATATAAAACAAAATTGATGTTTTCAATTCCATCAACCACTAAAGTGTTCCCCAATATTGATTTACCACCGAAAAAGGCAACATTCTACCACAGGTGCTCTTTCTGCATACGTATCCGTAAAAATGTATAATATGTTTGATCCAACCAGAATATCAGCACTGTTCTCAAAAGGGTTGGGTTCCAAAATATATAAAAAAAAAATAGTGTTTTGAAATCCATCGACAACTAAAGTGCTCAGTGGTATTGATTGACCAGTGAACACAGCAATATTCTGCCATACATGTTCTGTTTCAATTCAAATAGATCTAGTAATGGTTGCTATGAGACGCTCAAAAGCGCCCACCATAAACTGTAGCTAAAGTTAAGCAATAGAGCCAATTTCAACCGGGATTCTCGTGTTTATGCGATCTTCCCGCGGCGGGATCGCCTTAATCTGTTTACAGATCGGCGCGTTTACGTAATTGAACCGCTGGCAAGGTTCGCGGGCGCGTTAATGGCGCGAAATGGAGGAAAAAAAGGGGCGAGAGACCGCATCGAAGAGCTCGCGCGCCAGAAGTAGATTTTGCGAGGCGGGGCCGAGACAATAATCTATGTTTATGAATATGGATGATGCTCTAATTAAAGACGTGGTTCGTGCAGCGATTTCAGGAAACAAGATCCAGTGTTGAGCGGTGGTGGGGAGGGGTGGGGGGCAATCTATCAGGTTCGGAATGCAATTTCCGTGAGCCGACTCTCGGTGAAGTGTCGCCTCGTTTCGACGCACAGACAGACGTCGATGTAGCCCAACAAAGAGGGCCCGTGTATTAATTAACGTATGCCAATTAACGGGCGAACCCGTCGCGCCTTTGTGTCCTCATTTGCGTGATTGGCTATTTCCTTTCTGACTTCTCTCCCCGTTCCTTGTCCGCCACTCGACGCCCAACACCCCGAGAGCCCCGGCGTCGTGTGAACTCATTTTCTAAAGAGTTCTCGTGTACACGCGTCTGGCTACGGTTCGCGAGTGGCTCGATAATAAGTTGCACGGGAGAATCGGTCGCGATTCATCGTGTCTGCCAGCGAATGGAATTAATTTTGTAAGGGCCGGGCGACGAGCGTCTGCGCCGCGATACCCCCGCGCATTAAACTGTGACAAAGCCCCTTCTGCCGCCCCCGGGTGTCGCGTTTCCCAATGCCGCTAATCTGCGTAACAACGTGTCCCGTGTTTTTGTTTCCGAGCGCAAAATGGGCTCTGCACTGTTTATGCGAACCGCGTTCTTGTTACACCGTGCATTGACTGCCGTCGAACGCTACGCGGCCGCTCCCACATAATAACGTTTTGATTGCTGTATCGCTAGCTTGTAATTCGAGGAATCAACTACC
Organism: Lasioglossum morio; assembly: GCA_916610235.2. NCBI lineage: Eukaryota > Metazoa > Arthropoda > Insecta > Hymenoptera > Halictidae > Lasioglossum > Lasioglossum morio. The sequence goes on along the minus strand of OU744323.1, from coordinate 18,018,154 downwards.
ACAATGGGCTCCGCAGAATTGTAGTTGCCCGCTCGGTGAAACCGAAACTGAAGAAAATACGTCCAACCGATCACTGCGCGGATGATTTGGGTGATGTTCATTTTTTTTTTTTCGAAGGAACCAGACAATTTTTCGTAGACATTACTCTTTCCGGCGTAATTGTTTCACATCGTTAGTGATACGGTGAGTTTTCCGCTGCTTATTCTGCAGACTCGATCCGAAGGCCTCAATTGGGTTTCGGCGGCCTCGAAGACGATTCGCGGCGGATTGAATCGTGACGGGGTTTTCGGAACGTGTGAGATTCGAACGTGCGAGAGTGTCTCGCTGGCACCGGTAAACCTCCCTCGACGGTGGCGTGCAAACGATACATTAACGTACCGGTACAATCCAGCGGCAAATGAGAGGCCCAGGCCCGGTCTCTCCGCGTCGAATGAGCGAGCGCCGCCGCGGCTGATGGACTCTAAACACGCCTTCGAAATTTTGCGATTCCGCGAACTTTTCGGTCGCCTGGGCACACTTTCGTGCCGATGTCTTCCGGTCGATCGGTCCCTGTGTTCCTTTTCGGCGTCGCACACCTACACCTTGCTCGAACATTAATTAGAGGAGGGGCTCACTCGTATATCACACTTGTCAAAAGTTACGATTTCTGTCCTGCGTAACATTGTAAAATACAAGAAAACATCGACATACATAAATATTTATATAAGTTCCGTATCTTGCGATTAATACAGACAATTACTATTTTGTATAAAAATAGTCTACTACACTACATCTCACATTAAAACTAACAAACCAATATTTTTTTGTATTTTGTAACATGATATTTGGTCCCCTCAGAGTTTCAAATTCATTTACCAATCTCCTTCTCCCTCTTTCCATTCTCACTATCGTCTTTTCAGCGGGACCTACTGTTTATGGTGGGTTCCGAACCACCTTTTACCAACAACGCGTGAAAAACACCCGGGTGGGCCACTTTCCGGTTTTTTACCAGACGCTCACCCATCCAAGTGCCATTCACGTTCCACATTGTTTAACTTCGGTGATCTAATGAGAACCGGTGCTTTCAACGGGAGTACGGTAACTAATTGTTTTTTTCAAAGTTATTTATTCAAAGCTTCAATGTATACAGTAGTTTTTACATTGGTCAGGGTAGTGAATAAGCTACATTATTTTTATCCTTATATTCTAACATGTTGCCTGGTCCCAAATTGACGCTCGCAATCTTATCTTTACATTACCTTAACTTATCGGTCTTAACTAGTCTTTATCTATGTCTTTGTTTAACATTTGTGTTTGTTTTTTGTATTGTCAAATTTCGCAAAAAAAAGAAAGGAAAAAGCGACTCTGTGTTTAGGTTCTTCATAATATTGAGACGGGAACTCGTACTATTTACGCTATTTACGCTATTTACGCTATTTACATATATACAACAAGAAGATATTACCTAATATTAGTTATAATATTCTTTTATAGATATTATTTTGTTTAATAACTATATTTACAGTCTTTGGTCATTAGCTATTCAGCCACCAATAGGTGTTTTTATCTTCACTGTAGCAGTCTTTGGTGTCTCTGTCGGGTAGAGTGATGTTATATAGCATTTTGTATGTTGTGTCCATGCAGTTTATGTTTGGGACTACGATAACTAACAAACCAATAATAAAGGCTTTATCGCAGAAGAAAGTTAGATAGCTAGATCACAGAAAAAGCTGTTCCTCTGTCTCACTAAACTACAGAATCACGCAATACACATATGACGAGAGGTTAAAACGAACTGTAAAAGGATACGTTTACGAGGTGTTCATCATGCGCCGTTACCAGTTCCTTTATTCGGTCGAAATTGCGCAAGTAGTTGAGTTCCAGGAATGTTCTCGTTGGTTTGCCGTTTAATCGAGGCCGGCGATCGTACGGAACAATGAGATCGATCAACGGCGTCGATCAGGAGACAGGAGGGCCGCCGTAAAAGCTGTCCCAGAAGACCGCTGGCCTCCTTTAGACATTTCGTGTAAACCGAACGGTTAATTTTTGTTCTCGGCGCAGAGAGCGAGAGAGAAAGAGCAATGGAGAGCCGGAGAGCGAGAGAGGAGGGCAGAGAGAAACGGGCTCGCCGCGATTCTTAATCTATAGCAAAAATTACATGCAATTACCGCCGCCACCCAGCGCGCCGGCATCTGCGAGTCGAAGGTAGCGGTGCGGCGGCGGCGATCGCGTGATTTGCACGTCCATCCGCCTTCAGAATGTCGAAGCACACACGCCGCGCACGGTATCGTCAGCCAGAATATTGCGGCGTGTCACGTTTCCCCTTTCCACGTCACGGCACAGCGAAATAATAATACGCCTTTGAAGTACTTACATTCGAAATGATACATTGACTACGCTACAGCTTCATCCGACTACCTCCGTCTAAGATGCGACGCTTTCTTCCATCAACATCCACTTAATTATCGTTCTTAACCATTTATTCTGTAACCTCTATAAACAGTAACAACAATTTTAGAAGTCATGTTTCATTTCATCCTCCAAAATTCATCTTAACATCTTCATTTTCCATCAGCCTTTTATAACCACAGAGTTTCTTTACTGTGATTTTTAAATCCTGTGAACTGGTCATATACATACTGTTCAGACTTGAAGAAAATGGGTTATTATGAAGGGTCGTTTCAGTTCCTCCATCATCGATTCCTGCACCACGAGTCTCTCCGTAAATGCAATTCCTGCCGCGAATACAATAATTCATCCTTAACGCAGGGCTTTGCGTGAATTAAACAATTTTTTTCTCTTGGAGAAAGATAAAAACAGAGAGAGAGAGAGAGAGCACTGGTGCTGCTGCAGGAATTAGCATAAACGTGGAACGTTTCGATCCGACCGTGCATAAATTTATTAAACCCGCAGGATTTTTGTAAATGCAAAAACACGCGAGACTTTCCAGGTCGATCCTACATTCTCCGAAAACCGAGATACACTGTGATTTACTGTGGCGTTATCAGTGAAGCCACTTGCAATCAGAAATTAAACAATTGTGTACTTTATTAACATACAATAAAAGTGGATGCTGAATACATTATTATACGGACGGTAATCGTTAAAATGTGACCTCTCAGTCAGTAATTCTCCACGCTAATAAGTGCTTCCTCGAGAGCAGAACAACTGCATAATGCGAACAAGCGTTGAGCACAGTCCAGCGAATTTCTTGGTGGCGACGGCGAGCCATTAAATTGAAAAGTGAAAGTACCTACACAGATTTCAAATGCAAATGATTATTAAGTTAGAGTTGAAACGGCTACGCTTCTAATCGACCAGAGTCGGTTTAATTGACCCACATTCCCCGCGCGACACACAGCGCGCGCGCGCGACTGCGCGAGAGCGCTTTATTAGCGGCACATTAATTATCCGACGGGGAGGGAATATTTAAATATTTACATCGGGGCCCTGGCTCTATGTTCGTGTGCGCGCGGTGTGTGTGCCGACCGCCGAGACGGTTTTAAAAAATTGCCCACGACGCGATACGGTGTACCCACCACCCGCATGGACACCGTAAATCTTAAAAACGGTGCAATATCATGAAACGCTAATGAGGATACCATTGGGACATTTTATATTCATTTCGTGGAATTAGCCTTTCGGTTACTTGTTTCGGAAACTGGGGACGTGATGAATAGTCGGCCGCGATAATAAAATCTTTCGTGTCGAGTGCGCAGCGTAAATTTAAGTCCGCATTCACCGGCGGCCATGTTGCCGAAGGAAAAGTGTTCACGAGGACCTACAGGATACATACACAATTTCGCGGTGAGCTCGGAAACCGATGTCCTATACCGGGTGGCTCGCAACTAACAGTCTATTCTTGATAAACACTGTGCGAAGAGACGATTCTTTTCTGCGAAAGGCGTTTCACAGGTGTCGACCCGAATCGAACACGATGCCGTATAGAAACTATTATTTGCTGGTAGCGATTAGCCTGAATCGCGGCTAGAATTAACGGGATTAGCATAATAAGACGGTCGAAATGACGCGGTCGGGATCCGCTCGGATTGTTTCCGGAGGACAACGGTCGAGCCTCGGAACTCACCTGCCGTTCTTCTCGTCCATTATTTCGCGGTGAGGAGCGTTGAAACAACAAGGGCCCCTGTAGGCGAAGGGGGTCCGGGCTCTGGGGGGATCAAAAGGGACGAAAACCGGACGAAAGGTGGGAAGGAAATACGAGGAACGACGGAATGAAATAGCCGCGCAGTCCAGCGATGCAAACGTATTACGGTCTAGCTGGGGTTGCACGTGACAGGACCACTGGCCGGATAGATTTATATTTACAATGGACTTATATTTACAGCGCCGCGTGTACAAGGGTAATCTCGCTACCAGGACGAAACACTCCGTCCATCTAACTGGCGCGAGCTTTAACGCACTCGGTTGCATGCCATAACCAGATTAATCCCTCGGTCCTTTTGCCTAACCAATCAGCTGGGCCCCTTACATCTGCCACTCTCTTTTCTACCTTTCCATCTCTCTCTCTCTCTCTCTCTTTCCCACTTGATCGCTGCTGATTTCTACACGAGCCGTAAAGGTCGTGGTACACGCGCTTGTCCCCGGGGGACACGCGAGCCCCTGTGTCGCTCTCGATAGGAACAAATCCGTGGACAGGAAGCCATCAAACCGAGGAACGTGTTTGCGTGGAGAGAAGGCTGAACCGGGAGCCGCGGGGAACGCGACCATTGCGGTTTCGTCTAATGGATCGTTGAAAGCGAATCGACGGCCGAGTGGAAAAGGAATTAATCTGGGACCATTGTCCGAGAACCTCTGCACTCGAGCCTGTCCCTTCAACAATCCCGTGATTTTTCTTCGAGGGGCCTCTCTACCCTGACAGCTTGTGAAAATCGTTTTTCCATTTCTTTCGTCTTCTTCACTACTGAACTCGAATATCACGTTTCTGAAACACTATGGTAACACTGGAATTGCTCATTATACCCCCCGAAACAATATCCGAATGAATGAATATTTACATTTTACCAACTCCACCCTAGATATACATTCTAACTTGTTGAGACGCATGTGACAGCATGTGCATTAATGTATCAATTTTGGTTTGTCTAGTTAGTCACTGAATTATTCAATTTCGGACGGTTAAATCGCATTAAAGATAGTTAACCCAAATAAACAAACTTTCATCTACACTGAACCTCATAAAGAATTCCGATTCCTATGAACTTCCAGGGGCAAGAAAACGGCCAGGAGGAATTCCACCGGACGGAAAACGCAGGAAACACAGAGCTGCGTGTCCGCCTGCGGTCGGTAGTTTTACATGTCCTTTTTCTAACCGACATCGTGGAGGAATTTAATCAGCTGTGGCGGTGGTTTGTGCCGGTGGATACGGGGATCCGTCGACGTGGCCGGGCGCAGTTAGCCAAAGAAAGATAATTCTGTAAACCGGGTTAAGATGGCGTTTCGTTCTGAGGCGAAACGTTTCGAAGCCTCGAGGAAAATATGCCACAAAGGTGCCACAAAGATGCCACGAAGCCGCGGTTTCGCCGCTGCGAGCGTACACGGATCGCTCGGATATTTTTGGTCTTGGAACTCCTGCATACAAGAAAGCGAGTGTCGGTCGCAACGGAGAGATAGTGTTCAACGATCAACGAAAGAGAGGAGAGACAGAACGAGAGATAGATAGATAGAGATAGAGAGAGAGAGAGAGAGAGAGAGAGAGAGAGAGAAAGAGAGAGAGAGAGATCGACGAACGGAATTATTGACTGTGTTCGTCCACGCGAGTGCGCAGACTTTAAAGCCATTTGCGGATTTGCGAACTTTAAACGCAGTCCAAATGTTGGTGGCGTGGAATCAGGTCAGTATTCTCACTAATTTAATAATCCGTTGTTTCAACTCTGGTAATTTGATCAAATGAAAGGATTTCATAAATATGAACGTTATTAACTTCTCTGAAGTTGGACTAAAATACTATTTTTTCACTGTGCACATTTAGCCACTAAAGTAATTATAAACATGTAGTAAATATAAATTTCATTCTGCTTTGCCCAATAAGGGATGATCACCGGTAAGAAATTTTTATTATTGAAGCTATAAAAGAAATCGTTCGGCAAGCTACTAAATCCACGTTACGAAAATAATTTCGTTGAAGATACAATTAAGACGGTACCATTAACGATTTCGGTGCAGCGAAACGGCCAGCTTTTGGGGAATAAAAGTTTTATTGGCAGATAATAATTATCAACTACCTGAATTGGCTCATGATTTATAAATAATCGTTAAAAAGGAGCTGTTATAAAAATTTAGTACAGGGGTATACCATTCTCCAGTTTCCGGAAAGCGGAACTGCAATTAACGGTAGGAGGTATTAAGAGATCAAATCGTAGCGGGATCGCGAATAAAAGAAAAGTAATTAGCGCGGACCCACTTCGATATACCGGCAGTGTGTGTGCGTTTAATACAACCGAGAAGGGACATGATCGCGATTACCCGCTCTTTGGACACTCGGGAGGGCCATTCGGACTGGGCCGGCAGAACACACACGCATTATATGCCTCTACATATATGTATATATATATATATATATATATATATATGTATTTCTCCTTCATTTCTTTTTTCTCCTTATTTTTATCGTATACGCGGCGCGTACAGGATTCCTGTGTATACGCCATAAGGGGAGGTGTGACGTCGGCCGCACCACGAAAATTTATCAGCCGATTCAATGCCGCGGCGTTACTCGCGCTAATTTATATACACTCGCCGAAACCACAAACCGCCAGTGGTACTCCTGCCTGGGTCCTCCCTTCGAAGGGCCTCGGCCTTTCGGCCTTAGTATTGAAACCTCTGCCTTTGGGACTGACGATGAACCGCTGGGCTGCTTCGAAAACGAATTAAAAAATGTATAAGGCGTGGGACTTTTCCGTATACTGTGTACAATTATTTACCGAATATTTTTGCGAAGAGGAGCAAAACTCAAGTGTTGATAGAAATTGCAGAACCGTGACATGATGTGTGTAACACATCATTTCCTCACATCCAGTACACCGGAACGTAAAAGATCTCTCCGCAATATTGTACATGCTTTTCTCCGGGTGAAATAATGAAAGTCACGTTTGATCGGGAGGTATGCTTAATCTTTTTCATAGGCGAATATCTCGGGATCCCGGAATGATCGCCGCAGGATGATGGGGGGACAGAAGGGAGCAGAGAAGCGAGTTCCCCAGCCCCCGGGAATTAATGTACATTTCGTCGAAGACGCCCGGCCAGGGAAACGTATGCGGCCATGGGGGGATTAAATCATTTTCTAACCGCGCGACGGCTGCAATTTACAATGCTTTCAGTGATTTTACGACTGTCCGCTTCCTCCTGCGATTGCTTTCTTCATTAACAATGTACGCGACGGGGTTCGTCTTTCCGCTATATTGAATTACGCCCGTTGACGGCGGACACCACGCGCCGCTCCTTCGAAACGAACGATGTCGGTGCGACTATTATGAAATATCTTCCCTTTGATGGAAGCAACAGATTCCATTCAATTATGAAAAATTCAATTTACGCTGCATCGATTCCGAAGTATTCCGCCGAGACTACCTCGTCGCCAGACACGATTATAAAAATTAATAACTGAAAGCGCCGTGAAAGATTCTCTTTCACTGACTATAAAATTCCTTGCAGTATACATAAAACTGTACGGGATATATTATGGTAAATATACCCGTCATTTCGAACATTGTCGAATCGATGACTAGTAAAGAAATCATCTAAACGAATCGGTAATAAAACAAGAGTAACTTAATTGACTTGACGCGATAACATGGTCGTGCACAGCGCTACCGGGATGTATGAAAATTCTTCTGCTTAAGACGTTCGGCAATAAATTCGGCAAGCGTGTAATCCGCTCCAGAATCCTACCGTTCGTTAACCGTGTTCATTACAAGCTTAGCACGGCATTCAAATGGAATTGATGGGAATCGTTCGATGTTAAACGAATGATCCGGCGAAAAACCGAGCAAAACGAAAGATAACGCCGGATTATAAGTTGACGATAAAAGGTGGCTGCGATGAAATACGTCGCGGCAAGGTGCCACGGTTTTTCAGCACCGTCGGTTAATGCACATTTCATCGAAGAAGCCCGCCCGGCAAATTAATACGCCGGGGAGAGGGTTAAATCATGCTTCACCTCGTGTCGCATCCGTGATTTACAAGCCGTTTAATGGTTTTACGACTGTCCACCTGGGTTTCGATTGCTTCCTTCATTAATAACCGCCGCTTTCGGTTCTGCGACCCATAAATCTTGCCCTTTGGCCCGAGAAAAATATGTCGTTCCATAGCAAAATTCTACCAAACACAAGCTCCGCTTTGTTGCAACGAATACACTCCGAATTTCAGAGATCAGTCGCTCGTTGTCTGCATTTCGCGAACTTCAGCTAACTGTCGATAACATACTACTGTAGCCACTGTTTGGAGTTCGTGCGCGATTGCTTTCCACTAATTTAATCGCGAGCGTCTGAACATATTTCGCGGATAAATGTTCCTGTTGTGTCGGTAATTTTTTTGCCAATAACAGGGTTGTAACATAAATATATTTCTAAGTACACTCAAATTTCGAAATGAAGTCTCTATTCAATTTATTTTTTAATAGCGTTACTAACAAAAAATTCTGATAATCATCTACTAGTAGCGTTCGTAGCTGCTCGAAATATGCTGCTTCAATAAATTACTTTAAAAAATAGGTGGTGGAACAGACTCTCGTACAATGGAAAAAAAAAAAAAATTTGTTGAAAAGCACGTTATTTACTTGGTCAGGCAGGTCGCACGACTCTTCCTCATCGCGAATGAATTCCGGATCGCGCAATTATAGTTCCGATGCGTCGTGTGTCCCATAACAACGGACTTTCCAGGAAAAAACTGGACGGTCCACCCCTTGGATCGATCGTCGAAGTAGCTCACGGGCGCATGGTTTTTTGCCTTGAAACGGTAATTGTTGACGAGAGTCGGTCCCCCAGGGGGCGGAAGCGACGTTAAAAGCGAAAACACACAGAGGTAAATTAATTTACGGCGTGCCGAGCGTCGCGACGCGTCGCGGCCTGTTCTTGCCATTCTCGCAATTAGTATCGAGGGCTGGCGTTCGTGTGTGTCGTTCCACTAATCCACGAATAATAAATGCGGCCCGAGAAGCTTTCGTCACGCTTACAGCTCGGTTCTCAACGGGAGAGGGGCGAAGAAACTAGCGTGAAATGAAAACACATCGTTGGGTTTCGAGTGATTCTTCTTTTTGGGGGTAGGAACCATAACTGGCAACGGCTCTCGTCTTTTCGTGAGCGGCGAGGGGTCACGGGAATTGTTCTGGGCTCGGGGGAAACAAACGAGAAAGAAGGGGGAACGCGTTCGTATTAATCTTTGAAAATTCGGCTAGTATGTTGCTTGCAGATTACAAATAAACAATTTCGAGGTAAAAAGTACTTGTTTCTGGTACTTAAAAATTATTTTTAGATCTGTAAATTCTACCTGTAAATAGTTTACCACACTTGTTAAGCTGTTTGTCGAACACGTCGCGAACATCGTCGAAGCAAAGATTGATCCGGATCGATTTTTCTTGATCAAGAGAGCCCGACGGACGGGTGAGTGTATTTACTAAAATTCATTAGACAACGTCGTCGCGTTCTTTTTTTCGAGGATGCAGGCTCCTTCGTGGCGGCGAGATTTATTCACCGGATCGACGATGAAAGAACGATAAATAGTTAGGAAGGAGAGCCTGCCAAGTTTCATCTATCGCGTATTGTGAAACCGTTTAATGAACGTAACGGATGCACACACGGGGCCGTGGCCGTAGTTAATTTTGATTCGGCGAGGTGCCGTGGAAAGACGAGGAATCCGGCCGCGGCGGCGGCGGCGGCGGCGGCGGTCGAATGAAAAATTACCTGACGTCACGGTTTTCAAATTTCCGCCCGCGGTACATCAATAAAGACGCTGACGATTATTAAGCGGCCGCGCGCCCCCGTGCTTGTTACGGGGCATTGTTTCTTCCCCCCGGTATTGTGGCTCCGTCGATGGAGAAAGTGAAACACCGGCTGTGTTCGACTTAATGACACGACGAGCCTGTGTGGAGGAAAGTCCGTGTGCGAGCTACACCTGAAAATCGTGCTTAGGTTCGGGCTCGCTGGTTACAGACACGTACCAACGATGCTTTTAAGTCAGTCGTGATTAATCTACAGAGGAAAGGCATCGATCCCGCTTTCTGCCCTCGGATTTCGACCCGCAAACGTTTCCTCGAATGCGTTCCATTGTCGGAAATTAAACAAAAGGACTTACCGAAGAATTAATCCCTAACCACCTCGTAAAATCGTTGAATTACGCAGAGTTGTCCTAATACAAAATTGATGTACCACCACAATATGAAACGCTACGATAGCAGATGGTTCTATTGATATTTACGTAACACCTTTATAAAATTTTATATTTTTCTCAGATACCGAACGTTTCCGCGAATTTCTAAAATGTTCAGACAGCGAGGACTATAATTTTAGAAGATCAACGTCGGCAATCAGCGAAACGATCACAACGTGCTCCTCGATCGCCCACCAGGCGAAAGAATGATCGGACTCGATCTCCGCTCGGGCAAAGAGAAAAACGTAATCGATCACATCGCGCAAAGAACAGGCCGTTATGGCAACGTTAGCCACGTTTAATATCTATCATTTTGTATATTGATCGTTGCTTTTCACGAGGTGGGCAACGCGCTATCCTGCCGCGACGACAATGCGTGTACCACGGTGCAACGCATGCACTGGGTGTCCTGCAAGCAACGAGATCAGAATTCATTCTACTTTATTTCTACTGTCGCTAAATAAATAATCACGGAGAGAAGGCACTGAATGAATTGATACACGTAATATATCATAGCTATATATCTTCAACATTGACTACATCGTCACTACTTAATATCTCGTATGTTGTATTGGTAGGATTAAAAACATTGTTGCCACAATACAAGATGAAACAACACAGTAAGAGCAACAACTCGAACTACGAAGACAAGGAACATCTGTAGATAGAAAACCGCGAAAGTTGTCGATCCACAACAGTTTCTAGGTTATGCCTGACGAAGATTAAGTCGACAAAACACGTCGAAGAATTTCACCTCCTTAGATTTCGTTTCACAACGCGATACAATGTTTCTTGTTCGATGATCGCGGCGGGGGTTTCGTGTCGAGAGATTCATAGCTCAGTCATTAATTATCATCGTCTACATTCGTGCCACGACTATCCGCATCGGTAAGCATTCTATTAACGGTATTTCCATAATATTCTATCACTGTACCTGAAGTTCAAGGTTCGTTGCGATTTCACGGACACCCAGTAGAGGGGCCCCACTTTCCTCGCGCACGCGAGAGACAGAGAGCACGCTGTAGGGTTGGGGACAGAGTTTCGGGCCCGACTACAAATCTATAGATCGGTTGGTAGCCGGCGCAAGTAAGCATTCTAAAACATAATGTCAGTAATTAATTGTCTGCCAAGAAATGATGCGGCTATCTCACGCGACCGATACGAGAGAGGCCCTCTCTCGCTCTTTCTCTCTGCGTTTCTGTCGGTTTTTTCTTTTTCAACCGTGTCTCCCAACCTTCTTTGAGCCCTCTACCCATCTCTCCTTCCAGGACTGTCCGTCCTGTAGGTCCTTTTGTCCGGACCTCTCTCGCATCGGCCGGTCCCACCTTTCGATCTCGTTCGTTCGTTTCTTTCTTTCGATCGGCCCCGGACTAGTAATGCATTTAAACAATCTCTTTATCTCCGATTCGACACTCCGGGCGACACGGCCGCTCGTAATAATGAGAGGAAAACATTCCCAGCGCCGCGCCGCGAGAACGTGTCAGGTGGATTTTTATCCCGTAACCGCTGGCGAGCTTCGCTGTTTCACTCGCGTTTCGACACGCGCGACGAACGAGTACTGCGATTAGGCTGCTCCGAAATATCCGCACTAACCACCGTCTAGAAAGTGGAAAATTTAAATTATGTCTGCACGTGATTCGTGTCGCGAACTGCTTGATCAAGCAATGAACGGAATCATCCGATTAACACGTTCTTAGAATACTGAATGTCTACAAACCTTTTGAGAGGAATAGAAGACGGGAAAACGTCAGAAGTAAGTAATTCCAGCAGGACACAGCTTATAATCGAAAGCCCAACAGTAAAAACTGTAGGCTGTTTAGGAGATTGATGAACATCAGTGGACACCTGTCATCCCTGGATTTTCATTTACTAACCGAGAGATTGCATTATGTTCGAGGATTTCTTGCTAGGGCTGGTTATCGACACCAGGCCCTGAATCCAGGGTCCCTGGATCGAACACTCAACGACCCGGTTTTAAAAATTTTTGATCGATCGGGGGTCCTCGCGGACGTCCTGGGCCCGTTTCGTTCACCCGGTGGGTCTATGCATTCCATTCCGCGGCGGTACACGCTCCCCGGCCGGGGCCCGTACAATAACTTTACCCAGCCATTGTACAATTTGATAATCATTTTGCCGTTGAAGTCACCCGTTCATTAGCATATTTAATTATGAATATTTAAGATTTTTGGCCCAGCGGGACGCGGCGTCCTAACCGAGAGCCGTTCCCCCGGCGTATTAAAATAAAGCCTGCATGGTGCATGAGGCTCCGTCGTAAATTTTGTCGGACACACAAGGACTGGTTGTTGCTCCGATCTTGCAGCAAAAGACGAGTAAAAAGGTATCTGGAAGACAGGCATACGATACGTATTGCCACTAGCGGCGTAACACGAGGAAAAAAAATCGCAGTCGGAGCCCACCTCTACACGTATACGCACGCTGCGTGCCACGCCAAACCGAGTCGAGCGGATTCGAGCTGACCGCGTACGCGACGCTATCATATTTGCGTTTCATGAAAGGAAGACTTCTTTGGCCCTTCGCTACGTTCTTTCACAGATCCCTGACATATCTGAGCACTATCTGCGATTTGAAATTTTTATTTGCAATATGTCTTCAATTTAAGAAAACAACAGTTTTCAAATTTAATTCTTTTCGACCTGAAGGGACATGTATGTTCCCACACTTTTTCAAGTGAATTTTTCAACTTTTTGTTCCGTTTTTGAATTTCACAGATGCGTTTTAATTTTCACAAAGATTTTAATACTCTTGTACATTTTTTGTACTTTAATCATGATGAATATACACGTCGTGCACAACTTTTATAAAGTTGCTTCTATTGATCCTACACAGCTAAATCTTGAATTGTGTCACAGTACGATATAAAAATCTCGTGTACTTTTTTCTGTAGACTGTAGAATCGAACTATCTATCTTGCGAAAGCTGGTGAAAACCAATTCGATTGTTTATTAAAAATAAAGGTGATCCCAAAATAGGGAAATATCGAGTCCAAACGATTTTTAACACGATTTATGGCGAGCGCAGGCACGATTTTTTTTTAATGTTCCAACTACCAGCTTTTGCGATGTAAATTATTTGTTTGATCACTTTTTACCTATAAATCGATACATGAAAAATATATTCTTTTCAACGCTGGGAATAGCTTTTCCCATTGTTACAAGTGTTCCAATCTTTTCGGCTCTACTTTGAATTGAGCAACAAAAAAGTACATCGCTGAAAAAAAAAAATAGTCAGATTTCGTATAATGTTCAAATTGAAATGGATCCAACACTATCCAATTCAGTAGAAGTTGCGTTATAATTTCAGCAACAAAAAGAAAGAATCGACTTTTTAAACCTGAAAAACGTATGCCCTTGGTAGAAAAGGTGTGGAGATATTAATTGTGAAGCAGGCTCGCTCGAAAGTTTCTTCCGGTGGATTTACAGGAGCAGGTCCGAAAAAATTTCGTTGTTTTTTGTTTATCACGGCTATTGTTCTGCAGTGGTCCCGGCATCGACGTCCATCGAGAAGAACAGAATCCGAGCGACGTTGTTCAGAGAGACGTCGCTTGATTTCTGAAGCGGGTTTCTTGCTCGGCTGTTTTCTCCGTTTCGTTGCCCACGCATTATAATAGCGGCACTTTAAAAGGGAAAACGATGAATAAGGTGTATATAGAGGCTCCTAGCACCTGCGGTCCATTATAATGAGAGGGTCTGGACGCCTGCTTCTTTAAATAATACGTAATGGGCCCTAATAATTAGTCGGTGGAACATCGCCGGGGTGTGTAAAACTAATGCTGGCCGAACGACTGCCGAGCCCGAAATCATTTACATGACCGGCCATTTATACTCTTTTTTCGTCGCTTTTTAATTGCCTCGCCCCGCTCCCCGCTAGACCCACGTGTTTGATCCCGCGAGCTGTTAGTATCGTTCCGATCATCGGTCGATCGATCATCGATGCTCGGATCTTATTTCAGAAAATGTTTGCTAATAAGATATTAGCATTGTATGCGAAGGAATTCGTGATCGATCGAAATCGTCCGCGAGGAATTTCTTTCATTTGTGCTCTACTTGAACAGTCGAGCGGGCTCTCGCTCCTCCGTGTAATTAATCTCGAAAGCGTCTTGGAATTTTTCGAATCCCGCAGGACCAAGGGCTGTACCAGCACAAAGGTAGAAAAGAAATTCCACCGGCTTTCTCCGACTTCCATATTCCGCTTGCTTCACGATGCTGATTTCATCGTGACCTCTCCGGCGAAAGCTGCCGAGTTTCTCAGTCGCATTTCGCACTTCAATTATTTTATTGGGTGTACAAAATAATTCGTGGCACTCACAATTAATTGTAATTTTATTTGAAATCCAGATCTTCTATCGGAGAATTATCTTCTGAATTTAGATGGCGACAGTGAGTACATAGTTATAATATTTCGCGTGTTACTAAAGAACAGATATATTTCAGACGGACTCGCGGACAAAAGCGCACATAATCGATTTTAATAAAATTGGAGGGTGCGCTATCATTTTGTAACGCAGTGTATAAAGTCCTCTAATTATTTTCAGTGCCATAGAGACAAGTTAAGGGGCGATTCGGTGAAATTTAATATGCCAATATAAACGAAGATTCGGGGGAGGACAAGGGCCCGGAGTTATGAATGCCCGTGGCGAATCCTGTTGCCCTTGCTCTGTCCCCACCTACGAGTCACTTTCGCCGTTCGCGAAATTAAAGATCGCTTTTTACTGTAATTATGGCAGAATCGCGTCTTCGGAACAGGTCGCTGCGGGGCGCCAACTTAGTGCAGCAGTTAAATAAATATCGCCATAGGCGCCCCATTCGTTTCTTCGGAAGAGGCGCGACGGTGGAGGACCCGCTCGCAGGATTAACGCTTTCTGACCATTGTATCCTTTCTCGTAAACGTCACGGCGTAACGATCCTCCGTATCCTCCCGCGGCCGACCTGTGTTCACGGGTGCGCGTTACGCACCCTATAAAATCCAATTGAATTTACCGCATTGTCGGCGGTTCAATCAATAACCACGCTACTAAAGTAAAACACCCCGCGACGGCACTCTTGCGAGAGGTTTTACTCGTATTTCACGCGAGTCCTTCGAATATCTAGTCGATCTATCGTCCAAGTTTTTTTTTTTATTATAGAACATCTCATATGAGATTTATTTCAACATAATTGAAATACCGAAAGCAATACATACAATACAGAGAAAATAAAAATTTACAAAACAGAATATGATGAAAAGGTACATCGTCCAAGTTGTATCTGAAATTATTCTCCTCATTTTTAGATCACTGACAAATGAGAAAAATTATGAGAAATGAAAACATTCAAAACTTATTTTGTAACCAAAAGTCGACGTTTGTATTATGCATAAAACGTGATCTATAATGTATAAAAAAAAAATGTATTGGATATATAAAAATGTTCCAGTATCAGAAGGGCTGAAAACTGTCAAGTAAAGGGCCAACAAATCTTTTTCGGCTTTCCCACAACGAATGCAGTTCTCACAGAAAGGTGCATAGGTGCATAAACTTGCGTTCTCTTGCTATAGCCGCAAAAATCGAGCCCGGGGCAATTAATCCCGACAACGGGGCCATTGTACCGCGTGACACTCGTATATCGTCGATACCTCGGAATCATCGGCGCGTAATCCTGACAAAAGTTTGTTTGCAGGCTGCTCGTGTAACATGTTAATGCAGACGCGTCTGGCCGACACCGGGCTTCCCAGTAATGACAATCCAGATAATAAATCAAGGGGGTCCGGCAGGGTTGACGGTGGGTCCAGGGGTTGGTGCACAGGAGGGTGCAATATGCGGGTTTCGAGAGATCCGCGCTAACAAATGTCTCTATTCGGCCGCGACGTGTTCCCATACACGGTGGTCCTCGAAGAGCCGTAAAAGTCACGGCTTGGGGTAGTTCCTTGCTGCACATGCTGTTAACTATCCGTGCGCGATTATGCTACCGAGACGGAGCCAACCCTCGCGAGCGATTATCGCGTCAGCAGTGAGATATGGCAGTATTATACTCTTCAGCGACTGTTGTGACGTTTGCGATTTTCGGTGAAATTGAACATTTAAAATGATTTTATAGTACGATTGATTTTCAAAAACAGAAACATCGTCATATTACTATGCAGTGACTCCCACTAATATTCGGACACTCTTAAAAAGACGATAACTTTCTTAATATTGTACTATACGATCTGAACATTTTGGGAAGCTAGAGCAATTATTTTGCTACAATATGTGGAAAACAAATTTTGTCAAAAATTTGAATTGATCGGAATGCAGCAAACTAATTGCTCTAGCTTCCCAAAAAAAGTTCAAATCGTATAGTACAATATTAAAAACGTTATCGTCTTTTTAAGAGTGTCGGAATATTAGTGGGAGTCACTGTACTTGAACCTGGTTTGCGGATAGTTGAATAAATTTCTGTAAAATCAGTGCCGTAGCTTCAGTATTCGCAAATCCAGAAATTAGAAATAGATCGTGACGGTCTCTCGGGTAGAAAATAAACCCATCCACGACACACGTAACCTGTCGCAGTCGACTAAGATGTTATTAAAAAAGTAAGTTTATGTACCTTGTTTATGTACACTGTTGAACCTACCTCCGAGAATTCGCTGATAGCGCACCGTGATATCTTGTTGTCCAGGCGAGTACGTCTTAATAAAGTAGCACAGGGTGGAGTTAGCTCTGTTCGAGTACCGTTCGGAGGGCTATCGAAGTTCGTCCTTGATCATTTGCATAAGAGATATCTCTAATCTTCGTCGGTTGTCCGGTCTTTCCGATTCCTGATTCGGTTGGCCGGCACGTGCGATCGGAATGTCCGCGAGACTCGAGGAATGCTGCGGCGAAAAATTCGCTGGTTTTTTGCCGAGCAGCGGGAACACATGTTCCGTTGGTAGAAATTAATTGCTAATGGTGCGCGTCGTACAAATGAGAACGGACAGGCGCAACATTGTTGAACGTATTCCCAAGTGTCCGAAGAGATTCTCCGGTTTTCTCTCTCGCTTACTCCCGAACTGCGAGGAGCCAGCTTAATCCTCGGGTCTGATCCCGAGGAACCGGTTGTCCCTCTTATCTCGACGTATTTGAATAACTTTCGGACAATAATTTCTGCTTTGCGTACATAAAATATCAACTTAGTGCGAGGGAAGCCGGTACAAAGCCGCGTCGGCGAGTAATGATTCTCTGGGAGCCGCTTTTAAGTGGACACAATCCAGCTCGGGGGAGAACCATCGGGTATCATCGAAAAACCGGACGAGCGTGTAAATGCGTTTCGAGAACCGGAGGAATTAAGATAAAACGGCCGCGTCAGGACGACCGTGCTTGTCAACCGGTGAAACACAGGCAAGTTGCCCCAAAAACGAATCAAATGCTTTTGTATGTAGGTGGAATTGTCGAGTACGAGTGGGACGGTCTGGCCAATGAGTCTCCGAACTTCCAAAACGTGTTCCGAACCTAGCTATCAGATGCTTTCCAAGGAAGAAACTCCTTTTTCTTTTTAACAAAGACATCGACTTTTCAGAATGTATTAACTCCTCAGAGACGACACGCAATCGAAGGATTCTTTCTGCTTGATTAAGGTTCCACAATGTTGCAGAATCTGTTGATGATTCAGACTTTTTGATATTCTACTTTTTCCAAACTGTTTAGCCAATCTTTAATCCAACATGCAACATGAACAGAGATATAACCTAATACATTTCGACTGCTCGTTACTTTAACGAGCGTATTTTACGCTTAACAACTTTGTAACCGAGCCGTCGGGCCGTCTTCGTAGTATTTATTAAACAACAGGCAGACTAACCGATTCCGGCGGATCCAACGGGAAATAAGTAGGACTTACAACGGGCGAAAAATCCAAGACATTATGGCAGAGCAAGGAAGATGATCTTCTTAAGGTGGACGGCCGTAGGGGTGGTTGAGAAATGGAGTATTAAAGGCTGCGTCGAAAGCACGTATCCACCGCAAAAGATTACGCTCGTTTGATCGTCGGAGCTTTCGGCGTGGCTGTTCTAGAACGTAATAATTTGGCCAGCAGGCGAAGGAGCGCTAAATATTCATGGGTTCTTTTTTTCCGTATGAATTTTTCATACGACACTTTTCTCAACGGCTAGCACAAAAACTGCCACCCCCGGCAAGTTACTTGTCCGTTCGATCGTTAATACGATCGGATGGCCGCGTTTCTTTACACGCGAGGTCGCTGGATTAATTTCGCGGGATCGAAGACCGATCTAAAAATCGCACGATTGCGATCCGAGGCGAGTCGAGCCAAGGCGAAGAGGGAGAGCGTTGCTGCTCGCGTGAAAATTGGAGCGGGCTAATCGCGCGCGACGCCGCGAAAGTCGCCGTTAATCGAGCGGCGTATACGAGAAGCTTTAAAGGGCCGACACGATAAAGGTAATCGGCACTCTCGGCTAATGTAAGTGGCGATTTAGCGCGCGGAATCGATGGAAATTAAAATACATCGGTTAAACGGCCGGCCGGCTGCTCCGGGACCAAATTGTCGTTTAAGTATAGTCCGCGCGCGCCTCTCGTTTCATCGTGTGCCACGGTTATCGAGAAACACGCTACCCGATTCCGACCAATAATTTAACCGGGCTAATTCGATTCGCTGTTGAACGCACGGTCGATCTTCGATTGCAATTTCTGCTCGGGACAGGGAACAAGAATTCAATTGGAACTTGTACACAGGATAGCCGGTCGACGTATCTTCCCGTCTGCGTTACAGCTGTAAAATTCGACCGATCTCGAAGTAATTATCATCGTGACCTCAATAATTTTTCGATTCCGAC
Source organism: Lasioglossum morio (assembly GCA_916610235.2). Classification (NCBI taxonomy): domain Eukaryota; kingdom Metazoa; phylum Arthropoda; class Insecta; order Hymenoptera; family Halictidae; genus Lasioglossum; species Lasioglossum morio. The sequence goes on along the minus strand of OU744323.1, from coordinate 17,998,990 downwards.
TTCTGACAAATTAATTTCCAACAAATCACGTACAAAATATTGTTCCTATGATTTCAAATGAACAAGATATTTTACAGATTGCCTCCGAAGCTGGATCCCCTGCACAATCATCTAAACCACGATCAAGTAAAAATGAAAGGAGCAGTTATAGTATCCAGATTTCAACGAGATACAGAAGATGTCATTTTTACGATAAGATAAACAACAGACCAATCACATTAGGAGGATCTAAGGACATTGTTAGACCCTCTTCACCTTGTGAAGAATGTTAGGGGAGGAAATAAATTTTGATTTGGCTCCCATTCCTCGCGAGCAAAACATTTTTCTTTCGCGCAATAGGTCCGTGGGCTAATAATGATATACTGTTTACGGTGCGCAGAATTAAAAGATGGTTGTAAGAACGCGAATAGAATGCAATACGACGGGAACGAACATGGCGATGGGATCCGAGTCCGTGTAGAACCGTGGGGCTGGCTCCGTTACAAACTGGTGCTCCGGCTACTTGCCGTGTATTAACGTTCCATCATGCTACCGGCGTTACCGGCGTGACTCTGCGTTCCAACGTAAATCATCGGCGAGCGCCAGGATCATCAACCGCCGGACCGGTCACTGTACACGAGGGGAGAGGGTAGAACACAATCATCGACGTTGATCGGATTTTTTGCTAGGGACCCCTCTGCGCCGCGATTTTTGTGCGAAATTTCTGATTGGATCGCGTCGATTACGATCCTGTGCACGCGTTTCAATGACTAATTCGCTTTTGTATCTACGATAGCGACGTATTAATTGCCCTGTCGTTGTTTTATTGGACCGCTAGCGCGCGGCTCACCGTCGAAAAATTACCAGTCGCGATTATTCGAGCGAGCATACAGACTGCCGGAACCGTTGCTTGCTGGATATTGTTGTCGAACGGCCGCAAATGAACTCCGTTACGGGATTAATTTAATGGCAGAGATGCAAATCGCTCGCTCGACGATTAAATAATACAACTGGAAGATCCGGAATTGAAATTTAATCGATTCTATGGGTTCAGGGGTAAATACTGTTTTTCCTTTGAAGTTTTAGAATACCGTTCGACTATTTACCATAGAATTTCGGAGATGTATACATGATTTTGAGCGATCGATTTTGCACAGAACTCGAGGAGAGCTTTCGGCTTGCTTCCGAGTACGTTTGAATTACACTATTCTACGTAATAGCGAGCCCTGTCTCGCTGCTCGACAATTTGGACGTCTTTCAATCGGACGGTATTAAATCCGGGACTCCATCTATCTGAGACAATTAGTTCGTACAACGGGATCGTTCGTGTAATGAGACCTGGCCGATTGTTCCTAGTAATTATAGTTCTTCGCTTCAATAACTGTATGTGTTTAAATTATGTTCTTTATTACAAACAACTCAAGACTGTGCTGATCTCATAAAAAAAAACGATCAACATTTCTAGGATTGAAGATATAATATAAGGAATTCTTCCGGGGACCTTTCTTATCTGAAATCGGTTATGGGATCCCATAACCGGGCCCAAAAGATTCAAACGTCCTCTTTCTTCGTGATAGAGGGTCTCAAAGACGGTAATGCCATTCCAGAAAGCTGAGAACAGTGTTACCACGGAAAAATTCATTGTAACAATTTTCGTTCACGATTTTCCTTAGCAGATACGGATTACAGAGAACCTGATGATCGGATTTAGGAGATTCGGACGTCCTCTTTGTCTCCGACACGGTGATCCAAACACGGTAGCCGTTTATCTATCGCGGCGCGGTGTGAAACGCACCGGTGCAAACGCAATGAAAGGCTTATTGCTTAACCGCGCTAAGCCATCCTGTAAACGTGACCTGATTAACAAGCGATTCGACGTCATAGACCATGCACAGCTGAATGGGCACGCTGAGGTTCGAGAGATCGAATCGGTGCACACCGGGCCCTGAATCGTTGCACACGTGGGCGCACGCTCGAAAATTCTCATCGTTGGGTAATTAAACGCTTGTAGTCCCAGCGCCGAGCGACAATGAAGACGCGGCTGGTCCCGGGCGACACAATCAACGTTTTGCGCCTCTCGCGATCAACAATGACGGTTTAATATAGAAAACGTCCCGTTCGCGCCTGTCCTGCGTTCATCAATTTTCGGCGGCGGACAACCACGGCAACACGCTCTCAAGAATGACGCGGACGGGAATGAATGCGCGCGAGTCGCGTGGGCGGTTCGCTGTCCCGCTCTCCGATTCCTTTTTACGAGTTGACTTACACTCGCGGGGATATCATCTGAAGCTATCGATCATCGATACCAGATTCAATTACCCTATTGTATTCCCAAGCCACAGCCTCGAGTGTGTCTTACTCGACCGTCGGGATTGCTCAAGCACTTTCACAATGGAACGGACGGAATGCCGCGTGATTAATCAAAGACTATCGAAATGCATCGGTTTAATTAATGCGCTCGCGTGTTCCGGACCCCGTCACTTAAATGGGACAGCTCGTGTAACCCGCTCAAAATCAAACAATATCTCGGGAATATTCTGGATTGGATCTACACCTTGTCTCTTTGAAACTTTCACGGAATATTGTTGCATATTTTTCAACCGGTTGCATAAACTATCATTTTAACACTTTACCGACCGGAAGCCTATTAATAGGATTTTCAATAATTCTGCTGTACCAAAAAAAAAGCATAGAAGTTTTCTTTGACATTGCAAACTTAAATGAAACCATTAGACGACGTTATTGAGGGTGACTTAGTTCATACTAAATGCTAAATGAAAATTTAGCCATGTACGATACATTTTTCAAAAATATGCAATAATCATCGGTCGGTAATGTGTTAATAGAGCATGTAAATTACTTTTGATTCTATCCTATATAAGTGACTAAATGCTTAACGCCATTGCTACCTAGATACATTATTCATGCAAGAAAATATGCTTGATTATGCAAAGATAGAGGTTCGAATTTTTGAAACAGTTACATGAACTGCTCTTCTTAATGCTTCCACCTACGATTTCAGCTCGCAGCCAACTGAAAGCTAGAGCGTCGCTGTCACAGAATCAGTTCGATGATGGATGCCGAGTGTAAATTTTCATTCGGTCTGCTCTTTACGGCGTTTAGCAATCGAAGCTCAGACCCCCGATATGTTAGACATCACGGTACAGATTAGCATGACACATTGCTCTCGTGTGTGTCCATACTTTCCCTCTCCCAATCGTTGTGCAAGGGTAACAGCGAACGGAAACGCGCAAACGATACACGATCAAACAGAGGGACAAGGTGAATGGCAGCCGTTGCAACACTGGAAACCAGTCGAATCACAAACATACATCGACTCCTTTGTGTCTGCGCCCTACGCTCTAATTCGTAACCATAAAAACGGCGTCGGCATCAGCTGTTAAATGAAGGATAACGCTGCCGCTGTTTCTTAAAGGGGTACGGTTGAACATTATACCAACGATACCGTATGATGACTGTAATCAATCGTTCCTTAAATTACTTTTCAGCTGAATTGCTTCGGTTCGATGTAATGAACATGTTTCTCGCTGTTTCTCGTTCTTCGAGGACATATCTATTATAGGAGATTTATTTATAATTTATATGGTTGTTTATTCATTAACGGTTCGTTACATAATGCAATTCGTTAAAGACTGTTATTTTACAGTCGAATATCGGTTGTTAATAGCAAATCGATCGTCGGTTCGCAATGACGACCAGCAGCAGAGGATCAGCTGGTCACCGACGATCAATTGACACCAACACATTAAAATATTTAAATAGATACCTACGCTATGTAAAAATACGAGACGATTATTTACCTGCCAGAAGAATATCTAATTTTCTGATGATGCGTCACTGTTATCCAATGCTACAGTCGCCTGCCTACAAATACGGACAGTAGGAATTTTTGAGAGACATTTCGAGTCCGAGTAGTTCAAAACGCCGACCACCGCTACCCCGGATATTAACCTTGATCTTAATCGCGGGACACGTCGGACCCGGTTGTCGAAACGACGCTGTTGACCCTAATTCTGTCTGTAATCCTTTCACGGCTCCGTTTGGACGCGCCGCGGACATAAATCGTCGGCGGAAAACCGAGCGGTGGCTGGGCCGAGTCTTAAACGACGCGGATCGTTTCTAAGATGATAAATACCAGCTGATAAATTTCCATCTGGTGTGATTCACGTGTTTTAGCGTGATACACGAGCGACTCTGTCGGGGTAGACGTGAATACATAGTATTTAACGCGGTGCGTTCTCGTTTGAATTGAGCAATGCAGGGAGAAAGGTGAACGCAAATGAGATCCCTCGAGTCCTAATCTCCGATCGATTCTGATTGGAGGAAATGAGATGGCTGAGAAATGTTGACTCACAATGAATAAAGTGTTTTTTTTTATATAGTTCTACTATTTCTGCTTCACTATTTTGCATTCATTGTGTTTCATCCACCTATTTTCGCCATAAATGCGTAAAATCCACAGTCTGATTATTAGAATAAAATTTGAGTGGTTCACTTAAGGGTTAAGAAAGTTAGGTTCTAGATCGGAAGATCCCCTTAAAAGAGAATACATCGAAAGAGTACACGGAAGTGGGGCGCGAATTGTGACTGATAGTGGAAAGTCTTCTCCGAAGGAATTACAGTGCGCGGAATAGCTCAATGAAGTTCAATAAAGATCGACGGCGAGCGGCTGGCTATTGTGTCAGTAGAATAATCGGCTGAGGAACGTCGATCACCCTATTCTAGTGGGAGAAACACAATGGCGGCGGGTGGCGCGTGGCGAGAGCGTGCGTACTGTTAAGATTTTCACGGAACGACGATTATTTACGGCGACGTTGAAAAATGAGGCGGCCGCAACCAGCCCTTAATTACTTATCGGCGGATTGAATTCGCGCGGATCGACCGTCTCGCGCGCGATATAAAGGCGAGACTTCCTCTGTGCCGCTTATAAATCAACAGTAATAATCCCCGAAAAATCGAGAGCCGCGCATAAATTTCAGGATTTCCGCTTTATCGGCCCGCGACCGTTCATCAACCGCCGCGAAAAAACTCCTTCGCGATGCGTTACAATGGCCGCCGGTTAATCCGCGATTCTTTATCGTTTAGGTATCCTGGTCGAACGAAAATTGGCCCCGTGCGGCATTGATGTAGCTCCGGTCGAGTTAGGAGCTACGAAGCTGCGACCGATCGGGACAGTTTCCTAAAACAAAGGTGTTCAGAATTTGTAGAAAATTCGTTGGCAACGAAATCATTACATTTTTAGGTCATAGAGGACATCTCTATGTCGCGTTAAGTATCTTCGCAACGGAATTAGGTATTTCTGTGTGCACTGGAGCAAAATAAAACATACTAAAAAGTATAAAATAATGTTTTCTAGTTCCATACAGATTCCCAACCTCCTAAAAATTTGTAATTGTGAATTTTGAATAGCTGTGAAAATACTTTTAATATTTAAAACGAAAAACGTGGAGCACATGCAACAGATAATTGATGCATGAATAGTTCATCTAAATTACTACAAATTTTATTGCTCTGCAAATGATGTGAACTGTTGTGTGATTTTGGCAGCTACTCTCTACACTTCTTACTATTATCTTGCGCCCCACGTTTTAATAAGAACGTGGTAAAAAAAGCTGTTTTGCTATATAGCAGCGAAGATCGCGGGAACGTCCCGAACTATGAGGGGTGCGCGACTCGTTCCGAGGGTTATGCTAATGTGGGGCGATCATTCGTGAGAGGAGCAGCTAAGTGATACCGGGCGAATCTTTTTCTACGTAATTACAAGCCCCGAGTCCTCGTAGAAACCCGATCTAAGCTCGACGAACCGAGACCATCGGCTGATCTTAATCCTATCAGTTACGCGGCATTGCGAGGCACCCGTTTTCGAGGGAGGTGACCAAGACGACGACGTAGACCGACACGCAAATGGACTGCCTATCGCTAGGATAAGCGGCCACGGGTATAGACAGCCTGTACGTGTTCATTCGTAGCGTTTGTTTAGATCGTACTCCCTTGTGACTCGTGAAATGCTGTGCATAATCTTCATGAGCAAGTGGAGTGCTCACGATCGTTAACAGCTTGTTACAGCGTCAATTACGTCATATTGAGATAAAGCTTATTTTATAGAGGTGAGACTTCAGAGAATATCAGACGATATTTTTCCAAATATTTAAGTAAACCTTTAGACTATAATAAAATTAGTATAAGCATAGAAATCACTCATTTATTGTTTGTACTGATTCTTTGAGTGCCTTGCTCAGTTTAAACTCCACTAGCCTCTCAATCAAAATAAATCCCTTCATTTTTGATATTAAGAAGAAATATGTGAAATTCTGTCAGGATAACTCGCAAACTATCAAATTTTTCTGGATTCCCTCCCACATCGGTGTGTATGGAAACGAAGACGCTGACTCCCTTGCAAAATCTGATACATCTGCTAATGTAGTGGACATATCTCAAGTTCCTTTCACTGATTTTACCTGTCATTTCAAGCTAAAAGGTAACTACAACACTCGTTCTATACTCACTGAGCAAAGCTCCTTCAAGGGCACTCATTATTTTCAAAACTTCTTTAACCCTAATCAATCTCACTGGTTTACTCAAGATGTCTCCTTTAAAAGATGATTTATATCCACTGTTAATCGTATCAGGGCCAATCATTATAACCTAGCTGCCTCTCTTCATCGTGTAAATCTTATCGATGATCCCAGTTGTAAGTGTAACTCAGCCTCTGAGGACTTGGATCATGTGTTATGGCAGTGCTGTTTATATGACTCCCAAAGAATTAAACTTGTAAATAATTTACGTAAAATTAAGTTTTTCTTACCACTAAAAGCGGACCTCTTCTTTGCAGAACCAAATGTCAAAGCCTGTGAATTTATCTTTCAGTTTTTAAACGATTATGATCTGCATCTCTAGTGGTTAGTTATATTGTGAATGTACTCAAACTGTAAAACTAGTGTGTCTTTGTTAAAGCCGAAATAAACCTACAATAGGTTTCAGTGGCTCGACAAAAAAAAAAAAAAAAAAAAAGTATAATTTAAATTGAGAATATTTTCAAATGAACGCTTGACTATTCCGCAGTTTTTTGGTGGAAGTGTGAAGTTTTACGTCGTCAGAAAGGCGATAAGACTCGTCGACGCTCCCCAAGCTTAGCAACAGAGTGTTCGACCAGTTCCCCGGGTCCTGCAATTTGTATAAATTCCCGAAATCATTTGCCGGCGCGGATTTCACGTGAAGGCGGAATGGCATGCACTTAAAGGTTCCAGCGGCTTAATCCCATAGGTTACCCTTCGGAATGTAAAATCTAAGCTGCGAGCGCGACGGAACGGCGGCGGCAGATACGAGAAGCGGAGGACGAGGCAAAGCCGGAGAGGAAGAGACGCGCGAATCGGTTCTCAATCCATTTATACGAAGGGGAATTCTTATCCCGGATTAATCGGTCGTTCGCAACAGTTCGCCGCGCCAGCTAAGACAAGCTTAATGCATCGGAAAGGTGCACCGGTGGTTCGGTGCAACAACGTGTCGCCTCCCGTTGCTGGTCCGGTTACAGTTTCGCTTTTGCCGGAGCCGCCATTAAGATCGGACGCGGCTCTTACGGGTTCGCGCGTCCGCTCCGAGGACCGACTCGGGCCCGACCCCCGAATGAATTAAAGCGTGAAGGCCAGAAGGGATTATCTCCGAGCGATAAAACATTGGCCAAATATGTTGCTCCGCGGTTGCCATTAAGTGTTACGGCCATGAGCGACCCGGGTCGCCTTTTTGGACGAGCGCGACAAGAAGTGACAACCGTCGCGCCGCTATGGCTCTGCTACCTTGCTGCATTCCGCGTGCGCCCTCTATGTCGAAGATTCTTTTTAATTGGCTCAATCGGACTTGAAAAACCGCAGACGGGCCCCGCAGGCCCGCGCGATACACCGTCGCGATAAAACGTTGATCGAAAATCTTGTTCCGTGTGATCAACGCGCCTATTAACTCGTCCCCGGCGATTGTTTGTTTTCAGGGTGGTCGTAAATAGTTTCACTTATCCGTGTCCGTGGTACGGCAGCCCCGGAGAGCTGGTAACGAGGCTACTTCGGTGTCCTTTAATTCGCCAACGAAGCGCTGCCGCCGCGTGACGCGCGTCATTTATAAGGAAACGCACGCTCGCTCGTCGGCAAACTACTTCCCGCTAAAAATGATCCCGGTTCCGAGGCTTTTTTTTATTGCAGTCACTTGTGCCGCACCGCGCCGTGCCGCGCCGTGGCGAGCCCGAAACGACGCACGCGTTTCGAAAAGAATTCACAAAACCGCCGCCACGGTTTCCGCGGTCGAACGCCGCCTGGTTGAAACTGGTTTTCCGATTCCTCGTTTGCCCGCTCGATTTGGGTTCGTTTCCTTGCTTTTTCGAAGGTGCTCCGAACATTACGGCACTTGGGGGATTTCCGCGTTAGGACACTGAAAACAAGGTAGACCTGAATTTTTTCCAGAAACAAAAACACGAGCAGCAATTTGCTTTTACAAATGAATTTTTTTTAATTGTGGGGTTATTAACAATATCTTGACTTTGTATTACAGTATCTATGCTACCATTGGTTAAGGTGAGAGAAATCCGTCTGGTGTTTCAGCGTAGAAATGTTGAAACGTCCGTAAAATTGATTTAACTCACGTCGCAGGGAGCTCTGACAAAAGAGGCATTATTCAAAGATTACACGTCGCTTATGCGAGACAATTCGCGGACGGAAGTCGCGCGTTAATTCGTCGTCTAAAGGGGTGGGGGGAAAGGTGGAAAGACAAGGGGGTCTAGGAGCGGAAAAAGATTGAGGAAGAACTAACGGGGAACGTCGAGGCGAAACGCTCTGCAAAGAGAAAAGCCGCTTATACGGGAGCTTGGAGGAGTTTTTCAACTACGTAGCAGAATATACGATCAAGGATATAATGTAACGTTGTACGCGCTACAATTCTATTGAATACTTCACCGTTCTTTCGTCTTTGCTCTTCATTCTTTACTTATACGCCGATCCGTGGCCACGTTTCAGCCCGCAATTTGCGGCGGTACCCAGCCAACCAGCGCCGGAACATCGTGCTCTCTTGTCCCTCGGTTTTATTATCGTTCCCAACGTTACGCATTATATCGTTACGAGAACTTTATCATACCGTAAATACCTTGAACTCGCGACAAGCCCACCTTTGTGAACGTAACTTGCCTAACTGCATTACGATTTAAACCTTGAGATCTGTTGCGAGAGTGACTCCTTTGAGGGCCACGATTCGTCGAGATGTGCCCTTTAAACGGGACCCTCAAATATACGTATTCGTTGATGCGTTCGTTGGTTCAGGTAATCAAGTTTCGGCTAAACAACTCATGATTGTCAGTATGTTACGAGTACCTGTATGATACGTTATTTGAATTCGTACAACTTCGTATAGAAAAGACTAACCACGTTCTGTTTGTACTCATTTTGCAAAGTAAAGTCTCAACTTTTACACCTCTCATCTTAGATTTTTTCAAAGAGCCTTTCACGTTTCTTATAAAACGTACATAAGAAACCGAAGCTGCCTTTTACCTTTTGTGCTCCACTTTGTACGTTGAAACGGTACTGCGGCCTGTAATATATGTTTCTCCACATTTGTTTTAAAGTGTTCTTGCGAAGGAAATTTTCCTTGTTACAATGACCTCTCAAAAATTGACCTGCGATTTTTACTGTCACACTTCAAAATTTCGACTGTTTCAACCTTGCGTTTTATAATGAAATATTTTATAAATCGAAGTTTAAAGATTTCAGCTATTAAGCAGGGGATAGGCAGATCATCGTACGACCACTGCCGACGATGTTAATTTGGCGATGGTAGTTTTAATCGTCCTTTCTCCTAGGCACACCTTTGAAAAATTCGTCCGGCATTCCCATGATGAATAAAGGAAGAGGCCCGCTACCTGACGTGTGCACCGATGCGACGTAAAACGCGAGGGAACGACGATGTTTAAAATAAGAACGATTAAGCGCTCTCGCTCTCTTCCGTCTTGCCACCCTCTCCCCCACACCTGTTCTGCCCTCCACTTCGCATAACGTTGCCCCTTAGGTAGCTTACGTTATCCGATACTCGAGAGTCGGGCAACACAATCTCCTCGAGACGCGGTAATCTTATTAAATAGGGCCTTCCTTTGTTTTACGACCTTTTTGCACAGGCTTTAAGGCCTTAAGCCTGACGCCTCCGGCCTCGTGTCGACCGGGCACCGCACACCACTGCCTCGGAATACACGTCGCCTGCGTATATACTTGCGTTTTACCCCCAGGATCAGCCTGGGAAAATCCCGTTTTACCGATATTGAACGAGCCCAACGCCCCCGCGACCCGGAACGGTCAATTATTTACGGGCTGTGATTGAATTTTTTTCTTTGTACACCCACGCACGTTGCACGGCTGCGCGTTTCTCGCGATTTTTCCCGCATCCTAACGCCGCAAAAATATTCTAATAACCGGAAATGTAGATATATTACTCTTATAGGAGATATCAGGCGTCCCATTAAAAAATATTAAGGTTACTTTCATATCCCGATAAAAACAGCATAAACAGACTGTTGAAAGCATTTCGAAAGGATGGACATCCTGCACGATAGCAGTGGATGCACTTTGAAATGCTATTTATGCAAGAGAACTCGAGCGAAAAGTAATGGATATTTTAATATGGCACCTCTGTTAAATAACACATTACTTCGGTCGGAACGAGCCCATTCGCGTTCGAATAACTGTTTAATCGAGTGAAGTTAATATTGGTACGGCTAATCTCTGCTAAACAATGAATTCGGTGGAGCCGGGCTGTTAACGAGACTGAAAATGCTTCGATAATGGTAACAAACAGTCCACGGAACGACGTGCAAATTTACATTTTTATAGTACGATCTAAAAGCGTAAAAATTAATTGCATTTTGTTCAAGGCAAACTCTCTACGAATTTTCAAGATTTTCCTTTGGCGTGAATGGATGCAGCGCTTGCAGTCTACTGGCAAATGGTTTATTGAACGAACACTAGTAGAAGGAAAAGCGGAATAAACGATTGGGACAACGTTGTTGTCCGTATCACCCGGTACACGATTCTCTTTATTAAGAATTCAATCTAAACATCGCCGACGGAGACGGCGCGCGGCGCAGCCATTGCTACGGCATTAATTTATCTGAAAGAGCAACGGGTTACACGAGAAGATAAGCTCGAACAGAGCATCGTGTTCGCGAATCTGTACCCGCCGAGAGTTTTCAGCGGACGCTTCTGTTGCTTAAGCGAATTAATCGCGAAACCAATCAAGCTTTCTCGTGCACGGCTCCTCCGTCCGGGTCGAGTAATTCTGCTCATTCCGTGCCCCTCCTATCAGATACTCGATTTGACTTCGGATACGTGGCCGGCGACGATTCAAATTCACGATTTTAATTGCCCGTTCGAGAAATAACGCAGTCCTTAATCATTTTCTTTATCTGTCCTCGTTGACGCTCCAACTGGCTCCGGATAATTTGTGATCCGTGTTGCGATCGTACCGGAGCGTAATCACTCGTTTTTTAACGTCTTTTTTAATCAAACATTCTTCTTTCTTTTATCACACGCATTGGGAGATAGTAATTTATTTTGAAGGATTGGGCCGAGGAACGTTGGCCCACTGTATAATTGTTTTTTTTGTGATTTATTCTTACACCGTGGGATTTTACACATTCGTAGCACCCTTAAGTTTGTCGATAATATATTATTTATAGCTTGGTGAAAGGAAACATTCAACTCACGGCTCTCCCGAGGATCAGTATTCACTTCAATATGTAAGCTCAACACGTCTTTATTCCTTCTTTGCTGATTTGGAACTGTCAGCAATATTTATTTAAAACAAAACCAAAACATCACACAAACTTGTTAACAAAACACGTATTATACAAATCGATAAAAATATATGTAACGTATAAATCAATAAAAATATATATAACGGTCAAACACAAATATTCAACATTCTTACAAATAGATTACCATATTGTTATTTAGTACTTGATCAATTATTTAAGGTGACCACGACATACTGAAAATATCAAGGTCCGCCAATTTTTTAATTAAATCTGAGCTTCCATCCTACACCCGGAGTTTCGTCAGTGGCAGAGTATCGGTTCGGTCGATCCGTTGGCTATTTATCATCGGCGTTATGGAATCCGCGCTTAGAGGCCGAGCATTTTATGGAAAATGATAAATTAGCGAAGGCGAAAATGATACGTCTCGGGCATATCTTCCGTCCGGGTCCGGTAATAAGATTAAAAGTCGAGATACGGGTAAGGCCTGGGTTCTCTTGGTCCAATGATGCGTCCTCCCTGTGTGCACTGGTTCGGTCGCTTACTCGCTTCCTCTTGTGCGTGCTTGTTCGTGTACCAGCAACCGTAGCCTCCGAGAGAGACGAGTGGAGAGGAGTGGCGAGGGAGGAGAGAGATGGAGCAGGGCTACGGCATTCCCGGATTAAACCGCGTACAGTTTGATGTAAATTTAAGGTAGCTCACGGGAGGGATCCTTGTCTTTTTTCGGCGGAAACATCGCGACACGGTATATGACTTAAATCAGATTTAAGCCCGCCGTTGTAGCTCCGTCGGCCTCAGTTTTTTCAGAGTCGTTCCAAGGGAGCCCTCACTCTAATCCGGTTCCAAAAAATCCACTTTCGAAAACGCTCGCATGCCAGAATGTAACGCGAAAGTTCCATACGGAAAGTGTTTCGACTTTTGCGCTCGAAGGCAGCAAGCTAAATTCTGCAAAACTTTGAACACGATCTCTTCTGATGCTCGAGAAAAATAAAAGAGGTTCTACCGATCCGGCTGCAGTATTTTATTCTACGATCCATTGGGCATTGGTGGTTCCGAAGCGAGGCTCTAAGTTGAATGTCGAATACTGTTTCCAAATCTGTAGTAGAATTTCGACCGCGCCGTTCCGTGAAATTTTTTAGGGTTCAGTATACCTTTCAGACTTATCCAGGTTTCGTGGCGTAGTATTTTAGTGCTGCGAACTTAATCCATTCGCATCAAGTTTGTCTCCGCTTAAATCATAAGCTACACATTTTGCAATAAACATTTCCAGTGCTGTGAGTATGTGCATTGATATCGAGCAACGCAGTGCAGTATTTACAGATAAACTCGTCATATGAGTCGAATGGGTTAATAATGCATTTAACTGTAGAACATCTTCTATGAAAACAAAGTAATTTACTTAGCAAATCCGGCACTCTAAAAATCTGGATAACATTAATTTTGATTGGATGTATGATGGTGAAAATGAATTTTTAGGCCCGATCAAGGAATTGTGTCACAGATATGTAACTGGGGTGGGAGCGGATGTGTTAAATATTGAGTTGCCGCAAAGCCTGCGACAAATTCCCGCGGATTTTCTCAACAACCCCTTTGGGACCAACGCCCCCTGCGGCGTTCCTCGTTTTCTTTTTCCCCCCACGCTCGTTTTTGTTTAGTTTAATTAAACCCACGCGCTGGCGGGTTGCGCGAAATTGTATCCCGCGTCCGGAAAATTCGCAGCGGCAGAGTTTTCGGGGTTTAATTAATTCGTGCTTTTTAGAGGCGGTAATTAGGAAATCGCAGCGGCCGTTCTCGCAGTGCGTGAAAACGCGGCCGAGCCGCGCGTCGCCCGCGATTATAACCGGTATCGCCGAGAAGTTTATAGAACCGGCGCTTTCTCGTCGTTCTTCTGTTCGTTTCGTTGCCAGCAACGAACCCTTTTTACCGTTCCACGGGTCCCGGGCCAGAGCTGCGGCGGAACGTTTGAATTTCCCTGGAACTTCCGCGTGAACTGGAGTGTCATCCTGCGCCCCCGAATCCACCGTATAATTTGAATAACACGGAACCGGCACTCGTTGCGAATTTATTTACGTCGCGCGCATTGTTCCGCCTGCATTTCGGCTGCACGCGTTGCACTCAGCCGTCCCCGCACCCCTCTCTCACTCGATTCTCGCTCGAGCTGTAGCTGAAAACGAAGCCTCCAAAACACCAGGCTCCGACCAATCCCCCAACCACCATTCAATTACTTTTCCAAATTTATTATTAGGTAGTTACACACGAAATTTCTGATTATAAGATTCTGCATTTAATATCCTAGATTATTTATTTTAGAATTGTTGAAATTATAAAAACTCTTTCACGATTGTCTAATTCCTGGTGCAGATTTAGAATAATAATCGAGCAGATGCAGACCTGCGAATCGCAGGGAATCCCCATTCCCTGATGGACTTACGAGTGTCATTAGCGAGTTGAAAAATTGCTCTGCAGGGTTGAAAGATGGAGAAAGTGAGAGAGAAAGAGAGAGAACGGGGTGTATCGTGTGAAACGCGGGGGACGGTGGCGGTGACTTAATAAGAGCCCGCGAATATACAACAACGGCCGACTTGGACGATATTAAAAGCCGCGTTCCAATCTTTTTTCCTGCGAGTCATAAGTCAGAACGCAGCGAGCGTGCCGCGGGACGAGAGACGCGTTCCTCTGATCTCGGTTTAATTGCATTTCTCTCTTGGCGGGGTCAGAAAAAGATACTGTCCGACTTAATTCGGCAGAAACGCGCGCAGGGCCCCAGGGCCAACGACGCTCTTCTCGAACGTAGGGGGTGGGAGGGCCGAGAGGGGTCTGAGGGGGTGCAAAGAGGGGGGAATAGGACCGGCGCTCGCCGTGCAGAAATCATTCGTTCGCCGATTTATTACTTTTAATTAGTATTAAATTCAATCCGGCCCGTCTCGCCGTAGGTGGCGCGTTTACATCATGTAATTCGTGTCTTCCGTTATGGTCATTTTCTCGTGGCGTGCCCACGCTTTATCAGAACGGCCGCCTCTGGAGAGTCCATTATATCAGTCGGCACGGAACGATACGCGAGAAAAAAGAATCCCGCCAGAGAAAGAAAGAGAAGGCATAAACGAATAAACGCACCGGTGCACCGAGAGGAACAACCGACGACCGTGCTCCGTTGGACGTTCGATGACGCTGATTCGCTGCGGACGCTGATGCTGCGCTCGCGTGCAGTGAAAATGACGAGCCCGGGACCCCCTCAAAATATTATCCTTCTTCGTATTCCCTTTATCAATAGTGCGGGCTACTATTTACCTATAAACAATCGTTCTCGATCAAATCTGAACTTTCTACTCATTCTTCAACCGCTTGCGATAATTAGAACTCTTTATCCTTTATAATTTCACAGGAAAGGGAAAAGTTTATATTGTGGATTATGTTTTAGGCGCGAGGCGCATTGAGAATAGGACATTATAATATCGATAAGAATCATATTATATGAAAGTCGTTCTATATGTCGTATTGTTTATGTTTGATTGCGAAGCGAGCGAGAATCGGCAGAACGGTGTGTGTGTCGTGAGATGCGAGAGAGTAAAGACGTATATTGTGAGAGTACCTAAAGTGAGAGCAAGTGAGAGAGACATATAGAGACAGAGCGTTGTGCGAGAACACGTGTCGCGAGAGAACATTATAATTAACATTACAGTGTTTATTCTATTTAATATCCATTTACTTATTAAATACATATTCATTTCTTTGACTACCCACGATTTAATTAATGTGATCACCCACATATATTTCTTCTATACCGTACTTTAATGATTAAATATTGGTTGCAATACGGTAAAAATTTATTTCGTCCTAAAAGCAAGGCGTTACATATATTCATCTTTGGAAGTGTGCATCACGAAGCTCGCTCGTCCTCGTAGTATTTTCAACATGTTAAGTAACAGCCTGTAGGTACATGTAATTTCGTGAGACGATACGAGAAGGACAATGTTATCCGCGTCGCCATAACCCGGCTATCCGGTAATCCGCCGATCTTGAACGAGACGATGGATAGGTGGGCCGTGGCTGGGACAAACTGCCCATGAAACCAGCTTACGCGCTGCCCGGTCTAGTCGGACGTTTTGATGGCCGTGTAAATAACGGCCGGAAGAATATTTCTACAAACAATCGTGGATCGCGCCGTGGCTCGGTCAGGGCCTAAGCTGAGCTAAAGATAAAATCCCGGTTAAACTCTACTGTAAGTCGTAGGTGAGGGCTGACATTCGGTCGTGACGCCGATTATTCGCTGCTAACGCGAGGGATGGGGCCGATAATCTATGATAATACGCCCTTGTACGCAAAGGCAGTAAATTAAACGCGCTGATCTCGTTATCGTAAGACTGATTAAGTGAAATTTCTCGAAAAAAAATATTTTTCATTTGTCCATTCGTTTAATGGACAGCCTACAGTCATGTCACTCTTTACAGTGTTTGAGTCCTTGTCGATGTGGTGTGTAGTACCTGTCACAACCATGTGACTGCGAATAACATGAAAAAAGTGAATAACTTTCTTAAAATTGCATACTTTACGATGCGATTGTTCCAGCTTCTAACACAATCTTTACAAATTGGAAGAAATTCAACATTCGGAAGAGGAATGATTACTTCTCTCGTAAAATGTAAACGAGTTAATTAAACTAGAAAAACAAACTATCGTGGGTACAGACGGTTGGAAAATAAAAATGCGAGAATATCGAGGCCACACTCACATTCTCTGTCAATCAAACAGACAGATTGCTTATCGAAAACCCGTCAATAATGAGAGGGAGAGAGAGAGAGACCTGTGTATCTCACAGAATGAATAGGTGTGAGCAAGAATGCAACAACAAGACAAAGCAGAACAGAAACTAGTTTAATTCTGATCTCACAGCTAACTATACGCGAAGAAAACGGACTATTCTGCCTCGATTACAGAATATCTTTTCCGTCTTTTGCATCAACTACTCGGTTTTTGCCGGGCCGAATTCTTCGAGCGTAACAAACGACGGGGTTTGCAAGGAGATACGAATTTGTCGGAGTTTACGTTTAACGTTAAATTACGTTCAAGACGTACCGGCAACATCACCAAGAGCGAGAAGAGCAGAGAGTGCGGGGGAGTAGCGCGCGAGTAATCTGGCCAGAATAAACGAACGGTTTAACGCGGTTCGTTTCAAGGATTCCAGGCTCTCGCAGCATTTTGAATTCAACTTTCAGCTACGTTACGAACAGAGCGCAGAAGGGGCTCGTCTCTTTGCGATCAATCACGAGATAACCAAGGAAAAGGGAAGCTATTAAACCGGAGGAGATTTAGGTTCTCGAATGAAGCGCAAGAACACCGAATAATCCCGCCCTCTTCCCAACCCCCTTACTTCCCGTTTTCCTTCGCCTTGCGAATGAAATAGCTGCAAAATTGCGAGAAACGCGACCGGTCTTTGAGCGCTAAGCAGAATCCTTTCACCGGCTGCCCTTAATATTCTTCGAATTCGCCGAGCGTTAATATAACCTTGTCAGGAACACGAATATTCAGAATATCACCGGGAAGTATACTACGTATCCTAAGAACTGAAATTGTGTCTGCAAAAACGCCGAATATGAATACAACTTGTAAGGGAAAAATTTATATAAAGTCGTGTTCACGTTCAGTATTTTTTTTTCTGAGACATTTGCTGGATAGATTCCAGCAATAAATAAATTACCTCCGATTAGACGTCGTCAAGAATTTAGTGGAACATAGAGCCACGTTTTCTGGTCGAATTCGGGACCGACAAATCGAGCACATTCTCTTTTGACGCTCGGAGGAATTTCAAATGGCCGTAACATCGAAAATACGGCGGGAGCGGCGCGAAAAAGCTCGACGAGGCTGCCGGCGCGCGGCGCACTCGATATTTTCGTTCCGGCCGATATAAAATATAGATTACGATTTCCTGTGCTCGGGCACCGTTACCGGTACACGGTACACGTCTCGGTTTCCTGCACGTGTGTTTTGCGTCGTCTGCGGGACGGTTTTCTTGCATATATGCGCGGCTCTTCTTGCCACCGTTATTTATACGGCCGGGAACAGTGCACGCGGTGAACGAGAGACTCGACTGCACTCGCGAGCGCATCCGTTACATATTTTACAGCGACCGTGACCAACGACGTTCCCCTTTTTTTATTATGCGATGATTAATCGACCAGAGAGTTCCACTCGCCCTCCTGAAAATGGCGTTCCGCGAAAAACGATGCGGTTTCCCGAGATTTCGATCTACCGGCGCGATCATTTACGCAGGAGACAATCTTTGACGTCGTAACACTTAATGAATTAGTAGTCCTCGGGAAAAACAAGATTGAATTTATTTAAATATCTTGCGAGTTTTAGTTAATACGTTCTTGAAGAAAGAAATTCATTTAAATTTTCAGCGATTATTATCTAACATTATTAAAACTATAGGGTTAAAGTACGAATGATTTGTGTGTGTATTGTATGTATGTACGTGTGTGTATTAACAGACAACCCTATGTATAGTTAAATTTATAAAATAGAGAATCGGAACAGAAGAATTCTAAAATTGTAATTGCCAACGAATTGTAAAAAGATGATCAGATCGAAACGAACGCGCCCGTGACAAACACGTCTATCAAAAATCAGAAGTGGGATTGCCATCGTTTTCGGTTCAGTTTATGTAGAGTATTCAGTTTATGTTACGATCGCAGTCACGAAGTGCAGTGATTTGGTTTAAGTGGTGATATTTCGTGTAAGAATTATTTCGCAATACACACACGTACATACATACAATACACACACATTATTCGTACTTCAACCCTATAAAATGTAAGAATTTTCTACAGTACTTTGAATGTGCTTGACAATTTTCGTTGGAAAGCTTGTCTTCGAGTGAGGTCGAAAAAAGTTCGAGGACCACGCGTGCCGTCGATTCGGGTCCGCAATAAAACGTGACCATCACGAGGTAATCTCGATTCCACCCGACCAATCGCTAGTCCGAAGAATAGGCTCGACCCTCTTGGCGAACGCGTAACCGGGGTTGCTGCTAACAATCCGGATGCGCGGTGTAGGGTGCGAAGTCATGGTTGTCCGGGCCGGAGGGCCTAGCCATCTCGAAGGAAGGTACCGATCCCTCGAGGCTGATGCCAGGAACCGCGTTCCGTGTAAGCGGAGGTCCTCCAACGACCACTTCGAGTTACGAAATAGCGATACCGCAGGCCCTTCAACAAGAGACGGACAGCTCTTCTAGGAATTTGCCCCCTTAAAGGGAGCGAGTAATCAACAATGGCATTGTTCGAATCACGGCGCAGGTCGAGTTATTGCTTTCGCGGTCCCGTCGCTCGGATTTCGCGCGGTCGTTACCGAAAATTCTGCACGGCCTACTGGATAACTGGGGTAAAAAAGAATGCAACTGTAGTGTTTCCTTTCTGCTGGAAATACCTTCGTCGAATAAAAATTCTCATTGTACTTTCGCGTAGAATGGTGCAGATTATTATCACAAGCAAATAAGATATATTCAACGTTCGTTTACTGCCACTTAGAACCACTTACACGAATTAACGATTATAGACTACAGTCAGTTGTTACGATAAACATTCTCATTTCAGTTTTTTCGAATAACAAATTAATCAATCCGCCAGTTGCGTAATAAAACCATTTTTAAGATGAATTAATAGTTGATTCAAAATACCGTCTAGCCAAAGAATAATCTGGTATTGAAATCTTCGTTTCGCCGTGTAATTACCCCGCGAAGAATGGCGCGGCGGGCGGAAAGTCGAGACAGCGAAACCTTGAAACCGTGACGTTTATTATGGGAATGGCAGAATGGGGTGGCAGTCTACGTTGAAGTCGAAGGACAACGTGGCCAACGACAATGCGCTCGCAGAACCATCCCCAGCCTCTTCTTTTCCACGCGTCTGTGCAACGCGACAAAAGCAGCCCTTCCTCACGGCCGCAAAGTGTGCAGAGAAAAGCCACCCCCGTTCTCTTCCCCACGTTCGGTCTCGAACCCCGCGACGAATCGGTACCCGTCGACGTAACAATTTCGCCATATGATAAACGGCCTTTGTACGACGCGATGATAAGCCGCGCGCCGCCTCGCAATAACTCTCGCGACACCCCCGCGAACGAGGGGTTGAATTTCGCCTCGAGCCGATACCTACGCGAGCCGAACCTTCTCGCCGGCAGAAGATAGGTCTATGGAAGAACTTCGTCGCCTTTACGAGGTGTTTAAGCGGCTTCCAACGAACGATAGCACTTTACGAGGTACACATGTTCCATCCCTTAACGATAAACTCTCTCTTTGCCACTTTTTGTTCGGCTCGATTTAATGCGACACTTATTTTCGTCATATATTTACTCGAGCACGTTAAACTTTTAACGAAAGTTGTATAGAAAGCGAGTCGACCAATTTTGAAAAGGTCATGGGGAGGATCGAATTAAACTCAAGGACGTTGAGAATATGGCAAATAAGAGAGGGTTATATAAAACAAAAGAAACTGGCGGAACTTCAGAACTGTTAATGAAATTTAGGAAGAATTTCTTGGAAATTGGAAAATCCAGAGAATGTTGGATCATATATGACATGTCGTGGAAAGACCAAATGAGCTGCAGGAGCTATAACGTTCTCCCTGTGTATGGGGTGTAAATGCACCCTGGCTGACAAAAACGCAAACAAAAAGTTGGCCAATAGAAAATTTCCAAAAATTTCCTATGTATGGTATCTGTGATATGTACCAAGTTTTAAAACAGTATTGTATACTTATTTTTTAAAAATTAATAAAATTTCGCAAATCTCCTAATATGTATGTGGTCCAATTAGAAAGCTGCACACGATTAACATTAGAATAGTACTATACAGATAGATGGTTAATATCAGTCGGGCGACAAGAGGAAAGCAGTTGAATCGAACGTATGGGAACGCGATAGTTGAAAATCCAATTAAGACGTTTATTCGGTGTCAGGGTTCAGAAAGTCCGTGCTCCCTGAGGGAGCCAGGTTCAATACGAACGTCAAATATCGCCGGCGACCCTGCCCCGGCGAATATTTCGACGCGGACCTGGCCCGCCTCTAATTCCGTCCGCATCCAATTCAAAAATCTTGTTCGCAATCGAATCGCTGTTTAAATGTCAGCGACCCGTGAAATCGTGGGATCCCGTTGACCCAGTTTGCGGGCGCCGCGTTAGATTTACCCCAGCGAACAAGAAGGAACGGAGACTGGCAAGCGCAGAGAGAATTGGCTCGTAGCTGGAAGGTATCAACGTTTAATCCAGCGTGATTGCATTCGGTCGTGCGACGATTTTACGAGCGCTCTCTCAAAACGGCCGGGCAAACACATTTTCCTTTCCGTGAATTTTTTCCCCGCAATTACGGCCGGGACGGGTAAACGTTTCGCGAAGCCAGACGAAAGGCACCGCGGCACACGTCGACGCTCGTTTGCCGTCGTTTTCCCTTCCCTCTGGCACGCCGATTCCGACCAACCAGTTTTACGGGACACGGATAATTCTCCGCGGCCGGGAAAGAAACCGTGGAAAACCTGCTTACCAGTTACCAAAACCCCGCCGAAACTTGACGAATTAATGCCCGGAAAATCGATGCGTTCACCGCTGACGCGAAACCAGCTGGAAGCGAGTTTCAAAGCTGCTGGGGCCGGCTAATCACCAGTATTTATTTTATTCGCCCCTTGACGTTCACGACTCATTCTTTTATTGACACTAGAACCACCGAGCGTTAAAGTGGACTGTGAGAAGTGGAAGTTAAACTATCGGCAAGTAGTTTTCAAGATAAAAATTCTTATAGACAGAGTGCAAGAAGAATTGTATTTTTGAAATACATGTAAAGAAAGAACGTGTACTCTCCCTTTTTTTTTAATTATCCCGCGCACTCACGGCGCATTGACAAACAGGCTAGGCAATTGTCACAAGAGAGAGTGAGAGAAAGGAGGATAGAAAGACGGATGTGTCATGGTTAGAGTAAACATGTGGAAGAACAGATTTGATAAACCGAATACCTCCAGTGAAGATTGTAATTAGGGAAAAGGGTAGTGAATAATTGACATTTAATGTCGTTTTCTCTTTTTACAGGTAAGCCTTGTAAATATTTGTATATAGGAACCTTTTAACTTTTTTAGAATAAAATCGAAAACTCTTTTTACAGGAGAAACTCAGTTCTGTTATTATTCCTACCTTTACCAAATCACATTGGGAATAAAATAACATTATGTACATTCAAAGACAGTGACTAAATTTTGAACAGAACCTCCAACATCATTGAGAAAAAAAACGTGGTAAAATTGATCTCGTTGAGATGACAAGTTTCGAAAGGGAAAATCTAAACGTCGTGTGACGCAACGCCCTTTAGCTCCTTAAAAGGGGCACACAATCATGCTCGCCGACAAAGAGGCATCGGTCTCTCTCGATCCAGGCTTGTCGTGATGACTTTTTTTGTTTCTGGCGGTGATACGGTTCCCCCTAAAATGCCTTTACGACGTTTCCTATCGAAATCAAACGTTCCCTGCGCGATCGAGAGTCGGATGATGCAAGATGAAAGACGAGGGGTAGGGCCGGGCGGAGTCTGTCAGAAAAGGGCGGGAGGGGGTTAAAGCAGGTATAGGTAATGTACCAAAATTGCTTTACCGCCGGTCCATTTACGGAGATGAAAAGCACTCTCTGCCAAGTACACCGGTGGCTCCACCCAGGGTTCTCGACAGCCCAGAAGCGTCGTATCCCGCCTCTGCCCTTCTGATGTTGGGTACTGCGACGTCCAACCCCTCTCAATTTCAGTATGAAGTCAACCCTTTCACCAATTTGCCGACATTGCCCGACAGAACTTTCGGACTGGCATTGTCGCTGACGTCGATATACCCGTAGTTCGTCTTCAATCAAGCTAATCACGAACAAATGCGACTAAGCAGCGGCCGTTATGCGCGTGTAATTCTACTCCCGGGGTATAATGTCGGATCGATGCTTTATATACCCCGGGACAGCTAACGAGGGTCGCTCGTGTGTGTCACGTTTCTACGCGAGTGCTTCTCAGGATTATACAACGCTCTCATAATTTACCCTTTACATCAATCTCCCGTAATTATGCTGATCGAAAAACGCACGGGATCAAGCGTTGATCTCCGTGCAAACACGGTGGATATGGTTGTTGGGCAAGTATGTACGGTGGTCAACGTCTTATCCACACCGGCGTTAGGAAAATAAAGCCAGTTTCATCGCTCCCCGTGTCCATCAGATAGCGTTCGTTCGCCTGAACGTCAAGAAGCTCGGAATCGTACGGCTTTAAATTGCTGGCGCGGCCCGCGCGAAATTTAAGGCGACCATTGTTCTTGCCGGCTGAATTTAAAGGGGTTGTAAACCGCTTTGAGCTACGATACGCTGCAACGCCACTAGCGCCGGCCGGCCGCTCTGACAGCATCCCCATCAACAGCCCCGGCTTAATTAATGCGTTCTCTATTTTATACCAGAGAGATACGAGGGTACAGAGTTCCCTGATCTGAAGATAATAGGACCGTTTTTCCGCCGAGGGGGGAAGTGACGAGATAGTTTTTAGACTCCGTTGAAATCGAGAGGGGTTAATAATAGTAAATTTCATGTAAATGTGCCAACAATACAATAATACAATGGGCTACGGAAAAAGTGTCTTCTCAGCAGCTTCCCGGATATATATATATATATAACGTCGAAACATCTTGTGCAACTGTAATATGGAAGCAATCTATGATGAGAGTGCTCGGTATCGGTAGCCAGCATTACAACAGAGTTTCGTTGCCACTGGAATTCATACGAATCCTTGGCAGTCGTCTCAGAAACACCGTCCAACGATTCCACTCGGAACAAAGGGCGGCCAAGACCAGGGGTCGGATGGTTCGCGATCCGAACCCTTAAATCATCAGCCGAAACGTCGTTAATTACGTGACGAACGGCAGTAATCTCGAATACTTAAGCTAATTCCATCCCGACCGAGCGACCAAGATCGGGATCATTACAGGCCGATTAGACCTTAAGGAATTAATTCAGCCATTGTCTGCGGGATTTCTGTCCGCGCCATAAACCCTTTTGACTGGAGGGTATATACGCCGGGAGAGATCTCTGGAAGTCGCTTTTCCTATCTGGACTCCTTTCACCCTTCGCCGTATCAGAAACGGTTCATTTATTCTCGCCACCCGAGGCTATTGTGATCTCCGGTTGCGTGACCGATTACCGCGTCGTCAATCGCCCTCGGGGATCTTAAATCTGCGAATCAGTCGTTTAATCACAGACGGGGTATAGGTACCTTATAGACCGATCGCCATATGAAGTTTCGTGTCGCAGGATCTCAGATACCGAAATTGCTAAAGATCACTGGTTCCGTTGGTGTTCTCGCTGAAAGTACAAGATTCTATTCTCACGAGCGACCGGGATAGTTATTGTTGTAAGAACTTTAATTTGGTTAAATAAGATAACTTTATTTACTTAACGCAAAACAAAAATACAAAAGTGGATTCCAGTAAGAGAAAAAAGGCTATATTGTAATAAGGTAGAACTAATGCTGTAGCGTAAACGATGCTGTGACGTGGTCTGTTCTGTGAAACGACAACGACTGACTGGTTCATCTCTAGAAAAGCCTTCGGTCCATTTTCTTAACACATTACCGACTGGTGATTATTGCATATTTTTGAAAAATGTATGGTACATGGCTAAATTTTCATTTAGCATTTAGTATGAACTAACTAAGTCACCCTCAATAACGTCGTCTAATAGTTTCATTTAAGATTGTAAGGTCAAAGAAAATTTCTATGTTTTTTTTTGGTACAGCAGAATTATTGAAAATCCTATTAACCTGACTCTGAGGCGTCACTAAAAATTGCTGTACTATTATTTAAATAATTGTTTACACTATCAGATATGTCGGTATCTAACCAATTACTACACATTTAAGTATTGTATGAGGTATTATATCAATTTCATATTTATCAAATTTAAAAAATCATAGAGAATGGAAATATTGTAGGTCAGAAGAAACGTTTAATTTTCAAGTTAAAATAGCTCCGAGTGCAAAGGGTTAATAGGCTTCCGGTCGGTAAAGTGTTAAGTGGGGGTGCCATAAACCACTTGCACCGGAGTCGCACCACTGCCTGTTTCTATACAATATTACCGTTGGATTCCAACAGTTATGTATGTACGGGACAACGTATTCAACTGTCTTAGATTGTCACAAGACAATCCTCCCCTATAACGTTTTCTACAACCATCCCTTCCCTGCTGCAGGTCGATCCCTCCTTTTCCTACATCCTTCCCTTTGAAATAAAAAAAAGTCTGCATCGGCCATTACGCGACTGTGAAAGTGAAAGGGTCACAGCACTCGGTACAATCGATAAATCATATTAGCGGATCGCGTCACCATAAACGCGTACGCGTGTGCACCGGCCACGCCATTTCCATGGGCACCGTCGCGTCGCCGCGGCCCGAATTTAATCTCACACACGTGTCTTATCCATATATCAGTCATAAGCTCTTTATCCGCAGCTCTCGGTTCGAGAATGCTCGAGGTTCCGGAGCGATAATCGTTTTACACGATCTTGAGCCACGTGACGAAGTGCTCGCCAACCCGTATCGCAGTTTCAACTGTTGCAACTAGCCAGTTATTGCTCCGCCGTTGCTTTTATCTACGAGCAATTACGTGTGACGCGGCTCGGATTACCCGCTCGCACGGTATCACGATCCACGCCGTTAAATTCATTAACCGATACGACTTTCGAATTGCCTCGGCGACCCTGGAACCGTAACTTTGCATTATCTCGCCGAAAGAAACTGGAACAAGAGCCTCCGTTCGATTTCTCCTTACGACCCACCCCTTAATCCCATTGATACCGTTGTGCTTTCAACGGGCTAATCCACATTTTCACACCCCGATTTAGACACCCAGAAGATCACGATGGAGTATAAGATGATGCTGTATTAAGAATCCGACAATTTTGCCTGTACATATTCCACCTTCCGGACTCGAACTCGCATCGAATTGAACTCGAACATGATCGATCACAATAAAACGGCATTATATGACTTTAATATCTAAAAGAGTGATTTTTAGTAGCAAAAACATGAAACTGGACTGTAAAAGAGTGCATTTCGACTGTACAGTCTGCAAATAAAAACATCATGTATTTTTTGTTGCATTCGACCGAGGTATTACAGAACATCATAACCCTTTAGTAGCAAACGGCAACGAGCTGGGACCGTGAGTTAACCCGAAGCGACAGGTCGGGTCGATTAGTGTTCCGGGTGTGTTCGTTTCCTCGGCTCTTCTATTTCCCTGGCGAGGAGGAAGCTAATACAGATCCTTGTATCCAGCGTCGCCATCTTGTCTTATCTGGTCCTTTACGGTCGGACGTTGGACGTTGTTCAGCAGGACATATCATTTTACCCCGTAGCTCGAAGGCACGCCGGTATGCCTGCGCGGTTAGGCGAAGAGGAGAGAGGCGGAGGAACGGTTCGGAGAGAAAGAGAGAGAGAGAGAGAGAGAGGTCCCGAAGAAAAATAATAACAGAGACCTGCTTCTTCAACCCCGGAACACAGAACCACACTCCGACGGACATTAGTGTGATAGCGCGGCGACGGTTCTTACCTTCGTGAACTATTTTTGCCGGCGCCGGCGACCTGGCGGGGATTACATCGTCCCGAGGACTCCGTCCAGCATCTTGATGCTCCGTCGGAGAACCTGCGGACGTGAGACTCCATCGGCCGTATCGCCACGATGTGTGATAGCGACGGGACAAGGCTGTCCCATGGAATTGCGAGTACTTCGCGGAGATTCTATTTCGTCGCTCCTCGTTCCTCTCTCGCTCCGTCCATACGAGGAAAATAAAACTCGTTGCTGTAATCATAGACTCCAGCAGACCGTAGACCCTTTATTACCTTTTAATACGAGGACCGGTGTGGACGACAATCTATGTCTGCGTAAAGATCAGCAGTCTGATGATTAGCAGATTGATTAAAAAAGATAGTCGCAGGTTTTGCGTTCATGCTGAAATTTATTTACGTGATCCGGTGTTTTTCAATGGAATCCGCGCAGTTTCCAGGGACCGTGCAGAGGAAAATTGGCCAGACAGGAGAGGGATCTTTGTCGAAGCTTAACCGTGGTTAATCGCGCGACCTATTCTGTTTCGATCGGCCGATAGAGAGTTCTTCGTGGTTTGTAGGTGACAGGCGATTACTCCGCAGCAGCTGGTGGTCATTCATTGACCGAAGAGGGTCATTGTCGTTTAGGCAGTAGCGCAATCGAGGCAACCGGTCGGCCGGTTGCCTGTAATCATCCTACAAGCCCTGTTGTTCCATCACAAAGGATCCGGTTGGTTCGTTGATTTGATGGGTTGAAGATATCAGTCTCCATCGCTCATCGCGCATGCAAAAATGTTGGGCTTTGCCGATGAAACTTCTAGATCGATCCTGTTCAAATTACAAACTAGCTACCCTCGGCTGGCCGAAACATTTGAGAATGTATCGAATGTAATACATAGGGTATCCCATTTAAAGTTTTAATGTGACCTCTGTTCTCTTATACGGAACTGTTCGTTCACTTTCGTATTCCAAGGTCCTTCAAGGTCATTTAGTTTCGTTTAAAATTTAGTTTAGTTAGATGGAAGCACATCTATCAAGGAAAGATTTATGACCACCATAAGATGTATCTCCCATAACACAATGATGTTTATTTGTAATATATTTTACAACGAGCTCTAACTTGGGGAATAATTTTGTGCGAAACTTCAAATGGGACACCCTGTATATATCGCATGATACTACATAAATGGTAATAAGAGTTTATCAAGGCTTTCATTCAACGATCCGCTATTTCAACTTAGAATTCATAAAAGTGGCTCTAACAATTCACCCTCTTTATTCCCTGGCTAAACTATGAAATAACGAACGGATCAAAGTGTCATTTATATCATTTGCACATGCAAAGGCTTTTATTTCGAGCACAGACACACTAATTTAGGAAGTTACTCGGCCAACATCTTAGGCCTCACTGATTGGCTGAGAGTAGGGAAGCCAGAGAAGGAACGCTAGGAACTAAGAACACTAGGAACACGACAGAAAGGAGAGCAGAACGTAAATTGCTTGTTTCAACACAACTGTTTCGAATGGAGAAAGACACGAGAGTAAAGGGATACGGTGCGTCGCCAGAGTCTTTTTTATTCGACAGGAGTTGTAAAGTTGCAGGCAAGGACGTTCCGTCGAGTGTTGCTGGAGCCCGTCATAAAAAGCTGATAGGAGAATGTTGCGATGGTCATCCGGAGGAGATTCCAGCGAGCGTTGCTCGGCGCGAAATGCCACTGCAGTTGCGACGTTAAAGCATCCTATGAATCTCGACGAAAGCTAGCGAGCTTCGATTATTCAGCGGGGCGGAGGCCGAGGTAAAGGGGAAAGGAGGATCCTGACGCGCTAATCAACGAGCCATCGACGCTTTCGCGTTCCTATCGGTGTTGCCAACTTCCTTACGACCGACGTGGAAAGCATCGTCGACGATTACGCTCGCGTAGTCACGCAGAGGGGCCCCCGTCTCGGCCCCCCTCGGGCATGTTTACGGCCCTGCCGCGTAAACGAAAGTATTTGCAGCGGGCTTCCGCCTCCAGCGCCTACGGTATTCAGACCGCCTATGATATTTTCCTCCGTTTGACGCGTGCTAGTCTGGTGATTCTCTTTTACGAGCATCGAAGATACTATCTCCACCGATGCCGTTCGCCTCGCGGTTAAATCATCGACAAAGTGAAACGCTCGGCGCTCGTTTCCTGCTTTGCGAAAACAGGATGCCATCCGATTGGTCCCGTTTAACTCGATCCTCGCGAACACCTTTTCTCCCTCCCTGATCGGGGATCGAGGATGAACTGACAAATAGGGATATATTCAGATTCGATCTTTACGCGGCCAGAGCGATCGAGAATTTTCTAGACGCCGAAGAACATGCTGACGTTCGTTTTCTTTCGAAGGAAATGGTCTTCGTTCTGAAAATTAATCAACACAAATCTTTATTTTGATAAGAATGGTCTGCCATCCCTTTGCAGTCGAAGCTAGTTAAACTTGAAAATGAAACATGTCTTCCGACCTACAATAATTCTATTGTATATGATTTTTTTTCATTTTATGGATATGAAATTGATATAATACCTCATACAATACTTAAATGTGTAGTAATTGCTTAGATACGAACATATTTAATAATGTATACAATATTGTGAATGATGATGCAGCAATTTTTAGTGGTGACTTTCTCTCTCTCTCTCTCTCACACACACACACACACACAAACACAGTTACCCCTCGGCTACTAAGAATTAATACATTCACAAAATGATGCATGAACGTAGGACCTCGCGGATCGATTGCAGCGGAGTGCAACGCCCCATGCACCGGGCCAGCGGCCTTGACAGAGAGCATACGAATTGTGGGTCACCTCGTAACGAGACCACGGCCGAAAAACCGGCATCAAGAATCTTTTTCCGTTCGCGAAGGAAGCGGGATTCTCCGCGGTGCTCGGATGCTGGCTCCCGTCAAGGTGAGCCGGCACCCTTTTTGCCCGCGTAATAACAAAACAGGAGCAACAAAAAGACGGGAAGTAATCGAACGTCGAAGTGGCGTGGATCGTATAAAATTTACCCGACAGGAATTCCGCTTTTTACCCGGGCATTTATCCCGGGCTGTCCATAGAATATTTACGGTGCGATAACACGTGTCGCGCGGTTTTGCAACGGCAAGGTCGGCATTCCGCAGGAAATCGGTGAATCGATGCCACCCCCGTTTCCTCTGTTCCTTTACTCGCCGAAAAAACTAGATTTCATCGGTCGATCCGCTCGATTTTCCAGTCTCCCTTTCGCGAATCAGTTCGAACCGTTCCAAAGGTCGTATTATTAAAAAACTGGTTCCCGCGATCGACCGAGTCGATTTCCTGCCGCTTCCTTGCAAATAGGATGCAGCGATCCTTCTTCTTCTCGCAGTGTCATTAACAAACTGGATTTCATCGGTATAATTGACTCGATTTTCCCTATCGGTTACAGCGTCGTTAAAAAACTGGAGTTCATCGCTCGATATCAGCCGATTTCCCCCTCACTTTCCAAATTGGTTTTACGAACACGCTATATTATTGTGTAACTGGATTGCATCGCTATAGTTCTGTTCGGAGAATCAATTACAGTGATCCTCTTTCACGTGGGTTCATTAAAAACCGGATTCTATCGCTCGATCGAGTCGATTGTCCATCTTGTCTTCACAGATCGGTTGCAACCACTCTCTCCCCCCACAGCGTATCAAAATCAGATTGTATTGTTTACACAAACGGTTAAGAATAAATATTTGAATAACCTAAAAATGAGGTTAGCTGAAGATTTTCGATAACATCGTGCGATAGTGTTAAGCAACTGGATTTTATAGCTTGAAACGAATAGATTTTCCAGTTCCTCTCGGCAAATCGGTTCTGGGGGCCTTGGCGCGATGGAAATCCGAGTTCCAGGAGACAAAGGGTAGTCCGGTACCACGGATCGGCCCATCGCGAGATACGCTTTCGCTAAATTACTCGGACGCGCGGCATTAAGATTCCCCTCCCCGAGGTTGTTCGCCGCCGCCGTTAAGTATGCCGATACAAAAGGGCCGGCCCGAGGCAAATAAATCTGCACGACCAATCCCGGGCTGGCTCTCTTTCTTGCGCTGGCTCGCGGTCGCTCGATCAGCCCTCACCGTGGAATCGGCGAATGGTAAAATGGTTGAATTGCGACTTCATTAGCCGTGACTTTGCGCTCGCCGTAATTCCGCGCGGCGGCGTTCCTCTCCGAGCCGAGAAGAAGCAAACGGGAGGATGCATGAACGGAGCTGATCGCTACCTCTACCGATTTTCGCATGGTCGTATTAAAAACATTGTATATATCGTAATCGTTGTATATATCATAATCGTAATAAAAACAAAAAAATGTTCGAATTCTGTCGGGGTAAGAAATGATTTTTCTCCGTTCATTCTCAGTTTAAATTTTCGCGCCCGACTTTCCACTTCCGTTGCATCGACACGTCACATATCCGTCCCGTCAGAAAATTGTTACCCTCAGCAAAGAAGTTTCACTTCAAAAATTATACGGTTATCTTTTGGTTTCAAATTAAAGCGTACATAGAACAGGAGAGTGAGGGCAATAATCTCTTTAGATGAAAAAATAATTTTAGTGTTATCCTTTCGTTGAAAATGTTTAAGTCACATTACCGATTCGTAGATGTTGCACCAAAGAAAATCGTTCCTCGTTGTTACCATAGATGGAAAAAATAACACTGGCCATCTTACCCTGATCCGCCGCGTACGTATCCCGAAAAAGCGAGCGGAGATTCGACAAAAGAATGGACAGGTACGGACCGTGGTGGAGGAGGCTGCGATCCCGATGGCCGTGGTGCTGAAGGGGAGGAGAAGGGCGCGGGGGTAAAAAGCGAGAAGCACAAGAACCGGCGGAAAGAAAAACGAGAAAGAGAGAAGGCGAACGAAGATGGAGCACGCGCACACGTACACGTGTGCAGCCGCCGCTCCGCACCGCTCCGACGAAGACGAAGAGAAAGGAAGACAGGGGTGGGCGAGAGGAAAGAGCTGGAATGAAAGCCGAAGAAAAAAATCGAGCGTTCTGTAGATCGCACGCCATGGGACGGCAAGCGGCCTCTCTCTCTCTCTCTCTCTCTCTCTCTCTGTCTCTCTCTCTCTTTCTCTCTCTCTCTCCATCCCCTTGTCTTTCTCTCTTCCTTTCGTTCTTTCGCTTTCTCTCTTGTTCTTACGGGTTTGTCTTGACTGTCTGTCTCTTCTACCTTCTTCTCCTTCGTTCGCCGCCACGGCTTCATCCTGTACAGTGCGTGACGCAAACGCAGCCTGTCGCAGAACCGCAACTCGCGACTTCACTGCGACCGCGATCCCGCTTTCGCCTCGGTGACCTTGGCCAGGTGGTCCACCTTCGATCTCTGATCTCCGAGATATTGCTATCCGTCGGTGCTCATGGTTGCGACCAGCTCTGTGCCAAATCCCATCGCTGTAGCCAAATTTCCAAGAGAAGGAACTAGATCTATAGCACGTCGTTCAACTGAAACAGAAACTGAAGTATTTACACCCAACCACAATACTTCCGGAACAAGATATGCAATCGTTAAATTATGTACAATAGATGAAATCTATGTAATTTTCCATCTGGCACAGCTTAGTAGACTAGGACAATATTGAATATTAATTGCCAATATTTGTGATTGTTTCATTGGTCTGCTTCATCCTAATGCACGTACAAATATTTATTAGCAGAAGCTCCCAGAATCTAGTCGCTAATCTTCGAGGCGCAACGTAGGATTTCCAAGCAGCGTTTCGATATGTTTCCGGAGCTCTCGTAGGATACTACGTTGACAATCCGGAAGTGGAGGAGCGTGGTCGAGTCTAGTCGGGCCTCGGAAATTAAAGGTCGATCCGGAAGTCATTATTTACGTGGGGACCGCTTGGATCGTGAGAACTAAGAGACTCGCGAGGAGAAAATCGGAGGAACGTACCCGGCGAAAAGAAAGAGAGAAAGGAGAGAGAGGGAGACAGTGGGAGAAAGAGAATGAAGGAGAGAAAGAGCGACGTTTACACGGAGGGAGTGGTCGTTGGAGAAAGGTGAGAGGAGCCGGTGGAGAGAAAGACACGCAGTTTCATCTCTGCCAAGTTTTCGTGGCGGATAATGGCGAGAATACAATGCACCAACGCGAATTCCAGAAGTTCTGCCGAATGCGGGGTGCCTTTTGATTATCTCGACTATACCCGGGCCCCGGAGTTTGTATCGAAAGAGACGAGCGCCGGCTGCGAGAACGAGAAAACAAGGATCGACGTTGGTTCGAGGAGGATAGAACGAGGCACGGCAAGGTACGTGGAAACGTAGAACGACGACGAGTGCCAACCGCGTGCACGATGGACCGATCAACCATACGGGGCCAGGCTCATTATAACCTTTATGACTGGTCATTTGGCCGGCCTCGAGCTTTAACGTGGACGCCGACATGCAAAGAACGCATCACCGGCCGATACGCGGATGCACCGAATGGATTTATTCGTACGACATCTCCGTGCTGCGCGCTTTGCTAATTATAGGAAGTAAGGGCACCGAGGCTCTTTATTTATTGGCAGCTCGGACGCGCGAACAGCGCGAGAATGTTACCGCATCTTAATCGTTTTATTTAACAAAGTAGTCACCACTCGTTTCTGGAAGACTTTTCTCCAACTGGTATGCATGTCGATTACTGTTGTTGGTAACGCTGTATGTATGTATATATATATATATATATATATATATATATATATATATATATATATATATATATATGTTGTATATGGTACATTGTTATTACATTCACCAGTCCCCTCAGTACATCTCAATTATCCAGCATAAATCGTTTTAATTGTCCAATATTAAAAACTAGTTACATCAGTGTACAGATCTTCGGTTCAACCTAGCAACTAGACAAAAAGTAGATCAACTGGCAGGAAATATTAACGTAAACAAAAATAAATGATAGTCGCATGGGGACAGGTCTGGACAACAAAGAGGATGTAGTAAAACTTCCGACGTTCTTTAGTTTGTAACGAAGTCGAGTTTCTGAGTGGCATTATCTTCTTCGGTTCAAACTTGTGAAGGTTTCAAACTGACATTAACAAACCCCAGCACTATCTGTTCTTCCTGACAGCTTGACTGCTTTCTTTTTTGCACTCGTTAACATAGTTCAGCGTGTTCCTCGCAATTATCAACTGAAAGAATTCATCGATTAAAATGAAAGAATTATGGAGAAAGCTTGTTACATAGCAAACGTTGTTCCCATGTTCCAGCGGTCATATGGGCCCAAATGATTTCGCGACCTCATAGAAATGTAATTTCTTCTCCACGCTCAGATCGGCCAGTATCGCGATCGTGAGTCTGTAATCACGTTTCTACTTTCCAGGAGCATGTGACCTGTTCCGCAGCGATCCGAGTTGCTGATTGGGAATCATACCCGGTGGCTGTGCATAACGATGTTGATAATTATCAGATGATTATCGAATCTCCCTCCTGTATTGTACCGTAACATCCTCCTGCCAGGGAATGGAAATATTTCCAACCATCTTCTACGATGGCAGCTAACTGAAGGAGGAATGGAAATATAGGAAAAGCAAATTCCGCCTTACATTTCGGGACGCTTAGATCGCAGGACATTAGATCGCGGCAAGGGCTGGATCGCTCGCGGTCCGATCGAGATTGGAGGAGGGTTACGCGCGAATTTATCCCTCTCGCAGAAACGCGTCTGCATTAAAGCCGATAGGAAACGATATCGTTGTGGAAAACGATATAGTGGTGGGCACGCACGCGCAGCAACTTCATCGATTCGTTGGGAGGTGTATACTCATACTCACGCACCTGGGGCGCGTGTGCGCCCGCTACGTTTGCACAAGGATTCGCGCGCACCTGTGCGCGTCCCGATTCTGTTTACGTGTTGGTATCTATAGTGTTTCATGGGGTCGGCGGAGGAGATGAGTACAATAACCGAAGGTACTTTCATTAATGCGGCTGAGGAAGGGGAAAGGCGCGCGACAGGGACGAAGGGTGTAGGTAAACGACGGGGTGTAATCGATCGAGGGCCGAGCACCCTTCGTCGCGATATTTTCTTTCCATTTTTCTCGCCGAGCCCCTCGTTCACCTCTTTCTCGTCGACATCTAAATTTCGGAGCACCGGAAGATCAGACATGGACCTCGGGACACCCTGGAACGATTCATTAAACACTCTTTCCGCGACACGATTCTCAATAACTCGGCCGAAGTATTAATCAGTTTCTGGTTCTCTGAGTTCGTTGCATTATGGACATTTTATTTTCTCAGTTATCGATTTCCCCGAATGAAAGGCCGAAACTGAATTGAATTTCGTTGTTAAAGAGGCCTCGAGAATCGCATTTGTTGCGCACACGTTGCAAATAAAATCAAGAGATGAGATTATAATACAATTAGCGTTCGGATGAAATAATACAGAATACATTTATTATTCATCGCGCTGCAAGAGAATTATGTGTAAACCCTGCATCGACGAGCGCCATTTACGATGGGAAAAAGGTAGATCGGTTAAGCGAACCGTACGAAAGCTTCGCCAATTAGTTTCGGTATTGTCAAGCTTCCCATCGAAAAACCTGCGCATACAGAGCCCGCAAATATAACTGGAAAGACGCCTAACCCGGAATCGATATTAAGTTCCGGTAGTAGTTGATTAATTCAAACCAGACAGCCGCAAGATCCTCGTTCCCTGAATTTAACAGCACGCCGCGCCGTTCCGCTTATTCTAGATGACGATGCTTTCCCGTCATTCACCGTTCGCCATGATACTCCCACGCTTTTCATTTTCCTTCTTTTCTCTCTCTCTCTCTCTCTCTCTCTCTATCTCTCCGCCTCTCGTCGTTGCGTCCCCCAGGAACGAGCCGTCGAAACACGTAGCAGGACAAGGGTACTGACAATCCTTTAGATAGCACTTAGTGGCACTTCGTTCGAGAAGATAGACAGCCAATGATCAACACCTGATCGCCTACAGCGAAACTTCGGTGAAACACTGTTGCAGTAACTTGCAATTCTTTGGAACGCCAAACAAACTTTTGATTCGAACAGTTAAGACATTTATCGTATTGTAGCATTAATATTTCTATGCTTTCTAAGAATTCTTTCAACATTGTTTCGACTAAGTCTTATCGAAACATTTTTAATCCACAAAAAGTCCCAAGCGAGTGAAACTAACTTTTCTGCTGACGATCGTATTTCGAATTGCAGAGTCTCCTGGTCACTTGAAGCCCCTCCAACTGGCGCCGAACAGCTCGTTCGCTGTTAAGTAAAAGTTACAAGCAAAGGAACGAGGTGGAAGTGGAGCGTTTTGAAATTCCAACGAGCAGCTGGAACGCGTAGAAGCGTTCGCGAGAGTGTCCAATGACTGCGAGAGATCATAAAACGATAGAGCATGACATCCGGCCATCGATGGCATCTTTCGATGGGAATCTTTTCCGGCGGCAACACGATTCCCCGACGAAATGGACTTGTGGCTTTCCGGAACGGCAAGTCCAAACGACGTGCACGGCTCTGCCCACGACGCTCTTGGGAAAAAATGATAGCACATGACATCTTTCATTTCTCGATGACTCCAGTCTACAGTAGAGTCTCGTGGCATGAATCGGGACCGAAAATGTGAGCAAAATTCCAGGGGCCACACGTTTTGTTTTCCCACTTTCCCATTCTGTATTCCTCCACTCCCTTAACTGCCCGGAATATGTATCCCCACCATAATCTCCACCATGACTACCAGAACTTGTAACAACTCGTGGAAGAAACCTGTTGGTAAATAAAGTTCATCCAGCTGTTCTCCTGGACGAACAGAAGGAACACAAATTCTGGAGGTCCTAGAATATAGTAGGCGAGATGTGGAAGTAGAGAAGGAACAAGAAAACACGCGAGTTTCACGGTGGGACTCGATGGAAACAGATGCGTCGGTATCCCCTTTGTGACTGGGAGCACAGTCAATATTCCCGCGAGATCCGGTTGATCAGTCTCTATCCTAGAAGCCCGTGCAACGTTGGGGGCGCAACCCCCGCCCCACCCCCCTCGGCCGGAATCCTCTGGAACGATAAATGCGAATGAAAAAAAAAAGCAAAGCGTCGAATCGCGACGGGAAAATTTTGACTGCTCCTCTGCTCGAACCCTCGACAATGTCACCGGCAATACAACCGAGAAGAATACGCCTTGCCAGTGAATCGGATCGTAATAAGGGGCGGCGGTCTCCCGAGACTCGATTGATCGGTTGTTCTGGAGACCGAGAACCCTTGCGCAAGGGTTTGCTAATCGCGTATCGAGACTTCAATCTCTGCTGCTCCATGAACGGGGGTGGCTGGATGGGTGGTCGAACGGATCGCGGGGAAAATAAGAAATAATAACTCGACCGTTGGGATATTGAAATCTGCTGTTTTCTGACGGTCGGACGTTTCGAGATCGTTTACCGTAATTCAATTTACAACGGCTGGAGTATCGCGACGATGAAGCCCGGGCGTCGTGAAATTTCACAACTTCCTTCCACGCGCAGTTTTTCAATGAAGGGATAGGAAAGTTAGTGCTGCGATACGATAACTGCCTTAGTCGATATTGGGATTGCGTCGAAAAATAGTTTAAAAACCTTCTACATGGAGAAAAACATTTGATTGCTAAAGTTACAGTCACTACTCGAGTTGAAACGAGCTATTCCCTATTCGAGGCAGCGTTCTCCGTCCGTAGAAATCAATTGGAATTGCCGTGCATCATTTAGCACGGTGCAAGGGAACTTCATTCCCCTCGTTGAAGACCGCCGGCGAATTAATTGAAACAAATAATAAAAATTCACAATGGCGCATTTGCATCGGACAGCGCTCGCGATAAAACGTGAAGAAACCAGAAGATTGCAAAATGCATTCAAATTGAAGGGCTGCGGGATAGAAACGGGGTAACCGGGTGCTTAACGTCAATTGATTAACGTCCGAAAGTTGGCCGTGCGCGTTGGCCTTAACAATCCCGATCGACGGGTTGCATAATACCGTTGAATATTTTAAAGAAAACACGCCGGCACCGGGTGCACACGGGTAGCCGCCAACTCTTTTCCGCGGACTGTCCCTTTTTCTCCCGGGGGCCCCTATTTAAATAAGAACGTTCGGGATGTAAATCTTCTTTCGAGCGAGATAGCAAGGCGGATAGAAAACCGGTCGAAGTAGAAGCCGCGGATACACGGGCCGGAATTACACAAAAGTACAATAGAAGGAAACCTTTTATCGCGAGTGGCCCGCTAGAAGTCCAGAAGGATACTTTTCCATTCGCTTTCACCGTTTGCATGTATTCCGCCCGGCTTTTTCCCCGCGGATGTCGAACCGGGACCGAGAGGAATCTTGTTGGGGAAGGACTTCATGGGATCGACCACGGTAGATTTATTTGTGCGCTGTGCTCGGGCCCGCGCTATTCCACCGAGCCCGCGTTTCTCCCGTTCCACCACGAGGAAAGTAAAGGGCCGATATATACCGTAGGAATTGGAAGGAGATCGACATCCATCACTCGGTTAACCGAGATAAGAGGATCCTCGTCTGGATGAGCTATCGACGGTGCACGAGCCTCCACTTAGGAAAATACAATTGGATGGTCCAAATAAATTTTCCCAGTCTTCGCTCCAACCCCACTATCCCCGTTCGCGTCTTCGGGGTTACAACGGTTGTCTGTTCCTTGGCTGTGCCTCCGCGGCATTTGTTTTCTCGGCTCCGAGACCGATGATAGCGGTATATTACCCGGTTCCGGTTCCCGCGCATCCACCTCCGCACTCGCACCCCCCCCCCCCCCCCCGCGCCAGACGGATGGAAGTATTCGATAAAGTGAACGCCGGAATTGGTCGGACCCGGTGAAATCCGTCAAACATTTCGAATTGATAACCGATATCGCAATTTTCCCGAATGGGGCTTTTAATTTGAACGAGAGGCGAACTTCAGCCTGAATTGGATCGCGATCGGGACGCGCGGAAATTTTGCATTTCGAGCCGGGGCGCGCCGCCACGAATGCCTTTCGAATCAATCAGGAGATATGAAAAATTACAAGGAAGTCGGTTCGTGCTGACTGACGTTCTTTTAATCCTCGCAACATTCCCCTGAACATTCTCCTCGTATTGTACAACGTTGATTTTTTCTATTTACGTTTCAACACGTACTTAAATATACTCGTAATCCTCAGTAGGTATTGTATTTATCCTACTGCAATTTAGAACTTTTGCAATGCAAATAACAATTGTAGATATCTAGAATTCCGAAGCGGGCCATTTCGAAGCCGCGTAACTGCGTTGAAAATGAATGAATATAAACAAAAATTGTAGTTACATTGTGCTCCGAACATTGGATCAACTACGTGTGAAAATAGTTTTGACGATTCGCTACTGGTACATTGGAGGACATTTTATCTTGTATCGAAATACCACAGAGAGCGCGTCGCTCTCGCTGTCAAAGTCGTTGACAGGGTTTGTAGAGGTGAGGGGTACCTGCCATCGGTCGGGACACGCGTCAAGGGGCACGTTTATAGAAAAACAAGCGACACGTGTAATTTTTATCGTTCGCAGCAGCCGAGGAGTCCGCGCGCCACGTGGCGAGATAAACGCGTCCCCTCGGCCGGTTCGAGGACCTGGTCTACATTTCCGGTGTACGCGGACAATTCGACGCGTCGTCCTACGTTTCACGTTTTCATTGTTATGTATCCCGACAACCGCCTCTCGGGCCCCGACCGATACGGGAAACACGAAACAGAACGCCGCGGGGTGTCTGCCTTCAAAAAGGAAGCCGCTGAATGAAATCTCCGCCGAGCAGAAGACCGAGAAAGGGAGGAAAACTGCGGGGGTTGCGTCCGCCGGTGTTTCCCATTCTGGCAAGCTCAACTTTAATTGGCCAATCAACGCGAGAGTCAACCATCGACCAGCCGAAACCCTAACAACTCTTTATTTTCTTGAACGATTATGGTTTCGGGGCTTGTTAATTATTTCCCTGCGGTTGCCGCGTTCCAAAGTATCCATTTCGCAATAAATTCGCAGGACACCCCACGGATTTTTCATGTTTCTCAAAACCAATGTCTGGAATGTTAAATTTCAAAATATATCTGCCCTTCTCCTTACATTACTATATTTTTCAACTAATCAATAGGACACCCCATGGATTTTTTATGTTTCTCAAAACCAATGTCTGGAATGTTAAATTTCAAAATACATCTGCCCTTCTCCTTACATTACTATATTTTTCAACTAATCAATAGGACACCCCATGGATTTTTCACGTTTCTCAAAAC
Source organism: Lasioglossum morio (assembly GCA_916610235.2). NCBI lineage: Eukaryota > Metazoa > Arthropoda > Insecta > Hymenoptera > Halictidae > Lasioglossum > Lasioglossum morio. Next base: position 17,959,400 of record OU744323.1, on the reverse strand, counting down.
AAATTTCTGGACCGGTTAATTATTACCTTACATTCGTCGTATTCGAAAATAGCTACTCTTCGTCTTATATGAATTCACTTCTCAATCAAGTTATAGGACGTTCCTGGGTATTTGCAAGTTCCGAAATCAATTTCTTGGTTTGTAACTTTGAGGTTAGAAGTTCTTTGTGAAATTCTTTGCGCAACATCGCAAATATTGAACAGGCTTGGTAGGGCTCGTAGAAATTTGATTTCCTGAAAGAATTGGATCCAGCGTAGGACGTCCTCGATCCCGGCGGCCTCGTCCTGAATGGGACCGGTTAATTGATAGAAACGCGGGGATCGTTCTTTTCCTTTGCTTCCGGTCGACTTATTTTAACTACCGTCCTAGGATTAATTTGTCTCTGTAACGAGAACAGGAAGGAATCGTCGAAGGGACGGTGAATCTCGGCAACGATCATGAAGAGCGTCGGAACTCTTTCGCTAACAAGGGGAGGAGTCCCGGACGAGTGCTCTTTGAATGCGTCGAGGGGTTGAAATTGTGGAGGTTGCCGGGTATAAATAAACTGTAGAAAAGATTTCCGATCGCAATCGCTTCGAGGGAATTCACCGGAATCGGAACTTTTGTCGAAAATCATCCCCGTTATAATAAGATCCCCGTCGCTATTAAACCGTCGGACGGTCAATTAGAGACGATTCGGAGCATTATCAGGATAACCCTGCCCGCGACACCTGAAGCATCGTATATAAATCGTTCCTCGGACGAGTTCATTAAAAAATCTCGAGTGGCCCCGAGAAGGGTGGCGTGCTCGAACCCCCTTGCCGGAAAAAATAATGATCGCGACGGCCAGCATTTGATGTTTCCGCTCGATCACCTCCAGCAATTAATCAATGCTCGTTCTCTACCATCGACGCGCAAGTGTAATCCCTTCTCTGTCTCTATCTTTCCCGTCTTGCTGGCGAAGACAACTCTAGCCGAACAGACGTAGAAAGCATCCCTCGACTACCATAAACCGATGTCTTGTTGCGTAGACCGCAACAACGCCCAACAGGACAATAAATGCACGCGTTTACATGTGTACACGCAGAGAGTAAGTCGTAACGCCGACTTTACGACCCCGTTACTTAAACAGCGTATACAATCTGCGCGGTAACACCCGCTAATTTCAAAACAAATAGAGAACACTCGACTCTCGAAATTGTCATCGTTGCGACCCCTGCTTTTATAACTGCAATTCATATATTATTATGAACGATTATTTCTTTTCTTCATCGGGATCGATTGCAAAGAGCTAGCCTAGATTACAGAGAACGGTTAGAATGCAATCATAGTTTGGTTCTGCGTGATACGTGAGCCCTGAAATCGGAAAGGGTTCCGGCGGCGTCGCTGAGGGGTCGTGTAGAAAATTTCATAGAGTATGTCCCCGTAGTGTTTCGGGGGTGTGTGTGGACAGAGAATGTGGATCCGTCCCCGCGAGCATGTACGTCTGTAAAATAAATGTATACACATCGAACCGTAGGTTGTGCGGTGCACAGAAGTCCAGCGAGTGATAAATGTGTTTGACTAACCCAATGAGCTTTGCCGGGGCCTGCGGACAAAAGCTCTTGAAATACGCGTAGCATAAATACTGAAAGGAGGACAGGAACTTTCGGGGCTTAAAACTCCCGGGCGCGCCGAGTTTCAAGCTTTAATACTGTACAAATACACGTACAGATCTGATATCGGGGTGGAACGGGGGCGGCACGACGCCGCGCCGTTTCGAATCCTCCGGGGTTTTTCGCAACACAACTTACCATCGGAAACTCTTACGCGTTCCTGTTTTCTTTCGAACACCCCCTTCCGCCACATTATTGTTATTCGCCACCCCTCAACCCTCTCACTCACCCTCGTGTCGAAACAAGTTTTCCACTCTCCAGAGCCAGCCGGCGCAACTAAAGCGGCTTATAACTGGTCCTGTGTATTCATATTACCAGCAGGCATCGCTCGACTTAAATGAATCCTGATAAGTACTGGAGGAGGACTACTTATTTCCTATCGAACGCCAAAATTGTCTCGTCCCGGCCACTGCGGAAACAATCTGTTGCCGTCTCCTCAAACCGATAATTTGCGCACATTAGCTCGGAAATTCTATGGTTGCGAGGAGAAAGTACAGCGTGCTTTCACTTCAGAAATATGGACTGGCTTTCTTGTTTCCTTTCTTGGCATACAGTCTCTCAAAGAAGTTAGGAATTAGGAATAGCAAAAAGACTAAAAAAATTGATAAATATGGCAGCGAATATTCTTGAACATGGTCAATCATAAAACTGTATATGGTAAAGAAATCGTAGTGTAATCGGAACGCTGGCCAGTTTTCGTTCAAGAGCAAAATAATTAAAGTACCGGTCGTGCGACCGATGCAGTTTCAAAGTGAAATTTGTCTTGAACGCCTCCGCCGTCGGAAACACAGACATCAGAAAGGCCGACGAACGTTTAAGCAATGTAAAACACTTTTGATAAAACTTTTTAAAGATCCCCGGCCCCTCCGCGAACATAAATTTCCCTTGTACTACACAAATATTTCACGTAGCGCTTCCCATTTAAAGTTAGTTCGAGAAACTGCTTAGCATCTACTTATTCACTAGATTTTTCAGCATGAACATCTTGCTCGGAGGTATCCAGCCAGTCTGCGCTCTCTCGCCCAGACAGACGTATGGATCGCGGACCATAAATATGGCGAGGAGCCACCGGGGCCACCGTCTTTTAATGCGGTGCCCGTTTCCCGAACTCATAACGGCCCCGATCTTGTCGAAATGCAGCGAGGAGAACGCATCAGGTTCACTGGTTTCCACCATCGAAATCGTCGATAACGTAATTTCCAGATTTACGATGCTTTCGTGCCGACTGAAATTGAAGCTGTTGAACGCGTCGCTGGCGGAACGTCTCGATAAAAATGACTGTTCTCACATTAAACGCATTTGTCGCATGATACAATTCACCCGGTGAAATACTATCTCCCAGAGCCGCAGAAATTTATATAATTATATTCTCAGAAGTTGGCAGTATTGCGTGAAAAACATTTTCTGAAGAAAATATTTCTTGAAAAAATGTGAAATCCACCCTTTTTGACGGGCTGGGTAGTATTCGGAAGTGCGTCAGCCTATAAAAACGAGAAAATTGAATTTAATCAGATCTTGTGCAGATTTCATTATAATGTAAGCGTTAAACGTGGAATTTATTCCTTATAAATTCTTTATAATTTCAGTACAATTGTAAAACAGAAACGTCGAGAATCGGAATTCACGGTATCTAGGCCAACTCGCTCTCAGAGGAACATATGAACATTAAAAATTACATTAGCGGTAATAATAACACTTCACATAGTATTATTGTTAAATTGCAGCTTCGAAAACGAGAAATCCACTTGTTAAACACACTGAACGCTTTCACCGTGCATCAGCGGTATTTTACCAGCGAAACAGGAGGTTAGAGCGTGGCATCGCAGATTTTCGCTTGATCAAATAGAATAATAGAGTCCGGGAGTAGCGGGCGATTCGAGGCAGCCGACAAGAAATTGAGAATCACGTTTCCTCATTAAAATTACATCGACGTTCGCGTGCAAGATGCACGATATATTCAACAAACGCCGTAGACAAAGCCAGGCCGCGCAGCAGCGTTACCAAACTATACAACATACATTTTGACAAGTTCCAGTTTCGCTTCGCAAGCAGCCGGAAATTGAACGTACATACACACGCTCCTTAGGAATCTCGTTTAATGAAATGTCAATATCCGTGACCGAGGCTTTGGTCTTGTAGACTACCTGTGTTTCCTGTTACCCCGGCGTGCAGAGCCAAGCCGGATTCCCGGCGACGTAGTTTTCCCGTGCTTTGAAGACAAACCGACAACGCGACAGAACGGATTTGCGTGTAGACAGACGGAAGATTGTTGCGACAATATTTTACAGGGCCCTCGCCGCTTCCAAGATTAAATATTTCGTCCCCTAATCGCGCCACTTTAAATCGCTTCGACGCGATCGATGTCACTTGGTTGAGCAAAACGAGAGTATATTATGCCATCAAATTGAATGATATAAAACACTAACCCTGTTCACAGTATTAGAACCTGATCCATCGCTTTTTATATTCTGCATGTTTATCAATATTTATTGTTTTATGGCTATTGTTGACACAAAACATTAATATATTGCATTCAACACAATAAGAGAAAGCAAAACAATATTCCTCAATGGATTTTTACTTGTCTAATAGCACTTTTATCGAATACGAAGAAACAATTTTTACAAGAAGTATAGACGAAAAAATCGGTAGAGTTAATACTTGCAAAACTGCAATTATTTTCACATCAGCTCGATAGGATGGTTTGTCTGAGTGGCGGCTCGCCTATTCGGCTCAGCTGGAACTGTAGACGGTGGCCGGAAGTGGCGTGGTATCGTTTCAAGGGCATCGTGCGTTCAAGGTCCGTTCCTTTTGTAGGCGGCCGGTATTTCACGGGGCAGCGTCGGAATAAAATGATAACGCTTTACATAATTCTCTTCCAGAAAGTTGCGGAGCATAAAAGCTTGGTCCCGCCTCCCCCACGGCGCGGCATCCGGCTGGAAATCTTGGTTCGGCCTTAGTCGGCGGGATCCCCGGGCTCGCTGGGACGTAAAAGAATTCGAGCTCGTTCGATAGCACGCATGGACGGGCCCCGGTTTTATTCGTTTTATGAGGTTTGCGTGCGTCGGCGGGGAAAAACCGAGGCCGTGGCTCTTTCCATCGGTATCGCATCGCGACTCGACTCGCCTCGACTAGGCGCCGAATCAAAATGCCAGACACGTCGACGATCGCGCGGCCACCACCGACGGGATTCGTTTGACGCGCGACGATTGATCGCGGTCGAGACAGTTTCGTCTCGCCTGCCCACGCACCCTCTCCGCGCTTGCACACCGGTGCCTCCCGTCTCTCCGTCCATTACCTAATTGCTGCGCGTAAGTAATTATCGAGCGATGCCGAAGACGAACCGGCTGCGATCGGCCCGTCCGCAATCGGCCAACTCGCCGGACACCACTGCGGTCTGATACGCGATATTCTTTCTGGTCGAAATTTAACCCTCCCCGATGAAGATTTTTTAGAATATCAATCCTTCGCGGGCAACCTGGATCGTTTATAAAATTTCACTTTTTATTTTTTCCCATTAATGCTTTAAACACTCGACTCAAAGAAATATTATTTCTTGTTTCTGCACTTCAGATGCAGCACACTTCAAGATTTCTACTTTTAAACAATTTGGTTTCGAAATTGCAACCAGGCTCTTTCGAATTTGCATACTTTCGCGATCGACTGTATTACGATACCGTCATTGCTTGTACATACACCGCCGGAGCAAACTGGCTATGAATTCACATATCCCCGATTGCCATTTGCGAAATTAAATTTCATAGCCGGTGATCGGCTGACCCGAGGGCACCTGCAGGTTGCGTGTCACTTTTTTATATTCAACACCTGCAACTTGATACGCGACTTGATCTTTATTATTTTCTGTTTTAGAGTTTTACTATTTCCTTTAATAAGTGCATCGCAGATATTTGTATACGTATAATAGCGTTTATTAACCACTTGACATAGGAATTAAATAAAAATACAGATATATTCCTGAAATGATAATAAGTAGATAATAGACAGTGCTCTACATGTACATATTAATAAAACGTACATCGGACAAATGGTTAGTATGCGGAGAACAATGTCGTTCCATTCTCGAATATCTTGAAAATTTCTATTTCGATGAATTATGTCAATGATTGATCGAAACGGTTCCGCAGGAATTTGACAGCGTACCCTCCGCACAGAGGTAATTGAAATTTTATATTTTCCTACATACGTGTATACATATATTTCCTCATTACAGTGGTCATTACAGCGAGAATGATTATTTCATAATAATTACAATATCCAAATTAGTGGTTAAATAATAAAACAGCGTCCAGTTGTGCGTCGCCGTTAATGCAGTTGGATGGTCCGCGAGCTGACGTTACAATTTATACAATACCGTTTTCAATGGTGATCGATGATGCCGGAATGATTTCGGAAACAAAAACAGGAAGACCGGTCGGTCGTGTTTCGGTTGCCGAAAGAATGCAGCCAAGTATTTCGGGGCAGAATTGTTTGCATGTAACCGCTTAATGCGAAACCCGTCCGCGCTGGTTACCAACGATGGCCATTTATGAAATTAAATTTGATGGTCTGCGGTCGGCCAGCTGCCATTGGTATATTCGAGTCGACGCTGAATTTCCGCGGAATAACAACGATCGTTTCAGGCGGTCACCATGGCCAGGGATCAGGAGTCGCACGACAGAGGGATTATTTGTTCATTTGCGAAACGTTCCGGCGATCGAACATTTTCCGCGGCTAATTGTCGATCGAAACACCGACTGGATATTCCGCTCTGTTTAAAAGCCAGTGGTCAGCTGTTCGGCGTCGAATTTCCGTCATTTTCCAAAACATCCCGCGAACTCGAATAATCTGCTGCTTGAATCAAGGTCACGATGAATGAATATCGTTCGTTCTTAAATTGTTCCAATTATATAGTTCTCTTCAAGATGCTTCGGAACCCACCATAAACAGTTGGTTTCTTGATATTTCTATGTTTTTGTCGGGTCCTAACATCGGGGCTTGCCATGATATTATAACCTTTTTAAACAAATGTAAACTGCGAGTCTAGGTGTTATCCTATGGTGACAATTAGTTATTTCACAGATCTTTATGTTTACTTTTTTTGTGATAACACTTCTTGTTATGTATTGTATAATGCTTTTCTTTTTTCTATAATCTTCCTGTATGTTTGTACATTTATATCCAATGTTGTAATAAATCTTTTCGAAGATTTCCAATAAAAAAAAAAAATAAACTAGGTCCCGCTGAAAAGGCAATAGCGAGAATGGAAAGAGGAGGAAGAAGATTGGTAAATGAATTTGAAACCCTGAGGGGACCAAATATCATGTTACATATAGTTCTCTTCATCTCCAACATATCTTCGACACGTATGTAAAATTTCGTAAAAATATATTTTTTAATCTAATTCCAAACGAAGCTGAGGAAGGATATATCGATATTATACCGGAGACATGGCTTAACGAACACTGTTTACATCGTTCGACGTCGAGAAAGTATTTCAGCGTTTAATTTGTGAGACAAATGTTCACTTTCCCAACAAATCCTACAAGCCCACCCCTACGCGCTCCACGAGATAAAAAAGCACAGTTTGTCGTCGATTGTCTGACGTCCGCGTTAGACGACAGCGCAAGGGCGAATTCCCATGGCGACGATACTTTTCAGGCACCGGGCCAACGAGAACGGGTACACAGATGCGTACGCGGCGCGTAATTAAATAAAAAGTCCATCAGTTATAGTGGTGCTTCTCGACCGTTGTCGGGCGCCGACAGGATCAAGGACTCGCGGGAGTTTAAGCGATGCCATCGCTATCGATCTTTCATTATCTGCGAACGCAATTCCTACGAATGAAATTTACGGGTGAGCAGACGATCAAACGAAATGGCTCATCCGATTTTTCGAATATTTTCAAAAATGATCAGCATAACGGAAAATATTCCCTCGAACTTCTTCGTTATTTTGAATATAATCATACCTTTTAGGGTGCAAACACATTTCCCTTCGCTGCCAATCATCGTTTATTCTGTCTTTTCTTATTTACAGTTTGGCCAGTAAAAACGCAGGAAAAACCGGCACAGTAACGACATCGATTCGCCGATCGGATGCCCGTCACTTCCAGGTTTCATTAGTTCGCGAAAACACAAAAACAAAAATTTGTTACGTCGGTTTCCGGCTTGTCTGACGAGCGCGCGATAAAATATGCTTTTCGGGATTGTTTAGCCGCGGATTGAACGGAAACGCGCGGTTCCAGCGTGCAATTTGTTGTCCGCGATTCGCGGATCGTTCGATTAAAGTTGACCCGGTTCGTTGTTCCGGCCGGAGGAAACACCGCGAAAAAGTTCCGGCGGATGCAACTTCTCCCGCGTTTTAAATACATCTCTCGGGTATTCGGCAGCGTGCTAAAAACTCCGTGGAAATCACTTTTTCGTCTCCAGTCGAGCAAATCGTTCTAGGAGAACCTGGCGTCTCGATAAATTCGCATGATCGATCTTTGAGATTGGTTAAGGCGAATACACTTGATCGGTTTTGTCAGTAACCAAAATTTTCTACGATATTCAATGATGCACCAAATGAGTTTTTGATCATACGAGCACTTAACACTTTACCGACCGGAAGCCTATTAATAGGATTTTCAATAATTCTGCTGTACCAAAAAAAAAGCATAGAAATTTTCTTTGACATTCCAATTTTAAATGAAATTATTAGACGACGTTATTGAGGGTGACTTAGTTAGTTCATACGAAACGCTAAATGAAAATAGACCATGTACCATACATTTTTCAAAAATATGCAATAATAACCGGTCGGTAATGTGTTAAAAATCGACGAACACATTGTAGAAGCTTTAAAAAGAAATTGAAATTGAGTGTCCAGGTATCCAATTATTGACATAAGAATTATCTTTGCAATCGGTCGGAATCGTTTCTCTGTATGATGTAGCAGAGAGCTCGATGAAAATGTTAATGCTTGTTATCAGACGCTGCTGTTTTCGCGAACAGCCAGAAAAATTGAACAAAATGGCCGAGCAATAGAAACGCCGTTCCGTAAATCGACGTCGATGCTCCACGGTCGCCTCTCCCTGGGAAATCTCTCGTATCTCCCGTTTGGTTTCACCCTAATCGACCTCGAGGCTCTCCGGAATTCGGTCCAATCCATTTCTAGGGGTAGTTTTCTTTAGCGCACCTGATCCCACGGCTCGCTCGGGGGTCGCGCGACGTTCGATCATTATTTAAACGTCACCGGTATCATTGTTTAAGGATCAGCCCTGTAATTGGATAAACAGAGCCGCCGAGACCCATCCGAGATAAGAAATAAGGAAAACATCCATTAAACAGACCCGGAGATGTAGCAGCTAAATTCAATTACATTTAACCCGAAGGCATCTCTGCCAAATTTAAACCAGCCTTGGGCGTTACGTACACAATGTTATTTAGGAAATTGAAGTTTTGCGACCAATATATTATCTCATTCAACTAAACAATTTATATGAAAATTATATACAGAGAGATTTTGATGTCGTAGCGGTCGCCATTATTTTCCCAGCTCGTGTTATCTGCTATGTCGAGTACAGTGCTTTATAAGAGTGCAATATGTCCTCCATTTCAATATTCCGAATCAATTGGGGAAGCATTGGAACATTAAAAGATTTGTAATCGGTTCGATGAAAGAACGAAAAATGAATATTAACATTTGCTGCGTCTCGGTTGTTTTCGATTCACAGCGATGTGAGTTTATACGTAGAACTCGAGCCGGGGTTCTAGGATGAAAGAGGTCAGTTTTCAGTTCCACCCGAAATGAATTAAACCAAGCGTTTTTTTTTGCAACGCCACCGCGGCTCGTATATCGGAAATTTAATGGGTCACTGGTATCTGCGACCTAATTGTACCGATCCGAACGATTAAACAATGGAAAAATGCGATTTAAAGGTAATCGAGGGTACACGGTCGCGGACCTCGACAGACCCTGCCTTATTTTTCAATTATCGCGCATTAATGATCTAGTTCCGACGATCGTTCGTGCGCGATGACGCCGTTTCCGCATCAGCAACAGAGTAAACTGGAACCACTGGTTGAATAATCGCGATGATATCTCGTGCATTCGAAATGCCATTATTTTCATTCAATGCATACGTATCTTGAGATCGCTGACGTCACTGAACCATCCAACAATAGCTTGCAAAGTGGATCGAACGACACTAAAGACGAAGACAGAGCGCTAACTCCGAGAAACCATGATTAACCCGTAAGTGGACTTTCAAGATGGCTTTCAAAACTGTAATAACTTAATTAATATAGAGGAGAGTAGTCAAATTCGGTTCAGTGAGTGGGTTCGTCCTAATTTATCATTCACAGACACTTAGTACCACTAATAACGCTGTAAATATTCTTCTTCTTGAAATTATAGCTAAACCAATCCCAAGACATAAATTATAATCACCAAATATCATTAATAATGTTGCAAATATTTTTCATTTTCAAGATATATGGTCGTTCCATAATCGTCCATAAATTTTTGAATTTTGTGAAAAAAATTTGATTTAAAACTCGCAGAATAGCACTTGCTAAAATCTTATGAATATTAGTGTGCATTAAAGCGTCATCAACATGAATTTGAATGTAACCACTGCTATGGCAATAGTCCGCTTAAGGGTCGAAGAAAAGATGAAGCGAGATGACACAGAAATTGAGAAGAGCAGAGCAGTAACGCAGGGCCTCATGCCGTTAAAACGTAGAACCATTCGGTTCGATTAACCGTTATTATAACCATAGGCAGCCATATTGGAGCATTAGCCCATGTGGGTCAATGGCTACTGAAACGATCCACCAGAAACTCCACATTCCACTTAAAAGTCAGACACACGTGTCTTCTAAAATACAATAGATCGTTCAATTTTATTTCAAGCACAACCTCGGGGACACTGGAAACTCTACTTCCAACTGTCAATTAAGCAAGATTAGACTAAATGTTGGTAACATCGGACACGACTCCAAAAGCTAACTAACTTGTACGTACTTGTACTCATACAATTCAGTGGAAAAAAACAATATTCACACCACTCGAAAAAATTTAAACCGACAATTCCAAGGATGGTCTTCAACAAGTATTATAAATGGTGTGGTAAGTCTTTTATTAACGTTCATACATTTCAAAATATTTGATTTCTTCCTTTTTGTGTTAGAAGATGTATTTGAAAACGAGCTGGATAAATGAAACACAACTTAAGAATAACAAGTCCTTGTGTAAGAACACAACTCCGAAATTTTGTTGAATCTAACCCAATCAGAATCCAAAGCAACCCCTTCTTCATCGCAACAAACGAACAACCGCCCGGAGCAAAGTGTCCTCATCGTCTCGCGAGTCTCATCGACGCGCACCTTGACGAGGTTCAAGGGGGTGGGAATCGCGAAACAAAGGAAGCAAGAGGAAGTCAGGGGATGGGATCCGTCAGTCGGCTACCGAATCAGCGTTTATCTGGTCGGCGAGTCGGCTTTTAATGGGCTGTTCGAAAACTGTGTGAAATAATCTGGCGCGTTGTTTGCGGAGGGAGGAGGGTTGCTCGAAGGGCAGAAGGTAATACTCGCTCGATGACTGTTACGGTGGTAGTGATTGTATAGCAGCGGTAGTTCTGGGGTTTCGGAAAGGCACCGGAGGGTGGCCAACAACCCCCGGACGACAATGCCTTACGGTTCGGCGCACTCTCGGCTCGGGATCAGCGGGTTTGAATCGGGAACGCGACGGTGATGGTGGTGGTGTTGGTGACGGTGCTGCTATGGGTTTTTGGCCATGGGGAACCCTTCGCGACTCTGTTTAAAGTAGACACGTGGCCCCGTTTACGTTTCGAGGGCACGCATGCGTGCGTACCAACCAACCCCCCTCCCAGTACGTTGGTGCACGCGCGTATATCTCACTGGTCCTTTGAAAACCAAAATCAAATACATTATTTGAGAGGCACGGGCCCGCGGGATCGTCCTATTGTTGGCCGCTGTCAGCCTGGAAGAGATTGCGCGACTTTATTGGCCGTTTAACAATCGGCCCGGCTGGAAACGCGGTGCCGGGATTTCGGGCTGACGCTTCCCTGATTAAGACTCTGCGCCACTGCGATTACGCCAACGGATTCCGCCACCACCACGCTGGAATTCATTATTGTGTCTCGTCTTTGTACGAGCCTGTTTGGACGCTGCCTTGTTTGGTCTAGCTTTAATCATTTTAATATTGGGATCGACGAGACAACGGAGGTCCCCTGGTTCTTGGAAAGTTTAAAGTGTCCGGCTGATAGCAATCACGCCTTCTTACAAGCAAGAAATTTTGAAATTTTTAATCCTTTTATCCGACAGTAACCAATGTACAATCAAATTAACATTTCATATAAAATGATTTACATCATTTGTTTTTAAAACGTGTGAGATTCTATCGCTAAAATACTGTCTCTCTTTCTCTCTCTCTTTCTCTCTGTAAAACTTTGAAGACAGAGTCTTGTGAAACTGTCTGAAATGGCGAATTGAAATCTGAAGGACAGGTTCCGCAGACGTTTTTGTGATTTATTTATTTGGGCGGTTGTCGTCGAGTTGCCGGATTTAGTTATCGTTTTCAGCTCACAACAGACGAGTGAATAATAAAACGGGGCGGTATCCCTCGAACGCTGTAACCATATAAAAGCAGAGTTTTCAATAGCATGAACTCGCCGTCACCCTTATTCACTCAGCTCACGGAGAGCTACAATTAACTCGAGCCACAATCCCTCGAATTTATTAAACTTGCCACAATTCTGTAGCACGTAAATTGAATCCCGGCAAGGATATCTACTTAATTCACTTTCCCCTAAACATTTCGCTGGCAATATGCGCGGTGTGCCTTGCCGTCGACAATTACCTGTCGCGTTTACTTCACCGAATCGCATCCGTCTCTCCGCGTGCGTTCCTGTTTGTTCCCAGCGAACTTATGGCGTTCTGTTCCGCGTGACGAAACATCAGGGAAAATCAGAGTTGTCAGGGGCGGGGCGCCCTTAAATATCTGAAACATCTCGGGCACGTGCACGCTACCATTGTAAATTAATTTTTAATAAAACCATCCGACGATCATCCATTTATACGGCTTCAATCTCCATCCATTATTTCATAAAAATCTGAAGCAGGTACGCAGCCCGTCTACTGAAGCTACATTCTTCTTTTTATCGTTTCAATAAACTGAACCTAATACATTGATGTCCTCAATTTTTTTTGTTAATTCAACATGTACATTAAAAATGTGCGAAGCATTGTGCTAGAATCTTTTATGCAACTATTTTTGAAGGACGTATGGGGGTTGACGTTAGTCTACTGAAGCTACATTCTTCTTTTTATCGTTCCAATAAACTGAACCTAATACATTGATGTCCTCAATTTTTTTTGTTAATTCAACATGTATTTTAAAAATGTGTGAAGCATTGTGCTAGAATCTTTTATGCAACTACTTTTGAAGAACGTATTGGGGTTGACGTTAGTATGAAGTGCGAATTCCGCGCCACCAATTTCGAATCGGCCTGTAGGATTCGCAGATACATCTATAGGAGGGCCGTGTATAGATCGAGTAGGCATAGCATCGTCGGTCCATTATCATACAGCGGAGTTGGCAACCCTCCCACGTTGCTCGGCTGAATTGCAAGGTTGCCCTTCCAGCCGCCGCGGCAAGATACGACTTTCACTCCCACGTCCGCCGGTAGTAACGCACAAAAAGATGCTCTGAATAGAAACTTCGCGGCATTAGGGGACAATTGGGCTCTGTCGTCACGTTATTATTCCTACCGCTGCCGCGAGAGGCACCAGCACTCCAGAAATTGCTAAAATTTATGGACTCTGCCCGTGGAACACGGGGGAAGAGGGACTCTCAGCTCAGCGCCGCGCCGCGACGTCCGCGGGGGTGAAAAAGAAATTCTTCGAGATCGTCGAAGAAAGTTTTCTCTTAACGTGCTGCCTTTTTCCGTGAATCGCATCCTTTCCAGCTTTTCTCAGCTCGACATCAACGACTCGTAGAAAACTTACGGAAAAACAACTATTAACTCCTATCACACAAGCCTATTTAGGGCTGCCGTTTCGGGAAATTCATTCTAGCGGACTTTGAAAATTTTTTTTTGAAACTTTGCAAGCTTGTTGAGAATGGACAATAGCTTCGCGTAATTTTAGTGCTTTCTCGATTTTTTTTAGTGTTCCTTGAATGGAAATAAAATAAATTATTGTCATAAATATCGAATGGTTTTTATGCATTACACGTTCACGCAAACTCGTGAGAAATTTGTTTTTGAACGAGAACATTGATCAAAGGACTAGCCATTAAGAATCGACGTTGAGTCTTACCAAATTGTTTATTGCGGTGTCGCTGAGATAATGGAGAATTGCTTAAGCTTGAGAGAAGGCGCGGATCAAGGCCCGTCACCGGAGAAAAATGGAGAAAAAATTGTTCGAAATTGCCAGCCGATATTCCCCGATCAGAAGGGAGGCGCGAGGGATTGGCGTTATTTGTCAACGAGCAGCAATCTCGGTCTCCGCGACGGAATCGGGCTACAGGGATCATTATCGGCGTAAACTCCTCGACAGGGGCGAAAAGGAAGACAAATTTCGTGGGTTCTCCTTCTTTTCTCCTGCGTCGAATCTTTTCGAGAGACGCGGAAGCGGAATCCGGGCACCCCGTCGCGATAATAAAAATTGTAGGGCGGAAAATTACGGGGCGAGCTGCGTCCGTATTCCCGCGTAATACCGACGCCAATTAGCCTCATTAGTTTCGGCCCGGGTGTAATCTGTTGGCTGGCAAGATGAGCAACGCCAGAGGCTGGATAAAGATCGTCTTAGAATCGGATACTTTGCGAGGGGCAAGAACAATGTTTCATACTAGGTTCTACAATATGAAATATTGAGCAGTGTTTTAAAAATACCTGAAATAGACAGATCACTATTTAATTATTTCCGAAATTGACTGCACTTTCCTCGTTTTTATTTTAGTATCGCTGAATCCTACTTCAAAAGACCGATCACGTGGAAATAGTTATCTAAATAATGCATTTAATTCACCAAGTAAAATCTATTCGGTGTCCTCCTTTGAGAGAATCGTTTCACATATCGTCGATGTCATTCATCGATCACTCGAGCTCTGCTTTTTAGCTATATTCCGTTCTGGACATCTATTATTTTGAATCCTTTCTGCTCATCTCTATTTACTGCATAATTTAAATGAAAATCTTGTTCCACGATAACATAAAAATTGTCTAAAATGACAGTTTTTCTAAGACAGTTCCGATTGGGAACACGTCCGTAACCGCCGTGTTCAGCGAAAATGGATGAAGCATAATCTTAGGATGGTAATCTCTGGTGATCTGTGTCACCGAGATGCGGCAACCGATTTCGGTGCCATAAATCTACAATCGGCTGCATAATGCGAACATATTACTACGCACCGTGTATCGTTACATCGATAAGAATAGAAACGCGCCGGTTTGCTGTTGCGTTCGGCAAGCACATCACGGGCGACTGGAATCAACGATGACCTATAATTTAGACAGCAATTTGTCGGACCGTGCCGCTGGTACTTCCGGTCTTCTCCCGGCCAACGAACGCCAGGCCAGCTGTGACGTTTCGATGAATAATTAGAACGGGAAACGAGCCGATGATCGAGCCAGGAATCGATCGATCCCTGGTTGCCGACAAGCACATCGTCCCTCTCTTTCTCTCCCTTGCGTCCCGTGATTATTTGAATGAGCCAGAAATGCCGGGCCCGGCGGACGTTGAAAAGACGGTCAGGTATAAATGAATAAAGCAATTTCTCGATTGACCGGTGAAAAGCACTTCCATATAATGGTACCGATGAAAATTGCCGCTTTTCGTTTGACTTATGAAGCATTAAACCGAGTTTAGAGGCTTTTGCCTAGGCCGGCCGCGCCGGCCTGCCGCACGGCACTGCACGGCACGGCCTTCTAAAAATAAACCGGTAAATAGGCTGAGCTCGTCCCTCGGAAAGAGTTTTCCCGGTAGCGTTTTCCTTTAATGAGACCATTCACCATTACCCCCCAAGCCTTTCTACCTTCCCGACAGCACCAGCGCCGTTTGAAGTGCAAAAACTCCGAGCTTTGTACGTGTCAATATTCCACGCCTGCACATAAAGACGGTCGTCGCGTCTCCCGCTAAAGGGACGAATAAAAACGTTAAATCGCGCACAAAGCTATGGGAGCAACGCGAATTAACGGGTCTATTAAAGGCGAATCGAGCCGCGGCAGATTGACAAGCGTAAACGCCTTGCTAAAATTATCGGGGCGAGCGCACACTTTTCTCAGTTAGAAAGAGCTCACCACAAACTTCGCCTCGTTAACTAAATCTACCACCGTCGTGCCTGTCAAACATCGATTTTATACTCCTTATTCTATAATCATTGAAACTATAAACACCTTCCCGTAGGAAACGATTTCATGGAAATCGTGCAAAATCCTAATAAAATCAGTCTTGTTGAAGTGAAACTACTTTGTAATGAAAACTCAAGAATATTGTTACAATGGAATGGGTGGTGTGCGTCACATCGAAGTGACGATCGACGTTTCAAAAAGACGATCGGCAGCCAAAGCGACGAACAAGACGACAGTTGCGATTCGGTTCGACGCTAGAGTCGGTTTAGGCAGAATATACCTGGTGCTATTGTTTTTATAATAAAGTTATTTTTCAAAGTTACCTATTTCACTAAACTGTTTTATTCCACTGAAAATCATATATCCTTAACAAGTCTTGAACAAATATCGTGTTTCTGTGGCGAATGGTAATTCTATTTGGAAAAACGAGTACATATGTTACGAATTAAGGTAGTTGCTATGCTTATTGGATGGAAAGAATAGATATGTTTATGTATCTGGTAAAAACAAACCATGTTCTTTAAGCATAAAAATGTACTTTTATAAATATATGTCTATATTTTAATTTCATTGAAAAATCCCTATCGAACCTTACAAAGGATTGCATCGATAACAAGAACAACGAAAACATTTATGAACACGGTAGGACAAAGGAAGATAAATAATGGAAGGTGTGTTTGCGAGAGTTCAACTTGAAAAGAATGTTAAAATTGGAACCGGGGTGTCGATTATTAGCACAAGAGTAACAATCATCAAGACCGGCGGCGCCAATGACGCAACGGTGGCGCTGGGTACGCGGGGGTGCAGGATTACCGAATAAAAGTGCAGTGAGCCAAGGCAAACACGACGTTGGACATAACAGTGTACACAATTTCTGTACGTCCTCAAATATTTATTCTCTTTCTCGTTTGAAATAAATCGACAATAAACTCGCGAGTAGTGCGTCGGGTCCAACAATACGGCGGATTCGGACGGGGACTCGTCGACGAGCCAACATTATTGTCCAATTTCCGTAAAGTTTTGCCCGGGCTATGACAAACAGAATCCTGATGAATGCGTTTAACGATACGTCGCGTCGTGGAATACGCCATTCGTTAGGCAGACGTTCGGGAACGCGCGGGTCAGAATCGACATTGAACACCGTACTGACGGACGGTGCAAGAAAACGGGTCACAAAGATGGATGAAAAAGGGAAACGAGGTTGAAAAACGACGGATGTCCGTCGAGATGGCTTCCGTTACGACGACCGGGGTACGAATGGTAATTTCAATCTGTAAGGATTATCCGGATAACCGGGGTAATCGATATTTATATCGAAGTCGGGACGCAGGAGCCGGTGGAAGGAAGGATCCAGCGATGGTTCTCGATTCAGGAGACGGTTTTAAGCCGCAGATATTGTGATTCCTAAACCTTTGCGGAAATACTTACTGCCCCCAGGTATATTGTTACCCCGCTCGCGCGGTTTTGTTGCCGGATTTCTTGGGCACCGAGACGCCAACTTTAATCGCAGCCGCCCGCGTAAATATGTACGGAAAGATTGATTATATCGAATATCTTGCCACGACAATGTCAGTGAAAGCAATCGTTACGCGATAACAGTAATGTTCATAGAATTGACTCGCCGTCTGCTAGTTGCTTGTTGGTAGATGTTTCTACTGGAATACGGTTCATTTACCGGCCCGGCCGTTTCAGCTGCCGAGTCGATAGACATTCTTATTTTGTTTGCACAGAGTGCGCGGGGCCTTGCGGAGCCATTGTTTGCTTGGTTACGCGATATTTGCACAGAATCATGGACTCCAATTATATATGAGGAGGAGAGGAAGAACGAAATACTTGGAACGTTAGGGTCACGGATGCCCGGAGGCTTGTTATTTCACTGGAAAGCATCTCCGGATCTTCGATCGTTGCTGCAAGATTGCTCCGCGGGCGGACACTTTGCTGCCGTGTTCCGTGAAAATGATGTTCGTTAACAGACCGACAAATTGTCTCATTCGATTACATTCCATCGACCACGTTTCGTTTAGATACCCTTTGGCTAGCTGTCTTTATTGCGTCAAATGAATCGAAAGAACTTTCATTAAATTTTTATAACGAAACATAGATTAGCTACATTTAGTACTCGGTATGCTTACTGTTTAAACATTTTTATACTGAAACATATAGTCACTGTGGACACAGTAAGACATACACTGTTGACTTTTGACTATCGTACTGGACCTTGACGGTCCGACAAGCGTAACTTGTAGTAATAAAGATTAGCGTAAGCAGCGACACGAGCTGTGACACTACTTGTGCAGTATCCTAAGAGAACCTCTCTCTTAACAAACACTTAATAGTAAACGAAGAGTTACTGTTAAGTAATAGCAAACACGAATAACGAGTTACCGCGTCTGCATCGGTTGAGGGGTTGAAGGAATTAGTCTGCGAAGTTCTCGAAGAGCCTGTGTATTACATGCTGCGTGTGACAGCTTTTACAAGCTCCGCGACTGTAGAAAGTGAAACTATCGAAAATCGAAATTCCCTGGAATGGGGTGGTCTTGTTGTAACGTTTTTTTTACCGGTGGCATCGAGAACAGCCACTTTCGAGATCAACGATCGAGCACCGGCGGAAACAAAAGAGCCGGGTGACTTTATGGTCGGTGGTGGCGGCGGCGTGGTTCGAACTTCGAACCGAAAAATCTATCGACGGACCCTTCTCCTGAAGAACGACACGGGGGATGAAGGGGGTGGCCGGAAGGCAGCCGCGGGCGAGACAGCACAGTCACCCCTCCGCAACAAGCGGTATTGACGAAATTGATTGCGGAGGGTGTATAACCGAGCCTCGACTCGGCGTGCGGGGGCGGCAGCGCAACCCGTGGGTGTCCGGGGGTGGAAAGAGGGTTCTCCAACCCCGACTTCACCCCCCTGCGCCTCCGCTTTCCGCCGCTAAAACGCAAAAGGGTGAGAAAACATTGTTACTAGCAGTTACTCTTGCGCGGCTCCCTACCCATCCCCGCGCCCTAGCTTCGCAACCCCCGTTGATTCCGCCCCTACAGACGATCTTCCCCGTACCGCGCACGTGTTACACAGCCCCCGGGGATCAACGGGAGAATCGAACGGATGTAGGATTCAGGAGAGACGAAGGAGGACGAGTGGAAGCCTCAAGGGCACCGGCTAGATCACAAGTCAGACGGCTCGTTTCTTTCTCACCACCGAACCGACCCCACCTTCGTCCCTCGCATTTCTTCTATTTCTTTCCTTCCCAGTCCCGCTCCAGCATTCCGGAAGATTGTTAAAAGGAGACGAGGAGAAAGGCGAGCACCTGTTTGTCGGGTGATGACGCCGTAAATGCGGATGATGTCGAACAAGAATATGGAACACTGTGGAACTTTAAGGACAATCGTGTATACAGGGTGGATAAACATTCGAGTGAAGTCAGTGATAAATAGTTCAGCTTAAAATAAGACGAGTACTGTGAATATAACGAAACCATTTGAGCGGCATCGTTTCTGCGAAAAATTCCGTGAACTTGGAGCGACCTGGAGTTTGCGTCGGAAGGCGAGGGTAGGCAATAGGAAGAAAATTACGGGCAAGCCGAGATTTCGGCTCTGAGTAAGTTCGGGCAAGCAAATAAGCGGGTGGGAAGTGAGCATCTTAAACGGAATCGTCGATCTATCAAGTTTGAGGATAGTTCGGCGTCCAAACAAAGAAAACTTTTCGAGGCGAACGTTTACGCGGCCGGATAGTTCAGGGAAACGATTTTGCATACAAATTACTGTCACGTTATTACGAAGTCAATAATATAGGGGAGGGTACGGTGCATCCAAAGTGTATTACCGCGTACACCATTTTGATGGAAGTAAATTGAATCTCATCGGCCGTAGCCCGCCGCCACCGCCTCCCGCCCCCGCCCCTGGATCCCTTAGACAAAGAGGGACGATAGTCCTAACAATTTGCATATTTACAGCCGGCCGGAATAAAGAGCGAGATAGGGAAAGAGAGAGAAAGAGAGAGAGAGAGAGAGAGTTGAGGAACCTCGAGTGTTTTATTTGCTAGGCACCGACATTACGACTATCGTGCTTCTCCTCCTTGTCCTCGAGTACACTCCGCGATGACTTCCGGGACGTTTAATTCGAGTGCGGTCTTCCAGCGGAATTAAATCTTAACATAATCTCCTTTTTAACGTAACGGAGTCTGTTCTGACTTCCCTCTTTTCTCGTCTCTCTCCCTCTCCTCAGTTTCTCGGACCTTCTTTTTCTGCTGCGTCGATTCTTTCCGACGCAACCCCAAACGATTACTATATTTTTCGATAAGGCCGGGCAATTTAAGTGGCTCTCGCGGCGGATAAATTATGTTAGCCAGCCTGATCAATTAGGCTCAGAAGGACAACCAGGCCACCCGATTACGCCGATCGAACGGGAATTAAGGCTCCGACCAGAAGAATTGCTTTATTTCCGTCCACATATATTGCAACCCGGATAATTACGCTGACTTGCTTTACTACGCAATATTTAATTTCGTGCACATAGTTTATTTGTTCACGTGAACCTTTAGACAATGTTTTAAACAATTAAATAATAAAAGAAAAAAATTAGATGAATTCTCCAGAGTTGTGAAAATTTGTTAGGATTTGTTATTATTTTGCAAACATATGCAAAGTTCTTTGAAACCTCTGGATATTCTCACAAGCTGAAGTCACAATAGATGTCAGGATTTTCTAATATCGCCGTACAACATATTAGGCACGTATTTGGTACTAGACCAACTGACCGAACTGTGTGGTAGTCGATTCTCCGTTGTACCTCATTAGAGATTACTCTCGCCGACCCCATTAAGCCACGTCCACGTGTCCCAGATCGCCATCGGATCGCGTTCGGTACGGTACACCACAATTATAACGCCGTTAATACGTAAACAGCTTTTTGGGTAACACAAAAAACCTTTTTCGGAGAGCAGAACCGGAAATAACCTTCGCGGGACAAATATACTTTTATTAGAGGAAATTCCCGGGACAGGAGAGACACATTTGGTCCATTATCGTGCGGCATGTTTTTAACTCTAGCACGCGTCAACGTTACCTTTATACTAAACCGACCCCTTCAGTAATGCGCGATACGCGCTTGAGGAAAAATGTTTATAGCTGCACGCGCAGTAGATCGAGCCTGTGGTCGTCGGACAGACTATAAAGTAGATTAGATGTCGAGCAAATCTTTCTGGAACATAATTGAACCATTACGGAAATTTTTCATCTCTTTTCACATTTTCTGTAAACTTGTGGAGTTAAGCGATTTGTAACCTGAAAATATGAAATTACGAGTTCTTGTATAGCAGCAACTATTAGCAGGAAATGAAATAATATGTTCCATAACACGCGAATCATCAATTCTTTTTCTTGGAACGTGACGGCTCGTCAGATATGCAATTTCATTTTAATATAACACCCAGAGCCTAAAATTACCATATTCAATTTGCTTATCACTAATGATGTCCATTAACGCCAATCATTCTTTATTCATCAATTGGCTTCATTTTTCTCTGGGGAACGATTAAATCAACAGTTCACTAGGACGTTTCCACAATATCTCAAAACATAAACGACGTGTCAGAACTACACACGCTAATATAAGTGAACAAGTCATAACGAGGGCAGAAGAATCATTAGTAAATATTTTACAAAAATGTATTAACGTTACCGGATAGCATTTTGAACATTTATTACAATTATTCTACTTGTCCCCGAATAATCAATTTTGAAAGATCGTTAAATTTTCTACCAACAGTTGACGAATATCCTGGGACACAAAAGATGGAAAAGCTTACCTTTCGATTTCTATTTGGATCGGCGACAACGCACACGCAGTCGAACCACGCGGTCAGAATCGGTCCAGCGGCCATTATAACCCATTTTCTCGCGGGTCCTGCCTCGTTCCGTTTGTTTCCGCGATGTGTCCGAGACCGGCGGTGTGTTTCTATTAAAAATATTCAAAGCGGTCCCTGCCAACTGGAGCAAGAAATTGCGCGGGTAGCGGCTCGTCACACGAGGACTCCGCGCGTTTCCAACAGAGTGACGGTTTGATGCATCACTTTGGCGCAGAACGTTTCAGAATTTTTATTGTTGTGTATCTTGAAAAGCCGATATGCGAAACACAAAACGGATCGCTGCGGGGTATCCGCTTCGAAAAGGAAGCCAGTGAACCAAATACGAGCGGCGCGAGGAGAGACAGCAACGCACAGAGAGGAGGATGAGGAGAGGACGAGGCTGCAGGGGGGCACGGTGGATCGGGGAAACCGAGAACGAAGAATATAAAAGAGAGAACTAATCGGAAATCGAACCGGCGTTTGCGACCCTAACGAGTCGAGCTTTTAATAACTCGCTCGAAAGTCAACGAAAATTCGTCCAGTGTGCGTTCCACTTTTTATTTCAATGAACCGGACCGCTTGGCTATGTGTATCGCAGCCCGTTGAACCCGATGGACGCGATAACTGGCCCGAAAAAATTCGGAAAGCATATCGGCCCGACCTCGTCTTTTCATACAAAGTCAAATATCCTGTTGGCCGGCTCACTAAACTTTTTAAAACACCCTCACACGCAAGCCCGACGTTTCTCTGCGTGCGTGTGCGCGAATTGCGAGCGCTAATTAGTGACGACTCTAATTTCATGCCATTTGAAATTTTCTAAAGACAGTCCTAGAAGGATTAATTCTTAATTCTTAATTCTTAATTCTTAACCGGAAAGAATAAAACTAAGCAATATTGAATAAAAGTACTTTATCACGAGTGGAAACGATGTGCTAGTTTGGAAGCAATGTTAACTGATCATTTATAAGGTTCTGTCCATTTGAAAGCGGGGCGTTCTGCAGTAATGAAAAAAATTCGTTCATTTTGGACGGTGTGCATCATGCTCCTTAAGTTAGACGCCGCGAGATCCGCGGCACGGCGAGCCGCGCGCGCGCGCAGAAAACCGTCGTGATTCGTTTGTATGCAAATGTTTTCTTGTAGCCGGTGGCTTGCACGGCCGCCCCGTGCCTTTGTTGGATAAAATGTACCCCCGTAAGCGACGAGTGTACACAGGTAGCACGGGTATGCCATAAAGCGCGCCAACTTACCATGTATATTGCGAAGGTCTTCCTGAATTTCCATTGAATGATCAGTGTATCGGGCGTGTTTGTGTGTTTTTGTGCGCTGCTGCTGTATGCCTCCGGTTGCACTGCTGGGAGAAGGGACCACGGGTCGTGTCGCTTAATGTATTCCTGGCGATAAAACCGCATGGTTAAAATATAGGTCGGTTTCTAGGTCGACCGGAGCCTCCTGTTACTTTGGTGGTACCTGCCTGGCCGCCTGTCTGCCATATGAACTACAAGGGACACGCGTGCCCGTGATATATACCAGTCACCTGTAAACCCGCTCTCGCGCTTTTCACGTCGGAACGCGACGCGAGGAACGACCCGAAACTCTGTCGTCTGTATTTCCAGAACAACGCATGATCTACGAACAGACGGAACACCGAACTGGATTCCTATTCTACCTCGCCACTGGCTTTGGACTTGCGATGACCCTAAGGGATGAACAACGTTTTCCAAATAATTTTTAAAAACGTGGACGATCGGTTACATCGTTATCCATTAGTGACATGCATTTACTATTATTGAAAATAACGCTTCTATATTAAACAGTGGTGCACCCAAAAGGGGGGCCAGGGGACCAAGTTCTCCCCCCCCCCCCCAAGATAAAGAAAACAATACACTGAATAATTAGCTAAACCGTAGAATAGCTCCTTCCTCTCCGATTTCGATGATTTTTGGATATGTTATATGTAAAACTAAACATTTTGAACAACTTTTCCCTATATATATATAAGTAAATATTTGTGGCTATCGTTGACAGATATTTTTGCTAAAAAAAAGGTCATTTTGTTCAACTCGTCCCCCCCCCCCCCGAAGATTAAATCCTGGGTGCGCCACTGATATTAAATAAATATAGGATATAATTTATTTCCCACTTTACAAAATATAAGTGAACAGAAGAAACAAGAACGTCACGTTGCTTGCGTGGTCAGAACATTAACTAACTATCGATGGCATCGCAACGGGGCCGATGGTATCGAGAAAACAAAAACCTAACGAAGAGAGAGCACTGCCGATCTTGCAAATCGGTGGACGCCCTCCTCACTGGCCACTAGCGCGGCGCAGATGTTGAAAAGCCTCCTTTACTTTGCAACAATTATTATACTATTTCCTAAATTTTTTAGATGAATCTTGAAGCTGTACAATGGAAGTGAGGAATAATCTGACCACGCTGAGCATTAACTGGTAGACATATTTCTTAATGCTAATTAGCGTTCGGAATCGATATTTCTAGTTTGCCGCATGAAATGAACGTTGGTCGGAATTTATGGAGAACAAGAGCAGTTCGCTAGCGCAAACCGGAAACTACTAGCAAGAAACATGGGCCGGGACCGGCAGATTGTGCGAATAGCGAATAGCAGCGCTCAAGGGGATCTTTGGCAACGGCCGGATGAAATTAACAAGGACATTATCGTTCGAGTCCATTGCCGATGATAGCGATCCGGGCCGTGCTCCAGGGCAAACCGCCGTTTCGGACGTTTCTCTGATTGGTTCGGATACGCGGCGGAATCAAGGGGCAAGTCGCGGCTGCGGTGGCCCGATCATGGCGGAATTTAATAAACGGAATGATTACCTTCACCGCAAATCAGCATCGAAATGCATTCGACTGACTTTGATGAATCGCGGGAGCGAGCGCTCCGTACGCCGCTGCTCCCCGGCCGGGCTCCAAGATAAACCAATTTAATTAATCCCGTGAAATATATCAGGATTGATCGAAATGATGGATCTGCCCCGGCACAATTGCATCGGAGAGACACCACCCGCTTGCGATACTTTGACACGACGCGTGATTATGTCGGTGCCTGGCCGTTTCACCGGAGCAATTATTGGAACACCCCCTTGTTGACCACGGCCAACAGTATGGTCGCGATCCTTTCGCGTTGCGACGCTTTGCTCCGGCTAAAATCACTCACGAAATTCACTTATCTCTAACATCTTGGCTTTTCTCTTCATTTCGGAAAGAGAACCTTAACCTTTTCGAACCCCCAATCGATGATTTAATTGATTCCTTCTGATAGAAAAAAAATGGTATATCTTCATTTAAAAATACTGACAGGTCTGGGTTAGATCGTGATCGATCTGAATAAGGTCTGGGTTACAAAGATAAGAAAGTAATACCGGTTATCGATGAAAAAGTTATTTTCACTTCGTAGAAAATGTAGACGACCTCCTCTTCAATATTCTCAGAGATCCGAACGAGATCTGTGTAGTATCGATAGTGGATAGTATCGTTGCATATGGAAGCATCGAATGTTCCCAAGAAAAAGATGATAGGGTATAAGAAGATGACATAGCGAAAGTAACAATCGATAGAGGAATTATTTACAGTTCGCAGACATTGTAATGTATCTGCCTTTCGAAGTACTTGCAGGTCTGGTTCAAGTCTGTGTAAAGTCTGGCCTAGGAAAAGAGAAACTGTTTCTATCTCGTAGAAAATACTATCTATTCGATCTGTGTCTACAGAGTAATGAGGTAATATGCATTTTCATCTGGACTGCGGATTGGATGTAGAATGATTAAAAGAATTCGACCGACTAATAACATTCTTAAGTGGCTCCTGTTTCTTTTAACCAATGTCGAAAATTGTTATTTTGCCTAAAGATCCCCAGTCTGCTCATTACACTGCAGACACACCTCTTCTTTTTCAAAGATTCTTGCTGCTCTACGTTCTCCTTGCGGAGCGAACAGTGGGCACGAAAGTATTTCTCTCGATTCATTGTGTACGATTGTTTCTGCTCGTATAGACGCTTAACAAGGCGAGCGGAGGCTGTCCGCTGTAGGCCGCACGAATGTGTATCTAGGTCTGATGAAAGAACAATAGAATGGATGAACAAGAAGGAATGATTTAACGACGCCGTAACAGAGAATCATCGTCTTTCAGTTCCCGTTCATCGTTTTTACATTGCGATCGAGACATCTGCTGCTTCCCTGGACGTCGTGAAGGAAACGGCGGATCGAAGAAAGGGGCCGAACAACTTGCGGAAGAAAAGCATTATTGCGAGCTGCATCGTGCATGCGAGTCGGCGATTAGCCGGAACGTTCCGCGCCGAGAACGATCCGAAAAATAATAGAAACGTACCGGTAAATGAAACATTTCACAATGGGTATACGTCCCGCGAACAGATAAATCCTCGTAACAATAAGCACGAACCGCGGAACTGTAATAACGGAAAGATAAAGACGTCTGGTTCAAATAATTATCTTTCTTGTCGATGCTTATCACGGACTGCGGAATTTTCTAAAAAAGAATATTTTACCACGTTTTTATTAGCTCGCTTTCTTGTTTGTGTGTTTGTGAGTTTGTTTGTTCGGTGGCAAATTTTGCAATTGATTTTAATTTCTGGGTCAATTGCAAGAAACAACATTCAAGTCACCTTCATTTTAGTTTCTTAAATCTCTCTTCAATCGAAATGAAAGTATTAGGTTATGCAACACCGATTAACTCTGTCATTTTTTAATATTCTGTTCTGAAAAAATTGAGAATGAGTTAATGTCACTGCAAAATATTGGAATTTTTCGCTTATTAATTATTCTTAAAAAAAAAATTGGATAGTCAAGGTTGTGTATCCTCTTGAGGATCTTGGTCTCCTGTCTTCCGAATTGTCGCGTGATTTTCGTGAACGAATCACGTTTTTATATTCTCAGGGCAACTTTGTAGGTACGCGGGCAAACTGTAGATGAGTGAGTCGAGTCGGCGAGCAGAAACGGAGCATAAGGACGAGGACACAATGAAAAGGGACGGCACATCGCGTGCGTTTGGTGGTACGCAAAATGACACGGGGGCAGCCGGTCGAGAGGGCCCCCCACATACATCGGACCCTTTCGAGAAAGCGTCACGGATCAGAAAAGACGTAAAGGTTTGCTGAGGAGGCAGGTGGAAGAGAGGTACGGAACGACGAACGGAGGTGGGAACTCTGTATCGAATTTTATTCGCGCTTCGTTGTCGGTGTTCATGTACGGCTCCGAGAGGATCTATCCCATGGCCTTGTTTCTCTCTTTTTCGATCGAGCAGCTAGGAACCCCCTTATATATCGGAGAGACGCCTAATACAAGAAAAAAGGACGACTCCTTTCATGTCGGTACTAATGAACCCTGCAGGCGCATTTCGAGTAGGTATAATTGAGACGAACACTAACTGATGAACAAACCAGCTTGAATCGTTTTGGGATCGTGTTGCTTGCTGCCAAATTGCGGATGTTGATGCAGTTATAGTATGTACAAATAACGATGTCAATCAACATGCTCATTTTTCGGATCGAAACCAGAAAGGAAGAGTCACGATCGTAATTATCATTGCCTCCGAGGTTTGAAACGCGAGTGACATGTTCGCAAAGGTTTCTCGATCAGCAGGAAACGACGCATTTATTAAGTAGTCCGAAAGTATGCGAAAGCGACGCATGATACCTCTCCGGGCCGTCTGCCTCTCGATGCTTATCGTCGAGAGGCAACGGGCGTTCGTGCCCGGACGGGCCAAAAACAGCGGCAGACAGCGGAATCAGTATGCAAACGGAGAAAGAAGGCTAAGGAGAATGGAGGACGTGTTTCGCACGGGTGTGCACCAGCGCAGAAGTAAATGAACCCACTCGAAATCGTATGCGCCGCGCCAGTCCGCGTCCTTTTCGCGTGTTGCACGTGAGCCGGTCAGCTCCGCCGACACTTCGCCAATTCATTCTGCGATTCTTGATAATATCGAGGCCCCCTGCCCACCATTGGAACCCTAAGCGGCCCGTTTACAGCTACCAAGCATGAAAAACGCAGCGCTGATCTCCGCATCAGTGGCCTAAATCTTCATCGTTGAAAATTGAAAGTTGTTGAAAACCGAAAATGTTGCTTCCTGCACAGCAAGCCTTACAACGACCTGCCTGTGCTCATTTTGTACAGTGAAGTCTCTACTTTCTTTTTGTTCCCTTTTCTATTATCCTTGAGCTGTCTCTTGAGCATTTCTTGAGATTTTCCAAATTTACAAAAATTTTGTCTAGAATTTTTTCAACGTAATCTTCAAAAGGAACGTCTCCTCTTTACAATAAACTCTCAAAAGTGGAGTAGCAATTTTTTGTCACGACTAAAATCGGTAGATATACATACATTTCTGTATTAGCAATCCTTTAGCTTCGTACACCTAGTTTGTCCATAACATCCTTACAATACGTCAGAAGTTCAGTTTTGCAGAGCTATTTTCTATTTTCCGATTCCGATTAACCGCAACGTCCGCCGTTCCCTGTACTTGTTGCGATGATGTGGCAATTAGAGAGGCAACAGCACGCTGTGCGTTTCTATTTGATCAAAGAAATTTGTATTAGAATCGGCAAGGCAAACTCGAACTTCCGGATTCCTGTTTGCCTTCCTAATTGAGACCGTCCGCGAGATAATACCACAAGAATGTACCTAGGAGGTGCTCGCAAGGTTCTCCACCTGCAAAATGAAAGACTCGCGAGAACGGATGAGGGATTGTGGGGTTAGCGTTACGCGAGATATCGGCGAGCACCTTAACCCAGTTGCTTCGACCTGCCACCTTACCCCGAGATATGCAACTGAGGAGCTACATCAACGATTTTCCATGCCAAGAATGTAGCTGAGTGTACACACTTTCGGGACCTCTTTGCATTAATACGTTCGCGGCTATATATACAACATGGTGCATATGCAATATCGAATTTTAACTACGCATAAATTTTTCTGTCGCCAGTTTCCTGTACTAGAAAATCTGAAAGAACAATTTCATTATCGTAATTGTTTTCCAAGCTCCTTTGACAACGCACATTTACGGATTGATTTCAATGCGCGTCTACAGAATTTAATTTCGAAAATGTTCTAATTCAGATAAGACGCGTTTGAAGCTAACCAGGTCACGCTGATAAGCGCAAACAAGAGGACAACCTCTAATTCAGAGGAGGACTGATCCGTAAGACGCAGATCGGGCACGCAGGGTGGGAAGACGGTTGAAAAGAGCAGCGTGTTTCCCGACGAAGCGGCGTCACTGATTTTTATTTTTTATGAAAGTCCAGTAATTTATTCTTCCGCTCTCCTTCGTTCCCTTTTTCTATCTCACCAGTGCGGTGCGGCAGCACCCTCGCGGGTCCGTCTTTGAAAAGGACCGAGTTAAGGACACGTTTGAAATCGTTCGCGCGAAATGCTCGCGCCCGTGAGCTCTCTCTCTCCGCGTAAATCCTTCCCCTTTGAGCCACGAAAGTGGGCTATACTCGGGTCGCACCTGCCTTTGCAGCCCGTAATCTAGGCGGCTCTTCGAGTGGAGTGCCCCCGAGTAAAGTGCGTTTCACTGTATTGTGCGACACCCGCAACGGATTCGCGGCTCGCAGCGTCCACATCGACCCATGTATGTAACACATAGAGAAAAGTGTAACCTTCGGCCTCTGACGGTTCCAGAGAAAATCGCGACGATCCAACAGAATTTCTGCAATTTTTCTAACCAAATTGGTCGGCCCCATCGTGCACTCCATTTGCGAATGCACGGTCCAGTGCATCGAGGTCTGCACCGCTGTTTTGCAAAATTACTATTAAGTGTCTGCAAAGATTTTAGTCTTTTACAATCGTTCATTTGTTAATAGCATTTCCAAATATCATTTACAATATATAATAAATTTATGATTTCGGCGCGTGGTTCGATCAAAAAACAACAACAAATTTGCAAATAATTAGCACATCCTCAACGTTTCGATCCAAATGTGGATCATTATCAAGAGAGACATTTTTTGCGCCTGAGAAAACCAAATAAATATAATAGTTGAACAAAATATTGGGATCACAAATATCACATGGTTCAGTTACTTATTCACCATCATGGGTTAAAGTTCGCTGTCTTCGTAACTCATTAATTATTCTTCTTTTAATTTCTATTTTGTCGCAACAAGTATGTGCTTTCTTTTTGGTTTTTTTTTACTGTGTCCCAATATTTTGTTCAACTATTATTATATTTATTTGGTTTTTTCAGACGCAAAAATGTCTCTCTTGATAATGATCCACATTGAGATCGAAACGTTGAGGATGTGCTAATTATTTGCAAATTTGTTGTTGTTTTTTGATCGAACCACGCGCCGAAATCATAAATTTATTATATATTTCAAGTGCGATCGAGAAAAAATTTCACCTTTATCATTTGCAATCGTCTATTATACACGCTCGCGTTGAACGTTACGCGACTGGTATTAATCGCAGGGTTCCTTGGTGGGCGATGTAAACCCTAGAAATTTCATACTTCATCGCAGGCTCGATTTCCCGGGTCCCCAGCCAGTCTGCGGCTCGATCGGCGGAGTTTTAAACGAGTCAGTTTGATTCCCAGCGAGCGAAGAATGTGTCCACCTGTGATAACTGTACTGCTCTCCGATGAAAACTTGAAAAGAGCTTTCCTGCCGGAGAAAAAGAACAGCGAACGACGGCGGCAGAGGCAGGACGGGATGACCAATGCCGAATGGTCGAAAGTATTATTGGAGAAGTTCGCGACCGCTGTACCGATTTCTTACCGGAGAATGGTATGAAGTGGAGACCGTCCGTTGTGTCCGGGGCGAAAGAACGCCACTTTCTGGTGCAGTTCGAGGGGTTCGTTGCGTGTAGGAGTTTAAGTGGGTATCCTCGGTAGAAAACGAACCGATGGAAAACGTAGAGCTACGAAACGCGAGCCCGAGGCCGCGTGGGAATTATAGACGAAGAAATTGATCCTGGAATAAACTGGGAGAACACTGCACTCGTCAGAGTGGAATAATAAACAAATACGTGAGCGGAGAAGGAGGGCAGCGACATTAAAATGTTCTAAAATTGTTCACGACCCACCCCCCGTACCTTTTATTGCCTCGGCGTATAAGAAATGGCGGATTTTCTCGGCGAATCACGGAAACGTATCACGCATTATACATTCCTAAAACAGTTTACGGTCGTGGAATCGATAAACTCGGGCGGGTAGTGTTTTTAAAGCCGTTCACATGCGACGGGGTTGTTTTTGGAAAAGTAATCATGACTTTTGAGAAATTGGCGAGATTTGTGAGTGAGAGCTCCATTTTAACGCAGACAGTAAAAGTCGTGATTTTACTGCTCAGTTTCTGGAGAAGCATTGTTTCTGTCTGTTCCGTTAGTATAGTTATGAAAATACTGCGTCGTAATTGGAAGACAGTAAAACCATAACGCGGACAGATTTAATTATCTGAGGCAGCCGGTCTCGATCGTACAGATCGAGAAATAGCGAAATAAAAGCGGCGACGCATACGGAATTTTACGAGCCGGATCCCGGGCGTTCATTCCGGGGTCCGAGACACCGGTCAAAACTTAGATACCGGTGTCATTAATATTCTCACGCGGTTCTACGTATTCCTGGGGTGGAGAGGAAGGAAGGTGGGACGAGCGAGGGCGCATCACCCGAAACTGGCGTCATCGTTTTGCATTTTTGCGAGAGGCTGCAGCCCCCGATGCAGCCGCGGCGCAGCGTCGCGGAGCTTGACCCCTCTAAACTCGATTTCGCCGTAGCGCACCGCGAGGGTCTCCCGGAGCTCTTAAGAGAAAAAGGACTCCCATAAACGATGCGAGTTGGCACTTAGGCTTTATTGCCGGAACTTAGGCTTTCATTGCTATCAAGCGAAACGGGGGAGAAACGTGTGTGTCTGTGCCAGTCTGCAGCAGCTTATGTGTACGTGTATGCGCGTAAAGGGTGGTGAGAGAGAGAGAGAGAGAGAGGGGGACGAAGATAGAGCTCGCACACGCATATGCACCTACCGTACGAAACGTGTCGGTTTATGTTCATTTTTATGGTCGCTGATTACCAGGTACGCTAAATAACTATCGCGTCCGATCGTCCATTCTGTCGTAACCGGATCGGAACGATCAGGCCACAATGCTCCCGCTCGATATTCTTCCTCGCACGCCACGTGTACGCCGCGATACACACGATAATCTATGGTTAGCGGATTCCGGTGTGTGCGTCGCCGTCCGTGATGCGGATTTCATCGCAACGTGTATCCGTGAAGACGTTCCCGAAATTCGCTGAAACAAATTTCGACGATTCGACGCCGCCAAAATGACTAACACAGGAGGACTTACCGTTCGGTTTTTTGTGTGTGTATTGCGATGACGCGTTTCGACGTCGACGCCGATTCCGACGCCCCTGTTCCCGGCTCCGTTTCGTTCCATTTCGATTTTAGTATGGGCATCCTCTGGCCACACGGCCTCGAAACGGCGCGGCGCGGCTGCAACACGCTTTTCTGCCGGATTTAATCCTTTGCGGTTCGTCTGTCTCACGCGATCGACCGCCGGCAGCTTCGATTTATTTCGGGGCAGTGCACCCGGCAAAGCGCTTTTCGGATTTAAACTCGTGTAAAAAGGGTAATACGAAGCGGATTTTTCAATTGGATAACTCCTGGAAATTTATTTACACTCCGTACGGGCCCGGCTTGTTACACTCCGGCCGAGCGCTGCCGACTATGCGGACATTTATACTTGATGAATCGGCTGATTGAGAATGGATAAATCAATTCTGACGAGACTGCTCGTCTATTTCGCGGTGCAATCGAATCTTTTGTGGGATGCCATGCGTTTCGCGTGGATTGGCGCACGGTTGAGTGCATGCAATTTTTAAGCTGTGAATATATGATAAAATAAAAATTCAGGGAACAAATAGAATCTTCTTTATGGAATCGTTTAAGGGATTCTATCAACGGGACTCCCTATTCTATACATTCCCATTGGTAGACATAATGAATTTTGCGTGGAATGAATCAATCTATCTTTTAAAGTGTGAACAAAGGGATAAAATAATATTGTCTGCTAAAACAAAGCTGTTCCGACTATTTTGGTATTCCGTGTGCAAAATGAAACAGATCCGGCGACGAAAGGAGTCACACTCGCGGTAGATCGTAACCAGGGTAACTTCATGAGCAAACAGAAGAAAGACAATGCAGCCTTGAAGTCGAGACTCGTGGTCGTAGGTTTCGTCGGGGCCCCACTGTCACGGGCCCCGGTTAATCACGCTTAATACTTAATCAAAGCGCGGAGCCGCGTATCCACCTCCGAGATTGAGATACGCTGCGTTCCGTTTGGTTTGGTCCTGCTGCGCGCGATCGGTGGCTCTTCCCTTGGTCTCTTGTCCTTCTTGTCCTCCTTGCGGAGAACTCGAGACCGAGATACCGTGCAAAGAGGACGTCGGCCATGCGTAGCCGGCAGTGACGCATAAATCTGCGCTACGTTCCTCTATACGCGCATTTAATTGCAGTGCTTCGGTGCATCTGCGAGGCACCGCCTCGCTGCGCCGACGTCAGTTGCGCTTCGAGCCTCCGCAACGAGGCTGTTCGCCGCTGCCGTTCTTCCTATGTCCCGCGGCTCCGTAGATCCCGCTCGATAAAAATCCCACGCCACATATTATTTACAACAATACTGCCGAGCACTTTGTTCTCTCAATAAAATTTAAGAATAATTTTTCTGGAAAAAGTTTATATGGGTTTCAAACACGAACTACTTTATGCAAGATCAAAATTTGTTGGAGGGACGTACGGTCACACACATTTTGCGCGTTGGCTTGTGCATGAGTTGCGCTATCCTTAATGCGTGCGCAACAGAGGCGGGCTGCTCCCCGCGATTTTCACTTGTGTTTTTCTTTTGTTTTATGTGTCTCGATGCTCCGCTTTTTATTTCTTTTGTCTCCTACTCACTCGAGTTTAGTCCGTGATGTGTGTAACACGATTCTTATTAAACTTCTTCAGTTTTACGTTTGTCTTTCTTGGAATCCAGTCCCCAACAAAATTTTCCACATCGATTGCAAGAGGCAAACTTCTTTCCTTCTTTAACACTAGAACTACCGAGCACTGAACGCAGTTGGCAAACATTGTCTTATAATAACGACGATATAACATTTATTTCGATTTCGTGCAAGTTTTATTTAAATATGTACTCCAACAGAGAAGTTGACTAAAGAAAGTTCACGGAAAAACACATTTATACTTTTAATATTTCGAATCGAAAACAGTTCGCACCAGTCACTTTGACGTGTCCGGTAGTTTTAGTGTTAACGTAGCTTTGTCGCGTTGGGGGATTGAATGGAGAGCGATTAGAGGAGTTGAATTCGCTCGTGCCAATGGGTGAGAGCAATTCTCGAATGGGGTCCCCGCGGAATTATGCTATTGCAGACGGCCGGACAAATTCACGTGGTTGTAGCCCCTTATACATGGAAGCCGGATTTTATCCCCGGAGCGGGAGCCAGGTAGCGAGCGACTCGTGGAAGAAGACTCGTATTAGGCAGCGAAACAAATTGCGCTCCCGACAATCTCCACGGACGATCTATCCTTGGGCCCG
The DNA here is from genome assembly GCA_916610235.2 of Lasioglossum morio. Classification (NCBI taxonomy): domain Eukaryota; kingdom Metazoa; phylum Arthropoda; class Insecta; order Hymenoptera; family Halictidae; genus Lasioglossum; species Lasioglossum morio. The sequence goes on along the minus strand of OU744323.1, from coordinate 17,925,021 downwards.
ACCGGGATAGTCAAGAATCATGTTTCGCCGTGAACACGCTGTCCCGCTCTCTCCCGGGAGCGAGGAAGGTAGACGCCCGTCGGTGGACCGGTCCTACCCCCTTCCCTTCATGTTCTTCGTCCTTCCTTAAGCATCGGTGAAACTGGGTCGTCCCTTAAGATCGTTATTAATTGTTCTTGCAACACTCGGAATGATGGCCTCCGGCTAATCGCTGTCGCGTGTGCCCGCCCGACAGGTACAGCGCGAGAATCACCGTTCAGGATTAAAGACCTAGCCCGAGAAGCTGTGTTTCTGGTCCACGGTGTTTCTGGCTTCGTTAAAAGGATGCTCTAATCATTTCTACAATCAGGTTTAACTGTGGATGTCACACGATTGAAATAAAGCAAGTTTGAGGTAAGAACATTTAAACAATCACGTTCACTATTAGTTTCTGTTAAACTATGTATTTATAGTGAAGAGGATACGAATCATAGGAAAAAAAAGGAAGTTCGTCGAAAGTCTCAGTACCAGCTGGGAGGAATACGATATTCTGAAGTTCGTCTGTCTAGCAAGAGCATGTGCAGCAAAATTTGCATTCGCAGTCACGTATCCCGATCCTTTCTCCGCGATGCACCGTAGGTAAGTTTTTGGTAAGTGTTCGAGCTTCGCAAAGAATTGACGTTTTGAAGCGCAAGTGGTATGTGGAACGAGATTCGGTGCAGTCTTCTTCTGGAAAATTAGGCTACCTAAATATATTCTGGTTCATTATACTTAATCCGGGATTGGACAAAACAATCGAAACATTTTGATCTGGGTTACTCACACGTGGCAAATATATTTCTGGTAAAAATACTAAGAATAAAACCGAATTGTTGTTCACCTGAAAAGTAGCTATCTAAATTTCTTCTTCAATCATTGAATCAAGTACTACATTAATAAAGAATGTTTTAATGCATAAAATGTTTCTATTATATTGTGCAACCACCGCTCAGGATAAAATTCCTCCCGATTCACCGTATTCGTGTTCCGTTTCTCAGACAGCGGAGGCATCAATTATTTTCGCGGTCAATTCCAGCTACCACCCACGTTCCAAGCGACGTAACACGGTCGAGGTGGAACCCGAAAGTGGCTTCATTGCCCGGACTCACGAGACATTTGCATCTGGGGCCAGCGTCGGCTAATTTTGGCCATCGATGCTCGGCCGTGTCCATTTCTTCCGTTTTTCCAAGAACTCGGGCGGGGGCCTGATCCATCGGATCGGCGACCGTATTATATCCGAGGGGATGTATAATAGGGTTAACCCTCTCTCTCTCTCTCACTCTGTTTCTCTCTTTTTCTCTTTCTCTCTCTTGGCGGGGTCGGGCATGATTTATTAAAAAACTTTCATTACGTTTCCTGCCACGTTCCTCTTGCCGACTGCTAACTACAAAGGCCTCGGGAAAAATCTCGATATTCAGAGAGTAACGACTACTCGAGTGATTCTACAATCGGACGACGAAGACGATTTCAGTGGCCGTAAGCGGCTTTATGCTACCGAGAAAAAAATACAGAAAGAGCGAGTGAAAGAGAGAGAGAGAGAGAGAGAGAGAGAGAGAGAGAGAGAGAGAGAGAGAGGGAATGGAGAGAGCCATGCACTTACCATTCGCAAGGTAATTTCAATTAGTCGCAGACAGTCGGCACAACCCATCGACATTATTAGCAAAAGACTTCGCCGGTATTTCTATCAAAAGTGCATCGGCCGAGGTTCATTTAAATCGGATACCGAACAAAAGTACCTTTACTCTTCTAACCCCGCGCAGAAATATTTCATCCAGGACGTATAACTTCCGATGGAACGTTTTAAAAGTGTACCGAGTGTACTATTACCTTGTACAAGCGTGGAATCAATTATGGACATTCGAATCGTGCCTCGAATATTCTTTCAGTTTGCACGTCTTCTATGGTATCGGGGAAATTGAAAATTTATCACGGGAATATCGTACGCAACCGATGGATGCGGCCGGTTACCTTGACTTTTACGAGCCATCGATCTTTCTCGGTGCATCGGAACCGATGCATCTCGAAACGGGTCGGGGAGCAAGGTGTTTACGAGCGGGAAAGAAAGGATGCGTTGCAACAAGAACTACGGCTGAAATGCACATCTATAATTACTGGACTACAGATCTCTGTGCATTCGGAATTCCCGAGAACATGGGAAATTCAATGAAATGCAATGTCTGCTTCTATTCGAAAAAGCAAACATGATTTAATCTTTTGCAGACGGAGCTATTTTCACTGGAAAATTAAACATTTCTTCCGACCTAGAATAATTTACACTAGAAATGCATTTCGTGTTTAATTGAAATATAATAATTTGTACATTCACAGCTCTTCCACTAATCTGATACAGTGAACGTTTAGAGCATCCCGCGTCGCAGGACAAATAAGAGAAACGACTCGTTGCTGCAACAATATGCAGGAAGGTTGCAAGATCGCCCGCGGTCAAATTTCGCATTTCCATTTGTGTAGCGTTAATAAACCAGCGAAAAAAAAAGAACGCGATCAACAAAGGCGCCGACGAGCGTGTTCGAGAGGAAAGCCAGGGCACCGCGTCGAATCCTTGTGATTGATCGGCGCGTTGCACTATTTTTCCCGGGGCGCGAGCGAATTAGCGAGCGATTCGCGGGAGGTCCGTCGAGAAATTAAAAGAGTGAAGGTAAGGATCAGAGATAAAAAAAAACAAGGGCCGAGAAAGAGCATCGTCCTGTAAGAAGCCGGACGAAGGACGAAACAGGTGGACGAATGGAACAAACGAGAGAAGTGGGGCTGGTTGGAGAATCGCGCAAGGAAATCAACCGAGGTCCTAATTACCGCCGAAACACGAAAGCGCTTGCACATGGGCGCTTTCGCGGCGGTCTGCACACCCACGGGCCGTACGTGAAGCGGTGGGGGGGGGAGGGGGAATAAAACGAGGAAATTGCACGTACGAGAAAGAGAGAAAGGGAGAAAGAGAGGGAGAGAGAGTACGCGGCGGGGGTGGAGAGCCGTGGGTGCTCTGTGATATTCATGTTTCCAGATTATTTATGACTCGCGGAACGAGTGGCCGCACGCGTGCTACGGGGCAACAAAACGCAACCCGTGCGCCTAACACGTACATTATACCGGGGGCAGAAGAAAGCAGTCGGGAAAAAATAGAAAGAACTCGGTGCGCAGGGGCGGCCCGCCGCTCTCGTGCTCCCCGAGCTTAACGCCGCCTCGCGCGCCGGTCATTCGAATAAATGAGCCGATCTGCAACGGTGTGCGTACTCTATGCTATAATGTCGTCGGCTGCATGCATAGGCAAGGCTGGTCGCCGATGGTGAGAGTAACATAATGCTTGGCAGATAGAACAGCAGGTATAAGGGGAGGTGTGGCATCAGCACGCGTTACGGGCATAATTCATCCGCGGCAACGCGCGCCGCGCCGGGCCGAGCTGCGTTGCGACCGGTCGCCGGGATACACGAGTACGAATGTACGTTTTATCGTACGATTCCGATAAGGGCGAACGTCCGCGGACCACGATCCGCTCAAAGCCAGTCGCGACTCGCTTCGGGCCGACCTGCGTGCCCGTCATTCCATGCCACACCGTTCCTGTCCACGGCAATCGATATTTAATGAACATGACGAATGCGTGCCGCTAACGATCAGCCGTGATGCTCCCGCTCATGCCTCGCCTGCGATCAATGCGAAAGCTTGCACCCGATTCTCAGGAAGTTAGTACGATCTCCATTCAACCATCGGATTGTGGCAGTCGATTTTTATCCAGACTGGCGAAAGACCCATCTGAATTCCAATTTTGGAACATCCAGTTTAAATTGTAGGAATGATATAAGTATGCATGTCATATGACTGAATATGAGTGTGTATATATATTTAAGTGTTATATATGTTTTTATTGATTTACGTCGCGTTAATATTTTATAAAATGAATGTTCTACGTTATGATTTTGTTAAAATAAAAACGACAGTCCTCTACGAGTGATTGACAAAACGTCACGTCGTGTCGAGTATCAATTTCGTGTCAACTCCTTACAAAATGTAACACAAAATTAACACGTAAGAGCTTGATTGGATAGTCAAACGTATCCCCTGCCTAAGGGCTAATTTTCGATAACCATAATGTTTCGTAGGTGAAATCACAGTAGTGTCTTGATCGTTTGACAATTTCAAATTGCCATTAAACCATCATCGTAGATCCCAGACAATATCGGAATGTCTGCTCGCCCAGTAAAATAGCGAATCGCATTAGACAGAGGTCAGCCCGTTCCATCCAGGCGCGGCAGCGCAAGTGGCAAGAACTTAATGACTGAGCGTGTTTTCAGCCGGAACAATTATCGCGAAAAACTTCCCGGTCGCAAATCTTTGTCCGTGGCTCGACCCTTTCGTTCTTCTTGCAACGCGAACCCCATTGACAGACGGAAGATTGCTTCTTCCTGTCGATTCGCCGCTCGGTAAAGTAATTAAGACTTTAATTGCTGTTACGCACTTCCCAACGAGAACCTGTCCCTTGTGTCGATCGCAACGAAGAAACGCAGCCTCGGGGAGAATCGGACTTTCCGTTTCATTGTCTGCGGATTCAGTTTACATTGCAGTGGGCGTGGACAAGTTCGAAAATATCGTTTGTTGATTTTACAACGATTACTCTCGACCGGAATTATATAGACGTCGCGTTTGTTAATCCTCGCGCGTATACACGCTCATTTTACACGTGTCATATTTATAAAATACTTCTTACGATATTTATAAAACAATTGAACAACTGTACTACCGGATCACGGTGTTTCTCCTGTTGATTGAATCCCAGCTCCGATTTAATTGAATTAATAAATAATTGGAAAATCGAAATACGCTATCTCTTTCGTCCACAGTGGACGAAGTCAGCTCGGAGTAGCTCGCGACGAATACGGGTACGTTCGAACACGTTATTTAGAATCACAGGCGCATTTAAAGTCGGACAATTATCGCGAGAAACTTTTGCTCGCTTTCGTACACCCCCAATCTCTCGGGCTGCTCGTCCGCCCCGCACGTTTCCGTCCTTGTCGCACTAGCGCGGCGCAAATCTTTGTCAAACTGCACGGTGCAGTTTCTTTGTCGGTTGCACCGTGAACTCCTCCGTTTAGTACGACCCGGGATTATTTCACCTCCTCCGACTGCTCTCCCTCTCAGTCCCGACTGTTCCTTACTTTCGACAAATCTAATTAACAAAGTCGTTTACTTATCTAAATGGATTCTGTACTCGTTCGTTTCGCCGTGGCAAGACGACCCCATCTTGAGGAATATCCTGGATCGCGTTCACGGACCTTCTGCAACTCTGCGCATCCACGAACGCCATTGGCGAATACCAATTTTCGATTTCGCGTCTCGAATCAACAGATTCTTCCGTAATTAGCGGATCATCTCGTAAGTTGGATCATTATTTGGCTATGAAGAAAGAAAATAGTTTACAAACGCGTGTAAACGTAAAAAAGGTGTACAATTTAAAGAAAAAAATACATTAACAAATGCAATTGATCGAATTGAAACGTAAAGCGAAAACGGATGGATATTAGCCGAGAATCAGTTACGGAATTATTTCGAGGAGTGCAGGAGGATGAAATCAGACGCCGGGTTAAGCGAATATTTTACTGAAGATTCTTTAGGAAATCAAGGTGACGCGGTGACATCAAGCAACTTTGAATCACCGTGAAGTAAACGCAGCCTCGACAGTTCTTCCGACAGCGTCTCCTTGGCTCTGCTCGTTTTAACTCCGCGCCTAATCAAATTATTCTTAGACCCGGGCCGAGCTTTGGACGTCTTCTTAATTGCGGTAGGTACCTCGAGATTCCAGTCTCGTCCGAGTAGATTTCTCGTAAAATTCTATTCATTACAATGGCCGCGTGTGCAGGTCGGCGAAGTGTATATACGTATAACGCGACTTTAATAACTCAACATTATACCGGGGAGGAAAGTAGGTGCTCCACGGACGGGCCGACGTTGAGTCGCACACGTTACGCGCGTGTAGGTAAATGGACTGGGATGAAAAACTAATTTCCTTGTTTCGTGCCGTTTTATTGGAACGTTATAACATTATGGCTCTCTCAGGAGTATATATCTCCGCAATATTGCGCCGGGCTTCCCGTATGTACCTTGTCTCTGGAACGTTTTCAAATTATAGGGAAAAAGAGGCAACGACATTCCTTCAAAAACGTTTACCTTCGCTGCTTAACGAGAATCGTTCGGAGAATTGTGAATTTTTTCCAAACGGACTTGCCTGCGACACTGCGAAACATGCTTATCGCGATATCGAATTCGACAGGAGGCTTCGACAAATTCTTACGCGTCAATTTCCGTATATTTTTCTATCTACTCCTTTAATCATGATTTCAGTGTTGGATGTAATATGCATAGTTAATAATTGAGACTGGTTGGTAAAAAATTGGACTTTAAATGGGTACGTTCGTAACTGGCTCAAAATGAACTCGAGTCATGCCATCCAGAGATTAGAATGGAATGTTACTTTAATCTTGATGAAACATGTAATTTCTTAATTAATCGTACAATATAGAATGGTGGGCAAAAAGGTCTGGTCAGATAGATATCTTAATCTCATTTTTAAAAACGATACTGAAAACCTATACTGTAAATCTTTTGTGTGCTAATCCTTAAAAATAAACACATAATTTCGTTTCTTTTTCGAAAAATAACCCCTTAAAGTTACATGGAACTATCGAAAGCTGAACTAGCTTCGATCGACTTAGGGTTAGAAACCGCCGGCGTGAAAATCGTCTTCAGGCGTCGCCGCTACAGCTTGACCCGCTGTTCCGTGATAACCGACGCGGCCATTATTGGTATAATTTGTAAGCGACGCTCGTAGCCCCGTGTAAACACGCGACCGCGTTATTAATTTATTTACGGCGGGAACGACAATACGAGAGCGGGGGCCGGCTTCGCTCCCGCGCGCACTGCTGCGAATCAATTAATATCGGCCGTTTTATGCTCTCGCGGATGCCGGGGCTCCGCTTCATTCGCGTTTAAACAAAATCATCAGGCGATTCGACAAATACTGCCTGGTTCGGCCCGGCTCCGCGCTCCGAAACGTATGCAAACAGAGGAATCAAACAGCGGCGGGATCCACGGTTTCTCCATGGGGATCGAAATCGCCTCACCGCCACTCCCGCGATAAAACACACTCCCGAAAACCAGGGAATTCTTCCGGCGACCGTAATTCTGCGTGTTAACACTGGTATACTTCGAAATGAGTGGTTTAATAAAATTATTGAGATCTTCTTCTTTCTTCTTCTTCTTCTACATATAAAAATGATGTCCTGACTTATTCACCTATCAACACCCAGGCTAAACCCTTGGATCTAGAAAGCTGAAATTTTGCACAGAGGTTTCCTTTATGACCTATACAAGGGTTAAGAAAGGATATTTCGAAATCCACCCCTAAGAGAGTGAAAAGGGGTTGCATCGTTTGTATGAGGAATATTTTGTTCGCGGTCCGATTTGCTTGAAACTTGGTCTTAATGCTCTTTGATATAATTAATCAAACACCTATTTCAGCATTTTACAAAATTCAACCCCTGAGAGGGTGAAAAGGGGTTGCAACGTTTGTCTGAGAAACATTTTATTTGTGGTCTGATTTGCTTGGTACTTGGTCTTAATGCTCATTGATACAATCCGAATGGGGTGAATGGGGGGTTGAAAGGTTTTATGGAGAAACAATATAAATTTTCGAGAGCATTAAACAGTTTCCTGTGCGAGCGAAGCCGCGGGCGAAAGCTAGTAAGAAATAAATGTCTAAGCAGCTTCTGTGTCTGGTGATTTACAAAATTTTAATGAATAAAATATAATTTAAACGCGTCCCTGGTGAGAGTACGCTTCATTTCAAATGGTTCTTGTGAATGTGGTGCAGTGGCACAAGACCTCTTTTCTAAGCGTACGAGACATCACAGCGCTAATATTTATTTCCAACTTCCTCAAAAAATGTCAGATTAGGATTTAACGTACACCATTTATAATAATTTCATTTAATAATTGTAAGCTATAATTTATATTACATGTATATGATATTGTATATTTATGTTACATCTATATGTATAATATGATGTGCGCTATATAAACCAAACAAGGTTTACGGCATTAAAAATAAATAAATAATGAATAAAATAATTTCGGCGATCCATCCTGTGTGGTTTCGATTAGTTTCGGAGAGATTGCGCGTGCGGACACCCTGTAGACCCGACGCGTGCAGAAAGCCGAAAGCAAGGCACATGTTCGAGGCCGTTTCCGCGAAACTGTCGCCCGCAGACGGTCTCGGTGAATCGCGAACAAAGAGCCTCGGTGGAAGAGGACGAAGAAGTCGGTGGCCGACGAAAGGAAACGCGGTGCGCCGTAACGGCAGATAACGATCGTGGGGATCGCGGATCTAGTACCGATTCACGGTCCCCCGTTCTCTCGAACAGGGCCATACGTATGCCCCTTTACGCATACATCTACCAGCCGCGAGATTCCAGCTCCGTGGAAGTAGCTGCCCCTGCAGTTAAGACCTCAGGGTATCAGGTTTCCTCGATTGTATCATCAAACGGTCCCTGCTCGGTTTCTTCGTCATCTTCCACCGCGGCGAGGTTATTTTCAGTCCTCCCCTCGCCACGAGACTGTGCACGCTCTCTCCTACTTTCTATGATTCCTTTCCTTTCTTTGCCATTCCCTTTCTGTGGCGGCGCGACGCGTCCCGGCGCGTCGTTCTTTTGAGAAACAAGTTTAATCCGTAAGGACATCTCCCGCGAAAAGGGTCAACGCCAGCTGCACACCCTGGGCGACGCGACGACTCGCCTCTTCCACTCTTAAGCCGCCTGCACACTCCTGCAATTGCCTCTTAAAAGTTCGCAGAAGATCGTCAAACCGTGGCTCAGTCACTTTGCCGACTAGGTCACCCAGGAACGAGTGCCGCGCATTTTCTCGGAAATATCGAATAAACAAATATTTTTGCATGTCTTACTGCAGCTACTATGCGACGGTCCAAACGAATTTTCTGTTTGCTTCTTTGTTCGCGTAGGAAAAATTGTCAAGCCATTTGTCACGTCCAGAGTATGTCACTGTTACTGCCATTTTGCCAGTAAAACGAAACGGAAAAATAGTTTTGTGTATCTCACGAGAGATAGAGTATAAGGTACTAATTAGATTTTCTATTTGTTTCTTGATTTTCTCCGGAGAAAATTCCTAGCATCGATTACACTGGTTCTGTTCGCGTTGCACCTCGAAACATTTCGTGTTTGTAACCTGTTGAACAGAATGCAAATGTACAGCCTACACTGGACACGGTTAGGCATGCTGCATTTCCGATTGGCCAGTAAATAATAGAACTTCGAATTGTTACGGGTGAACAAGTCGAAATTTCGATATTTCGAATGGGTCACAGTTTTCTCGCGATCGCGAATCGTTCCAGCGGCTGTGTCGCTTTGATCCAACGCGTTCCAGCCTCGAGAATAATTAAAGCAGCCAACAGAATTAGCCTGAAATTCGAGGCGAACCTCGGGACCCGAGGCCAGCCGGTCTAATTGACCTATTTTCGCGGTAATAGATCATCAGCCAAGGTTGGGGTATCCATTACACGCTGCGAGACGGAAAGAACAGCTACCACGAGACCTAGGCTAATTCCGCGATAAACTCGTTACGAATACACGGTACTTCGTACGTTTTCCAATAACGAGGCTGTTTAATTCTCCCTGGTAATCGACTCGTTAACACCAGTCAACTACAGTTCTTTTCTGGAGTGTTTTCCATCGTTCTTGCTCAAAATGCACCTTTATACCGCGCTTGAAACAGAGTGGACTCCGGAAAGCTTTTTCGTGTTGGTGTTCAGAAATAAATTTCTTCAGGATTAAGTTCTAAATAAACGAACCATTACCCATCCTTGGGTATTAAATATTACATCGAATATCAATCAAACATTACATTTATGTAAAAAAAAATGTTCTTTTTCATCTTTTATTTTGCAATTGTTTTCAACAAATGCCGTGTTTTCATAGTGGACCATTTTTTAAAGAACTGAAAAAACTGGGATACAGCCCCAAGTGACCCCTTTTTCGAACCCTTTTTAAAAAGATAGACATTAGAAAATTGACGAAATTAAAATTACTTGAAGCGAACGCTGCACCGCGATAAACAATCTCATTAAAACATTATTTCTATCTATTTTATTAGCGAAAAATGTGTTTTTTTAACTTGCTTTTACTATAACTTTTGAACCATAACAGATATCGGGATGAAATTTTCACTAAAATTTATTAAAAATATATTTGCTTCCTACTGATATTTATCGTAATAAATATATTTTTCGTAAACATTTTTAAAATTGTTCATTTATTAGTTATTTAGTAGTTTCTTAGATAATTTAAATCACCGATGTCTAGTGATAAATTTCTCTGTATTTCTAGAAATATTCATAATATAAAGAATACACGTTAAGTATAAATGAATAAATTTTTTTTAGGTATTCTTATGTTTTTACTATAAACTCATAAAAACTCATTTTCCTCTGGCATTCAAAGGTCTCGAAGCGAAAAATACAAACGCAAACGTGCGCGTAGAAAACATATCGTAAATAGATCGACGTATGTGTTTGAGTTCTTCTCTTCTCTCTGCTTCGCAAGTGAAATAGAAGGAAAGACATATCAAATCGCATCATAGGAATGCAAACTTGTGCGTCCAGAGGCACAGCAGAGAGCTGCGACGAACGGAGTATTGACAACAAAACGCTGCGTCCAGGCGCACTAAAGAGATCCCACCTTTAGGTAGCTAGCATTGTTTTTGTGTTTAGTGTAAACAAGACCTTAAATAAATTCTTTCGTTTGATCCAGCAGGGTCAGTGTGAAACTTCATGTCAGTGTGAAATTTCATGCAGAATGACACGATAGTGGTGGTTTTCGTTCGAATATCTTGGTACATCGTAAGATTTCGGAGGTGCAGGGTTGTGTATGAAAGAGATCAATGCATCTTTGGAGATTTGGTAAGTAAACCTTTGGCAGGGTGTAATGGGTGGGTTCGGGTTGCCGGGTTTTCGTGGAGCAGCACACGGAGTTCGCGGCAGCGGAATGTAACTGGTCGATAGGTAGAGTGCGAAGATCGTGTTACCGGGGCGAGGGTAGAAAATTAAGTGTTCGCGTGTGTTCGACGCTTCGTGTAATTTTACTTTGTGCGCGGCGCCGCGGCGGCCAAGCTGGAATTTCATTGAAGCTTCCAACCGACCGGGTGAACTTTCTTTGTAAAATGTACACAGGTCGGATGCGGATGCGGTGTGGATGCGCTCAGGAAACGGAGTTTCAGGCGGGAAGATAATTTCGAGCGCGGCCAAGTTAAATGCCGGAATGGCGAGCCGGCGATAAAGTGATCAGACAAACAGGAAGTTACTCCCGGAACTTGTATCGGTATTGTTTCTTCGACGTTTTTTCGAAATTGACCCGCGTCAGAACGATCGTTTTTCCCCGCAGCACATTCATTTATAATAACACCTTTCAAATTTTGAGACGTAGAAGTTAGGATTTTAAATTAACGTATAAGTCTTAAATTAACGATTTGATCGAACCTGGCGCCGATATCATTAATTTATTTTTTATCTTAAATTAACATAGCTGTTTCAAGTTATAATAATCACCAAAACTGTTTAAATGTTATCCCATATTATTTTATATTATATTCTGATCATAATACGTATGTTAAGTGATTTTTACAACTTTGACACAGCTTGTTTCATTTAACACCGTTACATATACAGTTGACATAAATGAATTACATCTCTTGCTTTGGTATAAGGTAGCAGCTATAATTTAATCTCTCATTCCAAATACGAGTTGTTTTATGGATTTCCACATGCGTTGTGTATCAAATTTACGCATAAATATTGTATCTCACGGTAACTTCAAATTTGCAGACAATGTTTCTCATGACAAATATATATAATTGATAAAAGCGTAGCTCTAATTTGCAGAAGAAGTCAAAAGTTTGCTAATTTCATAATATATTGTAAAGAATAGCAAAAAAATTTTCTGGAATCCGTGGAAGGTTTTAATAGATTGCATAGTACTATTTATAATTTTTTACAGTTTGTACCATTTTTGAAATAAGGTATGACAAATGAGTGATGAAATCTGTCGAAAAGATGGAATTAATAAGTAGTATTTTATTCTGTGGACGAATCTAGAGGCCGTAGAGGATGATTTTCCAAAAGCTGTACTGAAATGTCGATGCAATCGGGAATACAGTTAAATCTTTAATAGACGAATCGTTGGTTTCGTAATTTTATTTCGAGCACAATTTCGGTGTTTAACGAGTGCTTCAATGGTTCCGCAACAATGGACATTTATTGAGCTAACAAGGTTATTTTATGAAGTTTCAAGTTTGTCCATGTAATTAATTAAATCGAATTCTATTTGTATTGTACACATGAATAATATGGGCTCCCGGTACCGGCGATAAACTATTAAACGGTGACCGTAGCGTTCCCTGTTTAATGACCCGACAAGCGTGATCACACTATATTTATTACGGTACGCGAACTATTCGAGGCTTAATTAAATGTTTATGACGTATTATTCCTAGAGGATATTAAATTCTCAATTTGCATCGAATATTCGTTTGCACTATGCAAACCAATCTCGGCTCTCTAGTCGAGATCGCGACCTCAATTAAACGCATTGTCGAATTTTAATCGCTTTCGGAATTTAAAGCTCGTTCCAATGGATTCAAAACCGGTCCACGACACGTCGCAGATTATTATACATAGGTACATTTCCCCCGGACACTTCGTTGGTTTCGAACGTTGAAGGACTCACGAAAATCGTGGAAAAAGTGGTACTGTCCTTACAGATCATTGCTAACCTGGCCTGAACAAAAATCGAATTTTCACTAAACTCTTTTATGAAATCTGAGTAGAATTTATTTGTTCTTGAAATATGAAATTCGGATTGATGTCAAAAATTAAATGCGATTGGAAATGTTTGGACTGATCTATACGAAAGTGATTGTGCGTGTGCAAGACAATTCAGCAACGTGATAAAAATTAATTTTCCAGACTGAACAAAGGACCGAGTCACCTACACATATATACGTAGACAGTCAACGTGTTAATTAAATTGTTTCTAGGTATATCTGGCGTCACCATCGGCCATGTTTACGTCGGTCTGGCCGGGTCGCATTATGTAGCGGATATGTACGTGTATATTCGTTGTGTTACAGTGAAAACGCGTGTTCGTGGCGTGTTAATCATAGTCGACGCGTTTCACGTGGCCAGGCTCGGCACCGGACAGACGTAAATCCTTCACAAAATCGAAACTTTAGGGGTTACTAGTTTGACGCTCCGGTCGTAAGAAAACGTTCCGGTGTTCAGTATTATTCCAACTCCAAAGTGTATAAAGTAGAAAAAGCGTGTGAAAATAATTCTGTCCGATCTAGTCATTTGATCCATTTTTGCAAATTGTGGCTGAATTATAGTTCATACGATAATGTATATAATTCACATATGCTCAAATTCGAAACACAATTAGTTGATCTCTTTATGCCGGAAGAAGCTATTGTGAGTAGAAAGCATTTAACGTTTCAGGTACTGATCCAGGTACTGATCGGCCATTCTAGAGTCGTTGAGGTAAACATACTCTATACATATACTGCATCTAGAGTGGTATCTATAACCGTATGATATGACGTACTATTTTGATGCAATGGTTAGCCATTGCCTATTAGCACCAATCACTCCGATTTATATTTGCGCGTTTGGTCGCGCCATTATTTCGCCTCTCGGTATTCCCACTCTAACTCATTGTAATGGCTCGAGAATACGTCTTCTAAGCTACCGACCACCACGCCAGAGATATCCCTTAACTTCCTTGGGATTGCTGTTACTATTCTTCGTACAATTCGTTATAACTTTTTATACCGTAGTCCGCGCGATATTTGGCGCGATATTCCCCTCTCTGATTTCAATAAGCGAACGGTATTAAAAAACATTTCTGGAAATCGAACAAAAATATATTTTTATTTCCGCGCTGCAGGAATCGTTTGTCCCTTCGTTGCGGATATATTTTCGGCCACGTAATTTCGAAACAGCGTGTCGATTGCGCTTCGGGAAAGCCAAATCGCGATCGGATGGGTTCTACGTGTTCGTTATTATTGGAAATTGAAATATCCGAACGCTATAGGTTTCCATTTCAACCGTCACGGTTGCCAACGGCTCCCTCGAATCTCGCCGGGAGATATTACAACGTAACGTGGAAACATCGTTTATTCGTTCGACAATTCGTTAAGACGACTTCCTTCGGCAGTGCCCCTGTTCGCCATTAAGGAGGCCAACCCATGTAAACACGCTGAAAATAGGACAATTACGAGTCATTTTTATCAGAAAAACTTCAATCTGTATTTTTCAAATTATTAGCGTGTTTTGTTACACAGCTTGGTAAGTGAAGAGATTTTTCTTGTTTAAGAAATATGGTTTCTTATTGAGATAATCCACTTAAGAGAGTTTACGTATGTAACACGCGGAAACTAGGGCATTTTTTATGAACACAAATGCACACCGTATTTCTTGAGGTAAAAAAGATGTTTTTGTTTAAGAAATACGGAGTATTTAGTTTTATCACAGTTTTATCTTCCTAATGAAATTACGTGGGAACAACGATTAAATACAATAATGTAAGGATTAATTTACGTAAGGAAGGAACTTCATCAACTGGTCACACGAGTTGCCCTGAAACTTCTGTTTGGTGTCGCGAATTAGTCGGCCCCGTCGGATTATCGCGTTCATTTCGCAGCATTTCGACTGCGTCGAAAGCATCAGGTGCAACAATATTTCTGGCGCATGTGGCGCGTTATATTGCTCTATAAAGACGTACTTTCTCATTAAGAAGTTTCATGCCATTCGCCATTAACGGGAGAGACCTGTACGAGGCATGCGTTCACGTGCCAGTTGTTAATAAATTCATCGCGCCTTCGCTATAAATAACAATCATTTTCGCGCGGTGGAAACGGCGCGAGCCGGTAGCCGGCACAAGTGGAAATCGACCCGAAAGAAAATTGGAAGGAGAGAGAGAGAGAGAGAGCGAGAGGACGAAGGGCCGTCGCGTTGCACGGCAGAAGGCATTATTCTTCTAATCTGTTTCGATCCTGTTCAACCGTAAATCGCATTAAGCCTATGTTTTACGGCCCTACTACAGATTAGTTTTATTTATATTCAACCACGAGACAAGACGGTGGAAATCTGGCCCTACTGGCCTAACTGGCCCCGGTCGACAAGTAATACTTTTATCGTCAGCGATAGTGTTAAAGAATTGGTCCCTAACACGACAGAATTACTTGTGAACTCGACACTCTGCTCTCATCGCGTGCTCTTGTCGAAAACCTTGCCAGTTTTGTTCGAAATCGTTCGAAACTTGGACCACTATCTCTCTATAACGATGAAAGTGTAACTTGTTTTATTAGCTTAGAAACCAAAACCTTAACGGATAGTTGGAGAAACGTGTTTTTAATGTTCGATCCGAGAAAATGGGAAGTGTACGATCTAAGAAAAACAAATATCTCATCCACTGCGAGGCATACGTAAAGTGTAAATAAAAATTTTCAATCCTCGTCATCTCCGTACAGGGATAATTCCACTCGCAAACCCATAAAATCTGCAGTCTAGTGTTAATAAAGCAAACGTCCTTCTTCTCGTATTTTAGTTTGTTAGTTTCACTCTGGTCGGTTTGCGAAAAGGGAATTCCTGGGGACGCAGATTTTTCCAAGTAGTCTGAGAAAACTGAAATCCAGTTGGTCGGCGCGCGTTAAATCCTCCCTGCGAGCTGGAAATGTCCGTTCTCCCCGGGACGAAGGTCGATTTATACGGGCCGATACAATGATGCAATAACGCGGCGCATACACATGCATTCGGGGGACTGGAAATTCGAAATGTAACCGGTTCGAGCGGCTCTTAGAAATGCCGGACACGTAAAAGCCGGGACCCGTAGGGTTTACTGGCTGCGCCGCGAATATGTATGCCGTGCGGGGCGGCCGTGTACGGCAAATCGCGATCCCCGGGATACGTATGTATTATCCGTATAACCTCTAACGTCGATTGTGGCTTATGATATTACGTACTCCCGATTACGAGACACACGGCCAAGAACCACTGCCCCACACGGTGTAACGAGCAAATTGCTACATCGTTACACTTTCCGCGGAGTTGCGGCACCTTTACCGCTTTGTTAATTGTCGTAACGAGCAGCCGGCGAATCGCGCCTCTCGAATTGCGATTGTCGATTTCCATCGATGCCTTTCGAGCATTGCTGCTAATTTAACAATGTCCTTTAAGGTGGCTAAAATTCTTCGGGAACGCCTGCGTAAAACTCGTTTGAATTTTATCTACGGTGTTTCAAATAATTGTTTAATTTCGTTCTTAGATAATTATGTAATGGAAATTTAAACAGAAGTTGCTGTTTTGTTTTGTAGATTGTGAAGTAGAGTTTAACTACACTGCCGTAATACATTCCCCAATATTTCGTAAAAAAATGGCAAATCGCTTATATTGCGATTACAATAGTTCTTCGTTCCAAGAAAACCAACCTAAAATATCAATTACAAAAATCTTGTATTGAGAATTTCAATTTGATACACCCGATACCTTCGAAACACGTCGCCTAATGATTTCAGCCGAAAGCGGAACAATTTCCTTTCTGATTTCCATCACGGTCCCCCGTAACAAGTTTCCTTGTCGTCGCGCTATCCTCTTCGAATCTCGGTAAATTCTCTCGGTATAAGGGAAGGACAATTCACGGGGATAACAGTCGATTCGTCGGGCTCCGGGGAACGAATGCAGAAAGCATTAAACTTCGATTTCCCGGCAAGTAGGAGCCGACAGCGCTTTATTGCGCTAACTAATTTACGAGTACGTCGATTGCCGATGAGCCCTGGCGGTCGGTAAACCACAACGCCGCGGATCTAACGGCACCTGGAATCGATTCGTGTACGATACCGGCGAATCATCGGCGAATGAATATGCATTTCGAGGGGGTTGGCCGGCGCCGATGGTAGCCTATGATCGATTAAAATCAACACCGGGTCGTGGGCTGCCGTCGTTTCGGTCCCTCCCGATCTCTTGAGACTTATATGCATACGACAAAATATCGTTTGATCGACCCTTGCAGCGCGAATCGTGGTCCAGTTCCCACTTTGAAAGGCCGACACAACCGCCGTCAATTTTTTTTTTTTACTCTCCTCACTCCTCTATTCTCTCTACCGGTAGTTTTATTGCCCGCTCGGGCTTGCCTCCTTCGATCGAGCGCAATTTATTCGCCGAAGCCGGCTGAAAATTTAATAAGCAGCCTGCGACCTCCCTGTATCTGCCATCGCGACAAACGGTCCCTTTCTAAGGCAGCCTGCCCATCAATTGGGAACGCCAATAACTGCGTTCAGAATATTTCTACTCAGCTATTTTTGCTGTTTTATTGCTTTCGATAAGATCGAGAATTATATTGATTTTGGTTGATTGAATTTATCGATGATCTTAAAATTGTGTTCTCCTATCTAACGTTTCGTGTGGCAGACGCTTTATGAATATTTTCATCTAAAGCCAGGAAATTATTTCTGGAAACCTTTGTTCGAATCAAAAGTATATTAATCAGTGAGCACTGAAATAATTTGGTGAGCAACTATTGGCCACTTTATTGGTTCATATTAATCCATTGTACGGACATAGCAACGCTAATGTACAATTAATACACCGGTTTATTATACGTATATTCCAGCTTAATTGTAGCCGCTGTTTTAATAATTCCTCCGTTGAAAAGTTCAACGCGATAGCGATATATGACAGGAAACCGAAAGCAGTGGAAATAATGGAACATTATTTGCGTCTTATTCAAAAGAGTACTAAAAAAGAACTCTCCGGAACTGATACAGAAAATATCCGTTTTATATAGAGCGATGTCATTTTCTGTTTGGTATTACATTATTTTCTTCCGAAGCTCAATGGTGATCTACAGGACCAATATCTGCGAGCATTTCTAAAATAAATAAATACACAATGGAAGAACTCGGTGATGAATGACTTACTCGTTCGATCAGGCGAACGTATGATTAACTTTTCGATATTCCGCTATCTGGGCTTCGTTTCGAATTTTTCGCGAGTCGGGTTGCAATCAGTTTCTCTAATCAGTTTTTATTTGCTCTCCGGTGGAAGATTTACTGGTAGATCTTTATCTGGTATACGTTCGCGGGCACACGGTACGAGTGCAGCATAGGTGAGGCGAGTTTTCTGTCGCTGCGAAAACCAACCGCAGCAAATAAAAGGCGGGTCTGGAGTCGCGTCGAGGAAAGAAACACGCTCTCACACGCGAGGATAGCGGCCCTTTGCGCACCTCCCCGACGATGCAATAAATCCTCGCCGATGATCGAGGGATCCAGTTTATCGGCTCGCGCCCGTCCAGAGAGGTCACGACGCTGCATGCACCGGGACATTCATTACGGGGCATGCTGGATGTAAAGTGCCGGCCGATTCGCAGCAGAGAATTTCCATCTCGGGACTATGTTGCGCTTGTGAACAAAGCGTTAACACACCGTCAATTTGTCTTGCCAGCGACTTGGCCACGATCCTTCGACGAAACACGCCGATTCCGAACGGAGAAACTGCGAATGTAGTTCTTCCTCGTTACGATCCGGAAACAGAAATCTTTCTCTTGAATTTTTCGAACAGCATTCCAGGAACGTTGCGGAACATAGCAATTTCTGTTCAACCAGTGGACGGAATGAACAAAGTTATAAATAAACTATGTATTTAACAAACCGTATTACATATAACACAAACGATGTTCAATCAACGACTGACAAATATTTAATCAAACGTTCCTTTATACATACTCATTTCTTTATTTAACACGCGAATATAGTTCTTCCTCGTTACGATCCGGGAACAGAAATCTTTCTCTTGAATTTTTCGAACTGCATTCTAGAAACGCTGCGGAACATAGCAATTTCTGTTCAACCAGTGGACGGAACGATCAAAGTTATAAATAAACTATGTATTTAACAAACCGTATTACATATAACACAAATGATGTTCAATCAACGTCTGACAAATATTTAATCAAACGTTCCCTTATGTACACTCATTTCTTTATTTAACACTATCAAATTCATTTCATACATTTTTAACTCTCACTCATTACGTTTATTTCTCATTGTCACCACACACATCCACACGATTTTCATGATAACGCATGACTCGTTGAAAGTGTAAAGTGCAACATCGTTGAATGTTAAAAAAATAATGTATTTTTTGACGTAAGGATTAATTTCGAGCGATTCTTGTATGGTCGACGGTGTTCGAACTTTTTACAATTTCGTAGCAGGTGATACGGTAGCAGCGGTCCGTCACGTGCGCCATAGTTCATCCGCCAGCGTTCTCGCCGAGACATAAATCTGCATCTTCGTGCATAGTTGTTTCTGCATACGAAACGTCGGAAAAGTGAAACGAGCCACCAGGTTTGAAGCCGAAGGACACGGAACTTCCGGCGACCGATAAATCACGGACGCCTTTGCCGAACAGCGACCGCATTCCTGGCAAGTTTCTAGGTGGGCGAGGTTCGGAGAAAATAAATTTCTAGATCGATAGATGCTGGATCTTCCTTTCTCTCTTTCTCTGAATTCGCCCGTGCGTTCTCGCGCGCGTTGCTTTTATCGATCAAGGTCGGCGAGAAAAGGAGATCGAAACGAACGCCTCTGGAACCGGTGAACGCGGACGAACGAACCGTTCGGATGTTCCTGGATGTAAATGCAAGTGCAATGAGCCGGAGACGAGCTGAACGGACTCTTCGTAGAGAGAGAGGAGGGGCCGATGGGAGACAGAGAGGATGGGAGGATCTTGAAAGCGGGCGCGAAAGAGAGTGCACGGAACGATGATATTTGATTTATGCTCGTCGTGGGCCGCGGGCCGCAAAAGAAATGATTGTAACTAAGATTTATTTCAAGCTCTTTACTGTCACAACACCGACTTACCGGGGGTAATATCCCAACCGAGCCGGGCCCGTTTCGCGCTAAGTACAAGCTCGTTGGATAAAAGTCCATTATTGAATGGAGACCAGTTCCTCCGAAGGCGAGGGCGATTATTTAATGCCATGGAGTCGAGTGTTAAATTGGAATAGATTGCCGAAGTGAACTCTCCCTTTCTCTCTTTCTCATCGTTTCTGTCCCTTCTCACCCTTCTTATTTCTCTTCTCTCTCTTGCTCTGTCACTCTCTCATTCTCCCTCTCTATCTATCTGAGTACAGACAGTTTTATTTTCTCTCAGGTTCCCCGCGGACGATACTAGGCTCTGCTTACTTTCCTGGTAACTATGGGCACTTGAAGGTGAGACGACTCAGAGGACCTACTAATCTCGATGACTCGGGCCTTTTATTTTATTCCGATGCCCAAAACCACCCGTTTTATCTTCAGTTTGTTCTTCTTTCTCTTGTAGATGCGCTCCCAACCCTCAGACGTTCCTCAGGGTGAAAATTCACCTATTTACCTTTTTTAGATATTGTAAAGATTTATTTTTGTCTGTGTTGCAAAATGTATTTCTTCGAAATGTATGATTCAAGCATAATTCGTAGATTTAAAATGTGAAGTCAGAAGGGGTGAAACATTATTCTAGGTGCTTTTATGCAACTATGTCTGAGGAGCGTGTGAGAATTAATGGAGAAAAGCACCACGGTAATAGCCCATTCGACCGAGCTACCGGAACTTCACGGACAAAAAGTTATAATTTTAAATACTGTGAAAGAAGGAATAACAAAAATGTGTTATAATAGTTGACACTCCTAATCCGTACTTAGTCTTATGACGGAAGACGTGCCAGTTCTTGAAAGGAATATAAAAAGACCATAAGACCTTCTTAGCTTAATCTTCCCAAATAGAATCGAGGAGTAGCCTGCTACCCTCAGCAAGATCGCTCTTTTCTTGGCTCGTGATCGTTAATAGCCAATCGCGAGGTCCCCGCGACGATCGTATCGAGAACGAGGGAGCAAAAGTTCGCTGATCTTTCCACGATAGAATGGATTCCCGGAGTTTCGGATAGGGGAGAAAGAGATTCGTCGGTCGTGTAACTAGGTGTAGTTACCAGCTCGGTGGAATTCGCCGGCGAAGAAGCTCGTAATTATCACTAATTCCCGGGTAATCTTTCGGCCGCGTAATCCGAAAGTTTTGTAATAGTTAGAAACTTAGACTCTCTTCCTCTCTCTCTCACTCACTCACTCTTGCAGTCTCTATCTAGCAGCATGGGAGGTATCGGCGCGTTGCCTGAGACAGCACCGTGACACCGTGAATCAATAGCCCGCAGAAACATTCTTCTATCCAGGAAAATGTAATGGTTCTTCTCCTCTCTCATCGCCCGTAGACCGTGACGATCCATCTTCGAGAGGATACGCGAAGTTTGCCGTTTGCATCGGCCAGTGACAACGATCGTTTTATCATCCCCCAGCAAATATTTAGAATATTCATGCCGCGAGCTAGCTCGAGGCTTTCGCCGCTTAGCTACCCGGGGATTAGTTTCTGTTGGTCAAAGTTCTGTTTACTTAGACACCGGCGCACACCGAGACTGTTAAACCCATTGCTACCGTTTCTGCGGTTGCCGCGCGCGCCTTCGTCGTTTTGCTGGCTGTTTATCGCTCGCCGCAGTTCGACGATCCTGCCCCAGGATTGTCTGAATTTTAGGTAACGCGATAGTCGAAACAACCAACTAGCTGGATCAAGCGAAACATCGAACACAATGGTCAAACAACCGATTGTTCTGACTTCTTACCCCCCAGGTTCTGCTGGATAAACGTTTCCACCGAATTCAACTATTCCAGATTTGTATTTTCATCATTGGACTGCGCATTTTTATTAGGTTGATCCAAAAGTTCTGTTCAAACAATTTTATTTTGCGTGGAAATCCGCTGTCAACAAATCTAGAATTAGGGAGTCCGTATGTGCAAGGATTTTTTATTGAAACACGGAAACACCTGCGAACAGGACACGCGAAATCGATTCTAGCTTCTCCGCGGAATCAATCTCTGGCCATCGACCACAATAGACCAGCAGGAAAATCGTGGCCGAAGTAGGCTGCGCCATCCTCGTTCCCCGATTCGATCATAAAATTGCATTAAAAGGCACTCTGGTCGAGGCGACTCGATTTTCTAGCACAAATGACAGCACTCCAGGGTCGTTCTTCGCCCGCCACTGCTATTAGCCCTGCTAATTTTCAATTACCCGTCTCGCCGAACGATATTTGCAAGCCGCAATCCATCTCGGACGCCCACCTGCAACAATTTACTGTGTTAATGTGTCTCGGACAGGGCAAAAAACTGCAAAAACCGAAACGCAGCCTTTCATAATGCAGCCAAGTCCCTCGTAATTGTGCCTTTCGCAAAATTACTAACCGATGAACGAGTATAAACTGTAAAAACTTTTTGAACCTCTAAATTAATTCACAGGATGCAGTCGTATATTTCCGTCGATAAAAGAAATTAAAAATTACTTGAATTCAGAATATTTTTCAATTATTTAAAAGTACTGAAGTATTTAATACTTGTTCATAATTATTTTACAAAAATTATCGATACGTTACACGATGTCGGTGATTTAGACAATTATAGATAATCTTGTGTACATAGAACGTCACTACAGTGTCCACAATGCAATCTACGTTC
The DNA here is from genome assembly GCA_916610235.2 of Lasioglossum morio. NCBI lineage: Eukaryota > Metazoa > Arthropoda > Insecta > Hymenoptera > Halictidae > Lasioglossum > Lasioglossum morio. The sequence goes on along the minus strand of OU744323.1, from coordinate 17,902,354 downwards.
TTCGGTGTTGTCTGGGAACTGTCTCGTCAGCGTTTGTTCATTATCGAAGTTTGTTAGCGCAAAGTGCGTCGGCGGCGAGGGTGGCAGAGATAAACGCCCCCTTTGTCGGTTCTTTCCCCCGAAATTTCCACGGACCGGCATTATCGCGACGCGACACGGCGGACCAACAAACCAACAAGGGTTAACCTAATTATTTAGCAGCCGAACTCCTCGACTACTGGCGGGGAACCAGTTGCTATTCCACTCGAACGACGCTCGTGGGACACTGGTTCGGAAAGAGCGCACCAGAGAAGAAAGGGGTGGGCAGCAGAAAAAGGACAAAGAGGGTGAATCCGTGAATCCCTGTTGGGCCGAGATAAAGACATAGATCTTTGACCTCCGGTGTCTTCGGACTATCTTCTTTCCACCACGAATCGGTCAATAAACTCTTATGAGCTGAACTGGTCAATTCGCAGGAGTGAATCGTTCGGGGTGGAAACGGTACGTGCTCTCCCTCCTAGGATCTTCTTCAGATAAGCTTCGGCTCTATTCTATGTCGCTTTAACCCTCTATAATGCTGCGATCAAATCACCCGTGATTGCTCTTAACTGTATAAAATTATTATAAAATACATGTTTGTGTGTACCTTGGAATTAATACAATTTCTGTTTTGCACGAAGGTCCGCAGACTAATCGCGACAAAATAAGATTGGGTGAGTCGATTAACGAAGGAAATTCGGTTGTGTCAAGTCAGGTTTCCACCCCTTCTCCCAGTTTATTGCCAGGGAAAGTTGCCGATCCCCGGAGTGTCTGTGAAAGTATAGAATCGTCTGTTGGTTCCGCCCCCTCAGGGGCCGTGCAAGTTTACACGACTAAACTCCGGCTCCCCCCCCCCAGAATGCTAATTCATAAAATTCTTAAAACGAGGAGCGTTCAACTTTCAAGGCTACAGGATCGAGTTGGAAATTCGTTTAGCATTTCTGCGGCGCATGCATTCCCTGTTTATACAGCTATTCTTTTCTTTACCAAATTCCGCGGATATTAAGCGCGGCAGCGTTTCTCGCCGTAAAACCACTCGAAACGGTACGATCCCGGTTATGACGCGAAGTTCGTAATTAACGAAGTTTTTACTGTGCAACATACTACGGCAGGACCGGCGCACATGCGCCAAGATGGACGAGGATCAGGTGCACCGGACGCGTATCCACTTTATATGGACACGTGGGTCCAGCCTGGACAATTATTGATTGACTGTTCCTAAGAAATGTCCGAGACGCTCTCTCCCGAAGGAACGGTCTACCGAGCGTAATAACTTTAGGGATTTCCCGGTAGAGCCGTCCCGAAATTTACGATAATCAGCCGCAGCATATTGGGGGTCCGCAGTTCCGAGGGACACTTCGTTGCTACATCTTGTTAGAGCTACGGTCTGCCTTGTTGATCGCTTCGGTACATGTCGTGATCGACCCTGGAACTTTGGAAATTTATTAGACCACGAAATCTCTTCTGCCTTACTCTATTCCTTACAACTCTGCTTTAAACTTACAAGCAATCCAAGTTATCAATGTTTAAAGGTGTCCCGATCTCGATCGTGTAAAAAATTTATCGTGAATCGCGATTGTGATTTTCCAGGCGTTTAACACTAAATCTACCGCGCATTGAGAGCGATGAAAATGTTATAACTTTTAAAAACGACGAGGCTCTACTTATTTAAATTTTCTGCAATTTTTAATACAATATGTGCTCGAATTAAGAAATTTATTGAATTAATTTCCATATAAATTTCCATGTACAACCGGGTCATTTGACCGGCAGGGGTTGGTTTAATGTTAAATCTCAAAGAACGTCGTCGTCCATTCGGCGATCGGAGTCGGCGCTGGCAACATAATTTTTAACTATCAGAGTCCTTCAAGCCTGACGCCAAGGTGACGAAACCGTCGACACATGTCAACCGAGAAATTCGCGTTTCATCCGTCATGGTGAATGGCCGGCAGTGCCGTACCGTGTCGGGCCTCGCCAGGGTGGCCCTGACAGTGACACGTGGACAGGAGGAGAACAGAGAGGGGTGTATCTGAAAATTCCTGGAGTCCTCTGATCGCCGTCGGAACATAGAGCCAATCACTCCGTGCCAAATGAAATTGGCATCTCGGTCTCGGACAAGACAAAAATTGCAGATCCTACGGTGAATCGTGGTATCCTAGAGCCTCATCGGTTGGCGACAATGCTTGTGACTGTCGCCGCGGCCAATCTCACTGACGTGAGACGTGTACGAATGATTGATATACCAGCCTGAACTGTTTGTCACTCATGTGTCGCGTCCTTTGTGTCGGCCTTTTAAACAGAATTCAGCTTACGGCAATTCACTATTCAGGGTTCAGTTGGATTTCAATATTTTCACATATTTTTCAATAATTCATGTTCTACATAAATCTCATTAAACGCGATATAACGATTATAACCATTCCATAAATCGCCATTTTCTTGGAGTTTTGTTTCCAATTCTTTCGAACAGTCTTTTAAAAATTTACGATTATTGAGATGGTAAAGTAGCATCTGTAGGATACATCTGTTGGATATATATTATAATATAAATTTCAGGTTTCGTTATTTATTGCAGCCTTTATATTTTTATAAAGTAGCGCAAGGATTTCACTTGTAACAGTCTTTTGGCGGAATCCTTGACACAATAAAGGCAATACAACAGAAATAGCAAAAAATAGTTGGAATCCGAGATCAGCCGTCACAGGGAAAGAACAATATTTTCAGGCAGACAACAGTTCGACAGAGAAATCGCGTGTTCGCGGCGACAGACCGCGGGGGAAGAGAGATTTCGGAGAGCGTTCGCAATAATCAACGTTTCCCCGTAAACGGTTGCTGACTTTTGAGTGAATTTGTTCCCGGGACGGATAAAAGGAAAACGTACGAAGAAGAAGAATCCAATCTCGAGATCTCGGAATGTTATACATTCCCCGTTTCCGTTGGAACGCTTGATTTCTCCGCGAGAATTCGAATCAATCCCGTCGAGTCGTACGATCCGGATTTTATTCATGCAGGTGCGTTTGTACACATCGAAGTAATAAACCTGTCGCTTGCGAAGTAAATCAATGTACCCTCGTCCCACCTCGAATTCCCCTGCTTCTCCTCCCCCCTCTCTCTCACTCTCTCTCTCTCTATCTCTCTCTTTCTATCTGTTTCTCTTTCTTTCTCTCTGTCCCTTCTACCAACCCCTTTCGCTATCGAGGATGGCAAAGGCCACATCGATTTGGCGCGAGATTAAAGTTGGTAGTTTCAGAGATGCCGGAATGGAAGAACCAATTTCCACTTACCCGCGCGAGAGATGTAAAGCGTGCAATTTCGCCCGGCAAGTCGGTCGGGATTTATAGCACGGGTCCGGCCAGAACCGAGCGCAGTCTCGATTCTAAAAAGGAATTTTTAAAATATCGATAACGCCGCGCATCAACCGCCGCGACGTTCCTCGCGAATAATTCCTCCCTCTCGACCTCCTGTGACAGTGATCGTAAATTTTGTTCAGAATAATGCGACCGGCGGCGCTACCGCGGTACTAACTCGTAACACCGAGCGATTCGTATTTCGTAAACCTTCTCAAATATTCTTATTTGCAGAATCATTCATTTCATTTTAACCTTCGGAAATGGTTGCGCGGCAAGGAGTACATGAAATCGTAACGCAATTATCATATAAACGAATCACAAATATATTACACTATCCATATACATGAATTAAATGAACAGGGGTGAAATACTTCCCACAGAGCAAACCACAGATGCAGTAATCGAAGCCGAAAGGTCGAAAGTCAGCTGAATGAATCAACGCGTGTTTCTCCGTGGAACGGTAGAATTGAATTTCATTGTTTCACACGTATTTTGAATCATTAACAATCCCTCCACGCGAGGCATTTAAATCATAACGGTCAGTTCGAACCGTGTCTGTGATCATAAACCGGGGTTGCATATGCCCCGCGCCGTTGCAACAGGAGAACGACGAAACAACGCAACGGTCCATTTTACGAGACAAAGTGGTGTATTACGCTGTGCTGCGATAAGAACTGAGTGCTGCAACCGGGGGTTAAAAAAATCCATCTCACCCTTTCGTTTCATTTATTCACGGTTCCGTTGCAGCCTGGCTCGGGTGGAAAAGAGGAGAAGAAAAAGGAAGGCCAATTTGCGTGCAACGCACGCGATCCGAAGCGGTAGCGAACGGTATCTATTAGGCGTATATCAATATAGGATCTTGTAGAAATCGCGGGCTAATGGGCATATCGGCATGCGGCATATGGCAGAAGCGGCGCGGCGGTTCGCGTCTAAGAGAACGCTTGCGATGTGAGCGCTCGCAGGCTGCGCTGGAACCTCAGGATAATCGTGACGAAGGAACACAGCGTACGTGGCCTTTGTACGGATGCTTAGAAGCGTGAAGGCTCGCATAGACATTATTACATTATCCGCGTAAATGCGCGGCCGACCGACGTTGCGCTGGTGCGCGCGTGTCTTTATTATAACAGCGCCGAGGATCTTGCCCGCACTTGCGCATCGCCCACTGAAATAACTCCCGTGAACCACACCTTCGTAATCGACGGGATTCGTGCCGGCGCAAACCATTCCCGAGGATCCCATTTTTCCGCATTTCTGCCCCTCGATGATGGAAAATCCCCAACCCAGTTACGATCCTGCAGGATTGACAAGCCCCGTGCAGATGCTGACAACAGTTTTCCTATTGATCGAATTGATCAACGAATCTAATCATGAACGTTTTTATTATATTTTAGATATCACGAAATTCATCATTGACCTACTGTAGTGCTGCAATATTTGCGACAGTGGTACGTTCGTTTAAAATATGGAATTCAAAATAAAACACAATCTTCTAAAGAAAAATGTAAAACGAAAATGGCTGAGTGTTCTACCGTTTTACCCAACGGCATCAAAGAAACCTCGCGGTACGACCCAGTTTTATTTATTTGAGTGAACAAATTCTTGGCAGAACAGCTAAAGGCGACGAACGTCAGCGGCGAGGCTAAATTTCCCGCGGTTAAGTTACATTGTAAATAATACGACGACTATTTTTCCATGTTTTCGACGACGGTTCGCGGGGGCAAAATCGTGGTGGTAATAGCGCCGAGGCGACACGGAGGAGCAGTCAGTTCCGATAAACGGCGACGTCGATTCCGAAAATGATTCGAGGCAATCGGTAGCCAGGTGATCACGGAACGCCCCGAGGAATCGAGCGCTGGGTTGAAAGCGTTGCTGCCGGGTTGCTGCGGCGTCGATTGCCCCGCGACATGTTGATTCGAGACGTTTTCGCGACTTTTCATCGTGACACTTTCGTCGGGCAAACGCGGTTCTTTGTGCGGCGGGAGTTAAAGAGAACTTCGCGCCCCGAGGCAATCTGCCGGAGGAGATTTCGAATTTCGTCCCGCATCACGACCCCCTCTCTCCTCCCCTTTGCCAGCTCCCGCGCCACCTTGCCACCCTCATCCTACCGTTCTGAAATCCGTTTCCTCAGAGAATCGAGACGGTTGCCGCCAGTCGATCCGACCTATCGATCCGGCGAACAAGAGAACGGTGAATCCGCGCCCGTTCCTCCGCCTCGGAGACCTGCATTGCACCACTGTCGTAAACCATATTTTACAATTCCTTCGGGCATCTGTCGCTTTGACCGGATATCTCTCTCTATATATAATACCTTTCTCGATTCACGCGTCTCCGATCCTCTCGTGCTTATTAGAAAACTTCGAGCCTGACACTCGTTATCTGCCACCGATCGACGGATAATTAAACTCGCGGCTCTGTCTTCGCTTCGGTTTCGAGATCATCCGTAATCACATCATGAATATGCAAATTCCAATTTTCTATAAAAGAATCCTTGTTCTTGGAACATTTCTCACAATTAACTTTCTTCGGACGTACTGTGTCAAGAGTATTGGACATTCAGCTGGAGCATAAAGAGAGTTCCTTCCTTTCTGATCTTATTGTGAGCAAATTATTATAATGCGGTCGTCATTGACCGACATTTTTCCATTAACAACGGAAGCTAAATAATTATAAACATGATATAGAGGTATTGATATCCTCGACAATTGTATAATGCAAGTCCTTTGCGTTGGTAATGTTTCGCTTGGTAGAGATGATGAAATTATGATATCGGTATACTGTATTTAACTAATTGTTTGTTGTTTTAACTTGGCCGAATTGCGATTGTTACTCGGCTGTAGCCGGAGCTGCTTATCGAGTCCTCCCTTTGCGATCGCATTTAATAGCCCCGGCCGTTTGTTATCGTTTTATGCATTCGTTATCGATCGGCATTAACGAGGGAACTCGAGACGGTCGTGTACGAAGGCGGGGAATAAAAGGATGCAAAACGGGCGGTTCGCAGCTTGAAAATTTCAGGGTGCATGGCCAGCATCGGCCCATCCGGGACGGCTGGTTATGATGTTGGGAGCCCGGGGAGTTCCGCAGCTGGCGCCACATGGCTGTTCTCTGCCCCCTGTGCTCTCTCTGGCCAACTTTCCTCATTTGCCATAATCTATGACCCCCCATTAAGGACGGGGCCTAGCGGCGGCTTACTAAGGACCAGGTAACACGGATCTGTGCAAGATGTCTCCGCTAACAACGAAGAAATTAGCGGAAACTCGAATTGCGTCGCTCCGGTAGCAATCGGCAGTTCCACTGCCAAAGATAAGGACACCAGCCGGATGCTGTAGGATCACAAACCGCGACAAATGGAGTACGCGTGTCTTTTCCCAGGTGGATTTGTCGAACTTATTGAAATATCGATGTCCTAATCTCCTTTAAATTACTCTAAGCCCTCGCACACCGCCGCCAGAGTTGAATTCGTCGCGAGTTTGCTGTTTCAGAGCCCAAGATGCTTCAGTGATAAAATCTGATATTCCATCGTTCAGTTCGTTGCTTGTATCTGTACAATAAAGAATCCGTTTATATCACAATACATGTTAAAACGAAACATTTGATTCGTCGAGCAATAATTGTGCCTCGTTTTCATCAGTTGTTAATTGTAATTAAACACGTACGAAACGTGATATAATTGATACGTATCGGTACGATAGTTTGTTCCCGCGCACTTCAAATCATTTGCGAGCGTAATGCACGATAGATTGATACGAGAATATTAATTGGAAATTCAATTTGATTGAAAAATTAAAGGAAATTCGAAACTTTGCTAGTATCTAGTTCATGCGATTCTGATAACTAACTTTCTGGAGGTAAAAAACACCGTATAAAAAAAAATCACGTCTTTTCGCATTGTGAATGTAAAATACTGAACCAATGAAAACGAATTTTTCATAAAGATTCACAGTATAACAATAGTAAAGGCTTGATTTATTTGATCGAATGCTTCTCGTCAGCGGTATTATACAATATTATACTCCACGTACTTCAGACACAACAGACCTCGAGCAGACCAATTAGCATCCCGGCGCGAAAAAGCGACGCCTTCCTTAAAATCGTCGCGACAAACAGCGTTTACAATTCCCTTCGCGAGCTTCTTTCACGGTTATTCCTCGGCGACACTTTGTCCAACGATTCGCGGTTGACGTTAATAGCAAGATCCGTCTTCGGGGGAGCAGACGTCTCGCGAGGAACGCGTCTAACTCTTCCGCGCGGCTTCAATTAAGCAGACTTCCAATTATCCGTTATTTAAACGAGGTCTTCCCTCCGTTTTGTCCTTGAGCCGGCGCGCCGAGTGGAACCACGACGAAATAAACGCTGCGAGGGGTGGATGACTCGGAGGAAGAGAGAAGAAAAGGGAGGAGGGCCGGATGCGGCATTCTAAGATAATGATACGTTTCCGATTTCTGCGTAACGAATATCTAGCCGAGGTCGCCATTAGCCGGATTAACCAAACCCGTGATTCGGGCAACGTTTTTACGAGGAAAAACGTGGACGACGCAGCGCGGCTCCGGCGTCACTCGCAAAAAGGGAGATGAAAAGTGGCGGGTGTCGTGCGTCTGACAAAAGCGATTTATTTGTCGCAGCTTTATACACGGGGAATCGGGTCCCGCATTAACTCTCGCGAGGAAAGAGTCGGAGAAACGGAAGACGGAAGCGGGAGAGGTCGGCGCCGAGCGAAATCTTGGCTAACTCTTCTAGCCCGACGATCCCCGCGGCGCTTCAATTAACAGAACCCGGCAATTATCTGTTATTTAAATGAGGCCCGGGCACGGAGGCGTGCCTGTCTTTGTGCCCGTCCGACCTGGAACGAGACACCGGCTAGGAAACTGAAATTTTGATCGCCCTGGTTACCGAGGGTGCTATACTGGCTGCATCGTTTGCCACGATCAACTTCTACCCTGTCTTCGTTAACCCTTTGGTGCGCGGATTGGTGCACTCTGTGAAATGCATCAATTCAATGTTTACTGTTTTAAGTGTCTTGCATCTTCAATTTCTTACCATGCGAATCTACAATTAGTACAAGAATCTATAAAGTAGATAAATCTTGACATAGTCAGACACGGCAGTGAGGAGCTTGAAATTTTAACGTGGCTTGGAGAATAGGTCATTTTACAGTGTCAGATTTCCGATTAAGAATAAAGTAATTGAAGGTGATTATATGCGGTGGTCCACCCTGTATACCGGGAGTTATCCGTTTCATCCGTTCTCGACGTCGATGTCCTTATATCCTTTCCTCGGTGCACAGCCAGCGTCGTCGACCGAACAAATCAACCCCTAGCCAGCCTCGCAGACCGGAAGAGGGTTGACAGCATAAACCCAGCTCCGAGAAGCACGATTCCGACAGCAGTTCCCGAACGCATGAATTTTTAATAAAATCACCTACGCCAGACGTCACCTCTTACAGGGGCTGCCTTTCCGCTGCGGGATGCAGCGATCCGCACCCCTAACCGAGGCTAACCTTCCTCTTCTTGTCTCTGCAGCTTATCAATAGAGGCTCCGTTTCACCTTGCTTTCTTAATAAACAGCTGGAACTCGTCGAAATTCACGGAGATTGAACTGTACTCCCGGCCTCGATCTGTCGAGAGTCTCCGAGACCTTTCCAACAAACAAATTCGAGAAAAGTTGAATTCTTTCAATTCGTTCATTGCAGTTCCTTCATGAGGCATCTGCCTCAAAATCCTACACAAGGTATTTCCAAAATCGTGGTACATTTTACGTGGAAAAACAAGTCGAAAAGTATTAATTTATCCGAAACCTACTAATCTAAACTCATATCATTTGGGTACAATTGAAAATTGTACAACTATTTATACGGTTGAATGTATGTGTGCATACGTATTAGCAGACAACCCTATATATAATAAAATTTATAAAAGTAGAAAATCGATAAATAACAACAGAATTGTAAAATTACGATCGCCAACGAATTAGAAAAGAAGACAGATCGAAACGAACGCGCCCGTGACAAACACGTCTGTCAACGATTACTTATAATAAATACGGCTATTCCTTACATATTGCACGTCGAAACAGGGCGTTACAAAATTATGAAAATTGCATATTGCTATCTTGTTCACCAATGTCTGAAATATCAATTTTCTAGTCTAGTACTATTACGAGACCCCCGCTTCAACTTTCGACTTGGTTCATCCAGTAAGCAGCGTGCAACCCTCGTGAAATCCGTGCTCGGTTAGATCTCGGTGGCCTATCCCAACCTTTGCCGTCTCCCCTTCCGCACTTAGCGCGACCCTTGTCTTGGCAGGTCGAGGATGATCGATTCCGCTAGCATTCGGTATTATTGCTGACATTACGTTATCGCGGTCGGACATCTGTCGAAGACGTCGTGTTCACCTCCGCTCGAACTCGTTGACATCGATTCGTGTTTTTGTGTAGAGGCGTGCAATCTCGGTGACCCAGAATCATCGAAACACGCCGCGATCATCCGACGGTGGACGAGGCTGTGAATCTATTAGGAGGTTGCACGAATTTGTGCCGCGGGGAACAGGCTTTAATTCGTAAACGTTCGGTTCTAGAGATTACATCATTTGCTTTTTGCAGCAAACGTCGAGACACCAGAGTTCAGAGTTAACACTAGAACTACCGAGCACTAAACGCAGTTGGCATACATTGCCTTCTAATAATGACAATATGGCATTTATTTAGATTTCGTACACGGGATATTTAAATATGTACTTCAATAGAGAAGTTTACTAAAAAAAATATCTCAAAAAAACATATTAATACTTTTAATATTTCTAATCGAAAAAAATTCGCATTAGTCATTTTGACTTGTCCGGTAGTTCTAGTGTTAACAAACATACGGAAACGGCTATATGCCCCCCGAGAAATCGAAAATGTAAAAAATAAGATGATATTAATTCAACCACCTTGCAGAATCGATTCCAGATAAAAAAAAGGCGGGAGAAAGGGGCGGACGATTGAAAAGGAGTAATAAAGGAAAGAGAGAAAGAGAGAGGGCATTGTAGAAAACTTAGGTTCGTCCCATATGGCATCGAAATGACGCACCAGGGAGGAAACTGTCGAGGCAGGCGCCTCGCAGCAAACTTCGCCGACTGCGAAATCCGTGATCCCCCTTTCTCTCTACGCATCGTTTCGCTGGCCCCCTTCGATGCGTATTGTGCGACACGCATCGCGCTCTTCTCGCTATTAACGCGCTCGTTCAGCCACGAGTGCCCCGTCGTTCTTTTTGAATGATTGAGAGCTAAGACAACGCGACAGATTTCACCGGCGAGAACTCAAGGATCGGTCCTCGTGCAGCTCGAACGCTTTAACGAGACTTCTTTTCAACGAGCCGCTGCTAATTTCTCGTCCCGACGAGGTCTGGGGATCTCGAACTTTGTGCCGACGTTTACCCCGCTTCCAATTTAAGGTGCGTGTCGACGATCGTTCAGATTGTAACGGACTATATGCTATTTGTATTGGTAAGACGCGATCGGTGTGTCCTGGAAAATTTTCTGTACCTATTTAATAAATAGATGTAATTTCTTATCGGCGCACTGGTTCGATCATATGTTACAAACTATATAATTTTTATAATAAATGCTTTGTGATATACGTCCCAACGTCTAAGGCAGGACCCGCTAGATAGCCTTACTGAAGAGTCCTCTAGCGAGTCTAGGACGAAACGTTCCTTTCCTTTTTTGGGTGACATCACATTAGTTAGAAATTACCCGCTAACTGTTTGCAACAGGATACTAGCATCAAATTGGTTCACACATAGTGAACCTCCGATGTATATCACTGAGGAATAAGCATTTATTATAAAAATTATATAGTTTGTAACATATGATCGCACCTGTGCGCCGATAAGAAATTATATCTAGTTATCAAAACATTGCGATCGATAATTGAATACCTCTATTTAATAAACTAGATAAAGCTTCCGTACTTACCCTATATTTCATGGAACAGAGAATAGTAGCAGTTAGGTTTGTATCATTCACTGTCTTCATTGAACAAGGGTTTCGAGCAATTGTCCGACATCCATCGATCCCGGCGCAGCATCTCGCGGTGTCGAAAGGACCATCTGTTTCTAAAATGCAGCTAAATCGACTTCAGGTGCAGCTCGAATTGCACACTGTTCGATTTGACGGTATCGTGCCCGGCGCCAGGGTAGAACCAGTTTAGATAAGGCGATCAGTGACACGTAGTAGGAGAAAAATGGTGGAGCGACGGCTTTGAATGACGTGATCCCGATCTTTCGGCCGAGCCGTGACGTTTATTATACAAAGAGTGGAGCGCGCTTCCGCGATTTCGGCTATAATTGACGCGACGTTGGAAATGTTCGTTCAGCCGTTCTCGAGTCCGCCGAGCCGAGACTTTCCACATAATTTCTGTCAAAACGATGAAAGAGATAGTCCATTCTTACTGGACGAGGATCAACGTCGCCCATTACGCCCGTACATATTCTTTTTTTTCCTGTCCCATCCCCTCGGCACGAAAGAGGGAGGCAAGAGAATAAAGTACAAGAGTAAAGTTGCGCTGCGAGTCCACTCCCGGCCGACGATTCATGGACTCAGCGCGATCTCATCTTAAAGATTACATCCGAGAAGACTATAACGGATCCTCTCCCTCCGTCCGCGACTGCTCCGATTCCTACTACCCTTTATGACATCGCTTTATCCCCCATCTTGCTCTCTCGTACTTCCCATCTTGTGCTCCCCACCCTCTCTCTATCGTCCGTCGAAGAGAAAAAAAATACTTGGAACTATTCTTTGATGACGATGCGTCGCCGACTGGTGCTGTAACTTTATTTTATAGGCGTCTCCCGATGTAGATATTGATTGAGATTCTCCGGACTCCCCAAAAGGCCTTCCCTAAATCGTTGAACGGGATCTAGGAGGGTGGCTTCGAGCTCGGTATTCCAAGAACGTTCAAAGTGGTTTACTCGCAATCGCGGATTTGTAGGAAGCGGATGCCATTCTATCGGGGAATAGAGATGAAAAGCTTATTGCCGGGAAAACAATGATCTCTATCGGTGCCGGCGGTGTTCCCCTCTGAACAGTCGCGAACAAATTGCTTTCCGGTGCACGCCATTGTTGACTCGCATCGCCTCAAACGTTTCAACAAATTCAACGCTGCGTGTAGACACGGAAAACTAATGCTGAAACGACCGGTCCCCTGGTACAATCACAGTCGCAATATTATTAGATTTTCATAGAGATTTCAACTAGGAACACAATCCACTTCTCAAACTATATTTATATTAGCTTATTTGTCGTTCGATTCCATACGATTTTTATATAACACATTTTTATCACCAATAACAAACGAGATATTGATCATCATGACAGAAATGTATAATAAATATACGTTTACTTGTTTCTAATGGTTGCATCTCAACCGAAAATTCGATGCCAAGGTGTATTAATAGGTGTATTTAGATCGATGCCCAGACGCGGTGCCAAAAAACTGAAGAGAAATCGAAAGTGATCTGAAACGATCGATTCTAACGAGTGTAAGGTCAGAGACGAGTTCCATGCAAATATCTTTCAAGGGATATATTTCCAGATTTTGATACGGCGCCGGCGTCGGTCGATCGTCGTAGCATTTTGAGGGAACGAAGCAGGCAGTGGTATGACGCGATAAATTTCGTTTGAGTATAACTGGCCGTCACTCGGTTGAAATATCAACGCGGCGCGGCTCGGCGCAAGAACACAGCTTTTCTCCCCCATGTCGGAGTATCTAATTAACAACGTCGCGGAACAAGTGCGCATAATGAACGCTTCAAGTGCTCGTTGAGCGCGTAACCCCCTCTGAATGGCCGTTCACGCCTTGCGCGTACGCGCAATTAGCGCACGCATTTAAATAGAGTAGTTTAGATTCGTCTTCATTCCGACGATACACGACGAGAGCGGAACGGCAGAAGCCCGCCGTGACACGAGAGTGAGAAAGAGAGATGAAGAGAGAGAAAGAGAGAGAGAGAGAGAGAGAGAGAGAGAGAGAGAGAGAGAGAGAGGCTGGAGATCCGAATGGAGCCGCATTAGCGCACGCTCGGGATGCGCGCTCCTTTTTCGCGGCGCGGAGCGGCAGTAATTGCGATACACTCGCGAACAATGCCCTTATCGTTTGCGCGGCAACCTTAATTGCAACATTATATCGCGGCGAGCGCATAAATTACAAGCTCCTTTTTGCTCCCTTTGAATGACCATTCTCACAGCCCCGACCGACTGCGCAACGCACCGCTCTAGAGCTCTGTTAAAGCCTGTCCTTCTTCATATCGCGGCAAGACCCTGCGAGAGATCACAAAAAATAGAGAAAAGAATGATCATCCTTTCTCAAACATGCACGCAACCATTGGGAAAAAGAAGTTAAGTTTTATTCCTACAAATTACAACTCGCGATGGGAAAAAGTAATTAACTATCTACGCAATCTAGGTTTTCAATCACTTCTAAACATAAATATGTTTTTAGCGAAACTTGAAGCCTGTATTCACACCTTCCTCAAAGATTGGAAGAATTATGTAATAGGAAGATTTTTCAGGCTCGATATGTACATTTATTAAAAATTATTAATTACAATCAAAAGTTTTATTCCTACAAATTAAAACTCGCGGAGGGAACAAGTAATTAACTATCTGCGCAATCTAGGTTCTCAATCATCTCTAAACATTAATATGTTTTTAGCGAAACTTGAAGCCTGTATTCACACCTTCCTCAAAGATTGGAAGAATTATGTAATAGGAAGATTTTTCAGGCTCGATATGTACATTTATTAAAAATTATTAATTACAATCAAAAGTTTTATTCCTACAAATTACAACTCGCGGAGGGAAAAAGTGATTAACTATCTACGCAATCTAGGATTTCAATCACCTCTCAACATATATATGTTTTTAGCGAAACTTGAAGCCTGTATTCACACCTTCCTTCAAGATTGGAAGAATTATGTAATAGGAAGAATTATCAGGCACGATATGTACATTTATTAAAAATTATTAATTACAGTCTCCGTGTGTTAGTATTTATTTGGAAACGAACGCTCACTGGTACTCAGTCGCTAGTGCATTCACTCTAGCAGCAGTCAAATTGTTTATATTTTAGACCCCGTTTCTTGCGACGTACATAGAAGACCTGCATTTTACGTAGAAATCCGATAACGAGTTATCGGTCCTGTGCACGGTGCACGTGTCGCAGGTGATGCGTTTTATCATTAATAAGCGAAGGGGACGGGTTTCGGGCCGGTGACGGCTGCAATTTCCCGGGTCGTTCCGGCATTGCTAAACGATCGGAGGGCCAGCAGGACAGATTAAGGGCACCCGGTAAACACGCTGGGCAAATATTGGTCCGTCGCGCGGTCTTAAAAATAACAGGCTTTCCTGAAAGCACGATAAACGCGTCGGCTGACGTGCCACTCGAAACGGTCGTGGGTGGGTGCAGCTCGCTCGTCGCTCTTTTTACGGTAGAACGGGTGCACGTGTTATGATACCGAGGCGTCTCCACATGTTTGCTTTCTCACGAGGAAAAAGAAATCGCGGAGGGTCCGTGGACAGCCACCGAAATCGACGCGTCTCGTTGACCGGCCATCACGCTTTTAATTTTCGTGTTGCAGCCGCCGGCCGAGAATTGGAAATTCCTTTCCTGCTGTTCGAGGAGTGGCTTCACGAGGATAAATACCTTCCGTGCTTTCTCAGAAAATAATCTTGCCCTTACGAATGCAGATGGACAATCGATCTCGATTCTGTGAAAGCGATAGCAACCTGCGGCATTTTCGAACGATTTTATAACGCGTTTACAGCCGCAGTTACAGACATCTAATGTCTGCAATCCTGTAGTTGACTTTTAGAGATGGAGAAATTCATTTCGAATCTTTCGATCCTTTATCAAAATAATTCAACTAAAAAGTAACTATTTGAGTTATCTAAAAATTCGAAAGCGTGACGCAGGGTTGTAGAAGGGAAAGAAAATTCGTATCAGTATAGCGAAAAACAATGTTTCTTTTCCGTCGTCGTGGAGAAGAGGCAATCGATGCACTGTGTAGTGAAGGGATCTTTTACTTTCGCTTATCAGTAGCTGGGCCGCATCTAGGGTTTGTTAATTTATCCGTGAAACAGCCGCGGCGTAGACAATGGGTTTTATCGGGTGCAGAAGGGCCGTCGTCGACGCGGTGGTGGTGTGCGTCCCGTGCGTGTTCCGCGATTCAGAATTGAATAGTCCTCGCAATTACGCTCGTATCTTTAGAATACAGCCGGGCCTGCGCGGCGGCTCGGTAAGCAGAGCATTCAATTTTTATCGTCGTAGGAATATTCAGTTCTGGAGCGGCGGGGGCAGTACTGGCAATATAATCGCATTTGACGGTTCGGAGCACTCAGGAATTAACTGGTTCAGCGGCTTTAAAATAATTATGAAACGCCTCGTTCGTGGGACCATCGGTACCGAACCGTTTGCTGAATTTTCCAAGGGGGAGGAAAAAACTCGCGAATCGCGACTTTCGATTATTCGGGCGCCACCCCCGCGAGAACAGGGGGTGGTTGAAGAAGGGTCGCCGGAAGAATGAACCGAGGCTCGTGCAAGAGTAATGGAAATTTCTGCTTGTCAGAAACGGAACGTTCGCCGGCTGGAAAAATTACTCTTCCCCGGGCTGATAATACGTTCCGCCTCTTTCGCGGGTAAATGTTCGAGGTCCAGAGGAACCGCTGACTCCTCGCTGCCACGGTGCGTTACATTCTTCCAACAAGGAAATTTTTAATTTCCTGAAAGAAGGCGATGAAACTGCCCTTCCTCCTAGCGAGCGCACCGCCACTGTAAACTTCGTGAATTAACCGGGATATAAATAACGCATTTGCTGGGTACACATTGTCCGCCGGAAGTACTGGAAGAGATAGGAAGCCCCCGTCGAATTCGAGAAGTTAAGTGTGTACTTTCAACGTCGCGGGAAAAAAGGGCTTCCTCAAGAATTTATCCTGAGAACGCTGCTCGGTCCACCTACTTCATTTTTGTTATTCGCAGAAAGAAGATAGGTTGTTGATTATTAAATCATTACTCTCTATCTATTAATTTCTATGTACCTGAACGTGTTTTGAGAAATAGAACAAATCCTTTAAATCGCATTACTGCTAGCTTAAACACATTTTATAATAATATTGATTTTTTCAATGGCACGTTACAGGCATTCAAAACGAAATTGCGCTGTACTATTCGTTAATAGTACCTATATTTGCTTAGTTTCGCGCTGTCCATAATTATGTAAATTATAGATTAAGACTTAAGATTAAGATTCTTTTCTGTCATACTATATAAACTGCATACATTTGTATAAAAGGACTTCGGTCCGTTTAAAATAGATAATAATAATTACAGCGTGGAAGATTAATTGAGCAAAAGAAGAAATCGATTTTTCGAATCTCACGAAAACATAATTTTTCGTAACGGACATATCGAATAAATGAGTACGAATTTTCGAAAATACGCTGAAATAACGGTGGGAAACCGGTGCGAGGGAAATCTTGGGCTAGCAAAAAAGACCTGTTGAGTCGAGTATAATCGACTGGTCGGATTTTCATTAGAGCGCGAGAGCAGGACTTTGGATTCCAGTTTGAATTTCCGTCTGATTCGGATTACTTTTCATCGAGGAGCCGGGGCGCGAATGAAATCGGGCCAAGTCCCGGCACCCTAAATGCAGTCGTGGAACCGGGTCGTGGAGCGACCGGGGTTCGAGTGGCAGGCAATTTCATGACTTACAGGCCACTTCGGCAAAGTAAAACGAAATTGCATTCGTTACATCGCGGACGGACCGACCCGACGCGACGCGCGACGGGACGCGACGGGACGGGACGGGACGGGACGGGTCGGGACGTCGCAAACTTTTCTACGGCGGGCTATTTACAACTTCGTTACAACTTCCGCGGAACTTGCTCGGAAAATACGAGTGGGGGAGTAATTTTTCGGATTTAACGGCACGAACTATGGACCCACGGGTCGATACCGAGCTGAACGCGCGATTTTTCACCCGACCCTTTGGCAGCCTATGCAGAAACGTCGAACGCGCTGAAATACGGGGAACGCGTCTTGAATACCATCGAAAATTAAACGTCCTCCCGCTTCCGGGCTCCTCGAAATCTCATCGGCGCGACGCTTTTAATTGGAAGAGACCGTTCAGCGCCGACTCCCTCGCCTCCACATGTAACGAGCCCGTCCGGATCGACCTAAATCTTAATGATCTTTCTGAAAAGAACATCCCTCCGGATCCGCTCGGTTAAAAAGATAACAAGTTCCTTGGAGTCGCCGTGAAAGAAATAACGAGCGGCCTCAGGGATCGCAAAGCGATTCGCGGGAAGACCGGTTCGAAAATCTCTGACACGCGATAGTTCAGCGATAGAAATATCTGACACGATTTCCACTGCTTCTGTGTATCGTATTAATCAAATCGTACACGCGAGAAGTGAATCAAGGTGTTTTATATTTCACGTGTCACCTATTTTCCTTCCGAAAGCGTCCTCGAGGAAACTGACTAGAAACTGATCGCCTCGCGGACCAAACTTCTCGATCCATGAAATTTTAACGAAGTCGGAACTTTTCCTTTTAAAATATTAAACGATTGCACCAGTTCCCAGGGAACTCTCGATTATCAAAAAAACAGATCAGATAATTTCCTTAAAACGTGTTCGGAATGAAGAGACTGCGAATTCTGTACGTTTATGAGAGTAAAAGTACTTTCAAATAGAGAGAATATTTTTGTACTTTGCAATATGTGACTCATATCCTAAAACCTTAAAAGAACCATAGACGGCAGATCTATCGAAATGAAATTCGTAAAAATTCTACCATTTCCAGTTCTATGGATTGACCCTTTAAATTTACCAGTCCAAGTAATCAAGAATCTGATATTATTGAATTGTGAAGTTTCAGGACAAGAGAACGCTAAAAGGCTGCCGGAAAGTTTGCCTGTGCGCGGAGAAACGGCGAGCACTGGAATCCAAAAGGACCTAAATAGTCAATTCCCTTCTTGCCTTTCTCCCTCGATCATGTTCATCCCGTGCAGCAGCGATCGCTTGGTTTGCCCTTCCCCGGTAATCCTATCTTGTGCATCGTTCGTTCGTTTCCCGGTGCAATTGTCGAAGTCGAGTTCGAAACTGCATCGCACGCAAAGCGGGCGTGCGCTTCCTCTCGGTGCTTCTTGGGAAATCGATTGCAACGAGGTTAAAGAAATTTATTTAATCATCCATGCAAACGTTTTTGTTATTTCAATAATTGCAAGATAAAAAATCAGGAGAGCAATGGATCGCAATGACAGATTTGCATGGCAGAATACGAGGTGTGCGATCTGCAAGCAGAAATTTTGGAAGTGACATGGCAAAATCCTGGAGGAAAGCAGCTGCGGAATGTCTGCGAGCATCCTGCCGCTCGTCAGGTTCACGCGAGAGCCGACGGATCATGGAATTTTTCGAATCGACGAGTCCGAGGCCTCGTTAAAGCGACGACAAAGCCCGGATAACGATATTTTGAAATCGTGTTGCGGTCCGTGTTCGGTCGTTTGTGTAATTATAACTGAATAAGCCAATAACTCCGGGAATAATAACGATCGGGAATTAAAATTTGAAAACCAATTTATCCGTTGCGCTGTCGAAATTATTACCGCGTTAATTGGAGGACTAATGAATTCTGTGCAATTACAATTACATTTCGTTGCTTGCAATCACCGAGTCGACCCCCCACCTTCTCTCCTCTCCCTTTCTCCCACAGTCTATAATAATCATTTATTTGTCAAATTGGCCTCGGTGTTGGCCTGCGGGCCACAGAGAAGCCTGGTTAAACACGAAACATTTATCGGCCGGTCATGATAAGTTTTTGTTTGGCCAGACGCGGCCGATACGCCGAGCAGCTGCGCTGCAATTTGCCAAGATATTCCCGTCCGGTTGATAACAATCGACAAACAGTGGAAAATTGTATCAAGAATCGATGCAATCCGTGAGACGTCCGGTCGGAAATCCAATGATTTGCCAGTTTATTGCTGTGACGTGGCTTTATCGGATCGAGACGAATCGAACCCGATATAAACATTTAATTCACTTCAGTATGGAACAAACTAACAATCAACTCCGAACAAACTGCTGTTTCTTGAAATAAATTTCATAAGCTTTTCAAGGAAACAAACTACGCACCTTTGTTTAGAACGGGAATTCTCTGCGGCAAACATAATTTGCAGGAATGAAATACAAATGCATTTGTTCGTTTGATAATAATTACTGCAAATTCAAATTACTGAAAATTCAAATTAATATGACAGCGTCCTCAAATTTCAACAATGTTATCGAACGTGAATAATTGACCTATTTAATTTACTGTTGAAATAATGGATATTTTTTCTACCCCTTATCTACCTTTCTCTATATGTTTGAAATTTATCGTGAGGAAAAGTCCTGTTGGAAAAAGGTAGGTGTGAGTAAGTGTTTAATTTCTGTATTACCGATCACTGTGTAGCACCGTGAAGAAATATTTAAAGGAAACGGTGTCTCCTCAGTGATTGAACGTGGATCCTTATTATTCGAGCGACTCTCATGACTGTCGCAGAGGCTGAAAGTTCCGTAGAATTAGGGTAAGACCGGCTTACAAGCTGAGATAGCTTAGAAACTTCTAAGAGGATCCAAAGAATAATTGCGCTTTCGATTTCGCGAGGAGTTAGAATGGCTTTCCATCCGTCTATTTTCTGCTCGGAAATTGGCTGAACTCACGAATCCGAATCAACTTCCAAGTTTCATGTCACGAGTTTTGAGTGCGACTCGAACGGAACAGAATTTTAATGAGTATAATACGATATACTTATTTTTATATCACATGCTATCGAGCTCTTGCGAAAATGTTAAATGATTTAACGAATTGAAGTAAGACATTTCATTATTATAAGTAACACATTTAATTATATAAAGTGATCTATATCAACTATTTAAAATGATATAATACATCATGTGATACGGGTGGTTAAGTATTCGCTAAAACCAATAAAGTGGCTTGTGTGAACCTGTCTCTTCCATTAATTTTGAGACAGAGGAGCGAAGAACCGGAAACTCGTGCGAATGTGTTAAGTGTTTGAAACAGTCTAATCAGATTCGAACGCATTTGCAATGCACTTCGCTGCATCTCTGCTAGAGTTTGCGGCGACAAGGCAAGTCGCAGCGTAGCAGAAAGGTGTCGTTGTCGTGGCGGTGCACAAAAGTGTTCTAAAAGCAGACTGGCGAGCGGGGGAGGGACGCGGGAAATCCAATTTTCTGTTCGACGGTGCATTTTATAATCTTGAATGGGCACGGGGTCGGGGGTGGTGTGATTACGGGAACGCAAGCAGCGATAGCTGGCGGGATCCAGATTAATTCAGGAGGTCGTCGGATTTTCTAGGAAGAACGAGAGGCTATCGTAGGGATGCAGCGGCCGAAAGGGCCTACCAGCTCGCCAGATTGCCGGGAACGACAATGAATAACGTTTGCGAAAGAAATTGCGGCGAAATTTTGAAATAAGTTTAATTAGGTTCGTTGCGTCCCCCCCCCCCCCCCGCCGCGCGCTCGCTCTCTCGCGATTCTTACCCCTGGGGATAATTGAAAAAAATTTTCGGGATTAAGGAGCCATTGTCCCCCGCTGACGATCCTGAATAGCAGCCTCCGCCGCCACCGGCTGGCTAAGGATATTATATAGTCGCTATACGGGGACGCGGTCTAAACTGGGCTCCTTCACAAAGGATTATTAATTGACTTCTGTCTCGTATCAGAGGGTCGCAGACGTCCCGAGGATCCTTAATTATTCTTGAAAACGGACGATCTTTACCGTCTGAGATTACCGCTGCACCGTCAGCCTGGTTTATCCTCTGAATGGCCGCGATATTCATAACAGGTTACACCGTTCGACGACATTTTGCCCCTGACGAGGGATATTGAATTAAATTCTGCCCTGTTCCCTCTTTCTCTCACCCGTTTCTTTTTCCTGTAGCCAAGGACCCGACAGAGACTAACTTCATTTCCTTAATGCTTCTTGTTAGACCCTGTACAACAGAAATCTCGCCACGGCGCGGCGACTCGGGATTTTTGAAGGGCGCGCTCCCGAATTAACCCCGGCGAATTTAGAGGGCGCGTGCATTCTTCCGGCCCGGTGCAACGAGATCGAGCTGGTTTAATTTATGTATTTAACGCCGGACTCGCTGCTGTGCTACGACGGACGCAGTTTATGCGTGCCAATATTTGGGAGCACATACTTCCGTGCAATTGATTAATTTACAGTGGGCTTTCACCTTTTTTTTTCTTTTCATTTTCGACAGGAAGGAATCCTTTTTCATCTCGGATCACCGGAGAGGGCCCATTCTTCGATTCACTCTCCGGTGATTTATCCGAGTGTCGCCACTCATGTTCTTGGCTTTTAGTGGGCTTTCACCTGAGGTCTACGTCTCGTTATAGTTATTTTATGCTGTGTGTTCCAAAGATTCCAAATTTTCGGGGAAGTCACTGTCGGTCAAGTGGGACCCTCGAAATCGAACAGCAATGACTTTCCCGCCCCTTTCGAATCCAGAAATCCTGAATCCCCCGTTCTTTCCGTAACGCTTTCGCTTTCGATGCAAATTTTTCGCCTGAAGCGCAGCATTAAGAGGCATCTTTTAATATAGGGAACAGTTGCTCGATCACGCGTTCCGGTGACGATTCTGCGTGTATCAGCTCGTTCCCTTCCCGCGTATTGACCTTGCCGGCTTAAACGAGGAATCCTGATGAACGGAGGTTCTCGTAGAAAAGGACTATTGGCACCGCGGGCGTCGCGGCGCTAATATCGACCCTCGTTTCGAAACGAGGAAAAAAACCGACGAGAGGGAGCGAAATTGCACGAGGGTGTCTCCGACCCGCGAACCTGCCGGGTGGGTTTCGAGAACCAGGAACTCGGTAGCTCATTCCGCGACGAAATTAATATTTACAATCTGTCGTCCATAACCGTGGACGTTTTATGGCAAATTGACGCGAGCTTGTATCGACAATATTTGCCGTTGCAGCCGCGCGTTGCACCGCCGCGCGCATCGGTTAATCTCAATTACGCAGTTACAGGTGGCGCCCGCGCTGCCACGAAAATGTCAACTCGTTTCCATCAGTAAACCGAGAATATCACTTTTTACGCCACCGTGTGGAAATGGCAAAAATGGTTTTGTAGCTGACTCAACTTTGCTTGTCTTTTCTCTATCCTCCTTTGGACTCTGTAACTCTTGGACGGCTACTTGGAATGATTTTCAGAAATTGCAAGCGCCATCTTCGTAACTATAGTGGTTCCAATATGTCTTAAACGTTAAATCCTGATTTTCTGTTCGGTTCATTCATTTGAAGAAAATGGAATTTTGCAGTTGGTCGTGGAATACAATCGTTTTTATTATATCGTAACGAAATATGCACAAAGAAAATTACTTCAATTCTGTATAGAGATGCGCAGCGTAAAAATTAGATGTTTCATATTGTAGGTATTTATTTAAATATTTTAATGTATTCGTGTCTATCGATCGTCGGTGACCAGCTGATCGTCTGCTGCTGGTCGTCATTACGAACCGACGATCGATTTGCCATTAACACGTTGAGCGCCACGCGTATTTCTAAGGCAACGCGCGCCGCTTAGAAGCGCTGGTTTTCTGTAATTCCATAAAACAGTGTAAATTTTATAGTTCTATATCATGTTACACGCTGTCAGCCAGCGGTGGTCGACGCGGCCTAAACGGAAAGTCTAGTGCCAGGCACCGATGGTTGACGTGGCCTAAACGGAAAGTCTAGTGTCAGCCACCGATGGCTGACGTGGCGCTCAACGTGTTAACAACCGATATTCGACTGAAAAATAACAGTCTTTAACGAATTTCAGAATGTAACGAACCATTAATGAATAAATAACCATTTAAATAAACCTCCTATAATATTGTTGAGGGATATGTCTTAAGTGTTAGTCCAAATAGTAGAACAAAAAGGGGTCGAACTTATGGGATGGTTTGACGTACGTACCACAGCCACACGTATATTTATTGATATAGTGAGTCGGTCTAGTGCGTCGCATTGTGTTCGGTCATGCGACAGCGCATACAGCCAGTTTCTGTTTTTAAAGCACAACTATCAACGAAGCGTTGAAATCCCCCGGGGCCGTTTCACCGCACCACCGGCGAAGAACACTGGGAACGAAGTCGAAACGCAAGAATGGCGATGATGAGAATTACAGAACGCAAACAGGAAATAAACGAATATACGCGAGAGCCCGGAGGGTGAGCCGCGCGGGGTGAAGGGAGAAGGAAAAAATATCGCCCGGTAAAAACGAACACGGTACGTTAGGCTCTGTTTCCACGATCCATGCGTCGTGACGCGACGCGACGCGACGCGACGTCTCTCCGTCCGACGAGGCTGAATTGTTTCCGAAAAAACAATGCTTCGCAATCACAATCGCGCGTTGGGACGCCAGGCACGTTTGTCGACATTCGTTAGGCGGCTTCTAACGCACTCGTGGAAACGCATAAACGAAGACGGCCGCCGGTAATTGTGCCACCTGAAATTTCATATGGGTCATTCCTCCGACTATTTTAATATTAATCACTTAAAAAATGGTATGTTTGCAACTCGGAACTGCAACCGTTGCTTCTTCCAATTTTCACTAAAAACACCTATACGATTATGTTGTGCGTCATTAACATGACCAGGTGGAATGTAGTAGTAAATGTTTAAGACAAGTTTCTTTCGCGAATGTCCATCAGTAGATTCGTGGCCATTTGTTTACTGATACCCTGTACAATACACTGATGTGTCTAAAAAAAAAGAAGAGGGCTCACCACTCGCTAACAGCCTAACTCAACTATCCAGAAACTGTCTCGTCTCCTCCGTTTGACCGACGATATAGCCGCGTTCCCCAGAATCTGGCTTAGATTCCACGATATCATTTCCAGAAGCCGGTGCCCCGACTTGTCGACCTCTCGAAATTGGATACTTTTTTATCTGCAACGCGATCAAAAGTAAACTACCTGTGTAACAGTTCCCCGGCAATTCTTCGAGATGTATCGCCGCGCCGTGGGATAGATGACAAAGGGAAACCTGTCGTGTTCCCGACAGGATAGGTGGGGTGGGGGGGGGGGGACAGGGAGGGGGGGGGGGAGAGCAAAAGAAGGAAGGAAGGGAGAGAAAAGAAGGGACGTGAGCCTTTATGAGGCGAAACACTTGAGCCGGAGGGCGGAGTACACGCCTCGAAACGTCTCGCCTCGGACTCGCTATCCTTCGATTTAAGCATTTGTCTCGCGCCAAATAACGCGTGTTATTCAGGCTAAGAGACAATAAAGCGCACATGTTAAGTTCCGTCGGAGTTTCCCATCCAGTTTCGGCCGCGTCCTCTTTCACGGCCACCCCCGCAAGACGATCTACGATCTGGATGGTTTTCTCTCGAACCGTTGTATATCCGACCGAATCCGGCGTGTTTCCAGCCGACGAGGGGAAAGGAGCTCGCTTTCTCTCCTCCTTAGCCCGAAAAAAAAACGAGGGTTCTCGAGGAAGAATCGAGGCAATGGTTACAGAATATAAACGTCTTGATCTATAGGGCGACGGGGAAACTTTGGCATCGGCCCGGCAACTTCGTCGGATCGTGAATAATAATATTTCTCTTCGCGTGCCCTCCCCACCCCGCTCTACAACGAGAACTTCACCGGCAATTCCACTATAACCGTATTGGAGCTGTTCGACATGTTTATGCACTGCGAATGGGGGATCCAGGAGATAATCCGCTGATACTTTATTGGCAGACGATCGGCAGTCAATTGCCGGGACATCTTGCCGCTGCGTAAAACGCGCGACACGATTTTCCGGAAAGCTTGCTGCAGATCCACTTTCCAGTACTTTCGAATCTACAAAAAGATATTGGCAAGCATTGTTTCGATTCTACTGGAAAAAGATCAACTGTTTGCGTTACTGAACTTCTACGCCGAATATTGCAACTCTCTTGCTGTTCCAATAAATACAGTTTATACAGTGGAGCTGCGTAACTTCCGAGCCGAAGTAGAATAGTAAGTATTTGTGCAGCTGCCGAGATATTTTATGTTCGAATACTTTCACGAACGGATTATTCCCGAATTATTTGTTAGATCGTTAAAGTAGCATGCAGAATGACATCTCTTTGCCAGGCAGCGAACAATTAGTCCATTTGTCCCCGAGAAACACGGTCGTTCGAGAGAATCTAATTGAAACGACGGGGAAGACGGTGCGTACGTTTAAATGCGAGAAACACTAAATGTTTAATGAATTCCGGAGCGGGTGTTTAAAGCGTAATGAAAAAGTAACTGCTCTTGTATGAGCACACGAAAATAGGAATATAATCCGCGGCAACGGGGGGTTCGGTGTGTCCGTGTGGATGTGTGCGGCCTGTGCATGCGGAACGGGAAGCAACTACTACGCCTCGCTTTTAATCCAGGCCAAACACACTTCACGGTATTCCCGTGATGAAAATTGCTGCGGCTGCAATTTCAATCTTACGAATTCCTGTTTCACCGAAATATTAAATTCACCTCGCGAGTCTCGTCAAACGCGTCACGGGGCCGTCCTTGCGTACAAAACACGAAAAAACCGCGTTTAAATTGCTGTTCCCGGATAGGATTTTGCACTTTCCGTCGGAATCGTGGAACTATTAGGTGTTTGCCAAGCTTCCGCTTTCAAACCAAATTCATTGATTTTACTGTGAACGTTTCTGTCAGTATTAAACCAAATTTTTTCATTTTCATATTCCTTCTCATTGTTTTCTTTAATCATGCTTGGCACATGTCAGAGTAAAAAAATTTCAGGGATTGGAAATTCTCACATTCATTTATATCACTGTTACCTACGTTATGATATAATGAAATGAAACCAATACCTAGCAGAACTAACGCAACTACCGGAACTTCGGCCTATCAGATAAGACCTACTAGCTTTGAGGGGCGAATTGTAGGCACAGGATTCAATTAACTCCTTCTTAAACATCCTACTATTGGGTCAACAACTCCAGAATCAGGCTCCGCAGGTTTCATCCAGCCTCCTTGCAATATTTTCCGTTAGCCGCGAACAAAAGCGTCGTGACGTAGCCAGGAGCGCGTTATCAGGCTCTCGTTATCGGTCCCCCTTCATTCTAGGATGCTGCTCGTTCGTTGCACCTCTCTACCCCCGCTGCGTCATCTGCGCCGGGATTTTTAATCCAGAAATATTTTGTGCTCGTACACTTTTCGTCATGTATGGCGTGTATCGCACACAGTGGATCATTAGCCGATATAAGGGCTCGTGCTCGCTACTTGTTGTTTGCGACGATGAGGAACGAGAAGACTACTATCGGATTCCAATTATTAGAGGCTTTCATCATTTCGTTCTGACGCTTCGTCACTATTACAGCAAAGATTTCTGTGCTTTTGTGCAATTTTTATTTGTTCCGATGGTACTACAAACTTGGCAAAAAGCATTTATTTCAATACGACCGTCCAGCAGTCAGGATCGAAAGCGACGTTATTTTAATAGTTTCCAATCACCTAATGAATCAGGTTCTTTTTTAATACCACCGGTATCATTCGCTCGACGAGATAACTGAAAGGTGAGGGTTCACTATAACGGCAAGGGAATCTTTAAAATAGACGAACTCTGACCCCATTTGGAGTATTCTTTTCCGAGCACGATTTTTTTATCACAAGTCATGAAAAATGCATTAGACTATCTTTAAACGTCAGTTTTGGTTCGGCTACAGAAATAATTTTTTAAATCACTTATAATATATATTCTATCTTCTATCTAATATAAAATAATCGAATCTAATATATATATATATATATAATACACTTTGAGAAAGCACAGAACGCATTTCGTACAGTACAATATACTTTGATTGTTTGCAAACAAATACCAAATGTATGAAGAAGCAGAGAGGAACTAATTTGTACACCTAATATGAAACGAAACGAGTCACGCCACAAAGAACGGGCGTGCAAGCGCGCCGGGGCGAGAAACAGGAGAAATAAAGGGAAAAGAAAAGCAGTGGTCCCTGGTAACACGATACGATGTATTCATCATAAACCATAACGCGGAACACCTCGAATATTCAAGGCCCGTCAAAAGTCCTCAAAGAAAATTTTACAGGAAGCCCGTTCCAAAAGGGGCTATTATTATTTCTGCCGGGGCTACGGGAACTTTGTCGGTCCGGCGTTTTTATATTATTCTTCTGGAACTAGGAAGACGGACCCCCGACAATAATTATCGCGTATCTATGTATGCGTGTGGCTGTGTGCACAATCGTTCTGCTTTCGCTCGATATCGGATACTGCACGTCGAACGAAATCGGAGACGTTTTTATGAAAAGCAATTACGTTCGGCCGCCGCGGAAAATTGAGATTAATGCTCGGAACGGCCGTGCGGATTAAACGCGCGTTTAATGGCGCCATTTTTTCCCCGGTATTCTCCCACCGGATTCGAACGGAATTCTGATATCGATATCAGAAACCGCGGGCCACACTGACAACCGCAGGACGAAAACTTTAAATTGCGAGGTATGCGAATTTATGCGATTCTCTTAGGCGTAATTACTGGGCTGGACACATTTAAAACAGCAAGAAAATTTATGAATGCCTTCTATGAGCTTGAAGACGATTGCGTCGTACACGACACAAACGCTATAAGAAATACATAACATTCCATTTAGAAAAATGAAAAGAAACACACTCTAAAAAAAGTAATGCAGATAAAAATATTACAGACACCACTACATTGCTTCCAAAAATAATATACGTTTTTCCTGTTTCATTCAAACGCTAGATAATGTTAGGTGTGAACACCCTGTATGATGAATCTAGAAAGGTCTGTATACCAGAGGAGCACCATGTGGTGTTTTGATGTAATGGTCAGTCATCACTATGAGTGGCAAGCACTTTGATTTATATTTACGTGCTCGATCAGACAACTAGTTTCCATACTTTTCAGCTTCATCAAACATTGAAATTCAGCCGTAGTGCGTTTCATCATCTTCTGGAGTTATTAAGCTGTAGGATTTTAATGGCTGAAAACCGATTTTTACAAACCTATGGAGACTCCTCGATTGCTCGGGATTCTTCTGCGTATACGGTATGCGAGACGCGCGCACCCCTGCGCATTGCGTGGAATATTAATTCCTCGGATTTAATTAACCGATTAGCGGATGTCGACTTGACGCCGGTTCAACCCAGTCACGTAGACAAGTTAGACTGCGTTTTCGATGCGACGCGTCAACAGCAATTAAACGAGCGCGCAAGAGCTGCACGAGTCGTAAACTGTTGATCACCGTTTAACGTCTTCATCGAGGCTGGCTGCATCAGTGATTCGTCGGATCTCAGTCTACAACTAATCATCCATTTGAGTTTAAAATTAAACATGTCGTTAGATCTTCTGAAAATTCTTGCGCGGTTTGGTAGCGGCGCACAGTCGGAGATTACAGCAATCTAGTTTCACGTTATTCAAAAGTCAAATGATTTTATACAGTCTACACTAAATTATAGTAAATTTATATAAAGAAAAAGAAAAGATTTACATTTTTTTTAGTCTCAATCTTTACTTTGGTTCCGCCGCTTATTGTCCGTCTTTGGACTGGACTTCACAAAGAAGTCTTAATAAAGAGGCTTCTGTGTTTACAGCTGAATGTGTTGAAATCAACGATGCTCTTGACTTTGCTGTGGCCAATAAGAATCATAGCTTTATTGTTTTTACTGACGCGTTGAGTGTTCTTTCAATCCTCAGTTCTACTAAAATGGATATCAAAACTAACCCCTTTATCTTCAATATTTGAAGAGAAATATAATACTTTCATTCATGGTAACGTGCTCAGTCCTATAAAGTTCTACTGGATTCCGTCTCATACTGGGATTGCTGGAAATGAAAAAGATTTACATTTGTTGGAAGTGTGTATTTATTCGAATGATTAAATATTGATGCCAGAAAATTCGAATTCCATTTTGACGCAAGAGAGATATATTTGGTAAAATCTGTTTGAAGTCTCGGCAGGCTGACTGTCGATACTAGGTAGAAGTCGATGGTTTAAAAGAGGAACGGTTCGAAAGCGAGATTTCTCGTCGCTGACTAATCGGGTCAGTCGCTAAGTTGACTCCTGGCTGGAAGCCTCGCAACGCGGCGGTTCTCGTTCGTTTTACTCTTTTCCGTATCAATGCTATCTTTGTAATCTCGTTGAATCGCTTACAAGCCCGCTGGTATAGAAGCGACGCGCTACGGAGTTTCTGTTCTCTGTCCCGATTCATCCGTCCTGATTTACATCACAACAAGTTACTCCGCCGCGCTATTTCCACCCCGTATACACGTTGATTCATTGTGGGATAAAGTTTCGCGCGCTGATACATTATTTATCGGCTTTGCAAATTCGAACGCGCCCGCCGCGGCGCGGATGTAACTACAGGAAATTGCCGGCGAGAGGAAACAGATTTCGACGGCGTGCTGCGGCATTAGGACTGTGTTCGATTTACCCCTCTGGAATCATTTTCGTCATCCACTCGCCTGTCCTTGTCGTCAAACATTTATTTTCAATTCTTCCATTAAACACCCTCGATCCCAACAAAATACAAACTGCTCCAGTTACGTAAACATGTCCAAAATACAAACTAAAGAAACACATACTTCGCATCTTTCACACTTTACATACCCGCAATTTTCTAATTGTATTTTTAAATCCAAAGATCAACAGTTGAGATTTTCTCAATGAATCGTTCCGAAGCAATTTCATTTCAATATTTATTTTATAAATCAATTTTTAACCGACTTTCCAACACGTCCAGGAAAAACCCAGGAAGAACGACTTGAATTTTTTAGCGCAGAGCGGACCCTCATTTTGAAGTTTCCTAATTAATTACCGATCGGCAGAAAAACAGGGAAATAGTGAGCACCGCGAGCGAATTATAATTTAACCAGGATCACGCGGTCCAGTCCCCGGGCTCCTAATTATAAATTATATCAATACGTTTCCGTCGGCCACATACCTGGAGCAGAAAAACACAGACAGGTGTTCCCGCATTAATTAATCGAATTAAATTCGTCGGGAGGTCAGGCTAATTTGCACGGCCGCTCCCCCTTTTTTCGTTGTGTTTCTAATTAATGCATTGTGTTAATTCCGCGCGGGGGGATGCACGGCCCGACGCCAGAACGACGGCTAACGAAGATCGTTAACGGCCGCTGGAAACGAGCAAGTGCCCGGCGACACTTCGCGAATTGGTCCGGGGACAATATCGAATCGCGTCGAATGCGTCTGCACCGGATTGCACCCGCGTTTTCCAGCAAGATAAACGGGTCGTTCCGCGGCAATCGACGTCAGTGATTTCGCGCGATATAAAATATTGCGCGACGCAGGCTACTAGAAATCACAGAACGGTTTAAGTCGTCATTTTTCTGCTCTCGTTCCTTGTGTCTATTTTCAGAAAGGTTTGGCAACTTTTAACCGTTGAACCATTTCTCTGAATGTTGCAACTTTGAATTTTTCTACTCACCTGTTACTTTCACTTATTCTATACATTTCACTTGAAAAATTCCTATCTGAAAATGTGAAAAAAATAAAATTATATTCTTTAATGTGTTCTCTACACAATGGGCTTTATCTCAGTCGGATATTTCCAAGATTGAAGCTGCAATGCGGTTTCGACTGTCGCGCCTGCCGTTTGCTGCAGCAGAAATTGCAATGTTCAAAGGTACGTGTTTCATAAACAAATTCGGAGTCAACGAAATGATAACATAAACCTGCTCTAATTTTTCGTGCAGTATATCATGTGCTACTTTATTTTGCAAAAAATCCCCCATATCGCGAGGTAAAAAGTGATCGATCAGGCGTATAACGAGCGAACCGTCACTCTCGGTGCATAACAGGCCCGCCTAACTGTAATACCGTCGCAGCTTACACTCCCGCGACGCGACGCGTTCACAGGGAAGAAAGGAGTCGTGCGATCGCCTCGGATTGAATTACTTGAATAATGGCGATCTATCCTTCATTAAATTAGCCCCGCCGCTAATTTATTATCGGTGTAACTTGAGAACGCAGTTCTTGCTCTATAGCTGGACGCGATTAACGGACAAGTACGTCCGGTAGATCCTTTGCTTATGCATATGAAGGTGCTCTCCGTGTGGAAATCGTCCTCTAGATCGTGCCTCGTCTCGCGAGACTATAAAATGGCGAGCGGAATGCGGATTATAAGCCTGCGGAAGCAAAGTGAAAAGAATCGCAATCTGCAGATTAACTAGTCATTCGAAAGAAACAAGGACTTGAGCATTCTTTTTGTAGTTATTTGCACACTCGTTCAGGTCATAAGAGATTCTTTTAGCGAATAGTTACGCTGCATTTTTATAGGTTAATGGTGCGTCATTCTGAAGCAGTTAAATTGTATTCACTGATTAGAAAATTAATGTACGCGTCGAGACAGTGCGGTTTGACGCAGAAATTTAAGAAACAGGTGTGCGGATCGTTAGCATAAAGATTGCTCGTGGTTCGATTATTACGGGAGCGAGAGGAGGATACTTTTCGACAATGTATTTCCCCGGCGAGCGATAACGTCCGCGAAAAATGTGAAAGATCGACGGCGGAGGTGGTACCGCGACGCCTTGTATAATGGGGTACAGGAATACGGATAAAGGACGAGCAGGCGCGAGCCGAGAGCAATAGACTACGAAAATGTTGGGAGGTCGAACGATAAACGTCAACGGGATGGTTGTACAGTACAGTAATTGTACGATAACTTTTACGATGGGCTTGCGCCATTCGTGCGAGCTCGCTTCCACGTGAGAAACCGCGATTCGAGGCTCGAGTATCGTCTTACGCGGATACCTTTAATTAAGCCGTGCACTGTGGTCCGAGGAACCCGTCGCGATGACGTTTCGCACTGCCACGAACTTTTTCATCGGGATTATCAAGACTTCTGACCATAACTCGGCCACCAGATTAAAAAGTTAGGCATCAAAGCGAAGAAACGATTCTAAATTCAATCTTTTCTAAAATTTAGTTATGTTCTTGTGGACAAAAGTTATTTAGATTTTTACTTTGTTGGATGATTATAAATTCATTCCCTTTTCAAATTTCTTGCAAATTTCAGTGTTCATAGGTTCTTCGTAACAGTTTTCTAAAATTTAGTTATGTTCTTGTGGACAAAAGTTATTTAGATTTTTACTTTCTTGGATGATTATAAATTCATTCCATTTACAAATTTCTTGCAAATTTCAATGTTCATAGGTTCTTCGTGATAGTTTTCTAAAATTTAGTTATGTTCTTGTGGACAAAAGTTATATTTAGATTTTTACTTTGTTGGATGAAAGGAGGTTCGGAACCCACCGTAATAAAAAGTAGGTCCCGCTGAAATATGCGATAGGGAGAGTGTTGGTAAAAGGTGAGAAGTGTGGAACGGGATTTGAAACCCTGAGGGGACCAAATATCCATTACATACATAGGTACTTTGTTGAATGATTATAAATTCTTCCTTTTGATTATAATTTCTTCCTTTTTCAAATTTCTTGCAAATTTCAATGTTCACAGGTTCTTCGCGATAGTTCAATTGAAATGGGTGTATTGTCCAGCGATTTCCACGGTCCAGTTGCAATGCCATCGAGATTGATCAATCAGGTGACTCGCAGCAGCTGGGAATGCGTACGGTCAGCCACGGATCAACAACAAGAGCAGAAAGGAAGATGGAAAAGTTCCACGACAAGAAGCAGCAAAAGCGCTCAATCAAACGGGGATAATTAAAGAGCCGGAATCATCCGTCAAAGAAGCGTCGACTAATCGCTCACGGCCGATCTGAAAGCGGCTGCTATTCGATTATGATTAAGCTAATTCGAGTTTGATCCGCGTCACGCGGAAATAATGGAGGTCTCGGTAATTACATATAAATCAAATTATACTTCGAGCCGACAGCTCCATTTGATAACTGGTGGCGTGCCATGTCAAGTGATCGAGTCAATTAGGTCGCCGCTTATGCACGCTGAAAATGTTACCCGCGACTCCCGCCATTAAAACGCGATGCCGCGCCGGCACGTAGAAAATAAATTTCTTATCGGCGTCGGTTGCCGAAGTGCATCCGAACGCATTTATAATTCAATCTGAACTACCTTGCAAAATTAATTCGAATGATTTCGAGCTCCGACTCGACTGTTGAAGCAAGGTGAAGCGAATCGCACGTTCGATCCTACAAAAATCAATGAAATCGGAATTCAGAGGGTCGAGTATCTGAGTTTCAATTGCAACCTTGATTCATTGAATCCTGACATTGACGTAACAATCATTCTGAGGTGTGTGAGATCGAATTACTTAAAAAATGTTGGCGAACGTCGGCGTTTCTAGTGTTCCACAATGGAATCGCAATAAGAGAACCTGTTTATTCGGCATTCAAAATATTCCAAACCTTTTTTCTGCTTCGAACCACCGTGCGCCGCGGGCGTATCTGACGGACGATACAATAAATCAACAGTAACTCTTCCACGGCGGTGTCTGGCCACGTTTTCCATGGGAACTATGGCTACAGACATGGCAAGGAGCGACGGGGGCGACGCATTCGAGATGAACGGGCAGGAAACCAAAATTACGGCCGCTTTGCGCCGCTGCTATGGATCTAATTTATCGTCTTTAAATGCAGATCCCTAAGGCTAGATCCGCGGCGCGCGAGACGCAGTCTCGGCTCTCTCTCGCAACGTTTGCAGTATGCAACGTGTGTGCAATTAGACAAGCCAGTCTCAGGAAGCAGCCGAAGCTAAAGAACTTTCGGCCCGAGATTCGCCTCTGGCGATCAACGATTTCGCATCGGGCCGAGATCTCTTTCCGAATGCGTCGTAGATCCGACTCCGATAACCAGAACGCTCGATACAACCAACCGCCTTTTACGTGTACTCCGAGCTAAGGACATGGGAAGACGAGCTTCTTTCAGCCAGCCACCTGATGCCTGGATACGTCGATCACTCGAAATATCAGATCGATGCTCCTCTACGTTTCCCGGGTAATGTATGTTAATTGTCGGTTAGACCTCGTTTTCGTTTGTTCTAATTGGACGCCTCCGGATACGCGAAATCAGACCGATCCCCCGGGGTTATTAACACATACCGGTGATTATTCATTTTTTCCGAAATCTTTGATTCGTAAGAATTTATTTCAATGGATCTCCGAAGCAATAGCAATCTCGAGCTGAGTTATCTGATCTCAAGATCAGTAAGAGTACGTAGACTGTAAATCTTTGCATTCTAGATTCTAGGACGGATTAAAAAATTTTCGCTTTATTCCCAAACCAACCACAATGTTTCGACCGTTGTTGTTTCGAGTTCACTGGATAACATCGGATGCGTTCGGCGTTTTATTAATGGTTTTCTATACCACTGACAAAGGATCGTAACGGGCCGGGTTTGTTCGCCGTTCGATGCCGGTCGCGAATCGCGCACTAAAATAATTCCCGTGCAGATAAGAATTTTCCGAGCGGTTTACGGGCACTCGCGTCCGGATTCAAATTGGTCGGCTTTGCTTGCTGGTCGCGCAATTGATTCGATGTCCACGGCACGAGCGAGCATCGGAAATGCTCGCCACAATTGACCATTTCCGGAATCTGGCCGTAGCGTTTCGTCCAAGAAAATTATGCCGGACAGGAAGTCACGGGCGCAGCCTGGACCCAAACGAGCACTGCGAACGGTTATGGCTGACATCGAAATACCCGTTGCAAATATCCCACGGGGTACTTAGTTCTTCGATTCCCATCTTCCCCTCTTTGCTCCACGCTTTTTTCGACCGCTACGTTCCCTTTCAATTTGTCTCTACGAACAATGAATTTTTGTCTTCTGAATGTTTCGGTTGCAAACGAAAATCTATGAACAAAGCCGTGAGTTACTGTATGCGACGAAACGCCCACGGGAATCTTTCGTTTGTCGCATTGTTCGCTTCGTCCACTTTCCTCCATTAATTCTCAGCTGACAAAAAAGGATTGAAACGCAACGGATCGGAGACGATAGAAATTATAAATGATTAGGTCGGCAACAATAGGCCCGTGTAACGGGATACGCAAATATTTGTTATTACTTTCACAATGTCGACGATGGAGGCGGGCTAAACGTCTCGAAACACGCATTGGGGACTAACGGCCGAACTTTTCCCGGAAGAGGTCGATCATCCGTAATCACCGATGCAAATCTAACACCTTGGTAGAGCGGTACACGGTGAACCGTTCTGCACGGCTCTCAAACCCGGGAGAAAGTACGATTTTCGCATCGTTCGCGTCTGAAGAGGCTCTGTACGCCGTATTCGTAGAGCTCTCGCGTCGATAGAAATCGCCTTCGCCGTATGTTTCGCGCGCCCGATTAGGAAAAATATTCGCCTCATCTTGAAGCGTGCTACATGCTGATTCCCCCGACTGCCATTGCGCAACCTGTTGCCACGGAGATGCCGTCTGCCAATCGGCCAATTACGGCATCGATACGGTCAGAGGTCTGCCGAGTCGAACGAAACCGCGATTGTTCGACTATCGAGAGTATTTCTAATGAGAGTCACACGCGTCTTTCTGACTTCTGCGATCGTGAGACGGGAAATTAGAAATAACGAAACTACACGAGAAACGTCCAGGCTTTAACTTCTTGGATATATACTGGAACTGGGATTAGTCTGTCAAGAGTTGAACGGCTCTGGAAACGAGAAATTAGAAATAACGAAGCAACATAAGAAGCGCTCCTGAATTTGTTAGCCCGTTAAAAGAATATGAAAAAAACGAGGGATTTTAAAAACGCTGGTTCATAAGGTAACAGGATTTTTGCTGAAGATCCTCCCAATATTTCAGGTCGATTGATCATTTATAACTTGAGATATAGTGGCAACAGTATACATATAAAAGTAAATCCTTTAGCACACGTGTTCCATAACACTTACGCTTGAAGGAAATGTAAAAAAAATACTTGAAAAACCAGAATACCCTTTAAAGAGGAAAATGATGCTGTATAGTTGGCTAGTTTCCTTTAGGGCGTTAGATTCGCGGGCTGTTTGCGAGAGCGGAGTGTTCCGAGCGATTATGTGGAAGGCGGCACGAATGTTTCGAGTTTGATTGGTCGACGTGTATTTATAGATATCGAGATTCATCGAGGTTGGCTAGCCGGCGCTGTTTACGGCCGACGATTCCCGTTTCACCGCGGTTAATTCATTTAGCCGTCGGACGGTGCACCGAGCGCGAATCGAGTTAATATCGAGTGTACCCGCCGTCCCTGGCTCCCGGTTATCCCTCTCTTCGTTATCTGGCCACTGAAAAAAGAGTACTCTGTTACCATGGCAGTGAAATCGATTACTGATTGGCAGGTAATGCGCGTGTAATGCGTCGACCGGCGCGGCGCCCGCGCAACCCTACTCTCTCTCCTCGACCCGATGCTGAAACGTGTGCACTTGTTGAACGGAACCGGTCAAAGGATCCGTCCGATGCAATCGTCTGCACCGCTGGCATCCGAATTGAATCCACGTAATTGCGATGAAAACGATGGGGAGGGGGTACTTAATTTGGTAATTTTAGAATTACGTACGAGCACCGGCTCCGTACAGACAACCACTATCAAATCGACCAGTCAAATTCAATGAAGGGTGAAGCGAAAGATGCGCCGCCGCGCGATCCACCGTTACTTTCACTCGCCAACTTCCGGCTTCCATCGTGAACCAAGACCCTTGACAAGCCAACCACGCAGTTTCATTACATATTTAATGGATTGTTTGCTTCACAGTATTTTATCTCCTAAACGCCCGTGCACCGAAAATCGAACAGGACACCATTTATACAGGAGAAGATTTCTACAAGAGAAAATAAGACGAAAATATGAAATAAATTTTTTTCTAAAAGCAATATTTCGTAATTGCCAGTTGAAAAGTTCTTACAATCGGAGATTTAGAAGGAGCACAAATTTTACAAGCGGCAGAATTAGTCGAGCAACAATTATCTCGCAATATGCGACCACCGTCTCTTCTACGAACGTCGCTGCACAGTCATTTCATTCGTCATTATCGGGGACGAGAGTCTGACGAAACGGGTTTGACACACGATACAGTCGCGAAGCTATTTCGCGATCCATCAGGCATAACGATTTTTCGAGTTGATCCGCGGCCGAATGTGTTGTAAATTAACGTTTCCATTGTTCGCATTGTCGTTATAGCGGCTGTCAGCGCGTGTAAAGTTTATATCGCGCGTAGACGCTCACAACCAGCATCAAATTGACACGCCGTTTTCCAATTGGAGCTGCGGCAATGATACAGAAACAACGGGGCCGAGTTTTTCATCGACGGTGATTCGTCGTACGCCGCCGTCGACAGCTCTAAATACACACCCGGTCATAATTGCGATTAATATTATTCGCGAGGATGCCGCTTTTCCAGCGCCGGCGCGTTAATTACTCAAACAACGCGACGACGGCTCGCGAGTGTAAATTACGAATGCCTGGTCTAACAGTGGGAGCGAATTTCGATGGTTTCGCAATGTCTACCGCTTAAACATTTGTTCGTATTGTGAATGTTTAGCACTTGCTTCACCTTGCAAGAAAATCATCTTTGAAAGAACTTCGAGGAGTAAAAGGTAAGCTTTACATAATTTTTTTTTTCAGAAAGTTATGCAGGTTGTGAATGTGTGCGTGTATGTACGAGCGACAACAAACGACAAGCGGAAACAACAAACAATTCGGAAACCAATGATTATGGAGAGTTGTATACAGCAGACGAGAGAGCGAAAGAGTACCGAGTCGTGCGAGCTGTAAAAACGTCAACGTTCCTTACTGCTAATCGTAATAAATTATCCGTTTGTTATTCGTGTAGTCGAGTTAATTTGTCTCATCCGAAGTCAACGCAAATCCATCCGCATTGACTACCAGTTCCTACAGTTACAACAATAAAAACATATCCACTTAAGTCGTCTATGTCCATCGATGGTCGTCTTGTTCTACTTGGTTCCCAGCATAAAAGTATTTTTCAAGATAAAATAAATTGCAGGACGCGAAAGCGGAATCTTCCAAAATGAATGCAGGCAGATTGTTGCTCAATTATTTCTGTGAAGCAACAGCAGCTGAATGTTAGCAGACGAGGTGATAAACGAAGCTGTATTTCGAAGAAAACGGACGCAATCGCGTAACAAATGGGGAGGCAGCTGCAGGGAAAAATCAGTGATTAGAAGCACAGATGACCAGTTTATAATTAGCGGAGTACCTGTACGCGTGAGTTTGAGTCGTCTCCGAGTGCGGTGAACGTGCGATTAAGGTTGCTCCTTTTTCAATTCCCACCGGCTGGTGCCAGTCACGCAGCGGCCGGGCTCGGGCCCGATGGTCTGTTTCGCAGACAGTTGCCCCGAGATAATAATGCTAATTACAAGTGAGGACGTCGCGAGGGAGCCCCGATGCGATATTTAAAAAAAACTTTAATTCCATTTACATGCCGTCCCTTCCAGGAATCCGAGATTCGGACGCTCTCAGCCACTCTATGCGTTCCGCGATACGCGGCGGGTCCTTCTTTTTCGTTAACTTCTCCTTTATTTCACCGGTCTGCCATCGGGCCGGGAGAAAATGAAATTCAACAATTTATATTCCACGCGACTTTTGCCTCGAAATCCCCACGTCTCTCCCACTTCCCCCTCTCGATCTCCCCTTTTTTTCTTCGTCCCTTTTATGAAATCGAGCGCACGCTTTCGTCTTTCATGTGGCCCAGTCGATCTCTGAAAAACTTAATCGAGGAGCTCCGTATCGACTCGGGATTACTACGTCCGATTACGTCTTTTATTTATGTTCGACCCTGTCGACTGGGCGAAACTTTAAAAGCTCGCGCGCTCCCGCGATTCCCTCTATCAGTCTTTCTCGTTCTCTCTCTTTTTAAATCTCATCCCGTATTCCGCAGGAAAGACGAAATAAGAGAACCTCGAACAGTACGACTGATTAAGCCGTACTCCGCCGCTGTACTTTCCATTTCTAGAAGCTGTCCCGCGCGCTTCGTTTTCATTTCTTTCGTTCATTTGCGTAAGACTTTAGAAACGCCTGGTTAACTCGAACTTGTTATTCTAGCCGGAGGTACAAAGACTAATGAGCGAAGCCTGAGCATTTCCCACTTTTCCAGGCCGCCCTAAGTTTTCCACCCCGCCACCAGTAACTAACGCCTCACTCTTTATTTACCCGCAACGCGATTGCATTTAATCTTCCTTTCGGTCCACCGTGTATCTTCGTGCTTTCCTTGATTGAAATCGGAGTGTGAGGGTTCGACTCGTCCGAGGATCGTATTTTGTTAAAAATCAGCATGACCGACGTCCAGGACAAGGGGCCGCGATCATGTTAAGGTAGAAACCGACGCATGCACGTTGCTCGTGCGACCGCGGCCTTAGACTTAAATCGGTTACACACCGATTACCTCTCCAGCATGTGTATCCTCCGCTAAACGTATGGGTATAGTCGACGTATGGACGTATATATTCGCCGCATGTTTCATGCTCATTGGTTCCCCTTTCACATGAACTTTGTGCCGCTCGCTCCGGCCGGTCTCGTCCTCGTTCAGAAATCGCGTACACGTTGGCCCGCAATCGGCATAGGACACGTACGGCATAGATCGCCTGACGTTTCTATTCCATTTACGGACGGATAATTAGTTCCAGCTAGCTTCCACGTACTATACAGTTCTCGCGTCGGTCTTTCTCTCTTTTGCCGCTCGGTTTCTCCGATTCCCAAGGAACGACCTTAAGGAGCACTACAGCCGATTTTATTACCACGGTTATGGCAACGTCTGTCGCCTGTCGGCCGAGGGAAATCAGTTGACTGCGGAACTTTATCTATCTATCTATATATATATATATATATATATAAATATAAAAATGGATGTTTGTATATATATATGATTAATAGACTTCGAAACTGTTTGACCGATCAACATGAAACTTGGCACATATATGTATTTTTTGATGGGGAAGGTTTTTACGCTATTCAATTTGTTGTAACTCGCCGCTGTAGATGACGCTGCAATTCACCAACTTCTATACCGTTAAACCTATCACTATGAAATTTGTATACATAGAGAGAGAGAGAAAGAGAGAGAGAGAGGGCACGTTTCTGCTTATAACTTTTGATCGAATGGACTTTTTCGAATGCGGTTTGCTCTAAAACCTTCCAGAGACAAAGACAGAGATAGAGAGAGAATCAGAGAGAGAGAGAAAGAGAGGGAGAGAGAGAGAGAGAGAGAAAGAGGGAGAGAAAGAGAGAAAGAGGGAGCGAGAGAGGGAGAGAGATGCAACATAAAAATTGTGAAAAACTCAAGAAAGGACCCCGCACTAATCATATGGAAAATCTATCCCGGTTAAATCAGTTGGATTTTTTCTATGTTGTAGCTTATGATCTACTGAAGAAAAGATGTAATGGGCACAAAGTTCAATAATGGACAGTTATCGAGTTATAATCAGTGAAACATGAGAAATTCGAGCTGCCGAATACTCAAATCTCGGGAAGTATTTATTTTTTGGAAAAATGTTTGAAACAAAAATAATACGGATTCACAAAATCTGTTAGGTGGTGTCATTAGTTTTTTTGAATTTTGAATGATCTTGAAAAAGTCTGTGAACAGAAATCTTTCACAAATATCTTTGCGTGTCACAGCAGAGATAAGCAGCCCACGTTTCGTCACTCTCGTAGTATTTTTTCACTCCAAACGCTCTGTCCGTGGTCCGTGTGAAAATCGAAATTAGTAATTCGTGGCTCCGGTGCGTGGTTTGATCCGCGTACATAAAAATCTGACGTTCCATGTGTAACATCGTAATATAATCGTGTGGAGGTTCGCGGAGGGGTCTAATAATGAAGATTTATTGGTTTGCAGATCTCCGCGCGTCTCCCCATTGGGGACTGACTGAGACGTCCGCGAAATTTAAGATGTCTCTGTACAGCGTGTGAAATCGTTCGTAAATTGTTCGCCGAATGGTCCAGGAATTGTAGAGTCGCGTGTTGATTTATGTTTAGACGGTGCGCAGGCAGAATCGTGTTCGTGTTACTCATGAAATTCCATTTGCGAGCTGCGAGGTGCTGCAGATTGTCACGACTTTGATAGAGTATATAGAGAATCGAGACCGTCTTCTCTGTTGGGACTTGAATCTCTTGATTGAATCGGTGTTAAGCACGGCGTGCGAGTCTAGTCGATTTCATTCGCGCGATTGCGCAAGCTGGAACAAAACAAGAATTTATTGTAAACTAATGCAAAGTGTCGGCAAGCTTCTGCGAAAGAAGGATTCGTCTCGCGGAGTGTCGCTCTACGAAAAATTTCGCGGACAACCTTAAGACCTGTTTCGATGTTGCCGTGGACACGATCGTGACGCGTTAACGAATTCGCCGAGAAACCGAAACAATTTAATGGCCGGGGATCGACAAATTGCGCTTCTTTCGCGATTAAACGATGCACTTGCATCCCCCTGGGGTATAATCGAGGTCCCCGTTCGAAAAAAAGGATACTTCGACTTGGCTGGCTGGCTGTATCCGCGTGTTTTCGTGCCAGCTCGTCGCTGTGCAATGGAAAAAACCAATTTCCCCTGTGGCGAACGGACGGCTGGAGGTTAAAAAAGGAACTGCAAGAGAAAACTGGAAGGGAGAGAGAGAGAGAGAGGGGGGAGGGAGAGAGAGGCTGGGAGGTAAAAAGAAATTAACGTGCGATTTCCTAGACTCTGACTGTGCTTGCCAAAGGGAACAAACACGCCTCAATTTAACACTTTGACTGCAACCTGTATAACGAAACATCGGCTAAACGTCATGGTTCCAACGTTCTGAGGCTGTTTTCGGGCAAATGCGTTGAGAGCTATTCGCTATAAAAATTGATCGAAACTATCCAAAAGTTCAATCTTTCAACAATTTCGAAAACGTGCTGTCGCACACTAAATATCTTCAAGATGCATTGACAGTAAAAGTTGCTAAAAGTGGTTCATCTTTGTGAGAGTAAAAATTCTGAAATCCTGGTACCTCACAGTCCTGAGGAACCTGGAGAAAGTACCTGATTCTGCAAACCGAGGGTCCAGATGCAACTTGGTCATCTAACTCGCATTAGGTATACCTTTTGGGAAAAGTTTTCTAGAAGTATGGAGTTAGAAGATCCCGGAAGATCCTGGGAGTAACGATCACGATAGATTTCCGTTGATGTGTCAATCGAATGATCGCGAGTAGCACGCGCTGCACAAGGTGGACCGAGGGGAGGGACAGCGAGTTAGGCGGAGACGTTGGTCGGAGAAGGACCTGGCCAGAGACGAAGAAAGGTCAGCAAGCAGGAGCACCAGCAGGCGAGGACGATGAGAGGCAGGAAGAAGGGAGAGACCGGGTTCTGGAGAGGGTTTCAGTATGGGCATGCACGATGCACGTAGCGAGATAACTGGTTTCGCACAGCCTGCTATCATGGCACTCTAATTACCAGCCATTACACCCGGCGAACCCCTCTGAATTGTTGCGTTCTCTACCTACACTCGTACTAACCACTCGACCACCGAGTCCGGTGTGCCCTGACCGCAGCTTTAAATGCAGAATTAATATACCGGCCGGCACTCATTTCGCGCTGGCGTTGTTGCCCGTGGTTTTCTTTTACCTTGCGCCCCCTTTTTCTGCTTTCCTGCTTGTACCCCCGTGTCGTACAGCTTTCTCGCCTCTTGCAGTACACCCTCCGCTTCCTAGACCATCGCTTGCAACCTCGAACCATCATTGAACGAATCGAACAGATTTTACTGCTTCGATCCCGGCAGCTTTGCAAACAGAAATCAATTTCACCATTGCAAAGAAACTCCCGACTATGTATTCAGTATTTTTTTTTATTGAGCTTAATGTAACTCCCCTTTGGGGGTTATGAAGCTTTACATTTGGATTAATATAAATACAGCGTATTTGACATATACATTAGAATCAATAGGAAAATAGCGTACATGTACTGAACATAATTTCATGCAGGATACACTTCTTCTTTCCATGATCGGGAAAGCGAACACACCAACAATTTGCTGTAGATACGTACGCAGAACACTGGGCAAGAGTCAAAGCAGATTTGACGGGCGATAAAGTATTTCCGAGCGAGTTCCACGCAGCGATACGAAGAAATGGTCTGAACTAAAGCAGAAGGGGCTGAAACATGA
The DNA here is from genome assembly GCA_916610235.2 of Lasioglossum morio. Taxonomy (NCBI): domain Eukaryota; kingdom Metazoa; phylum Arthropoda; class Insecta; order Hymenoptera; family Halictidae; genus Lasioglossum; species Lasioglossum morio. Next base: position 17,858,905 of record OU744323.1, on the reverse strand, counting down.
CAAGAATATCGTGCAATCCACGAAGGTTAGGCCCATTTAAATAAGGAATTTCCATTTCGTCGAAGAAAGCGAGAAGATTGGTCTGGCCCGGTCTGAGACGAGCTTTCCGATGCGGCCGCTTTGAAAAATCGCGGTATTAAAGCGAACCTTTGGGCCCTTATCTAAGTTATTGTCCAGGCCAGGCAGGACCTTCGGAGATTGTACTAACACACGGGCGGACGTCGTTGTATAGGTGACGTCTGATCGAGACGGCGTGAGAGGATCCCCGACGAAGGAGAAGACGTCGGTCCACGAGGATTCCCTCCGTTATCAATGTCTTATGACGTGCATTAAAGGATTGAAAATGCCAAAGATTGTCAACGAGGCCCTTTATCTGTCCATTAGCCAAACAGCCTCGAACGAATTTCACGCGCCATTCACCGTGATGGACTCTGGCTCTCCTTTCTCGGTACCGATCCTGTCTATAAACAGACACCGGCACATTTCGATGGGGTTTTCGGGGTTCTCGTCCTACGTCGTCCAACGTGTTCCACTCGAACCGACATTAACAGGATATTTCATATACCTATATGTATATATATATATGTATTGAGGATTCTCGACCGTGCCCCACGTAAAAACTGAAGATTACCTTCGGCTCCTCCGATTCCCATGGCAAATCGAGCAGAACCTGGGATCGGCTGATCACGGGGCCTCTTAGGGACACAAGGGCGAAGAGCCGTTCGGGCAAAGTGCGTGTCTACGACGGAAAAAGCTGAATAAACGGCCGATGGGAGTGACGAGGAGTCGTTCCGCGGCGCAAAAACCCGACAGGAAGAGGAATTCCTCTCGCCGGGGCGAATATATTCCGAGGGCTGTTCGGTGAAAAAGTGCCCGTACCGGTGACAAAATGGACGGGAATCGGTCGCGACGTTCGTATAATATCCGAACGGTGAATGGGAGCGTCTTTATGGTCAGCTGGAGTTCCGAGGCGTAAATGTATATCTCAACTTTCCTTCTTCTCGCGATTGTTCGCGTATATACCTAGCCGTCGTCGCGCCGCGTCGTCTTCCTGCTCGTGACGAAATGGTCGGGCGTTAAAAGTGCTGCATCCGCAGTAAGTACATCGGGGGCGAAAGAAAAAGGGGCCGAAAGCAGTGAGGAGGGAAAAGAACGGCCATGGTGCCTTTTTATTCGGCCGGTTACGGTCCGGAGAGCCGCTTCCTCCTTGCGGACGAAAACCGATTAAGCCCGACTGTCCTGCCACCGGGCTTGTACCGAAAATGAAATTGCTCTAGGAAGTGTCTGCATTATCTTTCGCGCGTTAGGAGCCCCGTGGCAAGTCGGTTTTTTCTTCCAAGTAGAAAAAGACTCGGCCCGGTTCCGCCTGGGAATTCGGGCTCCGTACTCTCCTTCCTGTCTATCCGACAATGCCCACCGATTTAGGAACGAGTATTTACACGGCCGGAACGGCCCGTGGGGAACGCGAATCTCACCAAAATATTCAGGAATGAATTTTCCATTGCTCCGAGGCGTTTTGGCTCGCTTCTGTTTGCTCAACCGTGGAAATTCCTTCCGAAAATTCACTTTGTAGAGATAAGAAGGTGGAACGTCCAATCCGCGTCAGTAATTAACTATTTGAGGATGAATGTCTATACAGTGATGACATCGGGTTCGTGTATCCAGATGGTGATGTTCCAAAGCAAATAATTTAATGATTGAAATAATAAAGGATTGGTGTATAAGACTTAATAATCTAGTGGTTTTAGGAAAATATTTGTAATTAACGTTTCGACTGTTGAAGCTGCAGGCCCGAATTGAACAATTTTCTCCTAATGATTGAAATGTTTGTATAATTTTCTTGACAGTGGCGAACGAGGCAGAGAAATCGGGTTAAGGAATCGACGGAACAAGCAATTCCAGCGGGTAAACAAGTTTCGAGAACACATTGGCTTTCTCATACCGGTGCGATTCATTTGCAGCGAACGAGGCTGCAATTTCCCGAGCGTATTTCGTTACGCAACCATTTGCAATTTCGTTTTTCCCCGGGACGATTGAACAGTGTGAAAATTAGGCCGACAGGCCAGGCCCTATCTCGATTATCTCGTACGCCGAAAAGTGTACCAACGTACGGTTTCAGAACCAGTTGATTTTCTGAATTAAGATAGCCAACGGCGCGGCGAGGCGGCGGATAGTTGCAAAGTGGTAGCGGTTGAACAGTGTCGATCAGATAGCGGTACCCGGGGATCGATTTTGCCCGTCGTTGTTTAACAAAACTACAACGTTGGGCTGACGGTGCACAGGTCGGGACTGTGATTTATAGTAATTTGCATGATTGTAGAAAATGAGGGAACACGGGACGGCCGGTGTCTACGATTCTCGAGAGAAGGAGGACACGGCGAGAGAGAGAGAGAGAGAGAGAGAGAGAGAGAGAGAGAGAGAGAACAGGAGAGAAATCGGTGAAAGAAAAAGCACGGAACGCAATTGGCATTCTGTAGCGTGGCAAACAGCTCCCACTCGGGGTGTGTAACAGGTATACGTACCAAGGTACTAACGTAATTACCACGTACGTACAGACCCGGCGAAGCTTGTATATTCGCTCTCATAGAAATCGCATATACGCCGTGCCTAATTCAATTAAATAGCCAATCAGATGCCCGATACCGCCCGGTTAATTAACTGCGCCTTCTTATGCATGTACCCAGTAATCTTGATAGGTCATATATACACTGCCGTGCAAAAGTCCCGGGACTGATGTCATCAAATAGTCTATGCCACTCTGAAAAATGATCGTTCATTTTTGGAACCACGCTCCTCAACTTTAAAACCAGTTTCAACATTTTTTCATCGATTGAGCTGTATCTAAAAGTGAAGCACAGTCTTATAAGAACGATGAGCATGTTAAAGAGTACATTACTCCCATTATGAGCAATTTGTGCGAAAATAAGTATTGTAAATAAATTAATACATAATAAGCTGGCAGAACGGCTTTTCTGTTAAAAAATATATTGTTACAACATCAACGCACTATTTATCCGGCTGCCAGGTGTCAGTGCACTTCTGGGCGGTAGTGTACAAGCGTCCACCATGGTGGATCTACTTATCATCATACAAGGTGTCCCAAATAGCCAAGCGACCGAAGCTGCGCCCATAGGTCGCCCATGGACCACGAAAACACAAGCTGGCCATGCTGGAGCTGGTCTTGCACGACCGGTGGTTCCGTTTTCAGAGTAAGCTCATAAATATGGAGTTTGTTATTCCGCGGCGCGTTAGTATACGCTGGCTCCGCTTCTTTTTTCTCTCGTTATAACGCGTTGCTCTTCGACGTGTTGCGCGCGAGGCGATTGAAAATTCATACGGGCCGGGTCTTTAGGGACACCGGCGTGTTTATCTTAAACCGATGCATCGCGCTGGAGGAACGGTGGCTCGGAGATGATTCGCGGTCCAGAGAAGAATAATATTTAATCGCGGATCGTTTCTTGCCTCGCAGCCGATTCAAAAAAGATTTTCGATCTTGTCCGAACGCTCTTTCAAGAATTAGTGCAGTGGGAATACTATTCTGGTGTTTCAATGGCCAAAAATTTAAAACTTTTGAACGGTCGAAGATAACCTGTTTTTAAAAAGACAGACATTTGATAATTTATTAAATTAGTATACCGGTATACAGCCGCTGTGCAGCGTCCACTTCAAATTATTTTAATTTCCTTAAGTTGTACCTGTGGCATGCTCTCCACAAATTTTAAAATAAATTTGTTTTGTAGTTTGGATCGAAAGGATTTTTCTTCCGGTTTTGTCCTAATGGCAACTCTGTGTGCCGAGCGGTATTAAAACGGTTAAATTTGTTTATTTTATAGAGACAGTTAAAGACGCGAATATCATTTTTCGTACACGTGACATAAGTCGCGTTTATTCCACGCAGACAAAGAGTCCCCATAATCTGCGACTATTCGTCTCGAGTGATTAGCGAACAGATAAAAACGCGCGAGACGATACCATAGACAACGTCGGCTACCGTCGTCGGTGCGTTTCCCGTTGTATGCGCGACGTAAAATCAGTACGCTGACAACTCCCATAGTACTTCGCGGGGGCGAGCTCGCGGAATAGAAGCCTGCGTTCCTGGACAATGAAGACGACGCATAAAACGAGCCGGCGCGGCGCGGCGCGGCGAGGTGAACATTTAAAGGTCGTTCGCGACGCGGAATGAAGCATTGGAAAGCAAACGAGCGCCGCGTGGGTGTTACCGTGAGCTTTCCACGCGTGCGTGTCTTTCTCTTCTCGCGCGCACACGCGAGCAGTCCCCGTTTCACCAAGAAAGCCTCACGCACATGTAATGACGCCGTAACCATTGGTTGATTTACAACGAAACGAAATCGTAAATACGCCGCACGGTAATTTGGCCATTCGCTGGTTGGCGCCGTCAAATTTCGATCCAATGTGTCTCGTATACGCGCGTCTTTAGAGCTTCCGGTTTACGCACGTTTGCATCCGACATCTTCCCACGAATCTCGCCGGAAAATCTGCTTCGTTCGCGCTTCATTCTTGCGCAGAAGAGTTTTAACCCCTTAAGCTTCCATAAAAAATCAATAGGTATGTATTGTCTCTTAAGAAATTAGATTACGTAGTTAAGCAATGTGCGTTCCGGTAATTGCGAATCACATAGGACGCTCGGAATATGCGTATTAGGTAAAAACGAAACGAACTTTCCGGGCAACGCAATTTGCAATCTACTTATCATATACTGCAATGCATAATTACATTCATACATCCGGAGACTTCAAAAAGCGATAGTAAAATAAATCCGCGAGACAAGCGTCCCGAGGGGTCGGGTTAATTTCACGTCGGCGAAAATTAATCAAAGGCCGTGTCGCGTCGCCTAAAAATATTTGTTTCTCATGACATGACGCGGAGATTACAAAAAGAATAATTACTTTTCCGGGTGGAGGGCCTCTAGCTTGTCGGACTCCCCTGTCGCGGTGTATTGTTCCCCCCGACGTTCATTACAATTTTAGCACCGCGGTAACGAGTGGAATTTGAGTCAAAGGAACAAAAACCCCACACATCCGACTACGTATCGTGTGACAATAGATATTCGGCGGGTCTCGTAGACGACAACGTGGGCAGACTACACGCTGAAAATCGTCAGTCGTACTGTTAACGTGTGTCACCGTTGCCGCTCGCCGCCGTGGCAACGATCGTAAATATATATCTCCTTGCGTTTCACGGTACGTATTTTGTTGTATAATGGCATTTGCGAAGCAGCGAGCCCGGTTTCTTAATAGAATAAACGGTCCCGGGCTTTTCATGCTTGCCCGGTGTGTCAGGAGAACTCTCTCGTTGTCACCGGTCTTGTTGCGCGACCGCTCGAACGCCAGCATTGTACAGGAAAAACGTGCTCATTTTGTAATACTTTATACCTTTTTTCTTCGTTCCCTCTCTCTCTCTCTCTCTCTCTCTCCCTCTCGTTGAGCGCACAAGACTCCATAAAACCGTTTACGGTCTTCCGGCCTGCGAACCCGTTTCGCAGAATACAAGCACGCTCCGGGGACAGTTTTAAGTGAAATGTTTACTAGCTGCTAGAACAATATGGAACTATTTATTCAACTTCTGTGTAGTTTATTGCGTTTATCGCGGCCGGTTGCGTGTAGACGATCGCAGTCTGCTTCGAAATAGATATGCATGTATTATTAGAACAAGTTATGGTTGGCAAGAATGAACGAATGATGGAATGAATGAGTCTAGTTGTGCCTTGTGTTCCCCACAGATTCGATCGGAGAATTATTTCGTTGAAATCCCCCGATGGGCATCGAATGGACAATAAATAAAACGAGGCTCGCGAGAGCCCGTCAAATTGACGATTCGCCCAGCGCGCCTTTTAAATCGCGGAGAAGATAGCGCGGTATTATCGCGAACGTTAATCAGGATATTGTAAAATGAATTTGGCGCCGGGCAGTTTCGCAGCAGCTGCGCGCGCTTCGCCGTTTCGGAACTGTTAATTGTCCCATTTTTCCTGCGCCCGCCATAAATACAATACGGAACCGAAGGGATATGATGTATGGCGCGACACACATAAATATCGCCAGGAAAAGCGGCAGTATATACCAACAGCGCAAATATCAGCGGACCTGTAACTCACGGCCCCCTCCACCCCCTCCCTCACCTGACCGACAAATAATTTTTTCAGTTAGCCCCGGTTACCACGGCGTAAATAATTATTCCTTGACAGGCAATCGTTAACGAGACCTAATGGCGTACAAAGTAGCTCGATCATTTACTTCAAACACTTCCCATAGCAGTTCGATCCATTCACGATCCGTGCTAGATCAACCTGACATTCTGTGATCGAGTGGCTCTAAAAGAGTTCTACAATTTTCGAAAAATTCGATTTCAGACATTGCAGGGAAGAGAGTTGTCGAATTTTTTTTTTTTTCATTAGAAAATCTCATATGAGATTTATTCTTGCCCTTAATGAGTCCTTCAGTTTTTAGAGCGGAGAGGATGTTATCGAACATGTTTTTCCGAAATGATTCAAAGCCGTTGTCGAATTTGTAAGAGACACGAAGCTTAAGTGTCCATTTAGTGGAGAGGTCAGTCTATTTTTGATCGAAATAAAAACTCCGCGCGATCCTATCATAAATTGAATAGCGTCCGTTGTAAGCGACTCGAATGTCTCCTGGAAATCAAACGACGGAGGAGGGTAGAGGGTGGTAGTATTAAGGGCGACGCACTCGGCATTCGGATGGATACAATATCCGTACGTGGGTAGACCGGCTTACATATTAATGTAATACATAATCACGCGGAGATTGGAGAGGCAAGGAGAGAGAGAGAGGGAGAGAGAGAGAGAGAGAGAGAGAGAGAGAGAGAGAGAGAGAGAGAGAGGGGGAGAGACATGGACCCCAAGATGAATGAGTGTTGCCGTTCTGAAAAGGCATGCGGTTGATCCAATGTGTCGTAATCCTGACCCCGTGAGCCAGCACGGTCGCTCCGTTCGACCGTACCCCGTGTCTTACCTGTATATAGCACACGTATCCGTTTAATCTGTTCGGCATACATCGACAGCCGGCATGCGAGCCTGCTCGCTCGCCTACACGTTATACAGTAAATAATACCGGCGATCGGAGAGAAAACTCCGATTGTAGTTAGCCGCTATCAGATCTTGGCTAAGTGAACAAGGAGTGTCTGGGAAAACGCATTTACCGTTTATGCATGCGCCAGTCGAAGCCGGTGTCTCCTGATCGCCTGGCGACGTCCGACCACGTGAGACTCTCGCGATTTTTCCCGTTTCGGGTTCAACGACACTTTTTCCCAGCCCAGAACAGAGATCCAAGACCCGACGAGTTTATGGTTCCCGAGCGTGTCCACCACCAAGGGCCAACAGAGGACCGTGCGTGGTTACGCGCAGTGATTCTTGTCCACCACCAAAGAAATAGTGGTACTTTCGTCCCCGCGTAGTTTTAAATTCTTCCTGGAGAAGTTCTCCAATCGCTCTTACTTTATTGTCATGCCCGTCGCCCCTTCTTGGGAACGCTCCCTCCTGACGCGACGCCTCGTCGTTCATGATCCTGATTTACGTTTCGACGAATACCCAGACGATTCCGAAACTCGTTGTTACCAGCGAAGAAATCAGCTGAGAATGTCCCGTCACTCGCTGTTATGAGCTTTCCGGTGGTTTGACCGTCGTCTCTGCCTCGTTTCTCCGTTCTCATATCAAATTGACAACGTGCTAAAAAGTCGACGATATACAAAGTTTAATAACTGAAGAGTTCTTCTTCGTGAATTGAGTTGAAGTCAGAGTTGTTTATTTCATCGCGAACTGGTGGCTTCCATTTTCGTAAAAGTTGCGTGGGTTAGGATAGGTAGTTTTTCTTTAAAACGGCGTGTGAAGTGAACTATTACGTTTCCGATGAAGGATGAATTGGAGTAGAGGTCGGTTATCGAACCTGTGAACTTTCTACGTACTGTACACTTCTGCTGTTTCAGTTGCATGGTTTGTGAATATCGTAGTCCTAGCGTTTGCTCGTATGGATACTGTCATACTGTCAATAAGGATTAAATCCCACTCGAAAGCGATTCGAAGCTTACCAAATTTTTCGACTACTATATCAGGCGTGTATCGAATACTCGGAATAAGCTCTTTAGCGTGCAACGTAGAGCGCGAAGTTTGTATGAATCGAAGCTGATACTCTTATAATGAATAGTGTAAATGCGCTTTGCTGCATCAAGTCGAAATTGATAAACCAATTTTACTATTTCCAACCATGTGCAGAGTATATAATATGGAAACAAGTAGAATGTTCAGAGGTACACGCGACTCCCGTCAATTTCCTATGGGACCAGGAAGCGGTACGCATATTAGGCAACCCGTCTGGGTGTGAATTACGATTGGCCAACGCACGGCGTTTGATAGAACGTGTCCTTTACGGCGATCCAACCGAGAAAGTAAGTGACGCAAGGCGTACACGAGGCTCGCATCGCTGCCGGAGATAAAGTAATCTCTATTGTCTAAAGCGACAATGAATAATTCGTAGGTAGGCGATAACGACGGCCGAAGCCGTCTTCAGCCGGCTGTTGCCTGCGAGTTTGAGATTTCACGAGGAAAGCTTGCGTTCCGAGACGCCTCCTTGCTATCTGCCTCGCATCGTTCAACAGCGAATCGAACGTGTACTTTTGCAAAGGTATATCCGTTAGGTAACACGCGAAAATGTAATTACGATACACCGTTAAGAGAGCCGTGAGCTCTTTGTGTCGTCTCGTTGCGGATAATTCGCGGAAAACCGCTTTGTTGCTGCTGAAACACGCGGATCGCGAAACGATCTTTCCGCACGATACTCCGGCGAATTAAGAGGAGCAGCTCGCCGAGGCGGTTGAAAAGAATTGAATTTTTTACATGAATCCTTAATGTCGAGTCTGAAGAATATGTTTCTCAAGTTTCATTGCGAAATTCTAATTGTGAGCGTTAATGAAGCATTTTTCACCTCCGTGTTGTATTTGTAAGGTATACAATAAACTCCTGTAAGAACCACATATCTAAAAATAAGAACAGGAATGAAAATGTTTTCCACTTTCCAAGACTCGTGGTAGTGGATTCGAAAAGTTTCGAGTATATACGATGTATAGATTTTCCGAAAAAATTGCCGAAGTAACTTTACATCGAACCCGTTACAGAGTTGCAGCCTCGATCGCTGTCGTCTCAATTACAGAGACTTGTGTATCCTACGGAGCCTATTTGCGGGACTATTTGTAGCAAGCGGGTTGCAACGGAAAGTGAGAAATGGCGGCTGTAACGAAGGGAAGCGAGAAGTTTAAAGGCTTTTCGCGGCGGCGTCGGATGAAACCGGCAGGAATAAATTTTCTCCGGTAAATTCATGATCGAGCTGCCCCGACCGATATCTTCTCCACGTTCGTTTTCCCTCTCGTTAAAAGATTCACCGTGCTCGTTCCCACTCCTCTGATACGTCTCTCACTCGCTCTCCCGTGTTTATCCGTCCTCTGCTCGCCGATGTGCGTTCTCTTTCGGAGATGCGTGAAATCGTAAAACCCGACGGGATTAAACAAACGGACATTTCCGTGACACCGGAGACCGCGTGTTCTGGTAACGTATTAATGGTACGGTGGGAGTTATGTGCAACGGGCAATTGTGTTTTATTGACCAGCCGACACACGGTCACGCGTGAAAATTCCAGTCGCAATTTTGCCCAGCATTATACGGCGCGCGTCCCGCGCATTATTTAAAATATGCGGCCCTCGGAACGGGCCTGGAATAATGACGGACGCGTTTTTCGGACGGTCTCCGGCCAATTTACCAGCGAAAGAGGGAATGAGAGAGAGAGAGAGAAAGATAGTGAGAGCGAGCCAACCCTGTGTGCGAGCTATTCTCTCCGTCGATTATAATTTTATGGATTATCAGCAGAAAGATTTCGTTATTCGCAATTAAAACGCCTGATCTGGATGCAGGGCCGAACAGCGGGGAAATTAATATTTATTCACGAAAAATATTAATCTGCCGTTTAATTCCGGTAACCACGCGGTCGCGCACGTTCCTACACCCCCTCTGTTTCCGCCTAATTTGTCAAATTTCCCCTGAAACGATTCTAGATGGACGGGATGTGTAAATACCGGCGTTCGTTTCGTGAAATTTTCCACTCTAATTTCGCGTTTCGTCTCTCCCAGTGTGGCCTCTTGTCTCCTTTTATTCCGCTTCTGCTTTGTATGCGATGCGCCGATGAAACCTACGCTGCCTCATTTAACGGGGATATCGATTTCATGCGTTTTTCTCGCTCGTCAAACGCCGCTACGGTCACCCGGAACAGTCAAGGATCACAAAATTATAACCGAAAAATTGTCGATCTTTGAACTCCTGTCGCCTCGTGTAAAAATGTATTACAACGTTGTCCATGCTCGTTTTACAGCGTAAAATCTACACCATCACGCTTCTGAATTGATTTTTAAAATTGAGTCTCTGTGAGGATTCGCGAACGTCGATCCTTCACTTTCGTATGTTAAATGTTAAGACTATGATGTGCTAGCACGTCGAAAAGAGAATAACCAATACAGATGTGAACTGTGAATGGGATGTAAAATGGCGTCGTCATAACTGCCATAGTGTTTCACGAAAAGCGGCGTTTGTCATTTAATTGTTTGTCATTTCAATGATCAGTTCTCACATGGTTCAGATACTTATTCACCATCATGGGTTCAAATTCGCTGTCTTCGTACCTCATTAATTATTCTTCTTTAAATTTCTATTTTGTCGCAACAAGTATGTGCTTTCTTTTTCTTGTTTTTTTTTTGGCTGTGTCCCAATATTTTGTTCAACTATTATTATATTTATTTGGTTTTTTCAGACGCAAAAATGTCTCTCTTGATAATGATCCACATTGGGATCGAAACGTTGAGGATGTGCTAATTATTTGCAAATTTGCTGTTGTTTATTGATCGAACCATGCGCCGAAATCATAAATTTATTATATACCTATTTCAAGTACGATCGAGAAAAAATTTTCCCTTTGTCATTTAAGTATTAAATTTATATCCTTGACTTGTATCAGCAGACACGTATTCGCGGTGGTGTCCTCAACAGATATATGTTGGAGAACGGTTCTTGTTGTCGAGCACAGACCAGCAGCAACGAAAATATCTCAGGCATTGTCGACGAGTCGGTCCGCGAAGAAAAAGCGGGAGTAGTCTCCTTGTCAGTTCTCGCTAACGAACTATTCGCGTCTGAGAAATTACCCGTTCATACCGTCTCGCTGTCAGTTCTGGGTCAGCACGGTGTATCAGAGTTTCCCGGGGCCGACATTAATAACCCATAAATAGCGGTCCCCCGCGCAGGACCACCGTGCCAAGCTAACTTCGCCGTCACGGCAAGACGTTATGCACATGCACGTTTGTGCACGTGTTACACCGAAGAATTCATTTCACCGGCTTGCTACGGGATAAGGAATGGGGTCCCGACCTGCCCGACCGTTTCACGCCTAACACGGCGCGAGCCAGCCACAGCGTTGTAATAATAAACATCGCAATTGCCATGCATTGCTTTCGCGGTAGTCACGAGACCACTCCCAAAGTCGTTTGTCGGTATCGGCTTGTTGCTATTCCGGTGCCTCCCGACACCGCTTCCGAGAGAAACTGGTCTATTCACCATGAAATTAGGCTACCGACACACTGTGAATCAGCCAACATATCATCTCTTGATAGTTACGCAATAGTAACCCCTAACAAGACTATTCTTCTCTAGCAATATCAAGAAAGAAATTTTTCAAGCGCAGGCACGGTTTTCGTGTGACAGCTGTAAACGTGAATAACTTTTATAGACACACTCTTAAATTACAAGAACATGTTTTTTTTGTTGCCTTTGTTCATTTATTTATTGGACAGCATGCAATCATGTTAATCTGATCGGCAGTAAGCCCATGTTTGCGTGACGTGCAGCGCCTGTCGTAGTCATGTAAATGTAAAAATGAATAATTTTCCCAAAGTGAGATAGTTCACGTTGGGATTAAAATAACTCTCCAAAAATAACACAAAAAATTGAACGAGTTATAACGTTTGGTAGAAAAATGACCTATTCGTATTTTTAAAAAAATGGAGTATGCGTTCTGAAAAAATGTTATAGGTACATACAAAAGAAACACGTATTAATGCTGAGGGTAACGCACGCAGCAGCAGACTTATAACGTTGCCATTCGTGTAAAGGGAAAGAAAGGAATCACTTTTTGTCTCCTGTTCAAATCGCATCCGATAAAAAAAATAACTAAAAGCTTCCAATCTTGTTTTCCAAGCATGCTCTTATTCTAACGCTAGACAGCCACCTTAGAATGATGAATTATGATTAGCACGATTCCCGGTTCGTCATTAACCGCGTTTCGTATATTTCACTGCCTCGAATAATTACGTAAAAATCGAAGGCATCGATGGCGGGTCTCGAGCCGCGGTCGGAAATGAAATTTTAAGTTAGCTATCGCGTTAACGGGGACGCACGAGAAATTCCGGTCGAAATAATTTACGGTGAGCATTCACGCGCGCAAAACCTAGAGGCACGGGGTAATAATATGAAATTCAGTTCTAATTTCCTCGGTCCCTGATTCTTATTCGTTTCCAAAGTGTTTAGTAGCCGCGGCGAGGGTGTGCATTACTCAGATAAGCGGCTCGGCCCTTTGCAGATCGCGTGCGTTTTGTAACTGAAACGGTCACGAGGATAATAACAACGAACCACTGTAAATTTTATCGTTCTGCTGATAGCGAAGCTGTCTGTCTTTGCTCCAGTTCACGTTCTCGATGCCGTAGATATGCGAATACATTCGCCTTTATTACTGGAGCTTATCGGGACTAAAAAACATGAACAATCGACGAAAAAACGTGGTTGAAAACGCTGCTTGAATCTGGACTGCTCAGCATTCGCGTCAACACACTTGCGAATTGGAAACGAGGCCGGGGCAGGGTTCGTTAATAGCCGCAGTGATATCTGCCGGCATTAATCAGACGCGTGATCTTTGCCATACTCGGGGCTGTGCTTTCCTTAAATTGCTTTAATGTGTTTAATACTTTAAATTGCACTTACTCATCTTTGTCAGAAATGCATAAAATCCTCAGTCTTAATTAATTATAAATTATATGCACATGTCTCAGTACTCTTTGAACACGAACAAGCTATGAACGCATAAAGACCAGTCTGCAATCAAGTTGAATGATTGCTCGCAATAAAATTAAATCGAAGAATAATATACAAATGTTTACTGTACGTCTTTTTTTCGTGAAGTCACGTCTCATTGGCTAAGAAACGCTTTCACCGTTGCGGATCGCTATCAGCCCGATACGACGATAATCTATCCGTCCGTCGATCTAGCATTCTGCGCGTGTAGGATATATCGTTAAGCTTAAGACTGGTACGGTATAATAGCCAGCCGCGAAACGGGTTAATGATTTCTAAATAGAGAACGATGTCACGAGCGCTCAAATGAACGCGATGGGCTTCGCCGATACCGCGATACGCTCGCGATTTCACTTGCGGATCACGGTTCTGCCAGCACCGTTCTGACTATACCGTGTACGTGTGCGTGGGTGTGTGCGTGTGTGTGTGTGTGTGTGTGTGGCGTGTGGTACGCGTTTCTACGTATGCATTCGAGCCGGTGAAGTTTAAATAGATTTTTATCACGACCCCGTCGTCGGGGGCCCGATTAGACGTCGATGGAATTCGTGTGAGTCAAACCCGGACGACTATGGCAGCGGAGGAAGTTTTATTACGGGGAGCAACCATGCGTGCGGTACTACGACGCAAACGTGCTCGATTGGAACCAGTTAAATATTAAAGCGATGCTCGTCGCTACGTTCGGGAAATTGCTCGTCCTGAAAAACAGGATTTCCAGCGAAATTTTACTTTTGTTACCGGAAGCGGCAAATATTTGCTCGGATACCACCACTTTGAAAATATATTCATTTCTCCATCCTCTTATATTTGCCTTTCTTTATCCACTTGGTGGACAGTGAAACCCTAACCGAACCCAATTTTTTTAGCTGCCTGTATACGTTCCAACTCGGAAGTATCGAGCACGAAAGGCTTTCAGCTTATCGAGCATTAAGGGTAGCTGATAAGTATTGCTTTATGGAACTAACAGGATTCAATTCATTTGAATTTGGATTTGGAAATCAATGAATACATTGTTTCTCGGATATATCAATAATTGTTTATTTTTCTTACTTCTGAACCCCGATCCTTCCGCACGTAGAATGATCAGAAGTATCCAACTATGTGTATACGTTCCAACTCGGAAGCATCGAGCACGAAAGGCTTTCAGCTTATCGAACATTAAGGGTAGCTAATAAGTATTGCTTTACGGAAGTAACAGGATTCAATTCATTTGAATTTGGATTTGGAAATCAATGAATACATTGTTTCTATCCTATCAATAACTGTTCATTTTTCTTACCGCTGAACCCCGATCCTTCCGCACGTAGACTGATGAGAAGTATCCAACTATGTAGAAGAAAGTGAGCATTTCCGAAGAAAAACCATCATCTTGCGGAAGTAGCACGTTACGTGTACCATTTATCTTTCTCTTTTGACACTTCCCTGTAATTGCACTGGTATAACGTAGTTGTAATCCGTACAAATTACACGAGCCACTCTATACATACTTCTGTTCAAACAAAAGCTAGAGGGTGCAGGTGTAATTCACCTAACGAGTGATCCTTGTAGATTCTGGTTAATCGCGCAGCTGAACGTGAAGGAGATCCCGTATTGAAGAACGAGTGCGCGAGGAGACACGTGTCAAACGTCGGCAATTAACGCCGGCCAATGGGATCGAAGCGTGTTAAGCGACAGGTCGTGATAGCTCTGGAACGGCAAACACCTTGAGTGTACACAGTACGCGGGACCGGGAGAATTATTGCGTCTGTGATAAACGGCTCGGCAGATTACGCGATTATGGAAGTAGGTCTGCGGCCAGGAGGCTCGAGCTGAGCGAGGGAGTGAGAGAGGGAGTGAGTGAGAGAGAGAGAGAGAGAGAGAGAGAGAGAGAGAGAGAGAGAGAGGGCGGGTTGCAATCTCGGAGAAGCGGTTTTGCACGGACATCGAAACGCGCCGCCTATCCTAGGCCAGCACTCGTTAAAAAGGAACCTTAAGGTCTAAGGGCATTGCCAGGCTGCCTCGAGTGCCGAGTGATTTACGATCGAGCTTCCCGGGGGCAGGAAATTCGTTAGGGGAATCTCTTGGATTCGAGATGGGCTCCCGCACGCACCGCGCGCGCACCGACGCTCGAGATAATGTTAACGAGTCCGTTGGATAAACTGCGCGCCCTGCTCTATGGTTCCTCCTTAATAACCCCATGTCGTGACTTCCTCGTTCGAGTGGCGGAATCCACGGTGCTCGACTCCGAAGAAGAGAAGCGGAACGCTCGTCGATAAAGCGCTACGAATTCATCAGGGCCCGGGCTCCCGCAAAAACGCCGGTAATTCGCCGAGGATGAACGATGATAAGCCTTCTTTCGCCGCCTTCGGCTACAACCGATGGGATTACGTAACGAGCGCTTTCATTGTTCCGTTTGTACCCGCTGCTTCTGAATTCGCGGGCTCCGTCGTCGCTGTTCCTGCCGTCGTCGTTAAGAACCGCATTTGCTGGGTGATGATCGAATATGGTGGACCGAGGCGAATCGGATCGAAATAAGCAGTCTGCCCATACTTCTTGCATCGCCACGGAACGTTTTAATCATTCACATTGCTTATCCCTCTCTCCCACATCTCCTTCGTTTGTTCGTTAACTATTTCAGCCCGTTACTTAGTATCTGAGCTTATTAACCTTTTGCACTCGGAGCTATTTCAACTCGAAAATTAAACGTTTCCTCTGACCTACAATATTTCCATTCTCTATGATTTTTTAAATTTGATAAATATGAAATTGATATAATACCTCATACAACACTTAAATGTCTAGTAATTGGTTAGATACCGACATATCTGATAGTGTAAACAATTATTTAAATAATAGTATAGCAATTTTTAGTGGCGCCTCGGTGGCGCTAAAGTGCGAGTGCTAAGGGTTAATCCTTGATATTATTTCCAAGAATATACAACGATGTCCGGATTGTTGGACTTTGGATATACCACATACAGTATCCCATTCGAAAGCAAGTACTTGTTAAGATGTTTCAGTACAAATTTCGACGTCGACATCTCTTCTACTTCGGAAGTTCTAGCAATGTGTATCTGAACTGTTGGATACAGACAACAGTGGGGTACAAAGAAATTCGAAACACAGGCGAGAACACCCCGCGGACAGATGGAGGACTCGTAGGGGAAGAAACGTTTTATTCGAGACCGTGGAGAAGTGTAGTTCCACGGGCAAAAACGTGGAGCCAGACACAAATTAAACGGCTGTTAAGGTTCGAGGTTATCCATCGTCGTGGCAGTGAATCCAAGGGAGGTCGTGGCCGCTGAATGAAAAAAGACAGAAGAAGGGAGTCGAGAGGAGGAGACGACGATGGTGGTGCTGCTGTAAGAAGAAGACGGTGTAAAAAGGCTTGACGCGCAGTCTATTAGTGGACAGGGGCATGTGGCAAGATTGTCTTGGCCGGGTCGGTATCGTTTAGAACGCGCCCACTCTTCGGCTTTCCCCATTTCTCTTTTCCCGGGACGTTTTCCACCCGAACGTTTCACTTCGTAGCCGGGGATAATTTTCTTTCTTGCCTCGCGCTCTGCAACTCCGGACGAAGATAAAGAAACACTTACTCGGACGGCCGTTGATTTATCATTCCGCGGGGTCTGTCACGGGAAACATTGCACGATAAAAGAGAAGTTCTCAACTTTGTTTGCCTACTGGTAGAACGTCGGGCAATAAACGCGTTCGGCAGAAATACCACTCAGCAACCCGGAAATTAAAGTAACTCGACGGTGGTAATACATTGGAACACGATCACGCGAAAATGTTGCTGATGTGTTCATCATTATCATTTTGCGTCTACAAACTTGAGGTCCTATACAGAGTGTCCCAGAAATGGTGTACTTCCTCGAATAAAATGATACTACGTCATTGACTCTAGGAGCACTGGTTGCCCAGGCAAGAATTGTCTGTACGAACACAGAAATTAATTATTTCCTATAATATCAAAGTTTTCAGAAGGCAGCACAGCTAAACAATGAAATCTGAGTATCGTTTGACGTGTGAAAAATCTTTCCGAACGAACGTTTACTGGAACAGACAACAGAATCGTAGAAAATGTTTGAACTGCGTTTCCTTAATTTCCACGCATCAGGTCAGTGATATCTCGATGTAACGAGCAGTTCACAAGCCCGCGAATAATGACGTTTCGTCCGTCATCCGTGGAGCATTTGCATAAACGTCTCCGTCGGGGGTGAAAAGTCGAATAATTCATTCCGTGGAACGTCGGCAGTCGGATCAGACGGTCTTCCGTAGCGCCCCGTGTCTCGCGCGACATTTCGTAATTTCTAGACAGCGGTTGGAAGATCTAATTTCCTAGTCTGCCATTCACAGCGAGGAACGCCGGCTCCGTCGGTGGCGTGGACACGTACGGCTACGGATAGTTTCGAGGATCCATTTAAATCGTGGGACGTGTTGCTGATACCTCCCCAAAATGTCATTCATCAGCTGCGTACCCTCCGAACAGACAGCCGAGCGTCTTTCGCTTAAATCATTTTCTATTTTCGATTCGCTCCAACAATTGTCTTTTAACCATCCAGGGGCTGTGTGTATACATATACCTTGCTGACTTTATCGAGCGTTCACAAAAGACTTTTTGTTTCCAGCTCCAGAAACAGAACGAATCAGCCGTAGCCATTTCGAGGACGCAAAAATTTCCAACGCAAATTATAAATTTAATTCGCCGGTAGATAGAGACGCAAATTAAATAACAGAGAAGGCACGGCAAACAAGCAGCCAGCAACGCAGCTGACTAAATTCCGCGCGAACAGTAGTTTACAGCAACAGCTGCGACGTGTTTACAAGCTTTAAATTTATTTTTCGTCCATACCAGAACCCGTCTCCCTTCCCTGCCAGTTTTCGTTCCTCCAGCTTTCGCCCCCGCGCCTTTCCGCGCTTTCCATCGCCGGATTCGTACACAATGTTGCGTCGTAAGCTCATAATACCGCTTTACAAATTTGCATAAGACTTTTTCACGCGCTCGTCTTGCTTACATTTCCTGCCCGGGAATCGCTGAATGACGAAAGAATTGGAAACACGCGTCGACACGCACGAACTGCTTTTTTCCTGCGAGAGAGTATTCGAAATATCAAATCCCAAGTTTTTCGGATTTGTTTGTACGGAGATCAACAAGTTAAAAGAACTCTTCACTGTCAAGGAAATATTTTTCAACCACGAAGTTCTACTCTTGATATAAGATATTGTATCACAATCGTGAATATGGCTGTTGGAAGAATTATTTGAACGTCTATGAAAAACTATGAATGCAATTTCATTTTGCACCATTCGGCGACCGAGGCAGCTGAAGATTCTTGTAGAAGGGACACTCGTATTTCATAGATTGTGCAGTTCCAGTATTCTTAGATCAAGACTTCAATGTAGTTGTAATCCTAGAGGCTTGATTGATTGGATCTTATACTTTTCACCGCGAAGATGTAATTGCCGTGGATTATAAGGCTGCAGCGGCCTCCAATCGGTTCGGTATCGTTTCGGATAAACGCGAGGAGAAATGGTCCGCGATTTGTTGGATCGCGTTCAGATCGAACTCGAGCAGCCTCACGGCTCACGGAATTACCGGTTGAGAAGTTTTCGCGTTAAGAGGGATGGACGAAGGAGCGGACAAGAGCCAATCGGTGAAACGAATGGTCTAATTTAATCTTGACTAAGCTCGCGGGGAAAATTGGTCCACGGTTCGAAATGGATGTCCTTGGGATCCCCAGCCGCTCCTTCCCGATACTCGATATTAAGAGGTCCGGACCGGCTCAAGTTTCCACATAAATCCCGTGACGAACTGTTTAAAACACGAGCTTCCCGGGGTCGCGCTGTAAATTCTAATTAAGCGCAGCGGAAGATTAATTGCGCGGAAAATGCGCGAAACTTCGCGAATAAGTAATCGGCACGTTCAATGAACTCGAAGACGATTTATCCTTAGAGGAGTGACGTTGGATGACTCGCGGGAGTTAATGAAATTCGAGTGGCCTTCGAGCCTCCCCATTCTAATCTACTCGTTGTCAATTTCGGCGTTTCGATCACGATTTCATTTCTCAACGAGTTCCAATTGTTCCATTTTCATCGGAAGATTTCGGTCTGCTGCCAGTACATTGTGTCGTGAACAAACCAGTTTTGCAACATCACAAATTTTTAGAATTCTCGGTAGCATTCGTTCCGGACACAAATCCATCAAACAAGGATCAGTGGAAAAGAAAGCGAGAATCTGGAAGAAGAAACACAAGAACGTTGTGAACAGGGAAGGAAGCTCACCACACACGTTTTCGTTCCTAATGCGGCCGAAATTAAAGCCGTAATACGGAAAGATACAAGTTGTAGATCCGGTAGAAATTGCTGTGTATCTTGCAGCGTCCCGCGAGACAAGTCTGAGGAAGGAACGCGCATGCATATAAAGTGGAGCGAGGATACGCGGCTGGGGATGGTAAGCCTTACCTCGGCAGAAATTGTGTTTATACCGACGCGTAAAGAACGTTACGAAACGCGGTTCACGAAAACAGGAAACGTCTCGAGGAAATTTAAGGAACTACCTGTCGGCCGGTAAATAAAACCGACGCTGCTGGCGCGCCAGCGTGCGAAAATGTCAACGCGAATCGATCGCCGTGAATTAATTCATAACCGATCATATTTTGCACACATTATTGCCGCGTCGCGTCGGCACGGATTATCGTTTCGCACGCGTCCAAATGTAAAACGTGATGAAATCGTTACTTACACGAGTTCATTAAATTTTTCAGGGGTCAATCCTAGAACGGCTGCATGAATCATTAAGAGCCACAGCGCTGAGTCTAAAGTTCTCTTTGCAAATCTATTCCTCATAATAAGTATTCGATCAAATAAATCATACTCCTCTCACTGTAATTATTCGTATATTTAACACGGAACAAATGTGTAGTTTAATTAACTCCAAGAACTAGGGAAACTTTTTTATAACTTTCATGGTACGGTATTTTATACTTGATAAAAATACACGAACATTTGCTTAACCATTTTCTGCGAGCACTTTGTTAATGCTTTTTTTTTAAGAT
This sequence comes from Lasioglossum morio, assembly GCA_916610235.2. Taxonomy (NCBI): domain Eukaryota; kingdom Metazoa; phylum Arthropoda; class Insecta; order Hymenoptera; family Halictidae; genus Lasioglossum; species Lasioglossum morio. Next base: position 17,838,742 of record OU744323.1, on the reverse strand, counting down.
GTCATTGATTTTTCAATCATATTTGACTAGTGCATATAGAATATTGTTTTTCATTTTTAAAATAAGCTCAAATAATTCTTTCAATGTATACTATTTTTCAGGGGAAGTATTATGAAATTTGTAAAATGATATATACGCTTGCGTTTGATTATTATTTTAAGCTCATATTAAAAATGTTGATTATGTAAGAAATTAATGAGACGGTAATTTTAGTTGTTGTTCAAGATTGCTACTTCTTTATTCCATCCATGGTTAACACTGCCATAATATGTACATATATACATTCGTTTACGTTCGCTGGGCGCGCAGCGTCATATTTTGATGCGGTCCACGTTCCACGGCGGAATATAAGGAATATTGCTTTTTTCATTCGACTGATTTCGTTCACGCTTGATTGTTTACAAAACTGCGTGTTTCTCCCCGAGGAGAGAGCCGTGCTTGCTGATTCGACCGATATTTATGAGACGTCCTGTACAAACAGACAGCCATGATCAAGCCGGGGATGTCTTTTAGAAGAAAATCCTCGCGGAGAGAGTGGATACGTTCATTGTGCCGCGTTGTGTGTCATCGTGAAGCAAGCAAGACGTTCCCTTGCCAATTTATCCCAACGATAGTGGCTGTCATTCCTCGTTTCAAAGAATATTCCGATGGGGATACGAATGAATGGACCTCCCTCCGTTCCTTTCCTCGGATGCTCTTGATTATTGCCGTGAAACAATGACTCGCGAACTAAAAATCGCTCGTCACGGAAATGGCTGTGTGGCGAGGGGTATCGATCGTGCAACGATTGCGGTTCCTTTGCCGCATACTATGAATCGGTAAACATAATCACGACTTAATCCTAAATTGCCGGTCGAGCAAATATTTTTTAATATTTCCACTAATTCCTCAAAGGCATTTGCGTCCTAATTATTCTTTACCATCAGGTAGCACTATGTTGTGCGCATAATGTTCATACATTTCATCGTGCATACCATAAAGGCAATATTTATTGCAATTAACTGTTTCAAAGTTAATTCATGTTAAACAGCATATACATATACCACTGAAATACGCATTGCTCGTTTATCTACGAAATAAATATTTGAAATGGCACTTCGGTTGTTGTATAAATCAATTATTATTTAACATTCGCAAGTGAATTGAAAGAAGCAGAAATTCGATTTTTGTCCTCTCTCATTCGATCCATAAATCTTCGCTTAAAGTGCTAGTAGCCAACACTTTTAACGTAAGTTTCAGCCGCGGATGGGGGAAGTTCGGCTCGCAAGAATGTAGATTAGTTTCCGCCATAAAGAAAATATGTACTCTCTTCGGCGGTCGGAGGAGTTGGCTCGCCGGTGCTCGAAAGTATGAAGTACCCTTCGTTCATTAGACCAACTTTTTCGACGTGGACAAGTTTATTTTATTCGAAGTATAACACGCTGTGGTAGGAATTAGTTGGCGGAAACTTGTAATTGCATCGTGAATATATTTCGCGAAGTTTCCCCGATACCGGGGGAATAGTTCTTCCTCCGCGATGTCGGTCAAACGAAGTATCCCAAAATTGCGGGACGCGCTGTGCTGCTCGGGTCTCTTCGCGAAAACGGCCGCGTCAGACACTCGTATCCAGACAATTTCGACTTTACGCGGGTGCGTAGACGGTCCCAACGATTCCATGGGGAGATCCTGCGAGCTCTGAGCTCGTTCATAAATTGTAATACTCACTTTTGGATTGCTTCCAGACGGCGCGATGTAACCGGGAGCCGGGCGCAAGCGGATGAGCGAGCGCGAGAACGATCCCCGGAGCAAGAATGCCCCTCGTACACTCCATTTCGATGTCACAGCTTGCGTTTATAAGCGCGAGACCGTATTATAGTAACTGACTGCGCCGGTAATGACCGAAACATTCGCGCGCTCATGCCGCCGCCGTCGCACATTTCCCCGTTCTTTCCGCCGAGAGTGCATCGAACGCGGAGGTGCTTAAATCGTTGAAACGAGATCGGCCTGTCGATTTTTTATCGCGTCGGGGATTTATCTTGTCGCCTACGATCTGTATAATATCGCACTCAACGGTGTCGAGTGTGTTTCCGTGCTTGGAACGATTGATACTCGGTGTCGAAATCCATTCGGCACGCTTCTCCAACAAAAATTCTACATCTTTCCACGTCGACGATTTGCTGCTATCTTTTTCATGTTTTCAAAGCTCTGTCAGCCCAGTATATATTTCAATTATGTGGTACTGAAATTAACCAATCCTTGCACAGTTCACGGAAACGTTGAATTTTCAATTTGATTGCGTTGAGCGTTGCGCAAATTTTAATAACAAATATTATTTGAAACATATTTAAACATGATTGAAGAAACGCCATTAACGTGTAATTATTATACTAAAGCCCACCATTTTCTATAAACATCAGAAATGCAAATAGTAAAATGAAAGGATCAAACCATATTGTGTATTTTATCAAGATTCGTTTATACGCCTCTGAAAGTCAGCATTGCTTCGTCGTGTTTCGCGTGAGACGCACAACTGAATCACCACAATGCACGTAATGCTCGGTGCTCCTCGCGAGGAAGTAGATACCGCTGTTGCATCACGATGCAACGATTCTCGGGTTATTGTAGGCAATTGAAATGGTGTATATTGGACGGCAAATAGCAATATCACCGGAATAAATAAATGTTTGTCGAATTCACGCCGCGATACTCGCTGTTACGCGATTAAACGACGCTCAGCGTGTTAAATACACAGCGACCTTTAGCGATTTCTTTTTATAGAACAATGAAATTTAAGAAATATGTGAGACCACATCGAAATTGTTACTGTATTCAGAAAAATTCAGTGTAGCTATATCCTGGAAAATGAAGAAAATGCACAAATATTTTTGAGAACTATAAACTTTGTTCTCTGCTAATTAAAAATTCTTTTACATTGCTCTCCGCCGAGGAGGAGCACCGCTTCCAAAATGTTTACGACTTCGGCGGATTTAATGACTCGTCCCACAAAGTAATTTCGATGCAGCGCGCATTAACATCGCGGGTGAGGTAATAATTAATCATGGAATTCGATTTCTGCCGCGCGCGCGCTAAGCATTTCCGCATTTGATAATGACGTTAAAATCATCCGATGCGTGCCGGCGATTTACGCAATTCGGGCGAAACTGCTGATAACCAGGCCGAAGTAATGATTTTCATTTTGAACACGGTATTGTTGTACGGTTCGTATGAATTCGTGAGACCTCCCCTCCATCTCGTGGTATGCATCGGGGATACGCGCACACAACAGCTCGAACTTCAATATTACTAGCAAATAATTATACCGAATCCGATCTGTAGAGTTTACACATTTCATTGAGCAAAACTCCGGAGTTTGCCCGTAGGGTGTTTTATTGTACGAATTTCCCGAATTTTATTCCCCTTTGAGACGCATAATAATTGGATTAACGTAGCCCATTCAATTTTTTGGAACGCATTCTTTTTTGTGAAGAAACGTAATTTGCCATTTCCTCCAAACCAATTAATAAGAAAAAAAAGTATCAATCCTTTCGAATTGAACGTGGCATCTAGAAATAAAAATTTGATCCAGTTGTCTCTCGGATGCAATGCACGGGGATTGCGTTTTATTGTGTCCGAAATAAAATGGCAGACGGACATCGTTGATCCAAAGGCGGAAAGGAGCGAGAGTTAAACGGGGATAATCCTCGATCGCCGCGTTTCCTCATTACAAGATCGGCCGCTTTCATTCGCGCGCGATCAGTCCAGCGCCCTTTTCTTGGTACACGACGTCCCTCAAAGGGACACGTACCAGGGGTCCCATGGAAATAATTTTTTGCGGGGTCCGTCCGGCGAGCCCGGTCATTTAAGTCCCGGATTTTCTTGAGGACGTCACGCGTACATAGCAAAAAATAATATTTACGGGCGCGTACAATATGTTCAAGCCGCGGCCCCCGGCTCGTTCTTGTTCCTTTATTTGCCATAACTCAGGTCATGCGGGAAAAAAGACAGCCACGAGACGATGGACCAGAAGAAGGAGAAGAAGACGACGAGAAAGAGGAGGCAGACGAGGCAGAAGAAGAAGAGGGAATAAGAAGAAGAGGAGGAAGCAGGGAAAGAGGTGCCCTCGCGCAGGAACGCACCGGGGCCTTTCCCAAAGTGATTTATTTCGTTTGGTGGCCGCGAGCATGCGCGAGCATTCGAACTTGGCAATTTTTGCCCGGGCTAATCTGAAGAAGCATGAGCGTTTAACGCGCGCTAAGATGTTATTAATCATTCGCGGCTGTATAACGTGTAGGAAGACGAAAACCGTGCTGCCAGAACGGGGCAGCGAGAAGAAACTTTGAGGGAGGGGGCACGGGGCGTAAAGGGGCTGTTTAACGTCGACTTTTACACGCCGGTACCCCGGGGCGACCGGCAACCGGCCGCCTTGTATTCCATCGGGCCCGTTCAAACCCCGATTCCCCTAGAATTGAAATAATTCAAGTCCTCTGGGGGACGGTTCCCCGGTTTCTGCCCGCTCGTTCGCTCGCGGAAAAAGATCCTCCGCGTTCCGGGAGTGAACGGCCAGATTCCGTTGCTCCGAGGAAACTAATGGGGAGACGAAGCAATGCGCCGCGAAGATTAACGATCCAACCGTGAATGCTCGATCTGTCGTTCGTTGGCCGGCAAGGAAACGCGCGGAAATCAAAGGCCGAACAACGTGGAAGCTGGAAATAACCGGGGGCCCCGCGGATTTATTCAATCCTGGCGCCTGAGTGGCCATTCAAGCTTCGAGGAACACACCTAACTCAGACCGTGCGATGTTTCTTTTTAGCAATCTAACTAAGTGGTCCTAATAGAATTTCCATAATGATCTAGGCAGATGTATACTCATTCCAGAAAAGATTGGTGAGACGTCTTGGTCTCGTACACTACGTTACAAATGAATTCCAATATTTTGCTTCTCATTGTAGATCAATTATTTCAATGATTAATCTTCTTAGAATGTTATGCTTTTTCTAATTAATTTCGTCGCGTACTCAATTGCTTGTGTATACTATGATTTCAGAAACTACTGCAGACTACACAAGCGTACAATAAATATGAACTCTCATTTTCTTCAGAGAAATTATAAGAGTCAAAGATGTTCTAGTCAGCTCTAAAATAAATCGTAAGGGATGGAGTTAATATACGGGAACCAGCAAAGAACCTTGTTCACTACATCCCAAGGTAGATCAAAGGGTGAAGTCCTAATGAGTCGGTGGCAATGTTCTCGCGATATTATTGCCGCGACATCGGCGAAGGTGGGATTCCCGGCGACGAAGGGGAAGACAGATGGGGGCGTATGGTTCTACGCCATTGTCGGCAGAAACATTAGCAAGAAAGTCGGAACACCCGGGCTGCGACCACACGGGCACACCCTTTTGTATATTTGTTCGTTGCTGGCATTGTGTTCGGTCCCGGGAACAGACTCGTCTTCATTATGCGATACCCAAATGTTAGAAAATTGCGAGGGGCGAGAGATGGTCTGGTTTGGCTTGGCTGATTCTGAGAGAGCAAGGCAAAAATTATGCGTGCGCCTCGTTTGTTCACCGCGATAGAAGGGGTTACACCCTTCAGAAGGTCCCTCTTACGTCGTTACGCATGTGACACGGTTTGCCGATTCTCCGCCGGCCCGTGTGTTTTGACTTGCCGCATGCCTGTTCTCCGTGTGCAAAATTACGGCGAAGGGTCCCCGGTAAAAGACCGCCATTACCCAAATGCCGCGCTGTCCTTTTTCGCGCGCCGAGCCTTTGTGCACTTTTGAACACGAGAAAATTGTCGACGCTGCACCGTTACCTCGTTACCATTCCAAAACCCGCGATCTTTATGCATCCTTGGACGCAACGCATCGAGCGGGTCCTTACCGGCTGCAACTCTGCATTCCGCCATGCCATTGCACACCATTCTTCTCGTTGCCGTTCAAATCAAAATTCTTTTGAACGAATCGATGTCAGGGGAATCGTTCCGTTATAATTGCATAAGACGACCGAATTTAAAAAGTGTAATTTGTAGTTCACGGCGAAATCGATTTTATTAACGAGACCGAAATTATAAAGTTAGTTTGCTTTTTATTACATTTGAATCTTGCAAATTAGAATCATTCGATGTAGATAGGTTATATTGAAATTTTTTTAAAGAAGGAAAATGGAATTGATTGAAATCTAAGTTTGACTTTTGGCGTGGTTTGTCCCGGCACTTCCTCCGAAAATAACGAAAGCGCGTCGCCCGCGGAAGTGGCGCGAATGAAAGCTACCGTAAGAGTTTACAGCGCGATAAATTTCTCTGTAATTGTTTTATACTGCCTCCCAGCGGCCGTTCGTAAATTCGCGCGCGCCGAACGGCTTCATCCTGGCTGAGTAATTGAATCAAAATGACCCTCGTAAACATAAACCCGGCGTGGCTCCGGAACTATTCTTAAGAAAAACTTGCGAGCTAGAATTGTTCGCGGACGCGTCTATCCGCGAGAAATCTCCGGTTACAGAAAAATGTCTTCCTATTTATTTCGGAAGCGTCGTCCCCTTCTGGTGATTGGACGTCAGGATCGTAATTGGAAGATGATGATCGGAATTAGAGTCATCGCGACGGGAATTGTGTCGGGAAATCGCACGATTTTCGCAGCGAGGGTTCTCACGATGGGCTTGTAGACATTGTCGATTCAAGGAGGATTCAAAGACGACGTTCCTGCGTTGAATCGGGTCGTTACGTATGTAATCGTGACAATTCGATTTATTTATTCGTTTCGACATTCGAACCAATGTTTGGACGCGAACGCGTCGATCCGCCGCGCGTGTGTACTTTCCCTGTCAAATATTGAACGTTTATTGACCGGCAGAATGTTTTTAGATTGCGTCAGGATCATTTATAACCGTGTCCACGGAACGCCGAACCCGCGACTATTTCATACCGCAGTGCACATTTGGCGCACGGAAGGGTTGGTTTAATCACTTTTTAACTACATTAGCACCAGTAACTGCCCCCCACCCTCTACTGCTCTCCCACCTCGGGGTAACTTTCCGTCGGGGACCCTCGTTGCATCAAAAATAGATTACATCGCGTCGTTCATATCTGAATTCATTTGCCTCGATGGATATTCCCTTGATCATGCTTTAATGGCGATTTAGGAACGAACATTTATATCCTCGGAACGATTCAACGCTCCGAATGCTACCAAAACGTTCGAGAAATCCGTTTTCCGTTCGAACTAGTCGATTCTTCGATGTACTTTAACGTTCAAGGCAAGTGAAACTTCTTTGGACACTACTACAACTTTCGTGCGCTTTTGGAGTCGACGAACTAACTTGGGACTGTGTTATTCTTGTTCTTCTCTTTCGTTTTCACGTTGTAAGTAAATAGCACGATATAAATTTGATTGATTACAACAAATTTAACGTGATTCCTGCACCTTGTAAATGATACAGTTTTTATTTAGCCGTCATTAACGACGTCATCGCAGTCGTAATGGTAGAAGTTGCGAATATATGACGAGCGCGAAGGGTTAAACGAGAAAACATACGTTGCAAAAAGCGCGTGATCGAACGAGCACGATTCCGAGAACGCCGTCACTTCAAGGTGGGTGCTGTAGGACAAAATAGCGTCGGGCAGGTGTGTTTGGAGCTTGAAACGCGTTATCGTCGCGCTTCCGAATTCGTCAAGAAGCTCGGGGTGGTAGTTTTCGCGTGCAAAGCAGCAAGGGTCGCGTTCTTCCGTTTCCCGGGGTCTAGGTTTTACGACCCGGACGAAAAGAGGTGGGGACACCGAGCCACGATCGTAACTGCTAATGCCAACTTGCTCTCCAGCCACCCCTTGTCGAGTTTTAAACGTGGCCATTAAACGAAATGTTACAGCGCGCGGACGCGGTATCTGGCCGGGCGGGTGCGTGTTGTCAAAATTCTCCTGCCATGAATTATTAATACCGACCCGCAAATTATCCGCAGCTACGCGTAATTTTTCTCCACGCGCTTATCAAGCCCTCTTCGTCCCATAACACCACAGTGGTTTCGTTAACGACGCTTGTATTCTGTCGCGGCTAGTCGAACACTTTTAATCATTGGAAATATTTTTTCGAAATCGTTAATTAAATTATTGGATCGCACAGCGATAATGCAACAGTGTGTTTAATTTTCGGGCCGAAATCAACGTACTTTGCTCGAATTCAGCCGCGCTGTCCTCGAAAATTGAGTCGCAGGGGATGCCAAGCCGACATCCTTGTGTCTACGCCAATGTCAGTTAGTCCTCGACGCTTTCCATCGACAGTGACGCACTCTCTTCCTTCGAATTCACCTACTTCATCTTCTCTCTCTCTCTCTCTCTCTCTCTCTCTCTCTCTCTCTCTCTCTCTCTCTCTCTCTCTCTCTCTATCTCGCCGTACCTTTGTCTGTCTTTATACTTCCGTGTATACGTGAGTCGTACACACACTTTTAAGAGGAGACGTGTGGCGGCTCCAAGGGAAACCGAAGCACTACCCTTAATGACTCTGACGACAACCTACCGGCTCCGCACTTACTTCGCCTCCCTTTATTTATAGACGCGAAGGTGAGGCAGCCAGAAGAGGTCTGAGAGGACTGTCGAAGGTTGCAGGGAACCGTGGGCTGCAGTAGGACGAGGCTAACAGCCCCCCGGGCTCACCTGTCTTGGAAAATGAAAAACGTTCGAGGATATCTGTCCTCACCGACGCCATTGAATCGACTATAAAGATCCGCTGACTATTCAAAGAAACAAACATCACGGTTGAATCTGGTTTGTGAGTAATACTCTCCTCGTGCGTGAACTCGATTAAAGATACTGACTAATTAAGTTCACAAGAAGTGTTTCATTTCTCCTGGTAAGGGGGTGCGATATTTTGTTCAAATCGACACGCTGTCGCATATAAAGCGTGCGATACAACGGCAAACGGAGTCCAGGAAGTTTCCTCCCATGAAGCAGGTTCTTCAATTAAGAAACACGCGTTTCCGTCGATCTCCGTGTCACGTTTTTACAACGGGAAATAGCTTTTTATTGCGGATTGGTGGTGCGAGACGCGGAGAGGGCCAACCTGTCCCCCGTGTTCGATTCCCCAGTCTCGGTGGAAAGCGACCCCTCACGAAACACGCTTAATCGTCCCTACATACTTGTAGTACAAGCGATAAGTGATAACGGTCACGTAAATTCTGCTGATTTCTCCGGTTACGTCGCGATATCGGGACGACGAAAGCCGCCACGGCGGCGCGGCGGGGGAGAGAAACTAAGAAAGCCTTGGAAAGAGAGACGGTGGCCGGTTAGCTGGTTCGTGCGATGCACGGAGACTTATCTTTTCATCGATTCCTTGTTAAATGTCAAGCCGTTTCGCTTTTACGAGTCGCGCTTGCTAATGAACGCCACGTAACCGGCCGCGCCGTATCGACTCGTAGCGGCGCGGCGCGGCGCGACGATTCGACGTCGGGACGTGTGTGCGTCCTCCCCCCGACGCACACGCCACGTCATATTTACCCTAGGACCCAGACCGGGCGACGCGATGATGGATAGACACCGCGATTTTTCCGCGTGCCGTTTCAGAAAACCAAGAGGGACTGGCGTCTCCCCCGCGCACCGCACCCCCTTCCTACCATGCATAAATTCCAACTATGACGCCTCGGGACAGGTGTACCGGCTGTCTTAGGACTGGTTGATCACTCGCCAGGTGGCAATCATGCGGCCAATTACACGCGATGTTGTTTCCACGCGCGTCTCACTATCGAAGTCTTCAATTATTGTGCAATCCCAACTGCATTTCTGAATTCAAACACTCTTTAACGGGGTCTAGAGCGTCATATTGTAAGTCTTGTTTGGACATTTTTGTAAAGCTTCATTTATTCGCTTGCACGTTTTGGCCGGACGTTTAATCAGAATTCTCGCTCGCCGAGGGAGGTTTTGGATCCGGTGACGTCGTGTCGGCAAGTTTGCCAGGCTCCGCGACACTCTAATTGAAGAAACTTCCGGGAACTCATTAGCCATCGATGTCACCTATTTTTCCAGCAACCTAGGCGCAATTAAAAAACTCGAGGCGAGGGTAGTTTCCGTGGTACACGGGGGCCGTTGAAGAAGATGGTCCGCCTTGTCTTATTCCGGTCCTTTTCCGGGCCCTCTACGGTCCGCAGGGCAAGAAGTATCCGGCATTAGCTCTCGTTAGTCTTGATCGCGGCCACTTGCGTAAATCACCCCGGGAATTCCACATTTGCTGGGCGTCAGCCCGTCCCTGCTCGCGAGGGGGTAAGTGCACGCGAGATTACAACACCCCGCGAAATTTATTCTATTAATTAAGCCTGCTACCGACCCCACGTTCTTCTGACGGACCAAACGACGGTCACCGACGTCCTGTGCAACTCGAAAACCGTCGGAACGCTCCACAAACGTTTCGACGCAAGAAACATCAGCCACAATAGCTTTTTATAACGCATCGCTTAGGTCATGAAAAATTATTTTCCGATAATGTAGAAATAATATAACCTACAAATGGCCTTGAAGCTCGAAGATGAAGGTTAAATTCTACTTGTAATATTCCATTCTAATGTACTTTTCAGATTAGAGAAGTTGATTGAACTATTTGTTGTTCATTCAGTGAACAGACTACAAGAGTAAGACAACTGATTCCTTTCAAAATATAAATAAAATACTGGCGCATGCAGCGCTCAATGACAATGCAACAACTGTTGAGATTCCAAGTGTTTCTTCAATGTTCTCGAGAGATTAAATACATTTTTGGATCGGATGTTCCTTTGATCGCAACGGGAGACCCACTCGAACGCAGTTCGACGACCGTCTGTTTACCCCTCGAACAGAACGATATAATTTCGAATTCAGACAGAGAATAACTTTGATCCGGATTCCGTAGTACAGGGGAGGGAGTGTTCCATTTCCATTCAGGCAAAAGAATGACGCCGGTTCATTTGGCCCCGGCTCTCTCCGGTGCCCGGTCGCGAACTTCAGCAACGCTGGAACTTTCCATGTTAATCTCTTACTCGCACCCCAAAGGGCCTGTTCCCTGGCATAGAATAACATAAAACTTTTCGTTTCTCGCGCTCCCTTCCGGACACCACCGGTCCCGCCCTTCTCCTCGGTGACGTCGCTCAAGACTTCTACTTTTAAATCATTCAGCCCAATGCCCGTTACATTATTCAACCGCTAAGACCAGGGCGACGCGGATTTCTCGATGGATCCTAGCTCCTCGCGTTCGCTGATGTTATCGCGAGCCCAGAACCGCAAGAATTATTGGGAACGAATGCCCACTAGGATCCAACACATGGATTCTAATCAGCTGGCTAAACCTTTCACTCTTAATATCAACGTCTTGAAAATAAGCCTGTTAGGTGACACTTCAAAGGATACTTACGTAAGATACGAAATGTTGAACAATTTATTTATTAGAAAAGAAAAGCACGCGACATATATTTAATTTAACAAGCACTTAATAAACATTTAGTTCTTAAATCGTAATTCCGTTATTTCGTAAACCGTATTCGTATTTTATTGATCTCGACGTATTCCAGTTTAGAGAAAAAAGTGACGCCGCCGCGTGAACGCATCCTTTGATATATTTTGCAACGAATTTTCTGGAACACGTTCAGTGTTTGTTTACTGATTAAGCACAACGTTTACGTGCAAACACACGATTCACACGTATAAATATAATCGAACATATACGAAATCTCTTGCTCCTCCACTTATATCGTGTAGATCAACCGTTGTCAATTGGACAACCAAATGTACTGCTAATTACATCGTGTTTGGGCTCAGTTTAATCATAAAATTATCATACACATGTTGGCAAGTGGATCATAAACAAAAAAAAGGTTTGGCTTACTCGCTGCACTAATCTATGTTTGATGTCAGCGGCAAGAGAGCAGGATCTCTAACGTGAACTCATCGGAAAATAAAATTCTGTGTAGTATTCGTTGAGGCTTTTTCACTTCCGTGTTTTGAAATTTTTCCGCGGCCGAATTACGGTTTCCGCCCCCGCTCGGCAGTTCATTTGATAGTTGGCGTCCGTCAGGTGGGAACGGGCAACGAGTATCGCTTGCAAACCGCGCGCAAAAGGCCGACGCAACCGATCCGGCATTTAATTATCGCTTCGCGTTTGACGAGCGCACGACTAATGGCTGTCAGGGATCAGGAGAATTTTCATCTCGTAGAATGCAACATCGCATAATGAACGGGGCGCGAGCCGCGAGAGCCCGAGGCCGATCGACGCCGGCAACGCGATTCAATCGAGACGAGAGAGGATCCATCGCGTTTTAAACAACTTTTCAACCCATTGGGTCACGTTGCTCGTAAACTCATCCTTTCGATTATTGTGTATACAGCGATTGTTTTCCTTTATGAGAACTCGATTGGCCAAGTCGCGACGAAGAACTGAGACAGATAATATCACGATCCGAGATCGTACCCGTACGATTTCAAGTTTCTGATTAAGCTTCACCCAGTTAGCCGAGTCCGATAACTAGAAAGTTATTCTGTAATATACCACCTGTCAATTACCGTCTCAGACTCATGAGATTTATTATGCTTGCGTAATCACGTACGAAACAATTGCGATCAAACTGGAATCGCGTTAAGGTGAGATCTCCTTTGCGCGTCTCGACGCAGCGATGCTCTTTCGCTTTTCTTCGCAAGTGAAAAACAAGGAAAGACATACCAAATCGCATCATAGAAACGCTAACTAATGCGCCCAGAGGCACAGCAGACAGCTACGAAGAATGGAGTGCGGATAACAAAACGTTGCGTCCAGATGCGTAAAGGAGATCCCACTTTAAATGTTGAGTATCGTTGCTAGAGAAGAGCGTCTTGCAAAACTGTTTAATTTGCATTTTGAAATGTGATTTGTAAATTCTACGATTGCTGATAAAAACGATTTAACCCTCAGACTAACGAGTAACATTCAAGTAACCATACCACGTTGTTCAGCTACCAACTCATTTTTATCTGGGATGAGGAATTTGACGCAATCGACATTTGACCAGCGAGATCGGAGAATACCTCACCGTGCGTCGGAGGGTTAATCGTGTTTCGCATCGACTGTATACAGAGAAGGAATCGATTATTTTATTAATCTTCACCCGCTGAAAAACTAATCTCGTGAGGGCTAGTTATTGATCTTAATGTTGATGGTGGTGTGAGTTTGAATAACTACACTTATGATTAAGGTTTACTTAATCTAAAGTACACTCGTTTAATATATTACAAAAATTATTTGGTATTTACAAGTCCGGAGTAGCAACTTAACGGATGATGTTCGTTTGGTGGTTGAGAAAGATCTGATGTTTCGGAGATGCTTTGAAGGTTGACTGGAGGGTATTTTTTGAGAAAAGGAGATGATTGGTGGAAAACAGTGTTTACGAAAGAGAAATTACAAGAGAGAGAGAGGGAAGGTTAAAGGCGATGCGAAGGCAAGGAAAAACCAGATGTGGAGGACTAGGGTTACAGCATGAATTGATTTATGATGGAGAAAGTCCTTAATAATGATGGTGGTGCGGGACAAATTGAAAGATTTGAGTTTAGGCACGATTCAGACATTAAAACGAAACGACGTTAAAGAAAAAATAAACTGCACGTGGAAAATGACTGTTGATCGGGTGTGTTAAACCCGGACAGACTGATATATCTCGATCATGGCGAAAGCGATCCGGCGATGGTCCCACGATCTATCTTTTGTCAGCTGGTTCGCGAACAGAGTAGTTCCTCCCTCATATTCAGCAACTCGTTTTAATCACGATACCAATTCCAATTCTATCTTGCGGATCAAGCCCTTCGGTGGAATGTGTCCCGGTGACACGTGATGAGGGTAATCCCGTAGGATATTCCACGTCCTATTTCAGCCGACCGCGAATGGTCTTATTCGGGGCTTGGAAGGTGACGCCAATACGGTGTGTATCCGAGAGTGGCTTTCCCGGGGCTGTTCGTAAGCAATAAACGCTGATACAGGCTGGAACGTGGCCGCTCGTGTTGGAGGCTCGCGTGTCGAGGGTGCCGTGCGATCATGCGATACCGTTTCTCGCCAGGGGTAACATTATTGAACATTACGTTTATAGATTTGTCGCAGCTTGCACTCGGCGTGCCGTTCGGGCTCAGCCGTTGCACCCTCGCGCAGACTTTTCTCCCTGTTCCTCGCACTCGTCAGGAAGTCATTACCCCTGGTTCGACGTCTCGCGGCCGTTCTTAGAGGATTACCGAGAACCTCGACAGCAAACGTGTAACTGAAATCCAGTCATGGTAACTGAAATCCAGCTACGGTGACCCGTTTGTCCAATGGAACCACTGGTTCCACTTCCATTTTCCTTTTCCAACTGTAAAGTCGAATTTTATTACACGGAGCCTCTTATTGAATAAAATTGAAAGATTGTTTTTAATTTAAAAATTTGCAGAACACACTGCGGAGTAACGTGCTACCGCGTGCGTGCTGCACGGCTATTTACCGGGCACCGTCAATTACCGGCTATTAAGAGGCAAGTGTTAGAAACGGTGAGTCGATTTGACTGCGACATGGCCTGGCGACTATCGTCGACCAACCACGGCTGCGGTTTCTTTCCTTTTCGATTAAACGAGTTAGTAAAAGAGAAACATAACGTGTTCTTTCAGCCAGGATCTACGAGTTTGTTGAAATTACTCTGCTGATCGCGGGAAATTCTTACAGCTTTTACTGTTCAGTCTTTCGAGCGCAACCTGTGTCCTTTGGGAATTGTTTCGCTAAAGTCTTGCAAGTTTTGCAGATGACTTCATCGAAAGCTGGAAAACATTTCAGCAAGCTTCATAAGTGGATATTGTACATCACAGGAGCTTCTTATTTTTGCGGAACTTTGCCATATTAAATCGAATGTATTGGTTGCACGAGTCAATATATCGAAGAACTAAAAATTTGAAACGTTGCGAGAAATCCGGGTTGAAATCGGAGAAGCGGGGGCGGAACAAGCATGCGGACGGCTGTCACAATTTCCGGATTTCAATATTGACGAGCGGCGGGGCTCGCGTGTTATCCAATGTGTAAACTTTCGTGCTGTATTTTAATTTCGCGACGCTCAATATGCCGTCGCCGTCGTAGCCGTCGACGGGCGTCGTCATCCACGGGCGCTCGCGTCGCGGAAAGTTTGCAATAACAGTTTAATCCCCGATGATGAGAGACTGGAGGCCTCTTACCTCTTACCCTTTACCCCTTTCAGCCGAGTGCACTTCAATCAAGCCGTGTGTTTGATTTAGAGCTATCCAAGATGCACCCGATAATAATCGATAAATCCCCAGCCCCGCGTCGCGGCTTAAAATCTTACCGCGTTTCGAACGTCTCTGCCGCAACCACAGGATTAATATAATTGGCGAAATCGGTCGGAACCAATCACAGAAAAACCTCCAAATCCTGGCCTGAAGTCAAAACTTATTTATCGTAAAGTTACAAAATTGATTATACTTGTTTTATGAGTTTAGCGCGTCTCATAAATATACCGAGCTCATTGAAGTGAAATAATCTGATGTTTTGAATCTCGCAGTATTGTTACTTTTCATTACAGAAAAGGATTACAAAGTTACATATGAAAAAGATAATATTGTGAACTAAATTAAGTTCTTTAAGTAAAGGTACCATAAAACTGCTGTTTATAATTATTGTTTCACGAATGTAACAAACGTACCTATCTACTTTTAATGGATATGTGTGAGCAACAAAATGTAATACTCTGTTACATTTCCCCCTTTACGAATTATTTATTTTTATCATTTTCTCATCCATACTGTTCCAAGTTTCAGTAATCGTATCTTTATTATAATTCCGACATATTTCATACGTCTGAGTTTTTTAAAAATATTTTATGAACTAGGACGTCCCGTACATTTTTATCGGATTAATATCGAGAGAATATGCGGGTCATGTTAAAAGAGAAATATTGTTATTGGAACCCAACGTAAGCTATGCACTGATTTATGCACGCGTGCATAATAATGCATTATCTTCCATAACAATTGAATTTTCAATATTATTGACGGTCCAAACGGGGTTTCAAATAATCGTCCAGCATGTCACGTCGGCATAACGAATGTTGCTCATTCTTTGCAAAATAACATTGCAGTAGTGCTTTTGTCAAAAGTTGAAAAGCTCGTAATCTTTATTAATATTAACGATCTGTAATAAATACAAATTCAATATCCAATAAATAAAATATTCTGTTGTCTCTTTCGAGATGTTCTATTCTAGCATATTCTAATAATATGCAACAAGCTGAAGATATTGTTCGATGCACAGTCTCAACAATTCCGTAATAGTCGAAGAATCGGAAACATAAATCCGTAAAATGAATACACTGATCCAATTCCGTGAATAAACCCGTAAAGTTTAAGCAGGTTGTGATAATCGTGATTACTTAATACAGCAAAGTAATCATTTTAATTTTTAGACGGTCAATCCTCTTAGTGCCAGACTTAATACCGTTCCGCGTGGGATAATGGAAAGCGTTCATTTAAAATTAACAATCGCAACCGCATTAATACATTTCATTTGCGAGAGAGCCTGCCTCGAAAAGACTACAACTGTCTCTCAGATTGAAACACGCGTATTAATCGAGCAAAAATGCCTGAGCACTTACCAATACAAAACCAGGATCTAACCACGAAATCATCAAAATGCCGCTGTGCAGGGTAATTTTTTCCCCTGTTTGCTCGTCTGAGTAGAAAATAGTGTTCCCTGAAAATTCCTTTCGAGGACAGTAATCGAACGATCAATCGAATCCTCCACGCTTCGTCGTCCTCTCTGGTTTCGAACGGCGATAGTCTTTATTCAGTTTCCAGAAGAGTCCACTCTGGACCCCGAGTGGAAAAAGGCGGCGCGGCAAAAGTGGCATCGGCGACGACGACGACGATGGAGGGACAGGCGGTGGAGAGGGTTCTGCAAGGTTGGAGAGAGATGTGGGGAGCTAGCCGGATAGGTAAGCTTCGGATTCCCGTTTCTGGGAACCCGTGAAATCTCGCAGTTTACTCCGGGCTCGAGCGGAGACAGTTCGCGGCGCGATAAAACCTGCTCCTTCACCCTTCGACGCAACCACCGGCTAATGGAAGGTGTCGATAGGGCTCGCGGGGGTCGAAGTTTACATAGGAGGGTGGTCTGGAAAGGGGAAAGGGCGAGGGAGAGACTTAGAACGGTGAAAAGAGAAAGAGTCAGAAGAGACGTGGAAGGGCGACTGCAATCTCGACGCGGCAGGATGACTACCCGCAGCCATGCTGGATTTCATTTTCAGTTCTGACGGAGCTCGATCGGGCTGCCGTATTCTTCAGAGTCTCCTCAAAGTCGTAGACAATACTTTCAATTCGAAAGAAATTTGCATTCGAAAACATTTAAAAATCGGTTTCGACAAAAGGATATCTAACAGTCCGTAATACTTCACTGAACGGATTATGCATGTGTCAGAGTCCTCGTTGTGCTGTTCAGAGTCATGTATCCGATCGACGATGTTTCGACAGGCCTGGAAATCGGGAAAGCAACGTTGGTTCTCGGGAATCGGTCTCGAATTTGCCAAGAATCTCTAGCTGCGCTTACCCTAACGGGGGCCCCTCTGTTTACGTATGCAAATGAGTGCGGATCAATGCCGTTAATTAGGATTCTCGATCCTGCTCCCTTCGCCCTTCATTCTTCTCCTTCCAAGGACGACCGACCAACTGTCTGTCTGTCTGTTTCCCCTCTTCCGAGGTTCGCATACCTCGAGTCCGCCACCTATCGCTCTCGGCCCCCAGCTCTCGCTTCTATCTCAATTTAGCGGCCCGTAGCTATCTTATACGCCTACGATAAGCTTGTAATGCGGTGCATGCACCGGTCTCGCACGGCCGAACGACCATAATCGTAAGTGATGGTGTATAATCATACGTGCCAACCTCTCCTCTTCTCCTCCCGCATTCTTCCCCACCCACCAGAGCCTTTCTCCTCTCCTCTTTCTCCATTTATCCTTCTCCTTCTCCTCCTACTCAAGAGAGAAACGGAGAGAGAGAGAGAGAGAGAGAGAAAGAGAGAGGGAGGGAGAGATAAAGAAAGAAGATTGTCTTCTTTTTCGCGCCGCTTTTGCTTCCACTTCCTTCTGGATTCCTACGGGTCCAGCGATCACCTTCCTCGCCCCTGTTGTTCTTCACAGTTCCTGGAAATTTGTTGAGACACCTCGCAACTTTCTTTAACCTTCCTCCATCTACTTCAAAGCGTTCCCATCTTCGTTGTCTTCTTCTTTGGGCTCGCACGCCCTCCTCCCCGCGCGTATCGATTTACTTTCTAGCCTTTTTAAGTTTACTCGGGAATCCTCGGATCGCTCAGCCTCCCCTCGTCCCCTCTAATTTCTCCGATATTTGTCTTTCAACTTTTCCCGCCTGCGCGCCCCTCCATGTCCCTCTTTTTACTCAGGTGCCGAGCCCTTTGCTCCCTTTGCCTTCCTAAAGTCCTCTGTGCACTCGGTACTCTGTTTTTCTCCGTGGCCCTTTGCTATCGCGCAAGCTCTGCCAAGCTACATTGTTCCCTTTTTTACGTCCCTCGCTCCAGAGATGTTTATAATTAGCGGATCTGTCGTAAGCAAAAGATTTTACCGATTATCTTTGAAACATATACGCCTGATTCTATTTTCAACGAATCAACGAGGAAATCAAATCTTCCACTTTCTCGAACGAAGTGTCCTGGTTCATCACCGAATGCCAAGAAACGCTGACATTTTGGTCAGTAATTAAAATAAAAGACAGTCCAGTTCTTCGAATCTATTTAGTGCTGTTGATTCATTCTTCGTAAATTTCTGCCCCTTACGCTCTTCCTCATCCCTTTCCCTCTACAACCGTGAAGAATCCCAAATAGCAACATTGTTCTCTTCTTGCGACCACTAACCCGAGATACAATTTTAACTACCGCAGATGACGATGACCATCAAGCTGGAAGGTCCTCACTGTCAGCTCGATTGAACGTCTGCGTCGTGAAATCATTTGTGCAATTTGCTCAATGCAATTCGCTGTACGAAATTGATATGTATACTGTCAGTGATTGATTTACTCTCGTCCGTATTCCAACGCAACAGTTAGCGTATCCAAGGCTGCAAGAACGTCTCCGTGTGCTCGGCGCAATTTTTCGATGTTTGCATTCGGAATGACTCTAATCTAGACCGGCGTCCATCAGTCTCGACTGTTTTCTCTAACGCCGCTCGCGTGTCGCGTGAATAGTCTCTCGGTAGGTCTACTCACCTTCAAACAAAGACATTATACCCAGCCGACACGATTACCGTCATTAGCCAGTGGACATCCTGTTGCGCGTCTGCCGATATAATTTCCGCGACACCCTCCACCACGAACGAAGACATCAGCCTGTCGTGCTTTCGTAATACCCGGCTAGATTGTCGGTAGACGAAGCCTCCAGTCCTGCGGCTATCATTCCGAGAGATTACGAAATCACAGCGTCCCCAGCATACATCATTATAGCGTTACGATTATTTTAAATATCGTCTTCTCGACCGAGCCCTGCGTGTCGAAAGAAATTCTCTTATCCGTCCATCTCATCCTCTTCCACAACTATTTAGCGACGTTTCCCAGGGTGAAAACATTTTCATTTTTTACATGTTGTAAAACTAGATCATGTATTCCTTAAATCATAATTTGGCATTTATGAGGAGTAACCCTTGGATATGTAAGCTCAACACGTCTTTATTCGTTCTTTGCTGATTTGGAACTGTCAGCAACATTTATTTAAAACAAAACCAAAACATCACACAAACTTGTTAACAATACACGTATTATACAAATCGATAAAAATATATATATCGTATAAATCAATAAAAATATATATAACGGTCAAACACAAATATTCAACATTCTTACAGATAGGATTTACACTTGACTTACTATTGAAAATACACGTGAACACGTGTAATTAATATATCCGTGCAGAAGTCCGGTTACTATTTAATACACGGATACGCGTGTACTGAAGTATATCACGTATATCTAACTGTGAACTTGAATATACGGATACATGCGTATTATCCGTGTATTTTGATACACGTGTGCCCGTGTATTCAAGTACACGGATACACGGATAGTACATAGAAATATACAAGAGTTAACACGAGAGGTTTCGAAAATTAACAAACATCATAATTTCTGTTAATAAACCTTAATCAATTAACTGTTTATTGTGATGAAGGAAAACCAAAATGTTTACATCGACACGCGTGTACCCTTATACACAGATAATACACGTGGAATGAACATAACGGATACACGTGTAGCTCGATACACGTGCCCCGTGTAGTATCTGTGTATTTCGATACACGTGTACACGTTTACTTCAGTACACGTGTATCCGTGTATGAAGAAGTACATGGATTAAAATACGGATATATATTAGTACACGTGAACACGTGAATACGTGTATCCTCAATACACGTCCAAAACCGTGGTCTCTAATTTACACGTACAACACAGTACTTGAAGTAGTATAAGACTTTCAAAAGCGCAATGAGTCATGAATTAATTATTCCCACTTGTTCCTCAAGGATAGAGGAACAAATTGCAGAATGGTGTCTTTATTGAATAATTACTGGACGAGAGCGTGGCCACGCAAAACGTTTGGTCGGAAGTGGAAATCGTTCGAAACCGAACAACAGCGGGCCGGTGTTTTCGTAACCAAACACAATTAGGTATTCCCTTTATTGATATTTCGCGTGTACACGCCGTATTTGAACGTACTTACAATACCCATTGCTTTGGTTCTTCATAGTGAGCGCACCACCGGGGAGAATTATCGTTTCACCGGAAACCACCACCACCGTTCTAGCATCGTTGCCGCGGAGCGGCGGAGTTACCATCGAAATTAATGGGCGTGTAACATTGTCGAGGAAAAGTCCCTTCCATTGTGAGAGAACCGCGCCGCTAGATGAGTTTCAGTGGCAATGAAAATCATCGCGGCTGCCGGGGCTGGTAATTAAAAGGTAATGAGCTCACGGTTATGCAGATTGCGGCGAAGTTGACGCGCGCTGTGTACCTCCGGGTTATATTGCAAGGCCCTCGCTGCATTTATCGTGCCTCACCGCTATTGATCGGCGAGAAGTTGTGCTAAAGGATTACGCCCCCGGTTCTATTCTATTAGGTCATCCCGTAAGTGACATTTCTTATTGCCACGCTGCGAATCGCTATGCTAAATGTAAATGTAACAAACTATTTAACGGGGTCAACTAATACATTTCCCCTTTTATCCCTTTCGAAGATTGTTTATTAAATCGTCGAGAGTTGCACATCTGAGTCACAATAAGTTTCACGAGAGCAGCAGAATTATCATTAATAAAACACACTTTGAAAAGGGAAAATTCGTTCAACAAAGTTCAAAGTAGATTCTCTGTTACCGACGAGAACGAGCTCCGTGGGATATTCATGAATTTTTGCATCAGTTCCAAGGAACAGAAGTAGAGTAGAGAATTTCTTTTTCTAAATAATATAAAAACTTTCCAAACATTGTAATCAATTGAAGGAAGCACGATTTTCTGAGTATCGATGGCTGTCAGAAATACTTCGCAAATTGAAACGACCAGTTACTTACAGATAAGTATGCATTGGCTAGTTTCGAGACACCTTTTCCAGAAGAGGAGTCTTCCTATGACTGAGGGATGATAGAAGGAGGATAAGGGAGGATCCTCGCGAGTAGGGTGTCCTTTTTAATAAAACAGTCACACATCCGATTTATCGCTGACCGTGTCCATCCCGAAGATCACTGTTTCCCACTATCGACGGTCACGTATAGTCAGCGGGCTGCGTGCACGAGTGCGTGGGTGGTGGATCGTGATTTGTCGGCTACACGGCCGCATATTTACGGTTCGCTTGACCGGTCAGGGCTACCCGGGACATGGTCGCATGTATTTTCTGAATTTCACATTTCCCGAGGCGTTTCCAAAGGGATATCGAGTCCTCGTCCCCGGAGGAGGGTTACCGTACTCGAGCCGGCCGCCTAAGTCGATAAGGGCTTTGATATGCTAAGTCCGAATGATCCGACTGGTGGATGTGCGTGGTCCGACCACGCATCTACACAATTCGAGGCCGAAGACTCTGCCAAGTGTACCCGTGGCCGTGTCGGCCACGAAATTGTACGGCCTATCCTCTCGGCCAGGCCCTCCTCAACTCTTGTGATGAAAATCGAGACACTCCTGCCGACGTATCTCGTGCGAGCTGATCGAAAATGGCTGTCGAGGACCTCTGATCCTGCTCGATGGAGCTGCACACGATTTTTTTCTTTTTATTATAGAAAATCTCGTGTGAGATTTATTTCAACATTATTGCAATGCAGAATACAATACATACAATACAGAGAAAATAAAAATTTACAAAACAGAATAGGATACTGAAGATACATGAATATTATAATAAAGACAAAAGGTATAAACCAAACACTTATACTTTAAGGCCGCAGCTCTTAAGAAATGATAACATGTAATGACAGGCTTTGATATTCGGTTTGTTTATTAACATTGAGACATCCATTGGAAGCTGGAAGTTAATCGTACGGAGTTTATTAATTAATTTATTTTAGCTGCACACGATTGTGGTCGCTTTTTTGGAAAAGTGATTTCGTCCTGACAATAATAATCCTCGAAATACTGATTATTCCTCTTCTTTCCTTTGAACCTCAACCGAGAAGATGAAGGCTGAACCCGATCGTGGATGAACTCCGTCGAAAAATTAAAAATCAACTCTAATCGAGTCGCTGGGTCAGAAACGACCAACCGGGGAAGCAAGTCGGTGTTTCGAGTTCAATCGATGTTGTCGTTCGGTTGGTTAGGAAGACGTTTTGAATAATTCACGGCTCACCCCTGCAATCTATTTCTCACCGAAGGGAGCCAGCGCTGTTTATTTCTGATTACGCCGACGAAAGAGGGCTGCTCGATGAATGACGCTTGTCAGGCACGACGAACACTTCAACAAACCCATTCGGTAATTCTTTATAAAAGCAGCTTCGTAATTGCTGTAATTGCAAAATCTGAAACCTGGTATTCCTATCAAAAAATGTTCCTGTCATGTTCATGTGATAAAACGTTCCTTGTTTCGAGGGTTCTTCTAGCGACGGAAGTATGAATTGACTTTTGCCAAAAACCAGTAATAACATGGAAAATGTATTTTGACTCTATTAGAAAACTTTAAATAGTGCAGGATGTGCCAAGTTTTTGTCACAGAGTGCAGTAACAAATTAATCTTAGTACACTCTCCAGAGCGCAATTATTTTTCAACAGGCTCAGAGGGCCAAAGCAAACAAATGTATTTAATTAGTAACTGGACATTGGATATTTACCCTTATATTTTTTTTAAATTTTTGAATTTTAAAATTTCAAGATTACCCTTACACCACAACTGGACTGGATATTTAAATTAGTAACTGGACAAACTCCGGTGTCGGCCGCCGATAACATTATTCGGAAATCCGTGGCAGAGGGTTCTCGATGATCCTCGTCGGCCGCATTCCGCCCACAAAATTCCCACAAGTTTGCTACCGTGCAGGTGTAGCAGAAGAGGAGGATGAGGACTATGCGAGCCACGAGTCGGTCCTCGTTCGCACATCATCTTTATTTATTCGCGCGCAACCTCGTATTATACGCGCGTCGTGTAGATGTATCACTCGAAACTTTTAACACGTCGTGTCTTATCGAGCCGGGTCCCCCGACGAGCGTTAATACAACCCGATGCCGCTAAATATGGTTCAGTGAGTTCTTCATGCTCGAATGGTTCGGGACCTGCTCCTAACGCGAGTCCCAAGAGAGAGAGAGAGAAGATAGCCGTTCCCTCGCTACTGGTCCTCGGTACCTGGGGCCCGAACGACGACGACAAGTGCTGGTACCTCTTCGCGTGCGTGGATTGTGTTCCCCGGGTTTCCTATACGTCCGTTCTGGACGTCGCAACATCGCGCGCGACGTGTCACGGCCACGGAACACAGCCGATTCCGCGTGTTTCCGCGGCGATCCTCTACTCT
The DNA here is from genome assembly GCA_916610235.2 of Lasioglossum morio. Classification (NCBI taxonomy): domain Eukaryota; kingdom Metazoa; phylum Arthropoda; class Insecta; order Hymenoptera; family Halictidae; genus Lasioglossum; species Lasioglossum morio. Next base: position 17,814,798 of record OU744323.1, on the reverse strand, counting down.
CGGGGCTGTTCCCTTGCACCGTACGCGACAGGAACACCTTTTATTTGCGTATACATGTGTTACAATGTTCCCGCCGCCACAGCTGCGACACGCTCTCAGAAATTGAAAAGCGTGAACGAACCGGATAGGATACTGACTGATCGGGAACGAAGGGTTTAACGACCGAAACCGATCTTCTTGATCTATCCTCCGATTTTCTAGCTCCTCCGTCATCCACACCCGAAAATTGTAATAACATTTTCTAGGTCCTCACCACCCTGCACTTTGCTTTTCAGCGCACTGGTTCGATCAAATACTACTACTTAAGCAATTTTGCAAATTGCATGGAATCAACATGTGTCTTGAAGTTTTAATATGTTTAAAATAGTTTATTCACTTAGCAAGTATGTGGTCTTTTGTACTTAAAACATTTTGAATTATTAGTTATTATGTTGAACATAATGTATACTAATTTAATCATTTTTACAGACGCAATTATACGAAAAATCTTTTTTCTTGAAAACGGTCTAAATATTTGACCGAAACGTTGAAAATTTTTGTGTTAATTTGCAAAATTTGCTTAAGTAGTAGTATTTGATTGAACCAGTGCGCTGAAAACACGAATATATGTTATTATCGATTTGTCGGTCGAGATCATGGAAAGAGTTATTAATGTAATCAGCTTCAATCTCCATTTCTCCTACTTTTAGCCCTGCGTCGGCAATATAGACCGCTGAGTTCCAGGCCATTCTTAATTTGCAATTTGATTAAAATAGCACTTGTCTGCCGAATTAGAGACTGCAATAAGTATTTCGTAATTTTTTCAGATTTTACAAAAGCCCGAAACAAGAAGAAATCAGAGCCTCGAAATAGACGTCTCAACTGAGAGTATAAAAACAATTAGTGTATAAAAAATTTGAGTATAAAAATTGCTCGAACAAACAGAAAATCGAGAATTGAATATTTGGAAACCGTTGTTGCGTATACGACTGATTCTGAACTTAAAGAGTTTAAGAGAGCTGCTTATTGGGATTGAGAAGAATTTGCGCGTGCCGAGATCGCCGGGCTTTTTGCGAGAAGGTTGACGGGGAACGAAGAGGGTCATCGTGCGTCACATACTGATAAAAGAGGAAGACGAATGGCCGGGTAGAGTGGCTAGACCCCAAATCTGTTCGGGATTTGGCAGGACCAGAACTTAAAACGAGGCTCACGTTCCCTATTGGTAAAGGACGATGGGCACACTTCTCTGGCAGTCGCCTAGAGCGGTCAGAAATGTACTCACGTACGAATTCCTTTTCTCTTTCCCACTGGGGATTGCCCAGCTACTTTTGATTCGGCCGATATTCCTGCGCTTATTGATTGATCGGCCCGTCAAATTGCCTTCGAGCGTTTGGTAGAGACGTGCTCCCGCCATCTTTGCACCTTGCTATACTAACAATAAGTAAGTCGGTTCGACCTCGTAGTTCGCATAGGATAACTTCCTTTCTTATCACTTTACCCACCGGAAGCCTATTAATAGGATTTTCAATAATTGTGCTGTACCAAAAGAAAGCGTAGAAATTTTCATTCACATTGCAATCGTAAATGCAACTCTTAGATAATGTTATTAAGGGTGATTTGTTAGCTCACAATGAAGATTGCTGTTGCTGTTGATGGTTCCATTAAAGTGTTTAACCATGTACCATGATTTTTCAAAATTATGTAATAATCATCGGTCGGTAATGTGTTAATCCGCAAACAGACGTTCCTCCGGAAAAAATTACTCATGAAGAATGATTCAGATGTTTAAATTAATCAGGTGAACCTGTATGTTCGGATAATATAATAGTTACTTAGTTAAAGTGCTACATGAAATCGTCATAGAGTCGTAGAATAAATCGCGTTGTGTACCGAATGTATCGCAAGTATCGTGGACACGCGTTTTTTCGATCTCGTCGGCGGTTCGCGCGTCGAGAATCAATTGGCAGCGTGCTTTGCGCGAATCAAAAAAAAAAAAAAGAAAAAAACGGGGGTGAAAGAAGTAACTGGAGAATCGGGAAGTAGCGTCTGTTTGAACGGTATTTAAACGGGGACGCTGCGAGCGATCCATCAAACGATCCGACGGCTTAAGAGCAGATCGACGCGCAGATTTATAACGCCGCGACTCGAAACGCTCCCCGATAAATTCTCTCCAGTGTTCGTTCGATCGCGAGATATCGTCGCGTAAATCCGGGGCTACGGCCCCGCGAACTATGAAGAACCATCGCGTCGCGAGAAAATAATACCGCGGCTAATGGAGCCCGTACGAATTATAATTATGACGCGTTTGGCCGTCTATACGAAGACTGTGAATAACAATTTACGAGCCACGGCGCCGCGCCGCGCCGTTTAACGAGTTCGAAGCCTGTTACGGAGCGCGTCAGTTCGCGTAGTGGCCGGATGTAGAGACTCGATAATTAAAACAACTTACAAATCACGCCTAATCACCTCAGCAATTCCCGCTTCTTTCGCCGATACAGGTTGTTATGGGAGACACCTCTAATTCCCTGAAAATAAAACAATTTATAGGGACGATTTTTTCCCGAGAAACTGGACGCTTCTATTTTATTCTGAAACATTGATGCGTAGCCATTCATCACAGTTCTTGATCTTCGATTTTGAACGAACTGTTACTTTACTGGTTAATGGACTGACCAGTGTTAAAACGAATAACTCATGTTAGAACCGGAAAATGAAGCAATCTTTGGGAATTCGATTTACATTGAATCGTCGGGGGTATATTTTCAAAATGTTATTTCTCATGCAAAATCACTCTATTATTTCAACCAATTGTATCACAGTCTCAATCCACAAAATCGTAAAAATTGAGAAAAATTGTGCAGATCTCAACACGTGTTTAGTATTCGCAAATAGTACGAGCTAGACCTTCTAAAGCGTATGAAGTCTCAAGAAATGTAGAAACTCGTGCGAAGACATTAACGGAGTTTGGAATTTCCGTGAATATTAGGAAAACCGATACGAAGTGTTTTGCTTGTGTGCAGCAACGCGTGTATCGGTCAGAGGCAATATTCCCTTGAAAGGGAACCACTATCGAGAATCGCCCTACAGGAAAGGACTAGGTCGGCCCTGCTCCGTCACTGTAGGACTATCTATCGGTCCAGTGAGGCATGCATACCCCAGACTACAGAGAAAGATCACGGCCACCCCACATAATGGACTGCGGCTCGTAATGCACCCGGATCCCTTTTCATTATTTTATGGTAATAATGCGTCTCTCGACCACCTCCCCTTCCTTGCAGTGGACGCCATTTCCATCTCTGAGTCGAGCAGGAATAGCTGGCTGATTTCTTTTCCTTCGACCGATGAAACCACTCCATATTTAAGACGAGTAATGAACTTCTCGATAAAACAGAAAATCGTTTGTCTCGTATTCGAGAGGAAACAGTGACTGGTGCCTATTTTATTATGGACGTGGCCATGCGTGGTTTGACCACGAGAAACGAGATAACGGTATCTAAGAATTTTGAACAACAGTTATTAGAAGTGTGTATCGAAAGAACGCGTGTATGTCTCTTTTCCGGCGTCTATTGTCAAGCCTGTAAAAGCCCTTGGTCGCAGTTGTTCCCGTTGTCCGAGCAGCTCGATCGAAATTTTACGATAGCTCGATTCCATTCGGCGTCGCGGCGGTAGTTATTTCATCGTAAATAGATTGCATGCGAGCCTGTAAAACGATATATTAACGCCGATCCATTGCAGTAAATCCACGACGATAACTCGACTTAACCTTAACGGCTGTTCCACCGAAGTGGCATCGTTCTTCCTGTCCCTTCGATGTTCGTTTACGACCTCACCGCCATTTTATTCGTCGGAAAACACTCGGGGCCGATAAAAAACTGGAGGCTACCGTAAATCGATGATCGCTAATTTTCTCTTGCGATATATTGCCCGGTGCGGAAAAAGCTTATTCTCGGGCCCCGTCTAACGGATAGAATTTTCGAACGTAAAAAGAACCAACCTCTAATCGCGCAACGGTATCTCATACTATAACGCGCCGAGGAACCTAATAAAACAACGATAATATTAGATCGTCCCAAAAGCTTTTTTCGGGATACGCCCGCCTGATGCTGTCAGACAACGACGCGATTAGCTTTTTTGCTAATGGTTTATCAATCCCCGGGCATTCGGTTGTTCAATAGCGCCGGTTGCTTCGGGTCGTTTAATTTCTATTTGCTGCCGAGCGAATCGCCGAGCAAAATAGCTTCCTTACGATTGAATTTATAAATAAATGTAAAACACATTTACTAAGTAATAGAGGGCTCGTTACTATCGCCAGACTATCTTTATCTCTATATATAAAAATGATGGTCTGACTTATTCACCTATCAACGCCCAGAATAAACCCTTGGACCTAGAAAGCTGAAATTTTGCACAGAGGTTTCCTTTATGATCTGTACAAAGGATAAGAAAGGATATTTCGAAATTCAATTTTCGAGGGCATTAAACAGTTTCCTGTGCGGGCGAAGCCGCGGGGAAAAGCTAGTGTGTCCTTAAATTGATGAAAAATTTTGTTGGACGTTGAAATAAATCTCCTTCCTTTCGCTTTGGTCCCACGACATCACCAGCCAGACTGCCCTGATAAAACACCCTTTCGAAACATGTTTCATAAAACATAGTTGCAACATTTAAAACAAAGAATGTGTGAGAGAGAGAACGCTATAGATCTCGGCTAATGCTTTCTCTCTCACTCTTTGTACCCCATGCCGACATTGTGGTCTTCAACTCAGAAGTCTATCTCTATATGTCTATAGTCGTAACATAACCATGTATTTCTAACCTTTTCGTTTGATCCTACTACCGAGCATTTTATTCGTTGCGATATATTCCAAAATGTTCGCTATCATTCTAAAGATCATTGGTTGTCCCCAATCGGTGGACCGGGGTTCGAATCCCGTCGGGGTAAGAAATGATTTTTCTCCGTTCATTCTCAGTTTAAATTTTCGCGCCCGACTTTCCACTTCTGTTGCATCGACACGTCACATATCCGTCCCGTTAGAAAATTCTTACCCTCAGCAAAGAAGTTTCACTTCAAAATATATAACTATTTGTAGTTAGTGGTTCAAATAAATTGATATGCGAAAAGTGGACGAAAAGAGCACTGATGCCCGGCCATACAAAACAGGGTCCGAATCCAAGATATCTCGTTCGCCGTGGGCGACCCGCGAGAAATGATATCACGTACGTCAAACAATCGCCGAGTCCGTAGCTCGAGGACGAAACGGCGCGTCGGTTATCTTCGTTTTTGACGGTGTCTCCGACGCGGCGCGACGGCCGAATCTTTATCCGCCGGGTCATCCTCGATCCCGTGGTTTTAGTGCGCTGTAAAGCCTCCGTTCCCGCGACATGCTTTATATCTGCGACGCAACCGTATTTCAAACGCGGATAGTCTGCCATTCCCTCCACCAGCTGGACGATGCATCTCCTCGCGACTCTATCCGCTCCTTTTTTTCCCTTGGAAACCGCTCGCGGCTAGCTCTAGAACGCGTCAAATGCTTTACGGCCGTGCGCACGAAGATGAACGGCAACCGAGAGGCAGCCGAGGTGCCAGTCTGATTGTCCCAGCGCCCCTTGGCCCTGCGAAAGTTTGCCACGAGACAGGAAGCGAGTCGCGGTTCCTGTCCACGAGCGGCGCGAATCCTGCCGCGGTATAAAATCAGCCGGCCACGTTCCTGGATTCATAATTCCTGAAAACTTCATAACTTCCGAGAACCGAGCGGAGGAAGACGGTAAACGTCAGCGCGCGAACTTGCCGCCATTAATATTGGGTCGACGCTCGTTTATACGCGCCACCGACGTATGTAGTCCCCTTACAGAGATAATAACGCGGACGACACGTCAGCCTCGCGATTAAATGTTCCCCGCGCTGTCGTATTTTTGGACGTGTCTCGAGAATTTCAACCATGCGCGATGCCAACCCGATCCTTGTCTCGGAACGATGTCTGTATTTCATTTCGGATCACCTCGTGACCGTGATTCGATTTATGCTCGTGATGAACATTTGCGTAACGCCTCGTCTCTACCGCCTTCACATTACGATCGACGTCTTAAGGCACGTGTCCATCTCAGAGTAAAACTATCGCGAGTTACTCTTTACAGTCAAATTCATCAGTGTACACGGTATTGAGAGCGCTAGCAGAGAGCTGCACCGAAAACTTTGGGAGAGCAAACTGTAAGTTGAAACTCGTAAATGGACACGTCCGATTTTTCCCTCGGCGAGTAACTATCAGCTAGACAAACGCCAATCGTACAGCTAAGACTCTTCATATACATACTGTATACATATTAGAGATCCCTATTTCACGTGTATCTAAATACACGTGTACACGTGTATTTCACGTACACGTACTCCAGTACGTGTCATTTTAAGTTCACGGATTGAACTATTGCACGTATACATAAATACACGTGTACTATTTCACATATATTTAAATACATGGATATTAACGTGTTTAAATTTGTTTTAATTTTAAGGATACAGTTACCAATTTTCGAAAGCAAAATAGGGGTATACATAAATTAATATCAATGATCGAAAAATTATACGAATTAAAATAAGAATCCATTACATACACGTCCATTGAATACACGTGTATTCAAATATACATACGCGTAATAGTACACGTGTACCCGTGTAGTTAAAAGGACACGTACTGAGTTACGTGTATTTCAATACACGTGTGTTATTAACACACGTACAAACCCACGATATCTAATACATATACAGTCCAAAGTATGAACTGAAACAGTAGTTAGAGAATCCTCAATTTAAAAATATTTATAATCGGCGATTAGAGAGACATTCGGTTGTTTGTAATCTCGTGCTCGTTGACAATCGTACTAAGCCAGCGACAATAATCTGCAACACCACAGCTGCGATTAGGGTGTTGCAGGGTCCAAGGCGACGCAAGGGTCAAAGACGTTTCCTTTTTCCAGGCCCCTGGAAATCGAGCAGTCGCACGTGCCCGAGACGCCGCGTCGGTGCTCTCGGCTCCTCGCTGCTACAGGATAAAGAGAAAGTATTACCTCGCTGGTGGCGTCCCGACGACCGGGATTAATCCCGAAATTTAATTAACAAAACCGTAAGCGCTCTTCCTGCCGCTCCGACGTCCCTGTCGGCTCCGGCTTTACGCCCCCGTTCGCCGGAAGTAAAAATAAGATTTGTCGCACCGTCGATCCTGCCGGACGCCGAGACTGTCTGGCTGCGAGGAACACTCGGATCGAAATTAGCAAAATATTTGTCCGCAAGATTTCTTCACGGTTCGGAAAGACGACAACAAAACCACTAAAAGATTCGTGCAAAATTATAAGACAATAATCAATTTTTGGCTCTGCAATTGTACACGATATATTTGATATCAATCAGACATTTCGTATGCAGCAATCTAGATTATTTACGATGATACTTGAATGTACACTGCCTACGTCATATGTACGTTCAGATTTAATAGTAAATATTCATGTTTGGTGCGATTCGTTTGTCGCAAGTGCTCGTCCTCGAAGTCCCTGCCTATGCAAGATGGCCACGCCATAAATTCGGTTAACCGGCCGCAGGTGATCGGTGACTTACTTTACGATTGCCACAATAAAATCTTCGGGAGGCTGTCAGAGATGCAGCTCGCGTTGGTAGGCGTCCCGGCATGGCATGGCATTCCGAATCCCTTGTCTTCGCGATGCCAACCACCGAGAGACGCTTCTTTTATCGTTGTTCGGCCTCGTTCCCATCGATATTCACGATCCCGCGGGCCGCGTGCATAAAGCGCCCGCGATGAAAGCAAAGTCTGTGATTTGTATGACGACAACTTTGACTCGACCCTCGAAGTGGGCTGGTGAAATACGGTATCGTGAAACGACCACGGTCTATTCCGAACTAAACGCGTTTATAGCTGACTTTACGGTCTGATATATTTACACGTGTGTCGGTAGGCTACTTGTTGTGCCAGAGGAAAAATTAGGTGGCTAGTCAGAGCCATTAAATCGCTGAACACGTGCCCACTATACCACAGTGAGTCATACGGTGCTATCGGGAACAGAGATGCTTAACCCTTCAATGGCACTCTGTTCTTCAAGTCACAATGGCAGCTTCATAAACATTCTGTCAACTTTTGCTAAAATGCTTATTGTCCAGGCTCATCAATTCAAACGTCCAGTAAAACTTAATACTAGGACTTCGATTAATTCAATAATAAATTATCATATATAAATTACGTCCATAAAATGAATCCAGATGTTTTTGCTGGATATTATTACATAGCTTACTTTTCTTGTTTATTTGTACACGTGTAGACCCCAACAAAGTTTGGCTTACTTAACACTTTACCGACCGGAAGCCTATTAATAGGATTTTCAATAATTCTGCTGTACCAAAAAAAAGCATAGAAATTTTCTTTGACATTGCAATCTTAAATGAAACTATTAGACGACGTTATTGAGGGTGACTTAGTTAGTTCATACTAAATGCTAAAGGAAAATTTAGCCATGTACCATATATTTTTCATAAGTATGCAATAATCACCGGTCGGTAATGTGTTAATATATTATAATAAAAATTGATTTTCAAGTTCGATAAAAAGATAGCACCATACATGACTGGTAGCCAAAGTATTACCTTCACTATGCGACATTTGCTTCGATCAACCGCGACTTCCGGCGGCCATCTTGGATCGGTCTAACGCAAGGATCGCTGGCAAATGAGTGGAACGAGCAGCGATCTCATAGGTGCGAGATCTGTAACGAAGAATAATTGAAATGCGATCGGGAAAGCACACGACCGAGGGAATCCCCGACGTATATCTTCGCTCGGACACGCCTCCTAACGATTTTTCGATACCGGCAGACGACGCGTTTTTATTCGTTCTCCCTCGTCTGCGCCCCATGCCCACGATAGAAATGTTCAAACGATGCAGACAATCTGCCGGATAACGCATAACTGCCCTCAGGAAAATAGCCCGATGAACTTTACGCCTGGCCGGCAATACCGCGCCAGGTAACCGGAAATTTATGAAAACGTTTATGAAGTCCTACCCCGTTGGTGGAAGGGCGCAGAAAAAGGGGGAAGTAATACTCCGACAACCTCTGTCGCATCAGTTTATTTCGTGTTCCGATCGTTTCGTCAGCGATTCGTTACTCGGAACTTCGAATCCCCTTTTCCACGACCGGCCATGCTTCGCGGTGGCCTTTTATTCGCAACGTCTGGTCTACTGGCTATTCGCACCGATGCACATTTTTCGACGACCATCAGACCGCGTGTCGTATAGAAGTTGATCGCAGCCCGTAGAATACGATTTCCTTCAATGACGTGCATTTTTACGTGGAGATAAAACGTCTTCGTTTATTCCGAACCCAGTCTTTCTCGATCGTTGCCGTTCCGTGAATTGACTGATGCTGTTTCGTTGAATGATTGTTGTGTTTGGTTGTCGAAATCAGGGATAGAATAGTATGTATGTATTAGATTATTTTGGTCCCATTACGGGTTACAAAGAGATTCCCTTTACAATTTTTACCATTTCCTTTCTATCTTAACTATCTTTATTCTATTTTGTTTCTCACTCATTCTCTCTCCTTCCTCTCTCCCTCACATTCTCTCTTTCATCCCTCCGTCTCCCCGTCCTCCCGTCCTCGTCTTCCTTTCTTTACCTATCCAGCTCCTCCATCCACCCCTCTCCTCTCCCGTCCGCCGCTAATATCTGCTTCACCCTCTCCTGTATCCCTGTATCTCTCCTTTGGTCTCCTCTGCATCTTTCCAGTACATGTTCCCATGTTTCTTCTTCATATCTACATCTCCTCCATAGCCTCTCTTCTTCTTCCTCCCAGTACCTTCCTCCTCTCATATCATTCCCCATCCTATACCTCGCTATTCTGCTCCATTTCTTTTCTTTCTTTACCTTTTCTAAATATTCTGCTGTTCCCTCAACCCTTATTTCTCTGAACCACTTGTTATATTTTGATTCCATCGTCATTTTCCTATTTTCCTCTTCCTCTATTCCTTTCTCCCTACTTTCTATCCTTTCAGGGATAATATAGTGAAGTGTGTTTGAAATTGGAGGCCTCTTGTTTGAAAGTTCTTGTTTCAAATTACTGGGATTGATATCAATAAATGTCTGGCGCACCAAGAATAGATCCAGCTCGGCTCCGCGAAGGGGTTACGAAGGAGAGGTATCATTTATTTATGTTCGACTGATACAAATAGAGCTACAGAGTCGAAAATTGCTGGTTCTGTGTGGTTGGGGTTCGTAGGATCTCCGGGGATTCTGGAGAAATAGAGGTTCTAGGTTCGATAGAGCTTCTGACCATCTTCCCATGATCCCCACCTCTTTCGACCCCTATTTCCGGTCACTCTTGCGCACCATTTACGATCTCAGCTGTTCGGAGCTCCTCCGAGGAAAACCTTGAGAATCGTGTCAGCCCTTCGGGAGTTAGCTCGAAGGCTTCGTTCGCCCTTCGCAGATAACCTTGACGGCCAGGTGGAGTCGCTAGTTCGCTAACCCCAAAACTTTTGTTCTTCAAACTTAACCCTGTGTCAGGTTTCCGGAATGAATGTTCGTAAACCAAACACACGTTCATTGTATTTATCATTATCCAAGATCTCGATACTTTGAGGATCTTGTTCCATTGTTTGATGAGCCTCGATTCTGTCTATCTTCTCATACTGCAAAGAAAAATTGCTTTTCTCTTGTCAATCCACTAAGAATCACATTAAATAAATTAAATGAGATATCTAACTTTCTCGATGGTAAGCATTCTTCATTGAAAGATGTGTTGCACTTATTTAGAACGCGGATCCTACCGCGTTGACAATTTTCGGAATGTTATCGTTCCCGTCTGAGATTTCGTGGTAATTCCGATGTCAGCTTGATTACGGAGAACTCGTCAAAAGGATTTAAATCGGAGGTCGCGTTGAATCAAGGAGCCTCGTGGACAAATCAGATCGACGTCGGCGTTATTCTCGGCCGACGTCGGCGTCGTTCTTCTCGGTTCCTTCCCTCCGTTTATGCGTCGACGAGGAGTAGGCTTGACATTAATAGTCTCGCGGCGGATAAGCCGTTTTTGAAATGACGTTCGAAGGGAATAATACATGGAGGGTCACTTCTCCGGCTCGTCTCCCGACCCCTGCGAACGGACGTCCCTTTTCAAATAACGCGTTTCAAGTCCTTTCCTTTTCGGCAAAGTGGAGGGTCCTTCACTGAGACTTCCACCCTTACAGAGTGTCTCGCACTGTACTGTAAATCTATTGAGAACCCTATACATATACCTATATCTCTGCACAGACGGATTCGATGTCGACTTGCATAACGATTGAGAAATGCGTGAAATAGTTAGTCAACGTTTTCTAAAAATTTAATGAGCGACATAATTTATTGTTGTATTGTATTAGTTTATTTTGATCCCATTACGGCTTACAAAGAGATTCCCGTTCCCTTTACAATTTTTACCATTTCCTTTCCATCTTAACTATCTTTATTCTATTTTGTTTGTTTTTATTAATGAGCGACATAAATACATTGGTTTTCTTAATCAATTGTACGGATGAATGCAAAAGTTGGCCCATTTTCAGAGACATGAAGACGCGAGGCATGATGGTTCAGTCGTGCTCTATGTAAACCATGTTACAGAAGGTCAGACTCAATTTTGTGTTATAAGAGGGTGGAGTGCGTAATTTCTGATAGACTGCGGTAACAGATTTAATTACTTATTACTTTGGTTGCTCGGAGTCCGTTACTTTGATACCCGGGAAAGGGGAACATGGAACCAGTTCGGCCGTAACGGTCGCCATAGGTGTGTGTTGCTGGTTGCCATGGGTCACCCTTTCATTTCAGAAATACCGACCGATCCTCCTGAAGAAGACAACGTCGTCTACCCGGTATCGAAACCACCCTCGCGTCCCCTTCCCTCCCAAAAATCGTCAGGTTCAAATTGCTTGTAACAAAGATTTAATTGGGGCAATTAACGAGAGAGAAAGAGAGCATGTGTGTTAGAGCGAGGGACGGGGAGAGAGAGAGAGAGAGAGTTGGGGTGGCGAAAGAACGGCAGTGACAGGGAAGTGGTGCAACGGAAGGGTTGACGGGAGCGTGGGCGATCTAAAAAGAGGGACCGACACGCGCCTCGATATTTTTCTGCAAGGTATATCCACCGGCCACCGTATTCGCCCGGGGAAAAAAATTGTTTTACAAAACACGACTTGCAAAGGATGCAAAGGGAATGCTTGAACACGTTAATCGATTTCGTGTGGAGGACGCATAAAGCCGCAGCAATGTTGTTCCGGTACAAAGCGACACGGTTAATCAGTGCGCTTTTTCCATCGCTGTAATTAAGATTTTCGATCAAACGAACCCCTTCATTCGCATTTTTGATTAACAAACATTCCTTTATCGCCGGCTCCTTTTGAACAGAACCAAAAATGCATATTCATTACAATTTATTGATTTACGAACTGTGCGACTACCAATGAGATGCTTTTTCTATACAAAGTTTAACGATAGATTCTTCCTTTCAAAAATCGGAAACTCGGTCTGCCAATTCTTTTGTTTTTTGGTATTGTAGCTACTGTAATCGTCTAGCATTGGTAGGAAACATTTATCGGTTCCCGGAAAATTTTGGAAAACGAGTTTGCTTGGGCTTGTCGGTGCAAATACACAGCTGTGCATCGTAGCGGAGGGTTAAACGTCTCGCTTGCCGAAAATTCGTTCGTGTTCGTCGTGATTCGTGCCCGGCAAAGATGGGTAGCGCGCCGTGAATCGCGTAACACGATTACCATACTTTTTCAGAATTCCTGGCGCAACTCGTTCGGTGAAGAGCTCGTCGCGGCGTTTTAATTCCGAGCAGAGTTTCCGTGGGCTGTCGTGTCGGGTTCGGGTGGCGTGCTGGGTCGGGTCGACCATAGAGTTCGAGTAAACAAGGCACAGTCGGATTACCGAAATGGGATTGGCGACGTCGCCACCTACGCTTGTCGCGATGCGCGAGACCGTATAATGCAACGAACAATTAGACAAGTCGGACTAATGGCCGTGTCGGGAAACACCGTTGGAATCGCATCACCGAAAAATATATTTTAAACTTGCCGGGGCTAGGCCAATTACGCGTAATTCAGTTCCGCCGAGTTGCCGGGGCGTTTCATCATGCGCTCCCTCCACCCCCATGAGCAGGTTCCCTCTGTCTCTCCACCCTTCGCCCGTTTCTCGGTACTTCTATCTCTCTGTTCCCTTTAACCCGGTTTCCTCTTTGTCTCCGCTGACTTCCACCTACTTCGTCTACCGGTTCCTCTCTCTCTCAATGATTTTTTCAAGTATAGTATATAAAACTATATGATATCGGCGCTACAGGTTCCGATCAAAGATACAGAAATTAGCAATTTTGCAGTATTATAATTTCAGGTATGAAAAACCTCAGATTAATGAATTTTACGCTACATTACTTAAACAGTAATCACCTTATGATGATGTTTTCTAATAATTTAATTTTTTGCATCCAGTTGAACATAATAATGATTGAACCATACACATATTAACATCGTTATGTTAATTTCACACACAAAATGATTGCTAATTTTCTACCAATTTCTGGTAATACATTGGTTGAAGTGTGATGACGAATGCTTTAAAATTTGAAATTCGCGCCTAACATTGATTTGGAGGTCCTTGATCCTTGACATCTGATTTGCTAGTTAGTTTTAATAGTGTTAATATCAAAACGTTGATATTATAATACTGCAAAATTGCTAATTTCTGTATCTTTGATCGAACCTGTAGCGCCGATATCATATAGTGCATATACAAAATTTACGATCGTTAAAACTGGAGATTATAGTATATAAAACAATAATAAAGTAGTTTTAATTGTAGTAATGATGAAAGAAAAAAGGCAGATAGTTTCAGACAACGTTTGAACAAAACAAAAATTGGAACGATTTTTTATCGCCGTTAAACAGAATTTCCTTCGCCTAATTCCATGGCTGGAATGACCCCTTAATCGATCGCCGAGCATATCAATTCTCCCGAAACAATATTTCCTGACGGGGCACCTGCTACTTTCGAAGTGGATGACGCCGCAAGAAAAAAGAACTGTAGAAAAACAGGAAAGCGTATAATTCCGTGGACGTCGAGACGTCCGTCACCGCGTTAACAATATTCCTGGAGGTACAAATTGTACGGGTTCGTTACTTTAAGTGATTGGACAGTGACGGATCGAAAAAGAGGGAAATGCAACCGAAAATGTGGTCGCGCGAGCGACTATTTCTCTCTCTCTCTCTCTCTCTCTCTCTCTCTCTCTCTCTCTCTCTCTCTCTCACACACACACACACACTTTCTCTTGGCCAATTCCGTCGATGTCATCGGCTTTATCGAATTGGAAAAATGATTCCACTTTTCTTGTGTATCCGTACACAACCGGCAAACGGAACGTGCATCGTCACCATACACGATCATGCTGACGTTGCTCGATTCCCCTTGTACCTCTTCTGTCCCTTCTTCAGCCGTGTATAAACGTCACCGCGAGCTGGGCTGTTGCCGCACGTACTTCACAAAGTTTACTCGAGCATTCCAACGATATTCAATCGAAATGAACCGTCCCCGCCCTCTCTCGCACTTTTTCCCCTTTGTCCACTGTCCCTCTCTCTTAGCCGTTTCTTCGACGTTAACGCTTCCGAGAAAAAATATCGAAGGAACAACCTGCTTTCCTGTAATGCAAATCGACCAACGAATTCTTCCCGGGGTACGCTGTGTAAATATCCTCGCGAGAGACTTTATTGGAATTCGTAGATTCCTTACGCCGTGTACTCGGCAGCTTATGAAAATATTAGGGAAGAAAAGATTGCGCAGAGATGTTCGAGAGCAGCGATCGATCTTTCACCTGTTAACGAATTTTCGTCCCCGCGCACCGAAAAGAATAATAGTCTCGAGTGATTTTAACCGAGGAATATTACTTTGGACATTTTTATTTTGTTTGAATGCTGCCGCGTCTTGTGATTTTCTAGGAGTGAACGGCTCCGGGCAATAAACTGCCATTTTTATAAATACTAACACAATATGATAATGCACACTTCGTGACAATATACACTAACGAAATACAATTGTGCGAATGTATTCTTCCTTGCTAAAGCGTGTATTTTCCGTATTCGATGCGCATATACTTTGCATACATATAGTTTACATACATATTCGCTACATCTTATACCCCCATAGCCATAAATAATAGTGCAGTAGTAAATGTCATCTCTTCAAGTGTAGAATAACTTTATATGAACACTAGCTTTTCCCCGCGGCTTCGCTCGCACAAGAAACTATTTAATGCCCTCGAAAATTGATATTGTTTCTCCATAAAACCTTTCAACCCCCCATTCACCCCTATAGAGTTTTAATTTTATGTCACGTCCCCATTTTAGATTTCAAAATTGATGCCATTTTCGTAATTTACGTCCAGAAACCTCAATAACGACACCCATACCGATTTTTAGGCTTATTCGCACCATTTTACCCCACTTGTCGAATGTAAGTTTGAATTTAATTTATAAGGAGTTGATTCTTGAAAAACCACCACGTATCTAAGGGTTAACACTATTTGGTTTATACTTATAGTACCTCTTTATATACTACATAAATGAAATATTTCTCGTACAAACGTCGCAACCCTTTTTCAGCCCCTCAGGGGTTGAATTTCGAAATATCCTTTCTTATCCCTTGTATAGATCATAAAGGAAACGTCTGTGCAAAATTTCAGCTTTCTAGGTCCAAGGGTTTAGCCTGGGTGTTGATAGGTGAATAAGTCAGGACATCATTTTTTATATATAGAGATTAACACGTTTGCTACCTGCCCTAACAGTTCTACAACATTTCTATGATTTTACAAAGTGTTTGAAACTTTTGTCATGGGGTGTACATGCCCTATGTGGCAAAATTTTCGCCATGTTCGTTCTCCCGTGCATTTTCCGCGAGTCAAAGTCTCATTTGCTCGAAAAAGCCGAAGACGCTCGTGTTTCTTCTCCTCTGGTTTACGAGGAGAGGAAGGAACCGCGATAAGGGTGCTCGCCTAAGGACGTTTCCGTTTCGAGGGACAACACGGGAAATCGTTTCAGAATGAATAAATAGGAAGGCTAATGAGCCAGTGGCTCTGGCCGTTCCTCACGTCCGCGCCGGAAATTATTTGCCATTTCGAATAAGTACAACCGCGGCTCCCGTGCAAATGACTGGGGTCACCGATTTCATTCAGAATTCGCGTTTGTTACCGGTCTCAGGAAATTCGAGTAGCATTTTCGTTTGATTCGAAAGCGCGAGGATTTCGGTATGACAGCCTTTCGGATTATTGCGGGTCCGATGGGTAACGAAGGGTAACGAGTGCCCCGTCACGTTGAATATACATTAGGCCGGTTAAAATAATTCAGGCTCGAATTACGGAGTACGTGTATCGGCGCGCGAATGAATTTATTTGCTCAAACTTCACCGACGCAGACGGCCACGTATTTCGACGCCCACCAGTGGGCGCAGTGCGCTGCATTACAGGCTGCACCTCGCACCGCCGAAGGTCACAAATTCCAATAGCAACAGCCCGGCGTGCACCGACGTTCAGCATCGCCTTTATGAATCATTCCCGGAACTTTGAGACTCTGTCAATGGTCCCTCGTTGCAAAAGAACTTTCCATTTTATCGTACGGGTTAACAACTTCCACTGGAACCGCGATAAAACGGCAACAAAAAAACGTGGAATAGCTCAAGGTCGCGAAAGCAGTGTTATCATTTTTTATATGCACTATATGATATCGGCGCGACAGGTTCGATCAAAGATACAGAAATTAGCAATTTTGCAGTATTATAATTTCAACGTTTTGGTTCGGTTTTGAACCATCGTCAAGAAAAGTCCGCGTCTGTGAAAATTAATGTAATAGAATTTGTTATTCGTTAAACTGACTATCATATAGTGCATATACAAAATTTACGATCGTTAAAACTGAAGATTGTTATAATTTTTCTTCACGAAGTTACATCAATCTAAAAGAAAACAACACTTGGTTTCGTAAAACAGTAAATACTCGAACTAAGAATTCTTGTATTTTCCCATGAAATCACATTGATCAAATATCGAGAACGTCGTACTTGAGCGATCCTTTCATTCGCACTGTGAATATATTTGCAACAGCGTTTGAAACAGTATTTCTCCGACTCGTGCTCAGGAATCACAATTGCAGGAGACACGAATGCGAAGGTGCGTTCCCGCAAATCCGTACGTAGAAACTGCGACAATGGAAATCTCGTTTCTGGCGCGCAGTTGAGTGGCGTAAAGGGCTTAGCACGGCGGAGCGGTTGACTAGCGCGAATGCAATTAACCCTTAACTGGTAATGTGAAATTTTGATGCAGCCACGTATAATTTGGTTAATTAAGAAACTCGTTTATTTATAGACCCCGGCCGAGGTGGTGAAAACGAGGTCAGACACACGAGAGCACAGGCAAAGTAGAACCGAAATCCGAGATATACGTGTACTCCAGCATCCCCGGAGTTCTATTTTATTTCATAATAGTGCTCGATTATATTCCACTGTGCAACGATAGTACCGGTAATTTTTTCATCGTATCGGCCAGCCATCGGCAAATGGAAAAGTTAATGGGGTACGGGGCCGATGCGCGTACATCGGATTTCGATGAACTTTTAATAACCACTGATAATGAATTTTCAATTGGCTCATAAAAAGCGAGCCGGACAACTTGCGCATCGCCGATTGAAACAATGTTCCCGTTTAAATTAGCCCCTCGCACGAGTTTTTCCATTAGTTTCGCTACAAGAACGGGGTAGAAAGCAAGGGAACGTGTAATTCTTATGTCTGATACAGTACTTTCCTTTTTTTTTTTCGGTCATTCCGCATGATACAGGCGGAATGAATCAGCTGAAAAACAGAACCGATTACTTTCCGGCCTATTAAACGTCTATCGGGATTAAACTGCATCGGATAATTCTTGATTGCACTCGACGCACGTAGCTAACACGTTTCCGATCGATCGTCGCTTCGGTTCGGGTATCGAGCCCTGATATTCGAGATGGCCATCCCGGAGATTCGTGAAAAAATCACCGAATAATTAATGACCATCGCGGGCCCCCGATATTGACAACATATGTGACCGCCGCGCCGTCGGCATCCGAGGCAAATCTGCGGTGACACATGCGTGGAAAATCGCATGCACCGTTCCGGCCGATGCGTGACATCTGTCCTCGCTTCGCCCGGTTCTAATACCGGCATTACACGATTCGACAACGTTATGGCTGATGTCTTCATCTCGCTGCACCCGCGCGGACATAGTTACACGAAAAGTTATCGAGCTGTCGAGTCAGCGTTAAACGCTTTCGTTCCGATCCACTCTAATCGAATTATTATCGAGCCGACGGAAAATTCGGGATCGAGATGTGGTGGACGATACTTTGGTACTTCAACATGCTTCAAATATAAATTTAAAGCGATTCATATGCAATATTATTATTATTATTTATTATAGACGGACTGAAGCCCTTTTACATAAGTGTTTACAATATCAAAGAAACGAAAAAAAAGAGAAAGATACAATACTGCTCGTGTAATTACAAAGAAGGGATATGCACAAAGAAAAATTTAATAATGGTACAATCGATATGGTATTATCGTATAATCCTGCGTAGTTGCATTTGAAAATTTTTTATAAAATAAGTGTATAAGGATCACTGAAAAAAATCAATACGATTATAAATAGTGCATGATTTTGAGATAATGAGATTCATTGGATTAATTAATCCATAAGTAGATTTCGCTTTAAGTGTTTGAAAGCCCGCTCTTGTTCTCAGTTCACGTTCTGGTACATAAAAATTGATTTGCGCCAGTAGAGAGGAACAATCAATATGATTGTTAATTAAATTAAAAATAAAGCTCTGGTCGGCTACTATTCTTCGAGCAGATAATGGTTCTAGGTTCTTTGTAGTTATTATTGTGGAGTAATCACGATCCAAGAATGACATTGGATTGTATAGCTTATACGAGCAAAACCTGAAAAATTTATGCTGTACTCTCTTGAGCATGATTTCATACAATATTATTTATTGAACAAATTAATAAATGGAAACAATTATATTATGAATATTAATTAAGCTAATTAAGTTAGTTAATTATATTAATTAAATAATTTCCTAATATTTCAACAGTCATGTTTTCCTGTTCAGTTCGGGTGTATGTTACTGTGACGATCTTACATTGCAGAATACTTGTGACAACACGATTACAGCTCGTATGAAAAGTCTAACGGGAGATTAAACGAAAAATAGGCCAATTACGAAAGATCAATTTCATGAAACTTGAACATCACTGTTTTGAATTTCAAGCAGGAAATCAGAGATCGTCCATGCTGCTGAATCGTCTGAATGTCACGAAGTAACCAATACGAGAATTGAGTCAGCATTAAACACAACGTCCACCTGTGACATATCATGCAGGTAAAAAGGCGAATGAGATTCCCGAAATCGCAAAAACAATTGCGACAATACGGCATCAGGTCCCGCCCCCGCCGAAATGAATAATTCGTTTGTAGCAACAACTGGGAGCGCAATTTCGTGATCGCGGCTCCATTACGGGTATCGCGTTCGACGATAAAAACGGTATCTCCTGTCGGCCGATAACGATAATAGAATCCCCCCTGGAAAAAAAGGACGAATTAGAAGGAGAAGGGTAGCGAGTCGGAGGATTGGGAGATTTAAACGACGAGAACGGCGAAAAAATGGAGCGAAAGGGAAGAGGAGAGAGACACAGAGAGTGAGAGAGGGAGAGAGAGAGAGAGAGAGAAAGAAGGAAGAAGCTGAAGAGTAGGACGGAGCGATCGTCGGGAGAAGGGGGATAATAAAAGCCGAAGAAAAAAGAGAAAAGGCAGAAAAAATTGATACGATGAGGAAGGTAGAATGCAGAAGGAAGAGACGGGTCGGAAAGGAGGAGGATGAGGAGGTGAAAGGATGAGGAAAGAAGCCAGCGAGTATCTCGCAGTACGGTAGCCACGCCAAAGGTGTATCATAGCAGGGTCCAAAGTGTCGGATGCTCGTGGGATGTTCGGGACCGTGAGGCCCCTTGCCAGTCAGCCGGCTCGATGGAGGTAGAGCCCTTCCAAGGAATCAGACAAGAGAGAGAAGGATAGAGCGACCGGCCACGAGAGCGCGAACCAAAAGGAGAAGGACCGAGGGCCGGAGGTGCGGGGAGGCAGTCGGCGTTCCGTCTTACCTTGTAATTTACTCACCGCGGGCCCCAGGCTATCCATCTCGTGGCATAACTCAGGGATGGGCCCATCGGACCATCGAAAATGTCACTTCTCGCGGGGCACCGTCGCTCCCGATGAATTTCGAATCCTGTGCGCCACCCTTTTCGCTCCTGCGAACTCTCAGACCCGAAAAATTCGCAAAATCCCTACCAAAAGGACTATTTCCCACACTA
Source organism: Lasioglossum morio (assembly GCA_916610235.2). NCBI lineage: Eukaryota > Metazoa > Arthropoda > Insecta > Hymenoptera > Halictidae > Lasioglossum > Lasioglossum morio. The sequence continues at coordinate 17,794,369 of OU744323.1, read as the reverse complement.
CAGTCCATTACTACGACAACAGAAAACAAAAGTATAGAAGATAAATAGAAATCATTTCTTTACACCCAGCTCCCCAGAGAAGAATACGTCCAATCCAAATTACGTTATAGCAAGTAACAAACCCTTTTCTATGGAAATAGAAGTTTGCAACAATCGTCTGCTCTTTATTCCAAATTCAGGCGAATCTAGAACATTGTTAAATCTTGAAACAAAAAACAAATTCTGTATATTTCAGTTCAGATTTGGAGAAAACTGAATTATAGACGATTGTCTCGAATCTTGAAATCTTGAAACAGAGCTACTGAGCCTGAAAAGAAGAATATGACTTGCTCAAGATGGACGTCGAAGGAATGCAGAAAAGGGGGCTGCGCCGGTTGCAATGGTGGTAATCGGCGGATTCGGGGTAGCGTGACAAATAGCGTCTCGCGAGATAATGGAATTTATGATAGGATTATGCAGTCTCGTCTATTGTTCGCAGGACCGTGTATCGGGTCTGTATCTTGCGGAGGTGAGCCGATGCTCAGGCTCAGCCGATACGCCGCGCCGGCGGAACGCGACTTTTATCCGCGTTCGACTGAGCAATCGCTCAATTACGCGGTGGCGACTAATCTCGTTAGAAACCCGCACCACCTACTAACTGCCCATTGTTCGATAGAAATTATTGTACAGGAAGGTTGCGAGAGCGCGGAGGAAGAAACCGCCGCGGCTAGGCACAGCCCTGACTTCGAAGCCGAGCTTCAATACAACGCTGCATACGTTTAGCCAAATTACACTTTATACATACCATTATTATTTCATGGGTCCCACTGATGCGCCCTCTCACGACTGACGCCTTTTTCACGGCCCTTCACGCACGCCGCCGCTATCCATACGTGTATTTATTTTCTTTGAATCCAATTTAATGATTCTTTTTTAGCGGAACTCTCTTACTCTTCATTATTAATATTCGAGTTGAATTGTGTACCAAGAACGAATTCATAGTAAAACATTTGCTTTCGGAACTTTTACTATTACCTTTTTCTACTATTAACCAGAAAATGGTTAGATTTACCACGGTCTACCCTAAGTAATTTTATAATGTTACAGTCCACCACTGAAATTACAATTTTGAAATTTGTACAGGTTCGTTATGCAAATGGTGCCCTCGGGCCGAACACAGAATGCAGCGGCTGCATTGTTTCATTGCACGCGCAGTATTACTGACAACTGCATCTTTTAAGACGACGGGTAATACCTACACTGAGCTAGAGTCGTTTTATTAATGGATATTTCCCGGAAGAATCGTTTGAACATGATTAATAAACTATGAATTTTGCGCATGTCCGATGAGAATGAATAAGTGAAATGTAGAACAGCAGACTGATTACAAGGATTTAAGAGTTTCGATAAATTACATCGTGTTGGAAAATCATTGTTCTCTGGTTTGTAACACTTTCGTCGAAAGTGTGCGATGTATGTAGACGATTCCTCTTTCTCTCTCCGCTGATTTTTCGATGGAGGAAGGGTCGAGAAAAAGGCGGAGAAGAAATGGGATTCACCGATCGACCGGTAAAACCATTCCGGAACGTCAATGGTTTTTCAGCGGAGGAACTTTCGGATCACAAAGACTCTTTGCCGTAAGTAATCAGACATGCAAAATCCTTCTTTTGTGCGCCCAATCTAGTCCCGTCTCCGCTCGCTCTGTTTCTCCCTCCATCTTGGTCTACCGGTCTTAATCAAAGCCCGCTTCTTGATTTCAACGATACTTTTTGGCTGGACGTTTTCTTGATTCGGGTCACCATGCAATTATTGTTAACGATCGATCGGTCTTCTACAAATATTCGAAGACCTCATTAAAAAGTAGAACATTCGATCAAAACCGGATATATGTTTGACAGACAAATCTACTATGGGTTAGTATATACCTATTTAGTTACTATATACTAACAATTGGGTTAGTATATTCAATTAATACATTTATTTTCTCTTTACATTATTATTTGTAAAGCTGTGATCTAATTTTCAACGAATTAAACATTTTAGAATCACTGATACTGTGAACGTACATTTTTTAGTATGAATTTTTCTATTCGTTATGCATTGCACTATGAATATGTAAATTTAAGGTATAGTATATGGAAAACCATTCACTATGTAAAATAGTTGTGTGTAAGGTCTACCTATATTATCATATCCTCGAAGTTGTGTTCGATTTTCTTAACACTAGAACCAGACAGGTAAAAATCACACATCTCCGATTTTTTTCTTTTTCAATTATCGAAATCGCGAAAACGCCGTTATTTTAATACATTTCTCAATTTAAGCACGCATTGTAGTAAATAATGTGAAAAGCCTGAATAGATTCAATTTAAATCTAAGAGAAACCCTTGGATCTGTGCTATTTCTTAGTACGTGTTGTTCCACTATTTTTTGTGTTGTCGATTCAACGTCATCAACTTTTGGAGTTCTAGTAGGCCAGGCCAGAATTAAACCACTAAATAAATTTCAAATTATATCGTGTTTAGTGTCATTTTAATAAGAAAAATAGCACAAATGAGTTTAATATAATGCCTGGTTCTAGTGTAAAAATTCTACTTGTAATCCGCATGTGGAACACAGAACACGATTCGGAGTAGAAAAACGAGTCTTTCATTAAGGAGAAGACGGTAAACAATAAGATGTTACGCGAATTTACGGTGGGAAACGAAATAACCGTTAAAGAACGCGAGTAATGGTTGTGTTGCATCGGAGTTACATGGTTTTATGGAGGGTTGACGCCGGCTCCGACCGCGGACGAGCTTTCCGGAGTCATTAAATGGAAGCGCCGTACCGTATGATGTATTAGCTCTATCAGTCTCCTTTTTGCTGACCGTCCCTTGAAAAAAGACTGTATTAATCTGCGACAACATTCTACTCGCCGCGCGCCGCGCCGCTCCGGTCTCTTCCTATTCCGTTCCTCCTCCTTTCGCGACTTAAAGGAACGTTTCAGGCTAAACTACCACTAAGGTTGTCATATTGCTCCCGATCTCGAATCTGAAATTCAAATGGCCGCCACGCCATGACTTTCAAATCTATCGATTAGCAGATAGCGCCCGCGAACAAGTACAAATTCACAGTAGCAGACGGGATGCTCGCGAATATTTATGATTTCGAAAACGGAAGAGGGTAATAGCGGCGGCACCAAATGAAAAATTATTCTGGGGAAGTCCGTTTGTCATTTCACATTCGAGACCTGCGAGGTTTCTATTAATGTCCTCGGAGCTATTCTCAACGATTCCCGATATAAGCACTCAATCGATTCGTTCTCCATCAAGCGCGTTTATTGATCCGCCATTTTTCTTTCGACTCGTATGAATTTAAAAATTAATTTTCGCGCTGCTGCAGATTCGCGAAAATTCCATAAATTCCGATTTGAGCTGAGTCGATCGAAGTAAGTTCTGCGAATGACGAATGCGAAGAGCATGTATCATTTCGGGGTGCAACGACAAGTCGGGTAATGGTCTGCCGATCGCGCGCAAATCCTGTATTTAAAAAGATTTACTTATCAGCCGTCATGTAAGTCGGTAATTAATTATTTGGCCCGGGGCCGAGCGGCCCGGACCCCGAGAGAGGCCGAAATTAATTCAATTTAATCCACGTCCACGCGAGGCAGGCGCGAAGATTCAGGTTCTTGGTGCTCTTTCTTCGCGGCCGTCGCGGCAAAAACAAACGGGGCGACAGAGAACGGAACGAAGGAGAGAGAGAGAGAGAGAGAGAGAGAGAGAGAGAGAGAGTGATAGTGTGGAGGAGAAAGGCTCCGAAGGCCACTTATGCAAAACACAGCCGGCAGCAATTAAAACTAAGTAACAATTAGACTTAAAGGGCGAGGTTCCGGTTCGAACACGTGACCCTTTAATGAGCCGCGAGTACAAAAGCAGATCCGCAGGCCTTTTCTTCGGGTTTCAAGTCTTCCCACTCCCTTTTCTAACCTGTCTTTTCCCACTTATGCGGTTCTCTTTCGCTTTTTGCTTTAGTGGCCGCTTACCCTTTACCAGAGTGGTCCTGTTCGAAGATTTTTAACATCACCCTTGAAATATGAGAATTAACTAGATTGAATTCGAAAATAAAGTATACTGAAAGCGTTTCAATTTGTAAAAGCTTGGACATGCATTGGGACATTTTATGGAACATAATTCCGTCAGGACATTGCTGAAAAGAAAAGCAATTTCTTAGATGGAAGATGCTCTTCATAGAAAAGAAACGGGTACAAAAATCATTAAATAACTTTGCCATCGCGAAGAAGAAAAGTAATTGCCCATACGGAAAATGGTACCTTCATAGTCTTCATCTTGAAACATTTATTTTAATTACATTTTCGATTAAATATCTGTAATTTGGCCACTTTCGGGATTGGTAGCACTTCGAGAAAAAATACGTTATAGATATCGATATAAAAAATTGATTTATTAGTAAAATACCATGAAATTGTTGAACATGGACCACTGTAAGACCACGTCGGTACGACTCGTCGTGTTTCGTATCGCTGTTGGGCTTAAGTATGGCTTTCAGTAAGTGCAGAGGCAATTTGATGCGGCCACGCTTTGCCGGGGCGCAACCCCTGGTAGCCAGAAACGCGGCCACGCCTCCGATCGCAGCTTTGTCGAGTAATAATTAGCGATATCAATTAGATATTTCCCCTCGTCACTGGCAATTTAGCCGACCGCCCGCCTTTTTTTGCTTTTTTTTTTTTATTGCCTTTGCTGGACTTCCCCTGATCGGCTCGGCTGCAGCTACTTCATCTTCTGATCTCCGCGCGTACGCTTTTATCTTGCACGCGTTTTTACCGTCGATGTGTTTGTCAATTGCAAGTACACTAGAATTTTCATCCCGATGGTTTTTCTTTAGAAGTAAATCTAAAGAAAAGTCAAGAATAACAATCTGCTCACACGATTTTGTTTCACACTCATTTCGAACAAAAAATCTAACAATTTTGTACTATCTAATGATCTGGGTTAGATCTCATATTATATAGTTGTATAAAATAAATTGTCGTAAATTTGTTGTAAAATTGATTGTACAAACATTTCATAAAAAAAGAACAAGTTGAAAGGCCCATAGCTCAATAGAACTTGGCAGACTGGTACACAAGAGTACAGAAGTGACCTGCAAGCCACTAAACTTTATGTTTTAGTAGTTCCTCGTATGTGAGATACTGTCAAAAATGTTTTCATTTCAACTACACATTACCCAAAGAATCTTGAAACGTCCATAATAAAAATTGCGATTGAAATACATATATAACGATGCTTCGAGAAGACAGTTCCTGGCTAAGGAGGAATTCTGTGAACGAATCTCGTTGCCCGAGTTATTCATGCACACGATCAGCCGGATGCCTAGCAAATCGACGCGAGGTTTAATTTCTGGCAGGAATCGTTCGAATGGCGGCGACGACGACGCGACGGCGAGCCGAGGGTAAGGTTCTGAATAATTCAGCACGGAATAAAGCAAGTTCAGCGTTTTTAAGTGTCGGTGGATCGCGGACAAGAAAACGAGCGACGCCGAAAAACATCGACGTAAACTGGCGCAAGAAATAGATTGAATTCCCTCGGTACCTCCGGCAATTAAGCAATAAACGTAAAGGCGCTTTCTCCCTCGGACGTTTCTCGCGGGCGCGAGACTCTCTCGGACGTTTACAGGCCTAATATCTGCCCGTTTGAATGCGGGACTGTGCACAATTAGTGCTACATTCTCCGCGGGATCAAGACGGTTTCCAGCGTGCCTCGGCCCCGGCGAATTTACAATCGGAAACGTCCAGCGGAACGGACGGGAATGTTTAATGAACCCTTATGGATAATCACGCGCTAATGAGAAACCAGCGGTACCGCGTTTCTCTACGCGGGATAGTCGGTGTTCCGCGTGGCCACGGGTTATTAGAAGTTTTTCAGTCTCTTCCAGCCGAGATAGCTTGCGCATTGCGATTCAAGGTCCTTCAAGAGGCAAGTGCGATCAAGGCCATAACGACACCACTCGCACATGCGGACGCGAAACTTTTCGCGCGCGAGGACTCGGCTGGCTTTCGCCGGGTTAAATGACGACATCCGATTTCATGGCCTCATTCCAGGCGGGAAAATCGTGGACATTGCTGGAGACGTCCAGCTGTCGGTGAAGACTGCAGACCACGTCGTTCTGGCTGTATCTACACACGGTGTTTCGCCAATTTATTTTGAACGTTTACAGCAGGATTCGTGTGTCTATGACGCGTTTATGCTAGTACTGACATGTTTAAATGAACATTTAAGATGTAATGGCTCACAATAGTATTTCGACACTTTTTACAGTACAATTATTTTTTTTTTTAAATTTAATCGAATGATTTTTGTTAAGGAGGATTTCTCTAAATTGTTAATATGAAACTCATTTCTGATCGCAAATATTTTTTAATGGACTGCACCGTACATGGCACGTTGGGTCAAAATAGGTTAATGGACAAGCAATAAACAGTAGAAGTCAAATAAACAATTATTTTCGTAGATATGACTACAGGAAAGCGCACCTTAACAAATATGTGTGGCGACTGAGACAATCGACTTCATTCGGGAACTCGCGATCAGAAGTCACGGTAACTTTAATTATCAGTTTTCGATTCGTTAGCGGTGCGCAACCGTGGCGAAATACGTGACTGGAATCCGGACGTTCGCCGGTGAAAAATTAGCATGCTTTCCTGCGACGTTCCGCAGTCCGGCCAATTTGCAAAGACGCAAGGAATCGATCGCCGGAAAATCGACAGATTCGAGTTTCCTTCACGGAAGAAATCGAGGGAATGCTTTAAAGACGTTGTCTGTTACCTCTAGTCGTCCAATTGAACTTTTTACAGATTTATGCTGTTAAAGAATTTTTGATAAATGTTCCTCGTTCCACGAGCTGTATTAATTACTACATATATCGATAAATATGTATTGAATTTTAACAACGTAATCATTGAAAGCTACATTCCAAATGTAATCATTAGACTGCGGATTTTATGCATTTATGACAATTTAAAGCAGTCATTAAAATATTTAAGAATATCTATGTATTAGTTTCAGATGAATAGGATAATTGGAAGAAGAATACAATTTTTATTGGGCTCCTGAGTCCTGCAATCGATTCAAGCATATTTTATTTTTCATAAAAATCCGTAGTGTAGTAATTATGTTATACACGCCGGAAGATGGTCAGACAAAATGGCGACTGACAGTTGACGAAACGCGGTGAAGATGCGCGTCTGTTCCGGAAATCTGCATGCAGACGCGTATGAAATATGCATACGTGGGGCTTTATTAGACGCGCGATGAGTTTACGCAGTGAACCACGTCACCCGTGGCGATAGACAGCGCTTCAGGGACCTAGCTCGGTGGGAAAGAAAAAAATAACGGACGATGCACCCGCGGATTCCGGTCGGACCATCGTAGATAAACGTTCATCATAATTGATAATTAATAGTATTATGGAAACATAGAGAGCCGACGCGTTGCATCGTTCGGAGAGGCAACGGTCCAACAAGTTGCATGACGCAGCAACCGGGAACGGGAATGCTAGCAGCTACGTAACGAGTCCCGTCGTGGTGCAAACAGACCTGGCAATTAACAAGCGAAGCTAATGTAATCTTCCGAGCCGTGATTTATTCGAATCTGTGAACGTGATCGCGATAGAAAAAAAACGATATGGTATTGTTAACTTTCTCTCGCTTTCATCGATCATAATATTTTAATGTGTTTTGTAGAAAAACGCGAAGAACTCATTGATCCTAAATTTTGTACATGTTACAGTTTGAATTTTTCGTGGATTCGTGCATTTTAGTTATAATTATATATTTATCGGTGTTTGTAGCGTGACCTGTGCTTAATTAGAATTTTACGGCTTCCTCTTTCCCGTTTAAATCGTGAAGAGGAATTGATTGATAGAAATTCCGCATTACATTGTGCACGGTGTAGAACAGTTCATGCGAACGCGAAGTCTTTATTGCGCTGTTGAAGCGACAGCGAAATTTCAATCACGCGTCACGGGCATTAGCTTTGGTTACACGCGAAACACGCGTCGACTTTCTGATTACAATGACAATCTGCATTGCAGCTGATTTTTCAGGACCACGCGCGCGGGGAGCGGGAAATGAACGATTCGCCGCATCCTCCATTTTATACAGTTGTCAGCCGGTGTTCATAGGCGAAACGTTAGCTCGGGCGACATCACAATGGAATATCAGTTTTGGGAAACAATTCTACGAGCAGAAACCGGCCGGTTATTTTACGTGGCACGCGTTAAGCTTAAATAACGACAGTGACGGACATCGGATCGACGCGTTTACATTAATTCAATTAACAAATGCGGATGAAAATTATCATTCAGCCGTGGGAGCCGGGTAACGCGAGAGCCATTGAAAAACAACGCGTTGCCGTCCGGATGCCCGGCGTCCTATGTATCGTAATTACGTTATCGTAGGCTGGCGACACAAATGGCCAAAGAGAAATTCGATTTCAAAATACCACGCAGTATAAAACAACGCGCTCGCCGCATTGCGAAATAATTTACTGTGTCGGGCTCGAGAGCTCGGGCCGCGCCTCGTGTCATTACATGTTCACGGCTCTGTTCGAGTGTAATTCAATGCCCCTCCGCGGTTTCTGCTTTGTTACCCGGGCTAAACATCATTATTTGTAAACGGGTATGATTGATCGAAACGCGATGAAAGTGGCCGCCTCCGGCGAAAGATAGATCGACGTGGAAACGAACGCTATTTCCTGAAACCCCCCGCGCATAAATTTCGCCTCCGTTCGAAACGAACGTAACTCGTCTGGTTTTTGCCACCGTGCTCGTCCGGTATCGCGAATTTATTATTCCACGCCCACGCACTGCCAACAACAAATTCGCAACGATGATTTCAAGTCCTATTGCCGCCGCACAATGCGTCGAACAGTTCATGCTGGCTGGACAAGCCCGAGAATTTATGGTGTCACGGAGTAGTTCCGTACTGTTCATCATCGTAACTTGTACGTCACAATATTCATTCAATTATCGTAGCTGTGAAGAAATTGATACAGCAAGGAGTGAAATAAGCAACACCGAAAAATACCCTCGAAGTTCTACCACTTCCAGCAACTAATGAAAACTATCGATCCTGCATCAATGAGATACCTTGATCACAATGTTCATCCGTTTCGTTCGTTAGCTTTTAACGGGCAACCGGGCCGTATATGTAACAAGTAATAGCAGGAGAGTATGAACAGTACCATGGATTTCTCTTCCAGTTTGATGACTCTTCGTTCGCCTAGGCGTATCGGCCAGAACGTTGGTCTAATATCGAGGCACGGTGAGAGATGAGTGTTTGCGTTCACACGGGCGCATATGCCGGATCTCATCGATTCGTCATGATCAACGGGAGTGCGGCCGATGATCCCCTGGGTTTATTTTCCCGCCTCGAAAAATGGTCCGTTGATGAAATCTATTTTGGGTAATCGAGGATGTATGTGCGATAGGCGTCGCGGGGCGTCGATCCGTGACGACGCCAGCGAGAACATGGGGAAAATATCGGGGTTCCCCATATTGGCGATGCTGGGCACGACCGACAGCCGAACTTTCTCATTGGTCCGCGAGGTCTCTCGTTGTTATTCAAGCACCAGAACATCCACGAAGTAAATCGACCCGCGAGTTACCTTCCTATTAACTATACGGAATGGGCTTGTGTCGGAAGAACCCGGGGGCCCTATGGGGGCGGGAGGAAAATGGGGGAAGGACGACTGGAGGAACAGAAGTTAGAATGACAGGCGTGTGGAATATAGGACGCGATATTTCTCTTGGCTTGGTACTGTCCTACTCGCCAGATTCCCCTAGGTAGCAGGTAAACAGATGCACCATTGTTGCAGCCGCGGATTATTCTTCGCGTTTAATGCACGCTATCTTCAGCCAAAGTTTTCATTGTTCCCCGACGCTGAATCATTCGGAACTGGTGTTCTTCGCAGCTACTTTCGCGGAGCAGATACCAACTTTCCCGAGCAATAACAGTATTGCGATGCGTCGCCCGATCATCATTTCGCTCCGAGCCTCTTAGCTTCTTAACCTTCGCAGATCGTCTACCGAAGAACGATTTTTTTTTCTTTTTATTAGAAAATCTCATATGAGATTTATTTCAACATGATACAAGATATAATACAAAAATTACATGAGGGCAGACATAAAGGCATAGAAATTAGTATTTTTCTTTTTGTAAAACTGTCACACACGTAGATCACAATCATTCAAAAACGATACAATTGTATAATGGCAAGCCCTGATAGCTGGCCCCACCAAAAACGTGGAGACGTCCTGGGGCAACTGAAATCCCAACCCATAGAGTTTTTTCAAAAGCACGAATCGTTGAGCATCATATAATTTGCATTGCCAGAGAACATGGTTTAGGGTCTCATCTCCCACACCGCAAGATTACTCTTGATCATCAATAAATCCAGTGCGTGCAAGGGAAGCAGCTAGGTGGTAGTGATCTGCTCTGCACCTGTTGACGGTGACAACAGTCAAACGGGATAGGTTTAGCTGTGAGAACCAAGGATGTCGGTATTCACTAAAAAATTTCTGGAAATAGGCTTTACCTTTAAGGAGGCCATCAGTTTTTATACAAGACCGAAGAACGATTAATGCAACCTGTTCCCGCCGAACTTGGTCCTCGTTCACTTCTTGTATCTAACCAGAGCAGACAGAATGCAAATTACGGAAAATTGCAGCTCAATATTAGTAAATACTATTACTGTTTCATTCTCTTTCTGTCCGAATAAAAAATATTATTTTAACCTGCATTCCGACAATAGTATTCTACTTAAAACACATTTGAAATCTCGACATACCAAATCGATGAAATATATCGTGCACCTACTATTCGATAAAGGTATAAGTGGAATATCATCCATTATTGACCATACGTGAGGATACAAAATTGGACAACGTGTTCCGAATTGTTGCTCATACGATGCGAGTGTATAATGGTACTTTAGATTTGTTCGATATCAAAGCGAGATCAAAATCCACTATTTCTGAAGTAGTTTATCGGAGATTTAAATATAACGCTAATGTTTTACATTAAACGGGTTCTATTAAAGAACACATTTCTGACAATTATCAAACTGGACAACGTGTTAACAGAGCTGAAAAGTTTTTATTTGATCCTAAAACTGCAATTATAAAGAGAGTAATAGCGTATTCGGAGCTGTCGTGACGAGTCCGACGAAAAGTACTGATCAATTTCAATCAGCATTTCTAGTACCGTTTTAATAGGCGAACTTCAAACTTTGTAATTAGGTTCGCAGCGATAGTCCATTTGAAACTCCAGTTTGAGAACGCGTAATATAGGTGACGGTGAAGGAGGGTTGCCAGGATTACGATCGTCGTCTGGCATGGGTACCCGAATCCCAGAGTTACGATGATCGGCCCTGTACGAACAATGTGGCATGACCTGGCAGTGATGCAGTTAGATCATTCCCTATTACCCTGCGGCTGCATTGATTCTCGAGCGGCGCGCCAGTGGTTGTTTTACACGCACGAGCTTACCGATCCTCTTATCACCGACTCGTTCTCGGTGTTTGTAGGCTGGTTCCATTCACATTTACGCGTAGCCGGAGTAGTTACACAGATACTGTCAGATACTGTACCGGTACGCCGAAACCGAACCGCGAATACAAAAGACACAACTATTAATTATGATCTGGCGAGGATAAATCCCCACGATATGGGAAGACGATTCTATAAATTTCAATCCATCAATAGGCGACCGACTCGCGTTAGTACATTATCAACCAAATGGATTGGAATTCAGATAACTCTGTTCGAGGATGTAGATATGTCGGTACACTATTTTGCCCTGTGGGGCACTGTTATGGCTTGGTAGAAGGCGGTACTTACGTGACCACACCTACTACGCTCTTAGCCAGTCGTAGATCCGCCATTTAAACTGTAAATAAGGATTTCCAAAATTTTTTAAAACTATAGGAATATTGGTAAAATTTTTTCTCGATCAATAAACATGTTTATTTCAAACCATGCGACGAAATCATAAATTTATTATATATTTCAAGTGCGATCGAAAAATATTTTACCTTTATCATGGATGGCGAAACATTTACAAACAACCAAACTTTTTTTGCGTCAATGTCAAGGATGCTTGGTATGGAAACCGTTGGTATTCTCAAGGACTGGTCGGACACAAAATTGTCTTTAGCTGTTTATTGATCGAACCATGCGCCGAAATCATAAATTTATTATATACAGGAATATTGTTCAGCCTTGATCAGTGGCGGACCAAGGTAAGTGGGGGCCTTAAGCAGTCAAACTTTTGCCTCCCACCCAAAAAAAAAGTTTCAAGAAAACTCTCATTAAGTTATAAACAAAAAGGAAAAGTAATTAGAAATTACATACCATGAGACATTAAATAAATTTACTAATAAACTGCGAACAATATGTATTTATTATTTATACTAGATTTGTTCGATTATTTTATAGAGGATTTTGTTGGTATTCCTGATCACACACATCAATGTAAAGTTGAGTTTCATAACAGTTGGTAAGACAGGTAGAGATATATAGATTAACGGATAGATCATATCTCTTCATCATAATGTATTATTCTACTTTATAATTCTACTTATAATTATTAATAAATATATATATATATAAAGAAAAGTGTTTCTCCCAATCACTCTCTCCAACAGATTTGTTGAAGCTTTTCGGTCATTTCTAAAATCTTTAAGTTAAGATATTTTAAGAGCTCGGTGCCCCTTAGTACTCGGGGCCCCCCGCGATCGCTTAATCCGTGTACCGTTAGATCCGCCTCTAGCCTTGATTTAAACGAGGGGAAATATTTCTGTGCCAAAAATTCGGGGTTCAGTGAAAAAGACTTTGAAATCGCGTTCCACATATATCGAAGACAGGTGGAGGATCAGTAGAATGAAAAGTGATTTAAACATGACTCGAAAATGGATTACACCGGCGATCTTATTGGTAACGGTGGCTGATCGATAGTCGTAGTACGGAAAGGTGCGCGGCGGTGTAACCCATTCGGTGGCATTTCTATGTAAATTCGCGTGAATCGAGCGCGAGAATTCTACACGGTGGCCGAAAGCGAAATGGATCCACGACCGATGTCCCGGCCTCGGTTGACATGTGTCGCGAGCCGATGCTTGCCGGGACGCGTCGCCATTATCTTGTACAGGTTTGTATTCGCGTATACAGCAGCCGGCTGTATAGATCTGCGGTGTATATGGAACGGGCGCAATTACTGTTGCCGGTTTGACACGTATCGACTTTATGCTCCGGTGAAAACGATCGTGCCAGATCCTGTTTATAGCGCCGTTACCTTAGCGCGAACGATATGTCGTGCGACCGTAAGTGCTTCGGACAGGCTCTTTGGCCGACCGTACGGAAACGGCTCGATTAATCGTGGGAGAGTTATCCGGCTAATTAAGACAACATTATTATTTCGCGCGAGCGCGAACGTGACCGCGTGCTACCTCGCTAGCTCGCAGTATGAAAAGTGTTCATGCAGTTGACACGTGGATACGTTTTCACCGTTCCGCAGCGCCGAGAGCAATATTTCGCGGCGCGTTGTTGCAAAATGCGGTCGAACGTTCCGCGGGAAATTGGTTGGAAGCTGAGAACGAAACATAGTTTTCTTGATCGAGAGCCCGTTAATTCGCTGGCTAACTAGTTGGCAACTTCTGTTATACGCCTCTATCGTGGCGCTGCACGGTACGTTGGTACAAAACGCGAAAATAGCTTCACCTTATTGGAAATCTACGAAATGCGATCGTAGACTTTCCTATCTCGGAAACATTTTAGCATCTTTGCTGAGTAGTATGAGTTGTCAGAATCTTTTTTGAATGCTTCGAGAGCAGATGAATGTGTCTATTTTTATGTAGCAAATGTCGTCGTCATCGACTGAAAATAGAGATCATTGGACATTATTAGGAAGGGGGACGAATCGTACAATTGTTCGGGTATCAGCTCTGCCAATCTATATCGAGACACCGTGCACGGTGCCACAAACACTAGTAAGGGTCGTCGAGGGTTTCTGCGGAGGGGTGAAAATTGCCGCGGGACAACAGCGCGGCGTGTTTTTTTTTTGTATGTTACAAATTGCTACCGAATAACCTTCAATTCTCCGCGGCGTTAAAAATTTCACCTGCGCCGCGAGAACTATCGTTTCAATTTTCCTGCCGTCGCTCGGTTTTCATTTGCACCCCGCCAATTCCGTGTTATTGTCAACTCGGCCAATTTCTGGTCGCCAATTTTTTTCTCCCGATCGCCCGCGCGAGATAGACTGGTGTCCAATCGTTTAATATCCTTGCGACGAACTATTCGTTTCGTCATTAACAGTTTTTCACAGTACGAGAAACCGAATATCGTTTACCTCGCATTTCGTATTCAAATTATCGTGTCGAGAATGTCGGTGAGGCTGTGTGTTTTCTTCTATTTCAGAGAAAAATCGAGTCTTCTGTGACATACGATGAGTCGCAAAAATATCCGCACCCCCCCCCCCCCCACAGATCTTAGTTTTTGACTGTTTCCGAGTTCACAGTATCTGCGAATGCGTCTAGTCTCCATTGGCGTCGCCGAAACGGTTTGAATCTGGTAGGCAGAGAGACAAGCAAATGGGCGCTCGCGTCAGGGGTGAACTCTGACTCAACCCCTCTGCGGGGATGTAGTCTGCAAGAGCCACCCCCTCCGATGGCTTTGCTGCCCCGAGCTACGCACGCAATTACCATCCCTGATTGGATTAGGCAGCGTCTTGATTTGAGCCCAGCGTCGACAATCTCGCCCACCCGTGTCTGCGTTGTCTCCGCGAGCTACCGGTGTACTCGCTATGAAAATACTTATGTCAATACGCAATATTCATGCCTTTCGTGTCGTTAGAAATCTAGGATCGAAAGAGTTACGGAACTCTGTGATAATCTCGTGCTCGTTTTGAGGAAATTGACGCTGAGACCATTTTGTAGTTTATCATTAGGTTTACCTCTGCAAATCATATATTTTCACCATTTGGCATTTTCGTTATCATCAAGAATAAACAAGATGTGACCAATGATAAAATTATGTGGGACACCCTGTATACCATCGGTAGCCACTATTGGGTATGGAGTTTGGGTCAGATTTTCCAATATAGCTGCCCTGAGGCAGTCGGCTATGTTGAGTCTGCGTATACAGATACATACACATACAGTGACTGACGGTAATAGTCGGATATGTTCAAAAATCCGATAACTTTTTTAAGGGGGTAACGTAGCCTCTAATATTACTAGAATCTTACTAGAAAGTCAGGCGAAAACAGTGTTTGCGGGAAACAATTGTTTGTCCTTAAACGAGCATCTTACGAGCTTTGTGAGGGCTCATTTGATAGAGGAAGGTAGATCGTAGGACGTTCTGGTCATGAAGTAACGAGATTATGTTTATATTTAATAATATGAAGACAACCACCCTCAGGTTGATTGTTTTCAACAAAACGATTTTTCTGACTTACCTCATGACCAGAGCGCCCTACGATCAACCTTCCTCTATCAAATGAGCCCTCACACAGCTCGTAACATGCTCGTATAAGGACAAACAATTGTTTCCCGCAAACACTGTTTTCGCCTGATTTTCTAGTAAGATTCTAGTCAGATTCTAGTAATATTAGAGGCTACGTTACCCCCTTAAGATCGAGCGAAATAGCTTCAACTTTTTCGAGACGTTACAAGGATTAGTTTACTACATTTGCGAAAAAAATTTTGGAGAAAATTTTAATACGTGCGTTTAAAGGTTAGAAATCGTTTGGGGGTGGCTATCCTTGAACGAAGGACCGTCGCAGCAAGCACCGGTCCGCTTCAGGGCATCTAAACATTGTTCGTCGAACTTCTCATCAACTTTCATTGTCAATTCGCCAGTTCCCCGAATTCATCAGCCGGGGATCCGACAAAGCGTAAACTGTCGGGGTGCAACGGGGATGCTCCACATCCCGGTTAACCAGCTGGCAATCCGACGGCGAGGCGGAGAGCTGTCTTCGCCGGTGATACAATTACCGTACCGGGCGCGCAGATTCGTTCCCGCCTTTTCGCCCCGGCGACGCGACGCGGCGCAGGAAGGAGAAATTATTCAGCTCGGCTCATTATCCGACGGAGTCAATTTACCAGCAGCGCAGAGCGCGCAGCATCTCCTTGTCCGACGATGCGCGCTGCGTTTTCCATGAAACCGGAGATTACGCCCGGTGATTCGCACATCGACCGACCTGGTGGCGGCGGCGGCGGCGGTTGCAATTCGATTTCTGAGTTACTCCTACGTGCCCGATCCCCCTCCGCCAGAGCCGAAGAAACGTGTGCGAACACATCGATGTCGATACACGACTGGGTCTCTTCCGCTGGGATGGATATACGAAGTTAAGACCGATCAACGAGGGCCGCGGAAGTAGGCTTTTACCCGGTCATCGAGTTCGAACGGAAACCCGATTATTCCAAGTGCAGCTGGACCTGCGTCCACCCACGTTTACGCTCTTCGGCTTCATATTTATCAGGTTTGCCGTTTGCGTCCTCGGGTAAACGATTTACGGTCTTGACGAGTCGATGACGCACCCTTAATTGCTACGATGATCGTCGCTTGCCCTTTTTTTCAACGAATCTGCCTTCTACAGAGATGTTATATATAAATCCTCAAACTACAAGATTTTTTTATCCATTCGTTGTTTTCCTAATTTAACCCTTACGCGTTTTAATGACATAGAGAAACTTTAAATATTAATTTTATCAATGCCAAATCGTATTTTTAATATTCTTCATTTTTAACGATCTTAAATTTTGTATATCACTTATCTTAGCTGTTGCAATGTTTGTGTCTTAATCTTTAAAATAGAAACACAGAAGATTATTTCTTTTAAAATGTAGAAAGTATAATGCAATTCCAAATTTTATTCGTAATAACACTATTAATAGATGCAATATTATCACCACGTCTTTATTCACTCAAAGTAAATTATTCAATCTTCAAAATAGAAACATGAAAAAATTATTGAACATATAAATGTAGTGCATATGCGTATTCTTAATGTTGTTCGATAAAATGAATTCTCGCTTTCAAGTTTGTTTATGTAAAAGGCGAGTGACTTCATAAAAGTTTATGACGATTTTTTCAATGCGAAACCAGCGTTCAATAAACAGCCGAACGATAAACGGTGCCGGGGAGAAGTAATCAGAGGTCGCTCTCGCTTCGTAATACCTTTGTAACGTAATGTGGTGTCGGGAACTTTTCAGCTACCGGCCTGGAGCGGATAGACTTACGAAGTATTTTAAATATCTCATCCATGGAAATAAGTTTAATTCCGAGTTCCCTTTAGCCGGAGGCGACCCGGCTACCACGTCGGTGGATCTGCTTAACTTTGTAGGACTGTGCGCCATCATATGCATTTATAAAAAAAAAAAAGACGTCGACCAGGAGTCTGCCAGAAATGGAAGAAATTAACTTACAGAACGCGGAAGAAAGTTTGATGGAAGGAGCGTCGACGGGCACGGTTAGAAGAATGAAACAAGCAATGCATTACAGTGTCTTCTTTTTTCGAATGTTACACGCTGTGTTACGTAGAATGTATTAGTCCGTCGCGTGTCCTGTATGGATATTTGATCATGAGAAGCGACAGCGGCGTCCGATTGCGAGAAACAGTAGTTGCCATGGATCGAATCATGCGAAACGGTGGTTAGAGTTGTACAAGTTCGTCGTTTCTATTTTGTTTCGCTATCGTGTCTGCAAATAACTGGTTCTTGGGAGGCTAACAACATAAACCGACGCGTATCCCCGTCGGTTCAGCGTGAACTTCTGCTTTCGCTGTTCATCCGAAGCTGTTCCCGTGCACCCGTACACGCGAATGAGGCAAACCGCAGCCGTTATATTGTCTATCGAAATGAAACACCGCTGAGATGGAAATCTGAGGAAAGTGTAACTCGCGAGAGTTAGGCGAGAATAGGAGCCAGGGTGAGAGAGAGAGAGAGAGAGAGCGAGCATGTTCGTTCGCATCGCATCGCCTCTGCCTCGGCTCTCTCGTATTATATCTGTCTGTCTGTGCTAGACGGTAGATATCCCAGCTTCCCTTGGCACGTCTATATAACCATTCGTTCTTCCAGAAAGCAGCGCAAACCACCGCCCCCGCTGCCATCACCACCAACCACTACCACCCACCGCGAATTTTACCGCCTGCACGACCGCGGCAATAAACCGCTATATTTAGTGAGAGTTCTACGAATCTCGCCGCCGAAGTAATGAAAAGCTCCGAGAGAGAGAGAGAGAAAGAGAGGAGAAAGAGAGAAAAAGCACACATCCGAGCGCGGCGGCACTATCCTTGAACCGTACTACACCCTCCGGGAAAACGTCTAATTAGGTCAAGAGGCCGTGACCTCCTAACGTCTAGCATGTGTGCCTACAGCCCGGCGCGATGAGAAACGAACGAGAAACCCAAGGAAAAGTGGAAAACTACTCGCCTCGCGAATCAAGTGGGTGGTTGCAAGCCGCTCGCGAAACGCCAAGGTCAAGACAAACTTCCTTTCTAGATGGAGAAGAGAAAATGGGTCACTCGCTGGGATCGAACTGTTTGCTCTAGAACCGAGTGATACAGTTTTTGTCCTACTTTGCTGTACTACTTTATCCAGGTTTGATGGGAATTAGTAAACAAGCGGGCAAAAGAACAGCATGATAGACAAAACGCGAACCCTTCCATAACATGAAATCCAATTAGTACTACCAGTTTGTTTTCGAATGTAAATTGAAAATGTTTCATTTCAGAGGCGAAGTTCAATCGTTGTTGTTTATTTTTACCATTTCCTGTTGAACTACTTCCGCAACGGTGTTTTATTATTTTCTGTCAAATCTAAATGAAAAATCATGTAACTAGTTTTGTGTCGTGCACCGGATCATTCACAGCTACCAATCAATGAAAACAGAGCATGCGAATTCTGCGACTGACACGTAGATCGAGTTACTTACGCGAGTTCTTGGAAAATGGTGTATTCGTAACGCAAGTACGACGTTTTCGTTTCCGAAGTTCTGCCACGCGACAGGTAAAAGCAGATTTGAATAGGTGCTCGGCGATCTAGCATGCGAGCAACGATAGCAATAGGAGCGCAAACTGAAACCAGACAACTCTTCGAGGCACGAGTGGATTGAAAACGTAGAAACCAGACTCTTTTGGAACCAGACTCTACTCTCGAGAAAATCGATTTTAAAAATTAATGGCGCACGTGTTCACCCAACTGCGGCTCGAGCTCGCGAGCAACCCTCTACGACTTCTGTCGCGTCTGCATACAAAGAACGCAAGATTAGATGCTAAAGTTGTCAAAGAAAATGTAATTGAAACGTTGATCATCGCTATTCAATTGAAAATCGAACGTACAACCATCTCTAAATCGATAACCTGTCGGTTCTACATTTTATTACGACGTTTCTTTAAACAAGAGATGGTTCCTCGCTTCAAAGCAAAATCCAGCACGATTATATTCTTCGCTCAAAAGTTTTTCTTCTATCGGGGATATTGTATCGTCGAGACGAAGCAGGTAGTTGGAAACAACGAAATTTCTATTTAACCACGATATTGAAACCGACCCCCTTACTTTGCGCAACGGCCGAATTACGAAATTACTTAAAGGATCCTTGGTAACTTCTACCGAAGGCTCTTTTAATTAATAGTTCGCTAGCTGCGCGTTGAATGCCCAGCAATCACCGAAGTGGTTATCAAAGTAATCTCTGTTCACCGTAGGAAGACTTAACGAAGATTTCCTCTAACTTACTTTCTCATTGTTATGCAAAGTGGAAATTGGAAAAATTTAACGAGCGATTACCGAACTGTAAACCCTTAGCGCTAATAACTAACCTTCACTCCTATTTAAAAAAAAATACCACGAAACACATAGGGGAGGAACGTACATACCTGTTAAAGCTTGTTCTCCCTTCTAGGAACTGTCAATCAAGTTATTAAGATATTATAGGGAACGTGGTAGGACTTTTAACCAATTTTAGAAATACGATTTATCCCCTTTTATCAGGTACCATTTGCACCATTCGTAATCGAACGGAAAAGAATGGCCAATACGGTACGAATATCTTTTAATCATTTTATAAGAGGAGGACCATCGAGCAGCAGAATAGTGACTTTTACATTTAACTGCCATTCGATAAAACGATCCGATCCTCTCGTAATTTGAAGGCTCGGCGCTCGAACACATTCGAGCAGGGTGAATTACTCGCCACTTTATTATCCGTAAAAGGACGATGTCGGTGGAACGATGTCGGGCCGATCACGCCGGATAATTCACGGGGATCGAAGTCGTATTTCTGGGTACGCGTTTTTCGTGTAATACGACCCAGTGACCCAACTTCTTTCTCGCATCACGCGCTCTTTCCTGCGACGCACCGAATCGCCTATAAAAACCGAAGTCTGAGCAGTAAGTCTCGGTAAGAACCATCGACAGGGTTAGTGCCCTTAAAAATGCATACGATCTCTCGCTCGTATGTTTTTTTATGGACCTCCTTCAGTACCCCATCGCCACCACCCTTCGGCTTAACGTACCCGTGACCGATCCTGTATAAGTATCCAGCGTTTCTCAACCCACTTAATAACACGACCCACTGGGCAAATACATAATAGATTCAACCTCCTTCTGCGTGAACTTTCCTTAACGATCGGCAATTTCGGTCCGTGGAAAATACCGCGGAAAAAATGTGATCGAATATTAAGCAGAAATATTGTTTGGGTCATTTCAAGCTTGAAAATTGATAATAATCGTTTGGTACGCGTATGAACAGTCATAAATGTACATTTTTCTTTGAAATGTTTCTTAAGACCATATGAATTGTAAAATGTCTCGTTTAAGCACAGACGCATTGTTCGTGTAACTGTGTTGAATAACAGGAAGAAATTGGAGAACCTTTGATAGTTTTTTTTTTTATTAAGCTGTGAAACCCCACATGGGATTATTAGCTGCATGTTACGTTACAAGGATAACTTATAGACTAGAATTGAACAATATAATGAACATTTTTGAGTACAATATTAACACTAGAGAAATAAACAGTGGGACTTCAGGAATGTATGTATATAAAATAGGGGACAAGGAGAGGGTCCGCACAAAAAGAAATCTATTGTATAGGGTGGAAAGTAACGCTTGTTGCAAAGTTTCCAAATCAATTTACTTCTATTATTATCATAAATCGGACATTGCCATAATATATGATTAGGATCCTGTATCAGACAACCACGTGGACAGCTTGTGTCATCAGCAAGTTTAATCCTAAAAAGGGAGGCCCTCAGTTGGTAGTGTCCAGATCGAAGTCTATTAACCCAGCAAATAAATTCTCTAGGGAGCCTGAGGTGGTTAAACCAAGGTTTAGATCCAGAGTGATAAAAGGATTCGAAAAATTTTGTGCCCTTGTACCCTGCCTCTTTAAGAATATAATTTTTTTTTAGTTCTTTAGCTTGCTTTCTAAAACTATTGGAAAAGTCGGAGTAGGGGACCAGGATATTAGTAGAAATAGTCAGCAAAGATGCTTCTTTAGCTAGTACGTCAACCTTTTCATTATGTGTGATTCCAATATGCGAAGGGATCCAAAAAAGAAGCAAATTGTTGGAATCCATAAAGTAGGAGTTAATGAAATTTTGAATACCTTTGATAGTTGTGGATTCGTTGAAGAATGGAAACTAATAATAAAGTAATATGTTGGTTGCCAGTGCTCGTAAGATCCGAAGATACGGTAGAGGAATCAAGGCAGAGTACTCACTATGGGGAACAAGCTTTCTAAGTGTTGAATATTATGTGGTTCGCGGAACTCGTACCTGCAGATGCAAGTAGTAGCATCAATCTCGGTACAAGCTCCCATAACTAATTATAAGTTTGTTTCACTTTAGCTGATACTAAGCGCAGCGTGCTCCATTGTTTGGTAACTTCAACCCGACGATGTCCCTTTGTGTGCGACACGAAACCGGCTACTGACCCATCCGCTGTCTTCGATTTCACGATACGATGGTATTAATGTTGGCGAACTGTGCGAACTAATGACAATCAACTGCAGTGGAACCCTTTTCGAATTAAGACCGACCGGTTGAGCAGTTGAACCTTTCGCGAACCCTTCCAGTACATCGTACCACCTCTTTCTGGACCCGTGGCCTTCTTTTCCAGGAACTGCACGATCTAAGATAACGAATATCCCTTTCACTGCGGGCATACCCTGCGATATAATTTCAACT
This sequence comes from Lasioglossum morio, assembly GCA_916610235.2. NCBI lineage: Eukaryota > Metazoa > Arthropoda > Insecta > Hymenoptera > Halictidae > Lasioglossum > Lasioglossum morio. Next base: position 17,772,150 of record OU744323.1, on the reverse strand, counting down.
GTATTTAATGGTTTAATTCTGGCCTGGGCAACGAGTGCTCCGAGAGTTAATGACGTAGAATCAGCGACCTCCACCCGGTCGACCAGCGCAAGCCAGATCCCGACAGGACTCGCGCTCGCCGGCTGGGTTAGGGCAAACCTGGGTAAAAAATATTTCAAATGAGGAAATACAAATATTTGCAAATACTATTTCTCACAACTGTGTTATGTACACATGTTTGATTTGATAAGTAATTTAATATTAGTTTCAAATGAACAGTAATTTAGTATTAGTTTCAGAAGAACAGTAATTTAATATTAGTTTCAAAAGAACAGTAATTTAGTATTAGTTTCAAAAGAACAGTAATTTAATATTAGTTTCAAAAGAACAATAATTTAGTATTGGTTTCAAAAGAACAGTAATTTATTAAAAGAACAGTAATACTATTTAGTATTAGTTTCAAATAAAACATATGTAACACAGTTGTGAGAAAATAGTATTTGCAAATATCTGTATTTCTTAGTTGAAATATTTTCTACCCAGGTCTGGGTGAGTGTAGCTGATTCTACTTCATCGATTCTCGGCCGCGCTTTTCTACGGTCTTTTCTACGTTCAATGTTAACTAAAAGAGGTCAGGAAATAATGTCTGTTCACGGTATAAATAACAGTTCAGTCACGAAGTTTTCACAGATGTACATCGAGACGTCAGTTATAAAGTTTTATCAAATCGTCATCGAATTTTTCGATCTGGATTACCGCTGTGGAAAAATTCAGTTGTCTCTTCGGACGAACACTTATTCGTGTAAGAGGAGATGATTAATTGCGGGAGATACATCAAGCGGAAAGTGTGCCAGAAAATCGATGAAAGGGAGATCGAGTAGAATCGAATTAATCACAGTGACAAACGACGAGTCGACGGGCCGAGAGCCAATAGTTAAGTCATAGCTCAACCGGCGATAGAAACAGTTTACAGTCGGACAGTGGACATTGTTGCTCGGGGATTCGTCGGGAACCGGTAAATGAATTTTCAATTCCTTGTCCGATCGACTGTGCAGATACCGGTCGGTCGGTGGTTCGTTTCTCTGTTTTCTGCGTTCTTTTGATATTATTTCGCGAGAGCTTCTTCCGAAGGTGAATCGAGTCTCGGCACGAGCACTTTACTGGATGCGACGAGTGTCGTTAGCTGTTCGCGGCGGGATGGAGAAAGGTTCTACAATTTATTACATTTCCCCGTTAAATAACCCCCTCCCTCTCTCTTTCTCTTCCTCCCCTCCTCTCTTACAGGGCGGAAGGAATTTGATCGATGGAAATGTTGGCCTGGACTCCTGCGATAATGCAATCTCCTTTATCATTATGGCAGCTAGCTGATGTAATTATACACGAAAATGCAATTTGAACCGGCTCGTAACGATTTCTGAACTGCATTTTATATTCGCGTCCGTTCCCGTATTGAATATGTATGAAACACGAAAGTCTGCGAATACAAAACTAGCAAAAAGCTGCACGGGCACGGGGGCAAGTCACGTAACCTGTTAAGAGTCAGTATCTCGGTCGTTAAGGTGACGAAAAAATTCTTAACTGTGATATATCGGTGAAAAAGCACACGCTGTTCGTTAAATGCCCCTCGGGCTACTTTTCGATTTAGCCAAGAAAAAGTACGCTCGCCCCGGCTGCTGCTGCTGAATCTTCAAGGGAGACCACCGGTGACCTTGAGTCGGCCTTCCATGACGCTCGTCGTTCAATTAAATGTTTCAAGTTCCCTGCAAGATCGACGTTGCTTGCGAATTGACTTGCGGTTTGCCGAGGTTAAAGATCGCGACATGTTGCATTAGTAAAATCGTGGATTGTAAAATGCTAACAATAGCGATGTGCAAATTGCTGGGAGATGGCAACGTTCGAAGTACACGACTCGGTGTCGATGATTTAACAAGTAGAAAGTGCTGGTAATGGCCAGACTAAGTCACTCTGCCGATAGGTGCAAGAAAGTGTTCGAATGACTGTTGTGGAAGCATTAAATAGTAAGCAAATCATTGAAATATATTTATTAATATTGCTTTAAAACAAATGGCTTATATAGCAAGTACAGTAATATTACATATTGGCTTACATTGAGTCGGTGTTACATTGTTTTTCTTTTCTTTTTTCAAATTTTTACAGAACATTGTTTGAGAAAATTATAAATTATTTTCAGCCCTTCTGTATCAGGTTTACATAAGAAAGAATTAATGCAAAGGGGGAAACAGTATTTGCCTTCGAGAAGCTTTGTTTCTAGTGTGCTACGTTCGTTTTCGTAATCTGGGCATTGCCATATAACATGATTTAGATCTTGAACTTCTGCTCCGCATTGGCAGTAAGCAAATCATGTTAAACTTGAGGTTATAAGATAATGTTGAGATCGTAAAATGTTCTTGCCTTATCATATGTAGGATATTATTTTCAGAAGACGATTTGAACATATTTTCAAAAGTTTTAGTTGTTATTAACGATTGTCCCGAAGTCTTCAGGGCTGTTCCTATGAAGCATTAAAATTCGTGAGAAGCAATTTTCGATCGGGGACACTCGCGAGGATTTTTTCGCGGATCCGAGAGACACGGGAAACTCGATTGAATACATTTTTCCGAGGCGTCCGACGACTACAACGTCCCCGCGGTGCCATTGTTCATCGGAACGTGACGGCGGGGCGCTCGTTGCTTGCGACCGAATTTATGAAGCTCTCGAACTTTTCATCCGCGACGCAACGGAGACGCGGCATTCAAAGGACCGTTGAATTAAATTCCCCTCCCTTCGTATGGAAATACTCCATTACTGCAGAAAACGACGGCCCAGAATTTCATATGACCCGTTTGCCTGACTGACTGCCAATATCAGGACGTCTTCGATGTATGGATAAAACGCCGTCAGAACGAGATAAGGAAGGGCTGCGGAGATGGTATGGGGGGGAGGTATATATCTCGAAGAGCGAGAGAGAGGAGGAGGGGATAAGCGTAAAAGTATAGATACGTCGTTCTCGTAACGCGACAAGGTGAAACAAAATAAGAGAACGACAGAGGAGAGCGCTCGCGGGATGAAGCGCCGCAAGAAAAGAGGGGAAAGGTAGCCCCGGTGAAAAAGCAACCGGTTCTACGAGTTCGATATTAAATATTTTCATTCGGACACAGCGACACCGAGAACGAACCGGAGCGAAGGGAAAGGGAACACCGTGGAAAGAGGAAAAAAGAAAGAAGAAGGTTATCGCGAACGATCCACGACAACGAGGATGGTGTTGGTGGTACCGGTAGCGATGGCGGTGGTTGTGGCGGTGGTGGTGGCCGATGCACTTTATCAGGGAAACATTTTTTCCCCGGTGAAAAATTACGCTTTTTACGGTTTCACTCCTGTATGTAATTACCATTACTTTCGCGAATATGGTGATAATATAAGAAACGGGCCGGGTCGGGCCAGCGACAAAAAGAAAGCTACTTTAATGCATTTAATTAAGTCGTGCCACTTTATCCTGGCATTTTTACAGGAGCCACGCGGCAGAGGGAATTTTAAAATGCTACCGGCACCGCCTCTATATCGTCCTCGAAAGGGGTTGAGGGGGGCCGTGCTGAGAATACGTTGTAACCGTCGAAAGTTGTGGGGAAGGGGCCAAATGTGAAATAGTGGACTAATATGGAACGGGCTTCGGTATTATTCAACTATTGTGAACGGACAAATTTTTAGAACCACTTGGGTAAGCTGACAATTTTACATTAAAACAATTTTTGAATGAAAGTCTAGTTACACTGAATTGTTGTATGTAGGCTATATTATTCATGACATCGATGAAAAATATATTGATCCTAATAAATGTTGAATCAAGTACAAATATGTGCTAATTTTCAGATTTTTCTGTAAAATAAAAATTATCTGTATTTATTCCAAGATTGCTTTTCTTTAATAACCATAATGAGTCCAAAGTGATAGAACAGTATTTTTTAATTCTTCAAACCTTTTCACTCTTTCGTATCCGATCCCGTAATTCCTGTGATAAATGCATAAAATTCACAATCTCCATAAGAATCTTCTATTCTGTTATAATTGACTAGCAAAAAAGAAAATGGTGTATCATATTTCGCAACTTCCCTCCGTTTGTGTGTTATGACAGGGTATTTGTGAGAAGCTATCGAGATCGTTCGACCCGGATAAAGAGAAAGTCAGTGACGTTATGATCGACCTTTGTTCTCCTTTATGTTACTGATAAACTGTTAAGGCCCGGCGGCGTGCCCGGCGACGGTTTTCCGCCGGCCCGTGCAAATAAGTCGACGGCCAACGAAAAATAGAGTCATATTTCTGGGGGCAGCTGCGCCTGCACCGTCTCCACGGAGATTCTAATAAGAACCGCATAAAGCTTAGAAATTAATGTCTTCCACCTATCTCCCAACCCCTCACGGCTTTCTTACGGGCGCGCCTTTTCGCTGCGTTTTATCGCGCCACGGGACACACAGAAGTTCTTTCTCTACCCCTCCACTTCCCATTCGTTCCCTTTTCTTTCCTTCTCCACCGACGCGACGTCTCTCCTCCCCGTTTGTTTGAGAAACCACCTGGACTGACATAATCGGCCCCCTGTGATTTACGAACAGGGAATATCGCGTGTTAACTGCTTCCTCTTTGTCTGTCGCGTTAAATCTGTCCACGGTCGACCGTAATTCTTCGATCTTCTCTCTGGGACACATTTCGGATCCTGTTTTTATTTCTCCGAGGAGAAACTCGAAAAAATAAGTCTGCGAGCAAAGCATTTTAATTAGATTTGCAGAATTCTTACCAAATTATTATTTAACGCTAGAATTACCGGACCAGTCAAAATAACTGATGCGAATTCTTTTCGATTGGAAATATTAAAAGTATAAATATGTTTTTTTGAGAAATTTTTTTAGTGAACTTCTCTGTTGAAGTACATATTTAAATATCGCTTGTACGAAATCTAAATAAATGCCATATTGTCATTATTAGAAGGCAATGTATGCCAACTGCGTTTAGTGCTCGGTAGTTCTAGTGTTAAGCATCTAAACCTATGACTGCCGGTCAAATAACCGGTTTTCGATTTTGCAATTATTGAAATTATAAAGTTGTTTTCATGGGAATTGATGGAATACATTTTTTTATTCCAGTATGCATACCATATATTATCACACAAAATATAAATAAATGTAATCTTGTTATTTTTATAATATAATACACTGCAGTCAGTATCTGGCAATTAGTGCAGACAATTTTACATAAAGATCCACATAATAATTGCACATTCAGTTTCCGGTCAAGGTCCACGCGACGAATTCGATTGAACTTTTTCGGCTATAGTGCTCGTCGTAGAATCCCTTTGTCCCGTAGATAGGCTTTCGCGGATAATAGGACGTAAAAATACGAGATCGGGCGCAGTAATAAAATGAGCACAAAAGATTATTTACGCTTGGTGCGCTTACATCCAATAAAGAACAAGCATTCGACGACGTCACCGGGTACCGAGGATCCAATATGTTCCCCTGTATCGGATACAAGTGCAATGGGCACGAATACAAATAGTTCGAAGGCGCTGCGAATGCCTGGCCTTTAAACTCTGCCCGGGAAAATTGATATTCTTGCTTACGTTCGGTGCATTCACCTTAAAATGTAATAAACCTTATCTGCATCGCGTACGGCGCGCACTACGGCGGATTTATCGAGAACCGACGACACTCGATCGTTCATGGAAACTCTGCTCATGAACCGTGGAAAATACACCGCGAAAAATAGCCCGCGCTAGAAAACCTGGCCAATTCGTTTCAATTAATCCCCAACAATTGCAGAACGTAAGCGGTGAGATTACGCGCAAGTCTCGGTTCAAATTGCATTGTTGCACCGGCACGGGAGATTACATTCTTTTCTGATTAAGCACGCTCGCTCCAGGGCAAGTTAGAATATTGAAATATGCACTAACTTAATGCAGAGTCGTTTCCGAGTTGGCAGAAACTTTGAATCATTTAAAATTATAGAGCTTTTAATAATTTCATTAATTTATGATCTAACGACTTTGCTGCATACAATATTGAAGAATCAATGAATAAATATTTATTTCATTTAAAGCCGGATAAGAAAATATAAAATTAGGTTTACACATTCCACAGTTTCTATTCTCCATTTTTAACGATCGTAAATTTTTTTATATGCACTATATGATATCGGCGCTACAGGATCGATCAAAGATACAAAAATTAGAAATTTTGCAGTATTATAATTTCAACGTTTCGGTTCGGTTTTAAACCATCATCAAGAACAGTCCGCGTTTGCTAATTGTGAGAAAACAGAATCAAATCAAAGTAGGTGAAATGGTACTTGTCAATAAGACGGTTTGAACTGTACTGATGTTGGTTCAAAACCGAATCGAAACGTTCAAATTATAATACTGCAAAATTGCTAATTTTTATATCTTTGATTGAACCTGTAGCGCCGATATCATATAGTGGATATTCCAGAGTTTCATTGAAAATACAAAATTGTTTGATTCTTGTAATTTTTCTATTCCCTGGGTGGGGCGCGTTACACGAGTAGCACGGTGTCCGATTCCACCCGACATGAACTGGATCAAAAAATTGATATTTGCAGTACGATCCGACGAAGTATCGACTACTTAAAGATGCCAAGTTGTTCGATAGAGACTAGCCCCGATACTCGTTTCCAGCGACCGTTCGGTGGTAGGCTTTAAACAATCTGATGAAAGAAATCAGCGAATGGGAACAAGAAGAGGGACTGCCGTCGAGCCATTCCGATACTCCTCGACGATGCTGCGGAATTAACGAACTTGTTAACAAGGAACCGGTATATATAAGAGGACGAGCCACAGATATTTACACCGGGAGGGGACATCACCGCCGGTAAGGGTCGAGAGCTAACCATAAACGAGCCCGTGAGTAAATATAAGTGCGCTAAACGGTAGATTTATTCCAACAACCGTTAGCGGATTCGTACGGAGGATAGAACAAAGGGAGCCGTGGAGCAAAATGGAGAGATACTGGGATCTTTTGTAACCGTGGAAGAACGACGAGGAACGGTGAGGAAGAGGGGGAGAGAAGAGTAGACCGAATCTAAGAGCGCTTTTAAATCAGCGTAGTCCAACGTATTGCTTGCGGCGTTCACCTGTGGTAATGGCTGCATAAACTGCCGACTCCGGTTCCCGTCGCTCCTTTTTCCATCCCGCCAAGAGTTATTTGGTCGTACGCCATTCTCCCTTCCTCCACCATTCTTTTCACCCTGCGGTACCACTCGTGTTTTAATTTATTCGCGACCATTTATTCAACGAACGTCGAATATGTCTGACCGCGAGCCGCAACTTTTGAATAAATAGGCTGTTTGCGTCGATTTCGATTAACTGTACCATCTTGTAACTGCATGAATAATTACCAGCTTTTCTTCTCTTAACTACAGACACACGATAAATATAGATTCTATTTTCGACCGGGAAATTATTAAGGACATGGAAGTTCCAATTGTTTCTAATTATAGTAGAATATTTGTAAACACTAAAAGTACTCCACAGGATTCATTTAAACAAAAAGGAAAATAGCAAAAAGCGGGAAATACAATTAGATTCGCGGTTTGGATTCTTTTGGGTTCCCAGAATATTTCTCTTCTATTTTTATTGACCGCTCTGAATAGAAACAGATAACAAGAGGAGACATTTGTCACTGGCAACAGAAACAATGGGTGTCGACAAATGTTGCTCATGCCTCAGTGCGAACATAGCTTTGCGATAGCTTGGAATGCAGAAATTTGCGGATTTTCAGTCTGAAGAAGGGGAAGAACGCCATCGTAAATCGCTGGCCACGGTGAATCGATTAATACAGCTTTATTACGTACACTGTTAATATTTTGCGACGATAGAACCGCGGAGTTTTATCGGCGGCACAGTTTATCGTCCATTGAATCTGCGCGTCCGCGGATGGCTGAATAGTCAACGGTGCTTGTTACGCGCTTTATTCGAAATCAATAACAATTCGTTACTCAAAACGGTAATTAGTTTGAATATTGTTAAGCTACGAACGCCGGAGTGTTGTGCAAAGAATTATCGGACACAGCTATTCATTAACCGCCCCCGAGCCTTGTATTGTGGATACACCGTTGCGAAGACTATCTATTTGCGAGTAATAAATATCGACACAGTCGAAGCACGGATTTAATAAAGAGCTTCTATTGTTGTCGTGCTCGTAGCCGATTCGTACAAGTTTCAACACCTTTTCACAGATGCAAATTAATCTTTTTGTCCACCTGACCCACAACAGAAATTTTTTCAAGTTAAGATACCAGTTATTTAAACACGTTTTCGTAATTTCATTTGGTTATGAACATTAACGTTTATATAAAATGTCACAGTTAGTGTTTGTTATGTGGAAAGGATTTGCAGTGCAAAATATCTATTTTCCAGATAAAATTACGATCGAAGCACAAGCGGGGCACGCGGATTGGCGCGACAGGAGAAGGGAGACGTCGTCGGGTGTGCGTAGAATTTTATGGATACCGGGCACTGCAGCCGATGCGTTAATTATGACAGCGAGCACCGCAAACAAATGTTTCAGGACTCGGCGAACGTATGAGAATGGGAGAAACCTTGATCTCCCGGTGCACGGAGCGTCCAATGTAATGGCGAAACTCGAACGCAGCATCGGAAAGATCCTGCTTGCACGAATTAACCATTATAAGTACCGGCGGAGCGGGCCAGGATATCGGATCATTTGTAAAGCAGTAACGCCCGATAAATCTCCTCCCTTTCATTACTATAAATTCCCGGGCGTTGCGGATTTTTGCTCCTCTGCAACGGACCGGTCGGACGGCCGGCAATAAATGTTATATAGGTATATAAAATTCAGGCTGCATCCGCGCGGCTGTGTTGTATATAATCACAATTAGCGTCCTATTAGGCACCGAATGTGCCTCCTTATTTATGCCCTGCATTAACATACCTACCTCTATGTAAACTTATATCATTTCCATCATCCCCCGCCCTCACTGTACCCCGCGAAACCCGTCCCCGCACACGGCTTTCACATTCGTCCTTCGCCTCGGTTTCGAAACCGAAACGACGACGACGCGAAACAACAACGGGCCCTCTCCGACAAAACGATTTACGATTATTTACACTTACACCTGACCGAACACTAAATAGCAAGTGTTCATACTCCTGTTTGTAACTGCCGTTCCTGTACGGTGGACACTTTGTTCGCAGAGAATAAACCTCGCGAGGAAATATACGATCCGTTCAGAGCCAGCCGAGGAGGTTCGTTTTCTTTAATCCTCGCGCCCGCGCGCACCCCGGCGCCTTTTGACAACTTGATAGCACCAAGATCCCCACGGATCATTATGTACCAGGTCTCTTTTATGCGTTTTTCGACGGACTTTTTAATGATCGACGTTGATACTCTTGTCTCGAATTCGATACAGATAGGAAACAATTTATTAAGTCATACCCGCGGGAGTCGTATCGTTTCTCATCGTTCAAATGTACGCGTGTGTGACAGAAATGGGAGAGTAGAGGTAGTAAAAAGGTCGGTAGAATTTCAGGTGGGGAAATTATTGAAATGAGAGAGCGGCTTTGGTGTCAACATTGTCTTTGATTATCGATGCTACGAGTACTGTGCCCTCCACCAGTGATAAGAAAATTGCCAGTGACAACCTTAACACGTTCGTCGCCCAGCGTAATTCTGTTAAGTTTCCCGCGGGCCCAAATTCGACTGTCAGTACGCAGAACGGTATAATGTGTTTTTAATATTTTTATATTGTAAGTACTGGCTTTTTCCCGCGGCTTCGCTCGCACAGGAAACTGTTTAATGCCCTCGAAAATTGATATTATTTCTCCATAAAACCTTTTAAACCCCCATTCACCCCTATAGAGTTTTAATTTTATGTCACGTCCCCATTTTAGATTTCAAAATTGATGCCATTTTCGTAATTAACGTCCCTAAACCTCAATAACAACACCCATACCGATTTTTAGGCTTATTCACACCATTTTACCCCATTTGTCGAATGTAAGTTTGAATTTAATAGAACATATACAAGAAAGTAGATTGACACATACATTTAATTCGAGCGAGCACAGGTGACGAGCAAACGAACAAGTGTAGCGCAAAATACAAATGACATAAAGAATACGCGTTCGCGTTAACACACTCAGAAATAGCAAAGCAGTCGCATCGTCACCGTCAATCTGGACTGAAAGGGTTCGGTCATTAAAAATCGAAGTTAATGAAGGAGCCTCGATTGCGAAGGGGTGGAGGGTGGTATCGATTGCTGGACGATAGAATCGGGGAACGCAGTCGAAGCCGCAGCCAAGATTGAGGAGAATGTCGCGGATTCAGCGCGGTATGACGGCTACGTCTGTAATCAATTGTACGCATAGTCGCGGGCATCGGTTTACCCTAGCATTTCGTAATATTCGCGTCTGTCCCCCGTTCCGCGGTGTACACTCATGTCCGTGTATTGAGCGCGTACGCGTGCCCATGTCCCTGTATGCGCAGCATGCGAAAAATTAATTCCGTTCATGATTTGCATATACACCCTGTCGACGATACGTGTTCCTTAACGAACTACGTGAACGACCCCGAGGCGCTCGCGACGCCCGGGTCCAGATTAAAAAGCGAATATCATTTTTCGCTGTTTACTGGAATCCTGTTATTACCTTCCGGGGCTCGACGTTGCACTACACTGCACTGCACCGACGGCAGACTGCACTGTGCTCTTCCCCTCTCCTCCATCCCCCTCTCACTAGGCTGCTCTCGAAATTCCACGCGTTCTCGACCCATGCAAATCATCGGCATCGGCCCGAGAATCTGTATAATTGGTACCGACGATCTGCATCTTCTTCCGGGTCGCTCGATCGCGACCATCCACGTGCGGAAACGAAATTTGTCCCATCAATAGTATTAAAATACGAACTAATTATTTTTCCTCTGTTATTCTGTTATTTTCTGTAGGAAGTGAAATACAGACTCTTAAATGTACGGGATGTTCTTTTTCCGTATTCGATATTCAATCATTGAATAAGTAAACTAGATAAACTGTTGAAGTACAAGTGAGTCTTAAAATAAACTTGTGGCAGAAATAATACTTCGTTCGATGTGTTTCTATTTTCCCGAGAAAGCTGCGGCATTGTACAAAAAGTATTTAGTGCTTTTTCTGTACTCAGTATGTGACATTGAATAAATAATTAGTACAAAATGCTGTTTGTGTATTTAGTTTTGATTCTTACTGAATACTCCCGTTTCCGTCGTGAATCCAGACACGATAACAAAATCGGTTGGTTGCTTTCAGTCGAATCGAATTGTTTTCAGTCAGTGGGCGTTTTTAGTCGCGAATATAAAAGCCGAGACCTTTGAACCGCGTGTCCTGCGACATGTAAATAATTCGCTGTCTCGTAGGACGGTTTATTTGTACACGATCGATAGGAATCCGCGTTTGAAAACGATTTTTCGGATAGCGTGGTCGATGATTCTCTTCTCGAGCACCGTTTGTCCGCATCCGGACGTATTACGCACGATTATGATGATTATTTTCTTGAATGTATAGCTGGCGGTGGCCTGGCCATGTCATTAATACGGAGGAAAGCAGGGACACCCTGCTGAGGTCCTCACGATATACCATGGCAAGGCCCTGACCTCAGGGCCTCACCATCGCCCAGGGTCCAGGGAATGGCTCTCGGGGCCCTATGCACAGCGTCACATATGATCAGGGATCCAGTCTGCTTTTCATTGTTTCTCAGTGACTCGATTTTGCAAACTTCCTACCGGCTTCGTCAGAACCTCGAGAAAATGTACTCTCAAATTTCGTAGAGTTGTTGCAAAAGTTCCTTTCTCATTCTGCTCACATAATATTGTTAGACAACAGACATAAATCTTCTTCATCTAGGAAATGATGAACTATATAGAAGTTTTAATCAGTGCAACCGTAAAATAAATCGTAGTGGAAGGGTTAAAGGACGGAACTATTGTCATAACCCTCAAGTTACTGTAGTAGACTTATCTCTACCACAGATTTAATATATATGTAACATAATATTCGGTCCCCACAGGGTTTCAAATTCATTTACCAATCTTCCTTCCCCCACTTTCCATTCTCACTATCGCCTTTTCAGCGGGACCTACTGTTTATGGTGGGTTCCGAACCACTACCACAGTATTAATAACTAGATCTATTTTTTGTGCAACATAAAAATTGATCTGCATAAATTTCAAGGAACAGGAGCCACATAAAAATTCCTTCTGCCTGGAATAGTTGTAATAAATTTCTGGCATTATATTGATTTTATCGCAGAATGTTGGCAGACAGCGCGCAGTTCTTTTTCCTGTCGGCGTCTGGGAACGGGTCGGAAGGGCCCGTTCTCTCGACGGATAATATCCTAGTAGTCAGAAGAATAGGTAACGCACTCGAGACACGAAGTGCTATTGTTCTAAAAGCCGCTCTTGCCTGTAGTTCATGCTCATGCGTCCGATGCGGGCAGGTCTCTCGCCCTTTCTGCATCTTCGCAACCCCGATGCAAGGGCACAGGTAAGTGTCGACGCCTCGAAATCAAAGGAACAACCGTGAGAACACCCTCCGGACAGGCACAATGGAGAAATTCGTTTTTAATTTACCTCGGAACCGTTCGCCGCGTACTCCACTCGGCCAGGACGTAACGGTGCTGTTCAATATTTGAAGGTTTACGGACGTGCACCCTTTCGAGGCTCTTGCATCGAACATCCGTGCACGTACCCTCGCAATCGACATCGCGATACGACAGCCAATAACGTCTATCTTTTCATTCTTCCCTCCCGAGAACTTTTACGAGCGGATTCATGAATTGACTTCTCGCGGAACCGACTTCTCCGCGGATATATTCTCCGCTGCGACGTGACACTACACTTGTAACTTAACCGAACCCGGTTGCCTCACTCGAGGCAGCCTCCGTGGTCTCCATTTTACAGAAGACCCTCTTGGTTAATGCATGAATCGAGCAAGATCAAGAGAAACTCCCGCGACCGACGCGCAAAAGGATTTTCCTACGGTAAGCATAATTACTCGGGAAATAATCGAATTGCTGGGGGTCCTCTCCACCCTTTTACTACAGACGCGTCCATTGTTCAAACGATTTTTTTAAATCGCTGAATGTCAGTTATCAATAAATGTCAATTGTTTAGAAACCAATTTTCAGGACAATGTGAAAAAAATCATTTTTGGATATGGATATTTCATTTGCGAATATAATCTTACGAAACTAGAACAGCTTTATCGGCCTTTAACAGTTCAGCACACGCACCAGTTTCCCCGTGTGAGCCATACGAGACAGACATCACCTGCAGTTTACTCACAACAATACTCTGCCCCGTTCCAGTCGTCAGGCAAGGTATTACCAGGTCGGACAGTTCTATGGTAAATGGATAGAACGTGTAGCACCGATTGCTTGACCTGCAAGCACGCAATGGATCTATTGAATCCGACAGTCATCAATTTTCGAACACCCTGATCCTCTTCCACCCCTCTTTAATTAATCGATATTGTCTCAGAAAATTTAAGAACCGACTTCTAGATCTAGCCAACATTTAAACCAGATCAGCATTTATATCAAATACTAGCTTTTCCCCGCGGCTTCGCTCGCACAGGAAACTGTTTAATGCCCTCGAAAATTGATATAGTTTCTCCATAAAACCTTTCAACCCCCCATTCACCCCTACGATTGTATCAATGAGCATTAAGACGAAGTATGATGCAAATCAGACCACAAATAAAATATTTCTCATACAAACGTTACAACCCCTTTTCACCTTAGTGGTTGAATTTTGTAAAATGCTGAAATAGGTGTTTGATTAATTATATCAAAGAGCATTAAGGCCAAGGTTGAAGCAAATCGAACCGCGAACAAAATATTCCTCATACAAACGTTGCAACCCCTTTTCACCCCCTTAGGGGTTGAATTTCGAAATATCCTTTCTTATCCCTTGTATAGATCATAAAGGAAACCTCTGTGCAACATTTCAGCTTTCTAGGTCTAAGGGTTTAGCCTGGGTGTTGATAGGTGAATAAGTCAGGACATCATTTTTATATATAGAGATTGTTCTTTCACTTTCACATATTTCCACATGACAAGTGTATAATAAGAACAAATTATGATACTATTATTACAAACCATTACACTCTGCAATTGATAGTATATGAACTAATTGTACAACCTAACATAGAATAATATAAAGGGAGCAAAAAATTGAAGTTGTTTTCACGAAAAGTTCGAGTCATAGCCGGTGCTCGGGAAGATTTGTTTTCAGGACGATCATACATATTTCGCATTGTTCCTGGTTTCGCACCGGCAAAGCAGAGCCGCGTTATTGACGTATTGCGGTAGCAAAACCGGTTCCCCGGCTCTTCGGCCGGCCAGGTCACAAGTAAAATTATTCCCGTCATTAAACTGACGTCCTGGCGCCCTGGAGATGAGGGCGCAACGTTTACCGGTTTTATGAGCACTTGCATTTTACTGGTTTAATCTCTGCGCGCTCGCGAAGGCGGCGCTTACACTCTCGCGGATACGTATCTCGCCACCTACTTTTAGACCCTTCAATTCTTCTTATTTGAATTTATCCTCTGAGGTCTTCATCGAGCAACCTCACTGTTCTATCCGAGACGCAGTTTTGTTGGTTCGTTATCGATTTAATAAAAAACCCCAGACTTCGAAAACACTATACAGATGGAGAAGTGATTCTAGCAATTGGCAATTCCTTTCTTTTTATTGAGCCACTGAAACCTATTGTAGGTTTATTTCGGCTTTAACAAAGATACACTAGTTTTAAAGTTTGAGTACATTTACAATATGACTAACCACTACAGATGCAGATCACAGTCGTTTAACACTAGAACTATCGAGCACTAAACGCAGTTGGCAAACATTGTCTTATAATAACATCAATATAACATTTATTTCGATTTCGTGCAAGTTTTATTTAAATATGCACTCCAACAGAGAAGTTGACTAAAGAAATTTCTCGGAAAAACACATTTACACTTTTAATATTTCGAATCCAAAAAAAGTTCGCACCAGTCATTCTGACTTGTCCGGTAGTTCTAGTGTTAAAAACTGAGAGATAAATTCACAGGCTTTGACATTTGGTTCTGCAAAGAAGAGGTCCGCTTTTAGTGAATTGGCAAATCCAACGGTATCGCTTGGTAACGTTACTTCGAGTTTCTTTGAACTGCAGCTAATTTTTTAATACAGTCACCGCTCGAAAAAAAGTCGTCCTGGTTGTATTGTTACGTCTTCTTTTCGAGCATCCCGGCGTTTCGATTTCAATGCCGCGTGAAGCCACACGTTGCATCATGCAGTAACTGCATCTTATCAGGCCGGGGCCGTGTCGTAAAACTATCTCTAACGACCGTAACCGGAAAAGCTTTTACAGTTGTCCCCACGGTGCGACATTACGTCTGGCCAATCTTGTCGAATGCTACTCAAGATCCGAGATCCAGGCAGCTGTTCGAAGAGGGTCGTTCATCTCGCGGATGCGTCACGTTTCGATAAGTTTTCCCTCCACCCCCCAGTGGAAAAAAGTTCGCGGGAAATCATAATGCTCGCCGGAAACGGGAGAACGGCGGAGGCGAACAAGCTTGGAAGTTTCGAAAATAAAGGAAACGCTTCCGTCGCGCAATCACCGGAGACTCCGGATACGGTAAGGAAGACAGAGTTAAGGGTGGAACAAGGACTGCCGGAGTTGGAAATGAGACAGAGACGATCTTCCAGATACGCGCATGCATATCGTAAAGCAACTTTCCGACCGCGTCTCGAATAACAGCCGAGCAGATTGCTCCTGCATAATTAAAGCTATCCTGACGTCAGTACCGCTCAAAAAGAGCCAATACGCCCTGAATTTCCATTTACGTTTTACTCACCTCGCCTGGTAGGCCTTTCGAAATTGAACATGAACAATTGAGAATTTTAAAACTACGATTAATGGTATTGGCGCACTGGTTCGATCAATTGGAGACAATAAGCAAATTTTTCAAAATATTACATGAATTTATTTTCAGTAAACTGACTCGTACTTACAGGATCGCCTAATATTCCTTGAAAACTACCATCACGCCTGTTGATTAGTGTCCATCCATCTTGAACGGTGTCGTCTCGCGCGAGGAACCAATTAAACCGCGAGAAAAACTGGATTAAACTGGAGCCCAGCCGGCTTGTTCCGTGGCCGCGCAATAAATCTTGTTTTCGGTTCGGTATCAGATAATGCTGTAGTTGAAATCCGGAAGCATTAATAGGGAACGTGTAATTAAACGGTCGTGTAGCGGCATTACCGCGGCTCCATGTGCGTTAGAATCCCGCAGTCTCGTATCAATTGAGATCTGCATCGTCCCGTTCCCGCCGGTTATTAATAGAAGCTTCGCGTAATCGATAATCCGCGCTCCGTTTTCGTTGGGACAATGGCGAGGAGATGGCATCCCGGATGGAGAACCATGAGATGCTAGATCAGGCTTGCCACTGAGCTTGCCCTATAGAGCAGTGAGTGACCTGGCTCCGGCGAAATCCAGAGCAACGAAGCCACACCTACTCGTATTCTTCGTGTAGAGATCATTGTTGCTGTTGCACACTTCTGAAATAAATATATTCAACACTAGCTTTTCCCCGCGGCTTCGCTCGCACAGGAAACTGTTTAATGCCCTCGAGAATTTATATTGTTTCTCCATAAAACCTTTTAACCTCCCATTCACCCCTACGGTTTGTATCAATGAGCATTAAGATGAAGTATTAGACAAAATATCGGCGACGACCGCGCATCACAATAATGTTCGAGGAACGATACTGTTCCTCGCGTAACGGACATATATGATTTCATAATAGCGCAAGGTGTTTCTTTTACAGTAAAATAATGAATCTGAAATGAGAGTATTGAAACAGGAGCCTCTAGTGTTAGATTCCAAGAAGATAAAGAACTTGGACGTGATTTTGCACTGAGGGGCCACGAAGCCACGCCTACTAAGGCACTCTAGGCGTGGAGGGGGGCAGGGCGGCCAATCTCGTAATTCATAAGATGCAGACTAGAAGACGGTACGTTGCTCCTGAGCAAAATAGAGCGGTCCAGGGGCAAAGAGGCTCGGAAATCGCTGAACGTGTGAAAGATCGTCCCAGTTACGAAGGTAGGGGTAGTCACGCGAATCTAACAGACACGAGGACAGTCGCAGAATTCTCTGGAGCCGCGACAGCGTTGTAGGAACGTATAAGGACGCGGGTGTACGAACGAGTAAACCACGTCTCTTCGGGGTCGACGTTCACGGACCGTGTACGGAGCGAGTCGTGAGCAACCTAGAACCGACACGGCGCTGGAATTTCTCGACAAATAGGCGAATATGCACATAAATACATAACAAAGGCCGGTGACGGGTACCTCGAATCGCATAAGGACGCCCGCGGCCGACGAAAGGAGACGACAACTGGAACGATGACGACGGTAACGAGGGAGGAGGAGCAACGAAAGACTGTCCTCGTTCGTCGTTCGGGAGGCCAGAAAGGGGGGCCAGGATGAGACGACCGCGATTCCACGTGAACGAGTGTCACGCGTGCTGTCGAGGACTTACACCGACTCGATATAACTCACTTTATTACCTGTACGTTCCCCCGGAAAATGAATTATTGAAAACGTGCCCCGAGATGCCGCGTCGTCGCGGCGAAAGAGCCGCGTGTCTATCCGGGGCCACTCGGGGAGCCATTAGTAGAGCGCGGGCTTTCCTTGGTGAATAGAGGGCGAATGCGCCTCCTTCTACAGCTCAAAACATACTGGATGTGTCTGGGCAACGTGCACGAGCTGATTCCTTTTGAAAAAATAAGAAAAGTATGCAATCAAATTTGTTCGTTCGAAGCTCAGTTTTTTGATATAATTAAAGGATTAAAAGGGTAATAGAATTTTTTAATAGTTCTGTTTAATTTTTGATGAATGATTTCATCAATGGAAAAGAAGCGTTGTTCATTTTTTAATTTTTTTTGATGGAAGTATTGATACTTTTCATTTCTGAAGTGTTGATCGTCTGAGATGTCAAATATTAATTTTGGAACAATATTTTGATGCAATAGGGACAGAGAACGCGGTTCAATTCCCATGACCAATAATTCTCGTGGTAACCTCGCTGGATCGTGACGTGATTTATCAGTCGCAGGCTGGACCATGCGGTTATCATTAAAAAACGATTATTGCGTAACGAGCATCACGGAGAACAGGTTCCGCTCGGGTCAGGATCTGCAGTTAAGTTGTAAGCGGTCGAGAAAGACATTTTGTACGACACGTGGCTTGTTCTTGTTCCGCCTCGATTCCGATAATTTCGATAATTCTTTCCATGGTTCGCTGTCTTGAAATCCGGTTGTGGCCGGGGAAGGGGAAGAAGTCGGCAGTGAGGCTGCATAATGCGCACGATAGCGGACATGCTAACGATCGGCTGAGTTTGATGGTTAATTATCTAAACTTCCGTTTATATCTGTGGCTATAAGGAAAATCACCGCATCCCACAATTTCAAAAAATTTGAGTTTGGGCATTAATTGAGCTGTACGCGTAGCAACAAATATGTTAGATAGCAATATCTCGAAAGCGAAAGTCTGTGACATGCGTGTGGTTCCTTACAACTACACATATAAACTAATTAGAGGGTAAAAATATTCGAATAAAAAAATCTTAGGAAAAAAATAACTTTCATGTGTAGATAAGTGAACACAGAATTATTTTCGCCGTGTAATATCTCTAACTGGAATCTTCTATTTTCCAAATATAGTGCTTTAATAACGCTGGTCTAGTTAAAAAAACCGGCGTAAAAAAGTTATTTTCGATGATCGGTAGATCCGTGCGATCGCGGCCCGCGGTCAAATGAACCTCGCATTTCGATTAGGCGCTTCGTGAGGGGTTTTATGCATGCATTGTGGTCGGCTGGTGCAGCGGGGCACAGTCCTCGGTAAAAGTTTCTGGTATCCGGTATAAATCCGATACATCGGCGTGCCATACAACAGCCGGAATAAACGCGAACGGATTTGTCGGCTTTGTTGTTCCCCTTTTATTTCCGTTTTACCGTCTCTCCTCGTTTTATTTTATTCCCCGCAGCCTCGCTTTCCTCGGCTTGTCCTGGCACTCGAATGCTTTTCCTTTCGATACTCGTGATCGAACGCGTCTCGCTAGTTAACAATGTAGACTAGAAAGGAATTCATCGGTAAATTAAGCCGCGCGTTGCCGTTTTTCGTTGCGTTTTTCCAAATCCGTCAATATTTGTCCGTTTCATTGTTACTATTCAACAAAAACTTTTGTTCCTGCAATTGAATAAACTCGTTTGAAATACTGACTGCTCAAAAATTATTTCTGTGCCTCCACAATTGATCTGGGAACAGTCCGCAATAATATATCAATTTTATTGTGATCATTGGAGCAATCAAACTTGCGAGCAAAAAGCTTTTTACATTCTCACAATTGCTCTGAAAAGGTTCCTCGATGCTTTGAAAGGTAAAATTTTCAAGAAAATGATTAATGTCTCCTGGAATTATGAAATCTGCTCAGAAATGCTTTGTATGCTGCCGCAAGTATTTCAGAAGAAGGCAAGAAGAGCCAGATACACTCCGTTCCCTTTCATCTCGGCCAAATCATGCTTGCTCCGAAAGTTATTGGTCTTAACTGGTTCGTTATCTCGAATCGATCCGTTTAAACGGCCTCCGACGAATTGATATGGCCGAGCATGTTCCCCGAGTTCTTGTAATGAGTACAATTAAAGCTGTTGTAACGGCGGATTGTATTTTAGGGTGTGAACCGTGCCCGAAAGTCATTATGCTCGGCCCCCTGACAGCTACATATGTATAAACGCTCAATTTGCGCGGCAGCGCGCGAAACATTAATCTTATTATTTTAATTACAAAGGATCGGATGGGGCTCTGTTCGGCGACGCCTTATAAATATAGATGTCGATCGCGGTCCTTTGACCAGGTACAGTCCGTGAAAGTATTATAGTTTCTCTTCGTGGTTGCCTCACGAAACAGCCAATTTATATGGACCAAAGTCATTTCCCTGGCCATTCATTAATATTGCAACTTAAAGCAGCTTTAAGACGGCAAAAAAATTTATCAAATTTCTATAAAGCCTAATAATGTTGATCTGAGGTTGAATTTTTCAAAAGTCTGTATTACGAGTGAGCGTAGTATGTACCAATTTTGCGTACCATAAAGAACTCTGGGTATTAAAACATATTCGGTATATATTTTCACGTTTCATGCCGGATATAGTTTCACAAGGTACGTATTTTAAAACACTGCAAATAATGTTTTATTATTCAGTTTGTACGAATATACTATTCCACAAAGTTAAATGATCGCTAAATTTTTGCCGAAACATTCTCGCACTTTGAACTGTTGTAGCTTTGAAAAAAAATGGATTTATTTGGAAGGGCGAAGCCTCTACTTTTTACATAGCTTCGTTGAATCGTGTCAACAAATTTTTATATTGAACAATCAAGTGAAAAACTGAAGTTGGTTATAGCTTGAATATACGCTGCAATATCAAATGGCTTCACAGAGTTGGAACAATATCTGCAGGTACAGAGATTAACGAAACGTTTTCGCAATTCATTTTAGAAGTTTCAACATCCTTCAAACGTCTCGTACATTTGTTAATAGTCATTCGAGTCTTTAATAGCCACCATTTAAGTTCTCCATTAAACAAGCTTTCGTTTAAACACGAACAAGCTCGCTTTCAAGATCGACCCAGTGCACACGCAGTTTCGCAATTACGAAATCTAGAAGCGGCATCAACTTCTTAGTTATCTGACATCATAAAACGGAATTATGGCCATGTAGGCTTCATTGACGTTCGAGCGAGGACAATTCCGGTTTGTTAACATTCTCTATTAGGAAGTCGCGGCGAGATTTCACAGTCGAGCAAAAGGCAGCCGATCTCGAAGAGGAAAGAACAGATCGGCCGCTATCGATCGCATTAGACCCGAACGTTTATGAGACAGATAACCAGCAATTAATTCGGTAGTACGTTTCGGTTGACGTGTAATTCCTCAACGGTAACCGATAAATCTCGCGTTGACACGGTGTTCCGATGGCTGAAAGCAATCCGGCCTCGTTAATTTATACGAATCGCGAGGAACGCGTGCGAGCGCAAACGCGAGCGAGTACAAAGCGGCCGTAATAGCGCGTTCTCCGAGAGCTTATATTCCGCGGGGAATTTATTTATTGCTATCGGCTCCCGGCACGTTTGAAGTGCCGACATTTGGCATTATCTTTGCGTGGCCCGTTAACCAACGCGGCGCGGCGGAGAGAACTTTTCCGGGGGAACCATTTGCTGCTTACTTTCTAAATTCTTTCAGCGACGCGCAATCCACTCGTACACGTGTCTCACGTAAGTAAATAGATACGTAAGATTCTAATGCGATTGCCGAACAACGCCGAACTTCGATCGAGTGCAAAATATCGTATCGGAACCCGATCGACACACCTAAATTTGTTGCTGCTTGTACACCTCTCCGAACAAGCCTTTGTCGCGACTTTTCTCGATCGAGATCACCGTGAAACTGTTACTCGCGAAGTTTCTTTGAAATTGATACTAGCGAATGAAGATCTGGCATCTGATTGCTATGTGATTATCCTTCGAAGTGCTGGGTCATATTCAGAACGCAACTGGCCAGACCAATGCATCTTCATTGATCATTTGGATGAATGCATGTGCATTTCCATAATTACTACTCAACACTTTGCCATGACAAAAACAATGACTTCACCATTTTTATAAAGCAATACGTATCTTATAGTGCTTATTAGTTAGAAGTTGGAAATGCTTTATTTTTTAGCCTTCCGGCCATAAAAAAAGAACTCGGTTTACATTTCAGTCTTAACTCTCTTATCCTTCCACACCTCTCCGGGTCCATTCATACATTTTACTTTGCCCTATCCTTCTCCCATCCTTCTTTCTGTTCTGTTCTTTCCTTTTCTTTCTCTAGCTTCCTCAGCCAATCTATCGCTTCTTTTGACCCCCTCTCGCTCACTATTTCCTCTATGTACGGGCCTCTTTCAATTTCTCTACAATCCCTTACCATATGTTCCAGGTTTCCAAAACTATCCTCGCAGAATTCACATTTTCTATTTTCCTCTTTTTCCCAATACCTGTCCCACCATTCTAATGTCCCCCCTCTTGCCTGTGTTAATAATCGTTGACTCCCATCCTTCCCTTCTTTACTCAGGTATATTGGTAGCTCTGCAGTTCTAAGGTATTTATATCTTTGATTAAACCTCGCATTTTGTATCCTTATAGTGCTTATTATATAATTGCTTAAAATAACACGAACACCAACCAATTTTATAAATTCAATTTGGAAAGCACAACCTAACACATTGTTACAAAGGAAACGTAAAATATCATAGAAACGACAGACCGTAGAGTAGATACTGCATTAATCACTAGACATTGCATACAATAGCTAATAACGACTTCATACACAAAGTACTATTTTCATTAGCAGTATTCGGCGCCACTCTCCTACACATTTAGACGGTGCCAAATTCAATAGCAGCTATTAAAGATCACAATCATTGATCATGCTCGGTAGAAACGTAATGATTTTCGTTGATCCCGCTTATCCCGTGAAACTCCGCGGCCGTCGATCATTACCTTCAGCTTTTAATTAGCGGTCGGTTCGTCGTTCACGCGCGCGCGCGAAGAAAACGCGGGCTTTTTAATATTTTAACGACCCATTTTTGTTCCCCCGCGGTAATTAAGATTGATGGCGAGTTTGAATGCGTAATTGCGCTCGGACGGAGACTTCCTTCGTCTTTCTCCTCTTTTCTGTTCTTTTCTCGTTTTATTTCTTGTCTTTTTTTTTTTCTTTCGTCGCGGTGCAGTGCGGTTTTTTACTTGCACCGCGGCGCACTTCATCAATCAAAGACTTTTTTTCAAGGGCTGGCCGTAACCGCTGGTGGCACGCATTCCGGGCAAGCTTCACGCATCTGCCGGCGAGAGAGAACACGAACCAGATGGGTTGCATTGTAAATGCGCGAGGGCGGACACTGGCGTGCATTTTGCGCGCGCCGGTGCATCGCCGGTGCAACGTGACCCCGTAAAAACTGTCCATGGGGCGCGACGCTTGCGACTTTTTGCGGAATACAGGTCATGGCTTCGACCGATTAGATGCTCGGATCTCGATCGATGATCCACTGCTTTGAGAACAGAAACTCGATTAAAAACCTTGATGATTAATAATCAAAACAAAAATTGTATTGTTGGTATATAGTAATTTACTGGTTCAGAAAATGGTGACGGAAATAAGCGCAGCGAAGAGCGCGCTCTCGCGTTCGTAATCTTGAGGTCAAATAATTTTCAATTTTACGGGGGTTTGTGACGATATAATGTATGGTAAATGTATTACGAGTCTTGCTCAAGGTCGTTTTAAATGAATAATTCGAGCCAGCGGACCTCGTTTTTTTCAGCAGCTTTATAAATCCGTCAGACTAATTGATGTAGATATGGCGGAACACAGAAGTTTATCGCTTAATATCAATTACCATGCTCGAACTTATTTATTAAACCGTTACCCCCGGCTTGCCGGGGCGAACAGTGCAATGTCCGTTCCACCAAGGTGTAAGTTCCGCTGTAATTCCTACCGGGAGCAAGACGGTTTAATGGCCGCGGTATTTAACGGCCTGTACTTATTTACCCTGCCAGATATTATATGGGAATAAGTAACTACTGCTCTACTAGCTCAAACGAGGCGAGCAATTAAATTCCAACGAACGTTCGGTTTGTTCCTTGTAAGTTTCTTAATGAATTTACTCGGGCCGCAAGTCGGACGGGACAACTGCATCGAAAAACTGCAGAATCGTAATTAATCGTCGTCGAGAGTGTGCCCGTGTCTATAATTAAGGGTCCAGTAATAAGTCGAGTTACTATTATTACGTGCGACGGAACCTCATAAGACATCGTTGCGAAATTGTATCTTTTACGTCTCCCGTTCCGTTTTCAATTGCACATTAGCTTGACTATTAAAAATTCATTGGCGCTTCGTTGCCATTCACCGACGCAAAACAGAATTCCCGTATTCATATTTTCTTTCACGTGGTTCTTGCAGTGGACCCCTCAATTGTTTAAGTATGATCGGTCTCTGGAACTCTTAGCAACTGGCAGGCCATTTTTTCTTAATTTTTTGAAACACAGAGGCGATCAGCGATTCGCGCTAACAAGTATTCGCAAACGGAAGAGAAAGGATGGGGGAGCGAACGGTGGCAGCGTCTAGGTTGTCATTCTGTTTACGGGCTCTACGCACTAACTAGAGCGGAAGCCGGGTGGCCAGCATTGTGTATCTGGGACTGGATTAAACCGTGGGCCTCCGGATTAAGTCACCGTTGCTACACACTCTTCGCGTGTGCTAGCTTTGCTCTCTCGCGTTGCTCTCCCGCTTTGCACTCCTGCTTTCCTCTCTCTCTCTCCCTCTTTCTTTCTTTCGGCCGCCTTTGTTCTACCCTAAGAAACTTTTCCCTCCTTGTAGGCCGCCCCCGCCCGTCTCGGCGTATCTCTGAAAAAGGTAACAGGTGCGGAGTGTGCTACGAGAATTGTTCGGTGTTTTTCTCCCTTTCGTTCGCCGTGTCTCGGACAATGCTAATTTATTGCGCGACCAGCTCGAAAAGACGCCGCGAACAATCCTAGATGAGCGAGCACAATGGACGCCGCGCGATTCTCGGATCGGTGGCAAGTGGCTTCGTCCAGTGACCAGAGGATTGCATCGATATTTCCGGTTTTGGGGAACCAACGCCGAAAATGCTGGATCAGCCTCCTATCCGCGAAACGTTTAACTTTGCCTTAACATTTAATTCCAAGGCTTCAGATTAAATGTATAAGTGATAAATAAAATGATTTATATTGTTTTTAAGTCAAAGAGGTTGGTTGCTCTTATATCGATCGTATTATTGTTAATAACAAAAGTGTAATGTTCTCGGCGCTACGGTTCGATCAATTACTACTGAGAAATCAAAGAACTATTTTGTAGATTATCAAATAATCGTCGACGTTTCGATTCTGGTTTGAATCCTTCTCAAGATGTATTTGCATAGCCCAGTAGCGCCGAGAACATTAAACTTTTGTTATACTTCCAATACTGGAACACTTAAAAGTTGGTAGACGTCATCGAAACGGGATAATTATTGGCGATTCCATGTGGACGAGATAATGCGGAAACGTTCTCCCGCAAAATCCAGGGACAGCCACTGTAATCGGAGACCGCTATAACAAACCGGTCGTTATGTCAGAGGATTTACATATTAGAACTCGAGCCCCCGAGATTACGCGAAATTTGGGGAGAACTAATTTCCCTGGCCGGCGACATTATTCGATTATTGATTTCCCCGTGAAAATTTCCCTAGCTCCGTGAATTACATGTTGTTTCGACGAGTTTATACACTATATTTTTTTTTTTTGGTAGCTGGAAAAGCCGCTGGTGTAAGCGCGAATATATATACGTATACATATGTGTATATATACGACGGCCATTTCGTTTGTAATTGTAGAAAAATACACTTTGAATTTATAGTACGTGGCGTCGCTGTGAAAATATTTCGAAAGAGAAAATAAATAGCAACCCCGGTAACTGAATGCAGAAGGGAACGTGCATTTCTATTATTCAAACCCGCCGCCGCTATCATAATTAACCATGTATTTTTAGAATTGTCCCTGGCACAATTTCGATTCTAACTTTTGCTTCCGGCCGTATTATTCCCTCGGTAAATATTTACGCATACACGAAAAGTACAGAACTTTGAAACTGTACGAAATGGGACATGTATATTTAATTCCGTTTTCGTTGTGTATATATATTTTTTCTATATATGTATACATATATATAGAATTATGTCACCGATGCAAAACCGACAAGGCCGTCAACGTGGTGGTACGCTCCGGAGTTAAAATTTCCACGATGGCGAACACGTATGGACGAGCAACGGTCCCTCGTGCCAAGGGAACACATTAGGGAACACAATGTAAAATTCAGGAACCATCGAGCACTATGACGTCAATAAGCTGCACCGTAAACCTCTGGTGATTTATTCGCCTACAGCATGGCGACAGTCTGCTCGTCCCGTTTAACAGATTACCAGCGATAGTTTGCGAAAAATTAGCAACCCCTCCACACGGTGGACCTCCTAAATGCACCTGCATTACGACATTCTTAACCTGGTCTCGGCTGGAGTCGTTGGATATCCATCAGCATTTACTTCAGTAATAGCCTCCATAGACTTCCTTTTATTCTTTTCAATTTAATTACATTATTGTAGGATTTAAGTCGTCAATAAACAATTTAAGATTTAATTTCAACTATAACAGACACAATATTAAACACGTCAAACGAGAATGAAATAAACTACACAAATTATAAAACATGAAGAACGCAAAATAAATAACAAATAAATCGATAGTTTCTAGCGACGCGACATTCGACGGAATTCTCGTCGCTCGAAGATGAGTTCTCCCTACAATATTCTAGTAAAAAAAGAATTTGAGAATCAATTTAAATATTGACCAGATGAAACTAAAATCAAAGAATGAATTAATTAATTCATGAATTAATAAGTTAGCGTAATGGCACAATAATCGGGACAAGTGCCCTATTTTGCAAAGATCTCTAGCTGTCAGTTCGGTGTCTTTTTGAAACTACTACGACTCGGTAACACTATTTTGTTGTTAATGGAAGGAGCAGACGACAGTAACCTGGCAAAGAAAGAAGACTGATCGTGTGGAAGGAAGACGAAGAACTCGCAGCTTTGAATACTGCACCTGAGCGCGACGGGTGCGAAGCCAATTGCCGGAAATCGGCGACCTCGCTGTCAAAGTCTAGGTAGAAAGAGAAAGGTAGCGAGGAGAGATCGTTAAGGTACGTCGGCGTCGCCGTCGGAGAGGAAGTCGAAGGAACAAGGCGCGGGTAGACAACGAAGCGGGGATGAACAGAGGAACGAGCGGGGACGACAACGCGAAACACGAGGAAATAAATAAATCAAGGGCTGCGGCGGTCCCGAGGGTGAACCGTGGAGGTGGAAAGGTTGCAACAAGAATAACAAGGGTGCGGGAACGGGAGAGCTAGGCCACGGTAGTTCGCGCCAACGAATTCGAAACACGGCTCCGACGACGTCCTCCCCGTAGTCTTTCTTCCCTTCGTTCGTTTCTCCCTCTTATCCTGCCGATGCCGACTTCATTCAAATGTAAGAAACTCGAAAGGAAAACGCATTTTCTCTCGTAGACGACGACGACGACGGCAACGACAATACCGACCGATCTCTTGTGCCGCGGGCGGAAACGGAAAGGAGAGGCCTTCGCCAGAGACGCCACCGAGACACGTCGTCAAATAGGCAACACAGTCGCCTCTCGCAGGATATTCTGCTGATATTCGAACAGAACACATCGTGCACATGCCTCCGCGTACCAGGGAATATTTGACTGGCTTCTTCCTACAGAAACAGTCTGCGGAGGTGGATCGATTAGAGACGGATCTGTTCTTCTCTGTTCTCTTCGGCGGATCTGCTCTTCGCAGTTCTCTTGAATTTCGTGCTATTGGGTCATCCTGCAACCCGTGTCCTTTTTTACCACGTTCGTCGCTACGTCACCCATATCTGGGTGACGGGTATACTTCCGTGGGGGCCCCGTCACCCAAATATGGGTGACGCTCTTCTTGTTCGAGTTAATTAAATATAGGTTATTATATATAGGATATACAAGTGATAATTAGGATACTAAAAGAGTAGATCAGGGTAGGAATGTGTGAGATATAGAAATGAATGAGAGAAGGTATGGAACGAATGTGTGAAATAAGATAGTTTTGTATAAATAGGTTAATGTAAACCAAGTCACATTTTCTTAGCTGTAAGGCTGAAAATAAAGCAATTATTATTATTATTATATAGGATATACAAAATAATAATATTAAAAACACATTATACCATTCTGCGTACCGACAGTCGAATTTGGGCCTGCGGGAAACTTAACAGAACTACGCTGGCGACCAACGTGTTAAGGGGGGATTCTCGTGCAACTGGTTCAATTATTCATCCTTTTTTATTTTGGGAACTGGAATTTGTAGCAAATAATGACGTAATATTTGCGTAAATATTGAATACCGAATACGTCAGTGGAAATTGTCACAACCTCGGTTGAACTTTGAACAAACTTCGCACCAGCTGCAAAGCGCAATCTCGCCGGAGAGTGTTTGCGCGCGAAGCGGCAACGCATTACGCGAAATAAGTATGTGAGACGTTGATGCACACGCGAAGACGCGAACAACGAGGCTCCCTACGAGCTTTTCATCTGCATTCTTTATCGTCGATAAATTATCCGCCCCTAGTGCTCGTCGCTGCTTGTTGATAAAGTATTCATCGCAGAATCAACCTCGTGGAACTGGCTGCAATGCGCGAGACACCGTGCACGATCCTCGGCAACTTCGCAAGGCGGAAGCTGCTTACGTGCACTCTTAAATCTGACAAAATGGATCGTCGCGGACAGATAACGACATGAACACTTCCTTTATGCAGGGAGCGAAACGATTCGCGGCACCGGCTAACTGAAACGGGATTTCTACCGCGATTAAACTTTGATCAAAATCATTTGACCATGGTAAGTTTCGTGTCAAATAACAATATTCAAGTTGTTATATAACAAAATTAAATGTATATTGTTGTGCAAATCGGAGGAGTTTGTTGCAATATGGGTATATTCTAATAAACCAGACTTTTATAATAATGAAATAGAATTTATTCAAATAATATATTCTAAAGGCACGTTTTGAGGCACGTCTTTACTCTTCGATAAACTAGACAGAAGCGAGGAGCGCTCTTGAAAACCCAGATGACGATCTCAGAAACAAATGAGAGTTGAGGGTCTCATGACGCGGACAGCATAGATACAATGTATAATTTATATACGCGCTTGAAAGATATATAAAACAACCGAATGTACCTACTAAATGACAGTAGATTATTTTTGTCAAATTGTTCTTAAATAAATTACAACAGAGTTAATGTTCGTTCGAGGGTAAATGTATTTAATTTAAAAGTAAGTGATGCTCGCACAGTCATCATGCAAACTTCCCCACTGTTGCAAATAACGAACGAGGCGGCGTTCGCGGAAAAATCTGGCATTCCGGTTTTCTCGGCGCGTCGAAGCGCAGCGCAGCG
Source organism: Lasioglossum morio (assembly GCA_916610235.2). Lineage (NCBI taxonomy): Eukaryota > Metazoa > Arthropoda > Insecta > Hymenoptera > Halictidae > Lasioglossum > Lasioglossum morio. Next base: position 17,743,000 of record OU744323.1, on the reverse strand, counting down.
GAGAGCTTCTTCTACAGATTTATTGATTACAAATTGCACGGCGATCAATCGCTTAATGCCGGCTGTGTGCATCGGCCATCGCAAGGCGTATTTATGAATCAATACAAAATATAGCCTTATTAAATCACCTATCGACCCCCATCGAGCTGTAGCCAGAAGAATCGTCGCGTTCGCTTGCGATTAATGCGACCTCGATCGCGATCCCGCCGGCCATAGTTTCGCAAAAATTTAATCGACGATTAACGATTGAATTCTTAAACATTCTTATGGGCCATACATCAGCGCTCACGTTGAGACCAGTCTGGTATTTATAACATTATAAACTATTTTATAAAGTATCATTTTATTTGAATCTTGTTCGAACGTTATCCATTAATCAATCGATTAAACAACTCGCTTAAGCAAACCGATTTTTCAACGACTGACAATTAATTTCGTCGATAAATTGAATCGACCTACAATTTTCCGAGATTAATTTTTATAATCATATACATACACGAATCGATCAATCAATGTAAATCTTTCTACGGACCGATACCCAATTCACTGACGACCATTATTTTTTATCGTGTCCCTACATAATCGAGCTAAAGTAAAAATGCAATTTCCTCGATTGGCAGGCAAATATTTCTACGACTAATTGCGAAAGTCGAGCTGATTGATCTTAGGAGACCTGATAAATGGCACGCCGGATTGTGTATGGTAGTTAAAGCAACAAATTTTTGTAGAAATTCTACACGAGTTAATTTTGAAGAAATTCTGCTCGTTCACCAAGACTCCGGCACGGGAATCGACTCCCGAGGAGAAAAAGTTTAGAGCAACTTCTCGGTAGAAGCTCCACCGTACCACTTCATATATGTCATTATAAAATTTCTGACGAGAACGGCGAGAAGAAGAAACGTCGGGACGAGGGCAAGGAACGGGGAACCGTACAGCAATAAGATCAAAGCTAACGATCGATTCCTCGGAGACTGCACCTTGGCACGATCCTTTGCCAAGATCGTTCCCGGAAATCGACGACTCTGTCGACGTTAAAATTCAATCCCAAAAGTAAGAGGGGAAATAAAAGCAGGGCGAATACACGAGAGCGTGAACCGCCCGGGAATCCCTGCGACATTTCCAGCAATCGATAGCTCCATTTTGCCCGGTGTTACTCGCGTTTAGCGTCCAATCGCTCGGAACCGACAATTATACTACCTCTGCTGACAGTATTTCAATTTAAACAATTTCGACTTGCCTCTTTAGTATTCGATGTAATTCGCAATTTCATGTGTACCGATGACCGATCGAGTTATCCGTGTTAATATTGATTATAATCAAGATTCTAAAGAACCATCCATGGCGCGCATTATTTAAAAAATTTCTTTCTTTCGGAGTTCCAACGTATCTCACATTCCGATTCTTGAAATAAAGTATTAAATGGGTAACGTTGGAAATCTCTGTTGAGAAAAGATTCTGAGATCGTTTCATCGGTCCTTCGTAATCTCTGTTTATTAATAGTTGTTGGAATCCTACGATAATATTGCATAGAAACAGGCAGTGGTGCGACTCCGGTCCAAGTGGTTTATGGCACCCCCACTTATGAAAAGGGACCGAAGGGTTTTCCAGAGACGAACAAGTCAGTCGTTGTCGTTTCACAGAACGGACCACATCACAGCATCGTTTACGCTACAGCATTAGTTCTACCTGTTACAATATAGCCTTTTTTTCTCTTATACACACTGGAATCCACTTTTGTATTTTTGTTTGCATTAAGTAAATAAAGTTATCTCATTTAACAAAATTAAAGTTCTTACAATAGTACTATTCTGAGATCGTTGATTCATTTTTGACAACGAACAGTAAGTTCAACGTTTTTGTAACTTATTGATATCCAACATTTTGGGTGAACATATTACGTAAAAGAATTGCTAAAATTTGATCTTTAAATAAATAATTATCTCCTCTACCTTAGATTTTTCCACCCATTATCACCACTTTGTAAACTCCGCTTCAAGAATGTTCGGTTTCATACTTCGTTTTTCCCCAGATTTTCATTCTATCCATACACTTAGGTTGCTATATATGTATTACCCTTGTCCGTCCCCAGTTAGAATATGCTTCAACCATATGGTCTCCGAAAAGTGTGAAATATGAAATCATGATAGAGAGGGTGCAGCATAAATTCCTCAGGTTTTCTGCATATAAGACAAACAATCCAATGTCAATCTTTGATCATAATTACTCTAAAATATCGAACACAGTCAACCTTAAAACATTATCTGATCCTAGAACAGTTTCTGACCTCAGCTTTATCTTTAATTTGATAAATAATAACATAGATTGTCCCGCACTCCTGAGGCAAATTAATTTCTATCTACCTGAACGTGTTTTGAGAAATGGAGCAGGATTTCAAACAATGAAATCCAAATCCTCTTATGGAATAATAAATCCTTTAAATCGCATTATTGCTAGTTCAAACACATTTTATAATAATATTGATTTTTTCAATGGCACGTTACAGGCATTCAAAACGAAATTGCGCTGTACTATTCCTTAATAGTACCTATATTTGCTTAGTTTCGCGCTGTCCATAATTATGTGAATTTTAGATTAAGACTTAAGATTAAGATTCTTTTCTGTCATACTATATAATACTGCATACATTTGTATAAAAGGACTTCGGTCCGTTTAAAATAAATAAATAATAATAATAATATAAACCTAGTGTTACACAGCTTTTGAAGAGTGTAGTGTAGGATCGAAAGGAGAACGATCGAAAAGAGAAATGTTTGCGTCCGAATTCATTTGTCCGCCGGTGTATGCGGGAGCTTGGAGCCGCGTTATGGTTGCAAACATCAATCCCGCGGCATCCAGCCACCGGTTACGCCGTCGCGGGTACCCTTAGCGTATCGAACATCAATGCCGAGTGCGATGCCGGGAGAAATATACATTGGACGGGCGTCGCGCCTGCACATCCGGCCGACATTAATGCTCGAATCGATCATGCAGGCTATCGGTATTACGGGGTAAATCATTTGCCTTCGCTGGTGCTGGTGGCTGGGCTCTGCCTGGTAGAAAGTTGTTCCCCGAGTTCCTCGTTGCGTCCGGCCGGTTGTACCAAGTAGCAATTGCCGCTCGTTTGTCAGCCGCGCCACTGAAATATCGCGGCTGAAATAGTGGCTCGGGCCCGACCGCGTTTCCCGCTACGCGCTTTGATCGCGCGAACTTCCTCCGCGATAGCAAGGCCTCTCTCGGTTTTAGGCGTGTCGGGAGGGTGGTCCACAGGAATCGGGCCACTTTAATCTTTTAAGGACTAGGTTTTAGCTGGCGGCTATTAATCCTTAGGTCTGCCCCTCCTTTTTTTCTCTCCCGTCCACCTCTTCCTTCTTCTCTTTCTCTTCGTTCTCCTTTTTTCGAGACCAACCGTTCGCTGAATGGATACTCGTTACGTAAGTCGTGGAGCCAGTTTCACCGGGACGATAAAAAATCTTGTCTATCGGTAGCTCTGTCTCCAGTGGCCGATTTACTAATAGCCCCGGCAGCCTGTAATGGCAAATTTGCGAGGCCGTCTTGCTTCAGATCAATTTTATCAACGAGTAATCCTAACGGAGTTTTCAAACACTTTTGGAAGTTTTGATAAATGGTTATTATGTTCTAATTCTGGCTACCAATAAAGATAGGATATCTATGTGGATATATTTCGTCCGGTGTAGTTGTATAAATCGATGGAATAATTTCTTTGTGAAGGCAGAACGTCAGACCACCGTGAAGTCTCACCCACGCAGTGAATAGAACCCGAGTTTCCCCGTGTTTCGGGGGAAACCCTCCCTTCCGTCTTATTTTTCTCGTTGCCCTTTAGCATTGCGTGTACTCCTCGAGTACCCTCTGCTTTGAGCCTACTCTAACCAAGTCCTTGTAGAGCTCTAATCCGTAGACAACTCTCCGCGGCACTCGACCCCGAAGAGGTCGAAGGATTTACCGTCGGCCACTGAGTACTCTAAGCAAAAGCGAGAAAGAGCTGAGAAGAACCGAATGTCGAGTATTATCGCTTCAAGTAAAAGCCGGTACAGTATCCTAACAAGTATCTACTCAGTCCAATTTAATAAGCAGCTCCGCCTTTGCAAATTGTCGTTAATAACGCGTTATCAAACGACTCCACGAACTATGGAAATGCAACAATTATTTCATTCGGCTAATACCATTCTGACATCAATGTTCCCTACGGTGTATTCTAACCAACTATTCTATTGTGTTCTTCATTGGATACATTTCGTTCGCATGAATATTTTATACAATGATTCTTATGCAAAACAATTTACACAATTCTCCTTATGAATATTTTGCAATTCCTCTTATGAATATTATAATCCATGTGTCTCTATAGTGTGACTTTTCTAACCCCGTATTGATTTATTTTTCGTAACGAGTAATGTATATTTGATGCAAATTAATTTATAAATATAATTAAAAATAAAATAGTTAGATAAAGTGGTATTTTCTCTTTCCCCACGAACAAGTCAGAACGACGATCTCGGCCAACCATTTAGGAGGTCCTAAAAACCGGAGGCGGCTCCCTTTAATGACCATTTGCTACAAAGATACTGTACAAATTCCGTTATTTTGACGAAGCTGAATTGTCGGTGGCTAACTAGGCCGTTTCTCGGAGGCTATACGTCCCACATCGAGGGCCCGACGGTTCCGAAATCGGAACCAGAGGTCCATTCCTTCGCGTCCAGGTAAGAACACAGTGACGGCATTTCGTTCAATGGAATTCCACCGTCGGATTCTTGGCCAGCAATTTGCCAGTTGCATTCGGATTTCGCGAATTCCTAGCCCGTGTATCGGCCCGTTCAGCTAACCGCCATAGCAGATAGCTGTAAAAACGACGGCACAGACGCACGGACCACCCCATCAGGTCTTGTACGCCGGTTCCATCTGTCTCTCTCTCTTTCGTCCTAGCCCGATCAAACACGTGTTTCCCGGCTGTTCTAGGCATTAGCGTCGCAAATATCGGATAGGTCTGTGCATACGGATAACGCCTGTGATTCATCGGGTGGCCGATTCCAAATTATACCGACGTGTCCACGAGAGACGAGCACCGACACGATCGCCGGCAACCTCGTAAACCACGCGGAGATCGATCGTATACGTCTTGCAACGATCCAATTGCAAATGGAGCCGGCACCCGTCAGGTTTTCCCATAAATACCGACGCCCTTCGCGCATCGACGAGCAGAAAACAGAGGGAACACAGGCAGAAAAAAAAAAGAGAACGGAAGCCAACCAACGGCCGACGTTGCTGCCTCGATTGTTTGTCTCGTTTGATCCAATTTCAATCAGGATTTCAAACTAGCGAACTGTGGCCGTTTGTCTTGCGAAGTTCCACTCCAGTTAGCGGGTAGCATGAATTTCACGACGAAACTCTGGTTCATATTTTACTTTCCGCCGTGATTTTAATCGAACCGCTCACCACCCAGGAACCCTGCGAAAAGTGCATCGGAAACTGGCTGCGAAAGCGATTAAAAAATTAATACATTACCGACCGGTGATTATTGCATATTTTTGAAAAATGTATGGTACAAGGCTAAATTTTCAATTAGCATTTAGTATGAACTAACTAAGTCACCCTCAATAACGTCGTCTAATAGTTTCATTTAAGATTGCAATGTTAAAGAAAATTTCTATGCTTTTTTTTTGGCACAGCAGAATTATTGAAAATCCTATTAATAGGCTTCCGGTCGGAAAAGTGTTAATAAACGCCTCTGAACAGGCTCCTTTGGGAATGATTGCAAAAATATAAATTTTCACTCACCCGGCCTTGCAGGTTACATACTCTTATAAAACGTGTACGAATGTACATAGAAAGTGTAGGAACGATAAAAATTACCATTCTTTTCGCGGTCATGTTGGAGGAGTCTTTTAACTCGAGCCTCGAGTTCAAGAAAAAGGACTCGTCGGTGAGACACCTCGATAGAAGAGATCCCGCGAAACACCTGCGAACAACCGCAGGAAAAATTCCCACAGCAGGCTCCCCCTTGTATAACTTAATAACAGCCCCCTCCCGCTCACCGTCGAAATCCACGGACGAGGGAGTTCGCGGAGCGGCACGACACAGGTAGAAACGCGCTCACGCACGCAGGAGATAGAAGAGAGTGAACCTGAAAAGAGCAAGAGCCCCATACTCTGCCGAGGGAACTAAGTCGGAAGGGTTATGATACGCGTGTCAAATTTGGACGGAGCCCCGAGAGACCGCCCACGCGGCCGAGCCAAGAAGAGTGAAAAGCTGCCCCGGCGCGATCGGGGCCCGAGCGGCTCCTCGCTTAATTATCGTAGCTACGCCACATTCGTGCGCGTAAATCACTTGACGATGCCTTGAGACGTGAGATGTATCCCCCGACCCTCTCTGCATCTCCTTCACCCCCCTTCTCGCTCCCCTGGTCCGCCGGTTTTGACTCTCTCACTCTCTCTGTCTCCTTCGTTCCCCTTCGTTTTACAGGCTGTGCCAAAACTGCAGCAATAAAATTGCTAATGTTCTAAGGTTTTTTTTTTTATTGAGCCACTGAAACCTATTGTAGGTTTATTTCGGCTGTAACAAAGATACACTAGTTTTACAGTTTGAGTACATTTATAAATTCACAAGCTTTGACATTTGGTCGTGCAAAGAAGAGGTCCGCATTTAGTGGTAAGAAAAATTTAATTTTACGTAATTTATTTACAAGTTTAATTCTTTGGGAGTCATATAAACAGCACTGCCATAACACATGATCCAAGTCCTCGGAGACTGAGTTACACTTACAGCTAGGGTCGTCGACAATATTTACACGATTCAGAGAGGCAGCTAAGTTATAATGATTGGCCCTGATACGATTTACAGTGGAAATAAAGCTCCTTTTAAAAGAGACATCTTAAGTAAACCAGGGAGATTGATTAGGGTTAAAGAATTTTTGAAAATAATGAGTACCCTTGAAGCAGCATTGCTCAGTGTTTGCAGAACGAGTGTTGAAGTTACCTCTTAGCTTGAAATGACAGGTAAAATCGGTGAAAGGAACTTGAGATATGTCCACTAAATTCGAAGAAGAATGTAATACATACTAAGTGCGGATGTATTACATCTTTATGTTCTATGGGAAATATTCAAGACCGAAATTTTATTCATATCGTGGGCAGACAGTGTTCCTTGAAGTTAGGTCCTAGGTAACATTAATTTTTGTAAGGAATAAGCCGTATTTATTTGTACAACAAGACACACGGATAACCAATCGTTGACAAACGTGTTTGTCGCGGGAGCTCGTTTCGATCTGATCTTCTTTTTACAATTCGTTGGCAATTACAATTTTAGAATTCTTCTGTTCCGATTCTCTATTTTATAAATTTAACTGTACATAGGGTTGTCTGTTAATACACACACATTATTCGTACTTTAACCCTATACATTCTAAAAGACAAAGCTAGAGGATCCAAACAGAAAAAGGGTCGAAAGGGTGAATAATTAAATAGATGGGTTCTCATAGTGACGCCGTTATGTTGGCTCGGTATTTTTGGCGCACCCTGTATTTCTACACGCGTTAACCCCTTTTCGCGATCAGGCGGCGCGGTGGCTATCCGTAGAATCTCCCCACCTCTCGGAATACCATCTCTTGGCCGTGGCTACGGGCCTGTCGGTGCGCGGGGCCTAAAATATGAAGGGCCCCGGAGTTAATACGGCATTTAATCGGAGATGTGTAGGCACAACATCGTGGCGTGGCGTGACTGAGGGGGTGCGAGCGGACACGCTGTGCTCTCGGGTAACCAGTGCGCGCACGGATACACACGCGCGGCGCACACCGGCGTCGTGCGGCTAATTATGAAATATTGCGGGACCATTGGCAGACCACCGCCAGCCTCGGCCGCCGAGAGCTGAGTCGCGCGTGTATGTCACGCGTGTGACCCTTGTCCGCATGCCCTATGCCCTCGCGAGGACCAGCCGAAAGGACGGTTCGCACGCGAACCAACCAAGGACGGCTCTCTCCCGCGACTCCCTTGCTCTCTCGCGATTCACTCGCACGCCACTGACCTCGTGCTTCTCGGAAACTATTCGCCAGCCCGGTCAGCCCCCGCTCGAATACTTTCGCGGGAACGCTGGCGGGGATTAGACGACTCGGTGCACTCAAATATTTATCGGGGACACCGACGATTCCGATCTTTCGACCTCCAATCCTCCTCTTGAACCAACCCCTCCTTTTCTTTTTTTTAACTTATTTTACGTCGCTTTGTGAACTCCTATTAAGGAGTTATTTCGCGACGGGACCTACAGTTTTTATAAGGTGGGTTCCGCACCACCTTGGGCACCACAGTTTACGGAGCACAAACCAACCCCTCCTTATTGGAATAAAATGTTGGAGAAATGCTTGTCCAAGAGACTTGGAGAATTTTTATTTTGCATAAAGATACGCAGACCACTCGTCGAAGCTTGATATTTTATTGAATTCATGAAAATCCACAGTCCACGATTTTCCAAAGATCCGCGAGCACACGACGAACAACCACAGTGTGGGTGATCTCCGGCACGGCGCTGCAAAGTGTTTCTCGTTGTTAATCATCTAATAACAGAGGTTAAAGCATCCCCTCGGCGGGCGTTAAATAACGCGAACATCCCGTAACGTACGATAACACTGGCCGGGTTAAAAAATAGTCGGCCGGTGGACGCGGAACGCAGGTGATTTAAATGTGACCGCAAATTATCGAGCGCTCCTTCACGGTTAATCAGAACTGTTGCTTGAAAAATCTTTAAAAGCGCGGTTAATAATTTATGCCGCGACCGACTCCTCTCGCTCGTCCTTCTTTGCCGCTTATTATCCTTTTGCTCCTTTTCCGTGGAGCACGCGGAATCGGCTCTCTCCCCTCCTCGGAACGAAGAAGCAGGGATGAAAGAGGGCAAGATGCCACGGGAGAATGAAAGAGAGAGAGAGAGAGAGAGGCTGAGAGAGCACTCTCCACGCGTGTGTTTGTGATACGAGGAATCGGCCTTATAACCCTGGTGAATGGTGCACAGCGCGGAAGAATGATTGGGAATGTCGCTGCGGAATCTCGTTTGCGTGCATGAAACGCTTCCCAGGGAGGACCGTTTCGCGGAACGAATTTGATTTAGCTTGGCCCGCGCGCACGCTTTATAGCCCCGGCGAACTTTCGGGGATAAAGTCGGATAAAAGCCGCGTATCTCTCTGCGAAGGTGTCCGCTCCTTATTGCGGGTCCTCGCTGTCCTTGCCCGACTACTGGCCCCCGAACGAAATAACGCTGTAATTGACTGGCGGAATGGGGCGCCTTAAAACTGGCCACCGCGCGGTAATAAAGAACTGATTTCCTGCTGGAAAGCGTTCGCTAAGATACGTCTGTTTTCAGAATTCCCCGTCCCCCTCTCGCTTTCTGTTCGCGCACCACCCTAACGCCGTACCCAGAGAACCTTATTTGGAGCAGCCGAATGGATCGTAAACTCGCGCGCCACGGGAAACTTCAAATTCTCGTCTTGAATGAGCGGCGGCCATCCACAATTTTTCTATGGTTCGCAGACAGTAGTTTCTACAACATTCTACTGGGCTAATAATCTCCAATTTTAACGATCGTATATTTTGTGTATGCACTTTATGATGTCGGCGCTTCAGGTTCGATCAAAGATACAGAAATTAGCAATTTTGCAGTATTATAATTTCAACGTTTCGGTTCGGTTTTGAACCATTATCAAGAAAAGTCCGCGTCTGTGAAAATTAATATAATAAAATTTGTTATTCATTAAACTGACTATTTAATAGTTATGACAATTACGTAGTTATACATACTTGCTAATTGTGAGCAGGGCCGTCTTAAGATATTCGGCGCCCGTGGGCTACTAAAAATAATGCGCTCCTTTTCATAAGAAAATACACGGGATGGCTAGCGGGAGGAGGGTGACCAGCAAAGTTATACTAAGTATACTAATAACTAATAAAAACAAAAAAATATAATACCGATAAAAATTGCCGCCCCCAAAAGGCTTGCGCCCCGGGGCTTAGCCCATTTAGCCCTGTACTTAAGACGGCCCTGATTGTGAGAAAACAGAATGAAAATAACGTAAATGAAATGGTACTTGTCAATACGAATTCTACTGGGTTATCATGCGACCGTGTCATGGGGACAGAGCTTTTGGATCTGGCAACGTAACGACATCCTTGTGTGACAAATAGTAAAGAACTGAATCAGGAACGTTCCATTACAAAGCCATCATTCTTCGTGAATTAGTTTCAGTCCCCACGTAAATCATACAGAAAATTCATTTTCGCACAAGGATCTGGAGCAGCACATTTGAACTCACTGCCTCCCGAAGGATTGTCGTAACGAATGAAGTCATTAGTCGTCCAGAACCCGAAAAAAGCAACTTTGCAGTGTCTTCAGCTGGCCATTATGCGGCCGCTTCCTGGGGCAGTGCTTTTCGGTCTGGTAACGCGTCGGGACCGCAGAACATCGGTTCACGCGACTGCTTGGCCGGCTTGCACCGCAAAACCGCAGCTGGCTCGAAATTTTCGGTGAAGAGTATTACTAAGTAATTTGTCCGGCTCTGGGCCCTGAAGTCTGCCGCGTTCGCCGCAATATAATCTCGGCCATTCTGTCGGGCCGTGGCGGAGCGGCGCGGAAAAGGAGAGTCCTTGAGCAAGGGACGAGGAAGGGCCGTGGCCCTTCTGTTCTCGCGCTCCTCGTAGCTCATCTGGCCACCATCGACGACGAGGCACGGGTAATTAAAGCGGACAATGTCTTACACGCGGAATTAAAAGAAGGGGAACGCGAACAGAAATACGATACCCGCGGGTTCGCACACGCGAATCCACCAAGAATCGATCAACAATGAACGCGAATCGCGTGTGCGTGGATCCGACAGTCGGAGCTTATGGATCATTGGTAGGCAGCCATGCACGGCTGACAAAAATCTGACAAACAACGAGGATCGCACTCCGAGCCTGACGCGACACGGAAATCCTATCAAACCTGCAACTACCGAACCGACGGTTAAAACCGCGCAACTAACTTGCACGAAATGTCGGCTGGTTCTGTTTAAAAATTTCAGAAAAATTTCTTTTTCATTTTAAATTGATCTATGTACTCTTAGAAATGTCACAGAATAATTTGTTCAAAGGAGACCCTGAAATTAGTCAGGATACAATTGGTAACATTAAACAATATAGTATGGTTGGATAATTATAAAATATTCGAAAATCCATTGTTGTACGCGTACGTGGTACGATCGCTCACCTGCAACGTTCTTTTCCACCTTTTTAACCTCCTCGAAATTCGTTTGTGTTTCTTTGGAAGCCTACTGCCGGCAGCCTACTGAAAGTCAGCCCCCTTGTTTCTTCAGGTGCGCTTCTCCGCGCGTAATCCCCCTAATTGGGGGGAAGATCTTCAAAGATATTCGATCAAGAATTTTAAAAGCGTGCTCGGATCGCGAGCAAAATTTCAAGAAGGCTCCCCCGATTAATTTGAATCGCATCCTCCGGTGGCTGACGTTAATCCCCGATAACGGTAGCAAAGACATAACCTTCGAGATGTCCCCGAAGCAAGGTCCACGGAATACCGTGCGAGTCGAGTGACACCCTTTCAACCGTGACTGATAAAACGGTCCACCGGTGGGCTGAGTACGTCTGCAATGGCTTTTTTTCACAAGGGTCCCCGAAACATCAACGTGCAATTAAAATCAGGCTTAATTCTCGGCGGGTGACGTTAATCCCTGGTAATGGCAGCTAGGACGGCTCCGTGATATTCGGCCGCAGAGACTCGACTGGATAATGATGCTCAAGACGATGCGCTTCGTTGTCTTCTCATTGGCCGGGAGCATCGTCTTACGGCCGACCTGGAATCAGTATAAACGTCAAAGCTCGTCAAGGGGATTTTAAATGACGATTAAGATCTGAACGATTTCGATTCAAAGCGACTTTCCTTTCCCAAAATCAACAACTGACGACATATTCTCTATTCTCCCATGTTTTCCGCAGTGCGGCGTTTCAAGTTAATTCCCGCGTTAAAACGCGAGAAGCGTTCCGCGTGCAGCGATACCCGTTTTCTCCTCAATTACAGACAGGTCTTCCGGAATACGGATCGAGACGAGCCGCGGTCATAGGAGAGTCCGTGTCGTCGGCACTTTCATCTCAATCGACACAGTGGCGCGGGGATAAAGACATAAAACGTAACGGGCGTCCGTGAAGAGAGTGCATAATGGTAGCGGGGCTTGGGCGAAACGGTCGAAAAGCGATTGGTGGAAAGAAGAAAAGAAGGAAGGAAGCGGGCAAACAGAGTTGACCGAAAGAAAGAAAGAAAGGAGAAGAAGGTCCAGTTGGTGCACGCAACAGACGCCGGGGACGTCCAAGCGGTGAGCAAAGAAGAAGCCTATCCTCCTCTCCTTCTGCCTTTCTTCTCCTTTCTCTGTCTTCCTCTCCTTCGGTTCCTTCTTCTCCCGTTTCCTTCTCCGTTCCTCCAAGCCTCTCCCTTTCCTTTCTCTTGCCGTTTCTCTTCTCGCGATGCGACGATGTGTGTGGTCCTTCGTGGCAGCCGCCAGGGTCGACTCGCTAATAACACCCCCCTCCCCGGCCCTTCTCCTCACCGTCTCCTCACCGTCTCCTCACCTTCTTCCTCCTGCCTACTGTCCATCCCGACCATCCCTGCCTCATCTGGTCTCTCGTCCTCCCCGTCATCTCCTGCTCTCACCCGGTGCCGGCCAAGGAAAAGGGTAAAAAGGTACCAAAGATTCACGAACCGAGTCCGCAAATCGTCTTCTATGAATGCCCCCACGGATCGCCCGAGGCTCTCCCGTAGCTTCCACGCAATTCGTCATCCTCGTGCTTCGCCTTTCCAACCTGTACTGCGCCCCTCCAATCTTCGGTCCTCTCTGTCTCTTTCTCTCCCTCCATTCTCCTTCTCATTCCCCTCACCCCCCCACCCTCTGTCTCCCTCTGGTGGACTGTTATATACCGCTCCACCCTTTTTACAATGCGCTCGAAAACGCTCGAACGCGCGTCCGCTTGTCGAGCTAGCGAATTTTTCACATTCTATCGCTTCATTATAAAGGCCGGTCTCTTACACGCCGGCTCCCGAATTCGGGGGATCGGGACGCGACACTGGCCACGCAGTCGAATCACGCCGTCCTTTTAGAATGTACGAACCTGTTCCCGAACCCCCTTCGCGTTTCTCTTTAGACTTGTTGAGAGGGTTGAGCCTGTGTCCCCCTCAGTTTCTATACTATCTCTCGTCCTCTCCTTTTCTTTTTCCTCGATTCCACGTCCGTCTTACCGGGTATCGACGGGGCCCACGATTTCGCCACTTTCCGCAGGGATTCGTCTCATTTCGAGAAGAATTCCGGATCCTCGTCGGTGCCCCCGTGTATCGTTAGGCGAGTCGTGGGTTCAAACGCTGTGAGCCAGCGGGATGATTAAAACATTCGTTAACGGGAGTGACCAATTACATGGAAAGATGGACCAGGACCCATCATCAAATCTCGGAAACCTATGTGCCCGGAATTCCAGCTATTTTATCTTGCGGAGTTTAGCGGGATCTCACGTTGTTGGATGGATCGCGGATTTTTCGATCGAGTTACGGAATGCTAGGAGTCACCTAGTTTGATCACTAAAACATACTTTCGCCAGTGAAAAACTCAAAATCAATGACTACACTGCGGATTTTATGTATTTATGATAAAAATGGGTATGTACAATTTAAAGCGGTGGTCATATTAAAAAATTTAAGGATACCAATGTGTCAATTACAGTTTAATTAGATAATTGTGAGACGAAAAAAATTTCATTTGGCTCCTATGTCTTGCAATCAATGCAAATATTCTTTATTTTGCATAAAGATCCGCAGTCTATAAATGAGCAAACGTTACACCTGCATCATTATCAAAATTCAATTTCCTCTAGATTGCCAAAGTATCGCACACTGTTTGAAATTCGCAAAGACGAATTAAATCGCAACCAGCTAGGTTGCTTTGCGCCTGAATTTCTTTAAGCCGCTTCTCCGATTTCCGTACTATTATCCTTGCGCAACGTCGAACGTGGTTCGCCGCGTTAAACGTCGGTTTTTCTGCCTTTCAAAAGGATTTCCCTTCCTTTTTATTTCCAGCTACAATTGAGCGTTGATGAGCGCTTCTCCCCACGTACAAACGTCAATTCCACTTAAACATTACAAACTCGTTCATCCTAATAATCGGCCATTTCCCTTCGCGAATTCAATGTCGCACAATTATTTCTCCCTTTGTAGTCCTCAGCGTAAGAATTACGTTCGTACGTAATAGCGTTCATTATTTTAATTCTTTTAAGCGATTTATACGTGTGTTGCGAAACTCGATTACGTCGATTTGACTATGTAACATTGAAGTATTTCTTATGGTCACGCAGAAATCGATAAATTCGTCGCAAACTGTTTTATTTTAGTTGGATGATTTAATTCACTTAGAAAGAAAATAATCATATTGTGTTCTTCGTTATTAAAGGTACCAATGAAACCATCGAAAAATATTCCTCTGATGTAATAATTTTGTTCCGCTAAAATACGTTGTGCGCCGGCAAAAAAATCGCCGGTTAAATCGTCCGTGAAAAAAGGGACGGTATCCTTTAAACTTAAACATCGTGGACCAAGAGCGGATCCAAGATGGCGGCGATAAGTCATTTTACGGTCTTGAGTCACGGTTGTCCGGTGATTCTCGGGCCGCCTCTGCCACCAACGAATTATCTATTCGCAAATGAAGGGAGACGAAAGAGTTATGGCTTCTTAAAAGGCGCCGTTTCACGATGGCCATTCGTTCTTTATCGCTCCGGCGAGCGTAAGCACAAAGTAATAATCGATTGTTCGCCTCCCCTAAACGCCGAAAATTTACGTTTCAGTTTACGAGAGAGACCCTCGCGGTCGCGCACAACCGAAAGAAGCGACTGACGATTCCTGCGAACCGAACACACCAAAATCCGAGGTTTAGGACCGGGAACTGTAATTTACTGTCCTCTTAACGGTCCCTTCAGCAGTTCTTGCCCTGAACTTTTCAATGACGTTACGATTAATAAATTAAATATATCTCTATCTACTCTTCTCTTCGCTAGCTCACTCAACCTCTTTGTCAAACATTCTTGCGAACTGCGAATTTGCGATGTTCGTATACCACTACAACGGTATAAACCATTTCGTGGCATGTTAAAAATTAACGAATGTGACAAGGTATGCTACTAAATTCTGTCTCAAACGTTCCATTAATTACCTGGAACAAATTTCATGATTGTCAGGTCTCTCCGTGGAACATTGTGCTACTTTCTCGCTTCCAAAATTTCGAAGATATTTCGTTGAACAAAATGCAGCGGAGTTTGTTAACAAACATTTGTCGCGTAAAAAAATGTGTTCGAGCGTTTCCGAAGGGACGGTGTTTAGAAACGTGGAAAAACGGCGTACGAGTCGGAAAAAATATAGTTCGCAGGCCGCGTTCATCGCATCGTTCATCCGCAACGCTATCGTTCGGCCGCGGCTCATCGTACTTTGTCATCATAGCTCGCGTCCAACGATTTGTCCCGGCATCAGGTTTTGCCGTAGCTGTCTATCGTCTATCGTTTTTTCCAGGCGTCCCGCTCTCAGCCTCGGAGAACTGCGAACCCTCGCAGTCCGCTCCAAAAAGCCGTCGTTAGCGCAATATTTTCGTGCGGGTCGCTGACATAAAACAGCAAAAGCCAGGCTGCGTGTATCCGATCCCCGCGAACAATGCCCGGTGATATCGATACCCGGTAAAATCGATAATACATTTTTCTCTAGCCTCGCCACCGGCAAACACCGACGATCCGCTCTGCTCGAACCCCATCCCCGCAGGCTTGCACTTTCATCCCTTCTTCCGATGGTAACCTGACGCTGACGGTGTCCCCGACGTTGTTCCTGTCGACGATACGTGTCAGTGACGAACGACAAGAGTCCAAACCGATTACTTTCTCGGGGCGACCCGTTTTTCGGGTCGACGCCGGTTTTTCAGTTCACCTATGCACCCTGTATCTTTTCGCAGCTTAAAACTGGCTAACCCTAGGACTTCTTAATTGTTCAGACAGTTGTCATGGCAAAATAAACAGGAGAATTCCACCTTGTGCCAAGCGGCAACTGTTGTTGTTCATTCCTTCACTCGATCTTGCGACGTGACAACACGTTTATTCTAAAGTTCTCGCAATTTTAATAAATAAACATTCCTAAATTATTTCTTTAAATTATGAGTTATTTTTCTAAATTTGATTCTCTCCTCCAACTACGAGATCTGGCCGAAGTGGAACGGCCATAAGAAGAAATCGTTTATCAATAACAACGAATATTTCCACAAGCTCGATTTGCCCAATGCAAACCGGTCCTTTTGCATATACTGATGTTAACCTAATTTCTTACATATTATATTCATTTCGTTTACCTATAGCATATTAAGTGATCAACATTAATAAACTGTATAAATACATAAACACTTACAAAATATATATTGATATGATTAATGATTTAAACTAATTTCTACTATTTCTTTCTTTTAATTTGTACTATTTACTTCTGTAGAGTTTTGTTTAAATTGATTTATCGATTTCTATTAAGAACACACTGCATTTGCCCTTAGGATGGAATCATCTTTCTTTTTTAATATGTTGCAAACCTCCTCTTCTAGTTCTATATCCATCCTTTTTAGCGAAGGTTCTCATTAACTAAGTCAAACAGTTACTTTTCAATGTTTTTTTTTTCATTCAAATTGATGAGTTAACATTCGCATGTTCGGTTTTTGTGATTACGTGTTTCGCATTAAAAAAATAAAAGTCACCAAGTTTTGGACAAATTTACTTACAAATTACCTGACGGTATAACTTATTTCGGGAAAACTGTGTCACAATGACACGAGGGACGGATGAGGGTTAAGTGATCCCACAAAATCAGGAATTCGCATGGAAAATCATGGTCTATCGATGACACAGCGTGTTTGGCAACACGTTACACATGTTCGCTAATGCAGAGAAAGCGTACACGGTGGAAAATATTTATCGGTGAGCCGCGGCGACAATTGCGGCGCTGGGAGCGGGTACTTTGCAAGGAGAACAGGATTACGTAAAGCCGAATCGCCATCGATACTCGGATACATCGATACTGCGGAGCCCGTAAACGGCCACGGGTACGTGTCGGAGTAGGCCCCTCGAAGTTCCTTACCTTTTCCATGCACCGGTTCACCTTCGTCCCCGGCCCCGTGGAAAACGAGACATTTGCAACGGCCATTTCTCACGGTGCAACAAAAGCTGCCGCTACGCTTGTATATCTCGTGGCCGTTCTAGTTTAACGGTGCGCACACGTGCGCGTCCAGTGAAAATATCGGGAACGTATTATATCGTTCGGCCCCGTAATAATTGGACAGGTGGACCTTGTAAGCGACCTGTGGAGACTGGTATTTTCACGCACGATTAACGCGATCGGCGCGTGCTGCCATTGGCACGGTCTCTAACCGGGAAGTCTGTTGTTGTACTCTGAAACAGAGACCTATATCGGTATTAGCTACTCGTGTCATTGAATCAAAGCTGATTAACTTTGTTGAACATATTCTTCTGTCGGATTGTTGAAAATGCTTAAAAACCACGCGCGGCAGAAGTGAAACTTCTTGCAGTCTCGCAATGTCTAGAAGTAAATTAAGATTGGAAATGGTAAATAATCATAATGAAGCGACAACAAGACCAGGACAACTAATTCAAGAAAAATAATGAAGCGACAACAAGATCAGGTACCACTAATACAAAAAATAATGAAGCGACAACAAGATCAGGAACAATACATACAAAAAAAATTATAGAAAAATTTTCATTTAAAAAGAAGGTGAGCGTATGGGATACAAAATAGACATAGTTCATAGCATTTTCCATACGCTCACCTTCTTTTTAAATGAAAATTTTTCTATGATTTTTTTTTTTTGTATGTATTGTTCCTGATCTTGTTGTCGCTTCATTATTTTTTGTATTAGTGGTACCAGATCTGGGTGTGGTCTTCAACTCGCCCGTAATACGGCGCAGTCTATCTCTATATGTCTGTAGTCGTAACATAACTATGTATTTCTAACCTTTTCGTTTGATCCTACTACCGAGCATTTTATTCGTTGCGATATATACCAAAATGTTCGCTATCATTCTAAAGATCATTGGTTGTCCCCAATCGGTGGACCGGGGTTCGAATCCCGTCGGGGTAAGAAATTATTTTTCTCCGGTCATTCTCAGTTTAAATTTTATCGCCGACTTTCGACTTCCGTAACATCGACTTCCGTTGGATCAGAAAATTGTTACCCTCAACAAAGAAGTTTCACTTCAAAAATCGTGACCCATTTTGTTAATCACTGTATACGCTTTCGGTAAGGGAAATTGGTGTGATTACCACCGCATGTTGTTACTTTATACACCGTGTACAATGGTTTCAACACGCCGGAGAAACAATTGCTCCATGATTCCATGATAGTTCGTCATTAACACCTTCACAGACTGCTAGCCCGACTAACTTCAAAGGGCCTCCCCCGCCGCGCGACCCTACTTTTCGTGCAATCAAGTCGGGAAAAGGTAACAAACACTCTCCTTACAGCATGGCTCCGTTGAAAAAACGCTTTTCACTATCCCGCCGCTTTCCGGTCCTCTTTTTCTCTCCCTGTTAGCGCAAACATTCGCGACATGTGCTCCCATTCGCCTATTACCAGGAGCTTTGTGCTTCTGACGCGAAATACGAAAGGAGAAAAGCGTTAATTACTGTGGTAAAAATTTCATTGTAATCCCGGCGAACAGGCGAAACGAATATTCGTTATTAAACCGGATTGCGGCTTAACTGCGCGGCCGGACTATGAATAAACCTTCATTACTATGCGTTCGGTCAAAGAGTACACCGGGTAGCAGAAGTTTCAATAGCTTTCGCGAGTATATTTAAAATTGTTTCGTTCTCTTTGCGCCGCGCCGCGCCGGGGAAAAAAGGCGGTTCATAAATCAATGGGAAACTCCCAAACGTCGATTTATAGACCCGAAAGGGTTCGAACGTGTCGAGGGCCTGCGGATGCCTGGATTAATTAGAACATCCCATAAATCGTAGCGTTTCTTGTGGTGCTGTGTGTCTATAAAAGCGTGTATCTTGTTCAGCCAATATCTTTAAAGAAATTTCTCTCTG
This sequence comes from Lasioglossum morio, assembly GCA_916610235.2. NCBI lineage: Eukaryota > Metazoa > Arthropoda > Insecta > Hymenoptera > Halictidae > Lasioglossum > Lasioglossum morio. The sequence goes on along the minus strand of OU744323.1, from coordinate 17,723,857 downwards.
TGCCCAGAAAAAATCAATGAAAAATATTTTCGCTTTTCAGAAAATTCTTCGATCTGTCCACTATTTGTCATCTCACTCTAATTTCTCCTTGTCACAATGGCGTGTGATTGTGCGGTTACTAGATCGCGAATTTTATGAATTTCAGTCGAAAGGGAGCGAAACGGAAGAAAGGGGAGTTATGTATAAGAATTGTAACCCTGAGGGGAATCAAAAATAAAATTATATATGAATTTCAGTGAATAAAGCTAGTGGACCGAGCGCAAAGGTTTCGCACTGGTGCAAATTCTGGGATCGTTCGGTATAGAGGGGGATTTTCCGAACGCTAAGAAGTGGCCCGGTGGATCGATGTTAATCCTGTCCTGATGGTGGAAGCTTACCTACGAGGTGGATCGAAGGCGACACCGAACTGGCCTGGAAAACTGCGGAATGATGAACGAGGAGAAAAGGAGCGGGAGGACGATCAGTGTGACGCACGATTATTAAAGAGTTAGTTTCACGAGTGACATCGTGGCTCATTGCTTATTCAGGCTGCATACTTTATTAGGCTGGAACGAAGACATACGCAGCAAGATTATGAGATGGCCTCTCACCCTTGACGGTGTTAAAGGAAGGGACAGAGACGGCTGGCACGTTTGAAGAGCATCGAGAAGACAGAGGGAAACCGTCGTGCGAGAAAGAGAGACCGTGGAGAAAGGACGAGGACGAAGCTAGCGAAAGGATGAACGAGGAAAGAGACAGAGTACTCGAAGAACGAGAGAGTTGGGTACACAGGAGTTGCAGGGGGTAACTCGGATACCTTGTACAGACCTACCGGCGTTTAACTTCTAATTGAATTGTGAATCCCAATGCTAGAGCGGCGGTACAGAAGGACCCGCCAGTTAAATCAACTGTGTGAGCCGTCTAATTGAATTATCAATCCCGGTACGGAGGCACAAGGAAAAACCTCCGGGAAGATCCATGATCGAAATAATCGGATTAACGCCGGAAAAAATCTGGTACATAAGAAAAGCTCGATCGATGACTATTATTACGTGATTTTTATGTAACTTCGCGCGCACAAGTCGCTTGGCGTCTAGCAGGTCTGATGCTGACGCAGTTTACAATGTAATTAACCGGTGTATGAACGGAAAATTACAGGATTAGCCAAGGCTGCAGACTATTACGAGCGTACGAAAACAATACGGAACAATAACTGATTATTCCGTGCGAGGCGAATCATTGGCTGGTTTTAGGCGGAAGTTAGGGAGCATTGTACGGCGGCAGACATGCTTGTTTCCGGGAGCATATTTGCGGTTAAGAGATTTTAACGGGTATCGCTGTATCGTTCATTCATTAAAGTTTACCCTCTCGCTGCCGCACACAGATTTGATTAATTACCTGGAAGCATAAGTTGTTCCCATGCCAATTTGACCGTCAGACGGTGTGTAACCCAGCATTCGATCGTAAATTGAAGCCGAACTTCATTTCGCCGACAGAAGTTACTACAATTATCCGTGGTTTCGCTGTGGCTCGTGTCTCCGAAACGTTTCAAAATTTAATCGTATCGACTACGAGCTAATGGAAAAACATCTAACGATTCGAAAGCTGTATTCGACCTGATCAAATATCGAAATCTGATTTCGACAAGCCGGCAATAGCAGCGTTAGACAGAAGACGACGTTTTACTATTTTCTTTGAAACGTTACTTATTATTTCATGAAAAATTCAAGTTCGAGTAGCCGTATAAATGAAAGCTCTCGGAGGCTGTGAAAGGTTCAAACCGCGACGTTGGAGGAGCTGGTGCGTCAAAAGTCAGCATCTTCTGGCAGCGAGACGAACCTCCACAGACGGCCGGAAAAATGCTAACAAGCCGGGGCGAGCGAAAGTGAACAGTGGCGGCACAGTGGCCGCCGGTGCGGTGGCGGTAATTAAATATGTACCCTCCATCCCCCAATTTCACAATTAAACGAAGGGTTTATGCAAAGGAGCCGGTGGCCAGGGAGGGCCTGGTCCGTGAAGGCGAGTGGTAGCGAGTCGCCCGCTTTTATTCCGCTCACGTAATCGTCTTGCGATCACGATTTTTTCATCTCCGGTGACCGCGGACCGGCGCGGTTCTCACGGGCGCCGCCTAATTAAGCCCTGCGAATGGCGCATAATCATGACTATCGGGATGATCCAACGAGAGGGGGAGGGATAGAGGACATCGGGAGCCACGGTGGCGGTAGATCGTCAAGAGTGGATCACGATTATTTTTAATTCAATCAACGTCACCGGAGCACGCACGGGGATGCTTCTTTCCCTTTTTCTGTCGTGTCGTGAGTTAGGGGAGTCGTCCGGGACGGATTTGAATACGCACATGCCAAATGTCCTCCCCGGGTCCCGATGGCCGTTTCTGTGCCCGTTCTGGCCATCGATCCGTTTGTCCGGCTCGCTCGTGATCCCGCGGCAATAAATAAGGGGAGACGAGACGCAGTAGGACAGTCGCGATGTCGTGCGGAATGCATCGGCTTCTGTCAAACGGGCGAGTGCTGCGGAGACAACGACGACGAAGACGACGAAGACGACCACGAGCAGCAACAGGACGGAGAGAACGATCGAGAAGGGGCCGAGCGAGAGGAGGAGGACGAGGACTACGACAGCGACCAAGACGGGCCATTGAACGCCCAGAGGAGCACGCTATACCCATCCGCTGATCCGAGTCTAGATTGCATTAAGGCTTTTCCAAAATGAGCGATCCCTTCGCTTGCGACTGCAGAGAGAGAAAGAGGATCCAGGACCCTCCTTCCAGGAGATCCTACTAACGACTCCCAAATGCGGACAAGCCGAAGGTCCGAGGCACGTAGACCTCGTCACCTTTTCGTGCTTTCGGCACAGATTTTGTGATACCGAGCGTCAATACCAGCGGTACCACCGCCGCCATTTTAACGATGCAAATGATTCGAAATGCCGGATGAGGATTCAGAATTGCGCGGGGTCTAGCCTGTGTCCGATTAACCCTCGGTTGGGCAGCAGATGGATTGGAAAGTCGACCCATCATGGGAAATGTTATTTTGTCCTAGCTATCTTTTCAAGGACACTCGGATACAGGGATTGAAAGGGTTATGTAAGTTTTTGATAGGTTCTCAAGTCGAAATAGGTATACATAAAACCACGGGGTTTTAGATGGAACGTATTAAAAAGTTCCATAACTCTTTCGATCACTGGATTTAAATGTAACAGGGATGGTACGCGAATCGCTAGTAGATATTCTCTGCTATTTGGTTAGCAATTGGAGGTTGCGGAAAAATCGATTATTTCGATCACGAGTCGGCCACGGTCGGGGGAAGAAGAGGTATGTGGTTCGGGGTGAGGCACTGGCAATTTTACGAGCGACCGCAGCACTTAAAGATCATACTTTCGCGTGAATTTCACATACAACTGATGAGACACCGCTAACAATGCCCAGTCATACATCGAAGTCGTCAAGGACACGGGTCCCCTGCATACAAACGAACGGGGCCCCGGGGAGAGATGCACAACGCACCGGCGACAGGAAGAACTGAATACACTCGGAGGCTTTTCTTAATCATGTACCGATTCCAGGCCGTCCTTTCTTTACGATCCCTGTGAAAAGTACCGCCCGGTTGTAAATCGGCCATGTTCTGGCCCTCCTTTACGGAATACTCCTCGAACCGAATTCGTGCGTTTTATTCGTGTATCTTGGAATCGAAGCGGTTGATCTTATCGGCTTTCTGGGATTCGATGATCCTCCACCGACGATAGTGGTGTAAGTTGAAAACAGTGCAACAATGTTGTCAAATTCTTCTAGCCTTTTTACAATTTTGTATTCCACTTATTCAATTTTTATCTTAAACTAGCTGACTCGACAGACGTTGTCCTGTACAAATTTCCTTTGTAATTGTCCCGAATATTTTTCCTGAAAACTTTTCCAGGACCATAACGTACAAAACAAAAAACGAATCACGCATATCCATCGTCCGAATCTTGAGTTATGGTCATGAGTTCATACAAAAATCCCATAGAAAAAAAGCATTTTAATTTTTTCCTGAATTTTTCATTTTTGCGGGAAATTTTTCCAATTTTTCCTTCCCTAAAAACCTTATTCGGACTATTACGAACATTTTTTGAAAAAAATTAGCCAAATCGGTCCAGCCGTTCTCACGTCATGTCGCATGTCGTGACCAACGAACAGCATTTCATTTTTATTATATAGAAGATGCAAGAAATCCGTATACACTCAAAAACGAAACACATGATTTATAAATACTAATTCACCCCTATCAAAACAAACGATTATTTCAGTGTTGTGGAAAATTTGTAATTAGTAAAGATAAATAATTCGTAAAAAAATAATGGTCGACGCAAAGAGCGCAGCGCGCGGAACGTGTCAGCGAAATCCATGGGACGGTTAATCTGATTTCCGCGGGGGCATTGGAACAGCATCGTAATTAATAGTTTAATTAAAAGTTTGCTTCTTTGCGCAGCTAAAGCGGGCGCGACGAAATCAAGGAGTAGAGTTCGGGGACACAGGACGCTGAGCAAGCACGTAGCACTTTTGCGCGGGCACGAACGATTGAAAATCCTGGAAACGTAGGGATTCGGGGGACGGCCGTTAACGAACGGATATTGCGTCAGACGGCAATCAAGGAATTAGTTTCATTAGATCATTTAAGGGCACTCGGCGGCGATCGATTTGAAAATTGACACGTTTCAAAGCAGGAAACCGGCGAACGCCCCAGCGAAAGTACTTGAGCGAACTTCGGCACCGGCCATCGTCGAATGTGTTGGGAACGGAAGATATATCAAGCACCGATAATTTAATTATCCTAACGGCAGGCATGAACGATACAGGTAGATCGTGTACCGGCCGGTCGCAATCCTTGCTTTCGCAATCACCAACGCGCGATCAGCTACACCGAAATGCGAAATACTGATCCAAAAACCTGATCCGAATACCTGACACGAAAAAATGTTTATTTTTACATTTTGTAAGTTCCAATCGAACTAGAAAAAACAGTTTTATGAAAAGCTTCAGTGCCCATATCTTAACCCTTTGCACTCCGAGCTATTTTAACTGGAAAATTAAACATTTCTTCCGATCTAGAATATTTCCATAGCTTATGATTTTTGCAATTTTATGGATATGAAATTGGTACATTACCTTATACAGTACCTAAATGTTTAGTAATTGATTAGATACCGATATATTTAATAATGTAAACAATATTTTGAAGAATGGTACAGCAATTTTTAGTGGTGCCTCGGAGGGGACAGCCGAGTGCTAAGGGTTAAAGAGAACGTCTTTAAAATAGTTCCAGAATTGTTTCAATCTCTTTCAACTCGTCCATAGGAAACATAAACGGACTTTTATTTTTGAGGTTCGCTCTTAGTAAACTCACTTGATTAGAACTAAATACGATTTTGCGGTATCACGTTCACGATGCTGAACAACTATTTTGTAGCCGGTACGATGCCAGCAATTTTCATTTTTCACTGTCAACGCGAAGTATTTCGTTTCATAATCAATACGGAGAGGAGGAAAAGCGAGGACATACGTGGCTCGCTTCCGGGACACGGTAATACGTATATACTCGCCTAACCAACGGCAGAATATACATAACCCCCGACCTCCCGGGTACAAATCTGATCGCAGATAGGTGAATCTATCGGCATGGATACGGGAATCGGTGGAAGAGGGCGCGACGATGTCGCGATCGTCGTCGACTCGGCCCTATCTCGATTTATACTTTCCATATATTATCCCCGAGACGTCCGTCGTAAAGCTATACTCTACCAAGTGCTGTTTGTCCACGGAATAAACACATTGCCACGGCTGACAAAGCCGGCAGCAGCCTCTAAACGCATTACGTTTCCTTTCGCGCCTAACCGCGTACCTTTTCACCATCATTCGACTCCCGAAGACGTGCAATTCCTGTTTGCGACTTTGTATAAGGTCTGGAGGTGTTCATGCCGGTGTTATCGAGTGTCGGATGTCAATGGTGGAGGAAGAAGTTGGTGACGGTGGTCTGGTAGCAATAATTTTCACGCGAATGATTCCTGTTAGCATTCGTGTAATTTCGATTGTGTACACTTTTATTTGACTATGTTTTATCTGAAAAATCACTAGACTGCAAAATAAAAATTACAGTAAAACATTAATCTGAAAAAACGGGAACTGTACGACTTGACAAAAAACGAATATTCCCTCTACTGAACGGAATACAGTTCTTCATTTCTTCTGTTCTGTTTCATGTACTATATTCTTTCATATTGGGTGAAATCTTTAGCGAATAATTTTGTGATCAATAGAGAATCAATGTATTGATTCTGATTCTCGCAGAATGAAACATAATACAAATAATATTATAATATTCTTATATCTGTACACCTTATTACTATAAGAAACATTGATGTTTCACTTTGATGTTTAACCAATTATTCACAGATAGAAGAACGTTTATATTCTTATGTAAATATAAAAAATTAATTTTCTAATAAAAACTACATTTACATTAAATTTGTAATCAGCGTTCATTTCTTCTAGTCTTTTTCATGCTTGTCCAACTTTTCGGCGTTCTGAAACACTGCGTCGCTCGTCTTCATCCGTGAAAACCAAGGCGGCAGCACGGTTGTTGATATTCGAATAATAAACGAACCGCGAAAATATGTTTATCCCGCAGGCTGGTCCCCAGTGGTCGAAACTTTTTTTTATTGTTTACTCGGCGGTAAGTCGATGGAAGAAGGGTGTCGACACCGAGAAGAGAACAGACCCTCTGAAGTTCACCCGTGGGATGGAAGATTCATACCGAAGTGCGACCCCAGGGTTTTGTCTCAAAGATCAAATTAACCTTATGGTGCCCCAGGAAATGAGACTGAAGATGGGAAGACATTTTACCGAGACAAGCATTTCAATCTTTCGGCCTTCGCTGTAGTCAATGCTGGACTTGTAATTTTGGAACTTCTGACTAGATGAAATTGGCATCGGTAAATATTCTTTTTGTTGAAAAGAGAAATGTTTAGTCAACGAATACAATTTTTATCTTTGGTCCTGGGTTTGATAAAACATTTTACTTATTGCTTTACTACTATTTTCCATACGTTTTATTTCAAAAGTATTCACCTATCAAAATAGTGACAATATGAAGGAAGATCAAAGGCGTTCGAAAGCTTTTTGATTTTTTCGACGATATTCTTTTTGTTGAAAAGAGAAATGTTTAGTCAACGAATACAATTTTTATCTTTGGTCCTGGGTTTGATAAAACATTTTACTTATTGCTTTACTACAATTTTCCATACGTTTTATTTCAAAAGTATTCAACTATCAAAATAGTGACAATATGAAGGAAGATCAAAGGCGTTCGAAAGCTTTTTGATTTTTTCGACGATATTCTTTTTGTTGAAAAGAGAAATGTTTAGTCAACGAATACAATTTTTATCTTTGGTCCTGGGTTTGATAAAACATTTTACTTATTGCTTTACTACTATTTTCCATACGTTTTATTTCAAAAGTATTCAACTATCAAAATAGTGAGAATATGAAGGAAGATCGATGGCGTTCGAAAGCTTTTTGATTTTTCGACGATCGATTCGCAGAAGCAAACAGCAACGAAACCCAGGTTGTACGAGGTCGACCCACATTCTACTGTCTACGAACCGAGACGAGATAATACGAGTTGCAGAGGAGGGTAAAGAGGGGGCAGGGTTGATTTTTTGAAAATCCAGCGAGAGGACGAACTGAAGAGGCGAGCTGGATCGAACGGTCGGACGAGTCGCGTACACGCACGTGGGGCAGCGCTCGTTAAGCGCAGTGCGATTCTTCGAGATATCGTACCGGCTTTAAATCAAGTCCCTCTGCCCCTCAACTGTTGACTGACTTTGAGCCAAGTCCACGAACGTATACGTAAAACAAAAGAATCGTTAACGTCCGCCGATCGCGACGATGTACGGAACCGCGGCGCATTCAAATGAGCTATTGGTCGCTGCAAAAATGACGACGAGAACGAGAGCGAGGCGGTCCCCTGAGAAATAAAACGGGCCCACCCGTTTCGGTGCCTTTCTCTCGTTGCGATGTCCCAAGAAAAATTTACAGGCGACGTTTCTAACTACTTCCTGCAGGAACGTATCCAAATATAAAATACATTTTTATTACCTGTACATCGTTCATCCAAATCAATTTCAACAAGTGAACGATTCTTATGAGTAGACATTTTTATAGAAAATAAAAATATTTGACATTACTTCACAAAAATAACAAGAACATGTACATCCAAATTTTTAGTCATTTCTTTTTATAATATATAAAAAAAATTAACTCCTCACGACGTTAAATTAAATACTCGAATTTATTTGAACGCATTTTACCCACAAGTAATATGACCCATCAATTTCTCGCTTTTAATAAACTCTCGATAATCCTGTGCTGAAATTGCTCGCGGAAAATTAAACAAAGTCAGATCATTAATGTAAATAGTGCGATCTGTATGCATAGGATAAGTGCATAGCCAAGACTATTACCTTTAGAAAATATCTTCTGGCTGGATGTATGCGACGCGAGACGAGTCTCGCTCATTCTGTCAATGGTGTCGGGGCGTTGATCGTCGCACGAGCAACATTGTTCTATAAATTGCGGGGATTTACGGGCGCATTAATTGGCCTTAAGCAACGCGGTTTAATCGGAATCGGTGTTCGCGTAACGATCGCCATGCATTCAAATAAGCTGTTCGTGGATCGGAAAAGCAACAACAGGAGCAAGACCGCCGCACGGTCCTCTTGCAAGTTGCACGGCTACCTGGGACACGCGGTGTCGCACGAAAACCAATCTGACGAGAAATGAGACCGGTTTGACGATTAAGCGTACCCGTGTGTCGACTCTTCGTACGATAAATTTTAGTCGCTGCCCATTGCGGTCCGCGCCGAATGAGAATCTTCGGTTTAATATCGCCCCCTTTTTTTCTTCGAACCGCGTGCGTCCAGCAACGGTGTATCATTTATTCCGCATAAATCAAACAAGGCAATTTCCCCGACAAATTTATTACTAATTGCAATTAGCAGAACTATCGTTTACACATACAAATCCTCCATTTCGCCAGATTCCCCAAGTTTCATTTACCCTGCGGTCGTCCCACGCTGTCGATTTGCTGCGTTCCTAAATGATTCTCGACTGACAGTGAGGTCTACACTCTGTTCCATTAACTTTTTGAAATTGTTGGAGTGACGTAGAAGACACACATACTTCACGCGTTTGTTGCGTGCAGATTGCGCTCTATCACCTGCGTGTGCAGCAGAGGTAGACTGCTCCGCGTGTTTCGATGATGTTTTATTTTGTTCTATTTTGCTTTCGTGATGTACATCATACACCAATTGTTCGTGCAACGCACATCATCACGATTTCTTTGGTGTTAAACGATAAAACTTCCGTGTCTTTTCTGGAATAACCTGATCCTCAACGAAATTTATCTTTGTTCATGTCCATTCATTTTTTTTACCAATATGTATCAATTTTATACCACAGGACAAATGAACATAACAGGGTTATCAAAATACTGACTCTAAAGAAACAGAAATGTTTTCTCTAATGAATATTAAAATATGCAAATGTCGAATTTCCGAATGTCTCTGGTCCCGTCGATATTTCCGGAAAATATTTAAATGTCTGGTTTCGGTGAGCCCTCGTTGGTTCCCGATATAAATTCCTTACTGTTTCATGCCCCGCCTGCAACACGCCGGTCGCAGCAAATGTTAAGGAACATCCGCAGGAAATGTTTGAAATGTTCGAATCACGGTAATTTACCCGGCACGCGTGTGTTCCATCGCGGAATTATTCGGCTTCGAAATTCCACGAGCTACGCTCCCAGCTAAATAGTATTCGGCGTTTCGTTTCGGAACGTCGACGGAACGTCCCAATACAACTTCCAACGAGTTGACGGCTCATAAAAGTTGCCGGAATCGTTGGCAACGCTCGTTATTATCGTGCGAAGCTCGAGAAAAATGCCATATAGCGACCCGATCGTTGTCCGTTCGACTGATCAAGAAGTTCCCCGACAAATTTCTTAGAAACGATCTCTTAAAAGTAATTAGCAACAGTGTCTTCAGAATTGTGTGAACTTCTGTGAGTTGCCTGCAATCTTTTTGTTTCTCGATGTGCATACACAGCTTTATTTATCGATTTTTTAAACTTAATTTGAACTACAATTAATGTTATTGGCGCACAGGTTCGATCAATTGGAGACAATAAGCAGATTTGCAAAATATCACATGAAATTTAATTCAACGTTTCGGTCGAAATTTAGACCATTTTCAAGAATGTAAATTTTCTGTATTGCGTCTGTAAGAATTCATCAATTAATTAATATATGGTTAGGCAAACGTATTCCCGAACAAGCAGAAAACACTAAGGTATTAAAAACGAAAACAAATGTATAAACTCACTTGCCTAGAAAAATATATTAATTTAAATTCTTAAGAGTCAAGGAACAGCATGTTGTTTCCATGCCGGTGACATGTGGAGTGAGTAAACCGAGAAGATTTGAAACGACAACTGTCTTCGACGAAATGTCTATATCACTCGAAATTGATTGAACCAGTGCGCCAATAACATTAATTGTAGTTTTGAACAATTGTCGATCGAGATACAGAGCACTAATACTTTTGAACGTTCTTCTTTTAGACGCGAATATATTAAAGTACAATAGAACCATAAATAAGTTAGAATTTTTTCGATATCTAGAAGCGGTGGTGAATTTTCACTTCTGGAGAATGGTACGGGAGTTGACAGCCATTTTCCCGGAAGCGCGAGATTATGCGACAACCACGGCAAGAGTTACGAGCCGAAGACGATCCCGAATCCGAGAGGGTTAATCCGTTAGGGGATCCCATTAATCTTCGTCCCCGTTTGGCGTCGGTACGTTTCACTTTTGCAACATTTGCCTATCACGTACCGCGACCTTTCGGCCACCTAGGGTCTCGCGTGTGCCCGTTCGGCTGCCAATTATCGATTCGCTAGCCAGACCCCAGCCGTGTTTTTGAAACGTCGTTACCCACGTGGAGAAACGTTCTATGTACCCCCGTCTCTCTCCCTCGCATCTCTGTTCCCTATATTTCATACGTGTCCCCCGTATCGTCGACGGTGTGGCTCTCGTTAGAAATAGAGTTCCTCGGAGATCAATCTCGGGACCTGGATGCAGCATCAAAGCGGTCGTGGCAACGTGTGCCTTTTGATTTCGCGACCAGCCATGACACGTCGAAGGCGTTTCATGTGAAATAGATCGAGCCAATTGTCAGGGGAGACACGTCGATCGTTTATCAGGGGCACAGTCGTCCGAGATGCTCGTGAAATTAGATCCTTCCACCCTGGTTACGGCGGCAAAGACCGACGTTGATGAGACCGATCGACGTTGAATTATTTATTCAATATACAGGATGTTCAAGACGCGAGGTGATTCTTCGTGGGAAAATAAATGAAAATACATTGAAGATATATTAAGAAACTGATCTCTGTTTGTTATGAGAGAATGACTATTGAAATTAACGCTTCTATATTAAATAAATATAGAATATAATTTATTTCCCACTTGAAAGAATGAGTGAAAAGGAGAGAATGAAATAATAAAAAAAAATTGCGATTTGAAAGAGGAGCGAGCGGAAGCGGGGGTCCAAGAGGTCAGGGAAGGGTGTGTGTGTGTGTGTGTGTGTGTGTGTGTAGGATAGGGGAAAAGGAGAAATAAGGCGAGCGTCTAAGAAATAAATTGTAAGCGAGCGAGCGTTAAATAGAAGAATAAGGAGTAGATGTAAGTTAGACGTAAGAATAGGTTAAGGTGAGAGCGTTGTAAAAAAAAGATTGTAACCCCTCGAGGGAACCAATAAAGTTATTACATATTTATTTCCCACTTTACAAAATATAAGTAAACAGAAGCAACAAGAACGTCACGTCGCTTGCGTGGTCAGAACATTAACTAACTATCGATGGGGCATCGCAACGGGGCCGATGGCATCGAGAAAACAAAAACCTAACGAAGAGAGCACAGCCGATCTTGTAAACCGGTGGACGCCCTCCTCACTGGCCACCAGTGCGGCGCAGATATTGAAAAGCCTCCTTTCCTTTCCAACAATGACATTTCTAAAAACTTTTTCATATTTTTAGGTCTGGTTATAAGTAAGTTAAGTAGTAACTGTTCTTACGACCAGTTTTTGAAGGACTCATTAAACTATACTAGAACAACGTTTCATGAATTTGTAAAGAAATGGCCAGCTGTAAATATGGTAAATTTCCAAAACCAGTGATGTAATCGTTAGAAATGTACCACTGAGACTTCGTATGATACAGTGTGCAACTTTATTGGAAGAAGTCACGATCACCAGGTGTTTCTTGGACAATTCATCAAAATTCCCCGGTGCATTCGAGCGAGTAACGTTTGAATCCGGGGTGGGAGAGCGAAAATGAAGAAAATGGAGGCCAGAGCGACGTCTGGGGCTGAGGGGTGGAAAAATTGGGCGTCGTGCGCAACGATCGCCGGTTTAATTGAACGTGTCTTGCAATTCGAGGAGATTCCTCGCAACCGACAGGAAAGAAAGGGGCAAACGGACACTGGCAACGTGTACGAGCGAGATCCACTACTACAGAGAATCGCGAAAGAGGGATAGAGCAGTCGATGGTGAAGCGGAATTGGCCGGTGCTCGTCTCTGCCTAGAAGCCAGTGCATCTCCGAATATGATTAGCATATGTATGAGTCGACCAACCCCTTTCCGCAGCCTCGAACGACTGACCGCGCATGTCAGCGTCAACGTTCTCCGCTACCATCCCCCTTTAACACACATTGTGCACTAACACACCGGAATACTGGCAGTATGCACGCACAGTGGCGGCGCGCGTAAACGTCGCACACAAACAAACCCGAGCCACCGACTGGCCCGGCGTCATCAGAAACTTCAATAATACCTTCCACGTCCCTCAATTACCTCCTATTTAATTACACCGCCGCATAATTAACGTCGCGAGAGCGCCCTCGCCTGACGTGCCGTGCTGTGCCGTGGCTTGGCTTGGCCGTCCGACTACCATAAGCACGGCGACTGTCCTAAGTCTCTGGCGACACGCTGCAACCCTAAACAGGTGAAACCGAGCCGGAAGTCGGGCCATCACAGACGGAGCACAGCTGAATTTTCACCATTTAACGATTCTTTGAACTATTTTTAACATTAAATGAGATACTACAATTGATCGAACCAGTGCGCCAGTAACATTAATTGTAGTTTTGAACAATTGTCGATCGAGATACAGAGAACTATTAAATGAGATACTACAATTAATGTTATTGGCGCACTGGTTCGATCAATTGGAGACAATAAGCAAATTTTCAAAACATCACATGAAATTTAATTCAACGTTTCGGTCTAAATTTAGAACATTTTCAAGAATGTAAATTTTCTGTATTGTGTCTGTAACAATTTATCGATTAATTAATATATGGTTAGGCATTCCCGAACAAGCAGAAAACACTAAGGTATTAAAAACGAAAACAAATGTATAAACTCACTTGCCTAGAAAAATATACTAATTTAAATTCTTAAGAGTCAAGGAACAGCATGTTGGTTCCATGCCGGCGACATGTGGACTGAGTAAACCGTGAAGATTTGAAACGACAACGAATCATAGAACGCTTATTATTAAATTAAATAACTTATAATTAAATGAGATATTAAGCTCTTCATCGTTGGCCACATGCTTTGGGGATGGGATAATTAAAAAAAAATGTTAGAGACCTCCAAGATAAAAATTTCAACTGCTACCGATTCAAACCACTGCTTAAAACGGTACTATGTATTCTCTCTCCTTTTCGAAATTTTCATTAGTACACGTACCATAATGCGTATAATAATTTTACGAATATGAAATGTACGAAAGTGGTACTGGCGGAACGGTTGGTTGAATTTTCCAAGAGACAGAACGAGGGAAATGGAACGCACGAAAATTGACTAACTGTGAAAGTCTACGCGAGCAATGCTTCACCCGTCGATAAACATTTGCCTAGAAATACCGCGGGGCCCCCGGAGTCTGTAGAATGCAGGATGCGAGAGGAACGAGGTACTTATTCGTCCTTTCGATGCGCACGTCCGTTACATTCCTACGAACGCAGCTAAAAAGATCACGCACGCTCGATAAAACTTTCAGGAGATCTCTGTCGGTTGCATAATGCACGAAAGCGGACAGCGATGGCTGCGGCTGCGGCGACAAGAGGAGTTTCTCACATTACCTCCGTGGAATTCCGCCGTTCTACGTCGACGGACTTCATCCACTTAAAGGGATTCGACCAGCGGGTTCGCAAGAAAATTAACGTTAAGAAGACCCGGGGCCTCGTGTTTCACGAAATCATGTTAAACGCGGATTAGAACCGCAACGCTCGCTGCCTCGATTTTACGAACGATCGAACCGATTATAAGGAAAGTCATCCGAAAAACACATTCACGAATATGGACAATAAAGTTTGGTCTAGGAAAAACCCGCGGGTCCGGGCGCTTTCTTAGATCATGTAGTTATACTTTATTGTGGCCATTATATGCCGTCAATTAAACCGCTAAATACAGTTAAAATTATATCGTGTTTAGTGTCATTTTAATCAGAAAAACGCAACAAATAAGTTGGTGAAAGTCTCATTAAAAAATAATGAATATACTCTTCAGGAAAATTGTTTGATTTTCTACTCCCAGAAAATAGCTCGCATGGAATTGTAAGTTGCTTCATCACGGAAAAAGCACGATGGAAATGGAAAATGGATTGAAAAGTGGCTCCCTAAGCGGTTTGATAGGTTATTGATTAGCACAGCACGCAAAGGTACGGTTTTCGGTCTGGCTGCGGGTGTAATTGTCTTCCCCGAGATTGGCATACAATTTCCGGCCCCGAATGTTCCCCGAAAGTTGAGCGACAGCGTGTCGCAGCGATCTCTGGCGAACCTGTAGCCAAAAAGCTCGTCAGAAAACTTGTTTGAAGCCGTTGTTGATCGAGCGACGATGGAGTTTCGAAATAGGCTCAACAATCTCGTCGAACACAAAAACTACTCACATAACTTTTTAATCAGACACACGATA
The DNA here is from genome assembly GCA_916610235.2 of Lasioglossum morio. Classification (NCBI taxonomy): domain Eukaryota; kingdom Metazoa; phylum Arthropoda; class Insecta; order Hymenoptera; family Halictidae; genus Lasioglossum; species Lasioglossum morio. The sequence goes on along the minus strand of OU744323.1, from coordinate 17,708,800 downwards.
AATTGTCATGTCTCGTCAAATCGTACATATGTAAGAAACTGGTAAGCTAACTATTCACCTGTGTATGAATTACATACGTAATCAGAGCAGAGCAAAGAATCACGAAAGTGTCTTATAATAAAATAATTGTAAAAATTATAGAATATTGTTTCGAAATCTAGTGATAAAATTACAATAGAAGGAACGGATATAGAAAAGAAGAAGAAACAATTTTCAACAAGTAAACACAGGCCAGCATGTAGATTGGAATCGGTACGATCAAGGTAAGCGCAATTATGTGTAAGCTCACCGCGAGTTTCCGGTGTAGAGGACCATGGCGACGACAGGCTTCGACGAAACTGTACCCTTTCACGTCGATGGCAAGCAGAGAGAGAAAGAGAAAGGGAGTGATGATAAGAGGGGAGAGAGGGAGAGAGGGAGAGAGAGCAAAAGAGAGACGAGTTGCGTCGAATTGACGGACTTAGATTAACTTAGGAAAGAGGCTGACGGAAGTTCAAAGGGGCGTCGCGGCGCCGCGCCACCGCGAAGTATTCGAAGAACGGGGATTCGGCGGGTCGCAATCCTGAATCCAAGGGAAACGGGTATACGACGGGTACAGAGCGGGTACAGAGCGGGGCAGAGTCGCGGCCAGAACTTTAACAAATTTACACGCTGCAGGAAACAGGAGGAAGCCGAGGTTACGGGGCCGTCGCGACGCCTCGTATCGCCTAGCCTAGCGTCTAGCTGCTCTTATCGAAAGTTCTCTGTGTAGACCCTGCCTGTGACACTGACTAAGCGCTCTCGACCTTCGTATCGATTCGACGGGATTAGAGAGAAAGCACGAGGGCGAACAAGCGCCGCGGGAATCATCCGCGAATTTACGCCCTCCGGTTTCATTTGTGCGCCACTGCCGACTCGATTCGGACTCGTTTCGCCTCGTCCCTCGAAAAACGATACCACGCACCTCGAATACCAAATTACCGCCAGTGGAATCTTCCTGGTACATTGACTGTAGGACATTTTTGATCATTTGGCTGCGTTGGATAATGATCTCGACCGGGGAACGAAATAAACAGTCCTATTTTGGTATTAATCCTCTTCTGTGCGATAAATTGTCAAAGTGTAAAAACAATAAAACTTTTTTTTTTATTACTAAGCATTTCAGATCTCAACTGAGTTCTATATCTGCTGTACAAATGTAAATTACAGTAAATACATATTCATACATACATAGACAATATTAAATCAAATTAAATTCGTACTTTACAGTTCTTTAGGAAATGAAATATAAGAAAACAAGCTTTAATGTTGGGTCGGGCATCTAACATTTTTAAGCATAAGGGTAGCTGCAATTTAATTTTACACAGTTGGTGAGTTAACTTGGATCGCTGCACATCAAAGAGGCTACATTGCCAGAATCTTACATTACATATAGTGTATGTAAGTCTGTGAAGCAAAACATTATACACGACATAGGAAGAAAAAAACCCCGTGATCTCAGGTTATGTATAAATTTAGTTCTGTGAGTGTCATGGGTAGGACATTGCCATAGGACGTGATCAATATCCTGGGTCTCATGTCCACATGAGCAACCAGGGTTATCTATCACATTTTCGCTAGAGAAAAGTTAAGACTCTAATGACCAGATCTAATTCTGTTTATCGTAACAGTGGTTTCTCGAGATAGATTATGCCCCGTGTACCAGAGCTTTCTTCTTCCGAACAGTAAAACTTATCATAGAATTTTCAAATGAACGTCTCACATTTACCAAGCGACCAACAGTGGTGAGTTAACAATAATTTCAGGCGTTAATTATAATTTCCAGGAGCAGTGAAGCGGAAACGACTATGCAACGCTGTCCAACGTTGTCAATTATGGAGCCGTTGGCCATCCGCAAGTTACAAGAAAACTCCGTCAAATATTTACGGACTTTTAAAAGCATAGAAACGGTAGGTAGGTAATCGTAGGTGGCTCGAGCAGGGTATGGCATAACGACGGGTCGAACAATATGGCGGCCGATCCATCGAATTTCCGTGGTGGCATCAAAGGGGAAGATTATGGAAAGTATCGTAAATGTATTCGGCCACTTGCCGGGAATGTGTTGACGAGGCGTCACGGTAGCACGTGTCGGCGTTGAAAGTGTTGGTGTGCGCATCGCGGATGAAGAGGGTGGGCCATTTAATAATCAGTAAACTAGTTACAGCACGCATACATTCATGCGGAAACGGCCTAGCTCGGTCGCATGTGCACCCTGAATTATTTACACGGAGGATGACCGCTCGCCAAAATGGACTTAGAATTCGCAATTAAGGTGCACGGAGCCATAAGCCCGAAACGCATTATCACATTATTATTAAAATAGAGTAAAGCCGTCGCGCGACCGGACCACCCCTCCACCCCACCCCCCAACACACACCCGCCCCCGCAATGTAAGACCTTCGTTCACTTAAGCACACCCACCTGTCAGGACGAAAATTGCGAGAGAGCAACGCCGCGCCGGGAATGAAAATTGACGATGCTCGTATGCGACGGTTTCCAAGCGAATTTTAATCTGCAAAATACGAGTGCGCATTTCCAGGAACCGCAAAACCATCCTCACACCTGTTTCCAATTTCTACAACTGTCACACTCACCCTCAGTTATTTTTTTCACTGAAGCCTACTGTGGCAAATCTTTGCATGCGTAGAGTTTTGCGTTACAATTTTGAGGATAAGAACAGCCCAATATTTAAGGATCGCGGATCAAGCAAGATCGGTGAGCCGCGACGCTAATTCCCAATTTCAAGCACGGGAAACGATAAATCGACGTAAACGGAGTTAAACAGCAATAAGGTAAACGGATCGGCGCGCACACGCGTGTCCCACACAGTGCATAAATTCTCCTTACGCTCTGTCTAGCTATCCCCTATGACCGGTGCTCGTGTGTGGGCACAGAATTTTTCCTATTCGCATATATGCGAACGTTTCCTTAGCCAGCTCGACCAGCAAAGTCTACAAATTGTCGGTCCCTTTAGCCGCACGAATATTCAATTCGCGATCCTATGAATGCTTTCGGCCGATTCACCTGTCCCTATTAATCATGGATCGCTTTACAGCCTCTTCCTGGTCGAATGATCGCTGCATCTTGTCATAACTTTCCTGGGCTCCGCCTAACAAGGACGATACGAACCCAGGTGGGGCTCGGACAAGCACACTTGAATTCATTGGGACCTAAAATGATTACGTTCAAAGAGATTTGTGGTATTTTTAACGTGTTACCGCTTCGAAGAGTCTTCTAGTCTGTAATATAAATTTTACCATCATCCTGATTTTTATGCAATATTTTAGACTTAGGCTCGAAACAGTGAGACTGCACGTAAATGGTATGCAGGATGGTATAATCGGTTGCCACGTTGGTATTTTAATAAAGAAGGTGATTTAAATGAAAAGTGCTTTGGTATTAGATTTTCTAATTTGGTATTAATCTTTATACGTTCATCAAAGTGAAATTCGCTCTTATTCTTGTTTTAAATGCCGTAAAACGTTTAACTTCTATTTATATGCTCTGTAAGCAACATTTCTTTAAAATATACAATGATAAAACGACCATAATGTATGAATTTAAAGAATAATGCCAAAACGGGTAAAATATCCTAAGTTCTTTTATTTGTGCAACTGTATGTGGATTCAACTATCAACACACACTCACACATTTAATAAAATCGACTAATGACTTGTCGTATAAAGCTCGGACCATTCCTAGAGCTAAAAAGAGATATCGGCGCGGAAAATGTTTATTACATCTCTTAACAAGTTACCGCAGCCCTTAAAAGTTCGCAGACGCGGTTTATCCGGAAGGAAAATTCCAATATAAAATTCCTCGTCCTTCATAACGGAACGTAAAAGCGGAACGTCTGCGCCCTTCTGACCCAGAAAAGTGAACCTCCGGTTGGAATTAAAATAAAGGAACGAGAAACTGCGTGCAAATTTAATAAGAGCCGCGTGGTAATCCCGCGGCAACGTATTACAACGGACGCGTCGGGGAAATATTACGTATTCGTATAATTCTAAACCGTTAGAGCGTAGCATCCTAACGAATAATTAATTAGTTCAGCTCTACGCAACTGCAGAAGCCCCCTGAATCCGCGTACCCGATTCCGCGCCTGGCAATTCCTTCATTTCGACCACCACTGTCTAGGAAGTAATTAAACGTCCGATGATTATCTATTTCCTATGTAGACCTCCAACTACTGCAACCTCCTCTCGTTCGACCATCCCTCGACACTAGTCGCCTCTGCACGGTGACGATGCAGCACCAGTTGAACCGGAAATTGCGATGGAATCAGGGTTAGCCCACGCGCTCTAGAACGTCACACATCACCATCATGCATGTGTTCTCAATGGTACAATGCGCAGTACGTTAAAAAAAGTCCCGTAACTGAATTTTTGATCAGGCATATCAGTGGCATAATTCTTCTTTTACCGAATGATTCAGTTAGTGTGCTTAAAGAAGGCGAAAGCGCCACCCTTCTACATTTATTGAGAGCGATTACGTTTTGTTCCCGAATTTTTACAAGATTTCTCGTTGGAGGAAATTGTTACATCGTTGAAGAATGGGCCACAGCAGATAAACGGTTTGATACGATGAAACGAAATTCTCTCTCCCGAAAATCAATTTGAGGAGCATGATGACACGTACCTGTGGCAGTGCTGCCAGTCATCCTCGTTGCGATCGAACGCACAAACCGCCTTCGACGATTAACGCGTGATCTCTCTTGTCCTAGACGGAAGGGAAATGTATGCGTAGGTTCTGCGTTCGACAGTTGCCATCGTGGTAAGCGTTTTCATCATGGAGGGCGGCGAAGAACAAAGTTAGACCCTTCAATATCAAATAAAGCGAGTGAACTTCGTAAAAACCTCCCTGAAAGGAGCACTTTGCTCCCAACCTTTTCATACAAAGTTTTGTTTCGTCTGCCCAAACGATCGACAGCTAAAGAATATAAACCAGAACGAAAAATGGAAGATGTGCTCCATATTAAACTTCAGTCTACAATTACTTTGATTAAAACCTGTTTCATTCAAAATATACTACTGGATATGTTCGAATACTACTGGTAAAAATTAGTTAAAAAATCCTCAACTTCTACTTAAACAAAAATATTAAGCACCCTGCTGAATCGATGCGAGCAAATGAAACTCATTTAAACTGATTTTGTAATTCGTCGAGCGGTTCACTGGCACAAAGTTGCCAGCAAATTTTCGAGCAGGGCGTACCCTGTGCAAAGAGGATGCAATTTTTCGGGGGTACGAGTAATCAACGCGGGGTAAATATTGAAACGTTCGACCCGGTTCGATTTTAGATATTTGACTTGGTTCGGAGGCGAAAAAAAAAATCTCGGCCGAACGCGGAAAGAATTTAATTTCGCCACCGGCAAACGGGGCACTGGCCATTCGCCCTTCTTCTTTTTTTTTCTTGCAACCCTCCCGCGAACTTAGAAACTTGTTCCTTAACTTGCGTCGAACGGACGTGAGAAAGAATTCAAGCAGCGAGCGTTCCGCCGCGGCGGCGCGGCCGGCTTTCGCTTTAATTCCACGATTCTGCCCGATATAATTTACCGTGTAATCAACTGAAACATCGCAGTGGGTTACTCGAACCATTCCAAGCATACCTGGAAAAACTTTTCGCCTCGCGGCCCGCGATAATCAAAGCTGCGTTTCAAGGGATAACGCTCTGGTGCCGCGTCCTATCAATTTCGAGGTGCTTGTGCCCACAGAAAGTCATGTGAAAAATAACGCACGTACTCGACAAAAATGGAAAAATGTTACCCAAAGGCTGAGTTTACCCAAAATACTGAATACATACGGTCCTTTTTAAACACATGGAATTGAACAGTTTATTTTACATTTTTGCCTCTACACATATTAAAATTTGTACTACGATCAATCTTAAATACTACAGCCTTAAAATTATTTGTACAGTTTGGTTGCTTAGACCAACAATAGAGCCTAATGTTGAATGGTTTTAGAACAGATTACATTTGTTACAAGTATATATAATTACCCGAATATTCAAGAATAAAGTACATCTATAGAATCTTCATGATCCCATTTTTGTGATAATTAAATTAAATTTTTCTCATTGCTGTGTAAGCAAATTGTACATGCAGTACCTTTGGCAGAAACATGCGATAAAATGGATGTTTTTAATTGTTTTTAAAACTTCTGTACTTGTTTTACTGTTTTCGTCGAGACTCATTAGGCTGATTTGACTCTGTTACCACTAATTTTTCATCACCGTGTAAAATATGTTGTTAAACCTTTTGTGTTTGTGTACTGTTCCGAGAGGACGAAATATCCGTGAGACGTCTGGCGTGGATACAATCGTCGTTTTATTTACATTCCTTTAAATCATCCTCGGCGTTTAATGGCGTCGTTGCTGAACAAGTCATTCTCAGCTCCGTAATATTCGCCTCGGGGATGAATCAGTATTTATTCTCGATATCACTGAACAAAATGAGAAATTTATGATCATTTCGAAGCAAAACGCATCTAATAATATTTGTGACCATATATTGTTGTTATCTATTATTTAATACAATTTCTCCTTTTCCCAAATAGTATTCCATTTCTATTTCGAACATCTTCGCAACAATTACCATGTAATTCAATCTTTATTTCGAACAACAACTAGATTTTTAACTGGACTTTTTGTAATTAAAAGTAGAACCGTAGGCAACACAAAATCCCGTTTCTGACAAATTAGAAACTCTATTACTTTTTCTTTCTATTGTTACGAAATGGCCATAACGAACGGTCGAAACAAATAAAAAATAAAACATTTTCAAGCATATCTGTAATGGTTTTCCAGGTATTACATCGTCTACAAACGAAAACTACCACACTGGACAGCAGTTTCTATCTGATTTATTCATTTTTGTGATAAATGCATAAATTCCGCTGTCTACTCATCACGCACAGCTGAGAGGTTAAAGTGAGAAAGAAGTTCTATTTGACTCTAATTTTACTAGAGAAAAATTCGCATAAATCTGCGAGTCTACCAATTTCGATACTTACGGTTCACAGTATGTATCTATGCGTTTTACGTGCAGGCACAGATAATGTATAACGACGCGTGATAGTAAATGATCCAAATGACAACACAGATTAGGTACAGGGCAGCATACGTAATTAATATTCGAAAGATCCATGCAAAGAAATAATTTGCACAGTTGCCATCTCGGAGCACGAGGTTCCAGATCGAAGAGCCGTTCATGCTTATTGAGGAGTGTCCACGTTAACGATATTTATTTCGGAGTGCTCCGATTGATCAGGTTACAGGACGAGTCGAGCCGTCGAAAACAATTGCCGCCACGTGTCACCGGTGTGTTATTTGCAAACATCGATACTCCGTTTCGCCGATCGTCGCGTCGCTCGCCACTTCGATCCTCCAGAATTTTCCTCCGTGAGAACTCCTCGACGAGAGAGAAAGAGAGGAGAGAGTCGTGATTCGACATCGACAGCTCGAACGATGACTATTTTCGCGCATCGGCCGTAACGAAACAGCGGAAACAAGCGACTGTAAACAAACGAGAATCTCGACCCGGTGCCGTCTGCACCCAGGTATAGTTTGAGTTCGTTTGCCTCGACGCGACGCCCGCGCCCGACGACGCGCCCTCTGATTTTATGACATTGTCATTGTTCCAGCAGCGAGACTCATGGAAACGCGGAATTATAATTCGAGCTTTATGTGGCTCGTTTTTAACGACCGAGAAACCCCCGGCCGGAACAATTGCCCTTTGAATGCACTTTACGCACTCGATAACGACGCCTCGTCGAGCGGAAAAATGAAAATCGGATGTCTTCGCCGGTTTCGTTGTAATTTCTTTTTCTCCTGAAAGAGAACGGCCTCTTCACAGCTTCCTTATTTTTTCGGATTCTCTTAGCTGTCTAATGGCTTTACAATCCCCCACTGTAAGAATAACGACCAATTCACACATCTTTGAAATTAAAAGGAAATATAACCTTTTTATTAGCAATAAACGAAACAGCTATGTCTAATTATTCTGGGTCCCATCTCACTCTGGTATTCAGGGCAATGAGGATGCGGATAAGGCAGCCAAATTGGCTACTTCCTCGACATCCTTTAACTTTCCGAAGGGTCCTTTCACTGATGTCTACGAAATGTATAAGAAACAGGCCAAAGAGAATTCTGTGGAGATTATCAGGAGGCAAGGGTTATTTAAGGGCAAAAATTACTTCCAGCGCTTTTTCCGTGACAGTTCCACACCCTGGTTCTCCCGTAAAGAATTTAAGAGGTGTTTCATTACTATGATCAATAGGATGCGGGCGGATCATTATCATCTGGCCGCTTCATTGGTGTCAGGAGATTCGGGATAATAAAATCAACGTATTATTGTATTATTATCACACTATAATTAACTATATAAATATACATGCGTTTCACATGGCTACGAGTAGAAGACTAACAGACTTCTCGAGAAAAGACGCTAGTCACACACAACACGCATACAACTACAAACTACACGCAGGTACACATCGATAAAATAGAGTCCGTTTATTGCACTCATTTTCTTACAATTGGCTCGAGTGGGTATAATTTCCGACGACAAGTGTAGTTGGGATCAGAGCGATGAAACCTTAAACCATGTGATCTGGGCTGTGTGAGAAGCATGACATTCAAAGTCACAAACTTTTGGATTCTCTACGTAAAATAGGTGACCAACTACCTTTAGGTATTGATATGTTTATAGCGGAACCTAATATTAGGGTGTGTATTTGTATCTATCATTATTTCACAGATTGTAAACTATCTATTTAAATCTTATATGTATCATTGTAACATCAAATTGCAACATTTTAATACTAAATTGTAAAGCGAAATGGACCCATTTAAGGGCCTAAAGAGCTTCAATAAAAAAAAAAGAACGGTCCCTTATTCGACGACTGACACGCTTCCATTGAAAAATTTGTGAATATAATAAAGTTATATTTTTTAGAACTATTTTAAAAGCCCACCAACCAAGACAACATGAATAAATAATTCCGTTTTCATGTCGTTTAAGTTGTGAACACGTTCAATGTCGACACCAGCATCTCCGGCGCAAGCTTTTTACCGGAACAAAATGAGCGTCTTCCGAAGACTCGTCAAAGTAGCAAGCCAGACAAACGTCATCGCTCCAGCAAGTGGAAACAGCAACTCATTCGTTAATTTGCGCGGCAGAAGTTATTGCAAAGACCCCTCGGGGAAACTGTCGATTCTTGGTGGGTGGTATTCGTGTGTCGTGTAACGAGAAATTCTCACATAAATCAGTGTTATTAATGAGCTCCGGCGTCGCTCGCGTCGGCGAGCCTTCCTCAGAAGAAAGCGCACCACTCTGGCATAATACGCATATAACCCTGGCAAACACTAATCTTGTGTACTCTGCCATGGACAAGCAGTCTAATTTAATAACAAACATATAGGACTGCCGGCCGGCCGACGCTGTTGCATATGCATCGTAAACTAATGATCGTTTACCTTGAGCGCGACATTACGTGCGCAGATTGAGCTCGCTGCTTTCTTCGGGATCTCCATTGACCCATTCTTTCTTTATGGATCACACTGTTTTTCCATAATAAATCCAGAAATTAATTTTTATTGAGACGTTCCGTGGATTTATTTGAACTTTTTAAGGACACGATAGACAGTAATTTAAGAGAGAAAATAGAATCTGAAAATATCGAGAGCTCGTTTGATTAATTAAAATATTGGAGCAGCAGTTGCCTTGATTTAGCAATTTTTCGTGTCCCATTTACATCGAACGAGGACTTTAGAATGCGACCCAGGCGGTATTACAAGCAAACAGCCGTCGACAAGAGAGAACTGTTTTGTAGTTCAAGAAACGTTAAAATAGAGGAAGATCTGACTCGAGGCAGCTCTCGACGACGGGACAAAGAAATAAAGGGGAAAAGACGAGAGAAAGACGGGGAAAGAAATGCAAGAGTTCCTGGAAATAATTACTCTGCAACTACCGGTCTTGTAGGTACCATTAGCGGAAGCAATATTCCAGACATCGTAATCCTATTTAAAATTGACAAATTTATCGCGGGATGCTCGCTTCTCTTTCCGCCGTCGGCTCATCAAATTGTCTGTTCCGTATAATTTATCCCCAGGACCGGGTTTGTTAACGGCGAGTAATTTGTTCGTCAAGTGTTTATCGGGGTTGAACGTTTCAGGAAAAGGTAGGTAATGAGGTCTGAAAAGAGACTGTTCGGGGGCAAAAGTATCGGAGACCCTCTCTCTATTTTATTTTATTATCAATATGCATCTCGCGTTTCGCCTCTGTTCGTCTCGTTACCGATCAAACGCGATCGATCGTCGAGTAACGAGCGAAACGGAGCGAGCCGAAGCTTGCAGGCCAGCAGAAACAAACGTTAACTTGTCGTGAGCATCATTATATGTATTCACGCCGGAAAGTGGTACAAGCTAGATATTGACAATTTTGCGAAAATAGAAACTGTTGAAATACCTTTTGGTATGCAGCAAAATGTAAAGCAAAAATATTCTGGAGATCTTTTGCGACCTTGTACAGACTAAAAATGTCATCATCGACTAATACTACTAATTGTAATATAATTTTACAGAGTCTCGCATAAAAGAGACATTCTTCGACGTTATTGCATTTCCCAGAACATCCGCTTTACCCTTCATTATCAACGTTTGCTTACACCAGTGTTACATCAAAGGGCTCGATTGTAATTGTAACCGTTGCAGAAGTCGGATGAAAGAGACTCGTGTCCGCGACTAGTGTATCCGCGTGTTCGTGATCCGTCCCCGGGTGAAGGGAGCTGATTGTGACTACTTGGTCTGACTACTAATTAATCAAGCGAAAAAGTGATTTAATTAGCGCAAAGATACGATATCTAATTATCCGAGGGCCGCCGTGGTTCGTTTCGAATTCGTATTGCGAAAGTGGCACCTTAATGATCGCGTTTCCAAGAAATTCACCGGCATCACGTGTGGCGGGCGACGATGCGTGCACACACGTGGACATAGTTTGGCTGTGTACAAGTGTGTATGCGCCATAAAATTATACCGATCGATGAGCACAGAAGCGAACGCGCGAGCTCTAGAACGCCGCGGAAACCGACGCAGCCTTGTGACAAACGGTTTCGCGTGTAATTTATTATGCGCATAATTAGAATAACAAATAACTTGACAACTTTCCGCTCGCGGCTAACGAGGACGCATCGGGCTGCGCCTATTGGCACCCGAAGACGCCAACCGAGAGACGTCGGTAAGAATAGCACTGCTTGGAAACTACACAGAAATGAGAAGTACATTATTCCATTTAGAAAATTATCTATTGCATACAACATTACTTTTAAAATTTGTACCATTCATATTTTTATTGAGATTGTACATTCAGAGTTGACTTGTGGGTAGAATTAAACCCCCAAGTAATAGTCCAGGATCCATGGTCCATTTTTACAATTGATTACTATCAAGCTGAATCTTTGTGAATAGCTTCGTTTCGATGAGACGCCCAACAATTTCCTGTACGAAAATTCTCGATTGTGGTAGCTAACAGGGGTACCAGGGATAAAATATGTCGATTTGACGATTCTCAAAAATTTATTATATATATATACATATCTTTATTGGTTCCCCTCGGGGTTACAATCCTTTTTCATTTTTCCTCCTTTTCCATTCCCTTGGCTTTTCCATTCTATTCTTATCTCTAACTTATGATCTAACTTACAACTACCTTAACCTACTATAGATAGAGAGAGAGAAACATTATTTACAAAAGTCTTATTTTTGTTTTAACCTATGTACAATAGTTACGCTAATTTCTATTTACATTTACATTTTTTGCGTGGACTTCCGTTTTCTTCTCTTACATTCCCATCCTCTCTTTCCTGTCTTCTCTCCATTCTTCCACTTTCCTCATCCACTCTGCCCCTCCCCCCTCATCATCCATCACCTCACACATCCTCTCCTGCCATTCAAAAATTTATTACTAACTGGGTTTTTTTTTTTGTTAAATTTGAGGCAAATTTTTGAGAATCGTCAAATCGACATATTTTATCCCTGGTACCCCTGTTAGCTACCACAATCGAGAATTTTCGTACATGAAATTGTTGGGTGTCTCATCGAAACGAAGCTATTCACAAAGATTCAGCTTGATAGTAATCAATTGTAAAAATGGACCATGGATCCTGGACTATAAGGTGAAAACCATGGAAAAAAGAATTTTGTCCATTTAGAGCCAAGAGTAATGGAACCACAGTGCGATGGAAGGAAGGCATGGATCGAGGGATAGTTTCCTAACGGACCAGGTGATTAGAACCCGGGATAAACCCCCGGCCACAGGTGAACATCCGTTAAAACGGCTTGGGCACACGCCGAGGGAAAGTTTCGCGTCGATTCGCGGCCTGTATACAGAGAGTCCGGTCGTTACCCCGGTTTTTGCGGCAACAGAAATGAGGCGTCAAATGACTAAGGCCGGCTCGTGTCCGTAGCAGACTTCGCCCATTTGTTGCAGAGTTTCTTTCTGACGTTCAATTGAGTTTGTGGTTTAACTCGTCGAGGTTTGCGAACGCATCTGTGTGTTGCCGGCCGAAAACTCGATGTCTCGCGTTCGTTTTCGCTTAAATCGACCGGGCAGGAGCGGCCTCGCGAAACTTCTCGCACGCGGGGATGAAACAAAATGGCGGCGAGATTCGCACGACGGGGGTTGTCCTATTTTTCTCCGAGGAACGATTATTCTCGCCTCCCCCGGAACCAAGCATTATCCCGACAACGATTTACCGGGCACGATTACACTAAAAAATTAAACACGACCGTCCCGCGCACGGCTCCCGACGATCTCGTCCTTTGCGTTTCACTCTTTGCTAAAATTGTACATTGTTGTTCTCGAATATTATCAAACGAATTTGCGATGGAGACAACTTTTCTCTTCGGTCAATTGAGTGCATACAATTGACTGGCTTATCAATATTAACCCCTTGTCATATTATTTTCTTTAAAGTCACAGTGATTAGAACGTCTTTGTCCCCGAAAATGTTGTAGAAGAGACAAGAAAATTTACATTTTTTTGTATGGCTACGTTTATTTTAATGCTTTAATATTGATTACAAACGAATCAAATTTTATTCAATTTAAAAAGAAAGGTGTAACATTCATATTTGTTAGTTTGTTTAAAATCTTCATGAGACAAGTGTGACTCGTTAAAATACAAAACAAGACATTTAGCCGATTTTACGCATCGACTAAGAAACGCGTACTAAGAAACAGCACGGACCCGAGGGTTTTCTTAGATGTGATCGTTACTGTAATTAGAAAGATCCTTATCAGGGACCCTTTTATTAACTGCGTCCTTCGAGAAGAGGGGGGGGGGGAGAGGTGAAATGAAATAAATTAGCGGAAGGAGGTTAGCCAGTGTCATTGTCAGCACCCTTCCGCTCCGGTTATCTCCGATCGTTGGATTCGATCGTAAAGCTCGCAACGGATAGCCCATAAAAGTGCTCGACCAATATCGTTCGGTGCATGCGACGAACGGTGCATACGCCAGGGCGCAGTGCAGGTGCAAGATATAACAATAGCGGTTCATTGGCGAGAGGAGATGCTCATGAAAATTACGATATTATCTAAATCTACCGGTCGGCTAACCTACATGGCTGAGCTATCTCACTGTGCGCGTTCATTCCGAAACATCGACTGTTCTAATCATCGATTAATTAATGAATAGAACCGGGAACAATAGCGAGCCAAACATCTTTCTGATTTCGCCAAAGAATTGGATAAATCACCTCGCTCACTGAACCGAGACAAGAGATTCGCGATTAGGGGCACTGCGATTGAATCTCGACGAGAACTCATCCAAGCAACGCTTCATAAGAAAATTATATAAAATAAAATTCAGATACACGAGTTTTGCAACCCGTCAAACAAGAGAAGCCCTTAAATCCGAGCTAATTATTTCCGGGAAAAATCCTCGCGAACATGTGGAGCGAACACTTTCTACAGCAAACAGTCAAACAGTTTGCAAGGATCAGACCGAAACAGGATCCCCAGTCGTCGAAGACAATCTCTTACGGGCGAGAAAATATTTTCAGAGACAACATATCCCGCGTCGTCGGATCGTGTGTATGAATTTCGAAAATCCAGGCTGTCGCAAAAGCATGGAGAATGGTTCTGGATCGAAGTGAGAAATTCAGTAACGCGGGCACCTACGGCGGCAAGACGGAAATTGACACTGATCTCGAGATCGTCCGCGTAGGAATATTAGATGCGAGGAAAGGCAGAAATTGTGCCACTCGAGAATGTTAATACGCGACCTTAATCTTATACGATCTTGCACGCCGGGCGATGCAGACACGTGTGCATCCGCTCAGCAGCCCTCAAGATGTTCAAAAATGCAGATCGTGGCGTTAGACGCGGTGATACAAGAACAGTAGTCAGCTGAATTTCAAGGAGTTCTCGCGGCTTGTCTCGGTTACGAGCCCGAGCTCATTAGCAATTCTTCTGATGTCGAGGTAACATTCATAGGCGACCGGTACACCATTAGCTAATAAAGCCGAGCGGATCAGCAGCCACATGCCCACCGACACATTCTGCATTCACGCGGCTACTGCTGCTCGATCCCTGCGAAATAAGTATGGTTGGACGGTGCCCAAAACCATCCGTGGACCATTAGAGACTTCTCTATAACGTACAGTCATATTCTGCTGCATCCCAACTGCTCATTTTATGCCGATTCCCGTAAATGCCCGCACAAAGGACTGAAAAACACCACTGAGCGATCGTACGCGCACTGCGACATTAAGAATCTCGCTCAACTGGTTCAAAATATAAATTTTTTGTATTTTTAAAATTGTAATTATATATATATATATATATATATATTATATATATTATATTATATATATTATATATATATATATTATATATATATATATATATATATATATATATATATCTTTATTGATTCCCCTTGGGGTTACAATCCTTTTTCACATTTTCCTCTAACCTAATCCTTATCTCTAACTTATTATCTACCTTACAACTACCTTAACTTACTATATATACATAGAGAGAGAGAGAGAAACGCGACAGTGTCAGTGAAAAGCTTCAAACTCGTTTTTCTCGATGCGTTCTAAGCATCAGGGCTTGGGCAGAGATATTTGCAGAAACCTAGCAGCAGCTCGAAGCGAGGCGCATGAGCATATGAATGAGACTAGGATTGCGTGCCCCGCGATCTCGCGATTTCAATCTTATTTCACGGTGTTGAGAAAAGGCGAATCGCGGACGCCGCGAAATGAAGATATCGAGCGGGAAGCGTGTTCCATCGGAAATAACGTAATCGTCGAGAGCGGAATGCTCCTTAGGGGGTAAATTCGCCTGTTATTATGCGTTCGGAGCGGAGGCGTCGCGGATATTTTTGCAGCCGCCACTGCCGCCGGTAGGAGCGAGCTGAAATGATACGGGAAGCGGATGGAGGTCCGCGTCCACGCGTAGGGGGCCCCATAAATTGAAGTTTCACCCCTCGGCCCGGCCTACGGGGATGACTGATCGATAATATAGCCCTCGCGAAATATCCGCTACGAGCTGTAAATGGTGTACGAGCGTAACATACTTTGACGGCGAATTTAAAGCCGTAAGTGAGCTGAGAGAGACAGAGAGAATGAGTGAGAGAGAGAGATAGTTTTCACGGCGACAGCAAGCTTGTCCGACCATATGCTGCGCCACGCCAGAGGATTAGGAACGCGTATTAGGCGCCGAGCATTATTACGAACTGCTGGAAACAGCTTAATTACTATTATTATCGGGACGATAATGCGATCGTTGGAATGCAGACACCTGGAATCTGACGTTCCCCGGCCGACCCGCGAACCTAATTAACTGCTACAATACGCGGCCCTCGGACCTATGTTGCGTTAGCTATCCTGAAAAAATACTGGAGAATTGATTAGACACGATTTACAACTCCTAGGTAATTAATATCGTCGGTAACATTGTCAAAGTTTATCTCTTCTAATGTAAACCGCTGAAACTATGCTTGAGGTATAATTCATAGTCAATTGATAGGAATCAACACAAGATATGTGCTAACAATGCAAGCATCAACACAAGATACATATAATCTAGTAATAACTTGAGGACTCCAGTTCTCAGAAATGAAACTTAGAACAGTGGAACATTTTTTACATGTTGTAACATAATGAAATTTCTAAAAATTTCTATCTAATTTTTCGAATATGATAAATTTGTAAAGAAACACGCTTGTCATCACGGCTTATAAAATTCGATAAAAATAGCTAGACATTTTGAATACCATAACAAATTTGTATTGTTAAACGGAGTCCACATATTTTTACGAAAAGTAAATTTCGTCCGAAAAATGTTGCACAATGTGCCCGCAGTGCAAGTCCAACCCGCCCCATATAATTCTCATTTTCGTTTAAAGGGGGCCAAGTTGAATCTTGGGGAAATCAGTTCGAAGTGTTTCTGGCTGCGTGTTTTATTGACAGAGAAAATCAATAAACGGGACTTTACGAGTGGATACACGGAGGCCATCTTCTCCTTCAGGCTCAATATAACGTCCAACCCCTTTCGCGACGACTCCGCCGGTTTCTCCCTCCCGGTGATGTAATGGGTGCATAAATTATACAGTCTGAAATATGCTAATGCAGGGCTCAACTGGCATTGCTATATCGAGGGACATAATCTAATAAAAAAAGTCGACGTCCCGGTAGGAAGCTTTAAGAATCACTGCTCCTATTCGGCAACGAATGCCGATAACATCGTCTCTACATCGCGATAATTACGGGCCCTATAATTAATTAATGTAAATAGTCCGCGCGACATTCGGGATGATCGCAACACTAAAAGAGGTCTGCGTTGAGTGCGCGTTTTAATAAGGATATGAATTCTCTATAATGAACAATAAATTGATTTTCGTACAAGTTTTGTGCGAATAAAATTCTTGAAAATGTAATACAAACACTTGTTCTTCAAATGAAAAGTTTCGAATGTGATGCACAATTTGAACAAACAATTGTAACAAGATATCCAATGATACAGAGTGTATTGAGTTGACTTGTTCTTTGTCGTTCGTTTAAATTTATTTTGGAAAGTTGCACACGTGTCCCGTGGTCGCGAAAAGGTGAGCACGTTATGGGTTCGGTGTTCACGTCGGAACGTAACACCGGATCGTTTCTAGAGAGCAAGAATGCGGTACAATTATTTGATCTTGCGCCGCTGTTATGTTGTTCACGACTATCCCCGGCCGGGCAACCGGTTCGCCGTAAAATATCGATACGGGGACCCCCGAGAAATAAGACATTCATGAATATTTAAGGGCGTTTTAATATTCGACAGACGACGGGCTCCTTTTTTCTTTCGCGGGGCGTCGGCAAAGGCGTCGCGAAACGTTTTCCTTCGTTGCTAATAAATAATCCCCGCGGCCCCTGCAACACCTGCGAAGATGCCGCCCCATTCCCCGCCAGCCACGCTAAATAATAAAATAATTTCAACGGGCGGCGTTGATTATCTACCATGGGTTGCGCTTCTACAAGCTAGACAGCCTCTCCTCTTACTTAGTTGGAGCGAATCTAATCGCAATAGAAGCGAAACGTAAGACAAGGATTCGTCTACGCGCGAAAGCAGATGGGAACATTAATAATATAGATACCATCAAACGTGAAACCCTTGATAGCAGGCTCCATTGTGCGAATACGCCACCTTCCATCACCCGCGAACGTTTAATAAAATTAAGTACGTAATGGTGCGCAGAAACAGCTAAAATAGGAACATCCCCAGCCGTGAGTATCTAGACACTTATTTGCACATTTTGCGTAAATCAAGTTTCCCTACTCTCTTTGTAGAAAACAATGTTAGTGACAAAATTCTTTTTCTTGTACGTGTTGTGTCTTGTTAAATGTCCTACTTTCTAATGGTAAAACTGTAACATTGGAGTTCAGTGCGATTTATTAAATTTTAATTAGTTCACATAATGAAGGTTCTACTGTACATTGTTATTGATAGGATTAAATCCATGAAACGATGGAACTGTTCAATTTTTATTGCTTGCGACAAAATTCGAATCATTTATCCAAGTAAAAATGTACGACTTATTTGTATGGCTTGTTTCACTTGTTTGAGGAATAGTTTAGTCGTTCCCGATGATAAGAAGCAATCTCTCCGAGCACGGTTCGCTAGGTAAGGGGTCGTTAGTCAAGATAACAAATTAAGGAAGCGATGATGGAACGATCGGGGCAGCCAGTGGATCCTACAAGGGTGCATTGCATTCGTTTCACTGCCAAACGACCGATATATCTAATCATTAGAAATCTGCATAATGGTCAGTTGGCGTGCTGTGCGCGTACCTATTCTTGAAACAACCGACCACTTGCTACCTTTCTCCGCGTTCGCAAATACCAGATGGGGAATAAAAAATATGTCTGACCCCAGCGTCGATCGGCGGTGCATTAAATTGCAGCTATTCGCCATCTACTGGTGAATGAAAATCCAGGTTAACGTTTTCATGGCGTGTACAATAATTTATCGCTAAAAATAATCTTCACGATGGTGCGAAATTTTAAAAAAATCTTATTTCTACGTTTGAAAATATCCATTCTTTTAGAGCCAGCGAGGAAACGGACCCGTACTGACATCTCTTAGCATCTCGCTGAACTGCTTCATCGATTCCTCGCTGCTTTTCTACTCTATAGAACAGGATGTCCTCTTTTATAATTAATTAGCTTGAAAGAATTATATTATTGTTGATATTTTTATTCATATCAGAAGAAATAGAAGTACATAAATTTACATTTTTAATTTCCCATGTTCGGAACTAAGTTTGTGATTCTCAAGTGTTGACGTTTTTACAGTTGATGTTGCTGATGCATCGTGGTTACAGCATTAGCGGTTAATAACATGAAAAATGTTTAAATAAAATATTTTGGTTGCTGGTACAGACGACGGATAAATCTACTTGAAAGTGTCCTGCAGTTGGATTGTAACTCTGTGAATTAATTAATCTCAAGGTGCTTTTGTTTGAAAGCAGAAACTAGATTCACGCGACTAACGAAGTAACCAATTAGCACCATGAGTCTGCTTCTTATTCGATAGGACTATTTTATGCGTTCGTAGCTAAGCAACAATCTTTGCTTGGAAGTACCAAACAATAGAGATCGTATCTGGTTTGCAAGTTGTCGTAATTTTATTTTAATTTTAATGACCGGGTGCTAAAAGCAGTCTCGCTTAGAGTTGAAAATTTTCTTGAAAGGAACGTTGCATGTTCATTGGCATACGAAGATGATTTTTCTCTAGATCGTTTCATTATTTAGCTGGTCAAATAAAGAAGCTTTCCAATGTTAATTCTTACACTGTAATAGAAAAAATATTCCCGAAGTCCTTTCAATGAAAGTTAGTCATCAACAATTTTTTTAAATTTCATACAAAATGAAGTTACTTTCTCTACGTTGTTTCCAAAATAAAAAGTAGTCAATTAGTTGAAATAACGCACTGTATCAGCCTAGGTAATTCCTTTTCATTTGGTTTCAAGTGATCGAGCCTGGCGTATAATAAAATTATCGCAGAAAGACGAGCACGGGACCAGTTTCTCGCATAATTGCAGTGCGAAGTCAATTCGTCAGGCATCGCCTCTCAATTCACTTAGCCACCCAACGAAACGCTGTTGCTCTCCAATGAGGTCAAACAAATAGGAGGGCCGGCCAATATGGTTGACCCAACGCGTCCTGCTTTACATATAATGGGATCCCATAAGTTACAATGTACCGTGGCGGTAATACACCGCGATGGTGTGTACGGAACGACCGCCTTGGCTCATGGTTGTTGGCGCAATTGTACACAGTGGTCGGAGCCGGTGGGCCCAGCCCGACGAAAAACGAACTAAACAATGAAGCCAGAGGAAAGAAAAGAACGACGAGAGGAGAAGAAGGCGGAGGATGAGGATCGGCAGACGGAGGAGAGAAAGAAAGGAAAAGGAGAGAAGAAAAAAAGAAGGGAGGCCGGTGTCGAAACATTTGGATCCCACTTACTGAGTCAGCCACAATGCATTGATTAATGAAGGACATCAAGGCCGACACGCGGTACCCGCTAAGAATTTAATATGGACCAACACTGCGCGTTCCCGTCCGAATGTTTTACTAGCGTATTAAGCCTGTCTAACAATGCCCCGGGTGAGAAACGAGCATATTTTCGTCTTTGATATACGTTTTCTTGTCAGGGACGTCAGGTGGCGGATCCTGGAAGAATGATTGCTAATAAAGAAGAAATAATGATCCTATTTCTGAGGCGAGGTTACTTTTCGACCACTAACAGACCAACAGACGTTGTTCCGGATAACTTAATGTCCCGAATAATACTTTGCTCGAATCTGTGTCAGCAGGATCGCAGTAATCACCATGTAAATATCAATTTATTAAATTGCCAAGTTACGCGAACATTTTTCGATAATCTTCGACTAGAAACTCAGCATTTGAGACAGTTGGACATCTCGTAAGCACACTTTTATAGAAATATGAATTTTTATTGACATAGATGATAAATCCAAATCGAAAACGGACTAAATTACTGCGACGTTCGAACAACCCTAAATCCGCATTTCATTCAACCATCCATCAACGCATTCAGAGCACACTTCCAACGTCGCGTCGTCGTATGGGCAAAATTAATTGTCATATATTTCAAACATTTGCATGGATAATGACGGCTGGTTGTGACGGATTACCGTACGTGATCCTGCTTCGAACGTGACCGAAATCGTTATCACTTCATTTGAAAAATTGTACCACGTGGGCTTCAATTACAATGTCTTCGACTGGTTCTGTCAGCGGTCCTCTTCTTTCCCGAGCGAAGTTTCTGTTATTAATTAAAAGGATTTAGGCGGGATGGATGGTTGGTGGAAGAGGGATGGTCTGTGTCAGATTTTCAAGTCGTTTTTATGGGTTTACCTATAGCCAGGGATTTTTAAGCCGAGATTTTCCGCCGAGAAACGGTGACTAATGGTCCATCATCGTTCACTGTTCCGCGGCAGGACGAATGGTGTCTTACTCCCATTTCGGTTAGACAATGCGACTTTATTCTTGCGGCCAGGAGACACACGTCTGCTCGTCCCGATCGAACAATACCCCTGCTCATCCACACAGCAATAACTTAAACGTTAATCCGAGAGTTAACCAATCGGAGAATAGATACCCACCCGTTGACAGCGAGATGGGAGCATTGTTCGAGCCGCGCGAAATTTATCGTGGCACCGGAACGCGTTTAGGCAAGAAATTATATCGCGTTCGTTACCGATGTCGTGGCCATGCTGAGCAGCTTTTATTGAGCATAAAATGTAATCAAATTTTTTTTATCGCCCCGGGCGAGCGCAAGATTTATTCTCGTGGCTCTCCAACGAGCGACACAACCGCAAAGATACCGTTCGATGGAGATTAGCGTTGTAATTTCATCTGGTTCTTGGCGTAACGGAAGATTTTTAATTGCATGAAGCTTCCTCGAAAAACCGATTTTTCTGACTGGTTGCATCGGAATGCCTCTTCAAGCGGCGCGTCGTCGTAACGCAAAAGTGCGAAGGGAGTTCTCGCCGCGCGCCGGCTTGCTGGCGACGTTAAACGATTGTCTGGCGCTTTATGCGACAGATAAAGGTGGCCGAGAGATTTCATATAGATCGTCTGGATTACAAAGCTCGTCGAAGCGCGCGGGCGTCGGGTCTGGTAATAAAAATCGGGTCCGCGTATCTGTCGGTGCACGCACCCTATCTCCTCCGGCCGTTCGATTTCTCCTCTCCTCCCTAGCCTCCTCGAATGGCATTCATCGAGCAACGATCGATTACAGTGCTCTTGCGGACAATGCCATTCAGGCCAGTGCGAATTTCATTCTTTCGTTTCGTAGCCGCCACCGCCGCCGCCGCCGCCGCGCCGCCGCCGCGCCGCTCCGAGCGCCGACAAAAGCTGCGCTCGCGGTGCACGCTCCGCTATCCTGCTCGCGCTCTCGCGATTTCGCGATGCTTTTCCTATGTAGTATTTTCTCTCTCTTCGGCGCGTAAGTCTTGCGTGAATTCGCGTTTGCGAGCTCACCTATCTCGCGGGGAACTTATTCAAACCCGGCATTATTGCAATGTGATCCTTTCTCATTGTTCCCCGGCGCCGTGCATTCCAATATTACGCTATAATTTATCGGGCGCGCGCGAGCCGCGGCCTTGTTAACGGATCGGTTTTAGTAAAATGTTATCCTTTCAAACGGATGAATTGTGGACCGTATATTCTCGCGCTGCAACAACAGCCCGGACCTGTAAAATTACTTAATCCGCGCCCGGCTAATATCAATTGTCCATTCTCTCTTCCCCTCTACGCCGAGGTGGTTCGTTTTGCCTTGACCCCAGTTATCGGAAAGGCCCTTCTGTGATTATCGTTTGATATTAGTGTTCAATAATTGGGAAATAATCCTGGGCTCGTTTCAAAGAGCGAAACCTCTGCTCTCTTGCCTCTCAATTCTATGAATTTTTCCGACTCCCGTCCCTTTTACACAATGGAATAAAAAAAAAAAAACTAAAGTTCCTCTTTGTCAGAAATATTTTAGAAATTCAAACAATTTTTTTCGATCCGTTTTAAAGCGCTTTTGTAGGTAGAAGCTTCCCCTTTACAACCGCACCTGAAAAATTGATGTACGATTTTTCCCTGTCATTTTTCGTGCTAGCCTGCGTTGAAATAACTCGAACGAGAGTGTACCCAATTTCCTCATAGTATATGATATGATTGAAGGTAATTTTTTAAATTTATAGTGATACATGGATTCTTCTGTAGAGCGTACAGAATTCTCTAGAACAGTATATTTGCAATCTGCTGATATTTCGTTTATTTAGTTTTCTAAATAAAAATATCAATTAATCTTTTCCTTTATCTCCGTCGATTTCAACACAAGCCGGACTTTACCTAGTTTCCAACGATAATTACGAGCGTCTAGTCTCGTAAATTTCGCCTGAAAATGTTTCTCGGGCGAGAATAGACGATTTTTTGATAGTTTCAAACAGTCACGCCTAGCTCCGGAGAAACCTCGAAATCGACGATGCTGCGCAGCCGATACCTCCTTCACAGGTCGCCTTTAAAGCTCTCTCCCTCTCTCTCTCTTTAAGAGCACCTTTATTCCCAGTTTGATGGTCATCGTCATACATTGTACGGCTGCGGTTTCGGTTGCACAATGCAACGCGGCCTCTCTTCGCGCGAAATCATTAGACCGTCGACGCAAAAGGCGACCACACGGTCGTAAGGATAAATTAGGTGGCTGCTATTTTACGAATCATAAAGCTTACCGCAAATTCTTGCGAAGGGACAGTTCTACAAGGTGTGCGCCGTTACGGCCTCCACAATTTCAGAGCGACCCACGAAACAATGAAACCTAAACGTTTACGAAACTGGCCTACTCCAAGGAAGCATCGGTTTTAAAATAACCCTTTTCTAAGATGGGCTTCAACCCTAATTTTTTCTCATTCATGTAGACAAGTGTAACGAGCTCTATGAAAAATATGTTCTTGGTGATAGAACCCAGCTGGTGAAACATTGCGTATGTTACAAGCAAGTTTCGACATTAAGCTTTCTGTATTTACCCTAACCAGACTCCCTCAAAAAGTTTCACGAATGCTCCGGCGCTCGAGTACAGGGTCGAATCTACTTTTCGTTCTGTCGCCGCGAGACAATTGATGAGGACCCTGGCAAATTATAATGAAAAGCTTGTCGGGAAGAGAGACACATGCGAGGACGTGTAAATACAGCGCCGACGGGGGGCGAAAAGCAATTTTTTGGTTGAAAAAGTGGTGCGCGAAGTGGCGCGAAAAGTTAGATTATTAAACTCGCCGAATGGCCGGAGGAGGCGTATTATCCGCGCTTTGAATTACTTCAGATTAAGAAAGTTCAGCTGGGGGGCTTGGTTATTGTGTCAGAAACAGGGGAATCATAATAACGAGCCGTGTATTCGGCGTGGGTGCGCTCTCGAGGACTCTCTCTCTCTCTCTCTCTCTCTCTCTGTGTGTGTGTTTCGCGTATCGAATTACCCTTGAAGAAAAAGTTTGGGCAGCAGCGACGTTGGCGAATTAATAGTTTGCAAACGGCGACGATCGCGAAGCCTCCATTACACGGAGCAGCGCGTCGCAAGCCTCCAGTTTTATATTTATGCGGCTCGGAACGTTGCTTTCCCACGCGAGCAGAATTTACTCTCGTATCTCACGCACACACGCTTTCACAGCGACGGCGGGCAGCCCCGGTGATCGACGAAAATATCAGATCGTTCCCGATAAAAATGTCCTGCACTTCGCGGTACGTATGTTGCTACGTTTGTTCTCTCGCGTAATGGAATTATCGTTTCGCGGGAACCGGCGCACGCGATACTTCGATTACGCCAAATGCTCCCTTTCGCGGCTGCCCAGACGTCCACCCCCGCACCGACGTTTTCCGGCTACGCCCCCGAGCTCGAGTCGTTTATTTTCGACGCTTGTAATCCGAAGTTTCACCGAGAAACTTGGCCCGTGATCGTCGCCAACCCCTCTGCCATTCAGTTCAAATTTTTCTTGCACCCTGTAGTCAGTATTCACTGCAAACATTGAATCAAATAGTATAGAAATTCTTCGTTCTCTTCAGATGTTATATGTTTCGTATGACGCGGTGTTTTTGTCCGCATTTTCGGGCGGTTTTAATCAAACCGTGTGTATAAATCGTGTGTATAAATGTCTATTGCAAATGGAAAAACCGTGATTCCACGCGATACTTGTGTTTCGGGGTCTGTGCTATTTGCACGAGTTTGTACACAGCCGTCCGCGTCGAAAGATTTCCGAATGGAATTTCTCCTCGGAACCCGGAATAGTCGTGTCATTCAAGTTCCCGGCAACGTTCTATTCACGGGACAGCACCGAGTTCCTCTTCCCGATTCATTTCTCGAGAAGTGAATCGACGACGATTTACATTTCGAAGCGGTCGATCGCCCGTTTAAGACCAGGCTCTTAACCGACGGATTTACATTGTACATTCGCCTGCCTCGCGTTTCCTTTCGCCGATTTCTTTCGGCGGCTTTAATCCTCCTCGAGCGATCTTCATACTTACTTAACCCGTTTGCGCCTCGATATTCCGCTACGACCAGCTATATCTCCTCCAGACTAATTTTGTTAACCTGTTACGCAACGAAGAACGTGTTCCATGCATTCCGAATTTATTCTCCCATCTTCGTAACTGCAAACTGTACACCTCTATGAATTGATTCGACATTGCGAGTTTATATATCGTACATATATCGTACAGTTCCGTTTTCTTAGATCACGGATGGACTGCATCAAGTTTCTTTAACTTCTTCAGAACATTTGTATTATTTAGTCATAAATTATATGCTTTCTAAGATATCTGAGAAGATGTATACACAATTTTAGAAAGGTCACAGATATTTAGATATGTGTATGTATTGTCTAGAAAGATTAGGAAGTATAATTATATGTAATAAACCTCATTAATGTAAATATTGTAAATACTGTATATACGTTTAAGTGAATTAAGTATAAGGTATGGGTCGAAGAAATTGATTACAATTAATAAGAAATGCGGATAGCAGTCCATTAATTGTGATATATCTTCGACAAAAGATATATCACAATAGAGGCGAGAGGAAGGGTCACCAACATCATCAGGTGCCCCTGGACCTATAAAAAAAAGATACTTCCTAATCTGAATAAACACTGTACCACTTAAGGATTAAATGGAAGAAATTACGAAAAAGTTGATTTTGTCTGTGAACGGCTCAATTATCCGCAGCACGGTAGCATTCCAAAGGCATTTTCCTCGGCGTTCTCATGTGGCTGCACCTTTTTCTAACAATAGAGGGTTGTTCTCGTTCGGAGGGAAAAAATAGTTTCGAAAGAACGTCCGTGGACGCAGGCGGGTCTTTTCCCGAAGGCAATTTGTCGCGGAAACCTTGGCGCGCAATCCGAAAGCAAAACACAGGGTCCAGCCGTCAGACAAACGACGTGTTGCGGCGTTTTTGCACGTGTGCGTGTGCCGAGCCATCCGGTTCCGCGAAAATATTTCACATATTTTTGTTAGGAATTAATCCAGCCCGTAATACTCGTTGCCGGGCTTGTTCACCGGTGAAAATTCTCTTGACAAACAACCCTCTCGGCCACGTTCGCACCCCGGGCGCAGTAAAGGGCGCGTGTTTGTAGGTTTTTCGCACACCGGGCCGCTGGGACGTCTGCGGGGGTGGACCATGAAATGGTCAACCCCTTTCGCAACCGCCCTACCCCCGGTTACGCGTGTATTCACAGCCCGGAATTCCTCAAGTTTGCCCAGGGACAGAAATTAGTCGGAGCGACGTAATTGCTTGAACGTATGCGTTCGCCCGTTAACGTTATGGCACCTCTCATTACGGTCCTAACAGCAGCTGACACAAGCGACGGGTTCATCCCCCGTGCACGGTCTTTGGATCGCTGACGCAAAAATGTAAATGTTCCCTTGGCGAATTCCGGAAAAATTCAACGTACAATCTGCCTCCCTTAAGCCCTTCTTGTCTCGAAATTCCTCACGAAAAATAAAAGGGAATATGATTGAAAATGTCGTTCTTAAGGGGTGGTTATCTTCAACCTTCCTTCCCAGCAAAGAAGGAAATCATCGTCACGAGTCTGGCTCGATATTGTACAACAAGGGGTAAATTCATTTCATGTTATTGCCGGCTACACACCGAAAAATAGTCGTCCAGTTTTGGTTTGTTTCGAAATTGCAATTTTTATGTATGGACACGCATAATAGTATATCTCTATCAACACGAAGTCGCGGTGACGCTATTCAAATTTGAAGCTTTAACTGCAATGCGTTTCTAGGAAATATGGAAGAAGTACGGGAAGCAACGAGTGGAATTTACGAAGAATCGAGAAGAGATATTGTTTCGACGGTTAATATTTCGGTTGATAACGCGAACCCGTGACGGTTCAACGTCATTTCGCCACAGTGGTCCCAATTTCGTTGCGATCGTTACTCGAGATTGACGCGGCGAGTGAACACCGGCAAATTATTGTCATTCCATTGGGTCATCCCGTTAGTCATGATTAAGCAAATTTCATACCCCAGCTATTAATATTATAGCGGCTGACCGCGCGACGTCCACAAAATTCCCCTGGCTAGTATAGAATGCATATACTGACCCCGACAACTGCCGCTACTAGCAAACTTCCTGAAGTTGATTAAACCGGAAAGAGCTTCGACGGCTCGCAGTCGCGCCCACGTTTCCCTCGATTCAACGATTATTACTTAACAATGGCCCGGACGAACGTCTCGAGCTAGGATCATAGTTTCACAACCCCCCCCCCTCAAGTTCATTGCCCCCTTTTCCTAAATTTTGTTCACCGCCGGGTTAACTATAATCACAAAATTTCCAAATGCAGTTGTCCGCGTACCTTCTGAATTTAAAAAGCTACTAACTTCTATATGCAATTAACTGTACAGTGTATCTTAAAAAGTTAGATTCAAAACTGAAAGAATAAAATTACTAGAATATCTAACACTGAAATAATCTGTGTAAAAGCGCAGATGCGCTTTTAAGTAAACGTTTCATTAAATTCCTCCACAGGCTATATCCCGCATAGAAGTATAAAAGGAACAAATACGAAATGCACTAAAACAAGTTTCGCAAACTTGTTGAGGGAAAACGTTTGAAAGGAGAAAGCGGATTTTACCCACAAAGTTCCTTCATGGAGTCTCTTCCATATTTTTATGTTTTTCGACAGTTTTGGCTCCTTTCCTGAAATTTGAAAGATTCCAAATGGTAAATAGGATTAATCTGTAGCATTGTATTCTTGACTTGACTTGTATACACGTATATAAACGTTTAAATGGCGTCAGGTTTTACATGCACGTGCTTTATTGATTTAATTGTGTCGGTGTCTTTAGTAAGCATATTGGAATTTGTTAATCGATTATAACGGTTTAATAATGAAGCTTCGTTAACCATTAATATTAGTAAAATGTACAATTGATGATACGTACGAGGAACTTGCAACATAAATATTATTTGATTTCATGCTCTTTGTTGACCGATTACAGCATCCTCTTCCGATGGACCACAGGTATGCAAAAAGATTGTATTGAACCCATTGTGATGCTGCTTTAAATTGTCACAGGACATTTTCGTGGACACCGGTGCGCTCTATTCATCGATGACAGCGCTACGCTATCAATCAACGGCTATCATACACAAATATATACAGAGGTGTGCTGCCAAAAATTGTCAGTCCTCGTGAGCTGCCGTGGACGAAGGACCCTCCGGAAATCCGGAGGTTTTTATGTGGGTCTATATTGAAAATTTAAAAAATACGTTTTGTAGATCTGTGTCAATGAAACATATTTTTCTACACTTGCATATGAGCTGCAAACGCTTAATGATGGTAAAAATTGCAGATTTTTACGATTTTCGGCCTCTAACTGCAATACATCTAAGAATTCTTACATCTTTCAATGCCTGTCGTTTTTTCCCGCATCAATCGATTTCGATGAAACTTTTACAGTGCATAAAATTGATACAGGTTTACAAAATGTACTTTTTAAATTTACAATACAGGTCCATATAAAAAGTTAAAAATGCAACTTTTAATATTTTTTCCACCAATTCCGATCACTTGCAATTTGTGAAAAAATGTTTTTACATTCTATAGTAAACTAATTGCTCTAGCTTTCCAAAGAAGTTCAGATCGTATATTACAATATTAAAAAAGTTATCGTCTTTTTTAGAGCGATCAGATATTATTGCACGCCACTGTATATAACATGGGAAGGAACATTGGAAACTACCTTAAAGAACGCTGGCAAGCTACATCCCTGAAATACCGACAGAGTGTAACATACCGAAAAATCCGAGCACGAGTTTTTCGCGTTTGTACGTCTGCCAGAAAGCCTATGACCTGCTTAAAGTAATGGCATTCGCGACAAGGAGTCTGCGACATTTCTATAAAATATACAATGGAAGTACGGGAGCAATATACTCCACGCTTCGACAGCCGATTACTCGGGTATCCATTTGTCAGACCGTGCAATTGTATAATTACAACACTGAATGTGAGTACAATCGTTGGAACATAACCTCGAACAACCAAAGCGTGTGCCCGCATGCTTGATATTTACCGGAAACTAATATGATTATCACACACGATGAAAAGCCATCCTTATTCTTAATGATTTACGATAACGTTTCCTTTAAGTTTTCTCGGTAATATTATCGGAGTCACTCAACTTTTCTAAATTATTGTCGTTTATTTTTCATAAAAGCTGCTTTATATATATATCAACAGTTACAATATTTGCTATGTTATGAATTGTGTTTGTATGTCCATGTTTTAATTATTGTTACTTTTTGCAGCTCATCGACCAAAAATAACAGGTAGTTTAACAAATATACAATCAACTGTTGGCACTGTTCAGTCGCTAGCACCAGATGCTTTAGACAGTAAAAAGATAGAAGAAGAAGAGAGAGAAGATGCAGAAGAAAGAGAAAAGAGAGAACATTCAAATAGAATGCTTAAATATAGTTTCGCATTTTTTGGAGTGTTCTTTACGTTTGGGTTATCTTATATTATTTATGACTTGTCAAGGACACAATATGACGAGCAGGGGAATATCATAGAGGATGAGTACTCTAATTTACCACTGTATGAAAGAGTATACAGAAGGGTTAAGAGGGAATATAATTATTATACCAAGGTATGGACTCTTTTGGATGGGTGCAATTATTAGAGACATTTTTGAGTTCTCACACATTTATAGTAATTGCATAGGACATTTGATCATGTATACATATATTCTTGATTTTCTAGATGGTTCAAGAACCCAGCAGGGATAAATTGCTTCCAGATCCACTGAAATACCCCTACATTCAACCCCCTTATACTTTGGTCCTGGAGCTGACAGATGTCCTTGTACACCCTGATTGGACAGTATGTTAAATGTCTATAAAACTACAGGATGTCTCTGCTGAAGCAGGCTATTTGAATATTTCTTCTGGTTTTATCATTAAAATCAGAAGAAATCATTTAGTTGGCCTTCTTCAAGTGAAATTAGTAAAGCAATTGCTTATTTTGGTTAATTGGTTACAAGTATGAAACTGGCTGGAGATTTAAAAAGAGGCCTGGTGTGGACCAATTTTTAGAAGCTGTTGCCCCACCACAATTTGAAATTGTGGTATACACATCAGAACAGGGAATGGTAAGCATACATGCTGTTGAAATTTTGCATTGCATCTCATATGTTTAATACTACTTTCAGACTGTTTTCCCCATTCTGGATGCCTTGGATCCTAACGGATATATTATGTACAGATTGGTAAGAGATACAACGCGTTTTGTGGATGGGCATCATGTTAAAGATTTGGATTCTCTTAATCGTGATCTCAGTAAGGTAAGTATCATCTATTCAAGGTTAAGTGGTAATTTTGGTTATTACGCGATATTAATAAAAACATGTAATTTCGTTTAAAAAAACATCGATGTGATTGCATCAGGTTATAGTAGTGGATTGGAATGCAAAGAGTACAAAATTCCATCCCGAGAATACTTTAAGACTAGCTCAATGGACGGGTAATGATAATGACACAACATTATATGATTTAGCTGCATTCCTCAAAAGTAAGTTTGCTCTGTGATTGTATACCACACTATACAATTGTTTGTACTAAATCAATCTTACGTAATCAATTTTTTACAGCCATAATAGCGACAAACGTGCAAGACGTACGAGAAGTCCTCAATTATTACAGTCAGTACGATAATCCACTGCAGGTTTTCAGAGAAAATCAGAGGAAGTTACTTGTAAGCAACTCGCCTTAATTTTCACGCAAATGCGTTTCGACATACACCAACTGATCGAAATTGTTCCAGATGCAAATGGAGGAGGAAGAAAGCAAAGCGCAGCAGGAAAGCGGTAAAGTACTTATTTCAAAGTGGAAGCCCTCTTTCCTTCGGGGTCGTTGAGCCGCGGTACAAAATGCAAGATTGTGTAAAATATGAAAAATTTGTAAACCATCATAAACATATTCATTCATCCTGCTATTGCACATTACATGTAATTATTGTACAATTTTTGTTATAAATAAATAAACAAGTAATTCATACGCCAAACTAGTTGGTTTTCATTTTATTCCACAGTTTTGTAAAAAAAATAATTATTTTTTGAAGTAAATTAGTATGTATCATAACTTTTGTTTTTTTCGAACGTGTCCCTTCTTTGAACGGGATTTCACTTTCGGTAGAAGTAGCTCTTGCAACACATTACTGTCTTCTAAAGCAGTTATATCTACTTCTTGTGACACGCTTATCAATTCTTGTGTATTAATCGGTGTTGCTATACTTTCGAATTCTTCTTGAGAAACAATCGGGGCTTTAGTGTCTGCAGATTCTAGCCAGCTTAAAACCTTCTGATGAGGTGCTGCTGTCAATGGTAATGGTACCTCCTCGCATATTTCCCATACAGCCAGCAGTTCTGGTGCCAATATGTCCACATAAGAACTTAATTTCTCCAGAGACTGTTTCCAGCTTAGATCGAAATAATTATACGACTCACAGTCATTAATATTTGGTTGCAATTTTTTATTCGTGAAACCTGTGAAATTGGCACATTAGTATCCCCTAAATTGTTTGTCACTTAAGGTCATTTTGTGAACCTACATTTGTAAATATGCTGCATGTTCGATTTTTCTGATATGGTTAAAGGTACAATTGTGTCTGCTTGCGAAGACACAGCTTTTTCCCAAGCATTCAATATGCAGTATGATCTACAATTAACATCTGAATATTTGTCCATTGTATTGTCATGTGTTATGCATTGGTAGTATACATCCCCTAAAAGATATATTTTCGTGAAATTGTCGATTAAAATAATCTATATTTGGAGTGGATTAATGGTATCCGTACCAATTGAATTCTGAAGAAACAGGAATATATTTCCAGCTTCGTTTCCTATGAATGCAGAACCAACATTTGACAATTCGAACCTGTTTCTTAGATATGGATTCAGACACATTCCTTGTAGTTGGGATTCATTTAATGTTTCCATAATATTGGCGGGGGTATATGGAAAATTAAAAGAGTGCGAAATTTCGTTGCTTGTCCAAGTATTTAAAATTACTATGTTTTCTGTAGGTACTTGACTAGACAGAACAACAAATTCTTTGTCTTCCCTGCAAGCAAAT
Source organism: Lasioglossum morio (assembly GCA_916610235.2). NCBI lineage: Eukaryota > Metazoa > Arthropoda > Insecta > Hymenoptera > Halictidae > Lasioglossum > Lasioglossum morio. The sequence continues at coordinate 17,676,607 of OU744323.1, read as the reverse complement.
GTGAATTACTCCACTTCTTAGTTATATCTTAATTTTTAAATAGCCTAAAGTTTCTGTCAAAATGTCTAATACCTGATTGCAACTTGACCAATTAGCGGAGGACTCGTAAACTGATGAGTCCACTTTTGTTGCACGCATTGTTTTGGCGAGCGTTTGTCACACATTAAAAGACTATGTGAAGTCCCTACGTATCTACAAAAATGATGTCTACTTTCGATATCTAATGTAATGTTTTCGCATTTTTCCAGAAATGGTTTTGGACACAATGATAATGCTGGTCGATCATAGGGAATCTATAAATATTTGATTTATGTTTATTTCATTCACGTATGAAGTATGCAATTAAAGTCTTACCCTAATATCAAGGTAATGAAGGTAGCATCTATCTACAAATAAAATAATATTTGGGTCCAACATCTCAAATTTTACTCTCCCCCATAAATCATCTGCTACAGTAGTTTGCATTACAGTGTTACTGCTTATATGTTTCCTACAAGTATAAAGATGGCTAGCATAAATAGTTCTATGTATTTATTAAGAATATGTTTCAATTTACGAATATGATCGTGATTAATATTTACATTTTGTTTATATCCCAAAGGGTCACGTTTCTCTCTGCATTTACTGTACAATACTGATCGGTATTATGTAAACTTAAATCTGTGCTAACTAATGGGATATTTGATGCTTGTCTATGAATTTCAGTCAGACGCCATTTGTCATTATGTTCAGATAATATATAAAAATTACAGTGGTTTTTGTATCTACCCAAAATTGTGCCTAAAATATTGATGGAGCTCTGAAATTTCTTCAATTACCATAATACACTTAACAGTATAGGAACTTACATGAATCAGGATTAATACTGTGTTTTAATTCAAATAATGAACCATCAAGTTCACATTTAGCTGCTTTCTGGAGCATTGGTTTCCAGAAGAAATCATCAACATTAACAACTGGTGTGGCAACTAGAAATGTAACTAAATAAGTTTATCAGCCCTTTAATTTGGGAAAAAAAACATTCTATTCTAATGGTAATACCTAATTCACCCATGAAAGGGAACAGTAGTACATTTTTGTTGTATATCTGTATATGATCCATAGTTCCACCCGTAAAATACCAATTATAAGCCTGAAAGTAATATTATAAACTATAAACTGAATTAGATTCATTCCCTCATAGTCATTCCTGTATTTTATATTCAACATACTCCTTCAAAATATGGATCTGGATCCAAGTCCATAATTTCAGCTATATCAGCCACATACTTTGGTATTTTAGCAGTAACAGTTTTATCTATATGTTGCCATTTTATATTACTTTTATGTATCTGCCCTAACTCTATAAAAATTTGTATTTACACATAAATACATTGAACAGTATCAAATATACAAGTTAATTGTTGCGCACTCACCCTTCTCATGTTTAAGGTAATAATGCTGCAGTCTTTGTTTATCATCGTGCATATGATTCTTCAGTGTAAGAAGTTCTAGTGCAGGGTCTTCTTTATTTAACACTACAAACAGATGTTACACAAACAGATACAATCATAATAAGTTAATATTATTTTATTTTGTTCAAATGAGCTGCTTACCAGTCCTTGGTACTCTAACAGGAGGCAATAAAGGCCGTGGTAAATCACAGTGGTAAGGATAATCCTGATATTGTTCGACAGTATTCTCCAAGTCAACATCATCCACAGAGAAATTATTATGTAAATTATATCCTGGCACCAGATAATGCGGATAATTTTTCAAAAATGTTGGTTTCAATCTGTCTCTTAAGTTTGTATCAGCACGTTTATATGCTTTCGATGTTAATATACTTTGATCCTCCATTATAATTATGTAGAAAATTGTTGATATTAATCGTTACAATACTGTTTCGATAATTGTTGCACTGGTACCAGGATATGTACAATACATAATGTTGTTAAACCTCTCGACATGTTCTTCCACATGCTGTTCTGGCGGCCTTCTGAATAAAGAAATCCTCAGCGGCTGCGCGATGGCGTTGTTGCGGCAAATTTGAATTCAAATTTGATTTGAGCTGGAGGTAGGAGAATCGCTTCAGAAATGTAACTTCTATATTCTAAAATATGACAGGGAAATGAAAACGCTCGTGTAATCGTTCTATATGTATACATATATATTTCTCTTCTTAATATATACATATACATATGCATACATATTTTCGAATTTTATATTCCATCGGATATAATAATACATTTGGCCTGTGTAGAACAAACAGACAGATAATGCAACGTTCGCATAATTGTAAAGTATACTATAAATTAATGTATACAATATACATAGATTTCTCGTGTGCTTTTTTGTGTTTTCTGGTGGAAACTTTCGATTAAATAGGTATCTTCTTTTTTTTTGCGCGAAAGGAAGGTACGACACGTTTTTGTGCATTTTGTTCTCGCTTATACGAAACTCTTTTTCGTCTTCATCTTCTTCTTTTCCTTTTCTTCTTCTTTATATATGGCTAAGGTCTGTCTCACACAAGACGGTTACGGTAAGAATTCTTTTACTCTGTAAATTCGTGCACGAAGCAAACGATCTATGAAGGAGATCAACAAAAGCCTTGCGACAACGCTCGGTGTCCCAAGAGTCTTGTAAAAATCAAACTGTGAATTGAAAACGATGTAGGCACTCGATCTTCATTTACATGTAATTTCAGCTTCGCGTCGCCACGGAGGTGTATTAATGTATAAAAATTTCATAGTGATTTAGGAGGGAGGTGTTTTAGTTCGGAAGAAAAACGTTTCCGAGGAGGTTTCCAACTACTGTGTGTCGAGCAAATGGTTCCTTACCATACACATCCAATGTGCCGTGTGCGCGGTTCTCGCGGACTTTTTCGAAATCTTGTAAAAATCCACGGTCGTTCTGTATAACAACGATTTCATACAGGTTTTGTTAATACTCAGTTCATGCAACATTTATCGCAGCGCCATCGTGATTCGTTATTCAATCGAAATTCCGATTATACACTGTCACATTTTCAATTCTACCTCAAAGGAACATTATGGTAATGAATTCATACAAAACACATTTCGTTTTTAAACAAATCTACAGTTTCTTTTTTCTAGGTAAATCAAAATCGTACAAAGCATCAATTTCTTCACCACTTCGTCTTTTATGTTTCTATCGAGTTGGCCAACAAATAATACCCACGATTTCCAATAAGAAGTAATTGCGAATTTATCGTAAGGTGCGACATGAAATATTTCCAATTAGATCGAATATTTCGATCACGAAACATTCACAGTTTCATCGTCATGCACATTAGGACCAAATCAATATAAATAATAAAACAATTTAATTAAGTGGAATGCGATTTTTGAAAATTCTACATTAATATCTCAGTTCTTGGACTATACGTATACAATTTATAAATTATTATCTCTTTTGTCTTGAAAACAGCAAAATCGATTTCTCCTGGAAAAATTAGACATTATTTATTGGCTAACAGACTATTATCTTAATAGGTACAAATTACATTAACGTTTTTATAACGCTCCAGAGTGTTGCTATTTTAATAATACTTCGCAGGAACGTCATATACAAGCGATACAAAACATATTTCCTTTTTTTAAACAACTGTACAGTTTTTTTTCTGTCCGATCAAATAAAGCTTTTTCGTCTTTTATGTTTCTACCAACTGCTTCTTCATCTTAACATGTACGGATAACATTAATTAACAAACAGAATCCTATCGAGACGATTCAATTATTGAAATTGTTCTCAATTTAACCGAACTGCGAAGGCGCTGTATTTTTACCTAACTCGTCGATCGATCTTACTTCTGGTTATGAAGAGTCTGTTCACATTGTACACGATTCTAAATTCGTCGTTGATCGTCTACGGTCGATCATTGATGTCTAGGAGTTTTGGCGAGCTTCATACAAACGCGATCATATTAAAAATATGAGAGATTTCCTCTAGATGCTTCGTCGACCACTTTCCTCTTTGCCAATCGCTATGTCACTACAAATGGTCTACAAGTTTGCGGTGTGACGACCGTGTATAATGCGACAGATACATATTCATTTTCTCCCTTATCATTGAACACGTACTTTCCCTCTGAGGTAAAAGTTCTTGTCGTTCCCTGCTCGTTAATTATGGACGAACAGCTTTCGTCTCACAATGAACCCTGTTATGCGTTATAATACCATCCTTACACTTTTAATCGGAAAAGTAGGCCTGTCTGATTTATCGGTACTATTGCTAGTATAGTTTTGCCAAGGTGTCCCAACATTTACAACACAACTATAAATGCTTCAATCAACAAATAAAATAAATAGAATAGATACAATATACATATTAAATGCCTATCGAAGATTATCTCTTCTACATCAATTAGAGACACCTCGTTCAATAGTTCAATGAAGGATTCGTGTTCGTCTATTATAATTCGACTGCGGTTCTTTATAAAAAATGAAAATTGTTTGCATTAGTTACTCATTTTAGCCGTAAATGCATAAAGTCCGCACTCTAATCACAATCTGCAGAAATCTGTGCCAAATGATACGTGGTCGTAATTAGTTCTTTTATTTGTATTTTGCGGGGCTGAACACGTGATTGTGCGAGTCCATTGTGATCGTCTACAGGCAGAGTTTGCGATTTTTGACACCAACGATTCGACATTCTCGTCGCCAAGCAAACTGATTAAAATTACCTCAGAGAGAAACGAAGGTAGATACATATGTCGAGGAAGATACAGAGACAAAGGGGTTCTACATTGTAAGAACCGCCTAGGAAATTGACATTGCGCAGAGGGATACACCCTAACGATCGCATATTTTCTTTCTTAGTTACGAGTAAAAATCTATATATGTATAATCATCTCCTGACGGTCAAAGACGACGTGCGTTCTCAACACCATTTTTGATTATACACTATACAAATCACGATCGAAATAGTATCTCTCCTAATGATCTCTGCGAACGCGACGCGTTTATCACTTTGGTACTCGGAGATCTCGCAAAAATCATGTTCGGGGAATCCTGACACGATCTTCTTCGGAAAACTGTAAAAAACTGTCGGTTAATTGCTCTGGCAACTTTAATGGCTTCAAGAACAGGTTGTAAAAATGATAATCTCGAAGTTCGCTTGAAAATCCGCGACATTGCTCGCCGAAATCTAGACGACAATATATTTCTCAATGACAGTAATAATAAGAAAAAAAACAATGACATTTTATTATTCCCTTACAGAGTTACAGTTCTCTTAAACTACATTGCACGTCACGCTTTTATTGCACACTGGTCGCATACATTCTTATTTACAGCATCCACTGCTATATACACTTTTACTTCATGTTAGCCTACTTATTTCTAAACTTAAACTATTTCTTCACCTTCATCCTTCCTCTTCAATAGACTCTCTGAACATGATTATGTACCCAGAAGATGCAACAGCTTTTCTTCACGCACGTTATTTATGCCTTAAGATTGGGATCATTCTCTTCTTTATTATTTAATTTCTTCGCTTACGTCACTTCTGTCGCTTCTTCCCTGCTCATTTTCATTTTCGCTCATCGTTCCAAACATCCTCTCATATACTCTTCTTCCTCAGTAATGCCATAAAATCTTTATTAATTGATCATTTTCTAATTTTACGTGTTTTCTGTATCTCGATACATCTTTTGGTTCGAAGCTAACGATCAACGCTTCAAAATCAACGTCGAAAAAATAAGTTTCGGAAGGGATCTCGTCCCTACACGCCAGAAATAATAGTGACCGAAGCCATTGGCCTTTTGTGTACACAAAACCGATGAGTTCTAGCTTTCATCTATGTTTTCATTGTCTGAACAGCGTTTCGAATTTCGGCTATTCCATTAATTTTCTATTGGTCCGACTGGGATTCGTTTCCATCGAAATGGAGATCATTCGCCGAAGAAATCAATGCGTCTTTTATTAATAATCTTGCCCGTACACATGCCATTGCATCCTGCCACGCTTGTAAGCGGCCTAAGTAATAGGTTCTGTACTTTGTGAGAATACAGGTTATCGATTTCTTTGTCGGATGCCACAGTACTTTCCAATATTGCACCCTTGCAACCGACTTTGAAACGCCTGGCGACACACGTATTAACGTCGATCGCGAGTATGGTCGTGGCCGATGCTGCTGCACTCGAACTGCAGATTTTGTTTCTGGACCAAATTTCCCGACCGGAAACCCTGGAATGTCTCGTAAACGTACAAAGTTTAGTATGAAAGTTGTTTGGTATGGAGGGGAACATTGTGTGGTGTGAACAACATCTTTGTTTGTAGACGTGTACGGTACTGTGTAGGAACTTTCAATTGTTCTAAATGTGCGGTAAGAAAAATTCGATGGGTCTTACGTGGGACAGTGCAATCTAAACGTGAATGCTTGAGATTCCATTTACGTGTAACGGATAATATGCAAATGATATCGATAGATCCTAGAATGGTAACTGGAAACAGCAAGTAGTTCTTGAGAGTCTATTTGTGTACAGTTTTTTTATTAGATAAACTTAGCAAAATTCTGTCAATCTGTTACATCCCTGATTTCCAAGTGTACTTCATTATCGTAAAGTAACAAAACCTGTAATTTTCTGTGTCCTCTCGTTATAAAGTAGATCTCACATATGCTTACGTTTACGACCTAAGCCTACCGAAAAACTTTGGTTAATTTTCTCTTACTTATTTTTACGGATTCGACAGCGTCGCAGTGCGAATGATTAACGTGAATTATAAACAACGTTACGAGGAAAGTATCGTAATATAATTATAGTAAATAATTTGTTGGCAGTTGTTTGAAACAATTCACAGTATCCACACATTGTGATTATATTGTTTGGACTTCACAATCGGTATTACGGTAAAGGAAACAGCAAATCAAGCGTTGCTTCTGTTAAATCGTCTCACGATGTATCTGTGGTAAACATTTCTCGTTCTGAGAAAATTCTTTGGAAGGTGATGCAAGATCATGGTGACCGATAGACGTGAGTGAGTTTACAAAGAAGTTTATCGACGAATATACAGTATTCACTAAAAAATCTCTAACTCTCTGCCTTCAAAAATCTCGAATTTATGGTAACCCTCTACTTGCACTCTCAACCTTGGATAGAATTACATACAGCGTTCGATACTTCGAAAAGATATCACATTAAATGGTAAAGTAACATGCTGTGGTCGGCCAAACAGTTTAGTTTCTTTAAAATTTCATTAAAACAGAGGAACCAGCTGAAATTTCATTTCTTACGACCATTTGACCAACCTGACACAATTGTCCTTCAGTAAAAATTAAATTATCGTACATAGTATATTAACAATAGATGCCTATGCGAATCAATCGTTTCAGAATAAACTTGTTCATCGTCTGGGAATAGTTTTACTCCGAACTCTTTTGGTTTCACTAAATTCTATCGTTTTCATGAAATAAACTCTTAAATGCACTGGAAATATACGTCCAGCACTACAACCAATTCAAGTCCTACTAAAGTAAACGTTTATACAATAATAACAATACGACTAGAGTCGAAAGAACAGTAGAATCGCATTAAAGAAATTCTTTGGTTACATAGGGGTAGCAATAGAATATTCTAAATTGTAACGATCAAACAGGACAAGGCTTAAACAATCCAAATAACAAACGCGTGACTTCACACGGCGTTATTTAACAAATTTCATGTTTTAACAACGCCTTAAAATTATCCAGTATCGCGTTTAACCTCGTTTTCACCAAGATAATCTTCCGAGTTTGTTCGCGAGAGTGTTATCAAAATATAATCGCGAACGATTGAAAGCAGCCGGATGCGTCGATTCACATCGCTTCGAATTCTCAGGAACTTATCCGACTGTTCGTCTCTTGATTTGCTATCGTGATAGGGCCAAGATCGCTATAAAAAATTTCTCTTTTGATCTGAAATTGTTTCTCGCCTCCGAAATTAGTCGACAAATCCGGACGGAATGATTAGAGATTTTTCGAAGGAATACTGTAGCTCGGATGGCCGCACTATCAATCGTCTTTGACCGTCAACAGAGTTCACGACTCGCCTCGTCATCGTCATTTTCCCTGCATGATTTCCCATGATCGAGACCTGCTCGAAGAGAAACCATCTCAAATCTAACCGGCGACGACGCGTCGTACTGAACCTCTGTAAAAAAGAACGTTATTCGACGTGAATACATTATATAATTCGTCTTTCTCTTGATCTGTGAGATCGATTCCGTGGTTTGCACAGAAACGAGGATACGCTTTTCTTTTTTGTGTGTTTCTTTAATGAACGAACGGCCGCGCGATCGAACGATCGACGTCTTCTCCCGTGGGATCGGTCGCTACCCACTCGAGAATTTGGTTAGAATCCTTTGATCAGGATCCGTCTCGATCGAGCGTTTAAAGTTTGTGGTATTTGGTTCCTTATGACCGAGACGACTAGGATTTGGTGCTGTCAGTTTGTGCTATCTCTTTCTGGGCCTTGTTGAAGCCGTCGATCAGAGTCTCGATTATGAATTTGATTGTTAGTTTGTAGATGTTCTCCACGTTCTCCGAGTATCGATCCTCCAACGTCCGCTCCACCGCCTCCAGGAACGGCTTCTCGATTTTCTGGAAGGGAAATCTGTGTAAATATGCGACTCACGATTTCACGTTCCTAGATAATCATAGTTTACTCGCTGTATACCTATGTCAACATTTTGTGCGCTTTATATAACATTTTAGGGACGACCGGACTACTTTAAGAAATATAAAACATTAAAAAGATTGAAAGCTTTGAAAAATATCTCGATGCACGCCCTGTTTCTTAAAATTAATGCGAACTGTATCTATTTTATTGATTTCACAAATATTCACTGTCTAGTGAGCTTATAGTCCACAATAAGAAGCAGACATGTTTTATTTCTAAGAGAAAGAGATGAGACGAGGTTTTCCGATTTGTCCCTTTGAAGTTTAAGGACAGTCCAGCTCCACTAACGGCAGAATGTGTTATTCCTCCGTCTGGAGCCGTCTATATACATCGGGTCACAAAAGGGTTCTAAAGATGACATTTAAAAGGCGAAAATGCGAGTGACAAAAATGAACGAATCTTTTGTGCCGGCGCGGACAAAAAAGCGTTTACGTGGAAGTCAAGGAAGGAGGGAGAGAATTTTATCCAGAACGTCTCTGAGCCAGGAGTGCTTGGAGCTATGGTACTTTAGTTTGGTAACAAAGAGTAAATTGTTTCTTGAGCACCGATTGTGAGGCGACTTTCTAAAGGGGGAAGTAATTCGGAACACGGACAAGCGCGGCCAGAAAAATTAAATGGGATTGAATAATGAATTTTTCTCTCCCCGAGAGAGAAAGAGAGAGAAAGAGAGAGAGCTTACCCAAAAATATTGCGGATTGAAGCCAGGGATTTTTGTGTGCGTGGCACCGACTTGGTGAAGACAAGTTAGGAAAGCGTCCATGTCGTCGAGCCCTTTGATACCTTCGTCGAGGGCTGACATCACTTTCTCCGCGTGCTGCGCCAATTCCATGCTGTTGGTTTGTTGCTCCTTCGTCTTCAATTCGCGGAATTGCGTGAACATGTTTAACAGTTCTTCGTTCTCCTCGAACAGCCTGCAAATAACCGAAATCGTGAAACATCGATATGCTACGTTCGAAACCGTAGTAAGTACTCTAACTCTCGTATGATCTTCAGGGTGCAAATTCAACCATTTTCTGTCGTTAGACAACGTAAGATCATTAATTGTTCTCTGCGTGATAAATAGACTTTAAATTTTATGCATATAATACTAGTAAACGAAGAAATCAATTTTGAATCGGTTCCAGTACCTTGTAATTGATGCAAACAATTTTGATTGCGCATTAAGAGATTCACAGTCTCGTGAACCAAAATTGTACATTAATAAGAATTAACGTTTCGTTGTTGAATAAATTTCGGTCGAAGCGAGAATAAGTTTCATACAGAATATTAAATGCATTGCGTCAAACGGCGAAGGGGTTGATGAATTAATTAAGCTCCGCGAAGAAAACTGAAGAGAAGATTACACTGCCTGAGGAGCTGATTGAGCTTCTTTCGAGGGTTGAGTGGGATAAGAGGACTCGACTATGTTTTGTGAAGCAATGATAATCGTTCCCTGCTTTAGAAACAGGAGTCTTAGCTTGAAATCTAATGTGAAGCATCTCATGAAAACCACTCTGAACGTGTCGACATTTTAAAACATCGAATACTTCTAGAACTTCAAACAGAAAGTTTCCGTAAGTGAAGATACATAGAAACAAGTTTCTCACTGTGAATTATTTACCAATCTGCACAAACATTTATTAACATATTCAGCATATCAATATCAGTGTAATAATTATTAAATGTTGTCTATTGATTGAATACTCGGTATACGAACAATAACGTTGAGTAGAAGTTATTATTATTGAATAGTGGAGCACGACTCTTTTGATTTCTCAATAAAACGAGAGCATAGCTGCCGAAATGAGTGAATAGGATAGCTTAGAGCCAGTTGATAGAAGTTTGTATTGATTCTCAGAACAGCGTTCCCCATGTTTGGCCACACTCCCCCGGAATTCGTAGAAAAATGAGAGACACTGGTGTGCAGTATTTGTCTCTATCAGTCTCGCTGGTCGCGTGCAACTACTTGGCAAAGTAGGTACCAAATTAGTTGGCCGGTCAAGGATTCTGAGGAGTAAATTCCATCATACTATCTCTCACCTTTGCGCTCTGCTTCTACTCGCCTCCGCTCGACCTTATTGTTTGCCTTAAAACGAGTAAAAAAAGAAACAGAAGCGTAAGGCTGAGGGCTCCTTTGAAGGAGACACTCTGCGGATCGGGCCTTCTTCCCGCACTCAGTGCTCCCGTGTTCACTTTGTTATCGTAGAAGATGAAAATGGGAAAATGTGTCACGGATACTAAAGGTACCGAGTGTTTTCAAAAAGATTCTAATCCAATTCCGAACCGACGAGTGACACAATGAGCATGGAAACGCGAGATAGTAAGAGCCGGTGATAAAATAACGACCGAATTCTTTTAACTCTTGGTAAACATCAATCGGATTTTTCATTTTCATTATTTGCTTTATCGAGATTATTAGTTTAGACAAAGGATAAGCATTGTTTAACCCCTACTTTGGTTCTATAATTGATTTATTGTCAAGACTCGGACAAGCTTTCCCGTAATTTCAGTGCTAAAGCGACATCGAGTGCGAGGGGTTGAAGAAGTATGATGATCGCAGCTATATTGCAGAAGGGGAAGTAATTTGTGACGTCACTCACAGTTGGGGAAGTGGCTCCAAGCGGCCAACTAATTAGGCGCCTACTTTAATGTGGCGAGGAAGAAGTGTGCCGGCCTTGTAGATATCTGTTCAATTATCTCTCGCTTGATTGCATTTAGTATTCAAAGATTATCTGACGAAACAAAACGCTCGCTAGACGCTTCGTAGTTGCGTGTCGCTATTTTAGCGAACACACAACCGAAGACATAAATAATCGCGTGTAATCACGAGCCCCAATTTGTCGAAAGTTTAAGTCACGCTTGACCGGGCAGCGTGAAAATTGAAACGTTAATTGTAAACAGATTTTTCCGAGAGCAGATGCAATCGAGTCTAACTTTAATCGGGATTTCAATCTTGTCGTAATTCGCCAGCAGTTCGTGCTCTCGTTCCTCGTTTAGGCGTTATTCACTAACAGAGTTAAAATCATCTAATTGTTTTGCGAATTGTTGCTACTCGAGAAGGGGTTTTTTCCAGTTAATATATAACGATTATTTCGTTCGAGTAATTTTTAGAATGTTCGGAACTTTGATTGGCTTTTTTTAACGCTTTAACGCGGGAATCGAAATTTTAGATTTACGAGACCTTCGTCGTAAGCACATCATGAACGTGGTTGGCGACTCGTGCAGCCGACCATGTAACGATTGATTTTGCGCTCCAAATCACGGATTTATCGTCTGCGATATCTAATAACGCCTTAGGAGGAAAAAAAACTACTGTTCCGAGATATTTATTTCAGTTAGAAATTATGAAACACGTGTTTATGTCACTTTCGTATTTTTATTAAATAAACCGTGATTTTCAGTGTGGTAACAGGGTCACGCTTAAAATTGTGATTGCATTTGTGATTAAACCTTTTTCTTTCGAAAGTCCCCATTTTTTAATTTCTTGATTTCCTAGCGAGTTCGAAGGATACGTTGCAGATTATTCGGCCCACCCTGTGTGCATCCAATGCAACGACGCCGCAAGGAGACCCAAAAAGGCTGTGAGAGGTACCTACCCATGGCCTTCTTGGTCTCTTCACCGAATAGCAAGTGGAGAATACGTGCATAGGACAGAACGATGCACCACCAGCTAGTAGCAAGTGTTTGACCCACATTTCTATCAACAATCGTTCGTACATGAAAGGTCAACCGAATGTTTTACGTGTCGTAAAAATCAATAACAACACGATCAAAAGTATAAAATATCATTGTACAAATTAACTGTCCATATCCAACCAACGAATTCATTCGTTGTCCATTGATTTGACACTTAAAATCTATGAATTAGAAAAAAATTGAAAAAACTCGTCTACTAACAATACTTGTGTTGTGTATTTACCACAAGAAACCTTTTAATCGATTAGAGAAATATTTCATCAAACTACGTATTGAAATGGGAATTTGATTAAATATCCACAGTCTAGTAATAATCATCCAGTTTGCGTTTGATAAATTTCTGTGGAAATAAATATGCGTTCGGTAGAGGATATTGAATGCATGTATCAATATTAAATAAATTACTTTGATTTCATCAAATATTTGCGGCTGCCAGGTCGGTTATCAGTGCGTTAAAATGCAACCTCGAAATTCAGCATTCTGTGGTCTGATTCGCAAAGTCATGAGAAAAACATGGTAGGGGATGGCTATGAGAGACGAAGAAACGATAGGCTGATGTTCACGTCGACTCGTCCAGGAACAACCCTGAGCGTACTATTTCTGCGTTCGGCCACGCGAATAGTCTGAAAATGCCAATACGAGGAAGCCCATTGTTCAGCAATGGGCGGGAGCGAAAATGAAAAACAAGGAACGCGTGCGTTTCACGCGGAACTTTCGTAGCTCGAACGTTCGTGAACGATAATAATTATACGGGGTATCAGGTGTTAAATGTCCTTATCATCACGCTTCGATCACCCTATCATAAAGGCATAATTGACGTTGATAGCAGAAATGAAAAATCTTTTGCACATTGGGGTTACAGTACACTAGGTTATCATGTTAGATTAACTTGAGATTAAACCTCCATGGACACCATCGATGATGCAACGTAGCTAGGCCCGCACACATTCTATTTAATGGGCCAGTGCGAAAGGACAGAAAACGCAACGACCCTAACGAGAATCGCATGCTGGTAGTGGTGTTTGCTATAGCCCTAAGTGAACTCGAGTCCTCCTCATCTGAAATTGTGAAGTGGGTGGGCGCAAGATGTAAAAAGTTCTTCGCGGTCACGGAAACATACGTTGACTGTTCTCTGCACAGGGTGCACAACTATGAGCTAGGAGGGAATCTGATTTAGAACGCAACAAAATAAGATGACTCCTGCAATTTTTCCCATGCGAACTATTTTATTAGTTGTAGTATTTAATTTTTGCCAGAAACGAAAATAACGAATTATATTCTTATCTAGAAATTGCAATTTCTATTTAAAACTGGCGATCGAGATAAAAGAAAACATTTATATTCTTATCATTAGCACAGAAATTAACACGATGATATTATTACAATTTTATACAGAAATTTTCGTGGTTTTGTTACAATATTATGTGACTGATTTTTTAATGAATGTGTTAAGTTCAGCCGCAGTAATTAACGTGAGAACATGTAAAGATTTTCCAAAATTCGTACCGACTCGTCGGCACTGCTCGAAGATCTTTCTATAGTTAGTTGCCAGCTCGGATAGGGTCGAGTGAGAGCAGTTTTCTGACCACGGTAAATTATTTCAGGGCATCCCTTTGTTAACTTATCCTATACGCTCTAGTTACGTTCAGAGTGCATCAATACAGGAATCCAATGATTCAGTTACAAGTGGATAGATAAAGATAGAAAATAAAGGGAGAGCGACCTCAACGCATATAGAAGAAGGGAGGCATGGTCTGAAACAACTCTGGATAATGGAATCTGGAAAACAGAATGCGAGCCAACCTCGAAATTGATGATTTACGTATGCAAATGCGGCCAATCGATAATGTTTTTTTAGGGATCACTCGAGGAAAATAAAGAAGTGCGAAATAATTCAAAGATATGCTGTGTTTAATCTTTTTTCGAGAACATACAGTCTAAGATAAAATGCTACCCTCCACTTTTCGAGATGTTGAAAAAAGTGGGATTTCAACTCGTAACTTCGAAGATTACTGTCATCACTTCAACATAAACGATGACCAATGAAAATAATATTCTTCTAAGAATCCAATATTTTTCCAAACATCCCGATACGTTTCGTCAAAATTGACTTGTACATACGAGTTGAATATGCTCCCCCGTCAGTGAAATTGACGCTCTATCGATTTGAACATAGTATCATTGTCTCGCACCACCGCAAACAAGATTTTGGCACAGCTTTGCCACGACATCGTGCTCGAAAAGAATATTTGCAGACTCGCAGCAGAATCAACGAATTCCACATTTTTGTTACTCCGACAGTGTAACTGTATCGACAAATTCATCGATGTGTTATACGTCGACCTTCGGCTGACCTTTCGACGACCTACGATATCGGCTATGCTCCGTTATTACAACTAAAAAGCTGCTAAGCACACGTATTAGCCTTTTGCGATACTTTTTTTTAGTCATCTAAAGGTTAGCATGTTTTCATGATATTTCGTTGTGGTGCATCGAAGAGAATGGTAGTGTTGTGGTCGATGATTCTGCTGGCGCTGTCCTGTTGATATCAAGAGGGAAGGTAACAGTTTTTCAAAGGTACAGTGTACCTTTTCTTGTACAGTACAGCCGAAGCTTCAGAAATCGATTTATTACGGAATTCTGTTGTGAAGAAAAATCGGTCGTAGAAGCAACTCTCGGTTATTGTTTAAACAGACGGGCTGACCCATTACAGTAGAACCAGGCTGCATTGTGAGCACTGCAAGACAAGTTCTGTCACTGCGCGTTATTTCATGTAGGCTCGAAAACTTTCTACCGAGCGCCACATTGATTGAACGACAACGTCGAACACCGAGTATACGTGGAGTCTAATATTAGATGAAATGTTGATGGATATTTGGGTCTAACCCTTACTATATTATTATTGATTTTATAGACGAATGCATGAGTGCACAGTGGTCAGGTGTACAAAGTTATGTTGCCGCAAATATACGGGGTGGGATGTATGAATGGAATTTTCAAAATCAAGCAAAAAATTTCAGTATCATTCTCTTGAGTCATAATAATCTCTGCTGGAAGTAGACATCGTCGAAATGAATGAACAATTCAAGATTGCACCATTTCTGAATCTTCAAAAATTCTGTAGGCAACAGTATTTCGTCGATATTTTCTTTCGATTCGATTTTTTTTTAGCAGTAACTTCGAGGGCTATTTTCACCCCATGAACATGAAAACAGGTGGCTATAAAAAAAATATATGTCGAATATATTTTTCGATACACCACTTAGTTAGGTGCGAAGTTCGTAACAAGTGATGCATACGATTGATGTTTATTGTCAGCACCTCCGTATACTGCTGGAAATTTTGTTACATCGAAAACTGAATATGTATGTAACATGATATTTGGTCTCCTCGGGGTTTCAAATTCATTTACCAATCCTCTTCCTCTTTCCACTCTCACATCGCCTTTTCAGCGGGACCTACTGTTCACGGTGGGTTCCGAACCACCTTTTGCCAACAACACGTAAAAACACCCCGGGTGGGTCACTTTCCGGTTTTTTACCAGACGGTCACCCATCCTAGTGCCGTTCACGTTCCACATTGTTTAACTTCGGTGATCTAACGAGAACCGGTGCTTTCAACGGGACTACGGTTGTTGGCAGATGAAAACTGAATATCTAATGTTTTATAAAATGACCAGGAAGGACAGGCAGTGCTAAAAAGAACTATACTGCAGAAGTAGATGATTTAAGGGTTTATATAGCAAGCTTAATTATGACAAAAATAACAGTGAAGTTCTGTGTGCTTCATTGAAAAATGAATAATATTAATTAATAACAATGATTAATGTTTGATATTCTTTTGTCATAGGAGATCGGTCTATCTTTCTCCCACCTGTTGCTGAACAGTCTATACTGATTTTTTTTATCTATTTTGGCTCTACAAACTTAGGAAATATTTTTTACTGTTGTGAAGTAGTATTACCGTTAAATTAACGTATTCAACATTGCTCCCCTGAATACATATGCTCAACCTTTTCATAAACATTGTTTACAAGCTGTGCTCTTTTTTATTTAGCTTAACAAATATTTGCATTTCCTATGTGTAAATAATTGTGACCTGATGTTGTCTATTTGAATTATAGTTTTTCAACCACTAAACGGAGTATATCTTTTCGATGATCAGACGTTCTCGAGGTCTGCCAACAATCGTCTTCCCTAAGTATAATACCTAAAACTGTTCTCTAGCGAACTTACATAAGTACGTCAATTACGCTCGGTTATTATACGCCAATATCTAGAAACCTATTGTTCCACTATGAACAAAGGAGAGCCGACAGATAAAGAGGAACGGCGTGTATCTGACAGACAAAAATTGGGGATAGATTCTAGTATCTGCCAACAGATAAAAAAAGAAGTAGGCACTGAAAGTGACAGTCCAGGTTAATTATCGTCGCACGGCTCTGTGCTGTAAAGTTTATCGATAATGTTATCGCGCATCCAACCGTTATATTTAGAATAAAATGTCATAAAATAAGAGAGACAACCTTAAAAATCATCCACAATGTGTTTCCACTAGAATTATTCCACTGACAACGACAGACTTCACATACGTTGCAGTAAAAATCGTCACAGATACAAAAATGTATCAAGCTTCCAAACATTTATCCAATAAAATTAAAGAAATAGACACATAATTCATAAAACATATTGCTACAGATTTCAAGCTCGCCTTAAAAAAATTAGGAAACAGACAGTTAAACGAGGTGGAGGAAAAGGCTGCAACGACCTAAATTGCACAAACGCAACGCATGCAAACGAAGACAAAAATCGAAGGACGCAAGACTACTTCTGCGCCGGACGTTAATGATGTCCTTGAAGATTCTAAACGACCGTCTAATCGTGTGATATCATTCGTCGAGGGTGAACCATATACAAGACATTGCAGTAATCGAGACAAGAGCAGACGCAGAAAAATCTTTCTGACGAGACAAAATATTAGAAACAATTTGAAATTTGCGTCTAAATTTCCAACTAAAGATAAGCTGAGTCAACGATAACCAGTAACCAAAAATTGATAAAAAGTGAGAAAGTGAAGTGATAACACAATGAATCAGCTCCTATCGGTGCTATTATCAGTGTGACAGCTCACAATCGAAATCCGTATTTGCTATGACTGATGAAGGCCGGATTCACACAGTGATCATTTTACAGATAGAAATGGTGGAACTTTCGCTGTTCACTTCTCCTGTAGACCTATCATTAGAGTATTGAGCCTAACAGTGAAGGTATCTACCACGAAAAGTATGACAGTGAAATGCGACAACAGTAAGTTTTTCGGTAGAGATTCACAAAAATATGATACCTCGAGCAGTTTGTTGTCGGCCAGACGGCTGACGATAATTAAAGTTCGAGGACACAAGTTTGCAAGGGAACTTTGTTAACAAGACCGTGCGCGAAACGCAGGAAGTTTTGAAAACTGTGTCTCCGCAGAGGAGCTTATCGTCGTTACGAACCTTATGAGCATGTAGACACCAGTCTGCTCCAGTGCCCTGGATACGGCTTTCCAGCTGGCCATAACCGTAAATTTCTGTTTCGCCGTGAGCGGAAGCCGTGGATCCGTGGGAGTTTGGTTCTGCGACTTCGCGGTCGCCAATTTGCTAAGCTCGCAGCCCATGTTGCAGCGGCTCGAACCTCCTGTTCGCGAAAATAAAGAACCACCGACACACTCGCCACAGCTCCCCGTGGAGTCGAGCAATTACCACGCTTTCCGGACCTAATCCAAACCCGGTCTCCCCAATTGAGCCTCATTAATCTCCGACGCGCATCAAAGATAAATCGTCACCTGACGGGAACTAATTCGATCGAAAAACGCCCGGGCGAGTTTAATCAAGCAATGGCGGCGCACGATCACTGCTTCCGAACGAAACCACCGGGTCACTGCTGTTCAATCGTCTCGCAAAAACTGTTCCCTCGATATTTTTCCTTTGAAACAGAGATGAAACTTTCCTATAGACTGTCTCTCCCTCTCTCTCTCTCTCTCTCTCTCTCGAATACGGAAACAGCGTCTTTGATCGCTAATCAGCAACATTCACCGGCGTCATCGAGCTGTTCGACAGTGCTTCGTCGATTAGTCCTGCAATCGTCAAAGCTTTCACGCGGAAACTTCCGGCTCGCCCATTCTATGGTATCTTCTTGCGCTTTGTTCATTTACATCATTTCTCGGGATTTGAGGAGCGAAGAATTTATGTCCGTCATGTCCACCGGGCTTTCAGATGATCCGGGATTCAGATGTCCATTGAGAACTTTGTTGACTTCCTGGCGTTGTTTTCCCCAGGAATGATGCTGCTGGAATTTTCTACTGAAAGAATGAGAAAGATTGCTAGTTAGAACATGTAGTTTTTCGTGGAGGGTGAAACGGTAGACAAGGTAATGACGGATTGTGGTTGCTTGTGTGATTCGTAGTGCATAATTTTAGCAGATGCAGCTGCTGCAATTTTGAATTCTTAAAATTGCAAACAAATAATTCAATCTTTAAAGATTATTTAAAGAATCCTCATCTGTATAAGGTTGAACTGACCTCAGTATAGAATTTTTGTTTTTCAATAACTTTATCATGATATTTATAGCTTCTAGTGGAATTGAGAAGTGCTGATAACACTGTCCAACAGTAAAAATGTTTCCATATAACTGATGGGTGTATCTTATAGAGTTTTTTGCGCTGATTCCGAATCTGGCCTTAATTTTTCTCCTACACGCACAGTTTTTGAAAAACATGACTTTGAAAAATGTTTTTTTTTCAAAGTCATGTTTTTCAAAAACTGTGCGTGTAGGAGAAAAATTAAGGCCAGATTCGGAATCAGCGCAAAAAACTCTATAAGATACACCCAACAGTTATATGGAAACATAAAAAAAGTTTAAATTTGTTGGACAGTGTTATGTAAAGAATTAATATGTTCGCATAATTATGCAAGAAATTCTCAAGAGAGGTAACTTTCTTCGATCAAACGGTGTAATATATAGAAGCTGTGATCAAGGTTTTACAAACATTTGTATCCACACAATGGCGCTATCTATAGCACGGAATGCGTACGTCCATACACATAGTGTATCCTATTTTAGTGCACGTGTCTGAGTATTTTTGTATGCTTTGAAAATATACAAGGATTCCTATAATGCCACCTGCGTGATTTTCAAGAAAAATGGAAGACCAGCGACTAATCCAAATAGATAACAATCGTGCTCAAACAAATATGATACATCGGGGTTGCTTGAACTTTCAACACCTATAGTGGCACAGACTTATTTGTAACAACTTTCAATGCAATAACGAAAATCAGTGTACAGAAATTTTTAATGTCATGACAAACCCTAGTGTACCATTATGGAATTACTTGCTTGCACATGTGCGATTAAATTAAAAATGAATAACACAAATTCGATCGAATACTTTGGGTTAAATTGTGTTCCATAATGACTGACCTTTAATGACCTCGAACGACCTTTAATCACGCGTCATTGTACGCGTCTCGAAGCACGCCATTAGAGAGTGATTAAAACAGAACAATTTTTTGTACGCGTTTCATATGTTCACGTACGAAAAACTCTAGACAGCAGATCATGTCCCACTTAGCATAAAGTAAGTTTGGTCTGATGCACTTTTTCTATCACCGACAGCAGCCCAGTTATTCAAGTGGCCTGTTTTAAGTGCCTCACCCTGTATAACCGTAGCTTCGAGCAACGTATTCTGGAGCTAACGATATATTTTAAGACATTAATCGATGCAGCTCGTCATTCCCTATAAAAAAGTATTAAGCTATCTATGCCAAGAAGTAATTAATCTAGAAGATATTTTAATTCCGATATCGATTGACTCGCTGCATTCAGCCTGAAGGACGTACTTTTGCATATCAACTTTAAAAAGGTGAACGTTGCACTGCTGCAACTGCATTGCAATATTTATATTAAAAATGACACCCAAACATCTAACTTTCCCGCATACGTTGCTTTTACTTTCTACGGATAATTGCATCGAAATTCATCGTGAAGAAAAACCCAAATGAAATTTAGGTAAAAATTTCCATCAAGAAAGTACTTATTCTTTGCCGTGTGTGTAATTTTGATGTAATAGGTTTCGTTTTTTCCACTAATTAGTGATATTATTAGAGTAAAAATAAGCCCACGAGTCTGAATTACCGACACTGTGCGAAAGGATCTATTGCAATAGCGTACTCTACCAAATGCAACGGTAAATTGACGAACTACACAGAACTGCATCGAAGAAAGTGCATATCCAAGCATTTGTCGTCATTTTTAGAATTAGAAAGTTGCCATTTTTAATTGGTGCCAATCCAGAAAAAATCAAGGCTTCGTCAACTTTTTAAACTAGAGTATTCTGTGAGATCTCTTTTTCATTCTAATAAAAAATTAGTGTTGACTTTCAATATTTGCCTCGTGAGATGCAGAAAATATTTTACGATGTTTCTCGATTTCCCTTATGTAAAAGTGAAACCACAAACTCTATCAAAGTATAGACTCAAGTGGCAGGAATCTGTGAGCTAATGGAAAGAATTGCATAAACAATGCAACATTACAATGATGGGATGGGATGAAATGTACAAATCTACAAATCTCTCTGGGAAGCAATAATGAACACAGTTGCATAATTTTATTGGACGAAAACAGAGAAAACTCCGAGTGCACAAACAAACCAGTAAAACTATACAGAGCAATTAAAACGGAACATTAAAAGAATGTAAAACAATAAATCAGAATAATATATATAAACTACAATTATTATATTCAGTTTGAATCGCAATACCAAGACACTGCTAAAAGCATGTGGAATAAATAGTCAAAGTATTACAGTGTTCATCAAAAGCACCGTATTAAACAAATGATAAAAACATGGACGTGACAAGCGAAAAATAAAATGAAATATGCAAAGGAACTTTTAACTTGTCGAGTCACCGGAACGCGTGTATAATACAGTGTACAGAAAAGAATGGAAAAAATGCGAATAATGTAAATTTGCGAGCGAGATCAACGTTCAGAAAATTAATTTTACCATTTTTAAACAAACTAGCTATAAAAATAATTTTTACACCAAATCAAAGATTATTGCTACTCGTATTGATTCAGCGTGACGGTCAACGTGTTAATAAAATGAAGCGTCGAGTGACAGGACCGCAAGTCAATTTATATAGAGATGACTATGATATATTAAATCAACTTGGGTAGCTAAAGAAGATAGCCTGAATGCATCAGCAACCATCGTGACTGTCCACCCCACTTTGAGCACCCAAACACGATCAGTCTGGTGAGGTTGACAGCTATTACGACTGTTGATGATGTACCATCTTGCAAAAGCAAGTTACACCTCACAGCGATACGAAAAGACCACCCCGTAGATTAAACACGATCTAAATAAGACATCTGTAATCTTCCACATTATTAATTACACGTTTCGCGTTTTTCTATGAATTTGTGTTTCATAATAGACAAAACATTTTCTAACATATTTTTATCAGTCAAATGATACTATTTTCTGTCATGCATCCTGTGCAGATGTAACTACAATTATTTGCTTCTTGTTTGATGAAATCGGTGTAAGATCATATTAGCAATATAAATGTACTTTCAATCCATGCTACCAATTTGTACAAGTATGTTTATTTTAGCAGACATAAAGGTATACTTTGTGGAAGAGACGGTATGTCTTCTGAACCTCCGATTGCCACTAACATGAGACGTCTCAAGGATTCTCCGATTTTGCGACATCAACCGTTTGGAAGACGTGCTTAGCATGCTCGAGGGATATCATCTGACATCTCGAACGTCCGGAACACATATCCTACTCCACAGAATTAAAGGATCACTAAATTTTGACCGACAAATGGATGATCTTTGAACTGCTGTAACTTTGTAAGTGATAATCGTATGACAGTCTACTTGAAGAGTGATAATCGTATGACAGTCTAAGAAGAATCCTTTAGATTAGAGAATATCATCACAATACTAATCATAACTGTTGCTACAAAATAGAGTTAAAACTTGTGACTTCAAACAATTCTAAAAGGTTTAAAAAATTTTTTTTCGAGATTCGTTTAAAAATTGTCTAGTAATGACAAGTCTCCCCTTTATAACGATCTCAAATGGACTATCATATCATAGTTTTTTCAAATGTTGCAGCGTTTCAAAGAATGACAATTTTTCGGTCGTATCAATTTAGTGACCTTTTAATTTCGTGGAGTACCATAGTGTAAAGAACACGTCCTTGTTGTCTGAGTTGAACACGTGCAGCCAGTGACCTACATCACCTCACACTAACAGCAACACTGTCATTTGAAATAACGCGTATAGTCTAATTTGATCTTCTCACAATAACTACTCACGAGTATGAAATATTTAAAAAAATGAATCAGATCACTGCGCATGATACATTCAAAGTATGCTCAATTCTAATGACGGTGCAATTAACCTTGTGCATTTTACGGCACAAAAGTAAACTAATTGTAAGATAGGAGATTACGATTTATAAATATTGCCGGAAATTTAAACTTCAAAGATAAATGCCGATTTTCCGTACAAAACTTTCAGCTCTCACGGTTTTAATAACTATTACTATAGAACGTAAATCCACAAAGCAAACAGATTCAGAGTATTGAAAATCCGTTTAAGCCCATTAACGGCAAGGAAACTCGACGCACCATTAGATCCACCTCTCCGCACGCTATTCCATCGTCCATCGAATGCGTTCGGAAACAAGAATAAGAGCTAAAGAACCTCAATAACCAATAAACGCATGGAAATAACCGAATCAATAGCTAAAACATACTGTTTTTAGACTAGCCGCAACGGAAAAGAGAAAGAAAAAACGAGAAAGGAAACAGGTTGAAGGATGTAACGCATTACGAAGGTGACAGAAGATGTATATTTTAAGAGGATATAATGTATAACATAACACTGCTACATAATATATTCGACATCGATATCGGTGTGCCCGGTATAAATAGTATTACTACACAATCATCGATCGGTATACGATGAAAAATTTACGAAAGGAACAGGGGAGGCCTACCGTAGAAAATTGTGAGAAACAGAATATGCTTGGAAGCATGTGGGGAATAATGAGTGTGGTTTTGGGACGACGCTGTCCACCGTTCCATCTGTTTTCATTCGATAGAAAGAGAGCGAGAGAGATAGAGAGGGAGAGAGAGAGAGAAGGAGGTAGAGAGAAAAGAGAGAGAGAGATGGAGGGCTAAAGCTGGGAGAATCACCTGGTGCATCAAGCCGTGAGTTCTGTTGACTTGATGGCTCGCGAATCGCCTAACAAATCGATCCGCACACGATTAACAAACTTCGGCCACGTTTCTCTGTTCCCGGATCCCGGCTGTCGAGGAGCTGGTAGCACCGTGGTCCTCGCTCATCATCTCGGACCAAGGAAAACGGCCGAGGACACCTTTGTTGGCGCGCACATATCCTCGAGCATACACATCCGCTTGTTCCACGACAACGATCCTCCGCGTGTTTTCGCGAAACTGTTCTGCGATTCGCCGCGATCCGTCGCGAATAAACCGTTCTCATCCGCGACCACGATCCGTTCCCGTGGACCAGCCAGGATTTTCGGACGCGATCGACCACGCTCTCTCCCTTTGGTCCTCTCTCTCTCTCTCTCTCTCGCTCTCTCTCGCTCTCTCTCTCTCTCTGTTTTCTATCTTTAGAACGTCTCCCGGGGATCTGGATTGTTCGCGAGGGTGGTACGCACGGCCGTGTTGCCCTCAGCCCAGACAAGCCGAGACTGAGGCACCCGTAACAAGTGCTCAGGACGAGCACGCACATGCGCAACCACGCTCACCCCCTTGTCTTTTCGGGCTTTCCTTCGAACTACCCTACAACCCTCCTCGATACAACCTGCGACCGATTAATCGAGTATTTTGCATTTTCTTTTCGGCATACCAGCACGCCGACCTCGGCGAAATCGTCGGTGAACCCCACGACTATCTACTTTGATTTTATGGAGAAGGTCGTGTTATTCCAGAGGGTGCATTTGCTGAGAATCGGACAATTTTCTTTCAGTGATGTTTTTTTTCTCAAGATGTCATCTGTGCTTTTCTTTTTGGATTCTGCACATTTTACTTTTCCAGGTCATCACCAACGTTGAACTGAATAAGTTGTGGCTAAACGTAACTTTGTTTATGCCGCCAGATCATGCTTATACCCCGAAGCGCTTTGCTTTCAGACAATTCGTTTATCTGAAACTATGTGCACCGCCTACAATTGCCGACTTCGCAGAACTATCGTAACTTTGTGAGAATCTCGAATAATGTAACATCTTTGTTTGTTTAAATCGCTCAACATATAAAATATTTCTGGCTGAAATTGTAAATTCTCATTTGAAGTCCTACCAGATCGTCCATTCTGTATTTTCCTCAAGCTTTTCAGTTTCATTTACTAAGTAAGTTTAGAAGATTCAAGAATATCATTTAGTTTTTTATTTCTTGCAAAAAATTGAGGTTATTGAATGTTTGCCGATTTGCATCTCGCGTGATGTTTGTGTAATATTATACACGTAAGAGTGAGTCGAAAGAAAGAATTTTGAAAGAAGAGTTTGAAAATCCATCGATCAGATAGGAATCGGCTGATGTGTCTGATCATGATCTGCCGATTCTACTTCTTGCATTCACTAAAGTAGTAGTAGTAGTAGTAGTAGTAGTAGCAGTCAATGTGCATTCACTAAAGCACGCGAACACGACGGATCTTTAAATTCGAGTTACCCTTCCGATCCAGGGTGTGGGTGGCGAAGGATATCAGTCAATTGATAATTTCCGACTTCAATCAGAATCAGCTCAGCTCGTAAGTAGAATTTTTTTTAGCAGATATCGAAATTTAAAATTTTTTAGCTGATATTTAAATCTTAATAAACACATTTTTATAATGTGTATATTACAAT
Source organism: Lasioglossum morio (assembly GCA_916610235.2). NCBI lineage: Eukaryota > Metazoa > Arthropoda > Insecta > Hymenoptera > Halictidae > Lasioglossum > Lasioglossum morio. The sequence continues at coordinate 17,651,343 of OU744323.1, read as the reverse complement.
CAAGTCAATCAATCAGTCAATTTTTAATTGTTCCTGTTTAATCAGTCGTGTTTAATTTTATCTTGATGATGGGTCATTCATCACGACCGACTCTGGGGAAACAACCATTTTTATCACTTTCTGTACATTTCAGCTATCGAGGCACCGATCGTGGTATCTGAAATTCTAAGTGATCAGTTTGACCTCGTTCGATTACAGAGTACCTACCGGGACAGTTTTAAGGGATAGTATAGTTGAAACGTCAGCCCTGGCTTTCTTGAAAATAACCCAGCAGAACATTAGTATTTGGCGTGCGTAATTGTCTAATAACAAACTATGTCTATTTCCGGTACACATTGATGATGATACTGTGTGTGTACTATCGACGTCATTGGTCGGAACTGCTCAGTATAAATAAATAGTCTGGGAAGTAGAAATTATGAGACACTTCAGTTAAAGCATCTTAAATTATACCAGTATTTTTAAACCGGGCTCAGACATATTTTGTGTCAAATAAAATAAAAAATAATTAATTACTTTAACTAATTCTTTATTTTAGTTTTAGGACATAATATAAAAGAGCTCATTTTCATGTGTAAATAAACTGAAGCATAGTTATTCCGAAACAACATCTAGCTGAATAAAAGAACACACGTGTTTCTCGTATCTTTGTTTCTCAAATATAGTATTGTATGGGAGTTAAAACGTTTTCTTTTCAACGTAGCTGCCAAACATAATTTTGTTGTACTGTTTAGGCACATTACAGACGAAATTATTGCTTCACGAATTCTTTAAAGTGGTTTAGTTTAGTACATTTAGTGTTTTCCATTTCTAGTTTCAAAGGTTGTTCTCACCCTTCTTGAAGTAGCAATCTAAAAGCGCATCGAAATTGTGTGTCAATGGCCTGACTTTGTTTATAAATAACGATCCTTGAGAGAGTCGAGCTTTTATCTGTTGTGTGCAGAAAATTGTGGATTTCCACCCTCTTTTATATACAGGGGTGCCCACCACCGCTCGGTTGCGCAGAAAATTGCGCAATGCATAGTGATCGATGGGTTCAGCGTGTCTGTAATTATATTCTCCGATTATTATTGGTGCTGTGCAGAAATACGAAAATTTCTTTTTCGAGGGATGTTGTTAAACATTGGCTCAATTATATTCCATATGGTTTATCATGTAGTATTGACGGTATAATTACTCGTGATCCCGCTAGAGTGCAGGATGGTAGATTGAGATATCAAGATAAGAATATGGGTGGAACACGACCTTCCATAATTATTATTAATTACACAGTCCAATCAAAATAAGTGATTCATTATTGGATTATTTGATGCTCACAATTAGCAGGATATAATTTGAATAATGGGGTACAAATGAAATTTGCAGAGATGAAAGGGGTTAGAGTCGGTAAAATAGGCTAGGTAGAACGTTCAGCGGGAAAAGAAAAAGATTTAAACGTTTGGATTGTGGAGAAAGAACAATTTCGAAGAAAAATTTCATCAGAGAATTTTAAAATATAGGATTGAAAGGACGGAAACGTTTGACCAATATGCACAATGATACTTCTTATAAATTAAACTCTTTCTATAAATGAAACGTGACGTTGACGTTTTGTTTTACCTCATAGAGAAATGTTATTGCAAGGTATAGGAAAGGTAACAACGCAGCCACGACCCTAAATACTGTAGTGTGACAAGAATATTGGTTATGCGACTCTATATGCGACCGGTGACCCCTTTCCATTAGAATGAGCATCAATAGAGACGTTTCAAGCCTTTTATTTTTTCTCAATGAAAGAAAATCCTTCTGAATCTAATCTCTATAAATTAATTTATCAAAATCTACATTTATGACAAGACACAAAACAATTAGGGGATGTTTTACTGTCATAGAAAGACAATTTCAATTTTTTTTTTTAGATGTATCCAACTGAATTAAGAATTTTATAAGTAAAGTTATTACAAGTTCATTATCATTTTTATCCTTTATACGGGCAACACCTTTTAACTTTATGCACAATTTAACAGCGTACTTTGTATGACTAATAGTGTCTACGCTCATAATAGGCTCTGTGGTAGACTAATAGAGATCTAGGGTGCAAATTGTCCTTACAGCGGGTGGATTAGCTTCGCAAGAACATTAGTCACAGAGGGTTGTCCTAAATTCTTGTTGACACTGCTGCCGGAGCTGTAGTTTTGCAAGAACCTTGCCCAACATTGTTTCGTTTCAACAAATAATAAAATAGGCGATAAATATATAAACTTGGTTGAATAATTAGAATTCTACTTTCTAAACGCAGATCGTTTCACATTCTGTAGTAATTCTTTGTGTCTTAAATGACATGCATTCGCATAACACAGCTTTTTCGGGACCCGACTACCGTGCTATATGTAGAAGGATACCTGTACGAGGATACAGAAGAGACTGAAACTGCTTCGAGTCGAGAGGAGAAGGTTAGACCAGCCTAATTACTGTTTTAGCTAGTCTGGCAGGTAGCTACGAGCACACCGTAGCCCTTCCCCATGAACGAGTCTCCTTCCTTCAAGTAGCCCAGGCCTAATAAAGTCGTGAAGCAGCTCGAAAGCGCGTCTGGAAAGGTTGCTTGCAACTATCAGCCAATCAATTTTCTTAATCTAATTAGTTTCCCTTTTTCCCTCCTCGTATCTTCTTCTTTTTAGTCGATCTCCCCCTCTGCAGTCTGTTCTCCAACTCCATGCACAAGTTCTTAATAAGATTCACAAGAATAGTTAACGAACTTTACAGTAATGCTGTTTAAAGTAATAGACAATATTTTATTCTTATCGGGTGCACACAATCTTCGAAATCGAAATTAAATTGTTCGAGTGGTTAATTATCTCCCTTAGCGCAAAATACTACGTATCCCTTTTTCAGTGTTCGCCACCGCCGTGGATCGTGATTTCCTCCAGACGTTTTTCGTTTCATTTCTCAATGCAAGGTGGTTTTTAGCTGCTCCACGATCGCTTTGTGTGTGCCGTGTACATAATTCGATGGTGCAGAACACGGCTCCTCCTTCTTCCTTTCTTCTGCTTAATTTCGAACGCGAAAACGATGGCGCGTTTCCGACGCCTTCTGCTGCGAATATTCTAATACAATGTCCGAATCACGAAGCGATCTTACGGATACATCTTTACATCCTACACCTTGACAAGAAGAAATTAGAAAAACATTTGTCTTTTCGCAAACAACGACGTGAGAAAATTAAATACTGATTAGAGGAAGGATTCAACCATCCTCGAGCATTGACGATATCTTTTTGGCAATCTCTACTGTCGTTTTCATCGTTCAAAGTATTAACACGTTTACTGGCACGGTTGTGCGCATAAAAGTCACATGAATTCAGAGCAACTTTTAATTCAATTGTTCACGTACTTTCTTAATAAATATTGAGCGTTAAACGGTGCCTACATGTTTATTTCTATTGTCTTTCGTAATGTATTAACACTTTACTTTTATTTTTAAATTTTCAATAATTCTGCTGTATAAAAAAAAAAGCATAGAAATTTTCTTTGACATTGCAATCTTAAATGAAACTATTAGACGACGTTATTGAGGGTGACTTAGTTAGTTCATACTAAATGCTAAATGAAAATTTAGCCATGTACCATACATTTTTCAAAAATATGCAATAATCACCGGTCGGTAATGTGTTAATATTTATTTTAATATAAACAAGTGTGGAATTTTGTACACAATTTGTACAAGTTGTGAGAGTTTGCAAGCAGATTTTAAATGGCAATTTCTGCGTCAGACGAGTTCCAATCACCAAATTTGAATCCACGTCTTCCAAGACACGTGAGTTGACGTGAGTCTGAAGGAGCTCGATCGAAATTATCGAAGCGAGAGCCTTACGACCACCATAATTTTTTGCTACTCCTTAATTGGTCCAGACTGAAGCTGTGGAACGATATTCAGTCGAGACCCGTTCCTTCGATTCAGTGATTATCGAATACATGATGACTTTGCTCACCACTTGTGTTCTACACTGTTCCTCTTTTATACCATCTACAAATCCACGGCGAATTTCGAACAAAATTTAGATTATTTTTATCGTTTTCTGCTGTCCCTGTACGAGAAAAAGAAAGAAACACCCGGCTATATTTAATAGAAAAGAACAAACAAGAACGCAGTAAGTTTTGAAAAAGGATTCCGCTGTTTAATTGAATAGTTCTGAGAATATATGTGTTACTGCGGATTATCGAATACTTTATACAATAAAATTTCTACATAACGATATTGTTTGTCATTATATCTTATAATTATACTGGGTGCTTCTTTCTTTAGCGCAGTAGTGTACTTCAAGAATTGTACATCGATCGAATTCACGTAACTTTTGCTGCACGTTTTCTTGCAACGCGACCAAAACGTCTCCGTTCCGTGAACTGACGTCAATATGCGACATCGATGTTCCCAGAATTGATATTGTTTCAACCTTCTTCGAATATCCGTCAGTTGACTTTGGAATGTTGAATATTTCAGACGTTACTCGAACGGACAAACTTCGTGGTATGTTCATTAGTAGACTCCGGCTTTGACGGATCTATAACGTTTACGATTTACTAGAATGAACTAAAAGAACACACTCATTTTCGTTTAATATCTGTGTCTCACAATGAGCTTAGAAAATTATTATTTGGTATAAGTCCAGTTACTTTGGTCACTCTACGTTTAATAAACACATCGTGAATGGTTGAAACATATCTGCGGCACGATCTTACGGAACGACCTAATAATTTGTTCTTCTTTGGAAACAGTGTACGCACGAGACTCGGCTGGAAACACGGCAGGAAATGGCAGTCCAAAGACCTAATTATCGGGCAAGACGCAGAGATTAGTCTCTTTTCCCTGGACCCCATCGGAACGCTCGTATTTAGCAGTAAGACTGTGGGTTACAGGAGTAACCTAGACATATAATTAGAGCGGAGCATCTCGTGAGAAAATGCTCGACCAGATAATAGCCTCGGGCCACGGAACCTAAAAGACTCTCTGTCGATTTCGGATCTGCAGTTGTATTTACAGGCGAAACTATCCGATCACCGAACGATCAACAAACCTGCGAACGTTCTGAAAACATCAACGCGTATAAAATGGCACTGGTTCAAGCTGAAACAAAATAACATCGATATTATCTTAGTCGATTGATCTGTTTTCTACGGATTTCCTCGCTTCCGTTAAAATGTTCGAATTTCAACAAACGCTGCGAACTGATCGTCTATAATCTCGATCGAACATTTTCACGGCGGCTCTTCTTTCAGGTTTCAGTTAGATGTGCCATCTGTGTGTTACAGAAACGCCGGCTTGACTGCTCGACTGGAAGTAAGCATGCTTTTACCTTGCAAACCAACGTTCCCCTCGAACGAAGACGAAAAGAAAATTTCGTTGCAACCCTCCCTTTGAGAGTTTCGCCGTTTATGCGAAGGGAAAAAACGAACGTAACTAGGTTGGCCGTGTCCGAAGCATGTCTCTACCTACTTACAAATTTTCGGAATAGTTTAGCGAAGTCGCTTCGTCCTCGAGACAAACTTTTACATCTGCGACGTGTACTAGCCCGCGAAAGCGTGAATGTACGTTCAACATGAACATCATCTCTATTACAAATGAAACGTTTTCACATTTTATTTGTACTTGGTTGTAGCCAGTGAAAATATAAATAAAATGGGAATTTCAAATTGTAATCATATAAATGATTGAAATCGAGCATATTAAATGGAGGGCATAGGTACAATAAGGGTGTGAAGTTTTCTCAAGCCAGTCTTGTGTACATCAATTCATTAAAACTGCAGATTATGGGGTTTTATTCAAAATATTTTAAACAGAGACTGGTTTACTAACATTTACATAATACCACCTTCAATCCGCAGAACGTTGTTTTCCCGTAATTAGCATTTTTGCACTCGCGCCCATCTTGTACACAACACACTCAATTCTGTTAAAGGTCGATAGCTTCTCTGTGGCCTTGAGAATGAATTTCCTACACGATTTTCCCCTGTTTCCAATAATAACAAGTTTGCCTGTCTGAGAATCCTGTTTCAGACACGCTTATATAGTTTTTATCTCTCGTTTCATATTGTTTCCATAAAACTACATACACTGCGTGATCAGGTTTCAAGAACCTACTTAAGTCTAAAGCGGTTTCGATTTGATAAAGTGAAATATAAAAGATTCTCCGCTTGTTCTGGGAACGTAGAGGTCGTCAACGTCGATGACTTTTTCTGTGTCGGTGATACAGATCCCTGACAATACGGATATAAATCACAATTGTTTTCAACGATGCAGGTTTTATGCACTTATAGTAACAATGTGTGGGTGAAGAAATTGGTGCAGATCTGAATGAAGTAGAAAATGACAAATTGAGAATATATCTAACAAGCTACCATGAAATCGTACGAAGTGTCTGTCTTTGGACAATCGATTCTACTGATCAAAGGAGTTGATCGTAGAAATGATTAAATTGGACACAATTACATATTCTTACAATCTTATTACAATACAAATCGTGTAAAATTGAGATAGATTTGATCTTCTCGTTTTCATAAAACATCGCATACCAATCAGTCCTGGTGCCCAGTAAGTTTATCGTCAAGCAACTAAAGTATTAAATGCCGCAATAGCGATAATCTCAGCAGACAGTTCTCCTAGAAAACAACGATCAACAACCCTAGAAATCAACGATCATTTCTCGGACCACATTACGGTTGACTTTTCTTTTATTGGTTCAAGCGGCTATGTCACAATATGGTTTTTCAAAAAGTATACATATATTATTTTTTAGACGCAAAAAATGTCTCTTTGAGAAAGATCCACACAGGGATCGAAACGTCGAGAAACATGTTTAAATAATTACACACTTGTTCTCTATAAATGATCGAACCTCGCGCCGAAATCATCAATTTCATAATATATTTTTTTTTATTATTATTATTTATTATATACGGACTGAAGCCCTTTTACATAAGTGTTTACAATATCAAAGAAACGAAAAAAGACAGAGAATATTTAAAAAATATTGAAAATTCGATCGAAAAGAATTTCACCTTTCTTACGGTCGACTGTTGAATGAACGAAGGCCGATTACTTTCGATTCGAAGGGGACGTTATCCGCGGCAGAGATCGTTGCTGGATCACGATCGATCGATAAAACAGATTTCTGAGGTGAACACCGTGCATATGAAGATCGTCGAACCCTGCAGAGGCGCCTCGACCTTCGCAACCGGCTGGAGAGGATCAAGAATCCTCTTGTTCTCCATAAACCTTGCTCGTGGCTGAAGTGGGGCGAGCCAGGCAAACCGAAGAGAGAGGCGACCGTCATTCCCGGTATCCACCTGGCGTCTCACCTGAGGCTTCACGCCAAGTGCTACGTTGCTGCTCGATCGGGCTAGCTCCTACGGGATCGCACGCGTCCGAAACACCCGTCGAAACCACCAATTTCGAGATCTGTGCTCGCTAAACCGCCGGAGAAACCGAAACCGAGCTGTTCGAGATCGACAGGAAAAGTTTGAAGCAACAGGTGAACAACAAAAGCGTCGGCACTGGCTGCGAGGCTGGCACGCGTCGCGAGAGGATCGGTTTCCCAGAAATCATCGATCACGAGGGCCCTATTCGCGAGATCTCGATCGCTCGAACATGAATTAGCTTCTGGCTTTCCAACACTTCCGACTGCAGCTCCGATCTTGTTGTGGACCGCGTGAACGTTAACCGATTTTTAACGATACCGGTCGTGTTGATTTTTAGAAACACGTTTTGAAAGTTTCGGATAACTTCTCGGAGTGTTTTCAAGGCATCGTAGTGTCTGACAGTGGTTCGTGTGGACACTGGGAAACCGTGGGAGTTTAAAGGTCCTCGAACGGGAGTTTGCGAGGAGGAGCAGCGTGAAAGCGAAGTCGGCGATTAATTACTGTCCAGGATAATTAAAAGCAAGCAGGAGCAGTGAGTAATAGCTCGGGAAGATAAGTAGTTTTTGTTTGAGGTACACGAAACTGGGAAGCACGAGTGTCAATACGCGCTGGCGAGACGTGTCTGTCAACCGAGAGACGGTGGAAAGGTTTTTACGACTCAATTAGGGGGTCCTAAAAACGAAGTTAAGCGCCGCTGACAGGAGAGAGTCGCGTCGAAATTGAGCAGCGTCGGCGACCGGCTAGGTGATCCGCCGGTGGAAACGTGTGAGAAAAGTGCGAGGACCTATTCAATTTTCGTGTGGAACGAGCATAAACGACTGTCCGAGAGGAATGCACGCTCGCGAGTGGCGGGAAGTGTGGCAATAAAAGGTGCTGCCTCTCGTTAGGGCGCGGGAAACGGCGTGCTCCGTGTGTGTGCGCGCGTGTGTGGCTCAAGAATTTTCGTCTTTCGAGCAGAGAGTTTCGCGTGCTGCTGCTGCCTCGAGGGGAGCTCGAAACTCCACCTGCTGCTGGAAAAGATCTTCTGCTACGCGATTCCCGCGCGGCCACCGTGGAATACTCAAGAGGTAAGACGTGTACTTCCAGGAACGATACGTTTCCCATTCAGGAACTATCGTAGACAATATTTCAACTCGTAACGCGTCGAGGAAACGGCGAAACTGGTACGTTCGCCGATGAATTCTCACCTGGGAGATATCAAACAATTTTGTTACTGCACGAGACACGTTACGTATCGCATTAGGCGGCTCCATTTAAATCCCAACTGGTTAACCATTCTTTCGAATATTTCCTTTCTAATAGAGACTAATAACGCCAACGAATTTTCAATAATTTCTTTATTCCTTCATACACTTGTATTATGCTGTTAGGAATATCATTGAACAATTCCCCACAACTCCAAACCACTAACAATTTCTTAGAATTTTTCTTGAATTTATAGAACTTGATTTGACTACTGTTCATTTGTTATGATAATATGAGCACTTTATTTGTAGCTACATATTTCGGTGATAGAATTTCCCTGAAGCCCGTTAGAACCGGCCCAGCTATTTTTGGCTATCGAAGGGTACGTCGTTACTCGCATTAGCGGCCGTAATTAATTAGGAAACCGTTCGGAAGCGCGGGTGCTTGAATAATACTGTTAACGTCGTTAAACATCGTGTAATTACACGCGACATTTTCGTTAGGGCACCGGCGCCAGAATCGCAGACGGGCGATTCCGAAAGTAGAGTTTACACTCCGTCGAGTGTTAAATTACTTTTGTCCCGATATTCCGTGTAAATTGCGTAACATTATTCCGTCGTCCTACCTGTCAGCTCTGTCACGTGATGTTTCGTTCGGTCTAACATGGCCAACAATTAATTGCGAAATTGTTACGTTGTCACAGTCTTGGCCGAACGATCCCGTTCCGTTAAGAATACTTGAATCCGCTAAGGTTACTTGAATATGTTCAAGCACCATACTATTGTGTAAAGCGTACGGTATTAGTGGTCGCTCTATTTGACAAGATAAAACTAGAAGGAAACGAGGACTAAAATAATTTGCAATTATTTTTGATAAATTAATGAAAGAAATTTTTCAATGATTTCGCTATGTTACAAAGAATCTCAACAATTCCAAACGCAGATTTCATTAGACGATATTCGAGAGAATTTTCTTGTTAACGATTGTAACTATTATAGCTCTCGAGGAATCGATTAATAAACCAAAGAATTAGTAACTTATTGATTGTTGAGCTGCTATGTTGTTACATATTAAAGGCTTTGCAGCCACCTTGGATAAAATCGCTTTCGTACACTGGGGGTTTCCCACAAACTGCGCCAGCGTTCTCTGCAGCTGCAAAGAAGAAAAAAAAAATGTATAAAGGTTGGCTATAAATGCGCTGTTGCAAAGTTATAAGTAGACTGCAAGACTTATGCGCGAGCTGCTATTTAAAAATTCTTCGTCAATTATTCACTAATTATTCATTAATCCCTTTCTCTGAACAAAATTGCTTCACGAGGAACAAGAGTCATGAATTATTTATCTGATCCTGAAGGAATCCTATAACTCTACAATCGTACAATACAATTAAAAAGTCGTTCTCATGTCAAATGAATATTCGAGCGAAGACGAGACACATATATATATGTTGTTTCTAGGATTTTATGCATGATTTCGCACGGCCTTCGCGATCCTTCCGATTCACCGATTAACATCCACTGTATCTGGTGAAAATGTTACAACCGGTGAATGCAAATCGGCGGAATTGTTTCGCACGGAATTAGAAGACGTCGGGGCACAAACGTAGAAACCTGGAACGCTATTTCCCCTCATCGACCGATTTCACACGGTGCAACACGTAATACGATTTCCATAAATTTTCCCTTGCTTAATTAAGAAACTAACGGATCGTCAAACTAATCCCCGTTGGCGGCATCATATTGACCTCGTAACTAACAATTCAACAAGCTACTGTTCCAACGGAAGAAAAACATATTGGTGCGTCTGTGGGGAGCGGTTTTTCTACTTTTAACCGTTCCACTTTCTTTCATTTTCTTTTACAAGAAGCTGTTATCGTTCAACCAGTCCACCGAAGTATTGGGCAATAATATTATACATTATTAATTCGCAAAAGTTCATTGAGTTTACCGGAACTGTCCATCAAACTCCAACAACTAGACTTTCGGTCTCCTGACATTCGACCTCGAAAAATATTTGATACAAGTTTTACAAGATTTTGATATTCTTCAGGGTTTAATGCACCTCGAATAGACCAAAATAAATTTGTAATTTAAATATATTGTAAGCTCAACACGTCTTTATTCGTTCTTTGCTGATTTGGAACTGTCAGCAACATTTATTTAAAACAAAACCAAAGCATCACGCAATCTTGTTAACAAAACAATCTTGTTAACAAACACAAATATTCAACATTCTTACAATATTAAAAAATAGTTTGGAAGCTCACTTACAAGACTGCGCTGGTAAGTGATTTTTCTGTAAGAATAATTTCAGAGATCGCCACAGCTAATCATCCTACAAATTTTTTCCCACCTGTCGTCATTCCCCCGGTGTTCTCCAAGCAGCAGAAGCCTGTCAGTGATTGGTTCCCGATTGCAGTCTCAGCGGGAGAAGGCGATTTCGTTATTAGTTGATTCGAAATTGAACCAACCCCCCAGTGGCGAGAGGTAGCTAACTTATCCTTGACAGGTCACCTAAGTAGGTGCGAGCGGATCTTTCATACAAGGAGGAAGGCTGCAGTGTGCGTAGACCCATTGTGCATCGTGCAGATTGCATTTATCGTCGGGATGTTCGACAGTAATGATTTCTTCGAAGTTCCTGCCGGGGAACGGGACTTTTAATTAAATGTGTCGGCGCCGTCTGTTGCTAAAAAGGCATAATTTCCAAGCAACTAGAAACCATTTAGCAATTTTCATCTTTCTGAAATAAATCCAAGAGTGTCGTCTTCTATCCTAATATGCTTGGCGTTTAAGCAATTCACTTACGAAAATAAAGAAATGCTACTTAAATGTGTTGAACATCTTTTTACGTCAAACGGCAGAACACATTTTTCTGAATGAAATTAAACATTTCCGCTCGTTGTCTCTGAGGTACGTAAACTGGCACAAAATACGTGTTAATTACGTTTAATCATACTTCGATTTTGATATTCTCAAAAATGTCGATATTTTCTCGAAATTTTCAAATTTTTATATTTTTATTTCCTCGCTAGTGTGGGCGTTTTCGATTTCGAAAAAACACCGTTTTTTTCAGGTTCATTTATATCAGTGATGATCGATTCATAGATATGTGATGCAGCCCCTGGCTCGTTTCTTCGATGAAATAATCGGCACAGCCAAAGAAATATAAAGAAGTGTAGCAGTTTCCTTATTGCAACGAGCATTGCAATCGACAACCGATGTACCTTGAAACGTAGTTCCAATAATGGTGCAAATGCTCGGCAAGAGAAGCGTGTTCGCGATTAGGGGCATTTACCTCGATTCTGTCGAGCCGCGGGATCCTTCGGAGTGCGTTTAAAATAGACTAATGCGCGGAAGAGGCGGAATTGATGTCTTTTTTTATGGGAATCTAGCGGGACAGCGAGTACGCTGTTTCACCGTGCACTTGGGTTTGCTTTATCTGGTAACTCGATAGATATCTAGTGGAAGGTGCTGTACAGTTAGCCCGAACGCACGATATATGGGAAGACGGCGGCAAAACAGCAGATGTTCGTACCGTTGATAATGCGCATACGTTTCAAGTCCTCGATTCTCCTCAGGAAATCGCTCTCTCTCTCGAGAGTCGAGGCTCGAGACGCGAGGCAAGGCGAGGCTAGGCGAGGCGAGACGAGGCGACGGATTCCCTGAGGCGATCTTTCGGAGAACCGCGAGAATCAGATCGATCGAGGAACTACCGAACAAGATGCGAGCACGGGATAAGAACAACCGGATCGTTTATTGTGCCGCAGAAATAGTGATTTTCGCGATCCAAGTCCCGGAAAATGGATCTTCACGGTACAGGAGGCTGGCGGAACGAGAAAAATCCCCCGGCCGAGAGAAATAGGAACTTGTAAAACTGGTACAGCGACGCGTTGCTGCTCCTTTTTCCGCCAGGACGATAATGTTAGGCTAGTCGTGAACCTCTGTTTCTTCGTTCGCTGGACATTAGCCTGTATATCCGACCGCTTTCGTTTAATTTCACCTGCTGCAATCGCTCGGTGTAATTCTATCGAACGACGCAAAATAAAGCGCATTCCAGGCTGGTTTTAATACTAATACTGTCGTAAGAGTCAGCTAATTTGTTTACTTCGAGATAGCGGTTTCAGGGATACGCGCTTAGAGTTGACGCTCGATTAATTTCTCGGTCTTCGAGAGATAAGTGCTCCGTTTGGAATACTATCATACTTTCGCTGAATCACAGTAGACTTTAGTATTTTCTCGTTGTTTATTGTGGGACAATGATTCAGATTCTCAAAGCACTAAACGAATATATATTTACAGTAGTTTTATCTCTTTATGAAAAACACAGACGCACTCCAATATTTGTTTAGTAACATTATTTTAAGGATTACTAACTTGTTCTCCGTAGAAGAACATAAATATTGTATTTGCTACAGTATGATGGTTCTGATAAAACCAAACTGCTCTGCAGTCTTTCAGCAACACCCTTATACGGTTAACAAAGTTGTCCAATTTAAATACGGTCTACAAATAAGAACTCTAAATTGCAACCTTTCAGCTACTACTGGCAAGGAATTGATTCCTTGCATCTCCTCGCATAACTTGCTCCTCTCTCTCTCTCTCTCTGTTTTGCTTAAGAGTAACAAGTTATTATCTACTTTGAGACAGTAGCCAGGAAAAATGCAGTTGCCGGGAGGACTAATTCATTGGGTCTCGAGGCGTAAAATGAAAATTGAATCGTCGCCGCGGTAATCCAGAAACGGCGAATGAGGGATGGGGGAGGAGGAATATTCAAATTCAGCTCGCGTGGAGCCGCAAGGGGCGGCAGAAATTACGCGAAATCGAGACGATAAAATCCTCGGGGATAAAAATTGGCGCTCGGCAATTTCTCCGGCAAGGGGACGTAATTTTATGCCTTGGACGATTTCCATTCTCACGGTGGCTGGAGGGACGAGTGGTATACGAAGGCACGCTGGTCGTCGTCGTCGTCGTCTCGATAGAGCAGAATGAAAACCCTCGGTAAAACTAGTTGCCACGCAAAAACTAGACGCTATTCAAAGGCCGTTTGTACGAAGGTGGATGGTGGTGCGTTCGGAGCCTGCGGACCCGGTGGCTTTGTGTTGGTGAAATAGGAGCAAAATAAAAAACAAGTGCGAGGAAGCGCTTCCTGCTAAAGGGAACACCGGAGGAAAAAACGAAAGAATCAAAAGAGACGAAGGGAACGAAATGATTTCGTTAGCGGAATATGTCGCAACTTAGCCGCGGCAGTCTCGTGTAGACGGATCAAAAAAAATCTTGTTTCTTTCTATCGTATTTACAAGCTGAACAACTCCATAAAATGAAAAGTGAAGAATAATGTATAGAAACTGGTCCCCACATTATCAAGTGAAAGTTTTCGAATCTGTAACACGAATATATAATATTATATAAATATACAATTAACTTGACAATTTTTATTTTCCGTGAAGATCCTCAGTCGTTTTCTGTTTTTGAGAGGTTGAATGTCTAGCAGACAGTTTGTTAATAAATTAGCGAGATCAAGCGGAGTTGATCAGTTCTAAGTGGTTCGGTCATGGAAGAAACATAATTCGTCGAATTAAAGTTAATTTGAATATAAATAAGGCTCAAGTTGGCGTGTCTGATCATCGATCGCCTTTACTACTTTTTTTTTTTTTTTGCCCGATCCAACGCGAATTTGACTTCGGCAATTTCCTACGTAGGAAATACTTCTGTATTTTTAGCAAGTACGAACAAGATTCGCCGTCAGTTGCACCTGCGATCGTTGCACGCGAGAGAGGTATACTTACGATCCTGCGTGAACATTAAAGATTCGTATTCAGTTGCTTAGGTAATTAACAGCTACAAGCGATGCTACATTCCACATATTCTTGACAAAGAACAAGAAATTTCTCTTCCTTATGACAGCACCGGTGGAAAGCTGCGAATCCTGTAGATCATGGTTTGTTTCTCGAAAGTTTATGGCCTACGGTTGTTCTCTGCGTTCATTACGCTAACACATTCCTGCCAACAAGCTGCTCTTTCAATTCGGAAATAACTTCTGAACACTTTAAACCACGCATTTCATTATTAATAGCAAAAATGTTCTGCGTCAATAATTAAAAACAATTCTATCTCCTGCTAATTATAATGTGTTAAACTCGAGTCAACATATACGCTTACGGTTCAAATTGATACGGCCTTCAGATATCCCCTGCAATGTAACACAGGCAAAGCTAATTTGTTCGGTAAAATGTGTCATTATCGTATTACGGCGAACAGCATTTGCACTAACAATCTGTTTGTATGTTTTCTGGTGTATGGGACACTGAATCGTTTACACGCACACACGCGAGGCGTGTGTGTTCGAGAGGCAGCGAATGAAGATTGACGGTTCGAATGACGCCGGTGATTTTTCGAGTTTTGTTTGTCCCTTTCGATCCTACCTCGTCACGCATATGTGGAAGGTTCGTTAGGTGGTTACTCCCAGCTCACCTGTGACGCCGGCGAATATAGGGAAGCACGCATGGTTGATCCGCGTAAGTGTTCTCCTCGTCCTCAAGTCTAGTCTTTGGTTGTTTTCGACCCACCTACCGAGCTCCTAGAACTCATTTCACCGTGTCTCTTCCTCAACGTATTTTCTCACGGACGTAGTAAACACGTACGTCAACCTCGGTAAACGTCACCCCCTTTTGTCAGAGAACAACGGCCTGGTTTCCTTCGTCGCGAAAGAGGAAGGACACAAGTTGTCCTGATGGAGGCCTTCCAATTCTGACGAACGGTACAAACTCTTTCAACTACAAAAGTTTTCGTTTCGCAATTCAAATGTGTAATATAATAAGCGGTAATTCGTAAAATTTCTTTCTCGAGCACGCTCTCGAAGAATCGTATTGCACGATGGACATCGCAGACGCGGAGGAACGCGACATTGAAGTCGAGGATCTCGATAACGTCGCGCGTATGCTCGATGTTAGGATCGATTCACACCACAAGCACTCACACACGTCCATACGTACACAGACATTGTCGTGAAAGGTCAAGTGTTTTCGAGAAACATATTTTTACGTGACAATCGTCGCGACTGATCGACGATTCTCGCTGCGTACCCACATGTAGTCGCTCGTTACAATGACAAGAGGAAACAAAGCTACGTGGAATTGACCTTTATTTGCTGCTGCGGGATCGACGAATGTTATTTGGCCGCGTTCTCCTCGGTTTTTATTCGGATTGTGGTGATGGCACACGTTGCAAATGAAAATCGGACGCGAACAGAAATGGAAAGGTCACTCGGTTATGATTCGTAAATGCAATTAAAAGTTCGGAGGATTTTAGGACAGTGGGAAACGAAAAGTCAACACAATGCCAGAGTGGGGGACACAGCCGTTTACCTGGCGGTCTCCCAAATAATAATTCCTAAGGACAGGTCAGTCGTTCCGCGAACGTTAACCGGCACGTGTCGGATCTCGTTGGACCACAATGGTGTGGGTGAAACGGTTCTCGCGAAGTCCTGCTTTTTCTTGAACAGTAACGTGTGATCGTGTTCTTTATCTCGTCATTTTCCTCTGGAGGTATTTAACAAAGAGTAGCTTTTTATAACACCTCCTTGAGAATCTTCGGAAAACATCTTTTTGTAAGTTCCTCTTAACACATATCCAGCCTCTCCTCTCTCCATTTTTTTTGTTCTTTCTTCTATCTTATAAAAAAGTACGATTTGATCTTTCGTTAATATTGTATTTTCTGATCTAAGTTCGTATTAGTCATTTGTGGTTGGATATGTGTTAATTGTTTTTGTAATTCTTCAAATAAAATATGACTAGACATTTTTTAGGCTGTATGTGCGACATAATATGGAATAGGGTACTTACTATTTCCTGTTTGACTTTTTAGATACTCAATAGGAATTAGCTAGTCTATAAGAATTTTCTAAACATATTGATCTGCAAATGTTGTTAATGTTATCGATCGTAAGATTGTTAGAACAGATAAAGTATTAATGATTTCGGTGCGACGGTTCGATCAATTAAACACGATAAAGCAATTTTACAAATTAATTTAAACATTCAACGTTTTGATCTTTATGTGGATCATTTTCAAGAAAGAAGAAAAACTGCGTCTGAAATTATAACAGATAGGAACGGTTATGATACAATCAGATTACGACATCTAGTCAAGATTCATTATTATATTACTCACTTGCTTTATGAAAATTTTATTCTGTAGTCTAGCGAGTACTTACATGTCTTCTGACGTCACTATAACTACTATAATATACATATATACATATACAAGTATTGTACTATAATAATTCTACAACTACGTTATTACAATATTACGTCGAATTAATGAAAATGTTAAACGAGGAAATAAATCACTGGTTCGTATCCATTACTTACGATCTCTATAGTTGGTTAATTTTCCGCAAACACGCAACAGGGATGAAATTGACAGGGAATATTCCGGGCCGGAAATTTTCAAACAGATCTCACGGCGCTGTAGAGCCAAGTTTCCCGGTGTAGGGTTAATGAAACCGTGTAGAAGCTAGAGAGGACGGCCGCAACAATCGCCAGCAACTATCGAAGATCTCTCGATCGTCCTGGCAGTGGCAGAGAGCCTACTCGCAGCTTGATATGCGTCCGACGCGCGCCACGGAGCCCGCCTGCGTATGGACGCGGAATAAATTATCCCGAAGTCTGTCCCTCTCCTTTTTCCCCACTATATATCGATCCTTTTCACCAACCGTCTCTCTCTTCCTCTGTCTCTCTTCTCTCTTCCTCTTCGGAGAGTCAGCGAGCGAGCGGCTTTCCTCGTCTCTTTCACCGACGGATCTTTCTCCCACCGGTGTTTATAGTGATTTCTCCTTGGTAATGGTGGGACGATACCGGAAGTGAAGTCAGTACGGCGGAACCAGACGTTCACTCAATGGAAAGTTTGAGTTCTTTCAGTGGCGTCGAAGAAGGCCCGAGAGCGTGGAGTTCTCCTCTCGCGTGGAAAATCCGCTTCTTTCAGTGCAACCGGCCACGCACCAAGCGCATTCTTGCTCGCGCGTGCACGGAAGAAACACGAACAACCGGAGAAACTCTTGTTTCGATCGAGATCTCGCGATCAACGACGTCTTCGCGCGTTCGACTCGTCCCTTCCAACCGGAAGCCCACTTTTCGACGTTCGAAGTGACCGAAGTGTCCAAAACATCGCGCGCGCACGGAATAAACAACGAACAACCGGAGAAACTTTTGTTTCGATCGAGATCTCGCGATTGCGTCGACTACTTCGAGGGTCCGTGTCATCCCTTCGAACCGGAAGGGAGCTCTCCAAAGACGAAACCGTCCAGAAGAAACAACATACAACTGGGGAAAATGATTTTTCCTGAGAAGCGACTTCTTCGAACGTTCGTGTTGGCCCTTCGAACCTGAAGGGCGCTTTCCAACGCCCCAAGTATCCGGAATACCGCGCGTACGCCTCCACACGTGTCTCCGCCAGTTCCTCCCTTTGGTGCTTTCTCGACTTCGCTTCTTATTACGGATTCGGTGGACGTCGCGCGGAGGAAAAAACCTCCCCAGAATTTGTTAGAAACTGTCCTCCTCACTCGTCTCCTTCTCCCCCTGAAGTCAGTGCAAGAAGAATACGCTGGTATCCTAGTAAAGGCTCTCGCAGGATGTCGGAAAAATTCCAACAAATGTGGACGACAGTCATTCTGGGGACTGCGGTGATGCTCGTTGCTTCTCGAAAGTGATCAGTGATCAGTTTTCAACGGTACGAAGATACGTTAGGTACGCTGTAGAGTTAGTGAAATTGTTGGAAAGTTTGCCAGAGACATTGCAATATATGTAGACAGTCTTTACCGAAGGCTGTAGTGATGCTTATTGTTCCTGGAAAGTGGTTAGTGACGTTTTTATGACAGACAGAAAAAGAAATTGTAAGACTGTGAGCTAGACTGCGGATTGTAGTGAAATCGTGGAAAACAGCAATAGAGATGTCGAAGCGGAAAATTGCGATCGACGCAATTGCTTGAGCTGTAGATTGTCCTCTCGAGAATTGTAATGTCGCTTATTGCGGTTTGAAGCTTGCCTGTGACGCCATTAATATCTCGGAAGCAGATTTGTAAGCTAAATTGTAAATTCTAATGAGATCGTACGAAAGAGTTGCACGGATTTCTAAACAGAATTGCAGATTCTTTAGGCTGTTGCAAGAATTAAAATGAACATAACAATTGTTTGGTGATTAAATGTGATTCCGTTGTCATTTTATTGTAGTTGAAGAGTCGTAAGATTTTCCAATGTTTTTTCAGAGTAATGTTAAACGAGCTTGAATGAACGAACCACGGAACTGGTTGATTAAGAAACTAGGATTAACGAGCTACGATTTGCAACATGTTGTTAGCATGCAAGATGAAGTGTTACGAGCAAAAAGTGTCCGTTTTCATAACGCAATGATGACTGTGTTGAAACAGACCGATAACGCGCAGGAGACGACCGTAAAATTATCAGTATTTTCGACGAAAGATAAAGGACATTTACGCTTGTTAATTGAGACAGCTGATGCCTTGGGGAAAACGTTCGCTGCCGTGCGTGCGACAACGTGACAAAGTGCTGTCGAAAATATATTGAGTGGAACAAGTGTTCGCGGGTGTGAAAGAGAGGGTTTCGGTGCATCCTTCAGAGATGGTCAGCCAACACGCGATGGCCACCACCGTTCGCAAAGTCAAGCAGGAGAACCGTCTCAGGCGTCAAAATCAAAATCAAGGTACAGAAATGTCGAAACTGCTTCACCAAAAATTTATTTACACGCGACACCACCAATAAGAATATTTTAACAACCCTATAAAAGAACCCAAGAGACATTTTATGTCTCCTTTTGATAGAATACAATCGCAATTGTTTTACTTCTGAAGATATTAATGTCGTTATATTTTCAAATAAATAGTAGAGAATAAAGAGAGTCAAACTGAACCACGCAAACTGCAAACCTTACTGGCTGCAATCGAAAATATTGCTATAATATAACTGAGCCAAAGTAAAGGAAATGACAAATAGAGCAATATTTGTATGTTTGGCAAAAGCAATTTTCACCTGAAAGCATTTTGCAACATTCGCCCGATGTAAATAGTCAAATTGACTTCGCTCGATACCTTCCAATTACGCAACGATTCCATTAAAATCGAGCGTTGATGAAACCGATGGAAAGTGTGCATCACACGGAATGTTATTGCACATTTTATGTTTCTACCGAAGAATGCACGATGCACCGCGCAATTCGTAATAATTATGTCAGTCCATGGTTCCCACTCCCGTTGAAAATACATTTTTTATTCAGACGTCGGATAAGAAACTGATTCTAAAGGAAAAATAAATATGGGGGTTAACGAATCAGAAATCGTGTTATTGGTAAACAAACTGAACTCGTATTGTAATGATTACATGATTGAAGCGCGTTCCCTTATAAATTTTTCTGCGCGATGGGTTTTGGTGTAAAAAACTACACCGGAAATCTACGGGAAATTTGAATTTACAAATATATTCATTATCTTCGTTACGGTATCGTTAATTATTCTAGTTAAGGGGAAAAGACACATAGCCTAGACTAATTTTTCATAGCGGATACGTCGAAGTTCGCTGGAACTAAATGTAGCTTTACGCGCAGCTGAGCATCAGCTTAATTACGATTAACTGTATACGATTAGCTCGCTTCCCAATTACTTTTTCATTAGGAATTAAGTCTGACCGCGCATCTTCTTCGGAGATTCTAACGAAACTGTTAAAACGAATCGCTAAGCGATGAAGATAAGCTGCCATAAACTCTTAAAATCTCTAAAAATACTACAATTATACTGTCCGCCGAATTCGAAAGGTTTATGGATCCTAAACACACTTAGTATATCCATCATGAAAAATGATTTAGTCATGTTTTTATTTACGTTGCCTCTAATGTATTTATTAATTATATTTCTAGTCTGCTTATTCATCCTATTTAATGAACCAAACGAAATGTTGCAATGTCATAATGGTTGTATCTATAGCTTTTTCTTTCTGCAAGAATGTGAACAATATTATACTCTCATTGCAAACTACATATGTCAGTGATATAGTAATTTTATAAGATGATTCTGAGAGAACATTCCCTTTCACAGTTTAATTCATCTCAAGTATCATCTTGTACGTATACCTACTATCATTCTCGTATAGTATCGTTCTTAGATTTTCTTTTTACTTTTATAAAAAAATTTTCTCTTTGCTTTTATTAAAAATGTTCTGTTTGCTTCTATTAAATCCTCTCAGAACATTCTGCAACTCTTAACTCCTAAGGCAGTGGAACGTATGCTTTAAGCTGTTTCATTAAAAGAAATAATTAATTTTGTACCTTATAATGAAACAACCATGATCAATTTTACATTCGTATTTTCGTTACACATATGGCAAGTTTTATTACTGCATTTGCTTTGTCGTTAATGAAAGTATTATTATATATCGAACACACGAATGTCTACATATAACGATTAATATTTATGTTGACTCGCTCGATCGAATGGTTTTTGCTGCGAGTGTACGACTTGAATAAAACCAGTCCCATGTATTTATAAAAATAATAGCGTCCGAAGGGAGGGAGAAAAAGTCGAATAAATTAAATCGGTATATACGGAGCGCTTCGGAGGCGCAGTGTGTTGGACAGCGGGGGCGTAGAATTAACACGGCGACTAATTGTCTGCGAAATATGAATTTCAGATGAGGAGGGACTTTACAAGCCAGTACCACCACCGAAACCGGTGCCGAACAATCAGAAGAGCCAGAACGACCAGCAAGAGAACAGGGTGCAAACGGTAGCCGAGCAGCAATCGTCGCTTAGGGCCGCTATAGAAAGAAACGCTGCTCTCGACGACGGCCAACTTCGCAGTTCCGGGCAGAACATTGCACCGGAATACAGGATGCCACCACTCTACGGGGAGGAGCAGAGTTCAAGTCAGACTCAACAGCCGGCTAACTTACAGACTCACAGTAGCAAATTTCCGGTATGTATTCGTATTAACCTTCGGATCCCGGAGCCACAGAAATCTGCATAAAAATCGGTACAGCCACGATTCCCCACAGATTCTTTCGGTCTATATTTTTCTATATTTAATAGCAAAAGAATAGAAAAGAAACAGTTTATCATAACAGTGATTTCTCTATCATTCCTACGTAGATCACACCGTAATAAAATTTGGTTTAATAGCTTGTAGGAAAAATTGATTTCAGCGTGTTAATAACACATTCAGTAATTGAAATAACGCTTCTATAAATTCGTACGTAGTTTCCAGACCCAAGAGTTCTCAGAAGACGAACCGGCTCTTAATTATTCAAGAAAACAGGCTGCTGAATCATTAAGACACTCTGAAAAGTAGAATTTCATGCCGTTAATACCGCGGAGCTTATTCATCGCATCCAGCACGCAACTTTTGGCCCGTACTGTTGCAATTCTAGTTACACGTGCGCGCGCTCGCTGCATTGGAAAGTGGCATAAATGTTTCATAAGGAAAGAACGGAGCAGGAACAATTAAAGGAGCCTAAGAAAGAATAATGTAGACGTGGATGCTCGCGTTGCAATCGCGTTACGGGTAGTGGCGTGTTAATTAACGATGCAAGCGTTCTGCATTAATTCGATCCGCGCGGAAAGCGTGCACAGATGTGCAACCGGGTTGTAGAAGCGCGACTGAATCAGCAGGCTTGGAAACTTTTGTTGTAGACGTGCTTTGTATAGGCGTGTGCCGTTCGGATTTTATTATCGTCGATAACGCCGGCTGGTTCCGAGGTGTAACATACTGAATATGGCGATCCAAGTCCGCAGGACATTGATGCGGCTCGGACTTGCCTCCTCGGCTCACTGGTGAAAAAACAGCTTGGTCGAACCGCCATGGTTAGAAGTCAAGGCGCAGCACTTTATTCGGTATGGTCTGCCGAGACTTTCTAGGCTTCCAATGGGTTCGCAGCCACGCGTGATTCCTTTTAATTGCACGTTTCTCCAGGTGAAATGCTTTATAAACGATCTGGATATCGGTACAGGTCGATCCACGAATGCAGCTGCTAACAAAACCTCCCAATGTCGAATTTTTTTTAGCGCGCCATTTTACACACGTCCCCACAAAAGTTCGTTCGTGTTTATCAATTCTTCAACAGCAATTTTAATCGACGAACTTCATTAAATAGAAATGGAAAAGAAACTAATCATTTTACACACGTCCCCACAAAAGTTCGTTTGTGTTTATCAATTCTTCAACAGCAATTTTAATCGACGAACTTCATTAAATAGAAACGGAAAAGAAACTAATCATTTTACACACGTCTCTACAACAGTTCACTCATGTTTATCAATACTTCAACAGCAATTTTAATCGTCGAACTTCGTTAAAAAGACACGATGAAAAACTAAATTGCATAAAGAACCGCAATTACTTCATGGTTTTGCGCAAACCGAAAACTTTGTAAGAACGACGCAGCAACAAAGTGAAGAGTTCTTGTTCTTACCTTACGCGATGGTAAATGGAAATATGAATTTTCCAAGTAGAAAGTTGAATGTTTCGCGGGAGAATTGAATTGATGGTCTGGTACGTCGAAAAGTTAAGAAGCTCTTGTTTCTTCGTTCGCAAGCGAAGCTTTCACTGAAGATATCAAGATGCTATATAAGTAACGAGAGTACTAATTTTGCTGGATGTTGGTTTTTCCGCGGTCGGCGGTACCGGGAATTACTAACTTGTTCTGCGGCCGTTTCCGTTAACGGAGGAAGAACTATGCGATGTGAAGAGTGCAGAGCAAATTCCACAGAACAATTGGTCAGAAGAATCAGAGAACTCCAGGGATACAATGCTGTCTAACAATCCCGGGAAATATTTACCATCTACTAAAAACGATGCAACTTTCTGTTTGCTTCCAAACAAAAATTTATTTTTGTTTTGTAAATATACGACGTGCAAAATGGACGCTGCTATCAACACGTAAAACATAATTCTTTCTGCAGAAATGTTTCAAGATTATAAAAATTATAAAAATTTGAAATATTATACTATTGTTACGTGGAGGAATTTACTAGAATATTTTCGGTCTCCTACTGTTTTTTTCATGTTCTCTTGAGCGTAGATGCTCTCTGGGGCCACATAGAAAAAATACATTATCATTAAGCAACCCTGAAGCAACGCCTCCTAAACAACGCACATGCATTCTATTCATCTGGTGCTTCTCACAAATGTATCTCCAGCGTCACACACGCATTTCATTTTTGCAAGTAAGCAATGCTGTCTGCGAGGAAGCAGAAAAATTCCCGTCGCAAATTAAACGAAGCTGGGAATACAATAGACGACTCTGCTCAAATACAGATATTGTTGTTTCAGATTGGCGAATTCATTAATTTTAATTCGGTTTAGCTTAATCTTATCGAACGACCGTGGAGGCATATTATTTGCGCCTTTTCATTGTTCACTACCGTATTGTATGAAGAGAGAATTTATTTATTTTATACGAAGAGGATGTTCAAGTACTTTTTACCGTTTTTCCAGAGAACCAGGATTTTGATGAAGGACGCGTTGGTGCGTTCGCGGAAGAACAAAAATTGTACAATAGATTGTCGAATGCACTCTGTTTTGTTATGTAGGTCAGTGCATCGGGAATATCTGGGTCACAAAGTAGAGTAGAATTTTTAAATCATGTACTGCGTATGTTGTTTCGATAGCGTTTATTGAGGATCGATAACAACATTTTAACTGAATACATTTTATAGGTTCAACCGAAATAACGAATCATTACACTGACTGATTACCGTGCGATTTTGAGAGAATAACTAATTTTAATGTTCTTCTCTAAACAATGCTCAGCACATTCGCTTACTTAACACAGTCTTACACTTGGATGCTGACTTTTATGTAATTTCGTTGTACAACCTGTTTTCTCATGAGCGTGAAACTCTTACCTTCAGTTCATTAACATTATGCCATTGTTTTTCACGCTTTTACGCCTCTTTGTTGATTATTCTCACAAACACCACAGATCGTAAGATCGTGTGCTATTGCAACAAAGGAAAACAAGTAGGAAAAATCGGAGAAATTATTACTTAAGAAATTACAGGATGGAAGGCGTCACTTAAATAATAACACTGACAACTTCACCGGTACGATAAATGTTAACTTGCACGTGTCGAACTTCGTTGAGTCACGATAGCGTGGGTGAAACGATTCTGAACTGCTATTTCTTCTCGAGCAGTAGCAAACTGTTCAATTTCACCACTTCGCCAATTTTATTAACCCTTAATCAATTTTATTAGTTCCCCTTAAATTTATGTTGACAATTATTTAATCTATATTGATTTAACTATTTCTATATTTAGGTAGCAATGAATGTAAATTGTCATTTATTACATTCATTGACGAGTCATTTTGATTAAGGAACATTTTTACCACGAGCATTTTTAATTCCAATGAAATTAGACTAGTTAATAGTTAATTTCGAAGAAAGTGACTGGTTAACCCATCAATGTGAAATTGTTCTAGAGAAATCTGTCTCTAGTGAAATGTATTAGAAATTCAGAAAAGACAACATTCTTGTTAAAATTTCATTAAATTGATTCGGAACCGATTTGTCCACCCTCTAAAGAAGAATACTTCGTCAGATGTTTAAAAGCACTGACAGTGTTGCGGTGTTAACGCTGACCGGATACGTCTGGGCTAGTATATCGGTTAGTTCTTCGTCGTTGTCTTCGGTAACAGTTCGTTGTACGTGCGTTACGTTCTTGGGAAAATTCTCAGAGATTCCCGGGAGACACAAAGGAGGCATCATACTCGCGTACCGTTTACCGGAAGTCGAGAAGAGGGTTGCGATAGCCGTTTAGATGCATTAGATATTTTTCACTGTGGATCGGTCTCTTCGGAGGCGAGAACAAATCGGAACACTTGTCTGTGCCGAGATTCTAACTCCTAGCACACAATCTCATCGTCTACCATCGACTAGACGTTGTCTTCTATGCTCTATTCCCTCGCCGACAATGATGTTGCGTACGCTTAACTGCTTGCCAATTATTCCACGGATCTTTTGTGAAATCTTGGAAACAGTTGTCGATGAGTTTCTCTTGTTATTGTCTTCCCAAACCACTAGTCTTGGGAGATAACGATGTCCAACAAATTACAATATTTGCTTACAATCCATATCATCTATTGTGCAATCCACTATCTATGTTAGATAGAAACAATTGTTGTTAATGATAACATTATCTGACAATGTACAAGAGAATATTTTATCCTCCTACATTAGCGTCCCTGTTGCATTCTTAATACGTTTAAATACATAGAAAGTATTAATTCATATATATTTTTAAAGATAAATATCTCTGTTTCTTCATACTTAAAGTATGAAAAAATTTGGACACTAATTTCAGTCATAAATTAAAGTACATGTATAATTGGTTACTTCACTGATAAGATTTTCGAGCAACAACGTTTCAAGCAATTACGATGTATTATATCTTTAATATTCGATCTTATTACGATAAGATAATTTTGTACTATGTACTGAAACTCCTGCAGTTCGCTATAAAAATAATTTTGCATGTAACGGGTGAGCTCATTTAACGGACAACGAACTTCGTGGTTTGCCTTCGTGTTTTTTCTGTTTCTTTTTTTTTTCTACGGTAAATTATAATATACGAAATCGCACGGAAGCGTGTATAGAATTATTCATAAACGTTCCGCGGGCAAAGGCGATGATTAGGCGTGCTCATTTTCCAGCGTTCTGCAGCTCGTTCTATCACGCTTGCTTTCTTCTGACCGCGATACAATCTCAAGGCAAGGTTAGTTCAGTGACACCTCTTTTTAGATGCATTATTATATGCATGCAAAGAGCCGACGAGCCACTTGTTCGCCCGAGATCTGCTAGCTGAACTTCCAGATCCTGTTCTCGATGTTGCTTGGAAAAAATTCCCAATGGGTATCGCAAGACTTCGACCGACGACGCAAGACGTTTACGATGAGAAATGCTCGTTGACGTTCTTTTCGAGGCTAGCCTTAAACCTCGCATTGATATCGGTTTCACTTTCGCGTTTAATGATTTATCTTTACTCAATAAATTTCCTCCACCATGCTCCAATCATTGCATTCAACCAATTATGTTATTGTATAATCCGGCTATTAAAGGACTTAATCATTTAAATTATATTAAATTATATTTGAATTATATTAAATTATATTGAAGGACCTAACCATTTCGTTTTATTCCTAACACATAGAAATGCCATAAAATCGAAATACTTTATTTAACACAACAAAAACAGAGACTAAAATATCCGAGTGAAATTTGATAGATTCACATTCAATATATTAGTACAATTATTAGTTTTTAAATACAGACAAAATTACACAATTATGCATATGCATCATGAGTTAGTCAATGCGATAATAGACGAAAACAAAATTTGTTGCAATTATAAAGACATATAATCCTGTGTAAACCTTATTCGTGTTAGAACCTGACACGAACCACAGAGTTTTAAATCATTTTCATCGAGTAATCGCTGTCCTCGATCGATTATAAATTGCAGGATATGTGCGAACGGATAGAAAATTGAATATTAATTCTTTTTTTGCAGATAGAACGCGAGGTAGTGCTGTCATCGGCAGATAAGAATTCGAAAATCCCTATCCTCCATGAGTACAAACAGAAAACTGCAGGCAGAGTTGCAATTGCACCGGATGCGCCGATTAAACAGCAGGCTTGGGTTCAAGAAGTGAGTGTCAACTTCTTCTCTATCATTATTAAAAGTCATTATACCTATTGCTAAAAATATGAACAGCCTAAAAGAGGAAGATTAGCAATTATTTTACGGAAAAGTTAGCTAACGATTAGCAACTTATGAGAATGTACTAATCTGTTGTTTTGCAACGAATAAGAGTGTAATAGAGAAAAGTTCATACGAGTTCTCTCGCATCTGACTCGACGGGTTTTCCTGTGAAAATCCAGGCAATGGGTTAATGAGAATCCACTCATTGTTGTATTGCTTTGCGAAACGCTTCATTCACTCGCGGTTTATTCACGCGAGTGCGACGCTCTTTGGACGTATGCGTAAGCAGCTCGAAATGCGAGTGGGTGTCGCTAATGTACGTGCTGCAGGATACTGTTTCGCGATATTTGCTTGCAAACAGACAGACGTGTACCAAAGGTTGTACAGGAAATGTCAGAAATCCTGATGTGCTTCAATACGAAGCAGATTCCTTAATTTTCCCAAAGAATATTCAGATATATTCTGTTAACCAATTATTTAAAATTGTAATGTAACAAAATCTATAAAGTTTGTTGCTTGGACAGCATGATAAATTTGGGGCAGTTTGAATATTTTATTTTCATATTCCGAAGGGAATTTCCTATTTATTGTTTCCTGTAACGCTGTGTGGGCTTGCACTGGTTTAAGACGATCTATCAGTCAATATTAGTGAGAACAAAGTCACATGGCTAATTTATTTCGCCACAGCGCCTTGCTATTGTTATATGAACAATGTAGCCGTTGCGTAATCTATTAGCTGTTTCCTTTCACTTATTTAGTGTGTTCATAAATCCTCTCCTTAGGTGTCCCAGTATAAACGAAAACATGAAAATGAGGTCAGATCAGTGTCTGCAAAATTGAGAACACAAATATTATCGTAAAATGTGTAACACGCTTTTCAAGCGTCGTTAAACCAGGAGTTTACAAAAAAGAAAAAGCTCTAAAATAAAATCACTATTAATTTTAGCTATTAAAAATGTTTTTGAAAATTCATGGTCGGCGGTTGATATTTTTTTAAATATTGTCACATACTAATGACTAGGAGAATTAGTGAAAATGATAGATCATTGTTTGCTTCAACAATAGAAGTTAATTCTAACAATGAATAGGGTAGACATTCGTGCAAATGTTTCTCGAACGACCGAAATCAATTAGTGCTCACGTTAGCGCTTGAATCAACATCCATTTGTCGAGGCTGTACACTCAATTCTGATATTAATTACTGTCGACTAGCTTATCATCGACTGCCAATTGTCAGATGCGTGTGTACTTTGATGATAATTGACGTGTTTGATGCTCCGATATCAAAGCTTTTGACGATACCTCAATTATGAGTGGGTTTTGTGAACCCTTCCTTTATTCGATCATTAATTTCATTTTTCAAGGGAGTCTGACGTCTCTCGAGTAATGAATTTCGAAAGAATACTTCAACTGTTAAAGATCGTAGACTCATTAAAAGCTGCCAGCGTAGAAAAGTAATTATATGCTTCTATACCAGTTTACACATTTTCTCCCACATGAGCCAAGTAACTAATAATAACTCTAACCCAAACCTCTTTTTCAACGATTTTTATTGAACGATATAATTACTGTAATATATTATAAATAATATAACGGATAGGACACAGCTACGTTAAAAGGATAACACACTGTTCGAAAATAGTTTTAAATAAGAAAATCTAAACTGTACTTCTCCAAAAAGTCAGTTTCAATATTTCACGCATTTCCTGCTACGCCACAAAGCTCACGGTGCATATGAGAAATTGGGGTGCGCCAATCGTACACGAAATTTGTGTATCTCAGCACATACACACCCATTGCATAAAATCAGTCGAATAGTCGGCAATCGATAAAATAAAATGCGGGTGGTCCATCCAACATTTTCATCGGAATATTACACGAAATTGTTGGATGTGATTGGTATATACGGTACATACAAAAATTGTCCTATGCAGTCGAAGAAATTATTTATACATTATCTGTTGGTGGATATTTAGTCGTCAAAAATGAATGATTCACAGATAACGATGTTTTAAATAGCAATTTTACAATAAGAATTCTAGAAAATCTGAATAAATGCAATTTTTTCATTACTATGAAACAAAAGACAGAACATTGTATTTGGTTCCTGTTCTTCTCAATCTACAAAGAACATTTTCACTTTACATAAAGGTCCTTAGTTTAGCTATGAATGAAAAGTATGACACGCAGTGGAGGATTGAATTCACCTGCGTCTGTATTATTATAGTTCCCAGCGACGAAGAGGTGTTCAGGCTGTGAGATTCTTACGTTAGGTTTGGCGCACCGTAATCTCCAGAGGGTACCTGTTGGAAGGGCTATAAGTCAGAATATCTTTTTTCGTATGCGGAAAGCGTGTCGCCGAGCCCTATGAGCACAACTTCGCTTGCACTTGTCTCTCTCTCTCTCCTTCTCCTTTCGTTTGATAATATCGGTTGTTATTCCAGCCACATCCTTTTCAACGAATCAGAGGATCCAGTCCGACAACTTTGAAATTCTCTCTGCGGTTTAAACGAACATGCTGCCATTAACCGTCCGACGTTCTCTCTTCGATAGAGAACTGTTTACGGAGGATTCGGGCAACTTGTCTTGCGAAGTTTTCCCCTTTGTTATTATATCCCGTAAAAATACAATGGTCCCACCCACGCAGCGAACAGTTTCTCGACAGTAATTATCGCTGAACTTTCAAAATAATTTTAGAAAAGTTTTGGTTCTTCTCGATTACCGAGACTCTTTCTATAAAATACAAATTTTCCACGTAGATCGCGAGAGATGGGATTTATATGAAAATTTTTCAGATTCCTTGGTAAGTTGTGTCTCGGTGAAAAAAAATGAAAATCGACGGTCGAATAAGCACTACATGTACCGTAATCTAGCATCGTGCTCTCCGCCAATTTATTTCTGTTCATTTATTTCGATAAACGTGCTCCTGGTTGGCATACCATTGCGGAATTCTTTTTGTCATTTTGGTTACGTCTCGTTCTAAGCCATTGGTTGCAAGGAAAATAACACCTGAGTCCGCATTTCTATCAACAAATTAATGCTCCCGATAGCAAGTGGCACAGTTTGTTTGCTCGTTATCGTTTAACGCAATTCTGAGAGCGTATTACGTAATTAGTCGTAACTTGTTTGCAGCGAGATACCCCGGTCTAATGAGATATCTCGGGTCCCTAATGAATGTGAAGTTCGTTCTGAAATTACGACATAACCGGCAAAGAACATTGAAAGGAACACTTAGATCGAGCCACGGTATCATTAGCCCGAAGAAACTACGCCTGTTTTCACGTCGAAATTATATGCGATCTATGGGCTTGATCTTCGAACAATTTAAATTCCATTTTAAAGAATCCTGTAAAAAAATCCCACAATGAAATTCCATCGTTACCTACACATATAGCAGCATCGCAGTCCCGAATAAAACAATGAGGCTTCAAGCGTTCGATGGATTTTTTAGTGCTAATTTAACCAAACTGGAATTTCACTGTTAATATTGCTGTTAAATGGAAGCAGTACGTATTTAATGAAAATTTGTATATTTTCAATCAATACGGATTTAATGAAGATTATATATATATGTTTAATCAAAATGTAATTCCATGATCGATTTCCTTGATATGAAAAATTGCAAGCATCTCTAAAATACTTTCCAGGGGACTCAGATGCAAGAAGTGAGACAGGAGAACCAAGCAAGGAGTTACCACCCCCCGGAGTCCTACGCGTAAATATTTCCCATAATTTACCGAGCAATCCCTTTTCCTGACATAATCGCAATCTCTTCGAAGGTCGACGTCGGCGTCAGCGGCGGCCACCGCGTCGAGAAACACGAAGATCGATGAGGAGAAGAGCAAGTCTCTCTCGAGGACGTATCACACGATCAAAGACATGATATCCAGTCGTTTCGGTCAGAGCCGGAAGGATACTGAAACGGAACCAGAGGCTAGCTTGAATAATGTCACCGAGGAGCTGAGAAAATCCAGCAGGAGCATCGATGAGGAAGAGGTCAAGAAGAAGGAGGGGATCTATGGGAAACCGAGAGCCCAAGAACCCTCCGTCAACATGCAGCAGTACCCAAAAAATACCTGTGGTAAATGAAAAAACTATAATTTATTTTAATATAGCAATTTTGTTGCCTCGATGCCAATAGAAGCTACATCAAATCAGAACTGTATTATCCTCCACAATATTTGAAGGGTCTAATTTTGATTCTGATTAAAATTTGTATTTTTCATAAAAATAAATAATTAGTTTAGCCGTGAAAGAGATCGTAGGAGACTGTTTAATGTAGTTTAAGCTTGTTAGACACGTGGTGTCAAGTGAAACGACTTGCACAGGATCGACTGAAACCACTTTAGCATTGAACGGCTCGTTAATGAAATGCACGGGACAGTTTAACAACATTTATACGGAACGTTGCCTGTTCAGGTCAGTACGGGCACTCGTACAGTTACCTGAGCAATCAGCAGAACGTGCCGCTTCCTGGCCAATTGCAGCCAACCTCGCAGATCCAGCCTAATTTGCCAGGTCAAAGTGCACAGCTCCACGTGACGCACCATGCACCGTCCGGAGGAGTTCAAACGGTCCATCAGACACAAGTTCCTAGCTTCGGCCAATCAGCGACAGGTGGTAGCCAGCAGGTGCAGAATGTCGCGAGGGAATACGTTGTCCAGGGACCGTCTGGACTGCCGAGTCAGCAATTGCATCAGGGAATCCATCAGAACTCTCAGAACCAGGTAATTTCCGATTTACTCCTGTATACTCCGTGAACTACTTTTCCACTGATGTTACTTTAATTGCGTCTGTAAACCGTTTGATACGCAAAACGCTCGCGACCTAATACGATGCGCTAGATCTCGGAACTCGGTCAGGTGG
Source organism: Lasioglossum morio (assembly GCA_916610235.2). NCBI lineage: Eukaryota > Metazoa > Arthropoda > Insecta > Hymenoptera > Halictidae > Lasioglossum > Lasioglossum morio. Next base: position 17,619,143 of record OU744323.1, on the reverse strand, counting down.
TCGAGGGAAATCTGCAAATCCGAAAATTCACCTACTTTCTTCGATTGCACACATAAAAGCCAAAAATTCACCTACTTTCTTCAATAGTAGACACCGATCGAACGCGTATGATGCTTTCTACTTTGAAACACTCTTTTGTTCCATCAAAACGTATACGATACTCTTTCTGTTTCAGGGTCAAAGCACGCCAACGCAGAAAACGCACGGTCTACCACTGCAACAGCATCAAGTGAATTCAGGAATGCAGCAATCGAACCAAGCCTTCCAAAGTCCTCAACAACTACTGCACCAAAACCAAAACCACCATCAAAGTCCACGGTTTGCCCAGCAACACGCGCAGAACATGCACCAACGGCAATTGATCCAGCAAATACATCAACAGCAGCTAGTTACTCAACAGCAAAATAATCAGCAGGGTGCAAGGAATGTTCAACAACCGTATTTCTCGAACAACGTGTCTTACCAGCAGTATCAGCAGGCTAGACAGGCGATGTCGAGGTCTCAGATCGATCTGCCGAGTACGTCGAGGCAGACGCAGGAGCTTAGGCTCTCTGGACAAGAGGTTTACTATCATTATGCTCAAGGAAGACCTAGGTATGGAGTGCCCCAGGTGTATATGAAGACGGAATGCAATCAGGAGATCGAGTTCCAGCAGAGGAACTCAACGAAGGGGATTGAAAAGGCTGTCTCGCAGCCTCAGCTGTGTTATGAGGATGAGCGGGTGAATGAGCAGAGTAGGAATACTGTGGAACCGATGAAGCCTTTGACTGTTGACCGGCTGGATAAGGAGAGGTATGAGAGAATTTGTTGATGGGATGAGAATGATGTTCTTTGAGGACTATTTAAAAGACTCTAGAAATTGTTTGGGATTAATGTCTTTATTTCTTGATTCTTATTCGTCCATCAGATTTTTGACTGAATCTTTGTGTAGTGAATCGGAATGATCAAGAACGTTGTTCTTTAAGGACTTTTTGCAAGGTTGTTGTTTTTTAAAAGACTCTAGAAATTGTTTAGGATTAATGTATTTATTTCTTGATTCTTATTCGCCTATCAGTTTTCAAATCAAGCAATTGTCAACAGGTACGAGATCACGGTCGAGAATCACGGGGAATTCAATAGAAATGACTCTCAGAGGAACGACGAATACAGACCGGAAACCAGATTCGGCATCCGCAGAGACGAAGCGATTAGGTGTTCGAAACGAGAGCCGGAAGGAGTCTCTGGCCAGGAGAGCCAGGAGTCAGAGGGCACTTCGGTTCAAAAAAGAATTGAGGAACTACAAAAGAGAGTCGAAGAGAATCATTTTAGCTCGAAAGTATCCAAAGACAATGCAGAAGACGCAGCTAGAAACTTGTCCACGTCAAAGATCGGTAGCGAAGGACCCAAAAGAGATCAATACGCAAAGGATACCACTGTGAAGTCAGACTGCAAGAAAGATGATCTGGAACATGGTATAGGACGGCTGAAGATCCAAAATCAAGGGTCTGGATCGGATTACGATAAAGCTGGACAAAGTTCGTCTAATGTCGATTCGGGGAGAGGATCAGCTGTCTACTCGAGTGGTCGAAGACCTCCTCCGGAGCATCAGACTCATCCTCCAGGTCTGTTATGCGAATTGAAATAAGCAATTTGGATATTTTATTAAAAATTGATGGTTGGAAATATTGAAACGGGAATTGGACTGATTCGTAGAAAAATGTTGAATTGCACTGGTTTTACAGACATACTTCATTAAAATTGGATTTAAACAACCCTCGTATTCAATGAAAGTAGAACAGCAGTGTGTTATCAACCCTTTTGTCATCGATAGCTCAAAGCTTTCATGCACTGGGTGTCTCATTTAATTATATTTAATAATAATTAAATCCTCTCAAGTATCTATGAAGTAGAATTCATAGAATTTTCTAAAACATGAAATAACATTAAAATATAGTAAAATAATATTTTTAAAAAAGTCGAGGACTGCAGTGGGCAATAATTTCGTGGATTTTCGAGAGGAATTGAATGAATTTGTTCTTTTTCGTGACAGTGCAAGACTCCGTCTGGGTGGACATAGTGGAATCGGAGTTGAGGAGCATCCTGGAACCGAAAGACGTGCCCGCGATGGCGCATTCCACGCTATCTGAAAGTGTATCATCGGTGACGCCACCATTGCCGCCGCTCTCGCCCCATGAAAGTCCCAGAACGCCGAGAAATCGATACTCAGCGAGGTAACATTACTTCCAACAGAGATCTCTTCGCCTCGTAACCGATGTCACTTCCGGTCAGTGCCCCGGGTTGCTTCCGATTCATTCTCCACTTCGAGCAGATCGAAATATCGATAACCGTCTGTCCGGGCAACCAGGCGATCACACTATGTCGAAACCTGACTAGCTGAAGCTTTTTCAGTCTACTTATTTTACGAGCTTACTGGTTTTGAAAAACCCTCGAACAGAATCAACTCTTCTGAAACTAACTCATGACCTCACCTGAATTATTTTCGGTACAACTGGGCTCCTAGAAAAATATAATTAAACAGTGCTAGACACGATTTCTTATTCTTGTTTCTCCTATTTCAAGCAACTGAGGCGATTAAGTTGTAGTTTAGCATTTAATAACATCTGCTAATATTTTACAACTCTGTAAAAGTATCTTACGTTATTACTTTATATTTTTACTTTATCTTGTTCCAAGAGTCACGTGTACTATCCTACATTTATTTGCGATTAGTATTGTAATTTGCAACTTATTTCGCAACTAACTATCTATACAGTATTCAGTAAAATAATGTCTGTAGACTGCTAATATTTTACAACTCTGTAAAAGTATCTTACGTTATTACTTTATAGTTTTACTTTATCTTGTTCCAAGAGTCACGTGTACTATCTTACATTTATTTGCGATTAGTATTGTAATTTGAAACTTATTTCGCAACTAACTATCTATACAGTATTCAGTAAAATAATGTCTGTAGACTAACTTCAAAGTTGAGGTAACTGTCCGGATACTTTCAGTCGGCAGCGTACTTCTGCGATGACTAACCAGTTTCGCAGCTTTCCTAACAAGCCTAACAATTGCATGTTTCTGGGCCCTCTAGCTTACCATACGGGTCGAAACCTAATTACAGCGATTACAGTAAGGCCTTGGAGAAAAGAGGATTATCAGGCAGTTCGAAGCATCGTGGCGCCTCTCTTTCCAGGAAAGAAGCTGCGAAGAAATTTTCCCATCGTAAGTGTTTCTCTCATAACATGGATTTTCGTTTCTTAACAGGATCCATAACTACATAAAATGATTCTCCTCAGTTTTCGGTGTGGAAGCGGCTGATTTGACTTCGACGACGACTGGACTCGATTTGGACTCCATGCTGGACAGAAGCGACTCCGATTTGAGCACAAATGACGCGAGGACTATCAGAAAGCAGTTGGAAGGCTTGGAGAATATGTACAGTGAAGTAAGACACAAAGAAAAAAATCTGTAATCTACATAAAACTATAAATAATCGATGATCAATTTTCTTGGACGTTTTGTGGGTATTGAATTCGCTTCTATTATATCGACACAAGAACATAAAGAAACCTAGGACAGTGTAACATCGTTGATGATCAATTTTCTTGAACACGTCTTATGTGTAGCAACTTATTTGTATTATTTACAAAAATGTATAAATAAGCCTAGAACAGTCTATCATTATTGGTGATCGATTTTCTTGGACATTTCGTAGGTGTCAATTTATTTCTACTATTCTCACAAGAGAATAAATAAATTCAGAAAAGTCTGACAACGTTGGTGATCCATCGAAGTGGTTTTATTTCTTTTCTAAATTTTTGTTGATCACATCAGGTGTTGAAACTGCTTGGCGGCAGCGTGAAGAAAAGACGAAAGACCAGAGGCCTTATTAGTTACGGTTCCGTCTCGTCGTTGCCCACGTCATCTGTTTCATCTAGACCAGTTACAAGGCATCATGACAAACGCAGATCCCACGCGATCGACGACAGAATGAAGAAAGCCAAAGACATTAAGGTCAGTCGCTCGTCGCGAGTCTTTATTTGACCATTTCATGTTTACAATCCCGTACATCATCCATAAGGACAGTTACACTGCGAAAATTTACACAAACTAACATCACCATAAGCAGACGAAGAAGTTTCAACTAAAAACACTGTAATCTACATCGTAGTGCAAATAGAAAACACCGTGACAAAGTGCTAGTTAAAAACTAGAAAGTAAATTATGTCATACATTAAACATACTATTGTTTATAATTCTCCTACAACTTACGAGATTACGCGATCAATGGAATTCTCGTTATCTTTTAGTTGTTCTCTTATTTTTATTTTTTAATCATATTGTGTTACGTTCAATGTTCTTATGGGTGAAAATAATTGTTTACAGAGCATCAACAAGCGCTTTCAGAGACTAGAGTCTCATGTGGTCACTCTGGCAAGGTCAGTGGCTCACCTGAGCTCGGAGATGAGGACGCAGCATCTGATGATACAGGTGAGAAAATCTCGTTAAAATTGCAAAGTGTACATTTCGAGAAAGTGATGGAAAGGGAAAGAATGGATATTTTCAAAGTGTAAACTAGGCGGTGGGAGAAACTGGAATTTCCAAAATTCAGTACTACCAGGTGTTCGCAGGAAATGGAGAACATAAGGGGCGAGATTGCGGCATTGAGGACACAGACGAGCATGGCGATGGTGAGATCACAGTCGCAGCCATTGATCAAGGACTCAGAGTTACCTGCCCTCTCGAATCCTTCAAGGGTGAAGAAGCTGACCAAGTTCTTCGGCACGGAACCACCACTCATTCGACTGTTCCTGAGGGAACTTGGGTATGAGGTATGTTTCTAGAAACTAAAGTTTCCAACCCTCTTATGAACACGTTGATTTCCTCACAAGTGCCCATCAGAAGCACAAAAGATCGGCACAAGACAAGATTCACTGTGGCAATTACTTTCGTAACTTTCTTGCATCTTGTACACCCTAACAAAGTTTGATTTCCAGTTTGATAGAAAAAATTGTATTAAGCATTTATATTTAATAATTAATGTTAAGATGTTAATGGTATATTTTTAGAAATACGCGACCGCATTCGAGAAGGAGAAGGTAGGAATGGTGGAGCTTCCGTATTTGAGTGAGGAGAGGTTACAGAAAATGGGAGTACCTCTAGGACCAAGGCTGAGGATCCTTCAGGAAGCCAGGATATCAGTGTGCAAGGACCCAATTTACGTCGTATGAGTTCCTTCACCTGTTCAAAATAAAGGAACCATCCGAGAACGAATGCCAATAGAACGGTACTACATCTGGAGGTTGAATTCTCCTCGTATTCAACAATTAGGAACGATTGACAGTGGTTTTATTTGATTGTTCAACCATTGATAGGCTTAACAGACGATGAAGAATAAGGGAGGAAATGAATCTACGTTTTTAGATTTAGGTACTAAATAGCAAATTGTTAAAATGCTAGGAACGAATGTGCGTGTATGGTATAGGAATTCAATCGGCTCGCAAAGAACTACAGTTGCAGCGCTTTAAACTTTCTCAAGTTTGACGTTTCTGTGCGTCTGTAACTACATCTTTACCATAGGTTAATTTATTTACACTTAATGAAAATCGTGCTAAAGAAACTAGTAACCAAGCAGAAAGAGAGAGGGATTAATTGTTCTCCGAAAGTATCAATGATACGTATTGTTACTCGCGATACAAACTGTACGTTTTGTTATTCGAGCGTCCGTAATTTATTATAAATTATTAGCAAATTGTACATCGTTGCTGTTCACTCGTACGAATCTCATCGCTTCCGAAACAGAGAATAAAATCGAAAAATACTGACACGAATGTAAATATCATTCACCGTGGGATTAAATGAATCAATTATATCTATTTATACAAAGAAAAACACTGGACCGCTTCACCGCGGTGAAGTTGTTGCTGTTTGTATCATAATTGAATCGAGAAATTCATTATAGGGAATCGTAGCGTTAAGTTTTTATCTTTTGTACATTTATAATTAATTGTTAAGCATTACGCGACAAGGATAGGCGATGTTACGCAGACTGCATTGTATAGTTTCGATATCAATGAATTCAAATAGATAAAGTAATTCCGTGGTCTGGCGGCGTCATCGGAACAGTCCGCTCATAGAAATGGAAAAAGGTCGGAAATCCGGCAACTATCAAAAACAAAAGTTCTCGATGCATTTATCATCAAAGGTTCAATTCACGAAAGCACGTACGATTCGCCGCTATTTTTACCGAATGCAACCAAACTATGATCGATACTGGCCTAAATTATTGAACAAGGTGGGAAGAGTGAGTTTGTACAAGGCGAATCGTGATAGATCATTCGGGTCATTGTTTCGTTGACTCCGCAGAGCCACGCGAAAGCTCAAGCTGTTGACGCGAACGTAATGTTGAGAACGAGATGCAAAAATGAAATTGCCAAAGAGACGCGTAGACGTTGACAACGAAGTGGTGTACATCCATGATTCCATTCGAAGGAGCAGAAATAAAATTCACACAATCGTCGAATACGTTAACAATATCCAATTTGCATCCCGAGTCAATAATTTCGTGGATTCAACTTAAATTCTTTAACACAAGGTTCTTCAGGTGACCTTAAAAATATTGTCAAGACAATTAATTTTTTGATATTGTCATGGTTGTTCCCTTGAACAGTATAATTTTTGTTGAAAAAGTCACCTTCGATTTTCGGTTCTAATATATTTAGGTGCTTTTCTTGCGACCCACCCTGTACATGAGAACACAATGTACTGTGCTCGAGCAGCGAACCATTAACTATCTTGAGGACAAAGGTAATCAATTAGGGTCGTCTTCTTGCTTTGACAATCGAAAAATGAAACTGGTTTAGGGCGATGCTAAAAGAAAAATGACAGATGTGGCAATTCAAACATTTATAGTTCTTTTTACTAAAACATGATAACCATTGTAGCTGAATTATTAAAAATAAATCTGGGAGAAACATACCGATTTGAAAGTTTGCAGTTCTGTTCACAAATCTTTGAAGAAAGTTAACAAATTTTTCATGTCCAAAAATAATAGTCAACTACCCCTCGAACAAAGTTAATTAGGCATAATCGAGAAACAGAACGAGTTTAGGAGAATTTTTAAAGGGAAAATAACAGACGTGTCGATGTCTGCGAACTTCGTAGCTACGTTCGTCGCTCCATACGGAGGATAAACAATTTTTCTATGTTTTAATGTAACTATACTGTGTTCAGAGTTATGGTAGTTCGCTCGAAGGGTTTTGAAAAATATATCCATTTGCCGCAATTGAATTTAAAATAGAAATACCGAAAATCTCTTCTCGTATGCAGTATGGAATTAGAAGAGTGGAGAGTTAAGTCGAAGAGCGATCCACTTTTTGCGACATGAATGCCGGCGTCCTACTTCAAGTATCGATTTGCTGAATATAAAGCAGCGTTTGCCGAAAAAGCGCATTTTTCTTTAAACGCGACTCCGCTGGCTTTACACATGGCGTAATATTCCGAGAATTGACATTATCTTACGATTTAGCAAACAATAGTTTCTCCACATTCAAATTTGAGATGTCAAAATAAAAGCAAACGGAGAAAAATCATTAAATACTTTTTAAATTTCGTAAATTCATTCCAGGTCGACTAAAGACTTGGAGAAAAACAATTTTAAATAAATCTAAAGTATAAAAATGGATAAATTAGTGGATTTATAAAAGAACAGCTCTAATAATTTTAGTAGAATATTTTCAAGTCGGTTGTGGCAATTTGTTTAGCGTTTAATTTAGATTCTGGTTGACTTGGGATGCAAAATAATTGAACTTTTGGTCGCACGTTCACGCGCGTGCACTTGATACCAAAGAATCGCTATCTGCTCCTGTGCAATAGCGATCATACCGACACAATTGCTGCCAATGATCGCGATCGTACACACGAAAAAGAATGCCACTTCAGTTCTCAATTGATATCAATACCCTGCTATCGAATTCAACTGTAAATTATACGTTAGTACACCGAGGGATCGTTCGTTTCGAATTATTTATTGCTAAGTGATACTTAAACACAACAACTATTCCCATTTCGTAGTTTTAATTTCATTCTTCATTAAACGTTGGAATCTCCCAGACATCGTTCGAGCTCTGTACAGTTAACGAGTTAATTGTTAATTGTTTTTAAGAATAAGAACGTTTCACTTTTCTCACGAGTAATGATATTATTAATGCTTGTACCATTTTAATTATATTATCATGTTGTTAAATATTGTATTTAATAAAAGATTGGAGAGAAAAATCTTTCGTCGTTGCATTAAGAAGACGAACAGTATTATGATTGATTGTCGATTAATTGTTGGCCGCGGTGTCAATTACAGACGACTTGTGTGTCGTGTGATTTAACGGTTAGTTTGCAATTGTTCAATTGGAAGGGGTGGTTGATCCACAAGAAACTTGTCAGCAGATAGTTTAGGAACAATTTTTGTAAACGTCGCGGGTTGCGAATTGCAAAACTAAATTGAGAAAATCTAAGAATACATGTCCATTTTGTTCAATACTTTTCTTTGGTGACATAGCCACCTGAAATTAGAATTTAAATAATTTATTCAATGAAATATGCATATAAAAAGTAGGACATATGACATTAATTAAATTTCCATGCATTTTGCGGGTCCTAATCAAATTTAAAACACTCTATATATTAGCCGAAAAATTAATATTTGATCTGCACACATCATTTTGTCGCCCAAATTTGGATGGTAACACGGACACGATAATTAAAATGTTAAATATCGTTGTTCCATGTTTTGGGAAGAAAAGTACAGTATTGGTTGTAATCAGGGCCCCGGTTAACCTTAGAAGAATTGATAAATTGAGCACTTTAGTTATCGTTGGACTAGCGTTAGCGGAAGTCACCATTTTTGAAGACGAGACATTGAAATAGAATTTAATTTCCTCTCGCGGTTACTTCTACGAATGAAAAGTGAGAAAAAATTGTAGAGTAACTTGCCTTAACTTGAAGCAAGTGCCTAAAGTGAAATACTATGACATTACACAATCAATGAATTCTTGTGAAGCAGCACGTGTTTGCGAAAGAATATGGCAGAAGTCTGGAAAACTTTGAACTAGTATTATATAACATACAGCGGATAAGTGCATCAGCATAATTTTTCCATTATTATCTTCCTAATGCGAATTACTTTCAGAGACTCATAAAGTGACAGCGGATTATATTCATTTATTACAAGTAATTTCAAACAGTAAAACCATTAGAAGAATTTAACAATACTGTTATATTATTATCAACCTATTAAACATATTAAGAAAGAAAATAATTTCTATTTGACTCCAGTTTGTTGCAATTCATAAAGAAAATTTCTATTTATTTCACATTTCCCATGAGAAACCTTGAAACATTTTTCTAAAAACGCTGCAAATGGTAAAATATCTTCATTAAAGAATAGTATTCTATGCTAGGACAACTCAATTTATTATATTGCATTCGATTGGGTACTTGATTGTGTCTCGATTGCAAGCTGCAAATGCGTAGAGGTCTGGAGGATTGTATGTATCTGTCATCTTTAAATTTAGAGTCTCTGTGTCGCTAAATCAAATATGCTCGGGATGAGTACGAGCGGGCCTTCAAAATTTCGGCAGAATTGTTGCCGAGACCATGTGATCCGGCATGGCCGATCTACTTTTATCAGGAAATGCACAATTTAACAATTGTGTCCAATTATTTTTCCAGAGGCCTTGTCTTTGATTGGTCATCTGAGACCGCGCGACTATGTCCCTTTGCCGGCCTCTGGCTTAATTTACCGAATGACCGCACTCGAACGATCGTCGAACTCTTATTTCTGGCACTGTCAATTCAACAGAGTCTTCTATCATTTTATATGCTGCTGGTGACTGTACGGATGCCCGTGTAGACGTAACCTTCGCAACTAATGTCTGATGCTCGCTGCCGTAGCGCTAAAAGCGATACAAAATCAACTCGATAATTGAATGGATGAAAGGAACCAGCACATCTATAAAGATTCAGTGCATAGTTTCCTGCCATTGTCAGAAAACGATATATTCGAGAGACCTCACCTAAAATTGTGGTGATTTATAGAACGTTGAAATCTTCATTTGTTTCAGTCTGCTGCTTCGAACCATCCTCTTTAAAGCAGCAACTGCATACGTCTTAACAGAGAACGCATTTCATGAGACAATAATGATTGTCGTATCGGACACTCCAGTCGATATAAATACAATAACAAGAATATTAGTCACAACAGTGACGTACATGTAGCTGAAACGTTTAATATCGCGGGACCAGCTTGTGTGCAAACAAACTAATTTTTCTTGGCAGCCGCGAGAACGGAGAACGAAAAAGAAGTAGTAGAGGACAAAAGAGAAATAAAACGAAAGATGCAACACTACGATTTCAGTATAATAGTAATTTAACTTTCTGCGTTTACTTGGTCAGATCGATCATTAAAGGCGATGAAAATATTACTAACAATATTTTAATGAAGTCTTTTAGGACACAGTTCGAAAAGGTGATTCTAATTTCTAAGAAAATAGTTTACGTTTGCCTGGTTGCTCAACACTAATGGCGAAAAACTGCAGCTGGGATATCAATTAACGATTACAAACCTACTGCAACCATCGTAATGCGCCAATAGCGATACGCATGATTCAGGTCAGTAGGAGCGCGGTCAACGACATACCACGCAAAGACGATTACGTCAAAGTTGTGGCCCGAGTCGCCACAAATCATTTATTTAAAAAACACGCGCATAAATCATCGCACTCCGTTAAGCCTGTTTATTCGCAGAAATCGAACATTGCCTCTTCCACTAAAAAAGACCGATGTCTTTTATAATGCACAAACGGAGCATCTTTGAGAAGCCTGAAACCGTTCCTGATCCAAATTGTACCAAACCAACCGTTCGATAGCTGACATTTTAAGAAAACACATTTTGTGCCAAGAAAGTCGTCCGACTCTGTGATTCAACTGCTAGAAAAATGCGACCATGAAGCTCAAGGGCGAAACTCAATTCTCTTAAAAAATTACTGTTTCAAGAAGCCTAATTCTGTTGTTATCCGCGATGAACCGCTGAAGATGGTCAGTTTAGATAATGTTGGTGTTAGAAGATTGATCGAACATGTTTTTATCTGGTATTGCATGACCCATCAAGAGCTCTAAGATGATTACAGAAAATTTTGGATCAATTCGTTTCTCCCATCCCCCTCTTTTTTAAGGTCACCTTCAGAATTTATTTCATCACCACTTACATAAAATTATTTATAACTTTACTTGAATTCTTGAATTAAGTCGCACAAATATACATATATTTCATGCGGCGGTAAATGTAAAAGAGATTGTTTAACAAGACTGCGCATTCACTGCCATTTCTCGATCGAATTGCACGAGAATTTACTGTATTTGAACTTTATACAAAGTAGAGCTTTCTATGTGCGTTGAGAATAAATATAATAAATTAGTTGAAGGAATTCATTGTTTCGAATATTGATTTTTCCTTTTAGTCGAAATGATCTGTGGCCTAGCTTAGAGATTTTTCGGAGTGAACCGGCAACGTTTGAGGGCCACTGGTTTAATTGAGTAGTCCATTGAATGGTTACAAAGTCACAGTAATCATGGTAGATAAGTAGCTAATCTAAGAATAGGATGTAACAACGATACAAAGTACAACTCGATTCTATAAAGACGATGTACGAGGTGCATACAATTTCCTCAGGACCAAGATGTTATCTCAATTGATCTATGGCCCCACTCTGGCTTGCTCCCCTCGACGACGAATCGTTCGCCTTCTGTTCGGCCACCGAGAGTTATCATTTCTTCACTTCGTAACGAACATCTGGCGAGGATGAACCGAAATAGTGAACTCGTCCTCGTCTTTCTGGCCCTGGGCCTGTCGGTGATCTACGCAGAGACCTTGACGCCGCGGCCATGTTCTTATCCTGATCGTGAGTATCGGAACCAGTGAAACGAAATTCGTCACATAAAATTTTGCCCCATATGAAATGTACGGTTTTAAAATGTAAACATTACAAAGCTGGTCTTCAAGATCGTATCTTCAGTTCTTCGGTGAATTGTCTCTCGGTAAAAAGAATTCAATTCCTATCGTAATATAGTAGAAAAACTTGCAATTCGTTTACAGACTATGTTGATTATCATTACGATGGTGCTTGTGTCGATCGATAGAGTATGTTTACGGAAAAGTTGTGTTTGTTACAAATCGGACTTTTCATATGCAGCAATCTAATAAAAGCATCGACAGTGATGGTTCAGTTTTGTGTCACCTTGTATACAGTGTGCCGATGAAAATGAACCACATTCACCATGCTCGAGATTCGTTCGTATATTTGCCAGATCGTTAGCAAAAGCTTCAATTTAATCATTCCCGATCATGGTAGCAGAATTACATTTTCTAGTTCCCTTGTTCTCACTGTATAGAATCGGCTGAGTGATAAACGTCGACTGGGATGCGCTTTTAGTATGGAACGGTGCTCGAAAAAATATGGGGCGCGTATTTTTTCATGTCCGCGATCGTTCGCTTTGAAGTGGCGAAAATAGCTCTTGAAATCGGGGATGAAAACGGTCGATTAAATATCTACAGGCCTATTGATCGCAACGGAAAATGTTGCCTGCATTAACAGTGTACTTTTCACTGCAGGATTCGTATCGCGAGCGTATTAACCCTTTGTAGTCCAGAAAATATAACTTTGAAGGAGCTACTTCGTCATTATGGCGAAAAACAGCCTGTAACTTCGAAATTACAATGGGCCACGATATTAATATGTACAATTGATATTCAGACAGATTTTGAAAGAGAATAACTTTATTAACTGCATTTAACGTGTTCAATCTTTTTTAGAAGTTGCAAGAAGTAGTTAACTAGACAACGTGGAAAAGAAACTTTCCGGAATGTGGAATAAACATAAAGATTGCATTTTACATTTTTATTTGTAACTGTGTATGTAGAACGTTTCGAAATTATGTTTTGTAGGTTTGTGATAATTGTATATATATATATATATATATATATATATATATATATATTTTTTTTTTTTGAAAATAAGAATAGAATATCGTACAATATAAAGGAATTGAATAACAATTTTATGTTCAATTTTCCTTCTTACAAATAGCAATTATTGAAACTATAAAAATGGTGTTATAGGACATTAGTGAACAAATTATGTCTTCATCCAAGCACACATTAAAATAATAAATATAAAATATATGAAACAGCAAATACTAGTTACCTTCTAAAACGTGTATTATAAAATACAGAGTACAGTTTAAAAAATGTCTGTGGTATCGTATGTTCTCTAACACCATAGATAATAGCAAGAAATACATAGATATTCCAACTCCGTGAACTATAATTTCTATGAACTATTCGTTTCAGCTAATACTCCAATAAATTGCACTGTAGACGAAGTATCCATAGAACCATGTAAGGAAGCTGCAGAATCGAAGCCATGTAAAGTAAGAAGAGGGACTAATACAAATATGACTATTCACTACACACCCAGTAAGTTGCAGTTTTGAGATTTTACTGTAGTTTACTGTGAGAAATCATTACCTAATTAAAGTGTATAACTCTTTCTGCAGATTTCTCGTCAGACGTAATGACGGGTCGAGTATTTTGGGCAACTCCATTGACAGATATTCCGTTCCTGGGAATGGATCCTAATGCTTGTATGTCGACTCCATGTCCTATCAAAGCAGGGGAACGAAATACTTTCTATACGGATATACCGATTTTAAAAAAATACCCTGTTGTAAGTGAATTTCTTATAAACCTGATTTTTAATATTATCTTTTCAATCGAAGCCTATGCAATTTCTATAATCATACTTGATCTATGATTATGCTAAATGTTTCTTAAGAAATATTTTAAAGTAACAATCGTGAACAAAAGATCACTCTTATTAACGTTAAGCAATTGTTGGTTTTTGAATTATTTAAAAAATAATATTACAGTAAAAGTCTGCTAAAGTTTCTACAGCTCCGCGTTTTGTTTAGCCATTTTTCCATAAATGTATAAAATCTGCAGTCCCTGTATTAACAGCAGTTAATTAATAGTTTGTAAACACCTACAAAACACAGTTAATAATTTCTTAATAAGTTTTCAAAATAGCAATAGAAATTTCAATCGTTAATTAGCAAGTCACCCCAATGAAGTGATCTAATAATTATTTCGGAATAATTATTCAAATAACACGCTTCCGGTATGTAAATTATTTGTTAGAATCATTAATTTTCGTTTTATGACAATTTTTCCTTTGCTATTTGATATAAAGAAGTTGTATTAAATAATTGTGAACTCTCCGACGACAGTAGTACAAACATTACAGTATTCACAAACATTTGCCTTTGTTTCAGAGGATGTATGACCTCAAGTGGAGAATATGGAACGAACAAAATCAAGAGTGTTGTTTCATGTTTCAAATTAAGATAACCAAATGATGGTGAACACATGTGATTTACCATTGTACGGTGCTCAATTAATAATAATTCTCGATTCGATCAATTAGTCGAATAAAACTTTCATTACACCTGAAAACGTATTTTCCTTTTTCTTCCTCAGTCATATTGTTTCCTAACCACGTGGTGTCGCGTTTGTGTATATTATATATTGTGTGGAAAATGTTATTTGATATTCTACATACATTTAAGTCCGCTTGAAATTTGTATGGATTATGTAACATGTAAGACAACCGCAATCACTATCGTTAAATTTCTTGGTATTGCTTCGGCGATAAGATGAATGCTCTATTTTAATCATGATCTCATATAAAAAGACTTAAAACTTTAGCTCGTAAAAACTGTTAACTCAATGGGCACAAAGATTTAAAAATATATATAGAAGAAATATATATATATATATATATATATATATATGTATATATTATTATTTAAATTGTTAAACGACGTGTTCATAACTTTAGAAACTAGATACGCGATTAAGAAGAGTCGTCGCAATGATCCTCTTCAAAGGATTAATTATTTGTCATAGAGTAGTAGAAGAATGTGTGTAATTTGTCTACTTTCATAACACATGGTGTTCTGTTGAAATATCTACAATAAAAAAAAATTAAAAAGAAACGCTGCGGATAGGATTCGAACCTATGCGGGAAAAACCCATTGGATTTCGAGTCCAACTCCTTAACCACTCGGACACCGCAGCTTACGCTCATTGCTTTGTAAATTTTAGATGCTATGTGGCATTAGTTAGAATACATAAGTGAAATACAATTTTTATAAAAGATAAAAATATTTGTTAATCAATCGAGATATACCTAACAAAGGAAATAAAACATCATGTCGTCCACTGCACCTTTGAAATAAATATATGTACATACATATTGAAGACAGTATTGATAAATATTATGTAGTAACTTAATAAGTAATAATTATATTTCAAAATATAGCATATAATTTTATAAAATGTCTAGATATATTCCTTTCTCACTTTTAGTGTAAATGAAGTTGTAATTTAAACGATTGATTTAATCAATATTGAGAGCTACAATAATATTAAAAATCAATTTGAATTAATTTCTTATTTCTTTGTTTATCTAAGGCGAAAAATTTCACAACTCTGTTTGAAATGAAAAAATATTATGATGACACTGTATTGCTCAGTTGCGCTTATACCAAACAAAAAATCTATTAATTGTTACAAAAGTAAATAATACTGATTATTTACTGCTTAAATTGCAAATAGCGGCTTCGATGCAGCGGCAAAACGCCTAAACTGGT
This sequence comes from Lasioglossum morio, assembly GCA_916610235.2. Lineage (NCBI taxonomy): Eukaryota > Metazoa > Arthropoda > Insecta > Hymenoptera > Halictidae > Lasioglossum > Lasioglossum morio. Next base: position 17,603,396 of record OU744323.1, on the reverse strand, counting down.
AAACAAACGTTATCTACAGACGATTATTCTTAGAAAACAGTGATGGCGACGTCTGTATCTCGTCGGTGGCAGCCTACTAACATTTCTCCTCTCAGGTGGACCACTTACCACCGACGAGTATCTCGTCGCTACCCTTACCACCGACAAGATACTCGTCATAAGTAAAAAACTGGAGGAAAATACAGAAGGCACCGACGAGATACTGTTTCGGTGTCGTCGGTGCCGATGCCACCGACAACGGGTAAATTTCCAAAAATTTGTCAAATCGGTTTGGGCTAAAATTTTTTACATAGGTTCATTTTCATTAAAAACATGTTTCCCGAAAAGATTTTTCGCAACTTGAAAAGAAATTTCCTATCATTTTATTGTCATCTTCTACCTTACTGACATAACATAAGTTTACCCCGAGCCACCGACGAGTTACTGTTAAAGACTGCCAGCCTTATTGGAGATCGTGTCACTCGAATAATTCGGTGTTTTCTTACGCCCTCTAGGATATATTCTGGCTGGAGTAAAAAACAGAAGGCCATCGACGTGATCTCGTCGGTACAGAAGGCCATTGAGGAGATTCTCGGCGGTGAGAAGTGGTGAGAAGGCAAATTGCCACCACAATGCCACAAGCATCTTGACACCTATGAGAGACTGTGTTTCTCCTCGGCGAAATCGATTATCATGAATTGTTACATTCTGCACCGAACATATTCCAAGTTAAGCAGGAAACCCGCTGTTCGAATTTTCGGTTCCCCTTCGAGCAGGCAACCCGCTACTCAATTTTTGGTTCCCCTTCTAGCAGGCAACCCACTTCTCAAGTTTCGCTGTTCGAATTTTCGGTTCCCCTTCTAGTAGGCAACCCGCTCTACAATTTAAGGTTCCCCGTCTAGCAGGCAACCCGATACTCAAGTTTCGGTTCCCCTTCTAGCAGGCAACCCGCTCGTCAATTTTCGGTTCCCCTTCTGAAGGCAACCCGCTCGTCAATTTCGGTTCCCCTTCGGAAGGCAACCCGCTCTTCAATTTTCACTTTCCCTTCGGTAGGCAACCTGCTCGGCGTTTTAGCGTAACAGAACTATTTTATATAATAGAAAAAGAAAAGAAAGATACCTCAATTTGTACTTTCAAAGTGTTTCATAAATGAGAATTATTACCTTACACTTGTTCATACATAAATGTTCGAAGAATCGATCTGTGGAAAAGGAAATATGTTGAAGAACAGAGTAATAGAGAGAGAGAGAGAGAGAGAGAGAGAGAGAGAGAGAGAGAGAGAGAGAGAGAGAGAGAAAGTTTACTGTAAACAATTAGAATAGCAAAAGGATTGTTATAAACATTGGACACATAGAATCAATAAATTTATCGTAGTATTTATGTTGAATAAATTAATGCGAATGTGCATGGTTTAAAAGTTATTCTGTATTACGAGTTCTATTGCCTGTTTTGACTAAAAAATTAGATGGCCAGATAGTCAAGGGAGTGCTGGTTAACATCGTTGGAAAAGGTATTGTTATAAACATCGAACAGCGAGAAATAATAAATTTCTCTGTGAATTGTATCGAATAAATTAACGCGCGCGAATATTCATGTTATAAATGTTATTTTATATTTCGAGTTCTATTGCATATTTTTACAAAAAAATTAGCTGGTCAGATTGTCAAGGGAGTGGTTGTGGGCATCGTTTGCAAAAGGAATTGTTATAAACATTGAACAGCGAGAAATAACAAATTTATCAATAATTACTAACTCGGCGATCGAATCGATCGATGGTAGAGGAGTGGGGGGAGACAGCTAAGCGAGAACGCTTAGTCAGTCAATCAGTTAGTCGGACCGGCGGAGTCGACAAGGATAGACGCGATACGGTACCGGGGGTGCCAGAAAGTCCAGGGAGACCAAGAGTGGACCAGGGATGGACCAGGGGTAACCTGGTGAGTTTATAATTCAAATATTCTTGAATGCTTGTTGCTTTGTTCACTCTTGGTTCACTTTCAACTGTTTTCACTGAACATTCATTTTCAATGTTTACCTTCAAAATTCTTATTGCAATTTTCATCGGAAAAGAAACTATCACAGTTCAGTGTTCGAAACATTATTATATTTCTGATGTTGGACTTGTGTTCTTCCTCCTGCTTCTGTTTGTCAAATTCGCACTTTTGCCTACCTAGTTTCTCAATAATTATTCGATATACTTGCGTAGTAAATTAGTATAAGTCCGGTGTTGTAAGAAAGAGAGCCAGAAGGAATATCGCATTCGTTCTGACTCCTTTTTCGGGTCTCTTGTGCAGCAACCTCCTCGTGGTGAGACCTGGCCAATCGGCATTATCCTCTATTCGTAAGAACTTGCAGTATCTTATGAATAAAGGGTAATGTCGAGCTAATAGCTACACGTATATAATTATTGATAACAATGTATAATGGAATTCAAGACCTGCATAATGTTACAAGATATTTCATTGAATCGAATATAAATTTACTTTCAACTAAGTTGCAAGTCGGCCAAGGGTACATCGATGCTTTCTTCGTTTACCCTTGGTCACCTTCGGTTCGTTGTTTCGAAGTACTCGTTCAGTCAGTGAACACGACAATTTTAATTGCTGATTTCCTATGTGTTCACATCGGAACTTTCACAAGTTCCTCTTCGAAAAACGTTCACATCTTGTTGAACATTGGTATTCCTCCGATCGGAGTTCCCTCAGGGGCTCACTCACGGATGGGGACCGTGAGTGAGTACGGGGAGTCGCGTCCCTGGGGCTACCCGAATCGCCTATAGGTCGGTAGGGTTGCACTCTTGTGCGGGGTTGGTTTGCTCACGTGAGCTCTTTTTCTGGTTTGCTCTCGAGAGCTCGTTTTCTGGTTTTTTTCTGGTTGTTATGTTGGAATTCGTATTTGTGTTGCGTCTAAATATGATTAGTCTGTTTCAGTTAGGATACAACAGCCGACGTCTTTCATCATCGACGAAGAGGACAAACCAAGAAGAGGAGGACACACACTATAGAAGACATCAGCTTATAATTAAGTTGCGTTATTCAATAAGAATATTTTTATGCGATAGTTATTAAGATTATATATCGTCGTTGTACATACGTCGAGTAATTATCGCCGTAAATTCACTTTGTTCGTTTTTTTTTTTACTCCGACACAGTCTTCTACTGTGTCGGATACCTTTGTACGTATGTAGTATGTACCAGATTGATTGGTACGGGAGTTCGCGGTAGTTTATATATTAATGGGGGGGTCGAGACGCGTTGTTTTCGCTCTTTACCACTCAACCGTAAAAATTTTCCACCCATGTCCGTCAATGGCGGCAGGTGGTTGTTGTAGTTGGTATCGGTGTCGGAACTCCTCTCGACCATTTCTCGCGTTACCCTCAAACCAGAGCCTTCTGCTCTGGTTTGCTTAGTTTTTCTTTTTCAAAGAATCAGAGCCTTCTGCTCTATTCGATTTTTATCTATGAAAGAATCAGAGCCTTCTGCCTGATTCGCTTCTTGTCCCTCGTGAATCGAAGACTTCTTCTTCGATTCACACCCTTTTGCTCCGCGATAATTACTCGACGTACTTGCGTAACTTAGTATAAGTCCGGCGTTGTAAGAAAGTGAGCCAGAAGGAATATTGCATTCGTTCTGACTCCCTTTCCGGGTCTCTTGTGCAGCAACCTCCACGTGGTGAGACCTGGGCAATCGGCATTATCCTCTACTCGTAAGAACTTCCAGTATCTTACGAATAAAGGATAATGTCGAGCTAATAGCTGCACACTTTGAATTATCGTTTATATTTCATACTAGAGTGTAAATTAATATCCACGATTATTTCAAACCTATTTCCTTCCATAACATTTTGCAATGGCACGTTCCCTGAGAATAAAATATATTATTCAAGCTTGTTCATTTGATCTTTACATTAACCCGCATGTCAATTATTATTAAATATTACTAAACAAACAAAAATGTGCTGAACGTATTTATTTTACACAATTTTTTCTTGGAGTTATGCAAACAGGGTTCGGGGCATTCTTCCGATTAGAATAAGACTAAACTCGATAGAATGTGGACTGTGCCATGTGATTATAATCGTGAATAATGTATTTGCGGAAGTATCCGAGGTTCTCAAAAAGATCCTTCAAATAATTTTCTGTCGGCAATTGGCCCTTAATGTTTCCCGTAGACACACAGTTTTGGGAATCATTTTGAAAGGAAAACATATTTCTATACTTTGTCATTTTTATTTGACCTTATTAAAATAATTATTTTCTGCAGTTATTTAGAAAGACTGAACTTAGAGAACATGTTCAAATAAAAATTGTATAATACGGGTGCTGCGAATCAATCAATATATTTCATAAATGAGCATTATTTCCCTACACTTTTTTAAATACATAATTGTTCCAAGAATCGATCTGTGGAAACAGAAATATTTAGAAAAATGGAATAACTTTTATTTGACATATTGTTCCGAATAATAGTTTCGATGAAGAATTACGCGAATGAATTAATATGTTTAAAAAAATGCACGGAATTTGAAAGTGAAGTTTCAGCTTCATATTTAATAACAAATTGATATATTCAGTTACAATTGAATGTAGGCTTAGAAACTACGTTTTGTTATGAAAATTTAAGATATACAAATTTGCAGATCTTACACACTGTGATTATCGGACTTTTCTCCATTAGTATATTTCGTGGTAATTACTTTCATTTTTCCTACATCTATACACTGACGATTATAAAGCAATAATTACAATGGTGAACAATAAGGGAAATAAGAAAGCAATAAGAGTGCGTAATGAAATTATACAATAAAAAGTAATTTTTTTCTAAGAATTACAGAATGGGTAATGTCAGCATTCTACATTTAATTATTACCTGCGGTACTAAATCTATTTACCTACGCCACTGACGCAGTTTCACGTGGTTCACGAACAAATGATCTATTTAGGTAGAGAGCGCTGAACCACCAACTGAATCTCGTCGGTGGTGGAACTTATAGCGATGTGGTCTTTCAGGTCACTGTAAGTTCCACCGTTACAACCCCGCCCATTGCGCCCACTTACCCTGCCGCGGAATAGCACGGGCGGTGGCAGTATCTCGTCGGTGCCCGAGCTTTTTTCAAATAACCGGCTGTAGATAACATTTGATTACCATGTTTAGTGTTTCGCCACTACATGGAATGGCGCATATTTGAAAATTTTGTGGCATAAATGATTTTTGCCGATTTGTTTATAAAATCTTGTGACGAATTCGGAAAGAGTTAATTATTTTTACTATAAATGAATTATGTTTCCTTTGCAACACTAAACGAATTATGCATTCTGTTGTAGAGAAACGTGTTTCTGTAAAGAAAGGATCATTTAGGACATCGAAATTGGACAAGTGCTTATTGAGGACTACGGAAGGCACTATGAACGGGTCCTGGGAAGAGAAGAGTCTGGGATGTAGATTGGACTAGTGAAGGGACCAAGGGTGTTGCGGTTTTCATTATTAATATTGAAATCTCGATGAAAACTCCGTCGCGGTGTCAAACGTTGATGAAAATATATTAAGCCGTATCCAAGTGAAAAAGAAACCAAAAAAAGGAAATCACACCGACTCGGCGGAACTTTTATCACCGTGAAATTATTCACTTCACGGTTCCCTCATGTAAAGCGGCCTTCGCTAGTTCCGGGGATTTAACGCACTTTTTCACCCTTTTTTCCCGCGCTTTCGAAACATTTTTTAAAGACATTTTTCAGCTGGCTCGTCGTCTGTCCATTGACGTTCCTTTCGCCAACAACTATTTGCCCCACGCCAAAACGAGTTCCATTCATGCAACTTTCGACTTTCTGACTGGAGGAGAAAATACATGCAAAGCAAAAGTAGAGTAAACGTCGGTAGCACAGAGTTCGATTTGGTTTTTCGGGGACGCACACTGCGCTTACTTAAACGAAGAAAACTAACGACAGCGAGTAATTAAATATGGTCTCAGAGCTTTAGAGTTTAATGTTAGAATGTATAAATGTTGATAATGTGCCCAAGAAATCTCCGTGTCACATTTTCAACGTTTCCAGAGGAGAGTAAATTTCCTGTTTAACTGGAACATATATTTTTCTACTTTCAAGATAAGTTTGTTGCCTTACACAAGAATATGTGGAAGAAAAAATACTATATTTCATAATACGTTTCTCGGAATAGTCATAGCCAACTAGAAATCTTTTAGGTAATTATTTCAGAGGATTGTACGAGGGTTGTATGAGACAATAACAAGAGACCATATTTTTTAGCATTTTACAAACAAGCGCAGCGTTGGTTTTAATTTTCAAATTATTGTTTGGACACGTTTTATTTGTCGTGAACTCTCGAAGCCGCTTGTATGCTCGAGGAAATGGAGTCAGCAAGAGACAAACTGTTTGTTCTGTCAATGACTCGTTCCTGAAGCGCCCCTTTTCATTTCCAGTGATGTATGCGCGAGCATTGCGGACGTATGTGGCTTGACACAGCAAACAAAGTCGATAAATTAGCTTCAAGACAAAAACCGTACAATTCCTTGAGTGGTACACTGGATGGATGCAACTGACTGACACGTTTCGCCGGGGTATATTAACCATCCCCCCCTCTATCTCGCTTTCTCTCTCACTCTCTTTCTACGTTACTCTTTTTCTCTGATCAGTCAATGGACCACGCGTCGCCGGCCTGACGTTATGGGCTAATTTTGCGGTTCGCATAATTTCCCTGAAAGGCCAACACGATTTCGGACCGGTGAACGTCAATAACATTTACGCACGCCGAGACGAGGGTATACTTAATCGATTACGCAATTATTGTTAGGTAATGTCCTATCGACTATTAAGCCTGCACACACGAGCATTTACTTCGCTCGTTAGCTGTTGACGTATTAACCTTCGAATCACTGTGGTGGTGTCTCTACGCACTTACATGAACTCAACATTTGTAAATATTTCGAGTTACTACAAATTTCGAATGTATGTTTTTCGTCTAAAAATGTTCACAGTTCTTGTCTGAATCCGATTATAACCATATATTATATCTCTTGTAACCCTCATAAGCTCTATCTGAACAATTGAACTTGCTTTAGATTTCAATTCAATAAGTTGTGTTTCATTTATAATTCATGGTATCAGATTCGACAGAAATTGGAGCAAGTTGGGACGTTTTTTAAAAAAAAGTGTTCAGGTAAAATGGTAGGGCCACATCTTGTTTTAATAGTTCAAAGAATTATCTATTTACAATGACTTAAGACACTGGTGAAAATAATAAATTACCTTGTTTTCAATCGGATTGCAAAACGCAAGGCTTGACACACTTTCGAAAATAAATGCTAAATACTCTTATACATCTGTATGTCTAAAAGTTCTAATAAAAACATTTGTGTAGAACTTCGATTACAAACAGGTGTTACGAAGAAATAAAGAAAGAAAGGTTCTTCGTAATTGTGTTAAGATCCGAAATCGATATTATAACCATTTCCAAGCGTTGGTCAAACGGGAGAGATCGCTCAACTTATGAAGGAGCTTTGATTTATCACACGAAGAAGAGAGGGAGGAATTTCAAATTAAGAGAGCTCACTAACACAATGGCGGCATGAACTACGAAATTCCCGGAATTTCGTATAATTTTGGAAGAATTTCGTGAAACACCGTACCTGAGATCCAGTTGAGTTTATGACTATGGAAAAATAGAAATTTCGTTCGAAGGGAACACGATGCACCGAAAGAGGTGGCGGGGAATTTTGTGGTTTTCACAGATTCCCGGAATTTGACCTAATTTCCCTCGGATCCCCATGAGTCGAATTTCGCGGTTTTCAGAAATTCTTGAACCGAAGAACGCAATTACCGGTAATTTCGAAGGTGGGCTTTCACCTTTCTTACTGCGAATATTAAGAAGCCCAATTACGTGCCAATATTAAACCATTTAGTGGTGTAAATAAATTGGATTGTAATATACAGTTTCATATCGAGAAACTAATAAATGTGATTAGTAGTACCGATCATTATTACGAACGAAATAAACGAAACTCGGGAGACAGAAACTTTCCCGTGGTGTTCAGGGTGCTAATCGAAAGGATATTTCATTCGATGCACGATGAAACGCGGATTATTCTAAGATCGCAAACGAACAGTGGGCCTTGATCATAATACAGTGCCAACAGACTCGGGCCGAGTCGTTTCGGATTATAGAAAATCCTGTCGCAAGCACTGTACCGAAGAAAGTCTCGGGGAAGATGAGTAGAAAGGCAATCGAGATATTAAATAAACGACTACCGTTTTATTATCCAGTGCAAGAAAGTCAGACGGGGTTGGGGTTCGCAATGGGGGCAAGGGGAGGGAAGATTGCTCGTCCCGAGTCTACATTGTCATCAGCTTCGTGTCCCATTTTGTGGCCAACGGACGACGAAGACGACTGCCGAAGAAGCAGAACAATAAGCACGAGTGGCAGACGAAGACCTACCGACTTATTAATCAACCTTTAGGGATCGTCCACTGAAAGAACAAGACCCGTGGGGGTGGAGGGCTCTCTGTAATGCTGTCCAACTTCCGACGATATTCCCGTGACTTATTAACGACCTCTGTTTCCACGGAGAAGATGAGAGGCGGCGCGGCGTCTTTATTTTACCCCATGATTCAATGCGATTTATTAAATGGACAGTGACAGCTCCGGTGACCTTTGTACATTTATGCTGATTAAGAATTTTTTCGAGGAAAAGACATCTGCTGCTAACACACTCCCACCAACGCACACATGCCCGTCTAAATTAAGAGCTTCTTTATTTCGTTCGTTGCCAGTAGCATATTCGAATATTAAAGAAAATAAATTATTTCGTTTGTTCCACGTTTTAACCGTTTTAACACCTTACGACCATAGTCGCAAAACAAAACAGTGTCGAAATAATATTATTGTTAAAAGTGCGCTCAGCGAAACTGGGTGAAATGAACGGATAACGTTCGATGAAGGCTTTGCAGATAGATATTGCTTTATTTACAGCCTTACAGCTAAGAAAATTGGACTTGGTTTACATTAACCTATTTATACAAAACTATCTTATTTAACACATTCGTTCCATACCTTTTCTCATTCATTTCTACATCTCACACATTTCTACCCTGTTATGCTCTTTTAGTACCCTAATTATCACTAACCCGCTTAATTCTATACTTATTGCTTCCCTCCCCATTCCATAATTTTTGCATTTTTTGTTTGGCATTCTCTTTGGTTTATTTATGCTCTCTTTTCTCTTTTTTTCCTCAACTTCTCCAACCACTCTTCAACCTTTCTATCTTTTTTCCCGCTCACTACATCCTCGAGCCTGATCATTTCTCCCATTATCCTGCAATCCCTTGTCAAATGCTCTAGGTTTCCATACTTGTCCCCACATAGGTCGCATCCTCTTGCCTCTTCCTCCAGCCATAAAGGCTTTGTATATATTCTTCCTTTCTTGAAAAATTGAGAAACGGCAAAGATCGTTTGACATTTCAAGAGATCCACCTCGCATCGATCTCTTCGCACGTTGTCAGCATTCGCGGTGGCCGGGAAGAGTGAAACGAATCGTGAAACGAACGAAAGAGTTTAACAAACTCTCGCGAGCGTTCAAGTGGAGGGCGCGTTGCCAAAAATTTGTTCGCCGGCAACGGTTTCCAGATTTCTCAGCAATGAAAGCGTTTCGGGGACTTCTCCTTTGAACTTATTGAGTAGGGCCACGTTCGAAAAATAAGTCCTAGATGGTTGGAGGAGGAGAACGGAGAGACGCGCTGTATATTAGGTCCCTGCCCATATTACTTCATTCATGAAGTTACAGGTCGCTTTTATACGTTGCCCTAAAGTTTATTGCAATCCTCTCAAATGCACCGTGTTTCCAGATAGCACCGATGCGTTTTGTGATTCATTTTAACAATCATAGAATGCGATACGCTCAGCTATTATAAGATCAGCGTTCTCGTTGCTTTGTACTTTTTAAAGTCCGTCCATGGACCAGAGATTGCATGGTGATTTACTTGTTTGCAAAGAACCGGCCTTTGACGGAAAGTTGGAAAACTTCAACGGACGAGCGAATCGCTGTGGGAGATTTCGTATGCGAATTATGTAAAGGGAACAAAGTTGCGTAATGCTTTCGAGTGGTTTGTTAAGAGAACGAAGAGAATAGATGAGGATTTTATTCAGCTCGATGTACTTACCTTTATCTGTTACATACGAACGCCGCGTCGGTATCGCGGGTAGAAGTTTCGTGTCTTCGCGGGTTCTGCGTGAAACGGTGCTGCGAACGAAACGTAGTAGCTGGATTTTGCGAGTTCTCCCTCAAATTTTGTCACGTCTCTATCGTCCGTTTCTGTCGTGGTTCTGCGACTGAATAGTGGAGCCGAGTAATATCGTAACAATGAAGCGGTAGGTAGAAAGCTGAGAGCTAAAATAATCCAAGAATCCGAGGATTACCATATCTCGAACCACTCGTGCGTGCACTATTCACTCCACGTATCAAACTTCTCAATTAAAACCTAAACATTCATTCTTTTAACGCGTTCGAAATCCAAGAGTCCTCAACCGTGAGGAAAAAAGAAACTAAATTGCCACATGTTGGCGAATACTCCGACACGCATATATTTAAATTAATAAGTATATATATAACTTTATTTGATTCCCCTTGGGCTTACAAATCCTTACAGCTACTCCCCTTCTCATTCGCCGCTTTCCTTATCATCTATACTAAATTTAACTTACCTTAACTTAAAACTATTCAACACTTAACCTAACCTATATATAACTAAATAGAGAGAGAGAGAAAAAAAACTATATTTACAAAAGGACTTACAAACTAATCTTAGCCTATCCCTCCCACCCCTTTTTCCCCCCTTCCCTAACCTTTTGGACTCCCTCTTCCGGCCGTCTTACCATCCATTCCTTCTCTTTCATTCATCCCTCAAAATTAATAAGTATATTACTACGTTTTTTGATCAATTGTTTAAAAATATAAGCTAGAAACATTTATCTTGCGATAAGGGACGGTCGCGCGGAGATCAATTATCGATTTGATTATTTATTGTTTCGCGGAAACTAATATACAGAATTACCTTTAGAGATCGTTACCTCTTTATCGAGATTTTATGATGCTGTATATTACGTACTGTTCCATATAACCTTTATTGAAAATTACTGTTACACAAATGGACTATTGAAACTTCTGCACCCCTATAACCCAGTCGTTTTTATGCCTCGAGAAATGTGATATAAAATTATCAAACGGCGACTTTCGGATATTTTATACTTAATTTAGATTTCATCTATATTGTTTAATTGATGACGCAGATGCTCGTACCAAGGGCGAGATAGTTTACGACCCTCGTTCTCCCCCTGCTTGCGTCATGGAGAATATTTTTACTTCGCTTCTCGGGAGAAAGGTCAATTATTTAATTACATCGTCATAAATTTCGATACTGTCACTTGAGAAAGTTACCGGCTAAGTGGTAGAAATGCCGCGGAAGCAATCGTGTGGAGTTAGGCGACTCGAAAACCATTTTTCCTGTCAATCATTCTCTCCCTATGGGGTAGAATTACAACGTTTTTCAAAGAATTTCATCACCGCGAAGTAAACGGGAAATTAATTGACAAATATCCATTAACTTTATCACAGAACTTCGCGCAACAACATATTTTCATTTCGAATTTTACAAAAACTGATTATCATTAACATCCTAGCAATCTGATGGTGGATGTTCCTCGGGCGTGTTAACACGCGTGTTAACACACGTTCACCACGAAGCACAAATTCGGGCATGATCCCGAAGAAATTTCAAGTCGTCAAGTTGCCTAATTTGTGCGCGGAGCCGAGTACAAAGGTGAAAGAGGACAATGTGACGGTGTTTCGGTGAGTGTGGACCAAGAAACGGAAGGAAAGACGAGGTTGCAGCAGCGATGCAACCGGAATGGAAGAGAAGATGGCCGGCGCGAAAGGTACAAAGAAGTTCAAAAGAAGCGAGAGAATCGTTTTCTAGGAGAAGAGAAAAAAAAGAGGAGAGAGGAGGAGAGAGGCGAACAAGACGGCGTTTGAAAGAAGGGAGTAGAATGAGGGGGAAAAAGAGCCCAGTGCTTAGAAGAGTCTGGTGTTTGGAGCCGAAATGTGCTTGATGTCCGGGGAAGAATGATTCGTGTAATATTTCACGGTTCTGTCCGAGATGGAGATCTTTCGCGAATTAATTAGAAGTCTCCCGCTTATCCTGACTAAGAGGTTATGCACCGGCTCATGAATCCAGTTTTATCCACGTTCCCGGAGGTGCGTCGGCTAACAAATGAGCCGGTGGCTTTAAAAAATTGTTCCGAGCCAGATGAACGGGACAAGACGCGTCCGGAGCGACGAGAATCTTGTTGGCCACGGGAACGACAGTGTTTCAGACGGTGGTGGCGATTAATCAGAGCGATAAACACCCATCCTGGATGGAAATTAATTCGCAGTCTTCCTCCGGGAGATCACGTTTCAATTTCATGTCGGCTACAACGGCGAAAAGTAACGAGACGTAATTGAAACCGGGGGATAATAATGGCCGTCACGGTTTCTCGTTGCTTTGATAAAATTATCAGCATTTATGTACACCAATATCCTGATATTACGTGAAAGGGATGTATAAGATATTCCTGTAAAGTCCCCCGGCTCAGGCGAAGTCAACCGTTTCAGCAACCTTACCACCTTCACCCAGACCTTAGCAAACGAATAGACAACTTTGAAGATTCAGCAACCTTACCACCTTCATCCAGACGTTAGCAAACGAATAGACAATTTTGAAGATTCAGCAATCTTACCACCTTCATCCAGACGTTAGCAAACGAATAGACAATTTTGAAGATTCAGCAACCTTACCACCTTCATCCAGACCTTAGCAAACGAATAGACAATTTTGAAGATTCAGTATTTAAAATTACTATCCTAAAAGCTTTATCTTGATCTCTCTTTTATTCGATTCAAGAATGAAGCCTCTCGGGCTCAGAAGTGATCCAGACCTCTTTCCCCGTTTAGAGCACTAGTCGTTGACCCACAACCGGGGAGTATGAACGCAATCAACCTACAGTCTGTTATGAGCTTGGTTTCATCACTGTCGTGCCTGGGTATCACGCGATGGGGCATTAATCGCGTGATTAAACGACGCGAGGGATAACGGATGGAAGAAAGGAAATACACACACACAGGCCGGTGTATCGGTACGGAGGGATTCCCAGCTGGTAGGGGGGAGAAGGCGCCAGCGGAAAGAGGCGTATTCTGTATGGTTTTCTTGTCGTCCCTGCGGCAAGCCTAGTCGAATTTCTGTCTGATCCCTGCCGTCCGTCCGCGTGAGACGGCCAGTTGCGTTTCTACGTTCGGATTCGCCGCGCGTTCTCCGTTGCAAGTCCTCGATATGCTGAACCGGTCGCGCGGATCGAGAGGATGGGCAGAGCTGACCCAAGGTGAACGATAGACACGCCGTTCTTGTCAGTGGAAACAGCGTTGCCGACACGCTATACGCCGAGCTCTCGATTCTGTGCGAAACGCGAATCATCTCGCACCGGCTTATCAGATCCTGATTCCAAAACTTTGAGATCTTGAAGTTCTCCCGTGGCCCCGTTCAAAATGTTACCTCTTCGACTGGAAGGAATGTATTGAAAAGGAAGGATAATTCTCGGGGAAAATAGGAATCAGTTTTTGCAGCTCGATCGGAGCTGATTTCGAAGAATCTTCGGTGGATAGAGGTTCTCGGAAGCTCTAAAGAATAGAGATGGGGGTCGATTGTGCGCGATGAACTCGATCGAATCCCCCGGCGACAAAGGAACATTACGTGCTAGTGTCAAACCCCAGTGTCCCGAACGAACTGGAGATTCGGAAGACAGGATATGATGCCATCGAACGAATCAACGGGAACGCTAAACGAATCAGAAGGTAAATTTTTGATTGAACCTGTTCACCACTCGGAGAACAAGAGACTCCTCGAACGGCCACGTGCCGGCGCTAACACCGTTTTGTTTGTATGCTTTGTGGCCATTTTTACGGTTTCAACTCCGTATTTATTTAGCAGGAATACCAGCTAGCATTAAAAGTCACTGGCATTCGTTGCTTCAGATAAAAATTACATAACATGTACTAAAAGACTAAAAAAATGCCATACATTTAATGTAAAGTAATTTTGTTTCATATGTAAAAGATTCAATACAGTGGACGATAAAATAATAAATTATTAAATATTTAATATAGTTATTTTTCCTAAATTTTTGTGAACAATTAGAAAACGATCTGCAATGGTTGGCGAGAGAGTAAATTCTTGTGTTGCCTTTTTGAAAATAATAGTGCGTTCTTTAAAAATAATTATGTATGAGATTCTCCTGCACTTTTCATCCATTTTCGTTTAAAACAAGTGGCATTGTAAAGGGAGCAAGAGAGAATTACTGCAAAATATAAAGCTGTGATAAGAGCGGCTTCAGTAAAGAAACTACGGGGCAAAGAAAAGTGTAGAAAGGTAATAAATACGAGAAGAGAGTGTCCGAGATTGCCTCGGCCGAGAGAATGATGGAAACGAGAAGAAGGAGACACGGAAAAGTAGAACAGAGCTGATACTATAAATGACAGTGATATTGGTTTTCTACGGAATGAGATCATTAAAAAATAATTACCATTATTACGGGTTTCATTATATACGCAGTCGCAAGAATTTAGAAACTATGTTGAACATTTTATACGCATTTAGTCATTGATTAAAACCGTACTCGTTTGAACAATATTGTTCCGATTCTTTCGATATTCTTATAAATGACAGAATCGCAATTGAATTGCCTGATCGAGTAGAAAATGGAGAACGCAAAAGACGAAATAAAACGAGAAACGAAAGCAAAACAGCTGCAAGGGAAAGTAACTTCGAAAGTAATCTCGCGCGATTCGATGGAGGTGTCTCTTTTTATTTGGACGTTGATAAATTATATTGATACTGGAATTACGGATCTCCGTTATGCAATTTTTCTTCATAGCGAATTCATTCGGCAGGGTCGCAGTTATTCTTTGAACATTCTACTACTTCTCGATTTTACTTTGTAATTATCAAATTCTAAACAACAGGAAAAATGTTTCGAAACAAATGTTGCTTCTTTCAATTTGATCCATTAAATAGTATACTATATATCGATTGTTTAAACGATTGAGAAACAGTAGAAAATAAAATCAGAAGATCACCAACTCCAACTACTTAGCGTGAATCTGAGCAGCAAATAAAAATTGCATAAGCAATATTCCATAACTTTCTGAATTTACTGGAATTTAATTTTCTCATTGTTAACGGACGATGAGATACCTTGGAAAACTTTATCCATCAGTGTTCAATAATTGACGTGCACGAATAATTGCTTGAAAATGTGGAATCGCGTTGTACTTGCAAAGTATGCAGAATTCCGCGAACACAGAGGTGTTAGACAGAAGCGTTGGTGTTACATGATCATCAAAGGCTCGCTATAAAAATAAAGACAGAGATCTGTGAGGGAACAGTAATATTAGTTGTACAAATTAACCGTAGTTGTATAAATTAATTCGTAGCTCTCATGGTTCACGTTTCGAAAATCAAGTTCATAAAAGCGAAACGTCTGTGTTATGACACAGACTCGCCTGTATTTTTCCTTCATTTGTATTTTTTAACCTTAAAAGAACGAGTTGGGGCACATTTTTCACCGATCAAGTTTTAACTATCAAGATAAATGATAAGATAAATGAAATGAATTTCTTGTTTCGCACAAAAAAACGTATAGATTGAATTGACATTATGCTCAATGCACAGTTTGCTTGTAAAAAATTGGAACAAAAACAGTTTCATGGTCGGAACATCGAATTAGGGGATTGCTGAATTTGTATAGCTAATAATTTCGAAGGCCGGTTCAATAAGAAATCAGTAACCGTCAGAGCGGAGCCACGAGAAAGCTTTTTGGCCAACGAAGCGCGAAGACATCGGGGCTGAACGTAAAGTTTCCATCGAACTTTCGGCCTCGACCCGTTCGTACACGACAGGATTACTTTTCCCTTGGAACGCGCCAGCTAATTTCGAGAAATAGCTGCTTTTTAATTGTCCAGCCGTTCCCCCGGGAAGACATGGAGATACCGCCGCGTGCGTGACTGCCGTGCCGTTGCATTATGCAACTGAAGCGACGATTTAATCGACCAGAGACGGCTTACACTGAATCACTCCGAGATTACCGCTGGGACTCGAGTTAGACTCAAGGAAAAGCGACGAACAACACTCCGGGTATTGATTGTGCCTTCTGCCAGCGATTAATACCGCGTGCGAATCTTAGATTCCATAGATCCAACGTCAACGTGTCCCTTTACTACAGGTGTCTTCTGTACCGTTCGTAAACAAGCCCATTGATGGATGAAACGATTGCCTGTGGATCTCTATACAGAAATTGTCTCCATCAATTGCAAGACAACATGAGCCAAATATTGGGTTGTCCCGAAACCAGTAGAAGAGAAATGATTTAATTGATATCCAATTAATACATTTTAACAAACTTATCTCTATATTGTACTGCATTCGCGTATATTCCAGGATATTCTATTATACTCTAGCATATTCTTGGAAATCAACGTTTTCACGACCTTTTCGCGAGACCGAAATACAGATATAATTTTTCTGACTAAATGGTTCCCATTATCTCTGCATAGAAACCCAAAAAGCATCGGAATGAATGGAAAGTTCGTTCCGTTTTGAGATAACGATCCGACCTCTAACGATTGCAATTAACCTAATTATATGGCAATATCTTTAGGTCGCCCATTCCACTGTGCATTCTACACGAAAGTATCTGCACAAATTTTCTTTTCTTTCTGTTGCTCATCAATTTTGCCAGTTTTAGTCGCGAACGAACGTATCGTTGCAACTAGTTATTAATTATACTACTCATAATTTATTAGTATTCAATTTCTGAAAAATAATAAGAATTCAATGTAGTTACCGTTCCATTAAACAATTTGAATTGTCAATATATACAAGTGTCTTTCACAATTTTTGAAATGTCTGAGTGTTCACAAAAGTATTGCTACTTGTTGGCCGCCATATTCGATACAGATCTACAGTTTCTCTTTTCGCTGGCTATATCGGACTGTGTAAATTGTCTCGAGTTTTACGGTGGCAGTAAAAACGAGAGAGCATTTCCATCGACCACGTGGCCCGCGTGTTTCGACAGAAACTTCTACGATTTATCGTGGATCGAAGTCCTCGAATGATCGCACACCATCGCTAGGATCTAATAAAGTGATATAAAAATAGAAGAAAAAAAATGTGGGGCAAAAGACGAGGCGGATAGCTCGCAAGACAGTTTTAGTTGTTGATTCTTGGAAGTTCCAGGCGTCGAAGGGGATCGAGCCTCTCGAAATGAGTCAAAGTTAAACAACTGCGGAAAAATGATCCAGCTGGTAAAACGTGCACAGATCTCGCTGGGAATCGTGGCAGCCACAACCGCGTCGGTTCTTACCGGCGCAAACGTCGGTGTTTTAGTAAATTCTACTTCGCTTAACGGTTATGCAGAAACGCAGGAACAAGTACAACGTGCAGAGATAGCTCTATGCAGTGTCAACTTCGTGCAAACCGTTCGGAGGTGCGCGAAACTTTCGTTCCGCCGAGCGCCGCACAGTGGGAAAACTTGACCTAACTCGATTCAAAAAGGAATAACTTTCGATAGAAATGAGGTAGAGCGATGAATTTTTTTTATATTAAAGCTGAATCTTACTTCCTACGTTAGCACGAGCAGAAATTTTTTTTTTAACATACCATGTATCATTTCCCGTAGATATTTTCACGCTGATTTCAAATTTGGCCTCAAAATTTTTCTACGACCTCTGCGTTTTAAAAAAAATCGAATTATAGTTAAACAGTTAAACTTTTATTTTTTCAAGGTTAAAAATCATTCGTACTGTAATCTCCCTATTTTTCCCATATTCTGGAAAGTTTCAGCTTTCATTAAAAAAAAATTCATCGTCCTACCTCATTTCTATCGAAAGTTATTTCTTTTTGAATCGAGTTAGGTCAAGTTTTCCCACTGTACGCAGCGGAAACTCTAGCGACCGATCGATCTGAGAGTCCTCGGTTTAAGGAACACAGTGATTTTAGTATATACAGGCCGCAATCCAATTGGCGTGCTTTTAGTTTCCTCAGCGTGAAGTGAGGATGATTTATAGATCGATACCTCGGTGGTAATTTCGGTCGAAAACGATTTAAACTATTTATATCCACACCTTTCACTAAGTTTCAATAGGTCGAGAATCAAGAATTACTACTGGTATACATCAATCTAACACATTTCACAAAAAAAACAATTCTCTAGTTTTCTTTATATATAGACAACCCTCTAGTTTTCCTCGCAAAGTTACAAGAGTTTAACACGTTCGTCGGTCAGCGTAATTCGGCTAAGTTTCCCGCGGGCCCAAATTCGACTGTCGGCACGCAGAACGGTATAATGTGTTTTTAATATTTTTATGTTGTATATCCTATATTCTATATAATAAAAATCAAATGCTGTTCGTTGGTCACGACATCACGTGAGAACGGCTGGACCAATTTGGCTAATTTTTTTCAAAAAATGTTCGTAATAGTCCGAATAAGGTTTTTAGGGAAAGAAAAATTGGAAAAATTTCCCGGAAAAATGAAAAATTCAAGAAAAAATGAAAATGCTTCTTTCTATGGGATCTTTGTATGAACTCGTGACCATAACTCAAGATTCGAACGATGGATATGCGTGATTCGTTTTTTGTTTTGTTCGTTATGGTCCTGGAAAAGTTTCAGGGAAAACAAATTCGAGACAATTACAAAGGAAATTTGTACAGGACAACGTCTGTCGAGTCAGCTAGTAATGTATAATAACCTATATTTAATTAACTCGAACAAAAAGAGCGTCACTCATATTTGGGTGACGTAGCGACGAATGTATTAAACACCGGCGAAGCTACGATACAGCAATTCTTTGATTCTAATCAGTACTCTTGAATTATTAATGGTACATTTGAATTATTATAATTTGCAACAGTGTTTGGCGAGACAGAGCACGGCAGGACCGCGACGTGGCCAAGGGAAAGTGAAATCTTCCGCATGCTAATTCCCGGTCGAAGTCTTTGAGATGCAACAGCTTGTCAGAATGACGGGGAGCAGCTTGATTTTCGCGACGATCGTTTGTCTGACGTTGGCCGTTCCGGAGACGCGATTAAGAAAATGTTGCCCGGCGGGCATGGTGCTTTCGACTTTGCCGGAAGTGGTCTGCACCCCACCTGAGGGGGACACGTCCGAGCTTTACATCGTGGATCAAGAGGTCACCAACCACCAGAATGAATTTCCGATCTGCGAGCACCCGGAGGACGTCAATACTCAGCACCTCTCCGCCCTGAACACCACCGATTTTCTACAGGTAGGAGACGGATTGGCCGTTTTGCCATTAACTCGCTGACGCTCGTAAATTTTCGAGTCGCACCTAACTAAACGCGACGAATAGAATTGATCGCGACCTCTTTCCCCAACGCTCGTTTCCAGCACAGACGCCTTCCACCGATCGCTCCCTATCTGACATCTCGTTGGGACTGCTCGCGATACTCTACGAGACGTTCCTCATACGTGCTGGGTGATTATGAAACTGGTGTAAGTCAAAATTACAAACGATCTCTTCGTTTATTATGTGTCACGTCGATTGATTTTACTGATAATTATATTGTATAATATTATATCCTGACAGTGTAAAATATATTTTTTTACAACACGCAAAAATATCTCGAAGAAAGAAGACACGACTTAACTGCACTTTCATATTCACCGGCACAATACGGGATTTTACACCTTATGATATGGGACGATTTTTTAAATAGACGGTCGCTGGAAACCGAGTCATTGTTGTTTTATTTATAAAATTCGGCTGATCCAGGTATGTAGGTGATGCTAGGTAGCGATGCTTGCGCGTAGGAGGTTTCAAGTCGTTTAGAATCGTCGTTTGTGTTAGGTTGAGTAATAGGTCTGCCAGTATTTCTTAACAGGAATGTTACTGTACTTCTTATCTGTCTGGCAACGTAAACGTATCGTGTTCATAAAATGTCTGCGACTTTCTCTTAAAAAATATGTATTTTACGTGACATGCAAAACAAGTGAAGCCCCCAAAGAATGAGAGAAGCGAAACATGGAATGCTTACAGTAACGAATTAGAATTTCATATAAAATCCAACGAACACGCAGAAACAGAATAAAATGGAACAATAAAGCGTTAAATTCCTCACAGCAAGCACCAGGGATTTCTTTTCGAAGCCAAGAGGGTTGGAATAAAGAAAAACTGAAGTCGCGGAGAATATCTTGCGAAGCAAAGAATTAGAGTATCAAGTCGAAGCCAAGTGGCACGGAATAAAATAAAATCGTTTCTGAAGCAACCGCGAAAAATAGAATTCCATCTCACCTCGATCGCGATAGGTGGAAGAAGAAGTCAGAGAAGAGCAGAGAATCATCGCCGCTTATATATTACCCCCGTTTCGCAAAAGTTTCGCCGTCGAATCAAGTTTCCGTCAATATTTATAAATAAATAGCGGCCATTCCGGTTTCCTGTTTTATTTGGCGGCGGACCGGTACTCCCCCGGAACGGCGTCCATAAAAGCGGCGATTCGAATGAAACAATTTTGATCGATTTTATCCACAGGCACCGGGCTGTATAGAAATTCTGAAACTGGGATTCACGAACGAGACCGCTTTGGTTGCCGTCAATTGCCGGCATAGCGAGAATGATAAAGACGAGGAACGTGTACAGCCGAACGCGTCACCGTTACAGCTGTTGAATATCAGACGATGCTGTCCGAGAGATGAAGTGTACGATGTATTCAGGAAATCATGTGTAACGAACGTGAATTCCTCCGAAAACTATTCGAACACCCACGAGTTCTTGTCACTGCTACCGAATCCGCCCGTCGACTTCCTCAACGTGTCCAAGAGTTCGCGTTACTGCGATTCCGGTGCCTTGGTCACTTATGACATCGCGGCAGAGGACATCCAGTTCGAGAGAGGATCTCTATGGGTGAGTCTGAACATTTATCCTCAATTTCATCTCTCCATTATCAGCGAATTCTATCGGGCTTCGAAAATATATTCTAACGTGCAGAAATGTTTGCGCGATAAATCCTCGAAATTTTCGTTTATTTGCTTTGCAATAATACTTTAATTCGACGATTGTGTGTTATTCATATTTTAATCAAATCCGATAAATTGAAATTTATTTAGAGAGGGATGAAGCGTTTCAATTTGTCTGACGGAAGGCAGTTAAAAATTGTTGGATGGCTACATTCATGCCGAGGTATCATAATGTTTTCATAACATCCCTTAGTTGTACACATTAAGTGCAGTTTGAGTTTCAAGCTACCAGAAATAGCTCTTGTGTATTTTCTAAAAGCTTCGCAGCGGTATCTCTTGAAATTTTCAATGTAATTTCCATAAAGAAAGATGCTGGACCTCAGAATTAATTTTCCTGGCAGAACACACTTAAAATTTAACAGCCCGAACAATTAATATTGCAATTACACCTTACCACCGCAACTCTCATGTGTTATCCCTGAATTGTTTTAAGTGGAATATGAATTGCAGGCCTCCAGAACAAGGATTCTTCAAAATATCCGTATTATTTCCAGAAAACAATATTCTGGAGCTCTGAATTAAAATTTGCGGAACCCCATGTGTGCACTAAAGCTTTTCAGAATTTCCTATTGTTTAACCGGTCACTTCCTCGAATTAGTTTCTCCACTCCAATGTACTCTGTTTAACGGAAATGTTAATTAGTAATTTGTGTACACTTTTCCAGTGATAAGGAGGTCGCTAATTAGTCGTTGTCAATTTACCATGTCGCGAATAAAATGTCCACCTATGACGTTCGCGTGTCGCCACACCCGGAGCTGATTAGGTTTTCATTGTAATGAAAATCACGAAAAGAGTTCATCAGACTAATGATAGTTTCGGATACCCGGCGAGGCTATTCCTGGAAACAGTGGCCGATGAGAAAACAAACGCGTGTTGGAAAAGTTCGTAAACAAAACGGGAAATTGTTTCTTCATGGAGGATTCAGAAATAAACTAATCACGATGACGTGGTTCATCGTGTGGACATTTGTTTATGTGTCGACGTTCTACGAAATTTTTAAGCGTTTTTACCGGATCCATTTCAATGCTGCCCATTCACGATTGATAGCGTTATCGTTAAGGGGCGTGGCGCGAACAGGTTTATGGAACGTTTTCAAAGAACATATTGAACGCATAACGTATGAAAAAGTCTGTCGTCGACCATATGCTGCATAGAAATCATTTTCTGCTTTCCAAGGTCCAAAATATATCTCGACTTTGTTCCTATTAAAATCTTTATACAAAATAACACGACAACAAAATTTATTGCTCATTAATGAGTCGAAGTTTAGGTGATTAGAAAATGACTCGTAGAATATTCATTAAAAGTCTATTATAGCAGTGAATTAGAGGACAGGTTCGGATTAGAACGCTGAAGAAAATATATGTGTCGGGCGTTGCTATCGATTAACGAAATGGAAGTTGGTTTTCCGAAGTTGGTAGAGTTGTATTGTTAAATAATCATAGTGCTAGATGCGAATCATGTTGTTTGATACATATTAATGCGTCGATGACGTCGTACATATTCATAAGGCACTTTATAGTGCTCGATAGATAAATAATGAACAGCTAAATACAAAGTCAGTGTGTATTTATTTTTGAATTTCGCTGAATCACTCAAGAAAATGGAAATTTGTAAAACGATGCAATGTTTACTAGTAATTATTGCAGAATTATAAGATCAATACCTTCTGCAGCATCGATCGTGGCAAAAAGAAACGCGTATACAAAGGAAGTTCGACGATTTCGCATTGCTCGTCGCGTTACGAACGCTCATTGCCACCAATAAAACAAAACGATCTCGTAACAACGTACTCGGCAGGAAGAGGACAAATACAAAGTACCTCTCTCCCTCTCTTTGTCTTGTTGCCTGCAGGCGATTAATACAGCTTCCGCGCCGTAACACTGTTTATTATAAACCGACACGCGAGGTATGACTTCATCATCTGCCAGCAGAGGAAATCCCTGTTTCTCGCCTAAATGTATCAAGAAGCCTAACTGTGTTGCTGCGACTAGGAAAACGTGCGGATAACCACGTTACACAATATAATCTCTGTCTTCGATCTCCATCCAGGCTGCAGTCAAGTTCACAAGTGTCTCTAATCACTTAATTACTAGGAATTTCAGCGATTTCACATTATATGAAAGATTGATGATTTGTGTTCAATTTCTCGGAATTGGCAATTCCAACTTTACAAATTTACGTCACATGTAAATTGGGTATGATGAATGATATGATCAACACTGCGTACTCGTTTACGGAGATTTGAAATTTCCCAAAATATTCCGAGTATTCTTAATTTGTAGTTATTCCTCTCAAGTACTGATTTTTAGTGCCTACTTTGTTAACATTAAACCTACTGAACTTTAAAACTAGCCGATACATGTTGCCTTATGAAACTAACAAAATTATTTGAACTTTGTGCGGTTCACACTATAATATCTGCGATATTAACACTAGAACTACCGGACCAGTCAAAATGACTGATGCGAACTTTTTTCGATTAGAAATATTAAAAGTATAAATTTTTTTTTTTGAGAAATTTTTTTAGTGAACTTCTCTATTGAAGTACATGTTTAAATATCCCGTGTACGAAATCTAAATAAATGCCATATTGTCATTATTAGAAGGCAATGTATACCAACTGCGTTTAGTGCTCGGTAGTTCTAGTGTTAAATATATTTATTTAATCATTTACCACGAAAGCATCTTTATAGTGTTCAATAAGGAAACGGTTACTTGACCGGTGGTGGTAGGTTTAGTGTTAATGAGTATTACAAGATTCTTTGCAAGATTCAGACGAACAATATGAAATATTTTGCAGAATGTTTTTGGCTAGCTGAAAATAAATACGAACAAGCTCGGTTAACCGAAGTTGCGCGTTAATTAGGTTGAAACCGTGAAGATTTCTTATGCTGATTACAACTGAAAGGAAGAACAGTAATGTAATATTCGTAATAGCAGTGTTAAAACGAACGTGAATGGGTTGATTACTTTTCCAAGCGATAAGAAATGAAGGAGCGTGCTGCATGGAAGGTGACTGCAACATTGCAAGTATTCCCGTAGAATTCAAAGCAGTTCGTTTTGCACGCGATTCGAGGAGGATCCGTGTACATCACACAAAGTCAACGTGTCGTGTTAACAAAAATATTTCCTTTCCCGGTTCTTTCACATTCGAGAAATATACGACCAGTTTCCAGGGGACGTGTGTGTTTTCCCGGCCACTCCTACGCAAATATAAACACGGTTGCAAGCCGGGGGACCTGTGCGTTCAATTCAGAACGCATTCGAGAAATTATTTTCTTTCACACGGAGATATGTAGTCGGGGCAACGAACCGGTACTCTGCCATGAGTTTTTCCACTCAGAATTGGCCAATAAAGTGATCAAATGACGGTAACCTCTGGTGCAAATGTTAATCGCCAAACCTGTTCAACCAGATGGAATTTTTACATTCAAGGACGTTTCTTCTTGAATTTCAATCGTTATTAAACACCGGTACATTTTATATAACATCGAGGATAAAGCTATCTTGAGGAATTTATTTTTAAGAAATTGGAAGTTGTACTTTTTTGAAAGTTTTAGTTTTTTTATTTTCAAAAGTATTTCGGTATAGCTTCGACGTCTGTGTTGTGTTGAACAATTTTATACGTCCCTTCTTAACAATAAAATAACGCAGTGGGTAAACAAAAAATTGTTATCACAATATTCGATAATAGTAAAACAAAACGAAGGAACTTCAATTCCATGGTATAGAACTGGTTTGCTTGGCTTCGCGAATAAAATTCTGGCTTCCTGACTGATCACCACTTTTACCCCATGCCGGTCGAACATGTTGAAGTGCCACCTTTCCGCTTGATTCGCCCTTACACATTGTCTCGCACATATCGCGATACAATTTACGAAATGATATGGCAAATTCATGCGAGAAAATTCTATAGAATTTGGAGAAATTGCCCTGCGACATTGAGTCAGACATGCGGTGAAAACTTTGAATGAAGAATTTCTTGTCCATGATAAACACAAATGGTGTGGTCCAAGTCAACGTGACTGCGTATAAAATAGTATCATTTAATCAAAGCGAGCACAGTTTCGGGGATTGTTTATTTTCGAAAATAAAATTTACAGTGGTTTCTCGGAAGGTATAGTTGCGGTCACGAGAACTGAATCGATTCGGTTTTACACGGGCGTTTCGTACGAGAAAATTTTATTTTTCATCCGGACCTACAGAGTACACCGCTTACTCAGCTCTTTTACAATACACGTTCCAACAAAGTCAATGGAAAGAGTACTATCAGGAATTTGATACTCGATACTTTATGGTGTCGCCTTCTAACTTTGATGGTTGACAACTCATCGATTTCAACTCATGACTTTCTGCCGAAAGTAATGAAATCGTTTATAGTTTTTCTGAACAATTCACTGAGTCACAGTGAATTTTCGCAATACACGACCTTGCGTTTGAGTCAACCGCTAATCTCTCGACACACGTCGTTGCAGAGAACATCCTGGTCAGAATCAGCGATCTCTAGTCTCATTCAAAATATACATTGACCGGCAACGGTATTTTATTTCCTCGATCATTCGCAGATCGCGGTGAAAGTAACGCACCAATCAAACTTCCGCTTCCAGGAATATCATGCAGCCCCGAGGATGCACCCTGCGGCGACGTGTAATTCGCACGCAGTTAAATTTTCGCGGCGTTCTTTTTCTATCGATACTATCGCGAGATATCGCGCGATATCGGTCGTTGTTCGCCGCGCCACCCACGCTTCGGGTGTTTTATCGGCGCGGTCGTAATAAATATCGACGATTCGTTTTTTGGCGGACCGAATATGGAAATTTATGGCACGCGGAGCGAGAACGTTTAAGACACAATATTTTGAAACCGCCGCGCAAACCTCTGCGAATTTTTGTTATACACATTCCACGAATTTAAAGGAGCACACTGAATTATAATCGAATAATTGCCGATCTCTTTCAGTACCTGTAATACTCTAAAATTACTTTGGAAAGTGATTTTCCAAAATCTCTTTTTTATTGTAAGACTAAAGTTGTTTTGCTCCATCTAAAGATTAATTTTATATAATTCTACACAGTTTGAAAACTCTTGTTGGATGTCCGTTTCGATGTGATTTTGTAAAAAACAGTTCGAATAGCTGGCCTACGATTTTTCATTTCGTATTTATTGTACGTTAAATAAAAAAAAAACGTACTATCGATACTAGACTTTATGCATTGAATAAACTTTATTTAACACCCCATAACTGAACCGAATAAATTATTTTATTTTGATAAATATTATCCATTTTAATAGTACCTGTATTAATTTGAAGAATACACAGTTTACGTATTCTATAAACAATGTGTTATTACAGTAGAAACAGTACTTTGCAGCATAACCAGTAATTGTTCGCTTGGAAGGAAACCTTAACAAATGTTAATTAAAGGTAATTGAAGAATGTACAAGAAAAATACTACGACTCTCTGAACATTTACTTTAATTAATTAGTAAATTACAAAATCTAAATTCAATTTTTATACGCGTTCTCTACTATGAATATTAGTGTGTCACATAGAATTTATTGAACTAAAACACTTGATTTATGGGTTGTATCAAGTTCCTTTTTTTTGTGGCTTTCTTGCTGTAGGAATATTTTTATTTACGGCATTGTTTATCGTCCCGAGGCTGTCAATCTGGGCTAACTCTTTTTTTCCAAAAGCAGTGTTTTATCGTTCGCGCTGTAATAAATACCAAATTTTTTGCTCTCCTTTCTTTTTCGACTCGAACGCGTGCAACCACTGTGAAGGGTGGTTCGAGGGGGCGTACTGGCTTTATTACGGCAAGCAAAAGGATGCGGCAGGGTAAATAAATCCGACTCATCATTCGAGGATCTACAGGGCGTGGTAGCACGCGGTTTGCAATGGCGTAGGAACGATACGGCTCTGCTAAAACCGAGAACCGCATTGCAGAGGGTGTCGAACGAAGGTCTTCGATTACCATCCGAATGCACCAAACCGTTTAAACCCGGTGTAAATCGTAATTCAGCGAACTAGTCACCCTCTGCACCGTGTTATACATTTTTTGTATTCTCCTTTTAACTATTTTTATCCCCATTTTCACCCTCATCTTATTAAATTCACCCTTCAATTCTATTTTGAGAGCTTCTTGCTCTTGTTGAACTGTAATCTACATTTTAAATGACTCCATATCTCAAAGTGTATGAAACGAGAATGTTATGGTAAATATTGTCAGGAGAATTGTTCGAAAAACACACGTTCTTAATTTTCCTTTAAACTTTACAACAGACATTGCCAGTCTACTATACCCTCACATGGAAAGTCAGAAAATTGTGAAACTTCAGGGATATGTATATGTATATTATATGTACGCATATGTATAGGTCTTATACAATTCTGTTTCGCGGTCGAGATTCACCAACTGTAGTCCAAATTAACCCAGAAAACTCGCAAACTTGGAGATAGAAATGTTCTAAAACAATAACAGATATATCTTTTACAATTTCATAAAATTTGTATTAATAGTTTAAACAAAAGTAGCTGAATATTCACGAGTTAACTTTATCCCCTCATAGATTATCCCTTCGGCAATAAAGAAAATTGCGTAATGCATATAAAGTTTCACGATATTCTAAATTTCCAGATTGGATACAAGAGGCTTTAAGCGATCCTCTGGTGATTTGAGGCCTCTATGAGAAAAATGAATAAATTAAACACTAGAAGTCAAAAATCTCTAATATCGATATGTACATACATGTCTCGTAATGTTCCACGAAAATAGAAAGAGACATCTCTTTAGCCGATTTCCAGAAAGGAACGGTACCGTTAGACGTCCGCGCGACCATGAGATTCTTCTTTCTTATTGCTTTTAGAAAAGAATGGTTTCGACACGCGCGGTTCGTTTCCGTGTCATTATTTCATAAGCGCGGCAGGTGAACGATCGATGAAGAAGGATGAAGGTAGGACGTCGGCTATTTGAACTATCGATAACGAGCCGCGAAAATAAGGCTTGTGCTCGTTGACAACGGGAAATGACTGACGCGGTGCGAATGTCGGGACTATCAGATTTGTCAAATACTGGGAACGGCGCTCGTAAATCGCGCAGCTAGATCTTCGCGAGACGAGATAAAGATATGGCCGCGTTTACGAGTCGCGACGTTCAGCTTTTCTTCTAATGGAACATCCGTTATCGACCGACAGACGCTTTTCCTTAATTATATAAACATCGACCACATGCAAATAGAATTGTAATTTGATTTAAAAGAGACGAATATCATTGATATTTGTCGAAATCATTGGTAGTCTGATTTTATATTATACAAAAAGTGATAAACATCGACCACACGCGAATAGAATTGTAATTTGATTTAAAAGAGACGAATAACTTTGATTTTTGACGAAATCATTGGTAGTCTGACTTTATATTATACAAAGAGTGATAAATATCGATCACACGCAAATAGAATTGTAATTTGATTTGAAAGAGACGAATATCATTGATATTTGACGAAATCATTGGTAGTCTGACTCTATATTATACAAAAAGTGATAAACATCGACCACACGCAAATAGAATTGTAATTTGATCTAAAAGAGACGAATATTATTGATGTTTGTCGAAATCATTGGTAGTCTGACTTTATATTATACAAAAAGTGATAAACATCGACCACACGCAAATAGAATTGTAATTTGATTTAAAAAAGACGAATATCATTGATATTTGACGAAATCATTGGTAGTCTGACTTTATATTATACAAAAAGTGATAAACATCGACCACACGCGAATAGAATTGTAATTTGATTTGAAAGAGACGAATGTCATTAATATTTGACGAAATCATTGGTAGTCTGACTCTATATTATACAAAAAGTGATAAACATCGACCACACGCGAATAGAATTGTAATTTGATTTAAAAGAGACGAATATCATTGATATTTGACGAAATCATTGGTAGTCTGACTCTATATTATAAAAAAAGTGATAAACCTCGTTGAATAATAGTTAGGAGAGTATTGTGTTCAGTGTGGCATTCTCGAAGCCAGAAACGCGACAAACGCATAAAATTCTTAACGATCTCTAAACCGAAGGGAAATTTGTTTGCAGGTGACAGTATCGGAAAATGGATCTCGCGAGAGGATGGAAGCATCCATGGAGACCAGCTGTCTAGAGCTGACTCCGAATTCGAGGACGACAAGACGACTAGTTTTTCGGGTTTGCAGAAACGCAGATTTCTGCCTGAACCACAGCTGCGTGAGAAAGTGTTGTTCCGAACACCGTGATCTTTCGCGCAGATTCCATTGCACTGATGAGGACTCGTCCTCGGCGTCGAGCGATTTTTACGATGCGCTCTCGAATCTTACGGACATGGCCTGGAGTGGCACAGGTCTGTCAGAGAAAAAATTTAATCAACCTTTTCAGATACTTAACAATCCGCTGTCGAGAATTGATCGCGCCCTCTCGACATTATCTCGAATCAATTGGGTACATCTGTTGCGAATCGATTACTTCAGCTCTAGCAATTATTACCGGCGCGAGAGCACCGCTTCGCCATAATCTACTCGCTAATCAAATTGAAAATTTTAATTAGAAGCTCAATGTCCCCCGTGGAATCGATTCAGTGAATTAACGCCCGTTAAGGAATCTCTTTGTATTTCGTGACGAGCTACTCTTCATTCGTTACGTGTAAAATGAAAGCTGTGTGACGTTTTCAAAGCGATTTTCAAACGTAATCTGTTTACTTCGAATATACCGCTTCGCTCTAATTCTAAGAAAAACCCTCGGGTTCTTGATGTTTTTTAGTACTCGTAGACTACGTCGTCGACTTTCAGCCGGTCGGGTGGGGATAGCGGATTCTACGTCATAGATTCTCGGCACGCTAGTTGCCCAGTCTTATTAAACAGCTAAATACAGCTTTTGATTTTTTTTTTATAAATTGTTTGATTAAATTTGTATTATTTTTCAGGGTACGGTGTATTGTTCGGTCGCAAGTGCGACGATGCGTATGTCGTAGATACAAGTGAAATATTGGGTTTAACACAGGAAGGATACCTTCGAATAGCTCCCAGTGAGGTAAACCGACACGATTCGTACTGCCTGGATGTGCGTGGTAATGGACCGGTAGTTTCTTTGCTTTGCTTCCCAGAACTCGAATCTGAACCTTCCAATATAAAGTAAGATATCTTTTTTTTATTCTGTGTGATTACTAACTTGTGTATCTCTATGCATTTGAGGCACGTTCAAACGATTTTAGTTTACAATTAGTCTTTCCACATTGAATCTCCCAAGTGAGATGCTCCTTTCAATTCAATTTTTAGAAAATAATCTATGAAAATGGGAAATAGTATGAAACAGTCTAGTTACCACATTCTTGAAACTTTTGAAAATAAACTCAACTTTCCTGAACACGTAAAGTTTTTGCAAGAAATATTGAGTATTATTTCAATACTTGAACATTTTGGTTGTCCACAAAAAGTAGAAACTAATAGAATTAAATTGCTGGGAATGAATTTGAACGTATATTCGGTAACACATAAAGTTGATACACGAAATAGTGGATACTAATTCTCTGTGTTAGTATTTGCACAATTTGTCCGTACACAAAAACCGGAAAAAATAACCGAACAAAATGGTCAGGATTTGATTTGAACTCGTGCAAATATTTATTAATATCTCCCCTTTTCGAGATAATTATAATTTCAATCTGCTTATGCAGAATTTTCGAAACTTCTCTAAACGCCACTTTTTCTCGAGGCTAAAAACTGAAATGTAATCGTATTGTTACCACGAAATCGCAGAATTTACGCGTCCAACTATAAATATCTTCATATTTGTATGTTTTCCCATGCTGTGTAAGCGTTTCGCATTCCACCGACTTTCTACCAGCGTCGAAAAAATAACCGGTACACATTTATTACGGGAAAAAAATGATCGTCATTAATATCAGCGGAAAAGTTTTTCGGGATATTACTAGAACCGTTTCTAAAGCATCTCCGAATTTCTTTGAAAGGAAAACACAGGTTCTTTTATCGCGACGGTGCGGTGGAACGATACGAGAAAGATGAAGTCACAATTCGGAGACAGTCGCCTTATCGTTCGGCGCGCATTAATCCGCGAGGCTGAAAACTTTTAAGCCGATGAATGTCGAACGGTTTGTTTGACTTCGTAAAGTTTAAACAAGTACAGCCCCAGTCGAGACAGGAGAGAGATCCGATGGAAATACGAGCCGAAACTCACGCGTTTCCTCTCTGTTTTGCAGTCTGCGGACGACCACGTTCGTGTCTGAGTCATTTTGCCAAACGAACCTCCTCTTCTCTTGTTTCTCGATCCATCCTGCGTATTCTGAATCGGAAAAGAAATTAATTTCATTGTATGATTTTCTCAATCCTCCTCTTCTCTTGTTTTTGTAATTCGCCATGTGTTCAGTATTCGAGAAAAATTATTTCAAAAAATAAGATTTTCTGAAGCTCTACATTTATTTAATTTTCAATGTATCCTGTTTTTGATTTTTAGAGCTTAATAAAATGAGCTAAAAGATAGTGACGTTTTAGGCAATATTGATTATTTTTACCGGGTTCCTAATTATCCACGTTCAGCTCACAACGTCCATGAATCACTATGTATATTTGCCTAATATGAAATAATGTATTGTATTGAATTAACTCTCTTGAAGAGGGGACACGTGATGTAAATATCAGGACTAATAATTACGTTTATTTAAGAAGGAGTAATATTTGCTGTGCTCGTGTAAAATCAAACAAATGGTTCAACAGATATCAGACGAAAGTAAATTAATGTCTCGATTAAATTAAGATGTAGATATTTGATTTTAATAAATGAATTAGAATCGAATTATAATCCAGAAAAGTATGGATCCTAGAATTTGTATAAGTGAACAAAATTGAAAATTTCTGCACACTATAATTTCCAACGAAATGTTGATACGACAAATATAGAATTTTACGAAAAGTGCTGGAACCATTTCTCGCGATGATGAATATTGTAGTTGTGTCGATGCCAGGTAGCCAAATCGTTTAGCGTCGGTGTGGATATTGTGCACGTCCGTGCATCTTCGAGCAGAGGAATAAATAACAATGGTGGAAGCCCATTTGTCTGATGAGTGCACAAGAAACAACGAAATGCTGGAGTCGTCTATGCATTCATTCGCTGTATCATACATCTTTTTCCACTGATTCGTTACAACTTCCCGATTGCCAGCCGTCATCCATCTATATTTCCAATTAAACATCCGAATCTCCCAATGTAAATTAATCCAGAGGAATGGCAATCCAAATTATAAAAGATTTATTGTTACAAGTGTCTGACTTTCGAAACCAGATGCCATAGTTGACGCATGTTTCATCAGTTCTTGTGCAAGTATGAGTTCATTAGTCGTTTGTCGGCCATACCCACATAAAGATTCACGACTTCGTTTTATTATCATGCAGTTCCTAGAATCGAAGGCTATTCGGTGACTACTACTTTCCTCTTAACAGAATTTGCACGATGCACCAGGTGCATGGCACATGCTATGCCGTTGCAAGTATAACTACGATGACTAGTGCCGAGGTCAATCATAACATTGACCTAGATATTTATTCGCGTTAATTATAGCCTGCTCAAATGAATACAGAGGTTTCACTTTCTTTGAATGAATAAGCAGTTTTTTTCCTGCATCAGAGTGCAACAAACCGCAGCAGAGTCATTAGCATTCATGATCATGTCAACTAGAGTGTGGTTTGTATTTATTCGTGACAAAAACAAATAATAATGTTCATATATTATTTTCCACTGATTGAAAGTATTAATGGTGAACAGAATTTTCTATTCAGCTCCTTCTTGCAGTTGACGTAGAAAATTTTTATTTTGCATAATTAACCCGTAATTCATCAGGTTAATATTTCTCTTTAGTTTATAATATTTTGATATATTTCAAGAGGCATTCTGGAACTATATCAATGTGTGTAGCAAAAGAAGTAAACCAATTTAAATTTCTTTATTATAAAATTATTGAATTTTTATTGTTCTCAGGTATGTAATTACTAGCCTCCTAGAAGGAGTCAGCTGTGTCTTTTTGCTGTTGACGTTGCTGGTGTATATTTATTTACCTTCCCTGCAAAATTTACATGGGAAAACCTTGATGTGTCACGCTGCGAGTCTATTGATGTCTTACATTTGTCTCGCGATAATGCCATGGGCGACACCATTATCATCGTTCCAACCGTTTGACAATGGTGCAAGCATATTTTGTGCCGCACTAGGTATGTTATTGTTTCATTACCGGGCCCCCTGCGACTAATTAAAACTCGTTACTCGCTCTCGCGATCTCCCTTTCCAGAAACACCGACGATATTGTCACTGCTAACTACTATGCAATTTTGATTTGTTAAAAGAATTGAAATTGAAAAGAACGTTGCCTGCAGTCCAAGAAATGAAACGGAAGCGAACACTTAATTGCTTTATTTCTCAAGTCACCTTCGCATTTAAAAGTCCATTCATACAAATGTAGTCACATCGCGTTGTCTAACTTAAATTAACATGATCAGATGGAGCTGTCGTAACTTTCATTTGAACTTTATTGCGCAATTACGAGAGTAATATAAGCAGTATCATTTTAAAAAATGCATTAATTATATTTCTTCCTGTCTTAATAAAATAGTACTTGTGCATTTCTTGCGTGATATATTTCATATTCATTCCGATTGTAAGTGAAACACATTTCATAAGGAGTCGAAAAATTTTCTTAATCAGGGAGTTCCAACTTGTTCTCTTCCGAGAACCACAAGGTCCCCACCATTAGACAAAAGCTCTTCCCACTACTACTGCGTACAATCGTGGAGTTAGTGGGGCGGCAGTAGAGGCATAGGAACAGGGACGAAGTACTACGACCGAAGGAAGTGTAAGAGAGGGGGAAGTACCTAAGCGGGGAAGGAGCCACGTGTGGAACTCCCTGTTCTAAATGATGGTGAAAATTTCTTTGAATGTTGTTCGCGGCTCGAGGAACATTTCTTCGGTTGTTGTGCTAACGGATCGTTTCGTAGATTTCCCGTTCTTCTGTCGCCTCCTCGTTCGCGTTTGTATTTTCCGGCAACAGTTAGTAGCCCCCAGAGGAGCTTTTCGGTCGTCAATTTTTAATCGTATGTTTCAATCGAATAATCTGTGTGCTGTCTTCCGCTCGAGAGCTGTTCGAAAGGAAAACTTAATAGAAATGATAGTAATTTTATTTTTAACGATGTTTCGAAGACTCCATTCGCATTCGAAGAGTGCAAATAGATAACTGGGAGTAATGTTGTACACATATTATGTTACTTTGAAGTAACAAACATTTTTACCATGAGAAATCAATTTCTACTCGACCATTACTTCATAAAAATTCGGTTTCGCATAAAAATCAAGCAGTAAAACGCAGTCTACCGTCGAATGCAACAAACGAACGATCGTTTGCATGATGAATAACGATCGAGGATTCTGTACAGTTCGATTCTCTGTAGCCAGTGAAACAAAACCACGCGTTTCAAGTTTTACGTTCCCTCTTCTAAAACACCGACCGAACACGTTCGCAATTGCATACAATTACGTATGAGCGCATCATCTTGGTGAGTTATTTTCAGAGTTCCGTCGTTTTGTGGAAAGCTAAACCGCCGTGTTCAGGCTAGCGCAGCCTGTTTCGAACACGTACGACTTATTGGAACCGCACAATGAACGCTTCCCATTAAAATGTTTCGATACTTTACGCGAGAGAGAAACGCGCGATAAAATGCACTTTTCTCAAGACTCTGCACGAATCTGCTTTCAGGATATATGACGCTGTTCTCGCTGATGTCTGCTTTTTGCTGGCTGAACGTCATGTGCTTCGATATATGGCGGACTTTTGGGTAAGTTATTCCCGAGGATCGGAATTTTCTTCTGTCGTAAAGTTTATCATCTTGGAAAGTTCGTTTAGAAAGTATTCTAGACGTTCCTCAATGCAGTTCGAGAATTAATTTCAAGAAAACCATTCACCCCATTACAATGAAACTTTGCACGTGTATTTATACATGTTTGATTTAGTAGCATGAATTTTTGTTGGACATTCTGTTACACATTGTGGGAGTTATTTACAAAATTGCGCATCATGTCGCGAGACTCGAATAAAAATTGTAAAAGTTTTTTATCGATGAGGTGGTTGACAATAATATATAAATAATTTTGTAATGGTACGATATCGATTTCTGAGTTTCATTACATGACGAATGGCATACTACACCTTCAGTTAAAGTTTCAAGTGAAAATATTCATCCATTCGAGAGGTACGATGTGCGCCGTGTTTGAAAGTGCAGTTTCGAGATAATCGAAGTTTAAAGTGATGTTTTCTTTAAAATATGACTTATAAAATCTCTAAACGAGTTTCGTGCTATTCCTGATGTATGTAGAGACGCTTCAGCTATGTGGCCCTGTCTAGCTTCATACTTTTCTCTCTTTCTTAAGTACATACAGAGTATTACAGAGAATCCAAGAAATATTTGAACACTAAATATCCGATTCTCGAAAAATCTCGTACATAAACTATGACAACTTCAAGAAAATTTAAAATCTAGAAGCCTTCACTTTCATAATTTATCGTCCATTTTATTCTAAGATTTTTTCCACGATGTAGCGAATGAGAAAACTTTGAAAATTTTTTTCCGTAACTAAAACTACCATAGATTTAGAAATTGAATCTTTTTTTTTTACAACGAAGATCATTTTTCCGTTTCCCCAGTATAACTTAAAAAGTTGGTTTCCTTTGGATTTAACTGCATAAGCAGCTCCTTCATCCCATCACGTAGATTCCATAACAAACAAACGCTTCTACTGTTGGCCAACTTTTGCAAGCAGCAGGTGTTCTACATTACGAACGTTTACCCTACACGCACACCGTGCACTTAGTCAATTTCTACATCTTCGTTAATAATGAGAATACTCGCATTAAGCTTATTGTTGTCGAGCATTAACGAAGAACAAGGCTTCCAACGATAATTTTCGAGGTTTCGATGGTTCAGCAGCTGCTTAAAAATTCTGGCAAGTGTTCGCTCTAAATCAAGCATAATGAGAAAGAAATTAGTCATAACGTGACTCATCTAGGAGGACAGTGTTGAAAAAGTCGCTTTCAATGGGGCACGGGATCAAGCGGGGACTTTACATAGAAACTTTTTCAAAGAAGTGTGCGGGAAGTACTTTACACGTTGCGTTTTTTTATGTGTCATCGGCATGAAAGATCGCGTGGACGGCGGCGTAGCTTGCTAAAGTAGTTCCTGTTCAGCTCAATTTAGTTTTCTACGGCCTCTGAATCTACGCCGAACCTTCGCCGCATTTTCTGAAAGAAGTTGGGTAAATTTCAAAGAGTTCGCAATATGATAGAGAAATAACTTGTCGACTGTTTCATGGGATATCGATATCGCTAAAAACGGGGGAACCGTTTTTCGAAACGCTCTGCGCGCGAGTTCAAGCACCGCGTGGCGAACAAATATCGTTTCGGGTACGCGTTGCGTTTCCGGTCAGTCGGCGATTCTCCGAACAATGGAATTTATTTGTGGCCACGTGTCTTCCAATTCTGTATTTTGAGGAATGGTTATAATCGCCCTCGGATTACATTTTCCACCTGCTCGAATGCACGAAAACCGAGAAACACGGTTCTTCGACGACCGTGTTCCACTTATCCGGTGTGTCAATGCCGAAACTGCACCCGTCTTGTTCGGTGAATATCGATCATATCGGTTCTCGCGCGTATTAGAAGACCGTTGATTTTTTGGATACCACTTTTCTCAGTCCTTTCAAATAAACAGCTACGAGATCTGTATCTAGACTAAATATTCGAACGAAAAATATACTGTATATTTGCGCAAGGTATTTTTAGTTACCTTTACGAAAGAAGGTATCGATATTGAGGCATATGAAAGTGGAAGAGACTTAATCAGATCATATACAATATTAATTGTATGCCTATTAATATTTCTACCTTAACTACTGGGGCAATTAAAAACATTTGTAAAGTTAAAATTAAAAGAATGCAAATGTATTATGTTCTATATACACAACACGTGCCTCGAGGAGGGGGTAGTGTATAAATCTGATTAAAATTACAGGAATACAGGATTACAGATAATTATTTATTTGCAGGAGGCTGCGTGGAAAATGCGGCGGTGGACACTCCCAAGGCAAAAGATTCCTACTGTACTCTATTTATGCGTGGGGCTTAGCATTGTTTATCACACTATTCTGTGTAATGAGTGACCAACTGCCTTTTTTGCCGATCAGTATCAAACCGAACTTTGGGGAGGTGCGGTGCTGGTTTACAAGTAAGTAAATTAAAAAGATTAAAATCAAATTGAATTTTCATTTATCTGCCTAACTAGTTCAAGCTTTTGTCCTCCTTTGGTGCTGGCAGTATACGTGTAGGAAAGATTACAAAACCCATCCTCGCATCAGTGTAAAAATTCCTCATTTTGAACCTTATTAAAAAATACAGAAATATGCATTTTTTTATTAACATTTTACTTATGCATGACACGTTTCACGATTACATCTACGTTCATTGTTAACAATATTCACTTCAAACATATGTATAACTATTGAACTGCGGATCTTTATCCAAAATACAAATTGTATGTAACACAAGTCAAATAAAATGACCGTTCTACCTTTAATAATTTCAACAAGGTAAAAATAATACATAAACATTCTTATATTCATTTAATCCTTTTACTGGCTTACATTGCATCTACCCATTTTTGTAATAAATACATATAATCCGCAGTCTAATAATTATAACGATAAATGCTGGAATTTTCGAACGTATCTTGCCAGGAGTACATTTTATTAAGCTCTATCTAATAAAATGAGGTATGAGAGATGTTCAGCCTGTCGGTATTCCTGAAGACAGCCATCGATATCTGATGTATCTCAATTTAATGCAACAAACGTTGCCTTTAAACTTTAAAGCACATGCTATCATCTAACGTATGTTCCTCAATGAAGGTCGTTTTATTGGAAGTTCTATTGTACTCCAAGTATTTTAATATCCAATTTCTGCAGGCTTCCGTACATGAAGCATGTAGGAATAAAGCACGGCTGGTTTATTGGGTATGATGTCGTTGCATTTTTCCGCGATTTATTTCACAATGGGGTCTAGGATCCATACCTTTCGCTGCAGCAAGATTGCACTGTTTTTTTCATATCCGTTTTATTCGTATTTTTCATTTCTCGTTGTTCTGAAAACAGAGCTTTTTCAGGAAGCTTTCATATCATTGCACGTGTGCAGCCCGCGAATTTTCGCTCGGCGAATGGGGATACCGGCACTTCCTATTTTTCTCTCTCCCTCTCTCTCTCTCTCTCTCTCTCTCTCTCTCTCTTCTTCGTTTCCTCTCGGGTGTCTTTAAATTTCTGGAATTAAAGCGATATAATGCGAGAGTCCGGGTAAAAGAACAACCTGCGAGGCTCCCCCAGGATTTCCGTCCGGTGGAAGGTTAAATTGCGGCCGTGGGTTTCGCGCTTTTCTAGATCAAATATTGAATTAAGGTTGCAGCTTTCGTCGGATTTCAGTCGCGTCCTACTCCCGCATCGCCACGGAGCTTGCGGAAATTCCGTTGTTTCGCGAACAAAGATTGCCGCTACAGCTTCGCGACACCGGTTTCGATGGAAAAACTCTTCTTCCCGAAGCCCGCCGCTTATTTCCTTCTTGACTAACAGGATCAGATTTCACTCAGAGCTCACATTTTTCCTAACTTGCTCGTCTCCCAGAAGCAAAACTTCACACGATATTTTTCTTTTCGCGAAAAGTCACGATCTTCCTCACCGATAAGAAATACGTCGTTTTAAATGCTGCGGTGGACGATCAAATTATTATTAATTGTACAAAGCAATTCGTAACTCTTCTTGCATTTCTTTTTGTCTTTTGTATCCCGTCCGGATCTCTCTCTCTCTCTTCTCTTTTAAACATTTCTCAATTTTTGTTTCTGTTTGTTCAGTTGTCTTTTGTATTCAGTCTCGATGTTTTCTGCGACTATAGACCCAGAAAAAGCATTCAGATACACGTTTTGTCCACCACGGGGTTGTTCGTGTTCCAGCTGTTCACGCGACACAAGGTTTCCTCGCCGTTTCGCTAAACGAGTACCGGCCGTCCAACTAATTACACTAATTAGTTTGTGTCGGCGGACGATGGTTTTGCACGGAATCCAGTTTTAAGAGTCAGCTCGTTAAAGACGACTGGAGGCTAAGTTTTTTTATCATCCAAACGTCCCGCAGCTGGTTCGCTCCTCCTTTTTCCGACTTTCGTTGAATCGAATAGCAAGCGGAACTTCGTTATAATTGTCTGCAAGGTCGAATCACAAGTGTTACTTTATACTGTCGCTATCTTTCTTCGAACACCTTTGTCGTTGGTACCTCGTTACCATTTTCTTTCGCAGCTCCAAAGCCATAATACAAAAATTTTCTTAAATAGTCTTAATTCGTCTTCTTCGATTGTAACACAATGCTTTAATTTTTATCAATTTGCCACCCCTGACAGAAACTATTCGATCTCACGGAATAGCGTTCGTGAAAGAATGAGAAATATAAATGAAAGATGGTATTATACACATGTCGCACAGCAAGGTTTTTCAATGAATTTAAACAATTTTTTTTTCAAATAAACTTCTCACCAAACCAAATTAATTTTTAATAACATATATTCATGTTTTCAACGCACTGGTTCCATCAAATACTACTACTTAAGCAATTTTGCAAATTAACACAAAAATTTTCAACGTTTCGGTCAACTATTTAGACCATTTTCAAGAAAAAAGATTTTTCGTATAATTGCGCCTGTAAAAATGATTAAACTAGTATACATTATGTTCAACATAATAACTAATAATTACAAATGTTTGAAGTACAAAAGACCACATACTTGCTAAGTGAATAAACTATTTTAAACATTTTAAAACTTTAAGACACATGTTGATTCCATGCTTGCAATGTATAGAATGAGAAAACAGACGTTAGAGTTTGAAGAATACAGAATCAGAATAAATCAATTTTTATTGCGAACCACTTTCGTCTTAAACGTGCGATGACTGCAGTCTAATGAAAGACGATTGTGGTTGGTCCGATCGAATATTCTTTACCGAGAGTGTGTCAATTTGAATTTTGTATGCAACAGAAGACACGCTCAGCGAGCTGATCTTCTTCAGACTACCAGTTGCGATCCAGTTGACGTCGAACGTGGTGTTCTTCATTCTCACGTCTGACCACTGCAGCAAGGTGAAAGCCGAGATAAGGAGGGTGGCCAACCCTTCAGATCCTAGGAGCAAACGATTCCACGCTGACAAAACCAAGTAAGTTTATCGACTGTGCTTTAGACACTGACACAACACCAGAATCCCCTTTTACGCGTCAAATACGTTGGAGATTAGAATTAAACGACCACAAACTCGAGTAGAACGTTGTCAGTGCTTACAAACTGTTACAACTTCGCGGAAGAAAATCGGAAAACGATCTACTTGAGCTAATCTTAAAGCGTGAAACTTCTATCTCTTTACATCCAAGTTACATTTCCGACGATATTGTTGTACTATGAGCTTAACGAAAAAAAAAAAACAGTGTACATACTTCTGGTATATGTATGTTTTGTGCCCAATGTGCGACAAAACAGAATCGTATGTTTAAAGTATATGTATTTTATTGCGAAAAACAATTTAAGTGGATGATCATAATTAGCCTCGGGATGTTTATGCAAAATAAAAAGCGTGTGCATCAATTGCAAGACACGGGAGCTAAATATAAAATATTCTTGATTAATAATTTTAATGCGGTGAAAATAATATATTAACACTCTTAAAGTCTTTTGATGTTTTCACTGTTTTATATAACGCTTGCTCATTTTTGTTATAAATGCATAAAATACGGTGTCCGGATTTTTCCGTGACTTTCACCCCTATTTTCGCTACCTGTTAACTTCATGCCAAATCCAGGTGGCGAAATAAACAGATAACAATTAAAATTTTTCCCCGACTTCTATATAAATACATTTTCACCATTTAATGATGAACATAATGGTGAACAGTGCGAACGTTAAAGATATTACGCTTTCTCATTTTTGTTATAAATGCATAAAATCCGGAGTCTAATCATAATACATCAGCTTGAATATAATTGTTACAAAACGTTTTGATTATTATTTAGATCATTAATAAAGCTTGTTTTTCATTGGCAGATTAATCATGAACATAAAACTGTTCGTCGTGATGGGTATCATGTGGATCGCGGAGATCGCGTCCTCCATGATGAACTCGTTTTCCACTTACGAGTGGAAGGAAATAGTGTTTTACTGGTCAGACGCGATAAACTGTTTGCACGGTGTGATGATATTCGTCCTGTTCGTGCTGAAGCCTCGAGTGTACCAAGCCCTGAGGAAGCGGTTGGGGTTTGGAGAGATGAAGAAGAGCTCCAGCCAAGGGACGTCCACGATCCAAGACCCAAGCAGAGTGAAAAAGAGCTCCAGCAGCAGTACACTAACATCGAGTTTCGCGGTCAGCTTAGTGCCTTGATCAATCGGCTACACAAACGCCACGAGAACCAACGTTTTGCGTTTCTCTGTGCATGCGACCAAACATAAATCTCCCCAAGAACCGACCAAATATACTTTTTGTACCTTCAGATACGTTGTTTTCCCCTTATTTTTCTGTTATTTGTTGTTTCTCTTTCTTATCCTCGTCGCTGTACATTATCGACGAAATATTAAAGATTGACAATGCAGTGAACCACTTTGTTGTATCGCCCTTCTCTTTTTATCACGCGAATCGTTGGAAACCGGTTCAATATTTATCAGGAATATTTCTGATGAATAAAGAACCAGCCTCTTTTCTTAATAATAATTGTTAAAAATTCTTACACACGTTGAATAACTACACGATCTAACGAGTCTGTCAGGTTCGTGTAAATTCATAAAAATGATTCAGTTCATTAATCAGGGGTTTGTTCAAAATCATATAGTATGTGTAATCATATAGTGGATCTTTTTCAAAGAGACATTATTGCGTCTGAAAAATATATAGAAAAAAAATTAAAATATGATCAATATTTTTGGAAACCGTGTAATTCCAACGGAAAAAGAAAACAGAAATAGTACACGTACATGTTGTATCAAAAATAGACAAACATTTAAAACAAATATTGAAGAGTTACACGAAAACGAACTTTAAACCATGGTGGCCGATATGTAACTGAAACACGTGCTGTTTCAAAGGCAAGAAGGCTCTGGCATATATATAGATGATGTTCAGTGATTGGTAGATCGATATCGATCAATGGTGTTGAAACATAAACCAATGAAAACCACGCTGTTGAAACATATTCGAAATACAGTTTTAAATGTAACACCAGTATGTTACACCAGTAATAACATTAGTATGTGGTATATTTGAAATTGGAACTATGAGAGTATATTTTTGATGCTTGAAATTTTGCCGAGAAACTTCGACTCGACGAGGCCGGCTTTGGAATTAGCGGCGCGATGAGCTGTTAAAGATGGTGTTAATAAATCGGGAAAATGTTTGTTTCAAAGCGTTTAAGTTCGGGAGCTTCCCGACGATTCCCGGGGAATTGTGTGGATCTTACGAAGACAGGAATCACAAGAGAAAGAGCCTCGCAGGTTGCCGTTCGCGCGTGTAACTCGGCGATGTCGACGCGACGGGAAGAACGGTAAGCTTATTAAATCGCTCATCGTCACCCTCCCGAACAGAGAGCCTTTGTAATCGTCGCAAAGAGACGCTTTCCGCCATAAAAGTTTGCTCAACTCTGGCTGCATCAAGAGCCCCATTCTGTAAGAACGTGAATCTTCTTAATAAATTACTGCTTAAACGGCCTCGCACACGATTCCTCATCTTAATTGGAAATTTAACAGGGTTCGCGACTGTTCGAAATTTTCGCCTTGTTTCAGACGTTCAACATTACCTTAAATATCCGTTTCATTACCCGTTATCATTTTATGGAATAAATCTGGATAATATGGAACATCTAGTACTGTCGAAAATTTAATTTTCCAGATAAAACACTGCGTTACGAGAGACAAATTGTTATTTGCTGTCCTCGTTCTACGAAAACGAGATCCTCTAGGCAAATCATAATTCGTAGAGATAAAAACATCTCAAAGGGTTCCATTTTCACAATGAAAGTTACGAATAATATTCGAATAAATTGTTCCATACGAGTCGCATTTTCTACGATTTAGAAACGTCTCGCAGCCGGTTCAAAGAAACGATATTCACTCTCTGTTGTTTTATTACCTTCATTCTTCTTTATATCGAAAGATATCCGCGCCAGTTACCGGTTCGAAGACCCGCGGTTTTGAAAAGTCGTTTTTGCCGCCACTAATTTTCCTGTCTCCTCGAGGGTTCGTCTGTGCTCGCCTTAGGTGAACGGCCATATTATTTTTCTCGTGTCTATTCCTTACAAGTATATAAAAGAGTGTTTTTTTTCGCCATTGAATGCAACGAGACACATTGAAATTTAACAATTCACGTCTCCTTTTTATCTTCTCGATTTATTGTTAGAAAATGTTTGAAAACATCGTGTAGATATTCGTCAGTTTTCCTTTTTAAATTCTATCTCTATGATGTTATAGTAACAGTTCGGGATATATTAAATGCACAGCAGGGTCAGTAACTAATCATCGTCTTTAATACTTATCGTACGGTAGAATCTAGACTATAACAGTAGCACTCTCTACTTATACAGTCATACTCTCCCCACCAGGAAAATGAAATCAAGGGTACTCCTAAGCCAATTAATTAATCGATTAATTTACGCGCGAATGCATCTCGATTGATCTTTCCACCGATCGATTAATTAATTCGCTGGCTCTAGGTATCCGTACTCTCCCATTCTATTATACATGCACGGATTATGTACAAATATTCACATAATGCACTCATTCGTCTATCTCACTTTCTCTCTCTGTCTCTCTCAATCTCTCAATCTCTCAATCTCTCTCTCTCTCTCTCTTGTCAAATTGGCA
The DNA here is from genome assembly GCA_916610235.2 of Lasioglossum morio. NCBI lineage: Eukaryota > Metazoa > Arthropoda > Insecta > Hymenoptera > Halictidae > Lasioglossum > Lasioglossum morio. Next base: position 17,559,278 of record OU744323.1, on the reverse strand, counting down.
TCGTCCGCTCCAGAAGAATTTTACAAAAAATTATTAACACATATCCTCGACGCACGAACAATACGAAGAATACAAGTCTACGCTTTCTCTAGAGCACGCAATGTAGATAACTACTAAAATCGATATACAAATGTTATATCTCACTCGAATGGTACATAGATCGTGTCTTTAATATTCATAAATCCTTTTACCAAAACTTTCGGTCTTTTCAGGCAGATCTTCTAAAAACAAGCTTATTATATTCGTACCATGTAGGTATAGCAACCTTGACAAATTCGTAATGGTCACCTAAATCGCAAAATAATTTACTGTTATTTATTATTAATATGTGGAATTGAGCGATAAATATAGTATCTATAGCCTGCTGCCTATTTAATAAAACTGTTTTTCTTTTTTCCAAAAAATCTGGTAGGACTAATAATCACTTTCGTGATTTATATGATTGGCAATATCAGTTTGTAAAAATATCTTAATTATATTTCCTTAGATCTACATATATTAATTAAATCTCCTATATTCGGCATTATAGGATTTGCAACGGCTTTGAAACGTCGAAGAGTGTCCCCCGCAGGCTCAACAAAGATTCCCGACCCTAAATAGGAACATAGGCCGCCGGTGCGTGCGAGTCGCAATTAAACACAACGATCCTCGGGGAGAACGAACCAGCTCCGTTCTAGGACGAAGCCTTCTCGTCTTTGGGGGCGAATATTTGGAGTAAGAGAATAAAATGGAACACCGGAGACCCTGACGGAGATTCCCCGAGCGGGTTCGCACGGTTAGGCAGAAGAAGCCTCGAGCAAAATAAGGGAAAACGGTCACGTTCGTCGGGAAGAGTCTCTGCCTCAAGGCTTCCTCTCGTTCGCGGTCTCCTCGAGGTCTGGGTCCTCGTTGATGATGGAGATGTCGCGGATAGAGGGTCGCCGCATCTTCCAGCCCTCTGGTGGCGAGACAGGCGTCGTGGTTTTCGTTAGAAGCTTCGGCCCAGAAAGGGAAATGATGATGGCCCCGGCCGGAGCCATCAATAAAATCGACAGCACACACATGGTCATCACTGTCTCCGCATAGTACACCTGTTCAGGGTCGTTCGGATTGACTTTGTCCAACGTAGTAGGGCCCAGAGCTGCCTGCACCGTTGCCTTCGCCATCCAAGAGAACGCCACGAAGATCTTTTCTTTGAGGTTCAGTTTTGAACCGATACCCACCAGGATGGTTACTACAATGCGTATCACTATGCCTGCTAGAAGGCAGGCTACACCTAGATACACTGTTCTGCTGTCCAGCTCGGCGATTTTTATCTGGGCGCCTGTCACGGCAAACAGGATCGGCTCGCAGATCATCCAGAAGATCTCAAAGGCTGTTGCCACTGGATTCTGAAATGAAATCGTTCGTCATTAGAACAGGGTAACGAGCTTTGAATTGGTGATGGGTGAAAGTGATTTAATTCGTATGTTAAAGGGTTAATATAAACTAATTATTTAGAGGTCTATAAATACAAGCTGGCCCAAAATCACTAGGTCATTTTAAAATGGAATAACCCGATTTCTTTATAAATTCACATTTCTTGTTTTATAAACAAATTCGAACTTTTGGGCCACGCTGTGCGTTTCCGGCGTTAAACATCCACGTTACGATTCACAGCTGATAAATTTAGGAAATTTGCCTAACAGCAATAGCAATTTCAATCGTGAGTCGACGAGATAATAGAAACATAATTAGAAACAAATTCCGGTTGCTCGGATCTCCATTTCGGGACAGATTCTCGCAGCAGCTGCTCGGCAAATTCAAGGGAAAAAATAAATATCCTTTGTAGCGGGTAACGACTGTATCTTGTAATTAAGAAGATTGCTATTATTTCAGTTTCAGTTGGTTCTCGAGGGTAAACGTTCCCCCGTTTTCCGCCGCGATTATTAAACTTCATTGCGAAACAGAGAACTGAATTTTTGGGCGTTGCAGACAGGAATGTTCGCCGAATGAATATATTAGTTCTATGTTGGTATTTGAAATTTTAATTCCGACGATTTTCATTACGACTGAAGCTTTGTTGCAGCGGGGCCGTCGGAACGGGTTTTTAGTAAAAGTGCAGCTGGCTTTTTGGATCGTCTGCGTACCAATTAGCTTCCATTAATTAACCAGTAATTTTCTTTCTATTATTCGCAGCGATAATGCGAGATAACGAGTTGGTACTCATACAGTGGTTCCAAAACAAATTACATTGAATTTTGAATTTTCGGAAAATTGTCGATGTTCAATTTGTTATAACTTCGGGAGAAATATCGTGTTGTTATTATGTAAATCAGGTTTAATACTGTACGATTTGTTAAGTTGTTAATTGAACATTCAATATTCAAATACCTTTACACAAAGATTTTAACAGAACATGAACGAATCCTGAAAGCAGAGGCATCAAGGTTTAAAATGAATTCAGGTTTATAGTTGTACGATTCTTTGCCGACGCTATAGCAGTTTAAATATCGATTTTGTTTCGAGAACTGAAAATTCAGTGGATACCTTTCGCAGCCACTGTATACGATCGACGAAGCAGTGTAAAATCTCAAATTCTAATTTTGAAGCCTTCGATAGACGATGTTGCACTTGCTTGCAGACATGAACACTACACGAACGGTTCATCGGGGGTTAATCCTCTTACGCGATGGCATTGCCGTTGTAGCGGTGACATGGTCTACGCGTTTATATCGTGAAAAATCGGCAAAATAAAAGCTCGCAGGTAACGTCGAAAGCTTATATCAATAACCCTTTACAGACTTTTACAGGACTCTCAAGTATTGTCGTAGCTTATTTCCATCGTAATTCAGACCGTCTCGCAAATCTGTGTCGTTGCACGTTTCCCTGTTTACTACGACTGTACCTACCGGTGTCGATTTCAAAGTCTTTTGAAAAATAAGTTCGTTTGAAGGCTTTTTCAACTCTTTGATGACCGAGAAAATGCAACAGGTTATTTCCGTGGGTGTAATAAACCGATCATTGAATATCGGTGTTCATCAATGTAGATACATAAATAGTATTGCTTCGATCACGATGGTTTATATTTATTTCTTCTAAGTTTAAAAGATAAAGAGTATATGCACTTGTCTAGAGCACTTTTCACACTATTGCAAAATCAATGTTCCTTCCGGTTATTATAAAATCCTGTTGGATTTGTCGGAAGGTTAGTTTGTGAGCACAGTATCACGCGATACTACCCCTCTCGGCGTGACACCGTTATTCTTCAACCCCCTCGAAGAACTGTCAACGTCATTAATATTTTACCGTGGATATTGCCATACTTAATAACCCTGACGCAACGAGCTCACTCTTTCTCCTAGTAAATCAACATCGTTAACACCACCACCGGCGCTATGTCGGCATCACGAATTATTAAAACAAGTATAACAACCCTCCCGCGGCGAATACCACCGATAAACGAGATAATTCAACGTTATAATTCTCTTTTATACTGATCGAATGGATTTTTCTCACGAATCTTTGATTACTTCTAATGTTTCTAATTACTTCGAATGTTTATAATTAACCATTGAACCTTGCTCAAATTCATGTTAATAATTATTTAATAATATAACTATTTGCGGTTTTAGATGAATTTTTTTACTGTTTTATTCTATTACTATTTCGCTAGAGATGAATATCAAACGACATAATATTAAATATAATTTAATTGAATGATTGCATTCTTAAATTATAAATCCACTTAAGGGCGGATTCATAAACAGGAATTTATCTCGTGCGAGAAGCATAGAGGTAATTAATATTTTTATTCTATCGTACACGTTTGCCACGGTGCGAAAACACGAAATCCACGACGTAATTATTGCTAACGACAATTAATGGAATTTTTCTCTGCCAATTTTTCTCGCTTTCGTCTAATTGGTATAACATTTAATTAGGTCGTACCGCGATCTCAGAATTTCACGTTCCTTACTTCGTTACAGTCGGTTAGGCAATAGCGCGGCACAAATATCGTTATTAAACGCGATGTAGGTACTGTTCGATAATGACTGGTTAATTGCATGTACTCATATAGTATTCTCAGTTGAACGAGTCCACAGTTAGCCGTGCATTATACATGTCTCGCATAAACCGAGAACAGTTCTGCTATGTCAAACGGGAATTTATAATGATGACACGAAAATATTAGCTGAAGCTTAAACTTTGAGAATTTACCTGTTGAAAAATAATGTAAAACTCTGTAATCATCATTTGTGTAAATTTCTAAATCAACATATTTGATGAATGTATTTTGCCAAAAAGAACAAACATAATCACGTTTATTTTAATATTTATTTTATATGTCAAATATATGAATAATTTTCTCGATCAGAATCTATGAAATATATGCATTATTAATTTCCTTCAAACTGGATTAAAATCCAGTGTATCATCTACCGATGTTTAACCATTACGCAAAACAAACAAAACTTTGAATGTGGAAAAGGCAATGTGTCAGCTTCTTTCTAAAATTTTTCATTTATAACCTTTTGTGAAAGCAAGTAAGGCAAAGTGTTATTTTGGTACTTTCATATTGTTTGATCTGTTTGACACATATTACAGTGATATTAATTTTTTAGACGCATAAAAAAATTCTGCTCTTGAAAATGATCCATATCAGGATCGAAACGTTGGGATTTTGTTAATTGCAAGATTGCTTGTTTTTTATTTTTATCGAACCTGTGCGCTGATACCACCACACATTGTTTATGAAACTTTTAATATTGGATTTGCTCTCATCGTTAATGAAAACATTTCCCACAACAAGTATCTGAATATTTACAGTGCTGGACGGTTGATTTGTTTGATCGAAAGCTTTTTACTACGTACCACTGCACGTAGAGCGTGCACTTCCCGAAAGCTTCAGATTTACCGTAAAAAACAACAAAACAGAAAAAGTAATAGATACACAAGTCTAAACCGACAATAGCGAATCTAAATTGGCATCATCGAGGACCTTGAAAAACACCGTGTGTCCCCGCTTGAAGCTCCGACTTGCAATTCTACAGTTGATTTCGCGTAATTGAATTGCATAGGTTGTACGGTCGGTGGGCATTAATTAACGCGACCCGATCGAATGAGTTAATTAGGGGTTGCCAGTTCTTTTCATTTGGTCGAATCGCGAGTTCCTTTCTCTCTGTTCCTTTTCCGCGCCTTTACGCCCCCGCACCCACCTCAAATATTTCCAGCTAGCTTGGCCCTCCTACCCCGTTCGTACCTCCCTCATACCTCTCATTCCACCCCCATTTTCTTTTTTCACCCCCTCGGCTCCGTCTTAGCAGGAGCACTTCTGCGAGAGCTTTCAGCAAGCGCGACCTGTAACCAGAGCAACCCTCGGTATTTCGTATAATTAATGAAATCGATCGTCGTTCGAGGAAGGCGAACTTCATTATATAACCTCCACTACTTAATTACAAGCCGCTCCCTTTCTCCGTCGATCCCGTCGCCCCGTCCTTCTCGCCCATTCCGCTTATATGCGCCAGCATTATCGTGTAAAATCGTTTATTTACCTATCCACCGACAGAAAAGAGCATACCCCGCATCACCCTTCCACCCTGTTAATTACTGCCACGACGCGACGTGTCCGGATTTTTCCGTGACTTTCACCCCTATTTTCGCTACCTACAGTGGCGGATCCAACGGTAAGCGGACTAAGCGGTCGCTTAGGGCCCTGGGGTACCATAGGGCCCCGAATATCAAAGAAATTTATGTAATGTGTAACATTACTTTTCTTTTTTTTTTTAATAAGTTTAAGAGAGTTTTCTTACAACTTCTATTTCTAACTTGAGTTCGTGGGCCCTAAAATTTTTACCGCTTGGGGCCTCCACTTGACTTGAGCCGCCACTGGCTACCTGTTCACTTTATGCCAAATCTAGGTGTCGAAATAAACAGATATATTTATTAATAATTTAAATTTTTCCACGGCTTCTATACAAATAGATTTTTACCATTTAATGGTGAACAGTCCGCGCGTTAAAGATTCTTTCAACACCTCGCAAAGAGTAGCGCACTTGATAAAATATTAACGAAGACCGGTAGGGAAGCAGTATTAAGTTGCAGTCCTAATTTCCATCGTAGCGAACAGTTAAACCGTGACGCAACAGGAGCTAGGCGCGTTCTCGCGGGGAATTCGTCAATCTCGAGGAGCGGATCTTCGGTCGCATAAAGGGGTCGCATTTGAATGCAGCCGTCTATTCGTGTGTCTAGAATGGATGCTGCATCAGCGACCGGTGACCTCCCCGGTTTCCTCCACCTTCATGCTCTCTCCTCGCTTTTAGTAGCCACGTAAATGCCAGTAAACTTCGTTGCTAGTTCCTCGCTCGAGTTTCGACGAAGGGAATGGACGGGGGTCGGGGGCCGTCGTGTACGGACCCAACTTGTAGCGGAACGGTAACTGAAACGGCTAACATCCTTCCTCAAACGTTTCCTCTGTCGAACGACAAGCTCGGCCGGTTTTTCGCCATTTTTGGCAACCCGATACACTCGATACTTTCAATTTTTCTCACGTCTCCAGCTGGGACGAAAGCTCCTACACAATTTTAATGGCGACGTTCCTTGACCCACAACAAAATGTTAGCGAATCTGATGTAACCAAGTATTCTATTCTTATTGACACGAAAACTGTCAAGAATAAAATTTATCAATTCGAAACCAAGACCTAATCAAAATTAATTTTCTCCAATATATTACATAAACAATCGTATTCTAAACCTGGTGAAAAAATGATGTAACATAGACTTGTTACGTGATGTCAGAATCATAAGAAAGAACATGCTACATCCAAAACGTGTTTCTGACCGAATGAGTCTCGTATTAGGAAATTTTGGCCTAATTCATAGCCGAGAACCGAGATCGCTGTCTAAACACGTTTGTTTTCCCGCGGATTCGGATACGGGAGACTCCAAGGTATTTAAATGGGTCATGCTTGTCGAATTCGCTGCCGTTCCCTGTTTACTTTCAATCGAGATTACGTAACGTATCCTACCGTGTGTTGATTTATTTAATTTAATTCCGGACGATCCCCCCGCATCATCAGCTACGTGATCCTTTATACGGTGGTTAAACATCGCTGTTGATACTGCGTGCGAGCGTTAAATCGAGAAAACCGACTGTGTCAGTGACATTAATAAACATTTACCGGTGCCGGTAATTGGCTTGTGGTTTTTAGAATCCGAGCAGGAATCGTTTGCAGATTGTCCGACGGACATTTGTGTCTTTATGCGTTGTCGAAACGCGCTGCCAGCGCAGCAGCGGGATTAAGGACACACCCTGTCTCTGTTGGGTTAATTAAACCGTTTTAAAAAATTAGGGTCACGTGAGCTAACATCAAATACTCTTTTTGTGCATGGGAAGCTATTTACCCATTTGCAGAGTTTGTATTTGTAACATGATATTTGGTCCCCTCAGGGTTTCAAATTCATTTATCAATCTCCTTCCACCTCTCTCCATTCTCACTATCGCCTTTTCTGCTGGACATACTGTTTATGGTGGGTTCCGAACCACTTGCAGAGTTTTCATAAAAGATTGCGAATTTTGTAAAAGAAATTCGATGCAGTGGAGGGGATATTCGTTTTTCTTAGATCGAATATTTACTGTACATTGAATTTACTGCTTCAAAGAAAAGAAATAGAGTATGAAGTATTCGGTATCGCAACTGACAATGACTATTATGAACAAAAAAGCAACAAAACTAATACCAAATTTCTGAAATCAAAATCTTTGCTGGTAAGTGCTCCGATAATCAAAGCGTGGAAACGTTTAATAAGCATGTAGACATGTGCACCACCGAAATTACGCTCAGGAGCGCCTCGAATAACTTCTGATAGGAACTTGATTAAAAAACTTGCACTCTTCCGGGAAACATAGAATTTTCGTTCTTTTTTACGATGCTCCACCTACCGGTTATCTACTGATTAATGTAACCACGCTGGGGATTTAATTAGAGCCTCTGTGTTCTCAGCTTCTCCACTCCAGGACCCAGGAAAAATCTATAGAACCCAGAAGATATACTGGAGGCCATAAAATGATCTACAGATTTAATTATTTATCCCTCCTTCGTATTTCAGAGGTTTTGCTGTTGCGTTCGTTTATTTTAGTAACCTGATAGTTAGCTCTGGCAAGAAATTACTTAAAAATTACTTTTTGCACAAAACAAGAAGGTAATTCCTCTACGTTATTTCGAAAACAAATAAAATTTACCGAGTCTGATTTACCATATACAAACACGATCTTCAGTGCACTGGATATTGAATTTTGTAGAATCCAGGGGAATTGTGTGTGAAATATTTTAAAAGTAACATTTCGCTATGTTATAAAGACAATGGAATTCACTTTTCTGATACACGCCGCGTACAAATATAGAAATCGGAAAAACGAGAAAAACTCAACGACTTTTATTCTACAGAGCGTGTCAAATAAAGTGTTACAAGCTGTTTCCTTAAAACAGACTGAAGATGTGGATTTGAAGTTACTAAATAATTATATGCGAACGTACATTATGAGTTTGTGTTTATATGAATGTAATTCACTTAACGTAATTAAAAAATATACAACCGGCTCCCATTTAAAAAACTTTAAGGGGCAGTGTTTTGGTTTTTAGCAATTGCTTCAAGACGTACTACTCGATACTAAAACGACTGTCTTTCTTGGTCCATTTAATTAACAAAAAACGTTGTTGATGTGTTCAGTAGGGTCTGCGAAAAGAGATGGTTGCACTTAATTTGGCGCAGCCTGTATAAACAAGAGGACACGCGGAAAGTCCGCGGCCGCGACTCGTTTCGGCAAAGAAAAACGGTAGAAATTCTGATGGGTTTCAATTTCTACTAGTACCCCGTAAAACTGGCCTGGCTACAATAAAACGGGAGTGAGTCGCGACGATAAATGCTGCGCGGACGTAACAACCGGTGGCGTGCGCGTTCCGCCAGAATTTCATAAACAAATATACCGGTATACAGAGCGGCCCGATAAATCGGTTTACAACCAATAAAAAGGTAAGCGGCGTTCGTTTAAGGTAAATTACTTCTCGGCGACGGGATGGCCGCTAAAGTAGAAAACGGTCACGAACACGTGTACGATTCGAACGCGCAAAATAACACGATTCTGGACGTTCCCATGGAACGTCGAATTTTATGGACAGGTGTACACAAGCATGGAATCAAACGTACCTTCATTCTATTAAGAACTCCACCTAGTCGCTAACAAATAAATTGCAGACCTTTGTGCGAACTAAAAATTTTCAGAATCAATTGTAAGAAACTGTTATTACATAAAAATATATTTTCCCATTCATTATATTATATTCTCAAACGTAGACTGCGATCTCTATGCATTTATTATGTATCCTCTTTAGTTTAGTCCTTCTATAATAAATCTTCCAGTTAACAATAGGAATGTGTTGCTTTGATATGAATTTTTAGAAACTATGAAAATCGCACGAGGCTCGTTAGTCTGATTTATTAGAAATCTATTTTGTAAATCACAACAAGTGTCGCTCCATACAAAGCCCCGTAGATCCGCAAAGTGCGCCGTGGGGCAATTAATCGAGTCATTGAAATTCGAATTGGGAGTAACGCGATCGTGGCAACAGTTGGTCCGAATAAAATGCTGGTAATTAGCAACGGGAATGAACGTTATCCCGCTAAAGGGTAGATTACCATGCCCATCGAAGCTACTTCGACAATTCCAGGTACATTGCGATATTATTACGTTCCGACCCTATTAACTGCAACTAATTTCATGAATCGATTTTAAGTGAAACCATCGAGCATGAAACAATCATGGAAGTTGCTGTTTCCGCCGTTTAGTTCATCAAAGTCGAAAACAGAGTGTCTTCGAACTGTTTACTGAAACGCTAAGAGCAGGAAAATAGTCTCATCTGGGTGCACAGTGCGTTTCCCTCGGGACTGAAGTTCTGCCACAAGCTGCAGCCTGCAAAACGCTGACTTAGGCGGCGTATAACACCGGGTTTGAATTAGGCGTTTCGCTTCTCAACGCGCTTACGAGAATGCATCGTCGCCAGAAGGCTAAACTTGCTAGAATGTAAGTGAAACACGCGGCGAGAAAAGCTTTGGTTTCCGTTCCCGATGCTAATTATAGTTCTCTTAACAACGCCGCCAAGTCGAAACTCGAGTTACAAGACAATACACAATAAGAGGCTGCTACCCGTTTGGGACCATAAAGCTGGTACATTGTGCAGCGCCAACTTTGCTTTTCGATAACCGAAGAGCCGATCTTAACAGATACTTTCGTCTTAAACGAGAAATTGAAAGTATTTTCTCTTCGTCGTCAAGCGCTTTAATAATTCTCAAAGAATAAAATTCCACGTTGAAAGAATTGAATACAGTTACCGCAGTGAAAATGTATTTAAGTATACACGAACTAGATTAAAACCGTACCGTGTAATTTATGTTTTTACAGGGACAGCTTTATAATATTTTGAAAAATCCTCATTACCATTTCGTAACTTCGTTCTACGAAATTTTGAGGATTATTTCATGTTGAGCCACCCTTGTGAAATACACTCAGCCAGGAAATACGTGATCTCTCGGTCAACTTTCTCCGTGCGCGCGAATTTAAATAATTCCGCGCGGACGCAGGGTTAAAGAGTTATTTAGTTAAATGAATCATTGTGAAAAGCGGAAATGTACTCACGTCGTCGACCTCCCAGCCCTGTTTCTGCCAGAAGTAACAGCTAACAAAGGCGGCCACAACCACTGCCAAGGGTCCAGCGCCGCCGAGCTCGATCGCCTCACTCCCAAACACTGCCAGCAATCCGCCACCTAATAACATCAGCACTCTCATGGGCACCATGAAGGGCTGGAACAGATTGAAAGATCGATTAGATCGGTCTTCGGGGAAAGGCTCGCTTCACCGTGGTTTAACCTTATTGAATTTCGGATTGACTAACGATACCCCTAAGTGCCACCAGATAAGACCCTTTAATTACTGTATCTTGACGCATGTGTGTTCGCACTATAGAATTAAATAAAAAAACTACTTCTACAGGCCAGAGTAAAATTTATTACAGACAGCACTTGTGAATGTGGAGTTGAATCCCAAGATCTTGATCATGTCATTTGGCAATGCTCAAAATATGAAGTTGAACGTGATATGTACATTACTATCACCTCTATTTCGACACAAGTACTGTCTCCCAACTTGTATAAAATACTTCCTATGTGGTCCAGATATTAAAGGCCTGTTAATTATTTTCGATTTTGTTAAGCGTTGTGCAATAAAAATATAATTTCATTTCATTGAATGAACCTCTTGAATTACAAATTAATGTTAAGTTAAGAGGCGCATTTAGTCATTATGTAATACGCTATTGAATTCATGTACTGAACATGCTATATAAACCATATTTGGTTTAAAGCATTAAATAAATAATAATAATAATATTTCTACAGTTTATTATATTATTCACACCTTCTTTTAAGTTAAAATCGATTTTTTTAAACCATTAAGTAACTTGAACAATCCCCACTTTCGAGGACTGGTCACATGACGCGTTTCATCTCCGTCGTGCACGAGTCCCAACGTCACGTGACCTATCCGATAATGGCAGAGAGGGGGTAACTCTATCCGGGTTTGGAGGAATTGAAGCCAACTCGGGCTGTCACGAACCAGTTCTGACCGACTTAGGCCAGATGCGGGTACATAGAAACTGAATGGGCCCCACTGAGACCCACTAGAACCCTCTAGAACCCAGATGAGGCCCCTTCGCCCCAATTAACACCACTTATTGTTAGATACTCGTGTGTAGATTCAAGTAACCATCGAAAAAGGAAGCAAACTTTATCTGAAGTGTACTTCGCACGGTAAACACACTCGCAAGTAACTGCACGTTCCGGTCGTTTCGAATCGATGATGAACAGAGGAAACTTTGAGGCACGTATGTACATAGAACGAACGAGGAACCGCTGTTCCATCCTACGGTGAAATATGAATAAAGAGACGTGTGGGATTTTCTGATACGACGTTTTCTCCTGTACTTTCCTCATCAATATTGAAATTCCTATATCCACCGATTTTACAGCGTCTGCAGCTCTGCTAGAGTTTTACCTCGGTGCTTCTTCTACTTCACGAAATTAACAGATCACTTTTTTACCGAAAGATTAACGATCTCCGAATTGCAGCTTTGCGGAGGGAGAAATCGTAATTTACCTGACCTTGTTTTAAACGGCGATCTCTCTACTTTAAAATCCCTGTAAATTTCTCCGAAAATCGAAAAGAAGCTGTTCTTTATTCTTAAAGAATTTAGAAGTTCGAACGACTCAAAATGTATTCGAACGATGAGAAAGAATTGTGCATCAAATTTTCAAGGATCGTTGCAAATCTTTAGGTGTACCATCTTGTGCAATGGTTAAATGAGTGGTCGTGAATTCAAGTAAGTGTATATTTCGCAATAAATACGATTGCATTTCGCCGGGGAAGGGGATGCAGGATGCACCGACCGCAGTCTTCGCAGAGTTTCATCTGTTGTGCCGCCGGACGTTATGAAATTTTCGTAGACACACAAATCAAGAAGACGTGTACGTAACCCGCACGTGTTCCCGGCGATCAGTCGACGTGGCCACACACGTGATCCTGCGGCTTCTCCTGCATGCGTGCTGATATTGCCATAAGTCGCTGAATATTGCGTCCCCGCGGCGCACATCGCGTACATGTGTGCACGCGTGAATAAGTAAACACACCCCGAGAGAGACTTTCTCAATAGCGACAATTCTGCACCCTTGAATTACACGAATATTTACATTTCACCGTTCATAATTTCGCCGGCCCTCGAATAACAGTACTTCGATCGCTACGGGCTTCAAAGTTTCCTTTTTAACAATCCCAAGAAGAATTAAAACTTTGCACAGTTAACACCGATGAATTCTAAGTTATTCTCGGAACCAATTAACCGTGCTACTCGAGAGGGCCTGTATTTTACTTGAGAAATTACTTGGGATCGAAATACACCCAGAAATTAATTAATCGTTGCACGTTCCTCAGAAATATTTGCACGAAGGTATTAGGATCCGTGTTTCTTCTCGAGAAACGTTATGATTGCTCGTTTCCCATTAAAAGTGACTTGTTTGTACTGTTTCGCCGAGATAACAAAGCGGCAAGTAAATTCAAGAAATTAAATAAATTAATTCACTGTTCCCCTTAAAATTATCTGCATCGTTTCAAGAAGTGTACAATGCTGATGTGAGACCAGCCATTTTGATTGAGGGGAGCAACACACAAAATACTGACTCACTAAATTATAAGGCTAAAATTTATTAGGTAATAATTATATATATATATATATATATATATATATATATATATATATATACATATTAATGTACCTTGATGAACCGTAATTATCAATTAAAGGTTCAGACAGAAAATCTCGGATGGAAGCAATTACCACGGATTAATGACGAGAAAATTGTAATATTATTATTACAAAAGATGAGAAAATTTCGAATCGAATCGGGAAGTGCTATTTTCCTCTTGCGATTATTTGAGATGAAAATACATGCCAGGATTTAATTACAAGACACACATAACATTGTTTTAGTGGATTTTAATGAACAATATCCCGTCTCCTGGTAATTGAAGGTAAAATCTGAATGCGAAAATGTTATACCTTTTATGAGAGAAAACACATCGGTATAAGCAAATATTGTGTTTGATCTGAATTGTTATACCGCGTGAACGAATTTCGCTGCGCGAGTGTTACCTTCGTTCGCTCTCCTCTCCAGCACCATTCGCAATCGATCTCTCACGAGAAAAACAGGGGGATTCGATTCCAATATCTATCACTTTAGTTTTTCTCGCACACCCGAGAGCTAGTATGCATACGATCCTTTTTTGTTTTCGTCGTGCCATCAGCGTTTCATGGGGATAAAACATAAAACATTCCCCGGAACTTTTCGCTGCCATTCGACGACGCTTCATTATTCGATTTCTTCGCATTCGATATTACTATCTCGACCGGAAGATCGTCGACAGCACATCGTAACTTCCTTTGAAATAGTTCTTCGTTTTTTACTTCGTATATTAACTTGACTCACGTTTCTATCATCCAGAATTTTCGTGCTCCACCCACTTGTACGTTGTATATTAATTTGATTTTATACTCTATTCTTGTAATTTTCCAAAAGTTTGATCATTCCGTTGGAAGAAATAGTACAACAGAGTTCGAATCTCGTCGCTGACACCTCCGGAAATGTTCCACGTGCTATCGAATACTGTGGTGGCCAAGGTGGTTCGGAAATCACCTTAACACTAGAACTACCGAGCACTAAACGCAGTTGGCCAACATTGCCTTATAATAACGACAATATAACATTTATTTCGATTTCGTGCAAGTTTTATATAAATATGTACTCCAACAGAGAAGTTGACTAAAGAAGTTTCTCGGAGAAACACATTTATACTTTTAATATTTCGAATTGAAAACAGTTCGCACCAGTCATTCTGACTTGTCCGGTAGTTCTAGTGTTAATAAACTGTAGGTCTCTTCGCGAAGTAACTTTAGCAAAGAGTTGAAAGCAACGTTAAATAAATATAATGAACAAATAGTACAACCATAAACCTAGGCTTATTTTAAATTTTGGTCCTTCGGAGACGTATTTGGACAGAAACCAGCATTCGCGTAATAAATACCCGTGTATCACATAATAAATACATACTTCCAACGTGTCATAATTTTCTGAATTCGAGCATTTCCCCCTGGTAAGTGTACGTGTTCAACAAGTTCGAGTGCGAGGAAGGAGCAGCGGCTCGTAACTGAACTGTAGCAGTAATGAATTATTGGATCGCGAATCGTCCGTGGCGATGGTGGAAGGAACAACAGAGCCAGAGGGAAAAATAGCACGTGGGATTTTCTTATGTCAGCCGGATATCCGTTGCTCGTTAATCCGTCGCCATTCCGGTTCGACTGCAGATGGCAGGAACGACGACGAGGGAGCTCGGCGCAATGGAACGCGGCGGTTGCCACGAAGAAAACGATATCTCGCTCCGGTAACTCGCTTCAACGTTTCCCGACTGCGATCAGAACGAAGGCACCGAGGTTTTTTATTGTCGTCATGGGAAGCCGGTGGCATGCCGGCTTCGGCTCCTCGAGAGGAAGATATGTAGACGGAAGAAGAAGAGACGCGTGCCTGGAATCGATACACCCGCCGGAATGTCTGTTCAATCGAGAATAAATTCGGAGCAACTCTGTGCAGGCTCCACCCGCTTCCATTGCCGAGGCCAGCCATACCCCAAAAAATATACTTGTAATTTCGCCAGAATTATCAAAATTCATACCAGCTTAACACATTACCGACCGGTTATTATTCTATAATTTTTAAATATCTATGGTACATGGCGAAACACTGTTTAATGAAACCTTCAATAGCATCAGCAATTTTCGTTGTGAACCAACAAGTCACCCTCATTAACTTCATATAATAGTTTCATTTAAGATTGTAATGTAAAAGAAAATTTCTGTGCTTTCTTTAGTGCAGCACAATTATTGGAAATCCTATTAATAGGGTTTCGGTAGGTAATGTGTTAAAATCACATTCACCGCGAAAAGAAATTAAACATTTCACTGTCCCGATGAAAATCTGATTTTCAACTATTTCTTCTGTCAACATTATTGAACGATTTTTTCAACGATATTCATAATCGTAATTTTCAGCAATTTTCGAAGATTGACAATGTTCAATTTCACACACAAGAAATGTTGATATCTAGCGAGAACCTTGAAAGGTGGATAACAACGTTAGAAAAGGAAATATTACTTTGGACAGACATCGTTTGTGTGTTAAAGTATATATGTTTCATGACGAGTTGGCCCGTTTCGGGCGGATGCAAACGCACACCGATTGTTTTCGATGAAAATGCGCTCGGTGAGCGCAGCATCGTCGAAGGAATTCGATTTCGCCCGGCCGAGTGATTGCAAACGAAATTTTACTCTATTTTGCGAAGACGTTTATTACATTTGTTCGAGATACTCGTCTTGCAAACGATTTCTCTTTCGTGCTCTCCTCTGTACCATCGGTTTTCCGTCTGCAGGATATCGAAGGCTTTCGATAGATTTCGGCGAAGAGAAATAAAGCTCGCTTTCTGTCTTTTCCTAGGGATTTCAAAAGGGAAAAGTGCAGGCTGGAAACGAAATATCGTTTCGACGGCGATTGGAATGTGTTTCCTTCGATGCCATGCGACCGACATACTCTCTTATCCGGTCGTTCGATATCTATAAACTTTCCAAATGAAATTCCGAAAATTTTCAAAGAGACCGCTAGTCTAATTCTCATTTTCAACGTGGAATGCAAAACATTGCCAAGTTACAAACAATTTTACTCCGATTTTACAGTCAAGTAAAGCTATTTTCTATTAATGCTGCGATACATAGTGGAAGATTGATTAACCGGGGGTCTTGATTATCAAGGTGTCAATTATCCGGTGTAGAGTGATACGCGATATAATTAATTCGTCTCTTTCTGAAGCAGCCAAAACAGTGTAGTCAAATACAAATTTTTATTTTGTTTCCACGGCAAGTACTGTCCGTGTCACGTAGTTTACGTGACGTAAGAAGTCTCGTGGGACAACCCAAGATAAAGGGGTCCTCGCTCACTCTGTCTATCTCCACCGTTGAAGCTCCCATAGTCCCAATGTTTGCGAGTGTGCCCGTTCGACTCTAGATTTCGCATTCTGACTCTTTTCATAAAGCAGTCATCGCCCTGCAGTGTATGCAATACACACGAACAATTCTACAGAAAGACCACAAACAAAATATTATTTAATATACATCTTCAACCTGGCGAAGTTTAACAAGGATTATTAAGCGACGCACAATGATTGCACTGAACAGTATCAATGCGACGAAACGAATCCTTCTGTCTCTGGTATACGGGTTACCAGAAACAAGACAGCCTATTCCCCCGGAAGGGAACCGCAGGGAGGACAATATTCAATTTGCAAGCATGATGCGTACGCGTTGCCGAGCACGAGATATTGATTGCGAAGATTTGAAATTCAATCGAAGTGATTCTGGCCAGGCTACTGCCGCTGGTCTATCGATTCACGAATTAAACGTTTACAGATTCGCAGTACTGCTCACCTATTTTCAATTAACTTCTTCGCCCTTCGATCAACTTAAATATGTTCTTGCGAATTTTAGTCAAATTCAATATTCGAGGCTCGGTTCGTCAGTGTTTCGAATGGTACTAGAAAGCTTGGGGAGAAAATATTTTATAGTTGAAACTAAATAACAAATAATAGCTTAATGATTCCCTTGTGCGTCTGTTGTGAATATTACGCTTACTACTTTCAATTTTTAAACTTGAACGAAGAATATTATCATTGATTCACTATCTAAAGAGGGAGAATATGATAGTATCAAAAAAAATACCAAAAAGTTGACCCTCGGCCGGTCTTCGGTTTCTCAAATGAAAAATCAATATAGTAGACAAATAAATATTGAACTCTGTCAACTTCTTTGGAAACGAGTCTTTAAGATAAAACTGCAACAGCAATTTTCGTTGTGAACCAACAAGTCACCCTCATTAACTTCATATAATAGTTTCATTTAAGATTGTAATGTAAAAGAAAATTTCTGTGCTTTTGTTGGTGCAGCAGAATTATTGAAAATCCTATTAATAGGCTTTCGTTGGGAATGTGTTAATATAAGAACAATCCGAATACTTTTGTTCAACAATTCAAGAAGAGTATGCTTCTTGAATTTTGTGAATCGTGGTGAAAATGACTGGTTAGCGCATTAGCATTCCACGAAGAAGGTCGAAGAGAAGAAGAACGGAGTCTGTGTCGGGATAAAAGGGGTTTCAGATAAATGTTCATAACGGTAATGAAAATTGACATGGTTAGGGGAGTATTTATTATGCGAGATCGCGACCGTATTAAACCGACGTTTGCCGGCGTATCCGGTGTCAATAATACTAGTGACGAAGTTTCGGAAAACCTGCGTCAGCGACACCTGTTACCGACAGGATGCGAGATTGGAATCTGTCGAAGCTAAATCGCGACGTTAAAGAGGGATTGAAGACTGATATGGCGTCGGGGCGATTGAAACTCTTATTTCATAAGTTCAACGAGAAAAATTGTTTGGCCGAAGCTCCGTTTCTTTCCGGGAGCCAAAGAGGGAAACTGCGGAGTATATCGATTAGCATAATTGAATTAAAAATTAGCTCTTCAGTGTACGAGTTCTTCTCTCTCACTTTGCGGAGACGACACGGTCGCTTTCGTTTGACAAGTCCACTTGTGTCTGTCCGCGTGAATGGAGAACATTTTACGTAAGCAGACGATTATGCAACTCGTGCTTTATGCACGCAGAGGTCGCGGCGTAAACCCTTAAGAGGCTATTCCTTGCGATCCGGTCCAGGACGATCCAGTGGTACGTGCTTAAACTTCTGCAAACTTTGATCCTTGATTAAATTTGTATGTACACCGAGGCCCGCGGTTTAACTAAATATTTGCCCGAACATGTAATTATATTTGCCACCGAGGTCTGTGATTAACATTTCACTGGCGAAAAGCTTATTGCCCCCGCCACCATCGCGGATGCCCGTTGGCTTTACGAACTCGCCGAAAATAAAGACAAGGTAAAGGAGAGGACACCTGGGACGGTAGATACGTTTTGTGGGGAAAAGATCGTGCGGACGGAACTGAATATTTTAATGATACGTGCATTTCAAGTCAATGTTATATTCATGATCAAATGCAGCCTTGGATTATTCATACGTTCGTGAAGAACAAATAATAAAATGACATTCTGTAGAGAGAGGATTGAAAGAAGACTTCTTCGTCAGTTCAAATTTACGGGATCTACATAGATCTTGTATTAAATTATATTCGAGAAACTTTTCTACTTGAATTCGAATCGATTAAATCATGATCAGCAGATTGTGTGTAAAGAACGTCTTTCTGCACTGGATAATCAATCTCGCAACGATTATCCAGAAGTAATAATGGCCGCATCATTAACAACGACAACAGAGCTAGTGATTGGTTGACAGAACGCGTTCTCTACGGTTGCCAAACGACTTTTGACGGTTTTCCTAGGAGCAGAGGATGCGGGGGTAGGAAACAGACGGAAAACGGGCCAGTAGGTCGATCAGAGAGGTTTGTTCGTGCGCGATTATCTATCGAAGTGCGTTTTCGCAGCGCCACGACATCCCGTTCAATGCGGAATCCATTGAACTGTGACCAGAGAAAGAGGATATCTCGTTCCGGAAGACTCGCCGAGATTCTGGCACGTGTTCGACCGCTTGTGCATACGTATATGGACGCGTGCACTGTGCATGCACACTATGCACGGATCCTCACCGTTTCGTCGAGTTTCGAAGCACACACCCACACACACACACACACACACACACACACATTCTATGGAAATCTGCCGCGACGGAGAACCCGTTCAGGGAGTCGATCTCGCGGAAATGACGACCAACTGGATAGGACGCGTATCGGGAGGTAGTCGCTGGAAAACACCGATGTACGATGGGATTTTTACGAAACGTTAACTGAACTTCGCCTCCTTTCGGAACTGGCTTAAGAGTTTCGGCGCTGTTCCGAAGTCGGGACGAGATTGCGGACAATCGAAACGCTCGTGCGCGGTTCGACACCCGCATTCTGCTTAGAACAATCTCGATTCATTTAATTCGTTCATTGGTCGAACGATAGATTAATCGAGTACTTTGCATACTATGCAGATTTAATCGCCAATAAGTAACACTTTTGTTATTTCGAAGACAACAATATATTTTCAGTCTTATCAATGAAACTTGCGACAGTATAAGTATGATTTTTTTTTAACTTCCCGATTTATAGGAAAGTTATTGTAATTACCCCGAAAATCGAATTTTTTAAATTTTTACTGCTTTTACTTGAAAAGTTACGCTAGTCACTTTGCTACTAGACTGACAACCATGTCTCTTCTGACCAACCGGACTGCAAATTCACCCAGAAACGGCGCATCTCTGCACATCACTAAACGGCCTTAAGCGTTATTAAATTGCATATCTTAACCAGTGGAACACTAACAGCCTCCGACAGTGCCAGCTCCGATTAAGTTAGCTACACTCGTTCCATTATGGATCTAAGCCCTGAATTTTCATGGTTCTCCATGGTCGAGAGGTCATTACGATGTTTGAATGTGAACAATGGTACTGAATTCCTGACGCTTGATCCCCGTGTAACGGCAAACTGTACTGCAGACGTATTACACGCAAATTTCCCAGTACTCCCGGTCGTCTCTCCAATCAGGAAGAGCTGAAGAGGAGCACCGACGAGCGGTAGAGGAAAAAGTTTCGCCAAAAACTTTCGCCGAGTCCCCTGTCATCGGGATTCGCGACACGTGCAATTCACTGGCCGCCGGATTCCACGTCTGCGCGGAATTGCGGGCGAAGTATGTTCGTCACGTATCGCTATCGATGAATTGCTAAGACGCGAGAATCTCCTCGGGGCCACCTACGCACCCGGAAGTGCTCGTCCTCGCGTGCACCGTCTGCAATTTACGAGTTTGGTGCAATTTACAGTACGCAGATCTTCGTTCGTCTTTACCACTGGACCGTTCTGGAGATAATGGCGGATTTATCTGGCGAAAGTGGATTTATTTGGTCGGTACGAACCTCCACGGGCTGGATGCGGCTGCAGTGCATTCGTAAATGCAACGGGCGCGCAATCCATCGCGCGCAGGGATGAATGACCCCTCCTCGATTGACCCGCTACCCCGCATCCTGTCTTTTTACCCGAGACCTCGCGCCCCCTAACCGACCCTGTTCCGCGATTTTCACGAACGTCGTAAAACTGTTTGCTCACGCGAACGAACCCCGGCCCGGGCCCGTTAGTTTCCCGACGAGGGACGGCTCCGGAGGGCGGTCGATTCCGCTTCGCTCGCCGGAAATACAGGGTGTCTCATATTGCGAAGCGAGTTCGAAAAGATCGGGGATTTTGTCGGTACCAGGTCTGTGCTCAGAATATTCTGCGGATTGCTCATACAGTCGTCGGCAGAAAAATTAATTGGGCACACTTTGAAAACTAATAATTTTTGGAAAATTCGACCAAACGACTTCAATTTTTCTTATTGTGGGAACGATTAGTTGACTGGCAGAGAAGTATAAAAAAATTAATCAAAACTTACAAGTAATGTAAACGTATCTGTGCGTATTATTAAATCTATATAATAAAAATGAAATGCTGTTCGTTGATCACGACATCACGTGAGAACGGCTGGACCGATTTAGCTATTTTTTTTTTTAATGTTCGTTGTAGTCCGAATCAGGTTTTTAGGGTAAGAAAAATTGGAAATGTTGCCCGGAAAAATGGAAAATTCGGTAAAAAATGAAAGTGCTCTTTACCACGTTGTTTTCTATGGGATTTTTGTATAAACATAAGACTATAACTCACGATTCGAACGATGGATACACGTAATCGTTTCTTTGTTTTGTTCGGTATGGCTCTGGAAAAGTTTTCGGAGAAAAAAATTCGAGACAATTACAAAGGAAAGTCGGAAAATTCGGACAAACTGTAAAAATCATAATTTTTTAGACGGAACAAATTTATTGGAATTTGGACGGGACAACGTCTGTCGGGTCAGCTAGTGTAGAATAAAACATTGCATAGAAATAGAACAGAATTTTTATGATTAAATGTAGAATAAAACGTTGCATAGAAATAGAACAGAATTTGAAGTACCATGCCAAAAGCACTGGAAGGACAAATAAACCAGTAGAGATTGTCAGAAAAATGTTGTCAATATTCCGAGATAAAACCTTTCCATAAATCAACGTCAAATTTTCCCTGCTGCTGATAAAAAAAAAGCGAACATGTCCATATTTTTATTACACACGATAAGTTTTATCATTCGCCGTGATCGTTAACGAAAATGTTTGCCACGTCAAATGTATGAATGGTATAAAAATGCATTTTCATTTTTCCCTTTTTTTCCATGGAAGTCAACATACAGCGATGTAATATCGACGTTGTTACTCATCGATGATTTACGACTGATTGAAAACATTTCTCGATTCGGTCCTGGCCACTCTGTAAAACTAGTCAACGCCGCGGAAACTTTTTCCACTTCTGATCCTCGGTGAAAAGTCAACGACGGAGAGGCTCGAATAACAAAAGCGCGAAAATATGTTTCGCTGGGAACACGTTAAACAATATTTTGAAATTTGCGTTGCAAATGGTCCGCGAATTAATCCGTTCCGATTTGCGCGCGAGTATCAATTGGCGGATTCAATTTATTCCACATTCAAATGTTTCCGGTTTCATCTTCGAATCAAATGGCCATGTTAAATCGTAATTAATGAACGTGGCTCGTAAATAGTATCCCCGTTTGCAAATAATCATTATGGTTTGTCTTCCGCGGAAAACTACGCGCCGCCATTGATTAATTGAATAAAAAATTTGTAGATTACTAACTTTATTAGAAAGTAGCACTGTTTATGGCGAGATAATTAATTATCGCCCAATTACACACTTCGTTTAACTAATTGTTCCACCGAAAAGTTCCACGAACACAACACAACAGGTTCTTTATTTTCTTCGGACCTGTAGTTTCCAACCTTCCTTTTTTTTAAATATATTTCACGTTATATATTCTATGCTATGCTATGAAAAATCATACTATGAATTCTACTAAACAAGGTTAATATATTTAAATATTATTATTTTCCTACTGATAGTTAATCTAACCAGTGACGTTCATTTTCCGTTAATTGTTACGTTCATAAGTTACTTTACGAACTGTACCAGATAACAAGTTTTTCCTCAGTATCCTGTAAATCCCCTCTTGCACATTCTGACAAATAATCGTGCATGGCAAACTCGTCTGATTTCATAGCTTGTTAAAACCAGCTGAAACCAGTGAATCATGGAGAATGCCTTTAAGCCTGCATCAGTGACTAAAAATGTGTCAGAATTTAGAATTTGATATCCAATTTAAATTCGCATTTGACTTTCAAATCGGAAACATTCGCGTTTTTGGTCGATTGTGAGAGATATGTGAGGATGTACGGTACGCAGACTTTTTGTTAGTAATGGTGGACATAGCGGGACGTTTCTTCGGTCTCGAAATTGATAATTCACTACCGTCGGCGTACGCGGCGAAGACGGATAACGTACAATTTGCGTCAACTTGTGGAGGATAGCGGCGGTGAGCGGGGAGAATACGGGTAGGGGCGTAAATTACGCTGAAACACGATGCGAATAATAAATTCTGTCAGCGAAGTCTGGTTACTGGTGGCTCGGACAGTATCTTGCGGCGCTGCAGGCAACTGCCAAGATGGGGGATGCTGCGTTCCGATGAAAAACGGTTCGATTAGGTCACGCCCGGGTCGGTTGCAAGGGTTTTTCGTGGAGACGGCGATCTCTCGATCGACCGCGATCGATCCGCCATCGCGATAATGCACGTCAGCGATTCCACCCCTTTCTGCAACCGTTCAGGTGCATTCCCGGTCGCCCTAAGGGCGAACAACCTCACAGTCCGCTTTTCATCGTGACCAAATTCGATCGAGACGTCCCATGAGTTTGTCCAGTTTACTGTTCAACTATTTTAATTAATTACTAGACCACTGTTTAAATGTAATCACGAGAGTGCGTACTTTATTCGAACTAAACATTCAAATACTTCTAGTGTTTTTCGATTCATTTATTTTCCTCCTCATTTTTTTTTTGTTACAAATGCATAAATTCCGTAGACTATGTAAAATGCTTCGGGAATGTACTTGTAAGTCATTGAACTAACTTCTGTTAGAGGCTTCATCTAACTTTTCATCTTACCAACTTCAGCTGTAATTCATTTTTATTAGATTTTATAATGAAGTCGATGTGTTTTGAAGTAGTGGTCAAAAATATATAAAAAGAGATTGGCGAATAAGGATTTGACTGGATCGAGACATCAAAGTTAATATCGTCCACAGAAAACGTCCATCTCCAGAATTTTAAAGAGATATTCGTCTCGCGTTGATCAAATTACGAGGAATTTCCTTCGAGAAGTTTGACGTTTAGGAGAACCCAGGAGAAGTTGGAAGATCTTCACAAAATTCGAAACCAGAAACAACTACCTCGCGGTTTTTGCGAAAATTTTCATCAAAGTTAAACGTTCCCTCTGACATATCTTCTCGGAGAGTAGTAAAAACTTCCTGTACTGAAACAGGGGTCCTGATCTCATAATAAATTGAGCTCCCGAGGGTACAGAAGAAAAAGGTAACTAAATTTGCCGAATAAAATTCCCCATTCAAGATATAAAAACCACGTAATCTTTCCGGCGATCTCGAATTCGAGAAGCGATACGTAAAAAAGTGTCGTCTCGTAAACCACGAGCTTTAATTTATAAGTCAAGGTACTTCGCCTGCGGAAAAGTTCCCCCTTTATCTCCACTGTTTCAGAAATATAGGGAAGGTTTTATGACTTCGTTGATTTCCAAATTCTTCAATATTTGCCTATTTATCGTTTGCACGAACGCAACTGCACTTAAGCATTTTTATCTTGATAACTATTCGTCCGATCAAGCTGGATTTTCTTTTCTTTTAACACTAAATTGCCCAAGGAAGTCATATTGACTGCTTTTTAATTTCAACTAGAAAAACAATTATGTTTATAATGACACAATTTCTTAGAATTTTGTGACTTTTTGTACAACATATAAATGCGTTTATTAATAATTGTAGTTACCTCCCCCCTCCTTCATTTCCTGTATATATATATATATATATATATATATATATATATATATATATGTGTGTGTGTGTGTGTGTGTTATACCTATATTGCCCAAAAGCAGTCATTTTGCCTGCTTGGGAAATTTTAAATAATCAAATGACTCTTATTATTGAATTGAGTAAATTTCTTATATGACCAGTTCGGCTCTGTATTGAAATAACAGTTTTCATTTTTTTTCGATTACCGTCACATGATAACGTACAAGTACATGATAAATTGTCGATTAGGGCGTATACTTGATCAGTTGCAGTTGCTCAATAAGCTAAAGTAGTACTTGTTATTCGATTCTTTATGCAGTGATACTTGTTCTAACAAGTTGTTCTAACAATTCTTTTTATTCTTAATATTTACTAATAACTTGTTATATAACTGTAAACAATATAAAAATATTAAAAATTAATTTTAAACAAATTTCTTTACACACTAGTTATTCTTTCACAATGCTGTGAAAGCAATAGGTATATATTAAGTTTCAGTCTTTCTAGTGTTAATCGGCAAGGTTCAATCTCTATGATAAGAATATATTTCCACTGAGAAATAGGCCTGGCAACATAATAAGAAATCGCGAATTAATTCTTATTTCGGATGGGCCGTATATCAACGCGAAAATGTGAAAATGGAGTGTCTTCGGAAGGAAAGGCAAGCACGGAGACAGTTTCAATTGTTCCAATTACCGTTCTCGCGGCAGCCTGTTACCGTTTCCTGGCGAAACGAATCGCGGGCTCGGCCGAACACAATAAAGCAATGGCGCAATCTTTGTCGAGGGCCATTCGGAGCGTTCCGCCCGCCCGCACGGCCCGGCGAGAAAAGAACCAACGACTCTGCCCGCGTTTTCTACATAACCGGCATGTAACGGACAATTGCCGGTCGTATTGTATCAAAACGGTCTGCGAGGGTTGCGTCGAAGGTGCTGGTCGGCGTTAAACAGCCAAGGGGGCGCTCTGCCAACAGCGTTGTCTTTTATTGCGCCACCGGGGACGGGGTCAACCGTTAAGGCACCGTGAATCACCGGGAATGGCCGGCATTCGGTAAATGATGAATAGAGAACGAACAACAATCGTTTTTAAGCAACGACCGACCCTCCGCGAACCATGGAAATCTCTCTTCTATCTCTCGACGGCCCGTCCCCGTTTTTTTGCCGTTTGACCGACTCAAAAGATCTAATTGGAAAAAGTTTCGTCGTTATCGATGGCT
The DNA here is from genome assembly GCA_916610235.2 of Lasioglossum morio. Taxonomy (NCBI): domain Eukaryota; kingdom Metazoa; phylum Arthropoda; class Insecta; order Hymenoptera; family Halictidae; genus Lasioglossum; species Lasioglossum morio. The sequence continues at coordinate 17,533,367 of OU744323.1, read as the reverse complement.
TCGGTTTACAGCGCATTCGAGGCATTGTGACAACACTGACGGCTTCACTTTAATTATACGGTCCATTCGAACCGCTACGATCCATCCGTCTCGCCGTGCGTTTACTCTAACTACTTGCGAAGTAGCATAAACGCTGGGAAAGATAGCCGGACTCGGATCATTCGCACGCGATGCAACGAACATCATGTCCTGGCCAAAGTCAATATTTCCGAAGTGTGACTTCTATGCATTTATCACAGAAATGATGGTAGATCAATCGTGAAACATACAACATATTCGTAAATTCTATTTTAGAACACTTTCAAACGAACAGAATAAAAAACAAATGAAAAAGAATTATTCGATGAAAGTTGAAAGGTTGAAATTATTTTTGTTTTAGCTGTCGTGTCTCTCGTTTCATGATAATGTTGATTGGAATCGAATATTGCGATTATAGGACTCGGCAAGTGAAAACGACTACAGCATGAATGTAAAAGGGTAAGGCGAAGAAAAGAGTTTGGGTCCCATCAATAAATCCAACGCGACGGGAATTACACGCCTCGTGAAGCGCAATTAACACTGCAACGAACAAGGCTAACAGCGTTAAAAGACCTATTAAACCGGGCTGCGGGTGATGAGACATTTTCGAGGATTTTGGCAGCGAGCCTCCTTAAACATAATCGGACTTCGGTATCGATGTCTAGTCGATGTGACCCAGTGAACGAGTCTGCACTGTTCCGAAGGGTTGAATGAAACGTTACGTATAGCTCGCTGCTAGTATACCGTGTGTTCCAAGCTGGTGATCCATTAGAAAATAATATTGTGCATCTCGACCATTCAAAAATTCTTTCGCCTTGGATCTCACAAATAATTTTTTAAATAAATCTTCCTGCTTAACATTGTTTGCGGTAACAGTTCTCTGTATCTCGATCGACAATTGCTCAAAACTACAATTAACACATTACCGACCGGTGATTCATTCCATAGCTTTGAAAAATCTATGGTACATGGCTAAACACTTTTTAATAGAACCATCAATAGCAACAGCAATTTTTATTGTAACCTAACAAGTAGCCCTCAATAACGTTATCTAATAGTTTCATTTCAGATTGCAATGTAAACGAAAATTTCTATGCTTTATTTTGGTAAAGCGCAATTATTCGAAAACCTATTAATAGGCTTCCCGTAGGTAAAGTGTTAATGTTATTGGCGCACTAGGTATGAAATACCTTTGATACATGAATACTACGCAACATTACTGAATCGGTAATGTTTTATGATGAATCACCTTCCAATTAATATAATTTTTGTTTCTTAAGAAAAAGCATATTGAATGTCGAGTAATTTATTACCAATTTCATGTTGGTATTTCAACAACTACAGTGTTCTTTGGGTGACTTAAAAGGATTCATATTTGCCGCCACTTATCGATCGGTCAATACATAGATCAGTGTTCTTTGATTCGTTGTCGTTTCAAATCTTCACGGTTTACTCAGTCTACATGTCACCGGCATGGAACCAACATGCTGTTTCTTGACTCTTAAGAATTTAAATTAGTACATTTTTCTAAGCAAGTGAGTTTATACATTTGTTTTCGTTTTTAATGCCTTAGCGTTTTCTGCTTGTTCGGGAATGCGTTTGCCTAACCATATATTAATTAATCTAAAATTTACATTCTTGAAAATGATCTAAATTTAGACCGAAACGTTGCATTAAATTTCATGTGATATTTTGCAAATTTGCTTATTGTCTCCAATTGATCGAACCAGTGCGCCAATAACATTAATTGTAGTATTGTTTGCGGTATATCACTTTGAAATTCGTCTATCGCCTAATCCCTCAAAATATCATTAAAATAATTTTTCAAATAGTTGATAAATAATTCATTCCACTTACGTCACCCTTTTCTGGAACATATTTGGCCAGCCAGCCCCATAGAACGCCAAATCCAAGGCCTCCAATAATCGAGATAGGGCCCTGCAGAATTTGGTACCATAATTTCTCATGAGAGAACATAATACTCTTCACAATCCCATGAATCGCGACCGAAGCTGCGTCATCGATACCAGAGACAGCAATAATTAAAGTTGGAATTCCCTGTAATCAATGACAATATACATTATTCGATTAAATATTAAATATTCCATGCATGATTAATACTAAGCACGATGCACAACAACATTACGCACACTCTGCAACGATCAAATAATTATTAACGAATTAATGAAAAATAAATATCGCGGAAATATTGGATCATGGTTGATTGAACGATAAGTACTTAATAAAATTTAACGAAGGTATAATATTGCTGCTCCGTCGCGTTTAATATTCTACCAGACAATGATTGGATTTATTACAGAGACGGCGCTGACGTGGAATAAAGAAAATTTGAGGGAACGAGTATTATTAGATTGGCGCATATGAAATGTCGCATTTTGTGAAGTTTGAATGGCATTTATTGCATACGAATGTAGGATTTTAGGGGAATAGAGCTAACACAGCGAAATTCGTGGCTGATCAGCACCTTTTCCACTTTTCCTAATCTCCATTTGTTATACACGTAGATGTATTCGCAGGATGTTTATCCCGTACGAATGTGAAACTTAGGATTAACAATTAACTAAAACGAACAAGATGAATAAATTGTAGATTGTGCTAAAATAAAATCGATGTGAATAAAACAAGTTAAACAAATGGAAAAATGGTCTTTCAGTTAAAAACGTTCAAGTAAAAATTTCAACAGCTTGGCGAATTATCTATCTCGGATTCTGATCGATTATTACCCTCTCCACATTTTTTTTATGGACCCTTATTTTCACATAAAACCCTGATTACCGAGTATAATTGGTTTGCTCGAAGGTTACTCTCAGGCCAGTGAAAATAATCCGCCTGGCCATCGGGGGGAATCGAAGGGAAGAGAATTGCAAAGGGGGTAGGGTGAGAGGAGGGGCTGAAGGAAGGGGTAGGGGATGATCTAACGACACTGGCCGACGACAACGGAGAACCGATTCCTCGGCGCACCGAAAACCTATCGAGCCATGATAGCTCGTGCGGGATTTAAGTCCGCCGACTATCCTGATTCTCGACCAACCGGAATCAAACGGTGTCGCTTTGGAAAGAAGTCCCTTGGTAAACGTTCCAGCTGGTCAGCGGTTCGTGTCACATGCTGTGAGAAAGGTATTCGAACCAGAGACTACTTGGCGTACTCGCTATAAATCACTTCAAAAATGAGTTTGGATCGTTTCACGGCAGAATCGATTACTTTCCCAGACGGTGTCACGGTTAAGAATCAAGTCTGATGTAATATCATATCGCTGATTTTTTATTTGTTTATAAAATACAGATCTCCAAACATTTCAATTATTATCTCTTTAATATTTTCGCGAAATAGTCTCTGTACTTGTGAATTTTTATCTCGAGAACAGTTTATCCGAGAATTGAACGATTTTTTATAACAACCAGGAAGGCTCAATCTATTAAAAGAATTTTCATTGCGAAACTAATTGTTTTAATCCCGAAAAACATATTTAAATCGTTCATTTACGAATGTCTTCTAGAATGATGCGTTTCGTTTCGAAGGAACTCGTTGAAAGTTGTTTGAAATTGTTTAAAAATTCACAGAAATTGCAGCTGCATTTCTCGGAGTCTATTGTATGAAATGAGCACGAATTCAGTACAGTATTTCGAAAATTACGGTCGTAACGAGCGGTTAACTATTGCCAGTACTTCTGACTGTTCGAGAATCCCGCAAAGTTTCATCACAAAATCGGAATCTAACAGTTCCCGAGCATCGCGAGTAATAATGCGAATTACCCGACACACTTTGCGCGGAGTATTCAATTTCATCTCGGGGGCTGGCTTGTTTCACAACTGGCCAAGAAATAAACAAAAAGCCGTGTCTAGATCTTTCGTCTCATGAATTTCACATTCTCGGGAATGGCCTTTGCACTCTTCAAACAGCTTCCACCCCATTTTCTAAACTGAATTATTTAAGCCCCCCCTTTCTCCGTCGCAACATCCCTTTCACCTATTCTAGCTACTATTTCTGTGCTTATCATTTTAAGCAGGACTGCGCATCGCTCTGTACTAGCAAATGTTCCAACTTGTACTCAGTTGCTTGTCAAAATCCGTCCAGCAGAAGCGCTTTTAAAAAATGTCCATCATCCCCCACATTCGTAACAACTAATTACTTTTTCTACAAAACTCGAATAAATCATCTCGGACTAATTTTTCGTTGAGGAAACTTCATTACAGAAAAAAAATATGTTTTTGAGAAAAATAAATTCCTTTACTCTTAGCAAGCTTTTGAAAACAGCTGTTCTACATATAAATATTATCAAGCTATTTCCTACGTATTTTCTGAAAACTAATTATTATAATTATTCCATTTTATCGATCGTAATGAATTAATAGAAAACTCTATGCTATCGGCGCACAGGTTCGATCATAATGAAAAACAAAGCAATTTTGCAGAAATTAATATTATATTAATATAATATTCGGTAAATTTCAGACACAAAATTCTCTGGAAGATGATCCATACCAGGATCGAAACGTTGGGAATAATTTAATTTTTGCAAAATTGCTTTGTTTTTCATTATGATCGAACCTGTGCGCCGATAGCATACAGTTTTCTAATAATTATTATATTCATAATGTTGTTGGTGCGTTCGTATTTGTCTTATAAACGATAAATTTGTAGAAAATTTTTTGTAATGTAATACTGTTTTAGATATTTTTTATATTTTCAGAGATATATATCAAGCACCATGCAAGTCGAATTTCCAGCCAGGGGAGGTTAACGGGTTCTAAAAGCACGAATATCCTGCAAAGAGAGATCCTAGATAGTTTCTCTTCGCGAGAGACTGTCGGGAGAAAATTCGTTGCAGGTTGTACAGCGGAGTGCGCTTTGATTTTCAAAAGATTGACTGGTCTATTCTCCGCCGGTGCACCAGATGGTGTGACCCCTTCACGAAATGGGTTTTCCGTGAGCTAAAGAGTCTATTTACCGTGTCACGTGAACTTGAGGATGCAGTCGGTGCATTTGCCCGCTCAGCCAATAGCGTCCCAAAGAAGTTTACGGGAAGTGATAAATCGCGAAGTCGAAAAGCTCCGTAAGAAAGAACAGAGTTATACGGACCTTCTGTTCCCTGTTGGGAAATCATTTTCTACATGCAAACAAGCCTATTGGGAATTAGGGTGATCGTTCGTTGCAAAATGCTGTCAAAACCAGAGAAATTCATATTTTACTTAATATTCTAACGAAACTTTAATAGGATCATGTTTACACAGGGTGAACCCAACTTGGTCGCTTAAAATATATTTCCCTCGTCTTTGACGATGAAAAAGAGTCAGAAGGAAATTCGTAAGAAACGTGTTCTACCGAGGACATATTTTTTAAGATTTTCTTGTCAAAGATGTTTCTTTAAAATGCAAATTTTTATTACCTTGCTGTAAAAGTTGAGATCAGAACTAAAAATTTTAAAAATGGAGTAAAAAGATAATTATTGTGACGGTGAATTATTTTTTAACAGTCCAGAACTGTTCACACTGAGAAATGGAAAATGGTTTCTATGCTATACTATAATTGATAATCGAGTGAATCCTTGTAAAATATGGATTTATGAAGTAATTAATTTTAGTGAATATCTTTGGATAACGTACAGAATTCATCGTTAGAATCGTGGAGAAATTGCAGCGACAATTTCTTAATATAGCAACGAACGAGATCGTATGTATGCTACAAACAAGTACTCTCATCGGGACGGCTTATGCACTTGAATGCAGAAATTGTAGGTTCTCGAAACGCGTGTGAGTACCCGGTGCATTGGAAGTGTAATAATTATACCTTTGCGTTCGTGTTTCTCCTAATTATTTCGCGGTATTATGTCGCGCCGTAAAACTCCGTGATTTTATTTCCTGTGTGTGAATCGACGACTTTGGAACAAACACTGGTTGCAAGCATTAGCTTAGGTTAAGGACCCTAATAGCTCGGATACAATGTCGCTGCACGGTAAACTTCATCGATAAAGATCTAGTTAAGTCCAGCCACCGGTGTAATCTTCTGTAATTACGAAACGTTGTTCGAACTTTAATCCTATCTAATTCGAGGAAAATGGACACGACCCTTTGAGTTTCAGACTCGGTCGACTTAAAATGCGTCCGGACACGATTACATTGATCCTGTCTAATTAAACAGGGCGACAACGATCTTCGGTTACTTAAAACAATATCAACTTTGCTTAAAAAATTATTGTTTGCTACGTCAGATCGAGGACCCGAATCCTCCCTGGATTTTTCCATGAAACTGTGCAATGATTTCCATTTAAATTTCTGCAAAGAAATTTTTACAAGAATATAGCAAGTCTTCTATATCGACTTTAAAAATATGAAGAGCGCCTTTTTAAACTTTTATAACTTAAATTTTGATTTTGACTGTCTTTGCCTATTAAAATGTTTATGGAATTTCAGAAATTTTTACGAAATTCTGGTGGACTGTGCAACATTTTCTTGGGGAGTAGAACCGACAGACGGTTCCAGCCCAGCAAGAATAGAACCCGAATTCCCAGCCATCTTATTCTTACGGGTCTATTCTTCCCAGATCCCGCGAAATGGGACACGGTCGACGGAGATTTCACTGGATTCAGCAACCGCTGTAACTCGCCGCAATTACAAAACGATGTTTAAACCATGATCCTATCTAATTCGGTATCGTATCTTTCACCGAATTTATTGTCATCGGCCGTTCCGTTCGGATTCCCTAGGGCTGCGCGCCCACCCCTTCGCGGTTTTCGTATTTTAACTAGCTTGACCACGTGGCCACGAACCGCAGCCGGTCCTCTTATTTCGTCCGCCGAGGCGGAATAAAGCCGATCCAGTTCTTCGACTGCGTTCGTTTTCCACATCGATTATCGAGACGCGGCGGACCCTGTCCAAGGAATACAGATCAGCCCGCCCCCGCAATATAGAAACTTATTTTATTTCCGTAGAGATAATTCTGCCTTCCAGAGCCAAAAATTCACCCAATTCAATTACTGCGTTCTTTAAAAGAGAAATATATCGTTTGTTTCGTTCATTCGTAAGGAAAGTGATACAATTTAAAATATATTTCTAAAAAATATAACAGACTAAATTATAACAAGTTATTTTATATTTCCTAAGTTAATTTTAATTTTCAAATGGCTCTCTTGTAAAATTTCCTTTTTTCGACGTACGTCACTTTTCTTACGTATGAACGATTTTATCAGTTCTCTGTATCTCAATCGACAATTGTTCAAAACTACAATTAATGATATTGGCGCACTGGTTCGATGAATTGAAGACAATAAGCAAATTTGCAAAATATCACATGAAATTTAATGTAACGTTTCAGTCTAAATTTAGATCATTTTCAAGAATGTAAATTTTCTGTATTGCGTCTGTAAGAATTTATCAATTAATTAATATATAGTTAGGCAAACGCATTCCCGAACAAGCAGAAAACACTAAGGTATTAAAAACGAAAACAAATGTATAAACTCACTTGCTTAGAAAAATGTACTAATTTAAATTCTTAAGAGTCAAGGAAGAGCATGTTGGTTCCATGCCGGTGACATGTGGACTGAGTAAACCGTGAAGATTTGAAACGATAACGAATCAAAGAACACTGATCTATGTATGATTTACATTCTTGAAAATGGTCTAAATTTAGGCCAAAACGTTGAATTAAATTTCATGTAATTTTTGCAAATTTGCTTATTGCCTCCAATTGATCGAACCAGTGCGCCAATAACATTAATTGTAGTTTCGAACGATTTTATATTAAGAGCTTGTTTTCTTTTCTCACCTAAAAATTAAATGGTGACATCATTTTCTAAGACAAAGCCAAACTGTTCCACGTTCATGAGATTAATAAAATTTGGAATTCGAGATTGTAGGGACTTTGTCGGTCGAAAAATTAGGCAGACGGTGTTTCGAGTTGTTCGAATACAGAGTGAACAACTCGGACGGATTGTTTGACGCGAACGCTACTCGGCCGACGGTGAATTTCACGTGTCGAATTAGGTCTCTGCGAAGCGCGATCCTTTCGCATCTCCGGGGGATGCATTCGTAAGTAATGCAGCGTAGTTGCATCTGTTCGTCATAGCGTGGCACGCGCGCAACACACGGCGCCGTGCTGCTCAACTTACCGGAACGGGAGCGGCACTAATTAAATTTCTTTTGGACACCGGTTTGGCCTGTCGCTCCGTAATTTCGCGTTTGCTTGGGAGCCAATTGTCAGTAGCGAAATCCTTGTGAAAGTGTCGCAAACTTACAGCGAAATGAATGCTCCGTCAGGCTTGACATACAAATGGAAATGATCACGGCTCGCGTCTTATTTCACCCGAGACGAAGAAACATTATAACTGTTTCCATGATCTCGATCGACAACTTTTTAATAACATATATTCGTGTTTTCAACGCACTGGTTCGATCAAATACTACTACTTAAGCAATTTTGCAAATTAACACAAAAATTTTCAACGTTTCGGTCAACTATTTAGACCATTTTCAAGAAAAAAGATTTTTCGTATAATTGAGTCTGTAAAAATGATTAAATTAGTATACATTATGTTCAACATAATAACTAATAATTCCAAATGTTTTAAGTACAAAAGACCACATACTTGCTAAGTGAATAAACTATTATAAACATATTAAAACTTTAAGACACATGTTGATTCCATGCTTGCAATGTATAGAATGAGGAAACAGACGTTAGAGTTTGAAGAATACAGAATCAAAAAGCATCGATCGTGCTATTGACCGATCAATATAGCCAATCAATATTTGGCGGTAAATATGAATGTGGAAATTCAAAGAACAACAAGTTTCACCGTTTCTATACCATATGAAATTATGGTAAATAATTAATTGACATTCAAACTACTTTTGACGTATTTTTAAACGTTAAGTGGATTTTATTTGTTAGAAAAATTTTTGTGTTAATTTGCAAAATTGCTTAAGTAGTATTTGATCGAACCAGTGCGCTGAAAACACGAATATATGAAGAAACATTACGACTGCCTCGATTATGCAATTCGATCTTGATCTCGTTTTAGATCGTATAGGTCCCCGTGACTACCAGTTCAAGCAACAAATTCATTTTTAAAAATATACGAAGAATTGTGTCACCCATATGTGACCGTCAACGTGTTAATGAATTCTTGTTTTTCGCGTTATGTACAGAAAAATCGGTTCCTCTTTAGCCGTGCATTAGACGGTTAAGTCGAGTAGTGTTGCGAATGGAAATTGGGGGATATGCTCAACGGGTCGTTGGTATACTAAGTTAGGGAAAGTGTCCGATCGTTTAATCTCACCTTGGCGACTCCGTAACCCTTGCCGCGTAACCTGAAGAGACAAGGCACCACGACAGCTGGTGAAACGGCAGCTATTACGCTGCCGAGCAGAAAACCCCATATCCAGGGCAAGCCGAGTAGATATTTCGTCAGCGTGGCCACCACAACCGCCTCGACGACCCATGGAATTAGACCGAGTTTCGGTACGGTGACTTTCAAGCTCTTCAGGGCATTCGGATCCAAATCCAGGCCGGCTCTGGTGAGGATAATGACTAGAGCGATTTTTCTGCAACAACAAACAGCACGATCAGCGACCGACTCCCTTGGGGATTGACGTCAATTCGGTGGAAACGAATTTTCTGGCTCGGTTCTAACGTCGCATGCGATTTATCTTCTCCTGTTATCGGGACGCACAATAATTAGCTCATCGTATATCTCTAAAGCGGTATTACTAATCTGGTGCAACTTTCATTTCTTATAAATGTAGTTCGAATGAATGAGTGAATTAATTATTTCTTTTTATAGAATAAAACTTTTCATATTATTTTATATTCACTTCTTTCGTTATATTGTAGACTTTGGATCTTTATACGAAATTAAAAATTTACAAGATTTGCATGAAATTTCGAAATGTTCACTTTTGTTGTAATTGCATAAAATCCGCTATCTACGATAAAGCTATCGGCCAAGTCAAAATGATTTGTTCCTGAATTTTTCTGTAGCCATAGAACAGATATTGTATACAGTTCGGATAAATACGATCTTGTCGATATTTCAAAACAATGTACGATGATGATGTTCTGATCAGACAGTAGTACACGCTATAAATAGAATGAAATTCGCAGTTCACTTATCAGTTTCTAATCGATCGAGGAATAGCTGACAAGCATATTACATTCTCGGTTCTGAAACCACTAATTTAGATACTTGATTTATCGGCAAACGTGATGTACACGCAATTACCTTGGTCGGATTTATCGTCGATAAGAAAATAATGCATGTTACAGGCCACGTTATCGTCAAGTATACCTCTTTGAGCGTTAAATTACAGTTTAATAAACACAGTTGGTCATCGCACGTTTATTCACAAACTGTATCGTGTTAATTCATGCCAGTCTGATTAATAGTCTGTTAAAATTGCTTTTCTAGCAAATGGACGAAGGGTATTATAATTAATCCTCCGTTTTGAGGTCAGTCCTCGAAATCGGACATTCTTTACGGTACTGTTTCAGATTTTGATTATGTTTCATGCTAATAATAGAAACACAATGAATGCAATTTTATAATGGCAAGGGAACATTGAAATACTTTATAAAAATGAAGACATAAGTCAAAGTATTTGTGCTATACTTAAAAATCAGGTGTAAAGTTTTAAAGAAAGGAATTTCTTTCAAAAATCATATAAATGAAATTTTCAGAAAACATGTAATCGACAAAATTAAAAGGAATTATACACAAAAATACCATAACTAAGGAGCGGATTTTGAGTGGCAAAAGTTTCCAAGTCCAATAGACCGTCAAATTCAAACGTCAGTTACTAGAATCAGAATTGGGCACTCAGAAATAACCCATTCATTTTTGTTAAGTAAAAAAGAAAATACGATCTGCGACATATGTAAAGTACCAGTTAATATTAATCACCTTATACTAGAATACAAAAAATATGAAAATGAAAGGAAAAATGCTAAGCTGCCTGGATCCTTACCCATTCTGTTAAGTTCTCAGGAGCACATTACCGGTCTTGCCCAATATATCGAAGATACTAACAATAAGATGTACAAAATATTCCACATATTCACATATTCCACATATTAATATAATCACATTCCAAATAATATAATTGTTTGTTTCTTAATTATAAAAAGCATATTGAATGTCGATGAATTTATTACCAATTTCACATTGGTATTTCAACAACTAGTTTGTTGGTTGGGTGACTTCGAAGGATTTATATTTGCCGCCATTTATCGATTGGCCAATACATGGATCAGTGTTCTTTGATTCGTTGTTGTTTCAAATTGTCTCGGTTTACTCAGTCCACATACCACCGGCATGGAACCAACACGTGGTTTCTTGACTCTTAAGAATTTAAATTAATACATTTTTCTAAGCATGTGAGTTAATACATTTGTGTTTTATTGTTAATAAATTAGTGTTTTCTGCTTTTTCGGAAAGGCATTTGCCTAACAATATATTAATTAATTGATAAATCTTACAGACGCTATACTGAAAATTTACATTCTTGAAAATGGTCTAAACTTAGACAGAAACGTCGAATTAAATTTCATGGAATTTTTGCAAATTTGCTTATTGTCTCCAATTGATCGAACCAGTGCGCCAATAACATTAAATTTCATGTAATTTTTTCAAATTTACTTATTGTCTCCAATTGATCGAGCCAGTGCGCCAATAACATTAATTGTAGTTTTGTACAAAATATTGTAAGAAAACTGTACCGTGTTGCTAATGAACTTAGATGTTAAAGCAACAATAAATAAAAAAAAGAAGGAATTTCTTAGTAACAGCAGTTTCTCATCATGTGCGCAGGAAATGTTTATAAATGCGCAAAGATCCACAATGTATCGGTCTATCGGTCAGTATTGACTGTCTAGGGGTAATGGAACCGGTGTTTATTAGGGGCAGAGCCAGTCGGCCAGTTCGCAAGGGCCGAAGCTGATCACGCGGCGGAATTCCTCTCGACCAGAACCTTGACAAGCGGATCGGTTCCCGGGTGAGGGGGTGCGGTGGGTCACTTTTGCCCGGGTCTTGCTTTGAGGGCGCGTCCTTCGTGTACCTCGTCTCGGGGGTGGAAGCACAGGTTATCGCCGGAGTTTGCGTCGCCCGGTGTTAATTCGACGTGCTCTCTCGCTCTACCGCTTTCTCACTCTCTGAAGATTGCCGATGGCTTGCAGAAGCACCCGGTTACCAGACCGAGACCGTACTCTCTTGCCGAGAAACTCGTAATAGGATAAGTTTCGGACGGCCTGCCTCCACGGAACCGGTTTCGCAAAGTTCCTGCCCGGCCGTCTTTAACGATCCGCGGAATCCCGAGTTTTCATCGGGCGCATTCCGCGTTTTCCCAATCCGAACGACTCCACCCGAGCTTGCCGATTTTCATTTACATCCCCAACGAGAACCCGTCGTCGCCCTCCCCCCGCAATCGGGAACACCCGATTTGTTCCGAGTCCGTTCTCTGATTAGGTCCTGGTTGTCTCGTCTCCGTCGACCTACAGATTTTCGGCCGAAATTCTTGCGGAAAGTTCGATATCGGCAGTTCCCCTATCACACGCGGACAGTCTAGGTGATTTTAGGAGATGTTCAAGTCATCACTTTGCTGTTTCCAAACCGATTTATAAAATACAGAATTTTTATCTTTGCAACCATCAGCCCGGTCGAAAAATTGCTTTTATCTATCGCCCGAAGCCGTCCGTTAGACAGCCACGAAAATAAAAATGACTAATGTTTACATTCATTAAAGCCAATAAAACGGAATCAATTGTAGCGGACGGAAGCGGTGCTGCAAATTCGTGTCGGCTGATTTATTTTCCGAGCCGGTGTTCCTCGCGAGGACAGTGCTCGGCTGTAACTGTAAAAAACGTATCGGGCTCGTGCCGCAACCGAAATAATTTATTTAAACGGCGGCGCCACTGGAAAACGTCCATTCCAGCTTCTGGCCCGGCGATTATTTAAATATTTCAAGTTCCATTCTCTCCTGGGATCTATCCTCTTTTTCAACGGTACACGGCCGCGCTGGCTCTGCCATCGTATGATTTTCATTCGGAGCATTGTTACAGCGATTGATTATGATTCGCTGACAGGCACACGTCCTCGAATCCGCTGTTCCCCGGCCAAAAGCTGTCGTGAAAAGAAAAAAAAAGAGAAAAAGGTAACTTGACCTACATCTTTGGCCGGCCGCGATCGGACCCAGCGAACATACTCTAATTTATAAATCAATGGTTCGCTATAATGTGCGCAAAACAACGAGCAACACCACCTCCCCCTTCCTCCTCTGTTCGTGAAGTTTACACGCGACTGAATTTAATCGCTCGACCTTCGATTCCAATTGGCCCCGACCTCGTTCTCCCGCAACCACCGAGAATTACGAATCCGTTCTCCATTTTGGCGTTAATCTTTCTCCCTTTCATCACTTCGTCGAGTTGCTCTTTCCATCGGGGATTTTCTTTTTTTCGACCGAGCACAAAAAACTACTTACAATTACCGCGGAAAACCGCGAGCACCGAGAGGACTTACCCCCGAAAACGAACGTTGCCTCGTTAAACACGCGAAATTATTAAACTCGAACTACCATACATACGTTGATCGATCTGCTCACGCGTCGTCGCCGATGTAAATGCCAAAACAAGATTGTATAAGCGCAATTAAAACGGATCGACGCAGATAATAAAGATGAATCGGGAGAGATAAGCATTTTGATTTCAGCCTCGTAAAACGGGATCAAACCTTCAACTTCTACCATTGTCTTTTTAACGAGAAAAGCCATTAAGATGGGGTTCCGTGCCTTTTATTGTTTAATGCTTGGAGATTTTGTGCAAGAGCTGTGGATTAGAACGCTGATTTGCAGCCATAAGCGTGAGATTATTCCGGTAAGACAGCGAAGCCATCATGGATGAATGCGTTCGATTTTCTGAATTTTATTTCGGTGAGGATTAATATTAACACTTTACCTACCGAAAGCCTATTAACACTTTACCAACGGGAAGCATATTAATAGGATTTTCAATAATTCTGCTGTACCGAAAAAAAAGCATAGAAATTTTCTTTGACACTGCAATCTTAAATGAAACTATTAGACGACGTTATTGAGGGTGACTTAGCTAGTCCATACTAAATGCTAAATGAAAATTTAGCCATGTACCATACATTTTTCAAAAATATACAATAATCACCGGTCGGTACTATGTTAATAGGATTTTCAATAATTGTGCTGTACTAAACGGAAGCATAGAAATTTTCTTTCACATTGCAATCTTAAATGAAACTATTAGATGACGTTATTGAGGCTGACTTGTTAGTTCACTATGAAAATTGCTGTTGCTATTGAAAGTTTCATTAAGATGTGTTTAGCCATGCATCATAGATTTTTCAAAATTATGCAATAATCACCGGTCGGTAATGTGTTAAATAATAATTGTTTCTGAACTTCTATGTTCGTAGCGTTCTATTGGACAATAGTCCAATAGCAACAGATTGGATCTGAGTGATTTGCAGCCATGATCGAAAGGCTAGCCTGATGGGATTGTTTACTTGTTCTGGATAAAGCGTCGAACTCTGGGATTTCGAACTTGGACGTATTTGTTGTCCGACCTTTGCTGTGGCACAGTGTACGATTGACTGACACGGTCGGACTGAAACTTACGGGTATATCGACAATGATACTTCCTTTATACACCTATCCAATAGAGATGTATCTCTTTCGAAACAAAAGTTAGACAGGGGGTATAGTTCAATTATTGATTGAGTCAGCAGACAAGGTACTCAACTTTTCGAGATTTTGTCCGAACGAGAGGAAACCTTAGGGTACAGTTTCTTGCATTCCGCACATAGTGCAATGCGTGCGGATTATATCTAAATGGTAATTTGCCGCGATAGCGTAGAGAGTGGTACGGCAGGACTGTAAAGTTGGGGATGAAACATCCAACTTCTCGGATTTCGCATTCGTTGAATAATATTCTATGATTATTATGGCACAGCCATACTATTTACTTGTGCGGTCGAAATTTAAAGTACATCAACAGTAATAACACTTTTACACAAGGTGTACCACGAAGCGTGATCAGTAGACAGCGGATTTGATGCAATTGTAACAACAATGGGTGTAGTATAAAACGGTGAAATATTAGAAGTCTAATAAACATATGAAGAAAGAAAATAAATTTCAGTAAAATAGTTTGATCGAAATCTTTTTTTAGCTAAAATAACACGGCTCGAGAAGAGCTTTATGGCAATTATATCAAATTTTTCGTCAACTCGTTTTGTCCGAAGAGATTAAGGTCACTTTCAGTTTTTTGTAAACTGAATATTTTTCATGAAATATCATTCACGTTAACAACTACCCTCAACAATGCCCTCGCGTAAACTGTTAAGAAATT
This sequence comes from Lasioglossum morio, assembly GCA_916610235.2. NCBI lineage: Eukaryota > Metazoa > Arthropoda > Insecta > Hymenoptera > Halictidae > Lasioglossum > Lasioglossum morio. The sequence continues at coordinate 17,517,961 of OU744323.1, read as the reverse complement.
ACTTTTTTTCATCTTTTCAGATTGAAGAAAAGAAATGATGTCACGATGCTATTATCGATGATATTATTTAGCTAAGAGAAAACTTCCGATCGAACCACTAACAGCAGAATAATCTAAACTGATCACGATTCGTGGTCCACCTTGTATAACCGCATACCTATCATAGACAGATCTCTCTTTGAACAGAAGTTAGACACGGCGTGTGGTTAATTTGTTGACTGATGAGAGTCTCGTAGACAAACTATAAAACTTTTCGGATTTTCGTCGAACTGAGATGAGATTTCGAGGTAGAGTTTGTTGCATTTCAGTGTGGAACGCGAGGAGATTGGATCTGAACGGTAATTTGCCGCGATAACGTAGGGGGTGGCTCGGCAGGACTGTAAATTCGTTGGGGATGAAGTCGACGGGGACAACTGGGCGGCGTTATCGATTGAGGGAACGAGATGCGCGTTCCTTATACGTGCATCTGTACGAATCGGACTTAACGCCTCTAACCCAGAAATACTGGGGGATTCCTGGCATGCCTCCGCGTCCCTCGATAATCTCGATTCCGCGCAAGAGGTGCATTTGTGTCGGGCAACTTCTCCGCACGTTTGCCGCGCCGCGCTTATCCTCGGGGCTCTAGACTTATCCTCCGGCCACGGTACTTAATCGCAAACGTGCATGTACAGGGTGGCCGTGAATCACAATAAGAATTAATCCGACAGTTGTATGGTTCCGTGCTCGAACCCGATTTTCACGTTTTCCTATTCTTCCCGGCTTCTTCTATGTTTCGCGACATTTTCACCGTTCTCGTGCTCCGGATTTAAAGGGAAGGCCCTTAATCGATTTTCTAAATGCGTTCAATGAACTTCGGCAAAGTATGGGGTCTGTTACCATTTTTTCTTCTAAGTCACTGACGTAGGTATGAGGAGAAACACTCGACAACATCTTTTTTGGAGCTGACTTGATTGACTTTTTATACACAAATGCTTCACTTTTATTCAAACTATATTTCTTTAATCTTTTACTTTCGGAGTTAGGAACGGGGTCATGCTGAGAATATATTCGTAAAGGATTATATTCCGCTTTTGAGAATAGGGTGAATACAGCAGATGCTACATAGAGGAATACAGCAGGTGCGTCGCATGGAACACCTAACTCGGCTGTTGCATATAAGCCATTATAACTCCTTTCTATAGAGATCTTTTTGACGAAGAAGACTATTTTCAGTTACTAAAATAGCGTAGTAAGACAGCCATAAAATTTCGAAAAGATTAGTTTAAGCTATCAGTTGGAATGAATTCAATTGATCAAAATAATCAAGAAGAAACAGCGTGGATTAAACAGAATTTTGTACTATTTTTCCGCATGCGATTCGTTATTGGATTCGCGAGTATTCTTGCAGGTTACGATCGTGATAGTTTCCCTATTTGCTCTGGGGATACAGTAACGTCGATATTTCGAACAGCGTACACGAATTATTACCACCCACTGTAAACCTATGCACGCACGTCATTGCGAAGTCAGGCATAATTTATTATGTAACGTCGAAAGCGCATTATTGCTTGTATAACGACCACTGACACAATTCGTCGCTTGTCTGCTAACAATAACGAGCCGATCTAGACGAATCGTTGCGTTTTTTTGTGACAGGATACTGCCTCCTTGTCATTTCCAAGCGATTCTTTCAGTTTCATATCTTCAATTTGTACATACATAAACCTTTCCTGGAACAGAACAATATTATACTTTCCAGAAGTAAATAAATTCTGTAAAACGTGTTACAAAAACCGTCAAACATAATCGCCCAAAGAAATATACATACATAAATCTATTCTGTAACAGCACAATATTATACTCTCAAGACTAAATAAACTATATGTATAAAACGTGTCACAAGTAGCGTAAAAATCAATCGCCCAAAGAAACATCTTGTAAAAAGAGTTCCCGACGCATAAATTCCCGAACAAAACCGATAATAAAGTGTAACCGTTACACTTAACCATGTGCGTCAGTGCGTGTACATGTGTTCGCGCATTTTTGTATCGTGACAGTATTGTGTTCGTCGTTATGAAAAATAATCTTGAACGAAGGGAAACGAATAGCATTGATCAACAAATTTTTATAGATCCGTTATCAGATTGAAAAGGAAGTTTTTTCATTCTTTTACGACGTGTATGATCGTTGAGATAAAATTAAATTCATCTGCCCTATTCACTTCACCTTAACCTATGAGATTGATCATTATCGTTTAGTCGATGAACTGAATAAAATTCAGATTATTGAGTTTGATAGTAATTTTGATAACAATGGATACAGGGTATTCTTTCCTATTTTGCAACTTCAAATTTATGATCCGAATGACCCGGGAGACGATGACGTCGCGATTATCCCCCTTCCGGATTAGACTAACGGATCGAGTGCGTTGACATTTCCCGAATCAAACGTCCCGGCGGAAATGTACTTCGAAAAATCGGCATCAAGGTGGGAAATCGAGGCTCCAAGAAGATTGTAAACTGACTGTTACGCTACGGTTTAGAATTATGGCTCCCATTCCCATCGACGGCAAAAGATAATCCCCAAACGCGCGACGACGACAGCGGCCGATTTACGATCTCTCCGGCCCGAGGTAGAAAGGAGTTCGTTTAACGAGCTTCTCCTATGCGTCGATCGCTTCTCCGTGGATCAAAGGAATCCTCGCCGTCGAGTATCTCAGATACACACCGTCTAGAATTTCGTAATTCGAATTCTTCGGACCTGCCGATCTCGTTTCAAATCTCTTTGCTCGTGTTCGACTGCGACAAAAATTACTGTGAAAATCTCATACGTTCATCTGTTCGTTAATCCTTAGCAGTCGAGGGGTGACTCTGACTCACCACAATATTGTTCACATCATTAAATATGTTGATATCTTCTCAATTGCTATTACATTCTCAATTACAATGAAATTATTCTAGGTCGGAAGAAATGTTTAATTTTCAAGTTGAAGTAACTCCTTTTTTTAATTAATCTCGATCGTAAATTGTTGCTAACAAAATTTTTTAATGATTTCGGCGCCTAGGTTCGATCAGTTGTTACTACTACACTATTTGCAAAATATCACAAAATCTATTTTTCGACGTTTCGATCTCCTTTTAGATCATTTTCAAGAAAAATTATAAAAATTATTTTACAGACGCAATTTTTATAATTTTTCTTGAAAATGACCTAAAAGGAGATCGAAACGTCGAAAAATAGATTTTGTGATATTTTGAAAATAGTGTAGTAGTAACAACTGATCGAACCTGGGCGCCGAAATCATTAAAAAATTTTGTTAAAGTAACTCCGACTGCGAAGGGTTAGTATTGATAGCGAAAAGAATATTTTCCAATTTTTTCTTCTATTCAAACGGCAGCTCAATCAGCTCCTGAGTTAAATTCCTTGAGTTAGTTTCCTGCAACGACTGTTTTGATGGATCGCAACAATGATTGTTCGCTGTCCGTTATTATATTAAATTGCATTCACATTCGCATTCCTTCGTTTATCTAGCATCAGGATGCATGACATAAGCGACGAGCATCAAAGCTCCGGTCGAATCAAAGATATTCGTATTCACCGCGATCTCGAAACCGCGCATGACTCACGCTCGTTTTTCATCGGCTAGACACGACTGCGATATTTCTCGAAACTCCCGTCTGTAAAAGTCATTCTTTCTCCGTAAAAGTCATTCCTCGGATGCGCGACGGTTTTGCATTTAAATGCTCCCGGACAGAAAAATGCACGACCCTGGGCAGGCTTGTCGGCGCGGTGACACTTAAGAAGAACTTAGATGCATAGCGGATCGATCTCTTGAATGATCGAACGGGTTCCGAAATAGAACTATCCACTGCCCTCGCCGCCACTTCTATTTTTCACTTAACGTCGCCGCGAACCATCTGCAGTTCAATCACGTATTGCAGACTCGCATAGAAACTGGTTCGTACCGAGCTGAACCTCCTTTGTTCTACCAAGTCACACAATGAGCCTGAATATATACTATACAGATCCTAGAAAGAATTGTTCTGATAGCGGCAATACGAGCCTCAACGAAAATTCTCCGAAGAAAGTAAACATTTCAAAGTTAAACATTTTTTATACATTGCTTTGAAATTGTCTGTAATATTAAAAAGCTTTATTTCCTTTATTTATATAACATATTAAGTGCACCAACGAGTTCGTGTCTCTCATACTTAATTACAACTTCATTCTGAATTTCAATTTCATAGGCTGTTCAAAAATTATGCTGTACCAAAATGAAGCTTAAAAATGTTTCTTCTACACAATAATCCCAAACAAAATGATTAGATTGCGTTATTAAGGGTGAGTTTTGTTCGTTCACGATTGAGATAGTTACTGCTGTTGAGCTATCAATTAAAACATCCTTAATCATTGGCCACGAAATTTCAAAAATGATTGAATAATTTCCGGTACGTCTTAAGAACGATAATGTGTTGAGAACAATATTCTTAATCTTTTAGAATCGAGATTGAATAGTCTAACGTACTACATCTATGAGAAGTGGGGATCAAAGGAATAATTTGGTATAGTCAAATGTGTGCGTGTACGAGTATTTGTCGAGACCAAAGGATCGCGAAGATCAATGGAATAGTTCGATATAATAAGGTATGTTTCAACTAACAAGTCGAGACGGAAGGAGACATCTGTGTGGAATGCAGCTGCAGTCAAATTTAATTAGCCCGGCGACAAGTATTTGTCGAGACCGGTGTAGAGAGGGAGGGTTGCAAAAAACGACATGAAAATTCGTTAGAATCAAGCTGTGTTTGCGACGCACGATAAATATCCATCGAGACGAAAGGATTGCAAAGGCCGATAGGGAAAGAGGATTGCGCATTACCACTCGAGTATTACATCTCGAGGAATGGAGGAATGGACTCAAAGCGAAGCTAATAAGCTTCTTCTTCCGGCTAGCGCAAACAATATTACACCACAAAGGAAACGCGAGAATTAACAGCGCCGCCGGTGGTTTATAAACAGGCCCCTCGAATATACATATGTTTTTCTGTCCGCTGGGACGAAACTGAGCGGATACGGTGGCAAGTTGAAAAACCTCGGGAGCAATTAAAGCTAATTCTTCGTAGAAATAACCGTAGCAAAGAGTAGAGAAAGAGAGAAAACAAAGAAGAAGGCGTTTGCGACAGGATCAAAAGAATTCCGCGAGCGATGCCCACTGAAATAAAGATACAGACAGCATCGTATCGCGCGAACGGTTACACGCCCGCCTGCATGCAAATTGTCCAGAGAATTTTTACTACGTGCGAGTCTCGCTAAAAATGCAAATCCTGCTTTCGGAATCCACGGATAAACGCATCGACACCGCGGAATTGAGAGTAAAGGGTTATTTGAGAAACTTGCATAAACATGAACGCGATAAGAAAAATAGTGAAGCACAAAGGAGTTCTAATATGATTCTGGATAAGAGAGAGAGTAATACGATGAGGGGTTACGTGGTGTTAGACCAGAAATCTATGCGATTTTATCGTGAATCGGATGGTGTTTCTTGGTAGGTCGACTAATGAGCAATGATACAGTCCTGATAGTATACAATTTCAGTAAATTCGCGCCACGGGAGCATTCGTGTGGGTGTAATGGTTCGGTCGAATGCGATTCATTCGAATCGGGAACGCGATATCGAGTCTCCGCACGATCAACCGCACGTATTCGAAGGAGCATCGTTTCTCCGTGCGAAAAAGCGACGCCGACGCCTAGTTGGATATATCCTCTATCCTCGATACCCGACTCTGTATCCACTGCGCGGAAGCGTGTTTATCGATGATAAACCGAAAATCACCGGCCGGACTCGCGGTTCTTGCTCGTCGGCGCTCGATCCACTCGGTTTATTGGTTCGAGGGCCTTGAACCGAGCCGATATCTACCCGATAGCCTTTTAATGAAATCACGTGGAAACGGGAATGATAATGATATCGAGAGCCCTTCATTCGACTCCATTTCTCTAATTGCTTCGATAGGAATCGTACCCCGTCTCGGCGACCCCTTTCACCGCCGCTTTCTCTTGTCGTCGCTTATTATTCCCGTCCAACGTGACGATCCTCTCTCCGGCCGTTTATTGAATCTCCCCGCATTTTCGTATTCTTCCTTCGTTCTTCCATTCTCCCTTTTAAGCCTCATCGACGTTCGAGAACATTAGAGACCCACCTAAATATGGAATATCGTTCTGCTTTTCGAACGACGTTCCTACAGATCAACAAAAAGATTCCTCTGGTGTTCAGTCTTGGATCATATACATATACTTGTAGACCCGGCTTCAGATAACATGCCTTGTTCTAAGATTACACCGTTTACTAGATGACGGTTGTGGGCTAAGTGCTATAGTCTGTTGAGAAGTCGCAGTATCGCGTAGCTAAAGTGTTCAAAGGGAAATGGGAATCGACGGACAGTGCGGTACTTTGATAGGAATTTGGGACAAAAATAACAAATTCGTATAGCGTAGCAATAATTTATATTTTCATGTTCAGAATTGTTTTAAATACACTAATCAAAGATTTGGAATACTATTTTAGAATTTTCCAAATTTTACACTACACAGATTTGAAAGAAACAATAAGAGGTATGTTTTATGTATAATGTAAAACTGATATATGAACATATAGTGCATATATTACGTGTAGAAAACAGATAAATAAATATTGATAAAAAACAAGTATTCATAGCCGTGTAGAAGAATAGCATTCGTCGAGGGTTAATGTTGAATAACTTTGAGTGTAGCAGGAAAAACATGTAGGATATTGAATTATAATGTCTACTAATTACGAAAAACCAAAAACTACAGGATGTGTATTGAACCCTTCTTGAAATATCTCTGTTTAAAGGAGAGAAAGGTGAGAAACATTATTTCACCTGTATTATTTACTAGTATACTCCACATAAGAGACTTACAAATTTTGAAATTTCAGTCACATTAGCTGTACTTTAAGCTACCATATCCCATATGACATATTTTATAAAATTCTTTTTCTTGATACCATGAAAGTAAGTGACGCTTTGAATCAATAAATTGCTTGATATACAATTACTTGAGAAAAAAAAACGCTTGTAACTAAACCCCTACTGAATTATTTGAATTTTCTATTGATAAACATGATAATTTAGATGTTAAAACATAGTTTCAACATGGAGTCCAGTGGATATTAGACAATAAATTTTTAGATTTTTGTCCACAGGGTACTGCACTGTGCGACGCGGAGAATCATTTTTTTTTATTATAGAAAATCTCATATGAGAACGTATACATATATGATCCAAGTATTCAGTCATTATCTAGTCTTATATATATATTAATATTATAATCAATTTTAAACATTGAATTAATATGAGAATAGTGTCAGAGACATATATGTATATAAAAAAATCTTAATATCTTGTTCATTTTTCAAGTAATGTACAAACTATACCTTCATAAAAATGATCCATGTGGAATAATTGCGAGTCAAAGTGGAAGATCACAAAAATCGTTTCTCCTCGCGAAAATTGGCGAACGACGAGCCGATGCATCAATCGGAGTATGCTATACCTGATACACGCATTTCAGCTACACAGAGTATTATACCCGATAACAATGGAGCCTCCTGTAAATCATTTACCGACAATTGCGCATTGTTGCACGCGGCAGGGAATTATTGTTGAATTGTTTGCTTTCACGTTAAATCTTAGAAATGTATGTCGCTCGTTTACATTAATAATTCCCGTCGAACGATTTCGACAAGCTCGCGTCGAGTCGCTTCATTACAAGTCGGACAGCACGAATGGAAGGTAAACGATCGCTCGACAAAGTCACGTGCAATAATCTATCTAATAACAAGAATATAAATGATCTGACCACGGTACAATCAATTTCGAAGCATCCATCAGACTCGGTACGGTGCACGGGCTCCTTTCTCAGACGATTAAATGTTAAACGTTCGAATCAATAATAACAACGGCGTATCAGGCTCGCAATTTGTCGGCGTGAGCGTGAAAGTAGCGATGAATCGATAAAGGTTGGTTTTAATCTCGAATGGTTCCCGCGAAATCGGACAAGAGGTCGTAAAATATTGAAAGCCCTTTGCGCCGAGGTGATTGTTTCAGAGTAACGCGCGCCGAGCGAAATTGGATGAAAACTCTCCGGATCGATTCGAGAAAAGGGTTCGAAGAATATCGAGAGTGACAGGGAAGATCGTTTCCATATCCGTTCTCGAGTCAATAAGCAGTTGGATCAGCCTAGTTGGATCTGTTAGCCGGTGTTTACGCGGCTATACATCGGTTAAGTTCTGTCTAAGCGAGAGCCTGCCGGCAAATCGCTTGCGATGCCATGGCATAGCGTTCGACCGTGTTTGGCCAGGTCCCGTTGCGAACCTATTCTCTATCCGACGTAAACATCCGGTTAAAGCCCGTATTATGCTTTAAGAGGAGACCCCAAATGCTTCGCAAGCCCGGCCTACTTTGCCTGCTCGTGTGCACGACCCTGTCAAACGGATTTGTAACGCACCAACACGCCCGAACTAGAAGACGACCATCCTGGGCGCGTTCCAAACGTTCGTTCGTCCGATCATGCGCCCCTGACACGATCATAAATTTCTTGGTAAACGCTGCTTGACAACCTGCTAAGGAATCTGCTAAATGTCTACTGCTGATTGATCTAACACTGTCGAAGGACTCGAACGGTTTCATCGAACGATGCTTTCGAATGATAAATCTTTTTTTGCTTCAGTGTGCAAGAATGCTGTTTTTAGTGGTGCCATGTTTACACCGACTACTAGAAGACTTTTTTTTTAAATTCTGTGAACATTTATAAAGATAGTATGTAATTTAAGACTGAATATTTCAAATATTTCAAATATTCCTCTGCAAGGGATTATAAAAAAAACTGATGGGAGTACTAGTATAGAAGAGCGAGTGTAAATAATAAATGTCTACGTGTAACCCTACAACCGAGTATCAAAGCCTGTCTATTACATGTTATCATTTTTTAAGAGCTGCGGCTTTAAAGTATAAGTGTTTGGTTTATACCTTTTGCCTTTATTATAATACTCATGTATTTTCAGTATCCTATTCTGTTTTGTAAATTTTCATTTTCTCTGTATTGTATGCATTGTTTTCTATATTTCAATTATGTTGAAATAAATCTCATATAAGATTTTCTATAATTAAAAAAAAGTCACAATGAATCAATCCAATTTTTATTTTGCAGAAGACTCCTCAGTGTAGTCATAGTTCTCGGAATTCTTGCGATTAAAATGACAAAGAGAATACTGTAGAAGATATATATGATTTGAATACATTCTTTTATATATTACTGGGAAAGTAGCTTTGCCAAAATCGACAATAGCTGCCATAAAGTTCAGAAATTTCGTGTATCCTGTTGCATATTTGTTATTGTTAGGGGAGAGCTCTCTCAACAGGCAGTTCCAGTGCATTTCGCTGTATGCACTGCGGGGTGCATGGATGTACACGTTGCATCGGATGCAACGCGTCCTTCCTCAAGGAACTGTTAGGACACGCGAGACCCACCGGGAATTTTCTCAGATGTCCTGCAAGGACACCTGATACGAGGATACGAATTTAAAATATCACCGTCAGTCAGATTGCCTTGGGATGATGGAATGTGCGCCGTTGAAGTAATACATATTTCTGTACGCCTGTTTGACGCCAACTTATAGCTACAATCCTTGCAAATGCTTTGCCGGGGAAACAGCGATGTTGCGAGAATAGTTACAAACGAGCTGGATTTCTATTTGACTCGAGCCAATTGATTTCATCTGGATGATACCGTCGATATTTTATTCTTCAACCCCGTGCATCTACATTTTTATTCGTGTCTCGGAAAAAAATTATGCGACGCGAATTTATCAAACATTGATCTTGTCACCGAAGCTGTCAGTTAATTTAATATTTTTACATGTAAGTATTATTACAAGAAAACTGGTTTGTACATGTAGAAATCCAAATTTATTCTGCATATGACGATTCGTGAAATAATTTTCATTTGGAATTAATCAGATTTTTTTTGCAATCAATTTCGATGTGGATTTATTTTAGCATATTTGTGTCTTTATTGCAAGTGAACATTTTTTAGAATATTTTCGTGATACACAGCTAAGATGTTAAAAGATTCTACGTCTTTCGTCAAGTATTCTATTTTCGCAAATAAATCTTCAAAATGAAGAATATCGCGACCTGTTTGTGCAACGCTAGAAAACCTCGGTGTTGTTCCACGTTGGATTAATGAAACTACCGGAGGACGCGACAAATTTTGTTTTACATCGGTCCGGGGCGACATAAGCGATGTAGGATTGCGAATATAAAGTGCCGTGCCAAACTGCCGGGTCCCTGCTTGTCGGAAGAACATTTTTATGTACGGCCACGTTAGAGCGAACGCTGGGGGTCCCAAGTTTTTAGGTCGATCTCCTTGCATCCCCTGGCTTTCGTGCGACTTAACGAGCTTACCTCATACTTCGTGAGCGAATTGTGCGTTTCGAATCCCATATGAATGGAACCGATTAGTATAGGCTACGAGATCTCACGAAAAAATATTCGGTAATCAGAAACGATTCAAATTTTACTCCACAAAGATTTTGAATTTCGTGTAGATCATTTTGTGAGATGTTTTCCTCCAAAATGTGTCTTTATAAATGAAATAATTTCTTTACTGGAAATGTAACAGAAAAATGGACGAAGTATTATCTTAGATCTTTTTTTTATGGTAATAGTCTTAAATGGAACTCTACGATCTAAGAAAAACAAATGTCTTATTTCTTATTAAAATGATACTAAACAAGATTTAATTTCAATTCTATTTAGTGGTTTAATTCTGGCCTGGGAAACTGGTAAACCCAGGATCGATCACGTAGAATCGGCTACACCCACTTTTTTATCAGAACGGACAAAAATTATGTCTATTTACGGTTACTGCTAAGAATTAAACATTTCATATATCACAATATCTAATATTGAATAAATAAACCTTCGAATCAGTTATCGTACCTTATCTGTTTTGCAAAAAAATTGCGTTTCCACTTTGAAAGCTCGTGATTTCAGGCATTTAGCGTTATCGCATTCTTTATCAGTAAAAAATGTAACAATGACCGATAATCAGTTTACGAACGATCGCAGTTCGAAGCTTTTCGAATGTACACGGTGTTTCTGTGAATATTTGCTTATTCGTTTTTTACCGATAACAATCCACCCGCGAGAGAATTTTTAATTTATCTGCTAATTGAGATTTTCATGTAGAGGAAACACAACGGAATGAAGTGAAAAATGTGCCACGTGAAATGGAACAGAAAGGACGGAAATATCCTCGTGACGGGCACAATAACTGCCGCGGAAAATCCGCGGTTTTCTCGTGGCTCGGGCCAAAAAGACGTGAGTTATGTTGCGAATTCCGAATAGCCCGTCGCAACTCTGAATGTTTCACGAAAGAGATACTCCCGTGGAAACGTCTCGGAAGAATTTGTCATATCCATGAATTTCGCTTAACAATTTTGTTTTCCTCGTTCCCGGCGATCTATCTTCACATTTTAATAACGAAAAATTAATGTTTTTCAGCGTGCACATAACGCAAGTCGTTGCTTTGTCCTAAAAGCTCGTCATGTGTTCGATTCATGTAATTTTATATGAAAACAAATAATTATAAATTATGTATCGATCACAGAAATTACTAGGCGGGACACAAAACTGTGAATACTTTAGACAAATAGATGTGTATATTATTTTCGACTTTTTTTATTTTTCCATTAAGATCCACAGTCTACTGCTAAATGGAAAACAAGTAAATGAAAAGTAGTAATATTAGTCACAGTGTTTTACCAAGAAAATTCATGAATCACGATTCCCTGTTAAATTCGATTACACGCAATTAGCACATCACGCGCGCCTCTAATTTGACTAATCGGATACTTCTGGACAGGTAGCGGCAGTCAATCTAGACGCAAACACGGGCAGAATTACGAGGAATTCCTTATCTCGCGTGACACGAATAATTGATTAGTTTGTTTGAACGATCCTCATCGATCTTCATTCTTCATTTGTCCCTGCACGCTTTCGATCAACTATCGTCGGGCTTCGTGTCGATAAAACGTTGATCAGCCTCTATTCCAATTGCTAGTTAAACAGTAAGGGACATGTGTCGTTCGGAAAACACGCATTATCGTCGAGAAACATCATTTTGCAACGTTGACAAATAAAACCACCAAAGATTAAAGAAATATTCACAGAACGTGCTACATACTGAACTCGAACATTGTTTTCTCTCGTATTCCTACGGACGGAAATTTGTAAAAATTTTAGAAATTAATGCAAAACTTGTTTCCAGTCTTGTTCAAACAATAAGGATTTTCTGGAACCTATAAAAGATGCATCCTCCCCGGAGAACAATTATTTTGTAACTCCGGTATCTTTCAGGAACTGTAAAACGTTGATCCATGATTTTTCGAATTTCGAAAGAGAAATTTCGAGAAAGACACATGATATTTGAAAAACAATATACTTTTGGTAAAACAGATAAAGTATTAATGATTTCGGCGCAACGGTTCGATCAATTAAACACGATAAATCAATTTTACAAATTAATTTAAACTTTCAACGTTTCGATCCTTATGTGGATCGTTTTCAAGAAAGGAGAAAAACTGTGTTTGCTTTATGAAAATTTTAACATAGATATTTGGTTTTGTGACACATGCTATTACTAGGTCGTTACACAGGTTAATTGATCAAACCGTTGCGCCGAAATCATTAATACTTTATCTGTTTTAACAATGTTACGATCGATAACATTAACAACATATACTTTTGGTACTTCAGCATGTTTATTTGCGCAAACCCAAGTGTAAAACATTGAATCAAGATTATTCGAGTTCCCTGTTTAAACGATAAGGATTTTCTACTTGTCAGGTAAAAACGAGGGTACGATACGTTCCGGTGAATCCCGGTGAAGTGGAAAACGTTCTGCCTAATTCCACTTGTCCGGGCAATGCGAGCCGTTTCGAATTTTCCTTCGCCGGGCCACACCCTTTTCCATTATCGGCGTTCAAGATTCTTGTTGCACTTCCAACCACTCGTAACTTTCGGTGGGATTCGCGAATAGTTGAATATCGATGGGAATATCATTGCCGGGGTACCGTCGATACGGGCTCGGTTGCATACGTGCATGCACATTGCACACGTAAGCGCGTAATGCAACGCGCCTCCTCTTCTGTCGAAGCTCAGCCAGTGATACACCAACGCGAGGGCCAGTGATACACGAATACTGTGCGTCAAAGACATAAATTCTCCCGGTTCTTGACGGCTAATATTTCATGAATCGCGGTGGGGAAACGAGACCGTCGTCATATTTGTACGTACATTAAAATGTGCGAAGTACCAATATTTCCGGTCTCGTTTCTTCCCTACACCCTCCCGCGACCGTACATCTTGCCCGGCAGTAATAAATAAAAAATTATTGGACGACCATCAGGCGAACGGGAACGAAAATTTATTTCGTGTCTTTACTGGGTATCGAGTTCGGCAACCTGATATTATTATCGATCTTCGGCCTGATGTGATGGATGACTGCCATATATTTTGCAACGGTGCATTCAGATTGTCTTTGCCGACTGCATAGATAACAGCGTCCTCTCTCTGGGCCAGATGCATTTGCATCTTTTTCTGGCTAACCTCTTCGAAAGAACTTCCGAAGAATCATAAATCTTCAGGAAATGTATTCGACTAATTTTTTAACATTATTCTATTCTGTTTTTAGATCACATTGGTATTCAAAAGTCGAAAAACTTATGTAAAATATGTACCGTTATTACTGGGCTATTGATTTTATACACCTTCTTTAACCTGCTCGAACAAAGTTAATTAGTTTCTTCTAAATGACAGCCCCGAATATATTGCTAGCTCCAGAATCAACCTGCTTTTAAAAGGTTGTTAACCCCTTGCAATAGGATATATTTTATATAACATATATTCATGTTTGCAGCGCACTGGTTCGATCAAATACTACTACTTAAGCAATTTTGCAAATTAACACAACAATTATAAACGTTTCGGTCAACTATTTAGACCATTTTCAAGAAAAAAGATTTTTCGTATAATTGCGTCTGTAAAAATGATTAAATTAGTATACATTTAAAAAATCTTTTTTCTTCTCTAGCATCCCAAAAAGTTCAGATCGTATAGTACAGTAACCTGTGTAACGACCTAGTAATAGCATGTGTCACAAAACCAAATATCTATGTTAAAATTTTCATAAAGCAAACGCAGTTTTTCTCCTTTCTTGAAAATGATCCACATAAGGATCGAAACGTTGAAAGTTTAAATTAATTTGTAAAATTGCTTTATCGTGTTTAATTGATCGAACCGTTGCGCCGAAATCATTAATACTTTATCTGTACAGTACAATATTAAGAAAGTTATCGTCTTTTCAAGAGTGTCCGAATATTAGTGAGAGTCACTGTATATTTTATAGTTACAATGATCAGTCTTTCTTTTTCTCGTCAACACGTACGTATTCAGTAGATTCGGTTCGAAATCTTCATCACGAGTCTGACTCGGTGTTATAGTATTTACAAATCAAATCAAATCAAATCTACAAGTTACTTTTAGAAGTTGAGAACATATTGGATTGTCAAAGAAACGTGCAGACAATAGTTGGAATAGTTCCATCACTGTACTCGCTGACAAATCGAACAACTCTGACAACAGCGAAGCTGTTGGCCACGGATTTTGAAATCGGATAAAATCGGCTCCAGCAGACAGAATCACAGCTGAGGATTGAGCTCGATTACATCTCCACGTTTGTAGAAGCTCAGACCCTGTAACACTGTAACAACATTGTCCAACAGCAGTTTTCGCCTGCGACATACACGGGGTAACCTTTGTACAGTTTATCGTCCAAATAGTTTAACTGTTCTTCGAAAAACAGTTATAGACAAGTAACATGAAAAATTTTATGGAACCTTGCTCGATTCATTGCTTGCCGAGTCTGAGAAAGTTCATATTAGAGGAATGCACTCAGACGTGGACGGTTTATAAGCATGGGGGACTATTAAAGTAGTTTTAATGATGACGTGGTGTTATTAACGCAAGGTTAATACGCGAGATTCAAGGAATTGTCAAGTTCGGCGGATTGACCCGACAGTTTGGTCAATTACGTGATGGATGATCAATGACAAATATGCTTCTCTTGAAAACGACGGCAAAAGAGGAACATGATCAGAATTTATAATAAGGTCTTTCTCAATTGAAGTCATGTATTCTATATAAGATGAAGTTGTTTTTTGCAATTTATTGTATTATCTTCATCCTCTGTATGAGGATCATTTGCGAAATTGTCTGAACACTCTGTACAAAAGTTGAAGAGAAGACTGTGATACAGAGATACTTGAATCGAATGGAAATCAGTTCAATTGATTTTAACCACTTCATTAAAATTCGAAATCATTTTTACGTATTAAAAAAATTTAATTTTCAATGTCAGTGATAACCTTACTAAAATGGAACGTTTTTAAAATCTCTATCCAATTATAAAATTATAAATCCAATTATAAAAATGGAATTTTTTAAAAATCTCTATCCAATTACATCATCGATGTATATAGGTATATCGAATGAAATTTGAATTGTATAAAATTCCTATTATTTGTCTAATTTCCCAATTTTCCCGATCACCTATGAAATCTGAAGGGCCGTGAGAACCCGCCGAGTGGCATTTCGGAACGGATCAAACGCGATTGCCTAATTACAGGCAATTGCGACCGGGGATCCACCTTGAATTCTCTGAAATCATGATTACTATGCCACTCGTGTGTTTTTCTGCATGCCTACGTCGGAATCCCTATTGTACGACCTCGACAATAAAAAGCGGCCAACTTACGACCGCGATGAGTCGATCGTTGAGAATCGTTTCGAGGACTTTCTAGGTGGCTTCTGCCATGAGTTGCCGGCACTTTCCATTGTTAACACGTGATCTGAAACCACGATGATACTCTGCGCAACGAGCAACGTATCAAAACGTGGTGCACCTTTCGTGACTCACAGAGAACGGTGTTTTCATGAAAATTAATTTCCAATGTGCTTTCAAAGAAAGCTTCGATTTGGTGCTACGTTTTTGGCAAACTTGGCGATGTTTACGCGAAAGATATATCATTGACAGACAGGGGCCGAATAAATTTCAATTACGAGACGATGATGCTCCATTTACAGATTCGGTCGAAGAAATAATGTCTGCGTAACGGCGCATGACTTTAATCACGTGCCCAGTTAAGCCTAACTGTAGTCACGCGCAACAGCATAATAATTAACCTCTTAGGTGGCGCGGGTCAACAATGTCGTTCAACTGTGCACATGAAAGTTCATCGTTGATGCTACAGCTTTTCATTTAGGACTATCATTGATTCCATTACGATTTCTATTTCTTCCTGGCTTTTTCATTGCTGATCCTTCGAATCTCCGCGATTTTAATGGTTCTGTCAAACGAAGTGCGATCACGTGCTCTCACATGACGAATGGAAGTATGGTTGTTCAATAACGTGGTCTGTATAACAAGTCTATCATTCCCTGATTTAATTTCTCATTATTTCATGCTCTAAAAAAATCAGACAACTCTCCGAACTACTTGTTACACTAACTTTAATTTTACTTTTACAATAGACAAAAGTTCCGGGGAAAGTTAAGCAAATTATTGAAATTCAGAAAATGGTGGAGGATTATACAGGGTGGGGCGCCACATGTTACCATCTAGATTTTCATCATTATTATTACGCATAGCAAACAATGTTTCAGATGAAGTTGAATGGTTTTGAGAGGGGCACATTCTGATGGTACATTTTTTTTGTAGGTGGACGTGTAAAGGACATATGAAGGTCATTTATGTTTTTTTAAATGGAATCATATATTTTTTTATTGCATCAGCTGATGCTCCTTCATATTCTTTATAAAAAAGTATTAATCTATTTGTGTAAAAAAAAATCATTAATTTAGGAGATATTTTAATTATAATTTGTTCTTGCTCTCCTACTACATTAACACATTGAATTCATATTAGTGACCAGAGAGTCGAGATTTCCTAACAAATTATAATTAAAATATGTCCTAAACTAATGATTTTTTTACACAAATAGATTAATACGTTTTTTTGTAAAGAATATGAAGGAGCATCAGCTGATGCAATAAAAAATATATCCTTTAAACGTCCACCTACAAAAAAATGTACCATCAGAATGTGCCCTTCTCAAAACCATTCAACTTCATCTGCAACATTGTTTGCTATGCGTAATAAATAATGACGTAAATCTAGAAGGCAAAATGTGGCGCCCCACCCTGTATAATTCATCAAATGTCATTTCAAGATGTAACTGCTTGTGTTTCAATCTCAAATCAAACATAAACGTTCGCAGGATTATAGTCAGCAGCAGTGAAACCTATCATTTTGACTTGGTAGTTCTAAATCAGGAGTAAGCGAAAGAACTCACCGGAGATTGGCAATGACGACGGAGTAGCTACCCTCGATGTGTATCAGGCCGACGTTTTGAAGTATAAGGCCGGTGGTCAGCATGCCGATTAGGGCAGGAAGGGTGGTCAAGGAGAACAACCATCCCCCGAAGTGCGCCGCTATACAAAGAGCAGCGAGACCGAACAGCGGCCCGCCAGGAGCAGCGTCGTCGCCGATCATCGAGTAAACGATTCCCCATAGTAACAGCCCTAACAGGAACAAACATAAAATCCTGGCGAATTTTCTGTAGCTCGGGCAGAATGGCTGGGGACAGGCTCTCCTCCAACCGGGCGGCTCCCATGATGGAGTGTCGTCGCGACCGTGGCATCGCGTGCAAAATAAGTATAACCACGACCTGCAACAAACGTGCATCGTAGATCAGCTCAAAACAACACATCAGCATACGGGACAAAAAGTTCACAGAAAACAGAATAACCGTCATACACGTATTTAATATTACTGGAGCATTGTACAACATACAACCTGTTAATAATCATTAAGACAATAAATCAATTCTTATCTAATTCCTGTTTCATGTGATTGAAGCAGACAATTTACTTATCATTCAAACAATTGCAGCAGACGATAAAACAAAGGAAATGAAACATATTTTACGATCTAAACTAAGTGTTATGGTTTAAAATCTTTCTTTATTAATGTAAAGGCTGAAGAGCGAAACCTACTGCAACGTTTGCTATTCCATGGTAACTCTAGCAGGTTCTGTAACATATCGCCAGCGTGTTGTGTTCTGTATCGTATTTCGACCGACGATATTTCAGATATTTTAAACTCGAACTATCACAAGATCAGGGAACACGAAGTCAAAGGCGTGTACGACCGTCTCGGAAATACGAAACACAAATAGACTGTGCGAAGCGCTGTGTGCTGATTTAAAAGTTCTACGTAAGTCGCGGTTACGAGGATCAAGACGAAAAACAGGAAGTAAAGTCAATATGCACAGTAGAGTCAGAAAGTTACAGGACCGAATTTTTGTCGAATCCACCAGTCCCATGATCTTCGCTTTGATCGTTGGTGTAGTTAGTCTGAACATTTTGCTAGCATGTTAAATTATACGCTATTTCAAAATCAGTAGATGTTGAGAAATCAAAAATCTAATTAACCAGTAACTTATGTCACGCATGAAATAGCAGCTTTCCCTTTCGATCACATTTCTCATTTACGAAACGAGATTCTAGGCCACAGTGTATACAACTACGAAACTTATTCGATGTTTGCCGGAAGTGAGACAACGTCCGAAGAATACTAATGCCTTCCGAGTGTAATGAACGGATCAAATCTGCTTAAAAGATCTTGTCCACTCTAAGCACCGCGATCTAGCGGTAAGATTCCATTCACACAAGAATCAAATGATAAACAAAATGAAGAATGCTTTGTAAGTTCCGACGTATCGCGAGATAATGAGGATACAGTGATTATGGCCTTGAGTATTCCCACGATTTTTGTACTACATGCTCTGTATCTTTCGATTGTACTATCCCGTTACGTGATTCTCACGAGTTTGATGGGTCTTCCCAACGTATGGGTTTTTCGCGAACACACATCTCACGGACTTTCTGAAACGCGGACACGATGAGATCCATTGGAAACTTAGCACCGCGGTTGATTTAATCTCATTAGACTTTATGATCTTATCAAGGCGATTGGAAATGACAGTCTTTGTAACTGCGACCGTTACATCACAATCTCGACGACGCTTCCTAGATCCGTTACAATCAATTTAATTAGCAATCGCCTACCTCGAATAGTTTTGTCTAATTTTCTTTAATCCGATGCGCAAGGATAGTCCCGCAATTTGTCCGCGTTTATACGGCCGCGACTGCACGCGCGTGTAAACAGTCCGAGAATTGTTTCACAGTTAGATCGGCTCGCGACCAGCTTCCGCGTCGTCTTGTTTAAATGTATCTCGAATTGATCTACTACGCATTCTTGATCGCTATTAATCACCGATCGTCGTCTCATTTTCGTTCTTTAAGTACTGCAACCGGATCTTTGCGAAAAATCCTATTTAAAATCGACTCCGCTGCTCTAAGATAATTGGCGAAGAAAAAGTTAAACAAGACGATGGACAAGATAAATGATCGCAATTTTTCTGGGCTCGGTACATCGTTGTCCGAACGCAAAAAATGAAATCCTATCTCGTGATCGCGATCGACATTGTGATCTCGTGTTAATTCTTATCGCTATTCATTTATCTGAAATTATAATTCCCGATTACAAGATGTCATACGACAACCGTCTTAGGAATCGATATGTATCGAAGCAGGAACAAAAGGATTAAGAATGTTGCAAGACTGCGGATTTTTAATGCAAATCTAGATATTTATGAGCTGATATGGTAAATCTGGTTTTGATCAAATATTTTTTACAGCTGTCTCGGCGAGATTTTCTGAGGCAATTGTAAAAATTAATTTATTACACATCCTTTTTTTATCAAATTGCAGAAGATCAAAGTTGCTATAAATGTATACAATGTACTGTTTAAAGATATATTTAATTCTCGATCGTTAATGTTTTAATAACTAAGATTTTTAATTTCATCTCGGCGCCATTCTATGGCATTCTATGGCCGAGAAGAAATTAAAAATCTTAGGTACTGTTTAAATATTGACATGTTACCAAACTGGTAACTACTGGACGAAATTATTTTAAAAACAATGCTAACAGTAAAACGCAATTGTTGAGAGAACCATTGTCTGAAAAATTTTATTAGACATTCCAAACATGTTCATAATGATCATAGAGTAATAATAAATATTACATGTTTACAATAATTACTATTATTACATAAGTATGCCTGGGAATGCTGGATGAAAATAATTAATATGATTCACTAATGAATTATTCTGGCAAAAGCTATCGTACTATATTATCAAGAAAAGATTCAGTATACCAATTCGATACGTCTATTCCCTCTCCTGTGTCTTACCGTTCGAGTTCCTCCGAGTATTCGATCTTATCCCTGATGGAGCTGGTAAGACTATACGCGGACTTCTTCCTGTTTCCATTGATCCTGCCATGATCAAGATCGAACTTATGCTGCGGTATGTTTTCGTTGCTGCTATAATTGCTGCCGCCGTGCGCCAGTATCGATTTCCCTCTGCCTTGATCAGAGTTATGCTCGGAGCTGGCGCTGATGCGCCGATGATGATCAAACGTCGGATTATCCACGCCAAGGATCTGATCGCTAATGGAGACACGTCTCTTCGCTAGTTCCTCCGAGGATTTGTTCGTTCTGCCGCTCATATCGATTTCCATATCGGGTAACGACGTAAACCGCGAGAGCACAGCCGTCGGAAGTGCAACAATGATCGATCGCAATCAGCTGGCTCGCTATTGCATCGCGGCGCAACGCCTAATCGTCAATCACAGTCCTCCGAATCTACGATTCACGCGTGCACACTAGAAATTCGGTGATCTCGGAGACCGTAACTGCTTTTGCTTGACACTCCATGCAGTCTATAAAATTTGCCGAAAGTTCACTGAACGCACTATAAAAAAAAAATCTAAGTGTCGACCACCTCCCTTAGGTTCGTTTCCCGAGTTCCTTTCTTCGACAACCGAGACCAATCGTCTGGAGAACGCGAACCGATCGTGGTAGTAACCGTCGATTGACTGGCAATGGTGACCAAGACGGTGTCGACAATTGCCCGGGGATGGCTCCCTGCCGATCGTTGACAGTGCGGTCGCGTGACGATGACTCCGAGAAAGTCCAAACACGATGATCCCCGATTGTCGATTAACGGTCACGAGGCTGATAGCCGGCCGGCGATCGTTAACAGTGTCGCGTGACACTTTGTTTTCCTTCGGCAGAGAGAGAGAGAGAGAGAGAACCCGGTGCTCGCTAACACCTTATGCCGATATCTTGACGGTTGCCGTGGCTGACGTCTTTGACACCTTGACCCGCTTTTACCGCGACGATCCTCTTCCACCGACGCGACAACCAAGCTTTGTTCACCTAGTTAACGGGCCGAGATACAAGGCCGACTCCGGCTGGTTCTAACTCACTTCCCTTTGGTAGTGTGCGACGTCTTCCACGAGAAAGACGTCCACCCCGACACTCTCTTTCTCCCGGTGATGTCGCGCGGATGATCGATCGTCGATCTTCTCTCGACACTCGTTACCGAATTGAAGACGTTTGATTCGGTGGCTTCAGGTCGATCATCATCTCTACCGGGTACAGGTTCGCCGTTCCGAGGTGACTCGATGCAGGCTCGCCAAGTCATCGATTCCTCGAACGGCGACTCTGGACACCCTCATCGAGATTCTCCAGGTCGTGGGACGTAATGGAGGATGCACTCGGGTAACGATGGTTGCGACGACGACAGACGCGAACGCAGGAAACGAAACGCTGTCAAACGAGCACAGTTAACCAGAGACTAAACGCTGCAAACCGTGCACCGCTCTGCTGTGTTTATGCGAATGGTGGGGCTGGTAAAAACTGCTGGAGGGACTGTTACGGCCGCGGTAATAATTGTTACCGCGTTGCACAGGATGGGCACAGCTGGACACTCCATTGACAGTCTAATCGGGCCTAACCCACCGACCTGGCGTGCCCCTGATCGTCTCGGGCTGTAGGTCAACGCGTTCGCTTGACAAGATACCACTGATGCAGACACCGAAATTGCCTTTCGCATCGGAAACAAACTTTGTGCTTAATTTAAGAAAATATTTGATCACAGGCAATTTTTGTGGAATCGAATGTTACCTCCCCCAGGAAATTCTTTAAGAAGTGTTCTCGTGAAACAGGTATGTTAGAATCTGCATAAGATTCAATTTATAAAGATCATGGTGGATCGTGGTTTCATGGGTGATGGGTTACCTAGAAACTTTGTCCCTTTGGTCAATAGATGCCGTTCTAATCATTATAATTTAAACGCTTCGTTAGCCAGAGTAAAATTTATTACAGACAGCACTTGTGAATGTGGAGCTGAATCCCAAGATCTTGATCATGTCATTTGGCAATGCCCAAAATATGAAGTTGAACGTGATATGTACATTACTTTCAGATCTATTTCGACACAAGTACTGTCTCCCGGCTTGTATAAAATACTTTCTATGTGATCCAGATATTAAAGGCCTGTTAATTATTTTCGATTTTGTTAAGCGTTGTGCATTAAAAATATAATTTCATTTCATTGAATGCACCTCTTGTATTACAAATTAATGTTAAGTTAAGTTAAGTTAAGAGGCGCATTAAGTCATTATGTAATACGCTACTGAATTCATGTACTGAACATGCTATATAACCCATATTTGGTTTAAAGCATTAAATAAATAATAATAATAAGATTCAATTTACTCGGAATGTTTACTAGAAGAGCTTACATAAGAGAAACATTATGAATTATTTACATGAATATTGTTTTCACTGTATTACTGCCATTCATATTTCATGTTTTTTGCCGTTTTAACGCACCATACGATTTCTATAGAAATTTCACGCTTTTCAGTTGTCGATCAAATTGTCGAGGCGTTTTAGAGCCGGCTGAAGTTACTTCGGCAATTAGTTCTAACGAGGGAACAATTTGATAGATCTAATTAAAAGAACTAACTTTTGTCTTGAAACTTCGGTTCTACCTCTGACAGTTCGCGAGTTGCGAAATAGAATCGCGAAATTCTCGAACAATCGGATATTACTTATAATTCCCTCAAGTGAATTAGAGTGGCAAAAAATGATGTGAAAAAGACTTATTCGATATCTTCTCTCGTGAATAAATGATAGATGTAATTTGGTTTAATTTTTGCAAATTATAAGACGTCTATTAAAGACATAAATTGTAATGATTGATTTTTAACATAGTTTTGAGATTTTCATTTTCTTCTCTTAATTCGGCGCAATAAAAAGTTAAATTTCATATAGCCCCCTGTTGTGTATTGGAGTACAATATCGCAGACTAATAACTTCGTTAATCACTCTTATATCTCCGTTATAAAAGTTCTTATTAGACGAACACAGTAGAAGGATTAGAGAATTGACGTCGACGCATTTTTCAAATAAATGTCATTACCAATTGCTGTCGTTGCTTGTGTTCCTTTAATTTTTCTGTCTAATCTCTCTGATTACAGTAGTCTATCATCAGTACTGTCAACAATGCCTGTATTAACTATCGATCAAAACATATGACGTTGCATCATCGATATTTACAAAAAAGGTACCCTGTTTTTCAAACGTTAATCTCCTCTCCCAAGTATCTATTGAGCATCGACGCCATACGACTTGTCTGTTTGTCGTACGCATTTTTAAATGACGGCAAAACAATCGTATCAACAATCGAGTGACTCTTGTTTCGCTTCTTCAATACTATCGAAAAATCTTCGACATGGCAGAGATGCTTTTAAAGATGCATTTTTCAGCTTGACATTCAAGTCAACAAGTGGCTTAGGATATTCAGCTAAGTTTTTGTAGGAAATAACGTTTAAACATCTGTAGGATTTAAGTCGTTGATAGAATAATACGGTTTTAAACACAAAATAATTTAATACGTAACTGGAAATATAATGAGTTAAATGAAATACAATTAATTAAATTATTCCGTTTGAATCTCCGTCTGAGATTACACACGTCTTTTCGTTTTCACGCGTCGTACCAGAATGACAAAAATCGTATAATATAATATGAACAACGCAATCGATAAACATAATAACAAATATCGAATCGTCGCGACATTCGGCGGAATTCTCGCGGCTCGGAGAGAGCATCTCCCTACACATCATATAATGTACGTATTGGTTCTTTATAAGAACATAATTGTATATATTAATGAAATTGTCGAATTTTCTTTGTTTTTCCAAGCGTGCAAAGGTATGTAACCCGTTAAAGGAGTTTCGGGGTCGGAGGAAGCAGCGAATTTCGAGGTGGAAATTCGCAGGTAGAGAACCGACGCGGCGCGGCGCGGCGCTTCGCACGGCGAATGCAGACTATGCAGAGACGTGATTCGAAATAGAACGCGACTGTTACGATGTAATTAATTGCGACTACGCCCGGCGTAATGGCAGATCTTTTCCGCGGTGCGTTCGCGAGCGCGACCCAGTGTCAATACGATTGTCGGACACCGCAACCTGAATTCATTGCGAGGCGTCGTTCGTGCGATATGTTTACATCGTGGTACTCTGATTCATCTGTCCACGTCGATTAGGGCACCTGTTGTAATGTAATCTCCGCAAACGAGTCCGGTGTTTTCGCCTCTGAGCCACTATCTGCACGCCAACGCCGTCCGACGCTTATCAGCACAGCAACTCGATTACGTGGAAAACAGATTGCGCGTGTGAATATGTATATTTCTGTAATTTTCCAGTTTTTAATATATCCGTTGGTCTATATTGTTTTTTTTTAAAGGACCGCGCGCGTGACTCGACGATAAGAGATTAATTGCGCTGATTGCGGGACGATAATTATGTGGCTGCGAAATTTTACGCGCTCCGTCGCGTGCAGATTAGTCATCGTATTCTTCTTACTCGTCACATGTCTTCGACGACGCTGTTTAATTGACCGGCTCAACGGTGACCTAATCGCGACGCCTAGAGATCACAGACGCCGAAAGGAAACTGAACTATCGACCACTTTAGCGAAAATATCTGACGTAACCTTTGATGCGTGTTTTTATTTTATTTTTAGCGTGAGAAATCTTCCAACGTCACGCTCTTTTTACGTGTTCCGATCTTTGCGAGACCTGTATTTGCATAACGAGGCGCATTCCACTTATTACGCTTATCAGATGGTGTTTTAAAGAAATTCATAAAGAAATTCTCAAGGATATTCTCGGAGGTGTTCAGTAAAAATTCATAGAGACACTCCGAGGGAAATTCATGGAGAATTCCTTACCGGAGTTCGCGAGACAATTCGTAAAAAAATTATTGTCAACATTTCGGAAGGATTTCCTTACGAAATTCATACAGCAACTTTCCATAAAAATTCCTATGGAAATTAATAAATGAATTCATTGAGAAATTCTTTAAGAAAGACCCAAGAAACACCGAAAGAATTGAATTCGCAAAATAGTTCATACAGCAATTCCTAAAGAAATTTTCAAGAGAATTCCAACGAAAATTGATAGAGAAATTCATAAAATGATTTTCCGGTGGAATTCTCAATGATCATTCAAGAAATGATAACGAGTCAGGAAATGCTCTCTGAATCTTCAAAAATAATTCATGAACAAATTCCTACTGGAATTCATACGAGTTATTCAAAAGTTGTTGTTTTAACAAAAGTTTATAAATTGAGATGCAAAAGTAATTAATCAAAAAAAATTCCTAAAAGCCATTTAGAAATGATTGGACTCTGAACAAAGGCTGTTTGAAGGCAGTTTTTTCTGATTCCCAGTGTATCAATCTAATGTATCTTGACAAACGACGCGATCCTAACGCAATTTAGCGGAAAATTTCCGCGTTTCACCACGGGTCGGTGTTAAAAAAGCACCGTCCAAGTCACGCGCGACGCTTTATTGGCGACGGAAGCACCGTGCGAGGGGGATGAAACGCTGCGAGACTTGTAAAGATATTATGAGAAACTCGCCGACAAATTACATTCCGCCTCATCACCTGAGCTTTGTGGTTAATTGCTTGTTTCCGCGGATATCTTGGCTGGAACGATGCTACATAAACGGAACAGTTTGAGAGACCTCTTGCAGTACCAGGACCGTCCGTGCTCTCGCATAATTAATCTTCTGTTTTTTTGTCAGGAGAAGGAAAACGATTGCGGGTTTAGTGGATGTCCGCTTGATTGCGATACGATAAAACCGGGATCGGATAAGAAGTCTTGCTTCCGATTCTGGTAATTGCCGGAGGAGACGAATGTTCGATAACGGAAGTGGACACTGCGACACTGTACAGCTTGCACGAGGTATCCTGCAGCCGATACTATCAAAAACAATGATAGGATTTAATCCAATGCATCGGAAACAACACTCGGCTGTCCCCTCTGAGGCACCACTAAAAATTGCTGTACCATTCTTCAAAATATTGTTTAAATTATTAAATATATCGGTATCTAATCAATTACTAAACATTTAGTTACTGTATAAGGTAATGTACCAATTTCATATTCATAAAATTGCAAAAATCATAAGGTATGGATATATTCTAGATCGGAAGAAATGTTTAATTTTCCAGTTAAAATAGCTTCGAGTGCAAAGGGTTAATAAAATGTTGAACGACTTGATCAGAATCGGGAAAAATGTGCCAGAATCAGAGAAGTGTACGAAATTGACACGAGTGATGGACGAGAGTTAGTTCTCATTGGAAAAAAAAATCGCGAAACGGCGATGGGTGGTTCCATGTCCGAACCGGTAGTGGTTTCGGACTGCAGGTAGCAACATTGTTGAGATTCCGTGTCTAATTGCATCCAGCCAATACCGGACCGCGCTCGGTGACACGAAACGATAGGGGGGAACTGCTGAAAGTGGTCGTGGGCGATCGTCGGCACTAATCCGGTGACGCGATTCATCTTCCTGCCACAGTGGAACGCGATGCGTGTTCGCGGCTCGATTGCATGGTATTACGGTCACTGTTGGGAATTAATTACTCGTCTGCCGCTCGCGAGTGTCTATAACCGGTCACGAAAGTGGCCGCGAACGCTCGCCATGAAAACTTTATGCCCGTTCCCTGCCGCTCATTTCACTACAAGCAAGGACGCGTCAGTATCTACATCTACTAAGCTGCATCCCCCAAGTTTGCTCACTCTCGATCGCATGTTACGCTCGGAATCACGAACATTGTCATCACGCCCTCAGCGTGGCCCTATACTCCGTGCGCAAGTACCTAATCTCCACTTTCTGACGATTATCAGAACGTAAAATGAAATTAAAAGATGTTGTGTGAACGTGTTTTCATTTTTTATTATTTTCGTTATAATTAGACTGCAGATCTGTTTGTAAAATCGAAGTGTTCTGATTAAATGAAATTAAATGAAAACATACTTCAACTTTGATCTAGCAACACTCTTGAATACTTCTTATTTCTTCACAGATTTGTATTTCATCTATTTATTTCTGTCGTGAACGAAGAAAATATAATTGCATTTTTTGCGTGTTCCTAAAAAATGACAGAATAATTGTGGTTCTTGTAATTTTATTATTAACCTGGATCGGCAGATGCCAATCAAGTCTCAATCACTCACGCCAGTGATCGATCAGCTCGAGAACCGCGATTAATGACGACTCATTCTACTTTGCAGGGGAGAAAGTCGAATTTCGCAGACTATTGCGAGTCTCGAACAGTGTATAAAGTATTCGTACAATACTTATAAAGTATTCGTAAACGAGCAACTTTTTCAAAGTTGGACCCAACAGCTTAAGTTTTTTTGAGACGTTAGAAGGATATGACAGTTTACTAGCCAATGCGTATAGAATTTTTTTTAATGTTATTGGTCGAAATTGCAAAGGAAACAGTAAATGTCGCGATTTTTAAATTTTTTATCTGTGATTGTAGGGAAAATTTAGAAGGTGCCTTGTGCATGAATATCTTTATACGCCCACGGTATAAAATTCTTGACAATTTTCTCGTGCCCACGGGGCGAAAGAAGCTTACATTTTCTCTCTTCAGGGTTGATCATTAAAATAAAACGAATGCTGCCCTTTAAGAAGAAAATTTTCACGGGGATACTTACCGGAGAATCAAATTTTGCGGCGCGACATTTTCTTTTTCTAAAACTAATAAAGTGTTTTACGTGATTGTCACATTATAAAAAATTTCCCTCGAGAACGATTTTTACGTGAAACGAGACGTTTACGAGCGGTTCGCTGTCAAACGCTCAAACGTTGTCGAATATGACGCTTCAGACGGTTGGTATGCTCGGTGAAGATATCGAGACGAGATAAATCGAATCATATGACCACGGTAATCAATTATTTATCGGTTCTCGACAGATATTTAGTTCTACTCATGGTGTCTCGAGTACATTTTTCATCGTGTAGATCGTTGTCGCTGGACAAATTTACTCAAGTGCTTCCTGTCAGACCGAATCAAATAACACATCGTCGATAAGTTATGATAATGAAAGAAGCGTGACCAGGCCTGATACTGTTAAACGCGCAGTTGTTACATTTTGTTGGGAAACTCTTGTTAATCCTTAGTAATCCTTCTTTGGTCGAAAAATATTTTTAAATCACAATTCTCAAAAGAACTGTTTGGACATTGGACGTACACTAAAAATGCAAGAAAATATATTAACAAGAATTATGCATGTAGAATTTCCAATTCTTTTTGCTGGGATAGAAAACGCCGAAATTGTTTCTGGATTTTCAAAATCACAGTTTCTTTTCAAAACAATAGATACAGTATCTGAAATCCAACGAAACAAGCCTGTAAAGTGAATGAAATGTTGCACGCCGTTTGCTCTATCGAATCAAATGCATTAAAGAAGCGCAGCGAACGCAAAATTCCAGTTTTAAATAGTGGAACGAAACACGTTCAGCTATTACCCGATCGCGCAGGGTAGGCCGTGCACAGTTATTAACAATAAAATCGTCATTTAAAAAATACGGTTGAGAGTGCAAACGCAGGCTACACTTTTTAACACTGACAAAAAAAAAGAATAAAACATCGACTGAAACAGACGCCAGAGATGGTGAAATTCAATACGGGGGAAAATTCGACCGGCGTGCAGTATTTATAAAAGTCTGTGCAGAATCTCCTGAAAGATTGATTAATCCCATCGCGTAGCAAATAAATGGAAAAATCCTCTCTTTGTTGCTATTATCAGAGTTTTATTTGTTCTCGTGGGAACCACGACCGTTGGAAATATATTTATCATTCGGATATGGTATTATTCAAGAAAAATCGAGTATCAAATTTATTCATGTTTATCAAACTTTTTCATCGAACCGAGGACTCATTCTTCATTCAGCAACGACTCTTGCGGTACCATTTGATATTCGAAATAAAATTCGATTCCTCCGGTTAGCAGCTTCCCAGTTTGCCATTTTTCCGCTAATTTAAACCCACAGGAACGCGAACCCTTCTCAAGGCAGAGGAGAGCACTCCCATTGCTGTCAGACTGTCATTTATTTTGGCGAGGAGGAACCTCAATTTGCTATAAAGCTACATGGAACTACGATGCTTCGAAAGTGGTAGCTTCATATTACTTTATAAAATCCACGAGAGATTTTTCTACCGAAATTTTACACCATTTTTATCATGATATATATCCAAACCAATAAACTCGAATAATTCCACATAAATACAGTCTCTTCAACGTTACTATCTCGATGATCGTGAGTAAAGTCAAGTGGTTCCAGTATTAAAGTGTTTGAATGAACGATACACATTTTACAAATCAATTAAAGATTTCATTGTAATCGATTGATAGAGCTGACAGCGTGTTTGAAAGATGATTTAAAGGTGCAATAAATATTACCATAAAAAAATTTAGCTTCGTCAAAAATGGATTTTAAATTTCTCGTTGCTTAGAATTGTTCAGTTGTAGAATTGATTAATTTTTCCACGATTGTTAAAGAGACGGGGATATATACTGGCCACAAATATAAAGTACATAGCCTAAACCACAGATTAGAACAGAAAAACTGAATTTTCCTCTGTCGTGTCGCTTGGAGATCTCTGAATTGTTTAGGTTTTGCATTATTACGAAGTGTGTGGTTCGCCAGGCGAGCACGAGCGCAGCGAATCGCCACAGTTCTAATGACGATTTCGCATGCCGTCGAGACTCGAGCTCGCGGAAGTCGCGAATTTTCATTGCTCATTAGCCGTGAATTCTTGCGCCGCGCGCCGCGCCGGCGCGTCGAGCGGCGCGCTCTCGTTCGCCGAGGCGTATTTTCCGGCGATCGAGTATTTCAGATATTTTGCGCGGCTGATTATTTGCTGTCATGCCCAGCGAATTCCCCGCAAATCGGAACCGAACGGTGAAATATTCACGGCGTCCGTGGCTATCGAATGCCCCTGATCTAAATTTCCCGCCGCAGCTTCGTTTCCATCGAGTTGCATCGCACGATTTTTAGTGACCGAACGCCCACCATCGCTGAAAACGCCCGGCAATCTTTCATTAAACGGAGACTCCTCTTATTTTCACACTTTATATTTATCTTTGATTCGTTCCAATGTTTCTGCGTTCAGATCGTTCGTCACAATCAGTTTATTTCAGAACTGTCTCTTTCGGAACCTGTCATATTTGTTGTCATTTTCATAATTAGACTGCAGATTTTATGCATTCGGTAAATACGAGTAGATGCACTTCAATGCTTCGTCAATGATCAAAATAAAAATGAAATTTCTGTCCTGTCGATGCACACAATTTTCATTTTCCATAAAAATTCGCTGAACGATTTCACTGCAAATTGAGACCAGTTTTTGAAAAATCTAAACGACATGGACAAATCATAACATGCTTGGAAAGAAGAATGACACACTAAGATATATGCTCGTGTTATCTAACAACTTTAAACGAGCACATTACGAAAGAAACATTTGGGACAGCCTAATGTATATTACCTACTCGCTTTCGCCATAAGTGCACGAAATCCGCAGTCCAGTCCCGGCGATAAACGGAATCCGTTGCAGCGGATGTCGTCGCATCGAACGGTGGGCAGAATACTCCTTTCTACCGTGCACACCTTATCAATCGCATTGAATCGCAACTGTTTAAATACTTACGTGACCCACTGTGCCTGTGCGTGCGTTTTGCGAGTTTGTGCGTGTGCGGACAGCAGCGGCACAAACGAGCAACCGGACGAGAGGCAGAAAGATAGAACAGAGAGACCAGAGAAACGTGGGAGAGAAGGATATTTGCAATTCCAATCCCATCTTCGACCTCGTCCGTCTCTCTCTCTCACTCTCATCCGCCTCTCCCTCACTCGCTCGCGCGCGCGCGCGCGCGATCTCCCTCCGTCAACCTCCATATTCATCCGTTCCCCCGCGTGTACAATGAACGCGGACGATTCTCGCGTGACTGCGGCGGTGGCTGCGGAATGCTCGATGAAGGACGGAAATTCGCGTGCCCGCGATCCGAACTGTAACAAGGAACTCCACCGACAACCTCTCTCTCTCTCTCTCTCCCTCTATCTATCTCTCCTCTCCAGGCTGAGGAACCTCCTATTTTCACCTATTTTCCGACGTCGAATTTTCAACTTTCCTGCTCACGTCCCTGCGCCTCCAGTTCAGGCACCGTTTCCCCGCTGGACGTGAGCCGACACTGACAATCGATCAAATTCGCCGCCCCTTTGTAAAACGCCTTTCCCAGTCTTCAACATTTTCTATCCTAGAAACGTATCGGGTAACCGAGAAAGCTCGTGTCGCCTCTAGATTCTTGGGTACAATCGTCTAATGCGAACACTGCCTGAAAACTGCTAGGAGGATCGTCGTTCCGCGCAACTGTTACCACACTGCGGATTTTTGCGCGAAATAAATATTATCTAAATCATTTGCAAGATACAGAAGCTATACAGAGTAATAAACAATCGCCAACAACCGTAGTCCCGTTGAAAGCACTGGTTTTCGTTAGATCACCGAAGTTAAACAATGTGGAACGTGACCGACACTAGGATGGGTGACCGTCTGGTAAAAAACCGGAAAGTGACCCGCCCGGAGTGTTTTTCACGTGATGTTGGCAAAAGGTGGTTCGGAACCCACCATAAACAGTGGGTCCCGCTGAAAAGGCGATGGTGAGAGTGGAAAGAGCAAAGAGGATTGGTAAATGAATTTTTGAAACCCTGAGGGGACCAAATATCATGTTACATACATACAGAGTAATAAATAGATCGGGCTGATACTTGTAGGCCTTACCCACTGAGAGAAGCAAAACATGTATAATTAACACTTTACCTACCGGAAGCCTACTAATAGGATTTTCAATAATTGTGCTGTACGAAAAAAAAAGCATAGAAATTTTCTGTTACTTGTAATCTTAAATGAAAGTAATGAAACTATTAGATGACGTTATTGAGGATGATTGTTCACAATAAAACTATTGCTATTGAAAACTGTTGCTATTGAAGGTTCCATTAACACTAGAACTACCGAGCACTAAACGCAGTTGGCATACATTGCCTTCTAATAATGACAATATGGCATTTATTTAGATTTCGTACAGGCGATGTTTAAATATGTACTTCAATAGAGAAGTTCACTAAAAAAATTTCTCAAAAAACAAATTTATACTTTTTAACATTTCTAATCGAAAAGAATTCGCATCAGTAATTTTGACTGGTCCAGTAGTTCGTGTTAAAGTGTTTAGCCATGTACCATAATCACCGGTGGGTAATGTGTTAACATAGGGCCTAAAAACAATCCTTTTCTTGTGAAATAAACTGTTAGTATCTATTATCGTCCCATTTCGTTATCATGTTATTTCGTTTTCAGAGAAGTTGCATGAGTTCAAGGTTGTACACACGAGAGCTGCACGTAAACGCAAAGTTGTGAACACAAGCCGTACGAATACGTCACATCTACGAAATGATAGTTACGTCTACGAAGGGTATACATTGAATGTGTTGCGCAGAGAACAAATGTTGATTATAAAATGTTAATTCTAATTAATGTTAATAATGGGACATATAGAAGTATCTGAACAAACGAACGAGTTTAACGAACTCTACAGATTTTCTGGTCGAAACATGTGTACACGTTGGATTGAAATGCAGATCTGGTTTTTTGATTGGGGTCAAATTAGCCCTACCCTACCTGTTATGTAACAGGCGATACAATAACCTGCCAGCCGAGGGTTAAATTGCGTTAGAGATCTATGCGTTTAGTCATGCGAAGAACATTGTGTGTGCTCTCACGCGTGGCTGGTTTTATGGGATGAGCGAGAGACCACATATTTGTTAAAAAAAAAAAAACGATAATCACGAAGATACACGAGAAGCGTAACTCGAGGGAACCAGGTTTCGCGAGTCCGTGGAAACGTTCTGTACGCTCGAAAATCTACCCGGTGTCCTATCGAATCTGCCCGACGAAATTCAGAATTGTTCAAATTATCTCTCGTTACGTATGCTTTTAATTAATTAATTAAACTGGTCGAGGTTAAATGACCGCTTGCCTCGAGTCATCGGCCCAAGACGTTTCAAACGTGTGTGTTTGACGTTGGATTTTTTATCGCCTCATCGTCGGTCTTTAAGATGGTCATTGTCTTTGTCTTGGAGGAAGTCGCACGAGTGCTCGAAAAGAAGTCTTGTTAGCGGATCTTGAATCCCTCCTCTCTGGTCTCGAGTAGGATCATGGAAGACTTTTGTATCGGCGAATTTAAACCTCTATAACACCATGTAACTTTATTGTCTCGTAGCTACGTACGCTTTTTTAGTCGCATTTCCCCTCAATATGCAATACAATGTCTTAGCGTTGTGACAATCAAACGGACAGCTATTTTAATTATGTTTCAGATAACAGAATCGAAGAATTGTGTCAGAATTGTTTCTAGATATACTTATATTTTATATTTGTGAAAATACATATGTGTGTATTTTCTTGAAAAGGATTCAAACTAGAATCGAAACGTCGATGATTATTTGATAATCTGCAAAATTGTTCTTTGATTTCTCAGTAGTAATTGATCGAACCGTAGCGCCGAGAACATGAAACTTTTGTTATTAACAATAATACGATCGATATAAGAGACATATTTTTTTATATTTGTGTTCAGTATTACCTTAATGT
The DNA here is from genome assembly GCA_916610235.2 of Lasioglossum morio. NCBI lineage: Eukaryota > Metazoa > Arthropoda > Insecta > Hymenoptera > Halictidae > Lasioglossum > Lasioglossum morio. The sequence goes on along the minus strand of OU744323.1, from coordinate 17,483,848 downwards.
CGTAATATTATAGTTAATTCATAATATATAGTCATTCATAGTATATAGTCTCATTTTGAAAAGATCGATAACTCTAAAATCTCGAAGAAGGTGACTTTAAGAAAAATTGTCTTTTTACTTACAACTCGTTCTTTTTGTCTATGTTTTTGTGTGGCATTTTTGTCTATTATTAATTCTAATTACAAATGTTTAATGTTCTCGGCGCTAGGGTTCGATCAATTACTACTGAGAAATCAAAGAACAATTTTGCAGATTATCAAATAATCATCGACGTTTCGATTCTAGTTTGAATCCTTTTCAAGATGCATTTGCATTGCGTCTGTAAAAAAAAAAAACATTGAACTTTAATTGGAAAAATTTTATACAATTAATTGTATGTAACATGAGATTGTTTAATAATTCGAGAAAATAAATACAGGTTATCTTGGTTAGAAAGAAAGAATCAATTCTAATTGAGACACAGGAAGATGAATAATATGCAGAAAAATTTGTACAAGCGAACGAGTTACGGAAGACACATCCGATCTCCGGATGCTTCGAAATCAAAATGGATGTGTCGACTGGAATGTTGTGGAAGAAATCGATGGTGGGAAACTGATCCGGAAACGAAGGACTGGGAATCGATGGCGGGTTCCTGGGAAGGACAAAAAGGAGGCGCAGAAGCAAGGTGACGAGAAGAGAGCTTGTGCTTGGTGCAGTTGCAGCTGGCGCGTCTCGAATTAGCTTAAAAGCCTGGGGCAACGAGCGGTGTAACGCGCGGCGAAAAGCACAGCTCGCTCTCGTATATCACTCCGAGATAAAGGGCTACTAGGCTGCGACGGAAAGTATAGTGGTTTCTCGTCGACGACCTTCGGATAGGTGGCGAAACGCAGCTGCTGTTCGCCACGATCATTCGGTTCGCTCGCAAAACGGATACACCGTCCCGGTGAAATATATCGCGAGATCATCCGGAGTATTAAGCTCGGAAGCTGAAACGGTTCCGAAGTTAACTGTTAATAACCGTTGCATAAAGCGAATCCGCGGTGAAGAACTGAAATTCTGTTATAACTGACAGGAAAATGTCTCTGCGCTATGCCGGATCCTGTTACGATTTTACGGAGCTTTATCCTTCGGAAAGATGAGTATCCCGGAGTGCAAATGCTTGGTAAAAGGTAACTATATTTCACGGAATTTTATTATTACTCGTAAATATGAAAAGACCAGTCGGGCTAGCAATTCGAAAAAAAAATCGCGTTGCCACTGTTACAGACGTAGTATAATGCGTGTATGTTAATAAGACCGACAACGCTATGGTAAGACGGTAATACGGACGCAACAGCGCAACCATAATTCTCCGAAGATTTTTATTACGATTAGTAGCGAAATTATATGCCAGTTGCGCTCCCGCTGGACAATATTTCTCGATCGCAGCGGAGCAGAAAAAATGGTTTCCACGAAATTCGTCGCGGGTACAGGGAACCGTTTCACGGTCGTTTGCTAGAATTTAAGAGATAAAAGGTTCAACGTTGAGCACCTCATCTTCCGCGCACAGTCGCGCGTTAATTAAATTTCCTCTTAAAATTTCATACCTTTTTCTCGGAGGTCCAGGCTCTTTGTAAAAATATTACATTCCCGCGACGCAGTATGTTTGCGGGTCATGTTGTTTATCGCTGTCGCTTCGAGTGCAACTGCGTTAAGGCTTTCAAAATTATTTTACATTGTTACGAGCCTCCCCGTTGCTTCAACTGCATCGCGTAACGCCGATTAACTCTATGCGTTGTAATTTTATAACTTCCCATAGTTACAAATGTTTCGCGGCCGCACTCGCGCCATCCGTAGAGATTAGATTATACGGCAAAATATTCATTCCATTTAATTGAGTTGCCAATTAGAATCCTTGCGTGTTTTCGCTGCTACCGGTCAACGGGCTGCGAACTCTCGCATTCTTGCGCCGCAATTTACAACGATGAGAATTAAACGAAAATCGCTCGGTGAAAGATCTCACCGTTTATCAGAAGCTGAACCGTGCTTCGTTACGTTTCAATTATTAGTTTGTTCATTACGTAACGTGGATTTATGTTCGCCACAAATTCATCCACACCGCGATTCAATAATTCCCCCCCGCTGAATTTGTACCGCGCGCAATTACTATCACTGAATTCTTCGGACATCGGATTACAATTCTTGGCGGATTGTTTAGGCACCGAACGTAAAAAATAGTGTCGGATACATAAAGTTTTGGCGATTCTTGTAGAGCGAGGAATGTTGCACCTCGGAGTTTCCTTCCATATCAGCAACGCCGCACAGTGGGAAAACTTGTCCTAACTCGATTCAAAAAGGAATAACTTTCGATAGAAATAAGGTAGAGCGATGAATTTTTTTTAAATGAAAGCTGAAACTTTGCAGAATATGGGAGAAATAGGGAGATTACAGTACGAATGGTTTTTAACCTTGAGAAAATTCGTCAAACTTGCACAATTTCAAGAAAAAGTCGTTTCTACGTTACCACGAGCAGAAATTTTTTTTTAACATACCATGTATCATTTTCCGTAGATTTTTTCACGCTGATTACAAATCTGGCCTCAAAATTTTTCTACGACCTCTGGTTATTTAAAAAAAATCGAATTATAGTTAAACAGTTAAACTTTTATTTTTTCAAGGTTAAAAACCATTCGTACTGTAATCTCCCTATTTTCCCGTATTCTGCAAAGTTTCAGCTTGCATTTAAAAAAAAATTCATGGCGCTACCTCATTTCTATCGAAAGTTATTTCTTTTTGAATCGAGATAGGTCAAGTTTTCCTACTGTGCGCCGGTCTGGTTGTTCGGGCCTTTCCCCTTTTTCTTTTGAGGACCTACTGTTTATAAAGGTGGGTTCCGAACCACCTTAGTGTCGCATACAGTGGACTATGATGATGTGTCGCGGAGACACATTATTGTATTAAAGTTAGTATTATGATTGGAATAAAGATTTAAATAGATTAGAGATGGGAATGCGCCCGTAGAACGATCGTTGTTATTAAAATAAATGAGTTGCGTTGTCAATGTTCTCGTGATGTGGAAAGACGTTATATGTTATTAGTGTTTGGTTAAAATGTTCATACAATAAATATATATATATATATATATATACATTAAATGCTGTATATTTATTAAACGTTTAACAACGTAGAGCTGAGTATCACAACAGAGTATTTGTGAAAAATATATAATCAGAAGCTTTGATCCTTAACCCTCATCCACACGACGTGGTACCCGGGTACCTATTTCAAATTCATTTAGAATAGTACAAAAAATTACCCGTGTGGATGAGGGTTAAAGCCTTCGTCTAAGGCAAAACCTCGAGTCCGTGCTGTTTCTTAGATCGTACAGTTTTACTATTTTCGTGATCTCACCGATCGTGCAGAGGACAGTGAGAAAAGGACTAATTGAGAGTCGATGACGAAGAATCGGCTGAAACAGGTCCTAACAGGCCATAACACTTTTACACGAGTGCAATTGTTGCTGTACAGAGCGTAAACAACCTGTCGAATTCTAATTACCGTGAAGGAGATCGTATCGCAAGATTCCGCCAATGATAAAGTTTCAACAAAGGTGGAAACTCCGTTCTACTTTCGTTTGCGGCCATTGGGAGCCCTTGTGGGACGTTCAAGGATCCGCTCGAACGTCTTCCTTAATTTAAGCAGTTGAATTTATTTTTACCTTTACGCGACTTTCCACGTTACCGTGTCGTTCCGTTCTCGAATTCTACGATCCCCGGCATTCTATTTCCACCTGGAGATTCGCGTGCTGCCCCGAGAGAAATTTTTACGAAATTCCTGTGTGCCCGGAGAACACCGAAACTTCGTTCGTCCGTTTCGCTCGCTACTACTTTACGATTTCCGAAAATGCAACGAGCAACATTTCTCGTTGTTACCGCTCTTCCGGCAACGTTCGCTCGCTCGTCAGATCCAGTGTGCCGCTCGTAAATCTTCTCTTTATTAAAGAAGTTATTATTTATCGTAAAGAAGTTTCCGCGGCGAATCTCGGGGCGTTAATTCAAGAGTTCTCGATAAAGTAATCTTCGACGCCGGGGCTGGCCCGTGATAACTTACGGATCCCGCGAGGAATATTCTCCGCTTGCGGCGCGGGTTGCGGGCGGCCGCGTGCGGTACGCGGAAACGCAATTTGTACCGCGTTATTCATAAGTGCGGCCGCGAAGAGATCGTACGATAAATCTGCCCCGGTGTCCGCGGAATGAACGTAACAAACACCGCGATCCGCAATTTATGCGATGGTTGTTGCATCCCTTCGACGAAATTTGAATTTCCACGGTAGAATCTTCGTTATATGGACACCCTTTATATTGGCGTTTTAATGGGATCAGAGTTAATTCGAATTTCGAGGGAGGAAATTTTATAGTAAATGGGATTTCACAAACGAAAAGCACAAAACGTTTGCGCGGAGATTATTCATTTTATAATTTGCAGTGGAACCCCTCGAAACAAAAATGTTGTATCACCCTTGAACGAAGGGGTTGAGATCTAAAATTTTACAGAATAGTATATTAGGCAAAGAACATAGTTTAGCAGCCAAAAGAGATGAAAAATGGGTGGCAATTACTCGTGCTTAACCGACTAGACCCTTAATAGCTCACTCGATACAAAGTTTGATTAATATTTCACTGATCCTTGTGGATCATCGTCCGCCTTTTTCTGCCGAAGCGATAAAGCGAAGTTGGAGGTAGCGAATCCCGTTGGTAAAATCGCGGGGATTTTCACGGAACAGCGAAAAAGGATAACGAAAAGTATCATGGAACACGTGGCACGGCACCGTTTATCGTCGTCGTTAATCTCCGTTCGACGTTCACGCAATGAAACGAGCGATTTAACAAGCGAAATTGTTACACCGTATAGCTGCGGCCCACCAATAATCACGACAGAGAATTATTCCTCCTCACGATCGTTCTGTCGCAGACTTCCGCTAACGACTACTACCAATTATTAGCTCTCATTATCGCAGCTACGAAAATTGCCCCGGCGGGAACTGTTTTTCACTCGGCCGAATCCGAACGTTGTGTATGTATGTATATGTATATCGTAGCACGCTCCTCTCCGAGCAGCTCCGCGCAGCGAATGCGTTTCTCCCTGTAATATCCTATATATTTCCCGCGATAATGTGACGAAAAAATATGCGAGCGATTTGTTTGCCACGAGTGCTGGCCGAATGGAACGAAAAAAGGAACGACCAGCCGCTTGAAAAATAACGCCGTGTAAAGGATACCTCCTTCCTTTCGTCGTTAATTAACGCTTCTCACCAGAAGCTTGCTGATTGACTTTCTACCATCGCTTGTCACAGTAATTTAACAATACTTTAGTATTAGTATGAAATTGTTCCGATTTCTGGGAAAATAACATAGACTTTTTAAAGGTCTCTAGCGTGTGCAGCTAAATTTGTTTACCTTTAAGATTCTGATAGAAATTCCATTGATCGATATCGATCAACCAATCATAGAACGCTCTTGTCCTAGAATACACATGAGTTTTCAATGCTCAGTTCTCACATGGTTCAGTTACTTATTCACCTTCATGGGTTAAAGTTCGCTGTCTTCGTAACTCATTAATTATTCTTCTTTTAATTTCTATTTTGTCGCAACAAGTATGTGCTTTCTTTTTCGTTTTTTTTTTTTGGACGTGTATTTTGTGCAACTATTATTATATTTATTTGGTTTTTTCAGACGCAAAAATGTCTCTCTTGATAATAATCCACATTTTATTTGCGTTGTTGTTTATTGATCGAACCATCCGCCGAAATCATAAATTTATTATATATTCTGATAGAAAGATTGGGAAAAATTGGTGACTACAATGTGTCCGATTTTCCTCATACTAATATTTCGTACAAGCATTATGATGGTTTAAAATAGTCAAACAAATTTGAAGCCATCAATATCGTGGATATCAGTCGATGTATAAAGATGAAATTTTTGTGCAAAATCGAAATTTCAATTCGGCTGATTGGTTCAGTATGGTTACGTCTGACAACACACATGATGTAACCATATTTCAGCGCGAAAACTCGCGTAAGTTGTGCGAAGGAAATTAACAGGAGATCGAAAAACCATGAAAATTAGAAAAACTCACGTAAACTTGGAAGTGTCACTGGTTTGTACATCTAATTTTGAAGGATGGACTAACGATTGGTCACGAGTGGTCACTCGTGGTTACTGTTTTGCACTAACTTCTGGTTTTGCATATAAACAGAAAATATGACGTGGGTTCATTTAATTTGTGCGAACGAGAGATCTTGCCATTTCTGATCCAAATAATTAACTTTGTTATTCTTTACCGGGTTTTTTTTATCAAAATTTGATCAAACAAAGCTTTTGAAATTTGATTAAATTCAACCTTTGGAATTTGATTCAATTCAGCCTTTGAATTGTTGCGTGAAGCGTTGTATTGCAACAAAATGCAACTGAGGTAAACATTACGACAATTAAATTTATTTAATGAAATAAAGCTTGATATTTATGCGAATGAACAATTTATTATCGGGTAGGGGAGATTGTTAGACCCTTAACAAATAAAATAATTAGATTAAAAGGGAAATAAATTCTGCAATGTTCCCTTTCTTTGAGAAACGTAATTGCAGCTTTAAAAATGTCAAAATGTCAAAAAAGTTCCAAATAGGATTTGATGATCTCGCGGTGGTCGAAATCGATTCTTGTCGGTCGAACAACATCCGACGAATCTTCGGAATCAATTTCCCCGGGAGACAAAATCCGTATAAAAAAGTATTACTCACTTTTCTCATTTCATTTTCGCATAGGAAACCATTCGTCGCGTGATTGCACACAACTAGCACACCCACACGGAAACCGGTTCGCATATTTGAAAACACGTCGAGCGTTCTTCCGAACTTCCAACGGGTAAATTCATCATTTCATAACGTCGGATTGAAGCACGCGTGAAATTCACTCCTTAATCGTCGAGAAATTCCGTATGAATTGCAACGTGTGAAATCTTGTTCGAACCATGACACTAATAAATGATTAAGCGAGACCCCATCGTGCATTTTTCCGCAAGTATGTTCCCACTTAGACACGCTCGGGAAATTACGAAACGACCGGCGCAATTAACGAATTCTTCGTTAAACGGGGAACGCGTTCATGAACCCCTTAAGCGAGAAATTAGTCGAGGCGAGACCCCGCGCATATTCTCCTCGACTGCCGTACGGCTACTTTTATGTTTTAACTAAACTAAACGCGGACAATAAAGAGAGTCACGCCGAACTTGACAGCCCCTGAATATGGCAAATTTATAAAACTCGCTCGTGTGTCTACCTTCATTTTTTGAATTTTGTTTTAAACACGTCAAAGGGTCGTTTAAAATGAATACAGGAATGTGCGGCTACCTTCAATCGAACAAGTGAACGTTGTTACACACAGAAAAATTTAACGATGAAATGAATTTTTCGATTCGAAGAACCTCGAATCGTCCAAATATAGACAACTTCAAAAATTCTTCTCAATGAAACGAATGAAAATAGCACTGTAAAAAATTACTGTAATATTCTATAGCCTTCAATCGAATAATAAAAAAATACTTTTGCACAAGAAATTATATAGTTCCAATAAATTCAAGAACGATTTTACGTCTGGAAAAACGTCGTATGAAATGTTCAACTTCAAGAATATTTTTTTAACGGAACGAATGAAAAGATTTTTAAGAAAAAAAATATAGGAATATTGTTATTGCTTTAGTTAAGTAGGGAAATTATTTTTTGTAATATTCTATAGCCTTCAATCGAATAATAAAAAAATACTTTTGCACAAGAAATTATATAGGTAGTTCCAATAAATTCAAGAACGATTTTACGTCTGGAAAAACCTCGTATGGAATATTCAACTTCAAGAATATTTTTTAACGGAACGAATGAAAGGATTTTTAAGAAAAAAAATATAGAAATATTGTTATTGCTTTAGTTAAGTAGGGAAATTATTTTTTGCTAAAGATCGAGGGGTAGCACGGTAAAAGGAAGTTTTGTACCATCGCGTGTAGAATGAAAGGTTGAGCTGAGAAATTTTCCGATATCGTGGAATCGGGAAGAAGTTTCGACGGGAATGACGGTTGGCTCGCGTCAGTGATTTCATGCGATCCCCGCGTTGGTTTGCAAGTAGCCTCCGTCAGTGTCAATTAGCCGTCATTATCGTCGTTTCAACGTAACTCGCAGGAAAGAGAGAACTCGAGACACGCATCGACGAAGGAAGGAAGGGATAGAACGTGGAGGCAACTGTAACCGAGATTCTCTTCACCGTGAATGTTTCTGCTCGCCATCACTGGAAGGTTATCATTTAAAACTGTCGAGCAGTCGTCGTCGTCGTTGCAAACGAGAGGAAGCAATTTTTGCGATCGCATTCCTGCCAGTAGAAAAATCAAACATCTCCGGTCTCGAGAGGCGAGAACTTATAAAACTCCATTCTATTAAATCAACTGCGGGCATTTCTGCAAATACAGATTTTTATAGAGCCACTCGGAGGAACTGGCGTCAAATTGAAATTGATTCACTTTCCGTTTTCTGCTTTATCAATTTTTCTCCAAGCGAGACGAAAGCCTCGTTAAACTTTAATAAGTTTATCGAATAAGCCTCGAATAAATCTGCAGTCCGTCACAATGATAAATAATCGGAATCTTTGAGACTTTTGCGCTCGTATTAACTGTATCATTTCGACCATTTTATTTGCTAAACAGTATTCTGAAATATTCATAAATAATTTGCACACTCCTGTATTTTCTGCGTAATCCTTCGTTGCGTTTGCAACATTCCCTTAGAACACTTTGACAAGATGATAAATAGTAATAACGATTAAAACACTAAAATCGTTTCTGAGAATCCACTTACATAATCCGAAGGCTGTTTCAACACTTCTATGCTAATAAATGATCGATCAAAAAGCTGGCATTATCGCTTACAATAAGTAAATTGCAAATCATTACGCATTTGCAACGCACAAATCTATCTAACAATGGGAAAAATAATAGCATCTCCATTACCTTCTTCTATTACTTGATGCCATTACCATTTTCATTATCTTTTAAATCAATCAGTAACATGCATCTTTTGCTAATACTTACTTTTCAATACAATCGATAAAAACATCGTCGGTCTACTTGGAATTATGCAAAAGCTCTCTGAAACTTCGCTTCAGCCACTTCATAATCGAAGTCAGTGTCAACTTCTAATTTATTCGGTCGCTACAAATTTATGATAATCCAGAATGGTGTTGTGATACGCGACACAAGCACCCACAGCCGTGAAAAAGCTGTTATAAATTGGTTTGCGGACATAAAAAAAAAATTGATAAACCTTTGAAAGCTTCTTGCGCTCACGTTGCCGTGGAACTTTCTCACCGGAAAATGGCGAGGTAAATACGCTCCATTAATTTTAATTTTTGGATAATCTTCCGCGCATATACATTGAGATTTACTGGCGGCGAACACAGCGCCAAAGTGAATAATTATTAACCACGTTCACACGGTTTGACGAGCAGGGTTTCAAAAATGAATCAGCACTGTTTTTTCGATCCGTAAAAGCTGGATTCAGTTATTAAAATAACATCACATAGAGCCTATTTTAAATAACAATATCAATAATTCGAAAACTAAAAATTTATAATACGTGTTTTCCAAATTCAATTAAACATGATTCAATTTTTCGTAAACACTAAACCTACCCAGTACTAAAAAGTGACTACAAAAATTTACAAAAACAACAAGGCGGGGTTGTTCGAATTCGGCCTGTATGTATAATAAAATGAAATGCATCATTCCCCATGAAAAGATCTTTATGATTCCAATAACCGCCAAATAAAATATATAAAACCGGTCGTTTGACCGGTGGCGGTGGTTTAGTGCATATGTTGATTAAAAGTATGCAAAACCTGTTTGCACTGTAGGTTTACAAAAGACTTCAACGTCGTTTCATTTAATCTGCGAATCGTAAAAACCTGAATCCATTCTGGAATGGTATTCGGTAATCCTCGGAACAAACAATTTTACTTTAATTTCGATATCACACGTCCCTCGTGTTTCATATTTTGCTGCGGATATACGCGCAGGATATTTTATTGTTCGATAACTTGTTTATCCGGCTGCCATTAAAGCTACATCAAAATTACCGAATTTCATTTGCGAAACGTACCCGGCGATTTTTTTTATGACAGACCAACGAGTGACCATTGTTTTTAATAAAATGTTCTTTCGGCTTGCGCGGACGCTGGCCCAAGCCGTATCATTTAATAACAGGAAATATGGAAAAGCTTCAAATATTATGCTTTCCTCTATCGCGCCGTCCCCCACTTTCCGACGTTTTCGTGTCCACCTGAAAATGTAATCGCAATATTACGGGATAAACCACAGCTATATTCAAAACATTGAATTGTACGGCATCAGGCCACGTCGCTGACGTTGCAGCTGATAACGTGTTTGAATTAAAGTGCAACACATCGTTCGCAACTGACCGCCATGATTATAAACTTCGAATAGGTCGCAGATAAATCATTGATTTCCCGGTTCTGTACTCGAGTTGGCATCGACGCCGATATATCGAAAACTATACTCGCGACAGATAATGACCCAACACGTTATTTCGTTTATCCTTCGAATTTATATTCCGTTCGTGTATGCACGTCAATTGAATTCTTACTGGCGTCGTATGATGCACACTGTGCCTCGTAAATACGCAATTGCAAGGGGAAAATAAATACAATTGATAGGAGACTGCAATTATACTTTCGAACTAAGTAACTCATCCGAGTCACTCTGGATCTAAACCTTGGTTTACCCACCCCAGGCTCCCTAGAGAATTTATTTGCTGGGTTAATAGACTTCGATCTGGACACTACCAACTGAGGGCCTCCCTTTTTTAGGATTAAACTTGCTGATGACACAAGCTGTACATGTGGTTGTCTGATACAGAATCCTAATCATATATTATGGCAATGTCCGATCTATGATAATAATAGAAGTACTTTGATTCGCAAACTTTGCAACAAGGGTTACTTTCCATCCTATAAAATAGATTCCTTTTTGTGCGGACCCTCTCTTTGCCCGCTATTTTATATACATACATTGCTGAAGTCTCACTGTTTATTTCTCTAGTGTTAACACATTACCGACCGGTGATTATTACACAATTTTGAAAAATCTGGTACATGGCTAAAAACTTTTTAATGGAACTTTCAATAGTAACAGCAATTTTCATTGTGAACTAACAAGTCATCCTCAATCACGTCATCTAATTATTTCATTTAAGATTGCAATGTAAAAGAAAATGTCTATGCTTTCTTTTGATACAGCACAATTATTGAGAATCCTATTAATAGGCTTCCGGTAGGTAAAGTGTTAACATTGTACTCAAAAATGTTCATTATATTGTTCAGTTCTAGTCTATAAGTTATCCTTGTAATTTTAGCATGCACAGCCATGTGCATGCTGAAAATAATCTGATGTGGGATTTCATAGTTTAATAAAAAAAAAACTCATCCGAGTATGCAACTTGCTCTCTTGAATAAACTGCAGTAAAGCCTTGATCTAAGACGGGTCCCATGGAAATCACCGACACAGACTTCTCCGACACGGTTTTCGCCGACAACATTTCACCGACTCCAGATTGCACCGACAATAGCTTTGGCCGACAACGCTTTTAACCGACAACGAATTTGATCGACAACGATTTTGACCGACAACGCATTTTATCCACAACGACTTGAGACACAGTATGATAATATTGTATGATAATACATATGATAATACTGTATGATAATGCATACTGTGGTCGTCTTAAGATGTTGTGGATGAAATTCGTTGTCGGTGAAAATCGTTGTCGATCAAATTCGTTGTCGGTTAAAGGCGTTGTCGGCCAAAGCTATTGTCGGTGAAATCTGGAGTCGGTGAAACGTTGTCGGCGAAAACCGTGTCGGAGAAGTCTGTGTCGGTGATTTCCATGGGACCCATCTAAGACAAGGTTCAAAATTACTTACTTATTCTCGTGTCGGCCCTAGTTTTCGAGCGTACCATTGGCGTTCTTCGTGGCGCCCAGAAGAACTAGGACCGCCACAGGAATATCGGCCGTCACGTGCAAGTAATTCCGAGCTCTGATCTAAGAACTGCATGATCTAAAAAAAGCGAATAGGCGAATGTACCCCGCGAAGTGCCAAGAATCGCAAGCTATGTAAACTGAAACATACAATAAGTTTTCTGCGAGGGCACAAATAAAAAATAGTAGAACCACAGGTTGTAAAAAATAGCACGGACCCGAGGATTTTTCGTAAATGAAGGCTTTACTCTAGGCTGATTATGAAACTGCAACATGGTCACCACCAGTAAATTATATTCTGTATTAACTGGATTAACACCGCATTCTGGAACTACAAATTCGTGACTTTAAGTGTATGTTATCCTTCAGGATTTCATTCGACTGCAATGCGTGCCGCAAGCTGGATCCCAGCATCCGAAATCCTTCCGAGTTTATTCAACCAGACAGCAATTTTCTGTTTACATTCTCCCCGTCACGAGGAAAATGCGGTTATTGCACGAGTATAAGCCAATGCTTGAAATAACATTTCAATCATCCCGGCACAGGTGAAATACTTCTGCCGGGGATGCAGATATCGCGAATTTAACGCAATCAAAATCGAAATATTTCATTCCGGCGATCCGTATCTATCTCTAACACGTGAGAGACCGAAATATTTTTTTTTTTATTGGACGCATTAATCCTGGCTGACAAGAATCGCGTTTACCGCTGGTGGTTATTCAATATTGCAATATTGTGTGGCGGCACGCGGATTTCTCTCGACGCAGTCACAGAAGGAGGTTGACAGGAACGCTGCAAGTTGACATCCGAATTCCATCGACTCTTTGGAAGTTGAACCAGTTACTTTTCATTCGAAATCGAATCGATTTGACACTAGAATGAAATTTTAAGACTCGCTACTTTTAGCGAACATATTTTATATACAAGTATCTTCGGTAGACATTGAAGAATTTTTCCATGTAAGTTTCAAGGAAAAATAGTTAAACGATTCATGAGAAATTGCGAAGAGGTTGCAGAATACGCGCCGATCGCGAATAATCGATGTCACATAATTTTATGAAATTTCTCGTGGAAGCATTTTAGACAGTAACATTGTGGAGGCTCTAGCAAATACTGCCACGTAAGTTTCATGTTAAAAAAGCCCGAAGATTCGAGGGAAAGCGTGGTAGAGTGACAGGATACGACACCACGCCTGTTTCAGGCCGCAGCTCTGTCGTCTACGGTATTTCCATTTTATCAAGCTGCCAATATCTAACGTCGGATTTCCCGTCGTAATATTCTGCGGAGCTCTGATGCCGCCTTCCATCACGCGCTTCTCTCCTTTATTCAGTGTTCCAGCGTTCTCCACGGTTCTCTGTTTCCGTCGAGTGGAGCCACGGCTCTTCCACCGTGGCAAAACCGCCTGGTACACGGAAGAACGCACGAGTTCGAGGTAAATAAAATTATAGCGAGCTGAGTGGTGGTCAGTGAAGCACCGAACTTCCCGGTGAAAGAGATCGAAAACCTGTTTCCGGTGCCACGTTGTATGCCGATACGCACTTTCGAAAGTATCGCGATCCAGAACACAATTTTCCTAAAGCACGCTTCGCATACAACTGTCTCTTTTTACAATTAAGAATGAAATTACATCCGCAACAGTAATCAAGAGCATCTCTTCAACTATGAATGAGTATAACATCAAAATCCTGAGCCTATTGTAACTCTTTGAAATGACCCTTTTGCGAACCCCTATTTTATTCGAATTTTATTCGGACTTGTTGTTTGTCATCGTTTCGAAACTGGGATTCGTGAAATTTCACGTCCAGACTTACGTGGAAATGTTTGTTAGTCGATGCACGACGAACTCGCCGACGCCGTACGGCAGAAAAAGAGTGTAAGAACAAATTGTGTAATATTGCTCTATGTGCGGCACGATCACGTCAGATGGGCGGAGATGCGAGAGTTCGTAGCAAGAGGAATTCGTTGGAAGCAAAGTGGTAGACGATATAACAGGAAGTTCGAGTATCGCTCCTGGAACTCGGAACGTGACGCGATTGAGATAGTAAGCTCTCGCTGCGTAACATATATGTACACCGGGTTCGCAAACTCCGTGAAAATTCTTCTCGAATCACCCTGCGATTGATTCGGAACGTACAGCAATGACAGAATAGTATTCTACGAGCGATGCTGCTCTTAGAAAAAAAAAATCAATATAGGTACTCGGTTGCATTCTCGTTTTCCTCTTCTGGTTTGTGGGGAAATTGTCTTGGCGCAATTTGCAGAAACTGAAATTGAACGTTTGTTTCTTGTATCATATGAATTTCATTGTGAACCACAACCAGTATTCAATTTTTATCGAACTGTACATTTTACTTTTTTCATTGCATTCGTGTGTGTAAAGTAATCGCATGTAAGTCATTATTTTACTAGAGTAATGTAAATATAGTGTTGCACAGATAACATTTTTAATAATCTTCACTATTTATCGACAGGTAGAAAAGTTGAAGGTAATGCGACAAGTTTGATATACACGTGTCATCAAACTTCAATGTTTGAAACATAGTTTTACAGTCAAGTAAGTTAATATTTAAGCGCGGCTACACATTGTGATATATTGCAAAGCGAAGTGTTCTTGTCCTTACACATTAACCTTTCGGCTTTACCTTCCCTCCATCGATTTCGATCGAAGACTGCATTATACCCTTCAATCCTGACTAACAAAACTGTCATCACAATCGTATCATACATAGTTTGAAGCGTTTCACTTAATAAATGAATAGGGTTCAGAATGCTAAAAGTGGAGTGGTATTTGCGATTGTTATTTAAGAAACTACGATCATCTCGAACTATTCATGATAATTTACCTCATGTTCAAAGAATATGTGCAAATTTTATCGTCGGAAAAGATATGTAGTAGAAATCACCATACATACACATTTACGTAAAGTTATATAAAGATGTTTATCAGGAGAAAAAAACAATGAATCCAGTGTTTAGGTTAGGAAATGAAGTTGAGCTAGTGTCAAGTATCCAGTGTTCAAATTAGGAATTGAAGTTGAACTAGTAACTTGTACAACGAGGAAAGGCTCAAATTAATTAATAAACTCCGTACATTTAACTTCCAGCTTCCAATGGAATGTCTCAATGTTAATAGCCAAACCAAACGAATATGAAAACCTGTCATTACATGTTATCATTTTTTAAGAGCTGCGGCCTTAAAGTATAAGTGTTTGGTTTATACCTTTTGTCTTTATTATAATATTCATGTATCTTCAGGATCCTATTGTGTTTTGTAAATTTTTATTTTCTCTGTATTGTATGTATTGTATTCTGTATTTCAATTATGTTGAAATAAATCTCATATGAGATTTTCTATAATTAAAAAAAAAAGTTGAACTAGTGTTTCAAAGTAAAAATCGATTTACACATCTTTCGTCAATGAAATAACAAAAACAAGATACGTGTACTCACTCTTCTGCTGCCCAAACGAAGACCATAATACCTCCTCGTACAGACTAATCGCGTGGCGGTCTCTTAGTCCGAATTTCGACGGTTCCCTGCCCGTTTTCTCGAGATTTGTCATGAGATTTCATCACGAAAAGCATGATGAATATCTTTTTAGCACGTCAAACACGAGAACCGGCGAGTTCACAGTTTATTTCGAGAGCCTCGATTGAAAGTGTCGTGGCGATCAACGTACCGTTGCGATTTACACTGACATGGCTTGCACCGAGGAGCCCTAACGTACGCTGTATATCGATCTCCCTGACCAATGAAATATTTCTCAGCATTAACAACGGTTAACGGTGAACGTGATAGCTATAGTCTATATACATGTCTATTTTCGAATTTTCAAACTACGAAAAATACTTGTTGCGGATTTGACAGCTTCGATAATCTATAATTCCGAAAAAATCACTTGTTAACTACATTCTTTGGACTACATGACACATAGTTGCAAAATTGCCGCGATCTTCGATTTAAATAAATTTTTTACATTATCAACTGTAGGGTGGGATGGAATATTCATTGGTGATCTCTGTTTCTTATCAGTAGGCTGCAGATCTTTATGTAAAATAAATTTTTTTTCGAAAATGCAAAAAGTAGACCAAGCGTTTTCGTAAATAATCAGAAAAATAGGTGTCACATAAATAGTCACGTAAATAATCATAAAACTAGGTGTCACATAAATAGTCACGTAAATAATCAGAAAAATAGGTGTCACATAAATAGTCACGTAAATAATCATAAAACTAGGTGTCACATAAATAGTCAGAAAAATAGGTGTCACATAAATAGTCACGTAAATAATCAGAAAAATAAGTATACGTGTATATAAATATATAAATGTACCTTTTTTTTATATCTTAAAGAATACAGTTTTTTTTACCCTGTATATGAGCATATTTTTTCTCTCCCATAAGCACACCAATTTTCTCTGCTTGCGATCTGAAGCGAGCCCAGCTTAATTGGTAACACAGGAATAGAAAATAAATTGTTTTGAAATAGTGGTCTCCGGTGAGCTAACCGCTTCGACAGCATCGACTATCGAGTGAAAGACGAGTGGAGGAGGGTAAAGGTCGTTGGTATAATAAGCTGAGGTTTCTATCGCGGCGCCATTAACTCCATTACCGAGGGTGGCAGCGAAGGGATCGTCTAAAACTGTCGTAAAGTCCGCATTCCGGCGAATTGATCGCCGGTTATTCGGCGGCCGGGAACCGCGGCACCTTTCTTCGCTGCAAGGAGAGCACACACCCCGATCGATGTCCTAATTCAACAGGTGTGGGAACGCCGAAGATGCGGACCATTCTGCGTTCGACATGAATTTCTGGGAATCGCGGTGCTGGCACCGACGAGACCGATAAAATTCGCGTGCCCGAGAAATTCCGTCGATACCCGTGCGATGCGCGAGATAGCCGAAGGTGATGTCAGAATCGAAAGATGCTCGGATGTTCCCCGCGAACGAGAAGAAAGAGTCGAAGTACCCTGGCCCCGTCTGAATATCGAATAATTTTCTTCCACTGTCTGTTCAATTTTATGAAACACCAAGGAGCAGCGTTCTCTTTCGCATTTATGGACGCCTCTGACAATTTCATGACAGCTGGCTCTGTTCGAATCATCGAGTCGTATGCATAAAAATATCAGCTGTAGAGGTGAGTTGCATAACCAATGCGGTTTTTTAAATTCGAAATATTTTCTTGCTTTTTTATTGTATTGAAACGATCGCATTGCGTATTCCCTTGGTATTATTTAAACGCTCTTCGATGAGTTTTTAATCGCTAAATAAACTAAAATTATTTATGCAAAATAAAAACTTTCTGCCTGTAATGAAACGGCAATTTGTTTCATAAAAGTTTTACTAGATTGAAAATAGTATAATAGTAAGATTAAATGTGTCTGATGTGTATGTGTATGCATTATTGTCATAAATGCATAAAATCCGCAATCTACTAATGACCAGCAGAAAGGTAAATGCAACCCACGATAATGGAATGAAAAGAAAATTGCACACGCAAGTAGACAATTGATGAAACCGGTGTATTTTTTTTTTCGGAGAGAGGAACTTGCGATTGAAATTCGATGCGAAAAAAGGGAACGCGATAGCCCCGGATTTAGAACAATATTGTCTCCGTTTGATGAATGAAACGCTCCGTTTCGAGGACATGCGTTTCGACTGATAGATTCGATGTAATCACTCATTTTCCCGTATGCGCGGGCCTCCACGTTCGCTGAGCAATTTAAATGGCCATCGATGAATTCGGTCCATGCAGAAAGAGCATAACATTTTCATCTCTGCCAGATATCAATCGCGGATAATACAGCTCGAATATTTCATTTTATGAGGAATATTTTTTTCTATTTTTGTCAGAAAAGCTGAAGTTTCCAAACATTGGGTGGCTTTCAACAGTAAAACATCTGTAGCGCTGACGTTTTTTTGATAAAATGAAATTATAAAATACTCGTGTGTACCTTACAATATGCACAATACAATGTACCCAACATATATTCCACTAATTTATTGTTTTTCTGGACAAAATTGCTAAAGTGAACGTAGATGGATTCGACATTGACTTGTACATCAATAGTTGCTTAGTTTAGCACTGTACGTTACATCTATCAATAATGCCGTAATTATATGGCGTGGAAGAACAGTTGTAGTATTTCTCATCTGTTCTATGACGTTGCAACATACGTACATGGTTGGAAGTTCGCACATGTCATTTGAAGAATTCAGTTGTAAGTCGTTCTAAGTGCTCATAACTGTAATTAACAGCAAGCCAATTCTAATGACAAATTACTATACTACAATTAATGTTATCGACGCACTTCGATCAATTGGAGACAATAAGCAAATTTGCAAAATATCACATGATTGACTCTTAAGAATTTAAATTAGTACATTTTTCTAAGCAAGTGAGTTTATACATTTTATTTTGGTTTTTAATACCTTAGTGTTTTCTGCTTGTTCGGGAATGCGTTTACCTAACCATATATTAATTAATTGATAAATTCTTACAGACGCAATACAGAAAATTTACATTCTTGAAAATGGTCTAGACCGAAACGTTGAATTAAATTTCATGTGATTTTTTGCAAATTTGCTTATTGTCTCCAATTTATCGAACCAGTGCGCCAATAACATTAATTGTAGTTTTGAACAATTGTCGATCGAGATACAGAGAACAGAAATTACTATACATTAAATAACTATAAAATCATCAATCTATGTAAAACAAAACGAATATTTATTTGGTTGTAGCACCTTACAATTGATTCAATAGATTTGAGTTTCGCATTAGAAATCCACAGCCTAGAGATCACAAAATTGTGTGAATGTAATTCTGCACTGTGTTAACAAATATAAAAATTATATTTCGGGCAACAATAAAGCCACACATAACAGCAAAGCTACATATATAAGAATACAGTATTTAAAGCACAAAAATTGTAGCACACGTGGTTCCAAAAGAATGAAGCGGGCCAAGGAGAAGTAAATTTTGGTTCCAGGGAAAACGAGAGTGTTTCCATGTGAAACTCAAGGCGCGAAGTCGCCGAAGGGGTGGAAACCGAGCTGCGAGAAGTTTGGCTGAGTTATGCACCGTCCTGGAATGGCAGCTGGGGTTGGCAGAGACCCGATGAAACGCCTAGAGCACCACCGACCGCGATAATCCACTTTGTTAGCTCTAACGACGGGCGTGGTTTATACACTTCACTTTTATCGAATCGGCCAAACACCGGGAATGAGTCTCTCTTTAAAGTTCACCAACCACTTCGCGATTAT
The DNA here is from genome assembly GCA_916610235.2 of Lasioglossum morio. NCBI lineage: Eukaryota > Metazoa > Arthropoda > Insecta > Hymenoptera > Halictidae > Lasioglossum > Lasioglossum morio. The sequence goes on along the minus strand of OU744323.1, from coordinate 17,464,535 downwards.
CTCATTACTTTTCCAACTTCGACTTTCTTCCGACGATGTCAACGACCTGTAGTGTCCACAAACTACAGGATCGTTCACAATCATTCAAGCAATATAAGAGTAAAACTTTGCTTACAAAACTATTTGACTAGAGAAAAAATGATGTTCTACAAATCACTCTAGTACTCTAAAATGGCAGTCTGAAACTGTACAGGAAATAGACTGAACAATCACGAAGAAGTGGAAAAAGATTGTATGTTACAGAAACTCTCGTCGTGCCATAGTCTTTCAGTTTCAGTACCAGTTAGAAAAACGAACTATTATTTTCACACCTTTTGAAACATTCATATGTGCCAGTATTAAGAACAATGATTTTTGTACCCTGCAGTATTCATTATTCTGTTATTAGCATAAATTTATAGCATATAAATAACTTACCATGTACGCAACTCATCAAAAAGTGTAGACGAACTTCCCCAGAAATCTGAAATAAACTCGGGCACAATATTCCCACCGTTCATGATCGTAAAGTATAAAAAGTTCGTGTCAAAAGTGTTTTTTACACCGCCGTAAAAGGAGGGTGCGGTCTCGGTAAAGTATTATGGCTGTTCGGCAGTTCCTGTCTCCTTTTCTCACGCGCCTAGTTCATAAAGGAAGGAGGAAACTACCGAAACGGGATCGACGAAAGGATTTGTGAGGGAAGCGATCGCCGGAACCGTTTTCCTAAAAAAATATTTTAAAAATCAGGATTCCCTGCGGTCGACAAAAGGAAGAGGTAAATCCTTCTGCGGGGGATAAAGAGACTTTGTCTAGAAGCCGGCGAACTTTTGTTATCGTTTGGTGGGCGAAGTTCTATTTGAAAAGACTAGCAAACGAAGTGAACGCATAAACATCACAATGTAGTCTTTAATGCCCGTAAAGCGCCGGGATTTTATTTCAAAAATGCCTTTCATACGATCGTAAAATGGGGCGATACCCATAGAAGGGTGTTATCGCTGCACGCCCAGTGTGTTGCTCGTAAACGGCCGTCAAATGCTCCAGCCCGGCTACGGCAGCAGTATACGAACCATCCAGCTTCATAGATACGGCGTTTCCACGTTCTTTTCCGCTGCCTGTTTCCCAAGGCAGCATTCGCGATCGTTAGCACCCTAGATTTCCCGGCATTCCGACTCCTATTACTCCGACACCATGATATCCGAAGAGAAAACGGCAAGAAACACTTTGATCACTGCCTTGGATATTACTCGGACATTACATTTCGAAAATGAACACCTGGATAAGCAGAAAGGCCAGTCAATGACTAAGTTATAACTTCTCTGTATGGAAAGGTCGATTCATTGCTAAAAAAAAGTTTCACAATTGTAAGCTCAACACGTCTTTATTCGTTCTTTGCTGATTTGGAACTGTCAGCAACATTTATTTAAAACGAAACCAAAACATCACGCAAACTTGTTAACAAAACACGTATTATACAAATCGATAAAAATATATATATAACGTATAAATCAATAAAAGTATATAAAACGGTCAAACACGAATGTTCAACATTCTTACAGAATTTTAGAGAAAAGAAATTCTGAAATTCTTTTTCGTTCTTCAGATTCGGCATGATTACTTAAGCAAGATGTCGTACTGCGAACGTTTTAACACGTCGAAATGTTGGTCAACGAAATTTCGTGGACAATGTAAAGCGAGGTGGCTGAGGATGGGCTAGGTCGACACCAGCTCCAATTATTTTGTGAGCCGAAAATAGGAGATGGCTAGGTACGACGTTGTTTCCGGTGCGCACGCGGCGCTCATTTACTTTCGAGTCACCGGTGTTATAGCGGGAAGACTGTATAGTCGGTATATATCCGTCGGTACACTTGGTCTATGCCATGGACTGTATGGCATGACTAATTATACTTGAGCCCGCGGCAGATCTCGTTGGCCTGGCCCTCAAGAGGCGGGAAGCACCCCATTAAAGCTCGAGCTTCGGCCGCCCTCCACAAGGAAGACCGCCGACCCGCCAATACGAGCCAACCAGCTGAAAGGACGAGGACGTCGAGCAGAAGGAGAAGAGGCTCAAACCTCAGGGACGAACGTATAGAAGCCGCGAGATGCGAGCATACGTTATTCTTTTTCCCTGGAGCTAGCTGCTCGGCCATCTTGATGCACGAACTCCTACAGAAGTGCCTCGACACTTGGACCTTCATTATTAATAACAAAAGTTTAATGTTCTCGGCGTTACGGTTCGATCAATTACTACTGAGAAATCAAAGAACAATTTTCACGATTATCAAATAATCAACGACGTTTCGATTCTAGTTTGAATCCTTTTCAAGATATTTTTTTTTTTTTATTGAGCCACTGAAACCTATTGTAGGTTTATTTCGGCTTTAACAAAGATACGCTAGTTTTACAGTTTGAGTACATTTACAACCACTAGAGATGCAGATCACAATCATTTAAAAACTGAAAGATAAATTCACAGGCTTTGACATTTGGTTCTGCAAAGAAGTGGTCAGCTTTTAGTGGTAAGAGAAACAAAATTTTACGTAAATTATTTACAAGTTTAATTCTTTGGGAGTCATATAAACAGCACTGCCATAATACATGATCCAAGTCATCAGAGACTGAGTTACACTTACAACTGGGATCATCGATAATATTTACACGATGCAGAGAGGCAGCTAGGTTATAATGATTGGCCCTGATACGATTAACAGTGGATATAAAGCATCTTTTAAAGGAGACATCTTGAGTAAACCAGGGAGATTGACTAGGGTTGAAGAATCTTTTCAAAATGTATTTGCATTGCGTTTGTTTTTGATGTGATTTAATACTTTAATATGGACATCGTGATACACGTGTTGTACGTGTGTCGTGAATGCTTGTTGTCAAGACACTGTCAAGGGCCTTCATTATGTTTCACAGAAAATGTTATCAGTACAATAATGTTTTGATCGTCTTGTATCTTTGATTATCTACTTGATACGTTGACTGATGTACCAGCTCCTATTTTCGAGTACAGTAGTGCCTCAATACTTGGACCTTCATCATAATATCAACTATATGATATCGGCGCTACAGGTTCGATCACAAATACAAAAATTAGCAATTTTGCAGTATTATAATATCAACGTTTCGTTTCAGTTTTGAACCATTATCAAGAATTATTAAATTCGCGCCAAATATTGATTGTTAGGTTCTTGATCCTTGACATACGATTGGCTAGTTAGATTTACGATATTCTTCTGTTTTCCGTCTTGACTTTGCCACAACAGTTACAGTTTAGTACAGTTCTAACCGTCTTACTGACTAGTACCATTTCACTTGTTTTGATTTCTTTCTGTTTTTTCACAATTAGCCAGTACGTATAAATACCTAATTTTCACAACTATTAAATAGTCAGTTTAATGAATAACAAATTTTATTACTTTAATTTTCACAGACGCGGACTTTTCTTGATAATGGTTCAAAACTGAACCGCAACGTTGAAATTATAATACTGTACAATTGCTAATTTTTGTGTTTATGATCGAACCTGTAGCGTCGATATTATATAGTGCATATACAAAATTTACGATCGTTAAAAATGGAGAATATCTTCATCATAATGTTTGTTATAAAACCTTCGTTGTATTTGTACACAACTGCGGGATGATTGTTATGTTTCGATTGCAACGCGCGTCACGTTTCAAGAGACCTCCCCCAATTTTTTGTTCCTGAGGCGATCCATTATTTCTTCAGCCCTGTAGCGATCAAAAGAATTCTGCTTCGAAATGTGGCACCCAAGCTGATGCCAGATACAGCGGGAAATCACTGAGACACTCGATGTTTTAGGGTAATGGAGATTTCAGTTCCCTCGCGGCTCCTCGGGAACGAGTAATCTCGAGGATCGTTTCTGTGCGAGCTATGCATATACCGCGCCTCCTTAGCTTGCCAAAGTGGCACGTGTGGCAAGATGCGCCTGTGTCTGTGTCTATGGACGTTCTATAGCGCATCTGTCCTCCATTTCTCGTGTACAAGGTGTAACATAATTATTCGACATAAATCTGACGCGACATTATCGTTCAGGAGTCACTAAAATCATCCTACAAATAAAAATACTATCTCGAAGAAATCTGGACTTTCTATATTACAAATGTTATTAATGTTATCGATCGTAAGATTGTTAAAACAGATAAAGTATTAATGATTTCGGCGCAACGGTTCGATCAATTAAACACGATAAAGCCTTTTTACAAATTAATTTAAACTTTCAACGTTTCGATCCTTATGTGGATCATTTTCAAGAAAGAAGAAAAACTGCGTCTGAAATTATAACAGATAGAAACGGTTATAATACAATCCGATTTCTATATTACATCTAGATTAAACCATTTGTATTTGTAAATTAAACCACTAAGTACTTACATATGGATGTCCTCGATGCATGACGTATAGAGAATTAAATAAATGGAGATTGAGGAGAAGTAGCAACTATGGGTCCGGGCAATCGTGAATCAAGGTGCCATCGCTTACGCTTCGAATGCTTTAATTATTTATTTAAACAAATCCCAACATTCCAAACATTGATAGTTTTTGTGTAGGTGTAGGTGAGTGTACGTGTATCCGTGTATTTTCGTCTGTTTGATTGGATCGTGTATGTAAATGATGCAGTTTCGCGCGTGAATTCATCGAGAGTCTTACAGCTAATGAGACTCGTTCGACACGAACGTGGGTATCTCGCTTAAAATCATCGATCGCGATTCGAAAACGAAAAGAAAATGCGTTGATCGAATGAATCGACCTGCCAAACATCATCGGCGGATCGTCAACGAGGACTTTCGGACTCTTGTCATTCAATCTTGTCACAATCTCTCGCAAATTTCTTTCGCTCCTTTTTCTCTCTCTCTTTCTCGGAAAATTCAAGCCATGTCTTGTTTCTAAAAACGTCCTGGGACAATCAAGAGTCTCCTCTTCTTGCCGCTAAACACACACATGAATTCTCTTTGGATGGCGAGCGTTCCTCGACTAGAGTAAATTATAGTAGTTAGGTTACTTACGGCTGGCCCCTCGCGCGGGTTCTTTCCTTCTCCCTTTTCCGTTAGCACACAGCCCCACACACACACACACACGCACGCACACCGATACTCGCACAGACTTGCTTCCTGCTTAATTGTTCCTCTCCTCCTTCGTTATCTCAATTACAATGTTGCATGAATCATCAACGAAAGATCTCATTAGAAATGTCCCGGCTCGCTTCGTAATTATCAGTGATAGATCGAAGCTCGTATTTACCACCTGTCTTTCTCTTTAAATCAATCTTATGTTAATTTACATCTCGCGTTGTAATATCACGCCCTGAAGTATGCGAATAGTATCAACAGAATATTGTAACGTTCACAAAAATATTCGAAATTAGTAGCACATCAAAGATCATAGAATTTAACAGAGTTTTATATTGTCTTTACGTTGTTGAAGCTATTAATATAGGAAATACTATGTCCAACAGGAAATTTCAAGAAACTCCAAAGTATAAAATTTTCGCAATCTTAACACTGCCACAAATATACTCGATTGAGAGTTCCACAAGAGCATCGAATCTGCAATCAATCTGCAATCAAACACGAACACCACTTGCTCCATTCAATACGAAACGAAATGATATTTGTCTCTCATTATTATTCAACAATCTCTGCCAATCGTCACCATGCAGCAAATATTGTCTCTGAAACAGCGATAAAAACAATTCCCAAAGCAAACGTCTTGCAACGAAAAAGGGGCTAGCTTGAATATCGATAAAAACGCGACAGAGCATAAGTTCAGGGAGCACAGTCGTTGCCAGCACGTTTCAAAAGAAGAATAGCATCAGCCTGGACCCATACACTCGTCCCAAGCCGTCCACATAGAATACAATTTACAAGATGCATCGCCCGTCGCGCGCCGAGTTTTCGCAACCCTTTCGACACTCTCACTGGCCACACAGACAAAACAGACATTCTGTCTCTCGCAAAAATCTGGAATCTCGCACACAAGGTACACGCACGATTACACAGAATTCCAACGACTCGGCAATTTATTATCTAGCAGGTTCCGCTCGATAGAACGCCTGCGGCGGCATCTCACGATCAGGTCCAGTCTCCCCGCGACCATACTCTCGTCTAGCGGCACCGAGAAGTCGAGGTCGGACCTTCCAATTCCTCGAATAATTCCACTTAGTGCTCCGACAAATCCGGATAAAAGGAAGCCCGGGCAAAGCAAGCCTCTGGGGCTCCCTGGCGCGTTGTCTTTTGGGTTCCTGAGATTATATCAATCCCCTCGTTTCACGGCGTCGGGCGTCGCGACGACCTTTCGCCCGACGATTTCAACTTCTTGCACATCACGGGTATGTGCGCCCGGCCGACCAGTCGAACTCGTGTTCTCGATATCCCGGTTTCTATGGAACTTGCCCCCTTTCCTCTCCCCCGGCGAGAAACCCCCCATCAGAAAACTCCGGCAATCTTACCGGCGCACCGGAAAAAGGTAAAGGATCGACGTAACCTCCGTCCGAGATTTTTCCCCATCCCCTCCCCCCTACCCCTTCCCCGTTCTTCTTTAGCCCCCAGACAAGTTTCCCGACGGTTCCAATAGCCCGGATAAGGTCAACAACATCCCTCCCTCCCTCCCCCCAACCCCGATCACGTTAATTCCGTAGAAGGAAGAGGACCTTTAAAATCGTCGTCCCGTATCTACGATAGCGCACGGAATATTCAGATCGACGATCGGTAAACAGTGAAGATCTATTTAGATCGGAAACGCTCTTCCGATAGTCACCAGCCGGGATTCATCGGCTCGAGTTTCTAATAGAAACAATCCTTTTGTCGAAATGATTTGTGCGAGGGAGGCTTCCAAGATTCTGCGAATTTATTATTTTTTATTTCGCTTATAATTGTTTCTATTCATGGAAAATTGAATTCTACAGAAATATGTATATCTTATTTACTCTGCAGTCTAGTAATGAAGCTATTTTCGGTTTGGAACTATGCGACAACAATTTTATAGAAATCACGTGCATTGATTGTGATGACGAACTGATGAATGTTTAGGTCTGAAACGTTAGAATATAGAAAAATTCAAGTCAGGTATTAAAATTGTCGATATTGTCTTCTCGAAGCTATTCGCTTCGTTGGGAATACGTTTTATTGTGTAGAGCTTTGGAAACGACCCCCCCTGATTTGTTTAAAAGGATCCTGCTAGGATGCATTCTCTAATAGATTATTCTTATTATTTCGATAGAAATAGATGTGCGTGCATTGTCGGCAGTTTCAACGTTTAGAATGCTCCATGAGAAACGAATAATTTTGATGGAATTGTTTCTTGAATATTATGACGATCGCTAAACAATAAATCCTGGTAGTGACTATCGGCTAATACATAGTATATAGGTTTAACTATGATACATTAATGCACACGAAATTCCACTTGCAAGTCGAGATACTCGAACTTGTCGGTTCAAATACTCAAACGATTCACCTTGTATTTTAATTGAAACAAAAAAGTAACCTGTAGAAAATTTTGAAGAAATTGTATACGTTCGAAACGTTAGAAAATTAAGAGGATACGGTACTTACATGAATATGACCACACGTCTTTGTGTTCGAAAATGCGGGTTGTCAACTAGAAAATGCACAAAACAAAAATTAAAAAAAAATACCGGAAGATAGAAAAACTGGATGTAATTTCGCGTGCAGAAATCCACCAGCGAGACGCTCCCGATCGTCTAGTATCGAAATCATTAAGGCCATTGATTTGTGCTCTCAGTCGTCGACACGTTTGCTCCTGATCTGATCCAACAACGGTGTTTCTACGCATAGACTGTTCAGCTACTCGGCGATAAAACTCTAAGAAACCACAATTACGGACACTCGTCTTGTGAAGCCCAGTCCAGACCGACGAACACTGGTCTGCAGACAGCAGTAGACATACGAATAGTCAGTGTAAATACGCAAACCTCTGAATTCAACCGAAAACAGATAACATACCGTGTGTCTTCTACATTATAGACTCGTATCATTAAATTCAAACATGTTTGCTCTGTATGGAGCAAAGTAACAACAATTTCCTTGTGGCAAGATCAAAAATCCAGATCGTACAAACAACAACAGTGCAAGACTATGCGCACCTACATAACAAACACCCTTTACCTCACACGTTAAATACAAACAGCCAACCTAACAGTTCATCTCGGACTGTCTACAGACTGGAAATCTGAACCAGGCTTCAAACTACGATTCAAACCACGATTCCTCCTCCGCGAATCGTCCATCGAATTGTCCCTCCGCTGGATCAGAGGGCTTGCGAGCCCTCGTGAGTGTCAGCTATCCTCTGAACAACATTTCAAATCCGTGGCACGTTGCATACAACAGCGGCAACACCATAACGACACCCCTCACGATGCCAAAAAGAAAAGCCGAGCTGGCCCGATCGACCACTGCCAGCAGTAGCGACCCGTCTCGATCAGCCTGTGCCGAAAGAGTCACCATCAGACCGAGATCTCTTGAATTTGAACACGTTTCTTGGCACTGCCTGGTGTGCCGGGCTGCCTGAGTATCCCTGGACAGGAGAGTCCAACGTTTGGTGCTGGGACCTTGGGTGGCGGGGGTGGTTCCGGTAGGTTGTCGTCGTCGTTGTCGTCGTCGCTGCTGTCTGGATCGTCGTCGTCGTCGTCGTCCATCCTAGCAGTGGTAGCGTCGACGCACGGCGACGGTGTCCGAGTCCTCTGGACGCAGGGGCTCATGGTATAGAGCGGCGGCTCCAGGATCCTCTTGCCTCCACCTGGTGGTGGAGAGCACTGGAACTCTTGGAGCTGCAGCTCTAGCTCCTGCGCCAGCTTGGTCTTGTGCGAGGGCGGGCTGGAGGACGGGGAGTCCATCAGGTTCAGGGTGGACAGCCTTTGTTTGCCAGAAGACATCTCTATTCCTGAACAACCGGCCTCCAGCAGCTCCTCCTTCTTCTTGTCGCCGAAAGAGGACAGGCCAGCAGCGTTCGACGCGTTCCTGTCTCTCTGATGGTAGATCCCGGCGAATATCAGGATGTTCAGCAGCAGCAGGAACACCCCGACTGCGATCGTTACCGTCAGAGCCGTTGTGTAGCTCTGGTAGTGGCTGGAAGCCAGTTTGCGCAGCAAATTGTTGGGCCCCGGCCCAAGGTTCGAGTGCTGCAACGTTCTCGCAGTCGTCGCCATTGTTGTCGCCACCGTCGCGTTCGGCGTACACTCCGTCGTCGAAATCACGCTCGACACCGACGATGGCTCCGTCGGAGACGGCATCGGCAACGGCGGCGCCGGAAGCGGGAGCGCCAACGTCTGAGAACGCACCGGGCCCTCGTACAAACTAGAACTTTCCGACAGGTGATGGTGACGCATGCTGATCTCGTAGCCTGGTCGGTGCAGCTGCGGCAACAGATTCAGCCACAGGGACATCTTGTGGCCCCGATAGTGCGAACGCATCTCCGTGCTACGACCTGCCTCCAGGTACAGCTGGTTGATCGAGTCGTACGAGTCCCAGAACGGCGGGCTCGTAGGAAGACCGTCCGATCCCGTTGTCAGGGGACTCGCGCCGTTAGGGTCCCTGGAACAACCAGGACACGGACATGTCATCGCGGACTGAGTGCTCCTTTGAAAAAAACCTGGAACTGTTTGTCGAAATAAAATCTATCTAAATATATTAAAAATAGTAAAAAGGGCACGCAGTGGGTCAGTGGATAGAGCGCGTGACTGCGACCAAGCAGCAAGCAGTCGCGAGTTCGAATCCGGATGACGAAGAGGAAGATCATTATTGAATCCTTCCATTCATTATATATTTTTTTACTTTTCTTCGCCAGTCTTTGCTTTTTTGAATTTTTTGCCATTCTTTTTAACTCCTTTGGTCACTCAATGTCATTAAAATAAATAAAAATTCATTTTTGCATAAAGTTACATGGGTTTTACTTTATATTTTACCACTTTTAGTTGATTTTTCCGAGTGTCACACAACCCAACCACTTTTTTCAGGAAGCCAAAAAACATGTCCTCGGAAAATTGGGCATAAAATTTGACTTGTTCATCAAATCACGAAACTTTTTCGATATAAAAGTTGCGTATTTCCTTCGCCTTTCCAACGGTATAACAAACTCTTTGATATCTTCATCAAGCAAAAAGTTACAGGTCAAAAACGAAACCCGTCTCATAACCTAACCTCTTCCCCTACTATCGCAAATGCATAGAGTCCGTAGTCTAGTCACCACTTTCCACGCGTATACTCTAACTCGCCAAATCAATTAACTCTCTTGGTTTCAAATGGATATGATGAACGTAGAGTAGAAGAAAAAAAGCAGCAGTTCCCTCGTATTTCGATGGTGCCGCGGCATTATTTCACAACGTCGAGAGCGGCACTGTCATTTTTCGATTTGTATAGCGAACGAAGGACGAGAAACTTGGCCGGAAATTGCGTTTCAAAATTGAGTTGGTCGGACAGCCGGCTTTCTCTGAACCAGCAGGTGTCCCGGCGATATCGCGTGGACACGAATGCAATCGCATCGTGTGTTTTCTATCTCGCCCGTTGCTGCCTGGCCCAGTCAACCTTCGCCTTTCCGTGAAAAACGAACCCAGTCTGTGTGTCGTTGCTCGTAAGGATCAAGAAATATACGAGAAGAAGCGAGAACAAAGAGCGAAACATCGATTCCGCCGGAGTCGAAGCCAAGAAATCTGGGACGAGGCGAGATACGCGAAGATTGGAACCCCTCGGTCCTTAATTAGGAAAAATTCCAATCCTCCCTACACACCCGATAATTAAATTCAACATATTTAATTAGTTACTGCAGCCATAGAGCGTTCATTCTAATTAATATAGGTGCGTTGCTTTGTAATCCCGAGAAAATTGCGTTTAATTAGATTTTCCACGATTTCATTTAAGAAGTTCATTTGAAAATTCCGCGACACGCGCTACTTGTCTGACTAAGGACATGCGTACTCTACTTGCCCGACTAGACTGTGGAAACCGTATCGCAGCACTTTTGAGAACATGAAATATTCTAAATTATTATACTGTGTGATTTATATGCATTTCAGGAATAAGTAAATGGAATGTATTGTAAGACAAAAATTAAAACAGTCTAGAAATATTCATGCATTATTTTCGACTCATTAAAATTACTCAAACTAAAGAAAGAAATGGCTCTTGAAAATGTTAATTTTGTAAGAATGTTTATACCACCATGTAGATGACTAAATGTATTACTTATATATTTACTATTTACCTGTTATTGATTTATACTGTTATATATAATATTATTGATTTATACGTTGCGTTAGCATTTTGTTAACAAATCCATGATACCATGAGTTTTGGTTAAATAAACAGTTTCCTACGAGTGAGCAAAGGATATCGACGTGTCTAGCATTTTGTTAACAAATCCATGTTACCATGAGTTTTGGTTAAATAAACAGTTTCCTACGAGTGAGCAAAGGATATTGACGTGTCATACCTCCTTACAATTTTGTAAAATCAATCGAATAAAACACCTTTCACTACAGAAAATTAACATACAGCTTGACAAAATTCAAGATGAGTTTCTGTGATATAATTCGTTTAAAACATTTTCATATTTCATCCAAACTCCAGAATGTATTTTCGTCATCTTGATGCATCGTGTAATTTTTCAGGACGGGGCGCAGTTATTTGAATAATGCTAGGGTGTAAAGGATATTCGAGGAACGTGACTGATCGTCGTGTTACAGGTAAGTTCGAGGTTCACCAAGACAGCTCGGTGACTTCGTTACCCGAATCCCTGGTGGCAGTGTCTCAATTTTCCGCGATTCCTGTTCCGTCCGCGTTTCGCAGAAGAACACCTGCTACGCGAAGTCTCAGGAAGTTGCCGATTTGCCAAGTTTCCTGCGTCCAAACTTCCGGAAATCAAGTTGACCGGTCCGCCGACTACTTTCATTGTAGATTGTTCGGTAGACGAACTTCCCCGTAATTCGAAAAGTTCCCCGGCGAACGAATGTTTAAACTTCTTCGCGCGAGGGCGCGCGATACGGGAGCCAACGATGTTAATTAAGACGTTAACGGTCCGTCAGGAACGTGATTCTCCACTCACAAACTTTCCACGAATCGAATGCAAAAATCGCAAAAATATAATCAATCGTTCTCGTAATCTATAAATTGCTGACACGGCCGAAATTAAAAATAAAACCTGGAAGCAACAGGTTTTACCGCTTTGTTGCTTGTAAAAATGATGCACTCTTTGTGCAAACGATTTTTAGAATACCATGGGAAACTTTGCAAAAAAAAAGCGAAATTCGGACAATCGAGGACGCAGTGGCAGTTCTATTCGAAGTTCAATTGTCCGAGTTAATAACTAGACTATCCAAATGTATTTGCATGGAAATTGCGTTGCGCACTGGCCCGGCAGACTAATCAACTCAACTGTTAATCCAATTAGATTCGTTATTCGTGATTTGTGACCGTAAAAATCCGGCTCGATGACTGCGGACTAATATCGACGGAGACACAAATGTTTTATGTCGGCTACAAACGTGCTGTGTTTTCTTTGTCAACCGACGAAACCGATAATCAACCCTTGGTCCGAATTGGACCGAAACGAGGCTGTCAATCAATATGGTGGACAGATAAATAGCTTCCATAATTTTTGTTTAATTTTCCAAACACCGTGCTGATTTTGAAAGCAATTTTCCAACAATGAATTCAAACAGCAAACCAAAGATTACGAGACACGAACAGGTGAAGTAAAACGTACAACTTTTCCAGAGCAAGCAAAAACTGTGTTAAACAAGGATCAGGTGCAGATGATCATCTGATACGTTTCGCAAAGCAACACATAAAAATTGGAAAAATGTTCTATCATCCACACGGAGCAGAATACTCGATTTTCCTATGAGATTCTTGCCGGACCAATAGCTCTGCGACGAGTACTGGTTCTTACGGTCGAGCAGATCCAATTTCCAAGGATACCCGAAGTTCCACGGTCTTCGACGGAACAACAGAAACGTAATTCCGTCTCGAACGAAAAAGCGACGCAGTCGCTAGAAGAGAGAGAGGCAGAGAGATAGAAGTGGGACATACTCACCCGCGTTTCACGAAGTTCGCCAAGTAGTGGACCAACAGTTTGGACAGGTTCTCATCGGCCGAAGTGTAGTTGATCGAGGCGAACAAAACGGACACCACCTCTCCACGGAGAAGAGGTATCCCTAGGAGATAGGGGATCTCCTCGCCCTTCTGACTGAGTCGATTCCCGAGCTGAAAGTGCAGGAAGTAATCTCGACCCCCGGCTGCTGAATGCAGCAGCGCCAACCTGAGGAGAGGAGCCGCGACCTGTCCGTCCCCCAGCAAAGCCAACAGGCCCTCGCAGATCGCTGTTGGACTCAGCTCGCCCCTCTCCCAGTCCGTGTACTCGTTCCGCAGGGTAGAATAGATCTCGTGCAGGTGGTACCGATAAGTGTTGCGCACGTAGGTGCGGAGAATGCGATCCCTCCTGGTCTCGTTCAAGCCATTCTGTAATAACACCAACAGAAACCTTCGTCACTTATCTTCTTGCTGATACGATTCCTCAATTTGATCAATGTTCACGTTAAAAAACTTCGGGGAAAGTTGGTAAGTTTTTTTTTTTTTTATTATAGAAAATCTCATATCAGATTTATCACAACATAATTACGAAACAGAAATACACTACATATAATACAGAGTATGAAGATTACAAAACAGAATAGGTTTCTTGTAGAAATACAGATATTATAATATTAACATATGATTAAAAGGAACAGTATATGAACAGGGAGAGAAGAGTAAAAAAAAAGAAACTTATACTTTAAGGCCACAGCTTTAAAAAAATGATAACACGTAATGACAGGCCCTAATATTAGGTTTGGCTATCATTACTGAGACATCCATTGGAAGCTGGAAGTCTATTTTACTGAGTTTATTAATCAATGAGAGTCTCTCATCATTGTATAAATTACATTGCCACAAAACATGATTCAGCGACTCATCTCCATCCCCACAACTACACTCAGGATTATTAATGAAACCTAAATTCACATTCACTAAATGGTAGTGGTCAGATCTACACCTATTTATACTGACAATGGTTGAACGGGATAAATTTAACTGAGAAAACCAAGGAAGTCGATTTTCATTAAAATAATATCGAAAGTAGGTTTCGCCTAAAGTTGGTAAGTTCGTACCGCGAAAGGGAACGCGAAAAGGAAGTGGGAGAAAAAGCCAATAGTCCAGTCGGCAGGTCGAAAAAAGGCGTCTACCTGGAAAGTATTACGAACTTAATGAAATTTTGATACGTCATTTAGGGGTACTCTGGAGTGTCGAATCTCAGTTTTCGACCTCGAGGACCCTGTGCTAACTTGGGGAGGGGGGAAAAACCACGATTTTTATTACCTTCTTTTGGTTTTTCGCCTATTACTCAAAAACTGTGGGTCCTAAGAACTTTTGTTTTCCATTTTTGGTAAGAGCATTAAATTTCCTTCAAATTTCACTGGTCAATCTTTTTTTTGTTTTGATCAAATAGGTACCGAGAGGCAGGCGTTCAAAATTAGGAAATTAAGTGGCAACTGACGAATATAGGGAAAGACAGAGCAAATTACACTGTCCAACATCAAAAATGTTTCCATATAACTGTTGGGTGTATCTTATACAGTTTTTAGTGCTGATTCCGAATCTGGCCTTAATTTTTCTCCTACACGCACAGTTTTTGACAAATTTGAGTTTGAAAAAAACACGTTTTTCGACTTTGAACAGATATTATGATGTTATTATAAAAGATATTGTATTGTTCCTTACAGCAAAAGATTCTCTAGACTTTCCCGAATCGAGTGATGTTTATCGATTCCTCAACATTTGCGATTGTAGGGTCTGATTGAAATGATACTAAACGAGACAGAATTTGTGTCACGTTACTCGATTGATCTACGATATAGTGGAACCTCGATCATCTTTTGATGCTGACAATTTTTATTTTTGCACGAAGATATGAAACTACCAGCTATAATCACTATGTGGGTGTACGCCGAATGTGACTATCGATTGGAGATAGCTGTCTGACAGACGCTAATTAGTGGAAATTGGAGTCGATTGCGTTTCCAATCATAACTAGCCGACATATGTAAATGAACAATTCGGCCAGAATCACGGGACGTCCGATTATTATCAAATTGTCAAGGAGCCTCGGAAACACGGTTCACAAGATGTCTGACTACCGTGACCATCGTATCGCTGATAATGTCCGCTACCGGAATCGATAGCCGCGTTTTCCACCATAGAGTTTAGTAATTAGTAATTTACTGGGCTCGTGTCAATTATCACTGCGACGGATCCCCGGTACAGGCTGTGCCTGTGTCTCGTTAAATTTCCAGTCTTTATTGACCCTTTGCGCCCCAACTAGCATCGCTGGCACAACTAACAGGCCTCCACTCTAAAACCTGGTGGCACACAGTGCCGGAGCTTCGAAATAATTTCTAGTAATTTGAAAATGGAAACCGTGCCGCTGTCGCGCCAGAAGCGTGGAATTTTTAATTAAAACTCAAACTTCGACTTTAAACAAGATAAAATACGAGAACTCTGTTAATCAAAGAAACATTGCATTAAATTTGGCATATATTATTGAAGCACACGTAGCGAAGTTTAGCGTGTTTTCATTTAAAAATTAGTTTAAAGTGACGATGCAAAGAAAGCTAGTTTGATAACGATCCCTCTCTATCGGGTACAAACGTTTATCCCTAAATCAAGAAGACGTAGTTCATTCTGATTACATTCTGTTATTGTGATACTTATCTATTGTAAGCAGTTTTTCACTCAATACGACAAAAATACTAAATATTTTTAAATTTTACAGAATATCCTAACTTTGAGGCAGGATTTAGAACAATCCGATTAGGCTAATATTTTACACACTTACTTAGGACATGAAAAGTAATAAAATTAGAGGGCGTCTTAACATTTTATCGCTACTTTGTCTTTTAAGGGACACCCTAAGCTACGTATGTAAAAATCCAAAGCAATCGTGTCAGTAGTTTTCGAAAACGAGTTTAAGTTTTCACACGGCTTCGACAATTTTTATAATTTCATTACGATACTTTTGGAGTAATCGATGCCCGAGAACTTTAATATTTCCGTCAAAATCGTAGACTAATTCGCACACAATGCGGGTGGAGCGGGTAGCTCGCGTCCCGAACTTTTAATTGAAAATTGAAGGAACTCCGATGGAAGTAAATAAGTTATAGGGGAGGATATTCGAGGGTAGGAAGATGGTGCAGGGTGCCGTTAAACTAAATAAAACTCGGCCGACCTAGTTGCAAGTCAGTGGTGTGCGCTTACCTGTATATCGTCGTCGGTGAGGTTCACCCAGGCTTCCTCGGACGTGAGGCCGAGCAGCAAGTCTCTGTCGCCGAAACTGGCAAATTCTGTGCCGGGCCCTGGCATCAGAGGCATCAGGCCCGAGGATGAAGCAGTCGGCTGGAAATTCTATTTGAGAAAATAACAAGAATCTCCCTGACTCATCCACTAGCTTCCACATTAGGGTGGACCTTACTTATACTTGGTGAATATTTTTATGCGAGATTTTTTTCACGCCTCCCCTTAAAATTGTGCCATTTGGTAAGAAAATAATTCCTGCAAAAGATAAAGTTGATCGGATAAGGGGACGGCGTGCCTCATTGACGTTGAAGTTGACAAAAACATGAGAAATTTTATAGGAACAAAACGAAAAAAAATGTGTTTTTATAAGTTTTTAGTATTGCTGCAGGGCCCTCTAACCGTCTGCAAAATTCTTCAGGGGTTGTGATAGGATTTTTACACTGTTAACCCGAAACACGAGATTTGAGCGAAAACGGACTTGTTAGCGGGAAGGCGGCGGACAGCAATTAGACAGGCTAATTAATGTGAAATAATCTTAATTCGTAAAAAGTACACTTGTACTTGAATGCACGTAAGAAATTATGATATTTATGGAGGTATAAAATATTTAACTTGAATTTTCAGTATACGCTTCACATTTAGCGGGCAGTTACTTCTATTTCAAAACTTCACGCTCGATGAGGCACGACTTCCCGACGTCCGATAGCTTTAAAACTTTGAATATATATTATTTTTTCATGAAAAGGAACAATATTGGGGGCAGGCGTGTCTAAAATTTTATGGTCGAAAAATAAGGACCACCCTAATTCCACATCCTCGACTAAAACTTCATTCATCAAATCATTAAAATTATCGTTCTACTTGCTGAGACGTGTATTACCATACCCTCGAGGAAAATTCCGAAAAATTACATAATTTTCAGTTACATGAGCTGGCTCCCGTTAATGCACCGACTCCTGCTGACGTGCAATTAAGTCGACGTAAGAAGAACTTCCGACAACTATCGATTTCGAGCGAGCTACGATTGCGAAACTGCACGGTAATTGCAATTACAGAACCGGTATATTTTATGGCTTTTAATTAAAAGTTCGCCGACATGCGATTCTGTTCGACGATATGCCGGCTGATCGGCTCCTGCGGCAAAAAACTGGGAAAGAGATACAGCGTGTTCGTTCGGCAACGGGGGTGTGATTAACGGTAACTACGAAAAGGAGAGAAGACTTAATACCGGATCCGGGGGTTCGACATCTGTCAGCCAGTTGTCAGTTCAATTAACAAGCTCATCGCTTACCCGTCGACTCAGTGTTCGACGCAGTACGGATGTAACTTGCGAGATTTTCGCTAGGAATGCATCGAATATCGAATCGTTTTGTGCAGGCGTGAGACGAAAGCTTGGGCAACCGGATCTTTAATCCTCGGGCGTGATGCTGTAATTTTTAACTGTAGACACACAATCAACTGGAATTGCTTTGAATACTGAATTGTATTCACTCGATTCTGTAAGTCTTGACTGCAAGTGGCTTCTTCTCAATTACAGTTGTGTACATTTATTTAAATTGAAGACTGTGGATTTTTATGTAAAACTAGCTTTTCCTCACGGCTTCGCTCGCACAGGAAATTGTTTAATGCCCTCGAAAATTGATATTATTTCTCCATACAATCTTTCAACCCCCAATTCATCCCATTCAGATTGTATTAATGAGCATTAAGACCAAGTATCAAGCAAATCCGACCACAAATAAAATATTCCTCATACAAACGTTGCAACCCCTTTTTACCCCCTTAGTGGTTGAATTTTGTAAAATGCTGAAATAGGTGTTTGATTAATTATATCAAAAAGCAATAAGACCAAGTTTCAAGCAAATCGGATCGCGAACAAAATATTTCTCATACAAACGTTGCAACCCCTTTTCACCCCCTTAGGGGTTGAATTTCAAAATATCTTTTCTTATCCCTTGTATATATCATAAAGGAAAGCTCTGTGCAAAATTTCAGCCCTCTTGGTCCAAGGGTTTAGCCTGGGCGTTGATAGGTGAATAAATCATGACATCATTTTTATATATAGAAGATCATTTTTATATATATATATATATATATATATATATATATATATATATATATAGAGAGAGAAGAAGAAGAAGAAGAGATTAGAATTGTAGGCATTAATTTCAAGCACAAGTTCTATCTTGAAATTCTAGAAAGGAAGCATTGATGCCTGATAATGAGACGTCGTCCCCGAGGGGCTAAATTCAATTGATATTAAGTTGAATAGACTGTTGTCAACTTAGGGGACATTACTATGATTCAAGTAGACTGTAGAATCTCCAATACCTGATTAACTGGCTGAGGCATGACCGCTCCATCCATGAATGGAGCAAACCCGGAAGTGAATCTCGGCGGTTCCAATCGCACTCCGAGAAGCTCCTCCAGGTTTCTCAAACGAAGGCACGGCGCGATGTCATCAACCTCGACGTCACCAGGACACCCAGTCTGCTCGGCGACGCTACGTTTCACCGTCAACGGGTCTCGTTGGATCGCCCAGGGTGATAACGCCGAGCCACCTAATAAAACCACCCTCTTGACTAGCTCTGCAACATTCAACAGACACAATCAAGATTACTTTCACAACTAAAGCCATTTGAAAATTTAATTATATTGGGTAGATCGGGGAGACGCAAATCAATACAAGAATTCATACAAGCAAAATTGACTAGCTGTTTTCCTTATAATCAAATTTATTATAAACTAGCTGACCCGACAGGCGTTGTCCTGTCCAAGTTTCAATAAATTTGTTTGCAATCGTTTTGTGAATTTGTGAAAAGCTATTGGAAATGTATAAACTAAGCATAAATGAGAAAAAAACGTATTTCTGAGTGATCATTGTATCTATTAACAATTGTGACCATGGATATTCAATTTAAGGAGGATTGTATTTAGAAGATGATTTTTTCAGTTTGTCCGAATTTTTCGACTTTCCTTTGTAATTGTCTCGATTTTTTTTTCCTGGTAACTTTTCCAGGACCATAACGAACAAAACAAAAATCGAATAACGCATATCGATTGTTGGAATCGTGAGTTATTCTCTTGAATTCATACAAAAAGCACTTTCATTTTTCCCGAATTTTCATGTTTCCGGGTAACTTTTCCAATTTTTTTTTACTCTAAAAACCTGATTCAGACTACAACGAACATTAAAAAAGAAAAATTAGCCAAATCGGTCCAGCCGTTCTCACGTGATGTCGTGACCAACGAACAGCATTTCATTTTTATTATATACACTATAATAATTTTGTATATAGCCGTTTCTCTCTCTCTCTCTATCTTTAGCTGTAAGTCATGTTTAAGTTAATGTAAGCCTAGGATAAGTTAGGAGTGTAAGTTAATTTAAGTTAAGATAAGTAGAGTTAAGTACTTAGCGGTAAGATAAAATGGAAAGAAAGGCGAAGGAGGAGGTGTATTAACACTAGAACTACCTGACCAGTCAAAATGACTGATGCGAATTCTTTTCGATTAGAAATATTAAAAGTATAAATATGTTTTTTTGAGAAACTTTTTTAGTGAACTTCTCTATTGAAGTACATATTTAAATATCCCGTGTACGAAATTTAAATAAATGCCATATTGTCATTATTAAAAGGCAATGTATGCCAACTGCGTTTAGTGCTCGGTAGTTCTAGTGTTAAATTGTAACCCTTAGGGGAACAATAATGGTTATATATAAACTATAATAATTAGGACAGATCGCTTTTTAGACAAACGCCAACAATCTAGAATTTCCATCTCGTTTAGAGAACATAACAACCGGTTTTCAATAGAGATCACAATTGTCGCAAAACGAACTCTCAAACGCGGAACAACAGGGCGGTTTTCGCGTGTGTCGCGAGGATTTTCAGCTCGTCACCTTGCAACGAGAATACTCGTGGCGAAGAGGGCCAGCATTAGGGGCGAATCCGAGCAGAAGGGTGAGAGGTTAAAACGCATTGTGGAAAGGCATTAAGGACGACACGAGGTGGGTTCGTTAGTGGAATGGAGGCGCAATCTAAAAAACGCGGCACAAGAGCCATCCCCCTTCGGCTCGGTTCAAACCCTGTGTCCTCTGCATCCTCTGCATCCCCGGTCTGTTTCCCTTATTGTCTGTCGCGAGGTTAGAGAAGGCTACACTCTCGAGGAAGCTTGTTAAGGTCTCTAGTGGCTTTCGACGGCGGAGACGGTGGCGGCATCGTCGTCCTCGAGGAACATCCCCTCGACCGCACGTGTCCTGACACCTTCGACGTCGCCTAGCCACGCGCAACACTCGAAAATGGCTAACAAAATCACCGGAACCCTCGAGATCCACCTACTAACGTCACCAGATTGCAGATTTTTATGCAAAATAAAAATGATCAACATTCGGAAATTCTTCGAAGCTTTTCACTTAACTCCTTGCCGTATTTTAACGAGTCAGACTCGTGACGAAAGATCTTAATCAAACTCTAACAAATACGAATGTTACACGTTTCTTTTTAGACGAAATAAAATTTAACTCATTTATCATCAATAGTTAAGCATTAATTTTAATGCACTATATTAATATCGGCGCTACAGGTTCGATAAAAGATACAGACATTAGCAACTAATAAATAACGAATTCTATTACATTAATTTTCACAGACGCGGACTTTTCTTGATGATGCTTCAAAACCGAACCGAAACGTTGAAATTATAATACTGCAAAATTGCTAATTCCTGTATCTTTGATCGAACCTGTAGCGCCGATATCATATAGTGCATATACAAAATTTACGATCGTTCAAACTGGAGATTATTAAAATTAATATAGCCATACGAAACATATAAATTTTCTTTTCTCGTAAAGACGTTTCAACCATCGCAAGTGTAAAGAAAATGTTATGGCAAAGGGGTTAAATTCACTTTTCGCATAGACATGAAAAATATATATCACGAACAATAGTCTAGTCATAAACAAGTCCCGTGACCCTTCCGATTCGCGAATTAAACACTACGGATTTCCAGCGTCTGCGTCGACTACCGGTTTCCGATGTTTCTCTATGCTTTTTTTTCCTATTTTTTTTTTTTTCGGATAGTCGGGCCATCGTGGGATGGGGCGCGATGAATGACGGGAAGCGTGGACGAGGCGCGGACAGATATCCAGTTTACCTTTTGCCATGGGCGAGGCGGCTAAAAAATTGGCGAGCGCGGCGCCGGTTCCATGACCAAAGAGCGTCAGTCGATCGGGGTCGCCGCCGAATGCACCGAGATTCTCGTGCAGCCAATGCAGCCCTGCCACCAGATCCATCAGACCGTAATTTCCCTGCGCGCTCGTCTTTGGGCCGGTTTTAAGAAAGCCTGCAACCAATTTCGATGAATTAGTACGTGTCCGTTCGGTTAAATTTCCGGCGCGCTCGTTCCCGACGGGAATTAAACAGTTGTTTCCCTCCCTGAGAACAGGACATTTACAGCGACCGCTATAAAACCGATGGACGCGGCAATCTCTTTCGAGCAATAACTCAAAAAGCTTCCACCCCCTGTCGACCTTGGGGGAGTTGAATTAAAACCGGAGTGTTCGGGAGCACCTAAATCTTTTGAGATCTCCGCGAGCTCTGCCCATCGCAACGAGGGAAGGAACACGTCCGTAGAATTTATCTATTTATTCTATCGCGACACTCTGTATAAATGAATTTGTCGCTCCACAGAGAGCGTTCGAAAAACTGTTACACTAGGAGAACAGAAAATTGCTACTGTTCTGTGTAAGGCGATTAAAAAATTGCTACAGATCCAGCTGACGCAATAAAAATAGTGATACATCGCAATGGAAAACTTGCATTGTCCTCGTACATCGAGGAATTGCTACCGTAGAATACAGAACAAAAAAATATCGAAAAATTACTACTGCATTGCTAATGTGCAATATGCAATGGGAATGGTGCAATATATCTATATATATATATATATATATATGTTTCTCTCTCTCTCTCTCTCTCTCTCTCAATACGTAGCCATAGATTAAGTTTAGGTATAAGATAGTAGATAAGTTACATAGAATTAAGGTTTTTGTACGAGCGGCGAAAGGAAAGGAGGAGTTGTATACAGATCTGTTACCCCAAGGAGAACAAAATAAAGTTTATATAATACTACTGCATTGCTAAACGCGATTAAACACGGCTACAGCCTCCATACATAAAAAGATTGTTAATCTTCACAATGCAAATAAAAAATTGCCACTGTACTGTATAATGCATTAAAATGATTGATATTAACTTGTGTACCACAGCAAAGAAAATTATTGCCGTACCGTGTAATGCGATGGAAAAATTCACACCGCGTCGTCCAACGCGATAAAAAATTGCTTTTGCCTGGTGTAACGCAATCAAGAAATTGGTAGGAGCCCGTTTACTCAAAAGATTGCCTTTCCGTTGTAACACGACTAAAATTTATTGCTACTGTATCTTGTTGTAGCAAACAATTTGATGAAAAAATAAATTTATAACGTAATGTTATTACTTCGTACAACACCGTTAAAGAATTAGTTACCTACGCACACGCGAATCGTGATGTTTATTTAATATCGTTCTCGATGAATATTTTTTCTACCTCAAAAAGATATTGATTTCATCACCGGCGTAATTGGTGGCTAGCATTTATTATAGATTTAATTATGTTACGGAGAGGCGTCTCCGTAATTACTCAAAGCTGATCCCTCGTTTCATTAAATTTAAGCCGGCGTCGGCATGTCGAACCTCTCAGTCAAGGTTATTCACAGACAGCAATCAGAAACTTTGAAGCATGAGTTACGCGAGGATATTGCTCGACGTACTTTGCGGTGAAATTCCGAACTGATTGCTGATACGGAGAACTTTCCAATAAAAATGCAAATTCCCCCACCCGTTCTATTATACACCCTCTTCCCCCTTCTCTTCTCACCCTATCAACCCTTCATTTATTAAAATCGTCGAAATATCCCATTAATACCGTCAAATGCCTTGCTAATATTGATTTCCTGCCATCGGGTATTATACACGTACTTTGTTTAACAACGCGTCAGACATTCCTTTCACTGAATTATATATTGCTGCGTTATATAATAAATTGAGTGTGTTTTATATTAACCTACAGTTGATTTAAGCTTAACGTTTCATCGATCCTTTGCTTTATAAACTGCGGCTTGAAATGCGATACAAAGAAGATTAATCATTTATTACTCAATCCACTTGCGAATATATGTTCAACTAAAAATCGCCGTATAGAAATACATGTTATAGAAACGTGTATAGTTGATGTTAGTTAATATCTGAACTACCATTAGCACTTTTTTAAATGCAAATCAAACTGAGTTTTACCCAGCCAGCATCCCCTAGGGGAAACAGGGTGCAGCGTCATAGCAAATAGCAAAGAGAAAAAAAATGGCGAACACGGCGATGGATACGCGATTAAAGGGAATGTACCAGCCGTCGCGGATTGTGATTACGTCACGTACGAAAAAATTGCCATAGCTGCGTAAAATACAATTAAAAAATATCAAAAATTGCTAACTGTCTTATATAACGTGACAATAAAATTAATACTACATATTATTAACACTAGAACTACCGAGCACTAAACGCAGTTGGTATACATTGCCTTCTAATAATGACATATGGCATTTATTTAGATTTCGTACACGGGATATTTAAATGTGTACTTCAATACAGAAGTTCGCTAAAAAAAATTTCTCAAAAAAACATATTTATACTTTTAATATTTCTAATCGGAAAAAAGTTCGCATTAGTCATTTTGACTGGTCCGGCAGTTCTAGTGTTAATATCATTCTGTCACAGATCCACAGTCTATTTCCGAGGGATAAACCATTAGCAATGTTTCTGATGCAACAACTGATTTCTACCCAGCCAGCATCCCCTATTGGAAACACGGAGCAACGACACGGTAAAGAAAAAAACCGCGGACAGGGTGATAGATATCCGATTAAAGAGACGAATGTAGCAGCCGTCGCGGATCGCGATTGGATCGCGGAGAGATCGTTGTAGCTCGTTCAGTCGCAGCGCACGTGTCTGAACGACAGAGAGAAACGCCATCGATGAAAAACGCGCGGTATGCCGCACCGCGGCGTACCTAACCGTACGAAATTCAGCAGCGCCTGATGACGGAAATGTGGGAGGAAAACGGGTCAGAAAAGAACCAGGAAGAAATCGAATCGACCGACTGCGGCATATTGGATAACGCCGCGGGCGCATTGTTTCGCTTCGACGGCAAACGGAACGCGCGAGACAGCTTCCACCGGGACAAAGGGGAGCGACGAAACAAGCCCCGCCGGAGAACTGTGTGTTACAGTGCTCCACGCTGCTCTGTTTCACTCTGTCCCACTCTGTCCCACTCTGTCCCGTTCTGCTCCATCTCCGTTTCAAACACAGAAATGATATCTCGATCCTTCTCCAACTTCCAACACGGTTCCGTAGAATTTTTCTACAACGCTCTTTCATCGGCAAGTACTCTCTCTCTCTCTCTCTCTCTCTCTCTCTCTCTCTCTCTCTCTCTCTCTCTCTCTCTCTCTCTCTCTCCTTGGCCACCGCGATAACTGAGACAACAGAATAATATACAGGGTGTACGTGTTATCTACGAAGCTTTTCTCCTAGCTGAAAAAGGTGCGCCCGATTAAATGGGAAAGGGAACAATCCCGTGCTGTTACTCCTTCTGGGAAACGACAGCGAAATCGTGAAACCGAGTCGAAACGTTCTACAGGTTGTTCATCAACCTCTGTCTGCACGGGGAAGAGCCAGAAGGAAAAGATTGTTTTACGTGCACCCGGTCGATAAGGCAAATTTTATGTTGCCCTGGCCACTGTCACTCCTCTCCATTTTCCTTGTAACATGGTTCCGAAAATCATGGCTACACTGAGGATCTTCAAAAAGTCTCAAAGTCAATTGTAAGAAAGTAAAGTCAAATAGAAATGTATCTGCTGTTTTAATGATCTGGAGATACTGCATATAATGTAACGACATCATGCAATCCTTCTAGCTTTTCCTTGTTGTACTTCACCTATTTATTTTGCATAAAGATTCTAATAATAAACGTGAAATTTCAATTGCCATTGGACATAGGTTGCTTAATAGCTGAACCTAATATTATTGCTTGCGTATATATGATAGCCTTTTTAAATACATGTAACCTACGTGCCGAAACCATTGTTACGATAAACAGAATTAGATCTGGTCATTATAGTCTTAACTTTTCTCTAGCGAAAATCAATGTGATAGATAACCCTGGTTGCTCATGTGGACATGAGACCCAGGATATTGATCATGTCCTATGGCAATGTCCTACCCATGACACTCTCAGAACTAAATTTATCCATAACCTAAGATCACAGGGTTTTTTTCTTCCTATGTTGTGTAATGTTTTGCTTCACAGATCTACATACACTATATGTAAGATCATTTGTTCCTTCTTAAAAGATTGTGAGCTGTATATATAGCGTCACGTATAGTAAATGTAAGATTCTGGCAATGTAGCCTCTTTGATTTGCAGCGATCCAAGTTAACTCACCAACTGTGTAAAATTAAATTGCAGCTACCTTTATGCTTAAAAATGTTAGATGCCCAACCCAACATTAAAGCTTGTCTTCTTATATTTCATTTCCTAAAGAATTGTAAACTACGAATTTAATTTGATTTAATATTGTCTATGTATGTATGAATATGATTTTACTGTAATTTACATTTGTACAGCAGATATAGATCTCAGTTGAGATCTGAAATACTTAATAAAAAAAAACCTACGGGCCTAAGGATTTTCGATTTTTATATTGTAACTAATATTTTTGTTATACCATACAATATACCTTGTAATACTCTGTACTAAGCATTATGTTCTAATAAATCACATATGAGATTTCCTAATTAAAAAAAGAAAAGAAAATAAACGTGAAAGAATTCTTCCCAAAGCCAAAGATAGCTGTTTATTTCGACGGTGATGAGCGTGTCGTGTGGCGCAGAGAGTAAAATGGAAAAAAATAATTTTGGGAATGAGGTTGCGGGGGGAAAGTGGGTGGCAAAGAGAAGAGAGACTATTTTTCCGTTCGCTTAGGCGATACATTTTCGTGCGCGGCCCCTTAGGAAAAACGGGTGGCGCGCAATATTCAAAATTCCTTCGGCGATCGCCGGGGGCGAGTCGGCGAATAGATATACGCGGGAGAGATTGTGCACGTGCACGGCCTCGAGATCCTGATGCATGAGCGGACGAAACAGTGGCGTATTGTCCCGCGAAAACGGGTTGCCCTGAATGGAGAACACGGGGCGAACGTTGCCGCTCGATTTACCCTGAATTTATAGCACGCCTATCTTGCGCGGCTCCCGCGCATTAATGCCCGTTATCGTATCGCTGTGTGACGGGTCAATTACCTTCGACAACCAACAAAAAAGGTAACGAGAAGGACCCTTTTCAATCCGCCTTTCTATTCGTCGCTTTTCACTGACCCCATTAATTTCGTCCGGTTACCCCGGCCTCCCTGAAAATTCTATTCACCCCCGGAGACCGACGATCCACGACAGTGATCGTGATCGATCTTCCGGCTGAACCCGATCCTTGACGGTAATTGCGCTAACAAGCTTCCGGTGAAATTCTCATTTTCCGAATTTCTTCGTTTGTTTACAGTGTTCAGTTCGAGAACTATTCCATTAATGTCAGGACTATTAGCGACCAAGTTAATTTATATGAATTAAAATTGATTAAAACTACAATTAATGTTATTGGCGCACTGGTTCGATCAATTGGATTGTAGTTTGGAACAATTGTCGATCGAGATACAGAGCACTATTAAAATTGATTAACATTAGCACAGTGTAATAATAAATTGATGTTCGTTGGCATATTATGACAGGTTTAAATTTAGTAACATTTTGTAATAGTAGAGGTTTCGTTCTTTAAAGTGACTCGAGTTTTTTCTCTTAGAAAGTTATACTCGATTGAAGATCAACGATTTTCGTAGCGAATTTAATGATGCTTTATTTATAGATAGTTTTATTTATAGATCCCGGTATCTATTTTATAAAGGAATTACGATATTAGCCCTTTTTATTAAGTATCGCCGGCACTCTGCTCGCCTAATACAATTACAGAAGCACTACTAGGCACCCGCTTTTATCTCCTTCGGAGAAGTAAACTGGATCATTATGCTAATACACTTTATAGCACGCGTTCCCTATAAATAGCCAGCCGTCGAGTCATCAGATCGTCATAAATTAATAAAAAAGATGTACAGATTATAGACCGCGGATTTCATGCATTTAAAATAACAAACATGAATAGAGAAATTTAGAACAGTAGAAACATCAAAAATATTCTATAACAAAGGGTTAATAACATGATCAAACAATTATTTAAATAATACAGTATACAAGACGAAATTTGAATGAATTGGTATATTAGAGCAAAAATAAATTTTCGTATCTGGTTTTCGAGTAAACACTTGTTAATAATAGATTGTCTTTTAGTTAATCATTGATTGCATGAAACTTGCGAGGCTTTTTGTGTGTAATCGTCGTGATTCGAGGAGTACAGGACTGCGAACGCGTCGATTGGTGAGTACACGAACAATTTTAGCAGACCTGCCGGCTGTTGGTTCCTTTATCCCCGGTTCTGCCTCGACTTGAATCGCGCAACTGCGGAAAATGAGCTCGCTTCCGTTCGAGAACCATAATTTCCATGGCCCCTCCGTGCTCCCCGCGGCCCGGCATCGGCGGGTTTTGTTTTAAACGCGAAGTTGTCGGGATAAAAGAGTAATCAGCAGCCGGGGTTGAATAGGGCCGATATCGGTATCGGGTTGCCAGAGGACAGAAAACAAGGGGACCGGATCGTCACTTGTATCTGCTCCGTTGAAACATTCCTCGCGCGAAATTACGCTTTGGCTCGATATCATCTGCGACTTCTGGGCCGGTTTCTCTTGTTGCGATTGAACCTCGCCAATCCGACATCCGATTAATACGGGATTTGAATCATTTTTTTTTTTTTTTTTTTTTTTTTTTTTTTAATTTGGAAATCTCATATGAGATTTATTACAACATAATGCTTAGTACAGAGTATTAGTACAGAGTATATTGTATGGTATAACAAAAATATTAGTTACAATATAAAAATCAAAAATCCTTAGGCACGTAGGTTACATGTATTTAAAAAGGCTATCATATATGTATATATACAAGCACTAATATTGGGTTCAGCTATTAAGCAACCTATGTCCAATGGCAATTGGAAACCTGCTCTAGTAAGGTCCTGGATAAGTTTGATTCTCTGATCTTTATATAAATTGCACTGCCATAAAACATGGTTAAGCGTTTCCTGCTCCTGGTTACATTTACAATGAGGATTATCGATGATGCCAATGCGAGGAAGTGAAGCAGCCATATGGTAATGGTCATTTGAATCATTTAACTCCCATTTTTACAAATTAATTTGCCTCTTGGTGTCAGAAACAGGAATGATAACGCGATGGTAAAATATGAAAAATATTGCCATTATTTTTCCAGATTAATTCTCATTTTTCCAAATCAATTTTTCTCGTGGTGGCAGAGGGATGATAGCTATTATTTTTAAAAATCGAAGAGACAGACGCATTACCGAAATCATAACCCAATTTCGTAAATTCGGAACCGACGCGATCTGCGCCTTTTCTGAACTAGCTGACTCGCTTAACAGGTTCGAGGTGGTATCGCGAAATGCAACAATTCAATGGATATATGCAACAATAGCTGTACAATGGGAGGGCACACAATGGCAAAGCCCATTGAAGAATACTTCGGGAATGTTGGTGACGGTGGCTAATGATTGGCCATTTTAATAGATAGCAAAAAGTCTGCGTACGTTCTAGAAATCTGCAAAGTCTCTTATCGTTTGAGCTGCATTCTTTGCTTGTCAATCAGTTGCGGATTGTATTACATCATTTGTCAATGGAGTGCACGTCTTTGCAGGTTACATAGTTTCAATTGTGTATAGGAAAAACGAGTGTAGCAAGAAAAATTGGTACAAGAAGCAATTCTAGTTTTATATTTTGATTCAATACTTTATCTACTACAGTTTCCATTGAGTATAGGAAAAACGAGTATAGCAAGAAAAATTAGTACAAGAAGCAATTTTAGTTTTACAAGGTATATTTTGATTCAATACTTTATCTACTACAGTTTCAATTGAGTATAGTACAAACGAGTATAGCAATAAAAATTAGTACAAGAAGCAATTTTAGTTTTACGAGGTATATTTTGATTCAATACTTTATCTATTAGAGATACTGTATAATAGAGATACTATTCGTACTGTGTGCACATTTCTTTCGAACAGCTCGCGAGCACATTTTCATGTGCTCTTTCGACAGCACCCAGAGGTCCGAGGAGCAGAACGTAGAACGCGACAGATTCATTCGATTGAAAAATCAAACTCAAAAGTGGTGACCGTTCCGTGGAGCTTCTCGGGCACAACAAACGTGTTGCCGGAAAGGTAAACGCAAACGAGGCGGCAGAAAAGTCGCGAAAGGAAAACGCGAAGTTTGCGAAACGACCCTCCAAGTACAACAACCGAAGAAACGCTGTTGGTATCGAACGGCGCGAACTCTCAATGACTCTATCATATTCTACATCCAGAATTCTTGTAACTTATATATAGGTTCACAAGTAAAATTTCTATGTCTATTTTGACACATAATCAAGAGTTCCACTTGACATCTAATTTTCTAGCAGCCAGTTAAAATGGTTATTTGTTATGCCTGATTTTTAATCAGCTCTTGTCCATGTACTCGAATTATTAAAACATGGAGCTGCCTTTTCGCAGCAGCTACTTTAAGTGGGATTGAAGAGAAATTCACAGTTGATTTATCATTTATTCCGGCAAATCTTTTTCCTAGGTCCCCACGGGAAGAAAATCCTTTTATTCGCGATGCCAGCTGATGGTGAGACTTTCGCAAAAAGTCTGGCCACACCTCGAGACTTAGATGCATATCGCTAGCTCTGAAGGCCCGCGTTCTGAATGCTTTTCATTAAGATCCTGAAAAGGAAAAAGGGCGTAGCTGGTGAAGCGGCTCCTATCGGTGGGACAGACGGTAACAGGTTTCGCCGAGCCTCCCTTTGGCTCTTATTCAACGAGAAAATTGCTCGGTGAAATATTCACAGAGCGATTAACCGACGGTTAAGTCGTCCATGTTGATGATGCGAACGTCTGCGCGCTGGGGATTCTCGGCTCATCCTAGATATCTCAGATTGGGAAATTGCTCGGCTGATGTCCACGGCTGTCATACGCCGCTCCTCGAGCGTGTATTTTTAATGAAAATCTATTTCAAACGACCGCCGCGAAAATCTCTAGGCAATCTCATAACTCCCAGATATTTCGAAATGTCTCCGCTCGCCGATATCGAGAGAGCATTGCTGAAAATGCTCGGAATACCTCTGATATCTAAAATATTAATAAAGCTGCCATTGTTTGCGTGTCACAAGGTGGAAAAATAGTTAAAAAAAGAAAAGAAAATGCAGAGAGCCGTGTGGCTTGTGAAGTTTCGAGGATCGTTGACTTTGAATAATCGTAACTTTAAAACGAATGCATAAAATGTGAAAATTATCACAAAATATAGTTAAAATTATATCGTTGTTAGTATCATTTTAATAAGAAAAGTATTTACGCTAATTAGAACATGGAAATGTATTTTTTAGAAATAACTCGACGGTCTACTTTTGTTAAATAGAATTTATTAAAATGTTCCTTGGTCTATCTCCATTGGATAGATGTATTGAAAAGTTCCACGGTCTATTTTCTTCAAATGAAATTTATTAAGCAGTTCCACAACTCTTTCCTTCTTTGTAATTACTTCTTTCTTACGACATTCCGAGTAAAGAATTGTGCATGGGCGATTCCTTGAAGTCTGCAGAGCGACACCTTATTCTCATTTTAGTTTTGAAATCAAGTTTGAGGTTCGGGAAAAAGCAGTTGCCGTTTGTGTAGCGCAGACATATTTCTTTTTTTTTTTATTGCGCCGGCAAGAACGCAAAACTTCTTCTGCATGGATTAGCGATTTCTGCCCGCGCTGCGAACGCGCTGACCGACTTCAGGATTGAGATTATTGTTGCGGATTTAATATAAGTTGAGGAGGAAACCCAGTTTCTGGTTGCAGAAAATAAGACGAACGAGAATGTCAAAGTTTCCGGTAAAGAGAGCAGGATAATGGCAACCGTAACGAGCCTCAGAAATTCTGCTTTACCAGTGACTTTCTTGTTATTTTTATTCGTCTCTGGCCGTTGATTATTTCAGATTTTCCAATTTAATTGTTCACTCGTATCACATTAATATTTAAAAGAACATTATGCGATTTTTATCAGAACGCTTGCAAGAGTAACTAAAGAATTTAATACGATTTATACCTGAAATTTGAACATACATAAAACACCGAAGCTTCTGTGTGAACAACTGAAGAACTGCAAATATTGAGTTACATCATTATGAGAGCAGTAATGATTACGCAAACAAATGAATTCCCCACAACAGCGTTTTCACACTTTCAATGACTATGAAATAACAATCTAAATCTGAATGTTCAGTGGATCGTAGGAACTCGATGCTGTCGAAGAAAATAGTACCAATAGAGCTGACGAAAATAGTTTAAACATAAATAGGACAGAGTGCTCTGTTGGGTGTGCAAATATGTGGCTTGCGTTGTTAATTCGCATGGGCGTTGTGATTCTATTTGTGGATTAAATCTATAGCCGATAATAAACGTGCCATTCACGAGCCGAACTGGTCAACTCCACCTTTCATAAAAGACACGAATGGCTAGTTTCCACAGGTTTATTTAAAATTTGTTTCATCCATAACTTCACAGTATTGATACAGTATCGTTTATGCCTACCATTTGCCCTTAGAAATTATTAGATAATAATTTTAGTATAGTATCATAGTCAAGTAAACAGGATAAACTTTCAATTGTCAAATTGGTCAACTCCCCATGATTTCAGAAGCTGTAAAATGACTCGAACCATTGCATTTATACATTAATCATGATAGCTTCTCGCTTTTACTCTCATGGTGTTGACCAGTTTGGCCGTCGAGTGTTTCAAACAGCTTAATACTCTATCCGGAATGTTATACTATAAATAAATTAACTTACCCAATACGCCGAGGCGAAAATTGATAGAAACGACGATAAGGCGACCATAAGCAGCTAACGCGGTTCCGTCGAAAGCGTTTCCAGCGCCCCATGAATAGGAATCACCATGGATAAAGAGGAGGGCAGGTAACAAGTCTGGAGTACTACCTGAAACATGAAACACTAATAATCAGTCACCAAAGAAACGGAACAATTCAGCGAATAATCACTTATTTGCAAATCCCGAATATATCGCGAAAACGATTTAATGAATCGTTCATCTCTGTCAATCCCCTTGTTCCAGATATAATAATGCCAAACGCAAACACCATTAAAACGATGCTGAACGCATTCGCAGCCGTCGGTTTATTTATTCGATGCTTTTCGTTTGATCGGGCCGTGAAAGAAGTCTGTTTAATTTCGTCGGCGAGCAAATTGACTCTGTATCCGTTAAATTCATAAAAAGAAGCGAAAAGAACAGCTGGAAAATTGTATATTTTCCGAGCTCGATCCCCGGACTTAAGAATATTTGATCGCGTGACCGTTTAGTATCTGAGCCCTTAATGAGCGTTCACTTGAAGGTATACCAACAACTTTAATTTAGAGAGTACGGACCCGCAATTAACTTAAAAGCAAACCAAGCACTCAGGTGCAATTGCAAATAATGCGTTACTGTGGGCCCCGCGTTACCGCTCGCGGCTCGCAAGCAACCAAATATTATCCTCCTCTTCCAATTTATAAATGGATGGCGCAAGAAGGCTATTATTCAGCAATGTGTACGCCGTCGTATTGAGTATATCGTTGCATGTACACAGTGTATACAAATCGCGGGAAATGTGCCTCGATGCATCTTGCGCACTCGGTAAACGTCAGCTGAAATAAAATACCGCTAACCTTTCACATTTTGCCGGGCGGAGGATATTTTCAATTCCCAGAGCCATTCGCGTCACGAAATCCATTTCATATCATGTTTAAACCCTACGCAAAAATATTAGACTGTTCCCGGTCTATCATTCGAATTCGAATAGTTTCTGTACGCCACGTCGAAGTAGTACTTTCAAACGTCGAAACCCCCGGGCACTGTAATTTCGAAATATTTCAGTCCCGAGCCTTCCATCGAACTATATGGATTGCGCCATTTATAAACCTTGTCTCCGTCACTTCGGTCTTTCCTGCAAAGTTCATAATTCCAAGACGATTTTAAATCGAGACAAACACGATTAATTATTTATCGTAATTTTCAAAACTTTCTGCTGCAACGGTTTAATGGAATAATATTAATTATATAATGAAGCCTGAAAAATGTTATCTGTATGATTCGCACAGTTCTGTATTTCTCTAATTCATTTTCGTCACGATGGCATAAAATCCGGTATTAACGAATCTGCAAAAATCTGATTTGTGCACCCAAACAATTACATAAAACCATCTACAATCTTAAAAAATGTTTTAGGTCTTCCAGTTCGTGGGAAGATTCTCGAAGCACCTTTCAAGGCAGAGTTCCCATCCGGCGACCGCTCGGACCCCGTAAAAGTGAAGCTGGACAGCCATAAAGACGGTCTCGCGGAAAGTTTCGTTAGGATCGAGCCGGTTTGTCCGAGGACATGGCGTTAAATTTTTACGGCGCATTGCTCCGAGTTATTTTCCCAGCGGATGCATTGGCACGTTCGCGATTCATGAAATCACAATCGTCCGCGAACGAGCCACAATGACCGTCCGCTGCTGTAAGCAAGCCCCGACGAAACGAGACGTCCACCTGTTGCGAATTTTGACACGAAGTCGTGCTATCGTGCCAGACCAGATAGATAGGTGAGTAGGCCAGTTGCCCGCCGCTACCCGCACAGTTTCGACTCTCCATCGAGGACTCGCAGATCCTATCTGTCTTGAAATTTACGAGTGATGTCCCGTATTTTCCAGTGACCCCGACGTATCGGCATAAGTTGCCCTTATCGCGACGTTCGGACGCGACATATGATCGGCTCCAATCTTAATTGCACAACCGCAAGCCAAAAATCATTCGATCTAATCAATATCACGTTCCTGTGCATTAGGAACGCGACGGTCCTAGCTCACGTTTAACGCGTTTAGCGGAGCCACCCCCATCGCTGAACGTCCCTCCGTAAAATACTTCCATAAACGATAAAAGCAAATGCGAATACACAATGAGTTCTTTCTTAATTAATTTTAACACGTTGGAAATAGTAATTTTCTAATTATTTCAATTTTTCTCTTTTAAAGGCATAAAATCGGAAGTTGAGTTATGGTACTTAATAGTTTTTATGATTTTCACAGAGGGGTAGACAGTTTAATAAATAATGCGTCATTTTATTAATATTTTTATATCTTAATATATTGAATGGATGAGGAAGGTAGAGAGGTGGAGGGAGAATATGAATAAGAAAGTGGAAAGGAGTGTCAAGCAGCCGGAAGAGGAGGTCTAGAATTAGGAAGAGGAGGGTTTTTTAGCGGAAGAATGAGGGGACAGGGTTGTATATATTATAATATTATAGTGTGCAAGATTAGGGTTAAGGTAGATATAAGCTTTTGTAAATACAATTTTCTCTCTCTATATATATATATAGAAGTTTAGAATTAATTGTAAGTCTAAGGTTAAGTTAATACATAGTAATTAAGCTAAGTTATATTAAGGATAGGCTAACAGCGGCGTGAAAGGGAGCGAAACGGAAGAAAGGGGAGTTATGTATAAGAATTGTAACCATGAGGGGACTCAAAAATAAAATTATATATATCTTAACACATTACCGACCGATTATTATTACACAATTTTGAAAAATCATGGTACATGGTTAAACACTTTTTAGTGGAACCTTCAATAGCAACAGCAATCTTCATTGTGAGCTAACAAGTCACCCTTAATAATCTATCTATCTAAGTTATCTAAGAGTTTCATTTACGATTACAATGTGAATGAAAAATTCTACGCTTTCTTTTGGTACAGCACAGTTATTGAAAATCCTATTAATAGGCTTCCGGTGGGTAAAGTGTTAATATATTGTATATACAGAATGTTAGGTACAAGAAAGGATGGAATCACGAACGAACTTGATTTTAGAAGTGAAAGGAGAAAGTACGGAAAGGAGGTAATATTGTGGGGCGAAGAAACAATATAAATTGATGAAACTGCAGGTACTCGATCCGTGAAGCACAGGTTAAACATCGAATAACGTTGCAAATAGCTGTTGGTCCTCCTCTTCTTCTTCCTGTTGGTGATCGCAGTCTTGCATTTCGTCGATTTTCCACGAAGCCGTCTCACTCCCGCGGTGCTTGCAGGTTCTCTATCGTAAATCGAATAATCGACTGCAATGCACTACGGAATTGAGGAAGCAACGCGGCAGCATATGCTCGCACGTGGTTCCATGAACACTGTGAACAGCAATGGCAGGCACACAACGATTCAAGGTCCTCGAAACGCCCACGCCTTTCTTCGTTTTGTTCACTCGCTGGCTTTGAATGCCCGACATTATAAACAGAGAGAAGAGAGCAGCAATTTTCCACGGTTTTGGGATAAGCTCGACCTTTTATTCGCTGCTGCCTCTTATCCGCTCCCTTTGACGCCATTTAATGATAGTCCCGTGTGTGTTGTCGCCGCGAGATTACAGTAGAACTGAATGTTGCTCGCTATCCGAAACGGAAAAGAGGGCTCTAGGCAAATTTTCCTTGAGGTGCGCAAGCTTTCCAGAATATTTCTTGACACGGTATTCTAATGTGTATACATTGAAACTGTTTCCATGATCTCGATCGACAAATTGTTAATAACATATATTCATGTTTTCAGCGCACTGGTTCGATCAAATACTACTACTTAAGCAATTTTGCAAATGAACACAAAAATTTTCAACGTTTCGGTCACACGTTGATTCCATGCACTGTCAAATATTGATTGGCTATATTGATCGGCCAATGGGACGATCGATGCTTTCTGATTCTGTGTTCTTCAAACTCTAACGTCTGTTTCCTCATTCTGTACATCACAAGCATGGAATCAACATGTGTCATAGACTTTTAAAATGTTTAAAATAGTTTATTCACTTAGCAAGTGTGTGGTCTTTTGTACTTAAAACATTTGGAATTATTGGTTTTTGTGTTGAACATAATATATATTGATTTACTAATTTTTACAAACGCAATTACACGAAAAATCTTTTTTCTTGAAAATGGTCTAAATAGTTGACCGAAACGTTGAAAATTTTTGTGTTAATTTGCAAAATTGCTTAAGTAGTAGTATTTGATCGAACCAGTGCGCTGAAAACATGAATATATGTATACATTGAGCTACATTTGAGATTTTTGAGAATATGCTGATCTAAAAATTCATACTACATCGCTTTACAGAAACAAATCACGGCTGCCTAAAATAAACTGAGGCAACAAAATGCACAAGTTGGCGTTATGGGAACGAATGCGTTATAGTATTCTGCGCAGTAAAGCAAGCAGGATTAAAGAATTTCACCGTCGACTGGAATTTTACAATTCCTCCGTGATGAGTGCCAGGCCTGTTCTCAACTTCCGAAAACGATAAAGTTGAAGCACCGGCGCGCTCCTCCGTGTTTTATAAGTCGTGTTACGGTCGTGTAAAGTCGGCCAGGAGATATGGGATTATGGTCCCAGTTTGACAAGGATTCTCGAGGGATAAAACTACCGGGGAGACTATACTTAGAAGAGAATTGCGCTCGAAGTCGGTAATTTATTCCGCGGTTGCGGCACGCTCCTGCGATTTCTTTGACCTCCGGGATACGCTGATGCAAGTCCAAGCCGAACAATTTTAATCTTCGATACATCTCGGAAGAAACTCGATTCGTAACGGTCTACGAGGATTTAAGGCGATATTCTGGTTGCAAACTTTGAGGAGATCGATTTGTTTAAATTGCGCTCTCCCGAAGCACGTTTATTTTGGTTAGAATAATATATATTATGTACCCGAAATAATAACAAATATATACGCAAAAGAACGAAACAAAACGATTTTCCGATTTCTTTAAAAAAATTTTGAAGAGAGCCTGAAAATTAGACTGTGGACCATTTTCATTTTACACCTTGTGGAAGTACAAACTAACATTTTTTTTTCATGTTGTATTTATTCATTTATTTCTAAACCACCGTGTGCGCGGCAATGTAGAAACTCGTTATTTTCGCGAAGTTTTTATAGTTTCATAGTATTACAAAATTGATTCTTTGAAACTTTTGAAACGAGGATCTCCCCTTAACGAGAAGTGCTTTCGCGATCCCGGCTAATTACCTAGCTCCCCTTGAATATACGAAAACTCTGTACTTAATAATAGCCCAGTTACAGTAATAACGCTCGCAAAGCGTCGTCTGTGTTCCTGTCGCGAAGCAAAAATTAGCTCAAGAAAATTGCCGTGACTCGCGTATCTGCCTTGCAGCTTTTTCCACCGGAGATACGGAATTCAATTAAAAATTCTACACCATGCGGAAGCAGAAGAAAATCGTGTCGAAAGAAAAACCTGGTGAAGACGACTCACAGGTAAGAATTTCAGTTTCGACCACGATTATGTAAAACAAATGCGTTTACAACAAATATTTTTATACCACAGTCTTTACTTTGTGTCGAGTAATATCTAAGTAATTAAAATGGAAACCATTATATTTACAAGATTTTTATGAAGGGTGTGTATATCATCACATCTAAAAATTTTAATAATGGATTCTGGATTATTTACCATGATACTTTCGTGCCATAAGGGGCCATAGGGTTCGTGCTTGTTTGTCGCGAGCGAATCGGAAAGTTTTTGTAACGCTGTAACACCGTGACCGTCGCACCCCTAATTTTCAAATTTTCAGACATCTGCGCTCTCGCCTTTTCGCAATAAACGAATAAAGCACGCAGCTCAAATGCACCGCGGTTTCACTTTACCGGACTGCAACGGTGCTCTGCCGTCAGTTAATTCCTCGTAATAAAAAGGACGTTATTTGGAGCACGGGGCAGCGCGCACAAAGCGTTATCACTTTTAATTACTCGTTTCCAGCCAACTTTCTGCGATAATGTGCCCTTTGCCACGTACACGTGGACGTGCGCTATGCCCGTCCGCGTGGACATGCTTGAAACATTGCTACGGCCATGCTGCTTTGCATTAAAACAACCTAATTCCCGTTTTCAATAATGTAATTTAATACCGAGCCCTTTTTGCAGTCGGTATGCAGCCTGCTTCGCAAGACCATGGCCACTTCGTAGAAAGTAATTCGTTCAGTAAAGAATTTTATTTTGAAGAGTTAGTGTACTAATATGAACATAATTTCACTAAAGTTTGTACATTTGACAATTTTCTCACTGAAAAATATATAGATTTAAACACTAGAGGTTTAACAAATTATACAGGCTTTTGTAGGGTGCACAAGACTTTTCTTAAGATCGAATCTCCTTGTGAAAACATCTACTCTAAAAATTTATTCATTTCTACGTAACATTTATTCTTCACTAGCTGACCCGACAGACGTTGTCTTGTCCAAATTTCAATAAATTTGTTTGAGATCGTCCTAATTACGCATATGCATTGTTCAAATCGTGAGTTATCGTCTTGAATTTATACAAAAATCCCATAGAAAAAAAGCACTTCCGTTTTTCCCCGAATTTTCCATTTTTCCAAGCAACTTTTCCAATTTTTCTTTCCCTAAAAACCTTAAGACGTCAATAATGCAACTTCCTATTGAGATATTGATTAAAAGCTGCGACGTTCATTTTTTTGTTGTATTACAATATGATTCAGAAATCACTTTTAGTTTTTCCTGAATTTTCTATTTTTCTGGGCAACTTTTTCAATTTTTTTTATGCTAAAAACCTGATTCGGACTACAACGAATATTAAAAAAAAATTATCCAAATCGGTCCAGTCGTTCGCACGTGATGTCGTGACCAACGAACAGCATTTCATTTTTATTATATAGAATATTATGAATATTTCAAGAAATACAGAGAAATTTATAACCAAAAACATCGATGATTTAAATTATCTGAAAAAACTACTAAATAAGTAATAAATGAACAATTTTTAATTTGGTTGAAGAGTTAGAGGAAAATGTTACGATCGAGTCCACTGTGAACGCAGATACGCATGTGTCGTTAAATTGCAACATTTGGGAAGCCACGATTGACAAGAATATTCTAGAATATTCCCCGAAAGGATAATGCGATATTGTTTCTTGGTGTAGACGCAGTGGAGTATAAAAGAGGTTCCGTCTTTAGACTGTTTCCTAAACCGGTTCAAATTTGCAATAAATTTTCTAAACCGTTATTTTTAAAGATGAATTAGCGCAGATAAATGGTGTAGACGTTCTGCTCCCATTAAACAGCGAAAATTATTCCACCGTAAAATGACGAATGCTTCCTGAAAGCTGTTAATGCACTCCGAGCTACTCCCTACTGCGTTGCACTGAATGCGATCCGTCAGTGGCCTTACTCCTACCTTCAGAATCCAACATTATCTCTTGCCAACCGTCTCGAATACGAAGTCGGTTTATGGTAGACTGATCCCATGAATCATAACTGCGAATTAACCCTTTCAATTCCAGTCATTTGCGTTTAACGGCTGTGACACTCCGATGGGACTGGAGGAGGACCAAATAAAATGGAAATCTGACGACTGATCGGCGAAGTTATGCCAATGAATTTTTACAGTAACATAAAGCTTTAGTATCACGCTTCATAGTTACAATATTTTATTCGCCTAACTCTGATACTTTCGATTGTGAAGTGACAGTAAACTGGCTGTTACTTGAAAAACATGCGCGTACATATTGGATCGCTCGTATCAAACTCAATTTTGATTTCTCTTTCATTCAAACATTTGTGACTGTAGTTCAAACATCAATAAAAGCGCACGCGAATGTTTGGTTAAAAAGATATTGCAGTTTTAAAACGGGCAAATTTCCCAGGTAAGTCAATATTCATATATCCAGCATGTACAGTGCACGTTAGTTACAGTGTTAACACTAGAACTACCGAGCACTAAACGCAATTGGCAAACATTTCCTTATAATAACGACAATATAACATTTATTTCGATTTCGTGCAAGTTTTATTTAAATATGTACTCCGACAGAGGAGTTGACTAAAGAAATTTCACGGAAAAACACATTTATACTTTTAATATTTCGAATCGAAAACAGTTCGCACCAGTCATTCTGACTTGTCCGGTAGTTCTAGTGTTAAACAGAAGGTTCACCTTTAACGAAAGAAGCAAACAATGTCATAAATTCCGCGACAATCATGCGTTACGGTCCTAACCAAAAAAGCCGTGTTCATTCCCGTGGATTCCGAATTGAACGCAGCGCCGCGCCGGGTAGTGTTAATTTTGTTGTCGCGGAACAGATACCGGATATCTGGAAGCGCATCGCGAAGCGCAACGTAGAAATGGTAATCGGGACATAGCAAAAAGTTAATTCTCCAGTGACCGAAACTTCGGTGAACTAACTTCCCGGGGCTGAAACTGCGGTACGCTTACTGATGCCAAATAATGCCCCAAGGATTAGGCGAGCCATGCCAAACGATCTTCATAATAATCGTCACGATTGTTGTCTTGTTACGGCAGTCTTACTGCAGTTTTACGAACGGGTATCGTCTCGCGCGCGTGTTCCTACGAATCGCCGCTTGTTCCCATTGTTATCTCGAATCGCATAATTGGCCTCGCGTCCGTGCAAGATTTCCCAACGATAAGCCCGCGCTCTAGAATACAGCCGCTATAGCAGAAACTATAGCAGAAGAGGAGACACTGAGAAACTGGGGATGATACTCTACCGACGAAATTATTTAGCCGAGCTTCATGCATAAAAAACATACGTTTATTATTAATAATAAATGTTTAATGTTCTCGGCGCTACGGTTCGATCAATTATTACTTAGAAAATCAAAAAACAATTTTTTTATTATCTTATTAGGCTTCGGATAACAAGATTTATGGACGGCATTTATAACAAAAACGAATAGATCGAATGCAGGACAGTAAAGACAAATTTAAAAACTAACTTAATGAACGATGGGTCCAGTCTCAAACGTGTCCGAAATGGTACCACAAAATTAACTAGCAAAGATAAACGACCAATACATACCAATCCAGGTTCTAACTCTGTTGGGTCTGAATGCATTTGCAAAGATTTAAATATATCAATCAAAAAAAGTATTCCATCTATTGCTTCCGTATTCACTGCTGAATGCATTGCGTTAGTTGATGCACTTGACATTGCTCTTTTGGACACAAACCATAATTATGAAATACTTACTGACTCCCTTAGCACCCTTCTATGTCTACAAAACTCAAAGATAGATATAAAGACTAACTTCTACATTTACGAAATTAAGGAAAAATACTTTAAGTTCAAGAAAGCCACATCGAATAAAAGCAATATAGAATTTGTTTGGATTCCATCCCATTCAGGCATTGTTGGAAATGATGAGGTTGACGCCCTAGCTAAGTTGGCAACATTAGAGCAAGCTGATAGGCATATTGTCGTTCCCTTCACCGATTCACGAGAATCTTTTAAATACAAATTTAGAAAAAGCACTAATAATTTCACAATGCAGCAGGGTCAGTATAAGGGCAAGGAGTACTTCCAGTATTATGTCAGGGACGGGGTTGCACCATGGTTCTCGGACAGAGGTTTATCACGGAAATATATTGTAACATTCAATCGTTGTAGATCGGATCACTACCATCTTGCAGCATCCCTTTCACGACTAAATATTGTAAATGATTCCAAATGTAACTGCGGCTATCAGGTTTAAGATCTTAACCATATTATTTGGCAATGTACCTTACTGGAATCACAACGAGTTGGTCTTGTGAAGGGATTGAATAAGCTCAACTTGTTCCCTTGAATGTTAGATCGTTGCTCTGTAAACTTGAATTTCTTCAAACAATGTAATCTACAAATTTGAAATTATGTACATGTAAAATACGCTGTATTTATATTAACCCAAATGTAAAGCTTCATAACCCCCAAAAGGGGAGTTACATTACCACTTTACCTACCGGAAGCCTGTTAATAGGATTCTCAATAATTGTGCTATATCAAAAGAAAGCATAGAAATTTTCGTTTATATTGCAATCTTAAATGAAATTATTAGATGACGTTATTGAGGATGACTTGTTAGTTCACAATGAAAATTGCTGTTACTATTGAGGGTTCCATTAAAAAGTTTTTAACCATGTAACAGATTTTTCAAAATTATGCAATACTCACCGGTCGGTAATGGGTTAAGCTCAATAATAAAAAAAAATATACATACCAAGAAAAACGAAGCATGAAATTCAGGAATGATCTGTTATTGGGGGGGTAATTCGAAGAACCAATTTCTTTAATTTTTTTTCGAGGGATACGATGCAGCTACGACTTCGTAAATTCAAACTATCTAAACGCCGGGCAATAACACCTACCATCCAGAAATGGCGGCCGTAACGGTCGTAGTGCAATCCGCTCGTGCTACCACCGCTCCGCATTATTTATTAACGCTGCTGGTATTATTTGCGAGCAGTTTATCTGCGCCATTATTGCGCTCGCGTTTCCACTAACTTTTATCGGCAGCGTCGTACCCCACGGAAACGAAGTCAGCCAGAGCAATGGACAATGAAAAGTTCCGAGATAGCTGCGTCACGTATGATACATTACGCGCATAAGTGCACGCGGTGATAGACGG
Source organism: Lasioglossum morio (assembly GCA_916610235.2). Taxonomy (NCBI): domain Eukaryota; kingdom Metazoa; phylum Arthropoda; class Insecta; order Hymenoptera; family Halictidae; genus Lasioglossum; species Lasioglossum morio. The sequence goes on along the minus strand of OU744323.1, from coordinate 17,421,416 downwards.
TTATGGTTTCTGGGTATCATTCGAAAGTAGCCACTCGAGTTCGAGCGTCGCTGGAATTTATGAATTTATATCGCTGCTCGCGTGGCCTGGATGACAAGAAATGGGATTATAAAAGTATTCGAAGGAGAGAGAGAGAGAGAGAAAGCCTCTGCAATCGCAGTAACTTTTATCGATGCTTTTACGTAAAGTGAGCTCATGATCTCCAACATCTCCTATTTATGATCGTTTTGTTTCGCGCCGTTTTATCGACCTCGGGCATCGACATGCTAATAAGTTAGGGATCGATGTCTCACGCGACTGGATGCTTTATTAGCATGTGTTGTTATCGCGTAAGTCTAATCATTTTGAAATTTTTTCGAATTATGTCAGATATTTTACTAGTGTGCTCATTAGGGTGGTCCTTAGTTATACTTGATGAAAATTGTTTTGCGAGATTTTTTTCACACCTCCCCCTAAAATTGTGCCATTTGGTAAGAAAATAATTCCTGCGAAAGATAAAGTTGATCGGATAAGGGGAAACAACGAAAAAAAAATGTTTCTTTAGAAGTTTTTAGTATTGCTGCAGGGACCTCTAACCGTCTGCAGAATTCCTGAGGGATTGTGATAGGATTTTTACACTGTTAACCCGAAACACGAGATTTGAGAAAAAGCGGACTTGTTAGCGGGAAGGTGGCGGACACCAATTAGACAGGTTAATTAATGTAAAATAATCTTAATTCGTACAAAGTACACTTGTACTTGAATGCACGTAAGAAATTATGATATTTATGGAGGTATAAAATATTTAACTTGAATTTTCAGTATACTCTTCACATTTAGCGGGCAGTTACTTCTATTTCAAAACTTCACGCTCGATGAGGCACGACTTCCCGACGTCCGATAGCTTTAAAACTTTGGATGTATCATTTTTTCATGAAAAGGAACAATATTGGGGGAAGGCGTGGCCAAAATTACATGGTCGAAAAATAAGGACCACCCTAGTGCTAATAGGTACTACTTCCAGTATTCGAGCAGGCAAATCTTGTTGTTTAGAGGATTATAAGCAAAGTTTATAGTCCTATTAATGTGAAGACATTATAATACAATTGCAACGATACTCGCATCGTTTCCCCTTTAGTTAACGCGAAGGAATTTGGGAGTGGCGATCGAGTAGCATAGCGGGATAAAGAAGACACTAAGCCTAATCTAATTTTTCTTAGCAGGTAGAACGAGAGCGCAGCGTTGCATCAACACGGAAGCCATCCACCGTAAGGGAAAGGTAATAAATTGACGACGTTTTAGCGCTGACACGTTCTACTTACACTTCGAAATCCTCTTTACCTAATTCCGAGGAACACGGGCCGTGAACCCAATCCACGAGGATGATTTAATTAGGACGTTCAATTAGAACACATCAGCGGCTGCCCTGACGTTCCCCGTCTATCCCCGGGTTGCACAGCCGTTCTCGCTACCAACGAAATTGCTGAGCCACTCGAACAGACCTCCTTATTTCCGTCGCTTTTCCGTCTCGCGGAACACGAATAATCGTTTCGGTAACGATGAAAGATCTCGGCGAGCCGCAAACAGCCTCGGCCGAATATCGCGTGCATGATCGCGCCGGAAACCGAAACGCGGTGCATTACGCGTCACAGTGATTTTCATGAAATATTGAATATCTCGTCCGCCAAAGCGATTAACACATTGCCACAGGGACATGGGAAATTACGTAATCCGCGACATTAGCGGTAATGCGTTCGACCGTGTCGATTAATGCCCTTGCCGCTGAGCCTGCTTCTCTGCTCGTTACCGCGGTTTCTATGAATCGTTCCATAACAAATGGAAAAGTGAACGGCTCGAATCATGCCGCGGTCACGCTATCGGTTCCCTGTGATTGTCTCCGCGATCACAAAACAGTCAACTTTAGGGATGACACGGATTTGATAATGGATAATCCTGGTACTCGGCCGAATCATCCAGGTTTCGAAACAGTTTTGGTATTGATAGGTACTATGTTTGACGTGCATTAGAGTGCTTCTCCTAGTGACCGTCATCGTATTTAGAACATGACTTCGTGTACCTTCCGATGCGACAGTTGGTGGTGTTAATTTGTAATTGTTTAGGACGTGTTCCGGCATGTTTGAGATGCGTCTAGCTGCAGCTGCAAATGGTCGTCAAGCAATGTTACGTTCGAAATTGGGTCCGTCTTCGAACGAAACAGCTGGGATGTTAATTTAGAATTGTTTGGCTTGGGTACTACATACATACTAGGTTCGGCATGTTTCTGATTGCACCTGCGAGGGGTCGTCATCGAATTTAGAACCGAGTGGAATTTGTTTTAGAGAGAAACACACCTGGGACGTGAACACAGTATTCTACTATATCTCTGATGCGTTTAACGGTATTACGTACCGAGCAGTGGCGGCTCAAGTCAAGTGGAGGCCCCAAGCGGTAAAAATTTTAGGGCCCACGATCTCAAGTTAGAAATAGAAGTTGAAACAAAACTCTCCTAAACTTATTAAAAATAAAAGAAAAGTAATGAAAGTATTTCATACCGTTACACATTACATAAATTTCTTTGACATTCGGGGCCCTACGCCCTAGTAGCACAAAATATTGTATACACATTAATATAATATTAAAAAGAGATTGAATCTTTTTTAATATTCAAATATACATACAATATTTATTTTATAATAAGTAACAAATATTTCTTTTTAAATATGGTGGATATATCTATTTCATGTTAAGAGAAAAATATTTTTTTCTAAATATTAAATGAATCTTTATTTCATATTAGAAGTAGAATATTTTGTTCGTAATATACAAATAATATTTATTTCATATTATTTTATTTAATATTTAAATAATATTATTTATTTTATTTAATATTAGAAATAGAATATTTCTTCCTAATATACAGATAATGTTTATTCTTGTACATGTATACAATATTCAGATCTAATATTTTCTCTCGTATGAAAAAGTGTGGCTGAAAAAATATTTTTCCAATATTTGAAAAAAATATCTATCTAATATTTTTGTGCTACTAGGGTAGTATCCCGGGGCCCTAAGCGACCGCTTAGTCCGCTTATCGTTGGATCCGCCACTGGTACCGAGCACTAAAAGTTAATATTGAAGGAATATTTATTATAATTATGACATCACAATATGCAATACAATACCTCAATATGTCAATGTTTATTCAACTGAACTGTGTTGTTATTATTTTTATATGACGATTATATAATGGTATTATTCTTCACACCATTATTCCCACAATATGTAATTGTCATTGTACTTTGCCGTTAAATGAAGAAATTTATTCGGAACATGTTTACAACCTGATATAAGAAGAACTGGAGGTTCACAAATCATTTATCGGAATGTTAATATACATAATTGCGCGTTCTACCGCGTTCTACGAGTTTAATTGCACCCACAAGTGGTCCATTCCGAGTCGAAAAATGGTTACAACGTGCTGAAGCGTCTCGGCGAGCGCGTCTCCGAAAGTAATTAGAATCGGGCAACAGGCGTGGTCAACAATAGGCGAGAAACGTCGGCGTTAATTATCGTCATTAAATCGCGTTCCGAAAACCATTTACCACGGTGTCACGGCTGTCCCAGCCGGCAAAAAGAGAAGATCTCCACGAGCATTAAGTCAAATACGTTTCGCCGAGTGGAATCTCATTTAAATATCCCCGTCTCGGTCGCGAATGCCAGACGAAAGGAGGAAGGAAACCATCTCGGGCGGAAGCGCGGACCGGAATCTCTCTAGCTGACTGGTTTTTTCATGGCTATATCGGGGAAACCGGACACGGGACACGGGGGATGGGGAATGGGGTAAGCCTCTTACGCCCAGACGACCTGGAGGAGGACCACTGCTGAATAAAATACGGTTTCAAATAAAAAATAATATTTTCCGAGATCATTTACTAAACAGTCTTCGTATTGATCAATCTAAAATAACTACTGGCTTGTAATATAAATATGTTCAGTTATTTTTAATATCTTCTTTTCATTTCAATCGATCGATTATAAAATCGTTGACTACGATCTACCTTCTATAAAAGTCTGGCAGAGGATCGTTACTTAGGATTATTTCCTTCTTTACTCATTAGTATTGTCGAAAGATATTAAAAATAAAATCATCCATCAAAACAGGCGTAATAATATATTTTAACATGTTGCAACGTTGTTGAAACACATGAACAGTGTTTCCAGGATTCAAGGATGCACGATTTTTGAACGAATGAATGTTTCAAACGATAATCAAATTTATTTCTGCACCAACAGCATTGTATCCGCTTCGACAAACGAGACTTCCACCATCGAATCGCACGTGTGGGTCGTGCATAGTCTGCAGTGCGGCAGTTGCATCGCTGCAAGACGCTCCGGTGCATCGGTAATGCGAGTAGGTAAGATCGTATGCAACGAAAAGAGCTGGAGATTGCGACGAACGTGCTGATCCGACGTCGTTGCTTCGAATGCGGTTAGTTCCGTCCGTGAAAAACTTTAAATCTAACGATCTCGAAACAATGAAACCGTAAACATTTATAAACATTCTTCACCGTATCGGAACGTTTAATTACGTTTCCGAAATTGATCGTGGAAAGTATGTCCAAACTGCATATGCACTTTTTACCTCGACTGCACTGCCGTTATTTCAAACGTCTGCTGAAAACGTTTGCGATAATATGAAAAGTTTCAATCTGACCCCGTCATTGAAACTTTTAAATCACCTCCGTCCGCATAAAACGTAACGTTGAATTGGCTTGTGCGTTCGCTGAATAAATTCCCATGATCGACCCTACACGCCAAAGGTCCTTTCTTCGACGGACTCCGATAACATGTTATTTCGGGTTTCCTGCTGCCCGCGAAATATGCATTATTTTTCGCGATATCACGCTCGTTTTCCTTTTCACCTTTCCCGACGCTGCGCGACTGCCGCACGGCCAAATATTGGACCTCGGCCAATTTCATTTCGCACGAATAATGCGCTATTCCGATTTTCAAACAGTAATAAAATAGAGATTTATGAACTCTGGCCCCGTTTCGAACCCGGCAAATTGTAAATCACTGTGAGATTTTTTAAAATTCCCATCGGTGTGATGCACACGAATGTTACAGGCGTTCTGGAAGCATTAAAACGCATTATGCTTCCGGGGTTTTTGTGAAATCACGTTCCGCGGTTCCGAAATGATCGAGTAATATCCTCTTTGGGTAAATGACCTCCCAGATTGTACATATAATTTCACATTTTTCACGAATCCGACATCTTTTTCACATCGAATTGAACACGTGCAAAAGAAGTACGCGATGAAACACCAAACCCACCGCTGCGGACAAAATAACCGGTTTTATATTTTTCAACGTACAATTATTAAAATTATGAAGTTGCTTACATGGGAATTAGATTCGAGTGTAATAAAAATTGTCAATTTTTCTAAGTTAAAACAGTCTAATCACTTTTAGTGCTCGGTAAGTTTACTGTAAAGGACGTTTACGAAAGATATAATTTCGAATTTCTAATCGCTATGAATTTGCAACATGTTTAGACACGTGTACATGTCTTGTCAAGACAGAGAGGGTTAAGCCGAAGCCATTCGCCGGCCGCAATAGCGTGCATTTTCATCATTCGAACTGTGGAAATATGCAAAGTGTCCCATCATGCGAGCACAGTCTGGATGTCTAGATTTTCGTGCGGCCTCCTCGTTTCACTTGGCTCGCAATCAGAAAAACGTCGCGACGCGACGACGGGCCGATCGATGGCATTCTTTTGTGGGAGGCGTGCCTCTCCTTTCTTCCGTTTTCTTTCATTCACTCGATCCTCTTTTCACTCAAGCGTACCTACCACCACCGCACCGTCCCCATCGTCCCTCGAATACGAGGGAATCAGAACGCAAAAATGGGAGAGAGAACGACCGAGAGAGAAAGAGAGAAAGAGAGAGAGAGAGAGAGGGGAGGGGGAGAGAAGAAAGAAAAGAAACCGACGAGACGGCGAGACAGCGGGTGGAAATCAAGAGCTCGACAATCGGTGCTGGGAGACCTTGCCACCAAATATATTTCTGATAGTCCCCACAACCCCTTTCCCGATCCTCGCGAACGTTTTGTCTAGATCCAGAGCTGATCGAACCTCGTTCGTACTGGTTTACCCGACCAAATCGAGCTCTCAGACATCCTACTGGAAAAACGAACGCTCCGAATGCGAAAATTCCGATGGAAAACATCAAGTTTTTATGGACGTCCGTGAACCTCTTCAATTTAACAACTATGGATATTATCACTAGAACTACCGGACCAGTCAAAATGACTGATGCGAATTCTTTCCGATTAGAAATATTAAAAGTATAAATGTGTTTTTTTGAGAAATTTTTTTAATGAACTTCTATATTGAAGTACATATTTAAATATCGCCTATACGAAATCTAAATAAATGCCATATTGTCATTATTAAAAGGCAATGTATGCCAACTGCGTTTAGTGCTCGGTAGTTCTAGTGTTATAGTCAGACTAGACATTTTCATATGATCACTAGACTGCAGACCTTTATGCATTTAAGGCTTCTGAAATTTTTTAAACAATTTTACAATACAAGTTTTATTTATTTTAGAACCACAAAGACTACCACCGCTTTCTCATAATTCGTCTACGAAAATTAAAAGTTGCATTGACGTACGCAGTCTAATGATTACTGAACCAGTAATGTATATATGATAAAGTTTCCCTTTTCTTAACGAGTTCTCATCCATTTAACAAACACTTAGTGTTTTAGAATTTCTGAGTCAACTACTATTGAATGTTTAATAATTTCTTGTCCAATAACAACAAATGGTATATGGCACGTATGTTTGAGTTATAATTGGCAGTCTCTCTGTTCAAATTCGCCGCCAAGTATTGATTGTAGAACTTGTCGATCACTCGTTTGGATTGGCTGTTGGTCAATGTATGGTCGTTCCAGTGGTTGTACGTTTAGTTCTCGTTTGGCTCAGTTGCTGTCTGAGTCAACATGGAACTCAATTTTAAATTTACACGTTTCTAAACATTTTTACACATAGCAAGTACGGTGATAAAGTATATCAGTTACCTTTTGTTTGATTTTCTTGAAACAATTAATATAATATTAATATATGTAATTTTCAGTCGCAAAATTCTCTTGAAGATGATCCATACCAGGATCGAAACGTTGGAAATAATTTAAATGAATAGTTCTTTGTTTTTCATTATGATCGAACCTGTGCGCCGATAGCATACAGTTTTCTACTAATGATTACTGTTCGAAGAACTACGTCTACAACACATGAAAAATAGTAAAAAATAAACGATCGTGTCTCGTATGAGATCAGAATGTTTTCTAAATATCCGTCAAAAAGCAAATATTTTTATTAGGAGTAACAAAGGGTTGTCTACTAATTTGAACCTGAGAGATTGAAGCTGTCTTTAGCCATTGTTTTCTGAAGAGAGTAAAGTTTGCGAACAGATTTCCGGGGCAATGAACTGCAGGATAGTGCGGGAAAAAAATCACAATTTCTCTATCGGTTTGGGCGTAAGAATGAAAAACTGGAGAGAATGGAACCGCCAGCAGTGCAATTTCCATCAGCAGGCACCTTGCCGAAAGCACTTGATTGGCAGCGGAAGCGGTTTTGGCCGACTATGCAAAAAAATTTGGTGTCTCGAACAGGGCCGCTGATTGAAAAATTTGCTTACCACCGTGGTATCATTGATGCGCCCGCACCGACGAACAGGGAACCGATTAAACATATTTCCAGCGTATCGATTTCAATCGGCTGTGCAAAATAATCCCGCGAGGTTTTCCTCGACCAGTGAACTCGACCATGTTATTCGGATCGCGTGCATAATATTATAAAACTCGGTGGCCAGCGTGTGTAGTCGAACGTAAACATCGGACGATTCCATTGTAAATGCGGCATTAACAATTAATCTACTGTGCTCTAAAAATCACTATTCCACGTTACTTTCCAAAAATAACACAAACGTTTCTCAAAATATATATTTATCGTACGCCTACGTTCAATTTAATACTTAAATCTTTTAAAGTCAAAATTTTATCAACAGATCATGATTCAAGTACAGTGACTCCCACTAATATTCAGACACTCTTAAATAGAAAATAACTTTTTCATTATTGTACTATAAGATTTGAACATTTTTTAAGAAGCTAGAGCCATTAGTTTGCTACATGATATGAAAATAAATTTGGTCAAAGTTGCAATTGATCGGAATTGTAGAAAAAATACGAAAAGTTGCATTTTACAACTTTTTTATGTGGGCCTATATTGATAATTTAAAAACTACGTTTTGTAAATCTGTGTCAATTATATGCACTGCGAAAGATTCATCGAAATTGACACAGATCTACAAAACGTAGTTTTTAAATTTTCAATACAGGCCCACATAAAAAGGTTGTAAAATGTAACTTTTAACATTTTTTCTACAATTCCGATTCATTGCAATGTTTGACAAAAATTTTTGTCACATCCTGTAGTAAACTAATTGCTCTAGCTTCCCAAAAAGGTTCAAATCGTATAGTACAATATTAAAAAAGTTATCGTCTTTTTAAGAGTGTCCGAATATTAGTGGCAGTCACTGTATTTACAATTCCGACATTATCCGGTGAATCAATAATAGTAACTTTTCAATCTCGGGACTGGTTATCTCGTCGAACAGATTAGAAACTTCGAAGCTGTTTGGAAATAGGACAGATTGTTTTCCAAGCGGGATTCAATCTATCCCGTTAAATTATGTGTTTAAGAGTAGAAGAATCAACTCGCGAGCGAACACAAACAGAAGCTAGAATCAACGAACGTTTTGTCGAGAGCAATTCCCATCACCTCGTTTCGTCTCGTTTTCCATTTTCCTCTAATCTCCGTGTCAAATTGAACGTCGGTCCATCCAATTTCGCAAATCCACTGTGCGCTGGAACGAGCTTTTTTCCCCCAGACCGGTGTCCGAATCGCGAAACTAAATGTTGACATCTGTGAGTCTCCTAATGCCAGTGGTCGATTCGGTTTCGACGAGTCGTTTCAATTCGTCAGGTTGAACGACGCGCGACCAACGAAAGGAATCCTAATCCCAGCACGCCGGAGAGCGATCTCTTATTCATAAAATTCCGCCTCACGACTCGCGTGCGAAGAGGCACTTCGGCCACCGTGCTACATTGTGCAAACCGGAAAGCGTGTATCCGCTATTTACCGTGCAAGTTTATCGCTGATAAATGTTTCTGCGTTAACCTCTTGTTCGCACGGCATTAACACTCACCTCGAAGTGCAGGGAAAATGTTAAATCGCTCGGTGCTACCGAACCCTGTTGTTTCGAAATTACTTTGTTATCGAAGCTGCTATTCAATAGATAATTTACCGAAAAGATCAACAATTTCACACTCCACCTGTTCTATTCAATCCTAACTGTGTGTGTGTGTCTGATCCTAATTACTTATTTTCAATAGACCCTTTATCGAAACTGTTATTATTATCGATAGTTTCCCATCGAGATGAAAATTTCAATCTGTGGCCGTTCTATTCAATCCTAATTATTTATTTTCGATAGAACTTTGTCCAATAGAGGTACGGTAAACAGCACACCTATACATATACATGAAAATTCAACTTGAATGATAGTTTATGCATTGTCTCTTATAGGATAAATAGATTGAATACTGAACTTGACATTATTTTTCTTAACAGAACAGTACGTAATCTTTAATATTCTATTTATATGCAAACGTTGAAGGAAATATTATTCAAGCGAAAATTTTGCTAAAAACTTCGGAAGGAGGGTTGTGCGTGAAAAGAGGTCAGGGAACCATGATTTAATCAATCTTCAAGCGAGTGTCGCCAAAAATAATATTGCTGCTTTACTTGTATACACTTCGTTAGCATATTGATGAAATATTCAATAGCGAAAAGATGCGTACACCGTCTCGAAATTTGCAATTCAATAATATCTCGGTTCGCTTCGTGTCTCAAGGGTTTTCGCATTTCCCACGATCTCATTCGAAACGATTTATTAGAACTTTTTTAGCGGTTCGCCTACGATAGATCGAAACGCAAGGCAACGTGAATCGTGAATTAGATGAAAGCTGCAAACCTTGTTCGCAATGACGCGTTCAAACCTGATTATCTACCGCCTACATTCGCCATAAATAAACTCGTATATGCTAGCGAGCTTTACCGCGGCAGCTTATTCAAAATACATACGACGCTACTAAAGACCGATTTGCTTCAAACTTTCCACATTACCAGTATGTTTGCAAAGTTTCAAGCATTTTTCTTTTGCATTCAGTGTCTGTTAATTTCTATTTAGGCATTGCAACTTCTGGATAACCATTATTAATGCTTTTTCAAATTATAGTAAAAGCAACAATAACTGAACAATTCTTAGAGCAAGGTAAGCGTCTTATTGTCTTTGTAGACGTTAACACTGCTTTAAAAACCTTATTATACAATGAGAATCACTAATAAAGTAATCTTTGTTGCAAGCCGAGAACTGACGAGTAAATCTCCTTTGAGTTCATGACGTTGCGTTTCCATCTACTGGGTAGCAATATTAAGTGACGCAACAGTTACGTCAACAGGCGTGTATGTGTAACTACATAAGCAGTGAAATAACAGAGGCTGTTGTACAAAGTGTGAAAAAAATTTTATAAAGTGATTCTATAAACTAATCCTACAAGGGAATATATTAAAAAATAAATACATAGTTCGCAGAAAAAAATTTTGACACATATTTCTTTTTACCATCGTCAACTTGCAAATGATGAAAACAGCGCTCAAAATTCGATAGGAGCTGACTGACGATCACCGATCTTACAATTAATAATAAAAAAAAATATTACGGTCACTGACTCTAATGAGATTAGGCATAGCAGTCGAAGACCTAGTCAATATTGTCTATATCTAGGCGTCTTTACAAGTACCCACAAAGAAAATCAACCCTACACATAACACAACTAATTTTTCAAAGGAAACCAACCCCAGACATCATCCACACATTTGATCTTGGAGAGATCAAGACAAACAATTCCCGGGAAAGAACGAGTTAGAGAAACAGTTGCAAGTGGCTCACCATGAGGAGGTTTCGGCACGTAGAGGTTCAAATACAGGCAGTCTTCACTCTGGTTGGCCAGCATCGGGGCTAACCTCTCGAGGTAGGTGCGTCTGTTCCTCGGCAGAGTGGCGTCCGGCTCCGGTGGTTTCTGAGGGCAGGCTGGCGGCATGGTGTCCGCCAGTTTGGTGCCTCGCCATGGTGTTGGCGTGACCGGCGGCATGTACCGTAGAGCGCCGACGGGCGGCGTCGCGTATGGGACACCGTAATAAGTCTCAACGGACGTCGACGACCTGGCTTCGACGCCGCGCAGTGTGCCGTACCTGGTCCGGACCAATCTGGTGCTGTACTTCTGGCTTCCGGCGAGCGCCTCCGCCTTCCCGGTGCAGTAAAGTCCGCACAGAATCGCGAGGAACACGAGGACCTTGGCCAGACACTTTTTCGAGCTGTCCCGTTGCCTGGATTCCCTTCCGACGCACCCACCACGTTGCTGTCCTCTTTCGCGAAACCCGAACGACGCTTTCTCGTTCTCGAGGACGACGTCACCCGGCTTCGAACAAGCCCTTCGAGCACACCCCCACAAAAAGCACCGACGCTGGTCAGCATCGTGCACGACAGGTCCACTGGAGCTACGGTCCAGGTCAGACAGGCTTCCGCAGGTGAGATCAAGAGGCGAGAGGTCTTTCCTCTTCCTCTTCCTCGCAGGCGAGGAGGAGGACGTCCGCATCGCGTCACGCCGCCGCGGACTTGCCCCTCCGGGCCCCGCATCTGTGGGGCCCTCCTGCTAAGGGACGACCCTTTTCCCTCTCTCCTCTCTCTTCCCCTCTCTCTGGCTCTTCACGATCCCGATCCTCCAGCAGCAATTCACCCCGGCGAGTCAATTCTCTCACTTGGAGAATCTGGAAATCTTGCTCGAACCTCGAACGCTCTGTCTTGTCCTCTCTTCTCGCAGCTTTCGCACCCCAACGATCGGATGTCCTCGCCTGATCACCGTTCTCCTTTCCACGTTGTCCAACTTCACCCACCTGCTTCGGAACCCTCGGCAAGCCACCTCGATGCAAGTTCACAGGATTCCCCGTGGATTCGGACAAATTCCCCGGTAACACGCTGATGATCCGCAGGACTCTCAGTTCCATCCTCGGGCGCCTGCGTTCCTGAAGTCCTCGGACCCTGCAGTCTCAGCACTCGGTCTACCCGCGACGATACACGAGCGCCGATCCACTCGAGCCGCTGAGTTTGAGGGAAGCATCAGCGAGATCTCCCCGAACGTACACAGGTTTTGAAGATTCAGGTGTGCGTTGACGTGACGGCTAGGTGAATGAACCTCGTTGGTGTGGCAGGTCAAGGGGATTGGTTCCACGGTTTGTTCGGAGTATAGAGATATCGATCAATTCCTTGAAGCTGATGTGTCGCTTGAATCTTCGGGCGATTCTTTCACTCCGCTATTCTGTAAACACAGGGGAAATTATTGGTTAGTATTGCATTGTTCGAGTATCGAAATAATAGAGAAAGGAAATTGACAAAATAAGAAAGGTTTCAACAAATCGTATGTCCTACGAATCTATGGTGAGAGAACCATCTATCTTTTCTATATAATAAAAATCAAATGCTATTCGTTGGTCCCGACATCACGTGAGAACGGCTCGGCCGATTTAGCTAATTTTTCTTTTTAATGTTCGTTGTAGTCCGAATCAGGTTTTTAGCGTAAAAAAAATTGGAGAAGTTGCCCGGAAACATGAAAATTCGGGAAAAAATAAGACTGCCCACACCGCGACCGCCGCGAGAGGGCCACGTCGGCGTCACCTACCGCAGCCACCGCCAGGTGAACAATGCGACATAAATATAATTAAATATGTAATGAATATTATTAATGTAATTATGTAAATATACTTAAGTTAATGAATTATAAAGGTTAGGTCGAAGGAATTGATCACGATGAAGAAGAAATGCGAATAGCGGTCCGGTCATCATGATAGATCTTCGACAAAAATGAGGCGAGAGGAAGGGTCACCAATGTCATCAGGTGCCCCTGGACCTGGGAGTTTACGGCATCCCCGGTACATCTTCGAGGATGTACATGGGTTCTACCGGTTCTCCCAGGTCCTAAAACAAAAACAAAAAAAAAAGATAAACAATGCGACGTAGCGAGTTTCTCGCAAGTGTTGCATGGGCGGTATTAATATGCGTAGAGGACGCGGATATTGACCAATATTGACTCATATTGACCGTACATGGTGTCATAATCGAGAAAATTTGTTTTGAATTGACAGAATTTAATCTGCAGACCAACGCGAAGAGCGACATTAAATTGAACGGAATAGATTATCCCAAACACGTTCAGCACGTAATATGCCTTTAAAAAATACTATGTCACAGCAACGCGTGGTGGGGGAAAGCTAGTCCAGTAATAATTGTAAGACATTCCACGGATAAAATCCAGCGATCGTTTTACCGGCTGGCGTCTCCGTCTTGATGACAGAGGAAAAGAAAAATAGCGATGAAGGAACGAGATTGAATGAAAGCCCCATAATGCGGCGGAGATGACGTAAGGGGATCGACGAAGCGTGATTATTGGAGATGGATAATGCACACTATACCCTCAAAGTGAGTAACCTTCTTCCACGACCGTTTGCGCACGTATTATTTCACAGAAACGAGAAAAATGGGCACAGAGTAGGACTTCGTCTTTGACAGAATCGTATTCGAATTCTCAATTCTCTCGAATAGATTTACTAAGCGCTACAAAATAGTTAAAAGAGCTTCCACTGCAGTGTTGCAGAAAATGCATCAGAACAGTCAAATTTTCGTTTGTAAATTGCCACAACAGAAGAACTTACAACCTTTGCAATCCCTGGTTTGTAGAATGAAACAGTTTCGACGAACTCCCGTTACTTTTAAAGAAAGGAACCCGTTTAATTCGTCGCTTGTAACGAATTCGTCAGAACGCAATCCACGTAGCCGTGCGGTACGAGGTCAAGGCAATTAAACCGATGTTTCCGAATTATTTGTACGGACGGTTGTATTAATGGTTTTGTGAAAAACGTAGCTGCGCGCTCGAAATAATTCGACGGGGAGCCCATTAAGCGGAGTTATAATCGTTCGCGCCGGCGCACAAAGAAAACCAGCGGGGAAATCGGCCGGTGAACCGAAAGGCAGTTTCCACGGGAACGAGTCGCCACGGCGACGAAAGTAATGGAATAATAACATTAATCTGGCCCCGAAAGGCAGCGGGGTTGCTTTTGTTCCGTCGTTCCGCAGACATTTAGCGGGCTTTTTCGATCCCGCCGCGTCGGGAATTACGCCGAACAACTCAATTTGTAACATCCTCCGTTCTGAAGCCGCAAATGACGCGAAACCCAATACATGTAATACCGGGTCCACGCTGATGTGAGAATTTCCAATTTCCAAGTTGCCACTGTTCTACGTTTCAAGTGCGACCCTTTGGTTGATCCCTGTAACCGTATACGGTTCTCTCGCTTTCGCCAAAGGGAATCGGAACGGACGCAAATTACCAAACACGCGATTTAGCCGGGGTAATTATACTACGCATAATCGCGACTGTTGGGAAACAATCAGCGTTCCTGTACAGAACAGGGTTTAGGATCTACCTAAAGGTAGCTACTTAGACATGAGCCATTCTATGCGGAAATGAAGCAAGTCGAAACAGTTAACCGTTGGATAATGAGAACTTAATTAAAAGCTCTGTAAAAATCGTCCAATATATGATTATACAAGCGTGTTGCATATCCAAGAATCCCACTGTATTTCCAGACTTTAATCAGATTCCAAATATATTATACGCATACTATTTTTCAGACGCAAAAAATGTCTCTTTGAGAAGGTTTCCACACAGGGATCGAAACGTCGAGAAACACGTTTAAATAATTGCACACTTGTTGTTCTCTATAAATGATCGAACCTGGCGCCGAAATCATCAATTTCATAATACATTCAAATTTCGATCGAAAAGAAATTCACCTTTAATCAGATAGAATGATCTTAATTTAGGTGTAATCGTTGTTTATTTTCTGAATACCTTATATCTTCTAGAAGTTTCGCTCTGAATCTTGTTTTGTTTCTTGCTAATTCTATTTTTTGGAGATTTTAGATGTTACCTTTGAGGGGTTTACGTTCATTTAAAAATCCTGAAAATCCTTTGTAGTGTCAGCAGATTTGATTCTCTTTATAAACGTTGATTTTCGTTCAGCCTTCTATCGTGCAAATGTATTAAAATAACGACGAGTATATTAAAGAAGAATATAAAAATTTACACTCGGTGGAAACGTGCTTCACCACATTGCTGCTGACATGAAGATGCAGGGAAAGTTGTTGATGAAATGATTTTGCCGTAATCTCTGATCACGTAAAAATAAATCTGATCATTCGCAACAAACTGCATTGTATATTCGTATTTGGAAAAAGTGCCACTGGCATGCTTCTATAAAAACTGATAACTCGAGGAGAATAGGATGTGAAGCAGCACTGCCGTATCTCCGCGTTCATTGTAAGTAGAAAAGGCGAGCAATGGTCGGACACGGTATCAGCCGCACGCAAGACCGGTTTTCTCGTCGAAACTGAAACGTCTTCCTAATACAAAATCGAGAAGATAATACTCCATGGCAAAATTCATTGACTGTTGACGTCATCTTAACTGTGCTCCATTTACAAATTATTTTATACGTAATAATAAATTACTCAACAGTAATATTTCCTTGCTGAAATTATCATCAGACTCTAAAGCTTTATGCAAAATGAAAATTCCTCGTTTTAATTATTTTAATTAATCAGAAATAACACGATCATATTATTCTTTTAACGTATTTACTGTTTTATGTAGTCGTTTATCCTGCATCACCAGTCAAGGGTTTAACGTATAATATAAATAATACATCGGGAACGTCCTAAATAAAATGCGAAATGTTTGCGTGAAAATTCGCATCGCAATAACAACAAATCTTCCGCAGTTTCCCGTTTGCTTAAAAACAATACTTGATTTATTTTCACCGTCGAAACAACGTTAGTTGAATAAGCGTGCTCCCGTTAACGTCACGTATGATTACTCGAATAAAAATTTATACTCGACACAGTAACTCCAGGGCGAATAAAATTTAAGGGCTATTTGAATTACGTGGCCGTCAGAAATTTATGTGAATCGCATCCGCGGCCGTAAATGACACCGATTCGAGACCGTTACGTCTTCCGTGAGGAGAACAGCAGCCACGACTGTGCCGTGAAACTTTCCCTCGAATATAAAAAATTCTCCTGTCCGACTGTGAACGAGACTTTCCACTTCCCATCCCTGAGAGACTATCTTCGCAGAAACGCCCTGTACTTACTAACTTTTTCTACTAACACAGATTTCGATATCGTGTTGCTCGAACTCGTCACTTAATTATTGGGGCGGCTAAAAAGCTTCACCTGTTTCACTCTGCTCAACTTTGATCGAAATTTCGGATTCACAGCTGAAGGATTTCGAGTAAATTCTTTACAAGCACAGCAATTCTCTACATTTACCAACTTCCAACTGTACTGACACAGATTTCTAGACTGCTATTCGAACTTGTCAGTGGGTCCATTTAATTATTAGGCCGGCTGGTAAAACTTGCTGTTTCACTTTGTTTGACTTTGTTTGGAATTTCAGACTCGCATCTAAAGATTTTTTAGCGAATCCTTTACGAACATAGCAATTTCATTGCATGTTGTAACACTTTTAAGGATTGTTCACACGTGCTAATGTTATCTAATGATTTTACTCAGAATTATTAAAAAGAAAAAATCGATTCAGCTCCTCTTTGATATTATTCAGGGACGAGGAAGTCTCTTAAAATAGACTACCGGTACACAAAGTGTTAAATTTAAAGACAAATTTTACTTGGATTAAGATACATTATTAGTCTGTCACCTTTCAAAGCGACATCTAGTTATTTATAATATTTATTTTTGTACCCGACGACACGCTGAGGAAGAAAACGATGAGGCTTTATAGCTAAGCCAATGTAATACTAAATTACGATAACTTCCCTATAAATCGGGAAGTTAAAAATTGTTAATGTTTTCTGGTTTTTATTATTGTCAAGATTGTTTACGAATCGTTTGCTTATTTGATACATAGAATAGCACAGTGAATACTCTCCACAGAGCCACTTTGCTTCGAAGCGTAAACTACCCCTACTACAGAAGAGTAAACGCATCTTTATTCATGTTGCAGCGGTAAGAACCGATTTCATTATAGTAAACCGTCACATACGGTAGGTCAAAACCATCTGGTAGTCGCAGGCTTAATAACAATATGTTAAAATTCTTTTTTTTCACTTTGGCGCTCTTTGTTTGGTTATTAAGATTGATAATTGAGATAGATGATTTACAAACCTGCTCAGACATTTTCGAGCTGTTTGCGCAATAAGATTGTTGGATTTGATTTCTTTATAAATGCTTTACGTTCGTCAACGAGTGCAAACTATTGTTTAGTTGTATGCATCGGACATTCCAGTTGATGAACAGCTTTTTCACTATCGTACCTGTCAGTTTGAAGTAAGTGGTTTCGAGAAATACATTTTACAACTTTCCAGCAGGTGGTGGGTATAAAAATTGATTCGAGACCTCCTTGTTTATTTAGAATTAATGAAGCACATTCTAGTCTTGAAAATAATCTGAATCAAAATAAGAAGTGATTCTAGTGCAATACAATTATGGGTTACCAATTATGGGTTACCATGGGTTCGTCGACAACTCATTTGACCGACACTGTTTTGATCGATACGATTTGATCGACAATAACTTTCGTCGACACTATGTTTTCCTCGACATTGTGAAATGGTCGACAAATAATTTTGACCGACACTATGTTTTCGCCGACGTATTAGAAAAATACTAGAGAGTCGAGAAATGTACAGTGATATGGATCTTTTAAAGGCTTTAGCACAAAATACATCGTTTTGATTTCATTACTTGATATTTATGTAATTATTGTACAATTTTGTTATGTTTTGTAATCTGTATATGTACATGCGTAGCATTCGTTCTGTTCATTCAAATGATGTATATGTATTTACACAATTATGTTTGAAATTAAATGAAATATTACGATTCTTGTTCATTTGTGTGTACCTATCAATAAAGTTTGTTTATTTGAAGAAATGCTTTGTACTTCTCTTTATTTTTTATTATACAAGCAACTAAGTGCGTCTAGAACATAACACTGATAATAACGATTAGTCAACATTAACAAACACGAATCAAACCTGTCGCTAAACACGGACTGTCGATGAAAGTAGCAGACGTCGACAATTCGACCGTGTCTATGAAAACATATTGTCGGTCAAATTATTTGTCGACCATTTCACAATGTCGAGGAAAACATAGTGTCGACGAAAGTTATTGTCGGTCAAATGAGTTTGCGACGAATCCATGGTAACCCTACAATTATAGACATTGTATTTGAATTGAACATCTCCTCAACAAAACAGGCTATACGAACAGAAAATATATGAAAACTCTGTCGCCTTATCGCTGCGAATCCTTCGATTCTTATTCGCAACGTCAAAGGAACCTTTGCCGAATAAAAAAAGAATGTCGGCCACACTGAAGGGTCCAACAGCTTGCCGATTCGTCGCCTATCAGAGGCTTCCGTCGCGGAAGTTGGTGAAGCTTTGCGACTCGAAAAGAGGATCACAGTGTCGTCGGATTACGCGTTCGGAATCGAGTCGATGAACATCCGTCGCTCGTCCTTGTTTCTTCGCTGTCATCGAGCAGATATCGGATCAGCCCGTTAATCGGGGTGGACAGGACGCGAGAAAGGGCTGCGATAGGAGAGAGTTGTCCGGAACAAAATGAAATTCCTAGCTCACGCTAATTGCACGGGACACGACGTATAGGGCGTTGTAGAGAGAGGACGAGAGAGAGAGAGAGAGAGAGAGAGAGAGAGAGAGAGAGAGAGAGCGAGGGCGGTTTCAGGGAGGTCGGCGATTAATAATTCGCCGAGCCAGGGTTGCCCGCTCGAAACTTCCAACCCCGACGATCGATCCTCGGGGAATTATCGAGATATGGATACGACAGTCGGATTACCGATCCACGGGAAACTTTTCGACGCCGAAAGACCGAGTCTCCGAGAGGCGGTGACACTTGAGCCACGCTGGAAAACCACCGGAATTACGACTTTGCGGGTCTCTCCTCCCCCAACACCTCGGCTGCAATTAATGGCGGCGGATTACCGCCTGCGAAATTAGAAGACCGAGCGGCCGGAAGTAGCCGAGAGCAAAAAAAAATTCACCGAGCGCGATGGGAATTTCGCGCGAGCGTCGACCTCGTTTCTCGTGCGACACCGCCTGAAACTATTTGATCATTCGCAGCATGCACGGTTTACGGAAGAAAAGACTGCAAAAGACTACCCGAGACTTGTATTCCCTTTGTCGCCTTTGCCTGGCGCGTCACTCTCGCTCCGCGCTAACTTTGGCGCAGTACGTTTCGCTGAACTAACTTCGCCGGGAACTTTCGAATCTCGATCGGCGCCGAGATCGTTTTAACCCCCTTGCACTTCGTTGTAATAATATTTATTAGCTGTGCACGCTCATTCTTTGCAGATAACAGTCGGACAATGTTGTCTCTCGTTGTTTAAATACTTGATTTGTTATGATTACACTGCGGATTGCATTTATGAGAGAAATGAAATTTCAGTGGAATTTCAAACAGTAGAAAGCTCAAAAGAATTTAACAGCGTCGTTTTCAACTTATTAAAATGATTTAAAGAAGAATCAAATTTTTATTTGATTTTGTATAAAGATCCGCAATCAAATTGTACACAATTTGTGTCTCGATCAAGTTCATTCATGTTCTATGAAAGCAACTTCGTAATTTCAACAATTGTGAAATGGTGCTTCACAAGCTGATCATTTGGTGGGCATTAGGAGGTTTAGAATTAGTCAATTGTTACTTTCATTTAAATTCACTTCACATCATCGAGCGCTGTTGGCTGCATAAGCACATCAAACAGTATTCAATGCGACATCGTTTGATAAGCAGCATGAAACTGTGTATTCTTTGTGCACCTCAATTTATAAAAAGCTTTTGACGAGGGTAAATGTTTACCCTGGATTGTAAAAAGCTGCCTTGTTTGTAATACATATAAAAAGTTGAACAGGATTTGCCAAACGCGAAAAAGGTTGGATTAAATCGAATTGAATGCTGCAAGAAAATCCTTGTAAAGGTAGTAGATCGCATTGTATCAAAATCGCCATTTCAATTAAAAAAAATTTCAAAAATAAACCATTAAAAATGAATTCATCAGTCGCTTAAATGGGCCACGAATTAATTAGCATACCTAATATATTTACAAAAGAACGGAGCAAGCTAATTAGCATCAACTGTATTAAAGCCGATAAAATGAACCGATTTAGATATCTTGCTCTATAACTACTGAAATTACAAAGATGCTACCATTGAAAATTATTGAATAAATTTCTTCGATCAAGCATGTGTCGTTATAAAAATTGCGAAATATTTGAAGAAATTCAATCAAAAATTCTACAGTTATCCAAAGTAGAAAATGGCTACATCCTCTAGGGACAAACAAGGTTGAAATCCAAACAAATCTAGTAATACGAAAACAGTTTCGAGGTGGATGCGATAATTTTTAGCGGCGCCTCCGAGTCGCCATTCGAGTACGATGGGTTTGGGGTTGCTGATGGCGTAAAAATCCTCGGAGTGCTAGGGATTAAGTGATTACCCGATACGATACTTTGGCTAATTAGCTTCCGCTAACTTTGTTCCATAATCGCGGGAGCCCGGGAAATAAATGGTAGATCATTCCCAAAAACCCAGGCTGATTTATCGAACGCTGACGGCCGATCGGATAGGTCGAGACTGATTGCGTTGATTCGCAATCTTGATTCGCATCTCGATTGACGGTGCGTGCAACGGGATTGCAGGGTTTAATCACGGCGATGTTGCACGGTAAACAACCTCGGTGGAAGCAACGATCGAAGAAACAACATTCGAAACGAATATTCCGGTTGATCGTCGCGAAAGGATCGCGGGGAAGCTAGACTATCTAGCGTTCGTCGAAGTTATAGCGGCTTTTCAACCGTGATTAAAGGTCGAGCTAACTGAAAGTTCTCCATCCGGCACGTATTTGCATACCTTCTAACTTAAACGGCTTCAAGAAGGGGAACAAAGTTAACACTTCGGTAAGTAGTTTACCATTAAACCATAAGTCCATGTCGGCGGGTCGCTCGCGATTCACACGATCGGCGGACGCTGGTACGCCGCCACAGCATAGATCCGTTAACATCTTGCCGAGGCTAGGCAGACGGCGAAAAACAATAACAACAACAACAAAAACACGGGCGATCGAACGGCGATCCTTGGACCCGTGCAGGATCCGGTCATAGTCCACGAGGTCTGCTGGGAGAAGTTCATGGATGGACGAGGCATATCCAGGCACACAGCACACGGATTGGAGTCTCACGGTTGATACAGTCCTAGGTGTCACCTAGACCCGGAACATCGCGGCGCAGATGGAAACTGCAGTTCGCACTGCACTTTGTGCACTCGGTGCACTCTCGGACCGACTCCGGCAGCGTTCGTCTCTCTCGCGGAGGAACTGGTCCACCACTCCACCACCTGCACCCTCACCACCACTAGCCACGAGGTGTCTTCATCCCGTGATCCCGGTAGTCACCGACGCTGTACCGTGAACGAATATCAACCAACTATCTCTGAGAGAAGATCTCGAGAGAAGACGCGAGAATAGGAACGCGGTGATCCTATGAACCGGCGCTGGAAACCGACCCGAAACACCCGAGCAAACCCGCTCCCAGGGACGACCCTTCGTGTGCGCGATCGGCTGTCTGTCCCGGGCTCTACTGACGGCCAGCCGCGCGACCTCCATGGAGGTGGCGGTGCTGGTGCTGGTGCTGGTCCTGCTGCTGCTGTCGGTGGTGCTGCTGCTGCTGGTGGTGCTGCTGCTGCTGCTGCTGGTGCCGTGGTGGTAGAGAGCCGGCGATGGTAGTGGTGGTGGTGATGGTGACGGTGGTGGGTGGCAGGGGAAGTGGAGGATGGTCCGGCACTCGAGGAAGCCAGGGCATCCACGGCGCCGACGCCTGGTTTCATACCGACCACCAGTCCGGTCGATAACGCCACGGCAACCCCCGGGTCGTTCCGGCTCTTCTCCACCTCTCTCCACACTTTTCTCCCTTTTTCACCTCCTGTCGCTGTTCCCCTAGACTTTCTCGCTCTTCCGTGTGCTCTACACCCCCGTGTCTCTCTCACCCTCCTTCCCGGTTTTCTTCTTCTTTCGAGCTGTCCCCCGTACCCCCACTCACCCCAGCACCAGCCACCCCCAGCTCGATATCCTACTTTCTCTCTTCATCCCGTTCCTCGGCGTCTTTCAGCCTCTCCAACGGATCTCTCTCTCTCTCTCTCTCTCTCTCTCTCTCTCTCTCTCTCTCTCTCTCTCTCTCTCTATCTCTCTCTCTCTCTCTCTCTGAACCTCCTACCCGACCACCCTTCTCTCGCCTTCTCTCATCTCTCCTTCCTCGCCTCTCCTTCTTCTCTCATACCTCCACCCTCTGCCTACTATACTCCCACACAAACCCCGATGCTACTCGCTGTTGCTGCTGCGCCTTCGCCGCTTTCGGCAGCCAGACTAGAACGAGATCGTCCGCGACCAACGAGGACGCAGACGGAGAAAGGAAGACTCTCTCTTTGTCGAAGTTGGCAGCAACAGACAGCACCCTGGCTGGAAAAGGAGGGACGGTCCACGACCTACGCCTTAGGTCCGCGCGGATCCCGCTGTCTCAGCCTGGCCTCGCGATCAATTGCACTTTCAAAGCCGGCCACCGCACTACTCGGCTACCTAGGGCCCCGAGACAGCTGGACTATACTCTGGATTTTCGTGTTTATGCCAGTGCAAATTGAATACGGAGGAATCGACGCCACCCTCTTCCACCCTCCCACGCGCCGCTGCAAAAATTTTACCGTTTTGGGGACTTTAGACTTCGGGATCTTTGTTTTCCTGGATTTCGATGACGTCTGATACACTCGTTTCGAATGTAAGACCACCTTTGGCAAAATTGTCTCCTAAATACTTTGGTACAGTTAGGGACATATTGTTGCGCAATAGTAACTTTATTAACAAAAGTTTAATGTTCTCGGCGCTACAGTGATTTCTCAGAGTTTGATTTCTCAGTAGTAATTGATCGAACCGTAGCGCCGAGAATATTAAACTTTTGTTATTAGCAATAATACGATCGATATAAGAGACATATATTCTGAAACCCACGTATTCTGTTAAAAAATGTTGAATGCAACAACGATACAATTTTTTCGCAAGAAAAATTGGAACAACAAGCTATCAACAACCGTAGAAAAAATATGTCGTATACGTTACAAGCTTTTCAAACCGAACAAGTTCTAATAAAAAGAATGAACTGACCATCACCACTTTTTTGCAACTAAAATTGCAGGTTCTGTCCATCCAGTATGTTCGAAACACAATGCAGCAGTAAGCCCGCTCGCTACTTGTCCGATTGTTTTCGACTGCGCCGCCGCTCCGACAAATAAAGCTACCGGATTAGCAAACATCGAAGATACCGTTCCAAGTTAAATTAACGGGAATCGAGTTAGCCTAACTTCTCCTATATCTCGGGATGGAGATCGTCTACTCGTCCTGCTCTCTCTCTCTCTCTCTCTCTCTCTCTCTCTCTCTCTCTCTCTCTCTCTCTCTCTCTCTCTCTCTCTCTCGCTCTATCTCTTTCTCTCTCGTTCTCGTTGAAGAATCGCGACTTTATTAAGCGCAAAATATGTTCGAGCTCTTTATGAATCTGTTTCTTCCTTCTCGTTCACGACATTTGCTCGAAGTTAATCGCGATATCTATTTCGGTAAAGATCGAACGGTTTCGATATATTTAGGTGACTTATTTTAGGTGGACCTCACATGAAAGAGATTTCAATACAGGTCGCTATTCTGGATCTTTAACCTCTAGCCTTACGATTTCATTCTGTGGCTTCTCGTGCATTCCCTCTGGATATATAAGTGTATATAATGACGCTAACATGCTATGAATATACTGCGGATCTTGTGCATTTGTGACAAAAATGGGGACGAGAAATACAAAACAGTAACTACAAGTGTTCGAAAATATCGTCGTGCTATTTTTTCATGTATTGGACCTATTACACAAGGGAACTGTATTCTATTCAAACTCGAAGATAATGTACACAGTTATTTGTTCGAGACCGTATCGCATGATTTTTCGGGAATTCAAGACGTTGTTTGCAAAGATTCAACTTGAGTTTAATTCGCACGTGCAGGGTATGGATGCTCGGATATTACAGCTGCACGTCACACGAGTATGTTAAATGGCACGTATGTTAGTGACCTCGCGTCTGATCATTCTGTCAAACTTAACGAGACTAGTTTCTACTTGGATCCATGTGGCGACGATTTTCTGATAGTTACGTACGTGCATGGTTCGTTTGAAGATTTTGGATTGCATAGCTAAGGATTTTTTAATTGATCCATGTAGAGCAATAGCAGTTTAATAGTAAAGTATTAAATTCTTCTAATTATACTGCTTGAACATACACCCACCAATTCCGTGATGAATGAAAATAATCCGGAGTCCAGCGCGCTATGATTAAAAATGTACAAAAACTTATGTACAATAAAGTTACTGTGACGGATATGAAGGATCTTTTAATCCTTCTACCGCTTGGACTTGCACCCACTAAAAATCCATAAATGAAAGCAATCCGGCGTCTAACGGTCACAATTAAAATAGAAGTGTGATTATAACTTTTGAAATAGTCAGTGGACAATAGATTGAAGGGTCAACGCTCATCCCCCGATTTTCACAAATCCGAAGGAACTCGTCGTCGGGATACAAAGGAGATTTTACAGTGAAAAGAAGCGCGCGACGCATGGTAGCTCGCAACCTCGTGCAAGCCTGACGAGCGAGGAGAGGAGAGAAGAGAAGAGAGAGAGAGAGAGAGCGTAAGCTTTCGCTCGTTAAGGTCCGTAAATAACGACGGCGTCGAGGACAACGAGGCAATTTCTGGGCGAGTGCTCGCCCACAAGCGTGCTCGTGTTTCGGTAGCTAGTGCTCGGTGATGGCAATTTGAATATGCCACGGATTTTTCCTGTCGCTATGGCATCGGGGCTCGACGAGGCAGCAGTTTCGAATCATCGATATACATAGATCGCTGGTTACCGTGAGTTTTCACGTTTTATCCTGATTGGTGTTCAAGCTCCGTTTCTCCCCGAGGATCCCGTCCGGGACAATGCTGTTTGGTGACGTATTTAGCTCAGCCAAGACTCCCATGGGAGTCTCGGCTTAATCGGGGGGTGGGTTTACGAACCATTGAGGATGTCGCTATGCTGCTCAGGATGTTGTATATTTTATCCGGTCGAATTAACGCTGGCTCGCGTGTTGCCTTCGTTCAATTCCTACCGAAATTGTTAACAATCTTTCGTCGTTTTATTTTGCTAACGCAGCGACCTCACACGTTATGCTCTTCAAGTTTCTGATTTCAGTTTTTAGAAGATCATTGCGAAAACATCAGAGTATCTACTCAAAAAATTTATTCATTTCTGCTCAACATTTATTCCTCATACTATAAGCATAGTTTTATGAATAATATTCACAAACAATTTTTATTATTAATTTCAAGCAGTTTAATAGTATATTTTGAAAATTGTATAATAAATATATATTTTTACAGACGCATTGCAAATACATCTTGAAAAGGATTCAAACTAGAATCGAAACGTCGATGATTATTTGATAATCTGCAAAATTGTTTTTTGATTTTCTCAGTAATAATTGATCGAACCGTAGCGTCGAGAACATTAAACATTTATTACTATAAGTATTTCAAGAAATACAGAGAAATTTATATACAAAGACATCGGTGATTTAAATTATATATAAGAACTACTACATATGTAACAACTGTACAATTTTTCATTTTATTTTAAGACAAGAAAATTTATAGAATTCGTTAAAAAGTGATTACAAATAATATATTTATTATAATAGTTATCAGTAAGTAGGATTCTTAAGTAAGAATTTCCCGATATTTCTTATGGATGAAGAATTTTAGTAAAATGTTACGATCGAGCCCACTGTGTTCTTCGGCTGTCCGAGATTGTATATCGCGGTGCAGCGTTCACATTAAATAATTTTAATTCCGAAAATTTTCAAATGTCCATCTTTTTAAAGAAAAGTCCATAAAAGGGACACTTGGGGCTACATCCCCATTTTGTCAGTTTTTTAATAAGTGACCCACTATGAAAACACGACAGTTGTTTAAAACAATTGTAAAATAAAGGGCGAAAAAAACATTCTTTTCAAATAACAACATTTTCAGTGGATACTTTGTGTTTTCACTATAAGCTTCTAAAAACTCATTTCTATCGGTCTGTCAGTTCTAGTCTTACAATTTAATGGAAAAAGGTTGGCACGTTTTAGTACGTTAAATCTACAATATTCTTCAATTTCTCTAGTTTTTTACTGTTTTTTATTCCAGCCAATTTCTTCATCTCCGTTTTAGAATTTTTAAAAAATAAATTGTTACGTGAATATATCTATTTCAAGATAAATTGTTAGTTGAATCTATTCGAGTTTTACACCATTGCACAATTCACTCTACTGATTTATACAAATGGTTTTCGCTTTTATCGTTTCCATTTAACACAGTTGAAATAAATACGTAGAAATACGAGTCGGCTGATTCCGTTGAATCCGTTCAAAATCAGATATAAAATTTATTTCTCAGTGTTTTTTTTAGAAATTACCAGAAACCTATTGATAGAATTTTTAATAATTGCGAGGTACCAGAAGGAATCTTAAAAATGGATTGTTACATAATAATCCTCTCGATCTAATCGCCGGTAGACAACGTGTTGAAATGTTAAAAATTGTAATAGCTATTTAGATTATTTTTAATTGAACAAACACGCCATCCTTTTGTCTCGGATTGTACATGTCCTCCAACGAGTCGTTTGACTCGTACCAGCGCAACGTCGGGCAAGCGGGAATTTACAAGGGTAACTACCCGCCAAAATGGCTTTTCAACAAACACGCGGAATGTTTTCGGAAATTAATTTGATCAGCACTCGAGCGACCGAACGCTGATGTTTGCGTCCGTTTTGTTGCTTTAATATTTCGACGCCGAGGAGAACCGGAAATAGAATGATTCGTATAAAAACATAGTCGATAGCCGGACCGGACATTTTCGCGGTTGACGGAATTAGTGGTGGAGAGTTTAAAAAAAGAGGTGACGGAACATGAATAGCAAATAATGGGCCCCGACAATTAAAAGAGCCCGCGCAAATTATACTCGTGGGAAATGTCGATATTGAAAGGATGCGAATGGGATTTCATTTTGCGCGACGTCGAAGTTAATTGGAAACTGAGCGACGAATCTGAAAAAAAAATCTGATACCCGACGACCACCCCGAAGGCAACGACGGACAATTTAATGGGAGTTTTTTTAGCTGGACCGGTGTAAGTAAATACAATTAGTATTTTCACACGTACCGTGAGCGGATCGCTGATTTTATATGCATCGTGCTGTCCATAAATCCATTACCGAATTGCGGATTATTTCGAATTTATACCGTGCAAAAATTTATCGTGCGCCGAAAGAAACTTTTACTAATTTAATCCTCAAAAAGCGAACGTTTTCGACAATTCTACAGAAAATAATACCTAGGTTCGTTTAGGCAGTTGTTTGTTAACTATTTGAACCCCTTGCACTCGAAACTATTTTAATTGTAGAAGTCCGAAATTTTGTCGAATTTAAACACTTTTTCCTAAAATCGTTTTGCGGATGGGAACGAATGAAATGAATGGTATTAATCGTACCACGCGTAAATTTTTTGCAGTTTTTTTAAATGTAGACAATTGTAACAGCGTGGGAACTGTTTTAAATGATGGTATGGTCATTCTTAGTGGTGCCTCGGTATCGTCATTCGGATGTTAACAATAACCTAACCGTTCATGTTAAATAAAAATTGACGAAGTGATCGAGCGACCCATCTTTTTATCCCGGGCCGTCGGGCGAACGCATCCGAGAAAAATAACTGGCGCGAAAGTAATTAAAGATAATTAACTCTCGACCCTCGAGTGCCAGTCTTACATCGGCGACCCGATATCAGAAATCGATCGGCACCGGGCAACCCCGTCCGGCGAACTTTCGAAAGAACTTTTCGGTGGATCCTATTTATTAATCCCAGCGTTTTTCCGGAAGGAGATAGGGAGAGCTAAAAACTGCAGGGCCAAGCGATAAAACGCAGTCAGATTCCTCGAGCATCGATTCATCTCTATCAGTCCGGACAAACAAATGCCCGCCGATGGAGCGGGAAATTTAAAAAAATCTCTTGGCCGGTAAGCCGGTTGCACAGCTCGGCTTTGAAGGCGGTCGATCGATTCCCGTCGCAGTTAATTAGATCCCCTCGATCGTGTGCAATCCAAGAGAATACGGATCCTTCGCCTCACGGACAAATAGATCGAATTTTCTCAGCCGACACAGGAGTAACCGTAACTTATGAAGCAACCGTGACCCCCACGGGGGGAAGGAACGAACCGGGGGAAAAGAAAGAGGAAATTGGCTGTTCCTTGTTTGCCCGCCAAGGAAACAGTCCGTTAATTAAGCAGGTGTATCCGGGCGCAGTTATTGGCAAACAAATTTTCGGCTGGGAATAAAACGTTCCACGGAGACCGTTTAAACGGACGCAGCTGACGCAACTGATTGAAACAATCGAATTTTTCTACGTGGATTAGTAATCTTCTCTCTCTATATATAAAAATGATGTCCTGACTTATTCACCTATCAACGCCAAGGCTAAACCCTTGGACCTAGAAAGCTGAAATTTTGCACTGAGGTTTCCTTTATGATCTATACAAGGGATAAGAAGAAAGGATATTTCGAAATTCAACCCCTAAGGGGGTGAAAAGGGGTTGCAACGTTTGTATCAGGAATATTTTGTTCGCGATCCGATTTGCTTGAAACTTGGTCTTAATGCTCTTTGATATAATTAATCAAACACCTATTTCATCATTTTACAAAATTCAACCACTAAGGGGGTGAAAAGGGGTTGCAACGTTTGTATGTGGAATATTTTGTTCGCGATCCGATTTGCTTGAAATTAGGTCTTATTGCTATTTGATATAATTAATCAAACACGTATTTCGGCATTTTAAAAAATTCAACCACTAAGGGGGTGAAAAGGGGTTGCAACGTTTGTATGAGGAATATTTTGTTCGCGGTCCGATTTGCTTGATACTTGGTCTTAATGCTCATTGATACAATCCGAATGGGGTGAATGGGGGGTTGAAAGGTTTTATGGAGAAACAATATCACTTTTCGAGGGCATTAAACAGTTTCCTGTGCGAGCGAAGCCGCGGAGAAATGCTAGTGTGTCTATAAAATTTCAATTCGAAATCGAAGTTGAACGATTAAAATGATTTAAGAATACCGACGTATTACCGTCAGATCATAAAACAATTAAAGAATGAAATGTGCAAATGCAGTATGTACCTGGTAGAAAAACAATGTTTTGGAAAATAGTTAAAAAAAGGACTCGTTCCATAAAATGTAACTTTTAATGAATCCCACAGCTTCCTGAGTGATGAAATTAAATCAAAAGATATTGCGGTAGAAAACAATCTTGAGCTGCTGCAAGTCTTTGAAAAATTACACGGAAGTCGCATAAACGTCGTGACTTACCGTTCTCCAGCTTCCTGAACTTCCGGTTCTCGGAAGATCCACTCGTGCCACGATTCAAATTGAGCAAAAATCTCGGAGATCGTACGCAATCGTGTGGAAGCGGATGGATCACTGCTGTCAAGTGTCACGATGACTTACGAAGGGACCATGTGGTCGAAGCAACGAGCGAAACACGACTGATGACTCCCTCGTGGTGCGAAATTTGCATACACCTGAGCGGCCAGGTAGAATCGCAAACAAGAACATCTTGTTATCAGATTTACCTGGATACTAGAAATTACGAGACCATGTATAATTCTACAATTTTCCAAGTATGTTGCATCTTATAAAATTTCAATTAAACGTTGTTGTAGTTTAAAAAAATTGGAAAACACGTCGAGGTGGGGGATGCGCGCGCATTTGCGTCCCTGCAAGGAAGATGGCAACGCACGTGGTGACATTTATTCTCCGACGACGCACACGATGCTGCTATCAATTTATAACTTATGTTTTACTATTTTTAGACACGATGAAAATCACGAAATTTCGTAATCGAAAGCAATTGTATCGCGACGCGGCGAGAATTACCAAGGTGGATGCGGTGATGCAGCTAGCTGTTTGATCGCGTTTTCTAAAATCTCACGGTGAAAAGGCCGTAAACGATCGATAGATCTAATCGCGGAATTTAATCGAGCTCGGGGACGGAAGTGCCGGATACGGTTCGAAAGAGTGGACGCCGACTCGCGCGATCCGATTCAACGAAATCGCGATCTATTTTCCGTTCGCCTCGACAGGACCGTGTTTGAACGGAAAACACGGTAAGCGCAAAATCAATATCTCGCGGGTCCGGTGCTCCTTTGAGCCACTCTACACGACGCGAAGTGCAAACTCCTTTCGCTGGAGGAGGGAAATAATCGTTTCTACTTCTTAACTGCTTCGATTTTCAAGTTTTCCAACCAGCGACCGCGCAAACATATGAACTCGCATTTAAAAGTTTGCCATCGGCGAATTTCGAAATTTCCACTTTCCGCGAACAAGGTGGGCCGCGCGATTCTGATAGAAAGTCTAAAACCGTATATTTATAAAAAAATGTCTGAGATAGGTCATAAATAATGGCCTTTGATAAGGTTTTCTACAGATTACTCAGGTAAAAATCTTTGGTGGAATATGCTTTAAATCAATTCCAGAGAAATGTCCCTTCACCGTAAACCTACCAAGCAGAAGTGTTTCGCAAGTATTTATAAAAATAAGAATATTGGATTAATCCCACTTACTTCAATAACTTAAAAAAAGTATGTCTTGGATATGTTTTAAATAATAGCCTTTGATAAGGTTTTCTACAGA
The DNA here is from genome assembly GCA_916610235.2 of Lasioglossum morio. NCBI lineage: Eukaryota > Metazoa > Arthropoda > Insecta > Hymenoptera > Halictidae > Lasioglossum > Lasioglossum morio. The sequence goes on along the minus strand of OU744323.1, from coordinate 17,390,324 downwards.
TTACTCAGGTAAAAATTTTTGGTGGAATATGCTTTAAATCAATTCCAGAGAAATGTCCCTTCACCCTAAACCTACCAAACCGAAATGTTTCCCAAGTATTTATAAAAATGAGAAGATTGGATTAATCCCACTTACTTCAATAATTTAAAAAATATGTCTTGGATAAATCTTAAATAATAGCCTTTGATAAGGTTTTCTTCGGATTAATCAGCTAAAAATTTTAGATGGAAAATGCTTCAAATCAATTCCAGAGAAATGTCCCTTCACCCTAAACCTACCAAACCGAAATGATTCGCAAGTATTTATAAAAATGAAAAGCTCGGATTAATTCCACTTATTTTATAGAAACGACACACCAATGCCGTGGCACCATAAACTGATGGCAGTCTGAACGTTTGAGTTCTCTCGCGTTCTCTCATCCTCCCACACGTTCCTCTCCACACTTTGTCTTCGGCTGGACAGTTACACCGACACCCACTCGTCCAGGACTCGGGGTGAGCCTTGGATGAACCGATCCCAGGACCCAGAACCCTCCAGGGCTTCTAAAAATAGAGGAGTTTCAGATCCAGCCGCTTCTGGTCAACAAACCGATGCCTTTCCCGGTTATTACCGGGATAAAATTGCGCCGGCGAGAACCAAAGATAGTAGAGAGGTCGGGGTCTTGTCTTGGCGAATCGATCGGCCCCGAATCGACGATTAGAAGCGGTATTATTGGCGCCGGAATTGGATCGGAACACGTTTTACGTATCCGATCGACTCGCTGGATAAGCGGTAATAGCGTGCCAGATTATGCCGCAGATTCGCCGCGATATTTTGCGGGAAACGTGCGATCAGCTGTGTGCGCGTATATCGAGCATCATCTGCAATTTAACCGTTTATTTGTTTCGCCATTGGCTATTTTAGTTGGTTCAGTTGCATGTACGAATTACCATGTTGATCGTACATATGCTAAGCTCCGATCGTTTGCAATGTAACAGTACCTTCCAGCTTTGTTGATTTGTTTCCAAAGGTGCGAGAAAAATCAACTCGATAGGCATATCCTTGATTTCTACATGTTCGACTGGACGCGTCGTAATTCGACGCTCTGTTTCTTCGTGTTGTGCTTCTTGTTTCGATGGTCGCTCGGCCAGGACAGGTTTGACCAGCTCCGAGAGTGATCGAATCGAACATCGGTTCCGTGGTTTCGTTTTGGGTTAGGCTAGCTGCGGACCACTTTCGGTTACCTTCGCGCGATTAATACTTGCGTTACACTGTTCTAGAAATTGTTGTATACGGATCCTGTGAATTGTACTGACACGTTGTCGATAGCCGTTCTCTATTTCTCAATTGCGATCAATTGTTTTGAATTAATTTCGCGTGTTGTATACATTCCTGCCGATGAAGTAATTAGAAGTAGAAGTTCAATAAAACGTGCGAATAGTTTATTAACCGCTCACAGTCTTTAGAATTTTGTTATTGGTTCGACAAGAGGTGTGGAACATGTCACAGTGTAAGATACGAAATGTTGAACAATTCATTTATTAGAAAAGAAAAGTACGCGACATATAGTTAATTTAACAAGCAACTTAATAAACATTTAGTTCTTAAATCGTAATTCCGTTATTTCGTAAACCGTATCGTATTTTATTGATCTTGACGTATTCGTGTTTAGAGAAAAAGAAGGAGAGCGTATGAGAAAGAAAGAGACATAGTTATAGCATTTCCCATACGCTCTCCTTCTTTGCGTCGCCAATTTTGATCGTTCATTATGTTTGAAGTGAAACATTTTCTGTGATTATTTTTATGATTTTATGTTTTTTTTTGGTTTTTTATTAGTTGTTCCTGATCTTGATTTTTCTATTTAACATTTCCAATCTTAATTTGCTTCTAAACATTACCAGACTGCAAGAAGTTGCACTTCTACCGTGCGTGGTTTTCCACGCGTTTATTTTTTTTTGTATGTATTGTTCCTGATCTTGTCGCTTCATTATTTTTTTTGTATTCGTGGTTCCTGATCTTGTTGTAGCTTCATTATTTTTTGTATTAGTGGTTCCTGATCTTGTTGTCGCTTCATTATTTTTCTTGAATTAGTTGTTCCTGATCTTGTTGTCGCTTCATTATGATTATTTACCATTTCCAATTTTAATTTACTTCTAAACGTTACGAGACAGCAAGAAGTTTCACTTCTGCCGCGCAGTCTATCTCTATATGTCTATAGTCGTAACATACCCATGTATTTCTAACCTTTTCGTTTGATCCTACTACCGAGCATTTTATTCGTTGCGATATATACCAAAATGTTCGCTATCATTCTAAAGATCGTTGGTTATCCCCAATCGGTGGACCGGGGTTCGAATCCCGTCGGGGTAAGAAATTATTTCTCTCCGTTCATTCTCAGTTTAAATTTTCGCGCCCGACTTTCCACTTCCGTTGCATCGACACTTCACATATCCGTCCCGTCAGAAAATTGGTTCCCCTCAGCAAAGAAGTTTCACTTCAAAAAAGTGACGCCGCCGCGTAAACGCATCCTTTTATATCTTTTGCAACGAATTTTCTGGAACACGTTCAGTCTTTGTTTATTGATTAAACACAACATTTACGTACAAACACACGATTCACACATATACATATAATCAAACATATACGAAATCTCTCGCTCCTACACTCGGCCGTCCTGAAAAGGCATATGGCCTCAGATGCCTTATACACTCATACAAATACAAAAAAAATTTTAATCTCTCGCTCCTACAATAGTAACTCGTTCGGTAGTTCTAGTGTTAATGATCCGATCAAACCGGAAGAACCTGAAGCGAAGGACTCGGACCTTCCGTCTCGTCGAAAGGTAGCAGGTGTCAGGCAGAACTCGAATCGCATAGGTGTTCACGATCCAGTCCCTGGGGTACCTGTCACCGATCACCCGTGTTTCCGTTTGTCGAAGCACCGTCGATACGTTTCCGGAAACTATATCGAGCGGATAACGATCCGCGGCTTATCGCGGCTGTTACGATTACATGCGAATGGCCTTGGATCAATGCAGTTCGCCTGCCATTACGGATGTGCATACGTTTCTCCTTAACGCGTCCCCTACCCGCGCTGCATCACATTGAAACTTTTAAACTTAACTAATTTCAAGAAGAACATCTTGCGGTGGTTACAAGTTTTATTCAAATAAATGTGTTCTCCAATACCTCAGGGTGTCCCTTGATTTCTCAAATGAAGTGTAATATGTGTAAATGAAGTGTAGCCTGCTGAGCGACTAAATCGAATAAATTGCAATAACGTTGGCTTTGTCATTTATCGACTGTTACAGTAAAATGATACAAGTGGGTGTTCGAGTGACACGTGTGAGTAAGAATGATTATCATGAAATTAATGGCATTGAGCGTCAATTTGTTATTACCGAAATTAATTGGATCATAGCGTAAGATGAGAACTTCATTATCCGGTAACTGACAATTACCCTTGATAATGCTGATCCCCTCTGCGTACGAAATATTATAAATGAAACAACGTGTTGATGTTGACAGTGTAGTAATAATATTGAGGTCGAAATAAATAGTCAAGTATGTTAATAATTATGCGTGATTAACTATGAGAGCCACGAACTAATTTGTACACTTCATAGTAAGATTATGTCTCTAAAATGATCAAGACCTTTGGATCTTCCATTGAAATCTTGAAAATAAATCAATACTATTATTAACAGTTTACACCATAACATCGAGTCAGGCTTATGATGGAAATTTCGAACGGGCATCATAGGCACGTCAACAGTTCGGAATAACAGCTTGTTAACCAATGTTTCCATCAGCAAACTTGAAAAGCTGTTTGCGCGTATCCTAAACGACGCGCCCGCTAAAGAGATAGTCCTTCTTCCCTAAGAAGCTTTCAGCGTAAGTTTTCTGAAAATCGGTGGCAGTGTTCCTGGTCGAGTAACGCGTTAACCAAAAAGTGGAAGGAGTGGGCGGTTGGAGGGTTTATCTAAAGCCGTCCGCGAAGTTCCCGCGGACTTTGACTCGTCTATCTGAATAAGATAATAGTAACTCTTGGTTTAGAGCTTATCCGGAGAACGGCGTTTACCAGGCACAGTCGAGGAGCCGCATAAAGGTGTAGCGGCCGGATCAATGCAGATTGCTTTAGAAACGGCTGGAAGGAACGCCTCTCGTCTTCAGTGACGCATAGTTGACTGCTCTTATCGGTGGGGGACGCCTGCAGGTGAAGAAGGAAAGCATTCATCAACATCGATGACGAAGCCACGATTTCGCGAAATTGCCTGGCGTTTGACTCATCGGATTGCCCGACTCCTATGCCGGGCTCTTTCGATTCCCTTCTCTGTCATTTTGATTGCGACGGCATTCGACGTACCCAGAAACGATTCAATTAATTGCTTGTCCCGTCGAGGCAGAACGCGATCTCGCTTGGAAAAGACGGGCAATTTCGATCTATTTAATGGGGACATGCTAGGCCGGGTCTCTTGTGACCCAGTCACGTTCTCTGTACCCTGGTCTTCGTCGCTATCATAACTCTCGCAAGAGAGGAGCAGGCACGAACAACTAGCCTCGAAATGGAACACGAATGGGATTTTTCCTGTTATCTATTCGTCCACGATGTTCTCCTTATTATCGATCTACCAGTGTTCTGATTATACTCAAAAAAATTATTCACTTATTATATAAATATTTCAAGAAATATAGAGAAAATAACCAAAGACATCGGTGATTTAAATTATTTGAAAAACTACTAAATAAGTAACACTTGAACAATTTTTCATTTTATTTTGAGAAAGAAAATTTAAGGAATTCATTAAAAAATGATTACAAAAAATATATTTATTACAGTGGTTATTAGTAGGTAGGAATAATTTTTTAATGAATTATAGTGGACATATCATCCCGATATCAGTTATGGTTCAAACTTATAGTAAAATGCAGCAAACAATGCATGTTGCCTCGCTGGGTCGCGGCAAAGAACTAGGTATCGCATTGCTTGCCTCGCCCGGTCGATTCAAATTTAGTTCTACTAAATCGTGGATTAAACAGTCATGGAAAATCCGAACTGTATCATGTTTGGTATCATTTTAATCGGAAAATGTTGCGAATGTGCATCTAACAGTGGAATCCGAAAATTTCAGTTCAATTAATTACTTGTCCCGTCGAGGCAGAACGCGATCTCGCTTGAAAAAGACGGGCAACTTCAATCTATGTAACACTAGAACTACCGGACCAGTCAAAATGACTGGTGCAAACTTTTTTCGATTAGAAATATTAAAATTGTAAATATGTTTTTCTGAGAAATTTTTTTAGTGGACTTCTCTATTGAAGTACATATTTAAATAAAACTTGGACGAAATCTAAATAAATGCAATATTGTCATTATTATAAGGAAATTTATGCCAACTGCATTTAGTGCTCGGTAGTTTTAGTGTTAATGGGGAGATGCTAGGCCGGGTCTATTGTGATCCAGTCACGTTCACTGTACCCTGATCTTCGTCGCTGTCCTGCAAATTGATCGCAAGTATCAGAAATTCTCCGCTAAAAAAGTGGTCTGATTTAAAACGAGAACTTTTTGGCCGACTCCAGCATGCTGTCCTACTAGCGAGTACTTTCGAAATTTTTGGAAAAATCCCAGTGCACGGAAGATTGAAGCTTCGGATGTTAGCATTGCCGTGAAAATTGGCAGGGACTCGCAGAAATCGCGATCCATCGAAACCTCGCAAAAACCATTGTGCGCCGGCCGGTGTTTCTTGTAGAATCGATCTTAACCTATTTTTTCGTGGCGACCTGAATTTCGTATGTCTGCAAACTTCGATCCCCACGCGAACTGCAGCCATCCCTATCCTGTGTAACTGCTCGATATCTCGAAACACTTGAATACTCGAGTTTCCCATTCGATGTGTTCCCGAAAGTCTCGAGAACTCGACCGTCGGCATGTACGAAGATGTATCCAGCGATCGCGACCCAATTTTCACCGCGAAACTCTCCCTAGCCTGCTGTATTTATTAAACGCATTAAACAATTATAATACTTCCGCGCTATCCGGTGGAACATCGTCGAAATCGATCTAGACACGAGGCGTGATTTCTTTTTCTGTAGAAATACTCGCTTTATAACTAACGAGCATTCACGATGCATTAAATATTCAGCAGCGGGGCTGATGAATATGCATGGCCCACCATTCGATAGAATAATATACTCCACTTTCATAGCGTGACTCGTACTTTGCACAAAGATATTATTTCCATGAATTTTCATTGAATTTTAATGTAAATAGCCACTCGACTCGAACAGCCCTGTAATGGAAACGATTGGATGTACCTATCCACCGAGAGACCTATACGGAAAGTAAGTACAGTCAACAAATATTGTTGCTCGAGTGTCTGTCGAGTGTGTTTGTTTATTCACGAGCCACAGGACTCAAGATGCGCCGTTAATTGTTTCCAGTGGGATTCGAGGCTGACGATTGAGGAAGAGGATGCAGGACCTTATGGCAACTGTATAGCGAAATAATCGATAAACTGTTAAGATCGTACAGATTCCAATAAAATTAAGCTCGCGCATAGGTGCCGCAAGAACGATCAACTCGCTGAGAAGAATTACGTGTGAAGCGGGTGTAACCAGTATTCTAAAAAGCTCGTGGAACGCGTCGAACTAGCGCAAGAAGCTTCCGAGTAAATTGCCGAGGCCACAACAGCGAAAATAAACGAATCGCAGGAAAGTTTTCGGTGGTACCGACGCGTCGTCCATTTCAGCACTGTCTTGCCGCTCGGAAGCTAATCGAGGCAGCAGCGCCTCTAAAATCATCAGGTCTTCGGGAGAGTATCTCATTCTCTTTTCCTAAAACCGTGAAACTGCTTCGTGATTCATCGTTCTCGGAGCTCGTCGAAACTCTGGCGGCCTTCCCAGCCGGAGTTTACGACGGCCAATCTCCTGCTTTGGAAATCCACACCGGGAACTGGGATGGTTCTTCGCTTTTTTTTCCCTTCCATTCTCGCCGCGGAGCAGAAGTAAACGGACAGTGTCTGGAGAAACGGAGACAGAAAGGAAGGAAGAGAGGAAGAGAGAATGGTAGCGGAAAAAGCAAGCTTGGAGGAGAGCAAAACTACACTTGCCCCAATCCTCGATCCCCCTTAACCTCACGAAACGTCGGTGAAAACGATAGCTCACTCTCTTCTACCTTTCGACCAGGATCGCTCCTTTCTCTTTATCGGCCTGCTCCCATCTTACAGTGCTCGGATCGAAGGACTTAGTGACATTTTACTGAAAAATCAATCTTCTTATATCGACACATGCTTTTGTATTCCTAAGTCTTCGTCGATCTCCAAATGAAATTTTGCAATTGACATTTTGCGCCAGAAACATTACGAACGAAATACGATTGGACTAAATCTCTATCTCTATCTCTATTCTCTTCTTATATAATAAAAATAAAATGCTGTTCGTTGGTCACGACATCACGTGAGAACGGCTCGACCGATTTGGCTAATTTTTTTCAAAAAATGTTCGTAATACTCCGAATAAGGTTTTTAAGGAAAGAAAAATTGGAAAAATTTCCCAGAAAAATGAAAATGCTTTTTTCTATGGGATTTTTGTATGAACTCATGACCATAAGTCAAGATTCGAACGATGGATATACGTGATTCGTTTTTTGTTTTGTTCGTTATGGTCCTGAAAAACTTTTCAGGAAAAAAATTCGACACAATTACAAAGGAAATTTGTACAGGACGACGTCTGTCGAGTCAGCTAGTATATAATAAATTCGTGTCTGTCTGTATGTATGTATGTCTGTTTGTAACGGCATAGGGAGAGAGGGAGAGAGACACGCGAAAAGCGAAATGGAATTGAACGAAATAGATTATCACAAAAACGTTCAGCACGTACATGCTTTTAAAAAATACTGTGCCACAGCAACGCGTGGCGGGGGAAAGCTAGTTAAATTATAAAATTGCAATGAGTAACAATCATCAGGAGTAAGGATCATCTTTTCTAGAACTGTCTTCAAGGAACATGTGCGAGGGTTAAGTACCACACACTGTCATCTCTGTAACTTTCTGATTAAATGTGATTCGAAGTAATAACTGCTCCGTGAGATCGAAACGCGTTTCTATGATTTTATTTCCCGACAACTGCTGTTTCGGAATGGGGACAACAATTACTCGAAACCCTACAATTTCAAGAAGGAATGCAGTCCGCCGTGCTCCATCCTCGTTTGCATCGAAGGTGTCCCGTTAACTTGGTCTTATGGCATGTCGAGGACGTGTAACACCGACACAGAAAAGGACTTGTCGTGCGACGACGCGCGACGCGACGCAGGAAACTCTACGAGGTTGTTGAGTATTTTCTGCAGTTTTGGCGGGGACACTGATTACCCCGTCGCGTGTATACTGCACTCGTGTACCAAAGGCTAGCCAGTTCTAAAGTAAAATCCGTCGAAAACATACCCTATCGTGGTTGCGGCGAGTAATTCGATGAAGACAGTTGCCTGTTTCGTCGCACCATTCATCCTTTATGGTGCTCCTCGTCCCTCGTGCCCCGTTAATTGTTTCATTCTGTGCTGTACTCCTGAGTGACACGGTGCACGGAGAAAGCTGGCATACTGGCACCGATCTTCTAGACGAAACGGAGGTAATTTTGCAAATTTCTTTCTTCAGTATAGAAAAGCGCTTGCATCTTTTTACAATGTCTCGGTAAACGAACCTCTATAAAACTAACAATTTGCTATTCAATTTACAACCCGTTTGAAAAGAGCATGGACACGATATTCTTTTTGGTCTTTCTTGATTGTGTGTGCAAAATTTGTCTTTCGAAAAGTCATTCCTTTAATTCGTCTTTTAACCCTTAACGGTCCGGAAGTATTTCAAGTTTACTTCCCACCAGGTCCAGCTATTTTTCATACGAAGAGAAGCTGTAAAACATTTTTAAATCAAGTATAGAAAAAGAAATATTTTTATTTTAGTGAAAATTTATTAACCCTTAACGGTCCAATGGCGCATACATGCGACCCAGTAAGTAAAAGTGTCATGTCGCCTATATGGCGCCATTGGACCGTTAAGGGTTAAAAGCAAAAACTATACAAATATTGTTGGAACATCTGCAAAAGAAAATGGAGTGTTGAAGGATACTAACAGTGTCCTTATATGTTTTACGGTTCTCAGGTCACGTTCTCACGTGTCTGTATTTCTCGGGTGGACCCAACAGGGATTTTTCCGCCCCCAAACTTTCTCTTTTAGTTTCACTTTAGTTTCGGCTTGCAAACCGTACAGACGTCTTCTGACTTGTTTCCCTCGTTGTAATAAAGAATAGTTTTTTTTATTGAGCTTAATGTAACTCCCCTTTGGGGGTTATGAAGCTTTACATTTGGGTTACTATAAATACAGCGTATTTGACATATACATAATTTTTTCAAATTTGTAGATTACATTGTTTGAAGAAATTCAAAAGAAGATGACACGCTTGAATGTTCGGTTTACAGAGGAACGATCTAACATTCGAGGGTCGGAAATAAAGAATAGTATTTTGGATTCTTGTGCGTGGTTTTTCTCTATTAAAAATACCCATTTCCAATAAATATTATCATTCAGACTTGGAGCATATACAGAAAGAGAAGATGTCGCAGAATTGTCGCGAAACTCGAAGTTCAGCACGGAATTCGTAATCGAAACGCGGGACGATCGATCGGCCGAACTTCCGTCAATTTTTTCTCCTCTCTCCCCAGGCACGTCGAGGCGAACGAAAGTTCTCGGACAAATATGAGAGAGGGTGAGCGCAGCCGTGAAGCGGAGGAAGCCGAAGAAACAATTTCGAACAAGTGCTCGCGGAAGTTCCGCGTCAGGGCCGGTAGCTGCCGTAAAATATCGAACCGAGGGAGAACGACACTCCGCGACGTTTAAAATGAGAGTGGCTCGAACGATTCCGGCTGAAAGTCGCGCGTGAATTCGCGACAGCCGCGAAGAATCCGCGCGAAAACGAGAGAACGAGGACGAGGCATCACTCATCACTCGATAGGATAATCCTAGGAATATATTCTGCCGATGGCGTCCCGTATTCCAGAAAGCTAGTTTGGGCCAGTTTCGCTTCTAAACGGCAGGTATTTATATGTATCAACACGTTTGCTACCACCGTCACGCATTTACGTACTCATGTGCAAAAGAAAGAAGCACCCAGTATAATTACAAGATATAATGACAAACAATATCTCTACGTAGAAATTATATTGTACAATGATTGATTTATTGCAGTATCATTAAAGTAATTAGGTAATCCGAAATAACTATATTCTCAGAACTGTTCGATTAAACAGCGGAATACTTTTTCAATTTTGTTGAGAGCGTTTCGCGTTAAATTTTAATATCACAAGCCTGCTAGAGAAAAAGGAACTTTGATGTAACGGTTTTACTCGAGTGTTAGACGAACAGATGCGTTTATTGTGACGGTGTGAACTATACTGCTTACAGAGGACAGTACAGAGCGACAAGAGAACATATACAAGAGAGTAGAGTGACATATACATTTAATTAGAGCGAGCACAGGTGACGAGCAAACGAACAAGTATAGCGCGAAATACGAATTACATAAAGAGTACGCGTTAACGAATTTACTGTGTTCTTATTTGATTTTTTTACGCTTTTCAATTCAATATGGCCGGGTGCTTCTTTTTTTTCACAGCAGTGTATATGACGTTTACACTCTCAATATTTATTATTTACTAGCTGACCCGACAGACGTTATCCTGTCCAAATTTCAATAAATTTGTTTATGATCGTTTCAATTACGCATATCCATCGTTCGAATCGTGAGTGATGGTCTTGAGTTCATACAAAAATCCCATAGAAAAAAAGCACTTTCATTTTTTCTTTCCTTACACAACACATTGCGTATATTTTCTCTTTAAAATTAGCCAAATCAAGCACAAAATCATGCACTGTTTATAATCGTATTAATTTTTTCAGTGATTCTTTACAAAATTTTAAAATGCAACTACACAGGATTATATGATAATACCATATCGATTGTACCATAATTAAATTTTTCTTTTTGTGCATGTCCCTTGTTTGTTATTATACGAGTAGTATTGTATCTTCCTCTTTTTTTCGTTCCTTTGATATTGTAAATACTTATGTAAAAGTGCTTCAGTCAGTCTATAATAAATAATAATAATAATAATAATAATAAACAAATCGATCCAGCCGTTCTCAAGTGATGCGCTTATTACCAACGAACAGCATTTAATTTTTATTTTTATCGATTAAATCGTTTTCTGTCTCGGATTTGACGAGGACTCCTCTCTAAGTAATTTTATATAATCTTTTGCTTCTTGAATGAACCATTCTCCCACAATAAATTCACGAAGGCTCCTTAATTTTCAGCAGTCTCCACCAGGCTCCCTCTTACGTGGAAGAACGGTCTGGTCCATGCCATTTATCTTAACCGACGTGGAATTTGCACAGGGATCAATGTCTCCAACGATTTCGCCAGTGCTCGTGTTGTCGGTGCTGCTACTCTCGCCGGTGGCGACCGAGGACGCGATAGATCCCTTTGCACTGATACGAGAGACGCTCAAATATTGGCGCAGAATCTACAAGATGTACCAGGAGGAGATGGCACTCGGCTACTGCTGGGCCGAGTATTTCTTGCGGTTAGGCCAGCCCGCGAGGAACCCGCCATCGACGCAATCTGCGTCACCGAATGTTGCCAATTTTCAAATTAATCGAGGAAACTTGTTTGCTTCGACGCGGAACAAACGGTCCCACGAACTAATCGCCCCTGAAAACGATAATGGAACCATGATCGACTTAGGAACAACGGTAACGCTCTTAGGCAATGAACATCGCGAGGACCAACCGGTTTCTAGATCCACGAAATGTCTCGCAGCTAATCGTACTCGAAGAAACATTTCAAACCCGCCGTGCAAGTTCGAAGTTGCGAAGTTCTCTGAAAAGGACGAAAAGGACGTTTCCGCCCGAAATCCTCAGGCTCTCGGTCAAAGCTTCGAGTCGCTCGAAGAAAAGAACCATCGAGTTTCTTCCGTTTCAGCTTCGCTGACCGCGACCCAAAGAATTATGGTCGTTAGCAGCGGAAATTCTCCTGTTCAAAGTCTTTTCATTTCGACGAAGTCTCGCGAAGTCACGGATCAACGTTCCCGGGATCTTGCGGAACAAGATGGCGCCGATGGGCCATCACCTTCGCTGAAGCGGATCGTCGAAACTCCGTCTGTTCTTGAATTTAAAGGAACGAAGGTGGAAGGCGGGCCCGAACTCGGATGGAAATTGAAGGGTCCCGAAGCGGACACGCGTCGTAAAGTTTTACGCTCGCGAGGGAGCGATGGCACTTCCGGTTTCGCGTTTTCACTCGCGCGTTCTCGCCCGGGAGGCCTGGAATCGGTGCTTTCCCCTCGGAGGGTCGTGTTCGTCGGTGATTCGCGATTTAAGGGCCGTAATGCGATGAGAAAGCTCGACGATAAGGAGGGACCGGAGGATTTCCGGCGCGAGAGAACAGGAGAAGACACGAACGTCAAAGCCTGGGGAGAGAGAGTGCCGAGGATGCGGAGAAAGGGACAGCGGAAGCTCTTTCTCGAACGTATATCGAAAAACCAAGGATTTCAGAGACGTTCCCTTGCGTTCGAGCATGAAACGCCGATTTCGAAGCGTAAGGTTCGTAAAGAAGGGAGGACGAGTAAGGGAAATAAAAGCTGGAGGACGAGAAATGATTTTGAGGATGTTATAGAGACGAAAAATAGCTTTTCTATGAAGAAGAAAGGTTTTTGGCCAAGGGAAAGGTTAACGAACACAGCGGGAGACAATTGGGACAGTTTGAAACAATTATTGAAGAAGAACAATCGATATCGAATCGGAGCAGAAGGAACTAGGAACCCTGTTAGGTATCCCTTGCAAAGTCCCTCGTTACTTGCCGTCGCCCGGCAACGATTTATGGGGGATTATGGCAGCCCAACGAGTGGAACGAGTCGCAATTCGATACAGAGTCAATCATCGGGGGATCAAGGTCGACGGACCTTGAGTAGCTTCGTCGTGGCACGTGGCCTTGTCAGAATGTCCGGGATTCTTTATGATCTTCGCACGGTGTTTATGGCGTTTTTAAGAGTGCTGAGGATGATGGTGCGACTTGGATGGGACGTCGTGGACTATATAGACACTAATATGGCGCTGGCTTGCACCAAGGACTATTTGATGGGGAAAGCTATCGAGTGGATCGATTCGTGAAACCTTGGACATTTTTTAATTAGAATTTCGTCTCTAATAAGGATCACAATGGTCCAAATATGTAAAAAGATCGAATTAAAGTCTAACAATGTTGTTTACACGTTGTTTCTGATTCTTGTAATCATCATATATCATAAAATATAAGTTCCACTGCTTTTTTCTAGTGATAAATTATACTACTAGAATCAGTTAACAGTTTACCGACCGGAAGCCTATTAATAGGATTTTCAATAATTCTGCTGTACCAAAAAAAAGCATAGAAATTTTCTTTGACATTGTAATCTTAAATGAAACTATTAGACGACGTTATTGAGGGTGACTTAGTTAGTTCATACTAAATGCTAAATGAAAATTTAGCCATGTACCATACATTTTTCAAAAATATGCAATAATCACCGGTCGGTAATGTGTTAGTAATGGCGATTTTTACACGCAAGAGAAGCTGAGCGATGTTTTCCACCGTTTTCTTATGCATTACTGAATTAAAACGTTTCCAGTGTCCACCATTCGATGAACCCGACGACAGAAACGCTGAGAACGATTCGCCAGCAATGATTTATCGATCCAAGGTCTTGAAAGCGTCGTAAAACCCTCTTAACGGTGGCAGTAATCGTTGGCTTAACTTCGGTAGCCAAGGCTCGCCTGTTTCTGGCGTCGAGATCCATCGATCGTCGCCTAGTGGATCGATATTGAACAAGTAAATTCAAAATTCAGCTTTTTATGAAGCCAAACGTCGTTCGAGGGGATTCGGCTACCACAAGAGAGGTAAGAATTTACGAACCTATGGTTGGGGGGTTACAATTAAGAACATCGATCGGACCCCTGAAACAGGTGTTCGTTGTAGTCGATAGCAAGCATCGCGAATGAATTTTTGATGCCACCTGTTGCTACCACCGGGTCCCCCTTTCTCTCACTCTCTCTCTCTCTCTCTCTCTCTCTCTCTCTCTGTCTCCCTCTCTCTCTCTCTCTCAGCATCAGTACTTCTCGAGATCTCCGGGAGAATATCTGCCACTGAAAACGAAGCTGCATCGATACAAGGGTTCGAGAAGCGATCTCGATTCCCTGATGAATTTCACGGAAATTTTCGGCCTCTGCTATCCGAAGTAAAACGTGTCAATGAAATATATATGTCGTGATTCATTTAGGAAACCTTTCGTCACTCGTGAAATGCTTAATTTATATTACGCAATACGTATAGTCTTTAATTAATCCTCGTCAAACCCTATTTTCTCAACTTGAGTCCTTTGATGTCAAATTAACAACGAATAAGCTATTCAATTGTCAATCTTATTAACACCTGAAAGTGACAGGTAGAGAAAAGCTAATTTTTTAAATTGTCAATGAGAACTGTTCGGAGAATGACAGGCGTCTCCCGAGACATAAACCGATCCCCCAAAGAATGACCACCTGTAGCTGAACACCGTGTACACACACCTACATCGAGATACAAGGAGTATTTGTACTTCTAAAGTTTCGGTAAACTGCTCCACACAAAACTTACTTTATTATATCGCAAAGAGCCTAAAGCCATAACTCTCGCAAGAGAGGAGCAGGCTCGAACAACTAGCCTCGGAATGGAACACGAATGGGATTTTTCCTGTTATCTATTCGTCCACGATGTTCTCCCTATTATCGATCTACCAGTGTTCTGATTATACTCAAAAAATTTATTCACTTATTATATAAATATTTCAAGAAATACAAAGAAAATAACCAAAGACATCGGTGATTTAAATTATCTGAAAAACTACTAAATAAGTAACACCGGAACAATTTTTCCTTTTATTTTAAGAAAGAAAATTTAAAGAATTCATTAAAAAATTATTACAAAAAATATATTTATTACAATAGTTATCAGTAAGTGGGAATAATTTTTTAATGAATTATAGTGGACATATTATCCCGATATCAGTTATGGTTCAAAGTTATAATAAAATGCAGCAAACAATGCATGTTGCCTCGCTCGGCCGATTCAAATTTAGTTCCACTAAATCGTGGATTAAACAGTCATGGAAAATCCGAACTGTATCATGTTTGGTATCATTTTAATCGGAAAAATGTCGCGGATGTGCATCTAAAAGTGGAATCCGAAAATTTTTAAGACTTTAAAAAAGCACGTATGTATATAGGATATCCTGAAAAATAATGTACAATTAAAAAGAAATAAGTTCCGCAAGTAAAAAAAAAGACATTTTTCGCGAATAAAGTAGATATTAATAATATTTTAATGAATGTTAGTGGAAATTTCATCCCGGTATTTCTTATGGTTCAAAAGTTATAGTAAAATGTTACGATCGAGCCCACTGTGTTCTTCGGCCGTCCGAGATTGTATATCGCTGTGCAGCAAACACATCAAATAATTTTAATTTCGTCAATTTTCAAATGTCTATCTTTCTAAAAAGAGGTCCGTAAAGGGAACAAATTTTTTAAAAAGTGGTCCACTATGAAAACACGGCATTGCAATATTTGGGAAGCCTTGATTAACAAGAATATTCCTCGAAAGGATAATGCGATATTGTTTCTCGGCTTTCTAGACGCAGTGGCTCGCGTCTAAAAAAGGAGATCCCACCTTTAACCAGAAATAACATTCTATTTTTCTATCGGTCGTCGTCGGAAGTGTTGATTACACGATCGACGGATACTTTGCCAAGATTGCGTATCGATACTCTTCCATTCTGCACGATATCAAGCGGATTTCTTTGATTCATTAAACACACCGATTCGAAACGTGGTCCCGTCTCCCCTCGGGCCGATGAATAGTCGCGAAGAAAGTGTAGGCGGATGCTTGTGAAAGGATTAAAGACGTGAATGAGCTCGCATGGAGAGCACGAAAAAGATCAAACAGAGGCCGTCCTCGGGAGGGGTAAAGGGAAACGAGGAACACGGGGCATCAAAGAGACAAAAAGGCCGGATGAAAAGCGAAACGATAGGGCAAGGAAATAGAAGCGATCATTTATGTAGGCGGACGGGACTCGCGTGAAACGAGAACCGCATCCCTCTTCTTTTCTTTTTCTTGGTCAACTTGTTGACATTGTCTGCATGGTAGAAGTGAGATGTTGATTAAACGTAACGGGAACCTCTCTTCTCTTCGGGGACCGGAGTCGTTCAACGAACGCGTTTTATTTCGCCGGTGTCCTCTTCAGTCGTGAGATTCACCCTTGATCTTAGTTTTTTGTTTACACGCCCGATGAATTTCGAAGGATCTCGGCTTGCACAAACCTGGATGAGCGATTATGAACCTGGCTTTCCTAACACGGCAGCCCTGCTTTAATCTTCCTCCGAGATTTCCCAGCTCTTTATTTTTCTTTACTAATTGGGGAGAGAATCACAATCCTAGAATATCTCGGAAAATTGAAGAATTCAAAACGATCTCTCTTCTTCATTGTAACAGTTCTCTGTATCTCGATCGACAATTGTTCAAAACTATAATTAATGTTATTGGCGGACTGGTTCCATCAATGGAATTTGATCATGCTTTTGACTTTGAAAATATTAAAATAATTAATAAAGAAACTAATTTACAACGCAGAGTTTTATTGGAAACGATTCACATAATTAACATTAGAACTACCGGACCAGTCAAAATGACTAGTGCAAACTTTTATCGATCAGAAATATTAAAAGTGTAAATATGTTTTTCTGAGAAATTTTTTTAGTAAACTCCTCTATTGAAGTACATATTTAAATAAAACTTGGACGAAATCTAAATGAATGCAATATTGTCATTATTATAAGGAAATCTGTGCCAACTGCATTCAGTGCTCGGTAGTTTTAGTGTTAAACATTAAAGCGTAAATCTTAGGTATGAAACACCTTTGATACATGAATACTACGCAACATTACTGAATCGGTAATATGAAATACTTAAATATTCAGTAATTGATTCGATACCTACATATCTAATAATATAAACAATATTCTCAATAATGGTACAGCAATTTTTAATGGCGCCTCATAGTCGCCACTCGAGTGCTAAGGGTTAATTGTAGTTCTCTTCATCATTCATCGGTATACTATTAATTAACCCTTAGCACTCGAGTGGCGCCTCTGAGGCGCCACTAAAAATTGCTGTACTATTATTTAAATAATTGTTTACACTATCAGATATGTCGGTATCTAACCAATTACTACACATTTAAGTATTGTATGAGGTATTATATCAATTTGATATTTATCAAAGTTAAAAAATCATAGAGAATGGAAATATTGTAGGTCAGAAGAAACGTTTAATTTTCGAGTTAAAATAGCTCGGAGTGCAAAGGGTTAATACTGGATTCATCCTATCGTATCAATAGGATTTTCAATAATTGTGCTGTGCCAACTAGAAATCTTTGTAAAAAAGATGCTGCGATCCAAAAAAAAAAAGGGTAACCCGAATACCAATCAACGATCCGTGGAAGGGAAGTGTCGAAACGTGAACCGGCGATCGCTCGATCGCTTTCGCCGAGGCGTAGGCGCCTCGTAAACATGGAAGAAGCGTGGAAGAAAAAAGGAAATGCAGAAACGTGGGGTAGAAAGTAGGAAAAAGCGAAAAGTTAGCCGGAGGCCGTGGAGTCCATCATTCACTGGTACTCATCTGCACTCATACTCGTAGTCGCCGGTACATTGAATCCGCCCCTGGTGCAACGAAGGGAAAATGGAAGGGAGGCTCCGGTGTAAATATACGCGGAGTGTACGTAAGAGGGTAGCGATACGGAACCCCGGTATTCAGAGGGGAATTCATTATTAAGGATCTCTTAAGGATCGTCTTACCGAGGACAGTCCGGCGCATCATCCCCTAGCAAGCCATAGAAATAGGGGCAAAAGACACGCCAACGCCGACGCTTTGGTGTCGACCACACCTATTTCCGGGGCTCTATTCAACAGCCCCCAACGGGTCTTTTTTTTACGTGTCGCCTATTCACGGGACTCGGTCGTGACTCGAATTTCCGCCGTCGTAAATATTTAATTCTTAATCACGGCCGCTCGTCATACATCGGCGGACCAGGAACACGGAATGGAAAAACGGCCCGGAAACGCTTCGCTGGACCGACGACCCTAAGAACGACCCTAAAACCAACCCCCCGCGCAAACTACCCTTCTTTTCTTCCCCTTTTCTTCGCATTCGGCCCGTGTCGCCGCGATTATTTCCAAGCCTTTTTCACCGGGTACGTATCAAGCCCCGGTATCTCTTTCTTTCTGCCAGGGGCTCCATCACACGCTTGTATTTCGTATTGTATACCTAACTCGCGCCCTTAGAGCTCGCATGAATGCTCCTCTAATTATCCGACAGTCGTGGACGCTTCCCACGGTCCGGTAATTATGGTCGTGCAACCACTCGATGAGGAGCGAAGACGGTTATCGAGATATCGTTCCTAATCGCTGCTTTCTTCCGAGACGATAGTGGTGCATTCGGTTGGCAATAAAGTAATTTCGGTATTTTAAAGTAAAACCGAATTTTTTTATTCAAGCGGTGTACTTTAATCGATTAAATATTTGCTTATTTATTCTTTTTGGCATAAGATCGTCGAACAAAAGAGAAAATATCTTGTTCATTAACACTAGAACTACCGAGCACTAAACGCAGTTGGCATACATTGCCTTCTAATAATGAGAATATGGCATTTATTTAGATTACGTACACGGGATATTTAAATATGTACTTCAATAGAGAAGTTTACTAAACAAATTTCTCAAAAAAACATATTTATACTTTTAATATTTCTAATCGAAAAAAATTCACATCAGTGATTTTGACTGGTCCGGTAGTTCTAGTGTTAAAGTTCATTACTTGAATAAAAAATTGGACTCTCTAAATACCGAAATTACTTTCTTGCCAACCCAATAGTATCGTACTGTGAGCTATTGGAGAGCAAAGACTGATATAACAATTGTGTAAACTGATGTAGAGTGCTCGTAAATTCCCATATCTGTGACGTCACATCAGAATTTTACTCGATTTCATCGAGTTTCAGTGACAAACTAATTGAATCTCCTGTTTTCAGTAGTATCGGTCGCGCATCGGTCAGACGCAGAGAATTACGACCGGGCGAAAATTCGCAGAATTCGCGAACGAATATTGATATGCTAATCCACGCGCAGGTGTGTAAGTATAATGTTACAGTTTGAATGATTAAATCGGTGATGTCTACGACTGCTTTCTTAGCTAGGTTGTAATCAGTCGCTGTTATTTTCCACATTAGCGGCGGCTCAAAAGCGCACGCGGAACTCCTGAACTGTTCAGAGTTGAATAAGAGTCATCATGCTTTTTAATTGGCATATTGTGGATACGGATTTTTGTCACGGAAATACTGGAAATGAGATTAAGTGCGGCCTGCTAACAACGCTTCATTACCACGAAGCTACGTGCGTATTCCTGACTGTTACGAACCTCTAGTAGAGAATGCAGGAATACTGTACAAAAGCTCCATTAAATAAACATCTCGTTCATTTGCTGTAACGGTGACAAACGTCTCGAATTTTCATAACTAAACTGCGGATTTTATGCAAATTATTAGTTAAATGTTCAAATTCAAAACACTGACAACATTAAGAGAACTCGAAAATGTTGTATTATTTCTGACTTGTTAAAATCATTTTGAAAAAGGGTTAAACTTGCTAACAATCCAAGTTTTAATCTTACGAATGGCTCGAAAGTTAGGAGTGTTTAAAGTTCAGCGAGTTTCACCGTTTTTGACAGGTAAGGACACGGTCATGTTGTTATATAGTCAGCGTTCACGACTGACTGCGAAACCTTAACCATAAAAATACGATTAAATCTATAATAATATCGTAGCAACGCAAAGTATGAAACTTCTCTAAAAGCTCCATTAAATAGGTAACAGAACATAGCTCTTGAATTTTTTGGAAATGGTCACTCGAAGGGTTGCTTGCAATCTCCACCCCTAAAAAATTAAATGACTTTTTCTACCCATAATAATTTGATCACAATGGTGATATAAATATTTTTTTTATCTGAATATCTTAATTACTAACAGAGAAAACAAATGATACAGTTTAGGGTATTTACCCTCATATCATCCATATATGAAGAGTTAGCGATTTAAAATTTTAGGGGGTTATCTTTTAACCTAAAAACATTGTTTTCCACACAATATAAATAAAAATTGTGGCCGGACCGCTGGACCATGCTTAGTTGGCTAAACCCTTTTTTACTCGAAATTGAAATGACATATATAATATTTAAAGTGTAATGACGAAGTTCTTCGATCAGATAGAACTCGTATTTTCTCGTTTGTCTTCGATGGAGCGATTATAAAAGTTTGACAATTTAAAATGACGAGCAAATCGTCGCGAAATTGCCAGAAAACTGATTCGACGAAGCTCCGCGCGAACGAGCATGGCTCCACTCGAAATTGAATCTGAAAACATACGGGGCATTAATTAGGCAAATTTAAATCAAACACCCGGAAGCTATCAGTTTTGACTGCACCGGGAGCTCCGCGAAATGCTCGTAGCGTTTCGGCTGCGTTGCCTCGCCGGTTCAATTAAGAGATTAATTCTCGATATCGAAATACCACTTTGAATGCAGAAGCGCCGCTCGCGATGGAACACATGCTCCGTTATCGAGACATTCAATATTAGATATTACATATTGAACAGACGCGAACCAAGTCGCTATCGACAAAGTGAAAGGAGGTGGAAGGTTCCGCGGGCAAATTGATTCTAGAATATGGGGCAAACCGCGACGACGCGCGACGTATCCACGATGTTTGCTGTCAACGAGCAAGAAAAAATGTTTCCTTAAAATCATGTGCAGGATACCCTACCTAGAGCAACACTTCTTCAATATTTACAACTAGACTGCGAATTTTACGCGTTAGTAATGAAAAGGACTAAGTAAAATTTAAAACAGTCGATAAATTAAAAGCATTTAACCCTTGCCGTACCAAAAGTGTTGTAGAAGAGAAAAGAAAATTTATATTTTTCGTATGACTACATTTATCTTAATGCTTAAATATATATATTGATTACTAGCTGCGGATATTTATACAAACTAAAAAATGTTTGCATTGACTGCAGAACACAGGAGCCAAATAAAAAGGTAGTTCTTTTCATCATTCTAGTATGCTGAAACTAATCCTTGATGTCCTTAACTATTTTTAATATGTCCACTGCTTTAAATTATACGCAGCCATTTTTGTTACAAATGCATAAAATCCGCAGTCTGTTGATTACGAAGAATCAAATGTGATTTCATTTAAAAAGAAAGGCATAACTTTCATATTTGTTCGACTTTGTCGAAATGTTCATCACCAGTGTGACTTGTTAATAAAATACGGCAAGGGGTTGAAAGTATGTTATTAGTCAAATAAATTCGTCCCGACGAACAATTAACTTGTACGCCTAATATTTTTCACGTTTACATGTAGCTCCTGTTTTTTGCAATCGATGCAAACAATTTTGATACATACAAAGCATAGAAAATAATTGATATGCAATTAAATCGTTCCGATGGACGAACACTGGGAACGTTCTAGCGGAAAGAACAAGTTTTTCTAAGGTTTCGCAACTCGTTTCGGAAAAACGGAAGAGAGATTCCAGCTCTTTCGATCGGGCCGTAATGAAATTTGCCTGCACGTTAGGGGAATTCGGCGCGAGCTAGTGGAAACCTTTGATTCGAAATAGTTGTGGTGTTTGCACGGATCCTCGATCGTCCTCCGCGAAAAGCAACAGTTGAAACGTTTCCAACATGCTACCCACCGCGAGTAATTAGTCGAATTTTAATTGCTTTAGTTTCGAAAGTGATAATCAAAGGTTAATTAAGGTTACCCAAGATATATACAAGGATTATAATTATAAAGGTCCGAGGGCAATTGAGTGGACATTAACTGTTTCTGATTGAATACATGCTGTAACACTTGTGATCTTCTTGCGAAAGGAGCAATTTATTACTAGCTGATATTAAACATGCTACTACTAAACTAAGAAAACCAACATTCTTTAATCTTAACACTAGAAAGACTGAAACTTAGTATATACCTGTATTGCCCAAAAGCAGTCAAAATGACTACATTGTGAAAGAATAACTAATGTGTAAAGAAATTTGTTTAAAATTAATTTTTAATATTTTTTATATTATTTACAGTTGTATAACAAGTTATTAGTAAATATTAACAATAAAAAAAATTTGTTAGAACAACTTGATAGAACAAGTATCACTGCATAAAGATTCGAATAACAAGTACTACTTTAGTTTATTGAGCAACTGCAACTTATCAAGTATACCCCCAAATCGACAATTTATCGTGTACTTGTACGTTATCATGTGACGGTAATCGAAAAAAAATGAAAACTGTTATTTCAATACAGAGCCGCACTGGTCATATAAGAAATTGACTCAATTCAATAATAAGAGTCATTTGATTATTTAAAATTTCCCAAGCAGTCAAAGTGACTGCTTTTGGGCAATATAGGTATAACACACATATATATACCGGAAATGAAGGAGGGGGGAGGTAACTACAATTATTAATAAACGCATTTATATGTTGTACAAAAAGTCACAAAATTCTAAGAAATTGTGTCATTATATACATAATTGTTTTTGTAATTGAAATTAAAAAGCAGTCAAAATGACTTCCTTGGGCAATCTAGTGTTAATAATGTGTTAACACGCTATAGTTCGTTACTAATGCAATATGCCGCAATGCGCGACGCTTCTTATATTCCGAGCTTTTTACTTTCGAATGAAAGCCCGCAAAATGGCGAGAAAAAATTCAATTAAAGAACGCGCAGGCGGTAATACATTCTCGGACATGGTATTTGTGGAAAATGTGCATTTTTGCACGCTGCTCGCCGTAAACAGCGATGCAGTTATTGCTTTCTAATGTCGCGGACATAACTACGGGTTCTGATCGCGTCGAGTGGCCGAAAGATTGATGCTGCGGAAGTTTTGCGACGGGCTAGGTTTAGATTATGCTACGCGATTTATCATCCGCACAAAAGGACCCCGTCCGACGCGAAATCTATCGTTGTTTGAATATCAAACTCTTTGCCGGGCGTTTAACGCGGACGAGACACCGTGCCGCGGATCATAAGGAGAAGTTCGCGAAATTTTCGACACCATATTTCACTTAAATGACGCGATAAGGATAAATAATGCGACGATGCCGAACAACAAAATTCTTTTGACACTAGCTTCAATGGACCTCCTACAATGATGTCAGATTTTTTATTTCGCGATTATTACAAATATTTATTATAAATAATTTTGCTGCAAGACAGGGATCGCAGTTACGTATGCCAACTCTATCGCATCATTTCTTTTTGTACTTTTAATTAACGCTATTGTAACGATTTATTCACTGTACGAAACGTACATCTAGAAAACCAGTTTAATTGACAAGCATTCAAATCCATTTTGAAACAGTCAGATTGTACTGAAACCTCGGTTTTGCACTTTGACATGTTCGAGAGATTCGAAGCGATTGCAAAAACAACTCTTTATTGCCGAAACTCAATATTCCACCATCACTATTTAAAATCTTTTTTCTATACAGAATGACAGCGCTTTGAAGCTTTGAAATTCAAGCATTTTACTCGTTTCAAATAGTCTTTCTAAAAACCAAATCGCAAAGTTCAAAGTAAAACAAACGTCCTCTTCATTATAGAACAGTCATTCTCATTCTATTGAACGAAAGCGTAACACTAGAACTACCGAGCACTAAACGCAGAGGGTATACATTGCCTTATAATAACGACAATATACCATTTATTTCGATTTCGTGCAAGTTTTATTTAAATATGTACTCCAACAAAGAAGTTGACTAAAGAAATTTCTCAGTAAAACACATTTATACTTTTAATATTTCGAATCGAAAACAGTTCGCACCAGTCATTCTGACTGGTCCGGTAGTTCTAGTGTTAAATAAATATGGAAAGGGACATATTTTACAATGTATTCAATGCGCCAGGTATGATTTGAAATTTTTAATGTTACCATCGCCGTCAGAGGTCCCTGATTAATATGCTCTAAGAAGATCGAACGAAAACTTGACTTCCGACCGCAAAAGTTTTCTTTCGTCAATGATGGATCGTCAACGTCTCGGGAAACATTGCGACTTCAACTCCGGTTGGGCAAGTTTTGGGACAAGCCGGCACAGACACAAGTGCAGAATCTCTCTTGGCAGGGGGACGCTGCGCTGTAGCGAACACAGGCACTTGGCCGCGTTCCGAAGTCGTTAGGGGATCGCGTCGATTAATTATAGCTGCGCAAACGCGCTGTCTTTATCGCAGCCCGAGGCAGACAACGGTAAATACGGAAACTGCTAGCTTCCGAAAGTCAAGTTATTAGTTATGAGGCAAAATAATTCAGGACAATCTTCTGTTAGAACGGCTCTCGCTCGTCCGGAGCGTTCTTTTTTTCTCGCTCGCGTTTTCATTCGCGAGTCGAGTCAGACGATTCAAACGCGGATGCGACAGCCCGACGGCCAGTAAAACGGTTAATTAACACTGTGCAAACGGTTTGTTTGACGAGAACGAACGGATAGAACATAGTCGTCGTTCGGTCGAGCGCGTGTCACCACAACAGGTGGCTACCTACAGAGAAACGCCGTCACAATTCCATGTAAACGGTCCTACTATTTTCAGCGCAGCGATACGCAATTAAAGGGCGGTCGCATGATTTCCGTCGAGCGAGTGCCGTTGAAACAGCTGTTGAAATCCTGAGCGGCGCAAATGGGTCAATTGGAACGGTACAGGGCCAGGAAGTTGCCCCTGCAAGATGCTTCCGGTTTTGACTAACTTTCAGACCCATATTTCGATCGTTGCCAGAATCACTATCTTTGGGAATTTTTTTTAAAAGAACGGTATCGAGTACAATCATTCCAAACTTGGTATACTTATTAATCAACATTTGGAGAGTGTATTCCAATTTTGTCAAGTAAAAATAATAATTTTTTTCGGTATTACAGTATTTTAGTACGAGTATTGACGGAGAACCAATCTAGGCTACGAAACCGAAAAATCCAGCAACGCAAAATGGTGTCGGAGGCCTCATCCTAGATCTGAAGTTCGTGTGCACGGTGCTCCTGTGGTTTCCTGCGGTTTCCTGCGGTTTCCTTCGAACGCTTACACCTTCCACCTTCCTCTCGCCGTTCGAAGATGGCTTGTTCTAGCACACGAAGCTCTATCCGGGTCGACATGTAAGTAGCTACTCACCGAACTAAATTGGCTCGGTATCTTATGCATAACCTGCCCAGAAATGGAAACGCTGAATGCAACACAGTATAATAACAGTGGAGCTGATCCTAATTGAACGAACTCTTTGTTCGCGATGGATCGGACCTCACCATTGAAGACAAACAAACTACAAGCAAAGGAAGAGAACCATCATACAGGAACACCACGAATGTACCAGTTTCAATCATGAGCATATCGTGCTACATACAGTCAATCGCAGAAGTCTGTATCTGTGACACAGAAACAAAGATTTTTAACTATACTTGTGGCTATCGATCAATTTCTTTGTCTTTTATTTAATGTCTTTTAATAAGTCTCTTTCTCAGAAAGTATATATGAACGAACTGGGAAGAGTAATACGTCAAAATTTGAGAAATGAAGTAGCTGGAGCTGAATAATGAAGTGGATACTCAATAACTTATTACTATTTTATTTACCTACAGCTTGTTAGTCTTTTTTACGTTTTTTTCTTTGCAACAACGAAAAATCTGAAGTAGGTCGTTGCCAGTAGCTCTGGAGTGAAAAATTCACGATTTTGGCGCAGCCTGTAACAATTTCCGGTGACGATGAGAAGGTTTCCGGTGAAGAGGGACAAAGATTGGGAAGGCCGCAACAATTATCCGGATTAACTCGTCGCCGATTTATTCGGCGTAGTACGTCAGTGGGTTATTTCTTGTGCTCGTTCAATCGAGTTATTGTTCGTCCTCGTTGCGCCTCACCGTCCTATTCGGGATGGCTGTTTCTCGGGCTTCTCGTCTCGGAGAAAATCGCATTCCTCGTTGTCGCATCGTATTAACCGTATCAGCAAGCTTCATCGTGTAAGGCTCTCCCGCTCTCTCGCTCTCTCTCTCCCTCTCTCTCTCTCTCTCTTTCTCTCTCGATTTTGCTCGGCGTATTACGCTTCGTCGTCTGCCCGTCACCCCATTTACCGAGAAACATCCCCTTTGTTCTCAGACACGTTCCACCTCCTCGAAGATCCTCCTTCACATCGGGGGCTCAACGAAGCCGGCTATGTCTCGCGTTCAACGTTCGTTCCGAATCCGTGGAATGCCCGATAACCATATTATTTTCCACCATTCTTCATCGAGAGATTCTCATATCCGGCGCCGCTGCACACTCGCTTTTGATCTTTTTCCACCCACGAGAGCCCCGGGTATTAAATTCCAGAGCAGCCTCTCTTAGTTAAGAGAGGGACGGTTTTCTTTTTTCATTTATCGCCTAATGCCGTGAAACGATTTAACGACCGGCGACCACCGCCGCGTCTCTCCCCAGCCTAGAACTACCCTTATCGGGTTACTCAATCGATGAAAGTACGCGAAACGAATCTAACGCAACAATTACTAACAATTAAGTGAAACGTTTGATTAAAGTAGAGGTTTCGCAAACCGGGATAGCTCCGTAAAGGCTTGTACACAGTAGGCAAAACGCTATACTAGCATCTGTGCTTTGTGTGAAACAAATTGAGTCATCGTTCTTAAGAGCATCGACCAAGGAAAACGGAGGACAACTGAAAGTGTATCGAGGACAGCGATCGTCAACAGTGTTCTAAAAAGTTTTATTAAACGACTGTACACAGTAGAAAAAGGAGCCCCATCGATCCCACGCAATTAAAACGATCTGGAAAAAAGTCACGTGTCGTCTTTTTACAATGGAGCTCTCAGTGGCTGTAGGAGCTCCGGTGAATCGTTTAAAACGTCCTTTAGTCGTGCTTGCCGGTATTAAGCCCTTTTCCAGCCAGCCAGGAGAACTCGATGACAGACAAACCACGAATATAACATCTCCCAGTGGCTACGTACTCCGTGAACAATATTAGCGGTGGCTTGGTACGGTGCA
The DNA here is from genome assembly GCA_916610235.2 of Lasioglossum morio. Taxonomy (NCBI): domain Eukaryota; kingdom Metazoa; phylum Arthropoda; class Insecta; order Hymenoptera; family Halictidae; genus Lasioglossum; species Lasioglossum morio. Next base: position 17,363,116 of record OU744323.1, on the reverse strand, counting down.
ACGTCGAGGAAGGATGGATCCCAACCGGCTGCTTCGAGCTCACCTACACACACGTACAATCCAATTACTCCTAAATTCTCGTTATCCAGTAGCCAGGGAGAAAACTTACTTAAACTGCGCCCCTATACTTCGGCTGAAACTCGCTTAAGCCCCGAATTCCCGGCGTAACAACAAAATAACGCTAACCCTTCTCAAAAAGTTCCCTTAATCTTGCTGTGCAAAGTTTTTCACCTAACCCGACGCTCCCTTCTCCCGTTGTCCACAGGAACAACATAATTGAATGTCTCTCTCTCTCTCTCTCTCTCTCTCTCTCTCTCTCTCTCTCTCTCTCTCTTTCCCTCGGTTACCCTTAACCGCTCTTGCTCAAAGAAACAGTGAGTTCGAAGCTGCGCGAAATTAACCCCCAGTGGTCCAATTTGCAGTGTTACATAAAAGCGTGGACGAGATGTACTGTGGGTGATCAAATTGTTACAGCCACTTGCACGAATTCAAGCGTTTCTGGTGAAACAATAAATTTTTAATTATTTAATTTTTAAATAAAAATTAATAAATAATAAAATTTTTTAATTTTCCTAACGGATACAAGTTCGAATGGAACGTTTTCGGAACAAAAGGTATCCGTTCGATCTCCGGAGAAAGAGAGCAGACTTTTTTCTTTGGGGGCGGTGAAATGCGGTAGGAGAGTTTGGCTAGCTTTGTGCAATGAGCCAGCGCATCTGAAGGATCGACTACTTACGGTGATGTAAGTTTGATCCCTCTGCAGTTCGGCGAGGTTATCGTAAAGGCCCTCGAGGAGTGCTCGCCTGAGTTGCTCGGTATTCGTTCCGCAGCTCACCTTTTCCAAATTCGCACGTTTCGCTAATGCGGCAAGCTGCTGGCGCACCTCCGCGGCGTACTCCAGATTCCTATGATGCAGGAAGTTCTCGTGACACCAGACCTTCTTCTGGTTCGTGTTCATGTATGCGCGAAAAACGTTCAGCAACGTGACATGGTCTCCCTCGGGTGACGCGAATCTGGAACGAACGAAACACCCGGGCGTCGTGTCACGTAACAAACTACGAGTATCGATCACGTCTCGGACCATTTGACGGCCATAAAAGAACACCCGGACACCCACGGATACTGCGAGATTTCTAACCCTCCAAGATCCTATCGCAAACTAGATGCTCCACTTTGCGAGAGAGATGATTCAACCAGCCGTGAAATATTAGGCCGTCCAGTGTATGTCCACCTCGTTTATTTCCCTCCTATATTTACACTAACATTCGAGACCCTTTTCCTGTTCCTTAATCTCTTAACGCTAATGTCGAACGTAAAAAGATTAGCAAGCAATTGACTCTTTCCTGTCGATGATACAATACTAATTAGGGTGGATCTTATTTTTCGACCATGAAATTTTGGGCACGCCTCCTCCCAATATTGTTCCATTCCACGAAAAAATGATAAATCCAAAGTTTTAGATCAATCGGACGTCGGGAAGGCGTACCGCATCGAGCGCAAAGTATTGAAATAGAAGTAACTGCGCGGTAAATGTGAAGAGTATACTGAAAATTCAAGTTAAGTATTTTATACCTCCAAAAGTATCATAATTTCTTACGTTCCTTCAAGTACAAGTGTACTTCGTACGAATTAAGATTATTTCACATTAATTAGCTTGTCTAATTGCTATCCGCCACCTTCCCGCTAACAAGTCCGTTTTCGCTCAAATCTCGTGTTTCGGGTTAACAGTGTAAAAATCCTATCACAACCCCTGAAGGATTCTGTCGACGGTTAGAGGCCCCTGCAGCAATACTAAAAACTTATAAAAAAATGTTTTTTCTTTTTTTTCCTATAAAATTTCTCATGTTTTTGTCAACTTCAACGTCAATTGCGGCACGCCTCCCCCTTATCCGATCAACTTTATCTTTTGCAGGAATTATTTTCTTACCAAATGGCATAATTTTAGGGGGAGGCGTGAAAAAATCTCGCAAAAAAATTTTCACCAAGTATAACTAAGGTCCACCCTAATACTAATCCAATGACAGAACTTTGTCGTCTTTCTAATTAGACATTGTTTCTAATAAAGAATGACCAAAACAGGATAGGTTTTGTCCACGATACAGTGCACTGGCGCACTCCGGGATGGGGGGGGGGGAGCCAGGGGGCCAAGTCCCCCCCAAGAAAAAAGAAACAAAACACTGGAAAATTAGCTAAACCGTAGAATAGCTGCTTCCTCTCCGATTTCGATGATATTTGGATATGTTATATGTAAAACTAAACATTTTGAACAACTTTTCCCTAAATATATAAGTAAATATTTGTGGCTACAGTTGACAGATATTTTTGCTAAAAAAGAAAAAAGGTCATTTTGTTCAACTCGTCCCCCCCAAGATTAAATCCTGGGTGCGCCACTGATACAGTGGACCCTCGAAGATCCGAATTAATCACTGGAACAAGATGGCTTTAGATTGTATCATGTTTGTACTCGTTTCAATCAGAAAAAATGTCACGAATACATATGCCGGCTAAATTCTGGTGTACGATGGTTAAACAATATAGTAATTGTCAAATGGAGTAACTACCTTGACCTAGCAACATGTGCCTGCTGCCTTTTAGCAGGCGGATCGGTGAAGATAGACTCTCCTGACAACAGAGCAATCACCGATAGCGCTTCCTCGAGGCACTGGTGCTCCACCGACGCAAGGATCACTTTAGTGAATCTTGGATCCAATGGGAATAAGGACATCGTTCTGCCAAGGGTGGTCAGCTGTGGCGGAGAACCTATTTGCGTTGGAAAATCAAATGAGAAAGTTTTACGTGACATGCTAATACCATTCTAGCACACTCCAATGCGCCAAGAAAACCGAACGCAAATAGAATCGATCAGTCTCTCTCGATTATTCTTCTATGAACATCGTCTTGACAACCGCGACCGATCGAAAAATTACATAACAGATTTAACAATAAACCGAGACGTTCGTTCACGTTGAACGGCAATTTCGACAGTGTCTCGACAGTTTTCGCGGAAACGCAGACAAACTCGACGCGTTACCAGCCCGAGAAATGAAATATTGTTTCGCGAAGAAAGAAACTGGAGAAAATATATTGTTCCTCGCGAATCCGGATATATTTTCTCGACCCGCCGATGTCGCCTACTTGAATTTCAGAATCCCTTCGAACTGTTTGAAACTACGGAATTCTGTCGGGTGATCATTCCGACGGTATCGACGCTGGCCTATCTTCAATAAAATTTACATTTTTCACTTTGAAAGTCGATCATCCGAGGTACACCGTGTTTCTGCCCTTACCCGAACCTTGGCCTGTAATGGTAAATCTATTGAGACTGGTTTTAAAGAAGTATTCTAGAACAATCGGGCTTTCTGTACAACATTTTCGAGTTATAATTTGAAGATAATGGTAAAACGAGGGTTACACAACATAGTGGAAATGCTGCGAACACCAAGAAAATCCTTCAAAAATTCACTACAGTATCCAAGAGACTCGAATAGCTTCTAACCCTTTATGGACGAGGATTTTGTTTGTACCGACAAGAAATAATGGTTTAAAAAGTACATACAGTAGTTCTTTGATTCGTTGTCGTTTCAAATCTTCACGGTTTACTCAGTCCACATGTCACTGGCATGGAACCAACATGCTGTTCCTTGACTCTTAAGAATTTAAATTAGTACATTTTTCTAAGCAAGTGAGTTTATACATTTGTTTTCGTTTTTAATACCTTAGTGTTTTCTGCTTGTTCGGGAATGCGTTTGCTTAACCATATATTAATTAATTGATAAATTCTTACAGACGCAATACAGAAAATTTACATTCTTGAAAATGGTCTAAATTCAGACCGAAACGTTGAATTAAATTTCATGTGATATTTTGCAAATTTGCTTATTGTCTACAATTGATCGAACCAGTGGCCAATAACATTAATTGTAGTGTTGAACAATTGTCGATCAAGATACAGAGAACTGTTACATACAGTAGTGTTTAGTTAAAGTTTTACTTTTTAATGATCATTTCCTACTTATTAGTGTAACATAATATTTGGTCCCCTCAGGGTTTCAAATTCATTTACCAATCTCTTCCCCCTCTTTCCATTCCTCACTATCGCCTTTTCAGCGGGACCTACTGTTTATGGTGGGTTCCGAACCACCTTTTGCCAACAACACGTGAAAAACACCCGCAGTAATGTTCAGTTAAATTTGCTAAAGGCTATAGCCGGGTTTGGTAGTGAAATTCGCCCCCAGTGGGATTTTAATCGTGCTTACGGTAATATTTTATTGCTAAATTAAATCTGTGGGTATCAACTTAAGATTTCTATATGAAATCTGCGTTTTTCATTATTTACTAATATGTGGCTTAGTATCCGAAATGTGTCAGATTTTTTACAGAATTTTTAACTGTCAATAAGTAGGGAAATTGGGCAAAAAACTGGTTTTTCGATTTTTCTCAATAACTACCCTTACGGATGAGATATGAGATTGAAACTTGGCAGAGAAGGGTCTTTTTGGGTAGGCTATCGAATGGTCCAAGCATGATTAAAATCCCGCTGGGGACGAATTTCACTACCAAACCCGGCTATAGCCTTTGTCACGATTGATTTGTTAGACATTTTTTTTAGGAATGCGCTACCTCGCAATGCCGGAATTTTACTTCGGGACCCCAAACTTTCCAGAATTAAGTGAGCTCTACCGTAATCGGTTCGAATTGGTTCGAAGGATTGTGTTCACCTTTAACAGCGCCGAGTTTCTCCAAGCAAGCGACGGCGACGTCGACTGCTTCCGGCGGCGGTTTGTCCATGAAATCAAAGGTGGTGATGTCAATCCCGATGGCGAGCAACTGGAGCGCCACTCCCGCGAGGGAACACCTTTGTATCTCGGGCACCGGCATCTCCTTCATCCTTTCGAAATCCTCTTTCGTGTAAGTTCTATAACATTTGCCGGCCGCTTCACGGCCTGCTCTGCCTGTCCTCTGCCAAGCCTGTGCCTTTGAGACTTTTTCCACCCTGAGCACATCCAATCCTGTCGTCGGGTGATGAGTTCTCGCTTTGACCACTCCGGTGTCGATCACATGTCGAATTCCTGTGTAATTTCATCCGAGAATCTCTGTGTGTACCACAATCCTCTCGCGAATGTAATCACGAAAGCGAGCCGAGTAATCAAGTCTGTCACGAACGAGTACCGGGTTTCGGCCGTGATATTAGCAGATTGCGGCGCTCGTCGAAAATGAAATTGGCCCCCCACCGATGGATAATTCGCCGAATTAATCCAATCGGGGCACGACCTCCTACCCGAAAGACAATTTTTATGCCGGGAGAAAAACCACGGGCGAAAACGATTTTATAGAAAATTTTTCTCTATTCTAATCAGTTCGCTGTGATACGCTGCGATCGTAACTTTAAAATCCACTTTTCTATTTGTACTGAAACTACTCCAAACCTGTTTTTATTTAACGCGTGCCGTACCGTTTTTGCTCGACAATTAAACAACTTACAGTGACTCCCACTGATATTCGGACACTCTTAAAAAGACGACAACTTTTTTAATATTGTACTATACGATTTGAACTTTTTTCCAAAAATTGCAATTGATCGGGTTTGTAGAAAAAAATACTAAAAGTTGCATTTTACAACATTTTTATGTGGGCCTATATTGAAAATTTAAAAAAATACGTTTTGTAGATCTGTGTCGATTAATCATATTCTGAAAAGTTCGTCAAAATTGGGCGACGTTGCAATGAGCTAGAAACGTTTAAACATGGTAAAAATTGCAGATTTTCTCGATTTTCGATCTATAACTGCAGTAAATCTAAGGATTCTTACATCTTTCAATGCCTGTCGTTTTTTTCCGCATCAACAGATTTCGATCAAACTTTCACAGTGCATATAATTGACACAGATCTACGAAACGTAGTTTTTAGATCAATTGCAATTCTTGACAAAATTTTTTTTCACATCCTATAGCAAACAAATCGCTCTAGCTTCCCAAAAAAGTTCAGATCGTATAGTACAATATTTAAAAAGTTGTCGTCTTGTTAAGGGTGTCCGAATATTCGTGGGAGTCACTGTATGTGCTTTGTTTTATACTGCATTCTTGACAATGCCTCAGTATTTCGATGGAAATATATTCTACAGTGTTAAACTTGGCCTGAATGGATAGTTTAACGTGTACCATCGGTGGTACACGTGGCACGGAATGTGTTAAACTATTATTGAGATTGTAAAGGTGATTTTTTTTAAGTTATACTAGCCTGTATAAATCATTTTAGGTACATTTAAAATCGCGCAAGAACCGATCGTCGATTTCGCCAAAATTTTGCGGGTAAATTTGAAAACCGTCGAGATTTGTGTAATTATAACTCACCACCGATTGTAACAGACGTCTCAGCTACGTTAGTTGACAAAATAAGCTTCCGCATTCCGGGAGGGGACGGCTTAAAGGCTTCCAATTGTTGATGCGTCGGCAGAGCCGAATACAATGGAAAGACCTTTAATGGCGGATAGCTCTGTCCATCCAACTGTTTAGCCGCTTGCCTCGCGCTCATAGCTGTAGCCTCTATTTCTTCCTGCCCGGTTAAAAAGACCAGAATGTCCTCGCTGGAGGAAAGACAGAAAAATTCAGGAAATTGTCCGTTTCCTAGTGACCTAGTTTCTCGCCGCGCTTCTCCTGCACGTGGACTGTTTTCCTTTAATTTAATGGACGTAACGGTATGTAAATTCCATAATCCTGTTACAAACTCGAAAATTACATCGGCGATACTTCCCCGCGTCCCATGGTATGTATTCATCAATTATTAAAATTCCCGAGTATGCACGAGTGTTCGCGAATAAATTATTAGGTGCACAAAAGGAAAGTTGAAATTTTCAGCATTACTGATATCGCTTCAGTACTTGAAATAATTAGTGATAATTTTTCATACTGTATCACTGTTTGAGCCACTCAGTCAGATTAACTGAAAAATTGATTTCCTTTCTATTCATATTTTTACTGTTTCGCGTTTCTCCAATCCATTTTTAATCTCTGCAAGGAAGCGAAAAGAAAAATCGGTTGCACGGTAGATAAAGGTCTCGCTTACTTGGCAGGATTATGGCGGTGGATCTGGAAAGCGGTAACAAGTGCGGAAAACGCGTAATCGTCCGATGACTTGACGGCGTGATAAATCTTCACGGGGTGCTGACGACCTTCCAAGTAGACCGCCGATGCTTGAAAATACTTGGCGAACTTATCGACGTCCATCGTCGCTGACATCACCAGCAGCTTCAACGGCGGCAGGTTCTTCAGCTTCCGCAGGTTCTGCGCGCGACGGGCCACGCCGAGGAGCACGTCGGTTTGCACGGATCTCTCGTGGGCTTCGTCGAGGATCACCACCGAGTAATCGGACAGGATTTCATCGGTCATCGCCTCGCGGACCATCATTCCATCGGTCAGGTACTTGATCCTGGTCTGGGGGGATGTAACGTCTTCGAAACGCACGCAGTAGCCCACCAGCTTTCCGGTTTCAACCCCTTGCTCCTGTGCCACCCTGCGAGCCACGCTGACCGCGGCCACCCTTCGTGGTTGTGTGATACCGATGCAACCCGATGCACCAGCTATACCGGAAGACAACAGCAACTGAGGGATCTGAGTGGTCTTCCCGCTACCCGTCTCGCCTATCACGATCAGAGTGCTGTTGCGCCGGATCTCATCCAGCAAACTGAAATTTATCGCATTAGCCTGTTAGCGACAGCTTATCTTTTGGGGAAATCGAAGGCGGAGAAATGTTACAGTAAAGTCGCGGTCTAGCTCTCGTCGCCTGCTCCAAACAAGGACAGCGATCGTGTAGGAAAATTATTTCTTTATTACTGCGTTGACCGTGCCGAAAGTACAAAGAATGTCGAATGTAGAAAAGGACAGTGATCGTGTAGAGTGTAGATCCTCAGGAAGCTAATAAATCGCGGCTTTAATGTACAGGCTGTTTCAAAATTGTATGTCGTGACTACTCTAGTGTGATTCTCCATGTCTGGGTCGGCGGAGATTTGTTATAAAAAAAACTTGCCGCAAAATTGACCTCAACCTTGAATATCTAGATCAAACTATTTGTCATTGCGTAACATAGTACTCATCAGGGGGAACAAAAACCTGTCTGGTTCTGATCTCTCAGAAACTCTATTTTTTTGTATTTTCTTTAACTCCCTCTAAAAATCAATAAGTGCTGTTGATAAGTGAAAATAAATTTTTAAATTACGCGCCCGTTTCTTGATCGATACGAACGTTATACAACCTGGCAGAGCCATCTCTGCAATATGTTAAGAAACCAGATTCATTTTCTATTTTATCACTTCTAGATACATTTGACAAAATAGAATTCTGTTATATCAATATTGTACGCATTAGTTTTCTCCCTTATTGATTAATTAATTTATTGATCTTTCATATTTGAATCTTAATATTGATATTATTTGTTAATATATTAAAGCTTCGTACTAGTTCATACAAGGTACCGTAACTAACTTTCTGTGCTGCAGTTTTATATAATTCACTAACTAAAGTGTGAGGAAACGATTAAATCGTGTAACTTAAAGCCCTCTAAAATGATTGAACTACTTTTATACCCCATCTGCGATTATATTCATAATATTCCCGCCATGAACGACGCACCGTAGTGCTACCTATGTTATAATATCTGATACTATTGACCAAGTACGGTCGGTAGTCCTCCATTTTGTTTTACACTACTCGCGTGAGAGAATGTCGTGAAAGTATTGTTGGTGAAGCAAGATAACAGCGGAAATCAACAGATAGACAAAAGAAAAATATTGCAGCACTCGCCGTTTTCGTAGCCTGTAAACCGGTAACGATTTCCTTTGTTGTTGAAAGCTTATGTTCCCTTTGTCTGCAGTTTCTGCGGGAGCATGTTGACTATTCTCGACTTTCTTTATTTTGCTCGATGTCTCGTTGAACACGACGGTGGTAGGTCGTTTCGCTGCTAATTTCGTGAAAGTTGTAGTGCCGATCACATTGTACTTCGAATCCGCGTTATCGTGGACCCCCATGTCACCGAAAATCGTAGCACAAACGAACTTCCCAAACGGCACACGAGCACGCACGTGTTGCACAGTACAGTTGTGTACAAATAGGCGCCTTGACAGGAGGAAGCTTCAGCCAATGACGTAGCTCCTCTGTGTACATATATAGTCATTCAAATCCTAATTATGTCACTCCGTCTGCATCGCGGGAAATCTTTCTTACTATCACTGCACTTTGTACTTTTTTTCTTATCTTGGTTTAAAACAAATATTTATAAAACTATATACACGGTGTCCCATTCGATATTTCGCGCTCAATTATCTCTTGAACTATTCTTTATCCGAAAAGTATTTCAAGCAGTACCTCTTCTATGCGAAGAAAAGTAATTTATTAAATTAAGATAATTCTTGATTTTTTTAAATTGAATACTCAGTATTATGTTACATACTCTGTATAATAAAGTATTGTATAAGAAATGTTAAACATTTCCGAAATTATATTCGTTTCAGACAATAAAAACGCGTTTATGTGAAATAAATCGAGTATTTTAACATAATGTGCGTAGGCGTGAAATAATAATGTTCTAACATAAATCGCATATTTCATATTTTGATTCAGCAACACGTACATATACACTTTAATACACTGATATTTTACATTGGTAAGATCATACACAACAATAAGAAATTGAACATCTTGGCGTATTGTTTTTATCAAACAAGAGATCAAAAATAATCTTTTATTCATTCACGCTATAAATATTTTACTCATAAGACGACAATTCCTAAAACCGTATTACGTATCTTGTCGTTACGATGCCGTTAGTGTAAAACAAACAATATATCTCTGTTACTTGTCAAGCGTCGACGCATCAACTTGTTTGTCAAAACTCTGCTCATCGACATATTAAAAATGAATTGTAGTCAATTGTAAATATATCGATTAAGAAATTATCACAGATTAACGCTGTGTGGGAGGAAGACACAGTGAGCAAATTTTTTTAATGATACCTTAAACGATAGCAACTATTTATATCTCAAACTTGTATCTAAATGGAATGCATCATCGTAAAGGCCGATGTATTGGCGTTTTTGAAGATGGAGGCACCTAGAAATATATAATTCGTTATGTATACTTAAGTCAAATATAATATTTCGAGAAAATACAATAAATTACCATTGCTCCGATACGATATAGGTAACGATTTCTGATACTAATGTCAGACTGTGGTTGTAAAAGTTCATCGGTTGATAAATCTGATGTAGATTCCCCAGATAACAATTTTTCCCTTTCGAGACTTTCAGGTGTACATCGAGTACTCTCATATTTCTCTCTTTGCCCTGGAGTCATATTTAAATAACCACTACTTGTTGCTGCGTCCAGCAACCAGATCGCAACAGAAGTTATCAGAGAAACTGTTGAAGATATATATGTTAATCGTATTATCGTTTATAACATTACATTCGGTGTAGTTTGTTAAAAAGCACGAGATATATATATACTATATTATATTATGTAGGATTATGTACTATGTTATGCTATATATAAAGCCGAGAGGCAAAGTGATAATAAATATCTAGTAAATATAAGGAACAGAAGACATACTCCACAGCCAAACCAAGAAAAACATCTCAAGCATGAAGTATCCACTTTTGTCCACAATTATTCCAGCCAAAATACTAACTATTGCTAGGCCTAGATTTTGTCCAGCTTGGGCGCTGTAAATAGACGAGATGTTACACAAAATAAATTGTATATACCCTGAGTAGATTATGTTTGAATCTTGAATGTAGCTCTACTTACATTCCATAAGCAGTACCAAGCTGATATTCTGGAGTAACAAGAGCAATTAACGGCCATAAGCTACTGGCAAGCATGGAGTATGCTAATCCCATGAGAATCATGCAGACATAAGGACTCTGGTATGTGAATGCAAGTAATCCATGAGCCACTATAGTTGCAACAATTCCAATAAATACCCATAACACATTCTTTCCAGTTCTATCGACAATCCATCCGAAAATAGGGGATGCAATAGCAGATATGGAATATACGAGAGAGTTCACTCTGTTCGCATTGGATGGATCAAATGAGTATTTCCGTTCAAAAAACACCCTAAGAAGACAACGAATATTAGATACAAAATGCATGGTGGTCTACCTAAGGATAAGCTTTTAAAGGCGATACTTGAGTTCATATCGTTAATTACTGTATAATGAGTTTAGTAAAAAATATTTTTGGTAAAAGTTGAATGTTTCTGAAAGGACATAGTATGAAAAATTTGACTCTCGAAAAGCTAATCATGTTATATTGTACGTCCTCTTTCACTAAAATCATTACTTATGCAGCAATTAATATAGTTTCAGTTACATACTACACTTTGTATGTAAAACACAATTACGAAACACTTCTGTTTAATCATACTTACTTGCCTAAAGCAATGAATGGGAATATTGAAATATAATAGGCGATGCAAATTAAAGTGATTAGCCAGAACATAGGTTTAAAGTCTTTAGCGTCTGTTAGACTAACAACTTCTGGCTCTTGCCCTTCTCCCCTTCTTAATAATCTCTCTGCCCGTTTGTCCATGGCACCCAACACACATGCGCAGATCATAGACCCTATGCAAGTTAAAGAGGCCAACAGGAGAACAACTCCAATACATTCTGGTCCTTTATAATACTGAGACACAAACTTATAGATTGGTTCCATAACCAGAAAATTAACTGTTGATCCAACTCGAGCAAAACTCAGTTGCAAGCCAAACACCATATTCAGTTCTTTCCCCTTAAACCACAGTACAGCGTAACTGTTCTGTGCAACTGCCAATGATTCTGAGCCGATACTGTAAAACACGTTTGTATCAACAAATTGTTAATTGTTCATTTCCGTTGAAATTACAGAACATACCCGAAAACAAATCGACCAAGCATCATAAGCCAGAAAGCGTTAAAAATAGCTCCAGTCGCGAATATAATTTGACCAATTAAAGTTAGTCCCATGTATATGATTGTGCCCATTCGTATACCGAAAACGCTGTCCAATAAAAATCCTCCAATAAAACAAAGTACCACATTCGGCCATGAATAAATAGAGTACAGTAATACGAATTTACTAGTGGACATCTGTAGGTCAGTTTTAAAATTATCTTGTAATGCACCAGGATTATCGTAACAGAAATAAGCACCTAAAAAAAAAAAAGGAAATGTTCGATTAAATTAATCGGTGAAAGAAACGAACGCGCATCCTCCAGATAAACCAATCGTTTTAAACAGGGTCGGTGACCTAATCGCATGTGGCATACTTGAATATTTGACAAAACATGACTCATTAATCGGGAGATTACGCGGAAGTACGCGTACGCACATGTAACGTTTAATTATTTTACGAAATAAATCCCAACAGTATTTCGATATGGAAATCGAAGAGGGAAGAGGGAAAAATAAAATTTCGCGGATAAAACGGCTGACGTTTCGATATGTCTTATCAATGCAGCATGTGCGGAACGAAAGGAATATTATACGCAACCCAGAAAGTTCGTAATATCGCTAAAACCGATAAACACGCGAGGAATGCAATACAGCTGAGAAAGGCTAGGGCACGATTAGAATTGTTTATATATCATTTTCGGATGAATAAGAGATTTATCAGAGCTAAACTATCATACAGCAACGGTTCGCGGAAGAATGTTCTTTGTTTCGAGTGAATTATTACGTCCAACGAATACACAGAACGAACGCGATCACTATTCAAATAATATTATACGAAAAATTATGAATATTCTTCAAGAGCATTCAATTAATTATCTCTTTTTACTGAAGAGAAATACGAAATTATTTCTCGTTAGATATAATTAAATATAATCTGCTTATAAACTACACAACAAAATTTTGTTTAAAACGTCCGTCAATTTGTACAAAATATGCAAAGATATCTGAAAATTTGTATTACAATTACATCGACACAGATTAAGATATCGTGTGCATCGTTTCAAGATAAGCGCGTTTTAAATTTTATAAATATAACGAACAACGCACCATCTCGTTCGTTGTTAAAATGTGAAAGTCGCCTAGTTTTTATATGAAACTTAAAACTCTGTTTCTTTCAATATTCGTAAACATGCACATCAACCTCGAGTACTTCAAGGACAGCTATTTAAAAAAATTGAACATAATTTAACGTATTAATTGGATGTAACAAAATTAGGGTCCTTTTATCAAATCCACCGAATGACAGTAAAAACTATAAATTATTATCTGACATGATTAAAGTAAATATTGAACGAGGTCATGGTCAGCCGAAACAAAAACGATCAAATATAAACAATGGCTCGATCAGGTTGTAAACGATAATTACAATGCGATGCGTACCAAAGCCTACCATGCACATCAACGCCAGTCCAACAAATCTAAACGGCAGTCTTTTAGGACTGCAGAATCCTTGGAGAGCAATTTCATCGTCCGATCTGTCCAGCGTTGTCTCTGGAGTTTCCAATATGCCTCCTTCCATGTTAAGTTTTGTTCTGTTGATCTTTTAATGTTTACTGACAGGCACAGCCACAGGTGCCTTGGTGTGCAGACGTTCACGGAAGTTCACTGTACCATTCATTACACATTCATCGATCATGCACGTCCAAGCAATCCTTCTTCGAGCTAAAATAACTGTTTAATTACAAAAAAAGATGGAGTGAGCAAAGGATCAGCCCGTGAACGCTGTCGATTCACTGCTCGAGCTACTTAGATACAATACCATCAGTCGTGTCATTACTAATCTGTCAATTGTATACGTCATTCGAGTGATCTAACGTAAGCCACAGAATAACCGAGTGCCAAAACATTAGTAGAAAAATCTCTATGAAACATGATGGGCAATCGTGAGACAACAAAGAATCGACGGTAACAAAGAGAACTATCATCTCTGTGCGACTGTATCTACCGAGCACTAGAATTCTCATTTCTAAAACCAGGTAGCACCAGAGAGGAAATGAGAGTGCTCACGGCACTAGTGATGGGCACCATCGACTGAAACTATCGACTAAATCGATAGTAGCCAACTACTATTTTCAGTCGACTGCTTTTTAAACTATCGACTAAATTGAATTAACTGAATCAGTCGCCGAGCTATTGGTTAAAGTGTAACGGGCGGGAGTTTTGAATAGATTTTATAAAATTTACTATCAAATACATTCACTTAATAGCGATATCGAATAATACGTTCAATAAACACAAATAACAATTATTATACTAGAAATATTATACAATTATTAAATAACAATACTTATATTATAAAATTTTCATCATAATCTAAAGAAAAAGTAGTATTTTATAATTATATCTGTCAATAACAGATATTTTTCTAAAAAGTACATTAACACTTTGCCTTTATATCCCATTATTATTAAAGGATAAATAATAATATGTGAGATAGACGTAGGCATAGACTATAACCCGCAATCTAGACGTAACCACTAAAACAAAATTTCAGTCGACTAAAAACTATCGACTAAATATTCGATAGTATGTAAGCAACTAAATAGTAATTAGTCGATAGTTGAAATTAGTCGATGGTGCCCATCAAAACCGACGAGATACTGTTAAAGACTGCCACCGCCCGTGTTATCCCGCGGCAGGCTAAGTGGGCGCAATGGGCGGGGTGGTAACGGTGGAACTTACAGTGACCTGTAAGACCACATCGCTAAAAGTTCCACCACCGACGAGATTCAGTTGGTGGTTCAGCGCTCTCTACGTAAATAGATCATTTGTTCGTGAACCACGTGAAACTGCGTCAGTGGCGTAGGTAAATAGATTTAGTACCGCAGGTAATAATTAACTGTAGAATGCTGACATTACCCATTCTGTAATTCTTAGAAAAAAATTACTTTTTATTGTATAATTTCATTACGCACTCTTATTGCTTTCTTATTTCCCTTATTGTTAACCATTGTAATTATTGCTTTATAATCGCCAGTGTATAGATGTAGGAAAAATGAAAGTAATTACCACGAAATATTCTAAAAAAGTATTGGAATTTAAAATTAATTTAAGAATTATTGCGATATTTATAAATCAATGGTTCGTATACAAAAGGTATTCTGTAATAATCGTTATTTATTGTTATTTATAATTCAAACAATTTTTAAAGAAATACATTAATTTTAATAATTTGTTTCTATATACATTTTTGAAATTATTATTTCAATACTAATGTATTGTTAAAATAATTGTTTAAATAAACAAATTTATAATGTATAGAAATTTGTTTCTATATTCATTATTTTAGTTACTATTTCAATAACAATTTATTGTTGAAATAATTGTTCAAAGAAATGAATTTTATAAATTGTTTCTATATTTATTGTTTGAATTATAATCCCCATAATAATTTATTTAAACCATTATTTTAAAAAGAAATTATTGGAATAATAATTCAAATATGGATTCTAGAAACAGATTATAAAAATTTATTTGTATAAAAATTGTTTATATTATAAATAACAATAAATAACTACTTAAATAATAAATACATAAAGCCAAAGATGATTCGGAATACAAAATGACAGAAACGGAACGGTAGCCAATATAACAATATAAGTCAGAACAGATATTCTCGTAACAGTTTAACATCATCACGCTTTTAAATTCCTGCTTCCAATGCATTTTTTTCTTCTGCGTCAAACGATTTTGATGAAATTTTCAGTACGTGTATTATTAACGTAGATGTAAAGACACATATTTTAAATTTTCATTGCGGATTCAATTAGCAAATTTTTAAAAAGTGTCTTATTTTTTCATGTAATGCCTACAAATTATAATTTTTTAAAAATCTGTTTTACACGTCATTAAAAGAAGGATTCTTCACGTCTCTGATTCTTTACCCGATGCTATCCTTTGAGCCCGAAACTTTCGTCGTTCGATGCACAAGGAAATAAACATTAGTAGACTGCAAGAAGTTTCACTTCTAACGCGAGTTGTTCTCCACGCGTTTATTTTTCCACCCCCGGGGCCATTCCCCCCCCCCCGGGCTACACCCCACGGGGGCCAAAGCCCCCCCCCAGGGCACCCCAGGCCACCCGTGGCCACCCGTGGGTACCCCAGGCTACCCCAGGCCACCCGTGCCCACGCGTGGGTACCCCAGGTAACCCCAGGCCACCCCAGACCATCCCAGGACACCCCAGGCCACCCCTGGCTACCACAGGCCACCCGTGGGTACCACAGGCCACCCGTGGGTACCCCAGGCCACCCGTGGCCACCCCAGGCCACCCGTGCCCACGCGTGGGTACCCCAGGCAACCCCAGGCAACCCCAGGCCACCCCAGGCCACCCCAGGCCACTCGTGGGTACCACAGGCTACCCCAGGTCACCCCAGGCCACCCGTGGCCACCCGTGGGTACCCCAGGCCACCCCAGGCCACCCGTGGGTACCCCAGGCTACCCGTGGGTACCCCTGGCTACCCCAGGCCACCCCAGGCCACCCCAGGCCACCCGTGGCTACCCGTGGCCACCCGTGGGTACCCCAGGCCACCCGTGGCTACCCGTGCCCACCCGTGGGTACCCCAGGCTACTCCAGGTCACCCCAGGCCACCCGTGGCCACCCGTGGGTACCCCAGGCCACCCCAGGCCACCCGTGGATACCCCAGGCTACCCGTGGGTACCCCTGGCTACCCCAGGCCACCCCAGGCCACCCCAGGCCACCCGTGGCTACCCGTGGCCACCCGTGGGTACCCCAGGCCACCCGTGGCTACCCGTGCCCACCCGTGGGTACCCCAGGCTACTCCAGGCCACCCCAGGCCACCCCAGGCCACCCCAGGCCACCCCAGGCCACCCGTGGGTACCCCAGGCCACCCGTGGGTACCCCAGGCCACCCGTGGCCACCCGTGGGTACCCCAGGCTACCCCAGGCCACCCCAGGCCACCCGTGGGTACCCCAGGCTACCTCAGGCCACCCCAGGCCACATATCATGCGCTGAATAGAGACAACCAAAATTGTTTTTATTTGATGCGTGACAAATGATTTTTTTTATCTCTTATTCGCTATTTGAAATTCTTAATTCATAAAAAACTTGTCTATTTCTGCTCTTCTCATTATATTATATTTGTCAGCGATTTTAAATTCTAGACGTTCCTACACTTTCCCTATTCGTAAGGGGACGGTGATATGTATATATGTATACATATTTGTCTATAGTGTCTAGGTGGGGCGACGAGATATCTCGTCACGAGCGTTTATCGGGAAGTATCGGGGCGCGAGATATCTCGTCAAAAGCGTTTATCGGGAAGTATCGGGGCGCGAGATGTCTCGTCCAGGGTTAGCAAAGGGTTAAAAGGGGGTGTAGAGGTAAATGGAAGGAACACGATTTTTTACTT
Source organism: Lasioglossum morio (assembly GCA_916610235.2). NCBI lineage: Eukaryota > Metazoa > Arthropoda > Insecta > Hymenoptera > Halictidae > Lasioglossum > Lasioglossum morio. Next base: position 17,345,763 of record OU744323.1, on the reverse strand, counting down.
TGAAACTTTGTTCAGACTAATTAGGAGGTAAATATATTAAAAGTCCTAACTCCTTGGTGGTGAGCGGGGTGCAGGAGGACACGTAGATTGTCCCTTTTTTCGGTTTTTCGCTTATGTCTCAGAAATCATGCGTCCTAGTGATAAGACCATTCTATACAAAATTAAAGCTTACAAAATGTGACATAAGATTGACTGGATACAGTTTGTTGCTATCTCGCATAGTTTCCAAGACATCCGCGCTCAAAATTCACGATTACGTGATAAATTGGTAACGGTAACCGTCTTCAATGAGGGGCCATATATATATAAACTGTATTCCCCTCGATTTCCTCGATCTGGCAACTCTGTTTTTAATTTTTTTTTTTCAAAATCAGTGATCTTTTAGCGCGGATATCTCTAAAACTATGCGAGATATCGAAAAACTGAATGCAATCAATCTTATGGCAAATTTTGTTAGATTTAATTTTGTTTGGACTGGTCTTATCGCTAGGACGCATAGTTTCTAAGATATAATCGAAAAAGCAAAAAAAGGGACCTTCTACGTGCCCCCCTACACCCCGCTCATTATCCTAGGATTGGGGAGTTTTAGTATATTTACCTCCTAACTAGTCCGAACAAAGTTCAAAGTCAAAAATTGTGTTCCTTCCATTTCCCTCTACAACTTTTCGTTGACTGGACTATATCTCTCATCAAAATCTTTAAGTTTACTATTTCATCTGAAAAATTCCACCTTAGGACATAACACCTGTTCCTGTGAGAAGCTTGCTCCTCTCGATGAGTAGGACACGAAGGAATCATAAAATATTTGACTTCGAAAAGTTGCAAAGGTCAATTTTCTCGTAATTTCTTGACACCCAGTACATGAACTAGTTCACGCAACAAGCTACTCGCGCGAAAGAATATCAGCATGATGAAACACGGAACGAGAAGTTAGTTGTTATGGTCATGTTGTTCGTGACAGTTGATGCGTGCGTTCTCTCCGCTTAAACAGCATCTTACAATTAGTTAAATACGATTTCGACGTGTGTGCTATTTAAACATCTGAAATTCTGCAACAGGAGTAGAAGATAGACAGGATTGCAAGCTAGAATTACATAACTGAAATCAGGTATCTTCTGATATTCTTGATGATATCATCATCAGTGGGCCCCACGAACTCTGCTCACCTGAAATATCTTCGGTATTCTAAAAAATATACGAAAATGTTTGAAATAAAACTTATAGGATTTATAGCCATTGATAATATAGTCACAGCAGTTTTTTAACAAGTGAACGTGTAAAGAAGGTACGAAGGTCACTTTCGTCTTTTTTAACGTAATTCCTTATTATCACAGAATAATAAATTCCGAATAAAAATGCAATGAAGTATGTTTGTACTAGAATTTATCGTTTCCGAAATCATTTTATTTCGTTATGAATATTACGCAAAAAGTTCGAAGTTCGAAAAGGTCGAAGGGTGATTCACGAGGCATGAAAATAGAAGAGAAATGTGACCGGGTGTACCGGGTGATCCGTTAGGCATGAAGATAGAAGAGAAATGTTCGAGAGTAAAGTTAGACAAATATGGTAATAAGAAATTATTCTGGTTATTGTCGTTTTCAAGGTCTTTTGAAGGTCATTCATAATATTTTCGAATACACTTTCCGAGGACTCCTAAACATTTTCTTTTATAACATACACAATCTCGTTATAGTTTAAAGATTTTTGGAATGAGGGTGTATTAGAGACAGAATTTCGGATACACTGTGCAGAGGAAAACGAATGACGTGTAAGAATACAAATCGCAGAGTGTTTGGATGAGTGACGTGATAAGAACTGAAGACACCAAGTCTTGATTTAGTTTGACGAGTAATTTGTTTTGAACTGCTTACCTGACTAGCGCAATGCGTCGGAATTTACGGTAAGATTAGTCAGGTCTGGCTATTTGTACCTGACTTTGCAGAAATCATTCGTACGTTTCATAGTGACTTTACATTTTATAGCCAGTGTTCGAATTTAAGTCCTCGTATCAGTGAGATTGATAGTATACACGAGATAACATAAATACCTCGTGACTCTGTTCAACTTAGTCATTTATTTTCCACACTGTTTCATTGGAGCAAGTGTTGTGTCAATAAGTGGTTGTATGTTTTTACGGCTCATCAGCGATTAAGACTATTGTAAGCTATTTTAAAACATCTTTTTACACATAACTTATTCGTGACTAGACTGCGGATGATTATGCAATATTCAATTTTTCTAGGCAAATCTTACGAAAGTGAAATTATGTGACGTGTTATTTTCATGTTTTACAATTAGTGGTAGTAGACTCTGTAGTTCTAAAGTAAATCAAAATCGTACTAAATTCTGTGGAATGTTACATTCTACCATTTTTGAAATGGTCTAAACTTAGACCGAAACGTTGAATTAAATTTCATGTAATGTCTTGCTTTGCTTATTGTCTCCAATTGATCGAACCAGTGCACCAGTAACATTAATTGTAGTATAGAAGAAAATGCATCAGAGTAAACTTACTTGATATCGAGGCGCTCGTAATCTGATGTCATTAATTTTTTTATAGGTAGAGACGTCAAGGAGATATGAAAATCAACTCTGTTTCTTTAAATAGAACGGTATGGTTTTTTATTTACATTCTGATAGTGTGTTTCAAGACGAATAGAATGACCTATTATGAAGGTCATTCAAGGTCACGCAAGTTCAACTGCAATAGAAAGCACTATCGATTCATGATGTAAAATATAGGTGATTGCATTTAAAATAATAGAAATGACCTTTAAATCTCTGAAACGATTTCACCTATACGAAAAGCGTTTGCGACACACCATATCTCCCTTCATACAATGCAACTTTTATATATCCCATTTTCTTTATTCACATTATTAGAAACAACGCAAATATTCAAGGTATGGAAATTACGTGGTTGATCTGACCCGTGATTGGACTCTGTAAATCTGGATGAAATTCAGTGTAGATATGTTCCTCATTAAAAATGTTTTAAAAATGTAGATATTGAACTAGACTTAGGAACAATGTCTCATGATTGATTTCGTGATTTTAACCATTATTTTCAAAATGATTGAAAATTAATAAGAATTTTTCAAGTTTGTTAAAAACAGTTAATCCGCGATGTTGGACTACTTCCAAATATTATGCGTCGTGGCGGTGGTGCTGCTAGCGGTTTACTATTACCTTTCTTCGATGAACAACTATTGGAAAAAGCTTGGAATATCCGGACCGCCACCTTCGCTGCTCTTGGGAAATCTTAAATCATCTACGTTCGGACAGTTATCCATGAGCGACTCCACAAGGAAAATGTACGATGAATACAAACACGAGCCAGTATTCGGAATCTTCGTAGGCACTACGCCAGTTTTAATGGTCAATGATCTTAATCTGGTCAAAGATGTCCTCATTGGAGACTTCTCTTTGTTTGCATCGCGGGGAATACCCATCTTCCGCAAGGTATTCACCAGTAAATGGTACTTCCCAGGTCTTGAAATATCTGCTGGCAAAGTAACCAAATAGTTTTAAGCTCATAATTCGCCTATTCGTTTCTTTGTGGGATCAAAAATTTTTCACTGTGGGTAAACTTTTCCTTGCGTAAACACAAATTTTTTCCTTTTTCCTATGCTATCCAGTAGATTTGGACGAGAAGATGCGAGATATCCATGTTTCGATTCTGGAGGATCAATGGTTCAAAATTAATAAGTAGACAGCGGATCTTTATGCAAAATAGAAAATTTCTACCTAACACTGTTAAATACTCTAGAATTAGGGGTTACTTTACCTCCTTAACCTAAAAACTTAACTAGTGACTAAAAGGATTGGTAAATTAAAAACTAACTAACCTAGTTACACCTATAACACGCGGCATTTAGGCTTAAAATTGAGGGGGGTATAAATTTCTAGAAAAAAAGTCCACAAGGAGACTCGAAACCAGCAACCTACCGATTACCAGTAATCCTCGTTACACCCTCGGCTATTCATCTTCTTATTGACCTGTTAACGCGAACTCCTTATGAAGGAGGAGATTGTAATCGGAACACTTTTCCACACGCTGATATTGATCACGTAGAATCTACGTCGTAGATTCCCAAGCGGGCCCCCTCTCCGCCCCCCCCCCCGACCTAACCACAAACCAACTAATTATCTATCGGTATTACCGATAAATTATGAAATACCATAAATTGATTAATTCCACGAATACATCTTTACAGATAGAATCATTGACACAACATCTCTTCCTTTTGGAACCTGAAATATGGCGTCCACTGAGATCAAGACTCTCGCCGGTCTTTACGTCTGGGAAACTCAAAGAAATGTTTCCTCTCGTGATAGAATGTGGGGAACACTTGGAAAAATACTTGGACAGCGTGACAAAGAAGGGAGAGCTTGTGGACTGTCGTGAAATAGCAGCAAAATTTACAACTGACGTGATTGGCACCTGCGCTTTTGGAATTGACATGAACGCCCTCGCAGACGAGGAGAGCGAATTCCGTCGGATGGGTAGAGAGATGTTCACCCCGTCCTGGCAACAATTTTTGAGAGATATTATGAGGCAATTTTTTCCGTCCATATACCAGCGAGTTGGTCATTTAGTGCAGCCTAAGAAGGTTACCGATTTCTTTACGAATGTGGTAACGGGTACAATGAAGTACAGAGAACAACACAATGTGGTTAGATCCGATTTCATCAATATGCTTTTGGAACTTAAAAGGAATCCTAGTCAATTGGAAAATATTGGTAAGTTGTTTGACAACAAATTTGGGAGAAATGTACAATATTGGTGAAACTAACAATAAATTATATATAGCAATACAGAAACTCAAGGTTGCTTTTATACAATCGATAATAAAACAAACTAGCAAGAAGAATTTTATTATGTTGACCCTATTGATATCAACGTTATACGTCCACTGTACTAACAAAATAATCAATTTTTTATGTCATATTTCAGAGTTGACTGACTCGTTGCTGACTTCGCAAGCATTTGTCTTCTTTCTAGCTGGATTTGAAACTTCATCGTCAACGATAGGACATACATTGTACGAACTAGCTTTAAACACTGATATACAGGATAAGTTACGGAAAGAAATTAGACAGACTTTCGAAGAGAATGCTCGAGAGGGTAAAGTTTTAACATACGATCAAGTGAAACAAATGAAGTATCTGGATGCAGTGTTTCGAGGCAAGTGTTAGTTTTCCTATTATTGTTATCTGACATCTTGTAGAATTTTAATTAGTTAAATAATCTCTCGCTCTTTTCTCGAGTTAATGTTAATCGTTAATGAACTTTGAACATTCTCTCTCTCCCTCATGCACACTCACGCATCACACATGCACATACGCAATCATATTCTTAAAGTCAATATTACCTGTATTTTATAATACCTCGCTCTCATCCTTAAAAATAAAATGTTTTTGCATTAAATATACACTAAATACAATATAGATACAAACATTTTACGGACAGGCCCTTGAAATTATTAATTGCGGTTGTCATACTGTAAAAGAAAATTATTGATAAAGCAATAAGGTTTTATATATTAATTTTAATATTTATTCATTTTATACCACTACTAAACAAACCAGTTTAAACTCACACAATTTATGTCGATTAGGAGTCGAATTTTTCTAGAATTTCATACAACGAATATGTGAACTATAGCAATGTTTAATATTATCTTTCTTATACAGAAACACTAAGGAAGTACCCAATATTGCCACTATTAATGAGACAGGTCAGCACAGATTATACTTTTAAGGGTACAGAAATTACAATTCCTAAAGATACAAGGGTATGGATACCAGTATATGGAATTCATCGTGATCCTGATATTTACGTAAAACCGGAGGTATTCGATCCTGAACGGTTCACCGATAATGGTGTTTCATCCAGACATCCTATGGCCTTCTTGGCTTTTGGCGATGGTCCCAGAAATTGTATTGGTAAGTCCAAAATCAGAATCATTGTTTTAGAGACAGAGAACGATATAAGGTGATTCATGTTTTCTGGGATATCTTCTGTCGTCGTTGACTGGCACTAATTAGTAGACTGCGGATTTTATATATTTATGACAAAAATTGGCACGTACAATTTATAGAAGGGAACAGGTTAAAAATATTTCCGGACATCAATGTTTATTAGTATCAGCTTATTAGGATGATTAAAAGAAGCATACAATTTTTATGTGGCTCCAGTACCCTGCAATCAATGCGAAATTTTTTTATTTTGCATAAAGGTCCGCAGTTTATTATATAGTATTATTAGAATGATAAACTCACACATAATGTTTGTGCTTAGCTTACGATGTCTTACCATCTACGAAAATACTTGTAAGACTTGAAACGAAAAACGTGGGGCGCATGCAATAGATAACACTGTCCAACAGTAAAAATGTTTCCATATAACTGTTGGGTGTATCTTATAGAGTTTTTTGCGCTGATTCCGAATCTGACCTTAATTTTTCTCCTACACGCACAGTTTTTGAAAAACATGACTTTGAAAAAAACCCATTTTTCAACGTTAAACAATTACTGTGATGTTATTGTGATAGATATTGAACGTCGACGTCTTTTGCCATCCAGAACGCAAAATATCTTCACCGGACATGCGTTGCCGGCAGTGATGCTCTTCCACTAGCGCGGTCGTTCGTTGGGATACGGCACGGCACTGCGCGCGCACTAGTGGAAGAGCATCACTGGCGGCAACGCATGTCCGGTGAAGATATTTTGCGTTCTGGATGGCAAAAAACGTCGACGTTGGAACCTTGAATGGGTGATTTCTCAAGATGAAAGTCTGCTCTATCGCGTGGTACATTTCGATTTTCCGCAGGACCCTTATTTTTTCCGATAAATTAAAAAATATCATTAAATTTTGGTGCAAAAGTGGTGTCTCTCCGTCTTTAATGATCGTTTAAACATGTTTAAACATTCATAATGTATTACTATCAGATATCACTGTATTCAGGAAAGTCTACAGAAACTTTTGCTGTAAAGAGCAATTCAATATCTATTACAATAACATCACAGTAATTGTTTAAAGTTGAAAAATGAGTTTTTTTTTCAAAGTCATGTTTTTCAAAAACTGTGCGTGTAGGAGAAAAATTAAGGCCAGATTCGGAATCATCGCAAAAAACTCTACAAGATACACCCAACAGTTATATGGAAACATAAAAAAAGTTTAAATTTGTTAGACAGTGTAATCTAACTTGGGGAATTCTTAAATGTATCATTGCCAAGTCAAGGTTTCTTTTAACGCATTGTGGTCTCCAAATGTAATTTTGTGGTGAATAGTAAAGTAAAGATTACTATGAAGGTTACAAATTTGAATAAAGAATTATTGTATGTTTTGTATATAACGTGTTTGTGACGTCATGGCGTTTGAAGGACACTCGCGGGTGATGCGCGGATGATTTTCCACTCAAGCTTGTAAAGGTTAGGTACGCGGTTGTCCTGTTCGCTGGACAACAAACTATGGCAGTACAGTAAACCCTTGTAAGTTGTCTAAACACCGGTCTCTGGCGGGACAACTTACAAGGGAGACTTGCTTTTCTGATTTATGGCTGCGTCCACCGCACCGACCGAGCCGAGCGAGACTTCTATAGAGAGTCGAACACGGATCTTACGACCGAAACTTTCTTCGTCGATTACACCACTAAATTACAATTGAAATTATATCGTGTTTGGTCTTGTTTTGCTCAGAAAAATGCCAGAAATACGTTTTTGAAAAGTCTCATAAAAAGATAATGAAAATTAAGAAGTTTGAACATTCGATTCATTGAGTCAATGTAGTGATGTTCACACCGATATACCCAAGCCGGCAACAATAGTCGCTGCCCTGCGGCGCGGGACAGCGTTGACAGGCAGTGGAGTGGGTAGGCAGGGACAACTTACGGAGCGTCGATCCGGGACAACTTACCAGGGTTTACTGTACATACTCGGGTAACCGACTATCTCATGAGATACCCGAGTAGCCGACTATATCATGGGATACCCGGGTGTCTCATGTCTTACTCGAGTACCCGGGTATCTCATAAGTCAGAGCTTTACCATAAATATGTCCGAAAGAAACCCACGTTTTCCGTTCCTGCGCGACGGAACAATGTTCTTTAGCCGAATTGTTTGAGTGTCTGAATTTATCAATATAAATATTCTTATGACGATCTACTTTCAGGAGCCCGTTTCGCATTCTACCAGAGCAAGATTGGACTCATTTCCATTCTCCGTAATCACAAAGTAGAAGTTTGTGAGAGAACAACAATTCCATACAAATCTGACACCCGATCGTTTTTATTGACGCTTAAGGGAGGAGTCGTGTTAAAAATGTCAAAAGTTGAATAATTTTGTTATTGTACTTTAGTATACGTTTTTACACGAACATTTTTTTAATAAATGTGTTATTAATAACAAGCAATTGATTAATTTATATGTCAACAAAAACCTTTCTGCGATGGCAACATTCCGACTATAAAAAAAAAATCGTTTTTCAAGAATGCCGTGTTGTAAGAGAACTGTCGCAATTTTCAGACAGTGTTATAATATCACTGACACCCAATCTATTTTGGTTTCCGTCGGTTTTCGGGTGTTAGTAACTCACAGAGACCCCATTAGTATTCAGTGTTAACACCCAACCTTACCGATAAAACACGATTTCTCAGCATTATTAGCACGATGAAAAAATTCTATACATACTCCATTCGCATTACGTGTATTTAATATAATTTAGCGGGAACAAACATACGGGAGCAGATACGAAAAATTATATCCAGTAGTGGCAATAGTTCTTTGCAAGTACAGTATTTTATCGGTGTACGTCCCAAATGTCTGACACGTACAGTGACGAGCAAAAGTGTAAACATACTTTGCTAGTTTTACATAAAACGTGATAATACAACCTATTTTTCAATTGAATAATAAAACTTGAGCAATAATAATTATATGGTTATTTTCGTTAATATTAACAATATATAGAATATATTACAAAAATAATTGTTCGGCGTCGACTGACAGTCGGAGACGACTGAGGCCGGGACCGCTCAGCAATGAGCGCGCGAGGAAAAGGCGAGGATGAGGTGAAAGAAATTAATTGATTGTCGAACTAACAGTGCACACTGTGATTTATTCAAAAGAATATAATCGGTTCGCTTCGCGACCATGAGATGGTTGACGGAGTCGGAAATCTTGCGGTGTGCTGGACGTTGCCTTTTGAGCGTGACGGACGATCTTGAGTGATAAATATGTCAATTATATCTTGAGTGATCCTTGTCACGAAGACCACCGCGGACGGAGATCGTTAATACAAAGAGCGCAGCGATTGACGCAACCGAAAGTAACACTGATAGAAAAACGAGCGAAAGATGTGAACGTGTACGCGTGAGAAACTGAAAAGCAACCCGTTCCGCCAAGGGAGGGCCTTTAAATATTCGGCGAGCGAATCGACAGGGTCGGACGCGATTGGCGCAAGATCGATCGCATGATCCTGAGCAACGAAACCGTTCGGAGTTCAAATCGTGGACGGTTGCCGGCAATAGACGCGAACACGGCCTCGAGTAACGGTAGCGCATGATTGTCAACACGAGTGAAAAAGTGCCGTCTTCGAACGGTTGGCAACGCGGCTGGTAATTTCCACAATTTGAACTCCGAATCTTGAACAATAATGATTTCTAGCAATGTTCACAGTTTTGCACTTTAATTGTGCTCGTCCAAATAAAGATTTAAATTAATATTGTAGGAGCGAGATTTTGAATGTTTTCTGTATGCATGTAATTATATTTGTTTAGAGTTCAACATTTAACCTCTTACAATATTTTCTCCATTTTCCTTTACTTTTTTGTACTGCAAATTATTATAACCATATAGTTATTATTATTGCCTAAGCTTTATCATTCAATTGAAAGAGAATAGGTTGTATTATCACGTTTTATGTGAAACTAGTGAAGTATGTTTACACTTTTTCAACGCAGACCCAGAGCTGTGGAAAATAGTATTTTAAATAGTAAATAATAAATAATCCTATTTAATTTAAAGTATGTGAGCAATTTTCAAAATAAAATATTTTATTTGATGCTGTAATTTTTCGAAATAAAATAATTTATTTGAGGCAGTAATTTTTAAAAATAGTATTTTATTTGAAGAATATTGAAAATGTTTCGACTTTGTCTTTATCTTCAATTTCAATTTTAAATATTATTGTTAAAAATAATGGTTCGCATTAAATAGATTTATGAGTAGAAATAGTTTCCTGGTGATAAGATACACTATATGTTTTGTGACGTTGCAAGTCTTGACGTCACCCCGTTTGGCATAAACGGTCAAATGACCGTCACAGAGTGGACCCGGTTCACTGGTGTAACCAGACTATTTAATCCCTTTTTATTTTCTATTTAACCCGTTGGATGAAGGGATAAATGTAGACAATACAGCGTCTCAATCGGTACTGCTGTGAAACACAGGAGTGGCAATTGATCCCGTATGTCAGGAAAATGTTCTCAGTTGCATACAGATCTACTTACACAGAATCGGCAGAGCACGATAATGTGGTCATGGCAATTCTATGGCAATCTGAATGCTCCTGGAGGAGACTTGTTGTCTTCACTTACTGCAACTAACAATTCTCAGCAGGGCAGGTAAACGTGCCGTGGAGAGATGTCCGTGGAGCAAGTGTTCTAACAAGTTGATCTCTCTTTCCTTCTTTTGTTTGAAACGCAGGATTCAGAGCAGACAATACAGCGTCTCGATCGGTATTGCTGGATGATTCCAGGAATGGCAATCGATCCCGTATGTCAGTAAACGTTCACAGTTGCACGCAGACTTACTCACTCAGAATCGGCAGAGCACGGTAACGTGGTCGTGGCGATTCTGCGGTAATCTGGATGCCCCTGCTAATTGTATGATTGAATCCACTGAGTTCTTGCTAGAAAATCCCACTAGACACTACAGCGTCTCGATCGGTATTGCTGGATGATTCCAGGAATGGCGATCGATCCCGTATGTCAGTAAACGTTCACAGTTACACGCAGACTTACTCACTCAGGATCGGCAGAGCACGATAACGTGGTCGTGGCGATTCTGCGGTAATCTGGATGCCCCTGCTAATTGTATAGTAGAACTTCTTGGATAGTGACAATATAAATCTAACACCGGGTTGGTTACGAGACCCGATGTCCCTGTTGAAAAGGATTCGTGCCTCCAGGCACTGGATGGCGGAAGGTGATAACAAAACTAAATAATTGTTGGAGATTTAAATCGGGTAGAACCAAAAATATATTCTATTAATTAGAAGTGTACAAATGAGATCCACTGGAACCCTTTTACAATGGATTGTACTGTTATAATAACGCGGTTGTTGTCATTCGCTACGACAACACGCGAGAATATAGCGACGTCAACACATAAAAGAAAGGCGACGACCGCGCGACGGATACCCAAGATTCCTCGAATTGGAATTGTTATAAGAAACCGGACTCGCATGTACCAGCGTACGAGGTTCTCATTCGTTTTCAGAAGATTTTCACACGATTATTCACGACGATGCACACATTCTAAGGATGCATTATTCAAATACACATTACAAATCAAATTAATGAACATAGACAACTGATCGGTCTTGCCGGACAATTCCGGGAAGGGCAATCAGCTTCTACTCACTAAATGATCGTACTTTCGAATGAAAACAGACAGAGAGTCTAGGCAGAGCACAAAATCGTGGTCATGGCGACTCTCCCTGTCCAAACGAGTATGCTCTTAGCAGGATCAATTGAAATAAACCTCGTTAAGAACCAGGCTAGCAAACTCAGGCAAACGATCGGTCTTGCCGGATATTTCCGGGAAGGGCAATCGGCTCCTTCTCTACTAGGCGATCACAAAACGTGGCGGAATAAATTACAAATATCTAGGCAGAGCACGCAAGCGTGGTCATGGCGATATGTGAATTTTTCCAACTGTCCATTCCGAGCAGAATTCACTATGTGAATTCAGCAGTGTATCTTTCGCTATTTACTTGATTATAAATATCAAATAACACGAACCCACTCTGGATTCAATGCTGATGTACCGAATCGAAGTAACGCACTGCGTCGTTACTCTCACAAGCTATAACCCGTGCCTATGCCTCCTTCCGACAAATGAAACCTCTGAGCGACTCTATTCGCAATTCTACTTGCCCTCGAAATAGCAAGAAAAACCATTCAACAATATAATTCGGGTGTACCAATAATTAACATAATAAACTTTTCATGACATGCATGGAACACAATCACGGCAAATTGCCTTTCTCTCAATAATGTGCAAACCGCAAAATAAGTAGAGCTATGTTGCTCTATAGAACAATCTCGAATTTTAAATTAAATCGCAATATCACACAAGATAATACTCGTTAAATCTTTCTATAATACCACACAACAGAACTCAAGTTGCCCTTCACATGGGCTTACACTGTAATCTTAATGTATTGTATTCACACAATGTAGAATACAATTTCTTCGATTTTCAATCTCGAATGAAATCTTCAATGTAACGCAAAACTATTTGCTCTCACGTTAATTCGCGATTTATAAATGTTGAAACTATTATAATTTATTTATGATAATTTCTTTGCAAAATTATTGCAATTACAATAACTTCCCTATTAATTTGGAAGTTAATAGACTGAGAAATTCTTTCGTTATGCGAACTTTTGGAATAGCCTTTGAAAGGCTTCAATTTCAATTTAACCGATTGCCTACTTGGCAATGTACAAAGATTTAATATGGAAACTACGCGACTATGCGAGAGCGCTCTGACTAGAGCGTGTTATCTGGATCGTATCCAGTCGCAGAGTGATTAATCTGCTGCTCGCATCGACCTCCTTCGATCGTGATCGAGAGGGGATCGATGCGCGCGCATCTTATTTGATGTATATCACATCTGCGATCCTTATCTATGACAAGGATCATGCACTACGTCACATTCATCGCGGTGGGGATTGATATCGAATCGCACGACATCTTGGTGTGTAACCAAGACGGTTACACTGGACCGGACCGACCTCTAGCGGTCACGAGAACCACCCGCCGACATTAGAGCGCTCCTGAAGGAAAGACTTCCAAATTAAAAATAAATAATTAACGTCATCTATTGCGTGTGCCGAGTATGGCGAAGTTTCAGGAGCGTGCCAAGGACACGGCTGAAACCTAGGAACCCCGAGGAGGCGCCCGCTCAAGAGATCAACCCGAAAGAATAATTGACCACAAATGTCGTAAAGCTGGATCCAGTACAAAATCCGGGAACCAATACGCACGGAGACGGCGATTCGGGAAAGAGAGTTGCGTCGTCTCGCCCTGCCGTTGCTGGAAATCCGGACAGGGGTGGAGTAGAGGATTCCCGAAGGAAATAATCGTTCACAGACCGCCGAGCGAGGTCAGTGGTCGTGGGCAAAATTTCACAGTGACGCAGGTCTGGGGCTCTAGGACCTGTCCGACGATCCTGCGATCTTCTAGTCGCGTAGCGGAAAGCGCCACTCGGGAAAATTCGGCAGAGAGCACGTAGTGGGGGAAATAGGATCGATGCTCCTTGTCGATGCGGATCGCGGAATCACTGTCGTGCTGGTCTTCCATGCAAAGAGTCGCTAGATAAGTTCACCCAAAACGATTCTCACTTACGCAGAGTTCCGAGTCGCGAGTGGTTTTCGTGTGGCGAGAGAGAATTCGGAAGCCGAAGGTTCGCCAAAGAGGGAAGCGAGTCACCAACCCTTTCTTAGTCAACTACGATAAGTCGACTCAGTGATTCCACGATCTCTTATTCGCGTTGGATCGCCCATTTTGGTTACGAGGACGACACGAGTTCGTGTCGTCCTCGGAATTTCATTCGGTCGAGGCGTAGCGCCTTGGGCCGCGAGCTCGCGTCGGTTTCGAGGACCCTTTGAGCGATAACGTTCGGAACGTTCCATCCACTCGCGAGAAGTCTTCCTCAGGCGTCGCGTCGGAACTAGAATAGCGTCGCGAAGTACGATCTGTATCCAAACCAAAACACTTCGTGTAAAGGTTGACCAAGTTCCCCGGCCCATCCACTTCAGTGATATGAAGGATGGACCAAGTTCCTCTCGCCTATCAAAGTTGTGATATGATGGATGGACCAAGTTCCTCTTGCCTATAAGGGCTGTGATACGGGGAAAGACCAATTCCCAGAGGCCAATGATTGTTGCACTTACCTAATTCAAACTTTACAACCTATGGAACTTGGCGTCGGCGCTGGCACTCAATGGCCATGGCTGTCAATGGCAATGTCACATTTTATTTAGTTTTACAGTTTCTGTTTGATTTATGTCCTGATTGTGTTTTGTCTTACTTAATTTTAAAAAATTCATAAGATTTTCGCTTGAGCACTTGGGAATACGGATATAAATTTTCCTCATGCACGTCAAAATACTAGTGCCAGCGCCGACGCCAAGTTCCCTAGGTTGTAAAGTTTGAATTAGGTAAGTGCAACAATCATTGGCCTCTGGGAATTGGTCTTTCCCCGTATCACAGCCCTTATAGGCAAGAGGAACTTGGTCCATCCATCATATCACAACTTTGATAGGCGAGAGGAACTTGGTCCATCCTTCATATCACTGAAGTGGATGGGCCGGGGAACTTGGTCAACCTTTACACGAAGTGTTTTGGTTTGGATATCATGTTATTTTTGTAGGAAACAGCCAGATATTCAGATTCAAAAAAAATAATAATAATGACTGTATCTCGGGAACGGTGCGTCCTACCGCAAAAATATCGAAATTTTTATTAGGCTTTACCGTAAGCATATAGGGTATGTCCAACCACATGACATATGTAGGCTTTTGATTTTTTCCAAAAAAAAAAAAATATTTTTCGGGTTATTCGATTTTTCTTGTTGGTTTGGATATAAAATACACCTGATTCCAAAATTTCAAGTTTCTAGCTTGACTGGAAGTGGGTTAGAATTAACATGATCATCATCCTATATATATTCCAAGAATTACGCGTTTTTGGGGTATTTTTATCTCAGGTTCCAGGCTAGGTAGAAAGTTGCTTTTTACATGAGGCTTAGTTGATATTATATCTAGCTCAAATAAAAATTTTGGTTGACATCGATTACCGGGGAGAGCGGCAGTGGCGGTAGCAATATGGCTAAAAAGCGCTAAACTATCGTACGAGAATAACTACTCGGCAGCTTAGAGGGAACGGGAGGGGAACTTGGTCGCGCGCTGCCGCGCGCGTTGATCGCGAATTGCGGCTAAGGACGTCCGAATTCGCACGCGAGCGCGCGGAGCCTACGTGCGACTCGGGCACGTACGAACGCGGATTACTTATCGCGCGTAGCGAATCGAATTGCGTTCCTTGGAACGTAAAGGAGAGAAACCCGCGACAGTCAGGAATCAAACGCGCCGTCTAACCGCGCCCACGAATTATCGTTTCGTAAGAAACAAACATTGTACCATCGCACCGTACCGTCGTGGAAAACATTCATCGTGACTAAACGCGCTTCGCGGACGAACATCTTCCGATACAGTGTACAAGGAGCGCGGGCTCCCGGGTCGCGACCTTGTGGCCCCCCTTCTGTAACCACGACGATTGAATAATTTCAATAAAATAACGTAGAGCCCAATTCCGTTTAGTTACTTTTAACCTGCGCGATCCGCCCTGCCATGAGGGCAGTCCCCGTCATCCCCTGTGACCGCACACCTGGCCATTCGAGTCGTGATTTCCGATTCGCGTCCCGCGGAGGTTCGCCCCGGGCTCGGCTTCTCCGAGCACGGGCCATTTTTCGCGTTCTAAGTGGTACTTCCTAGTACCTGACGCCCGAACTTGTGTTTTCGCGTTCCGACCGAGCCTCCTCGGAAAAACGCTTTGCCCCGAGTCCCGGCCACTTGCACGGCCACGTATGGCCCGGCCTCAGAGCCTGTAGATTCCTGGAGTTGCCCCTGTCCAACGGCTGTAAAAACCGCTCGATCTGGAACAACGTCGCAGTTTATCAACAAACATCACTAGTCACAAAAAATACAATATTCTATTTTGTGTGTTCAGATTATTAAAATAGAAATATTCTATTTTGTGGTTCCCATTGTGAAAATAGAAATATTTTATTTTCGAAATTGTATATCTTGTTTAATATTCTATTTTCTTTAAGTAAAATAAAGTCGAAAATATTAAATAGTATTTGAAATATTTGTATCTCTAAATAATGCTCACCGCTGCACAAACCTGTGTTGGGGACTTATATCGATAAAATACTGTATCTCGAAAACTAAAAGAGTATATGAAAAGGAAAAATATGTTCAAAAGTGACAACGTTCCTAGGTAGCCTGCGTTCATTAAACCATGGCTTATCATCATTCTTACGGAAAAATAGAATGTATTGTTTGCCCTTAAATTTACCATGCTCTTTGATTAAGTTGTTAGTTGGATTTTAAAGTCGCTGAAAAAGTTGGTAAACGGGGATTTGGTAACTAACGTGGGTATTTCATATGTCGCTTCTATCGCAAATAAGTCTACTTTTCCATTTCCAATTACACGAATGCGTTTTTTCATGAAAAATTCAGAAAGGAGTGTCACTTTGTAGATAATTACCTCTAATATTTCTTCAGTTGGTTTACGCTATCAAGAACACCTATGCATTTACAAGTAAAATTTTTCGTGAATATTTGGTAATCTAAAGTAGTATTCTTTGATAAGATTAGTAGACATTTTCCGCATTACGTGCATGGTAATAGGGCCATATATTACTTTACTTCATCTTTGAATAATTTTAATAAGTTGATGGCAATATTAGGTATCTCACCTAACCAAAATTAATTAGTTTTTAGTCAGCTTTAAAATGCGAAGAAAACCGGTAATTATTCCGAATAGAGCATGCCTCAGCGATTAATATATCACGTTTTTAAAAAACGGATTAAAAAGATTCCTACCCCGTACTGATAGTCCTAAAAATTTGTAATTGTGAATTTTGAATAGCTGTGAAAATACTTGTAAGATTTAAAACGACAAACAATTCTGGTTACCGCAGGTAATAATTATGCTACAGCATTACAGATGAGGAGAGGCTTCAGGATCCGGGTACAGGGGCTCAGATAGTCACGAAGAAAAGTTGAGTCACTGGTGCAGACATGCGTAACAACATGGATGGAGAAAACAGATTCTGTTCGACTTTCTCACAGGAATCTCTTTAAGATCGTCTCTGGCCGGAAGCGTCCTAAATAACCTTTCGTATCATAGTTGACCTTTTTAACGAAGACCGAGCTGTGGCCCGATTTAATTGGAAGTGACAAAAAACGGGAGTCTGACCCTACGTGACCTCAAATTCTGAACAGGACACCCCATTCATTCTAGGGCATATAAACCCTTATATTTTGACTCTCGTGGGCTAGTACCTACCGCTACCTCTGTAGTCACGAATCGTGTCGCGTCGTGCTGCATCTCGTAGAGTCAACTTCCAGTGAAGTCGGGCTAAAGTTCCCCTTCATATCAAGATTAACCGTATAGATTCCGCGACCCTGGTATAAAATCTATTAGACAGTTATAAAGTTTCTCCGAGATCCCGAATTGCCACCGCGTCAACATCCTGCATCTTAGGTAATAATATCTTCATATCAATTCCCTTTTATACAGTCGCGATAATTCCACAAACGTAATACATTTCTTATAATCAGAATATATTTGTGTTTTTTGGTAAATTTTGTGCAAATCACTAAACGCATAATTGTCGTCCCAAAATCCCAATAAAGTAATTGAACGTCCCCGCACGATACAATCTCACCGCTCGGATTGTATCAATTAAATTGTACAAGTTACGAGGCCCACTAACAATCCTACGAGTCCCTGATTACGCATCAGGATCGTTTGCGTTTCACTCCATTCCTAAAGGCTCCTGAATCTCGCATTAGGTTCGTTCGCGTACCTTAACTAACAATTTCAGACAATATGCCCAGGGTAACAAATCTTCACCGGCCACTCGTGTTATTCGCGACCCTGGCTCATAACAGTGTAATTTCTTCACAGTTTCAAGTCACAGTACGACAGAACCCGAAAGAAGCATGAGTCGTACTCGAGTGGTGATTTTATAATTAGCTGTGGACCGAATCAGATGAATCGTGGGTCATCATTCTTCATCGGTCGAAGTTGGGTTGAAGAAGGCATTGAGCCATTGATGCAACTGATAAGTTAGTACAGTGTGGTTTTCCAGAGTCAAATGTAATGGTACCGCTGTAGCCGTGTGTTTCGTTAGTCATTCACTCATTAACAAAGCCAAGGCCGACATTTTCACTTCCAGAGATAAGTCACTTCGAACGTTATTACCATTAACTTTTTTTCATAAATGAATAAACTCTGTCATGATTATTTAAAGTAGCCATGACTATTTAAAACGAGCTGTCATGAAGGCGCATAGTTGTTGCCTAACTGGAAGCGAAGAAGGTTTGGGTATCATTATAGAATTTCTGTCTTATGATCACATATTTTTCGTGAAACGTAAAGGATCGGCTACTTTTTGTTATGAAGTGTGATTGGTAATAATCCAGTAAGTATTTTTCCGTACTACAATACGTTATTGTTTACACCATTTAATTACCAGAATTACAATGCACTGTATACTGGGTCTTACCAGTGCATCGTAGGAGGTATCGATAGATAAGGTTAGAAGTTAGAACTCAAGCTTGAGTTGCAGTGGATAGATGGATAAGGCTGAATAAATTAACAGTATGCTCTGTAGTAACGGCTTTATGTAATTGCGATATAAACGCGACCGATATTCTATTGAAAACCAGCAATAAAACAAAATTTTGTTTATAAATATCATTTTGCAATGTTTAAATAAAATACTATATTTATAATAATATCATGTTGAGATTGCTTTCAATATAAATGAAAAACCCCTCTTTGTTTCATGTCTCTATCATAAACGGAACAAAAGTTATTGGCTTTTGTCCAAAAAACAGGCATTTCGTGACACTGTGCGCCGCGCCGAACGGCGAACGGCGAACGAAACGGGTTTTTGCTATTTCCAGAATTTCTTGCACAAAGAAATACAGAAATGTGTTTATAATTTTATTTGTAAAATGCCTATTTAATAATTCTGTAAATTACGAATGATTAGGATATGCTCTAACTGCCCTGCAGATTTGCAAGTGCTACCCATTCGCGTTCGTGCGCGCCCAAATGTTCGTCGAAACGTTCGCGGAAAACGTTCGTGGAAACGTTCGTGGAATTGTTCGTGGAAATGTTCGTGGAAACGTTCGTGGAAATGCGCGGCGAAATGCGCGCATTCGTGTTTGCCGTCGATCCATCAGTTCAGGGAACGACGCACTATGGACCAAACCGATGAATTCTGTGTCAAAATGAATGAATTTTCGATAGAAATGAGATAGAGATTACTAAATATGGAATAATTATGGAGATTATGGTTCGAACGTTTTTTTAACCTTGAAAAAAATAAAATTTCTATTTTTAACAATAATTCAATTTTTTGGAAGATCTGGAGGTCGTAGACAAAATTTTGAGGGCAGATTTAAAATCAGCGTGAAAAAATCTTCGGGAAATGATGTATAATATGTTCCAAAAAATTTGTTCCTCACGTGGTATTGGAAAAATCAACGAAGACGCGAGACATGCACGGTCGCGACGAAGACGCGCGTTGAATGAAAGAAAGGTTGGTGGGAGAAGCAGGCGTTTCAGGGGCCCCTAACCTGCCCACGCCTGGTCTAAGGGGTTTCCCGATTTTTCGGGTTCTCGCACTTGCCTGTTTGGCGCGCGGTTCGTTGCGCGGTTTGGCGCGCTGTTTAGGTCTGTACGAAGCCTTAAAACAACCTGAAAACGATTACGAAGATTAGAATACCATTAGTATACCAAGATTAGAATTCGACATCAGCTATTGGCCAACCTAATAGAATCAATTTTTCAGGAGTCTGGAGAAACTAATATTTGTCTGCTAGCTGCCCAGTAGCGGGAAACAATGGACAGTTACTTGGAACTTTTCTGCGGCGTGGTTGCTTTACTCATCGCCTTGTATTATTACCGGATCTCCCATTATGACTTCTGGAGAAAACGTGGCGTAAATGGACCAAAACCTCACCCAATATTCGGCAATCTATTGGATCTATCCCTTGCCAGAATAGGTGCAGCAGAGGCAACAGTGGACCTTTATCAGAAATACAAACATGAACCTGTGATTGGATTGTTCCAAGGAATAACACCTATTCTTGTTATACATGATCCAGATATTATAAAGAACGTCATGATCAGGGACTTTTCTTCCTTTCAAGAACGCCCATATACGGCTCATGGACGGGTATGTATAAAACCGAATAAAAGTGAATTGTAAATGAAATTTTATCTCAATATACAGGGTGGCGCAGTCAAAGCAAGCCATCTAAATATCTCCTTCATTTTTAATGAAAATATTTATCACACGATTTAAATGATACCGAAGGAGGAATATCAAAGAGGAACAATTTTTTTTGTCCGGTTAAAAAATTAAGACTTTGTATTTTAATTTTTTATATAAACAAACAGTACTTCATTACGTGGAGATTACGAGAACCTTAAACAAATCAAGTGTGGAATTTATTATTTTAAATGTTCACAGACTGAACCCATGTCGCAACACTTATTTCGATTAGAAGCAGAAAGATGGCGTCCACTAAGACCGAAAATAACTCCGATTTTTACATCAGGAAAGCTGAGAGAGATGTTCGCACTTATGGTGGAATGTTCAAAGAACTTAGAAGGATATTTGTATAACGTTGTTGGAAAAGGTGAACCAGTTAAAATTAGCGAATTGTCCGCGCAATTTACTACAGACGTGGTTGGTAGTTGCGCCTTCGGAATTAATATGAACTCTATGAGCGAAAAAGAATCCGAATTTCGTCGAGTGGGCAGATCTATGTTCGAAACAACCATTGAAAGCGTTCTACGATTAAAAACGTGTATGATATGGCCAAAATTGTACGATTTACTTGGATTCGTGGTGCCTGAGAAGACGATGACCCGTTTTTTTACGAAACTTGTCACGAACACGATCAAGCACAGGGAGGAGCACGGGATCTATAGACCAGATTTTATTAACCTGCTCATGGAGTTTAAAAACCATCCAGAACAGATAGAAGGCGTCGGTAAGTTAATTATTGTATATAACACTTTCCGTGTGAACTTTCCGTCTGTATCCCTTTCGCAATAATTACCTTGATTTCAGCTAACTTGATTTATAACGGATCAATAATATCGAATTTTCATTTTCAGAGATATCGGACACATTTCTCGCTGCTCTAGCTGCCGGTTTCTTCGGGGCCGGATTTGAGACAACTTCAAGCAGTATGAGCTGGACTCTGTATGAACTAGCTCAGAATCACGAGATACAAGACAAACTGCATGAAGAAATCAAGGCGTATCGCAATAAGTACGGCGATACCTTTACGGTTGCCTCTCTAAAAGAGCTGAAATACTTGGACAAAGTATTCAAAGGTAAACACATAAGTAGACTTCAAGCAAAATAAAGACGGTAATTATTGCGAAAGGGTCGCCGTACTCCGCTTTTGATGAAATTTAAATATCTGGTAACGAATGTCGGTAGGGAAATATTGCCGGCTCAGTTGGGTGTCGCTAGGTTCGCTGACCACGAATAAGTAACACGGGTATAATCAAATAAACGATGTTTATTCTCGTCTTCACTTAAACCTAGAGTTAACAATAATTGCCCTCGCTGGGCCAGCGCACGGAAACGCGGCGCGGAGTCGCTTGACCCGTAGGTCCGGCGCGGAACTACTCTAAACACGGAGTCGCTGTGTGTGGTCCGGTGACCCTAAAGCCTAAACGCGGAGTCGCTGTGTGTGGTCCGGTGACCCTAAGCCTAAACGCGGAGTCGCTGTGTGTGGTCCGGTGACCCTAAGCCTAAACGCGGAGTCGCTGTGTGTGGGTCCGGTGATCCTAAGCCTAAACACGGAGTCGCTGTGTGTGGTCCGGTGACCCTAAGCCTAAACGCGGAGTCGCTGTGTGTGGGTCCGGTGATCCTAAGCCTAAACACGGAGTCGCTGTGTGTGGTCCGGTGACCCTAAAGCCTAAACGCGGAGTCGCTGTGTGTGGTCCGGTGACCCTAAGCCTAAACGCGGAGTCGCTGTGTGTGGTCCGGTGACCCTAAGCCTAAACGCGGAGTCGCTGTGTGTGGGTCCGGTGATCCTAAGCCTAAACGCGGAGTCGCGAAGCGGAGAGGTTCGGCGGTGACGGTGGTCTAGAGTGACGGGGGAGGATCTACCCTTATCCAGGGGCGCTAGCCACGAGTGTCGAGGTAGACGGGTGGTGGTGCTCCAGGGGCGTTAGCCACGAGGAGAGTGGGCACGGCGAGGGCGCGAGCCACATCAGTGTCACTAGCGGAGAGGATAACCCTGAGCGTTAGCCACGGGGATCGGTGTGCAAGCGTAGAGGGGCGTTAGCCACGAATACGGGGTTTGCCGGGTCAGGAATATCCTAAGGCGTGAGCCACAAGGATCGGTGTGCAAGAGTATAGAGGCGTTAGCCACGAATACGGATTGCCGGTTCAGGAATATCCCAAGGCGTGAGCCACAAAGATCGGTGCAAGCGTATAGGGGCGTTAGCCACGAATACGAATTGCCAGGTCGGGAGTATCCTAGGGCGTAAGCCACGAGGATGGACTGGATCGGAGACACCGGTAAGCGGTCAGAAGAAAGTCTGGGTCTCGGTGCTGTGGTATGACTGCGTTCGTGGAGTAGCCACTGGTAGAGATCGTGCACTGGTCGGAGATCCCGACTGACTGCTTCTGGCTCCGTGACGTGTATTTATATCGCGAGAAGCCTCTAGTTCGCGGTGACCCTCTCGCGGTTGTCGCGATAGGTTTCGCGGTTTGGCGCGCGGTGCCTACGCGAGGTCGTGTGCTCGCGGTTGCCATCTCGCCAGGCGTCGTGATTCGCGGGTCACGGAGAGAGAGGTCTCGCGCCTCCGATGTATTCGTTACAATCTTATGCAGCAACACATTTGGAACAACTTTTTCCTTTTTCAATATAGAGGGGTCAGTGGTAGAGCGTCTGACTCGTAGCAGGAAGGGCCAGGTTCGAATCCCCGGTGCGGCAAAAATTTCCAGGGTGGTTTTTGCCTCGCTACGAGTTCGGTCCCTACTGTAGGAGTCATGGGACGACCAATGTCAATGATTTCCCCTTTATTCAGGGAATCAGCGAATTATTGGAAGCCCAAGTTTGACCACCCCGCCCCACAACAAGGATGCCCGCCGCTCTGTCTCCTCTGTTAAGAGGGCAGAGAAAGGGGGCTGGTCAGCAATCAACAAAATGAGGCGAGCAGTGGCTCAGTGGTTAGAGCGTGTGCGACCTCGGATTAAAAAACGGTACGCTTATACAGCAACAATCACAGGAACCTTATAAGGGGGAAAGTCTGGTGGACGAAGCTACTCGCTGAACACCGACCGATAACCCGGGGATGGTGGACACATCCAAACAATCAGCCATATTTCCTAGAGTATGCCAAGCCCACCCAGGGGGAAGATCTCGATGAAACTGATATTCTAATCTCTTAGGACACAGATTTCGGCAAAAGTTGACGAACCCTTCCCTCTCTACCCCAACGCGAAATAGGCTCGGCAGGCGAAGACCGAATGAAATTGATATCTTGACCCAAAATCAAGATTTCGATGAAGTTGCAAGAGACTCCAGAACCATTGATAAGATCTTATTTCTTTGGTTTTAGAAGATTGCACGGGGGCAGTTTTTGAACGATGGAGTTTTTCAGTAGTCAAAAGCGCTAGATAAAACATCAATCTAGGCTGTGATCGTCCTCAATAGTCCTATTTTTACGTTTACGAGGTGTAATTTGCATTATTCGGCAGCTTGTAGCTGTTGCTGCTTTATGAAAATAGCTACATACGCAGCTGTATGTTTCCGAATATTGCAAATCATGTCACTGGAAACAGTAGAAACTGTTGCACCCTTATTCAAAGTATTGTTTAGATTATTAAATACGTTGGTATCTAATAAACTACTAAACATTTAACTATTGTATGAGAGATATTATATTCATTTTATATTCAGACAAAGAAAGAAATTATTACAGAATGGAATTATTCTAGGTCGCGTGGAGAAATGTTTAATTTTCTAATTGGTAAATATTACGTTTAGAGGAGGCAGCTCCGATGACCATGACCTTGACATATGTTGTCAAAGACAACATTCTGAAAAGCTTTTGTCATTACATCTAGCCGGTGCTCGGTCTTAGTTTTTGAGATATTTGAAAAAAACTATTGCTAATACTGTATTGAATTTTCAGTATTCGTGCACGTTCCGTGGCGCCGTAAGGCTGCCATAGTTTCGAATGAGCTACACCTTAGATAAATAAACATAGCAAGAACCCACGTATTCAGAATGTTATCCTTGACAACATATGTCATGATCAAGGTCATCGGAGCTACCTCCCCTAAACGTAACATATACCGGCATGTTTGTTATGTTTCTAGAATCATTAAGGAAGTACCCTCCTGGGGCAATAATTATGAGGAGAGCAACAAGTGCATATACTTTTGATACTTTGAAATTCACACTACCAAAACAGATCACTGTATGGATTCCACTTTTTGCTATACACCATGATCCTGAAATTTATCCAGATCCTGATAAATTCGACCCTGAAAGGTTTAGCGAAGAACAAGTATCAACCCGACATCCTATGCACTATCTACCTTTCGGCGATGGACCAAGAAGTTGCATTGGTATGTACACGCATATTACAACCGTATTTCTGAAAACCCGTCCTTTTGCTTCTCCACTGTTAAAAAAAAAACAGTTAAACTCATTCATACGAATCGGAAGTAGGGTACAATGATACTGAGGTGAAAAATTTTTGACAATAGTAAATGAAAGCCACCCTAGTATACAATATGTGTACAGTCAGTCACATAATTGAAGGCACAAATTTAATAATCGAAACAACTTTTTTATAATGGACCTAACGGTAAGCTAAAAGAATTACTCTAGTAGAAAAAATTGCAATTGTTCGGAGGTTGGTCGGAAGAAAAGCTTAAAAAATGCGTTCTATAGACTCGAATAAATTGTATACATTTTGAAAATTGTTAATCGCGTTGGAAATGGCATTTTTTCACGATTTATGGTCAATAACTTCGACACATATTTACAAAATGTATTTTTTAAATTTTCATCACAGATAGAAAATTGATAAAATTAATATTTAGTATTTTTTTCGCAATTTCTTCTTAGTGCATTTTTCTTGTTTTCCAATTGCCCGTCAACACTTTGTAACCACCCACTCGTATTACCATAGTATTTAACAATTTTTATTTTGTCTATTGTATTTATTATTCTAAGCTAAGCCTGCTTTGCTGTTCTGCTGATGTCAAAACGTGGAATTTTTTTTACAACAATGAAACGTACATTTTTACAATGGATTTTATACTTTTGCGTCCGATCAAAAATTTTGTTATTTGCTTAGCCAGGTTATGCTTAAATGAAACTCCCTTTAAATATGTTTAAATGTAAACTGCTTATAATTGCAACTCTCAAAACACGTGCAATGTTCTTGCCGTTGTGTACGCAATAAAGATATATACAGGGTGTCCCAAAACTACCCTAGGAGCCGAAAATGGGAGGTTCCTTGGGCCATTTGAAGCGACATTTTCCTTAGCAAAAATGTTATCCGCGGCTTTGTTTAGGAGTTATTAACGAAAAACACGGACCAATCAGAGCGCGACCTAGACGCGAGTTGGCAAAATCGGCTCGGCGCGCCAACTGTCCATTGGCCGTCTGTGCCAACTCGCGTCTAGGTCGCGCTCTGATTGGTCCGTGTTTTTCGTTAATAACTCCTAAACAAAGTCGCGGATAACATTTTTGCAAAGGAAAATGTCGCTTAAAATGACCCAAGGAACCTCCCATTTTCGGCTCCTAGGGTAGTTTTGGGACACCCTGTATATTAAAAAATAATATATACAATATAAAATAAAACAAAATATTGCACAACATAATATAAAATAAAAAATATTGCACCGTCTATTGGCTAATTGTAAGTCTTTTCTAAAAAAAATAAAAAAAATGTATTTTCTGTATTCAGATGTGTGAGATTTTGCTTTATTCACTGAATCGCTAATAACTTTGTCATTTTTCGGTCGATTTACTTCTGGTTGGTGGTATATTTCCTGCAAAAGTATCAGCTTTACGTATATGAAGAGAAACCGGACGTTTTTTATCGGTTTCTATTTATAATATTAACAATAATTACCTATTACTCGTCCCGCCAATAATGTCGGTACACTCCCGCCAATATAACTGCCTCAGGCTTCATGTCGTCAGGGCTCTGGCCGCTCACCCGCGACATTGTAGATACGCTACTTTTTTGGCCGCGCATGCGCGAAAAACTGTGGTTGTAATCGGAACACTGATCTCAATCCGCTCGCTCGTACCAACCGAACATCTACCCACTCGTACCAATCAAACATTTACTCACTCGTACCAACTAAACATTTATTCACTTATTCGTACCAACCCTCAGGAATAAATAATTCGCTCAACAAAAAAGGTTTTAAAAGGTCTTTCATAAAGCAAATTGCTACTATTTTAACATCTTTTTGCAGCTTCCCGTTTCGGCGAATTGCAAGCCAAACTCGGACTGATTAAAATACTTCAGAATCACAAAGTGGACATCTGTGAAAAAACTAAGATTCCGTGCCAGTATGAAAAAGGCGCGATTCTCCTACAACCTGAAGGCGGTATATACTTAAACGTAACAAAAATGGAATAATGTTGCGTTTACATGGAAATGTAATATGGGCGAAATCGATAGTAGCCTACTACTATTTTCAGTTAACTGATTTTTAACCTATCGACTAAATTCAGTTAAGTTAACTGAATCAGTCGCCAAGCTATTATTGGAAATGGGGGTTCTCAAATGAACAACAAAGTAGAGAATTTTCTCTTTACTAATTTAACTTTATTTAAAAAGCGCGGAAGGACGACTAGTCTGTCAGGCTTGCGGACCCGAAGTGAAGATAGAAGAAAAGAAAGAAGTAGGGGCGGAAGAGACGGTCAGTCGCCCCCTTGACTTTTGGGAAAAAACACAGGCCTGCACAGTTTACAGCACAAGCCCTTGAGTATGAAAAATACCAGGCCTATGGGTCCGGTTACATCCGGTCTATTATTCTATGCTACAGACTGCAGCGTTTCTCACACACAACGAAATTCATTTTTGCTCTGGCAGTTGCATTATCATTTCTAATAATCCAACACGCCCCCTCAAAAATGAATCAGTTAACTGTGAAATATTTTATCTAAATTCTATCTCACGATTAATATAAACTATATATATAGGTAATATCTACTATTGAAATAAAACAAACCAGAAATCTGATAAACGCATTAATAAAAATGATATTATTCTACATAAACAAAACAAATATTTTGAAATGTTGAATTTGTGTCCTGTAATGAGAGTTAAAATCACCTTAATGAAATCATGAGCTGCGTTGGACAGGATATTTGGAGATACTTTGCGGTCGGGTAAAGTGGAGGATTTTACGCCTGCGAAATCATTCGACCATGAAACAAGATTATGTGAAAGCTGTGTAAAACTGTTATTTGAATTGTTCCTTCAGTTTCTACGTTTACAATAAAATTATATAGAGATACAGGAGATTAATGTATTTTGGAAACTTACAAACACTTTCAACGTATTTCGGATGAGGCTACAAATGAGTAAAAATGGCAGAAATGGTTTCAGTATCAACCAATGTAACCAATGTAATAGCTTTTTTTAAATGTTTAGAAATTAATCTTCTAACTTACAAAAAAGAATTAAGAGAGTTGATCCACATTAAAAGAGTTATAAGTTTTTTAAGCAGTGTTCAAGATTGAGTAAAAATAGTTTATTTATTCAGATAAATAATTTCAAATAGAATATCTCGAATTCTGCTTTATTTACAGCATATGAGCCAGTTAATTGATCAAAATACAAAGTTTCGTCGACGTTATTTCAATGGTATTTCATTTAATTTGTAACTTATATTACAGCAACGTACATACTGCAAAGTGTATGTCCCAAAGGTATAATCATCAATAACTATAATAATTACATTTTGCTATTACTCATGCTGTGTGAAAATGATTCGATATACCAGACGAAATTTGAAAGCAAGCCATATTTGATTTATTGAAAGGTATACAATGAAGCACGCGATGCAGTGCTTTCGATAAGAACTATATATTATGTTGTTACAATTCACCAACCGAACCGTAAATCACTAAATATACGTAGAACGTAGAAGGTACATAAATATTGTTTATAAAGACCCCGTAGCGTGATTCTGCACGTACGGTTTCCTGGAGAGATTAGTTCAGAGGTTTGTGAAAAATTGTCCTTGACCTTGAAATATCAAGAAAAATGCTATCAAAGCTTCTATAACGATTACAGTGACTTTATTCGCAATATTTATTCGCATTTTCAATGCGAGAGGTCATAAATAGCAGTAAAACATCAGGAAACTATAATATAAATTAACTCCAGCCAACACGATTTAAACAACGATTAAACCAGTAATTTAGTTATTAAAAGTTAATACTGCAACATCGTCCGAAATCCGGATTACGCAGCTGGCCGACCACGGATTCAGTGCCGCTAAAAGGAAAAGTTATCGCATTGACTCGTGCTTTTTAATTAGCTTTCCCCTGACGCAATGATAAATATAAGGCTTCCATACTACAGAGGACGGTTTCTATGAAATAAATAGAATTGATTAATTTTCCATGAAATATATTAAAACTAGGTCTTTTCAGAATTAGTTCAAAGCAACGTGTATGTAGTAGTATACACATACACACTGACGAGCAAAAGTGTAAACATACTTCGCTAGTTTTACATAACACGTGATAATACAACCTATTTTCCAATCGAATGATAAAGCTTAGACAATAATAATTATATGGTGAATATGATAAACATAATATCACAGTTTATTTTTGTATATATATAAAACGAAAGTCCTGACTGACTGACTAACTGACTGACTCGTCAACGCTCAGCCTAACCCTTGGACCTAGAAAGCTGAAATTTTGCTCGGATGTTTCTTTTCTGATCTATACAAGGAATAAGAAAGGAAATTTTGTATAGCTATGAAAATACTTGTAAGATTTAAACGTTTTTCGGTATATTGTTTAAATCCTAAACGCACAGGAATTTCTTAAAATTTTGTTTGGAACTTTGCATTGTCATCCAGTTCTGAGCTATGTTGAAACGTTCAAGTCTTTAGCTGATCGGGAAGTTTGTTTAATATCAATTGCAAGATTTGTATCGAACAGACAGACAAGAATGCGAGCAAATAGAAACGTGGTAATAATAAAATATATGTATAGTATAAAATGTATACTAATCAAATCGAAAATGTAAGTCATGAACATAATTTTGAGATGAATATACAGAACATTTGGATAGATGTAATCTAATAGAATAGTGTGAATATAAACATTGTTATTGTTAAAAGAACCCTTGTAATATTGTTATACGTATATACGGATCTAGCGATGTGTGAGTGTGCCACAGTGAATTGTGGGAAGCAGGAATAAAATATAAATTGATTTCATCCCTTAATGACTATGTTACGTTAAAAACAATATTAGAATATTCTTGAATTTTTTAAATCTATTACTATTTTATATTTCACTCCCCTAATTTATTATCCTAATTTGAAATTCGTACGCGATCACTTCGTTAGTTTTAAGATGGGTTCCATGGGACTGAGAAGATATTTCAGCTGCGCAGCAAGTAACCCACCCTTTCCACAGTTTATCTACGAAAATACAAGTTTCTCCAAACATGTACACGTAGACAGTGTTGGGTATTCCAACAACTTGAACTTTCCGTCGAGTTTGAACCCGAAATATTTGCATTTATCGTACGTACAAACATGTCAAATACTAAAAAGCAAACACTCTCACACTCTGAAGTCTTAATTCGATTTTTATCTCCCTCGAATTTCACAACAGTTATAACAAAAAATTTTATTGCTCACTTTTTATGTTTGGGTTCCAATTTTAATACATTTTTAACGTTATCTGGAACATCAGTATTCGTTAAGTTTATGATTTTTATGAACCATAAATTGTTATTAACATCTGAAACATTGTTGTTTTCATTTATATTTATATTATCTGTATTCATTACGCTTTGTCGAAGGTTGATGTTCGCTTGCAATAAATTGTTGAATTTCTTTATACCTCTTTCTTTGTATTTATTGAAGAGTCTTGAACGTCTCTTATTTTCAAGTTTATAGAATTTTTCAAATACTGTTGGAGGAAAATTGAAAAGAATTTCCTCATTTAATGCATTTAGTTTGTGTAACAAAGACCTATGTAAATCATGTGTATCTTTAATTGCGATGTTAAGCAATTTTCTCATGCGTCTATTTTGTAGATTCAGCAATTTATGGCAAGTAAAAGCAGTAGTGGTGTAGAACATGTTAAATCTATTAACAACGTTATTTCTTGTAAAACCCGGAATAAACCCAATTTCAAAAGAAATAATTTACGGTTACTTATCTTAATAATAGTTGACTTTGTGCGAGGTAACCATCATATCTCAAAAACTACTGCACTAATTACTTTGAACTTTTTTACAGGCATATATGTCACATAATTATGTAGTTTTTGTCGTAGGATTTTGTTCCTTAACATCATTGGTTGGTGATTTTTTTTTACGTAACAGACTAGTTCTTTTCGCCTAATTTAAGGGGAATTTTTCCTGTTTTGATTCGGGTAAAAAAGAAACGAAGATATAATGGTTCGCGCAAACACCGTTCTTGAAAAATCGTCTCATAAACTTGGTTTCCACCCAACTTCTAATGGATTTTTCTTTATGAAAATTTAGTATTTTGCTGATAAAGTGTGACACAACTTATGTACTAAAAAATGTTTTTGTAAAAGTAAGTACTTTATTTTCTTAATGTGTCAGTGTATAAATTATAAATCCGAGACCACTTCAGACCACGAATAATCGAATTCACGAACAATCGAATGCACACGATCAGAGTAATCACGACCCGTTCGATCGATACGCTGCTGCGTTTGAACTCTGTCGTGACGCGAGAAAAAATATTCCCACATAGAAATACGAAAAGGTTAAACAAGTCAGGTAAATATTCTCTCGCGGATTTATAGGGAATAAAAAACATTTAAAAGTTTTAGTCTTTTATTATAAAAACGTTTTCGTTATATTTGTTCCTGTCTAAACGAAGCAAATGATGATGCTTGATGAATATAAACGTGACATTTTCAGATACAAGTCGTTCGATGATATCAATCGGCGCGGGTGTTCCGATTAACTGATATCCGTAATTGCCAAATGACATATCGAATTTCGGTGTATGCTATGTGAGAAATTATTTTCTCACAAACATGTCTGATCTGTAGATTCGTTGATGTTCATTACTAGTGTCTATCATTTGTGAGTAATCAAATGTAATAATCGAATGTAATCAAAATATTGAAATTGGGTAATTGTTGTCAATATTTCCATAAATAAAGTTACATATTATTGTGAATATTACACGTGAAATGTAGTTACACACTTGATTTAAGTGAATCTTATATTAAGTAAAGTTGCATATTATTGAAACCATAACCTTAAATGATGTTATATTGATTATATCTATTATTCTGGATACACATTATTGTGAATATTACATTAAATGCAGATACACGTTATTGTGAATATCACATAAAATGAATTTATATCTATTGTTTATTCTGAATCTTACATTAAATGTAGTTACACATTATTGTGAATATTATATTAAATGCAGTTACACGTTATTGTGAATATCACATAAAATGAATTTATATATCTATTGTTTATTCTGAATCTTACATTAAATGCAGTTACACATTATTTTGAATATGACATTAAATGAATTTATATATTATTGTGATTATTAAAGTAAATGAAGTTACACATTATTGTGAATATGACATAACTAGTAAAAGTTATTCATACGGCCATAGGAGCTCAACGAAGTCAAAGCGATTCAATGCAGGCGAAAATATATTTTTATTCGCGTATGATCTTGTTTTTGCAGTTTTAAGCTTTCTATTATTGTTACCTTGGAAAAGCAGCTTATTTCTTAATAAGAAATGTTCAAACTGTTTGAGCTGCTTTGGAAGGTACTGGTTATATTGGTTATATGACGACGAAGCAGTCGAAACCTTCGTTACTGGAATTATAAAAGATATTTGTCGTTAGAAGAGAATTATACGTTTTTCACAGACAAAATGTCGACTATCAAAGTCGTGCTCCCAGGAAGCTTACTTTATCTTTAAGTTGGACGCAATAATTCCAAATGAAGGACTTCGCAAGCTGTTGTCTCGAATACATCGTTAAAACACAAATTATTAGTCATTAAATTATTTTTATAATTTATATAGCCGCTTCAGTTTCTATTTTCGATATAATAATTCGCAAAGTAAATTATTTCGATTTTCGTTATAATAGTTTTTTTAGCATTACGTCCATCTGATTCCAAGAGATAAATTAAGAGTGGCGGAAGAAGTGAAGTGGTTACATAATTTTAGTATTTTAAAACTCGTATATTTAATAAATTAAATAACTCATTTTTTCAACAATAAACAACAAACAAACTTTACAAATCGACTGTGACAAATACTAATTTCATATATTTTCCAGAGATTAATTTTTTGTGTTTATCTAGATAAACATTCTAAAAATCGTATATTTTATAAATTAAATAACTGTTGTTTTTCCAACAATAAAAGCTTTCCAAAGCGACTGTGACAAATACTAATTTATTTATTTTCAACTATAATTTATGTGTTTGTCCAGATAAACATTTGATAACAGTTTTGTAATCTATTTTCTTAAAAAAAACTAAAATAAGGAAATCTGGAAATATTACCCTGTTCAACTGCATTTTCCTTTCTCGTCAGCATAATTTATCATAATCTGTATTGTATATGTTTCTAAAGTAATAGGATATTTTTTTTATTATTATGTCTTATTTTAACTTAGAACCATTTTTAGTTATTAGTCATAGTGAAATTCTGATTGCGTAATCAATCATAAGTTATGGCATTATAATCAGAATCATTATAGTCATTAATTATTAGTCATTACGCTCAAGTATTTATTTAGTCATTAATTAATTAGTCACTTTTGTAGAGCTTATGAAGTTATTAGTCAATAATCATAATTGTGACTAGCGTTTGCGCAACTCTGATGTGTGCAGGCGTGTATGTTAATCGATTTCGATGAAATTTTCAGCATGTGTGTAACTACTATAGATCTACAACATATATCTTTGGAATTCTCTTTAAGGGCCTAAATAAAAAAGTTGTAAAATATGTCTTTTTTATTTTTGCATGCATCCTTGTAAATTATAATTTCTGGAAAATCTGTTGGCATATCATTTCGAATACCAATGCATCTAATTGATTATAAAAAATCAGGCCGTTTGGTACAATTATAAAAAAGTTATTGTGTTTGAAAGGGCGTTCGAATACTTTCGTTACTCACTTCGTTACGTACATTAGGATGGACCTTAGTTATACTTGGCGAAAATTATTTCGCAGATTTTTGTGCGGGACAACCCCTAGAATTGTGCCACTGGACGTTATTGATCGAATAATGGAAAATGCTGCCGCATCGAGTTTTAAACTTTTTCAATTTTCTAACTCGCTTCTCTCCACTGCAGTATATTATTAGTATATATTAGTTTATATATCGTTGGATTTGTATTTTTACGCAGTATAACAATATAATTAATTATTTCAGTAATTATTTTTCTTTGCATTATATTTAATTTATTAAACAGAACAACTTTAATTGAAGAAATTTTTCATAATACATTATTAATACATATACAATATACGTTATACATAATAGATATACATTCTAGATATAATACAGTACATCA
This sequence comes from Lasioglossum morio, assembly GCA_916610235.2. Lineage (NCBI taxonomy): Eukaryota > Metazoa > Arthropoda > Insecta > Hymenoptera > Halictidae > Lasioglossum > Lasioglossum morio. The sequence goes on along the minus strand of OU744323.1, from coordinate 17,311,842 downwards.
TACAAAAAGCTATTAAAAGTATTTTTAGTAAAGTTAGCATTTTGTTTTACGAAACCGTGGAAAAGAATTCGCAATTACGAATGGTGGAGACACTTAATATTGAAGCCGACGAATCATGTAAAAAATATGAAATAACTCGTGAAGACTTAAAAGACTATGCTGATAAAGGAATTGAACTTTTTATTTCCCACGAAACACTAAGATTTTTTCAAAGATTCTCAATTCCTATAGAATTTAAAAAAAAAATCTTGATTCACGGTAAGATGACGAGGGTTTCAACTCTGCTTTAAACATTGTACAAAACTTAAAAGTTGTTAACGACACTGCTTAGCGTGGTATTAAACTTATTCAGGACTGTAATCAGTTATTATCATAAACTGAAAAGGAGAAACCATATTGTATATTTCCGAAAATAGGAAACAATTTCCAGATGTATCGAAACAATCATTAAGAGACACATAAAATATTTCAACGCAATTTTCTAAACGGATCTTTTTTTTATTGCTACAAAAATACATTTAATAGCTTTTTGTATAATGTACTGTATTATATGTATAATGTATATTGTATAAATACTAATAATGTTTTATGTATAAGCATCAGTATGTATATATATATATATATATATATATATATATATATATATATATATATATCTTTGCTATGTATAAAAATATAAAAAATTTCTTGAACAAAAGTTGTACTGTTTAATAAATTGAATATAATGCAAAGAAAAAACAAATATTTTTTAAGGTCAATTTTTGAGATTTTAAGATTACGAATTTTTCTTTTTAAATCAATATTACATTTTGTTTCTATATTGTTATAATGCGTAAAAAGACCAATTTAACGATATATAAACTAATATATACTAATAATATATTGCATTGGAGAAAAGCGAGTTAGAAAATTAAAAAAATTTCAAATTCGTTGCGGCAGCATTTTCCGTTATTCGATCAGCTTCAGATTATTTTTTCGTCCAGTGGCACAATTCTAGTGGTTGTCCCGCAAAAAATTCATTAGTCGTAAAATAAGGTCCACCCTACTGTACATGTACTGTATAACTTTATCAGAAAATTCGAGTCCTGTTCTGAACCAGAATCGGACATTTATCAGTTGAAGACAGTTTAAAAGCGTAAACGGGACATTGCGGTCTTTATAGTAATTATATAGACTACACGCTCCCCGGTGCGGAAAAGTGAGGGTAATTTGTGGTTACTTTGTTCTGTGTATCGGGGGAGGATTCGAGGAAACAATTACGGTGTCAGTGGTAAGCTCGACATTAGGTAAACACGAGTACGCTACAAGAAGGGAAGATAGATAGCTTGCTGACGATTGGTCAGGCCTGAAAGGTGAACCCCCACGAACTGGTCCTGGTCCAGGACTCCTGGAATCAGTTGGCGACCAGAACCCGTCGCGCGCGCTTCGACGTTTTCTGGCTGCTGTTCACGTCGGATTTTCTTATCTGCCGCGCGTTTAACAATCGCGTGTAACATTCAATTAAAACCGAAACATACGAAACTGTGCATAAATAAAATAAAATGAAACAATAAATACTCTCACTAGTGACTACGTGTGTAACAATAACAATTTCTTTAAAATAACAAGATCTCTTCAATATTACTGTATTTTTATTAATTTTTTATTAATTTCATAAGAAATTAATCTTCCCCTTTTAAATCTCGAAGGTGTTTTGATAATTCAATTCTATTAACTATAACAACATACTTTCTTCTGTTTGACGAAAGTACGAAACGTGTACTAGTTAAACTGTTTTTTCTTTTTCTTATAAAAATTTACTACGAATCCTTTTACGTCCTACATAATAGTTGACGAGACATTATTTTGAATAATTCTGCACGTTCCGAATAATTGCGAAGATATGCAACAATAAATTTCCTGGTGTCCAACATTTTGTGTGATATCAAGTTAATTGATAAGAGATTCGGAATCTGTTTGTTCGTTTGTTATGCATCGCCGAACCAACTAAATTGATTTTGTTTCGAAGCAACAAGATCAGTTACGAAACTGCTTGCTTTAATTGTTCGCCAAAACTATTCTGTATTACTTGCGCTACCGCAATCATTTAGTGATACTACTGTGAATCGATTCAGGAATATAATAGAAGCTTCGGGATAATGTGTGTCGATAACTTGGAGTTTCAAATTTACAATGAAAAGTTGTACATGTATTGTACATGCAACGAACAACGGTACAAGTGATTCAACAATTGTTCCGATAGTTTTGTGGACCTTCGAAATCAAAATTGTTCTCAACGTTTAAGCGGTGAGAGTGTGTTCAAGTTTTCTTTCGTTTAAAAATGTATTGTGCAATTTTGTTTCGTGAAATTGAAATGAGCTTTAAAAAGATATTTCGCTGTGTAGCGCACAGAAAAATTTAATTAAAATTTTCAAACGACGAACAATTGTTTTATTGGCCGACATCGTGTATTGAATATTCAACAGTCTTCTATATGTATATTCAAAAGTCTCGCGACTTCTACTTTCTACAAATTCCGTAAGAAATATAGTTTTTAAATACTGTAATGCAAAATTCGCATACGTCAATGGAAAATAATGATTGAATAATTACTAGGTCCTTCTAAATAGTTTATCTCGAACAAAATAAGTTGAACCGTCGCTAATAACCATTCGCAGTTGATGCGACGTAAAATAAACAAAATAAAAAAGAAAAAATAAGTTGAAGCCTGAATATGAGTTTGATCAAAAATTTGTATGAAAATGTTCTCGTTTGTTGCTGGAATGTATTGTTGCATACAAAATAATTCTGCATGACTAAATGAAGTATAAAATAAAAGTATGAATTATACACGTGTATAATTTGTACATATACAATATACTAGAAACATTCTATATTCTATAAATATCCTATATTTATATAATTAAATACACTATGTGATACAGTTTGGGTTGGTAAAAATTTTCAAAAAATGCTGGAGTATTAAATGCAACAGAATTTAGTACGATTTCTATTTATTATGGATCTACAAATGTTATTGCCAATGAAAATAGAATTTTATTTTGATACCACTTTCTTAAAATTTGTCGAGAAAAATTGAAAATCACACAAACATACGATGCATATAGTATTATACTATGACCCAGGATTTTGATAAAAATCGAAGGTGTCATTACTATATTTTGCTGAAACGAACATGGTGCGAAATGTAGGAAGTCGTCCATAAATACTGCAGCAATAAAATGATTCCCGATTTCCTTCGAGCTGATAAGTACTGGAAATCTCGACGCGGAGCCGCACTTTATGCGAGCATTTTTCCGGATCATTTGTTAAGTAGAATCCGATTTTTGCAGGAGAAAAACTCTTCTCAAAAATTCTATCAAATGTGAACGAAGAATCGCATTGATTTCGAATTAATTAAAATATTTGAAATATTAATATTTGAAAGAAATTGAAAGAAACGTTTTAATCTGCCTGTTTCTTACGTTTTTTATAAACCATAAAACTTTACAGAATAGTTTACTGATTACGTACTCACTGCGGATCCTTCTGCAACATTGACATTTTCAATGTGAATTAACTGTAGTGAAATGGAAATTTATTTTCTTTCTTAATATGTTTAATAGGTTGGAAATAATATATTTTTAAATTCTTCTAACGTTGTTACTGTATTAAATTACACCTACTCGTTGTTTAAATCACTGCATAAAATCCACTTTCTGTTCATTGCCACAGCTTATTAGAATAAACGAAAATGAATTAATTTTCGACGATTACTACACATTTGAGTAAAGCTCGCATGTAAACGAAACGTGATGCAGCAATTACCTGACTTCATTGTTCGCCGGTGTTATGATCGTTTATGTGTAAAACGTTTCACGTCTGATTTTATTGGGTTCCCGGATTCCCGTCGGAACGCAATCAATGTTTTATGAACTCGTTGCTTTCGGATACATTTCTATGTACGCGAAATTTCATCCTAGAAGGTGCTCCCTATGAAATCCAATTACGGAAAAGCTTAGCATAATCTGTCTCGACTGCGAACATGTTTCATACTTAAACCTCGTGTCAATTTAAGTGAGACTCAAGTTCAAGCATTAATTTTCATTTCTTAATCTTCAAATCGTCACTAAACATTTGAAAAATTTGAACATGTAAATATTTCCATTCTGAAAGCTTTAAACATGTACACATTTTCATTCTGAAAGCTTTAAACACGTATACATTTCCATTCTGAAAACTTTAAACATGTAAACGTTTCCATTCTAAAAACTTTAAACATGTACACATTTTCATTCTGAAAGCTTTAAACATGTACACATTTCCATTCTGAAAACTTTAAATATGTAAACGTTTCCATTCTAAAAGATTTAAACATTTCCATTCTGAAAACTTTAAACATTTTTAACAGTAACCGGACCACAACCGGTAAAATGACCAGTTTCACATTTGTTCTTTTCTAATAATCGAAACCACGAAGGTGCTCCCTTCTGAAATGACTAATTTGTACAAAAGTGGTGAGAAATCAAAACAAATTTAGTCTTGTAATTTTAATAATAGGACGCATACACATATTGTGCTCGGTACGATCAGTGTTAAAATGGCTTTGCTAAATGATATGATCGATATAAATAATAAAACGATGATTAGACTGTTTTCATTGATAAAAGTATAATGAAATTGTTCATTTATAGGTTGAAATCAAATGCTTTCTGTGCAACGATCTAATACTTTTCTCCGTTTACGTTGAAAAAAAAGATGGCCGCAATCATCATGGATCACAAAGTTTACAACTGTACCATTCCCTCAGCCACGATTCCCTTGAAAACTTAATTTCGACTTCCTGAACGCAATGGACGGTAAAACAATTCCTTTTATGGACAATTCCGAATTCAAAGTGCAGTACCATTAATAGGCCCGATTTTGAGCCACTTGTTCTCCCATTGAACCGTGAAAATATTATGAGAATTTCTTAACGCGACTAAATCTCGTGAGTAGATGCAATTTCGAGGTTGAAACGAGCAAACTTGTACCACTGTGCTCGACGTCAGAAAACCTGGTTAATCACGAAGGCTACGCATCGTTTGTTTACGATCATTTTGTGTGGAATACTCTGAGAAAGTTTCGAACGCCATTCCGGAATTCTTATTCATAACCGTGCTTCAAGGGCTTGTACGCGAAGCGTGTCATAGTTCATATTAAATGTTCCTTTCTATCGATCGTATATTTAATTATAAAAGATGTATTGATGCTCTCGACGCACAGATTCGATCAAGTTTTACTTACAAGCAATTCTGTAATTTATCAGATTCAAATTTCAACATTCCAAATTGCGTCTGTAAATTATTAAACAAAAGGTTTTTAATTATTAAAGGTATTAAAGAAAATTCAATTAAAGATTTGATTGATCGCGCAATCCTACTAACAGATCCTGAATTCAGATCTATTAATTTATTGCTGATAAAGGATGTATTGAAGCGTAACGGGTACCCGGTTAATTCGGCGTCAAATATTATCAAAGAACGCATTTTTGAAATATGTATATCACCCTCTTGTCGTTGATAAACGAAGAAAAGAAAGATTTTAGAAAACGGGACCAATTAACTGGAAAAACGCCGTAGTTCTTCCGTGCGTTGAGAACATCTCCAACGACATTAACCCTCATCCGTCCCTCGTGTCAATTTGACACAGTTTTCCCGAAATAAGTTATACCGTTCGGTAATTTGTAAGTAAATTTGTCCAAAACTTGGTGACTTTAATTTTTTAAATGCGAAACATATAACCGCAAAAACCTAACATCTGAATGTAAACTCATCAATTGGAATAAAAAAAAACATCGAAAAGTAACTGTTTGTCTTGTTATTTTATCGTTTTTTTTTTATCACTGCGTCAATTTGACACCGAGGAACGGATTCAGTTCGCGAAATGAGGGACGGATGAGGGTTAAAAGTAATTTTCAAAAATTACTGCCTCAAATAAATTATTGTATTTTCAAAAATTACTGCTTCAAATAAAACATTTTATTTTCAAACAATTACTGTATGAAATAAAATATTTTATTTTCGAAATTGTACACATACTTTAAAACAAATAGGATTATTTATTATTTACTATTTAAAATACTATTTTCCCCAGCTCTGGGTAACAACAATGAGATAAATATTGTATTATTGTATGCATTGATATTACTGTCGAGATTAATGTTTATCGGGTAGTTATTCACAGCTTGCAGTATACTGTTCTGTTAAAAAGATTGTGAAAAATATTATCGGAGCGTTGCAGTATTACTTGAATCTAGAATTATAATTTATCCATTTGTCGAACGTACAAACACAAACAGACAAAGAAAATAGCGTGTTTACTGGCTGTTACAAAACATCTTCGAACATGTTGAATAATTCCATCGATAACGAACGCAGTATTATAGTGAAAAATGTTTCCCTGATAAAAGCAGCTTCTTCGTAGATACATATGTGTCGTTTGATTCACTGGAAGACCAAAATGGCGGACACGGTGATGCTGTCAGCGACGTTGACCTTTATTGGTAAGTCAGAATTTAATATTTATGGATACTATATGAGGAAACAGAATTTTTCTGTTTCCATAAACGGACTCACGTGCATACACCAGTTACGTAATCACTAGCCTGCCGATCTGTATGCATTTAAGGCTTCTAAAAATGTTCAATAAATGCTGAAACATATAATTCTACAGAATTTAGTAGGATTTTTATTTCTTTCAGATCTACAAAGACTACTGAAAATAAGATTGTACATGATTCGAATTTCTTAAAATATCCATATTTCACTTGATATATGGATATAATAAATATACTTAAAATATAAACATTTCACTGTGAAATTCCTAAACAGGTTTCACAAAGATAGAATTTCATCAGCCACATACATATACAAAAAAAGAGTTCAAAATGGAACTGATCTCCTAACTAAACATTTCAATTTCTCTTCGTCTTTAATTGAATTTGAAAAATTGGTATTGTATAATGTGATTTTGTATCATTTTTTTGCGGCTCTACACTAGAGCTAGAACCTTTACCCGAGTATATGAGATACCCGGGTACTCGGGTACCCATGAAACACCCGGGTAGAGCAAAAATACCCGGGTATCTCATGAGATAGTCGGCTACCCGAGTACTCGGTTCCAGGAAATGAAAACTGTTATGGATCGGTTCCGGTTCTCGAAACAGTTATTAAGAACCGAAATGATGTTATAACTGTTACTAAATAGAATATCGATTCTGGCTTATATCTGGCTTATTTCGATTCTATAGCTGTTATTTTTCGGTTCCAGATATCGGTTCTGACATTTTGTATTCCGTATTGTGTTCGGCCTTATATATTGATTATTTAAGTAGTTATTTATTGTCATTTATAAATTAGAAAATTTTCAAATAAATAAATTTTTATAACTTGATTCTATATTCGTTATTTGAATTATTGTTCCAATAATAATTTATTGTTATTGGAATTGAATTCATATCGAAACAAATTATAAAAATTTATTTGTTTAAACAATTATTATAACAATACATAATTAGGATAATCGAAGTTCTACTGTACATTGTAATTGAATTACGTAATTCACTTAAACCGTATTTCATATACACAGTATTCGAATTGTACTGTAATGGCATTATATAATTCGAACCATTTCCTTAATGTAATTGCTAATTACGTGAACGATGAGTGTAATTTAAATAGAATGTAATTGAAATAAAATGTAATTGAAATACAATATATAATGTAAATTACAACAATTTTGAAAGCTACTTTCACCCCCTCAACATGAATCTCAGCCGCTATAAAAAAAAATACGTGTGAAAATTCTTTTGTGTTCTATATCATACTAAAATTCCATTAAAATCGACGTGTTACGATTGGGTAACCTCCCTTGTAAGCGGTGTAGAGCGAACAAGTTCAATATGTAAAAAAGGAGTAGCAATTTGCTTATTTCGGAAGAAACATCCAGTCGTAGCCGGGTCATAAAGTAATAAATTCGTTGAAGGGACACTAAAAGATATTCTGAAAAAGTGACGCCACCTAAATCGGCCGTAGCCGTAAACTCGGACTGGAATTGGAGCTGGCAACGCAACAGGGATTGTATTTATAACTGAATAAAATAACTCGGCAGTCACTCCACTATTTTATTGCTAACGACTGTTTTGAATGTTTACGAGCCATACCACCGATGTGGAGTTCTCGATTTTGTGTAACTTGGGTGGACCGCGGATTTTACGCATTCATGACAACAATGGTGCAATCTGAAAGAATAGATCAAAGAAGAAGGTAGATCAAGGTAGGTTCAAGAATTTAAAAATGAGGATGCATTGTATCCAGGTTATCGAGACCATGAGAGAAAGAATCTTGATTCACGTTTCTTGCAAAACCCTTTTGCAGATCAATTTCATCCTTTTGTAAATCAAATTCAACCTTTTGCATATTAATCTCGCCCATTAAGAATATTTAAAATTAATTACACATGAACATAAGAGAAAAATAAACATAAGACTCAATACACAATACGCTTCAATAAAAACATATGTATTTTCATGTTAAAAATTTATTTAATCAGAAAATGGCTAAAATGAATATATATATATATATATATATATATATATATATATATCACTGTTTTCATACATAACAAAGTTAATGAATTGGTAATTACTTTGAAATAAGTATTTGATGTACATCTTAGCAATAAATAAACTTTCGAATTTCCAAACAATTGATTTGATTTATTTTAGAAAAAACTTGCTTAAAAATACTTTATATTTGTAAAAGTTTGAATTTGATTGCATAAGGGTGAAATTGGTTTGCAAAAGTGTGTAATTGACTGGCAAAAGGGTGAATTTAGTGTGCAAAACCTGTACGGAAGAACACGCTTGAACATGGTACGATGAATGAGATCAGATACCATCATCAATGCTCATTACAAGTGAAAATAGCAGGCATTAAACGTGCATATTGGCTCTACCTAATTGTGTGTTCTGGAGAATTTGGCATTTCTCGGCACAGTTGAGGGCAACCACTAAAACCGCTGCCCAACTACAATAGCACTCCCTTTCCTCAATAGGCTCTCTCTTCCTCCATCTACATCCGATTTTCACGTATAAGTCACTCATAAATGAAGTGGGTCGGTAAAATAAGGTCCGTGTAATTCAGAATGCCTTAAAAATACACGGTGCTTTACGATACGTAGATCGATATTGCAATAAGTTTCTCTCCAATTTGCAAGTAGATTATCCATTTCCAAGGCATTAACAACTGCAAATTGAAAATTCGGCATCAGCTTACTGTTGACTATGCACCTGGTTATACCAGGTACCAGGTTTCTTTCGATTTAAGACGATGGCTTGGAAGCGCTTTCGTCGTATTGCGGATAAGGGTACTTATTCGGCTTGACATTGGTCACGAGTGGGCCGAGAGTTTATGGCTACCATAAAATTGTTCGCTAGACCATAAAAGTGGTCGACCGAGTAGCGATATTTTTCGTTGGAAAATGATAAAATATGTCACGTCTGTCCAACTCGCGGCTCGCGAGTCGCATTTGGCCCGTTCTCCCACTTTGTCTGCATAACATTTTTCCACATAATTATTAGAAATAACGAAGATATTCAATGTGGACATAGTTATTGCCCTACACCCTACCCTGTGCGCAAAACCTACAAGTAAGCACATAGGGTAGGGCAATAACTATGTCCACCTTTATTATCTCCATTACATGTAGTAATATGGAAAAATGTTACGAACAAAATTTGCTAGGTACAGAGGGGGACATGTGGTGACACAAACATTTTCTACGTGGGTGGAGGTATGGAGGACATTTCAAGGTCACCTTGATTTTCTTAAATGGATACAACACCTACTGTCTGTATCATGAATCGATCGACTGTCAAATTCTGAGTAAAAATGTATTGACCTCCATATGTCCCAAATCTACTTTGAATTTACTAGAAATTGCGAGAAATTAACATTTAAATTCCCCATTAGAAATGTATGAAACCATACCAAGAGGACTTAGAGAAATAATTTTAAAACAATGTTCTAACAATTCCAGCTTCCAATGCATCAGCAGAATGTTCTTTCAATATCCTTAAAAGACTGACGATTAACAACTATTTAAGAAGTACTTTGGGGCAGAATAACCTGTCAAATTTATCCACATTATCTATTGAAAGTGATGTAATCAACTGTGCTGATTTTAACTAACTATTTAATAATTTTGCGACAAAAGAAGCCCGAAAAGTAAATATTTAAATGAATATTACAATGATGTATGCATTAGATATTAGATTTATAATGTTCTTTATATACCAATATGTGGAATTGTTTATCAAAAAAATATTTTGTATTTTTATGTCACAGGTTTTCATAGATGAAGAATAATTTATTTCACTTTTCATGGAATAATAAATATGTAGATGTTTTTACAATTGTTTTATTTTTCCCAACGTGAAAATTATTTAGTTAGGGGCCCCGAAATTCTACTTTGCCCAAGGTCCAAACTAACCCGTTAACGCGCCACTGAATAGTGGTACAGAGATTTTTAATGGGGACTCTCCAGAATCACTATTCGAGTGCTAAAGGTGAAATGAACATGAATTGTGTTGTAATACTTGAAAATTATCTAGGGAGAGTGAAAAGTTAGTGAGGGCCGACACGCGCAGTTTTATTAAAAAGAAAGTGAAATACACTGAGGCGCTGTGTGAAATAATTGCATTAGAGCCCTCAGAAGGGAATCCAATGGCGAAAGTAACGAGCACTCAGTTAGCTGAAGTTGAAAGTTCGTGCTCGGAAAGTCGAATTTTTTCACCTGTTAATATCTTGGGAAAACGTAGCCCCGTCTTGCAAAATGCCAAGCGACTTCACGGTTTATATTATTTTTCTTTATTACCGTTTCCCCTTGAGATCTCGCAGAATGAATCGTTTCCTTTTCACGCTGCGGTTACGTAACGTTTATTGAAAAATTACCTTCTCTAACACGCATTTCATAACTTCATCCATAATTTAATTCATGCCTTAACTCACTGATGGTAATAATATTTCACAATATATTTGCTAAAATATATTTATTTCTACACGGAATGTTTTTCTTTGTTTTTTGGATCATCAATTTTGGTGTTCTGCAAATTTTTCGAATAATCAAAAGTGTTCCCTGACTTCAAAAAGGTGAAGAACTACTGACATAACTTTTAACTTGAATGCTTCATATATAGGATGGTTCTCAACTAGGGTAACAACCTAAACAACTAGGGTACCTCCCCCGGTTCTGATGTTATAAAAACAATTTTGTACGCAATTTGTTGAAAATGAGAATTTCATATTAAATTTTGATTTTCGAAGCAGAAAAACACCAAAGTTATCCAATTAACGCCTTGAATAGATGTTGTGACGTGGAAAGTTTTGCCGACGTCCTTCCGAACCCATGCAGAAAGGCCGGGTCGCCCTCCAGCAGTGCCGATACGAAACAGCCGTTGCAATCGCTCTCCCTGGGATGTCCGAGTACCAGTTGAACGGAATTACCGCGTTTTGAACGTCGCGCTGCTGGGCGTGACGCGAAGTTTCAGGGCCGAAGCTGATGTCCTGAGAGGGACCTGGCTCCTATTTTCTGCCACTAATTAGCGAACGGCCTCAAGACGAGGCGTTCGGAAGGCCTATCACGACTCATTCTACATCGGGGATTGGACGGAGCCCGAGTCAACGAGCTCGGAGGCGCCGACGGTGAAACCGTGATCAAGAGTTGACCACCTGCTCGACCACGTCGCCGCCTCACCTGAGGGTCGTTGCACACTAGACCAGTGATGCCAGACGGAGGAACCTGGAGGAACTTGCCCCTCCGGCTGGGCCCCCCACTCTTACTTCTCAGACTCTTGTGAGTCTCACACAGGCAGAGTAGAGGTACGTTCGTGTGTACCACGTGCGCAGTAGAAGTAAGAGTGGGGGGCCCAGCCGGAGGGGTAAGTTTCTCTAGGTTCCTCCGTCTGGCATCATTGCACTAGACCACAGTGCCGCGCCGCGCCGCACAGTGGTACGGAGGCGGCCAAAAATCGATTTTATAAATTTTCGATTTTAAAAAAAAAAATATTATTTTTGTATTACCAAATAGTGAATGTATAATGTGCCAAAGTCCGATTTTTTTTTTAATTTTTTTACGGAGATATAGGTATGGCAAGTAATCTATTTTTCTCTCTTAGGAATTCATCAGTTTTCAGCACCATAGTTATTTAATTATTGCGTCTATAATTAAACTATTAACTGGTACAAATAATTTTTCAATAAAGTTGTGTAACATTAACTAATATGGATTAATCGGAAGCCTCTTTGCGCTACGCTCATTGTTTATTTATGGAAGCAAATGTTAAAAGCGTTAAGGAGTTTCGGTATGGCACTACTTGTATTGGTAAGGTGTTATATTGAAGTAACTTTGTGTAAAAAATCTCGGGCAACTTCGGACAATCTTCGCCGCAATTTAAGTTTAAATATCAACTTTTAGAATTTCCAAGAATGAATCGCGCGGAAATTACGATTATTTGGGGTTTAGGGTAAAAAATTTCAAGGATATATTAGTTAGTACAGTAACTACAGTTAGTACATTAAGAAATTGTTTAAATAAAAAAGTTAATAATAATTTTTTATGCTAAATAAACAAAGTTTTCGTTCGTTAGATCTATATTTTTCCAAAAGGTGGCAAAGAATCCGTAAAGATGAAACTAACTCACTTTGTTACCGTTTTATCGTACATTGACTGATGTGTAATGTGTGTTGTTGCCTGGTCATCTCGCAAAGTGGGGAATTGCTCGCGTAATTGGGATTCCAAAGAAACATCCTTGTTCCATAACATTTCACACAAGTCACTGTACACTATCTTGAAATCACACATTTTTGTTTTAAATAAATACTTGTTTATAAATAAATTTTGTTTTAAATAATTAAGTATTCTGATGATACACACGTAAAACAAACTGAAGAAATTTCAAGCCAACTGGCAAGTGGTCACGGCAGAACTGTTAAAGCCTTCTAAAATGTCTCGGAATATAAGCATTGAAAAGTGGCAGAAAACAGGGATGGTACAACTAATTGTGGGAAAAACTACGTTATTCATACCGTAGAACCATCACTGAGATTTCGTGTTGATGACTTATATCGATTAAATACCGTACCAACTAACCTCTGCTATATTCTGCTATCTTCTGCTATATTCTCAACTTCAGCGAAGCAAGCTATAATTTTAATGAATCCGCCAGCGTTCTCATTTAGAATGATTTTCCAGATCTTCTTGTACAGCTTCTAATTGCTATTTCCTAGCAAACCTTCAGTCACATTTTCAATCGATTCCCAACGACGAATGCGAACGAAGCACACAGTCAATCAATTTAATTGCTGTCTGAACGCCCTCAAATACTTCAGTCTTATGATTGCATTCATTCAATTTATTGAGTCACGATTCTGTGAAAATCCGATCATGTCAACGAACAAATGATTTCATTAGTTTCGTTCACTAAAAATCGATTGTTGGTAAAATCCTGCGATAGTAGAGAAATTTTACGACCAGATTTGAAATCAGCGTGACAAAATCTACGGGAAATGATGTATAGCATGTCAAGAATAAAATCTATGCGTACTGTATACGGTATTGAAGAAACCACAATTTTCTTAAAAATCTACCTCTACCTCATTTCTATCGAAAGTTCTTTGATTTTGACACAGCATTCATCGGTTTGATGAGTCTTCGTCCATGATTTTCTAATTCGTTCTTGTTACTTTCTGGCTATTTTTTCTAGCATTCGACAGTCTTCACTGAACTTCGCCAGACACCATATTCTTCGTATAACGATCGAGCATTTTCGTAGTTTGTCGTGAGTTTGGATTCTCGAAAAGACATTCTTGAAAATGAACATCAGCAGTTTATCGATAGTTGGACGTACTATGATTTTTTTACTTGTATAAATGAAAATGCTGTTTGTTTGATATGCATATAATACAATTTTCTTGTATTATTATTATTATTTAATTTAATTTCGGCCTCGCGGCCAAGAAATTGGACTTGGTTTACATATCTATTATATCACTCATCCTTCCATCCCTCTGTCCATTCATTCTTCCACCCATTCGTTCATATTCTAATCTAATCTAGTCTAATCTGATCTAATCTAAACTATTATATTATCTTACACCTATCTCTCTCTTTTCGTTTGGTTGTTTCTTTCCTTTTTGTTTCGACACTCCTAAGCCAGTCTATTGCTTCTCTCACTCTTTTGCTTTGTACTATCTTTTCTATGCTTGTTCTTTCCATTTCTTCACAGTCCTCTACCAGATGCTTTAGTGTCCCCCGGTATCTCTCGCACATCATGCACCTTCCCTCCTCCTCTTTCCTCCAGTATTTGATTCCTTCCTTTACGTTCCCGCATCTCACTCTCGCCATCAGGCTCTGACTGTCTCCCTCTCCTCTTTCCTTCAGGTACCTTGGCACTCTCGCCACGTATATATATATATTTATATCTTTTACAGAAATTAGAGTTCATTATTTTATTATATTGCCACTGTCCCTGAACTTCCCTATCTCTCTCTTTCAGAGTATCTATCATTTCCATCATATATTTTCCTTACGATTTTCTTGTAATTAACTGCAATTCTTCTGTATTAGGTAAGTAAGATTGAATGCGAGTGCGTAAATGCATTTTTTCCTAACAGTCCTTAAAATATTTAAAAAAAAGTCTACGTTAGGTCTGGTTTAGGTTGGAATGGATTTTTTAAGCAACCAAATTAACAATAATTTAGTAGATGTAGTTTTAATTATATAGTTATACAGTTTCTTCTCCGATCCCCGCAACGTGTTTACGAAAAAAGTAAACAGACGCTGAAACAGGTTACGCAAACGTTGCCACGGAGCTTGCACGAAAACAGAAAATTCAATCTAGTATTAGCAATAGTTTTTTTTTCGAATATCTCGAAAACTAAAAGCGACCCCCCTGTATTAGAAAAGGAAAAAGTTGTTTAAAATGTCGAGTTCTATAACATATTTAAATTTCATCAAAATCGAAATACAGTGACCCTTTCGCAACAATTACCGCGAATTCAATTAAACGCAAGGTACCCATTAATTAGTTGCTATAGCCGCGAAATAATCCGACTGGGTCCAATATTTACATGGAAAGAAGCGCGGTAGATTTTCATAAAAATGAGATTGAAACACATATTGCTCGAGCATTTAATTAAATATCAATGACGAACAAATGTTTCCAGCACATTTTTTTAATGCGAACACAGGTCAATGAATTCTATGGCACTTCGGCTACTGTGGTTCTTACTCGAGAAAATCATTTTTAGGAACGTGTATTGTTCATCTAGAGGCACGAGTTACATTTTCTTTGGGTTTCCCTGTGTTTACCTCTACTACATTTTCGTGTTTGTGCTAAACGAAGCTTCGCCTGGTTTCCTGTCATAAAAAAAATAAGAAGCAACATGTGTAGCGTGCAATGTAATTACCTAGGGCACCTTTGCCACGCTTTGAAACAGAACGAAGCATTTCTACTAGAACGATCTACCAAACTGTTGAGTCTGTTAACCAGTGCACATCAACAGCCCAGTCTCTTGTGTGCAGTGCTAAAATAAATACAATAAAATAGTTTTTTTTATTTACTACCGAAATTTTGATATAATCATAAAGTAGACATGTGGTAATGATGTATGGGGTAAATACATACGCACGATCAACTGGAAGATGACGAAACACGAATGTGCTCCAGAGGTACTGAAAAAAAATACCTCTCGTTCCCTCCAAGACTACTGATAGAATACCACCCGTTCATTCTAAGATTACTTCTTTATCTCATACCAGGGAGCTCCTCCGCCCCTGCTCGCTTCGCTCGCCAACCCCCACAGCGCACAGTGTCACGAGCCATTTACAAAAATCGGAAGAGTCACTGCTTCATATCGATTGCAAACTATATTCATACTATGTCAAAATGTCCAAATAAATCATTTCTTGAAAACAATTCAAAAAATTCAGTAGGAAATTAATTACAAGCGAATCTGTAAGCGAAAATTTGGAAGATGAAATAGTACATCAGTTCATAGAGTAACTTGTTTACGTTGTGTTATGAACAAAAGACTTTTGTAAGAAATAATCTTTTTAGGAAATGATGGCTAAGGGTTGTAGTGAGTTTAATTCGCGCGCCATATTTCATGTTTGGCAGTTATGTGTGTCGTCGTGTGTTTGATGTCGCGTCGCCACTTATGTTCTTCACTTCTGGTTTTGCGCTTGCACAGTACCCACATGCTCGATTATAATATCTTGTAATAAAGACTAATATATACATTACGGTAATTGTGCATAAAAGGTCCCACCTCACCGATTTTGATAAAATTTGAATATGCTGTAAAACTCAACATTCTGAACAACTTTTTCCTATACATGTAATCTACTACATTGAATTTTGCCTATACGTTCACGCCAGTGCTGTGCGTATGCATCAGCATGATGCGACCGCTTGTCAACTCTTTCTACAGATATATCACTACGATCGTCGAACGATCCATATACCGCGAGAACTTTTTAAATCATATGATGATGAAGAATGAGTACATATTATATTAGGACACCACACACACCCTAATGGACGGGGCAAGTGAAAAGGGTTCTGAAAAGACCAAATTCTGGATAACATCTACAATGGGAAGATTATGTGAACAGGATGAGTTGGGTTACGTCGTCAGTGGGGCGGAGAGCACGCATACGAAAATCCAGGAGTAGTTTCGAATATCTCGAAAACTAAGTGATCTGCTCTTATTTTTCAGAATGATAAATTAATACAATTAGTACAATTGAATGTTCCATGAATTATATAGACAGGGTGTTCGAAATGTATGGAAACGGTCGAATATCTCAAAAATAAAGCATTTTAGAGAAAAATGGTTCATACATGTATTTTATGGTTTCGCAAGGGCTATAAGATGCCGCCATTTGCTCTTTGCACATGATACCTTCTATCCGAACTAAGGGACCAACACACTTATGAGCAAAACAATCCCAACACATAATCGAACCACCCCCGTACTTCATAGTTTGTTTTCTGCTACTTACTAGATTACTATTTTCGGATCAAGTCCAATACCAGGATCTTCCATCAGATTCAAATCTATTAATTTTTGTTTCGTTAGACCATATAACTCTTTTCCTATCCAATCTTTTCCAGTCCATTCTTTGTATGTATAAGCAAATTTTTGTCGTAGTTTAATATTTTTGTCTGAAACAGCTGGTTTGCATTTCTTTTCTTTCGCCTTCAACCCGATTCTCTTTAAGGAACGAATTAAAGTAAATAGGATTATTTTTTATTTACTATTTTTAAATACTATTTTCCCAGCTCTGTAACAGGGTTATTGCGATCGCGCCGAACGTAAAAAAGGATAGCACGCGTAAACACAGAACATGAGGCAGAAGGCGCACTAGATATCGTTAATTAAATTCTACATAAACTCTGTAACTATGTCGAATAATAAAAGATCGTTGAACCAAATACTATTCAGTTTAGTAAGAAGTACCACAACACTAAAAAATCAATTAAAACCAATGCTTCTCTAGATTTAAAATTAGCCACTCTTAACCATTTAATTTAGAAAAAAAGAAATGAAGTCGATATCAACATTAATCTTCCCAACCTCGTCCTACGCTCCGGACCTAGGGGAGTAAGGAGAGGAGTCATCTGAAGCTTGCGAGCCGTAAGCTGCCCAGGCCTGAGCGAGTTCAATATTAAGAATTTTATACTTATCACGCCTATAAAATCGTGTTTGAAAATGTAATAAAATACACTAGAGTACACGATGAGGCTCTCACGAAATAATTTACACATTAATTGGTAATAAAGTAATAATATTCATATATGCATGCATGATATTATAACATTCCACTGTTTTTTAATTGCCGCCGTCATTATTAAAATTTTAGACATCAATTTATGCGCAGAGCTATTACTTCCTATTATGATTCTCTTTTTACAATTTTAATAACAAATTTGCGACGCAAACGAGTTATAATAAAACTTAAACATAACTTGGTTAACGTATGATTTAATTAACTTTTCGTGTATTCCATTCTGATAAAGCAGCCAATTAAACGTAAAAGAACCGACAATCACGATGAGATTGTCTATTCTAGGCGATAGACTAGTAATAGCATTCCATTTTACAACTGACGTAAGCATTGCTCCCCAGAATTGCTTCCGCCTACACAAAAATCGTTACACAGTCATATAACAGCCCCTTTTCACGGTTCAACTATCCGTCGATAAAATACCTCGTCTAATAAATATACTGCAAGAAATAATTCATGTTATTCTAAATCTAAAGATTTGAAGCGTTGATGAATATAAATCAACCGAGAAGTTCGATTTAGATCACGTAGGTACAGGGTGATCCATTGAAAATGGATTATTTAAATATCATCCGTTCGATTGATATCGTTGCAGAGAACATGTTTTAAAGATAACCTTTTAAATATCTATCTTTCTAAATATCTTTTAATATTAAAAGATTTCATAATTAAATATATTAAAGCATTTTTCTCTTGATAAAGTATTAAAGTACTTGTGTTTGCCTACTGATTATTTAATTTAACAATTCATAAGTGAATATTATAGGTTTAATTAAAGATCTTTAACTAGAATTTTCAATAAAGATTAAAATCTAATAGATAGCAATAATTTTAACAATATTAAATCTCAATTAATTTCACTTATAAAGCTATATTTGGCATTTATTAATGCAATTTTAATAAAATGAAGAAAACAAATTCTTTTAATTTTTCTTCTCTCTAAGTAGTTGTCTTCTTTTTTTTTAAATTATTACTCTCATGGATTTCTATAGCGTATATTAAAAAATAACCTTGGGCATTTATGTTATGAAATCATACAAGAACAAAATAGATTTTTTTAATTATTACAGTTTGTATCCTTACGTTATCTACTAAGCTAGAATACGCGAAAATTATAACCACTATCTATTTTTCTGCAAACTAGTTATATTTTCAGTGCAGTATTTATTTTCGTTAGACATTCAAGTCGTATCGTGCATTTCGTCTACTGACAATAAAATTTTTTATTCTAATCAAATATTTTGAGAGCGTGAAACGTATTACGATGCGTAAAATAACCTTTTATATCACTGTAAATTTATTTTTAACCAGTCCGAACGTATTCTACATTTTAGTATCTAAAATCTAAAGTATCCACATCCACACAGATTTCGATTTTCATAAATATAACTTTGTAGGTGTTAACGGCAGAGCGCAAACTTTCATACACAGAAAGAAAGTATTAAGCTAATTATGGTTTGTCACGCAATACCGATGGAAATTCGATAGTTACAAAGTTATAACATAAATCAGTCTATCCTATAATCCCATAAAGTTTTAGAATTAGAGTTATCTTTTTGGGAATCTTTTCCTACAGCTAGACTTGAAAAGTTTATACATTTACTGCGTATACAATTTTGTAAAAATAGTACTTTCGTAGTATTTCGTATATAACTCGTTGAACCTAATACTATTTTATGTAACTCGAAATTTGTTTAATCTAACGTTACTTAATTAATTTAGTTGAACCGTTTATGTAAAATTACTACTTATTTTATTTGAGTCAAGTAGTTGGAATACGCAATTCTTTGAAATAATTCATTTGAATTGAAAACAAAATAAAAGTACTTTTACCAGGTTACTTATCAAATAACAATAATAAAATACTTCTTGTTATCTTATTTTAGATAAAATGTGCCCAAATCTGGTTTAATCACATTTAATCTACGTTTAGGTTATTTTTCATCTACCAAAATTGTTATTACAGGAAATAAAAGTCCACTTAATTCTACATTCATGAAACTTATCTATAAAAATTTGCATAAAGATCCTGGTTACACTGTTCTATCTTGATAGTTTCGAAGATGTTACCCTGTAACAGCTTCTGCATATCATCCTACATGTATATTCTTCTTGTAATGTAATAGGATTTAGTCCTATGGTTATAGTTCTGTCAACTTAGAACGTCTGCTCAAATTTCGTCGTAACATCTGCTCACTAAACATTGGAAACTTGCAAACATAATTACCGCTTGTTACTAGATAGTGGATTATATGCATTTGTGACAACAATGAGTAGGTACCATTTGAAACAGTGAAAACGTTAAAACAATTTAAAAATACCGTTATATTATCTTTAACCTATTAAACGCACCGAGAAAGATAATAAATTTCCATTTCACACGAGTTTGTTGCAATTTAGGTAGAAAATTTCGATTTTGTATAAAGATCTGCCGTCTACTTATTGCATTTCATTATATGTATACTTATCATACAGTAGTCGCTCGTTCTCTGTCGGGGGTAGTCTGTGCGATCTCTGAGAAGCAGGACGGCCATGATTGATCTCGGCTCGGGAATATTCGTGTGAATACCACACCATTGACTGAATTGAATAAATCGAATATTCAAATTTCTTAATTTTCATTATTTTTTTATAAGACTTCCACTACCTTATTTCTGGTATTTTTCTGATTAAAATCACACCAAACACGATATAATTTCAACTGTATTTAGACAGTATTAATCGACGATGAAAGTTTCGAACGCACCGAAGAACAAGCGTATGGGATAAAGAGCGACGCAGACAGTTGCCGTCGTCGGCACAGTTCAAAGACCCGCGTGTTCTCACAATGAAAAGGCAATGATAAAATTGTTTATTTTTCATTTTTTTTGTATGGGACTTTCATCAACTTATTTCTGGCACTTTTCTGATTAAAGTCACAATATATACAGGGTGGCCCGTTTAAATAAGAACACCTAAATATCTCTTCAGGTTATTGTGATGCAAAAAATATTTGTTACGTAATGTGCATGGTGTCAATGCAACAAATATTTGGCACGAATATTTTTTTTCCGAGTGTCATTTTTTTCGGAGTTGTCAAAGTCATCGATGCTTTTTGGTACATAACAACATTTTTTTTTAATGCATCGTGTAACTGATGGAAAAATACATTCAGATATGTATAATAACATGATCTTGAAATGACCTTGATCCTCGAAAAGTAGGATGGCCACCGCGTTCACCAGACCTCACACCAATGGACTTTTTTGTGGGGAAAATTGAAACAAACAGTTTATAATAAACGACCAACTACACCAGATGATATGAAGAACCGAATATGTACTTAGAGCTTGTGCGGATATTAATTCCGAAACAATTGAAAGATCTGTACAGTCGGTCATTGCGCGTTTCAGAAAATGTATCAACGTAGAAGGACACCGTTTTGAACATCTCTGATGATAACTTAAGAGAACGCGAGTGTTAGTTCTAGTCTTATAATTTTATGAAAAAGGGTGACACGTTTTTTCCACGTCTGTAAAATCAACAATTTTTAAGATATCGATAGATCCTTTGAGACTCGCTTATAGGTCACTACAGACTACAACGTATTCGAAGAACAAAGCTCGAAACAGTAGTCCAAAAAAGTGTTCTGATTTCGCACGGAATGATCCTAGTGATATGTAGTGGTGTTACGAGCCAAGGCCGCGAGCAGCACCAGTGGCCGGCGAAGGGTTATTACCCTAGGAATATGGTTGCAATTTGTTAGTTAACACGTTCCGTGCCGTTTTTGCACGACAATTAAGCCAAATTATGTGCTTTCCTCTATACTGCATTTTTTAAAGTGGCACCTTCTTTTCGTGTAAATATATTCTACAGTGTCAAGCTTGTTATAAAATATATGTTTTTAGCGCGCATTAAATAAATACGTCAGCGTGTACCATCGGTGCCGCAGTGGCTCAGTGACTCAATGGCTCAGTGGTTGGGCTAACATACGAAACATACAGAACAAACCGCGCATTTCGACGAACATTTCGCCGCGTCGAACGGCGAACGGAATGGATTTTTGCTATTTCCAGAATTTTTTCCAAACAATTGTGGAAGCTGCAGCGGTGTATACTACACAAAGAAATACAGAAAATGTGTTTATAATTTTATTTTAAAATGCCTCTTTAATAATTTTATATATTATGAATGTTTAGGATATGCTCTATCTGTCCTGCAAACAGATTTGCAAGTTCTACCCATACTAGTTCTAACCATGTAAACATACTGCAAAGACAGTAAAATCCTGGCTAGAGAATCAAAACTTTTCTGTGACTTCCGTGGCCGCCAGCACAAAGTCCGGATATGAACCCAATGGAGAATGGTCAATTGTGAAAAGAAGACTAGCAAAATATGACAATCCACCTTCATGTGTTTACTATGAATTACGGAAAAGAACAGAACAAGAATGGTAGAATATTGAGCCCGGAATTATTAAAAATTTAATAAATAGTATGCTACGCAGGGTAGAGGCAGTAGAAAAAAGTGAAGGAAAATGGTGAAAATATTAATTTAAATCTCTATTTCAACGAGCAAAATTAAAGTGTAAAACTATAAACATTGCTAGAAATCCTTATTTTTGTAAAATATTCTGTATATTGTTAATATTAACGAAAGCGATATTATGTGCTATATGTTATATTTACCATATAATTATTATTGACTAAGCTTTATCATTCAATTAAAGAATAGGTTGTATTATCAAGTTTTCTGTAAAACTAGCGAAGTATGTTTAGTCGTCACTTTTGCTCGTCACTGCACTTATAAAATCGTGATCATCGCACAAGCAGAACGCGGGTCGCGCACGTTTTCACAGAATTTGAAGCATTGATAATTCTACCTGTTGTAATATCATTCAAAAGCATGCAATCAGTTGAATGTCATCTAGTAAAAGAAACGCGCAGTTTATAAAGTGAAATTATATTTAAATTGCCACATAGTACGGTAGAACGCTATGAAACGAAATGGTGTATGTATTGTTGGTTAGATTAGTTTTATGTAATATTAATAGTACTTGCGAAAGCTCGAATAAATCCACGAAGGAGTGTATTACGTAGAAAATTGCTCGCAGAGAACAGTTTGTAACGTTTCAAGCGAGCGAGTTGCTAGGTCAATGTAGAAATGAAATTTTAAGTCCAGACAAATAATTCTATTTAAGTCTAAAGACGCCGGTGAATTCGTTAAATTAACTTGGAGAGACCGGTGCGGTGCCGTTCTTCACTGACAATGAAACGGAACAAGAAATACAGAGGCACCTCGCAGGAGAAGATGTTGATCGAATCCCGGACGCGCACCTCTCAAAGCCCATAGAAATCAACCAGACGAGCTCGATTTCTTCCCACGGGAATACGTTGAGGAGATTGTTTACAGGTCCCGTACGACTTCCGCGATAAACTGAACCACCTCTGAATTGTCACCGCGATTGAAACAGTTACACCGCAAACGCTATCGAACGCTTGGGAGAAAATTGAACCAGAATTGGACACATTCAACAACTCGCGACACTACTACACATATAAGACATACATGAGGGAACAAATGAAAAGTGTATTCTAATGAGAACTTTCTTCCTCTTTATTCTTAATGTTAATATACATATATGCATCATACAAATGTTCCTTTCTATCGATCGTATAGTTGTGTATAAAAGATGTATTGATGCTCTCGGCGCACTGGATCGATCAAGTTTTACTTAAAAGCAATTCTGCAATTTATCAAATTCAAATTTCAACATTTCAAATTGTGTCTGTAAATTATTAAACAAAAGGTTTTAAATTATTAAAGGTATTACAGATTATTAAATTAAAGGTTTGATTGATCGTGCAATCCTACTATCAGATTCTGAATTCAGATCTATTAATTTGTTGTTGATAAACGATGTATTGAAGCGTAACTGGTGCCCGGTTAATTTGGTGTAAAATATTGTCAAAGAACGCATTTTTGAAATATATCACCGTCTTGTCGTTGAGAAATGAGAAGAAGAAACCCTTCGAGTGACCACTTCGAAAAAATTCAAGAACAACGAAAAAAGTTATCTATCTAATATATCGAAAAGTTTCAAGATGGTCGGATTGGTGGAACGGATTGGTAGTTTAATATTGAAAAACAATTGAAATTACGCCATTATAATGTAGGAATACTATCGGTGGTAGATTTGAGTAGAATCAAGAAATAAATAATTAAAACTATATACCTTTTTGTATGACGGAAGAATAGCTAAATCAATTCCAAAAAAGAATTAGAACATAAGGATAAACGTTGGTAATTTTTCGAAAATCAAAAATTCAGTGTTCAAATACTTTTTGATGGCGCTGTACACGAGAAAATGCGGGTGTGTTGCAGCTGTTTAAAATTCTACGGTATCGATTTCAGAGATAGCAGACTTTTAGAATTATACCTACGTATTCCGTTTACACGTATTCCGTAAGCAGTTTTATCTTACCGTTTCCGCGTTGAAAGTTATGAACTACGGAAACCGCAACAATAATTTAGAATCACTCTGGATTGTTCGTACATGCCTGTTTATGAATACTATGGAAAGCACGCTATTCCGTTCTACAATATGAATACGAAATAACTTGCAAATATTTGAAATAAACAATTCAGGTTTGAATAAAATGCTTCATGTGCCTGCTTATATAAATCTAATAATATAATATTGTTAAAATTACTATTAAAAAAGGTATTTTAAAATTAATATTAATATTGTTAGCCAAATACAGGCTGGGGCAATAACTTTGTCAACCTTGAATATTTCCGTTACTTGTAACAATATGAAAAATTATATACTTCATTAAGAAATATGAAAAAACTTTCTACGCTTAGTGTGGGGGACGTTAGATGACGATGAAATAGGATAGTGGAAGGGGAAAAGGAGGAGAGTACCGAGGGTCCGTTTTGTCCCTTTCTGGCATCACTGCCACTGGCCCACTTCTCAGCGAAGGAGCTCAGTTTACTTACTGTGTTGGTTTGGATTAGGTCGGGTGGGGGGGTGACAAGGGCCGGCGGTTCTGCTCGGTAAGCGGCTCGTGGTCGTCAGTGTCGTCACTACAAACCAATATGGCGGCGTCCTTATTAATTTATTACCTGTCAAAAACACTGCAGATTGATCTTTAAGAAAGGATAGCACCTGAACCAGTGATCCTACGGTATCGAAACTTCGATCTGCAGCTGTCCGAGGTACAAATCTACTGGATTACATACCAAATACATTATAATTTATAGGAGACTAGGAGGCCCGCCCCTACTCTCCCGCTCTCTCGCTCTCTACATATTACTATCTCTAATCATGACACAATATTTTCCCTTTTACAAGAAGATCTTGGTTGAAGTGGTAATTAAAATCGATTACTAGACATGTAAAGACTAAAAAGTAGAAAATAAAAAAATATGTAAACAAAAACTTTTTAAAAACCACGGTTATATTAGAATCCACTAAAAAGTAGAAAATAATATTTCCAGATACCAGTGACTATAAACAAAAGCGTGGTATTTACGCGCCTACGCGAAGATTACGTTAATGGAGTTCGGCGTACCACGCTTTTATTTATAGTCACTGGTATCTGGAAATATTATTTTCTCGTTTTTAGTGGATTCTAATATAAGCGTGGTTTTTAAAAAGTTTTTTTTTACATATTCTTTTTTGGCTCTCGACGGCCTCGACTGGCCTAACGGCCCCGATTCGATTCTTGCGATCTTACCGTGTTCGTGGACCTGGTTGCGGAGGGAGTGATCGCAACCCCTTTCCGGTTTACCGGGCCTAGGTTGTTGCCAATAACAACCTTACCCGTGGCCATTTCAGGGGTTTCCGACCGTGTAGAGTGGTCCCCATACAATACGCGATGCCGGCGAGAGTTTCTTTATCGTACGTCGTCCGCCCATAAATGACACTCTATACAAATTGATCATCATACCATTCCATATTCGAACGCAATTTACAACATCTCCGTATCGCACCACGGCTACCACAAGCACGCTGCTAACAATTTATTACAATATTTGCCCGACATACACACACACATAACTCGCCTCTTTACAAAGGGAGGACATTCCAGTAGTATCTAAACCGAGCTATTTATTCGCAACACATATAATTCTGAACTAAACTTAGACGATTGATTCATAACACACTGTGCGACTTTTGATAAGTTTCTGCTTAATATCCACAGAATCGTACATCTTTCGATGCGTGTCGTTTTTTCTTGCGTCAACCGATTTCAATAAAATTTTCAGCATGTGCATAACTAACATAGATCTACAAAACATGTAATTTGAAATTTTCATTAAGGGCCAAAATAAAACAGTTTTAAAAAATGACTTTTTATATTTTTGCATGTAACCTTGTAAAATATAATCTTTTGGACAATCATTTCTGCATATTATTTCATAAACCAATGCTGGCAATGATTCTACTTGCTTATAAAAAATCAGGTCGTCTGGTACAATTGTAAAATAGTTATTTTATCTATCTGAAAAGGTGTACGAACACTTTGTACACCCACTGTATATACGAAAAGTCCCATAATCGATCTGTGGACTCTGTTTTGTCATACTACAGTATTGACTCTAGTGGGTAACGAGGAACACAGACGTACCAGATAAACATATTAGACAGCGATGCCGTATCGATTTTAATTGCAATTAGCTGTCTTGTCCAAATACAGAATTCTGTCTATAAATTAGTAGAACGTTTTTTAAGCAAACCTAATCATCAAGTTCATTTTGCTCTCTGAGAATTCCATAAAAACCACAAAACCTCGAAATAATTTATTCAATGGAACAGAAACTGGAAAGTTAAGATTTATAGCACTGACTGCTGGCGAAATTAATTACGAGTTTCCATTTAGAATCGCATTTTCAGTGAAAGAGGTTTTTAAGTGACACACTACCATAATCTTTTGCATGTTTCAACGGTACGTTGGCGGAAATCTACCTTTGATGTGTGCACTTATTGGAAGAAATGCGTTGCATGAAATGTTTTCAAATCGTTGGGTAGAATGTGCAGCATTTGCATGCTGGCTAGCTCGCTAACGAGTTTTAAAACTTTTCATTTTATTTTTACGGATGCTTTAAAACGCTTATGTTTTTGCTCGTTAGGTAATTGGTCATTTTCCGAAATAGAAGAGGAACTACGGTGCATAATGCCATAATGTTCTCCTCCAAAAAACGTATTATTCTTCCATACTTTCTCCCGGAAATGCAAAGCCGATAATATCATCAAATGTGTTTTATCCTAACAAAACTAAGTGAAACACGTTGGCTTATTGTAACGAGGAAATATAGTTACCCTTAATTTTTCCCCTAGACGCACAGTTTTTCAGGAATTTGATTTTGAAAAAAAACATATTTTTCAGCTTTAAACAAATATTCTGACGTTATTATTAAAGATTGTTATCAAATTGTTCTTTACAGGAAAAGATTCTGTAGACTTTCCTGCATACAGTGACATCCAACATCAATAATTTATGAATGGTTAAACAATCATTAAACATGGAGAGACACCACTTTCGCACCAATTTGTCAGGATATTTTTCAGTTTATCTTAAAAAATAAGGGTCCAGCGTTAAATTGAAATACATCACGCGATAGAAACTTTTATCTTGAGAAACCCCCAACCTCCCTTTGAAGTTTGCAACGTCGACGGTTTTATCGAGCCAGAAAGTAAAATATCTTCAACCGACACACAGCGATGAGTGCGACCGAAATCTTGGCCAAAGTGGAATTCTCCAATTCAGTTCAAAGTTGATACTATGGGGTTTTTCGGGTCGGCGATTACGAATCTGATGTCAAAAGTACAGAAAACAAAATGGCTACAGAGTCTTTTGCTGTAAAGAACAATTCAATATCTGTTATAATAACGTCATAATATTTGATTAAAATTGAAAAATATGTCGTTTCTTCAAACCCAAATTTCTCAAAAACTGACTCAAAAAAATTCAACTCAAAAAAATTTAAGGGCAGTAAGTATCAAAACGTCAAAAAAATGTTGCAATTTGTCGGACTTTATTATCAACTTCCCAAGAGCAGGTGCTTTTAATATTGATTATTTTTGTTAAAATGTTCAGCGAGGAAAGTATAGCATGAATTTTTGAAAAATGTAATAGCTTTAGAAAGGGAATTTTGTTTGTACCGATTTAATATGAGACTGTTCGCTTGTTGAAAAATTCATGTGATTTCGAAGTCAAAAATACATTGAGCTCATAAATGTTTAAAAGAACTATCAGTCTACACGAAGCTTGTTCAAATAAATGGAACGTAATATCTGGAAATGAATTGTTCTACTATCTGTAAATTTCTTTATTTATAGCAGTTTTGTCATCGATCTAATTCGGATAAGAGACACACTTCTACGTTTTATTGTGTCGCACTTTTTTTAACGCCTCTCAATCAATAAACGTTCGCGCATCCAAACGGTTAATTTTATTCATTTATACAGTATAAAACGGCTGGCGCCAACAACAACGAAGCGAGGAGGGTCTAGGCAACGGCGCGGCACAAGAGTATCAACAGTTAGGTGATGTTTAAATGCAACGAGCACTCACAGTTTAAATACACGCAACTTCATGACATTTACTTAATTTTTCTTCTACGGCACGTTCACCTACGGCCCAGCGCAGTCTCGATACTACCAACGTAATCTATAAATAAGTAACAATGCCAATAATAATATCATATTTCAATAACAGTATCGATATAACATTTAGGTTATATCGTTATATGTACATACAGGGTGTTCGACTACAGGTGGGAGAAATTTTAGGGGGTGGTTCCTGACGATAATATAAGACGAAAATGAAGAATAAAAAAATTGCGATTTCGGCTTCGTTAATTAGCTATTAACAATTAAAAATCCGCCTAAAATGCGGCAACATTTTCAACAGATGTGTACGTTGCGTACGTCACCCTGGCGCGAAACAGTCACGTATCAAGTGACAGATGCATGCATACCTTGGTTCTCACTTGGGGCTCCAGCGAGTTGAAAATGTTTAACAAATCGTTGGACTACATTGAACCTACCTATTCGTTAAAATCCACAAGGGCATTTCTAATATATTCGCCTTATGGAATTATCGAGTAGAAGGGGTCAATGACCTTTCCGTTTTAAATTGTTCTCACACGTATCCACAAATCTTTATCCTGCACTATAATTGTTCATAACACCATACATAATACACTCAAATAAACCACAAACAAATAAAATGGTATCCATTGTATCCATAAATGTTGAATAAAGTCCTCACAAATGCAAGTATCCAGAAAAATGCACATGCGTACCGGAATCGTTCACAGCTAAGTCACGTTTGATGCACGTCAATTTGATTTTCGCACACGAAAAAGAAAATATCAGTGAAATTACTGTGAAGTACACTTTATAAATTATCCAGGATCAAAATTACTCGAAGAAGAAACCTTTTCCCCAACCTATTATTTTATTATTGCACTCTCGCTTAATCGTTTAAACAATTACAGTGAAGTGCATAAAGTTCATAGTCAGGTCGGTAAGTGATTTTTATAGAAATTTACTTTCGTCGAGTATCAATATAGGAATTTTCAAAGTTGCATTTGCTCATTTATTTATCCTATAGCTTCGTTATTTTTGCGGCCTTGACTATGAATTTCGAAAGAAATATTTTAACTATTATTCTATTGTTCAGTTATGCAGGAAAAGAAGATCAAAAATTTCGAACTGCTTATTGGAGAACGTATTCTTAAACACCCGCAATATAATGTACTTTCGAGAATCTCTAGTGCCGAGTCCACAGGAACTTTTTACTTCTTTTAACGGCAATACTGTCATCTGGAAAATGTGATATCACTCTGCGGACGTTTCGAATTTTCCTGTAGACTGGACTGTGACATGACAACGTTTAGCATTCCAGGAATCTGCATAACTGAAATACTCTTTTACCAATGAAAATGCTTGTGTGCGTAGGAATTTCTGAATCGATACTGTACAGTGCAATAAAGTGCTTTTAGTTTTCGAAAACACAAAAAAATCGTTTTGAGACTTTTGAGTCGTATCAACAAAATCTTAATTAATAACATACATTAAGAAGCAGTTGTTTGAACAAACAAAAGGCAAAACAGACTTCATAATAATTCAGATAGCATAATACACGACCACCAAACATTTCTTCAAACCAGAGCTGTGTTGTGTTAACTTGACGAGTATAATTACAAAGTAATTCAATTATATTGTATTCTCAATTGTTTTGTAATTCGAAATTTAGTCACATTGTTCAATTAAATTATAATGCAATTTGTAATTCTGCTATCCTATTCAATTAAATTACAATGTAATTCGTTTTTACAATTGAAACACATTTACAAAGTATACAGTGCAATTATGAATTATAAATAAGAAAAAAAGAGTGGTGGAAAAAGAAAAAGATTAGTATCAGTGATGAACATGGTATTATTCATATATTCATATTGTGTGATCAAAACTAAACTCGTTCATTACGTTCGTTTCAGAAAAGAAATATAAACTGTCGAAAGACAATTATATAATAGGAAACACCTAAAAAAAGAACATTCCCCATATGGTACTAACCACTTATGCGGTCTCATATTCACTGATGGCAATTGTCAGCAAATTTTAAATTAATTTTAATGAACACTGTTTGTTCAAACACTTTGTCACTAAGATGGATGCATCTTTCATTTACCACCAAACAGTGGTTTAACCTCTGAATGGCCTCTAGCAGTCATTTTAATCTAGGACATAAGTACATATCTGAACATGAAATTTCGAACTCTTTCAGGGAAGTAGGGATTCCCATTTAAAAAAAAATACACAAACACAAGGTCATGGACATATGTCCTCCATTAGTCCCTGCAGTTTTTATTCCAAACATTTTTACTGAATATGCTTATCTGGGAAGTTAACACCCCTGGACGGGTGGTTTGGACACCCGGTATAATATATATATTCGTTTTATTACTTTTACTCATCTTGACGCCGACTATCACATTGCAGAATGAATACATGTTAATATGTAAAAAACATATGGTGTTCTTGAAAAAACTGTTAAAATGACCTTCAAAGGATTTTTTTTATTAACATCTGATGCACGCCTTAAAACCATGTGCATCCTATGTAGTTATTTTTTCTTACAGTTAATAGTAGCGCAAATAATTTAGGTGTTCGAGTTAAAATAAACATCTTGTATAGTATATAGACCAAGTTAGATTTAAGTTAGTATTTAAGTTAGAAAAAAGATAAGAGCGGCGTAACGAGGTGTGGTGGAAGAAGAAGAATGTATGAAAGGATTGTACACCCCAAGGGGAAACAATAATGTTTTATATAAAATGTTGCAATTCAATTACCATACTTCGAACCAATTAATTGTTAATTTGTGACTGTCAGTAAAATCACATCTCATGCATAAATTGTGTTTTAATATTGTTAGAAACGAACGTTAATTTTCAGGGCATGCCTATACAGATTATTTATGATAGGTTTATCTTGATAAAAGCTTTTAAATCCATTTACACAGGCTTCCATCATGATGATTAATTAACCCTAATTGAACGATAGTAAGGCTAAAGTAATATAATCTGTGTATCCTTTTAAAATTGTTTGCGAACAATGCAGACGCTTTCAGTTTGATTTTTTTTCGATTAATTATACAGTGATTCCCATTAATATTCGGACACTTTTAAAAAGACGACAACATTCTTAATACTGGACCATACGATTTGAAATTTTCTGGGAAATTAGAATAATAGGTTTGCTGTACAACGTGACTAAAATTTTTGAAAAAAGTGCAAATTGTCGGAATTGCAGGAAAAGTAATAAAAGTAAAATTTTACTTACCTACATTGAAAATTTAAAATATACGGAGAAGAACGTTTCAAACAAAATTTACTTGCTTCAAGTCGTAGATTTAGAATTTGAATTTGAAAAAAAACGAGTTGATCTTGAAATGATCTTGAAAATGGATAGGTTTTAAGTTAGGATTAAGTTTTTGAGATATTCTAGGTGGCCAGGATAAATGCCTCACCCTGCATAGAGATAGAGATACAGATAGAGATTTCTAATGTTTTGTCTAGCTTCACCACTATATCTGGTACACCTTATATGATCGACTGTACGACAGCCTCAGTAACTGTAACGTTTAAGATACCACAAAATAAATGTGCAGCAGAGTTCCCTTAAAATATTACGTGTGAAATTCGAGAAGATTACAAATGTGTTGCTTCGCAACCTTGAAACTCCCTGTAGATTTATTCCTTGAAGCGAGTCTTGTTGCTTCGGTGATAACGGAAGAGAGCGGAAGAGAACGGATATGTGCAGTCGCTTCGAGTTATATATCGCTACAAGAAACCCCACAGTTAAGAGTGATCGACACAATTTTTCATACAATATAATTACTTGTTACACAGAGTAAAAATATATTTATCAAACTGCACAACTAATTGTAATTTATGTTCAATGATACACAAATTCTAGACCATGTTGATCATTTTAACAGCGAAAGGTTTCTCAAGTATTCTGTACTGTGAAAATATGATTTTGTCCAGTTCTTCTAAGTTGGCAACTTGACTAGTTTATGAACAAGTCAAGTTATAGCTACGTATGTATGCAGATGTAAATCAGGCAATGCCTTGTGTTACGATTATTAATAAATAGTTTATATATATAAAGGATCTTCTTAATTTTGAACATGTACGTTACTTTTATAAACTTTTTGTAAACCTAAGCACGCTTACAAACTTACACACTTAGGGTATGTGCTCAGTGCATCCGTTTTCGTCCGACGTCTGACATTTCAAATGTGTGGGTAGTCCTGTCTGTGAGATCTTCTAGTTTCGTCCGACTTCGTTCGACGTCGTCCGACATCAACCAGCAGGACGCCCCATGCGCGATATATTTCATCCGACACGTCGGACGGTGCAGCGTTTACTTCAAACAATTTTAATGTCACCAATTTTGAAGTATCTGTGTTTTTAAAAACGAGTCCGTAAAGAGGACACTTGGGGCTCTATTATCATTATTTTTATTTTTCAATTTTCTGTTGCTATGATAGCAATGCAACTGATTAAAAAAACAATAGTAAAATAAACTATGAAAACAAATATTTTTTCAACTGAGATAATTTTTCTTAAATACTCTTATGGTATCACTATGAGCATCCAAAACTCATTTTCATCGTGTTGTTATAATTAAATGAAAAACTTGTGACACCTCATACCCAGATAGCACCGAACGTCCGAAGGACATTCGTTTCATGTCCACTTTATGTCCATATGTCCCACGTCCGTTACGGACGTCCCTCGGACATCCATTGGACCTAAATTTCGGTTATTCTAGGGACATCCGTTTTTTAGGTCCTAAGGACATCCGTTGGACTTCAATTTCGAACGTCCGTGGGACATCCGTTATTTACGTTCCTCGGATATCCGTGGAACCTAAATTTCGGATGTTCCAGGGACATTCGTTTTTCAGGTGCTAAGGATATCCGTGGGACTTCAATTTCGGACATCCGTGGGACATCTGTTTATTACGTCCCGTCGGATATCCGTGGGATCTAAGTTTCGAATGTTCAAGTACGTTTATTTTTTAAGTCTTATAATAATCTTATGTGACAGGTGAGCAGAGTGACATAGTCAGAGTCAAAGCGTCACACAGTGGGGTATTTGGCCGAAAATAAGAAATGTATTTTAACATTTAAAAAATCAAAATGATTTTTGCTTTTTGTCGAAAAAAATTTTTTTCGAAACTTTAAATATAGAATTTTTAATTACTGTTCTTAATTACTAACTACTGTTCTAAGTACATATTTAAGTACTGTTCAACTTTTATTCGAAACATTTTATCCTCAGATTATGCAAACTCTTGAAAAGTAGTGATAATTGAATGCTTTGAGTGCGATGTACAGAGCACTCAGATTTCATTCAGTTATCATTTAAATTTGTGTTGTTATTAATATTTATATTATATATATAATATTATAATAATAAGAATATTACTAATCACTTTGTAAGTTTTTTTCCGATTTCAAGACTTTATAGACGATTTTCCCGTTTCTCAGCCAAATACCTCACAGTAGCGTCGCGTCTCATCACCGTGCGTTTACGTGAAGTGAGGTTAGGTTAATTTAGCACGTGCTCCCTGTGCACGTATTCGTAACCTTCCAATTAATAAAAAGCGTGTGCAAGTGATTCGATACCTTCAGCCACTTGTCAGGATTGTGTTGGTGACACTCGTTACTGCGATTTCAGGTAAGCTTTTATTTTATATTTATTTTATTACGTTTTTTCAGTCATTGAAACATTATTGGCAAAACGAAAATACAAAAATATTATTAGGTTGGAGGGAAAATTCTATCGTATTTTAAAGAGAACATTTGAGTCATTTTATAAAAATACATGTTCAATATTATTCAATGATATAATTTCCATTATTTGTAACAATATGTTGCCATTTTTCAAATAACCTGTCAATTTCTGTTTTCCCATGTCTCACTAATTAACATGTGTTTTTGCATTACAAGTAAAATTACCTGCTTATTTAAAATACCACATAGCTTTCCCTC
Source organism: Lasioglossum morio (assembly GCA_916610235.2). Classification (NCBI taxonomy): domain Eukaryota; kingdom Metazoa; phylum Arthropoda; class Insecta; order Hymenoptera; family Halictidae; genus Lasioglossum; species Lasioglossum morio. The sequence goes on along the minus strand of OU744323.1, from coordinate 17,277,409 downwards.
TAACCTAATATATTCATGTTAAAATCTTCCCGTTTATTGAACAATGTTTCTAACCAAGAAATTTTAATTTTCAGATGCAGCGAAGATATCCAAAACATCTATACATCAGAAAGAAAGAAGTGTTTCCATACAGATGCGGCGTACATTAGCGGAGAACCGTGGAAAGAAACAAACATTTTTAAAAGATTTTTAATAATAAAATTAAAAGTTTATATTTTATAATTGTTATAAATATATATATTTATTATGTTATAAATTACTGTATATATTAGTGTTATATGTGCTATTGTATTGTACTATGTGCCAAATCTATGTGTTTGTAATATATGTAATTTTGATTAAAGTAAAATTAAAATGCAGAACCCATATTCTATGTAGTTCCTGTAAACGTCCTGTAAGGAACGTCCAAATAATTTCCTTATGTCCCTGGTACGTACCAGGAATGTACAAATAAAGTCCGTATGTCCCCAGATACGTCCCACATACATCCCAGATTGGTCCGAATGGGACATCCTATGTACATCACACTTTGTAAATCGTACCTCATTCGGACATTCCTGGGACGTATATCGGACATGTTTCGGACATACGGACATGATTCGGACATCCCTGGGACATACGAAGGTCCAATACGGACGTACTTTGGACATCCTTCGGACATCCGAGTGCTATCTGGGTAGTGCACGTCCGTAAAGCCATTGATTTTTAGATTTCAAAGAATTCTCTTTGAAATACGTTCATATTTTACTAAAGACTGCAACATATCCAAATTTGAACAAAATTCAAACCGGTAGTCCTACTTCGCATGAGATGATACATGTGCATTAATTGTATGTAGATCAACGCTCATGAAAGTATGGATATATGAAAGTAATTATAAAAATCATTTTCGGGCCATTTTTGGGCGACCACTGGTCGGGACATTATTGGGCGATCGACAGCAAAGCTTCGAATGCTCAGAATGGATGTAGGACGTTCGGACATAAACTGAACGTAAAACGTACGTCCTATGGACGTATGGTGGTATCAGGGTGTACATTAGACATGCTACTACGAGACATTTGTAAACGTAACAAACAGTAATAAAGAATCTTTTCCACCGATTTATTCTTTCATTTTGCAGATTCTGCGAGCAGTTCCGTGAGAATGGGCCCGCAGCTAGAAACATCGTAAAATCAGTGAACTCGAACGTGTATCGTATAACCTTCAGCATAACATAAATTACCACAAAAGAATCAATTCAAACGATCTTGCCACACGTTTCATCGAAGCGTTCGCGAAGAAACAAATTTCCGCCTTTTCTCTTATTGATATATTTGAAAAGAAGAAAAAAAACCACGGGGTCGATGACTCGCGGCGATCAGGGTGTACGCAGGACATGAAATGCTATAACGGACGGCATCAGGATGACGTTTTTCGATTACAATGTGTCTGGCAACGCAGTACCATCCATCGACTACCTCGATAATCTGGACGCAGATCAGTCATTTGCTAACAGCGTGTCGCAACCGTCAACAATAAGTTCAGTGATCGTAAATGATACATTACCAGTGCACCCGAGACCAAGCCACCTTATGAAGACTTTCATCATTCCATTATACGCAACGATATTTCTACTTTCGATGGTCGGAAACTCGTCGGTTCTAATCACACTGGCATGCAACAAACGAATGAGGACTGTCACCAACGTCTACTTGTTGAATTTGGTAAGTAAACTTTGGCGCTGACAGTTCTTCAACCCTTTCCCGCATTTTTAGATACATTATGTTACTGTCTAGAATTGTCTAGGCATCGCGTCTGAGCTTGTGCTGCGATTGAGTGGATCGCATTGTTTATTCTGGAGTTATTTATTGGCATGCTTGACCCTTAGAACAGTGTTCCGATTACAAGCACAGTTTTTCGCGCATGCGCGGTTAAAACAGTAGCGTGTCTATAATGACGTAGCAGAGCAGCTGGAGCCCTGACGCCCTGAGCAGTGCTGCCAGATGAGGGGAATCACGGTGATATGATGTACCCCCTCTCTGATGACTGTTGGATTATTAGAAATGATAATGCAACTGCCAGAGCAAAGATGAATTTCGTTGTCTATGAGAAACCGATGGACCGGATGTAATCGGACCCATATGCCTGGTATTCTTCATACTCAAGGGCCTGTGCTGTAAACTATGCAGGCTCGGGTTTTTCCTATAAGTCAAGGGGGCAACTGACCGTCTCTTCCGCCCCTACTTTTTTCTTTTCTTCTATTTTCACTTCAGATCCGCAAGCCTAACAGACAAGTCGTCCTTCCGCGCTTTTTAATAAAGTTGAATTAGTAAAGAGAAAATTCTCTGCTTTGTTGTTCATATGAGAACTCCCATTTCCAATAATGACCAGAGTAATATGTGCACGCACAGCGTGTCTACGGTTTAGTGTGGGGGACGTTAGATGGTGATGGAATAGGATAGTGGAAGGGGAAAAGGAAGAGAGTATTTTCAAGAAATTGGGTACCGTTTGGTGCCCATCTGGCAGTACTGGCCCTAAGGCCAGTGATGAGATACTGGGCGCTTTTTTCGCGCATGCGCCACGATTCTAGCCTCGGTCAGGTACGACGATCGGCTACTTTGGCCGTCCCGCCAGTTTATTATGATTTGCTTTTGAAAAATGAATCTCGCAGCCTGCTCTTCATTTGCGCCTCGTGTCGTAACGGTCGTAACGGAATCCGCTAGTCGTTCCTGCTAATAACACGGACCAACAGCTAAAATATGTTTCGATTCTCAATATACAATTCTTATAGAATTTTCCGCGCTGTTTAACAAGTTCTACTATTGTAGCGTCTAGCAGCTTTAAATATTTTATTTCCAAACTCTTGAGCTTCTACTGAAAAATAGCCTATAGGTAGACCAACTTCCGCATAATATTAGTACCATGTAGTAGCATATATTTAAAATTTTTTAAATATATTTATTTGTTAATATTAATTTGTTATTAACTTTAAAATGTTATTAACACATGAAATAAACTTAATTCAAACTAATTTTTTTACAAGAGATTCACATAAATAGCCTTTCTTGATTCTGGGTATTCGCACTTAAATGCATTTGCACTCCACACACTATACATAGAGAGAAAGTTAAGCAATTTTACAAACCCGAACTTGCTCTATTTTCAATTCTACATATTTCATAAATTTTACATTTTACAACATCTTGTCATCATGAAAAGAAAAATATTTTATGAATAAAAGAATTAGAGAACTTTTTTAAGAGAATTAGAGAAAAAAGAATTTTTTGGTAGATGCAGAGATAGCATTTCAAAGGTAACTTATACGACGCGACGGTGCACCAGAGCAGCACAAAGCAGTAGGAACTGGTTCATGAATTTTGAAATCAATATCATGAGATCCATCGGGCGTAGAAAATTCTCGAATATTAAAAATGAGATATCAGTAGAGAGAATAGAATATAAAATTCCATGACGTCACACTCGATGAAGACCTTATTAACAATTTACACACAAATTAATTGCTTGTACATGGATTTGATGTTAGGTACACTTCACTATAAGTTGTGAAGTTTGATTAGTTCGAAAATTCTGTAAGTTAAATCGATAGTTCAACGCTTCAAGATTAAGCCAATGAAGGATATGCTTAAATAGTGAATGCAATTATCGAGAAAAGTCTATGGTTATTATAACCAACTTATCAGTGGGAAAATATATTTTCAATTGAAATGTTCATTAGTTGCACTATTTCAAGAGAACAGCTTTTACTTTTCAATAAAACTCGTTAAAAATTTATTTTTAATATTCTATAATAAAATTTTTAATCATAAAAACCCATTGCATTCGATATTAATACAATACTTTTACTACAATTGTAACAGTGTCTTTATCGCAGACATTGAATCTATTAACAAACTGAACAGTGAAAGCAGTAAACATATAAAATTACAATCGTTTTTCTTTTCAATATAGGTAATTACTTTTATACAAAATGACCATTGTATAATCCTAAAGAATTTATTGCACTGATAAAGCTTGCAATTCATCGATAATCACAGGCGAATTAAACGCACTCCAATTTTATTTTCATAAATTCTCTGTGCCAGCAAAATCGATTGTTAAGAGCTCGACTTCATGAAAAGAGAGAAAACAGTTATATCAAATATCCTGCAGAAATTTTAATTCCGCGAAGCGTAGGCGGAAAAATCGTTTTTATTAGTTGTTTCCAATAGCTTTGTTTGGCAAATAATACGCCTCTGTACTTCTCGTAAACATTTTGTGATATCCTTCATAATCAGGATTGTACAAGGTGTAACAAAATGTATTGGCACGACTAGACTCAGGATTTTATACATTTATAAACCAAAACGAGCACGAGCAATTTACAACAGAGAAAATATTAATACTTTAAGAGTATTATTAGAGTATTAATAAAATTATTAATGAAGAATATAAATTTATATTTAGCTCTTGCGACTTGCGATTGATGCAGAAACCTTTTATTTTGCATAAACATCCGGAGAACAGTAGTCGTGACTTATTCAGGTGATTGTACAGCTTATAATAATGGGCCGCAAAATTGATTTTGAGCATAATTTTCAAGGTCGGTTTTCTTTCTATTACATCGTTTAATACTCGCCACAAGGAACAAAAGTCTCAAAACAACCACAGATACCGCCCAATCAATCATTATCTTAAAAAGTGATTTTAAAGTTTCGTCAACTGTTTGATTCCGTATATCTAGAGGGTGTCTCGGTATTGGGTACCAACCATGGAAGAATGATTTTACATAAGAAAATAAATTGAAAATATAGAACACATTGTTTTGATTTGAAACTCAGCTTTGTTTCCGAGAAAACTATTCATTGAATTAGGAATTGAGAATCTACAAATGAAACAAAAATTGTTCGGAATTGTTCATCTTATATTCTCGTGTCGAATTCGTCCCTTCCATGATTATACCCAATGCTGGGACACCCTGTAAACATCTTTCTATTATATGAAATAGTTCTGTCAAGCTAAAACGCCGGGCGGGTTGCCTACCGAAGGGGAACTGAAAAGTGAAGAGCGGGTTGCCTCCTGAAGGGGAACCAAAAAGTGAAGAGCGGGTTGCCTTCCGAAGGGGAATCGAAAATTGACAAGCGGGTTGCCTTCCTAAGGGGAACCGAAAAGTGAAGAGCGGGTTGGCTTCCGAAGGGGAATCGAAAAGTGAAGAGCGGGTTGCCTCCTGAAGGGGAATCGAAAAGTGAAGAGCGGGTTGCCTCCTGAAGGGGAATCGAAAAGTGAAGAGCGGGTTGCCTCCTAAAGGGGAACCGAAAAGTGAAGAGCGGGTTGTCTTCCGAAGGGGAACCGAAAATTGAGCGACGTGACAGTGTGTATTTTTCAGAGAGAGAGAGAGAGAGAGAGAGAGATAGAGAGAGCAGGAGAGAGAGTGAGAGAGAGGGGTAGCGGGAGAGAGGGGGGAGAGAGGAGGAGCGGGAGAGAGAGCGAGACGCCGCGGGGGTTGGCGAGCGAAGCGAGTAGGGGGCGGAGTCCCCTAGTATGGAATAAAATAGTTTACGAAACGTTAAAATCTTTTTTCAAGACAATGATCGATTTTCGATCTATGGTTCTTTTCAGACTTTTGTATTAAACGATGAAATAGACCATGAAAATTATGGTGAAAAATCTATACGGATGCAAAGGTGTAGAATCAGCTGAAGAATCCATGACAAAACGTTTTGTTACAGCCTGTACGTTTTGAGAAATGTTGAATTTTAAAATATCCCTTCAAGCATATTTTAAAAATAAGCCACCCCTGATATACTACGTAGACTGTGGATTATATGCATTTATGATAAAAACGAGTAGGTCTAATTTAAAGGATTATGTAATCTGAATTATCCATATCAATATCGTCTAATAATATTAAGAAGACGACAAATAATATTCCGCAAAGAAAAGAAAATACGTGTGTGACTTTTGGCACAAAATAAAAGAATGATGGATTTGAACATAGCGCCACGGACCATGGTGTCCTTTCTTTTTTTCCATCTGTAAACACTGTGCCGATGCTGGCGTAAAGTAGAGGTACTACAAGTTGATCAAAGGAGGAGTCGCGTAATACAATCAAATACCAAAAGCACAATTAAATATTGCGTAAAACAAGCTTTAAAATGATATACACATATAACTCATTAAATTAAGGTAAATTTTTGTTTTAAAGACGTCGTGCCGTTTGAGGAACACTCGCGGGTGATGCGCGTATGAGTTTCCACTCAAAGTTGTAAATCTTGAGCCCGGTAAGACCGCGGACGCATCGACTGCCGCGAATGTTCTCGCACGAACTTTGCTACCCGCCAAATTAATCTTGAGTAGCCGGTTCAATGGGTTATGATGCTACACAAGACAATGGATTAAAGGAATACGTTAAAAGAGCATTTCGTCCCGGACCTGCTAGTGGACTCGTCATAATACGATGCGGAGTTTAACGCGGTTGTCCTATGCGCTGGACAACAAACTACTGCAGTACAAGTTTGGATGCAGACTCAATGATTGACAAGTACAACGGCCGGTGCGTTGTACTTGTGTATCCGCGGATTCAAAGGTGCTTGTCCGAAAGCTAAGAAGGAACTGTCGGAGTTCGACTTCTTGTCCGAACGCGATGAGGAAGAACATGTACTGATTGGTTCCTGTCGAAAGTTGCATTTACCAATCAGCATCCTCAAGAATGTTTAAACCTCCTTCTCGTAGCTCTGAAGGAGCCTTGGGAAGGAGGTGCGACGGATCCCAGTAATTTGACTCTACCCTTGACGGCCGCGGGTGGTCGTTCGGAGAGACCAATTCTATGGTGCATTGTTCTTTAAGACAAATTAAACATCTGGCGATGTTTCGAATGGTCGTCGAATTTTCTAATTTACTTAATTTCCGAGGAAGATTCTTAGTCACGAACGCACCATAAATATGTCCGAAAGAACTCCACATTTTCTATTCCGACGGGACGGAACGTATTAATTGATATGCAATTAAACGAAAGGAAACAAAAATCCTGCATTTCTTTCTTTACAACCTAATAATAACTTCACTCTCAATGGCGGACCAAGGCAAGTGGGGCCCCTAAGCGGTCAAACTTTTGCCCCCCCCCCCCCCCAAAAAAAAAATTTCAAGAAAACTCTCATTAAGTTAAAAAAAAAATGTAAGGAATAACCGTATTTATTATAAGGAATCGTTGACAGACGTGTTTGTCACGGGCGCGTTCGTTTCGATCTGATCTTCTTCTTACAATTCGTTGGCAATTACAATTTTAGAATTCTTCTGTTCCGATTCTCTATTTTATAAATTTAACTATACATAGGGTTGATGTTAATACACACACGTACATACATATAATACACACACATCATTCGTACTTTAACCCTATAAAAGGGACGTTGTCGTAACTGATTCAATCACGTATTCCTAAGAGATAGAACGAACTATTGTCGAACCTACAATGTGTGTACAAAGTGTTCGTACACCTTTTAAAATAGGCTAACGTTTTTTATAATTGTACCAAACGACCTGATTTTTTATAATCAATTAGAAGCTTAGATTCGATTATGAAATGATATGCAGAAAAGATTTTCCAAAAAATTATATTTTACAAAGTTTCATGCAAAAATAAAAAAGGCATTCTTGAAAACTTTTTTATTTGGGCCCTTAATGAAAATTTCAAATATATGTTGCGTAGATCTGTGTTTAGTTATACACATGCTGAAAATTTCATCGAAATCGAGAAAAAATTTTATTTTGCACAAAATTCGCAGCATATTAATGAATATAAAAAATTCATATCATCATTATCCAATTGGTCAACCACACCATTAAAAAATGATGAATGAATGAATAATATTTTCGTAATTTCTACATATGATTACATATATTCGTATAAAATTTATTTATTTCACAATGTGGATCATTAATTACAGTTTTTACAGAAAGTCATTTCAGTATCCAACAATAGCCATCTATATTTCCATTGATTTATCAAAGTTTATTTCACAAAGAAATAGATGTTACAACATTCAGTACATTTAATGAATTCATTTTATGCTCCACTAATGAAAACCATCATTATAGTTCATATAATAGAGATGGTATTAATTTAACAGGGAATATTTTATGTTTTCTCTGTAATGAATATATTATTATAAGAACGAGAACGAATCCACTTAATTAAGTGAAACGACCCATATTAATCTGGTCACGATGTCAAACAGTTTTAACTTTCTTCCAGTAATTAATTAGAAGTTTGAAATTCATTTTCTGAATTTCCAGGCAGTTGCGGATCTGCTGCTCGGTATCTTCTGTATGCCCTTCACTCTACTTGGCCAGATTTTGAAGAATTTCATCTTTGGGCTTCTACTATGCAAACTTATATCGTACTTCCAGGGTACGTATTGTCTAATTAATTTCCATCCAACACGAACGATCAGGGTTCTGGGGCGGGCTATCTTCCTTTGTGGGTTTTCGTAAAACAACCGAGTATTATTATTTTACAAATGCATGAGCACAATCTACATATTACATAAATTCTTAGAAGTTGAACGATACAGGGTGGCTCTTATTTTCGATCAAACTTACATGTAAGCATACAGACAAATTTTATCAACAAAATTTGCACGCTACAGTGGGGTACGTGTTTTGACATAAACATTTACTGCGTGGGTGGAGGTATGGAGGACATTTCAAGGTCACCTTGATGTTTATATATATATATAAATATATGTATAGTTACATTTGCTTCTTCGGTGGATACGCCTCTCGTATAAATTTCAATGCTGAATCAACTCCTTTTGAAAAAAAACTAAAAAACTACTTGACCAAAATGAACGAAAATCTAATCAGAAATTAATTTTTCTCGGCGCCCAGGTTCGGTCATTAATACTATATTTTGTCTCTACTGTAGCGGATATGTCAAAGTGACATAAATTTGCTATAATGAATATGTTTAAGTGATATACACTTGTTATTCTAAAATAGTAGAGGAAAAGTAAAGGTGGTGGGTGTTTCGTCCTAGGCCCGCTAGAGGACTCATCAGTAAGGCTAACTAGCGGGCCCTGCCTTATACACGGGATGTTCGAAGGCGTTTGACGAGCGTATATATACTAATAGGTGACATATCAGTAACTAGCGAGAAGGCGTGTTCGACAATTTGTCAGCCATCTAGGGGACGGAGTCGGAACTAAGGTCTTCTCGAACTTTTATAAATTTGTTCGCCTTGGTTTTAACAATTAGTAGATTATTTTATCGACCGCACTGTTTTTAAACAGAAATTAATTTTTCTCGGCGCCCAGGTTCGGTCATTAATACTATATTTTGTCTCTACTGTAGCGGATATGTCAAAGTGACATAAATTTGCTATAATGAATATGTTTAAGTGATATACACTTGTTATTCTAAAATAGTAGAGGAAAAGTAAAGGTGGTGGGTGTTTCGTCCTAGGCCCGCTAGAGGACTCATCAGTAAGGCTAACTAGCGGGCCCTGCCTTATACACGGGATGTTCGAAGGCGTTTGACGAGCGTATATATACTAATAGGTGACATATCAGTAACTAGCGAGAAGGCGTGTTCGACAATTTGTCAGCCATCTAGGGGACGGAGTCGGAACTAAGGTCTTCTCGAACTTTTATAAATTTGTTCGCCTTGGTTTTAACAATTAGTAGATTATTTTATCGACCGCACTGTTTTTAAACAGAAATTAATTTTTCTCGGCGCCCAGGTTCGGTCATTAATACTATATTTTGTCTCTACTGTAGCGGATATGTCAAAGTGACATAAATTTGCTATAATGAATATGTTTAAGTGATATACACTTGTTATTCTAAAATAGTAGAGGAAAAGTAAAGGTGGTGGGTGTTTCGTCCTAGGCCCGCTAGAGGACTCATCAGTAAGGCTAACTAGCGGGCCCTGCCTTATACACGGGATGTTCGAAGGCGTTTGACGAGCGTATATATACTAATAGGTGACATATCAGTAACTAGCGAGAAGGCGTGTTCGACAATTTGTCAGCCATCTAGGGGACGGAGTCGGAACTAAGGTCTTCTCGAACTTTTATAAATTTGTTCGCCTTGGTTTTAACAATTAGTAGATTATTTTATCGACCGCACTGTTTTTAAACAGAAATTAATTTTTCTCGGCGCCCAGGTTCGGTCATTAATACTATATTTTGTCTCTACTGTAGCGGATATGTCAAAGTGACATAAATTTGCTATAATGAATATGTTTAAGTGATATACACTTGTTATTCTAAAATAGTAGAGGAAAAGTAAAGGTGGTGGGTGTTTCGTCCTAGGCCCGCTAGAGGACTCATCAGTAAGGCTAACTAGCGGGCCCTGCCTTATACACGGGATGTTCGAAGGCGTTTGACGAGCGTATATATACTAATAGGTGACATATCAGTAACTAGCGAGAAGGCGTGTTCGACAATTTGTCAGCCATCTAGGGGACGGAGTCGGAACTAAGGTCTTCTCGAACTTTTATAAATTTGTTCGCCTTGGTTTTAACAATTAGTAGATTATTTTATCGACCGCACTGTTTTTAAACAGAAATTAATTTTTCTCGGCGCCCAGGTTCGGTCATTAATACTATATTTTGTCTCTACTGTAGCGGATATGTCAAAGTGACATAAATTTGCTATAATGAATATGTTTAAGTGATATACACTTGTTATTCTAAAATAGTAGAGGAAAAGTAAAGGTGGTGGGTGTTTCGTCCTAGGCCCGCTAGAGGACTCATCAGTAAGGCTAACTAGCGGGCCCTGCCTTATACACGGGATGTTCGAAGGCGTTTGACGAGCGTATATATACTAATAGGTGACATATCAGTAACTAGCGAGAAGGCGTGTTCGACAATTTGTCAGCCATCTAGGGGACGGAGTCGGAACTAAGGTCTTCTCGAACTTTTATAAATTTGTTCGCCTTGGTTTTAACAATTAGTAGATTATTTTATCGACCGCACTGTTTTTAAACAGAAATTAATTTTTCTCGGCGCCCAGGTTCGGTCATTAATACTATATTTTGTCTCTACTGTAGCGGATATGTCAAAGTGACATAAATTTGCTATAATGAATATGTTTAAGTGATATACACTTGTTATTCTAAAATAGTAGAGGAAAAGTAAAGGTGGTGGGTGTTTCGTCCTAGGCCCGCTAGAGGACTCATCAGTAAGGCTAACTAGCGGGCCCTGCCTTATACACGGGATGTTCGAAGGCGTTTGACGAGCGTATATATACTAATAGGTGACATATCAGTAACTAGCGAGAAGGCGTGTTCGACAATTTGTCAGCCATCTAGGGGACGGAGTCGGAACTAAGGTCTTCTCGAACTTTTATAAATTTGTTCGCCTTGGTTTTAACAATTAGTAGATTATTTTATCGACCGCACTGTTTTTAAACAGAAATTAATTTTTCTCGGCGCCCAGGTTCGGTCATTAATACTATATTTTGTCTCTACTGTAGCGGATATGTCAAAGTGACATAAATTTGCTATAATGAATATGTTTAAGTGATATACACTTGTTATTCTAAAATAGTAGAGGAAAAGTAAAGGTGGTGGGTGTTTCGTCCTAGGCCCGCTAGAGGACTCATCAGTAAGGCTAACTAGCGGGCCCTGCCTTATACACGGGATGTTCGAAGGCGTTTGACGAGCGTATATATACTAATAGGTGACATATCAGTAACTAGCGAGAAGGCGTGTTCGACAATTTGTCAGCCATCTAGGGGACGGAGTCGGAACTAAGGTCTTCTCGAACTTTTATAAATTTGTTCGCCTTGGTTTTAACAATTAGTAGATTATTTTATCGACCGCACTGTTTTTAAACAGAAATTAATTTTTCTCGGCGCCCAGGTTCGGTCATTAATACTATATTTTGTCTCTACTGTAGCGGATATGTCAAAGTGACATAAATTTGCTATAATGAATATGTTTAAGTGATATACACTTGTTATTCTAAAATAGTAGAGGAAAAGTAAAGGTGGTGGGTGTTTCGTCCTAGGCCCGCTAGAGGACTCATCAGTAAGGCTAACTAGCGGGCCCTGCCTTATACACGGGATGTTCGAAGGCGTTTGACGAGCGTATATATACTAATAGGTGACATATCAGTAACTAGCGAGAAGGCGTGTTCGACAATTTGTCAGCCATCTAGGGGACGGAGTCGGAACTAAGGTCTTCTCGAACTTTTATAAATTTGTTCGCCTTGGTTTTAACAATTAGTAGATTATTTTATCGACCGCACTGTTTTTAAACAGAAATTAATTTTTCTCGGCGCCCAGGTTCGGTCATTAATACTATATTTTGTCTCTACTGTAGCGGATATGTCAAAGTGACATAAATTTGCTATAATGAATATGTTTAAGTGATATACACTTGTTATTCTAAAATAGTAGAGGAAAAGTAAAGGTGGTGGGTGTTTCGTCCTAGGCCCGCTAGAGGACTCATCAGTAAGGCTAACTAGCGGGCCCTGCCTTATACACGGGATGTTCGAAGGCGTTTGACGAGCGTATATATACTAATAGGTGACATATCAGTAACTAGCGAGAAGGCGTGTTCGACAATTTGTCAGCCATCTAGGGGACGGAGTCGGAACTAAGGTCTTCTCGAACTTTTATAAATTTGTTCGCCTTGGTTTTAACAATTAGTAGATTATTTTATCGACCGCACTGTTTTTAAACAGAAATTAATTTTTCTCGGCGCCCAGGTTCGGTCATTAATACTATATTTTGTCTCTACTGTAGCGGATATGTCAAAGTGACATAAATTTGCTATAATGAATATGTTTAAGTGATATACACTTGTTATTCTAAAATAGTAGAGGAAAAGTAAAGGTGGTGGGTGTTTCGTCCTAGGCCCGCTAGAGGACTCATCAGTAAGGCTAACTAGCGGGCCCTGCCTTATACACGGGATGTTCGAAGGCGTTTGACGAGCGTATATATACTAATAGGTGACATATCAGTAACTAGCGAGAAGGCGTGTTCGACAATTTGTCAGCCATCTAGGGGACGGAGTCGGAACTAAGGTCTTCTCGAACTTTTATAAATTTGTTCGCCTTGGTTTTAACAATTAGTAGATTATTTTATCGACCGCACTGTTTTTAAACAGAAATTAATTTTTCTCGGCGCCCAGGTTCGGTCATTAATACTATATTTTGTCTCTACTGTAGCGGATATGTCAAAGTGACATAAATTTGCTATAATGAATATGTTTAAGTGATATACACTTGTTATTCTAAAATAGTAGAGGAAAAGTAAAGGTGGTGGGTGTTTCGTCCTAGGCCCGCTAGAGGACTCATCAGTAAGGCTAACTAGCGGGCCCTGCCTTATACACGGGATGTTCGAAGGCGTTTGACGAGCGTATATATACTAATAGGTGACATATCAGTAACTAGCGAGAAGGCGTGTTCGACAATTTGTCAGCCATCTAGGGGACGGAGTCGGAACTAAGGTCTTCTCGAACTTTTATAAATTTGTTCGCCTTGGTTTTAACAATTAGTAGATTATTTTATCGACCGCACTGTTTTTAAACAGAAATTAATTTTTCTCGGCGCCCAGGTTCGGTCATTAATACTATATTTTGTCTCTACTGTAGCGGATATGTCAAAGTGACATAAATTTGCTATAATGAATATGTTTAAGTGATATACACTTGTTATTCTAAAATAGTAGAGGAAAAGTAAAGGTGGTGGGTGTTTCGTCCTAGGCCCGCTAGAGGACTCATCAGTAAGGCTAACTAGCGGGCCCTGCCTTATACACGGGATGTTCGAAGGCGTTTGACGAGCGTATATATACTAATAGGTGACATATCAGTAACTAGCGAGAAGGCGTGTTCGACAATTTGTCAGCCATCTAGGGGACGGAGTCGGAACTAAGGTCTTCTCGAACTTTTATAAATTTGTTCGCCTTGGTTTTAACAATTAGTAGATTATTTTATCGACCGCACTGTTTTTAAACAGAAATTAATTTTTCTCGGCGCCCAGGTTCGGTCATTAATACTATATTTTGTCTCTACTGTAGCGGATATGTCAAAGTGACATAAATTTGCTATAATGAATATGTTTAAGTGATATACACTTGTTATTCTAAAATAGTAGAGGAAAAGTAAAGGTGGTGGGTGTTTCGTCCTAGGCCCGCTAGAGGACTCATCAGTAAGGCTAACTAGCGGGCCCTGCCTTATACACGGGATGTTCGAAGGCGTTTGACGAGCGTATATATACTAATAGGTGACATATCAGTAACTAGCGAGAAGGCGTGTTCGACAATTTGTCAGCCATCTAGGGGACGGAGTCGGAACTAAGGTCTTCTCGAACTTTTATAAATTTGTTCGCCTTGGTTTTAACAATTAGTAGATTATTTTATCGACCGCACTGTTTTTAAACAGAAATTAATTTTTCTCGGCGCCCAGGTTCGGTCATTAATACTATATTTTGTCTCTACTGTAGCGGATATGTCAAAGTGACATAAATTTGCTATAATGAATATGTTTAAGTGATATACACTTGTTATTCTAAAATAGTAGAGGAAAAGTAAAGGTGGTGGGTGTTTCGCCCTTTCGTCACTTTGACATATCCGCTACAGTAGAGACAAAATATAGTATTAATGACCGAACCTGGGCGCCGAGAAAAATTAATTTCTGTTTAAAAACAGTGCGGTCGATAAAATAATCTACTAATTGAAAATCTAATCAGCTCTAAGTTACAGCGGAGCACATCCATTGCATCATTCATTCTTCTGATCGCATTGTTATTTTTTCAGAAAACGTTAACGAAAAATTTGATACCATAGAAACGGGCATACGCAAACACACACACACATCGACATTTTGATAAAAATAGTCTAAAATGACTCCAATGACCATAAAACGTGAAGATCTGCTAAAAATTTGATTTTCGATTTTCGGGGTAATTACAATAACTTCCCTATAAATCGGGAAGTTAAAAAATAGGAGATTCCACTTTAAAAAATGGAGGTGACCTTCAAATCTCCGAAGCACCTTCCAAAGAGGACGCTTGGCTATCCCTAACAATTTAACTGATTGTAATATTAGTAAGAAGTTCTTACTAAGAATATAATTTATATAGTCTAAGTGTGAAAATTTCGAAAATATACCGAACTTTCTCATACTCTGTAATCTGGTACATATCAACTGCAAATCTGTCATTTGCTGACGAAAGCAAATTCAATCTGTATAATTTCGACGGAGGAACTATGGTGTGGCGAAAAACAAATAAAGAGTTTAATTTTGAAAATATGTATAAGGGGTACAGTGAAACACGGCGTAGGCAGCGTTATGGTTTGGGTTTGGGGTTGCATTTCGTCTAATGGAGTCGGTAACTTAGTGTTTATTGACGGTATTATAAACAAAATTCATTATTTAAATTTACTCAAAAATAATTTCGTACAAAGTGCTGTAAGAATGGGACTTAATAATATAATTATATATAATTTTAAATCTATTTCGTTTAATAATTTTTATTATGAAACGTATGTATATTTTTAGAATAAATCATATATTGCTACAAACAATTGCCAGGACGATTTCTTTAGCAACATACGAATTGTCAAGTCGTAAAGTTAGTTATAGCTGGTGTCCGAATATTTTTAGGAGTCACTGATCAGTGACTCGAGTCACTGTACATTATATTGCAGTTTGGGTGATCCAGCGTTTTCAGAAGAGACTGGAAAGGTGTTAGGTGGTCATTTTTCAAGCACCAGTGTTCCGATCGCATCGTCTATGTTTTGAACAGACCCGAGGTGTAATCGTAGAAATTGAAAATTTGATCGTCTAATAGGAATCCGTTGGCACATTTCGTAAAAAGGGGACAAAGTAGATAAAGTCACGGAAAAATACATGAGAAAAACACGTGTTGACGTATGAGCCATTGTATGCAAATGCTGGACTTAATAAATAATCGGCGATGTAAGATAAAACGGTTGAATCAGTGTGTGGAGGGCTATATAATAGGGTTGAGGTCTCCTATGCGAAATCAGTTGTTCTCTTCTGGTGACTGTAAAAAGACATTGATGACAACATGTGGACGAAACTTTTCGCTTTGCTCCTGATGTTCGCCATTCTTGCGCCTGATTCTATTACAGGTGAGTTTTCTTTTGACCCTCATCCGTCCCTCATTTCACGAACTGAATCTGTTCCTCGGTGTTACATTGACACAGTGACACAAAATAAAAGAAATTTCATGTTTTTTTAGTCAAATTGATGAGTTAACATTTACATCTCAGGTTTTTCGGTTGTGTTCCGCATTAAGATAATAAAAGTCACACACAGTTTCGGGAAAGTTTACCTACAAATAACAGAACAGTATAATTTGTTTCGGGGAAAACTGTGTCAAATTGACGCGAGAGACGCCAGATGAGGGTTAAAACTTGTCGGGGGACGGGGGATTGTGGAAGGATTGCTGGAGCGATTGGTTCCTATATGATAATTTTTTCTGCAGCGAGGAATTGCGTGAAGGGGCAAAGATATTTCGACGGATGCAACTGGTGCAGTTGTGTAACTCAAGAATTAGCAGGATGTACATACTTGGGTTGCTCGGATTACGACCCTGTAACCAAGACACACGTACCGAGAAAGAAATTGCCCCCTCCGGAAAGCTTTTGGGAGCCCGAAAACGCAACCGTAACTAAAGCGTAACCCAATTACACCCAACATGAACAGAATTATTTTGTGCGGATTATGAGCGTCGGAGAAAAACAATTCTAATGTTAAGAACTTTGTACTTTCAATTGTTTCGAAACTGGGTTTCTATCACGAATTAATACGTGGGAAACGACAGATAATTAAACTAATATTCGAACTAATAAATTGCAATAAAGTATTTTGAATATGTCATGTGTTACGAATTATTTAAAGAAAGAGAAAATTGTACTGAGAGGGAAAGCGAACATCTACAGTCTACACTCGCTATCGGAAGGTTATCGTTGTCAATAAACCAGGCAGGAAAGTGAAGAACATACATATATTTATATGTATACATCTTGTATCGGCAAAAACACGAAGGGTCAAGTTCCCGGTTTATCTGTTCTCGTTATTTCTTATCAATCGCGTTGACTGTAATTAATATTTCCACGTACACTTTCATGAGATATATAGAAAGTAGTATTGATTTTTTCTTATTGTGTTACCTCTTATTAAACTCAATAGCATTTATTTGAACTTTTGTTTTTTTATTTTGCATATACATAGTTACAGGGTTATAGCGAATAATTGAAATTGTCGTGAAATTTACGTTGTCCGAAGAAATTTAGCAGCTAGCTGCTATGTATGTATGTACATACAACTTGGTAATGCGAGGACGAAGAAAGTGCTTTTACCAGTCCACTTGCAAAGTGTTTAGAAGTCCAAGGACATCGGTTTGAACATTTAATAAAATGTACTAGGCGATAATGTTATGATATTTTTCTTTCTTTTCTTCATTTCTTCAACGTTTCAATCTACAACAAATTGATTGTTATAACTCCGTAACTATGCGCAATAAAAAAAGTTCTAGTGAATGCTATTGAGTTTCATGAGAGGTCACGATAAAATACAATCAGTAAAAGCTTTCCATTTATAAAAGTTCTCCATTTCTTCCCTAAAAAACGTAGTACGTACTAAAATATTAGCCCTCCTTAACGATGTAATTGGAAGAAAAAATAATTCGATATCTTTCTGAGAGAACAGCTGTTTAACACTTTATCTGGTACACCCTGTATACGGGGTGAGTCAGTAAGAACTACTCTCCGAAATAACTCGGTATCTAAGTATTTAGTGATTGCATAAAAGGAACTTTTTTAATGAATTTTGTAGGATTTTCAGATGCATTGAACGAGTACAATTTGATTTTTTATATTACATTTTTACTCAGACAATATGATGACCTTGAATATTGTCAAAGGTTTTCTCAAGGTCAACCCAAGATCATAATATCGTCATTAACATCGTTTTCTTAGACACTATTGTGGTTATGACAAAAACCAATACGACATAATATGTGTATTTCGATGAGACCTACAACTTTTATTTGTAGCATTTTTCAAAATTACCATTATTTACGGAAATAAATAAAAAACTATGATTTGTATGGTTTTTAATGGTTTACGCCATTACAATAAAATTTGCGCCAATTTTCATATTCGTAATCAGCACGTCAATATACGTAAGAATCCCGAGTATAAAAAAAAAGTCAGAAGTATGTCATTTTCGGATGTTTATCATCCCTTTTTGGATTCATTGTATCATACGTTAGATGCTTAAACCATTTTCTATACAAAAGACATATACATACACTTTTTTATCTGTGTCAAAACGCTCGATTGAATCAATATGCGGAAAGCAGAATTAATCAAGCACACACATTCCATCGAGTTTCTCTGCACTCATGGTGCGGTGTGCGCACGAACATTCGTGTGCACGGCTCAACGGTTTGTCGCCTACTTCGATGTGCGTCTCCCCATAAAATCGATCCTTTCGAGCCCTGAAATTCAAGGGACTTTAGATTCGTGTGCGCTGTAGCGTCGCACATATGTGAAGCCAACCTGAAATGGATGAGAATACGACCCGCTCGAGATCTCGAGATTTTGATTTTCATATTTCATATGAGATATAAAATTTGTCTTTCCTTTGACAAGATAAAGGTACCGAGTGTCCAGGTTTATTTGTATGGGCATGAAAACTAATTTTCACGCTGATAATTGACTATACGAGACGCGTTCCCAATCTGCTAAATATGACGATTTATATAATAAGTCTTGTCATCTCCTATTTCTGTTTTATCAGATAAATTGTTACGATTCTATGTGATTTATGTGTCGACGATGGTAAAATTTTAGAGTTTTCGATTTCCAAATTTCATATGTATGAAATACAAAATGTCGAAAATTTCTCTGTCCATTTTTATTAAAAACTAACTGACCCGGTAGACGTTGTCCTGTCCAAATTTCGATTTTGTTTGTGATCGTTTTATGAATTTGCGAAAAGATATTGGAAATGTGTAAACAAAGTAAATATGAGAAAAAAACGTATTTCTGAGTGATCATTATGATTTTTGCAGTTTGTCTGAATTTTCCGACTTTCCTTTGTAATTGTCTCGAATTTTTTTCCTGAAAAATCTTCCAGGACCAGAACGAACAAAACAAAAAAAGAATTACACATATCCATTGTTCGAATCGTGAGTTATGCTCTTGAGTTCATACAGAAATCTCATAGAAAAAGGCACTATCACTTTTTCACGAATTTTCCATTTTTTCGGGAAACTTTTCCAATGTTTCTTTCGCTAAAAACCTTATTCGAACAATTACGAACATTTAAAAAAAAAATAGCCAAATCGGTCCAACAGTTCTCAAGTGATACGCTTACCAACGAACTGCATTTCATTTTTCTTATATATACAGGGTGGTCATTTTATCTGAAGACATTGAAATATCTCGAGAACTATGCATCGGATCAAAACAAGTAGGTAATGAAAGTTGTTCGTCGCGAAGGGGGACATCCAATGATACCAAACTCGACGCCCCACCGCCACCCCCTGGGGGTGGGGGTGGGGTAAGATAAAATACTTAAATGGGAACGACCATTTTTCATTGCAGATTTGGATTCTCGAGACAAATATACAACATATTCCTCTTTCCATACCATTTAAATTATGCCATAAATATTTTTCGTGGCATTGAAAATAAAGGATATCAGAAATAAATTCTATATTTTTAAATTCACCGCGTCCACTAAGCGACCTGCTCTCCCTCTGCTCTTTTTTTTTTCTTTGATCACTTTGCTTTCTACTTTACTCTCTCTATAAAAAAAAGTCACGTGTGTAATACGTATAATGAAGCAGTATGCAATATCATAAATTAAAGTCTGTGTTAATTAAATAAATACTGATTCTGATCCCGGCTGAATATCCTGAACAACTAACTCTAACAAAGGAGATAGTTAGACTGGACGATATACGAGAATTGCGGAGATACTAGTGATGAAGCGTTTCTCATAATTAGCTCGAACGCGAACACCAACAAATTACTTTAGTTAGTACTTTGCGATAACTACGATCGAATAGAACACGTTAAGTTCGAGTAAACCCGAGCTACCACATAGGATTTCATTTATTACCGGGCTGGCTTCCCTGTGCTAGTTGTGTTCAGTCGCAGTCGCTATTCGCTATCTCCCTGTTTCACTCATTATTTATGTTTCTACTTGGGTCCCTCGGCCCTCTCTATCGTTTCCTACTGGACGAATAACGAACTTCGAAGGATGTCGCAGTGAAATGTCTTCTCCTGCCCTTGTGCCCCGACGCAATCCGTCTCTCCAGCCTTCCACGCCAGTATTCGAACTGTTAACATAAGGAACGACAGTCACAACTGGCCGTTCTCGGAAACTCCAAAACTTCGATGGTTTACCGTCGCTCCTCGAACAAATGTTGACAACAAATGCATGAAATATGCGTCAATTTGAGAAGTTTAACCAACGAACGTATTCGTACGCCCTCCCTTATATGCCACGACGTAAACGATCAGAATTGAGGACGAAAAATGGAGGCAATATTTATCGTTTCATTTCTTCCATCCGGTATTTCTTTCGATACTGGGTTATCGCTACACTCCGGATAATACAAATGTTCGTTTTCATAGATTAGGGGAAAGTGGCCAAACATGTATGGAAGATTGAGGAAACAAAAGACGTGTGTAGTTCAGCGGAGAAAGCTTTTAGCAGATCGCGTTAGGCTACGATTAGGGTTTGTCGGTTTTTAAAAGAAAATTATATTTAAGAAAAGCGGTTTTTAATTTATACGTAACACTTGTATATATATATATCTTCTAGTAAATTTCTTCTATTAGCTAGAAAAACTGATATTATTAAGTTATCCGGGCAGATATTATCAAGATTATATAAAGATTATTCTACAGAAGATGACTGCGATATTAACAAAAAGGGACGAATGTGACGAAGAAGAAAATCAAGAGATATCTATGATGACAAAAGCTATGGAAATAGCAATCAATAAATATCTGCAAGAACCTGAAGATGTGATTTCTTCTAGTTCTCAAACATTAAAGGAGTTTTTGGTCTTGTAGGCTAAAAATAGAAGAACAAATAATTTATATTTATTATTTAATGCTTCAAAGACAATTAAGACCAGTGCATTAGCAAGTGAGCGAGTTTCTTCTATTTCTGGTAATTTTGTGTCCAAAAGAAGGACAAGACTAAGCAATAAATCCATTGACGTTCTTTGCTTTTTCAAGTCATATTTTATTGTACAAAGAAAGAAGTAAAATAATAATTTACATAAATATAAAACGTTTGTTAATTTGTGTGATTTTTTAAGGGTATTATTTTATGTAATAATTGTATGTATGTACGTATATGTAAGTACCTTACGTTTTCCTTTTTTGTACTTTTGATTTCATGTAAAGTTATAATTGGAAAACCGGTTTTCTAAACAGTCGGTTTTTGTATAAACCGTACCTACGATTGTTTCATGAAAATTCGCTTTGTTGGATAGAGAGGTAAAGGGTATTGCTGTATAAGCATGTTAAAAGTGCCCCAAAACCAAATTGAATTGGCAACACGCCATTCGATAGCTAATCCATCTTTGTGCCGATTTTCAAACCATTTTCGTGCCCATATATCGACACGGGTATTAAAGGCGGAACAAAAAAAATCTGATTTCTCCGTAATTTCTTTTATCCTTTTCTATTGAAAATTCGTAAAAGAACTCAGGGATAGTTTAGCTGTTAGGTTAGTTAGATTCAGGTTGGGAAATGGGATGAGAGGTGGGAAATACTGGATTGATGAGGAAGCGAGAAATGTAGAGTGTGTGGATGGGAAAGTGAGAACATGTATGGGAAGTATATCCATGAGGTTGGATGAGGAAAGAGAATAGTAGAGGATGATGAGAGAGGTGTTAGATGATGATGGGAGAGGGTTGGTTCAATGGCTGAGGAAGGTGAATGAGTTGAGAGAAAATGAAAAAAGGATTGGGATGGATGAGGAGCGATCAGAAGAGGGGGTCCACGGTTGGGGAAGCGTATATGTGGAAATTGAGATTGGGCATTTAGATTGAATTTAGTAATCTTTAAGATTAATTATATAGCTAGGATAATTTGTTCTGGAAGAAAGAAAAAGAGCAAAGCTCAGATTAGAGACAGGAATTAGGACCTGGAAATATATGGAAGGACTAAGAAAAAACGACGGGAGGAAGATAATCAAGGAATGTCTGAAGGAAAAAAGGAGTCTACGGAGTGTCTCACTTAAGTGAAATACTGGGAGGATATAAAAATTAAATATTTGTGAATAAAATTCTTAAATTAACAAATGGTATTTCAATTAATTGTCCCCTCGGTCAAGTTAATATAATAAATGACAAAATGAAATTTTATCTAAAAAATTGAATTTTCTTGATGATAGGTTATTATAATTTAAAAATGGAATTCCTTTCTTCGGACGTGTATTACAAAAATTGGTAAATTCATTCTCGTTTTTTTTTTTTACAGAAAAATCATTGCTTTCAGTGCCCCGTAGATTTAGTGTTAATGTCGTTGGGCCTGTAATAGAATTAATTTGGTGGAGGAACAGGGATTGCTATTCTTTCGTTTGGCATTTACGATCGAGGCTTTAAAGCAATGGTGCAATGAAGCGTGAATCTCTCAAGCTGCAAAAAGCTCTATACAAGAGTACTCTCCGGCCATTTCAACATGTTCACCTTTGCTAGGTAGATTTATCTCCGAACGAAGATTAAAATACTTTAGCGTTGCAGCCCGATACGTAATACAGCGCAAAGCATCATAATTAACTCTGCTATTTGTTTCTGTATTCCACACTTGTTGTGACCTACATTTTACTGAGACCAATTCTTTAAACCTAACTACATTCTCTATTAACGTAGAATAAATTCGTGGAAGACGAAAATAGAACAAGGAAAGTAAAGCATCGTACTCAGGTCAAGAAGAATAACTGAAGAAACTGTGAAATTAAGTACTAAATTTCTACAAATACTTGCACAAATAAATTATGTATCAATGTCTTTATAATGTATTCACTACATAATTCACTAAAAAGACGAAGAAATTATATTGGATCATTCGAAGTTATTCAGAGTGTCCGAAAGATGTTGTATTTTTACCACGTTGTTTCTTGAAAAGCGTGATTCCTCACATCATTTGAAGTAACTTTTACCTGTAAAAAATGTTCTTCGCAGTTTGGCACAGGCATTATTAACAACAAGAACGGACTATTCAGAACGTGGCAACTAGGGTGGGCCTTATTTTTTGACCAAAGAATTTTTTTCCCACACACCCCCAGAATTATGATAACCGATTGAAATTTTGAAATTTGTTTTTTAAATCTTGACATAAATATACGTTAGAATATATCGTTGAATTTGTCGTTTTTTTCTCTGTAAGAATCCATATATAGCATAATCAGTTGTTAATAGAAAAAACATCCGTAACCTTGAAAAATGACCTTGAAAACGACAGGCGGTCGCGAGTTCGCAAACTCGCGCCCGGCACCTCTTGAATTAATTCAATGTGCTATTTTAAAAAACTGTGGTGCCCAAGGTGGTTCGGAACCCACCGTAATAAAAAGTAGGTCCCGCTGAAATAGGCGATAGGGAGAGTGTTGGTAAAAGGTGAGAAGTGTGGAACGGGATTTGAAACCCTGAGGGGACCAAATAATCCATTACATATATACATAATTATGACAAAATATATTTTTAATTAGTTATTTAACACGTATCGAAAATTACGTAAATAAAATTGTATACTATTGTATTATTAACTAGAAAGTCTTATATTAATCGTAGTATTAATTATAGAATAACACTCGACACTGCAAAGTGATTACTCGTATCATTCATGGCTTTGATTGTTACGGATGGTCTGGTGGTGCTTCTGGGTATGAGCAGTTTATTGCACTACATGGCCAATGTTTTATGCTGTTTTCATCTACTACTGCGGCACTTCCACATGCTCTGTGTTATAGGTGATTGCTATCGTGAATCGTATAACCTAGTAGCTTGATTTAATGTCTTGTAGTTAACTGTATCTCTGGCGTGGACATTGTGGTTTACTGTATGCTGAGTGTTGATATTTCAGATTGCAATCGCATTTCGTGTCACGGTTAATTGAGATTCAGGAGAATTCTGAATTTCACGCTTTGCTTTCGCAATTCAAAAGTGATAGTAGTGTGTAGTAATCTACTATTTATCAAATATCCTTGTTATTCATGGTAGACTGTAATTCCATAAGAGGTAAAATGTATTTATCAATTGTATAACAATAGAAAGCATTTAAGTAGTAGTACCTATATTAAAAGTACCTATATCACGTAGTTATTTTCCAGTTTGAAAGTAACTTGACACGTCAGAGGCAAGATGAAACCACTTAGTGCATACAAGAGAAACACTATAATTCCATTATGCGATAAAGGATTTTCACTTACAAGGGATATATTCAGTTAATACAAGCCGATTTTGATGAAACTTATGTGAGACATAGTTCTTCGAAAGATATTTGACACGTGTCTTTTTTAATCGGCAACCATCCACGCTGAAGGGGTGAAAACAGCCCTCAAAGTTAGGGGTCAAAACCATATTTTTTGAGATATCTCGGAAACCAGGGGTTGAAAAAATTCGATTTTTTTAAATTGTGTGTCTTTTAATGGAAAATGTAGTCTAAGAAAATTTTAACAAACGTATTTTGTTGAAACAATATATGGTAAACCTTATGT
Source organism: Lasioglossum morio (assembly GCA_916610235.2). NCBI lineage: Eukaryota > Metazoa > Arthropoda > Insecta > Hymenoptera > Halictidae > Lasioglossum > Lasioglossum morio. Next base: position 17,252,702 of record OU744323.1, on the reverse strand, counting down.
TTAGGGGAGGTAACTCCAATGTCCTTGACCTTGACATATGTTGTCGAGGACAACATTCTAAACAACTTTTGTCATTACAACTACCCGGTGCTCGGTCTTAGTTTTCGAGATAATTGCAAAAAACTGTATTGGATACTGTATTGAATTTTACGTATTCGCGCACGCTCCGTGGCAACGTAAGGCTGCCATAGTTTTGAATGAGCTACACCTTAGATAAATAAACATAGCAAGAACAAGAACCCATATATTCGAATGTGACCCATGGGCGGATCAGTAGCGATCAGTGTATACATCAGTATACAGCAGAGATAGATATTTTACAAATTTAAATATGTTATAGATTTCGACATTTTTAACAACTTTTTCCTTTGCAATATGGGGAGGTCGCTTTTAGTTTTCGAGATATTCACATTTTCATCTGCGTGATCGGGCCGGCCTGGCGGCCAGCTCTTTCGGATGATCTTTGCATTATAGTTGTCATCCAGAATTTGAAATAGTACTGGAAAAATAATACGAACAGAGTGAGGTGTGGTTAGGTCGTAGAGGGGGCGGAGAGGGCTGGTCGTCGGGCCACGCATACGAAATACCAGGAGTAGTCTTTCAAAATTGAAAGCTTACCCTATATGTATGTATCACTCTATGTATACATATAGAGTGAGACCGAAACTGTTTTCTCTATCATCTCCACAACGTGTTTACAAAAACAGTAAACTGACGCTGCGTCGGGGCAGGATTACGTTGCCACGGAGCGTGCGCGAATACGGAAAATTCAATTTAGTACTAGCAATACTTTTTTGCAATTATCACATTAAAAAAAAATTATCTGTGACTTCCGCGGCCGAGAACACAAAATCCGATTATGAACCCAATCGAAAATTTGTGGTCAATTGTGAAAAGAAGGCTAGCAAAATATGTGAATCCATCTTCAGGTGTTTATGAATTATGGAAAAGAACAGAACAAGAATGGTAGAATATTGCGCCGGAAATGATTAAAAATTGAATAAATAGTATGCCACGCAGGCTAGAGGCAGTAGAAAAAAGTAAAGGAAAATGGAGAAAATATTAATTTAAATCTGTATTTCGACGAGCGCCATTAAAGTGCAAAACTATAAACATTGCTAGAAATCCTTATTTTCGTAAAATATTCTATATATTATTAATATTAACGAAAATAAACTGTGATATTATATGTTATCATATTCACCATATAATTATTATTGCCTAAGCTTTATCATTCAATTGACAAATAAGTTCTATTATCACGTTTTATGTAAATCTAGCGAAGTATGTTTACACTTTTGCTCGTCACTGGTCACTGTATATCTTACTATGTCATACTGGTATTACTATATCTTGCGTTCCATTGAAAAGTGACTGCAAAAGTAGAAAATAAAAAAATATATAAAAAAACTTTTTAAAAACCACGCTTATATTGAAATGCACTAAAAAGGAGAAAATAATTTTTTTAAACATTAGTGACTCTAAATAAAAACGTGGAGCGTTAAACTATATCGACGTAATCTTCGTGGGCGCTCCATGCTTTTATTTATAGTCACAAATGTCTAAAAAAATTATTTTCTCCTCTTTAGTGCATTATAATATAAGCGCGATTTTTGAAAAGTTTTTTTTTATATATTTTCCAAGTAAATAGTTTTACAAACCAACAGTTTCGCACAGTTTCAAATGCTTGTGATACTCACCGTGCACTTCTTACCATTATTTCACAGTTGGCCTCTCTATTGATGTTGCGACAGTTGACGGCATCTTTTCAACGTTTAAATTACATTTCCGTAATTATACTCCCTTTGTTTAAATTGTAATCCGATTGTTTCACAGCTATTCAGTAGTATTTCGCGCGATTCAAACATAGTGAAACCTTTCTGAATGTTAAATTGCCTGTCTTGTTACAGATATCGACAGTGGCCGACATTGTGTCATTGGGAAGCTCGGCATGTTACTCGTCCCTTTTCCCCTCCAAACTATTTTACTGTTGGCACGTCTGCCCCATCTATTTGCTTCAATTATTTTAGCTGTTTCTGGACATTTAAGCGGTTCTCACCTAGTTTTCTGAACTTCCCGTAACGCTTCTACAGAATCAATTGTAAGATCAATTTGACAGATTTTGGTATTAGTCTGGCAGAATTAGTGTGTTAAATTTAGGATTTAATTATATATAAATGATTTATATAGTAATAATTTATATGGAAAAATTTAATATTGTAATGAATTTAATTTATTTGATTATTCTACTTATTATAATTTTAATTAGTATAGTTTTTTTAACGTTATTTGAACGTAAGATATTGGGGTATATTCAGGGTATTCAGGGTCGTCTGTAACAGTCTGTGTTTTTTCGCACAAAAGTGCGTTTAAAAAACGTTCAGATTGCTACTCACGTTTGAAATCCGTAAAAAATCTTTTTTTTTCGGTATGTCTGTTATGCCGGGCATAGCAGTGGAAACAGAATTAGCGAGAAACAATTGCCGGTCCAGATACAACGTGAATTTTAGCTGTGATCGCTCGCCAGTTATTGTAGAGAATAACGAAAAAGCTATTGGCCTATGTAAACGACTATCCTATACGTGAGAAGGATAAATTGGAATATACACTGTGAAGTGTGCTATCACGAATATTTGTACGAAGAGCTTACAGCAAACAAAGTCTACATAGAATAGCGAATTGTTACGTTCAATAGAATCTCTTTTATCGTTAGTAGTTTCACAGAAGAAAAAGAAACTCTTCGTAGGATTTCTATAGGGTGTCCGAAAAATGTTGAATAACCTTGGAGGAGTTGTTTCACAAGGTCATACGAAGTAACTTTTTCCTTTCCGAGAATGTTCTCCGCGGCTTTGGTAACGAGTTATTTACGGAAAATCGGAATGTGGCTGTGTCGGAGACACGGCCGCCACAGTGGTTCCGAATGAAAAATCGTGACTCATTTGGTTATAACTTTTAAACCAGTAGAGATATTGCAATGAATTTCACTAAAAATATTAAAAAAATAGTAATTTTTAACTATAGGTAATTAAATTTTTTTTGCATTTGTTAAACAATAACTTTTTATTAATTTTTATCGATATTTTTGATTAAAAAAAAATTTTAATATAACCTTACGAACTATTTATTACTTTCTAAGCATGTATTTTTTTTATATTTATGTTTCATACATGTAACGTTTTATAATACTAAACCTGCCTAATTAAATTCTTTTTAATAAAATTTCAATTCGCTTTACACATAATATAAATATATTTTTACATCATCCAAGCAAATATACGTAGTTTTAAAGCTAGAATTTTGAAAATTAATTGAAATGGTTTAATAAACGTTAATAAAATAATTGGAATCACTACAGTAAACATATTGTGACGACCAGTGAATATGCATAGAGATAATGCAATGATTACTAAAATACGGAATTTCTAGCAAACACGTGACCAACAAGTAATCAATAATTAATGGACTCAATGCAGTTCTATACAATATCAGCGGAAATAAATATTTAAAGCTGTATGTTCAACAGCGTGTTTACCCGCGTAATTTCTGTTAACAATATTCACCCGAGTAAATTAATTGTTTGTAAGCAATCAGTTATAATGTTTAAATGATATTCTGATGTTCTCCGCGACCAAAAATCTGTGTAATGATTTTACGTATTCATAATTTTATATGTAGATATTTACTTTAAGATGAATTATGCTTACATGAAGTTCGTGCAATAAACAATCACTATTAATGTTAATGTTAAAACAAAGATTTAAATATTTGAATGCTTTTGTTCATAAAGCTCATTAATTTATCTAAAAATTGTCACAAAAAACACTATTCCATACCAATTTTGTTTCCCAAATACTGTGGGGTGGTTCTTAAAGAGTTTTTTGCGCTGATTCCAAATCTGTCCTTAATTTTTCTCCTACACGCACAGTTATTCAGAAATATGACTTTGAAAAAAAACGTATTTTTTAACTTTAAACAAATACTTTGATGTTATTATAAAAGATATAGAATTGTTCCTTGCAACAAAAGATTCTGTATCTTTCCATTAGATTGCGAATATTTTTATTTCAGCGCGCTTTATGAAACTTGGTAGTCGCGCTGTAAAAAATCTTTCTTATTCTTGATTGCAGTTGTGTCAGTGTCTGTAGCAGTCTGGACTCTCGTCGCAATTTCATTGGAGCGGTACTTCGCTATTTGCAAACCACTGAAATCACGGCGCTGGCAAACCGAATTCCACGCTTACAAGATGATCACTATAGTGTGGACAGTTAGCCTAACGTGGGGGATGCCTATGCTAATTGTTTCACAACTACAAAGTTTACGTGGAGGTATGCATTTGTTTTATCACGAAAGTTTTAGCAAGCAATTCAAAAAATGTATATCCATAAGAATGTAGTTAATTATATATCTCTTACAGTAAAATTCAGATGAAAAGAAATCATTATATCATAACCCTTTGCACTCGGAGCTATTTTAACCTTGAAAACTAAACAGCCCCTCCGACCTAGAATATTTAAATTTGGTGTGCATATGAAATAGGTAAAATAATATCTTACAATACTACCTTACCTACCGGAGATCTATTAATAGGATTTTCAATAATTCTGCTATACCAAAAGGAAGCATAGAAATTTTCATTTACATTGCAATCTTAGATGAAACTGTTAGATCACGTTATTGAGGGTGACTTGTTAGTTGACAATCAAAATTGTTGTTGCTATTGAAGGTTCCATTAAACCGTGTTTACCCATGCACCGTAGATTTTTCAAAATTATGCAATAATTAAGTGTTTAGTAATTGATTATATACTGACATGTTTAATAATGTAAACAATATTTTGAATAATGGTACAGCCTCAGAGTCACCACTCGAGTGCTATGGGTTAATTCATTATCAGCGTCCGTATTTTTCAAATTTTGTTTGTTCACTATTCTTCTTCAGGAAATTGTTCGTATGTAAAATATTGTTTCCTCTCTTTATAAAATTTGTGTTACTACCATTGTATATACGTGCTGTTCGTCGCAATTGTTGTTATAATTTTTAAATAACTTATTCCCATTTAATTCTTTAACATTTTATTTCATTTAAACTTACTTAAACCTCCAAACGAGAGTAACACAATTGTATATAATTTGTTTAATGTTGAAGTAAATCTTGGATGGCGTCCTTACTCTACAAAATTACCAAGTATATTTATAGATTAATTCTTAATTCTTCGTATTCGAGACAGATAATTATTATCAGACGTTAAATCAATAGTTAAATCAACACAAGCTGGAGAAAAATATATTTCTTGTCTGAACAACTTTAATAAATTATCTGCCACGTTAATCGTATGTGGGTGAGAAACAGTTTATTGTCCATCTTAAAAATTCAAGTCTTTTGTTGCTGATATATGTAGTTGCTTAAACTGAACTTCAGTATCATTTATACGGTCTAAGAGAGTTCAAGAAGTAGTCACTGTCGGAGGCTTTAGCCATGCAGTTTTGATAGCCACGACTACATTAAGAAATTAATGAGTTAATCTTTACTTTCTGGGACTCAAAAGTTTGCACATTTTAAACACAATTCTGTAGATTTTGACGAGAAAACTTTAAAAATGCAGGTATTAAAGCGCGGAGTTCGCTCGTTCAGAAGTTATGCGCGTGTAAAGTTGAACGATTTTAAGCGTTTTTAACGCGTAAGGGTGCCGCCATATTGGTATTTATTGAGCTGCTCCTCTAGATGGCAGTACAGGCATTTTCTAGCAGAGAAAAAGCGAAATATAGAATTTCACTTAAAAATTGGTACAGTATTTTAACGATAATTGTCTAAAACACCGGGTCAGGCCAGGGATACTATTCATTGACTTTTGCCAAACGTAGAAAAAAACAGCGAAGCTTGAGGGCCTCGGTCGCCGAGAAATTTGAATATAACTAATATTATAACAAACTTCTTTATTTATCATTATTTATCTATGGGACTTTCAGCAACCTGTTCGTGGCATTTTTCTAATAAAAATGATACCGAATCTGACATAATTTCGATGATATTTACAAGATGGCCGCCACTGACAGATTTTCGTAAATATCTTCTTCACTCTAACTGCGTGCCATTTAGCGCGCGTTTAACGTACTTACTACGACAACAGCAGTGATGAGACTCGTCTGACAAAATTTGTGCAGCAACAATAAATATCAGGAAATTCTGTCAATCACTTTGCGCAATTCGTCAATCACTACCATTCACGATCAATAATGTTGCGCAATCGGCACTGTTCTTGAAAAAACAAATCCCTGATTTTCTGATTTTACTCAACAAGTTGCGCAATTCGTGAATCATTACCATACACAGTCAATAATGTTGTGCAATAAGGCACTGTTGCGCAACATGCTTGATCGTGAATGGGCCCCTTTAGATTCACGTAGATAATATTCGGTATGTATTTTTCAGGAAGACATAGATGTCGAGAAGAGTGGCCGACTGTAGGCACCGAGCTAGCGTTCAATCTGTTTTTGGATGGAACCTTGCTGCTGATCCCTTTAATCATCATGAGCGTGGCCTACTGGTTAATCGCCGCAGAACTTTGGCGCGGATTACGACAGGAAATACGACAAACGTCCACCTGTCAACGGCGTCGTACGTATATCGAAAATGTTTACGATTGTTTTCTGCGACTCGGCTCGAGGTTTAGTACCGAAGTTTGCTACCGAGCTCCTAACAGTTCCATAAGTCGTAAACCGTGAACATTAGAATCGTGCGGCGATACTTGTGCACTTTTGTTTCACACGAGTGGGACAATATACTTGAAAGTTGTTGCGGATACGTCCAGATTTCTATTCGAGTTCAGGAGAGATTTTCGATGCAAAAACTGCCATTTCAACTGTTATTGCTACACCGCTGATTTTCACCGTCGAACGTCGGACCATTTTTTATTTGAGACCGGGTGCGTCAAGCGAGTTTTCGCTTGAAAAAAAATTTCTTATTCTGTTAATTTGTTCATAAATCATCCATTACTTTTATAATAACACTAAAATAAGAACGATACATACTTACATAATACGAGGTTGGCGATATTTATATGTGACACCTCTTAATGGAGACTCTTTATTAAACTTGCTTTTATTTTAATTTAAATAGCATTCATAAATAAAACAAAGAGGAAATGAAAATTGAGATTAATACACGAGTTGAAACACACTCATGAAAAGAAGAAAATATTAAAATGTCTACCATGATTCCATTAATTCCTCTCATCTATTTTGAAACAAAGAAAGAATTTAGTTTTTATTTAGTATACACACTAGTGGAATTAATTCTGCACACTTTTAAAGTTTTACTTAAATTTCGCAATGATCTAAATTATTTAATATATGTATAATCATTTGTAGTGAGGTCAAAAGTATTCGTACGCCCTTTAAAATAGAATAACTTTTTTATAATTGTACCAAACGACCTAATAAAAAAATAAAAAAGGCATATTTTAAAACTTTTTTATGTGGGCCCTTAATGAAAATTTTAAATATATGTTTTGTAGACTGTTAGTTGTACACATACTGAAAAATTTATTGAAATCGGTTGACACACGCGTCTAAAGATGTGGATTTTAAGCAGAAACTGATCAAAAGTCGTGTGAAACTACGCTTTTCACCATTTTCAATCACTTGTAGCTCATGTTAATAACTGTATGTTAACAACCATATATGTATATATATATATATATATGTATATATATATATATATATATGTATATATATATATATATATATATATATATATATATATATATATATATAAATATAGACAAAATATGTAGACACACTTTATTCATGTACACACATGAAATGTAATCTGATTGACGTTTGAAAAGTAATAAACTTCAGGTGAAAAAAGACCTTTGCTCCTCCGTGTGTTTCGTGCATTTCGTTGTACACTCCAACAAGAGCATTAAAATTCTTATCCGCCACTCGCCAAACCATTTAAGACCGTAATTCTCGAAATTATGTTAATATCGCAGTAACGAGTAGTTACTGTATTATATTGTCATGGAACTTAACACAATTATGTGACGGAAACTTCGTTAAACTATTAGGAACTCGGTGCTATAGGCAATGTTACTAACCGCCACAGACTGGCATAACTTGTAACCTGATGTAAACTAATATTTTCGATGAATACACATTATGTTCGATCAAGTCTCGTCGTTAGAACGGAATTCGTTGCCATAAAATTCAGAACGATGCATCCGAATACAGAGACTAAGAACGCTAGATAGTAAACTTTAACGAATTTCCATTGAGTGTCAATATAATTTTACGTACTCGTTCAATCACTTTGAATTTTAATATCAGTCGTCGCGGATTTTGCGACAATACCAACGCATACTAATGTATTATCGATCACACTTACGGTAAACTGTACATTAAGGTGGACCTTATTTTTCGACTAACGAAATTTTTGTGGGACAATCCCTAGAATTGTGACACTGGACGAAAACATAATCTGTGCGATATTTGAAATTGATCGTATAACGGGAAATGCTGCTGCATCGAGTTTGAAATTTTTTAAATTTTCTAACTCGCTTTTCTCCACTCCGGTATATTATTATTATATATTTTTATACATATATCGTTGAATTTGTCTTTCTATGCACTACAACAATATACAAACAAAATGTAACATTGATTTGAAAAAAATTCGTGACCCTGAAATCTCAAAAATTGATCATAAAAAAATTTGTTTTTTTCTATTTTAATAGTTTTAATATTTAAAAAAATTGGGATCGATTGATTTCTCAACATTTATCACAATTCTGGGGGGTGAGCCGGAATAAATTTTGCAAAATAATATATGTCAAGTGTAGCTAAGGTCCACCCTAATGTATACAGGGTGTCTCAAAATTCCTTCAGCATCTGGAAATGGGAGGTTCCTGAGATCATTTAAAGCAACATTTTCCTTTGCAAAAATGGCGTTCGTGAGTTTGTTAAGAAGTTATTTAAGAATAACACAGACCAATCAGAGCGTAACCTAGACGCGTGTGAGCACAGTAGAACAATTGGTAGTTAGCGCGCCGGGCCGACTGTGCTAATACGCGTCTAGGTCGCGCTCTGATTGGTCCGTGTTATTCGTTAATATTTAACGAATATTAGTCAATATTTAAGCATTAAAATAAATGTAGCCATACGAAAAATATAAATTTTCGTTTCTCTTTTACGACGTTTTTCGAGATGAAGACGTTTTAATCACTGTAACTCTGAAGAAAATGATTCGGCAAAAACACAAGTAGTCTATACATGTGTAAGGAAATGAGTGCAATACACGGACTCTATTTTATCGACATATACCTGTGTGTAGTTTATAGTTGTATGCGTGTTGTGGGTGGCTAGCATCTTTCGTCGAGATTGTCGAGAAGTCAGTTAGTCTTCTACTCGTAGCCATGTGAAACGCATGTATATTTATATAGTTAATTATAGTGTGATAATAATACAATAATACGTTGATTTTATTATCCCGAATCTCCTGACAACATGTTAAAACAATTATAAGCACTTGAAACATTCACTAAACATGTAAACTGTTTGAATCACACTCCCAAAGATGATCTCTTCCGCTGATAAAAAATATACAGTCACTTACAAAATTGATGGCACTCACTTTAGATCAGAATGATTCTTTTTACAAACGGACCAAACGATATATTTATTCAACGATCTCTTTATAAGATCTGATAAAATGGAAATCAAAACAGTTTTTCACTTTTTATAAAATAATTATATGCAATTTCCTGCAAAATAATCTACAATTAAATAAAAGTAAATTCCACCAGTTAGATAATAAATAATTATAAGACTATAATAAAAAGAATCTTCAATCCGCTGTCTAGTTATATATCTCATAAACCAATTAACAAATGTTCATAAAATTTTGCGCATGTGTACAATTCATATGGACAAAACGCATTTATTAAAGTTTCATCACTACTGTATAATAAAACATTTGTAAAAAAGCAACTCTTGCTATTTTTTCTGTAATTAAAACTAAATTAAATATTCAACATTTGCGATCGATATAATTGATTAGAAACTAAATTTTTCCGTAATTATTGCCCAGTAAACTAATCTTCCCAACTTGGTAGGAAAACTAAGGTCGTTAGGACGATTTTTAAAAAAATTATTCCGATGTAATAACCTGGTAGAAGTATTAAGAAAGAAAATAAATTTCTATTTCATTCCAGTTTGTTGCAATCTCGATAGAAAATTTTTATTTTGCATAAATATCCGCTGTCTATATGTATGACTATGTCAAATATTTTTGACCGAACTATAAATGTGCGAAATGTTTGATCAAAACCGACTACGAAAAAAATGCACTAATGAAAACTATGAAATAATTTCCATTTGATTTATTTATATAAGACACACCAACTGTTAATAAAATCAATTAGAATAAAAGCAGAATTTTTAGAATTTTTAGAACACCGTAGGATGGTTTTTCGCTCTGTCAGTTAAAAAGTATTACTCAATTCTCATTTTGAATAAGTTCAGTTGAATAAGTCTTGACGAGTTCACGCGTTGCGAATTGTCAAATTAAATTGTGGACTTGGCCGAAGCATTATTCACGGAAACCTGATCGAAGGAAATCTGTGTTACAGTCGAGAGTACAGAATCCAGTGGAACAGTCCGGAATTCATCGTACGACAGAGGTGATGGAGGACCCAGCACAATGGTTGTCCTGAATGATTGCAGCGCATCCTCGAGATTAAGCCGAGGATTTAAGGTGAGAAACTGCAACCAAATATCGCCAGACTAGCAAACTGGTTCGTGAATTTTCTGCGAGAATCACGGTAGCACATTTTCACCGATTTTTAGTAGGTATTTCAGTCTGCAAGTTTACCTATACAGGCTCTTCCATTGAGTCGTGTTATTTGAAATTTATTCCAATTAACAATTTCTTCACATTCATTCAATTTATAGAATATAGGTTATGTTCGCAGGAAGTTGAAATTGAACGAGGTATGTCCCCGGGAGGAGCAGATGGTATCCCCGAAAGGCTCTAAGGGCAAAGATTAAAGTTCCTTCTAAACCCCCCGAGTGGGGTATTAAACTCCTTGGGGCAACCCAAATAGTAACCTCCTATGGTTAGAATAATTTTAAAAATTGATTAGGCTAGTTAAAAACCAAAAAAGTGGAATTTAATCCCCCCCAGTAGGAACTCATTTTAAAGGTCCTGGAAAGACCTTTCAGGAAATCTAATTAAAGTGGAATTCCAAGATCACCCGGCCGAACGCCGTCAATAAAACCAAAATTTAGGGTTCTTTTCGCAAGAGAGAGAGAGAGAGAGAGTTTATATTAATGAATTTTAATTACAATAGAATAACAGCGATTGGATTTAAGTATTTACAATTATTATTATGTACAGCGTTTAGTTTTATTTACAATTGTAGTCTTCATAAATAAAAAATAGCGCAGAATTTAAAACAAAATTATTTGAATTCTGAATAAATTAAACAAAAATAAAATTCATTATATTATACCTTTACTTTAAGAATTTTAAAATGAATTTGGAAAATCAGCTTTACGCCAGTTGGACCAACACCATGGTTGGACACGTTTCATACACACAAAGTCACCGATTTTGAAGCAATTTCATGTAGAACAGAGCTGAGCACATTTGCTTCAATCCAGGCAAAACCGTCGCCACCGTAGCGCCCACCTTCCAGATATGTTGTCATCTTGTAATGAAATCCCGAATGAAGTCAGTTTATACAGGGTGAGTCACCCAACATTTCTACCTGAAATGTCTTTGTTGTCTTCAAAGATACATTAAATGTATTCACGACAAAGTTGAATGGTAAAATGGGACTCACAGGATACCAAAAGAAATTTTACTCTTATGTCACTTTTTTATAGATATCAAAATCGCCTTCCTTTTTTTTTAAAGTGATACCACCCTTTTTTAAACTCCTATAAATAGTCCCGTTTATTACGAATTCAGTGACTATAAGTGAACAGAATGTAGGATACATTTGCACTTTTAGAAGTACCAGTCAAAATGACTGGTATAGGTATATGCAGCCATGATACAAACTTATTTGGATTCTGAATAAATTAAACAAGAAGAAAATTCATTATGTTACACCTTTAAAAAAGAATGTAACATGAAGTAAGAATTTTGTAATGAAATTATAAAACCACTAATTTTGATGAAAATTAGTTTGATTCTGAGTAAATCAAACAGAAATAATATTCATTATGTTACACCTTTTGTTATCGTTGCTTTGTTCCTTAAGGAACATGAATTAAGAATACTGAAAATGAAATTGTAAAACCAGTCATTTTGACTGGTGTGGTAGTTCTAGTGTTAATGGAATCACCTACTTTTTAAATGTTCCTTTCTATCGGTCGTATATTTGTTTATAAAAGATGTATTGATGCTTTTTTACTTAGAAGCAATTCTGCAATTTATCAACTTCAAATTTCGAAGTTTCGATCTATGTTCACATCATCTTCAAGAAATTTAATAATTGCGTCTGTAAATTATTAAACAAAATTATATGATATTGACTATTGTAAAGGAATAGTGGAAGGATTTATTTGAATTAACGACACCAGCACTCAATATTTAATTGTCAACGGCAAAAGTCGAAGGTTCACTTTATTAAAACCGAAATAAACTTATGCTACTTAAATTAACCCTACACCAATTATAAAACAAGATGAAACTAAACAGAATAGAATAACGAAGAGAGAAACCAAGGAAGCGCAATAGCTCTTCTCTTAACCGTATGGTTCCAAGCAGCGGTAACAGCTCAAGCAAAGCTGAAGTTTGAACGGCAACTGATTTTTCGGTAATCACCGGGGAACGAAGAGTCAGGACGGTCGAGGGGAGAAGTGACGAGGGCCGGTATTGTCTCGAGACCTTGTTATGATTCGGCAACCCGTCTCCCCCCTCTTTCCCCTGTCCCATGCTAACTCGCGTGCCGCCTTTGAGCTCGCGCGATCCGCAACAACTATTGACATCAGTTGATTAACCATTGAATATCTAATTATGAAATAAGTTACTCACTTGCTTTATGAAAATAATTTTAATTGCTTAGAACAGACAAAACACGTGCTGTTATCTGTTATCATGTTATTGTACAAGCTACTGAGACAACATGCAAGTCGTGAAACTCTTAAAACGGAACGAATTAGATCAACCATCGATTTAAGAACCAATCGATATTCGGCGTTTAATTTGAAACCGGGAAAAGCCATAACTACCTTCTTTTTACCACGTTTTTATTAGTTCGCTTTTTTTGTCTGTCGTTTCGGTGACAAATTTTGCAATTGATTTTAAAGTAATTTCCCGATGGGCTTGAAATTGGAAACATAGCTCAGAACTGGATGACAATGCAATATTCAAAAAAAAATTTTTTTTAAAGTCTATCCTTTTCACTTAACATTTGTATTTCTCAATAATTAAGATTATATCATTGTGTGTGAATTAAAAAAAGGCACACAGTGGGTCAGTGGATAGAGCGCGCGACTGCGACCAGGCGGTCTCGAGTTCGAATCCCTAGGGTAAATATACGGTAGTCCTTTTAAGTTCACGAACCAAGAAATGAAGCATAAAATATTCTTATAACACAATGTTTAAAAATTGTAATAGTACAATTACAATATAACACGTAACAGTAAATGCTCTTTGCGTAAGGTTATTAAGTTCGAAAGTCACGTTATGTACCATAATTAAGTTTCGAACTCACACGAGAAGTTATGAGATAAGGAACTACGTGACGAACATACGAATGGTGGAAATTCAGAGAAAATGAAGAGCAAATTTTTTACTTTCATAGTGTAGAAAATTCAATAAGTATGCAATTAAGAGCCAAATATTATTCACGTTATTGACTTGCATATATTTTTCGTGGCATTGGTTGAAGTCCTCCCACGATGAACTTCTCATTTACTTAACTGATATAATAAGCCAGTTTAGTATATGTGTAGAGATCATTTGAAGTATCTCGTTCATACTAATATGCCTTAAATTTTACTTTTTTCTGTTCCATTTATAAAAACTACTGACATTAGTGCGATATGATGATAATTATTTCTATCTTGTTACGGATGACGAACAAATGTTCACTATACTGTTCTGTTTCTTTTCTCGCGGTTACTCAGGTACATATTTTTATCCCACACATCTATAATCTATAAGCCTCAATGCCACAACAATCGTTTTATAATTAATCGAGGATAAGTCTGAACTACTTAATTTGTCGAAGACTATGGAAACATTATTCCAGTGATACGAATTAATGTTAAAGGAAATATTTCTAGGTCGGGGTTTATAGAAAGTATAAAATAGTTTTGGAACTAATGAAGAGGATTCGGCATTGGATTAGGATTGTCAATACATAATTCAATATTACCCTCAATAATAATAAATTTTCTGTATAAATTCAATAGTATAAAATTTTTCATATTAATTCAATATTACCCTCAATAATAATAAATTTTCTATATAAATTCAATAAATATTCCCATTATATTAAATTGTTCATATAATTAATTGTTTTCATTCTACAAAAGCTTCCTCATTTTTTTATTATTATTGTTTTTAATGCACAAAATAAGTTATTATTATTAACTACAAAATAATTTTTTATTGAATAAAAATCATTTAATTTTCAGTTTTATTAAAATAAACAGTAAAAAAATTATGTGAAATATTCAATATTTTTAATTAAACATTAATTTTACATGAAACTCTGTAATATATATTCTGTCGTTGATGTTGCGGGTAAAACGGCAACGGTAAGGACCGACGAAAATACATTGGATGTCAAGTGTATTCTTATATGAATGTTGTTCGAGGGAGAAGTTTGACTGAAGTAACAATAAAATTCATGGATGAATAAAACTGAACACCTCCAACCAATGCTTCTGCTCTCACAGTAAACTTAACAAAATCAGTTCCACAAGATTTTCAATAGGAAATCTTCCGACGTTCTTCTTATTCTTTGGACTTCGATGCATTGTCACTCACTCTGTTCAGTTTCCTTCCACTTTGGAAGTTCTTCGTGCAATGACGCAGGACTACGGAACTAATTCCAATATTGGTTTAAGTAAAAAACCGCCGAACAGATTGAACGTGCATTAAATAGATTGCTAGAGCGATAAGAAGAGTTTTGTATGATTTTGCTAAATAGTTTTTATTAAACCAGATCTGCCACGATTGCAAGAAATTGTATTTTATTTAAAACCTAACTCTATTAACCCTTTGCACTGAGAGCTATTCTAAATCCGAAAATTAAACATTTCTTCCTAGTTACAATAATTCCATTCTATGTAATTTTTGTCATTTTATGGATATGAAATTGATATAACACCTCGTACAATACTTAAATGTTTAGCAATTGATTAGCTGCCAAGATATTTAATTATCTAAATAATATTTAGTATTAACAATGGTATCGCAATTTTCAGTGGCGACTCGGATTAACTACTCGGGAACTAAGGACTAAATCTTATTACTTTACTACATTATTAGCAGACTACGGAAAATAAAAATTGTCTGTATGTATTGGAAAGACTAAAACACGCTTAGGCGATTCTGTCTTTGTTTAACAGTTTTAGTAAATTAAAAGTAATATATTGATATTCTTGAATTCCCTTATTATATGTCCTGTACGCGTCCATCCACAAAAAAGTAATAAACATGAAACGTATATGTATAAAGCATGAGTTGAAATCACGCAACTTTCGTCTAACATATTTTTTTTATCTCGAACGGCAACAATATTCAAGTCTGTTTATCACAGTTGTATCCTGTTTATCTATCTGTATATGAGGATTTTATTAATTTTTAATTAATATTCAATGAACAAATCCTTTCTCTTATTGTTTGTGGTTGTTATATCCTTGTATATTAGTTTCGCAAACGCGGTTAGTGTCCGGATATTATTCGAAACGGGAATTTGAGTAAAATTCATTATTTGCCAAACATAAGTTCAATAATTGGTATGTACATATTGATGCCCGGCCATATCGATCATGGTTACTTTGCTAAATAGTTCCTTTATAATTGTTCGAGATCGCTACAGGCGTAGCCACGCTTCAGGCTTACCATTTGACCGTTTGCTCTGTTTTGTCGTGGGTTGCCCTCGTGATGTATGATCGGTTCCCAGATAGCACCGATATACTATGTCCAGTTTACTACCGAACGTCCTACGTTCATTCTGAACATTCGAAGGATGTCCTTAGCTCTGAAATTTTCGACGTTCTCGGAACGTCCGGTTTTTAGATTTTATGAATGTCTTTAGGTCTTAAATTTCGTATATTTTAGGAATGACTGTTTCTTAAGTATTACTACTTAATACTTATTAGCGTTAGAACTTAAATTTAGGATAATGTAAAAAGGTCCGTTAACTATTGTTGTTTAAATAAAACTGTAATATTTTCTTTTTTTTTTATTTATATTAGTCATAAGAATACGGCGGCTATATATATATATTATATAAAATACATATTTGTGTTGTCACCAGATGGTAGTCTCACGTGAAACAGAAATACCCGTTCGATCTCTCATTACTTCCAAAAATTTGTTATTCTGGCCACGAATTTTTCCTTACAAAAATTGTGGATTATTCAATCTGAAATTTAACTGCTCGAGCAGTTTTTCAAAGTATTAGTTCATTAAAAAAAATATGCATAATGATTATTAAATAAATACATAATGATCGTTATTATGTATTTCTTTTAAATTATCATTTTATGATCGTGACGATTTGTAAAACATCTGTCTTACTATTTACGCTTACTCACGACTGCGTCAAGTACATATATGTATTACATCAATAGTGAATTCCTTTTCTGTATAGCTTTGCATCCCAAGATCGAGGATTTCGAAAATTCCGAACAGCAAATGTCAAGGGCCAGAGTATCCTCTTGAACCGAGGACGCAGAACAGGATCAATGGAAACAGTCATTTGACGAGAGGTACAACGAACACTATTAACGAGGAACAGGAGGGCGCGAGTTATCCATTTAGCGGACAACCTCCGATACGTAGCAATTATATAGGCAAGAGCATCGAGGCCAAGAAAAAGGTACGTAATATCCATATTCGGTTTTGTTAAATTAATCACAATGAATGATTTTTGCCTTTCTCCTATAAATTATTATCTATTTTAAGAATTCTAGAAATCTAAGTTATGGTCTTGAGTTCATAAAAAATCCCATAGAAAAAAGCACTTTCATGTTTTCCCGAATTTTCCATTTCTCCCGGTTACGTTTCCAATTTTTCTTTCCCTAAAATTTTATTCGGACTATTATGAATTCTTTTTTAAGGAAATTAACCAAATCGGTCCAGCAGTTCTCAAGTGATGCGCTTACCAACGAACAGCATTTCATTTTTATTTATATAAATTAAGATTATTATTAATGACTGAACCACCGGACGTGACAATTTAATTCTTCCGTTACACTCGACGATAGTGGAAATCAATTTTTCACGAATATCATGCACGCCTCCTTCACATTGTATCGAGAAACACTATTAATATATGTATAATAATGTTAAATTGTATACCTCGGACAAAGGGGTTAGGCAAACCTATTCTAGGGTATTTATCAGTGTTACCAATTTCCGCGTGGAAAATTTTGTTTGTTTGTTGTAACACTGATAAACATACATATGTATCAGCCTAACGCTTCAGTTTTGCTATGATTCCACGTTTTTTTCTTTTTTTTTTTTATTAATATCTTTATTGCACGGATAATTATAGAACGGATTTCAAATTCGCGATTTCCAAGGCAGTATTGTAGTCTCTTTTACACAGAATACATTCAAAGTAAAATGATAATACGTTATTTACATCTGACAATGGACAATGTTTGTATATATATGCAAGTGTAAAAGTTAAGGAGTGTACACTTTCTAGAAATAGAGATTGAAATAAACAGTCATTAAAATCAATTAATGTTTAAAGAAATTCTTTTCTTTTTTCTGCTTTATTTAATAAAATATGTGTTTCCTGTGGAAAGTTTATGAAAAACAAAATTGGCCGTCAAAACTGTTTTAAAAATCGTTTTCGTGGAAAAGATATTTTAGAATTCATGAGAGGAACACAAACAAGCTTTCAATTGCGAACTACCTCCGTAAATACTACAAATAGATAACGAAATACTATTTGAATATGAATTTAGCTGTGAAAATTGTTTAATATTATTTTAAATCTTAAACCACCATTCCAGTTTCTTGACAGTTTACTGCCAAAGTGCTTGACCAATTCGTAACATTTCACATTTAGAATAAATTACCTTGATGTAATGGCTTGATACCATCGAATGGTAAAGGTTTGAAGAAATTTCAAAAATTAGTAAGTATACTTTTTATTTGGAACTACATAGATGTTCCAAAATATTGTTTCCTTGAAAGAGCTGATTCCTAGGGTCGTTTGAAATAACTTGTTCCTTTACGTGAATGTGTTCCGCGGCTTTGTTATACAGGGTGAGTCACAGTTGTACAGGGTTACCACCTCAAATATCTTTGTCGTTATTTAAAGATACGTCAAATGTCTGAAGGACAAAGTTGAATGGTTCAGTGAGGCTCACATGATATTTTTGTTTTTATGTGATTTTTGTTAGAGATATCAAGATCACCTTCATTTTTTTAAAAATGGAACCACCCTTTTTCAAACACCCACAATGATAGTCCCTTTCATTAAGAATTCAGTGACTATAATTATTCAAGGTCATTCAAGGTCTCGGACTATAGTAACTCCGAAAAAATGACCTTCGGAGAAAAATATTCTTGCCAGATATTTAGTACATCCATCGACACAATGCACATTACGTAACAAATATTTTTTGCATCACAATAACCTGAAGAGTTAGTGGGGTGGTCTTACTTAAAAGGACTACCCTGTATATTGTATATGTATACACGTTTTGGGAAAGAATGATTGGTGTGGGCGTTCAAGGAAACAAACTACATATTGACTGTGAAGCCATCCTCCAAAGAGTGCGATTTATTCGAAACTCAAAGACCTGACACTGCCAGCGTCACTGAAAGAGTATCGCCCAGGTAAACTCTGGTCCCATGATCGCTTTGTTGCCAGCGTTTTCGCTACCTGCACCCTTAGGTGCTTTATATTTTCTCTTGGAAGGGTGGTACGCGTCACGCTGTCGAGTCGCACGCTGCCCACTCTCAACATTTCCTTATTCGACATTACTCACACAAATATGTTAGTAAAAGTTCTGGAAATAAAGAATAAAAAAATCGCCGCGTAGAACACCACGCGCGGCAGAAGCGAAACTTCTTGCAGTCTAGAAATGTTTCGAAGTACATTAAGATTTGAAGTGGTAAATAATCCTAATGAAGCGACAACAAGATCAGGAACAACTCTCGATGCAGTATTTGCAAGATATTTAGAGAAAATTGAATCTTGAATATTTATATCATATTTTAACTATCACAAGGCAATTGTTTCAATGATAGAATCATAGAAAATCATAGAAGAAAATAAAGAACGATCAAAATTTGCAAAGCAAAGAAGGAGAGCGTATGGGAAATGCTATGAACTATGTCTCTTTCTTTACAATTTTATTTTTCCTAACCTAACCACAAAATTGTTCCGTTCTATTTATTCTGTAAGTCTATCAGGCACTAATAAACCTTGAATAATTCTCAAAAATAATTAAACAATGAAATCGGCTTGATTAGTATCTCTAGTATGTGTCAGGTGACATCTGAAAATATTAACGACATTCCCAACAGCTCGGTTGGCTCAGAGCTTCAGGTGTTCGACTGTTGACCTGCTTATTTTAGTTAATTAAGTCTTTATTTTATGTCTAACTATATAATAATCAATGGAATTTTCGTTGATTTCTTTTAGAAGCAAGGGGGGATAGAAACAAACGCTATCCGTAGAGACAAAAGTCACGCTATGCGAGGGAAGACCAAAAAGTTTTGTTTAGTTTGAAAAGATAGGGAAAAGATGTTTTTTATTGAGATGTTTGAAAATATTTTGTGAATTCGTGTGGCTCAGTGTGCCATAGAACAATGGAAAAATAGAAAACCAAAAATTTTTTGTTGGAGGTATTCCACAAACTTACTAGAAAATGTCTTCTAGAATTTATGAATTACCGTGTCGACTTAAAAAATTTTAAACTTTGTGGCAACACGTGTTTATCAATCTTTAAAAAATATAGACAAAGTATTCTCTGCAAACATAATGGTTTCGATTTCATAAAATTAATTATATTAAAGCTGATCGAAATCGATGAATCGAAACTATTTTCAATGTGTTTACGAGTGTAATTAACGCCTGTAGAATTATAGAGCAAACGGAAAGTATAATAAAGTATAAAGCATTGTAAAAGTCAAACGAATTAATAGAAATAATTTTTCATTTAATGCAAGAATTTTCATTTCTGCAATGCTATTTTTAATTCGTAAAAATTGAATGTGCAAAATAAGTAGTTACATACGGTTACATACATACACAAAACGTTTTGATCGAGTAATACTATTATATAGTCTACAGGTTTATGATCTTTAATTTTTTTTATTTAGATATTTAATTTTACTTTGAATTAAAGTTTATTTCAATGTCAATCGAAAATATTTTACTACTCTTTTTGTATGAGTGAAAAATGAATTAGCTGTAGCCTATAGCATTAAATAATGTTTGGTCAAAACGTGGCGTTAAATGGCCGCACTATTGTAAATGAAACCCATGGACGACGAAAAAATTAAATATCAACCATAATAATAATATTTCTAATAGTAGCAATCTTTTCAGAGTTGCCAATTTTTCAAAATAATATGTAGATAAAATCGCCTCAGAATTACGGCTACAACGTCGGAATAAGGCACAAACAAAAGTACAAAAGGGAATGAGAGAGTTTTTGAAAGTTTTAAAGTTGGAGAACTTCTCGAGGCACCGCACCGGGCGAGAGTGAGAAGATTTAGTTGGCTTCCACGTTAAATGGATTAAAAAGTAGCTTTTAATGGCTCGTTTGATCGAAAGTAATGCACTTTCCCGATAATTTGAGAACGTCTGGATAACAAAGAATTGGTATTCGCAAGGGGGGGGCTGCAGTTTCGTAGAGGGTTTAGCGTAACAACTGCTAGCGGAACGCAACAGTTGATTGGCCGTGCTCTAACAGAGTACGTGAATTACAGGTGATCAGAATGCTGTTCGTAATTGTGCTGGAGTTCTTCATCTGTTGGGCACCGCTGCACGTGATCAATACCTGGCACTTTTTCACTCCAGAATTGGTATTTTCTGTGGTCGGAAGTACGGGCATTAGCCTGGTCCAGTTACTCGCCTATGTTTCCAGTTGCTGCAACCCCATCACATACTGTTTCATGAACAGAAAGTTTCGACAAGCTTTCCTGGACCTTTTCAACTGTCATCGCTGTTGGAGGTAATCGATAACGACTTGTATCTCGCTTTTATATCGCTATAATTCTTTCGCTTTTATTATCGTTGAGCTTTGATCACTCGACTGCCAGTGGCGGTTCAGGTCAAGCGGTAAAAATTTTCGGGCCATCAAGCTCAAGTTAGAAATAGAAGTTGCAAGAAACCTCTCATAAACTAAATTTTTCGTAAGTAAATTGAATTTTTCTGTAAAAAAATTAATGCTGCGAATTCGGTGCCCTATGGTATCCTGAGGCACAGTGGCGGCTCAACTAGCTCAAGTTTTAAAAAAAGATAAAACTGATGAAAAATTTCATACCGTTACATATTAAATAAATATCTTCGAAATTCAGGGCCCTGTGGCATCCCGGCATAAAAAATTGTGAAACTGAAATGTAGAGAAATTTCAAGTTCACATCGAGAAAAATATCAAGTTTAAATTGAGGGAAATTTCAAGTTCAATTTAAAAGAAATTTCAAGTTTAAATTGAGGGAATGTGTGAAGTATAAATTAAGTTTAAATGGAAGGAATTTTCAAGTTTAAATTCAGGGAAATGTCAAGTTGAAATTTAGGAGAATTCAAGTTTTGAATTATGAGGAATGTGGGAAATGCTAAAATTGTGAATTTTTAAAGTTGCATAGTAGAAAATTGGGAAACAGTGAAATTGTACAAATTCCAAAGCAGCAAATCGTTAAACTGTAAAATTCTAAAGTTGCAAAGTTGAAAATGGTAAAACTGTGAAATTAAGAAATTGTACAATTTTAAAGTTGTAAAGTAGAAAATTGTGAAATTGTAAAGAAAGAGACATAGTTCATAGCATTTCCCATACGATCTCTTTCTTTGCTTTGCAAATTTTGATCGTTCATTATTTTTTTCTATGATTTTCTATGATTCTATCATTAAAACAATTGCCTTGTGATAGCTAAAATGTGATATACATATTCAAGATTCAATTTTCTCTAAATGTCTTGTAAATACTGCATCGAGAGTTGTTCCTGATCTTGTTGTCGCTTCATTAGAATTATTTACCATTTCCAATCTTAATTTACTTTGAAACATTACTAGACTGCAAGAAGTGTCGCTTCTGCCGCGCGTGGTTTTATTGTGTTATAACATTTTAAGTTATTATACGGTATAATTTATACCATATTCTATTATAAGGTCTTATAAGGTATATAAAATCTTATTATAAGGTATAAAAGAAATATATAAAAAAAGAAAAAATATAAGGTAATGACTTAAGCATATTCAAATGTATTTTTTCAGCCGCTATAAGATGAAATAACAAAAAAAAATTGCCCGATAAAAAGGATAACGATGACCCTTATGTAAAATGGCTTCAATCCGTCTATAATAAATATTAATAATGATAGTAATAATAATAAAAATATACCTCTATGACCTTGAAAACTAGGGAAAAAACAACCCCTACGAGATACTGACCTATTGATGCCATTAAAAGTACGCAGAAAAATTGTTTACCTACGTAAAAATTAAAGAAGGTATTCTGGGAGTCACACTATTAAGTGTGAGATATCCATAAATTATTGACGAAACTGTACAAATTCATTCAGAAAATATAGCTCCAGTTGGAAGAACGTTAGAGTCATTCCACACTTTGATACGAAAAAATGGATGGAGCATGGAAACATCTCGTACCCAAACGCAACATTCGGGATTAATGTTATGAACCTTTTCTGTTTATTAATACACCCCAGGCTTGCTATACGTATTTAGTGTGTATGAACCATTTAAACGGGATATTATGAAAGCGTTTTGAAAATAAACATTCGCCGCAATTTATCAGCAAAAACAATAGTCTTCTACTTTTAGTGAAGATCTATGTGTTTAAATTTCAGAATAGGATGCAGAAACGACGACGTCGCTATGACTTCAACGAGGAACGCAATACAAGTTGGAAACGACAGCGAGCTGAGCGAAAATGAATCAACAATCTTCCTCGAAGAGATTTCGCTTGTGCCTAAGTCCGGTAATACACTTTAATTGTATATTAATACTAGCTTTCCCCCGCCACGCGTTGCTGTGCCACAGTCGTTTTTAAAAGCATGTACGTGCTGAACGTGTTTGTGATAAGCTATTTCGTTCAATTCCATTTTGCTTTTCGCGTTGCTCTGTAGTTCTTTCTCTCTCTCCTCTCTCTCTCTCTCCATCTCTATCTCTATCTCTGTCTCTGGAAGGATTTAGAGCAAACCACATTCAAAATAAGCGGAAACGTGCCCTCTCCCTCTCGCACTCTCTCTATCTCTATCTCTGTCTCTGTCTCTGTCTCTGTCTCTGTCTCTGTCTCTGTCTCTGTCTCTGTCTCTGTCTCTGTCTCTGTCTCTATCTCTATCTCTATCTCTATCTTTATCTCTATCTCTATTTCGTATGTTTGTGACGACATCAATTGAGAACGGCTCAACGTAGAAAGCTCGGGTTTGAACCGTTAGACGTGGCGTTTCTTCGGGAAGGCTTAAGATTAAGCCGCATTCGAAAAGGTCCATTCATTCAAAAGTTGTGACGTCATTAGTGAACACAGACAACTTTTTCGCCCCATTGTGGGCACGTTTCTGCTTATAATTTTTACTGATAGCACCTATATTCAATTTAAGATGTCGATTGGATTCAACTCGCCGAGTTATTTTAAGCGGTCACTGAGCCGATCCTGTATGTTGCACAGATTATGAGTTATAACACAGTGTGCGTTCTTCGTAAATATTTTAGTTTACCGACTTTTTAAGCAGCTATAGCTTTTCAACGATATGTTTTAAGATAAAACTGAGACCACCTGGGATATTGGAAATTTAATTACGTGGTGTTTTAGTTTTTAGTTACGTGGATTTGGCTAATTTAAAAAAAAATGTTTGTATTAGTCCGAACAAGGTTTTTTAAAAGAAAAATTGGAAAAGTTGCCCGGAAAAATTGAAAATTCGGGAAAAAATGAAAGTGCTTTTTTCTATGGGATTTTTTATGAACTCAAGACCATAACCCACAATTCGAACGACGGGTATGCGTAAATTCTTTTTTTATTTTGTTCGTTACGGTCACGGTCCTGGAAAAGTTTTCAGGAAAAACAATTCGAGACAATTACGAAGGAAAGTCTGAAAATTCGGACAAACTGCAAAAATCATAACTGACGTACGAGATTAATCGAAAAATTTCGAAGATTTTGCAATACAAGAACAATCTACGAAAGTGGACAGGCGAGAAGGAGAGGGAGAGGGAGAGAGAAGGCCTCATTTTGTTGACATGAAATTCTGACTTAATTCAATTGTGACTTAAATTTTAGAAGAAAACCGCATGATTCCTTAAAGCGAATATCCATGGGCACTTGGTCCTTAGTTATACTTGGTGAAAATTTTTTTGCGAGATTTCTTTCACGCCTGCCCCTAAAATTGTGCCATTTGATAAGAAAATAATTCCTGCAAAAGATAAAGTTGATCGGATAAGTGGAAGGCGTGCTCATTGACGTTGAAATGACAAATACATGAGAAATTTTATGCTTCGTACAGACCTAAACAGTGCGCCGAACCGCGCGCCGAACCGCGCGCCGAACCATTCGCCAAACCATTCGCCGAAACGTTTGCCGAAATATTGCGCCGCGCCGAACGCCGCGCCGAACGGCGAACGGGATGGACTTTTGCTATTTCCAGAATTTCTTGCGAACAACTATGGAAGCTGCAGCGGCGTATACTACACAAAGAAATACAGAAAAAGTTGGCAGTTTATTGAGTGAATTAAAGTTTATAAGTGAAATGTTCAGGTCAGGACGAAGACATCAGATTCGAGACTACATGACTTGAATTCTTGCCGAAACGTTTGCCAAACCATTCGCCGAACCATTCGCCGAACCATTCGCCGAACCGTTTGCCGAAATGTTCGTCGAAATGCGCGGCGCAATGCGCGGATTCGTGTTCGTCGTCGTTCCCGGAGTTGATGGATCAACGGCAAACACGAATCCGCGCATTGCGCCGCGCATTTCGACGAACATTTCGGCAAACGGTTCGGCGAATGGTTCGGCGAATGGTTCGGCGAATGGTTTGGCAAACGTTTCGGCAAGAATTCAAGTCATGTAGTCTCGAATCTGATGTCTTCGTCCTGACCTGAACATTTCACTTATAAACTTTAATTCACTCAATAAACTGCCAACTTTTTCTGTATTTCTTTGTGTAGTATACGCCGCTGCAGCTTCCATAGTTGTTCGCAAGAAATTCTGGAAATAGCAAAAATCCATCCCGTTCGCCGTTCGGCGCGGCGTTCGGCGCGGCGCAATATTTCGGCAAACGTTTCGGCGAATGGTTTGGCGAATGGTTCGGCGCGCGGTTCGGCGCGCGGTTCGGCGCGCTGTTTAGGTCTGTACGAAGCATTAGAGGAAAAAAAAGAAAAAATATTTTTTTTTAGAAGTTTTTAGTATTGCTGCAGGGTCCTCTAACCGACTGCAGAATTCATGAGAGATTGTGATAGGAACTTTTACACTGTTAACCCGATACACGAGATTTGAGCGAAAACGGACTTGTTAGCGGGAAAGTGGCGGACAGCAATTAGACAGACTAATTAATGTGAAATAATCTTAATTCGAAATTATAATATTTTTGGAGGTATAAAATATATAACTTGAATTTTCAGTATACTCTTCACATTTAGCGCGCAGTTACTTCAATTTCAAAACTTCGCGCTCGATGAGGCACGACTTCCCGACGTCCGATAGCTTTAAAACTTTGGATATATCATTTTTTCATGAAAAGGAACAATATTAGGGGGGAGCGTGTCCAAAATTTCATGGTCGAAAAATAATGACCACCCTAATGGGCACAATCGTTAATACATAGATCACAAGATTTACGATGATCACTCAGAAATACGTTTTTTTCTCATTCTTACTTTGTTTACACATTTCCAATAGTTTTCACAAATTCGCAAAATGATCATAAAGAAATTTACTGAAATTTGAACCGGACAACGTTTGTCGGGTCAACTAGTTATGCATAAAAGTCCGCAGTCTAGTAATGGCACATCGTTAAAACATTTTGTTCATCATATAGGTTGCGATCTCCACAGAATTAACGCATAACAATTTTGGACAGCGTTTGTCCAATAATGTCAATACAGTCGAATGAACAAATTGTGCCAGTAGCGCTAAACAAATTTAGGTAAGTCCAAGTTGATTAGTCCAATAGGAGCGAGCGATAGATACAGCCAGCGGATCTACCACAGGATTACCACGCGGATATTTTGTGTACACGTACTGGCTTGTTTCATCGAGTGCGTTTCTATCGTTTATTTGCATTTCCCGAAGCCGTCCGAATCGTCTACTACTAACGTGAAAAATGTCAGTATTTAATCTCGTAGAACAGATGTGGAATATTTTCTTGCATGGAAACATACCACAGCGGCATGGCAATCGTTCATTTTGATGCAACTTAGAAATGTGTTTCCTATAAATTTTTGTTGTCGAATTACTTTTTTGATTAATATTTTTTAGGAATACTATTCGAAATGATTTCCCCTTGACTGCATGTACTTCTAAATAAATACCACATTTATCTGACAAGTTCAAATTATGGTAATATAATTATTCTTTTTCATAATTAATATTAATATACAGGGTGTCCCATGTAGCTGTTGCCATAATATACAAATGTCAACAACTGAAGCCTGCCTTATTGTGAAGATGTCACGTCAAGGTCATAGTTTACTATGCCGTTAAACTAGTCCTGAGATACGCAATAATGTTATGTACTAAAAAACTGACCTTCATTTTGCACGAACAAATTTCTGTTCTTAATTTTTTCTATTGCATTTTGTAGCTGGCTCACAACTAAGTAATTTTGTTCGAAACATCTTTTTAATTGGCTACTGGAAATACCCGAAAAATCGTGGCAACCGTTACGTGGGACACCATGTATACATTTGTTTATAAATATTTTCATTTAAACGGCAAGTCATCTTTAGCAACTGCACGAAGCACTGCGATACATGTTGGATTATATGATGGAAAATTCTTCCAGCCAAGACAAAGCTGTAAGCACGAAGCATTTCACGGAATATGCTTCAGGCTGCTGTAGAAGATTTGTTGGATGACCAACCAGCAAGGGTCAAGGGTCCTCTCACTGTTCAAAATAAGACATCAAGACTTACGCCCCCGCGTTACTCACCCTGGATGTGACATATCTTCAGGATAATCATAAGTGTCCCTTCACTATTTTTCGCCGTTCGTTCCTAGTGCATGCAACACAGTTTTGTTCCGATATAAAGCAACGGTGTTTGTTCCGAAATAAGAAAATCGCTATTCACTCTTCTTCTTTTGAAGTTAGGCTGCTCATTTCCTTGCGTAATCAGAAATTTTTCTCCTTTTTCCCATGTTATTCAGTAGATTTGAACGATAAGTTGCGAGAAATCCTAGTCTCGATCCTGGAGGATCAATGGTCCAAAAGATAAGAGTGTTTAAAGTTGAGCAATTTCCAGTGTTTTCGACAGGATAGCGTCGCCAAATTGTGAGTAGTGACAGTCGCATCTGATTACCGAGCGGAGCCGCTAGGTGGCAGCAGAAGTAATGCCGGTACACGGTAATTCCGATAATTAATTACTTAATTGGTTGGTGGTTAGGTACCTACCTTGGCGAGTCAGTGACTCAGATGGTAAAGCGTCTGACTCGTAGCAGGAAGGGCCGGGGTTCGAATCCCCAGTGCGGCAAAAAATTTCCAGAATGGTTTTTCGCCTCGAATATTGTCAATGATTTCCCCTTCATTCAGGGAATCAGCGAATTATTGGAAGCCCAAGTTGACGACCCCGCCCACAAGGGTGCCCGCCGCTCTCTGTCTTCCTCTGTTAAGGGGGCAGAGAAAAAGGGGGGGGCTGGTCAGCGATCAACGGAATGAGGCGCGCAGTGGGCTCAGTGGTTAGAACGCGCGACCTCGGATTAAAAAAAAAAAAACGGTACGCTTATACAGCAACAATCACAGGAACGGAAGCAAAACCTTATAAGGAGAAAGTCTGGTGAACGGAGCTATTCGCTGAACACCGACCGACAACCGAGGATGGTGGACACATCCAAACAATCATCCATATTTCCTAGAGTATGCCAAGCCCACCCAGGGGGAAGATCTCGATGAAACTGATATCTAATTTCTCAGGAGATAGATTTCGGCAAAGTTGACGAACCCTTCCCACTTAACCCCAACGCGAAATAGGCTCGGCAGGCGAAGACCGCATGGAATTGATATCTTGACCAAAAAAAAAATCAAGATTTCGATGAAGTCGGATCGGACCCGAAGTTGCAAGTAACTTCCTCCCACGCTTATACATGCCATGCATCACGGTACCCTTACATTTGAATCATCTAAGTAGACTCAGAGACTAGGCGAGGGACTAACCCAAGGGACTCCAGTGGAAGTGGGTAAGTTTCCAGACTATCCGGAAACAGACTAGGGACGGGATTCAAAATGGGGAGTATTGAATCTTTTGGCCAAGAATTAGGAGGGAGTCAAAAGGGCAGGCGAGACACCCTGCAGGTCTGAAGGTGAGAGGGTCCAACGTTCACTCCGGCAGCACGGATCCCTAAGGGCTACCGAATAATGTAAATTAAACTTCGAACACGCAAAAAATAGACGATTTCGGTATACGTCCCCCCTAGATTCATCTTTTATTTAGCGATTGTGCCCGAGTAGAGCACCGAAATAGGTGTGCTAGAGAAATGGCACGCCGAACACCGACCCTTACATTTTCGTGTACGTATATGCGTCACGGTGTGTGAGTTACTCACACACTAGAGATGCTAGTCCATACCCAGACTGCCAGCGCCCGTGCTATTTCGCGGCACGCTAAGTTGGGGGGGGGGCGGCCAGTTGAGTTCTCGGAGATCCTGCCTCCCCCCTTACAATAGCTTAGGTGGGAGTGCGGTTTTAGTGGGTAGAGGCTGGCCGGAGAGTCCTGTGGACAGTCCCACATAACCCTGGCCCCCCAAGGGGGCCAGGGTATGCGTAACGCATTTCCGCACTATATAAAAAAAAAAAGGCTAAGTGGGCGCAATGGGCGGGGTGGTAACGGTGGAACTTACAGTGACCTGAAACACCGACGAGATACTGTTAAAGACTGCCAGCGCCCGTGCTATTCCGCGGGACGGTAAGTGGGCGCAATGAGCGGGGTGGTAACGGTGGAAATTACAGTGACCTGAAACACCACATCGCTAAAAGTTCCACCACCGACGAGATTCAGTTGGTGGTTCAGCGCTCTCTACCTAAATAGATCATTTGTTCGTGAACCACGTGAAATTGCGTCAGTGGCGTAGGTAAATAGATTTAGTACCGCAGGTAATAATTAAATGTAGAATGCTGACATTACCCATTCTGTAATTCTTAGAAAAAAAATTACTTTTTAATGTATAATTTCATTCCGCACTCTTATTGCTTTCTTATTTCCCTTATTGTTAACCATTGTAATTATCGTTTTATAATCGACAGTGTATAGATGTATGAAAAATAAAAGTAATTACCACGTAATATTCTAAAAAAGTATTGGAATTTAAAATTAATTTGAAAATTATACATAAAACAATGATTCGTAAACGAAAAATATTCTGTAATCATCGTTATTTATTGTTATTTTGTTATTTATAATTCAAACAATTTTTAAATAAATACATTTTAGTAATTTGTTTCTACATTCATTATTTTAATTACTATTTCAATAACAATTTATTGTTAAAATAATTGTTCAAAGAAATGAATTTTATAAATTGTTTCTATATTGGTGGTATGGGATGGTGAAGGGAGAAGGGGTACCGGGATATTTACAGAAGGGGTGGGGGAGAGTAGGTGGCAGAGAGTGGCTAAATACAGGTTAGGGAGTGAAACGAGGGGTGAAAGGTACTGGATAACTGAGGATCTGAGAGTATGCAGAGTGTGTGGTTGGGAAAGCGAAACGTGGGAGCATGTATGGGAGATGTGTATGAGAGTGGATGAGGAAAAAGGTTGGCAGGAGAGGGGGCCCTCAGGGGGGCCAGGGTATGCGTAACGCATTTCCGCACTTAAAAAAGAAAAAAAAAGGGTCCTGTCGCCCTGAGGTAGTTATATTGGCGGGGTGTACCGGTGTTATTGGCGGGACGAGTGTTCTGTCTTAAAACTTAATTGCTAACGTTTTAAGGGTAGCTTAACCCCTTGCCTTTTCAATGTATACACTAATAATTTTTTAAAAGTCTGCGGGGTGCTCAAGCTACCCGATTTCATCGAAAAGGTTACGTTACTGAGGCTGAAATTGCCGCGCATGCGCGAGAAATTGAGGCCTCAATTGGAACACTGGTGCCCAGGCGAACGGCAAGGGTTCGGTGTTTACCGAACCATTTCTTTAGCACGCGCATTTCGGTGCTCTGCAGAATAGGTCAGTTGTTTTCCTCTCCGACCAAGAGTCGCCGTCGCTATCTGAACACCGAAGTGTTCACATGTTTTATTTCATTTTTTTGTAAATCTCGCCGTGGAAACAGAATAAATACTTTCAGTTTGTTTGTCGTACGATTTCGCTTCTCATTCATTTCTGGAACCCTGGTTCACAGTCCAGCAAAAGGCACGCGAAATCGAAACGTTACAACCTCTTGGGACCATTGTAACCTTTGGTATTTTTATATCCTACTATTAAAGTATCATTTAAAATAGACGCAGTGTTTCCGTTATTGCAAGTTCCTTTACATCGTGTGGAATTTTTCTCCTCATAAACCTTCTCCGTAGTATCTTAGTGTATTCACTTGTATGTCCAGAAGCCCGCCAGCGGCTCTGTACGTTCGTGAATGCTCAGACGCATTGATTGTTCTTGAACCGCACTCGTTGCATTCACGTAAATATTCCATGCCACGTCGCGCCAGTCACAAATATCAGTTGAAGAAGTTCGCGCGCGAATTCGTGTCAGAAACGTCTTCCAAAGATGAATACAGAAAACTGCTCGGTGTTCGCGCTCTTCCCACGGTCGCCCGCGACACCGTTATCACCGAACGAGACAAACTGCGGGCAGAGTTGAGCAGAGGGAAGCAGCCTTTTTATTTTTTTGTTTTTTAATTGGGGAAATCCGATTTCAGGGATGGCCAATGTCGGGCTCGGTATGCTTGATACCGACCAAAACCCCGTCTACCCGTCCCCCCTCCCGGTGGGTCGCCCGTTGGGAGAGCTCGAGTTAGGCTCGAACCGCCCCTGCGATCCCCGACGACCTCCGTCCTCAAGTCCTTCCACTGCCGAAACAGCTTCAGGACGAGGAGGAAGGCCGCCGCTCGCGCTGAGACGGGCTCCTCGGAAGGGTGCATTTTGCACCCTCGGAACCCGTCTCCCCTCCCGTGAAAGCGCGAGTACCGGTACCCACGCGTTTCACCTCTCGGCCCCCCCCCCCCCATCCGGCTACTGGGAGCGTCCCCAGTCGTGGAAGGAGGTCCATCCCCTAAAGAGGGAAGCAGCCTGCCGATCCCACATCAACGCCAGACGTTAGCCGTTGCGTTAGCTAGGACTATCGTCCCAGGAACGAAGGAAGAAGGCAGAGTACGCCGCGTTTTCCGGACGAGCGAGCCCAGGAGAAGTAGTTGGCGAAGAGAGCGGCTAATACTACTCCCGCGAACATCGGCTAACACTACTGCGCGGCACCGGCGACCGATACTACTGCCTGAGCTAAGGCTGTTGAGTTCTACTTGTAAATCGTTAGCGAACCGTTGCGTCGTGACCCGAGTTAGACACGGTTATAAATACTTGCCGTGTGGACTCTAAAGCTTAATTAATTATTGGCGTCTTGATCGACGAGGTGCGATTGCCTTAATTTGCGGAATCGCGTCGCGGAACGTAACAAAACAAAGGCATTGCGTACAGTACGCGCCATAAATCTACGAGAAGCATTTATAGAAAATTCACCGAAAACTGTCTCTATTCATTGGGATGATAAAATGTTACCACGCTTAACTGGCAAAGAACGTGTTAGAGAAATTAGGTGTTATTATCACATACGAAGGAAAAGAAAAACTTCTGGGAATTCCTGCAATTACAAAATGGAACTTCAGTAAGGAATAAGCTCTAGCAATATTTCAATTATTAGAAGAATAGGAACTATCGAATACAGTGATTTGCTGTGAGACAACATCGACAAACATATGGCGATTTCAAAGTGCTTGCGTTATTGTAGAGCAAATGGTAGAACGGGATTTATTGTATTTTCCGTGTCGTTATTTGTCAGGTTAGTTATCTGGTTTGTCACGTGACAAAAAAAGGCTTATGGTAGAAAGTTTAGGGAACGATGAAGCGGCCAACAACTTTTTCAAAAAAAGTTTGTCATATATATGTAGAAGGCCGAGAAATTTTTTACTGGATTTAATATATCTACAGATTTTTTATAGAAAGACCCGTCAGTCTG
Source organism: Lasioglossum morio (assembly GCA_916610235.2). NCBI lineage: Eukaryota > Metazoa > Arthropoda > Insecta > Hymenoptera > Halictidae > Lasioglossum > Lasioglossum morio. Next base: position 17,219,941 of record OU744323.1, on the reverse strand, counting down.
GGAAAACGGGTCTAGAAATAGTAAAAACTTTGAAAACAGTTAACGATACTGTAGAACCAGGTGTAAAGTTGATATCGGAATATAATGCTATATGTATTAACAAGAGACGAAGCAAATAAACAAAATCTTTGACAAATAGAAGAGTACCGGCAACGGTATCCGGATACAAATAAATTCAGCCTTTCAGACGCCGTCGTATACTAACAAGTTTCATATATTATTTTAATTTATATTAAGTGTTTTTTCGAATAATTTTGTGTATTGTGTATAGGTTAAGTTTTAATAATATTTCGTGCGTCATAATACAAATACATGCAATTATTAATAAAAGATATTGGTATTATGATTATAGTAGATTATGGCACCCTAACTGCATGTAGTGACTACGTCATTTAAACATCTTTGTTATTAATAAATATGTGAAAAAATGTGTGAAACAAAGGTTGTTTTGTTAGATGAAATAAATATAATGCTGAAGAAAAAACTATTCTTTTGAAATCCAATTTTAGGAAAGTTGTGGAAACTTTTTTTACGATGACCTCGTACTTTATTTGCATACAGTCATAGAGAATGGAAAGACAAATTCAACATTCTATATATAGAAATGTATATTTACTATGTACTATAATGGAGAAACTGAATTTTAAAAATAAACAATTTTCAAGCGCTCTGCGGCACGGGTTCCCATTGTTTGATCGAGCTGAAATTTTGCACATATCATTTTTTCATCAAGTGTCATATTTTAGGAGGGTAGGAGAAAAAAATTCGAAAGTTGAAAAATAAGAACCAGCCTAGTATACTATATTGTCTGAGGGCGAGACAGCCAGCCTCTCTGTCTCTCTGTTGTCGTAGTTAGCATATCGTTTCTATCTCCAACAGTCCATGGCGCGCTTAATAGAGCTCTTCTTTGTCTCGTCACCTTATCACTGCGACACCTTATCAAATCGCTAACCAATAGGATAGAATAGAATATTATGCCTGCAATTTAATAGTGTTTCACCTTGTGCCGTGAATCACACATTGCTAATAAGAGAACATTGTGTATGTATTCAACAAACATCTCAACTTATCATACTTCTGACAAATCCCTAAGTACATAAGTAACGGCTTCTCGCACGTAGCGCTAACTCATTTGCTAAATGCTGTCATAAAAGCGGTGATAAATTCAAAATTGTAAAGAAGAAGAAAGCAATTGTATAAAAGAACAAGGAAACACCGAAGGGTGAACTTACTTTCAGAATTATTCAGAATTATTGAGAAAACATTAGTAGAACGCGGATTTTATGCATTTATGAGAAAAATAAATATGTGCAATAGGTGCAATTTGAAACATTGAAAATCGTAGAAGGATTTAAAAATATTATTATATTATTTTCACATTTTCACCCGATTGAACGCATTGGGAAAGAAAATATATTTCTATTTCACAATTTCACTTCAGTTTGTTGCAATTCAGGCAGAACATTTTTATTATATTTTTATATGTCCAATTATTATACAGAAATATTAAAATCATAGTACACGAACAAAGCTTTATCGCGTGGATTCATTTTAAGTATAAACTGTAGAGCACACCGTTATATGTATGTGTTATCATTTAAATGCTTCACTTGCACTACGGGAATTGTTATAAATCCAAAACGAAAATGGAATTCCAAATTTTCAAAACATTGTTTGGCGATGCAATGTTTACAACAAACAGCTTACAAAGTTAATTGCACAACTACGACGATAGAAAGTGCAGCTGAATATGGGGATGCTAATTAATAAACTGATTACGGCTTGTTGTTGTCTTCATAAATTTTCTTGAAAAGTGTAATTTACAAATTTAATGGATATTTAATGTGTAACGCTTTGACCCATTGTACACCTTAAATAATAAACATCGTAATAATAACAAACATGTTGCTACATCATCGAACTTATTTTTCATTGGTGTTCAAAATTATGATAAATAAACTGTATTCTGCTGCATAAACAAATAAGGAAGTAATGAAACACGTTAATACGCCATTAACGACTAAATTAACGACTAATGCAGGAGTTTAATTGTTAATTGCAATTAAATTTTTGCCCAACTCTGTTTAATACCAATTCTTTAGGAGTATGTTTATGATGTACTATAAGAAAATGCTGAAAGAACAATCAATGTAGGGAGACCCCTTCAACCTTAACAATACTGTGCAATTATGGTAGAGGAATAGAGCTATTATGGTCAGCAGTGTATTGTGTACCTTAGTCTTTCGTAAACAATAGTTCAGAGTACATACAGCTGTTCAATTCGGCCGTTTAAGTTTAAATTGTTGCTGGATTGGAAATCTCAAACAAATTAGATGAATCCGAATTAGATAAGTAACATGTAATTTTATACTAACTTTTAAACTGAAATATTATACTCACATTAATTTAATTCGATACGATACATCGATCATAACAAGAAAATTCTTATATTTCTATAAAGAAATATTATGTTTGAAATTTATAATTTAATAGTTTACCCAATACTGGTTGCCTATAAGATTAATTGAATGTTACACTTGGAAAACTACATAATATTGATAATACATATACATAGGCCCACGCCCGCATGTACGCAATTCGTATCCGTATCGCGCGTATATGACAAATACAAGATGCTAAACCAGTATGATTCATTTGTCTCGAAATCTTTGTTCACGAATAGCTCTGTAAACACAGCTGCAGCTTCGCATAAACAGTAAAAAATATTTTTTCGTTACATGTAGACTTGTTCGCATCGAATTGATTCCAAAGATAATGTGTTGCAGAATTACGTGAAGGTCAATAAACTTTTATACATAGAAGAATAATAGACATGAATTATTATTCAAATATATAGACACATATTTATTAAATACAATATAAATATTCATTTATGGAGGAGTAAAATATTTTATATCTATTTTAAATCGAAAACATTAAATGCAGAATTAAAAAGATTGAACTGCATATTGATCTCGACGTTACATTTACATAAAAGGACAATTTTCAGAAACGTAACTGTCATTTGACAAAGGAGTTATCTGGCCGCACTATTTTATACCGCTACCCGAAGTTTTAATTTTTTTTGCATCGTGTCAGTCTCATTGTACCATTCAAATTTGTCCTTACCATATTTTACGTATCTTTAGAAACAACAAAGATATTTGAGGTACTAACGTTTGGTGACTCACCCTGTATATGGAGAGAAAATTGTCCCGCACAAGAATAGCGATCTTTCCAGGTGTAAAATGATATCAACAAAGTCCGTTGGAATATTTATTGCACATTAATAAAAACAACATTGAATAAAAATTACAGTTCGACCTTGCGTAACAAACCATTCAGTGACAAACCCGTAAGAACATAAAAACATAAAAACATTTACGCACAACACCACCTCTTAGGAACGCAAAATCCCCATTTGTTTCTCAGCAAACCCGGTTTGCACTGGCAGCCTCTGACGCATTGCTAAGACACAAAATACAAGGGCACGATTAGAACAGATTCAACGAATGCCAGTATTTCTCGCAAATACAGTGGATGTAGAAAGTGCATAGTTCGTACCCCCCTTGAAATAGAATAACGTTTTTTTAATTGTACAAAACGACCTGATTTTTTATAATCAATTAGAGGCATTGGTTTACGAAATGATATGCTAAAAAGATTTCCCAAAAATTACAATTCACAAGGCTACATGCAAAAATAAAAGAAAAAGGGATTTTTAAAACGTGTAAAACTACAATTTTCACCATTTTTAACCGCTTGTAGCTCGTGTGTATATTAATCGATTTCGATGAAATTTTCAGCATGTGTGTAACTACTACAGATCTACGAAACATAAATTTTAAATTTTCTTTAAGGTCCCAAATAAAAAAGTTTTAAAAATCCCTTTTTCTTTTATTTTTGCATCCACCCTTGTAAATAATTAATTTTTTGTAAATCTTCTTTGCATATCTTTCCGTACACCAATACTTCTAATTGATTATAAAAAATCAGGTCGTTTCATATATATTTATAAAGAAGTTATTATATTTTAAAAGGTGTGCGAACACTTTATACACCCACTGTAGTTGCAAAATAATTCCCACGAGTAGATTTTGCAACTTTCTCGTTTCTGAAGTTCAGAGGTGGGCATTATTTGGCAAAAGAAATATTTCAAATACTATTTAATATTTTAGACTTTATTTTGCTTAAAGAAAATAGTATTTTAAATAAGTTATAGAATTTCGAAAATAAAATATTTCTATTTTAACAATCGGAACCACAAAATAAAATATTTCCATTTTAAAATCTGAACACACAAAATAGAATATTGTATTTTTTGGGCCTACTGATGTTTGTTGATAAACATAGTGTATCTTATCACCAGGAAACTATTTCTACTCATAAATCTATTGAATATGAACCATTATTCTCAGCATTAATATTTCAAATTGAAATTGAAAATAACAACAAAATCAAAATATTTTCAATATTCTTCAAATAAAATATTATTTTTAAATACTATTTTCAAAAATTACTGCCTCAAGTAAAATATTTCATTTTCAAAAATTACTGCATCACTTAAAATATTTCATTTTCAAAATTGTACACATACTATAAAATAGATAGGATTGTTTATTATTTACTATTTAAAATACTATTTTCCCCAGCTGCTGGAGTTACCGGCTTTGAATACTAACCAGCGTGCACACTTCTGGATTCGGATTTTTGCAAGTTGGTGGACAGGCTGTTCCGCATTCGTTCCACTCCTCATGAGGTGGACAGGTTTGGTTACCATTAGCTGCTTAATTTGTTAAATAATTTATTAGAAACCGAGAGAAGCTATTCTACCAAATTTAATGGTTGAATGATATTGTTACTAATGTATAGACAGCGGATTTTATACATTTATGACAAAAATGAGTAGGTGTAACTTAAAACTGTTATATTATTTTCAATCTATTAATCATGTCAACAAAGAATACAAATTTCTATGTCACTGTAGATTGTTGCAAATCAGATTGAAAATTTCGGTTTTACATAAAGATCTGCTAATGTTTACTAATGTCGAGTAATGTATTACAAATGAATTTCTATTACTGACGTAACGAAAACATTGATACGTTGATAATATTAAATTCGAATCAAATTCATGACACAATACGAACATATTTTTCATCTTTCCAAACATTTCAGATTTTAACCCATGTGCTAGTTCTCCAAATAAAAATTTTTAGTATATATAGCGAATAGGACAAATAGTAGAGAAAGGATAGACGTGAAGTTTCCAAATGATATGCAACGGATTCAACGAAATTTCTCGAGAGACGAGAAATTCGTGGGAAATTGATATAAAAGGCTTGCACTTTAAAATTTAATTTTGGATATGTAACGTTCGATTAAAGATAGATGATGTCCAGATAGTGGAGAACACGCATTTGTATATATAACATTGAGTAAATTAAGAATTCGATCGTTGCGTAACAAAATAATAACATATGATAAAACCCATAAGAATATAAAAATATTTACGTACGGCACCAGTTTGGAGGAATGCATTGTCCCGATTTGTTTCTCACCAAGCCAGGCTTGCATTGGCAGCCTTGAACGCATTGCTGAAACGGTCGAAACAGAAAGATAAGCACACGATTAGACTAGGTTTGTCGAATGCTAGTAATTCTATCAAACATAGTTGTAAAATAGATCCCATGAGTTGAATACTACTACTAACCAGCGTGCAAATTGTTGGATTTGGATTGTCGCAAGTTGGTGGGCAAGCTGTTCCGCACTCTTCCCATTTCTCATTCGTTGGACAGGTTTGGTTGTTATTAGCTGTTTAATTCAGTAAATGATTTATTAGAAACTGTAAAATTATATTTCTATAAAATTGAATGGTTAACTGATATTGTCGCTAATATATTGTATTATAACTTAATTGCCCTTACTAAAAATATCAATAGGTTCACAATATTAATACAAAAGCTAATATAATTATTTACACAACCAAATACGAACGCGTAAATATTATTCTTCCCGCTAAATATTATCATGCGTAACAAAAATAATAACATATGATAAAACCCATAAGAATATAAAAATATTTACGTACGGCACCAGTTTGGAGGAATGCATTGTCCCGATTTGTTTCTCACCAAGCCAGGCTTGCATTGGCAGCCTTGAACGCATTGCTGAAACAGTCGAAACAGAAAGACAAGCACACGATTAGACTAGGTTTGTCGAATGCTAGTAATTCTATCAAACATAGTTGTAAAATAGATCCCAAGAGTTGAATACTACTACTAACCAGCGTGCAAATAGTTGGATTTGGAGTGTCGCAAGTTGGCGGACAGGCTGTTCCACACTCGTTCCAATTCTCATTCGGTGGACAGGTTTGGTTGTTATTAGCTGTTTAATTCAGTAAATGATTTATTAGAAACTGTAAAATTATATTTCTATAAAATTGAATGGATAACTGATATTGTTACTAATATATTGTATTATAACTTAATTGCCCTTACTAAAGTAACAAAATTATCAACAGGTTCACAATATTAATACAAAAGCTAATGTAATTATTTACACAACCAAATACGAACGCGTAAATATTATTCTTCTCGCTAAATATTATCATGCGTAACAAAAATAATAACATATGATAAAACCTATAAGAATATAAAAATATTTACGTACGGCACCAGTTTGGAGGAATGCATTGTCCCGATTTGTTTCTCACCAAGCCAGGCTTGCATTGGCAGCCTTGAACGCATTGCTGAAACAGTCGAAACAGAAAGACAAGCACACGATTAGACTAGGTTTGTCGAATGCTAGTAATTCTATCAAACATAGTTGCAAAATAAATCCCATTAGTTGAATACTACTACTAACCAGTGTGCAATTTGTTGGTTTTGGATTGTCGCAAGTTGGTGGGCAAGCTGTTCCACACTCGTTCCAATTCTCATTCGGTGGACAGGTTTGGTTGTTATTAGCTGTTTAATTCAGTAAATGATTTATTAGAAACTCAGAAAACTATTTCGGTAATTATTTTAACTTCTAAATAATTACCGAAAATATCGATACATTGACAATATTAGTACACAAACTAATTTAATTATGTACATAACAAAATGCTGGATCTTAAATATTTTTGTTCCCTATAAATATTATCTTGCGTAACAAAATAATAGCAAATGATAAAATCCATAAGAATATAAAAATATTTACGTACGGCACCAGTTTGGAGGAATGCATTGTCCCGATTTGTTTCTCACCAAGCCAGGTTTGCACTGACAACCTTGAACGCATTGCTGAAACACAAATTCAAGAGCGCGATTAAAATCGACAAAATGAAGTCAGCGATTCTCATAATTAGTTGCAGAATGGTTGTAAAGAGTGGAATACTAACCAGTGTGCAAATTGTTGGTTCTGGATTGTCGCAAGTTGGTGGACAAGCTGTTCCACACTCGTTCCAATTCTCATTCGGTGGACAGGTTTGGTTACCATTAGCTGTTTAATTCGTTAAATGATTTATTAGAAACTCAGAAAACTATTTCGGTATTTATTTTAACTTCTAAATAATTACCGAAAATATCGATACATTGACAATATTAGTACACAAACTAATTTAATTATGTACATAACAAAATGCTGGAGCTTAAATATTTTTGTTCCCTATAAATATTATCTTGCGTAACAAAATAATAGCAAATGATAAAACCCATAAGAATATAAAAATATTTACGTACGGCACCAGTTTAGAGGAATGCATTGTCCCGATTTGTTTCTCACTAAGCCAGGCTTGCATTGGCAGCCTTGAACGCATTGCTGAAACAGTCGAAACAGAAAGACAAGCACGCGATTAGACTAGGTTTGTCGAATGCTAGTATTTCTATCAAACATAGTTGCAAAATAAATCCCATTAGTTGAATACTACTACTAACCAGTGTGCAATTTGTTGGTTTTGGATTGTCGCAAGTTGGTGGGCAAGCTGTTCCACACTCGTTCCAATTCTCATTCGGTGGACAGGTTTGGTTGTTATTAGCTGTTTAATTCAGTAAATGATTTATTAGAAACTGTAAAATTATATTTCTATAAAATTGAATGGTTAACTGATATTGTCGCTAATATATTGTACTATAACTTAATTGCCCTTACTAAAGTAACAAAATTATCAACAGGTTCACAATATTAATACAAAAGCTAATATAATTATTTACACAACCAAATACGAACGCGTAAATATAATTCTTCTCGCTAAATATTATCATGCGTAACAAAAATAATAACATATGATAAAACCTATAAGAATATAAAAATATTTACGTACGGCACCAGTTTGGAGGAATGCATTGTCCCGATTTGTTTCTCACCAAGCCAGGTTTGCACTGACAACCTTGAACGCATTGCTGAAACACAAATTCAAGAGCGCGATTAAAATCGACAAAATGAAGTCAGCAATTCTCATAATTAGTTGCAGAATGGTTGTAAAGAGTGGAATACTAACCAGTGTGCAAATTGTTGGTTTTGGATTGTCGCAAGTTGGTGGGCAAGCTGTTCCACACTCGTTCCAATTCTCATTCGGTGGACAGGTTTGGTTATTAGCTGTTTAATTCGTTAAATGATTTATTAGAAACTCAGAAAACTATTTCGGTAATTATTTTAACTTCTAAATAATTACCGAAAATATCGATACATTGACAATATTAGTACACAAACTAATTTAATTATGTACATAACAAAATGCTGGAGCTTAAATATTTTTGTTCCCTATAAATATTATCTTGCGTAACAAAATAATAGCAAATGATAAAACCCATTAAAATATAAAAACATGTACTTACGACACGAGTTTTCAGGTACGCACTGCCCCGATTTGTTTCTCACCAGTCCAGCTTTGCATTGGCAGCCTCTAACGCATTGCTGAAACACAGACAAATACCATTATATCTATGAAATACTTCCCCATGAAGTGAATACTAACCAGCGTGCAAATTGTTGGTTTTGGATTGTCGCAAGTTGGTGGACAAGCTGTTCCACACTCGTTCCAATTCTCATTCGGTGGACAGGTTTGGTTATTAGCTGTTTAATTCGTTAAATGATTTATTAGAAACTCAGAAAACTATTTCGGTAATTATTTTAACTTCTAAATAATTACCGAAAATATCGATACATTGACAATATTAGTACACAAACTAATTTAATTATGTACATAACAAAATGCTGGAGCTTAAATATTTTTGTTCCCTATAAATATTATCTTGCGTAACAAAATAATAGCAAATGATAAAATCCATAAGAATATAAAAATATTTACGTACGGCACCAGTTTGGAGGAATGCATTGTCCCGATTTGTTTCTCACCAAGCCACGTTTGCACTGACAACCTTGAACGCATTGCTGAAACACAAATTCAAGAGCGCGATTAAAATCGACAAAATGAAGTCAGCGATTCTCATAATTAGTTGCAGAATGGTTGTAAAGAGTGGAATACTAACCAGTGTGCAAATTGTTGGTTCTGGATTGTCGCAAGTTGGTGGACAAGCTGTTCCACACTCGTTCCAATTCTCATTCGGTGGACAGGTTTGGTTACCATTAGCTGTTTAATTCGTTAAATGATTTATTAGAAACTCAGAAAACTATTTCGGTAATTATTTTAACTTCTAAATAATTACCGAAAATATCGATACATTGACAATATTAGTACACAAACTAATTTAATTATGTACATAACAAAATGCTGGAGCTTAAATATTTTTGTTCCCTATAAATATTATCTTGCGTAACAAAATAATAGCAAATGATAAAACCCATAAGAATATAAAAATATTTACGTACGGCACCAGTTTAGAGGAATGCATTGTCCCGATTTGTTTCTCACTAAGCCAGGCTTGCATTGGCAGCCTTGAACGCATTGCTGAAACAGTCGAAACAGAAAGACAAGCACGCGATTAGACTAGGTTTGTCGAATGCTAGTATTTCTATCAAACATAGTTGCAAAATAAATCCCATTAGTTGAATACTACTACTAACCAGTGTGCAATTTGTTGGTTTTGGATTGTCGCAAGTTGGTGGGCAAGCTGTTCCACACTCGTTCCAATTCTCATTCGGTGGACAGGTTTGGTTGTTATTAGCTGTTTAATTCAGTAAATGATTTATTAGAAACTGTAAAATTATATTTCTATAAAATTGAATGGTTAACTGATATTGTCGCTAATATATTGTACTATAACTTAATTGCCCTTACTAAAGTAACAAAATTATCAACAGGTTCACAATATTAATACAAAAGCTAATATAATTATTTACACAACCAAATACGAACGCGTAAATATAATTCTTCTCGCTAAATATTATCATGCGTAACAAAAATAATAACATATGATAAAACCTATAAGAATATAAAAATATTTACGTACGGCACCAGTTTGGAGGAATGCATTGTCCCGATTTGTTTCTCACCAAGCCAGGCTTGCATTGGCAGCCTTGAACGCATTGCTGAAACAGTCGAAACAGAAAGACAAGCACACGATTAGACTAGGTTTGTCGAATGCTAGTAATTCTATCAAACATAGTTGTAAAATAGATCCCAAGAGTTGAATACTACTACTAACCAGCGTGCAAATTGTTGGTTTTGGATTGTCGCAAGTTGGTGGACAAGCTGTTCCACACTCGTTCCAATTCTCATTCGGTGGACAGGTTTGGTTATTAGCTGTTTAATTCGTTAAATGATTTATTAGAAACTCAGAAAACTATTTCGGTAATTATTTTAACTTCTAAATAATTACCGAAAATATCGATACATTGACAATATTAGTACACAAACTAATTTAATTATGTACATAACAAAATGCTGGAGCTTAAATATTTTTGTTCCCTATAAATATTATCTTGCGTAACAAAATAATAGCAAATGATAAAACCCATTAAAATATAAAAACATGTACTTACGACACGAGTTTTCAGGTACGCACTGCCCCGATTTGTTTCTCACCAGTCCAGGTTTGCATTGGCAGCCTCTAACGCATTGCTGAAACACAGACAAATACCATTATATCTATGAAATACTTCCCCATGAAGTGAATACTAACCAGCGTGCAAATTGTTGGTTTTGGATTGTCGCAAGTTGGTGGACAAGCTGTTCCACACTCGTTCCAATTCTCATTCGGTGGACAGGTTTGGTTGTTATTAGCTGTATAATTCGTTAAATGATTTATTAGAAACTGAGAAATATGATTCTATAACATTGAATGGCTGACTCATAGTGTTACTAATATATTACAACTTAAGTTCTCTTACTGCAGTCACAAAAATATCAACACAATTCAAGTACCTACATATTTGTCACGTCTCCAATATATTCACGATTTTAACATATAACATAGGTCTTCAAATACAAGATTCTCTATTTTGTAATAATCCTTATTCTCATACGCTTAAAAAGGATATACATACATTTCTTATATCATATGCAATGGTCCTAACTAGATCTTTTGAGGACCGTAAAATTCGTGGGAAATTGTTATAAATCAGGAAGACTGGGTCATAGAGAATGCGATTTCACACCCAATTTTACAAATACAGTGCCGATCAAAAGTGTAAACATACTTCGCTAGTTTTATATATAACGTGATAATACAACCTATTTTTCAGTTGAATCATAAAGCTTAGGCAATAATAATTATATGGTGAAGATGATAAACGTAATATCACAGTTTATTTCGTTAATATTAATAATATATAGAATATTTTATAAAAATAAGGATTTGTAGCAATGTTTAAAGTTTTGCACTTTAATTGTGCACGTCGAAATAAACATTTAAATTAATATTTTCTCCATTTTCCTTTACTTTTTTTGTACTGCGTCTAACCTGCGTGGCATACTATTTATTAAATTTTTAATAATTTCCGGCTCAATATTCTACCATTCTTGTTCTGATTTTTTTCCACAATTCATAAACATCTGAAGGTGGATTGTCATATTTTGCTAGCCTTCTTTTCACAAATGACCATAAACTTTCGATTGGGTTCATTCCCGGACTTTGTGCTGGCCACGCAAGTCACAGAAAATGAATGAGAAAGTCTATAAAAATATGAAAACGTGTACTTACGGCACGAGTTTTCAGGAACGCACTGTCCCGATTTGTTTCTCACCAGTCCAGATTTGCATTGGCATCCTTGAACGCATTGCTGAAACACAAATGCAAGCGCGCGATTAAAACAGATCAAACGAAGTCAGCATTTCTCACAATTAATTGCAGAATAAATTCCCATGAGTTGACTACTAACCTTCGTGCAAACTGTTGGTTTTGGATTGTCGCAAGTTGGTGGACAGGCTGTTCCGCACTCCTCCCAATTCTCATTCGTTGGACAGGTTTGGTTGTTATTAGCTGTTTAATTCGTTACATGATTTATTAGAAACTGGATGGAATGACTGATTGATATTGTTACTAATATATTACAAATGAGTTATTCCTCTATTACTGACGTAAAGAATATATCGATACATCTTCTTCTTCTTCTCTATCTATATAATATAATTCAAATACAATTCAATATAAATAAAATTCAAATGTTGTTCGTTGGTAACCGCACCACTTGAGACCGGCTGGACCGATTTGGATATTTTTTTTTTAATGTTCGTAATAGTCCGGATAATGTTTTAAGGAAAGAAAAATTAGAAAAGTTACCCGGAAAAATGGAAAGTTCGGGAGAAACTAAAAGTGCTTTTTGAATCGTATTTCAATGTAACAAAACAACGAACGTCGCAGCTTTTAATCAATATATCAATAGGAATTTACAATATCTACAACAAATATTGCACAAATTCACAAAACGATCACAAACAAATTTATTGAAATTTGGACAGGACAACGTCTGTCGGGTCAGCTAGTCTCTTCTCTATATAATAAAAATGAAATGCTGTTACTTGGTAACCGCGTCACATGAGAATGGCTGGACCGATTTGCCTAATAGTTTTTTAAATGTTCGTTGTAGTCCGAATAAGGTTTTTAGGGAAAGAAAAATTGGAAAAGTTGCCCGGAAAGATGGAAAATCCGGTAAAAAATGAACGTGCTTTTTGTGTGGGATTTTTGTACGAAATCAAGACCGTAACTCACAATTCAAACGATGGGTATGTGTAATTCTTTTTTTGTTTTGTTAGTTATGGTCCTGAAAAAGATTTCGGGATAAAAGTTCGAGACAATTACAAAGGAAAGTCGGAAAATTCGGAGAAACTGCAAAAATCATAAAAAATTCACAAACAAATATATATATAGAAGATTACTTACGACACGAGTTTTCAGGAACGCACTGTCCCGATTTGTTTCTCACCAGTCCAGATTTGCATTGGCAGCCTTGAACGCATTGCTGAAACATAAATGCAAGCGCGCGATTAAAACAGATCAAACGAAGTTAGCATTTCTCACAATTAGTTGCAGAATAAGCTCCCATGAGTTGACTACTAACCTTCGTGCAAACTGTTGGTTTCGGATTGTCGCAAGTTGGTGGACAGGCTGTTCCGCACTCTTCCCATTTCTCATTCGTTGGACAGGTTTGGTTGTTATTACCTGCTTAATTCGTTAAACGATTTGTTATACACTGAGAAAAGTATTTCTATGAAATGGTTGAATCGCTGACTAATTTTGTTACTAATACATTACAAATGAATTTCCCGTACTGACCATAAAAAAAATATCGATGCGTTGACAATATTAAAATTGAAACCAGCGTTTTCATGTTTAATGGAATTTATTATAAACAGGTTTTTGGGACATCGATGGGTTAGGTTAGGTCCCATGTCCCCTGTTATTGCAAATTTAGTAATGGAAAGTTAGAAGAGGTTTCTATTTCGAAACTACCAATGTATGTCTTGGATATTTGGTCCCCTCAGGGTTTTTCAAATCCCGTTCCACACCTCTCACCTTTAACCAACACTCCCTATCGCCTATTTCAGCGGAACCTACTTTTTATTAAAATGGTTTCCGAACCACCTTGGGCACCACAGTTTTTTTTAAAAAGCACATTGAATTAATTCAAGAGTTGCCGGGCGCGGGGATTCGAACTCGAGACCGCCTGGTCGCAGTCGCGCGCTCTATCCACTGACCCACTCTTTTATAAACAAATATACGAGCGATAGAAAGGAACATTTGAAATTGAAATCATTTTGATTATTTACGTAACAGAATTCGAGTACCTATAAGTTCGTAGCGTTTTTACATAAAAATAAACCGATAAAATTTCGATATTTATTCATTGGTTTCTTGAATAACATAACAAGTCACCGAAAAATTGGCAAAAAGTAATAGAAGATTACCTATTTATTTCTACACCCTGATTTATACACCCTGTATAAATAACCCACGATATCATCTTATGTAACAAAATATTGAATAGTAAAAATGTAAAAACATTTACGTACGGCACAACGATGCAGGTATACACAGACCCAATTTACTTCTCAGCCAACCAGGTTTGCATTCGCAACATTGAACGCATTGCTGAAACATAAATGCACGTGTACAGTTATAGTACACTTATTGTGAATTACAGTCAATAAATGCTTAAAGTAGGTTAGGTTAGGAGCGTCAGGTTATGTCCCACGGGAAGGGGGACGAGTAAGCCTGGCCGTCGGCTGCTCGTCCTTGTGTTAAGGGAGGTTGCTGGGGGATGTTCATGAATGGACAGCGGGGGCCCAGTTGAGTACTTCGTGATCCTGGGACCCTGCATTAAATGTCTAGGGACGGCTATTGGGACCTTTAGTCGGTAACGAGTATACCGGGTCCGACATTGGTCATCCTTGCCTTCGGCAGCAATGATGGTTATACATAATCGGATTTCCCCAATTCAAAAAAAAAGGAGGGTTGGGTTGCCTCCTTCTGCGAGACAGTGATAACCAGAAGGAGGCCACCGAGCGAACCCAGGAGAGAGACCCGGGCTCCGCGAGAAGGAGGATGATGCGGGCTCGCCCGTCGTGCCGCAGTATGCCCCCATCCCGGGGGTGGAGGATAACGGGGACCGGGATATTAGCTGACCCCGGTCCCCAGGGATGAGTCTAACACCTCTCGTGGCGGACTGGCGCCTCCTAGCCTAAATCCAGATGGAGTGCCGGCCGCCCCCGGAGACGAGCTCTGGGTGAGCGTGGTGGTGGGGGGAGGGTCGGGGCGTACAGGGGAGCTTCCGACGACCCTCCTTTGCCGGTGTCGGCGCCCTCTTGCCTTGGCCGGAGTGAGGACCTTCTGGTCTCCCGCTCCGAGCGGGGCACGAAGGTTCCGGTAGCTGTGGGTGGCCCGAGCTGGGGCTCGAGAACAGTGCTACCAGATGAACGGAATCAAGGTGATATGACCTACTCCCTTTCTTATAACCAGAGTAATATGTGCGCGACGGGGATTGAGTGGAGCGAATGGGAGTGACACGGATGGTGATGGAATAGGATCGTGGAAGGGGAAAAGGAGGACAGTATTTTCGAAAATTTGGGCGCCGTTTGGTTCCCATCTGGCATCACTGCTGGGGAAGTCCAACTCGAAGGTTCCAGGGATGGGGACTTTAAGGTGGGTCCCTCCGCCCTGGGTCAGATTAACGTAGGTAGTGTGAAACGTTAACCCCTCCCCCAGAGATGAATGTAAAGCTAGGAGCTGTCCTGTTGAGTTCGTTTGAGATCCAGGCCCCTCCCCGCGAAGCAAGTCGACCCCCACCCGAGGAGAATCCCACATAACCGCCGGTTTCCCCCCTGGGATCCGGGGTATGCGTAATGCATTTACAAAAAAGAACTTATTTTCAAAATTTCATCGAATTCTGAGGATGGACGTAAACGGAAACTTCGCCCAGAATAGTTCCCTGGAGTTGATTGAAACGCCCTCGCTTCAGAAATTCTGGGTTTGAATACTAACCTTTGTGCAAGGTATTGGTTCAGGATGTTCGCAAGATGATGGACAGGCTGTTCCGCACTCGTTCCAAACCTCATTCAGTGGACAGGAGTTAGCCGGAGTAGATGCTTTATTTGTGAAACGGTTTATTAGATGCTGAGAAGAGTATTTTTAGAAAATTAAATGGCTGAATGATATACATTATACAGTCGATGACAATACTACGTAGGCACCAATTAATATTTAAAAAAAAAAATTTTTTTTTTCTTGAAAAATTCAAAAGACTATATACGTCATGTAGTTGGGCATACTCTATATGCCCAATACAGTGTTCTAATCACTTTCCCTGAAAACATATAATCTTCTTAAAACGTACACTAAATAATGATAATAATATACTGCAACTAACGAATGGGGAAGTTCTTTGTGTGGCTCGTGGAGAGTCACACACAAAATAAAAAAAGCATTAATAGCTGTAGGCCCCACTAGCAATGCGTACCACTAACCCTCTCGCAAGAGCAGTCCTATCCGCGAGCTACAACAACCCTACTCGCGAAGCTCGCGAAGCGAGCGAGTAACAACCCCCCTCTAGTTTTCATTTAGAATCGTCCCTTGCCCTATTATACTGCGATTTCCGACCCACACTGTTATAAATAACATTCAGTAAAAATTGCAATTCGATGGTGTGTCACAAAATTATGTATAACATAAAAATCATGTACGTACGACACCACTTTTTAGGAATACATATTCCCAATTTGGTTCTCACCCAACCAGGTTTGCATTGGCAGCCTTTAACACATTGCTGAAACACAAATGCAAATACACGATTAGAACTAGTGACAAGTGACAAGTGAGTTCTTCTAGTCCCCAAACATTAAAGAAGTTGTTTTTGGTCTTGAAGACTACAAATAGAAGAACAAAAAATTCAGATTTATTATTTAATGCTTGAAAGACAATTAAGTCAATTAAGTTCATTAACAAGTCAGCAAGTTTCTTATATTTCTGGTAATTTTGTGTCCAAAAGAGGACACGATTAAGCAGTAAATCCATTGACGTTTCTTGCTTTTTCAAGTCATTGTTTATTAAACAAAGAATGAAATAAAATAATAATTTACATAAATATAAAACATTTGTTGTTTTCTGTGATTTTTTAAGAGTACTATATTGCTAATTTTTTATTTTAATAACTAGCTCACCCGACACAGACCAAACCTAACCCTCCTGTCCAAATTTATATAATGTAAATTTAGTAATTGGAAGAGAAATAAACTAACTGATGAATGTTAATAATGTCGATAATGCAAACAACCGTCGATAATGTAAATTCCTATTGAAATATTGATTAAAAACTGCGACGTACGTTTTTTTTGTTTTATTGAAGTATGATTCATAAAGTACTTTTAGTAGAAGATAGATGTCATGTATGTACGTAAACGTGCGTATATGTACCTTATGTTTTCCTTTTTTGTATTTTTGAATTATTGTAAATAAAAAAATTAAAAATTTCTGTTTTTAGTTGTAAATATGTCTTGTTTTTTATCTGTAAAAATTCGAAACCAGTGTTTGAAAAGGTCGGTTGTTGTATAAACCCTAATTAGGACAGATGAAACGGAAGCTGGCGTTTCTCACAAATAATTGCAGATTAGTTGCCACCAGTGCAGCTTTCGCGTTTCTGGCATAGTAGACTTCCAATACTAACCAGCGTGCAAGGTTTTGGTTCAGGATCATCGCAAGTTGGTGGACAGGCTGTTCCGCACTCCTCCCAATTCTCATTTAGTGGACAGATGTGGTATTGGTAATTTGCAGTAGCTGTGTAATTTGTTAAATGATTTCTTAGAAACTGTGAAAAGTACGTCTATCAAGTTGCTTGCAAAAATACTTGTTTAGACCGTCGACAAAATACAGTGAATTCGAAAAATATTTGATTAGTACATTTCCGATCCTCGAAGAATCGTCTATATGTAAATTGCAACAGTTTCGCGAAAACATAATAATAAATAATATATAACATAATAATTAAAAACATTAAAGAAAACATAATAATAAATAGTATATCCATAAGTGTCATTTTAAAGCTTGGAAACTGTATTTTTCAATTTCATTTCCCCCAAATATATTTTGACATGATGTGGCTATTGGGGAACTAAAGACTCGTTTTGTCTCACACTTTCTGAAAATCAATATTAAATTTTGTTTCTATATTGTTATAGTGCGTAAAAATACAAATTCAACGATATATAAACTAATATACATATACTAACAATATGCTGCAGTGGAGAAAAACGAGTTAGAAAATTTAAAAAATTTCAAAGTCGATACGGCAGCATCTCGCGTTATTCGATCAATTTAAAATTTGGCACAGATTATTTTTTCGTCAAGTGGCACAATTCTAGGGATTGTCCCACAAAAAATTCGTTAGTCGAAAAATAAGGTCCACCCTACTAAACATATACAACCTATTACTAACTGAGCAATGATATAAAATACGAGAATTGTAGTTATTCAACTATATTCGCGAAAATTTACAAAATTGAATAGTGTTAATAAGCTAAAAATATCTGTCCATAGCGAATAATTCAGTAAATAAAACACTAGTTAGTTTTCCGAATCTCACACTGTATAAATTCTTCGTTTCATTTAATATTCATTTGAAAGTTTGAATTGCAATCAAGACAGTATCAAACAACAAGTACATACTGTTAAGTAACATACTGGATAATTTTGGTACTCACTGATATCTAGTATAGCACATACGGCCAACAAGAAGAGAATGTTTCGAGACATCTTGATCTTGTAGTTTTTCGTACAATGATTCAGGTGACTCTGAGAGCAGCTACCAAAGAACAGATTTTATACTCCGTGGAAGTTCTTCCGTATATAGATTTGGTTTAACAAAAGCAAACAATAGTGGGACAATGACAGCCCGATAAGAAATGTAAAAACATTTTCTGATAAGTGGATTTCTAGATCTTTATTAGCGTAAGATGTGCAAAGAACATATGCATTTATGCACGAAAAATATGTATACGTGTATTCACGGATAAAACGTACAGATTGTGAGTATTGTGTTTCACAGAAATGTTTTGCACATCGTTGTCTGAACTAAAGCAAGGTCCGATTACGGTGACGGTATAATTTGCATTAAGATAAAGTAACTGTAATTTTTCTTTCTATTTAACGATCGGCTACTGACAATTTCGGTTAGCTGAAACAGACATTCAATATATTTGCTCTAATGGCGTTATGGGATGTCGCTTCTAATTTTCGTTATTTTATTACTCGCGATCGTTTCATCAAACTGGAATTCTCTATTAAAAAAAATTCTTTGTCCTTTCAGGACAATTTTTGAACAGTTTTCTGCGAAGTTTGTCAATATTAATTAATATTTTTCAAAAGAGGGATTAATGTTCACTCAACCGTTTCCGAATATAAAATATTCGAAAAATATGAATTTCAGTCGAATTATTATATTTGACTGATATACAAAGATATTCGCCAATTATAAGTTCAATTAAACAATTCGTACTATTTACGACATTAAAAATATCTACTTACAATCTACGTCATTTTGGTATTTTTAGTTTCTGCAGAGCCCGGACAAAAAGACAAATTGCCGCCCCTTAAGAATACATATATATTTAAATATATCTTTATATATAATATGGTAATAATAAAAATATATAGTAATGATAAACAATATATATATATATATATATATATATATATATATATATATATATATTAAAATCAGCGGATATCTTAATAATTAACTAGTTTCTTCTCTAAATATTAAGCTACATTTCAATTTATTTTGTAGAAGATGCTAAACATTTCAGGTCCAGTACTAATCAAATGTCTTCCATTAATGTCTCTTGACACGTGGGTAATAAAATTATAAAAAATTGTAAATTGTAAAAATTGCTAATTAAAAAATGATTACTAATTAGTGTAGTAATGTAGTACTAATTAAATGTTTGTTAAAAATTACTGTAGTAATTATAAAATTATAAAAAATTATTAATTGTAAAAAATTTGTTAATTGAAAATAAAACAGCGTGCTTTAACAACTTAAAATAACTCTTCTTAATGGAAGACCCTGCATTTGCAAAAAGAAAAGGTTTATTATATGTGCACGTGAGTCATATTTAATTGTATTACTAGGACATGTATCATAAGTAATCACTAAAAAACACTACTAGAATTATATATTTATTGAATATAACAGTTGTTTTTTATTAATTTATTAGTTAGAACTTAAAACTTTCTGGTATCCAACTTTCCATGAACATCAATCTAACAAACATATTGGTATATGGTTTGTATATACTTATGAAAGGATTCTGCTTGTATTTGTTAGATCAATCACCACGACAGAGTTAAAAAGCTACGCGAAACGCCAAATTTTGTTGACAAGAAACGTAGCTTTCGCTCCACCTGTGTCGAAACAGTCTGTTTTCTTAGTACGCCGAATGTAAGCTGAGAAAGTAATAATGTTTGATTTTGCAAACATAAAATCTAATTTCGACAAATACTTCGACGTGTTCGTTGGAGTGGGCTTACCCTATTTATCTCGACTATTTCATTGAGCCATCTACAATGATCCGAATTAATATTCGGAAGCTATAAAAAAGACGATAACTTTTTTAATATTCTACTATTCGAATTGAACTTTTCTGGGAAGCTGGAGCAACTAGTTTACTACATTTTTTAGGTCGAGCAATTGCTTGTTTCAATCTAATAACGCTAAAAATTACTTAATATACACCCACGGTAAAACCAACAAGTGTAACTTTCCTCCTCACAGCAGAAACGTCGAAAAATTCGGTTTTATTGTGTTTGACAATGATGTCCCACAACAAAAAATCTAAAAAAAATGGACAACACTGCCTGTTTGTTATAGTACTTTGTCAGGGAAACAAAAAGTAGAATGGCATATTTTTCCGATATTTTGGGGGATTTTCATTTTTTACGACCACAGTTTGCAAAACAAAAGTATGAACAAAATTCTCAAAAATACTCCTTAGTATCCAAAATACGTCACATTTTTTTAGATTTTTAGAACGCATTACAGACCGAATATTGTGCAGAAAACCGCAAAATCTAATTTACCCTGTAACTACCCTCACAGACAAGTTAGGAGGCTGAAATTTTATTCAGAGGGGTTTTTCTTGGTCAGCTTTCGAATGGTTCAATAGCCATTGAAAAACCTCTAAGGGTATGTTTATTTATATATATTTATATGTTTATATATGTATATATATATATATATATATATATATATCTTGTTATATGTAAATATGTCTTATATAAAAAAGTTATCGTCTTTTCAATAGTGACCGAATAGTAGTGGGAGTCACTGTACCTGTTAAGATTTCCGGGGAAACGTGGATAAACATTCTAATTAGGGTTTTGTCGGTTTTTAAAAGAAAATTATGCAATTCGAAAACCGGTTTTTTCCGTTAAAAAAACTGGTTTAATACTTATGCATAACACTCATATATCTTCTAGTAAATTTCTTCAATTAGCTAAAATAACTGATATTATTAAGTTGTCCGGACAGATATTATCAAGATTATAAGAAGGTTATTCTATAGAAGATGACTGCGATGTTAAAAAAAGGGATGAACAAGAAAATCAAGAGATATCTATGATGAAAAATGGTATGGAAATAGCAATAAATAAATATCTGCAAAAACCTGAAGAACTCTAGTCCTCAAACATTAAAGAAGTTGTTTTTGGTCTTGGAAACTAGAAATAGAAGAACAAAAGTTGATTAGTAAGTGAGCGAGTTTTTTTCTATTTCTGGTAATTTCATGTCGACAATAAGGACATGACTAAGCAATAAATCCATTGACGTTCCTTGCATTTTCAAGTAATATTTTATTCAACAAAGAAAGAAGTAAAACAATAATTTACATAAATATAAAACATTTGTTAATTTCTGTGATTTTTTAAGAGTATTATATTGCTAATGTATTATTTTAATAATTTCATGTATGTAAGTATATGTATCTTGTGTTTTCCTTTTTTGTATTTCTGAATTATTATAAATAAAAAAAATTAAATACTTCTATTTTAAGTTCTTAATATGTCTTGTCTTTTATCAATTCAAAAACGGTAAAAATTCAAAACCGGTTAATTCGGTTTCATGGAACAGTTAAAAACCGAAAACCGGTTTTTTAAAAAGTCAGTTTGTATGAACCCTATCGCGAACATTGTTTCCAAGGTAAAATGAAGCTATGTGCAAAATTCCAGCCAAATCGGACGTGACTAAGTTTCGAATTATTTATTTAATATTTGAAAAGTCACATATACAGTATTTGGATACACCACAAGAATAAAAATGTTGTCAATAATTTTGAAGGCGGTCTGCGTATAGAATTTATAGATATATAAAGACCGAGCAATACGTAGTCCCTTTGGCGCAGAGGATAGCGCGTTGGACTTCTAATCCAAAGGTCGCGGGTTCGATCCCCGCAAGGGATGATGCGTTTTGCACTCGTGTACGTATACGATTGCAGCTCTACAACTTTTTTACTAATCTTTTCAACAATCGAATTTAATTTACAAAAGGCGAAACAACATTTCAAGATTGTTCAATATTTTCAATGAAAATTTTGTAAATTATATTTCTTATCGTATATCATTTGTTCGAATGAAATATTTGTAGAACTAATAGCTCACGTTGTGGACTAACTGATTCTGAATCCAGAAAACGTAGATTTAATTTACATGATTTTTTATTATATCATTTTATTTTCAAAATGTCAGTAAAACGTAAAATGCAGAAATATGTGTGCTAAGAGATTTTCAGGGAACCGCTACCTCATCCAATATAAATCTCCAAATAGGGATATAAAGAATTCTTTAGAAAATAGGTATCATTCTTCGTCTAGAATCCATGAATAGTCATTTCGTTTCTTTATACTCTGTAAATTGTATTTAGTATTGATAGGGGAATTTTTATGGAAAATATTCACGTTAAAATTCCAAATTATGGCGAACATTCCACAGAAAAGGTTGCAAATGAAAGTTGTTACTAGAGTAGACTGTAAAACAAAATTTCCTATTGTACAATTAACGATTTTATTTATTTTCAAAAGCCAGTTCCGAATAATTTGCCCTCAGATAACACGGTCCAACAGCCAAAAATAGTTTCGCTTCCCTCCTATGCAATTCGTATAGAGTTTTCCGCGCTAGTTCCGAATCTGGCCTTACTTTTTCTCCTAGACGCACAGTTTTTGAGAAATTTGAGTTTGAAAAAAAACATACTTTTCGACTTTGAACAAAGATTGTGATGTTATTATAAAAGATATTATAGTGTTCTTTACAGAAAAAAGTTCATACTATAATCTTCATTTTCTATAAAAATTTCAGGATAGTAATTGCGAAATTGAAAGTAAATTAACGATACTATTATTGCATTAGTAATTATTTGTGAGCTACTGAATTTCTGATATTAATTTTTAATCAAATTAACTAACGATGTCGTTTGTACCGATCTCGAAAGTTTCACTAGATTACATTAAAGTTTCAGCTTGTGTAGGTATTAAACAGACTAGTATAACGTGAATGTTCACTAAACTACTAGTTAGTATCACCTAGAGAACTTGTATTCATCTTAATTCCCTCTTATATCGAAGAGTATTTGGTACCATAAGATGTTCCTGAAAAATTCAAAGCTCTATTTTCTTTTTTTTCTGTCTTTTAGACGTTGGTGGTGAGTGGGACTGAAAGAGGAAAGCGAGGGTGAAAGAACTAGGTGGAGGTATCCAGGTCAGGTTAAAAAGCACTCGGTGTTATTGGATCGAACGGCTAAAACTACAACAGTGGAATCTGGTTTTAAATGCAAGTGTACAATTCATTACTAAACGATACTGTATCAGGTTTCTTCTGCTGTATCGTTTCGTTACATCTTGCGTCCAATTTATGTTATCTTTAACACAGTTACAGTTATGTTATCTTTAACACAGCACATTTCGATCACCTAACTGTTACTTTCATTTGGGTTTAGGAAATTCATTCAATAAATGATTATATGTATAAAGTCGAGTAGTGTCTGTATAGACATTTATTTAGTATCCAAAGGAACACACCTTTATATTTTCTAACTATATCTAGAACGTATATGTATTATGTATAATGTATATTGTATATGTATTAATAATGTATTATGTATAAGCATATGTGTATGTATATAGGGTGTCCCACCCGATTTCGACATCTTGATTATCTTGCTATTGATACTCTTAGCAAAAAATGTTTCGTAGTAACATATTCCGATGTTATTAGTTTTTTCGTGAGTGGTCGTGAAGGTCATATGAAGGTCAACTTTGTTTTTTTTTTAATAGAATGAGTTATGAAAAAGTACTAATTTATGTATGTCGAAATGTTAAGAGTTTAGGAGATATTTCAGTTTGAATAATTCTAACACACCATTACTGTCGTACCAAACCAAATCAAACACATCTAACGTCTTCGTGCGGCAGTAACGATGTCTTAAGAATTTAAATAATTTCAATTGAAATATCTCCTGAACTGCTAACTTTTCGACATACATAGGTTAGTACTTTTTTATAACGAATGTTCAGTTGCACCGATTCATGTATTAAAAAATATCTCATTCTATTTAAAAAAACAAAGTTGACCTTCACATGACCTTTACGCGTCTACTTACGAAAAAACTAATAACATCGGAACATGCTCCATTCGATACCATTCAAGCCTTCGCTGAAACATTTTTTGCTATGAGCAACAATAGCGAGAAAATCAAGATGTCGAAATCGGATGAAACACCCTATATATCTTTGCTACTTATAAAAATGTAAAAAACTTTCTTAGACAAAGGTTGTACTGTTTAATAAATTAAATATAATGCAAAGAAAAAACAAATTTTTTGAAGGTCAATTTTTGAGGTTTCAAGGTCACAATTTTTTTTTTATATCAATATTACATTTTGTTTCTATATTGTTATAGTATGTAAAAAGACAAATTCAACGATATATGAAAATATATACTAACAACATACTGTAGTGTAGAAAAGCGAGTTACGAAATAAAATTTTTTTTTAAACTCGATGCAGCAGCATTTCCCGTTATTCGATCAATTTCAAATTTTTGCAGAGATTATTTTTTCGTCCAGTGGCACAATTCTTGTAGTTGTCCCGCAAAAAAATCTGCGAAATAATTTTCGCGAAATATAACTAAGGTCCACCCTACTGTAGGTATGTATACTGGATCGGCATATTCTTCAGCCAGGAGTAAGGTCTCTGAGAATTCGAGGAATCTTGCGCCGATGATAGTTGCTAAAAGGGATTCATCGAGGATTCATCGAGGAAAAGTTTCGTAAATTACGCCTCGACAGGTGGCTCCGTGCGGTGAGATCTTTCGATACTCCTGGCGTGTCTACCACTACCAGCGAGCAGCCACTGCCACCACCACCACCACCACCGCCACCACCACCACAACCACCACCACCTACGTCGTTTTGTCAGCACCAACCCTGGCTGGCCTACGGTTAGCAGCACCTCGCTCGACTCGCGAGCCGAGGCCGCCTACCGAGCGGCAACCCCCCGACGCTCAGTGGTACCGCTTCCCTCGTAGCAAGCGTTACGCGTCGCGTATGTCTGCACTGCGTCCACGGTTCTCCATGGATTGTCAACCCTCCGGAAAGTGTCGTCGAGTTAGTACCATCCCCTGCTTTCGACTCCCATCTATTCTTCGCGCCGTATTGGGGACGGATACTCCGTTCAAATCTCCTGTGTCCACGCTCGTGATTCTAACATCCAACCACCTCGTGATAAGAGTGTTGTTTTCGATCCGATTATCTGCGTTTCGCCCGTGTTTTTCGGTACCTTCGCTGATCATCGGTACCCCGTGTCCCGTGCTACTCGGTTTCTGGTCAACCGGTCTATCTACTCGTGTAAATTGATTGAACTGTATATCCGCCTCTATGTACCTCCGCTCGAAACCACCAGATTTTTGTCGAATGATTCAGCTGGATTTTATTTGCTGATCAGCTGCCAAACCACTCACTAACAGTGCAAAACCACTACCTCTCTCGCACTCTTCCGTGTCTATTAGCCTCGCACGAATACAACGCGCTTACAGGGCCAATTAATTTGCAATTTGCATCGTCCCCGTGGAAGCGGGCTTTTTGACTCCGTTTCGTCCGATGACACTTTCATTACTTACTCTCTTGTTTACCGTTTCTGTTTCTTTCTGTTATGATCGAAATGGTAAACCAGTGAAATGCCTCGTCTTTTCTATTTCCACGAAACGAAATGTTCAGTCCGAAGGCATTAAAAAGATACTCAATTTTACCATTTTCCAGCAAACATGATAGGTGCTTACGACAAATGTGTGCTTAAAAGTTCAAGAATCAGTTGACAGTAGACGATCTTGATAGAAATAATAAGACACATAGTTAAAATTCTTGAGACAACAATATTTTACCAGTTGTTACAGCATTAACCGATTCAACCTTTTATTGTTATTGTAGTATATGAGGAAGCTCCGCACGTGTCTATTTTACACATTTATTATAAAAATGAATACGTGAAACACAAAAGTGAAAAGACATTAGAAGAATTTCAGATTACTGTTCTTTTAGAATTAGTTTCTATTTTAATCCTTCTATTGTTCCTATTACTGTTGATCTAATTAAGTCGTCAGAAAATGAGCAATCGAATGACGATTGTGACGCTCAGGGTCAAAATAGGCATCCGACCATCGGAGGGTTAAACGTCTCTCGAATATTATTTATTTCATTTATACTTGGTTCATATCAACCGTTCATTTGGAAATTGTTGTTTCAAAGTCTTTCTGATATACGGCAGTGGTCGGACATTCGCATTCCGTATTTGTGTGTTCATGCTCGCGTGCAGGGTGCACAATACTGCGACGCACGTATTGTTAAAATTTTTTATGGGCTCGCGAGTGAAGGAAAACATTTCCTTTCAGTTTGCAGTGTTCCGTGCGGAAAGCGTTTCGCGCGATAACACCCGTTGATTATAAATAGTTTGTATCATTTTTTTAAAATACGCAACAGATTTCAGAATCGCGGAAGACGACAAAAGCTTCAATTGTCGAAATGACTGGTTTTAATATTTTTAATAAAAATATATCCACGAGTAAAAAAATATCCATGAGGAATTATTTAACAAATTTATTTCGTTTTATATATATCTAAAAGAAAAAGGCTAAAATTTGGGACAGACATATCCTTGTTATTGTTATACATGTTATTAAGTGAATGTTGATATTGTAAAAAATATCCATGAGGAATTATTTAACAAACTTATTTCTTTTTATGTATATATATCTAAAAGAAAGAAGCTAAAATTTGGGACAGACAATTCTTGTTATTTTTATAAATATTATTAAGTGAATGTTGATATTGTAGAAATATAGCGATAAGGACTTATTTGACATATTTATTACTTTTAAAAATTTGGTTGTACCCATGTTTCTTATCTGTAAAAGTAAATTGATATAAAATAGTCGCTATTAGAGCTACAATTTTTTATACTGAGTGTCCCAGCTAACTTGACCACCTTGAATATCTCGCTTAGTATTAGTAATCGAAAAAAACATTTTAGAACAATATTAACCTAACCGACGGGGTAATATAATGATTGGGAAAAAACTTTTTTCACGGTCATTTTTTTCTAGACATCAAGGTCGTCAATTAATTTTTTTTTTTAAAAACTATATATTTTTTTATTGCGATGTCATAGTAGGGGTGAAGTTTTCTCCAATGACATATTATACAAACACAGACCTTCGTGTGACCCCGGGTGTGAAAAATCCAAAAAGCATTACAGGTTTTTTCAGTGATTAGTTTACTACACTTTAAAGTGTAAGGTTTGGTTAAACTACTTTACTTCAATAAATATACTGGCATTTTTCTGATTAAAACACGATATAATTTCAATTGTATTTAGTGGTGTAATCGACGATGAAAGTTTCACTAGAAACACTGGCTGGCCAAACAAACCATGGCTGTTGGACACGGGAACAGATTTTACTGTACATCATATGTTCCAAATATTAGCAATGAAACTACTAGAAGAGCCAGAGAATCATTTATTTTCCGTATGTATTGAAAACAATGGTCATCATTCCAAACATTTTTCGATCATTGTATGATATGTTACAGAAGACGACTTCATCGCTAATATTACATCGCGATGAAAAAAGATATATAGTTCCATTAAAAAAATAATTGAAGACCTTGATATCAAGAAAAAATTACATTGCCCCTTCGGTTAGGTTAATATTGTCCTGTAACGTTTTGTTTCTATAGCTAAAACTAAGCGAGACATTCAAGTTGGTCAAGTTAGCTGGGACACCCTGTATACTTGCGAATTTATAATTAATTTTGAATAACAAATGCTATCTATGCCGTCGCAGTATAAATAGCGTGTATACGCTTACTAAAAACGACCGCAAGTTAATTGGATCGTTTTTTTTTTATTTCGAATGGAAAAATAGATATGTTGGTCAGACATTTCGTATTCGTGATTTATTGTTCGTCATTGTCGCGCGCGGGATGTAACAGCTCGAATCAATCGAATGCTGCGACACGAGGCGTTCACAGAAATTTCCCTTGACTTTAGTACTCGCTGTAATTTTAAAAGACGAACGACGGCCTTCTATTATCGTCTACACTAAGGACTGGTAACATCATACCGGTGAGTGGTCGCACGAAACAGTTGCCAGTAAATAGAACAGTCGTCTGGGAAAGCTTTCTGTATGGAACCGATGCGGTGCTTGTGAATTGTGAACTGACTTTTATTTTCCGGGACCCTCGTCCTCATTCCGATCTTGCCAAGCAGCTTTCAAGTGGAAAAAGGTATCTTCGCGGATCCCGATTCGTCGACGGTAAGTTTTTTCGCCGAGCTCTTGTTCGTTTGCCTCTATTTTTCCCTTCGTGAATATTTCAAGTTGGAATCGAACCGCTTTGACGTGCAGTCGAATATCCACGAATTACGCGATCAATAGCACGTTTTTATTCGGCTTGTTAATCCGTGTGGTATTTCGCTAAGCGGTTTTCTAACCTATTTAGTCATTTGCCGATTCAAATGAACCCGAATTGACAAGTCAAGTCAAATAGACGCGTACAGAGGTGTAATTAATTCTTTCAATAAATTAATTAAAGTTTTTTGCCCTGATGTTTAACAGGACTAAATCAAATTACCAAACGTGTACGGTAATCGTTGCTAGAATTTTTCTCTTAATAAAAATATAGCTTGATATACATATAACTGTGAGAGAGAACTTTTCTGTAGTTCTCAGTGCATACAGTGGATGTATAAAGTGTTTGTACAGCTTTTAAGATAGAATAACTTTTGTACGATTGTACGAAACAACCTGATTTTTTATAATCAATTAGAAGCATTGGTTTATGAATTGATATGCAGAAAAGATTTTCCACAAGGTTATACTTTACAAGGTGACATGCAAAAATAAAAAAGGCATTTTGTTAAAACCTTCTTATTTCGGCCCTTAATGAAAATTTGAAATATATGTTTTGTAGATCTATGTTAGTTATACATATGCTGAATATTTCATCGAAATCGATTAACATACTCACGAGCTACAAGCGGTTAGAAATTATGAAAATCGTAGTTTTACACAACTTTTGATCAGTTTCTGCTTAATATCCACAGAACAGAGGTGGGCATTATTTGGCGAAACAAATATTTCAAATACTATTTAATATTTTCGACTTTATTTTGCTGAAAGAAAATAGTATTTTAAATAAGATATACAATTTCAAAAATAAAATATTTCTATTTTAACAATCGGAACCACAAAATCAAAATTACTTCTATTTTAACAATGGGAATCACAAAATAAAATATTTCTATTTTAATAATCTAAAACACAAACTAGAATACTGTATTTTTTGTGCCTACTAAGGTTTGTTGATTAATTTTCAAAAATTAATGTATCAAATGTAATATTTTATTTTCAAAATTGTACACATACGTTAAAATAAATAGGATTATTTATTATTTACTATTTAAAATACTATTTTCCCCAGCTCTGATTGGTGTCAAGTATTATTTTATATTTTTAATTATCGCCTAAATGTTAGCATCCATCTGTGTCACATTGCTTTTAGTCTTTCAAATCTAAATATGTCTTGGAACAGCGATTCTAAAATTCAGATTTGAATATATGAATTCCATTTCTGTGAAAATGGCAAATTAATAAATTTTTCGGACATTCATTATATTACATTCAATATTAACACGCTATTACATTACATCGAAATATTATGATGTTTGTTCATTTGTGTGAATCTATTAATAAAGTTTGTATAATTGAAGAAACTCTGAGTAATAAAGTAGCAATAAAAACTTTGATCTAAATAACAATGCTTTTTAATTCCCTTTATTATTTATTGTACAAACAACTGAATGCGTGTAGACCATATAACAATGATAATAATGATTAGTCTACATTCAGAGGCGTCCTAAGATATTCGGCGCCCGTGGGCTGCAAAAATAATGCGCCCCTCTTCAATAGAAAAAAAACGCGGGATGATCGGTAAAGTTACACAAAAGTGTTAGAACTAGAAATAGTCGTCAATCTATTACCATTAGACTAACCAAAATCATAAAATTCATACATAATTAAAAAAAAAACCTATATGAACAAAAGAAACTTTATAATAAACAAAACACAAAAGTAACTTATATGTTTGTTTTTCTAGCTTTTACGTTTGCAAATTCATTAATAATATCACACGTATTTAAGTTATTAAATAAGTCACTCTCTATGGATGAAATACTCATCAATCAATCATTTAAGTTGCTCTGTCCCAAAGAAGACCGTAAATCATTTATATCCTTTTCAGTGCTGAAAAAGGTCTTTCGCCGCTGCAATTTGTTGTGGCAATACTTAAAAAAAATGTTCGAGTCAATTATT
The DNA here is from genome assembly GCA_916610235.2 of Lasioglossum morio. Taxonomy (NCBI): domain Eukaryota; kingdom Metazoa; phylum Arthropoda; class Insecta; order Hymenoptera; family Halictidae; genus Lasioglossum; species Lasioglossum morio. The sequence continues at coordinate 17,189,160 of OU744323.1, read as the reverse complement.
GTCCTTAAACTAAGTTCCACAATAGATGCATTTTCTTTATTTTCCAATAAATATACGTGTTTAAAATGTAGACATTCCTCAATCAAATTATTTTCTACATCGTCCATATACGTTTCGCGCAACGTTGCAGCATCCTTTCTAATTGTGTGTTCATATAAATTTTTTCAATTGACCAGAAACCGAAATTTTGAGTAAATGTCATCATGGGTACACTTCCTCTTTCGTACTTCTGCTAGAAGTTTATCAATAATAGCATAAAATGTATTCACGCGGATCAAACTTCTTCCGACGTATTTTCGTCGTGCAATTTTTTTCTTTTGCGTATTCGTTCCAAAATAAAGATATGTATACATATAATATTTTCTATCTCATTTAGAGCAGGTTATTTGATTATTTTTGTCGTGAAATATTTTAAGTAAAAATAACTAGTAATAACCAGACAATATAATACCGTAGTTAGGGTGGTTCTGTCTACATTAGCAAATACGAATTTGACGTAAGTGAAAACGAATGAACTCGTACATGTCCCTAAACACAGACTGTCGATGAAAACATATGTCGACGATTTGACAATGTCGATAGGAAAACATAGTGCCGACGAAAGTTAATGTCGGTCAAATCGTGTCGATTAAAATAGTGTCGGCGAAATGAGTTGTCGACAAACCCAGGTTAACCCTAAAAATAACAACGTTCGTAACATTAAATGGATTTTAATGACGAACAGTGTTCGTCCGAAACGTGTGTCAGTGTTAACGATCGCGTTAAACAGGAATGCAGTTAAGGTTAAGAATTAGGCGCCCTTTGAAGGTTCTGTGTTGTGGCGAATCACGTTCGAAATTACACGCCGTCGATTTTTTCCTCACAGCAAAAGAACGATCGCCCGCCCTCTTTTATAATACCGACCTTTCAGTCGGAGTCGACTACAAAGCACAGAAATTGCAAGCAGTAGGTACATGCATGTACATATACGTTTCGTACATATTGGACAGCAATTGGGCCGAATTTCAAGCTCCTTTCAGCGTTTTTAACATGTTCAAGCCGTCATTTCTCTGTCATGAATAATTGACATTCGCCGTTCTGTTCTCGCGAAAGAGAAGTAGGCCCGTAGGCGACGCGACGCGCGACGGTATGCAAAGAAACATTTTCTCTTGCATACATGAATATACATTATGCAGACTACACGAATGTGGAAACATAATGGATTATAACAATATCGATTTCGGTTTATTTATGAGATAAATGCCATATGGCCGCACATATGTTTCACGCGCATATCTGATAAACGTAACGTAACGAATGATATACACGACACAGAATTTCAATTAGTGTCGTGTCACAAACTCTCTGTGAAAATATAATGATTTATTTTCTACTAATAAAACGAATTTTCGTATTTGACATTTTGTTTCTCTCGAATTCTCCACACCCTGTGGCGCACAATGGTCTCGAGATCCCGTTTTCGTGGCGAAAATTCAATTTCTCAACTTAAATATATTGAAAAAATTTTGTTTACCTATAAAGTAACAACCCTTCAAAGCTCCCGAATCCAAAATATTACGTTAAAAGTGTTTGTAAAAATTAGTTCAAAAAAACACTATTTAATTTTTAAGGAGTTACATGGAGGGCTAAATTATTCAAACTTGGCCGCTACCTAACACCTTTTATTTATGTTATTATTGGTTTAAAAAGTAACGGCCAAGTTTAAATAATTTAACCCACCATGTAACTCCTTAAAAATTAAATAGCGTTCTTTTAAGCTAATTTTTACAATTGCTTTTTTTAGTATTGCAACAGGTATTTCTAAGCTAACGTAAATACGAAAAATGTCAATTTTTAACAATAATTCGACTTTTTGCAAAATCCGGAGGTCGTAGACTTTTGAAGTGGAGTTACATATACGTTTCTGTGGAAAAATAAGTGTCATCTTTGACACTTTATTTACACAAATAGAGAAAAGTTATCGATAATTTGGAATCACTAAAGTAAAAATACATGGTTTGAGATGCTATATACGTCATACAAACGAATTTTGATACTCCTTAGTAAGTTTTTAGCTCTTTCTAGCGCGCATGGAAATGTGGCTATTAATTTATAGGTTAACCGTCCGTCTTTAAGGTGAAGTTTACACGCTCTGTAAACATATAATGAAACAATTTTAAGTTTTAATATTCAAGGGTTTTTATACATGGTTATTTTACAATATATTGGCTCAGTTAGTTTTTCTTGATTTGAAAGTGACTTTTGTCCAGCTAAAATGGTCATTTGGAACACTGTACGCGCGGCGTGGCGACTGGGTCGAGCCAGTGATGCCAGACGGAGGAACCTGGAGCAGTGATGCCAGACGGAGGAACCTGGAGGAACTTGCCCCTCCGGCTGGGCCCCCCACTCTTACTTCTCAGACTCTTGTGAGTCTCACACAGGCAGAGTAGAGGTACGTTCGTGTGTACCACGTGCGCAGTAGAAGTAAGACTGGGGGGCCCAGCCGGAGGGGTAAGTTCCTCCAGGTTCCTCCGTCTGGCATCACTGACCTGGAGGAACTTACCCCTCCGGCTGGGCCCCCCAGTCTTACTTCTACTGCGCACGTGGTACAAACGAACGTACCTCTACTCTGCCTGTGTGAGACTCACAAGAGTCTGAGAAGTAAGAGTGGGGGGCCCAGCCGGAGGGGCAAGTTCCTCCAGGTTCCTCCGTCTGGCATCACTGGGTCGAGCAGGTGGCCAACTCTTGATCACGGTTTCCTCGTCGGTGCCTCCGAGCTCGTTGACTCGAGCTCCGTCCAATCCCCGATGATCCGGCACGAATGTGAGGTCGATTCGTGATAGGCCTTCCGAGCGATTCGTCTTGAGGTCGTTCGCCAATTGGTAGCAAGAAATAGGAGTCGGCCCTTTCTTAGGACATCGGCCAAGGCCCCGAAACTTCGTGTCGCGCCCAGCGCATTGGCGCGACGATCGAAATGCGATAATTCCGTTCCACCGGTACTCGGATTTCCCAAGGAGAGCGATCGCAACGGCCGTTTCGTATCGGCACTGCTGGAGGGCGACCTACCCTAACCCTTTCTGTATGGGTTTAGAAGGACGTCGGCAAAACTTGCCACGTCACAACTATTCAATTTATACAGAAAATTTATTATTGTTGAGGGTAATATTAAATTAATATGAAAAATTTTATATTATTGAATTTATACAGAAAATTCATTATTATTGAGGGTAATATTAAATTATAATGAACAATTTTATAATCTTATTAGGTATACTATAATTTGTACACATATTTAATAATGTAAACTATATTTTGAATAATAGTACAGCAATTGTTCGTGGTGACTCAGAGTCGTTCACTTGAGGCTAAACAAAGTCACGCTCGGTTTCAGACACAATATGACCTCGTCGCATCGTAACTGACAAGTACATAAATCACTTTTCAGGTAATTATTATTGTATTATTATAATATATGTATGTGCTGGTAACAGTCAACACATATTTTTCGACACTAACTCTAACTACTCTATAAAAAATTATGTGAAGTGTGCAAAATGCTAATACAAAAAGTATAATAGCTATCTCAGAAAAGATCATTAAAAATTGTTGAAGAAACGACTTTGCCACCAGAATAATTTAAATGCCGTTCTTATTGTTAATTGGAATTTGCTTGTGTAAACGCTTTCTACCCCATTTCACTGGCATTGAAGCTTACTTCATTAGGGGCTTGAAGGTGCACTGATTCTGATGTGCATCAGGAAAGTACACTCCTTACATAACCCGTGTTCTATCGTTCCGGAACATTGATCAGCCAATCAGTTTAATTGATCAGCTGCTCGATTAAAATACAGGAGGAGGGTGTTCTAGATGGGGTTCGAGTGGTAGCTCCAATCTCTGTGAATTCTATGATAGGTCTTTGTACTTCGTGTTGTAACACTATATTTCAGCCTAAAACTTTGATTTTCTTTATATTGTTTGTTTGTAAAGGTTGCATTAGCAAACTGGAAAATTAGCAAAACACATTTTGTTATACACATAATATTTGTTATACCTCTAATTACAGTATTTTAAATCTAATAGTTTAATGTTATTATTGTTATCGATCATATGATTGTTAAAACAGAACATTTTTCTGAATCCAACACAACACAGTGCTTTAACAAAACACTCAATAGAGTTTGACCACTGCTTTGATTTTGAAAACGTTAAAGCAATTGACAGAGAGAATAATTTAAATAATAGGATATTACTAGAAACGATTTATATGATTAAACATCCTAGCGTAAATCTTAGGTATGAAACACCTATGATTCAAGATTATTACGCAACATTAGTGAACCAATAATGTATTATGATGAATCACTTTCTACCATTATTGTTTATCCTAAGACTTATTAATTGTATAACATCTTAAATAGTTGTTTGTTTATGATGTGATCAATATTGTTTGTTTTCCAATATTACCAGTACATCGTGGTAGATATAGAGTTAAAATGTTCGTTCTTGACGTTATCACGGTTTGAAATAACCGCCAAATATCGATTGGTTATGTTTGATCTATTGATTTCTGATTGGTTCTGTGTCTTATGGCTTCGTGTCCTTGCCTCAGTAACTTGTGTAACGGTTTAGTAACAACATGGGTTACAGATTTCAATTTCGTTTTTAAGATTTTCATAAAGCAAGTGAGTAATAGAATGCAGAATCTTGACAACGTAGTGCAATCCGATTTTATTATAATATTTCAAAAATTTTCTGTTATAATTTCAGAGGCAGTTTTCTTCTTTCTTGAAAATGATCCACATAGGGATCGAAACGTTGAAAGTTTAAATGAACTTGAAAAATTGTTTTAACGTATTTAATTGATCGAACCGTTGCGCCGAAATCGTTAATACTTCTTCTGTTCTAATAGTTTAAGTTTAATCTAGTAATTTAAATTTAGTAGCTTAAAACTAGATGTAGGATATTATATAGGCGAGTATGCTAACAATTATATATATATATATATATATATATATATATATATATATATTATTAAAAAAACCTACAGCGTTGAGAAAATGCCTGTCCATTTTAAAGCGCTACTAAACAAAATTTTAGTCTTGTAGGAATTTCTGTTACAGGGGATTGTGCATAATATTTAAACCAAGGTACGTTTCATACTCGTCAAAACGTGTGCTTACGTTTTTTCCAATTCCTTTTCGTATAAGATGTCGTAAAAATGTTGCACATATCAATAATCTGACTTGCAATTAGTTGTATTGGATCATATCTCCGTAAACCAAAATGCAAAAACTCGTAGGTCAAATTGGGGTATTTTTTCTGGAGAATCCAAATCTGCATTAAAAAATGGGGGTTCATATTGAAGATTTTGAGACGAACAACTTTCATTATCTACTTTCTTTGACTGGATGCATAGTTCTCGAGATACATATTTCAATGTCTTCAGATAAATCGTCCACCCTGTATAAATATTTCTTCAAACCTATTATACTTTGAACACCTTCTGTAAATGCAAGTTTGTTTCGTCATTTTTGTCGTAAATGACCTTTGATGACCTTCAAAGACCTTAATGTTGTGATTATTTAAAAAAAATACAAAGGTGACCTTCACATCTCTGAAGCTACTCCACTTAGCAACAAAAGATTAACGCCAGACTACGGCCCCTGTTGTCCGATGCAACTTTTATTTCGAAAACGTTTCTACTACTATCATACTTTCAGAGTTATTGCACCTGGCAAAAGTTACTGTCTCACCCTATATACTTCTGTAGACGACGAACAATGTTGAAAATATTCAATTTCAATTAAAAGTTCAAAAATATAACGTCCACTTCGTCTTCTATATGCTATCAATTAAAAAGCCGTCCGAATAGCGATAACCCAACGACCGCAAGCGTACGGAGGAAAGTGCAGTATCATGTAGCAATCACTAAAGGGTGGAAACAGCAAGAAAAAATTAGTTCCTATTAGAAATACAAAATTCTGTTAAGGCATTTAAGGCATTTGATGGTTATTTTTTACCCATGAAAGCTATTAAGCTAATAAGCATTGAAACTGAAATTCTATTAACTCAATTTCTTAATGAATTATACGGGGTCAGTCACCTAAGACAACTCACCTGAATAACTACTACATTTTTTCAGACAGGAAGAAACGTTTCACGACAAAAGTTGTTTGGTTTCGAGGTGCCCACGATTAAACATGTTTAAACAATCATAATGTATTAGTATTGCCATCACTGGATTCGGGAAAGTCTAGAGGAATCTATTGCTGCAAAGAGCAATGCAATATCTTTTATAATAACATCACAATATTTGTTTAAAATTGAAAAATATATTTTCCTTTTCAAATTAAATTTCTTAAAACTGTACGTCGAGGAGAAAATTAAGGACAAAAAAACTCTAAAGCTTAAAACTCTATAAGAATCACCCGACAGTAATTGTGGAACTTCGTGTTGGACAGTGTAAATCGAATCGGAAACTTTCTTCCAGCAGCTCATTAATCGGAAAATTTTTTCCGTGTAACATTTTGTTTATTTTCTCGTTTCTTTGTTAGAATAAATGGATGCGTATGTTATTTTGATGTTTTTCATTATTCAATGAGCCCCTTTTAATTTCTCATCAGTTTTAACTCCATAAAGTAATATTTTATACTTTAAAATTGTGAATGCAAATGCAAATCAGCGTATGCGCCGTTTCAATAGGTACATGTGCAAACTTTTCACTTCTTTTGGACAAACGAATACGTAAAAGCTATTGTGGACACAGTAAATATGGGGAAACGATTTTACAGTATGCGCGCGTAGATTATGTATGTGAACGAGCAAGTACCTTCAAAGAACGTTCACCTTCTTTACTCGAAAATCCCAAATGTCGATATGCTCGGGTGGACTTCAACAGGTGAATGGGTTTAATGTCGTACAATGATTTGTGTGCGTGTATCTAAAGAATGTTACACTTGTTGAAGCCTGAGCGGCAACTTCGGGGCAAGCATTTATCATTCACTCGGCATATAAACGTGCCCTTTTGCGAACTACGTCGTATACTTCGAATAACATTTGTTCCCCACACTTTTTAAGAATTGCTTCTCAAAAAATTATTAAACTTTCTGAATTAGGTTTTTCACACACTTTTATAGACATTTGATGAACATACATTATTTTTTTTATGTCAAAACAACAAAATATACATGTGTTATATATGTTTGGTAATTATTGCGAAAGGGTCACTGTACTCCGATTTTGATGACAGTTAAGGGCGGAGTCTAGGAGTTTTAGCAGACGACACTCGCGCTGCTAGTGTGCGTGCACACATCACTAACTACTATACGTATATGAGAATTGCAAGGGTCCAGGATTAAACTTCTGAGTTCGTAATAATGCAAAGACAGGGTTTCTTAGTAGTCAAAATCGCTAGATGAAAGATCAATCTAGGGTGAGAATATTCTCAACCGAATTCGATAGGTTTTGCATATTTTATGGAGCATAAAAAACTAGTAGCTTCGTATGTCCATTTATTATCGGCCTATCTCGAAGTTTAAGAGGTTTAGGTGTATGAGGTATATGAAAAAATGTTTCATACAAAAGTTTTATAGTATTTTATACTCTTTGCAACAATATATTCATTTTTTAAAAAGATGTTTTTGTTCAACCCCTCCCCCCTTCCCGTCAACTCGTAACCTTCGCGAATTTTTAAGTTTTTGTAAAGGCAAAAATTCTGGAGCATTTAATGCTAAATCCATTCATATGTCAGAGAAAATAAAATTTCCTCTCTGGAGGTTCCCGAAGGGTACGCGCACAGTGGATCCGTTTTCGTCCGATTCGGCCGACGTCCGACGCATCTGTCTCTTTTTTCAAGCGTGCGGAAAAGAGAAACAACATCTGACGTATCCATTGGAACAGGAAGCCAAAGAAACGAACACTCTCAAACTTTAGAGAAAACTTTCTTAATCGCTAGACCACGAACTGCTTTTGTCAAAAGCTCGAAACCAAGTCTCCGGGCTCATCCGCCCTACCGCGGAACATCCATCCGCCGACCCCTCTTCCATTAATCCAGGTAGTAGGGGTGAGAGCCCTTTCCCTGATGGCCCATGAGTCATCAGACGCAAGAAATAATAACAAAAACACCCCATGTTTACAAAATTTCCAGGCTTCTCCGACATATTGTATATGACCGATGAGCCACTATAAGAATGCTAATAAAAAGTTGTCTTTAGCCACGAGCACATCTCATTTTCGCTTCACCTCGCCTTATTAGTCACAAGATATATCGCTTCGCGAGTTACTCTGTCTTTTATTTCGTTCGCGGTAAAGTACGAGTGTTAGTTTTTCCTTGTGCCGCGTGACAGCGTCGTTGGCGGCAACCCGTGTCGAGCACGGATATTTTGTTTTTTCGAGCGAAGAAAACGTCGACGTTGGAAATTTGAAAGGATGGTTTCTCAAGATAAAAGTCTGCTCTATCGCGTGGTACATTTCGATTTTCCGCTGGACCCTTATTTTTTCAGATAAATAAAAAATATCATCAAAAAACGGTGCAAAATTTGTGCCTCTCCGTCTTTAATGATTGTTTATAACATGTTTAAAGTCGAAAAATATGTCTTTTTTCAAACTCAATTTTCTCAAAAACTGTGCGTCTAGGAGAAAATTAAGGACAGATACGGAATCAACGCAAGAAACTCTATAAGAGTCGCAAAACAACATAGTGAGAATCGAAATGTGAAAAAAAAGTTTCAATTTGTTGGACCGTGTAATTCCTTAAGAAAGCCGCGGACGCTATTTTTGCAAAGGAAAATGTTGCTTCAAATCAACTCAAGAACCTTCAATTTATGGATGTTGAAGAAATTTTGAGACACCCTGTAGAAACGTTTACTTAAAAGATTGCACGTCCTACGTTTGTCGGGTGTCGTCAGATGAGACGTAACGTTCGCCGAGTTAAAAGAAAAGTGGATTACTATTGCAACGATTTCTCCTGGTATTAGTGTCAATGAAATTAACTCCACCTTTCAGTCATTGTTGTACAGCTGGGTGCTTACGAGTTGGCTTCCGGATAAGCACAGGTGCAAGGAAATCATGCCGCTAGCTAGCTGCACCTAGCCCGTACTGTCACGATAAACCGTTTAGCTATAATTTGTTTGAAACGGAGAACCACCCGCTATGCTGTTCGTATGTTAGCTGGAACTCGTGGTCGAAATAACGAATTATTCAAATGAAAATAAGTCTTGAAGAATTGATAAATTTCATTTAATAGTTCATTTAATGCTATTTCGGTTGAATGCTGTAATAATTATTGAACTGCGGACTTTATGCATTTACAACAAGAATCGATCAAATGCAAGAAAGTATAACTGTTTAAAGAATTTAAAAATATCGTTAGATTGATGTTCATTACTAGACAGCGTATTTTATACGTTTGCAATTATACAACAAGTTGTAACAATACAGGAAATACTTTTCAAATACTTTATTTTCAATGTAATTGGTTCATATGTAATTGGTCATTTCCATTATGTATTATCAATAGAAGCTGTATTTGCTATTATTGCTAGACTAATTCACTGATACCCTATTTTCACTGGATTAATCCTTAATAAAAAAAACTATTACATATTCAATTTATTATAATGTTTACAGGAGTGAATTTACCTTTTTTCCCACAATATTTCCTGAATTTAGTTTAAACTATTTAAAAATCAATCTTGTATCATCTTCGTCCGATTGCAATTGTTAAGGAAAGAAATAAACATCTATACAGCTTCTGTGTCTCGCACTCCTGCTGAATGCAGACAATTTTTATTTTTCAGAAAAACCGCTACTTTTTGCAGTTATTAACTTCTGGATGCCAGAGATTGGATCCATTTTGCATCCAATCCATTTTGAAAATAGTCATTTTCCAAATTTCTGGAAGATCATTGGAAATGACAGCTGCTCCATTAGGGGAAATAGAAAGAAGTTTGATGTGTTTAGAAAAAGATCCTTGATAAATATGTTTGAAACAATTAGTAAATAACATTGCACATTACCAATTGCGTAGTTACGGAAACGGTCCGCCTGTCGAGGATTAAGAAAAGACATGAACGCCTCTTTTGTATTTAACGATTACTTACTTTCTTATTTTAATTAAACACGTGGGTCGTCAGAAACGACAGGTTTATACATGACTGGTCATTTTTTGGATTTGATAAATGTCTTTGGAGCTCTTACAGCTTCGAATTAATGCAGACACTTTTATTTTCACATGAAAATCTGCAATTTATTTATTATGTTGAACGTAATATTGTTTCATTTCAAAGGTGATGTAATTTAATGCCAATAGTTTATTTATAAATGACGATGTACCAAAGAAGCAAATGTACTTTCATATTATAAATCCTAAATCCCTATTATAATTCCCTAAATGTACTTGTAATGCTGTATCTGTTCTGCGTATTTTCTAATAGAATGTCTTAATGCGCGCAGAATGGTCTATAGCTAAAGGTCATCTGTGTTCGTCGAAGGTCACGTAGGATGGATAACAATGTGCTTCGAGGAAACGATCGAACACTTTCGTGTCACTGGTTATTGGTACATTACTGTTGAAGTCTCTTGCACAGATTGAATAATGTAACCAAACATTCAATGACGCTGCGTCGAACGAATCTATTTACGAATATCATTAACAACAGGAAAATAGTATTTTAAATAGTAAATTATAAATAATCCTATTTATTTTGAAGTATGTGTAGAATTTTGAATATAAAATATTTTATATGATGCAGTAATTGTTTGAAAATAAAATAATTTATTTGAAGCAGTAATTTTTGAGAATAGTATTTCATTTGATGCAGTCATTATTTAAAATAAAATAATTTATTTTAGGCAGTAATTTTTGAAAATAATAGTTGAGAATAGTATTTTATTTGATGAATATTGAAAATATTTGGACTTTGTCTTTATTTTCAATTTCAATTTTAAATATTATTGCTGAAAATAATGGTTCGCATTCAATAGCTTTACGAGAGAGAAAGTAGAAATAGTTTCCTGGTGATAAGATATACTGTACGTATATCAACAAACCTCGGTCGGCACAAAAAATATAACATTCTATTTTGTGTTTCAGATTATTAAAATAGAAATATTTTATTTTGTGGTTCCGATTGTTAAAATAGAAATATTTTATTTTGTGGTTCCGATTGTCAGAATAGAAATATTTTCGGAATTGTATATCTTATTTAAAATACTATTTTCTTTAAGCAAAATAAAGTCTAGAATATTAAATAGTATTTAAAATATTTGTTTCGCCAAATAATGCTTACCTCTGGTTAACAATAAACCTACCGAGCGTTAAAAGTAATGCGATACACGTTTTTTAACAAAAGGCCCCCACCACGACCTGACCACAACTCATTCTATTCGCATAATCTTTTCATTGTAACTGTCATCCATAATTTGAACTAGTAATGGAAAAATCGTGTGAACAGAGTTGTTGGTAGGTCGTGGGAGGGGGGTTAAGTTACCCTAACGGCCGGCCCGACCATGCAGACAAAAATCCAGGAGTAGTCTCTCAAAATTGAAAGTTTTCACGTTGCCACGGAGCGTGCATAAATACGGAAAATTCAATAGAGTATTAGTAATAGGTTTTTGCAAATATCTCGAAAACTAAGATCGAGCCCCGGGTAGATGTAACGACAAAAGTTGTTTAGAATGTTGTCCTTGACAACATATGTCAAGGTCAAGGTCATCGGAGATGCCCCCGTGAAGTAAACATTTACCCTGAAGTCTACTGCCTATATCGCCGCCTGCATGTAAGAACTGGGTAACTTGAAATTTGGACATTTTGAGTTATCATTTTCGTATTAAAGAAGAAATCAAGCAGAATATAATTTAAAAACTGGGTAACCTATCAAAGTAATCTACGACATCTAGTGAATCATAATTTAGTTTCATCATGTTAATGTAAAAAATATAGGCAAATCCTGCATTTTTATCAAAAAAAGTTTCTCTAAAATAAGGAATTGTAAGTTACATTCAGGCAGCGATATGTAGTACTCGAGTGAAGAAGGTGAGAACAAAAGTCTCATGACATGGTTATGACGGTGATGCTGGTATAAGAAAGCCAACCCTTCGTTTCATATTTCATAACGATCTCAAGTCCTTCTTTACTTGTTGACCCAGATAGGGTCCTACAAATCCAGCTGTTACTGATGTTCGATTTGGGAATGACAACTATCGCCACCACCTCGTCTTCTATGTATTTTTACCCATTCGTCACATTTCGATATGTACATTGTATATGAAACATACGATAATATGAGAAAAATTATTATAGCATGAACAGGTTGGGTGACGGCTTAAAGGCTGTTTTCAAATTCACATGGAAGACTAATATACAACCATCGTATAGGAAAATTTTGTTATTCTACCCTGCATTTACTATTGGCCCCTTGCCTTACAATATCGTGTCTAACAAGTGACAAAGTTTCTCAACACATTCTGATAAAAATGTATGTTAATAATTTCCTTTAAACAGAAATAAAATCATATTTTGGTTTTGTTAATATACAACTGTTGGAGAACATATACGTCAGGCATACAATTTCTATCAATATTCTACTTTTTTAGGAAATTACCATCTACAAAAAAAAGTTTCAGTCATTGAAACCGTAAAATAAATCGTAAGGCAAGGTGTTAATATAATCAACAGCTTAGCATAGCATCAGCACAATAACCACAATAAAGTAGAGCTCCATTTATATGAATATGTCTGGAGACAGTTTGCTTCGTATAACCGGGTGATCATACAGGGAGTCCCAAAAATGTTGTATTTCCTTGGAAAGGGGTTATTACTGACGTTATTAAGGAAAACCACGGACTTATCAGTGGGTGGCTACAGCAGAATGTTTCCGGTTCAGCAAATGCCAACGCCACACACAATAGAAGCGGGCGGCGAATCGGAATCCCATAGTCCAGTCAATGAATGCTTAAATGGGGGGGGGGGGGGATGTAGAGGGAAATGGAAGGAACACAATTTTTGACTTTGGGATTTTGTTCGGAGTAGTTAGGAAGTAAACATACTAAAAGTCCCCCCCCCTTGGTAGGTAAGCGGGGTGCTGGGGGCACGTAGAAGGTCCCTTTTTCGGTTTTTCGCTTATATCTCGGAAACTATGTTTTCTAGCGATAAGATTATTCTATACAAAATTAAATCTGACAAAATGTGCCACAAGATTGGTACTATTCAGTTTTTCTCTATCTCGCATAGTTTCCGTGATGTCCGTGCTCAAAATTCACTAATTTTGAAAAAAACCACACGCGGCAGAAGTGAAGCTCTTGCAACTGTAGAACTTTAGAATATTAAAAGTGAACTTAGGAGTAAGCATACAGGGTAGGGCAACAACTATGTCCACCTTGAATATCTCCGTATTTATAATATTATGGAAAAATGTTACGAACAAAATTTGCACGGTCCGGAAGGGAACATGTCGTAACACAAACGTTTTCTGCGTGGGTGAAGCTATAGAGGGCATTTCAAGGTCACCTTGATTATGTTAAATGAAAACACCTACTTTCTGTATCATGAATCCATATACTATCGAATTCTGACTAAAAATGTACTGACCTCCATACATATGTCCTAAAACTAATAGTGAACGAGATATCATCGAAACAATTTTCTTTCTTCTGTGGATAATATCACGTTAACTATTAGGTTTAGGACATACGAAGGTCAAGACTTTTATACTCAAAATTTGATACTTTATCGATCTAAGGTATAAGAAATAGGAGATGTCATTTAAAAAAATGAAGTTGACCTTCAAATTTCCGAAGTACCTCCACCTGCAAAAGAACTATTATCGCCATATTACAGGCCCTGTTGTCCCATGCATCTCTTGTTTCGAAAACTTTTCTGCTACTATCATACTTTCGGAATTATTGTGGGTGGCAATAGTTAGTGCCTCACCCTGTATTGGACAGCTTGCAGCGACAGGAAAGCGCGTAACGCGTTGGCCTTACTCACCGCTCTCAATGGAGAAAAGAGAAGGTATAGGACGCAATCGGCTACAACCGGCCGTGACCGGCCGCGACCGGCTGCGTAAGAATGGGTAGAATATTGTACGTATAAAGAAAATATATTCCCCCACTTATATTACTGACCGTTACGCTTTTTCCTGTCGCGAATTCCGTGACGCGAATTAGGCGTACACTCTGTCAAAAGAAAATGTTCAATTCAAAAAGAAATTTCAAAATCAGAGTCGCCAGATCAAGGAAATCGAGGGGAATACAGTTGACCCCCTCTCTGATGACCAGATTAATACGTGACTAGTCTACGGACTGTCACGACGTGTCCCGTCGGAGGTTGGAAAGCCTCCGAAAAGACCGGCTCCGGGCTTTTATGGCTCTGAGACCAGGCCCCGTGCAGCCGTATGCACGAGGTCCGCCCGGGACTAGTAGTAGTAGTAGTCAATGCTTTGCCGGGGAAGGATGGTTCGGCCATCCCTCGCTTCCTTAAGGCACGCCGGATCATTATCACCAGTATCACAATTGGCGCTGCCGGCTCTCGGCCCTTTATTGGGTTGCATTTATCCATTCGTTTTTCGGCCGTTCCTCTGTTTTTTATATGGCCCGGGCCGCTTTCAGAGTCTTCAGCCTACTAGACGGGACGGTCATCATTGATGAGGCGGGCCATTCTACCTAATTTGTTTGAGTTTTTGAGCTGTTTTACGGCTCGGAGTGAACGTTGGTGATAATATACACTGTATGTATACCAGCAAACCTCAATAGGCACAAAAAATACAATATTCTATTTTGTGTTTCAGATTATTAAAATAGAAGTATTTTATTTTCTGGTTCCCATTGTTAAAATAGAAATATTTTATTTTGTGGTTCCAATTGTTAGAATAGAAATATTTTCATTTTCATAATTGTATATCTTATTTAAAATATATTTTCTTTAAGCAAAATAAAATCTAAAATATTAAATAGTATAGTAATTTGTTGATGTTTTCGGCGCACAAGTTCGATCAATTATTACCTGAAATAGGTGTGGATCATTTTTATAGACACTAATTCCTTTGTGAATGGTCCACACCAGGATCGAAACGTCAGAAACAATTCAAATTGCAAAATTGCTATTTGAAAACATCAACAAATTGTATTCAACATTTAGGATCGACGTAACTAATTAAATATTAAATAGTATTTGAAATATTTGTTTCGCCAAGTAATAATATAACAATCTAGGTGGGCGGATTGAATGAAAATCAGTGGAAAACGAAGTATTATAATGCGAATCTGACGTAACATCGTCCCAGTTGTCGCGTGGTACCTCATATTACCCAAGGTAATTGCACGGAGATATGTAAAGCCATAGGTACACTACACTCGAACACATAGTACACGTGCTCATACGTTTTACTACGTCACAGTGGCAACTACGATGCTTACGCTCATTTTCTCTACCCGAATCGATATTATTGACCATCTGAATGAGTAGCAATCCGTGTCACGGGGAATACACTGTAGTTGTAAATTCATTAATTTTCTTCCCTATAAATATCAAAATAGCGGCAATCATAAAAATAACATACAAGATGGAATATCTTTTTTCTAAGAAATACATTAAAATTAAGATCTTATTGTGAAAAACATAATTATGGCCGATTTTGTATTCGATTTTATATGTATAATCTATATACCGTGGTGATATACATATAAATTATCTTTATTTATAATCGTTTTTTTGCAAAAAGTAAAAAGGTTTAAAATTTTTTTTAATCCAAAATGATGTTTTTTCATGTATTGTTTCACTTAAAATAAAGAAATATAAACAGATATTGGCATTATGTTTAAAATAACGGTTTTCCTATCATAATCTTAAAACTAAAATAATCTTAAAACAAAATACTGTTTCATCAATTTCTCGAAAATAAGGAATTGTAAGTTACCTAGTTCTTACATTCAGGCTGCGAAATGACCTCACGAGTCCTTTTCAAAGAAGTCCAACATCTTTGGGACAATCTGTATACTATTGATAAAGGAAAGAGGATATGTACGGTGAAGTAAAACGAAGCTACAGGAGTGATCGTGATTTAAAGTCGAGACGGACTTTTCGGTTCTTTTCTTGAGAAGAGTTGGTCAAAGTGTGCGGGAACCTTGCGACCCTTCATTCTATTGCACCCTGATCGTGTTTCTCCATGAGATGGAAAAAGAGGGTAGTGCATCAGGTTTGTGCTGTGTAAGGATGACAAAATTCTGTGTCGGAAAACCATCCTGTGGTCGACTCGGTACACCACACAAGACTTTCGCTTGGCCTTCACGTGTGGGTCACTGTAATGGCCTAAGCTAGGATCTCTGTCAAATCCAAGTTTGTAAACCTCAGCTTTCCTGACACTCGCCACACATTTATACGCACATACATACATAATATTGTACTTAAATATATGAAACATAAATAGAATAATATATATTATTTGTGTGCATAATAGACATATACAAGGTGTTTCATTTACGATAGATTCGGAAATATTTTCGTTACCTTTATTGATACGCAAAATTGTGACAGGACAAAGTTTTTGGATATAGAATGAGCGATATTGTGTTTAAAGAGTTTCTAATACCAAAATCAAAACCTTTCGCAATGCCACGTGCTGGAAGGTGTGACACTTAAGTTAGATAACCATTTAGATGTTTCAGTCGATCGATGATCATCCTGTTTATAATTCATAAATTTATACAGATTTAAGGGATGTTTTCCCTTCTGCGTCCAGAATGCTCTATCACATCAACGTCTCAAGGAAAAGTGTGGTGCATGCTTGGCATTTGAGAACACTTCGCAGCCGTCGCGACGCTTCGCGTCGTCTCCGTCGTCCTCTTGTTGTACCACTTCGTCGGAGACGCGAATTCATCGCTCACCGCGTGCAAACGACGTAAATCAGTGAAATGAGTACGGATTCTCGTAGCAAGAACCTTTGCGCCTCCCACGAAAGCTCGTGTCAACAATTGGTTCACTGCGAACGATAGCTTCTATTAACAATAGCTCCGTCGCTAATTTAACTTTGTTTTCGAATTCTTATACTGTCTCGAGTATAGAATCAAACGTGTAGAATCCGTTTCTGATTCTCGTTACATAAAAGTTTACACCCTGTATGTACATGTTCCAAAACTCATTTATACATACAATTGAGTTTCCATTATCTACCTGTAACTTATATCTTCCAGAGTCTGGCAAAAAATTAATCGCCGATTGACGACTAAATTTCTACTTCAATCGTTAATCGCAATTAACGATTAATAAGTAATTAATAACCTAACCTAACGATTAAATTTCTACTTTAGTCGTTAATTGCGATTAACGATTATTAATCATCAATCGGATAATTGATTAATGATTAACTGTCAATTCTCCATCAGCTCTTTGCTCCCTCTCTCTGTCTCCCCATCCCTCCGTATTACTATTTATGGATAGACAGTATGGTGATTAACTTCAAAAATTGATTAAATCAGTCTCCGATATTTCGATGAATTCTTTGTTTAATCACCGATTGGCGATTAACTTCATCAATCGATTGAATCAATCGCCGAGTTTTCGACGATTTCTTTTTTTAATCGTACACATTAATCAATCAATCATGATTAAAATTTTAATCGATTATTGCCCAACTCTGATATCTACTGTGTAACAAAACAAAAGTTGGGTGTGTTATAATAATGTGGGCACTAATGAAGACCTTATTCATTCGCAGAAAATATATTTTAATGTTCGACTCACCAAGAAGCGATATAAAATTTTTTCATTCGACGTATCACTTTCAAATGATCCAATTCTCTAACCTGGAATGTCCTGTGACAGACATTCGTAATACGACCGATCAATGTACGTTGAGCATGTTGGAAATTTGACACGGTTTGACATGCCCCACGTTTGTAATTGCCACTCATCATAGCGTGATACTGATATGTCGATTCCATGACCGCTCACAAAATAACGGGTGCTCTCAATGAAGTCGAAGAACTGTACCGTTCTAATGAGTCGTTTTTTACATAATTATTTTTCGAATATTATTTCCCTGCACGTTAACTATGTCCAGTAATTATAATTAATAGCAATGTATTGCCACCTATAAGAGTCCAGATGCTTAGTGTACTTAAGCAAACAATTGTGTAAATAAAACTAATTTTTTTAAAAATACCACGTTTTTAAAAACGGACTAAAAAGTATAAAATAATGTTTCTTAGATCCATACAGACTCCTAACCCCGTGTAAATAGCCCTAAAAATTTGTAATTAGTAATTATGATTTTTTAATAGCTGTGAAAATACTTGTAAGCAGAGTTATGGGGACATCCTAAATATTTTATTTTTGTGTATAACCTTGAAAATTATAATTTTTGGAATAACTTTTTTGCATATCATTTCGTAAACCAATGCTTTTAATCTATCTATCTATATATATAAATAAAAATTAAATGCTGTTTCTTTGGTAAGCGCATCACTTGAGAATGGCTGGAAAGATTTGGCTAATTTAAAAAAGAAAATGTCCGTAATAGTCCGAATATGGTTTTTAGGGTAAGAAAAATTGGAAAACAAATGAAAGTGCCTTTTTCTATAGGATTTTTGTATAAACTCAAGACCATAACTCACGATTCGAACGACGGGTATGCGTACTTCCTTTTTTGTTTTATTCGTTATGGTCCTGGAAAACTTTTCAGGAAAACAAATTCGAGACAATTACAAAGGAAAGTCAGAAACTGCAAATTCGGACAAACTGCAAAAATCATAATTTCTGAAACCGTACAAGCAGCGGGTTGACATGCTTGGCTGAATTCTTATTAGAGAATCGAATTTTTGTTAATAGATGCAATGATCACTCAGAAATATGTTTTTTTCTCATGTTTACTTTATTTACAAATTTCCAATAGCTTTTCACAAATTCACAAAACGATCACAAACATAGAAATTTGAACAGGACAACGTCTGTCGCGTCAGCTAGTTGATTATACAAAAATCACCGCGTAGAAAACCACGCGCGGCAGAAGTGAAACTTCTTGCAGTCTAATAATGAACGATCAGCGACGCAAAGAAGGAGAGCGTATGGGAAATGCTATGAACTATGTCTCTTTCTTTACAATTTCATAGTTTCAAATTTTCTACTTTACAACCTAAAAATTGCACAATTTTGCAATTTCACAGTTCTACAATTTGCAACTTTGCAACTTTAGAATTTTACAGTTTAAGATTTGCTACTCTGGAATTTCACATTTTCACCGTTTCACAATTTTCTACTCTGCAACTTTAAAATTCTACAATTTTGCAATTTCACAGTTTTACAGTTTGCAACTTTCCAACTTTCGAATTGTACAGTTTAAGATTTGCTGCTTTGGAATTCTACAATTTCACCGTTTCACAACTTTCTACTCTACAACTTTAAAATTGTACAATTTTTCAATTTCAGCATTTCCCAGTTTTGCATCTCTTCGAATTTACAATTTTATCATTTTCAACTATAGAACTTTAGCATATGAAAAGTGGCCTTACCCACCGCTCTGAACGGTGAGAAGAGAGGGTATAGGGCGCGCCCCCACTTTTGACCGTTACGCTTTTTCATGTTGCGAAGTCCGTAACGCGAATTAAGCATACACCCTGCCAAAAGAAGTTTCACTTCAAAAATCAGGTCGTTTGGTACAATTATAAAAAAGTTATTCTATTTTAAAGTCCCTAGCGAATACTTTGTACATTCACTGTAATTAATATTTTCATATCCGACTGAATTTACAATGACTAGCAGTGTGTACCTGACTGTAATAATACATTCATGTAACATTTCGCATCCTATCTGTTTTCCGGGTCTTCCGTATAGAGAAATCCATGCGTTTCTGTTCGAGATCGTCGTGACACAGTATACAATATGGAATCATCATTATTATCCTTCTGCGCTAAACTGTACATTATATTCCTGTTTTCGTAACTGCAGACATGAAACTCGTAATTGGTTGAAGCAATATTGGTGTTGATAACGATATAGTGCATACTTTTACGTTTCATCGCGCATTCCGTGTGACGTCATTGTTGCTTCGCACTTGTATAACATGATCGATGTGGAACTACTTGTTTAAAATTTAGAATTGTTCAGAATTCTATTGTTAGAAGTGTAAGTCTAGTGAACAGTTACGACCTTTCTAACAACTCCCCCTCCCCCCTCTCTAAATTACTTAAAGCAAACTTTAGCTCGATCATACAGGGTGTTCCATTTTAAATTTTCAAAAAAAATATTTATTACCACGTTTTTTATTAGCTCGAACACTGCACAATTTTAAGAAAATCGTGGTTTTTTCCAATATCACGCGCGGCACAAAATCTTTTTGAACATGCTATACACCATTCCCTGTAGATTTTTTCACGCTGATTTCAAATCTGGTCTCAAAATTTTGCACCTCCGGATTTTGCAAAAAGTCGAATTATTGTTAAGAATTTACATACCATTTCATACCATAATCTCCCTATTTTCCTATGTTCTACAAAGTTTCAGCTTTAATTTAAAAAAAATTCATCGCTCTATCTCATTTCTATCGCAAGTTCTTTGATTTTGTCGCCGATTTCGTCCGAATTGCCCACTGTGCGACGGTGACACGTATACATATGTAGGAGAAAGTTGTTGACCTTGGCAACATATTTCAAACACATCAATAATCGGCTAGGAAGACTAATTTATTAGGCGGATTTTATGCATTCATGGCAAAAATAGACAGATCAACAGTGAACATATTAATGAATTTAAAAATACTGTTGGATTGTTTCCAACTCTTCAAAATTATTAAGAAAATAAATAAATCACTATATGTGGCCTCTATATTTTGACATTAATGCAGGCAACATTTATTCTGCATAAAAATCTGCAGTCTAATAATTGCTAGTACAATTTCTATCTAAAATATTTTTTTGTATCATTCATATTTCTCGAGACATTTGCACTGGGCATTTAAAACGAGACACCCTCTATCGGTTGTTTTTTTGAACATAATATCGTTGCAGTTTGGTTTTACATTACGCGGGCTTCAGATTTCAACGGTTTCACATGTCGCCTCAACAGTGGATCTCTCTTTCTCTCTCTCTTTCTCTCTCTCTCTCTCCCACTCTCCTTCTCTCCCTCACTCCCTCTCTCCCTCTCCCTCTCCCTCCCTCGATCTCTCTCTTTCTACACTAGGGTGGACCTTAGTTATACTTGGTGAAAATTTTAGCCATTTCCCTAAAATTGTGCCATTTGGTAAGAAAATAATTCCTGCAAAAGATAAAGTTGATCGAATAAGGGGAAGGCGTGTCGCATTGACGTTGAAGTTGCGAAAAACGAGAAATTTTATAGGAAAAAAAATTTTATTTTAGAAGTTTTTAGTATTGCTGTAGGGGCCTCTAACCGTCTGCAGAATTCTTGAGGAGTTGTGATGGGATTTTTCCACCGTTAACCCGAAACACGAGCAAAATTTTTAGCACGAAGTAGTGAAAATCAACCTGGCAATGTCAAGGATTTGTTAATTGAAAGATTTATGAACATATTTTTACTTAATAGAACAAATGTATTATCCTTATTGTTTGCGATACCTTCAATTATATGTATTACAGGTATCGCCATTTAATTGAATTTTTCATAGAAAATTAACTTCGGATGAATTGCTTGTTCCCTCACATTTTAGAAACAATTTGTTTCGCAGTTGGCTTCTGTTGTTTGCATTGCTAATGACAGTTAATATCTTTGCATGTATTGTCATTAATATGCAAATATGTTCGGTATCAATATTTCCGATCGGTAACGATAAGCATTAATTGCAGATGGTTTAGTATAACGTTGTGGAAGATGATGTTGCCGTACCGTCTGAAACGCACGATGATCCAAATAATGCTAATGGATTCAATCACGGAGCCTGCATACCGTATACACACAAGTTACCCCAATATTATTAGCATGCTCACTTCGAAACAGATACCGTTATTCACTGTGTTAACCTGTCCTAAATTTACATAACATACAACTACAGCTATACGTTTATACTGGTTTGCTATTCCATTGAATAGCATTTGACAATACGTCGTACAATTTATTATTAACTAGCTCTGTGCGAAACAGATTTATAATCTGATCGTAATAATAGATGTTATTGTTAAAAGTTGAAGAAAAAGATAATCAGGATTCAAACATTTGTTCTTATTTGAAAGTAAAACCTGCAGGTAATATTTACGTGTAAATGCGTGAAGTACATATTACATTTATGTTTATTCCGTTCACTGCCTTTGCGCGACTGTTCTAATAAATCAGTTAGCCTACTGATTTCAAAGAATCTCTTTCAGTTCGAACGTGAAACTTGATTGTGTACTCGCAAATACAGTCAGGCGAGTTCACTGCGCACACTTCAACCTTCATTAAGCTGTGACATAATTAATTAAATCCCCACTAGCCGGCCAAGATTCAAATTTAGACCGTGTTGTTTATGGGATCAACAGGGGTTGGGTCAATATGTTAACATAGGGTACGTGTACAGGGCGTGTGGAGGGTGAAACCAAATTGGATATCCAATCTCTAACGGTTGATACTTATTGCTAATTAAATATCGACCTTTCTAACATTATAGAAAACAACTCGACCTATAATTATATCCTACAAAGCAATAACAAATACAACACTTACATGGGTGATTTTCCTTAAACAGTATTGTAATGTGACAATTCGTGGAAGAATAGTCTTCATTTAGAACACAATTAACTACTCCAAGTTAATTAAAAGGTAATTTATACTAATTAAGGAAACTATTCGTATAATCATTGTTCACAATAATTGCATTGACATTCACAGTCAATTATAAAATATTTTATAGATAAACCTCTCATTTAATAGCTTCTTGAAAGTTTACAAGAATTTTTAATTGTATATAATAAAATATATACAGGTCGTACCCGTCAAGTTTTATCAGCATTTTTTAGGCAGTTTCTGTAGTGGAATTAAAAAAATGTTGCACAAAAAATTTTATTCATTATATTTATTACAACGATAAATCTAATCCATAGAGCGGAGCTCTGTACCTGATGTAACCTGATTTGTTTTGTAAGAAATAACTTTTCATTAAAACTATGTTATCGAAATATTTTCGAG
Organism: Lasioglossum morio; assembly: GCA_916610235.2. Lineage (NCBI taxonomy): Eukaryota > Metazoa > Arthropoda > Insecta > Hymenoptera > Halictidae > Lasioglossum > Lasioglossum morio. The sequence goes on along the minus strand of OU744323.1, from coordinate 17,166,077 downwards.
CTTAAGGTCATTTCAAGGTCATAGTATAATACACTGTTGATTTCGTCTCAAGAGTAAATATTTTGTGATAAAGTTTCGATTTTATTTCACAATGAGAAAGATTTTGTTTGTACTACTTACTAATAAATCGGATACGAAAGACTTTAATGTGTTTGCAAAGCTTGTAGCGTTTTATAGAGGAAACCCAGAAAAAAGAATACATTGTATATCTGTTTTATCGTGTAAATCCCTTTGAAATATCCCTCTGGTGCAAGAGCTTTCATAAACAGGTTGGGGGAGCAGGAAAAAAATACACAAACAATATGGATCTGCCACTGTTCAGAAAGGTATAGTTCTCGGAATGGCGACATTGGTCGCGTTACCCTTGGGCTTGACAATTTCAACATTGCCGTTAGAATCCTCTCGACGTGTTGAAGGGACATAACTTTTCGCCCCCTTAGGGAAATAGCGACAGTACAGCGTTATAGATACGTAATCAATACTAAGCCGAATGTATGCCATACCATAGGCGATTCGTCCCTTTTTTTTATGTACAGCGTGATCAGTAACTAGTGGCCCAACAGAAAAGGGGATGATTATATGCATAAAAAGAGTCGAAAATTTAGAAAACATTTGTTAATAAGAAATTTTTTTATTCTTTGTGAAATACAAATGTAGGATTTAAGACGTCAAAAGAATAATATGACTATAGACACGAAATACTTAATTTTTTAAAATATTTAATTTGAAATACAATGAATTCGATTAACTAATTTTTCCCGTTTGAATTTCCCTACACAAATAATATATAAATATTGTATATTTATATCTATATAAATAAAAATAAAATGCTGTTCGTTGGTAAACGCATCACTTGAGAACGGCTGGACCGATTTGGCTAATTTTTTTTAACATGTTCGCAATTTTCCGAATAAGGTCTTAGGGACAGAAAAATTGAAAAAGTTTCCCGAAAAAATGGAAAATTCGAGAAAAACTTGAAATGCAGTTTGAATCATATTTCGATACAACAGAAAAGCGAACGTCGCCGCTTTCAATCAATATTTAAATACGAATTTACATTATCGATTATCGATTATTGCAATGTTTTCCACCGAATCTAGTACGAAAAAATGTGTAAATAGTCCTAGATTAAATACACGGATCCATTCTAGTTAAAACTACACATACGTTTAGTTTAAAAACCAAACCATACGCAAGACCAACGGTACGTTGACAAAATACGAGAGTACTGAGAAGAACCGCATGTTATTACAAGAGTATACATATAAGCCCTTGCATTTCTGTTCTCGGGGGCTAGTACTTTCGTGATCACGTCCGGTATAAAATCTATTAGCCATTTCTTAAGTTGTTCTCGAGACCCCCGCATTGCCAGTGCGTCAACACCGTGCATCTTTCGATTCTATTATTCATTCGCGACATTTATACAAATGTAACACTTTCTTTAATTAGCATATATTTGTGTTCTTTGATAATTTCGTGTAAACTCATTAAACCAGTAATTACTGTTCCACAATCCCAATCAAGTAATTGAACGTCCCACACGATACAATCTTACCGCTCGGATAAAAAACAATGATGATCCCATTGTTCGTCCTGCTCTTCTATATGCAACCATTTCTATTTGAAACATTCTTGTCATAAAAAACAGGTGATTTATAATTAAATTTTAGAATTAAGAAGATTGAAATGCAATTACTGAATGATAAATTTTACAACTTTTTGTTCACTTCGGATACAGAATTATGAATAAATACATATAGCAATCGGGTGAACACAATAGGATTACATAAACTGTACTGTACCAGACGCGCGTGAGAGAGTCTGTGTACAAATATTTCTCTTCGACTCTATTTCTTGCCACATGTTGTCTCAATGTACACAAGTACACGAATGGGGCGGCGATACGGCTGACAAATACAGGCTTGAGTTCTCAATCGTGGACCATCGCTTTATAAATGTATGGCTACCGCCTATTACGTGGTTATAGGGTGAAAGTGTCCTGAGGAATAGCCCGCAGTGCTACTGGCCCCAAGAGGGGCGAACGCTCAGCTGAACCGTTCAGTGTTGCATCGCATCTGAAATTCATGACATGCCGATAGCTATTGAGTTAGGAATCACGATGCTAGGAGCCCATGTATTTGCCAAATGTTCACTGCGATAACTTCGTTTCTGGTCCCCGACTCTCGCACTGATTTATACACAGCCGGAAACTACCGCTTATCTGCAGTGTCCCAAAATCGCGGATTCGGATCATTCGCACAGACTTAGAAGCACATAGTTATCTTCCGTTGAATAAAAATTCTGTTCAAGCTTATACAGGGTATTTCACCTAACTTGGTCTTCAAAATATAATGCATATACATATACATACATACATACATACATACATACATACATACATACATACATATAATATACATATATGTATATATATGATGCACCGCGCCGTATCCCGTGGAACGCTTGCTCAAGTGGTGAGCGTCACTTACAGCAACTCATGTCGGGCAAAGATATTATGTTTCCTGAATCGAAAAAAACGTCGACGTTAGAAATTTGAAAGGGTGGTTTCTCAAGAAAGAAGTCTGCTCTATCGCGTGGTGTAGTTCGATTTTCCGCTAGATCCTTATTTTCTCAGATAAATAAAAAAAAATATCATCAATAAACGATACAAAAGTGGTGCCTCTCCGTCTTTAAAGATTGTTTAAATATGTTTAAACTCAATTTTCTCAAAAACTGTGTGTCTATGAGAAAAATTAATGACAGATTCAGAATCAGCGCAAGAAACTTTATAAGAATCGCATAGTGAGAATCGAAACGATTTTTGGCTGTTGGACCGTGTAATTAATGTGTAAAGCAATCAATTTGGTGCCTATTGAAAATTACGAAATGCATTTTAAAATTCTATCCAAGGACTCCTTCCAACTTCGCTCACGTTTAACTTCAATTACCGGCTTTAAAAAGTTATCTAATTTGCAATTCAACGAGGATATCTTTTTTTACCTTCTAAGTAAAAAAACTTCCGTTTTAATGGATTCTATCCATTCTTACTTCTACAAGATTTATTTGGAAAGAAGTTAACAAGAAAACATATAGCGCCGATTATTTTTTCAGTTTTGACGATTACGTCTACTTAAAACCAATAAAATGAAGTTTTATTTGTAAAAATATATTTTATATATGTATACATAATGCATATAATACATATTTTATGTACAGAATTGTATTTACTTGAGTTATCATACGAGGTTATACAATTCTAGGAATATGTTGAATTAGAGAAAAGATTTGAGTGTTGCAATTATTTAATAATCGTCTTTGTAGTACCAGAACTATCTACTCCAATGTTTATTTTCGTATGTAATTCTATATTCTGTTTTTTTATGTATATATATACAGGGTATTTCACTTAACTTGACCAACTTAATATCTGGCTTATTTCTTCTCGAGGTTAAAAATATCTTTCCAAGGTCACTTTTGTCGAGATTTTAAGGGCAGCGTATTTTTTCAAAGAGGGCTACATATGTTCATTACAACAGTCTTATAACTCATAAAAAACAAATTCAATGATGTGCGATATGTGGACCTTCGCGTGACCTTCAACGAGAAAATTATACATATAACCTGCGTTTTCCTATTATTAATACTAAAATGACTTTAAAAGTAATAACGTATTCATTCTTCCTTCACTATAACAATCTACTGATAGAATTTCACAAAATGAATAGATTTTCACAAATTCACAAAACGATCGCAAATAAAATTATTGAAAGGACAGGACAACGTCTGTCGGGTTAGCTAGTAAAAAATATATATTGTTCATGAGAAATAAAGTATGTAAATAAAGAAAAACTTTTCACACTTCAGTCAAAGATATTAAATAACTTTTACGTAATTAGAAAACAGAACACAAGAGAATACACGCTGCATGTTTTCATTATTTAACAAAACGTATATTTTACTACTCTGTTCTCGTGCAACTAATCGTGCACGTCGTTACTTGTTTGTGCAGGATGATTCAGAGTTCCTGATTGTGCGATATCGATTGGCGTTTCAATTGGTAAGTACTGTACACGTCAATGCTAGTGCGTACTAATTATCGTGTCGTTACGGTTGTCACTAGGATAATAGAACGTTTCCGAACCTTTATATCGAACCTAGCACTAACGTGTGAATCTACATATATATTACAAGTATTTCTTGAAATAATTTATGCTTCACGGTTTAAATTTATTTTAAACATTTTCTGACGTTCTCGGCGGTAAGTCATGCCCACTCGATTGATGTGTCTTCATCCTCAAATCAATGGTCCTCCGGATTTTGTTGGCTCCTCCTGGTTGTCCTCCGTGTTGCGTTATATGTTCAAAGTCGTGGGTCACCAATGTTGGAGCTCAAGGAAATGATAGGCGTGAAGGAGCTCGTGAAAATATGATAGAGAGAAGGAGGAAAAGGAAAGGGAGCGTTTCGTCCTAGACCCGCTAGAGGACTCATAATAGGCTCGGCAGGCGAAAACCGCATGGAATTGATATCTTGACCAAAAAAATCAAGATTTCGATGAAGTCGGATCGGACCCGAAGGTGCAAGTAACTTCCTCCCACGCTTATACATGCCATGCATCACGGTACCCTTACATTTGAATCATCTAAGTAGACCCACAGACTAGGCAAGGGACTAGCCCAAGGGACTCCAGTGGGAGTGGGTAAGTTTCCAGACTATCCGGAAACAGACTAGGGACGGGATTCAATACTTGGCATACTCAACATGGAAATATGGTGAAGTAGGGGGGAGTCAAAAGGGCAGGCGAGATACCCTGCAGGGCTGAAGGTGAGAGGGTCCAACGTTCACACCGAGCCGTAAAACAGCTCAAAAACTCAAATGAATTAGGTAGAATGGCCCGCCATATCAATGATGACCGTCCCGTCTAGTAGGCTGAAGACTCTGAAAGCGGCCCGGGCCATATAAAACAGAGGAACGGCCGAAAAACGAATGGATAAATGCAACCTAATAAAGGGCCGAGAGCCGGCAGCGCCAATTGTGATACTGGTGATAACGATCCGTTATGGCTTAAGGAAGCGAGGGATGGCCGAACCATCCTTCCCCGCAAAGCATTGACTACTACTACTACTACTACTACTACTACTAGGTCGCTAGTGGGGGCGTAAACACTGGGTGTGTGTGGTGTCAGGCCGGCTCTTTCCGCCCCCCTGGTTTCTCCCTTATTTCTACAGCGTCAAAACGTACACAAACGCCGTACCGGGACAGGCTTAAGTTGCCGCGGAGCGTGCTGGAATACGAAAAATTCAATACAGAAAAATTGATATATCTCAAAAACTAAAAGTGTCCCCCCCTATATTGGAAAAAGAAAAAGTTGTTCAAAATGTCGAAATCTACAACATATTTAAATTTCATCAAAATCGGAGTACGTGGACCTGTTGTAAATAATTACCGAAGTTTCCATTCATACACTTATAATTAGGTCTTACCCATTATAACTATTACCTGTTCTCTCACATATAATAAAAATCACATTTGCTGTTACTGGTCTTACTTTGAGAATGTCGATATTCCACTTTATCACTTTGGTATAATTAGCAGTTGTTTTAAACTTGTTGGACTTTTCAAATTTACCGGCTGATATTGATTTCAAAAACGTTGATCATTATGTTCGGAGCAGTGGGTCTAGGTATGTCAAAATCACCGCGTAGAAAACCACGCGCGGCAGAAGTGAAACTTCTGCAGTCTAATAATGAACAATCAGCGACGCAAAGAAGGAGAGCGTATGGTAAATGCTATGAACTATGTCTCTTTCTCTACAATTTCACAGTTTCACAATTTTCTACTTTACAACTTTCAAATTGCACAATTTTGCAGTTTCTCAGAGTTACCATTTTCAACTTTACAACTTCAGAATTTCGACAGTTTAAGATTTGCTGCTTTGAAATTCTACAATTTCACCGTTTCACAATTTCACGGTTTTACCATGTTCATCATTAAACAAATAATGTGCTGTTATTATAAAAGATATTGAATTGTTCTATACAACAGAAGATTCTGTAGACTTTCCCGAATCCAGCAATATCCATCATTAATACGTTGTGATTGTTTAAACATGTCTAGACGCAGAGACACCACTTTTGCACACATTTTTGAGGAGGAAAAAATAAAGGTTCAGCGAAAAATCAAACTACACCACGCGATAGAGCAGACTTTTATCTTGAGAAATCACCCTTTCAACTTTCCAACGTCGACGTTTTTTCCGAACCAGGAAACAAAATATCTTTGCCCGACATGAGTTGCTGTCAGTGACGCTCACCACTAAAGTCGGCGTCCACCGCGCCGTATCCCGTTTAAGTATGGGAGGAGAACCTAAGCGGGGATGGTTCCGCGTATGACACGCGGGCTACAAATTGCAACTCCCACCTGTATATGAATATCCCCACATCGAATTTTTGTAAATGGTAGCTGGCGCTATAGAATTACTTGAAAATGATTGGCATTAGACTAATGCCACTCAATAGCAATGTATTGATGTTGAAAGTAATTAATATATAGCCTAAGAGGAGAACCTCGTTATCAGGTAACTAACAATTGTCAGTTCTTATTGCAGAGATACACTGAAACTTCTGTGAAACGTATAAAATTTGCATGGCAGTCAACGTATTGGGTTTTCATTATGAAGTATCTCCAGGAATCGAAATTGTGTGTTCGACATACTGTGATACGAACATTACGAACACATATATCGGCGTGGATAGTGCGTCACTGCACCAAATGAATAGTATAGGATAGGTACGATTCGTCATCGATTTCAAATGTGTTAACCCACTCTGCAGTGAGCTCAGGTAATCACAAAGAACTTCTACTAGTAACCCAACCCAGCACTGAAAAGAGAAAGATGTATGAATACAGAAAAACCCAACTGATGGACCACTCATTTTCCTACCGTTTGTCTGCACGAAGGATAGAGAAGAAGTGAAAAAAAAACTTTTTCGCTCATCACACTGTCCAACAGCAAAAATGTTTCCAAATAACTGTTGGGTGTATCTTGTACAGTTTTTGGCACTGATTCCAAATCTGACCTTAATTTGTCTCCTACACGCTAGGTTCCTGCCAGAGGTGCTCTTAAACATCTGTTCGTCATCCGTAACACATCTTTAAAAACTGCAGAAGCACTACGTGAATTACATAATATAATATAAATATACAATATAAAATACATTTTTAGTAAGTCATAAATAGTCTGAAAGATTATACTTAAACAATTTTATTTTAATAAAACGTATCAATGAAAATTAATTAAAAATTATTGTTTAACAAAATAGAAAAAATTTTATTTGTCTGCAGTTAAAATTTACTATTTTTTCAATGAATTTTAGTGCAAATTTCATCCCGATATCTCTTATGGTTTAAGAGTTATAACAAAATGTCACTAAATTTTTCGATCCAGCCCACTGAGGCGTTGCGTTGGGGTAAAAATTTTCAGCGTGGCTCACTAGGTCATTGACCGCATGGTATACCCAACGGACAAATTAACACGTTGTTGGTCACTAATGACTAAACCAGTGTCGCCTGATCAGGGGAGGGAGCACGAATTGAGAAGGAGTGGTCACATTCAGACAGAAGACAAAATGTGCAATAGGCAATTGTGAAATTTTGCAAACTTTACAATATGCTCTTAATTTAAAACAGCTTCAAACTAAAGATAAAACTACTCAAATATTTGTTAAAAGAATGTATTTAGTTATTTGTGAGTGACTTTATACTACGGTGTTAAAATTGATAAAAGGTTACTCATGGAGGATGTAATAAATAATAAAGTTATTTAATCTGATCCGCAGTAATTAGCAGATGTCATGTTTTGCAGGAAGAATACATAATGTTATCGACTTTATTTTTTAATATTTTCTTATGTTGTATTAGGTTTTGCGGGCCACTAATTTTTGAAGTGAAACTTCTTCGCTGAGGGTAACAATTTTCTGACGGGACGGATATGGGCGGGACGTGTCGATGAAACGGAAGTGGAAAGTCCGGCGCGAAAATTTAAACTGAGAATGAACGGAGAAAAATAATTTCTTACCCCGACGGGATTCGAACCCCGGTCCACCGATTGGGGACAACCAACGATCTTTAGAAGGATAGCGAACATTTTGGCATATATCGCAACGACTAAAATGCTCGGTAGTGGGCTCAAACGAAAAGGTTAAAAATACATGGTTATGTTACGACTACAGACATATAGAGATAGACTGCGCCGTCTTACGGGCGAGTTGACGAGCACACTGTCGGCATGGGGTACAAAGAGTGAGAGAGAAAGCATTAGCCGCGATCTATAGCGCTGTCTCTCTCACTCTTTGTAACCCACGCCGTATAAAACGTACAGAATAAAAAACTGTACGCGTGAAAAACCACGCCCGGCAGAAGTGAACGCCCAGCATAACTTGTTTCGGAAAAACTGTGTCAAATTGCCACGAGGGGCGGATGAGGGTTAATAATAACGAAAATAAACTGTGATAATATGTTTATTACATTCACGATATAATTATTATTGCCTAAGTTTTATCATTCAATTGAAGAATAGGTTGTATTATCACGTTTTATGTAAAACTAGCAAAGTATGTTTACACTTTTGCTTGTCACTGTATCTCGTGAATTATTGACATTTCGATGACCTTGGGTTGGTACTTTTGAAACACCGAAGCGGCATAGGTGGTGCTATAGTTATGCACCGCACTACATATTGACTAATACTAGAGTGAGTCATAAGTTCGTGCGTTCTGTGCTCAAATCCACAGCACTTTGTATATTTCCCCGCTGCTTCTGCCCTTTTGAAGTTTTGTTTCCAGTAATGCCGTAAAAACACGCGAATAATATATACACGACTATTTTTGCATGACGGTGAAAACAGAAGGTCGATGAAAACACATATTGGGGAAATAGTGTCGACATAACGATTATCGAGGAAGTCCCTGTTGGCTATCGATGGCGGGCAAAATCACTAACTAGGATTTATCACAATGATTGAGGAATCACGATCAACGGTTGTGATCTTAACATCATGCACGCTGTGATCGTTATTTTTTAATCTCGATTAAATTTGCTCACTGTCGTCCTAATTTTTCATCTCGATTGAATTAGTTCTTTTTTTAAATACATCAATTAGCTTACACAGAAAAAATAATTCTTCCTCTCCTTTTCGAAATCGTAATATTTATTTAACTAGTATAAAAATAATATCGTGAGAGTTATCTTCTCGTTTACAGAATGTATGTAATGGATATTTGGTCCCCTCAGTGTTTCAAATCCCGTTCCACACTTCTCACCTTTTACCAACACTCTCTCTATCGCCTATTTCAGTGGGACCTACTTTTTATTACGGTGGATTCCGAACCACCTATCAAAATAGTATAATAGTATAGATATGCTATCTACAAAATTTTACAAAATACCAATCTATTACTTAACAATTACACGGTCCAACAAATTGAAACTTTTTTTTTTTTTACGTTTCGATTCTCAGTATGCGATTCTGATATAGTTTTTCTACTATGTACAATGTACAATGTTTAATGTATATTGTAAATGTATTAATAATGTATTATGTATAAGCATATGTATATACATCTTTGCTACTTATTAAAATATAAAAAACTTCTTCGACAAAAGTTGTACTGTTTGATAAATTAAATATAATGCAAAGAAAAAACAAATTGTTTGAAGGTCAATTTTTGAGATTTCAAGGTCACGAATTTTTGTTTTGAAATCAATATTACATTTTGTTTCTATATTGTTCTGGTGCTTAAGACGACAAATTCAACGTTATATATATATATTGCAGTGGGGAAAAACGAGTTACAAAATTAAAAATTTTTTAAAGTCGATGCAGCAGCATTTCCCGTTATTCGATCAATTTCAAATTTTGCACAGATTATTTTATCGTCCAGTGGCAGAATTTTAGGGGTTGTACCGCACAAAATTCGTTAGTCGAAAAATCAGGTCCACCCTAATGTACATATATCCGTTCGATATTCGTGGGATTTAGAGTTTGATTCGGCAAGCGTACGAGTTCCTACGACGTTGTTCACCCGACTTCCTCGTGCTCCCATTACCATTCCCTTGCACATCTCTCAGGGAAGTGGTCTTCCCCACAGCAGAAATAGCACTTTCTTCGCCGCGGAACGAAAAAACTGCGCGTAGAAGGGGATTCCAAGACGCAGACGCCAGTAAATGTTCTTGCGTCCGACCGTCAGCATAAATTGAACATCTCCAAAAGACTTATATCGCATGTAGTGTACTGTTGTTTTCGTGTTGCAACGTCTCAAATTTGCGAAGATTCTACCGTATCGGAACTCAAGGAAGGTATGTGGCTTATTTAGAATTGTACAAATCGCTCGCGCTAAATAATTGGTTTCGACTAGTTACATATATGTACTGTACAGCAACACCCCGTTAATATTCGGACACGCGCAATAAATTTTGTAACATCGGAACAAACCGCGTGAGTTTGTTTTGTTTGAGAAGTAAATAGCGTTAATTCTCAAGATGAAATATTAAAGAAATTTTGAACAAAAATAGCAATTGTCTTAGAATCCAAGCATTTTTTATTTTGCACAAAGATCCGCGGTCTACTCATAAGCGTCTAAAAATTCAATGCTTAAGAAATGTAATAATTAAACTACGAATTTTATATATTTATGGCAAAGGTAAGTGGGTTGAATAGAAACCTGTAAAAACAGTAGTAGAATTTAAGAATAATATTTTTGTTTCTTACACAGTTGCGAGTTCATAGTTTAATAATAACGCAGATAATGTTCTTCAGCAGTTTCAGTAAGTCAATACACAATCTGAAAGGGTTCAGTTACGCTCAATGTACGTCAAAACCATTGTTGCATAACTGCTCTTATTCATATCGAAGGTTGAACAATTATACGCTGTCAATTTCATGTATCTGCAAAGAGCATCGTAATGATAACATTCAATTGCATTATCCGTAGCTCAGATAGGTTTTGAAAAAGTAGTTTGAAATGAGTAAATTATACATATAATAATTTAATATATAAATAAGCTAAAAAGGTTGTTATCTTTTCAAGAGTGATAGCAGCACGCGTTTTGTCTGTTCTAAGAAATTAAAATTATTTTCATAAAACAAGCGAGTAGCTTATTTCGTAATTAGATATTCAATGGTTAATCAACTGATATCAGTAGTCAATATAATAATATTTTGTTTAATAATTTACAGACGCAATTATTAATTTTCTCGAAGATGATCTGAACATAGATCGAAACGTCGAAATTTGAATTTTGATAAATTGCAGAATTGCTTCTAAATAAAAATTGATCGAACCAGTGCGCCGAGAGCATTAGTACATCTTTTATAAAGAAATTTACGATCGATAGAAAGGAGCATTTATTGGACGATATTGTCTGGTAGGCGAATTGAATAAGTAGTACATACATGGATATGAATCTCCAAGTATGACGACGAAACGAGGCTTCCGCAGTTGTATTGCAGATGAGTGGCGGTACGTGCCATCTCCTTGGTGACAGAATACCGAGGTGGTGTGTGTACCTTGATGGAACCATACGGCGAAACGCGTTGCGACTCGAGCTTTCGTGACAATATGTACTTACGTCCGTGCTTACATGCTACGAAGAAAGCGAAAGTCAGACATTTACAACTGGCTAAATGTTTGACCGACTTTGTGCTTCAAGCTGGCAACGGGGGAAACGAGGCGGATGAGAATCAGAGAAATGATGTATCTTTTTTTCGAGCGTTCTGTCTAAGGAACGTCAAACGACTTCCGGTGGAAAGTGAAACTGGCCACCGTCCAAAGTGCTCAGGAAATGTAGCTGCTCTAATCGAAAACATCGTTTTTCCGCAGCTGCACTGGAACGAGATGCGCCCTGCGTTTTCTCGTTCTCTTTGCGAAATGGTATTTGTCGCTATATACAGGGTGTTCCATTTTAATTGATAAATACGATTATATACGAGAACTATTCGTTATTTCATAAAATGTTTCACACGAAACTTTGTTTATATCGAAGAGGACGTAATCTAATGACGCTATTGTGGCGACTGTGGCAACATTCAGGCAACACTCACCAATGTGAAGTTACTCATCCATGTGAAGTTGTCGTTTCATTTAACATGTTTCGAACTTTATCATTTTGTTTTTAACAAAATAAAAAATGTTTAATCGATAAATTGTTTTCATAGAAGAAAGATCAAAGATTTGAGTTCAAAAATTGTTACTAATATCATTATGTTTAGAATGTTATAAGTTATTAATAAATTTAAATAATTAACTTCAGCCTTATGTATTTATTGGAGGATCTAGTTAAAAAAATCCCTAGAGATCCTTTAAACTATTTCGTTTGTAAGTGTACGCGTGAAGGACAGGTGAATTTCATCTTTATTTTTTTAAATGGAATCATAATTTTTTATACATTACTAGCTGATTCGACAGACATTGTCCTATCCAAATTTCAATAAATTCAAATTCGATTCTCTAATGAAAACTTTTCCAGGACAATAAAGAACAAAACAAAAAATGAATTACGTATATCCATCGATCCAATTGTGAGTTATGGTCTTGAGTTCAAAGTATATGTCCTGAAAAACCTAATTTTTTAAGAACTACTGAGATGATTATTGGAAATCTGAACTACGTTAGATTATTGAATTTTGAAACAAATAGCCAATTTTAGTACATTCGATTTCAAATAAATTATAAAGTTACGAGTGAAGTAGAACTTTTTGGTGAGTGCATTAAATAGCTACAATGATCCACGAAAGTATTTGAAAGCACTTTAAAACAGTATAACATTTTTATGATCGGACCAAACGACCTGACTTTTTCTGAACAGCCAAAAGTATTGATTTACCAAATGACATGCAAAAGAGATTTTGACAAAATTTCAATTGCTAAGAAATTGTATGAGAAAGTAAAAGAGGCACTATTTATAACTTTCTTATTAGGGTCCGTAATGAAAATTTAAAATATGCGTTTTGTGGATGTACGTTAGTTATACACACGCTGAAAATTTTATGGAAATCGGTTGACGCAGAAAAAACGACACAAAGATGTAAGAATCTGTGAATTTTAAAGCAGAAACTTAATTGAAATTTTCAGTAAGGGCTCAAATAAAAAAGCATTTAAAAAAATGCTTTTTTTATTTTTGCATGCAACCTTGTAAATTGCAATTTTTAACAAATCTTTTTTGCAGATCATTTAGTAAACCATTCCTTCTAATTGATTATAAAATATCAGGTCGTTTGGTACAATTATAAAAAAGTTATACTGTTTTAAAGTGCGGTCAAATACTTTCGTGGTTTACTGTATATTAAAACTTGTATAACGAGCACAAAGTCTGAGAGATTAACCTATCGGTTGTGGCTGTGGGTAGCTCGGAAACAAGATGCTTGCCCTGTTCGGCACGAAAGTAGCCGTAGTTGTTGCGCTTATTCTTAGCGTGGAACTACTTTAAGCGTAGTTAGCAGATGGTGATGATTTCCATCAGGCGCCTCGAGACGCTGCTGGCTGTGTTTACAATATAATCTTTGTAAATAAGAAACTTTTGATCTTCATTTATCCATCAATCTCTTATCATATAGATCTTTGATTATGTGACACGAAACAAGGACACTGATCAAAAAGGTATCTGCGAAAATAAAATTTGTTGATTTTGATAATAGCGCACCTTTCAAAATGTAAAAAATTAAATAATGAAGTATTCACTCGATCAGAGCTGGGGAAAATAGTATTTAAAAAAATAAGTAAATAATCCTATTTATTTTAAACACATTTTACAATTTCCAAATTATAATAGTACCCTTACATTTGAATCATCTAAGTAGACTCACAGACTAGGCGAGGGACTAGCCCAAGGGACTCCAGTGGGAGTGGGTAAGTTTCCAGACTATCCGGAAACAGACTAGGGACGGGACTCAATACTTGACATACTCAACATGGAAATATGGTGAAGCAGGGGGGATGCAAAAAGGGCAGGCGAGACATCCTGCAGGTCTGAAGGTGAGAGGGTCCAACGTTCACACCGAGCCGTAAAACAGCTCAAAAACTCAAATAAAAATAGGTAGCATGGCCCGTCTCATCAATGATGACCGTCCCGTCTAGTAAGCCGAAGACTCTGAAAGTAGCACGGGCCTAATAAAACAGAGGAACGGGCGAAAAAACGGAGGATACACGCAAAGCAACTATGGGCCGAGAGCCGGAAGCCAACTGTGAAACTGGTGACAATGATCCGGTGTGCCTTTAGGAAGCGAGGAATGGCCGAACCATCCTTCCCCGGCTAAAAGCATTTACTACTACTAGTAGTAATTCGTCAACTTTGCCGAAATCTGTCTCCTAAGAGATTAGATATCAGTTTCATCGTAGCTCCGTCCACCAGACTTTCCCCCTTATAAGGTTTTTGCTTCCGTTCCTGTGATTGTTGCTGTATAAGCGTACCGTTTTTAATCCGAGGTCGCACACGCTCTAACCACTGAGCCACTGCGCGCCTCATTCCGATGATCGCTGACCAGCCCCCCTTTCTTTGCCCCCTTAACAGAGGAGATAGAGCGTCGGGCACCCCCTTGTGGGCCGGGGTGGTGGTCAACTTGGGCTTCCAATAAGCTGATTCCCTGAAGAAAGGGGAAATCATTGACATTGGTCGCCCCATGACTCCTACAGTAGAGACCGAACTCGTAGCGAGGGAAAAACCACCCTGAAAATTTTTGCCACACCCGGGGATTCGAACCCCGGCCTTTCCTGCTACGAGTCAGACGCTCCACCATCTGAACCACTAACCCGCCTTTACTACTACTAGGGGGTACCATTTTTTTTTTTTTTTTTTTTTTTTATAGTGAGGAAATGCATTACGCATACCCTGGCCCCCTTGGGCAAGAAAGACGTGTTGAGAAAAGCACAGGAGTACAATTAGCACTATTAATCGATTGTGACAGATCATTCCTTCGGATGTTATCGACGTTTTATAGCGAAACGGATTTTCAATTAAGTCCTTTCACGTTTCTAAATTACTACTTAAGAAGATAAATGTCTTGAAAGCGGAGATTCATTGATTTAATACGATGGAATATAAAAGAGTTACAGTGATAATAGAAAGAATCCAAACCTTCCATTTTTTCTTCGTCTTTCCATTTGAATGAACGCCAAGTTGAAACGGATGAAGCTTCTTTGCGAAATGTTAAAATTAGTCTTTGTTTTCACTACGAAACATTATGTTTGGAGATCATCCAACAAAACAGATGACAGTTGACAGCTGACGAAAATTGGCGTAGAAGTAGTAAATTGTCAGAAAAGTTTTGGACTTTTTTAAGGTTATGTGTATTTAGTGTAATTTCGATCATTATCTATAAGTCTGCCTATACTTACCAAAATTTGAAAATTTTTTTAACAAATATGCAAAGATTGCAGACATTTCTTGGAAAACATTTAATTTGTTAATTAGAATTGATGAGAATTTGGAAAATTTGTCAAATATTTGCCAAGAAAATATAAGTTAAGTGAAAATAGGAACACATGAAAATTTATGAACAAGTTACCTTCGATAAGCAATTCTAAAATATATAACATTTATTGCTACAATAGTGATACTTTTTTTGGAAATGATACAGTATATCTAGGTAAATAAATGTGGAGAAGGTTATATTTTAAAAATAATTTGGAGATTCTAAGAGTTTGACTCAAGAATCGTTCATATTATTCGTATTAGAGACAAGCTTTATAAATAACTGTTATTAATAATTTAGTAGTGTAATTTTCATTTTACTGTGTAGTCTAGATAATTACAGTATTGAACATGTTTCATTTACATAAATGCAATCATTTTCAGTTAATTGAGTAATTGCATGTGTAAATGCTGATCATAAGCGAACCTAGCCTATATGGTGAAATCGAAACAGCGAAAAACTGTTTTAAACATAATAGAATATGGTAGAGGTGTTCAAAGCTATTATAAGACAGAATATAATCTTCAAGTAAACAATAATAATGTCATTTTTCTTATATTTGCTTCACAACTCTCAAAATCAACCCTTTTGACTAGTGACGTCTTTTTTTGTAACTTACCCACACAGAACTGATATATTTCGAGTTGTTGTTTTGTTGTTGAACGACACAAATGCCACCTGCAGCTAAACAATGAAGTTAAGTTAATACACTTGTGATGGCTTATGAAATAATATTTACAGAATTCATTAATGGTGATTACTTAAAAATCAGGTTTTTTGACTTGTGTCATTTTTGTCGGAAGGTTGCGATATACATGGTGGTCCTTTTAAAAGGTGCTTCTTGTCATTAAGGGATCCACAGGTATAATAAGATTTACATAAATTCCCAATACATATAGTTTCGATACGTAATGCTAATACTAAAATTCGACTACGTGTAATGTCCTGTAAGATTAATTGACAAATATTTCACGTTTACAAGTGTTAGAAGAGTGCGTGTTGAATAAGTACCTTTTATCCGAATGGATGAGTATTTGGCTCAATTCGTACTAGTCTATATTCCCACACAGACATATAAAATTGAGTTCTTGAACGCTTTGGCACGTCTTGTGCAAATGGATTTAAAGTTCATTATTAAGCCGTCGACGTCTAGAAATCCCAGAACAATACCCGTCAGTTTTCTATTGAAATGTTTCCGCTCCAATTGAAAAGTCAAACCATTACTAATGTGCTAGCATCGTTACAGTCAGATAGCTTCGCGATACATATTAACTTATTAACATGCATTTGCCAGTCGCAAAGGATCGACCACTCAAGCATCTTGATCGTGAGCTTTGCCAAAACATCATGTATACAATCAGAGGTTCATTGTAACCAGAGGGGAATGAACTAGCAACTCGCGAACTGCAAGCAGTGTTCCGATTACAAACGCCTTTTTTCGCGCATGCGCGGCGATTTCAGCCTCAGTAACGTAATCTTTTCGATAAAATGGGATACCTTGAGCACCCCGCAGACTTTTAAAAAGTAATTAGTATATACATATGAAAAGGCAAAGAGTTAGGCTACTCTTGAAACGCTGCACACCAATCACAGCAAACCAATCGAAACAAAGCATTTCTTTCTTTTGATTGTTTACTTTAAATTGAATATCCATGGCCACAATCGCTAATAGATATACATATGCAATGATCACTTAAAAATACGGTTCTTTCCTCTTTTTTACTTTGTTTACACGTTTCCAATAGCTGTTCACCAATTCACAAAACGATCACAAACTTTATTGAACAGGACAACGTGTGTTGGGTCAGCTAGTTTTTAACTAAATATCATTTTTAATTTTGACAAAGTAAAACATTTTCCCGTGTAACTTGAATGGCATAAAGTGGTCAGTATCCCGCAGGGGTTGTAATATTAAAATGTTTTTTTTTTGTCATAGTTTTCAAGGTCAATAATGTTTCTCTTTAAATAACTACATACATCTTCGTGTTACATCGCCTGGCGCCTAAAATATGCACCGTGACATGATCTTCAAGTGACCTTGAACTCCAAAGATGAAGGTCAAACATAAATTTCGTTTGTAAGGAGTAATGGTTTTATGCAATTTCAGATTCGTATGATCTAGTTTCTGGTGCAAAGTTGTTTCATCTACGACCATAATTAAAATCAGAATAATAAAATGTACCAGCAAACACTATAAACTTTTATTATGTTCGTCATTTACATGTTCATGACTTTATCCGAAGGAGTTTATCGAAATCGTAGATTTTCCTTGCCCGTTAGTGGTAATAAACTTATGTATCAAAAGAATTTGCAGGAAAACAATAATGTTTCTTTGTGATAAACGACGCGCTCGAGATCTCATCCTTGAACTTCATCCTTGTCGGACGCGGACGGTAATACACTATAAGTTATAAAATCTGAACGACGTGACTGCCGGCCAGAATCATAAAACAACCCACGATGAAGCTGTACATACACTAGTCGTAAATTCAAAGGCTTCTGAGTAATGCGGGCATAAATTGCTCCACGTTATCGCGTTATATCGGCATAATTTCCGGTCTCGGGATCAAATTAGAAAATTCTCAGTAAATAACTGCAGAAAATAATAGTCCTTCCCCTAGTAGCATTTATGGTTGGGGTTTTGTTGGGTCTACGTTGGCGGTATCCGTTGGGCAACCGTTGGAAATGTCGCTCATTTTTGCAGTTGGGCCAACAGTCAGGGCCAACGTTGGACCAACGATCACACCCAATCTAGGGCCAACGTTACTATAACACGAACCCACAGAGCCCACATTCTGATTTTCTCTTTAATAGTTATTTTTATGGTATGTCATAAATAATATACATATTAAACATGTATTTTCACAGTATGGAGAAAAAAGGAGCAAATTAAAATAATAACCCGAACCCGCTTGCGTAGTAAGTACATGCCCTATCGCTGAACTTTTTTGTTTTAAATATGTATATTGAATAGAGTCTTACAGTCAAATATAACAGGAGTCAACACACATAATAAAAACTACCACACGGTATTGCTATGAATAACTAGTTGTTCGCTCGCATGCGAATCTCTAAGTTAAGTGATAAAAAAAACATAGCATTCCATTTAAAAAAATAGAGATGACCTTGAAATCTCCTCTATGCCTCCACCCATACAGAAAATGTTTGTGTCACAATAAGTCCCCTTCTATACTGTGTAAGTTTTCTATATAACATTTTTTCATATTATTACAAATAACGGCAATATTCAAACTAACTTAAAAATTTTTCGAAGAATTATATCTCACATAAGTTTTGTCAAAATCAGCTTGTATCAACTGAATAGGTTCCATTGTAAGTATCTTGAATTATAACTGAGAAAATATTACCCCATATTACCTTTAAACGAAGAGGCAGAGATTGGAAGTTTTAATATCGTAGTGGGGAAGGGGGTAGAGAAGAAATTACGTTCATAAAAGAGTGAAAACATGAGAACTCGTTATATCTGAAAAACTTAACATTATTTCTTTGGTTCGTTTGTGCTCTTTGGAAAGTACAAAATTAAAGCATAAAAATAAAAATATAAAAATGGTGTTCCTGTATAGCGTTAATTATACATATACTGAGAGTGTGTAAGTGTAGCTGTTGTGTGTATGCAATTTGGCCTACTTAAAGGATGGGCAGGGGATAGCACCGGAAACCCTCAAGGATTTATCCTAATTTCCATTTTTCCATTTTTCCATTTCCCATCCCATTTTCTACCACCCCGAGGACAGGAGAGGGACGCCTTCCATAAACACCTTGCGATCTCTAGCGGCGGCGTCAGTTGGATAAATATCTTATACCAGTCGATACCAAAATTTTACTCTATCTTAAAATAAAACGTGCGTGTTATTTATATTGGCTGGTCACTGTCATGACATACCCCTTTCCCAGATATACTCCTTCAATGGTTTGACCGAATTAGAGACTACCAGCACGTAGCACTACATATATGCACTGGCGTGTCAGTTTCCATACGCACCGGTCTAGTTTGAGTCGAGCACTTCTCACAATCAGTGAATCCGCACAGTTCGGTCGTTCTGTAGATTCTGTTTCTTCGCTGCTTCGTGCAGCAGTATTTATAAAAGAATTTCTGCTGACTGTGCAGTTTTATAATTTATTTTGAAAATTCTAAACGTTGCAGCGTAGATTTGATTTCCTAGGTCTTGGGTTCTTTTATGGCGCACAGCAATATACCGTCAGTTGCTGACGGTACAAGACTGGCGAAAGCCGGTGCTCCTGTTTTTATGTGAGGACACCTGTGTCTAGACCAGAGGGTGTTGGGTAGGGCTGCCGGTGTTACGCGTGACGCAACATCGTCCCGTCCTATGTGCTCAGAAACGTGACACTCGCATTTACGCTTAGCACATTTTCAACACTTCGCCGCTAGTTTCGCTCGCCTACCTTTTTCTTCGTTGTTTTCGCCCCACCTTTCGTTAAACCCGCTTCTACACGCTCAGTTACCCTTGCCTCTTTGTTTGCTCTCCCCATCAGAATTCCTTTCATCTCTTCTTCCTCGATACCCATTTTGGTTTCTCATTTTGCCCCCTATCACCTTCCTCCCTTCCATTTTGCTTTCCTTCTTCTTCCTTTACTTCCACGTCATCCTCTACCCTTGTCTTCGCTTCTTCGTTTTCCTCCTCGGTTTCGATATTTCCCCAACTCTCTTTTATCTCCCCTCATGCAAACCAGGCCCCTTCTGCGATGCTCCATTTCTGCCATCCCCCTCCAATCCATATTTCCCTCCTCTTCACCCGTTTCTCCACTTTCACACTTACCTTCCCAGCACCCGCCTCTCCACGTATGTCAGGTCATTTTCTACCCCTTGCTTTCTCTCCCCAACTACTCCCTTCTTGAATCCAGTACTTTCCACTCCCTCATCTTGATTACTGCCATGCTTCCCCATTGCTTCGTCTACCCTCCTTCTTCCGTGTTTAATCTCTTTTAATGAAATCTTAAACTCTTCCAGTATTTCCTCCACTTGTCTTATTCTTTCATCCTCTACACCGCATCTCTCCGCTCTGCTTCGATTCTTTCTTTATCGCTCCCTCGATCTCATCTGTCCTCTCCTTTAGTACCTGTAACTTTTCCTTTATTTCCTATCATGCTCGTATTAGCATCTCCTCTACCCTCTTTACTTCTCAATTTTCTTCAAGGCGATCCACCCACGCTCTCGTTCTCACTAGGTGCCTCAATCACCTTACCTTCTCTTCATCCCTTGAGCAACTCCCCTCTTCTTGAAAATTCCCTTCTGCTTTTTCCTTTGTCGTACTTCCGCTTTCGTTATATCGTTGCTGCTCTTCTTCAATTTCGGCATGCACAGAGTATACCAAATAAAGTATTAGTATTGCACATCACTGGAGTTGGGAAAGTCTAAAGAATCTTTTGCTGTAAAGAACAATACAATATCTTGTACATATAAAAACATCACAATTTTGTACTTGAGTTTGAAAAATATGTCTTTTTTTCAAACTCAAGTTTCTCAAAAACTGTGTGTCTAGAAGACAAATTAAGGTCAGATTCGGAGAGAGAGATAACGATCCCGATTCTCGCGGCCGATCAGACGTCTCGGCCGCGCTACAATGTAAATACACGCGCGAGCACTCGGCAGTCGACTCCGGCAACTTCCAACGGCAAATGCTTACTCTTATAAACGCTTATCTTAAAAACGCGCTTACACCTACGACATACAAATCTGTGATCGAAGTTGGTAGGGAGTCATATAAATCCCGAAGTCGACTTTTTATATTGATATGTAATATCAAGTTTACATATTATCCACTATTGTGATATATTTTATTGGAACATTTCTATATTGTACGCAAAATATTTATCTCTAGTACATAAAATCATATGAACCTTTGATGAAACATAAATATATAAATTTGACAGGATCAATTTGCTCCAGTAAGTTAATCTACTGTAGAACGTGCGGCATGGGAAAGATTCAATTAACGCAACGAAGTGAAATATGACAGGTATCGATTTCGCAATACAAATGCTTAGCAGCGGAAGTCAGCGTAGTGAAAGTTCAGTGAGCAATATCCGTACAATTCGCAGGAGTGTCGTCGAGGAATATTCCGACTAAAATAGTGAAGCCAAGCGAAAAAGCATTCCTATTGCAATTATTCATCAAGGATGACGTTACCTATAATACTACAAAGACTACAATCACTAGAAATTGCTTCGAACAAAATTTATTATAATTTCTAGAAAGTCCATAGATTTACAATATTATGTCTTCTTAATTGTATTCCTCGTTTAACGATTGAAGTTTAAAACAAACATTGAACTTAATCATATTGCTAACGAAAGATTCTTTAAGTTGATTTCTTGTCACGAACTACCTAAAACTTACATTATTTTCTATTTTCAACCTCTTTGAAATGTGATAAGCAGACTGCGGATCTTTATACAATTATGACCTTTGAATATTTTCAAAAAATGCTAGAATGAAATGGATTTTAATTTATTTTAGATCTAAAAAATCTTGAAAATGATTGTTTCGAAGAAATGTTCGCAAAGATTTATGGATCGAAAGATACGATGTAAGTTTTATTTCAACCACTTTCTGATACCTTCTGTCGTTTGCGATTTACAAGTACTTACGTAGAAGGGTCGGTTCGAAATGAAAGGGTTGATTTCCCCTTAAAGAAGAAAACGGGCACAGACGAAATACGATTAAATTCTTAGGCAGCTATAATGAACACTTGTGCAAGGTCTCGTCATAATCGATGCGTGTCAGTCACAAAAGTTCCCTGGCAGGGTCGTGATATTCTATCCTAAGATATTCGGCGTCCGTGGGCAACTAAACATAATGCGCCCCTCTTCAGAAGAAAATATACGCGGGATGACTAGCGGGAGAGAGATGACCGACAAAGTTCTACAAAAGTATCAGAACTAGAATTAGTCTAGTGTAATTTAGTACTATTACACTAAAACAAAATCATAAAATTCATACATAATTTTAAAAAAAACCTACACGAACCAAAGAAACTTTATAGTAAAAAAAATGATTGTTTAAACATGTTTAAACATGTGTAAACATGTTAAACTCAATTTTCTCAAAAACTGTGCGTCGAGGAGAAAAATTAAGGGCAGTTGCGAAACCAGCGCGAACAACTCTATAATAAGAATCGCATAGTGAGAATCGAAACGTCAAAAAATAGTTCCAATTTGTTGGATCGTGTAATAACAAAAAGATATAACAGCAATAATAATTGCCGCCCCCAAAAGGCTTGCGCTCCGGAGCTTAGCCCATTTAGCGCTATGGTTAGGGTGGTTGTCTTCCCTAGTTATAATATTAACTAAAGTCACTAAAACAAGAACTAATTTTTATGATTATTAGTCATTTAATATCTTCATCATCATATTGTGTATGAATTTTTGAGAGATTCGAATTTCCTAAGAAATTAAGTTACATATATACACTTTATTTTGTTTTCCCTTTGGGATTATAAAATTATTTATTGTCGCTCATGCCTTCAAGATTACTACTAAATTACTAAGTTTGATTTAATAATTATCACATGCATCTTGTCTGTTTGATCTTGGAATGACTTTGGAATTTCCAGCAAACGCATGTGTGTGTCGTGTACATATTTTTAATAATATTTTTGTTTTACCAAGATCAATAGTTTAATAGAAGTTTTGAACGTATAAGCGTCAATAAATACGTTTATATAACTTTCTAAATAAAAGAAACGGCATCTTTACAACGTTTTCCACTCGGTGGATTCAAGAAGCTCCACCCTTGATCGTTATAGGGTTAATGGGCTGTGTCTCAAGGACAAGAAGGGAAAGGGATCGAAGAGAAGACGGATATTGATTTATTATTTACGCTATGAAAATAATTTTCCTGACAATGTATAATTTTACATAAATTATTCGTTTTTAATTATATTATTATTATGCAAAACTTACAAGTAAGCATACAGGGTAGGGCAATAACTATGTCCACCTTGAATATCTCCGTTATAACGGATAATAATAATATGGAAAAATGTTATTAACAAAATTTTCACGGTACAGTGGGGAACATGTTTTGACACAAAAACTTTCTGCGTGGGTAGAGGTACGGAGGACATTTGAAGGTCACCTTGATTTATAAAAAAGAAACACCTGCTTTCGGCATCGTGAATCAATAGACTATCGAATTCTGAGTAAAAATGTATAGACCTCTTTATGTCCTAAATGTAATAGTTAACGATATATTATCGAAACAATTTTCTTTCTTCTTTGGATAATATCTCGTTAACTATTAGGAGGTCTAGAACATATTAAGGTCAACGGTGTTATACTCAAAATTTCATACTCTATCGATCTATGGTATAAAAAGAGGATATTTCATTAAAAAAAAAATAAAGGTGACCTTCAAATGTCCGAAGTACCTCCCACCTGCGAAAAAACTATTATCGTCACCGGATGGCCCCTTTCGTACTGTGCAATTTTATTTCAGCAAATATTTCTGTGAAACTTATAGTCTCGAAGATATCTGAGGTGCTAATAGTTATTGTCCCACCCTGTATAATTAGTAAACAAGATTGTTTAAAATAAGTAGCAGTCAGGGAAGTGTCCTTTGAAGTAAATTTCAAATGAAATACTTAGAATAGTAGAGAGCAAGTAACGGTGCTTGTTTTGGTTAATAGGTTTTTTTTTGAAACAAATTGTACAAGTTAAACGTTACGGTTAAATATCGGACATTTCATATGCAACAACCTCGTACAGTAAAAAGAGACTACAAATGTTTGAAGAGTACTTATTGAATTTCAAACGGTAAAGAAAATGAGACATAGAGGCACGTGTAACTAACATTGTAAAAAAGAAGGAATATGAGGACAATCTAATTAAAAGGGAAGCACGAGAACAAATTAGAGGACTAAAAGAGTAAGAAAACTGTATAGGTTATGATATACTACACGAACAGCAGTGAGTGGACGGAAAAAGCAGAGGGAAAATGCTGAAAGAGGTACTAAAAACGGTTAAAAGAAGCGCACACTTAAAGGGGCAAAAACATACTGTAATAACACGGGAAGATGAATAAAAGAAGTGTGTTACTTTGGAAAGCTCAATTACGAAGGTTATAGAGATACTTATGAAGTTTTGGAAGAATGTAGGTGCATAATTGCAACAATTAAGCTTACCTAAATATTCTGTGCTTATCGTCTACCATAATTGCTTTTGATTAGAGAACATTTATACATTTACGTTCACCCATTAAATTTTCCAAATTTCGAATACCAATGCAAAATTTTACAGTCTACTTAAAAGGAACTAGAATCCGAGGAAAGTTACTCTAAGCGTGTCAAAACGAATTCATTCGTGTACGACATAATGACCTTCAAGGTCACACAAGATTAAAAATCGAAGAAATACTTTGAATATCTCGTACCAATGAGTTTGCAAGTATTCTTTATTGACGAGGGTACAGTTAATGTTCAATACGATTACCTCATGCCTGAATTTACATTTCGGCTCGTCTAGTTTTCTTTTCAGCAGCTTCTGCTAGTGTTGTCCGAAATACTTGTTGAGGACTATTAATTACTTTTTTCAAATTGTGTTGACTCTATTTCTGTGCGTTGGTATGATCACATTTTTTTTGGACTCAAGGTCACCTGAAGGTAATGACTTAAGTATATTCAAATGTATTTTCTTAGCCGCTACAAGATGGAATAACAAAAATAAATTTTTCCCGATAAAAAAATAACCTGATGACCTTGAAAAAACCTATGAAAAAGTAACCGGACAAAACAAATTGTTCTCTTATTGATATCCTCCTTCGATACCATTTAAAATATACCATAAATATTTGTCGTGTGATTAAAAATAAAGGAGATATTTTTTAGCTTTTATTGGTGCGCCAGAAAATTCGCATACTAAAGGATTCTCTTTCCTAGACCGGTCTTCAAAATCCGTGAATAAGAATCCTGTCGCCAGTTTTTTGTTCTTTCATGATAAATTGTGGGAACTGGATATTTTTATATCAATATGATGGAGAGATTTGCTCTGAAAATCCATCTTAAGTGTCATACATCATTGTGACTTAAATAGCACATTTTTCACATTTGTTTGAAACCCCGAATTTACTACGAGTTTCCTCAGGGTGTCCATTGAATTTGATGTCATTTTTAAAATAGCACATTTTTAACTTAATATTGAAACGAGAAACTGTGGAAATAATACATTGTTACAATTTCACGTTTGTCAACAGTTACTTTAATATTGATAAGTTTAACCCTATTCAAAATAACATTTCCCTGATTTTTTTCTTTCATAATTGTTGAAGTTATAAAAAGTTTTTAATTATTTCATTGTTGCGGATTCGTAAATTGATCTTACAAAACCTGAATATACAGGGTGCTCCTTCTCAGTAAGGTCACCTAAACGTCTCTTCAGGTTACTGTGATATAAAAACTACTTGTTACGTAATGTGCATGGTGTCAATGGAATAATAGTCCAGTCGGCACACAGTGTGCCAAATGAGCGTTTTAGCTGGACAAATAACAATACATGGAAAAAATAACCTCACCGGTGCACGTGCCCCCACAAATATTACAATTTTATCTGGATCACTTTTCGTGTAAAATCATTAACAACAGAAATATTTAGGTCTCCCTATTTAAAATAGAATAATACGTATCAAATTTTAAATTGTGTTTTCTCACTGAAAAGTGAATCTCATTTCATACAAAAGCCAGTCGCTGCTTTAATCACTTTTTTTTGCAAATGAAAAAATATATTTTATCAATGGAATAGAATAGCCTATTAAATAATATGAAAAATGATCTCTGTATGTTATTTAAAATTTATGTAAAAGAAATACGAGAGAAGACTTTTCAGATATCATTCCTCTCGTAAACAAATTTGAGATCAGAAACATAAATCTCTTTAAAGCATTTAGCTTTTTCCTCTCGCACCTTCTTCTATCTGTATCTGAAAAAAGATATAACTTGTCCCAGTTTCTGGAACTACCTTTGATAGGTGCAGACATTTTGTGGCTCTTTGACAAGTGAAATGGATGTACGCTGGATGATTGCATGCAATAAGTCGCCCTTGTTTTTACCACGCCTTTTTTTATTTCGTCTACATTTTCAGGTCACCAGGATCAAACCTCGATTTACAAACTGCACGAATGTTGACACTGCGTCTGTCAATTAAAATGAAGGTACATACAGATGTACAGTACTTGTTTATAAGCAAAGATCAACGCAAACAGTCGTCATTCGATTTTATAAAATTCTGTAAACAAATTCCTATTCAATTTTTGAGGGGATCAATTATGAATTAAAATAATTACACAGACAATTTTAATAAAATGTAGTTAGTTTGTATAATAATTAAAAGTGAGGAATATTTTATAGTTTTTGAATTTCAGTTTTAAGAAGGGTAATATTAAATTGATATTTTGTTATAATTCAATGAATTAGAGAATGTTTTAGTGAAATTAAATTTCACAGGAGTTTAATGTTGTATTAGATGGACAGCCATATAATTGAAATTTTATTCAGGGTTCTATAGTTTTAGTGAATCTTTCTATCTATTCTATTATATAAAATAGTTCTGTCACGCTAAAGCGCCGAGCGGGTTGCCTTCCGAAGGGGAACCGAAAATGAACAAGCGGGTTGCCTTTCTAAGGGGAACCGAAAATTGAAGAGCGGGTTGCCTTTCTAAGGGGAACGGAAAATAGAAGAGCGGGTTGCCTTCCGAAGGGGAATCGAAAATTGAAGAGCGGTTTATCTCCCGAAGGGGAATCAATGATTGAACAGCGGTTTGCCTCCTGAAGGGGAACCGAAAATTGAAGAGCGGGTTGCCTTCCGAAGGGGAATCGAAAATTGAAGAGCGGGTTGTCTCCCGAAGGGGAACCAAAAATTGAACAGCGGTTTGCCTCCTGAAGGGGAACCGAAAATTGAACAGTGGGTTGCCTTCCGAAGGGGAACCGAAAATTGAGCGACGTGACAGTGTGTATTTTTCAGAGAGAGAGAGAGAGAGAGAGAGAGAGCAGGAGAGAGAGTGCGAGAGAGCGGGAGAGAGGGGTAGCGGGAGAGAGGGGGAGAGAGGGGGAGCGGGAGAGAGAGAGAGGGAGAGAGAGCGAGGCGCCGCGGGGGTTGGTGAGCGAAGCGAGTAGGGGGCGGATCCCCCTAGTTTTAATATAATATAGTTAATTTGTATAATAATTAAATTTCATAAGGAATATTAACTAAAATCTGAATAATCAAAGTACCCTATGGAGACGAGTTAGTTTGGAAGGTTCATTCAAAAGATTTCGAGTTTGAATATTCAGCCACCCTGTATAAATATTGTTGAAACTAAAGCTTTTGTATGAAGACCATTTCAATTTCAGTCGCATTCATCCCAGTGGAATTTATACTATGAAAACATTTTTCCAAAACATTTTACAGTCCATTGTTTTAAATGAAACCATACAGAAAAATTCCGGAACTCTTTTAAGCACTATTCGCAGGTCTCTGCCAGCTTTCCGATATACATAAAGCTAGCTTTACTCGCGACTTTGTCCACGGGCAATAACAAATCCTCGTTGATTATTAACGTAATTATATTCCAATAGCCAAGGTAATATCAGATTTTTCCTAAAACCTACCGTTGAAAAGCTACAGCTGTTTAAAACGTCGGTGAACCAAGAAATTTAAGAAAATCGCACACTTTTTGTGTTATAACTCCTAAACTATGGAACCTACAGAATCGGCTCTCAGTGGCCATTTGAGAGAACTCGGCTTTTCTGTTTCATCACCACAACGTGTTTACAAAAAAAGTAAACAGACGCCGCGCCGAAGCAGTCTTACATTGCCACGGAGCGTGCAAGAATACGGAAAATTCAATACAGTATTATCAATAGGTTTTTGCGAATATCTCGAAAACTAAAAGCGAACCCCTATGTTGGAAAAGAAGAAAGTTGTTCAAAATGTGTTGCTGCATAACATATTTAAATTTCATCCAAAACGGAGTACAGTGACCCTTTTGCAATAATTACCTAGTATTATTATACAAATTTTTAAATTACCAAAAAAATTTTTTGCGATAGCCTTGTCTTTTATGTTCTTTCTATATATATTTTAAGAACATAAAAATAAAATAAATATATATATACATATATAGATAAAATCTTTATTTGGATAATTGGTAAGTCGTGAACGAACCTGGAACCCGAACAGTGAGTCGCTAGGTAGTTAGTAGGACTCGTAACTTATACATATATTGAATTTTGATACACATCGAGCGGTAAAGGTGTATCGTCGTAAGATGATAACGTGGTTACAATGAACTACAAATGAATTCACACACAACAATATAATCTTCACTATTGATAATACAAATGTTAAGTGTAACTTGTCGCGGACTAAATCTCTCTGTTGTAACGCACCGAGCAGTACGGGGGCTATGCTTCTGCAGAATCCCGTGATGGGATTCGTATCGGAAGAAATACAACGATGGAGAATTTATACCCGATCTTGTTTGAAAGAAATCACGACGTGGACCGACGCGCACAACGTGAACTCTAGAGATGAAAGCTCAACTATGCAGGGAATCTATGCCCTTATATACTGTCAAACCCCAAGCCAGAAACAGATTAGGCAAGGGTGAGGGTTACAGAAAAACCCGACTTCCTGGAAAAAGGAGATTACAGTTGCCGAAGCACTTGCAAGCCCTGATCTCCATTGACTCTCGGGAAAGTCCTTAGATTTCTAAAGAGGCCATGTGTTTCGGTGCATATCTTCAGAAAGGCCAAAAGTCACCAACGGACGCTGTCGCATACGTAACAGTAAAGTTTCAGCCCGAATTTTAATAACAAATTGATTTATTCAGTTAAAACTGAAGGCAGTTTTAGACACTACCTTTTGTTACGGACATTTTAGGATACTTAAAGTTGTAGATCTTGCACTTTCATTTTCGGACTTTTCTCCATTTTGACGACACACTGTGCGACAGCGGGAAAGAAGTAGCACAGGCCTGAGTTATATTGTCCGCCTTTGAACTTTTTTGTGAAAGGATCGTTCCCGTTGAGGATCGCTATACTTTGTCCAACGAGACGAGGCAGTTAACACAAACGTAGCACAAACATAACAGTGCGACAGGGTTGATGTTATCTTTCTCAGGTAGGCAAAGTACGTACGCTGGTACTTTACTGCCTTGTCTCGTTGGACAAGGTATAACGACACATCGAGATTCTTGTGTAAATATTTTATTTTCTCAGCGAAACACTATGAGTTCACTATTGTACTTTTTCTAACGGTTTCCGTACAAAGAAGGTTTACTCTGTCGCGTGGCGTTGTTACATTTTGCCACAGACCGTCACCTTCTAAAATAAATTGAAACATACTCGCAACATTAACAATGTCCTTTTAGATTCAAACATTGTTCAAAAATATGTACAAGGTCCTAAAATGTTTTTGAAAGCTTTCGGCCGCGCGGTCCGTGTTTACTAGGGTGGCCCTCTATTTTTCGACCTTGAAAATTTCGGCACGACTCTCCCCAATATTTTTCCATTTCATAAAAAAAAGATATAATATATCCAAAGTTTTATATCAATCGGACATCGGGAAGACGTGCCGCATCGAGCGCGAACTCGTGAAATAGAAGTAACTGCGCGATAAATGTGAAAGGTATACTGAAAATTCAAGTTAAATATTTTATACCTCGAAAAATATTATAATTCCTTACATGCATTCAAGTACAAGTGTACTTTGCACAAGTTAAGATTATTTCACATTAATTACCCTGTCTAATTGCTGTCCACCACCTTCCTGCTAATAAGCCCGTTTTCGCTCAAATCTCGTGTTTCAGGTTAACGGTGGAAAAATCCCATCACAACTCCTCAAGAATTTTGCAAACGGTCAGAGGAGGCCCCTGCGGCAATACTAAAAAATTCTAAAATTTTTTTTTTCTTTTTTCGTATAAAATTTCTTATATTTTTCACAAATTTAATGTCAATGTGGCACGTCTTCCCCATCCGATCAACTTCATCTTTTGCAGAAATTATCGTTCTACCAAATGGAAAAAGTTTAGTGGGAGTCGTGAAACAGATCTCGCAAAAAATTTTCACCAAGTATAACTAAGGACCACCCTAGTGTTTACACGCGTTGTCCTTTTCTACGTTCGATACGGCCACAAAGAAATAGTAGAACTACACGATGTAATAAACAGCACGGACCCAGGGGTTTTTCTTTGTTAGATGAAATGTTTATAGTACTTATTTGTATTTGGGGCCGAACGAATTTATCTTACAACTCAATAGTTACAAAAAAAAAACATGTAATGGAAATAATAAACAATAGAATAACCGTATGTAGATACCAAAATGTATCCACACCATCTTGCAAGCAAACAGACTAAAATAATAATTTGGCACGATATCGAGTCGTTTGTCGATAATGTGCTAATACATATATCAATGTAAAATATGGACTGTATCTGTAATGGAAATGCACGTCCTAATAATACGTAATTGAGCACATAATTAACGTGAACGCATTAAATATACAATTCAAAGAGTGATGTTTGCAGGTGCAGCCTCATTAATCATTAGAATATTGATTTTCTCTAGTACAAATAACGGATAGTACAATATATGACACTGTAATTAATTTCCTTCCACAATATAATGGGCTACTACTATATAATATAATAATATAATAATATAATATTATTTAATATTTAATAATGATTATTTAATTAACAACATACAATTCTTATTTAACCGTCGCTAATAACAATTACCAGTTTTTGACGTTAAATGCGACGTTAAATAAATAAATAAAAAAGAATTCTTACTTAAATGTATATCGAAAAACAGTTTTTCATCAAGTTTAGAAATTCATCAGACACATGCTTCACGTTATTGAATAAAACATCATTTAAATCATGATTTACCACGTGTACCTTTTGTACAATTTGTCATGGATATTTGGTCCCCTCAGGGTTTCAAATCCCGTTCCACACCTCTCACCTTTAACCAACACTCCCCCTATCGCCTATTTCAGCGGGACCTACTTTTTTTTATTACGGTGGGTTCCGAACCACCTTGGGCACCACAGTTTTTTAAAATAGCACATTGAATTAATTCAAAAGGTGCCGGGCGCGGGGATTCGAACTCGAAACCGCCTGGTCGCAGTCGCGCGCTCTATCCACTGAACCACTCGTAGTACCTCTACTTTACGCCAGTATCGCCACAGTGTTTACGGATGGAAAAAAAGAAAGGAAACCATGGTCCGTGGCGCTATGTTCAAATCCATCATTATTTTAAAGACCAAACTGCCGTATCTGTATGGGTTAACTGATAAGTTAAGAATGGGAATTATATGGGGGGGACTGATCTTCAGGAGGAGGCGCTTCATAAAATTACGATAGAACTTCACTTAGGTAAGTTCGTTTAATCGTTCAATTGTATTACGCGCCTCCTCCTTTGATCAACTCGTAGATGTTTAAAGAAGCACGGCAGAGTACAAACAAATACGTATTTTCTTTCTTTTACTCTTTCATTTGAAAGAATCTAAAAATATTAACATAATAACTCTAATAATAATTTATGTTATAAAACAAACCACTTGAACTCAATACTTGAATTTTTTTGGCTTAATTTTTTAAATTAAGAATGGCATTGGAAAAATTATCTTCTTTGGTTGTAATGTCACGATCATAGAACCTCGCAAAAGTTTTTGATTGCGATGTCCAACCTGCTGATTTCTTTATCGTATCGATATTCACACCGACTCTCTTCGCAGCAGATGTTGCGGCATGGCGGGTGCTGTAGCCTGAGAAAATCGTTGTGTCCAACCCACTTTCTTGGAGAACACTTTTGATCCATCGACTCAGTGTTTGCGTGGAAACTGCTTTGTGTGGACGAAAGATCCCTTTCGTATATAGGAAATCTGAGAACCGGTTGTGTCCTCCTGGGGTTAGAAGTCTTTAATTGCGAGGGAATCATGATCTCCAACATGTTCTTCTTTAACAGCACATTTCTGACGTCAATCTTTGTTAGCGTTTGTAACCTGTGTCCTGTGGTCAAAGCCATTAACGAGGCCACCTTTGAAGAAAGCTGTTTTAAGGGTATTGTGTCATTTGGATACCATGTCGATACTAAATCTAGAACAATCTTTGGGTCCCATGTATAATCATATTTAGGTTGTGATGGACGCAGATTAAAGACCCCCTTACAAAATCTTTTAATTCGATCATCTCGTCCCACCTCTGGACCAATAATTAAAGCCACCGCTGATCTAGAGGTATTAATAGAACCATACGATCCTCCGTTTTCATATTCCTTTGTTAAAAAACATAAGACGTCCTCTATTTTTGGCTTATACAGCTCTATGTTTGTTGAATGACAAAACTGCCACCACTTTCTTAGTGCTGCGTTATATTGGCGTAGTGAGGAATCACTAAGCGATGCCATTGTAATTGTAATTGTCTCAAGAGACATTCCTTTCAGCGTATAGGCTTTTTTGATAAAATCCCTGCTACCAGGGAAAGTTGGGATGTTAACGGATGAGGTTCTGTATTAGAAGAGGACAGTAAATTAGTACTCGGCTTGAATATGATTGGTTGTGACTCAAACATGGCCATAACTAAACTAAAATTAAATACTAAAAGATAACATTAATAGTGTATTAAGATACTGCTATGGAGGAACTTCGTAGATTCTGTCTAAATTACTTTTTTAAAATTATGATCTAGAAGGAACTTCCATACTAGTTTAAGCTCTCTTACACGAGGCTTGACTAGAAATATATCAACAGACCGTGGTAGTTGTCACTTACAACGTTTTAAATCTTTAATTAGTATATCTCTATTATTCTCTAGGGGTGGATATTGCCAGATTAAATGATTAATATCCTGAGTATAAAGGCCACACTCACACATAGGGTTGCTGACCAGATTAATTTTGTGTAGAGACTGATTCAAATTCTAATGATTTAGTCTATCACTATAAATTATAAATCTATGTCACATAGATACCACTCAATTCATCTATCAGGCCGCAATAAAAGGGCGTGACTAATCAGAGGCACCTGACGAATCGCGGCGACTCTGACGTCACACCTAATTTTCGGCAGTCCTCGCGGCACCGACTAGTTACGCTTCGCTCCTTTCTCTGGAAACAGTGCTCGGTGTCGACTGTCTTTCTTATCCACGTGTATCGCCTTTTGCGAGAACGTGTTCGGTGAAAAGTGCGTGTTCGCGCTCAGCTAAAACGGACCCTAGCTTAGTTCGTGCTTCTAATTAATGTTTAATATTAGAATTGAGTGTACATAGTCGTTACGAAGATACAAAGTAAGCATTATCGTTTGGTTTCTGTGTTGTGGTGTGTTGACTTTGACCGTAACGGTCGCAGCCCGCCAAGTTCAGTAAATAGTTTAAAGACAGGTCTCGGAATTAATGGCTCGCGACGCACAGTGGAATGTCGAAACTCGAAATAAGAAAATTCAAGAAGTCGTGACTATCCGTCAGTAAATTGTTGTTAAGAATATGCTCTTGTAGAATCAATAAAAAATAACGATGCGGAAAGGTTAAGTTCGGTGTCATTTTAGTACAAAAATTGGTCATTGCTATTCAGTATAGTTATGAAATGAAAAATAGATGTTTTAATAAGTATATTTTTATAAGTACGGGACAATATTTATCTATCAATATCTTCTAATCAATAATTATTAATATGAATTGTTCATCTAGTGATAAGCGAAGGACAGAGCTGGGGAAAATAGTATTTTAAATACGATTGTTTACTATTTAAAATACTATTTTCCGCAGCTCCGATTCGGAGCACCTCAGTCGCGTTCCATAGGAGTTACTTGTGATGCATTGCAGAGCGACAATCGCAGCAATAGATGTCCACCTTGTTCATGTATTTCTTTGTGAGTAGTATCCCCTGCAATCACTACGTCGCACGATAATTTTCGACAAAAGGTGTAAAAAATGGATTTGGAAAACATGTTTAGAAAATTTTGAAAATAGTTTTTTATAGTATTGCCAAAATTTTATTCACATCTGTGTTAACTGGTGTACGTCTTCGATGCGAAGAGGTACTACCAAACCTTCTCGTAGATTTTACTAATTTGCCAAGCAAATAACGTTTGCACAGTGAACGTGTGCAAAATCTACTTATCCCAGATGAGAATAAAATTTTGACAATATCAGGTCATTGATTATAAAACTTGACAAACATAACACAAATTTAAACTAAACGACATAGGAAAAAGACAAAAATTTATAGGAGAATGACAAAAATTTCTTTTGTTAAGCGAAATCTGCTTCTTTTGGAAATATCTCGGAATCTAAGACCGAGTGACCGGTATATACAGGGTGTCCCAGTTTTTTCCGGCCAAACTTTGCCAGCGTGTTCTACACGCAAAAGTAAGAAAAAAACTGTTCTATAAACATATGCTCTTAAATGTTTTATTCAGGAGTTATAAGTAATAATATCTTTTCTTGTTTATGTTCATGTAATGTTTTTATGTAAACTATGTAAAAACACAAGAGTTTATGTAAACACAAATAGAGATATTCATAATACGTTCGTTCGCCGTGTCGACGAAGTGCCAGTTCATTATCATTTTCTATTATTAGTTATAACTCCTTAATAAAACATTTAACAGCATATGTTCATATAACTTTTTTTTTCTTATTTTTGCATGGCAGCGTTTACACGCTGGCAAAGTTTGGCCGGAAAAAACTGGGACACCCTGTGTATAGGAAAAAGTTATTCGGAATGTTGACGATAACGACACATTTCACGGGCAACGCGATCGGAGCTGGTTCCCCTTCTGTAAATATTTAACCA
Source organism: Lasioglossum morio (assembly GCA_916610235.2). Classification (NCBI taxonomy): domain Eukaryota; kingdom Metazoa; phylum Arthropoda; class Insecta; order Hymenoptera; family Halictidae; genus Lasioglossum; species Lasioglossum morio. The sequence continues at coordinate 17,130,801 of OU744323.1, read as the reverse complement.
AATTTCAAACACATTTGTCAAGTTCATACTCAACAACCTGATAGAATTAAAAATTATTTGGTAAATATTTACAACAGGTCCACGTATTCCGATTTTGATGAAATTTAAATATGTTATGCAGCAACACATTCTGAACAACTTTTTCCTTTTCCATTATAAGGGGGACGCTTTTAGTTTTTGAGATAGTTCAATTTTTCTGTATTGAATTTTTCGTATTCCAGCACGCTCCGCGGCAACGAATTTATTTTCTACATTTGTTGTCCATAATTGTCGTGCGACGTAGTGGAATAACCCTACAGGGGATAACACTGACAAATAAAAGAAGGCATTAACAATAGTACCTCATGGATGATGTGAAAATCTATTGGTACGAGTATAAGGCCTTTGCACACTAGACCGCCGCTCCGCCAGCTCAGCACAGCGCCGCCTCGCCGCGCTGGTAGAAAGAAAGAGAGAAAGAGTGGAGAAAAATTTGTTTTCTCTTTCTCTCCACCAGCTCGGCGAGGCGGCGCTGTGCTTGCGCTAGCGGAGCGGCGGTCTAGTGTGCAAAGGCCTTAATGCGCCACAAATAGCTCTCCATGGTACGCACCGGTGGAGTTTCAAGCACTGTGATAAAGAGGCAAAACGCATAACCTGCGAAGATCGGCCATCGTGAGCGATTATTTCCGAGGTCTGCTACACGAAATCGAACTACAGAATTATTGGTCATACAGCATTAAAGTTGGTCCTTCGAGCCGGATATCCTCGCCTGCTCTCCGGTGAACCATCTGACCGCGAAATATGGGCGACGTCGCTGCTCAGCTCCATGCGTTGGCCATCTGCATATCGCGCGTGATGACAAATCTGAAGAAGAGGAGCGAAGCCGATATTACAGCCAGTGTCGTGCAAACCTACCTTGAAGTGTTGGAGGAACTTTGGGCGCAATACGAGGAGTGGCATGAAGAACTTTTTCAAGCTTCTGTTAAGGACGCAAAGCTCCTAGCGCTTCCGTACTTCGTGGAGGACCATTACGGTACCGCTGTGGACACCTACGTCGACCATAAGGAAGAATTTCTGGAACTTCTAGAGTCCTTAAAGCAGAGGGACCCAACGGCCAGTAGTTCAATCCAATCGTCAACATCTATTGAGGTCGCACAACATGACAGCCACGATATATTGCCCGAAATAGAATTGCCAATCTTCCACGGGTGCTACTCGGAATGGCCTTCCTTCAACAGCTTTTTTACATCTTTCATTTTAGAAAACAGATCCTTAACGGACGAGTTGCGGTTCTGCTGCCTGAAGGCATGCTTGAAGGGAGAAGCGGAGGGACTGGTGCGCAGTGTATCCATTAAAGAGTTCAAGCGGGCGTGGGACTTGCTCAGGGAGCGGTATGACAACCGGCGACTGCTGGTATGGGAGCAGCTGTCAAAGTTGTTCGATCTGCCAGCAGTCTTCGAGGAGTCGTCCAAGGACCTGGAAACCCTTGTAAACGAAACCTTCGCCATCGTCCGTGCGTTGGAACAGGCCGGTCGCTCGGTCGAGAACTCCGCAGACTGGTTGGTGCATCTGACGGTGAACAAGTTGGACCGCGAGACTCGATATGACTGGGCGACCGCCATCGCCAACTCCAAAGAGCTTCCTTCGCTGAACGATCTTATGGAATTCTTGATGCGGCGAATCCACACAATCGAGATCCTTGAACAGTACTGTGTTGCGGAGGAGCCCGCGGCCAGACAGAAGACCAAGAAGGACTGTCCCCTGTGCCATGGCCGTCACTACCTTCTATATTGTCCGCAGTATCACAGCACGAGCCCAACAGAGAGGCGGGATGTAGTGCAATCGCTATGTCTTTGTCTCAACTGCTTAAGAAGGCATGATGTGACTGCTTGCACCAACGTGAAACGATGTCAGGTGTGCGCGGACAAGCACCATACCACGCTGCACATCGCGATGTCTACGAGTGTCCGCCGAAGACGAAAACGGCGCAGCACGCCTCGTCGTCCCGTTCCAGACCAATCTCCGTCAACCCGAGTACAGCAAGTTTGAGTTTGTACAGCCAGTATAGCGTATTGGGTCCCAGCAACATCGAGCCAGGGTCCCACTACTAGACATAGCTGGCTCGCGATCATGGGCCACGTGGTAACGCTGGTCTCAACTTATGACTGCGACCTACAACATAGGACGATGCGTTCATACTGTCTGGGCTCTCCTACTTCGTGCCTCGCAGCCGACCGGATCCTTAGATTTCGCTAGCACGCGCTATTAGGGCCTGTTCGGACAGAAATGGTGGCTGCAGGAGCCGTACAGGTCCCTATTGTGCGTGCACGGAAAACAGGCCCATGGAAACCTTTTTTTCCGTTTACGCACAATAGGACCCCGTCAACCCGCGCTCGAAATTTATGGTTTTTGTCTACGGCTCCTGCCGCCAAACTTTTCTGTCCGAGCGTTTCCCCTAGGAACCTGATGCAATCGAGCTCTTGCTGGGCGCTGAGTTTACAACCTGATCGCGTGAGATCCTATTTTGCAATTTTTATTAAAGGCACCGATAACAAGAAAAATTGTAAAAAACTACCATCATTATCTATTTTGCGATTCAGACTAAATGCAAGTTCGTTAAAAATTTTACGCTGATGCTGCAATATAATGTTGAGGTTTATCGCCATGCATAAACGTTTCTGCATCTTTACCGTTATCATCACACTGTACGTTTTCAGGCAAAATAAAAATTGTTTCCACGTATTGCAAGTCACAGAAGCAACACACATTTATTTCCTCTGATAACCATTTTAATGGGTTTAAAATAATACAATAGCATCGTTAGATTCTCTAAACGTCGTTGTTGGTTTCCATTTGAAAATCGTTTAAAGCAACTGTATACAAGGTGTCCTAATGTTAATAGTATAACTGTGGAGGGGATGATTCTACATGAGAAAACTTGTCGAAAATATACAATAAAATTTTCTTGTTTGTAGCTTTGTTTTCGAGAAAATCGGCTTTCAAAATTCACCAAATTCAGACCACTAAATAGAACAGGTAGGTCCTTTTGATAGGTTCGATTTCAGACATGCACCGTGGAATATTTTTGAAAACATTGGTACGTTCTAAGTCTTAATACGAATTTATACTTATGAAAATAGAAATAAATTTTATATCACTGGGTCCGGTGATGCTATAACTTGCGCCTGGACAAATGGAGCTCCAAATATCGATGACGTAGATTGGCTACCCCTACCCAACCGACCAACACGATAGTGGAAGTAGCCGATTTTATATGATGGACACTCTGAGCCCCAATTTTCCGAGCGTGCTTCGACTACAGTGCGAATTTTTTATCTTCTATCTTCTATCTTCTGTATGTGTTCCTGAGTGTTATTTTCCGTGGTAGTAGCATTATTAGATGTGAAATAAATTAACATCGTACTAAATTCTGTCATATTTTATATCCTAGCATTCTTTGAAAATTTTCAAAAGCTATAATTGCAAAAATATCCGCAGTCTAGTTATACGTATGACATTTTAAATACGTTTTATTATTGATAATATTTCTGCAGATAACTCACGGTTGAAATCTAGCAAATACTAAAGAAATCTTTTTTGATTAATATATTAATCTAATTTGTTTTTGTGGAACGTTTATTATACATTATTTGTAAAAATACTATTCGAAGTTCAATTTCTTTTTATAATTCGAATCGAGACTTTGATGGAACGAAAGTACAGGTACAATATTCTATTTTCAAAAATTACTGCATCAAATAAAATATTTTATTTTCAAAATTGTACACATACTTTAAAAAAATAGGATTATTCATTATTTACTACTTAAAATACTATTTTCCCCAGTTCTGAACGAAATATATCTATTTATTTTGTGACAAATGTTGTTACGACCGGTAGGATAGGTAAGTTTGATAAAGAAACAGGCTTCTCGGTAACAGATAAGAATCCTTTTAGTGGGTGAGAATCCATTTGAATATCAACAGCGACGAAATCGTGGTGGAGACTCTACTTTCAAGTGATTAATTATTAAAAGCCTTCGTGCACTACGACAACTCACCAACAGCCAGGGCTGGGGAAAATAGTATTATGAATAGTACATAATAAATAATCCTATTTACTTTAAAGTATGCGTGTACAATTTTGAAAATAAAATATTTCATTGGATGCAGTAATTTTTGAAAATAAAATAATTTATTTGAGGCAGTAATTTTTGAAAATAGTATTTCATGTTAAGAATATTGAAAATATTTGTACATAGTCTTTATTCTCATATTTCAATTTTATATATTATTGCTGAAAATAATGGTTCGCATTCAATAGATTTATGAGAGTAGAAATAGTTTCCTGGTGATAAGATACACTGTATGTTTATCAACAAACCGCAGTAGGCACAAAATAAAACAATATTCTATTTTAAAAGTATTCATAAAGTAGCTTTGCGTAATTATAACTATCATACAATATGAAAACTAAATATTTCTCTTAGATAAACGAATTCCTTAAACATCTTGACATTGGTAATTATATTATCCTCTGATAAGGATTTATCTGGAAATGTTTTGTGTTAAAGAATATTTTTAAACAGCTTCGAGAACTGTTACAGTGGTGCTAAGATATGATTGGAATTTACCGCAATGCAGAGAATCCATAACAGTTTCGTTGCAAGTGTCTGTACGCGTCCGCATATTAAGAAGTAACAAGGAATTTCACTCTTGTGACTTGGGAATTTTATGTGCGTGACTGAAACACTTTATTAGGGAACTAGAAGTAGTACCTTTTAGCATTCGAAATATTTCTGAATACATTGATCTAACTGCATATATGTCTAGTAATATGTCTGAAATGCACTGTGCAGCATTATGAAAAACACATTATGTCACAACTATTTTTTCATTTAAGGTTTCATTAAACAGTATTACTTTTTGACAGTATTTCATATTAAACATGTTACTTTATATAAAATGGTGGTGTTACTTTATATAAAAAGGTGGTGTTATAATATCCATCTTAAATTTTTTATTATTTTTTATCGTGCTAAAGGTCAATAAATATTTGAAAAATCGGTATATTGACTACTCAAATGTATTTAATTTCTTTTAGTTTGAACCATAATTACATTCAGAGGTTGGCATTATTTGGCGAAACAAATATTTCAAATACTATTTAATATTTTAGACTTTATTTTGCTTAAAGAAAATAGTATTATAAACAAGAAATACAATTTCAAAAATAATATATTATATCATTTCTTTATTCAAATGTATTTATATCGTTAACCACTGAATGTGCTTCTTAATATTCACGCTCCCACAAAATTTACAGAATCTCAAGAAAATTTGATTTATCCAATAGCATGTCCGAAAAGAATTTTGTTCTTCACATGCTATACATCATTTCCCTGATGAGAAATAGTTAAATCTTTTTTTCGAGTAATTAGAATGTCGTATGAAACTGTTTGAATCATTTAGAACTGGGGTTAATAAATATTGGTCAACTTTAGTTTCTAGTTTAATATGATTTATCAAATATTTTTCAAAATAAGAATTATTTGTAGCATTATAGAATAACATTACTTAATATGTTACATGACACTATGCGTAAAAACAATTAAGATATATGAGAATTTGTGAAGATTAATGTTTCCACTGTCGGATGGTAATCAACTATATATATTTTACAATGTTGTATTTTTATATTTCGAAAAGACTATAATAAAATTTCATGGGGATGTGCTTCTTTGGACATACGATTCCATATTACACTTACGAACATACAACTGTAAGCTGCAGTATCATTATTGTACAGGGTGTCCCGCAAATGTTGTACTTTCTTGAAAGGGGTGATTCGTGAGGACATTTGAAGTAACTTTTTCCTTTACCACTAGCAGGTCCGGGACGAAACACTTCTTAACGTATTCCCATTAACACTCTGTTATCTGCTATCATATAACCCTTTGAACCGGCTACTCAAAATTAATTCGGCGGGTAGTAAAACTCGTGCAAGGGCATTCGCGGCGGTCGACGCGTCCGCGGTCTCACCGGGCTCAAGCCTTACAAGCTTGAGTGGAAAATCATCCGCCCATCACCCGCGAGTGTCTCTCATACGGCACGGCGTTACATTTTTCGTATTTTTTAGAGATTCAGACATATTCTAACGGGAAAAAATTATTGTTTGGTTTAGTATAAGGTTCCAATTTATAAATAACAAATCTGCTTCATATTGTAGTTTATTATTTTAATAAAAATATAATATAAAAATCTAAATTATACTGTGTCGCCATGTTTGAGAGAAGAAGTATTTTATACAAGAAAGTGTCTTTTAGTGCTATAAACTGTTCACAAACATTCGTATTATTTTAGTTACGTTATTGTTATCAATTCTCTGTAGAGATGAATCTGCAAATGCAATATATATTTTTGTTTCTTCCTATCATTCAAATAAGTAATGAATAAATGTCATATTCTTAACCTCTACCAACGACCACGCCGCGCCGTTATTCATCCAACATAACCCCAACATCGTCCATAAGCGCTTAACGAAGCCATGAATAACGTTTTTTATATCGAAAAATGTTCTTTTAAGTAACATTCGGAATCACCCCATTCAAGGAAGTGCAACATTTTGGGGACACCCTGTAGAACTGTTTCCAATGAAGTAATGATTTTTGTTAAAGAATACGTTCCGCATCTAAAATAATAAATTTTTATAGTTTCCAGTTTTGAATAACTACGGATATAGTGTATTTGTTGTATCTAAGTTATACGAATTAGCCTCTTAATATTAAACTTGAAAGCATTATTTTATGACGATACTGCATTTCGCAGACAGACCGTATATCTCTACTGCAGTCACTACTGCGAACGAAATGCAATAAAATGTTTCACTACAGATAGTTTCCATAATACTTTCCATCCTACTGAAATGTTTAATAAAGCGAAATAAGTTTCTGCTTAACATATATGATATATCTCTAAAATTCTGAAGCTGCACAGACGTCTGCTAATTACTTGGAACAATTTCATCATAATTTTCGAATTTAGTTTAACCACGCGTTATAGTGTACGCTGAATGAGAACCTCGGGAAACTAGCAGAGTTTATCTAACAGTAAGCAAAAAACGAAGCATCCCTGACCGTACTCAACTTCCATCCTATCCTGAATGGTCTTCCTCATTACTATCGGTGTATAGCTTCTGCTGTACCTATAGCGTTCAATTTCTTCACGCTGCTTTCTTCACCCCCAAATGGAATTAGACTCGTCTGAAAAAAGATCGAGACAAAATTATTCCATTTGAATGTGCATGTCCAAATTTCAATAAATTTGTTTGAACATGTCAACCTGCTACTTGTACCGTTTTAAAAACTATGATTTTTGTCATGTAAATTCATTAATTGGAATAGAGATAAACTAACTGGTGGATGTTGGCAATGTCGATAATAGAAATTCTTATTGAAATATTGATTAAAAGCTGCGACCTTCCTTTCTTTGTTGTATTAAAAAATGATTCACAAAGCAGTTTTACTTCTTCCAGAATTTCTGGGCAACTATTCCAATTTCTCTATCCCTAAAATTTTATTCGGACTATTACGAAGGTTTAAAAAAAAATTAGCCAAATCGGTCCAGCCGTTCTCAAGTAATGCGTTTACCAACGAACAGCATTTCATTTTTATTTATATTGATTTTAATATTTTTAACTTTTCATGTGGAAATTGTTTTTGTAATTACTGCAAAAAGGTCACTGTACTCCAATTTTGATGAAATTTAAATATGTAATGCAGCATCACATTTTTAACTGTTTACTTTTCCAATATAGAGGGGTCGCTTTTAGTTTTCGAGATATTCGCAAAAAACCATTGCTATTGTGTATTGAATTTCATGTATTCTTGTACGCTCCATGATAGCGTAACGCCGATCCACGCGGCGTCTGTTTACTTCTTTTTGATGAGAGAAAACAAGCTTTCACTCTATGTATATAGGGTGATACATATATACGGTAAACTTTCAGTTTTGAAAGGCTACTCCTGGATTTTCGTATGCGTGGTTGGCCCGAAAATCCAGGAGTAGTCATTCAAAATTCAAAATTTACCGTATATATGTATTACCCTATATAGAGCAAGACCCGGTTTTCTCTCATCAAAAAAAAAGTAAACAGACGCCGCGGCGGAACAGCCTTACGTTGCCACGGAGGGTGCAAGAATACGGAAAAATCAATACAGTATTAGCAATAGTTTTTTGCGAATATCTCGAAAACTAAAAACAACCTTCTATAGTCGAAAAGGACAAAGTTGTTCAAAATGTGTTGCTGCATAACATATTTAAATTTCATCAAAATCGGAGTACAGTGGCCCTTTTGCAATAACTACCATTATTTCAAATTTACTTAATCTTTCCCTTTTATCAATTTACACATGTTTATTTCAGTCTTCATTTCGTCCAGAATCGTGGTACATTAAATTAACTCGTAACCTACTCGTGACACAACAAAAGTTTCATACAAAAGTTCCTCTGTATCAAGTAAGACAAGCAATGCGGCCACATTAGTTTCTTGATGTCTTGCTATTACTGTCTTGATGTCGTCGATATTACTGACTTCAGGTGTATAGTATGAAAAAGTAATAGTTACCGAGGTATTCTTCAATGAATATTCGGTCAAATACAGTGATAGCTTGTTCGTCGTTAATTATGTATTATGAAACTTTCACTAATATGTTCGTGACACTTTTCCGATTACCCAACATGGTACGGTTTGAATCGTATTTAGTATTTACTTGTTTAATACGAAGAAATGAGTAAACGTGACGCAAATTGTATCGCGTTTTAATCAGAAAGACGTCGAAAATAGATTAGTAAAAGATTTACGAATGTAGCGAAGTGACTTCCAGTGTGAATGCACCATAAGAGATACGGGTGAAGAGTGGGGAGTCGAGAGAACAAGGGGAGATTAGAATGTTCGAGAGTGTGCAGAGTGTGTGAGAGCCATGGCGCGTAGAGTTGCGTAGAGTGCAGAACTTAAGCATTTATATATATTTATATTTAATAAACAGTTATTAGAAAAATGTGGTAGCCCTCATTAGTATCTCAACCACGTGCTATACCCACTGTACATCGTGATCCTGCAACAACAAACAAGAAATTAAAACTAAAAAAGTTTTGCCATTTCCATTAAAGATTAATTTTACTGTCCAACAGTCGTGTTTTTCACGGATAGTTATTGTATGCGGATACTATTTTTGATTTATATATGTAATAAATTATTATTATAAATTGGAAATAACCGTAGAATCTTATGACTAGACAGCGGACTTTATGTATTTATGACAAAAACGAGTAGGTGTAATAGTGTAATTTAAAACATTAAAAACATAACAGAAATTTAAAAATACTTCAATATGATTTTCAACCTATTGAACATATTAAGAGAGGAAATCATAATTTCTATGTCACTCCGGTTTGTTTCAATTCTGGTGTAAAATTTATAATTTGCATAAAAATCCGCGGTCTACTTATAACCAACGCTTTGCTAAAAACTTTAGCCAAGCTCTTAAATTGTATAATCAAATACGGTTATTTAGTTGCTCGAGGATGAATTACGAATATTATTTCTTCAAATTGACTTTGAAATTCGTTGAGGAAGTAAAACTTGTTAGTATCTGGTTTTCGCCGAGATCCTGAACATGGAAAGAGGATATTGGGATTGAGTTGATTCAAAATTGAATCATTTCCCCCGCAACGGGTAGAAGAAGAAAGCACATTTAGAAGTGCGCAGTTAGATAAGAAATCCGTGAAGGGTGACTAAAAAAGATGTGGGCGATCCCATCGAGGTAGACGCAAGGTTTCGCGAAACCCCATTGTGCACGAGCGTGCAAATAACTTTTATTATCAGGAAGGTTTATTGCAGTGGTTCAACTCTAAAGTTGCTTCAACTTTGAAACGAGATTCTCCATTATGTGAATATTCTCTATTGTCAATAAGTTGTTCTTCAGTTACGTCAAAGGGTTGGTTACGTCCCTCAGGTTTAACACGTTAAAAATTACCTATTTCTTTCCACTAGAATATTAAACAAAATTATACAGGGTGTCTCGAAATTCCTTCAACATCCGGAAATTGGAGATTTTTGAGATTATTTGAAGCGACATTTTTCAATTTTATTCCATTGTATTCCATTCTATTCCATTCTATTCCACATTCTACTCCACATTCTACTCCACATTCTATTCCATTCTATTCCATTCTACTCCATTTTAATCCATTTTAATCCATTTTAATCCATTCTATTCCATTTTATTCCATTTCATACTCTTCTACAGGTACCCTCACCACGTACCTATCTATTCTCCTCACGCGATCGGAATTTTCGTAACGCTTGAAAATTGTCGCACCCTCAGCAAAGAAGTTTCACTTGAAAAGATCACTCGGATATTCATCTCAGAGGGTACGTTTTTGTTAAAATAATAGGCTGCGTCTAAAGTTCCGATACGCACTATGCATGCAGTTGACCGAACTGTAGAACCTAGGTTTCTGGGGTCTGTGCATGGAGGCGGGCCAACGTAAGCCACAATCTTCATTTGTTGCTCGAAGGCTTGAGGCCTGCTGGCTGTCGGTTCCGAAGCTTTGTTCAGTGTTTTCGTTAGCATAGAACGGTATCGTGTTTGCGTGCGTAGCACACAATCCGGAAAGGCCTGCACCCATATACGCCCCTCGCTATTAACGATTCGTATCGCGTTCACGCGCGTATTCCATCGATATTCGCCCCAGGATCGTGTAACTGTTACCCCTTACGCTAATAACCCGGTTTTGCGGAAGTGGCTGTGTTTCTCACCGCCTTCCTGCTAATCATTATGCCACGAAAAATTATTCTTGAGCACAATTCTCAGTCACGTGTCACGTTATGATTTGCTGGTCTTCTGATTGTTTACTAAAACGAGGGACGAATACACGCATCTCGTAAGCTTTTCTTAATGTTGTTTAAATATTAGGATATACAACTGCAATCGTATTTAGTTTTAATTCATAAAATAGACTATAAATAGATTGGTAGTGGTTCACAGCGATATACTCGATCCGGTATCGGATTACTACAGTAGGAGGGGATATTTTTTTTTGTATTCAACGTGTACAACCTTCTGCAACTGTAGAAGAATTACTGTATCCTCATTTGTAATACGCCGAAAAATGTCCCGAGCCATCGTTTTATATCGAAAGAAGACTGGGTAATTATTGCGAAAGGGTAACTGTACTCTGATGTTGATGAAATTTAAATATATTATGCAGCAACACACTTTGAGCAACTTTTTCGTTTTTCAATATAGGGGGCCGCTTTTAGTTTTCGAGATATTCGCAAAAACCTATTGCTGATACTGTATTGAATTTTCTGTATTCTTGTACGCTCCGTGGCAACGTAACGCTGATCCGCGCGGCATCTGTTTACAGTTTACTTGTTCGACTTATTTTTTTTTGCACAGATTTCTGTCAGCTTGTACAGCTAGATGGATAATACTCTGTAGGAACCGTTCAACGACGATTAAATGTACTTCAACAAAATTGGCGTGTTGCCAGAATGAAACTGTCCATATTAGAAACGCATCGTCGAGCCAGAATCACTTTCTGAAGAATGGAGATTGAATCGTTCTGAATTTCATAGAAAAGTAGACGTTGCAGAGTGGTTCGGAATCGTAGTAAGGTAGACAAAAAAATTCATGCTTCTGGTAATTATACATTATTAATTACAGACTGAATGGTTTTGGTTTATTTTGGGGTCGTAGAATACAGGGTGTTTATTTTAACTCGAACACCTAAATTATTTCCACTACCATTAAAAGTAAGAAAAAATAACTAAATAGGATGTACATGGTTTTAAGGCGTGCATCAGATGGTCATAAAAAATCCTTTGAAGGTCATTTTAACAGTTTTTTCAAGGTCGCCATATGTTTTTTGCATATTAACATGTATTTTTCATAATGCAATGTGGTAGTCGGCGTGAAGATGAGTTCAACGACCTACATATAACGAGGAATGAATAACTGAACGGCATTTCGACGATTCATGGTGCACACTTTAGGAAATTGTCAGGACAATATACATAAAACTATGAACCATTCCACTTTCATTGTTACTGAAATTGGTGTTTGATGTCCGCAACTATCATTTTATTATCGATTTCCACGAAAGGGCTACATATTTAGGGAAAAGTTGTTCATAATGACGCCCTTGATAACATATGTTAAGGTCAAGGTCGTTGAAGCTAGTTTGCTAAACGTAATATTTATTTATTTGCAACTTGTTTATGACAATGAGGTGTTTTATTATACACTAGCTGACCCGACAGACGTTGTCCTGTCCAAATTTCTGTAAATTTGTTTCTGATCGTTTTGTGAATTTGTGAAAACCTATTGGAATGCTATAAACAAAGAAATGCTTCGTTTCGATTGGTTTGCTGTAACATCATCATTTCGTTCATTGTAATGCTTTATGACACACGACATTTTTTGTAAATTCATAAATTGAAATAGAAATAAACTAACTGGCGGATGTTGATAATGTGGATAATGCAAACAGACGTCGATAATGTAAATTCCTATTAAAATATTGATTCAAAACTGCGACGTTCATTTTTTTGTTGCATTAAATTAAAATATGTTTCAAAAGGCACTTTTAGTTTTTCCCGAATTTTACATTTTTCCGGGCAACTTTTCCAATTTTTCTTCCCCTAAAAACCTTATTTGAACTATTACGAACATTAAAAAAAAAACAATTGACCAAATCGGTCCAGCAGTTCCCAAGTGATGCGCTTACCAACGAACAGCATTTCATTTTTATTTATATAGGTGAAGGTGAAGGTTAAAAAGGATATCAGAATTTGTAATTATCTGTAGTTTATTGTTAGATGTTCGAAACGTATAACCCAATTGTTGTTAATTCCGATTTAAATCCGTAACTATGTTCGTGGACAACTTCGTAATACATTCAGGAAGGAGCTACTAATTACACGTTCCCTCGCAATCAAGCAATTCGCAGATAGATTAATTGTTCGCAATTAAATTTTGTTGAAAGTCGACACGAGGAAAAACGAGGTTTGGACACGCAGCATAGAATTTTATCCGATACGAATAACGTCACGAAAAAAATATATATATTATGAAAGAAACCTTATCTGAAGTTCCCATTACACTCACTGTACTGACTTTAATACATTAGCGAGTTGATTGAATATTAATAATTTATGGGATCAAAGAATATTACATTAACTCATTTGCATCATAAGCGTATACATAGGGTGTCTGAAAATTCCTTCAACATCCGGAAATGGGAGGTTCCTGAGATCATTTAAAGGAACATTTTCCTTTGCAAAAATGGCGTAAAGATATTTTGCTTTCAGGACCGACAAAACGTCGACGTTAGAAAGTTGAAAGGGTGGTTTCTCAAGATAAAAGTCTGCTCTATCGCGTGATGTAGTTCGACTTTCCGCTGGACCTTTATTTTTTTATATACATTGAAAAATATTCTCAAAAATATAATAAAACTGGTGTCTCTTCGTCTTTAATGACTGTTTAAACATGTTTAAACAATCACAACGTATTACTATCGCACATCACTGGATTCGTAACTGGACATAACTGGATATAATAACATCACAATATTTGTTCAAAGTCGAGAAATATGTCATTCTTTCAAACTAAAATTTCTCAAAAACTGTGCGTTAGGAGAAAACTTAAGGACAGATTCGGAATCAGCGCGAATAACTGCAATTTTCCCATCTTTACACGTTTTGTAGCACATTGCAACTTCGATCGATTTCGATGAAATTTTCAGAACATGTTTAATCGATACAGATCTACAAAGTGTGTTCTCCAAATTTTCCATAGAAGCCAATATAAAAAAGTTGTTTCCAATGGGGTGTTGTCCGACGCGTCGCCGAGGCCGAAGCCGAGGCATCCTTGCCCGCCGTTTCAACGCGCCGTTGAAACCGCTCTTCCTCGCCGCGCCGCCGCGACGGGCCGTTGAGACTTCCAGTTGATTCCTGTCCAGAACACGCGGTGCAGTAGGTCCTCGCGAGTAAGCGCGACGCACAGTGGGGTATTTGATCCGAAAAAGTGGAAAAATGTCGATTTCTAAATTTTTCCGTATGGCATGAATTTTAAGGCTGCAATATTGTTTTTCTATTTGTACACCCGTGAAGTAGTAAACTTCATCAAAAGTCGAGAGATTTAAACGGTCTCTAAGACAGCGTCTGTTCATTGGCGATTTTCAAGTGTTTGAAGGAAAATTCTGTAAATTCTTGTATTACAAAAGTTGTTCAGGTAGGTATACAGAGCACTTTCGCATAGATTTTATTTTGTTATCATCCAAATTAGTATAGTTATTAATATTTGAATATTACCAACCATTCTGTAAGCTTCTTAAAGATTACAAAACTTTAGTGACAATTTTGTTATAGTATTGTGCGAGATTGCGTGCTCTTTTTGGTGTCATTACATTCGGTAAAGATTCGCGATTATAAGCCAAGAAAGTTTAAATCCGAAAATGTCCGAATTCAAAATTTATAGCCTATTTGGTATGAAGCGTTTAGCAGCGTTTCGCGTACGCCTGCACGTTCGGCAACGCTTGCTACGGCTGTGTGAGGTTCTACAGCTTCTTCTGCGGAACTGTTTATATTCCATACTGCACTTGGTTGTACATATATAAGAGGTTCCAGATAAGCATTCGACTGCGGCTTCTGTTTCTTCTGCATTCAGTTGAAGTACTGCCAGCAGGGAGATCAGAGCGATTTATTAAGTGCGTTTTTTAGTTTCTTAAGTGTTAAATTTTAGTTCTTATTCATTTTATGTTTTCTTTTACATTTTCTATCGTTCTTATAATATTTATTCTGAGTGTGTTATACAGTGTGTATTAGTTTAGTGTATATTTAACTACTGTTTTATGTGCGTTTTATTGGTCAAGTTTACATGATTCTTGATAAGTATCATTTAAAATATTTGTTGCATCACTCAAATATTGTCTACTTCTATTATTTTGATCTGAACTATTTAATGAGAATACATATATTATATATAGATATTTAAAAAATGTCAGCAAATCCCGTAATGCCAACTGCGGGCAAATATTGCACTATTGCCACGGTCTTTTATGGGTTCTCGATAATCTGAGAAAACATGTTTCAAACAAAAGAGGAACAGTTTCAAACAAAATTTTTTTTTTCAAAAAATTGAGGTGAATTGGATTTTTTAAATGCTCCAATATATTTTGGATTTCATAATGTTGTAGCTGATCTCAAGACGAATCCAACGATATATAATATTATAACTTTGAGCCTATAAATAACGCTACAATAGTTTTTTCCACTTTTTCGGATCAAATACCCCACTGTGCGACGCGACTCGGCATCTCAGCGACTCTTCAAAGCCTCGAACCTCGTCCCCGACGATGAGCTCGCGTCCTAACCCGCGACGACCCTATCTATCTTCTATCTATATATCTTATATATATAAATAAAAATTAAATGCTGTCCGTTAAAAAATGTTCGCAATAGTCCGAATAAGGTTTTTAGGGAAAGAAAAATTGAAAAATTGCCCGGAAAAATGTAAAATTCGGGAAAAAATAAAAGTGCTTTTTTCTATGGGATTTTTGTATGAACTCAAGACCACAACTCACGATTCGAACGATCGACATGCGTAATTCTTTTTTTGTTTTGTTCATTATGGTCCTGGAAAAGTTTCCCAGGTCCAGGAAAAAAAATTCGAGACAATTACAAAGGAAAACTCGGAAAATTCGGACAACTGCAAAAATCATAGTTTTTCGTTAATAGGTACAATGATCACTCAGATATACGTTTTTTTTCTCATTATTACTTTGTTTACACATTTCCAATAGCTTTTCACAAATTCGTAAAACGATCACAAACAAATTTATTGGCATTTTGACATGACAACGTCTGTCGGGTCAGCTAGTTTCAAATGATTTTGTGTTTACTTACTACTAAGCATTTTTCATCGTTATTTATAGATCGTTTATCTACCTTGAAATTCTATGATGTATTGTACTGCAGTTTTTCCAATCTAAACGGTTTTGTGGCAACCGAAAAAAAACGGGCGGACCTATTGGTGTCAGATCTGGAAAATATGGTGCACAAGGAATAAATTTTCATTGCGGTTTCATATTTCCAATAGTAGCGCTCCGTGTAGCTTCTGGTTGTGGCGATAGGACGGTGCTGTCCTATAAACGGAGTGCTCCCGTTCGATTTATAAGGTCTTCGAAATCGTTATTGCTACGCTTTTTTCAATTGTTGCTACAGTATAAATCAGCCTTGATAGTTTGCATATCGGATTGAATAACTAATCGATAAACTGTTTATACGAGAAAAAAGTGGCGGACAAAACTACAGCAGTTTAATACCTTGACGATTGTACATTATACAGGGTGTCTCACTGAAGTGTGAGAAAGATACAGAGGTGGGCATTATTTGCTTTAAAGAAAATAGTATTTTAAATAAGATATACAATTTCGAAAATGAAAATATTTCTATTTGAATAATCTGTAGGTACAGATAAATACAGACAAAATAAAACCACGCGCGGTAGAAGTGAAACTTCTTGCAGTCTAGTAATGTTTAGAAGCATATTAAGATTGGAAATGTAAAAAAAAAACATGATCAAGAACAACCAATACAAAAAAAAACAAGATCAGGAACAACAAATCGGTCCAGCCGTTCACAAATGATGCGCTTACCAACGAACAGCATTTGATTTTTATTTATATAGATAGAAGAAGAAGATAGAAGATTTGTAAGAAAATATAATATTGATGTCATTCTGTATTATAATTTTAACCCAATGATATGAGGGACAATACCAAAGAACCACTTATGGTATAGATTGATTTATTTAAAACTATGTTCGTGACCTTGTTTGCGTGACTTCTAATTCGAAATGTTGCGAGCTCGGTTTCAATTCAGATGATAATTTCGTTTGACTTATGATTCTAGTTCCCGTATCATTTCTAACATCAATTCCGGCGAGATTTCTCACGCTAATCTCGGTCTGACAGAAGCTAATCGTTTCAGTTCTGATAGTAATCTCAATCTGACTGCGGCTAATCTATTTATGAAGGAAAAGATTGTTCGCTCGTCACGTATACATTTCATTCTTCATATGTTCGATGATTTGTAAAAAGGGGTATTTCCTTACAAATTGAAAGGTCAGAGTTAGAGTCGAGGGTAGTCGTACAGCAAACACCAGGTTGGAATTCATGCAAGTTATAATCGCTGGCATGATTCCCAGTAACAGTCGTCGCTGAAGTCCAAGTAGACCTTTGGGCTTCGCTCTTTACGTTACGCTTCTTGGTATCCGAGAAACTAACGTTAACCAGAACAAAGATAGAACCTTGAGGAAAGCTCTTGTTAATACTTAGAACCACCAGTTGGTATACACAGATAACATTTTTTTGTAGTAATTATTACGTTCAGTGGACCCAGTTCCAATAACCTTGACCTTAACGTATGTTATCAAGGCCGTCATCATGAACAACTTTTCCCTAAACATGTACCACGTTCATGGAAATCGTGTCCTTCTTATCTTATATATAAATAAAAATTAATTTTTTTACAAAAATGCTCGTAATAGTCCAAATAAGGTTTTTAGGGAAAAAAAAATTGGAAAAGCTGCCCGGAAAAATCGAAAATTTGGGAAAGGATGAAAGTGCTTTTTTCTATGGGATTAATAGATGCAATGATCACTCAGAAATACGTTTTTTTCTCATTTGTACTTTGTTTACACATTTGAAATTTGGACAGGAGAACGTCTGTCGGATCAGCTAGTTATAAATAAAAAACTTCTATTATAAGTTGTAAATATGTCTTGTTTTTTAAATGGAAAAATTCGAAACGGGTTTAAACCGGTTTAATGGAGATAACTGAAAACCGGTTCTTGTATAAACCCTGATCTAAACTAATGACAGTTCTCGTTTAACACTATCTATATAGAACTAAGCGTTTTTAGTAAAGACCAGTCATTCTGACTGGTTTCGGTAGAAATAGGTACATATTTTAATAGCCGGTGAATCTAGTGTTAATAACCTACCGCATCAGAAAGTTTTGACATTTCCGTTTGCACAGAAATTTTTCGAAATCATTTCCTTGGTAGTGGCAAAACGGATCATTGATTTACGGCGTTGTTCCAAATCGTGCGACGCTCACTGACCCCGTGACTTCATTTTTTTCACGCAACCCTCGCAGGACGACGTTCAAAGATCCCTCTTCCAAACATATTGATCTATAAATCAGTGTCGCCTTCCCGCTACGTGTGGGACTACGGTGTCAATTTCCATTGAGAAGGGTTCGGCTAGTCTCTTATTTTTCAGCCGTACCAAAGAGTTTGAAAACAATTCTGAAACCAAGTACACCAGTGGATAACAAAATGTATAGTATAATAATGATACTCAACGCATTTGGTTATGCAAAATCGCCCCCTTCATGAGTGTATCTCTTATCGACCTCATTGTATAATTTTATAGATTGAAATAAACTGTCGAGTTTAAAAGCACCGCGTTCTAGAAAAGAGCTCTAGAAAGATTCTTACGAAATTTTTACGGATAGTAACCTATCTTTCTATCGATAGTATATATTTGTTTATCAAATATGTATTGATGCTCTCGGCGCACTGGTTCGATCAAATTTTACTTAGTTAATCAACTTGGTTAATCAACTGATATCAATAGTCAATATAATATTATTTTGTTTAATAATTTTCAGACGCAATTTTCTTGAAGATGATCTGAACATAGATCGAAACGTCGAAATTTGAAGTTGATAATTTGCAGAATTATTTGCTTCTAAGTAAAAATTGATCGAACCAGTGCGCCGAGAGTATCAATATATCTCCTTTAAAAAATGTTCTGATGCAATAAGTATTTTCTAATCTGTCTAATGAAAGTTTCATGAAATTGGAGCATTTTTTGAAGTTCTAATAATCGAGACACAGATATTTTAGAATTTGTATAATAACAGTTTATTTTAAAACATTTGTGAAAAACATTTGCATCAATGAAATATTATTAAGATTTGAACTATATGTTACCTTCGTGAATTCTACATATAAACAACATATTCAGATTATCAACCGTAATAATCATTTAATATACTGTCGCAATTCTATTTATCGAATAAAATTCAGTGTTTATAAACTATTCCTGTTACAGGTATCTTATTGTTGTCATATATTAATAAATTTTTAAATCCTCACGATCTTACTTTCCTGGCTTATTTTTAATTGAACCTGGGAAAATCACTATACTTTTTCTTAGGATATGAATCCGTATACTATTCATCTACAGGGTGTCCCAAAGTGTTGTGCTACCTTGAAGGTATGATTCTTGTAGTCATTCGATATAACGTTATCCTTTGCGGAAATGTTCTCCGCGGATTTTTCTTAAGGAGCTATTTGTGGCGACTGTGGCAACATTCAGGCAACACTCACCAATGTGAAGTTGTCGTTTTACTTAACATGTTTTAAACGTTTTCTTTTTGTCTTAAACAAAATAGGAAATGTTTAATGGATAGATTGTTTTCATAGAAGAAAGATTAAAGAATTGTGTTCTAAAATTTGTTACCAACATCATTATATTTACAATGTTATAAGTTATTAATAAATTTAAATAATTAACTTCAGCCTCATATATTTATTGGAGGCTCTAGTCCTCAATTCCCTAGAGATCCTCTAAACTATTAACGAAAAACATGGACCAATCAGAGCGCGGCCTGACTCTAGGTCCCACTGAGCGTGGCATTGGAATTGGACGAGTCAGAATCAGTCTGCTGTAGCCGCGCTCTGATTGGTCCATGTTTTTCGTTACTAAGTCCTTCACAAAACCTCCAGAGAACATTTTCAGCAAGGTAAAATGTTACTTGAAGTTATCTCAGGAATCACCGCTTTCAAGGAAGTCCAACATTTTGGGACACCTGTCTAACTTTAAAAGTAATTTAACATCTTCTAAACTTGCCTTATCGGTAAGATAAGCTTGATCAAAACTTTGAAATGATCAAGAACTGAACAATATCTTGTGGCACCAATGTTCGATGACATTGATGTGCTCCGAACTTTTATATACGTCTCGACCTATGAATATACAGCGGATCTTTATGCAAAATAAACATTTTCTACCTTTGAATTGCAACAAACTGCAGTGGAATGGAAATCTATTTTTTTTTTTTTGAAAATAATATAATGTTGTTATTAAAATTTTTCTAATGTCTTACTGTTTTAAATTACACCTACTAATTTTTGTCGTAAACACACGAAATCTGTTGTCTAAATTACAAAAGTCAATTATTACTGAATTGTCTATTTAAATAAAATTCAACTACGTCGTTTAAATACTTATAATTGAAAACGAAGAGCCTCCTGTGTTATTGTCCCCACATGTAATACATATTGAAACAAAATGTGCCACATTTTATTTTATTGCAATATTGAACTTCGACGTATGAATTTTAATAATTGTTGTAGTAAAGTTTTACACTTTCAATACACGTTAAAGTTAATGTGCTTCGTATAATTGAACACAACATAATATACTCTTCGTGTCAGAACTGTATTTGTTACTGTAATAAAATCAATAATAACACACTTTTCTGTGAACGTTGAACATGTAAATAAATGCAGTATTCAAAATTGTAAAATTTGAAAGCAATTATCAATCACATAGATAGATATATCTCAACGGGATTAAACGAAACGTGTGATTCACTGTGTTGGCCACCCGTGAAGTATTAATTTTGCAACGCGGCATGACAGTTATCCCATTAAAATTACACAACGTGTGCCGGATTAATTGCGATGCGTGCAGTAGCCTGCGAATTTCGTACGGCCGCTGCAATTTCATTATGCTTCCGTAAACGTGAAGCGCAAAAGGAAATTAGCGTCAAACGAATCGTGAATCGCAGAATTAATCCTCAACGACTAGATAAAGTCTTCACACGTTGTTACTTGGAGATAATTCGAAATCTAGTGATATTACTCTATTTATTGATACCTAAATATTTGGATATATTTATTGTTAATTACAGTTATACTCGTTGCAAAGTGAAATTCTATTTTTCATTATTTCCCTTTTCTACTGTCAAGATTACATTTTCTTATTTCTTGTATCCATATAGAGTAACTCACTTATGTGACTCCCAGAATATCTTCTTCAATTTTAACACAGGAAAAAAGGCTGTATTCTCTTTATAAACGAAATTTAGGTTTCACTTTCATTAGTCAACATTATTGAAAAGTCATGTGAAAAACCAACTTTTTAAAAAACCGGTTTTCGGTTTTTAACTTTTCCACGGAACCGGTTTAAACCGGTGTCGAATTTTTACAGATAAAAAACAAGACATATTTACAACTTAAAATAGAAGTTTTTAATTTTTTTTATTTATAATAATTCAAAAATACGAAAAAGGAAAACATAAGCTACACATACATACATACATAAAATTATTAAAATAAAAAAATAGCAAAATAAGAACAAAATATCGAATAAAGTTTTTTCATCTAAAGCTTAGTTTTCGAGAAAATCAAGTTTAAAGTTCCGCCAGGTTCGCGTTCTTTAGTGTACGAAGTAGTACGCACAAAGTAGAATTGGTTGATTACGATCAGACGCGTTAGGCCGCTATTATACGAGGACACTTGGTGGCGCAACCAAGTTGCGCCACCAGTGTCTCAGCACATTTAATGAATCGGCAACTGGTGGCAACACCAGTATGTGAACGTCAATTGCCACCAGATCGGCAACAATTTTTGGTGTCCGCCACCAGTGTCCTCGTGTAATAGGCTCCATATGATTCAATGCCCCATGACGTGATAAGATGTATTTTTTGTCATAGATTACCACTGGGATGTACTTTTCCCTACATTCTCTGCATGGCGAGGTGCAAATACGATGTGCCTCCTGAAGGTCCTTCGGGATCATTCTGCTATAACCGTAAGTATGTAGTCTATGTAAGCATAATCCTTTATACAGGGCGGGACAATAACTATTAGCACCTCAGATATCTACGAAACTATAGGTTTCACAGAAACATTTGCTGAAATAAAATTGAATAGGAATTTCAATATTTCACGAGATATTCGACATTCCATGTCCGAAACGTATTTTATACGCAGTACATGCTTTTATGCGCAGGATAATAAAAGGGATCGATTGGTTTAATAAAAAAAATTGGGTTGGATTAAAGAGGATGGTGCAATTGCACCTGACGGGTTCGTCCACATAAAAAATAAGGTCAAAGAAGGTTAGGACGTATTATTTTCCTCCATAATTTTTTTCTATTTTTGTTGAAAGTACCTATTTCTCATGCCACAAAAGAAATTTAGGTACTATATGCAAGGAGCACACGAGTGTAAAAATTCTAGACAAGAAAAAATAACATTTAAAGAATTGATGGTAGTATTATCTAAATATTACTGAATCATACTTTCCGAAATTTATTCTTTCGAATTTTTACTACTTTAAATGTAGCATGTATTTTGCTGATGCATGTAATAAGATGAAGTTGAGAACGTCGCAGAATATTCGCACGTCCTTGTTGCATTGTAGCGTACAGCGTGATTGAATGTTTATTTTCATTCAACGACCTATAACAAGAGATTACGAGACAGAGATGAAGTAATATCAACAACCAGAGGCGGCAAGGAAGTGTTCGATCATTTCCTCAAAGTAAATTATTTTCCATCACAATTGGCTTAACTCAGATCACAAATGACCTTGACCCATAGGTCATTGTACGCGTCATAAAAGGCTCTACCCGATAGTACATAAAAAATATACCATTCCATTTAAAAAAATGAAGGTGACCTTCATATCTCCTTTACGCGTCCACCTACAGAAAAGCTGCTAACATCAGATTAATGACCCCTCGAAACCAAGCAAGTTTCATCTGATGCATTTCTTCGTAACACCAATAGCAGCCGAGTTATTCAGGTGGTCTGTTTCTAGCACCTCACCCTGTATATACATATATTTAATAAAATAGATTTTTCTTAACTCTATCACTCGCAATCTCGTATAATATACGATAATTCAATATTAAATATTAAACATGATATTTCATGTTTTATTTCCTGTGCATCATTAGCAAAGTAAATACAAAAAGAAATTCAGAAAAGTATATAATATACATGATTGTTTTTATCAATTACTAATAACGGCTGAACCACCGGACGCGACAACGTATATAACTTTCAGAAAAAAGTGGTCTGGTTGGTTAGCCAATCATCTTGATTGGTTTCTAACTTTCTAGGCCGTCCATCTAGAGTTTACCAACTTTACTTCTGGTCATTAAACATCCTTCTCCAACAGAGATGAGTACGTCGACAAATCGAATTGCTCACAAAACTACGGGATAAACTCTTCTACCTCCTGTGCGGTCTCGCTAGTCAACTTCTCGCCTCCACACAGAATACGTTGGTTTAACATCAGACCTCTATTTTGAACTTTCGATCGGTACATTCGAAATTGTTGTGCTCGTATTTAGTATTACAGTTCGTAAGCGGCCACCGAATTTCCATCAAACAACTAGATAGTCCAGGGTGGTCACACGGGCTCGCTATCAATTTGCTAATTCTATCGGTAACTCTATCGGTGGTTTATTTCCCACGCATATGCGGCGGAACGGTTTGGGTTTCCGACTGAAATCCAATAGCGCCGGCGGTGATGCATAGCAATATCGCGAATCACGCAGTATTATACATGAATTTGAATTTTCAGCTGTTTACTATATCGATTGTTTCCCACTACCCTTCACCGTTTCTCTCTTACCCCTTCCCCTCTCTGTGTGGGCCAGAGATGGGCATTATTTGGCGAAACAAATATTTCAAATACTATTTAATATTTTAGACTTTATTTTGCTTAAAGTCAACAATTTTTTCACTGCATCTATTATAGTATTCATCGCGAAGAATAAAAGTCTTACAGGAACAATAGGTCTGAAGTCAGCAGTTTACTTCGAAGACGTCTTTAAAGTTTCGTAACTTATTTTATTGTGCAATCCTATTGAATATTATACTGTTTTTTTCTTGTTACTCAGAAACGTACTGAGTTACTTTTGTGTGATTCAGAAATATACTGTATCAATTTTGTGGTATTCAGAAAAGTACTGAATCACTCTTGTGTTATTCAGAAACATACTGAATCACTGTAGTGTTATTCAGGAACGTACTGAGTCACTTTTGTGTTGTTTACAAACGTACTGAATCACTTTTGTGTTTCTCATTGTATGCGGGACACCCTGTATATATATATACACATCATTTGACAAACTTCCTGTAGTGGTCAGAAACTTTGACGCATTTCCAATTTCTACCCATCCGTTCTTGAAACTTCCCGTAAGCATCCTGTGCTTTATTCATACATACATAAATCTGATTAAACGATAGTGCACTTTTCACTTTACTCTATTATCTAGTTAGGCATGTTAACCACGTCGCGCGTTCCACCCGGTCTCGAGTTTTGGCACACGAGCAATCGAGTACCCAACGCAATATGCCATTTAATACGGTCGCTTTATCGATACACGATACGAAAGTAGTATTACGATAGTTATAACAGCGAGCGTTTCAATCTGCTCGAACCATTACGCTAATTTCGCAACTGTTGCAGACTACTATATTTCCCAGCATAACTGTAACACATTACGGTAAATCCTCATTTACTGTCCGGGGGCCGCCTATGGGATCACTGTCCAGTGCCTATCCACTCCACTGCCGTCCAATGCCGCGCTGCAACAGGCTATGGGACAAAGCGATGGAATCTGTGTTAAAATCAAAGAACTTTCGATAGACATGAGATAGAGTGATGAAATTTTTTAAAAATTAAACCTGAAACTTTGCAGAATATGAGATGATTATGGAGATCGTGGTAAGAACGTTTTTTAATCTTGAAAAAATTCATTAAACTTGCACAATTTCAAGAAAATCGTGATTTTTCCAATACCACGCGCGGAACAAATATTTTTTTCACATGCTATACATCATTCTCCGTAGATTTTTTCACGCTGATTTCAAGTCGGGTCTCAAAATTTGTCTACATCTCATTTGCTTTATAAGAGTAATTTTAATTTCTTAGAAATTAAATTACTATAGAAGAATTACTGTAGTACCCAAAATCGAGCCGAAACGATGCTGGGGGATCACGTGCTACGTCGGATTAGAACTGAGTTCTTGGAAGTTATGCGCCTCGCTGTATCGCCTGCAAGCGCTATAGTATCTTTCAATTTTTTAGTGAGCCCTTTGTTCTTGAATAGACCCTCAGTTTCGACACATATTTCCGGAGGGGTCAAGGGTCACCAACGGAAACGTCAGTATACGTAACACACGACACAATGAAGTTCAGTTAATACGCTTTTGATGTCTTCTGAAATAATATTAACAGAATTGATTAATAATAATTACTGGCTTGCCAAGTTGTGGTATGCCAAGGTCATTGAAATCGGTGAGGAATCCCCTATCTTCTATCTTCTATACATATCTTTATCTTTATCTTTAAGATATAAATAAAAATGAAATGCTGTTCGTTGGTAAGCGCATCACTTGATAACAGCTAGACTGATTTGGCTGATTTTTTTTAATGTTCGTAATAGTCCGAATAAGGTTTTTAGGGAAAGAAAAATATGAAAAGTTGCCCGGAAAAATGTAAAATTCGGATAAAAATGAAAGTGCTTTTTTTCTATGGGATTTTTGTTTGAACTGAAGAGTATAATTCACAATTCGAACGATGGATATGCGTTATTCTTTTCTTGTTTTCCTTCGTTATTGTCCTGGAAAAGTTCTCAGAAAAAAATTCGACACAATTAAAAAGGAAAGTCGGAAAATTCGGACAAACTGCAAAAATTATAATTTTTAAATTGAATATCCATGACCACAATTGTTAATAGATACAATGGTCACTCAGAAACACGTTTTTTCTCATTTTTACTTTGTTTACACATTTCCAATAGCTTTCAACAAATTCACAAAACGATCAGAAACAAATTTATGGACAGGACAACGTCTTCTGGGTCAGCTAGTTAGAAATAATTACCATATTTTGAAATATCTTAAATTATCAGAGAGTAAGTTGATGATTGAATATTCTGATGCAAATTTCTCTTCTGTTTCGGACAACATATGGTTTGCAAACACAGTAACCTTTAGCTAACCATCGATTTCATGCTCTATAACACAGTTCTCAACTCCATAGTACTCGCATTTGCTTGGAGAATGAATGACGGTTTAAAATTCAGACACGAGAGGGTAGAGGCGGTCACGATCATGAATCTTAATGTTTCGAAGGCAAATTGTTATTCGTCCTTCCATATCCATTGTTACCGCTTCCGCAGTAGGACGCTTAATGGTTCCGCAGCTGTTTCAAAATCGAGTAGGAACCGTCGCGGCGGTACTATAAGGTTATCAGGGCAAAACGCCTCAATTGTCTTAAATTTATCGTCTTCTGAAACTGGTACCACTTTGGACAGTGTAAATCGAATCGGAAACTTTCTTCCAGCAGTTCTATTAATCGGAAACTTTTTTCCGTATAACATTTTGTTTATTTTCTCGTTTGTTTGTTATAATAAATGGATGCTTAGGTTATTTTGTTGTTTTTCATTCTTTAATAAGCCCCTTTTAATTTCCCATCAGTTTTAACTCCATAAAGTAATATTTATACTTATAAATTGTGAATGTTTTCTCTAAAATCGGTCAATGGCTCCGATCGGAATCATTGTGCCACGGAGTGTATCGAAAATCATATCAACAATACAATTCATATCGAGTCGATACAAATTGTAGGAACCATAGTCGTAGAAAGTTAGGAAGTTAGGACATATACTATGGCATATTATTTTCTCCTGTATCATTTTTCTCTATTTTTACTTAAAACAGAGCAGTAACTTTTCCCAGTTCCCAGAATCACTCTATATATGGTCTAAGGGTCGTACAGTTCCACAACACACTCAGTTTGTCAAGGACGCGTGCGAAAATATGACGATTCCTGTCCTCAGTTCTGTATCCGAAACGGACCTGGTTCAAAGTACGATCGACAGTTCTTGTGGTTAGGAGAAAATAACATATGCTCGTCGGAGCAGGTTCTATTTTTATTTTAACTTTCAAGCGAAACGTCAAATTGCGACTAACGTCATCGATGTATCGACAAGTGTACGAAATGTATGAAATTGTATTCTACGATGGATCCAAGAAGTATTTGAACAGTAAATTTTCTATTCTGGAAAAATCGTTGATATTCATTTCGTAAAAAACATTAGTATAGAAATATAGGACTAATTTGAAAGCTTGAAGTGTCTTCTTTCGAAGAACACTGCACATTTTCATCTGACCTGTTTTCACATAATGTAGTGGATGGGAAACTAAAATTCATTCTTTCTTCAAAATGATGAATATTGAAATTTTTTTTCACTTTTTTTTACTGATTTCTAGAACAAAATTAATTCATATATAGTAAATTATGATGAATGGTGATTATATTATATTTTGGTTATTATATATACATACATATATATTCTGTGTAAGTTTGACACAAGCAATTATTAAATACTCCATATTTGACACAATTAAAGTTTTTATGCACATTACGAAATGCATATTACGGAACAATTTTTACAGACCAAACTGCACATTCTATTGTTGGATGAGATTTTTTTCTGTGTATTGTATTTCTTTATATTAAATATTCTATATCGATTAAAATTATTCCTCTGCATTCCATACTAGTACTAGTTTCCTTTAAGTCCAAGAGAATGGATTTTTTTCTATTATCCAAGATATTTTTGCAGTCAATTCAATTATGATGTAAAATTGACTCTTATTTTTTATTAACATGAAACAAAATATACATAAGTTAGGCCAGGTTAGGTTAGATTAGGATAGTTAATGTGTTAAATAAAACAAGTATTCTTAATACTTCTTGTTTCTGTAAAAACTCAATTTTTTCGTAATTTTGGACTTATGCCACTTGTCTACTAAGGGGCTCAAATGTTACAAGCTCGACAGAAGTAGGTGTTTATGTGAAAAATTCAGAGTGATTTAACAAATAATTGCACGATAAGAGGTGACAGATTAGATATCATTATCTCCCAACTGTTTCCTTGCCGTCCCCATGCGGGCTAACATTAATTTGTGCTAAGATCAATCGGTCTCAATTACGAACTCTCATTCGTATTTCCCGCCGATCCGTTTTCTCCTCGTAATCGGCTAATGTCTGAGGGCACTGTTTGATCTGTCAAAGACTTTTTCTCTGTCCGCGATATAATTAATTCGTAATTCTCTTGCATTGTAAAAAAAAGTTAAAATTGCAATTTTTTGTAACCTTTTTGCAAATTTTTAAATGTTATGATACGTTTCCGAATTCGCCTTGAAACCTCTAACAGATCGGCGTAAAAAATTATATGTTTATTTGCAAAAAAATTCAAGGTGATCTTGAAAAAATATAAAATAAAGAGTTGACGTAAAATTTGATGTTCTTCCATATTTTGGTATAAAAATATGGCATTCTACTTAAAAAAAACAAAGTCGACCTTCAAATCTCCGAAACGCTTGGACCAGTAAAAAAAAAAAAAATACACTACATAATGTAGCCCTTCAGACCATGTAACTTTTGTATACAAAACTTTTTCGTGCAACGCATACTTTGGAAGTTATTATTTTGTGTGCAAGTTGCGTGGACCACATTGTACACGGCATGCAGGCATACATCATTGCTTACATGGATAACACACTTCAGTTAACATTGCCTTTACACTCCATTCCACAACAGGATAACAAATAAGAAAGGACAATACACGGTGATGGTGGGAAAGATTCGAAACGTTTCCCAGAAAAATGGTTTTGACAACCTCTAGTTCATCAACTGAACAAAATTATCAAATAAATAAACGTAATTGAACACCAGGAAATTGTGATTCGTTTTATGAATTGCGATTCTAAGTATTCTGACTACAATGGAATACCAATGCTTGCTGCAGCATCGTCGGTTGACAAGCGGACAAGGTATTTAATTAGACCTTCGACAGATCAAACGTACTACGTTCCATCGATTCCTACCGCCGAAACAATTAAACGTGACACATCGTCGTTTATTACTATCATCATTGAATTGGTATCGGAAGGTACATTATGAAGCGACTGCTTTCGATTAAATAATTACTGTAGTACGAAATGATTATTGTCAGTATATAAGTCAACCGTAATATGATCGAAGATGTGACATTCTCACATTTTTTATAGAGAAGTTTTCTTTTGCTCATTTGGAATTCAACGCGCCTTGAGACTAATTTCAATAATTTATTAAACAATTTAGCATACAAAATTTCTTCCATGAATATAACATGCAATATATACAGGGTGTGTCGCCTACATACATTTTCTCTGTCTGTAGCCTTAACTGATCTTGAGTAACTATATAGTCATTGAATTCCTAATGAAAGAGACGGTAACACGGTCTAACAAATTCAAACTTTTTTTTGACATTTCGATTCTCACTATGCGATTCTTATAGAGTTTTTCGCGTTGATTCCGAATCTGACCTGAACTTGTCTCCTAGACTCACTGTTTTTGAGAAATTTGAGTTTAAAAAAAGACATATTTTTTGACTTTGAAGAAATATTGTGATGTGGAGCTGGATTCCCTCAACAAGAGTATTGTCCGTTGCATCTTTATTGACAAATTGTGAATGTATTAAGAGATAACACGCAATTGTAGACCGCGTGTGTATACAATGTCATCATCGATGTTTTTGTTTTTTTGTTACAGTGGTTATGGCGTAATGAAAGAAAAAGAATGCACAACAGTAAAGGAGGCTAGATGAGCCCCAACATTAAGAAAGGTGCATGCACAGATTACATCCAAGTCGCACACGAGTCACCACAGCGCACATCTCTCGGAGAAAACAGAAGTGGCAACAAGCACGTGTGTGGAACGATACGCGGTCCATCCTTGGCCCGCCATTTTGGCGGCATGGTCCTTTGGGCCACTATACTATTCCTTCAAGGAGCTAGTTTCGTCGGTAAGCTATCCACTATGCTACCGCAATACAGTAATGTCTCTATTAGAGCAACAGCCTCGGGGGTATTTGGTCGTATAAACCGTGCGCAGACACACTACTTTTTTTATCTACAAAGGGCGAGTCGAACATTACGGATGTCTTGTAATCTCTTAAGATTGAATTTTATTCCACTTTCTTAAAGTTCGTCTAGAAAAATTGAAAATCGCTTAAACATCCGCAGTCTAGTGATTAATAACAATGCTAAATTTACACGTGTATACTTAGAAATTAACGTGTATGTACGTACCACAAAACTATTCTAATATCGCATTAGGTAATTATATACAACAGGTCATTTACTATCAACAGATATTGATAGTAAAGTAGCTTGAAAATGTCTATTCTATAAAGGCGAATTTGAAGGATAAATTATGAGGAAGACCATTTATTCTTGTCAATGAGGAACGCCTTCGCGCACTGCTGGAAACTGATCCTTTTGGAACCATATTCTTCTTCGTTGAAAAACTGACAGGAGTTGCGGGACCTTCATCAACTATATTATAAAATATTGAAATAAAATTCTTTCCTTAAATTCAGTCGAGTTATTTTTCAAAATCTATGCCGCAAAATAATCTGATAAAAATTTGATTATACAAATTGATAGTTTTGGTAGAAATAATAGATTTCCGAATTATAATACTCAATTGCATAATTCATTGAAAATTAATCTACTTTCTTTACATTGAATTTTTTAGTAGTTCAATCTTCATATTTCGGTAATCATTTTAAAATAACAATATTCGTTCATTGATTATTCGACTAGTCATCTTAATAGTTCAGTTAGGTCCAAGAACTCAACCAAAAACATTGTTATTCTTTTATAATCAATTAATTTCCTTGAAATTCCTTAGTAGCTAAAGTTTCGAGGAACTTTTAGAAAATAGGGTCCTTCTCCGATTCAATGACCTTGAAATATGTTGTCGAGGTCACCATTCTGAATAACATTTCTCTTTAAAATTTTTATCGGTCGGCATTTGTTTATGAGGTAATTAGAAATGTATGGATGAGGTTTGGGTTAGGTTTGGATTAGATCCCCAAACCTAGGGCAATGTTAAATGTTCCTTTCTATCGATCGTATATTTCTTTATAAAAGATGATAAATAATAAATTATATATTAATGCTCTTGGCGCACTGGTTCGATAAGTTTTTACTTAGAAGCAATTTTGCAATTTATCAACTTCAAATTTCGACGTTTCGATGTTCGCTCAGATCATCTTGAAGAAAATTAATACTGTAAAATATTAAACAAAAATTATATTATATTGACTATTGACATCAGTTGATTAACCACGATTATGACGAAATTATTAATTTTCTTGACGACGATCCGAGTATAGATCGAAACGACCAAATTTGAAGTTGATAAATTGCAGAATTGCTTTTAATTTAAAAATTGATCGAACCAGTGCGCCGAGAGCATTAATACATCGTTTATAAAATATTATGTTGTTACTCGTTCAGTAAGGGGTAAGTTAATGTTTTTCATACAATTAAATTATCCGTAAAAGAATAAAAATCTCATATATTAGTTACGTTACGATGCTATACTTCAGGCAGTATAAATCTCATAAATTAGTTTTGACACTTTATCCCATAAATTAATGTCAAGATTCATGACTGATCTCTCAATCGATCAAGTTTTGCTGAAATTTCGAACGCGATGTACTGACAATGGACAACACGCAAATGTAATAAGTTCATTTTTATGAAAATGTACAATATGGTTTGTGGCAAAATATTTTTAGCTTTGAAATAAAAAGAGAAAATCAAACAGAAGCGGGACTCGAAACCGTGATCTTGACATACATAGCTAATCAGCTAACAATATTTTTCATTT
Organism: Lasioglossum morio; assembly: GCA_916610235.2. Taxonomy (NCBI): domain Eukaryota; kingdom Metazoa; phylum Arthropoda; class Insecta; order Hymenoptera; family Halictidae; genus Lasioglossum; species Lasioglossum morio. The sequence continues at coordinate 17,098,916 of OU744323.1, read as the reverse complement.
GGTGTCCTATATTCCATTGTCCTATATACCGACCTGACATGAACACGTGTTTCTATAAAGTTAAAAACTTTTTCTTTTGCAGTAAGCAAACGCAATTCTTTTATTTTTCTTGAAGATGATCGAAAGTAAAATCGCCACGTCAAAAAAATTATTCTGGTAATTTGAAAATAGTGTTTACAATAATAATTCATCGAATCAGAGCGCCGAAAGCATAAAAATATTGTTAGCAACAATCTACGATCGATAAGGAAACATTTACAGCTAATCAGCTTCTGACATCAACCATGAAGACCTCCGACCTTTTGTAATCTCCATACGTTATATCGGTCAGGGGGATCCTGATCCCACATATTTGACACGTATTTTTTCCCCTGAATGATCCATATCTAAGGGGTGAAAATAGCCCTCTCAGTCGCGGGCAGAGAACCTATTTTCCGAGCATCTCGGGAGCAAGAGGGTGCAGCACAATAAAGATTGTTTTTGCATTTCTTATTTTCAATTGAAGAATTCAGTTCTATTAGAAAATTTTTATACATATAGATCAGAGATGGGTATTATTTTGGCAAAATAAATATTTCAAATACTATTTAATATTTTAGTCTTTATTTTGCTTAAAGAAAATAGTATTTTAAATAAGATATACAATTTAAAAAAAAATATTTCTATTTTAACAATCGGAGCCACACAATAAAAGTTTTCTATTTTAACAATGGGAACCAAACAATAAAGTATTTCTATTTTAATAATCGGAAACACAAAATAGAATATTGTATTTTTTGCGTCGTTATACCTAATACTTTCAGAAATCGCATTACTTATAGGTAATTTAATATTTCTTATCTTAGCATTAATTTAAAGAGGACATGGTACTTAATATAAGAATCTATATCATTCGCCACATTTTTGTTTTATTTAATAACAACTACTTCTACTCTTAAATCTATTGAATACGAATCATTATGTTCAGCAATAATATTTGAAATTGAAATTGAAAATAAAGACAAAGTCCAAATATTTTCAATATTCTTAAAACCAAAATGCTTTTTTCAAAAATTACTGCCTCAAATAAAATATTTTATTTTCAAAATTGTACACATACTAGCCCTCAGGTGGTTCAAACTATTTAAAAAGAGGACTAGCTCTCCAGAAGATAGTTTCGGTGTCGTTTATGTCCCCTCTCGTACTTTTGAACGAGGATGTTATGCATTTGCGTTGTAAATGAATACGTGATTTGCTCAGAAATGTGTTTGCTTTTGGTTTTTGTAGGTTCGGTGACAGGTATTCCCGGCGTTCCTGAAAACATAACTGTGATGTTCCTGAATCCGACATCTGTCCGCGTTTCCTGGAGCACAAGTCAAGTTGAACAAGTCGAGAAGTACGATGTCACATACAAGCCAACAGACGCCAGGTGCGTTGCCCTGATTTCAATACTTTCTATCACATTCTCCCCCTATATACACACATATACATATGTATATATATACATATATATATACATATATATATATTGTATATATGTGACGAATCTGTTGAAAATCACGTGTATGTTCATTGCCTAGATCAATATATCAGGGTACCAGAAGCAAAACCGCGAAAAAGTTATTTCTTTACTTCTCAGAAATTCATATTTAAGAAATATGCGACAATACATATACGTAGTATAGCTATCAGTACTATAGAAATTACTTTCGCGATTTGGGAAATTTTTGAAAATTACATTCATGATAATGATATTGTGTTATTTTCTAATCCATTTTATTAACAATTTGCCTTCACCATACAGGGTGTCCAAAAATGCTGTACTTACTTGAAGGAGGCAATTCCTGAGGTAATTTAAAATAATTTTTACCTGTACGAAAATGTTTTCTGCGGCTTCGTAGAAAAGTTATTAATTGAAACCACGGACCAATCAGAGCGCGATACAGCGGTCACTATAGCTGCGCTCTGGTTGGTCCGTGTTTTTCATTAATAACTCCTTAACAAAACCGATGCGGAAATTTTCGTTACGGAAAAAGTTACATCGAATGACCTAAGGAACAACGCCTTTCAAGATTCTCCGACATTTTTGGGACACTCCGTATAATGTAATATAATATTATGACTCACGAAATACCTGTTATAATTTCCCAAATCTTAAAAAATCCAACCAGCAAACCCTAGTACTAACATTTACAATAAACACTATTTTAGTTTACAATTATTATTATCATCCTCTTACACAAGGAAACATATTGAAATTTGAAAATCGTGACCCGTGAAAACATAAAAGACACAATCCTAATTTGTCCTAGTAGCATTTTTGTAACGTTTAGTTTGAACAATGTGATTTTCTGTTTACACTAATATACTGATCTTACGAAACACTGCTTTCAAACAATATTCGTTGCAGATGTTTCATCACAAAACTACATGTTTCATCACAAAATAACGATAGGTGAGTAATTTAACGTGATGTTAACACGATGTTCCATATATTATTGTTTTTTTTTTTAAACACAGAGTGCAAGTGCAAGTTTGAAATTGATAATGAAATTCATTACTTTAATGCCGTAATGATAAATGTAGTCTAATATTACGCAACATTGCTAATGAACTCCATCATTGAGTGACTATAGTTAAATGCACGATTTTGAATGCAACGGAGGAACGAAAATACAGTAAATCCTTGATCTAAGAGAACAAAAGCCGTAGAATCCAAGAAAATATATGCTTCGGTCTCCGAGCAGCGTAAAGTGTAAACATGCGCGTAATCCGATACGAAGTCGGGTACATCGGTGTGAACCACTACTAATCCAATTACGAAACTACTTTATTTTTCATATTTTAAAAACACGATATGATTCGAACTCTGTGTAGTGGTTTGATTGCTAATATGTACTATGTATAGGACGTAGAAGAGGATAGCCAGCGATCACGTTGTTGCAAAAATTAATAACGTATTGTTAGACTGCGGATATTTATTCAATTTTTTTCTATTTTTGCATAAAAATTTTGAGAAAGTGGAAACAAATAAAATTTTATTTTCCGTAAAGGTAACCATTATAGATTTGAAATGAATAATTTTTTGAAAATTTTCAGAAGCCAAAAATGCATAAAGATCCGCAGTTTACTTATTATATTGTTTAAAATACGAACGTAATTAATAAACCAAGGATTTATTGTATACGTACTCCGGTCAACATAGTGACTATGTTTTCGAACACGTCAGAGTTGGGCAAAATATGTATTTACGAATAATAGATACATAATTTTTAATTAGTTACTCGAATATTTAGATATAAAAGTATCTTGTATCCGACGTTTAATTAGATACTTTTGTATCCGAAGCAGAAGGATCCGAGTTACAGATACATTTGTAACTACTATCTGTATCTACATAATTCACAGATCCTTTCAGATCCTTTAAGATCCTTTTGGCCAGCTCGATGCTTGAATGAGCGCGTTACGAGGCCCGAGGGTCGGGCCCCGAGACCAGAGTCAAGAAAACAATAGTAATGCAATAAACACGGCTAACCCTAGGACGCCTCGTCGCCCTAGCACAATAAATATGTAAAAGTATCTTTTCGAAGTTACGGATCCTTCCGGGAATAGGTTTATCATTACAACCACTAGACGCAGCTCGAATTCTATCTTGTTTAGTCTTGTTCTAATCAAAGAACGCCGCGGACCATCCTAGCATAACTCCGTGAAAGAATTATGTGAAATAACCAAACTTAGCAATTGCATTTTTAGCGATCTCATACCGACATACATGGTTAGCCCTAGAGTTACCTGTGTTTATTGCATTACTATTGTCTTCTTGGCTCAGGTCTCGGGGCCTAACCGTCGGACCTCGGAACGGGTTCATTCAAGCCTCGAACTAGCCAAAAGGATCTTAAAGGATCCGAAAGGATCTGTGAATTAGATACAGATACTAGTTACAAATGTATCTGTAGCTCGGATCCTTCTGCTTCGGATACAAAAGTATCAAATTAAAAGTCAGATAAAAGATACTTTTGAATCCGAACCCTCGAATCACGAATAATAGATACAGATTAGAATCCGGATTTAGATACTTTTGTATTTAAATACTGCCTAACTCTGCATATTGCTATTAGAATTAAAGAAGAATATACGAACGAGTCGAAATCCTATACAACTTACATTTAACAACATTGTTTTTCATACAAAATTTAGAACATAAAATATGTGTACAGGCTGGGCCGTGATTTACATCATAAATAAAACGTAGACGTAGAAGGACTTTTTTTTTACATGAAACCACATCTTCCAAAAAATAGAATTTGAAATTTCGTCGAATAGTACAATTTAGACAATATCAATGTTATTCATTATGTATTTATGTATGTACATATGTACGTTTTATCAATTTTGGCGTTAACACGGACGTTATCTATTTTGTTCCAATAATTTTCGGAAAATTTATAATATTTACAATATTTTCTACTAACTAGAATTCAACGAAATTATAAAGAATATTAACATTAACTAACGCATTAGTTATTATATCTTGATGAATTGTTTGTCAGTATATAAAAATTAATTTTTGTGCATCAATTAAATTGTCATAGAATCTGTATAAGGTGCTTAAGATTCGAAAAGAACTATTTCTAATGAATCCAAAGATTTTTTCAATTACCCATTTCCTTTTTGGTAAACTGTAATTTTTATGTGTACTGGTCTAACAACCTACGTGTTGAACATAATTTTGTGAACTTCTTTCTGACTTTCACTTTTATCTTATCATGTCTAACTTATCGCTCAATATCTCTCTTTCTTCCTCCTTCGCAATCTCTATCCACTATACCTGCTATACTACGCCTGGGCTACTGGTGCTCCGAGAGTTCACGACGTAGAATCGGCTACCCCCACCTAGCCGACCTGCGCGAGAGGGTAATACGAGCTCGCTTTACTTCAGCCATGGGCACGGGTGGTGCCCCTCAAACGCCTGTTTCCCCCACAAGCTTCCTTTCGGTGATATTCCTCGCGGCTTCGATGTACGAGGCCTTTTTTTCTCTTTTATAGTGTGGAAAACCATTACGCATACCCCAGCCCCTCTGCGGGGGGTAGGGTTATGTGGGGCTCTCCAGAGGACCCTCCGGCCAGCCTACCCACTAAAACCGCACTTCCACCTAAGCTAATGTAAGGGGGAGGCCAGGATCCCAACCGAACTTAACTGGCCACCCCCTTAGCTACATGAGTCCCAGGAGGAGTTTTACCTCCCCCACCCTATTCTATAAGACCCCGGGCGGAGGGACCTGGAGCCTTCGAATTGGGCTTCCCGAACCCCAGTTCGGTCCGCCCACAGCTCCCAGAGCCTTTGTGCCCAGCTCGAGGTAGCAGCAATGGATAACCCCTAAGGGGTGCTCCACCCAGTGTTGCCAGACGGAGGAACCTGGAGGAACTTGCCCCTCCGGCTGGGCCCCCCACTCTTACTTCTACTGCGCGCGTGCAATCGAACAGCCACTCGCACGGGCAGAGTAGCGGTACGTTCGTGTGTAGCGCGTGCGCAGTAGAAGTAAGAGTGGGGGGCCCAGCCGGAGGGGCAAGTTCCTCCAGGTTCCTCCGTCTGGCACCACTGGCTCCACCGCCGCCTCCCGGCCAGGGCAAGAAGGCGCCGACACCGGCAAGGGAGGGTCGTCGGAAGCGCCTACGTACGCCCCGACCTTCTCCAACCTACCCCTGACGCGCCACCTTCCCGGAGTCCGCTTCCGGGAAGTGGTCGACACCCCCTCCACCAGGGACCGGATAAAGGGGGTGTCGGTCCACCTCGGGGGAGTTTAACTCGAGGACTGACTTGAGGGAGTCAATTTTCGCTGTAGCAGTGGCGTCAACGTGAGAACAAAGAAAACCGTTGCCGGCATGGCCACTTGCCGAAAAATTAATATATTCAGAAAATGTGGATTTCGATTTATTCACTCAATCGCTAATAACTTTGTCATTTTTCGGTCGATTTACTTGTGGTTGGTGTTATATTTTCCGTAAAAGTATCAGCTTTACATACATGAGGATAAACCGGACGTTTTTTTATCGGTTTCTATTTTTCCGTGGCCATAGAGTAAGCTTAAAAATGTAATTTTTTAAAAATCTGGGACTATTTTCATCAATGTCTTTTGAACCGCTTAACCAATTAAAGGCCCCATCATACATAATTGGTTCATCATTTCGATGTCTCCCATTTGGCACCAAGAACAACCAAATCGGACACATCTAGCTCCAGATATGGGTTTTAAAGAGAAAAGAGTTTAGAAAATTGAAAATATCACGAATTAAAAAAACTGTTCCATAAAAAAAATTTAACTTTGATTTTCTGTGGGAGTAGCTTGCGTCATCGACGCTCGGAACACCAATTGGCCAGACGTGTGCTATGCTATACCATAATAGGCGTGTGCTACACCATGCCAATAATTTTCGGCAGATTTGGCACTCTCTTCAAAGTTCCTCTTAGCTTAATGAGCAATTATAAATTATAAACAGCTACAGTATCAATAAGGACCATAAATTACGTTAGGAAACTATGAGTTATACTCATATATGATCGAACCAATTTAAACTACCTCGTATTGTACCAACTGGGATCAGCGAAACGGTTGTAAAGAGATCGATGAAAATTATGACGAAAGATTATAGACTATTAATACAGTCCTATGCTGTTATGAGTATAGTCGGTCATAAGAAATACAGAGATTCTTTATTTAGATGCACACAGACTCTTTATCTAGATACACACAGAGACACGTGTATTCGATTAATTTTCATATTCAATCTCTTTAGAATGTAATTTTGAACAAACAAACTTTCTACTTTAATTTATTCTTATCATTGAATATGATTTTTTTACTGCGTTATATTATCAGTCACGGTCCACCTTGCATTACACTTTTTATATATTAAAATATAGCCATATCGACCCTACCGAAGTTTTACTAACATTTACGTTGTTTATCTTAACCAGTTTTTTCATTGTGTTATGTGTAAGTTTTTTCGCATTATAAATTCAAAGTCTTGATCTTCATACAAATTTGTCCGGTTATGTTGCAAACATATTTTTGTATATTTATATTTTACAACACTTCAGGAAGGGAAGCAGATATTTATACATGGTGTTTGATTGGTACTAAACTTGGAACTAAAGGGGAACATTGTCGAATTTTCTATGGATTTTATAGTGAATTATTTTATATTCTTGGTTCTATATAAATAATTCCGATACTGCATTCGAATTTGTTAGAAAGAATACACGTGTATTTAAATATACATGCACACCAAATACAGATTTGTAGTTTTCAGTAAAGCGTAAATTAAATCTAGATCAACCCCAAATTTAATTAGCTTTGCACCATGTGCTCCATTTTTAATGAATATATTTTATGAAAATTATTTTATCACTTTATATGATGCATATAAAAATATTTTTACTTCCAAATGTTCTGGAGAAAGAACAAAAAGTTAAGCTGTTATTTAAAAAATGGAATTTCTGGCTCTCAGTAAAATCAGAACATGTTTGTTTACGTTTTTTATTTACACCGCTTGGAATTTATTTGGAGACACATGCTCTTGGCAGAAAGTTGTAATTGTAATGAAAAAATTACAAACCTTACACAATTTCTAATAACTTCTTTCTCGTAGTTATGTACGTGCAAGTGATCTTACAAACATATCTTCATGGTATGCATGATACGAAAGTATGATCCGGTGCTTCTCTCAATATTGTGTATTGTTTGCGTCAAAAGAAAAGAGTGAAATGCCAGCTTCGGGTTCGGCCCACATACTATTTAATATTTTCGATTTTATTTTGCTTAAAGAAAGTAGTATTTTAAATAAGATATACAATTTCGTAAATGAAAATATTTCTATTTTAACAATCTAAAACACGAAATAAAATATTTTACTCTTTGCATTGCTATAATACTCTGAGAAACCGCAGAAACGATTTACACTCATAAATGTATTGAATTCTGTGGGTTGGATAAAGAAAGAGATTGGTTAAATAACAAACTGGTATAGTTAGAAGGTTCACTCTTTAGATTCTCTCTACAATATCTCTCTCTCCATTTACATTCACTGGTGGTCAAACGGCAACAGGCACATGCACCAGTGTTTCGATTGAACCCAAAGTTTTTCGCGCATGCGCATCCAAAACAGTAACGTGTCTACAATGACGCAGCATGGCCCTGACGCCCTGAGGCAGATATATTGGCGGGAGTGTACCGGTGTTATTAGCGGGACGAGTGTTCCGTCTTGAAACTTAATTGCTAACGTTTTAAGGGTTGTTTAACCCCTTGCCGTTTTATATTTATATACTAATAATTTTTTAAAAGTCTGCGAGGTGCTCAAGGTACCTCATTTTATCGAAAAGGTTACGTTACTGAGGCCGAAATTGCCGCTCATACGCGAAAAACTGTGAGCTCAATCGGAATACTGCATGCAACGCTCGACGCTCGCAGCGCCTCTTCCCTGCGCACTGCACCCTCTTGTATCATACAACCTCACAAATTCGTACCATAATTTTCAGCAATAATATTTAAACTTGAAATTGAAAATAAAATGACAAAATACAAATATTTTCAATGTTCTTCAAATAAAATGCTATTTTCAAAAATTACTGCCTCAAATGAATTATTTTATTTTCAATAATTACTGCATCAAATAAAATATTTCATTTTCAAAGTTGTACACATACTTTAAAATAAATAGGATTAGTTATTATTTACTATTTAAAATACTATTTCCCTAGCTCTGACTACAGCTATGTTCATCGAATAATTTTTCATTTTTAACAGAATAATTGAATCTTCAATTATTGATTCATTTTTATTCAAATATATATCGCGAAAGTACTCACATGTTTCATCAAAAGTCATACCGTTTATTAACCCGTTATATTTTGTTACCGTATTATCAAGCACGAGACACCTAAAATAGGCTACCTGAATAACTCAGTTGTTGTTGGCGTTAGAAAAACTGCGTCAGACAAACTTGAGTGGTTTCGAGAATGGCATAATTCCATGCTAATAGTTTCTTTTTTGTAGGTGGACGCGTAGAAGACATATGAAGGCCAATTCCGTTTTTACCACGCTTATACTAGCTTGCCGCGTTGTTCGTATCAAATCTTGTAATCGAATTTTAAACCACTTTCCAATTAGCTAGAGACTTGAATGGATGACAATGCAATATTATAATTTTTTTTAAACTGTGCGTTTGGGAGATAAAAAAAGATCTCAGCAGAGTATCTCAGCGGGAATCGAACCCGAGTCTTACTCAATACGCTCGGTAAACTAAAAAGTAGAAAATAAAAAATACATGAAAAAACGTTTTAAAAACCACGCTTATATTAAAATGCGCTAAAAAGGAGAAAATGATTTTTTCAGGCATTAGTTTAGACTATAAATAAAAAGCGTGACAGACGCCGCCCGGATCAGCGTTACGTTGCCACGGAGCGTACAAGAATACAGAAAATTGTATCATCGACTTTGAATGACCTTGCGTCGTAGGTCACTGTACGAGTATTAGAACGCCCTATTTAGATAGTACATAGAAAAGTATATCATTCTAATTTAAAAAACGGAGTTGACCTTCATATGTCCTCTTTGCGTCCACCTACATGAAAACACATGTTTCGTCGGAAAATCGTTTTCTATCACCGACAGCAAGTGGGTTATACAGGTGGCCTTTTTTAGGTACCTCACCCAGTGGCGGATCTAACGGTAAGCGGACTAAGCGGTCGCGTGGGGCCCCGGGATACCATAGGGCCCCGAATTTTAAATAAATTTACACATTTTTAAATAAATTTATTTAATGTGTAACGATATGCAATTTTATATTACTTTTCTTTTTTGTTAATACGTTTATGAGAGTTTTCTCACAACTTCTATTACTACTTGAGTTTGTGGGCCCCGAAATTTTTACCGCTTGGGGCCTCCACTTGATTTGAGCCGCTACTGACCTCACCCTGCATACCTGTCTCCCAAAGTTTCCTTTAGACTCTAGTATAAAACATACTTTTGTCGTCGTAACAATTGCCTGACCTAAACAAAGAGATATCGGGAATCAACACGATTTACGCAACACTAATTATAAGTAAATTAGAAACGAACATATTCTGATCTGTTTATCAGTGTCCGTGTCACTTTCTGAAGAAGACATGATATTAACCAATATTTTCACTTCTACTGCGGCACAGGGAACACAATGACAGGTACAGATACAGCACTTTTTACAGTTCTTTACAAATTGTGCGTCCTTTGCAAACATCTACATGTTGTTTTGAGGTAGTGAGCAAATGAATGACAGTAGTGATATTAAAATGCGTTTGTTTAGCTATGAATCCTACGTACGACTAGTGTAGCGAAACACGATCGATCTTATTTGGTATAATCATTTACGTTCTGAGATTTATACAGAATTAACGATGATTCACCGCCAGTAGACTGTTTATTAAGCACTTATAGATTGACTTGAAATATTTATAGAGCTTTAACAATTTCCGCTGATTTAATGCCTCTCGAAAAAATGCTTGAATCAATTATCATATACGATTTGCATTACCATATACAGGGTGAGTTATGCAAATGAAACGGTTAGTATCTCAAGCTTGATTAAAACTAGAAGAAAGTTGTTGTTTACAACAAAAAGTTGAATGATACAAGAGGATATAGTGCGTTAATAACATTACATCTTTTGGTAAATGCTTACATTATGGGGGGGAGGCATCTCCGATGACCTTGACCTTGACATATGTTGTTAAGGATAACATTATGATCAACTTTTGTCATCACATCTACCTGGAGATCGGTCTTAGTTTTCGACATATTTGCAAAAAAACTATTAATAGTATTCTATTGAATTTTCCGTATTCGTGCACACTCTGTGGCAACGTATGCCTGTTCCGGCATGGTGTCTGTTTACTTATTTTTGTAAATATGGTGTGGGGATGAGAGAGAAAATTTTCAATTTTGAGAGACTACTCCTGGATTTTCGTGTCCCCCTCCAACGAACTAGTAGTAGTAGTAGTCAATGCTTTGCCGGGGAAGGATGGTTCGGCCATCCCTCGCTTCCTTAAGGGGGTAGATCTCTAGGGGGTAGAATCTAACTAGATTTTGGGCCCAAAACAGGGGTTTACGCGGTGTCGTTTCACGTCCTCATATGATTATATTTTGAGCTGAATGAGGGCTCATTCGAAAGAGGAAGGTTACACGCAGTGCATAAATCGTGCATTAGTATAAATCTATCGGTTTTGTGTTTCTTCGATGTCCCCGGTTATTTTTCACAGTGTATTTTACAAAATTTGTTATAGATATTGTAATTTGTCGGTTCCAAAAGAGGCATGTGAGGAAATATTTAATAGCGCAATTTGCATGCCGAATTTCTTACGTATCCCTTCAAGAGTGAATGATTTTTTCTGTATTTTAACCTATAAATGTGCACACTACTTTTATATTTTATAGATTGTTATCTTCGTAAAGAGACTGAAGATAATGATTCGTTGTTAAGCGAAACTACCTGCAATGTTTATTATACATTTCTTAGAAATTTATTAATAGTTGGCATTGTTTATTATTTTGCATAAATAAAGTCTGCATCAATTTGAAGTTTGACAGGGTGTAGTCGCCGTTGCAAGAAACGAAAGAAGTAAATAAATTGGCGCGTACAGTTACGTTTCTACAACTCCTAATAATTACTGAATTGTTTTAAAAATTTGCATAAAAACAATCCAATGGATAAGCAACAAATGAATTACGTTTTCTCTTCGTTTCGTCGGTTCTGGTATTGTTACGATTACTCTGTCCCTGGTTAGTGCTTATTGTTAGTTACTACGTTATTCCCCTTGCTCCTTTTCCCTGACTCAGATTAGGTTAAGCCGCGGGTGAACGTAAAAAGGGGCAAACAGTGACTATAGTGACGGCATGCAAGATACGTCACACGGGACTTGTCGTACATTTCCCAGAAGGTACTAGACAGCGTGACGTATTCTGTGTCAGTGTCGCGGATAGTAGACTCCAGAGATAATCCTTTTTTTTCACAGTTTTATTACGGAAAATAACAAGTTTATTTACAACTAGTGTTCCTTTCTATCGATCGTATATTTGTTTATAAAAGATGTATTAATGCTCTCGATGCACTGGTTCGATCAATTTTTACTTAGAAGCAATTCTTCAATTTATCAAATTCCATTTTCGACATTTGGATCCATGTTTAGATCATCTTCAAGAAAATTAATAATTGCGTCTGTAAATTATTAAACAAATAAATTACTATATTGATTAAATAATAAATTCATAAAGATGTGACAACAAATTTTAATATTGCGTTATTTATAATTTCATGTTATACGTAAAACTTTTAGAATGTTAGAATATTAATACAAATCTAAAATAACGTAGCTTTATTTCGTCTATATTTTCAACATTGTTGTAGCTCATAGGGATGAACGAGATCAGGACAAGTATTATATTTCTCAATTATTATGCTTAAAAAATTCAGGAATGTCGAATTGATAGAATAGTATTAAAAGTAATAAATAATGGTAATAGAGTCAATATAAATCCTGCTTGATATGCAGATAATAGGCAATAAGCAAATTTTATTCAGTAACATCTCAAATTCAAAATTAGGAATTCAATTCTTGTTATAAAGGAAATTAGCAAAGGAAGTATTTCATTTTACAATTCTAATTTAATCTCCATATTGAGTTACCATCCCTTGTTTAGTACAGATTTTGCATTCTAAATACGCCCTTTTACAAATCACTTTCATCCTTTTGCAAGTCAAATAGAACCTTTTACAAATCAATTTCGCCTTTTTGCAAATCAAATTCTACCTTTCGCAAGCAAAGTATTTTTAAACAACTCTTTGCAAAGAAAATCAAATCAAATTTAAATTAATTATTAAGAAATTAAAAATTTTTTTATTGCAATATAATTATGATACTGTCAAAGAAACATATTCTTCAGAGAGCATCAAGCAAAATTTTAGCTTTATTTTCATTTTTTTTTTTAAGTAGAACAATATTATCTAACTCCATGCACAAGAAAAACCTTCGTACCTTGCACCCAAAAGAAAAATTGATTGGCATATAAAAAATCACACATTCTTGTATTACTTAACTTTAACAAAAATAGATCATTATTAGCGTCCGTTATTTTTTATTTCTTAATTTTTGCATTTTTAAAGAAGTCGTCATTTTCTAAATTGTTTAAAAAATTATTCTGAAATTTAAAAATATACATATATTATATTATTATATTAAAAATATACATATATTTTTATTAAAGTTAATACAACAATTTGTTATTTTCTATATTCTAGTCACATTTAACGCAGAATTCAAGATACTTAGATTTCACCGAAGTGTTGATTAACGTTCTCTAGAAAAATCTTTCTCTTTTACAGTATCTTTATATGCGAATCAAAATGTTGAACTTCCATTTTATTAAGCTTCATAAAATTGATCAAAAGATTTTTTCCAAAAGACATAATAGAAATAAATCCCTCTATAAACTTTATTGAAAATATTCATCAACTGAAAATCATTGAGAAAGAAGGTACTCGAGGAGATATATCATTCCAAATTAACATCCTCTTTGCTATTAGCATACTAATTATGGTCATATCGCTAAATTCATCTAAAGTCGTGACATTAAAGGGGACTAAAGTGCATTTCATTACCGTCTCAACTTTCGACTCCGTTTCAGCTGTTAGCAGCCAAGTCTGGAACATAAGTATTAACGAGACTTTCCATGCTCCCATTAAAACTAATATACGCAGTCAAAGAGCAAGCACAGATGAGAGAACTGTTGGAAACCGTTTTTGCGTTCATAAAGTGTTCTTGAATATTAATTTTTATTACAAAAAAATTTCATAAAAAACAATTAAACCGACTTCGAAAAAAAAACTAAAAAAAAACATTAATAAAAAGTATGAAATAATTTCCATTTAATTCATTTATATAAAACACACCAAGTGTTAATGAACTTGATTAAAATAAAATATTAAATACAATACAATCTTTTCGGAGGCGGCGCAAAATTGAAAATTTTCCAAATGACAGATGTTGCTAATTATGATTTTATTGGAATATGGTGGTCTTGGAAATCAGTAGGTTGGAAAAGAAGATACATTAATATGTGAAAGCATGTAGAAGAATTGAAGGATTTTCGTAATTTCTAGTGTCGAAAATTTTCAATTTTGCGCCGCTTCCGAAAAGATTGTATTGTATTTAATATGGTATTTAATATTTTACAAAATGGATATTATTTCATATTTTTTAGTACTTTTCGTAGTCGATTTAATTTTTTTTATAAAATTTTTCTATGTTCGGCTCGGTCTCTGAAAATCGAACTGAGTAACCTCCTCCTTTTTCGATGTCGGTTAATAAAGCTATCTCATGACACGTCATTCATTTGTTATAAATTTGTATCCCCCTTTATAAACTGTATTTATTAGTGGTGTAGGTCAAGTTTCCTACATGATAGTTGTTGGTAACAGACCGTTTACTTCATTGTTTTAACAACAATGTTTGAAATTCAAATAAAAATAAAAACAAAATACAGATATTCCTGGAATAAGAGTCCGACCAAACGGAAGGAAATACAGATATTCTTCGAATAAGAGTCCGCTCTCGAATACAGATATGTACGCCTGTTTTTTCGCCTTTACGCACAGTCAACTCACAATATTTATACCCTGCCCCACTTTTTCCTCTCTTAGTAGTGGGGCAATTTTCGACTGAGCCTCCTCTCGCCGGTCTCGCCTGGCCTAACGGCCCCGGTTCGATCCTTACGATCTTACCGTGCTCGTGGACCTGCTTTCGGAGGGGGTGATCACAAACCCCTCCCGGTCTACCGGGCCTAGGCTGTTGTCAATAACAACCTTACCTGTGGCCATTTCAGTCAGTGGTTTCTGACCGTGTAGCGGTCCCCATACAATACGCGATACCGGCGAGAGTTTCTTTGTCGTACGCCGTACGCCCATAAATGACACATAACAACACTCTATACATATACAGATTTATCATCATACCATTCCATATTCGAACGCAATTTACCGCATCTCCGCTAAGCACCACTGCTACACCACAAGCACGCTATCAATTTATTACAATATTTGCCCGACATATACAAACACATAACTCGCCCCTTTACATTTCATACAGCCACCTCGCACGAAGAGAGGACATTCCAGTAGTAACTAAACCGAGCTATTGATTCGCAACACATACAATCCTGGACCGAATTTAGATAATTGATTCGTAACAAAAGTTGTAAAACTGATATTACTCGCTCTGCTTTCCTTCGGTTTCCGTCTGTGTTTCAGATAATTAAATACATGCAAAAAATCCGAGTTCAAATACTTCAAAACAGAAAGTTTATAGTGAAGAACGTCGTGAATGGTTTGCTACAACTAATTTAGGAATGTTTAAGTATTTGTTAATTATAATCAGGGCTTGAAGACAGTTATGATATCGGCTTCGGTCCTTGAAACAGTTATGAAAGACCGGGTAAACTATCTACTATCTTTGGGGGGAAAAACTGGGTAAACTATCAAAGTAATCTACGACATCTAGTGAATCATAATTTAGTTTAATCTTTTTAATGTAAAAAGTAGGCAACTTCTGTTTTTTTGTAAAAAAAAAAAGGTTTAAAATTTGTTCTAATCCACAATGGTGTTTTTTTATGTATTGATCCACTTAAAATAAAGAAATATAAGCAGATATTGGCATAATGTTTAAAATAACGGTCTCCCTACCATAATCTTCGAACCTTAAAATACTGTTTCATAAATTTTTCTCTAAAATAAGGAATTGTAAGTTACCTAGTTCTTACATGCAGGCGGCGATATGTTCCACGACTCTCACGGGATTCTCAATTTTGAATCTCTGAAAAAGATAAATATTAAAGGTTGTTCGATCTCAACAGATGCATATATTAAAAATTACTTAATTTACTGCGTATATGAACTGTTGTGTCGAAAATTACATATTCATGATATGCGGACAAAATGTACATGAACTAGAGTACAGCGCATTAATTTTGAACCCATGAGTATCTTAATGACGCCTAAGCTAAATACAGTATCGATTTTAGATTGATGGTAATTACTCGGTGCGGTTGCTGCGTATAATGCAGGTTTGGTTTACACTGTGCCTACAGTAATGCCAGCTGCAGTTAAATGCTGCTGTTAAATGTCGTCCAATTTTATCGAAACTTTAATTATTTATTCGAGGACAATATACGCGGACAGTATATCGATTTTAAGCAGGTATACTTTATCGATGGACCATTTGCAGTAAGACTATTCTACACTATTCTCTCTATACTATCTTTCTCAATAATAATCAATAGAAATAAGATCATTTCCTCGATAGAAATCTTTCTCAATAATTGGCGAATTATGTGGCCCTAATTTTATTACTTTACTATTGCATATTTCCCACAGAAATTATTCTAAATATTAGGAAATACATTATTTCACTCATCATAATCAACATTCTCATTATAACACACTGTGCTAATGAGGAATCGCAAATGTATACTTGTCGTCCATTAACATAGATTTTCTCAGTCCTCTTTTTCTTGAAGCTCGTATGTAATACTGTAAAAGTAGAGGTTCGAAAAATTCTTTATTAACGAACTGTTCTAATTTTTGCGACAGCTGTACACGAGTATTGAAAAATATATTTCGTTAGACTAGATGCATTTTACAATTTTTAAACAACACATAAATACATACTTCCATGTGACAGAATTAAGTAAATATACGGAATGAAAAAAGTAGATAATCGTTATTAATACAAAATAGCTAACCTCACGTGTGATGGAGTTGTTAATTGACAGTGAAATATGTATCATAAATAATTCTAACAATAAGCTAGTGGTATAAAGTATAAAGTTCAATTTCAACGTTCAAGTTTAAAGCTCATTCTCGCAATACTAGAATCTTCTAGATCGAATTGACAAAGCATTCCGTCATTGAACATCAGTTCTCAAGTTTAACGTGCAATTGTAAAGTTCAAGTTTAAAATCGAAGTCCATAATTCAAATTCACAATTCAAGTTCAAAGTTCATCCACACAATTGAAGTGAAAAGATCAAGTATAAAGCTCATCCTCACAATTCAAGTATAAAGTTTAATTTCAACGTTCAAACGTAAATACATACTTTCATGTGACAGAATAAAATAAATATATGGAATGAAAAAAAGCAAACAATCGTTATTAATACAAAATGGCCAACCTCACATGTTATGGATTTGTTAATCCGCAGTGACATGCGTGTCATAAATAATTCTAACAATGAGTTCGTGGTATAAAAATTTCTCATGACATTTACGAAAATATTTCAAAAGTCCAGTTGTTCGAAATAAGTAGCAAATGCACATCCTTTCCTTGTACTGCTTGTTTTTGGTACACCAGCGTGTGCGTGTGACGCTGTTTGCATTTTTATATAAAATATAAAGATTGATTGTATCATGCATCACCTGTCACTTGTCAACGTGTTGTACCATGTATTATTATTTATAATTATTGAGAAACACATTTTATTTTTAATCTTGTCTTGCAATGAAATTTTTGTCGTATTTCATGTCACCTTAAACCTTGTGTAGTCAATCGGGTACCCATTCACTGTATGTCATTCAACAATTTGTTAATGTTCCTCTAAAAATATTACAAAACTTCCTTGAATATGTCGTCCATTTAGAAGATATACATATAAGTGTTATGTATAAATTTAAAAGCGGGTTTTTTTTACTAGAAAATCCTGTTTTCGAATTGCATAATTTTCTATATGCTCTATATGATATCGGCGCTACAGGTTCGATCACAAATACAAAAAAAATTAGCAATTTTGCAGAATTATAATTTCGACGTTTCGGTTCTGTTTTGAACCATTTTCAAGAAAAGTTCGCGTCTGTGAAAATTAAAATAATAAAGTTTGTTATTCATTAAACTGACTTGAAAATGGTTCAAAACAGAACCGAAACGTCGAGATTATAATTCTGCAAAATTGCTAATTTTTTTGTATTTGTGATCGAACCTGTAGCGCCGATATCATATAGAGCATATACAAAATTTACGATCGTTAAAAATAGAGAATATAATGCATAATTTTCTTTTAAAAACCGACATACTCTAATGTTAACACTGCTCGGGAAACTTCTTGTCATTTCACCACAGTACCACAACTGTCAAATTTTTATCCCCATCATTGGGGTGATCCCCCTGGGAACCAATTCAGCGGTAAACGCGCTCGACGAACGAGCCAGCGAGGAGTCGAATATCGATGAGACTCACATTAATGCAAGCGTAGCAAAAGATTTCAACTTTTCTAATTTCCAGTTTCTTTTTAATGAGACTTTTACCGTCGTATTCGTCGCGTTATTCTAATTCAAATGACACCAAACACGATAATATTACGATCATAATTACTCGTGTAATAACTGATTAAAGTCTGAAACATGAATATCGAATTATTCGTAATTTGTAACGGTTTTCTGAATGAAGGAGATCGGCGAATGGAATAGAAAGAAAAGCAATTTCTTCGTTCGGCACATTATACAGAACGTAACACCATGCATAAATTTTTTCGCATACGAATTTAGTTGCGCCATATAACGCAAGCACTTTTTTTTCTTCTCCCTTACGTTGATTGTCGTGGTTGGAAAATAGAGATAACGATCGCGCAACTAAATTAATTAATTTACGGCAGTTCAAACGTTTATTAGACACACGTTTATTGGAGCACCAATCTGCAGTAGGACGACCGCTGTTGTAAACCCCGGAATTCATTCGCTGTTGTAACCTACGAATTGATGAGTAAGAAGGCTCTACGAATTGAACTGTGATCACTTAGGTGTTGAATACAAACAGAAAGTCCGATATACTCCATTTCATTAGGCTTGCAGGGTTGCACACCCCCCTAAGGAGTTCGTGTAAGTGAAAGGGGATGAAAGGTTTGATCTAAAGCCGATGATTCTGTGTTTGGAGTATCCGGGTAGAAAATTCAAATCTATGATAGCCATCTTACTAAAGTGACAGGAAGGTGAGAGGGTGTCAAGTTGAAGTCCTTAATCTGAGGTTCTAACGAAGCGCCGCGAAGGTAGAAAATTGCTGCTAATTTAAATATCCGCCTTACCATGACGATGAAACGATTAGGAATACTTTGATCAAAGGTGAAGACCCTTATGGACCGTGAATTTTCGAGAGACGACATCCTGAACAAAATATAGTATACACTATAGGTTTGTTTCGTTCGAGACGGTAATTATTTATGCTGGCTTGCGAAGCGCAGAGATGAGTTTCTAATGATGAAGGCAAAGCTTGTGCATGAGATTCAGTACGTTTTTTACTTGACTTGGCTAGTTTCACGGTGTGCGCACACGTGTAATTATATTCGTTCATTGTAAGTATGCTTCATATATTAGAAAGGTCGGATCTCCATTGCGCATTTGGACGCAGCGTTTTGCGATCCATACTCCATACGTCGTAGCTCCTTTCTGTGCATTTGGACGCACAAGTTTGCGTTGTTGTGGTGAATTTTTTACTTGCGAAGAAAAGCGAGAGAGCATCGCCCGAACTCAACCACGTGCGTCGATCGATTTACGATATGTTCGGCGCACACGTTTGCGTTTGTTTTTTCGCTTCGAGTCCTCTGAATGTTGCGCTAGATTTAAACGTACGCGTTTTGTCGACCCACTGCTTCAGAATGCTACATATTATAATAGCAGAACTAGTGATCCAAGAAAAATGAGTTTTTTAGGAGCTTGTAGTAAAAACATAAGAGTACCACTCAGAAAAGTTTTTGTTATTTGAAAAAAATGTTTTCTTTTTACCATGTGTTTTGCAATTGTTTGCAATTATTACCATGCACCATATTAAATACAATAGAATCTTTTCGGAGGTGGCGCAAAATTGAAAATTTTCGACACTGGAAATTACGAAAAACCTTAAATACTTCTACATGCTTTCACATATTAATGTATCTTCTCTTCCAACCTACTAATTTCCAAATCCACCATATTCCAATAAAATCATAATTACACAGCAACATCTGTTATTTGGGAAACTTTTTATTTTGCGCCGCCTCCGAAAAGATTCTATTGTATTTAATATGGTTGTAGGGTTAAATAGGGTTAAATAACAATATTTTGAGCTGATACTCTTGTGTTTTCACTATGATACTCCGAAAAACTCATTTCTATCGGTGTGACAGTTATAGTCTTACAATTTAATCGAAAAAGGTTGACACGTGTCTTTACACCTTCGTAAAATCAACAATGTTTAAAATATCGAAAAATCCTTTGAGATTCGTTTATAGGTTACTAAAGACTACAAGATATTTAAATTTGAACAAAACCCGAAATTTTACACGAAAATGTGTCCGTTTTCGCGTGGAATGATCCTATTACAAGGGATTTGCGTCACCCAGTATATGCGCACCCAGGATAAGCATGTGTCCGTAAATTGCAACGTTCGAGAAGCCACGATTGACAAGAATATTCTAGAATATTCCTCGAAAGTATAATGCGATATTGTTTCTTGGCGTAGACGCAGTTCTGACGTGAAGTATGACAAATGGAGTATAAATGGCGTTGGAATAACAAAACGCTGCGTCGAGATGCGCAAAGGAGATCCGACCTTAATGAGAAGAAACAAGCATGTAGCTTGTATGGCATGTTTTGTTCAGGGCGACGACCTGTTGGACGCTTAGGCCAGTCCGTTGAACATCTCATTGAACTTCTCCTATACTGCCGAGTTTGACAACAACATAAGTATAAGGCACATGCTGCGCGAAGAAAAGAACGTTTTCTTCAGGGTTGGGCAAATATTTAATCAACGATTGACGAATAAATCTCTACTACAATCGTTAATCGCATATTAACAATTAAACTAACCGCAGAGCGATATCGCATAAATATTAAACCGTACGACTTGGATTTCATTGAGAAGTTCGAAAAATTAGTTTACTACACAATGCGAAAAAAATTTGAAAAAAGGAAACTGTACATACTTGGTCGGAATTACAAAAAAAAAAAATGCTAAACATTGTTTACAACTTTTTTTATGTAGGCTTATAATGAAAATTTAAAACTTTCTACATACTTCTTAATAATGGGACCTCGAGTTTTACTGTACATTTTGACGTCACATTTGTGTATAAAATAATTTCATCTGCGATTATATTGTGATTTTCGATGTTCCCTACACACGCTGGGTGTACCCAAAGATGTCTGTCTTTTTCTGTGTCTTCTATTTGTGTTACCATTATCCATGCTGTACGTACAGATTGCAGTTGTCGATATATGAATAGCTGTAAGAGAGTATTTGCAAATTTTCCCTGTAAATAATGGATTATAATAAGTACGAAACAATGTATTGCCGTTATAGCTAGAGTAAAAATCGAAACGCCATGACAAGATGGTTAGTTACAGGGTGGTGGCGGTGGTCGCAGGAAACAGTGAAGCGATAACGTTGAGCGGACTCAAAGCTGACACACAGTACCAACTGACCGTCACTGCCACCAGAGCTGGCGTCAAATATCGAAGTCGACCAATCGTCTTCCGTACATTAGGTAAGTTTTATGTTAATAACTTCTTTGGTAATTATTTAAAAGTTGGGCCTCCTCTTAGATTTTGATGATCTTGAAATATGTTGTCAAGCTCATTATTCCAAACAACTTTTCCCTATACATGTTACCGCCGCTCGGTTTTAGTTTTCGAGATATTCGCAAAAAACTATTGCTAATTCTGTATTGAATTTTCTCTCTTGGATTTTCATATATTAGCACAAGCGATCGCTTAACGGCGTTCCTAACCAAGCACAAAATGAATAACACAGGTATACAATATACTATTCGTATGATTTTTCCATTACAAGTTCAAACTCCGGATAACAGCTGCAATCCAACAATAATGCGATCAGATATATATATATATATATATATATATATATATATATATATATAAGTTTTCTACATAACATTTTTTCATATTATTACAAATAACGGCACTATTCAAACTGGACATAGTTATTGCGCCACCCTGTATATATATTATTTGCGAATATCTCGAAAACTGAAATCGAGCGGCGGTAACATGTATGGAAAAAGTTGTTCAAAACGTAGAAATCTATAACATATTTAAATTTCGTCAAAATCTGAAAGGAGGCTCAACTTCTAAATAATTATCAATTCTTTTCGCCAAGGTTTTTTTTCTTTTTTTCAAAAAAACTGTATAATAATCGCATATTGAAAATCGAAACGTTTTTTGACTATTGGACTATTGGATTAAGTTATTCTTCTTTGTTTTATGTTTCGTGTATAGAGATTATACGTTAATAGATTTTTGTAGATCCGCAAATATGAAATTTTAAAAACAAGTGAATATATGTGTTTACTGTTTTAATAATGACTGGTTTTCTTGTAAAAATTCAAAGAGAAATTTGTAGATGGTACTGGAATACGAATGGCGGTTTCCGTAGACGTCAGTTTTTGCATAAACCCTAGTTAAACTAGAGCAGATTGCATATTAGCAAAACTGATTTATGTAATCAATAAGTAGCAACGTTATCGCTGACAGATGGGAACTACCGATTTCCTAGTATTTCACAGTATTCATAGCCGATGGAGCTTGTTTATCAGCTGATCATTTATGGCAGCTTAACATGGCAGGCCTAAAAAAAGATCTTTTTGTAAGTCATTTATAATAAGAACTTTCATAATGCTGCGTTTAAGTACTCATTTGGAGAAGACGTTGCATCTCTGGTGTATGTACATTTACGTGGACCTTATTTTTCGACTAACGAATTTTTTGTGGGACAACCCCTAGAATTCTGCCGCTGGACGAAAAAATAATCTGTGCAAAATTTGAAATGAATAATATGATTAAAAATGCTAAGGAAATAGCAATAAATTAATACTGCAAGAACCTGAAGATGTGACTTCCTCTAGTCCTCAAACATTAAAGAAATAGTTTTTGGCTTAGAGGCTACACATAGAAGAGCCAAAAATTTAGATCTAATATTTAATGCTTTCAAGCCAATACTTTCAATTTCAATACAAGTAATTTTGTGTCTAAAATAAGGACACGACTAAAGAAAGAAGTAAAATAATAATTTACATAAATATGAAACATTTGTTAATTTCTGCAATTTTTTAAGGGTATTGTTTTGCTAATTTTGTATTTTAATAATTTTATGTATGTACGTATACATATCTACCTTATGTTTCCCTTGTTCGTATTTTTGAATTATTGTAAATAAAACAAATTAAAAACTTCTATTTAAGTTGTAAATATTATTTGTTTTCTATCTGTAAAAATTCGAAACCGGTTTGAACCGGTGTCATAGAAAAGTTAAGAACCAAAAACCGGTTTTTGTTTAAACCCTATTCAATATCTTTTATAATAACATCACAGTATTAGTTTAAAGTTGAAAAATACGTTTCTTTCTTCAATAGCCATATTTCTTAAGAGTCGTGCGTGTAGAAACAAACAAACAACTAATAAAAACGCCTATAAGAACCACCCGACAGTAATTGGGAAACAAAGGTATTGGACAGTGATACCAGGAATTTTGATGTTATGCCAGTTTATATGTGAGAATGTGCGCACTGCGGCAATACGTTCGTTCTTTCTTTCGGTACGCAACACACACGCTACCCCCATAAAATACGTTCTGAAATCTGAAACTAATCGAATAGCTGCACCGAAACACCGCAATGCGTGTTAAAAAATATGCAACTGGCCTTGGTTCACTATTAGAATCGTCGACAATTTCTCTTTTGCAGCGGAAGAGTAACATAATCGTTAAATGGCGGACCATTATGCGCAATAAAGGTTTTCTGTATCGATTGCAAGGAACGAGAACTGTATCCCTTGTTTCATCATTTGAATAAATTGCACATAATGTGACAGTATTCTTAAATTCGTGTAATGTGTTTACTGTTTTATTTAGTGCCATAAATTCGTAAAATCTGTAGTTTAATAATCATAAATACATTTGTTCGTTCCAAGGAATGAGCAATGTTATTACTAGACTTTGGATTTTATGCATTTATGATAAAAATTAGTAGGTGCAATTAAAAACAGTGAAAAGATTAGAAGACTTCAAGAATGTTGGTACTATATTATTCTCTGTTATAAATTATTCAATTATTACTGTACAATTAATAGTAGAAAATATATATTTATATTTAGTTGCTGTGCCTTGCAATTGACGCACAAAGTTTTTGCTTTGAATAAAGATCTATTAATAAGAATAAAGAAATACTTAATTAGTATTAAAAATTAGAAACATTTCAATAAGTAGTACATCCGGTAAATGAAATTGATTATTCTAGTTTGTCAATCTGTTGAACAAAATGCTGACTAATTATTTATTAAACTATACGATTTATGTATGTATAAGAAAAATGTGTAGGTAAAATTTAAAAGATTACAGAAAACATTTGAGAGTACGGTTGTATCTTTTTAACTGATTAATATTATTAAACAAGTAAAGATAGTTTTATCTAGCTCCTTTTTCTTGTAGAGTATGTCTGATGCAGAAAATATCTATTTTGCATAAAAAATTCGCAGTCTGCTTATTATGTTCTCAAACAAGTTTTCGTTGAGTCGTGTCTCTTTTGAAGCGACAGTGCGGTTTGCCACAAATTTGTAATAAATGAAACATTGACATTAATTACGATAGGCATTTAATAGAAGAAATATGAATGGTGAAATGTTTTAGAGCCGCCGCGAACATCTCCTCAGCAGGATGCAGCGGTAACTGGCGGCCCTCTTCCTCCTCCTCCGCCTTCTTCACAGCATCCTCAGCCCTACACACAAGTAAGTTGAAACAAATTAACCCTCATCCGCCCTTCGTGTCAATTTCACACAGTTTTCCCGAAATAAGTTATACTGTTGAAGTGTTCTGTTGTTTGTAGGTGAATCTTCCCGAAACTTTGTGTGACTTTTATTTTTTTAATGCGAAACACATAACCGAGAAACCTAAGATGTGAATGTTAACTCATCAATTTGACTAAAAAAACATCAAAATATTTTTTATTTTATATCACAGTGTCAATTTGACACCGAGGGACAAATTCAGTTCGTGAAATAAGGGACGGATGATGAGGGTTAAGTAACAAATACTCGAAAATTAGTTTTGCATTAACCAATTCTGTTGTAAGCAAATACAAATTTCATTTCAGTAATGATAAAACTAATAAGTAAAGTTTCCAGATTCAAAACCTTTAATTTCGATAAGATTTTGTATAAATACACATACAGGATGGTCTACACTTTTTTAAAATTTTTTTTACGTCGCATTCGACTGTTTGCTAAGGTTATTTCGCGACGGGGGCCTACAATTTAGTCCCGTCAACTTTTACGGCATTCCCGTTGGTCTGACAAAAAACTGTTTTCAACAAAGGTTAATCATTTTGTAACGGTCTACAAATTGCACCATTAGAAAGGAAAAATGTTTCAACTCCAATGAAAAGCCAATGAATATACAGGGTATTTTGATGTTCGTTGGTTTCCGTATTATTATTTATAAAATAATTGGCTTTCCGTTTAATCGAGATTGTTTTTACCTAATGAAGTCAATATTCTAATAAATAATCGGCGGAGAAAAAAACTTTTCAAATAAAATTCATTTGCTCAAAGTCGTAGATTTAGAATCTGTAATAAAAATACATGTTTTCATTTGAAAAAATAAAGATGACCTTGGAATGACCTTGAGAAAATTTTTTAATGGATATGACTACTGCATCAGTCCCTTCTTGACTCAAACTTTTTATTTGAAATGTTTTCTTCTCTAGAAATTAGTTTCCGAGATATTCCAGTTGGACAGGATAAATGCCCCACCTTGTATATCACTCCCTTAATTTTCGTCACTATTATTATTCGCAGCGTGAAATGTTTCAATTGGATATTAAATGGTTTCAACAGATGCGCATAGCGGTGCTATTAATTTTATGTAGGCGGACGCGTCAAAGACTTATGAAGGTCATGATTGATTTTTTTAATAGGACTGTATATTTCATTATGCACCAAACAATGTAACTTTATATTCTATATGAAAAACATTAATCTATGCATGTCGAACAATGAATCGTTTAGGAGATAATATAATTTCAATATTGCTAGGAAACCTCTTCGACTTAATTGCTTGATATGAAAGAACGAGATGTAAATGGAGGATACATTGAACCCTTTTTCTAAATAATTATTAAATAACTGAAGTTATCATTATTTGAGGAGAAATTTCGGTGGCCTTATTTAAACGGAACATCCTGTATACAGTTACAGATTAAAGTTTCTTAAGAAAAGAAAAATTTTCTTTTGCATAATATTGAATGCAATTTGAACAAAATGGAACGGAATTTTCATTAGAAAATAAAATGATATTTTATTATTTCTCCGAGCTTCTTTGAACAAAAAAAGTTGCTGCCTAATATCAATTTCTTAGTTCAAAATCAATTCAAGGTTACAGTAAAGTACGTCATTGATCCGTCATAAAATCGTCCATCAAACTATGCAGTCAGTGACACATACTGCCATTTAAAGTCAAGGAGACCTTAACTTTTTTCATTAAAGTGAAACTTTTTCTCAAATTCCTAATAAGGAATTAAAGGTAGAAAGGTAGGAATTAGTAAGGTAGAGAACGACACTAAAATGTCGACTACTCATGGATTAATTAATCCAATGAATCGCATTATTGCAAAATTATGCACCATTTATAATCGTATTAATTTTTTCATTGAATCTTTACAAAATTTTCAAATGCATACCAATTGTACCATTATTATTTTTTTATTTTTTTTTGTGCATGTCCCTTCTTTGTTGTTAGACGAGTATTCTTGTATCTTTCTCTTTTTTTATTGTAAACACTTATATAAAAGGGCTTCAGTCCGTCTATAATAAATAATAACAATAATAAAAATGATAAGAAAATTTAATGAAAAATGAGGCATGAAGCTACGTGCAAATTTGAACTAGATCCAATGTGACCCAAACCGGACTTTAGCCGATAGTTTGCTGTAAAATGACTGTAATGACGAAAAGAAATAATTTAAACG
Organism: Lasioglossum morio; assembly: GCA_916610235.2. NCBI lineage: Eukaryota > Metazoa > Arthropoda > Insecta > Hymenoptera > Halictidae > Lasioglossum > Lasioglossum morio. Next base: position 17,071,858 of record OU744323.1, on the reverse strand, counting down.
GATGTATGATTAAAAAAGAATTTTCTTAAATTATTACAATAGCTCAACTAGTTCAATATTTTCTATTCGTCACATTAGTTTCTCTTTACTTGACATACACAATGTCTACTAGCGTTTAGTGAAAACAGAACTTATATTTAACGCACATTACAGGGTGTCCCAAAACTACCCTAGGAGCCGAACATGGGAGGTTCCTTGGGTCATTTGAAGCGACATTTTCCTTAGCAAAAATGTTATCCGCGGCTTTGTTTAGGAGTTATTAACGAAAAACACGGACCAATCAGAGCGCGACCTAGACGCGAGTTGGCACAGACGGCCAATGGACAATTGGCGCGCCGAGCCGATTTTGCCAACTCGCGTCTAGGTCGCGCTCTGATTGGTCCGTGTTTTTCGTTAATAATTCCTAAACAAAGCCGCGGATAACATTTTTGCTAAGGAAAATGTCGCTTCAAATGACCCAAGGAACCTCCCATTTTCGGCTCCTAGGGTAGTTTTGGGACACCCTGTATATCACAATGAAACATTCCGCAGCGAGTTTATAACTAATTATACGCGTTTAGGGGCAATAGCGTAGTATCGATCGTTGTTTCCAACATTTTTATATTGGAAAATAATGTAAACCACAAACACTCAGAAACTATGTATGTACTATATCGTAGAGGTCACTTGGTGCGTTTCAAACACTACGGCGCCACATCATTTATTAAGAACTTTTAGAACTCCATCTTAGAGCTATTATACCACACCTGCTTCATTCTCACATACGAAGTGAGTTAAATTACTAACGAACTGTTTCGTATACGCAGAATGTTTCAAACACAAGTCGTATGGTATCATAGCGGACATACAGTGAAGGAATCTCTTTTATTATTGGTTGTTCGTTTCATTCGACTATAAGACGTACCTTGAGATTAAGATATTGGTAATTATTTAGGGGAGGCAATCTAGATTACTCGCATGTATTCAGGTACATAATAAAATAGATTTAGTCATTTTGTAGAAACTAAATATTTTGACTTTCTGTGCGCTAAACAGCGAGATTTCAATAGTGAAAGATTTAAGTCGTCAATAAACAATTTAAGATTTAATTTCAACTATAACAGATACAGTATTAAACACGTCCTTAGTTTTTTACACGTCAAACGAAAATGAATAAAACAATACAAATTATAAAACATGAAGAACGAGCGACGCGACATTTCTCCCTACAATAGAGAGCCGAACATACAGAAGGACAGAATGAAATGCGGCGCGGCGTTGGCAGCCAGCGGAGTGGGTAGGCACCTGACTATTTAGAGATTTATTAGCAAGCTCATAAAGAAATACTAGAAATACTAGAACCGCATTTTCCGTATTCGTACATGCTCCGTGACAACGTATGCCTGCTTCGGTGCAGCGCGGCGTCTGTTTACTGTTTTTCTAAACACGTTATGGAGATCAGGAAACAGGGTCTCACTCTGGTCATACATACATACATATGTCAGAATAGCTTTCAATTTTGAGAGACTACTCCTGAATCGTTTCATTGTAGCTGTCATCCATAGTTTGAACTAGTAATGGAAAAAAAAATGTGTGAACAGAGTGAGTTGTGGTTAGGTCGTGAAGGGGGCGGAGAAGGCCACGCAGACGAAAATCCAGGAGTAGTCTCTCAAAATTGAATGTTTTCTCCCTCATCCCCACAACATGTTTACAAAAAAAAAGTAAACAGACCCCACACCGGAACAGGTATACATTGCCACGCAGCGTGCACGAATACGGAAAATTCAATAGAATATTACCAATAGTTTTTTGCAAACATGTCGCAAACTAAGATCGAGCACCGAGTAGATGTATAGAGAAAAGTTGTTCAGAATGTTGTCTTTGACAATATATGTCAAGGTCAATTGAAGACAATCTGTATACAAAAATAAGCATATACAGAGTAACCCTAGTAGAATTCGGTAAGCACATGAATATGGTGTTCGTACGTTAAGTTATGCTTTTTAAAGAACAACTCCTTCGACGGTCATTTAAGGTCAACACATTATATGGTTAAATTTGTCTGTTCATTAGCTTATACACATCAAAATACGTCATTCCATTGAAAAAAGACGATGATTTTGAAATATTGGAAAATATGACTTGGAGAAAGAAAACTTTTCCATCGTAATAATTGCCCCACTGAATCAAACATTACCTACCTGACATATTTTTCGTATTACTAGAAACAACGGAGATATTTTCGATGGCAGTCTTATGTGCCTCACTCTGTATTGTATGCTAACAAAATTACTTAATAAGGTTGGTACACGTAATTCAATGCAATGAAATATGTATTCTGTAAAGCGATGAGGATCGGGTCTATCAATTCGATCACCCGAAACCACTAACAAGACCAGGACGTGCGAGTAATTGGAGAAATCGATACAGGAGAAGACATTTCATTACGGATCCGAAATTTACGATCAAATGCGTACAATGAAATTTCATTGTTATCTTGATAACTAGATTGCGGATCCAGAATAGGGCACAAATCAACTAATAATTAAAAATGACCAATAGTCTGATTGATTGTTAGTTATAGCAAAATAGTCATCAGTTAAAACTTTTTAATTAGTTACTCATAACTACATGACACTAGTTAGTCACAGCTCTAAGTAATAGTTAGTTATTGCTTATTAGTTATGATTAATCATTAGTTACTGCCAGGAATAATTGTGATAATTGTGACTGCCAGGAATTGCGAGAAACTAAACAGCAAATATTGATTTTTTCAACACCTTTTTTATCTGAGTCTGCAATAAAAATTTAGAAAACGTTCTGAAAATTTTATCAAAATCGATCCACGTTGCAGTGAGTTGCAAATATTTAAAGATGATGAAAATTGCAGTTTTTCTTACATTCTCGATGCTAGTCGTTTTTCTGCGTCAACAGGTTTCGATGGGAGAATATAAAATTAAAGCATTGCTTAAACTTTATTACAAACTCTACTAGTTTTTTAACTGTGGATAAGAATATAGTAAGGTAGCAGAGGTGGGCATTATTTGGCGAAACAAATATTTAAAATACTATCTAATATTTTAGACTTTATTTTGCTTAAAGAAAATAGTATTTTAAATAAGATATAGAATTTCGAAAATAAAATATTTCTATTTTAATAATCTGAACACACAAAATAGAATATTGCATTTTTTGTGCCTATTGAGGTTTCTTGATAAACATACAGTGTATCGTATCTTATCACCAGAAAAGTATTTCTACTCATAAATCTATTGAATGCGAACCATTATTTTCAACAGTAATATTTCAAAAAATGAAATTGTAGTACGTAAATAAATGTAATACTATCAAATATTAAATAGTGTAGGAAAGTAACTGTTCCCTGATAATTAACTACAAGTGTAGTCAATAAACTGCGCGTAAGCTTTAACCCCAAATAAATAAGAGAAGGTAACATTTTTTATAGCTAATTAATTCCAAGGACCACAAAATTAAAAAAAAGAAATTTCTACGTCGTACTTGAATTCTTTTAATAGGTTATATTCCAAGTATTATGTAATCGTATTGAACGTTATTTCAAGAACATTTTCCAATTAGGAAATAATAATGTCTGAATTGAACCCACATGACATAATGGTTATTTACTCGACTTTCATTACTTTTTCGCGCAATAAGATACAGAGTGTTACATATGCTATTTGAACAATAAACTCGTAGAGACTTTCATATATTGATAAGAAAAGAAATTAGCAATGTATTACGCTACACAAAACATTGGTTAGTGTAACAACCTGTTTGCGAGGAATTTTAGGTTACTGGATTGAGCGACTCACCCTCTTCGGTCGCTTATTTAGTAACCTCAATAACCTCGTTGACATGCTAGCGGCAATCTTACGAGCCGTTCGTAGCACGTGTTACGTGTCGCACGCTTCAAATATGTATAAAATGCTTTCCCAATTCCCATACATAGTACGCAACGAAAATGTGAAGTCGATATTGGGTATTAAAAGGCTAGTCACGTACAGACATATTGCAGAAACATTAAACTACTACGAAAATTCATAGACCAATTTTATGCAAGAAATATAACCGTACAGCTATTGGGGATAAAGCAATTAAAAACGTCGTATTTATCATATATATATATCTTTCTTATCTTTTTTTAGTAACCTTCCTCTTTCGAATGAGCCCTCACTCAGCTCAAAATATAATCATATGAGGACGTGAAACGACACCGCGTAAACCCCTGTTTTGGGCCCAAAATTTAGTTAGATTCTGGTTAGATTCTAGTAATGTCACGTGGGTACCCTACTCCCTTAAGGAGGAGTAAGAATCCCTGTCTCTTAATTGGTCGGCGTCTTTTCGCGAACTCACCCCTTGAGTATGGGGGTGTTTCGAGGTGACCGCGCGTTTCGAGGTCACCTCATTTGGTGGGCCCGGTGGGTGTTGTAAACCTGGGCCAGGTACGGTGTAGTAAACCTTGGCCCCATTCGTTACCTTTATTGCTAGTGCAATTGAGAGAATGGTAGACTTAGCACAGACCGAGGTAACGATTTCATGGAATGAAACATCTGTTTCGTCTTGGGACGAAACAATTCGAAAATTATTAATTTTCGTACAAAACTTCCATGCGACAAATTTTCGTTCGTTAAACCTCTTTTACTAAACAATGTCGACAAGCTGAAATCTTTATCGTTTGAACAGCTCATCGCAAAAAATTCGAATTACCACTGTACACATACGCATTCTACATTTTAAAGTTTTGGTGCTTGTTATTATTGTTGTTTTTCATTATTGGCCTCGTTAGAAACAGTCTTCGATAAATCCTTGTCAGTGGATCTGCGGTTTGCGATTCCAATGTAATCATTTACCACCTGTCGAACGTGTCAATGAAAACACGGCAAACCGATCGTCAAGCGTACAATTCAATTTCAATGTTTTCGAAATATTGTTCCTGCTGGTAAAATCACCTTAAACATGACATGAATCGAACAGCGTGAAGGAAAACACCTTTGCGAAATTTTACGCTCGGCCGGGAAATGAACTGTTCCTCTGGGATTCAAAGGAGGCTGGAAGCTGCAATCTACATAACTTACTGTGGTCGGTTACAGAGTGTACAATAGTGGTAACGTTTCAGACATCAACTAACGAATATGTGAAAAGATTTTATCATTTTGGGAATATCACTATGGGTACGGAAATCATATTATTATTATTATTTATTATAGACGGACTGAAGCCCTTTTACATAAGTGTTCACAATAAAAAAAGAGAAATCTTTTTTGCATTTCATTTGGCAAATCAATTCTTCTAATTGCTCAAAACAGGGCAGCTCGTTTGATCCGATCATAAAGAAGTTACACTGTTTTAAAGTGCGTTCAAATACTTTCATGGTTCACGGTATGTGTAGGAAGAAATAGGTGCCCTCTCAAGAACTTCTAACAATCAATTGTTTAGACTAAATTGATTTCGATGACTTCAAAATGTATTGATCGGTAGTCGTAAATTATAGCTGTGGTTGAACACCGATAAAATAGGGAAGAGTTTGACCTATCAGTAATTTGATCTAACACAGCGAAACAGGATATTTCGTTGTAAGACCCTTGCAAAACAGCACATAAACCATCGGCCATTTCATTAATGGGATTTCTCACCGGCTCCACACTTCTCGAGCTGTTTTACGATTTTTTTAGGGCCAGATAACGTGAAGGGTGGAACTGTATTCGCTCGCTACGCGATCACTAGAGAGGAACCATATCTTCGTAATAGAAAGCTAAACGAGCAGCAATGATAGGCCAATCCGGACTACCAGCTTCTATAAAAACGCAGTATCTTTCAACATTTCATTAGGCAAAACGAACTTATTGTTTCTCGTTATTACTTCTCACCGTCGCCCTTTTATTGCTGGAAGATTTATACGTATTTTCAGGGATGTATTCTCCGAACTTTCTGTTATCCGAACAATGTTTTGCAACGACATTCGTATACAATCTATATACACGGAGTCCCAAAAATGTTGTACGTCCTTGGAAGGAATGATTCCTGAAATGATTTATAAAATAACGTACGTTAAGTATTGCGCCTTTGTTCGTAACATATATTCATTTTACTTATTGTGCCACCTATACTCATACATGGGCGGCAACTAAGGTATAAAGGTATGCATGCAACTATCACTTGATAAATAACTGTCGCGCGCCTGTGTGACGTACGCAACGTATACCTCTGTCGAAAACGTTGCCGCATTTTAGGCGGATTTTTAATTGTTAATAGCTAATTAACGAAGCCGAAATCGCAATTTTTTTATTCTTCATTTTCGTCTTATATTATCGTCAGGAACCACCCTCCAAAATTTCTCCCACCTGTAGTCGAACACCCTATATATATATATATATATATTACATGTTACATGCGTCTTGAAGTTCGTCGTACGATTCATGCAACGGACGCGACTGTCATCTGCACACACACATGTATATATCCGTCTATCCATGAGGGAATCGCACGAATCGTACGATCCAGTCGTCGGTTTTGTTTCGCTTCCGATCGCACGCGACGCGAATCGAGGCGATTTCAATCGTAAAAAAAAGTGCAGGGGAGAGTCGTATGCGGCTGGAATCGCGTCGACCAAATCGACGATCGACCCGTGTGCGGACGGCCTAACGTTGCCATTTGAAGAGGCAGCAAGTTCAAACTCGACATTTCATTTCTATCCAGGAAATACACTACAATATCATATCGAAACCAACAGGAATGGATGATGGATTCATCCATTCGAATATCTGGCTATTTCTTACAAAAATAACATGATATCCAAACCAAAACACGTCGTGTAAATGTTGACCAAGTTCCCCGGCCCATCCACTTTGAAGGACCAAGGAAAGGATGGTCCACGTTCCTCTCGCCTAACAAAACTGTGATATGATGGATGGACAAAGTTCCTCTCGCCTATCAAAGTTGTGATATGATGGATGGATCAAGCTCCTCTTGCTTAGAAGGGCTATGATATTGGGAAGGACAAATTCCCAGAGGCCAATGATTGTTGCACTTACCTAATTCAAACTTTACAACCATGGGAACTTGCGTCGGAGCTGGCACTAATATTTTCACTTATATGAGAAAAAATTATATCCGGATTCCCAAGTGCATGCTCATTATGTTCTTCAGTACTAGTCTCTGAAGCATCTATTATTCTATTATTCAATAATATAAATATAATTATAAATATAAGATAATATAAATATAAATATAAATTCAATAATTCTTCAATAATACTAAATTTTATATATAAATTCAATATTAACCTTCAATAATATTAAATTTTCTATATAGGTGTTTGGGATGGGCTGAGCGCGTCGGCAGCGTGAACGCGCCGATTTACTGCGCCGCCACGCTATTGGCGGACTCGCACGTTACAGCGAGATCGAGAGTCGATATGCAGCTCGCAGTAGCTTAGACCAGCACCGTCGGACTTCGATTAGGATCGATTATCGACCCCAAAATGGGGAGTACTATTGGCCGGATCGCTCTATCGATCTGCCAATCACTAGTTCGACGTTGACGGTAAACTGCCAGCTGTTCGACTCCGATCTCAACATCCATCAATCGTGCTCACTCTTGCGAACGGTAAACGTCGCGCGTCTCTTGACCGGTTTTCGCGAGCAAGAAAAGTCGATTCCCTATCTGGATTCACGGACGCTAACCGTGAATATCTCTCTAATCACTCATCTGGTTATCATCTCAATCGCTTTATTCATCACATCTCGTCAAAACAAGCTTGTGTTTTGGCTTGATACATTAATCTGTTCTGTACATAGTTCGTGACAATTTTGAACGAACCCTAGTTGGGGAAATAAAGTTTGTTCGCTGGGTTAGCCCTTAGCACTCGAGTGGTGACTCAGAGTCACCACTAAAAGTTGCTACATCACTATTCATAATACTTTTTACATTATTAAATGTTTTGGTGTCTAATCAATTGCTAAACGTTTAAGTATTGTATGAGATACTATAGCAATTGCATCTCCGTCAAAAGAAAAAAATTATATAAAAGAAGAGTAATAATATGAAGGAAGTAATGTTTAATTTTCGAGTTAAAATAATTCCGAGTGCAAATGGTTAATTGTTCAGACCCCTAAACAGTGTTAGCCCCGGGCCCTAAAATTAACGGTCGGCCGCTGCTCTGAGCTATTCATTCACTTGACAGCCCATCATATACTCCAATATTGCGAATAAAAGCACCGTCTACTCCACAATATAATACTTAAACGGAATTAGTCAACTAACCCCGGTCTCCACTACTACTTCCGTCTGTAAGGAATTCTTCCTCAGGCATTATTTAGCTAAACGGAGCCTCCGAAACCATCGGCAGGACTTCTCTATTGTCTTCATAAACAATGTAGCACCAACAGAGGAGATTCCTATACAAACAGAATTTCAGTAGATATTCGAACAAGGTGATTCCCACACCGCCAACCCTAACAGTGGCCATTCATTGCAAAGGGCTTAAGAATCGTAATATTAGTTCCGGGATAACCAGAAGAAACAGCTGGTGCAGTGATAATTCATTTCATTCAAATTTTCGTTGAAATAACAATTATAATTCTGAAAGATTAGTAATAGTAAATCACAATTGATCTGCTTCACTTATTCTTCTGTTCACTTTTCCAACCCCCTGGTAAGAAGCATTCGATAAAACAAACCAAGTGTCTGCTAAATACATGGTAGGAGAAAATTTAAGCATTCCAACACATCGTGAGATTTGTTCTTTTACGAACAGCTATATAAGACTGTTGTAATGAAAATATGTGGTCCCATTTTTAAAAAAAAACTTCGACGAACTTAAAATCCCGAAAAAAAGTGACCTGTAGAAAATTTTTTTTCGTAACGCCACATTTGCTCCTTCGAATCGAATACTCTTCCCTTGACCTACTTATTTATCATAAAAAATAAGCAAGATGTTCACGTTGGTCAAAGTAGGTGCAATACCCTGTAGAGTAAATTAATATCAGAGCAGGGGAAAATAGTATTTTAATTAGTAAATAATAAATAATCCTATTTATTTTAAAATATTTAAAGTAAATATTTTATTCGATGCAGTAATTTTTAAAAATAAAATAATTTATTTGAGGCAGTAATTTTTGAAAATAGTATCTTATTTGAAGAATATTGAAAGTATTTGGACTTTGTCTTTATTTTTAATTTCAATTGTACATATTATTGCTGAAAATAGGCAATTATGGTTCGCATTCAATAGATTTATAAGTAGAAATAGTTATTGTTAAATAAAACGAAAATGGGGCAAATCATATAGCTTCTTATATATATATATATGTAACTCTTTATTCGATTTAAAATATTAAATAGTATTTGAAATATTTGTTTCTCCAAACAATGCCCACCTCTGATTAATATAATGTGTTGATTGCGTTATGTTGCACACTTCCGAGAGTTTGATCATTCCGTTGTCAACGTGTGAAGTAAATGGAGAGAAACCACGGCAAGCGATAATCTCAGAATACTTTGTTAAGGTGCCAACGCCTATCCTCAATACACCACCTTTAGGTGAAGTTATCTAGTGCCATAGCGACCACATGTTTCGAAAGTTAAGGAGAAACCGCAAGACAGCGCCAGTCATTCGCAGCAGTTCTCGCGAATTTATAGGATAAAGTGAATTCCAAAATTTCTGTATCGACGATAAGGCTTGGCACACTGCCATCAATAAATTGAAATATTGGAAAACCATATTCTCATCAATAAAAACTCCTCTCAGCGAACTAAATACGTATACAAGCACGTAATATTACAAAATTATAATATTAACAAAATTATGTGAATTCCCAAACAATCCAAAAATGTAGTAAAAAGACTCAACAGAAATTTTAATACTTTTCAGCATGTTTCGGAGAGGAAATCAAACTCACTTGCATTGATATACAGGGTGTCTTAAATCTAACGTTCTCTTAAAAAACAACTTTAAAGTTTCGTAAACTATTTTATTCCATTCGCCTACGAGTCTACAGGGTGTCCCAAAATTGTATCTAACTATTGATCTGCAATTAGCTATTGTTCAACGCATTGTTAATATTAGTAAAAAAAATTCTCATCTTCATTTGAAGAAAAAAGATTCTTTAAAATGGTTATAAATTGTGCGGTCGTTGAACCCTCGGTCCAAACATACCTGGAGCATTTTTAAACTGTGAATCCTTAAAATAATCGAAACTGGAAAACCAGTCAAAACCTGGTTGGATGGATATGTACTTTAAAGTGTGTTGCATAATTTGAAACAAGTTATATCCTGACGTGCGATTTTTCCCCGTTCGCACCACTGTGCGGCGCGAACGAAGTTATAATCAAGAACGTGATCATGATTCTTGCGATCACTGTGATTTTGATAAATCACTGTTAGTGGTTTTGCACGCCAGCACTGGTGACAACACCGCTTTCCCCACTTCAACTTCGGAGGTCATACTTATATATATACTACCATTACATGTGTACTTACACGTGTAATTGTCTACAAAAATCAATAATGTTAGGGAATATTAAGTGTAAGTGAAATAGAAGCCTTTGTTATATAAATATCACATATAAAATATAATTGAACTTGCACTAAGGTATTAGTAATATTAACACAACGTGTACATTTCAAGCAACTAGAGAAGAAGAAGAAAGAGTAGGTAGTTGAAGAATGCCCTTATAGTATATAAGACGACAGGTGTCGCTGTACATAGAAATAGTCATAAAACAAATAAATACAAAACGCGCGCATTACAAACTTATACAAACATAATTCCAACAAATAATAAGATATTCTCTTTAATATTAGAGTAAGGGTCTAATATTCTAATGTGATAATGTATTAGAACTAAAAAAGATGTTAATATCATTAGAAGTCACGAAATAACCTCGATGAAGGTTGACAATGCTAAAAAAAATTATTGGAAGTCTATAAATTATAATAGAACAGTCGCTTTTTTCAAGAACAGACGATATATCGTTGTTAGACACTAAACTGGTTAAAAACTTCGTCGCACAGTTATGCATGTAATTTTAGAACATGCGAACAGTTATGCTCGGAGTGTTACGAGTTCCGTTTTGCGTAATCTAATAATACTGAATGGAGTGTTCAGTATTCTATAGTTCCGCGTGAAACGTGATTTATTAAAGGTTCGTTTGTGTTGCGAATTTGTGGGAATGACATTTGCGAGTCTGACTAGTCGTTGGTACCTTTACTGTTTCAATCAGTGGAACAATATTCCCAGTATAAACTTTCAGATAAATCCAACATTCGGAATACATGGTATCTCACTCAATTGTGACCTCCAGAATATCTGTAATTTTGTCAATGTCCCGTAATCTTGTCAGTATCCCGCAGGGGTTGTTTTCTCTCGTAGTTTTCAAGGTCATCAATGTTTTACGTTTAAATAGCAATATACATTCTAATGCTGCATCACGTAGTTCATAAAAACATATATTTAAATACTAGCTGACCCGACGGACGCCACAGTGATCGATTCCTCGATTCTAAGTGGACAAAATTCAAATTTTTGTGTTCTCTTGTAGTAATAACGCTTTAGTTTGAAACTACATGAACTTAAAAGAATTATATATCATTTCATATCGCATCATAGGTTGCATTTCTGCCATTTTTCTTGCACTCTTTTGCAAAAACATTTTTTGCAGAATCATTAACAGCTTCGATGTTAAAAAAGTTTAGAATCAGCCGTATTATCGCATCAACTTTGGATTTAGTATCTTTAGAACTTGTTGAACACCGGGTTTCAAAAATCTGTCTTCGTGGCATTCCCCATGTCTTTTCTAAAAAATGATGTAAATGACTATCGGGCAGAACGGGCGAGATATATTTAGTATCATTACTTTGAAATAAGTATTCTTCAAAACTATCAAAGAATGAAGTCCGGCCGAGTCTGGGAAAAGCTATTATCGAGGAATCGATCACTGTGAGACGTTGTCCTGCCCCATTAATTTGTGATCGCTTCGTGAATTTGTGAAAAGCTATTGGAAATGCGCGAACAAAGTAAAAATCAGAAAAAAACGTATTTCTGAGTGATAATCATTGTATCTATTAACGATTGTGGCCACGGATATTCAATTTAAGGAGGAGTACATTCGGAAGTACGTCAATGGGAATTTTCCGATTTTCTTTCGTAAGTGTCTTGAATTTTTTTTCCTGAAAACTTTTCCAGAACCATAATGAACAAAACAAAAAAAGAATTACGCATATCGATAATTCGAATTGTGAGTTATGGTCTTGAGGAGTTCATACAAAAATTCCATAGAAAAAAGCACTTTTATTATTTCCCGAATTTTCCATTTTTCCGGGCAACTTTTTCAATTATTCTTACTATTGCGAACATTTTTATCAAAAAATTAGCCAAATCGGTCCAGCCGTTCTCAAGTGATGCATTTACCAACGAACAGCATTTAATTTTTATTTATATAGAAGATAGAAGATAGAAGAAGATAGATGTACTGTGACATGACCGAAAATATTCGAGATTCTCGAAGGTTTCGGTATTCCCGAAAATTCCAGGCTTTTTAGTACTCGATCGCCGTTATAAGAGCAATCATTTTCGAATTAAGTGTAAAAGTGGTATAATATTTCGGATATTTGAAGCGTTTCCGAAAACATTATAAAATTTCTTCATTGAATCTTCTTTTTTTATTCCCCATACTTTCGAGAATCTCAATAATTTCGAGATCTTCTTCCTAGTTATTATACAAATGGCACAACGAAATTATACGATGATAATATAGGTATGTGAAGCAATATGGTTAAGCATAGAACATTTTCATAATTAATATTAATTAAAGGAATTGTTTGACTACAGTGTATTTAAATGGCAGAAGAATATTGCGTGGAACCTAATAAGATGGCGAAAAGGGATAAAGAGTATCTTAGAAAATATACCCATCCAATAAAGACGTTAAAAGTTTCTTTTCTTAGCTCTCGTCGCTCTTCTGTGAGACGCCGGGAAGGTTCACTTATTGTATGGAAGTTTGCACACTCTCGGTACGTGATGTTGCTATAAGGCTGTGAAACGAACCACGAAAATAGCATCCTCGCCAAAGGATCCTTTTACGTTGCTGAAAAAAGTGGCCGCAGTAGAATGAACACATTTAGATACAGCTCGAATTCTATCGAGTTTAGTCTTGTTCTAATCGAAAGAACGCCCCGGATCCTGCTAGCATCACTGCATGATAGAATTTTGTGAAATAACCAAGTTTAGCAATTGCATATTCTCAACAACGGTAAAACCTTAACTTCTGCCACCTGAAAATATGTGTTAATTACTTTTGAACGATAAAGTAGTGGATTATCGTGTTGCAGGACCCACAATGAAGGACCAACTATGTAAATAGTTTTCTGGTTAATTAATTAGTTTTGATTAAGTAATTACATGTGTAATTTTTTTTTTAGTTCAACTAGAAAATGATTAAGTGAACCTATATTTATTTCGTACAAGTATTCCACATTTTTGTAATATTGATTAATAAACACATTAATGAAAATGATATTATTCAAATACATTATGTGTTCTATTAATTACATTTTGACGAATCACTTACTAATAATAGAAGGTAGAAATATTACATGAAACACACTGTTATGTTATAAAAATTATATGAACCTATCATTATTTCGACCACTGTAGATGAATAAATTATATTACTGATTGTTACTGATAGTTGCAAGTTGATTTTATCGAATTTTGATGAAATCAAGTTGTTAATAAAATAAACTGTGTGTTTTGCGTAAGTATGAATAAAAAAAATCTACATAAAATATCTTCTAAACTAATGCTTCTTTTTTCATAAGTGATTTAATACTTTTATATAGGGGATAACGAGTAGCGTATTAAAAAATGTAAGGTTTCATTTAAAAAAAAAAAGTTGATCTTCACATGACCTCTAAGCGTGCACATAGTAAAACTAGTGTGCCCTCTTTGCAGAGTTGGGCCAATTTTTATCGAAATCCATATAAATAAAAGATAAACGTGTATGATTGTAATTACAATTATCAACTAAACTTTTTATTTAAATGAAAGTCTTTTAAATAATGCCAAAAGTGAATTATGTATTACTTCTTATTTGCAAATAGAAGGATATTTTTAACTTGGATCGAGTTGGAAATCAAATACATAATTTTCAGTTTTCTCTCATTTTTGTTGAGTTTTATGCGGTGCACATACGCTAGACTATTTAATTGAACGTGTACTAGAGATACCGCAACACATATTGATTAATATAAACTGATATATATATATATAAAACTCGAGGACGAAATATTACTGCCGCTTCCAGATCACACACGCAGTTCAATCAGACCGTTATATTGCACGCTTTTTACAATAGAACAATTCAAACGTACACGCTGCTTCCAGTTACCAACTACCGCACAATAATCCGGGTCAGGGGTGCCAACCTAAGCCGAGATGATGATTATTTTTCACAATGTCTTGCATTTTGAATATACGGAGTATCTCACAATCGCGCGTAAATCGCCTCAACTGAACAAGCTCTAAAGCTTCTCAAATAATGCACAACAGACGATGCATTAACATTACCATTGTTGCTAAGGACAATTGGCAAAAAAATTTGTTTACTAACTATGAATAATAAATAATAATTTCGTATTATTTATACTAAATATTTAATCGAATAATTTGTCGATGCAAATAATAACTTAAATTGTAATTGTAAATGACAGTTAACTTTATTATTTAAAATAGTTTATTTAGACTTGAGCCGCCAATAAATAATTGTATTTGATTTTTATTTGAATATCCAAATAACAAATAACTTGTTATTTTAATTTTCATTATAATATTGCCCGACACTGGCACCCTGATATCGTATAATTTTTCTCTGAATTTAGGATTATCAACAGTTTCGAGGATATTCGACAGAGTCGATTTAAATGGGACACCCTGTATTGACGCAGGCATTAACAAGAGTGCCGGTACCATGTTAACAGACAAATGAGGAAGGTCGTTAACAAACAGACCTCATGTGATGACACGCTTCATATCGATGTAGGCGTTTAAGCTTACGTTGAATAATACCATACTGGGACTAAGTGCTTGACAGTATAATTATAGAACAATACAATCTGTAAAACGACAAATCTAATTTTCGAATTTCACCGTGCGAAATTTCTATGCTAAAATCGTGAAGTAGCGAAAATCTCTGTCAAAATTATACAGGATGTTTTCAAATATCTACCGCTGCAAATTACTACAAAGTAATTAATAATGATAATACAACAAAAAGTTGAAGAACTACTTTTATTATTTTTCATGTAAATTGGAACAATGTAAACAACAACTTATTCATTCATAATTTTAAAGGTCATTTGTTGTTAAATGGTTCATTTTACAGGATTTTTTTTTAAACGCAGTTCTCTTTACAATTTCAGAATGTTTAACTTTGTAAGACCATATCCATTATTTGTCTGAAAAATGTATAGCATTCATCTTGTCAATAAATATGAGCTATTCTCGATTCCAGGATTCTATTGAAATATTATCGATACACCCCTTACGCGCTGCCGGTACTGCATTTTATTTGTTACATCTGCGCAGTTTCGAAATGGTTCTTTGTGACAAAAATATAACAGAAAAAATTTTTCCAGTCTTTCTTTTTATTCTTATAAATATACTCGTACGTTGTAAGGACTATAAAGTCAAAGGGTTCAGAGTTATTAATACTAGCATGCTTCATCGAGTTTCTGGGTTAACTCAGTTCACATTTTTCTCAATCACGCCGTAATATGTTTTTCATCATGTTCATTCATCATATGTCGAGAAGGAGAATCAGAAAACATTTTAACGAATATCGAATCAATTATCTCGAACAAATAATAAAATTAAAATCTACAACATTTTGCAGCTTGACTCGATTTGTTACGCGTTAAACAATGCACCAATATATAGGATGTCCCGTGTAAATCAACCGACTCGTATAACTGCTAAATTGTGGACAATACAAGAAAATGTGGTAATTATTTAGAAGTTGGACCTCCTCTCAGATTTTGATGATCTTGAAATATGTTGTCAAGGTCATCATTCTGAACAACTTTTCCCTATACATTTTATCGCCGCTCGGTTTTAGTTTTCGAGATATTAGCAAAAAACTATTGCTGATACTGTATTTAATTTTTTCTCTTGGATTTTTGTATATCAGCATAGGCGATCGCTTAACGGCGTTTTAACCAAACACAAAATGAATAACACAGATATACAATATACAACATATATATATAAGATTATTCTCGTATGCGTGGTCGGTCTCTGCCCCCTCTACGACCTATCCACAACTCATACTATTCGTATGATGTTTCCATTACTAGTTAAAATTCCGGATGACAGCTACAATGCAAAAATTATGCGATGAGAATGAGTTGTGGTTAGGTCGTGGAGGGCTCGACCACGCATACGAAATTCTAGGAGTAGTCTTTCAAAATTGAAAACGCACCCTATATATGTATGACCGGAATGAGACCCTGTTTTCTCTCTCATTTCCACAGCGTGTTTAAAAGCAAAATGTAAACAAACGCTGCGTCGGGACAGGTTTACGTTGCCACGGAGCGTGCAGGAATATGAAAAATTCAATATATTATTAGCGGGAGCGCGCAGTGGGTCAGTGGATAGGCGCGCTAGGCGGTCGCGAGTTTGAATCCCGCATCCGGCACCTCTGGAAATATTCAATGTGCTATTTTAAAAAACTGTGGTGCCCAAGGTGGTTTGGAACCCACCGTAATTAAAAAGTACTAGGTCCCGCTGAAATAGGCGATAGGGAGAGTGGTTGATAGAGGTGAGAAGTGTGGAACGGGATTTGAAACCCTGAGGGGACCAAATATAGTATTAGCGATAGTTCTTTGCAAATATCTCGGAAACTAAAATCGAGCGGCGGTAACATGTATAGAAAAAAGTTGTTCGAAACGTAGAAATCTATAACATATTTAAATTTCATCAAAATCTGAGAGGAGGCCCAACTTCTAAATAATTGCCGAAAATGTTTCTGGAGCGAGTAAGTACATTTGCTGACGTTATGATGTAAATGATTGTCACATTGAATTTCTCATATCATTCTTGTAAAGAATAGCAAGTTTCAAGTAAGTGGTGCAACAAAAAATATATGTTTGCACTGTTAAAAAAAAGTAAATGACCTTCACGCGTCCTCTACGTGTCCACCTAGAAAAATTATTAACTTTAGAACGTATCCACCTTGATACCATACAACTCTACGCGAACCATTTTGCGGTACGAAAAATAATAGTCATGGAAATCGAAGTGGTAGTATGTGGGGACCCATCCTGCATACGTAACTTTCACAGTGCATATACCTAATTGACACAGATCTACAAAACGTAATTTTTAAATTTTCAATATAGGCCCAAATAATAAAGTTGTAAAATGCAGCTTTTAGTATTTTTTCTACAATTCCGATCTTTTGAAATTTATGACAAAACTTATTTTTCACATCCTGTAGCAAACTAATTAAGAAGCTCTAGCTTCCCAAAAAAGTTGAGATCGTATAGTTCAATATTAAAAAACTTATCGTCTTTTTAAGAGTGACCGAATATTAATGGGGGTCACTGTAAATTGATGGTGTAACGCTAAGAAATAATTAGGAATTATGCAGGGTGTCCCATTTAAATAGACCCACTTAAATATCTGCCAAACTGTTTGGTAATGCAAATACGTGTTTGCAATACGTGATAGATAGCTGCTTGTATATTCGTAGCTTTTTAGAAAATTGTAAACTTAAAATATAGAATAACAGCTAAAATCGCATTTTATAAAATGTGATGAACGCAATCGATAATATTAATAACAAATATCGAATCGTCGAGGTGTTACCGTTACTAACGACGTGAGATTCGGCGGAATTCCCACCGCTCGGGGACGGCATCTCCCTACATTACTGTAATTACCTGTTGTAATTTTTATACACTTGACCGAGTAAGACCAAAGATTTGTTGTATGAAGAAGAATAATGAGACGTTGTAATATTATTGTTTCTGCGAGAAGCAAACGAAAGATGTTGTGGCGTAGGTGAGAATTACGAATGACTGCGTGAATTGCAGGTCCGTGCCGTAGAAGTGGGTATAGTGGTGTTGGTGTTGGTCTTTTGGGCAGCCGCGATAGCGCTGTTCTTCAATCGTTGGGGCAAGATTCGCATGTTGCTGCCATATCAACCCGACTACAAGGAACAGTTAAAGGTTCCTGGCACTGGGGTATGCGCAGCGGCGAACTCCGCATACACGCAACACCCGACTCAACACACCTGCTCTCAGGTAATGCATACTTACACTGCACTCCTCGCAACATTAATCTGCCACAAGCAAATCTGTAGAAACATGATCAGTTATCTACAGGATCTTCCCTCTAACGCGACACACGATTTTTCACCCCCTCTTGCAACCGTTTGACATAAAAGAGTTTACAAGAGTTAACAGGGTATGGAGTGCACAATAGTTAACAGTAAAACAAGTGGTAATTATCGCGAAAGTGTCACTGTACTCCAATTTTGATGAAATTTAAATATGTTATGTAGCAACGCATTTTGAACAACTTTTTCCTTTTCCTATATGGGGGGGAAGGTCTTAGTTTTCGAGATATTCGTACAAAACTATTGATAATATGTATTGAATTTTCTGTGTTCTTGTACGCTCCTTGGCAACGTAACGCTGATCCGCGTGGCGTCTGTTCACTTTTTCTTTTGTAAACACGCTGTGGAGATGTGAGAGAAAACAGGGTCTCACTCTATATAGGGTGATACATAAATACGGTAAACTTTCAATTTTGAAAGACTACTCCTGGATTTTCGTATGCGTGCTCGCCCCCTCTACAACCTACCCACAACTTATTCTATTCGTATGATTTTTCCATTACTAGTTAAAATTCCGGATGACAGCTGCAATGCGAAAATTATGCGATCAGAATGAGTTGTGGTCGGGTCGTGGAGGTGGGTTAGGTTAGGTTAGGAGAACACGGAAAATTCAATACAGTATTATCAATAGTTTTTTGCGAATATCTCGAAAACTAAAAGCGACCCCCTTATATTGGAAAAGGAAACAGTTGTTTAAAATGTTGAAATCTATAACATATGTAAATTTCATCAAAATCAGAGTACGATGATCCTTTTCGCAATAATTACGAAAAAAATTTGTAAACAGTTTGCTTTCATGGCGAAATCGAAATCACCTTGACTCTTACAAATAGGAACACATATATTTTTTTACCATATTTAGAGGACGTCGAGACAAATTCAAAACACTTATTTTATGATATTTTTACAAACATATTACTCGATTTACAGTAGCGGAAATGTGAAATATTTGGCTTTTCATCGTATTCGACTATCAGACAGTGTAAACATTAGTTGATAGCGACGAGGCTCCGAAAAGTTAAATATTTCACATTTCCGCTACTGTAAATCGAGTGATATGTTAGTGAAGAATATAATGTAATTTGTGTTTTGAATTGGTCTCGATGTTCTCTGATATGGTAAAAAAATATATTCCTATTTGTAAAACCCAAGGTATTCCCAATTTCTCCATGAATTCAACCTGTTTCGAATTGTTTTTTATTGACACCAGTCGTGCACTCCATACCCTGAACTGTTGTTGTAAACTTCTTTATTATCATATGGCTGCAAGTAGGTAAATATAAATATAAAAATAGTGCGTCGCGTTAGAGGGAACACCATGTATAAGGCTGTTCTTGATATTTTTTTAAGGTCAAGTTTTGTGAAGTTCTAATATCTATTTATGAAATCAGACTTCATACAAATCAATTTAATAGTTCGCAGTAACAGTGATTAAAGAAATAATTATTTGTTTGATTATAAGTATACATATATTAAGGATATACTGAACTGTATTCTAGTATTTATTTATTGTAAACTAATCTATAATGACTTTCCCATAGGATATTCAACACATATACAATTAAACACGTTTTCAAGGTTGATACAGAATTTACGTAACTATTTTCTTTTATAGCACCAGGTTTATAGGTGGACAACTTTTAACTATCGTATTTTTCGCGGGGATGGTTTTCGTTATAATTAAGGTTTTCACAGACCAACACCAATGTTCTGCGGCGGCAGCGAGTATTTTGAAAATCTTCTTAATAATGCAATGCTGCACGTAGCACATTGTTAGAAACGTTTCACGTTGATGTCGATAAACACACCTTCATGTAAATCTGCTGTTGCCGTGAAATATTCGAATTGTTCTGTCAGAGCCGCTAATATGAATATGTTAAAACTGAAACAATAGGCTAGTAGATACAATAAGCCGTTTTAACACTGACATTGATATTTTTGGGTAAACTTTTACTTGCATAACCAGAAATTTTTGCCTTTCTCCTATAAATCTTTGCCTTTTTCCTATATTATCCAGTAGATTGCGACGAGAAGATGTAAGAAATCCAAATTTGATCCTGGAGGATCAATAGTTCAAAAGTTACATGTGTTTAAGGTTGAGCGATTTCCCGTGTTTTTGACAGGTTAGCGGCTCCGTTGGATAAGCGGCGCGCGAATGTCAGTACTCGGAACATGGCGGCGCTAATCTGTTAAAAACACTGTAAATCGCTCAATTTTAAACACTTGTAACTTTTAATCCGTTGATCATCCAGGGTCGAAACTTGGATTTCTCACATCTTCTCGTCCAAATCTACTAGATAACATAGGAAAATGGCAGATTTCTAGGAGAAAGGCAAAAGCTTCTGGTTACGCAAGGAAAACAGCTGCCATACTTTTGGACAAAATCAATCTTTCCAATGCTGTGAAGGTCTTCGTAAAATAATCATAATTAATCTTATCAGAGTTGATCTCATACAACAATTTCTAGGGACATAACTCATAAAATCACCAGAAACAACATTTAAGTACAGGGTGTTTTAAACTTATATTTCGTGACCACTATAACACGATTCTGTACCTCTGAATCGGTGGAGATCTGTTAAAAAGTAGACCACAACGTTAACCTTGAAATTGTATTCCGACGTAAAATATTTACCAAACTTTAAATTCGTTTTTTAAGAGAACGCTTGACTCTTGAGACGCTTAGTTTCTTTGAGACGTTTGTCCCCCTTGATACATACTACACGAAGAAGCAACAAAAAATAAATTTGTTAATGCTTTTGGCGCATAGGGTCGATCAAATATTAACTATAATAGCTCGTTCGTATTAGTTTGTTTTAGACATAGGAAGTACATAAAAATATCTTTTTGAATTTTACCCCACCATGTATAACATACATTACACTATAGAATATTTTACAGACACAAAATTCTCTTGAGAATTATCCACACCAGGATCGAAACGTTGAGAACAATTTAAATTGCAAAATTGCTATTATAGTTAATATTTGATCGAACCTGTGCGCCGGAAGCATTAACAAATTTATTCAACGTTTACGATCAACACAACGAATTAATTAAGCAACAAAGAATGTTTGACCTTCAAAAAAGAGTCAAGATTAATTTTGCGGTGCACTTTTTTAACAGATCTCCACACCAATCCGAAAGTGCAGAATCGTGATATAGTTGGCAGACATATATTTTTGAAACACCCTGTACGCAAGAATGGTGAGAATGCATCGTTTCATTTTTTAATTCCATCGACTGGCTATGACATTTTGGACAATATGACCCTTAAGCAACTGTGGTCGGACCCATATGAATCTGAATAAATCCCCCATATCCACAAAATCAATAAAGAAACATTTAAAAAGGAGCATACCATTAGATTTTTCTTTTTGTACATTATTCAATATACAGGGAGTCCCATGTAACAGTTTTCACGATTTTTTAAGTACTTGAGATAATCTGACAAAAATATTTTCAACAAAAGTTGATCAGTTTTCGATTGGGCATATATTGCAATAAAAAAGTTCGAAAAACATGTTTTTCATAGTATTGTCAAGGTCACCTTCATTTTTTAAATGGCACTTTGTATTGAAAACTGATCAACTTTTGTTGAAAATATTTTTTGTCAGATTATCGCAAGTACTTAAAATCGTGAAAACAGTTACGTGGGACACCCAGTATAATTTAAAAATTGTATTATTTGAATCAATACATTTTCGTTCGGTGAAGATACTATCTTTTTAGCCAATCAAGTAATAGTATCCGTATGATCGTTTTACTCTCGTTATGTAATTATTATTTATTTTGATGTCTCTAAAAGAAGATGTAGACGTAACAATTTATTATCACATAAAATAAAGTACGCTTGCGTCGTACTACTTTAAAACTACTGACCACCACCAAGAAGTTGATGTGACTTTAAAAAACCTAAGGATAAAATAGTGTTAAATTGTTTGTTGTTTCTTAATCTAATTAATATTATTTATATGATAGCATAAATTATCAATATATTACTTTTGTATTTACTATATTATTTGGAATTTAAGTATTACTATTATTATTATGTGTTATCATTTCTTTAGAAAAATAGACATTTTTTTTGTTGACCGTAAAAATTTCCATTCCCTTTTAATTTCTGTTATCGTTCATCTCTCGTCGGTGAAATAATCGTATCGAAACTACTTACACATTCCGTCCATTTATAAAATGAGTATATGTTTAAGGTCCATACAATGATGCAAAACGCAAGTTGCTGAAACTTGAGTGAACATTTAACGACGTTTTTGATGTATTTTTAATGGATCCCTACATTTGCTCGTTATTATCGACACAGTTTTCACCAGAGCTGGGGAAAATAGTATTTTAAATAGTAAATAATAAATAATCCTATTTATTTTAAAGTATGTGTACAATTTTGAAAATAAAATGTTTTATTTGAAGCAGTAATTTTTGAAAATAAAATAATTTATTTGAAGCAGTAATTTTTGAAAATAGTATTTTCAATTTACAATTTTATATATTATTGCTGAAAATAATGGTTCGCATTCAATAGATTTATGAGTAAAAAAATAATCAGAAAAGTGTGAAGAATATCTTGAAGAAGGTTATATAAGAAGAAAGTAGGAAAATAAAAAAGTTTATTTCAAACAATACAATAAGTTTTAAATTTTTGTACATCCTAAAGTTATTCCATACCGTCAATTAATCCACTAAATACAATTGAAATTATATAATGTTTAGTGTCATTTTAATCTGAAAAATGCCACAAATAAGTTGATAAAAGTACCATAAAAAATAATGAAAAACAAACAAGTTTTGTAATTGGAATAGTAGTGGGTCACACAGATATACTCGAGCCGAGATCAGATTGCGCGTCATCTTTACACTGTTCGGAGACCGAGGCAGCTCAAGTTTCGTGGCCCCTGCGGCGCGGCGCACAGTGGGCAATTCGGACGAAATCGGCGACAAAATCAAAGAACTTCCGATAGAAATGAGATAGAACGATGAAATTGTTTTCAAATTCAAGATGAAACTTTGTAGAATATGGAAAAAACAGGGAGATTACGGTACGATCGTTTTTTAACCTTGATAAAATTCGTTGTACTTGCACAATTTCAAGAAAATCATGGTTTTTCAGTACCACGCACGTAAAAAATGTTTTTTGAACATGCTATACATCATGACCCGTAGATTTCTTCACGCTGATTTCAAATCTGGTCTCAAATTTTGTCTACGACCTCCAGATTTTGCAAAAAGTCGAATTATTGTTAAAAATTTACATTTCTAATTTTTCAAGGTTAAAAAACGTTTGTACCATAATTTCCCTATTTTTCCCATATCCTACAAAGATTCAGCATTCAGTTAAACACAATTTCATCGCTCTATCTTACTTCTATCGAAAGTTCTTTGATTTTGACACAGATTTCATCGGTTTGTCCCATAGTGTGGCGTTGCCCCATATTGGAGTGGGTAAGCTAGGTAGAGTAATCGTGAACACTATTAAGGATAGAAAACCCGACTTTACTGTATCGTCAGTTAAATCTGGAGTCGGTGAAATAGTGGCTGTGAAAATAGTGTCGATGAAACCTGTGTCGGTGATTTTCATGGGACCCTACTTGTTTGTACCACCTCCATTATTTCTTATGTAAAAAGATATACCAAGGTATCCAACAGGCTATCCTAAAAATGTATTTCTAGTGAAAATGGAGATTCCTGACGTTATTTAAGTTACTTTTTTCCTTTGCGATAATATCCTCCGCGGGTTTGTTAAGAAGTTATTAACGAAAAACACGGACGAACCAGAGCGCAGCTACAGCGCAGTGGGCGGATTCCGGCTCAGCTAATCCCAACGCCACACTTAGCGGGAGCGGGAATATCCCTCTACTATAGCCGCGCTCTGATTGGTGCGTGTTTTTCGGTGATAACTCCTTAACAAAGCCGCGGAGAACATTATCGCAAAGGTTAAAGGTACTTCAAATGATCTAAAAAAATATAATTTTCAAGGAAATACAACATTTTTGGGACTCCCTGTACAATTAGTAATTTATGATTGAATTTTTTGCACATAATCGTTCTAAATTACTAGCAGTCGATCATGCAGGTTTTCACGATTTGAAACCGTCGAATCGGTCGTTCTAGTAATGTTACGACTGATACCATAAAATTTAATGGTTAGAGATAAAACTGATAGAGACGCCATAGAAAATTTGTTTGTTCCTTTAATAAATCGCTTCGATCATATATAGTGAATTCTCAACGTTAAAACTTTGATTTTTGTTATTTATTCTAAAAAAGTTGAAAATAATAAATTTATAAAAAATATGATAAAATATATATATTATAGAAAATAATAATTTAAATAATATTTGCCAGAGATATTCGTTAATATAGTTGCCTATATGGTGCAAATTATAAATTGGTTGAAACGTTATACGTAAGATACGATTGCATATAAACGTGGCTGAACCTATCATTTCTCAATGCACTATAATTACGCGTAAGATATCTCCACAGTAAAATCTTGAAAACAGCTCGTATAACATGGAATTCTCACGTACCATTAACCGCAACTAACTGCTTGCGAGTTTGGAAATGCTACAATGACATTAACGGTTGCTATTTACTGTCGTATCTACATTTAACCGTAAAGAAAAATGTTTTCAACTGCCCATTAAGCGCAAGCTTTCAAGCCGCCATTTTTCCATACAGAATGAATGCGGAACAATAGGTCGCGTCGCGGTCGTACGGAACAGCAATCTGTTCCATAAAGAGTAATTTTATTGAATTGGCAGCGTATACAAATTTCGAATGCGGCTGCAAATTCTCAACAGGCTGGAAATATTGCGCGCAGTATTCCTCCATTGGGTAAGAGGCAGAGCTGAGGAAAATAGTATTTTAAATAGTAAATAATAAATAATCCTATTTATTTTAAAGTATGAATATTGTACCATTTTTAAAATACAATGGGTAATTATATACAACAGGTCCACGTACTCTGATTTGATGAAATTTTAATATCTTATGCAGCAACACATTCTGAACAACTTTTTCCTTTTCCAATATAGGGGGGTCGCTTTTAGTTTTTGAGATATTTGAATTTTTCTGTATTGAATTTTTCTTATTCCAGCACGCTCCGCGGCAACGTAAGCCTGTCCCGGTGCGGCGTTCGTTTACGTTTTGACGCTGTAGACATGAGAGAGAAACCAGGGGGGCGAAAAGAATAAAAAATGTTACCTTCTCTTATTTATTTGGGGTTAAAGCTTACGCGCAGTTTATTGACTACACTTGTAGTTAATTATCAGGGAACAGTTACTTTCCTACACTATTTAATATTTGATAGTATTACATTTATTTACGTACTACAATTTCATTTTTTGAAATATTACTGCTGAAAATAATGGTTCGCATTCAATAGATTTATGAGTAGAAATACTTTTCTGGTGATAAGATACGATACACTGTATGTTTATCAAGAAACCTCAATAGGCACAAAAAATACAATATTCTATTTTGTGTGTTCAGATTATTAAAATAGAAATATTTTCATTTTCGAAATTGTATATCTTATTTAAAATACTATTTACTTTAAGCAAAATAAAGTCTATAATATTAAATAGTATTTGAAATATTTGTTTCGCCAAATAATGCCCACCTCTGGTGAGAAGCAATTGGCATTGACCAGTTGTCGTATTGTAGACCTACAAGTTCGCTAAATGACTTTTTCAGAGTGGTTTTCTGGGACGGGCGTTATTTCTGCCTTTTTTGATTACTCGCGTCACGTAACTGCAGTCACGTAGGACTCAGAACACGTTTTCACGTAAACTTATTAATTGTTGGAGATTTCCTATAGGTATTACGGAAATCCTTAGTGGCTTATCCACGGGAAAAGTTTCGCTAATATCGATCGGGTCGTGAAAAAACCATTCAGGGTTTCTGTGTTTCGTTTACAAACTTTCCGCATTTATCATACTCTACACTCAACGTTCATTCTTTAGTACAGAATGGACATTTTGACTGTCAAGCAAACAGGCTGTCTAATTTAACTATTCATTATTCTGTGGATCTTAATGCGTTCATGAAATATCTGTATGTATGAAAAACAAAACACCATGTGTAATGGTTAAAATAAATAATATCTTTCTTTCATTTTTATGACGAGGAATGTTTGCGTTAATGGAAGACAGCTTTTCTTATTTTAGTCTCAACTTTTGTTTTAGAATGACTCTTTAATAAATAAAGACGCCAAACAAAAACCTTCATAACAGTACTCAGGATGCATCCAGGATGGATCAAATAGAATCTACAATATAATAATATATTGCTCAAATCATGGACAGCTCCATTCTTATAAATATTTATAAAAGCATGTTTATTGTTCGATCCTATGTTACTATTTGCCTAAGCAGTTTTACAAATTAATAATTCAACGTTTCGGTCTAGGTTAAGACCATCTTCAAGAATATAATTGCGTCTGTAAAAATTAATATGAGAATATATATTTGCGTGTTAGAAAGCAAAAAGAGAACAAAAGAGAAAAATACAGAACAAAAAATCCAAAGAAATATAAAAAATATATAAGAAATATAATATACATGATTAAATTTATCAATTATTAATAATGGCTGGACCACTGGACGTGACAATATAAACATAATTTCGTTAAATCATTTGTTGAACGGACTGTATTTATGTAACCTTCCTCTTGAGAATGCGCCCTCACCCAGTCGAAAATCTGCTCAAATAAGGACAAAAACTCGCGGCCCGCAAACCCATGTTTCGACCCAAAATTTAGTTAGATTCTAATTCCTTGCTAGTTTTGTCACGTGACTATCCTTCCCCTTTTACGAATACTTACCGTTCTTAGCAAAATCTACTAGTTTAATAGTTCTAAAAACACAAATACAAAATGGTTATTCGGTGTACACTACAGATACTTGTGAATTTTTAAAACGCTTGTTTATATTACTTGATACCTCATAAAAACGATGGTCGACTTTTACGTATAACTTTTTATTCGATATCCATTGCTTCTCAAGATGTTTCGCGAAATATGGTTCCATTTCTTACTTCGGGGTTATTTTTATACCACGAACATAAAACAGAACTGCTATAAAAAGATATATGTTGCTTTTTTTATGGTTTCCCTATGTGCGAGGTTCGCAATCGACGTGACCAGGTTTGATAATTTCTCTTGTAAGAATGAGCTCTTGTCTTAACCCACGTGCAATTCTCATTGCCGCCGCGCGCCGGTGGGAATCAGTTTCTGGGTCATTCGGAACAACTGGATGTAGCACAATCCCCTTGGATTATGCCATGTTTGTGTACTCAAATTAGTCTCGTTTCTAACCTCAAACTCGTCAAACTTGAGAACAATATCTCGGACTTATCAACAGTTATGGCAACTCAATTATAGACAATACTGCAGAGCGTATTAAGACCAGAGGTCTAATTAAATTATAAAAGTTATTTATCACGCATTTACCATTTGGAAGCATTTATTTCTGTGTTAACAGTTAAGTATTTCATATTCGATGAACTAAAGTTGTGGAGGATCGTATAGTTTATGTTGAGGACTATTAAGAGGTAATAGAACCCCTATTCTAGGGTATTTATCAGTACTTCCAACCTCTGTGCTAGAATCTGAGGGTGGTTTCTCGATCTTTTCTCGATTTTTCCCCTACTTTGGACGCTAATATTATTAGATATAAACATAATCTCGTTAAATCATGAGCTGAGCACGGTACGATGAACCTTCCTCTTTAGAATTGGCCCTCACACAGTTCAAAACATGCTCGTATAAGGACAAACAATTGAACCCCGCATACACTGTTTTCACCCTTAAATCTAGAAATATTCTAGTTATTTCAAGGGGTTGTCTTGCCCTCTAATATCTTTTCTCAAATTGTCTGGACTCTATTTCTGTGCGTGTCTGTGCGTTGGTATGCCTGAAATTTTTCTGAAAACTGTATCCAAAGACTACTGTAGAATTCTGCACTATCTTCAGTGCATCATATATTATTTTCTTTTATATTTGTATCAGCATTATAAAGTCAAATATATTTTTCTTTTATAACCTACAGACACAAAACACGTGGCTGCTCAAAATTAAAAACCTCGTCAACAGTTTGAACAAAGCTATACAAAAGTAAATACAAAAATGAGAAATATTATTTTAATTTGTGTGGGACAGAGTTGGGCAAAATATGTGTATTTAAAATAAATACATATTTCAAATCACGAATAATAGATATAAAATTTTTATCCGTTATTCGAAGGTTCAGATACAAAAGTATCTTTTATTCGACGTTTATTTAAATACTTTTGTATCCGAAGTTTCAGATAGATCTGTAACTATTATCTGTAGTTATTATTCGGATCCTTTCGGATACTTTTGGCCAGCACACGAGGCCTGAGCCCAGAACACAATACTAATGCAATAAACATGGTCGGGTTACCCGACGCGACGCACAGTATTTGGCCGAAAAACTGGAATAAAATATTGTAGCATTATTGTTGGGCTCAGGGTCATAAAACAGTAGGCCGTTGGATTCGCCTTGACGCCAGCTATAACATTATGCAATAAAACATGTACTTTAACATTTACAAAATCAAAATAATTTTTATTTTTTCTCGAAAGAACGTTTTTTTCGAAATTTTAAATACAGAATTTTGTACATGTTTAAGTACTGTTCAACTTTTATTCGAACCATTTTATCGTTAGATTATCCGTACTTGCCTCTATATATAGATATAAATTTTATAATAATAATATTTAATAAGAATATGAATCTTTTGAGATCAAGAAAAATGGGTAGAGCCACTGCAAAAGATAAAATAGATTGTCATAACTAACAGTCATTGTAAATATGAACAATGAACGATAAACACACAGATTATATAATATTCCTTATTTAAAGTGATATAAATTTTGTAAATATTATGTCTGGTTCTCTATGAAAAATAGTTCTATTCAAAACAGTGTTTATTCTATAATAATATTTTCCACACATTTTTCAACACGTGGGATTATCATCTTCTCGCACGACTTCTATGAGCATGCAGAGATTGCAAAAACTAATGGGATTACCTCGTATATTCAGAAAAATCTTTATAAATATGGTATGGGATCGCTGACGAAGCGAGCAATCGGGCACACTTTATGGCGTGAACGCGAGCTTTCGTTTTTATGGCTGTCGAACCGGTTGACATTTCATGCTCAGATGTGCAGATTTGGTGTCAGCGAACGGAGACGTCTTTCAGCGCGTCATAAACCATAGTCTCGTAGGGTGATTTCCAAGAAGAGGGTAAGGGTTCTCGGACAGCGACTTGGACTTCCGAAACTGGAGGTCATTTGGCGCGATTGCCAATTTGTCGCCCACTGCGTGCCGAAGAGAGGGAGGTTGTTCTGCACTCGCGAGATAAGGCTGCTGGAAAAAGAAAAGTAGGTTCAAATCAAAATCGAGCTTTCTCGAAGATTTTCGAAATTATATCGTCACCTGTTTCTCAAGGCTGCACACCGGGTGCTCGTACAAAACTCTAGTAGCACTTGTGTTGGAAAATATGTATGTACCAAGAACTGTTAGAATATGCGTTAGACGAATATGGTGATTGGACCGAATGGAAGTTGAGGCCTTACCTTGTCCATGAACAAGTCCAGACCTTAATCTCCATTGGAAATCTATGGGGTATTTTATCCAGAATAGTTTACAGCAATGGCAAACAATACGCAACGGTGAAAGAAATGAAAAAACGGCATCAAAGAGGCGCGGTCTCAAATCGGATCAGAGACTTAACTAAAGAAACTAATCAACTCAGTGTCACAAAGGATATTTCAGGTCATAAAAAACAATGGAGAACCAACGAAATACCGAGGTTTCTGGTTAATTAATTAATTTCTAATTAATTTTGTAATATTTTGTCAAGTTCAACTAGAAAATAATTAATGTTGATTAATAAACACATTAATGAAAATCATATTATTCCAATACATTATGTGTTCTACTAATTATATTCTGACGAATCACTTACTAATAATGAAAGATAGAAATGTTACATGAAACCAACTGTTATATCATAAAAATAATATGAATAATATCATTATTTCGGCCACTGTACATTGTTTATATGTATATTATTTATAATATACTGCGAAAATAACCGAGAAAGAGAAGATCAGAATAATTCAGCATCGGTGAAGATACGCGGATCTAATTCCGATGGAGTTCGAAACACAATTTCGTATTGTAGTGGGGATAACTTTCGCTTCTCAGGAAGAAAGCTTCGTACGAACTACGCTTAACTACCGACGACAATGGACACCCGAGAAAAGCAAAATGAGACACCGGAGAGAGTCGTGTACACTATAGAAACGCGATACGGGTTATAATGTTCCTCGAAGATTGTAAACTATGTAAATGTATACATATACGTACACAATAGATTTTTCAAATCCGTTTTCTCCAAAAATTAATGTCGAACGGAATCATCTTTTTTTTTTACACTTCCATTATAACTGTTCGCTTCAAACCCAACAGTAATTATTTTCCGTATAACATTTTGTTTATTTTCACGTTTCTTTGTTAGAATAAATGGATGTTTACGTTATTTTGTTGTTTTTTCATTGTTCAATATGTCCCTTTTTATTTCCCATCAGTTACAACTCCATAAAATAATATTGTAGAGTCAGGAAGGTTCAATTTGGATTTAATTGAGAATTCTTTATTAAATTGCTGTTAGCAGTTTAAATCGCTGTTCAGTCTCACTTCGCGTCTCGTGTACTCGTGTTCTCTTACTGTAAAAACTCTGTAACTTTTAATCGGGAGTTTACACGTCTCGTGTGCTCGTGTTCTCTTCTTAAAAACTGTGCTTACTCTTAAATTTCTCCGAAGACTGACCACGACTAACCTACCTCACAAAATATATAAGTTATTGCGCTCTCTTTCTTATTTACCTTTTCGGATTCTAACTGCGGCGGTCAACCGCTGATCAGTTAGTTCGAAAAAACGTGTTTGTACATGGTTCAACCGTCGTCGTTCGAATCTCCAGGCTCGACTTCATACAATATTTATACTTCTAAATTGTGAATGTTTTCTCTAAAATCGGTATCAATGGCTCCGATCGGAAACATTATGCCACGGGGTGTACTAAACTGAACGAACCGAGACAGAAGGTCCAACAGTGGTATGGATATGTACTACATATACCAGCTTCAAAGACTTTGCTTGGCCAACTAATTTTGGTATCTACTTTAATAAAGAGCAAGGGAGATTTGTCTCTCTGGACACCTGTTACGTTACCTTCTGTCGTAATTCTTTGTACCATTGGTATCTATTTCGTTGCCAAGTAAAAAAGGTTTCGCATGGTCTATATCTGGCCTATGCAACTGGCAGCTCGCGAGTAGCAGACGACTTCTCTTCCTATTACTGGATCCTCCACCAAAGGGTATGTGTCATTAGATAGGGCACCAAGAAAAAACATACTGTGCAAAATTTCAACCCTGTATCTCAATCGGGAGGGTAATTATGGGATAAAATCGAAAAATCAGTTTTTGGCCTATTTTCCCTAGTTAATAATGTTTAGAAATTCTAAGAAAAATCTGACACATGTCAAGAACCCAAATATATACTTTGCAATTGGTTTGGTGCACTATTGAATGACATATCGCCGATACAATTCGGTTCAAAGGGCATTTTTTAATAATTAATAAAGGCATTCAAATACCCTTTCTATGGAATGTTGACGTACGAGATGTATAAAAACTTGCTGCAACATTGTTTATACCAAAGGAAACTGTTGTCAAAATTTGTCTTTACATCAACACCTTCTACTTTTATCGAGATGAGAAAAAGTTTGAAAGGAACCATACGACGCAAACAGATAATTAGTGAGATATTGTGTAATGCCCTGGACAGCATTATTTGCTACCATTAATTTTATCAGTTTACATAAACGAAAATAATCTTTTAAGAAATGAAATGAAATTTTATTGAAATTCATGCAATTATTATCTTCTATGTTGGTTTCCCATCTTGGAGACGCTGTGCTTATAAAAAGATAAGCTTCACTTTGAGTT
The DNA here is from genome assembly GCA_916610235.2 of Lasioglossum morio. Classification (NCBI taxonomy): domain Eukaryota; kingdom Metazoa; phylum Arthropoda; class Insecta; order Hymenoptera; family Halictidae; genus Lasioglossum; species Lasioglossum morio. The sequence continues at coordinate 17,039,403 of OU744323.1, read as the reverse complement.
TCAGAATCAATGTTTTTAATCGTGTCGCGTATTTTTCATATGGAATTGATTAAAAAGAATTAAATGAACAAAATAAATTTCCCAATTTATAAGAATTTTTACCATACATTTGTTCATTCGATGCAATAGAGATAGATATTTGAATGTAAAGATTATTTTCAGCAATAATATGTAAAATTGAAATTGAATATAAAGACAAAGTCCAAATATTTTCAATATTCTTAAACTAAAATATTATTTTCAAAGACTACATAAAACTGTATCTTGAGCATAACATTTTCCCTCGATCTTATTCTATTAATAATGCATCATACACAAATGCGTTTTGCTCTCCGTCTTATCAGATCTGCAATACCTACGTGCAATATGAATAAATGTGTAATGCATGAACAGAATTACAAATCATCTCGTTCAGAATCCAATTCAATCTCAATAGGTTTTTCATTCTTAATATGTCTCTGAATGTTGTGGTAGGAAACTCATCTTTCATAATCACAAGGGTGTTATAAATATTTGATATTTAAACAATACTTTTTATACTCCCAATTAAATTATGAATGTCATACATACAGTTCATACATTAATTACGAAGTATTTTTAATATAAATTCTGTATATTGGTAATAAAACACCTCGCGTAATAGAAGATTGTACAAACGTTTTGGAATAGATAATTGGAATTCTTGGGTATCATTTTTAACGGAAGTACCGTATAAAAAAATTTGGTGCAAAAATGATTTTGACAGGCTTTTTCAAATTCAAATTTTGGTATAATTACAGTAATGATGGTAAAAAGTTACTCTATTACGTGTCACAAAATGAATACACCAAGAAGGTGGTGGAAGATATTCGAATGTGCTTGATGTTACCGGATAAAATGGTATCTGGGTTTTCATCCGAAGAAGAGATGGTAAAAAGTATAATTACAGTAATGAGCATAACTGTTTCCACACATTTTAAATCAGAATAACTTTTTTATGAATGGACCAAACGACTTCAATTTGTCTGCAAGGCTAGAAGAATTAGTTTAGTGAATGACGTCTAATAAATAAGTTGAAAAAACGCATTTAATTGGAATTGTGGTGACAACAGTAAAAATTGATTTTTGCAACATTTTCAGCTGGGCCAATAACGTAAATTTATATTTATATTTAAATTTCATCAAAATCGGAGTACAGTAACCTTTTCGCGATAATTACCGATACCTTTACGTAGAGGTAGTGTACCAGTACTGGCCTTTAAAGTAATCACCATTAGAGCTGGGGAAAATAGTATTTGAAATAGTAAATACTAACTAATCTTATTTATTGTAAAGTATGTGTAGGTAATTTTTGAAAATAAAATAATTTATTTGAGATAGTAATTTTTAGAAATAGAAATATTTTATTTTGTGGTTCCGATTGTTAAAATAGAAATATTTTATTTTGTGGTTTCGCTTTTTGCACATAATTTATTGACATCCTGTATATGAACATATCGAATCGCTAAAATCTAATGTAATATAGTAATTGATAGTTTATGTGTAATTGAAGCTGTTAGCTAAATAATTATACACTTTCACACAGTTACAAAGATATAACATCGGACGAATGAGATGAACGTAACAACAAATTGTTTTGCAATCAACATTAATACAATACTAACATTATGTATATCAATATGGATACTATGACAGAATCGATTGCAAGAATTACAGCTTGAGTAAAGAAGAAAATTAAATTTTATCGAAAGGTGATAGCGAACACGAATGACAAGTTATCTCGTTCTCCAGGTTAATCGAATCCCTTGTGGAAGAGAATCTTCTGTCCGCCTTCAACACCTATAAACTAGCCCTTAAAAGTCTTTAGAAAGTGGAGAAAAGCGAGTTGGAAAATTAAAAAATTTTCAAACTCGATGCTACAACATTTCCCGTTATTCGATCAATTTCAAATTTTGCACAGATTATTTTTTCGTCCAGTGGAACAATTCGAGGGATTGTCCCACAAAAAATTCGTTAGTCGAAAAATAAGGGCCACCCTAATATGGTACAGTCAGTCAAAAAAGTCTCTGTATTGACTTTTTCAAAATTAAACAAAATATTTGAGTTGTTCTGGATGTTCAGGCGATTACTAAAATTGTAATTGATTCGAATTACAAAGAAAATGGTAGACTTTGCTTTTTGCAACTTGTTTCGTCTGAGCCTGTACCGAAAATTAGAAAGGAATATTTTGTAAAGTTACAGTAGTCTGCACCATACTACTCTCGTAGTATGCCTTCATCAAAAAAACATGGAATTTCTCGCAATGAAACATAAATCTAAGGGAACAGCTTAAACTATCAAATGGGTTCTCCTATAAAGTTAATTATAAGGAATTTCAAGTTTATAGTTGGCCCAAATAATATGGTTAATTCAAAGAAGCTCGTATAATGTAATATAAAGATATCGATTTTCTATTCTGATCACCGATGATAGAAAAGATAGTTAAATGTTTAACAATACATTAATTATATCAATAGTATTAGTACACACTGTTCAATACATATTTGGATTTGTAACTATTGAACTGTAAGAATTGAATTGTACACGTGGAGTGAACACTAACCCGTATTTATTTTAATTCTCATGTGTGTAGCTTTTAAAAAAGTCAATTTTTAAAAGTTAATTATTCAGTAAAGGGACCCTTCACGATGAAAAAAAAAGAAAAATTGAAATGAGAAATTTAAATATGTTATAGATTTCTACGTTTCGAACAACTTGTTCCTATAAATGTTACCGCCGCTCGGTTTTAGTTTTCGAGATATTCGCAAAAAACTATCGCTAATAATGTGTTGAATTTTTTGTATTCCTGCACGCGACATGGCAACGTAAGCCCGTGCCGACGCGGAGTTTCTTTATATTTTGCTTCTAAACACTAACCTAATCACAACTCATTCTATTCACATAATCTTTGCATCGTAGCTATCATCCAGAATTTGATCTAGTACTAATGGAAAAATCATGCGAATAGAATGAGTTATGATATGGTCAGGTTAGGTTAGGATTTTGTGTTTGGTTAGAAACGCCGTTAAGCGATCGTCTATGCTGATGTACGAAAATCCAAGAGAGAAAATTCAATACAATATTAGCAATAGTTTTTTGCAAATATCTCGAAAACTAAAACCGAGCAGTGGTAACATGTGTAGGGAAAAGTTGTTCAAAATTATGACCTTGACAACATATTTCAAGATCATCAAAATCTGAGTGGAGGCCAACTTCTAAATAATTACCGAAAAAATAAATGATACAAAAACTTTTGGTACTTGAGTTAATTAGGTAGGCCCCTACACAGTGTCATTCCAGGGCCCCAAAATTAACGGTCCACCGTAGTCCTAGTGAAGTCTTGCAGAACCTATATTTTAAATTTTTGGAACAAATTATACAAATATTTTAGTGTAACCATTATCATTAGCTCGCAAGATGTCGTCGAAAGGAATCGTCACAATGTCTGCTCGTGAGAATAAAAAACAATGCTCAAACTCTTACTCAGTAAAAACCGTTACAAATTGAAATATATGTTGAGCAGTGATATCGATTTAATGAAATTCATTCGACAAGCTCTAATGATATGCATTCTTTTTGTGGCTCTACAAACTCTGCTGACCCGTCGCGAAATCGTCTCTTCTCACCTTGACTAAACGAATAATCGAATGAAATGACGCTCCACCGGGAATACACAAATGCCGGAACTGCATAAAAAAAACTCTGAATAGGTAATGACATGGTCGGATATGGTGATGCAGTGCGGGGGCGGGGGCTGTTGCGTCTTGGAGCAGTGCTTTCAGTACCCGAGGAGAACTCGAGAGCCACGGGAATGTGGCTGCCAATTCGCTCTACTCCACAGGGCCGACATCGCGTGACCATCGGTACTTGCCAGCAATCTACAATCTCTTTTTATCTTTTCCTTTTTCTTCTTCTACTTCTTTCCTTTCGCCTTTCCATTCTTCACTTTAACGGCGTGGGTAAATTGCATCTTCACTGATCGCGAGCTCACACTCCTCTTCTCTCTCTCTCTCTCTCTCTCTCTCTCTTCTCTGTCTCGTTTTTTGTCCAATGCTCTCACAATGTGTACCTTTCTTTCTATCTTTATTGTATATCACAATCGTCTTCACGTTTATGTGACCTCCGCGCAGAGTCGCCAGATTAAGACTTGCTCCCTCCCCCTCAATTTTTATAAAATTATTTAAAGTGGACGTAGGTTGTTTAAAGTGAGGGACTCCTACACCACACGCCCCCTTTTTAATGGAAGCGAGGTACAGGCCGGATCTATCCTCTAAATCTCCTCCATCCACTAGATCTCCCCACTCTACCTTCCCTTTCTACAATGCTATCCCATTGATCTGTATACGCTGGATAGGAAAAGCCAGAAAAAATTAGAAGAAGATTTGGCTAGTTTGTATGTGGCGCCATAAACGATCGAGCTTTGAACTATGTAGTAGTTCGCCCTCCGCGCTATTTCCTTTAAGTAATTATTAAAGTTTAATATATCGCTCGATCGTTGGGGGCGGTGGCATCGAAAGTGTTCTTCTTCTTCTACTTGTTTCGACTGCTATACGGCTGGCTTATGGGAACCTCTTATGCAGTGTATATATACAGGGTGAAATTGGAGATTCTTGAGATCATTTGAAGCAACATTTTCCTTTGAAAAAATGGCGTACGCGGTCTTGTTAAAGAGTTATTAACGAAAAACACTGACCAATCAGAACGCGATCTAGACGCGTGTTGGTTCAGTCAGCCAATTGACAGTTGGTTCTCCAACAAGCGTCTAGGTCGTGATCTGATTGATCTGTGTTTTTCGTTAATAACTCATTAACAAAGCCATGGACACCATTTTTGCAAAGGAAAATGTCGCTTCAAATGATCTCAAGAATCTACAATTTCCGAATGTTGAAGGAATTTTGAGACACCCTGTATATCAATGTGCTATTCCCTCACGCTTCCGCCGCGGTCCGGCCACATGATGCGTTTTGTCTCCGTCGCGCATGCGTCACAATGTCACGTGATTAATCCGGTAATGGCAGAGAGAGGGTAACTTTTTTCTCTCGATTCAAGACCAATTCCCCTTATCTGGCAACTCTGCCTACGCGTGGCTGGTCCTCTGTTCACACTGTACCACAGCCCCGACTGACTCCACTTTTCGATGTTTCGAGTTCGAAATACATCTAATCGATGAGACAATATGGTCTGAGTTAGGTCGTGAGTAATAATTTGCAAGAACTGCAGAGTCGTGTCTCATATGGTTGTCTGGAGATTATATCGATTCCTGATATCGCCCAGAAGAAACATGTTGAGTAGGGTGGGGACGAATCTATGTTTTTCCTGTAAAAGTATATACAATTTAATAATAACTATCCTATATGTACTTCCTTATTTTGTATGAAGTATAACCATTATGTTTTGCTTTTACAAAGCTTGTTGGACAGTAGTGTTATATTTTATTAAGGTAAATATATCAGGAACTGTTTGGCAATTCAAAATGGACAATCAGTTTCATAAATGTCCCTAATACTTTATAACCGGATATTATAACTGTTTTTTGGTACTGCGATGTTTTATTGAGTTATATCATAAACTGTACGGAAATTCAAAATGGACAATCTGTTCCGTAATTGTCCCTAATACTTTATAACCGGATATTATAACTGTTTTTTGGTACTGTTACGTTTTATTGAGTTATATCACAAACTCTACGGAAATTCGAAATGGACAATCTGTTCCATAAATTGTTTCTAATACTTTATAACCGGATTTTCATACAGAAGTGAATAAGTAAACAAACGATCACACTGTATTAATTACAAATATTATCATTTCGAAATAGACAATGTGCATGTACTATTAAAAAGCACCATACAATTATGACATACTTACCTGGTACGCCGCACAGTGGGCAATTCGGACGAAATCGGCGACAAAATCAAAGAACTTTCGATAGAAATGAGATAGTGTTGTAACGGTGCAATTCGAGCACCCTGTATGTGTGTCGTGCGCATGCGCGAGCTCGGTGATCGCGTTGATCACGATTGTCGGTTTTCCCAATTATTCGATTCAGCGTGTTCGTACCAAGATGTATTCTTAGAACTATCTTACAGTTGATTTATAATGTACGCAATAAACGCTTTAAACACGCGCATTCTCATTTAACTTTAACAGATAGACCGATGAAATTTTTTTTTAATTTAAAGCTGACACTTTGTAGAATATGGAAAAAATAGGAAGATTACGGTATGATCATTTTTAACCTTGATAAAATTCGATGTACTTGCACAATTTCAAGAAAATCGTGGTTTTTCTATACATCATTTCCCGTAGATTTTTTCACGTTGATGTCAAATCTGGCCTCAAAATTTTTTTACGACCTCCGGATTTTGCAAAAAGTCGAATTATTGTTAAAAATTTACATTTTTATTGTATAAGGTTAAAGAATGTTCGTACCATAATCTCCCTATTTTCCCCATATTCTACAAAGTTCCAGCTTTCAGTTAAAAAAAATTTCATCGCTCTATCTCATTTTTATCGAAATTTTTTTGATTTTGTTACCGATTTCGTCCGAATTGTCCTCTGTACGCCGTTCAACTGCGGTTAACTTCAAATCACACGGAAAAAGTGATGCATTTTTCTAACACATTTTGATATAAATAATAACAAAGGCTTTGTGATTGCACTTGCTACGAAGCACCATCTAGAAAGTGCCAAAGAATATTCAATCCGTTTTTTATTTTAGAATAAAGATGAAACCGGAACTTTTTAGCTCCACTCTACCCTGCGTTAATCTCACTTTAAGTCGCTCACTGTGTTTTGCTAATACGTTGGTCGTACACATACATAAATTGAGAAGGTCGCTGTAGCTGTTCTAGTCGAAGTCGAAAGTAATTTCAGACGCAAGAAGAAAGTTTGGAGAAATGATAGGTAATTATTGGATGAGTGCAAAGCTTCGTGTCTGATCTTCGGTGTCTACAAGAACTTCTTTCTATGTATTACGAAACCGAAAACAAAGAACGACACACTTTCATACAAAATAGAAATCCGTCGGCTTGTGACATCCGTTGGGGGACAATTGTAGAAAATAGCGGGAACTATATAATTCTTTTAAATGTAAAATCACTCCTCTTCCGATTGAACCACGATAAATATAATACATAATCAAGAAATCATAGTAAATCCCTGCTCCCTAATCTTCACCTTACGAAACCAAAAGTTTTGGTCTTTTCTTTATATAATTCCGTAGATTTTGACGAGAAAATGCAAAAAATCTAAGTTTTAATGTTAGGAATTCACTGGATTTTTGGAAATTTCTCGTAAAAATCTACAGGATTATATTTAAACAGTCCTAATTTGGTAAACATCTTAACTTGTGTATACATCTTAACTTCACGAAATGGCCACTTCATTATAATAACAACATTTTAACTGGTTCAGTGGAAAACATTTTGAACTGTCATCTCAAAAATTCGTTATTGAACGTAAATTAGACCTTCGAAAGCGTCAAACAAATAGCAAGCAACCCAGTCATGCTCTAAAGTTCCTTTGGAAATATCAAACATTTCTAATCAGTTTTATTCGAAGAATTATTAGTGTATAGGTGTGGTCGAGTTGCATCGTTCTTACAGATATACAGAACACGAGTCCCGCGCGATTTTAAAAGTAAAATTATCAGTAGAAAATTGCGATATAGTTAGAGTGGGAACTTATGTACAGGGTGATCCATTTTAATCTATAAATCTTACTGCTTGATAAATTACGTTAACTAGAAGAACCTGCTTTTGCAAAATTAGAGGATGGAGAGGAACACTGAAACGTATAGTTCTAAAGCTTGGTGCAAGCATTGAGATCATTTTCGATTTTAATGAATCTTTCAGTGGCATGACAGTCTATTTTTTTATATAAAATAGTACTGTGAAAGATAAGATGGTTCGGAACCCACCATAATAAAAAGTAGGTGCCGCTGAAATAGGCGATAGGGAGAGTGTGTTGGTAGAGGTGAGAAGTGTGTGGAACGGGATTTGAAACCCTGAGGGGACCAAATATCCATTGCATACATACATAGTACTGTGAAAGATGTTTAATTAAATTTTAAAAGGTAAAATTTATTTTTGTACCTTTTGTATCAGGGGTACATAAATTTAAAATATACTTTTGTATTAATCTCGAATATAAATGAGCTAATTAAATAAAATTTTTTGTGTTGTATAAAGATTATAAATATTTAATTTGATGTGAAATGTAATTCGAATTTTTAGATGTCTAGTTTTTTTTAGAAATGAATTTAATTCGTATATATTCTATTGAAATTCTATAATAACAAATACATTGTGCGTATGTTATTAAAATCCCTCCGAAATAACCTCAGGCCTGCATTCAGCGATTGCACACCGTCAAAAGTAGATTCCTTAATTGAGGAAATTTTCGATATATTGTTCCTATTGCATAAAGCAGTGTTTGTGCTATGAAACTTTCCGAGATAAATTATACACATCAAAATAGTTTATTATAATTGTGTGAACGCGTCCTTAAAAACTTATGTAATTGCTTATTACTTACAAAAGATCAAAGCCATTTTTATCGTTATCAATTGCCGACATAACAACCTGAAACCTATGAAAAATACATGCTTGTGATTTGAAACTTGTAAAACAATTAAATCAGAATAATAAGTAAGTTTGCGACTACGAAATGTTCTCACCAAATTAATAAAATACAGGGTGTCTCACTTGATTGCAATCCCCAGAATATTTTCTTTAATTTTGACAAAGTAAAATCTTTTTTATGTCTGACTAGCTGACCCGAAGAATGTAGTTATGCATCAAAATACACCGTTGACCTTGATAACTTTGTGAGAAAAAATATTTTAAAAAACAACTTATGTGGCTTACTGACCAGTTAATACCACTCAAATTACACATAAAAATGTTTTTACTTTCTCAAAATTGAATAACATATTTTCAGAGTCACGTGTAAGGGAGACACCCTGTATAGTTCGTTTATAGATATTTTTCGGTTAATATTCGCAGCTTCGATTGGCTTCGGAGTGGCTTACATTCGATTTAATTACAGCACTATAAAGGAACTATGCTTTTAATGAAATGCTTTCGCAACGCTTGTAAATGCTAAACGCTATCTATGGCTCCCGAATTTTTGGCTGTTTGTACGCGTACACGTGGACAACAGCGCTCACTAGAGTTATCCAGTCCTAACTATTAATATCTTGGAAACGAGTTGCACAACTTGCAAAGTGGAGAAACTTTTCGATTTGAATTTGCTGGAGGAATATGCATGTTCCGTGTAGTCCCCTTTATCTGGGACACCCTGTATAACATTAGAATACGATCGCAGAAAGTTTTGCATACACCTCGACCGATGCTGGTTGCTTTCTATTTTCATTTGCGTTTTCGACAATTGATAAACATAAAAAAAATCATTTGCACTTTTATAAAAAACATTTCTAGTTAAATATTTTTTATCATCTTTCCTATATTTTACCAGATTCGACTGTTATTGGCCAATTTTAGAATCGAAGCAAATTCAATATAATCAACAAATAAATCCAATATTGCGTTGCAGCGACTTGGTAATAACGTTGTTACAATTACGCTATTGAGATAATCAATTAGCTGTACCAATAAAGTGCGGCTAAACTTCTGATACAGCTGAACTGATTTTTCATATTTTCGCGAACAATTCTTCGCTGCAGTGACATATATGAATAGTTTTAGTAGTAATGGTAATTTTCCAAAGTAGTCTAAACATAAAAGGTGTATTAATAATCTCGGCGCACTGGTTCGATCAAATTTTTACTTAGAAGCATTCTGCAATTTATCAAATTCCAATTTCGACGTTTCGATCTATATTCAGATCATCTTCAAGAAAATTAATAATTATGTATATCTGATAAATAGATATTCTACAATACTCAATATAATCATTTTTTTGTTTAATAATTTGCAGACGCAATTATTATTTGAATTTGCTAAATTTCAGTATTGCTTCTAAGTAAAAATTGATCGAACCAGTGCGCCGAGAATTAATACGTCTTTTATAAACAAATATACGATCGATAGAAAGGAATATTTATTCTAAACATTATGATGAAAAAAATCAATTGAAGGTTCATCAGAGGGTACGTCCTTAATAAAATAATAGGGTGCGTCTAGACTTCTGACACGCACCGTATTACATCAAAATGAACGAGACCGGTTAACAAACACTTGGCAACCTACAATACTTGTCACGTTTTCGTTTTTCGTGGAAAAAAAGGAGAGTTTATAATACGAGCGCGTCGGAAACAAATTGGTGAGGGTAAAGGTGCAGTTGCATCAACTCGTCTTAAAAAGTGGAAGCGGTCGGTACTTGAGAAAGGAATGACATAAAAAAAACGTTCACCTAGCACCAGTGCTTGAATTACTTCAAGTGTTCACGTGCCTCGATGAGTTTCACTTGAATGTTGCAAGTAACACTTTTCAAAACGCTTTTCATTACTGCTGTATCCGCTTGCTTGGCAACTCGCTGGAACTTCGAATGTCTAGGTTTATGTTATTTTTTCTTACCAGCCCCTGAGCCAATTATTCAGGGTGTCCTGTTTTCAATTACCAGGGCAGACATCTCGAAAAGTATGAATGATATGTGAAAATATTTTAGGGGGTGAACGGTTTCGCAAGGAACACATTTGGCTGTTGTTTATTCGACCTTGAGATGATCTCGAGAATGTCTATAAAGGTCAACATTCACTTTTTAAATTGGAACCAATACTTTTCATTGTATAATATTACTTCTGGCATAGAGGCGTTTCTGAAACACTGTCTAAACTTAATTTTAGCGTAAGCCTTTCCCGAAATATCGACTCTCGTAAGGTCCCGAATTCAAACTTCAACATTAAGACTTCTTAACTCGGGAACTACTTACGTTAACCCTTATCTTATCCTTATCCCTTACGTTATCCCTTATGCTGTTTTGTTATTTATAGATAAGTTTGTCCTAAACTTTGTGTCTTTTATTTTTCTAATTCGAAACACAACGGAAATACCTAAGATGTTAATGTTAAATCCTCAATTTGAATAAAAAAAATTTCTTGTTATTTCATCGATCTTTTATCGCCGTGTCAATTTGACACCGAGATTCAGATTCGGTTCGTGAAATGAGGTACGGATGTGGGTTAAAATTACGTTCAGAATATTTCGAAAAGGTCTCGATGCCAGCAACAATAAAATACAATAAAAAATATATCTTCCAATTTAAACATTCAAAGTTGACAGCTTGATATAGGCCTTTTCAAGGTCATCTCAAGATCGAATAGCAGCTTGATATACCTCCGCAAATCTATATAACTTTTGTCTAAAACATTTTTTGCCATGAGAAATTGGAATAGTACATCCTGTACAGCCATTTGTTCAGCTAATAAAGAAATTAACGTAATGGATGAAAGCGATTCTACAAGTTGCAACCACGAAATAGTGTCGCTTTAAACATTTACGAGATCCGATTATCGCGCGCAATTATCTAAACTCTTTAAAATGTTGTCGTTTGCTTCGCAATCTATGTATATCCGATTCTTGTAATTTCGTTGCAGACAAACTAATTATGTTTATGGTGAAATGATTATTCCATACCAGCACATGCAATTTAATTTCCGAGATATACATCTCATTCATATTTTCCACTGCAGTGGCATATGGTTTTAATTAGAGATCACGACTTTGAACGTGTATTGAAAATTCACGTGTACACGTGTAACGAATATACACGTGTTTGAGTTTTTTTTTTAATTAGAAAATCTTAGGAAAGATTTATTACAACACTAGGTAGTAATATATAAACAAAAATACCATATACATAGCGAGAAGCATTATCAATATAAACATAAAGGTATATAAAATAACATTTTTCTTTTTGTTAACCCTTAAACATGCAGATTACAATTAAACGTGTTTGAGTTCGTGTAATGATTACTACACAGGTATACGTTTATTTTAGCGATCTTGATTTGATTTCACGTCTACCTAAACTATACGTGTACCACGTGTAGTTAATATATCCGTGTAGTTCTCAATACATGGTTACATGAATCGTAATGTATACAGAGCTGGGAAAAATAGTATTTTAAATAGTAAATAATAAATAATTCTATTTATTTTAAAGTATGTGTACAATTTTGAAAATAAAATATTTTATTTGATGCAGTAATTTATCAACAAACCTCAATAGGCACAAAAAATACAATATTTTATTTCATGTTTCAGATTATTAAAATAGAAATAATTTATTTTGTGGTTCCCATTGTTAAAATAGAAATGTTTTATTTTGTGTTTCAGATTATTAAAATAGAAATATTTTATTTTGTGGCTCGAGGTTGTTAAAATACAAATGTTTTATTTTCGAAATTGTATATCTTATTTAAAATACTATTTTCTTTAAGCAAAATAAAGTTTAAAATTATGGGTTGAATTGCTCCATTTTGTTTTTCATCACCCAATATATAGCTGAAAGATGTTTAAAAAAAATAATAACGAATCGTTCCCTGGCGACATAAATATTGATTTATTAAACAAGCGTACCTTCACTCTTCTTATTCACATCATTCTTGTATTATATTTGTTATTATAACAGTTGTGTTCTTAATAAATAACGTTTGGTTAAATGGTCTTTGGGTTACTCGATTAAAAGTATATTTAAATCCTCCCACAAAAATATTAAATAGTATTTGAAATATTTGTTTCGCCAAATTATATATCATATATTATAATATGTGTAGGCACTGCCGACGCGGATAAGAAATATTATAAACATATATTTATTTTATAAACTTCAAGCATCCGCGTTTAAAATTTTATTCAGGACGATTGTTTATAGATTTTATAAATATTAATAGCAATACGCCATGACATCGCTAACATATTTAACATAATAATACAATAACATATTTTTTCATCTTCATTAGTTTTCATGTTATTTGATAAAATACGGTGTTTGTAATCATTCATGAAAACGAGAATTGACATAAAGATTTAAAGTTTAGTAATGAATCTGTTCGACTAAATCCGTATGCACATATTGTTCAACTGTCCAAGAACTTTAGTTTACGATACCATAAATCTATGTCAGCCGACCTGACCATCTATTGCCGTTACAACTCTCGACTACTTAGGCTGGCTTGCATAGAGATATTACTACTGAACTCGATGCTCGCTGCGACGAAAGATTCATATCTTACAAAGACCGAAACAAAGACTACAAATTTTCAACTAACCTTCATGGAACATCTCATAATTGTTTAAAAATATAATGTTTAAAACCATACTATTGTAATCCTTCAAAACTGAAACTATTATTCAAACCATATAAAGTTCAACGTTATGTAAATGAACTATTCGAAAAATAATCATAAAGCTATATTATGTCTTGTGTAGTTTCCTTCTAATTATTCGAATTATTAATTATTACAGTGCGCCGAGAGCATTAATACATTCCAGTACAACGTTTAACAAAATACCGGTATTGTACTTTTGGTCCGGTATTGCAAACCCTAGCCGCAACTTTCTGACGTTAGTGTACCTACGTATTAGATTTATTAACAGTTTCGATGAAGGAACACGGTTCTCGTTTAAGATGTCATAAGATATAGTAACTAGTCGTAATAAAGAAGTAATCTGTTATACTCCTCACATGCGAGGTATTACACGGCCGTAAAGTCGACATTAGGAATACCATAAACCTGTACGTGACTTGTAATTTGACTTTTATAGGAAGAATATTGCCTTCGACGAACGATGCTCCAGCTAAATATATCTTGTCTCAAAGTTCCCGGAGTAATAGCTTCCTGACCCAAATCTCAACGAGATCACGAATCTGCTAGAGACAGGAAATCCGTACGTTAGCATCGGGATATAGACGTACTAAATTCGATTGAGCGTCGCCCCACAGTCGGTAAACTCTAATTAAATTCCACGATGTAAACTACAATGAAAGACTGATCAAATAAGTTCGGGAAAAAAGGTGTACAACGCAATACAATAGAGACGAGCTCATCTAAAGGAGCCGTTGTTAGCAACTTCACTTTAAAACGATGTTCCGATTCGTTCATAATTATTTACCAATTCAAATAAAATGTACCCACTTTAATTCGCCATTGTTTTTGAAAATAATTTTTACTAAAGATCTATTCGATTTTTCGATATTCATTGTAGATCTCTATCAATGCTTCGAGTTAATAATCACAAATTAAACATTAAACAATATTAATTACCGTTAACCAATCTAATTAATATATATAATTATAATAATTGTAAATTATAAATATAATTAAATATAAAATCTATTATCTACTTCTATTATATATATATATATATATATATATATATATATATATATATATATATTATTTTATTGTATTATTATATTATATATTTTTGTTCGCTGTAGCAGTGGTGTCAACATGAGAACAAAGAAAACCGTTGCCGACATGGCAAAGACATAGCTAATAACTTTGTCACTTTTCGGTCGATTTACTTGTGGTTGATGTTATATTTCCGTAAAAGTATCAGCTTTACGTACATGAAGAGAAACCGGACGTTTTTTATCGGCTTGACCAATTAAAGGTCCCATTAATAATGCCATTATATATAATTTGTTCATCATTTCAATGTCTTTCATTTGGTATCAATAACAACCAAATCGGACACATTTAGCTCCAGATATGGTTTTTAAAGTGAGAAGAGATAAAAAAATTGAAAAATCACTTTATCTTAAAAACTGTTCTATAAAAAAATCTACATCTCTGTGACATTTACTTTTTAAGAGAACACAGCTAACACAAGACAGTTTCAACAACGACGATCTGATGTCGGACCATGGAAACCTGAAAATCTCTTATCGACTTTTTTATGGGAGCTTATGAAGTACTATCCCATATGCCATATAATGAGTTTACGTTTATGTAGAACACCTTATTCTAAGTGGAATGCCTTTTATTTCTGGGTTTTATCCAAAAGATTTAATTGTAGAATTTATAGGTATTAGAGTTACAAATAAAATAATAATTTCTACTATTCTTACACTAAATTATTCTATACGAATTATAAAATTATTTTTCAATAATTATTTAGGAAGATTTACTTATCAATTTATAGGGAATGGGAAATATATGATTTTTTGTAAAATATTTATACCATTATATTGTAGTTGTTTTAGGTTATTTATATATTAGATTACTTAATTATTATGAATTTATAATTACTGAATATAATACAATTATATTAGTGATGTTATATACATATGTAGGTGAAGAATTACTTTTAGTTATCATTACAGACGGAAAATAAAAATAAGTTTTTGTTATTTTTATTATAAGTATATAAATATTAAATTTATTTAAATTTTTTTAAATTTATATTAAATTATGATAAATTTAATGAAAAATGATTGGGTAAGATTTTAGGAATTAGGGTAAAAAAATATTGTATTTACAAAAGACATATCCTTTAATAAATAAATGAATTTTTACTATTCATATAATAAAATTCATAAAATTTTATGTAATTTTATTAATTATTTATTTGTTAATTAATTAATTGTATAAAATATTTTTAATTATCATCAAACCGAACCGTAAGTACAGTGACTTGCATAAACATTCGTACACTCTTTACAAGAGAATAACTTGTTCACGACCAAATTACTTGACTTTTTTTGGGAAGTTAGAAGAATTAGTTTACTATTTACATGACATGTAAAAGATTAGAATGTAGCGTCTAAATCGCGGATAAAATACTGAAGGTTGCTTTTTCACCTTCTTTATTTAGGCCCGTATTGAACATTTAAAAAATATATAGTACTTTTTATATTTAAAATTATAATTAATAGTATACGACTTATACAAGTCATTGTACATAATCAGAAACCAAAGTGAAATGTATTTTTAAGAAAGCATATCGATTATTTCCTTGACATATGTTGTCAAGGACAACATTGATTAACCTTGACATTTGTTGTCAAGGATAACATTCTGAACAACTTTTGTCATTACATCTGCCCGGCGCTCGGTCTTAGTTTTCGAGATATTTGCAAAAAACTATTGCTAATACTGTATGAAATTTTCCGTATTCGTGCACGCTCCGTGGCAACGTATAGCAATAGTTTTTCGCAAATATCTCGAAAACTAAGACGGAGCCCCGGATAGATGTATAGAGAAAAGTTGTTCAGAATGTTGTCCTTAACAACATATGTCATGGTCAAGGTCATCGGAGATGCCTCCTCTAAAGTAAATATTTAACTTAATCTGTATAAAGGTTCATATACATATAGTTATCTTCAATTTCATAACAAAACTGTAGGACATTCGCTTCAACTCATTTGAATTCGGCCTAATGTGAATATTCAGCCTTTCTGTCAATGACACGCATACCTCCCGCATAGTATTGGCACAAAATTCTTATTCACGGGAATTGTAGCACAGCTGCGATCAATGATCGGCACCAGTTGAAACAATTATGATGCACACCAACCACTGACGCTTTTACGCCACGATTATTGTATATCACCAATACAGAAACAAGAGATTTTGTTTGTTGTTGTCTCACCTGAAACGCTTTTGAAAGTACTAGAATTAGAAGAATTGGTTGTACCGTCACCACCCCTTTTGTTTCTTCCACATGTCTGGAAGGCGTATTAGAAACGACAAAAGGCTCGCATGAAACTTGTGCTTATTTTAACGGAGGAATACTTCCATAAAATTTATCGAACCTTTCGTCGAATTCTTTACGAGTTTCATTTTTACATATTTGAATACTAAAAATCTCTGTATAACCATTTTATTAATTGTATTTTTTTATTCTAACAACCGTTGTTTTATATAATCCCGGGGATTTTTTCAAGAAAATTCCAGAATACAAGTTTTAACGTTAGCAATTCACTGGTTTGAAAGTTATGCGTCTTTAAATTTGAGCGAAATCAAGCGTTTTTCGCAGGTAAGGGTGATCCGGAAGGCGATAGCTCAACTATTCAGTAGCGGCGATTTTTAGCATAGAATTTTACTTAGAAATTGGTATTAAGTTAGATTTTGCGTTAGTTTTGGGATAAATCTGGGTTAGTTTCATGATGGATTATTGAAAACAAAAGTGAAAAATATTATCGCTTAACTTTATACACGTATAACTTTTGAACGAGCGAACTCCGCGCCATGAAACTTGCATTTTTAGAGTTTTCTCGTCAAAATTTACAGGATTATGTAAAAAAAGTGGAAAAGTTTAGGTCTCGGAAGGAAAAGATTAACCAATTATAACATTCGTATGTTTATAATGTATTCATATTAACTAACAGAAATAATAAGTGGAGAATCCGGTTTCTAAATATCGATATGCCGTTGAACTTTCATCCGAGCTTAATATCAAACATATGTATATGTATACATTATTATTATGAAATTTGCTGCTGTGTAAGTATTGATATCAAAATATAAATCAAACGTACAATCGTAACTATAATTTCCATAAGGAGATATAATATGTATATCTACATTAAGTTACGAGTCTCTCAACTTAAAGTTAAATAAGGTTAAGAAAAACCACAGAAAATGATTTAATTGAAGTGTAATACGACTGCATATTGGTTGAAAATTTTCCTAAGAAAAGTCAAATGAAAAATTTAGGTACGTCACAAGACATGTGTGACGATAAAAAATACAATTTTGTAAATAGTGCAAACCGTAGTACATTATGTATCTTGATTTGCTTCTAAAATTGATTAATGTACAAAAGTTATAGCATCAGAAACTGCAGTTAATAGTAAATCAAAGTATCATCGAGATTTTTTTTGAATGGGACCATCGTTATGTTACAATGTATAATATTGTAACCCATTAATAAAGTAATGATATTGAAATATTTCAATGAATAGAAACGTGTGTATATAATTCGAAGCTCTACAGAAAGTGTAAATATTTGTAAAGTGGTTGTGCATGTTTGAACTAGCATAGCGACTACAATTATGTTCTCACGTTCAATACTTTCTACAGATTCGATACGAAGTAGCTTATAAATAGACGTTCCTGAAGGTAAGCATCCCCTATGGTCCGAACACATCTGATAAACGGTCTTCCCAAGGATGAGACTGCAGAATGGAACTGCGCAATCATGCTACTAGAAATCTATACGGTCAGTCACCTAACTTGATCTCAAACTGTCTACTCAAATCAATTTAGCGTCCAATAAATATTCCAATCTAAAACTTATACGACACTGCAAGGGATATACTACAAAAACACAAAGAAATCCAATTTGTAAATAATTTTCAGTTTTTATGAACAAAAATCTGAAAATAACGTTATGTGGAAAAATATTAAAAGTGCGAAAAATAACAACACTCGTTTGTACGCATTTATTTAATTGAAAATGTTCTTAGAAAAATTGTTATTCGTTCGATGATAAACACAAGATAACATGTTGTATAAGAAAAATATTAAAAGTACGATAATAATAAACAGTCTGTGTGTGTATGTTTATTTAATTGAAATGATTAAAAAATATTTAGGTCAAAATTGTTGTTAATACGGTAGTACACGCAGGCCATTATTTTATTCCATAAGAAACATTTATTATTGAACTCTGTTACAAGAATATTGTTTATTTCTGTTAGAAACAACGCGATCAGACAAGTCTCGTGGCAAAATCAATTTTCATGGAGAATGGATTTTCTAGGACGTTTCGCAGTCATGTTTAAAGTGGATACCGTTTTGTAAATTTATGCAAAGCTATGGTAGAAGTGTTCTTTCTTCTTAAAGAAGGATCATAGCCAGAAGTTTCGTTACTTCTTCTGGCCACTCGCTTTTATAGATTTTGATATCGGTTTTGAATGGATTTTTTCATTTCCATTTTTAATCGATATTACACGAATGTTAATTTCAGATTGATGGACGATTTCACCTCGTCCACGAAATCGTCACTAATGCAGCATGATGGCCACGCTGCACCGTTGCCACTGCGGCGTTTGCTTCTAGATAGGCGTGCATAAAGATCACTTCATCTATTAAACTACTCTACTACTGTCCAGAATTTTGCTAGATTATTTTTATAACCATTTGTTACTTCGCATCTATATAAATAAAAATTAAATACCGTTCGTTGGTAAGCGCATCACTTGAGAACGGCTGGACCGATTTGGCCGATATAAAAAAAAAATGTCCGTAATAGTCCGAATAAGGTTTTTAGGGAAAGAGTAAGTGGAAAAGTTACCCGGAAAAATGGAAAATTCGGGGAAAAATGAAAGACCATAACTCATGATTCGAACGATGGATATGCGTAATTCTTGTTTTGATTTGTTCGTTATGGTCCCAGAAAAGTTTTCAGGAACAAAAAATTCGTGACAATTAGAAAGGAAAATCGGAAAATTCGGGCAAACTGCAAAAATCACAATTTTCGAAACGGGTACAAGCAGCAGGTTGACATGCTTGGCTGCGCACTATTGGTTCCCAATAAGTTCGTCGTCGAATTTTTATTAGAGAATCGAAATTTATTGAAATTTGGACAGGGCAACGTCTGTCGGGTCAGCTAGTCTTTAATAAAATGTGACATTAGTTGGGAGAAGTATTGAACGATCTGGATATGATTTTAGTGGTGATGGGCACTATCGACTACATTCAACTATCGACTACTTACTATTTTGTCGCGATATAGTAATACAGACTAATATAGATATACATAGATTAAATAGTCGATAGTTTTCAGTCGATTGAATTGCTTTACTGGTTATGTTCTCGATGTTCGACGACGTTGATGAAACTATAATTTATTTATTATCTTTCGTATTATCATGGTTCCTAAAATCCTTATATTTAATCTTGAGAGGGGGGCGGGGGAGCGAGTTGAACAGAATGACCTCTTATTTCTTTTTTTTTACAAAAGATCTGTTAACGAGACCCAGGGCTATTATTACACACTTTTACATGATAAACATTTTCTGCACCAAAAGCGCCGATTATTACAAATTTCCATTACAATTCTTCTATTATTTCTCATTTTGTATTTTTATAAATTTAGCTATATATAGGGCTGGCTGTTAATATACACACATACATACATACACCATTCCTACTTCAATTCTATAATATTTAACTGAACCAAGACCATAGTTATGCTATCTCGATATAAACCCAACATCCGTAAACTTTACTATGATATTTGATAGCATATTGATGTCCTGAAATGATTAGACAGGGTTAGAGTTTAGCTGTGTTCTTCTAAGTACGACTCGATTAGTATCATTCGATCTTCCCCAGTATTCTCTTCCATCTTGATCGCATGTAAAGTTCCTACTAACCCCTATCATTCACGAACAAATCCTGATGGGTTTAAATAATCCGTTTAGCTAAGCAGCACCCAGAGAAAAAGACTTCTTCCCTTAAACCCCCGATTTCACAGAAGCTAATAGCATCGGGTACCACTTTCGGTGGCGTAATGGATCACACCCAACATCTAAAGCCGTAGGAGGAAGCCACGGTGCTTTAATGATCGGCCACACGCCCAATTTGCTCTTCTAATGAAAGACATGATGAAACTCCATTACTCGCTGAAAGGCGCTTCAAAACAGTTACAGTTTAACTTATTGACATCTTCCACTTTTGTCGAGAAGTAGGGTTTGTCGGTTTTTAAAAACAGGTTTTGAAAACTTCAAGGAAAAAAGTATAGGAAATTGTATAGGAAAAAATTGTTCAAAACGTATAAATCTGTAACATATTTAAATTTCATCAAAATCTGAGAGGAAGCCCAACTTCTAAATAATTACCGCCAGAATTCTTTCCTCCGCACGCCAGCTGCAGGACTATCTTTCATTATGCATAATTATTGTGAAATGGCAAAAGAAAAATCCTGAAACACGTATCCCCTATTTTGGATCAAAGATCACGCACCCAAAGTTACATTAAAATTAACAAATAATAAATACGAGAAACTGCAAAAAAAACATCAAATTTTTAATATATTGTTTATACAAAAAATGTTTGTTAAAATCTATTTGTGCGACTACATTTGCCATTAAAAAACACAGAAGATTTCTCAAAATGTATGGTTTCCATCCCCAACTTTGAGGGCTGTTTTCACCCCTTCAGAATGGATGGTTGCCGATAAAAAAAAAACACGAGTAAAATATTTTTCGTAGAACTATATCTCACACAAGTTTCATCAAAATCGGCTTGTATCAACTGAATATGTTCCCTTGTTAGTGAAAATGATATGTGCAAAATTTCAGATCGATCGGACAGTGGGAACCCCTGCCGTAGAGCTTTTGAATACATATTGATTTTCTCCATTATAGTACAACGTAAATATACACTTCTATATTGCGTTGAATTTGTCTTTCCATTCTCTATAACTATATGCAAATAAAGTATGAGGTCATTGTAAAATAGTTTCCGCAACTATGAAATTTCGAAAATTGCATTTCAGAAAAGAATATTTTCTTCAGCACTATATTTATATCGTCTAACAAAACAACCTTTTTTTGACACATTTTTTCATATTTTTATTAATAAGAAAGATGTTTAAATAACGTGGTCACTACACGCAGCTTGAGTGCTATAATCTATAATAGCTTTTATAAATAATTGTATACATTTGTATTATGACGCACGAAATATTATTAAAACTTAACCTATACACAATACACAAAATTTTTCGAAAAAAACACTTAATATAAATTAAAATAATATAAGAAACTGGTTAGTATACGGCGTCTGAAAAGCTAGATTTCTTTGTATCCGGATACCGTTGTTGGTACTCTTCTAAAATTTGTAAAATATTTTGTTTACTTGCTTCGTCTCTTGTTAATATAGCATTATATTTCGATATCAACTTTACACCTCGCTCTGCAGTATCGTTAATTCTTTTCAAAGTTTTTACTATTTCTAAACCCGTTTTAAAAGTTACCTCGTTTTCCCAGACTGACGGGTCTTTCTGTAAAAAAAATCTGTAGATATATTAAATCTAGTAAAAAATTTTCGTCTTTCTACAAAAATAAAATTTTCTATGCCGACATCTGCAAGATTATGTATATGTGTATGACAAACTTTTTTCGAAGAAGTTGTTGCTTCATCGTTCGCTAAACTTTCAACCATAAGCTTTTTTTTGGTACATGACAAACCTTCGTCAAGAAAATATAATGTTGCACATTCTGATGTTATGTACCACAAATGTACTATAATGGAGAGAATAAATTTTCAAAAATAAACAATTTTCAAGCGTTCTGCGGCACAAAAACAAAAAGATCGTTTTACACTCTGCAGTTTTTTATGTAGATCCAGTCACCGTTCCAATATTCAATTACGAATGCAAGAATTTTGCTTCGAAGTGGAAGGTATATTTCTATGGAAGAACAAAAAGAAAAATTTTATGATTTAAGTTTAAAGGCCATTTTTAACACGTTTCCGTAATTTCCCACACTTTTTCAAGATTACCCGCATCGAGGGTAGTTTGATAAATAATACAATATTTCTTAGCTGTCTAAATTTATTCCGAAGGTATCGTGCATCGCCCCTCGTAGATTGAACTATTTTTCATCCCTACCACGCCCTAGGGAAACGGGGAAAGTCTTCGTCGGGGTTGCAACCCGAACATTGATCTCTATGCCATCAATGAATGCTGAATATAATTACAAACAGTCTATCTCGCTTCCAATTAAACGAACACTATTTCGTCGAAAAAATGAAAAACACAAATTACACAGGTTCTTATATTCATGTGATTTACAAAGAACGTAATGGAGGAGCGACGTTCAATAAAAGCTAAAATAAACCGTAACTTATTGAACTGTTCCACGTATGTATATTTATATATACAGGCTGGTCCATTTATCTTGAGACAGTCAATTATTACGGAATACAGCAGAAATATGAAAAAATGTTTTATATCAAATATTCTTCATATGAAATGGGCACATTTAATGGTGCTATGCACATTTTTCCATAATGGCTCTTTTAGGGTCAGATGAAGGGCAACTTCATTTTTTAAATGGAAATCCATTTTTTTTTATTTTATATTCTTATTCTACATAGGAAAAATAATAATATTTTGTATAAAACATTTTATTCCTGAACTTATCATTTTTTAACGAGACCATGATAAATGTTCCAAAGTTTGCATAATGGCATACAACATGTATTGTGAATCTTCATCTAGTAGGCGACAATAAGAAGTACGTACTTTATAAGATAATTTATTAATTGTAACAAAAAATATAGAAAATTGTGAGCAATTAATGTAACAAATGATCAAAATGATGTTTCATTCTACATTAAACAGAAAGGGGAAAACGAAAATGATTAAAAGTCATTGGAGCAACACCACCTACAATGCTCAATATACTACCCACGTATTCCTGTCACCGCTTCCTAGATTTTTATGACTTCAGACCAAACTCAGTATTTTTGTCATTATAAATATTGGGATGTTCACCACATTATTATTTAATAACGAAAAACAATATCGAAACGAAGCCTGGCAGAGGCATTTCTGGCCTGAACTGGCTTATATTAGCCAACCTTAAGTATCGCTTTATGATTACGTTACTGAGGCTGAAATTGCCGCACATGCGCGAAAATCTATGGGTTCAATCGGAACACTGATCGCAGGGCCGCACAGTGGTCGGAAAAAGGAAAAAACTCAAAATTATGAAAGTCCTTATTTCAAATATCCACTACTATTTCCTGATAGCCCTGTACTCCAGTCAATGAATGCTTAAAAGGGGGGTGTAGAGGGAAATGGTAGGAACACAATTTTTGACTTTGTGACTTTGTTCGGACTAGTTAGGAGGTAAACATATTAAAAGTCCCCACTTCTAGGAGGTGAGCGGGGTGCTGGGGGGGACGTAGAAGGTCCCTCTTTTCGGTTTTTCGCTTATATCTATGAAACTATGCGTCCTAGCGATGAGAGACCACTGTATACAAAACTAAAGCTGCCAAAATGGCCATAAGATTGATCGTATTCAGTTTTTCGCTATCTCGCATAGTTTCCGAGATATTCGCTCTTAAAATTCAAGATATCCTCTCTGAAAAAGAAATTTTTCCAAACCAGAGTCGTAAGATCGAGGAAATCAAGGAGAATACAGTTTAACCCCTCTCTGATGACCAGATTAATACGTGACTAGTCTACGGACTTAGTGGGCGATGTTGGAGTATGCGCACCGTTCTCATTGTAAACGGTTACCGTTACCAATCCTTTGTTAAATCGGTAGCAAATATTAAACAGGGCATTTCATGCCTTCCACCAACTGAAGGGACAGCGAAACAACATTCTCTGAGGATACATCATCAAGTCCAGATGTGGTTGGGACATGAGTGCTTCCTCAGATGTATGGGTGGGAGCTAAGCACCAAAAAATTTCTAACCGCGGTGCAAAATATAATACCGGATATGATATAAACGTTATATCACTGTATATTATAGCGTTTTAATAATACAAAAAACTTGAGGCAAAATTTTTTTTTCAAAATTTGTGAATTTCAAGCGCGGATATCTCGGAAACTATGCGAGATAGCGAAAAACTGAATACGATCAATCTTGTGGCCATTTTGGCAGCTTTAAATTTGTATAGAATAATCTTATCGCTAGGACGTATAGTTTCCAAGATAAAAGTGAAAAACCGAGAAAAAGACCTTCTACGTGCTGCCTGAACGCGCTCACCTCCTAGGAGTGGGGACTTTTGGTATGTTTACCTCTTAACAAGTCCGAACAAAGTCCCAAAGTAAAAAATTGTGTTCCCTCCATTTCCCTCTATAAGTTTTCTGACTGGAGAATTATCAATTCCTTCGTCGTATAGACACATTATGCTGGCCACATTAATAAAAACAGAAAATCAACTGCTTATTATTTTGTATATCCCTACCAGTGTCGAAACTGCTAATTCCACTCTTCTTTTTAAGATAAAATAAAACATTAAATGATCAAGTTGGGTATCAAACTTTATTGCATTTAAAAAAATCTCAAAACTACTTTGATTTATGAAATAAACGCGGGAATTTCGAATGTTTTTATCATTCTACATTGGTTGATTATGAAGCATTTGTACCATTTTCTGAGTGATTTACACTCTACTCAAATCAGTGTGATTAAACTACTTGTTTAATCAACATACTTGCACATCATGACTATTATATATTTGTAAATCTAGCAATAACGTGTATAACGATTATTGCAATGCGTAGTATCAAAGAATTAAGAGAATACGACTAAAATATGTACAAAGATTGTTGTAACTCGTAATTGAGCAGCTCATGTAGTTTTACAGTTCATGAGAATAACATTAAAACGCTGTCCTGCAGAAGTTTGTTTCACGTTAGAACCTCGATTGTGGAAACTGTAGTTGGACAAATTTTCTAACACAAAATATGATTATCAATTATTTTTTGTACTATACCATTTTCCATAATATTAATAATGTCTTTAAAACAAACTGAACAATCCAAATCGGTGTATTTTAATTTTTTCAATATTTTTGTAATATTCTTTCTGTGCGAATCCATAATGCGTTCCAAAAATTGTTCAAAAATATACTGTATACAGGGTGCCCCAAAAATGTTGTACTTCCTTGAAAGGGTCGATTGTTCCCTGAGGTCGTGTGAAATAACTTTTTTCGTGGCGAGCCGAGCTCCGTCCGCAGAAGCCGCGCATTGATTGGTCCGTGTTTTTCGTTAATATCTTCTTAACGAAGCTTCGGAGAATATTTGCGCAATGGAAAGAGTACGTTGGCCTCGGGTATCACCCAGTACAAGGATGTGTAAGATTTTTGGACATCCTGTAGATCAGACATGAACCTGTTGTGGTAGTAAGTGCATACTCTTTTTGGGTAAACTTCACCTTACCGGACTCAAAAAGTTTCTGTCTTTCTCTTACAAATTATGATGTATTTGGTATGTAATCCAGTAGATTTGTCGATGAACAAAAAAAATGTATGCGTTAGGTTTCTTTAAATATTTTGCACGATATTTCCTCTCAAACTTTCTCGGAAATATTTTCTCTATGTTAGCGATTTTTTCTTTTTATTAATATCTTTATTGCTATTAAACATAACACCAATAAAAATATAAAAAGCCTTGAATCCTCTCGGATCCATTAGCTACTTGTACATTCATAACTTATATCTAAGTGACAATTAGACTTATATACTCTATGTTGCACTTTTTCTTATTTTTTTAAACATTATACTTTAATCACATATACATTTACATCACAGATTTCTTATTTCGAGCTAGGTATTTTATTCTAAACTAGGGGGTTCCGCCCCCTACTCGCTTCGCTCGCCAACCCCTGCGGTGCCTCGCTTTCTCCCACTCTCTCTCCTGCTCTCTCTCTCTCTCTCTCTCTCTCTCTCTCTCTCTCTCTCTCTCTCTCTCTCTCTCTCTCTCTCTCTCTCTCTCTCTCTCTCTCTCTCTCTCTCTCTCTCTCTGAAAAATACACACTGTCACGTCGCTCAATTCTCAATTTTCGGTTCCCCTTTCGGAAGGCAACCCGCTCTTCAATTTTCGGTTCCCCTTCGGAAGGCAACCCGCTCTTCAATTTTCGGTTCCCCTTCGGAAGGCAACCCGCTCTTCACTTTTCGGTTCCCCTTCAGGAGGCAACCCGCTCGTCAATTTTCGGTTCCCCTTCTGAAGGCAACCCGCTCGTCAATTTTCGGTTCCCCTTCGGAAGTCAACCCGCTCTTCAATTTTCAGTTCCCCTTTCGGAAAGCAACCCGCTTGTCAATTTTCGATTCCCTTTCGGAAGGCAACCCGCTCGGCGTTTTAGCGTGACAGAACTATTTTATATAATAGAGAAAGATAGAGACATATTTTTCGACTTTGAACAAATATTGTGATGTTAGTATATAAGATATCGTACTGTTCTTTGCAGAAAAAGATTCTCTAGACTTACCCGAATCCAGTGATGTGCAATAGTAATACGTTGTGATTGTTGAAACATGTTTAATCAATCATTAAAGACGACGAACAACCACTTTTGCACCGTTTTTTGATGATATTTTTTAATTTATATAAAAAAATAAGTGTACAGAGGAAAATCGAATTACACCACGCGATAGAGCAGACTTTTATCTTGAGAAACCACCCTTTCAACTTTCCAACGTCGACGCTTTTTTCGATCCAGAAAGCAAAATATCTTCGACCGAAAATTTCGACTGAAGCCGCACCGGGTACAAATCTAATGCATTATATACCAAGTACATCATAATTTATAGGAGAAAGTTAGAAATTTTGAGTTCGGTAAGGTAAAGAGGAGCCGTTTTTTTAAACAATTACTTACATATGTACATGTATACTGTGTACACTGACTACTACATCAAAAATAAACATATTTATATGTACAGTCTTTTAAGACAATTTCTTGATTGTTTTATACGATATTTATTTTACGATATGCATAGGAAAGAACAATATAGTGCATTAAGAGGTTAAGATTGTGCAATATTCATTGACCACGTGACGGTTTCAAGCTTTCAAAAATGGTTTTATATCTGAAACAAGATATACCAGAATTGTTAGCGATATACACATTCCTTCAGATGCACTGAGGACCACAGCACCGTAGAGCAGTTAGCGCTAGAACAATTTGCATAATCGAGGCTCGAGCGTAGCACGGAAACTTATTGATATTAGGGAATCGGACTTTCCCTAAAAGTACTGTCATCGTTCGCTTTAAGGAGAGGTTCCGGACTAGGTCTTTGGACAAAATTGAATTTATTTAAAAGAATATGTCGATAAAAGGAAACTTCAATATTTGCAGAATTACCAAAGTCTAGGCGTTCAGGTGTGTCTTTAAACATGTTTCCCTGTTCGAACCGATGGAACAAATATCTCAAAACCCCATAAGTCAATATGGATGACTCTTTTTTCTGAATTATAGTATATACTTTGCCCAAGTTAATGAACATCCAATATTGTAAGATTGTTAAAATGTACTAATTTTTAAGGATAGTAGAATTGTGAAAAAGTTGAGACAAATTTTTTACTCTCTACTCTCTACACTCCTTACTATTACCTTGAGCCTCACGTTTTTCGTTTTAAATCTTACAAGTATTTTCACATCTATTCAAAATTCGCAATTACAAATTTTTAGGACTATCTGTATGGGGTTAGGAATCTGTATGGAACTAGGAAACATTTTTTTATACTTTTTAGTCCGTTTTTAAACACGTGGTATTTTTTAAAAATTTATTTTTATTTACATAATTATTTTCTGCTTTTTAGTCTTGTGTATGTGAAATTTTTAAATCGATTTTTAATATTTTTACCACGTTATGATATTATAACAAAGACGTGTACTAAATTTCAGACAGTATTGCGACCGCGACATATCGAAAACAAATGCAATCAGTAACGGTGTAATGGTTCTTTCACTTGGTAAACAAAGCTACGATGTACTAACAATCGTCGCGCGGCGACGTACTATCATATATGTACTGAGCTCCGTCGGGGCGAATTGGATCCGTGGAGTGGGAGAGTCAGAGTGCGCACGCATAATAAAGTAGAGAACGTTGTCGCGCGGAGTGGGGATCGCTGAACGCGATGACGTAACGTTTCGCGGATTATGTTGGGGTGTAACGGTAAATATTTAACTATTATTTCTCTTAAACGGATTTACTTTTTTAAAGAAATTTTATTGAATATTGCATTGTCATCCAGTTCTGAGCTATGTTTCCAATGTCAAGTCTCTAGCTCATCTGGAAGTTAGTTTAAAATCAATTGCAAAATTTGTCGACGAACAGACAGACAAGAAAGCGAGCTAATAAAAACATGGTAAAAAAATCCTTAAAATTTCTATACCTTCCTAGACCGGAACCTCCCGTTAAAGAAAGCATTATACAAGCTGATCCTATTGTTGGTGGGTACATGAGTTCTTCTTTGTCCGTGTCTGCATTGTCAGAAATCACGCTTGAGAAAGATCGCATTGAAAAGCAATTGTCCATACGAGCTGGGTGTGTAATCGGTAAGAGGATCTAATCGCGTTGCTGCAATTTCCAGCATCTACACTGGTCGAACCATCACATGGACTCCTTGGATAGCGGGCCCGGACTCGGCTGGCCGCGAACCTCGAGGCCGCGAGTGAACAGCGCCATCGATGTGGCCGGCTTTCTATCCCAGGTACGTAATCGTATCAAACGGGAAAGCTACTACCGCCACGACCAATTTCGCCGTGAAACACAAGCCCCGAATTGACCATTCTCTGCTGTTCCGTTGATCGTCGACCTTAAAACATTCGATCGAACCCCCGGAGAGTCGAGCCTCAGAGCTGGGGAAAATATTATTTTAAATAGTTCATAATAAATAATCCTATTTATATTAAAGTATGTATACAATTTTGAAAATAAAATATTTTTTTTAGATGCAGTCATTTTTGAAAATAAAGTATTTTATTTGATGCCGTATATGTTTGAAAATAAAATAATTTATTTGAGGCAGTAATTTTTGAAAATACAATTTGTAAATAGTATTTTATTTGAAGACTATTGAAAATATTTGGACTTCGTCTTCTTTTTCAATTTCAGTTTTAAATATTATTGCTGAAAATAATGGTTCGCATTCAATAGATTTATGAGTAGAAATAGTTATTATTAAATAAAACGAAAATGTGGCAAATGATATAGTATCTTATATTAAGTACCATTTCTTCTTTAAATTATTGCTAAGATAAGAAATATTAAATTACCTATAAGTAATGTGATTTTTGAAAGTATTATTATAACGACGCAAAAATTACAATATTCTATTTAGTTTTTCAGATTATTGAAATAGAAATATTTTATTCTCGAAATTGTATATCGTATTTAAAATACTATTTTCTTTCAACAAAATAAAGTCTAAAATATTAAATAGTATTTGAAATATTTGTTTCGCCAAATAATGCCCACCTCTGTCGAGCCTCCATCAGCCCCTCGCATCGCGTCGATACGC
The DNA here is from genome assembly GCA_916610235.2 of Lasioglossum morio. Taxonomy (NCBI): domain Eukaryota; kingdom Metazoa; phylum Arthropoda; class Insecta; order Hymenoptera; family Halictidae; genus Lasioglossum; species Lasioglossum morio. The sequence goes on along the minus strand of OU744323.1, from coordinate 17,009,472 downwards.
AATCAGAAAAATAGAAAAACCAATCACTCGGTTCGAATATGGTTCGAAAATTTGAACGCCCGTCGGATTGCACCACTCATCGGAGAATCAACTAGTAGAAATAACTTCTCGGTCGTGACGCGACGGGGAAATGCTCAACGAATATTTCCCCGGAAACAGATTTAGCGATACAGGAACCGTTTCATCTGCTCTGGCGTTTCATATTCAACAATTCTTTTGAAACATCAATTATTTCAAGTCATTTGAAACGTTCAAAGTCAACTCTAAATTCCCAATTGTGGGAAAAACCGTCGAATTTTAATCTATGGTAATTTTGTAGAGAAACAGAAATCAATTTGAACTCACTTTGAAGCATGCAGGTTTCCTCTCCGAGAACATTGCTCACTTACATTCAGAGTCTAATAAATATGATAGTTACTAATTTCCAACAATATTTTTATTGAAAATATTTGGACTTTGTCTTTATTTTCAATTTTAATTTTACATATTATTATTGAAAATAATGGTTTGAATTCAATAGATTTATGAGTAGAAATAGTTTCCTGGTGATAAGATACACTGTATGTTTATTTACAAACCTCAGTAGGCACAAAAAATACAATATTCTATTTTGTGTGTTCAGATTATTAAAATATAAATATTTTATTTTGTGGTTCACATTGTTAAAATAGATATATTTTATTTTGTGGTTTCGATTGTTAAAATAGAAATATTTTATTCTCGAAATTGTATATCTTATTTAAAATACTATTTTCTTCAAGCAAAATAAAGTCTAAAATATTAAATAGTATTTGAAATATTTGTTTCGCCAAGTAATACCAACGTCTGGTTCACGCCATTCCTAGACATGATACACCACTCAACTCTACTTTGCCTAAGTGTTAGAGGCGAGTGGGGATGGAACAATAAAGCTTGCATAAAGTTTTTCACGTCGTTACAAAGGGTGAGGGCTTTAACCTTCAAATCTAAGATTGATACATTCCCGAAAAAACTTTTTCAATATTTTTGAAGACATTTCAATTGGTAGCATTTTCTAGAGAAAAGATCTCTTCAGTTTTGCAGCCGTTACATCCGGCAAAACTATCTCAGGTAAAAACGATGGTCTATGAAAGTAAAAGTTTCTAACGAAATTATCATAGTTTGAATACCGACGACTTTTTCCACATTGTAAGTTCAGTGTTGAAATACGTTTAGATCAGTTGTGGTTCTCTATTTAACCCTGATCCGTCCCTCGTTTCACAAACTGAATTCGTCCCTCAGTGTCAAATTTACACAGTGACACAAAATAAAAAAGATTCAATGTTTTTTTTATTCAAATCGATGAGTTAACATTTACATGTTGGGGTTTTCGGTTGTGTTCCGCATTAAAAAAATTAAAGTCACACAAAGTTTCGGAAAAATTGACCTACAAACAACGAAACAGTATAACTCATTTCGACAAAACTGTGTCAAATTGACACGAGGGACGGAGGAGGGTTAAAATGTGAAAGAAACTTATATCGCCTAGATATTTGTGTATAAACGAATGGAAAGAAGGCATGAACGTCGGTAGTACACCACTACTGCAGCGTAGGAGTAATTTGTTTCTTTGAAAATGGTTTCGTCACCTTTATTTTAGTAATTGATTGCCTTAATGAGAATAATAAAGTGAAACAGTACACTTTTAGATAATAGCTTTCTATTCTAAGGGGACCATTTTCCTCGTTATCATTTGTCCCTAATAATAGACTATTGGCTACGCTCATTGCTGACCTCATGTACAGAATAACAAGCCTGCATGTACAGGAAAGCTATACACTCTTTCATCACAGCACATTATACCATGTACAATAATGTATATAATCTTTGTACTTTACTGTATTATAAAACATGTGGTTTTATTTATCACTAAAACAATACAAACCTGGCAGTAAATACGCATTTTTATGTAATGTTCTTTCTCGTATCTGTTAAGTAAGTTTTTTTAATAATGTTCATTCGAATACATAAAAGCTGAGGTTTCATTGAACAGCGAAATTCAAAAAGTAGCTATACAAGTTCTTTGACGAAATTAAAATAAAATAAAGTGTAATATTTGACTACAATATCTCACATTTCTTGTCTGGATACATTACACTACACTGTAATAGTAATATTAATTTCGTTTTTATTTTTATTTATTTTCCTTACTTGAAATAGATGAAGTATATTTCTTTGCATGCAATGCGTATTTAAGATACAAATTTTTTTGTATTTATTTTCATTACGTAAAATAGTAATGTTAATATTTATAAATTTGAAAGTAGTGTTAATGAGTTTATAGTTAGAGATTCGAAGGAAATCTTTTCAAATATTACTAGAACGTCGTCGAAACGAATTATCAGGGATTTTAACCTTTTAACTGAGTGACTTTTCAATAATGAATATTTAAAGACAATTAAGATTAACATAACTGACATTTTGCCACGCGTAAATACGATGTAGTTTATGCTATATGTAATAGTCTTTTATGGGAACCTATTCCGTACGTCAAGAATCGTAAGGATGCATGTCAAAATATACCGGTTGATTCACGAAAAACAGAACATCTAAATGGCCCCGTTAGGCTTGAAATGATGTATTTCGTGAATCACCCAGTATACATACATGTACAGGGTGAATCACGTAACGTCATCACCTCAAATATCTTTGTTGTTTTCAAAGATACATTAAATGTCTTGAGGATAAAGTTGAATGGTAAAATGGGGCTCGTACGACACCAAAAATATTTTTGACGTGTCATTTTTTTAGAGATATTATGGTCAGCTTCATTTTTTGAATGGAACCACCCTTTTTTAAACATCTATAATGATAGCCCCTTTCGTTACATGTGGATTGACAGCTACAACTGCTGAAATATTAATTTCATTGTCTTCAGTAGTCGTGGGATTCTTTCGTTTACGCTTTCTTTTCATCTACACTTCCAGTATTTCTAAATAACCAGTGGCAGGCCAAGGGAAGTGGGGGCCTGTAGATGTTTAGAAAGGGTGGTTCCATTTTAGAAATATGAAAGTGACTCTAAATATGAATGAATATCTCCAAAAAAATTACGTAAAAACAAAAATACTTTTTGTATCGTACGAGCTCCATTTTACCATTCAACTTTGTTCCGAAGACATTTAATGTATCTTTGAAATGAACAAAGATATTTGAGGTGATAACCTTAGGTGATTCACCCGGTATATGTATACGTGGAATGACGTGGATGTCATGACACAATGAAGTGACAGAATTGTTTATTGAACTAAGAGGAAAATGAAAAATTGTTCCGTCATCCCTATACAGAGTGCGGCCGAATAACATGTACCAGCAGCGGGCACGAGGTGGTTCCTTATGAAAAAACAAGTACAAAATATGGAATAAAATTTTTTCATTTAGAGCTTAATTTTCGAGAAAATTGAATTTAAAGTTTCGCCAGGTTCACGTGCTTTAGTATAAGCACCAAGTAGAATTGGTAGATCACGATCAGACGCGTCAGACGATTCCTATGCAATAGCACGTGTTTTCGCTGCATTTTCAAACTCTATTTTCTTGAAAATAAAGCTTTAAATGAACAAATTTTATTCCATATTTTGTTCTTATTTTTCCATAAGGCACCACCTCGTGCCCGCTAGTACATGTTATTAGGCCGCACCCTGTATTCATAGTTAGAAGGTTAAAATAATGAGCCTTTTAATGGTTACGGTTACCGACAATACCGACCGTTCGTGATAATGTTTAAAACGACAGTGGCCGCTGGAATTTATTCTATTTCTTTGTAACACAAGCGGAGCGAATTCTTTGCATAGAAACACATCGCGAGAATGGATATTTAAATAAATAACGAACGCGAAAGATACCGTACAAAATAGATACGTCAAACGGTAAAGTTCAAGGCAGTTGGAGGTGAAGTGTAGTTTACAGGCTGATCAATAAGTTCGTAGTTTACTAGTAAGGAAATTGTTGAGATCACTGGAGGACATATGGACCATCAGCGGTAATCACTTAGCACTCAGCGGCGGACCGTTCATTTCGAGACCCTGGCCTAAGACTTTTTCAGAGGCCTACCCAATTAACCTAACTAAACTCAACTACCCAAATTTTCTGTATAATTTAATTTTTTCTTACGTTGATAATTTAAATTGTTCTTATTTTGTTTACCTCTAACCGGGTCCTCTAACTGAACGGGACCTTGAGCGACAGCCCACAAAGTCAATGCCTAGATCCGCCGCTGAGCACTCAGTTTCTTAACCACACAGTTTTTACAGGTAGAGACTTCTTCAGTCAGTGCCGAACAATCATAAATCTGTAATACATTCCTCCTGTTGCTTTCATTGTGATTTCTACTTTATCTGATAATCTTGAGCAAGAGATAGCACGCACGTGCTATCATTACGTTCTCATGTACAGTGAGCGTCGCTAAAGTTCGTACATTTTAATACTTGCGAGATTCTTCTTCAAAAATTGCTCCTTTTTTATAGTTGAAGTCGAAGCAACTTACGTGGACAAAGTGGCGTTAATTACGATTGCATTTAATGTGACATTTTCAAACTGCAACTTCTATTTCTGAAGTAGTAAATTAGACTTGTTGGAATGTAAATCATCAAAATTGTTAGCCATCCACAATTATACGCATTTAATTACACATAATGGTAGAATGCAGATAGCAGACCAGCACTTGACTGTAGTATTTTTTAAACTAGTGACGATTATTTTTGTTGACAAACGACAAGGATTCAATTTTGTCTATAATAAAGTTCTTTACTGTTACTTATGTCTAATATTATTACATTTAGTTTCTAAAGTTTTAACGGCATCAAATATAATAAATACTATATGCCATAAATATACTATACGCCATAAATACTCTACAACTGGCTGACCCGACAGACGTTCTTTTGTCAGTTTGTGATCGTTCTGTGAATTTGTGAAAAACTATTGGAAATGTGTAAACAAAGTAAAAATAAGAAGAAAACGTATTTCTGAGTGGTAATTGTATCTATTAAGGATTGTGGCCATGGATATTTAATTTAAGGAGGAGTACATTCAGAAGTACGCAATGGGAAATTTTACATGCCAAATGAATTCTATCAGCAGTACACCGCTGAAATGCTGGAAATGTATGATAACATGTCAACCTGCTACTTGTACCGTTTCAAAAATTATGATTTTGCAGTTTTCCCGAATTTTCCGACTTTCCTTTGTAATTGTCTTGAATTTTTTTCCTGAAAACTTTTCCAAGACTATAACGAACAAAACAAAAAAAAGAATTACGCATGTCGATCGTTTGAATCGTGAGTTATGGTCTTGAGTTCATACAAAAATCCCATAGAAAAAAGCACTTTCATTTCTTCCCGAATTTTCCATTTTTCAGGGCAATTTTTCCAATTTTTCTTTCCCTAAAAACCTTATTCGGACTATTACGAACATTTTTTTTTTTAAATTAGCCAAATCGATCCTGACGTTCTCAAATGATGCGCTTACCAACGAACAGCATTTCATTTTTATTTATATAGATTATATAGAAGAAAAAGATATCGAAGTCTTTTCAAATTCAAACTTCGGTGTTCTCAGTATTTTCCAAATAAAACACTACTTTAAAAATATTTTCTTACAAATAAAGTATTTTATTTTAAAAAGTAGATTTACTATTTATTGGTTGTAATAATATTTTACCCAGCTTCATATGCAAAACGGTTTCCACAAATTTTAATACAACTTTTGGCTGATTAATTTAACTAAAATTGCATAACAAGAGTAATCTATTAACAAAAATCTTGCATGTATTAAGATGTATTTAAAATGTATGTAAGTACATATACTACACGACCCTCACTGTATATGCCCTAAATTTCCTCAACGATTTTTATACAATACTTTATAGTAACACAATTTCTATTTTCAACGTTTAATTTTATTAATCTTTCTTGTATTTACCTATAAAAACGAGAAAAGTGAAATGATAGCACATTTCCAGAATTAAAATATTTAATTTTGAGAGAAATTATGACTCTTTACAGTTTCGTATAAAAAATATAAACTTTCCTTTTGATAGCAAATTATGCAATAGTTGAATATAATCTTGTGATGTATTATCGCATTTTTTCAGGGATTGTTTTAGTTTAATAACACTTTGAACTTGTTTATTGTCTTTATAAACAGCCCGAACATGGTGCCCCCAACAGTTGTCAATAATATTTAAACCTGGTAAGTGTGCTGGCCAGTTTAAAAGTAGAATAATCTCGCGTGAGAAATAGTTTACATTTTTGCAATTCAACTACATTTTTGCTATTGGTATGCTGACAAATAAAGATATTCCCAGCAATAGACAAGGCAAACTTGCTAATTTCTTCTCGTGTTATATCAAGGTAAGTTGTGCTATTCATTCGGTCTTTGGTAATTCCGATATCAGTCGTTCCATCGCAGCCAAGCCTACCCAAACCATTACGCTTTTAACAAGATTTTTATACGTGCTAGTAATAATAAAAAAGAAGAACGGAAAATCATCAGATTAACAATTTAATAGTTTCTTATCTACAAATATTACTCTACCGTTATTTTTATTGTGCCTATTCTTTGGCAAAGTTTAGTCTATGTTGTTTTTGATTTCATGTTAATATTCTGTATTTATTGCGAAAGAGTGGCCGTACTCCGACTTTGATGAAATTTAAATATGTTATGCAGCAACACATTTTGAACAACATTTTCTTTTCCAATATAGTGGGTCGCTTTTAGTTTTCGACATATTTGGAAAAAACTATTGCTAATACTCTATTGAATTTTCTCTCTTGGATTTTCGTATATCAGCATACGCGATTGCCTAAAGGCGTTTCTAACCAAACACAAAATGAATAACACAGGTATACAATATACAACATATATATAAAAGGATTTTCGTATGCGTGGTATACATTTTCGTATGCTGGCCCTTTCGACCCCCTCCACAACCTAACCACAACTCATTCTATTCGTATGATTTTTTCACTACTAGTTCAAATTCCAGATGACAGCTGCAATGCAAAAATTATGTGATCAGAACGAGTCATACCACGCTGAACCACGCATACGAAAATCCAGGAGTAGTCTTTCAAAATTTGAAGCTCATCTTATACATGTATCATAGTATATAGAGTGAGACCCTGTTTTCTGTCATCCCCACAACGTGTTTACAAAAAAAAGTAAACAGACGCCACGCCGGAGCGGCCACACATTGCCACGGAGCGTGCTCGAATACGGAAAATTCAATACAGTATTAGCAATAGTTTTTAGCGAATATTTCGAAAACTACACGCGACCCCCCTTTATTGGAAAAGGGAAAAGTTATTCAAAATGTCGAAATCTATAACATATTTAAATTTCATCAAAATCGGAGTACGGCGGCCCTTTCGCAATAATTACCTACTATTCTTTACCATTTCAATTCTAACTGCATAATATTTTAACTCGAAAATTGAACATTTTTTCCGGCCTAGTATAATTCCACTCTATATGATTTGTCTCTTTTTTGTTGATATTGAAGTTGATATATAGAACTCAAAAAAAATATTCAATATATTGAATCAATATATATATATTCAATAAAATAGGATTTTCCATCTCAACTTTGAGAGCTATTTTCACTCCCTCAACATGAATCTCAGCCGCTATAAAAAAAAATACGTGTGAAATATTTTTTTGAGTTCTATATCATACTAAAATTTCATTAAAATCGGCGTGTTACGATTGGGTAACCTCCCTTGTGAGTCACCACTCGAGTGCTAAGGGTAAAAAATAGCGCAAATTCTAAAGAAAATGAAATAACAGTTCTCGTGTACTATCATCTTGTCATCCAAATTTTGAAATGTTTTTGCGATAAATACAAAAGAATGCGAGGCAGTTTTAGTTTATGAGTTTGCATACATTATATCGGACATACAGCCGCATATAATACACAAAGAAATATTATAAAGAAATCTGCTTTAATGATTGAAAAAATACCTTCAAAATGCAATAAGATACACTGTTCATAAATAGTTCTAAAAATTTGAAAAATTGTAAACACACGCATGAGAACTTGGCAGTAGCACACATGTAGGTAATTTTTTTATAAATGTATGGTAAAAAATGAAATTTATATACATATTATGACCTTAAATATCTAGAGTGCCGAGCGATACTTAAGTAAAAAAATTACCTGCATGTTATCTGAATTACGTGCACGTGAAAGAGCTGAAATATTGCGTAACTTCTGTCTTTATTTACTTTCTAGGTAGCCTACAACAAAATGTAGAATGTTAGTTAATAATTGCATCATTTTCAAATGATAAATACCTAAAGTTTAACTTGTATGTGATTCTACAAGTAATTTTTAAACATGCATAATGTCATTTGATTGCATCGTTGTATGACAATCATTTTTACAACAAAGAGGAGGTAGGCATATCTTAAACTTGAAAAAGAAATATAGATTACAGTTTTATTATGATTTCATTATTGTAAATATGTAAACATAAGAAGATACGAGTAACGAGAAACTAAATAATACGTACACTCTCAGACTTATTTGTTTGTAATAAATGATGACATAAGTATAATATTCTGATATTGAATTGAACTGTGTTAACAAAAATTGTATTATTTCCATTAGCCTTTATTTTCCTACATTAAAATACTCTTCAATACTAATCAATTTTCATCTGACAATTACCTTTACTATGCAATATTGATTGTATCAGAAAGAATTTTAATGAATCACGTAGCAATTTGAGGAACGCATTGAACGAGTTCAATTTAATTTTTTTATGTCTCATTGTTTCTGAGATATTAAGGTGACCTTGAATACATATTTTCCAAGGTTTTTTCAAGATCAACTCAAGGTCATCATATTATAGGTAATGGAACTCGTCCTTCCATCGATAGCAACGCGGTACTAAAACAAAGCTGCCTTGACTTTGAGAAACCTCAAGATCACCTTGATATCTCACAAAAAATCAGATACATATAGAAAAGTCCAATTGTACTCATTCGATACGCCTCACAGTGGGACCTTTCGTCCAAATCGGAGACAAAATCAATAAGAACTTCCGATAGAAATGAGATGAGCGATGAAATTTTTTTTAATTACAGCTGAAACTTCACAGAATATGGGCAAAATAGGGAAATTATGGTACGAACGTTATTTAACCTCGAAAAAATAAAAATGTAAATTTGTAACAATTCGATTTTTTTCAAATTTCGGGGGTCGTAGACAAATTTTGAGGCCAGTTTCGAAATCAGCGTGAAAAAATCTACGGGAAATGATGTATAGCAAATTCAAAAAAAATTTGTTTCGCACGTGGTATTGGAAAAACCAAAATTTTCTTGAAATTGTGCAAGTTTAATGTATTTTATTAAGGTTAAAAAACGTTCGTACCAAAATCTCTCTATTTTTCCCATATTCTACAAAGTTTCAGCTTTAATTGAAAAATTTCATCGCTCTATCTCATTTCTATTGAAAGTTCTTTGATTTTGTCGCCGATTTCGTCCGAATTGACCACTGTGCGCCGCGCCGCATTTCATTCTGTCCTTCTCTATGTTCGGCTCCCTATTGAAGTCTCGCTCGGCGCGGTAGACGCAGTCATAAATCAAAAATAATATCCGGATACGATCACTGTCCGTGCAAAACACGGCTGTTGGACAGTAAAGGGACGTTTACTGTACATAGTGAGGGTAGCCGATTTTACGTCATCGACGCTCAGAGCACTGGTTGTCCGGGCCTGGCATAAGGCAAAACAAAAAACTGTACACGGAATACTTTTGAATAATGCACTCTTAAGATAATGAACCGCAGCGTGACCAAGTCACGTTTCTAAAACAGGAAAAATGTGTGTCATCGTATTAGCAAACGATGTACCATAATTTCATCAAGTATTTCTTCTCTGTTCGTTTCTTCTCTATATTTATTTCGCAGTCATTCGACACATACATATATACATTATATTATTGCTTTTGTAAGTGTAACTGCAAGCAAATACGCATAGAAACGACGAAATATAGATGGCAATTTTTTCGTGGAAGAAGCAAACAATTTCCAGTGAATAAAACGTAACAGCTTTTGCTACATAGTTTTCTTTAATCAGCTATATTGCAGTTCCGTTTTCAATTTTCAGGAATTTTTACGAAGGCATGGTTCAACTTCGAAATTGTGTCGGAAGGTTCGCAGTGCAGACAATTTACCGCTCGCATCGACGAATCGACCAGATCAGCGTAATTCGAAAGAGGATGGCATCGATGGTGACAAAGAGTCCTTTCTAAAGCCAACTCCAGAAGAAAAATCCGAGGATTCCAAACTGAAGAGGCAGACTACCTGCAAAGGCGGTCTGAAGGAAAATCATCAACTACAGTCTTCAAGGTAAGACCACCACGAATACGCGATTTATCCAATTCACCCCTTGCACTATGTTTCATTTTACATAGAATTTAGGTTATGTTTTCGGCGCACGGCTTCGATCCAATATTAATACAAAGCAATTTTGCTATTTAAATGATTCTCAAAGTTTCGATCCAGGTGTGGACCATTTTCAAGAGAAATTTGCGTCCGTAAAATAATGTATAATGTAATGCATGTTAAACATACTGGGGTAATAGCCAACAAAACTTTACCGCACTTGCTATGTGTAAAAGGAAAGTATATATTCAATATTTGGAAAATATAATCTTAGTTGAATCGAATGCTGGTAAGCACTGTACTAGAACCATGTGAAACGTTGTGGAAGAAACCAAACGCAGATACAAAGGAACGACGTATATCGACTATAACCAATCAGACAACAGCGATCCATGAATTCTCAAATCATTACTTGCCGGTAAATATGAATTACGGCCACGTCCATTGTATCCCCACGATACACTTGCTTATATACCACTAGGGGGTTCCGTCTCTTGATCGCTTCATTCGCCAACCCCTACAACACCTTGCGCTTTCTCTCTCTCTCTCTCTCTCTCTCTCTCTCTCTCTCTCTCTCTCTCTCTCTTTCACTCTGAAAAATACACACTGTCACGTAGCTCAATTTTTGGTACCCCTTCGGAAGACAACCCGCTCTTCACTTTTCGGTTCCCCTTCAGGAGGCAACCCGCTCTTCACTTTTCGATTCCCCTTCAGGAGGCAACGCGCTCTTCACTTTTCGATTCCCCTTCGGAAGGCAACCCGCTTTTGAATTTTCAGTTCCCCTTAGAAAGGCAACCCGCTCTTCACTTTTCGGTTCCCCTTCAGGAGGCAAACCGCTCTTGAATTTTCAGTTCCCCTTAGAAATGCAACCCGCTCATCAATTTTTGGTTCCCCTTCGGGAGACAACCCGCTCTTCAATTTTCGATTCCCCTTCGGAAGGCAACCCGTTCTTCACTTTTCGATTCCCCTTCGGAAGGCAACCCGCTCTTCAATTTTCGGTTCCCCTTCAGGAGGCAACCCGCTCTTCAATTTTTGGTTCCCCTTCAGGAGGCAACCCGCTCTTCAATTTTCAGTTCCCCTTCGGTAGGCAACCCGCTCGGCGTTTTAGCGTGACAGAACTATTTTATATAATAGAAAAGAAGAAAGATATTTTGTTATGATAAGTTGTTAATTGACATTCATAATACAGTAGAGACTCCCGTATCCGAACTAATAGGGAGACAAAAGTGGCCGGATAGTGGAATTTTCGGATAATAGAACAATTACTTTCTTTTGTATATACACTATTCAATTCCATTCAATTCATTTCCGTTCAATTGCGTTCAATTCCATTCATTTGCATTCCATTCAATTTCGTTCAATTGCATTTGATTCAATTCCGTTAAAATCCATTCAATCTGAACCTAATAGTTAACAAGATATTATCCAAAGAAGAAAGAAAATTGTTTCGATAATATCTCGTTAACTATTAGATTTAGGACATATCGAGGTCCATACATTTTTAATCAGAATTCAATGGTCTATCAATTCATGATACAGAAAGTAGGTTTTTCCACTTTAAAAAATCAAGGTGACCTTGAAATGTCCTCCATACCTCCACGCACGCAGAATATGTTTGTGTCAAAACATGTACCCCACTGTACCGAGCAAATTTTGTTCACAAAATTTTTCCATAATATTACAAATAACTATTAAACATAATAATGTGGAAAAATGTTATGAAACATAGCAAATACTGTATGAGTATGGGTCCCTCGAAGCCGTTTAAAATCCATGGTTTACAATTTTCTTAAAATGTAATGGCTTCATACTTTTCATTTTGCTCAGTGCAGCCATGAATATTAAATTTTATAATTCATCACAACGAAATGAAACGCTTTGTCGTTAGTCTAGATTGCAACCAAAAATAATTATCTTTAATAAATTATTCTTACATTTAGGAAAATGCTCTGTACCTATATATTATTAACAGATTTAGAACAAATGAATATGTACTTTTCTAAAAGTAAAATGTGACAGTCTTCAAACTGAGTAACATAACAGGTCTGTACTACTCTGTACCCTGTAAAAATATTAATAAATGTGCATCGTAAATTGCATAGAAATTACATGAATAATTAATGCAATTTACACTCCAATTTATCAATTATCTGTTTGGAATCGTTTCGTTGGCGATGTGCTAGCGAAAGGAACCGTTCACTATATCGAGGAAGAGTCTCAACTCCCGGCACCCCTCCAATCCTCTTGCATATGGAAATCGTTTGTACATGAATCAACTACCCTGTAGTCGATTTATTATTCTATGACCTGGAATTTTTAAGTGCTTGGAATATTCATAACGGTGACTACGCGCTTTCTCTACTCGCGCGAAATTGCCAATTAAAAATGTAATTCTAATGATTTCTAAAAATGATCTTTCATCTAAAAATAATCAACCTCGAGATTACAATGTCTGTCGAGATTGATCATTTCATAGACTAGTTCACAACATAATACAGAGAAAGGCTCTCTCAATTAGTAAAAATTCTTTCACTTTCCTTTAGTTTATTGCACACACGTTTTTCCAGAATCTTACACAAAACAACTATTCCCCAAAAAATGTTATTTCTCTGCACCTTTTAAAAGTGAAAGATCAAAAAAATATCTATCGTGACGGTAAATTATGTCATTAAAAAATTTCAATAGAAATAAACTCGTGTCATTATTTTTTTTAACAAAAAATTTTGTATAAAAACCGCCAATACTTGCGTGGATGATGTCCGATTCTTTCAGAACTTCTGTATAGGTTTTCCACTAAAAATTCTCCCTTTTAGCAAATCAAATTCAACCTTTCGCAAAACAATTTCACTCATTAAGAATAATTAAAATTAATTATTTATTTAATCAGATTAAATTAATTGTATATTTATTTAGATTAAATTATATATTAAAATATATTTATTTCGGCACACGTGTCCTTATTGCGAGGTAAACAAAAGAGTCAATACTCGATACGCTTCCATAATACATGCTTTCATTTTAAAAAAATCATAAATCAGAAAATGGCTACAATAAACATACATATTGTAGAAAAAGCCAAAACAGGTTTAGTAACAAAAATTGGGCACACGGATAACCAGAAGTTAAGGACCGACGTGTTTGTAGCGAGCGCTCGTTCCAATCTGTCTTCCTTTTGCAATCGTAATTTTACAATTCTTCTGTTATTTCTGATTTTCTATTTTTATAAATTTAGCTATACAGGGTGTTCGCGATAATTTGGACCAACATTTTTTTTCGTAAACGGTAAACATTAGAAAAAAAATCGAAGAGGGGGAGGTTATAGTATATTTTACTAGCAATATGATAGCGTATCTACGTTTTTTTCATTTGTAATATTGTACTTAAAATAGAGTAATTCAACTCTATGTATATTTTATTACTTTTTCAACTTGAACAATATACAATACAATAAACAATGAATGAACAATAAAATGAATAATACAATATATAATTTAGAAATTATTCGAGGTGATTAAGTTAAGTGCGTCGCCCTGTATGTGTGTTAATTAATCTTCACTTTCTCATCACCTAATTCATCCTTCTGTGGACTCAGAGTAGTATCTCGTGAACGGCGACAAAAAGTACATTAGTGTCATCACCGTCGTTTTTGCGAGGATCTTTATCCCTTCTTTCATGACAGATCACTTTCTTTCGTTTCTTCTTCTGCAGAAGCTGTAGGACCATCTTTTGTTCGATTTTTATGTCCGCACTCTCAAGTGTGGACGAGTCCTCAGGCCAAGTCTTGCATGCACGAGGTTGCACGTTATTCGAAAAACGAAATAGCAATTCTCGAGTCGTTTGTGTGTAGGAATAATGTCTTCAATAATAATATAATAGTTTCGATTCTTAATGAACAATTTCCACAAGTACAAAACCTTAGTTTGAGAATATTAAATTGAATTAAGAGGATTAAACGAGTCATTATATTATAGTTCATCTACTGAGGTTAACAAGATGAAAGTTATAATCAACTGTGAAGAATAGAGAAATGATGTTTATATGTATGTATAAGAACGTTATAAACAGAATGAAATTGTACTGAAATGTTAATGTTGGTGGTGATGATAACGATGAGGATGAGGATGATACTTGATGATTATATGAATGTATAATTTATATAAGTATTTATATGTACGTCTATGTATTATATATGTATATAAAAAAAGACAAATTTTTTTAAGGTCAATTTTTGAGATTTCAAGGTCACGAATTTGTTTTTTGAAATCAATATTACATTTTGTTTCTACATTGTTATAGCGTAAAAAGACAAATTCAACGATACACAAAAATATATTGTAATAATATATTGCAGTGGAGAAAAGCGAGTTACAAAATTAAACAATTTTCAAAGTCGATACGGCAGCATTTCCCGTTATTCGATTAATTTTAAATTTTTCACAGTCTATTTTTTCGTCCAATGGCACAATTCTAGGGGTTGTCCCGCAAAAAATTCGTTAGTCGAAAAATAAGATCCGCCCTGACCTGTATAGATAAGTTGTAGAAAAAAAATTACAAGTGTTAAAAAAAGCGAAATATTTAGAGCTACGAGTATATAGAATGTAAATAGTTTACTACAATTTACATTTTGTTCAGCTTCGATATCAGAACATAAGGAAATATAGGATCTCATCGCAGCGTTTTGTCCTTGACTGTAGTATTGATGCTGATTAGTGCTCTTTGTTGAATATTGGTTTGCAAGAGGACTCTGTGGTCGGTTCTCTGTACATCGGCCCGCCTATTTGCTGTTCTTTAGCTGATAACATGGTAATTAGGTTGCTTGTACATGTATGTGTTCGTAATGATCGTAGAGTGGGTTCTGGTTTACTCCTATTACTTCCATTATTGGATCCGCTATCATTGTTACGAGACGAATGTTATTGTTGGCTGATTTAGGGTTCAAAAATATCAGTTTTCTACTGTTTATTTTAGTTTGTATATATACAGGATGTTCCACGTAACGCGATCAGGGCCACCCTGACCACAAGGCTAAATGGGTTAAGCCCCGGAACGCAAACCTTTTGGGGGCGGCAATTTTAATTGGTGTTATATTTCTTCGTTATTCTTAGTTATTTTTATTCGAAATCTTTTCACGACAAAAATAACCAAATAACCTGTTCTAAATGAATCAGAAAATATTATATGTATGCATATCTTTGTTTTCGAACGAATACGCAAAAGAAAATAACACTACGACGAAAATATGTCGGAAGATTTTATAGAAAGGACAGGACAGGGTCTGTAGGGTCAGCTAGTTATTGATAAACTTCTAGCAAAAGTACAAAAGAGAGAGAGAGTGTGCCTATGATGAGATGATCAATTAGAAATAATGCTGCAAAGTTGTGCGAAACGTATATGGACGGTATAGAAAATAATTGTATTGAAGATACCCTTCATTTTCAACACGTATATTTATTAAAAACAATAATTGACCTGAAAATTCAGTCTACATTTCCTAACGTGGCCATAGCGCTACGCACTTTTTCAGTATTTGAGACTACAAATTGCAGCGGCGAAAGATCTTTTTCAGCACTGCAAAGGATAAAAAATTATTTATAGTCTTCTTTGGGACAGAGCAAATTAAATGATTTGAGTATTTTAACCATAGAGAGTGACGTATTTAATAACTTAAATACCTGTGATATTATTAATCAAATTGCAAATGAAAATGCTAGGAAAATAAATATATAAGTTACTTCTGTTTTTTGTTTACTATAAAGTTTGTTTTTGTTCATATACGTCTTTTTTTAATTATGTATGTATTTTTTTTTAATTATGTAAAATGCATAATAACTTTATGTTTTTGTTTAGTGCAATGGGATTAAATTGACTTTTTCTAGTTCTGACACTTTTGCATAACTTTACGGAAGATCCCGCCACCAGCACCTCTGGAAATATTCCATGTGCCATCTAATACCGTGGTGCTCATTTCATTTTGAAATTCAGTTTTTTATTTGAGAGTGGTAAACTGAGATTGTCTATAGGTGGCTGCGAGGTGTCGGTGAAATTCATTGTACAACGGAAAATTTTTACGATTGGAAAAGTTTCAGAATTCTAGGTGGAACATTTCAAATGGTCTTTGTTCGGAAAAACTTATAATTTACTTCTTGTCTGAAGACCTATTTTCCCAAATAGTTTCCAAAAAGTATACTCGCGTCCAATACCTGCAAAAAGGTAGCCGGACTTCAAATTGTAATGAAATTAGTCACAGTAGTTCACATTCTTGTGTTTAAAGGGTATAGCCGGATGAGATGATGAAAAATGCTCTTGGACCAAATTAAAAGGCTAATGACCAAACGATAGGGATCAAGAACAACCATATTTTGTTCTATAATTCGCCCGGGTGGATAGATACAATAATCCCTTGATTGTTGTCGAAGAGGCTGTTCACTAGACGGACAACCATCGCAACCTAAAACTTGCTTTTCTGATTTATGACTGCGTCTACCACGTAGACCCTCCGTCTACCATGGTCAAATGGAATACGACTGTTATAAAAATTTGTTTTTTTTTTTTAAAACACGCTCATTGCCTAAAATAATATTAATTATTATTGAATCAGAAATTTCGAATCGTGAATAACAGAATTAAAAGTTCAACCAGGATTCGTGTTATACGTAACTTGACTAACTCGAACATCGCAATTTTAACAGGATAAGGGAGCAGGGGAATAGGAACTTTAAGTTGAAATTCTCTTAAGGGACATTAGTATGATTTGCGATGCCATGATAAAATTATGTATTCAAGCTTCGCAAAATGAAATCAGATCTCATAAAGATATAGTGTACCTCTTGTAGTCGTTATTTTTAACACCTTTGAAGAAATGTCTTATTTCTCTTATTTGAAGCTAAATTCATACTGGATCATGATCCAGAAATTATGAATTATATAGCTATATATGTGAGAAAAAAAAGTTTAATTATTTTGAACAAACTAAAAATTTCGACTTTTGGCTGGCTAATCATTTGCCGAATACCCCACTGTGCGTTGTAGTGGAACCCACGAAAATAACGAGAACCAACTAGCTCAGTCAATGAATGCTTAAAAGGAGGTGTACAGGGAAATGAAAGGAACACGATTTTTGACTTTAAGACTTTGTTCGGGCTAGTTATGAAGTAAACATACTAAAAGTCCACACTCCTAGGAGGCGTGTGGAGTTCTGGGGGGCACGTAGAAGGTCCCTTTTTACGGTTTTTCCCTTATATCTCGGAAACTATGCGTCCTAGCGATATGATCTTGTCTTTCTTTTTCTATTATATAAAATAGTTCTGTCACGCTGAAACGCCGAGCGGGTTGCCTACCGAAGGGGAACTGAAAATTGAAGAGCGGGTTGCCTCCTGAAGGGGAAACAAAAATTGAAGAGCGGGTTGCCTCCTGAAGGGGTACCGAAAAGTGAAGAGCGGGTTGCCTTCCGAAGGGGAATCGAAAAGTGAAGAGCGGGTTGCCTCCTGAAGGGGAACCGAAAAGTGAAGAGCGGGTTGCCTTCTGAAGGGGAACCAAAAATTGAAGAGCGGGTTGCCTCCTGAAGGGGAACCGAAAAGTGAAGAGCGGGTTGCCTACCGAAGGGGAATCGAAAATTGAAGAGCGGGTTGCCTTCCGAAGGGGAATCGAAAATTGAAGAGCGGGTTGCCATCCGAAGGGGAATCGAAAAGTGAAGAGCGGGTTGCCTTCCGAAGGTGAATCGAAAATTGAAGAGCGGGTTGCCTTCCGAAGGGGAATCGAAAATTGAAGAGCGGGTTGCATTTCTAAGGGGAACTGGAAATTCAAGAGCGGTTTGCCTCCTGAAGGGGAACCGAAAAGTGAAGAGCGGGTTGCCTTTCTAAGGGGAACTGAAAATTCAAAAGCGGGTTGCCTTCCGAAGGGAATCGAAAAGTGAAGAGCGCGTTGCCTCCTGAAGGGGAACCGAAAAGTGAAGAGCGGGTTGCCTCCTGAAGGGGAACCGAAAAGTGAAGAGCGGGTTGCCTTCCGAAGGGGAACCAAAAATTGAACAGCGGTTTGCCTCCTGAAGGGGTACCGAAAAGTGAAGACCGGGTTGCCTTCCGAAGGGGAATCGAAAATTGAAGAGCGGATTGCCTTCCGAAGGGGAATCGAAAATTGAACAGCGGGTTGCCTCCTGAAGGGGAACCGAAAAATGAAGAGCGGGTTGCCTTCCGAAGGGGAACTGAAAAATGAAGAGCGGGTTGCCTTCCGAAGGGGAACTGAAATTGACGAGCGGTTTTGTCTTCCGAAGGGGAACCGAAAATTGAGCGACGTGACCGTGTGTATTTTTCAGAGAGAGAGAAAGAGAGCAGGAGAGAGAGTGAGAGAGGGGGGTAGCGGGAGAGAGGGGGGTAGAGAGGAGGAGCGGGAGAGAGAGCGAGGCGCCGCGGGGGTTGGCGAGCGAAGCGAGTAGGGGGCGGAGCCCCCTAGTTATTCTATATAAAACTAAAGCAGACAAAATATGCCACAAGATTAGTACCATTCAGTTTTTCGCTATCTTGCATAGTTTTCGAGATATCTGCGGTTAAAATTTACTAATTTTGAAAAAGAAAATTTTTCACGTTTACTCCCTCTCTGATGACCAGATTAATACGTGACTAGTCTACGGACTTAGCGGGGGTTGTTGGAGTATGCGCACCGTTCTCATTGTAGACGATTACCGTTACCAATCCTTTGTTAAATCGGTAGCAAATATTAGACAGGGCATTTCATGCCTTCCACCAACTGAAGGGGCAGTGAAACAACATCTGAGGACATATCATCAAGTCCAGATGTGGTTGGGACATGAGTGCCTCCTCAATCACGCGGTTTGTTAATCTCATTCGTTTCGCATATCGTTAGCTAGTTAATGAAGTCACGTTATTAGCGAAACATTGTTTGGAGTCAATATACTGCTACTCGTATATCTTGATAATCACCAATATTTTTGGTTTGCATATTTAGCACATATTCGCCACATATTAATGGACAGTGACATGCATGTATATTTTATTGTCCCGGTGAACTCAATAAATCTGTACACTAGTATGCGAAACTTACCGTGCACTTCCGTGCTTCTTTAACAATTTTATTGTTCCCATTTATTACACTGCAAATTCGAAGTTTTATCGCAGTCTCTCAGTTCTGTGTTTGGATATGAATACGAGCTTCTCTTTAAATATGAATAGCTGCGAGCACTGCGGAGAGTTCACATTAACATGGTACATTAATTAAACCTCTTTACGCCTGAAGCATTAGAACTTGAAAATGGTTTAAACTGCCTTTTATTTCGAACTTGCATATGGTCAACAAAGATGACGGCAAAACTCACTTTGACATACTGACGAAAAATATTTCTAAAAGTAGAAAATGCAAAGTGTACTTGTAAAAGTATAAAATGTAAGCTAAGAATTTAAATAATAGAAAGAAAATGATTTTGTGCTACATATCAAAATCAAATAAATCAGTGCAAACTAAACTTTTGATAAAGTTGGTTGTTTCACATATTCAAATAGACTGATTGATAACATTGGATTCTTAATGATCTATCATGAATATTAACCCTTAGCACTCGAGTGGCGACTCAGAGAGAGAGAGAGAGAGAAAGTTACCACTAAAAATTCCTGTACCATTATTCAAAAAAATTGTTTACATTATTAAAAATATATTGGTATCTAAGCAATTTCTAAACATTTATAATATAACGAGGTATTATATAAATTTCATATCCACAAAAAGAGATAAAAATCATGTAAAATGAAGTTATTCTAGGTCGAAAGAAATGTTTGATTTTCGAGTTGAAATAGCTGGACATGCAAAGGGTTTATATCTGCATAATCATTGATGTGAATGTCTGCATAAATATAGGAAACACTAATGATGGAGAGAACATTATTACATTTATTGTAAATGCAAGAAACAAGTTAAGAAGAAAGTGAAGTGTCTAGTTTTCAATTATGCAAGAAATACTAATGAAAATAATTTCAGTGGCACTTTTATGGATAACTGAACTGAACTTCATTAAGTTCGTTCTCATTAGAAACGGAAAATCCGATTTAGGAATTGCTTCCAATAATAAATATGTTAATATGAGGAATAGTTAATGCGCGAATATTGTTGAATAATAGGTTGCACAGTTTGTTTATACATAGATAAGATTTACGCTTGCAATGAATATTACATAAACCCATTGCGTTGTATTAATTTTTCTTATATAATTTTTATCCCGGATTAGCATGATGCTAGATAACGTACAGACTTACGTATAGGTTGCGTGACGCATGGAGAACAAGGATATAAGGCTCGTAACATATACAGTGGTTCAGCAATGTATTTGAACGTGCTTTAAGTCAGACGATTAATACCAACCGTATCGGCCACAAAATCTGTCGCATGTACATTGTTATATAAAAATTACAAGACTGAACTTACTTAGAATTTTCACAATTTTTTATTATAATACGTTATAAATAAAGAAATTTATTAAATAATTTCTGATGGAAGCATCTTCATAGTTTCAATAACGAAAAAATAAAAACCTCGAAACAGGTCATTTGACCGGTCGTGGTACGGCAGAGGTGGACTTCTTCTCAGATTTTGATGAAATTTAAATATGTTACAGATTTATACGTTTTGAACAATTTTTTCCTAAGAGAGGCGGAGTTATGTGGAGCTGTCCAGAGGACCCTCCAGCCAGCCTACCCACTAAAACCGCACAAAGAATTTCTTACGCAATTTAATATAATGTGATGTTTATTGTTTGTTGTTTCAGGGATTCTCCAATTGCGTCGTCATCATCATTTGTTGGTCGACGCTTCGGAGGATGGAGAGCTAGCGGAAGTCATGAATACGCTCCTGTACGACAACCTGCTTCCATGGACGAACGGTAAGAGATTACTTCATGACATGACAGATTCTTAATATTCCCGAATAGTAATGAAATCGGGGGAAGTACAATAAAATTTAAAATACGGAGTATTTTATTTTTTCTGATCTGATTTGTATTTCTCGAGATATCCCCAATTTTCAACGATTTTTTACCCATTTTGATTTTCTCCATTACAGCGCCATCTGTGAACCAAAATGCAAAAACTCCTAGGTCAAATTTGTGTATTTTTTCTGGAGAATCCAAAACTGCAATGAAAAATGGGGGTTACCATTTAAGTTTTTTATCCTCCCCCACACCCACCCCTTGGGGGTCGAGTTTGATGTCCCTCTTCGCGACGAACAACTTTCACTACCCACTTGTTTTCCCTTGTTTGTTGCATAGTTCTCGAAATATTTCAATGTCTTCAGCTAAATCGTCCACCCTGTATAATATATCATTACGCTATGTAGTATGTCCAAAAAAACTAAACGAACCTTTTGAAAAGGTATTTTGTCGAGTACAACAAATGCAGCTACAATTATATTACAAAATATGCAGTTTCTTTATTTCGAATTGAAAATTTGAAAAATCTATTATCGCTACGAGATTATTTTACCGCTTTCAGTTCATACTAGGACGAATATGCAATATGAATATTCTAAGAAAGTTGCTAATTATGTTTACAATTTGAAATTTAAAAGACATGACTGTAAACTATAAATGACGAATGATATTAATATGAGGTACTGCACAATCAATTAAAATACAAAATAAATCTAAAATGAAAATATAACTTTAAAATATCTTATTTCTATTTAAATTTTTATCTCAAGAATTACGTATGCCGAACGTTTCGTTATTCTTTCTGAGCTCACACTGTACATATCGATTTCTACTCCTTCATTTAAAAATACCTTTATCGTCAATAGGTTTCACGACATTGAAGTCAGAAATACAGTAACTTAATCTTTTATGACTTAAGAGAATATACCGCAGAACACCTTTCATGTGTGGCACACTTGGTTATTCGAGCATTTTAATAGAGCTTCCTGCCTTCAAATGAAGTGTACCATTATTTGCAATTTTTGCACAATTTCTTATCGTTGTGCAAAAGAAATAATAAATAAATTATTAGTGTAATTATCTTAATGAACTATTAAATAAATAAAAAATTTGATTATTATGTACAAATGAAATATTACTTTAATTTGTAATCGGTTATTCTATTATTTAAAATAAAATTTGCCCAACTCTGTGTGCAGGTGTAATAATTAAATAGAATCCGTTTTCGCAGGGAGCTTCAATTCGTAACGCATAAAGTCCAAAATTGATGTTCCGGTAAGGTGAAGGGTTTAACCCAACAAGATGTAATCACAGTAACCGAAAAAAACTGACCGCACTGCGCGAGATTAATCGACTAACAATAAGACAAGATCTTTGTTAAAATCCGCAGGTATTATCGACCGTCTTGCGTCATCGACGCTCGTCCGCCCTGTCATCACCACTCTCACCGGCGAGTCGATCACTCGAAGAGCTGCGACTACGCGAGAAGCACGCCCGAATCGAGCATCGATGTGCAACATTTTGGTCTGCCCATACTTAGCGTCAGTGAACCAAGTCCGCCAGACGAAAACGACCGCGTGGACGAGTACTTGTAGGACATGCTTGCCGAGGACTTCCTAAAGGAGTTCCTCGTGTGACCCAGCATCATCACTCTGCTATACTTCGCGTGATCCGATACGTCGAGTATATACTCCGTTCCAAGGTAAATCTAACGCAGACCTCTCGGTCGTGCGGCAAACAAAACTGTACGCGAAACTCTCGGACGTACGATTACCAGTTCGGAGACGAATTTACGATTTTATTATTAAAAGCTGCAGCGGAGAATCCCTCCGTCGAATCACGCTCTCCACTTTACGGTCGATTATGTTTCCGATCGAACGGTATTGAACGTGAAATTCTAAGTCAATTTTCAAGACAGTTTTTAAGTTTAAAGTGGCGCGCGAGCATGTAACATTCTCGATTGTGCATCGATCGATTCGAGGAACCGATTTCATTGCGAAGCCCCTAGGGATTTACCGTTGATAATAATCAGAATAGTACATTTGTTTTCTGCGATCGTCGTTGATACTGTCCATATCGTATGCACGATCTCAAAGATCGAAATTCCTTACTATTAATCGGTAAGAAACAATGCTAAACAGTAAAACTTTTACTTATTATTATTGTACGTACTTAACAACAGTCGATCGCATAGGGAGAAAGAGAATATTCTTCCGTAATGATTAATCAAACTTGTTTACATCACGAAGATTCAGATCTCATAATATTCCGTTTGAGATTCTACTTCGAACCAATAGTTTCGAAAGAATACGCCAGTGGTGGGCACGGTTGCGGCCCCTCAAACGCTCGCTTCCCTCACTAACCTTGTTTTCACGCAGCGCGCACCTTCGTCGCCAGTATTCCGTTTAAGCCACAGTTTTTCGCGCATGCGCGGCGATTTCAGCCTCAGTAACGTAACATCTTTTCGATATCTTTTCGATAAAATGGCGTATCTTGAGCACCCCGCAAACTTTTAAAGAATTATTTCTATATGCATATGAAATATTGAAATTTAACATAATTCAAACTTATCCTTTATTTTGAGGTTGGGATAGGGGAAGGGGTGCTACAATAACTAAGCAAAATATATAATGAAATAAGAAAATATTTTATTTGGCAGAATCAATTAAAGAATGCCAACACTTGTTGCTAGGGTAAGGAAAACTGCCGAAACCTTACCAGTATTCACAAATTAAAAATTACATTATATTAAACATAATATATACAATATAAAATAAAACAAAATATTGTTCAACATGGTATATACAATACAAAACAAAGTATTGCACCGTCTGCTGGCTCAGTCTTTTCTGAAAAATATAAGAATAATTCAGAATGTGAGATTTGGATTTGTTCACTCTATCGCTAATAACTTTGTCATTTTTCGGTCGATTTACTTCTGGTTGGTGTTATATTTTGCGTAAAAGTATCAGCTTTACGTATATGAAGAGAAACCGGACGTTTTTTTATCGGTTTCTATTTAAAATATTAACAATACTTACCTTGTTCGCTCCGCCAATAACACAGGTACACTCCCGCCAATATAACTGCCTCTACGTCATTGTAGATACGCTACTGTCTTGGCCGCGCATGCGCGAAAAACTGTGATTGTAATCGGAACACTGTTCCTCGCGCCCGCTGGTGTCTCGTGTCTTCGTTGCTCCACAAAGCGCGTCCTTTCTGCGATGGTAACGGCGCTCAGTGGTGCCAGACGACTCACCTTTCCTCGCGCATGCGCGTCTAAAACAATAACGTATCTACGATGAGGAGATGATGTAGCAGAGCCCTGAGGCAGCTATATATCGGCGGGAATGTACCGGTGTAATTGACGGGATGCACAGTGATCCAAATCTACGACTTAGGAGTGCATAAGGCAAAAAACCAAACATGAAGTAGGCATTTAATACTATTTCTTATATCAACACGCATGTCTGTAGAAATTAAAATCGACAATTTTACTTCTCAAATCAATCATTATTAAGCGTGACAAATGTTGAAAGTAAAAGTATGAAGAATTTGTATCGAAATAAAGGACATCCTTTTCACCTGTAATTTATTGTTTAGAACGTTAATATTGATTCTAATTATAATAGCTGTGTTCGGAAGCATTAGGAAGACATAAAAATAAAATAAAACGATTTCTAGGAACTGTTTAAATAACGCTTCGCAAGGGAATATTAAGAAATTTATATTTTAAGTTTGTTGTAGGAAATAATAATGTTGAATGAATTATCAAGAATTCTTAAAATTTTGTATGGCGCTCAAGGTGCCACATTTTCCCGAGAAGCGTACTTTACTGAGGCCGCAATCGCCGGGCATGCGCGAGAAAAAGTGACTGTTTGTTGATGCCATCTGGCATCACTGACGGAGCTTACTGAAAGAGGACAATCGGTGCAATGGTGAGGACGATTGTTACCTGAATCGAGGCGAACTTGTCCACCGCTGGAATACGCTAACGAAAGTATTCGAAAGCCTTCGATCTAAGTATTTAGTGCTTGAAAGAATTTAGTTACATTATAAACTGATAAGTGTTTTTATCACAAAAAAACTTTCATATGTGTATGATATAAAGTGTTACGAATAATTTCGAAATAACACGCGAATACAATAAATCTTCGTACGCCATAAAAGTATTTTAACCACTGCAACTTTCTAGTCAATCTGTTACAGTCATAAATAGAAAATCTAAATAGTACATTAGTAAATTCAGTAGTAAATTAGTGAATTAAAGTTTAGTAGTAATTCTTAATTATTATATAATTAATTCTGAGAATGCAAAAAAATGGCTATTTCTTTATACTATTAAATTAAATGTACCGATGTATATATATATATGTATATACATTGTTTTTGTAACATACTTGAATGATTTCTAGTACACTTTTCGTTTCAAACGGTTACAAGAAACGAATCGTTTATATGAAGCAATATAATATTTTAATAAAAATATTTTGCTAATGAAAATATAATTACAATCGTAAGGGAAAGCCGTATTTATTTGTATAATTTTTATTTCTTACGTTACAGCATCAACATGCAATTATTATGTTATATAATTCAAAATGAATTTTAAATAATAGATCTTAGGCTTCTACAGTCGTTTCCCAATGTTGGTAATTAAATATAGTTGAACATTTCTGAATATAAGTCTATCACAGTTTGAAGGAATTCTTTGCAAGATTTTATGAATTCTAATCAAACGGTAAATTAATGTACATATATTTGACAGTTTCGTTAAAAAATCTTTGAATATATATATTACTTCTTAGAAGTAAACAAAATTCTAATTAATATATAAAGACATTTTACTTCGTCGACGCAACTACACTCTATAAATGTTCGTTTAAATTTTATCTGTAGAATACTGCCTAGCAATCGTTTAATAAGAGTTTCAAGCCACCCTGTATAATTCACAAATTGAAATTTTCTCACTTTAGTACTAAACTAAATCAATTTATGACCCACATTTGGAGATAGGTTTTTGGTTTTTAGACACAAAATAATTAATAGAGAAAAGTAACAAAATACTCTTTACTCGTACGAACGTTTTGAGTATGTCGATGCAGCAAGTTCTTCGTTAAATTGACGTGAACCGAAAATCTGCTATTATTGTATCGAGAATGATTTTGAAATCGGTAATGTAACTATTTTTCTTTTTAGAGCATTCAACATTTCATTCGGAGGCATTTCAATATTTTTTACAAGTCAGTGTGCATTGTATATATGTACAATAAGCTCAAGAATGATGCATAGTGTTGCGTCAGTCGATGACCACTTCCTATTTTTAATACAATCCTCGGTCAAATGCAGTGACTACTAAACTGCGGATCTTTGTGCAAAATAAAAATTTTCTGTATCAATTACAAGGAAGAGGAGTTCAGAGGTGGAAATTATTTGGCGAAACAAATATTTCAAATACTATTTAATATTTTAGACTTTATTCTGCTTAAAGAAAATAGTGTTTTAAATAAGAGATACAATTTCGAAAATAAAATATTTCCAGTTTAACAATCGGAAGCACAAAATAAAATACTTCTATTTTAACAATGGGAACCACAAAATAAAATATTTCTATTTTAATAATCTGAAACACAAAATAGAATATTGTATTTTTTGAGCCTACTGAGAACTATTTGTACTCATAAATCTATTGAATGCGAACCATTATTTTCAGCAATATTATTTAAAATTGAAATTAAAAATAAAGCCAAACTCCAAATATTTTTAATATTCTTCAAATAAAATACTATTTTCAAAAATTACTTCCTCAAATAAATTATTTTATTTTCAAAAATTACTGCAGCAAATGACATATTTTATTTGAATTGACTGTTACAGGAGAGTATACACTTTGGGTTACGTTCCGGAAATCAGGCAAATTGGATTTATCTCGTATTTTTGCGCATAGCCTCATTTTGCATTAAAAATATGTTTCCTCTAGGATTTTTGGTGACTCTAAAAAATATTTTTTATCAAACTAATATCATTTCTTACCTAACCGACACATAGTTAGGTCTGGAGTTGAATTAGGGATGGCGTGAACTGCTATTTTTAGATCACTCGTTATTCGATCACTGTCGTTCCCAATTGAAGGTTGTTTTTTCACTGTGATTCGTGATTTGATTTGACAACTCTCTCTCCCGCTCTCTCTCACTCTGTCTCCTGCTCTCTCTCTCTCTCTCTCTCGCTCTCTCTCTCTCTCTGAAAAATACACACTGTCACGTCGCTCAATTTTCGGTTCCCCTTTCGGAAGACAACCCGCTCGTCAATTTTCGGTTCCCCTTCTGAAGGCAACCCGCTCGTCAATTTCAGTTCCCCTTCGGAAGACAACCCGCTCGTCAATTTTCGGTTCCCCTTCTGAAGGCAACCCGCTCGTCAATTTCAGTTCCCCTTCGAAAGGCAACCCGCTCTTCACTTTTGGGTTCCCCTTCAGGAGGCAACCCGCTCGTCAATTTTCGGTTCCCCTTAGAAAGGCAACCCTCTCTTCACTTTTCGGTTCCCCTTCGAAAGGCAACCCGCTCTTCACTTTTCGGTTCCCCTTCGAAAGGCAACCCGCTCTTCACTTTTCGGTTCCCCTTGAGGAGGCAAACCGCTGTTCAATTTTTGGTTCCCCATCGGGAGACAACCCGCTCTTCAATTTTCGATTCCCCTTCGGAAGGCAACCCGCTCTTCAATTTTCGGTGCCCCTTCAGAAGTCAACCCGCTCTTCAATTTTCAGTTCCCCTTAGAAAGGCAACCCGCTTGTCAATTTTCGGTTCCCCTTCGGAAGGCAACCCGCTTGTCAATTTTCGGTTCCCCTTCGGAAGGCAACCCGCTCGGCGTTTTAGCGTGACAGAACTATTTTATATAATAGAAAGAAAGATTAAATGAAGTTTTACGTTACACACAGAAAACGTCACGTAAATTTAAATTTACGTTGTATGCAGATATTTTTATGCATCTAATAAAAGAACTAATTCAGTCGAGATGAAACATTTTAAAGATTTAGTCTAGATTAAAAAATCACAGCGTGTATGAAGTTAAAATCACGACCGTGATTGGTCGACCATTGGTTGACCCGTGAGGGTCAATGTGATAAATCATGGTTAGTGATATTACACGCCATCGCTAAATAAAACACGCGTAAAGGTGGAATCTCATTAGGGCGTCTGAACGCCTAGCGATCGCTTCTGGTGAAGTTTGACGAATGCAGTATAATAGAAAATGTCGGTAAGGTAGATAATTAGACTAAAATAATAAAGAAATTTGAGTCGCCAAGAATCGTTTTGGTAAGCACGTTTTTAATGCAAAATTAGGTTGCGTGGAATGTTTGAAATCAATCGGATTTGACTGATTTCCGGAACTTTCGCCTGAATTTTCCTTGCGAAACGTTAAACTTCTTTCCGACCAACATTTTGAATTTTTTAAAAAGCGAAAAAAATTCCTAAAGGAGATTAAAATGCCGAAAAGGAGAAGCCATACGTCTGCGAAATGGCACATACGAACAGACACACACGTTGGACCGAGTATGCCCGTTACTGATCGAAAACATAATGAACGACGTGCTATGATCGAATTCATCGCATATTGTCAATTGCACAGATTAATTAATATACAATGCTCCAGTTTAACGAGAGCTTTCCGAACGCGACCCCTCTCCCCCTCCACCCCGTCCTGTACAACTCCGAAGATTGATTCGTACGTTTAATCGATGTTTATTCAAAGGTATTACTGTTCTACGACGTAATGGATGTTTTGTGTGAATACATAAGGATTGTATACGTCGCCGTACGATGTTCTGTGTCTCCCCTCTTTTTCCCTGTTCAATCTTCCGTATTTCATTGTACACTGACACCCGATGTGAAATTCAATACAATGTAACCGGTTCTACAGGGGTGTCTCAAAATTCCTTCAACACCCGGAAATGGGAGGTTCCTGAGATCATTTGAAGCTATTTTCCTTTGCAAAAATGTCGTTCGCGGCTTTGTTTAGGAGTTATTACCGAAAAACACGGTCCAATCAGAGCGGGGCTAAGATTACGCACGCTAGTACGTTAGGCAGCTATTACACTATGCCACTGGAGGCGCAACCAAGTCGTTCCACCAATGGCTCAGAACGTCTTGGGGCAATGAAACATATGAAGTCTATGGGTCTACGGCAGGGATGGGCATTTTTGCCTCAGTTGAGGCAAGACCGTCAACACCACAATGCCCACTGCTTCTCACCAGCATCCGCCATTACCATGGAGAAAGAACACGCTTCGCCTATAGCGTCAGTGCGCATGTCTCGCGAAGGTTTCGCGCATCAGTGATGCCAGAAAGGGACAAAACGGACCAGTGATGCCAGATGAGGGGAATCACGGTGAAATGATGTACCCCCTCTCTGATGACCAGAGTAATATGTGCGCGAGTGGGGCGAATGGGAGTGACAGGTTGCGCGTGTGCGACGTGTCTACGATCTTAATGTGGGGGACATTACATGGTGATAGAATAGGATAGTGGAAGGGGAAAAGGAGAGTACCGAGGGTCCGTTTCGTCCCTTTCTGGCATCACTGAAACGGACACTCGGTACTCTCCTCCTTTTCCCTTTCCACTATCCTATTCCATCACCATCTAACGTCCCCCACACTAAGCCATAGACACGCTGCGCGTGCACATATTACTCTGGTCATCAGAGAAGGGGTACATCATTTCACCGTGATTCCCCTCATCTGGCATCACTGTCGCACATCGCGGCCGCGAGGAAGGTTCTGTACGAAGATTCGTATGGTGGGGGCAACGAAGGCGC
Organism: Lasioglossum morio; assembly: GCA_916610235.2. NCBI lineage: Eukaryota > Metazoa > Arthropoda > Insecta > Hymenoptera > Halictidae > Lasioglossum > Lasioglossum morio. Next base: position 16,979,341 of record OU744323.1, on the reverse strand, counting down.
GCGTTGCATGGAAGACAGGTTGGTGGGAGAAGCAGGCGTTTGAGAGGCCCCACCTGTGCCCATCCCTGGACTACGTTAGCTGGTGGATCCACCAAAAATTGTTGTCGATCTGGTGGACGGCATCAGCCACCAGCCGGGCAACATTTGGTGGCGCCGACACCAGCCGGGGCATTATTTTGCATGTAGCGTATTAGACTAAGCCACCAAGTTGCGCCACATCGCAAAAACCAGGGCCGAATTAAAATTTTGTAGCAGCCCCGGCTACCGTTAACAGATGTTTTTCTTTGTAATAGTTGTTGTTCCGCCTCTGGCGAAAACATAAACAATTGACGTTCACATACTGATGGTACCACCAATTACCGATTTATTAAATGTGCTGAGCCACTGGGGGGGAGCAACTTGGTTGCGCCACCAGTGGCCTAGTGTAATAGCGGCCTTACTGCCCCATCTCGTCGTACAAGCTATAGGTGTCATACTGTTTTGTACATATTGTACGAATCTATTCGAAATTCGAATCCAATCATCTTATGCTAGACAAAATGTAGACGTTCAAAATATCCGAATATTTTTTATAATTAAAAGAAGGAAACGCGCACTTTTCACACTTGATATATTAATTGGATGTTGTGTAGTATGCACTAGGAAAGTTGGAGGAAAACTGTAAAAATGGAGGAAAAACGTTAGTTGAACTTGGTTGAACAAAGTGATAGGATGTCAATAAATAGATTCTAGATTTTATACATTTACAAAAACAAGTCGATAGAATACAAAACAGTTCAAAAATTTGTAGAATGTAAAGAGGTTACACTGTTACTCAGATTTCCGTTTCACTTCGACTTCTTGTAATCGACACAGACAATTTTTATTTTCCATAAAAATCCGCAGTCAGCTGAACGCTGACAAGAAACCTAAGAATGTAAAGCGTATGTCAGGTGTTCCACCATTTTGTCGTACCAAGATCAGAATAATGTTCAGATGTTTTCCTTCAACGTGCTCCTTTTATACCACATAAAGCTGAAATTGAATATGTTCACTTTAGAGGACACATCCAACATGTACAGCAGGCCTGTGCAGCTGGTGTTCCAAGAGTCGGTGACGTAGAATCGGCACCCCCACCTCGGGCCAACTAGCGCGAGAGGGGAAGACGAACTTGCCTTATGGCCAGTGATGCCAGATAGGGAATTCAATAGTGATAATAACGACCAAAGTTATTGCGCGACCAGTCTACGGTCTTAGGGGGGGGGGCGTTGGAGTGTGCTCGTGGTGGTGGAATAGGATAGTAAAAGGGGAAAAAGTGGAAAAGGAATGATGACCGTTTGGTCCACATTCTGGCACCACCGCTTACGGCCTTGGTCAGGGATGGGCACTCTAAGGACCCCTCAAACGCTCTGAATCCCCCACCGCCCCACCTAACCTAACCCTCTTTTTCATGCAGTACGCCCCTTCGTCGCGATGCGCGATGCCTGCGCACTGCTCGCGACGGGCGAAGCGCGTGCTTCCTCCATGGTAACGGTAAATGTTGGTGGGAGACAGTGGGCACTATGATGGCGACAGTTGAGACTCAATTGAGACAAAAATGCCCATCCCTGGCCTTCCAGCTGGTCGGTGTGTCACGGCCACTGATACATATACACTTTTTTACGGGTGTGTGGGGAAATACTTTATGTACATCTCAGAAGGGGGTAGCGTGGGACTCTCCTCCAAGATGGTCGGGAAGGCATACGCACTAAAAATCTGAACCACACCCGGGACGGCTGATAAGACGCCCCTCTACTTATCTGTCCCAATTTTCACTGAGATGCACTGTCCCGTTATCCAGATTTCTCGTGCACTTCGTAAAATTGGGTCATTCCCACAGTAGAAGAAGGCACTTTCGATGCCACCGCCCTCAACGATCGAGCTATGTATTAAAGGAAATAGCGCCTGTGCATAGCGAGGTGAGGCAAAGCGTTGAGCTTCACGGGTGATCGCGGAGCGGAGGGAAGTACATAGTTCAAAGCTCGATTGTTGGTGGTGCCACGTACAAACTTCTTGTAATTTTTTTCTGGCTTCTCCTATCCAGTGTATACAGATCAGTGGTCGCGGGAGGCTGGACGCAGTAATGCCGTACCGTCCTACCGTGATACTAATCCTTACCCCCACTATGACCTACTGTTGTCCCTACGTTCCTTCTCCAACGCACTCGCGTGATACACGCACCAGCGTGTCTATTCAGACACGGACGCCGGTTCCGAGAGCCACAGGAGCCACGGCTCTAGAATAGGCATTTTCCGGAGGAGAGGGGAGACTCCGGTCATAGGGGATTCCCCTCTACACTTTACACCTTTCTCACCACCGGAGATGATGCCTATGCTAGAGCCGTGGCTCCCGAAGCCGGCGCCCGTGTCTGAATAGACCCTAGAGCAGGCCTGGGCATTTTAGTCTCAATTGAGACAAAGCCGTCCCTACCATAGCGCCCACTGCCTCCCACCAGCATCCACCGTTACCATGGAGAAAGAACGCGCTTCGCCCGTTGCGAGCAGTGCGCAGGTCTCGCGAAGACTTCTGTGGGAGCAACGAAGACGCGAGACATGCACGGTCGCGACGAAGACGCGCGTTGAATGAAAGAAAGGTTGGTGGGAGAAGCAGGCGTTTCAGGGGCCCCTAACCTGCCCACGCCTGCCCTAGAGGTACGCTGGTGTGTGTAGCGCGCGAGCGCGTTGGAGAAGGAATGTAGGGGGAACGGTAGGTCATAGTGGCGGGGCTAATACCACGGCTTAGTACCACAGTACCACGATTTCGGCATCACTGGCCGGACGGGCGACCAGAGTGCGATAGTGGGGGTAGCTGATTCTACGTCGTCGATTCTCAGAGCCCAGGTCTAACATAGGGTATTTAGAACTTACAATTTTTCTTTAAATTATAGGAAATATTTAAATATACAAAGGTTCTATCATTTTGTCGGGCGCTTTACGATCCGTTTCATGTTGCATCAGCTTTTGGAATTATTTTCCCCTAAACGATTCAAGCGACGTATCATTACATAACTTGTTGGACTGTAGATTTCAATGTATTGATAACTTACCGATAACTTGAAAACCAGAACAGAATATCATTATCTTCCATATTGAAGGCGATATTCATTTCTACGAATAATAATCTTATCGATCTTGCTGAAATCTTTAATGCAGAAGATTAAATTCTACTTTAATTGAGAAATCAAGTTTCGCATGAAAATTTACAGTCTGTTTATTACGAGGGTAATGTGATCGTGTATCGATACCGACAGCACCGTTTCGAAACGACTAAAAATAAGTCGAGTGTGAAGCGCGACCTGGTTCGTCAGAGACACAGTCATTTTGATAGTACACGGACACTATGAGTGTAGTGAGATCGTGTTGCACGTCCGCAGTGGATACAAGCAAAAGTTTCACATACACGGCGTATCGAAAACAAAATTTCGGAAGGGGCTCCGCCACGGTCGTCTCTAGTACAGGCTGGAACGTGTGATGTGGCAACACCGCATACAACCAGAACATCAGTCCGATCAAAATACTGCATATGCGTAGCAGTATATAGAGACGGCCATGACAGAATGTGTAGAACTCGAAATCACTTGAAATCGGACTGATATAGCGCTGCCAAATTTACCATGTTTTGGGCCGGTACTAGAGTTGACCGTGGCTCCGTCTGTGAACAGCGCTGCCAATGAGTAATAGGCAATGTACACACGGATGGGGGAGGAATAGCATCAAAGAATATGTTTTTCAGTTTACCCAAAGAACTATGTGAAATTAGAAATCGCGAAAGTACATTTCATTCTCTGAAATTTGATAATGAAACGGTATATACATATGTGTATATGTGAACACAAAATTATATGTGAAAAAATTTTAATAACTGATTGATTACTTTGCATTAGACATTATTTCGATTAGCTTAATTGACAGTCAGATATTAGAATGAAACTAGTCGTATACAGCGTGAGCCAGTAACAACTATGTACTATCTGAAATAACTTGGGTTGTATCAACTACCTTGTTAATGAATTACCAAGGTGACCTTGAGGTCCTTCGAAGTCAATGTACTTACCATTTTTTTTTTCTTTAACGAAACTCTTACCGACGAAACAGCGGCCTGGAATATGATTTTGAGTTGACCTTGCGAACCCTTTGTAAAACTCAAGGTCACCATCATATCTTCGAAAAATGGGCTAAAACAAATCATAATTCATTAAACAGTTTTTTGATACCACTAATCGATACCGAGTCATTTTAGGTTGCAGTTTTCACAGACTCGCACTATATTTTTACTGAGTCGCACTGTATGTCCCGCCTCGACTTGAACAAAGTGATTTGTGTACGTACGATCGGTAACGTCAGTTTCAACTGACATTACGCGTACTTCGATTATGCGATCAACTATACGAAAGCATCGCGATCAACTTTCGTACAAGAGATTCGAAATATTATGTTAATTCTATGTGTCTCTGCAAAATATGACACGTTCCATATTTGCAGTGGTATAGTTTAAGAACAACTGTTATATTATCAGTGCTCAAACACAAGAATCGACCAAAGTTAATATTACACATCCTGTTACGCGACACGGTAATGACTTCGAATAAATTCTTGTGCGAATCGTTTGTCCTTCCGTTTAATGAATTTTAAGCAACGACTCAACGAATGTACGTTTCGCGAGGCGTCAATTTTAAGAGAACACGCAAGTTCCGAAATCATTTTTCCTGAGTGCCGATAACTACTGAACTATTTCGGTTTTCCTCGTTCCACCGAATCAATGTGAAATATTTGTTAGCGAATGATCAAACGCATTGTTATCCGAAACATTTCATTCAGATGCTTATCATATAGTAAACAATCGCGACTCTATTGTGTACGAGCGAATTGTAATAGTTTCAGGCGCATACTTTAGTGTTCTTTCGTGATTATTAGAACGATCAGTGCAATTGTAATCCCTTTGGAATAAGCATATATTGTGATATCGATAGATAAATTATTGTCAATGTATCGGTTCTCAACTTCTCACAGAATTTAATCTTCGAACTTTTTCATTTTAGATTCCGAGAGCACGAAGAGAAATATGTATATATTTGAATTCGCGGGATCATTATCACTTGTCGGGACTCATTCTTACGTGGGAACAATAGATTGTGAAATATGTGCGACAGATTCAAGTACTTGCCCAAGTTGTCTCGAACATTGCAAATCGATAGCCTGTCCCTAGTTCCGTAGTCGGATTTGATTCACGCCTTTTTATTATAAGCCGTTCGATCACGTGACACATTTCTGGACCAACCAGTATGAAAAACCAGGGGCCATACACCTTCATCGTCCCAATGTTAAATTTTTACTATAGCAGTATGTGTTTATACAATAAATATGTACATGTCGTCTATGATATCATTTACATGGTGCCCTAGACACAAGTTGAAATGTTTTAGGCGTTGCAGTTGAGCTCAAACGAAACAAACACAATTCTTGCGACGTTCGTTTTGATATACAGGGTGTCTCAGACCACCTGTACCACCCATTTATAATCTAGAAAATAGGCTACATTCAAAAAGTCAAAGCGTTTCTTTTATAGATGAGGTGCGCTCTATTAAATGGTAATATTTTTAACTTCCGGTTTCGGCCGGAAATTGTATTCCCCATCGGGCCTGGCCAGCCGAATGGGGGTAGTTTTAAATTGTTTTCTCGAAACTATTAAGAATGATTAATTTCTTAAGAACTATTGCTTAATAGTTGGTATTTTAATATTCTCGTATTGCAAAACAATACTTCAAAATGCTACTTTACATAATACATCATCGAAATATTCAATTACATTCATAAGAAATAGCTTATGATTGGATCAAATCTTTTGAAAACCTTGCCGACCGAGTACGATATTGTTCTTTGCATGTTTTTGTCTGCGTCACCTATCCTACAAACATTTTGAATTTAATAAATTTTATAGGTGCTATGTCAGGGAAAATACGGTAAAATTTGTAAGGACATTTTTTTCATTTATTTCTATACTTACACTATACTATTGAATATTAATAAAGTTATGAAATAATAACCGGTTTTTGTTTGAGTTAAGCTCTCTTATCATCCCTTAAAATATTTCAACTGTACACTTGGGGCTAGCTGTAAATGTGCATGTATATGTTACATACAGAATAGATTATCAGGAACAGACCGCATTAATACCTTTCATTAAGTTTATGTTATTAAAGTGTATGTCACTAGAATTATGCGATATATTTTGCTACTAATATTGTCCCTAATCTCCTTGTTGAAAGGAGTTTGAACATTATCAATATTACAATTAAACTACGGATTTTATACGTTTATAACAGAAGTTAATAATAAACGGAACATAAAATAGTAAAAAGATTAAAAGAGAATAGAAATACATCTAAAGTATTCTCAATCTATTTTTGAAACGATCACAAAAAGGCATGAACTATTCGAAATCTAAATTTTGCAAATGAGGTAGAACATTATTATTTTCCCACAAAAATCCGTAGTCTATTTATAATAATTGGAAGTGGAAAAATAATAACACAATTCGTACGTGTCCCTTTGAAACTGCTCAGTTTTTAATAACATACATTTTTAATAATACAAACTCAATGGAGGAAATGTTAAGGTAGTCAGTTTTCAGTGGAACTCTGTGCAAACTAATCTTGAATTAACTATTATGGAAGTAGGCTATTTTCAATTTGTACAAACTAGTACTTCAAGTTTTTATTATACAACATTTCGACAAATTCTTATTTATCGAAAAAGTTTGCAGTGACAGACAATGTCCGAATTCTTCTTTCGTTACATTTGATAAGGAACGATACGATACACTCAAATTTCGGGGACCAAATATATATAAAAGAACAGCTGGAAATAAACAGTAGCTTTATTGCTAAATATTTTTCAACCACTCTAGACACGTCGTCTTAAATATTTTGCTTCGTAAGAACGTTCATGATAATGTTGCATACAACGGAGACCGAATTTCGACTTGGCAAAATGTATTAATCATTTAATTTTTACGTATACACGCTATTGTGGCCATTATTTTACCTAGACAATAAATGTTATTGATTCAGCTTGGAGAGGCTTGAGAGTATAATACAACGTCGAAAATATCTGTCACGTACAATGCGTGGCATACATTGCTCGACCGTGACTATATTTAAACAAAACTACATCTGACTCTCTGTAATGGAAAAATCGAGACTGCTGGTCTCGAACATTTATGCCTTACCATGAACACTCTATTGCATCGATAATATTCAGAACGTCCAATTAAATGAGAAGTTGCCTCCTCGAATATGTTAACCCAGATAGCACAGGACGTCCTGAAAACTACCATTTTACGTCCATTATAGGTCTGAACGTTCTACATCCTAAAAGGACGTCTTTTTTGGGGCGTATATGAGACTTTTTATTTTAGACATCTTAAGGCGTCTTCATGATGTCTTTTCGGAGCGTTAGTTAAACACCTGAAAAAAGGCATTTAAAAGACATCTTTTTCGGGACGCTGGTTTAACGTCTGAAATAAGACATTTTCAAGACGACTTTTTCGGGGAGTTTGGAAGGCGATTTATTCCAGACCTCTGTGGGACGTTCATAAAAAGACTTACAGATCCAAAAATGTTAATAATTAAATCTTAACACGCTCTTAAATCTACGACATATATTTTCATTTACATAGGAAATAAGGAAGTAGTTAATCTTTTAAACTTATATCTTAGCAACGAATTTTTTAACTTCTGGTGATACAAATAAAAATAAAGTAATAATAAATAAAAATAAGAATTATTATAATAAATAATAAATAAATGAAAAGCGTGCATTAAGGTATGAATTATTTCTCCCTTCCACTTATTATGTGTATTATTCTCCTTTTAATAAAGCTTTTTCGTATTTAGTGAACTATATATATTGTGCTGACTGGGATATGTATATTTAATTAGCATTTTTGGACCTGTAAGACTTTTTATAAACGTCCCACAGACGTCGGAAATAAGACGTGATAAAGACGTCTATTGTCGGACATTCAAGACATCTATGAGATATCTTTTGCAGATTGCAAATCAGGCGCATTTAAGACGTCCTTAGGATGTCTCTGTGCTATCTGAGAAGAAGAGGGGTTACCTATCCTAACACGCCGATTTCAATTAAATTTTGGTGTGATATAGAACTTAAGAAAATATTTGACACTTATTTTTGTATAGCGGCTGAGATTCGTGTCGAGGATGTGAAAATAGCTTTCAAAGTTGGGTTGGAAAATCCTATTTTATTGAATATCTCCGAAAGTATTACGCCTAGATAAAATTTTCAAAATCCAATTTGTGCGTCTTTGAATACCGAATCTTTTCGTATAACTGATTAAAAAAAAAAATTTGTTTTAAAAATATTCTAAACACTAACATTTTTTATCTATCGAAAACATGTATAAAAACAGACAAATCAGCCGTTTTCAGGGCTACCACACCACTTTTAACGTGAAACAATTCCAAATAAACAGTTATCATAAACATAATCGATAATAATTATCGGAAACATAATGACTATTATGACCGCGGAACTAAAAAACTTTATTTCTCATATTTTGTATAAAGGTATACTGTGTATACAAATTTTCATGAAAAAATGGCAATTTCTTATCGCAAAATGTTACATAAAAGTTTATTTTTAAAATAGTTTTAAAACAAATTATTTATTTTTTAATCAGTTAGATGAAACGATTTGACATTCAAAGTCGCACAAATTGGATTTTGACATTTTAGTCTAGGCGTAATACTTTCGGAGATATTGAGTAAAATAGAATTTTCCACTCTAACTTTGAAAGCAATTTTCACTCCCTCAACATGAATCTCAGCCGCTATAAAAAATACGTGTCAAATATTTTTTTGTGTTCTATATCATACTAAAATCGGCGTGTTACGATTGGGTATCCTCCCTTGTAAGTGTGATTCAAGTTGCATAATCATGCAGATTTTTTGGAAGTTCGTGTTAGTCGCAGTACTTTTTCGGAATGCCAACACGAGATCGTAATATAGGATTATACACTTAATGTGGGATCCATATGTGTGCATACGAAGAACATGCACGAATGTCAACAACGCGACACGTTATATGTGCTGTATATTGTGTATCTACGAGATTCAAATAGCCCACTGTGCAGTAAGTAAATTGAAAGAATTTAAAAGCTTCAATGTGTCAGTCTTATCTAAAGTATTAAATTAAAGAAAATGAGCAAGTTCTGATTGGATGATATTTCAATAATAATATAAATTGTAACTTCGTCGATGAGACGAAAAGAGCGGAACTCGATGACGCACGGGAGCTTGCGGAGCAAAATGAAATGTTTCGAAATCGTGATTGCACTACGCAAATGCGCTATAAATCAGACGACGACGTGGACTGGGTTAGTACTGGAAAATTGTACTGAAAGCTCGGCAGCGAAACTTGTCTTTGGAACTCAACGAGCACGAGAAAAATGGCGGTAACATGAATACAGTAATACCGGTTACGTGTCGCGGTGCAGCTGGAACGTGCTTGTTCTCGCAGATACGTTTCCCGAGTTAAGTGGATACTTCAGAATGTATTTACAAGCATTCACGAAAATGTTTACGTCGATCTATTTCGCACGAAACGCAACTGATTTCTTATAACTGAGGTCTTACAAAAGCTGCAACAGCGCGTTTATCAAGATTTCATCTATAATTTCACTCGTTATAAATTAAAGAAACTCGAATGGGTCGTTTCGACGCGTTTGCTAGTCCTAGTGTTAAGAGACTCAGTTAACAAAAGATGTATTAATGCTCTCGGCGCACTGGTTCGATCAATTTTTAGTTAGAAGCAATTCTGCAATTTATCAAATTCAAATTTCCACGTTTCGATCTATATTCAGATCATCTTCAAGAAAATTAATAATTGCGTCTGCAAATTATTAAACAAAAAATTATTATATTGACTATTGATATCATTTGATTAACCATTGACATCTCAGACACAATTATTAATTTTTTTGAAGATGATCTGAACATAGATCGAAACGTCGAAATTTGAATTTGATAAATTGCAGAATTGCTTCTAAGTAACAGTATTGATCGGACCAGTGCACCGAGAGCATTAATGCATCTTTTGTAAACAAATATATGATCGATAAAAAGAAACATTTATTTGACATAGTTAATGCACATGTATCGTCAAGTGGAAATAGGGAAAGATGGAAATGTGACTATATAAATTTCTGAATTGTTAAAATCACTGATAAATATTTTATTAACGAACAATGTATGATATTGTAATTAATAATTCGTTATAGAATAATAGAGTAGGATAAGGTAACATAACGAACACGAGGGTATTTAATAACCCTCGAAAATGTATTTAATGACAGCAGAAAATGGGTCAAATTAGAAACAACGATTCGAACGCAAAACAACTTATTTACAGAATTCTGGATAGAACAGATGTGTGTGTAATTCATTCGACATACATCTTACTTCCGCTTCGCATTCGGAATCGTTATTTCAATTCTAGGTAAATATTTACTTTAGGTGAGACATCTCCGATGACCTTGACCTTGACATATGATGTCAAGGACAACATTCTGAACAACTTTTGTCATTACATCTACCTGGCGCTCGGCCTTAGTTTCCGAGATATTCACAAAAAACTATTGCTAATACTGTATTGAATTTTCCCTCTTGGATTTTCGTATATCAGCATAGACGATCGCTTAACGGCGTTTCTAACCAAACACAAAATGAATAACACAGGTATGCAATATACGACGAACGAATATATATATATATATATATATATATATATATATATATATATATTTTATACGAATTATTATATATATACATATATATACATATATGTATATATATATATATAGATATATATATATATATATATATATATATATATATACTAGGGGGCTCCGCCCCCTACTCGCTTCGCTCGCCAACCCCCGCGGCGCCTCGCTCTCTCTCCCACTCCTGCTCTCTCCCCCCTCTCTCCCGCTGCCCCTCTCTCTCACTCTCTCTCTCCTGCTCTCTTTCTCTCTCTCTGAAAAATACACACTGTCACGTCGCTCAAGATTCGGTTCCCCTTCGAGCAGGCAACCCGCTTCTCAAGATTCGGTTCCCCTTTGAGCAGGCAACCCGCTTCTAAAGTTTCGGTTCCCCTTCTAGCAGACAACCCGCTTTTCAAGTTACGGTTCCCCTTCGGGAGACAACCCGCTCTTCAATTTTCAGTTCCCCTTAGAAAGGCAACCCGCTAGTCAATTTTCGGTTCCCCTTCGGAAGGGAACCCGCTCGGCGTTTTAGCGTGACAGAACTATTTTATATAATAGAAAGATATATATATATAAGGATTTTTGTTTCGACCACGCATACTATTATTATGCTCATCCAATGGATAGAATGGGCCACGATTTCGAAAAATTTATGAATACGATCTGTATAATTAACTTCCAGTCAATGCAAATGAAAATACGAAAGTTCTAACGATGAAATGAAATGTACTTGTAACTGAAGATTAACTGAAGTTTTTCGCGAATATCTCGAAAACTAAGACGAGCGCCGGGTAAATGTAATGACAAAAGGTGTTCAGAATGTTGTCCTTGACAACATATGTCAAGGTCAAAGTCATCAGAGATGTCTCCCTCAAAGGAAATATTTACCCAATTCTATATTATACAGATCTTTTATTAGAAACACTTGCACTCCTTCGAAGTTACCAATTTTCGGAAGACTCTCTGAATCGCTCGGTTGCAACTGTTGCAAGTCTACCTACGAATACTGTCGCACGTATTAATCGGACCTAAATATATGACTAGCACATGGCGTATGTATCTATAGAGAACACATGGTAGTATCTACGAATGAAAATCGATAATGTAACCTTTAGCTTTTACGATCGCTACGATTCTCGTGCATTCTCATTGATGTGGCGCGAGCCTCGATACTCGTGTACGTTTCTCTCTCGAACATTTTTGTAAATATTCATAATCAACGGGTTACAACACTATTAAATCAGACCGAAAACAATCTCTTCAACCTTATTGTATCATTACGAAAACAAGAGACAGTCCGAAGCTAGTTTAATTGTCTGCTCGACGGAGAATTTGTACGCATACGTTCCTGATTGAACACCATTCCAACCAGAGGTGGGCATTATTTGGCGAAACAAATATTTCAAATACTATTTAATATTTTAGACTTTATTTTGCTTAAAGAAAATAGTATTTTAAACTAGAGGGGGGTTGTTGCTCGCTCGCTTCGCGAGCTTCGCGAGTGGGTTATTGTAGCTCGCGGGTAGGACTGCTCTTGCGAGAGGGTTAGTGCTACGCATTGCTAGTGGGGCCTAAAGCTATTAATGCTTTTTTTATTTTGTGTGTGACTCTCCACGAGCCACACAAAGAACTTCCCGATTCGTTAGTTGCAGTATATTATTATCATTATTTAGTGTACGTTTTAAGAAGATTTTATGTTTTCAGGGAAAGTGATTATAACACTGTATTGGGCATATAGAGTATGCTCAACCACATGACGTATGTAGTCTTTTAAATTTTTCACGAAATTAAAAAAAAAAATTTTTTTTAAATATATCTAAATATATATATATATATATATATAGATAGTTACGTTTGTTTCTTCGGTGGAGACGCCTCTCGTATAAATTGCAATGTTGAATCAACTCCTTTCGAAAAAAACTAAAAAACTACTTGACCAAAATGGACCGAAATCTAATCAGCTCTAAGTTACAGCGGGGCACATCCATTGCATCATTCATTATTCTGATCGCTTTGTTACTTTTTCAGAAAACGTTAACGAAAAATTTGGTACCATAGAACGGACATACGCACACACACACACACACACACACACAGAGAGAGACATTTTGATAAAAATAGTCTAAAATGACTCCAATGACCATGAAACGTGAAGATCTGCTAAAAACTCGATTTTCGATTTTCGGGGTAATTACAATAACTTCCCTATAAATCGGGAAGTTAATAAGAGATACAATTTCGAAAATAAAATATTTCTATTTTAACAACCGGAACCACAAAATAAAATATTTCTATTCTGACAAGCGGAACACACAAAATAAAATATTATATTTTTTGTGCCTACTGAGGTTTTTTGATAAACATTTAAAATACTATTTTCCCCAGCTCTGGTTGAATGATAAAATGGGACTCACACAATACCGAAATGTTTATAATGTATACAATATATTCTATAAACAATATATTCTATACATTCATATATAGAATTTAAACAAACAGGGCTCCAACGAAAACTACTAGGTCCTATGAAATAGAATAACATATCACTCTCAGAGAGTCGAGCTTGCGTCTTAAAGAAAGATGTGCGACACAATGCATGTCATAACAATTCAGCGTAACAAAATGAATATCAGCAGATAATTTAAATTTGAAGAACACTCAGAAGTATGTCTTTTAATCTCGAAACTGTCGAGCAGATAATTAAGCAGCATGTATGAAATTTTCGGAGCAGCGTCTAACGGTCAACGAAGACTTATACATACATACATAATATCTGTATGTGTGTATGTATGTATGTATGTGTGCATATGTGTATGCTTGTACGATGCATGTAACTACAAGTACTCCCTATACTCGTTCGTAAAGCATAGTAAACAATTTGATTAATAGAGTAATATGCGATAATGAAATTCTTATTCTGAAATGTACAGACATGTCAAATCTCTGTGAAAGAACGCTTAAAAATCAGTTGTACTGTTGTTAATCAGTAACATAAGACTCATGCTGTAATCCATTTGCCCGTACATGCAATCCAAAAATGTCTTTTTAATTATTTGCTTCACTTATGCGTGGTAACAACGAATCGGCAACGGACAATGATCTATCGTGATTCGTTTTCATATCGAACCAAGCAGGACCAAAGTTGTTATTTTAATTGATTATCGTCGTTTATGAAATAGCGATATTACGTTGGACATCGTTCGGAATTATGCAACATTTTTTTAATTGTACAGAGTGTTCGGAAACTTTTGGTACAACCGCTTGGTGGATTTTCAATGTCGATTTTATCGAAAATAAAGCCTCATGAAAAAAATTTTAGGAAATCATTTAGAAGTTGGGCCTCCTCCCAGATTTTAATGAAATTTAAATATGTTGTCAAGTTCATCATTCTGAACAACTTTTCCCCATACATGTTACCGCCGCTCGGATTTAGTTTTCAAGATATTCGCAAAAAACTATTGCTAATAATGTGTATTGAATTTTCTCTCTTGGATTTTCGTATACTAGCATAGCCGATCGCTTAAAGGCGTTTCTAACCAAACAGAAAATCCTAACTTTCTTTTTTTAACGTGCGGAAATGCGTTGCGCATACTCCGGCACCCCTTGGGGGGCGGTGGTTATGTGGGGCTACCTCAAGGAGGGTTAGGTTAACCATTCGCATGATTTTTCCATTACTAGATCAAATTCTGGATGTCAGCTACAATGCAAAGATTATGTGAATAGAATGAGTGTGGTTAGGTCGTGGAGGGGGCGGACAGGGTCGGCCTAAAGGCTACGCATACGAAATTCCAAGTGCAGTCTGAAAATTGAAATCTCACCTTGTATATGTATGACCAGAGTGAGACCCTGTTTTCTCTCTCATCTCCACAGCGTGTTTAGAAGTAAAATGTAAAGAAACGCCGCGCCGGGACAGGCTTACGTTGCCACGGAGCGTGCGGGAATACGAAAAGTTAAATACAGTATTAGCGATAATTTTTTGCAAATATCTCGAAAACTAAAATCGAGCGGCGATAACATGTATAGGAAAAAGTTGTTTAGAACGTAGAAATCTGTAACATATTTAAATTTCATCAAAATCTGAGAGGAGGCCCAACTTCTAAATAATTACCAAATTTTATTCCTCTTTGCGATTTACTTTTTACGTAGAATCCACCCCCCCCCCCCCTTTCGACTGGACAACCAGGTACCGATCACCCTGTATTATCGCCACAATGTTGCAAGTGAACTATTCAATGCATTGCTTTTGTATAATTTTATTCTTCGTTTAATAACTATTGCTTTATGTAAAATGGAAGTACACGGTCATTGCGAAAGTATTAATACGATTTTTGGTTCATTCGTAATTTACTCTTTACTACAAAAAATGTTACAATCAGTCGATTAGGCAGTTATCGCCGACAGTGGGAACAATAGAACCTTTACGAAACTCGTACAACATCACGTGACGAGAATAGTGTTTATTTAATTTCATTTTATTTCAGTTCATTTTATTGCAACACGAAAAATAAATTATTTATTATTAAAATCTGGTATTTGACATAAAGACGGAAGAATACGTTAAACGTGTGCTGCATAACACCGTTATCTGCAGTAGTTGGTATATTAATGTTTACGAAGAATAAGTTACCGAACAATTACTTTTATTTAGAGCTTTCATGGCTAAATTGTGTTTATTGGTGCGCTTCATGCCATCCTTTCGTTGCACCAGTTGGGAATGACAACTAACGAAAAATGTCCAAACTAAAATATACAACGAAAATATATATTGTAAAAACTCTATAAATAAAGATTAATATCGCGACAATTGTAATTAATCAGCAACGATTCGTATAAGTTAAAAATAGATGGCAGCATGAGACTTGTAACCGGATCAAGATAAATTTAATTACTCGCAGTCTTTAATAATCATAGCTTTAACTAAGAGACCAAATATAGTTTTATTATATTCTCTGTGAATGAAACAGTCTTAAGGAAGATGGAATTATGTAATTTTTTGCAAGAAATAATACCACAGGCGTGTTTCAATGCGAACGTAGTATTTTTCTATATATATATATAATATGTATACTTGATGAACACGAAGCAGATCAGTGCTGTATTATACAATCGTTCGATCCACGATGCTCGTAATAAGTTATGCAATTTCTATATTTATTATCTGCAAATTCGCGTAGAAAATTAACAAGAGAAAAAAGTATTTAATAATGTTGCAGGATATCAAATACTTATCAGAATACATATTTCAATAACTGAGATGTGTATTGAAAACATTGCCTAACATTGGACAAATTAGCGTTTCTTTATCGGACTCGATGAAATGCGAACAAAATGTTAAGTTCCCCAAAGTTTCGTCGTTCCTCTGAGGTGTCAATAAATGTAGTTTGTTAGTCATTTTCCAATAAAATTATGTTTCCGAACTAACGTTTCTTACTTAGTAACCACCCAACATTTTTATCAACATGTGCACGCCGGCGCGGCGCGTGCTGCAATTCATGTTTCTCTTCAATGAGCAGCGCGCCGAACTAATTTCCATTATTTTTTTTAACAATATGGCAATTTTTTCTAGTTAATATACGAACTACGTTTTTGGTGTTACGCACCGTCTGATGAAATATTCATGTGTCAGCCACCGGTGGTACGCGCGGGGTGAACGTGTTAAACTATTAATAATTTTAATAGTGTAGTGTAGTAGAGATAGTGTAGTAGATTATGTAGATAGATTTAAAAATTATGATTCTGTTTTGCCATTTCTTACATATGTACTAATATGTAGCATCCAACTAATATATTTCTATTAATGGAATCAGCATTGCCAAATGAAACATAATATCCACGATCAGTGGCGCACCCAGTAGGGGGGGCCAGGGGGCCAAGTCCCCCACCAATAAAAAGAAAACAATACACTGAAAAATTAGCTAAACCGAAGAATAGCTCCTTCCTCTCCGATTTCGATGATTTTTGGATATGTTATATGTACAACTAAACATTTTGAACAACTTTCCCCTATATACATATATAAGTAAATATTTGTGGCTATCGAAGACAGATATTTTTGCTAAAAAAAAGGTCATTTTGTTCAACTCGTCCCCCCCCAAGATTAAATCCTGGGTGCGCCACTGTCCACGATCGTAGATGGTATAGTAAAAATATATATTGTAACGTTGCAAGTTTGCGACGTCATCCCGTTTTGTGAAAAATAATTGTTTAAGTAAATTATTATGGGGATAATAATTCAAACAATAAATATAGAAACAATTTATAAAATTCATTTCATTGAACAATTATTTCAACAATAAATTGTTATTGAAATAGTAATTAAAATAATGAATATAGAAACAAATTTCTATACATTATAAATTTGTTTATTTAAACAATTATTTTAACAATACATTAGCATTGTAATAATAATTTAAAAAATGAATATAGAAACAAATTATTAAAATGTATTTCTTTAATAATTGTTTGAATTATAAATTACAATAAATAACGATTATTACAGAATACCTTTCGTTTACGAACCATTGATTTAGAAATATCGCAATAATTTTTAAATTAATTTTAAATTCCAATACTTTTGTAGAATATTTCGTGGTAATTACTTTCATTTTTCCTACATCTATACACTGACGATTATAAAGCAATAGTTACAATGGTGAACAATAAGGGAAATAAGAAAGCAATAAGAGTGCGTAATGAAATTATACAATAAAAAGTAATTTTTTTCTAAGAATTACAGAATGGGTAATGTCAGCATTCTATATTTATTTATTAGCTGCGGTACTAAATCTATTTACCTACGCCACTGACGCAGTTTCACGTGGTTCACGAAATAATGATCTATTTAGATAGAGAGCGCTGAACCACCAACTGAATCTCGTCGGTGGTGGAACTTTTAGCGATGTGGTCTTTCAGGTTACTGTAAGTTCCACCGTTACCACCCCGCCCACTTAGCCTGCCGCGGAATAGCACGGGCGGTGGCGGGTCTTTAACAGTATCTCGTCGGTGCCCAAACCCGGCACAGCTCTCGGCCCGTCGGTACTAGTTTCTGCCAAATTCTAAGTAGATCCGACATTGTAAGATGGCAGCACGGTTATATTTTATAGGGCAGGTCGCATAGGTCGCACTAGTGCGGCAGATGTCGGTAAAGAAAATTTTTACTTATTTACTTTTTACTTTTATTTTACTTATTTGACATCCAAGGAGGGAAAACGAAATAATAAACCTCATTGATTCATATACTTTTTTCATTTTATTGTTTATATTAGTTTCCTTGACTGCGGATCTTTGTGCAAAATAAATTTACAAATAAAATAGAAATTAAATTAAAAATAAATTATGTTTATACGCAAGAATATGTCGCAGAAGCGAAAAGAAAATTTATATTTTTTGTATAGCTACACTTATTTTAAAATGATAAATAGATAAAGCAATTTTGAATTTCATGTACTCAATTATAATCGCAATTATAAAATTAATTTTTATATCGCAGCGCGTTGGTGAAGGGATAACAAATAGGTGAAGCAGGGAAAAATGAATATTGTAATTTTTAATTTATTATTATTATTCTACGATATTCTAAATTTAAAAAAATATAAAATCTAAACGTAAACCTTAATCTATCTTGTGATTATAACTGGTTGTCGCATCTGCTTCCCCAAACGTGTGGCCAGTAGCATGTTGTGCCGTAAACAGGATACCTAAAAAAACCTAAAAAAATATATATATACATGTAAACCTTTGTTAAATGACATAATCAGAGATATACCTATAACACCAGAAACTACAATGTTTCCTCATCCCCGGTTGTCGCAGCTTCCTCCTTCTCGATCCTTGGACAGCACATTAGGTTTGTCGTTTTCCTTTGACGACTGTTCCGATAGATTTCCGCATTACCCTTGAGGTACTATCGTCAATGCGTTTTTTTTTTAGTGGTATCCCCAGTAGGCCTATTCCACCATGTCGTTGCAGTGCCACCAACACTGTTAACGAACTGCCCAACTTAAAAAAATGAACATTAGTTTACATGCAGCAGATACAGCCCGGCACACAGTGGGTCCAGATAAGCACTTTCATACAAACGGTACAAACCCTTTAGCTTCTTGGGAATGGTTTCCCAAGTACCGTTTGACTACATGCATTTAGTATGTCTCGGTGTAGTTAAAAAATTGTTGTCTGTCTGGGTGTGCGGTAAATATTGTAGAGAAGCGCAATTATCCGCGACCAAACTCGAGATAACCACCGCGAGAATAAACGTAATTTCAAAGTATTGTCCCTCCGATTTTGCACGGCATCCCAAACCGATTACAGATTTTTCAAAATTCAAAGCCACCGAGTTTCGGCAATTTCTCCTATATACTGGCCCTGTTGTCATACATGAAATTTTAGATCGACTCGTGTACAGCCATTTTTTGCTTCTGCACAGTGGCATAAGAATACTCGTGTCACCCTCCCTTTCGGAAAAACATATCGCGTTCGCGAAAACAGCATTAAAATTCTTTAATCGTCTATGCGAAGAAAAATTAATTTTACCGGAATCGTGTATTCTAGAGTGGTGGAGACAAAATTCTGCACGTTTTCCTGATTTGGCAATAGTTGCTAGGAATTTACTGAGCATTCCTGCAACTCAGACATACAGTGAACGCTTATTCTCACTCGCTGGGAATATTGTCACAGAGAGGAGATCAGATCATCGTTACTGTTAGAAAAAGTGGAGCAACTTTGCTTTGTATTTGCAAACCAGAAGTTGTAGATTGTACTGTAAAGGTATGTATCACTTTTATCATTTATGTTGTTATTGATATTGTTGTTGTTATTATTATTATTACTGTTCTTGTTATTCGCCAGTAGTCGACGCCTCAACCGGAGTTTATCGCAGCAGAACTACCGGAATGGCTCGGAACAACCCCGAAGCGGCTCGCGCCACGAGGAATAACGTCGTCGTCGGGAAATTACAAATTCCCGAAGACCAGGGGGCGGCCGCAAGGAATCCGTCCCTGCCGCGAGAAGCACCGCGATAGGCCCGAGTGTCGCACCGTCGGAAATAGGCTAGGGAGTAGGGGGACGCCTCGCTTCCACGTTCCCGAGCCACCGCATGGGAAGCCATTGCTTCGTCGCCATTAGAGTCACCTAGACGTTTAACGACTGCTTAAGATAGTAATTTTGCGACCGCTGCCGTAAAGAGAGGGATTCAAAGCTACCTGCCGAACACCCGCTGCTGCCGCAGGATTGCCCTTGGTAAGCGCCACTCAGACTCTCTAAATAATTTGAATTGTATCGGTTTTGCGCGTGTGGCTCGGGTAGCGTTTTGGCGGGTCCGCGTTCGCATTGCAAGAGTTGACGACTCGTGGTCGAGGATTTCGGTAAAAGCGTCATAATTTAGCACGTGCGAAACCCGACTCGTTTGCGGGGCCCGGGGCCCAATTAGTTTTGTGTGAATTCGCGTCGAGAAAATAGCTCGCGCGAAGCTTAGCGTTTCGTCGTCAACTCTCGCCAACCTCGATGCCGTTCCACGGTGGGACGCCACCACGTGTTCGATCCGTGTTCCGCGAATTGTCGTAACGAACGAAGCTTTCCGTAGATCGCGTATTCCATCTGAATTCGATCGTAGATTCCCCGCGCGGGATACGAACGCGTGTAAAATCTAGCGTTGCCGAATTCGACGCGTCGGCATTCATCTTTACGAGCTGCCGAGCCGTCTCGGCGCTCATGTATGAACACCTTCGTTGAATAAACGATTATTGTTGCCGAAATATTGATTACGATTGCTTGCGCGAAACCTTCCCGCCGCAGGGAATGCCTCTCGTCCTTTCCGTGTCTATCCTGTGCCCTTAGAATAGCTATCGCAGGCGTATCGCGGCCATCGCAAGCTCGTGGCCGAGGAAAAGGATTATTTCGCGTGTTCGAATTTTCACACGACACCCCGTGGTGTCTGGCGCCCGATAATTCGCGTTAGTTGCCGAAAACCTCGAGATTGCGATTGCCTTTTTGTCCCGGGTGGACCACGTGTCGTGCGGCCGATCGTGGCCCGGTCTCCCGCCTGTAAATACCCGGTGTCGCAAGGGTTTCGCCCTTCTGGCGGCTCCCGATTGCCGAGCGACGTGACAATACATTTTTATACTAAATAAATTGACAATGATCTAACGATCAGTTCGGAGCGTCGTCGTCTCCGCACCGTCCCACCTCCCCCCGCGAGCTCCTCGGGTGGATCGAGCAGCTCGGGCCTCGCGGGTGCGGCGGGGGGGAACGGTCGCGGTGGATCGACGCGCTCAACTGATCGAACAGTTCAAGTTTGACAACAACGACAGGCGTTTACCTATTTCGATCATCCTTCCGCATCGTTTACGTAACCGTTTTCGTCGATCCGTCGAATTCCACTCGCTCAATATCTTTTCTTTTTACCTTGGAGTCGCGGTATCGCTTCGATTCCGGAATCGACCGCGAATCCAAAACATAGAGCGTCCGAATATTAATCCGGTTTACTGCACACTACGTTAGAATCGATAAAATTATTAACAACATTGTATCAATATTTAGGTACCCATAGTTACGACAGAATAGCTCAGCTATTACAAGAAATTCATATGGGGTATAATTTAAGTTACCCAAAACGTACTGCAACGGTGACAGATAATGCCAGTAATTTTCGGAATAGAAAGCTTATCATCTGACGACGACGAGAATGCACACGATATAGACGAAGAACTAGACGACGATGCAATAGTGACAATAGATAATACATTATTAAGGATGTTACCCCGGCATATTCGTTGCTTCGCACACACCCTGTCATTGTGTGTAACCACCGATGTTATCCAAGCAATAAAGGCAACAGCAAATTTAAATGTAATTCACATCCAGACCATGCAGAAATGTTCAGAGTTATGGAATAGATTTTTCAATCTTTCGAAAATCAGTAGCTGAAAATGCAAATTCCGGTGAATAATATCGCGGCTCTCAGTTGCGACAATGAATCCGTAATGACAGGAAATTGTTCTTCGTTCAAGACTAAGTTGCTCTGTCCGATTTTTAAATAACGTTTTTGAACTTAGAATATTTCGCGAGAACTTTTGAAGTGCATCAAGTGCAGTTCACGAAATCGTCGTAATACAAGACTCTGCCCTTGCGGCTACAAACAGACCTCTGTCCAAATTCTGAATAAAGGATCTAGACTTGTGCTGAATTTGGATGCCCGAACGAGAAACGTTGACAGGTCCTTGGCAGATTCAGGCGTAAGTACTGTTTGGCCAAAAAGGCTGATATAAACTGTCAGTGTCACCGTGTCGTCGCACATCTTCAAGGATCCTGAAGACTCCCGTTCAAGGATCAACTTTTAACTTTAACACCAGACGAAAAACATATAATCCATGAAAAGTTTAGTCTCGAAATTTCTAAAGTACACAATGAACCAACTGCAAGTAAACCACAGAACGAGGATATTAATATCAGCAACAATAGCAGCAGTAAGATTGTACAATTACAATTTTTTATTTTTAATTCCATAAATTTAAAAATTCACCGTTATATTTTAATTTTTGAATTAGGTGAGAGAAAATCTAAAATAATAGCTTTCTTCGACAAAAAAATGTTAAGTAACAGCAACCGAGAGGAAGGAGTAGAAACATTCGCCAACAAAAAAAAGAACGAAATTAAAATTTATTTTAATGAAGATGTTGTCTCAAGAGAGACTGACATTATAGAGTGGTGGGGCCAAAATCGTAAAAGATTTCCAATTTTATCACTAGCAGCCCAACGTTATCTTACCCGCGTACCCGCGACGCAAGTTACGAGTGAGCGTCTATTCTCAGCGTCAGGAAATATAGTAATCCAAACGCGGACGCGGTTGATAACAGAAAATGTATAACAATTATGTTTTCTACATTTTAATTTAAATAAGATAAATTAATTCATATAACCTCTATTGTTCTTTATAACTGTTAATAAAAACAGCACTCCTTACAAAGTTGTCATCATTTACCTTATTTTTATACCTTCTAGGTGTATGTCACTCCATAAGGATATTTTATTATTTTAATGATATTATCAACACATAATATGCAAGTTCACTTTAGTTCACACATTCGTGACAAATTCATGAGAATGCTGGAAATATTAATACAAATAAAGATTATGCACAAGTTTTCCAAATGTAACTAATGTAATTATAAATAAAACCAAGTATATTAAAAATTACGTTTTGTTATAAGTTATGGAATAATACTTGAACAAACCTTTTCGAAAGATTCGGTACCTGCTAGGAAATTCTTTTCCCTCCTGAGCAGACAGGATATCAAAGGATATTTCCTCTTTTTGGAATATGTCCTTGATATTCTAAACAAATTTAACGCCTTCTTCCAGAATAGAAAAACGTTGGTGCAGGAGTTGCAGCCATCTTCAGAAAAGCTGCTTAAATTTTTTTACGAAGGTTTTTAAAACCAGCCCTTTTACAGGATAAAATTTTTAAGTTAGTAAGGCAGGTGAATTTCACATTGAGATCAAACACAAGTTCCACTAAATCAAGTGGAACTTGGTTCCAGATGCTAAGATTTTTTGAAAGAGGCGGTTGATGATGGAATGTCGGAAGTTGAATTGGACTCCTTCCGGCAACATTGCTTAAGGTTTTATGAGACCATAAGCAATGAAATCAGGAATCGTCTACCTTTCGACGATGTTTTTCTAGGGGCATTGACGGTTTTCAAATCCGATTCCGTATTTAACAGCGACAGAGATTTAACTTTTCAAAATCTCGTAGCTGTCGCTCGTAGATTAGGGAATTGGAGTGCCGTAGATCTACAAAAAGAGTGGAACTTTTTGTATACAATAAACACGGCCGGTCAACCCAGCGGGCACACAGGTAGATCGGTGTGAAATCGCAACTAATCCAATTGCCGGGCACGCGCGGCTCCAAGGGGTAACAGGCTTTATTGCACTTGTTGCACAAGGGTTTACTTATTGCATAGTAATATTTTTCTGTTTTGCCGCAACACATCTTTTTTGTATTCTGTTTGCAGGCAGCAGCAGTTAGTGAGCTTGCCCTGGAAGAGCAGTCACTAGCTGCGGAAAATGGAGCGTTGGTGGCGTGTCGGTCGAGTGCACGGGAAGAGGAAATGGTATGCGACGCTTTCGTCGAAGATTTCGCGACAATGCGAGAAGAAACCGTGATAATCGACGAAACCATCGAGATCGCAGAAGACAATGCAACGCCGCCGTCAAGTGCACTGGGAGAGGAAATGTTGAGCGACATGGCAGAAAATGTTCCAGAGAGGACAGGTCGTGACATGCAGGAAGACACTGTCACCGACGAAGAGGAGCACCTCGTCGTGAAAGAAGGAACGACGACCACGTCACAGGACGAACGGGGATCTTTGGGCGGGTTCAGCATTGTCGACATGCACCACATTATCAAGCAGATGATGACGATAAGCGTGCATTCGGAAAAATGTTTGTTCACGAGCCTCCGGATCAAAGGAATGAAGAGACCGGGTCTTAACACAACCGTACTTTTGGAATGCGGGACGTGTAATGCTACATTCAAAGTCCACAGCCAGCCTGAGGATACGAAGGAGAAGCCGGCTGTTGACATCGATATAAGTGCAGTCGCCGCAACAATAACCACCAGAGGCGGTTACGCACAGATGGAGGTATTTTTGTCAGCCATCAACGTCTCCTGTATCTCGAAGAAGAGATACCGTAAATGTCACGACAGGGTCACGGAGAAATTGAACGAAGTTGCGGAAGAAGCAATGGTGGCAGCAGCCAAAGAGGAACAGAAGCTAGCCATTGAAAGAAGGGACGTGCTATCCGATCAAAATCCACACATTCCCGTCGTGGCTGGCAGGAGCTGGATGAAGAGATCGTACCGAGGTGAAAAATACGACTCGACGTGTGGTGTCGGCGTGATCAGGGGATTTCACACCAAGAAGGTGCTATTCGTCGGAGTGAGAAACCGAACGTGCAACATTTGCCTGAAAGCGGCAAGAAATGATAAGGATGCACCGAAACACACGTGTTTTAAAAATTGGCCCAGCAACCAAACGTCGACAAAAATGGAGAGCGACGCCATCGCAGAGGGGTTCGTGACCAGCGTGGAAAAACGCGGATTAGTTTATTTGACAGTGATTGTTGACGGCGACAGCAGCGTGTACAAGACAATTTTGGACAGCAACCCATACGGGACACTAAAGCATGTGAAGAAGATCGAATGTACAAACCATTTGTTGCGCAACTTCTGCACCAAGATGAAAGATGTTGTGAAAAAGACGAAGGCCGGAATCTACAGGAAAGCCGTAAAAACAAGCATTCTGCGGATGCGCACGGGAATAGTGAAAGCTGGTGAACACCGGATGAATGAGAATGTGCCAACCCAGATAGCACCCGGACGTCCGAAATACGTCCAATCGACGTTTAAACCAGAATTGAACGTACATCCGACATCCAATGGACGTCTGTGCTATCTGGGAATGGCAGAGAAAATCAAACGTTTGTACATAGACATCGTAAACGTGCCCAGCCACGTATTCGGACAACACAGCCAGTGCAGCAGAATCGACTATTTCTGCGATGGAACTCGACAAGAAGGTGAGAAGGACATTGTTCCCACCTTATCAAGCATGGGAGTGTATAAAATGATACAGGACCACGTACAGAATCTGGCGGCTTACTCTGAAAGCCTACTCTTCCATAAGAACACAACGCGGTGGAGAGTTTCAATGCCGTCATCGCAAAGTGCATCGGCGGAAAGAGGATCAATTTTGGCCAAAGAGGATCGTACGCCGCAAGAGTTCACGCTTCTGTGCTCCAGTTCAATACAAACAAAGTATAGTCTACCCTGCAGGCATCGTTCAACGGTGCGATCTCACAACCTTCGAAGAAACTAGAGGAACTACGAGAAAAGGTAGGATCGAAAAATGCCGAAAGGAAGCGTGGCTACAAAAAGGAAACGTCAGGAGTTCCGTGTAGGCAAGGACGCTGATTACGGATCGAATGCACAAAGGCCAGATGCGGATGAAACGATGTACCAACTGAAATTGACAACCCATATGGAAATGTTGAAGGATTGGGCGCAAAGGAGGGAACAGATCCAGCGAGAAACCGTTGGTCAGCGCAGCAACGACCAGTGGCTGACGTACAGGCCAAAACTTTTGACAGCGTCAAAGTTTGGCGAAGTGTGTCGTCGATTAAAAACAATCTGATCTATCTGATCGAATCTGATCTACCCTAAGCCACTAGACGTTCCTAGCATACTATACGGACAGCAGAGCGATACTATGGCTCTCGAAGATTTGTCGAGAAAGGAGCATGTAGAAATTAAAGAATGCTGCGTTTTCATCGACGCATCGCTTCCCTATTTGGGAGCATCACCGGATGGTCTGATCGGTGACGACGGCATTGTCGAAATAAAGTGCCCGCTATCTGCTGCAAATGTAACGCCAGAAGAGACACTACATACAGTAAAAGAGGTCCAGAAAATATTTGCCGACAGTAGAGGTACCGCAATGCGCAAGCATACAAATTGTTTTACCAAGTGCAAGAATAATTGCACATAACGGGCAGAAAATACTGTCTATTTGCTGTATGGACAAAAAAGGGATAATGTCAATTCGAGTTAAAGGAGACGACGCCTTTTGGCAACGTGAAATGGAGCCAAAATTGACACAGTTTTACATGTATTGTATGTTGCCCGAAATTGTCGACCCCAGAAAGACGAGAAAAATGGAAGTTAGCGGGAGTGTACTGGTGTTTTTGGCGCGGCTAGTATTCCATCTTGAAATAAAATTCTAACCTATTAAGTGGATAAGAGGTGCGGTAAAATACGTTTTCAACCGTTAAAAGCAGTTTATAGATATTGTTCTGTTGGTTTCCAGCATCCAGTGAGCGCCGAAATCATTTATATTTTTAAATCATCAAAAGTTACGGTCGAGAACAATTAACCGTTATCCACAATATGGCAAGATATAAAAACGATTTTAGTGACCGCCCCGCTCTGTATACAAAATTGATACAGGCATTAGCTCCGTACCTCGAGGCGTTAAAAAGTGGTGCACCAATTCGCGCGGTCGACGTGCACTTGATTGTCGCACAAGTCTATGTCGCAACTCCTACCAGCAAAAGGAAGGAGGAGTTGCGGCTACTCATCAGGAGACGCCGGCCGCAACTCATAGCCGATATCGAGGCCCTAAATGGGACTCCACCTCCTCCTCCTCCTCCTCCTCCTACTTCTCCTCCTCGTTCATGTTCTCCTACCGTTATTCGTCCAGCTT
Source organism: Lasioglossum morio (assembly GCA_916610235.2). Classification (NCBI taxonomy): domain Eukaryota; kingdom Metazoa; phylum Arthropoda; class Insecta; order Hymenoptera; family Halictidae; genus Lasioglossum; species Lasioglossum morio. The sequence goes on along the minus strand of OU744323.1, from coordinate 16,952,285 downwards.
CTCCTCTTCCATCTGTCCCACTTCCAACGAAAGAGAAGAAGAAGAAGACGAGGACGACGTTGGAGGTGGACGTCATCACGTCCCTTCCTTAAGGAAATAAGAATCGCTGAGATCCGATATGCGGCTTTCTTTGCCGAAAACAATATCGCGATCTCAGTCGCCCCGAAATTTCTTGCACTCATGCAAGATATTGCTAAAAACCCTGCCGTCTTGCAGGGTATGAAGGTAGGCCGCACGAAGTGCGCAAATATTATTTCGAATGTTCTGTGCGTTCGGGAAACCGAACGCATCGTAGATAACGTACGGCATACAAAATTTTCGGTTTACGAAGACGAAAGTACGGACTCGACAAACGACAAATGGCTCTCATTAGTGGTCAGATACATCGAGCCATGTCGTTTGTCTATACGGACAGAGCTGTTGCAGCTAATTCATCTTGATGCTAGCGACTGTTCAGCGGAAAAGATTTTCAAATCTTTTGAAAATTATTTGCTGAAAGAGCAAATTCCGCTAAGGAACGTCGCTGCTCTTAGCTGCGATAACGCTAACGTAATGATGGGATGCCATTCTTCGTTTCAGAGCAAATTGCTCGAAAAAAATCCTGATGTAGTTGTTATGCCGTGCGTTTGCCATTCCGCAGCATTGGCGGCAACTGCTGCTTGCGTTAGTATCCCAAAGGAATGCGACGATTTACTTCGGGGAGTCGCAACCTTCGTTAATAGCAGCCCCAAACGGGCAGCTATTTTTCGTCAATTTCGGGAGATTTACGATAAATCTCCTATCAAAATCCTTAAATTATCCGAGACACGCTGGCTGGTAAGGCACCAGTGTGTCCAAAGGATTCTTAAAATTTGGGAAGATCTCCAGAGTTTTTTCTTAGAATTTTTAGTTTCGGAAAAGTTGGCAACTGCTGAGAAATTTTCTTCTCTGCTCAGCAGATCCGACATTAAAGGATATTTTCATTTCCTCGATTATGTCCTGAACGAGCTAAATAAATTTAATGCCTTGTTCCAAAGTAGGGATACCCTTGGTGCAGGAGTTGCAGCCCTCTTCTGCAAAGCTGCTTCGTTTCTATTTGAACAATTTTTTGAAAAAACCCCTTTTAAAACACCTTAAGTATGTTCGGGGAATTGATTTTTCTTTAGAATCAAACCAAGTTCCACTTAATGAAGTGAGTCTTGGACCCGACACCGAAGAATACTTGGACGAGGCATTACGTCATGGGATGTCCGAAGTAGAGTTGCACTCCTTCCGGAAAACTTGCTTACAGTTTTATGTAACTATAAGCAATGAAATTAGAAATCGTCTTCCCCATGACTACAAATTTCTTTCGCAATTGACGGTCTTCAAACCGTCAATTGCAATGTTTGATAGCGACAGGAGTTCTAGCGTGGCAAGTGTTTCATCTTGAAATTAAATTCTAACGTTTTAAGTGGATAAGAGGTGCGGTAAAATACGTTTTCAACCGTTAAAAGCAGTTTATAGATATTGTTCTGTTGGTTTCCAGCATCCAGTGAGCGCCGAAATCATTTATATTTTTAAATCATCAAAAGTTACGGTCGAGAACAATTAACCGTTATCCACAATATGGCAAGATATAAAAACGATTTTAGTGACCGCCCCGCTCTCTATACAAAATTGATACAGGCATTAGCTCCGTACCTCGAGGCGTTAAAAAGTGGTGCACCAATTCGCGCGGTCGACGTGCACTTGATTGTCGCACAAGTCTATGTCGCAACTCCTACCAGCAAAAGGAAGGAGGAGTTGCGGCTACTCATCAGGAGACGCCGGCCGCAACTCATAGCCGATATCGAGGCCCTAAATGGGACTCCACCTCCTCCTCCTCCTCCTCCTCCTACTTCTCCTCCTCGTTCATGTTCTCCTACCGTTATTCGTCCAGCTTCTCCTCTTCCATCTGCCCCACTTCCAACGAAAGAGAAGAAGAAGAAGACGAGGACGACGTTGGAGGTGGACGACATCCAGTCTTTTGCCGCACGATTCCGGCCGCTACATAAAAAATGTCGCACAAATAAAAGTAATCAGGTATTGGTTGAGGAGCCGTTAGCCAAACTTCAATGCCGAGGCAGAGAAGATTTTTTCGTTGCTCCCTGACATAAAAACTAAAAAATGGAATAAATTAGGAACTGACCTCCTAAATTCCATGTGTGTGGTGCGCACATCCCTTAAAGCTAGGCAGGAGTCTAGTCGCACCATGTCTATCGATGACAGACATTTATCTCTAATGTCAGGGAAGCATTTATATGCAAGTTCGACGCCCGCAGGAAACTTTCAACAGTTGACGTTGCACACGCCTGCGAACTTGTAAGGGTTGCGTTTTTCTTCTTTTAGTTTTGCCTTCTGGCGGCGGGTACATTTTTAATTTTTCAATGTAGCCGCAATTTTGTGTTCGATTCTGGCCGACTTCGATCAGTGAAAAATATAAGTATTTTGTAACACGTACATATGTATATATTATTTAATTAAAATTTTTATTAATCGTTTTCTTTTTAACTCCGCAGGACTTGGACGACTTTATTTACACCTAGAAATGCTACTGTCTCGGAAGGAAATGGACATTCGAGAGAAGCAATGAAATTAGAGCATCATTGCGAAAAAAGATGAGTTGCAATAATTTCAATATTTTATGAAATTATATTATAATTATAATTTTGACTATATTTTTTATTATAGGAAAGCAAATAATCTTGTGTATAATTATAAGAATACAAAAGTGAACAATGTATGCAAGAAATAGGGAAGGATTCCGGAGAGCAGTTTCCACGAGGAACAGGATGGATGCTGTACGAAGCCGGAAGGCTGAGAAGTCTGCAACAATCAAGGCTGCAGCAGGTATGTCAAAAAAATTTTGTGAAGGGCAGGGTCGCGTAGCAGATGAAAATGGCGCTTGTGATGTACGCGCGTTTTCTGCAAGCACATCTCATTCATCTGCCGATACATGCGTTGCAATAAATGATCAAAGCATCATAAAAATGCAAGTTCAGCAATGGATGTTTGTGCGGCTAAAGCAGATGTGCCGTATAACGATGCGTCAACAGTGCAATCAGTATCTGCTACGTTGCCTGCAACTATTGTAGATGCATGCGCGGTAGATAATGCATCATTGGGAATGTAAAGCGATATGGACGATCTTGTCGAAAATATCGATTTGCACGAAGATGAAAATATTGTAGATGCATGCGCGATAGATAATGCATCATCGGGAATGCAAAGCGATATGGACGAAGATGTCGAAAAAATCGTTTTGCAAGAAGATGGGAACATCGACGTAGATCGTTTACGTTCTGGCAAGCTCAGTGAACGGATCGTCGTCAACATGTCGCATATTTTTAAAGAATTGCAGAGATTGTCGCGACATTTGCTGAATGTATGCAATTTCACTGATCTTGTCCTAACGAAAGCGATTCGCCACGGTCTCAGAACGCAGTATTTTGTCGAATGTCGAATGTGTAATTTCAAAAATAGTTTCTGGAGCGAACCGACAGATGACAAAATATTGGATGTCAATACAGGTGCCGCTTTGGGTACTATATTGACAGGGATCGGTCATAAGCAATTCGAAGAAGTTTTGGCTGCTATGGATGTTCCATGCATGAGTAGTAAAACATACATAAAGTATGAAATGTTGCGCCTAAAGCTATTGCAAGCGCCGCAGAAACCGAAATGCGAGCGGCTGGCGAAGCGGAAAGACAATTAGCAATCGAAAGAGGTGATATCATTGACGATTAAGCGCTAATACATGTGATCACAGACGGTTTATGGATGAAAAGATCGTATCGCAGTGGTGGTTACGATTCTCCATCCGGAGCGGCTTTGATCATCGGATACCATACGGGAAAAATACTGTTCGTTGGTGTACGAAACAAATATTGTGTTGTCTGCGCAAGAGCAGCAAATAAGAATGAGACACCAAAGAAACGTGTATGTTACAAGAATTGGGGAGCCAATCAGAGCTCCACCAGTATGGAAAGTGATATCATCCTCGATGGCTTCCGTTGTAGTAGAGACATTCACAAATTAACATATAGCACATACATTGGGGATGGTGACAGTAATGTTTTACAAAAATTGAGTGATTTCTCACCATTCGAGGAGATTGACGTGAAGAAGCTTGAATGTATAAATCATCTTCTCCGCAATTTATCCAATAAAATAAAAGACGTGGGATCGTATGGTGGTCGAATACACTCAAAATTAAGAGACGCCGTTACTAACAGCGTAATGAAGATTCGAAACGCTATTGTAAAGTCTGCCGAGTATCGCCGACTTGGTGAAGCCCCATGGCAAACCAAAATTAAAAATTATCATATTACAAGCGCCTCGGAGCCAACACATGCCTCCCGATGCTCGTCAGTGTGCGCCGAAGTCTGATGTAGGACGAAAAGCGGAGCCACTGTGCGCGTACCCTAACGGTGACCCCTCTACTCTTTACTTTTTCTTCTTCTCTACGCTTCTTCCCTCTTGCCACCGTATACCTTCTCAGCTGACTTGTGTCAGGGCATTGACCGCAAGCCCCGTCGCGCGTATGTGTGTATATACACGAGCTTGGACCAACCCTTTACTAATACTTATACTTGTACTTGGGTCGCCGCTTTATTAAAAGTTGGGTGTAATTATTTAGTATTAGAAATTCCCATATGTACTAAAACTTATGAGATTTTTCCAACTTGACTGTCCGAATCAACTTCAGCCTCATTCTCTTGGTACTTTGAAACATATAGACACACACTCGCGGCTTGTTGCCTGCGGTTTGCTGCCCCTGAGAAGATCTCGGTTCACATTTCGCTTTGAGGTTTTTCTCACTTTCGGTTACAATACCTTGATCTTGGTTCTCATTCTACCCCTTCTTAATCTAATTCATGTGCCTATATCATAGATATCGTTGTTGTTCGCTTGTTATATCACTCTTACACTTTTTCTATCTCTCGATTAACACACACGTACGCAATTTTTTTTTACGCCGATGAGCGTTTACATTTCTTCTCTTTACTATATCCTACTCTATTAATATTTTCTTATTTTTATCCTTTTCAGATTTCATCGCCGCATTTCGCTGTACTCGCCACTATGTCGCAACGCTCCAGCAAGTCGTCAGGGTCCCGAACCTCTCGATCGCCTGCGGATGTTGGGCCCAATCCCGGGACCAGCGGGTCTTCTTCCGTTGAAGCTTCGTCTACTGTGGTGAGTCTAATCTCTTATCATTGATTTTTCTCTCTCTCAACTCTGGCTACTACTTCCAGCTGACCCCGCTGTTACCGGAATTGGACTATGAGCGACTACGCTTCATTGTCCATCTTTTATATTCTTCCGGGGTGTCCACCACGGGCGCTTTAGCGCAGATAACCCATGCATATGGTCGGGTTATCTCCCGCTCTTCTATCTACGATCTGTATAAGCAATTCCGCGAGGGGCGGATCATAATAAAAGCTAAGCCGCGGAATGGACGCCCTCGCCTATTGGAACTGGACGACCACCTGCGGGCTGTAGTACAGCGATCACCACATCTAGGCACCCGCGCCATCGCAAAGATCCTCAATGTGGGCTCTATGACTATTTCGCGCCGTCTAAAGGAGCTAGGGTACCGACGTCGCCATCCCACCGGTTATATCTTTACGCCCTCCTCCCAGAGTCGCGCCACTCGGGTGGAGGCAACCGTAGAGCTGTTCTTACGAAACCTCGACGAGCCATTTCTCGCCAGGCTTATCACCTGCGACGAGCAATGGCTCGTGTACGAAAGTCGGGCCGCGCCGGCTTATTGGTCTCAGGGCGGGGATCCAGCCTTGGCTTCGCCACCCCCCCCCCCCCCCGACTACGCACCCATACGCCAGAAGGCGAGTATCTGGTGGTGCAGCAGAGGGGTGGCTCGCATGCCACTTCTTAGAGCCGGATGCCCGCCTTACCGGAGCCCAACACGGCATTTTATTTGAGGACGCGGTGTCTGCCTTTTATCGGCTTTATCCCGACAGTGAACCTCCTTGTTTATTCCAAGATGGGACTTCTTCCCATACATCTGCCGCTGCAGTAGAGAAGTACAGGGCGAGGAGGGTGGAGGTGATGACTCATCCCCCACACTCCCCTGACCTGTCCCCAACCGATTTTCATTTATTTCCCGCTTTCCAACGTTACCTCATAGGTCTTAACGTTCGAAGGTACGAGGTAAAGAGGGTTCTTCCGAGCTTTGTAGAGCTCACATGAGAAGAGACAATCAAGCGAAAACAAACATGCTGTATAATATCATAATAACATATAATAATTTCCAGACGCAATAAAGAAGGTCACGAAAGGGTACTGGTGGCGCGGAACGCGGTGCGGACTATCGGCTACCAGTGTTGCGATTTTGCATAGTTTTCACGCGCACGCGCGACGATTTTTGGCGTCAATAACGTAACAGTGTGGCTAAATTTGGGTACCTTGGCCACGCCATGAAATTTCGCAAATTTTTTTAATACTTTCATTTTGAAATATGAATGTCTAAAACATGTGTGAGTTGTATTAATCTCTATCCACTGACCCACTGCGCGCCCCCATATAACATCTCTATATATAATAAAATATAATATAAGCTTCTGATCTTTTCCGGTACTTTCCTGCCAATAATATAATGGTACAGTAAAATCTGAAATACTGTCGAACAGACGTATTCTGGGCAGACAGCATTTGCACTGATTATTTGTTTTTTTTTTTTTTTTTATTTGTGACTGCGTCTACGGCGCCGGCCGCGCCGAGCGAGACTCAATAGAGAGCCGAACATAGAGAAGGACAAAATGAAATACGGATCGCGTGACTTAAAAGTGTCGCCGTCGCCGGCACAGCGTTGACAGGCAGTGGAGTGGGTAGGCACCAGACAATGATTAGAATGACGACCCGGACAGTATTTGAGGTTTTACTGTAATAGCTCCTCACCACTTTCTCCAGAAACGTAGGACGTAGATACGTCTCTGCATTTGGTCGCGCATGTGCGTGAAAACCGTGCAAAATCCTAACACTGGCGGCGACGCGGTTTGGCGCGAATACTGCAAGACCCATTGGAATAAGTGAATAGGGCTCGCGGAACGGTACTGTGACGGGGTACGGGATTACGGTACGGAGGCGCAGTACAGGATCTAGTACTGGTCCGCGATGCGGAGCCTCGTGCTTTTGGCAGCGCTCGCAGGTTCGGGCATGGCGTGTTCCGTCGCAGAGTATTTCGGGCCAGTAGTACAAGCGGCAAAGACGAGCCAAAGTTTTTGCGATCCTCAAGTGGCCGGCGGTCGGATCGTCGTGGAATTTACATAGGACGCGAAGGCAGTCGCTGCTGGGTCGCAATCCCATGGGGGTGCAGATGCCGTAGTTGCCCCTTACGTTAAGATGTGGTTGTCCGATGTGGCGGACCGCTTCCGTGTCCGGTTTGAACATCAGGGGCCATCGGATGTCCCCGAAAAAGACCCGATATCTTCGCATGACTACGGGGGACCATAATGCCGTTCCGTCCGGCATCTCCACCGTATGCCATCCGCCGGCTGATGGTCTAGGGCGGGGTAGAGCTCGGTGTGTGATCGCTATTGACCTGGCAATGGCCACGCATCCTACCATCCTGATCGATACTGATCTGCTGGCGGGTGGCTGCTGCTCGTTCCTTCCTGCTGGTTCCAGCCACTTCTGGTTGGTCGGAGCCTTCGGGTGGGGAGCCCTCTGGCGTCAGTCCGTCGGACGGTTTCAGGTGCCGAACGTGAACGTGCTTAGGATTATTATTTTTCTTCTTCCGTTCGCGGACGCGAAACTCGTTCAGTGCTGGATGGTCGTCGAAGTCGAGTGTGAGTAGCACGTGACGGTACGTGCGTCCTTTCTGGATACAGTACTTGGGATGATCTGCGGTTTGTTACTGGACATCCTGGAACCGGCGGGGATACCATGAGTACTGGTTGATCGGTCCTGCTTCGCAGACTTGTACAAGTTGTCGCGAGAACATCGGCCACGGTGTTCTCCGGTCCTCTGCGGTAGCGGATATCGAAATCCCATTGTCTTAGCTCCATTTCCCAGTGTGCAAGCCGTCAGAAAGGATTGTCGATTTTCTCCATCCACTTGAGAGATTGATGATCGATCAATACAACAAAATGATACCCCTCGAGTTAGTGCCATGTTCCAGATGCCCCTACGTATTGCGAGGCATTCGAGTTCCGCCGCCGAGTAGTTCCGCTCGGCTTACGTAAGCAATATTACTCGCTCGCCTTGGTTCCCTCCTAGAGTGAGGACAGCGCCGAGTTCCTCCTTGCTGGTATCGGTCTGTAGGATGAATGGTCGTCCCCAGTTCGGGACGCGGCTCCTTAGTTCGTTGATTCTTAGGGGTCTTGTTGTGACGCCTTCCCGTTTGGCCTTCTTCTTGAATACGGCGGTACAAGGAGATGAGTCCCAGCAACCGGCGTAGTTCCTTGGCGTAGGTGGGAGACGCTAATTGCGTTACGGCCGAAGCCTTATCTGGGGCGGTGTGAAGGCCGCTTCGATCGACGACGTGTCCCAGGTATTTTAACTGTTGCTGCGCAAAAGTTCGCGCAGTTTGGCCGCAGATTCGCTGTTCGGACCCGCTGGACGATTTCCCTCAGGATAGGACTATGTTGTCGAGGTAAGCGTACACGTGTTGGGCCATATCTGACACGATGCATCCTTGTTAGGGCGTCCATGTCCAGGAAGTCGCGCGTCGGCACGTTCTCTCTGCTGCAGAACGAACAGATCTTTACGAGCGCGTTCTTGCAGGTGAAATGAGAGTGCCCTAACTGTTTGCACCGCCAACAGTGCGTGCTTCGGTTTTACGGACTGGTGGCAGCTAACGCGGTCCTGCGGGTTGGTTCACGGTTGACCGGCATCGAACGTGTTCCGCTATGCATTCTGCGGAGTTTCTCTTCAACATCTCCGATACGTTGTAGTAATTGCTCGATGTTTATCACATCGATCCTTGTGATCTGTAGTTGGGAGCTCATCCCTCGTGTGGTGTAATACAGAGCGTCCAACTGTCGTTCGGGAGAGTAACCTCCGTGTCTCCGCAGCAAGGTTGTCATGGCGGTTAATGTAGGCGCGAATTGGCTTATTTGGACCTTGCTATTGGTCGACGATCTGTCGGTCGAGGTGGCGTTGCTCCCCTGTGACAGATACTATCCCCGAAGCCATTCCTGCAGGTTGGACCAGGAGGTAATGGAAGGTTCGACGCACCGGTACCAGAGCTGTGCGTCTCCCATTAATAGCTCGGGAAATCTCTCCAACATCCGCTGATCGGTTAATTGAGAGCTTCTGAAGCTCCAGCTCGTGGACGCGTTCCAGTATTCCATGCTGATCGCGTCCGACGAAATGGCATTTCCACTTTCACATCTGGTCCATGACGGTTACGTGGCAGAAGTGGCTGCCAGTCGGCTTCCTCCTTATACCCTGATTTGTCTTCGAACATATTGGTGAGGGTTTCAGGATTTCAGCGCACGGAGACAACCAGCCTTTGTCGCATCTGGACTACGGTCCCTTCCGTTCCGATTACAAACGTGTTTAACTCGTTGATGAGCTGGTCCTTTTTCAGGCGGTACACTCAAGAGAACCCCATAGTGGCGCGTTATATATTCCAGCAGGAAGAAGAAGATTCGCTCGCAACGGTAGAGCCGAAGAAAGGATCAAGAAAATCGCGTGATTATGTTGGTATTAGAATAGACTAATTACAATATAAAAGAAAAGAAAACAATTTCGCTCTTGGAACGCTCGTAGCGAAAGTTCACGCAATAGTAACACGGAAAGGAAAGAAAAAAAGTTATTTACATTGATTTAGCACGGGATAATTATGCTGCGTACTTTATTGCGGCGCTGACTGCTTTCTTTTTTTAGGTCCCTGTTCGGGCGCCATGTAGCATGTAAATGTCTGCGTGAGAGGAAGGATAATAGAAACAAAAACCGAAATCGGGTAAGACTAGATTCATCGTATATCCCCGCGGATGGACGGCGGCAAACGGGATCTCCTGACGCGGCGGCAGGTGATCCTCGTTCGAGCTACGGTTTACGAAAAAAAAAACTAACAGTCAGCGCGGCGATATTTTACGGACCACGCTCGACCGGTGTACTTAATCCTACGCAACTTATTTTAAGGGATAGAGGCCGTCGGTTCGGTGGCTCCGCGCTGGGGTATCGTAGAATGGAAACACGGAAATGAAAACGCGGAATTCGAACACGGTACGCGATATGAAACTCGGATCGAGAATCGACACGGAGCGTGGTACGCTGCGCCGATGCGGCACGCATACGCGGTACGGAATAACGGCGACGCAGTTTGGCGCGATTACTACATTTGCCGTCACCTGAGTCCGGCCTTGTTTTACGTAGCTTGAATGATCGCGAGAAGGAGCAGCGAGCCCGTGAACACCCACTTTCTTGACTGTGAGTTTAATAAACATGGTGTACAGAAATGAATCGTATTACCATGAAATTATAGGGATTAGGTATACGTATGTTGTACGTACACCGGGTCTTGCAGCGCTGCAGCGCATGGCGTCACTTGGAAAGGGAGCGTATGTAGTGGGAGCATTACCAATCAGGGCAAAGATGTGCAGAGACGAAAGATAACTGGTTTTTGCGAGTTCGGACTCTGTTAACGGCAAGTATAAAAGACCCACTAGAATAAGCCTAGACTGAGCGGGAGTCGCTCAGTTGAGCACAATACGATTGCCCACGACCACATTGCGCACATATCTTTTGGACACAGTTTGAGTGAGCACAAAACGAATCGGACATATCTTAATTGCGCACAAATAGAATTGGACACATATTTTTTGCGCACAGATAAAAGTGCACAATGTGTGCAGTAATGTTTCACATAAATGAATGAACAGACCAAAACGGAAGTATGATGAAAGTTATTTAAATTTTGATATTTACCGGTTCGCACGCGATGGCCACCAGATGGCGTAAAAACAGTGCCGTGTCTAGAATAATGTAGCAGAGCGGCCAGAGCCCTGAGGCCGTTATATTGGCGAGAGTGTGTAGTGTATACCGGTCAGTTGGTCAGTACCGGTGCGGTATTATTGGCGGGACGTGCGATCCACAACGAGAGGTAAGTTATTGTTAATATTTTAATATACAATGGCAGCTACTAGTGGAGAAAGAGCTACAAAGAGACCTAAAATTCGCCATTTCTAAATGTTCTCCACTAGAAAATAAAGCACATTGTAAAGCATGCAATAAAGCTCTCACATGTAGCAGAAACATATTAATTAATCATTTCAAATCGCTCACACATATACGTAAAATGAGTGTACTTAATAACAACCGAAGACTTGAATCTTCCACAAATACAGCCAACTTCAGAGCGAAAGAAGCAAGGCAGGCCAAGCAAATGATTCGAAGAGTGTTCTGGACTCAATAAGCGTTTAACAAGCTTAAACAAATTGTAGCAAATCTCAGTTCAGAAAAGCTGTGCTTGGCTGGAGAATCAAACTTAGTGAAATCAGGCAAGAGAATGGCAGCCCAAGTTGTGAAATTGACCACCCAATCTAGTTCCAACAGAGTAAAGAAGAAATGAAACAGGCTCATGATACACCATCCTCTTGTGACAAGTATGCGAAAAAAAGGGAAAAAACAAAACACAGTTTAATGAAGTTGTATTAAGCCTTATTAAGATTGCCTACTTTCTGTAGTAAAGATAATGAAAGCAACGATGATCAGAAGCTTGATGATAACGATAACAATGAGGATGTAGAATAATATTCATATTGCTTGTGACGTTGAGGTTCGTGCAACGGACAGTCGTACAGCGAACTCCGCATTTGGGTACGCGCGCAATCGGATAGATACTTGGAGTAGACGCGATGACATTTAGCCGCATGTTTTATAAACAATAATATATCACACACCCAGGGTAATAACTTACTACGCCTTTTGCGTACACATACTTGTTTTCGCGATTTACCCAGTGATGTGAGGACACTTGTCGGCACACCTCGCGGAAGGGCCATCACGTCTGTCGTGTCACCAGGCCAGTATATTCATTTTAACGTAGAGTCGAAATTAGTACAGTATTTAGTTAAATCTGTCGAGACCATTCCCGAGCGATTAGTAATAGATTTTCATGTAGATGGCTGCACGTTGGACAAATCCGGCATGATCCAACTGTGGTCAATTCAAATTCGAGTAACTAATATTAAAAAGAGTAGGCCAATTATAATTGGAATTTATAAAGGCCAACACAAGCCCACGGACCCCATAGATTATTTTCAAAAATTTGTCGCCGACATCGATTCGATCACGTCGAATGGAGGCATTGTTTTAGAAGGTCGGAAAATCCCCGTAGAGTTGCGTTGTTTTATTGCTGATGCACCGGCGCGAGCATTAATTCTAAATCATAAAGCCCACACGTCCCAACAACCATGCTCGAAATGTAAAGTCTGTGGCACACGCGTAGAGAATCGCATGGTTTTTTATGGGGTCGATCATGAACCTCGAAACGATTCGGAATATCGTCAAGTAGCATATAACGATCATAACAAAGAAGGCCACAGCCCATTAGCTTCTTTACCCCTTGGAATGGTTTCGCAGGTACCGTTCGAGTATATGCATCTAGTTTTACTAGGTGTCGTGCGAAAATTGTGCTTCGCCTGGGTGTGTGGAAATTATTCCAAATCGGTAAAATTAGCTGCGTCACAAATTCGTAGAGTCACCGAACAACTAATTTTAATTAATACATATTGTCCTTCCGATTTTGCTCGCCGTCCGCGACCCATAACTTTTTTTACTAAATTTAAAGCAACGGAATTTCGGCAATTCCTTTTGTACACGGGCCCCGTTGTAATGCGCGAAGTACTGGACAACCGTGTCTACACACATTTCTTGCTCCTGCATAGTGCAATTCGAATTTTCTCTTCACCGTCACTTTTAAAATCTCATTTCCGGTTTGCTCAAGCAGCATTGAAGCAGTTTGTTCGCTCTTGCGAACATCATTATGGCCCAACATTCAATTCATACAACGTTCATGGCCTTCTGCACTTGGCGGAAGACGTCAGCCGATTCGGTCCGTTAGATTCTTTTTCCGCTTTCCCGTATGAAAGCAACATGTCCTTCTTCACATCGAATTTCAGAAAGCCCGGGCTACCATTATCGCAATTTAAAAATAGATTTATTTGTAAAATTGCTTTAATTGTTTATTTGATCGAACCGTTGCACCGAAATCATTTTCTCTTTATCTGTTTTAAAAATAGAATAGCCGAAAGAGAAAGACATGGTAGCAGTGAGGAAGTTGGTAGTTCTTCCAACACTGTCCATGCTTCTATGAGGTTTGTTAACAGTAGTGTCGCGATGATGAGTTCCGAGAATTTAGATATTTTTAAATGTACAAACCTAGGCACAGAATTGCACTGTATCAAATTGGAAGAAGTTAGAGCAAAGTGCTACCGTATGCCGTTAGTCAGTGAGAGAGAGAGAACTACGATAGCCCATTGGAAATCACCGAATGGGTTGTCGCAGTCCTTTCTCATGCTGAAGGAACGTGATTTTTTTTAATAGGTACGACCGCATTTACGTCTTTCTTTTCCCGCAACCATCATGTGACATAGTGGAATATGCCTACTGGGGATACCACTTTTTTAAAAAACGCATTAACAATAGTACCTCTTGGGTAATGTGGAAACCTATTGAATTTTAATCGGTTTCCCGAAGGACGAGGAGAAGCAGCAAGATGTCGCGGCAATCGGGAAGAGACATGGATTAAATTTCTCGCGTGGTAAGCGATCAATTGCTTCTTGATAACACCCCTTCGTGTAATGAGCCCGATGTAGAGTACAACCAACCTGAAGAGTTTCTTCAGGAAGGGACATCATCGCGTTCCTTCTTTAATGAGATAAGAACTGCTGAGATCCGATATGCGGCTTTCTTTACCGAAAACAGTATCGCGACCTCAGTGGCTCCAAAATTTCTTGCTCTCATGCAAGATATCGGTAAGAACCCTGACGTCTTGCAGGATATGGGAGCAGGCCGCACGAAGTACGGAAAAATAATTTCTAACGTGCTTTGCGTTCGGGAAACCGAACGTATCGCAGATAACGTACGGCACAATAAATTTTCTGTTTACGAGGATGAAAGTCTGACTCCACAAACGACAAATGGCTCACATTAGCGGTCGGGTATGTTGAGGCATGTCGTTTGTCTGTAACGACAGAGCTGTTGCAGCTAATTCATCTTGACGCCAGCGACTGTTCAGCGGAAAAGATTTTCAAATTTTTGAAAATTATTTGCTGAAAATGCATATTCCGCTAGGGAACGTTGCTGCTCTTAGCTGCGACAACGCTTCCGTCATGACGGGACGGCATTCTTCATTTAAGAGCAAATTGCTCGAGAAAAATCTGAACGTTGTCACTGTGCCGTGCGTTTGACATTCCGCAGCGTTGGCGGCAAATGCAGCTTGCGGTAGTATTCCTAAAGAATGCGACGATTTACTTCGCGGAGTCGCATCCTTTATTAATAGCAGCCCCAAACGGGTAGCTATTTTTCGTCAATTTCGGGAGAGTTACGAAAACTCTCCTGCAAAAATTCAGATTTCAAGTCTGAAAACTATCAAGACATTATAGAAGAATTTGAAACCTGCTGAAGCAGCCTTAGCTACTATGAAGGGAAGGCAATGCAAAACCCCGAAAAAGTGAGAAGAATGATAGGAGCAGCCATGTTTTGCTATTTGACTGCTATCACGAAAGACACTAACTAATTATAAATTTCTACATTAATAGTTTGCTGTGAATTGTAACTTTTTATTATCATTACAGGTTAAGCGCGGCGAGAGGTAAGGAGAATTGTTATACGGATTTGTAACCTCAAGGGGAACAAATATAGTTTATATATAATATTATCATTACAGGTCTTGCGAAACATACGAATCAAAATACGTAACTCAATATTATCTCAACATCAATACACAAAGGCTATTTCGATTCGACGGAGGACGAAATAATAAAAAAAAACTGGAATTTGATCTGCGAAGATTGCCATTTGACACTATTTTTTTATATATTCAGGGTGTTTCACGCAATTGTTTCAGGTCAACCTCAAGGGGAACAAATATAGTTTATATATAATATTTGTTTATAAAATTTATTATTATTGAGGATGGTGTTAAATTATTATAAAAAATTATGTACTATTGAAATTTGTTTATAAAATTTATTATTATTGAGGATGGTATTAAATTGGTATGAAAAATTTATTTACTATTGAAATTTGTTTATAAAATTTATTATTATTGAGGGTAATATTAAATTATTGTAGCGGCCATCGGCACGTACATGAAACAGTTGGCGTGCAGATGGTCGGGTGGTTTATGACACGGGCAACAGGAAAGCTATTTTTGAGGAAGCTGATTTTTAACGCGTACAATTTGTAAATTGCAGACAATACACGTCTTGCCGTAGTATTTTCCGTCTCAGCCTCAATAGCTAAGGCCGACATCATAAACCCCCGAGTTACCGAAGGGTCACGCCGACCGAGGTCCGAAAGGCCCAAGCAAGGCCGCGACAGGGTACCTCGCGGACCCGGAGGAAAAACCCGCTACATCATAAAAAACGGTCACTCTCAACTTCCCCCAAAAAGCGCGCCTCGGACGCAAGGGACGTTGGGGGTGTACCTCAGAAAACGGCTACCTGATTGGCAGCAATTGTTTAGAAGTTGCCCAATCAGCGTAGCCAAAAACTAGATACGCTTCTCGCACAAGTTTATAAAAATGCTAGCGAGATATAAAAACCTGAGAGAAGCTACACAACGGTGTATGAACACGGACGTTCTAATAAACGCTTTCCTTCAAACTTGTGCACCATTTCATACAACCCAGCTTCCTTCATTATTATGAAAAATTTATGTACTATTGAAATTTGTTTATAAAATTTATTATTATTGAGGATGGTATTAAATTGTTATAAAAGATTTATGTACTATTGAAATTTGTTTATAAAATTTATTATTATGGAGGATGATATTAAATTACTATGAAAAATTTATGTACTATTGAAATTTGTTTATAAAATTTATTATTATGGAGGATGATATTAAATTGTTATGAAAGATTTATATACTATTGAAATTTGTTTATAAAATTTATATTTAATGAAATTTTTATTGGTTGGGTTATTTTTTATAATATTATCATTACAGGTCTTGCGAAATATAAGAATCAAGATGCGTAACTCAATATTATCTCAACATCAATACACAAAGGCTATTTCGATTCGTTGGAGGACGAAATTATAAAAAGAAACTGGAATTTGATCTGCGAAGATTGCCATTTGACACTATTTTTTTATATATTCAGGGTGTTTCACGCAATTGTTTCAGGTCATAACTCCGTTCTTAATGCATTTACGAAAAAATATCGAAGGAGAACAATAAATTGTTCGAAGAACGTTACATTCGTAGGCCCGTAGATTTTTTAGGTGGAACTGTGCCAGTGCAATTAACAGTTGCATCATTTGTTTAAATAGAAATGCTTTTTTTCTTGGTTTATCGATTGATTTTTCTATTTATTCTATGTAAAAATGGTATTTCCCCCACATCCATAAAAAATAAAAGACAGTGAGGTTCCACTGAAAATCTCACCGAGGCACTAACGCAAGCGAGAGATCTACTGAGAAATCCATTCTGCTCAGTTGTTAAGCCTACGGTACTGTGACGTGGCGTTTTGCCAGCGTCCCTCCGAACCTGTAAATGGAAGACCGGGTCCCGGAGACCCATAGGACGAGTAACTCATATTTTTGAGCGTCGCGCAAATTGGCGCGACGCGATATTGCAAGACCGCAGTAGGGTCCCAGGGGGGCCCGAAAACTATTACAGCCAAGAACATGAGAAACCCCACTCGAGTTAGTGATGTTGGTGAGTGAATCGTAGAATGGGCCCTCATCAACACCCCTCGAGAAGAAATAGAGAGGAAGCGATACCCCTCAATGGGGAAAAAAAGGGGGGGCTCGAAAACTCTTTACCTTCGGATTCAGCAAGGATTCCTCAAGAAGAGGCGCAGAGAGGACTGGCTCCGGAAAATTGACAAGAGGAAAACATCGGAAGATCAGCGCGGCTCAGGACAAACAACCTGGAGGCTCCGACGGGGGACTCCGGTGCCAAGAGGAAAAGCAATCGCATCCTGTCGTCGCCTCGTCCGGGAAGAAGCCTGATCAACAACCGCATCGGTCGAAGCAGATCGTCTTAGCGCAGAGCGGCTAATCACCGAGCGCTGCTGTTGAAGAATCCGCGAATCGCCGGAGGCCAGGGCTTGTCGCGTAGCGTCCGAAACTTATTTATAGATTTATATTCAATTATGTTGCGCGGCTTTTTTTACGCGGTCCGTATTCAAGTATTCACACTACAGAAAGACAACGACGTGCATCTGATCTTGTAACCTTCACTAAGCATCCCTTCTCGCTGTTAATTTGTAAGACTGAAATAAATTTTTAATTTTATTTCGTTTTTTATTTCAATAATGGATTCTAAAAAAAGAGTTTTTACATTTGTATTCAGCTGAGAAAGTTCAACACTGTGAATACATACTTGAATATGTTGAATATGTACCGTGCAAAAAAGACCGCGCAATATAAAGAAACGGGGCGGAATAAAAATGAATATGCTTCTAATGGATTATAAAAAAAATCATGTCGTTTGGTACAAATATAAAAAAGTTATTCTGTTTTAAGGGGGTACTGTACCCATGGATTCTTTTGTATTTATCAGAGTAACCAACCCCGTAAGCTAGAATCTGAGGGTGGTATCTCGATTTTTTCTCTCGATTTTTCCCCTACTTTGATTAAATCATGAGCTCAGGGCGCTGCACTGAACCTTCCTCTTTAGAATGGGCCTTCACACAGCTCAAAACATTCTCGTATAAGGAAAAACAATTGAATCCCGCAAACACTGTTTTTTGTGTTGTGTGTGCGCCATCTAGTCTTCATAGCTGAACTAAAATTTGCTCACAACTTGTTCTCTAAATCACTCTACGTCCTTAGATTTGTTCTAATCTCTGCCTGTATGAACGAAATATGGGAAATCACGGGAAACCACTTTTTGTCCTCATATGAGCATATTTTAAGCTGCACAAAGGTTCATTTGATAGAGGAAGGTTGATCGTAGCCCGCTCTGCTCATGATTTCAGTCAAAAAATCGTTTTGTATTAGAAAAATACATGGGAACCTGAGGGTTCTTGTCTCGATTTTTCCCCCTACTTTGGACGCTCATATTATTAAATATAAACATAATATATCTAAGTCATGAGCAGAGCGGGCTACGATCAACCTTCCTCTTTACAATGAGCCCTCACACAGCTCGTAACATGCTCGTATGAGGACAAAAACTGGTTTCCCGCAAACACTGTTCTCACTTGTTTTTCTAGTAATATTCTAGTAATATGCTAGTAATATCGCATGGGTACAGTACCCCCTTAAGGGCGTACGAATACATATGGGAGTCACTGTATATCATACAGTAATGTCTCGATCGACGCAAAGCCTCTGGGGAATTCGTTTGCGTTGATCCTAGACGGAATAGCTATTTTTTGAGCATCAAAGGTCGAGCCGAACGTGGAGAAGAACAGCGTGTGTAAAGAGAGACCACGAGCGGGCTTTTGAACTTGAACTCCGCATCTCTTTCTTTCCTTTACGCCTTACGCAGTCCTTCCTTGGGCCCGAAACGTTCATGGTCATTTAAACCAGTAAATTGTACAAGGTGTCAAGAAATTATATGCCACGGTCACCACCTTAGCGTGATTCTACACATCCGACTTAATGGAGATTGACATAAAAAAACTCCCCGCAAAATTGACCGTGAAAATCAAGGTAAAAAAACAACATTTCTTTTATTTAATCGTATTCTACTGGTCACAAGGACCAACTTTGTGAAAGAAAACATGGGTCGTATCTTAACCGTTCTCTTAAAAAATGATGTTGCATTTCTTATAATTTTTGCAGCTTCTTTATTTGCTAAATTTTTACATTCAGCAACGATATATGTCGTGGCGCGAGCGGTTTGACGCGACCCGTGCGCTTCTGCGTTTCCTTTTCTCATTTTCACGTGTCGGACTGCCGAACGAATCTGACCGATTGACTCTGCGGAGGCGCTGATCGTTTCTGTTCGATAGCTAAACAAAATCTTCCGGCCGGTCTCGGGCCATCGAAGGCCTTGCCTCGTATTTTCCCCATTCCGTAGAGTCACTCCGTCCACGTGCACGCATTGCAAAGGAGCCGATTTCGATTGTCGCAGTTAATCAAACGTTTCGGCTGCGCCTAAGAGAAACCGATTCTGACTATCGTCGCGGCCGATCAAACGTCTCGGCCGCGCTACAATGTAAAATGCACGTGCGACCACTCGGCACCGACTCCAGCAAGCGCTTACCCTACGCTCTTAATTTACGATATTATAAGTAAATAGCGTACTATTGTCGAAGCAGCGGGTAATTAGTAATTATGCGTTAGCTCGATAAATATAGCGAAATGCAGTGCGAATTAGTGGAAGGGGACTACCTTCAGTAGAAATTCCAGATCCACACGATTTTTAATGACTAGATCAACAATTTGGCGATCCAGTAATAATTCAGGTAGTAACATCCTTAATCAAGAAAATGCTAGAATCTGGGTTTACAGAAATCTACACGCAATAGTTAAAAATGGGCCAATAATATAGTTTCATGGTTTTTTCTAACTTGATTTTTAAGGTCAAAGTCAATTTTTGCGGGGAGTATTTTTATGTTAATTTCCACTAAATCGTAGGTGTAAAATCACACTATAACGGCCGTGACACCCTGGACAACGTCAAATAACGATACAACATTCAAACAACGATATACCGTCATTGAAAAAATGAAAATTCAAATAAAAAGTTAACATCGCATTGGCATTTTAAACAATACAATAAGCTTTTAATCTTTGCCTAGCGCCGAGATCGCAATTTCTCTTTCTTTTTCACTGGCTATACTTTTCTGTCCTAAAGTTACTCCATACCGTAAAATAAACCACATATTTGTACAGTATTTGTACAATTGAAGTTACATCATATTTGGTATCATTTTACATTAGAAAAATGCAACAAGTACCGGGTGAATCACGAATCGCGAGCAGTAAGTAGAGATTACTCTGTTATTAGCTGTCCGATCGAAAATATTTTTATCACATATACATGATTTCAAAAGAACTTTCACGTGCACAGAAATTTTTTGTAAAAAAAAGTTAAAAAAGCAATTTTTTGCAATCTTTTTTAATGTTATGATACATTTTCGAATTCTCCTTGAAATCCTCTGACAGATAGGCGTAAAGAAATTATACATTTATTTGACAAAAAATTCAAGGTGACCGTGAAAAAACTAAAAAAAAGTTAACAAAATTTTTTTTATAATCACGTTAAAGTTCTCTCGAAACCATGCAAAAGCTGATAAAAACATTTTTGATCGGACTTATCTATAAGTCATAATTATAAAGAATAAATTAATATAAACAATAATGAAAGAATATATAAATTATTATTTATCCTTTAATAATAACATAATATAAATGCAAAGTGTTAATGAACTTTTTAAAAAATATCTAATATCGATAGATACAATTATAAAATACTATTTTTTCTTTAGGTTGTGATTAATATTATATTCCCATAAATGCAATATATGAGTATTGTTATTTATGCCACATACACATGCTTATTGAACGAATCATTCGATATCGCTAATGAGTGAATGTATTTGATAGTAAATCTTATAACATCTATTCAAAACTCCCGCCGTTAAAAAACAACCAGTAGCTCGATAGTTAAGGCAACTAATTCAGTTAACTGAATTTAGTCGATAATTTAAAAAATTAGTCAACTGAAAATAGTAGTTGGCTACTATCGACTTATTCGATAGTGCCCACCGTTAGACCGAGATCGCGGTCTCGTATCAGAAAACGATGAGAACCGGTGCTATGTGTAGTTCGGAAAATTATTTCGTTTTCTTAAGTGAAAATGAAAGACAATTGTGTTCCATTTAGAATAAGTTTCATGACATTTTGTTCTATAGTCTCTTGCAATTTTTCAGGCAACTTAAAGATCGCTCGCAAAATTTCTGTTTTCTATTAGCAACTAGCTAATTTTTATTTATTTAGATAGATAGATTTTATTTGAAATGAAATTTGCACTCAATAAAAAAATGTTGAAAAAATTTTTTTAAAATAGTAGTTGACAATAAACACCCTTTCTTTAAACAGCGCACAACTTTTACTTTCGTGCACTACATTTTTACCCTTGCGATAATAAAAAAGCAACTAGTGATGGAAATTCGCACTTTGATTTTGCATATTTGATGTGATGATAAAAACATACTTGAAAGATTAGAAAGCACTACAAGATAGGGAATTATGTCCGAAGTGTCAACTATCAAGATATACCCCGATTTTGTGATTTAAAATAAGTAATAACAAATGGAAGCAATGGCATCTCTACACGAAATAACTTTCCGAACGACCAAATACATAGATTTGATTATCCCCAAACGGCTAGCACGGCTCAGTTTTATGTGTTCCAGGAGCACATCTTGCGACAGTGATGCGCATTTATTTCGTACTTTCTATGGTACCAAGAAATGGGGCGATTTTCCCTCGCACGAACACCGTCGCAGTTTGCTCTCTACCGAATCGGCATAATTTGAGATAATTCGTGCTTTGATTCATCAGAAGAACATCAAATTCCAAAGCCACCACCACCATGTCAGCCATCGCACGTTGGTTAGAAATCCTTTGCCGTGACAAGAATGACTCGACGATAGCGAACCACAGCGCCGGATTTTCGGTGTAGAAATCGGGCAGCGGTGATTGCCACAATGGCTGATTGATTTCACCCTCAGTCATTCTGCACGATTTCGCGAACACCCGTGTGCTCGAACCGGACCGGGCGGGAATTATCCGTAATACACACTGTATGCGAACACGCGCAGTTTAAAAGTTCACGGCGCGAATATGAAGTACCCTGTATCGTAACTGTCACGCGTGTCGACGCGGCGCGGAGGGATGTATTGACACAGAGCACGCTATAAGCGAACTCTTTGTACTTTGTATTCAGCTAATCGAGCAACATAACATTGTTGTCGCAACGTGACATTCAACGCAATCACGCGAGAAACTGTTCGCATGTTTCGAGAGTCACTTGTTTACATACCGAAGAACGCGACAGAAACACTTCTTCGCGAAGATCACGATTACGGTAGAATCAACCGGAACATGAACGTGACTTCGTCGATATTTTCGCAACGAGGTACCGCACGAAAAACACGGACGTTTAAAATAATGACGCGAATTTTCTCATAGAAAGAATCATACCTGTTGGCGCATGCATAGCTGGAACGAGCGCGAAATCGGCAACACGGTGATATAAGTCAAGGCGCCGGTGGTCGGTGGCTTCACGCATGTGGTGGCTACTCGATACAGGAGGTTGAAAAAGGCGCCGGTGGTCGATAGCTTCATGCAATCCGTGGTACATCAGCGAGCTCATCCTCTAGAAACATCCAGAATCCTTTTCCTTTGTCTCCGTGCAAATATGTACCGGTTTCCAAGCACGTGCAGCGTTGGTTTTTGATTTCCAGATCACGTCAGAGTTACTAGTTGTACGTTTAAGAGTCCCGCGAATTAAAACGGAACTACTATGCAGTCTACTCTGCAGTTAACGACCACGAAGATGTAAAAATAACTTTGCTATTGAATCGAGAATACTATTGAAACACGTCTAACTCGATCGATGATCAGGCAGCGAGAGAGGCTCGATGGCGATTTCTCCCGCCTGTCTTGCCAGAGATCGGCGCTGCCAACCTCGTCGGTTCATATTCCTTAGGCGCGTGTCTAGGGGAATGATGCGGCAGCGCCCAATATCCCTACACAAATTATTGAAGTGACCAGAAGTGACCAATCAGTAGTGAGATATGTATATATATATATATTGTCATATTGTGCAAGATTTAGTAGAATTATAGAGACAAGATAAAATTCTCGATGAAGTGGGGTATCTTGAACACACTGTAGAATATCGGTACTTCCCGGCAAATATATATTTGAATGCACCAAAGAATCGCCTCTTTCAAGGAAGAGTAGTACACACATGTTGTACATTCATTTGGCACAATAGAATGATAACGATTTTTAAAGATTTTACAGAAAAACCAATATATTGGTTAAAATTATGCTTCAATACTTTTTTATGTACAATATTTATAGGAATCTTTTGTTCTTGAGTTTTACTTTTAATATTTGAAACCTCAAAAACCAACACCAAAACATCGTCTGAAATATGGCGGAGAATGTAACATTTGATGATAATCCATATGGTTTCGTGATGATTCGTCTTCTCACCGACGTGTCGCGACGAGAATCTCTCCTCAGTGGTCTTCTGCAGGCATGCAGGGGGTACCGTACCCATGGATTCTAGAGTATTTATCAGGGTAACCAACTGTAGTAGGTCATAGTCCAGAGCCCTAGCACCCCGTGGCAGTTATATTGGCGGGAGTGTACCGGTGTTATTGGCGGGACGAGTGTTCTGTCTTAAAACTTAATTGCTAACGTTTAAGGGTAGCTTAACCCCTTGCCTTTTCAATGTATACACTAATAATTTTTTAAAAGTCTGCGGGGTGCTCAAGCTACCCGATTTCATCGAAAAGGTTACGTCACTGAGGCTGAAATTGCCGCGCATGCGCGAGAAATTGAGGCCTCAACAGGCCTCAATCACAACACTGCTGGCAGTCTCTCGTCGGTGCCCTGCACCTGGGCCATTGGACGGCAGAAAAAGGTACAATTGCACGCACAGAATCTCGTCCAAAATTGAGCTAACCGGAAATGCCTGGCCATCTGAGTAGATATATCTATAACTGTGAAATGTGAATGAATATTTTGCTATTTATTGTGACTGATTTTATAAAAAAAGCTAAAAGCTATTACATATTTCGCCAATAATAAATAACAAATAGTTGATATAACATTTGGTTTGTTTCTGTTAAAGGTAAAGAACGCAACAGCCACATAAATGTGTTTTATTTGAAAATTGTTTGTTTTTTTGTTTCAACTTTATACAAAATTACTTAAGCAATAGGTCTACTGTCAACATCAATTTATTAAACTTTGTTAATATAGTCGGAGAATCTTTAAACACTTGATTTATATATTTAGGTATGTCTTTTTGAACTTGTAAATCAGTACACAGATTGTACAAGAGAGTACCGTTAAACAAATCAGCTATGAGTGGTTGTTCATAAGGACTTCCTAAAAGTGTATTCAAATCCATAGCAAATAATAAACACATTTGAAATTGTGAGAACGCATGCACAATAGACATATCAACTTGTCGCGTACAGTATATTCTCTTGTGTGCTTGAGAATGATGTATAAACGATAGTACTTTGGAGTGTTGTGTAAAATATTGTGCTGCTGAAGTACAATTCGTCACATCAATTTCTTTGCAAATGCTGTATAAGATACAAAGAATTATGGAATATGCATAACATTTATTAGATTTGTAAAGCTTCTCTTGGTCAGACCAATACTTAATGCAAGCAATATATAACTTACATTCTGGTAAAAATTCATCAATACATTTCATATTCTTAATCCCAAGTGTATCATCTAAAATATCTTTACATTTAATTATTGGAAGCTCTCTAAGACTTGATAAATCTACTGTTCTAGTCCCTTCTAATTCATTACATATTAAATTCATGTTTTCATCTCTAAATACATACTTCATATAGGTTTTCTTATGGTCTACTATCGAAGACAAAATTCCATATATAACTCTAATAATATTTAATGCGATAAGACTGCTTGTAGGACGTTTCACGTCTTCTATTTGTACAGGAAGTATCATTGCATGTTTATCTATCGAATTTAGGAGACATCCTGCAATCGTAGCTGTAAATATTTCATTTACAAGCCATGTAGGCAACTTGTTAATGATTGATTCATTGCCATTTTGAGTTTTTTTGTGCTCAATAAGTATATTTTTTATATTCATTAATTCTCTTTCATTGTTGCCAATTCTTTGGAAGCACTTTTTACGGTGTATACTATGGAATGGGATATTTCCAATATCTCCTTCAAATTTGTAAATTATTGTAGAATCCATGGGGTATTCAGAAATATTTAACGGTCCAAGAACTTCTGCAGATAGATTTATACGTGTATAATCATTGACAACGCTTTCTATTATATCTAATGTTTGTTGTCTCATTGATTTTGGTATTACTCTTAGAATCTCAATAATTGCTTCTTCTACCGCACGTTCGCTCAACCACTTAAAGGTCGTTTGTATAAGATCCGTCCTGTTCACTAGTTTGCTAGTAATTTGGCTTCTGATATTTGTCGAAATAAAGTTTGTCAACATCTCTTGGTCTATTTTCTCATGTCCAAGTATTATTGCAGTTAGAGATAGTGTACGATGATTCAACCCCTTAAACCTGTTTAATAAATCTTCATAATCATAAAGTTTACAATGGATTACTTTTTCATTCTTAGAATTTCTGATTACAGAATAACTGAATGTATCGAATGGTATATAGAGTGCTCCATGAATATAAAAATCAGAATCATTACTGAGTAAAGGACATTTTAATAATTTGGCTACAGCAGCTATAGTCTTGTCAGCTTCGAACAAACATTGCGCATGACAAATATTCTTTTTCTTTAACACTTGTTTGAAAATCGTCAAAGAGTGTAAAGGAGGAATCCCTTCTCCTCTGTCATGTACAGTTAAATCCTTAACCCTGTCATACCTCTGTTTACATCTTTTTAGTATTGTTTCAATTTTTGAGATTTCATTCGCACCATCTAGTATTACTAGCGGCTTCACCTCACACACTTGCAGCTTATCGAAGAAATTTAATATAGCCTCTTCATATACGTTGTAGTCTCCACCAAATAATGATGATGTCGTATCCACATATTTGAAATATATTTGGTAACATATGTTTAAACCATCGATGACCAAATACGTATTCTGTAGTTCATAATCTTGCAGGAAATGACTTGAGTTGTTGCATATGTAAGTTGCTAAACCTTGGATACCCATTTCCTGTGATTTTTACTAGCTTTTACTGCACTATAAAATCGACTGTGGTTCTTTTCACTTATTGTTAGTTCAGTATACCTCCGTGCACAACATTTTGTTTCTTATTGTCACCTCCTGAAAAAGAGGAAACTAAATAAATATTCCGGTAATTGTGTATAATTTCCAATAATAATCTACGCTGTAAATTAGATTCCCTGTCAATAATCTTCACATTATCAAAGTAAAACAATGGTCAAGTTCTACTGAATGTTTAGTTAAACCAGTGTGTTGTGTAGGTGGAAGAAAAATGTTACGTTTATGTTCAGCCAAGCGTGTGTCTAAATGCCTAGAAGTCTGCCCGATATATGTCAAATTACAACCTTTACAAGGTATTTCATAAACCATGTTACAACTTTTAGCCAGAGGAAGTTTATCTTTGATAGGGGGAAACCACATTTCCTCAAATGTGATGGTGATGGTACATTGAATATGGCGTGTATAGTTGTTCCTGATCTTGTTTTTTTTTTTGTATTGGTTGTTCCTGATCTTGTTTTTTTTTTGTATTGGTTGTTCCTGATCTTGTTTTTTTTTTTAACATTTCCAATCTTAATATGCTTCTAAACATTACTAGACTGCAAGAAGTTTCATTTCTACCACGCGTGGTTTTTTTTTGTATTCAGAGTATGGATATACGGAAACAAATCCGGAGAACACAGTGGCTGACGAATTGGATTATACGTTCCTGAACATATGATTCTGAAGTGTACATGATAAATATAAACATAATATGGGAAGCGATAGTGGTAAACATAAACCGAGACACCCTACTTATGGCCCATATGGAATATGGATCGCAGTTCTATTATATTATTATTATATTATACTGATGTGTGTTTACCAAACTCTAAGTAGAATCCACGTTTTCAATCAAACTGAATACATATACAGGGTTGTGCTAACGTAACTTTCATGAAAACTTATTTCTTACAAACAGGAGCCGAAAGTGTAGAGAGAAGTGTAAAGAAAAAAAAAAATATTCGTGTGGAAAACCACGCGCGGCAGAAGTGGAACTTCTTGCAGTCTAGTAATGTTTAGAAGCATATTAAGATTGGAAATGTTAAAAAAAAAACAAGATCAGGAACAACCAATACAAAAAAAAACAAGATCAAGAACAACTAATACAAAAAACACGATCAGGAACTAATACAAAAAAAATCATAGAAAAAGTTTCACTTCAAACATAATGAACGATCAAAATTTTGCTTCGTAAAGAAGGAGAGCGTATGGGAAATGCTATGAAGTACGTCTCTTTACTGGGAAAACGAAAGTAGCTACGCCTTCAGTTATAAAACTGTTTCGTTCAGTGTATTATTTTTAGAGGTCCGTAGTTTGCGTGTAATAAATGAATTAGGATCTTCACCCGAGTAATATGCACTGCGTTGTATGATATAATCGTAGGAAGTACTGAGAAGTTTCGACTGTCTACTGTCTCGAACAGTGATGAGATATTGCGCAGTTTCCACACGCATGCGCATCCAAAAATAGAAACGCATTATTGGGAGAGGCACCGACGAGATACTGATAATAGTTATTTTTATGGTATATCATAAATAATATACATATTGAAAATGTATTTTCACCAAAAAAATTTGGGAAAAGAAAAAACTAAAATAATACACCCATGTCGGACTTGAACCCGGATCCGCTTGCTTAGTAAGTACCCAGATAACCAGGCTATTCCAGGGACAAGTCGGTCCGCGGCTAAAAATGGGCAGAATAGTGACCAAGCTACGCTTGGCGCTGCCAAGCAGTGTTCCGATTGAGGGCATAATTTCTCGCGCATGCGCGGCAATTTCAGCCTCAGTAACGTAACCTTTTCGATGAAATCGGGTAGCTCCAGCACTCTGCAGACTTTTAAAAAATTATTAGTGAATTCATATGAAAAGGCAAGGGGTTATGCCACCCGTAAAACGTTAGCAATTAAGTTTTAAGACAGAACACTCGTCCCGCCAATAACACCGGTACACTCTCGCCAATATAACTGCCTCAGGGCGACAGGGTCCTGACCGCTCTGTTGCGTCAATGGAGATACGCTACTGTTTTGGTCGCGCATGCGCGAGAAATTATAGCCTCAATCGGAACACTGCTGCCAAGGCCGACTTGACTCAATGACTCAATTACGGAAGGGATCGTGTGCGCGCAATGGCGCTGTTCTTGCCGTCCCATGGCCCAGGGATTTGGACATGGGTAGGAAGGACATGGCAGGATTTCGTCCACAGGACGTCGTTTTTGGCCTTAAGAGGGCAGCACGGTCGCACAGACATGGCGAATGCCGCTTTACAGGGCAGCACCGTCGATAAGGATAGTTCGCACCAATAGAAATTTACTTCGCCGACTGGATCTGCTACATTAGTGCGAACTATCCCCACCGACGGTGCTGCCCTGTAAAGCGGCATTCGCCACGTCTGTGCGACCGTGCTGCCCTCTTAAGGAAGGCCAAAAACGACGTTCTGTGAAATCCTGCCATGTCCAAATCCCTGGGCCATGGGACGGCAAGAACAGCGCCATTGCGCGCGCACAATCCCTTCCGTAATTGGATTCTTTGCTATCTGGGCACTAACACAAAATTTCAATCGACTAAAAACTATCGACTAAATATTTGATAGTATATAACAACAGAGAGGAAATGAGAGTGCTCACGCCCAGGTTTTGACCGTGCCCGATATAGTGCTGGATTTTAGCCTGGATCAGCTCCTAGACCGGCGGTAGAGCGGACTTTTAGCCTGGATCAGATCCTAGACCGGCGGTAGAGCCGATTTTATTCTCAAATTAATTTATATTTTTGGTAGTTTTCTTGCAAGACTTGGCATAAAAGTATAAATTAATTTATGCCATAGGCTAGTAAAGGTTCTGTTTCATGCTGTTTCATGCTAAAACTGGTGTGCTGTCTGTTACGTGGTAAAAGTGGGCTCTACCGCCGGTATAGGAGCTGTTCCGTGCTAAGCGTGAGCGTGCAAACAGTGGAGTCAAGTTCAGAGATAGGCGTGAGCACTCTCATTACCTCTCTGATAACAAGTAAATGGTAATTAGTCGATAGTTGAATTTAGTCGATGGTACCCATCACTAATTACGGTACTGTGGTTTTGATCGTCGCATCGCAGTGAAGTTCACTGCGTATGATGACGTGTCTATAGCGCACCACGTGGATGGTACGCATGACACGTCAATCCCTATTTCCACAGTCCACTTCATGCCAACAGTAAACGTTTACGGTATTCAGTCATATGTCGTATCGTGCAGTGCTTGAGTGCTGTCGTGCATCGTGTACAGCAGAGAACGATTACAATCGTAAAGTAGTTGCGTGGCTTCTCTCGAGCACTCTGGTATCTAAGATTCTTCGATAGTATTTGGAAATTAAAGAGAAAGACTCGTTCACTGATAGAGTTGAGAAACGAGCACAGGCTGCGTTATAATTCGGGTTTCGTACGCAAGCTGCAAGGAAAGAAGCATTCAATAAAATGGTGAGTGGGAATTCGAGTAATACGTTGGAATTAGACGCGTTCGAGTATTTTAGAAATCGATACATATGGTCACGTTTTATCCAAAGCCGCCAGGTCCTAGCTCGACTTCCGTTGGACTCGCTGGCCGTTCGCCTAGTAAAGCCCTAGCACCTAGAACAGGTGGTAGTGGCACCGTTAGGCAAAGGAAGACCACAACAACTATCGCAACCAGGAGCAGAAATCCTGGCGCTGATTCTGGCGGCATGTGGAGGTTTTATACTGACGATTCACCTGGCATTAAAGTGTAAGCTTAACCTTGTTATTTCGATATTATTATATTTCGATAGAGAAACCAATTTTCCAGATGTAACGAGAATAGAACTTTTTCTTGTATTATTGTTCGACTCGATTCGATCGAGTTTTATAAAAATTACAAGACTGAATTTATTTAAATTTCTCACAATTTTTATAATAATACCCGTTCGAATAAAGAAATTTATTGAATAATTTCTAATGGAAGAATAAATAATGTGAGAGCGGTCATTTGACCAGTCGTGGTACGGTTAGTGTTAGAAGGGTAGACTCACATTTCCAGGATTGCAAGGGTGTGCGATGCACCTTCTCGTTTCTCGATAATGTAAAGATGAGGTTTTTCGGTAGTCAAAAGCGCTAGATGAAAGATTAATCTAGGCTACAAAGCTGCGCTTGTACAGCTTGCCAAATCTAGCTGTGCGATTGACCAAAACTTAGGAATGCGCAGATAAAACCAAAAACATATGAACGGTGAGGTATTTTCCTGCCTACCTACCATTTAGCAGCAGGGAGATTTCCCCTTGCAGAGGACATTCAGCTGCACAGCTAGATTTGACAAGCTATAGCTATTTTCATAAATAGACTGCGGAACTTTATGTAAAATCAAAAATGTTCACATTGACAGCAGGACACAGGAGACAAATAAAAATTGTATTCTTCTTTTAATTATCCTATTAAGCTGAAACTAATACGTTGATGTCCTTAAATATTTTTAACACATCCACTGCTTTAAATTGTATGTATGTACATTTTTGTCACAATTACATAAACTCCGCAGTTCTGAGCAATCCTGGAAAACCAAGTCTAACTCCATAAGCTCAAGAATTCTATGAATTATATGCTGAACATTTATAGTTTGTATAATAAAAACATTTTTTTACAGTGGGCCGGTACCAGTGCTCGTGATGTCTCTCCTCTTCATTGCATCTGTATTTATGCTTCATATCTGGGGAAAATACACTAGATCTTAAAATCGAATACTGAACGTCTCAAGTATTATTCTTTGTGAGTTACATTTCCATGCGACGGATCTCGTACGGATCAAATTTTTATCGAGAACGAGCGCAAAATTTAATGCTCGATAGCAGACAGCCATCCGGAATCGTTTACTTCGTGTTATATCAAATTTTGTAACGTTTGTATGGAGGAATCTATGAAACAATTCTATTTATGTGTACTATACGATCGAGATAAGTTGTACTCGTTATTGTTTGTAATATTACCACTAACGATATATAATGTACTATACCGCAATAAATTACTCTGAAACCGATTAAAAAAAAGATAGTAATACAGGTAATACGGATGTAGATAGTCCATGCGTTTCCCCATCTCGTATTTCGAGCTTATATAACTAAAATTCAAATTAGTTTGAATGATTCTTGTACATTCGTCGATAATTGTATACTCTTACCAGACTGTCTTCTGTCACAGACGACGTAAGGTAACAAAATATACTCTCTATTAGAAGTTTATATTCGAAACAACGTTGATTATCCATAGCTATCGATAACCATCGTCAAAAATGAGTGATAAAAAAAACTATATTCCTTATTTTCCACTAGATTTTATGTGAGGAATCATCCCCTTGTCGGTTGTACCACGATTTTGCAAACACCCTGTATACTTATAGACCCGGCATCGGACAACATGCCATGTTTCAAGATTACTTCATGGTTCATTTACCAGATGACGGATGTGGCAAAAGTGCTATAGTCTGTTGAGAAGTCGCAGTACCACGAAGCTAAAGTGTACCTAGAGGGGAAAGTTGAATCCTTGCCGCATCTCATTCTATATAAATATTTACAGAAACTGTAACTGTAATCAGAGAGGAAATGAGAGTGCTCACGCCTATCTCTGAACTTGACTCCACTGTTTGACACGCTCACGCTTAGCACGGACCAGCTCCTATACCGGCGGTAGAGACCACTTTTACCACGTAACAGGTAGCACACCAGTTTTAGCATGAAACAGCATGAAACAGAACCTTTACTAATGTTTACTAACCTATGGCATAAATTAATTTATACTTTTATGCGAAGTTTTGCAGAAAACTACGAAAAATATAAATTAATTTGAGAGTAAAATCCGCTCTACCGCCGGTCTAGGAGCTGATCCAGGCTATATCGGGCACGGTCAAAACCTGGGCGTGAGCACTCTCATTTCCTCTCTGCTGTAATATATATCTGACTTTATTACATGATTATTTTTACCTAACTCTTATTATTTAAAAATATGGCTAACTTATCTTGCCAATTATAATTTAGTGTATATGTTGATAATATGAAATCTCGCTGTATTTTTTCCCTCACAAATCACTTTATTTAAAAAAGAAGGGAATAGTAAGAACCATATATATATATATATATGCGATATTAAATATAAAATACGTTTACTTGTGAAAAGATATATTTAATGTGTCACGGTTTTGTCGTTCCTTACAATTCTTTATGCAACAAGTTTGCGCCATTTTTCGAAATGTTCACGAAATAATGCGTAAATATATACTTGTATAGGGTAAACTGTGCTATTGCTGGCACTGCACTAGTTATTGGCACTTTTGATTTAAACGGAAAATATTAACCCCTCGCTGCATAAAGTATCATATCTGATGCAGTTAACAAATCTGGTATGTAGTAAACTAAGAATGTGTTTTCTTACTATGTTTATTTCTTTGAAAATGTTGTTTTAATTTTTTTTCTATATTTTTCTCATAAATAAAACACAAAAACTGACCTTTCAATTTTTCCGTCTGAATTAAAAAAATCATGCAGTGAAGGGTTAAGAATTCCTGGTATAGAAAATCATTTTTTATTGCTTCTTATTTACATTTAAAAGCAACGTTGTAAGTTTTCATAAAAGCTTAGAGTTCCACATATGACTGTTAACAGATGTGCCAATGACTGTACTATTTTGTCTTACGATTGTTATTAACTGAATATATTTTATAATAAAAGATTTATGACTGGTAAAACTGTTTGATTTTGCTGAAAAACCTCTATTAGTTTATAACAATAGAAAGTTAAGCTCGTTTAAACATTTCGATAAAAGATAAAAGGATTTTTACTACGATTTTGGCTTAGCTTAGGGCGTCAATCATTGTACAGTTTACCCTACCTTGGTTTTGTATCAGTATTTACCATTTTGAATTATCTTGCACGTGACTTGTGGGCACCAGATACTCCGTTATCTTGTAACACTGCGTCCTATGCATATCCTATACCAACCTCGGGTCTATACGTATATATATTATATCTAAGTGTGGAAGCTTAGACCATGCATACTGTTTTCTACCAAGCTTAGACCATATACATATACGGCTTTCCTATACACACACTATACCTATGCCGGGTCTATTAGTATACATATATATGGTCTAAGATTGCAAGCATGCGAAACACTGTCATGGCATACCGACCAGAGAGAGAGAAAAGGGAAGAGTGAGGGGGACGAGGGAAAAGGGATGAGAGAGGGGTAGAGAGAAAGAGGAGAACGCGAGGCGTTCCAGCGAAAGAAGGATGGAGCTAGGGGGGAGTGTGTGTCTGATGAGCTCGCAGTTCGACCGTCGGCTCGTAGGCACGTGATCATGGGTTTCTCGTTTTAGACTCGACACTCGACTCGACATTGAATATTCTCTCGTAGTCCTACCGTTGACTACCGCCGAGTTCGGGTCGGCGTGGAACATCAGACAGATCTGCCCGTTTCGATCGTCACTACGATGAGACTCCTCTCTCTCGAGGTAATCGCTGTTTTCTCTTGATCAGACGATGCACCCTCGCGTCGTCTCAGACACCGAGGTTCGACACCTTGGAAATTCAACGAATGTCATCGTTAATTCCGTTAACAACGATACGATTCGAGACGAGACACGACGCCTCGATTCATCGATAACGATGAACCCTATGGCGCTTTTATTTTTTGCCGATGCTCCGCGAAAAAGTGCTGACGCTGAACGCTTCGTCGGAATTCGCCGAAGAAGTTCGTTCTGTATCGGTTAGATATCAATGGGCAACGACACGTCGAGTCGTTTTCGAATGATCGTGTTCAGCTATCGTGAAATAGTTTTCGGTGGAACTTTCGAGGCGTTTGTTTTCGCGTCGTTTGTCGTATTCGAATCGAAACGAGGTACATTGTCTCGCGATCGTAATGCAGAAGTTTCGAATAGTCAGATTCAAGGAACGGTGAGTAGCCAAACGTTGATTGTTCTTGATCGTGTA
This sequence comes from Lasioglossum morio, assembly GCA_916610235.2. Classification (NCBI taxonomy): domain Eukaryota; kingdom Metazoa; phylum Arthropoda; class Insecta; order Hymenoptera; family Halictidae; genus Lasioglossum; species Lasioglossum morio. The sequence goes on along the minus strand of OU744323.1, from coordinate 16,918,237 downwards.
AGATTGTCCCTGAAAAAGTGTTTGTACGCGATAAACATTGCCCGCGACAGATTTCGCTGAGTGATTCTGTATAGGGAGCATCGTTTGTCGTATTCTAATCGAACGAGGTACATTGTCTCGCGAACGTATGTAGTGCAAACATTTCGAATAATCAGATTGAAGGAACGGTGAGTAGCCAAACGTTGATTGTTCCTGATCGTGTAAGATTGTCCCTGAAAAAGTGTTTGTACGCGATAAACATTGCCCGCGACAGATTTCACGGAGCGATTCTGTACAGGGAGCGTCGTTTGTCGTACGTATTCGAATTGAACGAGGTATATACATCGTCTCGCGATCGTAGCATCCACAAGTTTCGAATAGTCAAATTCACGAAACGGTGAGTATTTAAACAACGATTGTTCCTGATCGTGTAACATCGTTCCTGAAAAAGTGTTTTACGTGATAAAAGTTGTCCAGGACAGATTTCACGGAGTGATTCTGCATAGGAACCTCTCCAAGGTGAAACATTGTGTTGGTCAACGTTCGGTTACTCGCGGAAACGGCAAACGAATTGAACTGCATTGCGACGGTAGTAGCGTTGCCGGAGGTGTTGCCCGAATAATACACCCGATTCTTCTCCGCCTATTTTCGGAAAACGTTGAATTGTACGTTTCTTTGGTTCTTGTCGTTTCTTTTTCGTTTCAATGTTTCGTGTAACTAGCGTAGGTGGCACGAACAATATTTTTCGATTATTCGGAAATCGATTTCCATAAATATGCATGTTGGAAATGGCGATCACGCGACATTAAAATATGCGTCAGGGGTAATCTATAAATGATAAAAGTCCTATACGTGGTAGAATAGAATCGGAAAAACGTCGAGTATAGAATACGAAATGTCCCCGTAACAATGCACAATGTACATACAACCTGTTCGGGTCCGATTAAAGTCTCGGCTGTACTACTGGCTACGTTGTGTATAATGTGTAGTGCGTATACGAATACAATTATCACTAGACTGCGGATTTTTATGTATCTGTGGATTATGAAGATTCTTAAGAAAGGCTGGAATATAAAATTTGATAGAATCTTGTATAATTTTTATTTGTTTTAGATCTATAAAGACTGTTCCCATTAAAAATAGGATTTTATTTTATTCCACTTTCTTACAAATATTTCTACAAAAATTGGAAATGCATAAACATACGGGATATAATTATTTGAGATGCGGTCAAAGTATAATTGATGGAATTAGTGTATTTTTATATTAATAATTATTTTCTTATCTGCGGAACTTTATGCATTTATGGATTAGGAAAATTATCAAAAAAGGCTGGAATATAAAGTTCGAGAGAATCTTGTACAATTTTTACTTGTTTTAGATCTACGAAGGCTGTTCCCATTAGAAATAGGATTTTATTTTATTATACTTTCTTAAAATTAGTCTACAAGGATTGGAAATGCATAAACTGGTAATGACGGTGAAGCGTCGTGCGGTCACAGTATAATTAATAGAATCATTGCATTTTTACATAAATGATTATTTTTTTATTTTTACATAAATGATTATTTCTTTATTTTTACGATGGATACCTTTGTTTAGTATAAAGTCGACTAATGAGACGATCAACGATTCCAGATTCGAGAATAATTCAACCGGCGGAGGGGAGGACTATCCAAGAGGATCAATGGCGGTCGATATTTTGGACAAGGACCACTTCGCGGTGAGCGCGATCGTCACCGTTGGCATGCAAATTATTTTCTTCACGATCGCGGCAACCTTCCAGCTGGACAAACTGACGGATTTCGCTGGCGGCACGAATTTCATAATCCTCGCCCTCCTCACGTTCTTTCTCGGCCAAGTGGGCAAGGTACTTTAATTACATATATGGTCCATTCGCACGATGTACGGTGCATGGTGTACACGAGAGTAGCTTAAATCACGAACTTACTATTACTACGTATACTATGTATACTAGAGATCGCGGCTTTGAACGTCTACTAAAATACACGTGTACAGCTTGTCAAATCTAGCTGTGCGGTTGACCAAAACTTAGGAATGCGCAGACAAAAACAAACAAAAAACAAACAAAAACTTCGTTACGAGGTTCCGCCTACCTACCATTGCGCAGCGGTGAGATTTCCTCTTGCGGGGGACATTCAGCCGTACAGCTGGATTTGACAAGCTGTATTTACACTAGGGTAGCCCTTATTTTTCGACCTTTGAATTTTTTTCGGGACACCCCCCAGGATTGTGACAAATGTTGAGAAAATGATGTGGAAAAAATTTGGGGCAATTGGATCATGGGAAAAGGGCTCGCAACAAATTTGAAAACTTCGAATTTTTTAAATCTTGACATAAATAGATGTTATGATATATCGTTGAAATTGTCTTTTTTTCTCTCTTTAAGAATCCATATATGGCATAAGCAATTGCTTACAGAAAAAACATCCGTGACCTTGAAAATTTGGAAAAATAACCATGAAAAAAAATTTCTCTGTACTATATTCACCTCCTTATATACTATAACTTTTGTTTGAAGAGTTTTTTTCCCATGATCCTCCAATCGGCCCCAAATTTTTTCCACATCATTTTCTCAACATTTGTCACAATCCTGGGAGATGTTCCGAAAAAAATGTTGGAAAATAATTTTCGTCAAGTATAGCTAAGGGCCACCCTAGTAGTAGTAGTAGTAGTAGATAGATTTAGGCTTAAAATTGTGGGAGGGGTATTTCTAGAAAAAAGAGTCCACAAGGAGACTCGAACCAGCAACCTACCGATTACCAGTAATCCTCGCTACACCCTTGGCTATTCATTTTCTTATTGACCTCTTAACGCGAACTCCTTATGAACGGGTAAACCGATTTTCAAGTGCAATTTTCTCGAAAAATATTAATAGAAGCGCGTGCTACTGCTTTGCTAAATTACATTTCGAGAAGACATCTTCAAATACTGAAAGTTTCAGAAAAATCCGTGACCCATCAACCGTGGCTTCCCCTTGTGAGCTCCGTCGGGGCGAAGTGGGTCCGTGGAGTGGGAACGAGTTAGAGTGCGCACGCATAGTAAAGTATTTTTTTTTTTTGCATAGTAAAGTAGAGAGCGTTGTCGCGCGAAGTGGGGATCGCTGAACGCGATGATGTGGTTTCGCGGGGAGGTGAAGAGGAAACATATTTAATCGTTATTGCTCCGAAACGGATAGTCTTTAAAAAATTTTTTTTTTTTTAATAATGCATTGTCATTCAGTTCTGAGCCGTGTGACCGATTTCAAGTCTCTAGCTCATCAGGAAGTTAGTTTAAAATCAATTGCAAAATTTGCCACCGGACAGACAAACAAGAAAGCGAGCTAATAAAAACGTGGTAATAAAACCGCAGGAATCATTTTTGCTAAGGAAAATGTCGCTTCAAATGATCCAAGAAACCTACCATTTCCGGGTGTTAGGGGAAAATTGGAACAGCCTGTGTATACAGGTGAAATAGGGATCTCTAATGTATACGTATATGTATATGTATGCATACGTATCTACCTTGTAGAAACGACAGAACGATAGAAATCATGCGGCGGTACTATCACGATCGCGTTTATTTTCGTAACGCTATTCTCATACTTGCGATTTTTGTATCTTCCAAAAGGGCAGAGAAATAGGCGACTGCTTGTTGTTGCTCGATATGAAAAATTCGGTAAAATGTTTTTTACTGCAGATATCTTGATACAAGTGTAACAATAGCATACCTATGTATATGGACGTGTGTGTGTGTGTGTGTGTGTGAGTAGTGACAAAGAGCGAGGATGACGTGGCTATAAGCCCTTTCCAATAAGTTCTGTATCTAATATTATAATAAACAGATATTAAGATAACAGAGAGATAACAAAACATTACAACAAGTTTCTCTTTTTGTATAGACTTATGACAGTCGGCAACTGATGGTCACCATATTCGTCTGCTTGTGGGGTCTTCGTCTGTCCTGTTATCTGCTTTATCGAATCATCAAGATCGGCCGTGACAAAAGATTCGAAGATCGTCGCAGCAACGTGATTCGATTCGCGGTGTTTTGGACGTTCCAGGTGATTCAGGAACTGATTCAGAAACCTGATTGTTGTCTATCAATAAGAGGCTGTATTCTGGGCAGACAATCATCGCAACCTATGACTTGCTTTTCTAATTTAACGTGGACTCATACGGGCGAAGATTCCAGACGACGTCGCCGAGAATCGTAAATTTCGAGCGCTGGTTGACAGGTCGGAGCGGTACGTAACGTTTTGCAGGTGGTCCCCCAGTGTCCTTTTGGAAAACTACCGATAGCTCTCCTTTAAGACATCGTGGACATAGGAAACGTTGGTGTGGGTTCTTCGTAGAGTGGGTACGAAATAATTTTGACTCTACGAAGAACCCACACCAACGTTTCCTATGTCCATGATGTCTTAAAGGAGAGCTATCGGTAGTTTTCCTAAAGGACCCTGGGGGGACCCCCTGCAAAACGTTACGCACCGCTCCGACCTGTCAACCAGCGCACGAAATTTACGATTCTCAGCAACGTCGCCTGGAATCTTCGCCCGTATGAGTCCACCCTTATGGCTGCGTCTACCGGTCCGACCGCGCCGAGAGAGACTACAATAGAAAGTCGAACATAGAGAAGGACAGAATGAAATACGGATCGCGTGGCCGCAGCGTGTCGCCGCGCCGCACTATGGGGCAAACGGCAGAAAGGTCAAAAAGCGTTCATACCACAATCTCTATAATTATTTCATATTCTGCCAAGTTTCAGCTTTCATTTAAAAAAAATTTCATCGCTCTATCTCATTTCTATCGAAAGTTCTTTGATTTTGACACAGAATTCTGCCGTTTGCCCCGTACTGCGCCGTCGCCCTTCGTTACCCTTCATCACCCTTCCTTGCGACCGAAACTTTCACAGTCGATTAAACTACTAAATACAATTGAAATTATATCGTGTTTGGTCTTGTTTTAATGAGAAAAATGCCAGAAATACGATTTTAACAGTCCCGCAAAAAAATAATGAAAATTAAGATGTTTGAACATTCGATTCGTTGTAGCAATGTAGTGGTGTTCAGACCGATATACCCGAGCCGACAACAATAGTCGCCGCCCTGTGGCGCGGCACAGCGTTGACAGGCAGTGGAGTGAGTAGGCCTAGACAACGATCGGGTAGACCTCGATCCCGGATAGTACATATTCGGATCTTTACTGTATTTTGCAAGATTATACATATACAGTGTGTCTCAGAAGGAGTGTCGGAAGGAGAGTTATCCGACACTCTTTATGGGACATCCTATATATCCAAAGTATACACGTAAATGAAAATTAAATGCTCGTGTTCAGGCCGTGTGGGTGTACATCGTGAGTCTACCGGTGATCATCATCAATTCGCCGCGGCACAAAATCCCCCCGGCCCCGAAAACAATGACGTCATTGGATAGCGCTGGCACGGGCTTGTTCGTGACCGGTCTGTTGGTAGAAACTTATGCGGATTTGCAGAAGTTTTCCTTCAAGCAGGATCCGATCAACAATGGCAAATGGTGCAACGATGGTACTCGAACACAGTTCACAGTATACAAGAGTTCATGCAACATTCACAGTATATAACAGTGTCTATAAATTTTCTGCTGTTTGCCGTAGGTCTATGGCGGATGTCTAGGCATCCGAATTATTTCGGCGAGATAGTGGTTTGGTGGGGTATCTTCGTGATATCGTTGAACGTGATCGAAGGTGCGGAATGGGTAGCCATAGCTTCGCCGATCTTCACTACGTTTATTATTCTATTCCTGTCTGGAATGCCACTGTTGGAAAGGGCTTCGGACGAGAGATACCGCGAGTAAGTGGCTCCGTTTTTTTACCACGTTTTTATTAGCTAGCTTTCTTCTCCTGTCCGTTCGGTACAAAATCTTGCAATTAATTTTAAACTAACTTCCCGATAAGCCAGAGACTTGAAACTTTCAACATAGCTCAGAACTGGATGACAATGCAATATTAAAAAAAAAAATTTTTACAAGACAGTGCGTTTAGGATTTAAACAATATTTTCAAATATTCCCTTTCGAATTTCTGATAAATTCTTGTAAGATTTAAAACAAAAAACATTGGGCGCGATGTAATAGATAAGTGATTGATGCATCCTGCGTCCCACGTTTTTCATTTTAAATCTTATAAGTATTTTCGTAGCTATTAAAAATTCACAATCACAAATTTTCAGGACTATCTGTACGAGGTTAGGAATCTGTATGGGACTAGGAAAAATTATTTGATACTTTTTAGTCCGTTTGTAAGAACGTGGTGTTTTTAAAACAATTTATTTTTATTTTATGCTAAACGCTGTGTACCCTATGCCGTAAGCAGGGATCAAAAACCTAACCCGAATCGGATTCGGTTCCAATAACCCGCCGCACAGTGGAGTATTTGATCTGTTTAGGGCACCAAAACTATTACAACGTTACTATTATTAAAAAAGCAGTATATTAAGGACAAAATAGAGAACAAAACAATGACACTAGTTTTTCTAAATTCATTGAAAAGAAAAACTATTTTTTTTTTTTAATTCTCTCATAATGAAGGCGCGGGCCGATATATCGGCCCTCGCTGCACTGGCGAGAAGTGCCAGAGCCGATATATCGGCCCGCGCCTTCATTATGAGAGAATTAAAAAAAAAATAGTTTTTCTTTTCAATGAATTTAGAAAAACCGTGAAATTCGACCGGTTATTCTCGCATAGGCACCTCTTTTTCGCCTGGCACTAAAAGGGTTAAGAACCGTTCCCTCAAGGTTGGTATGGGTTACAGCGGGGTTACAGTAACCTTCCTTGGTTGATCGGGTTTGGGTTAGGAGTCGGGCTAGAATCCCTGGCCTAAGTAAGTCTAACCGAATCGATAATTTTCCAGCAATGCCGAGTATCGTTACTACAAGCAGTCGACGTCACCGCTGATACCGATACCGCCGTCGTTCTACGTCGAGGTTCCGTATTTCTTGAAGTTCCTCTTCTGCTGCGAGTTCCCGCTGTACGATTCATTGGACGTGAAACCACGCGCGGCCGTGACCGAGTCCACGTCGATAAGCCTCGCAGCGTCCACGTAGCTATAGCCACACGCCGGACATCGAAATTCCGAGTCCGGCGTGCATTCCAGTACCACGGCTACAGCCAGCACAGCCTTCTGACCGTGTCCCTGTCCCAATTCCTCTTCCTACTCCCGTTCCTATTCCTGTTCTACTCTTTCTCGCTTTATACTATGTCGAATATCTCAAATGTCGAATCGATCTGTCAAATTCAAATCTCTCGTTCTTGTTCTCCTTCTCTTTATCGTTATCGTTAACGTTCGCTTAAGTCCCTCGGTGTTAAGACTTAAATGTTTGCCGTTTCACGCAGCACTAGAAGCGGCTGTTCGCCGCACAAAAAAGCTCTACGTTGACTCGAATCAGTGGCAGATTTAATGGTAAGCGGACTAAGCAGCCGCGTGGGGCCCCACGATACCATAGGGCCCCGAATTTCAAAGAAATTTATTTAATGCATAACGGTATGAAATTTTTCATTACTTTTCTTTATTGTTAATAAGTTAAGGAGAGTTTTCTTGCAACTTCTATTTCTAACTTGAGTTTGAGAACCCCAAGATTTTTACCGCTTGGGACCTCCACTTGACTTGAGCTGCCATTGGGTCCCGAGATACCATAGCGCTCCGAATTCGTAGCATTCATTTTTGTTTACAAAAAAATTCAATTTATTTACGAAAAATTAAGCTTATGAGAGTTTTCTTGCAATTCTATTTCTAACTTGAGTTTGAGGGCCCCAAAATTTTTACCGCTTGGGACATCCACTTGATATGACCCGCACTGACTAGAACTTTTGAAGGGTTCGCAGAATCCCGTGAATTTTGAGTCTCGGAAAATACTGAAGAACACGTCGAGTTCATTTGTTTGCGTACCGACAAACGATAACAATGGTTCCGTAGAAGAGTCTCGAGAAACAGCACCGACACGATCGAGTTCCGAATTGAACGTTCGAGAATCCTATTCAATATACGACACACGACATACGACATAAAGTATATATATATAACATACAACACACAACATACACTACACTATACATTACGTACAACGTACAATATATACAAGCGTAGGAAATGGAAAAAAACAATTGTCTACGGAAAGTTAAGCCGTAATTAACACTACCTCGGGTATACATATATGTATATATATATACATGAAGCTCTCAAACTGGAGGCGAGTTCATCGTAATATCTAGACGAATAGTTGATACAAATTGCCGAAGCAAATATGCGATATTTTTAGAGACTAACTGGAAACTCTATAGTTTGCGCTACAGATTTAAGGAGACAAATTCGATATATTTTTTTGTTCGATTGTTAAATGATATTTTTATGGGTAGGATATATAAAAAGAGTTCGGTTTGAATGAAAGTAAAAGCGATTAGAGAGCACTCGGCGATTCGTTAGTTCGGTAATTGGAAATATTTTGTGACCGGTAGGGACCATGTAAACGTAGAGACACAGACACAAGTCCTAGGTATTATAGTTGCTCTACGATAGTTTTGGCATACTTACCGCCTACCTGCGAATCCGGCTTTCGATCTGATTTTAATAAGACTCGCCAGCGAATCTCAGTGAATTAGGAAACTTCTGTGAACGTTACTATGCCTGCGTTGCTTTGATAAAACTCGAATCTATAACATTATTACTCGAACGAAATTGAAACGTTACTTCGATATGAAACGAAGACAATTTAGAGGAAACTATTCCATGTAATTACGTAAAATATGAATAAGACCGGAGGCTGCACTTGATTTCGATATTTTATCAAAATACACGACCGATGGCCTGTTGAAACTGAAAACGATCCGATATACTCGAATCGTTTCTCGGTTTCTACGTATACCGCGAGCCGCGAGTACGCGTACGTGTGCGTGTATTATGTATGTGTATGTGTACGTATACATATATACAAGCTGTCTCGGTCAAAGCAGGCTACCAAAATATCTCCTTTATTTTTAATCACACGAAAAATATTTATGGCATAATTTAAATGGTATCGAAGGAGGAATAGCATAGAAGAACAATCTTTTTTGCACGGTTATTTTTTCATAGTTTTGTTCAAGGTCATCAGGTTATTTTTTTTTATCGGGAAAATTGTTTTTTGTTATTCCATCTTGTAGCGGCTAAAAAAATAGATTTGAATATGCTTAAGTCATTACCTTCAGGTGACCTTGTGTCAAAAAAAAATGTGATAAAATTGTAGGATAATATTAGGATTACATTTGAACTTACTGTTTGCGTTACAACATTACAAGTTATAAGTGCAGACGTTATAAATGCTCAAAGCGATGTCCGTTGGCAGCAATGCATTTTCTGATACGATCAATCATGGATCACGATACTCTTTCTATTGTTTCCGAGGAGATAGCAGCACAAGCTCTAATTATGCGATTTATCATGTCCTCTAGAGTGGTAGGTTGCAAAGGTGAGTATTATTTGGCGAAACAAATATTTCAAATACTATTTAATATTTTCGACTTTATTTTGCTTAATGAAAATAGTATTTTAAATAAAATACACAATTTCGAAAATAAAATATTTCTATTTTAACAATCGGAACCACAAAATATAATATTTCTATTTTAGTAATCTGAACACACAAAATATAATGTTGTATTGTGCCTACTGAGGTTTCTTGATAAACGTACACTGTATCTTATCACCAGGAAACTATTTCTACTCATCAATCTATTGAATGCAAACCATTATTTTCAGGAATAATATTTAAACTTGAAATTGAACATAAAGACAAAGTCCAAATATTTTCAATATTTTAAAAATAAAATACTTTTATGAAAAATTACTGCCTCAAATAAATTATTTTATTTTCAAACAATTACTGCATTAAATAAAATATTTTATTTTCAAAATTGTACACATACTTTAAAATAAATAGGATTATTTATTATTTACTATTTGCGGGCGCGGAGTGGGTCAGTGGACAGAGCGCGCGACTGCGACTAGGCTGTCGCGAGTTCGAATCCCACGCCCGGCACCTCTGGAAATATTTAATGTGCTATTTTAAAAAACTGTGGTGCCCAAAGGTGGTTCGGTACCCACCGTAATAAAAGTAGGTCCCGCTGAAATAGGCGATAGGGAGAGTGTGGGTTGGTAGAGGGGAGAAGTGTGGAACGGGATTTGAAACCCTGAGGGGACCAAATATCCATTACATACATATTATTTACTATTTAAAATACTATTTTCCCCAGCTCTGGTAGGTTGCTGTTGGTAAGCTTCTTCTGTTGGTCTGTTTCTTAATTGGGCGCGAGGAGCTAGTTAGTAATACGTAAACTCATAGCATGGCTTATTATTATTCGAAGCAAGAGAGGATTGAAGTGATCTACATTTATGGTGTCGTGTTCGTCGTGTTAGTCGTTTTCTAATATAATTAAATAGAGCACTTGTGACTTATAATGTTGTAACACAAACAGCAAGTTCAAATGTAATCCTAACATTATCCTACAATTTTATCACATTTTTTTTTAACACAAGCTCACCTGAAAGTAATAATTTAAGCATATTCAAATCTATTTTTTCAGCCGTTACAAGATGGAATAACAAAAAGAAAAACAATTTTCCTGTTAAAAAAGTAACCTGATGACCTTGAAAAAAAATCATGAAAAAACTATGAATCGGGAAGTTAATAACCAGACAAAAAAGATTGTTCTTCTATGATATACGTCCTTCGATACCATTTAAATTATGCCATAAATATTTTTCGTGTGATTAAAAATAAAGGAGATATTTAGGCGGCCTGCTTTGGCTGAGACACCTTGTAGAACCGGCGACTTATGTATATGTATACACACTTTGCCCGTTTCTATCGAGTCCGCTCTCGCGTACCAAAGTACCAAACCAAATAAGCATTAAATTATAGCAATATCAAACATATCCCAGTTCAAAGTAGATCGTCTTGAAGCATTAAATCTTCCAGTACTAATCGGTAAGCGAAGAGTATTATCCGGCTGTATTCTTTCAAGTTAAACGCAACAAGAGTTCTTAATTTTTTATGAGAAGGATATCCTCGATGTATTCGGCAGTTAGAGAGTTCAACGTTTTCGAAAGAGTACAGCCATAGGAAGAGAAATAAATACGCCAAATTAGAGAAGTAAAATGTTATGTATCGCAAACGATTCTCGCGAGTCGTTTCGAACGTTCGTTGTTATGTAAATCTTCAGATTTTAGATAATAAATGATAATGATCAAAGTTGGTTCGTTTATATCACCATTATATTTCTATGGATACCTACCTCCGAAGTTGAACGAGCCGCAACGCACAGTGGTCCTTTCAGCGATTTAGCTGGCCAAAATTATTTATAATGTTTAATGATCCCACAACGTTTTCAAATCACATATAATATCATTTTTTACTTGTTTAAGTATTTTAAAAACATTTTTTAATAATTTTATTGATTTTTATAATAATATTTATAGTAATAAAAAACAAATAAATTTAATAAAAAAAATAAAACGTAAGAAGATCGTTTCATTTTATCTTTGTCGTGAAGCAATGTTTACGGGCCGCTTGGCGCGATGAACAAAATGCTGTGAAAAGAAGGGGGCAAATTCGGGTACCCCGAAATTTTTCCCCGTTAGATAATTTTTGACCTTATTACAGAACAAATGACACTATATCTAAACTCAGTTGTGTTCCGTATTTTTGTTATAACTTCTCAATAAAGCTGTATGTGACCTATGTTTACGGAACATTTTCTTCTTATTTAGTGCCACACAATATATTGACAAAGTTTGAATTGCAAGGGTGCGGGATGCGTCTTCTCATTTCCCAATAATGCAAAGGAGTTGTGACCAAAATTGGGAACAACTGTGTGACTGGGAAATACCAGAAACAACAATTAGTAGCATTATCTACTTGTGAGGCCGAATTATTGGCGATTTGCAAAGGAATACGAGAAATGAAATGGATCAAGACAATCATACAAGGGTTGGGAGTAGAACACCTATGCAAAGACCAACTAGAAGTGAAGACGGAGCCGCAGGGGTTTTTCCAGCCGCCCCAAATTTCCTATTTTTACGTTTACGAGGCGTAATTTGCATTATTCGGCAGCATGTATACCTGTTGATGCATTTGTGACAAAAATGGACACGTACAATTTAAAGCAGTTGACGTGTTAAAAATATTTAACGACATCAATGTATTAGTTTCAGCTTAATAGGACAATTACAAGACGACTACAATTATGATTTTGCTCCTGTGTTCTATTTATGATAATATCTATACATGCACAGAGCTGTATGCTTCTGAATAATGCAAATTCGTTGGTACGTTATCTTGTAAATTTCATAAAGATCACCTGATTATATTTATAAACACATTTTATTTGTTCGTATGTATATCGTTAATAAATGGTGATATAATAATAATGACAATGAAATGTATAGCGCCGAGCATAAAACGAGCAGTCATATTATTATTATTATTAATATTATCAATATTATCAATAATATTCTTCTTATAATAATCTTACTGTACTGGATGTGCCTACCTACTGTGCTTGCAACGTTTATGGTCTTGTCCAACTGTTTTTTTTTTTGTTATTCTTTCTCACGCCACTAATTTAATATTACTTACTCGTTACATCGTAATAATTCCATAATAATAATGTAACCACGGGATGTTAAAACGTATGCGTTGTCCTAAGTATAAACAGCTCCACACACTAATTGTTACTTTTTTCCATAATTTTTTCTTTTTTTTGTTCACCGTTTCTTTACGTAATAATCGTAATATCGTCGTTAATAATAGTAAGCTACTTAAATGTAATATATAATCCTCGTGTCTTCGTGGAATATTTGGCGGCCGCCACGTTTTGTCGCGGCCTTTCGTACAAAAAACTTCAATTCCCGTTCGATAACATTATACATCAAAATGTCTGTGTTTTATTTCTCATTTTTCCGTTTCGTCTTTTTTTCTCGTTTTTCGTTTTTTTTTCTTTTTTGTTCGATGCGTGAAAGACACTTTGTATGATTACGCAATGTAAAATTTCTCACACGTCCGAGGAAAAAGTCGTCTAATAATATTAAACTAACCACGGGGCAGCACAGCGTTCGTCGTTTATTATTCCTTTTCTTTTTTTCCATTTCTACGATTAGTATTTCATTTTGTTGTTCGCGTTCGGTATTCGTTCGAACGTTCTTACCCGAAACCAGAAAGGGAACCCAGACGGAAGAGATCGAAGTTTGCCTGCGCTTCTTTTCTCGTTTCTTTTTTCGTTCTGTTGTTGTTGTTGTTTCGTGTCCAGGGGAAAGAAAAAGAAGAAACAAACACGGCAAAAAGTCAGCCCCGCGGTCCCCGGTGGAAAGGGGGCGGGGGCCTGGCTCTAGAAGGGCCCGTGGGGGTTCGCGAGGGCCCGCGAACGTTCGCGAAGATTTCCGCGGAGGCCCGTGACGCGCCAGCGTCGCCCTCGCCTGCGGCAACGCTCTTTACTCGGATTGCATCCGCGTATACGTGTAATAGAAAATATCTATAATAATATACAAATAATTGTAATATATAATATTTGCCGTCGATCCGTAATCGCAAATGAGTCTTCGCTCGTCGGGACGTTGTCAAGAAATCGTAAAAAACAGTGAACCCGAAGAAGGGCGGGGTACGCGTGGGAATGAATTAATCGACGCGGGTAGCCGAGTACAAAATACATACACGTATATATATATATATAAAATACAGGGTAGCCCGTACGAGAAAGACGAAAACGATAGAACAAAGTAAAGGTAAAATTAAAAAACCGGACAAACCGATGAGCGTCCTTTTGCTTCGCGCGTTACGTTTCCCCTATCCGATGCATCGATCGACTCGAGAACCCCCGAACGAAAGAACATTACGATCGAGCACCAACGAATCAGAAAGGAATGCGTCGAGTCTGCGTGCACGCGAGCTGTCGGGAGACTCTTATCGAGTCGTATCGAATCGTACCGAGTTCGTAGCGCGTTATCCGGTCGATGACGTTTTCCATCGAACGACCGATACGAAGCACCGGAACACGACCAACGGAAAAAACCACGACTAAACGAAGATCATCATAATGTGATATACGGGTACGTTGCTTGGAACGCTAGGTACGTAAACTCGTGGTTGTTGCACAGTGAGAGCCAATGGTAGAAGCGACCGCAAGACACGCTTTTCGCCCTGAGACGTCACAGGGAATCTAGTGGGGACTTTCGGTTGCTCGTTACACGATACAATCTCGATTACAAACGATCTCGTTCCCTCTCATTTCTTTTCTCTTTGCTCTCTTCGCTCTCTTCTCTCCGATTCTCTCTACTCTTATCTTCTCTTTTCGTAAACTACTACTCGCTCGCATCTTGCAGCATACAGACATCCGCGTTTGGCCACTGTTCGTAAACATCTCACACCTGCGCCAGGCTATTGCATTTGATATATTGCAAACCTACGATTCTAATGACTTGTAAGATAGCCCCGTTTCCATTTTTCTTCTGCGAAATCGTTCGGTGTCGCGGCGGGGGAGGGAGAGGGAGGATGTGGAGTTTAGAGTCTCAGGGGGTGGAGAGGAGAAGGAGGAAAAAGGGGTTCTGGGTCGGAAATACACGGTTTGTTCGGTATTCGGGTGTGCTTGGGTGTCGATGAGAAATGGCGTAACGCGTTGAACGCATATAAACGAAGTATTTAACATTACGAGTCTACTAATATCTATACGTATAAGTAGAGAGCTTTCGACTTGAAACTGCCCTCCCCTTTCTTCGTGTACTCGGATCTATCCGTTCCGCGCATTCTCTCGTCTCTTCCCCTTAATCTTTTGCATGCTGTCATCTTCCACATTCTCTTCTTCCTTCCTTTCTTCTCTCCCCCCCCCCCCCGCTTCTCATACACGCACACACACACAGTCTTACGCGCACACACTTTTTCTTTATTCATACACGCTCACGCCCTCTCTCCTTCTCTCCCCCTTCCTCCCCTCTCTCTCTCTGGAGAGCGAACACACACGCAGCTAAAACATGCAAAATCGCTTATTGTTGGGCATTCGTGCGCAGAGGCATACGGTCGGACAGACAAGCAGACGTACAGATAAACAGGATATACAGACACACAGACACACAGACACACGTAAAACATTCTCGCTCAGCCTCTCTCCGTGTTACTCCGTTGTCCCCCTCTGTCACATATTCGAATCGCACCCTCTCTATTTTCCACGGTAAAATCTCGCTGTTTCGAACACGACGTATTTCTGCTTGGCGTCGGCGGCTCCGAAAACAGCTTATTTCCCCTCCTTCTCCTTTTCTTTGTTCTCGTCGAGCTCCTTGTCCTTCTCCTTCTCCATCTCCTTCTCCTCTTTGTCGGCTTTCTCCTTGTCGCACTCCTTCTCCTCCTTGGACTCCTTCGACTCTTTCGGTTCCTCCTTGCCCTCCTTCTCCTCTTGCTTCTCCGGCTTGGGGAGGTGCGTGTTCATGTCCAGGGTGGAGCAGATCTCGTCCCAATCCGGGAAGCATCGTTCCTTCATGCGCGAACAGTGTCCAACCAGGTTCGGGCAGTTCTCTTGCATGTAGTCTCGCAGGCTATACGCCGTGTCCTTGTCGATGTAGAGGATCTGGGCGAGATGCGCGAACGCCACAACGTCCAACTGTGAACATTCGAATCAGTGATCGGTCTAACAATAATCGTAAACCGCAAACCAATCAACTAGACGAGATACCCTACTACAGATCCCTATTTCAAGTGTGTATACAGAGTGGTCCCTTTAAGTGAGGCCACCTAAATATCTCGTCAGATTATTGTGATGCTAAAAAGTATTTGTTACGTAATTGTGCATGGTGTCAATGGACCAATATCTGGCAAGAATATCTTTTTCCGAAGGTCATTTTTTTCGAAGTTATCTAGGTCATCGATGGCTTTTGATACAAAGCTACAGTTTTTTTTATTGCATCGTGTAGTTACACGATAAAATAGGATTTTCTACCCGAACTTTGAAAGCTATTTTTACCCTCTCATCATGAATCTCAGCCGCTATAAAAAATAGTTGTCAAATATTTTTTTGTGTTTTATATCATACTAAAACTAAAATTTCATTGAAATCGGCGTGTTACGATTGGGCAACCTCCCTTGTAAGTATAACTAAGGCCCACCCTACTGTACACGTTCAAAACTGCGATCTCTAATACTTACCGTGGTTGGGTCATCACCGAAGAAGAAGGGTTTGTCGGCCAGCATGTCCGACAGAACCTTGAGGTCGGCGCATCCAAACTGAGACACTTCTTCGGGAGTATGCACGCCCATGCCCTGAGCCTTCACCTTTTTCGCGCTCTGAAACAAATCCCACTATACTTCACTACGGATTGATCACGATGTCGCGTCGTCTACGATCGACTATTCGTTGTCGCCAATTCTCCGTTAGACTTTCGCAGAATAGTCCAGTCAATGAATGCTTAAAAGGGGGGGAGGGGGTAGAGGGAAATGGAAGGAACACAATTTTTTGACTTTGGGACTTTATTCGGTTTGTTACTAACTAACTACCTAGTTAGAAGGTAAACATACTAAAAGTCCCCACTGTTAGGAGGTAAGTGGGGTACTGGGGGGCACGTAGAAGGTCCCTTTTTCGGTTTTTCGCTTATATATCGGACAATATGCGTCCTAGCGATAAGATTATTCCATACAAAATTAAAGCTGACAAAATGCGCCACAAGATTGGTACCATTCAGGTTTTCGCTATTTCGCATAGTTTTCGAGATATCCGCGCTCAAATTCCACTAATTTTGAAAAAAAATTTCAAAATCGAGGGGAATACAGTTTACTCCCTCTCTGATAACCAGATTGATCTCAGGATATCCCCTCTGATAACAGGGGACCTTCTACGTGCCCCCCAGTACCCGGCTTACCTCCTAACAGTGGGGACTTTTAGTATGTTTACCTTCTAACTAGGCCGAATAAAGTCGCAAAGTCAAAAAATTGTGTTCCTTCCATTTCCCTCTACAAGTTTTCGTTGACTGGATTAGAAAGGATGAACGAAAAGTCGATGATAGAACAGATTATCGAGAATAAAGGAAACGCGATTCCGATGTTTACCCTGCGGCCGTACGTGATCTTGAAGAAGAAGTTCAGAATCCCGTTGGGGATGCGGGTGCCGAGAACGTGCTGAAGGTTCACCTTGTAACCCTTCAACACCTGATCGAGATTCTTGGTGCGCCAGTACATCACCACCCACATCAAGTGATTCTCGATCATCGATATCATCGCGTGAGACACGCTTCTCTGCTCGGCCGTTAGTCCGGCGTCCAGCTCCTTGCCGAACTTTTGACTCAAGTCGCGCAGGATGATGGTGCTGTCAGCGATCTCCTCGCCATTCAGCTCGATGAACGGCAGCGCACCCTTCTTCGAACGGAATTTCACCTTGTGGTCGACGTTCTGTAACATTCGAATAAACAAACTTTTTATTATTACCATTCGTTGTCCTGGTTAAAGGATTTATCTAAACGCGGTTCTATTTATAAGACCTTGAGAAAGTGGAACCCATAAATTGTTAAGACTTAAAAAAAAAATTATGAAATCGACTGCCAAATAATCTTCAATCTCTATCTCTATCTCTATCTCTATATAAATAAAAATGAAATGCTGTTCGTTGGTAAGAGCATCACTTGAGAACGGCTGGACCGATTTGGCTAATTTTTTACAAAAAATGTTCGTAACATTCCGACTAAGGTTTTTATGGAAAGAAAAATTGGACAAGTTGCTCGGAAAAATGGAAAATTTGGGAAAAAATGAAAGTGCTTTTTTCTATGAGATTTTTGTATGAACTCAAGACCATAACTCACGATTCGTACGATCGATGCGCGTAATTCTTTTTTTTTGTTTTAATCGTTATGGTCCTGGAAAAGTTTTCAGGGAAAAAAATTCGAGATATATAATTACAAAGGAAAGTCGGAAAATTCGAACTGCAAAAATCATAATTTTTGAAACGTTACAAGTAGCAGGTTGACTGTATTTCTATGTTTGGCTGTATTTCGCTCAGAAATACGTTTTCTTCTCATTTATACTTTGTTTACACATTTCCAATAGCTTTTCACAAATTCACAAAACGATCACAAGCAAATTTATGGAAATTTGGACAGGACAACGTCTGTCGGGTAAGCTAGTTTAAAATAGAAATAAGTACCGCAAGTTCAGAAAGAAAAATCACACTATTCGCTAATGTTGATAAAAGATGAAACCTACACTTCAATTTACAAATTTCATTTTTCCATTGTTTCGAGAACCGTTTGTTTAACGAGAAAAAGTATTAGGACATAGAAGACGCGGCCTGTCCAGATCTGCTGATTTAACATATTTTTCGACACGGTAAATAGAGTTTAAAAGATATTCGAGGAAAACGATTTCATGAGCATTAAATTAATTATTTTAATGTTTAATCCATTTGGGACACGTGTTCCCGTTATCTCTGGACTCAAACTTTGCTCAGTTTTTTTTTTTAATTATTTGGAACAACCCTGGGGGATGCCATCAAAGAAATTCAAAAGTTGAAAATAAGACTCATCCTAATGTACTATTGTAGATATTCGAGAAACCGATTAAATTAATTATTTTAATGTTTAATCTATTTAGTGGTACGTTTTCCCGTTATCCGATCGAGCTCAGACTATGCGCAGATTTTTTTAAGTTATTTCGATCAATTCTGGGAAGTGCCGACAAAAATTTTTGACAATAGTAAGTAACTAAGAGCCAGCCTAAGTGCACGTATAGGAGCGCTGAAAAGAGCGCTTTCGCGTGTGAAGCCCGCGAGCATCGGACTCGTAGAAGAAGAAAAAAAAAACCCGGAAAAAGTAAAGAAACACCGATGGTAGGGCTTCGACGATGTGACGTGGTTCTCGGTAACGCGCTTCCCTTCGATTCCACAGTCTTCGCGGTTCGAGCTTCAATTTTCCGCGATTCCGATTCGCGTTGCGAATTGCGCGTCGCACGAGTACCTACGCACCTGCGTGTTCCATTTTATACGGCTCGGTGGCGCACACCGAGCATATCGTAAGTCAATAAAGGTATCTGGTGTCTGTTACAGGTGGATCGAATTGCGTCGACATCGATAACGGATACCTATAGGTGTACGACTGCAAGGATTTCACGCGTAAACCTCTAACTCACCGGTTCGACGAAGCACAATCAATGGGAATGCAATCGTGAAAAACGTATCCGGTTGTATTACAACGACAAGATTTTCTCTAGCATTAGTAATCACTCATATAATCTAAGCGTTTCAGTTCGTCTCTCGCCTCCTACAAGTTAGCTCCCTACTTGTTCAACTAAATAATTTCAACGGTTGTGCTGAATTCTACTATATTGTGCTCGAATATTATAACTATAATATAAAAAATAAGATAAAAAATTGAGAAAAACGATTTTTTGAGTAGCCCCTCACTTTTCATTTTTTTCAATTTTCCCAATTGTGCTAAGTTGTGCTAAGATTGTGCTAAAGTATTACTTAAAACAAAAAAACAAATAAATAAACAAGTTATCTATATAAATAATCGTTTTAGACATCTAATTAACGTTTGATTTTCTCTATCTTCAGTTCGTCATTTTATCTACTATTACTCATCCTTGAAATTCATCCCCATGATTCATTGCTTACTGACCATTAGACGTACAACAACCCCCACTTCACAGAACCAAAAAATCTTCTGCTGACTTCGTTTTCTCGCGAGCGTTCTCGTTCTCATTGTCATTCGCTTCTGTTCAGTCTTTACCGAGTCTTCTCTAGACGACTAACATCTTTCGTATTACGTCTGTAGTTTGTCTTTCGTTCAGAACTTGTACCTAATAAATATACAGTGACGAGCAAAACTGTAAACATACTTCGCTAGTTTTCCATAAAACGTAATAATACAACCTATTTTTCAATTGAATATCACAGTTTATTATCGTTAATATTAACTATATATAGAATATTTTACAAAAATAAGGATTTTTAGCCATGTTTACAATCCTGCACTTTAATCGTGCCCGTCGAAATAAAGATTTAAATTAATATTTTGTTCATTTTCCTTTACTTTTTTCTACTGCCTCTAGCCAGAGTGGCATACTGTTTATCAAATTTTTAATAATTTCCGGCTCAATATTGTACTATTCTTGTTTTGTTCTTTTCCACAATTGATAAACACCTGAAGGTGTTGATTGTCATATTTTGCTAGCCTTCTTTTCACAATTGACCACGTATTTTCGATTCGGTCCATATTCGGACTTTGTGCTGGCCACGGAAGTGAACAGAAAATTTTTGATTTCCTAGCTAGGATTTTACTATCTTTGCAGTATGCCTTGTTGAAAAACTACTTCATCTACAACAAATTCAATAGAATCAACAACAAAAGGTAAATTATTTTGCAAAATATTTACATAATGCTCTTTGCATTCTCTTTCTCATTCTCATTTGCTTCTGTTCAGTCTTTACCGAGTCTTGTCTGGACGACTAGCATCTTTCGTATTACGTCTGTAGTTTGTATTTCGTTGATAAATTGTACCTAATAAATAATATATATTAACACTTTACCCACGGGAAGCCTATTAATAGGATTTTCAATAATTGTGCTGTACCAAAAGAAAGCGTAGAAATTTTCATTCACATTAAGTTTCGTAAATGAAACTCTTAGATAACGTTATCAAGGGTGACTGTTAGCTCACAATGAAGATTGCTGTTGCTATTGAAGGTTCCATGAAAAATAGTGTTCAACCATGTACCATGATTTTTCAAAATTATGTAATAATCATCGGTCGGTAATGTGTTAAGTATTCGGAATACAATAATCCGAAGATGACCGTAGACGCGAACGAGAACGACGCTTTGGGTAAGGGTGAGGGTGAGGGTGAGAGGGGTTAGCTCGATCGTAATCAACGGTCGTACGTTGGTCGAGACTTTGAACCTGTTTCCTCGACGCAGGTACAGCATACGGAATACGGAACGCGGATGTAGCATTCCACTTTCTTTCAGGATACGCAATAGTTTACAATAGCGATTTTAGAACAGTGTCAATGAGAACTGCCTAGATTTCACCGAAGCATATAATAATCAGCAACTTTCTCGGTGCTCGACAGCCATACGTTGAAACACGATTCCCTACCGATCTGCAACAGGATTTTCTACCGCTTAACCCTCATACGCTCCTCGGGTGAAAATTCACCATTCTCTGTTTCCAGATACTGTATTGTTATTGTTATTATTTATTATAGATAGACTGAAGTCCTTTTACATAAGTGTTTACAATAAAAAAAGAGAGAAAGACACAAGACTACTCGTCTAATAACAAATAAGGGACATGCAAAAACAATAATGGTACAATCGGTATGGTATTATCATATAATCCTACGTAGTTGCATTTGAAAATGTTGTAAAGATTCAATGAAGAAATCAATACGATTATAAATAGTGCATGATTTTTCAATAATGCGATTTTCTGTTTACAGATACTGTATTGTGTTTGATTTCTTTCTAAATGTGCTATAACTTCGTGTATTTGTCGAAAATATCATATTATATGTAAAACATAAGTCGATGACACTTCCTTTATGATAGTAACGTCATAAAAAAAACAAGTGACGGAATAGTTCCTCGGGCGATATTTCACCCGAATACCGTAATAATAATAACACTGTCCAACAAATTTCAACTTTTTTCATGTTTCCAAAGAACTGTTCGGTGGATCTTATAGAGTTTTTTGCCCTGATTCCGAATCTGGCCTTAACTTTCTCGTATACGTACAGTTTTTGAGAAACATGATTTAAAAAAAAAAACATATTTTTCAACTTTAAACAAATAATGTGTTGTTATTATGAAAGATATTGAATTATATTCGTTCGGAAACGCTCGAAACACGACTGACGCGAGCAATATTTTGCCACCCGCAAAAGACCATTTTTTACCGGTTTTACAAGCATTTTACGACACGTCTTCGAGTAAATTAACCAGTGAACCTTAGCAACCGTTTCATTAGAAGGAAATCCCAACACGTTTCGCGCTCTTCTGCAACAGTGTGATTTTTGATTTTTGTCCAGTTAGATTCGCGATCGGCACCACTGTGCGCTGTCTGTTTTGAATCCAATTCGCGAGGTTAATATCTAGGTGCACAGTAGTGCGCACCAGCCAAGTTCTCGCACTATCCTCTTTTTACACGAAACAACTTAGCCGTTCTTTAGAGGCTTGTAATCCCTCAATATTGACAAAACATTAATCTTTCAGTTCCGAGATATAGGACCACAAAAATCGCTAAATTTCTCACTGACTGACTGGCCGACTCACTGTGGGGTATTTGGCCGATCTGGCTGGCCAAAAGTGTATTTTGTCAAACACACCCCAGGTAGAAATGAGGGGCTACCTGGAAAAGATGAAGAGTGGGGGCGTAATAAACCGTCGGTTTTTTCCCGATTTGGCATTTCCGTACAGAGATATGCTTACTTGAAGTTTACGCATTCAAGACAGCGTTTGTGTTCTTTGGCGTGTCTGCCGCGTTAACAACGTTCGAAATGCTATATTTTTTCTCACGAAAGCTATTTTTAAAAATAAAAAAACCAACGATGGATAGTATTGAAGCAGGTAAGCATTTCACACAATTTTAATCAAGTTTCAATAATTTAGCCTTCCATGTAACTATTTAAAAATTAAATAGCGTTCTTTTAAACTAATTTTTACAAACACTTTTTGCAGTATTGCAACAGGTATTTCTAAGCTAACGAACTTGCCCGTATTTTGTTTGATCTCACAACTTTTTACGGCCATAGAGGACTTTGCTCCTGTTTACAGGATGTTTTTCTTGGGATTGTTCTTTACATGGAAAAATTAAATATAAATCATATTACGTGAAATAGAAAACACGCAAAAATATCACCTCCAATTTAAAAAATATTTGGAATTCCTGGTTTTTTGTTGCTCTATGGCCCAGCAGGCCTAAAAATTTTACGATCTGACTCTTCCCAAAAAAAGTTTGCCAACCTCTGCTCAAGTTGACAGTGACATCGGTTACTTGTTAAGAACGCGTGTACTCGACTGATATTTAAATTGAATTTTCTGAATGTCTTGATTTTCGTCTTATTTTCAGCCATAGAATCGACCTGACCTAATTTGTACCATGAGTTACGGGACACCCTGTATATTAATGTCTAGTCTTGAGAATTTGTGGAAATACTTTAAATACAAAAGGTTTCAACACTAAACGTACCGAGCACTAGAAGCGATTAAAATGTTTTAGGTTATAAAATAGCAAGACTCTATTTATTCATCAATAGAATCAATTTCCACGGAAGCAACATCATAATTTCAATCATTGTAAAACGAAAAATATAAAACCGGACATTTGATAGCAGTGGTAGGTCCAGTTTTAAATAATCTATACATTTTGATCGGTTACATGAGGGATCACAACTGATCACAACTGAAATGCCAAGTAGACGCGGCTACGGATACCGAAACGGATATCGAAACGGATACCGAAACGGATACGGAATCGGGACCACGAGATTCGGAAGCATCAAGTGAAAAGTCTACATGTTTACACCGAGTTTATTTTTTCTTTTTGAAGTGAAACTTCTTTGCTGAGGGGCCGACAATTTTCAAGCGTTACGAAAATTCCGAGACTAAGCATGAGGGAAATAGTTAGGTACGTGGTGGGGGAACCTGTAGGAGAGGAGAGTACGTTAGCGGCAACGCCACACAATTATAAAATAAAATGGAATAAAGTAATGGAATAAAATTATGGAATAAAATGGAATAAAATGATTGGAAAAATACTAATAATTTATCTTTATCTATGCCTAATAAGCAAAAAGCTTTACTTCGGTCTCGCATGGATTCCACGCACACGATTTTCGAGAAATTCTTCGGACCTATCGGACAAATTTTGTCGTTTCTATGAAAAACATTGACAAGAGTCCTAGACGGTCGTGCAAAGGAGCATTCCCTGCAACGATCGAGCGCGATGAGTGGAATCGACGAGTGGTGCAACGGGCTTCGTTCGTCTCGCCTCGCCTCGCCTCGCCTATAGAAATACCTGAATTAACTACACGAAGAGACCGGGGCATCGAGCTTGGTCCCACGAAAAGGGGAACAATGTCGCGATGTATGTACGTGGGAAATGGTTCATCGGAAAGAACGCATCGACGACGCGACACGCTGCGCTGGCTTCAACTCTAGCCCTCTGTAAGGTGAAAGCACGCATATTGGAATCACGCTTAATGAAAAAGTTGACGTATACCAGCTAATAATAATATACCCTAGTCCCGTAATCTGACCTCGCCCATAGTTTTAGGAAACAAGCTAGGACAACTAACAAACAATTATATTCTTAAAGAAGCAGCGTTCAAGGGCACTCAATTTTTCCGATCCTTTTACTACGCTGGGCGTAAACCTTGGTTTGCTCAGCCTAGGCTCCTTAGAGAATTCATTTGTTGGGTTAACAGATTTCGTTCTGGACGCTAACAACTGAAAGCCTCCTTTTTTACCACGTTTTTATTAGCTCGCTTTCTTGTTTGTTTGTTCGGTGGCAAATTTTGGAATTGATTTTTTAAGATTAAACTTGCTACTGACACAAGTTTGTCAATGTGGTTGACTGATACAGGATTCTAATCATACGCAATGACAATGTCCAATCTTTGATAATAACAAAGATGCTATGATACACAAATTTTGCAACAATAGTTACTTTCCACCCTACACAATAGACGCCTTTTTGTGCGAACCCTCTCCTTGCCTTATATTTTATATGTATTTATATTATATACATTTTCTTAAGTCTCACTGTTTGTACCTTTAGAGTTGTATTCGAAAATGTTCATCATATTGTCAACCTTAGATTATAAGTTATCCTTGTAATGTTAGCATTCACAGTCGTGTACATGCTGCTAATAATCCTACGTTGGGTTTTATAGCTTAATAAAAACAACAAGAAAGGTGAAAACACCAATAGTTCACCAGTTAAGAAAAATTATCTGCGTGAATAATAGTAAATGCCTATCATATCTTCAATTCAATGGAGAGATTCCAGTGTAAAAATGCTGTTTGTACTTCTTATATTGTGCAACAAATTTTGTAGACATTTTTGAAAATTCAATAATTCTGTAAGAAGTTGATCATCTTTGAAAACGAACAAACCTACTAATTGACTATACGTTAGTTAGTAGTTGACCACCTATAGAGAAGATGGTTACCAAATACAAATGAAAAGAGGTTAATCTCTATCTATATAAATCAATATGTGTTATGAGAAACTATATTCGTCTATCGTGACTTTTTCGAAAGATTATTTCGTCCAGAAACATTAATTCTCACGTTTTCCTGAAACATAGTCAACTACTGATACAAGATCAATCAATTGCTGGTGACTTTACCTTAATTCCAATGGAGTTTATTTTCTATTTTTAAATTGTCGCTTTTCTTTTTTTAAATTTTAAACCCTAAACCCGGAGTATATTTTCTCATTTGTCCGCTTTTTAGAGAATTGACTGGTCACATTCATCGAATTTTATAGAGGTGTTTTTACGGCGAGGAAACGGACACGAAATGTCGCTTTTCTTTTTTTAAATAGTAAACCCTAAACCCGGATCGGGAACGACCAACGACCGAAGGAAAGCGAACGGGACGATGGGAAAAAATGAAGAGAAAAAAGAAGACGGAAGCTGACTTGTCGAAGCCGTACTCGGCTGTGCTAGTCCAACCGCTGCGCGAAAATTCGATACGACGCGACGCACAGTGTAACTGTTTGGCCGATTTGTGCGGCCAAAGTTCAATTTTTTAAATTTTACATAAATTGTAAATTTTTTGTTGCTTGCGTTAGTTGAATACAGAGACGGGCATTATTTGGGCGAAACAAATATTTTACAAAATCTAGTAATATTCTAAGGTTGTCATGTGATTTGTCTACGAATTTTGAAATAGCTTTGGCCGCACAAATCGGCCAAACAGCACACTGTGCTTCGCAGGTTCGACAACTCGTTTCAACGTTTCTCGGCAAGTTTCAAACCATCCGGTGGTCGGAAAACGAGCCGGGAATCGAGTCGTTGTGCGTCGACAAGAGTAAACGATCGATCTCCACTACTCTTTACCGATGAAGAAGAGTAGCGAGATGAGTATCGAGAGCGAGAGAGAAAGAGAGAGAGAGGAGGAAAGAGATTTGTTGACCTTTTAAGGTCTCCGGACGCGTTGCAAATATGCAACGCGGGGGTTGCAACGAGGTTGCAACGGGTTGAACATTCTCCGGCGTAGAATCGATAAAACGGTCGGTATTAATTAATTCCGGGAATCACGGTCTCTCGCAGATGGCGCTGAGGGCGTTGCGTATCCCGTCTCGGTCGATCGTTAAAACCTCGGTGTCGACCGCTTCCACCGAAAGAGCATAATAACCGAAGGGTGGTCGTGGCCGGAGTGGTGGGGGATGGGGAGGGGGCATGGAAGGGACCAAAGAGACCAAAGGGACCGAACAGAGAGGGAGGGAGAGAGAGAGAGAGAGAGAGAGAGAGAGAGAGAGAGAGAGAGAGAGCCGAGCGGGAACACCGTGGAGATGCGTGTATCAATTCGAAGAGATGAAAAGTCGAGCGGTGGCAGACGACCGCGGTGGGTGGAGAGAGCGCAGAGTACAGAGTACGGACCGGAGAATGGAGAATGAAGAGCGAACAGTCCTAGAGTAGAGTAGAGACGAAAAAAATGATTGCCGAGAGCAGCTGCCCTCTCCGTCGGTTCGCGATTCCGGTCGAGTTAAGAGCAACTGCGCCTGCCCGCGGGATCAGGGCGCGTTCGAATTGATGGAAACCGATGTTCGCGAAAGATAAACACGAAGCTGCTCTCTCTCTCTCGTTGAGTTGTGCGAGTCCTTTCGTGCAGGAACGACGTGAGAATTTTTCATTTTCTATATAACTGCAAATCTATCTCCCCTTTGTATACCTATAAATGTTTCGAAGTATAATAGAAAACATAATAAATGTTTCCTTATGTCGATCGTGGATTGTTGCTGACAATATTTGTATGCTTTCGGTGCACTGGTTCGATCAATTATTATTTTAAACACTATTTGCATATAATAGCATAATAATTTGCATAATGCATGTTACTATAAAAATATTCTTTTACAGATATAATATTGTAATCTTATGATATAATCTTTGTGGTCGCTAATGACCTTGTTGTTGATGCGACCTGTATAAATAAAGAAATAAATAAATAAAAAGAAAAAGGAACGACGCGGCCCTTTTCACCGATACGCCGCTCCCGACTTCGTCTTTATAACCGGAGAGGACGAATCACGCGAAACGGTCCCCTCCATTTCGCCTGTTTCGGTCGTCTGAAAACTACTTCTTTCTCCCTTTAACACTTTACAATCCGACAGTAGCGAATCAAACCTATACGGCACGACCGGCTACCGAAACAAAAATAGGAGTTAACCACCAGCGTATTCGAACTCGCGTTTCGCATTGGCCCCGGTCGATCCCGTAGGACATTCATTTCCACGAACGAGAACAGCTTCCGCGAGGAGTCGAACAAGCTCAAAGACACCAGTCGAGATCAACGGTCGATTTTCGGGGAAAGATTGGCAAAAGCGACGGATAAACGACGCGCTGCCATCGAATGCAACGATGGGAAGCGAGGGCTGGAGAGAAAAAAAAACAGGGAAACACATATCGACGAGACACGAACGAAGCGACGAGAGAAGGCGAGACCGAAGAAAGCACGAAGCTCGAGAGAGCATCGTGGTGAGAGAAAGAAAAAAATAAAACGGAATTAAAAGAGAGAAAAAGCGAGAGTGGGGGAGAGCAAGAGAGAGAGAGAAAATCAGGGAGTGGTAGAACCTCGAGAAAAGAAGAAGGACGCGTGGGGTTAGAAACAGGCTGGGAGAGCAGGGAGAGACAGAAAAAAAGAGAATGAGCGAGAACAAGACAAAGTCGTGCCGGGAGGAGAAGGAGGGGTAGAGGGAGGAGGACGGAGAAGGATGAACGGAGGGTGAATGGTTCGGTGGAAGGGAGAAGAAGCGAGTAGTCGGAGGGCGATGAACTCTGGCGGTAGGCAGCTTCCGTCGCCAGGCAACGTCCTCCGCTTCCTCCGCCTCCTCCGCCTCCTCCTCCCCCATCTGCCCTCCTATTCCCCTTCCTGCACCTCTACCGCCGCCGCCGCCGCCTCCTCCTCCTCCTCCTCCTCCTGTCCCGTAGTTCCTCGCGGTCTCGCTCGCTCGCTAACTCTCTCGCTCGCTCCTCGCCCCGAGGTACCAAGCCGTTATGTCGTGGTATCGTACGTAGGCAATCCTCGTCATGAACGTAGTAGTCGTGTCATTGTCTTCGTCGGTGACGATCATGGTAGTCGTTGCTGTATTTCCACGTAGTTGTTGTACGCAGCAGCTCGCGCTGCGTATTGATCGCAAGGGATGCTGGCCTGGCCGGCCTGCTACTAACGCGCTCTGTTGCTGTTGCTGTTGCTGTTACCATTGCCATTGCTATTGTCGTTACCACCGTTGGTACTGTTGGCTCTGCTGGCTCAGCTGTCTCAGCTGCCTCTGTTGGCTCCGTGGCCGTACACCAGCCCAGTCTAGCCTCGACCACAGCCCTACCAACGCGCAACGGCCCGATAGGACCTACTCGTCCCTCTCTCTCTCTCTCTCTCTCTCTCTCTCTCTCTCTCTCTCTCTCCGCTACTCGCCCCCTTCGCCCACCTCGCCATTCTTTTTTCCCTCTGTTCTCCCATCTCTTTCGTTGGCTTTCTACTTGGCTCGCTCACCGCGATCGACGCCCGAAAACTGCGATAACCAATGGCTGCTACCCTTCTTTTCTTTGTCTGCTTATCGGAGCAACGAACTTTTCGCAGCGAAACGATACAGCGTCTTGAGAGAGTGGTTATGTACCTTCGCGTTTCTCGCGGAAGATCGTTTACCGTAATTCCCACCAGACGATTGGAACGATCTTCGCCGCGACTATCGATCACCAATGGCAGCCGCCAATTATGCGGACCTCACGGCCCGATAACACCCTCACAACATATCACCAGTATCGCCCAAGTCTAACAACTGACTCAACCCTCAATACTTTGAACCATGAAACAGTCCCAAAACCTTTGTGCCCCAAAAAAAAGACCAGAAAAATTCTGTATCGAGTTAGTCGACTGTTACTTCTGCTACGGCACGTCACGCCGATTCAACCTTTAACGCTAGAACTACCGGACAAGTCAGAATGACTGGTGCGGACTGTTTTCGATTCGAAATATTAAAAGTATATATGTGTTTTTCCGAGAAATTTCTTTAGTCAACTTCTCCGTTGGAGTACATATTTAAATAAAACTTGCACGAAATCGAAATAAATTTTATATTGTCGTTATTATAAGGCAATGTTTGCCAACTGCGTTTAGTGCTCGGCAGTTCTAGTGTTAAATCAAGTCACTTTGAGTGCCTGAAACGTCTAAGTAGTGATTCGCGAAAGTGAAATACGTCGAGGTTCACGAAAACGCGGATGATCCGCCGCGCACCGTTCGATGGAGACGTTAGCGTTCCTTAGCGGGAAAGATAGGAATTTTGTTTAATAATTCACAGAGGAAATTACTAATTTTCTTGAAGATGATCTGAACATAGATTCGAAATGTCGAATATTTGAAGTTGATAAATTGCAGAATTGATTCCAAGTGAAAATTGATCGAACCAGTGCAGCGAGAGCATCAATACATCTTTCATGAAGAAATATACGATCGATAGAAAGGAACATTTAAAGACAGGAATGTCCGTGTCGTAATCGTGGCGGACGGAAGGGCGTGAGCGCGTAGTGGTTATTAGAAAACGGTCGTGGAACAGAGGCCGGCATAAATACTCGCCGAACAATGTTTCCATTGTTCGCAAATCGAGGAAAGCGCGCTTTAACACCTACGCCGCGTTACGAGTCGACGCGACACGCGCGCGCACGAGTGTCGGCGCGCGTTCGCGCGGAAATATGTCATCGCGCGTGCCCACGAAAGATCGTTTTCCGCTCCGTCTTACAATTAGAACCAGTCATCAATGGTGGGGAAACCACGTTGGAAATACCGGCAGGGTGAATGGTAGAGCGCGTGGAAAATAGTTTCGTCGCAAGGCTACCGCGGTCGTAAACGACCGACGAGAACCAATCGGTCGAAAACGAAAGCAAACAAGCGAGCTGACTGCCAAGTACAATGAACCGAATCCGCGAACGAGCATACCCAACCGGAAAACTCTCTCGATTTTCACAAAATTCTCCACTCAGAGCAAATATGTATTTCTTGTACGACTATGTTAAACGCTGTCCTAAAAATGTTGCACTTTTTCCTTTACGAAAACGTTCTCCGTGGCTTTCTTAACACTAGAACTACCGAGCACTAAACGCAGTTGGCATACATTGCCTTCTAATAATGACAATATGGCATTTATTTAGATTTCGTACACGGGATATTTAAATATACACTTCAATAGAGAAGTTTACTAAAAAAATTTCTCAAAAAAACGTATTTATACTTTTAATATTTCTAATCGAAAAAAATTCGCATTAGTCATTTTGACTTGTCCGGTAGTTCTAGTGTTAAAGAGTTATTCACGAAATATGTAAATATTAAATATTTGAAATGCACTTACAACCACATATATAAAACCATTATTAAAATCTGTTTTCTGATAATCGATGATTGAAATCGAAAACGTTTTATTTTACTTGGAATTTTCTGACTTTGTCTTTAGAACGCTGTATCTCATCACAGAATTATCTCAAATGAATAATATTTTGGATTTGGGAGCTTTGAAGGGTGGTTACTTTAAAGGAAAATTTTTTTTCAATATATTTAAGTTGAGAAATTGAATTTTGGCCACGACAACGGGAATTTCAGACCAGCAGGGCAGTTAAATCATCACGTAGACCAGTTCATAAGAAAATTGCCTTACCGGAGGTAGGAGGTTCCGAACGAATCCTTCCTCCGTCGCCGACT
The DNA here is from genome assembly GCA_916610235.2 of Lasioglossum morio. Classification (NCBI taxonomy): domain Eukaryota; kingdom Metazoa; phylum Arthropoda; class Insecta; order Hymenoptera; family Halictidae; genus Lasioglossum; species Lasioglossum morio. The sequence goes on along the minus strand of OU744323.1, from coordinate 16,887,309 downwards.
CGGACCTGTTCGATTCGCGAGGACTCACCGTTTCGATCGAGTGCGTCCTACGGCGCAGGGTCGAAATTATTATTTCATGCGAATGGGGATGAGTCACGTTCGTATGACTCATCCGAGAAATAGATATCGCCGCGACGAGACGAGTCGTACCTAACGCGACCATTTATTTTTTTCCACAAAACGAGACATCTACTAATTTTTAATACTATGTATATTAGGGTGAACCTTAGTTATACTTGGCGAAAATTATTTTGCAGATTTTTTTGTGGAACAACCCCTAGAATTGTTCCCTATAATTCCCCAAAATGTTCTATTCCTTTAACAGCATAGTTTTTTTTTAAATGTGCAGGAGTTCTTTCATATTTTTTACATGATTTGTCGGTTTTAATGTGAAGTGTCTCCACCATGTGTAATTTCGTACTCTTTTCCACTTCCTTTACCGAAGCGTTACCATTTTTTGACAAAACCGTGGAAAAGAATACGAAATCAATATTACAATTTGTTTCTATGTATATTGTTATAGTGCGTAAAAAGACAAATTCAACGATATATAAATATATATACTAATGATATACTGCAGTGGAGAAAAACGAGTTACAAAATTAGAAAATGTCAAAATCGATGCGACAGCATTTCCCGTTATTCGATCAATTCAAATTTTGCACAGATTATTTTTTCGTCCAGTGGCACAATTCTAGGGATTGTCCCGCGAAAAATTCGTTAGTCGAAAAAAATAATATATTAGGGTTCCACCCTAATGTGTATTCAAGAAAACGCATATTATTTCATAGTTTCTATTTATTAATGAGAAAACGAGAATGGACAAGTGAAAATAAATAATTTATGTGGTCTTGTATTTTTCTGGAGACCAAAGTTTTGCTTCAGTGTACAGTAACCGAGGAGCGAGCGAACTAGCAGGCTTCTGGTCAACTTACAATTTTTTTTATTAAGGGAGTGGTCAGGAAAAAATACATTTATGTACACCCCAGAAGGGGGTAGTGTGGGACTCAAGGAGACAGGTGGTCGGCCTCCCCACTACCCACTAAGAAATACTCCACTCCTGGGATGGCTAACTTACAATTGTATCAGACTTATTGGCATGCCGTCATCGATGCGCTAAAAGTCGGACGATTTTTAGATTTCTCGCGTCATTTTTCGAAATTGTTACCGTGAGTTGCTCTCTTTCTAAAAACGGGACGTATGGGCACATTAAGGGGTTCATTCACGATCAAGCATATTGCGTAACAATTATCGCGCAGCATGATGTTCACGCAAATTCACATTGTATTAATTAGTCAATCACTACCATTCACGGTCAATAATGTTGCGCAATAGTCACTGTTGTGTTGGATAACCAACTATTTACTTTATGATAAACTAACTGACCCGACAGTCGTTGTCCTGTACAAATTTCTATTTTGTTACGTCGATAATGTAAATTCCTATTGAAATATTGATTCAAAGCTGCGACGTTCGTTTTTTGTTGTTGTATTGAAATATAATTCAAAAAGCAGTTTCAGTTTTTCCTGAATTTTCCATTTTTCCTGGCAATTTTTCTAATTTTTCTTCCACTAAAACACTAATATTCCGGAAAATTTCAGGTTGAATTTAAAAAAAAAATTCATCGCTTTATCTCATTTCTGTCGAAAGTTCTTTGATTTTGAAACAGATTTCATCGGTTTTACCCACTGTGCGCAACACCACGCCATAACGTGTGGTCCAATCGGTGTCGTAACCAAAATCTTTGTAAAATTATCTTTCCGCGTTATAATCTCGCCCTTGTAACCGGCAACCTTATCTCTTCTCATGCGCGTGTCACGAACGTGCTGGTCCAACGAATTGTTTCGATGATCCCAAACAGAAAAGACGATCAACGACGACTCGAGGTTAATTCGTTGACGATGCAACGGTAGTCTACATCGCAATGTTGCAAAATAGATAAATGAAACAGCTGAAACGAACGCTGCAGAATTTACCGTGAACCGGGTTAACGGTTGCGAGAAACGGCGTCGGAACGCAGCGGTGAAGATCTTGGGCACGGCTGTTTAACGCGAAAAGACCGTTCCCGTTGTTAACTGTCATATCCTACGCAAGAAAGACCGGGGAAAGGAACGGAACGGAACGGAACGATACGATACGGAAGCGCGAAATTACGGTCTGAGCCGACAATAGCTGATGATGACGACGACGACGACGACGACGGCAATGATACTTTCTAGAAGAATGTACGATGGACGCAAGGGGTAACAAAAAGGGTATTACGACGATTTATCGCAAAGACGTGGGTCGTTCGCTCCGGGCAGGATTTCAGACTCGGAGAACCAGACATATCTCGATCCGAATATCGATTCAAAGAGTATAGCCGGATAAGATAGTCAAAAATGCCCTTCAACCGAATTGTATCGACGATGTGTCATTCGATAGGGCACCAAGAAAAAACATACCGCGCAAAATTTCAACCCTGTATCTCGATCGGGAGGGTAGTTATGGGGTAAAATCGAAAAATCAGTTTTTGGCCTACTCTCCCTAGTCACTTAATGATGTTTAGAAATTCTGAGAACAATCCGACACATGTCAAGAATCCAAATATATAACAAATGTTTAATGTTCTCGGCGCTACGGTTCGATCAATTACTACTAAGAAATCAAAGAACAATTAAATCATTAATATTAAATTCAAGTATTAAATCACATTCATATTGAAGAATTAAATCACAACCATATTGAAGTATTAAATCACATCAAAAACAAGTAAGTTAGTTTTATGAACAATATTTACAAACAATTTGTGTTATTACATTCAAGCAGTTTAATAGAATATTTTGAAAATTGTACAAAATAAATATATATTTTTACAGACGCAATGCAAATACATCTTGAAAAGGATTCAAACCAGAATCGAAACGTCGATGATTATTTGATAATCTGCAAAATTGTTCTTTGATTTCTCAGTAGTAATTGATCGAACGGTAGCGCCGAGAACATGAAACATTTGTTATTAATAATAATACGATCCATATAAGAGACGTATTTATCCATATATATACTTTGCAATTGGTTCCAGATGTTTAAAGTGAAAATCCTGCTTGTAAAAAATGAAAAACCTCGAAAAAATGCAGATTTCACATGGAAGTTCTAGAGTGACAACTTTTATATTTTTACAGTAGCGATATATTGTTATAAATGCTGTTCATGAATTTTTTCAGATTTTTTGGTTTGCTATTTATTCTGTAAGTCTATCAGGCACTGATAAACCTTGAAAGTTTCTCAAAAAGATTTAAACAATGAAATCGGCTTGATTAGTATTTTTACTATGTCAGCTTACATCCGAAAGTATTAACGAGATTCCCAACAGCTCGGTTGGCTCAGCGCTTTAGGTGTTCGGCACCTAGACTAAGTTTTTCTTTCTATAATTGTAACTTCTTTCCATCAGCAAACACCCCCAGACTGATTAGAGATAAGCACCTAAACTCTACAGAACATAAGTTAGTAAACCTAAAAAAGCACATAAGTCACGCTTGCGAGCATCAAATAGCTAAAAATCAACAATAATAGTTTATTGTTACCTAAAATTTAAGACTGTACCGAATTTAATAATAAACATTTCGGGTGTTCGACTGTTGACCTGCTTACTTAATTAATTCTTTTTTTTATGTCTAACTATATGTATAATAATCAATGGTATTTTTGTTGATTTCTTTTAGAAGCACGCTGTCAAGTCACGACGCGTAATTTAGATACTCGGATATCCGGAGTATGAGAGCCGTACTTGCGAGTAGCACCATGAGCCGCCGTTCGTCTATGTCTATGGAACGGATAAGAAACGACCCTATCGCTCGATTACGTCTACCGAGAGGACAGAAAGCGAGATAAAGAAACCTTTAACCGGACGGTGACAAAATCGTGGCGATCATAAATATTTGTAACAAGCGCCCCGTCGAGATATTCGATAGCTCGCAAACGAGTGGCCCTCCGAAGAACAAGAGGCCCCTTCTCGATGACCCCACGGGTTTCCTAATTGATGCGGTCGTGTCCCAAGCTCCGAACTAATTTTCCCTATCTCTTCGGGTACGCGTCGTTACAGCCGTTGATCATCGTCGTCGAGCCTGCAATCTCTTCGGACGGTTCGTTGATGACGACGCAACGCGAGAATGTTACGCGACGATAGAACAAATTATTTTAATTTATAAAATTTTAGGGAATTTTATAATTGAATTTAATTTATTATGAGATTGGGGAGGGGGGTATGTAGATTTTAAATTTAGCGGTAAAATTGAAATTAATATATGTTGCATATAATTTAAGAACGAGGTTCTATTTCTCATAAAATATATTATTTATATACGCGTCGTTATAGCCGTTGATCATCGTCGTCTAGCCTGCAATCTCTTCGACCCGCGACGGTCTCTCGACGATAGAACGATGAACATTACTTCCTAAATGTCCACGGACCTCGGAATTGAAGAAATTAGTAGTAAAAAATATCAAGGAAAATTAATTAAAAGATATGTATGTCGAAAATTTTAATAAAACCCAAGAGATTCGACTATTCGTTTTCCTTAACATCCGAAAACAGTAATTTCATTTGATTCATAATCTTTATTTTGTTTCTGTAAATAGGTAGTTGAAGATTTTGATGACGATGATACGCATAGTTGCAATTGCAACAGCTCAGAATGTGTTGCAACAAGTTGCACAATATTTGACGTTTATGAAAGTACATTTACAAACTCTTCCAGCCACAATAAAGAGACTGGAAACTGTCGGTTTACCCTCAATAAATTCAATGAAATATTCATGGACAGTGGCGCAGCCAGGATTTAATCTTGGGGGGGGACAAGTTAAACAAAATGACCTTTTCTCTTTTTTAGCAAAAATGTCTGTCAACGGTAGCCACAAATATTTACTTATATATTTAGGGAAAAGTTGTTCAAAATGTTTAGTTTTACATATAACATATCCAAATATTAAATTAAAAATGAAGCTCTGGTCTGATACTATTCTTCGAGCAGACAATATTTCTAGGTTCATTGTAGTTAATATTATGGAGTAATCATGATCAAGAGACCGTATATCTTTATGCATGTATGGCTTCTGAACATTTCTAAAAAAGGGTGAAATATAAAATTCGACAAAATTTAATACAATTTTTTTTTTTTTCGAGATCTGCAAAGGCTACTACCACTGGAAATAAGAATATATTTTATTCCACTTTCTTCAATTATATAAGTCGATATTAACTGACAAACGGCAACAACCAAGTGTTGCAAACATGGAAAAATGACCAGCAACTTATGTTGTTTCCGCATAAATAAATTCTTAATTAAACCATAACTGATAAATGTCTGGCTGTATCAGCTCCGATCATATTTTTCGTGTATATTTGCAAACGCTTCTTAGATGTTTTACGCGCGCGAAGATCCGCGGTATATTTATAAGAAAACGTCACTGAATTTCTCGATCCGGACACCACTGTGCGACGCCAACGTCTCGAAACGGCGTTCAACGAGACCGCTTAAACAGAAATTACGAGCAATGTAAGCTCGCTCGATTAACCAGCTCGGGAATCTCGAGCTTACGCTCGCGATGCGATTAGCCTAACCCGATGCGAGACAGCAGAATGGAATCGTCCTACGCGATGCGCCAAGACGAGACAAGACGGGAGGACGACGTGGGACGCACCGCGTCGTTACTCCGCGTCGCTTACACGACGAATCTGAAAAGACTACGAGCATAAATTAGTCGAAAGGATATTTCCATTCCGCGCGCTGTCGCTCTCCTCCCAACGCTCGACGCGTCAACTACGACACGGCTGATTTCCCGCATCCCCTCTGCTCGAAATTCCGATCTACGATCGTGCAATTGGATCGCTAACGACTGTCCACCACGGCCGCGCGACCGTACATCGAAAATGGAAATCTCTGGAACGAGAGTTTGAAAATTGCGACGACAAAGATTAAGACTCCGTTCAGCTATGACAGAATTCGCGCGAATTGCCCGCGTGGATTGTTGGTCCGCAGGTGCGAACGAATATGATAAGAACTTAACACTTTACCTACCGGAAGCCTGTTAATAGGGTTCTCAATAATTGTGCTGTATCAAAAGAAAGCATAGAAATTTTCTTTTACATTGCAATCTTAAATAGAATAATTAGATGACGTTATTGAGGATGACTTGTTAGTTCACAATGAAAATTGCTGTTACTATTGAAAGTTCCATTAAAAAAGTTTTTAGCCATGTATCAGATTTTTCAAAATTATGCAATAATCACCGGTCGGTAATGTGTTAATAGCTGAACCTAATATTAGTGCTTGCGTGATTTTCGATTTTTATATTGTAACTAATATTTCCGTTATACCATACAATATACCTTGTAATACTCTGTACTAAGCATTATGTTGTAATAAATCTCATATGGGATTTCCTAATTAAAAAAAAAATATATGATAAGCAAAGAACAGGCGTGGTCCTAGTCTGAAGGAACCTCCTGAGGCGTTAATACGGAAAGTACGTTCCTGGGAAGATCAATTTCGGGCCATTAATGTAGTAGAGGGTCAAGATGGTTCGGAACCCACCTTATTATTGGGAGTACAAACTAGTTTGGTCTCGCAAACTTTGCAACAAGGGATACTTTCCACCCTATATAATAGATTCCTTTTTGTGCGAACCCACTCTTTGCCCCCTATTTTATATACATACATTCCTGAAGTCCCACTGCTTATTTCTCTAGTGTTAATATTGTACTAAAAAAATGTTCATTATATTGTTCAATTCTAGTCTATAAGTTGTCTTTGTAATGTTAGCATGCACAGCCAGCCATGTGCATGCTGCTAATACCATGAGGGGTTTCATAGCTTAATAAAATAAAAAAAATAACTAGTTTGATCCGTTTTCAAAAGGGGTCTCATGGAAATCACCGACACAAATTTCTCCGACAACAGTTCACCGACTCCAGATTTGACCAATAATAACTTTGGGCGACAACGCCTTTAACCGAAAACGACTTTGATCTACAACGAATTTGACTGACAACGATTTTAGATTCGTTGTCGGTCAAATTCGTTGTCGATCAAATTCGTTGTCTGTCAAAATCGTTGTCGGATAATGGCGTTGTCAGCCAAAGTAGTTTTCGGTCAAATCTGGAGTCGGTGAAATGTCGACGGTGACAACCGTGTCGGGGAAATTTGTGTCGCTGATTTCCATAGGACCCTTTCAAAAGATAGCTCTGGCTGTTACGAATGTTTCACAGTGACAGCGGATTTCGGTGGTTTCAAAGCGTGTACGGGGAAGGAATCGATTAATGATTTAATCGTCACCCCGCTGCACGCTCGACGAAAAATTAATCTCGTGAGGGCTGGTTAAAATTCTCGTTGTTTATGGTGGTGTGATTGTAAATAACAACACTTTAGATTAAGGTTCAATTAATCTAGAGAACACTTCTTTAATATATTAACTGTTATGTACCAGTTCGGTGTAGCAACTTAACAAATGATATTCGTTTGGTGATTGAGAAAGGATCTGATCTGTCCAACGTTTCGAAGGTTGGCTAGAGGGTATTTTTTGGGAAAAGGAGATGAGTAGTAGAAAACATTGTTTAGGGAAAGGGAAAATTACAAGAGAGAGAGGGAAGGTTAAAAGCGATGAGTAGGGAAGGAAATGCGAGGACAAGGATGACCTGAAGGCTGGAGAATTGGAGAAAAACCCGATGTGAAGGACTAGGGTTACAGCTTGAAGTGATTTGTGGCGGAGAAAGACCATAAAACTATGGTGGTGCATGACAAATTGAGAGATTTGAGTTTAGCCACGTTTCAGGCATTAAAACGAAACGACGTTAAAGAAAAAATTAACTACACGTGGAAAATGACTGTTGGTTCGGTGTGCTAAATCTGGACAGAGAGGTTAGACATCTACCAGTAATATTCAGTTTATATCAGTTTGAGTTTCATAGAAAACTTTGGTTTTTTACTGTGTTAAATATGCGAAATTTTGTGGTAACTGATTGTAAGCCGCATTTGCGGGAACTTTTAGTTTTCTTCTTTAATTCGAAGGAAAGTGCAGCTGAAGCGCATCGAAAGCTTGTAAAAGTTTATGGTGACGATGCTCTAACTGATAAATCATGTAGGGAATGGTATCGACGTTTCGAAAACAAGGTCAAACAAAAAAAACAAAATTTCTTTTTAAGATTTATGATTTCTTTTTACCTTATTTAACGTCGCTTTTTGAATTCTTCTATGAGAATTATTTCGCGACGAAGATTTAAGATTAGAATCTTTAATCTTGAAAAGAAATTTGTTTTTTTGTTTGACCTTGTTTTTCACGTTGAAGGTGAATTTTGCGAGGGGTTCCTTATGTCATGTTCGATTAAATCAGGGGTGTAAAATCGCGCTATGGTGTCCGCGACATATAATTTCGTGACACCCTGTACAATAATTGCGCTCCGCGCGGTTTCCACCATGTCTGAATGGGCTCTAACTACTCTATCCAGTTATCCACGCGTTTATTGTAGAAAACGTACTCTACACAATTTCGCACGATCCCCGTTCGGGTGCTTTTCAACGCTCGACGCTAATTGATTGCGAGGAATTAACCCTTAGCATCGGAGTCACCATTAAAAATTGCTGTACCATTATTCACACAATATTGTTTGCATTACTAACACGTTCCGTGCCACGTGTACCGGTGGTGCAACGTTGACATATTCATTTAATGCGCTAAAAACACATTTTACAAGTTTAACACTAGAATAATGTTATCGGCGCACTGGTACGATCAATTGTTATTTAAAAACACTATTTGCAAATTACCACATTAATTTCACTGTTTCGATGTTACTTTAGATCGTATTCAAGACATAATTGCGTCTGTAAATTATTAAACGTTATGTTTGTTGATTATTCTACAAGGTTATGAAATAAAGTAATGCCAAGGATTCGTAGTACAGAAAAGATGAAAACTCGGTATAGAGAGTTTATTAAAAAGAAAAAACAAGAATACAAATGAAGCTTCTCGCTCAAACGCTTCGGTTTGACTAACTTTAGGGTAGAAAAACGTGTTCAGCATGTACCAATAAGACGGTCCTTTTTATTGATGGCAGAGGGGTAGGAGGACCCAGGTACATATAAGGGATAGCGGTGCAGAGGAAACTTAATTTTTAGCTAAATCCTAAATACCGAGTTTAACAATGTTTTACTGCATGTTAATCTAGATGTAGGAAAAACTAATACCTACTTGCTTTGTGAAAAAGAAGAAATTTTAAATTCGTAGAATTATTGAAGAGTAGGACAGGGTAGGAATGAGAGTGATGTTAACTCGTCGATTTGTATAAAAAATTTCTTGTTATTTCTGTTTTCCTTGTTATTTCATCGGTCTTTCTTTATCACTGTGTCAATTTGACAACGAGGGATTCAGTTCGTAAAATGAGGGACGGACGAGGATTAACACTAGAATATATTTCCACCAAAAGAATGAGACGTTATAAAATATGCAGCACAGAAGAAAGCATCTAATCAATTACTAAACGCATTTAAGTATTGTATGAGGTTTCATATGAACGTTATATCCATAAAATGAAAAAAAATCATATATGTACAATTATTCTAGGTCGGAAGAAATGTTTAATTTTCAATGTAGAACAGTTCCGATTGCAAAGAGTTAATCACGCGAGAACGTTGCTGCGAGAAGCTAGAATTTTTCGGAGGTTGCTTCGGTGCGCGATTTCTGAAAACCACGACGAGCCGGTTCCGAATTTTGAAGTCGCGGCAGTTCGGTTCCGATCGTGGCGTCTCTGTTCCCGGCTCCTGCGCCGGAGAGTATGATAAAAATCCAGTTGCCAGGACCGGACGAGGCCACACGAGATCAGAAGTCAGAAGAAACGAGAGACCAGACGAGTGACCAGACGAGTGACCAGACGAGGAAAGAACAAGTTGGCCCCGAACACGGAACGTGTCGGCGAGGCGGCTCGTGGAGGTCGGTGGCCGGCCTACCTCAACGTATCGACACCCGATGCCGCACATGTCGGCCAGCAGTTTAACACGTGTGTGCCCGTACACGGTTTACCTTCTCGCTTCTCGCGCCTACCGTTGCCTTTGCCTCCTATCGTCGCGAACTGTTTCCGCGTCAATGTGCAACAGAGCGAACGTTTCGAGCTAACAGCTCCTGACCTCTCTCTCTCTCTCCCCTCTAATTAACTCGCTTTCTCTGTTCCTCATTCGCGATATCGCGAGCGTCCAACGTCGAACGCGGGACACCTTTGTCGCGAGCTAGCATAACACGATACGGGCCAAACCGGTCAATAGAGAATTACCAGAGTACAAGAAAAACGAGTCGAGCCGTGGAATACCGAAAACATACCGGCACTCGAATAGCTGAATTAACACTAGAAAGACTGAAACTTAGTATATACCTATATTGCCCGAAAGCACTCAAAATGACTGCATTGTGAAAAAATAACTAATGCGTAAAGAAATTTGTTTAAAATTAATTTTTAATATTATTTACAGTTATATAACAAGTTATTAGTAAATATTAACAATAAAAAAATTTGTTAGAACAACTTGATAAAACAAGTATCACTAGCCCACAGAAATTAGTGCACGAACGGAATCGCGTTTCCCAGTATTGAAGATCGTGAGATCTATGAAATTCTCCGGCTCGTGAAATTCTCGCGACGAGACGCACAATGCGATACTTTGATAGGAATTTGGGACAAAAAAAATAAAAAAATTCGTATAGCGTAGCAATAATTGATATTTTTTGTTCGGAATTGTTTTAAATGCACTAATCGAAAGATTTGGAATACTATTTTAGAATTTTCCATTTTTTACACTACACAGATTTGGAAGAAACAATAAGAGGCATGTTTTATGTATAATGTAAAACTGAAATATGAACAAATAGTACATATATACGTGTAGAAAACAGATAAATAAATATCGCTAAAAAACAAGTATTCTTAGCCGAGTAGAAGAGTAGCATTCGCCGAGAGTTAATGTTGCCTAACTGCGAGTGTAGCAATTTGTAGCAGGAAAAACTTGTAGGAAATTGAAGTATAATGTCTACTAATTACGAAAAACCAAAAACTACAGGATGTTTTGAACCCTTCATGAAATATCTCTATTTAAAGGAGAAAAAGGTGAGAAACATTATTTCAACTGTATTATTTACTAGTATACTCCATATAAGAGACTTTCAAATTCGGAATTTTCAGTCACATTAGCTGTACTTTAAACTACCATATTCCATAGGACATATTTCATAAAATTCTTTTTCCTGATACCATGAAAGTAAGTGACGCTTTGTATCAATAAATTGCTTGATATAGGATTTTCTTGAGAAAAAAAACCGCTTGTAACTAATCGCCTACTGAATTATTTGAATTTTCTATTGATAAACATGATAATTTAGATGTTAAAACATAGTTTCAACATAAAGTCCAGTGGATATTAGACAATGAGTTTATAGATTTTTGTCCACAGGGTACCGCACTGTGCGACGTGTCGATCTTTCGTGGCATACCATTTGCCAAGTCACGGTGACCCAGAATGCTTGTTGTTGTCGTTTCGAAGATTGGAACGTTTACAGTGCAATCGTAGTCCGAGTGGTTAGTCATACTTTTTGGTTGTCCTTACGTCGTCGAAACACACCCGTCCCTCAATTCACGCGGCAGTTTTCTACGCGATCTCATTTTACGCTGGTCAGATATGTATGTAGGGAGATGCCGTCTCCGAGCGGCGAGAATTCCGCCGTTGTAATTTATGTTATTAATCCTTTGCACTCCGAGCTATTTTAACTGGAAAATTAAACATTTCTTCCGATCTAGAATATTTCCATACCTTATGATTTTAGCAATTTTATGGATATGAAATTGGTACATTACCTTATACAGTACTTAAATGTTTAGTAATAGATTAGATACCGATATATTTAATAATGTAAACAATATTTTAAAGAAGGATACAGCAATTTTTAGTGATGCCTCAGAGGGGACAGCCGAGTGTTAAGGGTTAATTGCGTTTTTCACATTTTATAATATGCGATATTAAATTATTCCTGTACGACGCGCGAGAATGAAAAGACATGTGTGATCTCACACGGAGATTCAAACGGGAAAATTTAGTTAATTGTATTCGTTGTGTTTCCAATTAAATGTTGAAGTATTTCATGTTTACGGCCTTATTATTCTTTTGACGTCTTGAATCCTACATGTATATACATAGATATTTTCCTATAATTTTTAAAATTGACAGTTTTATACAGTCAGTATTGTGAGATCGGTTGGCGGAACGCGAGACGCAGAAAGAAGCTTTATTGTGCATTGAGCATACACAAGGCGTTGTCTTTGGCCGCAAGGCCGTAATGCGGAAGCGAACAGTGTGACTTTGGACGTTGAGAGAACAACATTGTTACTATACTGTTTAGATTTATAATTTATATTTTTTTACTTTTACTAGCTTTTATTTCCAATTTCCATTTTCCAATTTTCCAATCTCTATCTCTATCTACATATCTATATAAATAAAAATCAAATGCTGTTCGTTGGTAAGCACGTTACTTGAAAACGGCTGGACCGATTTAGCTAATTTACAAAAAAAATGTTCGCAATAGTCCGAATCAGGTTTTTAGGGGAAGAAAAATTGGAAAAGTTGCTCGGAAAAATGGAAAATTCGGGAAAAAATGAAAGTCCTTTTTTCTATGGGATTGTTTCTAAGTATAAAGACATAAAAGACATAATATTGTAATCTTATGATATAATCTTTGTGGTCGCTAATGACCTCGTTGCCGACGCGACCTGTATAAATAAATATATAAATAAAAAAAAAGGAAAGCCGACAGTGTTCTGGTAGCAGCCTCCTGTACGCGACGGATCGTCAACCGTTGAACAATGAGCTGCTTTCGTGCTGGCAGTCCGCGCGAAACGCCTTGCGAAACGCCAAGATAGTTCCATTGATATTCGCGCGATACGAGACCCCATAGGAAACGATTCGTTCGAGAGGTTCGATGCTATTACGGCATCGCGTCGTAGAACTAAACCTACGGGTAGCCTCTCTGGTAGGAATCTCTCTCTCTCTCTCTCTCTCTCTCTCTCTCTCTCTCTCTCTCTCCACCTTTCTTTCTTGCTTTTATCTCGTTATCTTTCTCTCGTCCGGTAGACACGCGATACGATACGCGGTTTCACGGCGAAGAATTCTTCGAACAAATTCCATCCGAAGATGGGCTTCGCGGAATCTAATTCGCGTACGCTACGAACTCGAGTCCGAAGTTGAAATTGCGGTGGAACAACGGACCTTCCCAGGTACCGAAAGATTCGTCTGCGATTCAACTAGTTTCCGATACAGTTTTTCACGGCTGTTTATCCAAAATTCATGGTTTCTGCAAGCTTAATCGGGAAGAGTCAACGTTCACGTAAACTCGATCAATCTGCTAATCGTGAAGCTTATCTTTCACCGTAAATTGTAAATGTATGTGTATTTCTTTCTTATACATGTCGGAGTGACATAGAGTCACGCATACTTTATGCACGCGCAGCAGAAGCGGGCCGCTCCACCGCGAGTTTCGATTTTATTTTATTTTATGTGTTTCGATTCTGTTTTTTCAACCGACTTCGAAAAAAGAGGAGGTTACTCAGTTCGATCTGTATGTGCCTTTTTCTCTTACATTCTGTGCTTGGAGAAAGAAATTTATCGAATCATTATCCACGTAAGCAACTTCGTAATTTCAATAATCGTACGGTTTAAAATATAAAATCCGGATGTCCAACAGATTGCTTTTTGTCCGTGCCATGTACAACACGATCCTCACATTAAACTTTCTCATTTCACGTGTGTCTATTTATGGAATAATCCAGTCCTCGACAATATATTTATTTAACGTCGTGCTCAGCTCTTTGCTAAGGTTACTATATGTATATGCGTATGTATGTCGCGAACGATAGCGAGCAATGTTGGATCGGTGCAATGAACCTCTCGCGACAAAACGAATTTCTCGTTGCCGAGGAATGCCGGCGTTGCCCGTGGAGTCTTTCAAGCGTTCCACCGCGATAAGATAAGCAGTAATAAGGTTCAATTGGAAGATTAATTAATTAAGACCCGTTGTAAAGGGGATAAATTGGATACATTGCGGCGGTATGCAGGCGCGACGCGCGCGCGTGTACTCGCTGCTGCACGCTTGCACGCTTGCACGCTCGCGGCGGTCCCCTGTCCAACAAACTAACAATCCGACAAACCAACGGCCCCTGGGATGTTCGCAGCAACCCGGGAAGAACGAGAAAGTAGAAAATAGACGGCTCGACGCGAAAGCCGAGAGAGAACGGCCCCGCGCGCGTTTTATAAATTGACGGAACGAACGCGGCGAGAACATCCGCCCGTGATCCTCTTTGTTCCAGCGCGTTCGCTTCGTTCGCCCGTACAATCAATTCAATTTTCAAGACGGAGTTCGACGACTCGTTCGACACAGCGAAGTTGACCGACGCGTGAAAATTGATGTGTTCGTTTCATCAACGGACCAAATCGAAACGGGGAACGTCTCGAGAAATATCGTGCCCCGTTCCTCCGTTCGTCCTTTGCCGGGAAGCACGTGGAAAACCAAGCCCGCGTATGGTCGCGTCGTAATCCAAAGGTTAGTTCGATTTAATTATATCGAGGGGTTCAATAATGCCCGCACTCTAACTCGCGTTTCCTGCTCGAATTATGCAGTTTCGATTACAGAGAATTACGCGCGAGGTACATAGAAATACATAGATTTTCTGTTTTGTAATTATGTTGTAATAAATCTCATATGAGATTTTCTATAATAAAAAAAAACAAATACATAGATTATTCCGTGTGCCGTCTAATACTGTGGTGCCCAAGGTGGTTCGGAACAAACCTTAACACGTTGGCCGCCCAGCTTAATTCGGCCCAGAACGGTATAATGTGTTTTCAATATTTTTATGTTGTATATCCTATATTTAATCAAGTCGAACAAGAAGAGCGTCACCCATATTTGGGTGACGGGGCTCCAACGGAAGCATACCCGTCACCCACATATGGGTGACGTGGAGACCAACGTGTTAATAAACTGTAGGTCTCGTCGCGAAGTTACCTTAGCAAAGAGTTGAGAGCGACGTTAAATAGAATAGAATAGAATTCACTTTATTTCAGCCTTACAGCTAAGAAATGTGACTTGGTTTACGTTAACCTATCTGTATAAAACTATCTTAAATCACGCAATCGGTCCATACCTTCTCTCATTCTTTTCTTCGTCTCACTCATTCTCAAAAATTGGACCTAACAGCTTGACTGTGTTTGTGACCCTAGCAGAATTAGTTTACTAGTTGATATGAACATAACTCTTTCGTGAAATGTTATTAGTCGCAATTGCGAAGGAAAAAGTAAAGATAACGATTTTAAAATTTTTTATCTGTCCTTTGTGGGGACAGCTCGAAATCTCTAGAATAATTTCCGTGGGATTCCGATGTGGCAGCGAGAGTCAAAGGTTAAACGACCCCGACATTCCCGAAACGAGCATCGTCCATGAAGGAAACCGACTCGAATTAGCCCGCTATGTGGGAGCGTCTCTGAAGAAAAAGGGGACAGAGAACGAGAGCGTGATGGAGAAGGGAGGAAGCGGGGGCAGAAGAGCCGGAAAGGGAGCACGAGACAAAGTAGCCTCGATTGGTGGGTCGTTGAAAATCAAGCAGCTCGGGTCAAGCGACGCGGTTTTCTTTTTTCCGTTTCTCGTTCGTTCGACTCTGGCTTGTCCCACGGCCACAGGACGACGGATCGGCACGCTCCTCTTTGTTCTTGTGCGCGGGAGATACGCGCAATCGCGAGATTCGACCGGTCTCCGTGGTATTTTAAGAACAGGCTGCCCCCGCATTCGTTCCGTCGACTTTATTTCTGCCGCGATATTAAACGCTAAGAGATACGCAGCGAGACACACGAGACGGAATTTTCGCGTCGAGGCGATTCAACAGCTTCGATTAACCGAGCGGAAACGATTCCACGCGAGAACCGCAAAAGGACCCCGCACTAATCATATGGAAAATCTATCCCGGTTAAATCAGTTGGATCTTTTATAGATTGTAGCTTATGATCTACTGAAGAAAAGATGTAATGGGCACAAAGTTCAATAATGGACAGTTATCGAGTTATAATCAGGAATCGCGTTTCCTTTATTCTCGACAATCTGTTCTATCATCGACTTTTCGTTCATCCTTTCTAATCCAGTCAAGGAAAACTTGTAGAGGGAAATAGAAGGAACACAATTTTTGATTTTGCGACCTTGTTCAGCTTAGTTAGGAGGTAAACATACGTGGTGTCCGGAAATAATGATTAGCTGAAGAAATACGGCGAAGCAATAACCTCCGAAAGGTTATTTCAACAAAAGAAATTGTAAGCAGTTCGGAGTGGCAAAAATCCGGAAAAGTAACATCAGCAAAAGCAATGTAAACATGATGGCGAGGCAACGACCTCGCTTCATCAGCAAAACGTAAAATATAAAAACTCCGGACACCATCGGAGAGGGGGCAGACTACGATAAAAGTTCAATAAAGCAATATCTTTAAACATATCTTCGATTTTGGTTTCACCGTCTCCACTCCCGGACACTCCACTTCTGGTTACTGTTAGATATCCCCATTAAAACATCGTTGGAACCCGAGTGGGCACAACACATACTAAAAATCCCAGCTCCTAGGAGGTGAGCGGGGTGCAGGGGGCACGTAGAAGGTCCCTTTTTCGGATTTTCGCTTATATCTCGAAACATATGAATACCAGCGATAAGACCATTTTATACAAAATTAAAGCTGCCAAAATGGAATTTATTAAAAATTTGATAAATAGTGTGCCACGCAGGCTAGAGGCAATAGAAATAGTAAAGGAAAATGAACATAATATTAATTTAAATCTTTATTTCGACGAGCACGATTAAAGTGCAAAACTGTAAACATTGCTCACAAATCCTTATTTTTGTAAAATATTCTATATATCGTTAATATTAACGAAAATAAACTGTGATATTATGTTTATCGTATTCACCATATAATTATTATTGCCTAAGCTTTATCATTCAATTGAAAAATAGGTTGTATTATCGCGTTTTATGTAAAACTAGCTAAGTATGTTTACACTTTTGCTCGTCACTGTATATTTATTAGATATAATTTCTGACCGATATACAAACTACAGACGTAATGGTATTCGACCAAAGCTTTATTTTTAATTTAATTAATAATCATATTGATTGTTCCTCTTTACTCGCGCAAATCAATTTTTACGTACCGGAACGTGAATTGAGAATATGAGCGGGTTTTCAAACACGGAAAGCAAGAACTACTTACTTATGGATTAATTAATCCAATCATTCGCATTACTGCATAATCATGCACTATTTATAATAGTATTGATTTCTTCATTGAACCTTTACCAAATTTTGCAAAGGCGACTACGCAGGATTATATGATAATATCATATCGATTGTACTATTATTATTTTTTGTGCATGTCCCTTCTTTGTTATTTTAAATGAGTAGTCTTGTATCTTTCTCTTTTTTTCTTATTGTAAACACTTCTATATAAATAAAAATTAAATGCTGTTCGTTGGTAATATATTAAATAAATATTAAATGCTTTGCTTCTATAATAAAGATAAATAATAATAATAACTCGAGAGGGGAGCATACACGTTCCCGCAAAAGTTACGAAGGACCCATTAAAAGCTCGCAGAAACTTTCGGACAGAAACGACTGGAATCCTCCTTTCAACGCTGACGACGCTGCTTTCGGCCGTACTCGTCTAGTGGAGACGCTCTTAAGTCCGATGTGCTCAAGGAATTTGTCCCGTCGCGTCGCGTCTCGTATCGTCGTGTCTAGAATTACAATCTCCGCGGAACAGTGAACAACGTTCTAATCAAAGGCGGCGAGAACAATAATGGTGAAAAATAATCAGAAGAAGAGTAGGAAGAAAATGCATGCGTTTCAGCGTCAACCGTATTTGCTATGCCGAATCGTGACTCCACCGCGAACCATTGCAAAGCGGCGAGAGTCACCGTTCAGAAATTGAATAAATCCGATGACACTTTCACAACATTGCTCAGTTGTCCAGGAACGCGATTTTACTGGCCAAAAGTCAAAATGTCATTAAATCTTTCTAAAAGTTGGTAATCAGATGTTTTCGAGGTCACTGATAACGAAACTGACATCAAAAATGAAAATATCAAAATGGTAGAATCAACATCAAGCACACATGATCTGAATACTCGTTTTTCGTGGTCAAAATTAAAGAGACACAAATATATCGACATTTTTCAACGTAATCAATTTGTATATAATTAGTTAATTCTAAATTATCCAAATACTTCAACATCGATCATTCGAACTTTTCTTCATCTGAATCTTCTTCGTCGTGAATTTATTCTGTATCACGCCAAAATATCGCGAGCTTTTATTTCTTAATTATCGTACAAACTACAGGGTTACAGCTGGCTGCACCGAAAATTGATATGCTTTTATTCGAAATTGTTTACACGTTCATATAAAGCAAGTCTGATGCTTGCTACTCTTAGCCATTTTTTTAAAGCCTTCCCAAAGTTTAAATTATTAATAATGTTGCAGCATTTGTACATGGATTAAATAATGCTGGGAAACTAATTAAATCATGAAAACACGCCCATTAAGATATATATATAAAACATTTATTCAAACCTGTTATTAATGCTCTATAATGACTTCTTAGAATAATTAGTTTCACTTTGAATTTTAGAATATTGTCTTTAGAACGTTACCCTCGGTTGCACAATTATCTGAAATGGATAATACTTTGTATTTGCAAAAGTTTTACAAAATGTTAAACTTCGATAATTGACTTTTGCCCAGTGAAATCGCGTTCCTAGACCACTGTGCACTGGTCACCAATACTAAAGTATGATTTGTTCATGTACTCGGATTAGTTGGTCTACATGAACGAGATCGATATCAAATTCAACATCAAGATCAACATAAAGATCGATATCGACAATTCTACCAAATCGTACACGCGAGAAACAATAAAAGAAACAAGGCATCAGGATACGGAGAACGGAAACGTTCGCGACAGTGACCACACAAATTCGATCGTTTCTTCTACCAATAGCAAATAAGGGTAGATTTTCTGTTTTCCGAAGTACATGCTCATTTCGTTCGACCGTCTTAGATTACCGCATACTCCCCTAACGTACTATACATAAATATGTCTCTTATATCGATGGTATTATTGTTAATAACATATGTTTAATGTTCTCGGCGCTATGGTTCGATCAATTACTACTGAGAAATCAAAGAACAATTTTGCAGATTATCTAATAATCATCGACGTTTCGATTCTAGTTTGAATCCTTTTCTCAGTAGTAATTGATCGAACCGTAGCGCCGAGAACATTAAACTTTTGGTATTATACATACATTGTCAACGTGATCCCAGAAAGTATTTTTCTTTATAACTTTGTAAGTAATTTTTTGTAATTTTTCATATTTTATGTATTCTCTCCTTTTTTATCGTCAAGTATTGTGGATGATTTGTCTAGCAATAAATACATATGTTAAACATATCTATTTTTTATTTTCAATTCTACAATTCTTTTAACGTGGGGTCCCTTGAGGACCCCACACATCGTTATTAGTGTTGCCAAAAAGTATACAGCATTTTAAGGGTTAAGTTCCGTTAAATCTACGGATGAAATATGCGTTTGTAGTCAATAGACCGTAGAGCACTAGGTCTAGTATATAAACGATTAAGAACGTTCTCGAATACGTGGAACGCCACTGTATCCTGTATCCACAGTCAAGGTGGAATCATAACAAAAAAATATATATAGGGCTTGAATCCACTCGGATATATTAATAGGAATAAAGATATTAATAAAAAAAAAGAAAAAAACGCGGAATCATAGCAAAACTGAAGCGTTAGCCTGATACATATACGTATGTTTATCAGTGTTACCACACAAAAATCTTTTTTTCCACGCGGAGATTGGTGACACTGATAAATATACTAGGAACAGGTGTGTCCGAATATTAGTGGGAGTCAGTGTACGTTTATTTCAATGATTAACAGGACCATGAAGTACACGCCGAAGCGAGAAGTAAAAACGCGTAATACGCGAATTCCGTTGCGTTTTCGATCGACTGCCGTGAATAGGTATCGCGTCGAACAGCGTCGCGACGCGGTTTCCGCCCGAGGATTGTCCGTTCGAAGCCGCGATAGGTACGCGGCGTTCCTCCGATCGCTATATAAAGCAGCCTCCGTCCGATTCGTCCCTGGTTCGGTCTCTATTCATTCGAGCTGTGTCGTTCCTGTCGCGCACCATGAATACCGATTTACCTGTCGGCCGCACGAACCGACCGCTTCCCTCTTTCCTCTTTGGTTTGCAAACGTATCCCTGCCTGTTTGCGCCTCTATGGTAAGCAGCGTCTAGAAGATTCACGCGAACGAACGAACGGACGGTCGTTTAATTTCGCGCGGAAGTTATCGCAAATGCGAGGCGAGGCGATCTCAGAAGTTCCTCGAACGTGAAACGATCGGCCGAGTATCCGCGAAATCGAGGTCGACTCGAGCCTCAAGATCGAGAGATCTTATCGAGCCGCTGGAATGTTTTCTCAGCTTGGAAATTGCTCGAACGCGTTCCGTTTCTTTGCTAACCTTTAACTACGCACACGCCTTTCAATCGAACGCGAGCAAACCGGGAAATTCGATGGGACGCGTTCGAATACAATTCGTTCGGACAGTGGCGGATCTAATGGTAAGCGGACTAAGCCGTCCACGTGGGGCCCCGGGATACCGTAGGGCCCCTCTTAATTTATTTCTTACTGTGAATGTTCTGTACAAAATTGTGTAAAAAATGAAGTAAATGCGTAATCAATCGAAATTGAATCTATCTCTTGTCTAGTACCTTGGTTCAGAAAATATTCTAAGTCCGACGCAAAAACTGTAACTGACAAAGTTTAACAAAATTCGTGGAAATTCGCTCGTTAAAAGAGATCCCTATCACTAGATTCCGCTGAATCGATGTCGCTTAATCACGGAACGCACTCTGACGACACACTGACTTTACAAAATTAAAAAATTAAATAATGAAAAAATAAAGACGTTTTGTAATTGGATTAGTTATGTTTGCATTTCTCGGCGACCGAGGCCTGTTGAGCTTCCTAGCCCTTCAAGGAGGTACACCTCGCAGTACAGGGGATAGCTTCGAGACATTTAACGGCCAGACATTTGGGATATTTGTGGATAAAATACTGTATTACTTATTACTTTCATAAAGTAGAGAGCGTTGTCGCGCGGAGTAAATATTTAATTGTTATTTCTCCTAAACGGATAGACTTTTTAAAAAATTTGTTTTAATATTGCATTATCATCCAGTTCTGAGCAATGTTTCAAATTCCAAGTCGGGAAGTTAGTTTAACACGTTGGTCGCCACGTCATCCATATCTGGGTGAGGGGTATGCTTCCGTGGGGGCCCCATCACCCAAATATGAGTGACGCTCTTCTTGTTCGAGTTAATTAAATATAGTATATTATATATGGGATATATTCTTTTTTTTCTTTACTTACTTACTTACTTACTTTCTTTTTTTATATTAATAATTATTTTTTCAATATTATAATATCCAACCTAAATAAAATTTAACATTACAATAATAACATAATAAAAAATAAAATTTTTTAAATTAATACATAAAAAGAATACATACTTAAATAATCTTTTTTTTTACAATGGATCGAAGGCGATAAGCAATGGGAATTCCCAGTTATCGCTCTGTTTACGTTCCGCGTACCGACGGTCGGATTTGGACCCCGCGGGAAACTTAGTCGAATTACGCTGGGCGACCAACGTGTTAAAATCAATAGTAAAATTTGTCACCGTACAAACAGACAAGAAAGCGAGCTAATAAAAACGTGGTAACAAGAAAGCGAGTTGATAAAATCGTGGTAAAATACTGGAAGAGTACATTGGTTAGAGTCGAGCAGAGGTTCGAAGCAAAGGTTTATGGCGGCCTTGTTTTCGTTGGTCCTCGAACGAAAGTGGCGCGCGATCTGTTTTGGCCCAGATTCGAAAGAGGTTCGTTTTTGAACGCGTCAGCTGTTACTCCGCTCTACTCTGAAAGTCTTGATCCGGTGGGGCTGGCTGGCTGGCTGGCTCTTGCTCGGTCGTATCGCGCGAACGATCAAAATGCAAGCAGGCACGCGCGCGCGCTTAGCTATCTCTCGCGGAGGTATTTACGTTGTGGAATACATTTCGAACGGTGCGTAAGAAATCATAATCGCGTCGAATAGCGACTCGTCCCACAACCACAGCCCGAGACCGTTTCCGTGCGTACCTCTAATTTAACTTTTAGACTGCCGGCGTGAACCTATACAGTGTGTCCCACGCAACTGGAACATGCTGTACCTCCTAAATCGTTAGGAATAGAAGATGTTACACGTAAAAGTTTTTTTTTTCTAAATGGGAACCTATGTTTTTGATTGCGACAATCGATGCAGTCTCTTGTGTTCTACATAGAACTGTGGCGACTGTAGCAACCTTCAGACAACACTCACCAATGTGAACTTTCTCACAAATGTGAAGTTGTCGATTTATTTATTTTGGGTTAATATTTACAACAGGTCCACGTCTTCCGATTTTGATGAAATTTAAATATAGATTTCGACATTTTGAACAACGTTTTCCTTTTCCAATATAGGGGGGACAGTTTTAGTTTTCGAGATATTTCAATTTTTGTCTGTATTGAATTT
Organism: Lasioglossum morio; assembly: GCA_916610235.2. Taxonomy (NCBI): domain Eukaryota; kingdom Metazoa; phylum Arthropoda; class Insecta; order Hymenoptera; family Halictidae; genus Lasioglossum; species Lasioglossum morio. The sequence continues at coordinate 16,864,566 of OU744323.1, read as the reverse complement.
TTCGTATTTCTACACGCTCCACGGCAACGTAAGCCTGTCCCGGTGTGGTGTTTGTTTACGTTTTGACGCTGTAGAGATGAGGGAGAAACCAGGGGGGCCGAAGGAGCCGGCCTGACACCAAACACACCCACCCACTCAGTGCTTAATACACACCCAGTGTTTCTAAATTATACTCTAGATTTTTACGTATTTTGATATGCTGATTAGGAATATAATAGTGAAAATTGGATTAGGTTAGGTTAGGTTATTATTTATTATTGCTAATAACCTAACCTAATCCAATTTTCACTATCATATTCGTAATCAGCACGTCAAAATACGTAAAAATCTAGAGTATAATTTAGAAACACTGGGTGTGGATTAAGCACTGAGTGGGTAGGTGTGTGTGGTGTCAAGCCGGCTCCTTCCGCCCCCCCCCCCATGTTTGTTTATCATCTCTACAGCGTCAAAACGTAAACAAACGCCACACCGGGACAGGCTTACGTTGCCGTGGAGCGTGTAGAAATACGAAAAATTCAATACAGACAAAAATTGAAATGTCTCGAAAACTAAAGGCGTCCCCCCTATATTGGAAAAGGAAAAAGTTGTTCAAAATGTGTTGCTGCATAACATATTTAAATTTCATCAAAATCGGAGGACGTGGACCTGTTGTAAATATTTACCTTATTTTGTTTTAAAAAAACAAGTTTTAAAAATGTTTAATCAATAAGTTGTTTTCTTCGGAAAGCGTTCCCGAGTACCTACGTTATAAATGTTCCTTTCTATCGATCGTAGATTTGTTTATAAAAGATGTATTGATGCTCTCGGCGCACTGGTTCGGTCTATTTTTTTGACTTAAAATCAATTCCGCAATTTATCAAATAAAAATTTCGACGTTAATAAAATTGATTAAAATAAAATATTAAATACCATATTAACTATAACACAATCTTTTCGGAGGCGGCGCAAAATGAAAAACTATCGATACTGAAAATTACGAAAACTCTAAAATTCTTCTACATTCTTTCACATATTAACGTATCTTCTCTTCCCACCTATTGATTTCCAAGTGCACCATATTTCAATGAAATCATAATCAGAAACATCTGTCATTTGGAAAATTTTCAATTTTGCTCCGTCTCCGAAAAGATTGTGTTGTATTTAATATTTTATTTTAATCAAGTTTATTAACAGTTGGTGTGTTTTATATAAATAAATTAAATGAAAACTATTTCATACTTTTTATTAGTGCATTTTTTTCAGTTTCGCTTCCGTTTCTTGGCGATCCAGTCGCTGATCGGAGCCAGCTGAAGTCTGGATCACTCCACGCGAAATAAACTGTTATGTTTTTAGTAGAAAAACGCCGGCAGTTTAAGGGTTGATGTATCCGTATAACAAACATTCGAAACATCGTGTATAAATTAGAGAGAGAGAGAGAGGGGGCGGGGCATCGTGCGACCGTGACGATTACCGGTGAAACGCGGACGGTCTCTCGGGGCGTTGAAATTCTTTCGGGGAACAGATTACGAAGGAAGTAATCTAAGAAGGCTCTCGGTTATGGGTTGGGCTGGGTCGGGATTTAACGAGCCGTGGAGCGAGTAGAGTCGCAGGACGAGGATAAACGAAGGGAGAGGGGAATATCAACGTTTCGTGGATGAGAACAAAAACAATGTGTGAAAACAGGATGCATTCGGATTGAGCGAACTGGTCGGACACCTCGCGCGACTCGCACGCGTTATCCGTTTAAGTCTTCGCGATTAAGCTATTGCTGCATTTCGGTCGAGCGACCGAATTGCATGATTGACTGATCGATCGTTCGAATCGTTGGATATATTTTGATGCGGTTAATCATGGGATTGACCTCAGTGGCTCGTTGGCTCTGATAACTGACCGGCCTCGGGAGGTGATATCGCCGAATCGTTTCAAGGATCGATTCCCGGGCTCCGAAACGAGAGCGGAGAATGAATAGATAAATCGAACAGGAAAGAATTTATTAGGATAGATCTAGACGGAGAGATCGATCCCTTGAGCCTGGTTACTAGATGTACCGGCAAGCACCATCGATATTAAGGACACCGTTAACTCGACTAATAGTCGTGAAAAATGATTTCGTGTCTACGATAATTTCACGATATCAACGGTCCCCATTAGTTCCAATTGGCGAGCGTGATAATTCCACAATTATGCCGAGCTATAGCACATGAAATTGCATCGAGAAGACTTTCGTCGGCTCGCCGAAACGCTGGATCGTTCAGGATGCCGTGCCACGGTTTGCTCGCTCGCTTGCTTGGCCTACTCGCGGTCGTCGCGTCGGTCCATCTCCACCGATCGGACTCGAACTCGGCCAGTAGGGGGAAATGCGCGGCTACTTCACGTTTCAGGCGGGTGTCGGCCACTTCAAATCACCGGAAACGCGCAGGTAGAGAACACGCGCCTAAACCTCACGAGACCCCCCCCCCCTGCCCGCCCCACTCCTACCGATCGTCCGTGTTTTCACCTGTGCGCCTTTTAAAACATATGCACCGTATATACACGTTGAACGTATTTCGTTCAAAGTAACCCCCTTGCGCGCGACCTTCCGTATCATGGAAAATAACTTCCCTATAAATCGGGATGTTAATTAGTATTCGTGAAATGGGTTCCATGGAAATCACCGACACGAATTTCTCCGACTTGGTTTTCACCTACTCCAGATTTCACCGACGATAACTTTGGCCGACAACGCCTTTATTTTAGATTTTAGATTCGTTGTCGATCAAATTCCTTGACTGTCAAAATCGTTGTCGGTTAACACGTTCGTCGCCACGTCAGTCATATCTGGGTGACGGGTATATGCTTCCGTGGGGGCCCCGTCACCCAAATATGGGTGACGCTCTTCTTGTTCGAGTTTATTAAATATAGGTTATTGTACATTATATAGGATATACAACATAAAAATATTAAAAACACATTATACCGTTCTGTGTACCGACGGTCGAATTTGGGCCCGCGGGAAACTTAGCCGAATTACGCTAGGCGACCAACGTGTTAAAGGCGTTGTCGGCCAAAGTAGTTGTCGGTGAAAACCGGTCGGGGAAAATTGTGTCGGTGATTTCCATGGGATCCACGTGAAATACAGGTGGTGGCAGTACGAAAGTACATCAACGGTACTCCAGTCGAGTAGCAGTAATATGTAGAACATTTACACAACTAACCGAGTCCTCGATTCGTTTAAGACGATTCCTTAGAACGAAGAAATGCAAGAAAATCGTCACCGATACGTCCGTTTTCGTATTCTTATGGACAATTTCAAACAACATTTCCTGTCTTTCGCGCGATTTCTCAATGATTCGATAGCACGGTGCACGAGGTAGCGTTTCGTACTCGAGCAAGTTGAGAGAGAGAGAGGTGAGCGCGACCTCGATTGAATTTACCGGCGTTTTCTGCAACAAGATCTGCTTTCTCTCATTACTACGCCGTCATGAAAGTATAATACTTATGCTCGATGGAGCACCGAGAGATCTCGGTACACGGGCCAGACGCATATTGGAAAAGTGCAAATGCAATTCCTTCGCGGATGATCCCCACTCTTCTGGCTTCCATAGTATAGAAGGCCGACGTAAATACTTGCGCCTCGCCTGTTCGTGTTCGCGATCGCGCGATGCAATTATAATGTATCGCTTTCGTAGTCGACTTTTCATGCTCGGTATGTATCGCGGACGCGCTGGTCGCCGGTAAATCGGACCGGAAACGAATTTAACGTGCTGGAGAAACGTCGGAAACAATCGATTGTACCGAGGCACAAATGGCTCAACTGGCAAACTTCGTGAGCGCATGCGCACGCCACGTACGCTCTTCGCTCTACACTCTACACTCTACGGGTAAACTCGCCTCTGCCCCTGTGTCCTCTACCCTCCGCAACACAGTGCAATTGTTCACTGAAAAAAATATAATGATTTCGTCGATGCATTCGGCGTAACTTCAATTGTCAAGATAACGTCAAATTGAATGGATGTCTGGAAGAAGGACCTGTGTCAGGATTTTCAATGTTAAACCCTTCTGCCACTGGGACAAGACTGAAAACTGAAAGACCTCTTTTATTATTATTATTATATATTATAGACGGACTGAAGCCATTTAATATAAGTGTTTACAATAATAAAAAAAAAAGAGAAAGATACAAGAATACTCATCTAATAACAAAAAAAAAATTCTGATACAATCGATATGGTATTGTTGGATTGTTTAGTTACGTTCCGTCAGCGAAAAGGCAAAAATGACTTTGGTTAAATATGAGAATCACTGTAAACAGGTGATAGACGAGAAGTCAATGAACTCGCAGGCCTGCTTGATTGTATAATAAGTGAACAATGTGCGGTTCTATTTTGTTTTTCTCTGCGGCATCTCTTTACTTCGAGCTCTAGCCGTCAAAGTAATTCGATGTCCTTCTTTGCTCGTGTTTTTAATAAATTTGTGTTTAAATTAATACGCTGTTGTTCATTTATCCACCCATTCCATTAGGTATTATCATATAATCCTGTGTAGTTGGATTTGAAAATTTTGTAAAGATTCAATGAAAAAATCAATACGATTATAAATACTGCAAGATTTAGCAGACTGTAACATGATATTTGGTCCCCTCAGGGTTTCAAATTCATTTACCAATCCTCTTCCTCTTTCCACTCTCACCATCGCCTTTTCAGCGGGACCTACTGTTTATGGTGGGTTCCGAACCACCTTTTGCCAACAACACGTGAAAACACCCCGGGTGGGTCACTTTCTGGTTTTTTACCAGACAGTCACCCATCCTAGTGCCGTTCACGTTCCACATTGTTTAACTTCGGTGATCTAACGAGAACCGGTGCTTTCAATGGGACTACGGTTGTTGGCTTAGTGCAAGATTTAGCAATAATGCGATTCATTGGATTAATTAATCCATAAGTAGTTTTTGCTTTTTGAAAACCCGCACTTGTTCTCAATTCACGTTCCGCCACATAAAAATTGATTTGCACAAGTAGAGAGGAACAATCAATATGATTATTAATTAAATGAAAAATAAAGCTCTAGTCGGATACTATTCTTCGAGCAGATAATGTCTCTAGGTTCATTGTAGTTAATATTGTGGAGTAATCATGATCAAAGAATGACATTGGATTATTTAGTTTATATGAACAAAACCTGAGAAATTTATGCTGCACTCTCGAGGAGCATGATTTCGTACTTAGAGCTGTTCGGAGACCATATAATTGCTGGATATTCTAATAGCGGATAGACGAGGGGCAATATATAGCAATCTAAGTGTGCGGATTGAATGAAAATCAATGGAAAAACGAAGTATGAAACCGAGTGTTCTAGAGGCGGAGTTAACAATGTAATAAATATGGTTGGAAAAGTTCAAGGTAGAGGAGAAATGAATTCCTAAATCCTTTATCTTATTTATTGAGGAGAGAATACTGTCATTGAGATAGTAAGGATGTATGAAAGGTACAGAGGTACTCTTTTACGGTTTCTTTTATTAAATCTTATATAGCAAAATAAGTTTCTAGTCACACTCCTATAAAATTTTAAAAAACCTGGCGTAGGCCCTTCTTCCAGGCACCCATTCGATTGTTATCTATTTGCTCGTGTATCGAGGAAAACAGATTCCAACAATCTATGAAATAACTTATTCGACGAATGAACGCTAACTTTCGCGCCGAAAATCGCGAATCGCGAAGAGGCGCGAGCAGACGCGGCGAGTCTTGCCAAGAAAGCGTGAGAGGCCGATGCGAAGACGAGAATTCTGGTTTCAGAATTTTTCATAACCCACATTTGAAAGTGTTACCCGACGCCGCTTGTGTATCCGCGCCTCTCGAGAATCGCGCGCGCCTAGCGCCTGCCTGCTTGCCTGCTTGGTTGCCTGCCAGCCTGCCTCATCCTTCTCTTTGTTCCGCGATGGAATGCCAGCTATGCACCGTTTCAAGGACTCCGGAGAGCATGGATTATGCTCCGAGGAAAAATTAACGCTTCGCGGCTATTCGGATGTTCAGCTATTCGAATATGCGAATAGCAGAAACTCGTTCCCGATACGCGAACAACGTCGAAACGTTGTACGGAGCTCGATCCCAGAGACGCGGAAAATTGCTGGATCTCGCTTTATACAGGGTGTCCCACCCGATTTCGACATCTTGATTTTCTCGCTACTGTTACTCGTAGCAAAAAATGTTTCAGCGGAGGCTTGAATGGTATCGACTATAGTATATTTCGATGTTATTAATTTTTTCGTGAGTGGACGCGTAAAGGTCATACAATGGTCAACTTTTTTCTTTTAAATATAATTAGGTATTTTTTAATACATCCATCGATGCAGCTGGACATTTGTTATGAAAAAGTATTAACTTATGTATGTCGAAAAGTTAATAGTTCAGGTGATATTTCAATTTCAATCGTATAAATTCTCAAGGTACAAAACGTAATTTTTAAATTTTCAATATAGGCCCACATAAAAACGTTGTAAAATGCAACTTTTAGTATTGTCTCTACAACTCTAATCAATTGCAATTTTTGACAAAATTATTTTTCACATCTTGTAGCGCATTAATTGCTCTAGCTTCCCAAACAAGGTCAAATGGTATAGTACAATATTTAAAAAAATTATCGTCTTTTTAAGAGTGTCCGAATATTAGTGGGAGTCAATGTACATCGTGAAAGAAGAAAAAACGAGAACGGAGAATTCGGAAGCGTTTCTAGGTAAAACGTGGGCATCGTTCCGTACCGGGGCGAAATTGGTCAAGCCGACCAATTGATCCGGCCCACTCCGCGCCTTATTTATACCTATCTTGGTAATGATTAGTTCAATGGGTACTTCCTCTTTTGTTCCAGTTCTGTCATTGTACTATTCGAACAAGCAGCCATTGTACGAAAGGGTTGTCGCGATTCTTGATATGGGAATACAATCTGCAATGGATTGGCCGAGAGAGATTGCATCTCCTTCGATCGTACCGGAATATTTTCTCTGTAAAGTATCGTCGCGTCGAGCCGCGTCGCGCCGTGCCGCGATCCATCGAAAAACGACATTCCTAAACGGGACGCTACGGCTCGCTCGCTCGCTCGCTTGCTTTCTATTACACCGTGTATTGCGGGTAATGTCGACTGGTTCGTAATGGACCAACAAACGTACAATTTTCCTACCTCTCCAACGCTTCCTTCTGTTCGACTGTATTCGGAACGTTCTCGTGGAAGAGACGGAATAGATATCCAATAAACCAGAGGTGAGCATTATTTGGCGAAACAAATATTTCAAATAAAACACTATTTTCAAAAATTACTGCCTAAAATGTTTCCGCATTCATCCTTCTTTCGATTTTAAAAATATCTCCTACATTATTACCTTTGATGCAACCCCATTTTTAAATTTTCAATCAATAATTCTAATCATTGCAACAGTTTTGAATCGAAGGAAAAATTTTGTGATCTTTAAGGAAATTTTGCAGTTCGTTTTTTGTTAAACTACATAACTTTACGTTTTTCTGTAAATAAGTAATATATTTACGAATATAATCATGTAAATGGTTTCTTTTATTAATCCTAAAATGCTATCGTGCATCAAATTCTCATTACTACAACATTCGTATAAGATTTCACCAAAAAATCAGGTGGCTTTATAGAAATTTCGGGCACTGTAGGTAATTTTAATAACCGGTAAATCTAATGTTAAACTTTTGCAGCTGATTGTAATGTTGGTCGACTTTGATGAAAGTTCCAGAATATATCACATCGACCCAGATCTATAAAATGTATTTTTTAAATGTTCAATATTGACCCATTTATTATATCCTCTGTAATTCCGAACAATTGCAATTTTTCCAAAATTTCTTTTTCACGTCGTGTAGTAAATTAATTGCTTTAACTTCTCAAAAAGTATCCAAGTCGTATAATCGGATATTTACCAACTCGCCCGTAAAACAGCTCAGTAAGCATGTCCACTAACGGAATTAATATTCAATAAAAAATCATAAACAATGAAAAAATGAAACTTTTTTTAACAGGACCACCCCAGGGACATACTCTACAAGATGCAAGAAGGTTTCGTTCCGATTGGTCCATCCATCTCGGCGTAATCGTTGAACATACATAGAAAAAAGAGCGAAAAAAGGCACATAGAGATCGAATTGAGTAACCTCCTCCTTTTTCGAAATCGTTTATAAAGTTATCGTCCTTTTAAAAGTATCCTAATATCACTGTGGTTCGCTGCAGATATAAATAGAGACGACGATGAACAAGTTGATCGCATTATTATAGATTTCCCAAACGACAATGATTTCGTTAATCGCGCCGATGCGCTGGACGTGCCCACGGTCGCGAGCGGAGAATCCAGAAGCAGCAGAAGTACCGGAAGCGGAGGCGTCAGTAACGCTCGACAATCACGACCGACGAATTACATAAAGTGCAATTGTGTCGTGGGGTGCCCAAAAATAACCGAAACGAGGCCACGCCCCGAATTTCAAAGAGATCGGTTCGAAAGTGAAATCGATAGGGGTCGACTCACAACGATAAACTATATGCATAAAAAAATGGGAAGGGGGTGCAACATATAGTATATACGTCTAATTTTTATTCCTTATTTAACGACGTTTTTTGAATTCTTTTTTGAGAATTATTTCGCGACGGTATATAAGTCTAATTGTCGCTTAAATATAAGTTATGAATGTACAAGTGGCTAATGGATCCGAGTGGATTCAAGCCTTTTTATATTTTTATTGGTGTTATGTTTAATAGCAACAAAGATATTAATTTAAAAAAATAAACTATATGCATGCAATTTTTTGAAAATAAATCCGGAGTGAAGCAATAGTTAATTATGTATGTAAGAGACAATATGTATTTTCGTTACTAGATGTAAGTAATTTAATTATAAGAATCTGCTTTTGCATGTTATTTTTTTGTAATAACGAGTCTATAAATGGTATTATGTATAAGGCTTATGGATCAGTAAGGATCTAAAGTTTGCCAATAAATAAATAAAAAAAAATAAACTGTATGTAGGGAGAAGTCTCCGAGCGGCGAGAATTCCGTCGATTCGATATTTGTTATTTATGTTATTGATTGCATTCTTCACATTTTATAATATGCGATATTAAAATTATTCTTGTACGACGTGTGCAATCTCCGACGGAGATTGAAACGGGAAAATTTAGTTGATTGTACTTGTTGTGTTTCAAATTAAATGTCAAAGTATTTCGAGTTTACGGCCATATTATTCTTTTGACGTTTTGAATCCTACATATATGTATTGGTGTTGACGCACGTACGGTCGCCAGTGGTTGGAAGGCAGATTCTTTTCGGGTGAGATCGTTATCGCGACAGCTGAATGCCATAATCGTCATCGAGAAAATATCTTACCGTTGAAAATCTGTTTTAGGACGGTCTACCAACGCTATCTGGTTCCCTTTTCGAAGGAGATAGGGGTGGAGGGTGTGTGTGTGTGTGTGTGTGTGTGGCAAAGCGAGAACGAGAGGATATGTTCAACAGATGTCGTGGGAAGACCCCACGCCGAACAAGAGACCAGATGAAAGAGCACGGTTGCTCGAGCGTTTTCCGAAAGCGTTTGAAAAGTGGCGAGGCGGCGACCACTGTGTGCCACGGAAATTCCAGTCGTCTCATTCCGATCCAACAAACATGTGCGTTTGCACGCAGCTAGTGTTTGGAAAAGACGTTTCGAGACTTGTCGCAAAGAAACGGTCTCGACGTGACGAAAATAAAGATATTATGTAAGGTAAAGTGTACTATTGCTGGCACTGCAGTAGTTATTGGCACTTTTGATGTAAATGGCAAAAATATCAAGAATTCTTTGTATAGAAAATCATTTTATATTGCTTCTTATTTATATTTCAAAGCAACGTTGTAAGTTTTCATAACAGAGTTCTACAGTAAGTCCGATGGTTGGACCACAGTGTATTATAAATAGTGTTTTATTGAAATTTTCATTACAAGAAAGTATAATTTATCGCTTTATAACTTATTTTTGGACTGTACTACAGATGTAACAAGTGCAGTGGCGCAGGCGCACTCAGGATTTAATCTTGGGGGAGACGAGTTGAACAAAATGACCTTTTTTTCTTTTTTAGCAAAAATATCTGTCAACGGTAGCCACAAATATTTACTTATATATTTAGGGAAAGTTGTTCCAAATGTTTAGTTTTACATATAACATCCAAATATCATCGAAATCGGAGAGGAAGCAGCTATTCTACGGTTTAGCTAATTTTCCAGTGTTTTGTTTATTTTTCTTGGGGGGGACTTGGCCCCCTGCCCCCCCCCCCCCGGGTGCGCCACTGAACAAGTGCGTATACGTTTAATTATAAAACAAATAGTCTGTTTAACGTTTACCTCTTACTGTGCCAATGACTTTACTATTTGTTTTAAGATTGTTATTCACTGAATATATTTTATAATAAAAGATTTATGACTCGTAAAACTGTTTGATTTTGCTGAAACATCTCTATTAGATTATAATAATAGCAAGTTAAGCTCGTTCAAACATTTTAAAAAAAGATAAAAAGATTTTTACTAAGATTTTGGCTGAGAGTGCCGATCACTATATAGTTTACTCTATCAGGATTTTGCGAAAACCAGGGACAATAGCGAAAATAACGGGAAATGTGTTCCTGTAAATCGGTGACTCTAATCTGCAAGAGTCTCCGAAAAAGTGTCCGCTAGGGCAAATTCTGACCTTCTATTTCTGTTTATTCGTGTGCTGCCGCAGCTCTCGAGTGCTCGGGCGTTTCCTGGAAGGGAAAGGATCGCGTTGCCGAGATGCACGTGGTCAGTGGTCTACGCGTAACGTCCCACAGTGGGGTATCTGCCCGATTTCAGCAGCCAAAGCTAGTTCAAAATTCGCTACATATTGAAACTGCTGTAACTTTGCTAAAAATTATCCAAATTTAAAAAGAACCATCTTAAAGCTTGAGATTTCTACTTTTTGTACTGTATGCTGTTTTTACTGAAACGGATGTTTTAAGTGCAAAATTTGTCCATAAAGAGGAGCGTGTCAGATTGTAAAGTTTGTACCTATTTTTCAATAAAGATTGCGGATTATAATCAACATTTTAACGTTATTCGTCTAGTTTATGTACACTATAATCAATATTTTTATGTTATTCGTCTATTTTATTTACAATATCGAAAAGTGTAATCATTTACAATTAAAATATCTTTTTAAAATACTCATTACAAAGAATGCTGTTTTTTAAATATATAGCCATGGCGAGAAGTATGCATTTTCCATCCGCTTGTTCTTTGGTGATGCTGAGGCTCTGTAATACATTGTACTACGAGATCCATCAAAGGAACTGTTTATATGTATACGAACTCGCGAGATGTTTATGTTACGTGCTCAATACAATTTTAATTACTTCGATCCTCTAATATGCAGTACGAGTCAGATTAGAAGGAAAAAATCAAACCCCTTTCTAAGCGAGACATTGCAATTGATTCTACAATCTGAACATCCATCAACTGAAGAAGAACAAGGATCAGAAGAAGAATAAGATGATGATAATGAAGAAGAAAAAGAAGGAACGATATTAGATAAGGAGGAAGTATTCTCAAGCGAAGAATTTTAGCCCAAAGATTATTATTATTATTTACTATAGATAGACTGAAGCCTTTTACATAAGTGTTTACAATATAAAAAAAAAAACAAAGATACAAGACTACTCGTCTAATAACAAAGAAGGGACATGCACAAAAAAATAATTAGGTACAATCGATATGGTATTATCGTATAATCCTGCGTAGTTGCATTTGAAAATTTTGTAAAGAATCACTGAAAAAACCAATACGATTATAAATAGTGTATGATTTTGTGATAATGCGATTCATTGGATTAATTAATCCATAAGTAGATTTCGCTCTAAGCGTTTGAAAACCCGCTCTTATTCTTAGTTCACGTTCTGGTACATAAAAATTGATTTGCGCAAGTAGAGAAGAACAATCAATATGATTATTAATTAAACGAAAAATGAACCTCTGAAAAGATGGAAATTTAGGGAAAATATCGACATTTTTATCAAAATCAAAATATTAAATTTGCATCTCTGGGCTCGATGAACAATCTGAAGACATCGTTGTACAGCTTTGGGATTTTGATCCTTTCACTGGGGAACCGAACCACAACTTTTTCCATGTCGGCGTTTTAAAAAAAAATGTCGTTTCCGATATCACCGACGAGATGCTCTGTCCGGAGCGCTGCAAGCCGTGCGTGGCCAACGTTTGTTCATCGTGTTCGGCCAAACTAATCTGGTGTATCAACGACCCTATGCTCGCTACTACCTGGGAGAAGTGTTTTATGGCTTTCCGCGCGAAGGGGTCGTTCGCTGGTCGCGAATCAACCGGTGTCAACGAACGGTCCTTGGCCACCTTCGCTTGGATACGATTCAATCCAATTTGAGGTACGCTGCAAGAGTCTCGAAAAGACCTTACCTGCCTGTCCGGGTAAATTCTAGCCCCAAGGACATCTTTGGCTCGCCGTACCTCTGCTATCTCTATTCATTCGTTTATCGCTGTCCTCGAGGACTCGGGTTTTTCCTACCGAAGGGAAAGCTCGTTCTTGAAATCCACTTGGGCTACTCTCGACATTCTTTCTAACATTTCTACGAACCGTTTCTTGCTCTAAACCTGGGGTCGGCGAACTACGGCCAGCTGCCTGTTTTGAATTCGACCCGCGAGGTTAATATTATTATTATTTACTAGCTGACCCGACAGATGTTATCCTGTCCAAATTTCAATAGATTTGTTGGCGATCGTTTTGAGAATTTGTGAAGAGCTATTGGAAATGTGTAAACAAAGTAAAAATGAGAACCTGCTACTTGTACCGTTTCAAAAATTATGATTTTTGCAGTCCGTCCGGATTTTCCGACTTTCCTTCGTAATTGTCTCGATTCTTTTGTAATGAAAACTTTTACAGGCTCATAATAACGAACAAAACCAAAAAAAGAATTACGCATATCCATCGTTCGAATCGTGAGTTATGGTCTTGAGATCATACCAAAATCCCATAGAAAAAAAAGCACTTTCATTTTTTCCCGAGTTTTCCATTTTACCGGGCAACTTTTCTAATTTTTCTTTCCCTAAAAACCATATTCGGACTATTATGAACATTTTTTTTGTAATTAATCAAATCGATCCAGCCGTTCTCAAATGGTGCGCTTACCAACGAACAGCATTTCATTTTTATTTATTTCTATAAAATATAGATAGATAGAAATTGATTTGCACAAGTAGAGAAGAACAATCAATATGATTATTAATTAAATGAAAAATAAAACTCTGGTTGGATACTATTCTTCGAGCAGACAATGTTTCTAGGTTCATTGTAGTTAATATTCTGGGGTAATCATGATCAAAGAATGACATTGGATTATTTAGCTTATATGGACAATCTTTTTTTGACATGAACAAATGAAATATAAATCAAATTACGTGAAATAGAAAACACGCAAAAATATCACTTTCTATTAAAAAATATTTGGAAGTCCTCGTTTTTTGTTGCTCTATGGCCCAGCAGGGCTAAAGATTTTACGATCTGACACTTTCAAAATTACAATAACTTCCCTATAAATCGGGAAGTTAAAAAAGTTTGCCGACCCGTGTTCTAAACGAACGAAACACCTTTCTCGCCGTCGTACTAAGGTTCACGAGAAACGGTAATTATCGTTGTGTATGCACGAATATAAATAAATCGATGAAAAAACGCTCGTAAACAGTCTCGGGACGGGACTGACCGAGAGATACGGTGACCCACAAGCTCTCGATTCTTCAAAACAAGCGAGAAAATATCGCGTGTGTATCTCCGGCGCAAGTACACGAATCGGAACCGTTAAAAATGTGAAAATGTAAAAATACAATAAGGCGTCGCGTCGCGTCGCACGCCGCGCCGGGATAAAAAAAACGATCGAGGTGCCGTACAGGCTGGTTCGTTTCAGCCGAGATATCGATCGATTCGTCGAGTTTGCATTGTTTCCCGGAGCGGGCGCAGCCAGCATACATACGTACATACATATGTTCCAACTATGACCACGCGACTGTTCGAACAACCGACAAACGGTGCAACGAACTAAACACGCCATTTGAATATTTTCTTACGGCACGAACAACGCGAACGTTCGAAAATATGCCAACAGTTTCTCAACGATTAGGTGTAGTCAACGATTCCGGTTTCGACGCCGGCCAAAGGCATTTCCGACAACGATCCAACATTGCAAAACGACAAATTGTCGAATAACACCGAGGCAACTAACGCTGCTGCTAGCTACTAGACAGAGCTATTTAATATTTTAGATTTTATTTTACGTAAAGAAAATACTGTTTCAACTAAGATATACATTCTCGAAAATAAAATATTTCTTTATACAAAATACTTTATGCATTATGATTACTTATTTTCTTTAACGATCCAAATAAATTTGAAATGATACATCAACGTTCTTAGGTTCTTTTAACTTCTTTATTGTTTAATTAATCGCGCCAACTCATTTATGGCATTAATACACCAGCTAGTTAGATAGCAGATTTTCTTAATGTTTGCAAAGCAATTGGTGTGTTTTTAGGATGTAATTTTATTAATTTTAGCGAATAATTAAAACGCCAATTATTCAATGCACTTTCTACGGCGAGAAATACTGTGATTTCTAACCTTCTTCCGCCTCGAAATTCGAATTTCAAGTAATTAATTAGTTCCAACAAAAATTCGAACTAATCGAATACTGAAGTAAAGCATACGTCAGGTAATAAGAGCTCTTGTAACCAGTTGTGAGACCTCACGAGATATTTGGATAACCGAGGAACACGGAGCTGTCATACAAGATATCGGGGTAACCCGGTGCTCGGTTATCTCGCGAGATAGCCGGGGTAGTTTTGTTCTATCCGGGTATCTAACGGGTACTCGAGTATCCGGGTAAAAGTACTACCTCTAGAAGCAACGTTAATCGAATCGCGTCGCACTGGTTGGAATTAGGAATCGCATAGAGTGGCGACTCCGGGTTGGCGCGCGAATCCCGTCAATCCCGTGAAGCGGTGTGCGCCGAAAGCGCTCACAACCCACAGGGGTTCTTCGACGAGTATACGCCATATGCACGCTGTACGAGGAGAAGCAGAACGAAGCGAAGCGAAGCGACGCGACGCTAGTCGACACGTCCTTCCCCCTCCCCGAAAAGGGAGCACGCGCAGGATCAAGGCTTACGAGGGCATTTTGCTCTGTTCAACTTGGAAGCCTTCCAACGGGCTACCCTTGCCTCGGCCCCCACGCGACACACCGCTGAAACCCGTTTTAAAAGTCCCTCGGAATGCGTGCCCGCCTGCGGACCTTCCACCTCTTTCGCGAGAAAATGTATTTTCATGGTTTTCGATTGCCGCGCGCTGCTCTTTCTAGGCACACTTGGCCTCCGAAACACATGGAATATTATACGATGGAAAATCGAGTGAAATCGACCGGCCTCTCCGAGAATTACGTACGGTGTATGCCGACTATACGGACCAATATACACGTATTTACGTGTAGATCGCGTCGAATCGATTTCAATAAACAATGGGTGAACTGAGGAAAGGGCGCATCAAATTTGAGCCGAACGGTGTATCGCGAATTTCATATGCTCGACCATTTCGTAACGTTCCGTGTAATTGTACGGTGTGAATGTTTTACCCGCAGGATATACTGGTTCGTTCGGGTCCGGATGTAAACAGTGCATTTCTATAAATATTGCGGTTCGAGACTCGTCATAGGTCACCGAACATATTCACCGATTACTTGAAGACGCGATAATACTGCAAGAGGTCCATGATACGCTATGCTCGGAAGCGTATGAAAAACAAACGCAAAAAACATAAACCGAAGTCTTCGACGCGTAGAAATAAACGCGTTTCAACGAGAAATAGGTAGGAATGTGTGCTACAGATCGTACGTCGTGTAAAAACAAACTATCGATACTGTCGCGAAGAAATCGATCTCGGGATCGAAACCGATATGAACAACAGTATCCAACGGGTCGAGGTGTATACGGAAACTGCGTAGAAAAGAGCGTTTAAATATCGTTGAAGGGTACGCAAAGGTTGACAAGGGTCGCCATTTTGAAATAATCGGCAAAGGATCCACCTCCTGTGGTAGATTCGTTCGTGTATGTAGGTACACCGACGGGGTCGAAAGTATCGATGCAAACGGAGATAGAGAAATAGAGAGGCGATAGAGCGACCGTCATCGATTCGGAAAACTCGTGAACGCGACGCAGGCAAACTCGAAGAGACGCGTTCTCGCGGTTGGTCGAAAGAAACGCGCCCAGCGACGCTACAGGGTAGAATCTCGGGAGCATTGTACCCGTCATCGATCACCCCGTTAACGCGAGCGCGAGTTTGAAAATTCGAGTCGATGTCCGCGCACGGTCGTCGCCGTCGACGACGAAACGGTTTTACCGAGGAAACGGGGAAACGGGGAAAATGGGGGAAATTATAGCAACGTACCTCGTATTTGATGCCGTTGAGCCGTAACCACGTCTCCACCTTGAGACAGTACGGCGAGATGGAGAGCAGAACCGGTGTTCGAGGGAACTGATACAGATAAACAACGTCCTTCTCAAAGTTGGTTTTGTGTACGCTGATAGCCTTGGTCGGTGCCGGCGATGCAGCGGTGGCCGCTTGATCGGCGGCCTCCTCCTTTTTCCCAGTTTCTTCCTTCTTCGCCGCATCCTTTTCTTCTTGCTTGTTGTCCGGCGGCGATTCGTCCTTCAGTGCCTCCTTCATCTCCTTCACGTCCTTAATCTCTTTGCTCTCCGGACCGGTATTCTCCGTCTCCGTTGCCATCGTCATGTTGACTTAGTTCTCGCACAGTTCTTTGACCGATACTCAAGTCAATAAAATAACAGAACGCTCGGTTGTCGATGTACGAGCGAACGAACAAGCGACAGAGAAAGAGAGAGCGAACGAACGTCTATTCTGTCCCGATTCTCGATCGACACCGTTCGAAATCGCCTTCGACGAGATTTGAGAAAAAGAGAGAGGAGACAACGCGCACCACACAAACGTACGACGCCGGGTACTCGGTTATTCGTCCACTCGTCCACTCGACCACTCGTCCACGCGTCCACTCGTCGATCCCTCTGCTCGCCGGCCGGCTCTTTCTCGTTACTGCCCCGTTCTGTCTTCCGTCTTCTGTCCGGCGGGCGGCCGCGGCGAATCCTACTCCTGTCCCCCCAGCTCGAGGTTATCCCTGCGCATGCGCCAGCGCCACACCCCACTGCCGTCGCCATATTTAATTGGTCCGCCACCCCTGCCCGGTCCGCGATCTCCGATCCGCGAACGGTTTCGTCTCTCTCTTTCTCTCTCTCTCACTCTCTCTCTTTCTTTCTCCCTCTCCTTCCTCTCCAGCGAACCCCCATAAACAGAGTCCTTCGCCTATGGCCTATGGTTACTCGCAACTTGCAACTCGCAATGCCGCACGGAAGCACCGTCGCCACCCGCTACCTCGAGAGGGCGTAATAAACTCGCAACTTTATATGTATCTAGGTAGCCACCACCAATTATTGAAATCTTAGACCAAATGAATCACAGATAATTTTCCTTGAAGAAAAGATGAAATGAATATGTGACGTCACATTTTCCAAATATGATATAGTTACTAAAGAATTTGGCATTTTATCATCAACTAATCAATATATTAAGTATATTTGAGATACAAATGTTTATTCTATATGTTTTAAGGTATTACAATGAAGTAATAATCATATTATGTATTAACTATTTTAGGAATCGATATTTGATTCCGAAGATCAACGATTTTCGCATATTATGCAGGTTGCAGAATGTTTGTTACATATAAATCGGAACCGCGTTTGCAACATTTTAAGCGTCAGTCTGTCGTATCAGCCATTTTGAAATTATCTTAAAAATTATCTTGTGACGTCACATTTGCACTGATCTCTCCACGGTCCAAGATGGAAATAATAAAAATAATTTTATAAATGCACAATAAGAACCGCGCAATGTCTGAATAAATTAAATCTTGTCATTTTTATTAGGCAACATGTGCATGTTACTTTTATAGCCAAACCGAGCCCCTTTTTCCATGAATATTGTTTAAACCGACTGTTTTCCTGTGAACGAAATATATTTTCTTTAATATCTCCCGACAGCTTGCGAGCGTGAAATGGTGCAGGAACGTATTTCGAATATGTTCGGCAGTGGACGAGAAGAACTGAGAAGAACATAGTTGAATTCTCGTTTGTTTTGTAGATTTTTATTGAACGCGCGCGCAACGCGACCAATCACTCGTCGTGATTTCATCGACTGTGTACATTCGTAGTTCATGGCGAGGCGACGATCGACGGGGGCGAGCACCGTAGAATTGTACCCCTGGTTTAGAGCAACCGGCCCTGGCCCCGTTACTCTCTCTGGTTACTGATTTATTGTTCTCTTTATATACTTTACATAAAGATGGCGTTGTAGACCCTGAGCTCTATTTGCCTAATACAAACCGGTTCTTTATATACTAGTGATTAACCTAATTTCTTACATATTATAGATGTTAATATATGTGTAATATATTCATTTCGCCTTATTTGACTTATTATATATTCAATATTCAACACTAATAAACTGCATAACTACAGAAATACAAACATATATAGTGTTATGACTAATGTTCTGAACTAAGTTGTAATATTGGTACTCTATTTTTCATCCCCCTTCTATGTATAGAGCAGTGATGCCAGAAAGGGACAAAACAGACCCTCGTTACTCTCCTCCTTTTCCCCTTCCACTATCCTATTCCGTCACTATCTGACGTCCTCCACGCTAAGCGTAGACACTATGCGCGTGCACGTATTACTCTGGTCATCAGAGAGGGGGTACATCATTTCACCGTGATTCCCCTCATCTGGTATCACTGGTAGAGGTCTGGCCCCGACCAGTCGAGGTTGTCGATCGTGTGGAACCGGCAACGCCGCGTTTTGAGCCACCTTACTTTTTTCTACTTTGTGGCCGATAGACTCGATTTCAAGAACTGCCTGCCGCGGTTTGAGCTAGGCCAAAGTAGCCAAAATTCACATCCTGAAATCCATGATGAATTATTGAAATAAATGGCAATGGTATGATTTTATAATCACAATAGTTGTGTCGCCATTTTTTAGGCATTTCATTGAAGAAGCAAAGCAAATAACACAACAGTATAACTTACTTCGGGGAAAACTGTGTGAAATTGACACGAGGGGCGGATGAGGGTTAATCATTATGTGAGTCATTCTCTTTCTCTCTCTCGCGCGCTTTCTTTACCTCTCGCATACAGGGGAGAGAAAATTGGGCTAAAAATGAATAAAAATTTATTTACTCCTGATGTTATAATATTTCCCACATGTTCATGACAAATTCATATCGTTGTCCATAGTGTGCGCGTTAACCGTTGAAAAATCGTTGTATACAACGATCAGAAACCGCTAACAAAGAATTTGTCTATGCATCCTCTGCAAAAATTCGCTAAATAGCGTCAAATTGACAACAACGAACAATTAACAAGATATCGAAATATTCGGATCAGATCTTGGCATTTATACGAATCGAGTTATTCCGACGGGACTTTCGAATTGCTACGCGTTCGAATTACAATAGTATCTCCGTAACTGTTAAAATTTTATCCCCCCACTGAGAGTTGCCCCTTGGAACCAGTCAAGCCGGTAAACACGCTCGACGACAGAGCCGGGGAGGAATCCGAGTATGTATCGGTTAGACTCGCACTAATCCAAAAGAATTGCAAATTTTCTAATTGATTGAATTTCAATGAAATTTTTACTATCATATTTGTCACATCCAGAGTTGGGCAAAAAATTAATCGCCGATTGACGACTAAATTTCTACTTCCATCGTTAATCGCAATTAACAATTAATCTCCTAGTTTAGTCGTTAATTGCGATTAACGATTATTAATCATCAATCGATTAATAATCGATCGATAATTGATTAATGATTAACTGTTAATTCTCCACCCACTCTATGCTCCCTCTCTGTCTCCCTCCCCCTCCATATTACAATTTATGGATAGACCGCATGATGATTAACTTCAACAATTGATTAAATCAGTCTCCGATTTTTCGATGATTTCTTTTTTTAATCGTACAAATTAATCAATCAATAATGATTAAAATTTTAATCGATTATTGCCCAACTCTGGTCACGTCTTTCTAATTAAAATGACACCAAATGCAATATAATCATGATCATAATTGTTTGTATAATAAACGATTAAAGTTTCCCGAACGCTATTCTTCTCTACTAGAACTGTAGCACCTCTACTAACCGACGATACGACAATTGCGGAGATACTACTGTACACGTATTTATCGGTCGAGGCTCGATCACCGAGCAACCTAAACGACGCATATTTGGCGATCGTACAGTATA
The DNA here is from genome assembly GCA_916610235.2 of Lasioglossum morio. Lineage (NCBI taxonomy): Eukaryota > Metazoa > Arthropoda > Insecta > Hymenoptera > Halictidae > Lasioglossum > Lasioglossum morio. The sequence continues at coordinate 16,844,190 of OU744323.1, read as the reverse complement.
GATACAGACGAATCGTGCGCAGCGTAAATATAAATATAATGGTATACAAAGTCAGTGACGCACCCAGAGAAGTCTCCCCTCAAGAAAAAGGAAAGAAAACACTGGAAAATTAGCTAAACCGTAGAATAGCTGCTTCCTCTCAGTTTCGATGATTTTTGGATATGTTATATGTAAAACTAAAAATTTTGAACAACTTTTCCCTACACATATATAAGTAAATATGTGTGGCTACCGTTGACAGATATTTTTGCTAACAAAAAAAAAGGTCATTTTGTTCAACTCGCCCTCCCCCCCAAGATTAAATCCTGGGTGCGCCACTGTACAAAGTTCCCGCTTGTCCAACGCTCTCGGGACTCGTTCTTATTCGGTTTCCAAATATAATGAAGTTTCTTCCGGATCCGGATCGTTCGTAAAATATATCGCACATAGAATAAATAACGTTGCGTTTGTAATACTGTGACTTTTGTTTTATTCGAAATAATGAATTGATGCTCGTGACCGATTCGGACACCGTTGGTAGCTTCGCGAAGCCTGAAACGAGTCTTTGTCGATTCGGTAGGTGTTTGGCGGTAGTTTCTTGAAATAGAAAATCCGTGGACAGGAACAAACAATTTGACACGATATATTTATCGCACACCATACGTTCTCGCCGCGTGCCGCTCGTCGTTTGCCGTGGGGAAATTAGCTTCGACTGAAAATGACTAAATGGTCAGTGACGAGATCAGCGAACACCGACGTTGATTTCAAGCGTTATCGTGGGACCGTACCGTAGGATGGCCAATAAGTTCCAAAGAAACATTCAACTGCTCTGCATTCTAGAAGAAATTATTTGCGATCTATTAAAGACTACCTGCGACGGTGCAGTTCTGGAATGGTTCGACTAAATGCGGTCAAGTTGAATTGTTTCTAGCATACCTACACTCAACAATAAATATACGCGCATTTCGTAAAAAACATGGGGGACACCCGCAAGTCAAGTCGAGAACAAACACGGTCCACCGTACCGAGATACAAGATCGCAAAGGATCGATCCGTCGTCTACTATGAGCGATCCACTACCTGTGAATCAACGATCGATTTCTTCACATCGCTCCACAGTGGGACGAATGGCTATTTTAAGTGGAAAAAAAATCTTTGCGAATGTTCACTGACCCTAACTATACCCATCATAATTCATTTTACAGCGATATAAGCATAGAAATCAATACGTGAAAACTTCGAACCGTAATGCGGCGAAATCGTACGTTTATATTCGTTACAAAGAAAATCGTGTGTGTTCTATGCACGATTTTCTATATTAATATAAATAAATGTTTACATTAATGTTCACAAAGTTCGTTAGTAAAGTCTTTTACAATAATTTTTAGACATTGTTTAACTACCAGTTTTCTATGTCATTTAGTTGACTTTAACACTAGATTTCCCAAGGAAGTCATTTTGACTGCGTTTTAATTTCAATTAGAAAAACAATTATGTATATAATGACATTATTTCTTAGAATTTTCTGAATTTTTGTACAACATATAAATGCGTTTATTAATAATTGTAGTTACCTCCCCCCCTCCTTCATTTCCGGTATATATATGTATTATACCTATATTGCCCAAAAGCAGTCATCTTGACTGCTTGGGAAATTTTAAATAATCAAATGACTCTTATTATTGAATTGAGTAAATTTCTTATATGACCAGTTTGGCTCTGTATTGAAATAACAGTTTTCATTTCTTTTCGATTACCGTTACATGATAACATACAAGTACATGATAAATTGTCGATTTGGCCGTATACTTGATAAGTTGCAGTTGCTCAATAAACTAAAGTAGTACTTGTTATTCGAATCTTTATGCAGTGATACTTGTTCTATCAAGTTGTTCTAACAAATTTTTTTTATTGTTAATATTTACTAATAACTTGTTATATAACTGTAAATAATATAAAAAATATTAAAAATTAATTTTAAACAAATTTCTTTACACATTAGTTATTCTTCCACAATGCAGTCATTTTGACTGCTTTTGGGCAATATAGGTATACATACTAAGTTTCAGTCTTTCTAGTGTTAATAGAGCAGAACTAGCAGGTCAGAACGAGTTCAGTCCTGAAACTTTTTTTGTAATAAGTTCAAGCTATACAAAAGAGATACTGACAAAAACCACCTGCGGAATACTGCGGATCCGCCATCCACAATTTTTTAAAGTTCTTGTATCACCGTACGGTGCATACGGGGCACCGCGGTGGTGGACTGAATGGGCATCCGATGTGTAGGATTTTTTTCCTCCAAGAATAGTCATTCGTCCCACTGTGCGCTGTTCGCCAAGAGAATATTAGACGTTATTCAGTGAGTATCGATCGAGGCAATGCGTTCGCGACATATCGGGAAATAGTAAATTGAAAATTGTTTTCAATTTTTGCACTCTTTTTTTTTTTTTAAATATGACATACCGTTGCGAACGCGCACGCGCGCAATCGCGAGCACAAACGACTCATTATTACAGGAAACGCGTTCTCTGTACGCCAGAGTTGCACCTCGACCGTCTCCGAGTCGGACGCAACCAATCGTTAATATATCGATTAATTGTAAAACTAAATTAAATATCGTCGATCGCGTACAATGGATCGCGTTAAATACTTTTGTTAGGAGCCGCAGAAGCTACGAAAGAAAGGTAATTGCACTTAATCCAGTCGAGAGAATCGGAAATCGAACATCGAAACGATATCAGACAGTAGCGATAGTAGCGACATTTGAAAAGATTCGAAGTTGTTGGCTGTTGGATCGTCGCGCGTTACACAAAATTGACAAGTGTCGATTAGATACGTATGCAAAGATTATCTAACTGACCCGATCGACTAATCGGTTGATTTCTTTTGTTTTAAATCGTGCGGTGTCGACAGCCAACAGCCCCTCGAGTCTCAACACTCTCAACGAGTCTCCGTTCTTCCGCTGTTGGAAATGTTTGTCGCGGTAATCGTATCGTTGACGCGAAAGCGACTAACACCAAACACCGATGCGGTAAAAATTCCTAGAAAATGTCGAGAGATCTTTTTCGATATGGCGCACAACTCGAGAAAATCGAAGTCGTGCGACAAGTCGCGACGAATCTTTCCAACAGCGTGTTTTGCTGAATATCGAACAGCGAATATTGAATATCGAAATGTGCATCACCGTTTAAGCGTTCAATCGCTTAAAAAGTTGAACCGTCGCCTCAACGCATCCATCAATTGTAATTATAGGTATGTCCTCTAGTTGCTGGGGATTCACACTTTTCCGGGCGAGGAAACTCTTCCGTTTACTTGCGATTAACAGGACTTTACTGTATCGTGAACATACGGGTCGTACATGTGTAACATGCATATTCATCCATGATCGTGCATGCACAGAAGCGGAAAAGTTCACTTTTCCGTGAACGAATCTGGTGATCGCGATCGGTGCGCGATTCGACGACAATTCTCGTCGTACACGTTGCCACGCATTTCGCTGCCGATCGTTTTCAAAGGAAAGCGCAAATCATACGTAACAGACATAATTTAGGCCAAGGCGAGAATCGGTAAATCGCTAAATCAGTGGACGCGTTCGTTCAATCCTTAACCCTTATCCGTCCCTCGTGTCAATTTCACACAGTTTTTCCGAAATAAGTTATACTGTTCTGTTATCTGTGGGTAAATTTTCCCGAAACTTCGTGTGACTTTTATTTTCGTAATGCGTTACACGTAACTGAAAAACCTAAGATGTAAATGTTAACTGATTAATTTGAATAAAAAAAACATTAAAATTTTTTTATATTGTGTCACTGTATCAATTTGACACCGAGGGACAGATTCAGTTTGTGAAATGTGGGACGGAGAAGGGTTAACATCTTCGCAATCGACATCAACATTTCTAGAAGCCTAGAAACTTGGTGGATAATCTTGATTCGCAGCGAAGAAGTTGTTTGCGTAACAGAATTTACAAAGCATAATACAAGCAGTTAGCCGATCGAACGAGAGAAACAAGTTTCGAACATGATTTTGATGTGCACGCTATCGATGCGTGTTACATCGGAAACGATGTACAATTACAATTTTACAGCGACAATACATATACATGTACAAATTGAAAATATTAAAATGCGAAAACACGCCGTCTTACTTTCTACGGATTGTACAATCTATTATTTTGTTTTGCCGTGACCGTAACGGATGCGAATAGACACCACTAGGCGATAAAGCGTGCCTATTACAACCGACCTAGGCACAGTTTATCGTAAGATAACGCGTTTCCAATTGATTGATGAAATTCTTGTTAAAATTTGGTATTCAGCGAATAAATTAGAGATCGTGGTTTTGTACCTTAGTGCGTGCCTTTTTAAGTACATGGTTACACGTATACTATCTCACATATGTATATTTCAATTTGAATACACGTGTATTAATGGATCCTCATTTTAATTCGTATAATTTTAAAACGTCGAAATTTGAATTTGATAAATTGCAGACTTTTACTTTTTCTAAGTAAAAATTAATCGAACCAGTGCGCCGAGAGTATTAATACATCTTTTATAAACAAATATACGATCGATAGAAAGGAACATTTACCCCTATTTTGCTTTCGAGAATTAGTAATTGTATCCTAAAAAATCAAACAAATTAAATAAGGATACGTCGATACGCGTGTATTTAAATATACGTGAAATGGTACACGTGTATTTATGTATACGTGAAATAGTACACGTCTATTTAAATACGCTTAAAAGTGTACTTAAAATGAGACGTACTGAAGTACGTGCACGTGAAATACACGTGTACACGTGAAACAGTGATCTCTAGAATAAATACTTTGACGAGAAAACATATTGCTTCGATTGCACCGAGACAAGGCAAAGCGATAAAAACAAAAGAATGGAGAAGAACGTCGTGTCCAAGGCATTAGCGTTTACCACTGTGGACAGAAATTAGGAATGATCCGTTATCGGATCGGCCGCTGGCTCTGCTTAATCGAGGAAGCAAATCGAAAGCATTTCGAGATCGTTGCGTATTCGAACGCGACGAACACGACCGGACGCGGACGTGGTTGATTCGTGTGAGCGTGTGTGTGTATGGATATTCGTGTGTGCGAACCGTTAAGGGTTTCGAGTAAGCTGTAAATAAAAGAAACGAAAACAAAACGAAAGAGACCAATGAAATAGAAGAAAGCAGTGATCTTGATCTGCGCAACTACTTACGTTGGAAGTAATTATCACATCCTAGGAAGTCGCTATAAGGAACGAGTTATCCGGGTATGAACTTTTTTACAAGTACTCCCGATTATCTCGTTTCGTTTCGGTTTCAACAATCTGCAATCAGTAAACTGATTTAAAGAACGCCGCTTTACCTCCCACCGCTCAGGAGTTGCTAGATCCGATTACAAATGAAAAAGTTCGAAATAATAAGTTAGAAATTGGAAATGAGAAATTCGAAATTTTCAAATTAGAAATTCAAAATTGATCGTCGCAACTATATATCCATTTCACTCTCACTCTGTCCTCTTCCCTGCTTTAACCTTTTACTTACTCGAATAGCGACTTTCATCGTTTTGTCTCTGTTAACGATTTCGTTTGTTTGTTCGTATTTTAAGATTTAAACAGTCACGCGCAAACACATTTTCAAAAGTCTCGTCGTCGAAAGAGACGAGGAAGGATATTTGAAAGAATTGTAAAAGGTTAACGGAAAGTATCTTGCCAATAGTGGAAAACCGGAAAGTCATTGAAATTATAGTAAATTTCATTTGTGCGCAGGTTTGTCGACGTGTGTGGACCATTGAAAGCAACATCTTTTCTTTCGCTCTTTCTCTTTCTCTCTGTGTCACTCTCTTCTTTCTCTCTGTATCACTTTCTCTCTCCCATTCTCTATTTCTAGATGAGAATACTGTCGATGGATTTAGACGCGTTATTTTCTCTCTTCTTTTTTTTTTTTGTTATTTCGTTAATGCTCTAATCGGAGTAACACGCTACTGCAATTGAATTTTCGAACTCTATGCTCTACGTTCTCGTGATAAGGAAAAAAGGACAAGTTTCGTTAGCTTGTAAGACACGACTCTAAGTCGTAGATCCCCTGTCCGACGGACGTTCGCTCTATTCAATATACAATTCCTCAAATGGAATTACAATTCGATTTAAATTACAAAAAATACACAGAATGCGTAATACGTATAAAAACTGTCGTATGCGTCACATAGTTATATTAATCTATATGTATAGGTATATCTATATGTATATGTATACGTGTATGTAGAAATTCCTCGATCGTAATCAGACTTCGCAATGAAATCGGTAATGACTCTTTCGAAAGATCATGTCGAAAAATAACGAGAACGACAGAGAAGACAAGGAAACGTTTCAGGTCGATCAGAGATTGTACGCAAATGTTTGTTTACCGATGCTGATAACACAATTCGTAGAAACTAAAACGCGTAGAAAGAACTATGAAAATGCTATGTTCCGTCGAAGACTGATTGCATCGAAGATTCGTTTCGGTCAGACGATTTCTATACTGCGTTATTAATGACCACCGGATTACAGCTAATGTAAAATGGCTATATGCTGTTAATATTGTATATCACGGGCTAGCGGTTATACGCGTAACTAAAACCATAATACAGCCGACCCCCGTATAAGACAGCATTCCTAAAACACGGCTAGAGAGAATCGAGGAAATCGCCGTTTATCGGCAGCACTACGACGCGGCACCTTGTGCCGTAGGAAGCACGACGAACTCCGAGGAAGAGCGCTACAAAATCTGCGTTGGTCCATATTGAATTTTTCCAACATAACCACTGCTCAAGATACAAAACCAAATAGACGATTTACAGCTACGTGAACTATCCTGTTAGAACTTCAGTGGCCGTACAAAGTGTTCGTACACCTTTTAAGATAGAATAATTTTTCTACAATTGTACCAAACGATTTTTATAATCAACTAGCTGACCCGACGTTGTCCCATTCAAATTTCAATAAATTTACGGAAATTCTTATTGAAATCTATAAATTTCTATAGAAATATTGATTCAAAGCTGCGATGTTCGTTTTTTTTTTGTTGTATTGAAATGTGATTCAAAAAGCCCTTTTAGTTTCTCCCGAATTTTCCATATTTCCGGGCAACTTTTCCAATTTTTCTTTCCCTACAACCTTATTCGGAATATTACGAACATTAAAAAAAATTAGCCAAATCGGTGCAGCCGTTCTCAAGCGATGCGCTTACCAACGAACAGCATTTCATTTTTATTTATATAGAAGAATAAGATAGAAGATTAGAAGCATTGGTTTATGAAATGATATGCAGAAAAGATTTTCCAAAAGATTATATTTTACAAGGTTATATGCAAAAATAAAAAAGTCATTTTTTAAAACTTTTTCATTTGGGCCCTTAATGAAAATTTAAAATATATGTTTTGTAGGTCATCTATGTTAGTTATACACATGCTGCAAAATTTCATCGAAATCGATTAACATACGCACGAGCCACAAGCGGTTAAAAATTATGAAAATCGTAGTTTTACACGACTTTTGATCAGTTTCTGCTGAATATCCGCACAATCGTACATCTTTCGATGTGTGTCGTTTAACATAACATAGATCTACAAAACATATATTTTAAATCGTCAATAAGGGCACAAATAAAAATGCCTTTTTTATTTTTGCATGAAACCTTGTAAAATACAATCTTTTGGTAAATCTTTTCTGCATATCATTTCATAAACCAATGCTTCTAATTCATTATAAAAAATCAGGTCGTTTTGGTACAATTGTAAAAAAGTTATTCTACTTTAGAAGATGTACGAACACTTTGTACACCTACTGTATGATTACGGTTCTCGTGTAATCGATAAACACAAAAAGGTAACAGGTACTGCAACAACATTTACGCATAATATGTTTCGACGACTATTCGTTCATTTATCGAACACGCTTCTTACAGTTTATGGAAGCAAAGAGTCTTGTTAGTTCTTGGATGCTAACTCTACTTTTTGTACTAGTCGTTAATTTCGTATAACGCGGCAGTTTTAAGGAACATGACCTCTATGTTATACGGGGGTTACCTGTGATCGTTACGTTATTTCTATGTGTTTTTTTCGATTTATATACTATGTGCGTACTCGTCATTTTTTCCTCCATCTTTTAATCCACCCCCCCCCTCTCTCTCTCTCGCACACATACACACATTCATTCGCTTTCTCTCTCTCTCTCTCTCTCTCTCTCTCTCTCTCTCTCTCTCTCTCTCTCTCTCTCTCTCTCTCTCTCTCTCTCTCTCTCAATCTCTCCCTTCTATGTTTCTACGGCGAAAGCATCGGTTGCGAACTAAAAGAATCCACTTGGCTCTGACAATGGAGTGTTCATGTTCAAACGTTAATTAGCTGCCTAATGTCTGGGTATACGTGGAATTCTATACCTCTGGTGAGTTCGGTGTAGTCGCGTTGATATGATCCTGTAAACAAATTCTGAGATCCCGCTCGTCCAGTTCGCTTTCAGTGTCAACACTGAAGCTCCTCACATTTTGACTACCATGACCTGTCCAACGTTGCTTCCAGCTTTCTAGCCTCATGACCTGTGGCACACAAACGATATACATTAGCGATCGCAGAACTCTGTACACAGTATAGATTGTACATTGTTGTTCGATATAATATAATATAAACGGGTATTCCTTATGCTGCTTCCTAAAAACACAATATTTCTCTACAGTTTTTAATCTGTGCAATCGCTTTGTGGGTCAAATGGAAATCACCGACACAAATTTCCCCGACACGGTATTCATCGAAAACATTTCATCGACTCCAGATTTGACCGACAATAACTTTGGCCGATAGCGCCTTTAACACGTTCGTCGCCCAGCGTAATTCGGCTAACAATAAGTTTCCAGCGGGCCCAAATTCGACTGTCGGTACGCAGAACGGTATAATGTGTTTTTAATATTTTTATGTTGTATATCCTATATAATGTACAATAACCTATATTTAATTAACTCGAACAAGAAGAGCGTCACCCATATTCGGGTGACGGGGCCCCCACGGAAGCATACCCGTCACGCAGATATGACTGACGTGGCGACCAACGTGTTAATCGAAAACGACTTTGATCGACAACGAATCTAAAATCAAATACGTTGTCGAACAAAGTCGTTGTCGGCCACAGTTATTGTCGGTCAAATCTGGAGTCGGTCAAATGTTTTCGATGAATACCGTGTTGGGGAACTTTGTGTCGGTGATTTCCATGGGACCTTCGCTTTGTACGGTACTAGTCAATCTATACGATTCATACATACATTTCTTCTCGTTTTCTTTCTATGATGAAAAGACATGAAAAGTCTTATCAAAATTGGTACGTATGTTATCGTGAAAGCTTGTCAGACTTTCTTCCGATCCTCCCGGGAACGATTTATTCGAAAAATGTACCAAGTGAGCAATTTTAATGTTTGGCGAGATGAACAAAGTGAGTATCATGCTTATCGAGCTTCTATGTACGACAATCTACACAAAGAAGCGCAACAAGGCTACATTTGCAACTGTTACCACCAAGTATGTACAGCCTATTCAAAGCAAAAACACTTGTGTAGCCAACCATGTACCTGGGGACCCATTTACTGTATTTCGGTCAACAACTTGTTAATGTTCCTCGAAAAATATTACAGTTTCTCTGAATGTCCATTCTTTGCTCGCTAGTATATTAATTCATTAAATACAAAAGGTTTTATACATATCGCTGCATGAATGTAAGAACTAGGTAACTTGAAATTTGGACATTTTGAGTTATCTACTTCGTACTATAGAAGAAATCAAGTAGAATTTAATGTAAAAACTGGGTAACCTATCAAAGTAATCTACAACATCTAGTGAATCATAATTTAGTTTAATCTTTTTAATGTAAAAAGTAGGCAACTTATATTTTTTTTTTTGCAAAAAAAGGTTTAAAATTTTTTTTTAAACCAAAATGATGTTTTTTCATGTATTGTTCTACTTAAAATAAAGAAATATAAGCAGATATTGGCATTATGTTGAAAATAACGGTCTCCCTACCATAATCTTAAAGCCTTAAAATACTATTTCATCAATTTCTCTAAAATGAGGAATTGTGAGTTACCTAGTTCTTACATTCAGGCGGCGATATAATGTACAGATCATTTTGCTCGGCTACAGAAGGATTAAGCGATTATTTGGTGACACCTGTAACGTCTATAAGTATGCTCGAACAAAACGTTTTGCACGATTAGAATGTTATGCCGAACAATCCTAATGAGAGCAACATGCACTACTCGATACGGTGGTTGTCAGTGGCCATTTAATTCGACAGTCCCTATTTTTCCCCTTTCTCTACACACCAGTCAACGTATCTACGTCACCGAACAAAGAATAGTTTCGAAGTGTAATCCGTTTACTATTCGTACGTGTAATGAAACACTGTAACTGCCTGTAATAATCAAATGGATGATCCAACAAGAAAATATAAATGAGACATGCGTATTGTGCGTACATCGAACGTAGTAGGATGTTCAATTAATCCATATGCATACGTACAGCGTAAAAGAAGAAAATCGTGTGTACTCGTTCGTGTCCGTCGTTAAGTTAAAAGCCATCACCGATATGTACATTATATTTATATACAGTGACGAGAAAAAGTATAAACATTCTTCGTTAGATTTACATAAAACATGATAATACAACCTATTTTTCAATTGAATGATAAAGCTTAGGCAATAATAATTGTATGGTGAATACGATAAACATAATATCACAGTTTATTTTCGTTAATATTAACGATATATAAAAATATTTTACAAAAATAAATATTTGTAGCAATGTTTAGAGTTTTTTACTTTAATTGTGCTCGTCGAAGTAAAGCCCATTTGGTAAAAGAAAAGATTGACCAGTGAAATTTGAAGGAAATTTAATGCTCTTTCCAAAAATGAAAAACAAAAGTTCTGAGGACCCCCAGTTTTTGAGTTACAGGCGAAAAACCAAAACAAGGTAATAAAAATTGTGGTTTTTTCCCCCTCCCCAAGTTAGCACAGGGTTCTCAAGGTTGAAAACTGAGATTCGACACCCCAGACTACCCCTAAATGACGTGTCAAAATTTCATTAAGTTCGGAATACTTTCCAGGTAGACGCCTTTTTTCGACCTGCCGACTGGACTATTTGTCAGAAGCAAGTGGCGGTCTATCGTTTCTTGAAGAAGTTGACGCACTACCGCAGGTTTTCTTAATTTTTCCAACTATCGTATGACTTACACCCCGTTTTACTGCAATTTGCCTAAGTGAAAATCCTTTATCGCATAATGAAATTCTACTGTTTCTCTTGTCTGCACTAAGTGGTTTCATCTTGCCTCTCACGTGTCAACTTACTTTCAAACTGAAGAATAACTACGTAAACACTAGTCTAAACGTGTCTTACGACAGTTGGCTATCAGTGATTGTCGACAATTTCCATTTCGCTAGTATTTAAATACTATCTTAACCGTTTCTGAGAAAATGTGCGAAACTGTAAACATTGCTACAAATCCTTATTTTTGTAAAATATTCTATATATAGTTAATGTTAACGAAAATAAACTGTGATATTATGTTTATCATATTCACCATATAATTATTATTGCCTAAGCTTTATCATTCAATTGAAAAATAGGTTGTATTATCACGTTTTATGGAAAACTAGAGAAGTATGTTTACACTTTTGCTCGTCACTGTATTAGGTATTAAATGTTAGGGTAATTATTACGAAAGGGTTACTGTACTTTACAATTTCGATGAAATTTAAACATGTTATAGATTTCGACATTTTCAGAGCCTGTTTTCTCTCTAATCTCCACAGCGTGTTTACAAAGAAAAATGGTAAAAGGAAAATTCAATACAGTGTTTTAGCAATAGCTTTTTGCGAATATCTCGAAACCTAAAAGCGACCCCCCTATATTGGAAAAGGAAAGGGTTGTTGAAAATTGTGTTGCTACTTAACATATATAAATTTCACCAAAATCGGAGTACAGTAACCTTTCCACAATAATTACCAATGTTAGATACAGTTACAGTTTCGTTTCAACGCAAGGATAAGCTAATTAGGTAAATGTTTACTTTAGGGGAGACATCTCCGATGACCTTGGCCTTGACATATGTTGTCAAGGACAATATTCTGAACAACTTTTGTCATTACATCTACCCGGCGCTCGGTCTTAGTTTTCGAGATATTTGCAAAACGCTATTGCTAATACTGTATTGAATTTTCCGTATTCGTGCACGCTCCGTGGCAACGTATAGCAATAGTTTACCGAGCGCCGGGTAGATGTATAGAGAAAAGTTGTTCAGAATGTTGTCCTTAACAACATATGTCAAGGTCAAGGTCATCGGAGATGCCTCCCCTAAAGTAAATATTTACTGCTTGTTAAAAGATTATTCAAAGTGGAACGTTGAATCGCACGAGGAAGTTGTATCGAAAAATTCGTAGAACATTGTACCATCAAAGGTCGATGTAATGTTATACGGTAACAGTAATAGTACTAGTAACGGTAATTCTATCGCGAAATATGTACAAAACTACACACCGAGAAAACTGTTTTCATTTTTTTTTTGCCTTAATGTAAAGTTTCACATCGACGGCATGCTACGTATATGAAATGGATAAAAATAATGCTTACAGATGGGTAAAGACTTACTCGAGCCAGCGCCAAGGCTCAGTCTCCGGGCTGGTGATTGGCGTAGGGAACTAAGGAGACAGAGATAACACAGCAATAGAGGGTTAGTTTTTACAAACACCATTAGTTTCTTCGTGTTAGTGTCTGGTACCTTCACACAATAAGAATTCGGTTCAGAAAAATAATCACGTGTAAATCGAATAACATTGCACCACATTCTCTCTCCCTCTCTCTCTCTTTCTTGAACTCCATTCGTGTCGAAACTCGTTCAATAGCATTATGATTACTAGACTGCGGATTTGATGCATTCATGGGAAAAACAAAAATTCAAGGATGTTGACATATTTATATTATTCTCAACTCTATACCATTTTTAAAGAGTCGAAAATATTTCTATTCTCTCCTGTTTCTCAAAATCTATGAAGAAACTTTTGTATTTTGCCTAGAGATCCGCAGTCTAATGATTACTCATAAAACGAGCAATATCTTTGAAGGTGTATATTCTACCTATAATGAGAATTTTCTCTTTTCAAGTATCCTATATCGACTCGCAACTTTACATATAATCGCATTACAGAATCGTTCTCCGTGCTGTGCTAGCTCTCAACATCTAACAGAATGTTGTGGAAGCATCATCCATATAATAAATAACAAGCTTGACTTACTGTGACTTTAGTATGTGGAATAACAAAACGAATATATAACGGTAATATACATGTACACGTAGAATAATTTCTATGTTATTCCGGAGCTCTCATACAAGACTTCTTTTTTTCTTTACAAACAAAGATGACTTACGTTCTTACGAGTGCAGAAATAATATTTAATCAGCAGGTACCGAAATTATGATCAACATTAAGTGTGAAGCAAACTTGACATTTATAATTGATGTTACATTGCAGAAAAGACATAACAAGCTGTGAATGCAACTTATCGTAGAACCTACGAGTCGTAATTTGCATAAATTAAATGAACGCAAAAAGAAATGAACAGTGGACCAAAACAAGTACATGATGATACGCGATGAATTCTTAATGTGTACAGGTACCTCTGCAAGAACATGTCAGTTGTTTACGTGTTAGAATGAGAAAAGGCTGTGTCGTGTTTGGCTATGTGGTTATTCGGTTATTTGGTAATGAACGTTAGAAGTATGCATTGTAATGATAACCTGTAGATTTCGATTACTGGTCAAATCTTCTTCTCGATCATCGGAGAGATGAACATCAAGAGAGTTCTTTACAAAGATTAACCGATAATTTAAGAAATTCTTAACAACGTAAAAATCAATTTAAAAGAATATACTGATCTTCAGCGTGACGGCATTACATTGCAGTAAGAGGTGCAATTTGTGCAAAACCAATTTCGTGAGTCACAGTAACACAAAAGCATAAATCACAACTTGACTTATTTTACATGTAACGCCAGATGCGTCGGTGTGCATCAAATAGACACATTTAGAAGAAAAATATACATAGAAATTGTTATATACATATCGTTGAAAGTTGGAACGTTATCCGTTATGCTATGCTGGTGAATAGATTCGGGATAATCGGTTCAAACACACGTTGAGTCAATAGTGCACCGATAACAACGTTCGCTCTTTCGAATAAAATACAAATGAACGTTCATAAAAACAGACGTATCGTAAATACAAAAATAGAATCAAAAACTGAATGATCCGAAATTCTTTCGAACGAAATTATTTGTTCTGAAAACAAAAATATTTAAATGCATTTCAAATGCATTGGTTGTAGGTTGTAAAAACTGTATAGAGATTCTGTGGACAAAATGTATACGAGTAGTATGACCATGGAGGTATGGAAATAATAAATCAAGACTGTATCGAGCCATCAACTGATCCTACACGAATCTTTGTATAATAATTACGTTAATCTACAAGCTTCCAAATGTAGTACTAACTTGCAGCCCAAGAGCAGATTCGATAATAATCGGACTTTACGCTATCGTGAAATAATCGTAAATCTACGTTTTCATGGTCTACCGTAATTACTTCTAGCGTTAATACGTATACACATACTGTTGATACTTTTTGATTCGTTTGTCTTCTTGTAAATAATGCGAATTGCTTCAACGATTTATCTTTGTCCTGATATTCGCGTTACTTACAGAGCGATCGATTAGAATCGTGAACGATCGTAAACGTGTGAACAAATAATTATACTTGTGCATAATTGAAAGCATTCTTATAGTTTACCTCTACCATTCTTTGTAACAACGTCTTTTAAGATGGATATGAATTCAAGTTGAAGAGAGATTCAATACAAAAATGTTGTAGAATGACTTTAGATCGATTACTATTACGTGCACGAATGCGAGAAAAAACAAAAAAATATAAACAGTTGCTGTCAAAAGTTTCCGAACGATATCAGTTCTCATATTTCGTGCAATTTACCGTATATCATTTGAAGTTTTAAATAAATCTAATTATGTATATCGATAGAAACTTCAATAAGATTTCACCAAAACCTTATTTATAAAAAATATATTTATAAAACTTCAAATGAAAATACGTTAAATTGCATGAAATATGAAAATTGATATCGTTCGGAAACTTTTGTCCGCAACTGTATACATCATATACATACACACGTATACTTGTTCATTTCCATGAAAGAAATAAAAGTCGTTTACTTTTCGACGCTACAATTTCTATTCACCCCTTACTGCAATAGTCCTAAATCGATGCTTTCATTGATGCAGCATAAATGATGGTAGAACGATGATTTCCACGTACCTCGGCCTTCAACTCTGCAACTTTATCCTGCAGTTCTCTTACTCTCTCGCTGTCGTCCAAATTATTTCTAAGCTCACCCTCCGCGTACATTTCTTCGTTCTACAAGCGATAAACAGTAAGGATTAATCTTCACGTTCAAACGATAACACACCATTTGAGCTGATTTTAGCGAACAATACCTTCAATTCGAGAATGGAGATTTTCTGGGTGAGTTCGGCCACTTGTTGCGCGTGCTCCGCATCGCGTATCCTGGCCATCATAGCTTCGTCTTTCATCTTAGACTCGAGATCGGAATACTTGTGTTGTTGTTCCCTCAATTTGGCAGTAAGCTCCTTCTCCTTAGCCAAGGCAGACTCCAGCTCTTCCTTGACCTGTTTTCCTCCTTCGTCCTGTCGACGAAGCTGATTCGTCGCCACCTGTACTTGAGTTTCGAGCTCCATCACTTTCAACCTAAGTTCCTTCACCTCCGTCAAGGCTTCCATTTCTCGAATCCTGGTCGTCATCAAATCCTCTTCGAACTTTTGCACTTCGTGGCCCCTATTCTCCCAAAATAGAAGCTTCTTCGGAGTGGAATCGCTCGCAGGCGCCGTTTGAGCCGAACGATGCTCTTGCAAATGCCTTTGCCAGGCAGCACTTAATTCCATTACTCTTTGACGAAGGTCCTAACAAATATCTTATGTTACAGGTCCATCACAATACAGTACAGTAAGTCCTCGACTTGTGAAATTCGTTTTTTGATTGCCAGAACGGGAGCTTTATCGGTGCATAGTGCATATGTGACAGAAGCGAAAATGAGTGTTTGCTTATGTACCGCGGCATTCAGCTATTTACGAGTGATAAAATTTCCATGAACATAGATGGCTTATTTGAATTTTCAGTCGAGAACTTACTGTACAATACAATACTATATTACTATTATTACTAGACTGCAGATTTTATACATTTATAAGAAAAATAAGACAGTGCAATTCAAAACAGTGAAGATATTAAAAGACTTTAAGAGTATTAATGTATTATTTTGCCCACATTAAAATTGTTACTGAAGAATATAAATTTATATTTAACTTCTGCTCTAATTATTACATTCATTTCAAATCGAACGAACAGAGTGGACAAAAGAAGAAGCGAGAGGACTACCTTCAAAGAGAGATTAGCTTCTGCCTCCCTGAGCTTCACGGCGATTAATTCCTCCTGCAAATGAGCAACCGAGTTATCCGGTGTGGTTTCGCGCAACGTCTTCTTGTCTTCCTCCAATTCCTGAATTCTGGATCTGAGCTCCCTTATCGTCGCATCGTTCTCCGCCTCGTGCAATCGAACTCTCACCAATTCTTCTTGCAGACACTGTATCATTTCTTCTTTTTGCTTCAACGACAACTGCAACAGTAGAATTTCGTCCATAGAGGACTGCTTGGAGTTGGCATTCTCTTCGAGCAATAACGACAGCGATCTTAGTTCCTCGTGAGCCTGCTCCAGCTGATGGCTGGTCTCCAAATGCGTGTGTCGGAGAGCCGCTAGTTCCCTTTGTACAACGAAAGCAGTTTCCTCCTCTTCTGCGCGGGAAACCTGACCCCTGACCAATCTGTCCGCTAATTCAGCGGACTCGGCCTCAAGTAGCTCGGTTCTTTGCCTGAGTAATCTATTCTCTGCTCTGAGCCTACGAAGTTCGACCATCTCTTCTTGTTCCTTCATCTTCAACACGGTATAGTCTTTCTCCAATTTCTTCATTCTTTTCGGATTGATTTTCATGCCGTAGGCAAGGTTCATCAGGTCGTCGGGATCTTTCTCGGCTTTTCCAGGCAATTGTTTCTGGAAAAACTGCACACCAACGAGCCGATTAACATTTCTAGCAAGAGGAGCGGACAGGAACATACTCTTTATTTCTTTATCCTATTGTACGTTAAACCGCGATGATATACGTAACCAAGACGATGCAAGTACCAAGTATTGTATAATATTATACGGTAATCAAACGAGTAATAAGTAGACTGCGGATCTTTATGCATTTATAACAAAATCGAGTAGATGAAATTAAAGATTGTTGGAAACTTTTATTTTGCACGAAGATCCGCAGTCTAGTAATGAGATAACGAACGAGTGTTACCTTCAACATGCCTTCCATGTCCAAGCTCAATAGATCTTCTTTGCCTAAGTGCAACATGGCCAGTGCAACTTTGAAAATAATCTCCATGCCCTCGGACAGAAAGACGTCAAAAATGCGACAGGCCAGCGGCAGGCTCAGCGCTGTTGTAAAAAGCGTAAGGAACCAAGATGATGCGTACATCGAGGTATGAAAACCTTGAGCCATAAAATGAGCGTGTAACTCGGGATGCGTGTCAGCGACTAAATGTTCTAGCTGATACATGCACACCCCTAACTCGGCCATACTCGGCTTGAACATGTCTCGCAAACGATACTCTTGCATAAGCGCTACCAGTACAGCGAAAGCTTCCTCTTCCGGCATTTGCTGTAACAATAGATCGAATACCTATTTAATTCTGAACAGTGTCGACGTAACAAGGTATCTGTTCTTTCAACTTTTCCATATTCTTTGGTGTACGTACGATATACATGATATATACTATATTGTTTTTAAATATCCCTGTCTGGTTGTCAACTATCAAAGTGTACCTGCATCAGGAGCAATCCTACGATAAATCCCGAACCTTGACAGTATCCCACTTCACGATCGTGAAGGCTGTACGCTTTCATTACGTTGAACAGACTCTCTTGACCGAGTCCGTCTTTCTCCTTAAAAAAATCATGCTCAGGATACGTCCTCGCTATGTCCCTTCTGATTATCCTTTCGCACGCCGACGTGGCTTTGATGTACTCGGCGAATTGCTTTTTAACGGGTGAGTCGTGAGCACCGCTCAGCAGTTGCCAAACAATGCCTCTGCAATCATGGACACGAATCGAACGATCAACGATCTCGCTCGGTTTAAGCATTACACCAGCGGTTTCCAACCCGAGAGAGGCGCGGACTATTGCCAGGGAAGGTGCCAAATTTTTTTAATATATATGAAATATTAAAACTTCACAGTTCTTAAAACGTCTAGACTGCGGATGCTTATGCAATTTGAAACTTTTCTACACGAATTTTCTCTGATCAAATGAAATCGTATATATCTTCTGTGGTAGTAGCCTTTTTACCACGCTTATATTAGCTTGCCGTGTTGTTTGTATCAAATCTTGTAATCTTATACCACTTATCTTATACTTGTAATTTTAAACCACTTCCCGATGAGCTAGAGACTTGAAACTTTAAAAATAGCTCAGAACTGGATTTTTAAAAAACTTTTTAAAAATCAGGCTTATATTAAAATGCACTAAAAAGGAGAAACTTCTTTTTGTAGATATTAGTGACTATAAATAAAAGCGTGGAGCGCTAGACTATATTAACGTAATCTTGGTGGGCGCTTAACGCTTTTATTTATAGTTACTAATATCTAAAAAAAATTAGAAAAACCTTAAGTTTAGGGGAGGCAGCTCCAATGACCGTGGCCTCCACATATGTTGTCGAGGACGACATTCTAAACAACTTTTGTTATTACAACTACCCGGTGCTCGGTCTTAGTTTTCAAGATAATTGCAAAAAACTGTATTGAATACTGTATTGAATTTTACGTATTCGCGCACGCTCCGTGGCAACGTAAGGCTGCCATAGTTTCGAATGATCTACACCTTAGATAAATAAACATAGCAAGAACCCATATATTCAAATGTGACCCATGTGCGGTGCAGTGCGGATCAGTAGCCATCAGTGTATACATCAGTATACATCAGAGATAGATATTTTACAAATTTAAATATGACATAGATTTCGACATTTTGAACAACTTTTTCCTTTTCTAATATAGGGAGATCGCTTTTAGTTTTCGAGATATTCACAATTTCGTCTGCGTGGTCGGCCCTCTCCGCCTCCTCCGCGACCTAACCACACCTCACTCTGTTCGAATGATCGTTGCATTATAGTAGTTATCCAGAATTTGAAATAGTACTGGAAAAATAATACGAACAGAGTGAGGTGTGGTTATGTCGTGGAGGGGACGGAGAGCGAACCACGCATACGAAATACCAGGAGTAGTCTTTCAAAATTGAAAGCTTACCCTATATATGTATCACTCTATACATATAGAGTGAGACCGACCCTGTTTTCTCTATCATCTCCACAACTCATCAACTCCTGTCAACTCCACAAGTATTTTTCGAAAATTTTCAGAAGCGATAATTACATAAAGATCCGCAGTCTAATTACATCTATTAAAAATATGGAAGGTAGAAAGGCTTGGTTTAAAGATTGGAAACCGCTGCTTCACACCATTGACCGAACGAAGTCGAAATTCTAAGGTGATTGAAACGGTTCGTTACCTAAAATGGTGAGGTATTCCTTGACGAACCAACTCCTTGACGAACTCTTTCCTCTTCTTCCAATGATAATCCCAATCCGCGACGATATGACCCCACAGAGTCCATGTATTTTCTTCACCATCGACAGTAGCGTGGCGTCGGGGCGCAGCATCGCTGTTTCCTCCGCTGCCCCCCGACGCCACAGACACTTGCGATGTGTCCGAACCTTTCCTACTGTGGTTGCTCTGTAGCGAGTTCAACGATTTTGCACCCGATTCGATAAGCCTGTACAACAACATCGATTACATTTCAACTGCATGTAATTATTTCGGGTGTGCGACGGGCGCGCAGTGGGTCAGTGGATAGAGCACGATAGCCGCCCTTCACAGGCGCCAAGATAGATTACGCGACCGTCCCCCGCAATTTTAGGCTAACAATAAGACGCAACTATCTGTAAGACATTAAGTCCACTTACAAGGGAACATATTCAGTTGATACAAACCGATTTTGATGAAACTTATGTGAGATATAGCTCTCCAAAAAATATTTGACACATGTTTTCTTTTATCGGCAACCATCCACTCTGAAGGGGTGAAAACAGCCCTCAAAGTTGGGGATCAAAACCATAGTTTTTGAGATATCTTGGAAACCAGTGGTCGAAAAAATTCGATTCTTTTTTTTGAATTGTGTGTTTTTTAATGGAAAATGTAGTCGTGCAAGAAAATTTTAACAACACACAATTCAAAAAAAGAATCGAATTTTTTCGACCACTAGTTTCCGAGATATCTAAAAAAATATGGTTTGGCCCCCAACCTTGAGGGCTGTTTTCACTCCTTCAGAGAGGATGATTGTCGATAAAAAAACACGTGTTAAATATTTTTCGAAGTACTATATCTCACATAAGTTTCATCAAAATCGGTTTGTATCAACTGAATATTTTCCCTTGTTAGTGAGGCATCTGTATACATATATGTAAATAGGAAACTACCCCGCTTTACCTCTTCCTCCTCCCCTTCCCCCTAAAAAACAACTAGTTTAGATTATTTATTAGCCATAAGTAGTAAGAAATAAAAGACTGTCCGTGGGGGTTTTATACCTCTTTTCCCCACGCTAGAAAGGAAAAAAAACCTAGACTGACTAGAGATAAGCTATAATACTCTATCTATACCTAAGCGCTTCCCATTTATCAATAAGCCTAACCACCAAAGCACGACTATCTGTAAGATGCGCACACGAACGTACAAATAAATAAGTTAAACGACGCAATATTAGTTTCGTAAGTTTTATATGTTTATTGTTACCTCCTCACACGAAAGATTCTATCCCTATAAGCCAATAAACATCTTTATTAAAAAAAAAAAAAAAAAAGTGGATAGAGCGCGCGATTGCGACTAGACGGTCGCGAGTTCGAATCCCGCGCCTGGCACCACTGGAAATATTCAATGTGGTATGTTAAAAACTGTGATGCCCAAGGTGATTCGGAACCCACCGTGATAAAAAGTAGGTCCCGCTGAAATAGGCGTTAGGGAGAGTGTTGGTAGAGGTGTGAGAAGTGTGGAACGGGATTTGAATCCCTGAGGGGACCAAATATCCATTACATAATAATAAATAATATTTCGGGTCGGCCCACGATTTCGGGTATCCGAAAAGGTAATCGGCAGGGCCCGCTTTAGTGGTTACGACGCCCCGGACAAAAAGGCAAATTGCCGCTCCTTAAGATTATATATATTTAAATCTATCTTTATATATAATATACTAATAATAAAGAATATATATCTTTAAATAAAGGTGCATATCTTTTATTTTCAATAAAAATCAAATCATTTTATTTAAATTTTAATAAAAGCATATATTTAGCTTTTATACATAAACAATATAAATACGCTACGCACTGTAAATTTTTAGCGAACGAAAAAATCGATGTGTGAAATTTTCTATTAATTGGGTATTTAACAAATCCATATTTTTTTCACTCTTACAGCCAAAATGGCGCCCCTAAATTTTGGCGCCCGGCAAATGTCCGGGTTGCCCCCCCCCCCTAGAGCGGGCCCTGGTAATCGAGTCGAGGTCCCGAAAGTTTGCAATATTCGGGTACTCGAAGTTAAAGTTAAGGCAAGGCTGCGATCAAATCTGTATACGGTGACTCTCGAAACTGTTGCAATGATTAGAATTATTGATTAAAAATTAAAAAATGGGGATGCATCAAAGGTAATAATGTTGGAGAAATTTTTAAAATCGAAGGGAGGATGAATGCGGAAACTTATTGTTACATTTTCGAAACAACATTATTACCAAGTTTAAGAATTTTCGATGCTTCGGAGCAGTGCCGGATTAAGCCAGCGCGGGGCCCGTAGCAAATGTTATCAGGGGGCCCTAGGTTTTGCACGATAATATAATAAAATACGATGAATGACCTTTTTTTTAGCAAAAATATCTGGGAACGGTATGGACCCAATTTTAGATCAATTTTTTGTTGCAAGCGCGGGGCCCGTCGCATTTGCTACTCCTGCTACGGGGCTTAATCCGGCACTGCTTCGAAGCAAGAAGAGAAAATTTCATTAAGTCATAAGCAAGAAAGAAAAGTAATCAAAAATTCCACATAGTGCAACTTAGAGGCCATACACTTAACATTTTGATGTCAGGAGGCCCTACAATGAATGACCTTTTTTTAGCAAAAATATCTGTTAATGGTAGCCAGCGCTGTTACACAATTTGACAAACAAACATTTTCTGCTCCAAGCGCGGGCCCTAAGCGGCCGCTTAATCCGCTTACCGCTTAATCCGTCCCTAAGCATAAAGAGAAAAAAACAATGAATTGGATCACCGATCATGGTTTGACAATATTAGACTGGCCTCCTCAATCGCCAGATATTAATATTAATGAACATGTATGGTTTTATATAAAACAGCAATTTGCTAAGTATCCAGATACACCTAATTCTGTTCATGCACTGTGGGAACGAGTTCAAAGCGTATGGAACGGTATTCCTGAAGAAGGATTTTTGAACAGTTTGGTTAACAGAGTTCCGAAACGATTAAATGCTATCATAAAAGCCAAAAGCGGCTACATATTGATGTGTAAAAGTGTTGAAATTCATTATGAAGATAAAAAAGATATAGATACTATTAAAGACCAAGATAAATTATTATTTTATATATTCTTCAAAGTTTAATAATATCACTTTAATTTTCAATAAAGTTCGTACTTTACAAAAGCGTTTATGTGATATTTTCTTAACTTTTAATCAATGATTCTAATCATTGCAACAGTTTTGAGAGCTTTGAATGTCCATATGCGTATACACAATTTAACCCTTATGTAGCCAACCGTGTTTAACCAGCTACCCATTTACTGCATTTCTTTCAACAATTTGTCAATGTTCCTCTAAAAACATTACAAAATTTCTCTGAATATATTCTCTGAATAAGTTTTCGGTGAAATCTTACAGATTATTAAAGTTTCTATCGATGTACATAATTATATTTCATTAAAGCTTCAAATGAAACACGTTAAATTGCATGAAATATGAAAATCTATATCGTTCGGAAACATTTGTCCGCAACTGTATGTTAAATAAAAACAGAGTTTTAAATAATCTCTACATTTTGGTTGTGGCTACACAAGGGTGCAAAACTAATTAGTGGGAGGAATGAAATCTCGATTAGTACAAATAGTAGCTGGTACGCGTTCGTCGAGTCACTAGTTGCGATCGGATGACTCTCTAATCGATTTTATAGCGCTAACATTAACGCTAACGGTAACGGCAACGGCAATGGCGATGGCAATGAAATAAAGAAAGAAAAAAAGAAGAGGGAGAATGCTTGAATGTTGAATGAAGAGGCTGGTTTCGTTTCGGTGGCACATGCAGCGACGAACACGGTTGAGGTTAATCAGCACGATAATTCACCTATTGGCTTCCTCCAGCTTAGCTAATAGAGCCAGCTCGTCGGTAGATATTTCCTGCGTCGCAGTTATCCTCTCTTCCTCGGATGGAACCGGTGGTAAGCTGGGAAGTATTTTGCTAACCTGGTTCTTGTTCTGAGCGGACTGGTGCTGTACAGTGGTGCATAAACACAACGCGCTCATCACCTGCGGTCCATAACGAGACAATCCCAACTGTCCGGTTGTCTGACCGTTCTCTTCGAGCCTGAATCAAACAATCGGTCCCGCTTCAGATTACCTTCGAATTAGATTACGGACGAAAAGAAAGCGTACGTTTCTTCCATTGCAATGAAATGATTTTCCACGCGACGCGGCGCGGCGCGACGAGAGAGATCAACGGATAACGTCGTCTACGAGCCTCTCACCTCCGCGAAACGATGCGCTTCGACGTTGCGCGTATTACTACACCAACCAAATTCTCTACAACAAACAAATTTCATCGAACAGCACATAACTAGGCTAAACTGTATTATTGCTGGCACTGCAGTAGTTATTACACAGTCCAACAAATTTCAACTTTTTTCATGTTTCCATATAACTGGTTTAAACATGTTTAAACAATCGTTAAAGACGGAGAGGCACTACTTTTGCACCATTTTTTGATGATATAATTCATCAATACAATAATAAAAATATAACCCTACATCGGACAAATTAACAAGCTGTAGGAGAAGCGGAAGTGGAAGCCGGAACGTGGACAAGAGATCATCAAAGTCCAATTAAAGTTTAAGAATATGCTCGCGCTCTTCAACCCCCAACGAATTCTGAAAAGTCTCGATGAACACGTTCGTTAGGCGTTACGCGTTCCTCCTGTTCCTCCTCCAGTCTCCTCAGCCCCGCCAACCCTCTTTCCTTTCTCTCTTAACGCTGTTCGAAGTTCGTTAAACCTCAATTAACGTGTTCATTCTACCTTTTCGAGGTTTTATTTCGTGTCCATCGCGCCGCCGCCGGTGCCAGCAAGCCACGAAGAACCATCGAGAAATTGTTCGTTCCTCGGTCGCTCGCGAAACTTTCGATAACGGAAAACTAGTCGGGTTCGAGTCTGCCTAGTCGTGTATAGTTCCCCCGTTCCACGATTACATTCGATTCTTCCGCGAACGGACGTTACGCGTCGCGGCCCCTAATACTCCGGCAATTTTCCGGGAAACTATTTCGACTTCCGCGGAGACACACATTTCTGGATACAATTCAACGCTGCACGCTGCCCGCGCCGCTCGAATCCTCGATCCGATCTCGATCGAACTACAGAAATCGGTACTCGACTAACTGCAGGATCGCGGAAATTCTTCGCGAGAACTTTCCAAACTTCCGAGTACGTACACTCTCCCGTCCATAAGTCACCGGCAGAGCTGGGGAAAATAGTATTTTAAATAGTATATACTAAATAATCCCATTTATTTGAAAGTATATGTACAATTTTGAAAATAAAATATTTTATTTGATGCAGTAATTTTTGAAAATAAAATATTTCATTTGATGCAGTAATTTTTGAAAATAAAATAATTTATTTGAGGCAGTCATTTTTGGAAATAGAATTTTAAAATAGTATTTTATTTGAAGAATATTGAAAATATTTGGACTTTGTCTTTATTTTCTATTTCAATTTTAAATATTATTGCTGAAAATAATGGTTCGCATTCAATAGATTTATGAGAGAGAGTAGAAATCGTTTCCTCGTGATAAGATACACTGTATGTTTATCAACAAACACCAGTAGGCACAAAAAATACAATATTCTATTTTGTGTTGCAGATTATTCAAATAAAAATATTTTATTTTGCGGTTCCGATTGTTAAAGTAGAAATATTTTATTTTCGAAATTGTATATCTTATTTAAAATATTTTCTTTAAGCAAAATAAAGTCTAAAATATTTCGCCAAATAATGGCCACCTCTAGTCACCGGACACTTATTCAAACGTGGATAGTTTGTTGTTATTAAAGGAGCTGTATTATGAAATCAAAATAGTTCTTACTAATTTGTTCTAATGTAGAGAACATGCAAGTCAAATCTGGTCGAAACATCCCATATTTTCGAAATTTTAATTATTTAATTTAATTTGTAATTGTTTTATAATTTGTTTCTAGAGCTGTCCATAATCATCCCACAGTTTCTCGATCTATTTTTTTCGAACATTTATTCACAAATAGTATACGTATATATGTAATTTTAAAATAGCTACATTTAATCAAAACGAGTGAGTGCAGTATAAATTTCTCAGGTTTTGTTCATATAAGCTAAATAATCCAATGTCATTCTTTGATCATGATTACTCCACAATATTAACTACAATGAACTTAGAAAGATTATCTGCTCGAAGAATAGTATTCGACCGGAGCTTCATTTTTCATTTAATTAATAATCATATTGATTGTTCCTCTCTACTTGCGCAAATCAATTTTTATGTACTGGAACGTGAATTGAGAACAAGAACGGGTTTTCAAACACTTAAAGCAGAAACTACTTATGGATTAATTAATCCAATGAATCGCATTATTGCAAAATCATGCACTATTTATAATCGTATTCATTTTTTCATTGAATCTTACAAAATTTTCAAATGCAACTACGCAGGATTATATGGTAATACCATATCGATTGTACCATTATTATTTTTTTTTTGTGCATGTCCCTTCTTTGTTATTAGACGAGTGGTCTTGTTTCTTTCTCTTTTTTTATTGTAAACACTCATGTAAAAGGGCTTCAGTCCGTCTACGAATAATAATAATAATAATAATAATAATAATAAAAACGAAAGAATAAAATCAAGCTGAAAGCTTGTACTCTTTAATTACTATTTTGTTGAAGATAAGTAAGTGTCCGGTGATTCATGGACTTGAGTGTATATGTACTCTCTTTCGAGAATGGTATCTTCTCGTGTACCATACATATAGCCGGCTGAATATAAGAACTAGGTAACTTGAAATTTGGACATTTTAAGTTATCTACTTCGTATTAAAGAAGAAATCAAGTAGAATTTAATGTAAAAACTGAGTAACCTGTCAAAGTAATCTGCGACATCTAGTGAATCATAATTTAGTTGAATCCTGTTAATGTAAAAAGTAAGCAACTTCTGTTCTTTTTGCAAAAAAAATTTCTCTAAAATAAGGAATTACCTAATTCTTACATTCGGGCGGCGATATAATACATGTATACTATAAAATATAATATTGTACACGAATAATGGATACGTATTATTATCCAATGTTTAATACGGATTACGGGAGTAAATTCGAGTCGCTCGAACGCAAGTAGACGCGTAACAGATGACGAAAGGTCGAGAAGAAAGCCAAGCAATTAGCGCGTGCGAATGAATTAGCGAACGAAAGAGTAGGCGAACGAGTGCAGGCGCGAAACACTCGCGGCTTATGCACCGTGCACCGGCTGCGCGAGATAGGATAATTTACATTTCTCGGTAGCCTGAATTCCCGTGGAATTTAAAGTGCGTCGGGCGATGAGCACGGATTAACCAACCCCTGAACTTGATCGAATACAAGCCGCTGACAATTGCAATTACACGATATTCATTGCCGATTTACAGCTTTTTCAGTTTTCGATTAGTCTATTTTGATCGGTTCCTACGAACCGGTATTATAGCCCAACGAATTCCCTGTGACTATCACCATTTGTCCATTAATCTCATTTTCTTTTAGTTGGAATCGTCCAAGTTCTCACGCTCTACATTCGCTCCGACACATTTCGGATCATGTGATACTACAAACTCCACGCATATCAACCTTCTCGTATAAAATCTAACGGATAAAACAACGAATTCCGAATTTTACGAATGTCCTTAATTCTTGATCGAACGCAGAGAGTACGATGTTACTCGTATTATCAACGGATAAAACAACAAATTCCGAATTTTTCGAATACAGAGAGTATATAGATGAAGAATAATACAAAATCCCCTGGCAAGGACAATTATAAACGGGGAGTACGATTGCTGTTCCTCGTATTATTAACGGATAAAACAACAAATTCCGAATTCTACGGATATCCTTAATTCTTGATCGAATGCAGAGACTACATGGATGAAGAATAATACAAAATCCCCTTGCAAGAACAATTATAAACGGAGAGTACGATGTTACTCGTATTATTAACGGATAAAACAACAAATTTCGAATCTTTCGAATACATAGAGTACATAGATGAAGAATAGTACAAAATCCCCTGGCAAGGATAATTATAAACGGAGAGTACGATATTATTAACGGATAAAACAAGAAACAACAAATTCCGAATTTTCCGACCCGAATTACAGAGAGCGCATAGATTAAGAATAATAGAAAATCCCCTGGCAAGGATAATTATAAACGGGGAGTACGATTGTTGTTACTCGTATTATTGGAAAACACTTCTGTACCGTGTCAAGTGATCCAAAGAGACTGAAATAACAGGGGCGGTCGAAGAGGTTATGTGATACACCCTGTGTGCAGTGTAAGTACAGTACAGTATAATGATATAATCTGTAGTCTACGGTATCAGAGTTTATATGTAGGGTACGACTACATGTAGAAAATGTCTATTCCGATGTGATGATATTACGGTTACAATTGCTCGCGGAACATATGAATTTTTTGTTTTCGAAAGTAGATAGGCGGGTAGAGTAGCGAGCGGAATCAGATCAGGATCGAGTTACGAGATGAAATTGTTCAGAGTTTAGAGAATCGGCAAACCGGCAGAAGGTAATCTGCGATATCGCGATGTCACGGACAACGATCGATCCCGAAAGTCTGGCGGCGCGGTCGTTTGACAAGGGCCACCGGTTAACCGGCCAATAGACGCTGATTTTATCGTTCCCTTCTCGATTAACCAACACAGTATGATCGTCAAACACGTACTGGAAAGTACGAAATGGTTTGAGGGTCGATGGAGCCCGCGCAGGCCAGGATGCTCCACATGCGCACCGACCTCTCTTTCGTAACATGTAAATAAAAGGACCAGACCGAGGGTGAGTGTCTTATTTCCTGACAAATCGAACTGGCTCCGGTTTAAAACAGAAAACGAATCTCTCTACAGCATAACTTTTCAATTCATCCGTACCGTATATCCACGATGGGCAATTTACGCAATTCAATTTACGTTCAAGCGTAATTATTACAAATCTATGTAATTCCGGCCAACTCGTAAGTTACTGTAACTCAGCGATTTCCAACTTTTATGCTACTACGCGTAATATTATTTTAATAGATACAATGACATAGACATGTTCTAAATAATAACAAAATTGTATTTATCTTTAGATATTTAGTTTTTATTAATAAATCTTTATGCCTCCCAGGTTGGAAACCGCTGCTGTAATCGATGAAAAAGAAATTGGAAATTCCGTGTACGCATCGGCAATTTACAGGGGAACTAAAATCGTAATTACAGCGGTAACAAAAATTTAATGATATACAGAAGTGTGCCTACTACTCGACATCTCTGTACGCAACAATGTTGCGCCGTCGCGAAACTTTACATTCGATCGCGAAACGTCGACAATGCGTTTTCAGCCTAGGAAAAGGAAAGAAAAGGTACGCGGGAAATAATGAGCCGTGAAAAGCACCGGTTCTACACGGTGTAGTATTCTGTCGAAATGAAATTCGTCCGTATTCTCTCGTTGACTCAATTAGGAGGGGCTCGTGCGCGCGACGGTTTTTTTTCACCGCGTTCATTACAATATGGTTTTCCTAATTGTTCCGTGGCGATGAATGACTGATCGCTTTACCGTTACGATTACACAACGCGCGGCGAGCCTCGCGAGCGTGTGGCGTGTGGCATGTACCGGCGGCGCGGCGTCCACGTATCGCTTGTTTCGCTTGTTACGCGTATACGTGGAAAGCAATCGTCCAAATGCGTGCGCGAACAAAGCGATCGAAATGAAAGAGGTTGCGCACCATGTCGCGGAACGCGATCATTTTAAAGCATTCCCGTGATTTCCGCGACTCTCTTCCTTTTTCCTTTTTCTTCCTGTACGGTTTTACACTTCGTTCTCAACGCCCTGTCGCTTCGTTTCTTTCAACATCAACGCTTGCATCCTTTCAGAATACCGCTGATTCGCGACATTCGCAATTTCAATGGAGTTACACTGGTTCTTCAGATTCTCGCAAACTGAAACTTCTATAATAATGTTTCTACAGGTTTCATTGATTTCTACAAGCAGATTTATAAATTAACCGTTTTACTTCTACACCTAGACTCTAGGATGTTGTCCAACAGATTCCCAAGTACACTCCAAATAAAAGGATAGCGTTACGTACATTTAAATTTGTTGTCTCTTGTTCGACAAAGTAAAGCGTTGTGTAATTTATGCAGGATAGAATTTGTAGGTGATCCTTGTTAACCGTGCGTACCTAGCTCATGGATGAGGTGCTCAGAAGCGACGGACCAGTTGAAATTTATACTTGTAAACTTGTGCAAATTTAACAAACTCCAAAGTAGTGAGATCAAGTTTGAAAAGCTTGCTTTTATACGCTTAAATGAACATACGATAACAACATATTGTTTGTCTCTTATCTACATTTCCTGTACAGCGTGCTGTAGAAAACATTGAAAGGCGAATACCAAGAGCATACTATGTCGAATTTAGAAACATTTAGAAAGAAAATAAATTCACAGATAGAATGAAACATGTGTTTTGACATTTTGTAAGATAAATGTGGGAAATTTTAATGTTTTTGTTAACACCAGGCTTGAATGCTGATATTATTTCTTATGAGTATTTCTATAATCAGCTAGGACGTTGTGTCAGCTTTTGGTTTAATCTCGTTTCGAAAGAGATTCGAATACAGGATATTCGAAGCGACTTCGCAACAGAAGAAATAAATATTTTCAACGTGACATCATTAATCTCGCTCTCTCTTCTATGTAATTTGTCGGATCACGGCGCTTTTCATCTGAACGAAATGTATATAAGCAACAATATGCCGTGAATCGAGAGAATCGAATGCGAATGTTTGGTAACAGGTGCCTAACAATACAACGACGAAAAAGGAAAACTGTCAGAGTGGCACTTGCCCGTATTAACGAATTGTCAGGCTACCGAATTTACAAACGGCCATCTGTTTCGAGTATGTACAAGAACTGCTGGAAATGACTCACCTGCGGACCGATTAATATTCCATATGCTCTTCGACGAACGAATCAAGCACCGTGTCCAAAAATTAAGGTTTCCATCAGCGAAATCATTCGGAACGCCGCTTCGTGTGCAACGAGCAGGCACATACGCGGCTGTCACCACTTAAAATTGTCATCACGGATAGATCTGCTTGCACGCACTGTTGCCAACATAAACGTAACCGGCAGAAAACACGTGAATAGTGTTTCTCTCACGAATTGTATCGTCGAGATCATTTTCCTCGATACTTTTCTTCGTAAGGAAAAATAGTCCCGTGTCATTAACGATTTCTGGAATATAGAATTGGAAAACGTTTTCCAGTAATTAGGTAGATTTGCATTACCGTTGCTATTTGCTACGGTGAACACACTTGTACACGCATGCGTACTGGGAGAGTAGAAATAGCAAGCTGATTGAAACTATCGACTAAATCGATAGTAGCCAACTACTATTTTCAGTCGACTGATTTTTTAAATACTTATATAAGTATCTTAATAATTGTATAATATTTTTAGTATAATATTTGTTATTTATGCTACATACACATACTTATTGGACGAATTATTCGATATCGCTAATGAGTGAATGTATTTGATAGTAAATCTTATAAAATCTATTCAAAACTCCCGCCCGTTAAAATTCAACCAATAGCTCGACGACTGATCGACGACAGTTAACTGAATTTAGTCGATGGTGCCCATCACTTTAGTATTATATCATATTATATGCAGATAGACTTGTATGAACTGATTTCTATAATGTATTTGTTGACCATTGTTGACGCCATCAATCGATCAACGATGATATATCGCTTGAAGCGATGACTTTCGATGTTTATAAACGTTGCACAATCTTTTTTTACCAATAATCAGAAGTTGCAAATTTGCTTTGTTGGTAAATGAAAATTCGGCATAACTGCGTGCACGTGTTTTTGAAAATGACGTCCGTAGTCCGTAGTACAAGTTGATACATTTTCGTCAAAATAAGAATGTATCGATTGGAAAACTTTTATAAACATTGCCATTCGATGTAACGAAGCTTTGACAAAATGTCCTTAAGAAAATATATGCACCATAGAAATAGATATAAAAAAGTACCGGACTTTAAACAACTCGCATTATTGTATCCTGCTTTCCGTAATGTTGTTAATATAGTAAGTGTGTTATACATTCAAACAATGTTTCAATAACGTATGAAATGTAATCGTTTATCGATTTTTAGGATTTGACCGGTAAAGTGAAGATTGACTTTAAAAATGAAGACTGTCTACGAATACTGACGGAAGTATTGTTGAAGCATGACTTTAATCTAGACATCCAAATACCTCCAAATAAATTGATACCAACTTTGCCATTACGTTTGAATTATGTGTTATGGATAGAAGATTTGATAAAACACTCCTCTCTTTGTGAAATGAAGGAAGCTGTCGGCATAGACATTGGTATCTCCTATAGATATTTTATAAATATTTAACTGTAAAGGTCTCTAAATATACATAGCGATTGTTTGTAGGGACCGGTGCAGTTTCTATATATCCTTTATTGTTCGCAAAGATGTATGGAAATCAAATGATTGGTACAGAAGTCGACGAAACTAGTTTACAAACAGCTACTCGACAAATTGAAAATAATAATTTGCAGCAATTAATAAAAGGTAGTAACTTTGGTTATTAGTACACCACGGAACTCTTCATGCATTTATGCCTTATAGAAATTTTCAAAAAACACTGGAGTATTCCAACAGTACTTACTACGATTTTTATTTATTATCGATCTAGAAAAGTTTTTTTAAAGTTTGTCTAGAAAACTTGAAAATTGCATAAACATCCGCAGTCTAGTTATTAGATACATAACATTTATATGTTCCTCTAATATTTGATCTTTGCAGTATCGAAAGTGGAAGGGCGTACAATCTTCAGAGACATTGTGAAGGAAGATGAAATCTATCATTTTACAATGTGTAATCCACCTTTTTTCGAGACAGAAGGATCAAAGAGAGTAGAGAAACGTTTACCACCTAGAAATGCTCCAACTGGAAACGACTCTGAACTGACTATTCAGGGTGGCGAAAGGGCATTTGTCATGCAAATGATAGACGAAAGTGTAGAGATGAAAGACAAAGTAAAAATT
The DNA here is from genome assembly GCA_916610235.2 of Lasioglossum morio. Lineage (NCBI taxonomy): Eukaryota > Metazoa > Arthropoda > Insecta > Hymenoptera > Halictidae > Lasioglossum > Lasioglossum morio. Next base: position 16,811,287 of record OU744323.1, on the reverse strand, counting down.
TACACTACAATGTTTGGTCGGAGAAGCAACTTATTATTTTTATTAAAGTTAATGAAAAAAAGGAACATAGAGAATTCTACGTGGACAGAATTTTGTCAAGGTCATACCAAACGGTAAATTCACTATTTTATCGAGTAGTATTCTATCATAGAAAACGATAAAGTTTATTACTGTACTTGTCCCATAGGTGGGGATTAGCATGGACGTTTTTATCAAAAGATATAGTTGACTTGACAACTGCCCCTGTTATTAGGAAAAGCGGAGACTATGTTGCAAAGCTATTAAGAAAGAAACGTCCAACAGAGATACAATTTCCAATGGGAGATAAAGTCTCCTCCTTTGACCATTTGATCAGTTTCATAGAGGAGTCGATGGAAGAATTACATGTAATATTGTATAATTTACTTGGATTCCAATATGTTGCAGAATTTGAACTTGTATTCTATTCTTTGTGTAGATAAATGTCAAGGAATTAGATTTGCCTATCGATGATTTTAATGGTTGGTCTTGTCAGTTGATCGCGAAAAATGATTCCTGGACTCATGCACGTAGGAAACGACGATTAGCTCAGAGAAAAATTAACCAAAGCGAAGATCGTAATATTACGGAAGAATCGAGCGGTGATAACGATACGAAAATTACCAACGATCAAATCGAACAGGCAGATTCTTCTTCTATTAAGGAGCCTTTCTTAATCTGTAACCTTTTCATCGAATTGATCGAGAAAGAAGAAGAATCTGGAAGCGACAGTATAAGAATATCGATGGTCTTTGAAAAAGGAAGCGGTGGTAAAAATGCTTTAGAAACCTTCAAACAGTATCTGATAAACAAATTAAATATTAGAGACTGTTGTCAAAAGCAACATGCAGTATCACCGACGAAGAAAAAAAGAAAACGAAAGAGAAGCGGCGAGAACGATACGCGCGATTGCAACGTTGATCAAAGCAGTGGCTCGCATGAACAGAACGTGGAATCTTTGTGAAAAGGTTCGGTCATGTTCCGTACACAATGATTTTTATTTGACGCGCCGACTCAATGAAGTTACTTTAACAGGTAGTATATGTAAATCAAGTATTTAACTTTATTTATAATCAATAGTCCTTATTAACTAGCATTTTTTGTATCGTACATTTTGACTAACAATTGCAATACAATGTTTCATATTATAAAGTATACGAATAGCTGAACAGAAACCATCACGGCATGGCCGTTCACCCGCGTTTTTTTGTTAGTAAAAACGTAACTGATACATAGAACACAAAATAGCGTTTTCTTTGAAACACGCATAACGGATTATCGACAGTTGTCTTCCAACGGAATTTGATTTCGTTCGTAATGAAATTTGAACGCAGGACATGCTGTCCGTTGCATTCGTTCTCCCAACGGACGTCATTAACATGATTCAGAAACAGAAACTTGTAAATTAACGTTCGAGTAACAGTTGACTTGTTCTTCTTACAATTCTAGTACTAACTGCGGCACCTCTAGTAGTTAATAGTAAATTGACGCTACTTTTATAATAACATGACTAATGCGCTGTTTCCGATAACTTTTATCAACGATCATGAATGTAACAATGCATTCACCTGTCATTGTGCCATCGTCCTGCTGCCACCAATTTTTTCTTTCGAAAATATCTGTATCCTTCCCGTATAAATTCGAAAGAAAATATCTCTAAAATTCAATAATTCCTTTCAGATTGAACATCTTTTACGAAGAAGGCGAATGAACTTTACGATGCGATGTATGCGACGAGATAGAAACCAAAATAATAAATTGTTCTTGTTGAATGCAATACAAATACTTGTACTTTTTTTCCGCAGAGCTTTCACTAGTGTAAAACTTGTTCGTTTCACTTTTATAAGGAAGCTCTTCGATCGGTGAGAATTTATCAAAGATATGTATCCACGTATTTGCGTTGAACCCAACAAATTCAACTGCACGTTAGTACAAATTGAAAAGTATTACGTGTGCTCATGTATTCGACGCTGATGCTCGGCTGGTATCGATGGCAAGTAGAATGGGAAAATGACAGCGATGTCTAGGTCGCACAAAACAGTGATCACAAATGTGTGCTAATAAAATAGACTATCGAAAACGTACAAAAAAAAAGAGAGAGAGAGGAAAAAAAGAAAAAACGATTGACTTATAATCTACGATAATAAACGTCCATTATTTGTTTTTTTTTATAGAAATCGTTGTACCGTTATTCTTTTTCGGTACCTCGCGTTTCGCTTCGAGTTTAGCAACACTTGCGTAGGATGCTGGAGCTGGTGCTAATTATTATTTTGTCGATTAGTAGAAGAGTAACGTGGTGGGTAATACCGACAGCCTGTGTTGTCACGAAGTACGATTAATTGAGCCTTTCGAGTTCCAAGATATCCGTGATACCATGGCGATTCCATGGTAAATCGATTAAAATTTGTGGAGTCAACAAAATCGTGAATCGTCGCGACGACAAACATGCGAATCACTCTTTCCTTTCCGTTTCGAATTATTTACACAAGTGAAAATTCAGCTTTTCTATGCAGTCGTAATTCATCAGTCAAAGAAATTCTGCGGCTTGGCGTAAAATTGATAATCGAGAACCGCGAATAGAGAATAGAGAATCGATAATCGCACGTGCCCTGGTAATAATGCTGGTAATTCCAGAGGGGCTTCACGTTAACACCGGTGCACCATGGAAGGGATCGTGTCTGATAGCAGCACGTTGCAAATGTGTACGGTACATTGAACGATACTCGGTCGTTCGATCAAGCAAACACTGCTGTCCCAATATTTATCCCAATCAATTTTGCATACCGTACTCGCGTTATTCTTAAGAAGACTGGTCGCGGGCTGGGAAAGACTAGGACTCTGAGAGAAAAAAAAAACTACTAAGTATGATCGTAGGCGCGTTGAAACGAGCTCAGCTCTCTGCGACCACCGGTTCTAACGTAGCGTTGTTCTCCTCCAACTTCTTCGATTCGACTTGCTGCGCTTCGATCTTCTTCTCTATTTTCTTGTTCTCCTTCTCTTCTTTCTTGTTCTCTTTGTCTTCCTTTTTACCCTCTTTCTCGTTCTTCTTATTCTCTTTCTCTTCCTCCTTCTTATTAGTCTCTTTCTCTTCCTTCTTATTATTCTCTTTCTCTTCCTTCTTATTATTCTCTTTCTCCTCCTTCTTGTTCTCCTTCTCGTTCTTCTTGTTCTCGTTCTGAATAGCTTTCGTCTCTCCGTCGGGAGTCTGTTCTTTCTGCCTCTTCTCTATCTCCGCTTTGAAATGTTCGATATCCTGCTGGCTGATTTGAACAAATAGAATACCGTTGATCACGTTCAGCATGTCGAGCACCGAACCCATACTTGGCGGCTGCACCTGAATCGGCGGCAAACTGACACCCGATTTCCCCGTGTAAATTTCATTCATCTTCTTCTGCAGAACAACCGCTTGTTGCGTCAGATGTCTCAAGCAATCGCTGCTCTCTTTGGTTTTCTCGTGGTCCTCGCCCAACTGTTGTTTGTAGATCGCGTAAGTCTCTTTCTCGTTGTTTAGAGCTGCGCGGAAATCACCCATGCAAGACTGAGTTCTCGCGACAAGGTGATAAGATACAGCGACTTTCAGGGACCGTGGTCCATGGTACCGAATATTCAATGCCAGTGCGTGCTCCAAAAACCGAAGCGACAATTCGTATTCTCCGACAGCGTGGAGTATCAACGAGATATTGCTCTACACGAATGACCAATAAACGCAATGTTATAACAAACAGTCAGAGGCCATTTCATATGCTAGACATTTTGAAAGTTTACTTACATCGAGCAGCGCTACTTCCGGATGATCCTCGCCGCAAACTAATAAGGCCAGGTAACGTGCTCTGTACAATAACCTCAGCGACACAGAAACTTGACCGTTTGCGAAAGAGTACAGTGCAAGATGAATCTTTAAGAAAAACACAAGTATACATCAGAACGTGCGTCGTGAAGACCGTTATGATTGTATGATCGATATCGCTATTGAAATACTCTAAAAAAGTATTGAAACATACATTCCTGCTAAATAGTATGTGAACACCACGTTTTATTTTTATATGATTCTTTGATCAGTTTTATTCAATTTTAATAATTTATTAGACATCTTACCCAATAATTATTATTATTGTCTTGAGAAAACAGCAGACCACGCTAACGGATCATCAATTAAATTGTACAATTTGGTACTACATATTTGAATAAATTATACTTGCAACAAAGTGTCCACATACTTTTGAGTATTTACCCTTCGCGCTCTCCGATCCAGATTAAAATTCCTGGGTGCAACACTTACGTATTCGGTGATGGTGTACGGATGATCAATTCCATTAACTCTTTCCGACATTAGTACCGCTTTCTGTTGAGTAGCAAGAGCTTCTCCATGGTCGCCCATTATGTAGTTCAATCGAGCGAGCATTCTGAGACACTGTGCGATTTCAGGATGCATAGCGCCGTACACGTTATTCAGGAGATTCAGTGCTTCGCTGATCAATTCGTAGCCATCCTTCAAGTACCCTTGTTGGATCTTGCTTTGACCCGTTGTATAAAAATTGTACGCATCGCTAGCCTAAAAGAACAAGAAAATCAATCAGTTGAAACGTCTGCAAAGCCAGGTAATATCTTCTCCTATTTGAAATATATATTTATATATTGCTGACCCTAGGATTGATATGCTTCACAACAGGGAATATATTAAGTATATCTTCCTCGAAGAATGTGGCTCTGTTTTTGTTCTCGAAGTTATACTCGCGCAATAACGTTTGTATACCAGTCTTTATGCAGAAGCCACGTAACAAAGATATTTTCTGAAGATGAAAATGATCTATCGTAGTGTCCAGTGATTCTGGACACGGTGTCTCCCAGTCGTAATAGCTTTTTAGATCAGCTTTAATTTGCTGCCAGAGAGACTTGGGCGTCAACGAGGCCCATTCCACCTCGGACTGTTGGGGTCCGTTATTTCTTCCTTTCCTTTTATTGCGTCGCTTTGCCGTCTTACTCTGAAGCTGAAACCAGCAATTATATAAATTTTCACCTAGAAAATGATTTTCCTTGTTCAGACTGCTTATACACTGCGTTCAGTTAGATTCAACGAATATATCTGACACAGCATTCTGCGATTAGTATCGTACCTCCTCGAGATTTTGTTGCGGATGAATAATTTGTGCAGAGGACAACAGACAATTCAGGAAGTGGCTAATCGAGGCGGAGAGACTCATTAATTCTGTACCCTGAGAAATAAACGAATCAATTATTTCGTTCAGAACAAATATCGGTTATATCGATAATTGGACAGAGGATTTTACGCATTTATGACAAAACTGAGTTGGTGTAATAATGAGAAAGTAAAACCATTAGCAATTCAGGTATGAAACCCATATTTTGCATAAAGATCCGCTGTATATCGATACAATATACCTGAAAAATAATATACCTGCATGTAAAATGTGAAAATGTGTTTAGCAGAGCGCAACAGCAGTTCCGAAACGGCGATACGGTTAAGATACTGCAGTTGTGGTACCGCAGCTAACATAGCAGCTAGTTTACCAAGGTAACGCACGTTGATACCTCTGCCGTGTAATGCCTCCACTAAGGTACTGCCGTCCATTGCCGCAGCCGTATGATCCAAACATTCGCGAATCTGAAATAAGAAAAAAATTTGATTAATATAACTACAATTTTCGAAACTCGTTTACCCGAACACGAATTGTTCGCTACTATGAACAACACCGGGCACTTATTTCAAAACACAACTTACAAATGTAGGAATTTGCACGGTCACTAAAAAGTCAGCGGCGTCCTGCACCAACTGCTTCTGTATCTTCAAAGCAGCACCATTCGGATCCGCATGTTTTACACCCGGAGAAAATACATCCGGATTAAACCTGATGTCGAATTCTGCTTCCCTCAAACTACCAACTGCTGTCGCAGCTCTACGCACTATCTGTTTCGTACTTTCCTCCACTGTGACAGAATAGTTTCATATAAAAATGTAAGAATTTTCAAATAAAACAATATTTCAAGCGTTCAGGCCGATCAACTCTTTCTCTTGTAAGTACATAACGAAGTTATTTACATTCTTGCTTCTGTCCTCCGGTAATGGAGTCGGTAATACTCTCGACAATTTTTTTGGCTTCGTCTGCTTCCATAACCGATTCAGCCGACTCCTCTTTGTTACTATCCACTGTAATGGCATTCAACTCGTCTTTTTTATCCTCCTGAAGGTCAATAAAAAAAATTGTCATTGTTACATTCGCACGCGTATCACTTTAATTCAAAACGCATAGTACAATAGGTACTTTATTAGCGGATTCCTTGTCTTTTGGCACCCTTCTGGCAGACGTGAGTTGTTGAAGATGAACGGCTGCGTGTTTAATGAATTGAACGTATCTAGCTTCCACGAAAGAGTCAATCAACTCCTGACGAAGGCAAGCCAATCTATGTTTATGTTCAATTGGAAAACCTAGTGCTCTAGATTCTTTGCTCAGCTCCACACCTTCCACTGAAGAAAACAATGATAGAGTTAGTAGTGTAAAACGATGATAAAAAAAGAAAATTAATTACTGTTTCTATCAACTTCTACGAACATTTCAGAAAATTCACGTCAGGAGGGAACGTTCTCAACAAATCCAGTACGTAATGTCGGGAATCGTTTCCAATAATACCCTTGCATTCTACGCTACTACAAAGTTCGATTTCCTCACCGGCATCGTTAATAACTTTGTGAGGAAGAATTTTTAATTGTTGGCCAGCTTTGTTTAACTAGAAAATACAATATACACTTATATGTTGCTTGAAGGGGAACTTGATTAATACTGCATCGGATAACTTACCAACTCGAGATACTTGGGATGAGTGAGAACCGTTTTTCCAAAGTCGATAGAACCATAAACTACGGACTGCTCTTGCTCTCGTTCCAAAATTCCTGGGATGATGGATTGTGCAGTGACACGGTATCCTCTGCACAGCGGAATAGAAGTGTTGTAATTAACAGGAGAATGAAGACGAACAAAGTATTGCTCGATGATAACTAGATTGCGGATCTTTATGCAAAATAAAAGTTGTCTGCATCGATTGCAAGAAAGAGAAACTAAATTGAATGTTACTTCTTCCCTTAATGACTTTAATGCAGGAGGAATCACATATTGACATGTTCAATCCTTTAAATTCTCCAACAATTTCGAATTTCGTCTGCTCAATTTTACTATAAATGCATAAAGATCCGCAGTCTAATGATGACAAACCTGTAGTCAATCACAACGGTACCGAGTGTGTAAAGACCGAGTAAATCAACCGCGGCGTACACCCTGACACCTTGTAAGTCATTGCGAGGCGCAACGAAAGCGGCGGCATCGCCGCCCAACTCTTTGTAATGATCCCTTACGTCAAATCCGAGGGAGAAGAATATGTTGTTCCATATGAACATCTGCATCTTCGCTTCTTCTCCAGGATTTATCGCCATCACGTTACCATCTATCACAGCTACCGCGCCGCGAGTCGCAGCGGCAACGAAATCGCTGTGAACCTAATTTATTCGTCGATTACCATGTGCGACTACGACAAGGTCCTAGTATACGTAGACAGATTAACATACTTTGAAAATAGCACGTTCTCTAAGCAGTCTTTCGGGTAAGTTCTTGCGAGGTAACTCTCTCGTTGTTTGCAGTTCTTCGTTCCAGTCCCTAGTTTGCCCAGGGATGTGCTCTTCGTAGCCCAACTTGGAAGAGAAAGCTGGAGAAGAGAAATTATTTTCAATCAGCCATTGTTATTACTAGACAGCGGATCTTTATGCAAAATAAAAATGTTCTACCTGAATTGCAACAAACTGGAGTGAAATAGAAGTTTATTTTCTTTCTTACTATATTATAGCTTGAACATAATATAACAGTATTTGAAAATTCTTCTAATGTTGTGACTGTTTTAAATTTACATCTACTCCTTTTTATCATGAATGCATAAAATCCGCTGTCTAGTTATTACTTATATTATCGAGTATATGGTACACTTGAAATTTTCAATGAAAACGTACTATCCTCGGCGCGTATGGCATCGATTGTGTGTTCAATTTGCGGCGCGCTCCACGCGTACAGCTGATAAGGCGTGGCAACTCTTTCAAAGGGATGCCTTTGCGTTCGCTTTCTTTGCATCGAAGCGAAACCTCGTTTAAATGCCGGACTGAGCTGGTTCAGTAGCTCGATTAAGCTGTGACACAGATGGCTTGGGGTCGCCGGTTTCGGATTAAACATTTCTTTTGTTGACTGATTAACAAAGAATCCCCTGGCACAGGCAGTCAAATAATATTGCTTATCTTCTAGCGTTACCACGTGCAAATATAACAAATCACCGTGGAGCTTTCTGTGGCCCGGTGGAGGATTCCACCCGGACGTTGTTAAAACCTAGAACAAATTATCCCAATAATTATATCATCTATCTGTTAGAAAGAGATACATATGTAGACTGCGGAAGTTTATGCAATTTGCAATTTGTCGAGACGATTTTTAAGAAGTGGGAAACCAAATAAAATATTATTTTCAGTGATAGTAACCTTTGTAGATCTGAAATATATCAAAATTTAACTAAATTCTGTCGATGGATATATTCTGGCATTTTTTGAAAATTTTCAGAAGCCATAAAAGCATCAAAAATCCGCAGACTATACATATGTATTCAATATGGCATGGAATCATACTTTCAAACATGGAGGACATTTTTGTTCTTTGGCTTGTGGTTGAAGGGGTAGCAACGGCCTGTCTTTACAACCGGGTATAATGTAATCCGGTGGAGTACAGTCGACAGAGTCTGCCCTGCTCTTCTTTTTCTCAAGGATGTCGCCGTTAGTGACGACGTTAAGGAACGATACGCTGCTACATTCGACGCCGTTATAAGCATCTGCAGGATCTACGGACTTCAATAGATCGCGGACATGTCGGACGTGTATGCGGGCTTCTCGCATCGTGTAAGGCTCCTCTACCACTTTAATTATCGAACCTTCCTTTAATCCCTCGATGTTCTTCAACTCGGCAAAGTTGTCCAACGTATTGCCATCGAGTTGAAGGGAGAAGCAAGTGCGATGGCAGGTATCTTCCCTGTCCATGAGCAACTGATGGATTTCCTAAAAATCAACAAATATTTTCTTCTGTAATAATGTATATGTGTACGAGTTCGAAAAGAATCATTTTAGAAACCATTACTACCTGCACCAGTTCCATGCTAGAGACTTGAATGTCGAACGGCTCTGCACCGGGGCTGACAATTTTAACTGTAAATCCCATATCTTGAATGAAAACAACTTCTTGCTCGTTTCCAGCATCTTTGTCTTTATCGGCATCTTTGTCTTTATCGGCATCTTTGTCTTTGTCTTTATCATCATCCACTGCTTTCTCGCTTTTATCATTTTTCTTATCCTTTTCACTCTCGTCTTCATTCTCCTTCTCCTTCTCCTTTTCTTTCTCGTTTCTCTCCTCTTTCGTAGCTTCGACTTCACCTTTCTCCACAACAATTTTTGTAGTCATGTTCGCGTTTTCAAGCTCTTCTATGTTCTGCTTCAAATCTACAAACAGTTTGCAAATGAAGGTTTAAGTTTCGCGCGTACAAACCATACAAAACCAACATAGTAACATGTATTGGAAGGTCAATGGGGGGAAAATAAGTAGGCTATCAACCTTTTTCTTTTTTACATTGAACATGTATTTCCCAACGAAACGAATCAAGAAATTCAATTTACAGGAATAACTTCATGAAAAATGTTTGTTACTTTCATTTTATTTATTTTACTTATATTTTATCGAAAATAAACCACGACAAATTAGACAAATGTGATTCTTTTATAGTGGACGAGGTCTCAACAACATCTTTCCTCGAACTCGTCTATCGTGACAGGGGATATAAATAAATGATGTCGCGAGACATGCTCCTGGAAACGAGGGTGCATTTTCGAATAGATACGGTAGTGGGCATTCGTGGGGCTACCACTTGCATTCACCAATGCACTTATAAATAAACGGCAATGTAAATAGTCCGTACTCAAATGCCGTACTATTTTTATCGATACCATGTTTGCGATATATGTACATCCATTTCAAGCGTACGCAGGATCTTCTAGGCGACATTATTAATTAGGATCGGATGGGCGGTCCATTATCATTGTTTGTTCGTGATTCTCCGCCACTACCAAACGGTTTCCGAAACGGATTCACGTCGCATTGTGCGTCGCGTCGCGTTGCGTCGCCCCGAATAATAAAATCTCGATCTATCGAAGTCCTTCATTTTTTTAAAATATTAAATTTACCCAACAGTGTAATCTATATAAATAAAAATAAAATGCTGGTCGTTGGTAAGCGCATTACTTGAGAACGGCTGGACCGATTTGGCTAATTTAAAAAAAAAAGTGTTCGTAATACTCCGAATAAGGTTTTTGGGGAAAGAAAAATTGGAAAAGTTGACCGGGAAAATGGAAAATTTGGGAAGAAATGAAAGTGTTTCTTTCTATGGGATTTTTGTATGATGTCAAGACCATAACTCAGGATTCGAACGATCGATATGCGTAATTCTTTTTTTGTTTTGTAGCACAAACAAATTTATTGAAATTTGGACAGGACAACGTCTGTCGGGTCAGCTAGTCATTAATAGAGAGCGGATTATATACATTTATGACACAAATGTGTAGGTGTAATTTAAAACAGTAAAAGCATTAGAAGAATTGAATACGTATACTGTTATATATTATTTTCAACCTATCAAACATATTAAGAAAGAACATAAATTTCTATTTTACTCCAGTTGGAATTCAGCTAGAAAATTTTCTATTTTAAAATAAAGATCCGCTGTCTAATCATTCGACTCCGGATTTTATGCATTTATAACAAAAATTAGCAAGTGAAATTTAAAACGGTGAAGATTATAAAAGACCAAGAGTATTAATATATTATTTTCACCACATTTTATAAAATTATTAACGAAGAATATAAATTTATATTTAGAACCTGCGTCTTGCAATTAATCCACAAACTTTTTATTTTGCATAAACATCCAGAGTCTGTTATTATGATTATTAAGTCTATTATGATTATTGATCATTTTAAATTAACGATAGTAATAGGTAGTTCTTACTCTATACGATCATAGAAAATTACTAAATATTAAAATCGCGAAATATTTGATAGCCATCTAGTGGCGAGTATGTACGAAGTTAGATTGGTTTGACGGATAAATATACATATACGAATTGTTTCAAAGGATAATTTATTTATTATCAATTTTTATTCCACTTTTTTATTTACGTACAGTACATAGGCAATCGTTTGTTAAATGTCACTTATCCGAACGCTTACACGATGAGCCTATTATACTTTTCAATGGCACTGTTAACGATAGGCGTATCTATTAAAATTCTAGGGTTCGTTAACAAATGTTCACCTAGAAATATCAGGAAAAACAGAGTTATAATTATACACGATAATTTCGAATGTACATATGTAAATATTCTGCAAAGTACACATTTATTATTATTATGTAAAACGATCTGGACGGTTTATCGATAGGATAAAAGGCAACTATTTAATCTTGACACACATACACTAGTCCCCGTTGAAACGTAAATATGGAACGGTTGGTATTCACTTATATTTTTAACGACAAAACCTTGACACTGAAATTAATATACACTTTATCCGGCAATACAATTTTATCGTTATAAAAAAGAAAGAATTCCTTATCATAGAAAATAATCCTTCGGTTGCGTCGGAACGATGCATATTCATGTCTGACGATCCGTACAACTTTATCTTCTGAACCCATTACTTTATCGAGTTGTTATCGCACAGCCGTTTTACCATTTCGTTTCGAATTTGTTCACCATTTTCGATGTTTCTCTTATCGAGGAAGGGCAGATAAGGAAAGAAATCGTGAAAGGAATCCGACGATAAGATCACTTCGAAAAAAAAAGGATAAATACGAAACTTTTCGGTGCGTTATCTTTGCTCACAGTTTTTCCATCAGATTCGAATCGAATTTTCTTTTGATCTCCGAATCGATCGCACTCGTAGAAGAACAACCGAAACCTCCTGAATAGCAACAACCAATCGCAAAACTTTTTATAATTAACGTCCCTACGTACCTACGTGACAGAACTTGTAACTATGTAAATAATACTATGAAATTTGTATTATTTCAGTTTTCCATCTTGGTTTGATTCGGTGGTTAACATAACCTATCGGAACGATGTCGCAACGACGGAATCTCGCGTAGAACGTAAGTGTACTCGTGATAGCTAACGATACAAAAGCGTGATTCTGTTATTTGTTTGTTCATTGAAAACCAAAAACAAGAATTGTGCAAGTATTGTCCTGTTCGAATTGTATAAAGATATACCTATAGTCGTCGGTGTACCGGTTAAACAAGGTTGTGCAATAAGAGTAGCGCGATCTCGCAGATGACGCGCGAATTACAAGTATCAGAAGATGTTTGATCGAGTCGAGAAACAAATATCGAATTCGATACCGGCATTTCTGTTTACGGATCGTTACAGAGATACATACAAAACGACAATTGTTTGCGTTAGATGCTAGTGTCGCGCCTTCTGAAACGAAAGCTTTCTTTCTGAGACTACTAACTTTCAACATTATTATTCATAATACGACCACGTGGTAAATAGTTGATAAGCGAAGTCTGCGATCATTTATTTGCGCGACATCGATCTAGAAAACGCGAATCCAAAGAAGAAGAACGTCTTCCGGAAATCTTTGAAAATACATGATTTTGTGTTATCCGAGTTATCGACAATTACGATAAACTCACACACATATAAATAAAAGAGAATATCGTCTTCCGATACCGAAATCGAAGGCGCAAGGAAGCGCAACACATAACGTCAGAAAGGAGACCGATAACCTCTGCTGTTATCGATAATCTTAACAATTTACCATTGTTCTTTTTGAAACATATAACCTTCTGTAAAACATTAATATTTCCTCGAGTATTTAAACGTAATCTTCCTTACCTTCTTCCACCTTAAAAAAAAAAAAAGGACGCCAACATGCAAATATTTCAAATTAGAATGGAATCATTTTTAGCAGTACAAAACGGAAGAAAACCGAAGGATTGTTACTGGATCCAATTTTATTTCACAGAAAGTATTATAAATACAATATAAAAGCAAATGTTCTGCGTTCTTAATGGTGTAAAATTATACTTTGTTAATGACAGCGAAATTAAATAAATGAAATAAATCGACGTTGTTAATTTGTTTGCACCAAGGTTCACACACGTGGGGTCGTTAACACGCACGTGACTATCTCCAGAACGTTTTTTTTTCAGAAAAAGGGAGCTCTAAAAGAAGAAAAATCGGAGAAAAGGGTCTCACGTCGATTGACGTTGACGGATAACGCTAACGTTCTTATGAAAATCACTGGTTCCTTTCCAAATGAATGTTTTTAACCTTCGGCCGACCGTTAGACACTAAAAAAAGGAGCCAAACATTCTGACTTCCGGTGCGAAACTGATATATTGCATTGCACATGATTTTTACAATTCTCGTGCAATTCGATGGAAATTGTCATGATGACGTTTTACTTTAAAACATTTTGCTGTCGTTCGTTATATCACAACGATGATCAAATGATGAAATTCTTCGCGCATCGTACGCTAGTACATTATCATCGGTAACAATAATTGCGATCTATCGAACGACAAGCTTCGTAAACAAAACATTCTAAGAAAAAAGGAAACACGCCGCAGTCCGAATTTCTATCGAAAACAATAACGATTAAAATGAAAGGAGCATTGATTTCGTTAGAACTGAAAATTACAGGATAAAGGTAGTCGTGTTCGATCTTTCACGAATCACGTGCTTCGAACTTCGGAAGGAATCAATTCGTTCGTATGTAGATGAAACTTGTGCCGACCTCGTGATAGCGATTGAAATAAATACGTGTAGCAAAAGGATGGCTAGACTGACAATAAGTATCTCGGAAGGAAATGATGCATCGAATCGATGCGTCTTTAGAAGAGATGCAGTACGTCAAACGATAGACTCTCGTGCGTTCTTGTGTAACTACTTGCAAAACGTGCGGCAACAATATTGCGAAATCAAGTCGGTCGTTAAATAAGTAAATTGCACGAGACCATGGAAATTCGTCTGCTAGCAGAGGCTCGTGTCTTCTGCTAGGTTCCCACCTTTAAAAACTCGTGGCTCACATATGACCCCCGGAGATACATAGAGATTCGCGCAATTCGCGTGTTACATAACACACCGAGGGCCCGGCTTTTTGGCCGAGGCGGCATTGTTGAAGCACAGATTAAAGTGAACGGAACACGGTAACTCGACAACACCCGAGTTATTACATAACGTTATGAACGGCGGCGTTTAACCTCGAAAAGGGAATTGATTCGAAGGGCATAGGATCTCGAAAATTACCGTGTACTAACCAGTAGCCGTTTGGTCCTCGTCGCCGTTCAGTAGAGAGATTTTCATGCTCCCGTTTTCCGCGGAGGCCTCGATTTGTGCACCCAGTGTCATCTCTTTCTGACAATTCTTTTCGAATGTTCACGCCAACTATCAACTGACCCGGCACTCGGCACGTTCCGATACCCACAGTAACACGCGCACACACCTTTCGGAAAGTCGTCCCGAAACAACGTTCGTCTCTTTTCGCGAGGCAGCACACTAACTCCGGAACACACTGAGCCGCTTTTCTCTACTGCACGTGCATTTCGAACGAAGTACAAAGTCTAATGTGCGCGATTGGTCTCTCGTCTATGCGGCTTATCCAATCGACCACGTCCATTGGTCCCCACCTTCACGTGATCTACCCCTAATTTCCTTAACCGTACCTCTTATTCGCTCTTACCGGTGGAACACGCCAATACTTTTCATTCTGAAGTTGAACCTTATCGAACTGGTTCCTTCGATTGATAGAGCACAGCCTACTCTATATAGTACTGGCCGTGCTCAACGTACAAATGGCAACACCGCCAGAGAGGGGTGATTGGGAGACGGTAGGGTAGGTTGGGTTGTGGTATATATAACTACCAATGTATATATATACACACACACACCAGTATATACCAGATACAGGGTGGTCCATTTATCCTGAGACAGTCAATTATTGCGGAAACCAGCAGGAATATGAAAAAATGTTTTATATAAAATATTCTTCATATGAAGAGGCACATTTAATGGCGCTATGCACATTTTTCCATAATGGCCCTTTAAGGGTCAGATGCAGGGCAACTTCATTTTTTCAAATGGAAACCCACGCATATATTTTATTTCATATTCTTATTATTCTACATCGAAAAATAATAATATCTCAAGATAAATGGACCACCCTGTATATATATACCAAACTCCCGATCTCCAGCAAATGTTACCAGGAGGCTCTAGGTTTTGCATGATAATATAATAAAACACAATAAATGTCCTTTTTTTTAGCAAAAATATTTGTGAACGGTAGCCAGAGCTATTACACAATTTTCCAAGGTAAACATTTTCTGCTACAAGCACGGGGCCCGTAGCATTTGCTACTTCTGCTATATAGACTTCATTCGGCCCTGGATAATACTTTGAAAGAAAAAGTAATAGATATTATTTTTAGAATACAAGAAAAAATAATCTTTACATATAAACAGAAAAATAAAATGTTAAAATTTGCAAAAATAATGAATAATTTTGAATAGATTAATAAGAAATTATAAAAACAGTTAACGCGCCATTAGAAACAATTACAATAAAATTATACTAATTATACCTGCACAACTTTTTTCTTTCTTCGTAACAATAATATCATCTATTTCAGGTTTCTATTAACTTCATATCTCTTCATTAATTTTGAAATGTTGCATTTTAAAATTACTGTAAATATTTTAAATATTTCTCTAGCACAACACATATAACTATACCGTGTATGTGTGAGTCCACAAAATGTATACCGCATTTATAAATATTAGTACATTTTCATATCACTTCTACTTACCATAGTTATAATATTTATATATTGCTTATATATAATTAATAAAGAGAATTGTGTAATATAACATAATAATTTTCTTTGAAAAACACAAGTTTCCCAATATTGAAAATAGGACTCCCGAATACTCCCGATCCTCGCATAAGCGGTGTTGCCATGTTGTTCAACACGGCTAGTACTAGAGCAGGCTGTGTTGGTAGCAATTGTTCGAAATGATGGTGGCAGTGGTACGGAACCAGTACGGAACACGGAACGATATTAAAATTACTAGATAACGAATTCCTAACCTTATGTGCTATACATTTGAATAGGTAACAGTCCGTACTGCATATTTTCATATATACAATGCAGTAATGTTCAAATATTTCAAATAAACCTAAGAATACATCGGAAGAATCCAAGAAATATTTACGTTCTCTAACCGAGACGTTTTTCAGTTTTAGAGTCAGGTTAAGCGTCCAAGAATGTCGGCAGAAGAACAACCAAACTTACGCTTAGGACCAGATCCTAATGTCACTTATCCAATTCAAGTACAATACTGTGGAAACTGTTCTCTTCCCATCGAGGTAAAATTTTCCTGGTCTACAGGTATCGCAGTTTATATCGCATGACACGCCAGTAATATTTCAATATTTTTCAAACTCCAACCCCTGTCTTTGTGCCACAGTATTGCGAATATTATCCAGAATACGAAAAATGCAAGCAATGGCTGAAAAGAAATTTGCCGACAGAATTCGAGAAAGTAAAGCTAGGTAATTATAATAAATTGTATGCGAAAGCGATCTACTGTAACTTCTCTTCTATCAACCAATTTTACTGTCTAGTCGAAGATAATACCACCGAAGCGGGAGGAGGTGAAGATGAAAAGAAAAGACAGAAACGCGGTGGCAAAGGCATGCTCAAGACTAAGAAGAAAGAAGATGTTCCTAAGTTAGTGACTGTGTCTAGAGCACCTAGAGGAAAGAAGAAATCTGTCACTGTTGTGACTGGACTTAGTACTTTCGGTAATAGATAGAAACGTTTCTAACATATCTTTTTCCATTACCGTACTGTGATTTTACTTTTCATTTTCAGATATTGATTTGAAAGTAGCTGCAAAGTTTTTTGGTAGTAAATTCGCGTGCGGATCCAGTGTAACAGGAGACGACGAAATAGTCATACAGGGAGACGTGAAAGATGACCTGTTCGAGGTTATTCCAGAAAAGTGGCCACAGGTAAAAACTCGATTATTATTCATTGTTGTGCGGTTGATGATTTTTAATGTACTTTTAGATCGACGAAGATTCTATAGACGACCTTGGCGATCAAAAGAGATAATGGATCAATTAAAATTCTTAACATGCACAATTGTATTTAATATTATACTATTTCCATGTTTATTATGAATAAAATGTACATACTACATATATAAAATATTTTTAAAAAACTTATGAAGCTGAAATGGTTCAACAGTGTTACCCGTCTTTCTCGACTTGCTCTTCTTCACCTAGGTAATTCGCTATCACTTGCAGTAAAGATTCTACTTCCTCGTCGGACAAGCGATCTTCGCTGTCTTCCACAATCTATAATATTGCACATACATACATATAACTACATTGCGTGTTGTATCGAAAGTAATTTAATGAAACATATAATACCAATTGTATTTCAAGGGGTGTTTTGGGGCACACGTTTAAGAGAGTCAACTTCTCGCATTTTGTCAACTTGAAAGATTCTACAGCTTTCAGGAAATCTTTTATCTTCTCGGGAGACTGTCTTTTACAAGAGGTTTCTTCTAAGTATCGTATAGTTTGGTAAGTTATAGTTGCCAATTGATTTTGCTTCATCTTTTGTTTCTTGTTTGCCTTTATATTTTGCAACATATCCAGAACTTCGTAGTTGCTCAAGTACGCCGAACATTCCTTGAGTCTGGAAAAAGATATTTCATGTTTTTTATACTGGAAACTGAGAAACATGCAATTTATAGAACAATTGTAAACTAAAACGAAAAGTTTTACTCACACCTCCATGGTGAATGTACGAATTGGTACGAATCGAACTTGTTACACCGCAATTCCTTATAGCTTCAATAAGACACGCATAACCATTTTTGAGGTTATGTATTTAAATAAATTACAACTACGTCGATATGAAATACATACATAAACCTGTTAGAAAATTTTTAATTATAACGTTGTACGGTAATATTTACGGTAAACAAACATAGTTATCGTCGTATGTTGGTATTTAAATAATACATATTCAATTTACGAATCTTATTTAGATGGCGCGCTGTCAGCAAAATAAATGGAACATTGGCGCACGCGAAGCGTAGAATTTAAATTTCGCGCCTAAAGAATGGTCACTGACCATCACTGACAATCACCCTGGCCTTGCGTGAATCATGTAAGAAAAATATACAAATATTATTTTTTTATTGCGATGAGTTGATTGTTCATCGATAAAAGATTAAATCAATTTTATAACGTAACCGTAATCAAATAAAGTGTTTAGATATTCCAACGACCGTCGATATACTAACAATAAGACGATATTAATGTAATGCAAAGACAATTATAATAAGACCGTGTTATCTTAATTTGAAAAAAGTGTGTAAATAGATTGATTTATACTTCGCGATATCTTATTGAAATCTCATCGTAGCGTTTTGAAATCGATTGAGAAGCCGTTGAAACGTATATGTATATGGATTCATGATAATCACGTTTACGAAGTAGTGAATGTCTAAATACAATCTGATGATAACATTGAACTATTTTTCTTTGCGCAAGTAATATGCATTTATGCGTGCATGATATGCGCTTCTTCGGTTCTCACTTCTCAGCTGACCGTAGTTATATTTTAGATCTTGCAGGGCTGCACATTTCAAAGTTGTAGCCCTCAGGGATTTTTAGTCGAATCACTCGTACCTTTTTTTTCTGCGAATTCTTTCAAATTGTACGGTAAAAAGAATTACTGTGAAGGTGCAAAGAAATTACAATTTTAAATGAATATATAATTAATGTGTATACATAGACATTCTTCTTTAATATACATAGATAATATATTATAGATATATATATATCATCTATATAGATTCAAATGCCATTCGATAGGCAATGTAGCTTTCCAAAAGTGACTAGAAAAGTAAAAATATGTTTTATATTTTATTTTAATATTTGTTATATTATTTCGAACCTATTAAACACATTAACAAAGAAAACAAATTTTTATTTTAATTCAGTTTGTTGCGATTCAGGTAGAAATTTTTTATTTTACATATTCATTCACAGTCCATTGATCCGTTCGAAATAAATTCTATTAATAAAAGAATGTATTTGGTGCACGATTGAACAGAACGCATCGCTTTAGAAATTCAAAACCTTTACAAGATCGGCGTTTCTTGTCGGTTTTTCCTTGTGTACGTATCAATTTATGAAATTTTTCTATTAATAAAAAAATGTGTTTGAGTAATCTTTTACACGAAAATATAGTTTGAATGTATGGTGGTGCACGATTGAACAGAACGCACTGTATTAGAAATAAAGTTTTTCCTTGTGTACATACCCAGATAACCAGCTGCTCCAATCTGCAGCGGCAGTGCACGGCAGCTATGTCGCATTTAGGAGGTCTGCTGCCGCGAGGCTACACAAATAAAAGTCCTAGTTTCTTGGTCGCCGTAAGAGGGAAGCACGGTCACGTTAATGTGTCAAATGCCGTATAAGAGCAGGTCGTGCTAATGTGGTAGATGTCGGTAAAGTAAATTTCTATTTTACAAATGTGGAGCAGTAGCAGCAGTCTTGCTTCTTACCGACAAAATTAATATTATATTTATTTATACTACATACTACATTAACATATTACAATAGGGAATAGGTGCACAAAGTCTAAATAAAATCAATCTTATCATGCCTTCTCTTACGTATTGTCATTGTCGAAACAAAATTTCCTTGAAATTGTGCAAGTTTAACGAATTTTCTCAAGGTTAAAAACATTCGTACCATAATCTCCCTATTTTCCCCATATTCTGCTAAATTTCAGCTTTAACTTTAAAAAAACTCATCGTTCTATCTCTTTTCCATCGAAAGTTCGTTGATTTTGACACAGAGCTCATCGGTCTTTCACACTGTGGCGCCCGCGTTGACTGCACGGGTCGGCTGCCCGGGTCTACTGCCCGGGTCTACTGCCCGGGTCGACTGCACGGGTCGGTTGGCCGCGTCCGCTTTTGAGTCGCGACAGAGTGCATCAAAAAGGTTGCTGGCTCCGTAACGTGACAGAGACAGACAGAGAGAGAGAGAGATTTCGGATTTGCTCTGAAATTATTAACTTTGCTGCGAATGTTATTTCTTCTGTAGTAGCACCAAAATATTGGATACATATTTTTTTCGAATATTTGGTTTCTATTTTTGCAATCGATGTAGTCCATTTTTATTTTGTAGAAAGATTCGCAGTCTAGTAATGACAAACGGAAGCATTGCCATCCCTACACAAAAAACGAAATTCCTTTCCGAACGAACTAATAGTATGCAATATGTAATTTAAATACGTATTAATTTTATCGGTAAAGAGGAAGACTGCCGCTGCTGCTATACATATTTGTACAATAGAAATTTACTTTACTAACATCTCGATGTGGAAGTTCCACATTAGCGTGACCAGGTCTGTGTCACCGCACCGACGAGAGACCCCATAGCATAGGGACTGTACGGCATTCGACACATTAGCGCGACCGTATTGCCCTCTTACGGCGGTCCAGAAACCAGGACCGTTTTCGTGCAGTGCGCGGCAGCAGGGCTCCTAAATGCGACATAGCTGCCCGGTGCAGCACTGGTTGTCTGGGTATATGCGAATTTATGGAAATACGATGGTGCGGGCCTCGAACGCGATGGTCACGTGCCTGTCAGTGTTAGCACGACCTCTATGCGCGATCGTCTGACATTTTGCGACGGCAATTGTACGACACAGTGGGTGCTCCGTCGTGTTTTGTATTTTCCAGCATACCTCTTGTTGTCAGTGTAGTGATACGGGTCGATGACTAATGTGAATTTACAAGGGCGACACAAAATGTAGACCGATATAGTTTTTCTCGGTCGAAGACATCGAAAAGAAGAGAAGGGAAGAGAAACGAAGAGACTGTGTCTAAGCAGGCAGCACATGAGAGAGCACATCGCACGGGACACGGGCCGCGACTTTTCTCACAACGCGTATCGATCTTTCCACAGGCGATGCATCTTTTTTGCCAGTCCTTTTATGTTTGTAAACGATTGACTTCGATTAATAAAGATCGGTGAAACCTTCTCGATCGCCGAGTAATCAGGATCAAGAATGGAAATCGTCGGCGACTACGAGTACAACACGAAAGATCTGATAGGCCACGGCGCATTCGCCGTAGTCTTCAGAGGTAGACATCGTAAAGTGAGTCTTTTGATATTCATCTTCGTCTGAAAAAAACGTGATCGTCGATAGAAATTGTTCGAACGATTACGACGTCGGCGAACAATTAACGGGGTCTTTTGTTTTTTTTTACAGAAACCAAATTTTGTAGTGGCAATCAAAAGTATTACCAAGAAGAGTCTAGCAAAGTCACAGAATCTTCTTGGAAAAGAGATCAAGATTTTAAAGGTACATCGCTACTGTGTTTCAGCTTCTTTCGAGCATGTTGCTGAGCTTTTTAATTGAATTTTTATTATCTGTATTTCGATTAGAAGCGAAACCATGCTTGCGCTATATTTATTGTTTTCATTCGAGTTCAGCTGTATAAAAGAATTACGCTGTGTATAATTCATTTTAATGTATATCAACTAAATGGGTTTTTTCGCACAAACGTAATCTGTACTTCAAGTTTTCGCAAATTAATCGTTTGAAATCTGCGTGATAAAAGTTCTCCTCCTTTAATATGAAATCATTGTTTTGTTGTTGACTAATACATTACGTTACAGGAACTAACAGAATTGCATCATGAAAATGTTGTTGCATTATTGGACTGTAAGGTTAGTAGAATACATTCTTATCGAATGTCGAATAATTTTTTTCATCTATTTATATGGATTGTACATACAATAATGATGTCTGTGTTCTAATATAATCACAAATTATTTAGGAGTCTAATCATTATGTCTTCCTGGTTATGGAATATTGTAACGGAGGAGATTTAGCAGACTATTTAAGCGGTATGTGCAATATCTTTGACTAGCCAAAGTACGTTCCATGTTCGTCCTGTGTTATTCCAAATTTATTATATTTATTAGCAAAAGGCACTCTCTCTGAGGACACTATCAGAGTGTTTCTAAAGCAATTAGCTGGTGCGATGAAAGCACTGCATGCCAAAGGTGTAGTCCACAGGGATCTGAAGCCCCAAAACATTTTGCTCAGTCACAATTGTGGTAAAGCGTGTCCACAGCCACATCAAATAACTTTAAAGATTGGTAAGTTACAGTTTAAATGATTTACATTCGAATCGCGAATGTTACAATTTGTAAAATTACTTTTTCTATGTTTCAGCGGATTTTGGTTTTGCTAGGTTTTTACAAGACGGCGTAATGGCTGCAACGTTATGCGGGTCACCGATGTATATGGCTCCTGAAGTTATAATGTCGCTTCAGTATGACGCGAAAGCAGATCTCTGGTCCTTAGGAACAATTGTCTTTCAATGTCTTACTGGGAAAGCGCCGTTTCAAGCTCATACGCCTCAAGCTTTGAAATTGTTTTATGAAAAGAATGCAAATCTTGGACCTAAGTACGTCGTAATAACTAAAATATACTTTTATGTATGGTAAAAATTTTTGCTATTCGTATAGTTGCTAATGATATTATTTTAGGATTCCACCTGGAACCTCGCCTGAATTGTCGGATCTTTTAATGGGCCTCTTGAGGCGTAACGCTAGGGATCGTATACCTTTCGACGAATTTTTTGGACATGCTTTCCTTCAGGGTTCCAGAGAAAGCCCAAGTCCAGTTCCTACGGAGCTTCCCGCCCCACCAGGAACTTTGGTGATCCAGGAAGGAGCAACAGCCGTAACAAGATCAGAACCAGAGACAACAAGTCCGTGTTCCAGTCCTGAAGATGACTATGTGCTCGTACCAAGTGATCTCAGCAGCGACACAGACAATAATCCTAATACGCAACAAGTTAAGTAAGTAATTTCTTCTTATTCCATAAAGTCGTAAATTTTTTCGAATTATGTCCGTGATATTATTTGATTATCTATTGACCAGGTATGTCAAGCAAACAAGTAGGGAAGCGGTAAGTCCACCGAGGCCTTGCTTCTTACCCATTTCGGAACCCATTCCCGTGCCGTCTCAGAGAAGTATAGCTCAGCCGTCATCTCCTTCTACCAACACAAGATCTGGGAGCAGCGTCGTTCCACGCTCTCAACCAATCAGTATGAAACGTAGCGTGGATTCGCATAGGAGTCATGCTCCTGATATCGGCTCTCTCAGTCCGCCCAGTGTTCAATTTGTTATTGGTACACCACCCAGCAGAAGGTGCGCGAACAATCTTTTTAGCACGCATTCATTCGTTCATGCCATTGGAAACGTGATTTTATTATGATTATTTTCAGATTAAGCGAGACACCCCCACCGCCAAACACATGGCACGTTAGTCCTGTTGCGAGGTACTCGCACGCTTCCAGTGGAACATCACCGTTGAGACGTTCAACTGGAAACAACAGTGCATCCTCGCCACTACTAACAGGGCCGTTGGCAGGGTTAGGTTCACCTACATCGAGAGCATTTCAGGATAATAACAACACGTTGAGGCATTCACCCGTTATTCCTTTTGGTACAAGAGCTGTTACTCTTCCTGAAATATCCGGTATCTTTTATTTCTATTTGATAGCCCTTCAGCGCGTACGGAACTTTTCTAATATTATTATATTATATACGAAAATTCAGAGGCAGGTAGTTTCCAAAACCTTCTGCCAGACATCAATTCAACGATAAAGGATGACCATCCGCTAACGTTTATCGCTCCCGAGCTCCCGGAGGAAACGCTCTTAGAACGAGAACACAGCGAGATATTGGCGAAGTTAAACTTTGTTGTTGCGTTGTGCGAATGCGTATGCGAGGTAGCGAGAACGAGAGCAGGCCCGTTGGGTGCACCTCTGGGTGCTATCGAGCAAGCAAGCAACGCGGCGACAAGAAGAAGGGCCGAACAAGTCATTCTACTTGTTCGTGCCCTTCAATGGCTCAGTTCTGGATTAAGTCTTGCGACACAACAACTCAAAGCTGGCAGGTTACAACCCACTGCCAGCGTTAAAGACGGTAATCACACGTTCATTTTTCTTACGATTAGAGTTGCACACTTAAAATTCAACATCACTTTAACACAATGCATTTCAGTTGTGAACACAATGAACGAAAAATTCAGATCGTGTCTCGCGGAATGCAAACAGCTGAATAGCGCTGGACTTCTTCACCAGACTGGAGCTACAGCTGACAAAATTCTTTATAATCATGCTATACAAATGGTAAATATTATTTTTGTTAATGTGATTATTATACTGCGGATCTTTATCCATTTATGGCTTCCGAAAATTTTCAATCAATATGCTAGAATATCGAATTTGACAGAATTTAGTACTATTATCATTTATTTCACATCTGCGAAGGCCACTACCACTGAAAATAAGATTGTATTTTATTACACTTTCTTCGAATTCGCCTACAAAAATTGAAAATTATATAAACATCCACAGTGTAGTGATTATTATCGTAAAGTTCCGCAGGCTCGTGTATCGACATTTAGTTTTGTATTTTTTCACAGTGTCAGTCGGCAGCGTTGGATGAACTATTTGGTAACCCCGCGGAATGTTTCCAGCGGTATCATACGGCACAGATATTGCTACATTCTTTGTCACAGCATGTCAGTCACAGTCAAGATAGAGCTCTCCTTATTAAATGTAATAGAAATTTTCGTTTTACACACGTTACCGTTCCGTTAGTGGAAACATTGGAAGAATGATTTGTTCTATTTATTTCAGACAAAGATGCCGTGGAAAAACGCTTGTACGTACTTCAGCAGCAAGGTTACATTTACGCAACAGATCCTACATAGCGCTTATGAAACGTGGCAGCAGGATACAGCGACCCGCCCAAACCCGCACCGTATTCGATAACTCTCTTGTGTAAGATATTCTGCCCTATTCTGTATAAAAGATGTTAATTCATTGATCATACTACAGAGATGACATTGTAGAAAAAGAAGCAAAACTAAGATTTAAGCGTAATATAGTGAGGTTTGTTAGATCAACACAGAATAGGGTAGATTACCCCATGGAAGAGTACGAAAGTGATTCTTTACAGGTTTCTTTATATGATTTTATTAATGACGTGGATGATTAATTATAATTATATATGTAATGTATATATTATATAATACATATATATCACATATATATATATATTTATATATACATATATACATATACGTAATACGTAAATATATTATATATATATATATGTATATATAAATATATATTGTAATGTACGTATGGTTGATTAACTAACCTTTATTTCATATCAAATAATAAAAATATGTATACTAACAGCATTTTATGTTCAATGCAAGGCACATATTATCTTCTTAAATAACAGTGGTTCAATAATTATAGAAAAAAGCAAAACCATGACATATTATTTTAACAAAAGTTATATTGTGGATTGGTGCGTTTTCCTACGAATACGTTGCTCGGACTCATTTTGTTTTCTCGTCTGTGACGGCTTCTATTTGCGGTTTATTGTCTCTGTAAATCACATAGTTCAACGCCGTGGCGAGCGAAGTCCAAGCAAAATATGGAATGATCAAACAGCCGGCAAGTTTATTCACTTGATAGAAGGAAACTCCTAAGGCTGCGGTGCTTCCCCATAATAGAACAATCTCGTACAAGGCCTGCAAATATGTAAGATGCGAGTTATTAGAAACAAGATGAAATTAGCAAGTTCACAGGTATCAGTAGACTGCGGATCTTTGTGTATTTTCGAAGAAATTGATTGGGTGAATTGTAAGACAGTAGATAGATTAGAAAAATTCAACGTAGTATTGCAATGTTGTTTCTAGTGTAGCAAGGTCATTAAGGGATGAAATCAATTTTTATTTTATTACTTCTGCTCACAATCAATGCAGAACATTTTTTATTTTGGGTAAAGATCAGTAAAGATCCATAGTCTAGTTATTATTTTTTGGAATACCCATTGTATGTTGTGCAGTCCAAAGTATATTGGAGTCCAAGCCCAGTTTAGTAACAAATTTGTTCCATAAATAGAAAGTGGTAGGGCTGCTTTTTCAAAACCCCCGCCATCCCTCCAAACTAAATAAGAAGAGTAGCCCATTGTGCAATACAGAGACGTCCATACTGGCGCAAACATCCAGTTTGGTGGAGTCCAACATGGTTTGTTCAAAGTCTTGTTCAGATAAAAAGAATTCAGAAATCTTCAAGACAAATTCAGGACAAAGGTAACTGATAATTAATGTCAAGAGGAGGCCAAAGTATTACATATCTAACGTTTTTTTTTTGTAATCTTAACAAGAACTATCGTAGAGATACCTTATCATTGTAAATGAAATCGTGTGATCGCTTTAAGTATGTTATATATATATATACATATAACATACTTAAAGCGATGTGTATATATAAGGATAAAAGTATTGGTTGGCAAAAATTGCAATCGACCAGTTTTCTTTTAGTAATGGTCGTTATTTTTTCAGAATAATCGCCAACAATAGTACTAATGTTAAATTACTGTTTGATCGACTGTTTAAAAAAAGAAAAGAATTATTCGCGAATCTCACATGACTCAATTTCACAATCGAGCGTAACTACTTCTAGCGAAGTGGAACACCCGAATTATGAAACGACAGAAAAAGCAATTCGTTATTCGAGATCGATTGTGCATTGTACACCTTTTTGTATAGTTTGCTAAACAGTGAAACAATAATATCCGATTATAACAATGTATAGAATTTTACATTGCAGTTCTCGGAACTTAGGTGATTCGAAAGAAAATCGGTTTAATTACCTCGTACCAAGTTTTTACACTTTTTCTAGTAAAGTAAGCGCCAGCCCATCCTCCAATATTCGGATGTAAAACTCCTATCACGATCGGCCAAGACATTTTTACAGGCATTTTATTTGCAACCGCGAGCTGTTTCACCTTCGTCACCTACGGATTTATCGAGCGTCGATACCAAAGAGTATGTACGAATAAGTGCTGCTTTATGTTACCGCAAACGGTTCTCCAGTAGTGTAACTAGCGAATGATAAGTGCCTTTTTCTTGGCGAACGCTGCATATGTATATACGTCATGCACTCTAGTAACAACGAGTAGTGCAATTTCGCATTACTATTTACGATCCGATTTAGTGACAGAAAATTGATTACTTTAATAAGTATGAGTACAGTGATACCATTTTTTTATTTACACATATAATTTAATAAATACATTAAGAACAAATAATATTTATATTACATACAAGTTTTTGGAGTGTCATGCACGACTTATAAATAACTATTTTAGCAGCAGAGTGAGCACTGACATAGAAATGTGTGCGCGAGTACATGTTATTCTAATTAAATAATCGTAGTGAATATGTATGTGGAGCATTATAATGATAAAACCATAGTGAAAATTCAAGTATACATATACCACTTGATTTTGTCTGAACACGACCGTTTCTTTTTTGTTTGCAAATGTGCTGGAATTTGGACGAAACGTACATATACATTTCAAAAATACATCTTGAAATCTTTCACGTTTTCGTTGACAGTTACGGATCGAGGAATTCTCTAAAATGAAAAACTTATAAAAACAAGAAAGCTAAAAAATATATAATATATATGGTTTCCTGCGTGAAATCAGTGAAATATATTACTCGTAAGTTAGATTAACACCTTCACACCATCGAAATTTCAAAACGGAGTACGCACGGATAAATGCACAGGAATCTTTTGCGCATCTCATCGGCATTTAGAAAAATAAAACTTTAGGCAGTACAGCCAGAAAGTTGATTGGATTCTCGAAGATATGAAAGGGTATAGAGAAAGAATGTTTTCCGAGGAAATTGTTCCTACGTTTACAACGAGCTGAAACACCAGTTGCTTAGTCTTGTGCTTAGCGATAGTTGTAGAAAGACGTTGGTTCATAGAGGAAAGAATCTTGTACAATTTAAGACGTTTCATCTACTTTTTTGGTATTCTGTGCATTTCTTTTGTTGTTGTTGTTCGGAACTAATATGTCTAGCTATTTGGTTTCTCTACCATCGACTTTGTATTTTGCTCATTCTTTATTATCTGTTTTTCCTTCTCGCCCCTTCGATCGACATATTAGTCTTTTTATTCATATTTTTTATCTTCCGCATCCTCGTTATCGTCCGTCTCTCTCTTTTTCTCGACTTTAGATGCGAACACACCGGGAAGATGATCTTTTACGCGTTGTCTTAGCTTCTGAGGAATCACCATGATGGTTGTGATCATGTTACCGAGGAAGAGTACCAAGAACATGGCACTGAGAACTGGTACATGCCACGTAGCTTCTGAATGGTTCGTTAACGTATACAACATATACGCGTTGTATAATTGGAACAGGTATCCGATAAAAAGGAATGGTAACAGAAAAGACAATCCTCGCCACATCCACGAATGAAAGCCTTCTATAGTAATATCCATATTATGTCTTTCACCTAATGCTTTCAAGCGATATAAAACACCGCGTTGATAACAGAATTGCAAATACTGCACGAAACCTGCAAATTCAAAATTATGATATTCTCTGTTTCAACTTTTATACGATTATTTAAAAAAGAATCGGCTTACTAATGTACGCGTTGAACCACATAAACTGGTGTCGAAATGCATACCACGGACTGGTGTTGGGCCATACTAGCAAAACTCCAGAAACTACGGTCGAAAGGAAATGATGAAATCTCCACCAACCTTTGATTCTCGAACCATTTACTTTTAATATACTTTCCCTTATTGTCAGCGTACAGTAGTACCAGACTAAAAGGAACATAAAACTAAGTTCCAAGGTTCTGTAACATACATTCATAGTATATTAATTTCGTATAAAAGCGTAGAACGACTTGGGGTAAAATGAATACTGTTTTACCTGACATTAGTTACTAGATTTATCACAGATAAAACAAATCCGATTACAGAAAGGACTAATTTAAACTTTTCGTATTCATCTTTATACTTGAATCTGAAAAGGATTACAACGAACGTTGATTATATATTATTTATTATAATTCTTGATATAAACGATACAGTTATACTCACTTATCGCTCTTATTTAATATGGAAACGTTAACGCTGCCTAAGATAATTTGAAGGTACGTGCCGTTTGGTTTAGGTAAGGTCTGTTCTATTTCATGTAACTGCTGCTTCCTCTTTGTCATATCTTTGTCTATACCTTGACGCGCTTCGCCTGCGTGTAATCTGCTCCACGTTTACAAAATTTGTTATAATTCATAAAAAAAAAACAAACAATGATGACCAATATATGAGATCTACTTACTGTTTCAGTGATTTCGATATTACACCCATCCTGTACCTCTGATGAGAAATGCCTTTCAAGCATTTTGCCTGGAGTTCGCTTACTTCTTCTAGTTTTGCAAGGTATTCTCTATTCAGTACCTGTACGCGATAACAAAAATGTTTCTGTTATTAAAATGATCACGTATAATAGATTCTTTTACACAAAAGACGTAAAGGTAGAAAGACGAACGAAGAATGTATTTTTTGTTCTTTTCTCTCGTGTTTCCAACAATTTGGTCCAACAATTAAAATAGACTTTTGTTTTTGACTCGACTCTATCTCGGATTATTATCCCGGAAGAGTAAAGCACAAGATAT
Organism: Lasioglossum morio; assembly: GCA_916610235.2. Classification (NCBI taxonomy): domain Eukaryota; kingdom Metazoa; phylum Arthropoda; class Insecta; order Hymenoptera; family Halictidae; genus Lasioglossum; species Lasioglossum morio. The sequence continues at coordinate 16,781,491 of OU744323.1, read as the reverse complement.
TATTACGGATATCGTATTGAAAGATACAAGTGGTTTTTCTGGCCAAACGAATGGCTAGTTTCAGTAGCGATTTATGTTCTTCAAACACCGGTTTGGAGTATCGCTATGGATAAATAAAAGGGCACACTTAACCTCGAACGTTACGAAATGCTGGTTGCGTGAAACCGTCGACAACACCGATATCTTGAATTAACGTAAAATAACTCTTACTTCCAATTCCTTGTAATCTTGTGCTAGGTCGTTCCAATCTTTCAAACAAGATTCAATATCGGTGTCCATTGTGACGAAGGAAAAGATGACGGCCGAGAACCATCTAAAAATTCAGATACGCCGCGGTTCGGTCGTGTCGAATTGCTGCGGCTAAATCGTTTCCTCGTTGATCTAGCGACAGAGTGCTCCAAAAGTCGTCTTCCGATTATCGTGATCTTCAAGGCCGACGTATGATAAGAGCCTCTTTCCAAAAATAATAAATCCGTGGGAGGAAATAGAATACAATTCTGGTCAAAGTGTGACTCGCAACAGGAATTTTATGTTGCGTTCCAATCTGAAGAAACGAAACCGAACGAAATGCTAATCGACAAAGTCAGTTTCGACTGGTTTCGACAGAGCGTATACGCGGCGACGTTTAAATTTCATAATTCCGAACGAAATAGAAACCGGTGGTCCCGAAATTATATCAATGGCAAATTAGATGTACATAATCGAACGTGACGAAATTTTGCCAGATTATTTCTCAATAAAACCAAACTTACGTAATTCCTGACGATAATTCCTGTATATCGTTTCATACTCGTACAACATTTTATTTCTATGCGCACTTCGTACACGTTCCATATCTCATGGAGTATGATTTATCCGTGATATCAAGTCTTGTTTCTACCGACGTTTATATTCACTGGCTACAATTATTCGTTGCTGAAACAGTTAAATCCATTATGCGAAATACAATTGGAATAATGTTCAACATGTCAGTTTCTCTATATATGTTTGTCTGAAATAAAGTTTTTTTATTCCTACTCGCGGCCGACAGCCTAACAGAATAAATTTCCTCTCATCGTGTAAATTTCTCGAAACGTTGGAAACCCCAAAGCCTGATTCCATGCCTATTTTTGGTTCAACCGTTGTCGCGACGGTAATTTATGGAGGCGCATACTTGTTTTAGTCTTCTCATCCACGCGCAGCTCGGACTCGTAAATAATTAAGGATTCTTTCACTCCGCGGAGCGTACAATACAGTCGGCAATTTCAACCTGCATCCTATCGCATCCCGCCGGACATGCGAATTTTTTCACGGTCGTTGACCATGGGAAGACAAAAAAGGGTGTAACACAGACAGAGAGCGAGAGAGAGAGAGAGAGAGAGAGTGAGGGGGGGGGGTGGTGAGGGGGGGGGGGGAGAGAGCGAGAGAGAGGGAGAAAGATAAAGAGGAGGAGAGAGTCAGTGAAAGAGAGGAAAAGAGCGAGAGATCTGTGAAGAGTGAAGAGTCTTCACTGAAGACAAAAGCGCTACGCAGTTTCTGCGGTAAACACGTCGGTCGCTTCATGTGTAATTCGACATACATTTTGCTACACCTTCGATATACCGATTCCTTGACCTCGAGTCGCGCCGCACCACGCTACGCTATGCCGTCACGGAATACGTTGTCCATCGGTTTCTTTCCCCTCGTGAATTCATTACTCTCAATTTTATGCATCTTGGAAGACTAACCGGAGACAGACCGCGCATAATTCTTCTCCTCGTTGAATGTCAATACCGCTGATGTTCAACACCGTGGACCAATTCCTGCAAATGTAGCAAATATTTTTATTGTTCACATAAAACATTCACCTGCGTTTCAGAGACGATTATTGATGCACAATAATAGTATAGTCGGGGACAATATTAAGTGCACACTCTTAAGAGTTGCATAACTTTTTTAAAATTAGTCTAAAGGACTTGAATTTTTTAAGGTGTTAGACCGACTAGGGAATGAGCAAACAAACATTTTTTAGATTGCAATTGGTAGGAATCGTATACAACTTTTAAAATGATGTTTTGTCAACCATTTTTTTTATTTGAGCCTGTAACGATAATTTAAAAAATGCGTTTTTTAGATTTCGGTAACTTATAATATGCATACCGAAAATTACATACGTTTAAAGATGTTCTAAGCGGGTCCAACGTTTCCCGCTTCGCGTGACGTCGCCGTTGGCCGAGCCAGAATCAATCCGCTGTAGCCGCACTCTGATTGGTCCGTGTTTTTCGTTAATAACTCCTAAACAAAGCCGCGGACGTCATTTTTGCAAAGGAAAATTTCGCTTCGAATGATCTCAGGAACCTCCCATTTCCGGATGTCGAAGGAATCTTGAGACACCCTGTACATACATATATCTGAGTAAATGTACGATTATTACGTGATCCTACTATATGTATATCTTAATTTATTCTTAAAAACATCCCCTCGAGCGGTGTTCCCTTCGTATTGCCTAAAAGTCAGATTCTTTACTCGTTTACTAAAAATAATCATTATTGCTTGCCAATGCGGAGCAAAAGTCCAGAATCTAACTCATGTTACGGCAATGCCCGGATTATGAAAACGAATGTAGCGCATTAGAGACAAAGCTCCTCAAAGGCAACTACTGTTTCTCCCTTTGCATTAGTTCTTTCTTATGTAAACCTGATATAGAAGGGTTGAAAATAATTTATAATTTTCTCAAACAATGTTCTGTAAAAATTAAAAAAAAAAACGATGTAACACCGACTTAATATTAAGTAGTAGCCCTAGTAGCATTTATGGTTGGCGTTTTGTTGGGCCTCCGTTGGCGGTATTCGTTAGGCAACCGTTGGAAATGTCGCTCTTTTTTGCAGTTGGGTCAACGTTGGCCCAACGATCACACTCAACCTAGAGCCAACGTTACTATAAGACGAACCCACAGAGCCCACATTCTGATTTTCTCTTTAATAGAAATTAAAGTATCTAAAAAAGGAAAACCCATTTTGAAGAAATCCAAAAGGGTGTTCTTATACTACATGAACACCCCCCTTGCCTTTCCCTTGGAAAATGGAAAAATTAAAGAAATGAAAAAATTCCAAGGCTGCTCACAATAAAACTTTAGCGGATCAACCATCGCGCAAAAATTACAAATTTTAAGTATATTTAGAAATACGAAAAAAAAAAATCAATTTGGAATATAACTTATTTTTGGTTGCAGCAACACTTCTGGCGTCTGTTAGACGACATATTTAAATGTTGGCAGATTTTCATTGGGTCAATGTAGTATAATCGTTGTAAATTTCACGTTAGTTAACCGACTATAATATCTGTAGGCCCAACGTTGGGTATTCGTCGGCAAATTGATGTAATTATTCGTCGTTGGCCCCATGTTGGGGATTTGTCGGCAAAACCTCTAACCATTCCCCAACAAACTCCCAACCGTTGGCCACCGCTTGGCAACCGTAAATGCTACTATAGGGATGTAAGACAATTGTAATATTACTGTACTTGCTAGATAAACCACTTGGTTTAAAGCAACAATAATAAATAAATAATCATTATTCGCATTGAGATTATTCTTTTGGAGAAAACTACTACGGCAGAGACAGTGTCGGCTGCATTATTTCAAAGCATTACATCGCTTCGGTCAAAGTCTTCTCTTTTGATTCAGCCATGCCAGCGGAATATATTAACCACTAGCAGACCCGACAGACATTGTCCTGTCCAAATCTTAATAAATTTGTTTCTGATCGTTTTCTGTTTGTTTGATTGTGCTACTTGTACCGTTTCAAAATTAATATTTTTGTAGTTTGTCCGAATTTGCCGACTTTCCTTTGTAATTGTCTCGAATTTGTTTTCCTGAAAACTTTTCCAGGACCATAACGAACAAAACAAAAAAAGAATTACGAATATCCATCGTTGGAATCGTGAGTCATGGTCTTGAGTTCATACAAAAATCCCATAAAAAAAGCGCTTTCATTTTTTCCCGAAATTTCCACTTTTCCGGGCAACTTTTCCAATTTTTCTTTCCCGAAAACCCTTATTCAGTCTATTACGAACATTTTCTAAAAAAAATTAGCCAAATCGGTCCAGCCGTTCTCAAGTGATGCGCTTATCAACGAACAGCATTTAATTTTTATTTATATAGAAGATAGAAGATTTGTCCAGAGATGTCCTGGGAGTGTATCTTCGATTCGATATACCGTGAATGTCCTGAAAAATGTGCAAAAGATTACAAACCGGTAAAGAACGTCCAGAATTGATTATATACAAAATTGATTTTCTATCTGATCGAGAAGATAGATCTGTTACCGTTACACGGCTGCGTCAGCGATACGATTATTCAAATGCGGCTCCTTATCCTTGGCCCTCGAGATATCTAACGTGTCCTCCCCACTCCGATGCGAGAAGTTTCGGCTGTAGATTCAAATACGTTCGAAACCGTTAAATAGTATGCAGTAGACGTTGAAATGGTTTCGGGACGGACACGATCAGACAGCGAGGATGTATCGACGTTTGAAAACCACACGTGTGATTCGATCAATGGGCGTGTTTGTTCGATTCTAAAGAAGAAACGAGTCTTCTGAAAAATTTGTACACAGAAATATAGTAAACGGTTATGAGAAGTTTACGAGTGAGTGCAACAGGTTTAAAAAGGATCGTGTGATTGAAAAATATCAAGTACATCATCAACCACTACGAACCAATCGTTCGGTTGTTTAAACCGTAATAAAGATAATATGAATAATAGTAGTGTGTGATTCTATCAGTTTTTAAATATAATTCGAGTATTTTATATATATACTGGACTACCCGTAGCGTCGATTACTTGAGCGTGGTAATTACGTTAATCGCGGCGCCACTGTAATAATCTGTTGAGGATTAATAAGGAGATGTCGAGTAACAAACGCAAAGAATTTCTCTGTCGAAGAAAGTGGAAACCTGCAGCACGGCAGGATAAACGGGTTCTAGATAACGGCATAGTAAACGGTATTTGATCTTCTTCCCGTGTACACCATGCTACAATCAGCGTACAACTTGAAACGTGTTTATCAGTGTACCAGAGAATTCGTATAGCACGGTACAGCACTTCCTGTTACCGTGCTGTATTTCTGGTCGTGGCCGGAAGTGGATGGGAAACAGTTTCCGTAGACTTAATTTCCCAAGAGTCGCGAAATTCATCTCCTCGGATGATCTAGAGAAGCCCGGTAAAAATAGAGAAAACAATATAGGTATTTACATCGAGCGGATTTCAGAAATCAGTGTTACCGTCGTTATCGCCACCGCGTCAAGGTCTACCGAGAATGACAGGGGAGACGGAAAACAAAAACTTCCCGGGCGAATCGGCGTCCAGCATTTTTTCCATAGAGTCACGTATATGCCTGTCCGAGACGAGAAACGACTAGTCCGCAAAAGGTGTCGAATTTGACGCGTGTTAATACGCGCGATTACTCTGCAAAAGCATTCGCTGCAACCGAGTCGAGACGCGACAGTTATCGATTGCATTTCTATCGGGCGAAAGAAGCTGCAGCAGGTCCATCTGTGAGCCGACAGCGGCCTGATCTCCCGCGTTTCTACAGTGGTAAACAGACCTGGGGAAAATACTATTTTAAATAGTAAATTATAAATAATCCTATTTATTTTAAAGTACGTGTACAATTTTGAAAAAAGAAAATAATTTATTTGAGGCAGTAATTTTTGAAAATAGTATTTTATTTGAAGAATATTGGAACTATTTGTCTTTATTTTCAATTTCAATTTTAAATATTATTACTGACAATAATGGTTCGCATTCTAATAGATTTATGAGTAGAAATAGTTTCCTGGTAATAAGATACACTGTATATTTATCAAGAAACCTCAGTAGGCACAAAAAATATAATATTCTATTTTCTGTGTTCAGATTATTAAAGTGGAAATATTTTATTTTGTGGTTCTGATTGTTAATTCAGAAATATTGTATTTTCGAAATTTTATATCTTCTATAAAATACTATTTTCTGTAAGCAAAATAAAGTCTAAAATATTAAATAGTATTTAAAATATTTGTTTCGCCAAATAATGCCCACCTCTGGTGGTAAACAAATCTCGCCGGTCAACAATGTTTCTCGTGTTTTTTTAGAGACTCGATGGAACAGTAAGAAACGTTCCCGTTAGTGAAACGTAGTTCGAGTTTTGCGAAAACGAGGAATCGAAAGTAATCGAAGGATGAACGTTACACGAATATTTTTTCGAGTCGCGAAAAAAATCAACGTCGAGGGTATTAGCCCGTCGAACCATCGCGTACCGGGTCGCAGTTATTCAGGGGCGACGAGAATCGACGATCCGTCCGATACCTCGAAGACTGCAGATGGAGTTGCACGATCGAAGATCGAAATCGTCGAGAAATCGCAGGACAGCGACGAGTGTTATGGAAGCACGACCACGGCAAACGATACCGCCGGAAACGTTCTACGAGAAGCACCGGAACCCACAGGTCTTCCATTGTTCGGAACGTTTTTCTCGTTTCTATTTGCCGGCGGCGCAAAAAGGCAGCATGAATACGTGGACAGAAGACATAAACAACTGGGTCCGGTCTACAGAGAACGTCTGGGACCAATTACGGCAGTTTTTGTCAATTCTCCGGAAGAATTTCGTAGAATCTTCCGGATAGAAGGACCGGCGCCTAAACACTTTCTACCGGAAGCTTGGACCCTGTACAACGATATACGAAGATGTCGGCGCGGACTGCTCTTCATGTAAATTGGTCTTCGTAAACATGGGTGTTGTTAACTGTTGATGCTTTTAGTATATTTCGACCGCGGATCTCTATATTCTATATGTATAAATAAAAATTAAATGCTGTTCGTTGGTAAGCGCATCACTTGAGAATGACTGGACCGATTTGGCTAATTTTTTACAAAAAATGTTCGTAATAGTCCGAATAAGGTTTTTAGGAAAAGAAAAATTGGAAAACTGGCCGGAAAAATGGAAAATTCGGTAATAAATAAAAGTGCTTTTTTCTATGGGATTTTTCTCATTTTTACTTTGTTTACACATTTCCAATAGCGTTTCACAAATTCACAAAACGACCACAAACAAATTTAGGGCTAAGACAACGTCTGTCGGGTCAGCTAGTGCAAAATAAAAATGGTTCGAATTAATTTTGGGAAGCAGGAAGAAAATAAAAATTAATTTCATCCCTTGATGACTTTGTTGGATGAAAAACAACGTTACAGTGTTCTGAAATTTCTTCATAAATTCATAAAGATCCGCAGTCTAATTATATTAGTACAATAGAATAATATATGTATCTAATCTATTCAGATGAGTAACAACAAAAACATAAAAGGCTTGAATTCACTCGGATCCATTAGCCAAATATGTGGGTGAATCACGAATTGTGATCAGTAGAGATTATTCTGTTATTAGCTGTCCGATCGAAAATGTTTTTATCACATATCCATGATTTCAAAAGAAGAAGAAGCTGATCACGATTCGTGATTCGCCCTGTATACATGTGTAAACTAATATCTATATGTCTGTGAGACTAACATGCTGTTTGTTGCGCTTTTTAATACATTTATCTTGTACTTTAATGTATTTTCAACAATTTAGTCTTTGGTCAAGCGAGTTTTCATTGTCAACTAACGTGGCGGCACCTTTGAACAGGGACGGAGAAGAATGGATGCATTTTCGTAAAATATTGAACAAAGTAATGTTGGTGCCGGATCCGACGAACCTGATGGCCGGTCCTTGCAGGGAGGCAGCGAAAGAATTAACACGGAAATGGCAGGAACAGGTGAACACCAATCCCGTGATACCGGAGTTACAGGTTCAACTTTATCTGTGGTCTATAGAGGGTAAATGCAACTTTGACATTTCACCGAACATCTGAAAAATCAAAGTAGAATTGTGATTGAATTTTCGCAGCAATGGTGGCCACGTTGATGGGCTCCTGTTGGCAAAATTGCAGAAACGAGTTGTCTCAAGATTTCGAAAAATTGGCGAGAATGTTGCACAAAATATTCGAATACTCTGCTAAATTAGCGATAATGCCAGCCAAGGTAGCCATGAATTTACGACTTCCGGTTTGGATGAAGTTTGTTGCAGCCGTGGACACGACATTCGAAACCGTTCGAATTTTAGTACCGCGAATGATCGAATTAAGTGGTGACGGCTTGCTGAAGAAAATGCTGAACGAAGGGATTCAAGAGGAAGATGCGATTTGCATTGTCACCGATTTTATTTTAGCGGCTGGCGATACGGTATAATATTACGCACACACGTATACGTATTTTATGTACCAACAATTTCCCATCTGTAATTCCAGACGGCGACCACCTTGCAATGGAGTTTATTGTTAATGTCCCATCACCCAGACAGACAAGCAAAACTGTACGAACATTTGAAGAATCTTCCGGAACAGGAAGTGCTACGGGACGTACACTTGAGAGGTATAATCAAAGAAACTCTTCGATTATATCCCACCGCGCCATTCATTTCGCGATATTTACCGGAAGACAGCGTGATTGGTAATTACTTTGTGCCAAAAGGGGTAAATGAACTTGTCCTTAATGTTATTGAAAATAGAATTGCGCGGAATGGAGGAAAATACTCGATTAATTTTAGGAACTGATTGTGCTGTCGATCTATTCGAGCGGACGTGACGGGAAAAATTTTTCACGACCGAACGAGTTTCTGCCGGAAAGATGGATCAGAACGGATAAAAGCACTTACCGCGGTTTATTGAATCCCCACGCGAGTTTGCCGTTCGCTCTGGGTGCGAGAAGCTGCATTGGCCGGAAACTGGCGGAAATACAAATTCTTTATGGCTTGTCAGAGGTATTCAAATGATTATAATTAGACTGCGGATCTTGATGCATTTATAGCAAAATTGAATAAATAAAATTCAAAGTTGTTGGAAAATTTTAATAATTCAAGACGTCGATGTATGATTCCATCTCTATTCAAATCACTAAGGGAAGAAATAAGATTCAATTTGATTTCGATTTCTTGCAATTGATGCAGACAATTTTTATTTTGCACGAAGATCCGCAGTTTAATTATAATACAATACAGTAAGGGTAAGCGAGTACCCGAACCTCGAAGTCGAAGTCGGGTAATTTCCGGGTACTCGCCCACCCGTAAAATACACATTAGAAGAAGGCATCTTATAATATGTATATGCATATTTATTAAATTTGTTAATTTGTAAAATTGTGCAAGATAAATGCTTGCATATATTACAGTGTCCAGATAAAATAACAAAAAAATGTGAATAAAATATAATAGATAAATAATAAATCTTTAAATAGACGACCGGTGAAACTAACGATTCATAACATTTCTATGAATATTTCAGCTGGTGAAATCATTCAAGATAGATTGCGTGAACAAAGATCGTGTGCAAATGATCTTGCACTTGATTTCCATCCCATCTGTTTTGATACAGTTAAAGCTGACGCGAAGACAATAAAAAAAAGAACGAAAAAGACTGATACACGCAAGGTACAATGGCAAGAAAGTAAATCTACACTTCGTTCTATGTTAGTATGTTGTATACACACAACGATTTAGCGTTTCAACGAATACTCTATTCTTTAAAGAAATTACCTACAAATTGTATAATAATCATTAATATACATCAATTCCGCCTCTTAAAATATATTCACAGTAAGTATCTGTATCTAGGTTATGATAATAGGTGTACGACGAATAAAAGATTTCATAATATAAAAACTTCATCGGGTGCCTCATATACTTACGATTAGACGGTTAAATAATCTACGATTTTTTTTCTACTATTAATATCACAATTAGGTTACATGACTTTGTCGTTAATCTTGGCACAGAACGCTGTTAATTATCTGTCTGATTTCGTTCAAGAACTCGCGGAAACTACCACTGCTAGAGAAGTCCTGAAACGCTTGTATTCTTTCCGAGTTGGTCATCGTGGCTGTGAGAAAAATCTTGACGCAGCAAGATTTCAGTTCGTGGCACGAGTTTGTTTTCGCCCAGTTCCAGACTCTGCTGAAATTCTGATAATTTAACTTGGAGATCAAGCTCTCTGTGAGGACTTCCGACACGTCGTCCATCAGAAACTTGTCGGCCAGCAATGCGGCGTCCAATAAAGATTCGATGCTTCTGTTTTCAAAGGTGGCGCCGTTCGCGACGAGCAATAACGTATTAAGACCGTCTCGCGGCGTGTTTCGCAACTTGACGCGTTTCTTGCCCGATTCCGAAAAATTTCCTTCGAGCATAGCGGAAAAAGCGTCGGATTTCTGGCACAGCGTGTGTCTACAAGCATCGACGGTCGTGCCATCGTCCAACTCAAACGTGACCGTTGCCGGCTTCGGATGATTATCGTAGACCCGTGGGAAATCGGTCGATGTGGTGTCAGCGATCTGACACTTGTCCATTATATCCGACTGTATCTGCAGCGTGTCCGCCAGCCGACAAATCGACCATATAGCGTTCTCGTAAAGATTATGCTGTCGGTCGGACAGCACGCGAAATATTAGCGGCATGCCACCGTGATTGTCCAGCAGAGACTTCAGAATATAACGTGACTTAATTAAAAACGGTATCGAGACTGCAATCACCAATTTGTGAGCTTCGTCCCCGCGCAGTAATATCGATGTCAATTCACCTATTGCTCCATATGTTTCCGCGAGAGCGCATAGATGTCTTAAGTACTGTTCCGAACCGTATAATGTCTGAGCTTCGAACACGAATCCCTGCTTCAGCAACGGCATAAAATACGCTCTATTTCTGCTTGAACAAAAACAATCGTTGTGTAACTGAAATTTTCTGTGAAAACTCGATATGAAATTCTTCACCTACCTTATAATCTGGGTTAAAATCCTGGACGCTTTCGGGTGTTTCGCATACCTGATGTAAGCCGACAATGGTTCGATGGTGATCGAATCGGCCAGTCGTTCGATCGGATCATCCGAGTGACTTAGACGACTCAATAAAACTAACGCCCAAACGTTCGCGTATTCACAGTTACTCGATTTATTTACTTTTTCCGAATTCTGAGGTTCTTCCACCTCCGCAGTCACCGATTTACAACTCTTTAGCGATTCGACTTCTTCTTGAAGTTCTGCGGAAAGATCAATTACTGTGCTTCTAATCAAGAATTTGATCGATATTCTAGGAAAACGTGTTATCATTGATATTTAGCGAACCATCTTCGTTGTCCATAAATTCGGTATCGCTGCATACTGGACTGTAATTGTCTTCTGTATTTTCATCGTTTTCTACCGAATCGTAAAATGGTAATGGAGGTGTGCTAGGGGGTGACGAAGACACACTGGTCGCACTACTCGGACTCCAGTCGTCGCGATAGTAATCCGAGCTAAATCTGCCAAATAAAAGTACAGCGTTTGTTCTTAAGGTTCGTTCGAAATTAACATGATGTAATTTTACATACATACCGGCCTAGATTGGTTTTGTTATATTTGAACTCTGTTTGCTTGTTGGGTGGTGAATCGTTGTCCCTCTTTTTTAAAGCTTTAGCTTTGTCGTAACTAGCAGCTTCGGCAACCATTTTGTTCAATCTCGTTATCAAAACATCAAGCAAACCATTTTTCACCATTATCTCAATGCTTGGATCGTCGTAAACAAATTGTGCTAAGGCGCGCAGCAAGAAAGGATGGTACCTTTCGTACTGAGAATTTTGTAATAAAGACAGCATCAATTCTAGACCAGATCCCATTCTGATTCTCGCACGATTCACAGCTTCCCAACAGAACAGACATAAACTGGCCAACGTTTCTTCGCACAATTCCGAACAATCTCTGATGAGAACGATGAGACTATCAACAGCACCGGAATTGCCCAAAGTAGGACGACATTCTGTTATTTGGCAAAGATTGTACAAACACTTGATGGCCATTTTATTTTTCATACCGCAACATCGCACGATGCATTTATAGCCTTGCAAATCTTTCTCTCCTTGAATTTGTTCTCCAACTCGAGGATCTAGGGTACCAACTAAAAATGCGCACATAGCTTTCAAACAAATTTCTATCAGTTCCGAAGCTGATCTCGTGCTTGTCTCCAATTTCTCCACTGCCATTATTAACAAACCCGTAATTCTACGTATAACTCCACTTTTTAATATTTCTTCTCTGCTGCCACTGTATGTACTCCAAATGTTTCTGTACAAAAGAGATGGATATAATTATATATTATATTTGTAATTGTATATACACGCACACACACACACACACACACACACACAGTGTGTATGGCCCATTTAAATTGGATTGAAAAAACTCTAGAAAGACATTTGAATTAAAAAAAACAAACTGACACATGTCCTTTAGTGTTTCGAGTGGGGAGTCAGATGACACTACTAGATTTTTAACGCGTGGGCGTTTTCAAGGTTTTTTTAATAAAGAAACTGGACTTACAAAAAAATGTTTCAAACAAAAGTTGCACATTTTTTTACGTAGAATATGATTCCGAAATACAAAATATGGGTTTATGATGAAAAAAAACAAAATGACCTTGAAATAACTTTGAAAACGCCCACACATTAAAAAACTAATAGTGTCATCTGACTCCCCACTCAAAACACTAAAGGATATATATGTCAGTTCGTTTTTTTTAAATCACATGTCTTCGAGATTCTTTATAATCTCAACTTAAATGGGACACCCTGTATATACAGGGCGACCCACGAATCGTTACCAGTAGAGATTACTCTGTCGTTATAGTAAGTATTATAGTAAGTAGTCCGATTGGAAAATGGGATTCAAGAGAGCTATTACATGATTATAGCAAATTTTTTATAAAAAAAATTGAAAAAGCAACTTTTTGCAATTTCTTTTATGTTATGATTATCCTCTAACAAATAAATGTAAAAAAATTATAGGTGTATTCGAAAAAAATTGAAAGTGACCTTGTCAGAATCATGCAAAAACAAGAGTTGACAAAAAGTTTACTACAATCACATGAAAGCTGTCTTGAAACCATGCCTATATCTGATAAAAACATTTTTAATCGGACTTCTAATAACAAAGTGATCTCTACTGGTCATGATTTGTGGTTTACCCTGTATAAGTAAACAGAGTAGAGGACATTGGCCATTATAAAAGTATCTTCAATAATTCAATGTACCTTATAGCTCTAACGCTCATCAAATAAGTCTGCATATTTGTGTCTAATTGTAAAAGATCAACTATAGCTTGTATCGCGCCAGCGTTGCACAGCGATTTGGCATGCCAATCGCACTCGGACAAATTTCCAATTAATCTACACGCACGGCAGTGTAAAGTACTTTCTAGTTTTATATGTTTGATTATAGAGACTACGTTACATGCTATTTTAGAACCTCTGACCTGAAACATATACGAATAACATTAGCTCCAAGTAGTTTTACTACAGATGGATGTTTCAAACCCTGCCTCTGACCGAACAGGTCCTTCAGTCGAAGAGCTTTAAAATAGAAAAAGACTGATGAATAGTACCTTTTCTCTTGCATCCGAATGCAAACACGCGTTTGCTAGGATGCTTAAAGTCATGTTTAATATCTTCAAATTCTGAAAACGGAGTAAATTCACTAAAATACCCAATCCTCCATCTTTTGCAAACTGCTTGTAGCACTTGGGTTCGTTTTTTAGTCGTACCAGGCACGAAGAGATTCCGCTCTTCGACTCTGTTTTCACGTGTTTCAATAATTCCTGAAGTATTGGTTGTTCTTTCTTCTCGTCCATAGCCGACAATTTGTTAGATAAACAGAAAAATGAACGAAAATTCGTTAATTTTCTGGAGAAAACATAACCTCGAAATTGTACTGCCAACGGGATTGACAGCTACACCTGTACACTGTACAGTAACTTACAAAAGTAACCGAAAAAGAAAAAATAGTGTAATTTGTAATTTCCTGTAATCGAGAATTGTCGCGTTACACGTTCGATACGGCAACGTAGGCGAATCCGATGTTTAAAATCATCGTGTATCAATATATAATTAATTAATTATTTTATATTATTACTATTTCAAAAATCCTGCTACGCTACGGACCGTTCATTTAGTTCGAAAAGCGCACACTGCAGCGCCGCAATTATTTCCAGCGAAGTTAGCAGACACGCTATATAGACAGATTATTGAGGAAACTAATTGAAACAATTGTAGGGGACATTAATAACTCGTGCAAGGAATAATAAGCGTACCTAACAATGTCAAGAGATTGTTACTTTCCTTGCCAACGATCATTTCTTTCTCACATGAATTTCTTTACAATAACGCGGTGGTTGACGTCGATGCGTTTTGTCGCAATTATAATAAATTATTGTATATCGTTTCTTGTAGGGGACATTAATAACTCGTGCGAGTAATAATAAGCGTACCTAACAATGTCAAGAGATTGTTATAATACTTTTCTTGTCAACGAACGTTTCTTTCTCACATTTATTTCTTTGCAACGACGCGTGTCATTTTACGTCGATGCGTTTTGTCGTAAATATCGTTTAATCGATCTCGCTCAACTATTTCCATCTGCTCTTTCTAAAAACAGCAGGGAGAAAAGAGAGCAAACTTTGCGCTCTACTTTGCATAATGTTTATCGTACGATGCAAAAGTTATATCTTTAGAATTTTCTTTTCTGATAAAATTGTAATTTTAGATTTTTTATTTAACGATTATATAAATAAAAAGAGATGATTGTATAAATATCCTTAGTAGAGCAGGTATTATAATAGGAGCCGCGCAAAGTCTAAATAAAATCAATCTTGTCATTCTTATGAGGGAACATGCGCGCGTATACCAGCGTTACTTTTAATAAGTCTCTGTAGGTTTAGTTGTTCTTTACGAGTTTGTATCGCCAAGGTGAGCGTAAATTACACATTTGCTCGCGGCGGAGAGGCGGGATTTTGTTGGGTGTTTCGAAAGGAAGACGAATTTCTATTTTGCGTAAGCGCGGTGTTTACGGCGAAGAAGAGTATCGTCCGTGAAGCGGTGCACCTGCTAGTGTTGGTCTGTGCTGGTCTGATGGTCTATTACTCTGGCGCTGTGACTGTGGCTGTTGCAGGCGATATGGTGATGGTGGGAGCCGGGGGAGCAGTGTCCGCGAACAGAGTATAGTAGAGGCGTCAAGTCAAAATGATAGGAGAGGGCATGGGGATCGGATCGTGAGCTACGCAGGAGATGTGGACAAGATGACAGCGACTGTATGACGCTTGTTTCGTTTACTCTTGGCTACAGGTTATAATCGTGTACCAGGAAGAAGATTCGCGTCGCCGAAAAAAACGTTTCAACGAACGACTTATGCCTCGTTATGGTGGCACGTGCGTTTCAGTCGATTCTCTGCCACGGAACGAGATCGTAATCGGGTCTATTTGGGTGAGAGCCGCAACCGCCGCGCCCGTTCCCGTGTCCGTGCCAGTGCTCGTACCCGTACCCGTAACCGTGCAATGTACACAGCAGCCTGAATCCTCTTTGGAATCGACACCGACCTCGAGGAGTCCTTCCTTTCAACGGCCTGGAGTGAAGTAATGAGCGTTTTCGGGGATTTCCAGCGTGTCTGGGTACAAAGATTCCCGGACAGCGCCTTACCGGCGGCCTGGGAGGAGGACGTCAGGGCCAACCTAGTCAAGCATAAACAGAAGGTAATTGCCTGGAATTGGAACGTCTATTTTAATCCCTTTACTTATCGCCACGGATGCAAACGTGCCTGTGAAAATCTGTCAGGAAAGGGATATCCTCCCAATCTGATCAATGATGAGTCACCGTGTATCTCTCACACAGGTTGCAATACAAACTTCCCTTCGGATAGAATCTGAGAACCTATTCCCCTGAAGAAAGTTCAAACCCATAATGTATACTGATTTGAAAAAAACAGTTAAGTGGATAGACTTGTTTCCAGGATTTCATGGGTGTGGGATGCGCCTTCTCATTTCTAGATAACGCAAAGGTGTGGTTTATTGGTAGTCGAAAGCGCTAGGTGAAAAATCAATCGAATGTCCTATTTTTATGTATACCAAGCATAATTTGCATTATTCTGTAGCATGTAGCTGTTGCAGCTTCATGAAAATAGCTATATGCACAGCTGTATACAAATTATTTTCCAGGGTGATCACAGTCTAGATTGATCTTTTATCTAATGCTTTTGACTACTGGAAAACCCATCGTATGCATTATTGAGAAATGAGAAGGCGCATTAAAGAACGAGTCTATCCCCTTAAATGACATTTACAAAAGACAGTCTATGCAGAATTTAACAGAGAAATACACATCAGAATACTTAATGCATGGAAGCGATGTCGGATGGCAAAAAATTTCCAGACTCTGTAAACCGAATTGCTTGAACATTAATCGATGGAGTAAGATTAGGGTACCTAGGTGCGATACTCTTACACATCTGCTGAATGAACAGGAAATATTAGTATCTGAACAGTGTAAAACATTGATTATTAAATAGACTGCGGATCTTTACACAGAATAAAAATGTTCTGCATCGATTGTGGGAATCAGAAGTGAAACGAAAATTGACTTTATTCCCTAATGACTTTGTTACATTAAAAACACTATAACAATGCTCTTAAATTTTTGTAATATTTCACTGTTTTATATTTCAACCAATCAATTTTTTCGTAAAGATCCACAGTCTATTAGAATGCACAATCTACGAATAAGCCAGAAGAACTGGTACTCCATAACACAGCCTAGACCATATATCTAACCTTCTTCAATTCCTAAAGATAACTAATCTCTATAAAATGTCTATAAAATGAATGATAGATCTTATATAAGCGATCCACTTATAGAGACAATTTTAAAGCAAGATTAAACAAACAATTAAAAAGAATGACTATTTCAAAATCTATCGTATCTGCAGTTTCCTTTTTTTGTCACAATGAAATTACGTATACCGGTTAACGAACCCTGGTAATATTTTCAGATGCTTACTGTTTCTAAGAAACAGTTTATGTCGTTGTGTTTAAATGTGACAACGTGTTTGGCAATATTTACTTTAGAACTGTTTGCATTTTATTGTAGTCTTTACCATTAAAATTGTTCGATTGGTTATAGAACAAAGTTACTGACTTGTCTCTCGCTTATCTTAAGTTTGCTATCACAAATAAGGTATACATGCTGAGTGGTGAGCAACAGGTGGGAAAAAATTTAAAGACAATATTAGGCAAATATTAAAGTACAAAAAGTTGCAATTTCAATATTCCGCGTACCAGGCAAAAGTTTCAAAGAAAAGTACAAATTTTTATACGTAATGTTTTTACAGGTGACTGCACTGAGAGAAGAACTCGAGAAGGAAGAATTCTATGTGGAATATTTGGAAAGGTTGCTAGCCGATGTAGAACGTCACAAACAATTAGCGAACAGTAACTCTGTAACAACTCCTGAAAAACAGCAGCTTGCGGATTCTCAAAGTCAGCAGAGTTGTCAAGCAACAGAAAATAGTT
Source organism: Lasioglossum morio (assembly GCA_916610235.2). Classification (NCBI taxonomy): domain Eukaryota; kingdom Metazoa; phylum Arthropoda; class Insecta; order Hymenoptera; family Halictidae; genus Lasioglossum; species Lasioglossum morio. The sequence continues at coordinate 16,764,108 of OU744323.1, read as the reverse complement.
TATCCGATGGTACGAACGCGTCTCGTATTCAACAAGCAGAGCCATCGGCTCCGTCCCTTCCTGTGCGCGAGGATATAAGTAAGTTTCAGGACAAATGCGTTTCCGAACTGAGCTCTACTCTGAATACGAGTAAGAGACCTAAGAGCGAGATACCGAGAAGTCCCGATAAAGTGCCTGAGCTCAGAAGAAACAGTGACCCTGATGTGCCAAGTAATTATGTAACTGTAATCGAAGTGACGGGTAGCTCGAAGAAAGAGAAAAATGAGGAATCTCTCAAAGAGGAGAACGAGAAAGGTGTTGTATTCATTTTACTCCATTTCATAATTAAATCCAATTCCATTTATACATGTGCTTTACGAGTAGATTTGGAAAATGCGACTAATGAAGATGGCGAAGATGGCGATGCGGAGGCATCGGAGGAAGAACCTTACTATGATTCCGTAGCTTTAGATCAAACAGGAGAGTATGTATATATCGATGCGCGTGTCCCACCTGTTGGAAACAATAATGGGAATAGAGCACCGCCGAGGAGACCGCCTTCCCTCCCTGATTCGCCAGGGAACCAGAGTAACTATGTCAACATCGATTATTTTATACAGTGAGTGGCCGATGTCGAATTACGAGAACTACGATCATTTCCTGCGGTATTACAGTATTCCTTCGGATGATGTGACTTTCGTCTGTGCGGATGAAGTTACTTTTTTATCTCCACTACTAGGGGGTTCCCCCTTGGGTGGTCGATCGCGCTACAAAGAAATACGATCTAAGCTTAGATATCGATGAGGCAACTAATGCAATGATGAAACTTTCTTAATCTTAGTTACTTACCTACGAAACCTTTACCAACGAATTCGTGAAATTTTTCTGATTAAAAAAAGACCAAACACGATAGAATTACTTGTTTAATAAGCGACGAAAGTTTCGAATGCAAAGAAGGACAGCATGTGGAAAAAAAGAGACGCGCAGAGTTCTAGCAACTGGCATGGATGAAAAGTTCAACGGTCAAAATTCGCTTCCAGGCCTCGCTTATCGAGTGTTGAAATTTAAAGATCCGAATTCGCTTCCAGGCCCAGTGCTGCCAGATGAGTACCAAACGGTACCCAAATTCTCGGAAATACTCTCCTTCTTTTCCCTTTCCACTATCCTATTCCATCACCATCTAACGTCCCCCACACTAAGCCGTAGACACACTGCCCGTGCACATATTACTCTGGTCATCAGAGAGGGGGTACATCAGATTACTGTGATTCCCCTCATCTGGCAGCACTGTCCAGACCTCGCATTATGCGAGCTGTTCGAAGAACCGATCACTGAACAAGACGTTGTTAGTTCCATTAATAATTTCTTCATTTTTAGTTCCACTTGTACGAATCTCTCATCAATAGATCTGTAAGATTTCTCTGAAAAATCTCGCAAATACGTTGGTAAAAGTTCTGTAAAAAAGACTGAAATATAAAAAACTTTCCTATTTGTATTGACATTGTCCTTCTGTATGTTCGACATACCTCTTCGCTTTCGGAGACTCCATATCCCCGAGGTTGTTACATAATCCGAAGGAATACTGTATACATATTATTGTTGTTGATTAAAATTGACTGTTCCATTCTTCTACAGACACAGGGCAGCGATGGATAGCGAAGATGAAGAAGGCGCGAGTCCTGCGCCGCCGATTTTATTACGCGCTCTTAGCACCGATAACGAAACCGGTAGTAGCGACGCGGAACCTTTAAGTTTGAGCGAAGGCAGCTTAGAATCACCGACACCAACGACACCGCGCCGACAAGAGAAAAGTAAAGACCGTGAGGACGATAGAACGTCTATGATTAAATGTATTGTAGACTCGGTAGTAGAAAGTGAAACTGTATATGTCGAATGTCTAAACGTGATGTTACAAGTATGTAGCCAATCATTCGATTCAAACGAATTCAAATTCGCAACGGGAAAAATCGTTTCACGGTTTTGTTAACGAACCGCGTCTCTTTTCAGTATATGAAGGCTATCAGGGCCACGTTGACCACGTCCCAGCCAGTCATTTCGGAAGATGAATTCGGCACAATGTTTTACAAGATTCCAGAACTGCACGAACAGCATCAAACGTTTTTGAACGGTCTTAGGAAAAAATTGGAGAAATGGGATAGCAAGACTACGATAGGTGAACAGTTTAAAGTAAGAACAAGAACCGAAGCGTGCCAAGCTATACAGAAGTTATAAACGTAACACGTAACAGTATGGTTTACTTTAGCATGTTTGTTATTAACGCGTATCGTCGATGGTATCTAGGTAATGGCCAGCAATATAGGATTGTACGGAGCTTTTTTACACAATTATGCCCGCGCCACCGATACTGTGCGGAGGTGTTCAGCGCATTCTACTCAATTCGGTGAAATCACAAGGGACATTAGACTCAGGGGATTCCCCAAAGGTCCCGGTCTATCTCTCGAAGATCTTTTGCACAAGCCTGTAGCTCGGGTGCAAAAGAATGCACTGGTATTGCACGTGAGTGTCCGATCTGTACTTTTCGAAATCTATATACGTATAATAAACACGAGAGTTCGTGTTAGACGGAAGTTAATTGTATAAGTCGATAGACGAGTCGTGTGTAAATATACTACATTTATCTTATCGGTAAGTTTGCAGTGATAATTCCCTTTCAATCGATTGTAGGATCTTCTAAAGCATACACCCGTGAATCATGCAGACCACGCACCGCTTTCCGAAGCTCTTGCTATGACTAGAAATTTTCTAGACGAGTTCAACATTATCCAGACGAAATCAATGTTTCCGGTAAGAAAAAAACGAAATAGCATTAATCGCCTAATAGATCGTACGGAAATAGTGACGCGCGTGACGAACACATATTCGTTTCCAGAGTCATGACAGGGCACAACGAAGATTAGTGAAAAACTCTTTTGTGGTGGAATTATTGGACGGTCATAGAAAGCTGAGGCATTTATTTTTGTTCAACGATGTGATCGCTTGTGCGAAATACAAGGCATCTGGTAGAGATAAGTTCACGTTCGAGTTAAAGTGGTATGTGCCAGTGGCGGAAGCAGTGGTGACAGAAGACGGCGTCGAACCACGCGAGACTAGTCCAGCTAACGTTGTAGGACTAAGGTACATATAGCTTGTCGTTTCAAGGAAAAACATCGCATGTCACAATTACAAAAAATTCGAGTGCACGCATTATTGAGTTTATAGCATATGATCCTAGGTATTTACCAGAAAAAACATAATGAAAACAAATTCGAAAGGCTCGAAAAAATGATGTAATTTAACCTATGTTCTATGTCCATGTCCAAGCATTAGCGATCAAAATTTTAAACGGCAATATCTAAATGAAAATAATATCCGAAAGTGAAAGTATGTAACATGCGGCGCTTTTCCTGGTAACCACAGATATACACGTATACATATAGAAACACTTGTTCGACATTAGTGTCTGAGAAAATGTTTAATTCCTGACCAGTAATGTTCTCTGTATTTTAGGTCACAGGCATGTACCGTACGCGATCAGATATTATGGGAAGAGCGTAACGACGAGAAACGAATTAGGCTTGGTGGTAGAGGTTCGGAAAAGAATAGAAAGAAGCTTGCCGAGCTCGAAGCTCAACTAGTATTAGCGTCTCCGAATTTAGTATTACGCGTCGCGCATAAAAGTCAGCATCGAATGCAAAACTCGTACACGTTCTTTCTGTCCAGTGAATTTGAACGGTCTCAATGGGTTGAAGCGGTGGAGGCATTGCAACAGGTAATGCGTTCCCATATGTACCTAGATAAGTCAAAGGTGCGTAATTCACAGATTACGAATACATACTTAACGATACCGTATAGATAAATACTTAACGATATCTTTTATTGTATTTAAATCGGGCACAAGGATGCAAGTAACGATACACGTTCGCGGTAAAAACGCGATCGAGCCGTCATAGTCGAAACGACTTTGCAACTTGAATTGCTTTTTTTCGATTTTTTAGGGCGGACAACCACCAGGACCGTTGCCTTTGTCGATGTACGAGCTACAGGCTTGGGTTACAGCCTGCCGTACCTATCTTCAAACAGATATGGGTAGCTATTTGTTAAGATCGGGTCGCGACGAAAGTTTATTGCTAGGCGATCTTCATTTGACTCTACTCGGCTTAACACCGCCGGGCTTAGACCGAGTAGGGGATCTCTATATTATCGTGGAAGTCGATAGCTACGGACATTACTTTAAGAGAGCAAGAAGTCGAGTTGCAAGGGGTCAGGCACCAACGTGGGGTAATATTACATTATCAAATACTATATATAATGCTATACAGAGTGAACCACGAATCGTGACCAGTAGACATTACTCTGTTATTAGCAGTCCGATCAAAAATGTTTTTGTCAGGTGTAGCATGGTTTCAAGAGAGCTTTCACGTGGTTATAGCGAATGTTTTGCAAAAAAAAAAAAACAGCAAATTTTTGCAATTTTTTTATGTTATGATACTTACCGAATTTGCCTTGAAATCCTCTAACAAATAAGCGTAAAAAAATTGTGGGTGTATTTTCAAAAAAAAAATGAAGGTGACCTTCATTCAAAAATTCTGAAAAAAAGAGTTCACGAAAAATTTCTATAATCACGCGAAAGCTCTCTTGAAACCATGCTATACCACTTTGTTTTTTGTTAAGGGTGATGGAACAAATGCATTTGCACACACCCCCGAAGAGGGTAGTGTGGAGCTCAGGGGATCGGGTGTTCGGATCCCCCACTACACACTAAACCATTACCCAGGACTTATGTCTTTTCCTCCCACAGCTATAGGCTCGTATGTGGAGCGACCGGGACTCCACGCATGTTCTTGTGTGATAAAAACATTTTCGATCAGAATCTGTACTGGTAACGATTCGTTGTTCACCCTGTACAATGCTGTGGCGCGACGGAAACGTTTGTTTCAACTTTGCGTTTGTTCTTTCTTTTCCCAAAGGTGAGACATTCGTCGTTGAATTGGAAGGCAGCCAAAATGTTCGGATTCTATTGTACGAAGAATGTGGAACTCGTTCAGTGTTGCGAGGCAAATGTGTACAAAGACTGAGCAGATCTTGGCTGCAATCGGACCAAGTGGAGAGGTCGTTGAATTTGGGTCCAGCCACTTTGGACGTGGCTCTTCGTTTCGTTCCAAGCGAAGTCACTTTAAGGCGGGTACCATCTGCCAAGCCTCAAGGTTTATTTGGAGCTAAAATCCAACAAGTGTGCAAGTACGTTACTCACGTTTATCGTGTAAACACAGATGTGTGTATCCGAGACAGCAGTTAAGACAATTTTGTGTTTGTTTGCCTTTTAGACGCGAGAAACGAGACGTTCCTTTTATCATAACAGCCTGTGTGAGGGAGGTTGAAAGGCGAGGAGTCGGAGAAGTAGGTTTATACCGTGTCTCCGGTTCGGCGTCCGATTTAACGAAGTTGAGAAAATCGTTTGAAAGCAATTCGTACGAAGCAGAGCAGTTGCTGAAAGAGGTACGCGATAGTCTGACCTTAAGGTGGTAGACTCGTTTCCAGGATTGTAAGATGGGGTTTCTCTGGATATTTGTTTAGGATGAAAGACTAATCTAGGCCGCAATCACCTTCAAAATTCTTATTTTTACGTTTACCAGGCGTAATTTGCATTATTCGGAAGCATAAAGCTGCAACAGCTACATACTGCCGAATAAAAATAGGACTTTTGAGGGCGATTGCGACCTAGATTGATGTCTAGCGCTTTTTTTGACTACTGAAACCTGTGCATTATTGAGACATAAGAAGGTGGATCCCGCTCCCTTGCAGTCCTGGAGAAACGAGTCTACCCCCACAAGAAACCAGCTAATCTTCTTCTTATCAATGTTAGGTTAGGCTAGGTTACGTTACGTCATGTCGTGTGTCCTCCATATCTGACATTTTCTAGGTGGACGTTCACTCGGTAACAGGCGTTCTCAAGTTGTACTTTCGAGAGATGCCCGAGGCTCTTTTCACGGACGCCATGTATCCAGCTTTCTTGAAAGCTTTTCAAACCGGCGAGTTGTCGAAGGGCGCTGCCTTACGAAAGAACTACGAGTGCCTGCCAGCCGTGAACAAAGCTGTGATCGACTTTCTGCTGACCCACCTAATACGAGTGAACAAACACGAGGCGCAAAATAAGATGTCCCTGCACAATCTGGCAACGGTGTTTGGACCGACGTTGTTACGACCCGTGACGAACTCGCGGTCCGACGCGAAAAGCCGCGACCCGTTGGCAGCGGGTACCGTCGACGTGATGGCGCAGGCAGGCATACTCTACTGTTTCTTGCAGATGCACATGCAACAGAACAATCAGTCGTCACTCTAGTCGAGAGATTCTTGTTGACATGTCGTGGCGTCGGTTGCTCTGAGCTTGCACAACAATGCCGCGACTAATGCTCGATTTTGTAATATTCATAATTTTTTATGACAAGATATATATATATATATATATATATATATATATATATATATATTTATTTTATTAGCCTTCCCGACGTATCGTTTGTACGTACAACGCATTAATCGTAGTAGACAGGCTTTCACAATACCCAGACCGAAGGAATTCCTGAATTGCTGTTAACAGGAACGTTTCGGTGTGCGTACGAGTACCGCGTAGCAAAGTGGACTTGTAGGCCGTCACATATTGGTCCTTCAAGCTCCGTAATATATTTTATACTTGTATTACTGCGAAGTCCTGGCTGACGAGGAGCCCGTAGCTGGTCCAACCGAGATAGCAACATTTGCCGAAACGCGCTCTCGATCGGTAACTGTTGGATAAATTACTCTAATTATTAGACGCAGTACGCATTCGGAAGCTAAAAATATAGCTTCGAGAACGATCTTTGACAAAAGAGGAAGATTATATTCTATCCGAACTATCCGACTATATCTTGTGCCCGAGCTGGACTAGATACAGGAATTTCCCGTAACGAGAGTTACTGTTTCACGCACGTGAAACATTCGCAAAGACATTATCGAGAAAAAAGAAAAAGGAAAATTCATAATTTCTCCCGTTCAGAGAAACAAGTGGGAATCCGGTTCGCAATCGTATCCACGCTTTAGAACATAAGTGTTTTTTCCAATGGGGCGTGTTCCTAACAGAGAGTCTAAATTTTTTTACGCAACAACAACGTGACATACCTCCTCTAGCTATGTTCATGAAAATATCCACTTGTTCGAGTGAATCACGTTCCTAAGTAATTCCTATTGAACAACTTCGGGAGATCACGTTCCTTCGTATATGCAAATCGAAGCTTAATAGCGACGCGATATACTATCAATGTATACTGGCTATATTGATTTTCGGAGAAAGTCGCGTGTCGTGGTCGTGAGCTGTTCTATTCTTTATAGAAATATTTTTAAAGAAAATACGCGCTCTCGAATTTTTGTAAAGGATATTGACGGAGCAGTGGAAGATGTTCTTAACGTTTAAGCTGTAATTAGACTCGCGTTTCGTCTTTGTTCCGCTACACACTACCCCGTGGCGATTGTAATTTCATTACCGCTTCTACATACGTATAATACAATATTTATTCGTGGTATTCCAAGTGACATTATCGTTTTCAGTGCACCTACGCTGTGTTCCTCGAACAATATTATCTCTGTGATTCTTTCATAATTGTTTACAGCAAAATTCTACGTGTACGACGCGACGTCCAAATCTCGTATGTCGGTTTTTTAAAGTCTAAATACAGCTTAATGGAGCACCAAAGAGAAAACAATTCTCTCGCATACATCCGATAGAGTATCACGATTGACCCTTTGAAGCATAATAAGTAGACTGCGGATTTTATGCATTCATGACAAACAGGAGTACGCACGATTTAAAACAGTGGACACGTTAAAAAGATTTAGGTCCGCTAGTGTATTAGCTTCATCTTAATTAGATAATTGAAAGAAGAAATTTTCATTTGGTTCCTGTATCTTGCAATCAATGCAAACATTTTTCATTATCCATAAAGATCCGCAGTCTAATAACAAGCTACGTTCGCATTCGATTATCCACTGCATATCCATTTTACAATATACAGTTGTATTTTTCTATTATCGTATATCACCGAGCCAATCGCACGTGTTTCTAACGATTGTATTTTCCGAAAATCGATGTCTCTACGAGGTCGACAACTCCATGCTTCAGAGGGTTGAAGCGATGGAAAAGCACATTTGGCAGTACAAATTTAATACTCTATGTAGAAGCCCTCCCCCTCCCTGTTACATGCTAGGACGTTTACAAACTACTTTAAATAACCGATGGTAACAAAGACGAATGAAATAGGAATCGAGTCGGGACGAGTGTTCGATAAAATCGTGCACACATTATTATTATTATTACTATTATTATTATTACCATCATTAAAGAAAACGGGAAATGAGAATACAACGGAGATCACATTAAGATACTTTTTTCGGAAGTGACCGTTGTGCTTGAGCGAAGGCAACTATCGTATGAGTGGTTTAAGCGTGTATGCGTGTATATGTGTAACCAGCTGCCCATGTGTATTATATCGTAAATATTGGATATCTTTAATTTTTATATCGCATTTTAGCGTAACATGCGTCCTTCTTTTGTACATTCAACGAAAACTTGTAAAGATAAAAATTTCCGCTATCACGATTCATTATTATTACCATGAATTATTATCGTTTCGATTATCCCATGATTTATCGTTTGAAATATCTTTTAGTAACAGAACCGAATCATCTTGAGCCAGCTTTCTTTAACTTTCTCGCTAGAAGACGACGCGACGCGTACTGCCAAAAACTCCACACATACACAACACACACGCACACACACAAACAAACAAGCACACACACACAGCGTATCCTTCGAATGCATCGAAGTATATACCGATGGTTTACAAACTTTTATATCGGAAGTGTTCGTTACCAATCCAAGATACGTGATTTGTTCGTTTTATTTGTATAAATATATTTTAGACCGGAGCACGTTATATTATAATCATAATTGTTGTTTTACTTATAAAAGATACTGCATTCTTTTCGAGCGTACCTTAAAGAATACAGGCAATAAAAAAAACAGATTGATTAAAAGCTTGTACAGTAACATTGTAATCATTATTTTATTCAGAATTGCGTAAGGAGCAGGAATCGGGCGTCGAAACAAAAGCCAAACAGCTTTAAGTAATAACTCGAACTTATTCTTGTTTCAAATGAAAATCCATTGTCTATCGACTACTGTCTACCATCTATCGATTAACTTGTGTTCTTTAACTTAAACGTAATTAGTCATTTCTTGCTTTAACATCGAATCGGGACAACTGCGAGCCGGCGGGGGTACAGGAAGTTTAACCGGTGTCGCTGCTATGTTGTCCCATAGTCCAGGAAGCCGTGACCCGTCAGACCCATTGCATTGCATTCCTGAAAATAAATATCGTTAGAAAATTGGTCGACGAAGATCCGCGGTTTAATGAAATTAATAAAAATCACCGCGTAGAAAACCACGCGCGGCAGAACTGAAACTTCTTGCAGTCTAATAATGAACGATTAAAACACAGTTTCACAATTTTCAAACTTTTCAACTTTAAAATTTGACAATTTTTCAATTTCAGCATTTCCCAGTTTTGCATCTTTCCGAATTTACAATTTTACCATTTTCAACCGTAGAACTTTAGCATATTAAAAGTTGAAGTTAGGAGTAAGCGTACAGGGTAGGGCAACAAGTATGTCCACTTTGAATATCTCCGTTATTTGTAACAATACGGAAAAATGTGATAAACAAAATTTGCACGGTACAGTGCTACATGTCGTAACACAAACATTTTCTGCGTGGGTAGAGGTATGGAGGACATTTCAAGGTCACCTTGATTTTTTAAAATGAAAACACCTACTTTCTGTATCATGAATCGATAGACTATCGAATTCTGAATAAAAATGTATTGACCTCCATGTATCCTAAATCTAATAGTTAACGAGATATTATCGAAACAATTTTCTTTCTTCTTTGGATGGAATATCTTGTTAAATATTAGGTTTATGACATACGAAGGTCAACACTTTTATACTAAAAATTTAATACTTTATCGATCTAAAAAGTGTAGGTGACCTTCACATCTCTGTAGCGACTCCTCCAAGGAAGGAAAGATTAACGCCATATTACAGCTCCTGTTGTCCCATGCATCTTTTGTATGGAAAACTTTTCTGCTACTATCATACTTTCGGAGTTATTGTAGGTGGCAATAGTTACTGCTTCACCCTGTATAGGACAGCCGGCAGCGACAGGAAAACGCGTAACGCGTAACGCGCTGGCCTTACTCACCGCTTTCAACGGAGAGAAGAAGGGTGTGGGGCGCAAACCCCCACTTTTTGACCGTTACGCTTTCTCATGTCGCGAATTCCGTGACGCGATTTGGCTTACACCTTGCCAAAAGAAGTTTCACTTCAAAAAACATGCGGTTCCCCACCGTGTCTGAACGTTCTTTAACACGATAATTCCGAAGTAAACGATTATATCGAGAGAACCTAATGGCGCAGCTTCGTAGAGATCATGAAGAGCCTGCACACGAACTTTGGTCCATTCGATATTTTTGTAATTCGCTGATATTCCCTTGTCGATGCCGGTGTGTTGACCTTCCCATTCTCTCATGTATCGGAAGTAAGTTCTCAAGGCGTCGTCGCTTATAGCACTTTTGCATACCTGAAAACGATCGTATAGCCATAGACCGATCGATAGCCTCAGGGATTCTCACCCCATATCGGAATTGAATACATCCTCAGAGAAGGTTTTTCCTCGATATTAATGCCAAGAACACGTGTGGCACTGACAAGGGAACATATTCAGATGATACAAGCCGATTTTGATGAAACTTATGTGAGATATAGTTCTTCGAAAAATATTTGACACGTGTTTTTTTTATCGACAACCATCCACTCAGTAGGGGTGAAAACAGCCCTCAATGTTGGGGGTCAAGACAAACAAAAAATACGAGAAACTGCAAAAAAACATCAAATTTTTAGTTTTGTTTATTGTTTAAACAAAAACCGATTGTTAAAATTTTCTTGCTCGAGCACATTTTCCATTAAAAAACACATATAATTAAAAAAAAATCTAATTTTTTCGACCACTGGTTTCCGAAATATCTCAAAAAATATGGTTTTGTCCCCCAACTTTGAGGGCTGTTTTCACCCCTTCAGAGTAGATGGTTGCCGATAAAAAAACACGTGTCAAATATTTTTCGAAGAACTATATCTCACACAAGTTTCATCAAAATCGGCTTGTATCAACTGAATATGTTCCCTTGTGAGTCAACCCCCTTCTCTCCAGCTGAATGCGGATAGCAGGTCGCGGAGAACGGGGGTTGACATAAAAAATGTGTAAAACAGGGACCGGAAAGGGCCCTGGGTGGTGGGAATTACGGACGTCGAATGTGTATCACCTACCTCTAATCGAGCACTAGGATAATAGTGAATATAATTCACGCACATTTCATCTGATATTGCAAAACCACCGAGAGTAACGTTTTCTCTGTCCACTGTTCTGTACGTGCAAGTTGTTATCAAAGAATCACCCTGCAACAAGCTCGTGAAAGATCTCGTTCGAAATTCAAATTGCAAGTATCGCACGACACGAATAACAAAATAAAAAAAAAGAAGAAAACGATCGGTTAGAAGAGATTTTTACGGGCAAGATGGTGACGGGTTTCGGCAGAAGTCGAATCTCTTGAAAGTGAGTGGAATAGTGATTGTCGTAATTCAAGGGAGGCATCTCTTCTCCGTCGCGGATGTGCCGCGTGATAACTTTGGTGCCTGTTAGGTGCGTGTGAAGTTGCGACGCGAAGATGTGGATGCCATACTGCGGAAGACCGACCCCTGTACATTCCTGAATGCAGTGTCCCGACAAAACGAACGATTCCTACGGCAATGGCAGAAAGGAAAAAGAAAATTCGTTACTCCGGGAAACCGTGGGTTTCAGCAAAACGAAATTTCGGAATGTCGAAATTGATCTACTTGTTGCGGCGGTATCGCCATTTTGTCCGTGTACTCTAAACCCAGCTCGATCACGCCGGCGTCGTACTTCCGCAAGCTGGACGTTAGAACAAATCGAATTCCCGAGGAATCGATCTTTCCCTCCTCGAGCCCGGGGTTGTTGTAATGGACTTCCAACATCGTGTAAGGATTGAAATCTTTTCCACCGATCGAGAGTCCGACTTCCTCAGGGTAGACAAACGCGTCCGCCCCCATTGCCCAGGCTGCTAACACCTTCTTGCAGATCTAACAGGGAGAATCGTAGCAACGATCGCGACGATGCAGAGTGGTCCAGGAACTCGAATTTACTGACCAAAAGTCAATTTTCGAAGTTCAACATTTTGAAAACCTTCGACATGTGTATATATATATAAATTTTTAGCTGCGGTTTCCAGCAGTTTTTATTTCTACGCGTGTCTCAACAAGCAGACATTCGAAGCAAGTACAGTGACGAGCAAAAGTGTAAACATACTTCGCTAGATATACATAAAACGTGATAATACAACCTATTTTTCAATTGAATGATAAAGCTTAGGCAATAATAATTGTATGGTGAATATGATAAACATAATATCACAGTTTATTTTCGTTAATATTAACAATATATGCAATTTGCCTAAGTGAAAATCCTTTATCATATAATGAAATTCTATTGTTTCTCTTGTCTGCACTAAGTGGTTTCATCTTGCCTCTCACGTGTCAAGTTACTTTCAAACTGAAGAATAACTACGTAAACACTAGTATAATCGTGTCTTACGACAGTTGGTTATTAGTGTTTGTCGACAATTTCAATTTCCTAGTATATTTGAATACTATTTTAACCGTTTCTGTGAAAACGTGCGAAACGTACGAGTAAACATTGTTACAAATCCTTATTTTTGTAAAATGTACTACAGGGTGTCTCAAAATTCCTTCCATATTCGGTAATTGGATGTTCTTGAGTACATTTGAAGCAACATTTTTCTTTGCAAAAATGACGTCCGCGGCTTTGTTAAGGAGTTATTAACAAAAAAAGCGGACCAATCAGAGTGCGACCTAAACGCTTGTCGCCCGGTGACAACTGTCGGTGAATTTTTCTTTTTTGATGTCAGATTCGTTATCAGTAACCTCGGTAACACTTGATTACCAACTTTTAGAAAGATCCAATGACATTTTGACTTTTGCCCAGTAAAATCGCGTTCCTGAACCACTGTGCGATGTACGACAAATTTGACATTTCCGAAACTACTTCCTCTTTCGTTTTATTTTGTTTGTATGTATTAGGTCATCCCATAAGTTCGTGCCGTTTTTCGAGCGGTTGCACATGTTAATTTAGTAAACATACCTTTAAGTTTGTTTTAGGTATTTTCAGAACATCTGACATATCTCCTCAACCGATAAACTTCGTGATTTCTGTACAAGGTCTCGAATTTTATCTTCGTCTGTCTGAGGAGGACGCCAGGAACGTTCCTCGTCTTCTAAACAAAAATTCCCACCTTTAAAACGTTGAAACCACTTCCTACAAGTACGAGATGAAAGCGCACTTTCTCCGTAAACATCACATATGTTGTTCCTAGCGATCGTTACTGAACTTCCTTTCCGAAATTCATACAACATGAGATGTTGGAAACGGATACGCGTTTCGCTCGTGATTTTTCACTGCTAGGAATCACTGTGTTCACTATTTCACGATCTCATACCCACGAAAACCTTCTCTAGACTGTTTCCGAACAGCTACGCTTAAGTGCATTGGTCTGTTATTGCTGTAAAGTTTATAAATCGACGCGAGAAATGTATACACAAAAGTCGGCACGAACTTATGAGAATACCTAATATATAATTACTAGACAGCGGATTTGATGCATTTATGAGAAAAATTAGCAGCTGTAATTTAACACAGTAAAATGATTAGATGAATTGGAAACTATTGTCGTGTCCAGTTCCTATCAATTAGAGATATTAAGAAAGAAAAAACCGCAAAGAATGAATAAATGCAAAATTTGTTTTGAAAGAACCAATCGGGAGACATATCCTACAAAATACAGAAGGTTTTGTCTTGATTTGTCCATCCATCTCAGAGTAATCGGTGAACATACATAGAAAAAAAAGCAAAAAAAGGCACATACAATCGAATTGAGTAACCTCCTCCTTTTACAAGTCGGGTAAAAATAAATGGTAGTTATTCGGAAAGTATCCTCCAGTTTTGATCAAATTTAAATATGTTATGCAGCAACACATTTTGAACAACTTTGTCCTTTTCCAATATAGGGGGTCGCTTTTAGTTTTTGAGATATTCGCAAAAAACTATTGCTAATACTTTATTGAATTTCCGGTATCCTTGTACGCTCTGTGGCAACGTAACGCTGATCCGCACAGCGTCTGTTTACTTTTTTTTGTAAACACACTGTGGAGAGCGTGCAAGAATACAGAAAATTCAATTAAGTATTAGCAATAGTTTTTTGCGAATATCTCGAAAACTAAAACCGACCCGCCTATATTGGAACAGAAAAGAGTTGTTCGAAATGTCGAAATCTATAACATATTTAAATTTCATCAAAATTGGCGGATAATGGTACTTATCCGAAAAACTACCAATTGCTATTTCACTCCAGATTGTTTCAATTCAGGTAGAAAATTTTTATTTGCATAAAGATCCGCTGTCTAATAACACGGTCCAACAAATTCAAACATTTTTTTGACGTTTCGTTTCTCACTATGCGATTCTTATAGTTTTTCGCGCTGATTCCAAATATGACCTTAATTTTTCTCCTGCATGCACAAATTTGAGAAATTCGAGTTTGTAAAAAATAACATAATTTTCGACTTTGAACAAATATTGTGTTGTTATTATAAAAGATATTATATTGTTCTTTACAGCAAAAGATTTGCTAGACTTTCCCGAATCCAGTGATGTGGAATAGTAATACATTATGATTGTTTAAGCATGTTTAAGTCTAGAGAATCTTTTGCTGTAAATAACAATACAATATCTTTTATAAAAACATCACAATATTGCATTTGTTCAAAGTCGAAAAAATATGTTTTTCTCAAACTGTAATTTCTCGAAAACTGTGCGTCTAGGGGAAACATTAAGGCCAGATTCGGAATCAGCGTGAAAAACTCTATAAGAATCGCATAGTGAGAATCGAAACGATTTTTGGCTGTTGGACCGTGTAATTATCTACGTGGATCAAGCCACGTTAATTCAAGACAGAGATGCCAAGGGAAGTATTTTGGAAAGTTCTAATTGTAAGCTATGGAGAGAAATACATTGGTTTTTTCTGGTCGATCGGCTCCATCGCAAGGACCATCGTACATAGGGACTTCGAGGTCAGCGGGTCCAGCGCAATGAAAAATTTCCATGTGGTGCACCAGATGCTCGTTTCCCGCTTGTATCGCTGGGCCAAATTGAAGGATATGATGCCTGCGAATGGATTAAAGAGATATCTATTAAAATGCGATCTTCGCGTGTACCGCGAAATCATTTCTCTCTTTCTTACTTCCGAGATAAGACCGGTGGCAATTTGTGTACACGACACCAATAAGTGGTCTCCTTGTTCGGTATTTTCACTTGGTGAGCCAATAATTCCAATTTCCAAGCGTTCGAAGGAAAAATTGGTTTCTTGTGTACTATTCGGATCAATTCTGTCCGAGTCATGCCGGTATTTTCCGCGTCCGAAATTTGCAGACCTGCCAAAGATGATAGCGGACCGACACCCCTCAGCCATACCAAATGAGTGGTACCTCTCTGAATATTTTTGAAACCTCTCTTAATTATGTACATACAGTTGCGGACAAAAGTATTCCTAACGATATCAATTTTCATACTTCATGCAATTTAACGTATTTCATTTGAACTTTTAAATAAATCTAATTATGCACATCGATAGAAACTTCAATAATAATCTTACAGATTTCACCGAAAACTTATAGTTTAACTCTACCATTCTTTGTAACAACGTCTTTTAAGATGGATATCAATTCAAATTCAAGAGAGATTCAATACAAAAATGTTGTAGAATGACTTTAGATCGGTTACTATTACGTGCACGAGCGCGAGAGAAAACATATAAATATACAGGGTGGGTAATAACTATGTTCAGTTTGAATATTGCCGTTATTTGTAATAATATGAAAAAATGTTATATAGAAAACTTTCACGGTATAGAGGGGGGCATATTGTGACACAAACATTTTCTGCGTGGTTGAAGGCATAGAGGAGATTTCAAGGTCATCTCTATTTTTTTTAATGGAATGCTATGTTTTTTTATCACGATGTGATAGCCAGTGCTGATACGAATTCAGCGAGTTATTATTGAAGGTCATACAAGGTCAAATATGGTAGTTATAATAGATAGTAAAGATAATAACATGATCTTGAAATGACTTTGATATTCGGTTGCTCGGAGACGAGTCATTTCGATTTCATTTCATATATTTTTCGATCAGTTACACGATACAATAAAAAAAATGTAGTTACGTATCTAAAAACAACGATGACCTTGTTAACTCCGAAAAAAATTACCTTCGGAAAAAAAATTCGTGCCAGACATTTGGTCCATTGACACCACGTACATTACATAACGAATATTTTTTGCATCACAATAATCTGAAGAGATATTTAGGTGGCCACCCTGTGTAAAAGGACCACCCTGTATAATGAACTTTTCCACTACTATTTAAATTGCTACCACCTCCATGATATAGTCATTTTCGTCGCAAGTGTCGAATTTCCTGGAGAAGGTGAATTTGGTCACGTTCCCTCTCCGCCTCCACGCGAAATTTTCACAGTCCTGCTGCTCGTCCAAATTCAACTTGCCTTCCCCGTTGGCCCACGCGTCCTAGTACAATTACGTATAGAATTTAGAATACAGCATCGATACTTTGTACGCACAGGGTGCTCCCGATAATTTGTATCAGCGTTGTTTTTTTCGTAAGCGATAAACATTAGAAACAAAAACCGAAGAGGAGGGAGTTGTAGTATATTTTACGAGCAATATGATAGCGTATCTCAATTTTTTGATTTTGAATATCTTTCTAGAAACAAAAGTGACCTTCATCTCACCACGTTTTGTATTAACTCGCTTTCTTGTCTGTCTGTCTGTTCAGTACAAGTCAGCACAACTTTTAATTTCTCCAGCACAACGATATAAAGGGCACTTTACTCTTGTGTGCTGCCCTTCGCGCTAGTTGTGCTAGGCTAGCACAACTCAGATATACGATTATATGCTGTTTGGATAACTTTTTCTTACTTTAACGTTAATTATATGACGAAATCGATTTTTCACTATAACTTCTTTATATATAATTTTTTGTAAATAATACTTTAGCACAATCTTAGCACAATCTAGCACAACTTAGCACAATTGAGAAAATTGAAAAAAATGAAAAGTGGGGGGCTACTCAAAAAATCGATTTTTTCAATTTTTCATCTTATTTTTCATATTATAGTTATAATATTCGAGCACAATATAGCACAAACATAGCACAATTCAGCACAACTGTTGAAATTGTTTAATTCAACAAGTGGGGGGCTAACTTCTAGCAGGCAACGTTCCCGTTAGTAAAACATAGTTCGAGTTATGCGAAAACTTACCGTTTCTCCGATCGAGGAATCGAAAGTAATCGAAGGATGAACGTAACACGAATATTTTTTCGAGTCGCTTTATTTTATACTATTAAATAGTATATGAAATATTTATTTCACCAAATAATGCCCACCTCTGCTTGAAACCATTCAAATCTTTCTTTCTATGTATCTATCTATCTATTATATAAAATAGTTCTGTCACGCTAAAACGCCGAGCGGGTTGCCTTCCGAAGGGGAACCAAAAATTGAAGAGCGGGTTGCCTTCCGAAGGGGAATCGAAAATTGATAAGCGGGTTGCCTTTCTAAGGGGAACTGAAAATTGAAGAGCGGGTTGACTTCCGAAGGGGAACCGAAAATTGAAGAGCGGGTTGCCTTCCGAAGGGGAATCGAAAATTGAAGAGCGGGTTGTCTTCCGAATGGGAACCAAAAATTGAACAGCGGTTTGCCTTCTGAAGGGGAACCGAAAAGTGAAGAGCGGGTTGCCTTTCGAAGGGAAACTGAAATTGGCGAGCGGGTTGCCTTTCTAAGGGGAACCGAAAATTGACGAGCGGGTTGCCTCGTGAAGGGGAACCGAAAAGTGAAGAGCAGGTTGCCTTTCGAAGGGGAACTGAAATTGACGAGCGGGTTGCCTTCAGAAGGGGAACCGAAAATTGACGAGCGGGTTGCCTCCTGAAGGGGAACCGAAAATTGAACAGTGGGTTGCCTTCCGAAGGGGAACCGTTTCTAGAAAAAAAAAAAAATAAAAAAAGTTGAGACACGCTATCAGATTGCTATTAAAATATACTACAACTTCCTCCTCTTCGGTTATTTTTCTAAACTTTATCGTTCACGACAAAAAAAAAACGCTGGTACTAATGATCGCAAACACCCTGTATAACATAAAAGAATATAAAAAAATTGAATAATATTTAATATGAAAGACGAGCGAATACCTGTAATTGAACTTGACGATGCCAATCGGTCCATAAAATGCAATAATCGGCGGGCTTCGTTTCCCCGTAATTCGAAAATCCAATGGCGAACCACGCGGTGTCCACGCCTACGAAATGGACCTCCGCGACGATTAATTCGCTCATGAAATCGACTCTGAAACGTTCGAACACCGGAAGTAGGTCTCTTCACTTTCGGCGAATCACTGGAAAACTATTTTTCGTTTCACTTTGAAATTCTACCTCCAATGGAAACTGGCTTCCGGTCCGAGTGGAGTGCTGTGAATGCTGTTCGCTAAATCGGAATCTTTTGTTTCGCTCTGCCTGCGAGCGTGCCACGGCAAACACGAACCGGTGTTCAAAACCGCGAATAAAACGAAATGGTACGATGTCAGGAACATTTTCGAGAAGCCGAGAGTAAGGAGATCGCTGGATGGATATTCACGGATTTTTTCGAATAAAACAATAAATAAGCAGTAATTATACTTTGTACTTGAACTTATTAACGTTTTATACTTGAACCGATATCGTTTGTGTTGTTTCACCTTTGTGCCGTTGATTTCTACTGAGGGAAACGAGCCGGATTGAAAAGAGGAATTTCGTATGAAGGCGGTTTGCCGCCGATTCCGAGCGGCGCGCACGCGCAGAGATACGTAACTTGTTTGCGCATTCGAATTCGCGCGGTCCAAGGAACCCTGCGAATATGAACGATTAAAGGATTTTCACGATAACCGACGATAAACCGATAAATGGATGTTGGAGGATACCAAAGAATACGGAAAAGGTAAAAAGGAATATACTGTGTGCTTCACGAGAAAGAGAACGTCTAAATTATAGCTTTGTTAGGCTTGAAGATATCTTATTGTTAGACCAGTGGTCGGCAAACTGCGACTACTTTGGATACTTGCTTAAACATTTAAACGATGTGTTTAAAATTAATTTATTAGGTTATAAAGAAAGAAATGTAGGATTTCGGTTCCTTTGTTTTAATACAATCTTATATCAATAAAAATTTATAAAAGATGTATCGATGTTCTCGGCGCACTGGTTCGATCAATTTTTACTTAGAAGCAATTCTGCAATTTATCAACTTCAAATTTCTACGTTCCTATCTATGTTCAGATCATCTTCAAGAAAATTAATAATTGCGTCTGTAAGTTCTTAAACAAAATTATATTATACTAGGGGGCTCCGCCCCCTACTCGCTTCGCTCGCCAACCCCCGCGACGCCTCTCTCTCTCTCTCCCTCTCTCTCTCCCTCTCTCTCTCCCGCACCCACTCCCTCTCCCCCCCTCTCTCTCTCTCTGAAAAATACACACTGTCACGTCGCTCAATTTTCGGTTCTCCTTCGGAAGACAATCCGCTCTTCAATTTTCGGTTCCCCTTCGGAAGGCAACCCGCTCTTCAATTTTCAGTTACCCTTAGAAAGGCAACCCGCTCGTAAATTTTCGGTTCCCCTTCTGAAGGCAACCCGCTCGTCAATTTCAGTTCCCCTTCAGGAGGCAACCCGCTCTTCAATTTTCGATTCCCCTTCGGAAGGCAACCCACTGTTCAATTTTCGGTTCCCCTTCAGAAGGCAACCCGCTCGTCAATTTTCGGTTCCCCTTCTGAAGGCAACCCGCTCGTCAATTTCAGTTCCCCTTCGAAAGGCAACCCGCTCGGCGTTTTAGCGTGACAAAACTATTTTATATAATAGAAAGAAAAGATATTTATTTATTAATGCCGTAAACCTTGTTTGGTTTATATAGCATACATCATATTATACATATATGTAGATGTAACGTAAGTATACAATATCATGTACATGTAACATAAATTACAGCTTACAATTAATAAATGAAATTATTATAAATGGTGGATGTTAAATCCTAATCTTACATTTTTTGAGGAAGTTGAAAATAAACATTAGTCCTGTGATGTCTCGTACGCTTAGAAAAGAAATAATAGTGTAAGGAGGAAAATGTTTGCGATTGAGGAGCAGTTCAAACAGGTGTTCTCGTTCTGAATCATATTCTGGACATTGCCAGATAATATGATTGAGGTCTTGTGCCTCTGCTCCACACTCACAAGAACCATCCGAAATGAAGTGTACTCTCGCCAGGGAAGCATTTAAATTATAGTGATTCGAACAACTTCTATTGACGAATGTAACACAATCTCTAGGTAATTTGAGACCCGAAAACCAAGGTATTCTTGTATCATTAAAGAAGTGTTGTAAAAAATATACACCTTTGTATAAGGCTTCAGACTTAATTGTATCGTTCGTTGTATTTTAACATTCGTCGGGGTTCCTGATTCTGTAGCTTCTTTGAGCCGCTATAAAAAAAATACGTGTCCAATATTTTTTTGTGTTCTATATCATACTAAAAGTTCATTAAAATCGACGTGTTACGATTGGGTAACCTCCCTTGTTAGACTAATAAATAGGAGTAGTTTAATCACTCTGTTTGAAGTCTAGTTTCGTGCGAGATAGATCAGAGGCTCTGTACGCATGCGTTAAAGTAACCCAGTCGTGTAAATGGCGTTCCATTACGAAAGAAACGATAAGAATATTTGTTTAGAACGACAATTTCAAAGGAATCAAGAATCATGACGTGCATATTTGAATGGTAAAATCTTTCGAGATCAAAAACAATAATCTAATTAGGACCGAGGTCACCGAATAAGGTTAAACAGTCCTCTCGCAAATTTCGCTCGGAAATAAATTATTAACACTAACCGTACCTGGCATAACACGTATCGGATATTATACTGTTTTATAAAAATACAAGACTGTATCAAGACCAGAGCTTTATTTTTCATTTAATTAATAATCATATTGATTGTTCCTCTCTACTTGCGCAAATCAATTTTTATGTATCGGAACGCGAATTGGGAACAAGAGCGGATTTTCAAACACTTAAAGCAAAAACTACTTATGGATTAACTAATCCAATGAATCGCATTATTGTAAAATCATGCACTATTTATAATCATTTTGATTTTTTCATTGAATCTTTACAAAATTTTCATATGCAACTACGCAGGATTATATGATAATACCATATCGATTGTCCATTATAATTTTTTTTTTTGTATGTCCTTTCATTGTTATTAGACAGGTAGTCTTGTATCTTTCTCTTTTTTTATTGTAAACACTTATGTAAAAGGGTCTTTTTTTTATTGTAAACACTTATGTAAAAGTCCGTCTATAATAAATAATAATAATAATAATGTTTAAAAAGAGTGAATTTACTTAGATGTTTCACAATTCTTATAATAATACGTGCTCGAATAAAGAAATTTATTGAATAGTTTCTAAGGGAAGCATCTTTACAATTTCAATATTTAAAAAACAAACAATGCGACAGCGGTGATTTCGTCAAAATCGTGATATCGTTGGTAAAGTTCGTAGATCGTTTCGGACACGATTGAGGTGTGATAGATCACGTGTTCAGCGATCGATTACGTCGTTCTTTATCGGCGTAAGTTTCATTTTTGCAAAACATTCCCGTTCACGCAAGACAGCCGTGTCTAATCAGGATGCTTCGTGGTACATATATGGCACTGTCAGCGAAACGACGCGACCGTGTGAAACAAAAAAACGCTGAAGCATTCAAAAATTGTCTGGATCTAGATGATCGAATACCATGGGGCGCATATTGCATTCCGTTTGCGACGCGTGCCTCGGTTCGCCTTGCCTCGCCTCGCCATCCGAACCGCAATCAAGAAATTCCACGACTCTTATTGCGAACAAAATTTTCGCGACACGCGCCTCAACGGCATAACAGCAACGGCCACGAATGATTCCAGCCACGTGACACCAATTTCGAAATCAATTTGATCCTCGATATCCTCTTATTCTTCCGGTGCTTCATTATTTTCTTCAAAGCCGATGACAAGTTCTGAAAACAATTCGGTTCGAAATTCATTGAAAATTGTATGTAATGTTTTTGAACAGTATTATTAACAACTAGCTGACTCGACAGACGCTGTCCTGTTCAAATTTCAATAAATTTGTTTGTGATTTTTACTTCCTGCTACTTGTACCGTTTCAAAAACTATGATTTTTGTAGTTTGTCCAAATTTTCCGACTTTCCTTTCTAATTGTATCGAATTTTTTTCCTGAAAACTTTTCTAGGACCATAACGAACAAAACAAAAAAAAGAATTACGCATATCCATCGTTCGAGTCGTGAGTTATGGTCTTGATTTCATACAAAAATCCGATAGAAAAAATAATTTTCCATTTTTCCGAGCAACTTTTCCAATTTTTTCCCCCGTGGAAACCTTACTCGGACTATTACGAACATTTTTTTTTAAATTAGCCAAATCGGTCCAGTCGTTCTGAAGTGATGCACTCACCAACGAACAGCATTTAATTTTTATTTATATAGATAGTTAGAAATATAGGAAGATAGAGATATAGAAATAAAGGAATATAGAATATAGAATAGAGAGAGAGAGAGAGAGAGAGAGAGAGAGAGAGAGAGAGAGAGAGAGAGCGAATATAGAATACACAGATAATAGATATATAGATATAGAGGATAGAAGAAGAAGATTTAATACGAACGAAAAAAACGGCGACGTTGAAAATTTGAAAGGGTGGTTTCTCAAGATAAAAGTCTGCTCTATCGCATGGTGTAGTTCGATTTTCCGCTGGACCCTTACTTTTCAGATAAGTTAAAAAATATCACCAAAAAAAGTGCAAAAGTGGTGTCTCTCCGTCTTTAATGATTGTTTAAACATGTTTATTCGGGAACGTCTAGAGAATCTTTTGCTGTAAGACACAATACAATATCTTACATAATAACATCACAATATTTATTCAAAGTCGAAAAATATGTTATTTTTTACAAACACGAATTTCTCAAAAGCTGTCTGTATATGAGAAAAATGAAGGCTAGATTTGGAATCAACGCCGAAAACTCTATAAGATACACCCAACAGTTATATGGAAACATTTATGTTGTTGGACAGTATTATTAACAACTTTGACGCGTTTGTTCCGCTGGTTAACGGGTGCTTCGAACTTCGCAAGAGACACAATAAAAGGAACACCTGCCAGTGGCAAGCAGAAATATCGATTTAGCAAAGAAGAACAAGATAACCGTTGGACTTCGAGTTCCGTGTATTTTCAAGATGGCGTCGTACGCCATTACTCTAGTTAATCTTTCCTTCGTTCAACTATACGTCTGATTTCTTCAAACTTGATGTAAGAGACAAATATGTCGGCTTTGTACATTCTTTCTTGGAAGGAAGAGGTTCGACCTGCGAGAAGCAGTCGTATATTGTTCCCCTGTCCTTACTTGGAGGAAAAGAAGAATCGGCCGAGCGTCGACCCTTGAGATTAATTAATGGGTTTTACAGTTAGGGTTTTACAGTCGGTCCTGTGGGACAGGACAGTTAGGTAGCTTTCACGGATTCGAGAACGTACGGACAAATACCGATTAGGGCTGTTACATTCCTTCGAAGGTCGAAGATTTTGAAGCTTCGAATTTCGGATCTTCGATTTCAGAAACTTCGAAGGTGATGATAACCGGAGTTTCGATATCCGATGCTTTGATTTTTGAAAATTGCAAGACACAGAATCCATGTAAAAGTTTCTTTCTATTTTCAACAATTTTAATAAATCGAGAATAACATATGGGCGTTTAAAATTGTCTTAACGTTTTTACTGTTTTAAATTACATCCACTAATTTTTGTCATGAATGCATAAAATCCGCAGTCTAGTGATGCAGTAAACTATATTAGTTACTCTGTAGCACATTATATTAGAGGATTAAAAGAAACGGAGTCTCGAAGCTTTGAACTTTGGAGTTTAATATATTTGATATTTACTAAATTATATTTCAAAAAATCCTACATTTCGAAAAAATATGCCACCACAGCTAAAAGATTGATTAAGTTACAACTCCATACGCTTTTAAAACATCGAAACTTCGTGCCCTTCGAAGGCTTCAAAGTTTGAATACTTCGAACTTCGTACACTTCGAAGTTCCCATCGTTCCTTCGAAACCTTCGAATCTTCGAAGAGTCGAAGATGCGGAAAAGTAAGAGCCCTACTAATACCGATTACGGCTGTTACTCTTTTTCGAAGGAACAAACGGAACTTCGAAGTTTCAAAGTTTCGAAGCTTCGAAGTTACGAAATCTTCGAAGTTTTAAAGTTTCAAAGTCTACGAAGTTTCAAAGTTACGAAGTCTTCGAAGCTTCAAAGTTTCAACGTTTCGAAGTTTTAAAGTTTAGACGTTTGCACTTCAATTTTTCAAATTTCAGAAAAATTATTGCATTATGGTCCGACTTTTTTGGTTGCGAAAAATGTAATAGGACATAAAACGTGCGGCCTGTCCAGATCTACAAGTTTAGAGCGAGATCGAACATACATATTTTCCGACACGGTAAATATTAGGTTGGAAATTTAGTTCGCGTCCTCCACATTTTCTCAGTCATTTATATTTGTTTTCAATGATATTAAGTTCAAGAGAAATGGTCACTGAATGAGATTACAGTGATACAATAAAAGAATTACGAAACAAAAGGTCGCGAATTTATTTGCCAACCAAATGGTTTCGAAGATATTCAAGGAAAACGACTTTATGAACATGAAATTAATTATTGTTAATGTTGAATCGTGTTGGGACACGTTTTCAATTATTTGGAGCAATAATGGGGTACTGTAAAAAGTTGGAAATAAGAGTCACTCTGATCTACACGTTACGAGAAATCGCGTAACGGGATTTCACAGTTTTCTATTTCTGAACGAATCAACGAATTTCTTACAATCTCATCGAGGTACACTGTACATAGTATTACATGTATTTGTCGTTGGTATTAGCGGCGTGCCCGAGATTGTTTGCGCAACGCTAAGAAATAGTAGTGGCGAATCGTGAAATGGTTGCGCGGTCTTGAATCATCTATCTATCTATTCACATTTTCATTAGGAGCAATCGCCGGAGGTTTCTCGTTGTTCGCGATCGATTCCCACGATTAATTGTCGCGAACGATTAGCCGCCGCCGGCGAAAAGAGACGCGTCTACATAGACTTCGGGGGAAGGAGGCCGGATTGATCTCGATTGGAAATTTTAATCGGACCTCGTGAATCGTAAATGACTGTCCCAAGGCGTCTCGGCGCTTCTATTACGCAATTGCATCGCTCCGCTGATAGGAGACACAATCGGAGGCGCCATCGCGCGAGGCGAACGATGCGAACGATGCGAACGATGACTCACTAAAAAAAAAATCGCTTGTCTTATCTCGTCATCGCGATACGCGAAACCGTGCGTCTTCCGAGTCATCTAACTCAACGATCCAGATCTAAAAATCTAGAAATATTCAAGAGAGAGGATCAATGTCGTTAGCACTGCTGTTCACCGTGTTGAGAGCGTTTAGAATGCAAAGCAATCGAAGTGGATAAGTTCGCGACAGCGATAATCGCTCTCCGAATAAAGAGAGATAGAGTTTAGCGAGCCAAAGGTCGAGTATGGTCTCCGAATGACAAAAGGTTGACGACTCCTTCACTCGTTGCGCGCGTGTTTGCGGACGGAATGGACGCACGAGCGCATTGCTCTTCTCGAGTGCCTCGACAGCATTTCGAAACGCTTGCGTTCGGAGCCACGAAATCGGTTGAGCGATTCATCGATTCTTTCGCGACAACGAGGAGCTGGAAGCGTGGTCGTATCGTTGGGCTTCTCGCGCTCCGAGCGGCGTGAATTTGTAACTCCAAGTTACAACGATAAATGAGCCGTTTATTTTGAAAATGCCCCAAGTCCATCTTCGAGAAATATCAACCTTCCAATTTTAATTTTTACATTTCTGCCTTATCTTTTCATTCTGAAGCATATTGTAACTAATATATTTGAAATCGCAAACATTTTGTAAAAAGAGAATCAGCTGGTTAATGGAATATAAGAAATTTTTATTCCGAAAGTGGCCCAAGTCCATTTTAAAGAAAAATCAAGCTAGCAATTTTAATATTTACATTTCTGCGTTATCTTTTCGTTCTGAAACAAATTGTAACTTATATATTTGAAATATACCCAAGTCGATTTGTCAGTTGTTTGATGTTAAGGCAGTAGCCTCAAGCAGACGTCTAGGCTTCTAGCCTCCAGTAGAAATGTTAAAGTAGCTTTAACATGGCTAAAAATTTTCCAAACTGTGGAACATAATGTGGAAATCATGGACCATAAATTTATAGTCTCAGGACATACGTTTTTACCGAATGACAGAGATTTTGGTGTCGTAGAGATGTCATTAAAGAAAAATAATTGACTGTTTGTCCCCCAAGATTATTATAATGTTATCAAGAAATGCCGGAAAGGTAATAATTACCTTTTTTATTATAAATGAAATGAAATTAGAGGATTTCATATCAACAAAATTTTTGAAGGATGCAATGTTTAAAAGGGTAAATAACTCAAAAGGTAAATAACTAAAAGGTTAATCAGCTGATATCAATAGTCAATATAATAATCTTTTGTTTAATAATATACATATGCAATTATTAATTGTAAGGAATAGCCGTATTTATTATAAGCAATTGTTGACAGACGTGTTTGTCACGGGCGCGTTCGTTTCAATCTGTCTTCTTTTTCTAATTCGTTGGCGATCATAATTTACAATTCTGTTGTTATTTTCGATTTTCTACTTTTATAAATTTTACTATATATAGAGTTGTCTGCTAATACGTATATACATACATACATTCAACCGTATATAATTTTCTTTAAGATGATCTGAACATAGATCGAAACGTCGAAATTTGTATTTGATAAATTGCAGAATTGCTTCTAAGTAAAAATTGATAAAACCAGTACACCGAGAGCATTAATAGATCTTTTATAAACAAATATACGATCGATAGAAAGGAACATATGAACGGCGGAAATATGTGTAATACTAAAGACGTATTTCAGACGAAACAGTACATCGCGAATGGCGAGAAGTGAGCTTTGCGATAATAGATGCACGGCACGGGGATCTCGACACCGAAGACTTACGTCACCGATTCGAGTCGATCACGATATGCAAACGCATAAGTTACAGTAACGGTGATTTCTTATGAGCGTTTCTGGAAAACAGGGTTAGACACGTTCGTTTTCCGATCAACGATGCATTCACGATCGTTAGCATAATGGTAATCGATTCGTATCTGCGAACGGTCTTGTCTCCGTTCCGTAGATAAAACGCAAATTCTTTATCAACGTGTTCTCCGCGAACGTTCTCTCCGCTAAGTAGAGTGCATCCACGCATCGCGCGGCCACGCTTACAGTCACCCAGCGGCTAAAATTTTCAATTAGACCCAATTAGAACTGATTAAGTTGGAAGCGACGACCCACTGTCTTCCCGGAGAACTGCATAGCTAACGATCGCTGGTCTCTATGTCCAACAATGTTTTTTCTCTAATTGTACGTTAACGTGTATCTCGCGATGTAACGTGTTATTCAATTTTTCAGGCAACGACAGAGACGGAATACCGTTTAAATCAGGCATAATATTTACTTTAAAAAATGATTTCATTTAACAAACCATCAAAATATTGGAATACTATATTTCATTTTTGCAATATGAGTAGGAATAATTGGTGCTTCTTTAAGTATAATTCAGCGGTGGACATTATTTGGCGAAATAAATATTTCAAATACTATTTAATATTTTCGACTTTATTTTGTTTAATGAAAATAGTATTTTAAATAAGATATAGAATTTCGAAAATAAAATATTTCTATTTTAACAATCGGAACCTCAAAATAAAATATTTCTATTTTAACAATCGAAATTACAAAATAAAATATTTCTATTTTAATAATCGGTATTAGAAAATAAAATATTTCTATTTGAATAATCTGAACACACAAAATAGAATATTGTATTTTTTTTGCGTCGTTATACCTAATATTTTCAGAAATCGCATTACTTATAGGTAATTTAATATTTCTTATCTTAGCAATAATTAAAAGAAGAAATGTAAGTGCTTAATATAAGAAACAATATCATTTGCCACATTTTGTATCTTTTTACTACTATACGTTACTTCTATATCGATATTTTCGCGAAAAAAATCTTTTTGTGAACGAAAAATACATTAGAATCTCCGGAATTTTTCTTCATTTTTTTCGCCTACTTTGGACACTAATATTACTTCATATAAACATCATCTAAAAAAAACATGAGAAGAGCGCACTGCGTGTAACCTTCCTCTTTCGAATGAGCCCTCACTCAGCTCAAAATATAATCATATGAGGACGTGAAACGACAACGCGTAAACCCCGGTTTGGGCCCAAAATCTAGTTAGATTCTGGTTAGATTCTAGTAATGTCACGTGGGTACCCTACCCTCTTAAAATACTATTTTCCCCAGGTCTGGGGTGGGTCCCATGAAAGTCACCGACACTTTCCCCGACGATAACTTTCGCCGACAACGCCTTTAACCGCCAACGATTTTAGATTCGTTGTCGGTCAAAGTCGTTGTCGGCCAAAGTTATTGTCGATCAAATATGGGGTCGGTGAAATGTTGTCGGTAAACACCGTACCGGGGAAATTTGTGTCGGTGATTTCTATGGGACCTGCTAAGGGTAGGTGTGGCGGAACCGCACAGGCACGTACCTACACTTCTATTCAAATGCATTGTAGAATTTTGTCTGATCGGATACTATAAATGAAACTGTACTCGTTGGTACAGCGTGAACAGCGTCGCCGGTACGGGACAACAATGATACGAAAGTACCGCCTACGGTCCTCAACGTAGGTATCTACTAACAAAGGATTCGAACCTTCCCCGTTTGGGTTCTAGAATCTACCTGAAGGTATGTATTGCTTTCCTTTCTTGCAATACTGGAATTTTCGAAGTGCATAGTGCAACTATTCAGTTAGATTCGATCCTAATTGTCAGGGCCGCACAGTGGGGAAACTTGACCTAACTCGATTCAAAAAGGAATAACTTTCGATAGAAATGTGATAGAGCGATGAAATTTTTTTTAAATTAAAGCTGAAACATTGTAGAATATGAAATAATTATAGAGATTCTGGTACGAACGCTTTTTAATCTTGAAAAAATTCGTTAAACTTGCGCAAGTTCATGAAAATTGTGGTTTTTCCAATACCACGTGCGGAAATTTTTTATTAACATGTGACACATGATTTCCGTAGATTTTTTCAAGCTGATTTCAAATCTGGTTTCAAAATTTGTCTACGACCTCAGAATTTTTCAAAAAGTCGAAATATTGTTCAAAATTTACATTTTTATTTTTTCAAGGTAAAAAAACATTTGTACCATAATCTCCCTATTTTCCCATAATCTACAATGTTTCAGCTTCAATTTAAAAAAAATTTCATCGCTCCATCTCATTTCTATCGAAAGTTCTGAAGGTCGTAGACAAATTTTGAAACCAGATTTGAAATTAGCGTGAAAAAATCTACCGGAAATGATGTGTCGAATGTTAAAAAAAAATTTTCCACACGTGGTATTGGAATAACCACAATTTTCTTGAACTTGTGCAAGTTTAACATATTTTTTCAAGGTCAAAAAGCGTTCGTACCACAATCTCTATAATTATTTCATATTCTGCCAAGTTTCAGCTTTCATTTAAAAAAAATTTCATCGCTCTATTCATTTCTATCAAAAGTTCTTTGATTTTGACACAGAATTCTGCCGTTTGCCCCATAGTGCGCCGTAGGCAAGGATGACCAATGTCGGACTCGGTAAGCTTGTTACCGACCAAAACCCCAATAGCCGTCCCCAGACATTTACAGCAGGGGCCCAGTATCACCGATGTACTCAACTGGGCCCACAGTGCAGCGCAGGCCTGATCCCATCTCTAGCTACGACACCACGACACCGGTTGGCGAGTGGCGAGGGCGAGGAGAGCGAGAGCGTCAGCGTGTAGCGTGATGCGAGTAGAAGTGGAAATGGAAGTGGAAGTGGAAGTGGTAAGAGAACACAGGACGATGTGGCCGCACGCCGCGCGAGATCGCTCCGCTCGGCTCGGCGTGGTTCCGCTCCTCCGCTCGGCGTTCGGCGTGGCAGTCGGTGTTGGTGTCTGTTCACAGCAAACACCGAGTGCTCGCGCTAGTACGTACTTCGGTGTCGGAGCGACTGGGCCACGTCCACGGTGAACCCGCAACAACAAAACCACATCAAGGGAATGTAATCTCCATACGAATGACCGATCTTCTGCCCGTGTACGACGCGCTCCAATACAGACTGTTCTCTGGCCACGGTAAGTAACAGCGGCGTCTCTCGACGACCGCTACACGAGAAACGAGAACCGTCGTCGATCATTCGCTGCATACATACCTATATTCGGAGAGACATGTGCACGCGCCGGATTGAAAGTTCCGTTTCAACGCGAAAACCCGCATCCGACGATCCACCTCGGTCTTCGTTTCACGTGTTCTTATCGTTACTCCATTCTAGGCGTTCCTTCGAATGCTGCTCCGTTTCATTCATTTTCGAACGGAAGCACGTGGACCTCGGAACTTGTTCCACGACTCGTTCTCTGGCCCCCCTCTTCACGCTCTACACATTCGATTGGTTAACCCCCTTATACATGTATAGCCAAAATGTGTAGATTGTTTAACCCATTTCACTCGGAGCTATTTTAACTCGAAAATTAAACCTTTCTTCCGACCTGCAATAATTCCATTCTATATGATTTTTTTTCATTTTATAAATACGAAATTGATATAGTAGCTCATACGATACTTAAGTATTTAATTACCGATTAGATATCGGCATATATAATAATGTAAATAATAGTGTGAATAATGGTACAGCAATTTTTAATGGTGACTCTGGATCACCACTCGAGTGTTAAGGGTTAACCCTGATCCGTCCCTCGTGTCAATTTGACACAGGTTTCCCGAAATAAGTTATACCGTTCTGTTATTTGTAATTAAGTTTCTCCGAAACTTTGTGACTTTCACTTTTCAATGCGAAACATATAACCGCAAAAACCTAAGATGTAAATGTTAACCCATTCAATTTGAATGAAAAAACCATGGAAAACTAACTGCTCGACTTGTTGTTTTATCGATTTATTTTTATCACTGTGTCAACATGCATGACACCGTGGGACAGATTCAGTTCGTGGATGAGGGACGTATGAGGGTTAAAAGCTTTTGTAGTTAACATATTTGTAGAAATTCTCGTTGAGAGACTATAAATTAACTATTTGCTGTATCATTTTCTTTACAGTTTGAAACGTCTTTATTATTATTATTATTATTTATTTAATGCTTCAAACCAGGCATGGTTTGTTTAGCATATACAGTACATGAATTAATTAGCGTATTACATAATGTCTCAATGCGCCGCTTAACTTAACTTAATTTGATCCTTTTATTAAACGTCTAAACGCCTATACAATTAAACGTCATTATCCCGAAAAGTATCGTAGATAAGAATCAAATTTTGCTTCGGTCGAAAAGAAAGGAGTAACATTCATCGTTGTTAGACTTTAGGCTCGTTAAAGTGCGGCGAGTTGTTAAAGATATTAGCGAGCAAAGAATGGACATTCTGAAAATTTTTTTAAAATCTCTAGAGGAACATTAACAAGTTACTATATTTCGTATTGAAGTTCCAGAGATACCGGTTTTATAAAAATCAACCGCAGTTTAAAAATAATAATAACACTTTCATGTAATAAAATTAGTTTTATGGGAGACTGTAAATATTTGATCTGAAAGTGTTATTATTATTTTTAAATTTGCGGGTGGTTTTTATACAACCGGTATCTCCGAATCTTCAATACGTAATATTATATAAGAATCAACCGCAGTTTATAGTAATAATAATAATAATAAAAGAACTATTTATAATAACATTATTTTTAAACCTTGGCGAAGTGCAATCACGTGGTGCATTTCCGATACGAGTGTTTCGGGCTGTCGCACGTGTCTCTATCAAAATAGGTTCGATTACCTTTACATTATAACATCTTCTTGCGACACAGTGTCGTTGCACTATATTTGCTAACAGAAATAGTTTCGACTTTCTGTGCGTTTCAATTAAGAAATAGTCTACGGCTAAAACAGAGATAACATACACAATCTTCAAAGTAACACCAATGTCGTAGGCGTATAAATTATAATGACGTTCCATTACCAGTGGCGGCTCAAGTCTAGTGGAGGAACTAAGCAGTAAAAATTTTGGGGCTCTCAAACTCAAGTTAGAATTAAAATTTTCAAGAAAACTCTATTAACAAAAAAAAGTAGTAACGGGAAATTTCGTACCGCAAAAGTTGTGTTAATTTATTGTAGATAAACTGAATTTTTTTGTGGAAAAAATGAATGCTGCAAAATTCGGAGCCCTCAAATTCAATCTAAAAATCTGAATTTCAAGAAAACTCGCATAAACTTATTAACAAAAAAAAGAAGTAATGGAAAATTTCATATGGAAAAGATTGTTTTAATTTATTGTAGATGAATAGAATCGTTGTTTGTAGAAAACAATGAATACTGCAAAACTTGGGGCCCCATGCGAACGCTTAATCCGCAAACCGTAAAAATCCGCTACTTTCTATTACAAGAATGAACGATTGCCAATTGCTCCTTTATCCAACATTAATATGAAAATACATTGCGTCGCAAGTGAATAATACATTAATTAATCGTAAGCGTTACACGGCTATCGAAAACAATTCGAAAGAAGCGCAAGAATAGCGAGATAATCGTTGATATTTAATTTAACTGAAAGAGTTGGAAAAGAGAATGCCACTGACTCAGAAATAAATACTCATTTACAGCCTGCACTCAGAATTGAATGTTATGGAAATAAGTAATAGTAGAATATGTTGGACGCGTGGGTGCAACGCGAAACTTTGATATTTAATTGAAAGAGTTGAAAAATAGAATGTCATTGATTTAGAGAGACAATCAAATAAGTCGACGAGCAAATTCAAAATGTGTAGAACTATGAAAATAATAGGTTCGATTTTCCTCGGAACAATAACGATGCAACCCGCGATCGATTCGCCTCGAATCGCGACTGCCGCAAGTAGGAGACACTAGTAGAGCAATTAAATTTAAATTTATAACCGGTGCCAACACTTGTAATTGCTAATTAAACTGGCTGCCTTTATATAAATGCAGATGCAAATACAGATAACGCGCAATCTATCGCGCATTTTCTGTTGGTAGACGACCGACGCGACGCGCGGGGCGATTCTCGCTTCGTCGGAATGGATTTCTTTCAAAGAATTATTTTTTTGCAGCTGACGTGACGCGACAGAATATTTCAATTCGGTCGCAAGTGTATTTATTCGTTCCACCAGTGCTCGTATGCACCTGGAATGTAAAAGGTGAACCTTTTGTAAAACAATTTATTAGGTGTGCAAACATAAGTTCCTTCCAGAGGTGGGCATTATTTGGCGAAACGAATATTTCAAATACTATTTAATATTTTCGACTTTATTTTGCTGAAAGAACATAGTACATATATTTTAAATAAGATATAGAATTTCGAAAATAAAATATTTCTATTTTAACAATCGGAACCACAAAATAAAATATTTGTATTTTCGTAATCTGAAACACAAAATAGTATATTGTATTTTTTGTGTCTACTGAGGTTTCTTGATAAACATACAATGTATCTTATCACCAGGAAACTATTTCTACTCATAAATCTGTTGAATGCGGACCATTATTTTCAGCAATAATATTTAAAATTGAAATTGAAAATAAGGACAAAATCCTAATATTTTCAATATTCTTCAAATAAAATACTATTTTCAAAAATTATTGCCTCAAATAAATTACTTTATTTTCAAACAATTACTGCATCAAATAAAATATTTTATTTTCAAGATTCTACGCATACTTTAAAATAAATAGGATTAATTATTATTTACTATTTAACACTTTACCGACCGGAAGCCTATTAATAGGATTTTCAATAATTCTGCTGTACCAAAAAAAAGCATAGAAATTTTCTTTGACATTGCAATCTTAAATGAAACTATTAGACGACGTTATTGAGGGTGACTTAGTTAGTTCATACTAAATGCTAAATGAAAATTTAGTCATACATTTTTCAAAAATATGCAATAATCACCGGTCGGTGATGTGTTAAAATACTATTTTACCCAGCTCTGCAAAAAGTCGTACCAAAGATTAAACCCTTTGCACTCGCAGTTATTTTAACTCGAAAATTAAACGTTTCTTCTGACCTACAATATTTCCATTCTCTACGACTTTTTAAATTTGATAAATATGAAATTGATATAATACCTCATACAATACTTAAATGTGTAGTAATTGGTTAGATACCGACATATCTGATAGTGTAAACAATTATTTAAATAATAGTACAGCAATTTTTAGTGGCGCCTCAGAGGCGCCACTCGAGTGCTAAGGGTTAAAGCTGGAAATTTTTATTTGGAAGACGACGATCGTGTGCAGGTGCACCGAGAAAGTTCGATGAAGGTGAGTTGGAGGAACTGCTCAACGAAAATCCGGCCCAGACGCAAGAAGAATTGGCATAAATATTGGGAAATCGCCAGACAAGATTGAATTACATTCTATGTAATGAATTTGGCCAAGAAGGGGGGGAAAGAACTTATTTGCACACGTCTAATATACATATTGTATTCTTTCCTCGATTCCGCAAGAACGCTCGAATAGACTGTTCACGTTTCCGGTTTTGTAAGAATGCGACATCGAACCGATTCCGTGTATTCGTGACTCACGCGCGGAACGTTAACAACAATATATACCGCTGTCCAATCTATTTCAATTATACTACGTTATCATCGAATCGCGAAATCGGTGTCTACAGCGTATATGTCGTTTTTATCGCGGACGAACGCGCTTCGATAGCATAATCGCGATCGTTCATACGTAAGTTTCGTGGAAGCATTTGGTATAACGTTCGCGAACGTTATCTCCTATGTCTGTGCGAGCATGAAGTTTAACCGATTGCCGATATTCTTTTGACGGCCGTCGTAAACTTGTCGCGACAAGTGCAGTGCACTTTCGCAGATTACTGTCGAAGCTGTCGTCCCTTGATGCCGCGAGCGTGGGACAGTATTTTTAGGTTGCCGTCAGACACGTTACACCCGGTCTATTCTTGTTCCTCCACGAGGACACTTTCCTTTTCTTCTTCTAAGGGGTAATGTTGTTTCCAGATTTGCAAGGGTGCGGCACGGCGCCTTCGCATTTCTCGATAACGCAAAGATAAGATTCTTCAGTAACACGGCCCTACAGCCACAACTAGTTTCGATTCTCATTATGCAAATTTTATAGTTTTCCGCGCTGGTACCGAATCTGGCCTTAATTTTTCTCCTAGACGCACAGTTTTTGAGAAAGAGTTTGAAAAAAAAACATATTTTTTGACTTTGAACAAAGATTGTGATGTTATTATAAAAGATATTGTATTGTTCTTTACAGCAAAAGATTCTCTAGACTTTCCCGAATCCAGTGATGTGCAATCCTAATACATTATGATTGTTATTTAAAGAATCATTAAAGACGGAGAGGCACCACTTTTGCAACGTTTTTTGATGATATTTTTTAATTTATCTGAAAAAATAAGGGTCCAGCGGAAAATCGAACTACACCACGCGATAGAGCAGACTTTTATCTTGAGAAACCACCCTGTCAGATTTCGAACATCGACGTTTTTACCGAGCCAGAATGCAAAATATCATCGCGGAACACGAGTCGCCGCCAGTGATGCTCGCTATAAGCAATTAACTCTACTTATCTTAACTTAACTTAACTTACATTCCTAACTTATCCTAGGCTTACATTAACTTAAACATTACTTACAGCTAAAGATAGATAGATAGATAGAGAGAGAGAGAGAGAGAGAGAGAGAGGGAGAAATGCAAAAACATCACAATCTTTGTTCAAAGTCGAAAAATATATTTTTTTCAAACTCAAATTTCTCAAAAACTGTGCGTGTAAGTGAAAAATTAAGGCCAGATACGGAATCAACGCCGAAAACTCTATAAGATTTGCATAGTGAGAATCGAAACGTCAAACAAATGTTTGAATTTGTTGGACCATGTAATCGAAAGCGCTAAATAAAAGCCATCACCTTCGAAAGTCCCGTTTTACCACGAGTTTTTATGTTTACAAGACGTAATTTGCATTATTCGGCAGCATGGATCTTACAAATCATTGAAGTTTCTATCGACATGCATAATTAGATTTATTCAAAACTTCAAATGAAATACGTTAAATTGCGTGAAATATGAGAATTAATATCGTTCGGAAACTTTTGTCCACAACTGTAGCTACATGCGCGGCTGTATGCTTCCGAATAATGTAAATTACGCTGTTGAATAATGTAAATTACGTCTTGGAAACGTAAAAATAAGAATTTCGAAGGTGATCGAGGCCTAGATTGGTCTTTTGTCTAGCGCTTTCGACTGCTGAAAAACCCGTATCTTCGCATTATCAAGAAATGAGAAAGAATCCTGGAAACGCGAGTCTACCCCCTTAACACTAAACCTGCCGAGCTTTAAAAGAAACTGGTACATGTTCCCTTATAAAAATGATCAGATTCTCCTATTATAATACGTGCTCTACTAAAGATGTTTCTCAACCAGTCAATTCATCTAAAATCATATTTATTATGTCAATAATTGTAAACTAATAAATCTGGAACCGGTGATTTTGACCGGTGGTGGTAGGTTTAGTGTTAAGCACACCGGTAGGCAATTTCGCGAAATCTGTTCTTCGAAAAACGCTTGTCCGCGTCGTTCGTTTCTGTCTTTAGTCGAAACTTTCGAAGGCTATCCAAGAATTGTTATTTAACGCGTTGTCCATAATCGCCGGTGCACACACGCGCGGATCCGCGAAGGTTTCAACCGTTGTTCAACAACAATTTGTTTAATTAACGCCGTAGAAATGGCGCGCTATTGCTCAATTTGTTATCGACGAATAGACGATAATCGAAGGAGCTAATAAACGCCAATGGAAAAGTTACGACCTCATCCTCTGTTCGTCGTCGTTCCGTTCGCGCTTCTGTTTGAGGAAAGACTCCGAATTTCGTCGTCAGAAATCTATATAAATCAAAATTAAATGTTGTTCGTTGGTAAACGCATCCCTTGAGAACGGCTGAACTGATTTGGTTATTTTTTTTTTTTAACTCTGATTCGTTCCTCGTATCAATTTCACACAGTTTTCCCGAAATAAGTTATACTGTTCTGTTATTTGTAAGTAAATTTTTCTTCGAAGCTTGGTGACTTTCATTTTTTTTAATGCGAAACATATAACCGGAAAAACCTAAGATGTAAATATTAACTCATCAATTTGAATGAAAAAAAACATCTATAAGTAACTGTTTGACTTGTTATTTTAACAATTTCTTTATCACTCTGTCAATTTGACACTGAGGGACAGATTCAGTTCGTGAAATGAGGGACGGATGAGGGTTAAGAAATGTTCGTAATAGTCCGAATTACCATTTTAGGGAACGAAAAATTGGAAAAGTTGCCTGGAAAGATGAAAGTGCTTTTTTCGATACGCCTTTTGTATGAACTCAAGACCATAACTCACGATTCGAACGGTGGATATGCGTAATTCTTTTTTTATTTTGTTAGTTATGGTTCTGAAAAAGTTTTCAAACTGCAAAAATCGTAATTTTTGGAACGGTATCGGAAACAAATTTATTGAAATTTGGACGGAACAACGTTTGTCGGGTCAGCTAGTATCGAATATATTTCGAACGACGCGACGCGTCGTTGAGCTCGGTAATTATTGTTGATGAACCCGATGGAAAAAAAAGACGCCTGAGCAAGGAGTACGTAGCAGCAGTATCGTGATTAGTATGTAGCGAATAGTAGGAGAGGTCAAAGTATCGGTAGCAGCAGCTTCGTTTATCTCGGACGATTTTTCTCGTACAGGTTTTCCTCGTGCCAGGAATTTGTTTCTGTATTAATAGCGTCGCGGCCGCTATTTTATTCGGTGATACGCCGACACCCATTAATCACAGCTGCCAAATACTATCGGCCTGTAGGCAACGAGAATCCGACCTTCACCTTCGTCTACGTTTCTGACCGGCGCACAGTGGGCAATTCGGACGAAATCGGCGACAAAATCAAAGAACTTTCGATAGAAACGAGATAGAGCGAGGAATTTTTTTTTAATTAAAGCTGAAACTTTGTAGAATATGGGGAAAATAGGGAGATTATGGTACGAACGTTTTTTAACCTTGATAAAATTCGTTAAACTAGCACAATTTCAAGAAAATCGTGGGTTTCCAATATCACACGTGGAACAAATTTCTTTTGAACATGCTACACATCGTTTCCCATAGATTTTTGGTCATCCGTGTCAAAACGAATTCATCCATCTACTATACAATGACCTTCGAGGTTATGCAAGGTCAGAAATGGAAGAAACAATTTGAATATTGTGTACCAATGTGTTTACAAGTATTAAGTATTCCTTATTGATACGAATCGAATGATGTTGTTACCTTATTACTTAATATTTATACTTAATTATACTTAAAAAAATAAATAAAAATACTTAACGACATATTTCAAAACCGATGGATTGGAACATACGGACCTGTCAAGTGGCTTGCAAGATCTCCAGATCTATCACTTTTGGACTTTTATTTATGGGGTACTATTAAAGAACTAGTTTATGAGACACCGCCCAGCGATACAAACGACTTGAAAACCAAAATAACACAAGCATGTGTTATAAAAACGTAATTAACAGAGCCGAAATGTGTACTCAGGCGCAAGGAAGCCATTTTGAACATATGTCGTAGCCTCATTAATAAGAAATACTTGTAAACACATTGGTACGCAATATTCAAACTGTTTCTTCCATTTCTTCCATTTCTAACCTTGCATGACCTTGAAGGTCGTTGTGTAGTAGATGGATGAATTTGTCTTGACACGCGCTTTCATACGACATGAAAAAATGTATAGCATTCCATTTAAAAGATTGAAGGTCACCTTCATTTTTATCAAAATAATGTAAATAAAACAAAAATGCATATGTCACTGTGTTGCGCATAAAAAACAGTACTACTTTTTCCTTTATCATTTTTTTCTAATATTTACTATTCACAAAAAAAATACTGGCTAGTAATAGCCTGAACACCCTGTATATTAACGGCCATATACTCGACACACTGTGCAGTGCCGGCAAACAGGCGTTACCCGGTCACCGCGACATCGAGCCCGATTTTTCATTGATAGATACTTGCACTCGATCGAGCTCGTCCTTGATTTCTTCGATGATCCAACGCATGTTAGAACGCCGCGTTCGAATCGAAACGAAGCGAAACGGCGCGACGCGCTGAAGCCGGCGAGGTCGAGTGCAACTGGAATTGAAACCTTCGAACGACGAATTCGGAGCGAGTATTATATCGATGCGCGATGAACTTTTAAAGTCGACCAACGATACATCTAAATAATAACAAGAAAAACCGAAAGCAAAGGGATTAAAAAGGGTACGAAGAGCGATTAGGGAACGTTGTCAACCCTTGGCCAGATATGTGCATTATTTAGCGAAACATATATTTCAAATACTGTTTACTATTTTAGATTTTATTTTGCTTAACCCTCATCCGTCCCTCATTTCACGAACTGAATCTGTCCCTCGGTATCAAATTGACACAGTGATAAGGAAAGAACGATGAAATAAAAAGGATAACAGAAATAACAAGAAATTTTTTTTATACAAATTGACGTGTTAACATTTACATCTTAGGTATTTCGGTTGTGTATTTCGCATTAGAAAAATAAACAAAACACGAAGTTTCGGGTTTTAGACAATTAAATAAAGGAAGAACCAAAAACATATAGAAACCCGTTTTATTTCAATTTTTTCTTTCTTTGATATCGAGTCACACTCGACGAAGGAGCGCAAAGGGTTGAAATAAAACTCAGGAGGTATTTGATCTTGCTGATCGTTGCTCGCCATTAATGTTTCGATTTTGTTTCGTTTCAGTGACCACGGGAGAAGAGCGTGCCGGCGTTTTCTAAAGCGCCTAAAGAGGTCGAAGACCAGGCTTCTGTAATCGATGGGTTGAGAACGCGAAATTCGTGCTTCCCAGCGTTTTTTCTCACGTTGTGACCAAGGTGTATAGCTTACCGATGAGCCATGCTGAAGGTAGTAGGAGCCTCCTGGCTGCAGACACGCATCTCCACCTACATTCTCGTCGCCGTTGCTCTCCTGGGAATTGGAGCGATAATCCTCGGCGAGTTTGGACAGTAAGCTACCCTTAGTTTTTGCTCTGGTCTACGTCTACGTTTTACAGTAATAATATAATAATTTTATTTAATTTCGACCTCGCGGCCAAGAAATTCGACTTGGCTATACAGATCTACTATCTCACTTATCCCTCCCTCCATCCATTTATCCATCCATTCTTTCACCCATCCATCCATATCCTATGCCATTTGTTAAACTAATCTAGTCTAATCTAATCTAATCTGATCTATTCTAATCTATCCTATTATCTTACATCTAATATTCCCTCTTCTCTTTTGGTTATTTGGTATTTCTTTCCTTTCTGCTTCGATACTCCTAAACCAGTCTGCTGTTTCTCTCACTCTTTTATTTTGTACTATCTTTTCTATACTTAAATTTGTTCTTTCAATCTTGTCACAATCCTCTGCCAGATGCTTTAGTGTCCCCAGGTATCTCTCTCGCACATCATGCACATTCTCTCTTCCTCTTTCCTCCAGTATTTATTTCCTTCCTCTATATTCCCACATCTCACTCTCGCCATCAGGCTCTGGCTGCCTCCCTCGCATTTTTCCTCCAGGTACCTTAGCACTCTCGTTTCGTATATATGTTTATATCTTTTTCAGAACCTAGAGATCATTATTTTATTATATTGCCACTGTCCCTGAATTTCCCTATTCCTCTCCTTCAGAGTATCTATCATTTCCACCATCTGTCCTTCTCTACGTTCGGCAAAACTCAAGGAATGATATCCCTGGTGTATAAATGACCCCTGCGCAGACCCGTGTTGGGGACTTATATCGATAAAATACTGTATTTACATGTCCGTACATCTTTGAATTTCGCGTATTCGTCGAGAACAATAGACAACGAGGAAAACCGTAGCCGGTAGCGTCAGGATTTTAGCGGTAACGAGCTCGATGAGACCGGTCGCCACTTGCCGCTCGAGTATCGGATAACGCGAAACGCGACGTCTGGCTTCTCAAATTCTTACGTCTCGTTCAACGATTTATCTTGCACCAGTTGTATCGTACTCCGTTTACAACCGAGTGTTTACAATACCAAGTATACTCGTATACTTACAAACGCGCCACCCACAATCGACCATCCGCACAGTGGCATCAGTGGTCCAGGAACGCGATTTTACTGACCAATAGGTCAAAATGTTATTGGAGCTTTCAAAAAGTTGTTAATCAGATGTTCTTGAGGTCACCGATAACGAATCCGACAGTCAAAAATGAAAAATTCAAAATGATGGATTCAACACCAATCACATATGGTCTGAAAACTCGTTTTTCGTGGTCAAAATTAAAGAGACACACTGTATATCGACATTTTCAACGTAACAAATTTGTATATAATTATATTTCCGAGGTTAATTCTAAATTATCCAAATACTTCAACATCGGTCATTCGAATTTCTCTTCATTTGAAGAGAATTAATAAATTAACGTATCACGCCAAAATATCGCGAGCTTTTATTTCTTAATTATTGCATTAACTACAGGGCTGCAGCTGGCTGCACCTAAAATTTATATGCTCTTATTCGAAATTGTGTACAGTTTCATATAAAACAAGTCTGATGCTTGCCACTCTTAACCATTTCTTTTTAAAGCCTTTCCAACGTTTAAATTGTTCATAATATTGCAGCATTTGTACATGGATTAAATAATGATGGAAAACTAATTAAAACATGTAGCCATCGCGAGGAAAAAATCAGGAAATTCTGGACAGACGGATTTATTTTGGAATTAGGATTTTGATACAGGATATGCGAAGGGGAAATTTCTTTGAAAATGTTCGATATATACGTAAGAGTAATCAAAGTACAATTCTCCAGATAATTCACACGTGTACTCTAGCTAGGCTCCGTGGTACAAACGACCAGGAGGTGCTCTGTCCTCTCTCGCTCGACAAGGCGTCCAGGTATTATCGCCGTACTTTCCTGCCGGGGTGCTAGTGCTAACCAAGCGCGGCCGTGGTCCTTACCTCGTCCTCTCTCTCGGAATAGCAAATAGGACGAGTCTCTCTACGAACCCTGTATTTATATGCGTTTGTTGCTATCCGCGAACGTGAAAATCAACAACATGGTTGCGTCTTTTCGCGCGCTCCCCTTACGTCGCTACCTCGCGTCAGCCGTCTACAAACTATGCTTCTAGAAGGTTTTAGAAACTTTTCGTCTGATTTTATTCTGGATTTTTTTATACATGCTACAAACATGTATATATATATATATATATATATATATATATATCGGGGCCCCACGCGGCCGCTTAACATTAGACCCGCCACTGTTTTGCACTTCAAACGCTATAACTGCACGGAAAAATGTCTGAAAGATCTAATATTTTAAATTTCGAGGTTTCAGAGGGTTCTTGTTCGTGAGAAACAAAACATTTTGTTGTAATTTGAAAGTCGAAACATTGCATTTTGGCCAACAAAAAAGAACGGTCTCCTGTACCACTGTGATCCAATGTGCTCGGTAGATATCTCTTTTCTCTAATTGTAAGTTAGACCATCAACGGATCGACTGTGTTTCTTCTCACAAGTATCTTTTGGAAAATCTTCTCACGGAAACTATTCTTCGATCTGAAATTATACTAACGATGCTGTTCGCTTTCTCCTCGATAGCGTTGAACAAGATGGCACTTATTCAGCTACCGTGTCGTGGAATCGAAAAGGTGGGTACCGCATCGACTTCTGGGGCCAAGGCAACGATTTGAACGCCGTGCCGTCGCACGCAGCCCGTGCTTACTATAAAACTGGAATTTTCGAGCATGGGTAAGTGTTAATAGTACGTATATGCAGAGTGTCCCACCCGATTTCGACATCTTGATTATCTCGCTGTTGTTACTCGCAGCAAAAAATGTTTCAGCGGAGGTTTGAATGATATCGAGTAGAGCATATTCCCCGATGTTATTAGTATTTTCGTGAGTGGATGCGTAAAGTTCATATAAAGGTCAACATTGTTTTTTTTTCTAAATAGAGAAGGAGATATTTTTTTAATACATCAATCAATGCAGCTGGACATTCGTTATAAAAAGTACTAACCTATGTATGTCGAACAGTTAGTAGTTCAGGAGATATTTCAATTTAAATTATTTAAATTCTTAAGGCATTGTTACTGCCGCACTAAGACGTTAGATCTGTTCGGTTTGTTTTGGTACGACAGTAATGATGGTTTAGAATTATTCAAATTGAAATATCACCTGAACTACTAACATTGCGGCATACATAGGTTAGTACTTTTTCATAACGAATGTCCAGCTGCATCGATTATTAATGAATTAAAAAATACACCTCACTCTACTTAAAAAAAAAAACATAGTTTACCTTTATATGACCTATACGCGTCCACTCACGAAACAACTAGTAACATCGGAATATGCTCCACTCGATACCATTCGAGTCTCCGCTGAAACATTTTTTGCTGCGAGTAACAGCAGCGAGAAAATCAAGATGTCGAAATCGGGTGGGACACCCCGTGTATATCTATGGAACAACGAAGAAAAATTATTGCCGTTCCGACGATAACGTAAACAATGTTACAGGTGGTCTTACATCGAAATTGAAACCTCCTCAAAATACCCGGACACTGTACAAGCCTACGCTGCCGGTCTCTTGGAAG
This sequence comes from Lasioglossum morio, assembly GCA_916610235.2. Taxonomy (NCBI): domain Eukaryota; kingdom Metazoa; phylum Arthropoda; class Insecta; order Hymenoptera; family Halictidae; genus Lasioglossum; species Lasioglossum morio. Next base: position 16,719,868 of record OU744323.1, on the reverse strand, counting down.
GCAGCTTGACTTGGCAATTGATCCATCATCATTGGCACAACACCGTCAGAGTGGTATGCGAGGAGAAGGTTGCCGAGTGCCAGAAGTTGACGCGATATCTTCGGGAAAATACTATCACGATTCGCCAACGCGCTGAACTATTAGAAACCACGGATCCTTTTTGGCATATGGTACGCATTTTTTTTTTCTTTTCTGAATGTGGTTCGTCGAGAAATTTTCAAACGATCGATCCCCAAAAAAAAACAAATATACAAATATATGTGGGAATTGGAAGGTTTTTGGTGGAAATCAAGTTCGCGTGTAAGATAACGTAGAAGAAAAAATATATATATATTTCATTAGGATCTAACGACACTAAACGAAATCTAAATTAACTATACCAAAACTATATCGAAGGAGTACAGTTCGATCTGCTTCCTTTCGGAACCACTTTGGTTTATTTTCACTTTGTCAAGTGCTCTCGTTGCCAGTCGTTTTTTTCCTTCTCCCCCACGATCTATACCTGAGTAATAAATATATAACGGCGTTTTCCACAAAGGTTTGGGACACGGTTCTGCAGGCCATCGCCGCTTCATTTGCAAATAATCTGTGTGTCCCAAGTGGTCAGAATACAGAGTACTTAAATCTAGACGCTCTTAAACCTAATATGTTAATTTACGCGAACGCCACACATATATATATATATATATATATATATATATATATATATATATATAAATAAATATATATATACATACCGGGTGTCCATTTATATATTAATAAATAACACAATACGTTTGGCGTTAACACCGTTACTGCTGCAGGTACGATTATTTTACATGCAATTGGACGGTTTGGAAGCTGGCTGGAAATTCGCTGTACGCAGAAGTCGTGTGTCCGTGTCATTGGAATCCGACGATTTCCTTTGGCTCGCTCTAGCTTCCGACATACCCGGTTTTCAGCGGCTGTTCAATCTAACGGACATCCCCCTAAGCTCCATGATCTTACTGAAATCATTACCGCGAGACGATTCGGAACCTTTGATCGCGGTTGGCCATAACACCGCTACCTCGTAAGTACATAACATTACCTTATTCCTCTCGACACGATGTTCGATTACCTGACCAAACCGATAATTGTTCCATACTTTTGTCCACGCGGCAAGGATAGCGTCAATCAACGTGGGTACCAACAGCGATGCGCACAGAGTTATTCGCTGCCTTAACACTAATCGTACCGCAACCGGTCGAACGACCGATTTTCACATTGTTTATTTCTGAATTATTGAAATTATAAAGATGCTTCCATTAGAATTTATTCAATAAACTTGTTTATTCAAGAAAATTGTGAAAAATCTAAATAAATTCAGTCTTGTCATTTTTATAAAAGAATAAGTATATGAAGAATATGAATGCTACCGGAATATCTAAGTAAGGAGGGTAGAGCGGACAGTCATAAGCTCATAGCGCGATTAAGATGCGGAAATTCAAAGAATTGGAATAAATACTGGCTGGAGGAAGAGGCAAGAGGATGCGACCTATGTGGGGACAAGTATGGAAGCCTAGAGTATTTAACGAGGGAATGCAGGATAATGGGGGAAATGATCAGACTCGAGGATGTAGTGAGCGGGAAGAAAGACAGAAATGTTGAAGAATGGTTGGAGAAGTTGAGGAGAAAGAGTGAAAAGAGAGCATAAATATATCAAAGAGCATACCAAACCAACAAAAATGCAAAAGTTAGGGAATGGGGAAGGAAGCAATAAATAAGGAATTAAGTAGGTTAGTGATAATGAGGATAGTAAAAGAGTAGGACAGGATAGGAATGAGTGAGACAAAGAAAAGAATGAGAGAAGGTATGGACCGAATGCGTGAAATAAGATAGTTTTGTACAGATAGGTTAATGCAAACCAAGTCACATTTCTTAGCTGTAAGGTTGAAATAAAGCAAATTCTAATTCTAATTCTATAAAAGAATATATGCACAATATAGCCGGTATGGTTAGTGTTAACTAACTATTCTAACGTAAATCTAATCGATCGTTTGTTCACAGTTACTCCGAAATGTTGAGACTTCTGAAGAAATACACGTTCGGATACCACGTGTTGCCTGCCACAAAAACTGCTCCACAAACACCAGCCCGGACGATAGTAATGTCATCTTATCCCGGAGCTTTGTCGTCCCGAGACGAGTTTTATTTGATGCATGGCGAAGACCGTAAATTAGTTGTAACTGGAACGTCTCTGTTGGCGACAAACCACACCGGATGGAGCTTCTTGTACCCAAACGATCATGTACGACCCGTTCGCAACTACCAGACTGCGGCTTTTATCTGATTTTATTTAATTGTATTTTATTTGATGGGCTTCAGGTGATGCTGTCGGCGAGATTGATGGCGGCAAATCGTTTGGCAACGAACGAACAATCCTGGTCGAAATATATGTCTCAACAAAACGGAGGAGCTTCCGCGATCCAGTGGATCGTCTACGAGCCGCGTTCGTCGGCCATGGTGTTGGTGGAGCAATTGCCAACCTTGACCGTCGCTATGAATTACACGGAGGAGTTCAAAAAAGCTGGCTACCTATTTTACAGCGGTATATCGAATTTTCCGAATGTCAACGACATCGTAAAACCCGCCAGAAAGGATACAAACGACGACGACTGGAAGAACCGTTTGGCGCGTTTGCAAGAGAACATCACTACATACGAGCAATTTCGAAACACGATGCGTGGATGCAGCCAGGAAGATTGCGCTGCCGAGACTCCAAATTCAAAAGTTGATCCACTACAGGAATTAGCGTATCGCGGTGATTTGGATACGGTACCGGTGCCGTACGGTATCGTAGACAGCAAAATTTTAGCCGTCGACAGCGATGGCTACGAAGCTTTCGAAGCGTTTTCAGGACCAACTGTAATACGATCGAAACCACCCTTCAAATGGTCTGAAAAATTTCCTAACATTTCTCACATAGGACACCCGGACACTTTTGCTTTTGAAAGCGTCGCTCACAGATGGGTATGGGCTTAATCGTTCTGCCAATCTATTACTAAATTTTAGAACAGCCATGGGCAAATTTTTGTTCGATACGAGGCATTTTTAAGGGATACCCTCACTTCTCTCGGCCGGCACAGGGAGCGAGATGCACGGTTGGGAGAAGCGAGGGTATGTATCCCTTGAAAATGCCTCGATCCAACAAAAATTTGCCCATGCCTGTTCTTAGAATATGTACTCGTCATTTCGAAAGCGATATTTTATATTTTCGAACATTTTAACACTGTTCCTTGTATGTGGATCATAATCTCCTTTAGATGAAATTTTAAGTAATGACATTATTATATACATATGTATTTTTTAATTTGTAAGCTGGCTCTTATCTTAGCCACCTTTGGTGACATTTTATGAAGTAAAAGAACAATCAAACGCAACTGTCTTCTTTTTACCCTCGTCGCTACCTTTTCACAACAATTATAAAACGTCGTCGATTGGAAAAATAGCGATTTCTTTATATATAAACGTATAATATATTACACGTATACATATTATACAATACTAGGGGGCTCCGCCCCCTACTCGCTTCACTCGCCAACCCCCGCGGCGCCTCGCTCTCTCTCCCGCTCCTCCTCTCTCCCCCTCTCACCCGCTACTCTCTCTCTCCTACTCTCTCTCTCTCTCTCTCTCTCTCTCTCTCTGAAAAATACACACTGTCACGTCGCTCAATTTTCGGTTCCCCTTTGGAAGGCAACCCGCTCTTCACTTTTCGGTTCCCCTTCAGGAGGCAACCCGCTCTTCAAATTTTGGTTCCCCTTCGGGAGACAACCCGCTCTTCAATTTTCGATTCCCCTTCGGAAGGCAACCCGCTCTTCACTTTTCGATTCCCCTTCGGAAGGCAACCCGCTCTTCAATTTTCGATTCCCCTTCAGGAGGCAACCCGCTCTTTAATTTTTAGTTCCCCTTAGAAAAGCAACCCGCTTGTCAATTTTCGATTCCCTTTCGGAAGGCAACCCGCTCTTCACTTTTCGGTTCCCCTTCAGGAGGCAACCCGCTCTTCAATTTTTGGTTCCCCTTCAGGAGGCAACCCGCTCTTCACATTTCTGTTCCCCTTCAGGAGGCAACCCGCTCTTCAATTTTTGGTTCCACTTCGGGAGACAATCCGCTCTTCAATTTTCAGTTCCCCTTCGGTAGGCAACCCGCTCGGCGTTTTAGCGTGACAGAACTATTTTATATAATAGAAAACGAAAGAAAAGAAAGATGTAACGCAATGAGCATGCCACCGAATTTCGACAGTTCCGAAAGATAGGAAAAAACCGCTCGGACGCTTTCACAGAGGAACGACGTATATCGATTATAACCAATCAGACAACAGCAATCCATGAATTCTCAGATCAATACTTGACGGTAAATATGAATTATGGCCACCACACTACACCCGCTTATATGCATACATACATGTTCGAACAATCTATCTGTGGAAAAGGGAATGTGTTGAAGAACAGAGTAAGGGAGAGGTTATTGTAAACAATTACAATGGTAAAAGAATTATTATAGACATTGAACAGATAGAATCAATAAATTTATCGTAGTATTTATGTTGAATAAATTAATGCCAACGTGCATGGTTTCAAAGTTATTCTGTATCTGCAATTCTATTATCTATTTTGACTAAAAAATTATATGGTCAGATAGTCAAGGGAGTGCTGGTTAACATCGTTGGCGAAAGGAATTGTTATAAACATTGAACAGCCAGAAATAATAAATTTCTTTGTGAATTGTATTGAATAAATTAACGCGCGGAAATATTCATGTTATAAATGTTATTTTATATTTCGAGTTCTATTGCATATTTTTAGAAAAAATTTAGGTGGTCAGATGGTCAAGGGAGTGGTTGTGGGCATCGTTGGCAAAAGGAATTGTTATAAACATTGAACAGCGAGAAATAACAAATTTATCAATAATTACTAACTCGGCGATCGAATCGATCGATGGTAGAGGAGTGGGGAGGAGACAGCTAAGCAAGAGCGCTCAGTCAGTCAGTCAGTCAGTCGGATCAGCGGAGTCGTCAGGGGCGGTCGGGTTGCGGTACCGGGGGTGCTAAGATGTCCCGGGAGACCAGGGGTGGACTAGGGGTGGACTAGGAGTGACCAGGGATTCCCTGATGAGTTTTAATTCAAATATTCTTGCATGCTCGTTGCTTTGTTTCCTTTCAACTGTTTTCACTGAACAATCATTTTCAATGTTTACCTTCAATATTCGTATTGTAATATCCATCGGAAAAGTAACTTTAACAGTTCAGTGTTCGAAACATTTTTATATTTCTGATGTTGTACTTGTGTTTTTCTTCCTGCTTCTGATTGTCAAATTCTCACTTCTGCGTATCTAATTTCTCGATAATTACTCGACGTACTTGCGTAAATTTCGCTCGCATTCACTCTGACTTACTTCTCGGGTCTCTTGTCCAGCAACCTCCTCGTGGTGAGACCTGGGCAATCGGCATTATCCTCTATTCGTAAGAACTTACAGTCTCTCACGAATAAAGGATAATGCCGAGCTAATAGCTGCACGTGTACAATTTTTGATAGAGTTTAATAAAACTTGCAAAATATAAAAACATATTTCATTACATTCAATACGGATTTACTTCCGGCTAGCTTGCAGTCGGCCAAGGGTACATCGATGCTTTATTCGTTTACCCTTGGCCCACATCTAGTTCGCTGTTTCGAAGAACTTGTTCAGTTAGTGAACATTCCCATTTTAATTTCTGTTTTTTTCCAATTGTTCCCTATGGAACTTTCACAAGTTCCTCTTCGAAAAACGTTCATATCTTGATGAAAATTGGTATTCCTCCGATCGGAGTTCCCTCAGGGGCTCACTCACGGATGGGGACCGTGAGTGAGTACGGGGAGTCGCGTCCCTGGGGCTACCCGAATCGCCTATAGGTCGGTAGGGTTGCACTCTTGTGCGGGGTTGGTTTGCTCACGTGAGCTCTTTTTCTGGTTTGCTCTCGAGAGCTCGTTTTCTGGTTTTGTTCTGTGTTGTGTCTAAATATGATTAGTTTGTTTCAGTTAGGATACAACAGCCGACGTCTTTCATCGCCGACGAGAGGATACACCAAGAAGAGGAGGACACACTATAGAAGACATCAGCGTATAATTAAGTTGCGTTATTCAATAAGAATATTTTTATGCGATAGTTATTAAGATTATATATCGTCGTTGTACATACGTCGAGTAATTATCGCCGTAAATTCACTTTGTTCGTTTTTTTTTTACTCCGACACAGTCTTCTACTGTGTCGGACACCTTTGCTCGTACGTAGTATGTACCAGATTTATTGGTACGGGAGTTCGCGGTAGTTTATATTAATGGGGGGGTCGAGACGCGTTGTGTCCGCTCTTTACCACTCTCCCGTAAAATTTTTCCACCCATGTCCGTCTTTGGCGGCAGGTGGTTGGAGAAGTTGGTATCGGTGTCGGAACTCCTCTCGACCATTGCTCGCGTTACCCTCGAACCAGAGCCTTCTGCTCTGGTTTGCTTAGTTTTTCTTTTTGAAAGAACCAGAGCCTTCTGCTCTGGTTTGTTTATTTTTTCTCTCTTCTTGAAAGAATCAGAGCCTTCAGCCTGATTCGCTTTTTGTCCCCCGTGAATCGAGGACTTCTTCTTCGATTCACACCCTTTTGCTCCGCGATAATTACTCGTCGTACTTGCGTAGTATATTAGTATAAGTTCTGCGTTGTAAGAAAGGGAGCCAGAAGGAATATCGCATTCGTTCTGACTCCCTTTCCGGGTCTCTTGTGCAGCAACCTCCTCGTGGTGAGACCTGGGCAATCGGCATTATCCTCTATTCGTAAGAACTTACAGTATCTTACGAATAAAGGATAATGTCGAGCTAATAGCTGCACCTTAACAATTTTTGAAAACAATATGTAATAGAGTTTAAGACTTGCAAATATAGATACATATTTCATTACACTGAAACTGAATTTACTTTCAGCTACCTCGTACTCGGCCAAGGGTACATCGGATGCTTTGTTCGTTTACCTTTGTGTTTCGAAGAACTTGTACAGTTAGTGAACATTCCAATTTAATTTCTGATTTTCCAAGTATTCATTTTGGAACTTTCACAAGACACTTTTTTAAAAATTTCTATTTACCTACGCCACTGACGCAGTTTCACGTGGTTCACGAACAAATGATCTATTAAGGTAGAGAGCGCTGAACCACCCACAGTATCTCGTCGGTGATTGCGCCCACTTAGCCTGCCGCGGAATAACACGGGCGGTATCTCGTCGGTGTCAGAGGTGGGCATTATTTGGCGAAACAAATATTTCAAATACTATTTAATATTTTGGACTTTATTTTCCATAAAGAAAATAGTATTTTAAATAAGATGTACAATTTCGAAAATAAAATATTTCTATTTTAACAATGGGAACCACAATATATGTTATATATTTTAATAATCTGAACACACAAAATAGAATATTATATTTTTTGTGCCTACTGAGGTTTCTTGATAAATATACAGTGTATCTTATTACCAGGAAACTATTTCTACTCATAAATCTATTAGAATGCGAACCATTATTGTCAGTAATAATATTTAAAATTAAAATTGAAAATAAAGACAAATAGTTCCAATATTCTTCAAATAAAATACTATTTTCAAAAATTACTGCCTCAAATAAATTATTTTATTTTCAAACAATTACTGTATCAAATAAAATATTTTATTTTCAAACAATTACTGCATCAAATGAATTATTTTATTTTCAAAATTGTACACATACTTTAAAATAAATAGGATTATTTATTATTTACTATTTAAAATACTATTTTCCCCAGCTCTGCGGGTAATCGAGGTCCTACTGTATCTTCAAGAAATAACACGAGTCGCTTATCGACGCGACGTGACGGTAAAAAGTAATTCGCGAATTTGTGATATTTGCGAAATCTCCAGTAGAGAGCGCAGATGTTTGATCAGGCCGGCGCTCAGGAGAGACGGAAGAACATATGTTTAAGTAGTGGCGCATGCGCAGTCATTGCTTCCGCGACGTACCTAGCCATCTTTCCAGACAAGCAAAAGTGATTGTTTTCAGCTTTAGTCTTATTTAACGGAACTTTTATTAATGTCAGAGCCACAGTCCGCGCTTCTACTACGAAAACAATTAGCAGGTATCCAGTAAAATGAGTATAAGTGTTAAGTGTGATCCGTGCGGCGCATTCGAGCTCGACGAAAAGCCGGAACCGTTTTCGTACTCCAAACTCGTGCGACCTCCTCACCGCCGTGTCTCGACCTTCAAGATTGCTTTGTGAACATTTTTTCCCTCGCGATATCAGTTTAATCGAGATCCCTGCAACTGTATCTAGCGACCGGCTCGATCTTTCGTTATCTCACAGTGGCCCTGCGCCCGATTAGGGCGTGAAAATCAATACGGCTACGGAACCGTCGTGTACCTCCCATGAATAACTTTAACCTAGCATTCGGAATCGCCGTTTATCCCTAACAATAATCCTTACACGATGTAACGTCGGTTTTTCGCTTGTAATGTTCGTGCACGTCGAACGTCGTTTTCACTGTTACCGAAAATAATTACAGGCTGTGTTATTTATAGCATTTAGCACGTCATACTGTGCACGACGCGATTTCGACTAAAAAAAAAAAAAAGACAGAAAACCATGCCGTGCAACGACCACCGAAGGTCAGCCTCCTTCAACCCACAAGTCTATTACTTTTGACGCGCGATCGACGGGTTAAAACGTTCGAAATCATTCCGCATCTATTCTCTTCGAATTATTATGTTTTTCTATTAACGATTAACGGAAATTTTCAAACTGTATACTCCGGTTTTTCTTGCAGTATTATGTCAACGCTGACTCACCGTCATTGACTCGTGTATAGTTGACGGTTACATTATTTACGAAAGTTGAATTTGACCCTAACCTGTACCGAACGAATGTGAAAAGTGTTGGCGTTTTCGTTTTCTGTATATAATGAATATTGTATAGTCTCGTGTGAACAGTGTTGTCCTTTAATGTTTTCGTGTGGTCAACATTTTTAAGTATCGCTTATTATATTGTTTTTATTTCTTAGCTTTCAGTGTTTTTATACTCTGTTCGTGTACTTGTACTTTTTTCATACGGAGGTACTCTGTGATGCAGAGTTGAATACGGTTATTGAAATGTGTTGAAATGACTTTTTACGATAATTTCTCATCTATACTCTCTTTTGTTGGACAGAACTAAATAAAAACCCAGTAGAAGGGTTTTCAGCAGGCCTCATAGATGACAATGACATATATCAGTGGGAAGTTCTCATTATTGGTCCACCAGATACATTATAGTAAGTAAAGTTTTATAATATTAATCGTTTCATACTTACGATTTCTTGTGCAAACGCTTTTATATATGTATATATTTTTTCTATCCTTCAGTGAAGGTGGATTCTTCAAAGCACACTTAGAATTTCCAAAAGAATATCCACTTAGGCCACCCAGAATGAAATTTATAACAGAAATATGGCATCCAAACAGTAAGTTTTATTTTTAGTGTCTTAAAGGGATAGACTTGTTTCCAGGATTGCAAGCGTATGGGATATTTCTCGATAAAGCATAGATTGGATTTTTCAGTAGTCAAAAGCTCTAGATATAAGATCAATCTAGGCCGCAGTCAACCTGAATAGTCTTATTATTACGTTTATGTAATTTGAATTATTCGGCAGCATGTAGCCGTTTCAACTTTATGAAACTAGCTACACGCGCAGCTGTATGCTTCTGAGTAATGCAAATTATGCTGGCAAATAATTCAAATTACGCCTCGTAAACGTAAAAATAGGACTTTTGTGAGCAATCATGGTCTAAATTGATTTTTTATCTAGCGCTGTTGATAATTGAAGAACTCCATCTCTGCGTTATCGAGAAATGAGAAAAACGAATCTACCCCATTAAAGTACGAATGATAAAATTCAGGTTAAAGTAATATTATTTTCTTTGTTTATAGTCGAGAAGAACGGTAACGTCTGCATATCGATTTTACATGAACCTGGAGATGACAAGTGGGGCTATGAAAAAGCTTCGGAACGGTGGTTACCAGTTCACACAGTTGAGACTATTCTCATAAGTGTTATTAGCATGCTTGCAGATCCTAATGATGAAAGTCCTGCTAATGTGGATGCTGCCGTGAGTATTATTGAGTTTTAACGAAAACGTTTTTACCATTGATTGAAATGGAAAATGTTGTTAACAATAAAATTGATCACATTATAGAAAGAATGGAGGGAAAGTTATGCAGAATTCAAGAGAAAGGTGGCGAGGTGTGTCAGAAAAAGCCAAGAGGACTGTTTGTAGGAGATGAACAAATATTCAAATGGAAAGACTTATTTAATTCTGGTAAATCTATATACTATTATATGCGCGATATAATCCTAAATATTGTTTAAATATATTATCATGTACGTCTACAGGGAAGCCGTAAGCACTGTAAGAAAGAAACCGATGCTCAGCATTAAGCTAAATGAATCACAGTGCCACTAAAAACGGATAAAGCCTGACCCATCCTTATACAAAGCGAGGGAAAGAGAACATGTGTGAAAATAGAAGATAAGTTCACACACCTCTATCAACTTTATACCACCGCCACTGAAGTACCATCCATTGAAACGAAGAACATAAAGGAAATACATGCAGCTCACCTTTTACATAATAATAAACAGCTAAAAAAACTAATTTACACATATATATGAAGCAAAAAATCATCTGTACGATTATTACCTTAATATTGATAGTTATAAACTTAACTTCCTTGTCCCTCCTGCTCAAGAGCTAGCCCACAACCCATTACATCTAAAAGAAAGTCTCGTAATTTAAAATGTTTATGTTTATCATCATTGAATAACAATTCCTGTGTCGTTTCGTATTTTCTTACTTTCGTAAATATATATAAATAAATTTTTGTAAAGTCAACTACACAGTACATATATATTATATATATGGTACAATCGTTAATGTAATGCCAGTAAAAATGAAAACGAAATATATGTGAATCAACAGTGACACTGATGCAAACATTATGTCGCTGTATTAAATTGCAGCAATGTAAAAAATAATGTGAAATTTGAACCGTAAGTTGCCAAAATAACAAATTCTAATTGAAGTGATAATACTAAATAATGATATTTACTGTTAGAAATATACTATTACTTACAGCTGCTAGACATATAATGTAAGATTAAGTACACGTTACAAATGTTTTGTATACATTCTCGACCAGTGCCAGTTTGTAAACTTCTATCATTCAAATCAACATTTCTATTGTATTGAAACTTGCGGTTCTAAATCATGAATATATTGAAACTTAATTAAACGACTTATGTTCGATTATATATATTATAATTTCATATTGTCAATTAAATTCTACAAGATGAAATGTGTCTTATGTTGAACCTATTTCCGTGCATTCATTTAATATTCAATTAAAAAATATATAACGATAGAACATTCAATTATCGGACGACTGTTCAATTCAATAATCAACATTGTACATTATATATGATTTAATAGTTTGCTTTGTAAAATGGCCAATGTGTATATTGTTCTCAATTTTAATCAGACAGATTAAATTATTCTTTTGTAATGATAAATTCTTTTACATAAATGACTTCAACATATATGAAAATTACTGTATCAAAGAAAAGCAAAATTTTCACGAATTATTGATATTATTCCAATAAATATTGCATTAATTTAAAAAGTACGAAATAATATGAAATTAAAAAATCAATGAAAGTGTTCATACGAAAACAACTGCCAATAAACGCTGACGTTTATAATAATCGAATTATATTCTTCGTAAAAATGCATATCAATATTTAAATATCGTGTTACGATTTTTATTCAATCATTTTAGTGACCATTTATAAATGGTAAAATATATTTGACAAGTTTTACTGTTCTTTCGAATCTACAGTATCGATACGATAAAATACAACGACCTCTACTAGAAATTTCAAATTTTGTAGATACCGAAAATGTCTACTTTACCTACAATTTCGTATGTACATACCGCGATTTCAAAAACGTGTTTACTTTCTAAATTAGACATGTTGTGGATGGAAGACGTACCATACTTACTACGTTTCTCTGCGAATTTGTTATAAGTTCCTTTACAAAGATATCCGAAGCTCATTGTTGTACATTGCTAAAATAAGTATTTTGTGTTATAATAATATTTGAAGAGAAAATAGGAATGAAATTACATTGCTATGGGTAGTATCGTTCATCCTGAAAAACACAATTTCGTTTGTTGACATCGAAAACTCTGACGTGCCTAAGAATACACATATTTTTGGTTTACATTGAACCAATTAATTTGTAACTATGAACGATGAACAAATTGTTTTAACATTGCCTGACACTCAAGACGCGGACTCAGTATGCTTAACTCAGTCTCAGTCTCAACAGTTATCACAAGAAAAGACTACAACTGTCTGGGGAAGACTATGCCCCATTAAGTTGTCTTTTAAAACAATGGGTAAATATACTTGTTTATTAAATACTATTTAACGTATACATACTAGTGCGCGATATATGTACATGCACCAGGCGAGACGCATGTTTATAATATTGGGTTAGAACATAAGTTTTTAGTGTTTTTAAATTAAAACTCCAAGATAAAATGAGAATATTTATACATAGATTTGTCCAATAACATATTTTCCATTATCTTCTATTACCTTTTGCCAGTTTTTAGGTGACTTATCTAGTCATACTATAATAATAATTTATTTTGGCTTCTCAGCCCAAAAATGAACTTGGTTTTATACAATCTACTATTGCACTCACTTATTTTCATATGGCACACATACACACGCTTGATTACACTTTAATTATTGCCCACAATACTCCTATTTCTACTCTATATTAATTTTTATTTCACTTATCCTGTATTACACATCCCGTGGTTACCTTTAGACTAGTGTTCATTTCTGACTTCTCTATGCTTAGCTTCTATCATTCTCAATCAGCTTATCACCTTCTCTCCTGATCTGCCCTCCACTATTTCCTCCTTTCATAGTTCGCTGCCCTCTACTTCATAGCAGTTTTCTAAATAGATGCCTTATTGTACCTATGTGTAATGTACACAACAGACACTTCCTTTTTTCCTCTTCTAGCCAGTACCGATTTCCTTCTTCAAAGTTTCCACATCTAGCTCTTGCTATTAGCTCTTGGCACCCCCTTTTCCCTGTTTTTCTAAATACTCTACTCTACCTGCCATTCTTATATATTTATAGCTCCAGTTATATTGCACATTCTTGACTTTGTTATATTGCACCTGGGATTGCTGTTCTCTGTCTCTTTCAGTCAGAATTTGAATTATATCTGCTTGCCTTCTCCTTAAGTCCTATATTCCTAGCTGGCTGTACCTTAGTCTCCATATATATTCCTCTCTTTCCCTGCTATTTTTTGCATTCCTCTTTTTCCTCTCCTTTTCGAACAGACACTCCTTGGCTTACACTCTTCCTTTCCCCTCCCTAATACCTTCTTCGTACCTTAAAGCTTTTTTATCCTTTTTGTTTCTTCCGGCACTATGTACCCATCGGTTTTAGGTGACTTATCATGTTATTCAATAAACTTATGAATAAATATTTTAATTTTATCTTTGAGTTTTGATTTAAAAACATTACGAACTTTTGTTCCAACCTAGTATTATATTGTAGCTGGACTGCGCATCTTTATGCATTTATAGCAAAATTGAGAAGATGGGATTGTAGAAGAAAATTAAAATCATTAAGGGAAGAAATAATTCAATTTAGTATCTGTTTCTTGCAATGGATGCTGACAATTTTTATTTTGCATAAAGATCCACATTATAACTCTCTAATTTTTAAATTTACCTATTAGTGTGAATTATTTAAATCGTAATTAGACTGCGGATGTTTATGCAATTTTCAATTTTTATAGACAAATGTTGACAAAGTGGCATGCAGTAAAATCCTATTTTCAATAGGAGGAACAGCCTTTGTACATTCGAAACAAAGAATAATCTTCCTAAATTCTTTCGAATTTTATATTCTAGCATTTCTTGAAAATTTGCATAAGTAATATAGATGCATAAAGATCCGCAGTTTAATCATAACGTATGATGCTGATGAATGTAATGATTTATCTGTGAACTGTCACTAGTAAAATAAATCAGGAATATCTTCTAAACACATGTAATTGTTTATGCAGAATTGACGAAGGATGTATACACACTTGGTCGATCAGAAAGCTGTGACATTTGTGTAACTAAAAATGATTTAAAACCGAAGTGGGTTAGTGTTATGAGCAAAGTACACTTCAGAATAACCAGGGAATACATTGATGGTAATTCTAGCGATGCTGTAGTATATTTAGAAGATTTAAGCCAAAACGGTACTTTTGTTAATAAAAAAAAAGTAGGCCGTGGCAACAAGATTGTGCTCGAAAGTAACGATATTATATCATTAGCACAGCCTATTGTTACAGGTAAATATATCTGTTACAAGTTTTATAACATATATAACTAGACTACGGATGTTTATGCAATTTTAAATTTTTGTAGATAAATTTTAAGAAAGTGGTACCAAATAAATTTCTACTTTCATTGGTAATAGCATTTGTAGATCCATAATAAATAAAATTCGTACTAAACTTCTGTTGAATTTAATACTCCAGCATTTTTTGAAAATTTTTATTAGCCATAATTACATAAAGATCCACAGTCTATATATAATTTATAATCTGTTATAAGTTGTGTAATGGTAGTTGTTCATTATATTTTTACATGTTTGTAACAGTCTACGTATTTATGAGCACCGGTGCGTTCGAAAGCAATGACTTGCCTCCAGACCTTAGAAACAGATACGCAGTTTCTCGTAAACTAGGGTCTGGGGCATGCGGAGAGGTAAAATTGGTTTTCTCTAAAGTCGGGTGTAAGAAATTTGCAATGAAAACTATTGTGAAAATGGGTGGCATGACAGCTGGACCAAAGAACTTATTAAATGATCCAGAGAAGATTATGAATGAAGTTAAAATATTAAAAGCTCTGAAACATGTAAGTTTGAATGAATTGTATCTTACTAATTTCATAAAATAATTCTACAATCCATGAAATATTTTACTTTTAGCCGTGTGTGATAAGAATGGAAGATATAGTAGACACGCCGAGGGCAGTGTATATAGTTTTAGAGTTAATGGAAGGAGGTGAACTCTTTGAGAGGATTAAAAGTAGGGGGAAGTTGTCAGAAAAGAATGCAAAGTTAATATTTTATCAAGTTGTACTTGCTGTTAGTTATCTTCACGATTCTGGTATAACGCATAGAGATCTTAAGGTATATTTTCATAAACTGTATTTTCATTATCCACGTTAAATAGTAGTACTAAATAAAATCTTACTTATTGTAGCCGGAAAACATATTATTAGCTAGCCCTTCAGATATAACGTTAGCTAAAGTATCAGATT
Organism: Lasioglossum morio; assembly: GCA_916610235.2. Taxonomy (NCBI): domain Eukaryota; kingdom Metazoa; phylum Arthropoda; class Insecta; order Hymenoptera; family Halictidae; genus Lasioglossum; species Lasioglossum morio. Next base: position 16,704,419 of record OU744323.1, on the reverse strand, counting down.
TTGGTTTATCGAAACTAGTCGACGCGCAAACTATGATGAAAACCTTTTGTGGTACTCCTATGTATGTTGCCCCAGAAATACTATCCAGTATTGGACGTGGTTCATATACGAATCAAGTATGTATGTTTCATTGGCGTTGTATGTAGAGATGGTAAATTTTTATTAATTGTGACACTTCTTTTGTTATCAGGTAGATGTATGGAGTCTAGGAGTAATATTATACGCTTGTCTGAGTGGTTCAGTTCCATTTAATTGTCACGATAAAAGAATGGGCTTACAAGAACAAATAAAAAGTGGACATTACACTTTTCCTCCTACAAAATTTGCTCATGTTTCTGACAAAGCTATAGACTTGGTATTAATACTATATCAAAAATATAGTTACCTAGATATTATGTTACATATGATTTTAATTGCTCGTTACATTGTAGATCCAACGTATGATGACGGTGAATCCTAGAAAAAGGATCACTATAAAACAAGTTTTGTTGCATCCCTGGCTGCAAGATCGTGAACTTAGAAATACTGTTGACATGTTGTTATCTAAAGAAAATGATGAAAATATAGCACCTACAAGTATTTCCAACAACTACCAATACAACAACGAGCAATATCAAAGCTTAATGAAACGAGCACGGTTGGAGATATAAGTACAAGAACGTAAAACTAAGTGATACATAATGAAGAAAATCGTTTACGAGGAACAGATTACTTTCTGATTTGTAACTTATTGCAACTTACAATTGCAACGTTCTGTGAGTTATATATCTGTCGAATTCTAATTTATTTATATATGCGTTACATGAAATATACATGATGTACCTTGAATCATTTTTACACGAAAGTTGAAATGAATTTAGAAACTTATGACTAGACTGTGAATCTTTATGCATTTATGACTTCTAAAAATGTCACTTCCTTGAAATTTGTCTGAAAAAATTCAGAATTGCATAAACATCCGCAGTCTATTTATCGTAATAGATTAAAAAAATGAGTATGGTAGTAGTGAAATTAAAAGAAAATTGTGATTTCCATCAACGTGCCAGACCAATGATAGTATTGCCAAAGTAAGTGCAAAGTTTTTGAAATGAACACGAAAATGTTATATAAATGATAATAATCAGATATTATTTTCCCACTTCACATTTCTAATATGCTTGTAACATTAACAGTTTGTCAATTATATAACATTTTTACTTTATTTCCGTTGACATATACAAAACGACAAGAACATAAGTCTACCTTGGCTAAATTTAAAGTAAATAAGACTTCGTTTGTAATACAAAAAGACCGGTTTATATACAATTACAAATTGTTTAAAGAATAATATTATGTTGATCGCATATCCTGCCGTTTCGAGTAGTTATTCTTCCCTGCATTGATATATATCTTCACCATTACAGGGATTAGGAAGTGGAGTTTCCATATCCGGTCGTTCTTTCTTAGCAAGTCCCGCTAACAAGCGTTTTATTTGAGCTATTGCTTTGCCGGGATTCAAACCCTTAAAAAAAAAGTACTCTTAGTTTAATGCCTAATCTTAATTTCATCAAAATATATTACTTTCCGTATTTTCTTTCTAAATACATAATATTTAATATGCCAAACCTTTGGACAAGTTTTCGTACAGTTGAAAATTGTATGGCAACGGTAAACCGAATAAAAATCTCGTAATTTGCTGAGTCTTTCCTTATGTTCCATATCCCGCGAATCTAGTATCCACCTATATGCCTGCATATTAGAAAAAATCTTATTACGCACAACATGTAATGTATGTACATAAACGTATTATATATTACGATAGCATCAAGGATAATTCCTTGACTACTGGATCTATATGCATAATGTAGCAAGTTGTTTTGCGAAAGAAAATTAATTGAAGTCATAATTAGCGCTGAGAAAGATCCCCTTTCGCGGTTCTCTGCATGAGAGAGAGAGGAGGGGGATACGTGACATCAAATTATTTCCATTACGAGGAGAATCGAGTCACGTTTATTGGTTGAGGGAGCAGTGATGCCAGATGGGGGGATTCACGGTGAAACGATGTACCCCCTCTCTGATGACCAGAGTAATATATGCACGCGCAGCGTGTCTACGGCTTAGTATGGGGGACGTTAGATGGCGATGGAATAGGATAGTGGAAGGGGAAAAGGAGGAGAGTACCGAGGGTCCGTTTTGTCCCTTTCTGGCATCACTGTGAGGGGGAAGCATTTTGAGGGGAATACAAGTTCGCCTAGCAACTCTGCACGTGACCAGTGTGGCCAGATGATGCCAAAACAGACATCATTTCTTCTCCTCCTTTTCCCCTTCCACTATCATGAGCACACTCCAGCACCCCACTCAATCCCCGTCGCGCACGCGCAACGTGTCACATATTACTCTGGTCATCAGAGAGGGGGTACCTGTATTCCCTTTTTCACGTTGCTCGACCAGTCTACAGTTTTAGTGAAGGACGCTGGAGTGCTCTCGTGATAGTGGAATAGGTTAGTGGAAGGGGAAAGGAGGAGAGTACGGGAGATCTCCGATCGGAGATCATCTGGCCACGCTGGTCCAGCGGCCCTGTGGCCGGCATTCTGCCCGTTCTCTGCCCCAGGCCAGCTTGGCTCAAGGCAGGCCTGGTTGAATGGATAAATAAAGCAAGAACCAAATACATATATCCGATGTCGAGTCACACTCGACAAAGGAGTGCAAAGCCATGCATATCCTATCTGCAATTTTGCATGCGTGAATCGGTTCTTCGTAAATCGCAACATACCTGTAAAAGAGTTGCGGGTCCCAGGAATTTATCACCAAGCCACCAATAAGGCGGACAGGCAAAAGTACAACAACCGCAAAGTATGCAATCATATAAGCCATTCAGTTTATCCCTGTCCCTAGGACTCTGTAGAATTTGTCGAAGACCGATAAAATTTTCTTCCCCCGGACGTTTTAAAAATGGCTCAATGTTTTGGTACTGCTTCAAAAATACCTCCATGTCCGTTATCAAATCTCTGATAACATATGAATGCGGTAAAGGGTATATAACTATCGGCTTCGACGATTCTTTTACTTTCCTAAGGGTGAATGGAGAACGTTGTATTTTCGCGGGTAGAGAAATCATTGTATCTTCTAAATCATTGTTAGATAAACAATAAGTCATATATAGACAGTCAATCTTAAAAAGTGAAAAATATGATTATTTCAGTAAAACATAAGTTACGTGAGGCAAGCCAAAGTATTGACACCATTTATGTTCATCGAACAACATCCGCAAATACCCTCGCGACATGATCTTCGATAAGATAATGTGGGATCGTGTTGTGCTTTTATCAAGGCCAACACATCCAACACCATTGTACCACATTTATTTAAATCGACAGCGAACTGTTGCATGTAAGGCTTTACATTTGGTTTCTCTGGATTCCAACGATAGACTCGTACTGTCTGCAGCCTTGTTTTCTCCGTTACCTTTAGATCGGGAACAATTAATATAACATACAGATAACATAACGAGAACTCTGCAAAAAAATAAAGTAAAACGTTTTTGATCGCTAACTTCTGGAGGTGCTTTGCATTTTTTTATAAGCGCACGTTCGGCAGCAACAAGATCATCTTTCTCGTCAGGTGGTTTCTTGGCTGTTTTTTCAGCTTTCTTTTCACTGGAGAAAAATCTACGGCTTCGACGATGACTACATTTATATTTGACTCTTCGACAAAAAGACAAAGTTGTGGCACTCTTGAATTGGTTTACGTAACTTGTGATATTGAGATTGAACATGCTTGTCAAAGATAATGTACGTTACAAGAAAGCCTTTCGTGAATATCGAAGTCAGGTTACCAAAGCATGTTTTCTCTTTTTAATCTATCGATCATTTCGTTGTCCGGTGTTTGTGTAATTCTTTGCCCTCTGTAAGAGAAAAACAAAACATCATCATTCGAGAGAATTTCACTATCATTCACATATACCAATCGATATATATGCACATTTTCAAAATAAATCTAATGAAAATGTGTAAAAATTAAATATATTTATCTTCAATGATGCAAATCGATTCAATCAATTTATAGTATTTATAAAATCTGATTCCCTTCTCAATCTACTCATATCTGTCGCAATACGTTCGCGTTATTTGCACAATCGTTTGTTTTTGCAGCTTTCGTTGCGTAAACTACCTTGCACAAATTTCTAAGAGTATATATATATATTTTTTTTTCCATCATTTTCGTAAACAAATTCGATTAAAGTTTATATATTGGGTTGGAAAGAAAGTTCGTAGCATTTCCAAATGAAATTATAAGGTATTTATTCATATGTTTATTCAGTAACACGAGAAGTTACCTCGGAAATGGCAAAAAATCATACAACAGAATGGAAAATATGTTATTGAATAAATCTATCAATAATAAATATATATCTGAATTTTAACTTTTAATTTCAATTTACAAACGCTATATGATCTTAAAATTTTGTTCCAACCCAATATATAATATACAAAAGAAAATGTTGTTTTATTATTGTTTATTTGTATGCCATTGAAAACGGTGTATCAAAAGGCATTCTTTAGAATAAAAAGAAATACATTATACATTACGGAAATAATGAAAAATTAATTACAAATAACCAATATATTGAAACACGATAATTTTTATTATTATTTCTACTACAACAAACATCGAATTGCCTCCTTTTTATATGAGTTTAAAATTTAAGTTTAGACAGTTTGCCATTTTCAAGTGTATACATTTCATAATAAAAGATACTTTCAACAGGTCAGATGTCATCGCTTGTGATAAATATGGGTTATAATGTATTAACCCCTGCGAAGAAGTCTTTTCGTAATACGCATAGCGATACGTCAATAAATAGCACTGATTCTAGAATCATTAGCGAACGAAAACCTTCAATACACAGGCTGTATCCTTGCTTTACCACCTGTTGCAACAAAGGCGAATCCTTCAAACGCTATAAAGTAACCGGGATAAAATTACGACCACGTGTATCATCGAAAGATCATTGACAAAGTGAGAAAGTAAGTACATAAAATATATAACGCTAATGCGAAGGTTATTATTTAAAATAGTAAAACATGTGAAGTGATATATACATTAGAATAATTATTATTAGACTCCGGATTTTATGCATTTATAACAAAAAATGAGAAAGTGCAATTTACAACAGTGAAAATATTAGGAGACTTTAAGAGTATTAATATATTATTTTTATCACATTTAAATGAACAATATAGATTTATTTATTGTTTTTTGATTTTTTAAGTAATAATTGATCGAACCGTAGCGCCGAGGACATTAAACATTTGTTATTAACAATATAGATTTATGTTTAGCTCTTGCGTCTTGCAATTAGATACAGAAACTTTTTATTTTGCATAAACATCCGGGGTCTAATTATTATTCTATTGCTAAATATTTGTTCTATATACGTTAAAGTGATATACATTCTTCATTATACACTACTGTGCAAAAGAAAGAAGTACTCAGTATAATTATAAGATACAATGACAAACAATATCTTTACATAGAAATTGTATTGTACAATGATTGATTTATTGCATTTAAAGTATTAGATAATCAGCAATAACAGATATATATTCTCAGAACTATTCAATTAAACGCAGTGGAATCCATTTTCAAAACTTACTATGTTCTTATTTGACTTTTTACGCTTTTCTATTAAATTTGGCCAGGTGCTTCTTCCTTTGCACAGTAGTGTGCATCATTGAAATTATCATTAAATTTTATATTTTTCAGACATAACAATGGTGCACACTGTTTTGGTTATTGGCGGTGGTGGTAGAGAACATGCCATTGTTTGGAAATTATCATTATCTCCTCAAGTAAGTATTTTAAATATCAATGTCAAAAGATATTTGTTCATTTAATCATGTGTTGTTAGTATAATAGCGTTCAATCTAGTATGTAAACCTTAACTTTTCATTTAGGTAAATAAAATTTATGTTTCTCCTGGAAATGTTGGAATGACATCGATCGATAAGGTTTCCTTAGTGAAATTAAATGTGAAGAGCAACGAGGTATTTTTCTCTAGCACTTCTTAAAATATAAAACATATACAGGGTGAGGCACCTAAGATTACACCGAAAATATCTCCATTGTTTTTTAGTAATACGAGAAAATGTTCAGTAGAGTGCAATAAGCATAAACATGGTCTTCGTACGTTAAGTTAGGCATTTTCAAGAATAACTCCTTCGAAGGTCATTTGTAGCTCAAAATGGTTGAATTTGTATTTTCATTAGATATAATGTTACTCTTACGAAATACGTTGTTACATTAACCTTTCGTCGATGGTGCACCGAGTCTATTCTGACCCAGTGTATTAAAATCGTAATTTAATTAGTCAATTTCTGGTGATTCACTTGAGTGAACAGCTCACACATTAAGAACGATAGAAAGACCAATGTATCTACAAGAAGTACTTTACAAAAATGTGTTCTAAGAGAATTGATAATGAAGCTGAGAATGGTCTTAAGAAGCTCAACTATAAAAGTGTAAAGAGGGAAAATATGAGCTAGAGAAAAGAATCTTCTTTGTCACAATAATCGCCCCACCGAGCCAAATATTTTCTGCCTGAAACATTTTCTTGTATTACTAAAAACAACGGAGATATTTTCGGTGTAAGTCTTAAAATGACTTTAAAATGTATTAAAGATAGTTGTTTAATAGGAAGTAGCCAAATGGAGTAAAGACAATAAAGTGACTTTGGTAGTGGTTGGTCCAGAAGAATATTTGGCAAACGGATTAGCCGATGAATTGAACAATGTGGGAATCCATTGTTTTGGTCCTCGAAAGGCGGCATCTAAAATTGAAGCTGATAAGCATTGGGCAAAAGAGTTTATGGACAGACATGAAATTCCCACGGCAAGATGGAAAGGATTTACCAATGCCGAAGAAGCAAAGAAATTTGTTCTAAAGTGTGTATAAATTTTTATTTACAGTAAGTAAAATTATTTGAAAAAATCACTGTACATGTGGTGCTTCATTGTAGTGCAACATTTCCAGCTCTTGTAGTAAAGGCTGCAGGTTTGGCAGCTGGTAAAGGAGTAATAGTAGCGAAAGATAAAGAAGAAGCGTGTAATGCAATAGATGAGATTTTAACGGAGAAAAAGTTTGGATCTGCTGGGGAATCGGTAGTTGTGGAGGAACTACTAGAGGGAGAAGAGGTCTCTGTCCTTGCATTTACAGATGGTACGATGCAAAAGCTTCAGAATAAATACAATTTCATTGCATTTTAATACGTGTATAAAATATATAACATATAATGTATAAGAACATATAACGTATATTTTATAACAAGTTTAACACTGTAGAATATATTCCCACCAAAAGATTGAGGCATTGTAAAAAATGCAGTCTAGAACAAAGCATATGTTTGTTTAATTGAGTCGAGCAAAAACAGCTCAGCAGGGCCTGGTTAATACTGATATCATTATTTTGTCCGTAGGAAAAACTATTATACCAATGGCACCGGCGCAAGATCATAAACGAATATTTAATGGTGACATGGGACCGAATACTGGTGGCATGGGTGCCTATTGCCCGTGTCCGTTATTGCAAAAAGAAGACTACGAACTAGTGAAAACAAAGGTTCTTCAGAAAACAATAATTGGGCTTAGAGAAGAGAAAATTCCATTTGTTGGTCCGTCCTATGCAACATAATATTATTCAAAGATAAATAAAACTTACAGAAACAATACAGTAGCATAAAGATTGATTACGTTAAATAATTTAGGTGTATTGTATGCTGGATTAATGCTGACAAAGGATGGACCGAGAGTTCTAGAATTTAACTGCAGATTCGGGGATCCGGAAACGCAAGTGGTGTTGCCATTACTGAAATCAGATCTATTTACAATTATGAAGGTAACAGACACTTGAGTATAGTAGTGTCTTTTCATTAAATTAATGTTGGGTGTATTAATATCCAGGCCTGTTGTGAGGGTTCGTTGGACGAATCTCAAATTTCATGGCAAGAAGATGTATTCGCTGTCGGTGTTATTTTGGCCTCTCGAGGATATCCTGCATCATCGTCGAAAGGCCAAGTTATAACTGGTGTTAACGATGTTTTACGAAAAACAGATCATTTTGTTTTTCATAGTGGAACAAATATTTCCCCTGAAGGAGAATTACAGACTAATGGTATGTTTTATTAAAGCACAGTCGGGTATAATTATAAAATATTCTCGCCCAATAGTTCGAAAAATGTTACCCTACAGCCCTGTTTACCAAACTATTGTAAGAGAGTACTGTGTTATATTGGGTTGAAAAGAAAGTTCGCAGCGTTTCTAAATTAAGAATTGAAGATGAAATTAAGATATTTATTCATATGTTTATTCAATGACACAAGAAGTTACTTCGAAAATGGCAAAAAGTAATAGGACAGAATGGGAAATATGTTATTCAATAAATATCTGAATTTTAGCTTTAAATTTTAATTTACGAACGCTACGAACTTTCGTTCCAACTCAATATTTACAATTGAATTATGAATTGTTTCATTTCCTTTTGCTGCTAGGCGGACGAGTTCTAATTACAGTGAGTTTAGCACCCTCATTAGCTTTAGCTGCTGCTAAAGCTACTCATGCTGCTCAAAATATATCCTTTGATGGGAAACAGTTTAGAACTGACATAGCGCACAAGGGAATCGCAAGGTACGTAAAATTTATACTTTACGTATAACGAATATCACTTCATGAGATAATACTTCCAGATCTATATTACATCATGGAAAACTTACATATAAAAGCAGTGGTGTAGACATAGCAGCGGGAGATTCATTAGTGTCAGCTATTAAACCAGCTACATGCTCCACACAACGCGTTGGAACAATAGGTTCGATAGGTGGGTTTGGTGGATTATTTGATATAAAGGCAGCTGGTTACAAAGATCCAATTCTAGTGTCTGGTACTGATGGCGTTGGAACTAAATTAAAGGTATAAATCAGTTGATAATTACTAGAGGTGTGTGAGAATCCAAAAATGTCTGGTACAAAAAAAATGCCGGTACAATACCGGTATTTCGTATACCGCTATTATACCTCCAGTAATTAGAAATTTCTAAATATGTGCTAGTTTTACAGATTAATATTCTTCTATTTTCGCAGATAGCATTTGAATGCAATAAACACGACACAGTTGGTATAGATTTAGTAGCTATGTGTGTGAACGATGTTCTTGCGCATGGTGCCGAGCCATTATTTTTCTTGGATTATTTTGCCTGTGGAAAATTGGATGTTAATGTAGCTAGTGATGTTATCAATGGTGTAAGCGAAGGATGTAAGAGAGCAGGATGTTCATTGGTGCGTAATAATGTTTTTAAAGATCACAACTATACGCAAGTAAATATTAGATTGTGCAATACGAAATTACTTTCCAGAATGTGATTGCTCAAATGATACAATTCTTCATCAGTTACACGATCTGCATTAGGTCTGAATTTTAAGTCGAAAATGAAGAATAAAAAATTGCGATTTCAGCTTCGTTATTTAGTTTTTAAGAATTTAAAAAAATTGAAATCGCAATTTTTGTATTCTTCATTTTCGAGTTATATTGTCATGGAGAACCACCCCTTAAATTTGCTTCCACCTGTAGTCGAACACCCTGAATAAAAAAGAAATCATCATTATGGTGAAGAAATAATATTCATTTACGCAAAAACATAAAACTTCTCCAACAGTTAAACAATTATTTAAATGATCAAGTTACGCACGATTAGAAATCCGACATTTCATATTACATATCCTAATACTTATTTGTGTACTAAGTTTAATAAAAAATCATCATATTATTGTTAGGTAATATTAAAAAAAAATTGTATAGATTGGCGGTGAAACAGCAGAAATGCCTGATATGTATTCTCATGGAGAATACGACTTAGCTGGATTTGCTGTGGGTGCAGTCGAAAGGAACAGGTTACTTCCACGTTCAAATGATATAAAAGAAGGTGATATTGTAATTGGTCTTCCATCGAATGGGATACACAGTAATGGATTCAGTCTGGTCCGAAAAATTTTGAAGCTGGCACATAAAAAATATTCAGATACTGCACCATTCTCGGAGAATGCGCAAACGATTGGTAAATAGTACCTTTTTTTAGCTTTTCACGTTACAATTCGCTTTTCTAGAAATAGTTAATTTATATTTTAAGGCGAGGAATTGTTGGAGCCGACTAAAATTTACGTAAAGGGAGTTGTTTCTGCTATGCAAACGAATTTGGTAAAGGCATTTGCCCATATTACTGGGGGAGGCCTCACGGAAAATATACCAAGAATCTTACCAAAGAATATGGGAGTATTATTAGATGCTAATCAATGGAAAATCCAATCAGTCTTTAGTTGGTTAGCAGCTTTCGGTATGGAAAATATAAGAATAGAGTACATAAATTATATTATTTATGCGAATTCATTTCATATTTGTATATATCTTTAGGTGAGATCAGTAAAGAAGAAATGCTAAGAACATTTAACTGCGGTATTGGTGCAGTGTTAATATGTTCGCAAACAGAGAAGGACAAAGTTTTACATAAATTACAATCAGAAAATCCAATGATCATTGGGCATGTAAATAAGTATAAGGGTAAATTTCGAAATATTACGTAAATGCAATGTTTATGTGCTGTTATCGTATAATAATTAGCGGTATACGACTTTGTAGACAATGAAGTTAGAATTAACGTTAAAAACTTCGAAGCATCATTGGAATTAGGCATGAAGAAATACGTACCAAATATCGTTGCAAAATTAAGCAAACCTTTGAAAAGAGTGGGAGTTCTGATATCTGGTAGTGGTACCAATTTGCAGTCTTTAATCAATGCAACTCAAGATGCAACGCAACATATTGGTGCAGAAATAGTTTTAGTAATTTCTAATAAACCAAACGTTGAAGGACTTAAACGGGCTGAAAGAGCTGGCATCAAAACGAAGGTATATTATTGAAGATTTTGGTAATAATCAACGATTTAATTCAATGTTTTGTAACAGATTTTGAAGCACACGGATTATCCTAATCGGGAAGCTTTTGATTCAGCAATGCACACGGAACTAGAAGCTGCTGGAGTTGAAATAGTTTGTCTTGCTGGATTCATGCGTATTTTATCAGAAAGTTTTGTAAATAAATGGCGAGGAGCGTTGATAAATGTGCATCCATCATTGTTACCATCTTTTAAAGGCGCGAATGCACACAAGGACGCATTAGCAGCTGGCGTACGTGTCTCTGGATGTACAGTACATTTTGTTGAGGTACAAATGATCTTTTTAAATTAATATGTAATCATTAAATGTATTCGAAGTAATATTTCGTACTAAACGAATGATTGTAGGTCGACATAGATTCTGGAGCAATCATTGAGCAAGCAGCAGTACCTGTTTTACCAAACGACACTGTAGAAACACTTCAAGAACGTGTGAAAACAGCCGAGCATCGTATATTTCCCTTAGCATTAAAATACTTAGCTAACGGTACAATCAAATTAAAAGAAGATAATACTATTCAATGGAATTGTTAAAAATAGAATATGTTATACTACTTTTTGTCTATTAAATGATATATATATATTTTTTTATCTTCTACCTTTTATTATTCACTTCTTATATACAACTATTTATAATTTTGGGGAGAAAGAATTTACGAATTCAAAAGTGAATACATACAAAGATGTATTTCATTTTTTATTAAATGATTTTGTTAAAAATGAAGCTATACTTTCGAATATACCTTCATTGTATTCGTTTATGGAACTCGAACGTTTCTTAACCCTTGTCTTTGGTGTCATAGAAAGTACTTCATTTGCTAAATCTTCGAACTTAATATGAACCATTTGTTTCTGGAGTATAGGTACTAATAAATTGTATTTATCAATTTTATTGTTTACACGTTTCGCCGTTGACTGAAAATTTTCTGTAATCGCGTTCCAAGTAGCTTTGTCTACGTTGCTCAATGGTGCAGGACCTACTTCGTTCCGTTTTTCTATTAACTTTTTCCGCAAGTTTTCCGTTTCTTCTCTAATTTCTTTGGACAATTGTATCCATTCAGGAGTAAATCCATTTTCTATTAATACCTGTAGATAAGTTCTGTATGTAATACGCTCTAAACTTTTCATGAAACTCAATGCTTTATACCTCATTCAATTTGTACGTCACAAAATCAACATATGGATTTCGTAGACTTGTATTTTCTTTTAAAGGTTTACCCGTGCCTGGTAGATCACTGAATTCACCTTTCTTCATCGCATCTTGTATCAAATCTTCTACTAAACGATCCATTCCAAAACGAGTTTTGATATCTTTCGCACGCTCCTTATCTTTCCCAACTAACGTATTGCGTTCTTCGGCCTGCAATTTCTGAAGTCTATGCTCTATTACATTATCAACTGCTTTTTGAGCCCTATGCGCTGTATACAATTTTTCTCGTTTACTATACGTTCCAGTCCCTACATTATAAGTTAAATAATGACGATGTTGCGGAGCTGTATGCTAAACAATAAATGAATGTGAATTAATCGTTCCTCATAAAAAATGATATAATATATGTACGACATAAAATGCATACTCTAATATCAAATTCTTCAACTTCGGGTAAATGTGCAAGTTTTTCTTTCCGTTCCATTCTTGCCTTACGTATTTGTCTATAAGCATTTTCAATCTATTAAAAATAAAGCTGATATTATAAAAAGTAAATTATAGAGCTCATTCGGTAGTTTTAATGTTCGCAGTTCGATTGTTTTTCATGTTATACAAAAAGGTTTCGCATGAATAATAAATCCTTTGTTAAATTTCAGCTACAGATTGTTCAAAAATATTGAAAGTATTCGAAATGTATAAAAAAATTTTAATTATTTCACTTGTTATGGAGGTATTCATATAGCAAATCAATAAATGGTATAAAGAGGTATTATTGCAAATAAAGAATTATACATACTTCAGTAAATTTGGATGCATTAGCTTCCGATGAACCACTATCTGGATGATATCTTTTTGCTAATTGAACAAACGCCAATTTCAGTGCTTCATCTTCACAATTTTCAGGAACTTCCAATACCTGATACCATTGCTTAAAATAACATAGAACATACAATTTACTTAAGCTTGCTTTAAAATAATATTAGATACATACATATAATCTATTTACAAGTAAGATTTTTATGTTTTATATGCACTTATATACATACACAATTTTTTCTTTAAACTCCAAGTTAATAATGAACGTTATGCTACTCTATTTTAGTAATGCATTTTATAAAGTTGATGTAAAAATATATTATATTAGCAGAACATACTTTCATACTGTGTTTGAATCTTCGTGTAATCATCATATCGAAAATCGTAATCGATGGTAAATATTCCGATTTTCCATACAACTGATTGAACTTCAACATGATTTTTACACAGTTTTTTTTATATAATTATATAACAATTTAAGAAATTATATGTATTGACTAACTTTATTATTGACAATAGTGAAGTAACCTAAAACGCGTTTTATATTCATGATTGTTTGTGTATATTTAGCTAATAAGACATTTTGTATGACGACAATTTAGTTAATTTAGGTCATAGACCGAATGTTTTGCAATTATATATGTTATTAAATAGTTTTACGTTACATATTTGTCAGAAATTATATAAACGTCATGTACTGACGTTAGAAAATTTACTTCAATCCATGACACGTGAGTGAACCATTTATAAACACTAAACTAAAACATATATAAACTGCATACGATTTAATTAATTGTTTATAAACGTTTCACAAGATTTTCAATTGATTGTTCATAGATTTTTCGCAAATTTTTATTAATTAATTGTCTTTAAATGCATCCTAAACTCTTCGATTAATTATTGTTTATAAACACATTACAGGGTTTTTAATTAATTGCGTTTATAGAGACTGATTGTATTACAAAAATGAAGTGGTACAATACATTGAATATTCTCACATGTGAACTGACAAAACTACACGCTATGAAAGATAAAATAAAGCGGGAAGATGAATTAATGTCTCATTTATGGAATGACGTATCCACAAGGTAGACAAACAGTATATATTATTGTGTAAACAAATAATCTACAGATCTATTCTTACAGTATTACAAATCTAATATTAAATCATTTTTCTTGTAGAGAACTTACGCTGAAGTGGTTGAAACACTATCACAATACAAAAGAATCGAAGTCTATAACAAAAGCTCGAGTGTTGAAAAACAGAGGAAATAAACAATTTCAAGCCAAAAAATATTCAGAGAGTATACAGTCTTATACAGAATGTGCTATGTATGCTCCAGAACATAGTCCCGAATATTCAGTGGCTATTGCAAATAGATCTGCTGCTTTATTCTTTTTAAATAGGTACAATGTAAGTAAACATATAAAATATGTGGTAAATACATATGTTATTCTATAGATATGTATTTAATGCTTTCCATTGTATTAATGTATTTTCATAAATGCATATATTTCATGTGTATTGCTACCTGTTAACAACGACAAGGACTGTATAAAAGATATTGAATTAGCAATTAAGTTAAATTATCCTAAGGAATTACATCACAAGTTACATTTGCGTAAGGTGCAATGTTACTTGAAATTAGGTAATCCAGATGCAGCAAAAAATACGATTTCCAAAATACGTGAATCGATTGATGATCCTAACTATATTGCACCTTCTATGAAAGGTAAACAGTATGTGTTGATAAGTATTTTAATATACTGATTAAGTTTTGATTGAATTATGCTCTAATACATCTACATTTTCATATCAACTTTCAGATGAGATTGAAATACGAATTTCTGGAATAACATTTAATTCATCCTGCTCAAAAGACGAGTCGAAAAGTATGGATGATCCATTAGACTTGAAGTCTATACTAATGTTTGATGAAAATCCTAGTTTTCCACATGCATCATCGAGCATTGATAGAAAATTCAATGAAAAAGTGGGGAGACATGTCATAGCAAACAGGTTTATAAGAAAGGGTGAAGTCCTGTTTTTAGAAAAACCAGTAAGCTTTGTTTTAGTGAATGATGATGTAGTGGGTGATATTTGTCAACACTGTCATTGTTGCAACATGGACATTCCTGTACCGTAAGTAATACATATATGTAGTAAAGCAAATACTTTACGAAACTATTGTCAAATCCATGGATTACATTGATTTAGATGCTCGAAGTGCTTGAACACTTTTTATTGCGACACAAATTGTTTGAACGAAGCATGGACTTCGTACCATTGTTGGGAATGTCCTGGAAATCAAATGAATCTGTGGAAAGAAATTGGGATTGGACATTTAGCACTGAAAGTCTTACTAGCATGCACTACAACAAGGGATACAATCAAATTTAATGAAATACAAAATTTGATAACTAATTTTGATAAAGTACCCATAAAAGAGTTGATAGCGTACGGTATTGTAAGCAGCACAATACTATTGTGAAACCCAAATTTTTTGTATAACTTACACAATTAAATCTCTTACAGACAGCTGTCATGCTCACCACGTATTTATTGGAATACACTGATTTCTTTCAAAGAAACGACCTTAACGGTCATTTAGCAAAGAAGTTTGTTGATAACAGTTTTAATTCCAACTTTCATGATATAACAAATGATAACAAACATCTTTACGTAAGCTCTTTACTTCTGCGATATATCCTACAACTTATTTTTAATGGACATGCAATTTCTAAGACAAGTGTGCAATTGTGCAAAGATGATTTGTCTGTTGTTCAAGAAATTGGAAAGGACTTTGTAGCTACAGGAATTTACCCGTCTGCAAGTATGATGAATCATTCTTGTGATCCCAACATTGTTATCATGTAACTGTTTATTTTTTGTTTTGAAATACTTGATTTACATTACTTAATTATATGTTATTTTTATTATTATATTTTAGTTTTAAGGATCAATACCAGATTGTTAGAGCATTGAGGGATATTGCCGCAAATGAAGAAATTTTTAATTGTTATGGTACAGTAAGAGTTTTCTACGTGTTCAACGTGTATGTGTGTTTACGTTTCATCTACTTAGTACTGTTATCCATAGGTCCCCATTACAGACAAACATCAACAGAAGAAAGACAGAAAGTACTGTCAAGTCAGTACTATTTTACCTGTAAATGTAAACGTTGCACTCAGCCAAATCTGAAATATTTCTTGGTAATTATACAAACAGTTCATTCTTTTTCAAATAATTTAACAGTTGAATTACAATCATTTTTCACTGCAGGAAAGGTTCACTGCCATGAACTGTTTGAAATGTAATGGTGCACTGTGCATCATCGAGAATTCGTTAACTTGTTTAGACTGCTTCGACAAGCCTAAACATTTTCAACAAGATAAAATAAAACAAGCTGAAAAACTCTTTAACGAAGCTAAAAGTTATATTGTGCAAGATAATGTTGACGCAGCTCTTAAAAAATTAGAAGAATCTTTAAATATTAAGAGAAGAACGTTATATAAACATAATGAAGATATTGTCTCCACATTAAATCTGATATCAGAATTATATATAGCAAAGGGTATTGTATAAATCAATTATTTTCATAAAATGTTCATTAACGTTTTTATAAATTAAATCGGATTATTTTTCAGGTAAATTCGCAGATGCTAAAAAATCCAGGGAAAGTGTAATTGATGCAGATATTGAAAGATTTGGATCTTCTAGTGCCGAGCTCGTGGATGCGCTGTATACATGCATAATTGTATGTATTGGCTATCTTCAAAACATGTCGGATGCTACTACAAGCTCGTACAAGTAAGTTTGTTATGTTTTCTGCATGAAAAGTTTAAAATGTATGACAAATGATATACAAAATGTTTACTATTAATTTTCATATTATAGAGATCTATTGACAACGACATACGAATATTTGAAACGAGTAGAAGAGTTGGTAGATCTTAATTATGGATCATGGAGTGACGTTTACAAACATATAAAAAAGATACGGTATAAAATTTCTTCCATTAGATGTCTACATTGATTGTATCGCCGAAGACTTAAATAAATCAGTATACTTTATAAAAATATGCATGTACAGTAATGCCGCGATCTAGTTCCCTGAGGATCTCCATGATCACTGTCTCTTCGTCTACCTCTTCCACTTATGACACATTCAAATTTATGTCTATTTAGTTTATTTAAACTGCGGATCTTCCCAGATAGCCAAGCATACCTCGGGTAGAAATAGGGTAGGGCGTACCGAGGTCAGGTATCGGGAATTATACGGGTTGAACGTCGCTTGGACGTGCCGAGGGTAGCCCGTACCGCATTTCTGCCGAGGGCAGTAATGACCGTGAGGGCTCGTAACGTACCCTCGGCAGAAACGCGGTAAGAACTGCCCTCGGCAGAAACGCGGCACGAGCTGCCCTCGGCACGTCGTTCCTCGTTTCTGCCAAGTTACATACCACGTGCGGAAATTTTTTTTTAACATTCGACACATCATTTCCCGTAGATATTTTCACGCGGATTTCAAATCTGGTCTTAAAATTTGTCTACGACCTTAGGATTTTTTAAAAAGTCGAATTATTGTTCAAAGTTTACATTCTTATTTTTTCAAGGTTAAAAAACATTTGTACCATAATCTCCCTATTTTCCCATATTCTACAAGTTTTAGCTTTAATTAAAAAAAAATTTCATCGCTCTATCTCATTTCTATCGAAAGTTCTTTGATTTTGACACAGAATTCTGCCGTTTGCCCAATAGTGCGGCGCACAGTGGTATGATTCGAGAAATTCAGTGACATTATTTTGTTATAACTTTTGATTTTTTGAACCATTACTAATTATAACTTTAGAACCATATAGCAATGGAATTTTCAATAAAAATATTTAAAAAATAGTACTTTCTAATTATAGGTAATTAAATATTTTTTTGCATTTGTTAAACAATATTTTTTAATTCATTTTCATTGATACTTTTTTTTATTAAAAACAAGATTGACAAACTATTTTATCTAATAATTTATAACAATTAAAAAATTTTTTCGCGGTCAGGATCAAGAAATTTAGTGAAATTTTGTCATAACTTTTGAATCGTAAAAGTTACCGGATGTGATGTTGCCAATCGAACCCAGCGCCATCGTAGGGAATACGAACCATTATTATAAGATCCATCACCGCATATATTCAAATAATAGAATAAACCAAACACCGTTTTATTAACACCGTTGAAGGTCACTCGAGTAGGGAAACCAGGGAAAAAGAGGAATAAACCAGCGGAAAATACTCCGAAGGGATTAGGCCCCTTTTACGAGGACAGCGAAGAACAATAACCCGAGGACAACTTTTCAACCCTGTCCAAGGACTTTGGTCATAAATCCAGAGCCGGAGCCCCGTAGCAGGAGTAGCAAATGCTACGGGCCCCGCGCTTACAACAAAAAATTGATCTAAAATTGGGTCGATACCGTTCCCAGATATTTTTGCTTAAAAAAAGGTCATTCATCGTGTTTTATTATATTATCGTGCAAAACCTAGGTCCCCCTGGTAGAATTTGCTACGGGCCCCGCGCTGGCTTAATCCGGCACTGCATAAATCTCGATCTCAAACGATGGGGCTTGTTTCAAGAAATCTGACAGTTTTCGACCAAGCGCGCGCCAATCAGCGAAGCGCCTTAGCCCTCAAACGAATATTATAAAAACTCGTCAAAAATGAATAAATAGCAGAATTGAGTTAACCTTCTAACAGCGAACGCCTTTACTTTTTCTTGGATACCTTACCGATCACGAAACTATCGTCCGCGTTTGTCACACAAGCCGCGTTCGAATCCTCGCCGCGAAAAATCTATAAAATATCAGCTCGTGCCATCTAGTTCTAATTGGATCTAGGTTCCGCTCTGATCGTGCATAACTAATATATCAGGAAAAGTGTACTGAATATAGTACAATTTGTATTCATGCGATGCAACTTGGAACTCAAAAGAAATTTTCGAGCCTTCACTGTACATTATATTTTTTAAATACATTATATAAATTAATTGTTAATTGTCTGTGTAAATTCTTATCGTAAAGGAATTCCCTTCATTTTAAAAAGAAGAACAGGGTGACCAGAGGAAGCTAAGCATATTTCTTTTGCGAAACAAACTATTTTCATAATGCCCAATTTTAAGTGTTCGTTACGATTACAATTTTTATTATATTTTATTCATTTCTTCATTTTCGAGGTAGATGGATATTTAGGAAGCAATACAAACTTTGTACATACATGTCAATATGGGAATGTTCATTTTTCGACAAAATGTCACTGAATTTCTTGATCCGGACCTGATCCGGACCACTGTGCGACGCACAGCGACGCAGTCTATCTGTCTATCTCTATACGTCTATGGTTAATTATCACGTTGAAAGTTGAAATCTCACTCGCGAACTCGCGATTCGCAATCACTCGCGATTTGTGCTGTTGACTTCGCTCGTGCAGGTTGTACAGTTCGAATAGTCTTTCAAGAGGTATTGTATGCGCGCGAAGGATCCGACATGGGCAGCACGGAAATAACATCGGTCACCAAATATTCGAACGATACCAATAACGATGTCAACGACGTGTACGGGCCAAATTTGCGGATTCTTCCGTGCAACAATCAGGTGAAGGAACTGCAAACAATATTGCGAGACAAGTAAGTAAACAAACCCGCGGTGTATTATCTGGCTTGGTTCAACGTGCTCCTTATCTTTTTTTTTAAGACGTGGATAGACTGGCAGGATGCCGGCGCATCGTGTCTGTCGCTTTTACCGTTTAAACTTTTAAATCATTTAATAATCATGACGCGTTTTCATTTATAGGAACACCACGAGGAGCGACTTTAAATTCTACGCAGACCGACTGGTGAGTTTTATTTTTACACTTTCGGAAAATCATCAGACGTGTCACGCCGTTCCCACACGAGATTTCGTTTATTGAAACCTTTGAAAAACCTCGCGTTGTGAAATAACAACGCTCGTCTCATACGAAATATAGAGAATCCGTTAAATATTTCATGCGATTATTCCAAACTTAGATTATTATTAGGTGTTATTCATTTTCGATGACAGTGCGATTGTCAATGAAACTGTTGTCGAACTGTCCATGCAGAACGATCGTTAACATAGTTTTATATTTTTTTATTCAGATAAGATTGGTTATCGAAGAGAGCTTGAACCAGCTTCCTTTTTCAAAATGTGTGGTCACTACACCCACAGGTGCCAAATACAACGGCTTGAAGTACCAGAAAGGAAATTGTGGAGTGTCTATAGTCAGAAGCGGAGAGGCAATGGAGCAGGTATGATTAAGCTATCTCGTAGTATTGACATATAAAGCTATACAATTTGTTTCATAAATGGAACCGAGAGTCTTAGGTTTTCAGTTGTTCGTGTTTTAGGGTTTAAGAGACTGTTGTCGTAGCATAAGAATCGGAAAGATATTAGTTGAAAGCGACGTAGACACTCACGAAGCTAGAGTCGTCTATGCAAAGTTTCCAGACGATATATCTGAAAGAAAAGTGTTGTTAATGTATCCTATTATGAGTAAGTACTGTGTACGTTATGAGTAAGTACACTTTTTAATTGAACAGCATTATGCAATTCTAATTTCTTAATTGAAGGTACCGGGAATACTGTGATAAAGGCAATCGCTGTCTTAAAGGAGCATAATGTACTTGAAGAGAACATAATATTATCAAATTTATTTTGTACACCAATCGCAGCCAAATCTCTAGTCACTGCCTTTCCTCAGGTAATATTTCTACGAGTGGCACATAAATAATAGTAATAAAAGTTGCAGAAACGTTTTCAGGCTCTCTACATGAATTTGTCTTCCACAAAATTTCTGTAGTGCATTCTCGAAAATTGACTAGAATTATGTTTATAAGGAAACGAAAAAGTAATAACTTTTTTTTATTGGACATTAAGGCTATGCCCGGGTTTGGTGGTGAAATTCGCCCCTGGCGGAATTTTAATCGAACTTGGACCATTCGGTAGCCTATCCAAAAAGACCGATCTGTGCCAAGTTTCAGCCCCATAGCTCATCTGTAAGGGTAGTTATTGAGAAAAATCGAAAAATCAGTCTTCGGCCCATTTTTCCTATTTATTAACATTTAAAAATTCTGAAAAAATCTGACACATTTCGGAAATATTCGTATATATATCGTACATAGTATTATTTTCGTTTTTTTGTATTACGCAAGGATTAAAGTCTGGAAGATGTTTCTCTGAACGTAGGAAGTTTAATATTTCGTAATATATTTTTAAGATTCAGAAAAAATAGGTGTAACTTAGGAAAAACGCCGAAAAAAGTGGGTTTTATTTCTTTTTACTATGATCCACCACTCTAAGGAATTTGAAAAAAAATTGAAGAATAATACTTGTAGTAATATCTAATTGCTAAATTAAATCTGAGATAGCGTCTTTTAGATTTTTATATAAAATCTGTATTTTGACGATTTTTTTCGTGTTTTTCATTTTTTACAACCAGAGTGTGCAATGGAAAAATCTGAAAATGATACCTAATGTGTGGCTCAGTATCCGAAATGTGTCAGATTTTTTTCAGAATTTTTAAATGTTAATAAATAGGAAAAATGGGCCGAAGACTGATTTTTCGATTTTTCTCAATATGTAACTACCCTTACAGATGAGATATGGGGCCGAAACTTGGCACAGATCGGTCTTTTTGGATAGGCTATCGAATGGTCCAAACTCGATTAAAATCTCGCCGGGGGCGAATTTCGCCACCAAACCCGGGCATAGCCTTTCGCGATGTGTTGTTTAACTAAAATCATACAAACAGTTATGCTATGATAAATATTTAATTGCCACTTAACGTTGCGTTAAAAGTCTTGCTTTCTCCGTTCGTTTTCCTAATATTGCATTATCCTTCATTTTTCTCGATTTGGTGTTTTAACAAGTATTAGTTTCATTTCTTTGGTTTAATAACTGTTTTACAATGTCCAGAGTTTTTTTTGTTATTGATTGTATTAACTGAATCGTTGTGTACATAGTACTATCATAGCAGGACAACAGTAAGCAGTTTGTAAATTAAGCTGTATTTATAAGTTGCAAATAGGTGCTAGTGTTTTTGTACGAAACTGTATTCCCTTTTACAGATGAAGATTTTGACATCGGAGATTCATAGTGTAGCCCCAAATCATTTTGGACAAAAATACTTTGGTACGGATTAACTAAATTTTATTAGTTCATAGTATAATAAGTTAGTACGTACTATAGAGAAAGAGAAAGTAACAGAAAATCAGTCACAGAAGACAGGAATATTGCATACAAATAATAATATATATATATTTTATATAGTCAAATGTTACAAAAAAATATGTGTTAAAAATTCTATTTATAGTCTTGCCAGGGCTAATGTCTATAAATTATTCATTTAGTATTTTATATATTCCATGCATAATTTAATATTATTTTTTCTATATTTTTTGAAGTAGCATTTGATTTTGATTCTTAAAGTTCGTAGTTAACAAAGCCCCGTGAATATTTAAAAGGATATTGCAAACCTTCTGCAGGCTGATTTTTTACAATTATTTTAAGGCTGTAAGTAACGTGTTTAATTGTTATTTAATCGAGGTAAAAACCAATCAGAATATGGTTTAATAGTCCTTTCAGCATAATACTACCAAGTAAAAATTGTTTTTATTTTTTAGTCGGCATATTGTAAACTGTGAATTTCATACAGATATTATAATACAGATATTCTTGAAAATATATCACATATAATAATTACGTCTGATAACCGTAGGTTTAAAACGATCGATTAAATATTTTCTTGCTGCAGTCGTACCAGACTGAAATTTCGAACGAGCATATTTCTCTTAATGATTTTATTCTAGTAAAAAGAATTATATGTGATATAAGTCTCGCGAATTTCAAATTAATTCTTTTGAATCACAAGAATTCACAGTAATCTGCTCACTTTACGTCTTTTTGTTGTTACGAATAGTAAGTAATTTATAAGCATAATCTTGTTGCTCTGCAACGTGAGCTACACTTATAGCTTGGAACTTAATTGAGTCAGACAAGCATAATATTTGATTGACTTTTGATACTGTAATATAATTATAATAAGAAATGTAAAGTACAGCAAACTAATTCAATGGTCTGTGTGACAAAGCACAATTTTTATTCGCGTCACTTAATGAAATACGATCTGCATAATTCCGCACTCCTTTTACAGGTGCAAACAATATTTTAAGACTCATTATTATTATTCTTTTTCTTTTTTCGGTTCGATCAATTGTACAGCATTCATACAAGAGAAGTATATCTTAAAAGATCAGATTTCAGTGTCATTTATTGCCGTATTTATTACAGAAATAACTTATATTATAATAAAATGCTGATATCGTGTTTGTTATACAGTTTCGTACTGTATACCAAGAAAGATATCCTTTTTGTTACAGACCGAACTCATTACAATGTAATGAACAAAACGCGGGGTTATAACATATAAATGTGTTAGCAATCGATACTTTCGTGTTAAATCTACATTAAAATACTTAATGGAAATTTCTCGCTATCTGTATTGATCAACTCCTTTGTGGTTGATACATAATACCTGGTATTTATTATGCAGCTTTTACTTGTAGCAGTTTCTACACTTCAATGCAACGATAATAATGTCCAAATTATCACTACTATACATATATGTTTCTTTTTACGGTTCGTTATACTTTGCATTGATTTATTTTCACGTTTAGACGAGAAAATTGATATTTAAACTTCCAAGTCTCAAAGCATGTTGAAAAAAATACCTAATTGCCTTGCAACGTGCCTACAAAAAAAGTTGCATTATGCAGTCGAAATTGTGATTTGAGAAATCACATACGTGCATTACACTATATTTCTTCAGTGTACATAAATGTCTGTTATTACGAACAATATTTGTACACTTTATTGTATTGTAATCCCTTCTTCATAGTACTTCATAACACTTAAAACTAGTTTTTCTGGAGTCATAATAAATGTACACTAGAAGGATATTGTACGTGTATACATTTACGAATAAATATATATATATGCACAGTGCATATAGATATTATCTAACATAAATGATCTAAAATAAATCGTACTTTATGAAAATTATGTGCGCCTTTTTTTATGTTTATTTCGAAGTCAAAATAAAATGTGATTTCTGTGTGACTACGTTCCCTTTAATTAGGTAATCAAACAATTAAAAATACATATTGAATCCTGGTAAATGTTTTCTATGAATTCATCAATTGTTTTATTGATCATTCATTGCAAATAATAAAATGCTGAATAACTTCAATACCATTTATCCATATTGTTATGCTTTCAAATATTTATTCAAGATAATATGTCCATTGTAACCATTTATTTAACAATATAGAGCTTAATTACTTTATAAATATTTTGCACAAGTATCATCAAAAACATGTTGAAAATTATTGTTTTCAGGATGTTCACGTTTCGTCGCAGGAGAGACTGCAAACATGCAAGGCAAAGATATTTGAAGAGTTTGTGTTACATACACATACACACGCATATACATAAGTAGGACTTACAATTAGAGTTGAATTTCACTTGTTAGTTAACGAAAGTACAAAATGAAAAAGAGCTTACACGAAAAGAAAATAAGAGCTGCGAATAGAATTTGAAAATTTGAAATTGAAACGAAGTATGATATTGCAAAGGCTGTTTATATATACATGAATATTTATTTTTTGTATTTAATAATCGCAATCCTAGTCCCCTAATGATTGTTCATATAGATAACACATATTTATTTTCGAAAACATAATTGTTAACACATGGGAATATAATTTATAAATATGTTAGACCTAGGAATATAAGTATTATAGTAATTTATTGCATATCAAAAAGAAAAGAGAAAAAAAAGAGTACAAAATTTTATACATATTTACATATAAAAAGACGTATGTATTATAGTGCACTAAAAACTAGAATATTTGTAACATATTACTTACCATATTATGCTACGTATTAATGTAATTTTCCTGGAATGAAAATTTGTTGACCTTTCAACCCACATAATTTTAATGTTTAACAAATCAATAGATGTGTAACTAAAATTAATGTATATATACAGGATAACTTAAACAGCCCCTTAAACTTCTATTATTATATTTATTAGTAAAGTCTTATATGCATGTAACAATGATCAGCATGATTCATATACATGATGTATAATGAATATTGTTCTCGCAAATATATATTTTGAATATACCATGTTAAAATTTATTAACTTCAATGCTTACGTCCAACACCTATTGTTTTCGGTTACAGTGGTCTATTATAACAACATGGTGGACACCTGGACTCACTTAGGTAAAGCTTTTCATTTATTATCCGCCTTCTGTAATTCGTTCGTAGCAAATGTTTGATATCGAGAGAAGCTTTGCGGTACACGTTATATTAAAATTAGTCAGGCTTATTATCTCGTGCACAATTACCATACCATCAATCTTGCGTTCTATATTTTATTCCACCTCGTAACAAAACGATTTATATAACAGTTTGCGTAAAGCTACAATTTGTTCGTGATTAATCCCTGCCTATTATTTGATCTATTAAGTGAGTTGTTATATATGTAAAATAATTAATATCTTCTTCATCTTGTTTAGGTAACAAAGTAGGACCAAAGACGTGTGATCATCCATCACTTTTAGAAATGGTGGTAAGTAGGCCTTGGGCAAATAAGTTCGATACTCTTTGCAATTCAATAGTTTGAATGAAATGTAAGTAGATATATTTTTTAACATAATTAAAAATTCCTACGAATTAATCTATCTTCGTTTTATCTTTCATTTTCTCGGAATAGCTGTTGCAATTATATTAAGAGTAACAAGAATGGGAGCGTTATAAATCTAATTTCAACGAATTGATGCATAATTTTGTCGGATGCGTTACGTAAAACTAAGAAATCAGCCTTAAATTAATCCTAACGTTCTTAGAAATAATGTCGAGAATTTATTTCAATCTCTCGATTTTCTTTTATATTTAGGATGTACTCGACAATATAGATTTCGTGCGCATGATATTATGACTAATTTTGTGTCGCGTCTTTTATAATAATCGCATTTTATACAAAACTGAGTGTTGTACTGTTCGAAATTGTTTGTACCGCGTTATGGGAAATCTTCACCGTAGGAATCCTAAGAGAACCGAAGGAACGAAGCTAAAATTTCACGATATTCTAGAATTCGATATCGTGGAACTCATTTCTCGGTACAACCGGTAGTAAGTGAATAGTTTACATCTTGGTCTATAAATAAGCGTACGAAGACTTCTGAACATTTCTATCGAAATCTTTTTATGCGAGATTAGGAAACTACAATTTCAGAGTTAATTTCCAAATGAAACAAACCTACTGTATTTCATTGTTATACTTTTCGCGATTGATAGAAGAGAGAACATAATCAATACTGAAAATTTCATTACTCCTAGCGCGTCGTTAAAATTGCGATTAAAAAGTAACGAATATAATACAATATAAACAATGCGAATTATTAATACAAGGAATTAAAAACATCAGGTATTAACTACTGATATGAAGAGGGACGAAAATAATCCATATATCCGTTCTAGCTAGACCTATAAAAAAAAATTTCTTGGCGAAAACGTGCACAATCGCAATGTAAAATAGTTCTATAAAAGTGCAGCTTATACTTCATTTATACTGTTCATTCTTGGCAGTATCTTCACTCAGCCTTAGAAACGTGATAAATATAGCTTTTATAAAATACCCTTAACGATTAAAAAAGAAAACCAAGGATACCAAGGAAGTATGAAACGTTCCGCTGTTTGGAAAACAACATGTTTACTTCCCACCCTACTCTTCTTGTTCTTGATCGTTCGATTTTTCTTCGTTCTTATCGGCGCTTTCCTCTGGATGTTCCGTGTCTTCCTCGGCTGTGATATTTGTTCCGCCATCGTCTTCCGCAGGTTTAGATTCGTCCGACTGTATACTTTCATTTGGCAGAGTCGTCCTGTCCTCTAGGCTGAGATGGCAAAAGAAGGAAGCGATTGAGTCATCCATGAAAAGAAAACTGTTATTTTTAAAGCTTACCGATCGCATCGCATACACATATCTCTGCCGTTATAGTCGTTACCCATATTTAACCGAACGATTACAAAATTATGCAATCGATATGTGCGTGTTTGCGCGTGCAACCACTTACCTTTCTTTTTCTACTGCAGCTGCATCCTTGTCTGTGGAGGGCTAACACATAAACGTGTAGTAGTTAGTATGGACATAGTGTAAATTTAGTACCAAGGGCAATACACAAATGAATAAACAAGACTAGAACAATCGACAATGGAAATTTGTGAAATTACACTTGTACTCGGTATAGGTTTTTCGAACAACATTCATCTTGGGAAATTCACCTCTCGGCTTGTGGTATTTCCATTTTCTTGGATCTTTTTATTCTGAGCTGCACCCGCCGCGCTAGCAGGAGGGGCCACCTTCAAAAACTCTTCCAATTCGTCCATCTCATTTGCCAAATCGAAATCCTCGTAATCCTGTTAGATGAATCATCACGATCATTAATAGCTACTACAGCCAAAGACATGTAAGTAGACTGTGGATTTTATGCATTTATAATAGTCTCTCGCAGTTAATGCAGACAATGTTTATTTTGCATAAAGGTCTGCTACTACGTTCCACAGCTACATCCAATTAGTTTAATAATTACCCCACAGTATTCCTCTTCGTTAAACATTTGTGGAGGTAATGGATACTTGCTGTCCCTAGCGATGCCATTGGACTGCATGAACTCCTTTTCCATCTCCTTTCCAGGCTCTGTTATGTCAATCGTCTCGTACTCTACATTTTTACTATCTAATATCATAAGGACACGCTGCTGTCTCTTTTTCACCTAGAAAATAATTGGGAGTAAATCGGTTTGTAGACGACATTATCGATGATTAAAATTTTCATGGCAAAAATGAGTGGGTGCCGTTTTAAACAGTGAATAAGTAAGAACGATCTAACAATGGCAATCTATTGTTTTCAGTTTAACATCATTAAAATAAAAATTGAACGTCAATATTTTATTTTGCATACAAATTTACAGTCAATTAGATGTCCGATATATTTATAATGTAAACAATATTTTGAATAAGTAATATTTGAATAAGAAATCTCCGGATGCATATGTACATTTCGCATTCGATTTCTTGAGGTGGGCCTCGGTCATTGTCCGAGAGTTTAGCATACGTTTCCGCGATAGCAAGTGCATCGACTCGTCCGAAAACGGTGTTTGAGTGACGGATAACGTTTGATAACGGTCCCGGGTGACAGATAGTCGCCGATTAAATTGATGGGACGGTCTGTTGGCTCTCGATGTAACCCGATCCAACTTAGCCGTGAAATATCGTAAGAATTCAGGTGCCCGGTAAATCTGGCATTCTCCCTCGAGTTGCGCACACGCACACGCACCGAAGAGAGAGAGAGAGAGAGAGAGAGAGAGAGAGAGAGAGAGAGAGAGAGAGAGAGAAAGAGAGAGAGAAAGAGAGAGAGAGAGACAGTAATTTACTTGCACATAGCACAGCCACACGCAGCAGACTCTCTGTGTCTCTCTGTCTCTCTTGGCTCTGGCTCTGAGAGCCCTCGGCACAAAATATCATTATGCTCGGTGCTCGTCAACTGCGGTTCTTTCGCACTCACTTCCTTGTTGCCGCTGATACCCGATATGTAGATTTTCACGACCATCGTTAGCCGGCGCCCTCGTACCAATTGACACACTCGCACTCCTGCTCGGTGTTTGCCACGATTAGCGGTTCCGCTAAATGATACTGATAAGCGATCTTTGTGAATCACTATACGCTGTTAATTTAGAGAGGCCGCCGTCGATGAGCAACACTGATTTAACAGGCCTCGCTGCTGGTGTGGGGTCTGGGATCCACTGGCTACGTCATTTCAGGCCGGTTTAACGAGTGTTCTCATGCGCGGCTGCACAACGATATATCTTGTCGCGTAGATCGTTTACTTCAGTTTACTCTCGACACGCTCGCAGTCGAGATTCAACTGCGATCCTGATACCAAAGAGCTGTACAACCCTCCGCGAAATCTAACGGTCAGATATTCGGGTCACAGCCACGGCTACCTGTCCGTGAAAATTTTTCGACCGGACTGTGAATTGCATACTCGCCCCGTGCCTTTCGCCTCTCGTTTCAGGCGGTTCTGTATGTTCTGCTCTTTTTACAGTGGTTAATGCTTCCGTGCTTTCTCCGACGATCGTTGATCGTACGGGAGAATGTCGACAAACGGGGATTCTGGATCGATCATGTCGGAGATCAACCAGCGGAAACGCGCGGGTTTATTTTCTCATCAGTTGCGATTCGAATTCGCGCTTTCTCTCGATACGCCATTGTATTCGCGTTTCCGGCGATTCGAGCGCACCGTGGAAATGGGACTTTAAACGGGATCAAGCTCAAATACGCGTACGAATGCGCGGAATATTTGAATCGTCGTGATAGACGACGGTGTTTCACCTTGGTTTCAAGTATGGTACTGATATTATTTCGAAATCGCAATACATCTTTCGTGAATCGCATTTCTTTCACGTTAATTGGAGCCATCAAACATTAAGACGTAACAACAGGAAAGTAGGGGAATGTTGTGTTTAATTTATTCTTCAAATGTATTGACGTTTCATTAGGCTACAGTGATGGCCCTATCGGTAATATCTTGAAGTTAGTTAGTTAGTTAGTTAGTTACAATTAATCAATATCAAAATAGAGATGTACATTGTTGACATCCGTCACAGGTACACACATGTCCAAAATTACAATAACTTCCCTATAAATCGGGAAGTTAACAAGTCGATAACAAAGTTTGGATAGCAGTTTCAACGTTTTACCGCTGTAACAATTGGCGCTGTAGGCACGGGTACAACGTGGAACTTACAGTGATCTGAAATACCACATTGCTAGAAGTTCCACCATTCGTATAAAAGTGCAGATTATTTCTTTTATGTTTATATATATGCGTTAGAATATAAGTTATGTACATGTACAATATCAATATTTTATGTATGAAAATACAATGAATAAATAAAAACAATGTCATAATGAACCGTATTGTATATTTACTGCACCACCTATTCTTCCCGAATGTCTGGCTCGACGCTGAGTTGTACTACTGAATTATCGTGCCACCTCCTGCAATGACATGTTCTCCTAATACATGGTACAATTTTCGAGATTTTCGAAAACTTTCCGAAATTTTTGGTCGTCTGACTTGTCATTGACTTGTACTACTGAATTCTTGAAAAAGTTTTCACGTGGCTGACTTATCGTTGACTTGTACTACTGAAACAAAATTTTTTTTTAAATTTTCGGGTTTCACTAGTACAAGTCAAAGATAAGTCAGACAGCTGAAAAATTACGAAAATTCAGTAGTACAAGTCAACGACGAGTCAGGCGACCATATTTTTAGAAAATCATAATTTAAAGAATTTGGCTTTACTAAAATTTTTGAAGATGTTAATCTAATTCTACTATCGCATATTAATGTACAGGGTAGGGAAGGAAGAACACATTATTTGTTGTAACTACTATTCTTTATTTTTTACCAAAAGATTGCAACATTAAATGTGTATCGTGACGAGATAAAGCGAAGGTGCCTAGCAGGATTGCTAGATAACTAAAAAAAAGAAGCGTAGGCGCAACTAAAAAATAGATGTGTAGGCGCAACTAAAAAACAGAAGCGCAGGCGCAACTAAAAAACAGATGCGCAGTAGGCGGAGTCCTCATACCTTTAACAATACATAATGAACCCCAATGCAAATGTAATTCAGAATGTTCACGTTTGCTATTCGTCTTTAACGCATGATATGCCGTTTCGTTCAACTATTTCTAAGCAAACAAGAAAATAATGCTATCGTTACAATTTCATTAAAATTCGCATGATCGTGCATTACACAGTCTAATTGTTGCACACCACGTGTTCGCGTGTCTTCATTTTCTCTTTGATTTGCATACACGTCATGTTCGATCAATCGCGATTCCGACTTGTTCTGCTTTCCCGTGGATTCGACACGAAATCGTCGTGAAATTGCATTTCTTTTTTAAGTGCATTGCAAATGCGGGATCATTTCAATCTGGATTTATTAAGATTCTTTATTTGAAATAACGAGTAACATTCTAAATTTGACCGTGTTATGTTAAGAAACGAGGTGAAGCATTATTTAATAGAGTGTGATTAACAAATGCCGAAAAATGTCGATTCGAAGACGAGAAATCTCTGATACGAAATGAAGAGTAAACGTTGCCCGATCGAAAGCGATACGTATTCAAAGCACCCGGAAGAGAATGTGTGCACAGAAGTAACGATATTAACGTTCACGGACACTTTCGCAAGCGTTGCGCAAATATAATTTCACAAACGCGCGTGAGATCCTAAACGTCGATTGATAGAAATAACGTATCCCGATTCACTTTTCAACGACCAACGAATCCGACGTCGAAGTCATCTTCGGCTGTGGATGAGGCAATCGTTTTGTGTCTCGCTCTCATTGATTAAATAATATCGATTTACGCAACCGTTTCATTGATTAAATAATGTTGCCTCGCCTTTCACTGCGCGGTACTTTGTAAATTCCTCGAGTAACCGATGTAAACACCTTTTACTGTCTTCTACGAGAAATAAGGGAACATTAACCTTCGAGCAAATTAACATCCATCCGTCCTCATAAATAGACTGCAATATTAGCAAATTAATATTCTGACATTTTTAGACTCTTCCACCGTTCTTATTGTTTTATAAGTAAAGTATAAAATTAAAAACCGTATAAGGGATTGAAAAAGTTCCACAGTCCAAGCAGGTATTAACAATTACTTCTTTTCTAGTATATTATCAGGGATAAAGAAATGAACAAAGAACCATGCACCGATCATACGGAAAATCTATTCCGGTAAAATCTATTTTCTTTTCAAACATTTTTCCAAAAAATAAATACTTCTCGAGATTTGAGTATTCGGCAGCTCGAATTTCTTATGTTTCACTGATTATAACTCGGTAACTGTCCATTATTGAGCTTTGTGCCTATCAAATTTTTTATTCAGTAGATCATAAGTTACAACATATGAATAATGCAACCGATTTTACCGGGATGGATTTTCCATATAATTAGCGTGGGGTTCTTTACCGAAAAACTTCGAAAACCAACGAACCGGCTTGTCCGTCGCAGAAAGTGGTGTTTCCGGTAAATATTTATGCCCGCCGATAAAGTCTAGTTTTCCTAGCTGAACAAAGAAACGAATTTCAGCCGGAAGCACCGCAGACCGATAAGAGTCGTCGAGTTCGCTCGCGGAGAGGGCGGGGGTGGGTTCGTCTAGACCCGGAAGCGTGCAGGAATATCGGTATCGATATTATCCACAAAGTGTATAAGCGAGACAAAGAGAAAGGTGGACAGAGAAAGAGAGAGAGAGAGAGAGAGAGAGAGAGAGAGAGAGAGAGAGATGTTGAAGAAAAATAAGGAGTCAGGCGCGTAACACGCGTGGACGGAAAGTCGGGTCGAGTCTCTCGAGCACACAGCGTGTCCGTGCGTGTGTGTGTTTGTCTGTCTGTATCGACACGAAGAAAACGCTAAGAGAGCAAGCGAGAAAGGAGTTTCGGCGAAAGGGGGGTGGGGTGTTGTGAAATGCAAGGAAGGATGCAGTGGTGGTGTGCCGACAGAACGAATCAGGACCAGTTTCAGGCCTGCACTCACGTTATACCCACGTTCCTGCGTGCTGTCGAGGAACCGGCCGAAGAACGAGTCTAGGAGGAACATCGAAGAAGAACGACAGAACAGAGGGACGAAGAGGACGAAGAGGACGAAGAGGAGAAAGAGCAACAAGGGACAAGGAAAAAAGAAAGGGTACACCGTGCTCTCGCGGACTGTGGTTTCGAGTTCGAAGGGTTAGAAAAAACAAAACAAAACAGGGACCATGTTCCATCGTGTGTTCGTCCTTTTGTTGGTCAGTGCGGTGACCTTGAGCAGGGCACAGTTTCGGTGCCCGGAACCGAAGGGCTTCTTCCCGGACCCGGAGCAATGCGACCTCTACTACGTCTGTCTCGACGGCAAAGCGGAAGAGAAGCTCTGCAAGGATGGCCTCGTCTTCAGGGATGATAACCCGAAGAAGGAGCTCTGCGATATTCCTGCCAACGTGCCCTGCGGAGACAGGACCCTTCGTCGTAAGTCACATATCTGTTTCTTCTTGGTTTCAGCAGGAATGCCACTGTCTAAGTTTGGGGGAGACCCGCGGAGGACCCTCTTCTTCTTCTTCTTCTTCTTGGTTTCAGGCCGGAATAATAATGTTAAAGAGGACCTCTTCTTTTTCTTCTTATTGATTTTAACGAAAGCGTCTCTGTTCAACTTCGGGCATTCTGTGGGATTTAGGGAAGACCCGCGGAAGACCTCTTCGTATTCTTCTTCTTGGTTTTAGATAGAATAACCAATGAAACAATTTTCAAAAACTGGACTTTCCATCGAGGTCCTCAATTGTTTTTAAACAAAGAAGTAGAATGTACGAACGATCTGTTTATGAATGAAAATAGACGATGAAACAGACTGCTTCGATGATAATGGCGCGGTAAATGAGGTTAATGCGGACAGAAGATGGAGACACAGAAAATATTTACCTGATCCTGAAGTTCTAAAAATGGAATTCTGGTCTTGTCCGTCCGCCAGCGGAGTAACGATTAGTAATGGTGTGTGTTGGCAAAGATGTGATAAATTAGGGTAAACCGGTTTCCCTTGTGCATTCTTCGCCAAATTCGCTTTCGGGCCTTTCGGTTTTTCTGCGGCCGGTTTACTTTCCTCAAGGAGTTTATTTTTTTTGCTACCGGAGAACGAATCTGCATATGCTAATCCCCTCGTTTTCACTGATCCGAGAATTCTTTTCAGCAAGGGACAGGAATGTCTGATTCGATCACTGTTTTCAATGATTTCAAGAATGCACCTTCGTGTACCTTCGTACATTAATTTTGTCAATTAGGGAAGCGCAAACAATCCTGATTCGCTGCAATCATAGTAACGTTGAGAAGGTGTCTACTGTAACATATAATTCTTTGAAACGTCTGCTTGAAATAATTTGTTGTATGCAATTAAATATATGTAAAATTCAGTTCGAATTTTATTCGGGTAGGTGTCCTGTTGAATAGGATTCAGCTACCGTGTCTGATCGCTGGCAACCATTTCTACTTGCTAGATGCGTCGACATATTTTTCTTTTATTAAACTATAAAACCCCACATAGGATTATTAGCAGCATGCACATGACTATGCATGCTAACGTTACAGAAATTACTTATAAATTAGGACAGATTCAATATAATGAACATTTTCAAATACAATACCAACACTAAAGACATAAACAGTGATATTTCAAAAATGCATGTATATAAAATAGGGGACAAAGTAGAGATGGACATTATTTGATGAAACAAATATTTCAAATACTATTTAATATTTTCGACTTTATTTTGCTTAAAGAATATAGTATTTTAAATAAGATATACAATTTCGAAAATAAAATATTTCTATTTTAACAATGGGAACCACAATATATGTTATATATTTTAATAATATGAAACACAAAATAGAATACTGTATTTTTTGTGCCTACTGAGGTTTCTTGATAAACATACAGTGTATCTTATCATTAGGAAACTATTTCTACTCTCATAAATCTATTGAGTGCGAACCATTATTTTCAGCAATAATATTTAAAATTGAAATTGATAGTAAAGACAAAGTCCAAATATTTTCAATATTCTTCAAATAAAATACTATTTTCAAAAATTACTGCCTCAAATAAATTATTTTATTTTCAAACCATTAGTGCATTAAATAAAGTATTTTATTTTCAAAATTGTACACATACTTTAAAATAAATAGGATTATTCATTATTTATTATTTAAAATACTATTTTCCCCAGCTCTGGAGCAACGAGAGGGTCCGCACAAAAAGGAATCTATGCGTCGGCAGATTCATTGAGAATCTTTATTTAGAATGTTTATAAATGCCAGTGTACCCTAACCCTGATCACTTGCAAAATAGTTCCTTTACCATTTATAAATGACAATGTACCTGTATCTAGCGCATCTTGTACATTCCTTTACCATCGTGTGTCTCTCCAGAGGAACCACAGCCAAGCAAAGGATGTCCCCGAGCGAACGGCTATTTCAAGCACGAGGACCCGGCCGCGTGCGACCGTTTCGTCAACTGCATCGACGGTGTCGCACAGATTCTGCCCTGTCCTCCATCTTTGATCTACGAAGACAAGATGTCGAGCTGCGTGTGGGCAGCGGATGCTAGCAGGCTCTGCGAGAACGTCAAAAGGGATGTGCTCGACGATGGCTTCGTCTGCCCCGACGGAGACGTCGCAGGACCTCTCGGCAGGGTCCTCCCTCACCCCACGTACCCTCATCCCGAGGACTGCGCTAAATTCTACATCTGCAAAAATGGCGTCGTGCCGCAGAAAGGACAATGCGAGCCTGGCACTGTCTATAGCGAGGACAGCTTCCGATGTACCGAGCCAGAAAATGTGCCTGGATGGTGAGTTCAACATTCTTATTCACATGCTCGCTTGGAAATAGACCGCATCTTTATGGAAATTTTCAATTTTGTCATTCACTTATTGACCGACAACAAGGAAAAATTTTATTCTGCATGTCCAATGAATTGTTAATCCTCTATCGTGTGTAAGATTTTGTCTCCTAGAAGTTAGCACTCCACTTGTTGAATTAAATCATTTCAACAGTTGTGCTGAATTGTGCTATATCGTGCTTGAATATTATAACTAGTCACCTCCACTTTTCAGTTTTTTCTATTTTCCCAATTGTGCTAAGTTGTGCTAAGATTGTGCTAAAGTATTACTTAAAAAAAATAATAAATGAAGACGTTATGGTAAATAATCGTTTTGGACATCTGATTAACGTTTTAGTAAGTAACAATTATCCAAATAGTGTACATAATCGTATATCTGAGTTGTGCTAGCATAGCGCAAGTCAGCACAACTTCCAATTCCTCCAGCACAACGACAGAAAGGGCACTTTAATCTTGTGCACGGCCCTTCGCGGTACGATAGTATAACATTTTTGGACTTTCTGGTCATCCGACAAACATAATATTGCGTAATCTGATTTATCCTAGCCTAACACGAGTCAACACAACTTCCGATTTCTCCAGCACAACGATATAAAGGAAGTTGAAACGAATTGTAAGTTGTGCTGACTTGTGCTAAGCTAGCACAACTCAGATATATGATTATGTATACTGTTTGGTGAATTGTTACTTACTTAAACGTTAATTAGATGTCTAAAACGATTATTTACCATAACTTCTGTATTTAATAGTTTTTTAAAGTAATACTTTAGCGCAATCTTAGCAAAACCTAGCACAACTTAGCACAATTGGAAAAATTGAAAAAACTGAAAAGTGGGGCTTCTCAAAAAATCGTTTTTCTCAATTATTCATCTTATTTTTTATATTATAGTTATAATATTCGACACGACATGGCACAAACATAGCACAATTCAGCACAACTGTTGAAATTATTTAATTCAAAACAAGTGGGGGGCTAATTTCTAGGAGGCTAAGATTTTCTCGTCACTTTGTACAGTGGGAATTTTTACAAAAATTTTCAGTTTTCGCAGATAATTTATTTAGAGACAAACTCTTATATATCAGAGTCAAATATATTTTTCATCCGGGCCTCATCGTTTTTGTTGCAGCGAGGATTACTACAAGAACAAGAACTAACAATAAGTAAAGCGTCGGTTACTGGACGGTGCATCTGTAACGCTTAATTCTATTTTCTTTTTATACTTAGGAACAATAAACACCCGTGATACACTTACGTAAACGCGTGGCTTTTGCATATATATACACCTCCCACGATAATTACACCTTTCCCCCTTATGTAAACAGCTGCAGAAATCGGCGGCGACAACTTTGTCGCTACTGTGGATTCTGTGAACTCTGTATTATTATATAAATTATTATAGATCTCGCCGAAAGATTTAGCATTTGTCTTTTGTAAAACGTTCAGAGTGTGCAACCAGGAAGAATAAAAAGAATTCTCATTGGAATGTGACGTAAGCAGATAGTAAAAGAGGGCAGATCACTTATTGTTCATGGAAATCGTAGAGAACAATGCAGCCTGCTCGATTGTAAAGAAAGTATCTACGAGTAGGAGACAATCGAAATGTAAATCTCGGGACAAAAATCGATTCTTGTTTGAATACAATAAGCGGCGCGTAATGGTTCCTCTCCGGCTGCCAGACAATTTCACTTAATTCGCCTGATTGCAACCTTTCTCTTTACGTAATTTACGATGTGCTCGATGAAACGCGCTCTCGCGACCCTTGTCCGTCGATTTACATCGTGGCCGAGCCTAGTTCACCTATTACGATATTTAACAGACAAGGAAACACAAATTTTTATGCGAAATCAAAATTGTTTGAATACACAGGGTATCCGAAAAATGTATTTCCTTGAAAGAGGTGATTCCCGAGATCATTCAAATGAACTTCATCCTGTGCGAAAAATTTCTCCGCTTCTTTGTTCGGGAGTTATTAACGGAAACACAGAGAATTTTCAAAAGAAATCATAAAACAGTGGTGGGCATTATTTGGCGAAACAAATATTTCAAATACTATTTAATATTTTCGACTTTATTTTGCTTAAAGAAAATAGTATTTTAAATAAGATATAGAATTTCGGAAATAAAATATTTCTATTTTAACAGTCGGAACCACAAAATAAAATATTTCTATTTTAACAATGGGAACCATAAAATAAAATATTTCTATTTTAACCATAGGAATCACAAAATAAAAGATTTCTATTTTAACCATTAGAATCACAAAATAAAAGATTTCTGTTTTAATAATTTGATCACACAAAATAGAATATTGTATTATTTTGTGCCTACTGAGGTTTCTTGATAAACATACAGTGTATCTTATCACCAGGAAACTATTTCTACTCGTAAATCTATTGAGTGCGAACCATTATTTTCAGCAATAATATTTAAAATTGAAAGTGAAAATAAAGACAGAGTCCAAATATTGTCAATATTCTTCAAATAAAATATTTTATTTTCAAAATTGTACAGGTACTTTAAAATAAATAGGATTATTTATTATTTACTATTTAAAATACTATTTTCCCCAGCTCTGTCATAAAAAAAGTACATTTTTGGGACAACCTGTATATTACAATTATTATCCGAACAAGAAGAGTTTGGTCCCTTATGCAACCAGGCTGACACAGTTTCGACTGAATAATTATTCCAACATAGCGGACTGAATAAAAGCGCAATAATACGGTTAATCGAGCAATTAAGAACTCGGATCGTGAAATTTGTGATTTATTGTTGTCTGTGTATTTTGAAAGAAGAAATAGGTCAGCTCCGTGTTTTCTCTCGGTAATTGCTCGCCGAGACCATTTTCTGGCTCGGGTCTCCGGTGATCCATCAGACACACATGACCGTGACGTATTTATTTCGTTTGGTCTACCAACAATACCGATCGCGAGTATCGAGATCGTTGGTATTCGTTGGCTTTCACTGTCCATGCTGGGAGATCTGGTTCCCTGTTCGGGACCGAAGCTGCAATGACTGTTGCATAAGCCCGGTTATACGATGGATAACTATACTTCACGCAGGTACTGTATCAAAATTGATTACACGCAAACCTGAAATTACAGCCTCTCTAAAGGAAGCATTACCTTTTCGGAAAGTAAACGTTGAATTGCAAGAAAATTCGCACGGATTCCATGCCCGAAGTTGTTTAGACGAACTTGAAATTGGAGAGGAAGAGGAACATTGAATTTCAAGAGAATTCGCACAGGTATTGTATGAGAATTAATTAAACAGAACGAACTTAAAATGACAATAATCGTGAAGGACCTGCTGGAAAAATTAATATTCTCAGGAAATTGATATGGCTACAATATTTCACATAATCATGCACTATTTATAATCGTATTGATTTTTTCATTGAATCTTTGGAAAATTTTAAAATGCAACTACGCAGGATTATATGATAATACCTATCGATTGTACCATTATTATATTATTATTTTTTTTCTTTTCGTGAATGTCCCTTCTTTCTCATTAGACGAGTAGTCTTGTATCTTTTTCTTTTTTTTGTAAACACTTATGTTAAAGGACTTCAGTCTGTCTATACTTAATAATAATAATATTTATAGAACCGGTATCGCGACGGATCACCATTTATCTAAAATAATGTATACTGTCTTTCACGAAGTAATAAAATATAAAAGGAGTTCGAATATCGCAGAACTTATTAGATAAATAAAAAATTACCGGTCACGAAATATCGTGTTTACAGACAGAATTATTAATCCATCGTACACTGTGATTATCATTAAAAAATAAAATACCGATGATCAATTACGTAAATCTCGATTATTTGAATAATTGCAAGTTGAAGTTCCGCTTGTCCGTAAATGCGAGAGACGTATCAGAAAATGTTAAGTAGAAGGAAATCTTCGCGGCTATTATAAAACGTCATTTACCGGTTCTTTAGATAATCGGAGAGCATCGCATCACGGAATGCGTCTCTTCGATATGAAACAAGTCGAATCGATTAAGCGATTACATGCTGCGATTCATGATGGAAAAAGACTTTTTCGTTTTATTATGCAACCTGTCTGACAGATCTTCTTTCGTGTTCTAAAATGTCAGGAAAACGGGGTTCTTCCACGTGCGCCTAGTTGCATAAGGATCATGCATCAAACAAGATAAAGATCAAACTCTCTGAACCATTCTTCTGCATCAGAAAATGATGTTTCGTATTCGAACTATTTTTCTACTCTCAGTTCTACAATTTGACAAAACATCCGAAAACATCATCGAGCTTCAACGAGTAACGAATTCTTCGTAAATCGATCGCTCGAAGAAAGAAAGTAGCGAATAGAGCGGAGGTGGAAATGAAAACGAACGTCTCCGCCCTATTTAACATTCATCGGATCCTTTCTAAATATTTTCTACTTTAGCTTCGCAACATCGATAACACTAAAAATGGTACAGTCTTTATCATATTAGAAATATTCTAGGTCGGAAAAAATGTTTAGTTTTCGAGTTGACATAGCTCCGAGCACAAAGGGTTAGAATATCAATGAACACATAAAAACGAATAAGAATGAACGAATGATGCGGATCCGGCGATCCGATATCTCTCTGAAAAAGAAACGGAAAGCGGTTCGCAAAATGCTCGGCTCTCTCGGCTCTATTCACCCTTTTAAATATTTTCTACTTTAGTTTTGGCAACATCGATAATACTAAAAATGTCAGTCTTTATCATATTAGAAATATTCTAGGTCGGAAGAAATGTTTAGTTTTCGAATTGACATAGGTCCGAGCGCAAAGGGTTTGAATATCAATGAACGCATAAAAACGAATAAGAATGAACGAATGATGCGGATCCGGCGATCCGATATCTCTCTGAAAAAGAAACGGAAAGCGGTTCACGGAGTGCTCGGCTCTCTCGGCTCTATTCATCCTTTCAAATATTTTTTACTTTAGTTTTGGCAACATCGATAATACTAAAAATGTTAGTCTTTATCGTATTAGAAATATTCTAGGTCGGAAGAAATGTTTAGTTTTCGAGTTGACATAGCTCCGAGCACAAAGGGTTAGAGAATCAATGAACGCATAAAAACGAATAAGAATGAACGAATGATGCGGATCTGGCGATCCGAAAACTCTCTGAAAAAGAAACGGAAAGCGGTTCACGGAGTGCTCGGCTCTCTCGGCTCTATTCATCCTTTTAAATATTTTTTACTTTAGTTTTGGCAACATCGATAATACTAAAAATATTAGTCTTTATTGTATTAGAAATATTCTAGGTTGGAAGAAATGTTTAGTTTTCGAGTTGACATAGCTTCGAGCACAAAGGGTTAGAGAATCAATGATCGCATAAAAACGAATAAGAATGAACGAATGATGCGGATCCGGCGATCCGATATCTCTCTGAAAAAGAAACGGAAAGCGGTTCGCGGAGTGCTCGGCTCTCTCGGCTCTATTCATCCTTTCAAATATTTTTTACTTTAGTTTTGGCAACATCGATAATACTAAAAATGTTAGTCTTTATCGTATTAGAAATATTCTAGGTCGGAAGAAATGTTCAGTTTTCGAGTTGACATAGCTCCGAGCACAAAGGGTTTGAATATCAATGGACGCATAAAAACGAATAAGAATGAACGAATGATGCGGATCCGGCGATCCGATAACTCTCTGAAAAAGAAACGGAAAGCGGTTCGCGGAGTGCTCGGCTCTCTCGGGTCTATTCGTGGTAGCCGAGCGGGCACGAATCGTGGTCAGGAGAACGAAGTGTCTTGGGGAACGCGTGATCCTGGTGGGGTACGGGAAAAGACCGTGTGGCCAGGTGTACCGCGACCGAGAGCGCAAGTGAAGGGAGAGAAGCTCTGTGTCCCGAGGTCGATAACTAAGTGTCAGTAGTCAGAGTCGACCCGTGGCGGATCAAGAGGCTCGAAGCCCCGTGCACTATGAGCTATCCGAGGATCGCGACCTTATTGGCCCTGGCGGGTTTCCTGGCTTGCGGTAAGTCGTTTTTTTTCCCGCCCATGGGCGCAGCAACCACCGCGTCGCCTAACACCGTGCCCCATAACGGCCCCCGTGAACGCGACTAACGTCGAGAACCCGTTGCATCTTTCGACCCCCACAACGCGTCTGCTCGAGGTGCATCGCCGTTCTCCGGGCTGCATCTCGACAGGCGTATCATCTTTCTCTCGAGTTCTCGTTACCTCGTGTGCACCATGCACACCGTTACGACACCCACGTGGCAGAATTTCAATAGCTTTCACTAACGGCCCCGGCGATATCACTCTTTCCGCGCCATATGGTTACGTGCGACGACCTATGATATAATGGCGGAGACAGTATTCGCTATACACGAATACGCCTTCCTCGCTCCTTAGATTTAGGTTCGCCGGCGACTTATCTCTGAACCACTCAGACATCTTCACGGACGCCTCTTTCTAAATAGGGCACCAGCAAAATATGCTACATATCGAGTTTACCGCCAATAGCGTCTCGGTGATTGCGAATCGAAGCAATGTTTGTCCATTTTTCATTTTTACAAGCAGAAACAATGGATCGCCCTGTATGTTAGCAATCAGATGAATATATATAATAGCTAATTGGTTGACTTGTTTACTATCTACAGCATCACTTCAGAGCTGGGGAAAATAGTATTTGAAATAATAAATAATAAATAATACTATTTATTTTAAAGTATGTGTACAATTTTGAAAATAAAATATTTTATTTCATGCAGTAAGTTTTGAAAATAATGTAATATATTTGAGGCAGTAATTGTTTGAAAATAGTATTTGAAAATAATATTTTATTTGAAGAATATTAAAAATATTTGAACTTTGTCTTTATTTTCAATTTCAATATTAAATATTATTCCTGAAAATAATGGTGCGCATTCAATAGATTTATGAGTAGAAATAGTTTCCTGGTGATAAGATACACTGTATGTTTATCAAGAAACCTCAGTAGGCACAAAAAATACAATATTCTATTTTGTGGTTATTCTATTTGTGAAATTCTATATCTTATTTAAAATACTATTTTATTTAAGCAAAATAAAGTCGAAAATATTAAATAGTATTTGAAATATTTGTTTCGCTAAATAATGCCCATATCTCTGCACCACGTGGTGACGACTCATTCACCGACGAGCTCCTCTTCAATTATTACCACTTTATCTACCGGAAGTCTCTTAATGGGATTTTTGTTTTTGTTGTAAATAAATAGAAACCACCGTTCACCAATTCCGTCGTTTTTCTCCGTTCACTTCGTCCTTTGTCCATGATTTATCGCTCATTCAAGTCCTCTTCCTCCTGAGGATCTTCGTGATTATGCTCGCGAGAAGATCACAGTGGTTTCTGCATTCGATTAACTTCAAGCGATGGTTATTTACGACGTTGGGTACTACTGTTCTCGCCTGTTATCTCGCGAGTATTATCCACTATACATGGTATTTATAGTTTTGCTGCGCAGATTCGTTTATCTTAGATCGGTGACTTCTTCGTGATCAATGCAAGCCTCGTTTCCTGGTCCCCTTATAATTTTCAATGGATTGTAGAT
The DNA here is from genome assembly GCA_916610235.2 of Lasioglossum morio. Lineage (NCBI taxonomy): Eukaryota > Metazoa > Arthropoda > Insecta > Hymenoptera > Halictidae > Lasioglossum > Lasioglossum morio. The sequence continues at coordinate 16,661,315 of OU744323.1, read as the reverse complement.
CCACAGTCCGATTATCAAGATCATAGAATACATTCGATTATTTCCTCTTTTCGTTTGCATCACTCGACACACTTTATCCAGCAACTTTCGCGGTAGTTAAATTAAATAGTTTACGTGTTGCCTGATTAGTATAATTAGCCATACAATTTTGCAATAATTGTTCCGATTATTATCTGTCTGTTACGGGAATTGCAAAACATCCTCAATGTTATCTAGCATCCGCAATTTTTCATGGTAATTTGGATAATTAAATGGTTTACAGTTTCGCAAGTGAACATCTTCCATTCGAATTTTCCCAAAACATATGAAATCATTGTCGTAAGACGCGATATGTTTACAGTGCCGTAATAATTTACTTGCGAACAAATGTCCAAGACTGCGCTCATGAATACTAATATCACGATTACGAGTTTCTCTTTTTTATTAACACGCTAGATCGGTTTCCCCTACTCCTTACACCTCGTTCCCAGTCCACGTCCTTTCTATTGTGGCCGCCATCGTTATCGAAGACAGACGACTTTTATGTCGTTCTGTTTCGCTCGATGCGTTTCTTCGTGCAAAGAAACAGACAGCCTTCGATTATATTCGATGGTGCACGAATGCATAGTGATTCACTTTTTCAGTGTCTTCGGCGTCCGTGCTTCGCCATGCGGAATAAAATGGCGTCGTTGTGCTTCCGGTCGAAGACATTGCTTTTTATTCGCATTCCATTTGTCCATTGTCTCGGGTTCATTGTCCTTATAAATTTATTCAACTTTGTGACCGTGGTTCTTCCGGGTTTCCTACGTGTTCTGAAGATGAATTTGTTACTATGCGTTCGTGTTAATAGTAGGCTTACCAGCCAAAATGGCGGGTTCTGATATCTTCCATTTACAGACATAGACATAGTCTCGTTATTTGTATAAAGTCATGCACAATAAGTTTACGATGGAACTTAACCCTTTGCACTCGAAGGTATTTTATCACGAACATTAAACATTTCTTCCAACCTAGAATAATTCAATTCTATATGATTTTTCTCATTTTATGGATATGAAATTTATAGAACACCTCCTACAATATTGAAACATTTAGTAATTGCTTAGATTCCAACATATTTAATAATGTAAAGAATATTTTGAATAATGGTACAAAAATTTTTAGTGGTGACTCTGAGTCACTTAATATTGTAGTCAGCTAGAGACTATTAGAATGAAGTAATAATTTATTTAACCCTGATCCGTCCCTCGTGTCAATTTGACACAGTTTTCCCGAAATAAGTTATACTGGTGTTCTGTTATATCGATCGTATTATTGTTAATAACAAAAGTTTAATGTTCTCGGCGCTACGGTTCGATCAATTACTACTGAGAAATCAAAGAACAATTTTGCAGATTATCAAATAATCATCGACGTTTCGTTCTTTCCAACCAAAATAACCTGTATTCATTTTCTCGAATTATTAAACAATCTCATGTTACATACAATCAATTGTATAAACATTTTTCCAATTAAAGTTGAATGTTAATAATTGAATTTACCGTTTTTGGTATATTCACATAAGTGGGCTATAAGACATATTTTGTTGTTTCAAATTTACCGTCTAATATCGATTGGTTTAACTTAGATCGTTAATATTAATTAATTATTAATAACACGTGTATCACGATGTCCATATTAAAGTATTAAATCACATCAAAAACAAGTAAGTTACTTTTATGAACAATATTTACAAACAATTTGTGTTATTACATTCAAGCAGTTTAATAGTATATTTCGAAAATCGTACAACAAATATATATTTTTGCAGACGCAATGCAAATACATCTTGAAAAGGATTCAAACTAGAATCGAAACGTCGATGATTATTTGATAATCTGCAAAATTGTTCTTTGATTTCTCAGTAGTAATTGGTCGAACCGTAGCGCCGAGAACATTAAACTTTTGTTATTAAGTTATACTGCTGTTCTGTTATTTTTGTACGTAAAGCACGAAACTTCGTGCGTTTAATTTTTTAAATGCAAAACAGATAACCGAAAAACCGAAGATGTAAATGTTAACTCATCAGTTTTTGGATAAAAAAAAAACCGAAAAATAAATGTTTACCTTTTTATGTGAGCGATCTTTTACCAGTGTGTCAATTTGACAACGAGGGACAGATTCGGTTCGTGAAATGAAGAACGGATGAGGGTTAACTGTTCAGTCTAGAGAAGCTTCAGTCTAGGTAGCCTAATTTGTTTTTATCATTTGATACACAGCTAAGGCAGCAACTCTTTTGGGAGCACCGCCATGCCCAGACCCATGGGGTGTCCACGCTTATCCTCATCCGGAGACCTGCAACGCCTATTTTCTCTGCACAAATGGCTCGCTGACCCTCGAATACTGTGAAAACGGATTGCTGTTCGACGGCCATGGATCTGTTCATCAACACTGCAACTACAACTGGGCTGTGAAGTGCGGGGAACGCAAGGCTGACCGTAAGTATCGCGTTGCGTTCTCGATAATCGCGACAACAAATGTGTGCGAGGACTTGTCTTTCATTTTGCGAACACGTAATAGCGAGAGAACACTCCCAGTAATCCGTAATAATTATTTTAGCCGATATCGTTATAAAATTCAGTACTTTTTCAAACAGTTGTGAAAATCATGTAATCTTGTTATCGTCATTTATCATATTTATAAGGGAGTACGATACAATTCTATTGTATTTCGAGGTGTAGTTTCAGTAAATCTTTCGATGACGAGGGGGGGGGGAGGGTGGGTGGGGTCCGAAGTAAAAGTTTCGTTTTCGTCGTCTGAGAAAGCGACTTCTGAGGAACTTATGTCTACGCGTAGCACGTGTGTGTCCGAAAGTAAAAGTTGCATGACTGAACAATTTTGGTAACCTTGCTTCGCCGTGCCACGACCGTATCATTCATCTCGAAGGCTTGAAGCGAAAGCATGTTATGATGGATCGCTGACTAGTTTCTCCGATAAATTCGTTCCCCGAATCCTTCACTCTATACATACGTATATTTGGAAAGCGTACAGCTTCATTTCTGCTGTAGCGAATTAACAGTAAATTAATTCCCCGATAAGTTCGGTACATTTCGTTGGTATTTCTATCTCTATCTCTATCTCTATCTCTATCTCTAACTCTACCTCTATATACATATAATAAAATCGTGTCCGTCTGTTTGTATGTAATAGAATCGTGTCCGCCTGTCTGTATATAATAAAATCGTGTCTGTCTGTTTATTTGTGGCGGCATCAATTGAGAACGGCAGAACGTAGAAAGCTGAGCTTTCAGCCATTTTCATGCGGCGTTTCTTCGGGAAGATTTTACAGCCAACCGCATTCGAAAAAGTCCATTCGTTCAAAAGTTGCGACGTCGTTAGTGACCAAAGACGACTTTTTCTTGTCTGTCTGTCTATTTGTGACATTTCCACTAAAATTCATTAAAAAATTACTCTTATCTACTTTATTAGCGAAAAATGTGTTCTTTTATTTAACTTGCGGAATTTATTTCTTTTTAATTGTAGATTATTGTACAGGATATTCCACATGTGTACTTTTTTAAAGTCTTACAAATTTTCGGGTTCCACTCTCAGATGCACATTCGCTACCTTTTTCCGATTAAAATGATACCTACCAAACCGAACACGATATAGTTCGGATGTTTCATGACTGTTTAATCCACGATTTAGTGGAACTAAATCTGAATCGGTCGGACGAGGCAAGGAATGCGATAACGCGTTGTGTGCCCAGCGAGGCAACATGTATTGTTTGCCTCGCCCGCGCAGTTTTCCTTGTAATGTAGAACCGTGGGCTCCTTATCTCTCCTGTGACACGCAATGATTTTTATGAAAGATTTCTGTTCACAGACTTTTTCAAGATCATTCAAACTTCAAAAAAAAAATAATCACACCACCTAACAGATTTTCTGACACCGTACTATTTTTCTTTCAAACATTTTTCCAAAAAATAAATACTTCCCGAGATTTGAGTATCCGGCAGCTCGAATTTCTCATGTTTCACTGATTATAATTCGATAACTGTCCATTATTAAACTTTGTGCCCATTACATCTTTTCTTCAGTGATCATAAGCTACAACATATAAAAAATCCAACTGATTTAACCGGGATAGATTTTCCATATGTTTAGTGCGAGGTCCTTTAATTACGTTAATAATCAACTAGGATTTGTTTTTGCACGTGGACGAAGTCGCGGGTACAGCTAGTATATTAATAAAACATTTTCATTCAAGACCTATTGATCTTAATCAGACAAATGATAGAATATTAGCCAATAAACGTTTTGTGTAACATTTTGCACCTTTTTTAGTCACTCCTCTCAGCAGCCCCGGCTGCGAGTACCAATTCGGCATGTATCCAATCAGCGACGCGTGCAGCACCACATACATCAAGTGTGTCCATGGTATACCTAAAGAAACCCCATGCGATGCTGGCTTAGTATACGAGGAGAAGAGTCACACTTGCGTCTGGCCAGATCAACTGTTGCCCTACTGCAACCCGGAAGAAATCGTTGGCTTCAAGTGCCCTCACAAAGTGCCTTCCCACAGCGCTGCTGCCAAATACTGGCCTTATCCTAGGTACGTACACTATACATATACGCTATGTACACTATACCCTAGCCAAGGTGGTTCGGAACCCACTGTAATAAAAAGTAGGTCCCGCTGAAATAGGCGATAGGAAGAGTGTTGGTAGAGGTGAGAAGTGTGGAACGGGATTTGAAATCCTGAGGGGACCAAATATCCATTACTTACTATACCCTAGCCGTTTCCAACCTTTATTTTCTGCGTCTCTCAAAACGCACTCTCTTAGATCGTACCGTTTCAACGAAGTGAAATCAAATTTCTCATTAATAGGGTAACTGCACCAGTGAATGAACATTTAAGAAATTGTTCAGGAATATAGTTTATTTAAAAAAAAAAAATGTGTGAATTAAAGGAATCTCATATACGCCAAATAGCTCCCTATACTTCATTTGTCAAAAATAAATGAACACAAATACAATGAAATTATTATTATTTTTCTTTATTAAACGTTAAATAAAAAATATGAAAAATACCAGTCAATGAACACTACATTCCAGTAATTGAACAATGATGGTCCAATGAATGAACAAAATTACTAAACAATATTCCCCTATTTATTTAACTCTTTAATCACAAAAAGTCCTCTAGAATCAATTTTCTTTGGCTCCGTTATCTTTGGCAAAACATCCTGTCTCTTGTACCAAACCGTATCTGGAATCTCTGGCCATTTCCATACCTTTCCTTTTTCACATTCTATCATTGTTGTCACTCCATACTCTTCGTCTTCTTCATCGATTATTTTGCCAGGAAAGTATTTCTTGTCGTATATCACAATAACGAAATCATTTATTTACTTCGTATTGGGTTTGATTTTCCGGATTCTGAATTTTTTTTGTCTTCCTGAATTTCGTGATCTTCGCTGTCAGATTCTTTAGAATCACTTTCTTTAGAACTGGAATTAGGACTAATATTATGGGAAATATTCTCTTTTCTCTGTTTCTTTTTCGGTAATGTCACCCGTGCGTTCTTTTTCTCTTCCGCTTTTCTTTTTCTGCATTTTTTTTTCTCCGTTCATTTACTGGGCTTAGAGTAATATCGTGGACCAGTGAATAGACACAACGAATTTTTAACGAAATATTCATTTTATAGCTATTTTTGTGATTTATATTCAATACTTAAACCCTCGTACATCTATATTGTTAGTAACTTTTATCTCATGTGTAAAAGAAAAGTATAAAAACTCATGTGTAAAAGAAAAGGTCGTGTATACATACCTTACTAGTTTTAGCTCTGTTCTACACACTCAACGCACTTGGTGAAAATAGACCATCGTAGAAACTAATGGTCACGTGACCAATATAAACCAATAAGAATACAACTACGAAAAAGAGTCATATATTCAATTGGCCCAAGAGTCATTATCGCTAGTATGCCGTGCGGCTTAAAATTTGTTGAAATACATATACAAAAGCGTTCATTCACTGGTGCAGTTACCCTAATATAATTTCTTATCCGAGATAAGCCCCTCGAGCAACTATCGACTGAACCCTGAAGGCTCGTCGCGACAATCTTTTAGTCAGCAGCGTCTCAGAAGTACCATCTCGTCGCATGTTTTATCAACTGCAAGAACCGGAAGACTGCCTTCCAGTTTATTTAAGAATTCCGTGGAATCGGTCGCAGATCGTGGTTTTTATCGTCGGCTTCTTGCACCGCCGGCAAAAAGGCATAAACACGTGAAAGTCGACGGGCAGAGCCTTTCTCGATAAACAACCGTGGCCGGTGAAAGAGCCTCGCCGCCTCGAAAATACCTTCGCTCCGAAAACCAAAACGAGCACGAGAGTCCCTAAATATCGGCCGATTTACGTTCGCCCGCAAATTAAAAACCGGTCCACCATATTGGAGGGCTGTGCACCCGCTGGGAAACGACACACGTGCACAGTCGTTTGTCCAATTTATCGTTTAACAAACGCATTGTCCGCTTGTTTTACACCGTCGTCTCGGTACCCGGCGAACGCCGCGCCGCCGCGCCGTGTCCAAATGTTATTGCTGTCGTAAATTTGCGACGGTTGTTCAGACTTGTTTCGTGATTTATTTCGCTGTTCGAGAGACCGTTTACGAGTTTTGCAATCACTTCGTTTTAAACAAAGTTCGTGTTACCGTGCACAAGAGAAGACAATGTTTTCTAGTTCATTTCGTTACAAGTTCGCAGAGGTTCTGCTAATTCTTTTGACTTTTTATTCGCTTCGAAAAGGAACGAATGGAACGGACGAATAATATTAACGACAGTGGCGGCTCAAGTCAAGTGGAGGCCCCAAGCGGTAAAAATTTTGGGGCTTTCGAGCTCAAATTAGAAATAGAAGTTGCAAGAAATCTCTCAACCTTATTAATAAGAAAGAAAAGTAATAAAAAAATTACGTACCGTTACACATTAAATATATTTATTTAAAATTCGGGGTCCCATGGTATCCCGGGGCCCCACGCGGCCGCTTAGTCCGCTTACCATTAGATCCGCCACTGATTAACGAATGAATTTCTGTTCACACAGAAAAGAACCGATGCGACTGACAAGATTGTACAATATCGCGTGCAAAATTGATTACTTCATTGAAAGTTGCGCAACTATGAAAGGTTCGCTTGTGAATATTACGAGCACTAAGCAATTTTTCTTCGTCAGATTCCCAGTGCCTGGTGATTGCGGAAGATTGATCACCTGCGTCGATGGTCATCCGCGTCTGTTGACCTGCGGCGACGGAAAACTCTTCGACTCCGTGAGCCTGTCCTGTCTGGAGCCTGAGGAACTACCTCACTGGTACTTGATCAATCTATTACCATCATCTTTCTACAGAAACATTCCCGAAACGAACATTTACGGAACGTGAAATTCTCTGTTTCAGCGCCAATGACCTTTGAATAGCGTAGGAAAGTGAATTCCATTTCTTCAACCGGTAATTTAAACGATCTCTTGGAAAACAAGATTATGCAACGATTAAAGATTATGTATGTCTAAAAAGCGATCGAAATATTCGCGCGATGCGTTTCCGATGAAAAAAGTCTGTATATACATCGAAATTCAAAAATAGTATTTACATCGACGGTATAATATTTATTCCGACGGACCGTAAATGATTTCGTCAAGAAAGAAGTCAACGATCTGTAGAAAAACGAACAAGTTCGAATAAAATGTGGACACCCGTACGAAATAAAACATATAAAACGTACACTTTATTTCAACGAGTCTACAATCGTACATGCGTGAACGTTCCGATAGTAAAAGAGGTCTTACGATCAAGAGCGAATAGGGTAAGGTGAAGAAAAAGGGGGTATGGGGGGTAGAGAGTATTATTTACACTTCGACTATAAGAATGATACAGAGCGGATGGTGATGGGAAAGCGATCCTCGCGAGAAAAAGAAGAACGTGTTCCTTAACGATTAAGATCCTCTTAGCCTACGTGCAAAACGGTCAACGGGCTCGCCAGCCAACCGAGGAGAAGTACAAAATGGAGAAACGAGACGTACCGAAAATAATATTCCTCCCGACCAGTCGACTACGAAAATGCTACAACGAAGCGTTCAAGAAAAGTACTCGCTTCAACGCGTTTCGCTCTGACGATGCCACTTCGATACCCTAACATCTCGATCTTCGATCAACGATTGGCAATCGCTCGAGAAACATCACTCGAGGCTGAAATTTATTCGCAGAGAGAATGCTGAGTTTTCATCGATCCGTGGAGCTGCTTAGATCAGCCTAGACACTATCCGATTGTTATTAAATCTACTTCTTCAATAATTTTCAAAGACTGCAACTCTACACTAGGATGCTATCAAATTATACTAATCCCTTGCACTGCAATTCATCCACAAAAAATCCTGTCTTCCCTTCAAATTTAACTTCTCTTGATTCTATAGAGCGGTGATTAACTTGCAATTACAGACTTCCAGATTGTAGCTCTACATCAGGGCACTATCGAATAATCATACTGATCCATCGGCCTGCAAATTTATTCACAAAAAATTTAATTTCCAAATCGCCTTGTTGGTTCCATTGGAGCAGTGACTAACTCGGAGATTATTCTTTCACGCGACTTTCCGATTATTGTTAATTCTCAACGATTATAGCTCGTCGTCAACTACTGCAGCTCCAGGGTACCAATCGTGTCAATTTCAAACCTCACAGCGATCAACTCAGAGACTTCTAGATTCTTTTCTCGATAATTGAATGGACACTTCACAGATCAGGGTCTACATTGTACGTCTAACACATATAAATGGAATAATAATAATAATAATAATAATACATGCAACCTAGACCGTTATTCAAGTTATCCATTGAATCGGCAACGAGTGCAGCTCGCCGCAGACTAACTTCTCGAAGCAACCAAGTCTGCGAAACGCGTCGACAGTCCTCTCGCGAGATCGACGGGACGCTAGCAGCATTTGTTGACCAGCAGGGAGAGCTGGTCCTGTTCTCGGTGTCTGTACTCGGGAATCGAATCGATTTCGATCACGCTGCTTCCGGAACCATTGCTAGCTACTCGGAGGATCTAGTTTCTGGGACGAGGTCGAAGAGGGATCGGCAGTGCGCCGGCTGGCAGTGGTGGTACACCAGGCGGCAGGTTCTCTTCTTCAGGTTCTTGCTCGTTGCGGCCTTCCGGAAGGTCGCCATCGAGGTTCGGCGGTGTCGTGGGCACGTCGCAGTCTTCCGTGGGCGGGACCACGCACCTCAACGACCTTCGGTCGAAGACCAGCATCGCTGGGCACCTCTGAAGCCGCGGGTAACCACCTTGACATTGCCAGTAACGGTTGCAGGACTTGCCCAGCGGGACGTTTCCGTTCGCGTCGTCGTTGCACAGAGCTGTCGAGAGAGAGATTCGATTACGTGTAACCGGATATCTTGATGTAACCGACACAGGCCGAGCTTTGGTTCGCGTTCCGGTACGATCCGGCGACCTTGAACCCGAACGTGTCGGCCCTCGAGTTCGCACAAATGCGAACGTCTCTACACGCTAAACTATTTTCTTGCCTCTCGTTGCGTTCCTCCTTTCTCGGAGACTGTCGGACTGGTTAATAATAATGTATTCGTTCGACAAATTCTTATTAATAGACTGCGGATCTTTATGCAAAATACAAAATTGTCTACATCGATTCGAAGAAATAGAAACTGATTTGAATTGTATTTCTTCCCTTGATGATTTTAATAGAGGAGAAATCATGCATTGACATCTTCAATTTTTCAAAGGACCCCGCACTAATCATATGGAAAATCTATCTCGGTCGAGTCAGTTGGATTTTTTATATGTTGTAGCTTATGATCTACTGAAGAAAAGATGTAATGGGCACAAAATTGAATAATGGACAGTTATCGAGTTATAATCAGTGAAATATGAGAAATTCGTGCTGCCGAATACTCAAATCTCGGGAAGTATATTTACTTAACACGCTTGCCGCACCCCCACTCCCGTCACCCCACTCCTTCGATTTTCACACGGACCACGAACAGAGGGTTTGGAGTGAAAAAATACTACGGGGGTGACGAACCGTGGGCTCCTTATCTCTGCTGTGACACGCAAAGATTTTTCTGAAAGATTTCTGTTCACAGACTTTGTCAAGATCATTCAAAATTCAAAAAAAAATAATCACACCACCTAACAGATTTTGTGAAACCGTACTATTTTTCTTTCAAACATTTTTCCAAAAAATAAATACTTCCCGAGATTTGAGTATCCGGCAGCTCGAATTTCTCATGTTTCACTGATTATAACTCGATAACTGTCCATTATTGAACTTTGTGCCCATTACATCTTTTCTTCAGTAGATCATAAGCCACAACATATAAAAAATACAACTGATTTAACCGAGATAGATTTTCCATATGATTAGTGCGGGGTCCTTTCACAACAATTTTGAATTTCATCTACTCAATTTTCCGATAAACGCATAAATATCCGCAATCTAGTTATTAACCAGCCTGACAGTCTTCCAAAGAAGAAGGCCACAAGAGGCGTCACGTGTTGCAGTGTGGATTGATTTTTAGGAATCGTTCTTGTAATTGTAAAGATTAAGCTTGTCAAGCCGTAACAATGAAATTAGCAACGTCTTTTGAAAATCGTAAAGTTAGTTGATTGATATTCTTGTTCGTTTGAAGAACACATGAAAAAATCAGTCTTCAGGGACACATGCGAGATTGAATGCATCAAGGCTAATGTGACTCTGATAGCTGAAACCTGATATGATTTATTCAATGATCCGAAAGGCGTTTATAAATCATTCATCGACTCCCGCCGTCAAATAAATATTCATCGAGCATCGAGAAAAGTTCAGTATTCAGGGAATACAAATCAATGATGAACTATAAATACTTTCTAGATCGCTATTCTCAGAGACAAGCAAATATTAATACGTAAAGCAACGTCACAGTGATCGATTCCTCGATAACAGCTTTTCTTAGACTCGGCCGCACTTCATTCTTTGATAGCTTTGAAGAATACTTATTTCAAAGTAATGATACTAAATATCGCTTGCACGTTTTTGCCCGTTAGTCATTTATATCATTGTTGTGACAAGACATGGAGAATGCCACGAAGACTGATGTATAAAACCTAGTGTTCAACAAGTTTTAAAGATACTAAATCCAAAGTTGATGCAATAATAGGGCTGACTGTAAACTTTTTCAACATCGAAGCTGTTAATGATTCAGCAAAAAATATTTTTTGAAGAAAAAGTTTTTGCAAAAGAGTGCCAGAAAAATGGCAGAAAGAAATGCAACCTATGATGCAATATGAAATGATATAATTGTTTTAAGTTCATGTAGTTTTAAAATAAAGTGTTATTACTACAAGAGAACAGAAAAACGTGAATTTTGTCCACCTAGAATCGAGGAATCGATCATTGTGGCAACGACCAGGTTTCAATCGTCTATGAAGACGTACAGTGTCACAGGGCAAAGATTGCACGAGAGCCGCAGGTGATCTATGGTAAGTGAAGAAGTCAGACATCCTTTCGATCACCATTGGCAATGCGTGGAGCGGCCGAAGGCGCGACGAGAGCTCGCTGCGAATGCTAATTAGGCGGCTCGCCTCTTTTTCCTCTCAGGGAGCAATGACTTCGAAGTCTCTCGGCGCTGCCACGGAAAAAGAACAGAAGAAAAAAAAAAACGCCGAAGAGAAGCCGCGTGTATACACGTTCATGCTCCTTCCCGTACGCGGCCGCTTTCGAAAGTGAGAATGATCGCGGACATAGCTCCGGGGCGAATGCGTTTTGCGTAAGAGTCCTCGGGAGAACAGCTGTTTGCAGAAAATGAATCGAGAAGCGGGAATTTTGAGAGACTTTCACTCGTTTGCTTGTTCGCCGATCGCGATAGGAACTTGGAAGACATAAGAGAAAATTAGTAGGGTTTTTGAAGTGAAACTTCTTTTGGAAGGGTGTAAGCCTAATTCGCGTCACGGAATTCGCGACATGAAAAAGCGTAACGGTCAAAAGTGGGAGTTGCGCCTTATACCCCCTCTTTTCTCCGTTCAGAGCGGTGAGTAAGGCCAGCGCGTTACGCGTTTTCCTGTCGCTGCCGGCTGTCCTATACAGGGTGAGGCAGTAACTATTGCCACCTATAATAACTCCGAAAGTATGATAGTAGTAGAAAAGTTTTCCATACAAAAGATGCATGGGACAATAGGGGCTGTAATATGGCGATAATAGTTTTTTTTTGCAGTTGGAGGTACTTCGGACATTTGATGGTCACCTCCATTTTATCAAATGGAATGTCCTATTTTTTATTTCTTGGATGGATAAAGTATCAAATTTTGAGTATAAAAGTGTTGATCTTCATATGTCCTAAACCTAATAGTTAACGTGATGTTATCCAAAAACGAAAGAAAATTGTTTCGATAATATCTCGTTAACTATTAGATTTAGGATACATGGAGGTCAATACATTTTTACTCAGAATTTAATAATCTATCAATTCACGATACAGAAAGTAGGTATTTTCATTTTAAAAAATCAAGGTGACCTAGAAATGTCCTCCATACATTCACCCACGCAGAAAATCTTTGTGTCACGACATGTCCCCTTCTGTACCGTGCAAATTTTGTTTATAACATTTTTCCGTATTGTAAGATATTCAAACTGGACATAGTTGTTGCCTTACCCTGTACGCTTACTCCTAATTTCACTTTTAATATGCTAAAGCTCTACAGTTGAAAATTGTAAAATTGTAAATTCGGAAAGATGGAAAACTGGGAAATGCTGAATTAGAAAAATTGTCAAATTTTTAAGTTGAAAAGTAGAAAATTGTAAAACTGAATTAAGAGAAATTTCTAGTTTAAATTGAGCGAAATTTCAAGTTTACATTGAGGGAAATATCAAGTTTAAATTGAGGGAAACTTCGAGATTAAATTGAGGGAAATTTCAAGTTTAAATTGAGGGAAACTTCGAGATTAAATTGAGGGAAATTTCAAGTTTAAATTGAGGGAAACTTCGAGATTAAATTGAGGGAAATTTCAAGTTTAAATTGAGGGAAACTTCGAGATTAAATTGAGGGAAATTTCAAGTTTAAATTGAAGAAATTTTCAAGTATAAATCGAGGGAAATGTCAAGTTTAAAAGGGGAATCCAAGTTCTGAATTGTGGGGAATGTGGGAAAGGCTGAAATTGTTAAATTTTAAATTTGTATAGTTGTAAATTGCAAACCGGTGAAATTTGTAGAATTCGAAAGCAGCAAATCGTTAAACTGTAAAATTCTAAAGTTGCAAAGTTGAAAATGGTAAAACTGTGAAATTGTAAAATTCCAAAGCAGCAAATCGTTAAACTGTAAAATGCTAAAGTAGCAAAGTTGAAAATGGTAACTGTGAAATTGCAAAATTGTACAATTTTAAAGTTGGAAAGTAGAAAATTGTGAAACGGTGAAATTGTAAAGAAAGAGACATAGTTCATAGCATTTCCTATACGCTCTCCTTCTTTGCGTCACAAATTTTGATCGTTCGTTACTAGACTGCAAGAAGTTTCACTTCTACCGTGCGTGATTTTCTACGCGGCGATTTTTTTCTGAGAAATTGCATAGCGAAATAATTGAATTGACTCACGATGCTTCTGGCAGCCCTCGACATTCTCGGGCCAGTCGCAGGACCTGGCTCTCTCGTTGTACAAGAGGCCGCCGATGCAGAGTTGTTCGGTGGCGGTGCCGTTCCAGCATGTCCAGTACCTCGTGCAGGATGTCTCGTGTCCGAAAATCCCATAAAGCCAGTCGCAATGGTCGGCAGGGATCGGTGGGTTAGCCTGCCGTTTGCCGTCGCAGTAATTCGCCCTCCACGGATAATCGCAGCCCTCGGTCACGCCTCTATGTTTCCCGGCGAACACCAGACCGTTCGGACAGTCGAACAACTCCGGACGACCGTTCACGCATTCCCAGTAACGATCGCAATATTCTATGTCACCCACCACGCGCGATTTTGTCTGGCATGGGTCCTCCTGCTGCTGCTTCTGAGCTTGCGAACCTGAAACCGACCATCCACATTTTAATTCTCCTTTTTCGTGAACATTTTTCAAATCTGTCACAGCTGTTCTTTAAAAATAGTTAACAATAAAAACGTATTTAGGCCCCATACAATTAAGCAAAAGGTATATCCAAGTTAAAGATCTCTAAAACGCAGTAAATCGAAAGCGCCATCGATCCCAGGAAAGAATCGATCGGGCCCCGTTTAAAAAGAACGCTCGTAAAAGTGATTTACAGTCAGAAATTCTTTCCTCGAGGTCCGAACGACAAGCTCCCGAGCAGCTAACGAACGCCAATTACGAAATCCTTGGCCGTAGATCAAACATTCGTTGCCAGCTGGAAACACGGTCGAGTTGAAAGGTTCTTTTTTTCTCTCTGTCGAATAACGCGAACAGGAAATTAAACTGTAATTTCATTATGAATGGCAAACGGTGCGCGCAATTAAATATCAGGTTGCCACAGTTCTTTCCGTTCGAGACCGGAGGAACGTTTTTCCCGACGACCATGAGCGCCGGTAACATGATCTCTATGCTGGATCCGATCGAGCGTACGGTGAGTCATCGTTCATTGGCACATCGATCACGGCTCGTGCGTTTGTAATCGCGTGTTTTCTTCGGTGACCGAGTAATTTATGCTCCTTCCGAGAAAGTCGAAATGTAATTGGCGATTAGGCTGTCGATCTTTATCGAGATACTAGTTTTCCTTGATTCAGGAACATTACGAAGGGACATCGCAAACTTATTTACAAAATCGTGCTAATGTAAATTTATGTAACACCGGGTTCACTAGATTTCTAATATCCTTTCCAGAGTCCAACATCGCGCCAATCTAATCTCCAACGGGAACGACATTTGCGGGAGGAATATCACGCGAATCACAGGTTTCAATAAACCACACAATAGTCCATAAATTGCAATGATTCAGGTGAAGGCTCGGGTTGTCGTTTCAACAATGAAGTAACTCCAATTATCTCTCCCCGGCTATTCTAAAAGGTGTTAACGAGAATCACTTCGGTATCTTCTCTTTGTTGTGTTACCGAGTCTGTTTCAAGCGGCCGTGTACATGTTCCTTTTTCAATTGTCTACGTTACGCGATGATTATGCGTCGCACCGTATCGCGTCATCGAAACGCGTTTTAATCGAAGACAAGCCGCGCTAATGCGCTCCGCCGCGAACGCAGAATGCAATTCCTCCGTGCGATACTTTCTCAGATGCGAACCGCGATTCGAAAGGCGTTAATGTTCCTTATAACCATCATCGCGGAGCCGTGAGAAAACAATGATACAATCGGCGAAACAAGAATGACCGGACGTGTTATGAAAGTTTTATTGCGAGGCGGTGAGCCACGATGATTTAAACGTGGTTCCTGAATTTATCCGGTCAGATCGGTGTTAAATCGCGATTCTTCGTGTTCCACGTTTCAGTCACGATTCTTTCATTTGTTATTTATTTAGTTATTAATGGTTTATTTTTTTAATGTGGTCGCATTAACATCTAGGTCATTAGCGACCACATGGTTTATAAACAAATATATATTACATGTTACTGAAAGGGTTATGGTTAATATTAACAAACAAATTATAGTAATTCATAAATGCCGATAGATTTAAGAATCTTTCATTTGTTGTTTCCTCTGCAAAACATTGACGAACAAATGTTCGAGGATGAAATTTGCCAGATTTAATTATACGACTCCTCGGTTGTTTCATTAAATGAATTGCTGGTTCGCGAGAGTCTCGGCAACAGACGCGTCAGAAAGGTAAGAATGATTGTGGCAGAAAGACTGTTCTCGGAGAAGAGCTAAATACAGACTAGCAGGATATTAATTTCTATGGTGGCGGTTGTTCTCTCATCTCTGTATATAGCGCGACACGGCGCAATGTTTTAACCACAGGGGGGTTACACGTAATATCTTGTGGGGAGCAGGGGGCTCCTAATGGGTGTAATTCGGTCTGTATTCGGAGGGGCCAGGTAGAAAAGTAAATAGTAAAGTAAGGTGGGAAGCGAGCTAGGAGCCCGCTCCCAAGAGAGCACGCTTCTCGCTCCCAAGTGAAAGTGCCTAGCCTTGACTTGCAACCTTCAGGGCACCTCTTTCCTCCGTACCATGCTCCATAAAGTCCAAGATTCGATTCACAACGTTTTATCCCGATGTCGTTCGTCCCATCTCTATTCGTGGAGTCGTCGATCGCCACCTAACGTTAGCGCTACGGAGTTGAAGAAAGTACGATCAAGTACACTGTTCTTGACAAGCTCTGCTAGTTTAAAGACGAACATTGTAAAACATTTTATTCAACCAGATTAATGGCATTTCGATTTTCTTTTGACCCGAAGAAATTTTTAAACGAACAAGCTTTCGTTCAACTGTGGACATATGAATTTTGTTTGTGATCCTTTAGGCTCTCGAATCCGATTGGTCTTTAGGATTTTGCGTCATCGTTTTATTAAGAATGGCATTTCTTCCTCCCTCCTGAGGAATGCGAACCGAGCGGGAGGCTAGTCGCTATCAACAAGTAGTTTCGAGCCTTAAAAAACAGAAGAGAGAAAGACTGAGTGAAAGAGAAGAGTCGGTAGTCGTTTAGTAATCTTTCTAAATGAGTCTCGAAGTGTAACTTCTTCTTCTTAATGGTTATCGGAGATCTCAGGATTTCTTCCTTTTTACTTTGAAACGTGTTCTTTTCCGAGACTGTTGAATGTCAAGGATGGCTGCGTTTAAATTATGCAGAACAGGATCATTATCTTATCTGAAGGATCGTCGGAGTACAAGACGAGGTGGTTGAATACTAAGGGAGTTATTTTTAAAAATCGAGATACTCGAAGATGTTCCACGTGATCGTTGAAGAATTATTTTCCTGTATAAACTCCGCTGTCTGATAATGATGGATTCATCGTCGTCCACAGTTAATGAAACGATCATTCGAACGAGCAATGTCCCGATGGCAACAGCATTCTATCTAGACCGTTCTGAACTCCTGAAAGGCGATCCATTTCGAAAGGCACGGGATAGTTGCAGGCGTACTACCGTTGCTTTTCTTCAGGTATGCAATCCCCGTTTGCTCGTCGAAAAATCTAGGAACGCTACGCTAACGCAATAAATGCCGGCCGACACACTCGCTCGACTGGATCCGATAGATAAGGGAAGGAAAGCGAGACGCCGCGTCGGAATGAAATCCTGACAATGTCGGCTTATCTACCATTCAACGCTTTTCTTTTTTATTTATTGATACGTTCGCGCGGCGAACCGCGAAGGTTAATGCTCGACGCCTCCGCTAATCGTTTCAATTCATAATTTCTCGTTTGCTGATCCTCGTTCACAGACTGTGAAAATCCTTGAAGAGTCGCGCGATGCAAATTTTTCTGGGACACAATTCAAGTCTACCAGTATCGATTGCTCGAAAATGCTCCTCTACGCTCTCACTTTCAATTCCACGTTTAGTATAATAATAATAATTGCTTTATTTGCTGTCCTACAGCTAAGAAAATGTGACTTGGTTTACATTAACCAATTTATACAAAACTGTTTTATTTCACACATTCGTTCCATACATTCTCTCATTCATTTCTATATCTCACACATTCCTAACCTGGTCTACTCTTTTAGTATCCTAATTATCACTAGCCCACTTAATTCTATATTTATTGCTTCCCTCCCCATTCCCTAATTTTTGCATTTTTTTTTGTTTGGTATTCTCTTTGGTTTATTTATGCTCTCTTTTCTCTTTTTTTCCTCAATTTTTTCAACCATTTCTCAACCTTTCTATCTTTTTTCCCGCTCACTACATCCTCGAGAATTCCACTTTTAGTACAATGAACTTTTAATGAAAATTCTCATCTACATCATTCATATTCGTTTAATTGAATTAATTGAAAAATTGTCACTTTCTTCGAACATCTCCCTGACAGAAACATCAATCAGTGGAATCATCAATTCATGGAAATAAAGGTTCTGACCGAGGGGAACGCGTTGTTACAGGCGATCGAAGAGTGTCATAAGTTTGTTGGACAACTTCGCCATCGCCAAACGCGTCGAGATCGTTAAGACATCGTCGCCTGCCAACTTTGTAGGTGGACACATCCCCGGTTAGGCAGCTCTGTTATGTAACGGAGACTCTTATTAGCAGTGTCGTGGCATCGAGTTACTTTCCCTTCCTTTACGACTCCTTGTAAAGAGCCTAAGTGCTCGCAGTAGGTCAGCACTTACTTCTAACAATAAGATTCGAACGCGAGAGAGCGTTTCCACGTTAAAACTTCTCGGATTGTTTACGTTTCCCGAGATAACGCCCCCGCACGCCGCGCTCTCGGAATTATTATTAATTACGTTCCCCGCCTTTCGTTCATTCATTCGCTGCCGCGAGAAAATTCATCCGACAGCGCCAGCGCGGCCGAGCTTCACGAAGACGCCATTTTGTCGGAGATTCATTCTTCTCTAATAATACAATTTTTCGTGTGTTCAAATTTACCAGAAATATATTCGCGGTGGAAGGAACGGATAATCGAGAGCTAGATAGAAAGGCTTTAATATTTTTTATCAACCAAGATGGCGATGGAGAATCATTTGGACGATTCGGTGTTTTCGCGATTCTCCGTTTCCTCGAGGGCCCAATTATTTCGAGCAGCGATTTCTTTCCCTCTTCGCTCCAGTTTCTCCTTTAGCGGTGGTGTTATTAAAAATTCTCTAATAAAAAGCGTGTCAACCGACGATCAGTTCGTTCGTTGGTTAAAGAACGAAAGTAGAAAACTTTCTCGCGCCGTGCTGGTTCGTTTTCACGTCTGCCGCGTTACGATTACGTGGATTCTTTGCCGTTCGGGGGAACGCGAGAAAGATCGCGAGTTGTAAAGGTGGTTCTCAACGAGTGGAAAGTTCGTCGGTGCAGAAAACCGAGGGAATATAAACCGCTTAACAAAGTATCGTCCCATAATTGTGCTGGATTAGAGTTTTCTTCAGATTAGGCACCGGTAGTTTTCTCGTTAGAAGTCTACCAATTGAAACGTCTCTAGAAACATTGAAAAATGTTTTTTTTTCCGGAACGAATGTACCTTTACAACGACGTTAAAGAATTTGATAATCCATGGAAGATTTATTCTGACAAAAGAAATTTTTCAAAATTTTTCGAGACGTTTGCATTCGTGTGTTCAATTTCCAAAAACGAGTCTTCAATTTTCCGTCGGCCGTGTCGCGTGGAAATATCTTCGGGGCAAAAGGAATAATGGAATGTGAAAGTAGATTGTTCAAGCTTTCAAACGAGTCCAGATTTGTTATCCCACGATTGTTCTTCACGAAATGGCAACTGGTTAAATATCGAGGATTTCTGGATGGTCGGAAATCTTTTGGATTCTCATTGGAAACAGTGGAAGTTTATAGCTGCGAGAATTTAACGAGCCGCGAGGTAAAACGCCGGTAAGAAAAGGAAGTTAGGCGTATCTGGTAAACGCCGTGGCACGTTTATTACATGAGCTGACTTTTGACGCGGAACGTTGCACTTTACGGAAGGAACGCGACAGAGGTGGGGCCCGCCGCTGCGCCGACTATCCAACCGACTATCGAGAGACTATCGGCCGACTTGCAGTTCTCTACCGGTCTCGGGAAGGACACCGATATTCGCCTATTCCCACGTTCAGGAAGGAACGTGCACTATGCCCCGGCGTGTTCCACTTCTCTACACATTTTCAACGTGCATTTTGTCGCGCCGCCGGTTTCCGCGGCCATTTTCCGGAAAAGGAACCCGTTCCATTTTTCCATCGTTCGGCTAGAAACGAATTTTAACCTGTTCCTGTCGAAATCCAGTATGTTCCAGACGATTTCCACCACCGCACGACTATACAGAACCTCTCGAAAATTCCCTCCTTGAGGGAGGTGTGACCTGAGATAATTTCAAGCAACTTTTCCCGTTGCGAAAATCTTTTCCGCGGCTGCCTTTCGGAGTTATTAAGGAAAAAAAACGGACTCCGAGCCAGAATACGTCTGCTGCAGCCGCGCTCTTATTGGTCCGTGTTTTTCGCAAAGGAAACAGTCACTGGAAATTACCTTGAGAATCACCCCTTTCAAGAAAGTACAATTCTGATTAATTTTTCCATTACATCATAATTATAAAAATAAATAGTTAAGACACGAGGATATCAGGCTCGAGGATGTAGTGAGCGGTAAAAAAGGCAGAAATGTTGAAGAGTGGTTCGAGAAGCTGAGGAGAAAAAGAGAAAAGAAATAAATATACCAAAAAGCATAGCAAACCTATACAATATAGGGTTGTCTGTTATAGATAAGATTAGATTAATTTAGATTAGATTAGATTAGATTAGATTAACAAATGGCATAGGATATGGATGGATGAGTGGAAGAATGGATGAATAGATGGATGGAGGGAGGGATGAGTGAGATAGTAGATTAAATAAATTAAAATTAAATAAATTATTATTAAGACACGAGGATCGACTGATTCTCGGAACACGTGGTCCGGTTGGTAAATTACTCATCAATTACTCATAAAAATCAAGGGTTAAGACACGAGGATCGACGGATCGATCCCGGAGATCAACTGGTTCTCGGAACGCGTGCTCCAGCTGGTAAAATATTCATCAGCTAATAACTTTTACTCTGCCGCGTTCTCGGGAGCTCCGGATCGTTACGCGATTTAAGACGTCACGACGTACCTCGAAAGAGACTCGCTCCTCCTGCATCTATCCTGTTTCGATCCCCGCGCCACGTTTTACGTAAGCGATACTACTTTCTACCGTGGCGCACACTTTTATTATAGAGATTATTTTTTCGCGCCGCCGACGACGACGACGGATAACCGGTGTCCCACGTAATCCACCGTAATTGTTTATTTAGTCGGGGCCCGTTTCCGTAAACGCTTTCCCGCGAGCACCGGAAGTCCTCCAGAATTCGCAGCGGTACCGAAGGATCCGGTGCGTTGCCTCGGGAACGCACTGTACAGCAAACCATAACAATCCGAGAGGGCTGACATCAGTGTTGGGTAATAAATAAATTTATTTAAATAAATAATTATTTAAATAATTATTTAAATAACAAGTTATTTGTTATTTGGATATTCAAATAAAACGCAGAAATAATTATTTATTATTTGAGCAAGTCTAAATGAATTTATTTAAAATAATAAAGTTAATTGTTATTTACAAATACAATTTTCAATTATTATTTGTATTAACAAATAATAAATTAAATTGTATTTTCATTCATTAATCCGTCCTCCGGACGAGCCCGAACACTGGCGGTATACCTGAAAAGGTTGGTATAGCAGAGAAAAACCATTTAATTGATTTCCACCTCAATTCAAATAATAAATAAACTTTTATTTGCAAATAAGAAATAATGAATAGTTTATTTATGGAATTATTTAAATAACTTTAATTTAAATAACAATTTTAGTTATTCTTTGCAAATAAAATCACACGTTTATTTATTATTTAATTATTTATTATTTAAAATAAAATTTGCCCAACACTGGCTGACATAATACGTAGGGAAAAGCTTGACCGTGCTCGTAGACCGGAAATGGAGCACACTAACTAATAATATTTTACAATACCCTGCTTGCCTAGGATTGATTAATTTTTTGAAATCCAGAGGATCGAAGGCCGGAGTCGAGGAACCGAATATCAATTTTTTTGAAATCCAGAGGAAAAATGCCGGAGTCAAGGAACCGAAAGATGGATTTATTTCGCGAGACACGGATAGAGGGAGGAGAGAGGGAGAGGGAGAGAGATATGTCTGCTGAGCTACTTTCATATTTTCACTCCCGAGACGCGGGAGAAAGTTCTTGAGATGTGTGAAACCCGGTGAATGGCCGTCATTGTCTTACGAAGAGACGTGTGTAATAATCACAGGGGTGGGTGGGTTGGTTGGGGGGAGGGTTCTTCGAAGTTACGAACACGCTGCTCAAACGTTAACGAAGATTGTGTAATGAGGAAAAAAAAGCCGAGGTGTCGCATACTTCGGATAACCGGTCTAAGGTGGCAGGATCGATCGCGATCGATAAATCGACAGAAACTTCTTTGCCGCGGGTATAATCGGCCATTAATTTTCATGGCGTTCACAGCAAATACAGACGAGAGCATATAAAATTACATTTGAAAATGGAAAACCTACAAGAATCGAAGCATCTCAATACATTTTTTATTTGTCAAATAAATTTCCACTTGTTTTTTCCAATTTTTATTTCGAGATCCGCAGTCCGATTAAAATAACGAAATTTGAAAGTCACAAGCTCGATTAATGAGATTTTCTGAACGCGATAAGGAAGACAAGCATCGTTTTCGGTTAATGAGGGAGCAAGCGATTAACGTTCAACGATGTTCAGAGTTATTTATTCGGACACGCTAAAAAGTGCTTCGTCTTCGCGTTTGTGTATCCTTTCTGCCTCGTAGTTTTTAATTACCGTGTTCAATTACCGTGTAATTAACGTGCACGCGCCGTTATCGGTACACCGTGCAATTAAGCATTCAAAGCGTTCCCGAGAGTGAAAACTGTAACAAGGTAAATCCCGATGAAAAAAAAATAATTATTCATAGATCTTCAGAGGTCTAATCTGGAGCAACAACTTGCGATTTATTTATTCATGAGCGATCCTCGACTTCAAATTATTATTCATTAGGGATCCTCGGTGTATCATTTTACGTTTAAGACAGTTAGCTGTAAATCTGAATAAAATTTCGATCATCCACTGGATGTATTAATAGCAAGAGGAAGGAAGTTATTAATTTTAGTAGAAATATTACGGGGTCTCCGAAACGAAATTCAAGTAGTTTCAAGCACGTACTCGACTAGAGTGTTACCAGTCAAGTTTAGAAAGTGAAATTCATTTCTCTGCTGGTGGTCGAGTGAAAACGAACAGAGCGTGTATTAATAGATTATTCGGGTCGAATCGATCGCGGAACGATCTCGATCCGATCGCCATGAATCACCATCGATCTCGCGGGACGGGGGAAAGACACGTTTCGGCTGTTAATTGAAGCATCACCGTGGAACACGAGATCATCTGGACGCTACTGGTTATTCGCGAAAGTAGGCCAACGCGCACATTTCTGATCCAGCCGCTGCAAGAAACGCGCTCGTCTGATCACAGAAAGTCCGTTTTCACTTGCACTTGCCGATCACTGTACCTTATCTACACCACTGCTGACCGATCAGCCATTAGAAAAAAGAAAAAGCCGGCTGACGCTCGGCACATTCGACTAGCTTCTACAGCGATTAACGTAATCAATCGGCGGACCGAAGATCTTTATGCGAAAATAAGTTTCTACGTGAATTGTAACCAGCTGTAGCAAAGTAGAAATTCTATTCTTTAATGGGTACCATTAATATTCTTCCGAGAGTAAAAGCAATTACTATTTTGTGTTTCTTCTGCTAATTATTGTTTCAACGGAGAAAGTTGTCGATGTAGATTTACATCGATTTAAAAAGTACAATTTCTTTATTTATTTATTTACTTAAACAGGTCGCATCAACAACTAGGTCGTTAGCGACCACACAGATATTATATCATAATATTACACTATTGTGTCTTTGTGCTTAACATAATAATCATTTATGAGTATACAAAAGTACAATTTTGTACAACTACATTCTCTCGCCCACCATTTAGAAAAGTAAACAAACCATCGGCCACATAAACGAAATGATACAGAGGACCCCGAAGAAGAGGTTCCCGAACGACTCGATAAAACAGATTTGCGAGTAACGTTGCGGTGTAATGGCAAATCTCCTGAAACGACGCCATCGATAACGCGGGGACAAAGAAGACGCTGAAGAAGCGGTAACAGTCACGAGGTGTCCCGTTGCAAAACAACCAAGAAGAATCGAGGAAGACGAAGAGCGACACGAAGAACACACGCGCGAGACCGCGACGGTAAACGACGACACGGAAGAATAGAAAAAAAGAGACGATAAGAGACGAAGAAGAGGAAGAAGAAGGTAAGAAAATGAAAGAGTCACGAAGTGGAGGAGACGAAGAGTGACACGGAGGACGCGTCGAATGAATTGGAGGCGAAATGAGACACGGTGCACGACGATACAGAGAGAAAAAATAGAGGAAGAAGAAAGAAAATGACGGAACGGAAGGGCGACGCGGAGGAACAGGTAGAAAAATAAAAAAATCGAAGGACGAAGAAAGAAGAAGAGGTAAGACAAGGTGGAAGAGGAAGAAGAAGAAGAAGAAAGGAAATAAAAGAATCTCGAAGAGGAATGAACGAATAAGACGTTCGATGAGTGAAAAATGGAGAACAGAGTGTAAAGAATAAAATAGAAGAGATAGATAAAAAAAAAAGGTGTAAAAACTCACCGTGCACAGCAAGGAACACCAGCAGAAGCGATAGAGCCTGCGACAGCATCGTGCGTTGTCTGTGTACTGTTTGGCACGGCCTTCGGGCCAGGACCAATTCGATTAACTCTTGATTCTGCCTCGAATTTCGATAGGAAACGGATCCGTTTTACCGTCCAGGGACACGGGACGATTCGAGCGTGAAGAGACTGTTTTATAAGAACCGAAGAAGCTCGGCTGATGAGTTTTCGTGTCGAGACTGGTCACTGGGAGAGGCGTTTGGCTTCGTGTCTTATATGAGCTCCCCACTCTTCCGGCAGGTCCGATCTCTGCCGCATAGGAAGGCCTCCCTGGAGAACACACCTGGTTTTCTTCTATCGGCCAGAGATGGGATCAAGTGTATTGTGAGCGGGATCGATGCTGCGCGGATCACTCTCTTCGGCTAACTAGCCCGGTAATTCCAAAATCGGAACCGCTATTTTCAGCTACTCCTACCCTGGTGAACAACTTGTAAAAGTAAAATTATAAATATAGAGGTCTAGTTACTTAAACTTTACGATTTTCGCTGTACTTTTCGCTGTACCCTTCGCTGTAGCTCAGTAATTTCCTCTGTGACAACATTTTTGTATTTCAATTTATTGTTCATTTATTGAAAAATATAAAAAATATGAACGAATACATTCGATTTTAAATCTCATTCTGAATAAGCCTAATAAGCTTCTTTCGATTTGAATGAACCATTTAAATTGAGCATACCTACATGTCAGCCAGTCCCCCGCAATTATTGAAAGTCATGACTCCACAGAATGACTATTGTAAAGTGGAGTCCTTTCTGTGGTGTGCGCACTCAATGTATCAATCCAAACAAGTTTCTTATACGCGATCGCGTGATTGACTCTGATCAAGACTGAAAATAATGTTCATGTCGTTTGCTGCGTCACTCTGGTTTGCACTATCCCTTTATGATATGCAGAGAATACAAAGTGAATAAAATCTTTTATTAACAATTTTCTAAATGAGACAATCCAAGATAGTACAGATTAAATAAATTATTGTCGTTTTTCCATTATTATTAACCTTCCGTCACTGGCACTCCTTTTTTGCGCGTACCATTTTCCATACAAATAGGAAAGCACGATATTATATTTATTGTTTAACCCTGATCCATCCTTCGTGTCAATTTGACACAGTTTTCCCGAAACAAGTTATACTGTTCAATTATTTGTCTACGTAAAGCCCGAAACTTCCTGCCTGTAACTTTTGAATGCGAAACACATAACCGAGAAACCTAAGATGTAAATGTTAACTCATCAGTTTTTGGATAAAACAAATATCGAAAAATAAATGTTTACCTTGTTATGTGAGCTATCTTTTACCAGTGTGTCAATTTGACACCGAGGGACAGATTCGGTTCGTGAAATGAGGGACGGATGAGGGTTAAATGCAATAATCCAGATGTAAATGTATAATCAAAGTATGTTTCATTGTTTATTTCATGAAAAATCGGGTTTCCTGGCTCTACCGTACTTGGACCGTAAAGCAATACATTCGATAAGAAGGCACTATCGAACCTTCTAAAAAAACAGACTTCGCCTAAATCGACCGTAGCGTAAAACCCGTAAAAGAAAAACACTGTAATTGCTAATTCGATATAGATAACTTTTATAGCTCCCTCGAAGAATACCTAGACAGAAAGGGCCGTAAAGATCCCCCACTCTCTGTAAATTATAAACAAAGTACGCTGCGGAGTGTAAGCAGAGCTGGGGAAAATAGTATTTTAAATAGTAAATAACAAATAATCCTATTTATTTTTTAAAGTATGTGTACAATTTTGAAAATAAAATATTGTATTTGATGCAGTAATTTTCGAAATTAAAATAATTTATTTCAGGCAGTAATTTTAGAGAATAGTATTTTATTTTAAGAATATTGAAAATATTAGGACTTTGTTTTTATTTTGAATTACAATTTTAAATATTATTGCTGAAAATAATGGTTCGCATTCAATAGATTTATGAGTCGAAATAGTTATTATTAAATAAAAGGAAAATGTGGCAAATGATATCGTTTCTTATATTCAGTACCATTTCTCTTTAAATTATTGCTAAGATATGAAATATTAATAAAATCTATAAGTAATGCGATTTCTAAAAGTATTAGGTATAACGAAGCAAAAAATACAATAACCTATTTTGTGTGTTCAGATTATTAAAATAGAAATATTTTATTTTGTGGTTTTCATTGTTATAATAGAAATATTTTATTCTGTGGTTCCGATTATTAAAATAGAAATATTTTATTTTGTGGTTCCGATTGTTAAAATAGAAATATTTTATGTTCGAAATTGTATATCTTATTTAAAATACAATTTTCTTTGAGCAAAATAAAGTCTAAACCATTAAATAGTATTTGAAATATTTGTTTCATCAAATAATGCCCACCGTTGAGTGAGTCCGCGTGCCAATGCGGAAGGTTAACCCTTAGCACTCGAGTGGTGACTTTGAGTCTCCACTAAAAATTGCTGTAACATTATTCAAAATATTGTTTACGTTATTAAATGTGTCGATATCTAATCATTTACTAAACATTTAGGTATTGTATGAGGTATGATACTAATTTCGTATTCATAAAATATGGAAAATCATAGGGAATGCATTCTATTCTAGTTGGAATGAAATCTTTAATTTTCCATTTAAAATAGCTCCGAGTGCAAAGGGTTAATATTATGTTTCGTCCCGTGTTGCTGCCGACTTGTCGATTAAAATTGTTACAAAAAGGCGGAAACGTACGCGATGTTAAGCGTAGACGAATCGAACCGAAGTGAAATCAAATGAAATTGTCTTCGAGCATTGCGAATGCTCTCTACAAGTGAAGTGAACAGCTATATCGAATTCTTGATATTCCACGATTTTTCCGCAGTCTAAACACGATATATAGTGCGTGTCAGCCAGAAAGAAATGAAATAGTTTAACAGTCATTCCGTGCCAGCTTTTTATCGCTTCAATTATGGATATCCATTCGCATTAGAAAACGCGCGCAATTTTCCGACCATCGGTATAACCAATGAAACGGTGTGGAGCTGATTCTCGCGAGCCGAGAACGAACATTCGTGCATTCGTAACGCATGAAGTCTCTTCATGATTCTCCTTCAAAATTCTACACGTTTTAGTTATAAAATAGTCTACGAAAATCTTCGCAGAATATGAAAATAGTTAAATTCTACACGTTTAACTTTTGCATTGCAGTCAGCGAAAAATTATACTGCACGCCAGGTGGAGTCCTTCAGCGTTCTCCGTGTTCTTCCGGTTCGACTCTTCGGTATGCAGGGAATCCGCGCAGGATGACAAGCGGAATTTCCATTGAAGAATTGATTTATCGCGGCGATTGATTACGGAAATTGGTTCTGTCCGCTACTCCTCGATTTTCTTCTGAATGTAACAGGAAGAAGCGCGACTGCATTTCACGGATGAACTGCGAGCAAATCTTCCTGAATCACTTCGGATCATCCGAGACGCTTCAAGCGAAACTGCACCGGGAAGATTGCCGAACAATTTTGTTTTAAACAATATTCTAGTTGACAGACGAACAACACTATTCTTCCGCGTTTAGGAGGTACCTAAAGAAAATGGCGCTCCGCAGCTGATTTAATTCCAGCGGACCGAAATGCGAAGTCGCGACAGCGGCGATTAGACAATGGATTGCCGTTATTTATGTGTCGATCGAAACTTGTTGTGCTTCGG
The DNA here is from genome assembly GCA_916610235.2 of Lasioglossum morio. NCBI lineage: Eukaryota > Metazoa > Arthropoda > Insecta > Hymenoptera > Halictidae > Lasioglossum > Lasioglossum morio. The sequence goes on along the minus strand of OU744323.1, from coordinate 16,633,301 downwards.
CCAGATAAGCTTCCTTCTTGCTTGACGGAATTCTAGACCGCCATTTTTCTTGGTGGCTGGTTAATCAATTTACGATCGAAAGGTTAAAGGTGATTGTAAAGGAGAAATGACTGTCATCGATGCGGAGGTGGTTCGATTCTTATTACGATAATGTTACATTGTAGGAAGTTAATTATTTTTTTACGATTACGTCCCGTGTACCACCCGAATGAACTTTAATTAAGCCGTGTTCGCAGTCTTAAGGATTCTAATCTATCATCGGCTGTACAACGTTTCCCAGATCTCTTGATACTTTTTATCGAGCGACAACCAGAGCTGGGGAAAATAGTATTTTAAATAGTAAATAATAAATAATACTATTTACTTTAAAGTATGTGTAGAATTTTGTAAATAAAATATTTTATTTGATGCAGTAATTTTTGAAAATAGTATTTTATTTTAGGAATATTGAAAATATTTGGACTTTGTCTTTATTTTGAATTTCAATTTTAAATATTATTGCTGAAAATAATGGTTCGCGTTCAATAGATTTATGAGTAGAAATAGTTTCCTGGTGATATTCTTTTGTGTGTTTCAGATTATTAAAATAGAAATGTTTTATTTTGTAGTTCTGATTGTTAAAATAGAAATATTTTATTTTGTGGTTCAGATTATTAAAATAGAAATATTTTATTTTGAGGTTCCGATTGTTAAAATAGAAATATTTTATTTTCGAAATTCTATATCTTATTTAAAATACTATTTTCTTTAAGAAAAATAAAGTCGAAAATATTAAATAGTATTTGAAATATTTGTTTCGCCAAATAATGCTCAACTCTGGCGATAACCTATTTACGCTTTGTCTTGCACAAAGGTTCAAATTGAAAATGTGTTTCTAAATCGTCACCGGCATATTCGCGTCTTGATTTCAGGTGATCGACCAATCGGAGGTGTTAATTTCCCCGTACAGTTCAATTACCCGTAAATTAGTTCATGTCCGTCAATTCTGATCAAAACACAGACGGCAGATCCGTCGTCCCGATTCCATTGTGCATGATTTAACAACGGAGTAATTGAATTTATCGCGCGATAGTTCACGCTCGGATACTTCGCAACGACGAACGACGCGACGCCGGGAGCAAATTGCATTGACTCTATCATCGTTCGCGATCATGTTTCACTCCCGTTTTCTTTCCCTTTTATGGGCAGAGTATGCTGAAGTCCTTCCTGCTTTCTATGTCATCTCCCGGGATCTCTTTCCCATTATGTTTGTTCCACCATGTTCTTCCACTGTTCGCCAAATCGGGTGAATTGAACGCGATTCGCGAGAAACTGATAAAGTTCCGCCTCATTCAAACTACAATGTCCAACCAACTTTTTCCATGTTTCCAAATAACTGTTGGCTGTATCTTGTAGAGTTTTTGGGGCTGATTCCGAATCTGTCCTCAATTTTCCTTCTACTCGAACAATTTTTGAGAAATTTGAAAAAAGATGTTTAAACAATACAACGTATTACTATTGCACACTACTGGATTCGGGAAAGTCTAGAGAATCTTTTGCTGTAAAGAACAATACAATATCTTATATAATAACATCAGAATATTTGTTCAAAGTCGAAAAATATGGTTTTTTTTTCAAACTCAAATATCTCAAAAACTGTGCGTGTAAGAGAAAAATTAAGGCTAGAGTCTTTGGAAACATTTTTGTTGTTGGACAGTGCTATCAAGAGATTTTTTATTTATTATTTTTTTGTTTTATTTTATTATTAATTATTAAATTATTTTATTTTATTTGGTCGGTAGTCAGCTACGGGGTGGAAATATGGGGTTGGAAGGAGAGGGAAGAGTTGGAAAGGCTGCATGAAAGGTACTTGAGATGGGTATTGGGGGTGGAAAGGTGTACACCGGGGTATATGATTAGAGAGGAACTGCAGAGGGAATTATTGAGGAGCAGAGCGGGGTTAAGGGCATGGGGGTATGAAAAAAAGTTCAGGGAGGGTAGAGGGGGTGAATTAGCAAGGTTATGCTGGGAAGAGGTGAAGGGTAGAGCTAAGGGAGGGGGAATAGTGGAGGGTTGGGAGAAGGAGAGAGCAGAATTCTTTGAGGCGAGAGGTTGGTCAATGGAGGAGGCGGAAAAGATGATGGAGGAAAAAGGGGAGACGGGGAGTGAGGAAATAGTGAAAAGGGAAAGGACAAGGCAGAGGGAAGAGAAGTGGGAAAGGATTGGAGAGTCGAAGTATAATAGGTGGTATGGGATGGTGAAGGGGGAGGGGGTACAGGAATATTTGGGGAAAGGTTGGGGGGAGAGTAGATGGAGGAGAGTGGCGAGGTTTAGGTTAGGAAATGAAATGAGGGAGGGGAAATATTGGATGAGTGAGGATGAGAGGAAGTGTAGAGTGTGTGAGTGGGAAAAGAGTCTTGGGAGCACGTATGGGAGGTGTGCATGAGGGTGGATGAGGAGTGTGGATGGCTGTGTTGGATGATGAGGGGGGAGGGGAAGAGTGGATGAGAAAAGTGGAAGAATGGAGAGAAGGTGGGAAAGAAAGAGTGGATGGGAAGTAAGTGAAGGAAGAGGAAGTCCACCTTAGAAATAAGCATTGTAAATAATGTAAATAATGTAATTAGGTATAAGTAATAGGTTAAGTCTGTTGTAAATAGTATTTCTCTCTCTCTCTCTATAAATATATAGATTATAGATATAGTTAGAATAAGTTTTAGGTTAAAGTAGATGTAATTTAGTTGATAAGTTAGATATAAGGAAAATGTGTGATGCGGAAGGTAGGGGAAAAGGGGGAGAAATGGGAAAGAATTGTAACCCCGAGGGGAATCAATAAAGATTACATATTAAATTATTTTTTTTATTAAATTATTAAATAATTTTTAAATTAAATTAAATTAAAAAATTATTAAATAAAAAATTAATTATTAAAAATTATTCTTAAGTTTTTTAATTATTCTTCAGGCTGTTTGTTTACTTTGCAGACTCTATATAACTATTTTATTATAACCTATGTTGTACTTGCTTCGGCAGTAGATGTACTTATAACCTATGTTACAACGTCTTTCCTCTCTCTCTTACTGCTCTTCTCCGTCAGTTCACGAATCACTCCATCGGCCCGCGTGTGAGCGCGGGAATATTCAAACCATATTTAAGGAAGTAAACCTCCTTACATTCCCCCTCCTTGGGGAGAAAACCTTCCCGAAGTTTTCATATATATCCCCGCCAGCAGCATGCAAGTGTCCTGGCACTGGGATCAGTTTTGTGATGTGAAACAGGTTGGATTCCTTTTTCTTATGTCCCGTGTTGATTTTATATATTGAGTTTGATATTTTCTCCTCAAACTTGTATGGACCGATCCTTATTTCATCTAACTTTTTTCTATACAGACGGTTCCCATTTTCAATGTATACTAGGTCACCAACTTCATATTTGTAGTCTCTTCTGTGTTCATCAAATAATTTCTTGTTGTACTTGTGGTATTTTATACTGTTTTCTAGTGCAGTTTTTCTATCCTTTTCTATGTTATTGTACGTTTTTTCTGATTTTAATTCTTCCGGTATCATTGGATTGTCTGTGCCTTTTAACAGGTATTCTGGGCTAAATTTAGTTACTGTGTGTGTTGTTTTATTATATTCATCTATGCATTTATGTGCAATTGTACACTCATTCATTTGTGAATTATCAATTTTATCTGTCTTACCCATGGTAATGGGAATTGTTGACTTTTCTTTTTTATAATCACTATTTAAGTTATTCTGTTCGATCTCCAGTTTATCATTTTCCGTATACAATCAAGACCAATAAGAAAGTCATAATTAAAATTGACATTATCTAGAATACATACATTGACTTTTTTTTCAATATTCATAATCCTGATTTTTAATTTAACAATCCCACTTGTTTTATTTACACCATTAATCGTATTCAAATTAATTTTATTTTCATCGCTAAGTTTATTTGTTTTTAGATCCAATAATCTTGAGTTTATTAAAGATATGGTTGATCCTGAATCATACACTGTTTGAACGTTTAGTAAATTATTTAATGTTACCTTGATCAGGATTAATGGTGTACTTTCTAGTTTTTTGGGTCTTCAAAATTTTCAATGTGCAACAGTGGGTGTCTTCTAGTCTCTTTCCCTCTCTGTTGAACCAATATTTATCTTCTGTGCGAAACCTGTCACCTTTACCTTTATTTTTGCATATTTTGCACGGCAGTTTTTTTTGAGTCTCCTCTTTAATATTTTTTGTATTTATAATTTTTTTGTGTACATAATGTTCAAGCTTGCCTATTTCATTGCATAATTCCTCTGTTGTTTCCACGGTTTCCCTGTCTATTTTGTCAGCAATAAAATTTGGTAATCCAGCGGCTATTAGGTCAATTAGTGTGCCCGTATCCATTGTCCTTCTGACTTCTAATAATAATTTCTCTTTTTTTATTGCATATTCTACCAAATTTCCTGTTTGATATCTAAATGTTAAGGCGTATCTTATTGGAGACCAGCCTTTGTTAGCAAAAGTTCCACAGAATATTTTTCTCCATTGGTTCCATTCTGAGTTTATGGATAATTTTAAAAGCATACTACTATACCAGTCCAGGTATGGTTTTTCGAGGAAAAATTTTAATGTTTCAATTCTTTTTTTGTCTTGTTTAATCTCAAATCTGTCACATTCCTTTTCAAACTCATTTATCCATTGGTTAGCATTTGTAATCCTGCTGCTGAACTTTTCAATCATGAATTCCTTGGTTATTTTTGCCAACCTTTTTTCTTCAGATTTTTGTGTATTCTCAATCAGCTTTTCTAGTAGTTTCATCATTGGTTCATCTGTTTTCACTGCCGTTTCATTTATCTCACTTATTTCTTCTAGAAATAAATCATTAAATTGCAGATTATCGTCCTCATCAAGGTAAGTTTTTTTCATTTTCTTGGTCAGAGTGATCCATATCTTTGTTGATTGGTGCCTTTTAATCAGGCTATCTTTTATTTTTTTAAAGATCGGTGTTGTTGCAATCAGTGTATGTCTTTTTACAATTTGGTCTTCATCTGCTAGGTTGAACTTCCTATTATCTGGTGTGGTAATTGAGGTTATGATTATCACATTTGATATTCCGTCTGCAGCTGCCACGTTTTTGAATTCAAATAGTAGTTTATCCATTTTTCTCATAAACGAGAATGTAGTTTTATAATGTGTGTTCGTTTTGCAACAGCACAAAAAGGGAAAAAGAATAAGCCCGAATGGTTGCTCTGAAATAACAAAGATTTTATCATTTATTGATCATTCCCTAATTATCTAACACTCACAATTATTTACAGATCTGAAATAACAAAGAAACTACATTCAAAGTTTATTCTTCAGGTTGTTTGTTTACTTTGCAGACTCTATATAACCATTTTATTATAACCTATCTCTCTCTTTCCTCTCTCTCTTACTGCTCTTCTCCCTCGGTTCACCAATCACTCCATCGGCCCGCGTGTGAGCGCGGGAATATTCAAACCATATTTAAGGAAGTAAACTTCCTTACATATATATATATATAACAAGAGAATTATTATTATAAAAAAACTTTTTTACGGAGCAGAAAATGTATTGGCAGTTCGCAATCCACTTATCAAAGAGAAAAGTAAAAATGATTATACCGTGTACACGTTTTATAGAATCACTTTTAATTTCTTCCCAGTCGCGTCCGTTTTGCCGCCGTTGGAGCGCGCGAATCGTGACGCGTCCCTGTTTGAAAAACACGCAGAAGAAGATCGCGGATTTCATCTGGTAATCAAGAGCGTGTTTCACCATTATTTTCACCGAGTTATCGGCGTGAAGCGGCTCGAACCGGTGAAAGAAACCGTGAAGGCTTTCTTTCGCGACGGCGCGCCGCCGTTTCTAACAAGATCGGACCATCTGACTCGGTCAGGAGAGACAGCAACGCTTATTCAAATCATCTGGCCGAACATTAGCCGAGGATCACACGAAAGATCTCGCCGATCTCGCTCTAACGATCCCAGCGAACCTAATCTCGGCTTCGTATCGAGCAAATGATACGAACGCCCCTCAGGGCCGTTTCGAAAGAATGAAAAACGGTCGTTAGTTGGCGAGATGCGATCGTTGTTAATCTTGCGTAACGTCAAATCTTCGAGATATTAGATCGATGATCACTCTGATACGGCAAATACCAGCTGATTGTTCGCGCTAAACGCGCCGGAGATGCGCGAACACACCGTTTCCATCTAATCGGTGAATTTAATACCTCGAAAATTCAATTTAAAACGACCAGGAAATCGGAACAGTATTTTTGGTTACTTCGTATGCTTTCTATAAATTATCACCGGAATGCATTTCTTTACGATTCCGCTATCAATCGAAAATTGGAGCGCGTTCACGTCATACAAACTGCAGAACGTTTTGCGACCGCAGATTTTTAATCTTCTTTTTAACCGCAATCATGTCGAAACCGATTATGCAATTTGCAGAAAAGTGATAAAGAAAAGTACCGGGATATATACTTGTCGTTTCTTTAAACGTAAATTTTTCTGGAAACCAACTTCACTGCTGTGAAATTCTTGAACATTATCCGGTGCAATTATCTATGCGATCGTTCAAAGTTATTAAAGATTGTGATTGCTTTCTCATAAATTAAAGCCTAGTTTCCGTGTTGATATTAATGTTTAAGTTGAACCAGTTTTTTCATTGTTGCATAGACTAGATGATATTTTCTTGCGCGCGCACGTTTAAGTGTTTTTATTTTCCGTGGACCGTCCGTTTAGTCGTAACCTTGGACGCAAAAATTTCTTCTGCTTAGTCACAGCGAAAGTGTTAAACGCATATTTCTACAGGCTGTTCCACAGTGCGTGGAACTGAAACAGGAAAGTAAATAATTACGCGAATTTTGGTCGCTTTCTAGCCAGTTGACAAACCATTCCCAATTCCGAAATATCATGGTTAATAAATTATCATCTGGTCGATGAATTTCGGACTGTAAAATTTAGAAGAATGTTCCTTTCTATCGATCGTATATTTGTTTATAAAAGATGTACTAATGCTTGCGGCACACTGGTTCGATCAATTTTTACTTAGAAGCAATTCTACAATTTATCAACATCAAAATCAAGATCATCATCAAGAAAATTATTTTAATAATTTTAATAATTGCGTTTGTGAATTATTAAACAAAATGCTATTATATTGACTATTGACATCGGTTGATTAACCATTGAATATCTAATTATGAAATAATTGCTGTTATCATGTTGCTGTACAAGCTACTGAGCCAACGTGAAACACTTGAAACGGAACGAATCAGATCAACGATCGATTTAAGAACCAATCGATATTCGACGGTTAATTTGAAACCGGGAAAGTTCATAACTGTAGGTATTTATTGAAATATTTAAATGTGTTGGTGCCGATCGATCGTCGGCGACCAGCTGATCGTCTGCTGCTGCTCGTCGTTAGAAACCGACGATCGATTTGTTATAAACAACCGATATTCAAACATCAGAATGTAACGAAGCGTCAAGTAATAAAGAACTATTTTAGAAAAATTTTGTGATAGTGCGTGAAATTTCGTATTTTTTGCTAGAATACCAAGAACATCACGGTAATTTTAAATTATCATTCAGATTTCTTTTGACAGAGTTGTAAAACTTTTCTGTTTGCGAATGACTACCTTTAAGAGTTGGTGCATGTTGCGAAGCCACCAGGATATTAAATTGTTTGGAAAATTTAGACGTTTAATTATGTTTCTTACTGATCAGTGTAGTTTGCCGAGTATTTGCAAGTAATGGCGGAGGGCATTGTTCGCAAGTTTTGCAAAATTCTCACAGGCGCGTTTGGAAGCGAGTGAAAGGAACGGAAGAGTAGGGACACTACGCCGAGAGGAAGGAGATACCGCTCTATTATTCCTCCGCGTGGAATTAATAATAATACTAAACGATGTAAGTGTCTTTTACGAGCCACTTAGTTGCACAACCAGCCGCTTGTAATTGGAAAACGATCAGTAGGTTTCGATGGAAATGCATGCTCTTGCAAGCTTCTAATAACGGGTTTCGTTACGATAAGAAAGTTCATTAAGGCCCTCTGTCCACGATGCGTCTCGCCAGAAACGCGTACGCGTAAATATGAGCGAATCCATGGTCTGAATCGGCCGGGCGAGGCAAGCAATGAGATAACGCGTTGTTTGCCGCGGCAGTGGGCAATTCGGACGAAATCGGCGATAAAATCAAAGAACTTTCAATAGAAATGAAATAAAGCGATGAATTTTTTTTTAAATCAAAGCTGAAACTTTGTAGAATAGAGAGGGAAAGTAGAGAGATTATGGTACGAACGTTTTTTTAACTTTGATAAAATTCGTTAAACTTGCACGATTTCAAGAAAATCGTGGTTTTTCCAATACCAACCGTGAAACAAATTTTTTTGGAATATGCTATATATTATTTCCCGTAGATTTTTTCACGCTGATTTCAAATCTGGTCTCAGAATTTGTCTACGACCTCCGGGTTTTGCAAAAAGTCGTATTATTTTTAAAAATGTACATTTTTATTTTTTCAAGGTTAAGAAACGTTCGTACCATAATCTCCCTATTTTTCCCATATTCTACAAAGTTTCAGCTTTAATTAAAAAAAAATTTTATCGCTCTATCTCATTTCTATCGAAAGTTCTTTGATTTTGATGCCGATTTCGTTCGAATTGCTCACTGTGGCGGCTTAGCGAGGCAACGCAACGTGTATCGTTTTAGCGATAGAATAAAGGAAAATCTATTTTAATAAATATACTATGCGAACGAATAATTAAATCAAACATTCGTTGAAATTTATTCATCACCGAAGAATGTAAAAAATAGTAACAATAGGCTGGTGACTAATTAGCCAAGATGATGCGTAGAGCCACTTGATCCACCAAGTTAAACGAATCGGTAATTAAACATCCGTTCGAAATGCAATCGTAAAGAAGAGATTAAGAAGAAAAATGATTTTAACGGATGTTTGATTTAATTATTCGCTCGTATAGTATATTTATTAAAATAGATTTTCCTTTATTCTATCGCTCGCAATGTGGTATAATAAACTATAATTCAATATGAATCATTAATTATAATATTTGATATAATCAATAGCCTGTGCATCATTATCAGAGTAAATACAAAAAGAAATTCAGAAAGAAATATAATATACATGATTGATTGTATCAATTGTTAATAACGGCTGGACCAACGGACGTCACACTGGCATTTTACTATAACTTTTGAACCATAAAAGATGTCGGAATGAAATTTCCACTGAAATTCATTAAAAAATTATTCCTATATACAATACTTTATTAGTGAGAAATGTGTTTTTTTTTGTAACTTGTGGAACTTATTTCTTTTTAATTGTAGATTATTTTGCAGGATATTCCATGTGGTTTTTAAAGTCTTAAAAATTTTCGAGTTCCTCTTGCTCAAGGGTTAAGGTCTTACAAAGAGAACTGCGTTTCGAAAAATCCTGTAAAATGAACCGATAAATAAATATACGTACAGCTATGACGCGACACTCCGTGGACAGTGGGCCATACTGGCCTAGACAGAAATTTATCTTGTCGACTTTAGGTCTCAATTCGTTATTCCTTAACAATGTTGAATTGCGGAGAATTTTACAAATGTGTAATGTGAATCGTATAGCAGATTTCCTAATAAAACGAAAGAGAAAAGTTGAACGGGCCTCGTCAGAATTGATTCAGCCGGTTTGTCGGCGAACGAAAGAGTTGAACAATTATCTGTCAGCTGGCAGAACGAGGGTAAGCTCGAAGGGATCGTCTGAGTTTAGTCGCGAGAGACTTTCGAAACCAAGCAGCCATTGTTTTCATTCTTATGCGTCTCGTTTCCTCTTGTGACCATTCTCACCGAGCATCGTGATAAATCTTCGTCTGGGTAACAAGGTTCCTTCTCTTTTCTTGCACAAGGCGGGCGACAAGGTGAAAATCCTTGTTAAACCCCGCGTCTGAAAACCATTCCTCCTTCCGGGAAGTGTACGTTCGGCTCCTTACGAAATCATCTTCCTTCCATTTTGTTTTGTTATTTTTACTTTATGCAAATCCATCGACGATGTTCGTCTTGCACAGTGGCCTTGGCGATCTTATCCGCAATCGTCATTGACACTTTTTAATCCGATGCTTTCACGTCTTCCACATTTTTCGAAAATGTCACCTGGCGTGTGCTCGCTAACTACGGAATTGTGGATTTATGCTAAACTTTGCAGGAAAATGTTTTGGCGAGAGTCCGTGAGGCTTGCGTTTCGTTTTCAGTTGAATATTTGCAAAATTTTAGTTGTGATTTCATTATTACCTTTGGGACAGAATATTCACACCTTATATTATTCAATTAACGAAATTGTTATAATAGAAAGTAATAGAAATAATAAAGTATCTATTAAAATTCAAATTAGTCGACGAAGCAATGAATATAACAGAATGTAACATGAAATGTAGAAACCAAGAACAATTTTTGTCGTGTCTACGAGTGAAAATAAAATTCCGACGAGTTCAGCGCCTGAGAGACAGGCAACCATCGAGCACCGGCGCGAAACTGGTCGCAGCTTTCGCAGCAACGATCCTCCCGAGACTTTTCCTTATTCTGAATGAACTGAATTGCGAACGAGCAACAATATATCATTTTCTAAAAATTTCTATTTAGCTCACTTCACACGGAACCAACGGATGGAAAAACTGTTTTAATAAAAATTGTGTGCACAAGTCACGAACGCGTAGGTCTGCGGAGAATTACCGCGTACTCTCGTGATCCAGTTCCGATGGTCATTAAGTTTCCCATTAAGTCACACGTATTAGCAGAAAGAGGCAATTAACACGGAAACGTTTGCGTGATATCTAGCGCGTGAACGATCTCTGCACGTTTGTTGGAGCTGCGACACAGTATCGCGAGATTGTCAAAGGAGAATTATCATTCTTTTAGAAAGTACATCTTTAAAATGTACATCTATCTTCTATCTATCTATATAAATAAAATTAAATGCTGTTCGTTGGTAAGCGCATCACTTGAGATCGACTGGACCGATTTGACTAATTTAAAAAAAAAACACGCGTGGAAAATTCGCGACGCAGAGAAGGAGAGCGTATGGGAGATGCAGTGAACTATATCTCTTTCTATACAATTTCACAGTTTCACAATTTTCTACTTTACAACTTTGCAACTTTAGAATTTTACAATTTCATCGTTTCACAATTTTCTAGTTTGCAACTTTAAAATTGTAAAATTTTGCAATTTCACAGTTTTTATAATATAATTTCCAACTTTGCAACTTTAGAATTTCAAAGTTTAAGATTTTCTGTTTTGGAATTTTACAATTTCGTCATGTCACAATTTTCTACTTTCCAACTTTAAAATTGTACAATTTTAGCATTTCCCACATTCCTCACAATTCAAAACTTGAATTCTTCTAAATTTAAACTTGACAATTCCCTCGGTTTAAACTTGAAAATTCCTTCAATTTAATCTTGAAATTTCCCTCAATTGAAACTTGACATTTCCCTCAATTTAAACTTGACATTTCCCTCGATTTAAACTTGAAAATTCCTTCAATTTAATCTTGAAATTTCCCTCAATTTTTAACTTGACATTTCCCTTAATTTAAACCTGACCTTTCCCTCAATTTAAACTTGAAATTTCTTTCAAATTGAACTTGAAATTTCCTTCAATTTAAACTTCAAGTTTCCCTCAATTTAAACTTGACATTTCCCTCAATTTAAACTTGAAATTCCCCTAAATTTCACAGTTTCTCAATTTTCTACTTTTCAACTTAAAAATTTGACAATTTTTCAATTTCAGCATTTCCCAGTTTTACATCTTTCCGAATTTACAATTTTACCATTTTCAACTGTAGAACTTTAGCATATTAAAAGTGAAGTTAGGAGTAAACGTACAGGGTAGGGAAACAACTATGTCCACTTTGAATATCTCCGTTATTTGTAACAATATGGAAAAATGTTATAAACAAAATTTGCACGGTACAGAGAAAAATGGAAAATTCGGGAAATCGTTAATAGATAGAGGTCACTCAGAAATACGTTTTTCTCTCATTTTTACTTTGTTTACATATTTCCGATAGCTTTTCACAAATTCACAAAACGATCACAAACATTGAAATTTGGACAGGACAACCTCCATCGGGTCAGCTAGGTTAAAATATTTTTATAATATTTTAAAATAGCTCGGAATGCAAAGAGTTGATATCGAGTTGTAACGATTTGAAAACGGTTCGATGTTCGAAATTAATTTATGCCATTTCGGTAAGTGATATAAATGAAGGTTGAGGATTGGAGTGACTTGAGAATGAGGCGTGGTGGTGGCACCACCCCTGGCCAGTGGCGAATCCTTATCGGTGACTTTATTACACACTTCTGTACCAGTTGAGCGATTAATGCATCAACACCCTGCTATCTCGGTCGGTCGGCCGAGAGACGGCGAACCTAAAGGCGCCTCCGTATTAGGATGACGTTTCAATTTACCAGAATTGGAACGTCAGACGTCCATTACTGGATTTTTTGCTGCGTGAAAGGCACGTCTGAAACGGCTGACGTTGTCGAGCATCCCGTCTAATAATCATTGCACGCTTCTCTATTAAAATTGATAATTTATCGAGTCGTTCGCTTACTCTGTCCTTAATTTATTGAATCGTTAACTTATTCCGCGTTCAATTTAATGCATCGTTAAATTATTGTATATTCAATCTATTGAATCGTTCGTTTATTTTATTATACACTAGCTGACCCGACAGACGTTATCCTGTCCAAATTTCAATCAATTTGTTTGTAATCGTTTTGTGAATTTGTGCAGAGCTATTGGAAATGTGTAAGCAAAGTAAAAATGAGAAAAGAACGTATTTCTGAGTGATCATTGTATCTATTAACGATTGTGGCCATGGTTATGCAATTTAAAATGATGATTTTTGCAGTTTGTCCGGAATTTTCCGACTTTCCTTTGTAACTCTCTCGAATTTTTTTCCTGCAAACTTTTCCAGGACCATAACGAACAAAATGAAAAAAGAATCACGCATATCCATCGTTCGAATCGTGAGTTATGGTCTTGAGTTCATACAAAAATCCCATAGAAATAAGCACTTTCATTTTTTCCGTAATTTTCCACTTTTCCGGGCAACTTCTCCAATTTTTGTTTCCCTATAAACCTCATTCAGATTATGACGAACACTTTTTAAAAAAAATTAGCCAAATCGCTCCAGCCGTTCTCAAACGATGCGCTTACCAACGAACAGCACTTAACTTTTCTTTATATATATTTCTGACACTGAACATGAAAAAGTACATGAAAAAATATATAAATACCTCCATGAAATTTCACTTCTGTAAACTGCTTAATGTTCAAAATTCATTGTATTCAAAAACTTTCTTTGTTGATCACAGTGTTTATCTTCTATGCCATGTGACAGCAAAGAATAATTCGACCAAAAGGAACAAATTAAATTGAAGAATAGGATCGAGATGGCCTTGGGCGAAATTTGGTCGAAGGACGTCTGTGTAGGTTCGCGGTGCGTGATGGGGCGCCGTAGACGGCATAATGCAGTCGTTAGAAATAGAATAAACGCAAGAGGAGCCACCCGAGTAGTCTGATGTGCAGAAAGTGTTGTGAGTGTGCGGCCAGCTATGACCCGGAGAGCAAGGACCTCTGGTCCTTGACGAGTTCGAGTCCACCACTTCTTCTCTCCTCTTATTTTCTGTTGTTACCTTTTATTTTTCTCCGTGGCCGGACCCTCCTGCGGCATCGTCTCATCCCGCTGGTCCTTTGGCTCCTTTTTAATTGTTTTTATCGGTTGTCCTTGTTTCTCTCCGACTCTCACTCTCGCCGGCCAAAAAACGCGTTCGTTTCATTAGGTCTTCTAACCGACCCATGGGAAAACCCGGGGCCCCGTGGTCACGGTGGCCATGGTCCATGGTGATTGGTGATCCGAGGATCGCAGGACTCGTTTCGGACGCGGTTGCTAAACGTTTCGAATGGATATTCTCGAGAATCGTATCCTGTCTTCTTCGAAACCGTTTGCTAAATTCTGCCTCAATTCTTACATTTTATTCATGTTTAAAGATTTTTGTCGGTCCGATCGAGACGATGTGATTTCGCACGGTGTTTTAACAGACTGGAAAATATTTACTGGAATTTTCTGGCTGTTCTCTGTGAACCGATATATTCGAATTCATATTTTTCTGTGTATACATTCATTTTTATGCAATAAAAGAATTTCACCTTGAAATTTAATTCACAAATTTAATTTACCGAAACATCCTAATAGTTACAATTAATGTTATTGGCGCACTGGTTCGATCAATTGCAAACAAGCAAATTTGCAAAATATCACATGAAATTTAATTCAACGTTTCGGTCTGAATTTAGACCATTTTCAAGAATGTACATTTTCTGTATTGCGTCTGTAAGAATTTATCAAATAATTAATATATGCTTAGTGTTTTCTGCTTGTTCGGGAATGCATTTATCTAACGATATATTGTACAATGTAACATGATATTTGGTCCCCTCAGGGTTTCAAATTCATTTACCAATCCTCTTCCTCTTTGCACTCTCACCATCGCCTTTTCAGCGGGACCTACTGTTTATGGTGCGTTCCGAACCACCTTTTGCCAACAACACGTGAAAAACACCCCGGGTGGGTCATTTTCCGGTTTTTTACCAGACGGTCACCCATCCTAGTGCCGTTCACGTTCCACATTGTTTAACTTCGGTGATCTAACGAGAACCGGTGCTTTCAGCGGGACTACGGTTGTTGGCCACCTAACCAATTATTTGATAAATTCTTACAGACGCAATACAGAAAATTTACATTCTTGAAAATGGTCTAAATTCAGACCGAAACGTTGAATTAAATTTCATGTGATACTTTGCAAATTCGCTTATTGTCTGCAATTGATCGAACCAGTGCGCCAATAACATTAATTGTAGTTTTGAACAATTGTCGATCGAGATACGGAGAACTGTTTCATCCTAATAATTCTTTAGGATAATTAACAGAAAATTAAAAAAATTGAGAAACAGCTTTTCCAAGGAGACGAAGAGTTTTCCAACGAACATGACCGTGAAAAGAATAATTTGAAAAGGTTAGGGAGAATTTTCTACCGTTTAGCTACCCTTGGAGTACCCGGAGCATCTCTGAGCAAACGCATTGCGTAATACACGGTAACGGTACAGAGGCGCGTGAGGATAGTAAGAAAACCTTGGAAGGCGTGTGCGCGATCGAAGCGTGCACAGGTAATCGCTGGTGGAGTAGAGGAAACGTGTGCAGAGCGTTCTGCAGCGAGGAGAGATCCTCTCCCGATCCTCTGCCGATCCTCTCGATCCTCCTGGCGCGTAGATCCTGGCCGAAACCGCAACGCGCAACCTCCGGAATGTAACTCTTCTGCAGGGGGAGTTTGTCTTCTCGGAATTGAAGTATTTCTCGGTAATTCTGCACGCGTCCCCACCTTGTAATCCCTCTCGCGAATAAGCTGTTAACAAGGGGCTGCCTTTTATTTTCCGAAACCCGCACACGATTCACTGACAGATCTCCACTGACTTGCCAAGGGGAACAACAAGATGGTAGAAATTGTTACTGCATTCTTATTTCGTACTTTACTCTTCAAGGATAGTTGAGCTGTGGGGGCAGAGTCTGCTGCGAGCTGTGGGTGGCACAGTCTCCGAGAAAATAGATATAACTTTCATATATTCTTCTTTTGAGAGAAAAGAGAGCATAAACAAACCAAAGAGAATACCAAAGAGTATAACAAACAAAAAATGCAAAAATTAAGGGATGGGGAGGGAAGCAATAAGTATAGAATTACGCGGGTTAGTGATAATTAGGATACTAAAAGAGTAGAACAGGGTAGGAATGTGTGAGAGACAGAAATGAATGAGAAAAGGTATGGAACGAATGTGTAAAATAAGATAGTTGTGTATAAATAGGTTAATGTAAACCAAGTCCAATTTTTCTTAGCTGTAAGGCTGAAAATAAAGCAATATCTATATCTATATTCTTCTTTTGGGAATGTTTTTACAATTAACAATTTTATCATTTTTCTGCAATTTTGCTAACCAACGAAACGCAGATCTCTCGGAACCCTAGACTTTCTTCTACGCTGATTTTCGAATAGCGATTTTCTTGAGCAACCATAAGCACCGAACCGCGCCGCGCCGCACAATGGGTCCGGGCAGCAATGGCAGCAGCGGCAACAGCAGCCGAGCATTCTTCCGCGGCCTAAGACCGCGAAAAAAATTCGCGGAAGGTTTACGAGGCTTCAGAGAAGGGTTTGAACAACCTGTGGCTCGATTGTTGCACGCTCGAGACCAGCGAAAACTCGCGAACGCATCGGATCCTCGCGAGAAGAAAAATGGCGAATCTGTTTCGGGTCGGAGCTCCGGCAAGAGGATAAATCCTTCTGAATATATTTTTAGCGTCCGCGTTATTTATATTTATTGTATTTCCAACGTCCGGCGCGTATTTTCAATGCAAATACCGCTCGGGTAGCCACGGGCCCATTGAATTTCGCAGTCAGCCGTTATTCACGCGGAAGAACGACGCCTTTGGAGGAATTAATGTCGATGCCCTTTCGAGAGACTTTTTTCCTCCTTTGAAACCGACTAAACCGTGAGCCCGAGAACGATGAAAATGCAGGACCCGCGGCCGGATACCGTAATGCTCGTTCAAATTCATCGGAGAGAGGTTCTTGTAAAAGCGTAGGTCGAAGGGAGAATGAAATAGGTGGAACGCCGGCGTTGTTTTTCTCGATTTCTTTCGGGTTTCGATGGCGCGCCGTCAGCAGGAATGGGATAAATTGCGGAGAGGAGATAGCAGCACTCAGCGCAATCGCTGTAGGTGACTCAGTATTTTCGGTAATTGCTGCCGAAAGTGCGTCTCGCGGACCAAGCCGAAAAAAAAGGGCGAAGGGATGTAACTTACGGCAAGAGTTAATTCGGCAGAATTAAATTTAATACTAAGGATTCACGTATTTATCCTAACCGAAACCTGGCTTACCGATGGCTTTACTGACAGCGAGCTAGGCTTAACCCCTTAAGGGGGTAGGGTACCCACGTGACATTACTAGAATCTAACCAGAATCTAACTAGGTTTTTGGGTCCAAAACAGGGGTTTACGCGGGTCGTTTCACGTCCTCATATGACTATATTTTGAGCTGAGTGAGGGCTCATTCGAAAGAGGAAGGTTACACGCAGCTGGCTCTTCTCGATATTTTCGCGAGAAAAATCATTTTGTGAACGAAAAATACATTAGAATTTCCGGAATTTTTCTTCATTTTTTTCGCCTACTTTGGACACTAATATTACTTCATATAAACATCATCTAAAAAAAACATGAGAAGAGCCAACGGCGTGTAACCTTCCTCTTTCGAATGAGCTCTCACTCAGCTCGAAATATAATCATATGAGGAAACGACCCCGCGTAAACCCCTATTTTGGCCCAAAATCTAGTTAGATTCTGGTTAGATTCTAGTAATGTCACGTGGTTATCCTACCCCTTTAACCGACGATTTCGATTCGAAAATTTCGGGCCGAAATCGTATACAAGCTCGCGTAACCTTCGAGACATTCGCACGACTTGTTCCGTACGATGATCGGTCCGTACTTGCATCTGCCACAATTATTACATATTACTATGCCCGTAATATTTACGTTTGACCTGATCATCTACTACGGGCGTAGCTCGTAGTTGTGGGTTAACGGGTTAATTCTAAGCGAAAAGCGCCTGGCTTACCGTGCAAAATGCTTTACAAAGAAAATGTGGCAATAAGTGACGACAAAATTGCGAATTTATTTGGTACGTTTTTTGAATCAGTCTACCATAATATCACTACTGATTACAAAATCCCTGAAAATGGTTGTAACCCCTGTTTGTCTCACCTCAATATTGACACTAGCGATATTTATATCATATTAAATGAACTCGATGTCAATAATAAAGGACCTGGTATAGATGGCATTCCTCCTTTGTTCTGCAAAATGTGCAGCTTTATTTTATCTCGACCGCTTTGGTTAATATTTGACCCTCATCCGTCCCTCATTTCACGAACTGAATCTCGAATCTGTCCCTCAGTCTCAGTGACACAAACTAAAAATTACAATAACTTCCCTTATAAATCGGGAAGTTAAAAATTTCAATGTTTTTTTTTTTTAGTCAAATTGGTCAGTTAACATTTACATCGTAGGTTTTTCAGTTGTGTTCCGCATTAAAAAAATAAAAGTCACCGAAAGTTTCGGGAAAATTTACCTACAAATAATAGAACAGTATAACTTATTTTGAGGAAAACTGTGTCAAGTTGACACGAGGGACGGACGAGGGTTAATCAATTTTTTAAATCAGGTTTATTCGCGACACTATGGAAAACCAGTCTGGTTACACCCATTTTCAAGAGAGACGACAAATCAAATATTGAAAATTATAGACCTATGAGCATCAGTAGTGTTACACCTATGATTTTCGAGGAAATTGTCACAAATAAATTGTACAATACTATCTCTCTCTCTCAATATATGAACAACAGTATGGTTTTGTACAAAGCGATCAACAACCACTAACGTAGCTGTGTATTGCAGCTATGTCTCATCTTTGGATGCGAATCTACAGGTTGATACAATTTTTACGGATTTTCGAAAGGTTTTTGACACGGTAAATCATTCTCTTTTAATTAAAAAGCTTGCAGCATTCAGCTGCAAGAGAAATCTATTGGCATTGCTGGAAAGTTACCTTACACTCCGTTTTCAAAGTCATGCACTATTTATAACCGTATTGATTTTTGTTATTGATTGTTTACAAAATTTTCAAATGCAACTACGCAGGATTATATATGATAATACCATATCGATTGTACCATTATTATATTTTCTTTTCTTTTTTTGTGCATGTCCCTTCTTTGTTATTAAACGAGTTCTCTCGTATCTTTCTCCTTTTTTTATTATTATAAACACTTATGTAAAAGGGCCTCAGTCCGTCTATAATAATAATACTCGGTTCAACAACTTGCATCTACGCATATTCAAGTATGTCACGTAAGTTAGAAGAAGAAAACTGTAATTTCACTTTCTCTTTAAACTTCTCTAGCGCCCGACACCGATTAGAGAGTAGGAGAAAAATCATTTGCATTGCGTTACGATGGCATAACTGGTAAAAGTGGTCCGACTATACCTGTTCCACTTCTCCCATCGATCAGTAGAATTTTCCGGCATGAGAAAAATAAATGTTACTTAATTACCGACTAATTGTGTCCGATTAAATATGTCGAGCGTGCTTAATTGCTTACTTATTATATGAAAAATAATAGAATACTATTAGATAGCGAATTAATCTACATAATGATACTAGCGAAATTACTTAATGCTTCCTTAATCATTCTATGCAACTAATTTACCGCAAACTGTCCACAGTGGGGACCCAACGTCCAACCAAGGAAGTGGCGAGTCTCCGCAACATCGAATTTACCACTGCAACGGTGCAGTAATTAAAAGCGCGCATACACGCGATTAAATGATTTACACCTGCGACAGGGTTGTAGATTACCGCGGATCAAGTTTAAACAGGTTCGTGTCACATCGGTTTCGTTTATGCTTGCAATTATACGTCCACCGTGAATGGGGGATTAAGGATTATGGTGCTGGGACACCGCGCACCGTAGGCGTCCGTGCGCCGAATTTCCGATTCCACTGTTGTGTGCACACTTCTGAGGTCGTTCCACGAATTTATACTACGCCGACGAAAATGGTTCTCTTGGTTATGCGGGATTTACTGTCGGGGATTTTTGCAGACGAATCAATTGCTCGTTTGCTATACCTGGCAACAATGCAAGGATGTGTAAACATTTTCTAAGATTCTGTCAGATTCTGTTTACACATAAAAAAATGATTTATCAAGATTCGGTCAATCTTTTCTGCAAGTATAAAATGTTTTGCAGGTACGATAAATTTATATTTCAGAAAAATATGTTTCATATTGAAGTATCCAACAAGAATGAGAACTTTATTTTAATCTTTTGGTTTCGTGCGTAATGACGACTGGCGAACCGTGTTCCGTCTGAATATGCCGTCGCACAGTGGTCTAGAAGTCAGTTCTAGCGTGAATAAATTAAAAATACCAACTAACGTAAATCTGTTAAAATTTATGCTTGTATGATAGTTTGATATGTATACTACATTAACAAAAGCATAATTAGTAAATCACATCACCGTATTATTGTTAAACAAGACCGTGAACATTCCAGTAAACACATTTCGTTTTTCTGCTTTGGTCAATAGTTACAAATTATAATCTCAAAATATCGAGTTCATTGTTCAAGTGCGCATAAATTGTATTAGTATCTTGTTATATATGATATTATTAGTATGGCTGTAACTGCAAATGGTAGGTTTACGTTTCCTTACACACTTTATGATATATTTTATGAACTGTTACTTTTTAAGAAAAAATATTAGAATGTCGTAAGTTTTAACGGCAAAAAAAATCTTGACCCCCCGCAACCCCCTTATCATTTTATTTTAATATTTTAGTAAACGTATCTACGATCACCCGCTTAGAGTTGTTCGAAGAATGGTTCAAATAGAAGAATTTGAAACGAAAGGATTGCGTTAGTGGATTACTAGAGGCCATTTTTATCGAAAGGAATGTGAGCGGACACAATATTGAAAGAATTTTAGAAAAAAAAAAATTTTAATTAAATTTTTAACTTTTTAATTTTTTATGTTTTATTTACTTTACTCAAATATTTGAAAGTAATTTTTACACAAAATGCCAATTTTTTCCTCGCACAATAATTTATTCGCACTAGAACTGACTTCTAGACCACTGTGCGTCGTCTTGATTGCCACGACGCACAGTGCGGTACCCTGTGGACAAAAATCTAAAAATTCATTGTCTAAAATCCACTGGACACTATGTTGAAACTATGTTTTAACATCTAAGTTATCATGTTTATCAATAGAAAATTCAAATAATTCTGTAGGGGATTAGTTACAAGCGTTTCTTTTCTCAAGAAAATCCTGTATCGAGCAATTTATTGATTCAAAGCGACACTTACTTTCTTAGTATCAGGAAAAAGAATTTTATGAAATATGTTCTATGGGATATGGTAGCTTAAAGTAAAGCTAATGTGACTAAAAATTCAGAATTTGTAAGTCTCTTCAGAGACTGGAATCATGTACACCTACTGTAGGTCTACATACTTCCATTAAAATCCATTGAAGAATATCTGTCCGGTCTGATATATCCAGTGCAAATATACCAGCATAAACAGACCCTTATGGTGGCCGACTAAATAACTGAATCCACCTATGAATGCGAATAAAATGTGTGTCACAGCTGCGTGTACACTCGTAATCCCCTCTATCCAGACCACCCTGTTCGAAGGATAGTTTTCGCGGCGTATAGCTCCGAGGGCTCGAAAGGAGCATGGTCAAAAATATTCGAACTGACACCAGGGCCTAATCTGACATGTACCCGGGACGCTTACAGTGTTAAATCATTTATCCGACGGCACGATTAATCTGTCCGATCGTTTTCATTTTGTGGCTCGAGTAAGGGAGTCCTCTTCGGCGAGGCACGGCTATTTCTTTCTCTCTCGCGGTCTCTTCGCCGCGTTGCTCTTGTCCGCGCGGCCAACTTTCCTCTTAAAAGTCCCTTTAGCCCGGCAAGGTAGACCTAGAGATGAGGCTGGATAATCGGGACGAACCTGTACCGTGGCCTCCGAACCGAAAGAAATCGAAAAATAAGGAGGAGAGAGAGAAATATGAGCGCGCGGCTACGCGACCCCGGCTTCGAGACGACGTGGGAAGGACCAAATAGAACGCGAGTTGAATAAAACAAACATAGAGTAGAGACAACATGCCATGATCCCGCAGATAGAATTTTTGTTCCCGAGTGGAAACTAGCTGCAGTTTCATCGCAAATAATTACAATTGAAGACACGTTTGGTTATATCGAATGATTCGAAGATATAGGAAATTTTCGGGAAATTGTTCGAGACCGTAGAAGTTCTAGCTGTAATCGTGATACGGTTAGTAAAATGGCCGGGGAGATCTGCGAGCGCTGTCGCGCAGAGATAAAATGTGAAACACTGTACGTACTCGTGACAAGAATTCCCTGGTTGTTAGTCTCGTTTAAGGGTACGTTACATGCTTGTATAAGTCCCGCTGTCGGAGGTACATCCACTGAACGTTATTAACGATGCGAGTGAACGCAAATACAATTACTGAAAATATCTGATAAGATATACACTGCGGATAAATAATATGTTAGATAGTGGGCAAACTAGATGTCAAAAGAATGATACATTAAATGGAAAACTATCATCCTTTTACTTTGTTAATACTGTAGGATTGAAGTACGGAAGATGTATGTGTGTGTTTATGCGTATTAACAGACAACCCTATATACAGGGACGGGCGCCACATTTTACTACATTTTATTATTTGGTTTCAGATGAAGTTGAATGGTTTTGAGAGGGACACATTCTGATGGTACATTTTTTTTGTAGGCGGACGTGTAAAGGACATATGAAGGTCGTTAATGTTTTTTTTAAATGGAATCATATATTTTTTATTGCATCAGCTGATGCTCCTTCATATTCTGTACAAAAAAGAATTAATCTATTTGTGTAAAAAAAATCATTAGTTTAGGAGATATTTATTTAATTATAATTTGTCCTTGCTCTCCTACTACATTATCACATTGGATTCATATTATTGACCAGAGAGTCGAGATTTCTTAACAAATTATAATTAAAATATCTCCTAAACTAATGATTTTTTTACACAAATAGATTAATACTTTTTTGT
Organism: Lasioglossum morio; assembly: GCA_916610235.2. NCBI lineage: Eukaryota > Metazoa > Arthropoda > Insecta > Hymenoptera > Halictidae > Lasioglossum > Lasioglossum morio. Next base: position 16,610,507 of record OU744323.1, on the reverse strand, counting down.
AAAGAATATGAAGGAGCATCAGCTGATGCAATAAAAAATATATGATTTCATTTAAAAAAACATTAATGACCTTCATATGTCCTTTACACGTCCACCTACAAAAAAGTATATACCATCAGAATGTGCCCCCCTCAAAACCACTCAACTGCATCTGAAACATTGTTTGCTATGCGTAATAATGATGACGTAAATCTAGATGGTAAAATGTGGCGCCCCAGCCTTGTATATACCTAAATTTACAAAAATAGAGAATCGAAAATAACAAAATTACGATCGCCAACGAATTGAAAAAAAGACAGATCGAACTGAACGCCCGTGAAAAACACGTCCGTCACCAATGATTGGTTATCCGTCCATAATAAATACGGCTTTTCCTTACAATACACTGTAGCACACTTCACTGATAAAAGTATATCTATTTGGGAATTTAAACGGAAGCACCAGAACAGCACAGAAAAATGTCAAATTCGCCGAATAATTCGCTGGCAAACATTAAAGTAGCACGAACAGGTGGGTAGCGATACGATTCACAGCAATGATCGCCAAAAACAAAGCAGAGCACGTTGAACTGTTTCGTTTCGAAATGCAAATGGTCCCACGGATGGGAAACCGAGTGAGGTCACGCGTGACTCACGACTGTACGAGATGTTTTTGCCAAAAACCGTCGAGGGGCCCGTCAGGGCCCGTCGACTCCGGATATCTGGATTTCAGGATTACGAGAATTCGCTCGGAACCTTTTCTTTTTCGTTCCTTCGCGCCGACCAGCGTCCCAAGGATTCTTCCTTATTGCCGGATAATAAAAAAGCCGATGATCCTCGCCGGTCCGAGCCTGGCAACGTAACCCGTACCGTAAAATTCGCATAAAATTCACGCAATGTTCCCCTCCCTCTTCGACCGCTTCGGCTGAAAACCGTCAGAGAGGGGGGGAACGAATTGCGAACTGAGACATTCGAGGGCCATGTCTCTCCCTTCTCCGCGTATCAGCGTGAATTTCGGTAATGAGAGTGCTTCGAAAAAAAGACCGATCTCCAGAGTGCATCTACCTTCGAATTCCAGCTTTGAATCTCGCGAGACCAACGATTCCTTGAATTACGTGGCACGAAGGAATCCTGATCCTTCCTCGATCGCGAATTCTTCGCTGAAATTGCCGAAACTTCGGCGGCGAGTCTTCTTCCGTAATTGAATATTCTATAATTGTCCACGCGAATAAATACAAGTAGAGGATCGTACGACATGACGGGATGCTCCGTGAAACGGTGCCAGGATCGTCAATCCGTAGAGGGCATCAATCGACTGCGCATATCCTGATCCCGGATTGCATAAGGACACGTACGACCGTCAACCTTGCGAAGACGGTTCACCGTCGGCGTTGTACCGTTACCGAATCATCCTGAAAAAGCTGTGTGATCCAAGTACGTCGATCCTGTATCGGGACCTTGACATCCTACGCTGCTACCACCACCTTTTCGCGGTATTTCACCTGAGTTGGCAACGACGAATGATCGCCAGGTTAGGTACGCGGTGGTGACCGGTCATTCGAAATCTCCTCCAATAAGCGAGCAAAACCGCGTCCCGCGCCGAATCGTCCCTGTCCTCTTGGTCTTTGCTTCTCTGCTGGTACTCCCCCAGGTTCACGCGGGATGGAGGGGAATAATAAAAGAAGACAAGAAGAGGACGGTGCAGAAACGTGCACTTCCTGAGCGCCGCAGGATCCTGCGCCCGTGTAATTGGGGTCCTGCGAGAACAGCTACTCCCTACGAGGGTCTGAATGGTGGGGATTGCCCTATGTAAGCCCTCGAGCCGTCCAGGTCCAGACCATCCAGCATCAGGACATCGGGCAAGGATTCACCCAACCATTCGTACTCTGTTGTCGTTGTCGTGTGATTCGGTCCCGTTCTCGTGGTCCTCGCGAGTTCAACGTTCAATCTTCGGTCGAGAGGTGCACTGGCAACCTCATCTATCCCACGATCGTAGATCATCATGAAGTTCATCTTGATACTCCTGACCTTCGTGCTAGCCACGGGAGACGCTGCCAGGAGACCCACCACGCCGGCCACGGACTTCAACGTTCAGGGGAGGCAGATCGGACATCGGGGACAGCATCCTGGTGAGTCCTTCGCTCATGTTCTCAAATTTTTTTTTTTCGCTCGGTGTACGCGATCTGGTTAGCACTTGGTCCTTCCATAAATTTTTCGTCGGATATTATCCTTGCGGATAGCTTGGTCCTTCGAGGAATTGTTATTTTGGTCCTGACGATCGCGAAAAATTTTGACATGGTTCTTTGAGGATTCTTTAATTAAATACAGTGGACGTACAAAGTGTTCGTACACCTTTCAAAATAGAATAACTTTTTATAATTGTACCAAACGACCTGATTATTTATAATCAACTAGCTGACCCGACAGACGTTGTCCTATCCAAATTTCAATAAATTTACGGAAATTCTTATTGAAATGTGTAAATTCCTATTGAAATATTGATTCAAAGCTGCGACGTTCATTTTTTTTTTGTTGTATTGAAATGTGATTCAAAAATCACTTTTAGTTTCTCCCGGAATTTTTCATATTTCCGGACAACTATCCCAATTTTTCTTTCCCTACAACCTTATTCGGACTATTACGAACATTAAAAAAAAATTAGCCAAATCGGTCCACAGCCGTTCTCAAATGATACGCTTACCAACGAACAGCATTTCATTTTTATTTATATAGAAGAAGAAGAAGATAGAAGATTAGAAGCATTGGTTTATGAAATGATATGCAGAAAATATTTTCAAAAAGATTATATTTTACAAGGTTCCATGAAAAAATAAAAAAGACATTTTTTTAAAACTTTATTATTTGAGCCCTTAATGGAAATTTGAAATATGTTTTGTAGATCTATGATAGTTATACGCATGTTGAAAATTTCATCGAAATCGATTAACATACACACGAGCTACAAGCGGTTAAAAATGGTGAAAATCGTAGTTTCATCGACTTTTGATCAGTATCTGCTGAATATCCGCAGAATCGTACATCTTTCGATGCGTGTTGTTTAACATAACGTAGATCTACAAAACATGTATTTTAAATCTTCATTAAGTGCCCAAACAAGAATGCCTATATTTTTGCATGGAACCTTGGAAAATATAATTTTTTGGAAAATCTTTTCTGCATATCATTTCATAAACCAATGCCGCTAATTGATTATAAAAGATCATGTCGTTTGGTACAATTATAAAAAAGTTATTCTATTTTAAAATGTGTACGAACACTTGGTACACCCACTGTATTATCCTTGTGGCTAGGTCCACCTTGCTCCTTCAAGGTGAAAAATTCTGGCATCACCCTACGAGACATTTTCATATTGATCCTAATTATTGTGAGGAATTCTAGCGTGGTCCTTTAAGGCATTTTTATTCTAAGAGTTACGAAAAAATGTATGGTGGGTCTTGTTATTGAACGAGCTTATACATTGTCTTTAAAACTGACATTGTTAAAGGAAATTTTGTATTAGACATTGATATTATCTGCCAATAAAAATATTCAACAAGAAATCTGCACTTGAAACGATCGTGTTAAATCAACATCTTTAAACATTCAAGACAATGCATAATCAATGGGAAGAGTGTAGGTAATTGTAGTAACTGTTTACTATAGGAAACGTATGGGACCTGATAGAGCTGCAAAAGCTAGACAACCCAGACTTCTGGAACAGGAATCCCACATCAGCAACGAACAGCACAGAATCAGAGGATTCGATAAAACTAACCGGAAGACAGAGTTATCCGGGTCAAACTAGTCCCGGCGACTCGAACGAACTCCCAGGACCCATAGTGACCATAAAACCGATAACGCCTGTTGACCCACCGCCAGGGTGTCAGGCATTGCGTGGACAGTTCCCAAGCCCGAAGAACTGCGCCAATTATCTGAATTGCTGGGACGGTGTTGTGATCGAGCAAAGCTGCCCCGAGGGTTTGCTGTTCAATGCTGTCAGTCTGGTTTGCGACTATGACTACAATGTGAACTGCGGTGACCGACCCAGGCCGACGCCGAGTGAGTAACTACATTCTTCGGTCCAATTAAAACAATTGAATAAAACAATTTCATCGATCGTTCCGATTAAAGAGATCGGAATTCGATCTACTACTATTCAATCTACTTTCATGAATTTTTTCAATGATTTCTAATCTGCTCGGAATTTTATGAATTCTATTGTAAAACTGCTACCGCACCTGATTGGTGGCAGAAATATTTCAAATACTATTTAATATTTTAGACTTTATTTTGCTTAAAGAAAATTGTATTTTAAATAAGATATACAATTTCGAAAATAAAATATTTCTATTTTAACGACCGGAACTACAAAATAAAATATTTACATTTTAATAATCTGAAACACAAAATAGAATATTGTATTTTTTGTGCCTACTGAGGTTTGTTGATAAACATACAGTGTATCTTATCACCAGGAAACTATTTCTATTCATAAATCTATTGAATGCGAACCATTATTTTCAGCAATAATATTTAAAATTGAAATTCAAAATAAAGACAAAGTCCACATATTTTCAATATTCTTCAAATAAAATACTATTTTCAAATACTATTTTCAAAAATTACTGCCTCAAATAAATTATATTATTTTCAAAACTTACTGCATGAAATGAAATATTTTAATTTCAAAATTGTACACACACTTTAAAATAAATAGGATTATTTATTATTTACTATTTAAAATTCTATTTTTCCCAGCTCTGATTGGTGTCAAATATTATTTTGTATTTCTAATTTTAACTTCCCCCTGTTTTATATTTCTTGTCACTTTAATTTCAGCTTCCGTTTTACTTTGCTCGACAGGTTTATTCTATATTTTTAATTTTCGCCTTAATTTTAGCATCCTTCTGTTTCACATTGCTTTTAGTCATCCAAATCTACATATGTCTTGTAACAACGGTACTAAAATTCAGATTTGAATATATGAATTCCATTTCTGTGAAAATGGCAAATCAATACATTTTTCGGACACCAAGAGATTGAATTATAGAATGAAAATTAGTTGTGATCGGTGACAGTTTAAAGAATCGGTTTGTTTGCGCAGAACCCCCACTGCCGAATGGCTCGAAGCTCTGCCCGGATCCGAACGGCAGGTACAGGAGTGCGACGAACTGCTCGGAATTCTACGTGTGCGTTTTCGGAAAGCCCGTCAAGTTCAGCTGCCCTCGCGGGCTGGTCTATAATGACGTAAGAAACCCATTCCTGAAATTGCCCGCGGAACACTCGTGGAATTTCAAATCGCGAAATCTCTGCCGGCGATCGTGAAAGAACTCGTGACGTTTCCTACGTCGCGGTCAAAGGCCGCGTCCGAGACTTCCGCCGTCGTCTCTTGAAATCAAATTCGATCTTATCTTTTGTCTATTTCTAGCGCTGTACGCGTAATGCGTACTTCATGCTATGACTAAAACATGGTCATATAGACTACTCGTATACCGGGATCTCTCGTGAATTCAAATAAAAATTTCTGTACTAACCTTCGCTACTGTTGCCGTACAACAATTGCGATAATCCAGTGTCTTCAACTTTATTAATCTCACGCATTCGCAGCTTTACTTATCAAGTTTCAAATGTGTTCAAAAATTTATCAATTAAGTCTTTCTGATATTTCTTGCTGACGTAAATTTGCACATTTAATAGAATCGAATTAAATTCTTCTATCAGAAGCAACAAATTCAAATCTTGATAAAACCATAATTTTCTCTGTCACAGGTGGTGAACGTGTGCGACTACCCCTATAACGTGGACTGCAAGGGTGCAGCAACTCCAAAGCCAACATCAACAACTGCTTCATCTTCGACTCAAACCACTCAAGCTACTCAATCTACTCAACCCCCTACCTATCCTACCAACCCTAACCCCTATCCCACGAATCCGAATCCATCATACCCAAGCAACCCTAATTCCTATCAGAACCCATGGTTGCAGCGAGCTGGGGCTCCGCCATTGGACACCGACAAAGAGGAGGAGGACGACGATGAGGAATTGTTCACTGCACAGCAACAGGCCAGATCTCCGGAGCCCGAATTCCAGTCCCAGAACCCCTGGAATCTGATACAAAACATTCCTGCCAGCCTGACGAGCGTGCCCTGCGAAAATGGAGACCTGCACAGGCTGAACCATGCGTGCACCAATGTGGTCGTCTGTAGGAATGGCAGGCCACAATTGGTACAATGCTCGTCCGGACTAGCGTACGACAGATCGTCTGACGCTTGCGAACCTATCTCTCTTGCCAAATGGTAATTTTCATTGTTTTGCTAGTTTTTAAACAACGTTCTTGGGAAATCGGTAGGGTCCAGTACGACGATTGGTAGATTTCTGAAAATCTAGGTGCACGACAGTGCACCAGCCAAGTTCTCGCATTACCTCCTTTTGCACGAAACAACTTAGCCGTTTTTTAGAGGCTTATAACTCTGCACTGGAGGCAGATGGAGATATGTAGTTTCGTACACTTGTTAAATGCTATTACGTCTCATTATTGACAAAACATTAATCTTCCAACGTTAGTAGGTTCCGAGATATAGGACCTCAAAAATCGCTAAATTTCTCACTGACTGACTGACAGATCATCAAAACCTTTTGGGTACTTCACATTTACCTACAAGCTTGAAACGACCCGGCACTAATCATATGGAAAATTTATCCCGGTTAAATCAGTTGGATTTTTTATATGTTGTAGATTATGATCTGCTGAAGAAAAGATGTAATGGGCACAAAGTTCAATAATGGACAGTTATCGAGTTATAATCAGTGAAATATGAGAAATTCGAGCTGCCGAATACTCAAATCGCTATTTAATTTTTAAAGAGTTACATGAATGGCTAAATTATTCAAACTTGGCCGCCACCTAACACCTTTTATGGTCATTGGTTTAAAAAGTAACGGCCAAGTTTGAATCATTTAGCCTTACATGTACCTCTTTAAAAATTAAATAGCGTTCTTTTAAACTAATTTTTGCAAACCCTTTTTTGTTTGATCTCACAACTTTTTAAGGCTATAGGAACTTGGCTCCTGTTTACAGGATGTTTTTCTTGCGATTAATTATTCTTTACATTGTCATCAGTGCACACAGTAGAAACTAGATTGTTGACTAGTGTACGATCTACTAATGTTACACTCTAGTTCATTTTTAAGTGCTCTTACTTCCTGTTAATAGGAACATTAAAGATTTCTCACGATGCTTATTTATAACATTGTAATTCAGGAAAAAACATACAGCTTAATAATGTGTTCTTTTTTGTTTCTTTTTCAGCTAATCAACGTGTCACCTAGATTTAACGCTTTATACTATGTACGATCACCTTTTCAACGTAAATAAAGCATCGACTTTTCTTGTAATTTGAGTTGTATATTTTCTTTACTCACCGCGCACAAAAATTGACTCCTAAAAGATCTTTCAAAACCAGTGGAGCACCCAGGGGGGTGGGAGCCAGGGGGCCATGTCTCCCCCAAGAAAAAGCAAACAAAACACTGGAAAATTAGCTAAACCATAGAATAGCTGCTTTCTCTCCGATTTCAATGATTTTTGGATATGTTATGCATTAAAAATCATTCTGTGGCCCGGTAAAAAATGCTTTAATGTCAGTACTTATGAAGTAAATATATGTGGCTACGAAACAGCTAATTTCGAAAGTAATTTTAAATTGATAGAAAGAGTAATGTAAGTAAATGACTATCAACGTAGAAAGAGAATACGAACGATATCGATTTTTAATCAACCAAGGATTTATCCTCTAGATGGTAACGAAGAGACGAATGGAGAAAATGGTAGACTGTTCGGTCCTCCACTGTAAGAGTGCGACACTATAGCTCTGCGTTCTCCAGAACAGAACTGATAAATGGCAACTTCCTAAGTAATGATAAACAATGGCTTTTATGACTAAACTCAATAAAGATTGACAATAATTAATAGCAATCTTTTAGCGAACCTTTGAAATGGAAAATAAAAGAATAAATATCATGAAAAATATTTTCTCAGATGCAATGAAGAAACAATGTAATTCATGAATTAATTGTTGCATCGACGCTTTGCAGTTTTAAAATGTCTTTCAACAAGTGTAAGATTTTATTCAAGATAAGTATGATCTCTCGGCAAGATCATTGTCCTTGTGATACATTTTGACACTCGTCTAAAGCACGGTCGATTTCTTCAAGCTTTTACATAATCGTTTACTCAACCTTTCTTCATCCTTGAACAATAGTCTCGCAAGAACGATCACCAGCCATTTCCGATTACACACGAGAACCATTTTCAAACTATCTCCTTAATTGGAATTTCACGGCTGATCAATTCCTGGTTCATGGAAACGTTTCATGAAACCTCGGTGTAAAAACTTCGTAATCCTCTACCAATAAATACATTCTCTAATAATCTATTAATTTTTCCGAACGCACGCGTTATCAAATGTGCGTATTAAACGTGAATCGACTTTTCGTATGACTCACTGACTGCCAATGGATTGCTAAAATAACTTTACTTTGACTAACTTCAAACGGAATCTATATTTTTTGAAGCAACAGTGTTCGGATATCGACGTCCGCTATAGCAAACGCGTGGGACTGCAACAAAAAGCAACAGGGGCAACGGAATAGTTAATCCGTACCTGAATGGAACAGAGCAAGCACACTGACAGTAAAGAGATATCACTTTCCCGGCTTTCATGGTGCCACGCCCGACTGCCGTACTTTTGTACGAACTTGAACGGAACGCGTGGCCTCCTGCGCATACTAACTATCCACCAGAACAAGAAAAAAACCCAAAAGAACTAGATACATACTATGTTCTCACCGAAGTATAATACGCACGAGCGCCGCCGAGTTTGGACAGCTTTTACCTTGCTCGTTAAGGAGAAAACGGGAATGTAAAATCGAGAGACGGATCATCGTCTCTTAAAATTCGCCGGACGAAACAGCCGCGAGAGGAAACGCCGTAAACGTACACCTGCGATCCAAAAATGCATTCTAAAATTCTTCTCTCTTACGATTAATCGCTTCTTTGTTAATACGACTGCTTCGAGGAAGTTGGAAATTGAAACTGTTCGAGGTTAGCATTAGTTCCATTTCAGCGCAATGAATTTTACCGCGGATCTTTACGATCCAAAAATGGCAGCCATACGAAGCTAAGAGAGACACGATACGAAAAGATGATCCAAGACAGAAATCGTTACAGCCTAAATGCGGCGAACGGCCTAGACCTTTCCGGAAACGTTTTATGGCGAACGATCCTCCTCGAGAGTCTCGGCTGGATACACGAAATGTTTCGTGAATGCTCTGCGTGTACGGTCTTTGCGCCAATCGAATATCTATTAACTTTTACGACACCGGGTTGGATGAACTATTAGAAAATTACGGGTTATCACTGGGAAATTTCATCAGCTCCTTTCTCTCGCGTGGAATAATCGTCGGAGGACAACGTTCTTCTCCTAGGAAAATTCTATGGAGCTCCGAGTATTGCGAAATATCGATTCTCATCACCGAGGCACGAAAAGTGTGAATTCGAATCTTTAACAGTAAACCTACAGAGCAATGAAATCGATTGAAATGTTTCGGTTAGGATTTTATTCTTTGTCCGTCGTGAGAGAAACTAAATCCTGTTGTCTTATTCATTAGTAATTGGAAATGACGCACAATTCATTGCGTAGAACAGGAATGTACAAGTAGAATCATTGTTGAGAAATTCATGGAAAGTTGAGACGATTCTATGGATAAACAGTATGTCGAATCAACAAGGCTTGTGTCAGTGTTGGGCAATAAATAAATTTATTTAAATAAATAATTATTCAAATAATTATTTAAATAACAAGTTATTTGTTATTTGGATATTCAAATAAAACGCAGAAATAATTATTTATTATTTGAGCAAGTCTAAATGAATTTATTTAAAATAATAAAGTTAATTGTTATTTACAAATACAATTTTCAATTATTATTTGTATTAACAAATAATAAATTAAATTGTATTTTCATTCATTAATCCGCCCTCCGGACGAGCCCGAACACTGGCGGTATACCTGAAAAGGTTGGTATAGCAGAGAAAACCTATTTAATTGATTTCCACCTCAATCCAAATAATAAAAAGTTAATAAACTTTTATTTGCAAATAAGAAATAATAAATAGTTTATTTATGGAATTATTTAAATAACTTTAATTTAAATAACAATTTTAGTTATTATTTGCAAATAAAATCACACGTTTATTTATTATTTAATTATTTATTATTTAAAATAAAATTTGCCCAACACTGGCTTGTGTACAGTGCACGAATACCTCATGGAAATACTGTTTGAGTGTGAACTGTTTATTTTCTGCCACTTTAATTCTTCTTGCCAAATAAAAACACAAGCTGTTGATGTATCATACTATCGATAAGGCTTTTCACAAAAGGTTATGTGTAGGATAATCGATGCTTAATATGTTCTAAGACGTTGTCCGTGTTGAATCGGTGGTTGATTAGTTCGCAGATTTGAAACTGATTAATTAAGTAACCATTCATCGATAGATTTGCCCGCGTCAGTAACGTTAGGTAAGTAACATTCCTCCGGGTATTTTGAGTATTATCCTAAACAACGATTAACGTTGATATGGTTAGATCCACTCGTAATAATAATGGCAGATGAAACAGAAATCCAGTTAGGATTTTGCGAATGTTCGCGCGAATTATCGGTCGAAACAGAAGGAGGAAGTGGATGATTTGATTACGTGATGGCAGCTACGTATCGGTCGGCTATAAATTCATACTAATATTCCCGGTTCGAAATCAGTTAAGCTTGAAAACGATCGTGGATTACGTGGTGGCCTGGGGAACGTGCGAGATTCGTGGATTCGAGCACACTGGGCACACGTGTTCCGCTCGCATACCTTCGAGCGAGCATGATCGACGTGTCACCTAACCGTTTCACGTGTACAAACACTCGGTCGTAGTAGATCGGAACAACTTCTTATCGCGGAAACTACTTGCTCAATATTGTGAAGCACAGTAATTCTACCGAAGAAGAGAATACTCAGTTTTCCGATCGACAGACAGCGCCATTTTTTCGAGAAAAATGCTCTTCGCGGATATTCTTTCAAGCTGAGAGAATTGAGTCAACCCAAAGTACCTATGTTAAATGAAATTTTAGTCTTTGGAAAAATCGAATTTAGAAATTAGTTCGTCGGCAGTGATCTAATCAATCGAAACTTTCGATCGAACAGGATTCGTATGCAGGAACGAATACAAATTACTACACGATTGGCGAGGATAATTTATATCGTTGAATATTATATAAATCTAGCCACTATGAGAGTTGACAGTAAAAGTAGCTTTCCTCAGCCGGTTAACAAATTCGATGATGAAACATTTACGTTTAACATTCTTCGTTCAGATTCGCACTTTTTATTCGATTGAACAAAGATGAGGGCAGAATAGGATTTTTATTTAAAACTAGCTGACCCGTCAGACGTTGTCTTGTCCAAATTTCAATAAATTTTTCTCGAATTTTCCATTTTTCCGACTACTTTTCCAATTTTTCTTTCTCTAACAACCTTATTCAGACTATTACGATCATTGTTTTCTTAAATTAGACAAATCGGTTTAGCCGTTCTCAAGTGATCCGCTTACCAACAAACAACATTTGATTTTTATTTATATACAGGGTGTTCAAGCTATTACTTAAGCCAGCATTTTTTTTTGTAAATAGTAAATATTAGAAAAAAATGATAGAGGAAAAAGTAGTACTGTTTTTCATGCGCAACACAATGACATATGCATTTTTGTTTTATTTACATTATTTTGATAGAAATGAAGGTGACCTTCAATTTTTTAAATGGAATGCTATACATTTTTTTATGTCGCATGAAAGCGCGTGTCAAGACGAATATAAAAATAACATAACATAACAAACGGTACTACTTTTTCCTCTATCATTTTTTTCTAATATTTACTATTTACAAAAAAAATGCTGGCTAGTAATAGCCTGAACACCCTGTAGAAGAAGAAGAAGAAGAAGCAGAAGATAGATTTCTCCCCCAAAAACATGATGAAAAAGTCTAGGTATGGACGAAGAGATGGATCTACAAATGAAACCATAAAAATGTCGCTACGGAGTCTCGCAATTTCCATAGCGTTCGGGTGGTACACCCCTCGAGGAGCACATTGTTTCAGGGCCGAGTTGTCTGGGAGCCACGTGGGCGGGCTAGCTGCATTTCTAGCGAGTGACACACCGAGGTTGCACACGAAGATTTCGCGCATAGAGACACGACACGTTCGTATTCTCCGTATAGCTCCGGTCATGTGCACGCGGGTTCAGAAAGCCTTGGACTAAAAGAAACGAAAAAGAAACGGATGAAGACGCCTCTACGTTTCCTCGCCCACCTGCACACGTCGCCGCCATTGCGCGCCGCGGTATTTTTTCCCTTCGAAAGGTAAATATCTCTTGGAAGTCATTGTTGCTAGGTGTGACTCGAATTCCACGGATTCCCTCTTTCCTTATCCATTCCTTTCTTCCTACCTTCCACCTTGCTATCGCTCTGCCGCCGGGGCAAAATGGCCGACCGGCTGCGCCGTCGCGAAACAGCGTTACCAACTATGTATTCTACATATCATCAGACTTTACGCCAATTTTTTTAACATTTCGAATAAGTTTCATGACATTTTCTTCTATACGTGATCTCTTGCGATTTCTCAGGCAACTAAAAATGTCTCAAAGAAGTAATAGCTAAGTGTATTAGAAAATTGGCGAAAATCGTTTAAAAATTGCTAGAAGTCACGCGATTCCTTAATCAACTATAAAACGAACGATTTCAGATCGTACCTTCTTCTCGATCATTTCAGTTTCCTTTTCACGAGTCTGAGGAATTTTTTGCGGGAAACCGGTAATTTTCGCGACTCTTGGATGTCGAAAGAGCCGGTCAACGTCCTCTTCGGAGACAGAACAAAGAGGACGAACGAATTTAACAAAGTCCGGAGGTTCTTCAACCTACTTCGATCGAAGGCGTAACTGGGTCACCTTGCCGGTGGTTTTGCAACATCGATAGACGGCCGTCTAAGAAAACTATACTACACGTATGTATAAGCAGTCGTGCAGGGGCGGATCTTGACGAGGTACACGCTCTAGAAACGTCCATTGAAAATCCGGTTTTCGGAAAACAACTGGGACTTCTTTCGACGGGAGAAGGGAGGGGCGGTTGTGCGATCCTTTCTGTGGGGGCCTGATCGGATAAACTTTCGTTAAATTCCTGGAACGCATTAACCACAGCCCACTCGGCCGCTTCTCGGGCTTCGTGCGATCGGAGAACTTCGCAATTATGCAAGATCGAACGACGATGATCTCGCGGTAAATTCGAATGTTGATTTTACGGAGCTTCGTGCAACGCGATCGGAAAACTGCTTAGAAAAACATCGTAAGACGAGATAACCTTTTTTCAAATAACGTGAAACAAAATTTTCTTCAAATAATCCACAACAATTTCCATTTGACTCGAAAAAGTACAGCTTTTGTATATTTATTTTTGATACTTGACTTTCAGTTTTCAGCCTAATCTTATTATTTAGTAATGGTTTATTTTTTTAATGTGGTCGCATTAACATCTAGGTCATTAGCGACCACATGGTTTATAAACAAATATATATTACATGTTACTGAAAGGGTTACGGTTAATATTAACAAACAAATTACAGTAATTCATAAATGCCGATAGATTTTTAAAAAAGGAGGACGTTTCCAATGTTGTCATCGCCTAGATTTGACTTGAGGTCATTTTCAATGGAAAATCTGGATCGTTGTGAAGAGAATTTGGGACATTCAAGTAGAATATGTTGGATGCTGTTGGTCATGACGCATGTTGTACAACAGCCTAATCTTGTGTTCCATCGAGGAAAGATTCTTTCGTACGCTCGTCGATGAATGAACGGGATGTTGGCGATCGAACGAAAAGGAAAGCGTCGTTGAATTTTGTCACCGGTGACGAGGCACTCGTTAACGACGATGATCGATGGGACTTTTTTTTGTGGAAAATAACGATCGGCATCTGGCAAGGTCGATGGCGTCGGCTGTCGGGGACGCTTGAGAAATGGAAGGCCACTTTCCCTTTCTCTTCGCTTTTCAACAATGCGTGCGCGAGTTCTCCGGCATATTTTCAATAAAATATCACGGTACCGTGGCTACAGGAATACTCGCAAACTACCGTTACCGGTAGACCAACCATTCTTAATCGTTTTCAATATTAATCCTGCCGTTCTATTATTCTCTTCACTTTACAAGGAGTCTGATACTGCAGCTCGAGAAACGATCACATCAATGAATTTTCCAATAATTCTTTACATCATTTTTAGCAAAAATGATTACAAAAGAAGAACTAGTTATATTTATAGTTATATTTATAATTATATATATATATAGTTATATTTAGAAAATGCTGTTTAAAATATCCGATACAAGCAACATTGTCGCAGACGAATCCGGATACAATTGATAAAAGAATTTCAAACAATTCTGTTTGGGCATTGTTATCTTCCGAAACTCTCAGAAAGTAAGTACGAATACGAGAACATTTTACGATTGCTCGGCCACAAAGCAAAGATTTGCATGCGAATTACACGATGAACTTTGTGTTTGTTTATATTCGCTGATAAACCCGGCGACCACTCCTGGCAGACTCGCTTTCCAGTGAGAGATAGGAGGATGTTTATGTAACCAATAATTTGCAGGCGTAAGCGTGAATCGATGGCCAATCAAACGCAACCCTGCTAACGACCGGGCCGATGCGTTTAATCTATCGCGGTTGGACACTTTTCGAATATCAATACGCCGGCGACCAGAGGAATTTATCTACTTCCTGGCGAGAACGACTCATTGCGAATTCTTTCGAAATAACTTCTCGAATCGCCAGTTTGGCACTCCCTGTACACGCTGTCTCTATTCTTTGCTCACACCCGCGATCAACGTGTCGTTAATATTACCGGTATCGCGAATTTTCCAGAAACTGTGTCTTTGGGAATAGTGACAAAAAGACCATTAATAGAATACAATCGTATTGCTGAGATTTATGAATTTATATCATTCAGAATTATTGTGAGAAATGTAATTAAGAAGCACAATCAAGTTGTCCATTTTTGTGCAACGATGTCGCATTTATATTGTGCATTTATATCATTCATAAATATTGTGAGAAATGTAATTAAGAAGCACAATCCAGTTGTTCATTTTTGTGCAGTCATATCGCATTTTTTAAATAGACTGCGGATGTTTATGCATCTTCCAATTTTCGTAGACAAAGTAGAAAGTGCAATGACATGAAATTCTATTTTTAGTGGGAACAGCCTTTATAGATCTAAAACAAATAAAAATTGTACAAAATTCTGTCGAATTTTATATTCCAGCCTTTTTCGAACATTTTCATAAGCCACAAATGCATAAAGATCCGCAGTCTATTCATAAATATTGTGAGATACACATAACTCTGTATTTCTGTATTAAGAAGTACAATCGGGTTGTATGAATTCTTTCGAATGTAAATATTATTTTTCTGGCAGAAGAACGATGTTTTTTTTGTGAAAAATGGGGGACTTTTTTTTATTAAGCTATGAAACTCCACATGGGATTATTAGCAGCATGCACATGGCTGTGCATGCTAACATTACAAGGATAACTTATGGACTAGAATTGAACAATATAATGAACATTTTTGAGTACAATATTAACACTAGAGAAATAAACAGTGGGATTTCAGGAATGTATGTATATAAAATAGGGGGCAAAGAGTGGGTCCGCACAAAAAGGAATCTATTGTATAGGGTGGAAAGTATCACTTGTTGCAAAGTTTGCGAATCAAATTACTTCTATTATTATCATAGATCGGACATTGCCATAATATATGATTAGGATCCTGTATCAGACAACCACATGGACAGCTTGTGTCATCAGCAAGTTTAATCCTAAAAAGGGAGGCCCTCAGTTGGTAGTGTCCAGATCGAAGTCTATTAACCCAGCAAATAAATTCTCTAGGGAGCCTGGGGTGGTTAAACCAAGGTTTAGATCCAGAGTGATAAAAGGATTCGAAAAATTTTTGCCCTTGTACCCTACCTCTTTAAGAATATAATTGTTTGTTAGCTCTTTAGCTTGCTTTCTAAAACTATTGGAAAAGTCGGAGTAAGGGACCAGGATATTAGTAGAAATAGTCAGCAAAGATGCTTCTTTAGCTAGTACGTCAACCTTTTGAAATCGAGAAAATAGGAGTTAACCAAATTTTGAATATCAAGTAGAAAAGAGTTAGATTTGTTATTGCCAGAGTAGTTATATAAAGCTGTTAAAGCACTCAGACAGTCAGAATAGATGTACACGTGGCGATGAGAATAGTTAGAAGCAAGCTGAAGTGCGGTTTTGATTGCAGTGCATTCAGCAGAAAAGATAGACATGTCCCCATGTAAACTCAATAGGCGAGATTCATTTAGTTCGGGTGAAAAACATGCAGCACCAACAAGTCCTAATTCTTCGTTTCTACTTCCATCAGTAAAGATGGAAATAGAATCGGCAGGTCTATTAGCAAGATGGTTCAGAAAGATGCAGTTCGCATTTATTGCTCTCTTCAGAAGGGGTCCAAGCTCAGTATTTATCTCAACCGCTGAATTCAGGAAAATGTAATCAGAGATGTATGGAGCAAAGTTATTTTCGGTTCTAAGCCAAATTTTATGTTAAAGTAAATCCTCAATCTGTCGTGGAAGTAATGACCGAGCTTACTAAATTGGTCCATCCGGAGGATTCTACGAGTTTTTGTATTAAGTTATAAAGAAAGGTACCTTTATTCGAAAAGAATGGGGGAGTTGGTACGGATCCTTTTCGCCCTGGGGTAGCACGATCGCATATGACCTTACGAGGCTTCGTCCCGATGCGCTCGCAACACCGCGAAGGTGTTGCGCAACAGAATATTATATGAACCTCTCGGCTCGCCTCGAGGGAGCACCTTCTCGGCGTGTGCGTACATATTCGCGGTAAGGTTAACCTCCAGTGACATTTTGGACGACTTTCACCCGACCGGCCGGACGTGGACGGGCTGCTTTCTTCGTCTTTTCGGTCCCGACGAACGCGCACAGAGACCATCGAGACTGGAGATTTTGTCTCGCTATCTCTCTCTTTCTCTCTCTGTCTCTCTCACAACGAATTATAACGCGAGCATCGGGATCACGACATCCAATTTCGGGCTTAATTCGACTCGCGAAGGTTCCTCGTCGTCGATGACCGTGACCCAAATGTTTTTCATCCCGGGGAAAAAGAGAGAAAAACGCGAGGCAGACATTTCGGCGGACGTAATCGTCGGTCTCGAATCGACAGTCGTCGAATACACTCGGTGTCATAATGCCATTTCTTTTTTTCGTGCGAAATTGTTCGGAGGGATGGAGAGCGACGTCGGAGGAACGTGTTCGATGGAATGTCGCGACAACTAGTCTGTCCCATTCTAATTTCCAAGTTTAACAAGAGAACAACGCGAGAATTTCGAAAGCAGCGATAGACATTTTTCGTGAAATCTTCGATTTCTCTCTATTTTTACATGTTCGTCCGAGATATGAAATTAAAGGTAAAACTACAGAGACTAACTCGATTATAACCGCTCTGTACGTGTTCAGTGACCTACGAGCGCTGTCGCAAGCCTCATAAAATCGCAGCAAGCGGCTCTCGATTCAAACAGAATCGATTCAACCGATCCCAGCATTCCGACTCGCTGTTCTCCCCGCTTTCGTGCGAGAATTGGCGCGCGAAATTGCGCTCAGGTGAAATGAAAAATACGGAAAAAATTACCTTTCGCAACTTCACCGTTTCTAACAATAGGAGATACTTCGGTATAATTAAAAATAGGAGAAATTGATCTGACGGTCTGAAAATTCTGATTTTAAGTTGGAACAAGTTAGAAGCAATTGGGTTTGGGAAACGAGAGAGAGAGAGAGAGAGGGGGGGGGGGGAGATGATGATTAAGAAGTGGCTGATATCGAGTACGTGCTGCCAAAAATTTCGATTCGGGAGTACAGCGAGAATTTGTAGGCGGTTAAGGATCAGGAGAAAGCGCGAACAAGCACGCGATAGAACAAGAACAAGAGCAAACCGAGAGGCGGCGCGCCGGTTTGCAAACACAAGGCGGCTTTCCACCGTATGCAAAACGAGCCGCTGTCCTGTTTGCCCCTTTCCCCGTATCGCATTTTCACCCTGCGTTTCCCGGTGTTCTTTCCTGCACGCGCGCCGATTTTTCTGCCCGCGGTAGTAGTATACCGGTCGCGAACCGGTCGCCACGCGGCGACTTATTTTCGATTCGATCGCGGAAGAAACCGCGGCTCGTCGCGTTCAAATGAACGCGATACCGGTACCGGAGGAAACGCGCGCACGCGCTACCTGTTATTATCAAAGATCGAGGCGGAATTCCAATCGGTAGGTAAACCAGCCGATTTTTACTTGATATACCGGAAATATTTATTCCGGAATTCTGCGTTGGAATTTGGGTCAAAAATTAATCTGCAGGTTTGAATTAATTAGTTGTGAACGCTTTGAGCATTGTTGTAAGCATTCTGTCGCTGCCGAGAACGAGAAAGTCACGCTGCCTCCCAGCGTCCTAACAGAAGTCACCCTCAGTCAGAATTTGTCATTTAGTCTATATATACATATAATACAAACTCTGTTTACGTGCTTTTCTGTTTGATGTTATTGTTCCTGGAAAGGTAGGACCATCGTACCGCGTCGCACTGTGTACATATTGCTGGCAACATTCAAGCTACTGTACCAAGAGTATGGCATACAATTAAAGTCAGTTCACGTTTTCTTCAGTTATTCACTATAGTCTATAATACTTAACAAAAAATTATTAAACATAAACATAAACATATTTTTGTTGAAATATATTATTATTTCTGTCAATTCTCCATCCGCTCTCTGCTCCCTCTCTCTGACCCCCTCTCCCTCCATATTACAATTTATGGATAGACCGTATGGTGATTAACTTCAACAATTGATTAAATCAGTCTCCGATTTTTCGATGATTTTTTCGTTTAATCAACAATTGACGATTAACTTTATCAATCGATTGAATCAATCGCCGATTTTTCGACGATTTCTTCGTTTAATCAACGATTGACGATTAACTTCATCAATCGATTGAATCAATCGCCGATTTTTCGACGATTTCTTCGTTTAATCAACGATTGACGATTAACTTCATCAATCGACTGAATCAATCGCCGATTTTTCGACGATTTCTTCGTTTAATCAACGATTGACGATTAACTTCATCAATCAATTGAATCAATCGTCGATTTTTCTATGATTTCTTCGTTTAATCAACGATTGACGATTAACTTCATCAATCGATTGAATCAATCGTCGATTTTTCGACGATTTCTTTTTTTAATCGTACACATTAATCAATCATTCATGATTAAAATGTTAATCGATTATTGCCGAACTCTGCCCTCAGTTGAAAGGTCAATATTGGTACGCCAGACTATGCGGATGCATTGTCTCGCTTTCGAAGACAGTGCACGTGCGTTTGGTAATTGTCTGTTAACTATAATCGTATGGAAGCAAGAATCGACGCTAGATACAGAGGCGATCGTAGACAGATACCTGCGGATACCTGTGGAGTATCTAGGGCGCAGCGCGAAGTGGTTCTCCTTGGGCCGCCGATGCCGCATTCCGCCCCATGCATCTCTCCTGCCAGTTCCCTTTTTTCCCCTCTTTCTCTAAACCTTTTCCCCGCTTTTCCTTCGGCTCTCCCTCTTTTTCCACGCTATTCGTTTCCTGCTTCTATATTTACTCTCCGTGTTTCCACGCGCCGGACACTGGCCGACGGATAAATGCCATTAACTGTTCACGCGCAGGGTAGCTGCCGGGTAGAGCTTGGCAACCACGGAGAAAACCTTTCAATTTGTGGATACCTACGAATTAGTAAAATTCTGGAATTGTATAAAATATGGAAGACACATGGCACTTGGAAAAATTAAGTTTGAGGGGAAAATGTATTTTTTACAATCTGCATTTGGCTTGTGACAAAAATTTTTGCGGTTCGTCCTTGATCCTCTCCGATCGAAAGCAGTTTTCTCGATAAATACGGTGAAACGAGTTATCCGTGCGTTCACGGAACGATCCCAGCGGCAATGCAGATCGATTTAATCGAGAAAGTTCCCGTCGATCCCAGGACCAACAGAGAGATCTCTGTTTTAATGTATTCATTCATGTTCGCAGAGTGAAGCGTCGTCAGGATGGGGTTACTCAATGGACCATTTTCTCGAAGGAAAAGCGCCGCGAAGATGTAACGAACGAATTTTCTGCTCGATCATAACGAGAAGTCGAGGTGAAATTCTTGACAGGTTCCGCATCTAATTGCTCTCAATTACGTTGATTATGTTCGTGCGATGCATTTCGGATTTCTCTTGTTAGACGGTTTCAGCTCGTCAGCCGACTGCTCCGCGCGATTTCGTCAATTGAATGCATATGTTCCGAGCGCCGTGCGTTTCTTTAGAGACGCGGCTTTCGTCGTATACGATCATGATATTTTATAAAAATTGCAAGACTACTTAAAATGTCTAATGTTCAACGACAACAATGTTTTTTACTGACACACATGTTTGGCGAACTAGCAGCATTTATAGAGATTGCCTATTATTTTTATGGATTCCTTGATGCTAAACCGATGAATGGCGGAAATGAGTATTTCGACGATGTTTATCTTTCCGAGAAGCAACAAGTCGTTCTCTGAGCGGCGACAAACGGCATTACGAATTTGTTACGACGCCGGTAACTGTTTAAAGGTGGCACGTCTGAATACGGAAGCAGACACGTAAGTGCTTGATACGTGGAACTGTAATCGACTAGGTGTAGTAACAGATTGCTTAGAACCGCCGTATCTCTGCGACAACTATGTAAGCATTTGATTCATAATTATAGAAATATCCATAACGGTTTATATAATGGTCCGCTAATGTATAGCGTTCACCAAAATTTCGACAAGTTTTTCCGTTCTCTGTACCATTCATTTAACAATCGTTACTGTCGCGTTGAAATCATTGAAATGAATTTTACAAAATTTCGATTTCGACGGATCGCTTTCCAACAACGAAAGTTCAAGAATAAAAAGAGAATCGTTCATCTAACGATTCTTACTGTCGAGTTGAAATCATTTAAATGAATTTTACAAAATTTCGATTTCGACGTATCGCTTTCCAACAACGAAAGTTCAAGAATAAAAAGAGAATCAGTCATCTAAAAATTCTTACTGTCGCGTTAAAATCATTTAAATGAATTTTACAAAATTTTGATTTCGACGGATCGCTTTCCAACTACAAAAGTTTAAGAATAAAAAGAGAATCGTTCATCTAACAATCCTTACTGTCGCGTTAAAATCATTGAAATGAATTTTACGAAATTTCCATTTTTAACGGATCGCTTTCCAACAACAAAAGTTTAAGAATAAAAAGAGAATCATTCATCTAACAATCCTTACTGTCGCGTTGAAATCATTTAAATGAATTTTACAAAATTTCGATTTCGACAGATCGCTTTCCAACAACAAAAGTTCAAGAATAAAAAGAGAATCGTTCATCTAACAATTCTTACTGTCGCGTTGAAATGATTGAAATGAATTTTACAAAATTTCGATTTTAACGGATCGCTTTCCAACAACAAAAGTTTAAGAATAAAAAGAGAATCATTCATCTAACAATTCTTACTGTCGCGTTCAAATCATTGAAATGAATTTTACGAAATTTCGATTTCGACGGATCGCTTTCCAACAACGAAAGTTCTAGAATAAAAAGAGAATCGTTCATCTAACAATCCTTACTGTCGCGTTCAAATCATTGAAATGAATTTTACGAAATTTCGATTTCGACGGATCGCTTTCCAACAACGAAAGTTCTAGAATAAAAATAGAATCGCTCATCTAACAATCCTCAGTGTCGCGTTAAAATCATTGAAATGAATTTTACGAAATTACTATTTCGACGGATCGCTTTCCAACATCGAAAGTTCAAGAATAAAAAGAGAACTTTAAGTGTAACATAGCCTACGGTTACGTGTTCGCCTAAATCCGTGACTATCGTTGATCTCTTGGCCGTTTACGCGACTATAAAACACTCCGGGCAAATTTCGTTAGGTGTATCCTTGAATTCGAACCGACAGCGTGTGACGTAATCGATCTGATATAATTATTATAGATACCAACGGTATTTTAACGCAGCTTGTAAGTAGCAACGTTCCCGGAATTGTTGCATCGAGCGTGGGAATCATTCATGATTTCTGCATAACGTTTCTCGTAAATGTAATTCCGCGTCGCGTTGTCTGTAAGAGGTGATTGACTTCGCGAAACACGTAAACAAGTGTTTCAATTCATTCAGTAAAAATTGAATTTATTTGATAAATCGCAGTGGTCTAACTGCTGATAATACGCGAACCAGAAGCGTAAAGTTTAATGGAATAATTCAACGCTGTATCCACAATGCATTCTTTCATAACGATGTGCTTAAAGTATTATGTTCACGTATGCGTGTATTACATTACACGTGACATAACGACCGTGCTCCTAGCACGATGAAAAATCTTACATCATATTCACGATCATCGATTAACACGTTTCGTGTCATAATCTCATACGGACCGGCCGAACAGAAAATACAAATGCGACTCGGGTCTAATCAGAATTTTTTTTAATTATTCATCGCGAACGAATCTAATCGCAGAAAGTTACAGAGACGTATTCTCTGAGAAATCAACGTGTTAATTATTGGAAATATTATGGCTAATGAACGAACTATTTCTGAGCGGCGAATGCGCGTTTAATATACTGCCTAAAGGCCTGAAATGTAGACCAATAAAGTTCGCATGGTCTACTTGATGCGAAAGTGCTATAGAAAAGAAACGTCTGTTCTCGTAAGCTAATTAGTAGATTATATACTTCATGTACGATGAGTATATTGCAGATTTATCACGGGGAAAACTGGGTCACCATTCAAACTGCATACCGTTCATTTTAACTTTTGTAATTATAAGACAAGATTCATTGTGTTAAATAAACAAGTTGTTTCTCAATTTCTCGACACAATTTCGAATTTTGTTTAAAACCAGAACGGGCATCATAAAGTACGATCTTCAACGATTAATTCGAGCCGTCATACATGAAAAAAATTCCCACGGGAACAGAATTTAAAACCAACTCGAGAAAATTCCTTCGGAGTCGATTCATTTTTATCCGACCATTTTCTTCGACATATTTTAGATTTCTCAATACAATCTCCAATTTTGTTTAACCCTTGAAATGTTGTATACTTTTTGGCAATAGAATTGTAGAATTGAAAATAAAAAATAGATATGTTTAATATATGTATTTATTGCTAGAAAAATTATCCACAATACCTTGACGATGAAAAAAGAGAAAATACATAAAATATGAAAAATTACAAAGAATTACTTACAAAGTTATTAAGGAAAAATACTTTCTGGGGTCCCTATAGGATCCCACTCAGCATTTTAAGGGTTAAAGCCAGAAAAGACATCATAAAATACGATCTTCCACGATTAATTCGAATCGTTAAACATGAAAAAATTCCCACGGGAACAAAATTTAAAACCAACTCGAAAAATTCCTTCGGAGTCGATTCATTTCTATCCGACCATTTTCTTCGATATACTTTCGATTTCTTCAAATCGATCAAAATATCCAGCTTTTGACGTGTACTCGCGTCACGATCACAATTACCCCAAAATCGTTAAAATGATTGAAACATGATGTTGTCAAGAGATAATCGAACATCGATACAAATTTCTCAGGTTTTGTTCATATAAGCTAAATAATCCAATGTCATTCTTGGATCATGATTACTCCACAATATTAACTAGAATGAACGTAGAAACATTATCTGCTCGAAGAATAGTACCAGACCAGAGCTTTATTTTTCATTTAATTAATAATGATATTGATTCTTCCCTCTCTACTTGTGCAAATTAATTTTTATGCACCGGAACTTGAATTGAGACCAAGAGCGGGTTTTCAAACACTTACAGCAAAAACTACTTATGGATTAATTAATCTAATGAATTGCATTATTGCAAAATCATGCACTATTTATAATCGTATTGATTTTTTCATTGAATCTTTATAAAAATTTTCAAAGACAACTACCTACACAGAATTATATGATAATACCGTATCCATTGTACCATTATTTTTTTTTTGTGTGTGTATGTCCCTTCTTTGTTATTAGACGAGTAGTCTTGTATCTTTCTCTCTTTTTTAAAATTGTAAACACTTATAAAATATTAATAATAAAAAAAGACTGAATTTACTTAGATATTTCACAATTCATATAATAATACGTGCTCGAATAAAGAAATTTATTAAATAATTTCTAACGGATGCATCTTTACAATTTCAATAATTCAAAAGGTCACAGTCCGTCTATAATAAATAATAATAAAAATAATAAAAGATAAATGAGATCGTCGACGCGATCGCAAAGAAAGAGTTACGAGAACGCCTCGAGAAGCGACTGGCTCGAGGCAGGAAAAAAAGTCTCGAACAATCTCGGTTCCGTTCTGAATGCAGCTATCGCGGAATGGTTTGTTGCACCAGCGCAGCGGAGTGCAACAGCGACGCGCCGCTGCGCTGGGTTGCATTGATTTCGCTCTTCGCGAGGATTCCCTCTTTCCATTCGGTTAATCGGCCACGAGATCTAGCGGTTTCTCGTTAGAATACGCGTTGTCCTGCACGTGCATCGATGTGCACTCTGCGCAACGAACAAAGCTGCACCGCGCGCAGCATTCAGTTCAACAAATCGACAAGTTTTTACGAATGCAATTCGAATCATTTGCAACTCCTTCGTCGAGTGTAACTCCACATCAGAGATTTTATTTACAAGTACAACGATCGTATTAGTAATTTATCGTAAGTCGTTATCCGCTGAAACGGGAGATGAACGCATTAAATCAATCATCGTGTTTTGCCGATTCGATCGTTCCCGGCTCGGAGACCGAGGGCGCGCAATTAACGATCACCAGTCACTTTCACTGTCGATTAAGATCGTCTTAGAGGATCGAGAAGATCGAGAAGTGCTCTTCGAGAACTGGCACAATTTCTTTCCAGCGACAGCGATGCAGTAACGAGCTCGAAACTGTGTTCGTCTGAATTCGATTGGAAGAATTCTTCTTACATTCACTCCGAACAAATAAAACCCTTAAATATTAATAATGGAACGAGCTTTTCGTGTGAACTCCTAATTCGAAAACAATACTGTCGTTACACAAAGTTATCTCATTGGTAATATTGCCAGTTATCGTTCGCGAATCTCGTCGGAATGGGAGGACAATGAGAACGCGCGACGCGGTTTCGCAATCAAGATCCCTCCAATTGAATCACTCTGGATTACAATGGAGTTTTATCTACTGAGAAATTATCCCGTATTTCACTTTCATTTAACACCTGATAGCACAATCTGCAATTCCACGTTGTGCTTCGTTCTGTCTTATTAATCTATCTCAAAGGAATAAAGCAGTGAATAATACTGTAGCAGCGAAATTTTGAATATTTTCTGTATGCATGTAATTATATTATATGTCTCGTTCTCAATGATAGTATTGTAGTCATGCTTGTCATGCTTCACATCACAACGTTCAGCGCATATTTAATTTGAATTTGGCATTCTTCTATCGCCTACTTCTCTCTATTTATTCCTTTATTTTCATATTGTTTCGTTGTGCCGAAGCATCAAGAATTTGGCGTTCTTCTATCGCCTACTTCTATCTATTTATTCCTTTATTTTCATATTGTTTCGTTGTGCCGAAGCATCAAGAACGTTTTTTCGCATAACGCTCAAAATATTATGTGAATTATAACAAGGCTTTATTTATAAAATGCCTGACTACAAGAAAAAGAAACGGTCGAGATCTCGTTCACGAGAGGACCGTCATTCGAAGCGCAGAACTGACGAAAAGTTAGATCAATTGCAGAAACAGATAGATAACCTATCAAAAGTGGTAGAATCTCTAATTATATTTGTATGTCGATGCGATACATCGATTGACTACGTAACCAACGGTGTAAATAAAGAGACAAACGAAACGCATGAACAAAACATCAAGAACAAAAACATATAAAAGGGGCGCGGTCACGGAGGGACGGGGATTCTCTCGAAATACGAAAAACACATTGACGTTAACACTAGAAAGACTGAAACTTAGTGTATACCTATATTGCCCAAAAGCAGTCAAAATGACTGCATTGTGAAAGAATAACTAACATGTAAAGAAATTTGTTTAAAATTCATTTTTAATATTTTTTATATTATTTACAGTTATATGACAAGTTATTAGTAAATATTAACAATAAAAACAATTTACTTCACTTGGAAAAACACTTGTTAGAAAAAGTATCACTGCATAAAGATTCGAATAACAAGTACTACTTTAGCTTTTTGAGCAACTTATCAAGTATACGGCCAAATCGACAATTTATCATGTACTTGTATGTTATCATGTGACGGTAATCGAAAAAAAATGAAAACTGTTATTTCAATACAGAGCCGAACTGGTCATATAAGAAATTCACTCAATTCAATAATAAGAGTCATTTGATTATTTAAAATTTCCCAAGCAGTCAAAATATATACCGGAAATGAAGGAGGGGGGCGGTAACTACAATTATTAATAAACGCATTTATATGTTGTACAAAAAGAGTCACAAAATTCTAAGAAATTCTGTCATTATATAAATAATTGTTTTTCTAATTGAAATTAAAAAGCAGTCAAAATGACTTTCTTGGGCAATCTAGTGTTAAACATATACGATTATACGATACGATACGATGACGAAAAGGAATACGAACGCGAATTACGACTACACGAATTACAATTAAAGAGTTTACGTTTATTTAGTTACATATATATAAATTGTTATTCTCAGTTGTGTGGTTTTCGTTAAACAAATATTTGAAGTTCAACTTCTGTACTCTTACAATACTGCGAACAAAGCACCCTTGTGCAATGGAAAAATGATTAGGTTGTCCGAAAAGTTTCAAACGAACGGAAGGATCATAATTGTGGCAGCAACGGCGAAATGTCACCTCGGCGGAGGCTCGAAGAAAGTTCCCGTGATTTCGAAATCAGCCCAGATATTCACGTCGGTGTCGGTTCGTCTGTCAGTCCGTCTGGCTGACACGTCTTTTCCCTTTCGCGAGAATCCGGCTGTTTTATTCCGCGAAGCATTCAAACGGTTTTCTCCGGGCCCGACTCTGCGCGTCGCGACTCTTAAGTGTCCCCCAGTTTTCGTCGGACGTTTCTCCCTGCGAACCCGATCGTGTCAAAGGATTGGCAAATCGCTGTACCGTCATCGGTATTCTATTCCCATACCCCTCCCGGCCGTTTCGCATTCTTTTTTCCACGTCCGGCTCGATATATTAGAACGCGTTGCCTCCGACGTTGGGACGAAGCTAGAATAAAGCGACTATACCTCCAAAATAAATGAAGTGAAGCTAGAATAAAAATCTAGCATCGTTCCTCGACGAGTTTTGCTAATAAAAAGAACGATGGGGAGCGATCGAGGTATAAATATTAGTGTTGCGGCTGCGTTACCGCGAACGAAAGAGGGTAACGAGGTTGTTGACACGTTGCCGAGCGCAACTACGACATTTCGACGGTTTCATCGTCAACGTTTGCTGTTGCTCGCACACCTTTCAGCTGCTACAAGAATGCCGATCAGGGAAGCTCCTCCCTGAACGTGGTTTGCATTTTTACTTCGCGTTTCCTCTGCGATCATATACCACGATATCGAGATCCTATTGCGTTCGCGGACGCG
This sequence comes from Lasioglossum morio, assembly GCA_916610235.2. Lineage (NCBI taxonomy): Eukaryota > Metazoa > Arthropoda > Insecta > Hymenoptera > Halictidae > Lasioglossum > Lasioglossum morio. Next base: position 16,582,679 of record OU744323.1, on the reverse strand, counting down.
TTGGTTCGGCACGAAAATTATTTCTATTTACTTTGCGCATCCTTTGCGAGAAAGCGTATTTTCAGTTTGCGGAGACTGTAGATCAGATATTATTAAAAGTCACGCAGAGGTCTAACCCTGATCTGTCCTTCGTGTCAATTTGATACAGATTTCCCGAAATAATTTATACCAGTCTGTTATCTGTAAGTAAAGGACCCCGCACTAATCATATGGAAAATCTATCCCGGTTAAATCAGTTGGATTTTTTATATGTTGTAGCTTATGATCTACTGAAGAGAAGATGTAATGGGCACAAAATTCAATAATGGACAGTTATCGAGTTATAATCAGTGAAAAATGAGAAATTCGAGCTGCCGAATACTCAAAGCTCGGAAAGTATTTATTTTTTGGAAAAATGTTTGAAAGAAAAATGGTACGGTTTCACAAAATCTGTTAGGTGGTGTGATTATTTTTTTGTTGGAATTTTGAATGATCTTGAAAAAGTCTGTGAACAGAAATCTTTCAGAAAAATGTTTGCGTGTCACAGGAGAGATAAGGAGCCCACGGTTCGTCACTCCTGTAGTATTTTTTCACTCCAACCCTCTCTGCTCTGTATGTGTGAAAATCGAAGGAGTGGGGTGACGGGAGTGGGGGTGCGTCAAGCGTGTTAAGTAAATATACTTCCCGAGATTTGAGTATTCGGCAGCACGAATTTCTCATATTTCACTGATTAAAACTCGATAACTGTCCATTATTCAACTTTGTGCCCATTACATCTTTTCTTCAGTAAATCATAAGCTACAACATATAAAAAATTCAACTGATTTAACCGGGATAGATTTTCCATATGATTAGTGCGGGGTCCTTTGTCCGAAACTTGGTGAATTTTATTTTCTTAATGCGAATAGTATAACCGCGAAAACCTGATATGTAAATGTTACCTCATCAATTTGAATGAAAAAAACATCGAAAAGTAACTGTTTGACTTGTTATTTTATCGATTTCTATTTATCACTGTGTCAATTTGACATCGAGAGACAGATTCGCTTCTTGAAATAAGGGATGGACGAGGGTTAAACATCGATAATTTTTCAAATGATCGAAATTAGCCAGAAAAATCTTTGCGCACGAGGACTGGCGTGCAACTAGGTCAATCGATTGTAAATTATGCAATCGCCGACTACAACGAACCGACAAGGTTGTCGATAACCGCACGCGGAACAAGAAATAAAAAGGATAAAAATATTGGTATATTCCTTGAAATTCCAAGCGCTATAGTTGTTCAGGGTTAATATAATTGCATTAGCTATGCATTCCGGTCAGGCGTTTAGAATGTGTTCTCTCTGCTCTGTAGGAACGAAGCTTCGTTATCAATTCATAATTGCGATTACATTGTGAGAATCGCGATGATCTTTCAGAGACATTTCTCCTGATCTCTGTCGTAGTTCTCTGTGAAACGACAAATTATACTAATTTCGTTGTTATTCGTTTCGTCCATGTACGAGAAATACAACAGGATAGCTGAATCAAGGCTTCGAACCCGGATCTTTCGCTCGACTACTTCGATCAATTAGGCTACGCAGGCCATCGACGAATTCTTCTCGATTGCCAAAGTCTCGTACAATCGCAATGGCCGTCTCGTCGTCGACCGTTCGGAACACGATTACTAAAGGACGCGACGTTTTTATTCAAATTAACTCGGTAACAAACGAAAAGCACACTCGAACGCGAGACCTTTCAAGTAACAGCTCCCTAATAGCAACAGGGACGACCTTTGCGTTGCCTGACGCTATTGATACAGGTTGGAAAATCTAAATTAGTAACAGTTCTCATAAATAACAGTGAAAATGTCGTTCGCATAACATCGACAAAAATGTTCCTCAATAAATAAGATAAAGGATTTAGGAATTCATTTCAGCTCTACCTGGAACTTTTCCAACCATATTTATTATATTGTTAACTCCGCCTCTAGAACACTCGGTTTCATACTTCGTTTTTCCACTGATTTTCATTCAATCAGCACACTTAGATTGCTATATATTGTCCTCGTTCGTCCGCTATTAGAATATGCATCAATTATATGGTCTCCGAAAGGCTCTAAGTTGGAATCATGCTGTTCGAGAGTGCAGCATAAATTTCTCAGGTTTTGTTCATATAAGCTAAATAATCCAATCTCATTCTTTGATCATGATTAGTCCACAATATTAACTTCAATGAACCTAGAAACATTATCTGCTCGAAATATAGTATTCGACCAGAGTTTTATTTTTCATTTAATTAATAATCATATTGATTCTCCCCTCTCTACTTGTGCAAATCAATTTTTATGTACCCGAACATGAATTGAGAACAACAGCGGGTTTTCAAACACTTAAAGCAAAAACTACTTATGGATTAATTAATCCAATGAATCGCATTATTGCAAAATCATGCACTATTTATAATCGTATTGATTTTTTCATTGTACCATTATCATTTTTTTTTGTGCATGTCCATTCTTTATTTTTCTCTTTTTTTTATTGTAAACACTTATGTAAAAGAGCTTCAGTCCGTCTATAATAAATAATAATAATTTAAATGCGTAATGTGTGGAACGAATGACTTTTCCCCAACGAAATAACTGCTCACGAAGACTATTAACTTAATAAGAAAAGAAAAGAAAAAAAAGATTCTCTGAGTATTTCGTGTCTAGCACGGATCGAGAACAGAGAGGGTCTCGTGTGTGCAGAGGATCTCGACAACGACGAGAGCGTTGATAATCGATGAGATCACGAATACCGTGTAATAAGAACGGCGTCGAAGGTGCAGCTTTTGGATGCTGAAGACGGTTGATCGCCTAGCACTCGACTTTCACTCCTGCGGCCAGGGCGAACGATGCGCCGTGCCAGATAAAAGGATGCCGGCTCGCTGCCATCGCTGCCATCGCTGCCAACGCTGGCAAAAGCCTGTCTGTCCACCCCGTTCCCTATCCTGCGCCGTTCCCGGCGAGAATCGTTTCGCGATGGCACGCTCGTGCATCGTTTCTCGATGCATTATGCAATTCGACGGTCGTTACCTCGAGTTGCGCCGGCCGGCACAGTGGGGTATTTGGCTGATCTAGCTGGCCAAAATTATTTTTTTTCCATGAACGCATTTAAAATGTACCTACTAACTTATTTATAATATTTTATCTATAAACAAATAATTATAAACAAATGAAATTTAACAATTTTTATTGAAAATATTATTTTTGACTAATTGGACAATACAAATGTCTATAATATAAATATATAATACAATATACGATACATAAATAATATACTATGCTTAATATTAATTCTATATCTAATATTAATCTAATACAGCTTAAATTAATGCAATCCATCTATGCTTTATTTCCGACTCTATATGGGAAAATTTTCTTCGAATTTCCTCTTTCTGTTCATCAGAATAATCCTCCTGATCGCACAAGTAGTCAGCGTATGAAAATTTCGCATTTAGATTGGCATTTTGCAGTTGCTGCAGAATGTGCCATATTTGCTTACGTGTAAATATCTTAACATTAGATGGTCCTACAATAATAAATAAAGCTTCTAAATCAAGTAAGTCATCACTTTAAAAGATATCATTCACGTCAACAAAATCTTATTTTAACGATAACTTATGAATTCGCACATTTTCGTAATCGTTTTTTACACTAAAATAAAGCTGAAACCATCCACTTTACAGTGACTAAATAAACATTACCGGGACGGTCCCGGACGTACAATTAATTCCTTCCGATTGTATGTAGATTGAGATTAAAACTGTCTTCCAATTGACTTTTTTCGTGACTACACGTAATATAGGTACTATTTGTTCATATATTTCATTTTTACATTATACATAAAACACGCAACATCTTATTGTTTCTTTCAAACTGTAGTGTAAAAGACTGGAAATTTTGAAATAGTATTCCAAATCTTCGATTAGTGCATTTAAAATAATTCTGAACAGGAACATATAAAATATTGCTAGGCTATACCATTTATTTTATTTTATTTTATTTTAGTTTATAAAGTACCGCACTGTGCGATGGGTCCAAGTTCATAACGCGAAATTTTTGGTCGCAAGACGCTTGTCGCTTCTCATTCAGGTAATGTTCTAGTCTAACAAGTCCGAAATATCCATCTCCTTTTGCGTTCGGTGAAAAACATACTTGGAGAGCATGCTGTTAAACAATAGGATCCAAATTCTATGTGAAACTAATTTTCTTGAAAAGATTTTCATTGAACAACACCGGTATATTGGGTCGAACGAAAAGTATTCGAAAGTGCAGCCACTCGATCAAGATGGTTGTGCGAGTAACAGTTTGCGATGAACTTGGACCCACCACTAGGATGATGACGATGACGACAGCTACCGAACCGCAACGTCGCGTGCCGATCGCGAACGGATGCGCGTCGTCGCACGTGTTACACGTGCATGCGATGCACCGAGCTTTTCAAGCATCGAAGTCACCCACGTTTGCTTCAAACTTCTTGCGAGCCTAGCGAGCGAACACGAACCGACAGACGATGTAACACGGAACGAGTACAAACAACCTTAACACTAGAAAGACTGAAACTTAGTATATACCTATATTGCCCAAAACCAGTCAAAATTACTGCATTTTGAAAGAATAACTAATGTGTAAAGAAATTTGTTTAAAATTAATTTTTAATATTTTTTATATTATTTACAGTTATATGACAAGTTATTAGTAAATATTAACAATAAAAAAATTTTGTTAGAACAACTTGATAGAACAAGTATCACTGCATAAAGATTCGAATAACAAGTACTACTTTAACTTATTGAGCAACTGCAACTTATCAAGTATACGGCCAAATCGACAATTTATCATGTACTCGTATGTTATCATGTGACGAAAAAAATTGAAAAATAAATGAAAACTGTTATTTCAATACAGAGCCGAACTGGTCGTATAAGAAATTTACTCAATTCAATAATAAGAGTCATTTGATTATTTTAAATTTCCCAAGCAGTCAAAATGACTGCTTTTGGGCAATATAGGTATAACACACACACACACATATATATATATATATATATATATATATATATATATATATATATATATACTGGAAATGAAGGAGGGGGGAGGTAACTACAATTATTAATAAACGAATTTATATGTTGTACAAAAAGTCACTAAATTCTAAGAAATTGTGTCATTATATACATAATTGTTTTTCTAATTGAAATTAAAAAACAGTCAAAATGACCTCCTTTGGCAATCTAGTGTTAACCCTCATTCGTCCCGCATCTCACCAACTGAATCTGTACCTCAGTCTCAGTGTCCCTCTGACACAAAATAAAAAAAATCTCAATGTTTTTTTAGTCAAATTGATGAGTTAACATTTACATCTTAGGTTTTTCATGTGTTCGGTATTAAAAAAAGGTCACACAAAGTTTCGGAAAAATTTACCTACAAATAACATAACAGTATAACGTATTTTAGGGAAAACTGAGTCAAATTGAAACGAGGTACGGATGATAGTTAAACTAGCAGGACGATTCTGTGCATCTACAAATAAGTAATTCAAGATACTGGATTTAGGGTTGATGCCCTAGCTAAAGAAGCTACTGTTGCCAGCTCTTTGAAGGTCTCTAAGATTCCATTTACTGACTTATCCGAAACTTTTAAGAAGGATGCAATTTTCAATTCAGTTAAAATAATAAAAGATCAAGGGCTACATAAGGGTAAAGCTTATTTTCAACGATTCTATAATGATTTTCGTTCACCTTGGTTTGGGCATAAAAAGCTAACGCGACAATGTATTGTTTCAATTAATCGATGCAGGGCGGGCCATTACCATATGGCTGTTTGACTTGCTCGCATTGGCATCATCGATAATCCCAATTGTAAATATAACCAGCAGCAGGAAACGCTTAACCACGTTCTATGGCAGTGCAATTGATATAATGATCAGAGGATCAAACTTATCCAAAACCTTACTAGAGCATGGTTTCAATTGCCATTGGACATAGGTTGCTTAATAGCTGAACCTAATATTAGTGCTTGCGTATATATGATAGCCTTTTTAAATACATGTAACCCACGTGCCTAAGGATTTTTGATTTTTATATTGTAACTAATATTTTCGTTATACCATACAATATACCTTGTAATACTCTGTACTAAGCATTATGTTGTAATAAATCTCATATGAGATTTCCTAATTAAAAAAGAAAAAAGATACTGGATTTCCTCCATCGATGCAGTACAAATATAATCGTCGAGGATGCGGTAGAAATGTCAACGGAAAATGCATTAAAAATATTCAACCCTCTACCTGAATCTTCCAATTACAATCAACATAATTCGATTCGACTGAAAGGTTGCGGTATGCAGTTCGCAGCATTAACGAGCCTGCGTTCAAGAAGAAACAATTCGCAGACCGGCTAAGAATGCAGAATGCTTTCCACGTGCATTGAACCCCGCTAAACCCGTGGCCGAGTATGCAACGAGATCTTCGGCCACGATAGACGCTGAAACGAAGAGCCTAAATCATACGCAATCTTTCGCAAGTTTCCTTCTAAAAGCGTTTAGAAGGATGATTTATCGGGCCCGCGGCTGCGTGTCACTGGCCATAAATCAAACACTGTATACAGACCCACACGGTTACGTCAATTACGAATATAATTATACTATGCACCGTACATAATTCTCTGAATTGAGTTTGATACATCGACCGACGCGACGGTTCCGGTGACGCGAATTGATACCGCCTGCATACAAAAGAACCGTCTGCGTAACGGTGACTCGATGGAACGTGGTATCAAGCTCCTGCTATCCTTTGTCGAAAAGAAATTAGTCCATTAGATGCTTCCTAGTGACGTAATAACTCCAGAAACCTTCTAAATCTTCTTTTCTCATTCTTTCTTTTTGTGCATATGAGGATAGAGCAGTCCAAGTAGAATGAAAGATATAGAAACATAAGAATAGGAGGCTACCTGAATATCTGAGTAAGGAGGGGACAGTCATAAGCTCATAGCGCGGGTAAGATGCAGAAATTCAGAGAATTGGAATAAATACTGGCTGGAGGACGAGGCAAGAGGATTCGACCTATGTGGGGAGAAGTATGGAAGGCTAGAGCATTTAAGAGGGTAACGTAACCCCTGAATATTACTAGATTTAAGGATAAAAACAGTGTTTACGGGAAACAATTGTTTGTCCTTATACGGGCATGTTACGAGCTGTGTGAGGGATCATTCTAAAGAGGGAGGTTGATCGTAGTTATTAAACATTTTTAACACGTTAAACAAATACAAAAAAAACCGACTGAATATCAGGTTGGAGATTGCGTGGTAATTCGCAACACGGACAATACTCCAGGTATAAATAAAAAATTGTTGCCTAATTAAGGGCCCGTACGCGATTAAAAAGGTATTAGACAAGGACAGATATATAATCATAGATGTAGAGGGGCACCCTCTTGGCCAGTTGAGTTCTCGTAGATCCTGCCCCCCCCCCCCTTACAATAGTTTAGGTGGGAGTGCGGTTTTAGTGGGTAGAGGCTGGCCGGAGAGTCCTCTGGACAGTCCCACATAACCCTGGCCCCCCAAAGGGGCGAGGGTATGCGTAACGCAGTTCCGCACTATAAAAAAAAAGGGGGGGGCACCCTCTAGTTCACGTGTACCATTTACGGGAGCTGTTGGCTCCGATCAAATGAAATTTTGGATCAGGACGGGTAGCGAAAACGATAACGATACTCAGTAGAAAATAAGTTTGAATTGTATCATTGCGTTTGAATTATATTATTGCGTTATATTTGCGTCAGCTATGTACTATTTAGTCGTTATAAAGTCGTTATATTCTAGTTTTTGTGATACGTCCTAACCATCGATGACTGAGGACAGTCATTGTGGTGAGGATTGGCCGAACTGTAGGTATTTATTTAAATATTTAGATGTGTTATATCAATTAGTCTATGGGAGGTTGTAGAATAATTGAGCCCGCCCGTAGTTTCTCCTAAGCGCGACGTCTGCCCACGTCGGAAACTATGGCAACTCGTTATAGCTTGAGAAAATCATGAGAAACGAGACACGGTTGGGAAAACTTCGATTCAGAAGCAGAAACTATAACGCCGGTTATTTTCATCGTGGTCGTCGCCTGATCTGGCATTCGTGTCTCCAGCTCTCCTTGGGAGACTCGAACGAGCGCACGAAGCCGAGTGTACGCTGGCTGCTACTTCTTGCGTCGTCGACACTCTCGGTATGTCTGAAGCGTTTTCAATCGATTTTTCAGATTTCTAAGCTACGTTAGAAACAAGAGAAAATTTCATTTCACACGTTTATATTGCGCAGAGTCCAGAACATGAAGATCCACTCGAAAGGTTCGATTCAAAGGATTCGCAAGAAGTGTGTACCCGGTTTAAAACGTCCGCCATCGAATTTTTCTCTCGGAATATAGGTTGATCCAATTGACTTTGAACAAAGGGCCGGCCCTCTCCGCCCCTACTAACGACCTAACCCAACCCATCCTCTTCACATAATCTTCCCATTGTAGATGTTAGCCAGAATTTGGTCTTTTTAGAACCCTTTTCACTTGTCCCGACCATTATTTCGGGGGAGAGGTAGTTGTTCTGGGATGGGTTGGGTTAGGTCGTCAGTGGGGGCGGAGAGGGCCGGCCATGAGGCCGGCCCGACCACGCATACGAAAATGTAGGAGTAGTTTCGAAATTTATTAATTAATACTAATTCATCATCATTTGTAGAATGTTGAGTTTTACAACATACTCAAATTTTATCAAAATCGGTGAGGTGGGACCTTTTATGCACAATTACCGGTTTCCGTTATGAAATTAACATTTAGAAACACTGGGTGTGTGTGGTGTCAGGCCGGCTCCTTCCGCCCCCCATGTTTGTCTCTCATCTCTACAGCGTCATAATGTAAACAAACGCCGCACCGGGACAGGCTTACGTTGCTGCGGAGCGTGCTGGAATACGAAAAATTCAATACATAAAAATTGAAATATCTCGAAAACTAAAAGCGTCCCCCCTATATTGGAAAAGGAAAAAGTTGTTCAGAATATGTTGCTGCCTAACATATTTAAATTTCATCAAAATCGGAATACGTGGACCTGTTGTAAATATTTACCGCAGTTTGTAGCAGGAAAAACTTGTAGAAAATTGAAGTACAATGTCTACTAATTACAGAAAAACAAAAACTACAGGATGTTTTGAACCCTTCTTGAAATATCTCTATTTAAAGGAGAAAAAGGTGAGAAACATTATTTCGACTGTATTATTTACTAGTATAATCCATATAAGAGACTTACAAATTCGGAATTTTCAGTCACATTAGCTGTACTTTAAACTACCATATTCCATAGGACATATTTAATAAAATTTTTTTTCCTGATACCATGAAAGTAAGTAACGCTTTGAATCAATAAATTGCTTGATATAGGATTTTCTTGAGAAAAAAAACGCTTGTAACTAATCCCTTACTGATTTATTTGAATTTTCTATTGATAAACATGATAATTTAGAACAATTAATTTAAAACATAGTTTCAACATAGAGTCCAGTGGATTTTAGACAATGAATTTTTAGATTTTTGTCCACAGGGTACCGCACTGTGCGACGTGACGATTCGATATTTGTTATTTATGTTATTGATTGCGTTCTTCACATTTTATAATATGCGATATTAAATTATACTTGTTAGACTTGAATTTTACATGAATATGTAATGGCGGAGTCGATATGTAAGGATTCGGGGACAAGGTGAGAGAAGAGGTTGAGGAGGAGGACGACCGCCGACCGGTGAGGGGTCCTACTCGAATCGGTCGGCTTAAGGAGCCTTACACAGCCGAATATTAATCAATGGGAGGCGTGACCACCTGCATCCTTCATAGGTAACACTGACGCAGCTTTACCGTTATCCGGAAGGTGTTTGTGCATTAGCCATCCGGTGCAATGCATCCTCTTTCATCATTGGGTTTCGACTCGCCCCGGACACTGCGCAAACCTCGCGCGCCAAGTCCTGATTTCAACTGCAACGCGATCGACGAGACAATTTCCTCCTTATTTCGTTGGGGATGCTGTTTAACCCTCATCCGTCCCTCGTTTCCCGAACGAAAATGCTTATTAGAAATTACAGTATAACTTATTTCGCGAAAACTATGTCAAATTGACACGAGGGACAGATAAGGGTTAAACTATTTTTTATAACGTCGCGTCGCCTTAGAATAAGAAAATAAGAAAGATCGAAACGTCCACGATTGTATTTTAATTGATAAAGAGAAGATTCTGCAGATATAATTTGAAGTGAAAATCTTCGGAAACGGCGGCACAGAAAATATAAAATGTGCTGCGAAGGATCGACACGCAAGCCGCGATAGCGATCGCGTTAGCATTAAATGCAGTTTACGAAAGAACAAAGGTAGGCACTTTTACCGGAAACTTCTGCTGCGCTCGGGCAAAAAACGCATGGCAAAAATCAGCCAGGAAAATCCATTGCAAAAATGTTGTTACACTTGGTGGTTACCGCGCCGGCGGCGACTGCGAACATGAAACTGCCTGGCGGAACGCGAATTAATTAACAAGTTCATAAGCGCATTATAAGTCTTTGATTTCTATCCGCTTTCATGGTTCCCGGCTGATCCTCTGCGACGCGGCCTTGATTATGACCTTTCCAACCACTGCTCTGCAATTGTTGCGAACGTTAGAAATATAAAACTGGCGCGCGTACGTGTGCACGTAAGCGCGAGCGATTTATTCGTGAAACTGGATTAAGCGGAGCGAGAAAGTTCCGTTGTCGTCGAAAGCGTCCGGCATTAACATGCGCCTGTCCGCCATGATTGAAATCGTCTCCTCGGAAGTATACTGAATTAGAACACGTTCCTATTCGTCCCTCTGACTCGAGTATTCTCGTACTTTTTTCTTGGATTTCGGCGGGAACATTCGTGACATTTTAAATACCCGACCACTAGCTTCTACTTTCCACTTTTACCACATTTTTGAAATTCTAAACGCCGCATTAAATCGCTCGTTAAGAACCACCGTTCAAACGACGACGACGACGACGAAAGCAACACGGGTGTTCTCAACAGATTTTTGTCGGCGAATCAACAATGGTGAATTAATAATTATGGGGAAGTCAGTCGGTTCGTTATTTTCTCTTTTCGATCGATTTGTTTCCGTGGCAGAGCCAAACCCAGACTTCACCGCAAGATGCAAGAGAAAACTGACGAAACAATTGCAAAATCCTTGAAACTTTCTTGTACAAGAAATGCGGCAAGTGCCAGAAACGCGAACGGATGATGTAAGGTAAATAAATGTGAATCGTTTCGGGCCGATCGACCGACCACGATTAAACACGGCGGCACCTGTCAACAATCGTAAACGCATCTTCCCGCGTATACGAAAATCGTACGATTTAATTCTTCTCTCGTTCACGTAAAACGTTCGACATACCGAGTTCGGGAACGAACATTCCTATCCGTGTTAATAAGAACTCACCTGCAGGTGTGCCGTGTTAGTACCTGCTACACGGGGACCAGTCTAGATCTGATATAATCGACTTTCTACCGGTGAACCCGAAAATAAGTACGTGGAAAGAACCATCTTGCAACGATACGAATTTCGAAGTGCCGAACCAATCGAACTAATACGATTCAACTAATTCCGTAAATCAACTCTTCGAGATAACATTTTCATTTTTAGATGATTTAACGAATATACCATAAACAGCATCGAAATAAATTGTAAAAACTAAAAGAATTTTCAATTTACACATTCGATTTCAATTCGACGTAAGAATTTTTCATTCGCAATCTCTACCGTACAACAAATTCCAACATTCCCGAGCAAAAAGATTTGATATGCCTATTTTATTCAGTGAACGAAGATCAAATTTTATGCTATACGGGGAATATCAAGTTCCATGCAACGAAATCTGATCCTTACCTTTTTCGACAGTTCCCAAAGAGACAGACTGGACTTTCAATTTGTAAAATGAATGGAGATATCTTTTAAATTTTTGTTTGAAAGAGCTGGTTTGCGTTTCTTTTCTTTCGCTTTCAACCCGATTCTCTTTAAGGAACGGCGAATGGTTTCATCTTGTTTCTCACGTGTCAACTCATTTTTTTACAAACTGAAAAATAACTACGTAAACACTAGTCTAAACGTGTCTTACGACAGTTGGCTATCAGTGATTGTCAACAATTTCATTTCCCTAATATTTGAATATTATCTTAACACATCACCTACCGAAAGCCTATTAATAGGATTTTCTATAATTGTGCTGCACTAAAAAAAGCATAGAAATTTTCTTTTACATTACAATCTTAAATGAAACTATTATATGAGGTTAATAAGGGTGACTTGTTGGTTCACAACGAAAATTGCTGTTGCTATTGAAGGTTTCATTAAAAACTGTTTAGCCATATACCATAGATATTGTTGTAATAACTTTAATTTGGTTAAATGAGATAACTTGATTCACTTAACGCAAACAAAAATACAAAAGTGGATTCCAGTGTGTATAAGAGAAAAAAGGCTACAATTGTAATAATGTAGAACTAATGCTGTAGCGTAAACGATGCTGTGGTGTGGTCTGTTCTGTGAAACGACAACGACTGACTGGTTCGTCTCTGGAAAAAGCCTTCTGTCGCTTTTCTTAAGTGGGGGTGCCATAAACCACTTGGACCAGAGTCGCACCACTGCCTGCATCTATACAATATTATCGTTGGATTCCAACAGATATTTAAAAATTATACAATAATAACTGATCGGTAATGTGTTAACCGTTTCTGAGAAAACGTGCGATACTGTAAACATTGCTACAAACCCTTATTTTTGTAAAATATTCTATATATCGTTAATATCAACGAAAACAAACTGTGTTTATTATATTCACCATATAATTATTATTGCCTAAGCTTTATCATTCGATTGAAAAATAGGTTGTATTATCACGTTTTATAGAAAACTATCGAAGTATGTTTACACTTTTGCTCGTCACCGTATCTACGTGTGCGGTGGATTCGGGACAATAGTACCGGCGGACAAAGTAACTTTGTCCATTATCCTGTGTGCCTAAATCGCTTATAGATAGTACGGATCCTGCTCGCGGATCTATTTCTGTCCGATCGCGACCGAAACCGAAGTAACGGCCCTAACGAGTAGCAGTTTGCCAGATAACCTCTATCGGAATGCAGAACAGGGTGTTGTATCCGAGCTGGGTGTCACGGTGAGTCACGTCGATCATACTCGACCTTCGTCTCCTCCCAGCGTTCCCCGTTATTTTATATATTGCACAGCCAGCCGCCGCCGATTGCTGCTCGCCGGTCAATCTGTTATTATTCCGAACGCATAGCAATCGGTCAATATTCTGCAAATCGTGCGACCATGCTAGCAACACCACCTGTGTACGCAAACTGAGTCGCACCTGCACGGATTCGACGAATTTCGACGCGATTAGGCGAATAAAAAGGAACAACTCGTACTGCGGTCACCTTCCTGAAGAATTGAAATTTTCTTCGTTTCGTAGGAATGTTTATACCACCGTGTGCATGCCATGTCATATGTTTACCCATCGCTACGAGACTCAGGATATTGACCATGTGCTATGGCAATGTCCCATGTTCGATGAACGGAGGCTGAAGTTTATCAGGCAATTACAGAAATTGCATCTTTTCCTCCCGCTTTCATGCAACGTGCTACTCTCCAGTCCTACGGCGGAAATATGTAAAATAACCTACTCCTTTCTGAATGACTGTGGTTTAAAGGTTTAAGAAAACAGTTCATCTTTAAAATACCTTGTGTTTTGGTTCACGATTATTTATAATTTGTATTATATTATTCAGAATATCACAATGTATTGAAAAATGTATTCAAATTGCACTAAATAAAAAAAAATATGTTTTTATTGATTTATGCGTTGTACCATTATACTATATGTTTTTAGCGAGTTACACATTGCGTGTTTTGTTAACAAATGCACGTAACGTTTTGATTTTATTAAATAAACATTAGAGACAGTTCCTAACGAGCAAGGAACGGATGAAGAAGTATCGCGCAAGTCTCCTCCTTACAGTTTACACATATTTATTTCTTTTTTAATGATATCGATTAAATACATTGACAACAATTCTGTCTGACGAGCATGCAAAACACGGCTGTAAAAAGCACAAATCGCATCTCTGGATATATTTTCGTCCTCCGATTTATGGAAATCGATTCCACTCGCACGATTATGCAGGTAGCCGAACTTCTCTTAATTCAGCATAATGAAGTCTTTCTTTTGCAGACGCCTCTTATGTCATGCGATTTTTTAAAATCGAAAGGAACTTAATTGCACTCGTAACAGCGACTGAAGAAATCTGTGAATCGTTCTTCTGGTAATTCTCACGTGACTATTTCTATTTATAGGATATTATAATTATTTACACGAACGAAGAATAAAACGTCGAACGTGTCGAACTACTTTGCCATTCAAATAACTCAGTATTCGTATAATTATGTACTCGTTAACTCAACGATTAGGTATAATGTATTTTTCTTACGAATGCATAAAATCCGCTGGCTAATAATTGTGCATGCAGGCTTATTCAATCTGGATTATAAACTCCCCCGCGATCACCCTGTACGAAGAAGGAGCTCCATTCACCGATACGTTCCAAAATCCACATAAGAGGGAACAAAGGATCCACCGATGCTCTCACCTTCGAAATCCTGATCCACAGATTTTCGTTGGACCGTGTGAAAACCAGCCGCGACTGGAAACTGGTCTCCCCGGTCCCTGAAAGCAAATGTTGCCGATGGAAAAAAAGCCGAAACGAAAGCAACAAAAAGAAACGAAGAGGGGACGGCGATCGAGGACCATCGGCGGAGCAGAAAAAATTATTTTGAAACAGTGTGGAGATAGAAGAAGACGCTGCTCAAGAGACAAACAGAGAAAAAGAGAAAGAAATAGCCAGAGGAAAGTATTATTAATGGGTCTCTGTTACCGTGCTGGAGAAAGTAGAAAACTTTTTACGTATTTCTATAAATTTTGTGTAGTCAAAATTGATGCAGGTTTCGTGGAAATTCGTTCTTTTCATTGGTGTGCTCTATATGAATGTAATAATACATATTTTGAATACACACAACAAATGAAATATATTATTTTTGAAGTTGTACGCTTACTGCAAAATAAATAGGATTGTTCACTATCTACTATTTAAAACACTGTTTTATCCAGCTCTGTGACGGAGTCATTATTATCGGGACTCTGTTCCGATGGCACTTTCAGAAAAAAATAAAAGATGTGAAAAGAGAAGAAGAGAACTAGAAGGACTCGTTATCATCGGGCGGTTTCGGAGAAAGAATAAACAAAAAGAAGAGAGGTCGAACGTCGTCGGTGCGAAAAATAGAGGGACCGTGTCAGAAGAGGAGAGAAGAAGAGAGAAGAAACTGAAGAGAGAGAGAGAGAGAGAGAGAGAGAGAGAGAGAGAGAGAGAGAGAGCTAGAGGGACGCGTTATTACCGGGTCTCGGTTAGGTGTCTTTGGATGGCATTTTCAGGGGAAGAATAAAGAAAAAGAAAGGGAGAACGGCGTCGTCGGGACGAAAAAGACAGGGAAGGTGTAAAAAGAAAGAGAGAGAAAGAGATAGAGAGAGAGAGAGGTGAGAGAGGTAGAGGGTATCGGTATAGTTGTACATAGTACCACTTCTTCAAGTGACGAGGAGGAGAAAAGGAGGAGAGGCTTTTAAGGAGGAGGTGGAAGAGGAACAGCACGTGACCAATGACTTATATAAAGGTGGAGAACGACAGCCCGCAAACACAGAGTTCTCTCTGCGCAGTGGAGTCTGTGCCCGCAAAAGTGATCGCAAATTTTTTTTTTCTTCTTTCGGTTCTCTTCTTTTCCGATTCGTCGAACAAAAAGCGAAACGAACAAACAAAAAAAAAAAAAGAAAATAAAAAGCCGCAACTGTCCGGACAAACGCATCTTCGAAAAGTAAACGAAACGCGCACGGGTTTTTCTTTTTTTCTTTTTAAATTTCTCCGCCACGCCAAGTATACCACGCGGGAAGAGACTCGTACACAAACCATGAGGACGTACTACGTGATTGCCGCCATTCTGATCGCCGGTACGTACCCGCCAACCAACATAATCGCGAGAGATACACGCGAGACGCTCATCATGGATAACGTATGATGAGGAGGATGATGATGATGAGCAGGATGATGATGATGATGATGATGATGAGGGCGATAAAGCATTGAGGGCGACGCGTTTAAATCCGGACTTACACGATTATCTCGTTCTGGTTAAAAGTGTTATTGACGACGGTTCTTCTCACCGGAAGTGGAGGAACCAAGTGTGTGACATACGCGTGTGGACCACGAGAGAGTGCACTCTTCCGACATAATTGGTTTTGTCTCATTGTTCGATGGCCAGGGAAAATAGGAAAACCGTGGCTTTCGGGATCGTATGTTTTTTCTCATATTGTTACTCTTTGTTGCACACTGGCCAGAAAATATTTCTTTCGAACAATTTCTTCGTGCCACATCGTACGACAACGATTCACGTGATTAGACAGTAGAGTATTTGAAAAAAAAAATGATAATCCCGAGGAATGGTTACCATATTTGAAAAAGAAAATGATAAAATAGTAGAAGAAAAGTGGGACACTTCGAGTTCCTTGAAAAATTGTAATTCCAGTGAAATTTCGAAGCTTTCTAGTGGCGGTTCGAACGTGCGAAATATGGAGCAGGATATCTGCTCGTACAGTTTCTAATCTCGTTTTTGGTAATATTTTATTCAAGACTAGATTCTAGTTGCGATACGTGGAAACCGACACGCCATACGGTACCGTGCCAGATCAACATCTGCCGTGAAGTCAGTGAAAGCTAGTTAACGTGACGGATAGAACGCAATTATCGCAGAGCCATTTGTAAAATTTCATTTACGGTACGTCGACGGAGAAAGAGAACAGTAGAGAATAGTTGAACATTGCGTGTCTCGAAGTTTGTCGATGTAGTTGGAAGTAGATACACGGTGGTTTTGTTGATGACTCTTATCGGAGCACGTTTTTATTGGTCGCTTCTGCGAACGATCTTGTCGTTGAAACGAGATCGAAAGGCGGATTCAGTTTCCGTGCGAAGAGAAACCTTCCCGACCCGCATTTGCATTCTTTTTCATCCCCTTCCACGGACTTTCCTCGTCGCAAGAGGATAACCTTGGCCCAGATCTTGACCCTTCTTTTTATCACCGGCCACCATCGTCGTCGGATCGTTTGTCTATCGTCCATCGAAATTTATACTTAAAGCATAACCCCACAATACAGAAAGAAATTTTGATTCTAAAAAACTCGAGGGTGGGAGAATCAAGTTTTCAATAACTAAAAAATATTAACAATAGATTTTGCATTTTCTCTCGTCTGGAACATTTCAATGCAGAAGGAAATTTCGATCCTAATAATATCGAGGGTGGAAGAATCAAGTTTTCAATAACTAAAAAATACTAACAATAGATTTTGCATTTTCCCTCGTCTGGAACATTTCAATGCAGAAGGAAATTTCGATCCTAATAATATCGAGGGTGGGAGAATCAAGTTTTCAATCATTGAAAAATACTAACAATAGATTTTGCATTTTCTCTCGCCTGGAACACTTTAATAAAATTATCTTCACACGGTTTTCTTGTGTGTTTCAAGATTGGTATCGATTTAGAATTGTCTATACTTTGTTAAGAATATTCATAAAGCCTAAAGAACAAGTAAAGTGGAGCTAATTTCGCGTAGAGATCGTTAATCGAACAACAGGTTATTATGGGATCGGAGACGAGTGTTTCGGTGGCGGTCCCGAGGAAAATGAAAGTGAATACAGCACACGCACACCATTGCCGACGGTGTTGCTCTCGCGTATGCGAAATTACGATCGGCGAATGTCTGCGTGCGTGGTCTTGCGAGAAGGAGAGAGAGAGAGAAAGAGAGAGAGAGAGAGAGAGAGAGTGAGAGATGAGGAGATACGAGGAGAGGTGAAAAAGAGAGGAGAAACACGCGCGACGGAAAACGTGTTGAGGAGAGCCGAGTGAACGGGATGCTGGGAGAGCCCAGTCACGAGCCGTGTTGGTGTTGCAGCTGGTAGCTGGGCCTGGCTCTAGGCCCAAAGTGAAAGCGCCTGGCGAAAGTCAGTTTGTGTCCTTACATAAGACGTTTAGGTTATTCAGACATCATACGCCGCGAAAAAAGAATAACAGATTGTTAGTCGTAATTGCCGGCCACGAGACAATGCACGACGGCAGACGCCCGACCTGTCGATAATTAATACTAGCATTTTTTCCATAGAAAAGTTTTATTCAATATCTTCACGAAGCAACATATTTCATGAACTAAACATCTTTAAGAATCCAATCTGATTAAGCAATTTTAACATACTCAGAGTGGATCCATCACACTTTTCACTTGACATTATCATTTTTATAGCCGATTTAATTTCTACATTAATTACCAACCTACACGACCGGTCGAGTTCAGTTTATGCAATTGGCAACATAAAAAATCGTTCTACTTCGATCGGAAAGCTAGATTCCCACAGACACACAGTCGGACAAATAATTCGCAACCGTCGCAGTAAAAACAATATTTCCCAGATGAAAGTAAGAGTCGATGGCATTTGAATAATTTCCTGTTTCACTGGAAATCACGGAACAGACGAGAATACCTCTGCCGCGTGATTCATACTAATAGCAGTGTATAAACGTATCCGTACGATTGATAATGTCTTCAATTAACTTTGATCCGAGTGTCGGTAATGGTAGTGTCGTTTAGAAACGTACGTTCATTGAACTGCCTATGTACAAGTCTTTTTTATAGTTCCTCGCGAATTTCTCCAGGGTAAATACCTGAATTAACAATCTGAGAACCTATCTCATTTTCTTGTTGCGAAATCACATTTCTGTAAGCTACGTTCCGTTTGATCCATTTGTTTTTAGTCCTCAACGATTTCCTCCGGTGTCGATACTTCAATAAATCGTCTGAGAACGTATTTGATTTTGGTACTCAAAATTTTCGTGTTCAATTTTAACTTTTGAATGGATTTCTCTTCGTTGTTAGCGATAGTGGTCGCGAATCGAAAGTATTTAATTAGAAAATTTCCCCGAAACAAAGGAGGAAGCGTGGTCCCTTCTAGCAACAATCAATTTTATTTCCCAATGTCTGCGGAACGGGTAAAATTGTACTCGATTATGCCGCGAGATCCCTGGCACGATTAAATCTTGCACCGGGCGTAACCGCAGAACAGATTTTTACCTGCGTATTACTTCTCTGAACGGAGGGGAAAGAGAGAGAGAGAGAGAGAGAGAGAGAGAAAATCTGACCACGATTAGATCAATCCCGACAGCAAAACACGTAATTCAATTTATCCCTCATTAAAGTAATAAATCGTTTCGGATGCAGAAATCTTTGAAATCCGCGACCGCAATAAAAAGCTTCCTTCCTTTACTTTCGATTCCCAGCGACCGTCTAATTAGTATAAATTGATGCAACTGTTCTATGATTGTCGCAACTTCTTTTTTCTTTTCCTTTTTAATTGTTGTTTAGCGACGTATCTTAATCGCTTCCTTCCAACCGGTCAGGTAAACAGTTCCAGTTTTACATTACGCGTTTTATCCAGATACGAGCAAAAAGGAAGTTATCGCCGGTTGTTACGGGTTCGATATTATCGCTCGTTTGTGCGTCGTTAAAGTTATTGGCGCATAAATATTCTCGGTAATTGTATATTTCGTTGCGTTTCAACATTTTCGAAATTGTGAAACAGATAGAAAAATGATCGCGTCGAAAGTGAAGCATGTTTTACTGTTTCTTTCGTTACGGAAATGCTTTTTCTGCCGGTCCAATAGACTTTCATGCACATTCCAACGTCGTGTGAAGTCTTTATCAGATCTTTCTTAACTGTCCTTTTAGTATGAAAATGTCTGTGGTCTGTTTTTGTGGTCATTGTTATGCAGCTGACGTGATCGTACAATGCGCACGATCGTACAACTCGATTCAGGAAGTGAAATGTCTCGATTGCTTTTATTTATAGAATCTCGTTCTCCGGAATGATCGAAACGATTATCGCGAACACGATTTCGTTATCGGAAAGTCTAAACACGTAACGGAATGCAAAAAATTGTAGGTATCTTATTTACGGTAACATTGAACTTTCCCATTTATCGTGCGATTTACGTTAACGTTAGTATCGTGATCAGTGTGCCGTGACTAATGTATGGAGTCGCAAGTCCGTGAGTCAGATGCCTGTAAATCAAGTCTGATCGGGAATAACAAATACAGCGGGTATTGTTAGAAATACGAACAATGGGGAGCAAGTTCTCAGATTTCAGGGAAATAAAAAATAATTGTGCTGCAAGAAATCTTTGATCGCTCCAATCTCCATATTGTTCGACGCGTTATCACTTGGTTCTCAACTAGGAGCAAAATTCAATCTTAAATAATTCTCAGACTCACCTAGGACCACAATTCCCTCTGAAGCAGTTCTCAGCCGTACATCTGGGATGAAAGTTTGCTCCAAACCTTTTCAAAGTAACTCCATCATCGTCATTCCTCAACTGAAACAAAAGTTTTTCTAACTTATAGAATACGAATCGACGACTTGACGACTCAAACGAATGATTGAATTCGGAAATAAAGTTTGTGAATTGACTGTCCACAGGCGCGAATGGCCAGGAGTCCTTCAAATGCCCAGACGACTTCGGGTTCTACCCGCACCACATATCCTGCGACAAATACTGGAAATGCGACAACAACGTGGCCGAGTTGAAAACCTGCGGCAACGGGCTCGCGTTCGACGCGAGTGACAGCAAGTTCCTCACCGAAAACTGCGACTACCTCCACAACGTTGACTGCGGCGAGAGGACGCAGCTCGAGCCAGCGATTAACACGCCCCATTGTCCGAGATTGTACGGCATCTTCGCCGACGACAAGAAATGCGACGTGTTCTGGAACTGCTGGAACGGAGAGTCGTCCAGGTATCAGTGCAGCCCTGGACTTGCCTACGATCGCGAAGCCAGAGTTTGCATGTGGGCTGACCAGGTGCCCGAGTGCAAGAACGAAGGTACGTGTCCTAACTGCACTCGAACCATTCTACCAATTAGTCTCGGAGTTAGCAGTCTGATTGTTCGAAATTATCGTGGGACTTTTCTGCTGTAAAAGTCAAATACGGCGAGAATCGTCTAAACGGTTTCGCGCAAACATAGTCCATCCGCCATTCTCCACGATCGAACAAGGAAATTTCAAAGGCGCGCAACCGTAGTGAAATCAGCATTCCGTGACTTTCGATTTTCTTCTACTGTCTTGCATCTGCCGTGTAGCGTGGATGATCAT
The DNA here is from genome assembly GCA_916610235.2 of Lasioglossum morio. NCBI lineage: Eukaryota > Metazoa > Arthropoda > Insecta > Hymenoptera > Halictidae > Lasioglossum > Lasioglossum morio. The sequence continues at coordinate 16,561,357 of OU744323.1, read as the reverse complement.
CGCGCCGCAGAAAAAGTCTGAAAACTGTTTTCAGACAATTACTGGCTGCGCTAGTTTTTCTATAACAGCACTTTCATGTTTTCTCTTCGATCGTTACATTGTCCTCTCGCGCGCTCGCGAGTGGATTCATTAATGCGCGCATCAATTATTCCGCATGATAATAACATGGTAACGAGAGGAAACTCGTTGCCTCTCGTCTCTGTCTGACCATCAGCGGCGAGATCTACTTTAGAACTCTTCTAGGTTGAACGATCGAATAAGATCGCGACCTCGTTCGCTCAATATGCAGTTTCTAATTGTTCCTCGTTGCGATTCCTTTAATTCTCTATTATCTAAATCTGCTTAATTTTTCCATGTAAATTCCACTGTAGATCGTCGACTGTCCTAATCTAATTGACGTCTTAGAGAAGCCATTTCCCTTGTAGAAGGAACGTTTCACGGTGCAACGGAGCCCAATTTTCGAGAAACGAACGAAATTACGTCAGTTCGAAAGTAAGCGGCCCATTTCCCGTGGCGAGCATCGTTCTGGTTCGCCGCAATGGCGGTACCAAGCACGCCATCTTGCAACGATCTCGTTCATTATGCCAGTCCGCGTTCGATCGACGATACGTGACAATAGCCCCCACGCACATCCTGTGCGCGTTTCATCACGGGCGGAATCTTCGCCCGATAGAATTCAAAGGCGAACCATGATATTACCATTCACCGGCTTCCACTGTCGGACAATTGCTGCTAGCCTCTCGCCACGCCTTTCAACCTCTCCCGAGAGCTCCACTGGCAATTATCGGAACGGTTCCGAACCGTTCAGAACACGCTCCAAGTATCCAAACAGTGAAACGTTCAGAAATAAAGCAGTGGCGCATCCAGGAATTAATCTTGGAGGAGACGAGTTGAACAAAATGACCTTTTTTTAGCAAAAATATCTGTCAACAGTAGCCACACATATTTACTGTTAGTAGATATTTTTGCTAAAAAAAGATCATTTGTTCAACTCGTCTCCTCCAAGATTAATTCCTGGATGCGCCACTGTTTTATTTCTCAACGTTTCACTGTTTGGATACTTGGATATAACATATCCAAAAATCCATTCTTTTCTATTCCAGTGTGTTCGTAACATGTTATTTGGTCCTCTCAGGGTTTCAAATTCATTTACCAATCTTCGTCCCCCTCTTTCCATTCTCACTATCGCCTTTTCTGTGGGACTAAATGTTTTTATAGTGGGTTCCGAACCACCTTTTCCATTCCAGTGTTTTATTTCCTTTTTCTTCGATGGGGGGGGGGCTTGGCACCCTGGCTCCCCCCCTGGGTGCGCCACTGAAATAAAGTAACGAGAAGACTGTGGATGTTTAGGGAACTTTCAATTTTTGTAGATGAATTCGAAGGAAGTGGAATAGAATAGAATCTTATTGTATTAAATTCTGTCATATTTGATGTCCTAGCGTTTGTTCGAGCATTTTCTAAAGCCATAATTGCACGAAGATCCGAAGTCTAGTAATGAGAATGCATTCGAACGAAATATGCAGTATTCATAGACGATTTTTGGTCGTCACAGATAGGATCGTTATTTTGACTTTGACTTTGTCTCACCGTTTGTTTGATCGCGTTGCGCAGAGGTCGCGGGAGGTTTCAATTGCCCGGCCGCCGGCGAAGTGAGCGGAGCATCCGGCAGCTTCAGCAGACACGCCCATCCCGAGGACTGCAGAAAGTATTACATTTGTCTGGAGGGCATCGCCAGAGAGTACGGTTGCCCCATCGGAACCGTCTTCAAGATCGGTGACGCCGACGGCAGCGGCGCCTGCGAGGACCCCGAGGACGTTCCCGGATGGTGAGTCCTTCTCAATCATCTTTTCAAAGTTAAACGACTGTGATTCGTATCCTTACACGAGACTTCGCAGGTTCCCCTTCAGAAATATCAATATTTCCAGTCAATATTTCTTCGACCTCCAGGTTTACATTAATCTCTAGTCAGATTTTACAGGTTTCCGAAGGCTCCCCATAGAACTACCAATTTTTCCTGCTATTTTTTCAACTTCCAGGATGAGAACAACCCCTAGATCTTTGCCATATTAGAAAGTTTATCAATGCTAATATCTAGTCAGAATTTACAGGTTCCCGAAGAGTTCCCCACAAAAGTTTTATTTCTAATCGGACAAATGACTAGAGTAAACGCATCAGACCAGACTCGTCGTTTATAAATATTCATGTAAAAATGAAAATTCTTCAAGCTAGAGTGAAATAAGAATTCATTTCTTCCGTTCTGTGTTTCTCGTAATGTGTATCGTGATCGAATCGAATCCTAGTTGTCAGGGAGTGTCGCGCGCAAATCATCAAGACCGCTATTCTAGCCAGCCGTCGAGCTAGAAGTGTCCAACTTCGTTTTCCAATAGAAAAAAGAAAAAAAAGAAAGGCCGAGACTTCCTTGTCGCGTCACCACCGGTTTGAAATTGTAATTAACGACGTTGGAGTAAAGGAGACGGTGTCCAATCGAAATGTATCGAGATACTTCGCGTCCAGACGTTACGTAAAAACAAATTCTGGACAAACCGGGTATTATATAGTCCGAGTCTGATTACAGTATTTAAAAACTCGCGAGACACTCGCCGCGACTGGAAGTCCCGTCAGGTGTTTCTTCTTTTTTCGGGTGACGCAATTAAACGGATATTCTCTCGTGTGTACCGGGTTGATAGGTTTTGCGTAACACCGTCGAAATGTTGGTAACACAATATTTACATAATGCCCCGGCGTGGCGCGGCGCGGACGCGGACGCGAAGACAGGAATAACGTGTGTGAAAGCTTGCACGCGAAACGTGCTTTCGAAAAATCCCAGAGATCATTTTATTTTCATCGAACACGATCACCCGTTTCCTCGTTCTCGCATCACTGGTTATCGACACTTCTGAAGTACAACTTCATTTCGTTCACTTTCTCTGGGAACTCTTGCTAATCGTTTCTTATCGAGACATCGTATATTATTATCTTAATCGAAAGTTAAGACGCGATCACGAACCACGAGAATAATAACTTTATTCCGCTTGATGTTCTACTAAATAAGATTCAGGATGAATCGAATTACACTAATACGGAGAAGACGTGATTCGAAGATAACGAATCGTCGTCCCGCAGTTTACTAATAAAAAGGAATATTCGAATTGTTTCTAATAACAACATTCTTGATAATAACGTTACTGTTACTTAACAACAAAACTGTCTAACCTTGTGTACACGTGTCAAATGTATGTCTGAGATTATGCTAAACAAGAATCTGTGGGTGGTATTCCTCATCGATTACTCTTGATGGAAGAGAAACAATACGCGTTTCATAATATTCTTTGAAAAATGCGAAAAATCTTAGTTTCCATCCTAAACGATTAGCGGTTCGAACATTACGAAAATTACGTTTAAAGCTGAAGAGCGAACGAGGCTGTTCCATCGAGAGTATGGACGTGATTAACTGTGAACACGAAACGCACGCACCGGAGGTGGCACACGTCACGCATGTCCTAACACCCGGATTTTTCCCGGTTCTGCTTCGCAGTGAGGATTACTACGGTGACCTGGACCTGAAGAGCATCAGGAAGAGCGAGCTGCTTGCCGGAATTCAGAATTCAGGCGAGATCAGGAAGCCCCAAGGTCAGGGAAAACCAAGGCCCCCGTCGGCACCTGCGAGGCCCAACGCACCCCAGGAATAATTTCTAACCCCTTCAACCCCTTTTTCGTCTTTCTAATTCCCTTTCTTCTCCCCACCCTTTCTTCGCATCTTCTCATCCTTTTCCCCATCCTTCACAAAACGCTCTCCCCCTCCCCCTCTCTCTCTCTCTCTCTCTCTCCTCCTTGTTCACACAAACACAAACACACACACGCACACGCACACGTACCCACACGCAAACACAAACACGAACTCATAAAATCTCGAGCGAACAGCCCTGGTGTTCGATACCTCGGTATATGTGCTGGTGATTATGATAAGCGGCCTGAACCTAATCGCGAGAATCGAGTAACCGATTGCTATATGTAAAGATGCACACTAGGAAATCGTGTCATCTTATGATTTCACAGACTTCAAGAGACTTCAAGGCCGCTCTCATAATTACAGGTAAATATATGTCATGCCGAGAGTCAAGAGTGCTCGATCGCCTCTTCTCGTTCAGCTCTATAATCTTCGAAATCACGGTAGAACCTCGCTCGTTGCAACCTCGTTCGTTGCATATCAGCGACCCCCCCATCATCGGTCGTTAGAATCTCTGGGACTCGTGGTCGGGGATCGCAGTGGTCACGAATTGGGAGAACAGATCGCGTGATTGGTTGCAGAGTTGTTTCGTGCAACCAGCGAGGCTCTACCGTACCAGGGAGCAATCTTGGAATCCCGGTAAGAGCAACCGAGAGAAATTCGTCGACTGTAAAGTTTCTGCGTCTAGAAATTTCTATTTATAATCCTCCCCGAGCTGTCTTAACGCTCCCAGCTCCCATTTCTTTTTTTCCTTTTGATTTTTGTTTTTCTCTTTTAAAATTACTGATGAAATTACTAAAAGACTGATCGTAGCTTGTCGGAGCACGGGATAACGTTTAAGATCTGCGATAGGGGGATCGATTATGTTTCGAATTTGTGCCACGATGTTCGATGAAATTCACGGTCGTATCGTCTCATCGGTTTCTTCCATTCTTCCCATTCTTTCTTGCCCGTTGCGGTTTATGCAACATCGTTTCGTCCTCGATCATCCTCCTGTCCACGTGTGCCCCTTTCTCGATGTCGTGAGACGTTCGATCCAAGGGAAATCGATCGCGAAAATCTCGTAGGGAAAGGGAAATTCTCTCGATTCGAGGCTGCCCCAACCGCCCCACGCACTCTTGGCCTCGGTCGAGCATGCTTGCGTTAAGCTAGACTCATCCGTGTATTTGTAAGTAATGTGAAAGATTCGTATAATAAATGGAAAAACATTCGTTGAAACCGATTCTATGTGTTTTCAACCACACCCTCGATCCATCCCCCAAATCATTTCATACTTTAACTCTGGTGATCTAACCGCTGCATGATCGTTCGAATTAATCAACAGCACGCGTTTCTCTTCAGTGCACATATACGTATATTACTAAATGTTCTTTTTCTTTTTGTCTCCGAGACCTCTCCACAGAAGATATTGAACTACAATGCTTAAAATTTCATTATATACTGCCATGGGATCTCGATAAACATGATTTCACATTTTTATATTTATCTATTTTGGAACGAATAAAATAAGATTGGCTTGTGTAGATGTGTACACCGATATAAAAACGGTATTTCTGTGAATAATAAGTTTAAATTGATTAATTAGCGAGAAGTACTACGGCGACGTGGACCTGAAGGCTCTACGTAAACTGGGATACAAGAAAAAGTAAGAAGAAAATGCCAGGGATCACGGGAAATCGGCGAGACATTTTAGGACAGATCAAAATTCGTCGATCTTTCAACTGGAAAGATTTACAAAAATCTTATGGTACGGACAGAATAAATTTAACATAATTTAATTTAGCTTAGTAAGTTATAAGTACTTTTAGTATCGAACTAAAAATATTAAAACCATACCTAGAATCTTTGAATCGAACGCTTCGTATTTATAAATTTACGTGAATCAAATGCGTGTGTGGCTAAATAACATATAATTAGTGAAGCTCGATTGTATATATTTTTTGATTATTGTAATATGTAAAATCGACGGATCATCCCATGCTTTTTTTTTTTTAATCTTCAGTATCATCGTTCATGATCATGATTGTATACCAAATTACTATACATAGACTTCTGTGTAAATAAATATTATACAAATAAATGACTATATCTGACTGTGATGTATGACTGTAATGTATGACTGTACCAATTTAATTCCTTTATTTTTATGTAAATTTAATAGTTCGCGCGTTAATGTTTGAATCTGCATAGATCCACGCGTTTCGAACCAGTGATGCCAGAATCGTGGTACAGTGGTACTAAACCGTACCCAACCATACTCCCACTACAACCTACTGTTGCCCCTACTTTCCTTTTCCAACGCTCTCGCGCGCTACACCCGCCACCGTAGTACGGTGACCGTACTTATACTATGTCCGTGTGCATTGCTTTCCATGTTGTATTGCTTTACGGAAACGAAACTGAAATTTGGCCGTCGAGCCGTCGAGTATATGCATCGCAATCCGGAGCTAGCCTTCGAGTCCCCGTGCAGCGATTTTTATTTTTATTTTTTATTACTTTTTTAATTACATTTTTTAACCTTCCATATTATTAAAAATGTAACAACTAAAATATGACTTAAAAATATGTATTCATTTTTCATAGAAACGTTTTACTACTGTAACAATTGCATTAATAAAAATCGGAATATGACAACCGATTGATGGTATTTATTTAGACTGATTGGAGAATACGAAAATGCAGAAATTATTTTTTAGTTTATGAAACAGTACTAACACGTCAGCGTTTACTTACTAGTGTAACGTCTTAGTACGATTGCAATGGTATTTTTGAGTTATTTAAATTGAAATATCTCCTGAACTACTAACTTTTCGACATACATAGGTTAGTACTTTTTTTATAACGATATAACGAATGTCCAGCTGCATCGATCGATGTATTAAAAAATACCTCATTCCATTTTAAAAAATGAAGGTGACCTTGATATCTCCAATAAAATGACATAAAAACAAAATTTTTTTTGCATCGTGTCAGCCCCATTGTACCATTCAACTTTGTCCTTACCATATTTTACGTATCTTTAGAAACAACAAAGATATTTGAGGTGCTAACGTTTGGTGACTCACCCTGTATATAGATATACGTACAAGTCGTCTAACAATAAGTCCTGTGGAGTAAAAAGAAAATGATTAATAAAAATTTTAATTAAATAATATACACATATGTATGTGTTACAAAATACTTATATTTTTCGCTGATCGAAGTCGGCCAGAACCGAACACAAAATTGCGGCTGCATTGAAAAATTAAAAATGTACCTGCCGCCAGAAGGCAAAACTAATATAAAAAAATAAGAAAAATGCAACCCTTACAAGTTCGCAAGCGCGTGCAACGTTAACTAATGAAAGTTTTCTGCAGGCGGCGAACTTGCATATAAATGCTGCCTTGACATTAGAGATAAATGTCTATCATCGATAGAATTATTGGCTGTCCACCACAACATAAATACATTTTGTTTAAAGCAGAAAAATAATATTATTACATTGCACTCTATCGAAAAATCTGAAAAAATAAAGAAAGAAACAAGATCAGGAACAACTAATAAAAAACCATAAAACCATAGAAAAAGTTTCATTTCATACATAATGAACGATCAAAATTGGCGACGCAAAGAAGGAGAGCGTATGAGAAAGAAAGAGACAGTTATAGCATATAGCAATAATAGACCCGGCGCAGATAATTTGGACCTCGGCAAAGATAACTTGCCTTGTGACGAGATCGAAAAGTATCTGGTGCCCACAAGCCTCGATTCGAGATAATTCAAAATGGTGGATAGTGGATAGAGACGAAGCGAGTGCACAAGTACACAAGTATATTTTACAAGTTAATAAATATTATTGATATTACTATTATTGTTTTATATTACCTTGAGCATATTATATATACAGTAAAACCTGGTAAGTTGTCCCGGATCGAAACTCCGTAAGTTGTCCTTGCCTACCCACTCCACTGCCTGTCTACGGTGTCCTGTATATGGTCTAAGGTACCGGTACACTCCCGCCAGTCCCGCCAGTCCCGCCAATGTAACTGCCTCAGGGCGTCAGGGCTTTGGCCGCTCTGTTGCGTCATTGTAGATACGCTATTGTTTTGGCCCCGCATGCGCGAAAAAAGGATGGCTCAATCGGAACACTACTTATACTAAGCTTAGTATCACAGTACCACGGTGACCACGATTCTGGTATCACTGCTCGAGCCTCGAACAGCTAGAGTGGGGTGTATTTCAAAAATTTAATCAATCTTGACAGTTAACGTTTAACGTAAGAATTTTCGAAAATAAATTGAATATTCTTCTTAAATCTGTGTTGTAAAGAGGTGAGATATAATCGTGTAATGTGTAAAGGAAAAGGAGTCAGCCAAACTGTTACATCGAAAGTTCTAACCTTGTTAGTGTTCCGATTGAACCCAGTTTTTCGCGCATGCACGGCATATTCAGCCTCAGTAACGTAACCTTTTCGATGAAATCGGGTAGCTTGAGCACCCCGCAGACGTTTAAAAAATTATTAGCGTATACATATGAAAAGTCAAGGGGTCAAGCTACCCTTAACTTCAAGACGGAACATTCGTCCCGCCAATATATCTGTCTCAGGGCGTCAGGGCATGCGCGAAAAACTGTGGGTTCAATCGGAACACTGATGCTCATCCCTTTATTTTTGTAGGTTGCTTTAAGAAACCATCTGAAAAATATAACTTATTATCAAAAATAAGAATAAACAATGGAGACTAATAAAACCGTCACAGTTAAAAAGCAATCCACGAATTTTACAGATTTGAAAAAAGCAGATACAGTAGAATGTGTAAATAATTTATTTAATAAGCGTTTTTCAATCAAAGATAACGAGCGTTATTCGTTACCTGACCCACAAACAATGTTTACGTGTCCTGTGTGGGACATTGATGAAATGCAAAAGTTAAAGCACGAGTTGAACGACATAAAGAGTTCATTAAACAATTATAATATGCGACAATGGCATTGGCACACAACAGACAGGAACAGCGCAAAGTATGTTATGACGTATTTGAAGAAGGAAGTCGAACCAGAATTTTTAACTCAGGCGTGGTGTAAATTCTATGAGATAGTATCGTCCTTCCCTTTAATACCGATAGGCCATATTAAAAATAATAATGGATACTTTAAGTCTGTCCATTTATGCGAAGCACCTGGAGCATTTGTAACATCGTTAAACCACTGGTTAAAAACAAATACACCTGACATTCAATGGGATTGGGTTGCTACAACGCTAAATCCGTATTACGAAGGCTGTTCCACTGGCGAGATGATTGCAGATGATAGATTTATAAGGCACACGTTTGATCATTGGTGCTTTGGGAAAGATAATACTGGTAACCTGAAGAATTTGGAAAATTTGAACGAACTGATAAAAGCTTCAGAACCTCGTGACAATATATTTTTAGTCACTGCAGACGGCAGTATAGATTGTACAGGCGATCCAGGGGAACAAGAGAATATAGTAGCTCATTTACACTTCTGCGAGGCTACGGCTGCTCTGCATTTTCTACAAACTGGGGGTAGTCTCGTGTTAAAGATTTTCACTACTTTCGAATGTCATTCGATCTGCTTACTTTATTTACTGTGTTGCTGTTTTAACAAAGTTACTGTAGTCAAACCGGTTACGAGTAAAGAAGGAAATTCAGAAAGCTATGTCGTCTGTATAAATTTTAAGGGGAGATCAGTTGTCCTGCCACACTTAAAGGAGCTTATGAAGTACTACGAATGTGGCCCTGAGAAAGCAATGTTTAATAAGGACGATATTCCATGTGCATTTATATCGAAGATTGTAGAGTGTAGTAAATTTTTTAAGTATCATCAAAGTCTGGTCATAATGAATAATGTTAGCGCATTCGTCTACAATAGCCCTAAGATGTGTAACTATATCAAACGAATTCAGCATATGGTCGGTGAGAAATATATCGCAGACTATAATATCAGAAAAATGATGTTGGGGGGAGACATTGTGGGAAATACAACGCTGACTACGACTAACATCATTAAAATAAAAAAAATGTTGCTCGGATCTTATAACGAACGTTGCGAAAGACATCATTTAGCACCATGGGATCAATTAGAAGCTCTCTACGACGACTTGAACAAATTAGAGATTACCGAATATCCGTCGGATCAAACTCTGACAGTAAGATATTTTACTTGGACTATAAACTTAAAATCCTGATACAGTAAAAACTAAAAATGATTGTTTTCTTTGTAGTTCACGGTGAACGAATTGCCAGGAGGTATACAAATTTCTTTGGCGAAAGCATTTCATAGGTTGTACTCTTCAAGATTTTGCAACGACAGTATACTTGTAATAAAAACGAAAATAGATGACATTCTCGCTAACATGGGACATGCGATACAGTATCCTCCCATGAACAAAGTCAACAAATTGAAGAAAAAGATTCTCTGCAGAGCAATGCATAAAATTTTAACATTTCAATTCACTGATGTCTACGATACCCACAAAATGATTAATACCATTTACAATACAATACAGAGCCTCGACATGGGAGACACTCTAGTATTAGTTGGTTATCCGTTGCTAACGTGTTTCAATGTTGGACTGCTCTACCTCATAAGTTGTACTTTTAATTCAATTACTCTCCGAATCTGTAACGGTATCGGTTCAGAGATCACATTAGAATACTACAACAATAGCGAAGAGATACTGAAGCATTTAAGCGACGTTAAAGCTACCTCTTCTAACATTCAAGGAACAGGAAGTGCTATTTTGCAAATATTCCCTGCGACGTTCCTGTATGGTAAGAACTCAGCATATCCCAGGACAAATGTTCATGTCGTACACTATATTTCTATTCTATTTTTTCTTTCTAGAGAGTGATCTATTCTTCCCAGTAGTGAGTAGTAATCACTGGACTATCAAATCGTATGTTAACCATATTTTCACTACATTAGAAAAACCTATTGAAGAAGGAAGAAACTAAAATGCAACGTTTCTACGATATGTAAACGGCGCAAGTTGTACGAGTACTTTTGGTACAATAAACAATAATTGTGTGTGACCAAATAGTGTACTATTCCCTTGAATTTTTATTACCGGAATATGTTCGAAAGTAACAGTTCATGGCTGCCTCCTTTTTGTACAATTTATGATTCCGTTTCTTAAATATATGAATGATACAGAAAAACTTAATGAAATTTTTAATCTACCCATTTAGATCTACGTAAACTACTATCATGAAAATTGCTGCAATTGGTAGTTGCGTTCGTCTATTTTCAACTGAACGTGTTATTCCAAAAGTGTGCATCGTGGGCGCGGGACCCGCAGGATTTTATGCTGCGCAGCAACTCTTGAAGGTATGTAAAAACTTCGAAATTAGTGGACCGCGGATTTTTATACAAAATAAAAATGTTCTGCATCAATTGCAAAACACAGAAACCAGTACTTTAAATGCAATGAATTCGTGTAGATTTCCGGTGATGTGCACGTGGACGTATTGGAAAAACTACCAGTACCGTTCGGTTTGGTACGTTTCGGAGTAGCTCCAGACCATCCGGAAGTAAAGAACGTTATTCACACGTTCGAAAAAACAGCGTCTAATCCGCGTTTTCAATTTATAGGAAATGTGAACGTAGGAAAAGATGTAAGCATACAGCAATTACAAGAGTTTTATCACGCAGTTTTGTTGGTATGTATATAGATTGTTCTTATATTTGTTATTGATCTTACATCTTTAAGATCGGTTATTTAATAGCAGACTGTTGTAGACGTATGGCGCGGAAGAGGACAAACAATTTAATATTCCTGGAGAAAATTTGGAGAATGTTATATCAGGAAGACGATTCGTTGGTTGGTACAATGGGGTACCGGCAGATAGCTCTTTGAAATTGAATTTGAATGTGGAAGAAGCAGTAGTATTAGGTCAAGGTAATGTCGCTATAGACATCGCAAGAATTCTGCTATCACCAGTGGATAAGCTAAAGGTATGTATTAACCCTTATTAATCGTTAGATTTTCAAGTTAACATTCTGCCCGAATGTAAAGGGTAGAAGTAGAATACTTTTGATAAGGATTTTTTTAAAAAATACGTTTCTTTAATTCAGTCGTAATTCTACTGTTTCAGAGCACCGATATAACATCATTTGCCTTGGAACAACTGTCGAGAAGCAAAGTGCGCAAAGTCTCGTTGGTCGGAAGAAGGGGGCCGTTGCAAGCAGCATTTACGATAGCGGAGTTACGTGAGATAATAAAATTAGATAGTTGTAAAACTTACTGGCGTCTGGCTGACTTCGAAGGTATAAAAGGCATAGTTGATAGCTTGGCTAGGCCACGGAAAAGACTGACCGAACTTATGCTGAAGTCCCTAGCCGAAACACCTGCGAACAAAACCGAACCCGGTATAAAAGAGTTACACCCGATATTTTTAAGAAGTCCTACAGAATTTTTAGGCTCTGAAAGAGTCGAAGGAGTTAAGCTATCGATAAACAGACTCGAAGGAGATGATCATCAAAAACAAATAGCAGTACCAACCGAATCGTTTGAACAGATTCCCTGCGGCTTAGCATTTCGTAGTATTGGATACAAATCTGTTTCGATCGATGAATCGATACCATTTGACAGCAAAATAGGACGCGTGAAAAATTTAACGGGAAAAGTTACAGACAATATTTATGCAGCTGGCTGGGTCGCAACGGGTCCTGTTGGCGTAATATTATCAACAATGACAAACGCGTTTCATGTCGGTGGGTTAATGAACAAAGAAATCTCGGATGTGGAAAATAAAGCTGGATCGTTAGGCTTATACGAAATTCTTAAACAAAAAGATATACATTCGGTATCATATAATGATTGGAAAAAGATCGATAAAGTGGAGTGTGAAAGAGGAAAAGAATTGGGAAAGCCGAGAGAAAAGATAGTTGATATAAATGAAATGTTAGAAATAGCTTCGAGATGATTCATGGAAAATGGAAGGAGTTACAGTTGATATTTATACTTTGTTATAATTTAATGTATTCATTAAATCAAATTGTTTTTCAACTATTTTATAATTAACCTATGTTTTTAAGATTCAAAATATTCAGAGCAATTGTATTGAGACATAATTTACTAACCAGAACGAAATAATAAATTTATCAGTATATTGTGTTCAATAAATTAATGCGTTCGAATGTTCATTGTTTAAAAGGTTATTCTGCACCTTCCCTTCGATTTGACCGACTTTTGGAAGTGTAGCCCTCTCGTTGGTATTTCAGTTCACTGTTATCCGGTGATTGTTAGCGATGTCGGTATTTCAGTCTACTCCTATACACGACAAACTTGATCAAATAATTAGTCCCAATCACCGACGACTAACAATTTATGTTATTTTCCATAGTGGCTAAAATAAATCTCAGCAAAAGCCATCGACTTGAGTTTAATCCATCGATGTTAATAGATTGATATTGTAATTGTATAATAGATCTGCGTTTCATGTTAAAGAAGACACCTCCAGATTCAAAACGATACCAATAATTAAAAAAAAGCAACGTGGAATGAATCGCAGTGATTTCATTAAAAGGAAACCAATTTTGTGCACAACCATGAATTTTGCGTGCAGCGTTTGAGTTCGAAATTGATCCAATTGTCGATCATTGGTATCGCACCGCTACAGTATTCGCCATCAGCTATCAAAGAGAAATCTCCGCAATTACCCGAAAAGCCAGGATTGAACTTTATAATGAAAATCGCAGAACAGGTAACGGTAATGAGAAAAGTCTGGCTCAATTAATTCTCCCGTTGTTCAGAAACGACGATCGATCATTCGCTAATTTTTATCTCCGCATTGTGACATAACGGTGTCGCGATATGTCCGCGAAACAGCACGTTTTTTCTCGGTTTGCGAAAAATCAGTGCCAAAAACCTTCGCTTTCGAGTCCAAGGTCTTGAAAAGTCGCACTGCGATATCGATCTTCGTTGCCGGACAGTGAGGTATCGCATATAGTTGCTTGCCAGCTTCTTTGTCTCGGTTCTGCGATCCATCAATTTGCCGACAGCCGTTCTTTGATGTGAAAGCAAATCTTAATGAATGTAGCCCGGCGAAAGCGAACGTCTTTCTAATTTTCTTCTATCTTGCAGTAAATTATGATTCCACATTTTGTTCATGCTGCAAGAATTCAATTTGTTGTTTCATCCTTGTGATATTTCAGCTATTTTAATGCGCAAAGAAAAGCACACGCAGAATGCACGTATATAATCTCGTGCTTGCCACTCTGCAGAGCGCTCGCGCTCAGAAATCTCGACGAGAAACTTAAACATCCGCTTCATCCGTTTCCGCACGATCTCAAACACAAGTTCGCAGTAACAGTCACTCGAGCCATTCTCTCGACGATATTACAAACTCCCACAATATAGTACTGTGATATTGCTACTGGTAGACTGCAAATGCCAAACCGCATTTTTGCGGATTAATTTGCAAACGTAGCACACGAAACACCGACGATCCTTACCGCCGAACGCGATGAAAACGAAAATACAAGAACATAAGTGGAGTTTAGACTGCGGATTTGATGCGTTTGCCATATGAACCACAGCAGTATCATGAAACAGTGGCAGAATTTAGAGAATTCAAGAGCATCGACATATTATTCTCACCTAATTGAAGTTCTTAAAGGAAAGAAGAGATCCGCATATGGCTTTCGTCTCCCACAATTGTTGCAGAAAATTTTGATTCGCGAGACATTGTAATGTGAAAATTCTAGTTTCTATGACACTTGTGAATTAGATTCGCAAAAATACGAGTATGATATATAAAAAGGAACGATTATAATTTTCCAAGAGATGGAATTCCGTTGGTTTCAATCCCGTGGAAAAAGCTGAATTTGCGAAAAAAAACGAGGGACGGAATCAGGATTAAATCGGAGTCGGCTAATCGTCGGGAATATCGTTTCGTCGCGCGATTAATCGTCGTCGATCCCGGCAATATCCCGGACGAATGCGAATTTAATTGATGGCCGGCGATCCTCGGATCGGAATCGGGATCGATCGGTTTTCTACCCCGGTTAAAACTAGATGATATTCGCGGCTGCGATTAATCCCGGCTCGTTCTCAGAATAATGTTTCGAACAGAGCGGGCGAATACCACCGGCGCTGGTGATCGAACAATGGATCGCAATGCAGAAAATGGCGGTATTGTTCGTGGAGTCGGGCCGTGGCGATCGATCCCGGTCCGCAATTCATTCGCGCGCGATCAAGATGGTGGCGAACGGCATCAAGGACGTCCATCGGCAAGAACCTCTGTTGTTCCGATCGATCGGTCGCGAACAACGGGGAAACTGTCGATGAAAATCGCGCGGAATTTCGGTCGTTGATACCGTTACCAGAGATCGAGGCGAACGGGACGAGACAGGAAGAAAGAGCGAGAGAGAGAGAGAGAGAGAGAGAGAGAGAGAGAGAGAGAGAGAGAGAGAGAGGGAGTGAGAGAGAGAGAGAAAGACGGAAAAGAGGAACTTTGCGAACAAGAGCACGAGTGGAGACGAACGTGCGAGACGTTACGAAGCAGTTCCGACTACCATGGACGAGCACGAGTCTCCTACAGAGATTTATTCGGTGCTTTTCAAACGCAGTCCCGGTTCTACAACGTGGAGACGCATGGATCCACGCGGTATGCGTGGTTTGGGTCGTTCTATACTTTAGTAACTGTATTTTCACCCGTAAAAGTCGTTTTGGGTATAATCTTTATTTTAGTGTGATCTCGAAGGAGCAACCCGTAGAAATGGTAATTTCGGTAAACATCCATGGTGATGCTACTATTTGTACATGGTGGTAATTTCATGTTTGCTCACCTCTCTTTGTAGGCGAATGGAGTCGGAGATGTAGACGAAACAAAACCGTCAGAATACACGAAGATACTCTTCATCCCCTACTCAACAACGACGACCCTCAAACACCAGCAGCCCCGTCCCAGCGGCCACCTGGAAACCCCTCGCGATCCTCGTCTCCATTTTCCAAACACGCTCCCGGCATGCCAAGGACCAATTAAACCCTCTTCGGAGACAAAAACCTGCCGCGGACAAATTTCAAAACTGTAATTCATCAAGATCCACGGTTGCACTCGTGTTACACGAGGGTGCAGGGGACACCTCAACATTTTTTACGATATCTCCCTTTCTTCTAGGAACACATTCAGTGGCGCACCTAGGATTTAATCTTGGAGGGGGTAGGGGGGACGAGTTGAACAAAATGACCTTTTTTTAGCAAAAATATCTGTAAAGGAGCCACACATATTTACTTATTGTATATATTTATCTTTCTATCTATCTATTATATAAAATAGTTCTGTCACGCTAAAACGCCGAGCGGGTTGCCTTCCGAAGGGGAATCGAAAATTGAAGAGCGGGTTGCCTCCTGAAGGGGAACCGAAAAGTGAAGAGCGGGTTGCCTCCTGAAGGGGAACTAAAAAGTGAAGAGCGGGTTGCCTTCCGAAGGGGAATCGAAAAGTGAAGAGCGGGTTGCCTTCCGAAGGGGAATCGAAAAGTGAAGAGCGGGTTGCCTTTCTAAGGGGAACTGAAAATTCAAGAGCGGGTTGCCTTCCGAAGGGGAACTGAAAATTGAAGAGCGGGTTGCCTCCTGAAGGGGAATCGAAAATTGAACAGCGGGTTGCCTTCCGAAGGGGAATCGAAAATTGAAAAGCGGGTTGCCTCCTGAAGGGGAACCGAAAAATGAAGAGCGGGTTGCCTTCCGAAGGGGAACCAAAAATTGAGCGACGTGACAGTGTGTATTTTTCAGAGAGAGAGAAAGAGAGCAGGAGAGAGAGTGAGAGAGAGGGGTAGCGGGAGAAAGGGGGGAGAGAGGAGGAGCGGGAGAGAGAGCGAAGCGAGTAGGGGGCGGAACCCCCTAGTATATATATATATATATATATGTATTTACTCTATATATATAGAAAGAGTAAAGTTGTTCAACATGTTTAGTTTTACAAATAACATATCCAAAATTCATCGAAATCGCATGGGAAGCAGCTATTCTATGGTTTAGCTAATTTCCCAGTGTTTTGTTTCCTTTTTCTTGGGGGGGGAGGGACTTGGCCGCTTGGCTCTCCCCTTGGGTGTGCCACTGAGCACATTCAACACGAATTCCGCGTGAAATCAGACTCGAAATTAAACTGGATTAATTGAAACAAACTAGACAGCGGTGAATGAAACCGCATCAAACCGTGTTGGCCACAGTGAACTGGACCAAACCAGACGAAGCAAGATTGAACGAGACCAGGCCACGTGAAGCCAGATGTAAGAAAAGCAGATGAAACAAACAGGGAGAAACGAAACGAATCCATAGCAAATCAGGCGATCTACATCGTAAACCAGATATACAAGATCGAGAAGAAGATCGCAACACTCGCGACGACTCGAATTCGAACCAAGACAGATCCGAACCGAACGAGATCAAACCAAACAACCGCGCGTTCCGTTCGGTAATCCTCGGCGAGGATTGAATACACTTGACGGTGGTCGGTGAGGTCCGAGGGAGGGAGGGAGGGAGGAAGGGAGGGAGGGGTTGAAATAAGAGGGAATCACGTGTGCCGTGTTGGAAGAGGCTGAAATAGAGGGCTGCTAGGTGGTGGGCAAAGGCGGCTGTGGGGATGCCGTGTGCCGAACGGGGTTGAAAGGATAGGGATGCTGTGGGCAGCGAGCGGTTTCAGTCGCGCGACGGCTCTCGTCCCGGCCAGTCGATCGAGCTCACAGCCGAGAGAGCTGTCTCGCGTACGAGCCACACGATGTTTCCGTCGAATGTTTCGCGCCGATCGTCCATCATCACCTCGTGATCCAGCCTTGTGAACGTGTGTGATCAGTGGACGCCCAGTCAGTGATCGCCAAACACCTTAACGATCTACGCACGATCCCTCGCGTTTCCTCGGTTTCACAATTCTGCAACCACCTGTGCTTCGCGAAGCCATTCTTGCTCGCGGACCAGCCCCTGCGAAAATCTGCGAACCTCTGCGAACTTCTGCAAACCTCTGGGAAGCTCGTCGAGCCTTCTCCCGGGGTATTTTACTTGCTTGGAAATAAACGAATTCTCCAGAAATTTTTTTCCGGAATGAACAATGACGAACGAGGTGTACAGATGTCGTCTGCGAAGGATTAAAGCGGAGCAGCAAGAGTATACTCGCCGGTCAGGGTCGTTTCTCTCTGCCGGTGATCGAAGAGGAATCGACTCGTGCAACTCGCTGCTCCGTTGTCTCGCCTTTACAGTCGAATGGCACCGAGTTGCAAGGATAGTTGTTCGTGGAACCTCAGGAACTACCTTTTTTTCAAAACCCTTTCGCGACGGCAGATCTCAATGCGTACCACTCGACAACGAAACTTCAAACCGCGATCCACGCTGCGTACGGTGAAATCTTTCTACGATTCGTTCAGCTTCTTTATTTAATTCGTTGAATTTTTCACGGCTGCCAATTCTGCGGTAGAAGTCACTCTGAACGGCCTATTTTCTTTTAATCGATCTTTAGAAATTCATTGCAGAGACTTGGGTATAATCATAAAATGTAAATCGTGTTTTAAATGGAGGACACCCTTGAATAAATAATAACTTGTTTAAAATTCAACCAAACGACTTGAGGCTTTTCTTCAGATGTTAGAAGGATTAGTTTACTTACTAGGCAATGTGTAAAAAATAAAATCAAGAAAGTTCAAAAACCTTCACTTCTCTCTTCCTGATTCCGAGCGATAGTAATTTCCTTGAGA
Organism: Lasioglossum morio; assembly: GCA_916610235.2. Lineage (NCBI taxonomy): Eukaryota > Metazoa > Arthropoda > Insecta > Hymenoptera > Halictidae > Lasioglossum > Lasioglossum morio. The sequence goes on along the minus strand of OU744323.1, from coordinate 16,542,942 downwards.
AAATTCCTTTTTAGAAAACTCAAGTTATTAGTTTGTAATTTCGTTCCCGACCGTAAATACTAATGAGTCGGAGGAAAAATGTAATGTTAAAAATTTGGTATAAACGTATCGATCTAATCGAGTTTCCTTTCGAACCGTTCATCGAGAAAAACGTGGAATTCGCAGGCGAGTGACACCGGGAGGAATCCTCAGGTGCGAGAGATTGATGGAACCCGGCCGGGTCAAGGCTGTCGGAGAATGTTTCTTTCGTTTTTTCGATGCGTTCGGAAATAATTGAGGGTTGAAGCGACGAGGATTGCGCGGGGCGACACCGTTCCCGGAATGGATTTCGTGTAATTGGCGAAACGAGGGTCACGAGGGTTACGAGGGTCACGAGGGGTTAGGTTCAGAGTGGATCGCAGGGTAATAGGTCGTATAATTGAGCGACAACGTGAGAAATCGCTGTCGAGGACGCGACACCGTGGAATCTCAGAAGAGAATTCTTCTGAGCGCGAATCCGCCGAGTCAAGGCCGGTTTCTAAAGCCAGAGGAAAATATTCGGACGAAAAACAGCCAATTCCTGGTGTTTTCGTCGCCGCATAGTATCACGCCTATGCATAACAGATGAATTTCCCTGTTTTAGTAGAATCAACGCATCCACCGTTCCTCCGCGATCCCCTCGGACGTGTAACCGGACAATTTTAATTGGAAAGTTAGCAGGCTACACACACACCGATACCTCGAACAAATGCGGCGGTTATGAATAAACCGAACGGCCATTTTGAAACCGATGGAATGACCTTGCGGAGGCTTTAAAACGAGGTCGTTTCTAGCGGATTATAAAAAGCTCGGCAGCGTAAGTTCAAGTTTAGACGCACAGTGTACGATAAAATAATGCACACGACACACTTTTATTTTTATCTTGTAAAACGAACGCTTTATCAATGACATTCATTATTCGTTTCAACTCGAGGCCACACCAATTTCTTTCAAGAGGTTCGAAATTTTACGAAACTCTCTGTCACGTGCGAAAGGACAAAATAAAAATGTTCAGGGTGGATCGATTTGGCGATTCTTCGGAATGAAAATTGTTTGCGAATGATTTCGAGATTGGTTCGTTCGAATCTGACTTCGCGAACGGTGGATTGGCAGTTTGGTCCCCGGGAGAAGGTATGAAACGATGAGATCGTCGTGGTGGTTCGTGGAGGGGTCGGGAGAACGCGATTAAAAGGACGGCTGGCCTCGCGAGGAAGAGTCGCGTGCCAACTCGGTCGGATTGGTTTCAATTGAAATCGCGTTGTCATTTTAGCGAGGGAAACCCGGGCATCGCCTTCGTCTGCCAGCCCCGAGCGTCCTAAACACGGTATTCTTGAACTCTCGACGATACGTTGACCCTCTTATACACGGAGGCTGAGTGTCGAGTGTCCGCAACACGTTGCTTAAAAGGATTTGCCCCGGAAGATAGCTGTCTCGGCCCATCAACCGAGTGTGAGTACTCTTCGAATTTATTTTATGCTCCTTGAGCCCCCGACAATCAACTGCTGACATTCCACACACAACAATTCAATTTTTAACAGTTCTCCGTATCTCGATCGACAATTGTTCAAAACTACAATTAACGTTATTGGCGCACTGGTTCGATCAATTGCAGACAATAAGCAAATTTGCAAAATATTACATGAAATTCGGTCTAAATTTAGACCGAAACGTTGAATTGATATTTCGTGTAATATTTTGCAAATTTGCTTATTGTCTCCAATTGATCGAACCAGTGCGCCAATAACATTAATTGTAGTTTTGTCATTCAATTTTTAGAACGCAACTACACATTTTTCGATTTTACCATTTATTTCTACCAAGCTTCTTATTGTTTTTCACTGTTTATTAGCCACGCACCAACAGTGATTCTTAATATAACGGATCTTTCTCGAACTATTATTTAAAAGAACATTTTTCAGATGCTGTTTGTTACAGTGTAATTATTGAGGATATTAATGGGCTTCCGGTGGGTAACATATTTATGACAACGTGGAACGTTGGAAAATATATTGGATATTGCATAGGTATCGATTACAGCTTTAATCGTAGTAACCGAATATCGATAATAAATTCCATATTTCGTAGCCGCACCAATTCCACCGTTTTCCTGAAGTCCCGGTGCAAGTTTGTGCTAGGATGTCCCCGATCTTTTTTATATTTCTTTTTTTCGGGAAAGATCAAATACTTTGAAAGGTATTTTCACGGTTTGACCCCGATGAAACATTTATCCAGCCAACGTAAAATTTCTCTCTGCTCGGTGCTCGCTTCGAAACGGTCTGTAAAAATGTGAATTTCGGGAGATTAAATAAGCAGGTCGTTTTGCTTGTAAATGAGAAACACATGTTGCTGGTGAGTCAACGCGCGATTCAAATGTTTTCTTTAAAACTCGACAGAATTTTGTTGAAAACGAGCAGCAGCGACGGATCGGTCCTTTGAAGTAAATTTCAAATGGAACGGTTAAGCTGGTAGGGAGGCAAGAAAATTGAAAAATAATTCGTAGTACAAAGGGTTACACCAATTTCCCCGAGTTTTTCTTTCGGCGAGCAGACGAGAGGGCCGATTTCCCACGGTGTATCGATCACGGTAAGTTTCATTCGACTATAGCCGCCGGAAGAGACGGAAAACCAGGAAGAAAAACATTTTCCGAAGAGCCTAGCCGTAACTGTGGAGACAGCCTCGCCAGATATTATAGAGCACGTGTACATTTTACGTGTTCGTGTTGCGCGGTACTCCATCGTGTTCCACGAAGACTTAAAAGTGCCTGGTGGCTTTAATATTGGCTTTGTTTCCGATTTCTGCCTGATTACGATCCTCCATGAAATTCTTTCGTCGCTCTAACGACGAACAAGGGAGACCGAGGGGAAGAGGGAGAGGAGAGAAAAAAAATAGGAGCGAAGGGAAAAAGGCACGGACGGCTATTTTCGAAATGAAAATATCGATTGTCGGTCCGAGAGAGCACGCCGACTTCCTATTCGACAGCGTATGCGATTGTTATATCGCTATTATCATTTTTCCTCGGTTTTCATTATCTCACCGGCGCGGATTACGAAAGTTTGAATTTCCCGACCGACTCGCACGCAATTCCGCAACGATATTAAATTTCCAGCCGTATTTTAATTAAGCCGCAATGACCGATACGCGGATTCCTTTTTTTCCAGTTCGAATCGCGGCGACCCGATGCGTGTTTTCCATTTGCTTCTTTCCCCTCCCCCCCCCTTCTATAGGGTGTCCCGTAACGTATGCGACACGGGGAATTAATTTAAAATGTAATCCTGTTGGCGCAACGTTTAAACTTCGGACGGATACGAAATAGTCGGAACTAAATTATCATTGTGTTACGTTTTCTTCGATTGAATATTGAGGAAACGTGGGAAACATGGCGAAAATGAACTCTATTCGAGAACGTTAAACATTGACGTTACATTTTATTCGACAGAATATCGAGTTTTATTAGATTGTCGATTGTTTCGCGTTTGTATACAGAGTGTCCCATAACGTATGCGACTCGGGGCACGAATTTAAAATTTAATTCTGTTGGCGCAAGTTTCGCGAGCACATTTTCAAATCGTCTATTTTCACGTTAAACTTTCCGCCATCGAATCGGACAATATTTAAGCGATCTATTTTTCATGATACACTCTGTCCGCTAACTATATCGGGGCTTGATACGATTTGCGTTCGTTTCAATTAGGCTCGTCGATCGACTATTTTTCTACGCGCGTGACGTTTACTTGGTAGTGACGTTAACCGGTTCTACTTTACCGGTGATTCGCGTCACGAGCGTTTTTTTTTCTCTCTATATTTTTCAAGGGGTGAAAGTGTCTGTGTAGCTCGCCAAATAACGAGATCTTCCGAAATTGATCGTAATAAAATTGATCACTGTGCCTGAACTGCCGGAACGTTTGTTGTTATGTTTCGGATCGGAACGTGGTTTCGGGAAAAAGACAACAAAAACAAAACTAGAAAAAAAACATACAGGAAACTGTTCGCAAAAATACCGGGACGAGTCGATGTGGATATACGTTTCGAACTCGCACGGAATAATAATCACGGATCTGTAGCTGTTCTCTACTCTGTAACGAGAGGAACATCAGTCGAAGAAACGTTCGAAATACAATACGTACACAGCCGTACGAGATTCGCACGGCTCGTATTTCGCTGAATAAATCTTCCATTAAATTTCAGCGAAGGGATGGAGCGCGAAACGTTACCGGGCACACGTTTGTTATTTCGGCGTGCAATTATTTTCGTTCACGTAGAAACTTCGTTAATCAGCACTGGACCGATAATCGAGTTTTTCAATTTATTCACTCCCGACGTTTTCTCTCCCGCGTGTGTAATTCCGTTGGGGTGTAAAAATCTCTTTGAACTTTAGCAGACTACCGATGTAAGAGTAGAGATGTTTGAACTATTATTATTTACTGAAAGAAAGCACACAACTGTGAATAACTTTTTTTTTTTACTCTTCTCTCTCTGTTCATATACTGTTCCTTTTAATCATATGTTAATATTATAAAATCTGTATTTCTACAAGAAACCTATTCTGTTTTGTAATCTTCATACTCTTTATTATATGTAGTGTATTTCTGTTTTGTAATTATGTTGTAATAAATCTCATATGAGATTTTCTATAATAAAAAAAAAACTGTGAATAACAATATACAAGTGCTCCGGACACCGAATGAACATAAAACTCTTTAGCCGTAATTCGCGTTCGTATTCCGTGTTCGCGATCGTATCGTATCATATGGGTAAGGTTTAATAAACCTCGACGTGAGTTTGTTTTCGAGTGAACGCGTCCTTTTCTACGTTTCTCGTTCGAATGTTTAACATGCGTTTCGTTCGTCTATTTTTCCGAATTTTCTGGGAAAAGACGGCCGCACGTCAGCTGTTTGTTTATACCGTTGGTTACGTTTGTATTCGATGTGTCGCATCGATTGACTCACGCATACACGCGATACACGCATACAAACACAATCGAACGCATGCGGGAGATTTTGTGAAAAACGTGATGTGAAATAACGATCTCTACTTGTAACGTATCAATTAAATCAATCCGTGTAATGATAGTACAGATATAGTCTAGCAGAAAGAACCGTCGAAATATCTACCTCGGCGAAACTGCGGAAGATACAAGGCAGGAGACTCGAAAAATTCGCTTGCCAGTGCTGTCTCGAGAAAATGTCCCGATCCGAGGTAGATTCCCTAATCTTCGGTGATCTCTTTTACCTGTTTTTTACCTAAAGCCAGATAGACAGAGCTTATGCAGCGACAGTATTTTCTCCGTGACGTGAAGGCAAAACGAGGAAACAGAAGAAAAGGGAAAAATAGGGGACGGTCGTTATCGGGGATGAACATTTTCGGATAATGTTTCGCTCGTGTCGCTTGGCCGATAAAACAATTTTCTGTCTGTGTCGGTGTGATTACAGCACGGGAAACTGGGTTGCACGGGTTTCGCGTGACGCTGCGTGGCCGGAGTGCCACTCACCACCCTCCCACGCACCCTTTGTTCTCCATTTTGCGTATTTTTTTTTTCAGCCGCTCTGACCTCTCACCTAATCCAGACCCTCCGACGTTTCCGGCGGCGTTTCGTCTGCGGTCTAGTGCTTCAACATCCGGTCAAATTAGGTTTCTTAATTGTTGCGTTACACCCGTGTTGATATAATGAAACGTCGCAACGGCGACGCAGCTGGCGAGCCTGGAACAATAGGGATTTTTAAAGAAACAACCAAACACACACACACACACACACTCTTCTTGCAAATTTCTCGCGCAATCTGTCACGTTAGAGTACCGAAAGGACCCCGCGCTAATCATATGGAAAATCTATCCCGGTTAAATCAGTTGTATTTTTTATATGTTGTAGCTTATGATCTACTGAAGAAAAGATGTAATGGGCACAAAGTTGAATAATGGACAGTTATCGAGTTATAATCAGTGAAACATGAGAAATTCGAGCGGCCGAATACTCAAATCTCGGGAAGTATTTATTTTTTGGAAAAATCTTTGAAAGAAAAATAGTACGGTTTCAGAAAATCTGTTAGGTGGTGTGATTATTTTTTTGTTTGAATTTTGAATGATCTTGAAAAAGTCTGTGAACAGAAATCTTTCAGAAAAATCTTTGCGTGTCACAGCAGAGATAAGGAGCCCACGGTTCGTCACTCCCGTAGTATTTTTTCACTCCAAACCCTCTCTGCTCTGTGTGTGTGAAAATCGAAGGAGTGGGGTGACGGGAGTGGGGGTGCGGCAAGCGTGTTAAGTAAATATACTTCCCGAGATTTGAGTATTCGGCAGCACGAATTTCTCATATTTCACTGATTATAACTCGATAATTGTCCATTATTCAACTTTGTGCCCGTTACATCTTTTGTTCAGTATATCATGTGCTACAACATATAAAAAATACAACTGATTTAACCGGGATAGATTTTCCATATGATTATTGCGGGGTCCTTTGTTGTTTATTTTATTCGTTTCCTTCAATGTTTGCAATTTTGTATCTTACTTCTTTGTTAAATACATTTCTTCATTTAACCAATCGAAATTCAATAATTCCAGTTTTATTTGGTGTTAAAATGAAAAAGTACGTGACGTAAAGCGTTGCTCTTCAAACTTTCAGAACAATCCGGCACGCTAACGAACAAAATTTCGGACTGTCTGTATCGCAGCGAATACACCACGGTGAAGGGTTAAATTGTCCCGAAACAGATGTTGCTGTCCCACATGAATCGCGTTTCTTTCTCGGTATCGCTTAAATTCTACTCGTGTGAAATTCGAGTTATGGTTTTAACAGGTCCGCTTCCACGTTGCGTGGCTAAAACGGGGTTCAACTGGGATTTCCAGATTTCAGTCAGACGCTAAGCTACATTTGACACAGGCCCGAGTCCGACCCAACCTTTATACGCGACGCGAACCTAAGCTACTTCCGAATTTCAGTCAGATTGAAGCTCGGGGCGTCGCCAGTTTTGTAATACCATGGTCGGACTAAAAACCTCGCGGATAACGTGATTTTACGCTAAAAATCAGTGGCGACTCAAGTCAAGTGGAGGCCCTATGCGGTAAAAATTTTGGGGCCCTAAAACTCAAGTCAGAAATAGAAGTTGCAACAAAACTCTCATAAACTTAATTTTTCGTAAATAAATTGAATTCTTTTGAAAAAACAAATGAATAATGCGAATTCGGGGTCCAGCGACGGCTCAAGTCAAGCGGTAAAAATCTTGGGGCCCTAAAACTCAAGTTAGAAATAAAAGTTGCAAGAAAACTCTGCTAAAAATATTAACAAGAAAGAAAAGTAATGAAAAATTTCATACCGTTACACATTAAATAAGTTTCTTTGAAATTCGGGGCCCTATGGTATCCCGGGGCCCCACGCGGCCGCTTAGTTCGCTTACGATTAGATCCGCCACTGCTAAAAATACGAAACACCAACTTTACGATAAAAAGAAAAATAGTACAACTACACGATCTAAGAACCAGCATAGACCCGAATGTTTTTCATAGATCAAGCTTTGAATGAAGATTTTTGTTGAACTTTACACGACGTTTTCAGAGGGAAAAGACTTTATCAGATTGAAGACAAGCGGCCGCGCTCGAAGGACGGGTTAATTAATTCTTGGACGAGTAATTTGAAAAGTTTCCCCATTAAATTGAATAAACTGGAAAAATGAAGTGCGCCGGGCGAAGGAGTGGGTGAGAATGAGAACGGTTGCGGTTTAGCTGCGGGATAAACGTGGTCTCGGTGAGCGGGCTCGGTGAGAAACACGTCGGCCAGAAATATTGCACGTCGATTACTTCCGGGACGAGGGACTCCGCCGTTTTTTCGCAGAGAAGCTTTGCACACGTTCGCGTTCGAAATCGGCTCGATCGGGTCACGCACGAGTTCCGGGCGCTCGCCTCGAGAATCTCGAGGAGATTCTCTCTCTCTCTCTTTCTCCTCCTCTCTCGGATCGAACGTGAGGGTGAACGAAATACGAACGAATCGAGTGTCTTTCCTGTTATACTGTTGTCTTTCGGTGTAGCCGAGGACCGAGCAACACGTGGTTACAGCATGTTAAGCTGTACAGGGTGACGAGAATGGAAAATCTATAACTGATCGACAGTTTTCGTCCGGTTTGTCTCGTTAGAATCGAAACCGCACTAATTACTCACCAATGTAGAAGGTATTTTGGATTTTCTCACCGAGCGACGAATTTCTTTGAAACTTTCTTGAAATTGTGCAAGTTTAACGAATTATTTCAAGGTTAAAAAAACGTTCGTACCAGAATCTCCATAATTATTCCGTATTCTGCAAAGTTTCAGGTTTAATTTAAAAAAACGTGGTAAAAAAAGTTCATTGCTCTATCTGATTTCTATCGAAAGTTCTTTGATTTTGACACAGATTTCATCGGTTTTAGCTCACTGTGCGTCGCTCCTCTTGTACGAGGAAGGAATCGATTAGTGAATTAATCGTCACCCCGCTGCGCTCGACGAAAGACTAATCTCGTGAGGGCTGGTTAGTGTTCTTGATGTTGATGGTGGTGTGAGTGTGAATAACTACACTTGTGATTAAGATTTACTTAATCTAAAGAACACTCGTTTAATATATTACAAAAATTATCTAGTATGTACAAGTCCGGTGTAGCAACTTGACGGATGATGTTCGTTTGGTGGTTGAGAAAGATCTGATGTTTCGGAGATGCTGTGAAGGTTGACTAGAGGGTATTTTTCGAGGAAAGGAGATGATTGGTGGAAAACAGTGTTTAGAAAAAGGAAATTACAAGAGAGAGGGAAGGTTAAAGGCGATGAAAAGGCAAGGAAAAACCAGATGTGGAGGACTAGCGTTACAGCTTGAATTGATTTATGACGGAGAAAGTCCTTGAAAATTGAGGTGGTGCGGGACAAATTGAAAGATTTCAGTTTAGGCACGATTTAGACATTAAAGCGAAACGACGTTAAAGAAAAAAATAAACTGCACGTGGAAAATGACTGTTGATCGGGTGTGCTAAACCCGGACACCTCTCAAAGGTAGATTTTGAAATTTTTTGTTTATCAACCGGATTATAATCTGCGCGATTATTCGAGCTTCGTTGGGAAGTTTGCATGCGAACGTCCACGAAGGACTAGGGTTTTTTTTAAATTTATTTGTTTATACAGGTCGCATCAACAACTAGGTCATTAGCGACCATATATATTATATCATAATATTACACTATTGTGTCTTTGTACTTAACCTAAATTATGTGTGTACTGTACTTACATAAGTATAGGACCAGGGTTTTGGAATCGGTGTTTTTCAATCATATTAATCCCGCGCCTCCTTAACGAGAAGTTAAGTGGCCGCGAACTTTCGTTTAATATGGCGGGCCAGTATTCGTCCCGAGGAACTTTTCGCCAACTATTTGTCCACCCGTGGAATTTCCAACCGTTGTGTATAGCGTATACCCCCTCCTGCGAGCAGATCGATGCCAACCACGAGAACCGAAAGAAGCTTGACGACTCGTGGCCGTACTGCAGTCACGTGCAACGGCTGCAATTTAATGGGGTGCAGCGGCGGGAAGTCGGTAAAGAGTTGTCGGGAATGTGTCATGGCGACCATTGAATTTCGTACGTGACGGTACGCCTTTCTACACTACACACCCTAACACACCGATATAAAAATCAACCAATTGTACCATCCACTTCTCATCCTTTCTTTCCAGAAACAAGACCTCGGATATATTCAATCCAGATCTAACACAGCAACATCTGGTTCGCACAACCCAACCCAGACCTTGCCGAGACTTAACGAAGGTCTAACGCAAGTTTAATCAATATCTAACCTAGATCTACAGCAGGCTTAATGGGAGCTTAATCCCGACTTACTCTACATTTAATGAAACCCAACAAAAATTGAATTCCTGATCTAATAAAGAGCAACGTCTATTTTTAAGCAGCTGACCGAGACCTTATTCAAACTCCACGAAGGGCTGGATCGATAATTTAAACTCGACTGAAACGCATCGAACCTCTGCATCCACGTCTAAATTTGTTTTTAAAGGACGTCACGGATATTTCAGCAAAATTTGCCGCTCGGTCTCTTAAAATGTCCTCTTTTTTTAGGTGAACATCTATCACGATTTCGATGCTAATAGGCGTAGAAAAAATCGTAGACGTAGTAGAAACGTGTAGAAACACTCTGGAAAAAGTTTCATGAAAATTGATCGCATGGTTCCCGAAAAAGAAATTCCTTAAGAAGCAGGTTTAAGAGGAGACGAGATGCGTGGCGGGCCAGCCCCTATTCTGTATGGGAGAAAATTTAATTGGTGGTGAGACGAGCGAGGGGGAGGGTTAGGATTCCAGTTAAATTATACGAAAAGCTTCCGCGGCAACGACCACCCGTGAAAAGCATATTCCAGCCGATTCGTCGAGTTCGATGAAACAAAAGCGAAAACAAAGGAGCGCATCAGCGGTATCGCTGACCCGTTTCGCGAGGGGGCCGAGTTCTACAGCGAACTGTTCCCCGGTGGAGCAATTTCGTCGTCGAATCAGCGTGATTCGAGGAAGCCCGGGCGCTGTTCAAACCTCCGTCATCCCTGGTCCTGGCAGCCGTCGTTTTCCGCGGGCGGTGCCGAAACTTTTTCGCTTGCAACGCGTCGCACAGCTTTTATCTGTTTCGGCTCGCGTTTCGTCGAAAGTTGCCGGAAAGGGAACGCGAGCACACGTTGGACGGACAGCAACGAGAATGTTTGCCGGGGATGAAATATAAGTTATCGGACGATTCCTCGAGTCTGTTTTTCCAGCTTCCGGTTTAACCCTGGAACTTGCCCGAGTTAGGGATCCGTCGATCCTCTCCGAGTTGCTCGGACAACTTGAGATATCAGAGCGGTTGTCTTTCTCCCGAGCCTGAAATTCTTAAAACTTTATCTACCGCCGAGCCGTGATGAAACACCTCGTGCAGGACCGTAAATATGTTTTTTTTCGGGATATTTTAGTGGAGGTTTTACGGACCTCGAATCACAGCAGAAGTTGAAACAGCACGTTTTTTTTTGTTAGAACAGTGGCGGCGCTTTTATGGATCGTTTCTCTCGCCCCAGCAGCTCTTGAAACTTCATCTATTATTTTATAACGAACATTGAATGGACGCGGCGGAGCGGGGAGAATTTTTTCGAAATTTTCCTGCCGCTTTTATGGACTTTGAATGAGACCAGAAGTTCAAACAGCACCTTTTTTTTAAGGGACCCTGGTATGGGGATTTCGTGGATTATTCTTCTATAAAGAACATTGAAGAATGGTGAAGAATTTTTTTCGGAGAAGTAAACGTGTTCGAGGGGCCCTTATCCTGCCCATCCCTTTTAAGAGATTGTTGAGGGGACTAGAATGGACGAACGGTGTGCGAAATGGGTTAATACAGTTGGAAAGCTCGCGGGTGAGAAGAGGTCCAGTTAAGCGACCGATCAAGAACTCCGCTGTTGGAACTTTTCCTTTTCTCGCGGCAGAAATGGAATTTCCAAGTTGCCAGGCGAATAAACAAAAAAATCCTCAAGACGGAGAAGTTATTCGGTTGCGATTCAACCTTCTCTTAAACTGGCTGTTTAATTCAATCACGCCCCATTTATCCGGCGAAACGGGCAAACTCTGCGTGGAAAATTGACTTGCAACGTAACCCGCGCCGCCGCCGCCGCCGCGCCGTCTCAAAATTACAATTTCTTCCGTCTTCGGTTGAAAAGGGATAATGTTCGAGCCTCGGCGAATTGCAAATTCCCTCGTTACCGGCCTCGCTTTCTTTTATTCATCGGGCATAACTAATTTTCCCGGGCGAAGTTAATTGTCACAGTTCCCCGCGAACCAATGGGGACACCGCCATGGGACTCGCCCACCGGGGAGAATCCATTATACAGCCGCGTGTCTCGAACTTTTCCCTGGAACACCGGGAGAGCATTTAAACCGGGACAACAACAAAAAAAAAGAAGAAAAACGCTACACGATCGCGGACCGATTTTCGTAAAAATATAATTGCGCCCACCATTTTATGCTATTTTTATGCTATTGTCACTTCTATGACAAATATTGTAAATAAAAACAATACAATTTTCTTTTCTTCTTTCGTTAACTAATTTCCCGACTTGACTGCGAGCTCTACATATGAACAATTTAATCGAACATTTCGAGCCAATTAAACTGATCACCGGCATTTTCACCGAGCAAGAAACAGGAATCCCTAAACACATCCGAACTAATTAGAATTTGTTCAAACCAGCCCGCGCGCAACAAAAATAATGCTTTTTTGTCGAAGAAACTAGATCGTTTCGGGAGCGTTTTCAGCTAATTAAAAATTTTTTCAGCTCCACGCTGAAAAAAAGAGTTTAATTGAAACTTCACGGCGCAGCGGCGGTGGCACGGTTATGTACACAGCTCGAGAGGATCGCCTCGAGTGCAAGAATGTTAATTGTCGTAATTTAAGAGACCCGGGTGGGTCAAGGGTGACACTCCCAATCGCCTAATCGCAGGTAAGCACGTGGAAGCTGGGAAAGAGCTTCGCCGTCGGTTTTAAAGTTCCGCCGTGCCTGGTAACGCGAGGAATTAATCCGTTAAATCGACGGGACGGAGGCAGAGAGGGAAATTAAACGGAATTAATTTAGCAAATTATGTCCCCCTTTCTCCGTACCGGTGAATCGATTATTCCACGGAGTTCTTGTCCCCCCCCCCCCACTCCCTGTTCTCACCCTTTTCCACCCTCGCAACGAAGAAACTGCCGGCATTGCCACGTGGTACCGTGAAATTGCGACAACCCGATTAACACTAGCCCTTTGTACGGCCGATTACGAATACATAGGGCAACTGGACCGTCAAACGACGAGACTGGGCCTCGTTGAACACGAACGCAGAATCGCACAGCTCCGGCAATCGCTGCTTCCACAAATTAATCACGGAAACGTGTTCCGCCGCGCCGGTCCCAGAAAACACCGCAGATATTCTACTTTATTTGTTTGTCCCAAGTTGGTTGTCCCAAAACCCTATCAGAAAGTTGTATCCGAAGTCAAAAAATGAACTATGAAAAAATAAAGAAGTTTTGTAACTGGATTAGTAGTGCTTCTAATTATGAAATAATATAATCAATATATATATATATATATATATATATATATATATATATAACAATAAAATATTTAATACAAAAATTGCGTTTGTTGTTCAGTCATTTTTATTTACATCCACCTCTATAATTCTTTAAAACAATCTTGCAGTGTTATTCGGGAAGCAAGCGCCTTTATTTTTTTAAAATACGGAATCAAGGAAACTACGAGTGGAATCTACAATATTACAAGTTAGTCAGACCTCGTGTTAACCTAATTTGGCAGCAAATGTTCCAGAAAATTTCCGCAAAAGTTAGCACATTGTTCCAAAGAGCCTTGGAAGGACTAACTAAGGACGGCCGAACATTGAAAGTTGGCGAGCGTCGACACAAAATGGCCGACACTTCACGTTCCAACGTTTATGAAATTTAATATTTCATTCGTTGAAGAAAAATAACGTCTGTATTTATTTAATCTCTACACGATGAAATTTAATCCTCTTTATTTAGTCAGCTATTCAAGTACACATTCTAATAAATTTTCATTCCTTGTTCAGACCGATCTAATGATAAAATTTACGAACCGTGCTGCAGATTTACACGATCGTTGTAAGAGGTACGATCAGAATTATGGCTCAATAGTTATCCGAACTTGCGAACGAACATTAACAACAATATATTCGAGCGAGGAAAATCTCATTACGATCCACAGCGTGAAAATATCATCATTTTAGAAGGTAGAAAGCCCGCGTTCCACCGAATATAAACCCAGGACCATGAAAAGCCGCAGCTAAACGATTCAGGAGTGGGATTTAGTGCGAGCTTGTTTCACGATACCGTTAAGACACCCGGTGCATCCATCTTACCGCAAGCTTTCGCGGCCATAAAAAGTTTCCGGACAAAATGCTCGACCACATTCAACTTTTAACTAGCCCGTTCCTCTTCGAAACGAGCCTCCGCCGACTTCTAACTTCGAACCAATATTTATTTCGTTAATTTCGCACCTGACTAATCTCTGTCTATCTACCGGAGAGGGCGGGGTTAGCCTCTACAGCGCAGAACTGTGCAACAGTAAAGCGGAAAAAATTGAATAACTTCGTATACCAAGAACTCGAGCAATTTTTCTTAATTCTCCCGGAAGCTCGTTCTAGCAGGGAACACTTTGATTACAGAGGATCAAATATTTGTAGAGACTGTTTCCTCAGTTTCCATCCAGCAGGATAGAGGAATCAATCTTCTTGGTGTCGCATTCTTCAGAAATGCTATTTGGATCATCCAAAAGTTAAATGAATTTAGATCTTCTGAAAGTAAAAATGCGATACGAAGAACGAGCGAACTAATTAAAACGAATTTGAAAGGAGTGACATAGACGATGTAAAGACGGAGATAAAGAACGAAAGGGTCGGCGAGTGAAAGGAACGCGGAACAAACAGACACTGTAATGAAATTTAATCCTTTGAGATTCGTTATTGGTGGATGTTTCGAGGTTTCCATCGGAAGAAAACGTTTCTCGGCTCTCGGGACTCGGGCTGGCTTTCGTCGCCATATTCCAGGTCAAATATTCATTTGGCCGTCACTCGATTATGCAGATCAACGGCTGATTGCGCGACTAATCGATGCGGACTCGATTGTTTCGAGCCGGCACGGCGGCACTGCCGCAGCCGCCGCGCCGCGCCGCTCCTCTTGTTCGAGGAGTCGAACGTTCTTCCTCGGAACAAGGAAGAATCTCTTTTCTGTTGTTTCGAGGATCGGTTTTCCTGGTCGAGCCGAGGGAGTTTCATATTGAATCGGGTCAGTGGAACACGCTTTTCGAGCCCGGCTCTTCATCGAACTTCAATTCCACGAAATATTCATCCGCACAGAAATGATCGTTTAACTCCGTGCGCTCGGATTGTACCAGCGATGAAGATTTCGAACAAAATCCACTAAATATGTATTTCATTAATAGACAACGGGTTTCATGGAATTTAACTTGAGAATTTATTTATTACATAATTTTATTTTGATTTCCCTCAGGGTAACAATTCTTAATTGTCCACTTTTGATACAACATGTATGTGTACTATTTTTTGTTTTCTTCTTCAGTTGGAATTACAAGGTTTTTCAAAAATATTTATCATATTATATTTTTCTAAATATTTTTCAGACGCAAAAATGTCTAGGACGAAACACCACCTTTCCTTTTTCCTCTACTATTTGGATAGCACACGTATGACAATTCTTACAAATTTGCTACAAGTAGAGCTAATACAAAGTAATAATGATCGAACCTGTGCGCTGCGAAAAAATTCCTATTATTTAATATTCGATCGAGAAAAATTAAAAAGCAAAAATGTCTCTTTGAAAAAGATCCACATTGGGATCGAAACGTTAGAAACATGATTTAATAATTACACATTTGTTGTTTTTTCTATAAATGATCGAACCTGGCGCCGATATCATCAAATTTATTATATATAATATTATAATATATACATCCTTGTCCCCTCATTCATCCCCTAAAAAAGACTCTTCTTCCTAATTCTGGACCTCCTCTTCCGGCCGCTTGACACTCCTTTCCACTTTCTCATTCACACTCTCTCCACCTTCCTCATCCATTTCTCTCCTCCTCCCTCATCATCCAATACCTCCCCCATTCTCTCTGTTCATCCAACTTGAGAATTTATAAAATAATGGACTAAATTTCCTTGTCTTAACCTCATTCCTATTATAAATTTTATGAGAAACGAGGAAGGAATATATTTTTATTTGATAAAAAATAAACAATTCATTCTTGAAAAGGTTATTGTTATTGCACCGCAATGATGATTTCGATTGGTTAAATTGTAGATATCGTTAGAATAGGACATTTTCTCGTATGTCCCGCAAACATACTCGGAAAATGAAAGCACGCGAGTTGCCACGCCGTAAACGGTGAACAATAGGTGAAGCAGAAGTTTTTATGGTGCACCGTGGTGTATGCATCGCGGTGAGTTCGAATGCCGGAGCGTCTTCAAAGCAGATCCGAGGGAATCCAACGACTCGCAGAAGCTGTCCGCGTTAGATAAAGTGATTTAAGTTCATCAGGGAACGGCTCGGGGCGCTTTTAGGCCGCCGCTTCTCACGGTCATTAAAACTTCTTAACAGGGGAGAGGTCGAAGGACTGGAAATGCGAGTGCACACGGCCCGAAGCCCGCGGTCGAAAGCTCGGATTCGGTGAAAAGGGACGTCGAAATGGCGCGTTCGCAATTTCGAAGGAAAATCGAGACCCTCCCGGTTAAGCGTCTCGTGGCCCCGTGGCTTTGCACCGCGAACATAGATATTCCCCGGAAAAAA
Source organism: Lasioglossum morio (assembly GCA_916610235.2). Lineage (NCBI taxonomy): Eukaryota > Metazoa > Arthropoda > Insecta > Hymenoptera > Halictidae > Lasioglossum > Lasioglossum morio. The sequence goes on along the minus strand of OU744323.1, from coordinate 16,526,579 downwards.
GTCTTCGCCGTCAGCGGAATTCGTAGGAATCACAAACTCGAATCGAATATCTCATCTTTCATTGAAGAATTAATGAAGGTAGCCACGCGTTGCTTGTGTCACTTTTAAAAAATTGTTTTACCCATTAGCTGAACCGTTAAAAATGTAACAAATGAAAATTAATTTGTTTTTTCGGTATCGAAAACATAGAATTGAAAAAAAAATATTGTACGTATTCAAACAGGACCGTAGCAGGTACAGCGAAGCATCGGAACAATACCATTTGTGCTACAATATTAATTACTGTACCAACATGAACGTTCGTTTGCACGAAAAATATTTATCCTTGCTGAAACCGACACAATTTATTCTTACCGCAGGGAATATCAACATTTTCTTCTGGAGAAAAATATGTATAAAATATTTCTAGAAGTATTGAATACGCGAGCGTAGAAAATAAGGAAAGTTCAGTGTATAGAATTCTTACACAATGTCATTAGTCAAATAGGATTCAGAAGACGATTTCAAACTGGACAAACATTTTTCGAAAATACAGAAGACCGTCGTAGCGGTCAGAAATTCCGCGAAAAGTTTACGTAGCCCGGAGTCCGACGAGTAAATCGGGCAGCAACAAATTCCAGGGCGAAAGCCACGATGGGATCTGTCGATAGCAGACTTCTGTCCGAGTTTTGAAAGAGTTTGTAAACCGTTTGGCGATTTTTTCGCGGCGAGCATGGCCGGTTTCGCCGAAAAACGTGACCAAAGAGCTTTAATCGAATCTGGCCGCTTTAGCAAATGGCACTCTGAAACGTAAAAGGCCGAAACATCGGTCCATCCGCGAAGGGTTCAAAGAGCTATCTCTCTCTCCCTCTCTCTCTCTCTCTGTGCCGTACACTATTTATAGGGTTCGGCTGTGACACGTAGACGGTGCATTGTTTAATCACAGTCGATTAAGCGACCCAAAGACCCGGGTTCCCCTTAAGGCCGGCGTCCTTAATGAATCGATTTGGACACGGGATCGTGAAACTGGCAGATTCGCTCGCGAGCCACCTGGAAACTGCGGGGTCGATCAAAGCGCACGATCCACGCCGCCATAATTAACGTAATGCACCTCCGATGGCCAGGATCCGGCCACGTGACTCCTTTATGAGCATACACGCCGTGTGAATTAGAGGGCCAATTACGGCCCACCAGACGCCTGTGCCGACGTGTTCGACAGCGTTTCTCTGTGATACCGACACACCGATCAACTATACGTCCTGGATTATTCCATCCTTGCACCGACATCCATGACGTTTTTAACTCTAGCTTCACGGAGGTTGTTGTATACCAACGATAGGATTTTTTCTAGCATTAGTAATCACTCGTGTAATCTAAGCGTTTCAGTTCGTCTCTCTAACTTCAGTTCGTCGTTCAATCTACTATTACTCATCCTTGAACCTCATCCGCGTGATTCATCCCTTACTGACCATTAGACGTAAAACAACCCCCACTTTACAGAACGAAAAACCTATATCTTCTGCTGACTTCGTCTTCTCGCGAGCATTCTCTTTATCAGTCTCATTCGCTTCTGCTCAGTATTTACCGAGTCTTCAATGTAGTTTGTATTTCGTTCAAAAATTGTACTTAATAAATAATATATATATATTCACGGTGGGACAGTAACTATGTCCAGTTTGAATATTGCCGTTATTTGTAATAATATGAAAAAATGTTATATAGAAAACTTACACGTTATAGAGGGGGACATATTGTGACACAAAAATTTTCTGCGTGGCTGGAGGCATAGAGGAGATTTCAAGATCATCTCTATTTTTTTTAAATGGAATGCTATGTTTTTTTTATCACGATGTGATAGCCAGTGTTGAGAAGAATTCTGCGAGTTATCATTGAAGGTCATACAAGGTGAAATATGGTAGTAAAGTATTTCGGAAAAACTGTGCCAAATTGATACGAGGAACGGATGAGGGTTAAGTATCCAGAATACAACAAGGTCTAGAACGAACTGTTTCACATTATTTTATGAACGTAACAAGATTGAGTCTATCCAAATTGTTCGACCATTTTTCCAATAATATACACTCAACAGTAAAAACAAAAATTTCTATTTCACTCCAGTGCATTATTGGATCCGTGCAACAGTTCGTGCTCGATTACAGCACGACACGGGAGCCCGAACTTTTTCGCTGACCTAATAATTTATAAATCGGTATGTTGACGTCGAACGCAGTATTGGGGGACGATTAATTTGATGAGAAATTAGATCGGGGCCCCGGGATCCTTGGCTTGCGGAAGGATGCAAGCCGCGTTTCCAAGGAAAATCGATGTCACCGTTATTCCTGCCATATACGGGCTCGTCCCTCGTATAGCTGCCGGCCGGGAGTAGGTCAGAGAACGCATGAGGGAATTTTGCTGCGTCGTTTAGTGCATTCGTTCCATATCACCCGTTTCGAGCGGACTATAGCGGACTATCGCGCGAGCGTATAAGGGGGCCGGGAAAATCCGACAAGGAACGTCTACGGCCCTGATGAAACTCGCTTGGTTTGTGGAGCATCCGAAAACGTGGCCACTTTCGCCGTTTTCTTAACCGCCTGCCACTCATACTTATTGTTCAAATAGAACCACAATTAACGGGATTATATTATATAAGAATTATTTATTTAAAGAGGATGTTCACATTCGTGTGTCCACGGCTAATAACAAAAAACTACTGCCACGCGTCTCGAACGCCTCGACCGTCACGCGCTCACACGCACACAGCTGCACACAAAAGTCCTCTCGGAGACACCTTTTTTTTTTATAGTGCGGAAATGCGTTACGCATATCCTGGCCCCCTTGGGGGTCCAGGGTTATGTGGGACTGTCCAGAGGACTCTCCGTCCAGCCTCTACCCACTAAAACCGCATTCCCACCTAAGCTATTGTAAGGGGGGGGGGGGGGGCAGGATCTCCGAGAACTCAACTGGCCACCCTCTCGGAGACACCTGCATCCCCAAAAACAAAAACAAAACGTAAACAAGCGCTCTCGCCCAGTCCTCTGACTTCGGGGAAATACACACACAATTTAACACTTATCTATCCACAATTTACTTTGCGATGCTAAACCGATGCCTCCGACGGTCTTCCGAAAATTTTCCTTCTTCGAGTCTGGAGAAAATTCTGGGTATGTTTCGAGCCATTCAACAAATAAAATTTTATCAGATTCGCACGGGACAATGCTTGAAATAAATTAAAATAAATAGATAGAACAATTTTTCGTTTCTATCGCGATTCGAGAGCGAATACGCGACGCAGGAATTTCGCCGGTCGACTCGACGATAAATTATGCGATGATCAAAGTGTTTGTTTCGAAGTAGAAGCGATCGGTTTGAATTGAAATCACTCGGCGCGTGTCAACCCCGCCAGGGAACAAGTGTTTTCGAAATGGTATTCCCGGTCACGTTTCGAATCGTTCATTTTATTTGTCGGCGTGTCAGAGAAAAATTCCGGCGGGGAATTACGACACACGCGCGAACGTGCGCGACTCGATCAAGTTAAAGCTCTGGCGTGCTGTAATCCATTTAGTTGCCTCGCTGAAGAGGAATGCACTTTTCTGTTTAGCGGTGGCTTTCCTTCATTAGCTTATAAATATCCGGTTACGCGGTCTAATTATTCATTCCGCGAACTGGAATTGGAGTCGGTGCTGCGCGTGTTTCAAATCAATTCTATCAGTGACGCACCCAGTATTTCATCTTGGGGGGCAACGAGGTGAACAAAATGACCTTTTTGTTTAGCAAAAATATCTGTCAATGGTAGCCACACATATTTACTTATATACAGGGTGTTCAGGCTATTACTAGCTAGCATTTTTTTCGTAAATAGTAAATATTAGAAAAAAAATGATAGAGGAAAAAGTAGTATTGTTGTTTATGCACAACACAATGACATATGTATTTTTGTTTTGTTTACATTATTTTGATAGAAATGAAGTATAGAAATGAAGTATTGTATAGTAGATGGATGAATCCGTCTTGACACGCGCTATCATACGACATAAAAAAATGTATAGCATTCCATTTAAAAAATTGAAGGTCACCTTCATTTCTATCAAAATAATGTAAATAAAACAAAAATGCATATGTCATTGTGTTGCGCATAAAAAACAGTACTACTTTTTCCTCTATCATTTTCTTCTAATAATTACTATTTACAAAAAAAATGCTGGCTAGTAATAGCCTGAACACCCTGTATATAGGGAAAAGTTGTTCAAAATGTTTAGTTTTACACATAACATATCCAAAAGTCATCGAAATCGAAGGGGAAGCAGTTATTCTACGGTTTAGCTAATTTTTCAGTGTTTTGTTTCCTTTTTCTTGGGGGGGGGGGGAGGGACTTGGCCGCGTGGTTCCCCTCCTGGGTGCGCCACTGAATTCTATTGGAAACTCTAATCTGGCACACATTCGTTAAGATAGTGCTTTAAGATCCAGTTTCAGGTCGGAAATTCAATTATTTTACAAATTCATGTAACAGAAGAAAATTTGAAAATATCGATTTTAAAAACCGAGAGAAGTTCGAAGATCGAATGTACACTCTCTTTCATCAATTTCAATTTTTGAATATGCATACGTTTACCCAGCGACATGCAAATGCACCTTTCCATACATTTTCGTGCATGTTATCCTAATAGAGTCACTGCTTATCCAAGCATGTTGACAAACAATGCAATATTCTATGACAACAATAGCCCGAAGGAAAATTTCTAGAGGGTCGGAGACTACTTATAATAACAAGGCAGAAGATATTGTACGGAAATAGTTTATATTCAAAAATTAATTGAAACGAACGACATGTTCCATAGAAGAGCAGCTATATTCGCATGAAATATCGTTTCGAATGCTACTAGAATGATGAAAGTACGCGAAGGAAAAAGTACAACATGTTTGGGTCATTCTGTGTACATGCTAGAAATTTCATAGACACCTGTTAGCATGTTAATACCAGCTGCCAATGAATAAAGATGACAGAGATTGCAGTTCCTCACGATTTTCTGCCTTCGACTGGAACTTTCATCGCGTTTAATCGTTCGTATCTCGAACAATTACCCGAGCCACTGTATAGAAATTTAACGAACGTCACAATCAAGGATCGTGGATCGCAAAAAATCTATTCCTCCCGTACAAAAAAAGTTTATTTTCAGAAGTGTATATACGATCTAAGCGCAAAGTAGGCTATTTACCATTTACCACTCGAGAGACTGTTCCACCGGAGTACCGATCCGAACAATAAACAAAAACGAGGTCCTGAAAGCTCCGGATTTTCGCGTCGGACCGTCACGGTGCCGCGCCGATTCAAGTCTGCAGTTTCCCGTGAAAACAGGGAAGAAAGAAACTCGGAACACGGGGCTTCATCGACTCTCTCATGGAAATAACGTTTTCGCTTTTTATTCCATTTCTCGTGTTTCGCGCGAGCGCCAGCGAGCACGCGGCCTTCGACGACTGTATTCATTTATTGGAGCCAGGCCAAGCTATTACGTTATATACAGTGAATACAGTAAATTAACGGAGCAGCTTTCCGTTCGCCGAGAGCTTTTCCAACGACGAAGTAGATTAGCCTATCAGAGAGAGAGAGAGAGAGAGAGAGAGGGAGGGGGGATGCGCGTGAAACGCGGATCACAGTTATTTTTCAGCTTGTCGTCGGTTCACCCTTAATCAACGAAATATTGACCGGCTCTCTGCGAAGTGTCCTCTCGATTCAGAGTGGTCCTCGATCCTGGCCAGACCTTCGAACACGCGAAAATAATCCTTCGTCAACGCGAATACTCGATATCCGACTGTGCTTCAAAGGAACTGCACGTTTCGAGCTTAACTAGCCGGCCATTCATATTTTTTCGGTGGAACGTACCGCGATTTCTTTAGATCTTTTTCAGGAAAGATGTGATCTAATTTGAAACTCGATACAATTTTCTTTATCATATTTTCATTGATCGGACCTTCTAGACTCGAGTAGACGAGAAATATCATCTTTAATTTTTCTTTAAGCTGATCACTGATCCCCTGACTTTCAATTTTTATTTAGATTTACAATTTTATTAGCTATTGGTATTACAAAGTTGACGCATACCTTCGCAATACAAAGTTCTACCTTTCCAGTTTTGGAATTCTGTTGATCGAGGCGAACCATTAAACTTGACGTTTTAACCACGAAGATTCCTCGTTTCGTTTCGTTCAATGTTGTCGATCAACATGCTTCCGGGAAGAATCGAATGAGTTAGAATCGTCGCTAACACGTAGTCAACTTAATGACTGTCAAGTCGAGATAGTATTTCGTGTACGTAGCATAAATCTGTCCTTAGCCTGCGATTCACGTGGCGCGAAATACGCCGGCCAGCCATAAACTATCATCGATCCAGCCTAGTGGAATTTTATTAGGGATCGGCTGCTCGGTCATCGACTTTACGAGCCCGGACAAGAAATATGTGTTCGAACGTGCGTTGATTCGTACGACGCCGGCCCCTATCGAACACACGACACAAGATATGCCGTTTCCGGCTGCCAATAACCTGAAAATTCGATCATCCGTTTTATTCGGGGACCACCCCACGATCTCGCTCAACCACTCCTCGAGACCTAATCGTTGTGCGGAATGGTTATCTAGCTTGTCGATCACCACTAATCCGCAGAAAACTTACTTCAAATGTTTTTAAAAGAACAAAGAAGGATCAAACAATGTTTCGTCAATTAGAATTTCTACAGAAGTATAAATGAAGAAGTATAAAGAACAAGGATGAATCAAACAATGTTTCGTCAATTTGAATTTCTACTGAAGTATAAATGAAGAAGTATAAAGAACAAGGAAGAATCAAAGATTGTTTTGTCAATTAGAATTTCTACAGAAGTATAAATGAAGAAGTATAAAGAACAAGGAAGAATCAAACAATATTTTCTTAATTAGAATTTCTAAAGAAGTATAAATGAGGAAGTATAAAGAACAAGGAAGAATCAAATAATGTTTTGTTAATTAGAATTTCTACAGAAGTATAAATGAAAAAGTATAAAGAACAAGGAAGAATCAAACAATGTTTTGTAAATTTCAATTTCAACTGAAGTATAAATGAAGAAGTATAAAGAACAAAGAAGAATCAAACAATGTTTCGTCAATTAGAATTTCTACAGAAGTATAAATGAAGAAGTATCAAGAACAAGGAAGAATCAAACAATGTTTTGTCAATTTGAATTTCTACAGAAGTATAAATGAAGAAGTATACAGAATAAGGAAGAATCAAACAATGTTTCGTCAATTTGAATTTCTACTGAAGTATAAATGAAGAAGTATAAAGTGTAGGATAAAGAGTTAGTAGGATTAATAATTATAAACAGCCGACGAGACAGTTGGAGCATCCGAAAAACCATACGCGTTTTTCGGAACAGTTCGCCCGTTACTTGTCAGCGACGAAGGTGTGCCGTTGACAAGTAAACAGACAATGTTAGAGTGAATGACCCAGAGTGACGGTATGAGAGAGTTAGAGCTATGATGTGAGAAAGAAAGAGCAACGTAAGGTGCGATAACCCTAAAAGTGTACGTGTGCGCGTGTGTATGATTCGCGGCCGATATAAATAAGGCAGGCCCCGTGAAAGCAGACAGAGTCGTTGATTAAGAGTAAACGAGTAAACGAGTAAAAGAGTAAAGAGTAAGCGAGCGTAATTAGTTTCTAGTTTCCTTATTATACAATAAAGTTATACACATATATAGTAAAAACCCACTTCTGACACCCAATTATTTTATAATCCCACAAAAGAACAAGGAAGAATCAAACAATGTTTTGTCAATTAGAATTTCTACAGAAGTATAAATGAAGAAGTCTAAAGAACAAGGATGAATCAAACAATGTTTTGTCAATTAGAATTTCTACAGAAGTATAAGTGAAGAAGTATAAAGAACAAGGAAGAATCAAACAATGTTTTGTCAATTAGAATTTCTACAGAAGTATAAATAAAGGAGTATAAAAAACTAGGAATAATCAAACAATGTTTTGTCTATTTGAATGTCTACAGAAGTATGAATTCTACTTCGCAGTTAAATCTAGGGGAAGCAGAAATAAAATAGGATCGCGGTGCGCTAATAAGCCGATCGTCAAGAAGGAAACGTAAAAAGAGGGAATGGCGTTCGAGAGAACGAGGAAATTGTGCCACTGTGAAATCGGTCGTTCGCGGTATCGCTTACGCCGCCCGAGAATATAATCCGACGCCCCTAAATGACGCGCGGGCCCCGCGAGAGGAAATTCTATGGCGCGCTAATCGAGCCACTTTGTTATGCAAAGCTCGTTTGCATTTTTAAAGAAGGCCTCGGCCGCAGATTCCGCGTGCACCCGCGCCGAGCGAATTGAACGCCGCGACTTGAAATATTGAAGCTTCCGAGCGTAAAGCCGTTCTCGGTTTTGGTCGCATAAAGGTCTGAACAGTGACAAGTAACTGCCGAGAACAAAACTTGCTGATTCGGAGGACGAGGTACAGGAGCGTACAGATCGACCCGCATACGGGGTTCCGTATTATAAAATTCGAAATACCGACATTTATAAACATCAGTGATTCTCTTAAAGTAAAAAGTGAAGTAAATAGTAAAAATATTCCTTACAATTGACTTGGACAATGTTTATTTTCCATAAATTTCCACGCTCTACTAATTACAGTCCGCGACAATACTATAAGACATCACTTAAACGAAATAATTTTGTATTATATGAAAGAATTTCATCCTCTTTCATGCAGAGTGTTATTATTTACTTCTGGGGGCGTCGTTTAACGTAGTGTTTTCGTTAGAATTTCTATGAACTTGAAAGCTACACAAGCTTTACTTCTTGTTAACCGCGACAAATCTATAAGACAGTTTCTCGCAAACAGTGAAAGCGAAAAGAGCATCAATGAAATATTCGTCTAAAGTGTGTTCTAAAGTGTGTAAAAGAGGAATTGACACTGCAAAGGCGACAAATGGGTGGAGGAGGAATAATGATATGGGCGGCTATAGGATATCATGGAAGAACTGAAATTGAATTTATTTCCAGAAAAATAAACAGCAGGAAATACATAGATATACTTGATAAGCACTTGTAAAAACATGCTCAGCCCATAGCCAACCAAAAATACATTTTCCAGCAATACAATGCAGTTGTGCGTTCGGCAAAGATAGTACAGGCCTATTTTAAAAATAAGGAAATAGACGTTTTACCGTGGCCAGTGAGATCTGAGTACTAGCCAGTAGCCAGGGAGGTTTATTCTAACGAAGAAAAAAACTGCGTTGAAATGGTATTGAAGGAAATTAAGTAAAAAACGATTAAAAACTTGTATAAATCTATTTCAAAAAGAATGTTACATGTCATAAAAAATAAAGGCGGCAACAGAAAATATTAATAACCTATAAAAATAAGCTGTACGTGTCAATTTTTTAGAAAAACATTAGCTGTCTTATAGTTATGTCGCAGTTAATAAAAGGTAAGTTGGCGTTACTTTCAAGTTCTTCGAAATACTAACGAAAACACTGCGTTATACGTCGGTTCCAGAAGTAAATAAATAACACTCTGTATGAAAGACGATCAAGTTCTTTCATACAACAGATAATTATTTCGTTTTAAGTGATGTGTTATAGTATTGTCGCGGACTGTAGACTGTAAGACGCTATCACGACGGCCGGGGTACGGAAACGGCCCAATCACCGAATGTATCTTTCCATTATAAGGTCTCGTTAGCCTCGATCTCGAGATCACCGAGCCGAGATCGTTCCTTTGGAGCGAGCATCTTCGCCTCGGATGTGTTTGATCAGGCTTCGGCTGTTCAGCAGAGGGCTGTAACCCCGGTTTAACGTTCGCCATTGGTTCCGAGGGAGTCGTGCCGCGGATCCTGTATCCGAGATAAACCATTGCCGCGGCCGTTCCGCGAAGTATTACGAGCTTTCAGTGCTTTTACGATCAGAAAAAAGATTCCAACTCCGCGGAGAATATACGTTGCACCGGGTAGATTACCCGTGACTCTCTATTCACCGATTTTTTATTATTTAATTCACGAAACATCAACAAATAAGAAAAACAGGAGCGTAGCTGTTTTAGCAGAACAGTTTCATGCTCCTTCGACCAGCCGCATTTACAGTAAAATTTGAGTTCGGGCAATGTTTATTATTTTTGTTGCCGAGGTCTCCGCTACTTGGTATGGAAATGGTGTTTGCGTTACGTGAAATAGCGTTTCACGCTCTTCCGACCGAGGACAGTTGAATATAAAATAAAATAGCAGACTATATTTATTATTCTCCGGCAAGGTCTCGCTTAATATGGAAATGGCGTTTGCGTACACCGTGGAATAGCATATTACATCGAATTTGCTTTTTCGAAGAGATGGAAAAACGGGAGTTCCGTGTGTCAAGAAGCGTCTCGGGATTCAAAGGAAAAGAAATCACGCGTGAGGGGTTGGGCGTTCGGCCGCGTATTTACGGAACGAATATCAAACAACCCCTTTATGAATATGCAACGCCTTCCATTTCCATAGGATGCGAACGATGCCACGGGATTCGTGGATTTCCAACGGCGTTCAAGCCCCGGAGAGAATCGACCCTCGGCTCCCTTCGAATAAATCCCCTGTTTTGGAAGATTCTTCGGGGTGAACGCGCGACTCCATTGAAATATCGTTCGGAGGGTGTTACGGCTTCGAGGAGGGAACTTTTGGTAATTAGTTACATCAATAAATTACCACCAAACTGGCGCACCTTGTTGAGGATTACAAGCCGATTCTTTCTTAGATCCTGATCGCAGGCTTCCACGATCGAAGATTTTTGGCTGTTGGATTATCAACAAGTTACAAAAATTAATCAACGATCTCAGAATCGTATTCTTAAACAGAGATTACAAAGTATCGATGGAACGTTCTCAGAAGTATGTATTTTCTTTCAAGAGCCGAACTATAGGGCTAACCTAAACAGTTTGGAGATACGAAGGTACTCTGGTTTCCTTTTTGGGGGTTCCAGCGATTCTTTCTTTCATAAAGTCAGTCGAAGCTAAGACATCTCATGGTAAAGAGCTTCCTTCCGCGCCGTGAAATAAAGACTAACTTTTACTTTAAAAGTACCAGTGTATATTAGTGTGGTCCTTAGTTATACTTGGTGAAAATATTTTTGCGAGATTTTTTTCACGCCTCCCCCTAAAATTGTGCCATTTGGTAAGAAAATAATTCCCGCAAAAGATAAAGTTGATCGGATAAGGGTTAGGCGTGCCCCATTGACGTTGAAGTTGACAAGAACATGAGAAATTTTGTAGGAAAAAAAGGAAAAAAATTTCTTTTTTTAGAAGTTTTTAGTATTCCTGCAGGGGCCTCTAACCGTCTGCAGAATTCTTGAGGGGTTGTGATTGTGAGGAGTGAGGAGTGAGGAGAGTGAATCTTAATTCGTACAAAATACACTTGTACTTGAATGCACGTAAGAAATTATGATATTTTTCGAGGTATAAAATATTTAACTTGAATTTTCAGTATACTCTTCACATTTAGCAAGCAGTTACTTCTATTTCAAAACTTCGCGCTCGATGAGGCACGACTTCCCGACGTCCGATAGCTTTAAAACTTTGGACATATCATTTTTTCATGAAAAGGAACAATATTGGGGGTAGGCGTGTCGAAAATTTCATGGTCGAAAAATAAGGACCACCCTAGTGTACATTCATTTACACCCATATCCAATATTGGCCAATCAAATGTTGATAATTTTCAAGAATCACGTTATTCAATTTATGTGGACGCTGAGCGATGTTAATTCTGATTTGGGACCAGCGTGCATCGGGGGCCGACAGACAATTCGCGACGAAGAGGATGCTCGACGAGCCTTTTTTTCGCTATCCAGTAAAAAACTAGAGAGAAAGAGGGAAAATGATCCCATTATCGGGCGAAATACATTGAAAGATTGCGGGCACGCGCTGCGAGAAAAAGCGGCTCGCATAAAGGGAGCAGCGGCTCGCATAGAAATGCCGCTCGGGGTATTCTGAATGGTCTCCTTGCGCGTGACAGATCACGGGGGCCAGGCTTTTGTCGTTCGCGTATCAATGATGAAATATGACCGCGTTCCATCCGCTGGCCAGCTCTTTCCCTCTCGAACCCGCGAATTAGGCCGATCGCGATCTCCGATCTCTACACGCCATTCTTCGTTTCTCGCGCAAAATACGCGTTCTTGACTCACCGACGATGTCTCCCCACTTTTAATTTGCACTCCCGCGATTTTACAAAAAGGCGTTCATCCCATCGAAAATTACCAGACCCAGCACTGCTCCGAACAATGGAGTCCACGGTTTTCAATATTTAGCAAAATCTTTAGCCTCCGATGCGATTTAATTAAAACGTAGGAATCCGATAAAATTGGAAAGCGCTTTTTTCATTTCATTCTCATGTAATGCGACGGAGTAATTTTGTTGCTCGTGGCAGTGCGGGACTTCGGATTGCCTCGGATCGAATGACTCGAGAAAATGACGCTGTCGCCGATGCGCGGTTCCGATGATCGGATCGATGTCGCAAGCCTTTTCAACGACGAACTTTTCGGCCCTGTTGAAAACTCGCCTATGTCCCGAGGAACTCGATCGAACGGCTTAAAAAAAGAAGAAGAGAAAAGAAGGAGAAACATCAATTCCTCCGGCAACAAGATAGTTAATCGAAACTTCAAACGGCGCCTTAATTAACCCATTAACCTGCCGATCGCCGTTCAACGCGCACTCTTCCGAAATAAATCATCCCGACGAATTGCCCGGATAAATTATTTCCACGAATTCCTGATCGTCGCAAATTGCTCTGCCCGCGCGTCTCGTTAGTTTTCGAACTGTTCGAAACTCTTTTCAACTATGTACAACTTCCGCGTTCCGGTACGACGAATCTTGAAGTTTCGCTGACTTCGAGACAGAAGATTTCGCGCAGCTTTCTTTAACTTCTGCTTGGGCACAGTGGAAAACTCTGTCAAAAAACGCTTTCGGGAAGTATAGCGATGTACCGTGTGCGACTTCGGTTGGAAGTACAGGGTGGGGCAATAACTATGTCCAGTTTGAATATTTCCGTTATTTGTAATAATATGAAAAAATGTTATAAAGAAAACTTACACGGTATAGAGGGGGGCATATTGTGACACAAACATTGTCTGCGTGGCTGGAGGCATAGAGGAGATTTCAAGGTCATCTCTATTATTTTAAATGGAATGCTATGTTTTTTTTATCACGATGTGATAGCCAGTGTTGTGACGAATTCAGTGAGTTATCATTGAAGGTCATACAAGGTGAAATATGGTAGTAAAGTAAACTTTGTTACCTTAGAGGAGATGCTTGAATTGGTGACCGTTTGCATGAATGCAAAGATGCAATCTTCGTATCCCTGCATCACGTGCATGTCTTATCGTTTCTGAACTTATTCTAGCACATGCTGTATTATTTCATAGACCCTCACTTTTACATGAACGAATGGTTTTGTAACATTGTTTATATTGTGGCAATACATCGCGTATAGCTAGAAATGTAAACATCTCATCAGCTCGTAATGTAAACATCTGACCAGTTCGTAAGATTAACATGAATCGGTCAGTCAGTCTCTGTCGATTGTTAAGTCAAGTAGCTGTGTGATCATCAAAATGAAGTTTTCTTTCGAAGAGCAAATGGATATGATCCTCATTTATGGAGAAATGCGACAAAATTGAATAAGAGCTCAATCCTTGTATGCTGAACGATATCCAAACCGTACACATCCTTCGCACCAATAAACTTTACTTTACTACTATATTTCACCTTGTATGACCTTCAATAATAACTCGCTGAATTCGTCTCAACACTGGCTATCACATCGTGATAAAAAAAACATAGCATTCTATTTAAAAAAAATAGAGGTGAACTTGAAATCTCCTCTATGGCTCCACCCACGTAGAAAATGTTTGTGTCACAATATGTCCCCCTCTATACCGTGTAACTTTCGTATATAACATTTTTTCATATTGTTACAAATAACGGCAATATTTAAACTGGATATAGTTATTGACCCACCCTGTATAAGAGCATTTTCATTTCAGAATTTAAGAATATTTTTATCAAATTGGTATAGTAATATGCGTATACTTCTGCATCCTGTCTACTGCTTCGAGCTATGATGCATCCGAATGATTAACCATGAAATTGGAAATGTGGAAGATGAAATTTGGCCGGTGCACATCAGCAGACGGTTTCCGCGAGCCTCGGAACAAGAGAAACCTTTGTAACGACAGCAAAAATGGTTTCGCATCCTGCTGGAGCGCGAGAGGCAAAAAGTTGGAGCGGTTTAGCCGCGCTCTCGAGTACGTCTGAATTTAAATTTCAATTTACGCGGCCATTTGGAAGGGAAATGTCGTTTCGGGTGGGAATGATCGGGTTAAGGCAACGCCTCGGCCAACCGGTTGGAAAAGGTTCTCGCGGCGCGACGCGACCGTTTTCGCGGTGGCATCGCATCGGCGCAGTTATGCTTTATCTCGACTACTGGGTGCAGTTCGTTCGCGACAAGGCGAGCAAAACGTGTCCTCGCGGTCGTAGACGAGATGCAACAGCCCTCCATTCGATCCGCGAGGTTCCCGTTACGTCACGGAACACCTTGAGTTTATCGAAAACCATAAAACGGCCGTCCTGTTTCGTTATACATAGAGCAACGGACTGAAACGCATTCTGGAGTGCAGCCTTTGTCGCGAAGATGAAGCACCGTATTCATGGCCGGCCATTTCGGGAGAGCGCAAAGGGCAGCACCATCGAGTTTTCACCGATCGGAACAGCTACGGGAGTTTTTAAAAGAGATTTTATTAAAGATACTAGCCGCGTAGTTTCTTTGGAAAAGCGTTCTCGCACTTGTAAGTTTTCGGATGAAATACGGATGAGCATACGTAACAAGATCTTACGATAAAAGACAATTAATTTTTCTATGTATGTTTTTATAGAAATTATAGAATTTTTTCACGAGCAAAATGTAATTGTTTTCCCCCATTCTCGATAGAATGGAAAAGCAGTGGATATTTCGATCGAGAATGTCTCCGAGGCATTCGAGACGGTTTCGAAGCTTCTAGCTGCTCGATTATACATTTAAATCCGGCGAATGCTGATTGCCGCGTGCTTATCCGCTTACGGAAGCTATGGATACCGCGATCGATCTTCTAATCGTCTCCGTAATCCCCTACGATCGGTAATCGATTGATACATCCGCGGCTTGCGGGCCACGTCGAGTGTCGTGGCCATTTTAATGCGAAACAATGGACCGCGGATTATCGTGTTCCGTTTTTCCGCTGAAAAATATTCTACTTGCTAGCCGACCACCGAGATTTTTATGAATTTTCGTCTATCACGGTACTCTTTCGTTTAGTCAGACGGAAACCAGGAAGAACAGTATCTAGAAACAATGTAGATACTGACAGCTCTCTCAAAATACCGCATACTGATTCAAGGGAGGTGTTCAAATCGCGTGCTTTCTCTAACACCAATGAATATATTGTTAATGAAGGCCGATACAAAGGCAAAAATTATTTTGAGCATTTTCACGATGAAAGAAGAAAGCCCTGGTACACAGGGTATAATCTGTCTCGAGAAACCATTGTTACGATAAACAGAATTAGATTTAGTCATTATAGTCTTAACTTTTCTCTAGCGAAAATCAATGTGATAGATAACCCTGGTTGCTCATGTGGACATGAGACCAAGGTATTGATCATATCCTATGGCAATGTCCTACCCATGACACTCACAAAACTAAATTTATACATAACCTGAGATCACGGGGTTTTTTTTCTTCCTATGTCGTGTAATGTTTTGCTCCACAGACCTACACACACTATATGTAAGATCATTTGTTCCTTCCTAAAAGATTGTCAGCTGTATATATAGCGTCACGTATAGTAAATGTACGATTATGGCAATGTAGCCTCTTTGATTTGCAGCGATCCAAGTTAACTCGCCAACTGTGTAAAATTAAATTGCAGCTACCCTTATGCTTAAAAATGTTAGATTTTAGCCCGATCCAACATTAAAGCTTGTCTTCTTATATTTAATTTCTTAAAGAATTGTAAAGTACGAATTTAATTTGATTTAATATTGTCTATGTATGTATGAATATGTATTTACTGTCATTTACATTTGTACAGCAGATATAAATCTTAGTTGAGATCTGAAATGCTCAATAAAAAAAAAACGAATTTAATTTGATTTAATATTGTCTATGTATGTATGAATATGTATTTACTGTAATTTACATTTGTACAGCAGATATAGATCTCAGTTGAGATCTGAAATGTTCAATAAAAAAAAGAAAGAACAGAATCTAATCTATTGTAACACGGAACATGCTTTCAAGAGAGGACTGTCGATGAACATCTAGCGAAGCATGGCAACGTTTACAAACTGAATCGGCACAGTGCATTTTCAAAGAGAATTTGTCAAAGCAAATAATTCCAGAATCTATTACAACTACCGAATAGGTACTTTCTAATACACTCGCAATATAGAAGTGTCCAACGAACATGTACCGAAGCAATGTGGCAGTTCCAACCAGAATTTTCCAGAACATTTCTGCAGCGAATTTCACTGGCAGAAGAGCTCAGGCGAGTACATCTCTGTGAGCCACTTTTCCTTAATATTTCTCATCTTGAACTGACAAAGGGCGTGAGTAGCAATGGTTAATTACAGCCTGGGCTCTCGTATCTAACGAACGCGAGAGCGTGCCGGCGCGGGTTCCCGTTAAAAATGGCGCGGCTGTCAATTTTCCAGGGAGCGTGCGGTTTTCTTGGCTCGCCCGGGGATATATTAAGTTAGCGTTTCCGCGCCAGTTTCCGCGAGACTTCGTAATCAAGCGGAAGTTGGTTTTCTCGAGGCCTGGTTCAATGTCGGTCGAACAGGACCCTATTTCACGCAGAATTCTTTCTGAAGGCTTGCAGAGAACCCGATAACGTACCCGAATAGCAAAATGGTGGACCGTTCTTGCCACCCGTTTAATTATGTCCACTCATTAGCGCGTGCCTAACGGCGCCGCTTTTGTAATTTACGCGTAACGCGAACGAATTAATTGTACGGATGGCTCTACGGTGTACACGCGTTGCGAAATGTTTCGATTGCTAACGCTCTGCTGGATAATCACTCGCGGTCAAACGCTATTGTTCCGCTCGATGCCTGGCACCCATTGTTTTCTGCATTCTCCGTATTTAAGATAGGTATTATTGAAAACAACGAGAATAATCGAGAAAAGAAACGAACCTTGGTTCGTGGCGATGACCGTTCTACGGATTGTTTTAGGGGAATTGGAATCGCAGGAGAAATTGAGGAAAAAAGAATTTGCTCGCCCCGGTGAGAGGGACCGACGGGAAGCCAAATGGAAACGTCATGAAACTTTGAAAAATTCGCGGTCTATCGGCCCGGTGAATAGATGGTACTTGAACCTATGTTGGTTGCGTGGACTCCGGGTTTTTATAGCGACAGATACGATCGAAAATCTGCACGCTGATAAATGCACGTGCGCTGCGAGTGCTCTATCCTTGGTCCAGTTAAAATTGCAATTTTAAGAGATGCTATAAATGTCTTTTTTGGGGAAATGGAATAATTGCTGATATTCCTGATCGCACGCGTCAACTTGAGTTGTAGTTTTTATAACAGTTGGAAAAAACAGACGTATAGAGATTTGCCGATAGATCAGATTTTAACATGTGAAGTTATTATATCAATTCTTTCTTATGTATAATTCTACTTATAATTATTAATAAATATATATACATAAGTACCATTCTTAGACATAAAGGACTATACAAACGAGATTATAGAAAAGGATGAACCACCGCGCATCAATGAACAAGGATCGAGTTCGGGCACGAATCAGAACAAGCAAATATTAGTATGGGAAAGAAAGAATGAAGAAGCATTCGCAAGTATTATATTAGGAACTAGGGGGCTCCGCCCCCTACTCGCTTCGCTCGCCAACCCCCGCGGCGCTTCGCTCTCTCTCCCGCTCCTCCTCTCTCCCCCCCTCTCTCCCGCTACTCCTCTCTCCCACTCTCTCTCCTGCTCTCTCTCAATTTTCGGTTCCCCTTCGGAAGACAACCCACTCGTCAATTTCAGTTCCCCTTCGGAAGGCAACCCGCATCTTCACATTTCGGTTCCCCTTCAGGAGGCAACCCGCTCTTCAATTTTCAGTTCCCCTTAGAAAGGCAACCCGCTTGTCAATTTTCGATTCCCCTTCAGGAAGCAACCCGCTCTTCACTTTTCGGTTCCCCTTCAGGAGGCAACCCGCTCTTCAATTTTTGGTTCCCTTTCAGGAGGCAACCCGCTCTTCACGTTTCGGTCCCCCTTCAGGAGGCAACCCGCTCTTCAATTTTTGGTTCCCCTTCGGGAGACAACCCGCTCTTCAATTTTCAGTTCCCCTTCGGAAGGCAACCCGCTCGCCGTTTCAGCGTGACAGAACTATTTTATATAATTGAAAAGAAAGATATCTGACGAGCGAGCTGGACAATTTTTGAACGAACGAAACGCAAAAACAGTATGGAATACTCTGAGGGAAAGACGCGCAGGTAACATAAGTGTTGGAAGAATTGATATGGGATTAGAATGGAGAACCTTGAGAACGAAGGATAAGGAATCTATCAAGGAATATATATTACGAGAACACGTAAAAAGGCCAAACGTTCGAGCAAGGAAAAATCACTTATCATGTCGTCAGAGGATTACTTAAACGTATGGAAAGGATTGCGGGAATTTTAAGAACACAAACAGATAAGTCTCTAAATGAAATAGAACAGTTGATGTTAGAATAAGAAACGTTTGCAGGTAACAGAGCTGAGGTAACCCATGATCAAATACAACGAGGAGCAACAATAATCGGTACAGAGGTACATATTTCTAATTATTCACCGGTTTCCTGTAGGTTAATCTGCCTCGGCCAGAATGATTTATTATTGAAATGTGGGGAACGAGGATTGATATAAAGAAAGGGAACCACGGCGAACATTTAAGCAGGACTCGTTTTGCAGATGAGAAGAAAATATTTACAGCGAACGAGGTACAAGGGGCAAATCAGATGTGCGCACGATCATCCCGGCGAGCTGTACGCGCCCGTGCAGATCAATTTCCAGCGGCGGGGTATATTTAATTGAATCGGGTCACTGATAGCGCTAACACACTGCTAATTGAGCGAAACAAAGTAACGCGAGCTGAATGGGTCAGAGAGCAATTGGTCGGGACGGGGCATCGATTTCGTTGATCTTTACTGATCCCCGTGCGTCCGATCCTCCTTTATTTTCCATGGCGGACACTGCTTCCAGCATGGGGTAATTACTTTCTTGTCAATTAATTTACTTTTCTGGATATCAGCGAGCAGATAATTAAAGAACGGGTCGTTTCACGGATTTCACTTCGATCGCTTTTTCACGACTGCTTGCCGAATTTTTTTCGAGGCGGATTATATTTGTTGGAATGTTTGAAAAAAATTTCGATACAATGAAGTATGGTAGAGGAGTAAAGGAATCTTTTGTCTGAATTCTATTTTCGTTAATTCGTAACCTGCAAGATGAATGGTCCAGTAATAAATTATATGCAACACTCCATTGAATTTCTCAGTGTTCGAATTATAAATTTGGAGCCGGGAGAATTATTGTATCTCATTTCAATTCATTAATTTATATGGTGTAAGAAGATTAAACTGGCACACCATTCTTTTAGATGTTGAACAATAACTGTGCATATAAATAGAATGCGTCGAAAATAATCGAACACCATTCAGAATTGAAACAGCGTTAATCCATTGAGTACAAAATTTTTTATACATATGCTTAGAAAAATAAAAGAATTTACGCGAAGATTAGAAAGCGCTCCACAGTCGCTCGAACGTCACTGAATGATCGAGCAAGAACATCCAAGGTTTCGCACTTCATCATCTGGCTAATTCTTTTCAAGAGAAAGTACCGCGTCTACGGAGTCCCCAGTTCCCGGATCGAGTCGCGAGAACGATAAATCCCGGTGTCCCATAAAGTCGATAGTTGGCGAGGTATCGAGGGCGGAAACTGTCGTTTTATCGGCCGGCTGGAAGAGTTATTCTTCGCGGGTACAATGGCGAGGGTGGGCGTCCGTGTACGGCTAATTTCGACGATCCGACGCCTCAAAAGTCCAGCAATAATTAAACGCGGGACAAAGGGACTCGCCGCGGAGACACGGCCGCCTGACTTCTGAACCGTAAGTCGGTGAGGGGACAAAGGACACCCCCCGGCTCGTAATTCAATCTCCGTATTGTTCTCCGGGAGTGTCATCCCTGGCCAGGTGTCGTCTTTCAGCCCCGCGAGCCACACACCCGGACAATGCGAGCGCGATTTAGTGTTGAGGGCTGCCACGTCGCGCCGGTTCGCGGTGCACGATCCTCGGCCGAATATCGCCACAGAATCGCCCTTGTCTGACAGGAATCTCCTCCGGACAATTTCCGGGAACAATTAGGCTACTACTGGCACCGGAGGAATTGTTTTGTTTCCGGCGAGATCGCCGAGCAATCGAAATTTTTGAAGCTGCTCGAAACGGATTAGAACTAGAACCTTTACCCGAGTATATCAGATATAATAACCCGGGTATCGCATGAGATAGTTAATTTCTACAATATTAAGATAAGGGTGTTACATCCTAAGGTGGACGTTTTTAGATGGAAATTATAAGTTAGAAGATTTTAATAAAAATAATAAAGAGATATAACGCAGTTTTGAACCTACCTGCTTGCACCGGCTTCGGTTCGGGTGATTGAAGATTTCTTAGAAACTAAATGGCTTTGTTTGAGGATGTGGTACGTAGAGATTGAAGTCAGGTATTTGTATAAATGATTTGTGATGTTGAATTTAAATAAAAGTGAACAATATAAGTATATTTTAAACGACAACCTTCGGATACAATTGGTTAATAATATCTTATTGTAAATTGTTAGTATTTACCAATAGGTGATATTCGCTTTCGGATACGGTGTTTTTTTAGAAATGTGGCTCAGTCGATTTTTATTGCTGCCGCTGTTGTTGTTGTTGTAATTGTTTTTAGAGTTTGGTAATCCAGCGAGTTAATCACGCTTTGATGATAATTTTTATAGCTGAATTTTTCCTGGCGGGTGTACACGCCTTTCACATAAGCTTTATTAAAACTTAACTAAACCGAACTTAATTTTCGATTTGTTAAACTGCACTGAACTTCGAACTGATTTGACTTTGACTGACTATAGACTGAGCAATGATTGTGACTAAATATCGACTGACTATCGACTGAGGAGGAGGAATAGTGAATAATGAATGCTTTGATGGTGAGCCATCCCTTTATAGATTTTTCAATCCTTTGTTCTAGGTTTCATCTTCTTAGAGTGGATTTATCTTCATCAATTCTTCGTAATCACTTTTCTTCTTAATTTCTTCTTCACGTTTGCGTTTTGAACGGATGTTTAGTTACCAATTCGTTTTGTCTTGGCTGGATCAAGTCGCTCTACGCATCCTCTTGGGTAATTAGTCACCAGTCTATTGTTTATCAATCTTTTGTCAATTTCTTCTCGACTATGTTTCTTCATTCTTCAGTGATGAATAAATTTCAACGGATGTTTCTTCTAATCATTCGCTCGCGCATATTATATTTCGAATTATTTCATTTGTTTAAAATAGATTTCTCTTAATTCTATCGCTCGCAATATAGTATAATATACGATAATTCAAGTATTAATTATAATATTTGATGTTATAATTCGTTATAATTCTCGTGCAATATTAATGGAACAAATACGAAAAGAAAATCAGAAATTACATATGATTGAGTTTATTAATTATTATCTATGGCAGAACCACCGGGCGTGACAAGGGAGTTAATTCACTTGTCAAGCAAGGGGCTCATTTCTAGGAATCTTTTAGAGAAAAAGAATCTTCAAGTATCGCAGTACTTGTTAAATAGAAAGGAATTTGTGAAAAAGTGTTACAGTTCACGATGGATTAACGTTTTCAAATATTAAGCAGGGGGTAGGAGTTAGATTTTGATTCGCTCGCAACGAAAAAGTTTGGACAGGTTTTCGAAAAGACGAGCGAGAACAGAATGTCAACGTGTGGTGTCCAGGAAGAGTGGTCTGGAAATATTTGCTATTCGAGAAGGATCCTAGTTAAACACAACCGGCTACTCTGAAAATGGCGAAATTTCTGGGCACGATTCGACGTGTCACGCGCAACCGGCGAACTTTTTCCACGGGAAATTTCACGTCGTACAACGATGCAACTAATAAAACTCTGACATCTGTAACGGGCTGTCCGGCCGCGGTAAAAACGAAGTATATCAAAACAGTTTAATCCTGCGCTTTTAAATCCTTTCCCGACCGTCCTCGCTTCCATCCCGAACATTTTCCACCGTTCTCCGTGGAGAACACTCTGCTGGGAACATTCGTGTAATTCCACGTCTTCAGAAGTTGATTGACGAAAGCTGGGATCAAGAATATATTCATTTAACGTTTCATGAGTTCTCTCAGTCGAGGAATAAACATTTTTTAATTTCTCGGACACGGAACCCTCCTTCTTCGTCGCGTCGTTTATTGTTCGAGTTGCTTTTAGTTTTTCAATGGTGCACATTCATTTGTTTTATAAGGTATGTAGCGGACAACGATGCTGGATGAATAAATTATCAGACTGCGCTTATTTATTCCCTGAATAATTCCAAAATAGTATTGTACAAATAATATAAGAAATATTTTTTTAAATTTTCTTGGTAATTTTACTGGTTTGTGTCCCTCAAAAATTGATTCTATAATCAGAAACAATGTGAATATTCATACGAACGAATGAGAGAAAATTTCTTGCTCGGAGATCCCGATGAAAAATGATCGGAGCGATCCGAAGTACAGCTGTAATAAAAAGGCCATAAAGAAGCCGGGCTCGGTCAAGTGAACGAGTGGTTTTTTACATCATCGGGATCGCTTTTTGAGACAATAAATAATTTCTGGAGAAGTTCTCGCGCGAGGAAAGTGGCTCTCGTTTAAAGCCGTCTTACTTTCCGTCTTACTTTCCGCGGATTCCGCGAAACTTTCTTCGAGAGTGCTACATCCAAGAGAGGGAAGAAAGTGTGAGAGAGAGAGAGAGAGAGAGAAAGAGAGAGAGAGAGAGAGAGAGAGAGAGAGAGAGAGAGAGAGAGAGACAAGGATCGTCGGAGAGGCGTCTGCAACGTCCAGACGATTATAAACGAACGAAAGGAACGTCCTCGATACTTCAGCGCGCTCATTTTTCACGATGAAAAATGCATTTGAACCCGTTGGAAACGTTGATACGATTCACGCCTCGCGAGAGAACCGGCTGGAAAATCGAATGCGACGCGTATTACGAAATGCACGGGATCATAATCGATCATATCAACGTCCGCGGCATTTTTTTCCAATGAAATTGCCGCGTAAAACACTCGCCGTTCACAGCGATTCAAGCAGGATACGTGTGAACAAAATGAAAAGCTTTAAACGTTTTAAACGGTGATTAATCAGCCACGTTTAATAACGACGAGGTTGCGTGTAAATATCAAATACGAGAGCCGGGAAAATTTTGATCGCAGAATTTTATTGAATACTAGGGGACTCCGCCCCCTACTCGCTTCGCTCGCCAACCCCCGCGGCGCCTCGCTCTCTCTCCCGCTCCTCCTCTCTCCCCCCTTGTTTCGATTATTTTACGTCGCTTTTTCAACTGCTATGGTTATTAAACGCGTGCTGTGTGCTGAGCATTCCTCTCTCCCGCCTCTCTCCCGCTACCCCTCTCTCTCACTCTCTCTCCTGCTCTCTCTCTCTCTCTCTCAGAAAAATACACACTGTCACGTCGCTCAATTTTCGATTCCCCTTCAGGAGGCAACCCGCTCATCAATTTTTGGTTCCCCTTCAGGAGGCAACCCGCTCTTCACTTTTTGGTTCCCCTTCAGGAGGCAACCCGCTCTTCACTTTTCGATTCCCCTTCGGAAGGCAACCCGCTCTTCAATTTTTGGTTCCCCTTCAGGAGGCAACCCGCTCTTCACATTTCGGTTCCCCTTCAGGAGGCAACCCGCTCTTCAATTTTTGGTTCCCCTTAGAAAGGCAACCCGCTCTTCAATTTTCGGTTCCCCTTCGGAAGGCAACTCGCTTTTCAATTTTCAATTCCCCTTAGAAAGGCAACTCGCTTTTCAATTTTCAATTCCCCTTAGAAAGGCAACCCGCTTGTCAATTTTCGGTTCCCCTTCGGAAGGCAACCCGCTCTTCAATTTTCACTTCCCCTTCGGTAGGCAACCCGCTCGGCGTTTTAGCGTGACAGAACTATTTTATATAATAGAAAAAAAGATTGCAATCTTAACGTTGACGCTGTGAATTTGTTTTCTATCGATTTTTCTCAGAAACGCGTGGACGTCGAGACGTCGAGATAATGGTTGGACGAAGTTTTACGAAGATTTGGTTTTCCGTGTTAGGACGGGATCCGTTATCGGACCGCGCGATTAATCACGGTTGCACGAAGACACGGAGGTTTAGTATTCCGTGGAAGTATCGCCGCGAAGCTCGGGGTTACAATTTGCAAATCGAAGTTCGGGGCTGGCGAGCACTTGGAAATCCCGAACAAGGTGGTCTGCGGTCGTCGTGCTCGAGAAATTCACGGATAAGCTCCGATGTCCGATCCTCGGAACGTTAATCTTGTCCGTGAGTATCGACAAATTGATTTCATTCAGCACTGGAACCGCCAATAATTATTGTCCGCCTCCGCAAATAATCTCCGAGCAATCGTGCCCGCCACATACATTTCTAATTCGCGCTTCTCTCGAAACCGATATTTCAATCTCTTCATTTTACCGTGATCGAAACGTTCCACATACTGTACAACCATTTAAACAATGAATGTTCTTTGAAGAACGTTCAAAAATTGATGCGTCGCACAGTGGGGTATCTGCCCGATTTCAACGGTCACAGTTAGTTCAAAATTCGCTCCATATTGAAACTACTGCAACTTTGCTAAAATTTATCCAAATTTGATGAAAAAAGAACCATTTTAAAGCTTGAGATTTCTACTTTTTGTACTGTATGCCGTTTTTACTGAAACGGATGTTTTGAGTGCAAAATTTGTCCATAAAGAGGAGCGTGTCAGATTGTAAAGTTTGTACCTATTTTTCAATAAAGATTGCGGATTATAATCAACATTTTAACGTTATTCGTCTATTTTCTTTACAATATCGAAAAGTGTAATCATTTGCAATTAAAATATCTTTTAAAAATAGTTATTACAAAAAATAATCAATATTTTTATGTTATTCGTCTATTTTCTTTACAATATCGAAAAGTGTAATCATTTACAATTAAAATATCTTTTTAAAATACTCATTACAAAGAATGCTGTTTTTTAAATATATAGCCATGGCGAGAAGTATGCATTTTCCATCCGCTTGTTCTTTGACTATGCTGAGGCTCTGTAATACATCGTACTACGAGACCCATCGAAGGAACTGTTTTTATGTATTACGAACTCGCGAGATGTTACGGAAAAGATAAGCATTCGGCTAAAAGCCTTTTCGTTCTGATTGAATTCAGTTGGAACCATTTTGTCAAAGAGTAACGTGTACAGTGAGAGCTAGCCAAGTATTTTTAAAAAAATTCCCATGTTATTTAAACTTTATGTGTATACTGTTTTCTTACTTTAGTGTATATTGTATGTTTATTTACTTAAGTTAATTAGTGCAGTATATTTTTTAAAATTCTATTTTGTTTTATATTCTACTTGATCTCATCTATATTCAGTAAGTATAAACATGGTTTGTTAGAAGAACTAGTTTCCGCATTCAGTATATCCTCTTTCGGTAATCAGATGTAAGTTGACGACAATATATGTCCATATAGGTAGTGGGATGAAAATTATGACGCGAAAGCAATTATTTAATATTATGCAGGGGTGTCAAGCCAAAACATTTAATGAAAAACTGGAGTATCTCGAAGATTGTTTATTAAACTATAATATATATTCAAAAGAGCTGAAACACAAAATTGCACACATTAAAGAAGAATTTAAACGTAGATGGGATTCTTCAAGTATAAGGAATGCTGCGATTTTCGCGCGCGCGCGATGTCCATTTTTTCGTAAATCAACTATAAAACAGTTTTTCTGCTATACAACTATACAACAATTTTTTCTGGCATCTTAATCAGAAAACATCAAAGAATACAATGGCACAGAAATGAACACCGGATCGCACCCGGAAGTATAACAAAATCATTACCAAAGTTTTAGAATCATCAAGAAAGTGACCCATCGTTGGTTATCTTTAAATATTAATAATTACACAAATCTATATAGTACAAAAGTGAATTTCTCTTAAAAGTATACCCTATACTTAGCTAAAAAAACTTCAATGAAAGAAAAATCTATTAGTATATGTGAATAAGGTAAAACTTACTAATAGGTGAATTCGTTGAGAAATGAAAGCGGTTAACGAAACTTCAAACTTCCGACCAGTGCTTAATGGATACATGAATGGGAAAACGAATAATGGGAGATTGTTCCTCAGACATTCAACTAACTCAAGCCACAAAAATTTGTCAATTTATGTAAAATTTTTAAAATTTGTCTTATGACCGCTGAAATCAGGCAAATACCCCACTGTGCGTCGCGTAAACGCACATGGATCGTTGTCGAACACGATCGATGCGATCCGAGCGGTGTCGGGCTCTCTCGCTCGTCTTGCTGGTTGACAGGTTAAGCGCTTCTCGAAATTAGATAAAGGCTCCATTAAACTGCATTAAACTATTTACAACATTGAATTTCAGGCAATCGTGTGCTCTATAAACGAGTAAAATCCACAGTCTGCTCATTATTAACCCGGCGAGTCGTTAACTAAATGCCCGACGAATCGTTAACGTCGACACGCGCGCCGATAATGCAATCGCAAATCTGCACGGAATCGTTTCAGCATCGCACACACCCACGGATGTTACATTTTCTCCGATCGCCGGGGTAACAGCTTCACAATACCTAACAACGTGTGTATTATCGAAACAATAAATTTATAACGTCCGTCGAAATATTGCTGAAATAAACAGGCTTCCGTAATTTCGATTATCGAACGAATGAACTACCGTTGATTTGTTCTTCGTGAAAAGCCTGGTCGCTTTGATCGCCTTTCGTCAATTACAGCGATTGCGTCGACTGCTGAATCGTTAACAAGTTTTTCTCGGAATAAACAAGCCGTATTATGCCGCTGGATATAATTATTATGATCACGTATTTAACGCGCATGGTTTTGCGTTACGGATATTAAATGCCGTGGAGCTTTCGAAAAATTGTTTCCCGTTCGATAAACATGTTTTACGTACTACGCTCGAAACAGCGGACTTTCAGAATGTGCCACGAGTGGTTTTTACGGTATTTGTAAAGTTATTATATTTGTAATAGCCATTTTCAAATTTCATTCGAAGCGAAATTGGTTGGACTGAGCGTAATTCTGCGCGGGTGTCAGAAAAAATGGAAGGCCAATGTTCGTCATCCTTCTTCATCATTATTAAACATTTTATTAAGATCATTAAGATCATTATTTTATTAATCAACACACGCACGCATGCACACACACACACACAGAGCAGAGAGGGTTTGGAGTGAAAAAATACTACGGAAGTGACGAACCGTGGGCTCCTTATCTCTGCTGTGACACGCAACGATTTTTCTGAAAGATTTCTGTTCACAGGCCTTTTCAAGGTCATTCAAAATTCAAAAATAATGACACCACCTAACAGACTTTCTGAAACCCTACTATTTTTGTTTCAAACATTTTTCCAAAAAATAAATACTTCCCGGGATTTGAGTATTCGGCAGCTCGAATTTCAATGATTACACTATCCAACAAATTTCAACTTTTTTCATGTATCCAGATAACTGTTGGATCCTGGCCTTAATTTTTTAAATTTAATAATAACATCACAATATTTGTTCAAAGTCGAAAAATATTTCTTTTTTTAAACTCAAATTTCTCAAAAACTGTGCGTGTAGAAAAAAAATTAAGGCCAGATTCGGAATCAGCGCCGAAAACTCTGTAAGATACACCCAACAGTTATTTGGAAACATTTTTGTTGTTGGACAGTGTTATCACTCGATAACTGTTCATTATTGAGCCTCGTACCCAATTATTGAGCTTGTTCAGTGGATCATAAGTAGAACATTTGAAACGAATGAAAACGTGGTAAAACACAACTGACTTAACCGGGATAGATTTTCCATATGATTAGTGCGGGGTTCTGTGAACTGTACAATCTAAAGTTGCGTCTGGACTATCTTCATTTTGCAGTTCATTGACGTGGATTCTCGCTGTTGCATCGAATCGCGTTTTCGGATTTGATCGATTAGAAGGATGTCCTTGGTTTCGAATCCTCTCAACAAGTGGGCAGAACATGATCACAATGGCAAGGTGGAACCGCGAAGGAGCCACCCGGCGCACTCGGTCCCCGACAGACCGCAGGCTCAATTAACTGCACAATGCATCGATACGAATTGCAGCCGGGGCGTTCCGTTTGGTCGCGCGGTCGGGACATTAAGTGCCGGCAATTCCGGGCTCTTAAAAAATTTATGAAAATGCTGGCAGCGTGTAAATCACCATCGCGTCGTGTATTATACCGCGAGAACAGAGCTAGCTGTATTGCGAAATAAAATTTCCTCCATTCAATTGGTCCCCGCGGCCATTGTCTTCGCGGATCGATGCGAAAGTTCGCCGGCAGCGAGCCACGCGATTAATGCGGTCTCCCTCGATCCGCACCGGCACCGGAAGTGGCAGATTAATGGATCCCGAAACCTATTTAGCAGGTTTTAAAGGTGTATCGGCCGCCATTTGTAGCCGGTTCGCTGTGTCACGCGTAACGATGCTCGACGCGATTAAAGTCACCGCGATTATGCATCTCTGCAACGGACTTTTCGAATGTTCTAATTTAGGCCTATTTTACTACAGATTTTTATCATTGTTCCATGGTGGAAATAGAGAAAAATGAAATTGTATGATTTACTCTTAAGCTGAACCTATCGCCGCCGGTCAATTGACCGGTTTTAGGGGAGTTGATTGAATACATTTCTCGATTCTGTTATATACAGGGTGTCTCAAAATTCCTTCAACATCCGGAAATCGGAGGTTCTTGAAATCATTCGAAGCAACATTTTCCTTTGTAAAAATATTCCTTAACGGAAAACACGGACCAATCAGAACGCGACCTAGACGCGTGTTGGCACAGTCGGCAAATTCACAATTTTGACCAACTCTGATTGGTCTGTATTCTTCGTTGATAACTCCTTAACAAAGCCACGGACGCCATATTTGCAAAGGAAAATGGGTAATTATTCACAAAAGGCCTGCGTACTCCGATTTTGATGAAATTTTAATATGTCACGTAGCAACACATTCTGAATAACTTTTTCCTGTTCCAATATAGGGGGGTCGCTTTTAGTTTTTGAGATATTTGCAAAAAAAGAGTTTTCAAATTTCAAAGACATTTTCTCGATTTTCAAGCCGCATCTGTTTATTTTTTGTTTGTAAACACGTTGTGGAGATGAGAAGCGACAATACCACACACACCCACCCAGTGCTTAACACGCAGCCAGTGTTTCTAAAAAGAAGGTTCTCACATTATACAATATAAAATCAACTGAGACCAATACAGCATACATCCTAACCCAGTCGTAACCCAGTTCTATCCCAGTCCTAACCCAGTGTTTCACATGCATCCAGTGTTTCTAAAAAAAGGTTTCCGTTATGAAATTAACATTTGCGCCAATTTTCACTATCATATTCGTAATCAGCACGTCAAAATACGTAAGAATCTATAGTATAATTTAGAAACACTGGGTGCGTGTTAAGCACTGGGTGGGTGTGTGTGGTGTCAGGCCGGCTCTTTCCGTCCCCTGGTTTCTCTCTCGTCTCTACAGCGTCAAAATGTAAACAAACACCGCACCGGGACAGACTTACGTTGCTGCGGAGCGTGCAGCAATACGAAAAATTCAATACAGTATTAGCGATAGTCTTTTGCAAATATCTCGAAAACTAAAAGCGACCCCCCTATACTGGAAAAGGAAAAAGTTGTTCAAAATGTCGAAATCTATAACACATTAAAATTTCATCAAAATCGGAGTACAAAGACCTTTTGTAAATAATTACCGGAAAATGTTGCTTCAAATGAACTCAAGAACCTCCAATTCCAATTGTCGGATGGTTGAAGGAATTTTGAGACACCCTGTATATCATAATAAAAATCGCAGAAAATATGAATACATTTATATTGATGGTCGATTGGCTTATTGTTAAATTCGTTCGAGCCGTTCCGGAACTCGACACGCTCGTTAAGTAAACCTGAAGTGAGGGTTGGAAAATTCGGCGGAACGAAATGGACAAACCGTGTTGCATATTGTAAAGATCGGCGGAGGATCGTCGCGCGTCAAGGAGCCCATAATCCCGGATCCAGAGCGCGGCACGCCGGGATTTATTTAACTGTAAATATTCTCGTATTCGCATATGCATATATATCACTCGTCTGAGGGAATCACGAGTTACGATTCATACGCTCGAGGATATCTCGGCCGTATAATTCACGGCGGATAACGGGGGAACGGAGAGGACGAAAAGGAAATACGAATCCGGGATTCGTCGTGTTTCATTCGCGAGCAGGTAAACGACGATCGCGAATGTTGCGGGAATATTTCAGAATCGACCGGCACGGAACTATTGATTTCTCGCTGTGTAAATCATCGTTATATATGAACAGGAAGAACTATAAACGTGAAACGATTAAACATCCCTCGCTGCCTACGCACCGTCCAAGTAAATACATTTTTTTTCCGTTTCATACTCGTTGAAATTGTAAACGTAATTCGATGAATTTCTTGAAATGAGCATACATTGCAATTTTTATAAAGCGACGCAAACGCATTATTTAATTAATTCAGATGCGTCTTCAATCGAGCTGCAAGAGATGTTTCAGGAGAAATTAAGTGGCTAGAAGCTTACGGCAGTTTTCTTCAACATAATGGCTTATAAGTTTCGAAAGGTGCCGCGAATTTGTCTGGGAACTGCATTAGAAACTCGGCGGAGTGCGGCCGTGTTAAAAGAAATGATTGAAACCGTGGCTGGCTGGCTGGCTGGCTGGCTTTTTGCGAACATTTGCCAGAGAAGGGTTGGGGGGTGGTGGAAGGGGGAGGGGGGAGGGGAGTTTCGCGAACGGAAGAAGTTCGCGTGGAAACGGTAATGGTAACAGATGCAGTTCGGCCCGGAAACGCGGGAGCCGGTGCACGCAGGTATAAATCACGAGTGCACCGGCGGCGGCGGCGCACGCATTACACGCCCCCGTTGCTTTATGCATCTTGCTTTATTCAGCAGCCTGTGCACCGCACCGGGGAGAACAGGATAATATCGGGAGGGCCTCGATACTTTCCGCGAAAATCGAATAGCTGATACAATAGCCCGTGCCGCCGCGCCGGGGAGAGGAAAGCGAAAAACCAACGCGGATAATGGACACGAAGGGACACATGGCCATCGTAATGGCGGATAATCGCGGGCATTCGTGTAGATCAATAAGTACAGAGACGAGAAACGGGTAAATATAATGCAATTTAAAGAGGAGAGCGCATTCCGTGCTCTGCACGGTTCCCTCCCCCCCTCCTCCCACTGCATATAACAGTCGGAATATGCGTCAATGCATTTTACACGGGCGCAGCATCGCAGCAGGATCTTTATGCAAATTCACGTTTTCGACAATTATTTCACGAACGGTGGATGGTTATTCGCAAGTCGAAGAAAGGGGGAATTTCTTGCATCGTGCAGAAAATTCCTTCCGGAGAATATGCAGTAGCGGTGCAATTGACTTTTTGGTAATATGCACGGTTCCTCGCATTGTTCGGGCTTACAACGAACTACCGTATAACGGAATGAAAAAATTGTATATGTTCAATAAACATACAGTAATCATAAAATACGAAAGAAGATTTTATTGCGGAATCTGACTCGTCGTTATACGGCGAGGGAATATCACTCGAATTAATTTAACGTTCCTTTCATTCTCTTCACTCATCGTATCACCCCGTTGCGCAATTAGCCGAATATTTCAGAACGCCGTGTATAATGCAGAGTCCGACGAGCATTGAAGTTGAATTAATTTTCCTTCGGCGAGCAACGCGCTGCAACGAAAGCAATTAATTTAAATAAAGTGGGTCCGAACAGCGCGGAATAATTGTGCAGAGAGTATCGCATGTTGGCAACCCTGAAAGAGGACCGCTCGAGAGTCGCGAGCCTCGGAGAGCGTCGCGGGAAATGAGTTTCAATTTCGAAAAAGTGGGACAGATTAACTTCGAAACCGACGATCGGTTTGTATCTTTGAAACCTAGTGGGAATGACAATGAGACGATTCAGATATCCTCCTACCATTGATTTTTGACAAAACACTAATGATCTGACCTGTATCAATTTTTTGAAATATTCCTCGGGGGCAGTACGATGTACAGTCAACGAGGAATTAATTCGTCTCGCTCGTTTTTCTTTTTTATGTATGAAGTTTCAGTTAGAATCAGGAGGACATCGAGGAAGAATAGTAGAATAGTAATATCGTCTTTGTAGGTGTGCACCCTGGGAGCCAAAGTCGTAGAGCTATCACGGCAGAGCTGCCGAGCAAATGGCAACGGCACGTTATTATCCCGAAGGATTAATTTCGAGGCAGCTCGCAAGCTCCAGCCCGACGATTCTCGCCTAATTGCTACGATCCCATCTGACTAGCCGTTGAAACCGGGTTAAAACCGGGACCAGCCGAGTCAATACTGTCATGGGACACTGTGGTCCGAGTCGAAGAATTTAATGCCATTTTGTTCGAAAGTCGGCTTTCTCAAGCCGACGCATACAGTATTTTCCTTGGAAAGTTGGCCGAATACGATCTCGTTCAAATCTCCCGTCAAATGATAAAATGAATAGCAACGACGATTTGTTGTGATACTCAGCTCTATGTTGTTAAACGTTTAATAAATATACAGCATTTAATGTATAGAATATATATATTTATCGTATGAACATTTTAATCGAACATTAATAATATATCACGTCTTTGCATATCACGAGAACATTGACAACACCACTCATTTATTTTAATAACAACGATCGTTCTATGTCTTTCTTCTAATTGAACTTGCCGCATTATACATTCGACGGACACATTCCCATCTCTAATCGATTTAAATCTTTATTCTAATCATAATATGTACCAACTTTAATACAATAATATATCTACGCGACACATCATCACGATTTCTGTGTTGCACTCCCTTAAAAACATTTGCAAATATACAGAAGCAGCTGTCGCATCGATTGGCTAACGTTCTGCTAAAAAGTACGAGCTGCTGCCGCGTCGAAACGGTAGTGATCCGGCATTTTTGAGCGGCAGTGTACAGCCAGCAGTAAAAAGGACTATCGGGACACGGCAAAAAGAATAGATTCGAGGATTATTAATTGGGATGGGACGCGGGGAGAGCTCAGCGAAGAGAAACGAATCGTTTTTGCTGGACCGTTTGGTTGTCCGCGGCCATCCGACGCGACGTTTTTGTTCGGCTGGTTCATCGACGTTTCCCTTTCACGAAATTACATAGCGCCATGAAACTCCAGCAAGAAACTGACGGGGGCCATTGGAAACAAATTCTGAGAACGCCGGGGACCATTTGGAAATTTGTCACAACCCGATTGCTCAAGATTCGAGCAAAAATGCTGGCCCGATTAAACGAAATTTAACCAGCTTTCGTTTTACATAATACTCTCTCAAGCGTTGCAGACTTTCGGACACCAACGGAGCTATGGTGTATATTTAGGTGTTCCTTTAAAAAATTTCGTAATTGTTATACATTGTGTGAGGAAAATTAACTTATCAATCAAAAAGAATTTTTATTGATACCATTCGTTCGAATGAAAATCTAACATTGGTGAACAACAGAAAATAATGTACAGTGGTATAAACTATCTAAAGACATTTTGTCACAATATGTCCCCCTCTATACCGTGTAAGTTTTCTATATAACATTTTTTCATATTATTACAAATAACGGCAATATTCAAAGTGGACATAGTTATTGCCCCACTCTGTATATTAGTCAATCGAGAAGTGGCGTCTCTATTATCGATTCGATCTAACATAAGGACGATTCAGTTGTGCGTCGAATATCAATCGAGGACAGTGTCAAACTTAATAAAAAAAACGATATTATATCATAAGAATTTAATATTTCGTGCTACATCGTTCTTCGACATACATATTTCTAAATCAAATAGTAAATCAACTAGCTTCGCGTATCCCCATTGAAAGTGCAAGCGTCAAGTGTATGTTGCCAACGAAAGAACAAAATTGAAAAGTGTCTCGTAAATCGAACAGCCCGTTCCAAATTGTACATTTCTTCGTGCACACTGTCCCCTTAAATATTTATCCAATCAAAACAGTTAATAAAAAGGCACCACGTGCTTTCCTATCTCGGTGTGTCCCCAATTGACCAGTCGGAAAAGCAAACTCTGGCAAGTTCCTCGTAGGCGTCCGGATGTGTACCTAACCTTCCAATCCATCAGCAAGGAAGTTTCGTTCGCGCGAATCCGGTGTGTTTACTGGTTTATCGAATTTGCGAGTGTGCTCGGATTGTCGTGACATAAAAAAAAAAAAAATAAAACGCTCACATACACGAACGAAACGGCGAAATTATTGACGGTAACACGTGCGCGAAACTGCAGTCGGTCCGGATGGTCGTCGTCGTTAAACGAAGCAACATCGTAACGGTCATGGACCGGAAGTCGCCATATTGCAATCTGAACTACTGGATCGCGGGAAGTACCGGATTGATCGCAACACGTTTTATACAGGTTTTTAGTATTTTTTTTTCTGGAAAAGAAAAATTGTACAAAACACTGGACGTTCTCTTTTTATTTCGAACAAAAAGCGTATCCTTGCGACGCGATGAAATCGTCGACCGTGAATGACCGGAAGTTGGCCAGCAACGAAACAATCGGTATACTTGAAGCCGGAAGTCGGTCAATTATATTCGTAGTTACGGCGAAATTTCGCGAATACCTTTTTAATTATCCACACTCGGAAACCGTCGGAACATTTCGCTCGGCACTCGAAGAATTTCCGACACAATTTGCTCCGCTGTTCCAGTAAATATAATATTGTTTCCGTTACGGCGTATTTTACGTTCGTTTCATTATGTATGCGCGTGTGGAGTATTCCTGAACTTCCGGTTCAACGTTTATGTGCGTGTTTGCACACACCACACACACACACACACACACACACACACACACATCTCGCGTGTCCGTCCGTTCTCGTCTTTACATTATTTTCACTTCATTCGTCAGTTTACACTCCCGCGTCGATTATTCTTGTTTGGAGTGCTGCATCTCCGAGATGCTGTTCGATGCAATCCTCTCGGGATTAATCTTGCACGCGTCTTTATACTGAGCGGACCGTTCTAACCTCGAATATTTTCGAGGAACTAGCGCAAAAAGGTTTCCGTTCTCCGACTACTTTTTCTCTGGAGAAATTTTTTTTTACTTAATTAATAATCATATTAATTGTTCCTCTCTACTTGCTCAAATCAATTTTTATGGACCGGAACGTGAATTGAGAACAAGACCGGGTTTTCAAACACTTAAACCAAATCGACTTATGGATTAATCAATCCAATGAATCGCATTTTTGCAAAATCATACACTATTTATAATCGTATTGATTTTTTCATTGATTCCTTACAAAATTTTCAAACGCAACTATACACGATTATATGATAATACCATATCGATTGTACCATTACTATATTTTTTTTCTGTTTTTGCATGTCTCTCCTCTGTAATTAGACGAGTGGTCTTGTATCTTTCTCTTTTTTCTAAATTGTAAACATTTATGTAAAACGGCTTCAGTCCGTCTATAATAAATAATAATAAGAATTACTTTTGCATTCGGTAGTTTTAGCGGTAAAACAGTGAAACAAGTGAAATAAGAGTACTAATGGTAATCTCTCGATCGATTTTCACGATCCGAATTCTATTTTGACAACCTAATTCTCGTTCGATTAAACCCACCCTGTATGCAAGGTATCAGCTTGTCCTGCAGTCTCGTCTATCGAAAATCATAAAGTTGTACATTCGAAAGACCGCCGCAACCGTGGCTGGCACATTGAATTCTTTCACTTCCCGTGTATTTCTCCCGGGCTTAGACCCTCGAATTTTCTGCTGGCGTGGCACGAATATTCTGGCCGTCTTTTTACGATGTAACGCAAATACAGCCGCATAAACTTGAGGACCCAACAAACTCTTCAGCCCCGCGTACACCCCTGTTCTCTCTCTCTCTCACTCTATCCACCCGCTTGTACCGCAACCGGATGTCGAGCACCCTTCCATGGCTACTAACTCGAACGCACATGGACCACGCTCTGTCAAAGGCATCGATACATCTTCTGTAAGGTAAATTACAGAGTTACAAGTTACAGTAAGGGGGCTGGGTTATGTGGGGCTGTCCAGAGGACCCTCCATCCAGTCTACTCACTAAAACCGCACTCCCACCTAAGCCAATGTAAGGGGGGTGGGGGCAGGATCTCAACCGAACTCAACTGGCCACCCCCTTAGCTAACAAACCTCCCAGGGGCAGTTGTTAGGTCCCCCTACCTTACTCTATAAGACCCCGAGCTGAGGGACCGTCCCCATCCCTGGAGCCTTCGAGTTGTGCTTCCCGAACCCCATTTCGGTCCACCCACAGCCTTCATGCCAGTGATGCCAAAAAGGGACAAAACGGACCCTCGGTACTCTCCTCCTTTTCCCCTTCCACTATCCTGTTCCATCACCATCTAACGTCCCCACACTAAGCCGTAGACACGCTGCGCGTGCACATATTACTCTGGTCATCAGAGAGGGGGTACATCATTTCACCGTGATTCCCCTCATCTGGCAGCACTGCTTCGTGCGCTGCCCGGAACGGCGAGAGGTAATCCCCTAAGAGGTCCCCTGTCGCCGCCCGGCCAGGGCATGAAGGCGCCGACACCGGTAAGGGAGAGTCGTCGAAAGCGTCTCGAGCACCCCGACTCTCCCCACCCCACCCTACCGGAGCCCACCTTCGGCAGGTGGCCGACACCCTTTTTCTTTTTTTTTTTTTTTTGTTTAAAGGCGGTGGGGGAATCCTCTTACGGACACCCTCCCCTACGATGTTGTTCGGGGAGGGTAGTGTGAGGCTCGGCTCCCCCCTCGGATGGTATGGGGGGGATTATCATTAGCTGAAACTATTCTATCGCCATACTCACTAAACCCCCACCGCCCAGGTCTTCGAAGACCTTTCTCTCCACCTAATATGTCATGTTACCCCCACCATCGAACCGCTATTCGCATTACTTGATGGTGGGGGTATTGCATGATCTCCAACCACGCCTGTTCTTTGCCGTAGGTGGCCGACACCCTTCCACCGGGGACCGGATAAAGGTCCCCAACTGTGCTTAGGGTACCATGCCGCAAAGAACGCGGCGGCATCGGTAACACGCCGAAAAGAGCGCAACGGTTCGAGCAGTTGTCGCGGCAATGTGTATGGTAGGCAAACTCATACGCACACCGGCAGCGACAACCTCTTACACTTCGAAACTGGCACACAGCGCGGAAGAAATGGTGACGAATGTGGAAAATAATTTTCTTAACTGCTAGACACAAGTACATCTTCGAATTCGATTATTGAAGACAATTTTAGTTTTTCTGGGTGATCAAAGAATAGACCTATCTGTCGATACTTTATTTAGCGACTCAGCGATTGACTTTAATTTTTCAAGACGCGCCTAACATTTGAATTATTTTATCATTTCAACAACCGACGAGTACTATACATTTGGAAAAACCGTATTAAATTCTACAACGTCGGCTAGCAACGAGGAGAAATGTAAACTTTCGAGCGAGCGGCCGCTCGTCAAAGAAAAATTGATGAAAATTTTTCGAAAATAATTGGTGGTTCCATAAATCCCATGGCTGCTAGTCTCGGCTCGTACACTCGACCATTACGAGATATCGCGGTTCGAAGGTTTAACAGCTCGAGTTCGTCCGCAATTAATTACGTTTTCGCTCGTTTTTCCCTCTAACGGCTACAATAATGATCCGGAAAAGTTCTGTTCGAAGGGAAGTGCAGCCGATCCCGCTGCAGTTCGAAAACTTATTTAATTTCCCGGTGTCCGAGCTCTCCGCGAATCCCGTCCGATCGGTGAACGACTTATTTTCTGCGCGGCTCTCGCGGAAATTAGTTTCCACCGTTCGCAATGGGCCCGGGTATCGCCTCTCGCCGGCTTATCTTAATTTTAAAGCGAGCTCTCGAGATCCCTCGACGTTTCTTCCGTTATTTCGGCCCCAGTCTTAAAGCCCGCCATCCTTCTTCTTTCTTCTTCTATATGGGAATTGAACCATCCCCTGGAAGAAGGGGATTCTTCCAAGGGGATGGTCCGTCGCGTACGAGTGCAAGCTTTTAAAGAGCCCCGACGATCGTGGTTTGCGAAGGCGTTGTTCCGGCTCACCTAAATCTTTGCTCTATCGGATGGAAAGCCTTTCTTCTCCTCCTTTCTTTTATCCCCCGTTCTACAGCTTTCTTTCGCGATCTTTGAGCTTGCGAGCACGCATAATTAATCCCCGGATAAACATCGATCACCTTCGGTACAGACCTTCCCACCTTGATCTTTTAACTCGCGTGTCGCAGAAGCAACTACCAAGTAGCAAGAATTATCATGAAAATCAGACCTTCTGAACATATGCACCGAAACACATCGCCTCTTTAGAAATCTAAGAACTTTTTCGAGAGTCAATGGAGATAGGGGCTTGCAAGTGCTGCGGCAACTGTAATCTCCTTTTTCCAGGAAGTCGATTTTTTCTGTAACCCCCACTCTTGCCTAGTCTGTTTCTGGCTTGGGGTTTCACAGTATATAAGGGCATAAATTCCCTGCATAGTTGGGCTGTTCATCTGTAGAGTTCAGGTTGTGCGCGTCGGTCCACGTTGTGATTTTTTTAAAC
Source organism: Lasioglossum morio (assembly GCA_916610235.2). Lineage (NCBI taxonomy): Eukaryota > Metazoa > Arthropoda > Insecta > Hymenoptera > Halictidae > Lasioglossum > Lasioglossum morio. The sequence goes on along the minus strand of OU744323.1, from coordinate 16,487,613 downwards.
AAGATCGGGTATAAATTCCCCATCGTTCTAATTCTTCTGGTACGAATCCCATCACGGGATTCTGTAGAAGCATAGCCCCCGCGCTCCTCGGTGCGTTACAACAGAGAGACTTAGTCCGCGACATTTTTACACTTAACATTTGTATTACCAATAGTAAAGATTATATTAAAGGTTAAATTCTTCTTGATCGCAATTATAGATAAATAAATTTTTAATGTTATCGGCGCCATGATCGAACCTGGCGCCGATAACATTAAAAATTTATTTATATAAAGATTATATTGTTGTGTGCGAATTCATTTGTAGTTCATTTTAACGACGATTTTCCTTATTCGTTGTCCAGTCGTTAGTATCTTACGATGATACACCTTTACCGCTCGAGGTGTATAAAAATTCACTTTATAAGTTACGAGTCGACGGAACACAACCCTATCGCTAATAGGGGCGACCCGGTGGTGAAATAGACATCGGCAAGTCCACTACTTTCTTCCCTCGAGGCGCCCCGGTGGTGCAATACACATCGGCTAGTCCTCCGTGTACCCTTCCTACCTGTACCAAAAACTCCCCAAAAATCCTAGACTCCCTCGGTTTCCGCAAGCTGCCGAACCTCGGCTCGTAACACCAGGTTTATTGTTTTCGATCTAACCGCGTCTGTACAGTGGATCCGTCAGGAATGTGTTTTTTAGTCCCGAGAAGCAGAGGAACTAGCTTCGATCAATGAGAGAGACCTAGTTTCTTCGAGTCTGAAAGCTCCTTTGAAATGCGAAGCATGCGATTAATAATGTTAAAGAGCGTTTCACCAGCGGACACGTAGCCTCGGAATTTTCGTTCGAAGTAATCGAACAAGCGTGGTGAAGATTATTATATGTTCCTTTTATTGTATATTATTAATGCAATTATGGATTGACGAGTTTTCCAATTATTCTTTCACCTCGGACACGGTTTTACAAGAGCGGTATAAGTGAAGCAATTAGGTCGAAGTTTTCCCACCCCTTCTCGAAGTTTTTTTTTTTCCTTCGACAACTCCCCCGGGTAAACTAGCTTTATCGTCAAAACTTCCGATGTATAATTTTTGAATCTTAAAGAGTTATATTGAAAACAGAGCGGCTACTTCTTCAGCCTTCACGTTGAGGAACATTGAGAGTACGGTTGATCTGATTATTCAGTAATATGCAGGGTGGGACAATAACTATGTCCAGTTTGAATATTGCCGTTATTTGTAATAATATGAAAAAATGTTATATGGAAAATGTACGCGGTATAGAGGGGGACATATTGTGACACAAACATTTTCTGCGTGGATGGAGGCATAGATGAGATTTCAAGGTCATCTTTTCAAGGACATGTTTGTGTCACAATATGTCCCCCTCTATACCGTGTAAGTTTTCTATATAACATTTTTTCATATTATTACAAATAACGGAAACATTCAAACTGGACATAGTTATTGCCCCTCCCTGTATATGGACGGGTTAAGTCCTTTAAAGTAATTAGGTTAGGATGGTAATTCCTTTAATTAATGGTCCTACTTCTAGACACTTACAATTATCTTCACTTTCTCAAAATGTCTTTAGATAGTTTATACCACTGTACGTTATTTTTTCATATTATTACAAATAACTGCAATATTCAAACTGGACATAGTTATTGCCCCACCCTGTATTCAAACCTGTTGAAATAATGAAAGATATAAGGTAGTTGGCTCCTATGTTTTGCAATCGATAGACAATTATTATCTTACGCAAAGATCCAGAGTCCAGTCATAGCTGAAAACGTGTAAAGAATGGAGAAGCATCCTTCTTCTCCTGAATTGGAATTGCCGATGGCATCGTGAACCGTTCGGCGTAGCTAGGGTTCAAATTTCGCGTTCGTTGAGCTAATGAGCAGGTTTTGTGCAATTCCGGGATGCGATCCGTGTTGGAATTGCTCCCGTTTCGAGCCCTTGAACGCGTTCCCGAGGCATCGTCGGGATAAAAACGAGATATCTGTTGACACGCGTCCCTATCCTTCTGTTTATCAGCAGCTGATCAAACACGCGATCAATTGGGAACACAGCTAAGTACCGGTCCAGGGAGATAGCGATAGAACAAGGGATGAGAGATTGTTCGAGAGGGAAAGAGAGTGCAAGAGAGATAGAGTTCGCGAAGCGAGTCGATGACCGAAGCTCGGATAGCAATCCTGTGGACCGATCGATCAACGTCCAACAATCGTCGCATATTTACGCGCGCAAATTATAAGGCTCCGGAAACCTGCGTCAAATGAACTTTTTCCGGTTTACCGGTACGAGTCGACGTGTCCCGTTTGCTCGCGACACAGAACCCCGCGTGACACCCTTTTGCACTAGCCAATTATTACGCTATATATTTCTGATAAAAAAAGAATAAGAGAAACGGAGAAATGTTTTCCATAAGACTTGTACAATAATTTCATTTAATTTTCTTGTAAGGGAAAATTGCTAAGCGGGAGAAGTGAGAGCGCGAGACACGCGGTGAATAATTATACGGCCGGCTAAAGGGCAAACCGATTAATTGATCGTGGTCTCTCCTCCTCTCTGGTCCAACTGTGATATTTTCGATGGATTATATCGCGGAGCGGACGGTTTCGCGCGTCGGCCAGAGAATTTCCATCTGTTTACGAAACGTTCGATCACTGATCCGCAAACAAGATGCAGATCACGTCGTTGTCAACGACCCGGACCCGGGCCATAGCCCGTTAATTCCTCTAGGCCACCTTGATTGCCACTGCCGTTCGATCCGCAGCCCCGAAGCCCCGCAGCCCGGAAACCGGGCGTCCGTATTATTATCGGACGTCTACGAGCCGGAGAAAGCAAATATTCCACGAGCGAACGCTTGTCCTCGCCGTGTGTTTGATGACGTATACCGACGTTCGTCATCACTGGAACGACGCAACCTCCGACCACGTTTGCTCGACGCCGCGCCGGACGATTTCTGCTTGGTACACCGAGTCTTGGTTTGCTCGAAAGAATCCACTCGTTTGCTATAGCAGCCACGCCAAAAGGAATGCTTCCAGATGCTTCCTCGGTCTGTCCGCTTCGATCTGACAATCTGTCTTTAATTAAAAATGTCTTAAAACAAAACGGGTATACAGTTCCTTTCGTTTCCAACATTATCAAGAAACGAATTTTTGAAATTTACCATCTTTGGTTAAAAGAAAAAGAAAGAGAAAAACGAATTATTGAGATTGGTCCGATAAATTGGAGGAATACAGTAGTCATTCCTCATGTTGAAGGCGTTTCTAAGGACATCGAAAGAATTTTGAAAAAAGTTGGAATACACACAATTTACAAAATACCAAAGACAAAGTACCGTTACTAAAAAATTGTAATGTTGTATATTCCATACCATGCAAAGGGTGTAGCCAATCTTACATTGGACAAACATGTAGACATTCAGAAGATAGAATCAGAGAACACAAGCATAATATCATTTTGTCCCCAACACAGCACACGGCTTTGACGAAGCATACAATGGAATTTGATCATGCTTTTGATTTTGAAAATATTAAAATAATTGATAAAGAAACTAATTTACAACGCAGAATGTTATCGGAAACGATTCACATGATTAAACATCAAAGCGTAAATCTTAGGTATGAAACACCTTTGATACATGAATACTACGCAACATTACTGAATCAGTAATGTTTTATGATGAATCACCTTCCAAATAATATAATTGTTTTTTAAGAAAAAGCATATTGAATGTCGATTAATTTATTACCAATTTCATATTGGTATTTCAACAACTACTGTGTTGGTTGGGTGACTTCAAAGGATTCATATTTGCTGCCACTTATCGATTGGCCAATGCATGGATCAGTGTTCTTTGATTCGTTGTCGTTTCAAATCTTCTCGGTTTACTCAGTCCACATACCACCGGCATGGAACTAACATGCTGTTCCTCGACTCTTAAGAATTTAAATTAGTACATTTTTCTAAGCAAGTCAGTTTATACATTTGTTTTTCGTTGTTAATACCTTAGTGTTTTCTGCTTGTTCGGGAATGCGTTTGCCTAACCATATATTAATTAATTGATAAATTCTAACAGATGCAATACGGAAAATTTACATTCTTGAAAATGGTCTAAATTTAGACCGAAACGTTGAATTAAATTTCATGTAATATTTTGCAAATTTGCTTATTGTCTCCAATTGATCGAACCAGTGCGCCAGTAACATTAATTGTAGTTTTGAACAATTGTCGATCGAGATACAGAGAACTGTTTCTGTCCGCTTTTGTTCGGCGCACAGTCCGTTGACAATGTATAAAAATCAACTTTAACGATTTCGACAAATCTTCTTCTACGACAAACAATTGGCGAAAACTATCAATTAAAGAGTACAACGCCGAGAGACTGAAAACGGCAATTTCTCGCTCGGAAAACAAAGTGTTTTCAAACGCAGCTTCGCTCGTTGTCGGAAACAATGCGATTCGAGGGGAGGAGGAAGCTCGTGAAATTTTGGCGGGTTACTGCACGGGTGTTCGCAGATATAAAATCCTCGGTGCCCCTTCCTTCGGTCCTGAAATTCCCCGTGAAATACAACAATCGCAGTCCCTGTCCGATCCCCGGGCCGTTCAACATTCGCGTTAAACCGATACGAACGTGGCCATTCGTCCCGCTTCCTCGGAGCTTATCAATCTTGGACGCAAAAGCTTGCCGGGGACTAGAAATTCATCTGCCTGCTGCAAAAACGGGCAACACTCTGCTCCTATCCTCTGTTCGCCATTCTCTCCACCATTCTGTTCGCGTCGAACGAGATTCTAGCGTAACGAGACGCCCGGCGACCGAAGTGCCATTGTTAGTTTATTAATACAGGATAGAAAATAATCCAAAATTTTATGTTCACGCAGTTTAATTTTATTCGTGACGATTTACAAATAAACCGTTGCGTTAAGGGTTCGCGAGGAGAGAACGCGTGGTCTGTTCTGCTGCTCAGAGAACACTAAAAACGAAAAAACCCCCTCTCGCGAAGACGGCCACCACCGGCACTCTTCGTCCTCGACCACCCCTCCTCAGAAAATTTTGTTTGTTTGGCGTGGACCACTCGCCGCTGGCTTCGCAGGCCTACACCGGGCCCCGGTTCGACCCTCAGGTCTTACAGTACACGTGGTCCCACTTCACAGAAAAGTGGTCACACCCTCCTCCTTGGGCCAAAACGGGCCTAGATCGCTGTTATCATCCCTAGTAGCACAACAATATTAGATAGATATTTTTTCAAATATTGGAAAAATATTGAAGTGAAACTTCTTTGCTGAGGGTAACAATTTTCTGATCCAACGGAAGTCGAAAGTCGGCGCGAAAATTATAACGGAGAATAAACGGTGAAAAATAATTTGTTACCCCGACGGGATTCGAACCCTGGTCCACCGATTGGGGAAAACCAACGATCTTTAGAATGATAGCGAACATTTTGGTATATATCGCAACGAATAAAATGCTCGGTAATAAAATTCAAGAAAAATAATAAAGCGACAACAAGATCAGGAACCACTATTTTTTAAGCCACACTTTTTCATATGAGAAAAATATTGGATCTGAATATTGTATACATGTACAAGAATAAACATTATCTGTATATTAAGAAGAAATATACTATTTCTAATATTAAATAAAATAAATAATATTATTTAAATATTAAATTATAAATATTAAATAAAATAATAATGAAATAAATATTATTATTTGTATATTAGGAACAAAATATCCTACTTCTAATATGAAATAAAGATTCATTTAATATTTAGAAAAAAATATTTTTCTGTTAACATGAAATAGATATTTCCTCCATATTTAAAAAGAAATATTTGTTACTTATTATAGAATAAATATCGTATGTATATTTGAATATTAAAAAAAGATTGAATCTCTTTTTAATATTATACGAATGTGTATACAATATTTTGTGCTACTAGAGATGTGTCTTCCAATCAACCGGTTGTCCAACACATGTTTCGCGATGCCAGCAGGAATCCCCACTGCAGGAGATTCGCAAACATAACAGACTCTCGCTCTCCTTGAGCCCCTTTGTACATGCATCATTCACAAGTAATAACGCATTACTTATACCTAACGCTAATACAAACGGTAACTTAAACTACGAGGAATACAATAGACGCAATTCGGTCCGAAACAACATAGCAATCAATGAACAATTAATAGGAGCTCCCGAAGAAACACTACAATAAACATCTTACGAGGGGGTACTAAATAGCTCACGGACGCTGAAATTTTAAAAACAAAAAACTCTATTCTTATTCAGCCATTTCCACGCACGGTACATCGATTTATCGATCATTTAATCCTCTCTAAACGGTCCAGGATCTTCCTCGGGATCAAAAATACATCATTTCGTGCGATAAACATTTTTTAATATAATAGTAATAAATCGGCAAAGTTGGACAAATGGTAAAAAGAGCAAGAGGTGCCATTATTCTTTTTACAAAAGATGCTATATTAAGTGTATTATGGTTTTTGATTAAATTCCGGTGGAAGTACGTCGAAGTCTCGGACTGGATAAAGTTCATTTGGTCGATTCGTTTTGGGCGAGGATTTTTGAGTACGGCAGTTCGGTCCAGCGTGACGGCGACGTCGCGACGCCGTTCCACGGAAATTGGTTGTTTCGAATCGAGTTCGAGTGCGAGAACTTATCGAGTGCTCCGCTCTGCTCGTTCGATCCTTTTTCTTCTTTTTTTGGTTCTTGTCCACCGATCGCTCGGGGAATCGTTCGACTCGGAGAAACCGATATCACGTCGGAAGAGGACGCAGGGACGTGACGTCCTTCTGACCGGAGCGAAACTATCGTACGCGATCACGTCGTTTGTTCTGAGTTGAATCGTTTACCAAAGACGAGCGAGCGCTCGATCTCGTTTCGAAATTTGATTCGGGAGCTCGTAAACTGAAACTCCCGGCGAACTTCGTCGTTCCGTAAACAGCTTAACGACGCAAATACATTATTCTTGACGCGAGAACCTGTCCCTACTCACCTGTTAATTAACGGTGGCACGTTTGATCGTGGATTTCACGCGTTTCTCGCAGAAATGAACGCGCGAAAATGTGATACGGTAAAAATAAGCATCGTCTTAGTTTTTGTTTGTTGAGGAACGACTATTGTTAGTACTACCAAAGTATTAATCAAAGAAGTTAACAGTTACAGATCTTCATACATGGTAGCCAATGTATCTAATAAGTGTGTCGAGCCACTTCTTTCCGATGAAAAACCCAGAAGCCCTTAACCAGTACATACATAACCATTTTTGCGATATCTGGTGCATAAAATTTCCGTATCCTTTCAACCGCGGCACCGTATTTACATATAACTATATATATTACAATAAATGAATACAGCAACAGCTGCGGCCGAGCAAAACCGAGTGTGACCGGGGGTTAACAAAATGTCGTTGATTTCAGCGAAAAACTTTCCTATTTGTACGAACGAGCCTCGGGCAAATTCAACGGACCACCACATACGTAGAGTGATTCTATGAAAAAAAAAAAAATTGTTGTCACATTTTTTCATCCGAAGTTTCATGTTCGAGAAAATCCAGTTTGAAAAGTGCAGCGAATACGCGTGCTATTAAAGAGAAAACTTTTCGCGCGTCTGATCGTGTTAAGTCCGTTCTACTTCCTGCAAACCCGCCTCCGCAAAGCGGAGTCTGGGTCCATTTTGACCCAGGATATGAAAATCACCATTCAATTAGTTTCTGTCTGGGAAGCTTTTTAAGGGAAATTCTACAAAAAAAATCTAATAAATTTTCTTATTCCACATATGTAGTGATTCCACGTGAAAAAAAAATTGTTGTCACATTTTTTCATCCGAAGTTTCATGTTCGAGAAAATCCAGTTTGAAAAGTGCAGCGAATACGCGTGCTATTAAAGAGAAAACTTTTCGCGCGTCTGATCGTGTTAAGTCCGTTCTACTTCCTGCAAACCCGCCTCCGCAAAGCGGAGTCTGGGTCCATTTTGACCCAGGATATGAAAATCACCATTCAATTAGTTTCTGTCTGGGAAGCTTTTTAAGGGAAATTCTACAAAAAATCTAATAAATTTTTTTATTCCACATATGTAGTGATTCCACGTGAAAAAAATTGGTGTCACAATTTTTCATTCGAAGCTTCAAGTTCGAGAAAATCCAGTTTCAAAAGTGCAGAAAATACGCGTGCTATTAGAGAGAAAACTTTTCGCGCGTCTGATCATGTTAAGTCTGTTCTACTTCGTGAAAACTCGCCTCCGCAAAGCGGAGTCTGGGTCCATTTTGACCTATGATATGAAAATCATCATTCAATTAGTTTCTGTCTGGGAAGCTTTTTAAGGGAAATTCTACAAAAAATCTAATAAATTTTTTTATTCCACATATATAGTGATTCCATGTGAAAAAAATTGTTGTCACATTTTCTTATTCGAAGCTTCAAGTTCGAGAAAATCCAGTTTGAAAAGTGCAGCGAATACGCGTGCTATTAGAGAGAAAACTTTTCGCGCGTCTGATCATGTTAAGTCTGTTCTACTTCCTGATACCTCGCCTCCGCAAAGCGGAGTCTGGGTCCATTTTGACCCAGGATATGAAAATCATCATACAATTAGTTTCTGTCTGAGAAGCTTCGGAAGGGAAATTTTTCAAAAAATTTAAAATTTTTCTTATTCCACATATATAGAGTGATTCCACGTGAAATTACAGTAACTTCTCTATGAATCGGGAATTTAAAAAATTGTTGTCACAATTTTTCATCCAAATCTTCATGTTCAAGACAATCCAGTTTCAAAAGTGCAGCGAATACGCATGCTATTAGAGAGAAAACTTTTCGCGCGTCTGATCATGTTAAGTCTGTTCTACTTCGTGAAAACTCGCCTCCGCAAAGCGGAGTCTGGGTCCATTTTGACCCAGGATATGAAAATCATCATACAATCAGTTTCTGTCTGGGAAGCTTCGGTAGGGAAATTCTTCTAAAAATCTAATAAATTTTCTTATTCTTGTCTCACGGAAACTCCCGAGTCGTATTCGGTCAAAGTCGGGATTCTACTCTCGGGCTGGGCGTTTCTCTCGACGGTTGGCCCAGAAAGTGCTACGAAATAATAAATTGAAACGGGGAGGCGATGCTTGATGAAATTTGTCCTCGGCGCGGGAGTCGGATGTCGCGGGAGGAAACGGAGGGAGCAACAGTAAATGGGAAACGACTGGCCTAGGCTGTAATCGAGAACGGTTTACAGCGGCCAGATTGTACGTCGAGGGAAAATGAGACTCGTTTCGGAGAAACAGTTTTCCCAGCCAGTTTTTAACGCCCGCCTTCTCGACACACTGTTTTCGCGTGTGCCGATTCGAACAAGTTTCGAACTTATGGAGATCTTGCTGATCATTTCTCGAATGGGGTCGAATTTTATTTTTAACTTTATCGCATTCGAATTGCAAAATTAATTTGCAAGATAAAAATTCCCAGGTGTTGCTCTTTTCTACAGGGGTCTGCAAAACTCCCAAACGCGTACCCGTGTATTAAAAATGACACGTACCGAAGTACTTGTATTTAGATACACGTGAAATAGGAATCTCTAGTATCGAGAGAAACAAACTTTTCGATGGAGTCTGAAACTGTGTAACAAATGTCATTCGATTTGTTCTGATATGAATAGTAAAGAAGATACGAATCGTAGCTGTGTCACGTTGCTCGAAATAGTCGCATAAAAATGTAAATCGGAAGGATATAAAATCCGCCGGTTTAATGATGCCACGCTTAATGGTCCCATCACAATGTGATGACTGACAGTAGGCGGAACTTGTTCTCTCAGGGAAGGCAGAAGCAGGAGAATGAAGATAAAGAGGTAGATGATGGACGCGAAGACGTTGAAAAGGGAAAATGATGGACGTTGAGTCGGGTGGTATGGAAATTGTAGATACAAAGATGATGAAGATAGGGAGATAGCAATAAGCAAGTAAAAGAGAATAAGACAGGAATGAATTGCGACATGAAACGTCAGCGAGCCGAGTGGAAAATCGGGTTCGTTTCTTTTCATAGTCGACAGTCTCGGGGAGAATGAGACTATAGTTGATGACCTACAATCAGGTGCCTTGTTAGGCGTGAAATATTCTTTGAAACGTTACGTCCCCGTTACGCGAAATATATTTATGTTTATTAAACAATTGTCTGAAATTATTCCGGTGTCCCGTATATATGGAAATTTGTTGCAAACAATGCCGATAACCCCATGCATTATAGGATGTGACGGGATAAAACTTGATCTTTTAATATTCATGCAAAATGAGGTTTACTCATGCAAAGCTGATTGCAAGTTTGAATTTTTCGCGCGTTATCTCTGTTCCGCAATGGTGTCGTTCTTACAATCCAGAAATAGTCACTGAGTTCCTACTGAAAAAGGAATTAAAGTTGTTGACAATGCTGACGATTGGAAATTTTCAATGCGACAGCCTCGACATTCGCGCCGGTTTCATTCCGGGGCTATGGAAATCGCAGCGCCAACGAAATATGAATGCGGAACCGATAAAACAGCAAAATGTAATTTCCACGATCGACTTTGTAAATTTTTGATTGCTGCAGAAAGAATCCGCAGCGTAGTTTCTCGTCACCCGGTACAGAGAGATTGTATCGACACAGTGACTTCCGAAGCGAATCGTTTCGGAGTTTCGTAGATTCGTCGGCAAAGGGTCGGTAATTGCTCGGAATCGATCCTAAGCCCGGCATTATTCAGTTGTTATCTCTCGGACCATTGTGCATTCGTCGCTCGGCGATAATGAGCGACCGTTTCTGGGAACAATACGGCAACAGTGTGTTTCCATCTAGGCGTGGGTGCAGGATAATCTGTCGCGTTTGACGTTCAAGATACCACGATCGAGCGGACGCACGGACGTACGGACGTGTACCGGTGACGGGGACGAGCTAATTAGCGATCTCCGGGAAGGACGAGGCGAGCGCGTGTCGCTGCCGGATGAAGCACAGTGCACGCTGCACGCTGCACGCTGCACGCTGCACGCTGCACGCTACACATTTCAATGTGCGCCGCTCCAATTAACTGCCGGACCCAGTGCGTGGGGTTAATTGGCCGCCGATGATCGATAGCGTTTTAAAACTGGGCCGATGCGTATCTTCCAACCAATCTACCCCTCGTCACAACAAATAGACTGCACATCTTTTTCTTTTTCTATTATCAACCCTAGTAACTATTCGATCGAGTTCTTTCCTGTTTTACGCATTTGCGACAAAACTGGGCATGCGTGATTGAAAAACGTGGTAAAATCCAGTTCACTATTAGAGAATCGGATAAAATTCGTCGGAATTTCTATGAATCAAGGTGTCGTATATGTTTCCGCGATCAGAACGGTGCATCATGCTTTTTTTTGTTGTTGTTGATTGTAAATAGACACTGTCGACGCTCGATTTTCCGTTTTCCTCTCGTTTGCCAGGAAAAACATCGTTTGCGTAACAATCACCGATGAAAGGCGACTAAAATGGCGGGCGGGGGTGGGGGAGGGGTGGGAGGTAGAGACTGTTCATCGACGCGTGTTCGGCTGATCCGATGGAACGAAACTTTTAATTAGAAATGAATCGTGCGCAGACCGATAAATAGTATCGCAGTATGGCTCTCTCTCTCCCTCTCTCTCTCTCTCTCTCTCTCTTGTCGGGCAAATGATATCGGAAATATTGGTTGAACCGATGTAGAAGCCAACGATACGCTTTCCCTCTGGCCGTAATTAATGACATTTGCACACGGGGAGAATGAATATGTAAGTATATCGTAAACTGATTAGTTATAGAACGCGTGGAATCGTGCCGCGGGTAGACAGAGCGAGAGACTCCCTGTGTCTCGGGTTTAATTAAAATGAATCCGCGTGCCGCAGTCGACCGTTTCTTTACTAATTAATACGACCCCGACGGTATCCGTCAACGTGTCGCGTCACCGCCCTGCGAACACCGAAAACCATTCTAGTCGGAGGACATACGCGGGATTTTTCAAGCGAACTACGTCACCGAAAATTGAACCGTGCGAACGCAGAACGAATTTTTATTCAGCGATTTTCACTGCCGTTCGGTTATTTAATGTAATTCTAGCCGAGTAACGCGCGACACGGTACTCTGCGTAGGCGTGACGCTGCCAATTAAAAAACCGCGAATGCGATCGAATTCTCTTTTTAAAAAGAAAATATTTTACGTTACAGAGGGTCGAAGGGATTGCAAAAGTTTTACAATTTGCTATCGAATTTATGCGTTGGAAACGTTTTTGCGAAACGATGGTTATTGGGTAATTACTGAACTTGAAACGTATTGTTAAGTCGTTTTTGTTTTTTTGTAGAAAACCGTAGGTACTCGAGAATGTTTGTATTCGCAATTTGTTAACGGTTGTTGCAATGTTTACGCGCAAACACGGCAAAAGAGAATCAAAGAAAATTGGAACAATTCGTTCGGAAATACCTGTGCAACTAGTGTGATCGATAAACTAGACATACACATTCGAATAACATGGTAAATACTCTAGGTAAAAATTACTCAGTTGAGTTAAAAATTTCGGTAAAAATAGAAAGAGCGATACGGAAACTCGGTTCCGAGTAAACTTGCTATTGTACCGCTGTGTCATTGTTTTGATGGGTAAAAGGATGGATTCCGAGTCCGATTGGTCAGAGCAAACCATGGTTGGATGCAGCGAGCAGGTGAATCAGTGCTGTTCCACTTTCTTTCCTCGCTCAGCGTACATCAGTAAGATTCACCTCTGAAAATTGAACGGACCGCGCGCACCTGCGGGCTCATACATATTCAACCGAAATGTGGAGAGCCAGCTTCGCAGCCCTGTATCTCTCTCTCTCTCTCTCTCTCTCTCTCTTACTTTCTCTATTCGTTGCGACGAGTTGCCCTCGAGGTGGCGAATTAACAAGGGTCGAAATCGGATGCAGAGCTGCTCGACAATTGCACGGCTTAAGTAAAGTTTCGGTTTGGGTTTCCTCGTTTAGACATCCTTGCTTTTGAGACTCGAGTGCTTGCGACGCCCTTAAGTCGAACATCAAGGTGCCTTCGACAACGCTTTCGCTGCTGCGTCCTCTTCCTTACACCGGAGTTGTCTTACGCAACATGACTACGCGCTAGGATCGCATTTTGCGAACATAGACGTTTTATTAATTTAACCGTTTGCACTTGGAGCTATTTCTTCCGATCTAGAACATTTTCATTCCTTATGATTTATGAAATTTTATGAATATGAAATTGGTATACCTCGTACAATACCTAAATGTTCAGTAATTAACTAGATAGATATATAATGGTACAGAAATTTAGCAAAGAGGTTAATAATAAATTTTGATCAATTTAATCAATGTTCCAAACATTTTCGTCTGCTGGAGAAGTCTGACTATAATTTTTCGAGCGAGTCCATAATCGATTAAAATGGTTAACGACAAATGGCTGGCAGCTCGCCGATGATGGTCTACACAATGTTCTCTGATTGAGGGATTCGATTTTCCGTCGATCACCGTGTCCGAAAGTTTTAATTTCTGTTTTAACGCGGGACGGGGCTCGCCCGCCAATCAAATTCGCTCGGCCGGCCGCCGCGCCTCGCCGCGCCGGCAAGTTTTCCGAAGTTTCGGGAAAACTCGAGAGATGGCCCGTTCGAGGAATTGGGCCGTGATGCGCGACGATCACCGCATTATCGGATTAATTCGGCCTCGTCAAGTTTCGCTTCGGCGAGGTCCACGGCCAACTTCTTCCCGGCTTCGCGTGCGAAATTGAATCATCGCCGAGAAAAGAGCTGAAAATCGCTGCCTGTTAGCACCATACTTCACCGTTCTACCTCGTGAAACTTCGCTGCAAAACAGAAGTGTCCACGAGATCATTCTAACAAATCTGCGGGAGCTGACTGGCTAGATTGTAGCGGTTGAGCGAGTTGTTGGATTGACGATTTTACATTGGACCGGTTTTACTTTGGACCCATTTGTTCATTAACTGAACGATTTTACCATTAAACAATCTGCACGCTCGATCAGATTGACAACTTTATATTTTCTTGTCTCGTAACCTATTTTTGTTCACCATTATCTTTTGCTTTATCTCCCAGCTTTCCATTTCCGCTATCAACATTTTTGTCTCCTCTTTCCCTCTAGCTTCCACTGTGTTCACCCCTCCTTCGACCTGGAATTCTTCTTTTAAATATGTTTCAACCCCTATCTTTGGTTCCTCCTTCGATACTTTTAACCCTTTAATGACTACTTTGTTTTTCCTATCCCTCCTATCTTCTTCCGACATTTTCCTCTTAATTTTCTTTATTTCTTCCCATGTTGCGCCGTTCTCATTCTTTCTTTTACCTCCCTCTCCCTGCTTTGCCCCTTTCTCTATTTTCTCTTCAACCTTCTGCAAGACTTCCCCCATGAATTCTATCTTTTCTTTCTCCCTTCTCTGTTCTTCCTCCCTCACATCATTGCCTCCATTTCCATACATATTTCCTTTTCATTCTTTCTCCAACGGTCTTCCATTGTTTCTATTCTATCGGCCAGAATGTTTATCTCCTTCTTGAGTGCTTCTTCCAGTCCTTCTCTCCATTCTTGTTACTAGTATGTCCACCGATCCTTGCAATTGCCCCCACCCTTTTTCCTACTTCTTTCTGTGGTGTTTTCTTTAAGTCTATCTTTTTTGTTGTCTGTTTCTCCCTTCTAACTTCCTTTCCTGTCTCTTCTTGTTTTCGCTCTCCCATAGATCAGTTATCTTTCTGTCACTAAGACTATCTCTTTTTCTTTTCTCTGTTTTCTGCCTCTTCTCTATCTTGTCTCCTCACCTCTTTTCCCTTTCTGGTTCTTCCCCTCTTCCCTAGATTGACAACTTTATATAAAAACAGTCTAAACATTGAACACTGTCACCACAGATGTAGAAATCATTTTTTATTGCAGCACATTCAACAAACGCGCCTAGTATTCTTTTTATTCAAAGACGATGGGTATACGCGCGGTGCGAAGATTCCGTAGTTTTGTAGTTTTCATTTAACGAAGATCTTACTAGGGTCCTCTTGATGCTAAAGTCGTAAATCGTGTCCTCTTGTCTCGTAAAGCACGCCTGCTATCTCTTCTTGACGATTTCCCTCGAAATAACAGTTTATGACTGCCATCTCTCAAAGATAATTTATTATCGCTGTCGCGTCGCTCTTATCGTTACGCCTTTGCAAACTTTACGTTGGTAATTTGGAAATATCCTGTGTTGAAACATTCCATTTTCATATCTCACGCGAGCCGACGCAAAAATCAATTCGCTCGTTTCGACGAGAGAGTAATCACGAATCGAAAAGCAACAGTCTGAACTCGTCGCGAGCCGAAAGCAAAACCGAAACCGGCCTCGGACAAACCGTGTAAAACGGCGTGGGACAATAACGATTTCGAGCGGCCCGAAACGATTCTTCCGTTCGGCAGCTGTGAAATTTTGGGACAAAGCCGACCAATATTCGCTATAATGCGTCTGTTTCGGACAGGATGCGGGAATAATGCAGAAGTATCGTTCTATGCGCGAAATGCACCCGGTTCCCAGCGCGTTAAGCACGCCGCGTTTCATCCGCACAATTAACCATAGAATATTTCGATAATACATCGAGCCTCGGCGTGGCTCGAAGGGGGGCATCAAACATTTAACATGAAATTCGATTCGACGTTTCCCGATCGCCGGGGAATCCAGGTCACCGGCTAATGCACTTAGGCGAGCGCGCGCGCGGTTGCGAGAGTTGCAACCGAAGCGAAGGTGGAAGAGGACCTTCTTCGGTTGCATCGGACATCGCGGGATCATCTTCTAGCTTGCCCGATACCCCGGAGAAATTGATAAAATCGTCGTCTGTTTTTAAGCCAGGAAGGCAAGATGCTCCGGACAGTTAGACGTCGTTAAAAGGAGCTTATCGGGCTCGGGCTCGACCGGAAGCGAACGATGTCATCGGAAGATGTCTGCGGACGATCGAGAAAAGAGTCGAAGACGCGCGTTACCATGGACCAGGCTGCTCTATCTATCGGGAGCCAACCGATCGAAACTTTACCCTCCTTCACGCCGGTATTAACACTTTGAAGTGGATAGGGTGGTATAAAACTGTTGTGATAACGAGGTTGAGAGATCAAATATTACTGTATATTTAGTATTTATTCAAACTCCAAGACACAATGAAATAACCGTCTATCAGTGGTGAATTACAATAGTATGTACTGCTCGCATATAACACAATATAATATTTTCTGACTGTTACATTGAAACTGGAACCATTGATGGTTAGAATACTTTAAAGACTGTGAGAGCTGTTACTAGCTCGGTAGGCTGGCTCGGACTGACTCGACCATTCCTTCTTAGGCCCTGTAGTATGGAAAAGATGGCTACGCTTGAGGTGTAATAAACGGCAGGTCAAAAAGAGACCTTTCCTCTTCCGCATTTTCCGTGCATTTCGGTGTATACTCCAACAAAAACCATAAAAGTTGTCCTCACTTCGTTTATTAGTAAAATCGGTAGTGCGAATATCAGTGCAGCGTTGGTGTTATAGTCTCGGAGGCTTACGATAGACTGACTGCGCTCGTTGCATTTCCCAAACGCATCGGGGTTAGAAAAGGCAAAAAGATGGGAGAGAAAAAGAAAAGAGAATAGAAAAGGAAAACTTGAGAAGACAGCGGTAGTGATATTGACAGCGGAAAAGAATCATAAACAGAGAAAGCTGAGAGGTAGGCGAAGGACCGAGACTAACGAAAAGAACTCTGACGACGTTCTCAAGGATGCGTTGGAATTTAGTGAAGGGCTGGTCACCAAATGTGCGACCAACAGTCAGGAAACAGAGAACAATAGCGTAACAGAGTTGGAAAGGAAAGAGAAATTCTTAGAAGAAATATACGCATTGGCATACGTGGTGCTATCGCCACCATAACTTTACCCACCGGAAGCCTATTAATAGGATTTTCAATAATTCTGCTGTACCAAAAGAAAGCGTAGAAATTTTCATTTCACATTGCAATCGTAAATGAAACTCTTAGATAACGTTATCAAGGGTGACTTGTTAGCTCACAATGAAGATTGTTGTTGCTATTGAAGGTTCTATTAAAAAGTGTTTAACTGTAAGGATTCGAGTGACCGTGGCCAATGTGGACTGCAGCAAGGTACCGGGCCTTAGAAAGGGTCGCTGTTTATGATTACGGTGCGGACGTGACATCAGGCTATTTTTGAGATTTAGCAGTACTTTCTGTTTTACGATAATTTATTAGGGACTTCACATTTTAGTTAACAGAAACAATATTCCTATTCAGTCAAAATGAACGAATGATTAGAAACACTGGCCAGAATCAACATTCTTAAGGATGTTCTGGAGGTACAATGGGAGACAAAAGTACAAGAAATTCGAAATCTATCAATATATTCAATGAAAGCCATTCATGAGTATATTTTGCATTTAAAAAACAGATTAATTTAAAAGCTTTCGTTTAATTAGTAAATTTCATGTTATATTTATTTGTTTAATTGAATTGTCTTCATATTATACAAAATTGTAAGTGACTTTTGCGATGATTGTACCCCCTGATTTGTCCCTCGTGTCAATTTCATACAGTTTTCCCCGAACTAAATTATACTGTTCTGTTATTTGTAGGTGTTACGTCCCGCGATTTGGGGTTCCCGTCTAGGGCAATCCCGAGTTCGCGGATCAAGACAATATATAATAATTATGCTAGCTTCCGAGTCCACATGGCGAGTATAACCGTGTCTAACTCGGGTCACGACGCAACGGTTCGCTTACAACCGGCATTCACCGGGTCTTAATCTACTGCGTAGTAAGTAGTATGTATCGGCAGCTGTTCTCGGACAGTGGTATCGGTCGCTGTGCCCGGACAGTAAGTGGAAACGGCGCGGCGCTGATTTTGGTAGGGAGGAAATAGTTGTTGACTTATCGGACTGTGGCGGGCGATGAATACAGGCAGGCCTCTTCCAGGCGTTGATTGCCACGGCGTATAGTGGGGTATTTGCCTGATTTCAGCGGTCATAAGGCAATTTTAAAAATTTTACATAAATTGACAAATTTTTGTGGCTTCAGTTAGTTGAATGTCTGAGGAACTATCTCCCATCATTCGTTTTCCCATTCATGTATCCATTAAGCACTGAAATTTGTCGGAATTTTGAAGTTTCGTTAACCGCTTTCATTTCTCAACGAATTCACCTATTAGTAAGTTTTACCTTATTCACATACACTAACAGATTTTTCTTTCATACAAGTTTTTTTTAGCTAAATATAGGATATACTTTTAAGTGAAATTCACTTTTGTACTATATACATTTGTATAATTATTAATATTTAAAGATAACCAACGATGAGTCACTTTCTTGATGATTCTAAAACTTTGGTAATGATTTTGTTATACTTCCGGGTGCGATCCGGATTAGTTTGTAACATCCTACAATTATTAACTACACTTACAGACTATGACAACACACCAGCAGACGTGACAGTAGGAAAATTTTCCCGAAACTTTGCGTGACATTTATTTTTTTAATGCGGAACACAACAGTAAAACCTAAGATGCATTAACATTAACATTAACTAGTTAATGTTAACTGATCAATTTGAAGAAAAAAACTTTGAAATTCTTTTTCTTTTGTGTCACTGAGACTGAGGGACAGATTCAGTTCGTGAAATGAGGGACGGATGAGGGACGGTTAAAAAGTCTGTCGATTCTTTCAATTCCCTTGATAAATTGAAAAACATCGCCGCATCATGAATTTGCTCGGCTTTAAAGGGAATTTTCGATTGGGGCGCGTCAGGATCAGAGTTTGCGGGGGAATAAACATCAGCGCATCGAAAACGGATCCGGATCGGACGAGGACGCACACGGGTGCATTGAGCGCACCGCGTCAAGTTCACGCGACATCCCAGCCCGAAACTGTTGTACGTACCGACAAGTTTAAATGGTTCTGGCCCGTAAATGTCGGTCGACCGCGGAATCACCGTTCGTTGAATTAATGCGGGGGACAGTTTGAAGGAACGTTTCCGGACCCCCCCCCCCCCCCCCGGTTTCGTAGGCTGCTCCCGACACCGATTCTCCTCGTGAAACGCCGTTTCTTTTTTCTATCCATCGTTCTCGCGCGCCTCGCTCGTGGCCGTTCGTTAAATATTTCCACGGTTTTGTTATCGCTGGAGGCCGACCCTGCAAATTATTCCACGCGAAGCCGGCTGATGGACCGAGAGAAATCGGACACAAGCGGATTCTTTGTTAAACGTCATTCTGTCCACGGAGTTCACTGGATATTGTTTTCGCGCGATCGAGCTCGATCCCAGTTTTCCAGGGACTTTTTTTCACAACAGTTTTCAGCGTCCCCGTTCAATGGTACCGGTTGAACACGGTAAAAATATTAACGCTAGCTCAACGGAGCACTAAAAGTGACTGTTTATATTAATTTTTAGATGCGGGGGTAATTAAATGTCTCTGCCTCGCGATTTAACAGACAACAAAAAAATATAAAAGTTTATTCCTTCCCCGTACAATTCATTCTATCGAAGTGTTTCTATTTATTACCACGTTGCTTGTTCATTTAGAACGAATAGATATAATGGTTCTGCTTCAGAGTCTATATACAACGCGTCGTCGATTCGTAATCAGTAAAAAATGGAAGATGCAGAAAGGATAATACATATTAACACATTACCGACCAATGATTATTGCATAATTTTGAAAAATTATGGTACATGGTTAAACACTTTTTAATAGAACCTTCAATAGCGACAACAATCTTCATTGTGAGCTAACAAGTAACCCTTGGTAACGTTATCTAAGAGTTTCATTTACGATTGCAATATGAATGACAATTTAGGTGATCGGGTAATTAAATGTCTCTGCCCCGCGATTTAACAGGCAACAAAAAAATATAAAAGTTTATTGAAACAATAACAAATAACAAACAACTAAACTAAACAAGATAAACAAACGGTATATAACAAAACACAACAATAACGAAAAGCTAGTAACAACGATAAAGGAGCTGTCCTAACAAAGTCCAAGATATCGCGTGATACAAATGACTGAAGAGCGAAACGTTCTCCATGAGCGTCAAAAGCTTTATGCCTGTCCTAAAATTCATCTCTGGTGAGAGGCTTGTCGACGTCCGAAAAACCGTTAAAAAGGTGGGGATGATTTTTCCGTTTCTCAAGAAGTACGAAGAAAATCCTCTCCCCCGAAACAAAAGTTTTCGTAGTCGACTCTGCCAAGGACATTGCAACGGCTGGGTCAGGGTTCTGGCAATCGTCACTTTAACGACCCAACCGTCTAAAGTGCGTGCTTGTAAAAGGATGGAATTTCCGCGTCCGAAAAGTCCATCTTTCCCACGCACTGTGTCCGCCACAAATTAATTAATATTAATATTAATCACATCCGTGCATTGAATACTGTTGGAGTGTACATCGAAATGCACGGAATATGCGGAGGAGGAAAGGTCCTTTTTTTTTAACCTGCCAATTATTGCACCTCAAGCATCGCCATTTTTCACGCATTAAAGGGCCTACGGAGGAATGGGTCAGTCGGTCCAAGTCAGTCTACCGATCTAGTTGCAGCTCCCACAATCTATTAATATTTCTAACCGTCGGTATTTCTATTTCCATGTAACAGTCATAAGGTACCATATTGTGTCGTATGCAAAAAACTAATAAATTACAACTGTTAGACGTTTACTTCATTGTGTCGTGGAGTATGAATAAACACTTAATAGGTATATAAAGTAGCATTTTAAGGGTTTGCAGGATAAAAAGGATAGAAAGAAAAAGGATAGAAAGGTTGAAGAGTGGTTGGAGAAGTTGAGGAAAAAAAGAGAAAAGAGAGCATAAAGAATCCAAAGAGAATACCAAAGAGAATACCAAACAAAAAAAAAATGCAAAAATTAGGGAATGGGGAGGGAAGCAATAAGTATAGAATTAAGCGGGTTAGTGATAATTAGGATACTAAAAGAGTAGAACAGGGTAGGAATGTGTGAGATATAGAAATTAATGAGAAAAGGTATGGAACGAATGTGTGAAATAAGATAGTTGTGTATAAATAGGTTAATCTAAATCAAGTCCAATTTTTCTTAGCTGTAAGGCTGAAAATAAAGCAATATCTATGTATCTATAAAGTAACATTTGATCTCCCAACCTCGTCATCCCAACAAATACATTTCTCGTACCGTGCTTCAAAGCATTTAATTAATTATGCTGTGTAAACGATTCTATTAAAGCCCTGCTTGTGCAATCGACGCAGAACAGTTTTATTTCGCATAAAGATCTGCCAGTTCATTCGGAAGCAACAAACACATTACTACAAATAATGGCGGGCGTGTGATCGATTGACGCGTAATTATTGTTTGTTCAAATCGCGAGTTAAGTGGATTTGTGCACATGGTTGTTGCTTTCGTGATTAATCGACGATTCCAATTTCCAGTTGCCGAGTGCGAATTTTTACAATGAATCCGACAACTTTAACTGACCAACAATTATCAACGTATCGAATTATCAGTTGGAAAAATCGACACGGCCGCTTCGCAATTTCTCCGGCAAGTTTAATCGATCTCCAAGCGTGTCTAGAGGATTTCCAGCCGAAGCATCCGAATAATTTCGTCGATTGTCATGTAAAAGAGTATCGCGGAGTGAATTGAAGTCATAAAATCGGTCAAGAATCGCTTGGGAAGCGAGCGCGACGCGATGGGAAGCTCGGATCCGTCGTATTCGCGTGGAACGCGCGTTAACACCGACACGACGCGATGCGACAACGCACTGTAAGGTCGACTGAGACACCGCTTTCAATGGTGGTGTATTATTGATTTCATCCCGGAGAGAGAGAGAGAGAGAGATGTGTGTGTGTATGTGTGTGAGTGTGCGATTAAAAGAGAGGGAGAGAGAGAGACCTATCGCCTATCTAACCAGTCGGCTTTCACGGTTCTCTCCGTTTCAACCGGTGAATAGGTTCGACTGTTGTTGCACGTGCTGCTACAAACCCCGCGGGCACGTTTTACCATTTATTATTAGGTTGTTGCATAAGCTTTGCTCTCCATTTCGTTCCTGTATACACTCTATCAGCGAGTTGCGCGATCGAACTGCGTCTATGGAACCTGATTTGCAGTCAGGGATGCATAAAACATATATATATGTATATATGCGTGTACGTGCGTGTCATTTCGACTGATTTGCAGCGAATGGCCCACTTTATTTCGAATCGAAGCGCCAATTTGATCGGCCCTTTTATCTACGACACTGCGAGGATAAAACGTTTCATTCGGTGTAAAGAGACTAGCGAATTGCGCGACACATTATGTGCGCGTTCAATCGACAAAACTGCAGATCTTTCGGCGAAATCGATATTTTTTTGCGACTGCAATTTTTCTGTGCAAATTTTCACGATCTACGCAAAATAAGAATTCTCTGTATAAATTGCGAGTCTGGAACCATACATGTAGGAATATTTTATAGGAACTCCTACGTCTTGGGTGTGGCGTATCGGGTTAAATAATTTATTTATACAGTTCCATTCTTCTCTCTCGCACTCTCATTTTCTCTCTATCAGTCTCACAACCATTCGGATAAGTCAGTCGCTCCAGTACACCCTGCGTTTGCCGCTCCTAGCCACTCGACACTTGTCATTGACACCCAAACACTCTCCTTTCATATGTCACGGTCCGATAAGACAGGATGCCGACCCTCACGACATCACCAGGCCCAAGTCCACTACTGACTCAACTCTGAATCACCGTTCAACCCTGAATCACCGAATAGTCCCAAAACCTTTGCACCCCAAAAGAAGATTGTCAGTTATTATATAAGACAATAGGAATTTTATTCGCGGCGCCCAGGTTCGATCATTATTACTTTGTATTAGCCCTACTTGTAGCAATTCTGTTAGAATTGTCATACGTGTGCTATCCAAAATAGTAGAGGAAAAAGGAAAGGTGGTGAGGTGGTGTTTCGTCCTAGACCCGCTAGAGGACTCATCGGTAAGGCTATCTAGCGGGCCCTGCCTTAGACAACGGGATGTTGGAAGGCGTTTGGGGAACGTTAATATACTGATAGGTGGTGTATTAGTAACTAGCGAGAAAGTATATAAGACCCCAAGAAACCCTGTATCGAGTTAGTCGATTGTTACCTCTGCTACGGCACGATACGCCGATTCAGTCTTTAAATAAAGTTACTTTGTGTTCTTGAAACGTCTTAGTAGTGATTCGCGAAAGTGAAATACGTCGATCTTCACGAAGTCGCCTATTTCACCGTAACACATACTTCGACCTAATCGGTCCAGACAGACTTCCTTTCATACAAGACCCAAACACGCTGGCGTCAGGGTGTCGCGTCCACAATCATTCTAAACATTCACACCCCTACATATATTACTAGTTGGAACAATTTCCTTAATAGTATTGTTCGTTCGAATTCGTTTTCGTTCGATCTCGATCTCGGCAGATCGTCTGAGCAGATGCGTCGGCTATCCGACAGCTTATTAATGTTTCTTATCATCGGATTATCACTCAGGGAAGCAACTCGATCGGCGGATCGGGACGTCCTAGAATGGAAGAGAATCGTGCGCATTTTCAATTCTCTTCGAGGCGTGATGGAAGCTGGAGCCCGGAGGTAATCGAGGGCGAAAAATCGATTCGAAGGCAGCGTGTCTGCGAGAGTCGAAGATCCCGGGTATTGCGTCGGGATTCCTGCTAGTAATGCTTATTCTTATTTGGCGCGCGAGATTCCGCGTACAATGAAGAAAATTTCGAGCCACCGCCCACCGCCCCGGCAAATTCAGAATAAGGGATTCAATTTAGCGGCGGAACCGATGCGCGGATACTATACCCGAGCAATAATGTCGATGAAGTAACGGGACGGGATGCGACACCGGTAAACTTACAGCTTGTAGTAAGAGAATTTAATAAGGTCACGCAAAATTGCTGGAACCCCGAGAGAATCGATTTCATCGAAAAAAAACGAAGAAATTGACTCGTTAAAATACGGCAAAGGTTCAACGGGACGTCGATTTCGATTTCCAGATGATTTCCAAGTGAATACAAATACCTCTTTGCGAACCGCGATTGATAGATTTGTCAGGAGATACCGAGCTATTGATCCAACCGGTATCAATACGCCTATTGAACAGACTCTGTTCCGAAGATATTTTCCTGGAAGCCACAATTTAATAACATTGCTCCGCGGAACAGACTCGAACGGGTAAGTTGATTGGAAGATGCTTCTGATCTTCTTCAAATAATTCTTCCGCATTACCGATATATATATACATCGACTTGGGAGTCGGATTACCGTTGCGATCGAAGACCGAATGCCAAATGTACAATATCGTCGGATACTGGAAAGTTAGGGCCCCGGGGTGTCTTCTATTTTTGTCTTCATCACCTAAAGCCAAATAAAAGAGAATTCGATTTCAATTTCTTGCCGTGGTCGAATTGAATTCCAGCTTAAATGTGCATCTCTTTTTTCCAGAGCTTAAAAACCACTTGCATCGTACATACAGACTCCCGCCGATAATTATTAACGATCGGTATCAGTTTCGACGGTCGCAGTTAGTATGCAAACGATTGTCGTTATTGGAATATTTGCGAGAGATTTCGATTGCCAGTTTCTTCCCTCGGTCTCGCTCCGCACAGCTGAATCTCAGCGATTCCGATTTATATTTCCTCGTAACATCAATTCGTTCGGTTATCTTTAAGGTGGGATCTTCTAAATTTTTGCTGGGATTATTTTGCAGGATATATTTGAATTTTAAAGGTCTTACTATCTCAAGGGCTAAGGTTTCCTCGGTAAAACCAACAATTTTTAAGATTCCGAAAAATTCTTTAAGACACGTTTATACATCGTTACCGATTACTGATTGCAACATATCGAAATTGAACAAACTCCGAAAAATATTCTGAAGCGGCCGGTCAACAAACGCATGGCACTGCGTCTGTACTGCCTTGGAAAAAGATGTATATTACTAATGTATAGCTTTATAACCCCCTATGGGGAGTTCTAATTAAGCTTTCAATAATAAAAAAAAAAAAAATTGGAGAAGCCGTCAAATAATTTTCGGAGCCACTGTTTTGCGAATTGTTTATACAGTAACGCAGCGGAATTGACATGTTTGTACAGGTGCTAATAACAGGAGCAGAAGTTTGGAACATTTACGAAAACTCACGAACCGGGTAAACGGTGCACGTTCCCTTCGAATCTTCGGTATTCCTATACACTGTCGGACAACTTACGAAACAGTCGCAGCAGATTCCGAGGCGAATCTCCAGATTCCGTGAAAAATAGAAAAACACGGAGGGTAGATCCTCGGAAAGAGTGTGGAGTCTCGGATAGAAGGATATAGGAATAGACTAATATAGAGGGATATACCTAGGGTGGAGTAATATCGAGGAATAGAGTGATACAGAGTGATAGAGTAATATACAGGGATATAGGGATAGAATAATATAATTATAGAGGGATCCCAAGAAAAACATCCTGTAAACAGGAGCCAAGTTCCTATGACCGTAAAAACTTGTGAGATCAAACAAAATACGGACAAGTTCGTTAGCTTAGAAATACCTGTTGCAATACTGAAAAAAAGCATTTGTAAAAATTAGTTTAAAAGAACGCTATGTAATTTTTAAAGAGTTACATGGAGGGGCCAAATCATTCAAACTTAACCGTTACTTTTTAAACCAATAACCATAAAAGGTGTTAGGTAGAGGCCAAGTTTGAATGATTTAGTCCTCGATGTAACTCTTTAAACATTAAATAGCGTTCTTTTAAACTAATTTTTATAAACGCTTTTTTTCATTGTTGCAGCAGTATTTCTAAACTAAACTCATAGGATCTTGGCTCCTGTTTACAGGATGTTTTTCTTTGTTTTTTTCATGAGTATTTGTTGCAACTTCGAAGCTAATAAAACGTATACTTATGTATGTTATGCTGCTATGTTCTATCCTACGTACCAATTTCGTAATATTACTTTTCTTGTCAATACAACCCCTTTAAGGTGTAAAATATCAAACTTTGATAATTATTCCTTTGAGTGTTTGTTATGGTGGATCTATGTGCCCAAGCTTGTAGATTAATGGGAAGTACCGGAAAGGTTTTTAATGATCTGTCAGTCAGTCAGTCAGTGAAAAATTTAGCTATTTTTGAGGTCTTATATCTCGGAACCTACTAATGTTGGAAGATTAATGTTTTGTCAATATTGAGACATGACAAATAGCATTAAGTAAACAAGTGTACGAAATTACATCTCTCCATCTGGCTCCAGTGCCGAGTTATAAGCATCTAAAAAAAACGTCTAAGTTGTTTCGTGTAAAAGGAGGTAGCGCGAGAACTTGGCTGGTGCACGGTAGTGCACCTAGATATAGGAATAGAGAGGATGTAGGGATATAAGGGTAGAAGGATAGGTGATGTAGGAATATAGAGACAGTGGGACAGAGGAATAGAGAAATAGAGAGATAGAAAGCACATGGTTTTCTCGCGGTCCAGTTTGCTGTCCGACGCTCTCAAACCTCCATCGTTGTGGGGATGGGTCGGACAGGGACGGAAGATAACGATGAAGCGCTTTGTTCGCTGCTCACAGTCCCCGCACGCCCTCCAGAAATGTTTTCATACGGAATCAGACGTGGCCTCAGCAGGCACGATTACACGATCGCGTCCTGCTCCTACCGGTACGCTGTACCTCAAAAGTACACGCTCATTCTCCTAATTACGTTTACCTAAACGTACCAAACATACTCCGACAATTTCTAAAATAACGAAGATCTCTTCATGGTAAATGCATTCTCCTTCGAACGCGCTCAGCTTTCCGGGGAATTGCATAAGCTTATGCAGTCTGTTGCGTTCGTGGCGTTTTTACCATATGTATGATTTTTCCGAAACTTTCCGAATAACTTATGGTGTTCGCCGCGCGGGTTAAAGAACGCGACGACGATGACGACGACGACGACGGTGTATAGGAGACCGTGAACAGGTTTGTATGCAACTGGCTTTGTTGGATGCGTGTGCATTCTGGGGAGATTGCAGGCCTGCCTGCGGGTCTCTCGGTACTGCTTTGAGCTGAACCTGAAGATAGAGTAGGATCTTCTAGGGTGTGCGAAGAGAGAGAGAGAGACTGAGTTTCTTTTTCGCTTTTTGTTTGAAGGGCCTCTCGCTTCCTTTTCAAGAGCTGACGCGGACGATGATCGGGGGGATGTTTTTTCTTCTCGTCGATGACCTCCTCGAACGAAATGACTTCATTATAAAGAGTTAATTGGCAATTTAAAGCCAGCGTTGTGTGATGTTTAACCGGCACTCGAGAACCGTTCGTTCAATAGAAATTCTACGCCGAACGTCAGCGCTAAGAGTCGCTGGCATTCGTCGTGACGGTAGTTCTTCCACAATGACTTGTACATAATTATAATGATTACAGTCCTCCACCTTTTTTGTGTAACTGTTCGTTCGCCGAGAGATACTTTTTACAGGTGTCGCACCTGTTAAGTTTCAGTTTGATCTTCATCTTCGGAGTTGAATACTTTATTATTATGTGAGACATCCTGTATATTCAAAAGAAATACTAACAGTTTAACACGTTAACTGCCATGTCGAATACGGGTGAGTTTAACGAATTTTTTCAAGGTCAAACATCGTTCGTACCACAATCTCTATAATTATTTCATATTCTGCCAAGTTTCAGCTTTCATTTAAAACAAATTTCATCGCTCTATCTCATTTCTATCGAAAGTTCTTTGATTTTTACACAGAATTCTGCCGTTTGCCCCATAGTGCGGCGGCCCTGTTGTTGACGATACTGTTTGCGCGTTTAATTCGCCCATTCCGAAAGTCCGAAATGAATTCCCGATGATTATCAGAGAATCAGTATTATGGTTTCAGCGAGGGCCGTCTAGTTGCGAAACCCTTTTCATTCGAGCATCCGGCGTTCATTTCGTCCGTGGCGGAACCGTCGAGGTCGAGTATTAGGGTAGTCTGCCTTGACGCGGCGAAAGATGCTAGTTGACAGAGTCTGCAGACTTCCGATCGCGGCTGGATAGTACCTGATCGCCCATGGGGGCTGGATAATCCTGCAAGATTGAATCCAGCTGGCGTCGAACGAACACCGTCGCACAATTTCCCGGGAAACGCGAGTGAAATTCCAATCTTTCTGTTAGTACATAGTACTGTATTCGTTGCTACCAGATAGTTCCTGTCTTGGGAACTTCCTAAATTCATAAGAGTTTTAAATTTAAACATCCCGAATTTTTAAAAATTCATTTGATTACGGCATTGTCTTGCATATACATCTATAAAAATATAAACATATGATCGTATTCTACGATTCTTCCTCTTTAAAATTCCGTTTTCGAGGTAACCTAAAATAACCTAAGGGTAACCTCAGGGTAACTTAAACCGGACCCCGACCCTCGGGCCACTACATATAAAAATGTAAAAATTCGGTCTTATTCTACGATTCTTCCTCTTTAACACTTGGCATGCGGGTACACTTCGCGCGGGAGTTTGGTCATTCAGTAAAATCGTAGTAAATCGAAAACTACTTCGTTTTTATCAACGAAACTTTCTTTTATTTTACACTTAAATCTAAACTCTATGATTATTTTAACAAAAAAACGATATTTTTAGGAAATCACTAAACTCGCGCGTGACCCGCGCTCCAGTGACAGACTGCGAAAAATTTTAAAGTACGTTGCCCGCATGCCAATTGTTAAAATTCCGTTTTTGAGGTAACCTAGGATAACCTAGGGAAACTAAGGTAACCTTTGTTTTTTAAAGCCGGTGGGGGAATTCTCTTACGGACACCCTCTCTTCGATGGTGGTTGGAGAGGGTAGTGTGGGGCTCGGCTCTCTCCTCAGATCAAATTTTGGGGAAATTATATTACCTTCTGCCTCCAAAAATATGTCTTTTTCAAATTCAAATTTCTTAAAAACTGTGCGTGTAGGAGAAAAATTGAGGCGGGATTCTGAATAAACATCAACAGGTTTGTTGTTGGACAGTGTTATTGACACCATTGATTTATACGGTAAATATTAGGAATTCCTGGTATAGAAAATCATTTTATATTGCTTCTTATTTCTATTTCAAAGTAACGATGTAAGTTTTCATAACAGAGTTCCACATATGACAGTTAGCAACGCTGGTACATCCAGTAAAACCACAGTGCAGTGTAAATAGTGTTTGCATTAAAATTTTCGTTACAAGTATACTCTATTGCTTTGTAACTTTATTTCGGACTGTACTAAAGATGCGATAAGTGCGTATACGTTTAATTATGAAACAAATAGCCTGTTTAACGTTTGCTTCTTACCGTGCCAATGACTGTGCTATTTGTCTCACGATTGTTATTCACTGAATATCTTTTCTTTTCTATTATATAAAATAGTTCTGTCATGCTAAAACGCCGAGCGGGTTGCCTTCCCTAAGGGGAACCGAAAATTGAACAGCGGTTTGCCTACTGAAGGGGAACCGAAAAGTGAAGAGCGGGTTGCCTTCAGAAGGGGAACTGAAATTGACGAGCGGGTTGCCTTCAGAAGGGGAACCGAAAATTGAAGAGCGGGTTGCCTTTCTAAGGGGAATTGAAAATTGAAAAGCGAGTTGCCTTCCGAAGGGGAACCGAAAATTGAAGAGCGGGTTGTCTTTCTAAGGGGAACTGAAAATTGAAGAGCGGGTTGCCTTCCGAAGGGGAACCAAAAATTGAGAAGCAGGTTGCCTCCTGAAGGGGAACCGAAAAGTGAAGAGCGGGTTGCCTTCCGAAGGGGAACCGAAAATTGAAGAGGGGGTTGTCTTCCGAAGGGGAACCGAAAATTGAGCGACGTGACAGTGTGTATTTTTCAGAGAGAGAGAGAGAGGTTGGCGAGCGGGGGTTGGCGAGCGAAGCGAGTAGGGGGCGGAGCCCCCTAGTATTTTATAATAAAAGATTTATGACTCGTAAAACTGTTTGAGTTTGCTGAAAACTTTCTATTAGCTTATAATAATAGCAAGTTAAGCTCGTTGAAACATTTCAAAAAAAGATAAAAAGATTATTACTACGATTTTGGCTTGGGATGTCAATCATTGTACAGTTTACCCTATAGCTAATAGTTTCCTAAATTAATTGATTTTCCTGTTTCGCGCGAGACTTCTTGCTCAAGGGACGAATCTTCGCCAGTTGATTTAGAATGTGATTTCAGGCAGTTATAACGTCTTATAAACACACTCTTGGATGTTCATATGGAAGGTTCAGAAGCTCAGTGTATGCCCATGAGCAGGAACAATAAGATATAATTAACCCTTTCCCGTACACGCATTAATATCTTCAAACGGAGTTCGAGTGCGTTCGAAGAAGCGAATTACATTTCTCGTGCACATCTTAATAATAGCAATAATAACCGGAGGCGAGCGTAATCAACGTTTCAGGATATTCGTTGAACCGCGTAAACAGAGTGATTAAGACGCACCCGCAGCTTCGCTCGAGCTTAAATGCCGAGGTAATTTGTCTTCTCTGTTAACAATTTCATTTTTCAAGTACCCGAACTCTAAAGTACACACTCGTTAGCGTTTACATGAACTCCGAGGACTCTTTTATTGGACCGAAACTTCCGATGCCGGGAAGTCTCTTGACCTCGTTGCGCAATATTTTCGTTAAAGATTTACGAGCTTCCAAAGCGACCCTCTTCTTCACAATACAGTCTTTATTAGTTCTTTTATAGTTCAAGATTAGGTTGAAGACAAATTGTTCAAATGTCGATCTTCTATATTATCTTAATTCTTAAAAAAATTTCTTATCCGAAGAAATAATGTAGGAATGTAGGATTTGTATATTTCTATTTGTGTGTTACTTGTTATATTGATGTGAGGATCGTGTGTGTGTGCATGAGTGTCGCGATGCTGCGATTGCAATATATTTTTGTTAAATCAATATTTATTCGAGAAAACTCTTAAACAATTGACTAAGAAGTTTATAAAAGGATGTGTTCAGCGTAGCGATGCGTCTTTTAGGATCGAAACACGTAACGATACGAAACACGTCAAATTCGGTACGATTCCGTTAATCATTCTTATATAATATTTCAGTCGTGTACTTTCTTTTCAAATAAATAATATTCATTAAACATCTTTTCTATTACAATAATTTTCTTAAAAGATTGTAAGTTCAGATGAAATTTTTAGGTATCAGAATGACAAAATAATTTTCACATCTGGAATGACGTGAAATTAATTCGTTGCGTCAAGGGGACTGTAAGCACTGTAAAGATCGAGTTCGTGCAATGTGGAATAAAAACGAATAGCCTTCACGATTGAAAAGGTATTAAATCAATCGGTTCGAGAGATTGCGAATTCTTATGAAAGATCGAGCAGTTCCGCGTCGAAAAAATCATTGAATAATTCATAAAATGGTCGAGACAGTAAGCTGGTAGCACGCTCTCAGGATTTATAGGAAGAACAAACGTGTTCCCATTGAAACAATCGGAATGCCGAGTTATGATCGTCGACAGGTTCGCGCGGGGTGCGCCATCCGGCGCGCGATGTTCGTGCTTTCGGGCGAATGTTTCGATTAAGTAGTGTTTTAACAGGAAATTTATGGTGTCCATGTTTTTGCAGCCGTTACGGTGAATCTTCCTTTCCGCGGTGCGTCGGTAAAGTTGAGATATATAGGTAGAACGCCGCCGGCGAATACAAATCCGCCGTTTGTTTCCAGCCTCTGGCTTCTTATAGCGGAACTTCGGTGTACGGTCGCGACCGTGTAACCGTATCGAGTTTACGAACAGACCGGTCATCGGCTCTAACCCCGGAAACCATAGATCCTCGGAAATAAAGATTATCTGTCTCGGGAAATCGTACATGATAGTTCAGTTAACGGTTCGAAACTCTGCGCTACGATTCTCCGCTGTAGCAATTTCCTTTTCGACCGAGATTCATATCCTAGACTCCAGGAGCAAGAACGGAAAATCTAGTTGAAAGTAAGGAACGCAATTTTTTCGTTTGAGTCCCCCGTTTTCGGAAAGAACTGTTACTAACTTAAAATAATGCCAGGAGAATTATATCTACTACAATATGTAGGGGAAGAGGTTGGGTCATGAGACGGGTTTTTGTTTTTGCTCTGTAACTTTTTGCTTGATGAAGATATCAAAGAGTATTATTATACCGTTGGAAAGGTGAAGGAAATACGCAAATTTTGCATGTAAATAGTTTCGTGATTTGATTAACAAATAAAATTTTATGGCCAATTTTCCGAGGACATGTTTTCTGGCTTCGTAAAATATAAAGTAAAACCCATGTAACTTTATGCAAAAATGAATTTTTATTTATTTTACTGATATTAAGTGACCAAAGGAGTTAAAAAGAATGGCGAAGAAAAGTAAAAAAAATATAATGAATGGAAGGATTCAATAATGATCTTCCTCTTCGTCATCCAAGTCGCTGTCACAATGTTTGCATGTGAAAAACGAACGTCTGCCCATATCGGCACATTTCAAATGAACAGGGCGCTGACATGTGTTGCATTTGATAGAGTTGGCAGCGGTCAATTTTTTCGGCAAAAACCTTCAAGACACCTGCCAGACTTTGGACCTAAACAGTTCTCTCAAAAATAGCTTTGTCTAGTCACGCACACCATAAATCGTGTTCAGCTGTTTTTTTACGCTTAAAAAAAACTGGTGTCTCACAACTCAACCACTATGGTGTCTCATAACCCAGCCATGATGCCATTCCGAATGTGACAGAAAAAAAACAATGTTTTTCTCGTATATGCGCAAAACTGAATAGTGCATCGTAAAATGTAAGGAAAGCACTAAATGAACATGTAGCACACTCACCTTTTTCAATTGATTCACTCAACAAAATAATGTTTTTCAAAAAATGAGTAAAAGTTTTACACGATGTGTTTACACACGATGTCCGTATCTAATATAAGCAACACGTCTATACACCTCGGTGCTAGCACAAAAACTAGCAGACGTCAAAACAAAAATTTGACAGCAGACAGATTGGAATCATCGCGATTGCGCGATGGATAAAAACGACTGTCACACAACCCAACCTCTTCCCCTACAGAATGTGGAATAAAATTTTTCTACTCGAGGCCACATTTTTTAGGAAATTCAATTCCTGTGTTTATCGAGCACACGTGCACTTGAGTAGCTTCGAATTGCACAATCAAGTGAACTCGACAGGAGGTTATTTCGGAGGCAGAAATAGGTACAAAGTATCCAATACAATATTTTTCACCCGCGCTTTATTTTCAAGAAAATAATGTTTGAATATTCATCGAGTGCGCTCGATAAATATTCAAACCTGATTTTTCGGATTTTTCAAATCTGATTTCTCGTATTTGCATATAGAATGATCCTGTGGTTGATTGGTTTATTTATGATCGAGTTAAAAGTTTGTTAATGCTTTTTGACGGCTCATTCACGTTATTGGGATTTGGCCAAAAGCGAATATATACTTCATGGATCTTTAAATTGGATTTTCCTCAATTCGTGGCTTCAAACGAGGAAATTTCATTCTACAGTTTTTCGCATGTAGAATAACCTCCTGTTGATTATACCACCTTGGGAGTCGGCCAAATGCATTCGAGACATTTTCGAACATGCTTTTCTCGATTTCGGAGCGCCGAACGAAGAAATTTATTCCACGATACTGATTTATTTTAGCTTGTAGAATTACCGTCGTTGAAAAGCAAGTATAATCTGGATTTTTCTGAATATACAAAAATGTGTTATAAACGCAGAAAGATGTACGGTCAATTTATAATTATACTAGCCTCCCCCTTACCCTTCCGCGACGCTGTCCTCTCACCTCTTCGTTCAGCGTTCCAAATGTTCTATTGAAAAATTATACCGATTTTCACTTGTCGTCTCACGTATTTTTTTTACATAGGAAAACCCTTACTCCCCTTACTTAGCGTCCCCTCCTGGTGGGGTAAAAACTAGAGACCAAATCGGGGATTATAAATGTCCATATATCTCAAAAATAAAATATTAATGAAATTGAATAAAAAAATTTCAGAGAAAACGAATCTCAAAATTGAGCATTTTATAAATGATGTTTTGTCTCCAATGAAATTGCCTTTCTTCTTATAAGAACCTTGGCGATTTCATTTAATATTTTGATTCGAGGTTTATTTCGCGATAAAAAGCATTCTTCGACAGCGAGAAATCATACCTTGAAGTAATAATTACTGTATAGAATAGATTACTAAAGTAGAACTGAAAAAATGATGAAAAACTCTTATGATTATCTTTAATTGATAGAGGGTATCTTTCAAGTCCAGCAGAGTTCAGCTTTCTATCTTATCGGAAAATTTTCGGCATTTCTTCCCCTACAACATCCCACAAATTTTTTTCTCCCATTTTCCCGCGGGTATAAATTATTATAGTTTGAATGCATCAATCCCGCGCGCGGATGAAACTCCGCCAGGAAGGAAACGAATGAACCAGGAACGAGTGCCTTCAGCTCGTTAGGAAACTAACGAGCCTGTTTAGGTTACAGGCACTTCATATCCTTATACCATGGTACAGACAGAACTAGGGAAAATAATATTTTAAATAGTAAATAATAAATAATCCTATTTATTTTAAAGTATGTGTACAATTTTGAAAATAAAATATTTTATTTGATGCAGTAATTTTTGAAAATAAAATAATTTTATTGAGGCAGTAATTTTTGAAAATAGTATTTGAATATAGTATTTTATTTGAAGGATATTGAAAATATTTGGACTTTGTCTTTATTTTGAATTTCAATTTTAAATATTATTGCTGAAAATAATGGTGCACATTCAATAGATTTATGACAGTAGACATCGTTTCCTGGTGATAAGATACACTGTATGTTTATCAAGAAACCTCAGTAGGCACAAAAAATACAATATTCTATTTTGTGGTTCAGAAATAAAAATATTTATTGTATTTATAAAAATAAAAATATTTTGTTTTGTGATTCCCATTGTTGAAATAGAAATATTTTATTTCCGAAATTGTATATCTCATTCAAAATACTATTTTCTTTAAGCAAAATAAAGTGTAGAATATTAAATAGTATTTAAAATATTTGTTTCGCCAAATAATGCCTACCTCTGGGTACAGATAAGCAGTTTTCAACTCTCTGTTCGCATTCGAACGTATCAGAATCATTCGAGCCTTCATAGCGAGATGTTCACATAAAATATTTTTTTAAATCAAAAATATTGTTGAAAATTAATAAAAAATTATTGTTAATGTAATTAAAATACAAAGAAATTTTAATTAGCTATAGTTAAAAATGACTATTTTTCAAATATTTTTAGTGAAAATTTGATTGCGATATCTCTCTACTGGTTGAAAAGTTATAACCAAATGAGTCAGGATTTTTCAATTTAGACCACTGTGGGGCGGGTTGCCCTGGCGGGCGGCGCTCAGTGGGATACTTTCCAAGTTATTTTCTCTATGTTACCGATATCCTTGTGTCGTGCAACCATCTAGCGGTTCTGCTCGGTAATCGGCGCGCGATCGTCATACCGAATAATATCGATCGGATCATACAAACATACATACTTTTCATTTTCCTATATTGAGATTACACCCAGTTCAGACGGAAGCTGAAGAAATCATCACGGTGTTATGGATCGCGGCGATTTCCCGCTGACTTTTTTCTCGAACCGATGAATCCCATAAGCGGTGGAAATATTTCCACGTGGTAATGCATCCCAGACTAGATTTCGCAGGGGGGCAGAGAGGTCTATGGAAATGAACTCCGAGAGTTCGGGATTCTACAGAAATGAAATTCACGCGTTAGAAGTTCATGGAAATGCGACGTGTACGAGTTTCGGATCCTCTAAGGTAAATCGTACCGTCTACAAATCCACGAGTTCCGCCGGCCATAGATCCTCGCGGACGCGACTTAAATGTTGAAAATCTTAGTTGAACCGTGGTGAAAGCGGTCCAATCACATCTGGAGATCGTTCGAGGAGCTCGTAAATTCGCGCTGATACGATTTAGACGTTGAAAGTGTTAATTGAACCGTCACGGGAACGACTCGATCGTACCAGGAGAATCCATGCTGATACGATTTAATCGTTGGATATCTTAATCGAACCATTAATGAAAGAGATTGCAGATTCTGATTGAGGGGAAAACTTACCCTCTCGCAGAGACGGAACATGTGTGTGTGTGTGTGTGTGGCTCGCGACGCAGCAGCAGCTGGACAGTAATGGTCTAAACGATCGTAGATTAACAATTTCAATCGAAACGTTGAAAATCATAATATTATAACGATATACATATAATATTGCAACAAGGTCCGCGGAGCAACGTGAATCCATGCGTGATTCGATTTACCGGCGTTCGATGAGCATCGATAATGAATTCTACGAGCGGCCATTTGAATAATTGCAATTCGCTGACCGGAAATCTTGGTCGAGTTCGAAGCCGGACCCGCCGACAGCTCGGCTGATTTACATCTCTGTTTATTTCTTGTAGCATCCGCGTCGGGACGCGTTGTCCCCCAATTAGCAGCGTCACAGATCGATCATGCTGTGCATGCAACGGGGAGACACGTTTCGACCGATTCACGCTGCATACCAATGCAACATCCTCTGTGCCCGCAAGAATCCTCGACGAAACTTGGCATCCACCGCGACCAAAGCCGTAGTTTTGCCAGCTCCGCTGCTTTTTTCTAGCGGCTCGAGAGATTAGGGTAAACGTGACGCGAACTACTCCACTTTCCCACTGACATTGAATCATTCGATTCGGATAAGGCTCGCGAGTTGCGCAAAAAGTTCTGCGCCACTTACTTTTTATGAATACGAACCATGTACATGTTATTTCACAACTTCGCTAACACAATTTCACTGAAACAGTTACGCGAACAGTTACAGTTACGAGATCAAGCACCGCATGATTTTTCCTGGAAAAATCAGTGGGAATTGTGCAGAACGAAATTTCTACCTATGGAGATCGCTTTCCGAGGGAATCGAGTTTCAAAATTCGAGCATGTATGCGCATTAGTATTTATAAGGGGAATTGGAGAATCATGTACAGACACGTACATGATTCCTATTCAATGCCACGCGTTCGCCACGAATTTTCAAACTCGATCTCCGCGAAATGTCTCGAATGGAAAATTTGTATTCCGCTCTTTCCTTCCATCTTTAGACGAAAACAAAATTCTTATTTACTGGACTGCGTGAATAAAAATTGTCTGGTAAAATGAAATGATAAAACTAAAAAGAATGAATTATGTTTGTAAGATTTCCAATTCTCTCTTTCCAGGTGAGAGCCGGGATCAGGATGCCTCTCGTCGCGGACGATCTATCGATCGAGAGCACGGGACCGCCGGGACCTCGGCCGGGTTAAATAAAAAAAAGTCCTCGAGCCACCGATTAATAATCACAGGATAGAGATCGAGGAGGAGGCAGGCAGGCAGGCAATCGGCCAGTGGATCACAGTGAAATGCACGATTTGCCGTGAAAATGTTGATCGACGATCGCGGCAGCGGTATGGGGTGGACCTCGGCCAGTGCTCGCGGGGGTTGGTCCACCCCCGGCGGTGGATGCAGAAATTCCGCGATGAGCTTCGGGGGTAGCGTGCCCTCGCTGCACCCGGCAGGCTCGATAAGATCGCTGCGATCCCAGCATTCTATGCAGGTAATAAAAACCGTTGGCTCGTCTCATTTCGCCCCGGGAACACCCATCCCCATTCTCACCCCCGCCCCTGCCGTTCGCCCCCCCCCCCCTCGACTCACCCTTCCGGGGAACGCGAAAGGCTATTAGCACCGGAAAACATCCACCCCCGCTTTAATCCGCTCCGACTTCGTGGACGAACTTGCACTTTTTTCCGTAGCCCTGCATCGATCTTGCAAAATCCGGGATTTCTAATTGCTTCTGGATCCTGGTATTGGTCGTTCAGCTGCTGTTTTTAATTGTCGCTGGGAGCGTGGAAGTCAGGGCAACCACCCCTGCACGATTCTTCCTGCACAATTTCATTTAACAGGCGTTCTAGAAGATTTCTTTAATATTCGATTTTGTTCAAATTTTAATATGACGCAGTAGATGACAAATTAGGATGGGTTTATCACATCATTTTATATTTACTATGTTTGACCATGTTATACTTTTAGTTTTAGTAATTGTTGGGACGAAAATTGAAAGAATAGATGGGTGTTGTGAACCGAAATGCGTAATTAGCTCGGTTACGTATTAACGGCGCGAGATATGCATTGTATGGGGTAATGAACGCGGCACAAAATGGCCGATGGGGACACTAATTTTCCAGGATGGTTGATTACGAGGCCATAGAATCAGCTCCTACCGGATAACCGCGTACGGCAATTCGAACATGGCTCGACCTCCATTGTACACGTGCAGCATTTCCGAACAGCATGGCGGAACGCAACGTGCTGTGCGTTGACAAATCTTAGGGCTCTGCTTGTGAATTGTTCATTAATCGACGTTAATCAATCGAAATATCAATCGCGAAGGAAATACGCAAAAATAGAAAATAGTGTTTTTGCAATACGGTATACATTGTCTGTTAATTTCTGTATTGAAACAATCTAATTAGTACTCGAAGGGTAGTCTATTCGTCGCAGTGCTATATTAATTCTAACGAACTAATTGTCAGATATATAACATCATCGATGAAATTGCTCCATAATTGGAATATTTGAAATAATTACTCAATCGTTCGTATAGTTACATCCTACACCAGGAAAAAGTTACCAACCATTCGTGCATCAGGTTCAACGGACAAGAAAATCAATGTTACCGAGATTCAATTCTAGATCGTGAAATCGATGTTCGTTCGCAGTCACGTTGGAGCGGGAGGGAGGGGGGAGGGCAATCATTAATCAGGCCTGCAAGAATTACTCCTAGTATTTCCCCTAATCGGTATTCCATTCGCAGCACTTTCACACTGTCGGTAAATCCAATAGCGTTTAATTTCCAGAGTGTGTCGGACCACGATTTAACTTCGCACGAGTGCGTTCCGGTCTCCTCTATCAAAATTTCACCCGAATCCATGTTCACCTTCTTAAAAAGTTACGAGTTCATCTCCAATTTTTTACTCTTTTTAGAAACGAGGGGAAACATCCAGAAAATAATAATTTTAGACGAGGATAGGAATTTAACAAATTCAGTGTCAACTATTAAAAGTTAAGGATTCTCAAGCTTTAATGAACTGGAAAGTTTTGAGCAAGTATATATACGTTAGAACAGTGTGTTTAGCTTTCCCGAATCTCACGAACTGTGAGTAGCCATGATCGCGTCGCCGAAATTATTTTTCAGCTGCGACACAAGGATCGTGTCGCTCATATATGTGTATGACGCGACGGTCACAAAGTGTTAAGGGCTATGAAGGCGCGTTGGTAGACCCTTCTGTCTCCGAACGGCGTTCCGGTTCCCTTGGCAGAACTATTACACTGTCATCGTAAACTTTCATTCCCTTTTTATTAAAACATTCTTGAACCCTGTTTCTCACGCTCGGAACATACAATATCTCCTCGCTAGAAAGTATTACGGAGCACACGTTGGCCGTGCAGTGAGAATCAAAATATTGTTGAAAACGTGCAATGAATTTCCGAACCTCCGACATTCCATTTTAATTAATTTTGATTTTTCATCTATTCTACACCAGAAGATTTCGAGCCAGCATGCAGCAGGTCCATAGAGGAACGAAACAGATTTTTCGTTGATCCCTCGACTCGCATAATCGCCGACAACAGGCCGAATATGTTTACCTATCGTGTTCGTAAAAATTCGTGAGCACAGCTGAGAAACATAAACGAAAACGTGCACGAGGGTCCAATAACGAGAGCTTTCGTAACAGCACTATAAAAAATGCCATAGTCTGAAGCACCCCTTTAAGTAGACCTAAGACCGGGATTTCCGAGGAGGGGTGGATGTAATTACTTCTTTCAAGTTTCATATCTCGCGAGAAACGTTTCGAGGCGGGGTCGGTGGTTCGTCCGGGCTCTTCTGTGTTGGTGCATTTCAGGACTCTGTTTTTCCCAGGGCGTGCCGGAGACACCGCGAAGATGCATGCACTGCCACCCGGTACACGTGCCGAGCACCCCGAGCAATTACGTGCCCCACCCCATGCAGTACTACACGCCGAGCCACTGCCGCGAGCCCCGGAACACCGTCTACACCCCCCATCGGGGCAGCTCTTATCACGGCGGTGAGTTACGCTCATTTTTCAATTAGTATAAATCAGCCCCCATCGTTTCACCCCTCCCCCCTCCCCCCGTCCCTTGGAAAATGAGAGATCCGCCGGACTCGTTAGAACGAAGAAAAATCGGCAGTCGGCCGGCCGCGTCTTCCTAAGGGGTAGTTTACGATCCCTGGAAAGAATGGAGCTTCATCCACCCTCGTAAATCATTTCGGCCATTCGATGGAAATTTTCGAGCCTGTCGAACGGAAAATGTCTGCGTTCTCCATTTTTTAAATGCTTTCGTTTGCTAAAAGGATACAATACTTGTACGCGAACGCGTCCGCGGCTAGACCTTTTCAAAGTCAAACGGAGGGCGTAACTTCCCGTTTCGAATTTTATTCGTTGTCGCGAATCGCGTTGGACCCTATCACTATTTATAGGGATAGGATTAATAGGGTGTTTAACGTGAAACAAGAGTAGTTTAACTAATAGAATATATTTTCGAAGGTTAACAAGGTATACGTATATTGATGCAGTCGATATGTTTAGTAATATGTTAGTGACCGATTGACGAACGTGGTCTTCTTTTCTACTGATGGAATGAGTCGCAGGAGGACTGAGAGTTTCCTTATTTATAGGAAAGGTCCTCTCTACCCCTAGCAAACTCACCCCTACCTTTGGGACGGTTTCGGGGTGAACGGAACTACGAAGCTTTGTGCTTGCAGCGGTCCCAGAGATTTGTTACAGTCGCACATTTGGAGACCAAACCTTGGGATTTTTCCAGTCATCTGAAGGCCCGATGCGCTGCAGCACTCTCTGGTTGCACTGGACCTAGGGAACGAATGTTTTAAGCGTTTTTATGGTAGGGACAGACTCGAAGGTACCCGGGTACGGACAGCAATTAAATGGCGAAGACAGGCCCAACACCGTAGCCAAAATGCAACAAGTCACGTACCGGGCCCAATGTGCAATGAGGGTGTCCCTATCATAAACTGAGCCCAGCGCAGCCGAACAATACTGAAAAAATTTGAAACGTATCACACGTTTAGCTTTCTTAGGAAATTTTTCGAAATTTTCAATCCGGACTTTCGTCTACACCACCAAATATTTATTTCGCATTCAGGTATAATTTCCATCTTTCTTTTCTTTTCTATTATATAAAATAGTCCTGTCACGCTAAAACGCCGAGCGGGTTGCCTACCGAAGGGGAACTGAAAATTGAAGAGCGGGTTGTCTTCCGAAGGGGAACCAAAAATTGAAGAGCGGGTTGCCTCCTGAAGGGGAACCGAAATGTGAAGAGCGGGTTGCCTCCTGAAGGGGAACCAAAAATTGAAGAGCGGGTTGCCTTCCGAAGGGGAATCGAAAAGTGAAGAGCGGGTTGCCTTCTGAAGGGGAACCGAAAAGTGAAGAGCGGGTTGCCTTCTGAAGGGGAATCGAAGAGTGAAGAGCGAGTTGCCTCCTGAAGGGGAACCGAAAAGTGAAGAGCGGGTTGCCTTTCTAAGGGGAACTGAAAATTCAAAAGCAGGTTGCCTTCCGAAGGGGAACCGAAAATTGAAGAGCGGGTTGCCTCCTGAATGGGAACCGAAAAGTGAAGAGCGGGTTGCCTCCTGAAGGGGAACCGAAAAGTGAAGAGCGGGTTGCCTTTCTAAGGGGAACTGAAAATTGAGCGACGTGACAGGGTGTATTTTTCAGAGAGAGAGAGAGACAGAGCAGGAGAGAGGGGGGAGAGAGGAGGAGCAGGAGAGAGAGCGAGGCGCCGCGGGGGTTGGCGAGCGAAGCGAGTAGGGGGCGGAGCCCCCTAGTTGGATACAAATTTATTTACGTTCGAGTGATTTCGATCTCCACGTGTAACCGGTTATGTGGAAAGTGGAGCGGAGTAACCGGAGGTTGCAAAACCCTTCTTAAAAGGTGCGGCAGAGGGTAGATTTTTTCCGGGGGGTTGTTTCGAGTGGTTCAAGTGCGGGCGTGGCCGTTTAATTTAAGTTGTAAGACAACGGGGATGTTTTGCATTTCATTCGATCCGTCCGTCGGAGGGACATCTTTCAGCCGGATTGCGGAACTTTTCTCGTAAAGCCGCGCGGCAACAATAACCCTGTCACCCTTTCGGTCTCCGCAGTAAACTTCCCCATAATCTCGGGTACCCCTGTTTTCGTTCTCGCGGTGTTGTTCGCTAAGTGACTGGTCTAATCCGCTTCTGCCAAGTTTCGCCTCCTTGGTTCAATATTCAGAAGGGGTCCCCCTCCCCCGACGGCTGCACGAGAGAACAACTGCGTCGAATTACAAATATACCAACCCCTTTGTCTCGAGTAAACGTCCTGCGACAATACGACGAACGTCCTCTCGCTCACCTTCCTTCTCATTGTCACCGTGCTCATTAGTATTTCATTGGATACGTTCTGACGCGGATAGCTGATAACGCTGTTACCGCTATGTGTCGCATCGAAAGCACAGAAATATATTTGTAGCGGCCCGCCACACAGTGCGGTACTTTGATAGGAATTTGGGACAAAAATAAATAAATTCGTATAGCGTAGCAATAATTTATATTTTTTCGTTCGGAAGATTTGGAATACTATTTTAGAATTTTCCATATTTTACACTACGTAGATTTAAAAGAAACAATAAGAGGCATGTTTTATGTATAATGTAAAACTGGAATGTGAACAAATAGTACATATATTACGTGTAGAAAACAGATAAACAAATATCGATAAAAAACAAGTATTCATAGCCGAGTAGAAGGATAAGATTCGCCGAGGGTTAATGTGGAATAACTTTGGGTGTAGCAGTTTGTAGCAGGAAAAACTTGTAGAAAATTGAAGTACAATGACTCCTAATTACGAAATTTTGAACCCTTCTTGAAATATCTCTATTTAAAGGAGAAAAAGGTGAGAAACGAAAATCACTAACGGTCGCGGCCGCATACGTAACACAGTGTAGAATAATCAAAGTCCGAACGATCGCCACAAAGATCGACCACGGACAGAAACAGTATTTTTCATGTGACATTTCTACGAACATTTACCTTATTGATCAATCGTCGATTGCAAGAGGAATTGAAAATCATTTGTAGAATTTAAATGAAATTATCTCGTATGAAAATGAGCGAACATCAGCAAAAACAAGTACAACGAACATTTATTTCGGACAGCGTGAAAGAAACCTGTTTCATCGACGTCCAATCTCGCTGCGATGTTTTCCGGAGACCCGGATCGGTCTCTTCACGATCGAAAAACCTGATGGATGAGTTTATGCAGCCGCCTAATAGAAAATGCCGGGTTTTTCTATGCGGGAGGCACGGTCGTTGGTTGATCGTTTAGGGCGGTCCCATCGACAGACAATACGCTCGGTCGAGTAGAATTGATTTCCGTTCTTCTGTCTTCGGACCGCAGCCCAATTTATTAAGTCCGTTCTTTGTCGACAAGGAAGAAAGGAAACAGGCTTGAATGGCGGCCGGCCCGCTGAAAAGAAGCCAGCTCACGTCATTGTATTGTTTAAAAAGAGCCACACCGCGTGGTCGACCAGTGAAAATACCAAGAACCACGAAACGAAAGCTTGCTGCCACCTCGCAGCACATGTTACGAGAATTAATTGCAAACTCTTACGCTGACTAACATTTTTCCACAATGGAGTGACCGAGCTTCTCTTCAATAAGGTGCACTAAATTCTATGAAACTTAGCACAGTCGTGGAACCTCTTGATTGAGACGAGGAAAATGCAATTTACACGGTGGCCAACGCGTTAATTGCTGCCAAAGTTCTGCTATTACAAAATTGTTCGTTCGAGGCTGCTGCTAAACTTCCCTGTCAGCTAAATCGAGACTCTACACAGCGTTCCAAAAAGTACTTCCTCGAAAGAGGGGATTCCTGAGAAAATATTAACATTCGGTAGAAACCTTTGTAGAAAGATTAATATTCATCTAGAAGAATTATGTACGAAAACATATGAGAAAGATTTATACGTAAAGAATTTGGACCTGTCCGAAGCATCGATTATTTCTTGAAATGAAATGATACACAATTGGACAAGTAGAAATAGATGTGCTCTGTAAACTGTGGTACCCAAGGTGGTTCGGAACCCACCTTCTAAAAACTGTAGGTCCCGTCGCGAAATAACTCCTTAATAGGAGTTCACAAAGCGACGTAAACTAAGCTTAAAAAAAAAAGTAGAAATAGAGGATCTAGAGAGAATAAGTGTCCAGTTAGAGAAGAAAGAGTGTGGACAGTATCGAACTCTTTCCGACCCACTCGAACTTCTCCAACATTCTCTAAACCGTCTCCATCGACGGTTAGGTAATTTTAACCAGACCCCCGTCCCCTTGAACCATCAATAGTCGGAGTTCGATCCGCGCGTTCTTTATTCCTTAAACCCAGTGTTTGGCTAGGAAAAAGCTTCGGTCCGCTCGAACTCGCTCGGCTCCGCTTCGGTCCATAATGGTCCGCTCCAGCTATTTGTGCTTTCAATGTTGTTCCCGTAATAGCCGGCAGTTTTCGATAATTGGAGCTTGATCTACATTCTTTGTGCTCTAAATCGAATCGCCTGCGGCCGCTCTTAATCACTCTTGTTACATGCGACGCGAGATTTTGTCCAGCGATGGCTCCACAAACAATTCCACAAAAATTCCATGAAATCAGCATAATTTATTTAATTTAATATTTGTTTTCTTTCGTTTCGCATTTTTGAAGATCCGAACCAGAAGAGAGGGTTACATGGAGTACACTGTGAATATGCATGGGATATAACGCAGAAATTCACGATTTAAATCTGAACAAATGATTGCGTGATTC
Source organism: Lasioglossum morio (assembly GCA_916610235.2). Lineage (NCBI taxonomy): Eukaryota > Metazoa > Arthropoda > Insecta > Hymenoptera > Halictidae > Lasioglossum > Lasioglossum morio. The sequence goes on along the minus strand of OU744323.1, from coordinate 16,442,774 downwards.
TTTTCGTATTTGCACGACAAAAAAATCGGCTCGAACGAACTAATGACCGTGCTCGGAACGGTCGCGTAGCACGCGAGATATTTCGACCGAATCGGGTATCAAAGCCAGCCGAGACCGGGACACGACGCGACGGTGTCTCGAGTTCTTCGGGATCATTCAACCGCGACGTGATAAATGGGAGAACAATGAAGAGAAAAATTCCGACGAGACCCGAACGGAGCTGAAAGTAGTTCACTGGCTCAGTGATTCAGAAGTGGATCGCGGTTGTTCGCGGAAGTCTGTCCCGGGCTCGAGGAAAAATCAGCGTCGGATGTCATCAACAGCTTCTCGCTGACTCCGAGAAGATTAGAACGTGCTCGACCGCGACATGCTCGAACAAATGCTACTCTTTCTCTCTCTTTCACACACACACACTCATCCTCTCTCTTTCTGTTGGATCAACGTTCCCGGGGAACGTAATTCCACATAGCCCGGCGGCTAATAGATCATCTCATAATTCTCATCTGTCGTTTATCCCATTTCACGTATTACCGAGTGGAAGAAAATTCAAGGGGTGGTTCTCCATGACGATGCAAGACGAAAATTACTAACAAAATTGCTATTGATATATGTATGTATAACGTATGATACAGAAATTAACCCTTTTAGTGGCAGACGAAAAAGAGGTGCCTATGCGAGAATAACCGGTCGAATTTCACAGTTTTACTAGGGTTTGGGAAAATGCTTATAAAAAACCAAACAAGAAACAATATTTACATGATTCAAAAAGCAGTATATTAAGGACGAAATAGAGAACAAAAAAAATGACACTAGTTTTTCTAAATTCATTGAAAAGAAAAAACTATTTTTTTTAATTCTCTCATAATGAAATTAGACCATTTATAACGTATTATAAATTTATTTTAAGATAGAGTTCTCCCGCAATGCGAATAGTAAAGCGCTACAAGGAGCGGGTCGATATATCGGCCTCTGGCACTAAAAGGGTTAATCTGTTCCGAGAACTATTGTATATACGTTGGTGGTCTCGGCGGTTACATTATACATACTTCGTGATATCTTATTTAGGTTCGAAATCAAAGTCAGAACAGAAGCTCTTTGAGTCCGCATGCCGACAAGACTCACGTTCAAATGTATCGACGAATTAACGAACTCGCCAGTCAAAGTCTAGCGTTAACACATGTGTACGACGGGTTGTCGTATTTTAGGCGTATTTTTAATTGCCTATCACAGCGAGACAAAACTAAAACCGCAATGTTTTCATTCTTCATTTTTGTCATATATTATCGTGGAGTTAGAAAAATGTACGACGGGTTGCCGTATTTTAGGCTTATTTTTAATTGCCGATCACTGCGAGACAAAACTAAAAGCGCAATGTTTTCATTCTTAATTTTTGTCATATATTATCGTGGAGTTAGAAAAATGTACGACGGGTTGCCGTATTTTATGCTTATTTTTAATTGCCAATCACTGCGAGACAAAACTAAAAGCCCAATGTTTTCATTCTTAATTTTTGTCATATATTATCGAGGAGTTAGAAAAATGTACGACGGGTTGCCGTATTTTAGGCGTATTTTTAATTGCCTATCACTGCGAGACAAAACTAAAAGCGCAATGGTTTCATTCTTCATTTTTGTCACATATTATCGTGGAGTTAGAAAAATGTACGACGGGTTGCCGTATTTTATGCTTATTTTTAATTGCCGATCACTGCGAGACAAAACTAAAAGCGCAATGTTTTCATTCTTCATTTTTGTCACATATTATCGTGGAGTTAGAAAAATGATCAACCGGCACTCGAAGCTACAGGCAGCCCGTAGAATCGTGCAACGGACAGAAAGCTGGCCGAGTTCTTCCCCAAAAAGAGTACACGAAATTAGTCGAGCGACGTCGCGCTTATCGCGCGATCCCCGGTCGACGAAAAAAATCGAGCATTCCGGCTGTTGTCGGTACGGACAATCTCCGCCGACAAAAGCTGTCGTGTGCCGATGGAAAACAAAACAAAAAAAAAAAGGGAAATATGTGTCACGAGGAGCGACGGGGTCGTATATCTCGCGACGGAACAGAGAAAACTCAACAAGTTGCCCTCTGCAAACAGGCGAGAGAGAAAATTAACGAAACGCCGCTTGTCCGTCGCCGTCGAACAGTAAAAAATGCTCAACGGTCGCTATCGATCGTTTCAGCGTCTTATTACAACCATTCTGTCAGGAATTACATCTCGTGAAGCGTCGTCAACGATTCTTTGAAACTTTGCTTAATCTTTTTTTCAACGGAAACATCGTTTGACCGTCGCAGGTCCGTCCAGCGTTAATTCGATGTGTAATATCGACGAGCGACGTAGAAACTCGTCGAGAGCCGGTCGCGAATAAATTCCGTTTGCTGACAAATATGGCGCAACGACACTTTCAGTTTGGCGAACCGGTTCCTTTCAGTGGCGGTGTCGTGTTTTCGCTCTGTCCGGGGATCGATTCCGAGTTGGTTCGCGGCGTAACTCCTCTCGTTTCTATTATGTAGATGACCGGGCTTGCACGCAATTCCCGGCGAAATATCCGGCCGAACCGGCAAACTTTTGTGTTTCTTGCTCGATTTGCAAAGCCCCCTCCACGTCACCCAGCCACACCCGGACCCGGGAAAATTCGTTTCGACGAATTAGGCAGCCTTCTCCCCTACGGCGTTTCAATGTCCGCGATCTCGCTCTCGGTACAGCTCCATGACAATCGTACCACTGGCTCTCTCGGAGAAATTTTTCAGCTCGCTCCACGGAAATGGCTACCGAGTAGGTTACACTGTCCAACAAATTTCAACTTTTTTTTTCTTCATATAACTGTTGGGTGGATCTTGTAGAATTTTTTGCGCTGATTCCGAATCTGGCCTTAATTTTTTCATCATGTTTTACTATTGGATATAACTGTATTCAGGAAAGTCTACAGAATCTTTTGCTGTAAAGAATAATTCAATATCTATTATAATAACATCACATTAATTGTTTAAAGTTTAAAAATACGTTTTTTTTTCAAAGCCATTTTTTTTCAAAAACTGTGCGTGTAGGGAAAAAATTAAGGCCAGATTCGGAATCAGCGCAAAAAAACTCTACAAGATCCACCCAACAGTTATATGAAAAAAATTTTGGTGTTGGACAGTGTTATCAGACGATTTTAAGCCTTAGTGGTCGAGTGGCGCCTCTGCGGCGCCACTAAAAATTGCTGTACTATTATTTAAATAATTGTTTACACTATCAGATATGTCAGTATCTAACCAATTACTACACATTTAAGTATTGTATGAGGTATTATATCAATTTCATGTTTATCAAATTTAAAAAATCATAGAGAATGGAAATATTGTAGGTCAAAAGAAACGTTTAATTTTCGAGTTAAAATAGCTCCGACCGCAAAGGGTTAACACCCTTTAAAATTCCTGACCAACTTACACGTAAATGCAATGATATTTTCGAATCACAGATTCATTAGCCCTTGGAGATAGTTGCACAAAAGGTCCTAAGACAATGTTTCACCGATTTTCGCTTTACGTTTCGAATCAACGAACTGTGTATCGTCTATTATGTAACGTAGCACGTACCTCGAAAAACAGGAACTTTTTCGCGGATCGACCGGGGCTAATTAGCGAAAGAGAAATATCCTTAATTACCCGGAGGCAGTTGGGAAGAGATAAGCGGATATGTCGGCCAAAACTAGACCGGCCAGTGAAAAATGGATCGCTAAGATGGCGACCCAACGTCAGAAGAGGACGCTGGAGAAATGGCCGACCTTCATGACCGGCGAAATTACCGTGAAAAGAAATTATGAGGCTTTTTTTCGGCGGCGGCGGTGCTCTGATGCCGCGCCCTAAATTATCCGGCTCGTGTAAACTTGACGGCGACATTGTCCAGTTTTTCCACAGGCGAAGAAAACTGCCAACGAACTCTTTTTCATCCTTCGATTTTCTTGTCGTGCACTAAAATTGTCCACCGATGAAAACTTACCTCTCGTTATTCCGCAGGAGAAATGATATCGTACAAAGGTTTACATTCGTTTCCTTGATGGAGCGAGGATTATCTTGTTACAGCTTCCCTTGTTGGTCAAAGCCGTTGGTTGATTGAATATTCAAAATTGTAGTTTCTCTTCCGTTTAATTGAAAGGATTAAGCCGGATCAGCGGACTTGCAAAGACTGCATTCGAAGTAAATGTTTCTACGAAGTTACCGTGGAATCCGCGTTTGCCCGGTGCTCGTGAAATTGGCGAAATAATTGTCCAACTTTGACGAATTAGAATATTTCAGACAGCGTCGGTGGAATACTTAATCCAATTGTGTATAATAGAAACAATGAACGCGCTAGCGTCAAGTCGTGCTAATTGTTAAATTGATGAAAATGAAGCACCGTTCCAGTGGTTGAAATTATTCTCTTATTCAATCCACGTAAACTTTACAATCATACCACTCTAACTACCGACACCGACATAAGATTCTTCATGCGTGTACTAGATTAACGGAACGGTGATTCTCTTCTAGTAAGCAACCCAAGGAGGAAATTTTTCAAACGACCGTCAGGATAGAATTTGTGTTACAAGATAACAATTCTTAACCCTGATCTGTCCCTCGTGTCAATTTGACACAGTTTTCCCAGAAATCAGTTATACTGTTCTGTAATTTGTAGGTAAATTTTCCCGAAACTTTGTGTAACTTTTATTTATTTAATGCGGAACACGACCGATAAATCTAAAAGGTAAGTGTTAACCAGGGCTTCGGAGTCGGTAGACAGAATTCGTAACTCCGACTCCGACTCCAATCCCTCTTTTTTTTTATCTCCGACTCCGACTCCGACTCCGACTCTCCAACTTGAAAAAATATGTACTCAAAATAATTAAGAGTTGTAATAAAACTGCATAAATAGTTGAAATATTGTATTAAAGTATTAAAGTCTAAGAATATGGAACAGATAACTCTGATACATTATAAACAAAAGAGTCAGAGTTGGAGTCGGAGTCGACATATTTTTTTCGTCTCTGACTCCGACTCCGGGAGTCGATATATAGCTTTTTCTAACTCCGACTCCGACTCCAGTCATCAGCAATTACTCCCAAACTCCGACACCGAAGCCCTGGTGTTAACTCATCAATTTGACTAAAAAAACATTGAATTTCTTTTTTTATTTTATGTCACTGTGTCAATTTGATACCGAGGGACAGATTCAGTTCGTAAAATGGGGGACGGATGAGGGTTAAAGTGAAGTCCAAAGTGACCATTCGTCACAGTGGAAAGTTCCAGTTCTTCGAAACTGTATGAGAAGGTTTTGGGAGTCGCGAGGTGCCAAAAACCGGTGTCCGAATTGAATGAAAGTCAAATTCCGCGGCAAAAGTTTACATTTCGAAATCACCACTTCCGCGGCGTGGCCATTGTGCTTGGTAATTAACCGACAGGCTAAAGGAATATTTAGTGGCCTCGTGTCTAACACTCGTGCCCCGGTACGAAATTAAAAATGCACGTCGCGCCACTCCGTATTTTCCGGGCTGGCGTCGCGCCGCTTTGATGCACAAGGTCTCTGTTCCCCACCTTCCTTCTAATTTCACGTTTCTCTCCCATTTTCACGTCCTCTCTCTCTCTCTCTCTTTCTCGTAAAAACGGACGCGCCTCGGCGGCAGGTTAAAAAATTGTTTCGCGCACCTGAAAAATGGATGTTCGAACAAATTTCGCGGCCCCACGATGGAAAAAAGTTGCGAGCTGCAATTTATTGGCAAGTGTGATGAAAAACTGCTGACTTTTTTATGGGCCTTTTAATGTATTGAGAGAGCCAGCTCTCGTGAAACCGAGGATTTTTCGGGGAACTGCATGCTGCTGCCAACTTCAAACGAACCTTTCCTTTTTCCCGACTTTATTGAATCCCTGTGACAATTGTTGATTGTTTTCTTCAATTCACGCAACGTCGACTTCTATTTGTTTCGCTAAACGGTACTCGGGTCCAACAATTTCGATTATTTCGCTTCTGCTCGCTTGTGGTGCAGATATTTAAATAAAATATTCGCGTTGTATTCGAAACCTTGCTAAATTGTCTGTGGAACTGGTTCTTTTGTCAAATTAATATTAAACATTACGTAGGCTTATTACAATGATCATGTAATAAATCTCATATGAGATTTCCAAATTAAAAAAAAAAATATTACAATGATCAGAAGAGGAAACACAGTGCTGTTAAACGACACGGAGCGTTTTTATATCGCATAAACGCTCGAACGATCGAGTCGTCGAGTGAGAAAGGCGAATAAGAGTGAACTCGGTGGGGAACTTGTGTTCGCGCGTTTTGCGAAAATAGGATTTCGTATTAGCGTTCGGGGACCGTTAGAGATTTCCATTCCATTGTCAGCATTATAAAGCTGTTCGGCGGCCCTCGACCGTCGGCTTGCTCTAGCTACTTTCGCTATAGAAAAGATGGTTGAAGTCTGGGGCGTAAGGATTTTCTAAAGCCACCAAAAATGTCAGAGAACAGCTCTCGAGAGTCATCGACCCGTGTCCTCGAGCCCTCGACCACCGGTAGAATCTCGACCCCCCACCGATGGTGACTGGCATCACCTTTTCACGAGCACTTTTATCTAACCCTCTGGACTCTCTTCTTCTTTTTCCTCTTCATTTCTCTCAACTCGTTTCATCCCCCGTCTGTAGCACGCGCACGGTGGCTGGCAGCGTTGCCAGCTGCTTCTGCTGCCCGACAAGACGGGGCTAAAAGTCCGTCAAGAAAAGATGGTGTGTCTCTGAATCGACGTCGTCGCATACGGCCGAGCTGTGTCTCCTTCACCCTTTTTTTATATGTCGGCCAGGTGTGAATTATTCATTCGCGTCGGGGACTGCGTAAAACGTGAGTAACACCTTCTCTCCGGAAGAAATGTAAGACCCTGCTAAATATGCTCTTCTGTCGAATCAACCCCTTAAACTCACCTCAGAAACCGACTCGCAATTCTTGCCTGGTGTCAAACTGTTCTAGGTATAGTGTCTGCTCTGATCTATGAAGATATCGTTTATCCCACCTTGATATTCTTTCCAGCCTGACAGGGCAACTGTTAACGATACGTTGTTGTTGGTCCTCTTCCATTTTAGCTTTCATCGAAAACAAAGTAGTGAGACGTAAGTGACCTTCGTGCAAATTCCAGACACAAATTGATTAGGTGGTGTAACACTGGAATGAAAGGAAGGCGATTTCTTTCCTATATGTGTAATTGTTGTTACGAGGAGCTTATTATTTGATGCTGTTTCATATTCGTCTGGCTTTTCATAGAATAAGAACGTTTCTTAACGGGCATAGTGAATAAGATACGTTTTTCATGAGGCACATAGAATGAAAAATCTTTTAGCAGACAGTGGAACAGGTCGATTAGTGGTCCGACAGGATTAACCGAATAAATTAGACAGGCAAAGGAGTACGGTGAACGGTTGATCGGACAAACGGTAGATCGAGTAAATACGTTTCAGGAACGTCCCCGTGTAGCGCAGCGAGACAACTTGCAAGATGCCGACTTTTCCCGTGCAGTTTTTCACCATTAACGTCTCAATATCGCGGGCAAACTCTGAGGTTCACCCTTAATAACGCTGACTCGCGGTAAACAGGATTTATGACTATCGCAGGACTTAATCGCGGCGCAAAACAGAGACCGCGACGTAAATTCATTGATCGCGTCTGTTACCGTTCGCCCCACCGGCGTAATTAAGTTCCGCAAATATATCGGCGAATTACGCAAAAACAGGCGTACGTAATCCCCGGTTTAATCCGCGGCGGTGCTTCTGATTTGCATTTACCCGGGGACTTGGAGTGAGGATCGGCAAACACTGTTGTGCGCGTTGTTTCGCAAACATTGACTGTGGCTTTTGTTTTTCTGTTTTTTGTTTTTTGTTTTAGATGCTACTTTTCTCAAATAATCATTTTTCGTTCGTTCGAATTTATTTCAGACCCGAGAGTGCGCTACGTGGATTCCGAGGGAAGTATACCAGACAACAATAATTGGATGGTCGGCAATAATTTGTGGACGTTCCCGCGGTGCGTGCCAACCTATCCTCGTGCTGGTAAGTACAAGGCGGGTCGAGTGCAATAAAAATAGTCTTAACAATAAAACTGAAAGCAATCGCCTCGTTGTGACGGCAATTTTCAATTCTCCTTCCGAAGAGTTCATTTTAAAGGGGAAACTCCCAGAAATATGACAATATATGTAACATGATATTTGGTCCCCTCAGGGTTTCAAATTCATTTACCAATCCTCTTCCTCTTTCCAACTCTCACCATAGTCTTTTCAGCGGGATCTACTGTTTATGGTGGGTTCCGAACCACCTTTTTGCCAACAACACGTGAAAACACCCCGGGTGGGTAACTTTCCGGTTTTTTACCAGACGGTCACCCATCCTAGTGCCGTTCACGTTCCACATTGTTTAACTTCGGTGATCTAACGAGAACCGGTGCTTTCGACGGGACTACGGTTGTTGGCAATATACAGGGTGTCCCAAAACTATCCTAGGAGCCGAAAATGGGAGGTTCCTTGGGTCATTTGGAGCGACATTTTCCTTAGCAAAAATGTTATCCGCGGCTTTGTTTAGGAGTTATTAACGAAAAACACGGACCAATCAGAGCGCGACCTAGACGCGAGTTGGCACAGACGGCCAATGGACAGTTGGCGCGCCGAGCCGATTTTGCCAACTTGCGTCTAGGTCGCGCTCTGATTGGTCCGTGTTTTTCGTTAATAACTCCTAAACAATGCCGCGGATAACATTTTTGCAAAGGAAAATGTTGCTTAAAATGACTCAAGGAACCTCCCATTTTCGGCTCCTAGGATAGTTTTGGGACACCCTGTATAAATAATCATTTTATAATAGCCCAATCCTTTCAGAATAAAGCAAAAGCAAATATATACAGGTCAACTAGACGAACAGTGTCTTGAGATTTTAAACCTAAATCGGCAAAAGGAGAAGTTGAACGGTATGAAATGACCCGAAAACAATTGCACAAACACGATAAAATGGATACGGCGAAGATCGTGTAGATCTCGTCCAGAGTTTGCCAAGGGCAATGTAAAATCTTTTTCGTCCCGGTAGAACGGTGTTCGTCCACCGGCGGGCCGCGTTTTTATCACGACGTAAACGCTAAAGCGAATGGCAGACGTAGTAAACTATTTGTTCACGCGTGGCTTGTGCTCCGCGAACGAGGACGGGATTTAACGGCGAATCGTAAAGAGAGCAAACCTTTTCGCTTCAGACATAGACGACGTCGGCATGCGGACGCATTTCTACCCCGACGGCGGATGGGGGTGGCTGGTCTGCGCAGCCGGGTTCCTCGCCCTGTTGCTCACTACTGGAATGCAGCTTGCTTTCGGGATCCTCCATGTTCACTCGTTGAAACACTTCGGCAAGGAACATATCATGGACTTGGGTATGTCTCATTCCACACACTTTCTTTCCACGTTGGGTCGGGACCGATCGTTGGAAGTTCATGTAACAGATAAAATTAACGTTTGTTCATGTAAATGGACGACCATTCGTTTATACAGGCTGTCTCAAAATTCCTTCAACATCCATCAATTGGAGAAATCACAAATTACACATTGACACAGTGATAAAAAAATATCGATAAAATAACAAGTCAAACAGTTACTTTTCGATGTATTTTTCATACAAATTGATGCGTTAATATTTACATCTAAGGTTTTTGCGGTTACATGTTTTGCATTAAATAATAAAAGTCACCAAGTTTCGGACAAATGTACATAGAAACAACAGAACGGTATAAGTTATATCGGGAAACCTGTGTCAAATTGACACGAGGGATGGATGAGGGTTAAGAAGTTATAACTCATTAACAAAGCCGCGGACGCCATTTTTGCAAAGGAAAATATGGCTTCGAATGATCTCAAGAATCTCCAATTTCCGGATGTTGAAGGAAGTTTTAAGACAGGATGTATATACGTATGCATTCCGCCTACGTATGCGGAATACGTATCACGCCTCAATGACGTAGGCAACGTACACTTCTGTTGATCGGGTTGCTGCATTTCAGGCGGATTTTTAATGGATAACTCTTTGCACTCGGTTGCCTCCTCCGGAGCACCACTAAAATTGCTGTACCATTAATCAAGCTATTGTTCACACGATTAATAGACTGCGGATCTTTATGCAAAATAACAATATTCTGCATCGATTATAGGAAACAGTAGTTAAATAAAAATTTCATTTCACCCCTTAATAGTCTTTCCACGTTGAAAACAACATAACAATATTCTTAGAGTTCTTATATTTTTCACTGTTTTATATTTCACCCTATTAATCTATACATAAAAAAACGAAGTCCTGAATCACTCACTCGCTGACTCATCAACGCCCAGGCTAAACCCTTGGCCCTAGAAAGCTAAATTTTGCACAGAGGTTTGCTTTATGATCTATACAAGGGATAAGAAAGGATATTTCGAAATTCAACCCCTAAGGGGGTGAAAAGGGGTTGCAACGTATGTATGAGGAATATTTTGTTCGTGATCCATTTTGCTTGAAACTTGGTCTTATTGCTCTTTGATATAATTAATCAAACACTTATTTCGTCATTTTAAAAAATTCAACTCCTAAGGGGGGAAAAGGGGTTGCAACGTTTGAATGAGATATATTTTATTTGTGGTCGGATTTGCTTGATACTTGGTCTTAATGCTCTTTGAAATGATTAATCAAACACTTATTTCGACATTTTAAAAAATTCAACTCCTAAGGGGCTGAAAAGGGGTTGCAACGTTTGTATGAGGAATATATTGTTCGTGATCTGATTTACATCATACTTGGTCTTAATGCTGATTGATACAATCGTAGGGGTGAATGGTGGGTTAAAAGGTTTTATGGAGAAACAATATCAATTTTCGAAGGCATTAAACAGTTTCCTGTGCGAGCGAAGCCGCGGGGGAAAGCTAGTTTCTTCATAAATGCATAAAACTCCGCAGTTTAATGATTAAATATATCGGTATCTAATCAATTACTAAAAATTTAGATACTGTTGAGGTATTATATCAATTTGAAATCCATAAAATTTCCAAAAACATAGGGAATGGAAATATTCTAGATCGGAAGGAATGTTTAATTTTCCAGTTGAAATAGCTCCGAGTGCAAAGGATTAATAACTGAAAGATGAAACCGCAAACAGTTGTTATTGACTCCTACTGAAAAAGCTGATTTTCCGTGAGTTTTTACGGAGATTGGAGTAGCAGGGAACATAGTAATTAATGCTGCACTGCCTAATCGAAGGTCGGCGCTTCGCCTAGCGTCGAAATCACTGCGACTCGAAGCAGATTCGTTCGTTAAACCGGGAGGGACGGGGCGAGGTTGGGCGAGGTTGGGCGAGGTTGGGCGAGGTGTCGCGAAAGAACACCTGGTGGAATAAAGCCGCGGCGTTTCCACGATATCCCATGATCCAGGAGACGAGAAGTCGGGAGTGTGGACACTTTCCCAGGAATATTTGAAATGTGCGAATGGTAGGCAGGAAAGCTCGGGCCACGACCCCGGCCCGACGAGATTTATTCGCACGGGATCGCGTCGCGCATTTCTCTCGCGGCCTTTATTTAATAGTACAGACCGGCTAGAATTTCAAATAATCCTTTCTCTCTCGCGCGGCCCCACCTCTCCGATCTCTTCCTGGGTTTTTCCTTTTTTTTTCTCCTTCTTTGCTAACGGGATCGGGAAAGCAATCAAGCGAGCGGACGTGACGTGAATCTCAAACGCCGTTACGAAGGGCCCACTCCTCGCGAGAAACCCTTGAACGACGGTGACGCAGGAATTTTCCCGGGGAACCATCGTCGACCCTGTTTTTCACCTGTATCCGGGAATTTCTTGATCGAACAGTCTTTCAAGAAAGCAACTCCATGGGGATTTTCTAATAATTTCATCGTCACGGTTGATTCCACCGTTTAGACGTTCTAGTTCGATTGCGCGGGGTCTTGAATGAAATAATTTGTTAAATGAAGAAACAATTCCGGAGATTCTAATGTATTTTTCGTTCACAAAAATGTTTCTCGTAAAAATATCGAGAAAAGCGCACTGCGTGTAACCTTCCTCTTTCGAATGAGCCCTCATTCAGCTCAAAATATAATCATATGAGGACGTGAAACGACACCGCGTAAACCCCTGTTTTGGGCCCAAAATCTAGTTAGATTCTGGTTAGGTTCTAGTAATGTCACGTGGGTACCCTACCCCCTCAATTAGACTTTCCACGAGTGAAATCAGTAGAATATATCCGTCACGAGCAGACAGGGAACCAAACGCGTTACAAACCATTCCAGCGGAATCGCATCGATCGTGAAGAGGCGTCGAAGTGCATGAAGCTTTTTTTGAAAAAGTGCCCGATAGATCATTCGAAACTCCAAACATCGAGACGGATGATGGTCGCTCGCGCCCGAAGGCCCGTGTACTCCCATCGAGTACCGCGTTCCGCAACAATGTTGCGCGACAAATGTTTCGGCATTTTTCACCGAACATTCTGCATTATCTCTCGGGAACGTTGTCGTCCAACACGAAGCGCGAACGTGTGATTCGGCCGCAACGTCGAAAATTAATTATTTCCGAATTTCGCTGTTCGTCGAAATCGAGGCGAATTACAAACGACGCGACGATATGAACCGTTTCCCCACATGAAAATGCTAATCTCCCCGGCGCGGCGGAAAGTTAGCTACCCTCTTCCCCTCGCGACACGGCGAATAATCATGCTGCTTTGTTTCCCGTTACCGCGCGAACGTTCGCAATTAAATAGTTACACTGCACGGCCGACGAACGGGCGTGTGTATCGCGACCATAAAACACGGTGACGATCCGGACGGCGGGAACATTAATAATAGTTAAACCAACCACGGCGACACGAATGTATCGGAAAATGGGAAATGTTTTCGCCGTGTCTGAGTTTAATTGCGATCAACAGTTTTTGCTCGGTGCGAGGAAGTTTAGCGTAAACATTGCACGATTCACGAGATCCTTGCATGTTCTCGCGGCTCTTGATCCTCTGCGAAATCCCACGATCAAGAAACCGAAATTGCATCTTCTTGTTCGCCGGTTGAAACTTCCTTCGAAAAAAAAAAAAAAAAAAAACATTGCAAACACCATTAGAACTCGTGGAAACCTAGTTTCCGACTCGGCGTGAAACTTATCGAATTACTGCATCAACGGAGATCATTTCGAGAATCGGCGAGCATAAATTAGCCGTACGAACTGCCATAACTCAGGCCAACTTCAACAGTTCGGCGAGCGGAATATTTCAAATCGGAGTCGGTTTGCGCGAAGATTGATCGTCCCGGCCGGTCCGAGGCGCCGCGATAAATTATTTCGGGATTGCCGACTCGATATTGAAGATATCGTAATTTTTGCGCGACCCGGGTCCACTGTGCAACCACCCCCCGTAAATTACCCGAGAGCTGTCCATAGAAACCGAACCTGGGGCATCAGCTTTTGAACCTTTTCGATTCGACGACCGGCGAACTGGTGATGTACACTAGATAACTAAGTGGAGCAGGTCAACGATAAGCTCTCCTCCAATAACTATCAGCTGTCGGGGGGCGAGGGGGGCTGAGGGAGCAAGTCCTATCAAACTGTTCGCTGCACGGCCATTATTTTTCCATCGTTGCCTTTAAATAAACCTCGAACTTCCGTATTTCATGTATTATCGGCGGAAAGCCTCTTCGCGGGCTCTTCTCCCAGCTACTTTTAACGTCTGACCTTAATACCCATGCTCCCCTGGTGCCGGAGCATCGGAACCGATCACAAAGCACCCGTCGCCTCTTTAACAAGGGCTCCTCGTGCGACGACACTGAAACCAAGCGACTTACAACAATTTATTTAGTCCATTGCAAAACTGACATTGACCATTTTTCGCACGGTTTATTTTATACAAGTCAGGGCCAGAGACAAATTCAATTTATCAACTAAAAAGTTCCTTACGATATTATCATAGAGTAGACATATCATTACTCTTTGTTGCTATACACGTTTCCTCGTTATTTAAAAATATGCACATACCATAAATGCAGGTCTACTCGCAGCACGGTATTTATAATTTATAAGGACTTTGTTCGCAACAATAACATCTTTGAGAAACACATGGAATACGGAATCGAGTATACATCCAACGAGAGAATAATTGACCAAAAGTTGTCTGAAAATCTATTCGAGCTAATTATTTTTCCATCCGAAGAGAATTAATCGTGGCCGTACGCAAATTCGCGAGAAACTAATGTGCTGCTCGGCAGACACGGCGAACTTCGTATGCACACAGGTCCCGATAAAAATTTCCCCTCGGAGTGTGTAAATAGGATTGTTCATTAGAAAAACGAAATTCCGCGGCAGGCCGGGTGCACGGAGTTACGACACCGTGAAGCGTTAATTCGAGGTTCGCGTCCCGCCGGCCATTTTTATCCGCGTTCTGTTTTCCTTATTCGTTTCGCCGGAGCGAATTCATTTGCGAACGCGGCGGAAGCTTGCGATAACGAACACGGCGAGCGTTCCTTTAATTCGTCAGAGGAGTCAATCGTAACGTGGCTGGCTAACCAATCGCAACAGCTACGGGAACGATGTGTAGGAACGGCCTCTTGTTTCCGATCACTATTCCATCGGTCAAACCCCTTGAAAATCGAACACGACGTAACCGGAATTTCAATTGATACGGACGATAAATAACAAACAGAAATTTCGAGTTCGTTACATTTTTAACGGTTGTCGGACATTCCTCCGTAGATCATTAATCAAACCACCCTTTCCCACTGACAAATGTGCTGTCTCCTGCGGAATTTCATCGCGCGATTTCATACGTTTTCTTGCATTCTTGAACGTATTAGAGGTTCCGAATTCGTCTGCATCGCGATTCTACATTTATCATATCATATTATACAGTTTTATGGTAAGCGCGTGTACAAGGAATTTATGTTGTAACATGATATTTGGTCCCCTCAGGGTTTCAAATTCATTTACCAATCTGCTTCCCCCTCTTTCCGTTCTCACTATCGCCTTTTCAGCGGGACCTACTGTTTATGGTGGGTTCCGAACCACCTTTTGCCAACAACACGTGAAAATACCCCGGGTGGGTCACTTTCCGGTTTTTTACCAGACGGTCACCCATCCTAGTGTCGTTCACGTTCCACATTGTTTAACTTCGGTGATCTAACGAGAACCAATTTTCAATTTAAAAACTCTTTATTTACATAACAGTAATGTTTTATAAAAATATACATGTATTTTTTATAATTTTACGCTTGCAGTCTTTCGTAGTCCCTATATAATGATTAACCTACTTGCTATAGTATTTACATGCCTTCTTTATATTATAGTAGTATAATATATTTCTAACAGACTTATACATACTTTGGTTATACGTTACTACAGTTGCAATTTTTTATTCTATAAAATGTAGTTTTATGTAGGAAAAATGGAATAAAAACCTACTTATTTTATACTCAGAACTTATCTAACTGATCCTGTTTGTTTCTTAATTATACTATAACATATATCTCACGCTTTAATATATCTTTATCACATTTTTTTCTTTTTTTAACGAGAACCGGTGTTTTCAACAGGACTACGGTTGTTGGCTTACAAGGAATTTATGATACACTCCTTTTTAAAGAACGTATCTACAAAGAATTAATGCATTACGTAATGAATGCACGATGATAAGAATGTTGAAAAACGTATGTATGGCGAATTTATACAATGTACGATGGAACAATTTTCAACGGACAAAATGTGGATCGATGAAAAAAGTCGGCGCAGTCTATGAACAGCAACAAAACCTCGTGCTTTATTAATACCGAAGGCCACAGACCAGTCATCAAGTAAATAACTGAACAACATCGAGAGTCGATGTGTGCGTACATATATTAAGGTTCGATCAGTCGAACGTGCAGCTGCGAACGCGAGCTTACGTAAGGGCGAAGAAAAGGGAAGGCGATAAGGACCTTTAACACCGTCGGTGGCAAGGGTCGCCGCTTAAAATACAGAATGTCAAGGGGAGGGTTGAAAAATGTCAACGCTAATGTTGCCAGCCCCGGCGCAAAGTGCAGTTCCGCGTCTCGCAATCTTTCGACTGACGTTCCGCGCAACGGGAGCGAAAGAGAGAGAGAGAGAGAGAAGCGAACTGTTCCTTACGAACTTTCTCCCTTGAAAAGGGTTTTCCGAACTGTCCATGCATCGGGGATCCGCGTCGGGAAGATGCAGAAAAGATAGTCGTCGAACTTTCCACTCGCGAGCGAGTTTCCTGTTTCGAAAGCCGGAAAACCTGTCTGGAGATCCTACCGATCGACGATTCGCTCTTTTCACCCTGTGCTTTCTCGCGGTTCAGACTTGTGGACGACACCGCTGACATATTTCTAGACTGACGGAAATTCGGTCCGCAAGTTTCGCCTTCTATACCAGAGATTTCTCAGTCGGGAAACATGTGAACATTCTATTACGTTAAATATTAGAACGTCATGAATGATATAGACACCGTTTGTGTACGTTATAGTACACAATCTGAGGCTGAGGTGACCAAGGCAGCGACTGGACAGACGAGGGAAATAGGTCTGACCACTAATCAGACAGTAGAGTAGGTAGAGAATTAATCAGCTAAGTGGAACGAGGTAGTTACTGACCACGCAGGTTAAAATGGGTACAGTTTGTCTCGAAACAAGTGGAATAAGGGCAACCTTTAACTTTTCAAGTAGAATAGAACGACTCGTAGTCAGACAAGTGAAAGAAAAAGATATATGGTTAGAGAAGTAGAACAGGTCGAGTATAAATCAGACTAGTAGATCGTATACAATAATTATTGTGACAGCGAATCTTGGGAAATTCCTAATCGCTGGCGAAAAAAATCGGCGATATCGGGAAATTTGGAAAATATCGCGAATTTGTGTACTGCCGCGGTGTTTTCGGTTGGTCGATCGCTTATCTCGATTTCAATTCCAGAAGGGCGATAACGCGTCGAACGCAATTATTCAATCTCCTAATTTTCGATCGCGCTAACGAAGTCAGTTTCGCGCGGCCCGCAAATTCGGCCACGAATTCGGCAACAAACAACTCTTCCGGGACCGCGGAAACGGGATCAACACGGGGGAACGCCGCCGCGCCGGTGTCGAAAATCGAGAAATCCCGGCGCGGACTGATTCCGTGATGTTCGCCGGGAAATTTGTTAACGGTGCAAACGAAAAAGAAAAAATATAAAAGCGGCCGCGATCGGTCGATTCGCGGGGTTGGCTTCGACGCCTTTTGTTCCCGCGGATCGACACTATTCGACACGATCGAGACGAAAACGAGGCCACGAACCGCGGTGTTTTCCGGGAGGCTGTGGCTCGCACGGGATCTGGGGAAATCCTATTTTCCGAGACGAGGTGGAAATTGAATGTCACGGGTCGCGGGGGAGACGCCTCGTGACGGACGGGAAACGAACAGCGGCCTGCTCGTAAATAATGAATGGCGGACTCGAACGGGATCCCAACTGCGTTCCCTTTCTCCCTGCTCGCGATTCTCCTAGAGAAAGACGTTACGACAACTCGATCGAACAGTGGACCACCCTGGGAAACGATCTAACTGCACGATTCTCCTCTGGGACAATTGCGAACCCTCCAAACTGCTCGATACGATGATTCAGAGTCACGTACAGAATCATACTAAGCTTGGGGCTACTTTCTCGAGGAATTAAACCAACTTTTGTTCCGCTGTCTTTTGTGTTTTATTGGCCACGGTTACTTCAAATTTATATTATTTTTTTCTTTTACTCTTTTGAGACACTTCTGCGAAACATTTTTGCATCGACACAAGCGAACGCATCAAACGACAGACATCCGTCGCGCTTTTATAATTCGTGAAACCAGGCTATCGGATTTTAATCCGATACGGTGCCGGAGAAAGTGACGTGTTTCCACGAGACCGGTTCGTTTAATTATTGATTTATCATCCTCATTGAGACACTATTTTAAGAATTGTCGCGAATCGATACTCTTCGCCGTCGATATCCTGCGAATTGTACAAAACCGCTTCGTAATAACTTGAAAAAATAAACTGATGATTTTTTTAACGAGGACAACGGCGATTTTTAAGGAACGCGAGTGATCTTCGTTTCTGCCCGTCGCTGAAATAATTAAATCTGCCAAGCTCAGAGGGCTGCATAATTCGTTCCGAAGGTTTAAGCCGATTTGTTTTTTCAAATCGCGCGAACTATGACGAACTTTTCCAATCCGACCGCGAGGGGAGACGCAAACACGAGACCGAGACCCGGTCTTACGGTCGCTGTAAATACTTCTGGAAGTTCGATCAAGTTCTCGGTGTTCTTAGCGGTAAAAAAGAGAGCCCATTTTTCACCGAGAGGATATTCACAGATTACGAGAGAAATCTCCAGAGAATTGCGGAGGAGTGCTATCGGCGTTAATAAGGTTTGCAAACACTCGCTGTGGAACACCACCGGGCAGGAACGTTATCTGTTGGGTTCGCAGGAAACCCTTTTTCGCGCGTTTTAATGTGTGCATGCAAATTCTTCTTCGTATAATAACCCATTCTGCCGTACCGTATCGTGTACAGTGTAGTTAATTTTTTAATGTACATCAGCCTACTGTACTACGCGTGGAAAACATAATGGAAAACAATGCACAAATCTCCTATCGTCTTCACAATTTTTTCCATAAATGCATAAACTCTGTCTCTGATCATCAAATCTTTTCATCAGATGTAATTATTGTCTACTAGCTGACCCGACAGACGTTGTCCTGTCCACATTTCAATAAATTTGTTTGTGATCGACATCCATCGTTCGAATCGTGAGTTAGATCTTGAGTTCACACAAAAATTCCATAGAGAAAAGCACTTTCATTTTTTCCCGAATTTTACCATTTTCCGGGCAACTTTTCCAATTTCCCTATAAACCTTATTCGGACTATTACAAACATTTTCTTTTTAATTAGCCAAATTGGTCCAGTCGTTTCCAAGTGATGCGCTTATCAACGAACAGCATTTCATTTTTATTTATATAGAAGAAGAAGGTAGAAGATTGGATCAGGTTCTATCATGCCGAAGTGTTTTCAATTTGCTTCGATATGTATTAGCACAAATACTGCCGTCGATAGAGTAAAAAGGAGAACGCGAAGCCTTTGTGGTCGACCTCCGAAAAAGAGGTCGTTACCGATTTTCCGTACGGACGAACGTTTTCGCTGGAAAAAAAGCAGGAAAGTGAATGGGGGGATTACTAAGGTAGGATTACCAAAAGGATAGTTTTTTTTCTGGGGGCTGAGCGGCACGCGAGCAAATTCTGTGCCAGATATTTCATTTGTTTTCGCACGGTGAACTCCGTTCTATCCGGTTATACCACTCGATCGACCGCAGCCGGCCCACACAGCCGTGGTACCTCGAGTGCATCGAAAACAGAAAAACATATCCACACAGGGGACAATATACTTCGAGTATTCAAGATTCTGTCTGTCTTCCGAGGCGGAAATTGCGCTCTCCTTCAGGGAATCTTCGTCGAATAGAACGATCACCGACGAGTAGCAAATTCTTCTATAAAACAATACAACTTTTTCGCGAAATTGATATTCTTACCACCTTAATCATTTCGACTACAATATCATGTGAGAGACGTGGTACGTCGCACAGTGGGACATTTCATCTAAATGGGAGACAAAATCAAAGAACTTCCGACGGAAATGAGATGGAGAACTGAAATTTTTTTTAATTACAGCTGAAATTTGATAGAATATGGGAAAAATAGAGGGATTATAGTACGAACGTTTTTTAACCTTGAAAAAAATCGTGGTTTTTCAAATACTACGCGCTGAACAAATTTTTTATTACGTATAACGCGCTTTATTTTTCATTTAATTAATAATCATATTGATTGTTCCTCTCTACTTGCGCAAATCAATTTTTATGTACCGGAACGTGAATTGAGAACAAGAATGGGTTTTCAAACACTTAAAGCAAAAACTAATTACGAATTAATTAATCCAATGAATCGAATTATTGCAAAATCAAGCACTATTTATAATCGTATTGATTTTTTCAATGAATCTTTACAAAATTTTCAAATGCAACTACACAAGATTATAGGATAATACCATGTCGATTGTACCATTATTACTATTTTATTTTTTTGTGCATGTCCCTTCTTTGTTATTAGACGAGTAGTCTCGTATGGTTTTCAAACACTTAAAGCAAAAACTACTTACGGATTAATTAATCCAATGAATCGCATTATTGCAAAATCAAGCACTATTTATAATCGTATTGATTTTTTTAATGAATCTTTACAAAATTTTCAAACGCATCTTTTTAAATATTTCAACAAGCTTTTTCGATCTCTTTAAAATCTTTAACTTTATCCTTGAGATTATTGCCATAAAGCCATTCGTCTGAAAACATAGTGTCCACCATTGGTTTGACACTTTTATTTAACTGTGGTGTGATAAAAGATTCTACAATACTATCATCTTCAAACGAGACATATAATATAATACCACGTCGATTGTACGATTATCATTTTTTTTGTGCATGTCCCTTCTTTGTTATTAGACGAGCAGTCTTGTATCTTTCTCTCTTTTTATTAAATTGTTAACACTTATGTAAAAGGGCTTCAGACCGTCTACAATGAATAATAATAATAATAATAATAATGATGAAAATCGGCGTGTTACGTATCCTCCCTTGTTAGAGGAGGAGAAGCGTTAAAGGGAGGCGGAGAAGGAGCAGGAAGAGGAACTCGTCGCGTCGAGGAGAAGAACCACCGCGGTCTATTATCAACGAGGCGTTCGTCGAGCTTTGGCGTGTAACGTCGTTACCGTTTAACTGCCGTCGAATATTGCGCGACGGTCGGACAATGACGTCTCGACGTCGGCGTCGGCGTCGGCGTCATTGACGGAGCCGCAGGGTACGACGACGCGGCTAGCACAAAGTCTCGGCAAACGGGGAAACCAGCGGAGCTTATTAAACACGCCGCGGCGTGTACTTACGATATCGCGCGGATAGTACGCGCCAGCCCTTAATGACCTTCCGTGGATGAATATTAAATCTTTCCAGGCGCGTGCATCGCTCGCTCTGCATCGCGCGTTGTATCCGCGGCGTGCATCGTTCGCGATGCTTCTCGTTCATTAGGCATGCAGCACGCGGCGCGAGGTGTGCGCGCGTGTTATTAACCCGCGCCCGGTTGATTGGTCGAGTTTCGTGGACGGATGGGGTTGCGAACGATGTCACGTGAACCGTATGTGGGTCGCGGATCGCTTGATGACTTCGTTCGGATCCCCGGAGTATGGTTTAATTGAATTTCGGCCGACCGATGCAGCTCGAAAGTTCCGACAACGCGCCGGAGAAGCTAATCCGCGTGCTCCCTTCGATTATCTCCGGTGTCTTTCTCCGTTACGGGTGTTACGTATGCGGCAGCGACCGTTACCGACTTTCGGCCCTTCTGGACATATGCATTGAAACACATGGCCTTTTTAAGAACTCTAAGGATCTTTTCCTACGAGTTTCTACAAGATAAGAGTATGCAGATGCCGCGGCTGTTAGAGTCTCCGTTTCCGGGAATCGGGTTTTTCCTGTGATCCCCACCCTTGCCTAGTCTATTTCTGGCTGGGGTTTTACAGTATATAAGGGCATAGATTCCCTGCATAGTTGGGCTTTCATCTCTAGAGTTCACGTTGTGCGCGTCGATCCACGTCGTGATTTCTTTCATTATAAGATCGGGTATCAATTCCTAATCGTTATATTTCTTCTCGTACTAATCCCATCCACGGGATTCTGTAGAAGCATAGCCCCCGCATTCCTCGGTGCGTTACAACAGAGAGACTTAGTTCGCGACATCTTACACTGAACATTTGTATTGACATTGTTAAGATTATATCATTGTGTGTGAATTCACTTGTAGTTATTTCAACCACGCTATTCCTTATTCGATTTCCAGTCGTTTGTATCTTACGACGATACACCTTTACCGCTCGAGGTGTATCAGAATCAAATTTATAAGTTACGAGTCAGCGGAACCACAACCCTATCCCAAAAAGTCCTTTAGTAACCGACAGTGGCAACCCGGTGGTGAAACAGACATCGGCACGTCCACTTTTCCACAATTCCACACACAAGGCGCCCCGGTGGTGAAACAGACATCGGCTAGTTCTTGTGTACCCTAATTGTGGCGCCCCGGTGGTGAAATAGACACCGGCTAGTCCACTCCCGTGTTCCACATGCAAGGCGCCCCGGTGATGAAACAGGCATCGGCTAGTCTTTCATGTACCTTTCCTACCTATACCCCAAAACTCTTAAAAAACCCTAAACTCCCTCGGTTTCCGCAAGCTGCCGAACCCTCGGCTCGTAACACGGGTTACCCTGAACAGGGAACTCTGGGAGCGAAGGTGCGTGTTACATTGACGCGAAATCGTTCGCGAAACTATTTCATGGTCTTCCATTATTTGTTTTTTGTAATCATGCTATACGTAAGAATTATCGTAGAATCTTGGAAAGTGAAAGAAGAACAAGCGTTGGTTGAATGTTAGCTACAAAGTATAGGGTTGAAGAACGAATGATGTATGTATGTATGTATGCATAGTTACCTGTACTGATTTGTTCGAAAAGTTTAAAAAACAAGCTAAAGATCGTACTTTTGGAGTTATAAAAAATCAAGATCTAAGGGAAAAAAATACTTTCGAAACTTCTTTAAAGAAAGCTTAGTACTATGGTTCGCCCATTTAAAACTAGAGAGAAGTTTAATTGGCACAGTGAACAGAATGCGTTCCGATCACTGTAACCTAGCTGCTTCACTAGAGCGGGTAGGTATTATCAATGATGGCCAATGTAAATGCAATCAGGGTTGTGAAACCCTTGATCGCATACTATGGAAAAGCGAATTGTACAACTCACAAAGATGGAAACTAACAAATTCCCTACTCAGTATGGGCCTCCAACTGCCCCTTAATATAGACACAATTATAGCAAAACCAAATATCAAAGCTTGTATTGGCATCCACTCCTTTTTCCAAAATTGCAAACAACGTATTTAGCGTTAAAAAACATTATTGTTATACTCACTTGTATTATTAGAAAATTCTTATTGCATTATTTCTGTATTCCACATGACTGTATTTACTTATATTATTCATGTAAAGCAAAATAAACCCAGTAGGGTATCAAAGCTTGTATTAGCATCCACTCCTTTTTCCAAAATTGCAAACAACGTATTTAGCGCTAAAAGACATTATTGTTATACTCACTTGTATTATTAGAAAACTCTTACTGTATTATTCCTGTACTCCACATGACTGTATTTACTTATATTATTCATGTAAAGCAAAATAAACCCAGTAGGGTATCAAAGCTTGTATTAGCATCCACTCCTTTTTCCAAAATTGCAAACAACGTATTTAGCGCTAAAAGACATTATTGTTATACTCACTTGTATTATTAGAAAACTCTTACTGTATTATTCCTGTACTCCACATTACTGTATGTACTCATATTATTCATGTAAAGCAAAATAAACCCAGTAGGGTTTCAAGATGCTCAAAATAAAAGAAAACCCAGTAGGGTTTCAAATTGCTCAAAATTAAAAAAAAAAGAAGACAGATCGAAACGAGCGCCCGTGAGAATCACGTCTGTCACCAACGATTGATCCGTGTATAATAAATGCGGCTTTTCCTTACAAAAGTAAATCATCGGAAGCTGTTTTGTCTGCGCTGCTCGAATTCTCCTCGCGGAACCACCGCGTCCCATTATTGGCTCTCCGGGGCACGGTTTCTAGAATGGCGAACGTGGAACGTACGCCCGAGCATTTTCGAAAACACCAGGACAAATATGCTGTCAGCGTGGAGGTGACAAAAACGCGTTTTGGATCTTCTCCAGAAGGCAAAGATATAGTTGGTCAGGGAGGACGCCATAAATACAGTTTGCCGTGCGCGTAGAATCGTCGCCGGATGCTATTGGACGCGTAGAACTGATTGGATTGTTGTCGGGTGCAGATAACAGGGGTATTCCCGGGACCGTAGCAACGGAACACAATGCAGATGTCAATGGGCAATGTGGGACTCCATACGGACGAAAATTAGGTCTGTTCAACTAGACACTGATGTCACCGATTCCACGGAGGAGACGTTACAAATGATATTGGACGTCTGCGGTGACGTCTGCGTGTATCGTTGGCCTTCGCGAACATCTTCGTCGGTCCTCTCGAACCTGTTTACAGCTTCGGTCTGCTTGTGTCCACTTCAACTTCCTCGACTTCGTTCAGAGCCGAGATTGCTTCGGTACCTTTTCACTAGGATTCATTCTGCTCCGTTTCAATCCGCTCCTATTCGCTTGGACCCTCTCTGATCCGCTTCTTTATTCTTTCAGCCCACTTCACCTTGCTCCGATTTGCTTCGTTGTAATATAGTTCGCAAAGCTTCGATTTCGTTGGATCCGTCCTCCGAAGGTCTTGCAGGCTCTAAGCGCACCGTCGAGTCTAAATTACTCGAGTGTCTTTGAATATTTCAGAAATCTTACGATCATCGGATACAGCGACTGCACGTACATTTCTTTCATTTTTTAATTCTTTTTATCGTTCTGCATCGCTTCTACTCGTGCTTGCGAGTAGCACTAAAGCTTGGTTTACAGTTTTCAGTGTCTGCGAGATGATCAAGCGTTGTTGTACCTCTTGGTGAACACCATTGTTCCC
The DNA here is from genome assembly GCA_916610235.2 of Lasioglossum morio. Lineage (NCBI taxonomy): Eukaryota > Metazoa > Arthropoda > Insecta > Hymenoptera > Halictidae > Lasioglossum > Lasioglossum morio. The sequence continues at coordinate 16,418,137 of OU744323.1, read as the reverse complement.
GGGCTTCTTGAGGATCCGGTTGCCTAGGTATCACCGGGATCTTGAGTCCTCCACGTTCCACGCGATCCGAGGAGTTTCAGACGACTCGGTATCAGGTTTCAGCGTTATCTATACCACGAGTTCAAGCATTTCTGTATTGAGTTCTGTTGACATAGTGCCATATCCCGGCTCCGTGGGGCCCCGCATCTCGTGTATCAAATTCTACGAGACTGGGGATATGTCGCTATCCGCGTCTTCTAATCCGCAGATATCGGGACACTTACCGGAGACCAGCTCAACTCGAACCAATCTTTAGGTTAGACAATTCACAACATTACTTTTCTTATGACTACAGTAATAATTAGACTACGGATGTTCATGGAATTTTTGTTACCTCGGCATTTCCTGAAAATTCTCACAACCCATGAAAAGGATCTGCCAATAATTTCTCTCAGGATTATTATTTAAAAAAAATGCGATTGGAACGCCTATCGGCAGGTTTACCGGTCGGTAAAGCGTTAATATTTTAAGGGTTAAACGAGCCGTTCGTTCGACTTTCTTTCGCGGAATCAGGGGATTTGATTCGTTGATCCTGCTAATCGAATGACGGCCTAATTTGCGACCCGGCTATAGCAGACCCGATTAAACGCGAAACGATACGAGAGTTTTCGATACGTGTTGTTGTACGACCAGCGGACAGCGGAGAAGGCGGCCGGGTAATTTTAAATCGAATTCGAATAGCCAATCGTCATTACGCTAAATACCTCTTTGTGTATTCCGCAAGCCGTGCCCGTACGCGTTCGTTCCCCTATCGGCCATCTGCTGATAACCGGGGCACAAATATCGACGTTCCCAGCCTCTAATAGCCTCGCACATTCAGAACTTCGATTGCAAATGAGAACAATAAAACACCAGCCAGCCACAATTATTCTCGCCGACGACGGGTAACCTATAACCCGACGTACAACCGCAACATTCGTCCCTTAAAATCGTTCCGTTATCCGAGGAAAGAAGAAGTTCAACCACAATCTAAGATGTATTGATGCTCTAGGCGCACTGGTTCGATCAATATTTACTTAGAAGCAATTCTGCAATTTATCAACTTGAAATTTTGAACGTTTCGATCTATGTTCAGATCATCTTCAAGAAAAATTAATAATTGCGTCTATAAATTATTAAACAAAAATCTATTATATTGACTATTGACATCAGTTGATTAACCATTCAATGTCTAACTATGAAATAAGTTAGTCACTTGCTTTATGAAAATAATTTTAATTGCTTAGAACAGACGAAGCACGTGTTCAGTAGCTTGTACAGTATTACGGTAACACGATAACAGCAGAGGTTTCGTCTGTTCTAAGCAATTAAAATTATTTTCATTAAGCAAGTGAATAACTTATTTCATAGTTAGACATTCAATGGTTAATCAACTGATATCAATAGTCAATATTATACGGTTGAATGTATGTATGTATACGTATTAGCAGACAACCCTATATATAGTGAAATTTCTAAAAGTAGAAAATCGAAAATAACAACAGAATTGTAAAATTACGATCGCCAACGAATTAGAAAAAGAAGACAGATCGAAACGAACGCGCCCGTGACAAACACGTCTGTCAACGATTGCTTATAATAAATACCGCTATTCCTTACAATATAATAGAATTTTGTTTAATAATTTACGTACACAATTGTTAATTTTCTTAAAGATGATCTGAACATAGATCGAAACGTCGAAATTTGAATTTAGTAAATTACAAAATTGCTTCTAAGTAAACATTGATCGAACCAGTCCGTCGAGAGCAACAATACATCTTTTAAAAACGAATATACGATCGATAGAAAGGAACATTTATCAAAATCTAAGACTAACGAAACGCAAGATGGAAGACGGTCGATTGAATTAACCCTCATGCGCTCTTCAAAAATAGCTGCATAAAAAGACTAGGATAACAATTCACCCATTTTTAATTTACACGTGAAATCGTCAGTTTACGTTTCATTTATAGCATGACATTTAAAATAAATACATCTCACGACGTAGACATAAAAGATTGAATAATTTTACAATATGCGAAACTATTGAACGGGTGAATTTTCACCCTGAGGAACGTTCGAGGGTTAAGGGGGGAGGGTACCCACGTGACATTACTAGAATCTAACCAGAATCTAACTAGATTTTGGGAAGGTTACACGCAGTGCGCTCTTCTCGATATTTTCGCAAGAAAAATCTTTTTGTGAACGAAAAATACATTAGAATCTCCGAAATTTTTCTTCATTTTTTTCGCCTACTTTGGACACTAATATTACTTCATATAAACATCATCTAAAAAAAAAATGAGAAGAGCGCACTGCGTGTAACCTTCTTCTTTCGAATGAGCCCTCACTCAGCTCAAACTATAATCATATGAGGACGTGAAACGACCCCGCGTAAACCCCTGTTTTGGGCCCAAAATCTAGTTAGATTCTGGTTAGATTCTAGTAATGTCACGTGGGTACCGTACCCCTTAAGGATTCAAGGCGTGGGGACCGGAGTGGAGCGGAGTGGGGACAACTCGCGGTAGAATTGAATCGGTCGAGTTTGTCAACGGAATTCGGGTATGGAGGGCGGAGGGATAAATCCTGTAGATCCGAGACAGCGTCGCCGTGGTGATATCAGCAAGAAGAACGCATCGCTGGCAGCGGAGCAAGCCTCCCGGCTCCATTGTGATCTACCTGATGCTTGATACTCGTTGCGCCGGCTGGCAGGACCAGTATATAACCGGCAGGCACGTAAGAAAGCCGAAGCTTTGGGGATTTCTTTTCAGTGACGTAGAGAGCCGCACACCGGCCGATACGTGCGCGCGGCCCTTATTCACAGGATTCACAGACCAACGGCGGATAGACCCAGTTTCTCGAGGGCTATCCGTTTCGCCGTTCGTTAAAATTAAAGAACGATGAATCCGCGAAGCCGGACCGCCTTTCGACGACCGACTTCGTTACGCGGCGAGTTTCTCTCGATTATTAAAGCCCCGGGGTCAGTTGGAATCACGTGAAAACCAGCCGAACAAAAAAAAAAAATTGTATATAGCGAGTCCATACTGGAAGCAGTTTCTGATAGATTATTATGGAAACATCGTTTCGTTAAATCAACTCGAATACCGAACATACCAGTCCAAAGTAAACTGACCAAAAATCGGAATGCCGGCGCCGCCGCGTTAACCAGTGAAACGATTAACAGCTCTCACGGATTCACAGACGATGCCCGTAAACGATCCATAACTCAAACATTTGTCGATCTCCGGAAGTTCTATCGGAACGCAAACATAATGATTCGTCGAATCTCCCGGTCAACACACGGCGCAACAGCGTGGAACGACGGGGCGAGAGAAACTTTCCTTCGATTTTAATTACAAGTTCAACAAAATAGTCGGAAGAACTTCTCCTCGTTTTAATAACAAACAGGCTATGCACGGGTCGGTCCTGCATTTTCCCCGGCAAAGCGTTGCGACGAAACTTTGCATTCGTTGTCGCAACGACGCGACGGTTTACAATGTCGCCTAACGCCGTCTATCGATTACGCGACGCTACGGGTTTTCTTCGGGAAACTTTCTCTCGCCATTATTTTCTCGCGGTCTTTCTTTTTTTCTACCCCTCTATCTCGAGAAGAGTAAGGAGTCTCTTGTTCTTCGTATTAGTCCACTTTTGTTCCGTATTTATAGGGATCGTTCGGCTCCGGCGAGCGCCCGGTAAATTATCCTTCGCCTCTCTCTCTCTCTCTCTCTCTCTGTAGATTCAGCCTCTCGTTAAATATTCGACGGCCCCGTAGCTGCTCGTAAATTGAAAATTACAGTCTGAGCTTAAATTTGCCTTAACCCGGGCATTTCCGCGCGTGAAATATTAAAATCGTTGGTTAAATGGGTCCTCGGAAGGAGCTCTCCTAATCCCGAGGCATCGTTTAAATCGGGATTTTCACGGATCGGATCATCGTCTACGTGCTGAATTAATTTCAATTAACCATCGGGTATTATATTGTTTCGAAGAATCGTGGTTGTTGGTTTTCGCTGAATTCGCGAATATAGATTTTTCGCGTCACCTTCGATTCTACGATCCACCCTCGATGACACGTGCGAAGAGACAGCGCCTGTATAATTGAAGTAACCGTGAACGCAAACACGAGAATAATCTCGCGCAAGGCTGGAAGGTGAAAGATTCAAGGTCGGCTATATGGTGCACCATGTTCAATCACCATTGCAGTTTCACTGCCGCGGTAAATAATCCGCGACGCAGTATCGGCTCGCTTTTAAAGGGTAACACAGTGGAAACCACGTGAACTACGTCACTGCGTTCCCCTTGCCGCGGTGCATCCTCGTCTGCACGCAATTGTTAGCTAAATACTTTGGAAATCATTACAACAATTAGTAAACAAATAATTCAATGGCATTCAATGTTCGTCGAAATCTCGTTCCGGATTCTCATTAGACTTGACTTCACGTTTCACAATTAAAATTCCGAACTTTGAATCCCCATCAACAAGCATACGAACTTTGTAATATCCTTCACAATTAAAGCCGTTGTAAATTTGATTACTTAACAACATAAGTAGAAATTAATGTGATTTTAACTGTATAAGGGAAGGGACCGAAAGAGAACGAGTTCAATAATAAATTAACATTGACCTCGATATCAAGCAACCCTTGTAGTTACCATTTTATTCACTGCATCCTTCCTTGTTAAGCTTCCTTGAACTTTGATACAAGCTTTATAATATTCTCCGTAATTATAGCCGTAGTACACGTATTTGGTAACAACGTAAATTGAAATTGCAATAATAAATGAGGTTGATGGTAAGGGTATAATACTTTGATTTCGATTATACGAGACATTAGAAAAATTATCATTGAATTTAAAAGAAAGATAACGAGAATAAATGTAATTATAAATGGTCTCGACAGGGACGAGCATTAAAAATTATTCGAAAGTTAATCTTCGGTTTGATCGAAGAATAACAAGAATAATTGAGAATAAATGCGGTAATAAATTCTTACTGACCTTGACATCAACGAGCCTCTATAATTACATTTTCCACCCCTCCAGAGACCAGAAAGGCGGATTAAACAAAGTCAGAAGAAGGTCAAGCAGTATGAAGCAAAGTGTCTTTATATTTTCCGAACTGGGAAAGTTCTTTCATCGATCGTTCCCTGTGATTCTTCAGCAATGTCTGAGGAAAAAGTTGTGCGAGTCGGCGTCGCGGTGGACCGTCGATTCGCCTAATGGGATTTCCTTATAGCGATCGTGGGGGAACCGCAGAGGAGAAAACTCGGCGGCCACTTTTCCCGTTCTCTGGCGGGCACTGTTCGCCGGTTTTCTGATTTCCGCGGGACAATCGGGCGAACGTGGTCAGTAAGTTTCCTTATCTGGTGGCCAGGGCCTCCCCTTTCAAAAGAAGCTTTTAACGGACTCGTTACGCCGCATTCAACCGAATCTGGGTCAAAGATGTTCTGAAACACGCGCGCGAACGGCCCGCGATAATTAAAACAATGCGACTGCGAAGTTGAGGAATCGCCGCGCCGCCGCCGCCACCGGTGCCCAGACAACAAATGGCCGAGGACTTGTCCTCGGGATCGAAGTTTCCCCGCGGGGACACGCGGATTTCCTCCGCGCGAACCCACCGAAAACTTTTGCCGAGAGACGATCCAGCGAGAAAGATTGACCCGAGCGAAAAAGAGCCGAGACATTTGTTACCCATCGACGAAAGTTCCCGGGCCCTCGGAACATTGACACCTGCCAAACTGTCCCGCGGGACTAGCGAAAATAAAAATGAAGCATGAACGGGCCGAAATCTATTTTTCCGGAGACAAGAATACGGGGAAAATGGGAAAGTGACTGGCCTTATTTTCCATGCTGTCCCGTCGAAATTCTGCAACATAAAATATTCAAGAATAAACGATGTTCATCTCCCGGTACGTGAATCCGTTTCAGGATTTACGTAAAATTGCAATCTAATTAACGCGAGGTCAAGTCCTGATTAATTTCGATCCTTCGTCTCCGTCTTTCTTTATCCTCTTATTCGCGTCTCGTTTTACTGCATCCTTCTCATTTTCTAATTTATCTTTCCACCACGCCTTTCCTGGAATTGCAACTTTCTTATCTGAAGACGTTCCTTCTGCTTCTGCTCGCGCTTCTTTTTGCTGCTACAGCTGCTGGCTCTGTGTATCTGGTATTTCTACTTGAACCTTTTCAACCTTGTATCTCCTTTTGCCAGGGTTCCTGTCAACATCTTTTACCTCTTCCACGTATCTGCTAATCTTACAGCGAATTCTCGAACTGTTCGCTTAATTAACAGTATTTATTGTTCGCTTCACGATTTTGATTCGTTTATGCAGCAAAGTTTGAGAAATATTTCAATTCAGCTTGAAGAATTGCAGCCAAAAAATCGGATTGCAATTAAACTCGCTTTCGTAGTCTGGATTGAGAATGTTTATTTACAGGAAAAATATTGTTTCTATAGCATCTGGTTAATTAGTTAGCCGAGACACGTTTCTCCTGCAATTTTTCTTGAAATTTACAACCCTCCTTTCTTGAATCCTGACGCTCGCGTGCATTCTTCATGATGTCACAAGATGCACGACGCTCTCAAGTTGGACTTTATTTATTTATGTAAAGAATGGTTGTTGCCGCTCGCATGCTCGCCTGCGCAAAACAATCGAGGTACTTGGAACAACCATTTTCTTCTCGCTCGTTCTAATAATTGATTTCTTTATATGTGAAATGAAAAATGTATTTTCTTGAATACTCCGCACAATTGATTCACATTCGAATAATTAAGAAACGAATCAACGAAACTAAATTAACGATGAATCACCCAAAAGAATTGCATCAGAGAACAATAAATAATAACGTTGGAATTCTATTATTCATTGTACGCTTTGAAGATACTATATGTTAGAGCAAACAAAACGAATCGTGATATTATCGTAGACAATAAAATATGAATTTAATGGTGTGTGTCAAAAAAACATAGACTCGAGCTGTCGATAATTTCATAATAAAACAAAAACTTCGCGGACTACGTCGGTATTTTATTTTTGTTCGTGTTTGTCACCGATCCGTAAAATGTAACGAAACAGAGGGCGGGGGTTGTTTTTATTTAACCATGTTTTTTATCAACACCGTGTTCGGTTCGGTATTGTGTGTTCCATGTCATTTTCATATATCTCCATTTTATTTCCATTTAAAACGCATCGTTTCCCTCTGATTTTGTTTGCTCTTTCAACCATTGAATTCAATATTATTCGACAGTGTTCTTGCTACGATATTCTTGTTCTCTCACAATTTTATTATTTTCAGGTTCGACGACAAGAATTCATTGAGCTGTAGAAAATACGAAGCTCGTCCAATGTATTGGAAAATATATTCTACCATTTCTTTTTTATACGATGTATTCGTTTGTCCGTAATACTTGTTTTTGCGTCGACTCTCGCTGAAACAAATACAATATAAGAAAACAACGAAACCAAAGCAAAAGCGCACAGATATAACATAACACGGCTGCAACGATATCATCCCTTATTCGATGAATAAATATAAGATAACGAAAACTGTTTGATATAATTTCGTCGAAATTCTCGAAGAAAAATAAATTAAATTGAACTTCGTATCGATAACATTTCCCTTTGTCCAATAAAGACAAAATAAATACAGCAGCGGCAGCAATATTTTTCCAGACAAATTGGAAAAAGCTACCCCATTAAAAATACTATCATTCGCTTAAAACGATTTAAATAAAATTCCTCTATTCGATAACAACGATAGGGTCTACAAATAAAATACAATGACAACAATATTCTTTCAAATTCATAAAAAGAAAAGCCAGCCCGTTGAAAACTTTATCTTCGGTGCAGCAGAATTTTCCTGAAATTAAATTGAACCACCACTTTCACCTGTTCAATCAAGACAATAAAGAGGTCGTTAGGTTCGTAATTAAATCTTCTGTCTGCCTGTGAACGTTGCGTGTGCACCGTGCACGCATGGTACCCAAGTCGAAGACATAATTAGTGTGCCATCCTCTCACCCATTTTCACCACGGAAAATTTAATTCTGCGGGGAGGGGTGGAACGGGAACGGTCGGCCTCGTCGATGAGCGAAATACATTGCCACAGCCGCAGGCTGTCTCTCTCTCTCCCTCTCTCTCTCTCGCTCTCTCTCTCTCACTCACTCATTCTCTCCTATAATACTCGAAGTATTCCCGTCGAATAAAGGGACGTCGCGTCGCGTCGCGGAGAATAGACGAACGTAAAGGCCTGTCATCGAGCCTGTCCATCGAAGAAACATGCACACGATGAACACGAGCCAGCGTCCTATAAAGTCTTACGGGCCAGAGGCGACGACGCTCCGGAATGTCTTCCCTTCTTCCCAGGGAGAAACGGGGACATAAAAATCACCGGCTGGAAATTATTCGCTTCTGATGCAGCGGATCGGAATCCTTCGCTGTTATTAGTCCCTGGTGCTGATTCAACAATGCTCGGATCGACGCCGATATTTCATTTCTCAACGCGACACTCGATATCGCATCTTCTGTTCCGTTTCAAATTGGCCGAGCAACTTGTACGAATTATTCGCATTCGAAATTTCTTCCTTTCCACGATTTATTTGTGTACATTAAAATACAGGGTGTCCCAAAACTACCCTAGGAGCCGAAAATGGAAGGTTCCTTGGGTCATTTGAAGCGACATTTTCCTTAACAAAAATGTTATCCGCGGCTTTGTTTAGGAGTTATTAACGAAAAACACGGACCAATCAGAGCGCGACCTGGACGCGAGTTGGCATAGTCGGCCAATGGACAGTTGGCGCGCCGAGCCGATTTTACCAACTCGCGTCTAGGTCGCGCTCTGATTGGTCCGTATTTTTCGTTAATAACTCCTCAACAAAGTCGCGGATAACATTTTTGCAAAGGAAAATGTCGCTTCAAATGACCCAAGGAACCTCCTATTTTCGGCTCCTAGGGTAGTTTTGGACACCCTGTAGAAACTTCCTCGCAGAGAGAAATCCACGCAGTATCAGCACCTAAGCGAAGGAGATCCCAACCATTTTAGGATCAAAGAGCTTTTCTAAGAATATTAATTATTTCTAGAGGAAATCAGACTTGCCCCGAGACTAGTTCACACGAAAGTTACACGGACAACAGAAAATTTGCATAAACAGGACCAGCTCGAACTCGCCGAAGGATTTGAAATTCGTCTGGGACGGTGCACGCAAATGGGCGGAGCGTCGGTGATAACGTTCGCGATCGAGCAAGCGAATAAATACGATCATAAATTTGATAACCGGCGAATGTGCGGTCCGAGCAACGATTCGTGCCCGTTCCCGATCCGATTTCCAATCGTCGCAGGCGATTTTAATCGAGTCCGGTCATCTGTTCCTGGCGGGTAGCACGTTTTTCGGGCCGTTTTATGCCCCTTTATCGCGGCGGCACGTCGGCCAGGAGACATGGAACGAGAGAGGAGAGAGTCCTAGTCTGGGATTTCACCCGGAAAAACACGGGGAACGGAATGTTACTCGATCAAGTGAAAAGGGTATTTCCCAAGCGGCGATTTCCAATCATCGCGCACCGAACGCCATCCGGAAGCACCTCTTTTAGGGCCCCTCGTTGTTCTCGACAAGGATTTTTTCGGCCCCGTTAAAAGAGTAGACACCCCGGACCATCGTAACACCCATCGAGGAAACTCTGCGGTCGTGATCGATTAAGAGATCGATTGTTTCGTGAGAAGTTCACCAAAGCCGACAGACACCCGTTTTAAATGATCTTACGAAAACCAGATCTCGTGTTACATGAATCGAGTTGTACTCTAGAATCAGAAAAGTCTTGCTAGAATCGGAATGGTCATTCCAGTAATGTGAAAGCCAAAATTGATATCAATTAAATTGAGTGCTACTCTAGAATTAGAAAGATCTCCCCAGCAGCATAAAAGTCAACTTCAGCATCAATTGAATCGAGGATTGAATAACACTTAAATCGAGCGTTAATATAGAATTGAGGGAACCTCGCTAACGATGGAGAAGCCAAATTGAATGCAAATTAAAATTAAATGGACTACTAATCAAAAATTAATGAAACCTTGCCCGGTAATACAAGAACCAAATTGTGTATTAATTGGCAAAGCGAATATAAGCGTAAAAGTGGCCGCTAATAACCACTCGAAGTTCTCCCGCGATTTTCAATAAAGTTATTAAAAAGAAATTTAATTTCCTGCATAAACGGTTGCAGTAAATTCGGGTTAAATCGAAACTGCCATGAATCGCAGTTTATACCGTATATATAGATTAAAGTAGATATTACATTTCCCAAGAATATACTCGTGCAAGCTTTCAAACTTGATTCTGTATAATAAAACATTAATTGGCCAATGATATGAGTCATTAAATTAAGAATAAATAATTAAATGCAGTATCAGTTGAATCGAATTAATTATTCAATTCGGTATCCGTTCGATCGAACGAATTTATATAGCAAATGTTTCTCTTTTCTCTCGTCTACAGAATATTGATTTTAGAGTGATGGTTTAGGCACAGACTTCTGTTTTAATTGGCACGAAAAATTAGCAGCCGCCCAACGATCAGTCAATATGATATATGACTGCTGTCGAATGAAATCCGCATTTATTCTCCATCTTTCATTCCGTTCGCTGACATTTCTCGCCTGTTCGCGTTTCAACGTTTCGAACGTGCCTCGTCGTCAACTCGATTCCAAGACGCGGCACACATACGTGTATCTCTCCAATAAACGATGAAACGGAATACGTAATCTCCACCGAGAAAATAGGATCTTTTACGGGGTATCGTTAGAAATGAAAGAATCGCATCGAACAGAATCACCGAGAGCAAATATCCCCAGACAGATCTTTCTACTCGTTTCTACGCTGAACAGAAGAGTACCAAAAAGTCAATCATATTTGTTTCATTGGTAAGATCAAATTGCACCTAACCCGGAGCCGAACTAATTGAATAAGAATGAAATCTTTGAAGGAGTTACACTTGCTTCGCGCGTTTCTCCAGAGGGTAATAAGCAATAAGACAGTATTACAAGGATCCCACGAGGAATTTCACGCAGGTTATCAATTGCCAGTCAATCTTTGATCACCTGGGCGTGCAATGCAATCGGTGCTCGCGCAAACGTATCATCCCTCGTCTCCTATCTCTCTCTCTCTCTCTCTCTCTCTGTCTCTTGGGCCGCGTCGAATACCAGCATGCAAATTTCATTCATGACGTATCTTACGAGAGTTCCCGGAACATCGTGCCCGCGTCGTCATGCATGAACCAATTAATACGAGCACACCGAACCAGGCCAAACAGCCGGCAAAATGGCGACGGTCCGATGGTGACCGTAGAGAACGAACGTTCCCCCGCCAGCGCTTTGATGTATTGGATATTTTATGCGACACACCGCCGGCAACAAGTGTTTTCCCCTGTTTAGATACCCTCTGCTCGACAGTTCTCGATGCGAACACTTGCGCACGTTTCATCGATCCCGGCGATTCCGGAAACATTCGAAAAACATCGATCCTCTCTCTCGAGAACAAACATTCTGCTCGTCTGTTCACTTTTAAGCAACAATGATCACAGCCAACATTCTCACAACACTATCTTAGTTTACAGACCGCAAATCTCCAGATAAAACTGTATCTCTTGTTTTAATAAGTAGATCTCTGATGCGTTCATAAAATCTTGAAAAAAATACGACATATTTTGGATCCTAAGGTGCATTTTAGAGAATTTTTTCCGATTTTTCTATTGCATACTGTCGCAGGGAATAGCGCGAAATCTAATTTACCCTGTAACTATCCTCGCGGGCAAGCTGGAAGGCTGAAATTTTACTCGGAGGTGGTCTTCTTGGTCAGCTTTCGAATGGTTCGATAGCCACTGAAAAATCTGTAAGGGTATGTTTTACCGTCTGTTGTTTGCATGAACTCTTTGTTATTTGTTCGTACATTACAAGCGATAAATATCTTACATTTTATAATCACTATAATAACCTATGCTAATATCCATTGCGATCCCTGGGCAGGTCACTTTCCTCGTTCGTTGTACCTCGCCTTGTTTTTGTGAGCTCAGGTAAACCATCAATCACCGTGAGTCGCCTGGTGCACATATGGTTTCCCATACGTTAACCGTACTCCTTTTATGACCCAAGGTGATCACTGAGTGACGGTCCGAAACCAGATTTCTTAGCACTCTTTTATACCTTTATATTGTATAATCGGCAACTGTCCACAGAGAGTGACCGTCCCGTTTGCCTTATTACTAGCACGACTGACTGCTTTCCCTCGTGATGCTTGCTGTTTAATCCGCCCCCTACTCTGCATACTCTCCCATTTGGATGCCAGATGTAACATACTGTAATAGAAAAGATGTTTAATAACTATTTTAATTCGAAAAGAAAGTACACAACTGATACATGAATAATAATTAACGTAATCGTATCGTATTTAAATCAAATGTGACGTGTTTCGTATCGTTTCGTATCTCGATCAAAAGACGAATCGCTACGTGAACACTATTCTTTCTCAAATGTTTATGAATTTTCTAGAACAAATATTGATTTAACAAGATGTGCGTCGCAATCGCAGTATCGCGGTACTCCCGCACACACACACGATCCTCGCATTAATACAATAAAAAACATACAAATCCCACACTTTCTACAATACATTTATCAACGACCAACACACACACACACACACAAACCCAAGCGGTTCAATGAACTTTAAGGCAACATATAATCAACTATAAACAAAAACACATGAACGTTTGAACTACACTAAATCAATTCTTAACACCGTCTTAATTGGTTAGACGGTTTCCCTTGTTCCGGTGTACGAATGAGATTCTGGATCCGTTAGATCGACGAAGCGAAGGAGCCGTAAAAGACAGGTGTGTGGGTGGTCTTTGAAGGGGTTGCGATGCGACGACACGTCTAATCTCTCCCCCCTCCCCTCTCTCTCTCTCTCTCTCCCTCTCTGCCGTTCGCTCTCGAACGCCAACTTTCCGAACTCTGGTAATTGCGCTCGGATTACCGAGTGACGTCTGACTGCTCCAGAGAATTATCCGCAGTCCATCCCCCGGATCGCGGGGCTCGTCTAGCTGGATAATTATCCGGCCTCATCCCCGTCGGATCACGCGGCTGGGCTCTCCCTGTGTGCCGGGGACATCGGAGCTTAAACGGTTCTCTGTGAAACGTGAGGTCTTATCGGAAACTGCATCGCCCCGTTCCTATCTCTCCATCTCTCTCTCTCTCCCTCTCTGGGAACCGTTCCGCCACGATGGAGTGTCTGCCGACCAACTTCCGGTCCCGGCGACGGCCTCGTCTCGTTGCCGATCACGCGATCATGCGACCGGCATCGCAGTCACGTTCCCCCTCGGCGAGAAACGCCGGAACTTCGGGAATCATTGATGGCCAACAACGATATCGAGAGAACCCCTTCGCACAAACCCGCTTTTACACCCTCGACAACCGACCGACGCGATCGACGATCGAACTCGTGCCGCCGATCTTGATCCGAATATTAATGAACGCGATTCTTATCGACAGACTGCAGGCCTTCCACTGAACGCGCGAGTTTATGGAGCATTTCGCCGGAATCTATAGAACTGATTAGAAGGTTCTGTTGGCCGGTTCATCGGTTTTAAATATTTTCAAGACCACGCAGAAACATTTTGTCCGATAATGGAACGTGTCCACCTTGACGCGTAGTTTCCATCGAAGAGCTTATTTCGCGATACAATGTCGAACGAAACTAGGATACACGTGTCTCTTATATCAATCGTATTATTGTTAATAATAAATGTTTAATGTTCTCGGTGCTGCAAAATTGTTCTTTTGATTTCTCAGTAGTAATCGATCGAACCGTAGCGCCGAGAACATTATACATTTATTATTAACAATAATACGATCGATATAAGAGACATATTTGAATTTGAATGTTTGCTTTTTATTGATAGCATTTTTACGAACAATTTACTACATTCTTAGTAGAATAGCATCCGTAATAAATTATTCGCTCTTGTCTTTCTTTCTCTATTATATAAAATAGTTTTGTCACGTTAAAACGCCGAGCGGGTTGCCTTCCGAAGGGGAACCGAGAATTGACAAACGGGTTGCCTTTCTAAAGGGAACTGAAAATTGAAGAGCGGGTTGCCTTTCTAAGGGGAACTGAAAATTGAAGATCGGGTTGCCTCCCGAAGGGGAACCGAAAATTGAAGAGCGGGTTGCCTTCCGAAGGGGAACCGAAAATTGACAAGCGGGTTGCCTTTCTAAGGGGAACTGAAAATTGGAGAGCGGGTTGCCTTCCGAAGGGGAACTGAAATTGACGAGCGGGTTGCCTCCTGAAGGGGAACCGAAAATTGAACAGTGGGTTGCCTTCCGAAGGGGAACCGAAAATTGAAGAGGGGGTTGTCTTCCGAAGGGGAACCGAAAATTGAGCGACGTGACAGTGTGTATTTTATAGAGAGAGAGAGAGAGAGAGCGGGAGAGAGGGGTAGCGGGAGAGAGGGAGAGAGGGGTAGCGGGAGAGAGGGGTAGCGGGAGAGAGAGAGGGAGCGAGAGTGAGGCGCCGCGGGGGTTGACGAGCGAAGCGAGTAGGGGGCGGAGCCCCCTAGTTTTGAATACAAAATGTTGGGACCTTGATGACTTTGACAAACCGTTTTTTTACAGTTACAATGATTAAAACAAAACGTCTTTATCCACCAAAAATGTACGAGAACGGAAAATAAATCGTGTATTTTTTGTGTATGACTATATTTATTGTAATGCTTAAATATTAAGTACAAACGAATCAAATTTTACTTCATCTGATATTAGGCGGTAAATTTGAAACAACAAAATATGTCTTTTAGCCCACTTATGTGAATATACCAAAAACGGTAAATTCAATTATTAACATTCAACTTTTATTGGCCGTAGCGCCGAGAACATTAAACATTTATTAGAAACTAGGATACTTTAGAAAATGAATTGTCATCCAGCATAAAAATCATCGATATCTTTCACCCGTCCAATTTCGTTCCGTTGAGTTCTTTGAGACAACTTTAGCGAAGCAACCCTCTCCCACTGCGTCTGACGCGAGTTTCTCGTAATTTACATTTCCATTTTAATAATTTGAATTTAAACGAGAGGGCGCACTTTAAATTTACAACGAGCCGAACTTACGCGCACCATGGTACACACACGCGCGCATACTCTCGACGCATGAGAGAACACGCGAGCGGCGAGCGGCTACCGTAAAGATATTTCTAACCCCTGTTTCAAAAGCGCAAAATTAGTTCCGACGTTACGAGATTTTTATATTAAACCGCTCGACAGTCATTTGAATATTTCAATTTTACGGGGAAACGGTTACTACCGCAACGAACCACTGCTGCACAATTTTTTTTCACTTGTCTCGGGACTTGCAAAATAGATACTAAAAGGAGCGAAAAATGTTTAGTCATTTTTAAACCAGTACTGGATGCGCGCGGAAGGAAACGATACGATTTCGCGTGTGGAACCGCGAAACGAAATTGATTGCTGGATGATTTCGAAGGTGTAGGCGAACGGTTTAACAACTCGTTGGGCGTCGCCGTTACAGAACTTGTGAAAAATCGGGAACAAGTGGAGGATCTCTTAAATTTCAAATCAACCGGATTCGCAGCATCGTGCAAGTGCTACACGGTAATAACGAGGCTTGTGCACACCGAGAACCTCGGAGTAATTCAATGAAGAAACAGTCGGAATTTATAGCGGCGACGCGCGATGCTGCTGTACAGAGAGAGTTACGCGATACGGTCTCGCTTAGCTGCATATTAAACCGAGAGATTCGCGGAACCGCTACTGGCGAAACGTTACACGTGCCACTAACACTCGTAATTTGCTATGGAGAACGTTTCCGGAACGATTCGCTGAACCTCGGCCTCGCTCGAATCGAAAATACACCAAAACTCCGCTGCAATCCATTGTATTCCGAATTATCCTAATTTCATCGTGTTGTCTCATTTGATGCGTTTATTGTTCCTCGATGCGCGCGGGGCCCTTTAAACGTGTTCACTAACGTCTCTTCTGATTTCTTTCTGTACATGAAAAGGTTAAAATTTAATAAGGCTCATAATTTATAAAAGCTTGCTAATAATTTTATTTCATTTAAAATCCTGTTTAATGCGAAAAAAAACTCTGTTCAAGCTTCATTAAACTGACTTGTAAAAATGTGTACTAATTTTCAAAATTGCCAGAAAACGAAACAGACTTAATAATAATAATAACAACGTGCTAAAAGATGTATTAATGCTCTCAGCGCACTGATTTGATCGTACTTAGAAGCAATTCTGCAATTTATCAAATTCAAATTTCGACGTTTCGATCTATGTTGAGATCATCTTTAAGAAAATTAATAATTGCGTCTGTAAATTATTAAACAAAAAATTATTGTATTGACTATTGATATCAGTTGATTAACCATTGAATGTCTAACTATGAAATAAGTTATTCACTTGCTTTATGAAAATAATTTTAATTTCTTAGAACGTACAAAACACGTGCTGCTATCATGTTACTGTATGTACAAACTTAAAAGTACGTATCTTTTCTGTTCTAAGAAATAAAACTTATTCTATAATAATTTTTTGTTGCGTTTGATAAATTTCAGAATTGCTTCGAAGTAAAAATTTGGTTGAATCGGTGCGCCGGAAGGAACATTTATCATGGAAGACTTAATAATCCTTTTAACGGTTAACAATTCTCGATTTTCTGAGGATGAATATTTAGAATATCTTGTTTCTTAACGTCAGACGTTGGAAGTTTCCCGGCTGGAAACTTAAATGAATTCATCAAAAAGAAATAATGACGAGTCCACAGTGCGCTGGCTGCACCGTTAAACTTCGCTTTGCTCACATGTTGTACTTGGAGTATAATACCAAACACAGTTGACGCTCGAGGACCATACTGACGCGTGCCACACCCGCTTCGTAAACAAAAACTTTTCAAGTTTCAGCCGAGCATGCTTCCAAAACTCCTTTAGCCTTATAATTACGTTAATTACTAGCATTCGTTAACCGCCGATACCCGTTGTATACGTTTGTCGGGATTACGAATGAATGAAAATATTGGAGGGCCTTGCGATCATTGGAACCTGGGGAACATTTTCTAATTAACATGTGAATCAATGCTTCTCTATTATCGACGTGATTAGTCGCGTAAGTAAATAAACGAAATTTTTTTGGTTTCTTGCTGCACTTGATCGTTCATAATAAACTCAATTTTGACAAAGTACAGATACAAAATTCTTGAACTAGTTCAAGACATGAACGATAACGTACGCAAAAAGCCAGAATCGGGGACTTCGCACTTGTGATAACGTGATAATACAGCTTATTTTCAATTGAATGATAAAGCTTAGGCATTAATAATTATATGGTGAATATGATAAACATAATATCACAGTTTATTTTCGTTAATATTAACGATATATAGAATATTTTACAAATATAAAGATTTGTAGCAATGTTTACAATTTTGCACATTTTCGCAGAAACTGTTAAGATAGTATTCAAATACTAGGGAAATGAAATTGTCGACAATCACTGATAGCCAACTGTGGTAAGGCACGTTTAGATATAAATTAAAAAATATCATGAAAAAACAGTGCAAAAGTGGTGCCTCTCCGTCTTTAATGATTACTTAAACATGTTTAAACAATCATAATGTATTAGTATTGCACATCATTAGATTCGGGTAAGTCTAGAGAATCTTTTGCTATTAAGAACAATACAATATCTTATATAATAACATTAAAATATTTGTTCAAAGTCGAAAAATACGTCTTTTTTTCAAATTCAAATTTCTCAAAAACTGTGCGTGTAGGAGAAAAATTAAGGCCAGATTCGGAATCAACACGAAAAACTCTCTCAGATCTACCCAACAGTTGGGTATATGGAAACATGAAGAAAATTGAAATTTGTTGGAGAGTGTTATTGCCTAAGCTTTACCATTCGATTGAAAAATAGGTTGTATTATCACGTTTTATGGGAAACCAGCGAAATATGTTTATAGTGTTGCTCGTCGTGGTAATTGAAAAGATCGATTGGAAAGGAACGTCGAATAGAGAGCGTACGGAAATATCGGTGGGAAAAAACTAGCGTGGTGCTCGCGTGCTTGTCGTAAACTTGGCTTGAACTTGGGTGTCCAACATCTGTGGTTGTTGGAGAGCGTTGGAAATCAGCGAGAATGGAGGGTCGAGGAAGCAACACGGAGGAAACTTGGAGCCGGTGTATTTCACAGGAATGGATCGTTCCGTGGGAACGTGACATCCCACGAATCCGTGGCAAACGGTTCGTTGCTCCGGCTTGCCGCCAATGGTGCTAAAAATGTCACGACACTTAAATTATTCTCGGCCAATCGGGCCAGCGGTTTGTAGATACCTGTTGAAGCTCTCGTAGGACGATCGCCCCGGTGTCTGCGAAACAATGCACTCGAGTCGTGACGCGAATAACCCTGCGCACACGTGTTTCCCCTTCGGTCTTCTAAAACGATTAACAACAGGCTACCCCAACTGCTGAACAGCAAACTGTTATTTTAACCAAACAATTCGGTTTGTTCTTCACGTTCTTCAGTTTTTGGATTTAAAAAATGGTATACGGTAAATGCTTCTCGATCGAGATTACGACATATAATAAATTTGATGATATCGGCGCCATTATTTTTCTACATATTTTTCAGACGCAAAAATGTCTCTTTGAAAAAGATCCGCATCGGGATCGAAACGTTCGAAACATGATTAAATAATTGCACATTTGTCGTTTTTTCTATAAATGATCGAACCTGTCGCCGATATCATCAAATTTATTATTAAAAAAAAATGGTATATATTCGACAAACATTTCCGAATAGTCGAGCAAAATTTGAATCCGGTATTCCCGCTGTTGCCGTTGTAAAAAAATTGGCGAAGGTAGAATTTTCAATCGTTGAACAAGGAAGCGTTCTCGGAGCGTCATCGAATGACGGTGGCGCGTTCCCCGGCGTAATGAGCGTTGAAGCGCGTTGAAAAAAAGCGGGAATGATGGAAGGCATCGATTGGTTGGAGGGCATCGAGCTGACAGAGGGCAGGGAGCATCGTTTCACGGGTTTTTCAGTGGGAATATGGGGCAGCGGCCCTTGTCAGTTCGAATCGCCCCGGGGGTGGGTGAAAATAAAAGGGGCGAGGGATAGGAAAAAGAAAGAGCGCGAGAGAGAGAGAGAGGGAGAGGCAGGAGAGAGAATGGTCGAGCTGGCGACTATTTGAATGACGGTAGCGGCTGACGTTTCGTTAGCAAACAATTCCTCGAGAGATCGGCTCGTCCTCGTGATTATCATTCTGGTCCGTCTTCCAGGTGGATTCGTTCGCTCGGAATTGCGTCCCGCCGCCGGAAACATCCGTAATATTCGGCCAGCATTGTCCGTGAAAGTTCGTTGGGTATCGCGTTCCGCTACAAGGGTCTCACGCTGCGTGTACACTCGACTATTCAATCCGAAAGTTCGAATCTCTGACGATGGGAACGGTCTCGGAGCTACAAATTGTTCAATCGTCCAGCTTCATATGGATTCTAATAGTTTCGGAGGTTGGTTGGAGTTGACTGTCAAGTGGTGACGCAGCAGAAGCATGGGGAGGGGCCAACCGGTCTCGGGTCTGTCGAGGGTGAAATTCACAAAAGTCAACTTTGAAATGCGTGCGCTGTACGAGTTATGGAAAAGGCGCTTTGAGGCTCCAGCATGTTAAAGCTACGTTTTGCTGGGCTACGCTGGGTGTACACTTGGGAAATCGATTTTCAGGTGGCTCCTCTATAGACCGGTGGTTTCAAGCTAGAACATAACAGATTCCGTTGAGAGCAACCGTGCTCTGTACTTTTACAGATAGAATTCATTTTCGGCGTCGAGCGGACCGTAGCCTTGATACTCTAATTCTTAGCTTGATCAGCGATTTGATTTGATGCCCGCGTATTCGCTTATAAGTTTTCGGTTGAGTAGACCAGGTCAGAATCCGCTGGCAAGAGGAATCAAGTGCCGATCGAATTCCTCTATTCAGTTTCAGCGAAGGGTTTCCACTGGAAATGTTGTTTCAGAGCGCGGCGCTTGTAGATCGCTGGCCCATGTTCGAGCCGCTGCGGTTTCCTGTGTCCCTTTTTTCGAAATTCGGGTTTCAACGGGGTTTCGATACCATCAATTATCGATCCGCCCAGGTGAAATGGCCGAGTCAATGTTGGGCTCCATCAAATAGTTCACTCGCGTAGTCTCGGCATTTTTGCAATCGACACATTCAATAAACGTTAATAATAAACGTTAGCAATCTTAGCTTTTATAAATTATTTATTTCCATGCTCAGTGGGAGAAGAAGCATCTTGCTGATTTTTATTGGGAATAAGGGATTCCATGTTCGAATTAGAGTAGGCGTACAGAGTGGCTATATAAATTTCAGATCCTGGTATCCGTGTCGGGTGCATTGTTTCGGTTCGACGATTATTCGTAGAACCCCTTTGGGGCATGTTCTGGGTCGCTAACAAGGGTCACTGGGGGGACTCGGTGCTAAGTGTTTAAGAGAATATTGCTGCTGGAAGCAGGAACATCGTCACAGAAAACGTTCACGCCTCGAGTATCCTTGATCCGTCCACCTCTCAATCAAAAATCGTACGTAAATCCGTGGAAACATCCACCAAAATTTATAACAGGCTACAAAATGACATTTCTTCAAATAATAAATAATTTCAACAATTGATAATTAAATTCTACAACTCTTTAGCTTTTTACAAATTTCATCAGATAAAAATACTCTTCCTCGTTGAAATTACTGAGAAATGAAACAAACGCGTGGTTCCAGTTTCTTTAAGAACTTTAACCCAGAAAATAATCTGGTTCGAATTGCGGAAAAATCACGCTACAAATTGCAAGATCGTGAGAAGGAAACAGCACAATAGATTTTAATGAGAGGATCGTGGGTGGGTAGCTAAAGCGATCGCATAAATCGTCCGCAATCGATACGGAGTACCGCGAATGCTCAAGAATCGTTCGAAGTTACACGTCGCGAATCTGCGCGCTGAAATCTCTCAAAAAACCGCGACCCGATATCGATCCACTGTTAACTGAATTTTTTTGTCAACTGCGAACCCGTCGACGCGGTCGAAATTTCGGTATCGACGTTACCGAAATGTCAATCACCTCCGCTTTGGCCGGCGGCCACAGTTTCTTCCGTGAATTGCGGCCTGGCCCCGGATTAATTACTTGGTTACGCGATTAATTAATCCGGCCGTTCTTGCGTGACGTTAGCCCAGCTTCCTTTGTTTCCATATCTGGCCGCTTGTTTTATCCGGCTATAAGCTGTTCGGCAAACAACGGAGATCGATGGAAAATATTTACGCCAATTAAATGGGACATCGTGCTTAAGGGGACATCGGGATATCAGCCCCCTCCTCCCAACGAAAACTGATGGATCCCATGGGCCGTTGCATGACGAATATACTATCCAGAAATTCGGAGGCGAACGGATTCGAAAAACTGAGGAATCTCAAAATATCGAAATTATTAATTAGGGAAATAAGGGTAAATATTTACAACAGGTCTACGTTTTCTGATTTTGATGAAATTTAAATATGTTATAGATTTCGACATTTTGAACAACTTTTTCCTTTTCCAATATAGGGGGGACGCTTTTAGTTTTCGAGATATTTCAATTTTTGTCTGCATTGAGTTTTTCGTATTTCAACACGCTCCACGGCAACGTAAGGCTGTCCCGGTGCGGCGTTTGTTTAATAATCTAACCTAACCTAATCCAATTTTCACTATCATATTCGTAATCAGCACGTCAAAATACGTAAAAATCTAGAGTATAATTTAGAAACACTGAGTGTGTATTAAGCACTGAGTGGGTGGGTGTGTGTGGTGTCAAGCCGGCTTCTTCTGCCCCCATATTTGTTTATCATCTCTACAGCGTTAAAATGTAAACAAACGCCACACTGGGACAGGCTTACGTTGCCGCGGAGCGTGTAGAAATTCGAAAAATTCAATACAAACAAAAATTGAAATATCTCGATAACTAAAAGCGTCCCCCCTATATTGGGAAAGGAAAAAGTTGTTCAAAACGTGTTGCTGCATAACATATTTAAATTTCATCAAAATCGGAGGACGTGGACCTGTTGTAAATATTTACCGAAATAAGATCCGCAGTGTAATAACAACTAGACGAACTTTTCTGTAAAATGAAAATTGTTCGAAAACTTTTCAAATAAATAAATCCATAAAATCTGCAGTCCAATAATGACCGACTACATATTTCAGAACTTTTAAAAGCTAGAAATCACAACGTGAAATTGTACGTTTTTTTGAACAGTTTTTGAACAGTCAACGGAAAATGTGAAATAAATAATCTCGAAGTTTGGAGAACATCTGCAGGTTCTTTGTAAATTGTAGGGGACCGTGAACAAAATTTTAAAGACTTTTGAAAGCCCTCTCTTCTCCAATTTCAGGAGCGGATGTGTTGCGGGCGCAGCCGTCTGTTCGCGGATTAACCGAGCTCGGTAAAATCGTGACTGTTCTCGCTCGCCCGGCTTTCAAAGAACAAATATCGCGGATTCCGCGAGCGTCGGGATTTCGTGATCCGAAAATGGCATTCGACTCGTTCGTTTCCCATTTTTCATCGTGTTCCCAGCGGCCAGTCGTTCGCGTATTGTTTGAGCCCTTCGCCCTTTTGTTGCGAGCGCGACGCGACCTCTATAATCGCGGCGTTTACAGCTCGGCGATCCGCGATTTTCTCGATGGTAATCGGCGAAGGATCGAAGCGAACGAACACGCTTCTGCGATCTCTGTCCCACTTGTTTCCCGTTCCATTGTTCCAGCTAAGTATACCTGAAACGATTTCTCTATGAACCCTTTGCAGTCGGAGTTATTTTAACTTGAAAATTATGACATTTCTTCCGTACTAGAATAATTCCATTGTATACAGTGGGTGCACGAAGTACTCGTTCACCTTTTAAAACAGTTCAAAACTCGGATCCGTCGTGAACATTAAATTGTTTTCTAGCTATCGTGAAAATGGTCTTGCGGGTCAGGATAATGGAGCGTTTCTCTTCGAATTGATCGAATAGATCGGTGAAACTGCAGAGAACTGGAAATCATCAGGTTAGGGGAGTTATGAGAATGGGAACGAGCTCTTTAATAGAAAAGTTTTCCGCGCGGTAGAGGACAGGGGATGAGAGATACGGGCAATCTTATCGGAATTATCACAGCGATATTTCACGGTCCGAGTGGGCAGCCGGTCGTTCGTCGAAAACTTTCCTGTCCGAGCTTCGTGGGGCTTAATGGATCGTGATCATCCTGAGCATAATCGCGCGATTCCAGATCGGCCCATTTTATCTAGGGCTTTAAGTGGTTCCGTTCATCTCGATGTGCCGCCATCCCGATGCAAATTTCGCCTCTCTTCTCGGTGTTCGGATATTTGCCAAATGTTGTTTCTCACAAGGTTCCCGCGATGCTCCTGCTTTCCGAGCTGTTTGATCTCGTTGCTTTGATCAATGTAACCCTGGATAACCAGCCTCTCGTAAACAATTCCCATCGGAATATTTCAATACGATAACTTGTGCATAAAGGTGCGATCACCTTTGCGCGTCTGGACGCAGCTCCATTCGTCATACTCTTTTCAAATTATTCATTTGTTATTTATTTAGTATTTTTTCAATTAATTTCAATCACCGTTGACTTTGGCTTATTCGCTGTATTTCTTGACATTTGTTCTTCATATTTGTGAATATTTCTTGAAATAAGCAAAGAGATCAGTGATTTAAATTATCGGGAAAAAACTACTAAATAAGTGACATTTTCCCAGGGAGGAGATCTACTAAACAAATGGACCACAAAAATTGATCTTGACCTGATCTTGAATCGACTTGCGAATTGAGCTACACAATTTTATTACAAAATGGTATAAACGCGGAGGGGACCGTCCTGTCATCCGGTTGCTTCCACAGAATTCCAATTTCCCGTGGTGCGATTCATTAAAAAAGAAGATAAACTTTACGGACAACGTAACGGTTGCCATACTCGACAGACAACACCCTATGCAATTTCACCAAACAGTCCGAAACCAATTCCGTTTCAATTGCTCGTTTAAAACAGACGTTTCACTCTTGGTTTACACGCAGTCCCGTTCTACTTGCAGCTATTCTACTCACGCTATTCTGCATAGTTCTGCTCGGCTGTCCGTTTTCGCTGTTCCTGACCGAATCGGTTCTACTTGCATTGCCATGGGAGATCTCGCCGTTAGCAATCTGTTGACAGAGCCTCTTGGTTTCCGTCGATATGTCCTCGGACAATTCTACTTGTCCCATGTTTGAATTTCGAGATCTCACTCGCGTCTGACTACACGCAATCCCGTCTAACCGATTCTACTTTGCCAGTGACATGTTAAGGGGGTAACGTAAACCCCTGAATATTACTAGAATATTACTAGATTTAAGGGTAAAAACAGTGTTAGCGGGAAACATTTGTTTGTCCTTATACGAGCATACTTGGAGCTGCACAAAGGTTCATTTGATAGAGGAAGGTTGATCGTAGGTCGCTCACCTCATGATTTAAGTAACAAAAATCGTTTTGTATTAGAAAAAAATACATGGGAACCTGAGAGTGGTTGTCTCGTTTTTTTCCCCATACTTTGGACGCTCATATTATTAGATATAAACATAATCTCGTTAAATTATGAGCTGAGCGCCCTACGATCAACCTTCCTCTTTAGAATGAGCCCTCACACAGCTCAAAACATGCTCGTATAGGGACAAACAATTGTTTCCCGCAAACACTGTTTTTACCCTTAAATCTAGTAATATTCAAGGGTTACGTTACCCCTTTAACGAAATCCATCCGCGCGCACAACGCCATTGTGGTCGTCTCTCTCTCTCTCTCTCTCTCTCTCTCTTTCTCTCTCGCTCTCTCTCTCTTTCTCTCTCTCTCTCGCTCTCTCTCTCTCTCTCTCTCTCTCTCTCTCGCTCTGTTTCCCTGTTCTGTCAACTATTTCTGAAACTGTGCGGTCTGACCATGCACAGATCCCGTATCATTCAATCAACAGTTAATGACACATTGTACGGAGCCCCTTAGAGGCTATTGTTACAACAATTTTAATTAAAACAGCCCAAAATTTCATGTACCATTACGAAAGGTTTTAATAAACCACATATAGACACGTACACGCTATTGTGTGCAATTGTTGTAATAACCCGGGACAATGACAGGCGAGCGAACAAAAATTGACGAGGCTGAAGTACAATGGAGTATAATTGAGGAAAGATCGAATGGAAATTATGTCCAGTTATATCGAGCATTGTTGGAGACGGTTTTAATTAAACGCGGCGACTGCCAAAAATTTCGCGCACCGTCGAGAATCCTCTTGACGCACCGGGTGTAATGCGATTGATTTTACAATAACATTTCGCGGAATAATGGATTGTTGAAAATGTTGGATTATTAGTAATGATAATACAACAAAGTTCAAAAATGAATTTCGCTTCACGAGAAACACTGCAATTTCTCTAACAAAGAACAATAGACCAGCCAGATGTCATCGGACCCATAGGCCTTTTTTTATTTTTTTTTTTTGTTTAAGGGCGGTGGGGGAATCCTATTGCGGACACCCTCCCCTACAATGTTGTTCGGGGAGGGTAGTGTGGGACTCGGCTCCCCCCTCGGATGGTATTGGGGGGATTATCATTAGCTGATACTAAGTCTACCGCCATACCCACTAAACCCCCACCGCCCAGGTCCTTCTGACCTTCTCCTCAACCTTAGTTGACGCACATAACATCGGCACCGTATCGCTATTCGCATTTCATGGTGCCGATGTTTTATGCGTCCCCAAACCACACCTGTTCTTGGCTCATACGGACCCATAGGCCTGGTATTATTCGTCGTACTCAAGGGCCTGGGCCGTAAACTATGCAGGCTGGGGTTTTTCCTTCAAAGTCAAGGAGGCGACTGATTTTCTTTTCCGCCCCTACAACTTTCTTACTTCTTTCCTCACTTCGAGTCCACTAGCCGAATAGACAAGTCGTCCTTCTGTGCTGTTCATTAAAACAGTTTTAAAGTTAATTCAACAGTGTTTCTGTAATTTTCTAAACCCATTTCCCAACAGAAAATCGGAAATATTAATCAGAGTAGCCAGTTCCGGATATCATCAAGGTATCAGTTTCAGTTTAATAAGATAATTAAGAGAAGAACAATTTGTTTGCTCCCTCTGTCTTTCAATCAATGGAATCATTTAAATCGTTGAATTGATTTTCTGGAAAATCCTCGGCGACGGGAAATTTTTTTCCACACTTTCACTCCACCGTCTTTTTGTTTTTCCATGCAGGATAATTAGTTCGCGAGTTACGCTACCGGTTGAACGACATTCTAACCGTCGATTCGTTTCGCGACGAGATGTAAATGGGCGGCCACGAAAGTTTCGATTGTCATCGGGCTGGAAAGTTGCGTGTCGCTATTAAAACTCGGTTAATTTCTCGTTCCCTCGATTGTCGGGATTGCCGGGAAATTTCGAAAATATTTGAGAGCCGTCTCTCGTCGAACTGGGTCACGTTTTATTATCGTCTGCCGTCGAATTTCCCGTTTTTCGCCTCTCAAACTCGCACATAGTTAATCAGAAACGAGCTAATGACACGTCACACTGGCATTTGCAGGATGTGAAAAATCACTGAAACAAATCAAAAGTAGGTTACGGAACGTTGTATTATATAGCATAACTAGGGGGCTCCGCCCCCTACTCGCTTCGCTCGCCAACCCCCACGGCGCCTCGCTCTCTCTCCTGCTCCTCCTCTCTCCCCCCTCTCTCCCGCTACCCCTCTCTCTCACTCTCTCTCTCCTGCTCTCTTTCTCTAGTAGTATGTATAGACCGGTTCTAGCACACCACTTATCATTGTAGGTAGATTCCTACCTTACCGACGCAGCTGAAAGAGTTGGTTCTGTTCCATACTTACTTACCGTATAGCGCGAGCATATTTTGCGGGGGAAGGGGGTGGGGGGGATTACCTTATTGCCCGACCATATTTGGCTATTGGGTAACCTTGAACGTGTTCATCGGAGAGGGGTAAGGGGGAGGGGGGTTTTTCACAGTATGTAATATGATACCCCGTCTTGAACGTTTTCGTAGGAGAGGGGCAAGGGGAGGGGGGTTTCGCAGTATGTAATATGATACCCCATCGCACGTGCAAAAGTGCAGCGTCAGCTTTTTGGATAACCTTGAACGTGTCCGAACCTGCTCCTAGGGGCATCTCACACGTGCAAAACTGCAGCATCAGCTATTGGGTAACCTTGAACGTGTTCATCGGAGAGGGGAAAGGGGGAGGGGGGTTTTTCACAGTATGTAATATGATACCCCGTCTTGAACGTTTTCGTAGGAGAGGGGCAAGGGGGAGGGGGGTTTCGCAGTATGTAATATGATACCCCATCGCACGTGCAAAACTGCAGCGTCAGCTTTTTGAATAACCTTGAACGTCAGCTTTTTGAGTAAAGTTGAACGTGTGATGAGTCATGCGTGATGAGTCATCTGTAATATGATACTTCTTTTCAAGGACAGTTTCTCGTGTTCGTAGGGGAGGGGGAGGTGGAGGGGGTTTTGTAATATGATACCCCGTCGCACATGCAAAACTGCAGCGTCAGCTTTTTGAATAACCTTGAACGTCAGCTTTTTGAGTATCAGCGTTTTGACCATCACCGCAGTATGTGTTCATAGGGGAGGGGGAAGGGGGCGGGGTGGGGGTTTTGTAATATGATACCCCACAGCAACAGGAATTTCGCACGTGCAAAACTGCAGCGTCAGCTTTTTTGGATAACCTTTCGCGATATCTGACCACCGCCTCTGTTTTCACTCAGTCTTTTCATTATCATTTCTTTCCTCTTCTTCATAGAGGTAGTCATAGAATCGAAGAGTCGTAGAATCGCGTCCGAACGTGTTCGAACGTGTTCGAACGTGCTTCTTACCTATGGGGGAGGGGTTGACCTTGATTTTTTCAAAGACTGTTTCCCACGAAAACACGTGCACTTTCGTTTAAGACGATTGTCCTGAACGATGTAAGAGTGAGAGAGAGAGAGAGAGAGAGAGAGAGAGAGAGACCATTCACGATGTAAGGGAGAGAGAGAGAGAGAGAGAGAGAGAGAGAGAGAGAGAGAGAGAGAGAGACCGTTCACGATGTAAGGGAGAGAGAGAGAGAGAGAGAGAGAGAGAGAGAGAGACCATTCACGATGTAAGAGAGAGAGTTTTTAATTAACAGAACGGTATAGAGTTTCTCCTTATCTTTTCGACGCGACTACCGCGAAATAGCGCGAGCCCGTTTCAGAGCAGTATAGAGTTTCTTTTTCGATGTAAGATCATGTCCGAACATCTTTTCTAGTATCGCGAGCGGAGATTTCGTTCCCCTCTTTTTTAGAAATTAATACGAATAAGAATTTACGTGCTCAAGATGTTTTGAATCAAGATTTTATGAATAATTTCATTGAATTTGCTGACGGATTCGAGTTACTTAAAAATATTCGTTCATCGCCAAGCATATTGGGAACAAAAAAAGAAAGAGTTACTAGCAATGATCCGTCAATTGAGTAAACCCACTTTCTTTACGACAGTGTCGGCTGCAGAAAGTTACTGGCCTGAGTTATTACAAACATTTATGAAATATCGCGATGGTGGTAAAACATTATCTGTACAAGACGCATTCAATTTGGATTACAATACCGAAACTGATCTAATTAGAAATGATCCCGTTACATGCGCTCGATATTTCGATCATAGAGGCACATAAGCTTATGTGGTTATTAAGACAAAAACAAAGTAATTTCGGAGAATATGAGGTTGTGAATAGTTATGAACGAGTGGAAATTCAGCAACGTGGAAGTCCACATGAACATATGTTTCTGTGGTTGAAATGAGCACCTATGTACAATAGTGTTAAAGATAGACACGATCATATTGGTAACAAAGAATTGATTGATTTAATTGCCCGATTGATCACATATAGATATGACGATAATATTGCATATATTAAATTTCAAATGTACAAAACATAATCATAGTTGTTACAAAGGACAAAAAAATTAGCTACGTCGATTTTATATGCCTTATCCAGTAATGAGAAGAACGATGATTCTTGAACCATTAAATAAAAAAACTGAAATGACGCCTAAATCCTATAAACTTATTGATGAATTAATAAATGAATTTTATAAGAAAAAATAGTTATGAGCTATGATGAAGTAGTTTAAAAAAAAAACGGATATTTTTAAAAACGATCCCAGCCTTGAAGTAAATATTAATGGTTATAATGCAGATATTTTACAATTATTCGAATCGAATATGGAATTACAGTTTGTACTTGACAAATATTCGGCGGTGAGTTATGTAACCAATTACATTAGTAAAATTGATGGAGGTTTATCAAAATTATTAAGGGAAGCTGCTATTGATTGTGATAATAAACAATAAGAACGTTAGAGAAAAAATTTCGAAATATTACCAATGCTTTTTAAATAGTAATTTAATGTCTGCACAAGAAGCAGCCAATCGTGTTTTATCATTACCTTTACAAAGCAAAGTAGAAAGGCAGTATACATGAATACCAATCCGATATCAGAACGTGTATTAATGTTAAAATCTGAGAATGCTTTAAAAAATTAAATGAAGACTCCACCGAAATTTATATGGATGATATATTTGATAATTATAGTAGAAGAGATATTGATTTACATGATATGTGCATCGCTGAGTTTGCAACGAATTATCAAAAAAGATCATGAAAAAAGGAACAAGAGGAAGGTGATGCTGACAATAATGAGGAAAATGACGAAGTAAGTGATTTCAGACTTCGACAGGAAACAGCTATTATTGGATACAGACGATATAAATAAAAAATTTTTATACCTTTTTTTATTTAATAAAAGTATATATTTAGATACTGTGAGTAAAATAAAATTAATAATTTTATATATTTATTAATTACTTAAAATTAATACTTAATAACGTTTTTTCTTTTTGCAGACTCAATGAAGAAACATATATAATCAATACAATTATTTTTTAATAAAAAATCTTATATTCATTACATTAGTTTTTTCATTTTTTTAAATTTATTTTATCACGTTCGAGCGACGATTCTTTCGCGATTCCACAGACATCCATACCACGAGGGTTTGGCGGGATTGTATCCGGATCGACTCCGATCGGTACGTTGCCGCAGTTCACCCCGCAAACGTATCCGCAAGATCTTGACCAGGCGCGATGCTCCGTCATAGGATCATCATCCTCTTCCCATCGAGTCAGCTGTATGCCGCATTCGAAACATTCAACGAAATCCTCATCACCCAGATGGAAAAATCCTGCAGCGGCGAGTTTCTCCGATTGGACGATGTGTGAGTAACGCCAGTCGTGAAAACTTTGTAGTCTGTCGCGTTCGAGACGATAATCGGGTGGTGGTGTTGCGTGATCGGTTGTTGCGACGGCTCCCTCGGATTTCGTAATCATTGTGATACTCTGTGTGAAAAAAATCAAAAACGTAAAAGGAGGTGTCGTGTTTTACGGTTTTGACTCGCGGGAAAAATTCAAAGATGTAGACGGGTTTTTATAACTGATACTTTACGTGTTTTTATGATTGTTAACCCATGCTCGAAATGTTTGTACTTCGCGCAGACAGCAATGATACGGTTTCGTTTTGACGTTTTTTACCGGTTGCCAACAGTGAAGTCGACACGGTTCGCCGTCGGCAATTTTATACATAAGATCGTGAACTAGTACATCGTATTTCGGACAGTTGAAATCTTCTAAATTTATCGAGTTTATTTGCATTTGCCGAAGGATGTCTCTCTCGAAACATCCACCTTTGTATGCTACGACAGGATTCGCGTAATCACACACAAAATTTCGTATAACTTCAAATATATCGTGTTGTTGATAGTTTTCATAGCCGAAATCTTTAAATGGAATCCCATGCACGAAATTGCTGACATACCATGCAGACTTTTTGTCAGCGTCGGATAAACAACGAAAGTTCCTTCCCAAGCGAAATTCAGAGAGTTCGAACGAGCCGTCGCGGCAAACATCGATCATGGCTAATTCTTTGCATATAAATCTTTTTTTCACAATGAATCCGTCCATGTCAATGATGTGAGTAATTTGATCCATCTAAATAAAAGAATGTTTTTTCACTAGATTTTTACATCGTTTTTTAAAAACTTTTTTATTGTACTTACCGTCAAAGAAAAGGGGGAATGCGCGAAGTTGACCGGTCGAATGATAAGATCATACACGCGATGTAACGTCGTATAGCGACTGTGATTGTATACGTTTTTTTATGACGAGTAGCGAGCAATTTATAATGAATACCCCTACCACCATATCTCGCTCTATGGTGGAGGGAGGTGATATTATTACTATAATTTTTTCTTTTTAATAAATACGAGTTTAATTGTATGAGGAGGAGGAGGAGGAGAATTGTTTCTAAATTTTAAAAAATAAGATCACTCACATAATATTATTTCATTTGATAAAGTATATATTTTTTGTCAACATAACAGCGGTTTAAGTAATTTTTCACGATGCGGTCATGTATCATCAAGCAGTAGGCTGTTGTCGATCGGGGAACGTTGGTTCGACATTAAAATTCAATTCGCACGTCAATCGTAGCATTTCTTAACGCTTAGTTTTGTCGGGAACAATCGAGAACAACGAGCGGACCATATCGCAGGAAATCCATGTTCAAATACAGTGGACGAAATTTCTATAAGAACTCTACTATTTTTGAACAAAATGTTCAAGTATTTTGATAATACGATTAAAGGAAGGCTAGAAAATAATTAAGGAATATAAGAAAGCAGAAATCAATATTCTGAATCCAAAAGAACTGCTTTATTTTATTGGGTTTAGATCAGACAATGTGACGGTCAGTTCATTAGTTGCAAATTCTTTTGTCTAAACCACTCCGGAGTCTTCTTAGCATTGTGTATCACCGCGTTATCTTGTTGAAAAATAACGTTGTAGTCATGATTTTTTCTCTACAAAGCAAAGAGGTAAAAAATAAGGGAATGAAGAGAAAACAGATGTAACAATCACAAATCGAAAAAATGAATCCTGAAAGTTTCACAATTTTTGATGAATGTATAATGATCACGGACCAGCATATCGAACAAAATAATTATGAATATACAGCGTCTGCAGAATGTTTCCTCAATGATGGTTATATCTATACTTTAGTAACAGCCGAATGTAAAGAAGTCATAAAACCCGATTGTTATTTTACAAGATAAACATATTAATTTATTTCATGAAATTATGAGCAAAAATCTAAACGAGCGTGGAGTATACAATTTTGCTGAAGATACAGGTAAAGTTCGAGCTTTTGAGTAATTTACAAGAGATCCCTGAACATGAGACGAATATTCAGATAATATACACTGCTGAACTTGGAGAAAAGGTAGTAAAACATTGGATTTGCACAAGATCTGAAGGCAACGGCAATGTACACATTTATGACAGTTTTAATGCTAATGATTTGAACAATGATGTAATAGATTATTTGAATATCCTTTATAAATATAATAAGAAATATATATATTTCACGTCAGGTACAGGTACAGGTACAGGTACAGCTACAGCTACAGGTACAGCAACAGGTACAGGTACAGGTACAGGTACAGGTACAGGTACAGGTACAGGTACAGGTACAGGTACAGGTACAGGTACAGGTACAGGTACAGGTACAGTATGGCGGTTGAACAGTACGCAGTATGCCTGTTGTACAGTACGCGGTATGGCTGTTGTACAGTATGCAGTATGATTTCTCAAGATATGTCGGTCGGTCGGTCGGTCGGTCGGTCGGTCGGTCGGTCGGTCGGTCGGTCAGTCGGTTGGTCGGTTGGTCGGTCGGTCGGTCGGTCATGAAGGCCTATTCCAAAGTTCTCCAGCCGATCGTCATCAGCGATATCGTCTTTTCACCTTCTCCTTCAAGGCCTCGAACGTTTGCATTTGCGACTCATCCACAGCACAGGTACAGGCACAGGTAGAGGTACAGGTACAGGTACAGCTACAGGTACAGGTACAGCTACAGGTACAGGTACAGCTACAGCTACAGCTACAGCTACAGCAACAGGTACAGGTACAGGTACAGATACAGCTACAGGTACAGGTACAGTATGGCGGTTGAACAGTACGCAGTATGGCTGTTGTACATCTATCCATGAATCTCTCAAGATCGGTCGATGTATTTCTTTTTACATGTTCACGATTAATATCTTAATATTATCATGAAAGCTTATTCCAAAGTTCTCCAGCCGATCGTCGTCAATGATGTTGTCCATATCGTCTTTTCGCCTTCTCCTTCAAGGCATCGAACGTTTGCATTTGCGACTCATCCACAGCACAGGTACAGGCACAGGTACAGGTACAGGTACAGGTACAGGCACAGGTAGAGGTACAGGTACAGGTACAGGTACAGGTACAGGTACAGCTACAGGTACAGGTACAGCTACAGGTACAATATGGCGGTTGAACAGTACGCAGTATGCCTGTTGTACAGTACGCAGTATGGCTGTTGTACATCTATCCATGAATCTCTCAAGATCGGTCGATGTATTTCTTTTTAAATGTTCACGATTAATATCTTAATATTATCATGAAAGCTTATTCCAAAGTTCTCCAACCGATCGTCGTCAATGATGTTGTCCATATCGTCTTTTCGCCTTCTCCTTCAAGGCCTCGAACGTTTGCATTTGCGACTCATCCACAGCACAGGTACAGGTGCAGGTAAAGGTACAGGCACAGGTACAGGTACAGGTACAGGTACAGTGCGCGTGCAGGTATAACACATGTACAGTACGTAGCACTGTCTCGAAACTGAAATGGAAACCGAGGGAGGGGAGGCTTGGTGGTTAGGGTTAGGATAGCATTAGGATAGGGCTACGATAGGGTTAGGATAGCATTAGGATAGGGCTACGATAGGGTTAGGATAGCATTAGGATAGGGCTAGGATAGGGTTAGGATAGGCGAGGGGGATGTCGAAAAAATAGACGAAACGACTGGTCATCATACGTGATGAGCTAGCTCTTCACGTACGCTGACCAGTCACATGCGACTGCATGTGACCAGTCGTTTCGTCTATTTTTTCGACATCCCCCTCGCCTATCCTAACCCTATCCTAGCCCTATCCTAATGCTATCCTAACCCTATCGTAGCCCTATCCTAATGCTATCCTAACCCTATCGTAGCCCTATCCTAATGCTATCCTAACCCTAACCACCAAGCCTCCCCTCCCTCGGTTTCCATTTCAGTTTCGAGACAGTGCTACGTACTGTACATGTGTTATACCTGCACGCGCACTGTACCTGTACCTGTACCTGTACCTGTGCCTGTACCTTTACCTGCACCTGTACCTGTGCTGTGGATGAGTCGCAAATGCAAACGTTCGAGGCCTTGAAGGAGAAGGCGAAAAGACGATATGGACAACATCATTGACGACGATCGGTTGGAGAACTTTGGAATAAGCTTTCATGATAATATTAAGATATTAATCGTGAACATTTAAAAAGAAATACATCGACCGATCTTGAGAGATTCATGGATAGATGTACAACAGCCATACTGCGTACTGTACAACAGGCATACTGCGTACTGTTCAACCGCCATATTGTACCTGTAGCTGTACCTGTACCTGTAGCTGTACCTGTACCTGTACCTGTACCTGTACCTGTACCTCTACCTGTGCCTGTACCTGTACCTGTACCTGTACCTGTGCCTGTACCTGTGCTGTGGATGAGTCGCAAATGCAAACGTTCGATGCCTTGAAGGAGAAGGCGAAAAGACGATATGGACAACATCATTGACGACGATCGGCTGGAGAACTTTGGAATAAGCTTTCATGATAATATTAAGATATTAATCGTGAACATGTAAAAAGAAATACATCGACCGATCTTGAGAGATTCATGGATAGATGTACAACAGCCATACTGCGTACTGTTCAACCGCCATACTGTACCTGTACCTGTAGCTGTATCTGTACCTGTACCTGTACCTGTTGCTGTAGCTGTAGCTGTAGCTGTAGCTGTACCTGTACCTGTAGCTGTACCTGTACCTGTAGCTGTACCTGTACCTGTACCTCTACCTGTGCCTGTACCTGTGCTGTGGATGAGTCGCAAATGCAAACGTTCGAGGCCTTGAAGGAGAAGGTGAAAAGACGATATCGCTGATGACGATCGGCTGGAGAACTTTGGAATAGGCCTTCATGACCGACCGACCGACCGACCAACCGACCAACCGACTGACCGACCGACCGACCGACCGACCGACCGACCGACCGACCGACCGACCGACATATCTTGAGAAATCATACTGCATACTGTACAACAGCCATACCGCGTACTGTACAACAGGCATACTGCGTACTGTTCAACCGCCATACTGTACCTGTACCTGTACCTGTACCTGTACCTGTACCTGTACCTGTACCTGTACCTGTACCTGTACCTGTACCTGTACCTGTACCTGTACCTGTTGCTGTACCTGTAGCTGTAGCTGTACCTGTACCTGTACCTGTACCTGACGTGAAATATATATATTTCTTATTATATTTATAAAGGATATTCAAATAATCTATTACATCATTGTTCAAATCATTAGCATTAAAACTGTCATAAATGTGTACATTGCCGTTGCCTTCAGATCTTGTGCAAATCCAATGTTTTACTACCTTTTCTCCAAGTTCAGCAGTGTATATTATCTGAATATTCGTCTCATGTTCAGGGATCTCTTGTAAATTACTCAAAAGCTCGAACTTTACCTGTATCTTCAGCAAAATTGTATACTCCACGCTCGTTTAGATTTTTGCTCATAATTTCATGAAATAAATTAATATGTTTATCTTGTAAAATAACAATCGGGTTTTATGACTTCTTTACATTCGGCTGTTACTAAAGTATAGATATAACCATCATTGAGGAAACATTCTGCAGACGCTGTATATTCATAATTATTTTGTTCGATATGCTGGTCCGTGATCATTATACATTCATCAAAAATTGTGAAACTTTCAGGATTCATTTTTTCGATTTGTGATTGTTACATCTGTTTTCTCTTCATTCCCTTATTTTTTACCTCTTTGCTTTGTAGAGAAAAAATCATGACTACAACGTTATTTTTCAACAAGATAACGCGGTGATACACAATGCTAAGAAGACTCCGGAGTGGTTTAGACAAAAGAATTTGCAACTAATGAACTGACCGTCACATTGTCTGATCTAAACCCAATAAAATAAAGCAGTTCTTTTGGATTCAGAATATTGATTTCTGCTTTCTTATATTCCTTAATTATTTTCTAGCCTTCCTTTAATCGTATTATCAAAATACTTGAACATTTTGTTCAAAAATAGTAGAGTTCTTATAGAAATTTCGTCCACTGTATTTGAACATGGATTTCCTGCGATATGGTCCGCTCGTTGTTCTCGATTGTTCCCGACAAAACTAAGCGTTAAGAAATGCTACGATTGACGTGCGAATTGAATTTTAATGTCGAACCAACGTTCCCCGATCGACAACAGCCTACTGCTTGATGATACATGACCGCATCGTGAAAAATTACTTAAACCGCTGTTATGTTGACAAAAAATATATACTTTATCAAATGAAATAATATTATGTGAGTGATCTTATTTTTTAAAATTTAGAAACAATTCTCCTCCTCCTCCTCCTCATACAATTAAACTCGTATTTATTAAAAAGAAAAAATTATAGTAATAATATCACCTCCCTCCACCATAGAGCGAGATATGGTGGTAGGGGTATTCATTATAAATTGCTCGCTACTCGTCATAAAAAAACGTATACAATCACAGTCGCTATACGACGTTACATCGCGTGTATGATCTTATCATTCGACCGGTCAACTTCGCGCATTCCCCCTTTTCTTTGACGGTAAGTACAATAAAAAAGTTTTTAAAAAACGATGTAAAAATCTAGTGAAAAAACATTCTTTTATTTAGATGGATCAAATTACTCACATCATTGACATGGACGGATTCATTGTGAAAAAAAGATTTATATGCAAAGAATTAGCCATGATCGATGTTTGCCGCGACGGCTCGTTCGAACTCTCTGAATTTCGCTTGGGAAGGAACTTTCGTTGTTTATCCGACGCTGACAAAAAGTCTGCATGGTATGTCAGCAATTTCGTGCATGGGATTCCATTTAAAGATTTCGGCTATGAAAACTATCAACAACACGATATATTTGAAGTTATACGAAATTTTGTGTGTGATTACGCGAATCCTGTCGTAGCATACAAAGGTGGATGTTTCGAGAGAGACATCCTTCGGCAAATGCAAATAAACTCGATAAATTTAGAAGATTTCAACTGTCCGAAATACGATGTACTAGTTCACGATCTTATGTATAAAATTGCCGACGGCGAACCGTGTCGACTTCACTGTTGGCAACCGGTAAAAAACGTCAAAACGAAACCGTATCATTGCTGTCTGCGCGAAGTACAAACATTTCGAGCATGGGTTAACAATCATAAAAACACGTAAAGTATCAGTTATAAAAACCCGTCTACATCTTTGAATTTTTCCCGCGAGTCAAAACCGTAAAACACGACACCTCCTTTTACGTTTTTGATTTTTTTCACACAGAGTATCACAATGATTACGAAATCCGAGGGAGCCGTCGCAACAACCGATCACGCAACACCACCACCCGATTATCGTCTCGAACGCGACAGACTACAAAGTTTTCACGACTGGCGTTACTCACACATCGTCCAATCGGAGAAACTCGCCGCTGCAGGATTTTTCCATCTGGGTGATGAGGATTTCGTTGAATGTTTCGAATGCGGCATACAGCTGACTCGATGGGAAGAGGATGATGATCCTATGACGGAGCATCGCGCCTGGTCAAGATCTTGCGGATACGTTTGCGGGGTGAACTGCGGCAACGTACCGATCGGAGTCGATCCGGATACAATCCCGCCAAACCCTCGTGGTATGGATGTCTGTGGAATCGCGAAAGAATCGTCGCTCGAACGTGATAAAATAAATTTAAAAAAATGAAAAAACTAATGTAATGAATATAAGATTTTTTATTAAAAAATAATTGTATTGATTATATATGTTTCTTCATTGAGTCTGCAAAAAGAAAAAACGTTATTAAGTATTAATTTTAAGTAATTAATAAATATATAAAATTATTAATTTTATTTTACTCACAGTATCTAAATATATACTTTTATTAAATAAAAAAAGGTATAAAAATTTTTTATTTATATCGTCTGTATCCAATAATAGCTGTTTCCTGTCGAAGTCTGAAATCACTTACTTCGTCATTTTCCTCATTATTGTCAGCATCACCTTCCTCTTGTTCCTTTTTTCATGATCTTTTTTGATAATTCGTTGCAAACTCAGCGATGCACATATCATGTAAATCAATATCTCTTCTACTATAATTATCAAATATATCATCCATATAAATTTCGGTGGAGTCTTCATTTAATTTTTTAAAGCATTCTCAGATTTTAACATTAATACACGTTCTGATATCGGATTGGTATTCATGTATACTGCCTTTCTACTTTGCTTTGTAAAGGTAATGATAAAACACGATTGGCTGCTTCTTGTGCAGACATTAAATTACTATTTAAAAAGCATTGGTAATATTTCGAAATTTTTTCTCTAACGTTCTTATTGTTTATTATCACAATCAATAGCAGCTTCCCTTAATAATTTTGATAAACCTCCATCAATTTTACTAATGTAATTGGTTACATAACTCACCGCCGAATATTTGTCAAGTACAAACTGTAATTCCATATTCGATTCGAATAATTGTAAAATATCTGCATTATAACCATTAATATTTACTTCAAGGCTGGGATCGTTTTTAAAAATATCCGTTTTTTTTTTAAACTACTTCATCATAGCTCATAACTATTTTTTCTTATAAAATTCATTTATTAATTCATCAATAAGTTTATAGGATTTAGGCGTCATTTCAGTTTTTTTATTTAATGGTTCAAGAATCATCGTTCTTCTCATTACTGGATAAGGCATATAAAATCGACGTAGCTAATTTTTTTGTCCTTTGTAACAACTATGATTATGTTTTGTACATTTGAAATTTAATATATGCAATATTATCGTCATATCTATATGTGATCAATCGGGCAATTAAATCAATCAATTCTTTGTTACCAATATGATCGTGTCTATCTTTAACACTATTGTACATAGGTGCTCATTTCAACCACAGAAACATATGTTCATGTGGACTTCCACGTTGCTGAATTTCCACTCGTTCATAACTATTCACAACCTCATATTCTCCGAAATTACTTTGTTTTTGTCTTAATAACCACATAAGCTTATGTGCCTCTATGATCGAAATATCGAGCGCATGTAACGGGATCATTTCTAATTAGATCAGTTTCGGTATTGTAATCCAAATTGAATGCGTCTTGTACAGATAATGTTTTACCACCATCGCGATATTTCATAAATGTTTGTAATAACTCAGGCCAGTAACTTTCTGCAGCCGACACTGTCGTAAAGAAAGTGGGTTTACTCAATTGACGGATCATTGCTAGTAACTCTTTCTTTTTTTGTTCCCAATATGCTTGGCGATGAACGAATATTTTTAAGTAACTCGAATCCGTCAGCAAATTCAATGAAATTATTCATAAAATCTTGATTCAAAACATCTTGAGCACGTAAATTCTTATTCGTATTAATTTCTAAAAAAGAGGGGAACGAAATCTCCGCTCGCGATACTAGAAAAGATGTTCGGACATGATCTTACATCGAAAAAGAAACTCTATACTGCTCTGAAACGGGCTCACGCTATTTCGCGGTAGTCGCGTCGAAAAGATAAGGAGAAACTCTATACCGTTCTGTTAATTAAAAACTCTCTCTCTTACATCGTGAATGGTCTCTCTCTCTCTCTCTCTCTCTCTCTCTCTCTCTCTCTCCCTTACATCGTGAACGGTCTCTCTCTCTCTCTCTCTCTCTCTCTCTCTCTCTCTCTCTCTCTCTCTCTCCCTTACATCGTGAATGGTCTCTCTCTCTCTCTCTCTCTCTCTCTCACTCTTACATCGTTCAGGACAATCGTCTTAAACGAAAGTGCACGTGTTTTCGTGGGAAACAGTCTTTGAAAAAATCAAGGTCAACCCCTCCCCCATAGGTAAGAAGCACGTTCGAACACGTTCGAACACGTTCGGACGCGATTCTACGACTCTTCGATTCTATGACTACCTCTATGAAGAAGAGGAAAGAAATGATAATGAAAAGACTGAGTGAAAACAGAGGCGGTGGTCAGATATCGCGAAAGGTTATCCAAAAAAGCTGACGCTGCAGTTTTGCACGTGCGAAATTCCTGTTGCTGTGGGGTATCATATTACAAAACCCCCACCCCGCCCCCTTCCCCCTCCCCTATGAACACATACTGCGGTGATGGTCAAAACGCTGATACTCAAAAAGCTGACGTTCAAGGTTATTCAAAAAGCTGACGCTGCAGTTTTGCATGTGCGACGGGGTATCATATTACAAAACCCCCTCCACCTCCCCCTCCCCTACGAACACGAGAAACTGTCCTTGAAAAGAAGTATCATATTACAGATGACTCATCACGCATGACTCATCACACGTTCAACTTTACTCAAAAAGCTGACGTTCAAGGTTATTCAAAAAGCTGACGCTGCAGTTTTGCACGTGCGATGGGGTATCATATTACATACTGCGAAACCCCCCTCCCCCTTGCCCCTCTCCTACGAAAACGTTCAAGACGGGGTATCATATTACATACTGTGAAAAACCCCCCTCCCCCTTTCCCCTCTCCGATGAACACGTTCAAGGTTACCCAATAGCTGATGCTGCAGTTTTGCACGTGTGAGATGCCCCTAGGAGCAGGTTCGGACACGTTCAAGGTTATCCAAAAAGCTGACGCTGCACTTTTGCACGTGCGATGGGGTATCATATTACATACTGCGAAACCCCCCTCCCCTTGCCCCTCTCCTACGAAAACGTTCAAGACGGGGTATCATATTACATACTGTGAAAAACCCCCCTCCCCCTTACCCCTCTCCGATGAACACGTTCAAGGTTACCCAATAGCCAAATATGGTCGGGCAATAAGGTAATCCCCCCCACCCCCTTCCCCCGCAAAATATGCTCGCGCTATACGGTAAGTAAGTATGGAACAGAACCAACTCTTTCAGCTGCGTCGGTAAGGTAGGAATCTACCTACAATGATAAGTGGTGTGCTAGAACCGGTCTATACATACTACTTTCTCTCTCTCTGAAAAATACACACTGTCACGTCACTCAATTTTCGGTTCCCCTTCAGAAGACAACCCGCTCGTCAATTTCAGTTCCCCTTCGGAAGGCAACCCGCTCTTCACTTTTCGGTTCCCCTTCAGAAGGCAACCCGCTCTTCAATTTTTGGTTCCTCTTCGAGAGACAACCCGCTCTTCAATTTTCGATTCCCCTTCGGAAGGCAACCCGCTCTTCACTTTTCGATTCCCCTTCGGAAGGCAACTCGCTCTTCACTTTTCGGTTCCACTTCAGGAGGCAACCCGCTCTTCACTTTTCGATTCCCCTTCGGAAGGCAACCCGCTCTTCACTTTTCGGTTCCCCTTCAGGAGGCAACCCGCTCTTCACTTTTCGATTCCCATTCGGAAGGCAACCTTCTCTTCATTTTTCGATTCCCCTTCAGGAGGCAACCCGCTCTTCAATTTTCAGTTCCCCTTAGAAAGGCAACCCGCTTGTCAATTTTCGATTCCCCTTCAGGAGGCAACCCGCTCTTCAATTTTTGGTTCCCCTTCAGGAGGCAACCCGCTCTTCACTTTTCGATTCCCCTTCGGAAGGCAACCTTCTCTTCATTTTTCGATTCCCCTTCAGGAGGCAACCCACTCTTCACTTTTCGATTCCCCTTCGGAAGGCAACCCGCTCTTCAATTTTTGGTTCCCCTTCAGGAGGCAACCCGCTCTTCACATTTCGGTTCCCCTTCAGGAGGCAACCCGCTCTTCAATTTTTGGTTCCCCTTCGGGAGACAACCCGCTCTTCAATTTTCACTTCCCCTTCGGTAGGCAACCCGCTCGGCGTTTTAGCGTGACAGAACTATTTTATATAATAGAAAGAAAGATAACCTAGTAAATATACTCAATAAAATGAAAGTGTATTAATGTTATTTTCTCAACTACATTTGAAATCGCTGTGTTAAATCAAATGATCGGTTTCGAAGGCAACCAGCAAGTGCACGGAAGCATTGCTTCCTACGTTTATTAAAAAATATATGTTTTCGTGAACGTCCTATAATCGTCAATGAAAACTCACGAAATTTCGATCCGATAATTACATTTTATATATTAATTACCCGATGACCATCCGGAGAAACGAAAGAACGCGGAAAATTAGCAACACAAATTAATACGATCGTTAGTCGACCATGCGCTCCGTAATTTAATCATAGTGAGCGACGGAGTTCGCGCGAGAGAAGAAAAAAACGTGGTAAAATAAAGAACGACAAACAGCACCGTTCGTTTTCCCACGAGTAACAACATTAACTGTAAAAACTTAATTACACCACTGTGTT
Source organism: Lasioglossum morio (assembly GCA_916610235.2). NCBI lineage: Eukaryota > Metazoa > Arthropoda > Insecta > Hymenoptera > Halictidae > Lasioglossum > Lasioglossum morio. The sequence continues at coordinate 16,375,535 of OU744323.1, read as the reverse complement.
TCGCTCGAGCGGCTTGGAGGGGAGGAGAGCAACAAAGAAACAGCAGCTGCGTTTCAGCCCAAGTGTTTCCGGTCCTTACGGCGTTTATTTTGCAACAGACTACACACGGTACACGCTTGTGCGGAACGTCTCAGGGTCTCGGGATCCTAATTTTTCTCTTTTGGTCGCCCGTGTTTTGCCGTCGAGGTTCCGCTCAACCGGCAGGAACGCCATCGCCTTGCAATTTCCGTCGGGCATCTTTCACAATTTATTTCTTTTTATTGAAATTACACGGCGCGACACGCTCGACCGGGATTAAATGCGGACGATCCCGAGGGCGATGCTCGCTTTATCCGATCCCTGGGACGCTCCTTTTGCCCGGCGAATCGTGGACGTTCTAACGAGAGACAACTTTGATGGTGCGACGCTCGTAAAGTGGCGCATCATTAAATAAAAAGAACGAGGGTGGGGGAAGGCAAAAGCCAGAAAGCATAAAAGAGAGAGAGAGAGAGAGAGAGAGAGAGAGAGAGGGGCAGAAAGAGGAGGACGATCAAAAGGAGAAATCTGGAGAGAGCGGGTAGGAACACAGTCGAGAGAACGAGTCTCATTTAGCAGGGCGAGTTTCAAAAATTTTATATAATTTTCAAGGGGCCGCGGTCTCGGGGCCCTTTCACTGTTGAATCGCGAGTAGAGCGCAGCTTATTCCTCCTTCACGCTTAATTAGGGTACGGCGAAGACGCGATTCACTCAACCAATTCGCGTAATTAAACGCGAGACGGTCTCCTCTTTGTGTTATGATTTTCTAATTAGCTTCCACGGGTGAAAAGGTTCGAGTTCTGGGCCCCTCTTACCAGTATCTATATCCCGTCTGTGCCTCCTGTCTTTCCTCCACTGTCTGCTTTGCTCTATATGCTGAAATCTGTTTCGAAATATTGTTCAACTAGTTAATATAGATTGTCCCAAAAGTTTCTTTCGGAATGTGTTCCTTTGATATTACTAAATAAATATTATTTAGTAATTCATGCTCGTAATGCGAATTCATGTTAGAATGTGCTGAAACATTAATACAAAAATGTAGGATCAATGCCGTCAAAATATAACGAATACAATTAATCAAGTTACCCCGTCTAAATCTCCGTCTGAGATCACACGCGTCTTTTCGTTCTCACACGTCGCACCAGAATAATCAAAAATCGCATATTACAAATTGTGAAGAACGCAATCGATAATATTAATAACAAATATCGAATCGTTACTGTTAGCATCTCCTTACAAAGATTATCGCATTGTTTGTATTTATTTAGCAACATTGGAGAAACGCATTCTGAAAGAAACTTTTAGGACAACCTAATATTGACGATGGATAGTTTCAAAATTTATTGGTACGTGAACTATGGAAAAGATTGTGCAGAATGATGACCACGGCGGCAACGTACTTCGAGATCATGAAAACCGGTGAGGTGTGCCCTTTTCTGTATAATTACCCTTTTTATTGTCACTCGTGACGGTTGAGAGTGCTGGTAAACAGGGAGAGGGAATCCGCCCTAAGGACCGACTGTTTGGGATTTTATTGCTCGATGGTCTCCATTCCCCGGGAACAATGTACGGAGGATGCTCCCGGTGATTTGCTCCGGCTCGATGCAAGAGTAATTAACGATTCAAGGGGGCCCGACGCTGCTGCCCTACTCGAGCATTAATTAAAGTAATGTTGACTGCGAGCACCGGTCCAGCCTGGTCCTTGGGAATCTAACATGGAATCCGGCATGGAATTAGGGTCGTCATACGAAGTCGTTCCCCTTGTCTGATTGTGACATCGGTTATATTTTCCTGAGGATTTATGTTCAGGTGTTTTCTCTCGGTGAGTGTCGATTTATCTTGCTTGATCTGGTATCGGCATGTTCTGGGGTTTAGTGTCGATGTGTATTCCGTTCGATTCATTTGTTCTACTTGTCCGACGTTTGTCAGGGATTATACTACTTTTTTTTCTATTGGTATCGAGACTGACCTCGTATTGATATACAGTGACTCCCATTAATATTCGGACACTCTTAAATAGACGATAACTTTTTTTTATTATTGTACTATACGATTTAAACATTTTTAGGAAGCTAGAGTCATTAGTTTACTACAGGATATGAAAATAAATTTGGTGAAAAATTGCAATTGATCGGAATTGTAGAAAAAATACTAAATGTTGCATTTTACAACTTTTTTATACGGGCCTACACTGAAAATTTCAAAACTAACGTTTTGTAGATCTGATTGTAGATCTGAAATCGGTTGATGTGGAAAAAAACGACAGGCATTGGAAGATGTAAGAATCCTTAAATTTACTACAGTTATAGGCCGAAAATCGTGAAAATCTGCAATTTTTACCATCTCTAAACGTTTGCAGGTCATTGTAACGTCGCCCGATTTTGACGAAATTTTCAGAATATGTTTAATTTACACAGATCTACGAAACGTAATTTTAAAATTTTTAATACAGGTCCACATAAAAAAGTTGTAAAATGTAACTTTTAATAGTTTTTCTACAATTCCGATTCATTACAATTTTTGACAAAAATTTGTTTCACATCATGTAGCAAACTAATTGCTCTAGCTTCCCAAAAAGGTTCAAATCGTATAATACAATATTAAAAAAAAGTTATCGTCTTTTTAAGAGTGTCCGAATATTAGTGGGAGTCACTGTATTTTACTTGTGTCCCGTTTGCTGGAATTCAATTTTACATTTTCCTCTTGTCGGATTTAACGACGATGTATGGTGAATGATCGAGTCGTTTAACTTGCCTGCTACGTCACAGCTCATGGAGTTCGTTGGAACTGTAATTGAGGTAGGCTGTCTGCCTTATTTCGAATTGATACGTTTCACTCGGCTGAAATAACGTTGATGCGTATCATTTGATTATTATTGATGTATTCTACTTGTCTGATCTAACGCGAATGAATTCTGTTTGATTGAGTTATTCTACTTGTTTCAGTATGTCGGAGCTTGTGCTACATTCTTCATACGTGGTGGCAGTTACCCCGTCTGATTTCATATTGATACGCTCCACTTTTACGATCTACTGACAACGTGTCCCGCTCTCTCGACTCGTTCTGCTTGTTTAGTCTTTGTCCCAGTTTATATTATTTCATTGAATTTTAATTGCGATTTGTTATTCGCGTGCTCCACCTGGCAGAAATAACGTCGATACACACTACTTGCACGATCTAACATCGATTTTATTTCGATACGTTTCAATAAATAGATTTCCTCTCCCAACACTCCATAGAGATTACAATTTCAAAAAGAGTCGTACCATTCTCACGATTTCTCTTCCGTGCCTGCCGGGACTAGAAAACTAAAAATGGAAAACCGCGACAGATTTGCAAAGTACCTTTTCTGAACCAGTGGTTTGATAAATATTTAATTCCTTTTACCGGTTGGCATGAGGAGGAATAGCAACTCTTGCTTTAATGCTGTGCCGTGCAGTTTCGATGCACAGCAGTTTATACATCGTTCGACCGAATTGATTTTACGTATTGCGTTTCATTGAACCGGTACCGATCTGATTTGATCGGCCGATTGCGAGCTCAGCTAGATATATTTTATTCCTGTTTCGTTGGCAAAGTCGACGGGGAGAGTGTATCGCATATAAGAATTAGTTGATTCAGAAGTATAAGAGAATAGATACATTTGATTTGTCTGAATTTATCTTTGTGTGTATTCTATTTCTCTCAACAGTCGTGTACTTCACTTTCCTGACTTTTCATTGATATATGCTACTGATCTTACACGGAAATGCTCTACTTGCCTGGCCCCTATATTAATACGTTCTACATTTACATTATAGGAATAGGGTGTTTCCATTTTAAAAAGTCAAGGTAACTTTGATATCTCTAAAAAATTACATAAAAACAAATTTTTTTTCGTGTCAGCCCTATAGTATCATTTAACTTTGACCTTACCATATTTATGTATCTTTAGAAACAACAAAGATATTTGAGGTGCAAACGTTAGGTGACTCACCCTATATATATTTAATAAACAAAGTTCAAAAACACTGTTACCACACATTATTTCTCTGTATTCAACACCTTTCTCGGGTCCCACCAGCGCTGTCTTACTCCCTTGTCTGGTACAGAACATAGTCGTTCTACTGTCAACTCCACGCGGAACTAAGCATCGACCTGTCCTCGCGTTACACTGGCATTCTACACTGGCATTCTACACTGGCTGGCATGCGCTTAGGATGATTTTGCGAGGTCGTTCAGGCACGAACCGCTCGTTTCGTTGGACAGAGAACGGTCCAAGTGGTTCGACGTCTCATCCTATCAACTATTTATCGACATTTCATCTCGACCTCCTCGTGATCGATTTCGTCATGCGATCCCAAGACTGTCCCCAGCGTGTTCAGCGCAGGACAGGCTGTCGCCTCCGTCGTGTCTCCGAGACCGGAAAAGAAGGAACACGGTTTTTGCATTATTCATCGACTGTCTCGAACGTGCTCCCTTTGTTCCACGGTCGTTCCGAGACCTCGCTCGCCTACCAGCATTTTTCTTCCCGCCCGGTTTAGGTCGCCGACGGAGCACCGGGGCTCCGGGGGAAAACTTAGGTCAATAATTTTCGCGGGTATTAAACGCCGGAAGACCGCGGCGCGTCGATGCATCGATTTCTAGTTAGGCGGTGAGATACCGCCACGGCCTGATAACACCGATAACCACGAACCTCGACGCAGCCGGGAAGTTAATGAGACCCGGCGACCTCCCCTTTCGACTTTTCTTACCCCGTGAACATAGGTTGGCACGCCTGACACGAGCATCTTGAATGCCTTGTCGTACTTGATCGTGCGGGAAAATGCCTCGCGGAGAGAAACATTATTCGTATAATATAGTCGTATTTAAATAAAAAAAAAAGTGGCTGGGGTGCCAAACGCAGGGCGTACGCGAGTGACTGACTTTTCCGAATGGATGCAAGACTGATGGAGAGAGAAAATGAGTGCGAGAGAGAAGAATGCAAATGTATAAAAGGAACGAACGCACGGGCTGAGAGGTCAGAAGTGTGAGAGTTGAGATTCAGAGAGGTTGCCAGAGTTTAGAGCGAGTGAAGTTTTGAGTTGCGACCCGTGAAGTAGGTATTAATAAAGTGAAAATATTCGAAGGGTCAGAGTCGAATTATTTAATCCGAAACGCCACACCCAAGACGTAGGAGTTCCTATAAAATATTCCTACCCTATTGTAAGTGGTACATATCAGCGTGTGGTCAGATAAACGTGATCTTTCAAATAATTCCAGGATACAGGTTCCCCGAATCAAATACAGACAGCAGTCAGTGTAAAGTATGAGTTTTATTCTGCCTACGGCGAGCACTGGGTCAAGAATGAAGTAGTGGTCTAGGGGATGACCTTATGTCTTCCCTCGCACTATGCGATTATCATGAACTCGGGTATCTAGCCCTGTGTTGTCTGGCGGCCGAGGGAGACCTTTTGTTTTTTTTTTTAAGGGCAGTGGGGGAATCCTCTTACGGACACCCTCCCCTACGATGTTGTTCGGGGAGGGTAGTGCGAGGCTCGGCTCCCCGCTCAGATTTTATTGGGGGGATTATCATTACCTTATCGTGTTCTACGCCATACTCACTAAACCCCCACCGCCCAAGACCATGGACCTTTTCCTCATCCTGTCCTTGACAAATCGTACATTACAAGTGTCCCGTTCTCCGCATTCACTTGCATGTATTATTTGTCCCATAATCCACTCATGTTCTTGGCTCCTAAACCACCCGGCTACCTGCACGCGCCTAGCCTAACACCGTTAAGAGTTGGATCGCGTCGTTATTCCAATAACAATAACATTCTTTCTCGAGCCAGCCTCGCCGTTTGTATATGGCTTTAACAGAGATTTACAATATTTCTATAATATACGGTATTTCTTGCAATATTCTGGTAACAACTCCAAATATCGCCACCTTTTCGGTACAATAGTGAACGCTCTTAATTCTATCCGCAAACAGTCAGGGTTGGCAATTTTTCCCGAGACGATGAGAAGTTTCCATCGACTCGAACAACCCGAGAAACTCCAGGAGCCTCGTACACGTCAAAATGGGAATAGGTTCCCATTGGTCGAGGCTACCCAATTATCAGCGAACAGACGCAACGCGTTCGCGAGGCTGTAAAATCGATGAAACACGTGTGCTCATCTCTATAACGTACGATTCAGTCGCCTTAAGGCTGACCAGGCCCGCGTAAATCGAAGATTTCATTAACGGAGATCCGGGGGTTTATGCTGTTGCTCGAGGCTTGACGAATGTTTCGGCCACGGTCCCTAGGGATCGCGGAACTGCACGCGAACACGGCCAGGCATTCGATAATGGTCCAATTACTCGACTCAGAAACTCGACACGGGTTTATCGAAGGGTTTCCTGTATTAACGCGGAGCAGATAGGTTCGAGACCCGTCGAATAAACCGTACGGCTACCGAAAGATACGAGACGGCTAGTCTATTTTCCCAAGCGTTATTTGTTCTTGCTCGAAAATAGGAAGCAATCTTTCGGAATCATAGAACGCTCCTTGGATAGTCTCCCACGTACATTGAACTCTCATTCTTGACAATCAAGTATTTCTTCCAAGTTTTTAATCAACGAGAGTAAAGTAAATCTAATGTGCACACGTGCTTTAAATGAAATCGAATTAATCATTTTTCGAGAAACCATGTAAATCTCCCTGAAAAACGGAGTAGAAAAGGACCCCGCACTAATCATATGGAAAGTCTATCCCAGTTAAATCAGTTTTATTTTTTATATGTTGTAGCTTATGATCTACTGAAGAAAAGATGTAATGGGCACAAAGTTCAATAACGGACAGTTATCGAGTTATTATCAGTGAATTATGACAAATTCGAGCCGCCGAATACTCGAATCTCGGGAAGTATTTATTTTTTGGAAAAATGTTTGAAACAAAAATAGTACGGTTTCAGAAAATCTGTTAGGTGGTATGATTATTTTTTTTTGAATTTTGACTGATCTTGGAAAAGTCTATGAACAGAAATCTTTCTATCTATCTATCTTTTCTTTTCTATTATATAAAATAGTTCTGTCACGCTAAAACGCCGAGCGGGTTGCCTCCCGAAGGGGAACCGAAAATTGACAAGCGGGTTGCCTCTCTAAGGGGAACTGAAAATTGACGAACGGGTTGCCTTCAGAAGGGGAACTGAAAATTGACAGGCGGGTTGCCTCCTGAAGGGGAACCCAAAATTGAACAGTGGGTTGCCTTCCGAAGGGGAACCCAAAATTGAACAGCGGTTTGCCTCCTGAAGGGGAACCGAAAAGTGAAGAGCGGGTTGCCTTCCGAAGGGGAACCAAAAATTGAATAGCGGTTTGCCTCCTGAAGGGGAACCGAAAAGTGAAGAGCGGGTTGCCTTCCCAAGGGGAACTGAAATTGACGAGCGGGTTGCCTTCAGAAGGGGAACCGAAAATTGACGAGCGGGTTGCCTCCTGAAGGGGAACTGAAAATTGAAGAGCGGGTTGCCTTCCGAAGAGGAACCGAAAATTGAAGAGCGGGTTGCCTTTCGAAGGGGAACTGAAATTGACGAGCAGGTTGCCTTCAGAAGGGGAACCGAAAATTGACGAGCGAGTTGCCTTCTGAAGGGGAACCGAAAATTGAACAGTGGGTTGCCTTCCGAAGGGGAACCGAAAATTGAGCGACATGACAGTGTGTATTTTTCAGAGAGAGAGAGAGGGAGAGAGAGAGAGAGAGAGAGAGAGAGAGAGAGAGTGAGAGAGAGCGGGAGAGAGAGAGGGAGAGAGAGCGAGGCGCCGCGGGGGTTGGCGAGCGAAGCGAGTAGGGGGCGGAGGCCCCTAGTTTTGAATACAAAATGTTGGGACCTTGATGACTTTGACAAACCGTTTCTTTAGAGTTACAATGATTAAAACAAAACGTCTTTATCCACCAAAAATGTACGAGAACGGAAAATAAATCGTGTATTTTTTGTGTATGACTATATTTCGATAGAGATACGAGCCCCCTAGTCTTTCATAAAAATCTTTGCGTGTCACAGGAGAGATAAGGAGCCCACGGTTCGTCACTCCCGTAGTATTTTCCACTCCAAACCCTCTGTCCGTGGTCCTTGTGAAAATCGAAGGAGTGAGGTGACGGGAATGGGGATGCGTCAAGCGTGTTAAGTAAATATACTTCCCGAGATTTGAGTATTCGGCAGCACGAATTTCTCATATTTCACTGATTATAACTCGTTAACTGTCCATTATTGAACTTTGTGCCCACTACATCTTTCGTTCAGTAGATCATAAGCTACAACATATAAAAAATCCAACTGATTTAACCGGGATAGATTTTCCATATGATTAGTGCGGAGTCCTTTGAAAAAAGGGTGTCCTATAAATTTTGGTAGTAAAAATGATGCTGCAGCTATAAGGCTGTAGTGCCTGTTGGATGTCTGGAACCAATGTGTCAGCAACAGGCAAAAATGAATTCGTTACGAGAGAACCTCTAGCTTAAAGCAATAAACCAGATGCAATAGAACCCAAGGGTCTTTGGGTTTTTCCGTTCTCATACCGAACACTTTAGACAGGATACAGTGGTCCTTTGTTCTGAGTGGAAAACAGTTTTCTGCTACAGCCTTTTCACTTCACTTCTTCTCTAGCCTTCGACTGATTAAGACGTCCTTCCGAGTCTTTATAATAAACGTATTATATTAAAAAATTCTGTTTTCGGTTTATTTTTTTAATCACCATTTCCAATAGTGGCTGGTTATTCGGTGAGAGCCTCGTTCCCTAATTGTGGTTTGCACAGCACATCCTCCGAAAATGGAGGTTTACGCAAGGCCGGGCGACAACCGGCTGAAAATTAATTGGCAAAGAAACCCCGTCGATGGTCCACTTTCTTGCCGCCATAGTGTTTGCGTACGTGGCCTCAAAGTAACTATCGAATTAACGTTTTAGCATGGGCCGGGGCGTTGAGTGCTGCGGTTTCCCGTGGTTCAGCTCCATTGGTCGTCTGCGCGTGTCGCCGAGGAAATACAAGGTTTACGGCAGTGATTGGCGGTCTCGTGCTGGCATTAGCCTCGCTCGTCACCTCGTTCGCCGTCGAAATACACCAGGTGCTCCTTAGGTGAGTAAGAAGTCTCCTAATCGCATTGACAACCCTTCAACCCGTAACTTAATCGACTGTCACTACCACGGTTCACTCGAAACTCAACCTGACTCCTAATTGTTTGCACGAGTTGCTTCGAGATTAGGAGAAACTTCGCCCCTGAACGGAGAACCCTCCATGAGAACTTTGACTCTGTAACATTAATTCATTGTTACCAAATCGACAAGCGGCGATCAATTATGATTAGACTGCGGATTTTATGTATTTATAGAAAAACAGAGAGTGTTAAAACAAAGTTTGTAACAGTTCCTCGGTTACCGGATAAAACAAACACTCACGTTGATTTTATTATTTATTTAATAGGATACCGAATTTGTACGCAGTCGAGGCTCGGACTGACTTTGAGAAAAGATTAACTTCTTCTCGCGTGACTACAATTAATGTTATTGGCGCACTGGTTCGATTAATTAGAGGCAATAAGCAAATTTGCAAAAATTCTATGACACTTAATTCGACGTTTCTGTCTAAGTTTACACTATTTTCAAGAATGTAAATTTTCAGTATTGCGTTTGCAAGAATTTAACAATTGATTAATATATTGTTAGGCAAATGCCTTCCCGAAAAAAGCAGAAAACACTAATTTATTATTAATTGATCTTCGTTTTCGAAATTTTCGACAATTGATCAATTGTCTCTAATTGATCGAACCAGTGCGCCAATAACATTAATTGTAGTTTTGAACAATTGTCGATCGAGATACGTAGAACTGTTTCTCCTCGCGTGTCTCGGTATTTATATATTTTGTGTCGGAAAAGCTAACGCCTTTTCCGAAGGCGCGGGAGTGGAGTTAGGGGAAGTCCCGTGACGGTTTATGTTTTCCGGCGGTTTTTAAAATGATAAAAATGTTAATCTTATTTTTGGGCCTTGCAGATGCCGGAAAAGGTTTTACGGTCTAGTCCTTGGCATCTGCAAGGGGACCGCTCTAATGTTTATTACGGTCGCCAGCCGTGTGCCGCTACAAAGTTAAAACAATGAAGAAATTATGATACAAAAATTTAAGAATGTGGATATATTATTTTCGACCGTACACAATTTCTATAGGAGGAACGGTATTTGTGTTTGGCTCCTGTTTCTTCCAATCGATGAAGAAAATGTGTATTTTGCATAAAAATCCGTAATCTAATTATGATTGATATTTACGTAGCCACGTTCGTTCAACAATTACGACAGTTTGCAGTTGAGTACGCGTTCAGTACCGTTTCTCGTTATATAAGTTAAAAGTCTTTAATTCCAGCCAGTAGAACGACAGATTCATTTCAAACAATGTTTGCCACTAAAGTAACAAGTACATCGTTCCAACGTCGTACAGAATAAATTAGTTTTTCCCCCGAGCGGAATAATTAAATGCGGCTCAAACATTCCTCTCGTTTCCCTCTATTATATATATATTTTTTTTTCTTTCGTTTAACGCTGAAAGGACCGCGACCAGACCGCAAATTAATACGCGTTTCGCTGGAAAGGGGAACGGCGAATCCTTTCGCCGGTGTTCCCCACGCAAATTTGTTTTCCTAAGCAATTAAGGCACGCCCATGCATTTGCCATTCGCGAGAAACGCAAGACAAATTAGCGGACTTTGCGCGACCACGGGTTTTGCTAGGTGCCCCGGTGTGCGAACGGTGAAACGCGTCTGCCATTTATTTCGCGAACAGAGTCAACGACGGGCTTGAAAAAAAAAAAGTGACGAGCGTAACGAACGGGGACCGTGGAAAATGACCCTCGCGACATCGTTATCCAGCGCGCACCTGTGTGGTCAGATCGAACGAGATCCGCAGACGGCCGATTATATGACAATATAATCGGTGGGTGTGATTTCAAACATTAACCCTTTACGGTCGGAGCTATTTTAACTCGACAAATTAAACGTTTCTTCTGACCTACAATATCAATCGTGTTCCCACACGCAAAGCCGAAAGCTCTGCGGCAAATAATGTGATAGAGACTCAGCTGGGGAAACATACCGACTAATTCTTGAGAGTTTCGGGGTCGACGGAATCGTTAGAGGATAGAGCCAAGCTTGAATAATATATTTACCGCGAACAGAGAGCGGTGTGTGTGCGCCGTATAAACACGTCGGGCTATCCCCGGGCTGAATAATTAATATCGCTGTGTGTCTGATTTCACGAGAGAAACGGTACGAAGGTATGATGCTCGCGAGTAATACCGCGGCGCGCCGTTCGAAGTTTGTCCTGTCGAAAGGATTTTATCCTGGGGAGAAGCTGTTCGAACGGGGGCCCGCGTTCTTCGGTTGTTCGCGAGTCGAAACGATTCACCGTTGGAAAATGTAACAGTTACGGTCTGGTGCTGGGAACCGGTGCTGGCCTCGTGAGAGAAACTGCCGGCGTGGTGCTGGGCCATTACTTCAGAAAACGACGAGAGTTCGTCGAGATGGTGGTGCAAGCTGGCGCGGGCGTGGGAATAGTACTATTCAGCGTCGTCTACAGAGAGGCGGTCGGGTAAGTTATTACATGTATTTCCTGTCCCGTGCTGTTCTACCAGACGAGGCAGACCGCCGCGCCGATGCGAACAATAGGCGTCATCGGCCCGGAATGACGAGAGTGTCTGTTGCTCACCGCCGCGCCGCGCGCCGACCGAGACTGTCTGAGGATCACCGGAGCTCCTCGACAGCTCCCTCGGCGCGGGTTTGATTCACCGGCTAAGACCGCTTCCACCGCGAACTTTAACGTCCCTCCTGGCCACTCGTTGCCTCACCTTTTCTAATACCATTCGTTTCGCTACCGCTCGAATAGCGAATGACCAAACATTCTCTCAATGTTTCATGGGATTCTTCAGGAACTGCTCGGTAGCCCTAACAATGTTTCATTCGTGGTTGTCTTCAGCGAATCATCGAAGAAATCGTAATAAATAATAATGTCGTAATAAGCCGGATAATAAGTCTTTTTATCCGCAATCGTCGGATGAAATTTTCAGAAGATGTATCATTTTCAATATAGACCCACGTCGAGAAATATTTTCTCCCGTGATTCCGACCAAATGCAATTTTTTCGGAATTTTTCCATTCACTCTATTATAGTCTACCATCATGGGTTAAAGTTCGCTGTCTTCGTAACTCATTAATTATTCTTCTTTTAATTTCTATTTTGTCGCAACAAGTATGTGCTTTCTTTTTCATTCCTTTTTTTGTTTTTTTTTTGGCTGTGTCCCAATATTTTGTTCAACTATTATTATATTTATTTGGTTTTTTTCAGACGCAAAAATGTGTCTTGATAATGATTCATATTGGGATCGAAACGTTGAGGATGTGCTAATTATTTGCAAATTGGTTGTTGTTTATTGATCGAACCATGCGCCGAAATCATAAATTTATTATTATTGTGGGAAACACATATAATATATATTTTATTTATTTAAAGAAAAGAAAGAAAGAGACTTCAACTACACGACTTCCAGACAACGACTGATTCCCCCAACTCATCCTTCGCCTAGCAAAAACTCGGCTTTCCCCACGCTTTCCCCTTCCGCCGTTTTCACCATGCCCAAATATGGGCATGGGCATCATCGATGAGCCGAAGGCCCATCGTCGCTTGCAACCCAATGCTGGTCGACGTCGCTTTCCCTTTTTATGGTCCTTTCCCGGGCCTTCTCTGCGTGAGTGTCCTAGAGTGTACCTCTAGAGTCTACTTAAAGTCTATTTCTTAAAACTATACCGGGTGCCCAAATATTCCCGATACCACATTATAGTCTGACTTCTGAAAAAAGAATCGAAATCGTATTGGCCAGGCAAATAGAGCGAAACATTCTGCGATCCGACAAGTAGAACAGATAAGTCTTTAGGCATGCAAGTAGAGAAAACGAGCCTACCACGATACGACCCTATCGGATCCATATTTTCGAAATGGAACTACGCTCCACATATCCAGACAAGTGAAACAGATAGAAACTTCGCAAACGCAATAATGCTAATGTAATTGCTTAAAGTCGATCATGATCAGGAAACTTTGTACACTCGGCTCTCGAGTGGAATGCATTACACGAAGCGATCCCGGACGCGGAACAAAGTAAATGGGATCAAACGCTGGTGGTGCATTGACTCGTGAATCTATTTTTTTTTCTTTTGAAACGGCAGGACGTGTCCCCCGTAGCTCGAAGGCAATTGATTTTATTGCTCGAACACTATGGATAGTGACTTATCAACTGAAAGAACCGCTCGAGAAGTGAAATCAATTTCCCATGTAACGAACCGTCCCGTGTCGTCGTAAAGGTACCCATTACCATGTGACACCGTCAAAGGGAAACGTAGTTTCTAACTGAAATCGAGTAGCAATCGTGCGACGATATCGATGTCTCCATACAGATATCTCTTTGTCATCCGGATCCGGTTTTTTTATCTCTCGTTCCGAGGAAAATCGATTGTTTCTCAAACAGTGAGAGAGAGAGAGAGAGAAACGGTTCCGTCGCCGGGATGAGAACATCAAAGGACCACGAAGATCACAGGATTGTTCTAATAAGTATCGGCAGACGATCACGTTCGTCATGCGAATTGCCGACCGAGATCTCCCGGAACCTCGCAGAACGACATTACCTCTCTCGCGCACGCTGAACATTGATTAACATTTCACCGAGAACAAAGAAACTTGCCGAGTTTCGGAAACGAGTGTTTACCGCGTACGCTGTGTACGCATCATACGGAGCTAAAAAAATAATAACGAACGGTTCGAAACTAAAATTTCGTGATTCTCGTTGGGAAACAACCATAGTTCCAACTTCCACTGCTATTTGTCCAGTTCACTCTACGAAGAAATAGTTTCTCCGTGTCCACGACTGCGGAGGTGTACGCAATTTTTCCACGGAGCACGCTCGAGTCGTGTAATTTATTCGTAATCGAACCGAAAGAAAATCCGACGAATCGATCCAATATTCGGAACGGCTCGAAACTCGGAATTGGTTTACCGAACACCCCGTAGAGCCGGGGCCTGCCTCGCCGCAAAGCGAAACGCTCTCTTCATCTCGGAAACCCAGAAAATCCTGAAACACCGATTACTTTTCCCCCATTGCTCTTAATTGCGTTAATGGATTGATCACGTTCCCCGGCTAGATATTATCGTCGATAACGAGCGAAGCACCGGTGCTTCCTTTAATTAAAGGAACGACAGTCGATCCTACCGAGACAATGGCCATAATTACGTTTCGAGAGAGAAACCGAAAGCTTGATCTGGATAGTCAACTCGAATTGGAAAGATACAATCGGTCTTACCAGGAAAAAAATGATATTACATGTATCAAACAATTGGTTGGACCATGAAAATTAGTTCGCAGACCTAACATTTTGCGTCGATCATCGTCGTTAATATTGTTTTGAGAGTTCCCACCGTGAGGGTTAAATTTCGAAACTGACTACAGTTGCTCGTACGAGTTGGTCCGTAGCTGACGCGTCGTAATTGTCAGAGATCAGACACGATTTCAACCATTTAACCGGAGACTGATGCTTCTCCCGACCCCTAGACAGGTGATCCACGGGTTTGCCGCGGATCTACTGCATTGCAGGTGCGATGTACGAGAGGCACTGTACTCCTTCGAGAGTGAGAGAGAGAGAGAGAGAGAGAATGTTTCGGGATAACGAATATTTAGCCAGTCACGTAGGTATTCGCGGTAGAAATTTTTCCTGAGAGTCACCGATCTGCACACCCTCTATCTGAAAGCGTTGATGAAAATTTATCGCTCCCGTGCGCGCAAAAGCGAAAGTTACCAACGCAAATATGAGGCGCCGGAGCTGCGCCTGTGAAATCGCGTATCGCTCACGTTTAACGGGATTATTTTATATTTATTCGAGAATTATTCACGCTGAACCGACAACCAGGTTAATTAAAATGTAATACTCGATTCAATGACCGAATTCGTATGTCCGGATTCTATTTCAATGATTTCTGCGCACTGCGTTTTCATCGTTCAACGATATTTGCCCCTCATAATGGTCGCGCATGGAAGAAAACTGCAGGGTGGTTTTTTTTTGCTCTATGCATTTCGCGGGCGTGTCCGAACAATAATAGTGATTCCCGCGGATTGCGCCCCTAACGACGCAATTTCATTTTCCGCCGTTCCATAAATATTCGAGGGACGGGTTCGAGTTCACCTAATTAGCGGGAAGCTGCGTGGCCCGTCCGCGCGTTACAATTCCATTTCCCCTAATTTCCTAACGCCGAACGACACGCTAGCATAGCCGTGCACTATGGATCTGGCAGGGCGACTCGCTGCTAACGATCGAGCCTTCGTTTTCTCGATGTTTGCTCGCGACGATCGGATTCAACGTTACAACAACAGCCAGGGTTTAATTGTGAAGCTACCCGTTCCTGCGCTGATGCTTTAAGCGGCCACGGTAATTAATACACCTCCCGTGGAAATGAAATTAGCGAGTAGCAGTGTAGAACGAGGTCGCGTGATGCGACACGACGCGACGCGACAGACAAATGTGTAACGGGGTGGCTGCACGAGCAAGTAGAATGCGACATAGTAGTCGGACAAAAGTCCGCGCGAACGGCTGGCGAAGTAGAATGAAGCAACGTGCTGTCAGACGCCAACGAATTACATCCGAGCGAACAAAAGTTGACTGTTCCCCGGGAAAATTATTCTGGGAACAGCCTTCGCGAAGTACAATGATTTCTCTTTTTTCCGTTCCGAGCACGCGGAAAGTCGGGATAATTGCAAAATAATAATACGTACGTTTGAACGCACGCGGTTCCAAAAGTATTAAAAAGTATTCTCTTCGCGCTTTTAACCTCTGCACGCGGTGGAAACCATGCCGGTAACGAATTTGGAAATAAAATTATGAGGAACATTGCGCCTGAAAAAGTTCTATTCGACAACAGAAATTATACAGGATTTGTCACAGTTGCGAATTCGTGAATCTTGCAGAACAATTTCCGGAAGTCAAAGCGAAACACGAGCTTCGTTGCTCGTTAAACAAAAAGAAGGATATTGGGCAAACGCTGGATCGGTCGTTGTCGACCAAAAGCGCGATTTTAGTTTAAATAATAACACAGGTGAAACAAAACGGGTGGACGTATGTCGTCGTTAAAGCCGGACCGTAAACACGTGTTATTAAGCAAGAGGAATTGGGTCATGCATTGACAAACAAATATAATTCGCTTGCGTACGATAAAATCAGTGGTATAAAGAGGAGTTGAGTGCGTTTCGGCGCGTGCAGTATTTGTTTTGCAGTGAGCGAAATGTCGTCGCGTGTTGTCATAGAAACCGTGTACAGTTTGCCAAGTAGAGGAGGACGTGGTGTAGTCAGACAGATTAGATTGCACGACTCATTGAACGGTTGACAGGGAATCAAGAATCGTTCGACAAATACAGTCTATCCTTGCGTGATCGTGCAAACAGAATTCGCCAGCGTAATTTCAAATAGAACGTGTATTTACTAATTTTCGATCGTGCAGAATGGTGCCGCGTCTGGTTGTTCAAATATCAACTATTATGATCGCTCGGTTGTTCAATCATTTTCTTGTATATCGATTCAAACATTTATTCAATTGCTTCAACAAATTTGCAAAATAAGTGCGGAGGGTGTGAACGGTCAGACAACTCGAGAACGTTGTTCTAATCAGGCAAACAAGTGTGTTCCGTCGCGTAGGAACCATACACGTGGATTTCTTTCGGTTAATATTTATGGTCCGTTCGTGCCTAAAGACCGTCATGGAGGATTAAACAAACCAGGATCATTCGACGACCAGTCGAGGCATCTGGCCTAATGTTTAGTCTTTCTACACTCTTGAAAATACAAGGTGTCATAAATTTAGTCCTTCCGAGGGACCTCCGCGACCGTTAAGTACTCCCCCTCAGAATGCGAAAAGCGGGTCGCAGGGAGCTAGGATGATCATCGAGGGGTCCCATGGAAATCACCGACACAGATTTCCCCGACACAGGTTTCACCGACAACATTTCACCGACACCAGATTTGACCGACAACAGATTTAACCGACACCAGATTTCACCGACACCGGATTTAACCGACAGCTGATTTGATCGACAACAAATTTGACCGACAACGACTTAAGTTGATCGTTGTCGGTCAAATTTGTTGTCGATCAAATCAGCTGTCGGTTAAATCCGGTGTCGGTGAAATCTGGTGTCGGTTAAATCTGTTGTCGGTGAAATGTTGTCGGTGAAACCTGTGTCGGGGAAATCTGTGTCGATGATTTCCATGGGACCCTCATCGAGTGAGGGAAAAAGGGGCTATAGCCATAGTACCCCTGGGTGTGGAGGTTTACGGCAGATTCCATGGGACCCATATGGCGGTGTCCGAGTCGGGTGCGCCCGAGGCATCGTCGGGGCCCCGGGGTCTGTCGGTTCCTCCACATCCTAAAAAAAAAGGTATCGCCCCACTCCTCCTTCCCAGGGCCTCATTCAGAGCTACAGGAAGGAGGTCCTAACTGTCAAAAGTGTGCTGATTGGGAAATGCAACTTTCTACAAGAACCAATCAGTGCATCTTATTTCTTGCTCAAGAAGCCTGACGAACATCGCGTTGAAACCGCGTCCGTCAGAAACGCACAAGCCGTTGTCTTGTCAATCATTCTTAACATTTGTAACTTGCATCGTGATAATTCGTTGTCCAACGATCAGAACATCCTTACATCAGCCTTACTGATGAGTTCACTAGCAGGTCCGGGACGAAACGCTTCTTTTAACGTAATTCATTATCACGCGAATCGATTATTGTCTTTTGCGTCCTTTATATCATCCAATCATTCGAACTGCTTGCTCAAGATTAACTTGGCGGGCACAGATCCGAAACATTCGCGAACCGACAGTCTCGCGACTTAACAACTGGAAGTAATATTAGTGAAACGAATAGAATGCACGTAAAATGTGTCGAGCAGTGAATACGCTGCAAATCGGACAGGTAGAACAAACACGAGATTCGTCAGGCATGTGAAACAAACACGACATTGGTCAGCCAATTACAATAAATACGACATTTATCAGACAAGCATAGATATACGCGTGCCGTAAAACATGCAAAAGGGAACCGCATTGATCGAGCGAGTAGAATAAACAGACGATCCCACCGTTGACGAACCGAATCGCAATAATGTAATCCTGTTTTTGGCGAATCCGCGGCAGCTATTCGGAATCATTTCGTGCGGCGCGACGTTAAAACAAACCGATACGGGTACGTGGCAGCGAACAGAGCGATCTACATCTGTTTTGCATTTCCAGCACAGTACAATGGCTGTCCCATTTGTTCGCACAAGTAGAACAAATCGGCGGTACGTCAGACAGTGGTAGAAACCACCGAGAACGCAAAAAAACTCGAATAGATTCATAGGCGGCGAAACAAAGTACAGTCGTCGTCGTTGTTGTCGACGTCAACCGAGGCTGGGGATGGTGTACGAGTGCAATTCCCAGCTTTGGACTTCCGTCAGGAGCAGACGATTCCGGTGTAAAAAAAATCATTTCCTCCGGACGATTACGGGCTTTTCAATGAAACATTCTTCCCGGGAAGCATCTCGAGGCGGAAGTCCTCGCGGGGAACTACCTCTCTCTGTCTTGTCTCTCTCTCTCACACACTCTCTCTCTCTCTCTCTCTCTCGCTCGCTCGCTCGAAATGTAGGTTGCGAGGGCTTCGCGTGGGTGTTGCACCGAGGCACACGTGGATCCTGCCGCCCACATAACCCCGGCGTTGCCATGGGAAACGTCGCCCACGCGATTTTTCGCGCAACGTACCCGGCACCGTCCCACGCACGCGATAAATCTGACGAGCCGGCTATCTCGGTAACCGGACCGACGTTGCCGAAAAAATACACACATACACGCAGAGGCATGCGCGCACACACACACACACACATTGTAAAAGGAAGTGCATTAATCGGCGTGTCGGCCGTCTGAAATGGTATCGGGGCTACGGGATGTCGAAACGGCACCATTTAGACGGGATACAAGCCGCAATCAATCAAACGGACCTCGACGTTCTTCCATCAATCAGCCACCGAGACAATCGTGCGGGTATTCGACCGCTCTAACGTGCCCCGCTCGAATCCAACCCGCTGTATCGCCGCTTAAACATCGAGCTTTCAGATCTCGTCTTCGATACACGAACGGCAGTTCTCGTCTGGAAACTGTCTCGATTTTTTCACTCTCTGTGAAAAGAAGCATCGAAAATTCGAACTCGCAACGCGGTTTCACGCGGAGAGCCAGTGGCCGAGGAAGGCGGAGCAGCTTGACAAGCGAAAGCGAAGTGGGCAGAAATTCATGGGAATACTCGTAAAATATGCTCGTAAAGCGAGCGCCTCCCAATAACGCTGAAAGCCTCGTAAAAAACCGGTGTAAGGGCGGTTCTCGTCAGGAACGTAACAGGAAGAAGACAGGTGGCGGAGGGCCGGTGGGGAGGAGAGAAACGAATTTAATCGCGCGCCGCGACAGAAACAATGAAACCATTAACTGCGAACGGTCCGCGCACGATAGCATGCGCTTCTCGTGTGCACGTACGAAACGTAACGGAGCGAGTAGTGTAAGTGTGGCATTAACGCGACACGTGTTACCGGGTGCGCGATATACCGGTCTCGTGTTGCGAGACGAGGAGCAATACACCTCGTCACCTGTTATTTATTATGCCGTAACATGCCGGCGCGACTGCGTAAGACGATACCTAGCCAACGGTTCATAAGAAATATATATAGACCCGCGGTCGTAAAAGCCCCGAGTAGCAGCTTCCGCGCGGCTGCAGCCGACAATAACGGACAAATGAAGACGGTTACTGTTCGCAACGGGCGGTTACTCGACCGAGAAATCGGAGCGTCACCGTCGTCGAGGAAACGGGAACGGAAAGTACCGTCTGGCACCGGTTTTTTTATTTCACTTTTCTCTCTCTCTCTCTCTCTCTCTCTCTCTGTCTCTCTGTCTCTCTGAAATTTGAACGATCGCCGCTCCGCAAGAACGGAATAAAACGACTTTGCGTGCGACGCGGGAACCCGCTTCGGTTTCAGCGGATAAACGGAACTGCCGAGATATTTTGTGGACGAGGAGGGAAAACCGCGGTGCTCAGACAGGTGGAAAAAACCATTGTCGTCGGATACGTCTCTGCACGTTAAACTTCGGTTAAGCAGGCAAGTAGAGAGGATATTTTATTGGTCAGATGAAGAAAAATTACTTTGAAAAAATCACGTAACCCAGACTGAAAAGTATTCATGTACAACATAGAACGATTAAACGGATGAAAGAGCATGTTGGATTTACCGACGTTTTCAAAATCGCCTCTACTTGTATCTATCAGATGTGTCGTAAGAGGGTCTTACCTGGAAAAAACCTCGACGCACCAGGCTAAACAGTAAAAATTAGAAAGCGCACTGTAGCGTGTAGACAAGGACCCTGTATCCTTGTTCTATAGTTTTGATTTTTGGGCTTGCATTGGTGTGGACATTTTTCTCAAGTCAGTCTGCTGCGGATCCTCTTCAAGGAAAGACGTTTCGTTCCGAGCCGTTAAATAAAGTCTTGTTTTTCAAACATTAACTCTGACTTAGTTTAATCGGCACCCCATTCTCAACAGAACAATAGACCGAATTTTCAGTGGAACGTCAAGCGAGTGCGGTTTAGTTCCTAATAGACACTTTCGAGCACACGGTAAAAAGGATTTTCAGTCATTTTGTAGGACAGGCAAACGATTCCGGGGGCCGCAAAGTTTAAAGCCGGTTGAAACAAGAGCAGGAAAGGCTTCCGGCTATTCCGCAGGCTTCTCTGCAGGCAGAAATCGTTACTGATGTTTCGTGTCGCGTTCGCGTTATGAACTTTGCGGTCGCTTTGACCCCTCTCAACGAAACCAGAGCCCACGGTTCACGAAGATCGAGCGCTCGAGACTGGAATCCGTTGCACAGAGACTCTAATTTCATTTCCCGGTTGCCTGTGATCCTCTCAAGACAATCGTCTTCGGCGTCACGATCTAACGCACAATCAACCTTGCCACTGGCAAGACAAATCTTCCAGTGAAGAAAGGAACTGTTTCTTCTCGTCTCTTGTCTTCGTTATCGCTGTGAGCCCCCGTCGTGAAATGGGAGCGAACATTAATTCCTTAATAATCTCAATAATTGTAGAATGAGAAACAGAAAATCTTCATAAATCCAGTCAGTGTTGGATACATTTAATGTTCGACAGATTTCCTGTTCAATTTCTCCGATGTCTGCTGTTTTATCTTTCGCCCACGACTTTCCATGGCAAATTCACGAAACGCTAAAACCATCGTGTTTTATCGGTTCCCACAGAAGAAGTTCGACGTTCGCAATGAGTTGCCAAGCCGAGGCAGGTCACGTACCCGAGCAATCGATCGAAATTACAGGGGCATTAGCGATCGTACCTCGAGAAGTTAATGCAAAAGAAACACTCGGGCTTGATGGGCGCCCCGTGCCGCGTAGCTACGGGTAGTACCGCTTACATTGAAAACATTTTCGGCTCGGTAAAGACCAAAAGAATTTTCTTGAGACGCGTATCGACGGTTCTCGAAGCGTTTGTATCGAAGCGAGACGAGAGGAGGCGAGACGAGGCGAGACGAGGCCAACAGTCGTCGGTTGGCTTCACAAAGGAGAAGTAATTCCGTCCCAGGACCGTAACCTCGTGCTGTTTTCTCAGAAAGCTGGGCTGGAAGCGCGGCATGCAGTCCGTGACCGGCGCCCTCTCGCTGGCCTTCTTCCTCGGCTTGATCTACAAGAGTGCCTCCGTCTATCATCCCCAACGGCGAGCCATGATGCACCTGAAGAACCAACGGGGAAAGCTAAAGGAGAGGAGGACTACCACCAAGGTGCCGCCCAGACAGCCCTGGGTCGATCTCAGCCCGCTGGGAAGTCGTCCTGTCAGGATGCTAATGCTGGCCGCTGGCGCTGCTGGATTTGGTCTTTACACACCTGCCTTCTACATAGTGAGTACCCCGAACATCCACAATCATTCCCACAGCTTCGACTGTTTCGAATGAAATGTTTCTTTTACCTATTTTACAGTCGGTGTAAAAAATGTTCCTACATCTTGTGAAAACGAATTACTGTTTCAAAATTAAACCCAACAGCTTCAGTTTTTTCTTGAGGCGTTAGTCAGGATTGGTTTAATAGCTAATGTATAAAGAAAATGTAAAAGTCACGATTTCTATATGTTTTATCTGTGCCTGTAAGTCTTCCTAGAATGACTGTGCATCGTCATTGAATTCTATGATTATGTCAGTTGTAACTAGATCATCTTGAAATAATGTCTTCGGTCGGGCGAGTGGAGGAGGTCGACGTCAATTCAGACAAGGGAACCGAGCCAGTGATTAGGTAGGCAAGTGGAATAAATCAAGCATTGATCAAGCGAGAGGGTCGAGCCAAACATTAATCAGGCAAGTAGAATAGGTCACGTACTGGCCGGACAAGTTATATGGACTCGTCGATGGCCAATTAAGGAGAATAGGTCGTTGAATGGTCAGTCAGGAAACGTAAGTGATTATTCAGGCGGGAGATATATAGGGTGAGTCACCTAACGTTTGCACCTCAAATATCTTTGGTGTTTCTAAAGATACATAAAATATGGTAAGGACAACGTTAAATAATACAATGGGGCAGACACGACGCAAAAAAAAATTTGTTTTTATGTAATTTTTTCAGTGATATCAAGGTCACCTTGACTTTTTTAAATGCAACCACCCTTTTTTAAACACCTGCTACGATAGTCCCTTTCATTAGAAATTCAGTGACTATAATTATTCCAAGGTCATTCAAGGTCACAGCCAGAGAAAACGCGGGCAATTTTTCTCGTACTCGCGTGAGGATTAACAGCTATAGCTGCTAAAATATTAATTCCATTGTCTTCATTAGTCGTGGGATTCTTCCGTTTGTGCTGTCTTGCATGTACACTTCCAGTATTTCGAAACAACCTGTACGTATTAATGAAAGTTTATCTAGAAGGTGTGTTTCTACATTTCGTCTACATTCACAATAAATCGTGATGATATCACACTTTTCAGTCATTGAATAAGACATAACGGAATCGCGTTTGGAAACTGATAGTAAATAAGAATGCTGAATAACAATAACATTGAAGGACCTTAGTATGTTTACTTTAACTACGACCATAGTATGTTTACTATTTGCAACAAGTCTCAACCGTGATATACATATTCTGCTTTCATATTCTAAATCTTATACGCTTTCTCTGTCTGTGACCTTGATTGACCTTGGAATACTTATAGTCACTGAATTTCTAATGAAAAGTACTATCGTAGCAGGTGTATCAAAAAGGGTGGTTCCATTTAAAAAAGTCAAGGTGACCTTGATATCTCTAAAAAATTACATAAAAACAAATTTTTTTTCGTGTCAGCCCTATAGTATCATTCAACTTTGTCCTTACCATATTTTATGTATCTTTAGAAACAACAAAGATATTTGAGGTGCAAACGTTAGGTGACTCACCCTGTATATGTGTGTACTTGCCAAATGTACAGTACACGCGAATCATGCAGTATCATCTCGGAAAAATCTTGTTAAGGAGCTGTATACTTTTTAGTAGTAGTTCTCTATGTTTTACATGTTGAATACAAAATTGTTAATGTAATAACCAATACAAGCATTTCTCTCTGCCACAATTCGGCACCATGCCAACATATCAATGAATTTATACATGGTCAGCCAGCAAACCTGAAGTTTTGCGATAGCACAGTGACAACTATCGGAGGCAAGCATCGTTGCAGAATAAATGTGGTCCAGTTCCTCGATCGTTGATCGCTGACCAGTCTCCCGAGGCTCAATTACGGAACTGCCGCGAGCACGATCGCGTTATAGCAATCAACCGAGTGGCTAGAATCCCTAACTCGATTGTCCGACAAAGTTCCAATGAAGTTGGTCGGTTTACACTCTCATAATCGCGGCTGACCAGTCGCGTGTCTCAAATTCACTTCTCGCGCTCCTGTAACCGATCCACGTACCATTAGACGTGGCCGATAGGTGGCCGATAGTTTCCGAAATTCTCCATGGAGAATCGCGAGATATAGTCTATCTAGATCAATAAGACAGACACCTAAGAAAGTACAATAATAAAAATATACGTGACAAACCAACCATTCCAACATATAGATATAAAAATAAATCAACAATGGAATAAAGAAAGGGTTATATTAATTTGTTCTCGTTCACTCCTTTCAAGGAGGTACAACATTTTCAGGAGACCCTGTAGATATGAAATAAATAGTCAAGAGAGTGACAAGAGGGTCAAATTGAGTTTTCCCCTTTCAGCCCTTTGAAGGAGGTACATAATTTCTGAGAACTCTGTAGATATGAGATAAATGATTTTCGAAGTGGCGAGGCGACTCCTGAAGTCTTGATAGAACTTGCGAATTGGTACAGTCTATCTTGGTGATGAAGTTTTCCCCATTCAGCCCTTTGAAGGAAGTTGAAAATTTTTTAGAACCCTGCAGATATGAAATAAATGATTTTTGAAGTTGCGCGGCGACTCCTGAAGTATTGCTAGAGCTTGTGAATTGATACAGTCTATCTTGGTGATGAAGTTTTCCCCATTCAGCCCTTTGCAGGAAGTTGAAAATTTTTTAGAACCCTGCAGATATGAAATAAATGATTTTTGAAGTTGCGCGGCGACTCCTGAAGTATTGATAGAACTTGCGAATTGGTACAGTCTATCTTGGTGATGAAGTTTTCCCCATTCAGCCCTTTGATGGAAGTTGAAAATTTTTTAGAACTCTGCAGATATGAAATAAATGATTTTTGAAGTTGCGTGGCGACTCCTGAAGTATTGATAGAACTTGCGAATTGGTACAGTCTATCTTGGTGATGAAGTTTTCCCCATTCAGCCCTTTGCAGGAAGTTGAAAATTTTTTAGAACCCTGCAGATATGAAATAAATGATTTTTGAAGTTGCGCGGCGACTCCTGAAGTATTGATAGAACTTGCGAATTGGTACAGTCTATCTTGGTGATGAAGTTTTCCCCATTCAGCCCATTGCAGGAAGTTGAAAATTTTTTAGAACCCTGCAGATATGAAATAAATGATTTTTGAAGTTGCGCGGCGACTCCTGAAGTCTTGATAGAACTTGCGAATTGGTACAGTCTATCTTGGTGATGAAGTTTTCCCCATTCAGCCCTTTGAAGGAAGTTGAAAATTTTTTAGAACCCTGCAGATATGAAATAAATGATTTTTGAAGTTGCGCGGCGACTCCTGAAGTATTGCTAGAGCTTGTGAATTGATACAGTCTATCTTGGTGATGAAGTTTTCCCCATTCAGCCCTTTGCAGGAAGTTGAAAATTTTTTAGAACCCTGCAGATATGAAATAAATGATTTTTGAAGTTGCGCGGCGACTCCTGAAGTATTGATAGAACTTGCGAATTGGTACAGTCTATCTTGGTGATGAAGTTTTCCCCATTCAGCCCTTTGATGGAAGTTGAAAATTTTTTAGAACTCTGCAGATATGAAATAAATGATTTTTGAAGTTGCGTGGCGACTCCTGAAGTATTGATAGAACTTGCGAATTGGTACAGTCTATCTTGGTGATGAAGTTTTCCCCATTCAGCCCTTTGATGGAAGTTGAAAATTTTTTAGAACTCTGCAGATATGAAATAAATGATTTTTGAAGTTGCGTGGCGACTCCTGAAGTATTGATAGAACTTGCGAATTGGTACAGTCTATCTTGGTGATGAAGTTTTCCCCATTCAGCCCTTTGCAGGAAGTTGAAAATTTTTTAGAACCCTGCAGATATGAAATAAATGATTTTTGAAGTTGCGCGGCGACTCCTGAAGTCTTGATAGAACTTGCGAATTGGTACAGTCTATCTTGGTGATGAAGTTTTCCCCATTCAGCCCTTTGAAGGAAGTTGAAAATTTTTTAGAACCCTGCAGATATGAAATAAATGATTTTTGAAGTTGCGCGGCGACTCCTGAAGTATTGCTAGAGCTTGTGAATTGATACAGTCTATCTTGGTGATGAAGTTTTCCCCATTCAGCCCTTTGCAGGAAGTTGAAAATTTTTTAGAACCCTGCAGATATGAAATAAATGATTTTTGAAGTTGCGCGGCGACTCCTGAAGTATTGATAGAACTTGCGAATTGGTACAGTCTATCTTGGTGATGAAGTTTTCCCCATTCAGCCCTTTGATGGAAGTTGAAAATTTTTTAGAACTCTGCAGATATGAAATAAATGATTTTTGAAGTTGCGTGGCGACTCCTGAAGTATTGATAGAACTTGCGAATTGGTACAGTCTATCTTGGTGATGAAGTTTTCCCCATTCAGCCCTTTGCAGGAAGTTGAAAATTTTTTAGAACCCTGCAGATATGAAATAAATGATTTTTGAAGTTGCGCGGCGACTCCTGAAGTATTGATAGAACTTGCGAATTGGTACAGTCTATCTTGGTGATGAAGTTTTCCCCATTCAGCCCATTGCAGGAAGTTGAAAATTTTTTAGAACCCTGCAGATATGAAATAAATGATTTTTGAAGTTGCGCGGCGACTCCTGAAGTCTTGATAGAACTTGCGAATTGGTACAGTCTATCTTGGTGATGAAGTTTTCCCCATTCAGCCCTTTGAAGGAAGTTGAAACTTTTTTAGAACCCTGCAGATATGAAATAAATGATTTTTGAAGTTGCGCGGCGACTCCTGAAGTCTTGATAGAACTTGTGAATTGGTATAGTCTATCTTGGTAGATGAATATCTAAATGCCTATGTTTGCATGGTCATCCACAGTCCAGTAACAAGCAGCATCGGTTCCAGGCTGTGCACGGTCACGAGGACGGTTTGGAGCACAGCGCTCTGGTGTTGCTGCAGACTTGTTTGGGCTTGGCAGCAGCCCTTGGTTGCGCTGCATGGGGAGTCGTTACCGCCAGGCCATCTGCTCAGTGTCTGGTGTCGAGACAGTATCTCTGCCAAGCGGCGCTCCTAGGAGTTGGTCAGTATACAACTTGTCACACTAAGCCGGCCATGCTCGCTTGAAATGTACATACTTCGAGATAGACCACTCTCCGACGACAAAGAACACGCGTAAACTACCCACACAGAATAGCGTCACGCGTCGACTAACAAGTGGAACACAAGCTTATCTGTAGCCAGGCGGCCGCCGTACCATAAATGAAATTATCGTTCAAAGAACCCAGCATACAGAGAACACCGTTTCCTGGTAAATTTCAGTCTTTTTCTCTGCGGCGTGCAGATGTAGACGCAACAAGTGATGCAAACCTATCACTGTTCAGACGAGCGAGTGGAACGTTCGACCAAATTACCCTCGAAGAACAGCGAACTCTTCCTCGGTCGCTTACTCAAACTGTCCTCGTCCATAAATCCCTGTAAGACCGACCATATCACCAGCCAAAACTCAGCTCTATTGAAATTGCAACAAATTCAGTTATTATATCAACGCACGTCAAATAATGATCGGCTCAAAGCGAACGTTAAATCTGCGAATTAGTACACGTTCCTCGCCGCCATTTATATCAATTCTTTTTTAATAATAATGTCGAGACGAAACGCTACAAATATTTAAAAAAAAAAAATTGAAAAATACCGTAAAATGTTCTGCGTCCTTTATTTAGAAATAGGATTATTTTTAGAATATTTTACGAAGGACGCTACTAGTAAAAATAAGATTCTATGAAAGTTATATGGAAAAATAGTTTGAGGAATAAACGAAATATTTGAAAAATAGGATTTCGCTAGTTTTCTGCAATCGATCGAGATCTAGTTTGTGGATATGGCTGACGCTTTGTGTCGGGGGACTCGAACAGAGGGTAAGCCAGCTGAACGAGGGGCAAAGACGTGTGCACGCGGCCGACACTCGAAGAGAGCTCGCCGACTTCAAAAGGGTGATGGAGCAACCCCCCTGGAAGGGGTTGGGGGTGTCTACCCCAGACTGAATGAGGACTGCGTTTAGAAACCTCCGGACGACGAACTTTCGGAGCGAAAGCGCAACACGGTTGGCCAGGCCGCGGCCAGCTTTTTCTTTCGGGACAATGATACGAGCGGGGGTGGACTGACGATGCACCGGCTGTGGCTCGTCTGCAAAAAATCCATCGAAAGTTTTCGCGACGTCTTCCGCACGAACCGAGTCTTCTAAAGAAACTCTACTATCCTCGTAACTTCATTGTCATTATTAGACCGCAGCTCTTTATGCGAAATTAAAATGTTCTTCGTTAGGTGCACAAAACCGGAGTTAAATAGAAAACTTTCTTTTTTTTAATCATTTTCACGGTTTTCTGCTTTATCTGCTCATTTTTATTAAGAATGTTTAATCATTCTCATTATTCTCTCTTTTTTAACGAATTCAAAAATAATATCGTATTTCTGACTTATTAATAATAAATAATATATAATTTAAAATATGGAGAATATAATAAAACCAGTCGTAGTAAACAGCGAGATGGTTGTGCGGTAAATATTGTTATACGGTTTCTTATTGGCCAGGAATATTTTCAAAGGAAACCGAGGCAATACGCGAACCGATAAGGGATGTTTTGAGGGTTCCGGAATATTTCATCTGCGGCCGAGCGTGAAATTTTCATCCCCTTGTCGGGAATTGAAATCGTTCCGAAGTGTCGTGGCCAGCGTCGAGAAAAGAGAGAGAGAGAGAGAGAGAGAGAGAGAGAGAGAGAGAGAGAGAGAGAAAAAGAGTTGAATCGCGCGGTTTCGTGCGAAAGTATCGGCACGCTTTTCGGAAAGGCGAGTTCTCCGAACGTATGGCAGGAAATTTACGGGGGTGGCTTTTGCTTATCGGAGGAAACGGCAGAAAGGGGTTCGAAATGCTCGCGATATCGGCGAGCCTCCAGTATGATTTATTTCTTCCTGCTCCGGGGAAACTATATTTCCTTTCCAATTAATTCCACAATCGAAGTTTGATGGTAACTTTGCGGAAATGTTGAATCAGTTTACTGAAAAGACATTCCTCAAACACATTGAAACTGTGTTAAAGAAAGACGATGTTTTGTTGCTGGTATACAATTACATTACAACATAATTTAATCAATTGAGAAATTAGCTGTACACTTACCTATTCTATAAAATCATCTTTAATTAAACAGGAAATAGGCTAAATTCTTTAACGTTGTTTTGAAACACAAAGCCATTCGTAACCGACTTGGACAGGTCAGGAAATAGCGCAGAATCTCGACAGCGAAGTACCGACAATATAAATGGGTCTAAAACGACCCCCAGAACGGAGCAGGTCTTAAAAAAACCTACTCCATCATCAATTTCCCTCCCGCCTGCATTACAATCTTAATCACCATAAAGAAACTTTCGACTTAATGAGAGAAATTTCGTGCTCGTAGCCAAAAGTACCTACTGAAAGTAGAATAAGACCGTCTTTAGTCAGACAGGCGAATCGAGTGCGTTTTTAGCGCGTTCACTGTACCAGCCATGGCTGTGCTCCAACAATAGATCATTATTACTACAGATTTTATATGCACGCATCGCAAAAATGATCGAATGCAAAACAGTAACAGCATTTACAGTATTTAAAGCATTATAAAAAAGAAAAATTTCTCGCGAATCAGACGCAATGGCTGCGATTGCACGGGCACGCGAACTTCGGACGGACCGTACCAGCACGTTGACACCGAGGTAATAATAATATGTCTGGGGGGACGATGTAGGCAGTAACAACGGAACGGTTAGAATGCAAAACGCACGAGGAAAAATTCCCGGGGGCGAGCGTAACTCGTAATCAGCGGCGAACCGTATTTTCGTCGTGTAGGTGCACAAGTCCACCCCCTCCCCCCGCAGCCCTCGTCCCGGATAAAAGGAGACGTGACAAGCGGGAGTTAAATATACAACCGGGGAGGAGAGAGTACCGCGCCGAAAAACCGGCTTATCCACGTCGGGATAGATCGAGTTCCCTGCCAGCGGTGCATGGCGGTTTGCCCGCAGGAAATAAACCATCCGGGGAAAAAGAATTCACAATTTTCTGTCTCCTTCTCTCCTCTCATTTCTCCCCATTTCTCTGCATTTCTCTCTGGAGAAAGAAGGAGAGAGAGAGAGAGAGCTCTTTTTATCTCTCGTTTTTTTTTTATTCACGAAGAGAGACGCGTTTATTTTCCGAGGCCGGATGTATCGGGAAGAGCGTGGAGTACCTAAGGAAATTTGTTTTTTGGAATTTTTCGAAGACAGCTTGGCCCGTGAACGTCGCCCGTTCCTCGAGGTAACTGAAACGGTCTCTCCTAGACTCGCCGAGCCAGCGAGATATATCTTCCTGGAGACGGTTTTGTAGTTCTCGATATTGGCATGGCGGAGAGAGACGTAAATCTATGGAACCGTTTGGTAAAGTCTCTTTTTGCTCGAGCGGAGAAATTTTTCCGTAAAGCGTATCAGTTTACAATTTTAGTTATTGAATAGCAAGCTTGGAACAGCTTAAGGGAGGATTCTCGTACAAACAACGGAGAGAGAAGCCAATTTTCGATGAATCCGAAATCTATATATTAAACGTTATTTTACAATGTTTCTCAGTGTATTTCACCCCAACGCTCATCCATGACTGTACTCGTTGAATTATCCGTGGCCGACGTCATCACGTCACGTTGTCCCTCTCGACGAACGAAAAGACAAGAGATGATGTCGAGCCGCTGTCATCGTCCCGTGTTGTTCTTCCCATCGTGGACACCGCCTTCGTTTAGGCTCGCCGTCGCAATGCGCCTCGCGTCTCATTACCTCGTCCCGTTTGCTCAGTTCTCCATACTCACCGGAGGATCGAGATTACTCTGGAAACAATCGACTCTTCCAACTCGACCTATTCCGCGTTCCTTGACCAATCACGACCGCGAATCGGACCGGCGATGCGATCTCAATGAGGAAAACAATGAACAGGAACTGCTGGAATTCGTTGTTTCAATATCGATCTAAGAAAATATCCAATCTCCAATAGGTCCTTAAAATGATTTCATACTGTGCCTTCAAAATTACCGAATCACCGATTTCAGTTTAACAGTGGTACTCCTCGTGAAATGAGTATTGTTTTATTCTTGAAAAATCTGTTAACTATTTCTTAAGAATCCTCAACAACAAAATCGCTACAAGTTTTAATACGTGCTTTCAAACGCGGTGCTCGTTTTAGAGAATCGGCAATTAATTATTTCCGGGAAGAATTTCCGAAGATCGCGTTCCCTCGGAGAACTAAGCATGGCAGCTATTAAGCGATCGTTCGATCGTTCATTTCGGGCATCCTTATCCGGGAGTTTGATGATCGAGCGATCGCAGGTTGGCGTGTTGCAGAATGCGCCGTTTCATTGCTTTATTTCCGGTTCCGCTAATGACCGTGCGCCGTAAGAGGATTACAAAATAAACTGCACCTTGTACCGTGCTGAATGGCGACGCTAAAATTCTCTCTCACTCTCTCTCTCTCTCTCTCTCTCTCTCTTTGTGAGTGCAGGTACTGGTTGTTGAAAAATGACAAGCGCGTTCCTCGAGAGCGTGGACCAGTGTCGACAAAAGAGTAACTCCAATTTCCGTCGTAATGGCACTCTTTACTCCAAGAGAGATTACTATTCGTGTCGGTATTCCTCGTCGCCCTTCGTACTATTAGGACATTTATTTGTGTCCCGGTTACACAGTATTTGTCGGGAGCAACGATAACGAAGAAACGTAATGGGGGCGTCATTAACGGTCGCGTAGCACGGCCGTAAGCCGCCATTATCAGCCCTCTGATCAAATAATCCCTCAGTCGTGTTATTACTCGAAACTGGAAGCCACTCTCGTCTCAAAGGTGCGCCGTGTCGACGTCCCTCTTCTCGTCAAAGCTTACATAATTACGAGGCGAACAGATTTGAATTTATTACTGACCTAATCCCCCGCCGCTCGTGATAGTAATCTCTGTAATCCCGCCGGCGGGACTGGCGACGTGCTGTTTTCACCCTCACCCGTTCCTCATTTCATCAACTGAATCTACTGCTCGGTGTCAAATTGACACAGTGATAAACAAAACTCGATAAAACAACAAGTCAAATAGTTACTTATCGATGTTTTTTTTCATTCGAATTGATGAATTAACATTTACATCTTAGGTTTTTGTGGTTATACGTTTCGCATTAGAAAAATGAAAGTCATCGAGTTCCGGACAAATTTACTTACAAATTGTAGGTTATGGGATTTAAATAAACAGTCACTTAATCACTTTTTGGTTTATTTCACTTTATTTTGTCTCAGCTCAAGGAAGGCACGTCTGTTCTTGTCGAATGACACACTGAAAATTGAAATTTAGTCGTAGACGAAGAATTCTCCGCGTGTTTACCGACGCTCTCGGTAATCCACATAACACAAAAAAAACTATTTGTAAAAATACGTACGCGGACCCATTCTGCTCGTATTGAAAGCTTGGGCAATAAGAAAAAAGGTAATTTTTGTATATAAAAGTAGACCTACATAAAATAAATAAATAAAACAAATACAAATAACAGAACAGTACAACTTATTTCGTGAAAACTGTGTTAATTTGTCACGAGGGACGGATGAGGGTTAATTTATACCCACTCGTTTTTATCATAAATGCCTAAAATCCGCAGTCTAGCGATGGCTTAAACAGCCATTAATTTTGCATGTTCTACGTCCTGTTTCGTTTCCGTTGGTTTCAATGTCGAGAGAGAGAGAGAGAGAGAGCGAAAGAGAAAGAGAGAGGTTGTAGGAGAATTTTACAAAAGCGAGAGTGCGATTGAATGTTCCTTTTCTGATTAAAGCAATAGCACAGGTGGCACTCGGCAGTGTACAAGGCTACCACGGACTCGTCCTGGCGTCCGGGCTTTATGGTGCTTCCCTCGGCGGCGCCCTTTACTCTCTGAAAATGCTTGCCCTCGAAAGATTGAGGACGAGACACTTCGCGCGGGCCTGGGCTCTCGTGCAGGCTGCGGAGGCTCTACCTATTCTTCTCGGAGTTCCTCTTACCGGTAAACTCATTTACTTCGCGAATTCAGACTCTAAACTCGAGCACCTGAACAGTTTAACAGAGATTTGCAGCGAGATCAACGGAGCAGACACGTGGAAGTAGTGTTAGTATGCAAACTTGACCTAGACTCACTTTGCGAAACCTTAGATTCAATGTTTCAGCGTGGCGAAGGGAGCCAAGGTGAAGATTGTAGTAGCGACCCTTTTGGGAAGCCCTAGCTTTTACATTGCAGCTTAAACAGGATAGCCAAGATGAGAATAATGAGACGAAAACCAACATATACCTCTTGTTCAAACATTGAATCCTCCATTGCAGTCCTCGATAGATGAACGTTAAAGATGATGACCATACAAAGGAGACAACCAAGACGAGGATCACTACTCAGAGCCAATCTACGCCTCTTTTCCAAACCTCTAGACTTTTCCAGACCGCTATCAAGAATCCTGACTCTTTCCAAAATAACATCGCAACATCTTAGCTCGAACGACCAAGAAGAACCTTCTCTGGGCCGCTGACCCCAGAAGAAGTTCTTTAGCATAGTCTTTGACCAGTTCTCTGTATCTCGATCGACAATTGTACAAAACTAAAATTTATTCTATTGGCGCAATGGTTCGATCAATTGGAGACAATAAGCAAATTTGCAAAATATCACATGAAATTTAATTGAACGTTTCGGTCTGAATTTAGACCATTTTCAAGAATGTAAATCTTCTGTATTGCGTCTGTAAGAATTTATCAATTAATTAATATATGGTTAGATAAACGCATTCCCGAACAAGCAGAAAACATTAAGGTATTAAAAACGAAAACAAATGTATAAACTCACTTGCTTAGAAAAATGTACTAATTTAAATTCTTAAGAGTCGAGGAACAGCAGGTTGGTTCCATGCCGTTGACATGTGGACTGAGTAAACTGTGAAGATTTGAAACGACAACAAATCAAAGAACACTGACCTATGTATTGGCCAATCGATAAGTGGCGGCAAATATGAATCCTTTGAAGTCACCCAAACAACACTGTAGTTGTTGAAATACCAATATGAAATTGGTAATAAATTAGTCGACATTCAATATGCTTTTTCTTAAGAAACAAAAATTATATTATTTGGAAGGTGATGAAACGTTGAATTAAATTTCATGTGATATTTTGCAAATTTGCTTATTGTCTCCGATTGATCGAACCAGTGCGCCAATAACATTAATTGTAGTTATAGTCTTTGACCCTTTCGAAGGGCAGCAGGAAACTTTAGCTCCTCGTGTTGCAGGTTACATGAACGCGTACATCCCGAGGGTGGGCTACTACGCGTGCATGTTAAGTTCCTTGTGCGGCGCGGCATTGCTGTTCCTGGTCGGCTCGGGTCAACAACCATCATCGCCGACGATGATGCCTGATTCACACCTGTCCACCTCGGCCGTGCCTCCGCCGCGTACCTGTCCGCCTCCACCTAGACCCAGGCTGCCAAAGTCGCAATCCCTTCACGTGCCCTTGAACATCGACGAGAGTTTGCGCGAGAGGGACATGGAGAGGATGCACACTGCCGAACACTATTACCAGCCGCAGTTCTACGGGCCCATTAGGCCCAGCAAGAGCGTGCCCGAAGGACTCAGCCATCAGGATTCTTACAGGAATCGACCGAGGCGTCATCGAGACGTCACTGTCATCGAGCAGATCACCACATGCGTCTAGAATCCTCACTGTAATTCACAAGGCACAGAAACTAGGAGCAGGAAGCTCCTCGCGGTTTTTACGATCCTGGAGAGCAGGATGTGCTGCTGGATGTCGCTTACTGGATGTACAGGACGATGGAAGGATGTATGCTCGAGTGGACTGTGGATCGTGTGCGTTTTCGAAATGAATTCTTCCGACGTGGTACACCCGGTCTGTGGACGCTGGATGGTTAGCGGTGTTATTAACGAGAAATCTCTGTACGTATGTACAATAAATGCATAAAGCTCCGCAGTCAAATTATAAATGATTCTAAATGCTCCGCATGGTGAAACCGCAGAAGATCCACAGTCGAAGTTGGCGAGTTGTAAAGCGTCGACAGGTTGAATGGTCGAGTGTCAGGGGCCGGGACGAGCGAATTCATTTTTCCCAGAACGGAGTCGACGGGAACATTTCAATTACGAGGAAACAAGGTCGACGATCGATCGCCACAGTTCTTTCACGGAGCGGTTGATTATGATGCCCGTGTTGGCCCGGGGAAATTCGAGATCTTCGGGCGCGCACGCAATATCCGCGGGACAATGCGAGGAGCCATTATCGCGACACGGCATTCAGGATACTCGGCGTGCGGACGGCTGACATGAAAATCGCGCGTCATCGGAAATTCGATTGAACCAGGGATCCCGCGCGGGCCGGGCTCTGGCCAGGGGCGCGTGTCAACAACACCGAGCCTCTCGTATAAGATTACCGCCGGTCAAACTACGGTGATTGCGCTCGGCCGCCAGTAAATTTCGCATTTATGACCGAGCTGATATTTGCCCGCGACCCCAGAGACCCAAAACCCGGCGCAAAATCTGGCGCAAACCTGGCACCGCGCGCAATTTTCGCAAAACCGTGGACAAAAAGAGCCTTATCTACCCTCGGCCGGCTAACTCTTTTTACAATGACACTGCCCACGATCCTCTGGATCGTTCGCGGATTTCAATTGACAATTTTTCTCGACGTATTTTTCACAGCTCTTATTGTGGGCACCACAGTCTTCTTGTTGTTTATAATACCACTAGTTGTCATTCCATTTAATCATCAGGATTTGAGCGATTTTTAAAAAGCACTGTTATGTGCACCTTTTCGAGACACGTTACTCTTTCTTGTTGTTTTCAATGTAATTGATTTAATATCATGCGCTTAAACTTGTTTGTACAATCGTTTTTTTTAACCGTTGCGTTTCAAGGATAAAATAAAATATCACTGAATC
This sequence comes from Lasioglossum morio, assembly GCA_916610235.2. Lineage (NCBI taxonomy): Eukaryota > Metazoa > Arthropoda > Insecta > Hymenoptera > Halictidae > Lasioglossum > Lasioglossum morio. The sequence goes on along the minus strand of OU744323.1, from coordinate 16,339,664 downwards.
GCATTCTAGCGCAGCTAGCATAGGAGTAAAAATGATACAGCTGACTGGTCTGTCGAATAGCTTTGTTAGTTACGAATTTTGTCCACGTTTTTGAGCGAATTGACCCCGAGAATGAGTCCTCTCGAATTTTTCTCTCGCCGCCGCTTCGACAACAACCGTCGAAATAAACAATACGAAACTATTCGATTTAGTTCGATTTTTGTGAGCAGAAAAAAAACACCGCGAAACTGGAGCTCGCGATTCATGTCAATCCCTTCGTTGCTAACTTCGAAAGCAATAATTTGTACAATGCGAAGAAATAGAAAAGAGTCGAGGCGTGTTTTTCGAGTTCCGTTTCATTCTGTCAATTAATTCAGGCTGGATTTCTTTCGGTTTAATCTTCAAGGCTTTGTGATTTTGATACGGGAGAAATCGAAAAGCGCGAACGTTGCCGGATACAGATATATCAAAAATAGTAACAAAAGATTTTAAGCGTCGCACGATTTTTTAAAGAAAACGAGTTAGAGAATCAAAACACGAACATGGAGCATAAATAATGAGACTTTAGGAAAATGAATCGTAGACTGTTGAAGTATCGTTAAGAGGATTTATGGCGAGAAGGATGGTATTAGTGTGTACGTAAACGGAATTTATATAGTCTATCTACGATTAAATTGACAGAGTACGATAGGGAAATACTTATCCGTGTTAATGGATTCTTAGGTACAATTTGACAGCGAGGGAAATATCAATCCGTTCTCTATTCTTTCCGTATCTTCGACCAATGAAATTATTACAGTTCACAAGTTCTATTCAAGAAGTTCCATTATTTATTTGGTCCCTGCTTTCCATTATTTCGAATGTAACAACTTGCACTGTAATGTCGAGTCAGATTTTCAAGATTTTAAACGGAATCTATTATATACAAGTGTTACTCACTTTTTCGGAATTGAAATGAAATACTATTCGTTTGTTGTCGACATTTCAATATTACAGAATATGTAGACACGCACAATATACATTTGATTTTTCTCCCACACTCTTTCGGATCGATACTTTCCTCTCACGTGTGTTCGCGAAATGAAACACTTAGGACACGAAAGGGAAAAGCGAGTGAGTCAGCGTGTCGAAAGAGAGACAGAGAGAGAGAGAGAGAGTAAGAAAATAAGAGAGAATGAGTTAAGTTTCTAGAGTGAAAGATATATCGAAACTGGAGCTGGTCTCCAAGAATCGCCAAAGCGAATCGCTAGTCGAAAGTTCGTTTACGTCTAAGGTACAGTAGAAACCTCGAAAGTAAGTACAAGTTAGGAACAATTTACGCATATTATTATACCGAGAGAGAGAGAGAGAGAGAGAGAGAGAGAAAGAGAGAGAGAGAGAGAGAGAGAGAGAGAGAGAGAGAGAGAAAGAGTGAGAAAGTGAAAGAAAGCGAGAACGAAGCGAACAAAACAGAAAATCAAAACGCTGGTGACCAAGTATCACGGTCGAAACGATCTGTATCTAGTCGACGAATTTTTTCTGTAACTCATACGTATATCTGGAAGCTCAATAATCATTCCTGATAGAGGGACGATCGTCGTTTCGAACTTTCAAACAAGAAACATAGACTCCGGATGCTTCAAAGTGTGATTGTACACTCCCCCTGCAATCAAGTATTCTACCTTTAGCTGAAAGATTCGCCTCGGATTCTTAACAGTACTTTGCAATTACTCGAATTATCGTCTAAGACTTGACTGAACACTTGAGTCGATATTAACGTTTGATTGGTGTTGTTGGTTGTACGCAGTTCTTAATTTTGTCTGAAAGAATTCTTCAATCGTTTGTTCGATACTAAAAAAGAAATAAGAGAGCGATCTGGTTCCGCTATCTTGATTCAATAATTTTTAGATCGCAGCTGCACACAGCACCAATTAAACGTTACAGCGTTCTATTCCTATTAGCGAGTAAAAGAATCATCCGAAGACTTTGATACGGGAACTGAGAGTCATCAAATGGTAAAATGATTAGTACCTGAATATTAAGTGTTCTAGGTTTACAAAAGAGTAACCGCGTGATGATCGTTTGAATCGTCACCGAGCATCGTTTTTACACGATAGATTTTATTCTGAACGGCTGCTTCGCGATCGAAGCCTCCCATGATCGAACCTCGAGGAGGATCATGATCCTTGAGGATGCACGAATCGGATTATGGCGCTTTTCTAGTCGTTTCTATACACACTCCTGCTCTTTGCTGTTGCTTGAATCACCGCAGTATCGTTCAAAACATTCCCGAAGATTGCCTTGCTGATTGCTCCGCGATCATCTCGATCGAGGACCGACGAAAGTAGGCTACTTTGACAGAAAGTAGAGTGCTCCCGATCGGGAACAGTCATCCAATGTCTACGAGAATTCTTTTTATATCTGACTATCTCGATGTAGTTCTGATTTTTCGATAAATTTTCGCTCGATCGGACGCGATAACTGAAATCGCGTCGACCGATTTTCATGATACACGAACCCCGCGAACGTGTAGCTTTCGCGGGACTCGAAGCAACCGTTTCAATCACGAATGTTCTTCAAGGTTCTCTTCTGTGCTCGTTTACTATCGCGATACCGGAACCGTTCGCGACGTTCTTCATTCTTCTCTGTGGCGAATTCTTTGTATACTGCCAATTTTGATAGGACACCGAACTCAATCTTCCCCCTTGACACCATTTTCACACCAGAACAGTTCACTATCTCTGTGTAAATTGTAATTCACGAAACCAACTTGCTCGTTACAGAGTTGGTCACGCCTCCGCAATTGTTCTTCAGGACGTTCGAAGATGAATACTCGATTTGTACATTTTTTTCAAGCTTCATCCTGGTAATGTATATAATAAATCGAACAATTGAATCTCTCGACTCTACTCGATCAACATCGGTAGCCATATTTCGTTCACTCTTCGTCTAGTAAATATGTTCTCTTATCGCTGTTAAACGCGAACGTATATATTTCTTTCCGCTTGACACTTTCGTTTTCCGATAGACAAGCACAAAATGGAGTGGGCGATTAAATTGTTTATCCAAACAATAGTGCTTATCCAAACGACGAATAATATCATTCGCAACTTACAAACATCGATACTCCATAAAAGAAGGATAAAAATTCTGCGTAATCGCGACGAGGTCTCCTTGTAAATTACGTTTGTCTAATATCGTGTTTGATATTCTCGGATTTATTATTGTTCGTTTATATTCGTTCGTTTTCCTCGTTATTGGAGAACAAGGGTTCGTTCATCGGCGATTTTCATTGTCGATAAGCGAACGTACGCTTACAGAGAGAGAGAGAGAGACAAGATGAAGCGATAGCGATTGAAAGGGCCGAACTATGATCGAAACTTCCGGCGTTGACTTCTAACTGCTGTATAGAAACGTATTAAACTTTCGTAGGAGAAAGGAGGCTGAGCTTTACAGGAAGTATTTGCACAATCACGATAGACTTCGAAACGGAAAGTCATTTCAACATCGACTCTCTCCCCCTTAAAATCCTCCCTCCCCCCAATCATCCTACGTCAATCCAAGAATCTTTGTTAGATGTATTTCGAGAAATCTCTGATATGTATACAATTATATAAATTATATATATATATTATATATATATATGTATATACATATACCGATTCGTAAAAAGCTTCTTGTAAACATTTACGGATAAACTCGTATGAATTTCTTCACCTTGTAAATACGTATACAAGGTATCCTGCCCCCATTCCCCCCGTTTACGAAACGTTGAGCATTTTGTAAAGTTTTATAAATAGTTCTATGTAGTTGAACAGCTGGACCAATAAAACGTATATCCGATTGTACGTGTCAATTATTTGGACTTTTCTTGCCTCGACGCTGCCAACGGATCAATTGCGCGAAATGAAACTGAAAATTTCATTTCGAGAAGAATCAAACGATTCTTAGTATTTCAATCATGTCGCAAATGCATTGGTGCAATTTCATTAAACCTCATCCGTCCCTCGTGTCAATTTGACACAGTTCTCCCGAAATAAGTTATACTGTTCTGTTATTCGTAGGTACATTAGGTACATTATCGAAAAAACTCAACATGTAAAGGTTAACTCATGAATTTGGCTAAAAAGCATCGACATTTTTTTTTGTCTGTATAACTGTGTCAATTTGACTCCAAGGGACAGATTCAGTTCGTAAAATGAGGGACGGACGAGGGTTAAAACTTTATTATCGCACCTAGTATTCTCATACCGATATGCTAGTTTTAGTTGCGCCTTCGTCGACGCGGCCACGAAATAAAATAGTCCGAATGAAAGTGGTTCCTTTGAAATGGCGTTTCGGCGCGTCCCACATCCGGCTCTGTTGGAATTTCGCGAATCTGCATCGTGGCTCCCGAACAATGACTGCAAACGGGGATAAAACAATAACGAGGTCCACGTGCACTTGATAAAAAAAGGAAGGCCAACACGTTGCTTTGAGACAGGAAATTTACTGCGCAACAAACGCTGACTCCGCCGCACTGCGTTGGACGTCGTCGCCACGAAATTTGCTGGAAAAAAGAAGAAAGGAACAAAAAAAAAAATAGAATGAAAGAAGGAAAGTGCCAGAGAGAAAGAAGCAGGGAAACAAACTTGGCCGGAACAACGGGTACCTTTTATTCGTTCCCCCGCACCCTTTGCGCTTTTCTGCCCGAGAATGCTGCTCTCTTTGTGCTCCGTGTAAGTAAACGGTAGAAGATTTCAAATTGCAAACTTTCTTAGCGAAAAAGTTCCGTGAACAGAGGTGAAATGTAGTCCGCGCTCTCGCGTTTTAATCCTGCACAGATATAAGCAGTTTGCGGCGGAGATGCGTCCGTACCCGATTATGTTTATCGTAACAGCATGAATTCGGTGCGAGCGAACATTAAAAATCTTTCATATCTTATCTTTTATACAAACATTAAATCCTTTAAATGTTGTTAATTTTATCGATCGTAAGATTGTTTATCTGTTTTAACAATTAAAAGTATTAATGATTTCGGCGCAACGGTTCGATCACTTAAACACGATAAAGAAATTTTACAAATTAATTTAAACTTTCAACGTTTCGATCCTTATGTGGATCATTTTCAAGAAAGAAGAAAAACTGCATCTGAAATTATAACAGATAGAAACGTTTATGATATAATCAGATTACAACCTCTAGTCAAGATTCAGTATTATATTGCTCACTTGCTTTATGAAAATTTTAACTGGATTTCTGGATTTAACTGGAAAATTTAAATCCTTTAACTGGAAAATTAACACTAAACCTACCATCACCGGTCAGAATGACCGGTTCCAGATTTTATGTTTTACGATTATTGACATGATCAAAATTATTTCATATGAAATGTATGTAATGGATATTTGCTCCCCTCAGGGTTTCAAATCCCGTTCCACACTTCTCACCTCTACCAACACTCTCCCTATCGCCTATTTGAGCGGGATCTACTTTTTATTCCGGTGCGTTCCGAACCACCTTTTTCATATGAAATGATTGTATCGATATATTTACCGGACCACATATTACAATAGGAGCTGCACAAAGTCTAAACAAAATCAATCTTGTAAGTTTTACAAGGGAACATGTACCAGGTACTTTTAAGGCTCGGTAGGTTTAGCGTTAAACATTTCCTCCGACCTAGGATATTCCGAGTAAGCACTAAGTTTTCTTCTTTCGAAAATGTTGGTTCTTAATTATTTATACAAACTCTTTAAACACTTATTCATATAAACGAGGATGATTCTTGCCATTTTCTCATAAGAAACCGTGCATACTCCAGCAAGAATCATTTGCTGTGGGAAATTTGTAATTATCACCACTAGACGTAGTGGTCAAACACAGTTGCTATTCTTTCGAACAGAGAACGCAGCGCGATCTATAAAATACCGTCGATTTATTAAACGTAAACTCGGTAAGGCAGAAAATGATACTGAGAAAATTATAAACACCGACACCGACGAGATACTGTAAAAGACTGCTGCCAGCGCCACCGACTAGATACTGTTAAAGACTGCTAGCGTCCGTGGTATGCCCCGAAACGGTAAGTGGGCGAAACGAGCGCGGGGATAACGTGGAAATTACAGTGTTCTTTATTTATTAATAAATAAAACTACTGAAAAACTATCACATGGTCAACCGTGCCCTAAAGTCATTCCAAGGGTCCTTGCCGCAACAGACAAAAATTCGCGAGAATTTAAGAATAATTTCTGGATCTTAGAATATTTTCTCGTAGGAGTGTTTAAACATTTGACGACTCGAATTACTATAGTAATAACCCCTTGCCTTACAATATCGTGTCCGACTCGTGACGAAGATACTAATCAGATTCTGATAAAAATGTGTGTTGATAAATTCCTTTAAACGTACCGAAATAAAATTCTATTTTGGTTTTGTTAATATACAGCTAATGAAGATATTGACATGGAATTTATGTAAATTTTATATCGATATATTTCAAACAACGCGCAAGTGTACCATTTTTGCGCAACGCTACTCTACATAAATGTACAATGAACATTTGAAAACAACGCTAGAAGTGCATTCTCTCTCGACGCTAATTTATTTGATCAAAAACTGAAAACTCCCGTGCACTTTTGTCTCATTTTGCGCACCTCTAAATTGAACCACGATAGTAGCTATTTAAATCGCTATAAAAAGCTATTAAAACGATCAACTTAAGTCGTTGTCGGTCAAATTTGTTGTCGATCAAATCAGCTGTCGGTTAAATCCGGTGTCGGTGAAATCTGTTGTCGGTTAAATCCGTTGTCGGTCAAATCTGGTGTCGGTGAAATGTTGTCGGTGAAACCTGTGTCGGGGAAATCTGTGTCGGTGATTTCCATGGGACCCGTCTCTCGACGGTGCCTCCTGTTTTTTTTGCTCCAGTTAGAATACATCCTAAAGGGCGTAAGAAAACACCGAAATATGCGAGAGACACGAACTTTTGTAAAGCTGGATGTCTTTATTAAATACTCTTTAACACTGTTAAATTAACAGTTTCTCGTCGGTGTTATAAATTTTCGGACTTTACCCCGTCGATGCTTTTATCGACAGGGTACATGGTGCATGTAGCTTGCATGGTACACCGCTAGATGGTTACAGACGTAAACAAGAAACACTCCTTGTCACGGAACTGAAACTACGTCTGGGTTGGGTCGCGATCGTGAAAAACAATTCAAAATGTCCCCTTTCGGTTGAATCTCAAATATATGAGATTCCTATTAATTTGAATTTCTCATCCGACGAAATTCCTAACTTCTCTTCGATCATCTCAAAACCCAAAAGAGAGAGCGAGAGAGAGAGAGAGAGAGAGAGAGAGAGAGAGAGAGAGAGAGAGAGAGCCTATTATATATAGCAAAAAGTTGTTTAAAACGATAATCTCGACATGACATTGTAAGGTCGTTAAAATCGAAGGTAACTCCCTAAACCTACCAGTGCCGGTCAAACGGCCGGTTTCATATTTTTCATCCAACAATTATCGCAATTAGGAAGTTGCTTACATGGAAATGAATTCGATAAATTTCTTTATCCAAGCACATATTGTAATAAAAAATTGAGCCTTGTCATTTTTGTGTTGGTAGAAACATTTCAATCGCTTTCAGTGCTCGGTATATTTAGTGAAACTGTATATTCACCGAATTGCTAATGCATTAGGCATCAGCCAATGAAAGAATCGTTTTTACAAATGTGGTAACAAGAAAGTGGTATTCTCATTGGTCACCGCCTACTTTCTCAATCATTACAAACGTTCCGCGCCAGTAAAAGTATTTTGCCGCGTAACGTTCGAAAATCGATGGGTTACGGTTAAAGGAAGAGTAGAGAACTGTTAATCGCGATAAGATCTGGGGAACAGACAAAAGGTGTGTGGTTCCAGCTTCCTTCGATAGCAAATTACGGTGGGAAGTGGAAAAAGGTCAGCAGCAGGAGAACGATATGGATTTTATCTCGCGGCGAGAAGTGGGTCACAACGAAGGCGCCTGTGCGCACGCTTCGATTATCGATTGAAACGTTACGTGCCTTGGTCCGTACGCTGGATCTCATTTATGTGAACGGCAGTGGTTGTGGAGGTTTGTGGTGTGACTTTCCTCGCGCAGTAGAGCCACTGGCTGACATCTTTCGTTTGTGATCGTGTGCAGAGTCACGGTTTTCGGAGAAAATGCGGTGAAATTCGATGTAGACCGACGTGCCTTCGCGAAATCGGCCATTTTGGTAGTGCGCATTTTACCACGAAAAACGGATAGGATAACTTCTGGCAGGCAGCTACCCTTGACGGTTGTGCGTGGAAGTGGTGGCAGCTCGGTGTCGCCCACAGGACACAGCCGTAAAACTGAAAACGATCGTGTTCTTGGGTCAGTGAGCACCGTGAGCACACAGCCTCGACAAAATGGCAGGAAACACGGGTATGGAACAGTTGATCCCGATCGTGAACAAGCTGCAAGATGCGTTCACACAACTTGGGGTGCATATGCAACTTGATCTACCACAAATCGCTGTGGTGGGTGGTCAAAGCGCTGGGAAAAGTTCCGTACTCGAGAACTTTGTCGGGAAGTAAGTATACCTCGTTTCACAATCGTTTCAACCGAACATTTTTTCCCATCCATGAGATATCATCGACGTGTTACTCATCCCAGCCAGGGGAATATCCAGACATTTGATGAAAGGCGTGGCGAATTACGCCACGTTATAATTTCAATATCCGTCATCGGTTATTTCCATTTTTCTATCCCCCTGTTCTCTGTGCCCCTTTAGGTTAACTATTTTAATCTCTATCGATCGTGACATGAAAATCAACTATATGTATGTTCATATCTTTAATGATGCGAGGCCGCCTACATAGCGACCTGTCAAAGCGTTCCTCTTCCTCATATTTTCCGATATCTGATCTCTCAATGAATTACTCGGATCAGATATTTTTCATTATATTAAACGATCGGTTTAATTGTTCGTGCCATGATTCGTTTCATGTTACTTTTTTTCTTCTAAACTTACTCAACATTTTTCATAGAACTGTTCTAATGTATATAAATTTATAAATGTCTCTAGTCTTTCTAGAAAAGACTTTTTTCTATCGAACATTGTTTATTACAGGATGTGAACGATTAATATTGATCACTTTCTATCTTTCAATATTACTGCCATACCATGTGTGCCACATTGGGTTATATACATTCTTAAAAATATCAAAAATACTCTAAGTCTTTAAATAGAAAAATATAGTCCATAGTAATATAGGCACATTTATTTACGTTCATAACTTTTTTATTAAAATAACGAAACAAGATACACATGTTTAGGAGAAGGGTTTCTGACAACTCGAAAATTATGATCTAAAATTTATATTAGTTGTGCTCTGTTAGATCTGTTACTGAAGCAAAGTATTTAATCGATGTCTTGCTTTTAAATGTAATTCATAAAGTACGCATTGTTGTGCGAAAAGAACACACTGGAATTATCATAATGATAAAATTTGTAATGACATTCTTTTCAGAGATTTCTTACCCAGAGGATCTGGCATTGTAACCAGAAGACCGCTTATCTTGCAATTGATTAACAGTCCAACTGGTGAGTCATAGATAAATTGATTATCGATCTTCCATACTACGGAGTTAGAGGATTTAGTATGAGAAAAATATCCAGCAGTTATCGTAATTGTAAACAAAATTTATTTATTCAAAGATTAGATTTACTTACTCGACTTAAATGTGTTTCCTTATTTCTTTCATTTGAAACATATAATATTTTTTTACAATAAAATATTCGTTTTGCCCTTGTGCATATCGTATTAATTATATACTTTATGCAGATTCTTTAGTAGCTATCATTTAAGCATGATGGCAGTATCTCTGAACTGTTATCAATGGCATTTCCTACGACAATGAACTAGCTATGATAAGCAGAAAGTTGAATGTATTGTTAATTTCGTTACAAATACCAACTTCAGATTTTACAGTAACACATTTTTCGAATAAAATTAATTCTATAATTAATTTGTTTCTTTTACTACAGAATTTGCTGAATTTCTACATTGCAAGGGTAAAAAGTTTGTGGATTTTGATGAAGTACGGAAGGAAATTGAAAATGAAACCGATAGAGTGACAGGTGGCAACAAGGGTATATCCAACATACCCATTAATTTAAGAGTATATTCACCAAATGGTAAATTTATTTTTGACTTTAATTCATATTAAATTATACAGGCATATTGAATCATTATACTTTTTCTTATCAGTTCTAAACTTGACGCTAATCGATTTACCTGGTCTGACAAAAGTACCAATTGGGGATCAACCAGCAGATATTGAAGCTCAAATTAAAGCCATGATTTTTCAATTTATCAAAAGAGAAAATTGCCTCATATTAGCGGTTACTCCAGCAAACACTGATTTGGCAAACAGTGATGCTCTGAAACTTGCTAAAGAAGTAGATCCTGAAGGTACAATTTAAATCATATTTTTCTATTTTAATCTTTCTAATCTGATATTAGCTATAGATAGATATTTTAATATTTTGATCTTTTTAAGGTGTACGTACGATTGGTGTTATTACGAAATTGGATCTAATGGATGATGGAACTGATGCAAGGGATATTTTGGAAAACAAATTACTCCCCTTAAGACGTGGTTACATAGGTGTTGTTAACAGAAGTCAGAAAGATATCGAAGGTAGAAAAGATATTAAAAATGCTTTGGCAGCGGAAAGAAAGTTTTTCCTGAGGTATAAACAATTGATTGTTATATGCTGCCATATAAAGTTGAACTACTTGAACAGATTACACATATAATGTGTTTCGATTTGTTAGCCATCCATCCTATCGGCATTTAGCAGATAGATTAGGAACACCATACTTGCAACGAGTCTTGAATCAACAGTTGACTAATCACATCAGGGATACTTTACCAGCATTAAGAGACAGATTACAGAAACAGTTGCTTGCATTGGAAAAGGATGTGGAGCAATATAAACATTTTAGACCCGATGATCCTGCCATCAAGACAAAAGCTATGTTGCAGTAAGTACATTTGTAGTAATTACTACATATTCTTTCGATACAAGACGATCGTTCCGGGCGTCGTCTTATATCGAAAGGAAACTGTAGTACTGATGTTTTTGGACAGATTCACAAACAGAAAATATAAATGTATAATAATAGACGATTACATAACTAAGTTTATATAAAATGTCTCACACATTGTAATGTACGTTCACAAATGTAACTTTTTCTTTTTTTAATCTAAACTTACCTTCCATAGTTTTCTTTCAATGTATATTATGGGTGGAGGGTCTTGACATTTAGAGCATTTCTTTATTTTTCAGATCTATACAATTGTATATGTAGGTATTACAGTTTTCCTTTGTTTTTAACAATGTGTGCATAGTCCGCATGCAGATTGTTATGCATTTTAATATCACTTATGTAACTGAAGAGTGAATCATAACATAACTAACAATATGAACATTTAACATAGTGATGAAACATTGCAGCATTAAATGTTGTGACTCTCTACCCATAAAATTAATATTAACGTTTAGTGCTCTTCTATGCATTGATTGAAAGAAAAACATTTTTAAGGATGATACAGCAACTTCAGTCAGATTTTGAAAGGACTATCGAAGGCTCTGGATCTGCACAAATCAATACCATGGAACTTAGCGGTGGTGCTAAAATTAATCGATTGTTCCACGAACGTTTTCCATTCGAGATAGTTAAAATGGAATTTGATGAGAAAGAATTGAGAAGGGAAATAGCATTTGCTATCAGAAACATTCATGGTAAATTATTGTTACACTGTTCTTAATTTTACTATAAAAATATTGCCTGCAAAGGCGCTGCCGTGTTTAAATATATTTACTAAATCGCTGTGTAATGTTATAGGTATCAGAGTGGGATTGTTTACTCCTGACATGGCATTTGAGGCAATAGTGAAGAAACAAATCAATAGACTCAAAGAACCCAGTCTAAAATGCGTAGACCTAGTTGTACAGGAACTCAGTAATGTTGTACGCATTTGTACAGACAGGGTAGGTACATCTTTTTCTTCTCTATTATTTGTAAACTTTACAGTATACTAAAAAGCCACTTTTGTTTTCTATGGCAGATGAACCGTTATCCTAGATTGAGGGAAGAAACAGAACGTATCATTACCACTTATGTTAGGCAACGCGAGCAGATGTGTAAGGAGCAGTTGGTACTTTTGGTGGACTGTGAACTAGCGTACATGAACACGAACCACGAAGATTTTATTGGTTTTGCCAAGTAAGTTATTCCTATATTTAATTTTATATATATGTATATATATATATATATATATATATATATATATATATATATATATATTTCTCGTAGTTATTCAGCAAAGTCAAAAAAAGTAAATAATATGATCAACAATTTTTATTTTTATAAACCGCACATCTAGCGCTATATGTTGTTCTTATTACATTCATGACTGCAGCTATAGTTTTCAATGTACTTGTATACATTAATTTTGGTAGTTCTCTCTCTCTCTGTATCTCTCTATCTCTACAAAAAAAATATGACTCAACTTAATAAAGTACTAAAAGTAGCTTATTGCTTAGCATATGGGAATAAAATGTCATACGAATATGAGTTACTTCTGTTTCTATCCAATCGTAATTTGAATTAAAAAGTGCGTAATATTGATACTGAGAAATTCATCGGAAATAGAACACCTTCATATTTCCGTTGCCATTAAAGATATAATATATATTCACATTCGAATTCGTCGTGTGAATATTGACTCGTATCTCCAATAGCATTTCAAATATTTAGGCGTTCCATCTCGAGTGAATTACTTTAGACAAAAAAAAGATTCTCTCACTTGCAGTAATGAATTCTATATTGCATGACTAATGTAAATTCAACACATAGTATAGTTCACAAATGACAATATGCTTTACTAAAACAAACACTTATACTGTTAAAAATTATGGTTTTATTGTGAAAATTTCATTCAGATTTCTTAAAAATTGTGAAAATACAAAAATACGAAAACAGACAGGTCGCGTATATACAGTTAGTTACATTAGTCTGCTTGTTCCACTTTTGTTTACGCCAATTCCGTTATTTATGTTAATATATATTTGGCTATACAGGGTGTCCCATAATTAGTAGTATGAACGAGGAAGAGGTGATTCGACATACAAAACTTAAAGTAAAAAAGGTAGAATAAAGTATTTTTCCGAATGAAGCTCCGTCTTGAAGGGAAGCGAATTTAAAAAGTTCATCTAATCTGCGTGCATTTGATCTGGATTTAACTTGTCTATCCAATACTGGTTATTTTTATTTATATTAACCTTTACAACGACTACGCTCTCCATGCTTTAATGGCCCACGCGTTTCGTGAATTATGCGCTTCACGCGTAGCACTATTATACATTTTTTTTTAGACACCCTGTGTAGTTGCAATTTATTACATGATAACAATATAGAAACAAATTGTCTATCTCTTTTGGTGTGCGTTTGATGCAGTTAACAAGATGTTTTGCCTAACGGTTTACATCGACTTCATTCTATGAGATCTTTGTCAGTTGTGACGATTGACGATATAATTCGTTCAGTAATTAATTGAAACCATAAGAAATACGTCAAACAGTAGAACCAATATCGCTAGATAATTTATATGGTGCATAGCAGTATTCTTATAACGTCGATGGCCAATCAGTGGTGAGCAAACTGATACGCTTACGATTGTCAATGCTTTATTGTTCGAAAAAGAACGAGAGTGGCATTTCTATAATAATGCAATTTACATAGCATCGCTTAACATTCGGAAAATCATTCCAATTATTGCAAAAACACCATGGCGTTATAAGTGCGTACTACAAGTAGAAATAATGAGTAACACATAGATACATTAAATAATCTAATCCAAATGCAAGCATGTTCGATGAAATTTTTATTTTCTCCGAAACGAAGCTTCATACCAAAAACTTTTATTCTGCAGTTTCGATTTGTGTTTGCACGTAGAACCATCTCCTCCTGGGTTGTACTATTAATTTTCGGACATCCTGTACATCAAATATATATATACATATTATAATACATATTTATACTGTATTTTCCTGAAAAATATTTAAATAGTTGAGAGGTACAATGGAACTCAATGTTAAGGAAATAAGGTAATTATTTACGAAAGGGTACTTCTCTCTGATTTCGATGTACAGCTCGACATTCCAAATAATTGTTTCCTTTGTACAAAATGTCATTCTGCAGATCTTTATGCATTCAAGGCTTATTAATCTAGTACAATTCTTTTTGATCAATGAACAATTACTTTGGATCTACAAAGGCTATTCTCACTAAAAATCGGATTTTATCTGATTCCGGTTTCTTGAGGTTTCTCTGTAAAAATTGAAATTGCATATACATCCGTGGTCTAGTCATCAATGTCGGAGCGGAGCACCCTTTGATAAATAATTACCGAAAATAACAATGTACGTACTTTCCATGATCAGGTCCATACGGTATATTACAATTGTGCATGCTTTGCTAACGTCAGTTCACATAGCAAGCTTCAAATTAGCGAATATTGTTATTTCATTTTGCTATTCAAAGCTCAGGTACATATATTCTTTGTATCATTAGTAAATAGTAGAATTTACTGCTGTTCTGTCTATTTCATGTATATTTGTATGACACTTTGTGTCATATACATAGTCATATAAAATTGTATCTCATATTTTCCCTCATTTCAATATATGCATACTTCTACTTACTCAACACTTGATAAGTATTCAAAATTGATATGATAATGAAATTATTTCACTTTCGTAGACTCGATTTGTTGACGATTTAATTGTATAGCAATATTTCCCTGCAACTTTCATTTCTGAAAGTGTACATGAATCTTAGAAGTATATTTGTATAACTTTATTGCTCATATTTACTGTGTAATTAAGAATATCTCGAACCAATGATAAAAATATTATAACTTCCGCTATAACACTACCTCTTGTATTGTCAAAGGCAAGACATACTTATTAGAAATTGTTCTGTATAATCAGCTGCAGCTCTCTTGTGTACCATTAATTCTTGTGGTGTTTGTACATTATTAACACTGTCTTCATTAACTCTGTGTCGTACAATCTTTATGTATGTCTTTCCTTGAATTACATAGCATATACACATCTCCTGACATTTGTTTCCATTCATTAATTCTTTATACTTCACAATTAAAGAAATAATTTAATTATATCGGCAGCGCGGCAGCCAGTAGCCATAATGCAAGGTAAGAATTATAAAGTACATTGAAACAATGATTTACACTACATTTTTCTTCCTTTTCCATTATCACGCTCTATTATTCTTTTGTGCTTACTTTTCTATTTGATTTTCCCTAGCATTCGGTTTTTTATCATTTCTATATATAACAAACAAGATAATCCATAACATATAAGAATTTCCAATTCGTTTTTATATTTCGTACAATGACAAATATGCGATGTTCCGTTTAGCGCCTTTTTAATTTGTTAAACATCAAGTCGAATATTACGATTTTACGATATGTTTTTAATAATGTGTTTTCTTTACATTATAATTATAACTTATGTATCATTTATTTAACTTGATATATGACGAAGTAAATACAGCTTTAATAAATGTACAATACCAGAAATAGAAGTATACTTAATGAAAACGAATAGAAGTACAATTAAATATTCAAATTGTTCAATATGAATTGTTGAGTTTCTTTCGGCTACAGTTTTATATACACAGTTTTATAATAGAGTAGAAATACAGCCATAATTTGTTGACAAATGGAATTGCTTCGATCTTTTGTATATATTTGCACAAAACGAATATACTACCAAATGAATCAATCATTCATTGCTTAAATCATTCGTAAATGCTCCAAATTGTATATTTCATACAGCACCATCGAATCTTAGTTTCACCATTTTTCACTGTTTCTTCACAATGAATGTAAAATGTGCTTATGCATCTTTTTGTGCATTATGACCTGCAAAATTTCTACAGTGTTGATTTAGTAGTAATAACGTTGTGTGTATTTTTCGTGTTACAAATGGTGTGCATACCCAGAAATATACAAGCGCGATATTTAAAGCTGTATGAAAGAGTATATGCATGGAGTTGTTGTGGCTGTATGTTATAGTTTTCACATATAAATTAATACAGTTCGAAAGGTAAAATTACATTTTTTTTTTTAAATTGTATTGGATTCTTTTTATGACAGATAAAAAACATAAGACATATTGCCCATGTAATTATCCTGTCTATATTGTTATTCTTTTGTCATGTCTCGTTTTTTCTTTCTGTTTACCGATTTTCTATTGTAAGTGCACACGTTTCTTTTTTATTTGAGAAAGATACTTATTTAATATAATTTACCAGTTTTTATTTCTAGCGAAAGATTCAATTTATGAAACTTGTGTGAACGTCTGAATAAGTTCAAAAAAAAGTTGCTAGGTTTTTACCCTGCTAGATATTTTTTATATGATGAACTAACAGATTTTTGTGGCAAGTTGTTATAATGAATTTTTTGTACATGGGTATTGAAAATGTTCTTTTCTAATTGGCGTTTCATTATATATTATTCCTTGTGTTACAGTGCCCAACAATCATCAGAAAATGCTGTTAAATCTGGACGCCATACTTTAGGCAATCAGGTGATACGCAAGGGATACATGTGCATTCATAATCTTGGTATAATGAAAGGTGGATCCAGAGATTATTGGTTTGTCTTAACATCAGAGAGCATCTCCTGGTTCAAAGATGAAGAAGTAAATACTTTATTATCGAAACGTAGCGCTGAATATCAGAGCGATATAATTCACATATATTGTCCCCGTTTTTTAGGAACGCGAAAAGAAGTACATGCTACCGTTAGACGGCTTAAAGTTGCGTGATTTGGAACAAGGATTTATGTCTCGTCGCCATTTGTTTGCATTGTTCAATCCAGAAGGCAGAAATGTATACAAGGATTACAAACAGCTTGAATTGAGTTGCGAAACACAGGATGATGTTGACTCCTGGAAGGCGTCGTTCCTTAGAGCCGGCGTATATCCCGAAAAATCAACGGAGCAAACCAATGGAGAAGGAGAGGTAAGCTACTATACAATAATAGTAAAGTTTAACGTACTACGTATACGTACGCCACGTGTAACGTACATTGGGAGACGACACAATATACAAATGGTAAAATGAAATTATTTCAAATTTATAAATCTGTTCTAATTTTCATTTACGTTAATACGAGGGTAGATAATTATTATAAGTCGATATACATTTTGTTATGTTTATTAGAAAAACCTGTTTTGATTTATTTTAGGATAAGCAGCGGGTGAGTTAGTACCAAAACTGTAAACAGAATGTGTTTTTATTAGATTTTTAATTGTGTGGTGGTGTGATACAATCTTTAGAGATAGAAAATATTTCTAACATATTTAGTAAATATGATAATTCTATTAGTATGCTGTAATACTTGAAATGTAGTTTGATCAGTGAGGATTTATATTTAAGAAAAAAAACCGATTCGATTTGAGTCTCGTAATGTAAACAAAAATTTGTGAGCTTATTACCACATAATTATTATCTTTAAAGAATAATAGGTCCATTAATTTTCACTGCCATTCTCTCTTAACTCGAGTGAAGATAGCGTTTTTTAACTTTCTTCAGAATTTAATTAAATTCTTACATCGCATTACAATTATTGAATGTTTCTTGCCTCTAATCAACTAAAGGAAGGATACGAGGTTGGTACGATTATTAGAATGTTATAGACATGCAAGATACACAACACCTACACAAGTATCGTACACCTCCACCCAGCTCTGCTTTAATTGCAAATACAAATACGTCATTGAGATATTTCGCGTCTTTTTGTAAACATTTTTTTTTCTTCTGTGTACTAACAGCATTTGCATTTATACATGAAATCAATAACACGTTTATTATAGCAGTGATATATTTTTAATAGGTTTTCTTGTCTTATGTTTCAATATAATATAAAACTTAATTCTTATTACCAGAACCATTACCAAGTGAAATTTATAATTTTCGCATTTATAGGGTGGATCAGAAGCTCAGTCATCTATGGATCCACAATTGGAGCGTCAAGTGGAGACTATTAGGAATTTAGTAGACTCGTACATGAAGATCGTTACAAAAACTACCCGTGATCTGGTTCCAAAGACAATTATGCATTTGATCATTAACAATGCAAAGGATTTCATTAATGGAGAACTATTGGCACACTTGTACGCCAGCGGTGATCAGGTAAATATTTTCGAAAAAACGTCTTAATCAGTTCCACTTTCTTACTAAATTCATTAACATCTTTTTCTACTACCGGCGTTTGTTACGATAACTGCCTTTGTAATTATAAGTTCGGAGTAATTACGAGTACTATAGAAATATGATATTATCATGCCAGAGGTGATTCAAAAGTGTTGTAGAAAAATAAAATCGTCATGCTAAAGGTGACTCAAGAGTCAACGGGAATAATAATGTTGTCACGCTAGAGGTGACTTAAGAGTTTAAAAAGAAATAATAGTGGTGTCGCGTCAGAGATGACCTCAAAGAGTAAAAGGTTACGTAACGACGTGTATAGAGTTAAATTGATTTTCTTTACGTGAAATATAAACTTGATGTAATCTGATGAAATACGAATTACGATCATCAGACATTGATGACGTTGGTAGTGAACGTGTTAAATTTGATCGGTTATTCTTTTGAATTTTTTCCATGATATAAGCGTGTTATATTTCTTAAATTGTAACTAAATGATTTCTTGTATAACTGCAGGCTTCGATGATGGAAGAATCGCCTGAGGAAGCACAAAAGCGTGAAGAAATGCTTCGCATGTACCACGCATGCAAGGAAGCACTGCGCATCATTGGAGACGTCTCGATGGCAACGGTGACCACTCCGGTGCCACCGCCGGTGAAGAACGACTGGCTGGCGTCTGGCGAGAATCCAAGGTAAATTTATGTTATTATTTTCATTGTCGCTTATGCATTTAACTAATTTGGTATATTTCAATCTTGTACTGCCTGCTTTTGCCACATATACTTGAACACCGTTGAAACAGTCTTGGGTAAGAGTCACAACGATTCTAACTAAGTATATTCTTTTCTTCTATTACTTTCAAGCCTGAAAAGGAGGTCTAATTATTTCTTCTGTATATACACTAACTAAAATGCTTCATATCTTTTAATTTCCATTCCGACGAAGCCTATCCGAGCCTTCACTGCATCTATTCTTCTACGCTTACATATTTATTAAAATATTATTTAATCTTTTACACGCTGCAAACGTCTTCCACATTTCTTCTTAATCGTAACGTTTACATGAGCCTCTGAGAGTGAACATTCTGGGATTCAGGTACCACCTTTCGAATAATATACTTCAAGGGGATTTTAAAACCTTATCGAAGGAGCAGTTTCATATATAAACCCTACCTCACGAAATATAGACATACAATAACTTTGAAATATTATTAGTCTCTCTACACTTTGGTTGGGTGCAATCTCAGATGTTCAAAGATATAATTGCCTAATTATTTTCGTATCGTTGAGTCAATGTTTGAAACACATTGATGTATTAATTGTTTAGGTAGGTCTCTTTACTGCTACCTAAACAACTAGATTAGTTCAATAATCTTTGATTAACTTGGACTTCCATTTGTTACAGGTTATCACCACCATCTCCTGGTGGTCCCAGACGTGGAGTGACACAGCCACCACCTCTTTCTAGTTCTCGAGCACCTCCACCAGTTCCAGCTGGTGGCCGACCAGCACCGGCCATTCCCAACCGACCTGGACCCGGTGGACCGCCACCGGCCCGTGCTACACCTGGCCTACCGCCTCCCCTAATACCATCGTAAGTACAATATTAATCACATGATTATTTTTACCAGAAATATTATCTACTCTGTATAAGCCGACAAGTTGAAAAGGACCTATAACAGAAAGAAATCTAACAACAGAAATAAAACATACTTGACCCAGTTCCAACACAATTGCGATGCAGACTTTCTTATATACATCTAAATTTATAGACATGTACTTGACGAGATTTTGTACCCTTTGATGTACATTATTTATCCTGAAAAGAAGAGAATGAAGACTTTTTAATTTCCTTCGTCAATACTCGCACACACATACACAATTTATGTGAGAGCTTTTGGAAAAATATTTGAATACGCTTCAAATATCTCGGTGAAAGGGATCTCGTATAAATTCTGATCAAGCGGATGTGCATGGGTACTGTATATTTCCTTGCAGAATCTTTTTAACCCCCCACCTTATTATATTGGGCCATACAAGTTGCATAGAGTTCAAATTATATTCACTAAATTCGAATATTATTCGGTTGTTCGAGCGAAGAAGATACGATGTAGGTAGCTCCCAGCATATGTGTTCAAAGATATCAATTCCATTTTATACACATTACTCTGTATCTATGTATTATGTACACATAGCACACCCTGCATTACAAGCACTTGCTACCAGAGTCCTTTTCGAACTTGTCGGGTCACGATACAGAAAACATTAAGAACATGCAAAATCTGAGGCACTTTGTACTATCGAGTACCATTGAATTGTCAAGTCTCACGTTTAAGAAGTTTTGCACAACGTTCTGTCAGTTTGTGTCCGAAATAGTCTTCTATGTTTCTGTGTAACGAGGTGAAGGTCCTTTTTTTTCTTATTTTGTAATCTTTAACCTAAAGAGAAAAATGAAAAAGAAAAAAGAAAAAGAAAGCAAAAGAGATATCAGACATGGAAGTTTGCAGTCGCTTGTCTCTATTAGCTTTGTGTGAACCGGGGCTTTGGTGCTAACATCAATTTCTATTGCAGGCGCCGACAATAAGTCTTCGCACTAACTCGCCTATTCCCTACTAATCAATATACATATATAATATATCGATACATCTACTCAGTGTACATTTTACACGAAATACAATTTCCTAATGCTATATGTTTCTGCCTGCATATATTACAGATTACGTGATCACTGTTAATTAGGGGTGTGCGAGCACGCGCGTCATTAATTCGAGTCTAATAGTTTAGCAGTCAGGTGAAACGGGGAATTCGATGACTATTGGCCCAGCGATTGCTATCATATCCACGTTTATTTTCAAGTGGTCCAATTATTTTGTAAGAACGACCAGGAATATCGTTTCTCGCGAATCGTTTGCTCTCTTCAAGGCACGGCCATTTCCCGAAACGCTACACTAATGTTATTATACTAAGTTTCGGTGTCGTGTACGGAATATACACTGAGGGCAGTTTGCACGAACAGCTTTGCACATCCCTAATTAAAATAAATCCTAATTGTCTACGATCGATCAGAAATCATGAGAAATAAACTAGATATATTATACGAATCACGCTCGTTCGTTAACGAAAAAAATGAGTATATATAATATAGGTAGAGTGAATATATTTCTTTCATTGTAAATTAGTTCGACGGAATTGTACATGACGCTTGTATATACAACTAAAAACGTTGTAAAATAAAGTGGTCCTGGCTTCTTATCACAGGTGGATAAGTATTCATTCGCTTACTAACAGCATGACATTTTAACCAAAGAAAGATAACAAAGTAAGAACAGCCACTTGTGAAATGCGTTTCCCAAGTGTTTCTCGAACAATCGTTCAAATGTTCTATGAAGATATTGTAATTATACGATACACGATGATCTGGCAACACGTTTACAGCCGTAAGCTTCCTCTCTACCACCGTTGCTTTTCTATTTTCGTTTGTACTATGAACTTTCCTCAAAATCATTTCGAATCTTGTCAATTTATAAATTACGGACGGATGTGTCGGTGCCTGCATTAAAAATATATTCATCTTGTTTTATCTTATTTTTTTTTTAAATTGGATTTTCATTGTACTACTACGTGGTACGCGTTGCATTCCGTTTGTGGATCCATAAGTTATATTGGGTGTTTCTGAAAAATGTATGGTATGTTCGGTTTGAAAATAATGATTCTTATGGAAGCGATGTTGGACATCGATTCTTTTAAAAACTGTTACTTGCAAGGATTTTCTTGCCCAATACTTTTCTCAGGGAACTTTCCTTTAAGTAAATGTGTAATTCTGGAAATTCTGTGGATGTCAAGACAGCTTTGACTTGATACTGTATAGTACAATTTGTAGTAGAAAGAATTATACTATTATTCACGTAAAATGATATGGAAGGGATATTTGTTTCTCTTAGGTCGAATTTACTTAATATTAGAATAAATTTCTTTAACAATTAGGTTGAATATTATATACTGTACACAACTTCCTTAATTATTTCTACTTTCCATTGTTTCGTGAATCGATTTGTCAAATGCTCGCACACAAGTTGCGTTTATGGCTCGGTAGTCCTAGTGTTGATTTGTCTGTCAAGCGGTTGAAGAAACATGTAAACCAGAAAACAATCATAAGAAGGCAATAAGTCTCTGCAAGCAATAATCACTTTAAGAAAAGGAGGTGATTGAACCTCGAAGCTCGAAACCTTATATACCGTGCACCACGGTGTGGTTCAAGAGTCGTCTAGTTTTTCTAAACGAAAGAAAGCGTAGAAGCGCAATGCATAAAACGCATAATGCAGCGAAATCAGCGATGAAATGAGAGTGTCCGTGGTGTATGTTTAGTCGCGGGGGTGGTCTGCAGCAGAGGATTACGCAAGCCGCGACACAGGCTGCTGCGAATGCCGCCGTGAACGAGCTGATGGATGCATTCAAGATCAAGTAAACAAAACCATAGCTGTCCATACTTTTCTATGACCGGCATATATCTTTACACACCCCCTTCGCTCTTCTAACCACGATTTGCGATTTATTCGATTGGTAACTCCTTGTTAAGTTGCGCAAGTAGATTGGTAGACTGTTCAGGGTTGCGAATGAACACTAATTCGATGTCTTTACTGTTTTCCCTCCCCGGATAATAGAACGTTTGAAATAACAACATTGTTCCGCGTGGTCGCTGTGTATTTTCTTTCCGTTCTCTTTGCTCTCTCTCTCTCTCTCTCTCTCTCTCTCTCTCTCTCTCTTTGTCTATTTTCTCTCTCTCTCTCTCTATATATATATATATGTATCTATCTCTCTTGCATGGTTCGAGAAAATTGAATTAACAGCGATGATGCCTTCGAAGATGATATATTGTTGAACATAAATACATATAACTGCACATAATACAGAAGCAATCGAACGAAAACACATGTGCCGTGTGCGCGTGTTGGTATGTGTGCGCGCTTGTGTTGCATAACGCCACCCGTAGGTCATTAAGGTTGTAACTCTGTATATTTGTAAGACAAAGCAAACTCGCTTCGCGACATTCCGTGTATATTGTGCTGTAGTAGAGCTCGTTAACGAGGCAGATAAAACCATGCTTCCGCTGTGAGTAGAGTTTACAACGAGTTGTAAAACTGATGATAGGAATACGATATTATCCGGTGTACAAAAGAGACACACAACACACACTCGAGATTATATATTAGATCGTTTGTATTTTTTTTCTTACCCCCGGTAGCCGTGTAAAGAATATTAGATCGGTCATGTCCATTTTTCTGGATCAAATCCAGCGACTCTATCCTGGAAAGTCTACCAAAAAGAGCAACCCTGCTGCAAATGTGATCGAGAAATGATGTTTCGAACTTTTGGGAGCATCGATTGTCGAAAGAGAGAGAGAGAGAGAGAGAGAGAGAGAGAGAAATGTTTTGTACACAATTCGCGACGAGAACGTTCCCGATGATCTTCCATATTGGCCGATGCCGGAGAATTAGACTTGCACTTGAGAAAACGAGAAATGTCATGCTGTTGGGAAAGAGTATTGAACGCTCGTTTCGTTGATCGATTATTATCGAGTTCGAGACTAGAATATTGAGCAATGCGTGTTCGATGCGACCGAATAATTATTTTTAAGTAACGCCGAATACCGTGTCACTGTTTCTCTACCTCTTAAGATGTTCACCGTGTTTCAGTTCCGTTCTAGCCGTTCATATTAAACGAAATTTATATATATATATAAATGAAATAGTTAAATTACCTAACAGAATAATTAACGACAGCAAACAGCAAGAAACTAAGAAACACGTGCTCAGACATAGGATGTGATATAGCGTAGATATGCTTTGAAGATTTTGCATGAAAATCCTGAGTCGCGAACCATCCCTTTTCGCTCTTTTTCTCTCTCTCTATCTATGAATCTATCTATCTATATCTGAATAGGTCTAACAAAACAGAACAAAGAAAATGAAAGAAAGAATTAGACCGTGAATGATTTTAAGGAGAAAGATCGGGTCGGAGTAATTTTAATTAGTAATCGTGTATCGTTAAACAGTGTATAATGAGTGTATTATCACGCGACGGCCGTTCGGGAGCACTAATTGTATACCGATTTGAGATACTTCGTTGCTTCATAGGCACCGAGACCGTACTTGGCAGTTTAGCTGATTGGCTGTGTACATAAGGGAAGATGGGATACGTATCGATCACGTTTTTTGCTAATCGAACGTGTTTCCACGTCTCGCGGAGCGACGGGCTTCCGATTTCGCGTAGTACACCCACGTCGACTTACTATTGTGTGTATTATATAATTATGTATAAGTAGACTTCATTAATGTGTGAATATTATTTTCGATAAGACTGTTCGTAAGGGAACTTGGCGGGAGACGGAGTAGTTGTTTTCTGTGGTTAACACAACGTAGGGCAGGATTGGGCAACTGGTGCTCAATCGCTAAAATTGGTTACGGAAAAGTTGTGTTATTTTTGGTGAAATTACATAACATTCTTTTTTTTTAACGAAATATCCCTTCGGTTTTTGATCTTGTATTTAGCTGCTATGCATGCATTTATGAAATCCTCTTGTCATCCAATTTTACACGCCTCGGGCTCTGTCGATGAATTGTGTTATACCGTAAATGGTACTAACAATTAATTTTACATTTGAACAAATTCCAGTCGACGTTGGTTTCTACGGACAAAATTGTTGTGATATATTAGTAATGATTACATTTCGTTATTTAATCTCTATTAAAATATCTCTACCGATGAGAAAACTATATAGCTGTCTCTTAAAGCCGGTCACGTACAAAATTCCTGTAGGAAAACCGTCAAGAACGATTATAGTCGGTAATCCGTGTTCTATGAGCAACAACAATAATGAAATTATAAAGACGCGCTTACGAAAGCTGCGAAAGACGTATTGGCAAATTCGATTAGAAAAATTGCATGAAGGGCATCGAAGTTCAAATTCACGGTAACCAGATTCTACTACCAAAAATTCGAGATTGATTTCACAGGATTTATTATATGCTTTTTATTTATCAATTAGTAAATTAATGAAATACGTGATGTTATATTACTTATACGATCCGAACAAACGGTGACAATTATCGCTAGACTCCGCATCTTTGTGCAAATTTAGATTTTCGAAGAACTATTCCTTGTATTGGAGATAATATGAAAATATAACTTCCGTTTAGATTTATACTTTATAACATATAACACAGCTTTGTATATAGGAAATATCCTTACATGATAATAATTAATTTTATGAATCTATTCTTCTTCCATACGTTTATTTAGTAAGTACCTACTGATACAGGATATATTAATGTTTCACATTTCTTATGTGATGAAATATGTGTTCAGTTCATATAATTATGCATAAAGGTAATTTAATACGAAGCACGTTGTTGAAAACAAAATTTGTTACAAGTACGTGAAGACGATAATTTTTGTTTTCTCAGAGTGGGAGCTAAAGATCTGAATTTGTATGAACGTGAATGAGCAGTCTAGTTTCAAATCTTATCGGCCGAATAAAAAGATATAATTCGAGTTTGCGCTCCGTTTCCACCACGATTTCCCTGCAGAGCTTCTCTCCGTATCTATTGCCCGGCGAACAGTTCCATAATTCTGATAATCGTTAATCGGAAGGCGACGGGGTTCGCGCAATTAAAAAGCGATACTACGCGAGAAGTCGAGGTTTGATTCGTCGAATGCCTCTCTGCGCAGTGACTCGCGGAATATCGAGGGCAATGATCGAAGTGCAATTACAAAAAGAAAATATTATTTTTCGTTACAGCAAACCGTCGAAGATCTCCCTGGGTAGATAATCGCTTTAGAAGAGCATCGACAACGATGGACTCGCATTTCCCGTGTCACTGCGCGTCTTCGTGTTCGTTCCCTATCGATCGCCCGAAAGAGAGAGAGAGAGAGAAAGAATGAAACGAAAACAGTCAAAGACGAGACGATGATCGGGAAATCCCATTACCAAGCGAGTTGACGGTTCTACCTAGAACAGTCTCGGAGAAACAACCATTTTGCTATTAGAATGAGCGTGTGTAATCTCCACCGTTGGTTTCTGACGGCGATTCTGCAAAGAATGACTGCCCTTTCTTATTGCAAAACTGTCCTCTGGCCTAGGACGCAGTACCGGGCAGGGCCTAACTTATAATACCTTCAACTTTCAATTTTTTCGGATTCTGGTGTAATACTCGAAAGTCCACGTTCTCTTGATCAATCGAACTTAAACGATAGTTCTCAGGTTAGATATCTCGAAGAGACAAACATGCAGGGTAACAATTCTCTTCTCAGTTTTACAGCTGCAACTGACAGCTAGAATTTGTCTAATAACTAGGCTACAACTTGATCTAATTTTCGTGTTCTCAAACGCTTGCTTTCCCCACCAACCTTTCTTCCATGTGGTCGCGCACCTTCGTCGCGTTCGCTGGTGTCTCTTCGTTGCCTCAGGACATTGTGGGCGCTATAGTGGGGACGATTTTGCCTCAATCGAGGCAAATGTGCCCCGCCCTGTTCTAGGGTAACAATCGTCTTCTGGTCACACATGCATAATCCAGATCCCTTCGATCGGTGCAACGTTTGTAGCCCAGAGCAACGACCCTCTTCTGGTCGTGTATACATGATTGGTACAACTCTTCGATCGGTCTGATATTTGTAGCCAAGGGCAACGATACTAGTTACACGTGCTACTATGTCTGAGCTAGATTCTATGATTGCAAACTTGGCTCGTTGTCTTATAATATGACTACCTTCTTCTGACAATGTCCTCTGAGCTTGTTTCGCGAGCATCCTCAAATGTGCTAGGAAATCAAATGGCCTCAATTATGTATATTTCTCTAGAAATCTGCAATGTTTGCACAGTCACAGATCCTTGTAAATCTGGACGCCTTTTTGAGAGGTCCTTGAGATGTTGCAGTGAACCGAAGTTTCCCCGCTGCTTCCAGTTTCAAAGGAACATCTAGAAGTGCTTCCAACCGAGAATTACTCGAGAGCCAAATTTTCTTAAATTATACAGGCCTTCGTGAAGCATATATATTTCTGTTCATGCTCTGGGACGATTTAACCCAGTTCGTTCTCAATTGGGTCGCACTTTCATCCAGAAGTGGAAGACGTTCAAATAAGATCACATTTCCAGTTACTCATCTTCAGAATGCCATATACTTGGCACCGATGAAAACCATCTTCTATATTCTTGTCTTCGCTGGAGATGATTACTTCTTTAGATCTATAAGCCTCGCCAGAGGCATAATTCAGTGTAACGAGGTCGCTAGATTCTTATGTCAACGCGAGTCACCATCGTGTGCTCCACAAACGCTTTTCCTCCTTTCCCACCGACGATCAATGTGCACACACCGTGCCTTGTATGGACGAAATGTTCGAAAAATGTTTGAAAATACGTGTCTCCCTCAGGACCATCCTCCTTTCGATCTTTTTACCTTGGCATATTGCCGCACTCTACAGGTATACAGCACTTCGTAACGAGCCTCTCTTCTCCGGTTCTGTGCATCGAGAGAAGTACCCTCTGCTTATAATACCCTCGAGCATCCGCGTCGCTTTCCCTACACGGCTCTCGGAAAACTCAAATGATCGGTGCTCTCACAAAAACTTCCGAAGGACAAGTTCCAAGGACAGTGAAATTCTCTCTTTGAAATTCAACGGACCGTCTCTCCACCCCAGTTTCTCCTCGTTTCGATGTCTCGGAGGCCTAAACCTCTATAAATACTTCTATCGATTTGCGACGTTCCATTCGTTTCGAATTTGAGCTTCATAATTTCGACGGTGGTCGATTTACTGCAGGCGATACAGCAAAATGAAAAGTGACAAATCGATTTTAGTAACAACAATTGGTGGACTGCTGATCTTTGTGCGAAATGAAAATTGTCCAAGTCAATCGTAAGAATTGAAAAATAAATAAATTCTTCAGATATCTTCTCAGATTTATTTATTTTCTCCGAAATGCAGAAAATCCGCAGTCCGACAATCGGTGCAAATTGTACAGTTTCGAAAACAAGGATTTCTAATTGCGGATGACTAACGACTAATTCAGCCGATCTTTTTACGGTGACCAATGGGGACTATCTCGAGTTCCCGTGAGAAATAAATTTAATGGTTTCGCTGTATCCATCTCGGTAGATCGCGTTCGCCGGAGGCAACGGTGCGAGATTAAGTTTTTCTCTCGCGAACGCGCGTCGCTCCCGCGAGACGAACAGTCACTCATTGTTCACACTGAACGCGAACATCGTGTTATTATAGTTGTTCCACCGAAAGAGACCGTGCACGTGCGTCGCTTGCACTGTTTAGGAAAAACTCGCGAACAAGCATACAGGTAGTAATATTGTAATGTTATTGTACAAATCTATGTATATCATCTATACATATACATACGTATGTACGTATACACACGTGCTAATCATTTTATGCACCCGTAAAACGCCAGAATTTTGGTGAATAGATTGTGCGTTGAGATAGCCGAACTAATTACGATTACGGTATTATCGTTCTAATTAATGGGAATTATGAATTGTATAATTAAGTACCGTATAGGGTGTAAGGAGACGTTGTTTGTTTGGTAGCGCGTAACGTTCCATGTTCAGTAGGTCGTGAGCAAATCATTTCGGTTTTTCGGCGAAGGCGACCGTTTCAGCCTTGTCCGTTTCGATGACGGTGCTCGTTGTTGTCGCGAGAAACACAGAGGCGATCAAGAATAGTTATGTAAGTGTAGGTGTACGAACATTCTGCGAGGCGTAGCGTTGTTCCAACAACTGGGCATATCAAAGTAGCGATTACCTACACTAGCAGAAAACGATCGTTCTCTTCGAGGAGTCAACAGACTATTTAATGTTCGTCGAAAGCGTTCCGGTGATTCCACCCTTCGACATTTTTGCACAACCTCGGTTTCTTGCTCCTTAGATCGTCGCGAGAACTCTGAATCGCGAAATTAATTATTCGAGTATGCAGGGTGTTCCCTCTGGAAGGGTCCTTGAAGATATATTGCAAAGTCTTGATCTAAGAAACACTTAGATCCTGTGGTTCTACTATTTCTTTGTGACCTCGCCGAAGTGGAGGGGATATTCGTTTTCCTTAGATCGTGTACAACCTCATTGTAGTTCGACTTAAGAATGATTCTATTTCATACAAGTTGTTTTCGGCAAAACGATTAATATGTACATTATTTATTATTATTCGCATAAACAGTTTTACTGTTTAATGATAAAAAGTTCAGTGGAGCAGCGTGACTACTTTCTAAACAGTCCTGCTAAGAAAGTCTGAACGATTGTTCCGCATTTCGCAAGTTCATTGAATTTTTTTCAAGTTTGTTTCCCTCCTGAGGACACTCTCTGTGTACGATTTGATTTTTCTATACGAATTACAATTACGTCGAGAGAGAGAGAAAAGGACAAAATGTTTTACAAGAAGGGACCGTGAACAGAGTTTAGTTTTGGGTGGAATCCGCGTTACAAATGTTACAACGAAAGGTAAAAAGCGATTTCAACGGTGAGACTTTTTCGACAAGTTTGTACTCGTCAATTAAAAACGATCACCTAATGTTTCGTTTCGGAAAAAAAAGAACCCTTCGCGACAGTTTGTTTGTACTTGTACCGTGCGATCAGCAAGGGACACTTGCGCGTCGAGCCTAAATTCATCTCCGATGAGCAAACACACTTAGCTTTCGTGGCTACGAATTCGAAACGATAATCGATTCTCTTGCGAATGTTAGGAGTACGTTGTCGTTGTGTTTTCCACTTTGCGGCAACGGGAATCGAATGCCATCGCGGTTCTAGAAATTAGTTGGTGCTTGATGGGGGCCACATCGTGTCGAGGAATGATTAACGAGTAATCTCACAACTTTTCCCAAGAAAATGAGTTACCAAGAACGACTGTAAGGGCTGCGGATTTTGTGAATTGACGAATAACAATTGGTGGCTGTAACTCATAACAGTGAAAGGGTCGAAAGAATTGGATAAGACATTTTTACGTCTTAATGAAACCATAAAAAAAAGAGGAATAAACTTTCGTTCTTGTGTCACGCGATTCGTGCAAAGCAACATTGATTACGAACAAGGATCCGCAGTCTACTTTCACAATTCACGATTTTCTTTCTTCTAAAGACACAAATTGCAAAAGTGATAGAACGATTTTTGGACACGAGCCTCTCCCTCAAGCGTCTCTCGAGGAAGAACCACAGCGACGTTTATTTATTGTTTCTTTTTACAAGTCCCTCGAACAGTCCCGCAGTCAGTTGCATTCGGCTCCGCGACTCGCGGAGAGAGAGCAAGAGAAGCCGAGCGCGCGACCGGAAACACGTGGCCGCGTGACGCGTTGTTTTTGCGATCATTAACACGCATGCTTCCATCTACGAGCCTTAACTCTAGCGAACGAAAAAGAGCCCTAGTTACCGAAGCTTGCAAACTGTGTAACGCAAGAATAAACCGAGCGAGACACACAGAGAGAGACACGTACAGACACATATATATACATTACACGTGCGATCATCATATCCTGTTTAGTGCGCGGGGCCGACGACGGATGACGACACGCGAAAAACCTTGAACGTTGACAGACAGGGCGAAAGAGGTTGATGAGAAATGTAACAATAAGTTGAAACCAACGGAGACTACGACTCTCGTCGGGATTCGACGTCGGCGTCGGGCCCGGACAGTTGATTAATTATTATTGAGAGCCCGACGTCGACGTTGAATCCCGCGAAACTAGACCTAACCCAAGGCGATCCGAACGGTGAAGCGAGACCAGACGAGAAACCCTCGGCAAACTGATTAAAAAAAGGGGGGGGAGTACCCTAACGTTGTTGTTCAGTGACGTAACTATTCCGATTCGCGCATAGAATCGTTCCGGGATGATTTTTTGATACTTATTTAACCGTATGATTTTTATAATAGTGCATATTCTCTTTCGCGGAGAGGGGAGGAGCGTTCGTTCTTGCCATAATGTATAATGTACCGTTGCCAGTTACCGTTGTTCGACGGGGTTGCTCGCCGGGGAATCCACTTTTCGGATTGTACACCTCACACACGATTCACACACCGTTGTACCATCGTAAACAACCATCGTTTGCGGTAACACCACGTAACACTGTTTTGCTGCAATATAAATGTGTATATAGGGAATAACATGTTATAGATTATAAATATATATATATATATATCTCTATATATAAAAGAATGAGAATTCGAGAAAAAGCTCTGCAGCTATCTAACGATCGGAAACGCATTTCCGCACCGGGGAGTATCTTTTCCCGGCGAGAGATCTCGCTGGCCGGAGTCTTTGTTGCTAAACGATCTCGATTCTTGATTATATACATACCGCAATGTATCGATATATGTAACAAGCAACACAGGAGTAGATATATCAGCGAAACAATACTAATTCGAGGACAATACTCTTTTATTTCTCATTGTTTCTTCGTGAAACTCCGACCGACATGTTCGTGGAGTTTGCCCGAGTAAAATGAGTCCAGACACGATTAAGTTTGGATTTTATGTTGGAAGACCTCGATTATCCGAACTGATGGTGCCTGAATTCTCCTCCATTATATTGTGGATTAAACGAGTAAATCGGATCGAAACGGTGTCGCGTTTGGTGTCGTTTCAATCAGAAAAATCTCACGAATACGTCGGTACAGGCGTCATAAATAAACAATTTAAACAATCAACGAATAGTGTCTGTACACAATTTCTAAAGTTTCCATAAATATCGACACGTTGCTGTACTTACATATACTGGTCGTTTAATCTTCCACACTAATTCAGTCTGGTTTTGCTTTCGTTTTAACCTGTCGCGTGTGATTATGATGTTTATTAGATATGTTTTTTATTGGGAATGCGGGAAAATCTGATTTTCCCCGCACGCTGGAATGCGTATTCGCGTTTCTGCGTTCTTTTTTTCTTTGAACGAACCACAACGCTGACCTTTACTATCCTCCCACCGCCACGTGTCCAGGAGTTTTACTTGTAAAGTAATGTCAATTCAATTTATCATATTTACCGTGTGCACGAAGCGCGCTCGAAACTTTCGGTGTTGTTCTCGTGCTGCGAAAAATGGGTCGCGGTCTCAGTGAAGGGTTCGAGCGTGCCTTTCGCACGTTCATTTGTGCATGTGTTTTTTCGTTTCGCTACCGCTTGAGCATGTTGTGCAAATCTGTTGAATTTCCTTGGCAGTTCATCGTCCCATTCGCGTTCCTTTTTCTTGTTATTCTTTGTTCATTTATACATGTATCCCTCTGTTACACGCACTTCACCTCATATCATCGCTATCGTTATGGAAATTCGGACTGCGGATATTTATGCATATAGAAATCTGATTTACAATACAATATTTACATACCTCTGGATTATGGTACATAAAAACAGTTTATCTTCCACAAATTGTATTCGCAGTCTAGTTACACCTTTTCGTAGCTAAGGCAATTTTACTATTTTAACGTCACGTGTCACATGCTTGATGTGTGTGTCACTGTTACTTTCTTCATTAGAAATGTGACATCACCGAAGAGATATTCCGCTTTATTCTACTCATTCGTTACATGTCATTATCCAATGGATAAAAACAAGTGCTCGCGGGGTCCAATTAAGTTTCTCTTTCTTTTCTAAAGATACTCCGACCGATACAGTTCTTCGGTTGAAATTTATCATACCGAAGTCGAATCCAGAGTCTGGTCGTTGACTGGAATTTAATTGGACGTCCGGAATATCATCTTACATGTGTTTCACCCTTCGGATACGGATCACGAGTTCACCGAGTTATAGTATAGTTCATTCGAAAATGGTCTCAAAGAAATTTTAAAACCATTCTTCTCCTCTAACGAATCCATGCATAGAATATTATTTTCTGTCGGTTGATACCGAATCGAATATTCGAAGGAAATAAAGGTGAATTTCTTTTCGATCGAAATTTGAATATATTGTGAAATTGATGATTTCGGCGCCAGGTTCGATCATTTATAGAGAACAACAAGTATGCAATTATTTAAACATGTTTCTCGACGTTTCGATCCCTGTGTGGATCTTTCTCAAAGAGACAGTTTTTGCGTCTGAAAAATAGTATATGTATAATATATTTATTTGAAAAACCATATTGTGACACAGTCGCTTGAACCAATAAACAAAAAGAAAATTAATATACGTACTTGCTGTGGCAAAAAGTAACAAAACATTTGAACATATATTGTTGAGTTACGACTATCAGAACTCTACCTTATGGTGGCAGATATGTAACTAAAGCATGTGCTAGCAAACGCGAAAAAGAAAGTACAATGTGTGACGACGATCTACGGTGATTGGTTAGTCGATATCGATCGACTATGATTCGCAATATATTGGGCGACAAGTTTTAAAGGTGTGACTGAATAAAATTTTTGGTAATTTTAAACAGTGTTGGTTGGATATGTTTTCATAATGTTTGTAGTCGTAACACACCAATATTTGTTCAAATGTTATGTTACTTTCTGCCACAGCAAGTTCGTATATCAATTTTCTTTTTTTTTTTTTATTGGTTCAAGCGGCTGTGTCACAATATGGTTTTTCAAAAAAATCTATTATACATATACTATTTTTTAGACGCAAAAAATGTCTCTTTGAGAAAGATCCACACAGGGATCGAAACGTCAACAAACATGTTTAAATAATTGCATACTTGTTGTTCTCTATAAATGATCGAACCTGGCGCCGAAATCATCAATTTCATAATATATTCGAAGGAAATGTTGAGAATTCGTTGTTACGGTACATTTCCTATGTTAAAAGCTCGTTTTCGTTCCGTATCGGAAGGATGAGGAATACTCGCACAAGCACAAGCACAAGCGTCACCGTCGCTTTTTTCTTTGTTTATGTCGGCGCGTCCGATCGTCGCGACTGACAAGATCACCAAGTATTTAATTGCTGTGTATGTTATAGGCGTCCCGTACCCAATATTCCTCCCCGAATTCCCGACAGACCGTACTACGGCCGATTAAACTGAGCTAGTCCACGGAAAGCACACGACACCTGTGCACATCCACGCCCGAGACTGTTCGAAGAAATTCGTTGTGAAACAAGCCGATGACCGGGAGCCGGGACGAAGCATTGGGGGACAAAACAGGAACATATCACCTGTCGCTTGGGTAGCATCGATTGCCCGGGTGGGAATCCTCTCCAGGACCAGGACGAGTCCTTCGGATCCACAACGACCACGACCCCGCCTCTGAAACATCGCGAGATCGCGAACAGAACGATTCGGCGGGACGGGACGCGCGCACGGATGATCCATGGAGCAGGAGGAACAAGGCTGTGCCAGAAAACATAAAAACGGAAGAGAAAGAGGGACCAAGAAACGGGGCAGACGATGAGACGCGAACCAAGGGCCGGGGCCGGTCCAGTCTGTGTCCTCGATGACCACCAGCCAGAGATTCAATCAGTCACTTCTAACTTCTTCTTTCTCTGACAAACTTTCGTCTTCTATGTTATTTATATAATTCGTTAAACCGCGTTTAGTTACGTTTAGCTGCTAAGTATCAAACGTTCAACGCCGCCGGATGCGTGCGATCAACTCCGGAGGAACGGATTCGTTAGCTCGTATTCGGTGATAAAAGATGGGTCTTCCGACAGGAATCGCGTGCCTAGTGTGTCGTTTTCGGCAAATTTCGATTTCGTTTAGAGCTGTCAGTATTATAGGTAAGAGAGGAGATCACGACTTTGCCGTTTCTATCGTTTAGATTTGTTGGACGCTAACTTTCGAGTAGCCGCGTGGAACTTGGAAATTGCTCGGTAGCCACTGGAACCCGACTTCTTGTCCGAAGACTCGTTCGTGTCTATATGATATTGTTGGAGCGAGATTCGTGGACGGTATATATTATACTGTGGCGGCACCTCTCACGCTCTCCACCACGGGTCTTGTGTCAAGATAACGCTATACCATGCTCAATCGCCTTCCGATATCTCTGCGTTTAAGGCAGGAGTCGCTGGACAACGTACCGAGTCCTCTAGCAGAGAGAGAGAGGACCCAGAACTCGAATCGCTCAACACTTTCGTCGAGCTAGCGAAGGGGCCACGACAGCCAATTTTTCTGTAGAGTTTGAGTCTGAGCATATAGATCTGGCTTGTGCAACTAGTGCTCTAAGAATGGATGATGATGATGATGATGATGAGTGCAAAGTCATCGACTCTCGCACTAGTTGCCCAGGCCTGGTATATACCATACACAGTTGTAGGAACAGCTGTGTGCGGAACAGGAGTCCGCAGCAACATTAGAGGCTGAACACTCGTTTCATATATCGCAAGTTTTCATTTGTCATAGTATCTACGAAACGGTAGTGCGTACAATTGCGTGCGGATCTGTAATGTGTCAGAGGAGGCAAAAAGAAAAATAGCGTTTCGTGTCCTGAGATTGCTAGAAGACTTATCGGTAAGGCTTGCCAGCAGAACCTTGTCGTTAGACGCTGGAATATCAGAAGATGGACCGGGTGAAAATGTTAGTATCATCCTGTCATAAGTTCGCCGATGGCGAGCTGGTGCCGCCACAATACAACCCGATTACCTCGATTTTAGAAGAACTTACTAGATCAAAAGTACGTCGCCCGTCCTAACGTTTTAGGACCGGTGCACACGCACACACCCACACATACACATGCACACGCGACCGACAACAGCATTCCAGAAAACGCTTGTCCGCGAAAACCGAAAGTACGATTCTGCGACGGTCCGTCGTGAAACGTTACGATATCACCCCGCCCTTTTTTTTTTTTGTACGAGTAATTTATTCAAGTACGATGAACGATGCCATTTTACAGCTCGGGTTTTGTAAGAAACGAAATTTGATGATCGAACAACGAATAGATAGGACGAAATTCGATTGCCCGCACACGGTGTTTGTCACACGCGCGATCGCACGCGAGCAACCGGGTGAAATTTTCTGTATCGGTGTGTTAGTAGGTACACGCGCCGGCGCAGCGTGTTGTCTCAATTTTTTTAATTTGTTTTCACGGTCTCATTTTAGCATCATCATCGACGAAAAATTTGTTTAGCCGTTGTGATAGGAAAACGCTTTCACCGGAGGGACCCGGCGTGCCGATTCTCCGCGAATGTCCCTCGTGAGGATGAATAATTATTGTAAAAAACGGAAACCAATGTTGTAATGTGTACATACAAATCAAATACGAGTATAGTATTATGTGTCGATGTACGTGCTTGGAGGGAAGGACTTCTTTTTGTATTACCAAACTTCACACGCTGATATAGCCAATCTGCTATGATACGCGACACCGACTGACGAAATAAATGATATTTAATACAGTCTCCGTGTGATTCCCCCACATCCATCGACCTCGAGTAAACAAATTGTTCTGCGGCTGTTTCTTTTTATTTTTAATTGGTTAGCTCGCGTGATTTATAAATGTAGCATGAAAGATCTTCATTTAATTGGAAAATATTGAAAATAACGTTTTTGTGCTGGATGTATCTATGATTTAAATAAGAAAAACCGTTTTTTAATGATGAGTATTTTTGAAATTGCTTCCTGAAAGTATTGTTTATCGTGTTGAATCCTTTATTTTATCTTTGAAATGAATGCTGCCGCATTAGCAAAATTTAATCGACCTGGCCCATAATTATCGCAGTCTCGAAAAGTCAACACGTTTATCAGAAAGCCAATGTGTTTTCTAAAAGTGTTATGTTTCGCAGAATTACAATGACGTGTC
Source organism: Lasioglossum morio (assembly GCA_916610235.2). Lineage (NCBI taxonomy): Eukaryota > Metazoa > Arthropoda > Insecta > Hymenoptera > Halictidae > Lasioglossum > Lasioglossum morio. The sequence goes on along the minus strand of OU744323.1, from coordinate 16,302,718 downwards.
TGGTCTCTACACGAGATAAATATAATGATGTTATTTAATTGCAAGTGCAGATAATTATTTTTCGCATATTTATACTTGTTCAGAAACATTTTTAAATCGCGTCTTACTTTTAATTTCGATATTGCACATCTGCAAAATTGGCAGTGCTCTTTTATCCAATCTTATCGCCTTGAAATTCTCTACTATTGAAGATTTAGTTTGAATCGAGTTTTTTTTAATACATAAATTCTTGTTTTTGGTTATATATGTACGTTGTGATACGTATTCATCCTGCGAACGTTTGAAATGTGTCTTTGTAAAACGGAACGTTGTTTGTTGATTTGAAGTGTAACGCGAAAATGGGCGAAATACTATCCCAGGATTTTTTATGCAAGTATTTCTGATCAGCGTACGTATATAGTGTTAATTGCAGTTTCATGATTGCCGAGTTTAAAGCACACATTTTTGCAGATTGTATTATATTTAATAAAATTTGTACATTCGTTTTTACATTGAAATAGCTGCATAACATCTATTCGATACAATCATAAAACTACAAGATATTGTAATAACAAATCTGTGTCTTGTATATCAATTAATAATCGATGTTTCCAATGTCGTGTATCGTCATCTAGAATCAATCTGAAACAAACTTCACACATGAAACTGCAATTTAAAAAATCGATTCTTGTTTTACCCTCTTCACCGTTGTAGTGTAATCAACTTTAACACAATTCTGCTACAATGTAAAATTCATTACATATGTGTCGATTAGTAATCACAAATGAGTAATATCTGACTAAAAAGTTGGCAAATCGGATGAATCAGTATGTCGATTCAAACGTGTGGACGCGATCAACGGAAAATGATGCAAGTGATCGATCAGATCGAAGTGCTTGCCAACAATTTGGATGATTTGCGAGAGGAAATTGGCGCGCTACGAAACAATTATCTTGCGAACGATGAGAAGACTTTAGCAAGCAAGAAAATAGAAAAACCATATATTTTATATAAATTAGGAAAGTCTATAAAAGCAGCTGGACTGACTTTGCCAGGAAATGGGAAAATACCCGCAAAGGAACCAGAGGTATTTATACATACAGTAAAGTCTTGATCTAAAAGAAAAATAATGATTTAAATAAAAATATTTTTAATATACCACGTTTTTAAAATGGGCTAAAAAGTATTAAATAATTTTTCTTAGCCCTATACAGTTTTTTGTTAGATCAAGACTTTCTTCTATTTCATTTATTACATCCCTAATTTTTCATAAACGTTTATCGTCTTAATGACCGTAGCTGGATTAATTATAAATGTTTTTAATTAATATGTGACGCGAGTAAGATATCAATATTAATATTTTACCAACAGATTTCCTGTCATCATTCAATCCAGGAAGCATCATTATTTAACTCTCTGAAATACATGTTCCACTTTGGAAAGAAGAAAAAAGCTCTACAAATCCCATATTTAAAAGACGAGAGCAGTCAAACGGATCAGTTATTCAATAAAAATAATCCCTCGCGCAGACTCGATAAGACAACATCCCCCCAAAAGCAGCTGAACGATTATCGAAATTTTTCCGAAATCAGTTGCGAATTAGATTCGCGCGTGATTGATTCCACATTAGACGTTTATGCTAGTCGAACGAAAAACAGCACGCAAGGCAAAGAACTCTGTTTGTTAGACGATGGAAAATCATTAACAACCGTGTGCACACAGACCAGCTCGCAAAAACCAAGAAGAAAACGCAGGAGTTTCAATTTCTATTCGAAACATCCAAACTTTTATTTCTCGAAGATTAAGAACGCCGTGATTGCAAAGAAAATTATTGAAAATCCAAGTGAAAGTACATTCGCCGTCTGTGGAAGAGTTATTCGCGAGAATTATCCTTATTCGACCAAAAATTATTACGAGGACTCATTCGGAACGAAGAGAAATGATAATATCGAAGCAATTAGCGATGAACATAGTTTCTTTTTAAATAACAACGTTCAAAGATTGAGTAATAAATCGCCTCTGATCGAGAACAATGTAGCAGAGAATTCCACCACTGAGGAAGAATCGGAAATAACGTCCTCGACTTCCATTTACTTGGATTTAGAAGTAGACGTTTCCGATAGTTCCAGTAAACTCGAAGAACTTCAGAGGAAACCAAGAACTTACACGATAAGAAAACCACCCCAGAAACATAATCCAGACGTTCGGTATGAAAGAATAGCTTACGTGGATCCGACTTCCGATTTAACTTTGTCCTCACACAGTTTGTCAAATTAGCCCTCTATAGCACCATGCCGTTTTAAAACCATATACTAATGTGTCAGTATCGTTGAGTCTAATATTATTTTGATCCACAATATAACAAAAGACGTTGAATATTTTTCTAAAAAAATCCTCCACGTGTACAGCAGTTCAGAATATGTTTGGTCGGTACTTTATTAAAATGAAAACACGATTATCTGTCGAAGGCACTTCATTACGCCTGTTTTATTTCCAAGCTTATTGGACAGTATCGTAGAATATAAAAATATACTTTCTGCTTCGTGAAAGACGTCTTTAGATTATCTTTAACAGTTCATTTAATTAACGAATATCGTTTCAGTCATTTTACGTTCAAATAATATTCTCCACGTTATCTTCGTGGCGAATAAAATGCCGGAAAGATAGTAAACTAACCGAGTAGACCGCGAATGTTAACGTAAATTCAACGTCTCACTATATGTTGCAGAGACTTGAAACAAAGTAACAGACCCTTATCTGCGCTACGTTATGCAGCTTGTTAAAATAGAGTCTGAACTAATCTTCCTTAAGATTTATCATGCGCACAAACATCGCAGTCTAGCAATGAGTATTGCCAACAATACTTTTTTAATAAAAATCCTCAAGCCTCCGTGCCATTGATCATTCTATATATCTTGATTAACAGTAGTTAGTCGAAAATAATTGATAAATGGATAAAACAGAAACAGAAAACTTAATCAATCTTTGGCCTTCTCTTCTTTAAGAATTACTTTTGGCGACTGCAACTGCAGCCATTTTGTTCGCGGCGGGTGCATGGCTGTCAAAAGCTGCTCCCAAACCCGCCACGAACGATTGAAACACCCCGTCGTAGGCGTCGGTGTTCTTCTTAAAATTGTGCACGGAATAACGATTGTAAAGTCCCCAGATGCTGTTCATTAGTTTGCTGTTGTACTTCATCGGCGTTGGCTCTCTACCTGCGTATTTAAAAATCAGCTGTTATCATAAAGTCCACGAAGACTGAAAAAGGAGCAAGATTACGTTCGAAAACTTTTTTGATGATGACAAAATGGAGCAAGATTGCAGAGGATTAATATCGTTTTTCAGTTTGATGCTATTTTAGCACAGCATATCTTAGTACAAAACACGAAGAGTCTATTTATAGTAAATTGATAAGCGGGGATCTTATCAACACATTTATCAATTCCAAAAATAAAAATGCATCTTATGTAACTGCGATAATTATAATGTAAATACCTTCTTCGCAGAGTCTCGCATTGAACAAGGCTTCTTTGCCCGTTTTCTCTTTCTGCTCCATAGTATGAGTTATCATAGCGTTCCGTTCAAGATTGCAGCGAACTTTGCACGCTGTGAAGGCACCTTGCGGTATAGCGGCCATCTTTTTACAGCCTGCAACAGAACGTCCTAGACTTAGAAATTTTCTCAAAATGATATAACTGTAGAAGCATCGAAGAAAGAAATGCAATAAAGTAAAAACAGATTCCACGAATTAATTTCTATTATTTAACCAAAGGAATTTTTGTGACAGTTCTCCCCACTTCTCAACCTAAAGTCCTTCCGACACAACCCCGTTCAATTAACAAACACAACATTTCCCCACCTAAATCCACCATTAACCATTCACGAAAAACATAGGTAACAATGGTAAAACTATTTTGACCGTAGTCGGAGTTACTTCTTCCGGTTCGTTGTCACGATTTTGGATTATATGTTGTTTTGTGCTTCACACTTATTAAGACGTGCTAATGGCAGTGTGCTGTTGATCTGACGAAGGAACATAAGATTCTAAAAAAATTGTATGTACCTATACTTGACATTAGAATTTTATAACCCTGGATTAATATTCTTATGCATAAAAATGGATATAAGGTATTCTACCATATTTTGCTACTTCTTAATTATCTCTCTCTATATATATATATATGATGCGAAATTTGCTGTACGTTTCGTGAATAAATCAAATCGTGCCCCAAACGCTACATGTAAAGGATGTCACGAAATTATATGTCATGGATACCGTAGCGTGATTCTACACCTACGATTTAGTGGAAATTGATATAAACATTGGCCTTGACCTTGAAAATTAACATTTTTTACCTTTATTTTCAAGGTAAATTTTGCGGGAAGTTTTTATGTGAATTTCCACTAAATCGTAGGCGTAGAATCGCGCTACGATGGCCGTGACATATAATTTCTTGACACCCTGTACACGTATCTGACGCGATGCATCGTGGACAGAGGGCCCGATGCATTCGAAGCTTAATATTACGTAGAACCAGAGCATCCTGAACGATGATAGAGTTTAGAACAACACGAACCGGTACAGGTTTCGAAGAGCAGCTCGGCGATTTCCCTTTTAGTAATGATGTTTTTCGTCTTTCCAACACTAATGGTTTCAACTCCCGCAAGTCGACCTTTGCTAAGCCTCTTCGATCTTCGAGTTTGGTGTCTGATTGCCCGAAACCTCATACAGCCGCGATCAGAGTCGTACAAAACTGTCATCAAACGGATCCAAATAGCAAATCTCTGTCGAGATTATTCGTTCTTGCAGGATAAAGTTTTGGAAACCCAAAAACCGTATTTCTCATAAATTCCTGTATGTCGCGTGCTCGTTGCGTGGAGTAACAGCGTTATACTGATTCTACGTTGCAATATTGTGTCGAATTTATATAAACTCTCGGCTGGTCAGCGAGTGGGGAGATAGATTCGACCACAAACAAAACGAGAATAGGAGAAAAAAGTTTTTTCTGACGGGACAAGCGATATCGGTGACGACCACCACGATTCTCTTATCGGGTTAAACCTTCCAGATTTACAATGTAGCAGCGTGCCAGCATACGCGTCTCCTTTGTAAGGGGATATCTGCACATGTATTGCAGATAGCCCACATACCGCGAAGCCATAATAAGTATCTCGGCGTCTCTTCGATACATTTTTCCAGTTAAAAAATATCTAGATTATTTAACAAGTCGGCGGAGCCATGTAAACATTACTTAACCATATAGGGCAAGTCTCGGAATTATATAATGACTCGCGACGGCCTTTGATCTGAATTACCAACATCGTTAACAACAAATACTTCTCGCTTCCTTTCTTTAGTTCCTTTGGTCGTATCTCTTTGGTTTTTAAACCGAATAATGATGTATCTGATAAATCTGAATAAACACATTTCCGTTTTTTGTCTACAAAGTCATGAAAAACTTGTATAATTGTATACGACCGTTCTCTACCGTCGAAATGCTGAAGTTGCAGTCACTAAACTCGACGCTAGATGGTGTAACGAATACCTGATGGTGTATGCGGCGCTGTACCAAACCGTCTGTTGCAAATTTGCTGGCTGACAATAACACCGTTGAAATCGGCAAGAATCGTACAATTTGAAGGAAATCAAATCGTGGTTGTTTTCCGACGACGTGTCTCGAGTTTCGATCAGACTTTGATCAAACATTTCCAGCCAGGGATTGTACATTGAAACAGTAAAAACAAATGAAACTGACATGACAAATTTGTGTGACAATAGATGTAGCCTATATTAACATCGAATTATAACACAACAAAGTGAAACAAATTATTCGAGGAATTATAGCGAAACGTATTTGTCGTAAGTGATACAACGCGCAAGAAACACGAGTGACGAGTTAAATCGTCATTCCCAGTGAAAATGTTGATTTTACACGAAGATCCGGAGTCGACTGATCACGTGTCTCGGCTTTCGATCATTTTGGTGGAACCGGTGCTCTAATAGTCGTATTACCTGTCACCGGGGTTACCATGACGATCATTGTTTCCCCTAACAAGTAACATGGCGGAGATTGAGGGTAAGTTCGCCTACAGAAAATATCTCTCGGCTGGCATTCGCTTGGCCGCGGTCGGTTTGATCGCCGTAAATAACGCATCGAGAGATAGCAATCGCGGCGAGAGCATTTTCCCGCACTGCACTTCCGTCCGGTTCCAGTTTCGCGGCCGGGACCGTCTTCTAAAAATATAATATCCGAGAACCACGCGGACACGAGAGTGTATTCGGCCGCTCGAGTGGAACAGAGAAACCAGCTAGCGATGGGTCCGAGCTAACTTGTCCTATCCATCGTTGTTCAACAGTCCTCGAAACCGAGATCGAACAGGTGACAGGAGGTAAGGGTTGATTATCTCTTAACCGTGCCGGATATCGACGAAGACTTTTGAATCGGCGAATCGATTATCGACGTGACGACTCGCCGGAAATACGAGTCGAATCGTCGCGAGCTTCTTTCCATGAAAAAAAAAAAACAATTTAATATTATTCGGTCACGAAAGTTCGTGTCCGATTTGAAAATAAAACACGAGCAGTCGCGTACTTTGAAATGACAGATTTATCAATCAAACGAAATCATTCGTTCCGTTAAATGGAATATACACAAATATCGAATCTTTTAATACTAAAACGTTACGCCTGGCTTGTAGGATATTTTCTAGAATATTATAGTTATTTACGTGCATGTACATTATTTGGATGTTAAATCTCGAACAATTTCCTTTTTTTTCTAATAGACACAAACGTGATATCTTTATATAATTTATATATTTATAATGAATGGTATATTATTTACATTTTTCGAAGTAGAAACGGTCAAAGTATCCGAGATAGTGAATACTTCGTTTCGTGTACTTTCAACTATCGATCAAATCCTTATATTGAATCGTGAACCACTTTGCGTGGCTGACCGGTGACCGCAGCATGTACCGGAAGCGGAACTCTTAAAAGAAACAGGGACATGAGCTTGACTGGAATCGATATTTCGCTGCAACTGAACGGTTTCTTGCACTTCTTGCATTCGTCGAAGCTTTGTTAGACAGAGACTCACAGTTACGGATGTTCTTTCGTCAATAGCAACAACAATTTCAATCAACAAGTTACCCTCAGTAGTCTAATCGGTTCTCTTGGGATTATAATTCGAAGAAAGATTTTTATTTCATGGAGTGTTATCGTTACGTACTCGAATGAAATTATTTATCATTTTTTAACGAGCGTACAAAATTTGTTGTTATTTATTTTAAGTCAGAAACTCGTCGAAGTAATTCCTCGAACATTTACCATGTTTACCGTTTAACCCTGATCCGTCCCTCGTGTCAATTTGACACAGATTTCCCAGAAATTAGTTATACTGTTCTGTTATTTTTAGGTAAATTTTCCCAAAATTTCGTGTGACTTTTATTTCTTTAATGCGGAGCACATAACCGAAAAACCTAAGATACAAATGTTAACTCATCAATTCGACTAAAAGAACATTGTAATTATTTTATTTTGTATCACTGTGTCAAATTGGCACCGGGGGACAGATTCAGTTCGTGAAATGAGGGACGGATGAGGGTTAACAATCGATTGATTAGGACAGTTTCAATAGTTTGATAGGAGAACTCCAGTCGAGTATTGGACGTGCACTCGGCGCCATTGCTAGACGCTGGAAGGAGCTAAGGTACGTCTCCGATGGTCTCGCGGTGACACCTAAAATAAGTCTCTTTTATAAGAGGAGAAAGAGGCTGCGTAGACGTTGCGTACAAGAGCGGCGTCGTGATTATGGTGCAGCTCAGTCAGTGTCTTTCCATGCTGTTCGTTCGATGTTGTGCTGCGTTTCGAGGAGAACCGTCTCTGGGGCGGACCAAGGGTCGCTCTACGATCACTATCTAACGAAAGTGCAACCTGTCGAATCCGGAAAAGTAGTAGAGCTCGAGAAAAGTTCTGAACCAGGTGAGATCTTCACCTTCGAACTAGTAATCGAAGGCTTGCTCGCAGTTTCTTCTTTCATCTTGAATAACACCTTCCTTATTAACAATTAACTTAATTAATTAGTTGTTAACGTCAATCTAAATGTTTCTTTACTGTTATTTAACAGCTTCACTCCCAAATTAAAATATTCCCTGCTAGAAACATGTTTTATTTCGAAATTCTTGTAGTTTTATCGAGTGTTCGAGAGTTCTTGGAAACTATAGATTTCGAAAGTGATTTTTCGATGTACAAAGTTTCTTCTCAGCAGCTTTTTTCGAAATTGTTGTGAGCGTCCGTAGTTTATTCGATTTCTATTGGTTTAGATCAATATTTACTCGATGGAAGTTACTTTGAAACTTGTAATTTCGTTGGGTTTGATCTTGACCGTATCTTGGCCTTGTGGACGTAAAATAGTTCGCATTAAATCCAGAAAGATTTGTTCATGCTTTGTATACAAATAGAGTATCAAGTTTTATGATACTTAAATTGTTTATTGATCTTCGAACGATTTAGGCACACTCCAAATGTGTTTAGTTCACGCGTTGCGATAGCTTCGCATCGACTTCTTCATTTGGTAGAGAAAATATATCCCGGAGTTGTTATTTTCTATCTCGCAGCCTTCGTTGCGCGCTCATTTGCCTCACACTTTCATGCCAATTGCGTTACCAGGTATACACAGACTTCCCGACCTTAGATCTTACAAAACATTAATAGCTCGCCGAAGGAAAAACTCGTTTTGCATCGACACGCTTTTTCTGTTGCATGCTGATGAGGAAAAGAAGCCGGTGTAAACATTGGACGAAGAAATCTCATCGATCTTCTCGATTTCAAGCGTTCGACATCCGTGAAAACTATATTTTCAAATGAAATTTCAATCTGAAACTCGAAGTTGCACGAGTTTCTTATTGGATTAAAAGATTCTATCTAACTTTCTTAACTCCTTGCCGTGTTTTAACGAGTCAGACAAAGACTCTTTAACAATTCTAACAAACATGAATGTTAAGCCTTTCTTTTTAGATGAGTTAGAATTTCACAAAATATAGACAAATTGTTGAACGTAATATTCTAGTAATTTGTTAATAACTACTATTTTTATCCAACAAAACAATTGTAATTAAAGAAGTACTGGAGAGTAGAGATGAACGTTTTCCAAATATCGTGTACATCTTTTTCGCACACATCGAGACACTACTGTAAGATCTTAGAAGACTTAACACGATTCTGTTTGTGTATCTGATTCGCAAGAAGATTTCACGATCAAGTTTTTATGAAAAAATGATGTCTACGGCACTGGCAGAGAGGGGGTAAGTTTTCCCCTGAATTCGTGCTCGCTCCCCTGATCGCGGCGTCTGGGATTACGAATCGAGCCGTGAAGGTGACACTTGGAAAAGGCGTTACACGGTGTCGTGGGCATACCATTCGCGGGAAACCGAGGACGGAAGGAATCGGCGGGATCTCTTCCACGCGTGCAACAGTTACAATGCTCGAACGGTCACTCATAACTCCAAAAATGGAAGGTTGCTCCTCCGTAGGCGAGCCGCGCTCGCGGGGGCGACACCTCGTCTTCGTCCTCCTCTCCGTGGAAGTCGTTTCACAGGAGAGCCACGCAGGTGTCCGTGATACGTGAGCTCGTAACAACGATTAATTATCGCCTCGTCGATATCTGTTGCGGCTCGGTCGAGCCTGTTTGCGTACGCCGATCTCATTGATCGTTGATCCCTATCGGTCGATCCGACTCCATTGTCCTCTTCGTCGGGATACTCGAGTTTAATAAACACCTCGGTGCGTTCGAATCTGTTACAAAGTGACTCTCGACGATGAAAATTTCGCCAGAGATGGACAGGCGGTCGATTAATGAATCATAGGAATGTTTAGCTCGAAGTATAGCTTCCAAGAAGGTGGCTAAGTGCGCATTTACGGATAGAAAACCTGCACCGCTGCGATCTCGTTCGATCCTAAAAATTAACGATCCTCCTGAATTCTGTTAGGAGTGTTCAGCCTGAACTATAGCTTCCAAGGTGTCCAAGTTGTTCATTTACGGATAGAGAACCTCCTTCTGAATCGCGCTTAGTTGATGTCACGTTTCATTCTAGAAATGAACCAACTGCAGTGTGTCTAAAAACGAAAAACCTGAACCGCTGGAATATCGTTCGATCCTAAAAATTAACGATCCCCCGGAATTCTGTTAGGAGTGTTCAGCTCGAAGTGTTGCTGCCAAGGTGTTCAAGTTGCTCCTAATCGTAAAAATGAACGATTCCTCCGAGTCGTGTTACCGAAACCAAGTGCAGTGTCTAACAACCTTCGCCTCCAGAGTCTAACAGTACCATAATCCCAACAGTGCTAGTCTCTCGACGCGTTTAGACGGCGCTCGAATCGCTATAGCAATCGCAGGCTGAGTCAGATGAGAACGAATCGATCGTGATCGTTGAAGTCCTTTGTTTAGGATGTATAGCACGACCCTGAAAGGGGGATCGGGGAGATCGTTGAAGAGCATGTTGATATCGATTCGCTGATGTACCGTGACAAGTGCTCGTTCGAATTGGTCTGACTCATTCTGCTCGATCCACGAACCCGTCTCCTTAAACAGGATCATCGGCAGCGATCGACGACTAATTCTCGGTAAATGGACACAGATGTGCCGCCCATCCTTCAGCCGTGCGCGATCTGCGCACGGACTTTTAAGCCGCAGTCGTTGGAGAAGCACACGAAGATATGCGAGCAGACCGCCTGCAAGAAGAGGAAGCCTTTCGACTCGGCCAAACAGAGGATCCAAGGTACCGAGTTGGCCGAGTTCCTGCCCAGACAGGAGAGAAGACGACACACCCAAGACGACAGGAGCGGAGGACTCAAATCATCTTGGAAGCAGACTCACGATGACTTCCTGCGACAGATCCGGGCTGCTCGGAACGAAAACGTAAGATTCTAACTCGCGAGGAGACCTAATAGAATAGAATAGAATAGAATTAGCTTTATTTCAGCCTTACAGCTAAGAAATGTGACTTGGTTTACATTAACCTATCCGTACAAAACTATCTTATTTCACGCATTCGGTGCCCATACCTTCTCTCATTCTTTTCTATGTCTCACTCATTCCTACTCTGGCCTACTCTTTTACTGTCCTAATTATTATCACTAACCTACTTAATTTCTTACTATTGCTTCCTTCTCCATTCCCTAACTTTTGCATTTTTGATGGTTTGGTATGCTCTTTGGTATAGAGAGTGGTCCGTTTAAATAATAACACCTAAATATCTGTTCAGGTTATTGTGGTGCAAAAAATATTTGTTACGTAATGTGCATAGTGTCAATGCACCACATATTTGGCACGAATATTTTTTTCCGAGTGTCATTTTTTTCGTAGTTGTCAAGGTCATCGATGTTTGGTGGTACATAACAACATTTTTTTTTATTGCATCGTGTAACTGATGGAAAAATACTGATGCAAAAATACATTCAGATATGTATAATAACATGACCTTGATCCTCGGAAATTAAAGTTATACGTAGAACTGATGTCTATTGATCGTAGGATTTAAAACTTCCAAATCGATAGCTTGGTCGTACCGGAGTTGTAGGATGGCCACCGCGTTCACCAGACCTCACACCAATGAACTTTTTTTGTGGGGAAAATTGAAACAAACAGTTTATAATGAACGACCAACTACACCAGAGGATATGAAGAACCGAATAGTTAGAGCTTGTGCTGATATTAATTCCGAAACAATTGAAAGATCTGTACAGTCGGTCATTGCACGTTTCAGAAAATGTATCAACGTAGAAGGACACCATTTTGACCATCTCTGATGATAATTTAAGAGAACGCGAATGTTGTTTTAACAGTTAACACATACAAATCTGATAAAAAATATTTTCTTCGCATTCGTAGGTTCAGGAATCGTGGCCGAAGATATTCGACATCAGTTCTACGTATAACTTTAATTTCCGAGGATCAAGGTAATGTTATTATACATATCTGAATGTATTTTTCCATCAGTTACACGATGCAATAACAAAAAAAATGTCGTTATGTACCTACAAACATCGATGCCCTTGACAACTCTGAAAAAAATGACACTCGGAAAAAAATATTCGTGCCAAATATGTGGTGCATTGACACCATGCACATTACGTAACAAATATTTTTTCTCTGAATTTCTGCATCTCACCCACGCGCGCTATCAGCTTATGACTGTCCTCTCCTTACTCAGATATTCAGGTAGCACTCCTATTCTTATGTATTTTTTGTATCTGTCATTGTATTTGAACTGTTCTATCCTCGTATGCTGTTCTTGCTGTTGTATTTCTCTGCCAAGGAGATCTAATATATATTTTTTCTTTGCATTTCGTACGGGTCTTTCAACCGTTTGAGTTATTCAAGTCAGGGAGATCTAACTTGTTCTTCTCCGATTACCGCAGGGTCCCCATCATTGCACAGATCTGGGTAAAACATATTTCAACTTAGAAATAAAAATATCTGCAAATACTATTTCTCACAACTGTGTTACATATGTTCCGTCTAAAACTAATACTAAAGTACTGGTTACAAATATTTGTATTTCTTAGTTGAAATATTTTTTTACCTAGATCTGCCATTACACAGTGGACCGAATGCCCAATTTGGGTTTCACGCGTTGACTTCTATGCTTATATCGCTATTAAATCAATTATTATGGGCATCATTAGGCTCAGTATTGTCCGACATGTCATTTTTCGAGCTAAAATGGCCATTCGGTACGCTGTGCATTAATCAAACCTCTTCCTACTACTACGAACAGCCGTAGAATTATCGTCTACCGAGTTAGTTTATGGCAACGATAAAGTCTAAGAGTAGGGAAGTACCTAAGCGGAGAAGAACATGGAATGAAATATTTATTTGAAGATACCTTTCGTATACTCATTACAAGTATACAATTGTTCATTTATCCGTACCATAAGGAAACCTGGAGGGTATAGTCGTTTCTCTTAAATCGTACAGTTCCCGTTTTCCTCGATCAAGGCTTCACTGTAATTCTGTGTTATGTTGGGTGTGTTGTTACGGTGATTAATAAGGATTGTAATTATTTACGCTGAACACGGGAGAAGTATACAATTAGGATAATTGGAAAATATAACGTGAGAGAGTCAAATTGAAACGGAAAACTGGCGGAGTGCAACGCCGTGGTGTGAATTGCAGGTAGAACGTAGATTAACCCAGATGCATCGCGAATGATGCAAGTGCGTTCGCGCGTGAGATGAATGGTCTCGACCACGCACATCTATAATATGATGTTTACGGTCACGGTACACGTACAACCTGATGATTAGAGATACGCGATTAACTTTTTCCGACGGTAACCACATGGTTTTCGATGCACAAATTGGGCCGCTTCGAATCGATGATTTAAAGACAGGGAAGAATCACTCAGATGACGGGGTAGACTCGTTTCCATTGCATTCTCATTTCTCGATAATACCTTTTCATTTTTCAGCAGCCACAAGCGTTAGATGAAAAATCAATCTAGGACGCGATCACCCCCGAATTTCCTATTTTTACGTTTATCAGGCGTATTTTGCATTATAAATGTTCCTTTCTATCGATCGTATTTTTACTTAGAAGCAATTCTGCAATTTATCAACTTGAAATTTCGACGTTTCGATCTATGTTCAGATCATCTTCATGAAAATATATAATTGTGTCTGTAAATTATTAAACAAAATTTTTTTTTATAATGACTATTGACTTCAGTAGATTAACCATTGAATATCTAATTATGAAATAAGTTACTCACTTGCTGCTTTGTCTGTTCTAAACAATTAAAATTATTTTCATAAAACAAGTGAGTAATTTATTTCATAATTAGACATTCAATGGTTACTGGTTACTTGTTTATTCTTCTCTTTATATATATTACATAAAGATGGCGTTGTAGAGCCTGAGCTCTATTTGCCCAATACAAACCAGTCCTTTTACATATACTGATGTTTACCTAATTTCTTACATATTATATTCATTTCGTCTTAATTTACCTATAGAATATTCAGTAATCAACATTCATAAACTGTATAAATACATAAACACATACAAAATATATATTGATATGATGAATGATTTGAACTGATTTGTACTATTTCTTTCATTAATCAACTGATGTCAATAGTCGACATAATAGAATTTTGTTTAATAATTTACAGACGCAATTATTCATTTTCTTGAAGATGATCTGAACATAGATCGAAACGTCGAAATTTCAAGTTGATAAATTTCAGAATTGTTTCTAAGTAAAAATTGATTGAACCAGTCGCCGCGAGCATCAATACATCTTTTGTATTTTGCATTATTTGGCAGAATGTAGCTGTCGCAGCTTCATGAAAATAGATACATCCGAAGCTTTATGCTTCCGAATAATGCAAATAGTAAAAATAGGAAATTTGAGGGCGACTGCGGCCTACATTGATCTTTTATTTAGCGCTTTTTCTTTCCTTGGTGCATTCAAAAACAAAAACGCCAGAGAAGCAACATGTATATACAACTGAAAAAGTACTACATTCACACTACTGTATATTTTTTACAAATGCGAAGACGTTTCAACATTCAAACAGTTCAATGATTTTTTTATATGGACGATTTTTTATATGGAATATATAAAATCTCATTCTACCGAAAGGAAGGCAGTATCGAGGTGGAGTGATCGAAAAATGTTCAGTTCACAAGGTATTTTAAACGAACCTCTTCATTAACCTATCTACCTAAACAAGAAATCTCTAGTGTGGAAAGTGTTTCGTATATCGTGATTTTAGTTCGAGTATAGCAACTCGCGATAAATGAATTCCTTATGTACGAAGAGGTAATCAAGAAATTTGTCAAAACTCGGTCGGACCACAGGTTTATAATTTTTTGTTTTTCTTAGCAGATTCATTGAAGTTCACTTTTCAAATTGTTGCGTGCGTCCATTCATTATAGTATAGTTTATTCGACACTTCCACGAAAGTTATCATTTTTTTGGCAAATTCATTAAGGTTCACTTTTCATCGATCACTTACAGTTTGTAGTTTGTTTTACTAATTGCTAGTAATATAATTGCTAATACAACAATTGTTTGTATCAAATTTGTTACGAACGTCCGTAGTTATTCGATCACGTGCAAATCGTTTTACTAATTGCTAATATTATCGTCAATATTAATATCCAGGAACAATCACAGTTTTCTGTCTAAGACACGATTATTATCCAAAACTGGATCGAATCTAACGTTGTGAAAAACAATTTTAGGTGGACGATACGATGCAAAAACCAGGCACAACACACCTGTCATCAAGTGCGCCGATGCGTGCGAACGAGCAGGGTGTCTGTCCCACCTGCAATCGTCACTTCGGCGTGAAGGCGTACGACAGACACGTGGCCTGGTGCAAAGACAGAATCGCGAGGGTGCAAACTAGCCCGGCAACAAATATCGCGAAGGAACGTCTTGAAGCACGGATGAAGTATCGAGCCCCATCCCTGAAGAACCGCAGACAAATCACACGCGAGAAATATTCGCCGACTTCCGCGACGAATCTCCATTCCAGTAGTAAAACGTCACCCACACCGCACACCAGCAGAGCCAAGGGGAGCGCCTCGGCGCCGAATTGCAACAAAGGCAACGATAGCCCTGTTAAACAGAAAGCTGCTGCTGTGTAAGCTACCATAGTTCCATTAACTGCTCGCGGGTACTGATCATCCGCCAGGAGAATGGCAGTCAGAAACTAGAAAGGGACCACATGGTGTCCCCACTCCGCGCTACACGTTTTCCGCAATTAGCCGAACGCATTAAGGTCTATTTAGTTTAGCCAGGGCGTCACAGTTCAGAATTTCGGATGCCTGTGACTGTTCGCCCAGAAATTGAAACGCTTCGAGAGGCTCGAAGTTGTAGAGCCAATAAAAACCTTTCTTTTTGTGCCACAACTGTATTATGTCCGATGCCGGACTCCCTATCCTTAAGCATTGGTGCACTGGCCAGACCGGACTAAACTAAATCGACCTTTATCGTGACTGGAACAGAGAACTGTCATATCTCCTGATGGACGATCAAACCTAACCCCGCTGCACTATTTCGTGCAGATAAATAAATGTTTGTCCAGATAAGCGAAAGTAAGAGCAACGGATTCATTTCTAAAACATGTTGTTTATTGCAGAAGACGTGCAGGACAATCGAAAGGTGGATCCAGTCCGATAGGGCCGATGAAGTCTCGACCGATCGATCGTTCGAACAGGTGAGTTCGCCACTCCCAACGATTCGGTTACAATTAATATAACATGTAGTTCAACTGCGTGCATGAGGAGAAAGAAAAGGGACAAGGTTGTTTCCACTCGGGAGAACTGTTTAAAACCGCGAAACCCAGAATGCTCGCCTCTAAACGTTGTACTTTCAAAATCATTCGCAACCGTCCGATGACCCTGATGAAAGTCCATGCATCCTTGATCCTGTTTCCTTATCCTCAGGCTACCAGAAGACGGGTCCGGACCGGTTACCTTTCCACCTGCGCCCCTTAATAAAAGAACCCTCCTTCCTGTACCGCCCCTAAAGTATAAGAAACAAAGTCTCGAAGAGTATAATATCATTTCGTCGCCGAAACGCAAGCTGCAGACACGGATAATGGCCAAGCAGCTGCCGAACTATCGAGCTAAACTGGAAGATACTAGTCAGCTCTCCGGAAGGTCTATGAGATCGAGTATCGTCTCCGGTAGGAGCGAAGGTCACCCGAAACTGAATGACCTGTCCATCAATGTCGACGTGACGGGCATGACTGTGAAGCCGTGCGACCTACATCCGAAGAACAGTCTGACCACCTGGAAGAAGATCAGTCAGGCAAAGGTTCAATCGGAACATAATATCGAAAGAGTTCCTTCTTGTAAATCGAACAGGGAAGCTGGACACTTCTCCCTCAACCAACATTGCCAAGAGAAAGAACCGACCGCTGACAGTTCCATCGCCAGCAAGCCGAGTTCGAGCAGCGGAGGTCACGTGAATTGGCAGTCGGTCACGCCGAGATTGAACAGAACCTACTCGTTCAAGGACTCTTCCGAAGACATCAATGATGCACTCTCGCGGAATCAGAGACGGAAACGAGTGAAGAACAGTCCTCGAATAGAATTCTGTTTCGGGGACCTGGAGAAGCTGGAAAGACTACGCCAGTCTCATTGCCAAAGGAACGTTGAAGACGAGAAGGAAGCTTCGAGGATTCCTAAGGACAGCCTGGAGGATTTAAGTTGCGAGAAGGATTGGAAGAACTCCAGGAAGTTAGCGAGGAGCCAGATGTTAGAGAGGAGACGGTTGAACCTTTCCTGCGATCAACTTGCAAACCAGAACGAGGAAAGGCGACCTGACAGCTCTAAAATTGTATATCCTCGGAATAATACTTTGTGCGATAATATTGGAGTTGCATTGAGAGAAGAAAGGTTTCCTCAAGAATTGCCTTCGCCGATTGTTGGTGAACAGTTTAAGTTACCCGAGGAGTTTCATGAGTTAGGGGAACGTAGAAAGGATGATTCATTATCTGGAAGACTGTCGAGAGGTGAATATCGACCAAGGACCACAGATATCCTGAAAGTAAAGGAAGACAATGATGTAAATTTTGAATTGCCTTTACCAATTGTTGGTGAACAATTTAAGTTACCCGAGGAGTTTCATGAGTTAGAGGAACGTGGAAGAGATGATTCATTATCTGGAAGACTGTCGAGAGGTGAATATCGACCAAGGACCACAGATATCCTGAAAGTAAAGGAAGACAACGATGTAAATTTTGAATTGCCTTCACCAATTGTTGGTGAACAATTTAAGTTACCCGAGGAGTTTCATGAGTTAGAGGAACGTGGGAGAGATGATTCATTATCAGGAAAACTGTCGAAAGCTAAATATCGACCAAGGGCCACAGATGTCCTGAAAGTAAGGGAAGACAATGATGTAAATTTTGAATTGCCTTCGCCAATTGTTGGTGAACAATTTAAGGTAACCGAGGAGTTTCATGAGTTAGAAGAACGTGGGAGAGATGATTCATTATCAGGAAGACTGTCGAAAGCTAAATATCGACCAAGAACCACAGATATCCTGAAAGTAAGGGAAGACAATGATGTAAATTTTGAATTGCCTTCGCCAATTGTTGGTGAACAATTTAAGGTAACCGAGGAGTTTCATGAGTTAGAAGAACGTGGGAGAGATGATTCATTATCAGGAAGACTGTCGAAAGCTAAATATCGACCAAGGACCACAGATATCCTGAAAGTAAGGGAAGACAATGATGTAAATTTTGAATTGCCTTCGCCAATTGTTGGTGAACAATTTAAGGTAACCGAGGAGTTTCATGAGTTAGGGGAACGTAGGAAGGATGATTTATTATCTGGAAGACTGGCGAGAGGTAAATATCGACCAAGGGCCACAGATGTCCTAAAAGTAAGGGAGGACAATGATGTAAATTTTGCAACTGATGAGTTAGATCCTCCGGCGAAGTATAACGACGATATCACGAAGTTCTGCTACATTGAAACGAGCTTGACCGAGATGGAGCCCGAGTCGGTTCTCATGAAAGATGTGCTACGTCCTAGTAGATCGAGTACACCGTTCGATAAGTCGACTAATTGGAAAGAGCGGGAACAATCGATGACTCCACCTCCGAACAAATGGGAAATGGCAGTGAACGAGGAGACAGGATCGGAATTGTTGTACCGCGTTGAAGTAGAAGAAGAGAATCTCTCTGGTCGTAATGATATCGACGAATCGGGGGTGAACGACATTAGTAATTCGGATTGTTTGACAACCACTCATTGCACAGATAATAAACCGATAGCTGCAGAAAAGGAAGAGATACAAGTTTCAATAGGCAATAGGAAAGACATTGCCAGCCAGGCGGCAATCTGCAAATGCTCGCCTCGAGTTATTGACGTGACTGACGAGAGATCTATCGACGACGATCATTCTCCAAGCGATGAAAGTATTGAGAAACCTGAAAAGATCAAGGAAGAAAATCCAGGTTACGATTACAAAGAAGACGATATCGATCCAGATGACCTATCGACATTCCCGAATTCTATCCTCGAAACCATAAAAATCGCGGACGAAGAGGTGCACGAGATCTACAAAAATTTCTCCTCGAAAGATTTCGACTGTCCCAGCGATGACTCGATCGATGAGATGCCCGAGCCTAGATCCGGTTACGAAAGATCCGTGGAAAACGATTCGATCGACGTGCGGGACCTAAGATCGATGATCTTATCGGAGTCTCACGTAACAGTGAAAAAATCGGCGAACGCGGCTTTCAAATCGCGATATTCGAAAGTGATCGGTATAGAAAACAGGATCCTCGAACATGTGAATGAGACGAATGATTCGAACGACAGTCTGTCGATGATCGATGGCGTGGATCTAACAGGTGTTAAGCAGGTCGAGACTGTCGAGGTGGAAACGATCGAAGAAATCGGCACTGGGAGCAGAAACGTCAGATTCGGCGTGTTGCCGGATATCAAAAGAACGACGATAGTGGTGAAGAAAGATCGTAATAAATCGGAGACGATCACTACGCAGACTTACTGGAAGAAAGCCCCGAACACTTCGAAGGATCGATTGATCAATCTCGATCTACCTTATCAGGAGTCGAGCAGACTTCTTAAGAGAAATCCAAAAGTTCTGGCCCTTCCTCCCGTTTCCAGTCGCTCTTTCTTGACGAAACGCAGGTAGGAATGGGTTGAAAAATGATTCGACATCAATTTTCCTATCCAATTTTCACCGCGGATATATTTTCTTATTTGATTATTATTGGAAACGATGCTATCTATACTATGTATGCGGAAATAAGCGAGAGGCTAATAAGGGATTCAATCTTGTCGTACAATTAACTACACAGTGACTTCTCACTTGAAGTAGAGTTCCTAACGCAGTCGAATATTGTAGGAACGTAGCACTGCCATTACGTCCCGTATGGAGCAATTACGTGCGCAGACGACCGGATTTTAATCTTGTACTTAGCAGTAGAACGTAAGTTCCAGGTGGTTGATCAAATTCGCCATGGTGGATTTCTGGTTCCCCGTGCAAATCACATTTTCGGAACGTTTCACTTGTTGCTAGCCCGGCAGAAGCTTGAAACAGAGTGTCATCGAAGCATCAGTTACACAACTATCATAGGACATGTTCGATTTTATAGCATACCTGACTAATTACACTGTCCAACAACAAAAATGTTTCCATATAACTGTTCGGTGTATCTTATAGAGTTTTTAACGATGATTCTGAATCTGGCCTTAATTTTTCTCCTACACACACAGTTTTTGAGAAATTTGAGTTTGATAATTCTTTTGCTGTAAAGAACAACAGAATATTTAATATAATAACTAGGGGGCTCCGCCCCCTACTCGCTTCGCTCGTCAACCCCCGCGGCGCCTCGCTCTCTCTCCCTCTCTCTCTCCCGCTCCCTCTCTCTCCCCCTCTCTTTCCCGCTACCCCTCTCTCCCGCTCTCACTCTCTCTAAAAAATACACACTGTCACGTCGCTCAATTTTCGGTTCCCCTTCGGAAGACAACCCCCTCTTCAATTTTCGGTTCCCCTTCGGAAGGCAACCCACTGTTCAATTTTCGATTCCCCTTCGGAAGGCAACCCGCTCTTCAATTTTCGATTCCCCTTCGGAAGGCAACCCGCTCTTCAATTTTCGATTCCCCTTCGGAAGGCAACCCGCTCTTCAATTTTTCGATTCCCCTTCGGAAGGCAACCTGCTCTTCACTTTTCGGTTCCCCTTCAGGAGGCAACCTGCTTCTCAATTTTTGGTTCCCCTTCGGAAGGCAACCCGCTCTTCAATTTTCAGTTCCCCTTAGAAAGGCAACCTGCTCTTCAATTTTCGGTTCCCCTTCGGAAGGCAACCCGCTCTTCAATTTTCAATTCCCCTTAGAAAGGCAACCCGCTTGTCAATTTTCGGTTCCCCTTCGGAAGGCAACCCGCCCTTCAATTTTCAGTTCCCCTTAGGAAGGCAACCCGCTCTTCAATTTTCAGTTCCCTTTAGAAAGGCAACCCGCTCGGCGTTTTAACGTGACAGAACTATTTTATATAATAGAAAAGACATCACAATATTTGTTCAAAGTCGAAAAATATGTCTTTTTTTCAAACTCAAATTTCTCCAAAACTGTGTCTAGGAGAAAAATTAAAGCCAGATTCTAAATCAGCGCCAAAAACTCTATAAGATACAGCCAACAGTTATTTGCAAACATGAAAAAAGTTGAAATTTGTTGGACAGTGTTAGTGCTGCTAGAGTCTACGAAGTGGAATCGAAAACCCCCACTGTCGCGCTGGCTGGCCGGGTAGTGGTAGCAGAATCTGCCTCGTCGACTCTCGGAGCACCAATTTCCCAGGCGTGTCTTATAGAATGTACAATAGTGTCACGATACGTGCGAAAAAAATGGATATTCGTGAAAAATTCATCTTTACTCTCCGCTGGTACACAGCTAAACGTGATCGAAATTTTAGTATAGTGTTCGGTAACATTTTCATCACAAAAATGTCACGAATATGAAAGATTGAATTGAATTTCGAATTGATTTGAATTTTCAACGTAAAATGTAATAAAACAGGGGAGAAGAGAAACCTGTAAATTGTATTATAGTTTCGCAGAAATTTTCGAAACCCGTTGGAAAATTGCTGCGGATCTTTAAGTCCCGCATAGTTTATTAAAATTGTATTGTGTTTCGTATCATTTTCATAGAAAAATGTCACGAATATAAAAGTTTCCGTATGTATCAGGATATTATTGTACGGAACAGCAAAAGCATATTCAAAGCAGCCATATTCTCAACGTAAAATATAACGAAAACGGGGGAAAAAGCAACCTGTGAGTAAGAAATAACTTCGAAAAACGTTGGAAAATTGCTGCAGATCTTTAAGTCCCGCATCGTTCATGAAAATAGACATGGTTACCGAGTTCTAGCACGTTTATCATTGTACACTGTGTCGCACGCTCATAAACAAACCATATCCGTGCATTTACTCATCACTTAGAGATACGCTTTGGAATCTTGATCAAGGAACATGCTTGCGTTTGCCTAAGGCTGAGAGGCTTGACACGAATCTTCTTGTGTACACATCATTACCTCGTTCTCGGGGCAACATGAAACACTCAACGTTCGTTTGATAGAATAGAAAGCGCCATCAGTTCTCGCGCTTCTCAGCGCAGAAAATATTCAGTTCGCCGAAAACTTTTTCGTAGCATGGAAAGATGAAGTGTTTTTCGATTTTCTTTGACCGCCGTCGTTATCACTTTTCGTTTTCCACGGCACAGGATGTTCCTACAAGGCACTTTGTTCGATGAGAGAGACGTTCAAATCAAATTATGGGCTGCGCATCGCACGAATGTTTCATGGTTGAAGACGTTTCTCTTTGACCCTCTATACCTCTTTCTACTATTAAGCAAGAGTTCATTGGGACATTAAAATACAGTAAAAAATCGATCTAAGGAAAACGAATATCCCCTCCAGAAGAAAAATAGTAGTACCACAGGATCTAAGGAACAGTGCGGACCCAAGGGAGACTTTTTCTTAGATCGAGCCTTTACTTAACACTAAACCTACCGACCATCAAAAACAACTGATGATAGTATTATAAAAATAAGAAGATTACATTTATTTATATTTTGTGCGATTCTTACTTTACCGTACTGGAGTCAACAAAATATATTCAATAAATTCCCATGAAAACACTTTTGCAATTTCAATAATTGTCAAATAAAAAAAATCGAAAATGGATCTATTGACCCCTCGTGGTAGGTTTAGTGTTGACAATTATTTGAGTAGCAGTGTGACGAGAAAGGAATTGAAGTTTCTGTGAAAAATCGATTATCTTCGTTTCTTCCTGGTTTCAGCGGTAAGGATTACAATCCTTTCCTCCTAGCAGAGCAGCAAATGAACGACCTGCTATCGGATGCCAGCGAGCAATCCGTGACGGACAGCCCTCTGCTCGATCAGAACCGCGAAACCTCGTTCCCTCTCTCCCATTCCTCAGCGTTCGTAAAATATCCCTATCAAACGTCCCCCTCGAATACTGGGAAACGATCGTCCCTGATAGCTCCGCCCACAGAGTTCGATGACCTCGTATCCGAATTCTCCAGCGATTCAACAGAGACCAACTCGCTATGTCGAGAAGTCTACTTGAAAGACGATAAAGAATCGAAATCGAACTTCGAGAAGAAGTCGCCGGCTCGAGAACTGGGTAGACGAGTGATCATCGACAAATCGAAAGCTCTCGGCGGAGATGTCACCGAGGACAATGATCGCGGTAGCAGAAGCTTCGTTGGCAACTCTGATAGAGCTCGCAAGATCCTCGACAAAGTCTCGCCCAAAGTAATTCGACCAACAGTGAATCGGTCTTTCTCCGTTCGAGCTTCATCTGCTCCTAAAACCACCCTTGACAAGAAAAACAGTTCTAACGATGCTAAGAAATCGTCCGGCCAGAACAACGATCCGCAGAGGCCCTCCAACGCCAGCTTAAACAATAGAAATAACAATTACGTGAACCTTTCGACTAGCAATCTCAGCCTGAGCTCCATTGTGTCCTCGGACGTGGACATCAAACGATCGAACTCCGTGTTCGACGAGTTGATGACCTCGTTCGACGACGAAAACAGTTCCTTCGCTTCCCTGAAATCCCTCCTAAAGAGCGATTCCTTGTCCGTGTCTAGCCCCGTACATGGAAGACAACGGAACGATCAGAATAGCGACGAGGAGCTATCTTCGCCCGAGAGCTACAAGAGGCAGGATCATGGCAAGTTCAGCGGGGACTCCGCTTATAGCAGGTTAATATATTATTTACAGTTGTTAAATCCTTAGACACCCCGGTAAAGATTGTTTTCATCTACAGTGACTCCCACTAATATTCGGACACTCTTAAAAAGACGATAACCTTTTTAATATTGTACTACTTGTTTGTTTTATCACGATGGGATAGCCAGTATTGAGACGAATTCAGCGAGTTATCATTAAAGGTCATACAAGGTGAAATATGGTAGTAAAGTAAAGTTTATTGGCGCGAAGGATGTGTACGGTTTGGATATCGTTCAGCATACAAGGATTGAGCTCTTAATAAAAAAAAAAACATAGCATTCCATCTAAAAAAATAGAGATGACCTTGAAATCTCCTCTATGGCTCCACCCACGCAGAAAATGTTTGTGTCACAATATTGTCCCCCTCTATACCGTGTAACTTTTCTATATAACATTTTTTCATATTATTACGAATAACGGCAATATTCAAACTGGACATAGTTATTGCCCCACCCTGTATAGAGATTAAACTCTTTTTGAAACGGAAGAGTTAATGGCAGAGGTGTTCCGAATTCACAAATTGCACAGTCATGTCCGTAAATGTTGCACTTTCCGGCACAATTTATCCCCTGCATGCCTAAAACGCCGTTCAATTTCTCCGTCCTAGTTTAAATCGCAAATATTCGCACCATGGACGCAGCACCAACGACGTGGCCGGCCGCCTCGACGAGGACTACACCCGGCAAAATCGCGGTAGAAGCGACGGCGAGGGTATCCTATCGTCGTCAAAATGCAAAATGTCGAAATTCTGCCATGAGTGCGGCTCCAAGTTCCCGGAAACTGCGAAGTTCTGCTGTGAATGCGGCATCAGGAGACTCGTTCTTTGAGGGTTTTGCCCGAAACTAGCCGGAAGTTCAAAGAAACGTCTTACGACTAAACCCTGAATGTAATTAGAAGAGATATGACATTTGCATAAATAGATTTTTCTGGAACACGGTTACGAAATATACTGACGAAGATAACTAGCATATAATCGTATCAAGTAGATTTTTCGTGTGGTTCGATCACAGACAGGATGGTTCAAATGTGCAGAGTGTTCGGAAGTAAATCAGTTGCAAAGGTCGTAAACAATTTTTTTTATAAAAACGAGCCACACTGATCAAGAATTAAGACATGATTTGTACCAGATACAGTGTACGTAGGATTTGCGAATGAATCGAATGCCACTCGTTGCTTAATTAAGTTGTTAATACGATGCGTAATCGGTGATTTAATTAATAATAGTGTTAGGGGGACAGTTCTTTACATAGACAGGCTGTTGTAGATTTTTATCTCGTTTTTGGAACTTGTCAGAGGCATGAACGAAGCAATGTTTCTTTAATTCTAGTTTCTGTGAAGTTAATAATTTGTAAAAGTGTATAAATTTTCAAGGGAAGCCTCGTTTATATTTGAATCATCCTTGCGAAGTCAATAGACAAATATCGGCACGATGGAATTGAAAAAAGAAAGTTATTTTAAATATATTCGTAAATGAGATCGTAGTTGTTAGCGGAGTCGCCGATGAGGGGCACGAATTGTAGAGTGGGAACACAAGTGTTAATGTGGCGACTCTAATCGTTAGTGAAGAAGAATTTATTCTTGCAGTGTAGAGCTAAGAGTAATTAAGAGTTCAAACCGCTACTTACGTAATTCTAGTCATTTATCCCGGTCATCCGAGGGTTTTAATGAAAAGATCAAATTCTCAGTATTAGGGAACACGAGAGAAACAGACGTCAATTGCAGATGATAGAATCAACTAAAACTAATCGTATAATCAATAGTAAATGTATTTATTCTTTCGGAGTAAAGCCAGTCTAGAGGGTTTGCCATTAGTTAGCACAGGAGTACCGTTTTAAACAGTGGTTTAGGTTTTGCATTATTGCGTTAATTGTTCCGCGAAGAAGTATATAACGGAAGAAACATAATGGACGGATATACATCAAATGAATTCCATATGATTAATGTACACATCGTCGAAAGAGAACTATATACGGTGGGTATACAAAGTGTTCGTACACCATTCAAAATAGAATCACTTCTTTATAATTTTACCAAACGACCTGATTTTTTATAATCAATTAGAAGCATTGGTTTATGAAATGATACGCAGAAAAGATTTTCCAAAAGATTATATTTTACAAGGTTACATGCAAAAATAAAAAAAGGTATTTTTTAAAACTCTTTTATTTGGGCCCTTAATGAATATTTAAAATATATGTTTTGTAGGTCATCTATGTTGGTTATCACATGCTGAAAATTCCATATCTCTTTCATATTTTAAATTTTCATTAAGGGCCCAAATAAAAATTTTTTAAAAACGCCTTTTTTATATTTGCAAGGAACCTTGTAAAATATAATCTTTTGGAAAATCTTTTCTGCACATCATTTCGTTTGGTACAATTATAAAAAAGTTATTCTATTTTAAAAGGTATACGAAAGTACGAACACGTACACCCACTGTACGTACATTCTAGAAATGTTAACCCTTAGCGTCGTTTCCAGTTATGTTCGTTGATTGTTGGTACCGTTAATTGCATTTTTTTTTGTATATCTCCTCACTGCCTTGATTTCGTGCTGATCTTCGTGAAACAGTCTTCTTTTCTACAGAGTAATCTATAAAGGACGAAATCAGTAAGTTAACGATTACACAAGAATTCTATTTCGCTAGCTTATAAATGGACTGCGGTTTTTTATGTAAAATGTAAAAAGTATCTACAGCAATTGCAAGCTACTCCTTCTCCCTACTCTTAAAGAGTTTCAAATCTTTTTCATATTTGAACCATCCTGAAATTATACCATCTTATTTGTCCAATATAAATCTATAAAAACCGCAGTCCGCTTATAACGATCGATAAGCATTGTTTAACTTTCTACTCTGAGCATGAAGAATTTTTTGAGAAGCACGTTTCTTCCGAGACAATTTCATTGACGTTTCTTTGCTCATTATTTTCTCTAGATTCACTGCCTTCTCGATGGTACCGTGAAGTACCAGTTTCATTAGTAAACGTTCTGCACAATACTCCGACCATAACGTTTTTGTAAGCTTTTTATACGTGAGTGAGCACAACGAAAGGCGAATCAATCGATCGCGCAATGTAAACGTGTCACGTGTGGTAAATAAAGTAACGTAAGCTGTACGATTTTCGTGACAGGTGGTACCGCCCGATGAATTAGGGTCCGATCACCGAAACAGAAATTGAAAGGGTAGACAAAGCGTGACCGGCGTTTTTAACGAATCTTAACAATCAATAACAGTCAGCGAAGGGTAGAACTAATTCGTCCGAAATAGCGTTATCATAGTTGTTAATACTAAAAAAAAAAGAGCGACTCGTCGTTACCACCGGCTCTTCGGTGTCCGGACAATACCAAAGAGGAAGAGCCTGCGGTCACACTAACCGTTGTAATAACTATACCGATAAATTGACTATCTTTCGAACTGTATTTTTGCAAGTGCAATAAAAGTTATGCTTGTAAAAAATGTGTAATTGTTTGGACGTTCGATGTCGCCGTTGATTTCGCAGCCGAGGTCATCGTTGTGTGTATTTAAAACTATACTAATTGCTATAGTTATTGGTAGACCGCGGATGTTTATGCAAATTAAAAATGTTTTGCATTGATTGTAAGAATCGGGAATAACGTAAAAATTTATTTCGTCCCTTGAGCAACGTTACAACGTTCTTGAATTTTCCAAATCTTTTACCGTTTTATATTTCGCCCAACCAATTTCTTCGTAAATGCATAAAGATCCGCAGTTTACTTATAATATATAGCTACTGTGAAACTAGACTGTGTATATAATTCATTTTTGACAAAAATTTTCGCAATGAGGTTACTTCGAGAGCCCGATCGTTTTCGTGATCATTGGTTCATGATACTTCGTGCAATTTGCCACAATACTGTTTCCTCCTTGCTCCCTGAAAGTAGCGTGCCGTGCTGTTTCTTTTATCAAATGACGAACGAGAATCAAGGTTTCTCGCGTGCCGTGCGTCCGGAGACCGGGGATCGTGTCAAGAACACACTTCTACACGGGCTGCGATGTTACGATCTATAAATCGGTTATCAGGATTTCTTGTAAGGAATAACGACTGGTCAACTCCATCGTGCACCCAGTCGCATTTCACCATTCGATTTTTCCAGCGTTTCGCGACACAACCTCGACGCATCAGTAAGAAAGGTTCGCGGGATTTTCACGTAAACGTCAGTCCGGGGGAGAAAGCGAAATGTGGAAAGGAGAACAGTGACAACGTAATAAGTTCCCGTTTTTTTTCTACAAATTTATTAACGCTAGATCTATTCTAAATGATAAGAAGATCTAATCGAAATAACCGGAATGCATTTATTCAGGGTCTCACATATTATTATCATCAGAAACTATATTTCTATTCGGACAACGGAGCCGATCACTTTCCTCGTATTACATTTCATTTATTTTCAATCGAAATCTCTATCTCGAGACAAAAAAACATTGATTTCAGGAGACTGTACAGGGTGTATAAAAAGTAATGGCCATCCGTTCTAGGGGTGAATTTACACCTCTGGATCGGTGGACATTTCTAAGAGAAACTTGCCGCAAAATTGTTTGTAACAGAGAAAATTGTTGGTATAGTTGTTTTTTTACGTCAACACCTTCCACTCATCCAAGAGAGAAAAAGTTTTTCCAAAATTTGATTGTGTGTAATTATATGTAGAGACATATGCCTACTATTTACTACAGTCCACCCGACCATGTCGATGAGACGAAACGTAATTTCCCTGCCCATTCGGATCATAAATTTGAAGTTGCATAATATGACATAATACCTTACATTCATTATTATAAGAATATTAATCCTGTATTATAAAATCTCACCGTACCTCACCGTTCCTCCAGCGAATTAGGCGATGTACCTATAAAAGACGCAAATGTATAGCAAGCAAAGAACTTATACATGTATGTATGTGAATCTTCAACCCTTTCGACAACACGTGCGACGAACCCATCGAAGCGGCGAGCGGACTACATACCCTTATAAATCTCGTTATTGACGACCGAAGACAATACCAATTACAATAACTTCCCTATCAATCGGGAAGTTAAAAACAGTTTTCACCGACAACATTTCACCGGCACCAAATTTGACCGGTAACTACTTTGACGGACAACGCCTTTAATCGACAACGATTTTGACAGACGACGAATTTGACCGACAACGAATCTAAAATCGTTTAAATTCAAGTAAAGAAGAAAAGTAAATCGAATCGGAAACTTTTTTGCGTGCAACATTTTGTTTATTCTCGTTTCTTTGGTATAATAAATGGAAGCTTATGTTATTTTCTTGTTTTTCATTCTTCAATAAGCCCCTTCTCAATTTCCCATCAGTTTCAACTCCATAACGTAATATTTTATACTTGTAAAATGTGAACGTTTTCTCTAAAATCCGTATCAATGCGTCCGATCGGAAACATTCTGCCATTGGGGAGTATACGTATAATTCTACACAAATTTTGCAAGAGCTTTAACAGCTCATATCCAGATAACTATTGGTTTGCGACACGTGGCTCCTTCCAAACTGTTCCCCTTCTCGATGAGTAGAATGTATTGATGCGAAAACAAACTTTAACAACAATTTTCTTTCTTATAAACAATTTTGCAGCAACTTTCTCTTACAAATGTCCACCGATCTAGAGGTGTAGATTCCTAGGACGGATGACCGTTACTTTTTATACCCCCTGTACAATTTCCATAGTTCGCATAAATGCATCTTTCGGAAAAACTTTGAACCCGTCATTGTGACGTAGTTCTAATATTAATTTGCAAGTGAATTGTTGTAGAAAATTGGAAACGCTTCTTGCAGAATTATCCTATGATCGATCATTGTTATGATGTCGTGATCGTCGGCGCTGGGGGTGCAGGTTTAAGGGCTGCGTTCGGTTTAGGTAACGTTCATTTATATGATTCTTAGTTTGTTTAATCCAATACATTGTCAACATTTTTCGTTCACAAATTACCTACCTTATTATGTACTCGGTTACTCTTGAAAATCTACATAAATAGAAATTGAGATAAATCTTTTTCTTTTAAAGAAGCTGTATATATATTTTTCGTTAATTAGGAAGTAAAGGGTATCGTGTAGCAGTGGTAACAAAATTATTTCCAACAAGATCTCACACAGTAGCTGCACAAGGTGGCATAAATGCAGCAATTGGCGGCGAGGACAGTGAAGACAGCTGGTTGTACCACATGTACGACACTGTTAAAGGATCCGATTGGTTAGGGGATCAAGATGCGATACATTTTTTAACCAGGGAAGCGCCGCGTGCTGTGTACGAACTTGAAAATTATGGTAATACCTATATCATTTCAATTCTCTAACCAATTAAAAACTATCCTTGTACGTGGCATTCCTGAAATGCTGCCGCATGAAAGGAGGAAAAACAAAACTGTGTCAAGTTTCTCAGCCAGTTCTACGAAACATGCAACTCGTGAACGATACCTGTAGGCCTATAAAATTGGAATAATACAATTATTCACAAAAAAGTTAGCTTTGTTATAAAATGCAAGGGTTAAAAAGCAGAGCTGGGGAAAATAGTATTTGAAATAGTAAATAATAAATAATCCTATTTATTTTATTAAAATATGCGTACAATTTTCAAAATAAAATATTTTATTTGATGCTGTAATTAAACTATTAACTATTAAATAGTATTCGAAATATTTGTTTCGCCAAATAATGTCCACCTCTGTTAAAAAGGCATTTACTATTGTTCACGCAGAGAATGTTTTCTTAACTGGTCAACTATTAGTGCTTTTACCTTAATCAGAGGATTAACCCCTTTGTCTGATAAATAATGTATGCTACTAGTTTCCTTTAAACCGAAATAAAATTCTACTTTGGTTTTGTTAATGTACAGGTATTGCTGAATACATAAGCATGCAATAGATATAAAGTTTCTCCTTTTTTAGGAAATTCTACGAACTAAAAAAAAGTTCTAATCGGTAAAACCGTCAAATAAATCATGGGGCAAGGGGTTAATAATTCTGTTGTTGAAACTTTTCGGATATCCAGGCTGCCCATTCAGTCGAAAAGACGATGGAACGATCTATCAGCGAGCATTCGGTGGCCAGTCATTGAAGTTCGGGAAAGGCGGCCAAGCACTGAGAACATGTGCCGTTGCGGATAGAACCGGTCACGCATTATTGCACACATTATACGGACAATCCCTCCGCTACGAAGTGCATTATTTCGTCGAATACTTCGCCCTTGATCTTCTTATGCTCGGCCAATGCTGCAAGGGCGTCTTGGCATGGGAACTGGAGACCGGCCTCTTGCATCGGTTTAGGGCTCATCATACGGTAAACCATTTTATCCCCTCGTGCACGGCACCAATTCAAGGGAACGTATACTTCGAGACGTGAATTTATAAAAAGAAAGAACTTTCGAATAGAACACATTTTATTTCTTTGATCAATGATTTCAATGAATTAAAAGTGAATTAAAAATTGCGTACAATTTTCAACACTTTAGTCAAGAATGCTACAGCCAATGCACATTCGTAAAACATTTGTTCGGTTCTTAAAACACTTTATATCTTATCAATATGAGAATTATTCTATTGGATTATCAAGAAAGTAATATCGGTATTTCAAGGTGAAACAGAGCCGAATTTTGTTAACAATGCAATGGACTCCAACGAATAAGACATTTTCCCGTTTGTTCAATGAACAAAGAAATTCGGTTTTTATTTCACCTTAAAATACCGAAATTACTTTCTTGACAATCCAATAATCGTTGCTACAAACAAACATTAGCAATCAACAATAAAAAAAATATAAAATACATAGCACACTATACATATAAGTCATAGAAAACTTCTATTAATATCAATTTCACATCGTGCACGCGCTAACTGAAAAGAGAACCGTATCGGATCGTCATCGTTAATCTGGAATTCCGCTCGCGAAGGTTCTAACGTTTGAATTATCGATCGCTTAACTGAACAAATTGAACGCGCGAGCCGTGGAAATATAATAGCGGAGCCACAGACTATAATGAGGCGAATACAGGCAGAATACAAATTTCCACTGGCGTCTGACACGAGTTACCGCTTCGCTTCAGATGTTAGCAACCGGAGGATCAGGAAGATGTTATTTATCTTGCACCGCGGCTCACGCTTGCACCGGCGACGGAATGGCGATGGCCTCGAGAGCGGGATTGCCTCTTCAGGATATGGAATTTATTCAATTTCATCCGACCGGTATATATTTCACGCGAACCGAAAAAGTAACAGTATTTCCTGTATAAATTCTTTGGCCAGCATTGCCAGTGATGTTTTCTGGCAGGCATATACGGCAGCGGTATTCTGATAACGGAAGGCAGCCGAGGAGAAGGCGGAAAACTGTTGAACTCCCAAGGAGAATTCTTCATGGAACGATACGCGCCGAACGCGAAGGATCTAGCGTCCCGTGACGTTGTTTCGAGAGCGATAACTATGGAAATATTCGAGGGCAGGTGACGTATATGTAGTTGATGAAGAAATTACTTGAAAACGTTCGACGGAAACACGATTTAAAAGGATCATCGTATCCCAATCTCTAATCCTGATCATCCGATTGCTTCGATTTAGAGGCGTCGGTCCCAAAAAGGATCACGCGTTCCTGCAGCTACATCATCTACCTGTGGAGCTGATTCGCTCGAAGCTACCAGGCATTTCGCACTTGGCATGGGTGTTCGCCGGTGTGGATGTTGAGAAAGAACCAATCCCAGTGATACCGACGATGCACTACAACATGGGCGGTATACCGACAAACTGGAAAGCACAGGTGAGGTGCAAGAAAAACCTGATCTGGTTACTCGAGCGGTATGAGTAACGGCTGCATGAATCACCGACTGGCAATTTCCACGGCTTTTGCAAGGTTCTGACGCGGGAGAAGGAGGAAGATAAGATAATCGAAGGACTCTGGGCTGCCGGTGAAACAGCGTGCGCCTCCGTCCACGGCGCCAATCGACTGGGCGCCAACAGCCTTCTAGAGCTGGTCGTCTTCGGCAAGGCAATCGCCGACCAGATCGATTGCATGACGAGACCTGGTGAACGTCACGAGGACTTGTCCGCCGTAAGAATTTATCCGTTAAAGAACTTAACCTTCTCTGGTAGTATCCCTAGCATCGGCTTCGCTAACTTCTCAGTGAACGCGACGAGGACTTGTCAGTCTTAAAAATTTATTCTTATTGTCCAAGCTCGAGGATTACGCTGCAAACCTTTTAATTTCCTATACTTCTCCGGCTTCTCATTTCTCTAGTTGCGTTAGCTGCTCTATCCTCCACAGTTATTCTAGCTTTCTAGTTTTCATCTGCTCCAGCTGCTCCAGCTGCTTATGCTTCCATAGGTATTCCAGAGCTACTAGCTTCTTGTATCTCTACGCTAGTTGTAGTTCTACTCGCTCTAGTTGTTATAATTGCTCTAGCTTCCATAGCTTCTCTAGCTTCTCTAGCTAAAGCTTCTGTAGCTTCTTCATTTATTTCATCTGGTTCATCTACTTGATTTGATTGATTTACTTCATTCTCCCTAGCTACTCTGAGTGCCATTTCTACTCGAGCTTGTCTAGCTGCTGCAGCTTCCATGGCTATTACAGCTTCTATAGCTTCTCTAATTTCTCTATCTCCTATTGCTCCTCTTACTACTCTTTCCTCTCTATCCACTCTAGCCGGTATTGCTTCTCTATCCACTCTAGGCGCTCTTGCTTCCCTATTTGCTCTAGCCACTCTATCTTCCAGAGCTCTTCTAAGTTCGCTTTCCGCTCTAGCCGCGTTTGCTTCTCTATCCGCTCTTCCCGCTCTTGCTTCTCTTTCTATTCTAGCCTCTCTAGCTTCCAGAGCTATTCTAATTTCTCTCTCCACTCTAGCCGACCTTGCTTCTCTATCTGCTCTCTCCGCACTTGTTTCTCTTTCTGGTCTAGCCATTCTAGCTTTCGTTGCTCTTCTACCTCCTCTCTCCGCTCTAGTCGTTCTTGCTTCTCTAGCCGCTCTTGGTTCTCTAGCCGCTCTTGGTTCTCTATCTGGTCTAGCCACTCCAGGTTCCATAGCTTCTCTATCCGCTCTAGCCGCTCTTGTTTCTCTGTCTGCCCTAGTCACTCTAGCTTCCATATCTATTCTAGCGTTTGTATCTGCCCTCTAGCTGCTGTAGATCTACCTTCTGCTCCGACTTCTACAGCTTTCCTAACTGTTCTCTAGGTACTTTCACCTGCAAAATACTTTCGGAAATAAATAATTTTCTTTATTAAATAATTAATTTTCGCAAAATAATTTCGGAAATGTTTCTCAATTTGCAACGTATGTTGCGAGCAGGCAGTCAGCGAACAATCTGTTTGCCGTTTCGACGCAACCCGCTTCGCGAAAGGCTGCGTTCCTGTTGCGCAGCTGCGCGAAGAGATGCAACAGACTATGCAACGATATTGCTCGGTGTTCCGCACCTGCGACGTACTGCAACGAGGATGCCGTGAGATGACGCGGTTTTACACCTGCGATCTGCCGGATATATGTGTAGGTGAATCGAGCGATATTTTTCTTCCCATTTACGTAAGCTCGCTTGTCACGGTTCGTTACAATCTCCTCGAGTCACTCTTACATAACGTTTGTTGCTTTAATTGTCTTATCAGCACAGCCGACACATGGATAACGTCCGCTTCTGGAACAATCAAATGTCAATGATTTTTAGAACTCGAATAGTTGGAGGCATCAGCAATTTTGATAACAATTTAGTAGTCGAAGAGTTTAGTCATTAATGCTGCGTGTAATTATTAGTAGATTGTGGATTTCGCGTGTTCATGATAGTAGATAAAAGATCATTATATTATTTACAATTTATTAGCATCGTTTCAAGAACAAATATCCGCAGTCTACACGCAATCAATTCTACAAACTTTATCTCGGATATTTGATTTTCACTTTTCTTCTTCGAAATTATAATATTCTCAAGTTGTTCGGAATGTGTAAGCGGCCCGGGTTGGGTCTAAAGGTACTTGCGAAATGATTTAGGTTCAGGACCAATCGCTGATTTGGAACACAGAGCTCGTGGAAGCTCTGGAATTACAAAACATGATGCTGGTCTGCATGCATATTATTTTCGCGGCGGAGAACAGAAAAGAATCCAGGGGATCGCATGCCCGGGATGACTTCAAGGTATTTACGTAATGCAATACACGATATTCATTCCTCCTAAATTGAAAGGAATTGAATGATGGAAGCCTCAACGAGATGAATTGTTCGATGCTGTATTCAAAAATCTATTCATTGAATTCTTCCTGATACTGTTACGATATTTTCGTACACGCAATTCTGAAATTATTCTGCTTACTATTTTTTACCTTTAATTCGATAAAAATTATTTAACGCAAATAGAACAAGAGTAGAAAGAAAATTCTTGCCTACAACAAAGTACAATCCGTTACGTTAGAATAAAATTAATCTCTAATCTAAAATTAGTTATAATCTCGCGATTGAAAGGAATTGAATGATAGAAGCCTTAACGAGATGAATTGTTCGATGCTGTGTTCAAAAATCTATTCATTGAATTCTTCCTGATACTGTTACGTTATTTTCAAACTCGCAATTCTAAAACTATTCTGCTTACTATTTTTAATCTGTAATTCGAAAACTTATTTAACGCAAGTAGAACAAATGTAGAAAAATTCTTGCCTGCAACAAAGTACAATTCGTCACGTTAGAATAATATTAATCTCTAATCTTCCTGATACTGTTACGATATTTTAACACTCTGAAAGATTACTCGCTTGTTGTTAGGCAAGAGTCGATGAGTACGACTACTCGCAACCGATCGAGAACCAAAAGAAACGTCCATATTCCGAACACTGGCGCAAACATACGGTCACGTGGGCTCGAGAAGATGGAGCAGTGAGTTATCAGCTCTTTTGTTATAGTTATAGATTATTGATAATACGCTCTTATTTGCTTACTTAAATATTCTGAACGAGACCAAGTGATTTCTTTAATATTATCTAAAAAAATCACATTGCATCATTGAACAAAATTTCATGGCATTGAGATCAACATAAACGTGAGAACTGTATAACAAAATTACTGTTATCTTTGAAATATTGCCTGTTACCATTTTTAAGACGAACACAGTTTCAGGTTTTCCTCTTGCGAAACCTGTTGGAACGTTTACTCCAACTTTCTTGTGGGATGAATAGGAAAGACAATTTTTCTTTACTCGAGACTACCATATTTCTTTCCATGGACATTTCAGTGACGCAATTTTCGTAGAATCGCGTCATTAGAAAGGCCAAGCAATTTGTGCACGTAATCATCGGTTTCAATTAAAGATAACAAAAACAAATTAATCAAGACGTTGCACATAAAATTACAAATAATACTGTCGAAAAACACATTTTTAAATAATCAAACAAATTCCGAAAAAATCGTGGTGTAAACTCGCTCGATCAAAAAACAATGTCTACGGTGTGCTAACACAATTACAGTGACGAGTAAAAGTATAAACATACTTCGCTAGTTTTTCATAAAATGTGATAATACAACCCATTTTTCAATTGAATGATAAAGCTTAGGCAATTATAATGATATGGTGAATATTATATATTAACAATATATAGAATGTTTTACAAAAATAAGGATTTGTAGTAATGTTTACAGTTTTGCACGTTTTCTCATAAACGGTTAAGATAGTATTCAAATACTAGGGAAATGAAATTGTCGACAATCACTGATATCCAACTGTCGTAAGACACGTTTAGACTAGTGTTTACGTAGTTATTTTTCAGTTTGAAAATAAGTTGCACGTGACAGGCAAGATGAAATCACTTAGTGCAGAAAAGAGAGACAGTATAATTTCATTATGCGATAAAGGATTTTCACCACGGAAAATTGCAATAAAATGTGGTGTAAATCATACGATAGTTGGAAAAATTAAGAAAACCAGCGGTAGTGCGTTAACCTCTTCAAGAAACGATAGACCGCCGCGCCACTTGCCTCTGACAAAGCTGCACGTGAAATTGCACATCTTCTTCGGTCTGAAAGTCATAAAACTCGAAAAATCGCGGCTCAAGATGTTGGGGTAAATGCAAGGGAATGGACCATTCGCTGTTCCTTAAAGAGAATCGGGTTGAAAGCGAAAGAAAAGAAACGCGAACCAGTGCTTTCAGACAAAAATATTAAACTACGACAACAATTTGCTCATACATACAAAGAATGAACAACAGAAGATTGGAAAAGAGTTACATGGTCCGACACGAAACAAAAATTAATAGATTTGAATCTGATGGAATATCCTGGTACTGGACTTCATCCGAAAATAGTAATCTAACAAGTAGCAAAATACAAACTACGAAGTTCGAGGGTGGTTCAATTACATGTTGGGGTTGTTTTACTCATAAGGGTGTTGGTTCCTTAGTTCGGATAAAACGTATCATGTGCAAAGAGCATTATTTAAATATTTTGCAAAATAATTTACCTTCTGTTGTTGATTCTATTGAATTTCCTGTAGATGAAGTAGTATTTCAACAGGACGGGAATCCTAAACATACCGCAAAGATAGTAAAATCCTGGATAGTCCGGATATGAACCCAATCGAAATTTTGTGATCAATAGTGAAAAGAAGGCTAACAAAATATGAAAATCCACCTTCAGGTGTTTATCAATTGTTGAAAAGAATAGAACAAGAATGGTACAATATTGATCCGGAAATTATTAAAAATTCAATACATAGTTTGCCACGCAAGCTATAGGCAATGCAAAAAAGTAAAGGAAAATGGACAAAATATTAATTTAAATCTTTATTTCGACGAGCACAATTAAAGTGCAAAACTGTAAACATTGCTACACAAATCCTTATTTTTGTAAAATATTTTATATATCATTAATATTAACGAAAATAAACTGTGATATTATATTTATCATATCCATTTATTGATCCTAAGCTTTATCATTCAATTGAAAAATAGTTTGTATTATCACGTTTTATGGAAAACTAGCGAAGTATGTTTACACTTTTGCTCGTCACTGTACATGTTTGTTAGCCACCGTTTTGTCGCGTTATCGCGGCCGACAGGAAAATGGTGTACACTGTACACCATTGAACGCGTCGCGATACAATATTTCCCAGCGCACGTATGCGATACCCGTAACAAACAGTAACTTCCCTATGAATCGGGAAGTTAAAAAGGTCAGCAGACATCAGTTGGTATGTGCTTTTGCAGATCAGCATTTCTTATCGTCCCGTCATCGACTCAACATTAGACGAGGAGGAAGCGCAGCACGTCCCTCCCTCGATTCGAGCATACTGATACGAGCTCTGCCAAACCTCGCATCGTTCTTATCAATTAAAAAGTTCGTCGACGTAATCAAGACCCGCGGGTGGTCATTTTACGGCGTCATTACGAACGCAGACAGATTTCCGCCCCGTGTCCCCTCGTGTTTCCTCGTCGATATTTCTATAGGTAATTAATTCCCACCGGAGACGCGGACCCGCGTGACACCGCATTTACATGTCCCAACGACGAAATATCATATTTACCACGTGTGGAACGTATACTCGTCGATCGCCGTTTCTTTCTCTAGCGTCGCGCTGGAGTGTATCAAAAAAATTTGTGTCGTGGTATTATCCATATTTGTGTAATGAATCCCCTGTACCCATAGATGTTTGCGAAAAATCTCTCTCTCTATCTCTCTCTCTCTCCCTATCTCTCTCTCTCTCTCTCTCTCTGTCTTGATATATATTCTCTGCAATACTGCAGGAGGAATACTGTTTAAATTGTTTATACAATCCGCGCGGATTATTCGCGGCGTACGCGCAACTGGAACGAATTAATCGAATAAATTAAATCATTTTACCGAGACGAGTTTTGTTCGTTTATGCAAAATAAAAAAAGTTTTCTACCTGAGTTGCAACAACTGGAGTGAAATAGAAATGTTTTTTAATAAGTTTAATACGTTGAAAATAATAAAATAGTATTTGGAAATTCTTCTAATATATTTACTGTCTTAAATTATTGTAAGCTACTTCAAAATATAGTAGAAGTGTGCGAGACGGAGACGAGAACGGGATCTTGAAACTTTCCCGTGAAAAAAATTAAATATAAATCAAATTAAAGTGAAATAAAAGAATGAATAAAATAAAAAAATTATATTAGTATTAAAACTATTATAATAGTATTAAAACTATTTCTTCCTATTTCTTTGTTGCTCTACGGCCCACAAGGCCTAAAAATTTTATGATCTGGCCCTTTTCCAAAAAAAAAAGGTTTGCCGACTCCTGCTCTAGAATCTAGAATATAGCGATAGCATTATTTTACAACGCATAGTCTTAACAAAAGACTATGACTCAACCGTCATTTAAGGATATCTACAATTGCAGTTGTTTAAGCTAAAATATGCGCATAGCGAAGCGACACCGACGAGTGACTTAGAGCTTCGTGTTACGGTATGGCCTCGAGTGAATTCTTATCGTGGCGGAACCCTATATTTGGATTCTATTTTATAAAATGTTAAAAACGCGGTCCCTTCACTTTCACGTCAGTTCTCAGTCTGCACGCGGAACGTGCTCCGCATATTCCTTTAGAGCTGCTTGGAATAAGAACAAAGGTCTAACGAGAACTTAATAAATCAAGTTGTCAGAACAATTTCGAAATCGCCGGAAATTCGTTTCGGTACATGGAAAAATATACATATAGTAACGATATTTACGATTATTCTTCATTAAATGCGTTCAATTTCAATTGTACATCTCCGTCCGCAACAAATTAATAGATATCGCTAATCAATTTCATTGGGAATATACACATTTAAATTATTCGATAAACATCTCTCTAGAATGTGGGACATCCATATACGATTATTAAGTAATTTTCAGAAATAAAGACACGGTCGTAATCCCATTTATACAAAAGCACGTGTAATGGAATGTTTTCAAACTTGAAAATCGAACATACAATATATAATGTATAGGTACATATTAAGCAAAGACGTTTGTGTAACATATATACCTAATTTTTACAAATAAAATCAATTCATAGAAAAGAATGGATAACGGCAATACTTTTGCCGACGAAATTTAGTAATAAATCGTTAATTCTCGTCAAGGAAAAATCTACTTCCGATCGATACACGTGTTGCTAGATGGTAACGGTCGAGAGAAATGTTTACGTTTCGCGATGATGTCTCGACAAAGACATTTCTGTAAATGATAGCGGTAATTTTCTTAGTACTTACGGGCCACCTTGTAGATGCGAGTAAACCTGTTTCGCAGAATACTCCTACGCCTACCAATACTCGCATTTAACGTCGTGTAAGTAGCATTTGGTAGAGTAGCGTGGTATTGGATTCCCCACCATATGGCCGCGCGCGGCGAGGTTTTGCCTCATATGTATGTAAAGTAGAGAGACGAGCCTACAGAGAATCGACCAATAGGTAATCGCGACACGCGTCGTGCCGTCAACCCCAGCGAACACGGGACGAATCTGTTTCAATTCTCTTTTTCCCTCTCTCTCTCACACACACACACGCGCGCGCGAGCGCAACACACACTCTCAATCGCTCACCCCGTGTTGTAGGAAATAAAGCTCAGTAAAGCGCGATCACCGTTACGAACTGCGTGCTAACAGCCTTGTAAAACACTAGTAGTTTTTGCACTGGCGGAAGGTTGTATGGTTTAAAAGCGTAAGCAGGCAATTGTATCAGCCGAGGTTTCTGTCCTGCAGCAATGTAATCTATACGTTCGTGAGAACCGACTAGAGCGGAACCACTGCTCTAACTAGAACGATCGAACGATCGAATTTGAACTTGAAAGGAAAATAAATATTTTCGTGCTGTAACCTCGGCTACGAAACTCGACCGACTACGTACAGAGCTGGGTAAAATAGTAAATACGAAATTGTTTTACATCAAAGGATCCTCGAACTAGTGAGAATTTTATTTGACACATTTTATACATTCTAATGTATATTAATGTACATGTTATTAATGAAAATATTAATGTATACAGAGAAACAAGTGTAATGTGTAAAAGAAATGTTTTATATATTTTAATTTATTTTTCCTCTTGTTTAACGATTGGATATGATTACAGAAAATATTCATGTACAGGATGTATGAGAGAAGTCGGTCGTAGTCTACACCTTGATTTTCAAGGACGAACTTTTGTTCCACTGCATCGCATAGTACTCGTAACGAGGAACAAAAGTCTCCGAGGAGCATTAATATGATTGTACACAAATGATTCATATGATTGAACACATATGAACTGTTTTCTTGAAAAACTACTCTCAAGATTCGTGAACTATTTTATTCCATATGTCTACGGGGTGTCCCAGTATTCGATGCAACCGTGGAAGGGTAATTCTACGCGAGAAAATTGTCATCGTCGAGAAATATTTTAAATACGATTTACATAATCAAAATAATTTAATTTTTATTTGAAATATTTCGCATTACTTCAACATTGTAGAGCAACGATTATTTCAAATATTTTCACTCTCGTCCAACTCTGACGGACAACCAGAGTTCACAAAAACATTCGTACAATTGGAACAATTATCAGAATAAATAATTCGAATCTCGATAGTCCAAAAGTAGTTACGGACAATTACGAGTTAGATGATCAGACTTGGAGAGTACTCTCGCTTTTCGCTCGGATTCCTCGCTAAAAAATGCATCGGCACGAGTATGTACGGTACACGGAACGTGTAAGTCACTTTTCCTCTTCGAATTGTTCCAACAGAACCACCAGGAAATTCGCGATACCGTTAACACCCCATCCGACAAGTAAAGAGAAATGAGAACCCCTTGAAGATTTATTTCCTTCGCGGTATCGTTCAATTTTCCCGCTCGCGATAATCTGCTTGTGCGACACGTGAACCTCTCCGGTGCACCGAAAGTAAAATGGTTCTGTGTTCGGCTGTAGAAGACCGGTGTCGATCGGCGTTCGTACTCGTCTCGCGAGTACCGCGATACAATTGTGGATATAAATGAAACCGAAAACCACGGGACGTCTCATAGGTGAGGTTATCTAGCGGCGTCGAGATTGGCAGCACTGCTATTCGTCTGAGAGCTTCCGCCAGTAGTCGGTACTCAACCGACTCGAACGCTTCACGTCGCCGTGCGAGAAGTGCGCGAGTGAAGTTGCGAAAAATTGGGGTTAGTCGCGCACGGCACTGTAGAAACGCGCGTTCGGCCAGGTGGTGCGCGAATCATCGGAAAAGACGAACGGGGGAAAAAAAAAATATATTCGCGAGACCTGTATATCGGTTACGTGACGCTGTGGCGAGATGAGCGGGTTACTGAAGCTGTCGCCTTTGCTCGCGAGAAATACTCGCGTGACATCGTTGGTAAGATGTTTTTTCATTAAGTTATATAATTTTTATCCTGGCAACGATGCGCCTTCTCTGTGCGATATTCAGCGTCGAGTGAATTACGTAAGTTTGCCAAAACACACGCACCCGAGGAGGAGGACCTCGGAACTCTCCGCATCGATTTCGTCCGGAACAATTTCTCTCTCCTCGTGACCGAGAAGCGTTTCGCATTATTTCTCATTATTTCGCATTTCACAGAAATAATATTAAATGAAATAAAAAGTACATAATAGCTACCTAACGATCGACAGTCACGATCGTCTGGCTTCGCTCGAGGGAGGCTACCGGAGCGTTTAGCAGACGATTCTGACGTCGACTCTCTTTTTATCAATTTTTTTTCCTTTTCGCTGCCACACTTCCCCCACATTTTGTACGCGCTACCCCGCACGGCCAGCCGGCTTTTCACACAAAGTCTATCTTTTTTCTATCGTGAATGCAACAACGTTGATTTACGATAACCGTCAGGTTTATTCTCGCTAACAGTTTGTTTTACTACCGACTCGATATCAGGCCTAAGCACACCGTATTATACCGAAACCGTCCAACGGCATTACGCTACAGTTTAATTATAATTGCGGATGAGCCACCGGCACGGGAAGCTTAGCGTTAGCGGGAAATTACACTCTTTAAACTATCTGCGATTTAGTTTCGGTAGCACCGTTTACGTTTTCTTTTCCGTTCAAGATTCTTTCGACTTAATTTTTGTCAAGAACCATTACGAAAATAGAAAGCGTATTTTGAATGAATCGGTTAACCGCGATACCGTTAATTTATTCTATAGATTTAACGCAACCTTTGCGAACACACATTTATGTAGAGAATGTATTGAATATTTTCTTTTTTTGGCAATAAATTGTATACGAGAAAAAAAAGGATTGAAAATTAAATACATATATATATACATTATATGTTAATGCAACAGCGTTTCGTCAACCTCGCGTTATCATTTCCTTCTTATCTCCATATGGCGAACCGTATGTGATATTCTCGTTGCGAACATTTATGTATTAATTTCGATGTGTAAGTAATCACTTTGCAACTTGTTATCAATTATTCAGATGTTTCAATTAGTCGTTCGACGGATAATTCGATTCGCGTTTTCTTGTGTTTCCCGTTTTCATTACCGATATTTATGTATCGAATCACAATTAACCTTTCTTTTCGACAATCGTTTTTCGCCGTTTGCAGCCATCGCTAGTCCATATGTACTCGTCGTTAATAACAACCCCTCGTGTTTTAAATGTTATTAATACGTTTAAATCGTGTTTATGTAATGTGTAATTAAGCTTCGAACGTCATTTGTAGTTTTAACAATTATACCACGATAACGTTAACATTTATACAAGAATATTTGTTAATCAGTGTGTATCGATTAAAAATGACAGAATTAAAATCTTATAACACGTTTAAAACTAGTAATTGTTCATTTCGAAATTATTTGTTAACGCAGTCTGTATCATCGGTTGTGCGTGTGACTTTTTTCAACTCTGTCTTCTAAACCTGCTTCAAGTTTTATAAATAGATGAATAATGCAATCGAGTAACTATATATATATATATACACACACATATATATATATATACATATGTTAATCATGTGCTCCAGATGATACAGATATTACTAAAATGCTTTTGATTTTAGTTTTAGTATGTTCTCGTCTGATTATTATTCACACACTACTGTGTGAAATTAGTTAGACCCCGGATGCGAAAGAAGCACCCAGTATAATTCTAAGATATAATGACAAACAATATCTTTATGTAGAAATTGTATTGTACAATGGCTGATTTTTATAATCTTTACTTAAAAGTATTAGATAATCTGCAATAACACTATTCAATTAAACAGCGGAATCCTTTTTCAAAACTGACTGTGTCCTTATTTGATTTTTTACGCTTTTCTAGTAAATATGGCCAGGTGCTTCTTTCTTTCGCACAGTAGTATACACAATTTAAGTAAAGCAATTCTCCAAGTGTTTTTGAAATATCGTTTATCAACTCTCTAATTTCTAGAGTAAAAAATATTTCTAAGGACTTGAATATTATTTTTGTAAATTATTATCTAAATAAATAATACTTTTGAATTGGCAAGTACCAGTAAATCTGAAAGTAGTGATGTAATCGACATAACTAGGAAGTAAATTGTGTACAAATCATTAACTTCTCTCTGCAAAGTCTTTCTCTGATTCCATCAATTTTATTTCAGAATAATTTGGGCCTACCAGTTCTTACAAACCGTAAATTTCACTATACACCGGATGACAAAGCGAAAGTATCCGACGGTGTTTCCAAACAATATCCCTTAGTGGACCATACCTACGATGCTGTTGTCGTGGGTGCTGGTGGAGCAGGATTGCGCGCAGCCTATGGTTTGGTTGCGGAAGGTTTCAAAACTGCCGTTGTTACCAAATTGTTTCCAACAAGATCGCATACAGTCGCTGCTCAAGGTGGTATCAATGCCGCTTTGGGTAATATGGAAGAAGATAACTGGCAGTGGCACATGTACGATACTGTCAAGGGATCCGACTGGCTTGGCGATCAGGATGCCATTCATTACATGACTCGCGAGGCACCAAAAGCAGTCATTGAATTGGAGAACTGTGGCATGCCTTTCAGTCGA
This sequence comes from Lasioglossum morio, assembly GCA_916610235.2. NCBI lineage: Eukaryota > Metazoa > Arthropoda > Insecta > Hymenoptera > Halictidae > Lasioglossum > Lasioglossum morio. The sequence continues at coordinate 16,257,976 of OU744323.1, read as the reverse complement.
ACTACCGATGGTAAATTATTATGAAATGGTAGCTACTATAGCGTGCTTTGTATAAATAATGAATACAAATTTGTCTTTATTAAGCTTGCTAAATGCATTAGCGTACATTCAATTTTGTCATGAATATCCTGAGAGCACACAAATTTCACAACATGCAATGAACGCACTACTTCTGTAGCCAAGTACCAATGAACAGAAGTATTATCAAAGTATAAATTAATCACAAGTAGAAATAACCAGCTGTTGTGTCTTTAAGAACTTCAATCTGACATATCATCACTTGTTACCGACGTTGCTGATGTAGCTGAAACAGCTGAGTCAGTATCTGATTCTGTATTATACTTTTTCTTTTTCTTTTGCTTTTGCTTTTTCTCCTGAAATTCAGATAATTAGATCTCTTAAAAATAGAAGGAACTTACGGTCATTCTAGTTTGGGAGACACACAAACCTTCGTGTTTTTCGACTTCTTTGTTGCTCTTGCTTGTCTACTTTTTTCATCCTTTTTTGGCTCGACAGTTGTCGGATTAGCAACGTTTAAATCCTCTCTCTTCAGTTGATCTTGTTTTCGATTTCTAATGCTCTTAGCCGCATCTACATACGGTTGCTTCTCGTTAGGCAACAATCGTTTCCATTTCTCACCGGCTAGTTGAAGTAATTTTGTACTTTTCATACCAACATGATTCTGAAATCGTCAAATTCTTGTTATCATTGTTGAAACAAAAATCTATAATCGATGTGCTTACTTGTCTGAAATCTTGTACGAAATTTAGAAAAGCGTTCGAGCTGACCCATCTTCTTGATCGTTTAGTGTTGATTGGCGATCGAGATCGAGAATGGGAACGTCCTTTCAGATTAAGTTGCGATGTTGAGCGTGATTTTATACTCGCTCTGGAAATACACAAGCAGACATTACATGTTACAGTATGAATGATAATTATTTTAATAATCTCAATCTTCTCTAATATTCTGCTCTGTACCCGTCATTTATCTTAACTTCCTTATTCTCCATATTCTCGAGATCCTCATAATTCGGGTTTTCCCTCGTATGTTCATCCATTATTGAGAGGTATTTAATTTCCGATTTCTCAATATTCAAAACGATATTCCACCATATTATTTCTTCTTCCGCAAGAATTTTTCAATGTACCAAAAAGAGATACTACAAATTTTTTACTGACATTTAAAAATAACAAGTCATTTTCAGGTTGCTAGGTGTCTGAACATTGACACGTATGAACACTGACGATTAGACTCCGGATTTTATGCATTTCAAACAAAAATGAGCAAGTGTGTTTGAACACTTTCAATTAATTTGTTTTCTTTAAGAGTATTAATAATATTATTTTCATCAGGTTCAAATTATTGATGAAAAATGTGTAAAGTTTATAGTTAGCTCCTGCGTTTTGCAATCGATGCAAAAACTTTTCATTTTGCATAAACATCCGGGGGTCTACCGATGAGAACAATAGTTAATCTTTAGAACTGCACTCGTGAAACGAAATCCCGTATCGAATTTACAATTGCATATATAAAATTTGTACTACAGCGATTACGTTTTGTTTCAGGTAAAATTTACCAACGTGCTTTCGGTGGTCAGTCCCTAAAGTTTGGAAAAGGTGGTCAGGCTCACAGGTGTTGTTGCGTAGCTGATAGGACAGGTCATTCTTTGCTCCACACCTTGTACGGTCAATCGTTAAGCTACGACTGCAATTACTTTGTCGAGTATTTCGCTCTGGATTTGCTCATGGAGGACGGAGAATGTAGAGGAGTGCTCGCTCTTTCTTTGGAAGATGGTACTCTCCATCGTTTCCATGCTAAAAACACAGTATTAGCTACCGGAGGCTACGGACGGGCGTACTTCTCTTGCACATCTGCTCACACATGTACGGGAGATGGTACTGCAATGGTATCCAGAGCGAATTTGCCAAACCAGGATTTAGAGTTTGTACAGTTTCATCCAACTGGTACGAGAAGGCGAAAAGGATTGGATATTTTCAAAATACTACAGTTCTTTACTTGAAATATTCATTTTAGGAATCTACGGTGCTGGATGCCTCATCACAGAAGGTAGCCGTGGTGAGGGAGGGTACCTCATAAACAGCGCAGGTGAAAGGTTTATGGAACGCTATGCACCAGTCGCGAAAGATCTAGCCTCTAGAGATGTTGTATCTAGGTCTATGACTATTGAAATCCGGGAAGGCAGGTAAGTCATGGACGCGGCATATACAGGGTGAGTCTGATAACATGATGATCTTAAGTAACTCGTGTTATTTGTCATACGAAAATATTGTTCAAATTCATTAATCTCCCTCAATATGGATATGGCAAGTACATATGAGGAGAATTATATCGATAACATCTCGATAACTATTAATTTTATGATATACGAGAGTCAATACTCTCTTCCGCCGAATTTTCTGCTTCATCCGAGTCCGGCAAAGATATTGGGTACTCTATTTAAAAAGCTTAAGGTGGTTCCCTCTAGGAACCACGCGACAATTTGTTTGAACATTTTTCTCGTGCGACAAATAACTTACGAATTATTAGAGATGGTGTTGTTGTGAGATTCACCTTGTACAAGGTCTCTCAAAGGTATTGAAGAAATTTAATTATTAATCTGATAATTATTCAGAGGTGTCGGTCCTGAGAAAGATCACATCTTCTTGCAACTTCATCATTTGCCGCCTGAACAACTGGCAGCGAGATTACCAGGCATTTCAGAAACGGCAATGATATTCGCAGGAGTCGACGTAACGAGAGAACCAATCCCTGTCATTCCGACGGTACATTATAACATGGGTGAGTAATTCATCTTGGCACTGTTAAAGAACTAACAATGAGATGGTAAAAGAATTTGATTTCGATTGAACACGAAGGAGGGATACCAACAAACTATAAGGGACAGGTTCTAACAAGAAAGAACAACGAAGACGCGGTTGTGCGTGGACTATACGCTTGCGGAGAATCCGCTTGTGCATCCGTTCATGGTGCTAATCGACTCGGTGCTAATTCATTACTGGATTTAGTTGTGTTCGGCCGTGCATGCGCTAAGACAATTGCAGCTGAGAACACGCCCGGACAAGCTATTGGACCTCTTAGACCTGTTAGTACTATTATACTGAATTATACTAAAACGTAAACGTTTGCAGCGTAGAAAATAATACAAACTGCGCATTTAGAATGCCGGAGAGGAGAGCGTGGCCAATTTGGATGCGATCAGAAACGCAAATGGTAGTATTTCCACTGCAGAATTGAGATTAAGCATGCAGAAAACTATGCAGACCCACGCGGCTGTATTTAGGACAGCTGAGACATTGCAAGAAGGTATATGTTTGAATTAGTAGTGTCTGTATATAAGATATTGGGTTGGCACGAAAGTAATTTCGGTATTTTAAGGTAAAGTATAGCCGAATTTTTGTCATTCAAGCAATCAACTTTAACGAATAATATATTTTCCCTTCTGTTCGATGATCCTTTGCAAAAAAAGAAATAGATAAGAAAATATTTGATTGATGGTAGTTTATCATTTGAATAAAGAATTCGGTTTTATTTCACCTTGAAATACTGAAATTACTTTCTTGCCAACACAATAATATATTGGTCGATGCTAAAAATACTTATTAATGTATTTGAATATGTTACTAGGATGCCAGAAAATGTCTGGTCTTTACAAGAAACTGGATGATCTGAAGGTATCCGACAAATCTATGATCTGGAATTCCGACCTCGTGGAAAGCCTCGAACTGCAAAACCTAATGGTGAACGCAATGCAAACGATAGTGGCTGCCGAGAATAGAAAAGAAAGTCGTGGCGCGCATGCACGCGAAGATTTCAAAGATAGACTCGACGAATACGATTATAGCAAGCCGTTAGAAAGCCAACAAGCAAAACCGGAGGACCAACATTGGCGGAAGCACACGCTAACGAAGATCGATGTGAGAACAGGAAATGTATGTACCAATAATCTATAGTGTTTCATAATGTCGATTAAAGCCTAATCAATAGGGGTGCGCGAGAACCCGAAAATGAGGGATCTTGATGGTCGGGAAGACATCGAGATGAGTCGGTTCGGGTTCTCGAAATTATCGGGATAAAAAATAGAAGAATCAATAAATGAATTTTATAATGTGGTTTTCGGAAACGCCTCTAAAAAATCGGATCTCTAAAAAGATTCTCGCGTTCCTGTACACTTCTACTAACCAATGAAAATTCTTTTCAGGTGACGATTGAATACAGGCCGGTAATAGATAACACGCTAGACAAAAATGAATGTGCGACGGTCCCACCCGCAATTCGTTCCTACTAGATTCTTTTTCAAAGTAAATATGTACAATTTTTTTAGCTTTCCTTTAACCTTCCATTAATTAAATTTCTTCTGGTGATTCGATGTTTTACTAAATTGGTTGTTCGTACGACATTTTTCATTTCTACAGAGGAAGGACGACGAGGCAAAGTTACCGATATTCTATCATTATGATGCAGCAACTTATTTATTATGCACGTGAACCACGTCGTGCACCAAAGGTTTAATTCTTGTCAAATACTTGCACGCGTTGCGAGCGAGATTAGTTGTCCTTGTAGGATGAATGGTGCTGAGATTGTCTTCGTTATCTCAAAGAGAGAAGAGTTTGATCGATCTCTTAGCGAAATCAGTGCTACCTTTATTATGTAACTAATAGTAAAATATTAGCGTGATTCAGGCAGCAAATTTTCACGCACAGATCTTTTAAGGAGGAACGTTCTCCCCTGATCCCTGTACACAACGTATTTCAATACTTTTGTTTATATAAATCTCTACGAAGCTATCTCTCGCTTGTCGGCTTTGTAAACTCAATAACACGTATACTCATTAACACAGTATACTCAATAACATGTAAGACTTGTTCAACGAAGGATTTTCTACTGTGAATTTACGAGCTAGTACTCCCTAAAAGGTTGTGTAAAAGCAGTTCGCTACGTTTATTGCGGCTGAATACTTAACGTAATAACAGGTCGATAAAGAAACAGTTTTCACGAACAGCAATAAATAGATTCTAATGTACTTTGTACTACAGCCGGTTCAGTATTCTGTGTCTCGATGAAATTCATTTTTTCCTCCCGCTATCATTGTGAACGTACAGTTATTTGTACTAGTTCAAGAACTCAGTTCGTTAACCGTTATTCCTTATCATGTTTCTCTCATACTTCGACTGGTAAAAGACCTGTTTCTGCGTTGCCTGTTAAACTTGTGTATTGATGATGTACCGTGTCGTGTATTTCCTAATATACGCAAGCGAATAATCTCAAATTGAAGGTACATGCATGAAATGTCGTGTAAGCTGGAGTAAATTCGGTATGAGTGGACGTGCTCCGTAACATCGTAAGAAATGTACATAAAATTGTCAATAAAAGAATGAGCATTCGTATAGCCTTTTAGTCATGGAAAGTTATTTTCTTAGAAAGTATATCTGTACTCTAGAGTCCAGACGTGGGCATTTTTGCCTCAATCGAGGCAAGACCGTCCCCACAGTAGCGCCCATTGTTTCCCACTAGCATCCGTCGTTACTATGAAGGACGCACTTTGTAAGTCGCGTTGCAAGCAGTGCGCAGGCCTCGTGCATAGTGCATAGGAGCCGCGAGAAGCTCTAGCGAAAGGAAGCTTGGCGGGGGAAGTAGACGTTTGCGGGGCTCCACCTGTGCCCACGCCTGTGTTCTTTCTTTCCTACCCTGTACATGAATATGTGGTAGTAGAATTACATTCACATCATCCAAAATTCTAAGTAAAGCAAGATTAGTAGTATCTTTATTCTCTTTATGCCTTCCGGCGTTACATTTTTTTTCTTCACTCTTCATTTCTACATTCCTTATTTATTACATATTTTTCTTAATAAATATTTGCAATATGTACGGTCAATGTGTGTCTTTATTTCCCTCTACTTCCTGTCCTTATTTCTCCTTACCCTCCGTTTGTTCTTCACTACTTCTACCCTATTTTATTCACCCATTCCACTCTCTCTTTTTTCTCCACCATTTCTCTAATTTCTCTTAGCTTCTACTCCAATTTGCGCCTATTCCCTTTTCATCCAGAATTTCTTCTATTTTTCCTTCAACTTCTTCCATCTCCCTACACTTTCCCACTAGATGTTCCAACGTCTCCTCCTCTCCTCTACACATCCTGCACTTTCCTTTGTTCTTTTTCCCAGAATTTGTTTGTTCTTTCCTCATTTCCGCATCTCAATCTTGCTACCGTCGTCACCTTATTCCCTTTTCTTGTCGTAGAGTTGTCCTACTAAATTAGGAAAATTTTCGACCGTCTGACTTATGGTTGACTTGTACTACTGACACGAAATTTTAGAAAGTTTTTGGCCGTCTGACGTGTCATTGACTTATACTACTGAGTTGTGAAAATTTTCGACCGTCTGATTTATGGTTGACTTGTACTACTGAACGAAAATTTCGCCAATTTTATGTTTCAGTAGTAGAAGTAAACGACAAGTCAGACGGCCGAAAGTTTTCGAAATTCGGTAGTGCAACTCAACGACAAGTCAGAACGTCGAAAATTGGCGAGAATTTCGTTTCAGTAGTACAAGTCAACGACAAGTCAGACGGTCATAAATTTCCAAATCTCGAAAATTGAACTGTGTTAGAAGACCATTATGTTGAAGGAGATAATTTCATAAGATGTGGGGTAAAAAAACACATTAATTTGTTTGACTAATATATTTATTTTTCACCAAAAAATTACAATATCAAACGTGTAAATTGCAGAAGTTGATATTGTATAGTATGCAATTGCCACAATTAGTCGTTCATTAATTATTATAGTTGTAAATGTTGTGTCATCTCATTTTCTGTTTCTATCTCTTCTAATTCATATACAATCGGAGATTCCGTTTATAAAAATTTAATTCGTAATTAAGTACATGGAGATAGGTTAATTAGAGATAGAAAAATCAGATGTATGAAAAATAAAAACTTAGGTGACTAATCGCGTAAAGAATGATTCGAAATTGAAAACAGTCAATAGTGGATAGTATACTGTTGTTCACATGTCGCATATTTAGGTCAATAAACTCTAATTAAGAAATAAGTGTAATATTCTTATTTAATAAATACACCAGATTCCTTAGAACTATTAATATCAGATATTCTGTCATAAATAAGTAAAGATAGTTGTGTTTCGCACAATTAGGCTCTCTCCTGTTCTCAAAAATGAATCTGTTCTTAATTCCAATACGTACTCTGGTAAATTTCAGAGAAACACATTTATAGTGAAAGCACCACAAGACACGATTTGTCGTTCATGGACAAAATAAAGGAGAGGGAAGAAGGTGTCCTACTAGAATGCAAGAACAGAATTTCTGGCGAATATCATTTATTAAACCCATAGTTTTAATGTTCTGGTCATAAATAAGAATTTCACGGATTAAATAAAAATCGCTACCAAAAGTATTTTCTAAAGCATTAAACTAAAGCTCGCTCGCTGAGCTAATACTTCAGAAAACGTTACAAGTTACAGTTTAATTTAAATGAGCGTGAATTTGATGAACATGTTCTCACATACAAAAACGTTACACCATCAAAGAATACAATTATGTTCGCAAAATGAAATAATCGTGAACGAATTTACAATGGTTTACGAAAGTTCGTACGAACATTTGACAGTTAAAAAGAAATGAGCTATAGTACAAATTCGAAAAATCATTGGCACCAACATAAATGCTTCCTTTTTACTTTAGAAATCATGTCTCTTGTGTAAATTACATCGTATTACAGAATAGAACTGATAGTTAGAACTGTATCAATTAAAACTGGCGGGTTTCCTCCGCGTTCTATCCTACAACGATTCAAATTTAAAATCGCATTTACATTTAGTAAAATTACTGCCGGCACACGATCGTTTAAAATCGTTTTTCTTTTTTCCATTCGCAGTCGCAATTATACTTTAACTGGTAAAAAGAAGATTTATTACATTTACTAGCTTCTACTTCAACTGATATCTCTTCCTTCAGTTCAGCTTCTTAGGCTAATTTCGTGTGTCTTGGCACTTAGCACCAACTTTTCGAAATGCAATCGTAGACGAAGACGCATCGCTCGTTCGACATTGTGTTCCAATTTTATATTTTTCCGTCACCTGCATTTTCTGAGCGTACACATGTACACATTCAGAAAGCTCGCGATTAACTATTATCCAATTTACGAATGTTTCCTGTTGAACTCGATACGTCTTGTGCAACTACGAAAAACATTTTGTTGCGAATTTTACCTAATCATCAGTCTAATACTCGAATGTAATGCATACCATTCTCGAAACGTATATTCCATCGGATTTCACGGTATAAATTTCGTTCCCGATTTGTTGATTCAGTACATGCTTTCGTCGCAGCAATGATCACCTATTTGTTTCAGATTGTTACAGATTTTTCAAAATATAGCTCGTACAAGCGAATATCAATTCTACAACAAATTGATGTAACAGAAATTCGTGTCTCCGCTCTGCATACAATGATTTGTCTTTCTAGATCGCGTGGAACATTACTCTTAAAACTTTGAACGATTCTTGTGCATTTCTTCGAGACGAAAATTACATCGCTAAAAAAAAGTCTAACATACGACCTCTCGGTACAAGCTAAACACGAAAGTGACCGTTCGTCGCAGGTCTGTACAACGCGGTGACGTACATTTCTGAAGCTACTTTCCACACTCAACAACAGTCAACCATATGCGCAAGTATTCGCTTATTACTTTTGTCAAAATATTGCAACGATTCGCAGCAACAAAAAGCGTATGTTTCGATTCGCTTGGACATGCAAAAACGCGTGGCAATGGGGTTAGCGTCAACGGAGAAACGTGATTACAACAAACGAATTTCTCCGAAAAAAGAGAAAAGAACAATGCGGAAGAGCGAACGACGATGAATAGACAGCGAATCTTTATGCAAAAAGAAGATCTACCCCAATTGCAACAAACTCGAATGAAAAAGAAAATTATTTTTTTTCTTAATACGTTCAAACGGTTGAAAATAATGTAACAGCACTGTTTAATTCCTATGAACTCTTCACTATTTCAAATTACACCTACTAATTTTCGTTATAAATGCATCAAATCCGCTGTCTAACGACGAATGTTGTTGCTGTCGTCTTTCAAAAACGCTAAAAGTCTTGCAATGTAGAACGCTTTCTACGGAATCGTTAAGAAAAATCAGAGATCGCGTGCGTGAGTGGGCTACACAGATTTGTACAGTCCGAAACGAAATTCAAGGTCCGGAGAAATTGAAAATACACAAGGACATCAAAAACGCATTGCACCAACGTTCCTCGAATGTAATCTACCGAGAAGTTCTATTGCCAGCAGCCATAAATCCCCGCAGTAGCTTTGTTTAGTTCGATTTCGAGGCGGCGGCGGCGGCGGCGGGCGGCGATGACGACGACGATGGATGACGATGAAGAAAACGGCGACGTTCAGTGTTTCAGCTGTTGAAAGTTGAATCTGCCAATCGGCCTTTATTTTCTAGTGGGTTAATGCATCCGTGACAGAGGAAGCCGTGGGAGATGAACGGCTATTTCACTGTACTGCTGGACTATCCCGTCCGTTCTGGTCTCCTCCTCCTCCTCCTCTTCAGGAACATAATGTATCATCTATGCAACCAGAGTCCACATTCACACGTTTCCGACTCGCACAATGGTGGTGGGTGACACTATATGGATGGTGATGATGGATTAAGTCTTGTGCTGGGTGACGGTACACGACGTCTCTCTATGCGTTCGTCGCCGAGCACCGTTCACGAAGTGGCTCGTAGTTTTTCCAACGCCGGAACCAACGACTCCTCGTGCGAGGGGCCACAACTCAGTCCACATTCGCCGATCCATCTTGCTTTGCCGCTCGCGTGGGACTGTAACATAAAGAAATCCACGTTTTAAACTCTGTATTCCATGCCTGAATTTATTGTATTCGCATAGGTTCATTTTTATCATGGTAAACGCTCATATGAAGAATTACTTGTATCGATATCTCTTCAACTATTAAATTTATGATATAAGAAGGTCAATACTTTTTTGTATTCACATATTCTATTCGCAATTCTCTGTATGCACATAGTTTCATTTTTATTATTATGATAAGTACATACGGAGAATTACTTGTATCTATAATATCTCGTTAACTATTAAATTTAGGATATACGAAGGTCAATATTTTTTTGTATTCGCATATTCTATTCACAATTTTCTGTATGCACATAGTTTCATTTTTATTATTATGATAAGTACATACGGAGAATTACTTGTATCGATAATATCTCGTTAACTATTAAATTTAGGATATACGAAGGTCCATACGTTTTTGTATTCACATATTCTATTCACAATTTTCTGTATGCACATAGTTTCATTTTTATTATTATGATAAGTACATACGGAGAATTACTTGTATCGATAATATCTCGTTAACTATTAGATTTATGATATACTAAGGTCAATACTTTTTTGTATTCACATATTCTATTCACAATTTTCTGTATGCACATAGTTTCATTTTTATTATTATGATAAGTACATACGGAGAATTACTTCTATCGATAATATCTCGTTAACTATTAGATTTATGATATACTAAGGTCAAAACCTTTTTGTATTCACAATTTTCGCACGACCGATTTTGACGAAATTTTCAGAATATGTATAATTCCTACAGATCCACAAAACGTGTTTGTAAAATGCAACTTTTAGTATTTTCTCTGCACTTCCGATCAATAGGAAGTATTTAAAAAATTTTCTTTTCACATCCTCTAGTAAACTAATTGCTCCAACCTTTCGCAAAAGTTCGAATCGTATAGTGCAATATTTTAAAAGTTATAGTTTTTCAGAGCGTTCGAATATTAACGGGAGTCGCTGTAATTATCTGCTTTAAATATGCATCAAGGAGCACACGTGTACTGTAGTTCCTTGAGTGTATTTTCTGAAATTTATTTTTAATGTGCCAGGGCCGTAGTCGAGTGGTGTCTGAAGCACGGTGTTTTGTAAAAATGAGTATTTGCGAATTGTAGAAGGTTTGAAAGGAATTGAGAAGTAAGCTGAATGAAACTGACTTTATCGAGACGTGTAATGTAAGTAAGTGAAGTTCGATTATTGAATCGCTCTGCTCTGTGGGCGTTGGATCGATCACGGCGCTCTTCCCGATGTTTACAGGGGAAGAGTATGGTGGTCAAAGCAGAAAATAGATGTTTACCATGGTAAGGTCGCGTTTCCACGCGGTGTGGCAACGTCCGTCGCAAAGTGGGCACGGCCGTTGAAGGGAATATCCACCGCATTCACTGCAGTCGAGGGATACGTGGTCTTCGCTCCACGAAACCCCACATCTGTAAACCAAACAGTTTCCATTGTCAACACACCATCATTTCATTCAATAAAAGTAAATCTAGTCCGAGGATTGAAGAATTCTATGTCTCAAATTAACCCTCGTCTCCATCCCTCGTAAGTTACACTTAGACAGCGGATTTTATGCGCTCGTTAAAAACTCTAGAAGAATTTAGGAGTACTGTTAAATATATTATTTATAACCAACCAAACAGGTTAGGAAAGAAAACTAATTTCTACTTCACTCCAGTTTCTTGCAAATCTGGTAGAAAATGTTTGTCTCGCATAAAGATCCGAAGTCTAGTTATACCGTTGTATCTGTTATTTGTTGGTAAATGTTCCCGAAACCTCGTGAATTTTATAGAACTTTTTCACTCGAAACAGATAACCGAAAAACGTGAGATGTAAATATTTCGACACCGAGGGACATCGAGGGTTAATCAACATTTCACTTGGTATTCACAAACGTTTTATGTAACGTTTAATTTAATTCCGTTCAACTGCTATTTTTACAATTCAACTGATATTTGCAACTCAACGGTAACAATCCAAACTATTAGATTTACCATTTCCATTTCATGGCGTTCACTTAATATTTTCTAGCATTGTTCGTCCTCGAATATTTTGAGAGTGTCGACACAATAATTTCATAACTAAGTGCTCTACATATTTCTGTATCGAATCAATAATATTATTATCGAAATTACGAGCAGACGCATGCGTTGGGCTGTGTCCAATTACTTTTCAAAATCGATTTTCTCGACGAATTATAGAGCCTGCTGTAATACATTCGTGTTTACAATCTTTCCTCGAAAGTTTGCAAAAGAGATAGTATTTTAAATAGTAAATAATAACTAATCCCATTTGTTTTAAACTATGCGTACAACATAGAAAATGAAATATTTCATTTGATGCAGTAATTTTTGAAAATATTTGTATTTTGTTTTTTTTATTTTCAATTTCAAGTGAAAATGTTATTGCTGAAAATTATGGTTCGAATTCAATACAATTATGTGTGTAAATCGTTTCTTAACGATAAGATAAGATTGTGGATCAAATTGTTCAAATAGAAATATTTTACTTTGAGGCACAGATTATTAAAATAGAAATATTTTCATTTTCGAAATTGTAAATCTTATTTAAAATACTATTTTCTCTTTAAGCAAAATAAAATTTAAAATATTAAATAGTATTTTTGAAATATTTGTTTCGCCAAATAATTCCCCCCTCTGTGATGTATACATGCAAACTAAATATTATCTCGTCGCGGATCATCTGGATGATCAGATTGGCCATTGAATACCCCGATCCTATTATTATAAAACCAGAATGTAGAAGTAATTTGAAAGCCGATAGGTTACGGAAATGTCCTGAGTTCATCCGCGGCGGTGCTTCAAGATGGCTTTAAAAAGTTTGTTCTTTTGCTCGTACTCGGAAAGGTTATAATTTGCAGTAATCACTTTGCCATTTCTCCCGTGGTGGTAACGTGATATTATTGTTTATCAGGTGGTGATCTTTTATAATCCTGTTCATTCGTTTTTGTACGTCCCTTTTTCGTAAACATGCGACGCGTACCAACAACAAATTTAAAAAAATGAAGACGTTGCCTATTTTAGATTCACCAACCTAGATCCTTCCATTTGCAACTTCGATTGCTTGCTATAGAGTCTATCGATTTCCTATCGAATATTTTCATGTAATCAAAGTACGTTTCGTCGTGCCGAGATTTCTTTCGAACATTATTTTTCAGTGGAACATATTCACCGGGCAATGATACTGCGGATTTTCTGTATTTATGACGAAAAAGAGTACGTACATGATTTATAAGGCATGTTAAAAATATATTTAAGAACAGCAATGTGTTACTTTCAGCGAAATTGGATAATTAAAAAGAAGAATACAATTTTTATTTGGTTCTGCGCCCTGCTATCAATGCGAACATTTCTTATTTTGCATAAAGATCCACAGTCTAATGATAACGATACATGTGTACAACAATTGTAAATAACTCTGGACACATTAAAGAATTGTTAGCATAAATTAAAAAGCTTCATTAGCAAGAGAATGGTAAAAATGTTATTAATAATGTGTGTTTCTATATCTTTAAAAACCGCCACAATTAATTATCAAATACACTGTGTCCAAAAAATGTTGTGCTCCCTTAGGTGATCCTTTTCCTTTGCGAAAATGTTCTTCCCATGTCTTCGTTAAGGTGTTATTCACGAAAACCACGGACCAATCACCTCACGGTTACAGCTGAATCCATCCATAGTAGCCGCGCTCTGATTGGCCCGTGTTTTTACCACATTTATGTCGTTAATAACTCCTCAACGAAACCGCGGAGAACATTTCTGCAAAAGAAAAAGTCATTTCGATCGACCTCAAGAATTAGCTCAAAGAAGTACAACGTTTTTCGGGACATCTCTGTATGTTTATAAAAGGTGTATGATGCTCTCGGTGCACTGGTTCGATCAATTTTTACTTAGAAGCAATTCTGCAATTTATCAACTTGAACGTTGATCTTGAACAAATCATCTTCAAGAAAATGAATAATTTCGTCTGTAAATTATTAAACAAAATTATATTATATTGACTATTGACATCAGTTGATCAGTTCAATTTTCTTAAAGATGATCTGAACATAGATCGAAACGTCGAAATTTGAAGTTGATAAAGTGCAGAATTGCTTCCAAATAAAAATTGATCGAACCAGTGCGCCGAGAGCAAAAATACATCTTTTGAGGATCACTAGGGATTGTTGAACTAGATCCTCCAATAAATATGTATATTAGATCCGTTTAAGTTTATTATTTTATAACATTTAATAAAAAAGAAAAATTAAGGCCAGATTCGGAATCAGCGCGGAAAAGTCTATAAGAATTGCATAGTGAGAATCGAAACGTCAAAAAGAAGTTTGAATTTGTTTGACCGTGTTTTACCAGAAAAAAGCGGATCTGAAATTGAACGATTCGAATTTTTTTTTTTGTTAAACAATTTCTGCTCGGTCGCGAATGACGCACAGTGCGAATTCCATTGAAACAATGAACTCTGGGAATAATGGAGTTTGAACCGGATTTCTCCGCTTAATAATATGACCGACGTCTAAAACGAATTTAATCATCACGGTGGTTCTGGATCGCATCAGATTCTATTATTGTCGGGTCGAGTTCACAGTCTGCGCAATAAGCGAAGCCGCGTTCTCAGGATCTGTAACGAAGGATCGCGATTGCCGATATCTCGCGAGACCAGACACCGATAACCCTACACTAATTTTTCGATCGTTGGGGATTATCACGTGGGGAGAAAAAAAGGGCCGCCGAAGTTAATTGTTTCCGATAGCGGCTGTTGAACCGGTTGTAACTTTTATCGAAGCTTTTATGCAACTCACGCCAGTTCTTGACGTAACTGATAAGCTTCGTGTCGAATTCTTTACTATCGCGTCTCACTCTTCTCTTGATACCAACGGCCGATCAATTGATGTTTCTGTTTACTTAACATGTGCTAATGAATAGAATGATTTCGATTGTAACAACCGTGGAAACTAATATATATTCATGTTTTCAGCGCACTGGTTCGATCAAATACTATTACTTAAGCAATTTTGCAAATTAACACAAAAATTTTCAACGTTTCAGTCAACTATTTAGACCATTTTCAAGAAAAAAGATTTTTCGTATAATTGCGTCTGTAAAAATTATTAAATTAGTATACATTATGTTCAGCATAACGAAACGTTGAAAATTTTTGTGTTAATTTGCACAATTGCTTAAGTAGTAGTAGTTGATCGAACCAGTGCGCTGAAAAAATGAATATATGTTATTAACAATTTGTCGATCGAGATCATGGGAACAGTAACCGTGGAAACTGTTTCACTCAATTTGATCTGCAAGTCGAATACTTGTCTTCTCGCGAGCATTCTCTTTCTCAGTCTCATTCGCTTCTGTTCAGTCTTCACAGAGTTTTGTTTAGACGACTAACATTTTTCTTATTACATCTGTAGTTTGTATTTCGTTCAGAAATTGTACCGAATCTATATAAATAAAGATTAAATTCTGTTCGTTGGTAAGCGCGTCACTTGAGAACGGCTGGACCGATTAGGCTAATTTTTTTTATTAAATGTTCGTAATTGTCCGAATAAGGTTTTTATGGAAAGAAAAATTGAAAAAATGGAAAATTCGGGAAAAAATGAAAGTGTTTTTTTTTCTATGGGATTTTTTAATGTACTACTCCTTAAATTGAATATCCATGGCCACAATCGTTACATAGATACAATGATCACTCAGAAATACGTTTTTTTTCACATTTTTACTTTTTTTACACATTTCCAATAGCTTTTCACAAATTCAAAGAACTATCAAAAACAAATTTATTGAAATTTGGACAGGACAACATCTGTCATGTCAGCTAGTAAATAATATATATTAAGTATCCGGAATACAACAACACCTCTAATAATACTGCAAATATTTGCTTTCTCTGATAGTACTAGAGTAAAGCCTTGATCGAACAATAAGAGAAACGGATATATCTCCTCCGGACCCGAGAGTTTTTCTTATATCAAGACTTGCATTACATGCGAGTTTAACAAGACACCAAGTGAAATGCTACGAGACAAAGTGTTCAATTCTTTTCGGAAAAACGAAGGAAAAATAGCGATACTTACGTGAAGCAAGAGTTCAGTTGAGCACGGAGTTCTTCGATGGTAAGGATCGTGTCCTGATACTGTGGATGCGATCCCTGGAAGCCGTCGTCGCAGCTTCTCAATGAGATGTTGCTCCTGAAACAAAAAGCAAACGAAAATTCAAGGTTTCGTCTTTTCATCCATTTTGAAAAAGAAATTCATTGTTTTAACCCTTTGCACTCGCGGAGCTATTTTAACTCGAAAATTAAACGTTTCTTCTGACCTACAATATTTCCATTCTCTATGATTTTTTAAATTTGATAAATATAAAATTGATATAATACCTCATACAATACTTAAATGTGTAGTAATTGGTTAGATAGTGACATATCTGATAGTGTAAACAATTATTTAAATAATAGTACAGCAATTTTTAGTGGCGCCACTTGAGTGCTAAGGGTTAATCGTCGTCTACGTAAGCGTGTAAACAAAACTTTTCCACTATTTTATTGTAAAACTTGTACCAACATGTTCGCGACATGTTCCCGATTAAAACAGATTGAATCGCGTACACTCATTTGATCCACGATATAGTAGAACCTCTGTTATCCGTACTACTCGAGGTTCTACAATATCGTGGATTAAACGAGTATACTTGATTCAAACTGTGCCGTGTTCGGCATCGTTTTCATCGGGAAGATTTCGCGAATATGAAATGTTGCGTAAAGAAACGATTAAAAAGATTTGTGATTGAATTGGTGTTCTGTCATACAGGAATCTGCACGCGACTGTGACTCGGAAATTTACATTGGCGACAGAACGTCTGGAACGGTGAATTATGAAAAGTGCTATGATAAATAGGTTGTTTGCAAAGGCGTCTTTTTTATTTTACGTTTCTTAGACGCAACGAATTTGCAAAACAAACTATGCAAAGCGGTAGTCCGACGTCGTTTAGAACCTACGTCAAGGAATTTTATCGTCAAGTGTCAATATTTTTTTATGATCCACTGTATAATACGATGTATATATTTACAATGAATAATGCAAAAATTACTTCCTATTAGAAACTCTATTCACAATCGAGTTACCTGTGCAGTTAAATAATTGTTTTGTATAAATAATTCTAATTTCTAACAGCATAATAAAAATTGGTATTTTTTAGAATAATTGTAAGAATTAAGATAGAACAATGTACGTTGTGTTTTAACATTGCTATTTGAAACTAAGCACGTCCGTGTAACGTTATTTTATAACTTTGCATAAATTGTCCGGCAGAAAATGCGTGCCGCTTTACGAGACGTTTAATTATAACTTCATCGCATGCTACGGGAAAACTGCTGAAGGAAAAAGTTTTGCGAAAGGTTGAGTACGACGGTATTTTTTTTTCGAAGAATAGGTTGAATACTGAATAATATTGCGCACGCTTGTAAGACGGAAATTTCAATTATATATATTTTGCACGATGAGGATGAAACGTGAAGGAAATGCTAGTGAAACCGGAATTTGTTCGTTTGAAAATTCTTGGAAATAACGCGGAGGAAGGACGAACAATTTAAATTCATCGATAATTTATACCGATTTTTCCTGAATATTATGAATTGCCAGTTCCACTGCATTTGTTTTGCTCTATCGTAAAATATTCTGACACTTTGTACTGTCAGAATCGAACAAGAAGAACGCAACAGATTTTCTGGTAAATCTAATATTCTCGTACTTTGACTGTTTCAGTAAAATTCCAGGGATAAACATTCGAGATACACGATGATCGATAGTAACAGGACCTTATCGCAATAGGCATCCGTTAATAATTCGACAACCGATCGGAGATAATAAATAGCCAGTCTCTTTTCGATTCGGAAGACTATAATCTCGAATGATCGAGTCGCAGACGGTAGAGCGTGCTGGCCTTGAACACGTTCGACCGTTAAACCCGGAAGAATCTGGAATGTGATTCTTCTTTTTCTACGTTTCTTTCGACTACCGTTACCATTTTGGCGAGCAACTACTTTCCAACTGCGATGGCCGCGGTTTTCGTTCGAACATTATAAACAGATGGTTCTCACAGCTTTGCAAATAAAACGGGGTCTGCGACAAAGCTGTACTGTTGCTAACATATTCTCTGCTTAAAAGAATAATTACTGCCCTACCCCTCAATTTGTACGTTGTATTAATTTGATATTTTTCAAGGTCAGAGAACAAATATATTTCACGGACTGTTTGCAAAATTAACTTCCACATCGACGTGAACGAATGATGGAATCTGTACTTGAATTTCGCAACTATTGCCAGAAATTACAATACAATCGTTCGTCGAAATTTGAATATCTAATTGATTTGTTGAATTAAACAAAATATGAAGAATGTGATATGAAGAATACACAAACGACGCAAATGCGGAGAGGTTGAGCAATCAAATGCGATCGATACGAATAAAATACTTTCTCCCAATTGAAAATACAAACCGACACACCACGCAATCTCGAAAATCAAACGTACAAACGACGCGCAAATTTCCTTGCCACAAGTCTCCCGGATTCACTTAGTCATCCGGAATATTTCTTCACGCGATAAAAAGCGAATGATCGTTTCTGCGACTCGGATTCAACATTATCATCGCGACTCGCGCGAGGAATTGACCGATCGTCGTTCGCTGAGAAGAGGCGTACAGATATCGGCCTACGGGGATAGAAAAGAACAAAAAAAAAAAAAATACAACATGGCGGGGGAAGAGTATCTGCAGATAATTCGAGGTCGGTAAATTTGTATGTCGTACGATGGCAATCGGACTCTTCGGAGCCGAACTCTTCCATTCGCTGTTATCACGCCTCGATTGCTCGGCCAATTCATGATCGGAAATTCATTTTCACGTGATTGTTCTCTGTATAAATATTAAAGGAGAACCTGAGAACGAGATAAACAGAGGGAAAGAAGGAGAGAGACATGGGAACTGGACTGATCCACTTGGACGTAAGACGAATCGTCATAAGCACGTCGAGTACACGCTAAAACATGCAGAGATATGG
The DNA here is from genome assembly GCA_916610235.2 of Lasioglossum morio. Classification (NCBI taxonomy): domain Eukaryota; kingdom Metazoa; phylum Arthropoda; class Insecta; order Hymenoptera; family Halictidae; genus Lasioglossum; species Lasioglossum morio. The sequence continues at coordinate 16,238,999 of OU744323.1, read as the reverse complement.
AAATCAGGAAGAAAAACGTTCGTTTCACGTGACGATAACGTGAACGGGTGCGTAATAACCGCGACTCATACGAGTTCCGCGCTCGCGCGACCTACTATAATACGTGCGCGACGCGTGTGTCGCAGAATCGATCAGCTAAACGGTTTCCTCCTACTTTCGTGTACACGAAACACGCCAGCGTTTGTGTGTACGTCCTCTGATTGCTTCGAGAGATAGCAACGATCGAGTATTTCCTTCCCTTATTCGAGGATCTAGCAAGGTTTTCAGGAATTTTTTCGGGGCAACTATTGCACCTTTTGCATCGGGATTTTACACACGTATTTATTGGTAGTCGAAGGACATATACGATTTTTTTAAAGTAAAAATAATGAAAACTACAGGAGTTATATATATATATTTTTATAGAGCACGTCTCGAGAGACACGGGTTCTCGGTTGCACGAATTTTTTCCGGAGAAACTATTGGACCTTCCGCATAGGGATTTTTCACACATATTTATTATATCCAATGTTACGGGAGACACGGGTTATTCCGGTCTGCCTACTGGTCAGAAATAAAAAACGAAGATGCTTATTAATCTTCGTTATTCATAAAATCGTGTGAATTTAAAAAAATGCAAGTTATGTTTGGTATTAGCAGAAAAGTTACCAAAGCCATGAAGAAACAACGAAACTTTTGAGGCAAGAACTTTGAAACAACAAGAAAGAAATAATATTAGTTTGCAGAAAAAGGCGTTCGGATTCCTCCTCTTCCAAGACTTGAACCAAAGATCGTTCCACGTAATAAGTGACTATTCGATTGAAACGATAAGTGTCCTATCGATCAGAAGTATACTGTTCGTCTATGAGCACCTGCGGTTTATGCGCGACATTCGCGAAGCTCGTTTCTAATTTATAGTATTCGAAGCGTCCGCGTTGCGCAAGAATAGTTCTCATGGCTGCCCTTTGCGCGGTTTCCACGTGAGACTAGTACACGCGAACGCTCATCGTTCGACAAAACATGTTAACGCGTCAATGTGACGTTGGGGCTGAAGGACTTCGAAGCCTGGCTCTCTCTCTCTCTCTCCCTCTCTCAGTTCCTCTCGGAGAGGCAGCTTGACCCTCTCTCCGTCCGACAGTAATTTCGAGAATTTCCGGCTTACGTTAACTATTAATTAACCGCGATCAAGTTTACGACGCGCGCGGTGACCACGTGAAAATTCCACGCGTGTGAATAACAACCGAGGCGACTCCGAGACAAAGGGCCCGACCGAATCAGTTTACGCTTACAAAGGGAGGCAATTCAGCAAGGACGCTGGCTAAAAAAAAACATTCCGCCGTTTATTTCATTGAGAAAGAAAGACGCTGCAATTGCCCGTATAAGTACACAAGTGAATGATTATGATGATGGTGATACGGGAGAGGCGCGAAGATGTTGAATTTTTTTCGAGGGTTAGCCAAGACAAATGGGAATTATACGGATTAACAATTGGTTGTCAAATTGCCACGATACAATCCTGATTCAGTGATAGAATCACGTTATTTAATTGCATTGTATAATTTTAGAATCTTTCAATTGATTTAATCCCTAATTACGTGAATCATGAGTGTAATCGATATACAATGTAATTGAAGTACAATATAATTTCACCTCTTATTCTTCTTCTTATATATAATTCATAATTGCACTGTACTTTCTAGTTGTATTGGCAAAAACTAAAATTACACTGTAACTTAATTGAATGAGAGACCAGAATTACAAATTACATCATGATTTAAGTGAGTGAAGCGTCGTCTGAATTTTGAATTACGTGATAATCGAATACAATGTGATTGCATTACTTTGTATGTAATTATAATTCGTGAAGTAATTCAATTGTAATTTAAAAGAATAGAACAGATACAGTGAACAATGACGGAAGAACTAGGACAGAATTGAGAGGAAAAAGTTACCCTTTCTCTGCCAGTGACGGCCAGTAGCGTCGTAGAACGAGAAGTTAAAGTGGGGAGACAAGTCTTACAATTAATCTGACGACACCGATGTGATCCGAAGGTCAGCTTGAGAATCTGTGCCAATTATTTATTAAATAACAAATTGATCTGCAGTTGCATGATGCAAATGAATAGTTATGTCACCAACCATTAGATGATCTGGAAAAGTTGGGTCACCAAGATGTAAAATAATTTTATGTAAACCGGCAGGAATGATCGTGACGCGATCAACATGAGGCGATGTTTCGTTTTTCTTGTAAATTTCATGGAATCGTACAATTACATATATACAGTGATCGACAGTTATAGAAGCTCGAAGATCACTTTATTCATCCACATTTACGTTTGCTAGTCAATCGAGTTGCTAATTGAACGTGCGATACTGGACAGATGGTATGAAAGCGGTTATTAGAGATATGGAAACGGGTCGACTATTAGAAAGTATCGAGTTTTGATTTAAAACGCTTAAAAGGAGGAAAGCGATTCTATCCTCTCGAATGAAGGGACATCGCGGACTAGAAAGTTCGGATTCGTCGTCCGCGATTCGCCCAGAGGGATCCTCTTAAAGAGGAAAGAATGAGAGAGATTTATAATGCGTGGGGTTTTCTGGAACGGTGTTTTTGAAGGTTGCTCTTTTCACGAAGCACGAGGAAGAGAACGCCCGAGAGGATGTGCTTGATAAATAACATTTAACATTCGCTTGGCTTTCTAGACCATAAAAATGATTGGATACTCGGAGATCGTAGAAATAACTAAGATTCTTTCCGGTATCTAAGCCGACCTCTTCGGGGTCTAGAAAGTCCATTGAAAATATTTCCGATTGTCAGGATATTTCTTCCATGAATACCACTTTTCTGTTTTCGATCAGCAGAAGGTCAGCAGCAACAGTCAATGTCATAAAACATATTCTGCAAAAATATAGATATATATATGATTTACGTAATTTGGATTGTCACTTTAAAAAAATTATTGACGTATTTAACACTAGGTTTAGGTTTTCTCGCTATTTTTCCAATGGTGTATAACCTAAGTAATATAGGTAAACAATTCCTCAGCAATCTTTACAATGTTAATAATCGCAAATTAAGAATATTAGAACCCGCTATTTTGACGGATCGGGTAAACCTAGTGACAAGATACCGGTGAATGTGTGCGCGAGAACCTAGTGCCGAAAGTTCGACAGTTCTTTGGAAAAAAAATTCCGAAAAATTAGAGGAATGGCGGGCACCGTCGCGACTAGAGCCACGGCGCGAAACAATAATATCGGATTGAATCTGGCATCGGATTCGAGGTGCACAAGCATCCGCCTTTAAAGTCGTCCTTCGTGTTTTCTCAGGCGCAGTGGCGTAACGAGCACAGAGGCGCCACGCAGCCACGTGTCTGTATTATGCAAAACCGACGCGACTTCCACGAATAATGCCAGCACTAAGAATAATTCTACGAGCGAATGGTTCGCGGTGTCTCTCCGATCTAACTGTTTCGAATGTGCTCCTGTACATACATCTATCGATATACATAGAGATATTGCAATGCACGTAGAAAACCGCGTGCAGCGGCGAGTCGCAATCACCATCGTGGTCTTTTATGGTTCTCCCGAGTAAATTGGTTGCCGCGATGAAAATAGATCGACGGGAGAGTCGAGCACATCGATTTCGATGAAGCGTAACGCGTCGTCGACTCCGGCGCACAGAGAACACAGCAAAGATTATTGAAGAAAATTCTAGTGGAAAATGAGTCACGCCACTGGTGTTACGGAGCCGGTTTCTCGGATGGCGTAACGAAACCCATTTTCTTATTAAATACTGTTTCGCTTAACCGTGCAACTGCACCTCTATTTTTAAACCGAATTATAGATTCTTTCCGACATTTATACTACTTCGAACATGGTTGTCGCACGAACTTCGCTTCGCTGTCCTTTACGAAGGACGCGTCATATCGTTTCCGTGATCCTCGATTGTCGATTGGGAGCTTCGGTAACTCCACGACAGTTCAATGACGTGATGATGACGCTTTAATGATTTTCCCTCGTCAGTTTCTCTTCGTGAATCGCATAATATGAAACAGTGAAAGATTAGTGAAATGCATGACTGTTATATTGTTTTTCAATGTATCGAAATTATTCACGCTAAACTCTACCGATCAAAAAGATAGATTTTGTGTTTTACGATTATTGGATACAACAAACATCTTTAGTGGAGAGCACGTACTGTAATAGGAGCTGCACAATATTTAAATAAAATCAATCTTGTCATTTTTATAAGGGTAATAATAATCATGTACTTGTAACAGTTACTATTAAGGCTCGGTAGAGATTTGAAATCAATCTTGATTCGAGGTCAACTCTTTTAAATGGTGATGCAGTCTTTTGTTCTTCATAAAAAAAAGTTTTAAAAAATTACTAGTTTAGCAAGTATTTGAATTTAATGGAAAATAACTTTGTATATCAGTGCTACACACTGCGAGAAAAACGTTTTACTAAGAACGGAATCGAATTATAAGCGACTTGGTACACGTCGAATGTTCCAGAGTCGAATTACGTTCTGCCGTTTCATCTATTTCTCACGTAACGAAGAAAGTGGTGCTTACCCGTGGCGAGAGAGGCTCTCGGTGGCAGGCTGCACGGACGTGGTGACAGACATGTTGTTTTGATGGGTTACAACTGAAACAGAGGAGGAACAGCCATTTAGTTTTATCCGTGACGCAAATCGATTCGAACGGGGACAGGTGATAGAGAAATCCCTGGAATGGATCTGCTCGGTAAACAAGTTACTCGCCGGGAATCCCGTGGTTAATCGCGGATTCTGAAAACTGGAAATACGTCCCGTTGCCAAATTCATTAACTTCACGAAATAAAAGAGAAATACTAAACATTCATTAACGATCGGAAATTTTGTATATGCACATATCATATAGTGCATGTTCAGCGTTAATCCTTGGCATTAAAATGTTTAAAAACAAAACCCACTGGAATGACGGTTAATTCACCTAGGAACAGTGTTATTTATTTAAGCAACTTTAGAACAAAATAGAGAAAATGATTTTCACTTGGTGTCGTATGGAAAAAGGTGTCCTTCTAGGAAATTATGATTAATTTTGCTAATTGTTGTAATCTTATCGCCACGGTTGAATGTACAAGAAATAAGAATGAACACGGCCGTGACAGCATACTTCCTGGTAGAAAATGCTATCTTCGAAACGACGTCCAATATTCGCCTCGACTATGGTCTGTTTTATTTATCGCTTTTTCCAAGTTCGAGGTTAACGAGCGTTCATGAGGCGATGCAGTTTCAATGGACACGATACGAGAATGTTGATTTATTGGCGAGAAACGCGTCGCGGCGAATCGTTCGATGCGGGCCATTGTGCAGAGCGACGAGGAGGTACCGACACGCAGGGTGGACAAACCGCGAAGGACATCCGCGATAAGTTTCACCGTGGATCTCACCTTGGCACGAAACGAACACTTTTACTTTCCCCGTGGAAGAAAGCCCCCGAGACACGATCGCTGGACACGCTCTGAATCTTTTATTTCGAATAATCCGCGCGACCGTCGTTGTAACCGATTGTGCAATCGCGAGAGCCTGCACAGTTAGTTCCTTAATCAGCTGATACCTCGATAAATGCGTCGTCAGACTCGTTTCTTTTTTTCCAATTAAGATTACATTCCACCGGTGATTTACCGATCCACCGAAGAATACACGGAGACTGAGCATACCCACGGTTTAGCATGGAACAGAACCTATACCCACTTTGAAATTTTAAATTCTGTTTTCTGTCTCTACCAAGGGTTCTCAACGTGGTCCAGGTGGAAGTTTCAAAAGGGTCTACATAGTGTTCCAGGAGTCTATTGAGGGTCGATGATAAATTTGTCTTTTTATACTAATTTCTCGTAATACATTGGTTGAAGTGTGATGACGAAGGCTTTAAAATTTGAAATTCGCGCCTAACATTGATTTGGAGGTTCTTGATCCGTGACATCTGATTGGCTAGTTAGATCTACGATATTCTTATGTTTTCCGTCTTGACTTTGCCACAACCGTTACAGTTTAGTACAGTTCAAACCATCTTATTGACAACTACTATTTCATTTACTTTGATTTTCATTCTGTTTTCTCACAATTAGCAAGTATGTATAAATATCTAATTGCCGTAACTATTAAATAGTCAGTTTAATGAATAACAAATTCTATTACATTAATTTTCACAGACGCGGACTTTTCTTGATGATGGTTCAAAACCGAACCGAAACGTTGAAATTATAATACTGCAAAATTGCTAATTTCTGTATCTTTGATCGAACCTGTAGCGCCGATATCATATAGTGCATATACAAAATTTACGATCGTTAAAACTGGAGATTATAAATTTGTCTGTTCGAAAGCTTCATTTAATTTTGAAGGAACGTAATTATTAGATATAATACAGATTTCTCATACAATCTGCGCGCTTCTGAAAACTTGTTGATATCTGTGAAACGTAAAATGCGGTTCCGATCGCTGGCAGAAGGTTCAATGAATTCATTGTATGGTAGTATTCTTATCAAGAGACCAGTTAAGAGGTTAATTGCATTATTTGAGTGGTAGGAACCGAGTGACCTAAATAATTCCTGCCGTTACCCGCCGGGTATAATTTACGAGCCGAGAGGCACGGATTATTTAGACCACCGCAGTCGCATGACCTAAATGATTCTTGCCGCGAGACTCGTCAGACATTTTGTTTTCAGCGGCAAGAATCATTGGAGCACCAAGTTCGACTTGTAAGCAGATATAATCACTGTTCGATCACGATGCGTGTAAGAATCCAATTATTTCTCGAAATATATCTGACGTAAGTAAACAAATATTCGGAGTAAACTATTTTTAGGACGGACCAACTTCAAAATAGACCATTCTGATACAACTGTTGCTTATCTAATATTATTAGACGTCGTGGCCTCGTTATGTATCAAATATGAGGAACACGAACGGCCTCTATATATTATATTGTGATTGATTGCATGCCAAATATATTCGCAGATGCCTGTTTTAGAGACCGGGCTATTATTAGGAAGTTTTTGGATATTATTTTGAGAATTTATTAACGCTAAACATATTACCGCCGGTTCGACATTGTTTTTTTTTTATTTTACAATTATTGAAAATCTAGATAGTACATATTATTTTTATAATTCAATACCCGTCACTTTTGACGGTGGGTTAGGTTTAGTGTTAATACTCGCGGAGCAATGGAATATTTACGAATTTCAATGCGTTTGTAAATGAGTTGAACTGTTCATATAAAATTCTGTCAAATTTGGCGTTTCAATGGTGATGTTCTCTTTCGAATACATTCGTCCGAGTCTCAAGAAACTTTTTTCGGTCATTCGTCAAATTACTAAAGGTCTGGAACTCTGCAATAAATATCAGACTGACCGTTACTAATCGCACAAGAAATTTGTCACTGTTCGGTTAGTATGGATTTATTGGTATCGATATTTTAACGTCACTTCCTTGTAACTCAACCTTCGTTCGTTCGCGTAAATCGCATGGAAAGCGGGCATTGACGTTGAGAAACAATTATTCCATATATTCTGAACTCTTTCTTTCTCGTTTATGAGCGACGAGCAATTGTGAAACACCCAATATACAGAAACGAAAGGTAACATTGACCGCGAAACAATCGAAGCTTTTTTTTCGCCTCGAATGTTTATTTTGATTGGGAAAAAAAAACAAATGCGAATGCGAATGAGATACCACAACGACGAGTATTATAAAACGAGAGAACCCCGTGTGTCGACACAGAAGGTCGTGAGAGAATGTCAAGGATTTCATCATTGACACATTGGCAGTGCGCAGTTGATTTCATTATCAAGCAGCCACGCGAAAGCCTTGGCTGTATTCTTAGAAAATAAAATCAAGGTGAAAAACTGATACGCGATTTGAAACGGTATCTGACAAACTATGGCTTATTAGTCTCTGTAAATTGATTTGCGCAATCGCGACGATGGAATGTTAATGGGGATTTCTATTCGATGCCGGTGATTTCAGTTACACCGCAACAAAACCAAGACTTTCTAAGCATTACAGAAATGAAACGTTCTCGAACCTTGAGTCAATGTAATTACTTCGCCCCGAGAACGAAATAGAATTTTCCAAAGCAGACGCAAGAAGCACACATACACTGATCATTTTTTTTAAAACGTTATGAAACGCGTGCTAACATGTTCGCGACACTTTTCTGATTAAAACGATATCAAGCACGACACAGTTCGAGTCAGAGTTGGGGAAAATAGTATTTTAAATAGTAAATAATAAATAATGCTATTTACTTTAAAGTATGTGTACAACTTTGAAAATGAAATATTTCATTTGATGCAGTAATTTTTGAAAATAGTATTTTATTTTAAGAATATTGAAAATATTTCGACTTTGTCTTTATTTTTAATTTCAATTTTAAATATTATTGCTGAAAATAATATTTCGCACTCAATAGATTTATGAGTGGAAATATTAGTGGTAGAAATATGAGTAGAAACCGTATTAAATGCTTTGAAACAAATAGAAAATCCAGATTCAGGGTCACGACCTCAATTAATTTCACAAAAAAAAGTAAATGACTTTTTTCCATATGTACAAAGAAACAAATGATACCAGTCATACAAACATTGCAGAATTCGAATTATTTCAATATTTGAGCGATAGTGATACACGAATTGAAAGTATTGCAAAGTACAAGGACATGAAAACATTATTTTTTAAATACAACACAGCTATTCCATGCTTTGCTCCAGTTAAGAAACTTTTTATCTTTGCGGGACTGATTGTGTGACCTGGAAGGAGCACCCTAACAGCTACAAATTTCGAACGCTGCATCTTGTATGCGAATAGCAACAGTTAAACAAAAAAAAACGAAAATGTGGCAAACGATATAGTTTCTTATATTAAGTAAAATTACCTACAAGTAATGCGATTTCTGAAATTATTAGGTATAACGACGCAAAAAATACAATATTCTATTTTGTGTTTCAGATTATTCAAACAGAAATATTTTATTTTGTGCTTCCCATTGTTAAAATAGAAATATTTTATTTTATAAGTTGTATATCTTATTTAAAATACTATTTTCTTTAAGCAAAATAAAATCGAAAATATTAAATAGTATTTGAAATATTTGTTTCGCCAAATAATGCTGCACCTCTGGTTCGAGTCATGTATAGTAGTTTACATGTGACTATGAACATTCGAATGATAAAGAATTCAAAATTCAGTGTACGTTGAAGACAGCGACGAAAAGCTTCAACGTTGTGTTTCGAATTTGTTATAAAATGGTGTTCTTGAACATCACGGTGGAAAGTTTCGTTTCAGAGTTGCGAAATTGATCGAGCGAAGATAAATGAAATCCGTTTCTAAAGCAAACGAAGGAAAGCGAACCTGGAACAAAGGTAATTATTTCGTCAACTTGGCGGCGAGGCACCGCAACGGTGAAACGAGGATCGTTTTTCGCAATCGACTGCAACTGCATTGACAGTAATAAAAAGGGAGAGAGAAACTATTGGGCGCAATTCGAATTTTCACAACCGCCGGAGCAATCTCGCGGAACTTCATCGGCCCGAAGATAAATGCAGTCCCCATTACTCGTCGACGACCTAATTACCTCGAGTACCGTTTGTGTGCAGTACTCCACGATCGATGACCCCAACAGTTATTACCTAACACCGCCGTTTGCATTTACGAAACATTGATAACGTCGCTTGCAGACGTTCCGCGTTTCAACGCGCGCGGTGCTAAGTACGTAAACGATAAAAGCGGTTTTCCTCATTCAATAGTATATCTGCTATCCGAAACGACCAATTTCTTCCTTAACGAAAACGTAATTATATATAAACCATGTGGTCGCTAATGACCTAGATATTGATGCGACCACATTAAAAAAATAAACCATTAATAAATAAATAAATAAATGTAATTATATCGTTTAGCTGTGAAATTTGTTCGACAAGTTACAGAAGTCGTGACTAAAAACTGCATTGATTTTTCTTCGTTTTTCTTAGGTCGTGAAGTTCCTGTTTTTTAAACCGAATATTTACTGTATCGGTAACGGAAATGTTCTCCCAGATTTGAAATATTCAAATCTAGTGCTACGAACATTTATTTTTTTGTAAGAGTGAAATAATGAAACTGCACAGAAGCTGTCAGCTTGAAGAAAGAACGGCTTATCTCTGAGCAGATTACTTTCCATTCGAAGACAACGGAAAAGCTGATTAACAGAATTAGTAGAACGCAGCGGTATAAATGTTGAAATCGACGAAGAGTCGTTAATGAAATGAAATGAAATTCGAAGGCGGTATCTGAATAATTAAACGGGGATTGCGAGCTCGTTTATGGATCTCGGTCGAATCGAAGTGAAAGGAAAATAGAACAAGGCGGTCGCTAATAAAGACTAATCGTCTTTGTTCAGCTTCTAAAGACGTTAGCAATGCAATTATAAAAATAGCAGAGACCAAAGGCGACCCGAGCTATTTTTAATGTGCACAAAACTGTGCGAATATTCGGTCTATAGTTCGCGGGTGACACACATTTCCATCTATACATAGATGCCGGGTCTTCATCGACTTGGCGATAGTCTTTTTTTATAGACTGTCCTTAAAAACTTCTACTGCGAAATAGAATTTTATTTTTGTAACGAAACCATCGATTCTCCATTATCCACCACCTCGCGAATCGATTTCGCGAAACGATATTAACAATGAAATGGCTAGAACAACGTTATAATATATTTCTTCAAACGATAAATATATTATATCGTATAATCAGACAATAAACTATTTTTAGTGCTGCTATAATTAGATTTTTAAATCGCATACGTATTAGGAAAAAGAAATATTGTACCATGCTAGTTTGAAAATAGTTTAAACTATAAGAGTTGTACGTTCGACATTTCATCTATTTTATAGACGATAATAGTTTTTCCGATGTGGCAGGTGTGCTCGTTCAGAAGTCCTGCTCGGTTTTATGTAGAATGTTCAATCGTGAATGAAATTTTCAATAGAACGTGAATGGGTGGCGGTCACGTGTCGACAACGTTACGCTCAAGACCGAAGGTATGACGTTACAGTGGATGAATCTTTTATAGTAACATCGATGACGTACTTGGTGCTGACTTTCATTAAACAATACCACCGTCAACAGCCATTCAACGATTCTCTGGACCACTTTCGATCGGTGGGAACTGGGAACCATTCAAGTAGCTCGGGTTACCATAGTTACCGAAGTAGGCTAACTTTCATTAATGTACTGGGTGTTTGCGGAATTTCGAGTGTTCCGTCCCACATACTCTCCGTTGACAGAAACGTCGAAGCTGTGAAATTGCTACGCGAATCTAATTATTAGACAACGGATTCAATGCATTTATAAGAAAAACGTAGTGGTGTAGTTTAAACCATTAAAAACATTCGACGAATTTTTATAAAATACTTTTATACCAATTTCCACCTGTTGGATATATTAAGTGAGAAAATAAAATTCTCGCTCTCCATGTCATTCACCGGACATTCAATTTATCAAAATGACTAATTAAACAAGGAAATGTCTATCTGGATATTCCAATCGATGGAGAGAATTTCTACTTCAAATAAAAATGATAATAAGCACGATTGGGTCCAGAGGGGTCAGAAAATTAGATTTGAGAATGTTCGCACGAAAGAATTTGGAAAACAGGCCACGTGCGCACGCTGGGCGCCATAAATCCCGCAAGCGGCAGCCTTCCAGTAGACGCGAAAAGTTAATCCAACACGGCTGCGAAGCCGCGAGTAAAAACCCGACTGCCGCTTTTGCACCTTCTACTCCCTTTCACGTGTCCAGCCTCTAAGATTAGCACGAAATGCTTTCGCCTGTTTCGGGGCGTCAGTTTACGAGGGAACGAGGTTCGCGAACTGCTGGCAACTGTCCCGAGACGGTAGTCTGGGCCCACGTGATCCCTTATTTTTATTCCGACCGCGTACGAGAATAGAAGAGCGTTAAGAAAGGGGTATGTAAGCAGCGGAGAGACACTGTGCGCCCATGCACCAAAGTAGTCGGAGGTCGAGGCGTCAAACGGCGCGAGATCGATGACGCATAAATTCGTTGACCATTAGAATCAACAATATATACTTTATTGTTATTATTGAGGTGCGAATATAGTTCGCGTATCGCCAGTCCCGTGATTCATCGACATAGCGAACAGACTTACTTAGGCAACCGTGCTGCCAGACTACAGATGTCTCGAGCTCTACATTCTCGAGGACTGACTCTACGCAAATCTAATCCTTTAGTCCGAAAAGAAAACATGTGTATACTAGCTGTACATAAGTACTACCAATCAAAAGTTATAAGCAGAAACGTGCCCAAAAGAGGGCGAAAAAGTTGTCTTTGGTCACTAATGACGTCAAAACTTTTGAACGAATGGAATTTTTCAAACGGGGATTTCTCCTAAACCTTCCCAAAGAAACGCTGCGTCTAATGGTTCGAACCCTAGCTTTCTACGTTCAGACGTTCTCAGTTGATGCCGTCACAACGGACAGACACGATTTTATAGATTATAGAGATAGAGAAAATAGAGAAAAAGAGCAGAGGATAGAGAAAGAAAGAGAATATAGAGATTAGAATAGCGATAGAGATCAGAGATAGAGAAAAGAGAAATAGAGAATAGATAATCTTTATCCTATGTCCAGTATTATATTACTACTTAAAATCAAAATCATTTATGGCAGTCTGGGTGTAACGTTTCAAAATTTTACAGAAGCATTTACTTCGCGCATAAATATAAGACGGGTAAGCAATAAAACCAGCTCGTGCCAACACTTATCGTATATGTTCTTGCTTCCGCGCCAGTTAATTGCCCATATTCACCAAAATAGAACAATAGAGATTTTCAACACGTTATTAACTTCGAAGAGCTCGAAATAATTTACACGTTAAATTTTCTACGTTAACACGGGTTGTAATGGTATCTGTTCAAGCACTAATATAAATCGGATGAAATTTTCTGGTGAATCTGCAGAACCACATTTTGTTATCGCTCATTAGTTTCAAACACAAAAAAAAACAACACTTGTTTATTCATTGTAACATTGCAAAAGGATCAACGTAGAAAAATATAATTGCAATTCATATTTTAAATAATAGCGTTAACTACGCGAGTTTGATGTATATTTGTGTAATCTTTGCGCACAAAATAGTGAGTACTTATATTAAGCGGACCTAATTCGCGACCATCTCCAATTCCAATGTATTTTAAGTGCACGCAATGCGTGCTCGCACTCGAAAGTGGAACACGAACGCGAAACCAGCGTGCTGGGTTCTCGATACAAATTATTTTACACGTGATATCTACAGAGGAGTGCAATCTTGCCAATTGAGATTCTAATCAGACTTTATCTATGCATATTCAACAGGATCTATTCAAGTCCACCTTGAAAAAAATTATATCAAGTCCATACCATTACAAATATCATTAAAAAAAAAATAATTAAAAACAAAATTAGGTTACGTCTATCTTTCTTTACGTTCGACTTTAACGAAAGCATCAGTGATTAATGTCTGTACAGGATATAAGTAAAATTTCGGACAGGGTAAATGTACTCGTCAAACAGAATTTGTATTTTACTAGGATAGTAACGTACTACGTGCGCCACTTTCAAACTCGTCTCGAGTGCGCACAGAGCTAACCCAAATGCGTGGCCCATGAGTGTAGCACTTCAACCCCGTCGTCAACCATGGTAGGGTATATGTTACCGATTCCCGGAGGGCTTGAAACGAGGCCAACAACCCTCGAGGTCGTGGCGTTCTCTCTCTCTCTCTCTCTCTCTCTCTCTCTCTCTTTCTCTCCCATAGGTCTCTGTCTCTCCTGGGACGCGGGGGTGAATTCGATATCGATCGACCTCGTCGACTGTTCTGGCAGACTCTCACGCCGATGCGTGGTCACGGCGAAAGCGGAATCGGGTCGTTACGCGTACGGGACACGAACGGAAATACAGAAAATCGGATTTACCTCGCCGGGATTTGCGCGTTTCCCTGATCGACCATAGATACCGTCGAGTTTCCCCATTTTTGCGCGTTATTTCCGTTGTGCCATTTTTGGTAACGTGGCGCAAGCACGTTCACTATATTATAGTATTGCGCACAGCACAATCTTATCCGAGGTTATATCATTCGACGCTCTATGTAGTTCATTAGATATAATTGCAAATTTCAAAAACACAATGGGAATTTCTGTGAAACAGTAATTCCTTGGCTAACATGTATTGCATTTGAAAATGATCGTAACATCCAATGTCTACTCGGTTATTGCAAACAGGTTTTTTTTTTGGAAAGATAATATTACATTCTGTAATAATATATATATATATATATATATATATATATATATATATATTTGTGGATTATATAAGCAAGGTAAAACATTCTTTGGATAAGATTACTTCGAATACTGGGCAGCAATGAATGGTTCGACCACCAGTTGATAATGTACTTTACTTTATAAGCTTTATGTAATTTACCAGACTGAAAATGTACTTTACATCGTTAAAAGTAAATATGTATTTGTACAGAGCAATTTATAGTGAATGGAATCCATTTATTAACTCCTTGCCGTATCATTTTCTTTACAGTTACAGCGGTTAAAACGTCTTTATCCCCAAAAATGTTGAAGTATTTTGATGCTTGAATGTTGATGACAAACTAGTAAAATTTCATTTCATTTAAAAAGAAAGGCATAAAATTTGAATAAGACTTTGTATAAGATCTTCATGGCGAGCGTGACTCGTTGAAATACAGGAAGGCATAAATGAAGGTTGGATCGGATTAAAAAATAAAATAATAATCAAAGAAAAAAGGGGATACAAACGGCAATGAAAAATGTAAAAATCTGAACTTCAAACTACAAAAAAGAATATATTATCTGAGAATGGAGGAAAGGCGACTCTGATTGTACGAAATCTTTTGGTCGTGACTACGGCGAACAATGAAGATAGTCGAACAATAAATAAACAATTGTTACATGTAATCAGCCGTCGTGAGCGCCACTCACGTGACGAGAAAATGCACGGTATGTTCGGCTGACTTTATGTAATTGCAATGTTTAAATTGCCCTGAAGCAACGACATTGCAAGGACCTTTGGTTGCATAATGTCCGATCAACGGAGTACACGCGTGTAAGTACGAAGGCAGGTTGGAGTTTCCTTTTTAGGTTGATAACACTAAATACGGTAGCGCCATGGAGGCTTTTAACCGCCTATGGTCTTGACTCTCTCATGAAAATACTCCAACCATAAGTACAGACTTCTGGTTATACGGAAAAAGTTAATCGACAATATAATGCATTGCATACTTGTTGCAAGACTGAGTATCCTCATGTAAAAAATCAAGTTTTAAATTAATATCAAATAGATGGAATGTAAGCTTAATAAATTGAGAATAATATACCGTTATTTTTAAATCCTAGTTGATATTCTTCGTTTTAGAAGTGAGAATTTAAAAAATGTTTAATGCATTTTCATACATTTCGCAACCTTATGTTGCATTAGAACTTATACATTTATATCAATATGAAATTCATTAATCGTGTATGTCGTTGCAGTCACGTAAATTATAAAAGTGTCTTACATCGAGTTTATTTAAACCACCTATAAAACACTGTTTTACTCCGATCTTCGAATTTATTCAGACGCATTGCAAATACATCTTGAAAAGGATTCAAACTAGAATCGAAACGTCGATGATTATTTGATAATCTGCAAAATTGTTTTTTGATTTTCTAAGTAATAATTGATCGAACCGTAGCGCCGAGAACATTAAACATTTATTATTAACAATAATACGATCGATATAAGTGACATATTTATTCAATAACTATGGCATAGAAAACCGGTCAATTTGGTAGGTTCAATGTTGAAAATGGAATATGTCTGTCGTTTAACTTCTCTATTCATTTGAAAAGGTAAACAAAGGCGGCAGCAGCGTACCGGGCCGAAAACCCAGCGAGCGGGCAGGGCAGCGAGTCGATCTTGAAATTTTCAACAGTTGGCTCCCCTGGCGCACAGCGGTGTGGTTTTGTTGTCGGGAAATATTTCCCGCGTGCATGAACGAAAAGAAGGAAGAAAAATGTACCGCTACACGCGAGGTCAATCCGTGCAACGATACAACGTTCGATTGACACGAAAATGTTTCCGAGAGCGTCATGCATGAGCGAAACGGATAGGAATGCAGCGAAGCGTTAATAGGATTGAGAAATTAAAATTCCGCCTCTGGAATTCGCCATCGCGTCGTGCGACTGGCGTAACGGGTTTCCAACGAGGCTCGACACACAAACAAACATAATCATCGCCGAGATATGACCTCGTTGCATGTCGGTGACGTTCCACGTAAAATTGAACCGTTCATCGCGTCGTTTATCGATCGAGAAACTGTCGACCGGGTTCCAAAATTTTCTCGTCCCTCTTCGACGATCGAGACACATCGTGAAACAGATCGATAGTCGTATTTGGTTGAAACGCGAAAGTTCATGGGGTTTCTAAATGAAAGCTCATAGATAAACTAAAGATATTTATTCATAGATTTGTTCAATAACATATTGTCCATTATCACGTTATTCGATAAACCTATGAATAAATATCTTACTAAATTGATTGATTGCTAAACGTGTAGGTATTCTACCAACTTCGTATCGATGAAATTTAAAAGATCATAGGGAATGGAAATATTCTAGGTCGAAAGAAATGTTTAATGTTCGAATGAAAATAGTTTCCGATGCAAGTGGTTAATTTTATGTTTGAATCTTCATTTAATTGTAAGTGATCGAGAAAATTTTCGGCGCCAAGGATTTTCGTTCGACGCCGAGAGAGGCAGTCGACGATGCCCCCGACCGTTGGGCGTCAGAAGAACGAAGTTACCGATCTGAAGTTAGTTACACGACTAGACGACCGGAGTATTGATTCTCACGCTGTGTTCATTTCTTTGGTGTGTGTACATGCATGCATCCTATCACTGTTTCTCTACGAAACGGAAAAGCCTCTCTCGTTACACCATCGGGATCGAGACTTTCTATCTTTCAGTAGCAGAAACACGCAGAACATACATATACACAGGATAGCGACGCGACGCTGAGGCAAACTCTGCTCTCGGAAGCATGGTGAAAGCATGGTCTTAGCGACGTTTCAATGCAACGAGCGCCAGAGAGATCCACGGTTCCGATCGTCGTTCGAATGCGTTTTCTCCAAGTCCATTGTGTTTAGAAATTCTCGCGCGTCGGTGTATACCGCACGAGTATGTAGTAACAAACGCGTCGGTGATTCAAATGGGGGAGGGCACAGCTTCGTAGCTGTGGCTGGTGTGCGTGTGTATGCAGTGTGTATCAAAAACTTACGTTTCGCAGTAATCCTTGAGAACCGGGACGACAGTTGAAGCACGAGAATGGTGCACTGACTTTCACTGGTTTTCGAACTTCGATAATACAGTCGAAACGTATTGGTTCGTGAATACAACGATGCTTTCGGGAGAAGCTAGTTTTAAGGGTCTTTAGAAACTTCGAATAAACGGCTGCGATGTTTCTAGTCTGACTGAAGGTAACCGTCGTCGCGCGAGTGCCTTTTATAACTGCGGTGTGGGTTGGGCTTCGCGAAGACGGTGGGGAGCGACGAGACCCGAAGCAGAAAAGCCCATCTGCGCAACCGTGTGCGCCGCTACGGCGAGCTTGTGTAAGGTCGCACGTGCACGTGTGTGTGTACGGACGAGTTACACAGGGGCAGGGATTCTCCGCGCGTGGCGCCGACACGTTACTGGCACATGTTGATAAATAAATAACGAGTCGCCCGGAGTGATAACGCACGTTATCACGGATGGATTCCAGAGTCTTGGTACGCGGCCGTACAGCCTGCGAATTTCAGTCTTCCTCCTCCTCTCACCGGGCAACGTTCCGATCGTTGAAAGGTCAGGTTCTACGGGTTGATCAACGCACTCGGCTCGTTCCGACTCCGACCCACCCGTCATGCACTGGCTGTTGCTCTCGGCTCTCGTGCGCCGACGATCACCCATTACCGAATCATCTTACGGACACACGCAGATACTTAGTTCAGAGCAGATCTGCCCGATATTTATTTCGAACTAGCTGACCCGACAGACGTTGTCCTGTCCAATTTTAATGTTCGTGAAGCAATTGCATTTTAATCTTGAAATTCAATTCGTTGACATTAATGTTTTTCTTACTGGGAACCAATAATACTTGCACCGTTCTAAAAATTATGATTTTTGCTGTTTGTCCGAATTCTCCTACTTTCCTTTGTGATTGTCTCTAATTTTTTTTCTGAAAGCTTTTCCAGAACTATAACGAACAAAACAAAAAAAGAATTATGCATATCGATCGTTCGAATCGTGAGTTATGCTCTTGAGTTCATATAAAAATCTCAAAGAAAAATAAACTTTCATTTTTTCCCGAATTTTCCATTTTTCTGGGCAACTTTTCCAATTTTTCTTTTCCTAAAAACCTGATTCGGACTACAACGAACATTAAAAAAAAACAAATTAGCCAAATCGGTCCAGCCGTTCACACGCGATGTCGTGACCAACGAACAGCATTTCATTTTTATTATATAGAATAAGAATTTGCAATTGAATGATAGTATTATCTCTTTAGTAGTTGAAAAGTAATATATTTACCAATTTTTTTTTTTTTTAACAGGTGATGAACCTGGGAATTTAAACTTCAGAAATAAATAAAAGTGACCTAGGGCTATTGTGCCCTCTACACTTTTGATATTGAATTTGTTATTTTCTCATTATATATCTTGTTTTGATTGACTTGAATGGTTTGGAGCAAGAAAATTTTCAAACAACTTGCTGATTTAAAAGCAATTAGCTTATCATTGGGATAAGTTATATATTTACCAATAATGTTCGGACACGCTTAAACCCTTTACCATACTTTGACGAGCCAGACTCGTGACGAAGGTTTTTAACAAAGTCTAACACGTATGAATGTTACGCGTTTCATTTTAGATATATAATTTGATTCGTTTGTAATCAATATTCAAGCATTCAAATAAATGTAGCCATACAAAATATATATATGTATATTTTCTTTTCCCTTCTACAACATTTTTCTCCATAAAATCACTGTAACAGAAAAGATACTAGGTGGGTTAATGGAGTAGACTCGTTCTTCCAGGATTGCTAGGGTGCGGGATGTGCGTTCTTGTTTCTCGATAATACGAAAATGGGGTTTTTCAGTAGTCGCCTTATTTCACACCGTTTTCGGAAAGACTATTTCCTGAACGATGACAAGAAGATTGTACAGGCGAAAGTCCATCGGTTGATATTTATAGTTAATCAAAAGTTTGATAAATACGATAATCCAACGATAGCCACCTTATCATGATTAACCCCCGATGTCAATACCCTTTCGATTTGCGTTTAAATTGTTTGCACATGCCTGCGGAGAACTCGCATAACCGATTTCTGTTTACGCTCGTTAGTAAATTTCGCGTTCATTTACATTTATAGCATATTCAATGTTTTCGCTGTTTCAGATATGGAAATTCGGTTTATCGATTGGAAGTTTTAGTTTTCGAATGCGTGTTAGAAGTACACGTGTAATTACTGTACTCGTGTTTTGATGCTTGTACTTTTTAATTCGCGGTCACGTACACATGTATCAGGGTAAACTACTCGTGTATTGAAAGTCACGGACAGACGTGTTATTGCAAAATATGTCGCGTGTGAATCACCTTGTCAATCTTAATATATTTATTGACTTTTTTTACAACTTAAAATCCGTATAATATAACACTAAACCTATCGCGAGAGGTCAAATGACTCCGTTTAGATTTTTTATTTGACAATTATTGAAATTTTAATGGCGTTTAATGGGAATTTATTTAATATATTTCTTGACACCAGTGTAATAAAAAAATTTAATGTTGTTATTTTTAGAATACTATACAAATCAGTCACTTATGATGGTCGGTAGGTTTAGTGTTAATAAAGTGACTTATTTATTAATCCTAGTACTAATAAGTAATTGTGAAACGGTATGGCAACGGCAATATTATTAATACTTACAAAAGTCATTGTAGATATTGGGATTCTCAGTTGAGTAAAATGATCAATCCATCTCGCAGGTGCTACGGGGAACGAAGGGGAACCGAAAATTGACAAGCGGGTTGCCTTTCTAAGGGGAACTGAAAATTCAAGAGCGGGTTGCCTTCCGAAGGGAAACCGAAAATTGAAGAGCGGGTTGTCTCCCGAAGGGGAACCAAAAATTGAACAGCGGTTTGTCTCCCGAAGGGAAACCAAAAATTGAAGAGCGTGTTGCCTTTCTAAGGGTAACTGAAAATTCAAGAGCGGGTTGCCTTCCGAAGGGGAACCGAAAATTGAAGAGCGGGTTGTCTCCCGAAGGGGAACCAAAAATTGAACAGCGGTTTGCCTCCTGAAGGGGAATCGTAAAGTGAAGAGCGGGTTGCCTCCTGAAGGGGAACCGAAAAGTGAAGAGCGGGTTGCCTTCCGAAGAGAAACCGAAAAGTGAAGAACGGGTTGCCTTCCGAAGGGGAATCGAAAATTGAAAAGCGGGTTGCCTTCCGAAGGGGAATCGAAAATTGAACAGCGGGTTGCCTTCCGAAGGGGAATCGAAAATTGAACAGCGGGTTGCCTCCTGAAGGGGAACCGAAAAATGAAGAGCGGGTTGCCTTCCGAAGGGGAACTGAAATTGACGAGCGGGTTGTCTTCCGAAGGGGAACCGAAAATTGCGCGACGTGATAGTGTGTATTTTTCAGAGAGAGAGAAAGAGAGCAGGAGAGAGAGTGAGAGAGAGGGGGAGCGGGAGAGAGAGCGAGGCGCCGCGGGGGTTGGCGAGCAAAGCGAGTAGGGGGCGGAGCCCCCTAGTTATATATAAGAAAACTATAAGATTTGAATTTCCAATTATTATACAGTGGTTTTAATAAGGAAAGCAACTGATTCAACAACTACATAAAAAATTATAAAAGTACCTAACTAACAAATTATACGAAAAATATATTCTAACATGTATTATTCGAAAGCGATTATTTTATAATATTTTTTAGTTCAAACCTCGTGTCAATGTCTCAAACGGTACAAAAGCTATTCACGAGTGTCCCTAAATTTTTCGATCCGGACCGCTGTGAGGTGGAATGATCGATTTGTTTTACACATTTCGGCCTCCAGCACGATAAGTAAATGAAAGATTGACGCGGATCAGTTTCATCCCGGAATCCGACAAACCTGCATCAAGTTCTTAGCGCAGACAGCGAATGAGTCTCGAACGGAGCCGTGCAACCGAACACCGATGCATCTCCCACGCTTGTAAGATTGTAAAAGTAAAAATCCCCAGGAAATGAAAGGCGGCTGTCGACCGATGGACTTCGGCGTGTCCCATACACACTACACACCCCACCGAATTATGCGGAGAAAAAGAAAAGCGTAGGCTTATCTTCGACGGTGAAATGTCACCGTCCTCCGTGTTACATTCATAAGCGGACATACGTCAGGCCACCTTTGCAGATTAGAGAGGGCAGAGATTCTCAGTTCAACGGTGCTATATGTATATCGGCTACCTATCGATTTCCTGTCCCTTACAACGCGTTTCTTCTTTTAACCGAAGAACGATGGCCACAGCATAACTGATAACTGCTCGGTGCATCCTTCGCATCAAATTCTAATGCACCAACGGAACATTATTTCCGTAAATCACTTTTTCCTTATTTGTCCAAGACCGTACACTCCACTTTACACGCATGCAAATTTAATTATTTACACTGGGCTTGAACCTCGGAGAAATTCTCGTTAATAAACGCGTCGTTTGTAAGCCGAAGGGATGAAATATATCTCGAGTTTTGTTAAATGAAAATAAATCTATTCACGTCTTTCCGTTGGACATTAAAATGCACAACAAATTTGTTTGTTAACTAATACTACTTATTATATCAGTTTCATTCACTTTTAGGCATGGATCTTAATCCAGTATTAACAACGAGTAAAAATATTCGATGATACCATTCGATTTCTACAGAAAGCAGACCAGTTTCTATATTCGTTGTTTAGTCACAGTTCCGAGGAAAAGTGGTTTTCGAAAGGTTTTTGGATAAATCAAGGTTCCCAGAAAGGATCATCGCGCAATCCAGGAGACGAGGAAAAGCGTGGGCAAGGTAAACTACAATGGCGAATAAGAGAAAGCAAAATATACAGTCTGAATAATTGCGCAGCGGTCGAGCTATAAATTTGCTGTGCAATACCGATTTATCTAATATAATAATTGCCATAGCATGTGCAGTATGTGCATTCTTGAGAAGCAGAAGTAAACAAACTGTAACAATACATTGCTGGCAGCCCATGGATTTCTCAACGGTTTCATTTATCAACACTTGAAATTCTAGGCTCGCCTACGCTTTGACAAAGTTCACGATGAAGCGATAAGGAGTAAAACTTTGCACTAACCGTTCACTATATCTCATACCTGTATGAGACCGGGAGATAATTTTAATTTGCGTGACAGACTATTGGATGATACAAGTTGGCAAATTTAGCTGGCGATTTATTTATAGCTCGCGTGCTCGCGAAAGTTTATGATGTTCCTTGGGAAATCATTCGAGATTTATTGTTACCGTTCAATGATCCTCAAATAGCGAATGTATTATTAGATTTACTAGCAAGTAGACTGCGGACAGCTACTTGCTGAATTACAATTTTCTGTATCAATTGCATGGAACATCAATCAAGCAAACATGTATTTCTTCTTTTACTGAACTGTACATCATTCATCTATTTCTGTCACAAATGCATAAAACCCACAGTCTGCTAATAAGTAATTTATCAAACAAGATTGAGTTTATCTTAAATTAAGAAATTCATCCAACCGTTGAAATATGTCTATAATTTCGCCAAAGTTCAAATAAAATAATCTGAGACTGTTTGCTGTGCCTGAGTAGGTTTGCAAAAATATCTCGGTTACTCTACAAACGTTTATGAATTGCTCAGTCATTTATATTGGTTACACTAGAAATAATCTTAGACATTAAACGATTTGCACGGTTTTATTAGTCTCCCGATTTTCGTAAGATATTTTCCGTGTGTTGCGGTGAGGGAGATGGGACCCTGAACCATGTTTTGTGGCAGTGCAATTTGTATAATGATGAAAGAAAACAAATTAATTAATAAGCTCTGTTCAATTAATTTATATTCACCGATGGATGTTTCATTGTTAGCCCTCATTCGTCCCTCAGTTCACGAACTGAATCTGTCCCTCGGTGTCAAATTGACACAGTGACATAAAATAAAAGAATTTCAATGTTTTTCTAGTAAAATTATTCGCATTAAAAAAATTAAAATCATCAAGTTTAGGACAAGTTTACTTACAAGTAACACAGAACAGTATAACTTATTTCAGGAGAACTGTGTCAAATTGACACGAGGCACGGATGAGGGTTAATATTTTAATATCCAAACCAAATATCAGGGCTTGCCAATTTATGGCTTCATTTCTTGAAAGCTGTGCCCTTAATGTATAAGCGATTGGCCGTGCTATGTTTTGTTATTATATTTTAATGATTTTCTACTTGTAATTTTCTGTTTTGTCCATGTTTTCCATCAGCTTGTAATTTTTCTATTGTGTTTATATTCATGTTGAAATAAATCTCATGTGAGATTATCTACAATAAATAAAAAAATATATTTTCCGTGTGATTTCCATTGCGGATCACGTGAAACGATCGTTGCGCTCGAACAGTGATTTAATGGAAACATTACACGCTACCAATCGCAGAGATACAAAACGCCCAAGCTGGGAGGTGTGCGAGCCTAACAAACGTCAATTGATTCTGCCTGATTCACAATCCGGTGACACGTCCGTGATAGGTATTGAACCAAACAGCGGACAAAACCTGCGGAATCGTGGGTGTCCTCAATCGACTATGCACCGGGCCAACACAGAATACAAATGAAAACATATTGTCTGAATTGAATGCACGAAAATAAGCGTATTATGACACTGTTGTGCAATAAATGCTGCACAGCGAACGGGAAATCAGCTTATTTCGCATTTCTACCGATACCGATTCGAATTGTACTAATCCAGTTTTCCAACGGACACTCATTTATTGACTACGGATCTTTATGCAAAATAAAAATTGTTTGAATTGATTGTAAGAAATAGAAACTACTTCGAATATTAGTTCTTTCCTCAATGATTTTAATATAGGAAAAAATCACAAGTTGACATCTGCAATTTTTTCAATTTCCCAACAATTTTGAATTTCATCTACTCAATTTTCCTGTAAATACATAACGACCCGCAGTCTACTTATTTACTTCGATGAAGTTTTTTGAAAAAAAAGTTGCCTGAACATTCGCCTTGAACCTAAAATTCAAAATCATCAGCTGTTTGCCTGAAATGTTTTTCAAGCAGTATTAAACCCGTAATTTTCCGTTAGATTTTCACGTCCATCGTTATCAATTATTCAGTCCAGTTGCTAACAATAACACTGTATGCAATAATTATGCAAACGGTGAGATCCTTTTACAATTGTGTACGACAAGGGAACTACTGTGGAAATATAATAGGAAAATTTCAAGACGCATTCAATTGACACAATTACGTGTAAGATATTTTAAACGACCAGGAAAATGATTATTAAGTTTTTTAGAAGTTAATAGGATATTCGTGAATATTCATGAGAATTGTCCACTTCATTAGACGCCATTAGTAGACTGCGGATTTTCATGCAAAATAAACACATGATTTTCAAATTCTTTAAACGCTTTTTATGTTGTTTTATTTTGCATTCGATCAGATCCATTTGTTTATTTCATGGAAATGATGTAAGTCAATATTCGCTTATTGTGTAGAAGTCGAATATCGTTCAACGAATTCGCACAACACTGCTTTCCAAATTTCAATATCCTACATTAGTCACGAAGTAAAATCCACGAAATGATTCAATGATTCGAAAATGTCTCGAAGACAGAACTGTGGCAGTCGCAGTTACATATACAGTGACTCCAACTGATATTCGGACACTCTTAAAAAGACGATAACTTTTTTAATATTGTACTATACGATTTGAACCTTTTTGAGAAGCTAGAGCAATTAGTTTGCTACAGGGTGTGAAAAAATTTTTTGTCAAAATTGCAATGAATCGGAATTGTAGAAAAATAGTAAAAGTTACATTTTACAACTTTTTTATGTGGGCCTGTATTGAAAATTTAAAAACTACGTTTTGTAGATCTGTGTCAATTAAACATATTCTGAAAATTTCATAAAAATCGGGCGACGTTACAATGAGCAACAAACGTTTAAAGATGGTAAAAATTGCAAATTTTCACGATTTTCGGCCTATAACTGCAGTAAATCTAAGCATTCTTACATCTTTCAATGCCTGTCGTTTTTTTCCGCATCAATCGATTTCGATGAAACTTTCGCAGTGCATATAATTGACACATATCTACAAAACGTAGTTTTTAAATTTTCAATATAGGCCCACATAAAAAAGTTGTAAAATGCAACTTTTAGTATTTTTTCTACAATTCCGATCAATTGCAATTTTTGACCAAATTTATTTTCATATCATGTAGCAAACTAATGGCTCTAGCTTCCTAAAAATGTTCAAATCGTATAGTACAATAATAAAAAAAAGTTATCGTTTATTTAAGAGTGTCCGAATATTAGTGGGAGTCACTGTATATGTACACGTCGAATGATGAATTCGCGTCCCCGTTATAGGTTCAACTCGGAAAATCATATCTCTAGAAATAAATGAATTTTCGATGCACGTGTCTCTAAAATCGTTGGAATTCTTTGAGCAAAATTCAATGAAACCACCGCGGCCAGTAATTCGAAACATTTCCAGCCTGAACAGTTTCGAATTGCAAATACGTGTCTCGATTTAGATTCCCCTTTAAATTATGATCCAGTTTCGAACGAGATGAAATCGCCTGTTGCGCGGAACCAACTCCACGGAAATAGAGTGTTATGACATCTCCATTATTGTTGTCGGAATTCCCACTTTTTCACCTACGCGAGTCTTCCGCAACGCGCACTCCACGTGCCGAAGACGTGATCGATTATAGGAAAAGTCAATAGAATTAATGTTTGAGAGAACAGAGTTTCCTTTTTCTCATCGATCACCTCATTTTCATTGTTGCCGTGCGAACACACTTGTTAAAACTTGATGGAAATGATCCATTCGATTCTCTCCTGGGTTTCGTTTTATTCGGACAAGTTGTATTATTCTACAGGGTGGTTCCTTGGGTCATTAAAAGTAACTTTTTCCTTAGCTTCATTTCGCGGAAGTGATTGATTTGGAAAATGAAAGGCTCTCGCATCGAGACGTTACAATACTGGTTACATTAAATGATAAAAATGATAAGAGCTTTTAAAAATGTGCACTCTTAATTTCGCGGAATTAATTGATGTGGCAAATGAGAGGTTCGTGCATTGAGACATTACGGTACTTTTTACATTGAGTGAAATAAATTGAATGAACTTTTAAAAATAAATCTACACTATTTCATCGATTTTCTCTACCAGTCACTTTGCATCAACCCTTCACTGCATGATTCTTTTAATCGGGACGAAAAAATTGAATGGTCAGTTTTTGTTTTATTAAAGGGAAAAATATAGAAAAAAATGAAAAGAACATTTTCAGAAAAATAGACATTAATAAACATAGTAAGAAAACACATTCTTGGTTTACTATACACCAAATTTATTAACTGTATCAGATATGATGTACAATGCATTGAAGATTAAATGATAAAAATTATAAGAGCTTTCAAAAATGAATGTGCACTCTGCATTCCGCTGAGTTAATTGATGTGACAAATGAGAGGGTCGTGCATTGAGACGTTACGGTACTTTTTACATTGAGTGAAATAAATTGAATGAACTTTTAAAAATAAATCTACACTATTTCATCGATTTTCTCTACCAGTCACTTTGCATTAACCCTTCACTGCATGATTCTTTTAATCGGGATGAAAAAATTGAATGGTCAGTTTTTGTTTTATTAAAGGGAAAAATATAGAAAAAAATGAAAAGAACATTTTCAGAAAAATAGACATTAATAAACATAGTAAGAAAACACATTCTTGGTTTACTAGACACCAAATTTGTTAACTGTATCAGATATGATGTACAATGCATTGAAGGTTAAATGATAAAAATTATCATTTAACTAAAAAATTAATCGAGACGTGACGGTACTTTTTACATTGAGTGAGAAAAATTGAATGATCTTTTAAAAACAAATCTACACTATTTCATCGATTTTCTCAACCAGTCATTTTGCATTACAGTATTTTTTGCATTAACCCTTCACTGCATGATTCTTTTAATCTAGACGAAAAAAATTGAAGGGTTAGTATTTGTTTTATTAAAGGGAAAAATATTGAAAAAAAATTAAAACAACATTTTCAGAAAATGAGGCGTTACAGTACTTTGATCAATCAGAGCGCGCGTACACCATTATCATCGTACACTCTCGATGACGCGTCTTATCGTCTGAAAAGCAGAACTTCTGACGACGCGACGGGCGCGTGTAGAAATCGCTACAGGGGTCCCGGCGATTTTTCCGTCTAGTTTGCGAGAGTTTCATGAGGCTGCCCACGGGTTTTCCTAGGTGGGTGTACACGCCGGCTGGCCGTCCTGAATCAGTCACATGTGGGTGGTTAAATCGGGAGAAAGAGAGGAGAGAACGAAACGTGCACGTGCAGAGGTAATTTGCAGCGTGCACACAATTCGGGGACTGTAGGGCTCGGGAAGGTCGCGGAGAAAATCGAGCGCACGTGGAATCGAGCGATTCCATGGACGACTTAACACGTGGCGCGCTTTCTACACGCGCGGATCGACGTGATTGAGATTAACAAAGCGTAAAAAAAAAAAGAAGAAGAAAAAGAGAAGAGAAGAGCTCCGGTTTCGTCGACCGCAACTTTGATGTAATAATACCCCGTTTTACAATGTCGGTGATAGACGTCAAGCCCACGCGTTCAACCAAGCTAAATTGTGCCCGTGCAAAAGCTCAGTTTCCGATACCGCCGCGGCGTCGTTTACGTGACGCTTATTCCGAATTAGATTTTCACTTAAGGGGTTACGTACTCTCGTTAAACAAATCGATCTCTCGAAAATGTGACACGCGCTGCACTCAACGACGCAACTATCTCGAGTATTAATTACGTTTTCCTTTTTTTTCAACCTTTTAGCAAGACTAAACGGCACCAGATCAGATCGCGGATCTGTATGCGAAATAGATACATCTTTGAAATCACGAAAATGTATAGTTTCTTTTAATAATTTTAATACCTCCGGTCTGGGAAGAATTGATTTTTCTCTCGCTCGCACGGTTTACGGCGTACAAGGTGGTATAAAATTATAGTTGCTTCGCTGACCATATCTGACACGTATATGTTACGCTCGAGTCGTTTTTCCTCGGGAAAGGTTAGAATGTTATAAGATCAACTTTGAGGAGCTCCGTGATAGTTAGCCCCCTTTCCTTCTAACAACGGCTCACACTCTCGTCGTGGAGATTTTCAATTGAAATATCATCTGTTAAATATAAATGTCATTTGTATACTTTTTTTTTCTAATGATTACATACATTAACCCTGATGATTATTTATTATTTATTTAATGCTTTAAACCAAATATGGTTTATATAGCATGTTCAGTACATGAATTCATGACTCAATGCGCCTCTTAACTTAACTTAACATTAATTTGTAATTCAAGAGGTTCATTTAATGAAATGAAATGAAATTATATTTTTAATGCACAACGCTTAATAAAATCGAAAATAATTAACAGGCCTTTAATATCTGGACCACATAGGAAGTATTTTATACATGTCAGGAGACAGTACTTGTGTCGAAATAGAGCTGAGAGTACTGTATCACGTTCAACTTCATATTTTGGGCATTGCCAAATGACATGATCAAGATCTTGGGATTCAGCTCCACATTCACAAGTGTTGTCTGTAATAAATTTTACTCTGGCTAACGAAGCGTTTAAATTATAATGATTAGAACGGCATCTATTGACAAAAGTGACAAAGTTTCTAGGTAGCCCATCCCCAAACGAAGTTATACTGTTCTGTTATTTGTAGGTTTTTCCCGAAACTTTGTGTGACTTTTATTTTTTAATGCGGAACACAATCGAAAAACCTAAGAGGTAAATGTTAACTCATCAATTTGACTAAAAAAACATTGAAATTTTTTTTATTTTTTGTCACTGTGTCAACGCCTGTCTCTCTATGCCTATTGGGTCGAAAAAAAGATTGACCAGTGAACTTTGAAGGAAATTTAATGCTCTTTCCAAAAATGAAAAACAAAAGTTCTGAGGACCCACAGTTTTTGAGTAATAGGCGAAAAACCAAAACAAGGTAATAAAAATCGTGGTTTGTTCCCTTCCCACAAGTTAGCACAGGGTCCTCGAGGTCGAAAACTGAGATTCGACACCCCAGAGTACCCCTAAATGACGTGTCAAAATTTCATTAAGTTCCGAATACTCTCCAGGTAGACGCCTTTTTTCGACCTGCCGAGTGGACTATAAATGTAAGACAGAAATTTTCTTTGGTTCACTGTTCTTCAATGTCCTAGTTCGTGCGAGAAAGATCAAGTGGTCGAAGCAGACGAATCTGGTGATAGCGGGTTCGGATCGAGATTCAGACGCAGTTTACAAACACGCGTGTCCCGTGACAGGCAATTCGTCGAGCTAAGTAATTAGCAAATCGCGCTAGTTAAACTCCGGAACATTCGGCTTGACACCGTCGCGCGACCTGGCAAGATAAGCGAGAGCTCTTTCATAATCCGAATTTGTCCGACCGACTGAGCACCGCCGAGCAATTAATTGATAATTGTCCCGCCGGTGGTTGCGTCACTGTCAGGTTACTGACACATGTAAACGCTAAGAATAATACTAACATATTATCTGAAAACGCAAAAGCCGCAGAGTGGCGTCTAAACCGAGCGTATCTGTGCCGGTTTCGTGGCGGGAGATGATGCAATTAGGATTCTTCCAGACTTGGTTCGAACGATTACGAACAGATGGAAAAATTGCACGGAGATAATTCCTGCCTTTGTAGATTATTATAGCAGTGTAAAATATCTAAATATATTTCTAAAAAACTGCTTAAGATCACTGTATATGTATACTCTCCGCGCTGCGGAAAATATTTTCGCAGAGAACAAAGTCATTTCAAATGATCTCAGGAATCACTCCTTTCAAGGACAACTATTTTGGGACATCCTGTATATACTAGTATCGGCAGTAAATGTATAGTAAACATACACAAAAATATTGGTTTGGCAAGAAAGTAATTTCGGTATTTTAAGGTGAAACAGAAAGCTCAGTTTTTTTATTCAAGCAATAAACTTTTTAACGAATAAAATATTTTCCTTTTTGTTCAACGATCTTTTTTCAAAAAGAATAAATAAGAAAATATTTTCTCGATTAACCTTCATACGCTTCTCAAAAATAGCTGCATAAAAGAAACTAGGATAACAATTCACCTATATTTATTTTACACGTTAAATCAACATATTATGTTTCATTTATAGGATTACATTTTTAAAAAAATACATCTTACGACGTAGACATAAAAGTACGAATAACTTTAGAATATGTGAAATTATTGAATGGGTGAATTTTCACCCTGAGGAACGTACCAGGATTAAAGTCCGTAGCTTGAATAAAGAAATTCGGTATTATTTTACCTTAAAATTCAAGATTCAGTTGATAATTCGAACACTGCACATTGTTTTCCGCGTTTTCGCCAGTTGTCTCGCTCGCCTGAACGTGAAGACACACAATACGAGGTTGATTGTCAATTTTAATCGCGCCGCGTGATGTACACACAACATTTATTGACTTTGTTCCAGAACAAATGTCGCGTGAACAAGCGTCGAGTTGTATACATATATGTACGCGCTGTATTGCTTATCTGGTCACGAGTTGCGATTTCGTTGGCGCCTCGTAAAATGTATCGGAAATGTATGATTGGTGGAAGTGATCGGTGCAGATTTTTCGTCGTCTATCAATAGTTTAGTCATCGCGGAATTAATTTTAGTCGAAACGATTAAGAACATTTTATCGACTCGGATCGATACCCGTAGAACTTTCGTTGCACAAGGCTGCGTTGTCACGAGAATGGTCGTGACTCTCTAATAATATCAAACGTTTCAGAACATTCCCGAACGATTATCTAGAATTTACGGTTTAATAGCCGTCGTGTCAAAGTTCGGAAATTTATTATAGTACTGCACGAACGCGCAGCCAATGGCGGGAGCATAGTATTATGCCCGCAAAAATTCATAGTTTAACGGGCTAATTTTTGGAGACAATCAATCGTTTTATACATGGTGGGGCGCCACATTTTACCATCTAGATTTACGTCATTATTATTGCGCATAGCAAACAATGTTTCAGATGAAGTTGAATGGTTTTGAGAGGGGCACATTCTGATGGTACATTTTTTTTTTGTAGGCGGACGCGTAAAGGACATATGAAGGTCATTAATGTTTATTTAAATGGAATCATATATTTTTTATTGCATCAGCTGATGCTCCTTCATATTCTTTAGAAAAAAAGTATTAATCTATTTGTGTAAAAAAATGATTAGGAGATATTTTAATTATAATTTGTTCTTGCTCTCCTACTACATTATCACATTGAATTCATATTATTGACCAGAGAGTCGAGATTTCCTAACAAATTATAATTAAAATATCTCCTAAACGAATGATTTTTTTTACACAAATAGATTAATACTTTTTTGTACAGAATATGAAGGAGACAATAAAAAATATATGATTCCATTAAAAAAAACATTAACGACCTTCATATGTCCTTTACACGTCCACCTACAAAAAAAAGTACATATACCATCAGAATGTGCCCCTCTCAAAACCATTCAACTTCATCTGAAACATTGTTTGCTATGCGTAATAATAATGACGTAAATCTAGATGGTAAAATGTGGCGCCCCACCCTGTATAGTTCCAGGAATGTTAATCAAAAAATAAGTTAGAAAACTCCATGTATTTTTTTATCAATAAACGAACGTCTATGCAAAATAAAAATTACAGCAAACTCCAATGAAATGGAAATTTAGTTTCCCCTACCTTCTGCGACGCTATTCCCCTGCATCACGTGACTAATCCGGTACTGGCAGAGAGGGGGTAACTTCGTCGCCTGATCTGGCGACTCAGGTCCTAACTATGATATCTATTTCGAAATCTGGGCAAACACTGTACTACTAAACGGTCAATTCGTCGGCTAGTTTGGCCAACGAATAATTTGGCCAACACCGAAGACAATATCTATCAAGAGAAACAGTCTCCATAGATAGAAGACGTTCTACAAGCGAAGTTTAACCACGAGATTAAATTGATCCGTGCTAAAAGCCTCTAACAGTTCTATTCTCGTTCCTCAAATATCCCCGAACATTTTCCGCCGATAATCTCGCAGTCTGTTGTCCATTTAACGCGAGGCTATTCTTAACACGGGAAAACACAACGGGCAAAATAATCCTATTGTCGTTGACTGACCGATACATTATTATTCTCTCATTTTACCGGCCAGTACCGCAGCGGTTCAACCGGTTCTCGCTGATTAAAACCGTTGCCACCGTCGACCAGCGTTTGTTTAAACAACACAGTTCCTTCAACCGCGTTCCAACGAAGATGTTTCGCGTGTTCCCGACGTTGACGTCAGTCTCGCATTATTTTCAATAATTTCACACACGTGAGTTACGCACGTCACGCAGAGATCGCACGTAGCATCGAGAAATCGTGACGAGAAACGGTGCGCATTTAAGTTTACGTACAGAGTCCGGCTTATCTAGCGCATGGTAATTCCCCGGGCAGTAATGAGCACGCGAATTACGTAAAGTTTATTCGACAATGTTTCGCTAGCGACGATGCGTTATCTCCCGATTGGACAACAATTATTCGGGGGGGATTTCGAGAACGAGGAAAGTCACATCGATTGGGTATGTTTAATGGTGCGGTCCTCGGTCGAACAGCCGTGTAAAAGGTATTGTAACATACTTTCTGAAACAATCTCTATCGCTATCTACGCAATTATTCGATTACGATGGTTATATCACTCTGGACACAGCTGATTGTTTATTATACAGTGAGAACTTTGATATTTGCAACACTGTTTTGTTTTTGTGATAATAGAAAGTAATACACTCGGTTGGCAAGAGAGTAATTTCGGTATTGAAATAAAACCTGTTATTCATTAAAGTTCAATGCTTGAGTGATAGTAATAGCAAAAAAATTACTTTCTTTCCAACACGATAGATAGCACGTAACATTGTTTACAATTTCGAAATATCGACATACAGTGACTACTATTAATATTCGGACACTCTTAAATAGACGATAACTTGTTTTTATTATTGTACTATATGATTTGAACATTTTTAGGAAGCTAGAGCCATTAGTTTGCTACAGGATATGAAAATAAAGTTGGTCAAAAATTGCAATTGATCGGAATTGTAGAAAAAATACTGATAGTTGCATTTTACAACTTCTTTATACGGGTCTATATTGAAAATTTAAAAACTCTGTTTTGTAGATCTGTTTTAATTATATGCACTCTGAAAGTTTCATCGATATCGGTTGATGCGGAAAAAAACGATAGACATTGAAAGATGTAAGAATCCTTAGATTTACTGCAGTTATAGGCCGAAAATCGTGAATATCTGCAATTTTTACCATCTTTAAACGTTTGTAGGTCATTGTAACGTCGCCCGATTTTGATGAAATTTTCAGAATAGGTTTAATTGACACAGATCTACAAAACGTAGTTTTAAAATTTTTAATACAGGCCCACATAAAAAAGTTGTAAAATGTAACTTTTAATATTTTTCTACAATTCCGATTCATTGGAATTTTTGACAAAAATTTTTTTCACATCCTGTAGCAAACTAATTGCTCTAGCTTCTCAAAAAGGTTCAAATCGTATAGTACAATATTAAAAAAGTTATCGTCTTTTTAAGGAGTAGTTATCGTATTTTTCATTCTTTTTCTTGTACGTTCTCAATGCACTCGACGAACATTTTCCAGTTATTCTCATTGGCTTCAATTCGTTCGAACGCGTTTTAATCGGTTTCGGTTATTCAATAGTGATTTTCATGTGATCGATTTTTTGCAGAACCTTTTATGTTACGTTGTAGATCTGCGATACAGCACGCGTCATTATGCATCGCGAAGTGCACACCGTCTACGCAATCGTCACATGCTTGTTATTCACACAATGCGGGGAGCAAATAAATTTCGTGCTCGTGATATCCGAAAGAGCGATAACATGATGTAATTATTCGAAACTAGTATTAGCATACGATAACATCACACGTGGATGAGATCTCGTGACTCTGTGACGTGCACAACGGTTTACTCCCTTGTCCAAGGTTTATTTGATTATTTGGAAACGAACCCTGTTTCGAAGTTGCTCGCTTATTCGTGCGAACAATATCTGTCCGGTAAGAAAATAATATCTTTCTTTTCAGTTCGACGAAAATTCTTTTCACCCTTTGCACTCCGAATTATCTTTCAATTTTGTTGCCAACACTCCCTAATATTTTTAGTGTTTTATGCGAAATTTACTTGAAAGGACAGTTCCTTGACTGTTACTTATTGTAAATAATTTTCTTCACTAGGTATCTATTATTATCTTTAACTATCTTCTATATCTTCTATCTTCTATATCTTTTATATCTTTTATATCTTCTATCTTCTATCTTCTATATATCTTCTATCTTCTATATCTTTTATATCTTCTACCTTCTATGTATATCTTTTATATCTTTTATATCTTCTATCTTCTATATAAATAAAAATGAAATGTTGTTCGTTGGTAAACGCATCACTTGAGAACGGGTGGATCGATTTGGCTAATTTAAGAAAAAAATGTTCGTAATAGTCCGAATAGTACAATATTAAAAAAGTTATCGTCTTTTTAAAAGTGTCCGAATATTAGTGGGAGTCACTGTATGTATCACACTGATTTCGACCTTCTAATGCAAAAATGAATTCCGAAGTCTGGACAAATAGTCACGCGACGAGCCCGCCTTCGAGTTCAGCGTGACAGTTTAATTCACATAAAGGAACTAATGTAATTTGATTCCGGTGCTGCATCAATTTACGAGTGGCCGCTTGCCGATATCGGTGGCTCGGTATTTACTAGTTTCACCGAAACGAACATTTCCGTCGGCTGGCGAAAACAATCGAATCGATAACATATCGGCAAAAGAATTTCGCGAACCCGTTTCGAAACAAGAGAAACAACTTGGCAGTTCCACGTGGCTCACTCACGAATCCATAGATAGCAAACATATTTATTTAGTATCGGGACGTGCCACTAAAACCTATCGTTCACTATATCTAGCCAGACTCTCGACACGGATATAAACATGCTAGTGTACATTAACCGAGTAATCGTGTCGTAAATACGAAGCGGTTACTGTCCAATCTTCGCAAGAAACGTTCACGTTGCCGCGGATAGTAGGTAAAAGGTGCTCTATCAAGGATCGTTACTTCTCTAAACAGTATAGCAAACAATTGTCTGCGGCGAACGAGCGCGTGTCGCGCGGAGAACGATATACATATATCGAGTGGGCTGTCGATATCGGCTCTCAAAGAGGTTGTTGGTTGAAGCTCTGAAACGTTGCTCCGTAACAATGAAAATTCTTTTTACGATACCCCCTTTCGCGTCAATACAATCCTATTGTAGTATAGAACAAACTTGAAATTCAATCATATATCATGCAGAATAAAAATTGTCTGCGTTCATTTCCGTATTGTATGATTTTCGAAAATGTTTTCACTGTTTCGCAGTTTTATGTTGCACTTAGCTTTTCCCCGCGGCTTGGCTCGCGCAGGAAACTGTTTAATGCCCTCGAAAATTTATATTGTTTCGCCATAAAACCTTTTAACCCCCAATTCACCCCTATGATTGTATCAATGAGGATTAATCAATGATGATTAAGACGAAGTATGATGTAAATCAGACCACGAATATATTCCTCATACAAACGTTACAACCCCTTTTCACCCCCTTAGGGGTTGAATTTTTTAAAATGCCGAAATACGTGTTTGATTAATTATATCAAAGAGCAATAGGAGCAAGTTTCAAGCAAATCGGGTCGCGAACAAAATATTCCTCATACAAACGTTGCAACCTCTTTTCACCCACTTAGAGGTTGAATTTTTTAAGACATTACCGACCGGTAATTATTGCATAATTTTGAAAAATCTGGTACATGGCTAGAAACTTTTTTATGGAACCTCCAATAGTAACAGCAATTTTCATTGTGAACTAACAAGTCATCCTCAATAACGTCATCTAATAATTTCATTTAAGATTGCAATGTAAAAGAAAATTTCTATGCTTTCTTTTGATATAGCAGAATTATTGAGAATTCTATTAATAGGCTTTCGGTAGGTAAAGTGTTAATATATAAGTTATCTTTGTAATGTTGGCATGCACAGTCATGTGCATGCTGCTAATAATCCCATTTGGGGTTCTATATAGTGATGGGCACCATCGATTAAATTCAACTATCGACTAATTACTATGTAGTTGCTACATACTATCAAATATTTAGTCGATAGTTTTTAATCGAATGAAATCTTGTTTTAATGGTTACGCCTAGATTGCGGGATATAGTCTATTCCTACGTCTATACGTCTCATCTCTCACAAATTAATGCAGTATAAAGGTGTAAATGAACTTTTTAGAAAAATATCTGTTATTGACAGATATAATCATAAAATACTACTTTTTCTTTAGGTTGTGATTAAAACTTTATTCCCATAAGTGCAATATAATAAGTATTGTTATTTAATAATTCTATAATATTTCTAGTATAATAATTGTCATTTATGCTACATACACATACTTATTGAACGAATTATTCGATATCACTAATGAATTCAACCAATAGTTCGACGTCTGATTCAGTTAACTGAATTTAGTCAATAGTTTAAAAAATCAGTCGTCTGAAAATAGTAAACAATAATAAAAAATTATTAATAAAAAAAAACTTAATAAAAAACAAAACTTGAATTCTTCTAACGTATATACGAGTATTCAGTTTCGTTATAAATGCATGAAAATAAATGAAATAATAAGAGATCGACATGTCAGTTTTTACATGTGTATAGTAGGTCTCCGAACATAAGTTTGCGAAGTTTCGCGAATTCGCATATCTGTTTTAATACTAAAAGCGTGCAGTAACAGTGAGCAGTTTACACGGATGCGACATGATTTCGAGAATTTTCGAAACTTCCTTTGGAAGAGTGAATTTCGTTCGATCGAGATTCGTTGGCACTTGCCCTTGAAAGCGAGTTTAAGTAAAACCAGTTCGAGCCAGTCGTAAGGAGTCGAATCGCGTCTCGCGGTGACGTTAATCGATCAAGCCAGGTTACGAGGCGATCGGCTGATGTTGATCTCTTCGAGAGTACGATCGGCCTGGATCGGCCTGGATCGTTTCGCCTAAGTGGGCGGGTTGCCTCGAAACTCGCTTGCGAACGAACTGCAATCCAATTGTGCGACTCGATGAAACGTTATTGTCTTTTTAGATCGATATTCGACAGTCATACGATATTCCCCATACAATCTACATATTCAATGTAATTTGTTTGTAACTGATCGAAAAGACAAGGGAAGTAAAAAATCATTTAACTTTCGCAAGGTAATGTGGGGTCTCAGAGAACCCAGCTGTAAATTTATGTAAAAAATTTTTATAGAAATAAAATGAAATCTGTTCGTTTACTTTTTATCCTATTTTATTCTTTATCTGAGATTTATTAAAAACGAGGCTATTTATGAAATTCATTGGTTGAGGTTGTGAGAAACCCCACCTTACTATTTATGTGTTGTTAGAGATATTACCTTGCGAGATTCATCAAAATCAATTAAAGATATTCTATGTATAACTTGAAATTAAAATTTCTATTCGTATGCAATACAATTTATATGTGTCTAATTGAAAAGACAAGGGAAGTAAAATATCTTTTAACTTTCGCAAGGTAACGTGAGGTCTCAGAGAATCCAGCTGTGGATTTTTGTAAAGAATTTATATAGGAATAAAATTAAATCTGTTCATTTACTTTTTATCCTGTGTTATTCTTTATCTGAGATTTATTAAAAACGAGGCTATTTATGAAATTCATTGGTTGAGGGTCTAAGAAACCTCACCTTACTATTTATGTGTTGTTAGAGATATTACCTTGCGAGATTCATCAAAATCAATTAAAGATATTCTATGTATAACTTGAAATTAAAATTTCTATTCGTATGCAATACAATTTACGTGTGTCTAATTGAAAAGACGAGGAAGTAAGGAACAACATTTAACGGTGATAATGAAAATATCAATTCAGAATTGATAAAAATTAATTGGAAATATTCTACGTATATAAACGAAAGTTAATATTTTTGAAAAATCATTAATAAGCAAGGTGAAAGACCGTGAAACCTCTCCAACAGAACACGTCCATTACAATATCCGAGAAACTGTTCTACGCGGAACAAAGAACAATAATAGTACGAAACAAATGCAACAGCAGCGCGAAAAAGTTTTCAGGGTGACCAAGATTGGAATTCTGAATAATTGGCTGGAACTTCCTCCTCTATCACGACGGAAACGCTATCAAGGAATGGCAGTGTATCAATTTATTGGTAGCGAGTTCCAAGGATAATGGGTTCAAACACGACGGAATACCTTGCGAATGATTGGCACACGTTACGCTCAAGGGATGGTGCCGTGAATCTCAAGGTTTTCGAGTGTTGTAGTACACTGTACAAGACAAACAAAAATGGTTTGCAGAAGGTTGTATAAACAATTCAACAAAGCGAATGTACAAACAATTGGTTCAGCCAAACAGAGAAATATTGACTTACACCAGGTACAGTACTTTCAGCCTTTATGGTCGCGTTCTACGGGACTCGACTTCATAATAAAAACGATGGAGAAGGAAGATATCGTTGACCACGGAGTTTCAGTTATAAATAAAAATATATGTTACGACGCTTTGAATTTTAATACGTTTTCTGGGAAATCGACGAGGTCGTTGCTTTCAGCATAATTTAGTCAACCGAATTCTATTATTAAACAGCGAATTATATTATTAATGGGCATTGACTATCGAACAATTCGTCGATTATTAGATAGCGGATTTTATGCATTTATAACAAAAATGCGTACATAGTCTAGATATAGGTGTTATTTTAGAATCGTAAACAAATTAGAAGAATTTAAATCTGCTGTTACATTATTTTTCACTTATTAAGAAAATAAATAAATTTTCTTGTCACTCCAGGTTGCTGCGATACAGGTAGACGTTTTTTTATTTCGCATAAAGATCTGTCGTCTATTGATTGTATTGTACGTTAAGTGCAACGAGTTAATTTTGCCGTATAATTTTTTGTATTTCGACGGACCAACTGCTCGCGAACAAGCTTTTTTTAATTGCTCTTGGAATATACATATCTTGTGCAGGGTCAGTTATATTTATCCTCGTATGTTCGACCCGTAATTCGTTAGAAAAAAACGAAATGCAAGTTTACAAGAAATAGTTATGTTACTAACGTTTTTCATGTAATCATGATTTCCTGCAATGTGAATGTTGTTAGCATTTATAAAGTGTAGACGTCAATTACATTTTATGGAGACTTTTCAGTGTTTCCTGTACAGTTAATTTGCTTTCGACTCCATTACAAAGAAGTAACAATCAATAATTCGATGTTAAATAATTCGGGAAGTTTTCCCCTTTCCCGTAACATATTCCGATCGATTTGCGTGTACGGATGTAAAAAGAGTCAGGAGTAAACAACTTAACCTTACTCAACCGATCTATTCGAATAGTCAATGCGCCGCATTATTGAAAGATAATAGCAATAAAAAATTAAGTGTGAGGCACATAGTTCTATTAATAACAATGCGAAGCGAAGACATTGTTTCTGATGTAATCGGGCATCGATGTTGCATTGCGGAGAGATTTACGTCAATCTGTCTCGTTGTCAATGAACACCGTTCCAAAATTAGTGTTACAGAAAACCAGCTGTTCAGAGTGAATAATTTTTTCGATCGATTCATCGCTCGATCAATTCAATTTCCAGTGATGCAATGAATCAGGTCGACGATTTAGAAAAAAATAGGAACCAAATTGTTACAATTCGACCATTGAAGACATTGACAAAACGAGAAAGTGTTGAGGAAGGAAACCTTGAGTCGAAAGAATCTGAATCTGTAAAGTCAATAGAACAAATGTTTCCTTATGTCGATCGTAGATTGTTGCTAACAATATTTTTATGCTTTTGGCGCACTGGTTCGTTCAATTATTCTTTTAAACACTATTTTCAAATTACCACAATAATTTTTTTCGACGTTTCGATCTTCGTTAGATCATGTTCAAGAAAAACAGAAGAATTGCGTCTAAATTAAATTTAATAATTTATTAATAAATTACATGTAATAATATACAGACGCAATTATTCTATTTTTCTGGAAAACGATCTAAAGTAAAATCGAAACGTCGAAAAAAATTATTGCGGTAATTTGCAAATAGTGTTTAAAATAATAATAATTGATCGAACCAGTGCGCCGAAAGCATAAAAATATAGTTAACCAATAGAACGTTTCGAACAGAATCCAAGGAGCTCCAGATCCAGAACTGTACGATCTACGAAAAACCAAAATGTGATAAATATCGTCAACACTTGGAGAATACATAGGTATACAATTAGCATGAGTTTTCTTTTTTTTCTCAGAGAAGTTCTTCTCATTGCAATCATAAAAAATAAACCGTAGTGCGAGGGGTTGGTTTCGAATAGGGGCGGATCTAAAGGTAAGGGGTACCAATGGGCCCTGAATTCGCAGCATTCAATTTTTTTCTACAAAAAAATTCAATTTATTTACGAAAAATTAAGTTTACGAGAGTTCTCTTGCAACTCTATTTCTACCTTGAGTTTAAGGACCCCAAAATTTTTACCGCTTAGGGCCTCCACTTGGCTGGAGCCGTCACTGAATAGGGGAAGTTTCGAAGAATTTCGAAAAATCGTCGTCTCTACTTTTACTATCTCGCCGCGCGTGCAGATCGAGGACTGTGGCGTCGCGGGCCGTAACGAGGAATAAAAATACGGAAAGACCAGTGAGATATTCGCGTAAATCGAGCGTTGAATATTAACGAGTGGAACTTCCTGAGGTCGGAAGAATAACGCTCGGCCGCGACGGAATCCCTCAGCCGGAGCGGCGAGGATCCGTGACGACGACGACGGTAATCCAAGCAACGAGGAAGTCGCCGGGATATTGCGATCCGTGAAGGTTTCTCGTTAATTTCCACAAGCCGACAAAACCCCGACGACTGGACGATCCGTCGCGCACATACATACGATGCCCCAGTTTCCGATCGCTCCGGACTTTATGCATTCGCGACAACAACGGGTAGCAATTTAAAACGGTGGAAAGACTTTTTTATACACACTCGAAGGTGTTCGTACAATTTTTAAGAACGAGAAACTTTGAAAAAATTGTATTTCTACGAGAAGAAAGTTTCATGGGAATCGGCTGATGCATAGAAAAGCTATGGGCATTGTGAGATGTAAAGACCTTTGAATTTAGGGTTTACGATTCTTACAAGTTTTTCTATTTTCAATAAACCCTTTGGCCCAAGATTTATTTTACGGTTTCAGTGATTAGAACTTTTCTGGAGATTTCAATTTCCTAAAAACGAATATGTGTACGAATACTTTTGTACACACAGTGTAGATTGTTTTCAGTACATTGAAACTATTAGTGAGAAATATAAAGTTAGCTCCGGTGTCTTGATGAAGAAACTTTTTATTTTGCATAACGATCCGGAGGCGACTGATGACCGTGCTTTAATAAAGGACTGAAACGACGGAAACGCTTCCTTGTCCAGCATGTTAAAAAAATGCTAATTTATGCTGACGCATTTATTCGGGACGAGGACGTTGGACGAATGGTAAATATTTTGGAATAACAATGGGGGTTCCATTGATTAACCTAATCGTATGCGAACCCACTGTTAAACCATACCATGACCGATCAAATGATCGGTTTCACATTTATTTTAGTTGATAATTGTAGACAATACATCTTGTCTTAAATTGTTAAATAAAAAAAGACAAATTGTAACATGTTTCTATGTACACCAATAAATTAAGAAATAGTCAATTTCGAATGGCATCACCTTGTAACAAGAATAGCACACGGGTCACAATTTATGCTCCTTCTATAAAAAGAAATATTTAACGTACATATGTATATGCAACGAAGCATTTAAATATTTATAGAAGTAACATTTACCCGTTGCTTCACCTGTTGGTTTTGTTAAAATTAATAAGCAAAGAGGAACAAATCTCGAAAATTGATTTTGATGAGCATCGATCATTTAGGTATATGTAGACGGAAACTGTAGCATGATTGTTCCTTGAGCTGTGGTACCGAATTCGAGGACGGAAAAATAGGAGAAAGAGAACACTAGCTTTATACTGTTGTTAATTAATATTAAAGAGGCATTGCATTAAGTAGCGGATCATGGTCAGACATAAAGGTGAAATTCCGTATACGTATTGTACGTGCTTGTGCGCAAAGAAACGCGTTTCGTCATGAGGAAAAAAAAAAATTCGTTTAGACAACTTCCGTCTAACGTTCTCAAGGATTTAAGTTCAACAATACATGCAATGAGTGTGTTTCAATAAAATTTCGTAGAATATCTCAGGTCCCTTTGAGTTTTCCGCCTCGTTTGACAAGAATAATCGGTCCACGCGCTGTTCGCGGAACTTTTCTTCTTCAAATGTAAATCTGCATAAACGTTCTCCGCTTCGTTAGACCGCCGCCGCAACGCGCCGACTTGACGTCAATCGCGAACGATGACAACGAAACAAAAAGCTCCAGCAAAATTAATGAAGCGTCCATGTCGTCGTTAAGATTTCTTCAAATTATTCACC
Source organism: Lasioglossum morio (assembly GCA_916610235.2). NCBI lineage: Eukaryota > Metazoa > Arthropoda > Insecta > Hymenoptera > Halictidae > Lasioglossum > Lasioglossum morio. The sequence goes on along the minus strand of OU744323.1, from coordinate 16,196,037 downwards.
AGCAACAAGGATAAATTCAATGTGATTACTTTGTGCTGTACGAATTGAATTTATATGATCGAATCAATGTTTATTTCAGGTAAGGTTTATTTCAAAGAGCGTGAAGACACTACAAAGAAAGAACTACAAAATATGTTATTGTGTCGAACATAGATAAGCATCGTATCTCTCTGTCTCTGCTAGACCACATGATTAATATTCATTGTGATATTTTTATACCGCAGACATGCTAATTGTTACGGAAAAACTAAACGTTTTTACTGTTTCGGTGCTACTTCATAACCTCTCATTTTTGTATGACGAGCATACGCACGTCACAGAGTGAAATTAATTATTCGCCACTTACATTAATATCTTTGTTGCATTCAAGGACGAAATAGAGAAGACAAAGACGTGGAGTGTGGTCAGTGCGAGCGATCAAATATTAAAATTTGTTTTTTTTTTTCATGGTTTCTATCATATATGAAAACAAAGTGATTAGAAGAAGTCCCGTTAAAATCTGAGGGTTGGATCTCTATGCAAAATGGAAATTTTATACCTGAATTGCAACAAACCGGAGCGAGATAGAAATTTATTTTCTTCGTTAAGATGTTTAACAGGTTGAAAATAATACAACAGTCTTTTTAAAGTCTTCTAATTTTTGCTATATATACATGAAATCCGCTGTTCAATCATAATCAGCGTTTTGTGATCCCAGCGCCTTTTATACTGTACTGGCTGACCCGACAGACGTTGTCCTGTCAAAATTTCATTTGTGATCGTTTTGTGCATTTGTGAGAAGACATTGGAAATGTGTAAACAAAGTAAAAATGAGAAAAAACGTATTTTTGAATGATCATTAAAACAAAACCAAAATTACGCATATCCGTCGTTCGAATCGTGAGTTATAGTCTTGAGTTAATACAAAAATCCCATAGAAAAAAAGAACATTTTTTCCCGAATTTTCATTTTTCCGGGCAACTTTTCCAATTTTTCTTTCTCTAAACACCTTATTCGGACTATTAGAAACATTTTTTTTTTTAATTAGCCAAATCGGTCCAGTCGTTGTCAAGTGATGCGGTTACCAACGAAAAGCATTTCATTTTTATTTATATATATAGATAATAGATAAATAGATATATAGATATAGATAATAGATAGATATATAGATATAGATAATACATAAATAGATATATAGATATAGATAATAGATAAATAGATATATAGATATAGATAGATAGATAGATATATAGATATAGATAATAGATAGATAGATAGATATATAGATATAGATATCGATAGATATAGATTCGTCATACTTCATAGGTTTATTGAAATAACGTGAACGAGTCACCTAAGAAATGGCAAGAAGTAATAGAGCAGAATGGAAAATATTTTACTGAACAAATCCATGTATAAATATCTGAATTGTATCTGTGAGTTGTAATTTAGAAACGCTACGAACTTTCGTTTCAACCCAATATAATGGTAAGCATTCATTATAACAGTTGTAATCTTACGTCATTGACGATATATGATTGACATTCCTCAATGACGTCCGCCATTTAAAAAAAGGAAAGGTCATGAATAGGGTATGAAGTTACACAGCGTGACCAATTTGTTAAGGCAACACCTCTAGTCATCTATTTTTAGACTTAATTAAAGTATTGATGTTTTGGCACGCGTCTGTTCCCACATTGTTTTTTATTAGGGGGCTGATTTGTGTCCCGCGCATGGAATTGCATATCGATGCTCCACTTTCAGTGCAGAAACGAAAACAATTAAAACGGGTTGTTTGTTTCATGTCCCTTCCATGCTAGTGCCATGTGGACTAGCTTAAAATTAGCGATTTTAGAGAGAAAAAGAGAAAACTACATAGGTGGCACGTGTAGTTTGTGACACGAGTCGGAAGATGAATTTCACTGAATATTCTGATACACGTGCTCGCAGTTAACGTAAATTGATATTACATTCTCTCTATTGCTGCGGGAAAAAATGTTTCTCGAAGCTTCTATTAAATAACGTCCAGCAGCGAAAAAAAGAATGTATTTTCCATTATCTTCGCTGAATTATTTTTCTCTCGACTTGTAATGGTAAATATATTATTTATGTAATAACCCTTTAGCTGAATTATTTGTTTCTCTACTGTATCATACGAAAATTATTCATCTAAATATAAATTATCGAAGAAAACAAAATCAGAAACAAGTAATTTCCAAAAGAAAGCACAGAAATTTTCTTTTACATTACAATCTTAAATGAAACTATTATATGAGGTTAATGAGGGTGACTTGTTAGTTCACAATGAAAATTGCTGTTACTATTGGAGGTTCCATAAAAAAGTTTTTAGCCATGTACCAGATTTTTCAAAATTATGCAAAAATTACCGGTCGGTTATGTGTTAAGGGGGTGAAAATAGATTTCAAATTTGGGGTGGAAAATCCTATTTTATTGAATATCTCCGAAAGTATTAGGCCTAGACAAAAATTTCAAAATCTAATTTGTGCGTCTTTGAATGCCGAAACTTTTTGTCTAAACTGATTTCATACAAATTGTGTATATAAAAACATGTGTATAACTAACATAGATTCTACAAAACATATATTTTCATTAAGGGCCCAAATAAAAAAGTTTTAAAAAATGCCTTTTTCATTTTTGCATGTAACCTTGTAAAATATAATTTTTTGGAAAATCTTTTCTGCATATCATTTCATAAACTAATGTTTCAAATTCGATTATAAAAAATCAGGTCGTTTGGTAAAACTGTATAAAAGTTATTCTATTTTAAAAGGTGTACGAACACTTTGTACACTCACTGTGCATATTATTTGATCATTGTTTTTTTTTTATGTATATTGTATCGGCGCGTTATTGAAACAATTGTTCGACCCTGTCAGCGAAGCGCAATGCCGCACCGAGTTTCCGTAAAAATAAAACTTCATTCCGAAGCTCGTCAGTGAATGGAGGAGAAAATAAAGCCTGTCGAAAGCTCGTTCAGGGGAGAAGGACCTTGACGGAGTGAAAGGGTTGTACGGTAAATGACGCCTTTTTTTCAACATTGATGACGAGAGCTCTCGATGCACCGTGACGCAGAGCAAATTAATTACGAAGGAGGTTGCCGGCACTTGGCACCCTTGCTCGAAACACCATGAAATTCAAAAACCGATGGCTTCCATGACGTCAGCATGGTCGCTGCGACAATGGCGCTACGCGTGATTAATCCTTTTCCCACCACCAAATCGATTTTATCGAGTTACAGCGTTACATTGGCGAGCGCTCGAGAAAAAGTTGCAATGTATTATTACGTAGGCGTGCAAATAAATTCTTTTCGATTTTTGTTATATCACGACGACAGAGCTGGGGAAAATAGTATTTTAAATAGTAAATAATAAATAATCCTATTTATTTTAAAGTACAATTTGTGTACGATTTTGAAAATAAAATATTTTATTTGATGCAGTAATTTTTGAAAGTAAAATAATTTATTCGATGCAGTAATTCTTAAAAATAAAATAATTTATTTGAGGCAGTAATTTTTGAAATTAGTATTTGAAAATAGTATTTTATTTGAAGAATATTGAAAATATTTGGACTTTGTCTTTATTTTCAATTTCAATTTTAAATGTTATTGCTGAAAATAATGGTTCGCACTCAATAGATTTATGAGTAGAAATAGTTTCCTGGTGATAAGATACACTGTATGTTTATCAACAAACCTCAGTAGGCATAAAAACTACAATATTCTATTCTGTGTTTTAGATTATTAAAATAGAAATATTTTATTTTGTGGTTCCCATTGTTAAAATAGAAATATTTTATTTTGTGGTTCCGATTGTTAAAGTAGAAATGTTATATATTCAAAATTGTATATCTTCTTTTCTTTAATCAAAATAAAGTCTAAAATATTAAATAGTATTTAAAATATTTGTTTTGCCAGATAATACCCACCTCTGCACGACGATTACTAGAATATCATGCCACGGGTTGCAATTTTAGATAACGTCGTGCGCAACAAATTTAATTTCGTTGAGACGAATGTGTTAACAGATGTTCCCTGTTAGTACAAGAATCAATATAAAAGAATAGTTGTTTGTGCATAATTAATAAATTCATGAAGCCTACGAGGTACAGTAAATATTCGATCTAAGAAAAACGAATGTCCCTTCCTCTTCGACGCGGTCGCAAAGAAATAGTTTTCCCCAGATCGGACAAGTTTAGTCCTTTGCTGCAGATATAGTGTATCATATCTGATACACTTAACAAATCTGGTGTATAGTAAACTAAGAATGTGTTTTCTTACTATGTTTATTTTTCTGAAAATGTTGTTTTAATTTTTTTGTAATATTTTCCCTTAAATGAAGCACAAAATTGACCTCCTTTCAATTGTTTCATCACAATTTTAAAAAATCATGCAGGGAAGGGTTAGTGTAATTCGTAAATTGTACACCTATATACTTTATTATATTTAATGCACGATCGCTTCCAAGAATATAAAAAGAAAACCCGCGATTTAAGGTACACTGTGCGATACACTTTATTCGTCCAGACACGACGCGATAAAATCGTCTCCAAACGATAGCAATTAAAGAGAAGGTTGTCCCTCGAAAGCACGGCAAACACAGCTCCGTGTATTACACGGTGTCACCTGTTCCCTGATACGAACGCCGATATCTCAGAAAATATTAGCGGTTTTAATCAACCTATTTTCCGACGCGATCCACAGGTCGTACTGCCACGGCACTACGATTCGCCAAGGTCGAGCAACGAGGATTCGATCTTGTGCGCTTGCACTTGCCGCTACAGCGAGGACAACGATTATTTATGACAACTTAGTGCGTGAGACCAGTCTGAAATCGATTTCTTTCGATGACGATGCTACTAACCACCCCTTGCCGCATATTTCTCTTTACAAGTTACAGCGACTAAAACCGTCTTGATCCCCAAAAATATCGTCAGAGCTGGAGAAAAAGTATTTTAAATAGTAAATAATAAATAATCCTATTTATTTTTTTTGAAGTATGTGTACAATTTTGAAAATAAAATATTTTATTTGAGGCAGTAATTTTGAAAATACTATTTCATTTTAAGAATATTTAAAATATTTGGACTTTGTCTTTATTTTCAATTTCAATTTGAAATATTATTGCTGAAATTAATGATTCTCATTCAATAGATTTATGAGTAGAAATAGTTATTATTAAATGAAATGAAAATGTGGCAAATGATATAGTTTCTTATATTAAGAACCATTTTTTCTTTAAATTATTGCTAACATAAGAAATATTAAATTACCTATAAGTAATGCGATTTCTGAAAGTATTAGGTATAACGATGCAAAAAATACAATATTCTATTTTGTGGTTCAAATTATTAAAATAGAAATATTTTATTTTGTGGTTCCGATTGTTAAAATAGAAATATTTTATTTTCGAAATTGTATATCATATTTACAATACCATTTTCTTTAAGCAAAATAAATGTTTAAAATTGAAAAATACATTTTCTTTTTCAAATTAAGTTTCATAAAAACTGTGAGTCTGGAGAAAAAATTAAGGGCAGAGTCGGAATCAGCGCAAAAATTCTATAGGAATCACCCAACAGTAATTGTTGAACAAATTTCGTGTTGGACAGTGTAAATCGAATCGGAAACTTTTTTCCGTGTAACATTTTGTTTATTTTCTCGTTTCTTTGGTATAATAAATGGAGCTTATGTTATTTTGTTGTTTTTCATTTTGAACTCCATAAAGTAATATTTTATGCTTCTAAATTGTGAATGTTTTCTCTAAAATCTGTATCAATGCGTCCGATCGGAAACATTCTGCCACGGGGGGTACATTTATTTTAATGCTTAAGTATTGATCACAGACGAATCAAATGTTATTTCATCTAAAAAGAAAGGCGTAACATTCGTAGTTATTAGACTTTGTTTAAGATCCTCATTACGAATGTGACTCGTTCAAATAAGGCAATGGGGTTAACCCTAGAGCATTGCTCAATCATTACTCAAACATTGCTTCTCTTGTTCTGAAGATCTTCATAAAATGATTTATTGTTGCTTATACCTTTGTGACTGTTAGTGACCCTTGAACAGTGGAGGTCGGCGTCTATTTTCATCCAGAGACGAAGATAACCGAGGAGAGGAAGGATCGTCGATGAAATTCATGATTGATAAGGGTTGATACTGACATCTTGCAATTACACTGACGGCGAGATCCTCGAGGTTACACCTTACTGTTATTAACTATTCAACGATGATATTCTGCTGTTTCACAAAAATCTTACAGATTTTTAGTTTTCTGTAACAAGTAACGCGATAGCCCCATTAAAATGCGATCACGTACAAGATGTCATTAATGTCAGTTAATGGAGACGGGCTTAATTGCAGATCTCGAGACTCGTGTGCGTATACAGGGTGTCCCTCAATTTGATGTACAGGTGGTTTCCAATTTGTGTTACAAATATGTTACTAATCTCGATAAAACCCTAATATTGTTAGCCTTTTGCATTTCGAATCGTTTCTAATAATATCCTATTATTTAAGTTATTTTGTAACGACCTAGTAATAGCATGTGTCACAAAACCAAATATCTATGTTAAAATTTTCATAAAGCAAGTGAGTAATATAATAATGAATCCTGACTAGATGTTGTAATCTGATTGTATCATAACCGTTTCTATCTGTTATAATTTCAGACGCAGTTTTTCTTCTTTCTCGAAAATGATCAACATAAGGATCGAAACGTTGAAAGTTTAAATTAATTTGTAAAATTGCTTTATCGTGTTTAATTGAACCGTTGCGCCGAAATCATTAATACTTTATCTGTTTTTGTAATTTATATTTGTGAAACTTACATTTGTTTTTGACTAAAAAATAAGAAATTAAACGAATAAACGAAGAACAAACTACATATAAAAACTGGTTTCCTTTACATTCTTCTTTCTCCGATGTCGAGTCGCACTCGACGAAGGAGTGCAAAGGGTTAAATTTATACAGATTCATTTGTAATTCAAATAAGGAAATCATTTTGACAAGATATTTCCATAGTCCTTTCAGTTTCGACAAATCCGTGAGCGTTCTCTCGGATTACCGTTGTTCCAGCATATCCGATAAAGCTCTAATCAATCTTAATTCCATTTCATTCCCGCAACGAAGCCCGCAACTCTCAGGGACGAACGAGAGAAGTGCGTCTTTTAAAAATAACGTTTTCGGCGCGATATACGCGCTCGCGTCGAACGGTATCGCGGCTGTTCGAGCTCGATAAACAGTTCTAGGCTCGCTACACTCGATTCGCGTGTGTGCATAAACGATTCGACCGGTTCTTGACGTACCCGGTGACGTATTAAACCGTCGACTGCCGTTACCCGGTCCCGAACGATAAAAAAGAAAGAAACTCTACAAGCACCGCGTCGAGGCGGAGTCACGTTTCAGACACGGTCGAAAAATTTCCACTCTTGTTATCGCGGTATCGAGATACTGTTGGATCGAGATCGATAAGGAACTCTTGTCGGGGAACAGCTCAATAAATTATATCGGAAAGAAAGGATTTATGTCATAGCGTCGTAAAACACTATCAATCTAATATTAAGAAACTCCAGTTTACCTTTCTTCCTGGTTCACTGTCTACAGATGTCTTATTATAACTCGCTTTCCTTTTTAATAATAATACGCGACATTCAACACTCGAGTTTCACTAATTCGTTCGGATAACAGAGGCTCCACCGTATCGTCGATTAAACGAGTAAACAGGGTCCAAACTGTGTCGTGTTTGGTGTCGTTTCAACCAGCAGAGTGTCGCCAATATGTTGTCAAGAGATGATGAGAAAAAAAAATTGTTTATGCAGAAATGTACAAAAAGAAAATTGGCAATATCGTACCACGTAAAAAATTGTAGATCTTCAAAATCGATTTGCAATGTTACTCGTAAATAGACTGCAGACCTACAGTGACTCCCACTAATATTCGGACATTCTTAAAACGACGAGAACTTTTTTAATTTGAACTGTTTTGGGAAGTTAGAGCATTTGGTTTGCTGCAGAATGTGAAGAAAAATTTTGTCAAAAATTGCAATTGATCGGAATTGTAGAAAAAATACAAAAAGTTGCATTTGAGTTGTCTGTTACAGATGAGATTAGATTAGGTTAGATCAGACTAGATTAGATTAACAAATGGCATAAGATAAGGATGGATGGGTGGAAGAATGGATGGATAGATGGATGAAGGGATGAGTGATATAGTAGATCTGTAAAATCAAATCTATTTTCCTGGCTGCCAGGCCGAAATTAAATAAATTATTGTACTAAAAGTTGCATTTTACAACTTTTTTATGTGAGCCTATATTGAAAATGTCAAAATTACGTTTTGTAGATCTGTGTCAATTATATGCAATGTGAAAGTTTCATCGAAATCGGTTAATGCGGAAAAAACGACAGGCATTGAAAGATGTAAGAATCCTTAGATTTACTGCAGTTATAGGCCGAAAATCGTGAAAATCTGCAATTTTTACCATCTTTAAACGTTTCTAGCTCATTGTAACGTCGCTCGATTTTGACGAAATTTTCAGAATATGTTTAATTGACATAGATATCTACAAAACATAGTTTTTAAATTTTCAATATAGGCCCACATGAAAAAGTTGTAAAATGCAACTTTTAGTATTTTTCCTACAATTCTGATTAATTGCAAGTTTTGACAAATTTTTTCTTTACATCCTGTATCAAACTAATTGCTCTAGCTTCCCAAAAATGTTCAAATCGTACCTATCTTCTATCTATCTATCTAACTTCTATCTTCTTCTTCTATATAAATAAAAATGAAATGCTGTTCGTTGGTAACCGCATCACATGAGAACGGCTGGACCGATGTGGCTAATTTTTTTTTAGAAAATGTTCGTAATAGTGCGAATAAGGTTTTTAGGGAAAGAAAAATTGGAAAAGTTGCCCGGAAAAATGGAAAGTTCGGGAAAAAATGAAAGTGTTTTTTTCTATGGAATTTTTGTATTAACTCATGATCACAACTCACGATTAGAATGATGGGTATACGTAATTCTTTTCTCGTTTTGTTCGTTATGGTCTTGGAAAAGTTTTCAGGAAAAAAATTCGAGACAATTACAGAAGGAAAGTCGGAAAATTCGGACAAACTCCAAACATCGTGATTTTTGAAACGGTACAAGTAGCCGGTTGACATGTTTGGCTGCGTATTATTTGTTTCCAATGAGTTAAAAATAAAATTACAAATTGCATGGTTCCAAGTCACATTCCAGACACATCACACATTTCCATCATTTCAGCGGTGTACTGCTGATAGAATTCATCTCGCATGTAAAATTTTAAATTGAATATCCATGGCCACAACTGTTAATAGATATAATTCATTTTTACTTTGTTTACACATTTCCAATAGTTTTTCACAAATTCACAAAACGATCATAAACAAAGGTATTGAAATTTGGACAGGATATCGTTTGTCGGGTCTACTAGTAGTACAATATTAAAAAAGTTATCGTCTTTTTAAGAGTGTCCGAATATTTGTGGGAGTTACTGTAGGTCAGCATTTGTGTCGTTAATTTTCGTCTTTACTCGTGTGCAATTTTCAGAAGATGGAGTGCACACAGTGTGTATTGTCGTGCAAGCTTTACCTTTGTGCTGCGAAACGAAATGTAAACTTTGTTCCGCGTGACTTCTATTTTTATGCGACTCTGTATATGTTAATAATAGGTTCGGGAAACGTAAACTGTGTTGTGCCCCTGTGGTTTTTCAAACGTATATGCTTGCGGGACTATAGTCGCAGCGAGACGTCATAATGTACAACGGGGGGGGGGGGGGGGTAGTAGGTGAAGTATCTACAGGCGCAGGCAGTTAACATATAATGCCATTAGATAAAAGCCAAGAAATTGTACTTGATTTTACAGATCTACTATACCACTCGTCCCTCCTACCATCTATCCATCCATTCTTCCACCCATCCATCCATATCCTATGCCATTTGTTAATCTGACCTAACCTAATCTAATCTCATCTAAAACAGACAACTCAAATGCAACTTTTTGTATTTTTTCTACAATTCCGATCAATTGCAAGTTTTGACAAATTTTTTCTTTACATCCTGTAGCAAACTAATTGCTCTAGCTCCCCAAAAAAGTTCAAATCGTACAGTAGAATATTAAAAAAGTTCTCGTCTTTTTAAGAGTGTCCGAATATTAGTGAGAGTCACTGTACATGGGAAATGAGAAGTGTGTTCTTTCGACTTTTATACTTCTTACACGACGAAACATTTCCTGATCGATTATATTATTTTTCTAACTAAATGCGGGGTCTGGTAAAAAGGACGTCGCGACACGGATAACCAGGAGCGTCTAGCGCGAGAAATCAGTAGGCAGAACGCCGAGCACCGGATAGAATGTTCGCAGAAAAGAATTCCTGCTCCGAAATCGGCGAAGAGTGGCGCCGAATACACGCGCGTAGATGTTCATAGAGCAGGGCAGAGCAGGGAGCTAGGGAGAAACGAGCAAAACAGGTGATCCTGCTTGAGAAGGGACGAAAGGAAGGACGGAAGAACGGAAGGACATAAGAGGATGGCGGTATCGCGAGCCCCTCCGTCTGCATTCCACGGTGCAGCCAACAACCTCAGAAGTGCATTTGCGCGGGGGACTTCTGGCGGAAAGGAAGAGGGCAAGACACTGGCGAGACGACTCGAGCCGAAAAAAGAAGGACACATTTCGTACAAGCAGACGTGCTTTCTTGCGTTTCCGACCGAACTCGTGAGCCACGGTCCCTGCGCTGTTATGTTTTCGCGGAGATGTACCGATACACACAACGGAAAACGTGTTCCGGCCACTGGCCAATGACGCAAAAGAGCTGTTGCAAACAGATCTTTATTGCCAACCTGCTCTATCTCTCTTCCAGTTCTCCTTTCTTTTTTTTTGTTGTTGTGAAGAACACGCGGATAACCGCGGAGATTAACGTTGTACATTTAACAAGAAATATTCGATCGAAATCGTGGATACAATTGCTGTAAAATTGTTTTCGTGTACGTTACGACATCACAGAGTTGACAGATGTGGGGAGCGAGCGGAAATCGATGGAGGAAAAATTACCCTCTCTTTTGGTCAAGCTATTTTCGTTAAATTATACTGGCTGAACTAACAAACCAACGAAAATTACATTTCAGGTGCTTATAGCGAAGATACAAGTTGAGAAAATTGATTGTCTCGCGTTCTGCAATTGTTTCGAACAAATTATGTGGTTTTATGGCGAGGAGATATTTAAAATATTTAACTTCCCGATTCATAGGGAAGTTACTGTAATGACCTCGAAAATCTAAAATCGAGTTTTTAGCAGATCTTCACGTTTCATGGTCATTGGAGTCATTTGAGACTATTTTTAGCAAAATGTTTGTATGCGTGTGTGTGCGTACGTATGTTTGTATGATATCAAATTTTTCGTTAACGTTTTCGGAAAAAGTAACAACGCGATCAGAATGATGAATGATGCAATCGAGGTGCCCCGCTGTAACTTAGAGCTGATTAGATTTTGGTCCATTTTGGTCAAGTAGTTTTTTAGTTTTTTTCGAAAGGAGTTAATTCAACAATGCAATTTATACGAGAGGACGGAAATTTTCCACCGAAGAAACAAACGTAATTACATAAAAAAACAGTAACTTCCCTATGAAACGGGAAGTTAAAAATTAAAAATAAATTTTTTTTATTTATGCAACTAATGCTAATGTTACCGCTTACAATAATCGAAAATTATCCCAATGCAAGAGTGTGTTAATCATCTCTACTGCCGAGAATACATTTTCGAAGAATATTGATGAAAGTACAAAAAAAATTTATATTATAATGGAGGACGCAGAATAAAAATATTCTAGCTTGTAGAATGAGTTTGTAGCACCGAGTCTCCTCTTTCCAGACCTATTAAGAGAAGTGGCGACACTTCAAAATTATTTAACCCTCATCCGTCCCTGATTTCACGAACCGAATCTGTCTCTCGGTGTCAAATTGACGCACTGGTAAAAGATCGCTCACATAACAAGGTAATTTATTTTTCGATATTTGTTTTATACAAAAACTGATCAGTTAACATTTACATCTTAGGTTTTTCGGTTGTGTTTCGCATTTAGAAAATTAAAAGCACGAAGTTTCGGGCTTACATACGGGATTTATTTGGAGCGCACCAAAAGTTCGTAGAAACCTCGATAAAAATTTGAAAAAAGAGGATTCTTCAGGATAATTTAGGTTTCGATAAGTTATTTAAATAGATAGTGTAGGCTTTAAGAAAGTATAACAAAAAAAAATAAAAATTTTTTCTTTTTATTTTTCTTTTTTATTTAGTTCAAAAAGTTGAGAAATAGGAGGTATACATACCGCGGCGCTCAAAATATTCGGCAAGATTTGCGTAAAATAGGAAAACCTAATTAGACGAAAGTAAGTTAGATTTAAAAAATTATTGGCATAAATAAGATATAGGCAATAAGTGAAGGGACAAATAAGGCGATAAGTAGAAATAGAAATAAGTTAGTAATTAAGATAGTTATTTAAGTAATATATTTTATTAGAATTAAAGAATTAGTAAAATAACTGGTAAAAGATCGCTCACATAACAAGGTAATTTATTTTTCGATATTTGTTTTATACAAAAACTGATCAGTTAACATTTACATCTTAGGTTTTTCGGTTGTGTTTCGCATTTAGAAAATTAAAGGCACGAAGTTTCGGGCTTTACGTACAGAAATAACAGAACAGTACACATAGCTTATTTCGGGAAAACTGTGTCAAATTGACACGAGGGACGGATGAGGGTTAAAGTGAATGTTGCACCGCGAGTTACCTTCCCGAACGGCTATACCTGCTGTCTAACACTATGACTTATTTGGAAAAGCCACTGTACAAGTCTACAAACCCGAGGAACAGAAACTACAAAGGAAATAAGACGGTCTACCTTCGAAGACTATGTATATGTTCCGTTTCCTGGCATCCTTCGACTCGGCTCACTAGGTTCATTTCAATTGAAATATTCTCCGATTTCGAAACAGCCTTCTCGTGTAACAATACAGTTTCTATTCTTCAAATGAACGGTGTACCCTCAATATAACTAACTCTTCCAAAGTCAATTTTCGTAGAACCACCCAAAGTAATTACCGTCGAACCATCCGATAATAAAGAATCCAACGGGAAAATGTTTCCAGCAAATTCGTATCGTTAACAAAGAGTGGGATTTCCGAATAAGTTTGAACGGTGCTCGCGTACCTGACGCACACTCCCGTCCATAAACCATCGGACGCTTACTTATCATCAGCGAAAAGGTAATTGAAGACTACAAGCTTCCAGCTCGATTATATTGTTTTATTTTGATTGGATGTAGTCTATTATACGATAATATTTGAATGCGAAATTCAATATGCATATTAGGGTGGACCATAGTTATACTTGGTGAAAATTGTTTTGCAACATTTCTTTCACGCCTCCCTCTAAAATTGTGCCATTTGTGCGCAAACACTGTTTTTACCCTTAAATCTAGTAATATTCTAGTAATATTCGTGGGTTACGTTATCCCCTTAAGGGTATAGTTATTGGAGAACATGTAGACGTAGAATAGATTCTTCTTGTTTAGGAGATGACGAATTACAAAGAAAGTTCTAATCACTGAAACCGTAAAATAAATCGTACGGCAAGGAGTTAAACTTGCCGTTTTTCATGCTCGCCAACTATAATGTTGATAACAATCTGAAGAGCGTAGACAGCGATGCTTGACCGCGTTCAGTTATCTCAAGGAAATTAAGAGACGCGTCTAAATATAGCGTTGCTGGATCTAAAAGCGGCTTCGCAAAAGAGTGGAACAGCCTCAGGACGATGGATCGAGGGGAAGATCACGATCGAGGAAGAAAGAAGGATCCATCGACGACGCCGCTGTATACGGCAGAGGCATTCCGGGAGCGAGGAAACAAAAAGCACATAAATAAATAGGGGTAACGTATGTGGCAACGAACAAAGAGTGGACTAGACGTAGGAGCCTGGCCCGCGAAACTGGAGGAGACGAGATGAAAAGGAAACAGAAAACGCGAGAGGAAGGAGGAGGAGGAGATTCTTGGAAAGGTTCCAAAGATTAGAACCTGTTCTTTGCTCGCGGGAAACGAGCGCAATGGAAATCGAGCGAACACGCGACTAACGTGTTCCCTGTTTATACGCAGAATGTGTACAAAGTGGTACCGGGAACACGTTCTCTGCCGTTTTATAAGGGGTGATCTGCTTCGACACTAAACCGACGCTCACGCGAACTCTTTTTCAGACACTCGAAACACCTTTGCAAATTGTTGACGCGTCCGTTAACACTAGATTTATCGGAAACTAATATATATATATATATATATATATATATATATATTTAAACAAAATGTATTGATGCTCTCGGCACACTGGTTCGATCAATTTTTACTTGGAAGCAATTCTGTAATTTATCAACTTGAAGTTTCGACGTTTCGATCTATTCGATCTACTCCGATCATCTTCAAGAAAATTAATAATTGCGTCTGTAAATTATTAAACAAAATTCTATTATATTCACTATTGACATCAGAGAACATAAACGTAATATCTTTTTACCTCCAACACAACACACTGCTTTGACAAGACATTTAATGAAAGACCATAGTTTTGACTTTGAAAATGTAAATGTAATTGACAAAGAAGCTAATTTAAAAGAAAGGTTATTATTGGAAACAATTCATAAGATTAAAAATCCTAGCGTAAGTCTTAGATACGAAACACTTAAGATACATGAATATTACGTAACATTACTGTACCAGTAATGTTTTACGATGTTCAAAGTCATCGAAAACAATGGAAACTACTTCGATAAAGTAACAGACGTATCATTACATTATAAATGAATACGAAATTTAAAACAGAAGAAGTATTAGCGATTTCGGCGCAACGGTTCGATCAATTAAATACGTTAAACCAATTTTACAAGTTCATTTAAACTTTCAACGTTTCTATCCTTATGTGGATCATTTTCAAGAAAGAAGAAAACTGCGTCTGAAATTATAACAGAAATTTTTTTGAAATATTACAATAATATGAAATAAAATATTATAGTAAAACGAATACGAAATTTGTTTTAAAAAGACACCTAATATTTTGATTCTGTATAAATAAAACAAAAACAAAATGTACTGTATTAAAGTTTTAGCTATCGCTGGAAAAGTCATCACTTCAATGCGAAAAAGAAAAAAATGTCACACGAAGTAGGAATTACAGAATGAAATTGTAAAACCAGTCATTTTGACTGGCGTGGTAGATCTAGTGTTAATCGGATTAATCAAATTGGATTCGAGGGGCAGTCCGCCGCTGACTAAAATGTTTGGAGAACAATTAATAAAAGAAAATCTTTCCACTTCTCTCGGAACGATGGCGGAGTTATTTGCCGTCGTTAGACGAACATTGAAACGTCCGATAGGAGCCTGCAGTTTTTTGAACTTTCGTTTGGTTTGTTGAAACTGCAAGGCCGCGATGAGTTGCGTTTCCCGGAGTTTACACGGATAAAGATCAAGGAAGACATCCGCGCGTGCACTTTGCATGTTTCCGCGGAAGCCAGACAATTGATGTTTCCGTGAAAATTTCGTAGCATCTTGATCCGCAGCGTTTATAGCGGACTCTGGATACGTGGTAACGTCACGCGGTCGCGACGTGCGTTTGTCTTCTACGACCGAGCAGAAAATACATATGGCATTTCGGAATTAACCTGTTCACTAGGTGACTTTTGGACCTTGGACTCACGCGTATGTATAGTATACGCACAATCGGACGTAGGAGAATTATTTACGTCTGTTTTGCTTTACCCGCGTTTGCCTCTACTCGTAAATTTAAAACATGATACATAATATAGATTATACGACCACCGATAGTGGTAATAGTTTAAACAGATCCTCGAACAGCAATAAAATATATATTCTTTCAGATTGAACTCCCGGTGAAAGTATTAGGTTGATCCGTGCCAAAATTATAATGTAGAAAATGAAGTTAATAATATTTGTTATTTTCTTTGTTATTTATTTGTAACTGTATAAAGGCTCTACACCTTTCATAATCATTCTTTGGAATTATACACGCTTAATGTATTCATGTACTGTTTGTATTTATTTATCTCTTTTGTTAGTTCTGTGAATTGTTTATAGCCAAGTTAAGTTCAATAAGCAAATAACTATAGCTGTAAGTTGTTGACGTGTATTCTTGTGAATAAAAATTAAGCAAATATACGTCGAGTAAATCGTAAACTATAGACTGGTACACACTGCAGAAAGCGTATCGTTAGAGCAAATATTACTGCTTGTGAAGCCGATATGAATCAACAAGTGGAATGAAAAAAAAAAAGAAGAGACCGATCATACTCATAAGGAAGCAAAAGTTGGAGGAACTTGGAGAAGCCACGGACACGTTCAGTAATGGCGTTCCCCGCTCCCGAAGGCCGTTCACCAGGTTCAAACTTCTCCCTTTGCTCACCTCCTTCCGGAGGGAGCGACGAAGAAGGGGATCAAGAATTCAAGGACGCGGCCATTAATTTCCTAGCGTGCACGTGACACGCATTTAATCGTCCAGGATCACTGCGATCCCAGGGATGAACTTTCCTGGATACAGGGAGACCACTTTTTTTGCAACCCTCTGCACTCTTCTAAATAGCAATTCTTCCATTTTTTGTTCCTAACAACGCTGTATCAAAATAGTTCTTGGTAGACTGCGGACCTCGGCAGACTAAACAACCACGATCGAGTCGACGACGTTTAAGTTTAAACATTTCGTTACGAAGTTCCAAGCACTGCACAGTGGGGTATCTGCCCGATTTCAGCGGCCACAGCTAGTTCAAAATTCGCTCCATATTGAAACTGCTGTAACTGCTAAAATTTATCCAAATTTGATGGTAAGAGAACCATTTTAAAGCTTGAGATTTCTACTTTTTGTACTGTATGTTGTTTTTACTGAAACGGATGTTTTGAGTGCAAAATTTGTCCATAAAGAGGAGCGTGTCAGATTGTAAAGTTGGTAGCTATTTTTCAATAAAGATTGCGGATTATAATCAACATTTTAATGTTATTCGTCTATTGATGTACACTATCGAAAAGTATAATCATTTACAATTAAAATATCTTTTAAAAATAGTTATTACAAAAAATAATCAATATTTTTATGTTATTCGTCTATTTTATTTACAATATCGAATAGTGTAATCATTTACATTTAAAATATCTTTTTAAAATACTCATTACAAAGAATGCTGTTTTTTAAATATATAGCCATGGCGAGAAGTATACATTTTCCATCCGCTTGTTCTTTGACTATGCTGAGGCTCTGTAATACATTGTACTACGAGACCCATCGAAGGAACTGTTTATATGTATTACAAACTCGCGAGATGTTTATGTTACGTGCTCAATAGACTTTTAATTATTTCCGATCCTCTAATATCCAGTACGAGACAGATTAGAAGGAAAAAATCAAACCCCTTTCTAAGCCAGACATTGCAATTGATTCTACCTTCTGAACATCCACCAACTGAAGAAGAACAAGGATCAGAAGAAGAAGAAGACGATGGTAACGAATAAGAAAAAGAAGAAGAATGCGAAAAAGAAGGAACGATATCAGATAAGGAGGAAGTATTTCAGACCCATTTTAGATCTTTTGTTCGACAATTAGTGAAATTGTAAAGGCGTTTTCACGAGAATTTATTGAATATATCTTTTGGCCCCAGTATATGTTAAAGTAAAAATCGCACAACATATAAATAAACAATCTTAATCTTGTTCTTGTCGTCATAGTATACATATCTGTCGTTTTTGATAGTCTTCAGTGTTTCGTGTTAGTAACTAGAAATGCGAGTATAATTTGATCGCGTAAAACAGTTTCAATCTCGGCCAGTGACTTTATATCATTGACCTTGCCATAGGTTGCCTCCAACCTCCGCTATTAAATGCAATTATTCAAATGTTGTTACACTGTAACAACTTCAGTCGTGCAATTTGCTTTCAACATATATTTTAAAACCCAACAACCAATCATTTCATCAATTATTATTCATCCTTTCACTGCAGAACCCAGTACTTTTGCTAACCTTGTGCTGCAACCAGCGATACCGTATCGTTGGAAATATTTCAAACCCTTTCCCCGATGAAAATATTAAGATCAATTTTTCATCAATTCCAAAATTCTTTGCGTGCTTCCATTCGCAGTCTATTGACACTCGAATTGGAAAAATCATTCGCATTATTGTATAGTGTACAAGTTCTGTTTGGAAAGCCCCGTTAGCACTATTTATCCACGAGGATAACAAATGTTCTAACAGTTTTTCTAAATAAGTGCTAACAGATGATGCAATCTTTCTTCCAGCGAGCACGAAGTCTCCATCGCGCATCTCAAGTTCCTGTCGTCCTTGAACTTGAAGTCTCCAAAGCGAAATCGTCGACGTTCCACCAACGGTGATGATAAATTTTCATTTGTACACCGGTTATATATGGACTTTGCTTTCGTTGCGACATAGTGATGATTTTTGCCTCCGAGTCTATAGTTGAACTCAGATTTTGCATGATCGTACGTATATAATATACATTTAAAAACCACGCATCACGCAATACTTCTGATTATCGGCAAGTATTCTCGTGTGCGCAAGGAAAGGAATAATTACTTCTAGAGAAATCAGAATTTACAAACTACAATTATTTCAAGGATTGATTCGCCTTTTTAGGATTGACAAATCATTCACTACACTCCTCAATATCCTCTACAATTCTGCGGCGATTCAATGATTCATATTCTAACTTCTGCGACTGCCTGCTAATCGAAATTACAAAAGTTAATATTTGTTTAATTTCGACGAGGATTCGCATAAAGATGAGGGGAATTCTGTGGTTGACAGGAAAAACGCTGCATGTCACAATGTCAAAAAAATTGAGTTTTATAGTGTAGGATTACGTCTTTACCAAAACAAAAGTCATGAAAATAAATTTGTGAGGCTCGAGAACACAGCCGTCACGTGGGTACGAGTCACAAGAGAAGAGTGCGCTGCGCCGGTTCAGGTTACCTGAAAAACAGTATTTTAAAGAGGAAAAATTGTAGAATACGTAGAATACGACCATATTTTTACATTTTTATGTATACAGGGTGGGGCAATAACGATACCTACTTTGAATATTGCCATTATTTATAATAATATGAAAAAATGTTATATAGAAAACTTACACGGTATAGAGGGGGACATATTGTGACACAAACATTTTCTGCGTGGCTGGAGGCATAGAGGAGATTTCAAAGGTCATCTCTATTTTTTTAAATGGAATGCTATGTTTTTTTTCTTCAGCGAGTTATCGTTGAAGGTTATACAAGGTGAAATATGGTAGTAAAGTAAACTTTATTACCTTAGAGGAGATGCTCGAATTGGTGACTGTTTGCGTGAATGCAAAGTTGCAATCTTCGTATCCCTGCATCACGTGCATGTCTTATCGTTTCTCAACTTATTCTAGCACATGCTGTATTATTTCATAGACCCTCCACTTTTACATAAACGAATGGTTTTGTAACATTGTGTATGTTGTGGCAATACATCACGTATAGCTAGAAATGTTAACATCTCATCAGCTCGTAATGTAAACATCTCAGCAGTTCGTAAGATTAACATGAATTGGTCAGTCAGTGTCGGTCGATTGTTAAGTCAAGTAGCTGCGTGATCATCAAAATGAAGTTTTCTTTCGAAGAGCAAGTGGATATGATCCTCATTTATGGAGAAATGCGACAAAATTCGATAAGAGCTCAATCCTTGTATGCTGAACGATATCCAAACCGTACACATCCTTCGCACCAATACACTTTACTTTACTACCATATTTCACCTTGTATGACCTTCAATGATAACTCGCTAAATTCGTCTCAACACTGGCCATCACGTCGTAATAAAAAAAAACATAGCATTCCATTTAAAAAAATAGAGATGACCTTGAAATCTCCATTTATGTCTTCACCCACGCAGAAAATGTTTGTGTCACAATATGTCCCCCTCTATACCGTGTAACTTTTCTATATAACATTTTTTCATATTATTACAAATAACGGCAATATTCAAACTGGACATAGTTATTGCCCCACCCTGTATATATATGTATATATTATATGTATAGGGAGGCCGGGGGCTGGTCCAGATTACCCTTAGGTTATCCATAGGTTCAGGGCCGCCGCGTGGGTACGAGTCGCACGTATGCAAAAGAAATTTAATGCGCCCTCTTGAAACACGAAATGATTTGAATTTTTAATTATTATTAATTAAACGGCAATATCTCGAAAGCCATTTAATACTGTGGTGCCCAAGGTGTTTTGGAACCCACCTTTAAACTAAATTGTAACTCCCGTCGCGAAATAATGCTCATAGAAGAATTCAAAAAGCGACGTTAAATAAGGTCAAAAAAAATATCTCTAAAGTGAAAATATGTGACATTCGGTGTTCTTTCTGACGATTACCGAATTTACTCGAATTGCGGGCAAAAATTACCCCCTCTCTGCCAGTACTGAAGCGTCGCGGAAGGGACAGATAGAGTGTGGGACACGAGTCTTAATCCGGCGAGGCTGGGCTGGCGGTCTGCGATCTAACCAGTACGTCGGAGCCTTGAAACGATTTTCCTGGCCGGCCAGAACTCGGCTAACTCGATTAAAGGTTATTGAATTAACAAGCGACGATGATAAGTACGAAGACGTCGCAGCAACGCGACACGCGCGGTGTCGATGGACTTTTTACATTTGTTTGCTGTTCGTGCTAGACACACGACGCGCAAGGTCCACCGTTGGCCTCACGACGAATATTCGATTAGAATTTCAATTCGTCCGTCGTTCATAACTCGCCAGACACTCGCGGTCTAGTCCAGAATGCCGCGCGAATTTTCTGCGTTTCATACGAGTTTCAGCTACCTCATTCATAGAAGCGGTCACGATTGCTAATGACGAGTGCTATGTATGTAATAATAAAGTTTACGCCTTGTTCTATAGACCAGTTAATATGAGAATTGACAAACTGTTATTGAGTACCACTCATTTTTCAGTTCATTAGTCATTTCAGCTACGTTTATTAACGAGTTTCGCCTACTTGGTAACGGAGTTTTAAACTTGTAGGGAAAGAGGTTGGGTTATGAGACGGGTTTTGTTTTTGGTCTGTAACTTTTTGCTTGATGAAGGTATCAAAGAGTTTTATATACCGTTGGAAGGGTGAAGGAAATACGCAACTTTTGTATGTAAAAAGTTTCATGATTTGATCAACAAGTAAAATTTTATGGCCAATTTTCCGAGGACATGTTTTTTGGCTTCTTGAAAAAAGTAGTTGGGTTGTGAGACACTCGGAAAAATCAACTAAAAGTGGTAAAATATAAAGTAAAACCCATGTAACTTTATGCAAAAATGAATTTTTATTTATTTTAATGATATTAAGTGACCAAAGGAGTTAAAAAGAATGGCAAAAAATTGAGAAAAAGCAAAGAATGGCGAAGAAAAGTAAAAAGAAATATAATGAATGGAAGGATTCAATAATGATCTTCCTCTTCGTCATCCAAGTCGCTGTCACAATGTTTGCATGTGAAAAACGAACGTCTGCCCATATCGGCACATTTCAAATGAACAGGGCGCTGACATGTGTTGCATTTGATAGAGTTGGCAGCGGTCAATTTTTTCGGCAAAAACCTTCAGCCAGACTTTGGACCTAAACAGTTCTCTCAAAAATAGCTTTGTCTAGTCACGCACACTATAAATCGTGTTCAGCTGTTTTTTTATGCTTACATAATTTCGAGGACTTCGAGTTTCCTCGACTGGTCCCTACAATGACTATAAATTCAAAAAATAAACCAAAACAAACGTTAAATGACAAATAAACACTTAATAATTCTAACACAAACAACGATGTTTGACAGTCTAGTTCGTTTCTAGTAAAAAAAACTAGAGTCTCACAACCCAACCATGATGCCATTCCGAATGTGACAGAAAAAAACAATGTTTATCTCGTATATGCGCAAAACTCAATATTGCATCGTAAAATGTAAGGAAAACACTAAATGAAAATGCATCACACTCACCTTTTTCAATTGATTCACTCAACAAAATAATGTTTTTCAAAAAATGAGTAAAAGTTTTACACGATGTGTTTACACACGATGTCCGTATCTAATATAAGCAACACGTCTATACACCTCGGTGCTAGCACAAAAACTAGCAGACGTCAAAACTAAAATTTGACAGCAGACAGATTGGAATTATCGCGATTGCGCAATAGATAAAAACGACTGTCTCACAACCCAACCCGTATCACAACCCAACCTCTTCCCCTACTATAATTTCATTAATTTCGGTACTGTTCATTTTTGTGCGTTTCGCCTATTTCATTCATAGATATCGGTGCTATTAATGATCACTGTTGGCCAATTAATAATGAAATATTCACCTTGCAGTATTTAGCTAATCTCAATATTGATGAATAGATATCCAGCGGCATTCATTTTACGTCAATAGAAATTAAAAAACAATTTCTTTTTGTATAAATGAATATACACAGTACAGTCATTCGAGTATATTCTCTTGAAAATATGTAATGAAGCTCTAAATAATAAGTCATTTGTTCTTCACATTATCGAACTGCAACACTGTGGAAATATACATAATCATTTTCACATTTGCATGTATGTAAATGTAAATAATAACTGTTAGGAAAATTACCATTCTTTTAACTGTTTTACATAGTCCAATGCACAATGTTATAATGATATCTTCTCTGGCGATTTTTCAATTTTGTATTTGTTTTACTCAATTTTTAACGTAAACAATCTTTATGTTGGTTTGATACAGCCTGATGCCTAAGGTTCTATAAATAAAATATAATATACTCCATCAGTCCATCCGATCATGTCGATGAGACAGAACATAATCGTGTGCGTGCCTCGAGATGAACAAAGCAGAGTTGGAGAAAATAGTATTTTAAATAAATATATTTTAAATTTCCGAAATTGTGTTTCTTATTTAAAATACTATTTTCTTTAAACAAAATAAAGTCGAAAATAGTAAATAGTAATTGAAATATTTGATTTGTACGATGTCATATCGTCTCCCTGCCCGTTCGGATCATGAATTTCAAGTTGCAAAATATGAAAAAACACCTTATATCCATTTTTATACATAAGAATATTAATCCTGGGTTAGAGCGGAGTGAAATGGAGCGAAACGAAAGAAAGGGGTGTTAGGCTTATACATAAGTATAAGAATTGTAACCCTGAGGGCAATCAAAATAAAATATATATATTAATCCTGGGTTATAAAATTGAGAAAAATACAAAGTCCAAATATTGTCAATATTCTTCAAATAAAATACTATTTTCCCCAATCAAAAATTACTTCATCAAATAAAATATTTTATTTTCATAATTGTACACATACTTTAAAATTAGTAGGATTATTTATTATTTACTATTTAAAATACTATTTTCCCCAATTTTCTATCCAATACTCTGTAAAGCAGAGCGCATGAGATTTGATTAAATCCCTCGAAGATTCTTTTTCTTCCAGGAGGAGAATTGAACAGGTGTCCACGTAGTTTCGACCGGTATTGTACATATAAATGTTCGCCATCCGCGACTAAGTGACCGAGGAACATCGATCGATCGTTGAGATCTTAATCCAATGAATTTCCCGATGACCTCGCGTGTTGCGGAATTTGATTCACGTCCTATGACATAACTAGACCACGTTGCACCTATGCGCTGTTGCGTCGTTCTTTTTTATCTAATGGCATTATAGTATGTTAACTGCCTGCACCTGTAGATACTTCACCTACTACCCCCCCCCCCCCCGTTTTACATTATGACGTCTCGCTGCGTCTATAGTCCCGCAAGCATGTATACGTTTGAAAAACCACAGGGGCACAACACAGTTTACGTTTCCCGAACCTATTACTAAACATATACAGAATCGCATAAAAATAGAAGTCACGCGGAACAAAATTTACATTTCGTTTCGCAGCAAAAAGGTAAAGCTTGCACGACAATACACACTGTGTGCACTCCATCTTCTGAAAATTGCACACGAGTAAAGACGAAAATTAACGACACAAATGCCGACCTACAGTAACTCCCACAAATATTCGGACACTCTTAAAAAAGACGATAACTTTTTAAATATTGTACTACTAGCTGACCCGACAGACGATATCCTGTCCAAATTTCAATACCTTTGTTTATGATCGTTTTGTGAATTTGTGAAAAACTATTGGAAATGTGTAAACAAAGTAAAAATGAATTATATCTATTAACAATTGTGGCCATGGATATTCAATTTAAAATTTTACATGCGAGATGAATTCTATCAGCAGTACACCGCTGAAATGATGGAAATGTGTGATGTGTCTGGAATGTGACTTGGAACCATGCAATTTGTAATTTTATTTTTAACTCATTGGGAACCAATAATGCGCAGCCAAACATGTCAACCTGCTACTTGTACCGTTTCAAAAATCACGATGTTTGAAGTTTGTCCGAATTTTCCGACTTTCCTTCGGTAATTGTCTCGAACTTTTTTCCTGAAAACTTGTCCAAGACCATAACGAACACATTTTTCTCCTACACACAGTTTTTGAGAAATTTGAGTTTGAAAAAAAACATGTTTTTCGACTTTGAACAGTTATTATGATGCTATTATAAAAGATATTGTATTATTCTTTACAGCAAAAGATTCTCTAGACTTTCCTGAATCCAGTGATGTGCAATAGTAATACATCATGATTGTTTAAATCATGTTTAAACAATCATTAAAGATGGAGAGGCATCACTTTTGTACACATTTTTGAGGATAGTTTTCAATAATAAAAGTATAAGGTTAGTATAGGGTTCTTGGAAAGAGAGAGTTTTTTTACGTATTTCTCAAATTCGACTTCTTTTTTTATTATTAATATCTATATTGCTATTAAACATAACACCAACAAAAATATAAAAAGGCTTGAATCCACTCGGTTGAAGTAAATAAATTGTGCTCTCCTCCCCAGTTAAAAGTGAAAATGTAAGGGATATCCGTAGTATGAACATTATATATAGATATGTTGAAAAACTAAAGTTATGAGCCAACAACTTGCAATTTCCTAAAAAAAAATGTCATTTTGAGAAACACTTTCCTAATTTTGAACGCCTGTCTCTCGGTGCCTATTGGGTCAAAAAAAAAAAGATTGACCAGTGAACTTTGAAGGAAATTTAATGCTCTTTCCAAAAATGAAAAAAAAAAGTTCTGAGGACCCACAGTTTTTGAGTAATAGGCGAAAAACCAAAACAAGGTAATAAAAATCGTGGTTTTTTCCCCCTCCCCAAGTTAGCACAGGGTTCTCGAGGTCGAAAACTGAGATTCTACACTCCAAAGTACCCCTAAACGACGTGTCAAAATTTCATTAAGTTCGGAATACTTTCCAGGTAAAAGTACCTGGCGACTCGGACTAAAAGAAATAATTGGTTACCAGTGTTTTCAAGATTCGACGCCAGCAACAAGGGATCCAGAAATAGCGTCTGCACACGATACATATAAGTAGAGTTTGATTTAGCACGAAGACCCGTAGTCTAGATATAAGTGACATTTCGGACCCGCAGTTTTCACGTGTACTATATCGAGCGGTTACCGTGTCCCGTTAACAAAGGAGAAGAGCAAAGTTCAGCGAAGTGGCGAGAGCATGCAGATCGAGCAATCAACGGTAAGGACAATGCATGCGGTGGAGAAGAGAGTCGTCGAGCGAGAACGGAAGTAAACAGAAGAAGAAGAAGAAGAAGAAGCGAGAGTCGCACCGGAAACCGCTATAGTGTTCCTCGTGACTGAAATCGCTTTACGGCGAGGTCATGCACACGAAGGTTAGGAGGTCCGAGCAGGCGCTGGCGTGATCGATTCGCAGACAGATGGAAGTTTCCACGTTCGTCTGCCGCCATCCTCTGACCTATCTCCGCTGAAATATCCCTCGTATATCGTGGCACATGAAGCGGAGTGCGCGCATCTCCGCGAAATTTCATCATGCCGCCGCTGGATAGCGTTTCTTATCGCGAAACATGCGCGCGCCGAATACCAAAACTATTTGCACGCCGACAAATACTATTAGGTATTAGCAAAAGTTTAATGTTCTCGGCGCTACGGTCCGATCAATTACTACTGAGAAATCAAAGAACAATTTTTGCAGATTATCAAATAACACTGTCCAACACCAAAATTTTTTTCATATAACTGTTGGGTGGATCTTGTAGAGTTTTTTGCGCTGATTCCGAACATGGTTTTAATTTTTTCAAAAACTGTGCGTGTAGGGAAAAATTTAAAGACAGGTTCGGAATCAGCGCAAAAAACTCTACAAGATCCACCCAACAGTTATATGAAAAAAAAAAGTTGAAATTTGTTGGACAGTGTAATCATCGACGTTTCGATTCTAGTTTGAATCCTTTTCAACATGTATTTGCATTGCGTCTGTAAAAATATATATTGTACAATTTTCAAAATACACTATTAAACTGCTTGAATGTAATAACACAAATTGTTTGTAAATATTGTTCATAAAACTAACTTACTTGTTTTTGATGTGATTTAATATTTTAATATTGACATTGTGCTACACGCGTTGTACGTGTGTCGTCAATGCTTGTTGTCAAGACACTGAATATATTCGAAACGATCTAGGTTATACCAATCGATATTAGGCGGTAAAGAAACAACAAAATATGTCCTTTAGCCCACTTATGTGAATATACCAAAAACGGTAAATTCAATTATTAACATTCAACTTTAATTGGAAAAATTTTATACAATTAATTGTATGTAACATGAGATTGTTTAATAATTCGAGAAAATGGATACAGGTTATTTTGGTTGGAAAGAATTTCGTCATAAAACATTACTGATTCAGTAATGTTGCGTAGTATTCATGTATCTTAGGAATTTCATACCTAAGATTTACGCTATGGTGTTTCATCATATGAATTGTTTCCATTACTCATTGTTCGTTACTAATTGTTACTATTAGAGGTATTTACTTGAATAACTACCGTCCTTTCAACACTAAACCTACTACCACCTTCTTGTTTGATTATTTTACGTCGTTTTTTCAACTGCTATGGTTATTAAACGACGGGACCTACAGTTTTGAGGTGGGTTCCGATTCACCTTGGCACCACAGTTAAAATGGCACATGGAATATTTTCCAGAAGTGCCACCACCGGTCAAAATGACCGGTTCCGGATTCTTTATTTTACAACTATTCAAATAATAAAAATTATTTGATAAGGAATGGTTGTGCAGACATCTTTAGTAGAGCACGTGTTACAATGGGTCCCATGAAAAATCTAAAATCGTTGTCGTTCAAATCCGTTGTCGGTCAAATTCGTTTCCAGTTAAAGCCGTTGTCGTCCAAAGTTATTATCGGTCAAATCTGGAGTTGGTGAAATGTTGTCGGTGAAAACCATGTCGGGGAAATTCGTGTCGGTGGTTTCCATGGGACCCGTTACAATAGGGCCCCTACAAAGTTTAAATAAAATCAATCTTGTCATTTTTATAAGGGAACATGCACCACGATAGGTTTAGTATTAACCCTTGCAAGGTAAGGTCTAATAACACATAAATAGTAAGGTGAGTCTCTTAGACCCCTACAAATAAATCTCATAAATAGCTTCGTTTTTTTATAAATTTCGGACAAAGAATAACATAATATAAAAAGTAAGTAAACAGATTTAATTTTAGTCATATACAAAATTCTTTTGAAAAATCTGGAGCTCGAGGCTTAATAAAGTGAAAGTCCTGAGGATAAAAAATTAGAGAAAAATGAGCGAGTACAGTTGATATCAAAGCGTCAGGGTTGAAGGTAACAATTAGTTTTAAAAGAGGGAATCGTCTCCATCGAATATCCAGTTGACATTCTTTTGTCCGGAGACTTTCGTTCATTATTCAATTTGGATTGAAAAGGTGAGGATCACTCAGAAGAACTCGGCGACTCGCAATGTAGGCGGAAACCAGAAATCGAGTATAAAGCCTAACAAAGGGACTCGTTTATATGGACGAAAGAGGGAATCCTTGTGGCGCACGAATGGTTTCCAATAATTAGACATATCTTCAGATATAATTGAAAAACAGGTCAGGGCATTCGTCACGAATACGCGAGTGGATTTAGTGCAGTTACTGGCAACGAAGGGTTTTCAATAAATTATGAGAGCCGCGGGATACTGGAAGAACCGTTCAGGTTACATCAGACAAATATCGCTCGTCAAATTAAGAAAAAGTGGTGCTTGATTCAACCATATTATGAATCGCATACTTTGTATTTGAGTGTAAGAAACGACGTATGTAGTGAAAGGGATATTAGACCTAGGTGCACGCTAGTGCACCAGCCAAGTTCTCGCACTACCACCTTTTACACGAAACAACTTATGTTACCCGGTTTTTAGAGGCTTATAAATCGACACTTAGTTTCGTACGCTTGTTAAATGCTATTTGTCATGTCTCAATATTGACAAAACATTAATCTTCCAACATTAGGTTCCGAGATATAGGACCTCAAAAATCGCTTTTCTCACTGACTGACTGACTGACAGGTCATCAAAACCTTTTGGGTACTTCCCATTGACCTACAAGCTTGAAATTTCGTACATAGGTCCACCATAACAAACCATCAAAGGAATAATTATCAAAATTTGAAATTTTACACCTAAAAAAAGATGGCTGTATCTCGGGAACGGTGGGTCCTACCGTAGAAATAACGAAATTTTCAAAAGGCTTAACCCAAAGCATATAGGATATATGTAACTCAGGTTGTAATTTTTCATAAAAATCGGTTCACAATTAGTGAACCACCGATGTGTATCGCTGAGGAATAAGCATGTATAAAAAATTATAGTTTGTAACATAATGATCGAACCTGTGCGCCGATAAGAAATTACAAGCTGAGTTATCTTAAAATTTTCCTTCGGAATGGCATCGTTTAATTTTTCATTTTTTGACATAGAAACAGGTTCATGCTGAAGACATGCTGTTTCGTTTACACGAAACTCCTGGTTCGTCTAATATTCGTCGATATTCTGCTCTCTTTCAGACTCGAAAGAAATCGAGCTTTTTGAGGTTGCACAGCAGAGAATCGAGTGGGAGTGCTTTCGATAAAATCGTGGACGAGAGAAGCGCAGATTCGTTTATTTCGTGTTGTCTCGGACGATGTTCGCGAATCTCTCGGATGAGCCGCGTGATCGCGACGTGTTCATGGAATAATCGGTCGACTCGCGTGATTCTTAAGCGGACGGGGACTTTTCATTTCCACAGAGATAGCCAACCGTACAACCAACGGAGTATTACGACGATTAAAGATATTGCACCGAGACCCGATCGGCGTGGAATATTTATATGTCGTTTCTAAAAATAAGCCGAGTGCAACGAAACCTTTATACACCGAGGTCATTGTCAGTCATAGTCGATATAACTGTCTTATTAAATTGACGGATACATTTAAAAAAAGATCGAAACTATCTTGTCAAATAATGAGAATATTGTGTCATCCCGTGAGTAACGAGATTTCCATATTTTACCACGTTATATTTATAGATAATTCATGCATCTTGCGCCCTACGTTTCTTCGTTTTAAATCTTCCAAGTATTGTCATAGCTGTTCAAAATTCACAATTACAAATTTTCAGGACTATCTGGACGAGGCTGATTGAAAAATTGTTGTGGCTTGAGTTAGTTGAATGTCTGAGGAACAATCTCCCATCATTAGTTTTCCCATTCATGTATAAATTAATTGTCGGAAGTTTGAAGTTTCGTTTTTTTTTGTTTCTCTTTAAAAAAAAGTAAAGTACGTAACATAAACATCTCGCGAGTTCGTAATACATATAAACAGTTCCTTCGATGGGTCTCGTAGTACGATGTATTACAGAGTCAAAGAACAAGCGGATGGATAATGCATACTTCTCGCCATGGCTATATATTTAAAAAACAGCATTCTTTGTAATGAGTATTTTAAAAAGATATTTTAATTGTAAATGATTACACTTTTCGATATTGTAAATAAAATAGACGAATAACATAAAAATATTGATTATTTTTTGTAATAACTATTTTTAAAAGATATTTTAATTGTAAATGATTATACTTTTCGATAGTGTACACAAATAGACAAATAACATTAAAATGTTGATTATAATCCGCAATCTTTATTGAAAAATAGCTACCAACTTTACAATCTGACACGCTCCTCTTTATGGACAAATTTTGCACTCAAAACATCCGTTTCAGTAAAACCAACATACAGTACAAAAAATAGAAATCTCAAGCTATAAAATGGTTCTTTTTTCATCAAATTTGGATAAATTTTAGCAGTTACAGCAGTTTCAATATGGAACGAATTTTGAACTAGCTGTGGCCGCTGAAATCGGGCAGATACCCCACTGTGCGAGGTTAGGAATCTGTATGAGACCAGGAAAAATTATTTGATACTTTTTAGTCCGTTTTTAAAAACGTGGTATTTCTTAAAAATAATTTTTAGAAAGTGAAATACAAAGAATCACAAACCACCGGTGAATTCGCGTTAGCAAATTTTATAAACTGAAGAATACAAATTCAAAGAATTGTTATCGCGACACTGACGATTTTTCCGAAGAAGTTAAATATCAATTGTAATACCATTTAACGCGAAGTGTGATCACTCAAAGATTCATTCTACATTCATGTATTCCATACGCACGAAGTTGAGCATTTGAATTGTACACATCGCACGACTCATCCTTCTTAACATTCCTTATTTTTTCTTGACTTGTCGCATTGTAGTATCTACTTTGTATAACTAATTTTCATGGTTTATTTTTTTATGTTAATGTATTCTGCAATGCAGCAAGGTTGGTCCGGCACATGCACGAAATACAATTAAAATGTAAACTAACTATTTGCCACGTGACACCACTAATATTTACAGCCAGACATCGAATGCAACCAAGTCGATTTTGTTTTGTTCAAGGTTTTGCTCTAGGTTAAGCTCTATCCGATATACGTTTAAATAGAATAAACATTTAAATTAATTCGCTTACTATTAACTACAATGAAATCAATTAGAAAAGTAAACTTTTGTACGATCTGATTGATTGTCAAAATCAATACAATTTTCAAAAATAAATGTTACCTTGTGTCGATCGTAGATTGTTGCTAACAATATTTTTATGCTTTCGGCGCACTGGTTCGATCAGTTATTATTTTAAACACTATTTGCAAATTACCATAATATTTTTCTTTCGACGTTTCGATCTTACTTCAGATCATTTTCAAGAAAAATAGAAGAATTGCATGTGTAAATTATTAAACTTAGTTATGTTTTAATAGATAACGTATTAATGATTTCGGCGCAACGGTTCGATCAATTAAACACGATAAAGCAATTGTACAAATTAATTTAAACTTTCAATTGAAATTAATTGATCGAACCGTTGCGCCGAAATCATTAATACTTTATCTGTTATAACAATCTTACGATCGATAACATTAACAACATTTAATTGTTTTGTTGTTGAAAATTTTTCTTGAAAATGATCTGAAGTAAGATCGAAACCTCGACAAAAATTATTGTGGTAATTTGGAAATAGTGTTTAAAATAGTAACTGATCGAACCAGTGCGCCGGAAGCATAAAAATATCGTTAATTTACGAAAATATAGTGAAACTAGATTGTAGTCAATGACCGCAAGAAATATGTAGAGTATAAATTAATTGCATAATCGCACAATCGAAATGCATTGAATGAGCAATCGTGTGTGCGAGGAACAAAAGTGATACCACGTGGGAACGCGAGTAGCAGTGATACCTTCGATACACGATCGTGAACGATTGAATAATCTAATATGTTTCGAAATGATATCTATAATGTTCCACGAACAGCAACAATTGAACAACTTCGACGAAAGGATGATTTACCAACACGGCGAACAATCGAGTCGGAATATGACAAATATAATTCATTACTTTTACAGTGTCACCGTCCGTCCATTGCATATGCAGACGAATTAAGATAATGGTTCTGCCAATGCTGCAATTCACGTATTTTAAATTGGTTTCTCGAGGCAAACTTTGATTACAAAACAAATTCGAAGATTCCACAATTACAGTAAAGCCTTGATCTAAAAACACCCTACTCTACTATTTACTATTCCTTTGGTGGAAGGGATATTCGTTTTTCATAGATCCTACAGTTTTCTTAGACCAAGACTTTCCCCTGTTGCGAGCACTTACGAATATTCATAGCTACGTAAAATTGGATGAATCGAAACTATTAACACAACAAATGAAATTCTAATCTGCCCTAAGCCTTAATGACACCTCCGATCACCGAATTCGTTTCTCCAGTTTAGGAAGCCGGGACCAATCAAGCTTTAGCTCTTCGAGGAATATAAAACCCAGATCCAGACAAGTTTTTAAGGTTAGTAGGCTAGTAGACTAGTAGCTAGAAAGTTACCACCTAATCACTGTTACACAGAATGTGTACTTATGCAGTCCAGGAATGATTCCTGGCTGAAATCATTACAAGCAGTCTCTGTCAGGGGATCTTCAGGATCTATGGTGTTATCATTTCTGTCGATCAGATTGATTGGACTCGAACTTCTATGCGTAGAAAATTTACAAGAACGAATACAATAATAAATAGTTATAACCATTGCGTTAATTTAATTCTAAAATCATTATCGTAAGTCAAAAAATGTTTCTTTTTCGTACTGTTAACAAAATTAATGACCTTGGGACCCGCCCGGCAAGAATCACATGATCGTCGCCCGTCGCTTGTAATACTCTTTAAAAAAAAAAAGAATAGAATGCAGTATCACGTGAGTCACACAGTCATAAGGGGTCATTTTATCATTTCGCGACCGTCCAATCGATCGGAATATTTCTTGTGTCGAGGTTAAGACGAAACCGCATGAAACCGGTCTACCGCGTTCATCCACAATTATATTAATTAACGCGAAAACGTGGCCGACAAAACTCGCAAAAACGACCGGAGATAAATTGCTGTCGGCGGCGCGGAGCGTATTGCGACGCGGAAAGTCGATAAAAAGAAAAACTGTACGAAGCTATTGGCTCGGTGAAAGGTACAAATTACGTTAACCAACAGAAACAGAGTTAACAACAACAAAAATTGGATGTTCCGCTGCTTTCTTATTTTTTTTGGGAAGATGTATCGACACTTTCAAGGTAAGAGTGTATCAAGTGAAAATAAGTTTCATCGAATTCGACGAGACTGACTCGGCTAATTGGTATCTAGTGGAACCCATATTTTTTATTTGTACTATTTTTACTATTTATTTTATTTATTATTTGTACTATTATACTGTTTTTGATATTGCGATCGGACTGTGCTGAAAACTACTTTTTCCATTGCATTGAATATTAAACTGTCACGTTTTTACTAGTGCAAACTTGTTTGAATAAACATTATTGTTTCGTTATCTTGAAGATTATAACCGGTAATTTGTCCATAAACGTTCCCATATATTATAATGATACAGATTACAATTCATTTACAATTTTACTACCCGATAATTATGATTAACAATCGCGGTTACACCGTTAACTCGATGACGAACCAACACAATTAATGACAGCAGACTTAGATCTTGATTTCCTAAAATTATTATTAAAACCAATTTGTAGTAAATCTTTTTGTAAACGTATATTCGAAATATGACACTAATTCAGGATTGCACTGTACACGTAATTCTTTTTGTTTCTTATATTTGATTTATAAGCAATTATCGTCTGGACACGTTTAGTTGAATCAAGTAACTCATTACTCATTCGAATTTCCTTGATTATAAATTCCGTTCCCCTTTAAATCCTCCTGTTTTATTTCTTCACCAACAAACAAAGAAGACTGTCGATAGTCTGACCGTTTTATTGCATCCGATTGGAAACTATACACTTCCTTATGTAGGATAAAGTTGCACATTCGGAGCATTGTTGTTAATATCCCGTTTATTCCAGTGATGTAATTTACGGTGCAAATTCCACGCCGTGAACATCGCAATACGATCATCTGCGTACCCGTTTCGATCGATGATCGATCAATAGTGATCGCTGTTGATATTACTAAGTTGGCATTATCGGATGATCACACCTTCTCGTCTTATCAAGAAGACGGAATGTTAAACAATTTCCTGTTTGAACACAGCTGCGATTAGTGGACCACGATAATAATCGTGTTAAAAAGCAACTGCTCAAAGTCTTTTCTCCTATTACTCTAAAATTTTATATGAATATTATTAGACGGATACTTTTTAAATGACACTTTTCGCTACTAATGCAAAATAGCTGCGAAAAACTATTCGTATCTTTTATTAAGAAACGGAATGATATATCGCATGTATAAAATCTTATCAATGTTTCTAGGTTAAATTGTTTCACAGAATATTGGGTTGGCAAGAAAGTAGCGTCGGTATTTTAACACATTACCGACCAGTGATTATTGCATAATTTAAAAAAAAAAACTATGGTACATGACCAAACACTTTTTAATGGAACCTTCAATAGCAATAGCAATTTGAATTCTGAACTATCAAGTCGCCCTCGATAACGTCATCTAATAATTTCATTTAAGATTGATCGTAAAAGAAAGTTTCCTACGCTTTCTTGTGGTACAGCACAATTATTGAAAATTCTATTAGTAGGCTTTCGGTAGGTAAAATATTAAGGTGAATTAAAAAACGTAATTTCGGGAAAATTTTGAAGTTTTACGAGCGCGGAATTATGAGGCTACCAGAAAGATGGCAAAAAATCATCGAACAAAATGGAAAATACTTTACTGATTAATAGACTGCGGATCTTTATGCAAAATAATAATGTTTTGCGTTGATTATGGGAAGCAGGAATAACATAAAAATTGATTTCACACCTTAACAACTTCGTTGTATTAAAAGCAATAATACAATATTCTTCGCAGTCTACTGATTAAAAGAGCATTGCTTGAATAGAAAAATTGGCTTTTATTTCACGTTAAAATATCGAAATTACTTTCTCGCCAAGCCAATAGCAGGTAATGCAAAAGATGAATTAGGTTTTACCTAATAACTCGTCAACGAAGCAACGGAGAATATTTTCACAACGACAAAAGTGTCTTCAAATACAGTGACTCCCATTAATAAAAAGACGATAACTTTTTTAATATTGTACTATACGATTTGAACTTTTTTTGGAAGTTAGAGTAATTAGTTTGCTACAGGATGTGAAAAAAAATTTGTCAAAAATTGCAATGTGCATAAAAATCCGCAATGCTCTTGACCGGTGTGCTCGTTGGTCAGACTGTAATCAAACATTTTCTCGTGGGGCCACGAAAAAAAAAAGATTCCGGGAACCGCTGCGTTAAACCGAAATTCGCTGGTTCTTCGGCTCCTTTCAATTCCGAAACGTAAAAAACACGTTGTAAAAAGCTTCCGCCGCGCCGGCGGCGTCTCGTCGTTCAGCGACCGGTTCCTGGAACCGTGAACCGATTCCAAACAAGATTTTCAAGTGCGATAATCTACCTCTCTCTTTAACGTTAGGGAACAATAGCGCTGTATCCGGATAGCGATTTCTAGACGCACCTAAAAAGTTCAGGTTGATCGACACTCGACGATAATCCTTCAAGGCCACAGTATTTTCAGGAACCAGAGACTACTGTTCCGTTGCCTTGGAGGATTGCGACCGCCATTCTTTTTTTTATTAGAAAATCATAGAAAAGATTTATTACAACATTAGGTAATAATATGTATAAACAAAAATACCATATACATAGCGAGAAGCATTATCAATATAAAGATAAAGGTATACAAATTAACATTTTTCTTTTTGTTAACCCTTAAACACTTAAAGAAAGCTTAATTTATAGATTCTTTTCAAAAGTAATAATCTTTGTGTATCATATAAATTGCAATGCCAAAGAACGTGATTGAAAGTTTCATTCTCAGAGTTGCATTTACACATAGGGTTATCAATGAAGCCAATACGGGCGAGAGAATTCTCTCTGCTTCGGTTTATAGAAACGATAAAATGACGGGGTAGATTTTTACCTTTGAACCAAGGACGTCGGTTATTCCTATAATAATGTACAAACTTGTTTTCTAATTATCAAGGAAGTATTGATAAAGGCTTTTTTCATAAAAAAAATTGTACAGATCAGTAT
This sequence comes from Lasioglossum morio, assembly GCA_916610235.2. Classification (NCBI taxonomy): domain Eukaryota; kingdom Metazoa; phylum Arthropoda; class Insecta; order Hymenoptera; family Halictidae; genus Lasioglossum; species Lasioglossum morio. The sequence goes on along the minus strand of OU744323.1, from coordinate 16,159,879 downwards.
AAGGAACTCTCGAGATGCGTAAGGAAAAAAAAAGTGGTAGCACTTTTGGCCAGATCATGAGCTACGACCGCCATTCTGTATCAATAAGTACGTAGGGTAAGCTGTACTATTGCTGGCACTGCAGTAGTTATTGGCACTTTTGATTTAAACTGCAAATATTAAGAATCCTGGTATAGATAATCATTTTTCATTGCTTCTTATTTATATTTAAAACCAACGTTGTAAGTTTTCATGACTCAGTTCCACATACAACTGTTAGCAAATGTGCCAATGACTGTACTATTTGTCTTACAATTGTTATTCACTGAATATATTTTATAATAAAAGATGTATGACTCGTAAAACTTTTCGTTTGATTTTGCTGAAAAATCTCTATTAGCTTATTATAGTAGAAAATTAAGCTGTTTTAAACATTGCAAAAAAAGATAAAAAAAATTTTACTACGATTTTGGCTTAGGGTGTCAATCATTGTACAGTTTACCCTACTCCAACTTTGTCGGTTGCAAAAGTCGATATCTTCCTCGTGGCTGCTGTCTTAAAATCAGACACATCTTAACCCTCTATTGCATTCCGTTCCCAATTGGGGATAGAGGATTAAATTAAAATTTTTTTTTTAAAATAATTATCATTCTCTTAAACAATTTTGTTCGCACTTGTAGGTTTTACGTAAAGAGGTAATTACAGTCCCGAAAAAAGAAATTTTCAAAGACGTTTGAATTTATTTTCAAGCGAAATAAACTAAAATCCATCTATTTAACGCAAGGTTTACGGAGCTCCAGAAATAACTATTTCACATTAATTTATAAACATAATATGCATGTGTCTATCCAAATTGTTGGCCATTTTTCCAATAATATATACCTAAAGAAATAAATTTGCTAAATAATTCCGCAGGGAATAATCATTACAATCTTAATAACCACAAGTTAAGAATATTAGAATCCGTCACCCGCTAATTTATTTTCAAGCGAAATAAACTAAAATCCATCCCTTTAACGCAAGGTTTACGGAGCTCCAGAAATATCTATTTCACATTATTTTATAAACGTAATATGCATGTGTCTATCCAAATTGTTGGCCATTTTTCCAATAATATATACCTAAAGAAATAAATTTGCTAAATAATTCCGCAGGGAATAATCATTACAATCTTAATAATCACAAGTTAAGAATATTAGAACCCGTCACCCGCTAATTTGTTGTCTTCCGATAGCTTTTGACGAAATGAGCACGGCGTAAATGTAGGCAATTTTTCGAAATTCGGAAATTCGATGATCAAATAGTTTTTGGATCCACTATGTACACGATTTTAAAGAATATTTTTCCTGGAACGTGAAGAGATACGTGAAGAAAATTCGTAAAAAGACGTGGTACTCCGCTCCGTTATCTGAGCGCCTAAGTAGTAGGTATTATCGCGGGTCTCTTAATGAATTGCCCATGAAATTCGCGAGCTGGATCGCGACGCAATGAACATCCAGTTCAGTGAACTATACGCGGCAACAATCTCTGACGTCAGAGATTGTTTACGATGCTAATCGTATTCGTTGCGAGCGAGCGAGAGAGAGAGAGAGAGAGAGAGAGAGGGGTCGATCAACGGCGGTCTTTTCAATGAAAATATGAGACCACGGACTGCTTTGCAAAAATAAGTCGTTTACTCTATAAACATTTTAAAGCGAGAGACTTGGTAAAGTGCCATGAGCGTATTTCGCATGCGATGATGAATTTCAGATTGTCAACGTGCTCGGAATAAACTTTTAATTAACCCCCATGCCGTACCATTTTCTTTACAGTTGCTGTGATCAGAACGTCTTTATGCACAATAATGTCGTAGAAGGGAACAGAAAATGCATAATTTTTGTATGGTTACATTTATTTTTTAATGCTTCAATATTGATTACGAACGAATCAAATTTTATTTCGTCGAAACTGAAACGCGTAACATTCGTATTTGTTAGACTTTGTTAAAAAGAAAACCTTCACCTTGCAAGATGTTAATGGAATTGTAATGACCAACCTACTTAATAATAAACGTCTGTTTTCTATGATGAAAATATTTGAAAAGTAGTACCACCCTATTAACAGCTGATTAGATAAATGTGTTTTTAAAATGGTCGTAGCGGTGTCCGGTAATAGTAGTAGTTCCATGATAGAAATAGTATTGGAGATTAGGGGATGATAAAGCGAAGCCGATAGTGCTGGCAGAATGGAAGATGATCTCTCCAAACATGGAGGTTATAGAGGTCACCTGAGAAATAGTCCACAGTCTGTCTCGCACGGTAATCCTCGCGAAAACATAATTAGTTTGGCAAACTGAACTAAGCCGAGTCTCGTGTCTATTTATAACAGCGACTGCAGCCTGCCGTCTAAATATAAGTTTAATTTATTAGCGTGTTATTAAACCCCGCGTATGGGAGTACATCGATGCTCTACTTTAGATATAGAAACCAGTGTTGAAACAATTAAGACGAAGGTTCCTGTTTCATGTTTCCAGACATTGAAAACTATCGTGCTAATAATTCAACCGAAGACCTTTACAGAAAATAGACAATTTTTCTAATTGATCGATCGTTCGTGATCATTTAAAATCGGTTCAAAATAGTAGAAAAATATCCTGAAATTTTTGTAATGTCTTCATCATTTCGTATTTCATTTATTCATTCGTAAACGCGTGGAATCTGCAGTCTCATTATTATTACACCTGCGTTAATGAATATTTATGCAAATTCGAGTGATGTTAAAGCCTACTACTACTTGTTCAACGAATATTTTCCTTCAATTGTTAGCGAACCATTGTTATCTTGCTTAAAACACCGCGGTCTACCGATGGCGAAATTATTGGTACCCGTTCCGAAATCATTTTCTAGAAATTACCAAACTTTCCACGTTTTGAACACACACAATCATTCGACCGTGCCCAACAATGGATCACGATGCTGGATCGTGTTGGTCATTGAAAAGCAAAAATAAGAAAGCGTCGACGGTATATGGCTATATGTACATGGCCGGAGAAGAACGAGTCTGTTTGCCGAATGAACCGACGAAAATATCTGCAACCATTCAAACGACGTCTTTTTTCAGTCGAAAAACAACGCTCTCTCTCTCTCTCTCTCTTTCACTCTCATTCTCCATTCTTCTCGACGATACAAGCGAAAAACCGCGCCAATAAGAACGGAAAGCTTTTTTCGAATATCGTGCAGCTCTGTGTTCGTTTATTTTTACTTCCGAAACCTAGTGTCGCGCACGTGCATTCGAATAATGCAAGGCCTACGCGATGGTTGTTTACGAGACCTTACTCTGTCATTTATACAATCTTTTAAATGATCTTTTGCAAACATACTCGCGACATTTTTATGGTTGAAACGACTCCAAACACGATATATGTATCTTCAATCGTATCTACTCGTTTAATCTGCGGTACAGCAGAGCCTCGATTATGCGAACTGACCGGTGGAACATTTTCAGGTAAGACAAATTATATTTGTATGTGAAACAGTGTCAATTTACTATATTTAGGATAAACACTAAACCTACCGAGCCTTAAAAGTAACTCCTAAAATCATTTTTAATATTTCAATAATTGTAAAATAATAAATGTGGAACCGGTCTCATTTTGACTCATATTTGTATGTGAAACAGTGTCGATTTACTATATTTTGGATAAACACTAAACTTACCGAGCCATAAAAATAACACCTAAAATCATTTTTAATATTTCAATAATTGTAAAATAATAAATGTGGAACCGATCTCATTTTGACTCATATTTGTATGTGAAACAGTGTCGATTTACTATATTTAGGATAAACACGAAACCTACCGAGCCTTAAAAGTAACTCCTAAAATCATTTTTAATATTTCAATAATTGTAAAATAATAAATGTGGAACCGGTCTCATTTTGACCGATGCTAGTAGGTTTAATGTTAACCCTGATCCGTCTCTCGTGTCCATTTGACACAGTTTTCCCGAAATAAGTTGTACCGTTCTGTTATTTGTAGGTAAATTTGTCCGAAACTTAGTGACTTATTTTTTAATGCGAAACATATAACCGCAAAAACCTAAGATGTAAATGCTAACTCATCAATTTCAATGAAAAAAACATCGAAAAATAACTGTTTGACTTGTTATATTACCGATTTTTTTTATCACTGTGTCAATTTGACACCGGGTGACAGATACAGTTTGTGCAATGAGGAACGGATGAGGGTTAAACAAGTGAACATAAGCTCCGAACGATGTCACGTTTGGACAAAGGGTCTAGTCCTAGTCGGATAAGCATGGGCCAGCGGCCCCCGCTCCGATTATCCTGATTCTTGTCTTAAAACATCGTTTTATGTCTAAAAAAAACATTGTGTAAAATTTCAAATGTCTACCCCCACCGATAGGGGTGATATTGGGGTAAATTCCCCCGCACTTAAATGCGATTTGCTCTACAACGAGAAAAGTTATCGACATGGGATAAACGGCAAACCAAAGATATAGATACACTCTATATTTCAGATTTTTTTCAGAATTTTTTGCCAATTATTTAAAGTTGAAAATAATTAATTAATTTTTTGAGAATTTTTTTAACTATCTTCCCCTGGGTTGACACCCACTAAAAAATTCTGAAATATTGCTATGATGCTAAGCTATTTTCTATAAAAATTTCAGAAGTGTCGGTTTGGTGGAACAGTGTAAAAAGAAAAAAATAAAATCTGCCGGCAAAATGTCAATGAAACTTTTATAAAGAAATAATTAAAAATAATTAAAAACAACAGAGTTTTGTGATTGGACTAATACTGTTGACGCGTTGCACGAGATCAAGAGATAGTGTCCGTATATGATAAACGTACATATGTAAGAGACGTTATAGTGATTCGTGGTTGAAGAATCGACTCACTATAGGTCGAACCAAAAACATTTCGCTGAAAGAAGGAGCACGTGTCGATCACGTGAATATATTGTACGTTCACGAGCTTCCATTCAGGTTGTGACCCACGATGGAGGGAAGGTTAGGCACTTGGTCACTTCCTTCGTTTAAGGAAATGGCTCGTTCTCACATACTTGTTACGTGCTAATTTCAATTTAATAGAGAAGGGGCCACAACTGGCACGGATCGACGAAATTGGTTGCACACGATTTCTATTAAATAATGACCATACTCCCAAGTAAATACAAGACCCCTGAAAAGTTCGTCGCGTGAAGACATTATTTGAGGAAACGAAACAAAAAGTTGATGTAACTTCGCGCGACGTTGGCAGGGCCCGCTCTAGCGGTTACGACACCCCGGACAAAAAGACAAATTATAATTATATTATATTATATTCTTATATATATATGTATATTCTTTTATTATATTATATTTATATTATATTATTTTTTTTTTTGCTTATTTTACGTCGCTTTGTGAACTCCTATTCAGGAGTTATTTCACGACGGGACCTACAGTTTTTATAAGGTGGGTTCCGAACCACCTTGGGCACCACAGTTTACAGAGAATAGAATATATAATATTATATTATCTAATATATTATATTTAATAGAATTATATATTTAGCTTTTAGACATAAACAATATAAATACGTTACGCACTGTAAATTTTTAGCGAACGAAAAAATCGATGTGTGAAATTTTCTATTAATTGGGTATTTAACACATTAATATTTTTCTCACACTTACAGCCAAAATGGGGCCCGGGGTAAATGCCCGGGTTGCCTCCCCCCCCCCCCAGAGCGGGCCCTGACGTTGGCCTCGTTTACAATGCTAATTCCATTGAGAGCTAGAATGTATAGTTATGTAATAAATTTTATTAACCCTCATCCGTGCCTCGTGTCATTTTGACACAGTTTTCCCCCAACTAAGTTATACTGTTCTGTTATTTTTAGGTAAATTTTCCCGAAACTTTGTGCGACTTTTATTTTTTTTAATGCGGAACACATAACCGAGAAACCTAAGGTGTAAACGTTAACTCATCAATATGACTTGAAAAGCATTGAAATTTTTTTTATTTTCTGTCACTGTGTCAATTTGACACCGAGGGACGGATTCAGTTCGTGAAATGAGGGACGGATGAGGGTTAATCATGCGAAGACCGCCTAATCTCACTGTCCGACATAATATTGACGTTATAGAACAAATGTCTCGGTAATTCTGAATAATAATACGGTATTTACGTCAGTGGTACGCACGCGAGGAGAAAAAAGATAAGCCATTGCGAGACGAAAGAAAAGTCATTGATCAACACCGATCGATTATTTATTTAATCATGACGGTAGATCCTCCGCGATGAGATTCATACGAGAGCATATAGCCTAGCCTGCGATGAAAGTCAAAAGTTGAAACTTCGGTGAAATTCCGACCAATGTAATGAAATAGCGCGAGAAGTAAAAAGCGTATCGACAAGTTTCGAAAATCTAATTGGGCAATAACCGCGACGTTTAAATTGCACGACACACCTCGCGGAAGCATTAGAAACTCTTTAGCATGTAACGCAGCTGGTCAGCAATGTAATATTTCTAAAATGAGAAATTCACCTATCATCGCGGAAGAGAGCGTTTTTCTTAATTCGAATTTGATTGCATGCTAATTTATCGCTTATCCGCGTTCCCTGTAATGAGAACAAATTGTCAAATAATGTAAATTGTTTTTGATTGCCTCGCTGGTAAGTCAACGCTCTTTAATTGCAACATTATCGAACCGTCCTGCCACTCGTTAAATCGATTTTCTCGTTTCTCAACGAAAAAATTATAATTTTATCGAAAGTCACACCACTCGCAAAGTAAACAATTCATATCGGCCGACGTTTTTAATGGGGCGCGAGGCCGCGATGATCATTTTCGAAACTGTGCAAACTGGAACAAAGTGCAGGTTACATCAGCTGGAATAAGCAAAACAAATGTCGCGACGCAACAAATTTTGGATTGACGAATTCCTTTTTCTCATTTCCATTTTTATATTTTTGTAAAAAAGAAACGAAAGAGTACGACTATAGCAGGACCTTTTATTGTTGACACTTTTTTTAATTCAATAAGTTAGATTGTATTTCTCCCCTGAACAAAAATATTTTGTCAATAATTTCAAACAATATATAATAAATTTATGATTTCGGCGCATGGTTCGATCAATAATCAACAACAAAGCAAATAATTAGCACATCCTCAACGTTTCGATCCCAATATGAATCATTATCAAGAGAGACATTTTTGCGTCTGAAAAAACCAAATAAACATAATAATAGTTGAACAAAATTTCAAACAATATTTGAAACACTTTTAACTATACTTTCTAATCTTTCTGTGGAGAATTATTTGAACAATTGAATATCATCAAATCTAAATTCATTTCGTTGTTTACATTCCCATTATGCTTGGAGCTTTTTCACCTGAAATTATATCAGACCATCATAAAGAATTATTTTCTGAGAAAATAAAACTTGGACAATTTTTATTTCGAAAAGGTGCAATTATTGTAAAATGTTCAGAATGAATCTACAGAGTATCGTAGCAGTAAAATGTCGAGAAACTGGAAAGCTAGTTATTCGATTTGAGCCAGTGAACGGCTGAGTTTATTGTCGTCGAGCGACGATCTAAATTCATCCGGCCGATTGCCCTTCTCGATCGCGCCCGTCGAAGATCGAGATTCCGAACGATCCAAAGTGCGTCGTTTCAGACGTCGTGTATGCCATTCGGTCAGACTGGATATTGGTGTCGCGATTAACTCGGCAATCGACAGTAATAATTACGTTTTGATTAAGGAAGAGGAGACACGAGGTGATCCCGACCTTTAAACAAATAGACGCATTTACACAATTCTTTCCGCGCCGCTCCGCTTCAAAGTCTCCCGAGATACCGGGGGCAATTTCTGTAACAGTTAGGTTGTTGTTGCGAATTCTTATCTGAAACACTGCGCAAGAGACAACCTTTCTTCTTTTTCGATGCTCTGCGAACCCTCTCCTTCGGTATCTCGCCACGAGAAACTCCCGCCTGATTTCTATCTTCGACAACAATTTAAACTAACTCTTAAAGTGGCCCAAGCAGTTTCTTGTTTATATTTATTCACTTTTTACTATTTTCTCTGACGATTTTTATCATTTTTTGCACGTCGACCTCGTATTTTAAGGGTTGCTGCAGGCAAAGGCAAGAAGTAAATTCTTTTTGATAAGTTTCTCATTAAAATAAATTAACTTTATAGCCACAGATATGCATATTTGTACGTTTAGTAAATCGATGCTTAACACGAATAATAGTTTAAAAATTGATGGTACAGAGTTTTTTTTCATTACTATTATTATTATTTATTATAGACGGACTGAAGCCCTTTTACATAAGTGTTTACTTTTATATTAAAAAAAAGGATAAAGATATAAGACTACTCGTCTAGTAACAAAGAAGTGACATATACAAAACAATAATAATGATACAATCGATATGGTATTATCATATAATCCTGAGTAGTTGCATTTGAAAATTTTGTAAAGATTCAATGAAAAAATCAATACGATTATAAATAGTGCATGATTTTGCAAAAATGCGATTCATCGGATTAATTAATCCATAAGTAAATTTTGCTTTAAGTGTTTAAAAACCCGCTCTTATTCTCAATTCACGTTCCGGTACATAAAAATTGATTTGCGCAAGTAGAGAGGAACAATCAATATGATTATTCATTAATTGAAAAATAAAGCACTGGTCGGATACTATTCTTCGAGCAGATAATGTTTCTAGGTTCATTGTAGTTAATATTGTGAAGTAGTCATGATCATGAGTTGCTAAGATTTTATAATAAAAATCGAATAAATGTTGAATTTATGTAATGATTTCTCTCAGACCGATTTAAAGAACTTCGATAATTCTGAATATCAGTCTGATATTAATTAATCTACAAGTTCTAATGTTAAACATATTGTGCAACCACGTAATCTAATTGCATAAACCCCCTACCATTAGTTATTGAAATAAAATTACTGTTTGGTCATCACATCGTGTCAATTTCTATCGCTGTCAACGGTCTAACTGCGAGTTATTGACAACCACCAGCGAACTATTCTTGCACCCGTTGCGATTTGCACTATCGCCTGATTGCAACAAGTTTAAAGATCATGTTGTCGCGCGCAGGGGGTCCTGATAAACTAACTGACCGGTCCCAATGGAAAATTTCACAAGCATGTTGCAATTATCGATGAAAGGGGGACAAGGAGAATAACATGGCGCGCGTCATGGAGCAGGAAGAACATTGTTTTGGGATGAAACGAGGCGATTCTATCTAACATAAGCTTCGAATGCTAAATATAGTAGTTTAACGCCATCGAATGATGAAACTTAATATCATTTTCGAAAGGAACGAATCCCGGTCGCAATCTGCTCGTTTATTATTTTCTCTTGTATGTTTCATTGATATTTTTCCATTCATAAATAAATGGTTTATGGACAAGAAAACTTTGGTAGAATTTTTCTAATGGAAAAGTCCTTATTTTCTTAATTCTTTACATTTCTTACAACCGAAAATAGAAAAATAATATAGAATTTACCGAAAGATGAAAGTATGCGTGAGTTTCCTTGACAGAATCCTTGGAATTCTTTCGGCATTCCCTGGGCGAAAATATTTTTGAAACTCTGATACGGTTAAGCGATTGCGTCACGTTTATTTGTTAAACAATCCTATGCAGTAAATTACGTAACGAAAGGTAATCTTTATAATGTGCCGAAAGTGGTCAAACAGCTACGTATCCGTTGTGCTTTGGAACGTTAATTGACCTATCGGGAATATAAATTGCTATTGTTGCTTAAAATTGTCTTTCACTTTCGAATTTGCAAAATGTACCAGTGTCTCGTTTCGTAATACTCACGAGTATGTTTCGTAGGCCAGTTCGTTCTATTTCTTCATGTAACTGCATCTCGTTATTTAGTGTTATTTCTAGTGGCGCAAATGTACAATCGCAGACCCGGTATAGTCCTTGTCTGTGGTACAATAGAAATCGCAGAAAAATTTAAATTCGTAAAAATAGAGTTTCCTGTAAATGTTTCTATCAGTATTGTAAAAATAGAGTGTCCGGAGAGAAGGAAAGAAACGAGAATAAATAATTATTTTACTTGACAGTACTCTCGTCTCCATCTAGCGGATATTCGAGGAAATAACAGTGTTGGTAATGAAGTTTTCTGCAGCGTGGAAAAATATCGCGGGAAAATTCAAACCGGTCACAATTTAAATTTGCGAGCACAGAAAATGCTCGTTCACTCTTGTATTGTATAATGCTATATAGTTTTCTTCGACTTGAAAACATTTACCTTACCAACGTTGTTGATAAATTATTCATAGAATATCAGACTGATTTTTTACCCTGCTAGATGGTGAGATGTCACCATGCATAATGCAATGCATAATACAAAATACAAATTGCGAGAGAATAAAAGTTGACGATCATACTTTTTGCTTATGATTGACTCGAAAATATTGAAATTAAACGAAAAGCTAGTACTGGGTTAGCTGCTTTTCTAGAAATTAAATATTGATCATTGTTTCTCAACTTGCACGAACAGGGAAACAAGGAAGAATTATTTTTTCATGTCACGTTGATTCTATTTTTTAACGAACCTGAAAGCCTGGGATTATAATGTAACATCATCTATGAATTATATGAAACGACATCTTTAATGAAAATAAAATTGATTGAACCCCTCAAAATCTCCAACATAAAAACTACATTTTTGTTTCACTTCTGTGTCCATTAAACATTCTTCAAAGGTCTGAATTTGCATAAACATTCACACACGAGTCACCACAGGCGGACTTTACGCGAGCTTGCATATTTACGATCTCATATCTTTGCACTCGTTAAATCATCAAGAATTTCTATGTATATTTTTCCTCAATAAATGTCTACTTCCGGTCGATCAAGAACAAAGAGAAAATAAATAAAATATATTTCCCCCATAGCTTTTGTGTGCGTAACATTTGTGTGTGTACATTTTTCCTCAATAAGACTCTACTTTCAATCGATCAAGAACAAAAATAAATAGAACAGATCTCCAATCAGGGACGAGTCATTCGGATTTTGTTGTGCAACGAGTTCTCTTAGCAAAGCAAAAAAGACTATGGCAGTCGGACGATGAATTGGACGTTCAGCGATAAAAGATGTGGTGGCGATCGTCGATAAAAGAAGGCGGGAATTAATGACGCGCTCCGTATGCGACAGGTCACTGTCACTGGACGCACGATGTGCAACGGGATCCGCCCGGTGGCTGAACAATGAAGGAATCAGTATCTAAGCGATTAGTGCACGCGCCAGACACGGCGCGCGATCGTCTACTCAGAACGGAACACCGCCTGAGGACTGATTTCTCAAGAAGAAAGCTGATATCCACGTGGATCCAATTTTGTCTGTAGATCGTGTTCCCGCTTTGCGAACTGCGCATGTTTCGCTGTTAATATAATAATAGGGACGCAGGCCAAGATGTCCAGCCTTCCCGAGTCTCGCTCGCATGATTCACATACATACAACTACTGTGCAAAAGAAAGAAGCACCCGGGCCTTACTTAACACATTACCGACCAGTGATTATTGCATAATTTTGAAAAACTTATGATACACGACTGAACACTTTTCAATGGAACTTTCAATAGCAACAGTAATTTTCATTGTGAACTAAGTCACCATCAATAATGTCATTTTATTAACTGAAACCATTGTTCATTTCGCTTCTTGTTTGTTCAATGGTTCTCTCTTCTCAACTATTGTTCCGTTTAATAAAATTACATTATTGCGGGTGATTTATTAGTTCACAATGAAACTATTGTTTCATTTAAGATTGCAATGTAAAAGAAAATGCTTTCTTTCGATGCAGCACGATTATTGAGAAAACCGTAAAAAATCAAATAAGAGAGACCTCATGGTGTCCAAGAACAACGGGATCTGCACCCGGGCTTATTTAACACATTACCGACCGGTGATTATTGCATAATTTTGAAAAACTTATGATACACGACTAAACACTTTTCAATGGAACTTTCAATAGCAACAGTAATTTTCATTATGAACTAATAAAGTCACCCTCAATAATGTCACTTTATTAACTGAAACTATTGTTCGTTTCGCTTCTTGTTTGTTCAATGGTTCTCTCTTCTCAACTATTGTTTCATGTAATGAAATTACATTATTGCGGGTGATTTGTTAGTTCACAATGAAACTATTGTTTCATTTAAGATTGCAATCTAAAAGAAAATTTATATGCTTTCTTTCGATGCAGCATGATTATTGGAATCCTCTTAATAGGCTTCAGGTAGGTAAAGTGTTAATAGAAAACCGTAAAAAATCAAATAAGAGAGACCTCATGGTGTCCAAGAACAACGGGATCTGCACCCGGGCTTATTTAACACATTACCGACCGGTGATTATTGCATAATTTTGAAAAACTTATGATACACGACTAAACACTTTTCAATGGAACTTTCAATAGCAACAGTAATTTTCATTATGAACTAATAAAGTCACCCTCAATAATGTAATTTCATTAAATAAAACTATTGTTCATTTCGCTTCTTGTTTGTTCAATAGTACTCTCTCCTCAACTATTGTTTCATGTAATGAAATTACATTATTGCGGGTGATTTGTTAGTTCACAATGAAACTATTGTTTCATTTAAGATTGCAATGTAAAAGAAAATTTATATGCTTTCTTTCGATGCAGCACGATTATTGAGAATCCTCTTAATAGGCTTCCGGTAGGTAAAGTGTTAATAGAAAACCGTAAAAAATCAAATAAGAGAGACCACATGGTGTCCAAGAACAACGGGATCTGCAGCTGGCTGAACAGCTAATCGATCCCGAACCGGTAAACAATCGAGCAGAAACGTTTGATCTTTCCAAAAATGTTAATCTCTTCGATACAAACGGCAGGTAAGTACAATACTTTTGTTTCTAGTGCAGCGGTGTCCAACCTGGGAGGCGCGAACTATTGCCATAATATCACCGAATAATAGTTTTTGAATCGTATCTATATTATATATACATATTAACACTAAAACTACCGAGACTGAAAGCGATTCAAATATTTTAGCTGATAAAAATTACAAGGCTCTATTTATTTCGGTTTCGTACAATTTGTATTGCAATGTGTGCTTGGATAAAGAAAATCGAATAATTTTCCATGCAAGCAACGTGATAATTTCAATAAATATAAAGTTAAAAATGTCAGACCGGTCATTGGATTGTCAATGGTAGGTTTAGTATTAAGAAAATAAGAAGTTATTTCTTTTTGGGGAGTCGAAGTAGCATAAAGGTTGGAAACCGCTGTTCTAGTGCTAATAAGTAGGGTGTTTGCAACCCTCTACTCGACTTTCGCCGTTCGATCAACTCGTTCTGCCAGCTGAAAGCGGTAAGAACCAGTTAAGTAGATTGCACATAATCCCCCAGTTGACTTTTGCTGCTTGAACCGCATACGATCTAGCCATAAACGGCGAAGATTAATGAGAGTGGTGTGTACGAAACCCTTCAGTCGATTCGTACCGTTTAGATCATATGATGTCCGGTCATAAGCGGTAAGAATCAGTTAAGTAAAGTGTACACAATCCTCCAGTTGACTTCTGCAGCCTGGATCGTACATCGTCTAGCCGTGAGCGGTAACACCAATTCGAATCATGTGTACGCAACCCTTCAGTTGTTTCTTGTCTATTGGGTCTGGTGCTATCTAACCAGAAGCGATAAGAATCGGTTTGTTAGAATGTAAACGATCCTCGACGATCCTCGTCGTGAATATGCGAAAGGAATCTGTATTTGGGTCAATTCAAATAAATATTTTATAACATTCTTCTGGGTCCCATCCCATTCCGGTATCTGGGGCAACGAGATAGCAAATGAGTTGGCAAAAAGTTCTACCACTTTTCTTTGCTTAAGTATCTTGAAAATTCCTTTTACTGATCTGTATGAACTGTTTATGAAAAATGCTTTCTCTAATACTTCAAGGATTATTAGAAAGCAAGGATTATTTAAAGGCAAATATTTTTTGCGCACTATTATAGTAACAACCGCCGTCCTTGGTTCAAAGGTAAAAATCTACTTCGCCTTTTTACTGTGTCTATAAACCGTTGTAGAGCGAATCATTACCACTTAGCTGGTTCTCTCGAGCGCATTGGTTTGTTGACAATCCTATGTGTAGATGTAACTCTGAGAGTGAAACTCTAAATCACGTCATTTGGCAGTGTGACCTATATAATACACAAAGATCTATACTTTTGAAAAGACTTCATAAGCTGGGATTTCAGCTACCTCTTGATATTTCTGTTTTTGTCGGGTCCTAACATCGGGGCTTGCCACCATATTATAACCTTTGAAACAAATGTAATCTGCGAGTCTAGGTGTTATCCTATTGTTATAATGTTATCTTTTCTCTTCCTGTATGTTTGTACATTTATATCCAATGATGTAATAAATCTTTTTTAAGATTTCCAATAAAAAAAAAAGCAATCTGTTGATCAGAGTGCACACAACCCTCCAATTGAGTCCTTGCCGTCTATTGCAGGGGTCAAGATCACGAGTTGCACTAATGGTGCGTAAGGTGCAACGTTCGCGTTGTCCACTAGAACTTCTAAAAGTATATTAAAATTATTGGAAGTCTAATTCGTTATCGAATACCATTTTATAAAATAATTATTGCTGTTTATTTAGATTGTACATAGAGTCACCGATGCGCGTTAAAACATAGTGGTTCCATGTGTAGACATGATTCTACGATTATGTGCGTACTGATCCATTTCGATTAGTCATTTCGCAGCGATTAGATAGCGTATCAGCTGCGATCGAGTTCAAGTAACCAATTCATACAATGTGAAATTATCGGACATGTAATTAAGGTTATCTCGTCAAATTAGAAGATAAATGTGAATCAATTAATATTGTACGTGGGGGGTGATGCTGCAGGTGTTGCCATCCTCAGATATAGAAAAGAACGGCCTTCAACAACATGTTTCACTAAACTCATACATCGCGTCGTCGTCCACCACTCGATTTTATATTGGTGCTTTTATACATTAATGATTATTATATTAGCTTAGGATGGTAGAATGTTAAAATGACACAAACAAAATGTAGTAAATCCAACCTTGAGATTACGCGTTTAGAAGATTTTAATAATGGAAGGTGTTCAAATGTTAATTGTAAAAGAGATTAGTAAAAGATTCGCATAAACTATTTCTATATTTTATTCGCAACTCACTGAAACTTTCAATAGAATAGAATAGTAATTTCGAAGGGCAGCATTTGCGTTTAAAAATTTATTTTTATTTCTAGTTTGATGAAAGTCGTCGAATGAAGTTTAATTTTGAGAAAGGCCGTTGAAAGCCGCCAGATCAAGATGCTATGCCAATAAAAAAGTGATTAGGAATTAGGAAGATTGTGACGTCAATGGTGGGACGAGAGGTGTGTGTGGCCCAACGTAATAAGATCGTTTCATACGTGATAAAATGTCAGCTGGCAGTTAGCTGGCAATACGATAAGCTTTCGGACTGCACGATGTCCTCGTATAGAGTTCGAGAAATCATCCGACTCAGCACACACGCAGTCTCATGATTTTTCCGTAATTTCGTCGAGTACATCGAACAAATGAAAAGCCACGATACACGAACGTCATTGGCAACGTGATCAAGTCAATATTCTTCTGATCTATTATTCATAGCGAGCTCCCATTTTCTCGATCAAAGTGCAACTACACGGAGATGAAAGTAATGGCACATTTAATCGGCAACTTTTTCGCGTCTTGTAACACAGTTTATTTATAATGGAACTTGAAATATTACTAACTATATCGTGACATTCCGTTTGAATATTCCTAACGACTCTAAAATGAAATTAGAAAAACAATGGAATTGTACTTAGTACAACAACATTG
Source organism: Lasioglossum morio (assembly GCA_916610235.2). Classification (NCBI taxonomy): domain Eukaryota; kingdom Metazoa; phylum Arthropoda; class Insecta; order Hymenoptera; family Halictidae; genus Lasioglossum; species Lasioglossum morio. Next base: position 16,144,022 of record OU744323.1, on the reverse strand, counting down.
TCATTATTATATGTAGATTGTTTCGTAAACATTAAGAAATGCAAAATACATTATTGTCTTTTTTATACATTACAATTGTTTCGCTTTATTTCGGACCATGTAGTAAGTCTCGCGAAGAAAGGACTTTAATCCGATGCACTTTTTGCAGACCGATTCCCTCGGAATTTTTAAACAACGAATCTAAATACTCGTTTCTCCAGAACTTGCTTCAACGTGCAACTTGACTATAGATAAAAATAACACTAACCGAGGAACGAGTCTGAGCTTATAATTTCAGGTTCTTTATCGATCGAAGTCCGTGTCAAATTCTCTGCTGCTTGCTTCACGAAAACCATCAAAAAACAAGTATAAACTAATAAAAATACATGCGAACACACGGCACACCTAACCCATTGTGGTAGAGCCACAACGTTGCGTCATCCTGTCTAGAATTGTAAATCTTCAAAACTGATCTAAAATTAGTGCGGCCGCAAATTCCTAGAAAATAACTGGATGACTGTTCTAGTATTCCATTCAAACAATTATTGTTTCTCTCGATCAGAGAATATCAGTAACAGAACCGAATGATTCAATAAATTAATTCATTAATTCTTGAAAAAATTACTCCTATTCAGTTTAAAATATTGCGAATCCTTATGCAGTTACGGCTTCTAAAAATTTCCAAGAATTGCTGGAGTATTAAATTCAACAGAATTCGGTACAATTTTTATTCATTTTCGATCTACAAATGCTAATACGAATGAAAATAGAATTTGATTTGGTACCACTTTCTTAATATTTGTCTACGAAAATTGAAAACCGCATAAACATCCGCAATTTTACATAGGAGAAAAAACATTTCAGATATTCTCCTTTGTTTATCCTCACACTAGGTTTACGGAGGTTTAGAAATAACTATTTCACATTATTTTATAAAGATAACACGCATGTGCCTATCCAAATTTTTAGCCATTTTTCCAATAATATATACAGGGTGGGGCGCCACATTTTGCCATTTAGATTTACGTCATTATTATTACGCATAGCAAACAATGTTTCAGATGAAGTTGAATGGTTTTGAGAGGGGCACATTCTGACGGTACATTTTTTTTGTAGGTTGTCGTGTAAAGGACATATGAAGATCATTAATGTTTTACTAAATGGAATCATATATTTTGTATTGCATTAGCTGATGAGACTCCTTCGTATTCTTTACAAAAAAGTATTAATCTATTTGTGTAAAAAAATCATCAGTTTAGGAGATATTTTAATTATAATTTGTTAAGAAATCTCGACTCTCTGGTCAATAATATGAATTCAATGTGATAATGTAGTAGGAGAGCAAGAACAAATTATAATTAAAATATTTCCTAAACTAATGATTTTTTTACGCAAATAGATTAATACTTTTTTGTAAAGAATACGAAGGAGTCTCATCAGCTGATGCAATACAAAATATATGATTCCATTTAGAAAAACATTAATGATCTTCATATGTCCTTTACACGTCCACCTACAAAAAAAATGTACCGTCAGAATGTGCCCCTCTCAAAACCATTCAACTTCATCTGAAACATTGTTTACTATGCGTAATAATAATGACGTAAATCTAGATGGCAAAATGTGGCGCCCCACCCTGTATACCCCAAGAAATAAATTTGCTAACTAATTCCTCAGGGGAGCATCTTATGATCTTAACACTAGAACTACCGGACCAGTCAAAATGACTAATGCGAATTTTTTTCGATTAGAAATATTAAAAGTATAAATACGTTTTTTTGAGAATTTTTTTTAGTAAACTACTCTATTGAAGTACATATTTAAATATCCCGTGTACGAAATCTAAATAAATGCCATATTGTCATTATTAGAAGGCAATGTATACCAACTGCGTTTAGTGCTCGGTAGTTCTAGTGTTAATAATCGCAAATTAAGAATATTAGAACCCGTCATTTGACGAGTCTCGTAAACCGAGTGTTAAGATGGCGGCGAAAAGGGTGAAAGTGGGTGTCGACGAGATTAATATCTGGCCACCCGGTATAGCGAAAATTCTGCGACTCATTGAAAATAAAGCGTACGGAGTGAATGTACTCACTGTCGGGAAATTGCACATAGCGCAGGACATTATGAGCAATGGCGGAAGGATTCGTGGGAGCGAAGTCCGGGTCATCGATGTCGAAGGACAAACTTTCCTCGAACTCCGTCAACGTGCTCTCCATGGTGCTCGAAATATGTGGCGAGTCCGACCTTCAGCACCTGTCAAAACTTCGAGAGAAAACAAAATAAAAATTTTGATATGCACGGTTCGCTTCCTCAAAGTGTGTAGATCAGTATCACTAAACGATGGAATATCGCGTAACTTGTTGCATAATAATCACTAGCGTTACTCGTGCCATTGCTCACGCTTCGACAAGATAAAGAAACCACCTGAGTTTACGAATTATGCTAAATTATTCTTCGAGTGTGCATTGCGCACATATTACTCTGTGCGATAATCAAATACGTTATCGACAGTGTCAAGCTACCGGTTGATTTTCAATTTCAGAGGCTTCCGTGTGCGTCTCAACTCGTTTATTTATCAAATAAATAAAATAATCACACACGCTTTAAATCAGAATAACTTTTTCTATATGTGGACCAAAAGACTTCAATTTTAACGACATTGAATCACGTCCGATAAATATGCTGAATAAATGCATTTGATCGGAATTGTGAAGAAACAATAGTAAAAATTGATTTTTACAACTTTTTCAGCTGGGCCAATATCGAAAATTTGAAAGATGTGTTTCGTAAACTCGTATAAATAATTACGTTCTGAACGTTTCATTGAAATTGGTTGATTGGTCTACGAACTATGAACGATCAAAAGTGGTAATGGCAATTGTAGACCGAAAATCATGAAAAATAACATTCTAGCCTTACAGAGAAATTGAAGTCGTTTGGACCATTCATAAAGAAGTTATTCCGGTTTAGAGTGTGCGTGATCAATTATATGCGTAACTATATATTACAGTAGATGGTATTTTTCTTTTGTCATTCGTATAAGTCCGACCAACTAAGTATCAAACACTTCACTCCGCGAAGATGCAACAGGTTGCGAGAGGTTAAATAGTGCGACTGGTTCATTTGATTAGCATTCATAGTTATATGGTGCAAAGACGTTCACCTCGGTTGGCATAACAAAACATTTCTACATATTATTACAAGAGTAAACTTTCATATAATACCCTAAGCTCTGATTTATGTATATACATGATGAATAATAACACGAGGTCATTCCGCCGAGCAAGCTTCTATTTTATTAAACACTTTCTCCTATTGCCTGATCGAATGTTATTCTACTAACCAATTGATACAACTTTTAAGCGATCACGGCAGAAATCTACTCGCGGTCCAATCGATATTACACGCTCGATCCAGAAGTGTACATCTGTTTCTCCGAGGAATTATGTCACATTCCACGAGCATACATGATTTGCATACCTAATAATACAACGATCTAACCACGTAACGAGCTTTCGAATGAATCGTGTAGTAGATCAAACCCGATCGGACACAAAGAAGTCAGGTTCTTTTCGCTTAGAATGAAGCTCTCGTTTTTCATCTGGCAAGATTTCCGAAGTGGACAAATTACCGGGAACTTACCTCGAAATTCCATGGCCGAGACTCGTTACCGCGTAGACCGTTTCGAAAGTGTAGCAAAGACAAAAAGAACCGTCAAACTGGAGCGAACTGCACCCTCGCGGGCATTCGCAAGTTGTGCGAGAACCCGAAATCTCGGGTTCGGGTCGGGTCGGGAATTTTCGGTCGAGAATAGTCGGGTTCCCGAAAGTAAGATACGTTTCGGGTCCCGAAAGTATCCGGCTGCCTATGTCTCTTCGGAACCCGGAAACTTCCGACTACACACGAATCGACACGAAGTTCGTGTTACGATTCGTACCGACGAGTGCCGAGATCTGAAGATGGAGAGCGGGTGTCAAGAAAAAGAGACAGCGCACGGTGCGCGGCACGGCACCTTTGAATTGAACCGCCGAAACGGTCGAACTACATAGTTACATTATTGTATGTATATCAATATAGGTATACAATCTATGTATACATACGACATACGATGAATCCCACAAGCGCTACATATTATTACCAACATTCACGCATATATATTTTATACTTAAATTATATATATGTATTAAAGAAAATATAAATTAAATGCAAGTAGCGTAATGATATTAATATATATTGTATGTAAAGAATAGAGATAATTATATTTAATTAGTAATGCATAATTTGATTATGTGGATTACACTTTTTCTTATCGAATTGGGTAAAATAATTATCTCTATTCTTTACATACAATATATATTAATATCATTACGCTACTTGCATTTAATTTATATTTTCTTTAATACATATATATAATTTAAGTATAAAATATATATGCGTGATCGTCGTAATAATATGTAGCGTGTCTCTTTTTCTTGACACCCGCTCTCCGTCATCAGATCTCGGCACTCGTCGGTACGAATCTTAATACGAAGTTCGTGTCGATTCGTGTGTAGTCGGAAGTTTCCGGGTCCCGAAGAGCATAGGCAGCCGGATACTTTCGGGACCCGAAACGCATCTCACTTTCGGGAACCCGACTATTCTCGACCGAAAATTCCCGACCCGACCCGAGCGTCGGGTTTCCCGAGATTTCGGGTTCTCGCACAAGCCTGTTCGCAACACGAAACGGCCGTTAAATAGGTTAGCAGCATCATTTAAAAACATCTAATGGCATTGACAGTGCACGCGTGTCTAATAGTCGTAGTAACCGTGGCCGCGGTCAATCCGCGGGCCAGGTCGGGAATATTTTCAGATTCTCGAACACTTAGACCTAACCAAGACCATATACCAGTGGTTCTTAACCTTTTTGAAGTCAGGGAACACTATTGATTATATGAAAAATTTGCAGAACACTAAAATTAACCCTCATCCGTCCCCCATTTCACGAACTGAATCTGTCCCTCGGTGTCAAATTGACACAGTGACACAAAATAAAAAAAAATTCAATGTTTTTTTAGTCAAATTGATGAGTCAACATTTACATCTTAGGTTGTTCGGTTGTATTCCGCATTAAAAAAATTAGAGTCACACAATGTTTCAAGAAAATTTACCTACAAATAACAGAACAGTATAACTTAGTTCGGGGAAAACTGTGTCAAGTTGACACGAAAGACGGATGAGGGTTAATCATCCAAAAAACAAACAAAAACATCCCGCGTAGAAGTAAATATATTTAATATGTAATATGATATTTGGTCCCCTCAGGGTTTCAAATTCATTTACCAATCCTCTTCCCCCACTTTCCACTCTCACCCTCGCTTTTTCAGCGGGACCTACTGTTTATGGTGGGTTCCGAACCACCTAAATATATTTAATATATTTCGCAGAATTTCGCGGATCACCGGTTAAGAATCACTGCCATATACACTGCTGTACAAATGAAAGAAGCAGTCGGCCATATTTAATAGAAAAGCGTAAAAAATCAAATAAGAATACAGTACATTTTGAAAAAGGATTCCGCTGTTTAAGAGTGTATGTAGTTCTGAGAATATGTGTTATCGCGGATTATCTAATACGTTAAATGAAATAAATCAACCATTGTACAATACAATTTTTACATAATGATATTGTTTGTCATTATATCTTATAATTATACTGGGTGCTTCTTTCTTTTGCACAGTAGTGTACTGTACATAGTATATGTCGGTTCTATACATATAAGTTATGTATGTGTACATAGAATGGTGTAAGCTCGCACACTTCAAATACCGGCACGAAAATGGTTTTGTTGAAAGAGTTCGTGGAACCCTTCGAGGAGAAAACGGGAGAGACACGAAGAAAAAGATGACGGGTCTCGAGAGACGCACGCAAAACTGTTTCGAACCAGCCTGACAAAAATCTATGTTCGGAACTACATCAATCTATTTCGTACGTAACTTGACACCCATCGTCAAGGCTTTTTGTCTCAATACGTGATTAGGCTGCGGATATTTGCATACTCGAGAAACGTCGAATTTTATCCAATATAATTTGTACGAATAGTATTGTAGACATTTGATAACTGCTTTGAAAATATCCCGTATTATTGCAATTAACTTCCGCGATGTTTTAATGTCACGAGTACATCACTGCCTCTAATTATGCTAAAACCGTTTTGTGCTATTGATGTGGACTCCCCCTTATAAAATTGATAAGTTCCTCAAGAGTCTAAATATCAATGCGCTTAGAACAATAAATGATTTCTGTAAGAAGAGCGAGATAAATTATTTGTAATTGTCTAACATTTATCTATGGGCCAATAGCCTATATGTAAAATACCTAAGATGGTATTAATAAAAAAAAAACCGTTTTGTGCCAGGGTCACGTGGTTGCAGATTCAAATCATAGATTTATACATAGAGATTCTTATATATAAACTCCCTACAAGTCTATGGTTCAAATATGTAAATACATCGCAGCCTTTATTTGTTACACAAATTAATAAAAAAAATACCGAGTATTATAAAGCAAATGATAAACAATTGAAATTCATTGAAGACCAAACTCTACCAAAACAAAAATTGTCTGTGTCGATTGCAAGAAACATGTTCAATTTTAAAAGTTTTTCGACAATTTTGTATTTCATCTTGTATTTCATCAATTTTGCTATTTAAATAATACATCAAGATCCACAGTCTAATTATCATAATTTATATTTTTTATATGCCTATAGTATATTTGTGATGGCAGATTTTTTATTTTTCATAAGATTTCTAATATCTAATACATTTTTTTAAATATATTTATGTTGCATTCATCGTAATCTACTCCGTGTTTGGATATCGTGAATCTCATTTCCGGAAACGAAATTTCGAATAATGTACTAAATTATCCGAACCGTTTAAGCCTTAAGGGTCAATTAACGCTAATGCTTTCGAGAATCTATGCTAGTGGACATATTGAATGACACACGCAGGTAATGACTACAGATACTACGCATCGCAGAGAATGCTTACGACGAATATATAGATAGTACACAAGAATATGGGACAATATTAAAGACATTCTACAATCCAATATCAGTTGGAAGATTGTTATCCATTACATCGCATATTATGTAGTGTAATCGGTAAAATGGATCAACTTCGCAACGAACGAATTTTTAGAGCACTCCGTGAAGTTTGCATCGGGAACAAATTAACCGTTGAATTTGAAAAAATCGTTCAACCACAGTTTATGACAAAATTGGGCACGTATACAATTTAAAGCAGTGAACGAATTAAGAAGATTTAAGGACATATGTGTATTAATTTCAGCTTAATAAGATAATTAAGAGAAGAAAGAAATTTCTATTTGGCTCCTGCGTCTTGCAATTATTTTTTACTCTACTTGCACATTTGATACTTGATATCGTAAAATTAAGTGGCTTCACTGGTCGAAGAAATAATTGATATTTTACGAATTAAATGATTATTAAGATTTGTTTGTTAATATCGAGGTGAAATTCTTACCTGTTTTATAATTCCCGTAACCTGACAATTTTTTATGAACTTCACGATCCGTCGACACTGATTTTTCGAACGATTCCGCGTTAGAAGACAGGATGCATGCCTTTACAACCCGTACGTACCGGTGGCCGATGGTCGACTAACACTTTAACGCACTATCACGTGGGAAATTTGTCGCAGACACTCGTGCTTCTATTCTCAAAGCAAAAAATCTATCTCTTACCGGACGGTCATAATGTGTTTCAGCGTGTCCTTCGCGATGAATTTTAACGAATGCGACCGGCTTTCGAAAATATTCGATTTATCGCCTTTGTGTCAGAAGTATAGCAAAAACCGGAGATTAAATTACGGGTCTGAAAGAACGGCAATCCTTGCCCATCGACACGCCTCCGAGGCTCTCCCTTCCCTTCTGATCTGAAATTATGATTTTCACGTATGTACTTCGAATTTCTTAGAATTTACGGTTCACTGGAAGTGAACAAAAGCATCTGCGAAACGGTTCCTGAACTTCATTTTACTGGTACACAAGGTCATGCACGTCGTTCGGAATAAATGCTTACAAAAGGATTTTTATGCATTCATGATAAAAATGGATAGGTAAATAAAATATATACAAAACACTAAACACATTTGAACAATTTGAGACAAATATATTGTGGTTCATTAATTTACTATTTATTAGAATTATTAAGGGAATCGATGTATTTAACTGCTTTTTTTTATAATTCATGTAGATCAATTTTATTTTTCGCAAGGATCTGGAGTCCACATGTAAAATGTAAAAACAGAGACTAATATTTGATACAAGGAACACGATAACAATTAATTGTTATTACTTTCTTTAAAGTATTAATTCGCGCACGTAAATTAAATAATTATACAAAACTTTTTAAATATCATCCCATTTATTCATTCACAATTATCAATCAATACAAAACTCGTGTACAGTAGTTATCATCACAGTTTTAAAACAGATGTTTACATTTTACATAAAAATTAGAAAATACAAAAGATTTGTAGTTACAGGAATAAGTTTTATATAGAATGTAAAGTTTAGACATTTTTAGATGAACTGTACAATCCAAAACATGAAGAATGTAAACAATCCAAAGGTAAGCTAAAACATTAGTCCAAATCCTGTATGAAATGGAAAATAAATCATTTCATAAGGAAGATGCACTTTAGGAATTCTTAGATGATGGAAAAAAAATAAATGTGCAATCCAAAACATGAAGAATGTAAACAATCCAAAGGTAAGCTAAAACATTAGTCCAAATGCTCTATAAAATGGAAAATAATTCATTTCATAAGGAAGATGCACTTTAGAAATTTTTAGATGATTGAAAAAATATAAATGTGCAATCCAAAACATGAAGAATGTAAACAATCCAAAGGTAAGCTAAAACATCGGTCCAAATCCTGTATAAAATACAAAATAATTAGAAATCCATTTGTAGAATCATTAAAAGTTCTTCGACCTGTACTTACTAGGATTGGAGGGTCTAAATCTCGGTTGGAATGGCAGTAATGGCCTCATCATGGGAGCGTGCCTACCATGCGGCATGAAAGGCGTCATCATCATTGGCCTTGGTGGGAAATGCTGAAAAATAATAAATTAGTATCCTGTCTAATAAATTGGAGAATGTTTATCTTAACTAATATACGTACGCTATAATAAATAGGAATAGGAATTTGTCCCATGTAGTGAGGCGGAGGAACTCTTTGTTCACTGGATCTATCTGTGTCGTTCCTATCTCGAGAGCGTTCTTTGTATCTCTCTGTATACTCTCGATAAGGCCTCTCATCCCTAAACAGTAATTATTTATTAAATTTATTTCACAAATGCATCACATAGAAAATTAAAGGTACAAACCTGGAATGACGAGACAATGTACGTCGAGGACTGTGACTTCGATTTCTGCTTGAACTCGAAGACGTTGAGCGATTTTCAAACGCTTTCGACTTGCCTTCTAAAAATTAAAAATTATACATTTGTAAAATGGAAATCGCAGTCCACTACGAATGAACTAATTCTTCAATAATTGTACCTAAACCGTCATTATTTACAGTTACAACAGTACGATGTTCTTCAACTTCTTCCGTTTTAGTGACTACTCCTTTGATTTCTTCCCTCTCAAATATTGGTTTCGATCCTTCCCCTATAATGACAAATTTATGATGAGAAACACAATTTCAATATATATATTGATTGTTTTTTTCATAAAAAAAATATATATATATGAAATAAGCAGTTATGCAATACTAGCAGTTATGAAAAGTGTAAAAAATAACTCACATTTGAATACTTGAAATATAAATTAATTCGAATAAGAATTTGAATAAGAATTTCAAAATACACCAATATTTTCTTTATACAAACCATATTAAGTACTTTCTTTATTTACATCTTTCTTACTTTGCAAAGTAGTCATAAAGATAAATTATTTTTCAAAATTCCTAAATTTTTAATCATTTATCCAATAAAAAGTAAATTAGAAAATAATAATTTTTTCAATCAATTTACAATCTATTACATTCTGCAGTTAAATCTTCCAAGACGATTTATATCTTCAAGGATGTTTAACAAATCTTCCGTATTGTTGAAACCACCAATTTATATACATGTTTTTGTTTCAATAAATGAAACGATTGGAGAGACTAAGACTAAAATATTATCCAAATTTGTAAGAAAGATCTTCGTGAAAAAATAGATATTCACTTCTACCTCTTCAGTTAAAAAATTTTGCAATTTAAAAAGTCTTCATAGTAGATCTTCAAGTTGTTGCCATAGTAGCAAGTGAGGTATTTTTAAAAAGTCAAAAGCGCTATACACACATTAAACATCATGCACACATTCCTACATCAGAACATCAAGAGGATACACGAAACGCGTATATATAGATTTATAGGATCTATGCTATTCTTCAGAAAATTAGCTTTTACCAACAAAACCTGTGTTGTTAATACAGCTGTAGCATAATTCTTTGTGCAAAACCATAATTTAAAAAGTACATACAAGGCCAAGCAAAGCATTAAACACTGTAAATAAAAAATATTGTGCTTACGTAGTGCACATTACTTGATCGCAACTGTGATCCAACGTTGTATTCCAAATTTGATATATCCTGGATAAATTAAAACTGTTATTAACTTTGTACATTAAAAACATCCTTGTATAAATTCTTGAATATCATGGATGACACATTGGTATATTGAAATCCATAACCTTCATAGTTGTATAAGTTGTCGGACAAAATTCTCCCATCTTCAAGTGATGTTAATCATGTTCAAGGCGTAGCCATGTTGAAATATTTATCTATAGCTCATTAAAATATTGCAAGAAATAATCTAAGCAAATTACAAATTAGAAACTATAAGGATAGAATTATAAGAATAACAATAAATTTAATTTTTACGTGAGAATGGATATATCCTTCATAAAGTTCGATTTCCCAATTGTGACTTATAGGTGGTTCTAGAAACATTCATCTTCAGTGACGATGTTATTTTGCATTTGAAATCTTCATTGAATAACTAAGAAAGTTGTTAAAAAGTTGTAGTGTGTAAACAATAATTTACCCGCTCTTCTTTTGACTACTACATCTTCAGGATTGATAATATCCCGCTGAAGATCCGAATCAGTTGATTTTCCAGGAATATTTCGATGAATATATACTTTAATCCTGCGTAGCTCAGCTGCACTGATCTTTGTGCCTTCGGATCCTTTAAATAACGGCAGAGTTCCATCTGCTGATTCTAATCTGAAATACAGCAAACCAATTTTTAATACTTACATGTTAATCTTATATAGAAAAGTAAAGAATAGAGTAAATGCTTAGACTCATGTATTATTGTGTTATTGTAAAAAAAAAATTTGAATTCTTATTCTTACAATAGATTTTCATTAAATCTTATTTACCTCTCAGAAAGAATTGGAATATTTGTTGAGCTAGCAGTACCAGATCTTCTAGGTCGACTTCGTGGAGATTTACTTCGGCTCTTGCTGCGATTTGGAGGCAACAAACCTTTTTCTCGGGCGCGTCGCATTTCATACTCATAAATTTTCTTTTGTTTTAACTTTTCATGCTGCCGTTGTCGTTCTTGCTCCCGCTTCCATTCTTGTCTCCGTAGCATCTTCTCAGTAGCGTCGTTTGGGGACGATGAATTTGGTTTCATTTCTGCAGCAGAAAATTAAATTTAAGGTTATGTACCCATAATGTTTTGATGTAACGACGCGATGCAGAATAATATTACCTAATTGAGTTGAAAAATTATGATAAATAAGTACAATAAAAAAAATTAAACAATTTGTAAACAAAGGTACAGATATTTAAAATTGTAAACATTTGCATGTAAAGGGGTGCAGATATTTGAAAACGAAAATAATTTAATCTCGCGTCAAAACAAACAGAACACGACTGAAATCACAAAACAAATTAATTTTTCCAATTACAAAGCTCTCAAGACTACTCTCTCTCTCTCTCTCTCTCTGTTAAATAGGATGATTTGTAGTTTGTATTCTTACGGAAACATACGGAACTACCTTGAGGCTAATGGTTAGAGCAGACTCTGCTTAGCAGAGAACAGTGTTCCGAACAGTGATGCCAGACGGAGGAACCTGGAGGAACTTACCCCTCCGGCTGGGCCCCCCACGCTTACTTCTACTGCGCACGTGGTACACACGAACGTACCTCTACTCTGCCTGTGTGAGACTCACAAGAGTCTGAGAAGTAAGAGTGGGGGGCCCAGCCGGAGGGGCAAGTTCCTCCAGGTTCCTCCGTCTGGCATCACTGGTTCCGAATGAGTTTTTCGCGCATGCGCGGCAATTTCGGCCTCAGTAACGTAACCTTTTCGATGAAATAGGGTAGCTTGAGCACTCCGCAGACTTTTAAAAAATTATTAGTGTCTACATATGAAAAGGCAAGGGGTAAGTTTCAAGACGGAACACTCGTCGCGCCAATAACACCGGTACACTCCCGCCAATATAACTGCCTCAGGCCCTGAGGCTCAGGGCGTCAGGGACCTGGCTGCTACCTAACACCTTTTATGGCCATTATTGGTTTAAAAAGTAACCCCACAAACTTAGGACGTAGATACATTCTTGGCGAAACTCGAATGCGTGAAAAAAGCGCACAATGTCTCATCATTATATTTCAAATATCACCTGATCCATGATCCTAAATAGCACTGTTCTGGCTTGTGGCATCACTGCCGTGGAACGCCTCGTGTTACAAATCGTCCTATAATTATAATCTCACAAATATATTGAACCTACATAAAACATAACAATTCGCGTTCGAAGGACAGGGAAGAACGAAAATGGGACTTTTTCAACACAGGTGTCTCATTGAATGATATTTTTTCTCATGTAATGCATCTGCGAATTAAATTAAAAAAATAAATACTGTTTAGGGGGATGATAAGGTCCAGTAAAAGTCAGTCCTTTGCTGGCATCACACAACTCGTGGGCGGCAAACGTAGGACGGCGTGCGCAGTAACAAGCCGCCTATTTACACGAACCTCATTATTTATTCTTTCTCCATAATCCCTATTTTAATTACTTTGAATTTTAAACAGGAGATTTGGACCGATGTTTTAGCTTACATCTGGATTGTTTACATATTCACATAATTATGAAGGACCGCTACTAGAGGCCTTTGTGTGAGAAAGGTATCTAGCTGGACCTACCGTAAACAGCAGAACATCAGAAGGCAGTTGAGAACGGTATATATACAAAACGCTGACAGATCAGGTAGTAGCGAGAAAAGTGTTTGACTATTTGTCCATCTGCTGGCGAGCGTATGAGGTAGCCGCCACAGTAAAATATAAAAATAATATTAATATTTGATACAAGCAAGATGGTAACAATTTAATGTCACATGTACATACAGTAGGACCTCGATTAACCGGCTCGATCGGGAGACAAACAGCCCAGATAATTAAAGCCCGATGGATAATCGAGATATGAAGGAAATAATTAAAATGTACATTCCATAATAAATGTTTTATTTTTGAAAATTTATTTCCCTTCCTAATATAATCATATTTAAACGTATATTTGTTTATAATCGGGATCCGGTTAATCGAGGCCCTACTGCGTATATATGAAATAATTACAACAAACTTATTAAATATCAACTTATATTTATTCATTCACAATTATCGTTCAATAAAAACTACCGTACGGTAGTTATCATAACATTTTTAAAACATATTAATGCATTTTACATAAAAATTGTGCAAGTATAATACAGATAGTACAAAAATATGGGCTGCACTTTTTAGTAAGCAATTTTAAATTAAGTACAGGTTGAAAGATTTGTAGTGACAGGAATAAAATAAGGTATAAATTCGGTTTATTTTAAAACATTAAAAACGTAAACAATCTTAATACTTAAAAATCCTATCTATACTAAAACATAGGCCCAAATCCTGTAATAAATACAAACCAATTAGAAATCCATTTGTAGAATCATTAAAAGTTCTTCGACCTGTACTTACTAGGATTGGAGGGACTAAATCTCGGGGGAAATGGCCGTATAGGTCCCATCATGGGTGGGTGCCTACCATGTGGCATAAAAGGCACCATCATAATAGGTCTCGGCGGAAACTGCTGAAATATAATAGATTACTATTTTTTTTGTCTAATAAATTCGAAAATGTTTATCTTCACTAACATACGTACGCTATAATAAATAGGAACAGGAATTTGTCCCATGTAGTGAGGCGGAGGAACTCTTTGTTCCCTGTCCCTATCTCGATGAGATCTTTCATCCCTAAACAGTATTTATTTATGAAATTTAGTTCTCACAAACGCATCATATAGAAAATATTCCGTGACACACCTGTGACGAAAATCTCTATCCCATTTGCGTTCTTCCCTCTCCCTCGAACGCGAATGATCACGACTTCTTCTGTCTCGGTCTTCTACACTAACGTGTGACTCAGTACGTCGTCTCTCCTTGTCTCTGTAACTGTTTTTATATTCCCTACTTCCGTTCCTGCTGCGATACCTTTCCCTGAACAAAGAATATAATAATTTAATGAAATAAATTAAAGAAAGGACACAATATACACATTAACTAAAATAAAACATTTAAAATATGTACCTGTCGTCTCTGTTACTTCTTCTGTCCTCGTGTTTCGAGTCTTCATGCCTAAAAGAGAATAAAAAGTTAACAAACCAATCGATTTTCCAAATACTTCTTACATTAATCAAAAATGAACTTAATATAATGCCAATCTTAATAACTAAACTTATATCTACAGTGCAATACTCGTTTGATATCCATATTATTTTGTTCATATCCATATTGTGTAAGTATAGTATCTACCAAATACTCTCAACAAACGTTTATCAACACCTGGGTATATATATTTACATGTGTTTTTGCAGTTTATACAAAGACTATTTTTTATTAATTCATTTTAAGTTGCTTATACCCTTCTATTGGTCATTAATGACCAATTATGCAATATCAAATTCCATAAAATATTCATTACCCCTCCACTCCCCATGTTACCGAATTTTCTTATGAAAATATCAGTAACTTATGTAAACTTACCAAGTAAGACCAGTATTTAATATTGTATATTAAACCTGTTAAACCCTTATATTCAATAAACTTTCCCTTGCATTCTTTTTTAAAGTCATAAGTAGACTGCGGATCTTTATGCAATATGAAAATTGTCTTCATCAATTGCAAGGCACAGAAGCCGTATAAAACTTTCTTTCTATTTTCAACAATTTTAATAAATCAAGAATAACATATGAGCGTTCTTAAATTGTCTAAAATTTCTACTTATCTTTAACAATTGTAATAAATAAAAAATAACATGTGGATATCCTTAAATCGTCTTAATATTTTTACTGTTTTAAATTACATCCACCGATTTGTGTCATAAATGCATAAAATCCGCAGTATAGTCATAAGTAATCGCACAGCAATTATTACAAAATGCATTACACACAAGTAAGAAAATACCATAAGCAGTTCTATTAAAAGTGCGGACAAGAAATATGCAAAGCGAAAGCTAAAAAATATGTGAAACATTTTAAGAAATTATATTATCCATTTAACCGTTTTGAATCTAATCTTCATATTTGAAGTTACTTACCCTCTGCTACTTTCATTAATATTTGTGTTCTCAATATGCTACCTGAATATAATAGTGATATCAAGCAATACTCGTCGAGTTTGTACACCATATTTAAACGAAATAAGGACTTTTTCAATAATTATATAGCACTAGTAAAACTGATAAAAATGTTCATCACTGAACAAAAAAGATTTCAATGGTTTCTGAATTTACAAATTCCACGTAAGACAGTTTATCCTAGTCTTAAAACCGATGTAACATTAAATGCAAGAGATAAAAGCACAGCCCTCCCCGCTCGAGATATTTTATGTTATTGCATCATCCTTCAAGAAAGTCTACAAATTAACCATTATTGTAAAAAGCTAAAATATAAGCTGTGGTATTAGCATAAGCAGGCATATGCATACAATCAGGAACATAGCAAAGCGTGTCCGTGTCCCATGTTGTCCGTTCTCCGTACCCTTCGGAAGCATTAGTAAAGCTAGAACAAAACAAACTGTAATAACAAAAAACAAAACATGCCTAAGAACAAGCTAGTAGCATATTATGCAACTAATATGGTTCTGAGTACTAACAGATCAAACATAAACGTTTAGACACATAACATGTACAATACCAAAGCACATTAATTATACACGCAATTTATGTGGTAAAATTACGAACGAGTACTGTTAAACCATATAGCAATAATACTCGAGATTTTTTTGTTTATCTTCCATATGTACAATAGCAATACTCGATATAATGACTAAGTATGCACTCTAACTTGTGAACTACTTTCTCAACGATAATATCTAATTTTCACATTAATATTTTTTCATTCGTTCACAAATTGATTACATATCATATCCATATTAAAATTGTGTAACCTTATCTGATCTGATAACTACACTGCGGATCTTTATGCTTTCATGAAGAAATTGGTTGAACGAAATACAAAACTGTAAAAGATTTAAAAAATTCAAGCATTTTGTAATGTTGCTTTCAATGTAGGGAAGTCTTTAAGGGATGAAATCAATTTTAATGTTATTCCTACTTTCCACAATCAATGCAAAACATATTTATTTTGCATAAAGATTCGCAGTCTACTTATAACTAAATAAAATATCTAATAGCAGTTAACTGATACTAATCGTAACAACTTTGCTTTCTTGCAAAGAAACACTGCCAATACAGGCACAAACCTGGAATGACGAGACAATGTACGTCGAGGACTGTGACTTCGGTTTCTGATTGGACTCAAAGACATCGAGCGTTTTTTATACGTTTTCGACTTGCCTTCTAAAAATTAAAAATCATACACTTGCAAAATGAAAATCGCAGTCCAATAAAAATGAAATACGAAATATGTAATTTCTAATTCTTCAATAATCATACCTAAAGTGTCATTATTTACAGTTACAACAGTACGATGTTCTTCAACTTCGTCTGTTTTAATGACTACTCCTTTGAATTCTTCCCTTTCAAATATTGGTTTCGATCCTTCCCCTATAATGACAAATTTTTAATGGAAAATACGATTTCAATAGATATGAAATAAGCAGTTAAGCAATACTGGTAGATAAGACAGACCTTGAAGACGTTAAAGTTTCTATTCAAAGCAATTGACCACCTCTAAAAAATTGTAAGCCATCCGTATATACATTCCATCGTATTATTGCAAATGGAAAAACTAAATCAATTTTTCTTAATGTTTAGCATAAAAACAAATTATATTTTAGTGCAATTACATTACAATTCACATTTAGTTCGAAGTATTTCTTAAATGGACGTTATAAAAACGTCTGAAAAGATTACGTTAGCCTTCATAAACTAAATTTGTTGGTTGTTTTCAACAACATTTCTCAAAATTAACATAATATCTATTGATGAACGTTAATAGCTTACAACTTTCTTCAGTGCCAGAATCAACTAATTATTATAAAATGTATAAAAAATAGCTTCCATTTGAATATTTATGATATAAATTAATAAAAGTTAATTTTTTAAATTCACATTATTATTATATTTTAATAATAATTTCCAGTTACACTACTATTTTCTTTATATAAACCATATTATGTACTTTCTCTATGTACGTCGATTTTAATTTGCAAACTAGCCATAAAGTAAAACTATTCTTTAAAATTCTTAAAGTTTGATACATTTACCCAATAAAAAGCAAATTAGAAAGTAATAACATTTTTTCCAATCAAATTTTAAAAAATGGAACAAACTGTCTCTGATACATTTTGGAGTAACACCTTCCAAGATGACATATCTTCCAGGATGATTAACAAATCTTCCGTATTGATGAAACCACCAATTTATATACATGTTTTTGTTTCAACAAATGAAAAGATTGGAAAGACTAAAACTGAAATATTATACAAAAGTGTAAAAATAAAAATTCGTGAAAAAAATAGATATTCACTTCTGCAACTTCAGTTGAAGAATTTAGCAATGTAAAATGTCTTCGTTGTAGATCTTCAAGTTGTTGTCACAGTAGCAAATGAGGTATTTTTAAAAAGTCAAAAGCGCTATACCTTAAACATCATGCACACATTCCCACACCAGTACAGCAAGAGGATACACGAAACGCGTATATATAGACTTACAGGATCTATGCTATTCTTTGGAAAATTAGCTTTTACCAACAAAACCTGTGTTGTTAATACAGCTGAAGCATAATTCTTTGTGCAAAACCATAATTAAAAAGGTAAATACAAAGACAAGCAAAGGATATGCGAAGCAAAGCATTAAACACTGTAAATAAAAAATATTGTGCTTACATATTGCACATTACTTGATCGCGACTGTGATCCAACGTTGTAATCCAAATTTGCTATATCCTGGATAAATTAAAACTGTTATTAACTTTGTAAATTAAAAACATCCTTGTATAAATTCTTGAATATCACGGATGCCACATTGGTATATTGAAATCCATAATCTTCATAGTTGTAAAAGTTGCTGGACAAAATTCTCCCATCTTCAAGTGATGTTAATCATGTTCAAGGCGTAACCATGTTGAAATATTTATCTATAGCTCATTAAAATATTGCAAGAAATAATCTAAGCAAATTAAAAATTAGAAACTATAAGGATAGAAATATAAGAATAACAATAAATTTAATTTTTACGTGAGAATGGATATATCCTTCACAAAGTTTGATTTCCCAATTGTGACTTGTAGGTGGTTCTAGAAACATTCATCTTCAGCGACGATGTTATTTTGCATTTGAAATCTTCACTGAATAACTAAGAAAGTTGTTAAAAAGTTATAGTGTGTAAACAATGATTTACCCGGTCTTCTTTTGACTACTACATCTTCAGGATTGATAATATCTCGCTGAAGATGTGAGTCAGTTGATTTTCCAGGCATATTTCGGTGAATGTCTACTTTAATCCTGCGCAGCTCAGCTGCACTGATCTTTGTGCCTTCGGGTCCTTTAAATAACGGCACTGTTCCATCTGCTGATTCTAATCTGAAATACAGCAAACCAATTTTTAATGTCTACATGTTAATCTTATATAGAAAAGCAAAGAATAGAGTAAATGTTAGACTCATGTATTATTGTGTTATTGTAAAAAAAAAATAGTTTTGCATTCTTATTCTTACAATAGATTTTGATTAAGTTTTATTTACCTTGCAGAAAGAGTTGGAGTATTTGTTGAGCTAGAAGTACAAGATCTTCTAGGTCGACTTCGTGGAGATTTACTTCTACTCTTACTGCAACTTGGAGGTTTCGGAGGCAGCAAACCTTTCTCACGAGCGCGTTGCATCTCATATTCGTAAATCTTCTTTTGTTTTAACCTTTCATGCTGCCGTTGTCGCTCTTGCTCCCGCTTCCATTCTTGTCTCCGTAGCATCTTCTCAGTCGCGTCGTTTCGAGACGATGAATTTGGTTTCATTTCTGCAGCAGAAAATTATCGACCATTTTTAAGGTTATGTACCCATAATGTTTTGATGCAACGACGCGATGCAAAATAACATTACCTGATTGCGTCGAGAAATTATGGTAAATAAGTACAATATGAAAGATGAAAAAATGTGCACGTAAAGGTCAAGACTTTTGAAATTGTAAAAATTTGCATGTGCAGATATTTAAAAAAGAAAATAATTTAATCTCGCGACGAAGAGACCGGCGCACAGAATGAATGAATTTCCGAAATGTAAGGCTGTATAAGGCTCTCAAGGCTACTCTCTCCCTTAGGGTGGCTTGTATTTTTATGGGGTAGCTAGCTTGAGGACAGTGATGCCAGAAAGGGACAAAACGGACCCTCGGTACTCTCCTCCTTTTCCCCTTCCACTATCCTATTCCATCACCATCTAACGTCCCCCATACTAAGCCGTAGACACGCTGCGCGTGCACATATTACTCTGGTCATCAGAGAGGGGGTACATCATTTCACCGTGATTCCCCTCATTTGGCATCACTGCTTGAGGAGCCTGTTGGAAATAAAAGGAGTGGGGATAATCCCGCGTGAACTCAAGTCTCACCAATAGAAAGGCTAACTGCAAGGTCGTGAAGAAGGATCAAGAAGCCGAGGGGTCTTCGAAATTCACAGTCCTCTTCCAGGTAGATTTCCTTACTTCTCAAACACAATAACTGTTATTAGTTTGAGCGTCTACCAGGTAAGAAATGTTCCTTCTAGAAATATTCAACTGGCTTCTACATTCGTATAGGCATGGTGACACCCTATTTTTATTTGCCCCTAAAAATACGTCATGATTCAGAAACGCAAAACAAATTTATATAATTACACCATATTTACAATGATAAAAGTCTCGTTTATAAGATTAAGACATAGAATAATGTCATAAAATTTTTTTATTCGTTTATGAACACAACAAATAAACACATATTGCAGCTAATTTTCTATTATATATTACAACTTACTATTGAATCCTATGAATATGTGTATAGATAACAGATCTTCAATGAGATAATACACCTGAAAGCATTGAGAAACATTTTTATGTATTTCCAATGGAAATAATTTGAAAACATTTTGAAATTATATGTAATCATTTCGAAATTCAATATCTTTCACTAAATCCTCAATTTTACAATATTCATTATTGTCAGGAAGGATAATTTTCAAAAATTATTTCACACAAGATTTTGCAAAAAACTACTTTACAATAAACATATCCATATTTCATTTTGCAACACTCAAACTTATCCATATTTTATTTTTCAATACTCAAATCGTATCCATATTTTATTTTTCAATACTCAAATCGTATCCATATTTATTTTGCAATACTCAAATCATATCCACATTTATTTTGCAATACTCAAATCATATCCACATTTTATTTTGCAATACTCAAATCATATCCATATTTTATTTTGCAATACTGAAACTTATCCATATTTTATTTTTCAATACTGAAACTCATCCACATTTCATTTTACGATACTGAAACTTATCCATATTTCATTTTGCAATATTGAAACTCATCTATGTTTTATTTTGCAACACTCAAACCTATCCATATTTATATTAGCAATACTCAAATGTTATCCACATTTTATTTTGCAATATTCAAATCATATCCATATTATATTTTGCAATACTGAAACTTATCTACATTTTATTTTGCAATACTCGAACTTATCCCGATTTTATTTTGCAATACTGAACCTCACCCATATTTTATTTTACAATATTGAAACTTATCCATATTTCATTTTACAATACTCAAACTTATCCATATTTCATTTTGCAATATTGAACTCATCTATGTTTTATTTTGCAATACTCAATACATTTCCATATTTTTAATATTTTTATTAGCAATAATCAAATGTTATCCACATTTTATTTTGCAATACTGAAATCATATCCATATTTTATTTTGCAATACTGAAATCATATCCATATTTTATTTTGCAATATTGAAATCATATCCATATTTTATTTTGCAATACTCAAACTTATCCATATTTTTATTAGCAGCACTCAAATGTTATTTTTCATTACTCAAATCATATCCATATTTTTATTAGCAATACTCAAATGCTATCCACGTGTTATGTTGCAATACTCAAATCATATCCATATTTCAATTTGCAATACTCAAATCATATTCATATTTCATCCTGCAATACTCAAATCATATCCATTATTTATTTTGTAATACACAAATAATTTTCTGGAATTATTTTACGTTGGTGAACATAATTTATTCGTATCAACACTTTCTGTGAAGTTTTATTTTATGGAAATTGTTATATCGTATAATAAGTCTTAGCTAAGTCTAAATAGTACGTAATGTTATCGAAATTTAAAGCTATATTACAATAATACATGATAAGTATGTACGTAACTATTTTATTTTATTTTACGTATGATTTTACTTTATTAATTACATGACTCAGAAAACGTATAAATAAATGTTTACCTTCAGAAGAATGTAATTCCTGATATCCGATAATAGGTGAATTGCGATCTTACAAAATATTGTTTCTTCATTGTAACAACTTCATCACAAGGTCAAACTTCCAACTGCACTCGAGAATGATCTACGAAACACGGACATAAGCGTCCATGCCGTCCATGCATTTGCTGCACTGTGCACTCTGCATCGTTGCATTCAGACGCTACGGTTATCTTACCGCAGAGCCATCTATACCACTCAAATTCCATTTTCAACAATTTAATTCACGGTAAGAAATGTAAAATACTAGTTGCAGTTATGCCGACGTAATTATTATAATTTTTTCAGATCTTCATACGCAATAAATGTTATTATATTCTCTGAAGTGAAAAGATCGCTTGAAGTTTATGGTGGTGGCATCTTACGGTGAACATAAGGTATTTACTGTGGCAGCACTTTTCCATTATTTCGCGCGCAACTTCGTTATAAATACTCGTGTATGTAGTCGTAGTTAACCAAATTTTATTACGGATTATTATAGCAATTATTAGCATGATTATTTACCATAGATATATTACTTACATCTAAAATGATACACATCATTAATAGTCACAACTAATTTGATTATTGCTCATGTCTTAATCAGTAATACAAACGTATTTTACAATCATTCTACATTAAAGCTTGTCTTCTTATATTTTATTTCCTAAAGAATTATAAAGTACGAATTTAATTTGATTTAATATTGTCTATGTATGTATGAATATGTATTTACTGTAATTTACATTTGTACAGCAGATATAGATCTCAGTTGAGATATGAAATGCTAAATAAAAAAAAAAGAAAACTTACGACTAGGTTACGGATGTTTTTGTAGACATTTGTAACAACACTTGTAGGTTCAAAATAAATAAATAATCGTACCAAATTCTGTCGGATTTGATACTCTAGCATTTTTCGTAAACTTTTATAAACCATAAACGCATAAAGATCCGCAGTCTACTTGACGTTTGCGAAATAATGGATAATTCTAAATTCCTTTTTGAATGCTCTGTCCACCATTTTGGATTAGCTTGCGGCATGAGATGCCCCGTTATCTTGGGACACTGCGTCCTATGCATATCCTATAGCTGCGGGTGTATACAAGTTGATACAAGTACACAACAGTCTAATAAGCCAGGATCAAACTCGAGTGTCATGGCCACAACTGGGGAAAGTTTTACGACGGCCGTGCGCTTGAATCGCGTTAAAAGTCGTTTATAAACACGTTTCGCGGTAAGAATGTTGATGGAGGGGTGGCGTACGGTCCTCGTTCATTTTCTTATCGCTTGGAAAACGTCGGACTAGCTCGCGTGCGAACTCAGTTTCGGTCTGTGTATTATCAAGCGAACATCCGGGCCCGTAGGGATTCGTGGAAGATCGACGAAGAAAAAACCACCGTATAGCTTTACGGTGTGAAGAAGGAACGGGAAACAGAGGTTAGCTTATTGAACACACTACCCTATAGTCAGTTAAGATGGTGGTGAATGATGGTGACCAGAGTGGTGGTAGTGGTGGTGGTACAAAGTGATGTCATTGATATCAATTTAGTCGGAACATTTAACGAAGAAGCAGGAGAAGAAAAGCAATTCGCATGAGTGGCAGTGTTTGCGTGTAATACTTTAATCTTATCGGCCCCCTGGCCTATACCATTTATTTGGGATAACTGTACATATACACGTCAATATGAAATCGCTTGTACGAGAACGGTTGATAAACTCGTATTGTATATATACACGTACTTATAGTTCATATAGGGTGTTATACAAAAGTGATTTTCTTTGAAGCTATCCAAGATCAATTTCTATTCTTACATTTCGAAGTTCACACGAAGACCTTCTCTGTTATAAACGCAGTCCGGCTGTATTCAGGTGACAGTGATTACACATTTCAGCCTTATCATTATACAATAGAATGACGTCTAGATTCCGTAAATTGTAAGTAACCTTCTCGGAACGAGGTGATTGTATCCTAAATAAACTCTGTCGCGACTACAGTTCTCCCTGTCAAGACGACCATACAATTCTTTTAACCCTCTACCTAGCCAAAGCCTATTTTCGATTTTATTTTCGAATAGGATTTTAAACAATTCTGCTGTACCAAAAAGAAGCATAGAGATTTTCTTGACACATTGCAATCTTAAATGAAACTATTAGACGACGTTATCGAGGCTGACCTGTTAGTTCTAAGGAGAACTGCTGTTGCTATTGAAAAAGTGTTTAGCCGTGTAACATAGATTTCTCAAAATTACGCAATAATCACCACTATTAATAGGATTTTCAATAATTCTGCTGTACCAAAAGAAAGCATAGAAATGTTCTTTTACATTGCAATCTTAAATGAAACCATTAGATAACGTTATCGAGAGTGATTTGTTCGTTCAAAATGAAAATTGCTGTTGCTACCGAAGGTTCCATTAAAAAGTGTTCAGCCGTGTACCATGAATTTTTCAAAATTATAAAATAACGTAATGTGTTGATGTATGTTTACCTGTAACAATTATTCCGGTGTACGTCGTAAATCTATACGATGAATATTGTAAGAAATTCGAAGTGTTCGAAAATAGAAAAAAAGATCGTTGCTATCGCCGATGGTTCCAAAGAAAATATATATATGTAACACTATATGTGGAACACCCTGTATTTGCGTTCTTCTCGTTCTGTATATTACCGTTCTCTCCGATACTACATACTCCCTCTGCCTTCTTTCTCTCCTCACTCGGCAGTCGGTAGTTCTTTCCCTCCTCTCTCTGTTTATTCATAAGCGTTCGAGCACTTGCCTTCACTTTGTTACGAATGAGTCTTTCAAAGAATAAGATTGCGTGGCGTGGAAAATACGGGTCCATCGCGGCTCGGACGAGGAAAACTGACGTGTTACTCGATCGTGTTTAATTATCCGACGAATTAACGGCACAATAAACGGAGGAGAGCAAATATGCGGAGCTCGTAAATTCGTGTCGTGTGTCGTTCACGAAGGTAAGCAAATATACGTATATTGCAAAAACACCCGGATATTAACGATGACTAAGAAATGTCGATTTTCACATATTTTTCTCCGTCCACCTGGTATTCGGAATGTTTTCGAAACTCGATCGAGCTTCGTTCGATTGAATTCGCATTCGAACCGTGTGCGGTTTTATAAAACACAAAGCGAACGGACGGCTACCATAAATTTGTTTATCGATCGAAAAATAGGTCATCGAGATAAAGTAGGGGGTAGACCCGTGCTGTGTTCAGTGAACTCTGATGATTCGAAGTGCGTGAATTGATATTGTCAATTTATTTTATAAGGTCGATCTATTACGTGAGTTTCTTTTTTTTTCTATCCCGTCGAAAACTCTCTTTTTACCAGCCCCGTTCATTTGTACATTGTACATTTTCGAGATTTGATCACAAGATTCATGTATTAACTTCGAATGATAAGTGCTTTATCTACGAGCAGATAAAGTGTTGCTAAATAGCTACACTCTCACTGTGTGTCTCACAATTAATTAAAACTGCTCTATAGAATGATTTTTCTCTGTGGGAATGGTGGGAATAATTGTGTGCACACGTTCTCAACAGAGTTGCAGCAATGTCCAAGAAGACAAATTGCAACAAAATGTTGGTTCATCAATTGTCATCAGTGCTACCTGATGATAGGCCAATTACTGCCATAAGCGTTGTTGAAGATATAGATAAGTGTCCACCAAATTTTACAGTGGTGAGTAACGCAAAATCTTTTCCATATATCGGATTGGAACGAAAGTTTTTAGCTATTATACTGTAGAAATAATTGTAGAAGTTATAATGACTTTGATTTTTGTGTAGGTGTCTAGAACGTACGATCAAGATACAGATGCCGACCTGTGGAGGGAAAGTGGGTTATTTATTAAGAAAAAAGGAAGATATATATGTTTTTCAAAGTCTGAAGGGATACCTCATTACGTGGTGGAGGATCTAGCAGTCATTAACGAACGAGATACTCCTCCCGAGGGATTCAGCATGATCGCATATACTGTAGATTCAAGTGAGCATACGTAAGACTGATCAGGATATTGTTCATTGCAATAGCATTTTTGTCTAGTACATTTTAACAATCGATTTTAGAGCAGAAGGCATGGAGGAAGAAACAGCTGTGCTATAAAGTTAGGAATAAGGAATTATGCTCGAAAGCAGTCACGGATATTATTATATGTAGTAGGGTTATGCATAAGGTATATCCATCTAAAATGGCTCCGAATGGTTTTGTAGCTGCTGGGTAAGCACCAAGAGTTTTTACCTTTTTAACATTTATTGACTAGTTGTATTGAGAATGTTAACTTTGCAGTGTCATAAACGGAGTTTGTGTCTGCTACAAAACTGTGGATATTGCAAATGGGAATTCCAGCTCACAATCGTATGTTAATATAGAGTAAGTGTTCACTTTATTAACCCTTTGGGGATGGATGTGAATTCCTAAAGTTGCAGAGAAATAATGTAATTGCATACATTACAAAATATTAGTATATATCTTGCATTTTTCTCAGCACTCAAGACTTCGATACACAATCTACTTCTCTGAGCAATATATTCTCTAACATTTAACAAAATCTTTGTCCGCATGGGCTTAAGAGAATTGTTAAACGAATTGATATAGCTACGGTCGCTATTCAATGCCTAATACTTTGTTCTTCAGTTTACTTCAAAACGCATCTCCTAATCCATCGAATGGAACTCCACATAGAGCAGCTCCCGAAAGGCCACCAAAACCAAAGTTCTCACCAAAACCAACAAATGGAATTTACCCACAAATTGGAGGAAGTGCGGGAAAGGACGTAGACGAATCTACCGACAGGGATTACGAAGTTCTAAGTCCTAGCGCAAGGATCAGGCCCACAAGACCAGCCCCACAGCCACCTACAATGTCATCATCCATAGGCGCCACATCAATTTATGGCACATTGCCGGGGTCTTCGGATTTGGATGGAGTCCCATTTGTCCTTAATCCACGTCTTAGTGTTCATTCTGATTCCTCTACCGTAAGTGATTCTCTATAGTCCAGATACAAATGAATTAACATTTATTTTTAACCATCGTATCATTTACAGAATAAAATTCCTGTGATCAAAGTCTGGTCTCAGAAAGACTTGGACAAGGAGGTAAGATGAAGATTTAATTAGTAGACTGCGGATCTTTATGCAAAATAAAAAATGTTTGCATTGATTGGAAGACACAGATGCCAAATAGAACTCTTCTTCTTCTTTTAACTGTCTTATTAAGCTAAAATTAATACACCGATGTCCTTAAATCTTCTTAATTCGTCCACTGCTTTAAATTTGCACGTGTCCATTTTCGTGATAAATGCGTAAAATCCGCAGTCTATTAATTAGTATTCTTAGCGCAACAGTATCGTGACTCATTTACCATATTTACATGTACATTTTTGCTTGCAGTTTTTCTACGAATTCCGCGCGGAACGAGAAACTTGAAGAAGCCACTGTGCCAAACCGAATTGCGTGATTCTCCATGCAATTTTACAGCTATATCTATACATTTGTATTGATAATATAACACTAGCCAAGTGTAATAGAGTGCCTGAACGAGTGATTTACTAACCCGCGAAAATGGAATCCTCTTTTTAATATGTATCGGTGAGATGACGTTCAGATATATTTAATAATGTCCATTTTCCGATATACTTTCTTCTTCCATGTCCTATTTAGATTTTGATACCAGTGACAGTTAGTATTGTATTTTTATAGAGTTGCGTTGTATTTTTATAGATAGTAGAAGTTATATATAATTGTATCATACGTTCTAGTTGTTTATAAATCATTACAGAATATTTAACATTGTACTGATGTACTCCTATTTCTTAATCAAATGCAACATTCTTTCAATAAAGTCATCTCTAATTTTATTTCCAACAAAAAAGAAAAAGAAAACAAGTACATTCTTATTTTTATCCTCATGTTGACTTGTATCGATACATACATAATTAGTAGGGTACAGCACTTTCGTGCTTCTTATAGTGCATATATATATATATACACATAGTTTGTCTTTAAACTGTTTACACTGAGAAATAAGAATTCGCATTGTAGTTGCTTCAGAGGTGGAGTAATATGTACTAGGAAAAATTTTATATTTGTATATACACATTGAATTTAAACTATTGTTTGCAGTCTGATCATTCATTTCCAGCAGAACATAATACAGTTGATGTACCGATGTAATTACGGGCTCGTAGACTCATTTCAATGCAAACATTTTAATATATTTCACAGATTTCATTCATTCCTCACATTTCACTTCAGAATTATATACGGTCGCATTATCATATAAACGTTCGTAACTCGATTATTTGAAGTCTGAATTTTCCACGATAGGAAACAACAGAACAAAAACATGTTCCCGCAATAGAAGACTTTATTCGCGATCTCACAGCAAAGAAAATCTAAGTTAAAATACACGTAATTATAAATTGTCTCGTTTACTATTTCCATTAGTAATGTTATAAATATGTAAGAAATATCTTATTAAAATATACATACAACACATCGGAATACTTTTCGAATGGAAGCTGCTATAAATAAATTAATTCCTATGTCTCTCTCGCGTAACAAGAGAAATGTGAAAAGGCATTGCATCGTAAGAGGAATATTTATAATAATTTACAGTTTTATATTTTATATATTCGATTTACGAATAAACAGTATTCGCACAGCACAGTCTGCGATCCTTATTTGTTTTCACCTTTAGCAAATAGTAGCGGGAGTAGTTAATTCGCGATAAATTAACTATCTCCCATCGTCGCAAGGCTCTTGTCGAAATAGGTTCGTTGGGAAAACTTGGGCCAGTCGTCAGACGAACGGTCCAGTCCAATGTCTAACGTGAGTAGTGTTATTGGTGGTGGAAACGCCGTGTTTCTCTAATACAGCGGTTGCTTTAATTTTATTCTTATATTTCACGTCTTTCGGTTTCAGCATACTTTTGTGGTTACTCAGCAACCTTGAAGGCGTCAATATAGATTTATTGCTTAGACCCGTTGCTTCTAGGAAATGATCATAACCGCTGCTCAGATTGGTCGTCGCAGTAACAGGAACATTATTATCGTCTTTGGTTGTGGCAGTTTTCTCGTTCTGACTAACCGTGGCCCCAAGATTGTTAAGCCTCTCCGAACCATCGCCTTCCGGCCTGTCCGGATCGTCGGATAGATTGCACTCATCAAGATTAAACTCTTCAAAATTTTGCCTGATGTCAAACTCTTGATCGAACTCGGAATGGACATGCTTCTCCTTCGTTTTATTCCTCTCTTTCGTTTGTTCATCTGATTCGCCGCCGATCTTGAACTCTTCAAAGTGACGAACCATGTTAGTTACCCTTGGTACCTTCCTAGCCTGGTCTCCGTTAGGTTCAACACTATTCTGTCTCACCTGGAACGAGGAACGAACATTATTGAATCTATTCTTCCAGAAATTTCCTTCCTCGTTCGTTCCCGCGACTTTATTGATCGCGTCATCGAAATTTAAACTTCTCGCGGAAGTTACATTTATTCCTGCCGATTTTAACGGCGAAGATATGAAACCGAGGATCTTTTTGCTGTGCTCGGAGGAACCGGACTCGAGCAACGGTTGCTTCTTGCGAGTTTCGTCGATCAGAAACGAAGGACTAGGGATCTTCTTCAGGATCAACGTGTTATTTTTGAATTGCGGCTTAGGCGGTAACGCCGGCGGTGTTTTAGGTGGAGGCGATATTATTTCCGGTAGAGACTCGATATCTTCGTAGTCGAGGTTCTTCGCTATAGTCAATCCTTTCGAAGAAATTTGCAGGCAGGTCTTCTCCTCGATCATCTCCAGCTTCAATGGAGGACTCGTTGTACTAACCGATTTCGTTTTCTGCACCTGCGAACAGGGGAACGTATTCCTCGCTTCCTCGACTTCTACCTTTGGCTCTATTATGACAATGGGAATGGCTTTTGATTCTTCCGACTCTTCTTCCAAGCTTGACTCGTGACTGGCGATATTTGTAGTTACGCCCGTAGGAACAGCTTGCGTAAGACTCATTCCAAACTCGTCCTCGGTAGCAGAAGGCTCGAAACTGTTTGCAGGAACATCGTGGAACTCGGCGGATGCCACCTGTTCCGTGTTTGGTTCTTCGGAATTTTTCCTTTCCATTTCGGAACCCACCGACTCGATGTCCGACAATCTCGCTGGCTGAAACCGGACGATCTTTCCTCGATGCTTGAATCTTCTAGGCACGGAGAGTATGCTCTCCTCCTCCTCCATATCTCGCAAAAGAATCTGGTTCACGCATTCCAACACGGAGTTGTGGTTGCTATTTGGTCGATACGTGCTGTGCCTAAAAACGTCGTCGTTGATTCTGTCCTCATCCGGATCGCTGTACCAGTTCCCGCTGGTTTCTTCCGTGTTCTGCTCTTCGATCTCCATTTTTTGGGCTCTGAAAAATATGTTCGAATGTCAGCGCTTCGGCCAAAATTATTCCTATTATTACTAGACTTAATCGCTGTTCTATCTTATGCTTCTCATCATTATTGTTAGCTCGTACCTGTCCAATAATGTTACTTAACACTTTACCTACCGGAAGCCTATTAACCCTTAGCACTCGAGTGACGCCTCTGAGGCGCCACTAAAAATTGCTATACTATTATTTAAATAATTATTTACACTATCAGATATGTCGGTATCTAACCAATTACTACACATTTAAGTATTGTATGAGGTATTATATCAATTTCATATTTATCAAATTTAAAAAATCATAGAGAATGGAAATATTGTAGGTCAGAAGAAACGTTTAATTTTCGAGTTAAAATAGCTCCGAGAGCAAAGGGTTAATAGGATTCTCAATAATTGTGCTGTATCAAAAGAAAGCATAGAAATTTTCTTTTACATTGTAATCTTGAATGAAATTATTAGATGACGTTATTGAGGATGACTTGTTAGTTCACAATGAAAATTGCTGTTACTATTGAAAGTTCTATTAAAAAGTTTCTAGTCATGTATCAGATTTTTCAAAATTATGCAATAATCACCGGTCGGTAATGTGTTAACAGACTAGATTCAATATTGAGACTTTAATAAACTCTGTTAGTGAAGTATTCAATAATAATTGAAGGTCTTCGTACAAAAACCAGGTTTTAGTCAAACTATATTTGTCAAAGTTCTACATATTTTCGTATACTGTCGATTGTCATCGAAGTCTAGGCTTATCCAGTTTTTTCACTACGGCTAATTGTTCGTACATTAACACTCACTAACTAACGCTATTCCCAGTAGCGTTGCTATTACCATTATTAATATTATATAGTAATTGAAGGTCTTCGTATAAAAACCAGGTTTTAGTCAAACTATATTTGTCAAAGTTCTAGATATTTTCATATACTGTCGATTGTCATCAAAGTCTGGTCTTATCCAGTTTTTTTTTTACTAAGGTCTTCAATTGTTCGTACATTAATACTCACATGCTATTCTCAGTGGCGTTGTTAGTACCACCGTCGTCGTTACTATTACTACTATAGTCCTCGCTGGTCTTCGGCGGTTCCGCCGCGACAGTCTCGGCTTGCTCGAGGTTCCTGGTGTTGGTCTCGTTGCAAGCGTTAACATAAATGGGTTCTTGTTCCTTCTCTTCATCCTCCGAGGCGAAATTACAATCCATCCCATCGTCCTTGCTTTCAGTCCTCGCGATATTCGTAGCCTCCATCACCTCGATTTCTTTGCAAGCTTTCTGGGCTTTTAATCTACTTATACCTATCTTCTTCTTCGGCAACTTGGAGCATTTCTCGACGATCATGGTGTCCTCGTCGTCGTTGTCGTCGAAAATCATCGTAGCCTCGTTCTCACTGTCGGTCACCATGGTCGGTGTACATCTGCTGGATTTGTTCAGCGTCGAACCAGGAGAAACGTCCGTGCTCTCGCCTTCGCAGAAACCTTCTGTGCTCAACAACGAAGGACTGCCCTCTGTGGTGGTCGTGATAATGGACACGTCCGTGTTCTCGCTACTAGTTAGACTCGTTTT
Organism: Lasioglossum morio; assembly: GCA_916610235.2. Classification (NCBI taxonomy): domain Eukaryota; kingdom Metazoa; phylum Arthropoda; class Insecta; order Hymenoptera; family Halictidae; genus Lasioglossum; species Lasioglossum morio. Next base: position 16,112,010 of record OU744323.1, on the reverse strand, counting down.
CGAGATATCGCTGCCGGCGAAGCTGTGGGTCTTCTTCACTCCTCTGTCCAAGCCCTCGAGCGTAACAGGTACTTCCGACGGATTCAACTTCGTGATTATCTCGCATTTCAACGTCTGAATGTCCTTGCTAATACTGTTGTCTTGCCTGAGATCCGCCTGAAATTCAGACATTACCGAATGTTCAGTCAATCGTACATTTACCGCGGCCGAACAGATTCAATTACTTCTCCTTTCTTTTATTATCAGATTGTTGCACGCGAAATGTCCGATTTTTAGCCGTGATATTAAACAAACGCGATTTCGTACCCAATGTATTCTATCTATTTGGTTGGCAACAAAGTAATTTCGGTATTTTAACACTTTACCGACCGGAAGCCTATTAATAGAATTTTCAATAATTCTGCTGTACCAAAAAAAAAGCATAGAAATATTCTTTGACATTGCAATCTTAAATGAAACTATTAGACGACGTTATTGAGGGTTACTTAGTTAGTTCATACTAAATGCTAAATGAAAATTTAGCCAGGTACCATAAATTTTTCAAAAATATGCAATAATCATCGGTCGGTAATGTGGTAAGGTGAAATATGACATTTCAGTGTTTGCAACTTTTTTGTAGTTCGTCATCTCCTAAAAAAGAAGAATCTATTGTACGTCTACGTGTTCTCCAATAACTATACATTAACGAAACTAAAATCAAAGGACCCCGCACTAATCATATGGAAAATCTATCCCGGTTAAATCAGTTGGATTTTTTATATGTTGTAGCTTATGATCTACTGAAGAAAAGATGTAATGGGCACAAAGTTCAATAATGGACAGTTATCGAGTTATAATCAGTGAAATATGAGAAATTCGAGCTGCCGAATACTCAAATCTCGGGAAGTATTTATTTTTTGGAAAAATGTTTGAAAGAAAAATAGTACGGTTTCACAAAATCTGTTAGGTGGTGACATTAGTTCTTTTTTTAATTTTGAATGATCTTGAAAAAGTCTGTGAATAGAAATCTTTCAGAAAAAGCTTTGCGTGTCACAGCAGAGATAAGGAGCCCACGGTTCGTCACTCCCGTAGTATTTTTTCACTCCAAACCCTCTCTGCTCTGTGTGTGTGTGTGTGAAAATCGAAGGAGTGGGGGTGCGGCAAGCGTGTTAAGTAAATAATATTTACTTAAATATGTATACTTCCCGAGATTTGAGTATTCGGCAGCACGAATTTCTCATATTTCACTGATTATAACTCGATAACTGTCCATTATTGAACTTTCTGCTCATTACATCTTTTCTTCAGTAGATCATAAGCTACAACATATAAAAAATACAACTGATTTAACCGGGATAGAATTTCCACATGATTAGATATGATTAAATTAATAACATACATACTCGTTAACAAGGGATTAACGAATAAGATATTTTCCTTTTTGTTCGAAGATCTTTCGCCCCAAATAAATAAATAAGTAAATATTTTATTGATCGAAGTTCATCGATATTTGAAAATAGTATGGAGCCCTTGGCGACAAAATTGAAAAATCATTCGTAGTGGAAAGGGTTAACATATTGCACACTAATGCGCACCAGTAACTGTTTAACGAGCTTTGAAAATCTACGATTCACAGCCAAGGACTTCCGTTTCACTTATGTTTCCGTAACACGATCCGGGTCTCAATACTTTCGGGATTATCATTTAAAAGAGTATTTCCAAGATCCTGTTTCATCGAGAATTCTATCAATAGACTTCCGGCAGATAAAATATTTCAGCTTATGACCTTTTAAATATCGATTTTCTGTAATGTAAAGTTATAAACATATTGTGCGCCGAGCAACGAGAATAATCACAACTTTTGTGATATCGTACACAAACATTATCGGTGCGATCAACTTTTGTTTTTCACTAATAATATAACGCGTAATTATATATATACAGGGTGGTATAAAAGTCACTAGACCAATTAGGTGCAAATTAGAAAAATATAAAAAGGTTATTCTATTTTAATATGGTTTAGTCACTTCTGGGCAATTCTGTATCAATATATATATATATATATATATATATATATATATATATATATATATACATTAAGTCCTTTATAAATCTTTCTTGCAATCGATGCAGATAACTTTTATTTTGCAACTACTAACTTTTCGACATACATAGGTTAGTACTTTTTTTATAACGAATGTCCAGCTGCATCGATTGATGTATTAAAAAATACCTCATTCCATTTAAAAAAATTAAGGGGACCTGGATATCTCTAAAAAAATGACATAAAAACAAAATTTTGTTTTGGCATCGTGTCAGCCCCATTGTACCATTCAACTTTATCCTTACCATATTTTACGTATTTTTAGAAACAGCAAAGATATTTGAGGTGCAAACGTTAGGTGACTCACCCTGTATAATTCTATAATGTGGTGAAAATAATATGTTAATAAAATCTTGAAGTCTGAATATTTTCACTGTTCTCAATTGCACTTGCTCATTTCCGTTATCAATTCATAAAATCCGGAGTCTAATAAATAACAATACAATATGTGCTGGTGTCACGTCCAGTGGTTCAGCCATTATTAATAATTGATAAATTCAATCATGTATATTATATTTCTTTTATTCCATCGCTCGCAATGTAGTATAATATACTATAATTCAATATTAAATACTAATTATGATATTTGATATAATCATTAGCCCGTGCATCATTATCGGAGTAAACACAAAAAGAAATTCGGAAAGGAATATAATATACATGATTGAAGTTATCAATTATTAATAATGGCTGAACCACTGGACGTGACACTGGCTCGGTATTCGAATAATAGTCGGATAAAATTTAGAAATTTCGGCAGAGATGTTCGCGACAGTTCCGGCCCGCAATAAAAAGAGAATTTAATCATATTTACTTCGACGTTGGAGGATTGCAAGTGGCACTCGTCGATCGCGTTCGCCGTGTCCATCTTGATCGATGTTTTGCCAAGTGTTTGCTCGCGTTTGCACTTGATGTAGTTCTTGGTGTAACGCCTGAGCCTCGCGATCTCCAGCTGTTGGTTCCTAATGACGTTGTCCTTCTCGCATAGCAGTTGCCTAATCGATTTCTGCTCCTGCTTGAGCCTCGCCTCCAGGACAAGCAGAGCGCGAAGTATTCGCGAGAGTTGCTGGTCCCGGAGGCTTCTCTCGGACTCATGACCCACGGTACGATTGTCCAGCTCTTTCACCAGATCACGGCACCTCTTTGTGGCCGCCTTCAACGCTTCCTGGGTACGAACCAGCTCCTGTTTGAGCGTTCGCACCTCGGTTTCCATCTGAAACATCGTACAAAACGAATATTTATTTACTACGTTCCTCTACCGCACAACGCGACCAAGAAATTCTTTAACACTAAACCTACCGAGCATCAAAAGTGACTCATGTCTATCTATATCCCAACAAAAACATCCTGCAAACAGGAGCCAAGTTCCTACGGCTGTAAAATGTTGCGAGATCAAACGAAACACGGCCAAGTTCGTTAGCTTAGAAATACCTTAATAATTCAGTTACATGGAGGGATAAATTATTCAAACTTGGTCGCTACCTAATACCTTTTATGGCCATTGGTTTAAAAAGTAACAGTCAATATGTATTTTTAACTTCACAATATTGTAGAAGATATAAAAGCGAATCCAACGACCTAAATTACTGTACCTTTAAACTTTCAAATAGTGATAAAATATTAATGAACAGCTAGATCGAGCGCGTGGACCAGTGTGCGACGTTGCGATAAGCTACAAACGTTTACAGATGGTCGAAATTGCAGATTTTCACGAATTTCGGCCTCTAACTGCGATAAATCTAAGGATCCAGTGAATATAATTGTTCTTAAATTATTTTAAATATTTCGACTGCGCATGTTTACGCGTTCACGAAGAAATTGCGTGAAATACGAAGCAGCGAAAAATTCGAAAAATTTAATAACATTCTAATGTTGTTTTCAATGTAACAAAGCCATTGAGAGATTAAATCAATTTTCATTTTATTTTTGCTTCCCACAATAAATGCAGAACATTTTTAGTTTGCATAAAGATTATCGTCGTACTCGCATCGAATCCGCTGTCGAATAATAAGCTCGAATTGACGGTATCGTCGTTTATTCATCATGTTCGGAAACGTTTCGATACACGCGAACAGTGCAGGTGACGAAATCAAAGAGCGAGCGGGAACTTTTAGTACGACCCAAGAGACGGAACAATGGGAACCACGAAAGACGAAAAGACCTTCGCTCGGCTCCGTAAGGAGGAAAGTCTTGAAGGCTGACTTCGTCGGGAGCCTGGAATTCGTCCAGGTGTAGAGAACACGAAAACCGGAAGGACCTGACCTGCGAGAGTTGGTAAGCCAACCGAGCAATAAAAAGGATCCGGGGAGGTAGCCGAAATGAAATGGGGATTCATTGTTCGGCCCTTGGCTCAAAGTCTGCTCTATTCTATGCTTCTTCCATTGTGAGATCACTGCGAACCTTGCCAAACTGGATTGCTATTTTCGAGATTAAATGTCGGCAGACATGATTTTCATATCACTCTGTTTGTATGGACATCATATCGTGTAATAATAGTAAACTCTGAATTTTATACACTTACGACAAAGATCAATGGAATGCAAAACAAGAAAACTTTGATCGAATGAATTTAAAAATTTCATTTTATTATTCTTAATAATAATGGTTATAATACACGTGTGTTTTTAGTAATCTTCATTTTTGTTTGTTACGGAAAGTGAGTATAACAATTTGTTTGGAACAGTATTGTTATTTTCCAGATTAAATGTCGGCAGAAATGATTTTCATATCACTCTGTTTGTATGGACATCATATTGTGTAATAATGGTAAACTCTGAATTTTATACACTTACGACAAAGATCAATGGAATGGAAAACAAGAAAACTTTGATCGAATGAATTTAAAAATTTCATTTTATTATTCTTAATAATAATGGTTATAACACACGAGTGTTTTTAGTAATCTTCATGTTTGTTTGTTACGGAAAGTGAGTATAACAATTTGTTTGGAACAGTATTGTTATTTTCCAGATTAAATGTTGGCAGAAATGATTTTTACATGACTCTGTTTGTATGGGCATCATATTAACTAATAGTAAACCCTGGATTTAATACACGTACGAAAAAAATCAATGAAATGCAAAACTGTGATTGAACGAGTTTAAAAATTCCATTATATTATTTGAGATAACTAATCATGATAATACACGAATATTTTTAGAGATCTCCACGTTCGTTCGTTACGGAAAGTGAGTACATATAACAATTTGTTTAGAACACAATTACAAAACAGCAAAACGGTGATTGAATGAATTTAAAAATTCCATTATATTATTTGAGATAAGTAATCATAATAATACACGAACGTTTTCAGAGATCTCCACGTTCGTTCGTTACGGTAAGTGAGTACATATAACAATTTGTTTAGAACACAATTACAAAACAGCAAAACTGTGATTGAATGAATTTCAAAATTCCATTTGAACATTTGGCAATTCGTTTGGAACAGTATTACTGAAAAAGGTTCAACGAAACGCAGTTCGGGTGGCATCATTACAATCGTCTTTAAATCCGTTTACGAGCAGCACAATCCTTCCTCGCTTAAAGTTTGTAAGGGATAGATTTGAATGAAACAATAGCAGCGATATACGGTGTAACAAAGTTCAACGATTGTCAGGAAGCGGACTCGAATCGCGTCGTAAATTTCCTCGGGTTGGTTCCGTTACCTTGAAATGTTCCTTAATTGAAAAGACGCGTTCTCCTTCTCGCTGCGATTAGCATCTCGCGATTTAATTGCACGCCCGAGGAGTTGTCGAATCGATTCCCTTCGCGAGCATCGAACGCGGACAAATTATTTTTCCCCTTTGTTTGCGATTCGACATATCTCGTGCTATAAAAACGCGTACGAAATTTTGTTCCCGCGTTCGACACGCAACGCGAACTAATTATATGCTCGTTATTTCCCGCGATAAAGTGGTTTCGTTGTCATTATTATTTATTACGTTATTGATAAGATCCTCGAAGTTTAGTGAATTAAGAATTCCAATTAAACTGAACGAAATGTTATTTTATCGAAGTGTGGTTCTTCCGACTCGCAGAACTGACAAAGAGTTTGGTAGATTGGTGTAAGAAAAATTAGAATGGATAGAATAGTATTTTTTTCTCGCATGTGCAAATTTGTAAATAACGGAGAACCGTAACCGTTATTACAAATAGAACCGTTAGGAGCCATATGTTTAACATATTCGCCGCGGACGACGCCATTTGGCCGTTTCGCTTGCTTAAATATGTACGGATGGCCAATTAACATATGCGACCGAGTTTCTGCTAAACTAACTGTAAATAACCGAGTAATATTCACACGGTATGTTCAATATTATAGTAATTTCGTTGCAAAACGGTGAACATGATAACCCTTGGCAGTACACATTTGCATAAAGCCCGATTGGTAACAAAACATTCTGATATAAGCAAGACTTAACGAAAAATTTCGATTACGCAAACAATCAGAGCTGGGGAAAATAGTATTTTAAATAGTAAATAATAAATAATCCTATCTATTTTAAAGTATGTGTACAATTTCGAAAATAAAATATTTTATTTGATGCAGTAATTGTTTGAAAATAAAATAATTTATTTGAGGCAGTAATTTGTAAAAATAGTATTTTATTTGAAGAATATTGAAAATATTTGGACTTTGTCTTTATCTTGAATTTCAATTTTAAATATTATTGCTGAAAATAATGGTTCCCATTCAATAGATTTACGAGTAGAAATAGTTTCCTATATTAAGTACAATTTTTTCTTTAAATTATTGTTAAGATAAGAAATATTAAATTACCTATAAGTAATGGGATTTCTGAAAGTATTAGGTATAAAGACGCAAAAGATACAGTATTCTATTTTGTGTGTTCAGATTATTAAAATAGAAATATTATATTTTGTGGTTCCCATTATTAAAATAGAATAATTTTATCTTCGAAATTGTATATCTAATTTAATATACTATTTTCTTTAAGCACAGTAAAGTCTAAAATATTAAATAGTATTTGAAATATTTGTTTCGCCAATATATAATGCCCACCTCTGCAAACAATCATATCGTTGAATAATATCGAATCGAAACACGTCAAAGAACGTTTCCTCCAACTCGAGATTTTCCAACATTCCTCCAGCCAGGTGGTGTGCTGGTAAATATCACGCGTAAGAAGTCTAGTATTTACATTGACATAATACCTAGAAGCGTTTGCTTATTTTTATGCACGGGGCCCCAATGAATTAGCAATAAATTCGCGAAGCGGCGTCGTTTTCGTTCGGCAGGAAGACTGGTGGCAAAGAGATTCGTTGTCAGTGGCGCAATAAACCGGAGCCCGGCAGTAAATTTATGGAAGCAACGGATCGCAGGAAGCCGCAAATTTTCGCGGCTGTACACGGTGTAATTACAGTGGCTGCTGCGAGAAACGCATCCGTGAGTCGGCCGCAGGCCTCCTCCCTCTTCTTCCTCGGCGGTTTTTCTTTCGCCGCCAGGGAAAGTAAATCGAGATCTTCGATTTTCGAGTCCCGCCAGTCGAGTCGCCACGTCTCCGTCCACATAACTCTTCCCGCAATACCACCTGCGTCCGATTGTGCGCTAAGTTACAGCCGCAATTAATACACCCTTTAATCTATCGGCTGCGCCACGGTAAATCATGCCGTTTTCTAATGATAACCTTTGTTTTTTCATGAACACCCGGGACACGCTGTAATTTCACGGCGACGTATCCTATTCGTGTTGTCCGGCCGCCGTGTTTTTTTTTCCCGCGGTTTACAGAAGACCAATTTTCGTGTCTTTGAACAGTTTTCCGAGCACGCGCACGATGCACACTGATCGATTCCTCGATTCTAAGTGGACAAAATTCCAATTTTTTTTTTTTTGTTCTCTTTGTAAGAATGAATTGTAAGAATGATATAAGTATGCATGTCATATGACTAAATATGAGTGTGTATATATGTGTAAGTGTTACATATGTTTTTTATTGATTTACATGTTATATATGTTTTTATTGATTTACGTCGCGTTAATGTTTTATAACACGAATGTTCTACGTTATGATTTTGTTCAAATAAAAACGACAGTCCTCTACGAGTGATTGACGAAACATCACGTCGTAATTATGCTTTATTTTAAAACTTAAAAAAAAAAAACAATTTTAATTGCTTAGAAACAGACAAAACACGTGCTGTTATCATGTTATTGTACAAGCTACCGAGACAATGTGAAACTCTTGAAACGGAACGAATCAGATCAACGATCGATTTAAGAGCCAATCGATATTCGGCGGTTAATTTGAAACCGGTTTTTTGTATGTTCTAAGCAATTAAAATTATTTTCATACAGCAAGTGAGTTACTTATTTCATTATCAGATATTCAATGCTTAATCATCTGATGTCAATATTCAATATAATAGAATTTTGATTAATAATTTACTGACGCAATTATTAATTTTCTTGAAGATGATCTGAACATGGATCGAAACGTCGAAATTTCAAGTTGATAAATTGCAGAATTGCTTCTAAGTAAAAATTGATTGAACCAGTGCGCCGAGAGCATCAATATATATTTTATGATCTGTTATTTTTTAGGGAGCACAATAATGATTATCCATACAATATAAAAATTGTCTAGGTTGATTGCGAGGTGCAGGAACCGAATAAGAATTTGTTGCTTTTTCGAACAATTGGAATAAGTTGGCGAGAATATATCTATGCTCTTGAATTATTGTTACCTCTCTGCTGTCTTATATTTAGTATACTCTATTTACGATTAGTTACAGGTTCTAGCTTGAGGATGCTGGTTACTTGAACGTGTGGAGAACAGTGTACGAACAAAAGTCATTTGATAAACACGAATAAATAATTCGAATTGATCTGTTATTTTTTAGGGAGCACAATAATGATTATCCATACATAATAAAAATTGTCTAGGTTGATTGCGAGGTGCAGGAACCGAATAAGAATTTGTTTCTTCTTCGAACAATTGGAATAAGTTGGCGAGAATATATCTATGCTCTTGAATTATTTTTACCTCTCTGTTGTTGTCTTATATTTCACCCACTTTTCTTTGCGATAAATGCATCAATTACGCAGTTCATTTATTACTTTGTTATTTGATCACGCTTCATATTCGAATTACTATTTGTCCCGATAAAAAATATTGACCCATGACCCTGATTTGTGAATATCCGGAGTGACTATAACACCGAAAACAGAAAAATTCGTCTACGATTTCCGGTTTCAGTGAACGTGACACAATGTTCGGAGATTTTTTAATTGGCCTTTTTCTCAACTCGACGAATTCACGTTGCATGACGTCACAAGGAATCCCCCCAGACTGCAGGAATACACGTCCAATGTCTAGAAAGTGCAGATGACTCGTCCGTGTCCTGAATGCCAAGAATTCTAAGCCAACAAAGCACGTCAGCGCCGCGCGATCAATCATAACATGTTATTTCCAACTATATTAGAAATCTAGCTGGACAGAATTCAAACAATTGCGTTATTTCAATTCGATTGCATAATTACACGAACTAGAAATAGGACAAAAGGATAATAAACCTAAATATGTACTGCGGTATTTCTTAGCAGCTGGAATGGAACTATGAAATTCTGTTCAATATTTTCTTACATGCTTTGTTGTATCTAATTCCGATATAATCTTAAAACATTACCGACCGGTTATTATTGTATAATTTTGAAATATCTATGGTACATGGCTAAACACTTTTTAATGAAACCTTTAATAGCAACAGCAATTTTCGTTGTGAACCAACAAGTCTCCCTCATTAACCTCATACAATAGTTTCATTTAAGATTGTAATGTGAAAGAAAATTTCTGTGCTTTTTTTGGTGCAGCATAATTATTGAAAATCCTATTAATAGGCTTTCGGTAGGTAATGTGTTAATATCACAATCATTCATACTTTCCATTCGTTTATTCGACCACTGGAATTTCTTAAAAAAAAAATTATATTGAATCGTAAATTACTATTTAAAAGTATAGATAGTATAAAAACGTATTTGTGAATTGTTCAAGAAAAATCATTGGTAAATGATCTATCGGAATACGCCAATTATGAAAGTTACAAGTGAAAATTCTTGCCGTGCACGTGAGAATTAAATTCGCAACATAGCCATTAATAGAATCTTACACACGTGATTCCTATGAGGCTAACAGATTGCGTTGATTGCAAGGTTACCAAGTTATTAGGACGAAAGTTTCTCAGGCTGTCAGTGTAGTGAGGGAGAAATTATACATCCCCAAGGAACGTGGAAACAAATCATGCAATTCCAGAGGGAAACGTATTTTACAGCAGAGAAATTTCAACATCTTCACGTGCTATAACTGGACAGCGGATTTTATGCATCTTGCATCTATCTTCTTCTATATAATCTATAATCTATATAAATAAAAATTAAATGCTGTTCGTTGGTAAGCGCATCACTTAAGAACGGCTGGACCGATTTGGCTAATTTAAAAAAAAAATGTTCTTCGTAGTCCGAATAAGGTTTTTAGAGAAAAAAAAAATTGGAATAGTTGCCCAGAAAAAACGGAAAATTCACAAAACGATCACAAATAAATTTATTGAAAAGACAGGACAATGTCTGTTGGGTCAGCTAGTTTCTGATAAAAATGAATAGACGTAATTCGAAATAGTAAAAACGTCAGAAGAATTAAAAACTACTATGTATTATATTATTTTCCAATCTATTGAACGTATTAAGAAAGAAAACGATTTTCTATTCCACCCCAGTTTGTTGGAATTCAGGTAGACAATTTTTATTTTGCACAAGGATCCGATGTAATAATTTCCAAATTTTACAATAATTCCTTTTATCATTTCCGTCCCAATTTTCGTAGCTATCGACCACAGAGAGTGGAAACTGAGGGACGCGTGGGTACGCGTTCTCAAGATCCGACACCCACGTATCCAGTTCAGGTTACAAAGTGGCTCACGGAGGTGACGAAAAAATGTGCTGCGACTTTCTCCGTTGTTGACCAACGGTTTTTCGTTCGGTCCATCGGCGTGGTGCGAGGATTGGAGGTCAAACGGCCTCTCGTCGTAAATCGTCACCACTCAGCAAGACGCCTTGCCTCTCTTTCTGGTACCCGTTTCACGGTTCGACCGTTCGTCAAATTCTTCCTCAGAAGTAGCAAGTGTAAAGGTCAGGAGAGTCATTGTGCCAAGAACACGAATGGACGAAGCCCAAAAACGAAAACAGTCCGGAGAAATGCTGAAAGCGGGGCCTTGATTGTTTTCATGGGCAGAGTGGGAGAGAAAAGGGCTCCCTCAGTCCTAGACGTGCGGTTCTTTTTACTAGGAATAGGGAACACCAAACACCTCCTTGGTTTAACCACCTCAGGCTCCCTAGAGAATTTATTTGCTGGGTTAATAGACTTCGACCTGGACACTACCAACTGAGGGCCTCCCTTTTTATTAGGATTAAACTTGCTGATGACACAAGCTGTCCATGTGGTTGTCTGATACAGGATTCTAATCATATATTATGGCAATGTCCGATCTATGATAATAATAGAAGTAATTTGATTCGCAAACTTTGCAACAAGGGATACTTTCCACCCTATACAATAGATTCCTTTTTGTGCGGACCCACTCTTTGCCCCCTACTTTATATACATACACTCCTGAAGTTCCACTGCTTATTTCTCTAGTGTTAATATTGTACTCAAAAATGTTCGTTATATTGTTCAATTCTAGTCTATAAGTTGTCCTTGTAATGTTAGCAAGCACAGCCATGTGCATGCTGCTAATAATCCCATGTGGGGTTTCATAGCTTAATAAAAAAAGCAAAGTTGAGCAAAAATTATATTTACTTAAATAAAATCTTTGCCCAACTCTGCCCCTGAGCCCCACACTACCCTCCTTCGGGGGTACGTAGAAGTATTTTATCCGGACGTGTTTAAGGGACAAAAGAAAAAGAGGTCAGGAGAGTCAATACAGAACATTTTGTCCCTCTCTCCCGCTATCATCGCGGTTCAGTTTTCAACCGTTGGACGTTCCCAGAAAAATCAGCGTTCCATGCGAAAAATAATCGCTTGCCAACGTACTCGAGTGACGAAAACGTCGCATTCTCTTCTCCAATAACTGGGAAACACACTTTCTCCGGCGTACCGGCGTAACAGGCGCACAAGGATCCATAATTATCGCACGAAACGCGCAATAACTGTACGTAACCACATTTCTCCTGACCCCGAGTGCACCCGGTATTGAAATCGGCAAGTAGAACGGCACAATTTCACTAAAATCCCGCGACACGGATCGAGGCAAGGATACATACACGATCGACGACTCGACGCTGCTTCCAGATTCTTGATTTCACAATTATTAAAATTATAAAGACGTTTCCGTGATGAGTAATTAAATAAAATATACTTAGTAGAGCAAATAAACCGCACAAAGTTCAAATAACTTCAATTTTGTTAGGTTTATAAAGTAACGTGTACCTGCTACTTGTGAAGCTCTGTATGTTTAGCGTTAAATAAGATCATTTAAACCACTTCTTGCTGTATTTCTGCCGAGGCAGAATACTTCCAATACATACAGGGTGTCCCATCCGATTTCAACATCTTGATTTTCTCGCTATTGTTACCCGTAGCAAAAAATGTTTCAGCGGAGGCTTGAATGGTATCGAGTGTAGCATATTCCGATGTTATTAATTTTTTCGTGAGTGGACGCGTAAAGGTGATATAATGGTCAACTTTGATTTTTTAAATAGAATTAGGTATTTATTAATAGTAGGTACATCAATCGATGCAGCTAGACATTTGTTATGAAGAAGTGCTAACCTATGTATATCGAAATGTTAGTAGTTCAGGAGATATTTCAATTTGAATAATTCTAAAACACCATTACTGTCGTACCAAAACAAAACCAAACGTCTTAGTGCGGCAGTAATGACGCCTTAAGAATTTAAATAATTTATATTGAAATATCTTGACAATTATATCACCTTTACGCGTCTTCTTTGGTACAGAGCAAATTAAATGAATCGAGTATTTAATTATTTAATAACTTAAAACGTGTGATATTATTAATCAATTTCTAAAAGAAAAAGATAGAAAAATAAATAGATAAGTTACTTTTGTTTTTTGTTTACTATAAAATCTCTTTAGTTCATATTGTTTTATTTTTTAATTAAGTAGCCATCCCGTGTATTTTTTCTTATGAAGAGGGGCACATTATTTTTATTATCCCACGGGCGCCGAATATATAATAACGTTGGATACACGTTGGCAAATTGTCACTAACTTTCGTTGGCCAACCATAAAGGACCCCGCACTAATCATATGGAAATTCTATCCCGGTTAAATCAGTTGTATTTTTTCTATGTTGTAGCTTATGATCTACTGAAGAAAAGATGTAATGGTCACAAAGTTGAATAATGGACAGTTATCGAGTTATAATCAGTAAAACATGAGAAATTCGAGCTGCCGAATACTCAATTCTAGGGAAGTATTTATTTTTTGGAAAAATGTTTGAAAGAAAAATAGTACGGTTTCACAAAATCTGTTAGATGGTGTGATTATTTTTTTTTTGAAGTTTGAATGATGTTGAAAAAGTCTGTGAACAGAAATGTTTGCGTGTCACAGCAGAGATAAGGAGCCCACGGTTCGTCACTCCCGTAGTATTTTTTCACTCCAAACTCTCTGTCCGTGGTCCGTGTGACTATCAAACGAGTGGGGTTGCGACAAGCGTGTTAAGTAAATATATGTCGGAGAAGCCTGGAAATTTTGTAAACATGGGGTGTTTTTGTTATTATTTCTTCCGGAGATTTGAGTATTCGGCAGCACGAATTTCTCATGTTTCACTGATTATAACACGATAACGGTCCATTATTGAGCTTTGTGCCCGTTACATCTTTTGTTCAGTAGATCATAAGCTACAACATAGAGAATATCCAACTGATTTAACCGGGATAGATTTTCCATATGATTGGTGCGGGGTACTTCTTTTTGGTCAAGTAATTTTAGGGACAGAGGTTATTCGCCGCCGACTGAACAAGGATTCTATCTCCTCGGATCGTTTTCTCATGGCATTGAAGGAATTAGGTTTCATTGAATCGACGAGTCTGCGCGCGTACGTTACAGCGAGTATGGAATCGTGTCATCCGTTCTGCAGCCTTCGCCGATTGCGACAAGCTGCGTTATTGCAAACAAAATGTAATACACACGCCGTGTGTTAAATTATAGAAGAAACAGCGCGCGAGACAGATTTTATTATTGTCACACACCGCGCGCATAGTAACAGTTTTAGTTAACCGTGACACATCGAATTGACACCGGATAATTGATCGATGTCATACTATACAAGTTCGCTATGCTCGTAACTGGAACTTTGTTGAATTGAAAGCGTATCGAAAGAGAAACGTGGCGGATCGTAACGAAAAGAATTGTATCCCGTCCGCGTCACGTTTTGCGTGTAAATCTTCCTTTCATACGCTTCTCTCATTAACCGTCGTGTCTTCGATATAATCTATGTCGTAGCAACCTGTTGAACATCCCACTCGTTCGTTCTGCTTAGAAGAGCGCACGGTTCAATTCTCTTTTTCTTATTTTCAACGAACGATTTCTTATTTTCCGTTCGAAGCTCAAGTATTTCGGTGAAGTTTCCGCACGTTCGAAACGTAGGAGATAATTTGTAAATCCTGTTAATCTGTCCACTGCTTTAAATTGCACACACTCGTTTCTGCTATAAATGCATGAAATCCGCAGCCTAGTACAATCAGTTTGTCCTTTGCAAAAATGTTCTCCGCGTCTTTGTTAAGGAGTGATTGATAACACCGTGGAGAAGATTTTCACAGAGGAAGAATGTAAAATGACCTGAGGAACCTTTCTAGGAGGTATAACATTTTTGGTACACCCTGTATAATAAGCCTGTGGATACTAATAGCTAGACAGCGGATGTTTATGCAATTTTCAATTTTCGTAGATGAACGTTAAGAAAGTGGAATAAAATAGAATCTTAGTTTTCGTGGTAGTAGTTTTTTAAATCTGAAATAAATGAAAATCGTACGGAATTCTGTCATATTTTATATCCCAGTAATTTTTGAAAATTTTCAAAAGCCATAATTGATTAAAACATTTTACAATATATGTATTCTAAACCAGGACATATGAGACAACCTAATACGAAATATACATTGCGAAATAAAATGAATTCATTCCTCCACTATTTCCATTATTGCTTGTAAAACCGTTGGTCGTTTGTTGATAGTATCGTTCAACTTTCTAGCTCGGATGATCTCCTCAATCGACGTATTACATTCGAATCGTAAAAACGTGGATTGCTTGCGCTTTTTTCGTTATTAAATCAATTCTGTTGTTAAAAATTGCTCAAAATTTTCTAATCTCCCCACAAATTTTATATAAATCGTAATAAATAATTAAATTTACATGATTATTTAAAATTTCCCCTCAAAGTTTATATAAACCATAATAACTCAATTTATAAAAAATAACTTCATATGGATTTATTCAATTCATATGATTATTTAAAATTTTTCCTCAAATTTTATATAAGCCATAATAACTCAATTCATATCAAATCAATTTATATAAATCTATTCAATTTGTATCATTATTTAAAAGTTCCCCTCAAAGTTTCTATAAACCATAATAAC
The DNA here is from genome assembly GCA_916610235.2 of Lasioglossum morio. Lineage (NCBI taxonomy): Eukaryota > Metazoa > Arthropoda > Insecta > Hymenoptera > Halictidae > Lasioglossum > Lasioglossum morio. Next base: position 16,096,309 of record OU744323.1, on the reverse strand, counting down.
TCAATTCATATAAACTCAATTTATGTAAATCTATTCAATTTGTATGATTATTTAAAATTTTTTCTCAAATTTTATTTAAGTCATAATAAATAAATCAATTTCTATAAAATTACTCTATAAATTCATTAAATTTATATGGTCATTTAAAATTTTAACTCAAATTTATATTTTGTCATTATTCAAAATATGGTTTGCATTATTAAATATGTCTGTGTCCAATCAATTACTAAGCATTTAGGTATTAAGCACGAGGTATTATACCATTTTCGTATCCATCAAATTGAAAAAATCATAGTGGAAAGGGGATATTCTCGGTGGGAAGAAATGTTTAATTTTCGTGTCGAAGTAGCGCCGAGAGCAAAGGGTTAATTTCTATAAAGTGCGGTTTATTTAAACAGATAATCTAACGTTACCTTCCTCTCTCGATCGAAGGGGCGCACGTTTATCCGATCCTCGTGAAAGATCCTGAACACGTGGCCGACATAATACACACCCGGATTTCACCGCACAATCACGCACGAGTCAACTGAATTTTACCTGATTTCGACATAACATTCTGTCACTGGTCCTCGAGGCATCTGTCGTGCGTCGCCTCCTCGAGGATGCCGGTTACGAACGCAGCCGAGAATAACCGAGACCGGCCGAAGGTCACCGAGCCTATCCGAACAGTCACGGGAACGACCGAACGTTTTCGCGTACCTGACATATTGCACTTCGAATTTCAAAAAACCACTTCGATCATTCCTCCGGACTATCAGATAATCTTTGTTTCATTGTATCGATGAAAATATCGTTGTTACCGTTTACTCGTTGTCACAGCGAACAGGCGAGATAGTATCGCGCGACGGAGACCGAATGCAAGCGAGTCGAACTTCGGTTACGAACTGGTCAGTCAGAGAGTGGACAGTTAGGCCCAAGAGGGAGTAGAGAATGGTAGGGAGAGAGGGTTGTTGCAGACTCGGATTTGGGAAATTATTATTATTCGCGGTACGAACAGAGCTGGGGGAAATAGTATTTTAAATAGTAAATAATAAATAATCCTATTTATTTTGAAGTATGCGTACAATTTTGAAACTAACATATTTAATCTGATGCAATAATTTTTTAAAATAAAATAATTTATTCGAGGCAGTCACTTTTGGAAATAGTATTTTATTTTAAGAATATTAATAATATTTGGACTTTGATAGATTTATGAGAGAGAGAGTAGAAATAGTTTCCTGCTGATAAGATACACTGTATATTTATCAACAAGCCTCAGTAGGCACAAAAAATACAATATTCTAGTTTGTATTTCAGATTATTAAAATAAAAATATTTTATTTTGTGGTTCCCATTGTTGAAAAAGAATTATTTTATTTTGTGGTTCCGATTGTTAAAATAGAAATATTTGATTTTCGAAATTGTATACCCTATTTAAAATACTATTTTCTTTAAGCATAATAAAGTCTAAAATATTAAATAGTATTTGAAATATTTGTTTCGCCAAATAATGCCCACCTCTGGGTACGAACAGAAACAAGGATTTTTTTCTTTCTTCCGTGAAAGTAACGATCGTGCAACTCGAATGCACAGTTACGTAATGTAACTTGTATTTATTAATTTACTTGTAGCGCGTAGTGTCGGACGAATTATAAATTAACCTGATTAGCTTTGGTATGTGATAAATTGCTTTTAATACGTTGAGGTGTATTGTAGAAAGCATTTTCTATGCGTTTATAATAAAAACGAGAATGTGTAACTTGAAACAGTGAAACAATTAGCAGAATAATGTGACTTGTATTTATTCGTTATTTGTAGCGCGTAGTGTCGGTCGAATTAGAAATTAATTTTATCAGATCTGATAAATTGCATTTATAATAAATTAAAAGATCGTTAATGAGACTGATTCTCACATCGTTAACCAAACCGAAATTAGATTTTGAATTATCTAGTGACGATCATTAATATATTAATTATTAATATGTACGATTGAAAAAGGTAATCATCGAAGAATGGACGATTGACTCAAACGATTGATGAAGTGCACCGTCGAAAATCGCTGACTGATTTAATCAATTATCGTTGAAGTTGATCACCACACGGTCTACCAATCCATGAATTGTAAGTAAGAACATAGAGATCGTATTATAGACCAAATGACAATTATATCTAAACTCAGTTTACATTTTTTTGCAGCATCCATACAGTTTGGACCGCAATTAACGACTAAAGTAGGAGTTTAATCGTGTAATTGCGATTAACGATCGAAGTATAGAAAATTTATTCGTCAATCGTTCATTAAATTGGCCAACTCTGGTTCTAATTGTAAGCCAGTCTGTAAGAGTTCAGGAGCTAGAGGATCCTAAGTGCAGCCCTGATCCACGGTGTCAGGCGAGGATAAGGAAGAAAGTAAGAAAAGCAGGTAGAGCGAGAAGGAAAGACAAATGGCCCTGTTCCGCGTGCTCACGCTCACGTGTGCACACACACGAACGTTTCTCACGGTTTCTGCGTGTGTGTGCTTGTCTCTTTGGTGATGAGAGGAAAACAGGTAGGACCGCCAATAAGCCATACGTAACGCGTACGTGAACGAGACATGTCGTTTTTTTTTCAGGTAAACCGTGAAACTAACCTGCTCGTTTCCACCCACCACGACGTTACAAGTCGAACTAACGAACAGCTGACACAAGCAGTCTTCCGGATCATGGCGTGCCAGGATTGAGCGATCGGATCATCGCCGGTACTTAAAATTCTCCGTCCGCTACTCGGCCGATTTTGCAAGATTTCTAACGAGTTGACGCGACTGGTTTAGAAAGAGGAATACGCACTTCACATTCACTGGGGTTTTTATCGTTCGTAGACGCGTTAGGTTTGCGCGGTATTTATAATTCACATTAGAAAATATATACATAATATACGAATGTTGATAACTTCGGTTTCAACATTATTTAGTGTTACTCATAGACTGCGGATCTTTATGCAATTATGGCTTTTGCAAATTTTCAAAAAATGCTAGCATATTAAACACGACAGAATTTAGTACGACTTTTTAAAATGGTTGCTACCAAGGAAAATAAGATTCTATTTTGTTCCACATTCTTAAAATTCTACTTTTATACTTTTGGCGCACTGGTTCGAACAAATATTATTTTAAACGCTATTTGCAAATTACCACAATAATTGTTTTCGACGTTTCGATCTTACTTCTTACAATGAGGCAAATTTAATAATTTACAGATGCAATTCTTCTATTTGTCTTGAAAATGATTTAAAGTAAGATCGAAAAGTGGAAAAAAATTATTGTGGTAATTTGCAAATAGTGTTTGAAAGAATAATTGATAGAATCAGTGCGCCGAAAGCATAAAAATATTGTTAGCAACAATCTACGATCGACATAAGGAAACAGTCGTGAAACGTTTTTCTTAAAATTCGTTTAGAAAAATTGAAAATTCAATGCACATCCGCAGTCTAGTTGTGTATGTATAATGTGCGCGGAATGTTATATACTAATGTATTGAAGTTATTCGTATTCGTATATTGAATTATGTATTTATATATTTTTTAATGGAAACTATGCATCCGGAACCGGTGGTATCCGGAACAGGCATTCCTCCAGAATAATTGTTATCGTAGCTCTCACAGACTCTTTATGTCGTGTAAGCACTTTTCGCTTATTATGTAAGATATTACATTAATTACTTCCGCTTAGTGAAAGTTATGCGCGTAATTACAAGAAGCAATAATTGGTTCTAGCTATTATCCGGACGAGTCTTTCACCATTTCGGAAAAAAGCGAAACCTCGAAACGATGACATTAATATTCCGTTCAATCCTGTGAATGCAAAACAACGAAAAAGTTTAAAAATACTGTCATATTATTATTTTTATTATTTATTGTTTATATGTGTAATCGAAAGAATCTCGAAACACAAAAGACATAGAAAGCTGAATTTTGGTACACAGGTAGCCGTTAGCCAAAAAGCAGATCCTTCAGGATCAAGAATTATGCTAGTTATTCAGAGGTGGGCATTATTTGGCGAAACAAATATTTCAAATACTATTTAATATTTTACACTTTATTTTGCTTAAAGAAAATAGTATTTTAAATAAGATATACAATTTCGAAGATAAAATATTTCTATTTTAACAATCGGAATCACAAAATAAAATATTTCTATTTGAATAATCTGAACACACAAAATAGAATATGCATTGTATTTTTTGCGTCGTTATACCTAATGCTTTCAGAAATCGCATTACTTGTAGGTAATTTAATGTTCTTGTTTTAGCAATAATTTAAAGAAGAAATGGTACTTAATATTTAATAATAACTATTTCTATTCATAAATTTATTGAAATCTGAGCCATTATTTTCAGCAATAACATTTGATTAGAAATTGCAATTTCGGCGCACAGGTTCGATACTATGTTACTAATTTCCTAAGCAGTTTTACAAATTAATAATTCGACGTTTCGGTCTAGGTTAAGACCATCTTCAAGAATATAATTGCGTTTGCTTAGTAAGAAATTTAATTTAACATTTGAAATTGAAATTGAAAATAAAGACAAAGTCCGAATATCTTCAATATTCTTAAAATAAAATACTATTTCCAAATACTATTTTCAAAAATTACTGCCTCAAATAAATTATTGTATTTACAAATATTACTGCATTCAATAATATATTTTATTTTCAGAAATTACTGCATCAAATACAATATTTTATTTTCAAAATGTGTACACATAATTTAAAATAAATAGTATTATTTATTATTTACTATTTAAAATACTATTTTCCCCAGCTCTGTAGTTATTATATAGTTCTCATTCCTTACAATTAACGCAGACGATTTTTCTTTTAAGATCCGCGGTCTAATCACAAGGCAAGGGGTTCAGAAGTCTATCAATGAAAGCCGACTCGGTGTTAATAACAGATTGCTTTCCACAAAAGGAATATAGAAAAATTTGGAAAAATATGATACCGCGATATAAACGAACAATTCGAGATAAAAGCGAACATCACGTGCACAGGCGGTACCGTTGCCCTCATAGGTACATACTCCGTTTCCAGAACGACACTAGATATCAACGTCGCGTCGTTGGAATGTTATCGACGCGTATACAGCCGTTCTTGATCTTGTCTGAACGAGATCGTTCTCGGCTACGCGATTGTCCTAGAAAACGAGATTCTACCGGTCGGCGCCTGGTCGTCAACTATAGCGCCTGCTATAGTTGTGCAATTGCCCGGTAACGACTTCGTCGAGACCTTCTTGCGCCGTCGGCTAAGTGTTCCCGGTTTTTACCGGAAGTCGCCTTCGAAATAGATTTTTAACAAATCCACACGGCTCGCGTGTCGCTCGAAAAATGATTATTATTTTTATCAAGTTCGACTGTAGGGGAAGAGGTTGGATTATGAGACGGGTTTTCGTTTTGGTCTGTAACTTTTTGCTTGATGAAGATATCAAAGAGTTTTATATACCGTTGGAAAGGTGAAGGAAATACGCAACTTTTGTATCGAAAAAGTTTCATGATTTGATCAACAAGTAAAATTTTATGGCCAATTTTCCGAGGACATGTTTTTTGGCTTCTTGAAAAAGTAGTTGGGTTGTGAGACACTCGGAAAAATCAACTAAAAGTGGTAAAATATAAAGTAAAACCCATGTAACTTTATGCAAAAATGAATTTTTATTTATCTTAATGACATTAAGTTACCAAAGGAGTTAAAAAGAATGGCAAAAAATTGAAAAAAAGCAAAGAATGGAGAAGAAAAGTAAAAAAAAAATATAATGAATGAAAGGATTCAATAATGATCTTCCTCTTCGTCATCCAAGGCGCTGTCACAATGCTTGCATGTGAAAAACGAACGTCTGCCCATATCGGCACACTTCAAATGAACAGGGCGCTGGCATGTGTTGCATTTGATAGAGTTGGCAGCGATCAATTTTTTCGGCAAAAACCTTAAACAAATCCTGCCAGACTGTGCAACTGAACAGTTCTCTCAAAAATAGCTTTGTCTAGTCACGCACACCATAAATCGTGTTCAGCTGTTTTTTTACGCTTAGGTAATTTCGAGGACTTGGAGTTTCCTCGACTGGTCCCTACAATGACTATAAATTCAAAAAATAAACCAAAACAAACGTTAAATGACAAATAAATACTTAAGTCTAACGGAAACAATGATATATGACAGTTCTAGATCGTTTCTAGTAAAAAAAAATAGTGTCTCACAACCCAACCACTATGGTGTCTCATAACCCAGCCATAATGCCATTCCGGATGTGACAGAAAAAAACAATGTTTATCTCGTATATGCGCAAAACTCAATATTGCATCGTAAAATGTAAGGAAAATACTAAATGAAAATGCATCACACTCACCTTTTTCAATTGATTCACTCAACAAAATAATGTTTTTCAAAAAATGAGTAAAAGTTTTACACGATGTGTTCACACACGATGTCCGTATCTAATATAAGCAACACGTCTATACACCTCGGTGCTAGCACAAAAACTAGCAGACGTCAAAACTAAAATTTGACAGCAGACAGATTGGAATTATCGTGATTGCGCGATGGATAAAAACGACTGTCCCACAACCTCTTCTCCTACCTATTAAAGGTACAACTCGTGATATGCAACAGGATTGAAAGAGTAATTTGTAAACTGAATTAATTATTATTTATGAATTAAATATCAGAGAAGGAATTTTCTATCTAGCTGTGCTCCTGTTTCGTGTAATTGGCACAACAAAATAGTCGTATTTCATAAAAACTCCGCAAGTCAGCGATTAACATCGGAGAACCTCTATGTATACATATTTTTGTTTTTGCGGAGAAAGTTATTTTATCAGTGTCCAACGTGTTAATGAGAAACGAGCGGCAAGTTCTGGAAACTTGAATTTGAAACAGATTATCGTAATTCATATTTGTTCTAGGTTTTATTTGTCGGTCGTGGAACGACATCTCGCAGCGGAACGTTTACCGTAATACAAAGTATTCCTATCTGATGATTTATCACGTTATAATTATTGCAAACGACTGATAACACCGAATGGATCGTTTACGGTCACCGATTCTGGGATTTATAGCATGCCGGCACACAGGAAGCGTCAACGGAACGCCGGTCTATTATTAACTGGTTTTTTTTCTTTTTTTTAACAATGTAATGCACCTTCTCTGTTTAACGTTGTCCTATATTTTACTAGTTAAACATAGGATGCCCGGTAACTGTAGCGTACAATATTATCCAGTACTATAATTTAATCAAGCTCTCGCGGTGGCCATATAGCGACGTCTAATTACAATATCGCTTTATAATTTGCATAAATACTATTCGCCTGATGATCTTATAGCCTGCTTATCCAGATAAAGGATTTGGCTCGAGTCACGTTTTTTGTTTAATGCTAATTGTAAAAGAACTTTCTGTAAGAATAACAAAACGTTCGTTGATGGAACTTGTCAAACGATTCGTTAACAGCTTTGCATATTTGTATATCTCTTTAAAGAACGAATAAGGTAATTGTGTATAATAGCTATTTTAATAGCTATTTTTAAATTTTAATACCTAGATGTTTAGTAATTGATTAGATACTGACATTTAACAATGTAAACAACATTTTAAATAATGGTCCAGCAATTTTTAGTGGCGTTGTTCTCTCAGAGTCACCAGTATGTGCTAATTTATTAAACCGCACATAAATGAAATGTTATCGTGGACACTTTTTTAATTTTTTCCATTGAAATTTATAGACTGCTGAATGTTGATTAAGTTTTGTTTAAAACATTTTTTTCTCAGATTATCGGAAGTGTCTGATAAATCAGGTTCAGGTTTTAAATAAACACAATGATCAATCATTTTTTAAGTAATTGATTTTATAAATATAATTAGAAATATGTTATTCGAAACTGTGCGGAAAACGTAATAGTAATTATAAAAAACAAAAATATAATTTTTATTAACAACGATAATAATTGATATTATATCATATTGACAAATCATTATTGTCATCATTTTCTTCTTCAACATCTTTCAATATTAATCGTTTGACTTCATCATGAAAATACGTTTGCTTCTTAAAAACTTGTCTATTACTTAGATTAGAGATATCGAAGAAAAAAGACACGCCGCGCCGCGCCAGAGGTTCGGCCGCAATTCAGGCGACACATACGCTTTAAAAAATAATAACTTGTGTACCCGGACCGAACAGGATGTGATTCTTGCACGATTTCATAGAGAAAAGAACGCTGATAATAATGCACTTTGATGCAATCAGAGCCCATGGGGGACTCGAAAGATATCCTTTACCAAAGATTGAAAACTTTGAAGATTCTCTTGAGTTTATTCAGCATTGTTATTTCAATAAATTATAAATATTAAATCTTAGTACAAGAGATATGCTCTAAATACAGACAAATACTATTAATTTGCAACAAAAATGGACACAAAATATTAAATAGATTCTCCAAGGTATCAATAAGAAAAGAGGTAATTTTTCGGTGGCAAATAGGATTGATAAAATGTTGATTTTTAAATGCTTGTTCTGATCACAATTTTTAATAAGTCTCATTAATTTCGTCGTTTTAGAATGTCATGGACGTTTAGGAAGCAATAATACATTCAATAAACATCGATTTGGGCAAGTTACTTTTTTACCAAATGAACAGCTAGATCGAGCGCGTGGACCAGTGTGCTCTGACGGGAGTCGTGGTAAAAAATTAAACCCGTTTTCGTCCGAGTCGAACGCGAGAGGAACCCGAGCCATTATTTTCCCGGACGTAATACGAGAGTTTTACTCCACTTTGACGGAACAAAGGAATCGAGGAGCATAAAGCATCCGACGACTGTTTTGGCCTTGATCGTGACTCAATCGCGAGGCTCTAAGAAAAAGCAACGAGAGAGGGGAAAAAAGGGTCGAAAAGGATGAAGCAGAAGAAGAAGAAGAAGAAGAAGAAGAACAGGAGGAAGAAAGAAAGGGAATGAAAATGGCGAATACCCTCCTCGGAGAGCAGCACTGAATTCAATCCTGCACGATAACGTCTCATCGATTTATTAACTCGGTTACCCTTAGAAACCCGGTTCGCTGGCCCTCGCCCATAGTCCAGGCAATACGGATAACCGTTATCACGATGCACGAATACAATCGATTCTTACCGTCTGGGTGTAGTCCAGCCATAGTTTCGAGTCTATCTTCTTCCTGCATGACATCGTTCCCGATGATTATTCGTCCCGAACCGTTTCGAACTCTTTCCAGTTCCCTTATTCCGCTCGAGATAAGTGGAAACCACCACTCGAAGGCAATCCGAGAGAGATAGCCTTCTTCATTCGTTCTCTTTATTTTCCCCGTGAATATTCGTTCCCCGGTGATGAATGTCTGCTACAGATAGTTTCATCCACGAAGAGATGCTGCTCTCAGATTTATCGGCCCCGTAGTTCGCATTCTTCTCCGTCGATGGCAACGATCTTGGCGATTTTCTTATTATCGCGGCCTCGCGGCGTACACTTTGCCTCCCAACTGATTGCGCCTGCACCGAATTACGTCTGGCTAAAAGAATTTCGAACACTCGCGGCAACTAGAGTTCGGCCATTTTGTCCTTCGATCGTTGCAACAATCAACATGCGAACTAGCTCGTTTGCCACCAACCAATGTTTGCGAAGAGAATTGTTATTATCGCGTGGTCGATGTGCATCGGAATGTGCAGAACACTTGCGACAGAAAAGTGTTACCATTGTTCAAACGATTTCCGGAATAATGGTGCAGCGAGTATCGTAGTTGTGACTCGACGAGCTCGTAATTGGCGTTGCACGATGTTAATTGGGCGGAATTAATCGGCTTCTACAGCATCGAACCTGTTTCGTGCGATGGGAGACACAAAAAAAAATAATGGAACTTTTGCTCTCTCTTGTCAAAATCTTTCGCCGTTTGTCGCCAGATCAAGACTTCTTACCCCACTCTGTTTCCCCACGCTCGATCACGTGACTAATCGACGGTACTGGCAGATAGAGAGAGAGGGTAATAACTTTTCCCCTCAAGAAACGACTCTGCAGTGGAAGGAAGTTCGAGGTAAAAGTAAAAGCATTTTCCCAGCCGTAAATGATTACTTCCTGCGCGTTTCTTCTGCGATCTATATTTCTTCGTTTGCCATTGTCGTGTACCACACTTCGTATATTTCTGATTACGGTCAACAGGATTATTGTTGCGATAAAAATTACTAATATACAATTGGACTAATATATAATTGGAAATAGCGGAATCTGTTGGACGATTGATCAATTTGTCGATCGACGGGAACACTATCACTGGCGATAGGTGTTTCGCGCACAAACATGAACAAAGTCCATGTTCCTGCGGAACCAGCGCGGCACTAACTGTTCTTGTCGAGCCAGTTCGTTATCGGGTAACCGCGGGACAGTGATAACAGCGACGATAATGACGCCGATCTTTCCGATACACCTGGTACTACGAGCGGGGAACTCCGTGAACAGATGTAAGTAGCGGCGAAGGATTTGGAGGCACGGCGCGGCGATGGCCGCGATCGCGATACAAACAGTGTTCAAATAATTCTTGCCGCTCCGACCGTAAACTCCCCTAGTATGGAAAGAACGTTCCAACTAATACGTATTCACTGTTCCAATAATTCTTGCTGCCTCGGCCATAAGTTGTTCAACTATCTGCGGCGAGAATCTGTTGGCCGTTGTGTATAGGGTGTCACGGAACGACGGGAACGAACTCCGTTAATTAACCGTTCTTGGAAAAACTAAATCACAAGCGTATCGATGCCTTATTCGAACCAATGCGATATTCTATCGATTGTTGGCGAGAAAGTGATCTCGGTATTTCAACACTTAAGGAGAAATAAAAGCGAATTTCTTTATTCAAACGATGAACTTTAATCGATAAGATATTTTCTAGTGATCGTGGTTTTGTACGTGTATTCATAACACACGTGTACTATTTCACGTACAGTGACTCCCACTAATATTCGAACACTCTTAAATAGACAATAACTTTTTTTATTATTTTACTATACGATTTGAACATTTTTAGGAAGCTAGAGCCATTAGTTTGCTACAGGATATGAAAATAAATTTGGTCAAAAATTGCAATTGATCGGAATTGTAGAAAAAATACTGATAGTTGCATTATACAACTTTTTTATACAGGCCTATATTGAAAATTTAAAAACTACGTTTTGTAGATCTGTGAAATCGGGCAGGAATTGAAAGATGTAAGAATCCTTAGATTTACTGCAGTTATAAGCCGAAAATCGTGAAAATCTGCAATTTTTACCATCTTTAAACGTTTCTAGCTGATTGTAACGTCGCTCGATTTTCACGAAATTTTCAGAATATGTTTAATTGACACAGATCTACAAAACGTAGTTTTTAAATTTTCAATACAGGCCCACATAAAAAAGTTGTAAAATGTAACTTTTAATATTTTTTCTACAATTCCGATTCATTGCAATTGTTGACAAAAATTTTTTCACATCCTGTAGCAAACTAATTGCTCTAGCTTGCCAAAAAGGTTCAAATCGTATAGTACTTACAATATTAAAAAAGTTATCGTCTTTTTAAGAGTGTCCGAATGTTAGTGGGAGTCACTGTATGTATATTTGAATACACGTGAATTAATGGATCCTCATTTTAATTCGCATAATTTTTAAAACATTGATATTTGTAGGAGGTTTTAAATATACTTTTAATCGAGCAACCGAAAGATCATTTAACCAATAGTTATTTATTAACAACACAATTGTAATGGTAGAAATACAATATAAAAAAACGTCTTATCAGAACGATGTCAATCAGAAGAGCAAGTGTACGCTGGCTTAATAAATCAATATTTGTGTCGCAAAGAAACGATTCTCTATTATTTTTATTAGGGTGATTAAAACCAAATGGAACAAATCAATTCAGAATATTCCGAAGATATACATAGATCATATAATATGGAGCTGTCCTGTATACGCAGGGAAAAGAGGAAAGTTATTGAGAACCTTCGCTAAAGAGGATATAGAACTAGAAGAGGAGGTTTGCAATATATTAAAAAAGAAAGATGATTCCACCCTAAGGGCAATAGCAGTGTTCTTAATACAAATAGAAATATAGATAGACCAATTTAAACAAAACTCTACAGAAGTTTATAGTACAAATGAAAAGAAAGAAATAGTACAAATAAGTTCAAGTCATTAATCATATCAAAATATATAAATATATAATATATATTTTTTGTTAACGTCATTATATGTAAAAGGACCGGTTTGTATTGGGCAAATAGAGCTCAGGCTCTACAACGCCATCTTTATGTATATAAAGAGAAGAATAAACCATAAACTAGAATATTAATTTATGTATACCCATATTTTGCTTTCGAAAATTAGTAACTGTATCCAGAAAATTAAAACGAATTAAAATGCGCATACGTTAATACACATGTATTTAAATATACGTGAAATAGTACACGTGTATCCCTGTACTTACAACTGACACGTACTGAAGTACGTGTACGTGAAATACACGTGTACACGTGTATTTAGATACACGTGAAATTTGGGATCTCTAATATTTTCTCATTTACTCTTTTTCGCAAAAGATCATCGAACAAAAAGAAAAATGTACTTATTCATTGAAGTTCATTGTAATACTAAAATTAGTTTCTTGCCAACCCAATAGCACCTACAACAGAGCATAGCGCGTAAACAATGATAATAGTTAGACTGCGGATCTTTATACAAAATAAAAAATGTTTGCATTGTTTGCAAGACACAGGAGCCAAATAGAAATTTTTTTCTTTTAATTGTCTTATTTAGCTGAAATTAATACACTGATGACCTTAAATCTTCGTAATTCGTCCACTGCTTTAAATTTGCACGTGCCCATTTTTGTCATAAATGCATCGAACCCGCAGTTCAATAATACTTGTTTGCTTTTCATTTTGGAACTTCTACTCGTTCCTTAGAAACCTATTTATCCAAACTATTCATTACAGTGTTACATAAAATCTCTTGATTTGTACTGAAAAGTAAAATGTATTTGTATAATGGAGATCACAGCCATCAGTTCGGATGATCGAGACTCTTCTAAATCGTACATTGAACGACCAAATATGCTCCAAATTGTGTCGTGTTTGGTCTCGTTTTATCCAGAAAAATGTTGGTAAATTTTTCGCGAAGCATAAACGAAAAAGAGAATGTCGATTTTCTGGAAAAATTGAGGGGGAACGAAGAGAATCTTGACATAGCCATAAAAGTATTCGAACGTATACGAAACGAGCAGTTTAAAATAGTCGAACACCATTTGATTTTATCCTCTGCGCGCCGAAGCCGTTAACGAGGAAAATAGAGTTTAATTTAATATCAGCCTGTTTAAATGCTTCTGCAAAACCGTGGATTCGCACGAACTTTCGCAGTGTACGTGTATTTACGCGTTTATAGCGCCACCTAGCGGAGGGAGTGTGACGATTTTCTTTTTTTTAGAAATTGGTATGCGAACTTGCGAATTTACATAAACATCCATGGCGTAGCTATAATCGTTCCAGAGGTAGCACAACACCCCTTTATGAGCTTGGTTCCGTCCGAACGCCGTTCTCAACCATTGAATTGCACCTTGTACCAGCAATGCTAGTTTTAATCTGCGCAGAACGATCGGGAATTCTTTCTTAATCCTCGCAAAAGAAACGAAATATGAGCTGGTCGGTAGAGATGTTGCACGGAGTCGGTGTTTTTTTCAATGGTTTCGAACTAAAGAATTTGGAGGTGTCGTTTAACGGACAAACGCCGTTTAGCCTCGCTAAAATCGTGCAAACCAGTTTTAATCACGGGTTTCCGGCTTTAGGTGAAAGTCATTGCTCCGTCACGTGTTACGTCACCGTGCATCGAATTATAGCCTCACGCGGGCTGGCTGTTATCGTTTATGTTCACACTCTTATCACGGTGACACACACGCGCGTATGTCTTGTCAGCAGCATTCCAGAAACTTATACGACTAATAGTTAAGATGATTACAATGAACCTTTTGTGAAGATACGAATGATTGTCTTTTTTAAATGTTTTTCGCTTTGAACTAAAAGTTACACTTTATCTCGTTATTTCTCCTAATTATATTAACTTCGACGACCAAAATATTTGTTTTACTATCGATTCCATTTTTGCAGGACATTCAATCAGGGATTGCAATACCGGTATTTCGTACTATTTTGCAATTTCGTGAAACCGGTATTTGTTAAGGTAAAATACCGGTATTTTTGATATTAGCTATACAGGGTGTCCCAAAACTACACTAGGAGCCGAAAATGGGAGGTTCCTTGGGTCATTTTAAGCGACATTTTCCTTTGCAAAAATGTTATCCGCGACTTTGTTTAAGAGTTATTAACGAAAAACACGGACAACATTTTTGCTAAGTAAAATGTCGCTGCAAATGACCCAAGGAACCTCCCATTTTCGGCTCCTAGGGTAGTTTTGGGACACCCTGTATATGTATGTCGGAGAAGCCTGGAAATTTTGTAAACATGGGGTGTTTTTGTTATTATTTATTAGGGAAGGGGCTCTCACCCCTACTACCTGGATTAATTGAAAAGGGGTAGGGCGGATGGGCCCGCGGACTTGTTTTCGAGCTTTTGACAAAAGCAGTTCGTCTAGCGTTTCATAAAGTTATCTCTAAAGTTTGAGAGTGTTCGTTTCTTTGGCGTCCTGTTTCAATGGATACGTCAGGAGGAGAAGGACCTTCGGGAATCTCCAGAAAGGAAATTTTATATTCTCCGACATGTATAATGAATAATTTTTGTTGTATCAACATCAATCATTTGCTGACTTGCAATCAGCTGTAAATGAAAAAAATGCGAGAAACAATAATATCGTGATAAGAGTGTAAAACTAAAAACTTATAAGTAAATATGTGTGGCTACCGTTGACAGATATTTTTGCTAAAAAAAAAAGGTAATTTTGTTGAACTCGTCCCCCCCACCCTCAATATTAAATCCTGGGTGCGCCATTGCTATTGACAACAAATGTTCCGAGTGATACTGTTAATCAGGAGAATTGAAACCACAGGGTAGAGAACTTATAAGTAAATATGTGTGGCTACCGTTGACAGATATTTTTGCTAAAAAAAGAAAAAGGTAATTTTGTTGAACTCGTCCCCCCCACCCTAAATATTAAATCCTGGATGCGCCACTGCTATTGACAACAAATGTTCCGAGTGATACTGTTAATCAGGAGAATTGAAACCACAGGGTAGAGAACTTATAAGTAAATATGTGTGGCTACCGTTGACAGATATTTTTGCTAAAAAAAAAAAAGGTAATTTTGTTGAACTCGTCCCCCCCCACCCTAAATATTAAATCCTGGATGCGCCACTGCTATTGACAACAAATGTTCCGAGTGATACTGTTAATCAGGAGAATTGAAACCACAGGGTAGAGGAATAACAGGATAATAAGGTATCCGATTAACAGGGGCTCGGACAATGTAAGTGCACCACTGTGACCAATCTGGAACAGTTCCATGGCGAGGTGTACACTGAATTACCGTCATTATAAATGATTCGCGCAGCCACGTGGAAACAATTCGTGCGTATGGTATCACGTGCGCACGAACACTTGGGATTACTTAAGCGAATGCGGGCGCTCGTGTTTGCATGGGCGCACACGTACAGGTAAACAAGAGGCAGGTGTACGACAAAGGGATACCTTCCGTGCGGGTCTTTACGTGTGCTGCTGCGACCTTTCAAGAGATATACCTTTTGACGAGGAGGGTATGCACGTCATTTTTTCGCAATCGGACACGGCGAAAGAGTTCGTGACACCATTTGGTATCCGGTTTCGTACCCTCTTTCCATAGGCTACGAGACAATTCGACCTGTTAGGCAATACCGTTGAACGCGCGAAACCTTCATTTCCAAGGATCAGTGAAGAATTAACAAGATTTTCTATTCTATAACACCCGTGACTCTTCTTATCTAGGATCAAGCGTAAGTTCGTGTCTTTCCTAGATCGTACAGCTTTCTTGAATCAAGGCTTTACTGTATTTTCACGTGTACAACTATCCAAGGTGGAATATGAATTGGAATCTTGCATAGATCACGACAGCAATTTAAAGATGAAATTATTAAACAAAGAAATTAATGTGTTTACGAGTTTAATGAGTTTTTTTGTATTTTCACGTTTATAACTATCCAAGGTGGAATATGAATTGGAATCTTGCATAGATCACGACAGCAATTTAAAGATGAAATTATTAAACAAAGAAATTAATGTGTTTACGAGTTTAATGAGTTTTTTTGTTTTTTTCACGTTTACAACTATCCAAGGTGGAATATGCATTGGAATCTTGCATAGATCATGACCTCTCTGACTCCTCAGGGTGAAAATCCACCCATTTAATATTTTCACATACTATAAAACGATCGGTTACTCTTTATCTGTGTTGCGAGACGTATTTCTCGAAAATGTGACGTGATAAATAAAGCAAAGTTTATTAGTTTAAAGTGTGAAGCAAAAAATACGTGAGAAAGTATCATAGAATCTTTCATGCAACTATTACTGAGGTGTTAGGTGGTTAAACGATAGAAAAACACGAACTTGGACACTTAGAAGTTTAAGTAAAGAGAAAGGGGGTTAAACAAAGATAATAAACGTGTGTATGATTTTTGTTGTATTTTGAATAAACATCCGCAGTCTGATTATTAACGAAGTGTGCGTTCTTGTGTTCTGTTTCTTACAACTACGAACTACTACATAATACAGTTTCCAATTATTAAGATATTAGAACTGCAATATTCAAATAGAGACGTGTTGAGCGAAGCTAAAGTAGGAAAACGCATCAAGGAAAATACGGGTCACCTCGCAACCTTCTTTAGCATAATAATCTATAATTTTTGTAATAGTGTTCGATGGTACGTCTCGAGAGTGCGACAACCTATATTTCAAGGCCGTTCACTACTGACAAAGCGGTATCGCGCAGGTGAAATTGAATTTTCTTTTAATTCAAGCATCAATTTCATCAAACCCGAGAACACTGCGGGCCATTATTAAAGCTAATGGCGTACCCGCGAGGTAATTAACGTCATACTTTCGCTAAATTGATTGCTATAATTCAATGAAAACCACGGGAAACGCATTACGACATCGATTTTTCTGTTTGTACATGTTCCCTTGTTGATCAGTTTAACGGTCCAACGTGGAAAAGCTAAATTCGTATAAAATTATGAATTAATTCTGTCATTTTATTCAAGACGTACTCCAAAAGACTTGTTTCCTAACTTTGAACAATTTCTTGTAGCAATTGAATTGAAAATAACCAGCAAATGTATATAGCTTATACGAGTGGGAAAAGTAGGAAGCGTTAATATTCGAAAAGAGAGAGAAGAATTCTAGAATCGTCCTACACTTCGTTACATATTATACAGATTTGCATATTAACCGCTAGCCCGTATATTATATATGCATAAAATTTCCACGGTCCATTTGCCCGGATACATATTTCTGCGATACGCTGTCGTCGCGCAGAAACGATTGCGCTTCTTTTTCCTCCGGGTGTTCCCGTTAGATTAGGGGCTGGCGTGTTTCCAGTTAGGGAGAAACATGTACGCGGACATGTGTCAGAATTTTTTCGACTGGAGCACAGTGGTCCGGATCAAAGGATTTAGGGACATTCGTCCAAAAAGTCGACTTTTCGAAATTGAAAACTAATGAATTTGTATTGCTTTGCAAGGATCTATGGGCCTGGAAAATGAAGAAATTAATGAAATTGAATAAATATTTTAGTTACTATGTTCATTTAAATTTGAGCGTATTGAGAGAGTAGCATATTTCACCAGGCAAAATTGCTTGAATTCTTTGCGATGTCCTCATCGTTTCGTCCCATATTTTCTGTTAGTATTTTTTTCTATGATACAGAGCATCCCTTCCCAATAAGAAATCATATATTTTTTTAGTAATAACTAATAATAATATATTTAAAAAATAATGCTGAATGATACATGACAGATTAAAAAAATGTTCCATATTTGTCAAAGGATATCTTTTTTGTCCCAAAACATCCCAGGCTCTAACAAAGAGGAATATTTTCGGTAAAACTTCCTTTAAATAACCGTAAAAGAATCATTTCCTACTTCGAGTCACTTGACTCACTGAGCACGAGGCAACCCGAGAACTCTTACATTTCACAAATTCTTATTAACATCAGAGCCACATATTTCATTCACAAGAATAAGATCTTACAAGAAGAAAATCAATCAATTAAGTCCAGAGGCTGCAGAATTATTAAAAAAATAAAGAAAACGAAAGCCGCTTGTACCTACTTCTTCAACAACAAAATGGTAAGATTAATTAGTATACTTCTTATTTTATCAATTAAATAAAATATTAATATTACTTTTGATCGCAATATTATTTGTAACGTTGAATACCTTATATACCTGTACATTTTATGAAAAATTCTAATAACATAATTACATTGTATATAAGAAAACTATAAGATTTGAATTTCCAATTATTATACAGTGGTTTTAATAAGGAAAGCAACTGATTCAACAACTACATAAAAAATGATAAAAGTAACTAACTAACAAATTATACAAAGAATATATTCTAACATGTATTATTCGAAAGAGATTACTTTATCATATTTTTTAGTTCCTCATGTCAATGTCTCAAACGGTACAAAAGCTATTCACGAGTGTCCCTAAATTTTTCGATCCGGTCCACTGTGTGGAGGTATCGTGTGGGACGGTAGCTTCGAGAGACCCTTTGGAGTCGCTTCTTGAAACAATGTCGCGCGACACGCCGCGTGACATATGGCTAACGACAGGAACGGAATAAAATAGAGAATCGATATATAGTGGCCAGATAACAATTTGCGTCATAGCCGAGCGTTGCATTGTCCGATCGGTTTTACACGATACATATTCGGAATTTACGGAGCCCCGCTGCACCCAGTAAACTGCAAAACTGTAGCTCGCGGCTTCCATAATGGAGCTAGGCAGCGTACCCTTATCGAACGCAGACTACAATAGAACCTAAACGTTATTTCTTATTGCGCTCGACGCTCTTTTCGATACTCCATTACCGTGATCGAGTGGGCCAGCTAAGTATACAGCCAAGCATGTATGCTACTCTTGCCGCTCGGCACACTTTTTGCAAATTAATGTCGTACCACTTTTTCAAGAATGCGCCTCGAGAGTTCATCAATTCGCGTGAACGGTGCTGACTCGACTACGTCGCGTCGATGCGTTTACGATACAAACGAGTAGATCAAGCCGTAAAAAATTTGAAAATATTGCTTCGACAAATAGCAGCTAAATTTAACAATAACGCGGTCCAACAAATTTCAAACTTCTTTCTGACGTTTCGATTCTCACTATGCGATTCTTATAGAGTTTTTCGTTGTTCGGGAATGGGGAAGGAAGCAATAAGTAAGGAATTAAGTAGGTTAGTGGTAATTAGGATACTAAAAGAGTAGGACAGGGTGGGAATGAGTGAGACAATGAAAAGAATGTGAGAAGATATGGACCGAATGCGTGAAATAAGATAGTTTTGTACGGATAGGTGAAATGTAAAACAAGTCACATTTCTTAGCTTTAAGGCTGAAATAAAGCAAATTATTTTTGAGAAATAAAAGTTTTTGAGAAATTTGAGTTAAAAAAAAAACATATTTTTCGACTTTGAACAAATATTGTGATGTTATTATTAAAGATATCGTATTGTTCTTTACAGCAAAAGATTCTCTAGACTTTTCTAAATCTAGTGATGTGCAATACTAATACATTATGATTGTTTAAACATGTTTAGGACAGAACACGTAAAGACAGATTCGAAATCAGCGCGAAAAACTATAAGAATCGCATAGTGAGAATCGAAACGTTTTTTGACAGTTGGACCGTGCAATTAATTCTTCGTTGCATAGTGTATCATAAATCATAAAAGATCTACAATAAATTTTTAATTAGAAGCAATTCTGCAATTTATCAACTTCATATTTCGACGTTTCAATCTGTGTTCAGATCATCTTCAAGAAAATTAATAATTGCGTCTGTAAAATATTAAACAAAATTCTATTATATTGAGTATTGACATCAGTTGAGTAACTATTGAACATCTAATTATGAATTATGAATATAATTATGAATCTATTTATAAACAAATATACGATCGATAGAAAGGAACACTTATAGTGTATCATATCTGACACAGTTAACAAATCTGGTATACTAGAGTAAACTAAGAATTAATGTGTTTTCTCACTGTGTTTATTTATTTCTATTTTTCTAAAAATGTTGTTTTAATTCATTTCAATATCTTTCCCTTAAATAAAACACAAAAACTGACCATCTTTCAATTTTCTTCATCCTAATCAAAAAAATCATGCAACGAAGGGTTAAATAATTTTTATTCAAGGGTTAAAACGTCGTTGTCCCCAAAAATGTCTTAGGAGAGAAAAGAAAGTTTATATCTTTTGTATGGCTATTCACATTTCTATGGAGAAACAAATTTTCTTTCGCGTGACTCGTTAAAACACGGCTAAAATAAAAGGGGTTAACACAATCGTATCTTTCAGCGAAAGTCGATCTGAAAAATATGGACGGTACTCTGACCCCGCTGATATTTGCTACTGGCTATCTTATCGTTCTTTTCCTGTCCGGTTTTGTAGATGGCTTTACTTAGAACTGATATTCGATTTTATCTACTCCGAGGACATTATATACACTTCGTTTCATTGTTACAATATTACAGATTCAGAAATATGATAAAATCTCATTTGACCCTTGGACGCGGGCGAACAATTTTACACGTTTTTATTGTCAGTCTGATCGGGGACAAATTTTGCATTTGATTTTAAACTAACTTTCCGATGAGTTGGATACTTGAAATTTAAATCAATTTCGATATTCAAAAAATGTTTTTTAAAAAAAGTCTATCCGTTTAGGGGAAATAACAATTAAAAATTTCTTTATAATTCTTAATCGACGATGTTCGAGACTGGTTTATTTGTCAATTACACGGTCCAACAGCCAAAAAACGTTTCGATTCTCACTATGCGATAAGATGGGGCACAGCGTGGTGCAATTCACCTTCCTCTATCAAATGAACCCTTGTGCAGCTCAAAATATGCTCGTATAAGGACAGATAACAGAAGCCCGCAAACCTATGTTTCGACATAAAATCTAGTAAGATTCTAGTTACTTGCTAGTTATGTCACGTGGTATGCCTTTGTTTCGATTATTTTACGTCGCTTTTTCAACTGCTATGGTTATTCACGTGGTATGCCTACCCCCTTAAATATTACTGTTAGAAGCGTGAGAGAGGTATTTGGTGGAAACTTCCAATTCTTTTGTTTTCGATAAAAAAAAAAAAACACGAACTTGGACATTCAGAAGTTTAAGTAAAGAGAAAAATTTTCCTAACGAAAAGGCCTGTGCTACTACAGCTTCGGCTCCAGATAACTAAACGACGATCGCGAGACCAATAATGCGTTCCAACTAATGAAACTTCGCATTGTCGAAGAACATTTCACGATCGAAACGGCCGAGTATCAACGACTGGAATGATCAAAGCAGCTTCCTATCCGCGAGGAAAGGTATCACCGGAGCGATCTCTTTATCGCATGGCCGCGTCGTTGGAGAATCTAACGTTCACGAAGCGAGCTTCTCTCGTTATCACCGGTGGTTATGGGTACCCGTTAAATACCGGACTATTAGCTGGTTCCATTAGCGTCTTCCGTCTATAACACCGTGAAGAAAAAAAAAAAAAAACGTCGCGGACCCGCGCGCCGGATATTTCCCGAGAAAATCGTTATCTCGTTACAAGATCTGCACGAAACGAGCGCGCCACGTGAAATATTTCCCGATCGAGGCCTGTCGTCGCGCGTTTCAGAGCGTTTCAAAGGAAAACGAGGATTCGAAGATGAAGGAAACGACCGGGGGCCCCGTTCGAGTAAATCGTTTCACGGGGGATTGTCAACTTTTTCGCTTTCCCGACGAGTTTAGCAAGCCGGCTGCACGGGGGGACGAACAACTTTTCCTGCTTTCAGGACTCGGCCCGTGTAATTAATAATGATCTCCGTTTGTTACGCTTTCTTGGCCTCGGTTTATACCCCTCCGCGCACGGTCGATCGCTCGTGCGCGTACTCGCGAAATTCCTACGATAGATAAGACGGTACGCAGGAATCGGGACATAAGTTTCACATTCCCCTGTGTACTATAATTATGCTTCGATGGTCCTTGCCGGTTGCAACGTAACCGTTCACGGAACTACCGGCAAGATTCACCTGGTTGCTACTTGCTACTCCGCTCACGATTAATTCTTGCTGACATACGGTCGACGATAAGATTCTCTTGGCACCGTTCGCGCTCGGCATTTAATGGTCTTGTCGTTCGCTGCCGGAAATTTTCATTATATTAACTAGAAGATGCTAGTTTATATTTTAATATCGCCGTTGGCAGCATAGTTCGCCGACTGCCGTTGACTTTGTAGTTCGTTCGCGCGGCTTTTCGTGGGCAGCGTTGTGATGTGCAAATGGTGAGAACCTCTTTAGTTCAGTCGCCAGGTACTTTTACCTGGAAAGTATTCCGAACTCAATGAAATTTTGACACTTCATTTACGAGTACTCTGGGCTGTCGAATCTCCGTCACCCCAGAGTACCCCTAAATGACGTGTCAAAATTTCATTAAATTCGGAATACTTTCCAGGTAAAAGTACCTGGCGACTGGACTATAAAGTGTGAAGCAAAAATGGGTGAGCAAATATCGTAGAATCTTTTATGCAACTATTTCTGAGAAGCGTACGAGGGTTAAAATAATAATTGATCGAACCAGTGCGCCGAAAGCATTAAAATCCCATACAGATAGTCCTGAAAATTTGTGATCGTGAATTATCAATAGTTATGAAAATATTTGTACGATTTCAAACAAAAAACGTGGGGAATGTTTTATCCTAGTATCCTTCAATGGTATAAGTACCATTTACATTCTTGAAAATGGTCTAAATTTAGAGCGAAACGTTGAATTAAAATTCATGTAATATTTTGCAAATTTGCTTATTATCTCGAATTGATCGAACCAGTGCGTCAATAACGTTAATTGTAGTTTTGAACAATTGTCGATCGAGATACAGAGAACTGTTATAAGTAGCATTGCTGAGAATAAGGGAAGGAGGATTAAGTGGTGTGTGCCGTTCGTATCATGACACCGGACAACCGGAACAGTAAAAATGATTCGAACACTGTGTATACATCCTGGGCAGGCGATCTATTACCGATGGACAAGCAGTTAGAAATGCTGGAAACATGTTTCCAGATGGCTCCTTCTTATTTTCAGAGACGCGTCACCGGACAGAGTGACAGCATCTATCATTAGAAATGTGATCTTATCGCGTCGTCGTGTCGTCTAGCACACAATGTCGTGTCCAGTCCGATCTGGGTTAAACATACATTCCCAATGCCGTGTGTACCGCTACTTGACACTATCGTTTGATCACGAAATCGGGGGATTAACTGTGAATTTTCCGGGCAACGGATTGACAAATGTTCTCGGCGGCGCGCGGCGTTTACATATGAGAGGAAAGCAGTTTCCGCGACACGTACAGCTTGTTTTGAGCAACCGTGTCAGCTGTAGCCTGCCACACAGGTTGCCGGCGCTCGCGTTTATCGACACTTTCTGGAAAAATACCCAGCCAGCTCGATAACTCTCTGGTTTCCTGGAAATATCGCCGCCTGAATTTAAGAACTAGTTAATTTACAATTGCTTATTTTTAAAGAAATTGATGAAACAGTATTTGAAGGTTTTAACATTATGGTAGGAACACCGTTATTTTATACTTAATGCCAATATCTGTTTATATTTCTTTATTTTATGTGGATCAATACATTAAAAAACATCATTTTCGATTAAAACAAATTTTAAACCTTTTTTGTTTGCAAAAAAACAGAAGTTGTCTACTTTTTACATTAACAAGATTCAACTAAATTATGATTCACTAGATGTCGTCGTAGATTACTTTGATAGATAAATTTTGATAAATATAATATAATATAATATTTATATATATATATATTTATATATAATAACAAAGATGCTTACGTTATTTTGTTGTTTCTCATTCTTCAATAAGTCCCTTTTCATTTCCCATCAGTTTTAACTCCATAAAGTACCTAATATTTTATACTTCTAAATAGTGAATGTTTTCTCTGAAATCGGTATCAATGGCTCCGATCGGAAACATTGTGCCACGGGGTGTACATTCCTTTGGGTTTAGCATATATGTATAAAGGTTGACATTTTAAAAACAAAATGGTACTCTATAACTGTCTACTTTCCTCTAGCGCTATCGAACGTGCAATTATCTTGAACGAGACAGAAGCAAATCGCCTGTGAATGTCCCAAATCGTTCGAAAGTGCCCATTACTCTCTGTAATCGCATTATTAGTCCCGTGCGCCTAACCAGCCGACAGTTTCTTAATTTCGAATGCAACCGAAAGTCTCCCCTTAATGCTTTTTACTACTTTGCTTACAAAAAAAATCAACGAGATATCCTCGATCCACTAACGACAAAATACATATATTACACTCAAGTTATGGGACAAAAGAAAATCAACTACAAATGTCCTAATTTGCAAATAAAAATAAAACCGACTTGATTCTCTTGCAACGAACGTCTCCCCTTAATGCTTTTTACTACTTTGCTTACAAAAAAATCAACGAAATATCCTCGATCCACTAACGACAGAATACATATATTGCACTCAACTTATGGGACAAAAGAAAATCACCAACAAATGTCCTAATTTGCAAATAAAAATAAAACCGACTTGATTCTCTTGCAACGAACGTCTCCCCTTAATGCTTTTTATACTTGCTTACGAAAAAATCAACGAAATCTTCGACCCACTAACGACAGCATATATTACACTCAAGTTATGGGACAAAAGAAAATCATCCAGAAATGTTCTAATTTGCACATAAAAATAAAAACGACTTGATTCTCTTGCAACGAACGTCTTTCCTTAATAAGTGTCTTTCAATATTTTATCTTGTCGTGTGAAATCATTGATTTATCTTCGACGCCGTATATTTTCAATAAATTACCGCGTCAATTTTCTTCGAACGAGTCTACAACCAGCATTTAGCTGTAGCGAGAACGATTTGCGACAGATTCATCTCTGATCGAGCTCGCTCCGCTGAGCGAAACCGCAATATAAACCTGATTAACAGTTCACGATCGCGTTCAACCTGCGCAGTAAATCGTCTTCGAGAAGCAAATGCAAAAACTTTCGCTCCATATTCGTTCGGATTGCGAAAACCGTGCCCCTCCTATATTTTTATAGCGCATCGCATGCTTCATTACTCGCATTCCGCTCTGTTTGTCGCTGATTTCCATGTCGTCGCATTTCCATTGCTCGTCGAAACCGATCTACCGTTCCTTAAACGTCGACGAGAAGAAGATTTCTCGTTGCTCACAACGATCTGATAGAAACTGATACGGTAACGTCTCGATACACGTGAAAATTTCGAGATCGAGATGTTACTTAGGGTAAACTGTCGAATGACGAATTTTAAATAAAATTTAATGTGTGACGGAATCGAATTTTTTATTACTTTTCTATTTGTTAATAATAAGTTTATGAGAGTTCTCTTGGAACTTCTATTTCTAACTTGAGTCTGAGTGAGGGCTCTCAATATGTTACCACGTGGGGCCACGAATTTTAAATAAATTTATTTAATGTGTAACGGAACGGAATTTTTTATTACTTTTCCTTTTCGTTAATAATAAGTTTATGGGAGTTCTCTTGAAACTTCTATTTCTAACTTGAGTCTGAGGGCCCTCAAATTATTACCACGTGGGGCCACGAATTTTAAATAAATTTATTTAATGTGTAACGGAACGGAATTTTTTATTACTTTTCCTTTTCGTTAAATGTATATGGGAGTTCTCTTGAAACTTCTATTTCTAATTTGACTTTGAGGGCCCCAAAATTTTTATCGTGTGGGGCATCCACTTGACTCGAGCCGCCACTGCAATGATGGGCACCATAAGCCAAAATCGTATTATTAAGATATTACAATAATGTATATATGCCCGCGTGAAAAACATGATCCTCGGTTGTCGCGCCGCGCCGCGCCGTCCGCCACGCAATTTGGGTCGACGACAAATTAATAGTCCTCGCGCGCAATCCGTTCCACGTTTGCTCTGATTTCCATTCCTTTCCGTGCCACTGGTTTCGCGCCTTGGCATGGCAAAAAGTCGCAACATTTTTGTTTAGTTTGTGTATCGTCGATCGCTCGAACGGCCTTTACTGTTATCGTTCAACTAATCCTGTTGTTGCGAATGAACTTGGTAAAAATATAGGAAACCTTGAACGAACTGGAAAGTCCTCGGTACTTCTTTGTTCGTTTAAGGATTCTCGGACTATTTTTTCATAAAGTTTCGACAGTTATACGCTGACGAATAATGCAAATTACACCTGGTGAACGTAAAAATAGGACTTTTCAGCAGAGATGGGCATTAATCTCAGAACTCTGCTGTGGATCACTTCGTGTAGAGACTTAGTTATTAACGGTAAGAGAGCTCTCTTAGATTTAGATTAGAATGACCAATTAATATGTAATTTGCTTAAACGCCGATTCTTTGAAACCGCGTCAGCTATTTCTAAATGCTGAGCATTCGTACGACGAAACTCTTGTAGTATTTGCTTCGATTGAATAAATATATTGCGTCTTGCTACGGCTTTTCCTCGTATGTAATCCGTCGAGGTTTTTATGTCGAAGCAAGAATTTGTTTAACCGGGAAATTGTGTGTTTTTATTTTAGTTTGAACGTTGTTCAATTTGAACTTCTGTGAATTCTATTTTAATAAATTTCTAAATGATTAAAAAACAAAAGCATTAAGTCCTTTATAAATCTTTCTTGCAATTGATGAATTTATATAAGAAGATAGGGTAAACATTAACAATAGGTCCACGTCTTCCGATTTTGATGAAATTAAATATGTTATAGATTTCGACATTTTGAACAACTTTTTCCTTTTCCAATATAGGGGGGACGCTTTTAGTTTTCGAGATATTTCAATTTTTGTCTGTATTGCATTTTTCGTATTTCTACACGCTCCACGGCAACGTAAGCCTGTCCCGGTGCGGCGTTTGTTTACGTTTTGACACTGTAGAAATGATAAACAAACATGGGGGGGGGGGCGGAAGGAGCCGGCTTGACACCACACACCGTACCCACTCAGTGCTTAATACACACTTAGTTGTTCACTATCATATTCGTAATTAGCACGTCAAAATACGTAAAAATCTAGAGTATAATTTAGAAACACTAAGTGTGTATTAAGCACTGAGTGGGTACGGTGTGTGGTGTCAAGCCGGCTCCTTCCGCCCCCCATGTTTGTTTATCATCTCTACAGCGTCAAAACGTAAAACAAACACCACACCGGGACAGGCTTACGTTGCCGAGGAGCGTATAGAAATACGAAAAATTCAATACAGACAAAAATTGAAATATCTCGAAAACTAAAAGCGTCCCCGCTATATTGGAAAAGGAAAAAGTTGTTCAAAATGTGTTGCTGCATAACATATTTAAATTTCATCAAAATAGGAGGACGTGGACCTGTTGTAAATATTTACCGAAGATAGAAGATAGAAGATAGAAGATAGAAAATAGAAGATAGAAGATAGAAGATACATATACATATGTAGGGAGTTGCCATCTCCGACCCGCGAGAATTCTGTCGGATGTCGCGTCGAGTTGTGAGTAACTTTAACGACGCGACGATTCGATATTTGTTATTATGTTTATCTATTGCGTTATTCATACTTTGTTATATGATTCTGTCATTCTGGTACGATGTTTGAAAATGAAAAGACGTGTGTGATCTCAGACGGAGATTCAAACGGGATAATTGAATTAATAGTATTTCATTTAGTTCATTATACTTCAAGTTACGTATTAAATTATTTTGTGTTTAAAACCGTATTATTCTTTCGACGATTTAAATCCTACACATATAGTATAGTAGAAGATAGTAGGCATACCGTTTGCGTGAACCTCGCATTCCCAGTGAAAGGTTAAGCGAGCGCCAAAGTATTTTAGATCGGTAGCCCAGAATAGCGTAGATACTTGAGCGTGTTCCCACTGAAATGTTCCACCTTGAAAGATAATTAGCCGCGGTTTCTGGCGTTATCGTTGTCTCTCATTGTTCTCGCGTGTTTCCTGGTCGGTATCGTTGGCATCGCTATCCTCGCGTTGCGCGCATCGCGTTCCGCGACGCGTGCGGGTTCACTTTAAGAGACCAGCAGCAAAGCAAGGGGTGCATCCAAAGGACGTCAGCTGCACGTTGATGTCTGGCGCAGACGTAATGCCACGCGTGTATCCGGAGAACAGAATGCACGCGGCACGTGCGCAAAGTATTACGACTTTCGCGGCATGCGCCATGGGCCAGGAGTCCAAGCGGAAGAAGCACGCGTGAACGCGATCAGGCGAAGCCGGTTCTCGTCCAACTCCACCTGGGTCTACGGCTTTTGCAAGCCCGCGAAACGGGATCCCGCGTCAATTTTGTCGCACCGCGAAATCCCGGAAATTTTACGGGACTATGCGTGCAATCAACCCAAGCAAGATGAACTAAGAGTGACGAGCAAAAGTCTAAACACACTTCGCTAGTTTTACATGAAAAGTGATAATACAAACTATTTTTCAATTGAATGATAAAGCTTAGGCAATAATAATTATATGGTGGATATGATAAACATAACGATCGGAACCACAAAATAAAATATTTCTATTTTAACAATGGGAACCACAATATAAAATATTTTAATAATATGAAACACAAAATAGAATACTATAGTTTTTGTGCCTACTGAGGTTTCTTGATAAACCTACAGTGTATCTTATCAGCAGGAAACTATTTCTACTCATAAATCTATCGAATGCGAACCATTATTTTCAGGAATGATATTTAAAATTGAAATTGAAAATAAAGACAAAGTCCAAATATTATCAATATTCTTCAAATAAAATATTATTTTCCAAAATTACTGCCTCAAATAAATTATTTATTTTCAAAATTGTACACATACTTTAAAATAAATAGGATTATTTCTTATTTACTATTTAAAATACTATTTTCCCCAGGTCTGCTGTGCATCGATCGCCGACGGAAGAATGCAAAAGATTCGATCGTTTCTAATTACCGATCCACGGGCTGCCATTAATATCGCCGTAAAAAAAAAGAAAAAGAAAGTAAAACGGTATTATATTACCGGCAATTATTAAGAATCGCCGAGAGCTTGCGAAGGGACAAGCGCACCAGGAGAAACAACATTAATTGCCGATCACGCGGTGGCTTGCTTTCACAAAGAACTTAAAATTGCATCACCCGGACGGGGATCGACTTTTCGATATAATTAGCCTGATGGAATCGTTCCATTACATTTACCCGTTCTCTGCTCAACGGATAAATTGAAACTTTTTCCGCCGGGAAGTCATTACTAGAGAAACGATCCTGTTTCAAAAGCGCGAAAGAAACCGTACCGGGAACACTCGTTACCGTTCAATTTTTCTCGAAAGTCCGACGTACGTAATGCATTTCGCAATGGTCGTTCGGCTTTTTTCGCACGGCTCGTACAAATTAATCGGGGAAACTACTTCGACGACAAATCGTCCAATTTTCGTTTCCATTTTAATTAGGCGTCCAGTTTCTCGCCGACCGATACAACCTGTATTTCTTGCACCGGAAAACATATTACTGAATAAATCTATAAATAAATATCGGAATTCTAGCTTGCAATTTTAAGTTACAAACGCTACGAACTTTCGTTTCATATCTCGATTATTTTTTTACGGGAACAAATCTTCCGAAGAATTTTCTTCTAATATGATTGCATATTTTCATTGGAACAGTTTCGTAGCTCATAAAATAAAAACAAATTTAACGATATCTCTCAGCAAATTAATTGTAATATAGTGCCGCGCAGTGGAGGTGATAATCTTTTTTTAATTCTTGCACCGGAAAATATATTACTGAATAAATCTATAAATAAATATCGGAATTCTAGCTTGCAATTTTAAGTTACAAACGCTACGAACTTTCGTTTCATATCTCGCTTAGTTTTTTACGGGAACAAATCTTCCGAAGAATTTTCTTCCAATACGATTGCATATTTTCATTGGAACAGTTTCGTAGCTCATAAAATAAAAACAAATTTAACGATATCTTCCAGCAAATTAATTGTAATATAGTGCCGCGCAGTGGATGGGATAAACGTTTTTCTTAGATCGTACATGTCGAATGTTTATGTTGTTCGACTTTTCTAAATAAGTCAACGTGAAAAGAAATAATTATAACGTTGCAAGAAAATGCTACGAACACAGTTTTCATTTTTCTCTTTCGTTCGAATTACGATGAACGCGAGCGATACAACGTTTTTAGCGATACGACGCGCGTTAACGTGGACGTTAATATTTCGAAAGAAAATATCTGCGGAGCATTATTTTCTTGCCGCTGTAGCTCGGTATCCATCTCCCGGATCGTGATTAAGACCTGATCCGACGTTTTTTGCCTGAACACGATTAGCGTCGTTTTTCCTCGCGGTCGAAGATGCGCCGTCGACCTTGGAAGATATTTTACCGGTGGCAGCCAGCGATAACGTTAACCCGAAGTCAAACGAATGGGACAAATTGCTTAATTAATGCTTCTGTTGCTGGAAGGGAAGACGATACGCGAGAGGCAGCCGTAACACAGGATTACCGCGGTCTGGATCATCCTTTATACAGTTTTCTACGCTTATAGTATCCTCTGGTCTTTGTATCACTCTGTTGCATCGCTAATAAATTCCGGCGAGCTATGGCGCCGACTTTCCGACGAGAATCCTCGCGATAATGAGCCTTAATAGCGTTTAACGTGCATAGCGAATTGCCCCGTGTCGCAAAAAGATAGAATTCTAGACGGAAGGAATTGCAATCAGTCCTCCGGAAAATATACACGGCCCGCAACGTTAACCTAGTCGGAGATCGGTGTGTTCGTTACGAAAAGGAACGAGAGCACGAAATCGTGGCCTTGATCAGTCCTCGTTACACCTTAAAAAATATCAGAATTCTAGTTCATCGTTGATATTTATTCCACCACCGAGTCAATTCGGATGGTAGAGATTCTGCTGTAGCAACCGACTCAAAAATACACGACTCAATAACTCAAAAATACCATTGCGATCGTACTAAGACGTTACACTAGTAAGTAAACGCTGACGTCTTAGTATGATTGCAATGGTATTTTTGAGCGTTGCCGTGGAGCGTGTAGAAATACGAAAAATTCAATACAGACAAAAATTGAAATATCTCGAAAACTAAAAGCGTCCCCCCTATATTGGAAAAGGAAAAAGTTGTTCGAAATGTCGAAATCTATAACATATTTAAATTTCATTACGTGCCCTAAAGGTGGCAACCCGGTGGTGAAAGAGACATCGGCAAGTCCACTCCTGTGTTCCACACGAGGCGATCCGTTGGTGAAAGAAACAACGGCAAGTCCGACGTGTACCTTCCTACCTCAATTCAACATTCTCTCTAAAACCTAGACTCCCTCGGTTTCCGCAAGCTGCCGAACCTCGGCTCGTTACAACCATAACTCACGATTCGAACGATGGATATGCGTAATTATTTGTTTCGTTTTGTTCGTTATGGCTCTGGAAAAGTTTTCAGGAGAAAAAATATTCGAGAGAATTACTGTAGGGACCAGGCGAGGAAACTCGAAGTCTTTAGAAATAAGTAAGCGTAAAAAAGCAGCTGAACACGATTTATGGTGTGCGTGACTAGACAAAGCTATTTTTGAGAGGACTGTTTAGTTTTCGAGTTTGCCAGTATTTTAGCTTTCGTTAGTCAGTCTCAATAGCGCATACGAGTACCATAAACCGTGGAGGACCGAAGGACCTTCGACGAAAGGGCAGCAGACCCCACGTGCGTAAGGTCTGGAGGAAACCAGCGTTACATAGTTGGAAGAAATTTTCCCCTTCCCCCAAAAAAGGAAGTTAGAATAAGAAGACGAGACGACCGTAACTCTGGGCAGCACATGTCTATAGGTTTTTTGAAAGCTTTCCTACACCCCACTCGTGTTCACTAAAATCCCCAACCCATCACGAAATTTTTGAGAAATCTTTTCTGTTCACAGGATATCTATGTAAAGGGATTCGAGATTCCCCAGGAACTAGAACGCTCCATACACAAGGGAAACCAATATCAAAAAAAAAAAGACTCTGGACAGTTGCCTTAGAAGAGTCGTTCGAGATCGTGCTAAGAATACTTGTAATATATATTCAAATAAATTCTGTAGAACAAAAATATCGTGATACCAAGAACACATAACCCTATAATTACAAATTCGGACAAACTGAAAAAATCATATTTTTTGAAATGGTACAAGCAGTAGGTTGACAGCGTCGAATTTGTTATTGGAGAATCACACGGCAGCCTAAATTAATATAAAATTACATTTGTTTTTACTTTTAGGTTGTCTCGGATGATCACTCAGAAATACGTTTTTTCACGTTTTTACTTCGTTTACACATTTCCAATAGCTTTTCACAAATTCACAAAACCATCACTAACATTAAATCATCTTGATCCGCTGAAAATTGTTTTTCCTACATCATTAAATCCTTTTTATCCGGCTGAAAATAAATTTTCCTACAGCTTAAAATCATTTTTATCCTGCCGAGAATTAATTTAACTCCAGCTTAAAATCATTTTTATTCGGCTGACAATTGATTTCACTCCAGCTTAAAATCATATTGATATTTCCTCTCTCGCTCGAATCAGCTTCATGAGTGATTCACAATGTCAGTGCGGCTATGAGACTCAGGATATTGACGATGTGCTATGGCAATGTCCCATGTTTGACGAACGGAGGCTGAAGTTTATCAGGCAATCACAGAAATTGCATCTTTTCCTCCCGCTTTCATGCAACGTGCTACTCTCCAGTCCTACGGCGGAAATATGTAAAATAACCTACTCGTTTCTGAATGACTGTGGTTTAAAGGTTTCAGAAAACAGTCCATCTTTAAAATAGCTTATGTTTTCGTTCACGATTATTTATAATTTGTATTATATTATTCAGAATATCACAATGTATTGAAAAACAATGTACGGCAAAATAATCTCTACCTTGAAATTTAAATTGCACTAAATAAAAAAAAAAAAAATATTGATATTTCAACAGGACAACGTCTGTCGGGTCAGCTGGTATTCTTATAAAAAATTACACAGAATCTAACTGAATAAGAGAGTCTTGTCATTTTCGTAAGCAAAAACATTTTGATCGCTTTCAGCACTCGGTAGATTCAGTGTTAAAAACAAGAAAGTTTCTCCACTCGGATTAGTAGTGTGTCTTTGAGATTCACTCGCTATCCTTTTCTACGTTGAACGCTAGCGGCTAGCGGCTACAGAGTCTGTACAGGATACAAGTGTCATCTGGATAGTATAATTTCACTCGGACAGATTTATTTTCTCTTGTAGGGCATCGATTAAAAAACAATGTATCGACGTTCTCCGAAAAAAGAGAACCGCCGCGGCATGCCGAGGACGAGGGGTAGCTTGAAAAAGCAGATGACGGTCGGATCGCAGGCGATCAAGGCTAAAGTAGGGTAGACACGGAACACCCGGAAACCTTGAGTAGCGCAAAGTTTCCGAGACCTCTCTCTCTCCCTCTCTCTCTTGGCTGACTGGTTTGCCGGCGATTTTTCCGGGAGGTTAGCGCAACAATCGTAGGCTAAGCTATCACGCACGTTCGATCTAATGGACAGCCGCAGGCCATCCAAGGAGATGCTCTCGAGAAGCCGAAGAACCCGCAGTTCTCCTCTTCTTGTGTTCCGTCAATTCCGTTCTTCCGTTTCGTGGCACGTGATATCTGTCCATTGTCTCGGCTGTCCGTAACAATGGCGATACGCTGGGCGCTCTCTCTCTCTCTCTCTCTCTCTCTCTCTCTCTCTCTCTCTCTCTCTCTCTCTCTCTCTCTCGCCGGAAAAGGCTCTCTCGCGTGTTATCGTAACTCTTGAATTTAATGGCCACGGCGGGCACCGCGCCGTTTGATTTATACGCGTCCCCGTTGGGGAAACGGTGGCCAACCCGCAACACAGAAATTTGTGTTCTACCGGACTCGTCTCGCCATCTTCTTCGCGAACGCGTCCCACACTGGTCCACGCGCTCGATCTAGCTGTCCATTAATATTTTATCACTATTTGAAAGTTGAAAGGTATAGTAATTTAGGTGGTTGGATTCGTTTTGATATCAGCTACAATATTGTGAAGTCAAAAATACATATTGACTTTTAACAATTCAAGGTAACTTTAATTATTTATGCATTAAGAACTTCTTTTTTAATTTTTTCCATTGAAATTTATAGACTGCTGAATGTTGATTAAGTTTTGTTTAAAACATTTTTTTTCTCGGATTATCGGAAGTGTCTGAGAAATCAGGTTCAGGTTTTAAATAAACACAATAATCAATCATTTTTTTAAGTAATTGATTTTATAAATATGATTAGAAATATGTTATTCGAAACTGTGCGAAAAACGTAATAGTAATTATAAAAAACAAAAATATAATTTTTATTAACAACGATAATAATTGATATTATATCATATTGACAAATCATTATTGTCATCATTTTCTTCTTCAACATCTTTCAATATTGATCGTTTGACTTCATCATGAAAATACGTTTGCTTCTTAAAAACTTGTCTATTACTTAGATTAGAGATATCGAAGAAAAAAGACACGCCGTGCCGCGCCAGAGGTTCGGCCGCAATTCAGGCGACACGTACGCTTTAAAGAATAATAACTTGTGTACCCGGACCGAACAGGATGTGATTCTTGCACGATTTCATAGAGAAAAGAACGCTGATAATAATGCACTTTGATGCAATCAGGGCCCATGGAGGACTCGAAAGATATCCTTTACCAAAGATTGAAAACTTTGAGGATTCTCTTGAGTTTATTCAGCATTGTTATTTCAATAAATTATAAATATTAAATCTTAGTACAAGAGATATGCTCTAAATACAGACAAATACTATTCATTTGCAACAAAAATGGACACAAAATATTAAATAGATTCTCCAAGGTATCAATAAGAAAAGCGGTAATTTTTCGGTAGCAAATAGGATTGATAAAATGTTGATTTTTAAATGCTTGTTCTGATCACAATTTTTAATAAGTCTCATTAATTTCGTCGTTTTCGAATGTCATGGACGTTTAGGAAGCAATATACATTCAATAAACATCGATTTGGGCATGTTACTTTTTTACCAAATGAACAACTAGATCGAGCGCGTGGACCAGTGTGCGGTCGCGCGATCCGACCTCTCGCAAATGCCACTCTTGCTAACCGATTCGCGCAATCCGCGTTTTCTTTTCTTTACCCCTCCGTCCCGTTTCGCCGTTTCGTTTTACGACCAATCCAGCCGATAGTGCCACGCTGACTGCGAGTTTCCTGTATTTGGCCTGGTTCCATTTTCTACGACCGTTTTCTATATTTCGGACCCGATGACGTTGCGGCCAGACACTTTTTCGTTTGCGAATGCTCGCGGATCTGGAACAACCTCTTTAGGATCTCGCGAATTATTTTGCGATTCAAGCGTTCTCTATTTTAGATGCGTCGCAAAGATGCGCGTACCGGTGGTATTAGATTTCGTGTCGGGTTGACCAGTCAAGAACTGGCGACGGTCAACTTTGATGTTTTAAATTGAACCTTTGTATTTTCTTTTTAATGTCGATGCTCTTTTATCGAGAATAAAAAGCTGCATCGTTCGGTGCACAAAGAAAAGAAGGTCCATTGAAAATTATCGAACTTCATAAGTCCTTGGCGCTTCTTTTACCAAGAAAAAAAATCATTCAATCTTTTCCAATAACTAACCCGGCAACAATTAACCCCGTGATGAAGATTCTGAACAGATTCCAATAAAAATGTACATTGGTCAATAATTTCCTACAACCAAACGAAAATTCCATTTTGCTTTTGTTAATTGCTATTTTTTTATATATATTTATTTATTTAACGTCGCTTTCAACTCTTTGCTAAGGTTATTTCGCGACGGAATGTACAGTTATTGGAGAACATATAGGTATACAATAGATTGAAGTTTTCTCTAATCATTTACACCGTAAAATAAATCGTATGGCAAGTTAATTAATGTTCCACGGCCATTGAAATTCGATAAACAGTTTTCGGAGACCAAGTATTCAAAGGTGGAACGTGTTCTACAACATGTTCTCTACGATAAAAAATTCATTCAATCTTTACTAATAACTAACCCCGCAACAATTAACCCAGTGATGGCGATTCTAGCAAAATGAAGTATAAATTTATTAAATAGTATTTGAAATATTTGTTTCGCAGGAATACGAAAACTAAACTAAAAGCGACCTCCCTATATTGGAAAATGGAAAAGTTGTTCAACACGTCGAAATCTATAATATATTAAAATTTCATCAAAATCGGAGTAGGCAGACCTTTGTATATAATTACCATAAACTGACTAAAAGGCCGGCTTGCGGGCAGGAAAATTCATTTGGGAGATCAAAGGGCCGGCGCGTCGCGAGAGTCTGTTCGTTTGAACATCGTAAACGGCCCAGCGAAGAAGGCCGTTCGCCAGTTTTATTGGATTACGCGCGGACGGCAAGAACGCAACATGTTGCTGGCAAGAAAACCGGAAACTCGTATGGTAATAGAAATCTAATAACGCGCGATGTACAACGTTGGCTGCGACTCGCGCAAGAACCCCGATAAGAGGACCAAACGGGAAACAAAAAGGTGCCACAGGGTAGCTAACAGTCCTTGAACATGGCCTGATAGTTGCCATGCAAGTCCCGGACGAAGGTTTTTCGTCACTATTGTCACGGGAACACTGAAAATTGACAGTGTCGAATTGAAAATTTTAATGGTCGGTCTCCAAAAACTGTTTATCGAATTTCAATGGCCGTGGAACATTAATTAACTTGCCATACGATTTATTTTACGGTTTCAGTGATTAGAGAAAACTTGAATCTATTGTATACCTACATGTTCTCCAATAGTTGCACATTCGGTCGCGAAATAATCTTAGCAAAGAGTTGAAAGCGACGTTAAATAAATATACTATATATTTATACTAATTTAATCATTTTTACAGACGCAATTATACGAAAAATCTTTTTTCTTGAAAATGGTCTAAATAGTTGACCGAAACGTTGAAAATTTTTGTGTTAATTTGCAAAATTGCTTAAGTAGTAATATTTGATCGAACCAGTATACTGAAAACATGAATATATGTTAAATAAATATATATATATATATATATAAAAAAAAATAGTCTACTCAGTCCACATACCACCGGTATGGAACTAACATGTGGTTTCTTAACTCTTAAGAATTGAAATTAGTACATTTTTCTAAGCATGTGAGTTAATACATTTGTTTTTCATTGTTAATAAATTAGTGTTTTCTGCTTATTCGGGTAGGCGTTTGCCTAACCATATATTAATTAATTGATAAATTCTTACAGACGCAACACTGAAAATTTACATTCTTGAAAATGGTCTAAACTTAGACCGAAACGTTGAATTAAATTTCATGTAATATCTTGCAAATTTGCTTATTGTCTCCAATTGATCGAACCAGTGCGCCAATAACATTAATTGTAATTTATTAGAATCTGTTCAGAATCTTCATCACGGGGTCAATTATTGCGGGGCTAGTTATTAGAAAAGATTGAATGAATTTTTTTGTTGATGAGAACATATTGTGGAACAGGTGGAACTTATCGCAGCCATTGTAAGATCGTCTGCGAGTATACACGAAAACGAGGGAGTGCGTGTGTGATGTAAGATAAATTGATCGGACGGCAATCGATCGAGTGTAACGTAATCAAATTACGGGAAGCACGTTAATGGATGAATATTCAGAATGCTTGCGCGCCGTCTTTCGATATTCGTTCCGTCTGCTGCGAGGTTGCAGTGAGAAAGGTAATCGTACGAGCATTAAGCCTGATTTGCATTAAAGGTATTTTAAGTGGATCGTACCGACACGGAATCGATCTATTTGATAGCGAATACGTGACTGTATGAACTCCTTCGGTCTTGAACAGCAATAATACCAGGCCGATGTTAAAGCGAGATGGCCGCTCCTCGTGATCGAGATAACTCGTTGTCTCGATGCCGCCGGATGAGTGTGCGTTCTGAAATGTCGCAATTATATTATCCGCCATCCGTGGATAAAGTTATACGTATATCGACTAATTGGATCGAAACTTTTCGAACGGATCACGCCGAATCCACCAAACTGTTGAACACTAAAAAAACATCAAAAAAAAACTTTTCAAAAACAAAAATAAGCTTTTTAGATATTAATGACTATAAATGAAAGCGTGGAGCGCTCCACTAATATCTAAAAAAAAATTAATTTCTCCTTTTTACTGTATTTTAATCTAAGCATGGGTTTTAAAATGTTTTTGAAATATTATTTTATTTTCTACTTTTTAGTCTTTGCTACCGAGCGTATTTAGTAAGGCCCGGGTTCGACTTCCCGCTGAGATACTCTGCTGAGATTTTTGTTTTATCTCCTAAACGCACAGTTTAAAAAAAATTTTGTTTGTATTGCAGTGTCATCCAGTTCTGAGCTATGTTTAACCCTCATCCGTCCCTCATTTCACGAACTGAATCTGTCTCTCGGTGTCATATTGACACAGTGGCATAAAATAAAAAAAAATTCAATGTTTTTTCATTCAAATAGATCAGTTAACATTTACATCTTAGTTTTTTCTGTTGTGTTTCGGATTAAAAAAAATATGAAAGTCACACGAAGTTTCGGGAAAATTTACCTACAAATAACGGAACAGTATAATTTATTTGTCTGATTCATTGTCATCCAGTTCTGAGCTATGTTTAAAGTTTCAAGTCTCTAGCTCACATCGGAAAGTGATTTAAAATTGGATTTCAACTGCAGAGAATGGAATAGAACTGGCTGTAGGAGTTGAGTGTTTCAATTTCTATTTTCTAGAATCCGGGATGGAAAAAATAGCGGAGTATATTGGTTATTTCGCGAGTAAGCTTAAAGTGCAAATGTTTGGCCTACCGAAACTATCACTGATCCAGAAAACCTCTTGTCCAACGAACTAATATTAACCATGACCGTGGAAGTCGACCGTGGAACAAACGTATATTTCACTGAAAAATCCCTGAACTTTAAATGAAACAGGGTTGCGGCACCTGGACAAAAGCCTTTGCATGTTTAAAATTATATTAGACTACCATCGCTATATACTGAGAAACACAATAAAATATGATTCAATCGAATATATCGTTTTTGCGTCAGTGTCAAGTATTTTAATCAATAGATACGTCGATATTTAAACCTTTCCGTTCGAGTTGCACCGGTGAACGACAGTTGCCACCAAGATAAAACGATCGTCCCGTTATGGCTCCGCAACGAGAATGGTTTCAACTTCCGTTGTGACGATCGTACAATTTTTTTCTATCTATATTGTACAGGATGTTCCATTATGCCGGTTCCAACTGTCACAGTAATACAGATTCTTCCACTAAGAGGTGTCATTTTAAATTTCGAACTATTTTTTTGTTTGCAAAGATCAGAGTTGTCGACACGTGGTTAGTAAAATTGTAAATTGTAAAAGTACCAAACTATGGTGTCTCCCATAGTATTTTTTATTATTTATATTTATTTGCAAAGATCATAGTCGTCGACACGTGGTTAGTAAAATTATAAAGAATTGTAAATTGTAAAAGTACCAACCTATGGTGTCTCCCATAGTATTTTTTATTATTTATTTTTATTTGCAATGATCAGAGTCGTCGACAGGTGGTTAGTAAAATTGTAAAAGTACCGACCTATGGTGTCTCCCATAGTATTTTTTATTATTTATTTTCATTTGCAAAGTTCAGAGTCGTCGACACGTGGTTAGTAAAATTGTAAATAATTGTAAATTATAAAAGTACCGATCTATGGTGTCTTTCATAGCATTTTTTATTATTTATTTTTTTTGCAAATTTCATAGTCGTCGACACGTGGTTGGTAAAATTGTAAAGAATTGTAAATTGTAAAAGTACCAACCTATGGTGTCTTCCATAGCATTTTTTATTTATTTTTTTGTTGCAAAGATCAGAGTCATCGACACGTGATTACGGTCGACACTGTTTCTTGCGATATTCAATGAATAACATTACACATTCAATTTATAATGTCATTTTGTTCGAGAGCACTCCATAAAAATAGCTCCGAATCTCATCTTGTCGTCTCCATAAAAACCATATTAAATTTCACGTATTATTTCCGATTAAATATAATACAACAAGACATTGCGCCTAATTTCTGGACGGTGTCATCATCGTCATCCGCGTTAATTAAGCTTCGCCGTAATTGCCGGCCAGCTAATACGGCAGGTGATTCGAGACAATTTTTTCGTGGATGTAATATCTGTAAAGCTGTGTCGTTTAAAAGAAACCTGGACACTTATCTGTACAAGCATTCTTGACATAATTGCGCCCGCGACAGCACTAATGCCCTTGCTTTCTAACATGAAACGTTGTTTTCACTTTTCGTTTCAGCGGAACGCGAACGCGTTCCCTCTTTCTCTTAATTCATAGACGTAATTATCATTTGAATGACACGATTGTGGGCGCATCCTCTTTCTTGGAAAAAAGAGACACGTTCCCGACATTGTAAATTTAGAATTGTATACACACAGTACGCTCGAGAAACAGGAAGAAAAGTTAATTGCGCTATTCATGTCCCCTTGAATACACTTCGAGATGTAGAAAACATTTTTATTGAAATATTAGAAAGACGTTCTACAAAGAATCATTAAAAAAACGAAGTATGGAAGGAATATTGAATATGATGTAATTCAAAAATTTTCGTACTGTCTTCAATTTATTATTTGATATCGTTGGATCCTTTTATTATTGAAATATATGGATTAAAACGTTCTCAATTCTAGGCATTTATATTTATTCTTTTTATTTATTTATTTATTAAACGTTGTTCTAACGGCAGTGGTCACTCTTTCAAATGTCAAATGTCATTTTACATTAAAAAAAGTGCGGTCCAGGTATTGCCATGAATTTCAATTCGATTTTTCGCAATTTATAGTGTTAAGTGACATTTTACAAAAAATTATATTTATGTATTCCATCAAAGCTGATATTCTCAAATTCACTAAATTGTTATTTAACACGTTCATCCACTATAAATGTTCATGGAAAAAAATTAGAAAAGCAGAATGTTGATGTGGAGAACATAATTTTGGTTTTAATAATTCAGCCCTCCATGTAACTCTTTAAAAATTAAATAGCGTTCTTTTAACCTAATTTTTACAAACGCTTTTTTCAGCATTGCAACAGCTATTTCTAAGCTAACGAACTTGGTCGTATTTTGTTTGATCTCGCAACATTTTACGGCCATTGGAACTTGGCTCCAGTTTACAGGATGTTTTTTTTGATTTCATCAATTTTTGTTGAAATTTCATCAATTATCAAGTAGGTATTACTCTTATCCCTTATTTATTAAATCCTAAACATTTATTATCTTTAAGGTGGACATTAAGTAAATTAATAAATGCATGTTCGTTTTACTACCTATTTATACCTACTTGAAACTTTGTTCGTTTGAGGTTTATGTTGTTTTTTTTTCTTTGTTAGTTGATTATGTTTTTCTAATTGCAGGAGGTTTTCTTTTTCTTTGTATTCTTGGTTTAGGAATTTTAGGATCAGGGATTTGTACTTATTCGATGTGTGGTCGGAGTGCCCACTCGCGGTCTTTACTTTTTCGAACTCTCGTTTTCTGTTCTACCATAACGGATAGATCTGGTTGATATATGGATCTTAATCTGTTGTACTCTATTATTGCAGTCTCCTGGGCTTTAATTTTGCTCGGGTCGAAGTTAATGAAGTGAATTCTATCCTACGTACCTATTTCGTAATGTTTTTTTGTCAATACAACCCTTTTAACGTGTAAAATTTCAAACTTTGATAATTATTCCTTTGAGTGTTTGTCATGGTGGACCTATGTACCAAATTTCAAGCTTGTAGGTCAATGAGAAGTATCCAAAAGGTTTTGATGATCTATCAGTCAGTAAGTCAGTGATTTTAGTGATTCTTGAGGTCCTATATCTTAGAACCTACTAGTGTTGGAAGATTAGTGTTTTGTCAATATTGAGAAATGATAGCATTTAACAAGTGTACGAAATAACACCTTTCCTAGTGCTTCCAATACCGAGTTATAAGCCTCTAAAAAACGGCTAAGTTGTTTAGTGTAAAAGGAGATAGTGCGAGAACTTGGCTGGTGCACTGCCGTGCACCTAGATTCGGTTTTGTTTCACTCGAAAATACCGAAATCAGTTTCTTGCCAAGCCAATGTTTAGTTGGAAATGTATTTAATGAAGACAGCGTGTGAGCGATGCGAGAAAAGAATTGAAGAATGCGATTCCTTCTAACGTAGGTCTGTCGAGTAACCCTACCGTAGAAATTAATGAAACTAATGCTTCTATTATTCCGCGGTTGATGTATAGTCAGGGTACTCCTCCGTGATTACGTTGACTATAGAAAATTACAGCGTTGCGGTATCTAAAGTAACCGAAGTCACTGATTCGACTTCGCGGTAAGTATAATGCGCCCAAGGTGACTCGAGTGTCTGAATATTGTGTAGAGTGTAGCATGTTCGGGAACGCCTACACACAAAGAATCAGCGAGTCACCAATACATATGTCGAAGTAAATATTGAGTTCAAGGCCGAGTTCTTCTCACTTCATAAACGAACATACCGCTTTTGCAACTCTTTGAAACTGTTTCACTATTAGTCACCGTGAAACGGAATATCCTCGTTGTTATCGTTCGTTCTGTTTCGTTTGAAATGGCCGACTTGCTAGATAAAACGATCTTGACACGATGAGTGAATAAAATCAAGGTGGAATAAATTTCATGCTAAGGATTCTTACGTAAAACCGACGAATTCAATACGCTCGCCGGTGTTTTCACCGTGAACAGTTACGCGTTACAGTTCTCCTGACTTACTCGGTCGAAAATCAGAATTTCATAAAACAGTGCCGAGATACCTACTGCTAACAGTTTTACAATTAGATAGCAGAACAGCGACACCTTGGTTCTACTACTTCTACCGTGGGAACTCGGTGGAGCATTGTACATCGAGTTCCAGTAACCCTGTTTGCAACTCGCAATGGAGGATAATGAAATACTATGTGCTAGGTGGAGATGGCAGAGGTTGCTTCAGAAGTGGGCATTATTCGGCGAAACAACTATTTTAAATACTATTTAATATTTTAGACTTTATTTTCCTTAAAGAGAATAGTATTTTAAATAAGATATGCAATTTCGAAAATAAAGTATTTCTATTTTAATAATGAGAACCACAAGATAAAAGATTTATATTTTAATAATTTGAAACACTAAATAGAATATTGTATTTTTTGTGCCTACTGAGATTTGTTGATAAACATACAGTGCATCTTATCACCAGGAAACTACTTCTACTCATAAATCTAATGAATAAGAACCATTATTTTCAGCAATAATATTTAAAATTGAAATTGAATATAAAGACAAAATTCAAATATTTACAATATTCTTCAAATAAAATACTATTTTCAAAAATTACTTCCTCAAATAAATTATTTTATTTTCAAACTAGGGGGCTCCGCCCCCTACTCGCTTCAATTTTCGGTTTCCCTTCAGGAGGCAACCCGCTCGTCAATTTTCGGTTCCCCTTCTGAAGGCAACCCGCTCTTCACTTTTTGGTTCCCCTTCAGACGGCAAACCGCTGTTCAATTTTTGGTTCCCCTTCGGGAGACAACCCGCTCTTCAATTTTCGGTTCCCCTTCGGAAGGCAACCCGCTCTACAATTTTCGGTTCCCCTTCGGAAGGCAACCCGCTCGGCATTTTAGCGTGACAGAACTATTTTATCTAATAGAAAGAAATTATTGCAACAAATAAAATCATTTATTTTCAAAAAATTACTGCATCAAATAAAATATTTTATTTTCAAAATTATACACATACTTTAAATTAAATAGGATTATTTATTATTTACTATTTAAAATACTGTTTTCCCCAGCTCTGGTCAAAATAGGAAAAATCTCAATATAAAATCCAAAGTGGGTAAAATATTGACAATAGTAAAATGGTAAAATTGCCGAGAGGAAAAAATTGACAAAATGACAAAATTGGATAATGTCAGAATAGCAAAGTTGGAATATTTCCAAATATCAGAACGGTGCAATTGAAAATTTTCACCAATTACAAACTGACGTCACAAAATAGAAAAAATTGCAATACGTCAAAATAGGAAAAATCTCAATATAAAATCCAAAGTGGGTAATACAGTTACAATTGCAAAATGGCAAAACAGCAGCATCGCCGGTAAATAGCAGCCATAGGTCGAAGACCGATCTGGCGGCCTGCAGCGAGCGTGATGTGAGAATCTACGGTAGCGAAGGGTCTAACTAAAATTTGCAGGAGTCTGTCGCGGGCCAACAGAACCAACAGAGCCAACAGAGCCAGCAGAGCCAGCAGAGCCGACTGATTCTCGATTAGAGTGTATCGCATCCGCGCGCAGTCGTCGTTGGCTGGTCAAAGAGAAGACAGGCGCGATAGAAGAAGAGGAGAGAGATTGCGTTGCGTCTGGCGTCTCGCGTCGTCGGATGCACGCGCGACTCGTCGCGGCTCGGCGCGGCGCGGCTTGGCGCGTCGCGGTTCGCGATTTGCGCAAACGTCTTGATCGCTTGTGTACCAGGCGAGCAGAAGACGAGAGAACGTGTGTATTACGCGTCGTGTGTTGCGCCAGTTGGACCACGTGACTCTTTCGCGGCGCAACACACGCGTGCGTGACACGAGAGGGACACGTGAGACCGGCGAAGGTGCGCTCGTCACCGAGCACGTTTCTCGTTTCATTTC
Source organism: Lasioglossum morio (assembly GCA_916610235.2). Taxonomy (NCBI): domain Eukaryota; kingdom Metazoa; phylum Arthropoda; class Insecta; order Hymenoptera; family Halictidae; genus Lasioglossum; species Lasioglossum morio. Next base: position 16,051,398 of record OU744323.1, on the reverse strand, counting down.
GTCTCGTTTCGTTCCGATTCGTTCCGTTTCGAGAGAGTCCACGAGTTATACGCGCCGTTCTACACCGCCAAAGCGGCCACGTGTGCACGGCTTACCTGCGTGTTCGAGCAGACGGCCTGTCAACTGATTCGGGAAACAGAATGCGACCATTGTGCGGGCGGCGATCGGCGAAAATGGAAATGAACCGGTGCGGTGAACGGGTTCCGGGTTCCGGGTTTCGGGATACCTCGAACCATAGAGGGATTATGGGACTGCTTTAACCCTTTGCGGTCGGAGCTATTTTAACTCGACAAATTAAACGTTTCTTCTGACCTACAATATTTCCATTCTCTATGATTTTTTAAATTTGATAAATATGAAATTGATATAATACCTCATACAATACTTAAATCTGTAGTAATTGGTTAGATAATGACATATCTGATAGTGTAAACAATTATTTAAATAATAGTACAGCAATTTTTAGTGGCGCCGCAGAGACGCCACTCGACCGCTAAGGGTTAACCCTGCTGTGGTCTTCCGGTCTGTTTCACCGTTTACGCTCTTCTCTTATTTATACTGCCCCACGATGGTCGTTGACATTCTTCAAACGTTATCGAAGAAAACAGATATAGTATTAATGATTTCGGCGCAACGGTTCGATCAATTAAACACGATAAAGCAATTTTACAAATTAATTTAAACTTTCAACGTTTCGATCCTTATGTGGATCATTTTCAAGAAAGGAGAAAAACTGCTGTTTGTTTTCCTATAGTAACATTATCTGTATGGATATACGGTTAAAATACTGTTGGTGATGTTTTCACTATATGAAATAACCGCCAAATATCGATTGGTTTGGTTTGATCTATTGATCGTCGATTGGTTCTGTTTCTTGTGCCTCGTTGTCTGTGCCGTTGTCTTGTGTAATAGCATGTATCACAAAACCAAATATCTATATTAAAATTTTCATAAAGCAAGTGAGTAATATAATAATGAATCTTGACTATAGGTTGTAATCTGATTATATCATAACCGTTTCTATCTGTTATAATTTCAGACGCAGTTTTTCTCCTTTCTTGAAAATGATCCACATAAGGATCGAAACGTTGAAAGTTTAAATTAATTTGTAAAATTGCTTTATCGTGTTTAATTGGTCGAACCGTTGCGCCGAAATCATTAATACTTTATCTGTTTTAACAATCTTACGATCGATAATATTAATAACAGTTATCGAAGAAAGTATGAAATTTCAAAACGTGCACGTTAACCCTCATACGCTCCTCAAAAATAGAGACATAAAAGAGACTAAGGCAACGATTCACCCATTTTTATTTTACACGTTAAATCAACACATTCTGTTTCATTTGTAGCGTCACATATTAAAGAAATACATCTCATGAGGTGGACATAGAAGGATGAATAATTTTATAGTATGTGAAAATATTGAATGGCTGAATTCTCACCCTGAGGAACGTATAAGGGTTAAGCGTTACGCCATTTGCAAATAAATAGTGGCAGGTAGTAGTCGCGAATTATATTCATTCAAGGTATCAACGCTTTCAACTACGGAAAATAGGGGACAATGCGGGAGGAAAGTGTCCGTGAAGCATGATGGTCCAACAAAAATTTCCGACTACGTAACTTTTATCGAACGGCTGCGGCTGGCAAGCTATAGTGTAGCATTGCCGCAATAATAAAGCACTTTGCGCCTGCCAAACTGTCTCGAGATATTTCTCGGTCTTCGTGAATTTGCATTTCCACGATTCAACCGATTACACGGTCTAACAAATTCAAACTTTTTTTTGATGTTTCGATTCTCACTATGCAATTCTTATAGAGTTTTCCGCGCTGATGCCGAATCTGGCCTTAATTTTTCTCCTACACGCACAGTTTTTGAGAAATTTGAGTTAAAAGAAAACATCTTTTTCGACTTTGAACAAAGATTGTGATGTTATTATAAAAGATATTATATTGTTCTTTACAGCAAATGATTCTCTAGCCTTTCCCGAATTAAACATGTTTAAACAATCATAATGTATTAGTATTGCACATCATCATATTCGGGAAAGTCTAGAGAATCCTTTGCTGTAAAGAACACTATAATATCTTTTATAACATCACAATCTTTGTTAAAAGTCGAAAAATATGTTTTTTTTTCAAACTCAAATTTCTCAAAAACTGTGCGTCTAGGAGAAAAATTAAAGCCAAATTCGGAATCAGCGTGGAAAATTTTATAAGAATTGTATATTGAGAATCCAAACATTTTTTGGCTGTTGGACCGTGTTATTCTTCAACGGGGTGATTCTCTTGAAGCTACTTTTTCGTTTGTTCCAAGTCTTCCCTGCGTGGTTTCTCTGACAAAACTGCGGAGAACATTTTCGCGAAGAGAAAAGTTACTTCAAACGATCTCGAGGATCAAAAATTTGAAGGAGGAACAACATTTTTAGAACACCCTGTACGTTTTCTAAGACGCATCTCATTAACGAACGGGATTACTGTTGTTTCTCGGCTTTCATCGCTAAGGGTATTGTACGAGTATATTACAAATCAATTGTCGACATTGATTCAATAAAGTTCACGATACAATGAAGCTTCTTTCGAGCATTAAAGCGATATTTCACGCCCGCTAATCGAATATAAAGGGAGGGAAGACTGCATAGTGATTCACCCCTGCGTTGAGCAACCGCCGGGTCGGGCTGACGGATCAAGAGCAACACGGTTGCTGAAAGTTTTTCTGCGAATAAATTGAACAGGTGGATCGCTTTAGAAGCGGTTGTTTGCTAAACTTCTCGTTGCTTAATTCGCGGCCTAGAATGCGGGCCGTTCGCGAAACCGTGATAACAATTGAAGTATGTTCAAATATCATTTCCCCGACTATAAACGTAAATAATTATTTCACACTGATCAATGTAAATAACTTCTTACTATGTTTGCATAAGGATATGACTATCTTTTCTGCCGAATGTATTGCAATCAAAACTGCCTTTGAGCTTGCTTCTAACTACGTATTATCATCATTACGTGTACATCTATTCTGACTGTTGAATGCTTTAACAGCACTAACTAACTACTCTGGCAATACCAAATCCAACCTTTTTCTACTTGATATCCATAATTTGATCAAACTCCTACTTTCTGGAATCCAAGAAATTGCTCCTTTTTTGGATCCCCTCGCATATTGGAATCACACATAATGAAAAGATTGACGTACTAGCTAAAGAAGCATCTTTGTTGGCTATTTCTCCTAACATCCTGCTTCTCTATTCTTACTTTTCCAATCGTTTTAGGAAACAACTAGATTTGATTTCTTGTCGGCGCACGGTTCGATCATATGTTACAACAAACTATATAATTTTTATAATAAAATATGCTTATTCATCAGTGATATACATCGGAGGTTCACTAAATGTGAATCAATTTGATGCTAGTATCCTGTTGCAAACAGTTAGCGGGTTATTTCTAACTAATGTGATGTCACCCATAAAAGGAAAGGAACGTTTCGTCCTTGTTTTAGGAAACAAGATAGAAAGCTAACAAAAAATTATATTCTTGAAGAAGCAGGGTTCAAGGGCATAAAATTTTTCAGATCCTTTTATCACTCTGGGTCTAAGCCTTGCTTGGTTTGCATACCTCAGGCTCTTTAGAGAATTCATTTGCTGGGTTAATAGACTTCGATCTGGACACTATCAACTGAGGACCTCCCTTTTTTTAAGATTAAACTTGCTGATGACACAAGCTGTCCATGTGGTTGTCTGATACAGGATTCTAATCATGTGTTATGGCAATGTCCGATCTATGATAATAATAGAGATGCTCTGATTCGCAAACTTTTGCAACAAGGGTTATTTTCCACCCTATACAATAGATTCTTTTTTGTGCGGACCCTCTCATTGCCCCCTATTTTATATACATGTATTTCTGAACTCTCACTGTTTATATCTTTAGTGTTGGTGTTGTATTTGAAAATGTTCATTGTGTTGAATCTGTCCTAGTCTATAAGTCATTTCTGTAATGTTAGCATGCACATGGCTGTTAATAATCGCATGTGGGGTTTTATAGCTTTAAAAAAATGTAAATAACTCGACTGCGGTTCTCTGGCAAAATAAAAATTGCCTGCGTCAAAATCATGTACAATTGACATCATTGATCTTGAAAATTTTCCAATAATTATTTCCCCACAACTCTGAATTTCATCCACTCGATATTTCTACGTCCAGTAGAAAACAATTAGCCCATTGAAAATAGGGTATCAGTGAATTAATGTAGCAATAATTGCAAATACAGCCCCTATTGATAATACATAGTGGAAATGACCAATTACATAATAAGTATCATGTAATATAATATCAATTGGAGAATTTGATAATATAATACCATTTAATCCTCCTTTAGCAAATAGAAAAATAAATCCTAAAGATCAGATAATTGATGGATTTAAGTAAATTTTTCATTCACAATATGTGGCAAGTCATCATTAAATACTTTAATTCCTGTTGGGACTGCAATAATTATTGCATCAGGTATCACCATCTAATCCAACAGTAAATATATGATGGACACATACAATAAAACCTAAAAATCCAATTCCTAGTATAGCGTAAACTATCCCTGAGTTTCCGAAAATGTCATTCTACATCCCGAGTCTTTATTAAAGATCCGCAGTCTAGTAATAACCGTTGAAGAAAATATTTTCCTTTTCGAAATGGTATTTCACCGAGCACTGGCAATAATATAAGAGGGAGGGCACCGTGTCCCTGAACTCGATACTTTCGCCGCCATTGTGTGCTCATTGCAAAAGCATTTTTGCATGGCATCGACGAGGCGCGAGTGCAACGCGCGCGCGCGTGCTCGCTCGCCACGCTTTAAAACGAGCCAATAAATTAATGTTACCAGGCGAACAGGAACCGAGGAGCTCCGGTCTCGCGTGCGCTTTTGCAAAAAACCTATTGTTAACATGCTGCCCTGTTAAGTATGTAATAATGTTTCAACAATCCGCCGTGCAATTCAACAACCGTTTTTGCAATGTTCATTTGCATGTAGGCAAACGTTAATCGCGATATCGCCCCGCCAGCGTAACATTAATTCGCCTTCATGCGAGAGAGAACGCGTGGCCGTAACGAGACGAGAGCACCAACGTTACCGCTCCTCTTGAACTTTAGTCATTTGCTTCTTTTTTTCTTTTTTGTTGCCCCTCCGCTCTTTTTCATGACGATGCAGTAAAGAAGTTTCTGCTACTTCATAGTCCCTTGATCTTGAGTGTTCCGTATTGTTCGCTTCTGTTTTCTTTTTGTACGGTATCCGCGATGTTTGTTGACCTCTGCGATTTTCTCTGCGGGAACGCCAACTAATTGTTCTGTTCGCGGGAATATTCTTCTTTCATCGTTTCGGAGTGCTAGGGACACATCGATGCGACTCTAGAAACGCGCTGAATAAATTATAAGAACACGTAAGTTCGCTGGTACAATTATTTCCTACGATCATTTTTCTTTTTTTTTATTTAGTGCAATTTGAATCTCATATTAGAGATTATTTTGCCGTACATTGTTTTGCAATACATTGTGATATTCTGAATAATATAATATAAATTATAAACAATCGTGAACCAAAACACAAGCTATTTTAAAGACCTACGATCATTTGTTTGTTTTAGCGTAAGCGCATAAAGTATTTTGTACCGTGGTAATCATATTAATCGATAAACGTTTTATCCTTTCGAATAGTCGACCCGATTAGCTGTCTCTTCTAAGATTCTTCGTTTACGTAGTACGACAAAGGCATCCTTCCTTCTTAACTGTTTCAAATAGTGGCAATTACGTAATCATACGATTACATCGGATCGTACGCGCTTATATAATGCAAGATAATTAACTAACGTGTGTAATATCCGACGACGTGAATGGAGATGCTCGAGATTCCAGAACTCTTGTTGGTAAAAGAATACGAATTTTTAATAAATTCTAGGAAGTAGCCAATAATGCTCGAATATACAGGGTGTTTCCTACTGTTCCGGCAAGATTGTAGGAGCATGATCTACAAGTGAAAATACGAAAAAAATGTTATAATATGTTTTCCTTCTAAACTCTTTATTAGAGTTTTAGAGTTTACTTTGCGCTGTGCTTACGAGATATATCTTGTGTTCTGACTATTCAACCCAAGAAAAACATCATGTAAGCAGGAGACAGGTCCTCTATGGCTGTAAAAAGTTGTGAGATCAAACAAAATACGGCCAAGTTCGTTAGCTCAGAAATACCTCATGCAATACTGAAAAAAGCATTTGTAAAAATTAGCTTAAAAGAACGCTAGGTAAATATTTACAACAGATCCACGTCCTCCGGTTTTGATGAAATTTAATTATGTTATGCATCAACACATTTTGAACAACTTTTTCCTTTTCCAATATATGGGGGACGCTTTTAGTTTTCGAGATATTTCAATTTTTGTTTGTATTGAATTTTTCGTGTTTCTACACGCTCCACGGCGACGTAAGTCTGTCCCGGTGTGGCGTTTGTTTACGTTTTGACGCTGTAGAGATGATAAATAAACATGGGGGGCGGAAGGAGCCGGCTTGACACCACACACACCCACCCACTCAGTGCTTAATACACACTTAGTGTTTCTAAATTATACTCTAGATTTTTACGTATTTTGACGTGCTGATTACGAATATGATAGTGAAAATTCGATTAGGTTAGGTTAGGTTACGTTATTAGCAATAATAAATAATAACCTAACCTAACCTAATCCAATTTTCACTATTATATTCCTAATCAGCACATCAAAATACGTAAAAATCTAGAGTATAATTTAGAAACACTGGGTGTGTATTAAGTACTGAGTGGGTGGGTGTGTGTGGTGTCAGGCCGGCTCCTTCCGGCCCCTGGTTTCTCCCTCAACTCTACAGCGTCAAAACGTAAACAAACGCCGCACCGGGACAGGCTTACGTTGCCGTGGAGCGTTTAGAAATACAAAAAATTCAATACAGACAAAAATTGAAATATCTCGAAAACTAAAAGCGTCCCCCCAATATTGGAAAAGGAAAATGTCTTTTTTTCAAACTCAAGTTTCTCAAAAACTGTGCGTGTAGGAGAAAAATTAAGGCCTGATTCGGAATCAGCGCGGAAAGCTCTATAAGATCCACCTAACAGTTATATGGAAGCATTTTTGTTGTTGGACAGTGTTATTCCTTTGAATGTTTGTTATGATGGGCCTATGTACCAAATTTCAAGCTTGTAGGTGAATGTGAAGTACCCAAAAGGTTTTGATGATCTATCAGTCAGTAAGTCAGTGATTTTAGTGATTTTTGAGGTCCTATATCTTAGAACCTACTAGTGTTGGAAGATTAGTGTTTTGTCAATATTGAGAAATGATAGCATTTAACAAGTGTACGAAATTACACCTCTCCTAGTGCTTCCAATACCGAGTTATAAGCCTATAAAAAACGGCTAAGATGTTTCGTGTAAAAGAAGGTAGTGCGAGAGGACTTGGCTGGTGCACTACCGTGCACCTAAATGTAGCCTTCCGCACCTTTTCAGGCTACATTCAATATTTGCCTATAATATTGTAATAAAGCGTTTATAAAAAAACTTCATACAACATTTTTTTCGTATTTTCACTTGTAGATCATGTTCCTACAATCCTTCCGGTAAAGTAAGAAACACCCTGTATATAATTGTTTCCATGATCTCGATCGACAAATTGTTCATAACATATATTCGTGTTTTCAGCGCACTGGTTCGATCAAATACTACTACTTAAGCAATTTTTCAAATTAACACAAAAATTTTCAACGTTTCGGTCAACTATTTCGACCATTTTCAAGAAAAAAGATTTTTCGTATAATTGCGTCTGTAAAAATGATTAAATTAGTGTACATTATGTTCAACATAACTACTAATAATTCAAAATGTTTTAAGTAGAAAAGACCACATACTTGCTAAGTGAATAAACTATTTTAAACATTTTAAAACTTTAAGTCACATGTTGATACCATGCTTGCAATGTACAGAATGAGGAAACATATATATAATCTTGTATAGAATCCTGTATATAATCTTGTGCAATCAATTTCGAAATATTCTTCGTATTCGGCACAATGCACGTCGTGCAACACTGACGAGTTAATTTCCGAATAGTAAAATGCGAATGAATTTATTACAGCACCCAATAATTTACCAGCCCCGTTTCACCACCATGTCAACGAATTAATTTCATCGGCGAGCACGCGTGTCCCCATTAATATGTCACCATCGTTCCAGCCAAGGGTTAAATACATTCAGCTGCGACGCGTGTTTAAGCGCGCACCCGCCGCCGAGTCACCTAATACCTTTTCAGTCCTACCCTATGGTTTAATCACTCTGGCCGATGTCACAATAAAAGCCGAAAAAAAAGGTTTTCGGCTCGAGTAAACGCCCCTTGGTGAATGGACCAGAGGTGCGCAGAACTGCACAGCTGCACTCGAGAATCCCCCTTGGAGCAACGCGTGCGTGCACGCGATCGGAATTTCCACGTGGCGCGTATTCCTTGGCTTTTGTTCCTCCCGTAAAAATTCCACTGGAACAGATATCTCCTGTATCCGATTTCTTAGCTTCTAGACAACCTCGATCTCAACACCATTTTCGTACACTCTTGCTAATAGCCTGGAGGACTAGTCGAGTAAATCAAAAATCACTTTCTGCTTATTATTTTTCCGCAATAATATTCAAATCGCTCACCCCTGATAAGTACAAACTAGATATTCAAGATATAAGTTTAAAGTACAAACTTCTAATGAGAGTTTATTGTGAATAAAAATCTGAAAGATCGTAAACGTAAGTTTTTCGACAAACAAGTGTTCGTTGGTTGCTCGAAAGGCGTTCAGTTTCTCGTATAAGCATTCTGTTCAACATTGTGGAACTTAGTGCATCTAAAATAAAATGGATATTCTTGACCAGAGAAAGAAAGAAATGCACGTGAATCGATCGTGAATTAGAAACATTAATTAATTACTAGGATACCTTGACCAAGTCAGGCTATCATGAAAAATAAAAGTTGCTTCTCAACGAAAGATCAATTTGAAGAAACATACGTATCCTTGATAAAAAGAAAAAAGGAAATACAATATCTGAAAGATCGTACTCGTAAGTTTTTCGACAAACAAGTGTTCGTTGGTTGCTCGAAAGGCGTTCAGTTTCACGTATAAGCATTCTGTTCGGGAGATATTTGAAGTTCAACATTGTGGAACTTACTGCATCTTAAATAAAATGGATATTCTTGACCAGAGAAAGAAAGAAATGCTCGTGAATGGATCAGAGTGGCACAGCTGCGCGCTGAGGTCGCGGGACGCGACGCGTGCACGCCGGGCGATCGGAATTCCGCTTTCCACGTGGGGCATATTTCTTGGCTTTTGTCCGCACTCGGAAGCGAGTGCACACGGGCATCGTAGTGCTCATAAATAAGGCATAACCATGAACGTGGCGTAGGCGACCGCAGAGAAAGAGAGAGAGAGAGAGAGAGAGAGAGAGAGAGAGCCTGAGCTTCTCTGCTCGTGCGTGTCCTCGAGCAGGACGCGTCCTCCTTGTCCTCTTGTCCGCACAATGAGGGTAGAAGAGCGTACAGGCGGCGCGGCGGCGGCGGCGGCGACTTCCATGCTTCTAGGGTAGGGAAAAAGCGTCAAGTGGCCACTTATAGAGGATGCTTTTCGCTCGGTATCTACTACGAGTGCGTATTATTCCCAAAGCGGACGCGTATTTATACGCGCAATCTTCAGGAGGAAGGCGTGGGCAGACCCCTGAATCTTATCCCCTTTCCATTCGACGGCCACCGTTCTTTTTTCTTAATCGCTTAACGCGATGTCAGGCTATTTCTGAAACGATTCTCTGCATCAGGTGTCTGCGTGTGACGTTGACGCTTCATTATTATTGATTCCCGTCGACGTGGAACCCTTTTAGCGACTTTCTTCGGTCATTTCTTGCAAGCAGACTCCGCAACGATTTACTTCATCAACTACACTGATCTTCTTAGGAAATATACACATGGTAAAATGTACCTTATCGAACAAATCAAGCTGTTGTTATAGGCAGTTCACTTTTCAGCCGCCTGGTCGTAAAAGAGGAACCGTATAACGGAAATTCTCCACACAAAGGAAATAATAAAAATGTTTTATTAGCTACTAGCTGACCCGACAGACGTTGTCCTGTCCAATTTTAATATGTTTGTGAATCAATTTCAATTTGAATCTTGAAATTCAATTCGTTGACATCAGTGTTTTTCTTATTGGGAACCAATAATACTTGCACCGTTTCAAAAATTATGATTTTACCTGTTTGTCCGAATTTTCCTACTTTCCTTTGTGATTGTCTCGATTTTTTTTTCTGAAAGCTTTTCCAGAACTATGACGAACAAAACAACAAAAGAATTATGCATATCCATATCGTTCGAATCGTGAGTTATGGTCTTGAATTCATACATAAATCTCATAGAAAAAAACACTTTCATTTTTCTCGAATTTTCTATTTTTCTGGGCAACTTTTCCAATTTTTCTTTCCCTAAAAACCTGATTCGGACTACAACGAACATTAAAAAAAATTAGCCAAATCGGTCCAGCCGTTCTCACGTGATGTCGTGACCAACGAACAGCATTTCATTTTTATTATATAGACTAGTTTGTCCCGAAATTTTCTTTCAGAATTCGGATTCCTTTAATATTGCTAGATAAATGTCAGGTTGTCCTAAAAGTTCGTTTTCGATTCATGCATGTAATGCAAATTCATGTTAGGAAATATTAAAACATTGACATATAAAGATTATCGTATTGTTTGTATTTATTTAGTTACGTTAAAGGAACACGAATTCCAAAAGAAACTATTGGGGGCAAATTAATACATTTTTATCATTTGCAGAAGTATTGGTAAAAAGCCGGAAGGCTATTTGTAAAAATACAACGTTACCCCTCGAGTTTTCCTAAATCGAATCAAGATATAATATAGAAATTAAGAATTCATCTTCAATTTGCCAACGATATTTTTGAAACAGGATAGAAGATGAAGCTGCTATTTGTGTTCCGATCCTTCCATGTCTAAATAATTTTGATCTCCGCTTCTCCTGTTATTATACGTTCAGCTCTTTCCTATTATACAACTTCTGAAACCGCCTATTCTTCGTAACAACCGTGTCGTTTTGTTGTGCCCATAAAGAAGTCATGATTATTACTATTATTATTATTATTCCTGCTATTTGTACCGGGTTCTCGCTTAATCTTGTAACCGATATCGCGACCAACACGCAACCCGATCTTCGACGAAGTAAATTCACCTTAAGCTTCCAGGAACAAGTGAACAACTTGCCGCGAGTATGTTACACCATTTTGTTGCTCCGGCCGATAACGAAGTAGCTACTCGCGAAACTTCGCGAAAGAATCGGCTTTAGTTGTGCTATGCACCCGATGCCACGAGTGCGCGCGATAGGTATACGATTCCAGGTGGAAAGAGAAAAAAAGGGGATCCGGTTTAACAACTTCGAAAAACCGATTGATTTTTACTTTAATCAATGGTTATCTCTAGAGGTGTGCGAGACCGGGATATTGAAACTTTCGGGTTTCTCGTCAATTTTTTCGAGTTTCCCGAAAACCATATTTCGTACGGGTCTCATGGAAATCACCGACACAAAGGACCCCGCACTAATCGTATGGAAAATCTATCCCGGTTAAATCAGTTGGATTTTTTATATGTTGTAGCTTATGATCTACTGAAGAAAAGATGTAATCAACAGAAAGTTTAATAATGGACAGTTATTGAGTTATAATCAATGAAATTGACAAATTCGTGCTGCCGAATATTCGAATCTCGGGAAGTATATGTCGGAGAATATAAAATTTCCTCTCTGGAGATTCCCGAAGGTCCTTTTCCTCCTGACGTATCCATTGGAACAGGACGCCAAAGAAACGAACACTCTCAAACTTTAGAGATAACTTTATGAAACGCTAGACGAACTGCTTTTGTCAAAAGCTCGAAAACAAGTCCGCGGGCCCATCCGCCCTACCGCGGATCATCCATCCGCCGACCCCTCTTCAATTAATCCAGGTAGTAGGGGTGAGAGCCCCTTCCCTAATGGCCCACGAGTCATCAGACGCAAGAAATAATAACAAAAACACCCCATGTTTACAAAATTTCCAGGCTTCTCGGACATATATTTACTTAACACGCTTGCCGCACCCTATTCCTTCGATTTTCACACATACACACAGAGCAGAGAGGATTTGGAGTAAAAAAATACTACGGGAGTGACGAACCGTGGGCTCCTTATCTCTGCTGTGACACGCAAAGATTTTTCTGAAACATTTCTGTTCACAGAGTTTTTCAAGATTATTCAAAATTAAAAAGAAAATAATCACACCATCTAACAGATTTTGTGAAACCGTACTATTTTTCTTTCAAACATTTTTCCAAAAAATAAATACTTCCCGAGATTTGAGTATTCGGCAGCTCGAATTTCTCATATCTCATTGATTATAACTTGATAACTGTCCATTATTAAACTTTGTGCCCATTACATCTTTTCTTCAGTAGATCATAAGCTACAACATATAAAAAATATAACTGATTTAACCGGGATAGATTTTCCATATGATTAGTGCGGGGTTCTTTCCCCAACACAGTTTTCACCGTCAACATTTCACCGGCAACGAATTTGACAGACAACGAATTTGACCGACAACGAATCTAAACTCGTTATCGGTCAAATTCGTTGTCGATCAAAGTCGTTTTCGGTTAAAAGCGTCGTCGGCCAAAGTTATTGTCGGTCAAATCTGGAATCGGTGAAATGTTTTCGGTGAAAACCGTGACGGGAAAATTTGTGTCGGTGATTTCCATGGGACCCACTCCGTACAGTATCAGAAATCCCAAAAAAATTCACGGGAAACCCGAACACCCTCGGAAATCCCGAAATACGAGTCTTCCAATCCCGTCCATCGCTAACATCGGGATTCAGGAATTCCCGGAATTTCGTACACCTGTAGTTACCTCACAAAATCATATTCCAAATTGAATTAATCACATCTAAAATTTTCCGCAGCGATTAGTCCTTTAATATTCTCAAATCTCAAGAATGTTAACCCTCATCCGTCCCTCATTTCACGAACTGAATCTGTCCCTCGGTGTCAAATTGACAAACAGTGATAAAAAAAATCGATAGAATAACAAGTCAAACAGTTACATTTCGACGTTTTTTTCGTTGAATTTGATGAGTTAACATTTACATCTTAGGTTTTTGCGGTTATATGTTTCGCATAAAAAAAAATAAAAGTCACCAAGTTTCGGACACTTATAAATAACAGAATGGTATTAACTTATTTCGGGAAAACTGAGTCAAATTGACACGAGGGACGGATCAGGGTTAATTTATCAAAAATTTTATGGCAATTTTTCTCGAAAGATTTTCGCATCCACATTTCATCCAAAGTCGTCCAAATATATTATGACAAAAATTAACTACACATATACTACTCCGTTCCTGATGAATTAATTGCGCTCGTTTTGATAAGAAATGCTAAATATCAACATATCTTATTAAAACAATTGCGCGCCCGTCGAAATTATTACAATTTGAGTGTTTTTAAATTGTTGAAAATTGATCTTTTGCGTGGAAAAAGATTGTTGGTTGAATGGGGAAGCATCGGTTTCGATAACACTAGGTATCCGGGTTACGATATGTTTACTGGACGCGAGGCCAGCCGTCGCGGATAAGGCGGACGATGAAAATTATTTATTAAACAATAAAATAGCCCGGCGAGTCCGGGCAGGAAATTACCGCGACGGGGAAATGGTTAATTTCGCGACGGGCGAAGGCGCACACGAGGCACGACCTAAACGCGTCGCCGATAATATCGTAATACGGTGGAAGTACTTCGCCTTAAAAGCGTGACTCGACCGGCCGTATAATCATAATTCCACGAGGAAATTTTTAATTCGATCGACGATTAAAAACACACCGTCGATATATATCGAGGGATTCCGCGAGAGAGGCAACATTGTGGACCCGGGGATATAAAGCCGCCATAGCCGGTCGCCTCGTGCATCGAGTGTTCAATTTAAAGATGAAAGGATGATTCTTTGCTTCTTTTTCCTCTTCTTTCTTCGTCTTTTTTTGCTCTTCTCGATTTTTTAGAACGTGACCCCGTAATCTCTGCCATCGCCAATTCTTTACCTGGTTATTAGCAAGTGCCTGGGATCGGACAGGGTCCGCCATTAGACGCGAACGTTCCTGAATCGGGGAACAAGAGCAAAGTGATTTTATGAAATCACGCGAATCATCAAACCAACTGAATTTTATCGATTCCTCGTACTTACACTTACACACTCGTCCGTGTCTATCGTGTTTTGCATCGTGAACAGCAATTCCTTATTTTACCGGAGATTGTCTTCGAACAATCACTGGTTAACGACGAATTTCTACGATGTACTCTTTTCATTTTATTTGCTGAACATGTCGACAGCGTTTGCATACTTTACAGCTGTTCCTTTTCGAATTTTTACATTTTTACACATCTTCTTTCTACAAGTGAGCTTTACCAAAAACAGGAATTAACGAATCAATTAAATGATACATGTACATGCGGATGGTTTCAACGAAGCGAATGAAACGCGAATAATGTTCAACGAGACGACCTTTTCATACGCGAGATAAGAAAATTCTCAGCGAAACGCCAGGGGATGCGCAAACAAACTTCACTCTTCATTTCTATAAACACCTGCGGTGTAATAAAGTGAAATAAAAGGAAGGTTAGCATGTAAACGAGGCGAGCACGGATTCCGAGCAACAGTACAATGAAGCACACGGAAATTGTTAACAAGCCGTACGCAACCAAACGCAAGACGCCTGTTTCATTCTTTCCCCGGCGTTCAGGTCAATAGAGGGATCCGAATTATTGTGTTCTGCAGTTCCAGCTACAATATCCACAAATTTGCATAACACGTCCTCGTTACGGGAACGCTTGAAGTCTCGCGGAAAAAAAAAAGAAACAGCGAAGAAGCGCCACGGGAAGAATGAAAGAGAGGACTCGCCGTGGGTTTCGTGAGAAAATCAGGAATTTTTCGAGAATCCGGTAAAACCGACGTGCAACGCGGCATTGTATCGTATTTCTTTCGAAGCTAGAAAAGAGGGATAGGGTAAAAGGAGGATCGCAACAAAGAGCGGACATTTATTCGCAGGCTGCTTCGGCGTCGTCGCTCGCAAACGAACAGACGGAAACGCTAATGAGAGCACTAATTGTCGCAATCAAATCTTCAGCAACTTAGTGCCGAAGGAAATTGGATCGATTAAACTCTATATTGGTGACGTAACTGGTCCCGTCAGCGAGCTCTTAACGAATTAAATTTACTTGTCATTACATATGTGAAAAATACACTGCGGACTTCATGCATTTATGACAAAAATTGGAACATGTGATTTAAAGCAGTGGATATGTTAAACATATTTAAGGACATCAATGTATTAGTTCCAGCTTAATGGGATAATTAAAAGAAGAATACAATTTTTATTTGATTCCTGTGTCCTGCAATCAATGCGAACACTTTTCTGATAAATATTACTCAAAATATACAGTAAAGGATCCGATCTAAAAAGAAACCCTCGGGTCTGTGCTGTTTCTTAGATCGTGTAGCTCAAATTATGTTCCATTAAGCATCATTTTAATCAGAAAAATGCTAGAAGTAAATTGGCGAGAGTCCCAGAAGAAAATCAGGAAAAATAGAAAAGTTTTGCAATTGGATTATTCGTTTTTGTTAGGTGGTATAGTTCCTGTTTACTTGCGTCAAATGTTTATTCGATCGTATCACTAATTTTTAATTTGTAAATATTTTTTATCTCGCATAATGATCCGCAGTCTAGTGATAAATAGACTGCGGACTTCATGCATTTATGACAAAAATTGGTACATGCGATTTAAAGCAGTGGACATGTTAAAAATATTTAAGGACATCAATGTATTAGTTCCAGCTTAATAGGATAATTAAAAGAAGAATACAATTTATATTTGGCTTCTGTGTTCTACAATCATTGCAAACATTTTTTATCTTGCATAATGATTCGCAGTCTAGTGATAAATAGACTGCAGACTTTATACATTTATGACAAAAATTGGTACATGTGATTTAAAGCAGTGGACATGTTAAAAATATTTAAGGACATCAATGTATTAGTTTCAGCTTAGCAGGATAATTAAAAGAAGAATACAATTTTTATTTGGCACATGTGTTTCACAATCATTGCAAACATTTTTTATTTTGCATAAAGATATCTAGTGATAAAGAGACTGCGGATTTGATGCATTTATAACAAAAACGGGTACGTACAATTTAATGTAGTACACATCTTGAAAATATTTAAGGACATCAATGTATTAGTTTCAGCTTAGCAGGATAATTAAAAGAAGAATACAATTTTTATTTGGCTCCTGTGTTCTACAATCATTGTAAACATTTTTTATCTTGCATAATGATCTGCAGTATAATGATAAATAGACTGTGGATTTGATGCATTTATGAAAAAAATGGGTACGTACAATTTAAAGCAGTAGACATGTTAAAAATATTTAAGTACATCAATTCGTTAGTTTCAGCTTAATAGGATAATTGAAACAAGAATACAATTTTTATTTGGTTCCTGTGTCCTGCAATCAATGCGAACACTTTTCTGATAAATATTACTCAAAATATACAGTAAAGGATCTGATCTAAAAAGAAACCCTCGGGTCTGTCCTGTTTCTTAGATCGTGTAGCTCAAATTATGTTCCATTAAGCATGATTTTAATCAGAAAAATGCTAGAAGTAAATTGGCGAGAGTCCCAGAAGAAAATCAGGAAAAATAGAAAAGTTTTGCAATTGGATTATTCGTTTTTGTTAGGTGGTATAGTTCCTGTTTACTTGCGTCGAATGTTTATTCGATCGTATCACTAATTTTGTAAGGGAGACAGCGTTCGAAGAGAAAAGAAACATTTGATTTTCGTAAGCGGATGTCTTGTATCTCTTATTGTTGAGAAGGTTCGCGGGCCGGCAATTAAGCAACACTCGGTCCGTCGGTTACTTTTAATTGTTCTTAACGAGGCTAAACGCGCCCGTGGTCCACGTCACGGCGCATAACAATGAATAACGGTCGCGGTGAACGAGCCCGTTTACTTTGTTCCCTATTGTCACTGTCGGCGACAATGGTCCGTCCACGCAAGGGTCCGAAATGTATATCATCGACGTGCGAACCACGCGTTTCAAATAGTTCCACACATTAGATGTCCGAGCTAAATCGTGCGGCAAACAATTACTCGACAAAATTTCCATCTCCGTTCAAACCGCGTTTCCGTGTAATTCCTTACGCTGCCCGAGGAGCATGTGAAACTACAACAATGCGCGACGCCGTAATAATTTTCAAGCGCATTGTATCTTTAATAACGCTTTCGCGCTCCTGTAAAACGAACAAGCCGTAATTCAGGTAATCGCGGCTCGAACGGAACTCGCTGTAAAATTCAGAAGAGAAGTCTTCGTGGATTTTTCAGAAAATAGGAATATCATTTTTTTAAAATTCTATTCTTTTTTATTGACAAGTAGCTGACCCGACAGACGTTCTCCTGTCCAAATTTCAAAAAAATTGAAGCAATTTCAGTTTGAATCTTGAAATTCGAATTCCAACATTAATGTTTTTCTCATTGGGAACCAACAATGCGCAGCCAAACATGTTAACCTGCTACTTATACCGTTTTAAAAATTAAGATTTTTGCAGTTTGTCCGAATTTTCCGACTTTCCTCTGTAATTGTCACGCATTTTTTTCCTGAAAACTTTTCCAGGCCCATAACGAACAAAACAAGAAAAGAATTACGCATATCCATCGTTCGAATCATTTTCTCCCGAATTTTCCATTACTCCGAGCAACTTTTTCAATTTTTCTTTTCCTAAAAACCTTATTCGGACTATTACGAATAGATTTTTTTTTAAATTAGTCAAATCGGTTGAACCGTTCTCAAGTGATGCGTTTACCAACGAACAGCATTTAATTTTTATTTATATAAATAGAAGATATACTGATTCCGAAGCTGTATGAATTGACGAATTAGTACAATAGTAAACACGTTTAGAGAATCGAGAAATATCATCCTATTATTTCCAGCTGGTTAAAATAATTCAAATAAGAGATGCATAAAAAAATATGTTTTACTATTTTGTGTTTCACCAATTTCTGTCGCAAGTGCACAGTATCAACGATCCAATAATAATATTTATAGGTGTGAATTATATTTTATATAAACTACTATTAAATATGTGCTGTACAGTGCTGTACGCTTCCGTTTCGAAATAAGATATCAATCATATCGAGAGCAGTGAAAGTTTCGTCTCTCGCCACGACAAATTCTGCAATACTTAATTTCAAGTATCGCGCGAACAAGTTTTAACACTTCAAGGATTACATGTTAAAACCAAACGAGTTTTCACCGCTTCGAAACCGCTTGTAACTCTCGTTCCATTAGAATTTCAGTCCCCTTGGATTTCCAAATGTATTTCATAATTGTATATGTATACATCGATATTGAAAGAATTCTAACAAATAGATCGGGAGAGTTTGATGTATGTATCACAGAAACGAAATAGAACAGGGGGGAATATATCTCATTTCTGCGAAACACGATAAATGTTCGCAAGCATCCAACATTCGAGACTTCCAATTCTATAGAAGATTGACGGTTAATATTATGATACACCGCGGATTATCTTGTAAGTTAAACGGATCAGCGTATTCGCCACCTCCGCGAACGTGAAAAACGCAAAAAGGGAATGAAATCTGCCGGAATCGCTTCTCGTGTCTCGCACGCGTCTCGACAGCTTGTTAACCGGTTTCGATCGCGTTCCATTTACTCCTCGAATTAAAAGTTACTGGAATAAACGCACCCGTAACGGAAACTGACACTTAACCTCGATTATTCAATCTTGAAACTCGAAGAGTCTGCAGACATCGTACCAAATTTATTTTTACTCTCAAAGAACACAATTTTGTCAACGTTATTTGGATGATTCTCTAGAGAATATGTTACAGGAAAAGGTGTGAAAACGTTTGCGTTCTTCGTGCAATTGATTTCCGTGGGACAGTTTAGCTACTCAATGGAAACCAATCTAGAGAACGTTTAGCGCGTTGCTATTGTTCATTATTTTGTATTCGGTTATATTTCCTAAACCATGCGGTGTATTTGTCGAATGACAATCTATGGAACCGCATAGAATGAGGAGCATTAAATTTATTATAAGAATTAGATTCTCCAATTCTTCAAAAATTAAGTTACTCTATGTATTTCGCGTTAGGTTAGGTTTTTCTTCGTAAACCATGCGGAGTGTTTATCGAATAACAAACTATGGAACCGCGTCTAATGTGAACCATAAATGTGTCAAAAACAAAATAGACTGTAAATGTTTATGCATTTATGCCTAATAAAAATTTTCAATAAACGTTACAATATAAAATTCGACAGAATTCGGTACGTTTATTTGTTTTAGATCTGCAAAGGCTATTCCCTTGAAAAATAGGATTCCATTATATTTCACTTTCTTTTCGTAAACCATGCAGAGTGTTTATCGAATAACAAACTATGGAACCGCATCTAATTTGGACCATAAATGTGTTAAAAACATAATAGACTGTAAATGTTTATACATTTATGGCGTATGAAAATTTTCAATAAATGCTACAATATAAAATTCGACAGAATTCGGTACGTTTATTTGTTTTAGATCTGCAAAGGCTGTTCCCTTGAAAAATAAGATTCGATTTCATTCCACTTTCATCAAATTTCTTAATAAAAATTCGAAATTGCATAATCATCCGCAGTTTACCTCTAATCTAGATAGTTATTATTTCGCGTTAAGTTACTTTTCGTAAGCCACGGACAGCGGCGAACTATTGATTTTTTTTTAAATTAAAGCTGAAACATTGTAGAATATAGGAAAATAGGGACATTATGGCACAAATGTTTTTTAACCTTGAAAAAATAAAAATGTCAATTTTGGACATAATTCGACTTTTTGAAAAATCCTGAGATCGTAGACAAATTTTGAGACCAGATTTGAAATCAGTGTGAAAAAATCTACGGGAAATGATGTGTCGCATGTTAAAAAACAAAAATTTTCCGCACGTGGTATTGGAAAAACCACAATTTTCTTGAGCTTGTGCAAGTTTAACAAATTTTTTCAAGGTCAAAAAGCGTTCGTAACACAATCTTTATAATTATTTCATATTCTGCCAAGTTTCAGCTTTCATTTTAAAAAAATTCATCGTTCTATCTCCTTTCTATCGAAAGTTCTTTGATTTTGACACAGAATTCTGCCGTTTGGCCTATAGTGCGGCGGTTCGAATGGCACAATCAGCCCGGAAAAATGAATTTCGGGATCAAGGAAATATTGTGGCAAAACGTGCGATTGGTAATAATCCCGTAAATGGCAAGCGAGGGAGCGTCACGAACGAGACAAGCCAGCTGTCAACACCGGACAGCGTGAAGTTGGCTGCGCGCGCACAGTCATCGAGCACGGGCGAAGAATTTGAAAAAGTTTCCCTCACCGTCAGCTCGGCGTTCCTTCCGGCGTCATTGGAGTGTCGCCGATGGAAACCCGTCACGCTCGAAAGTATCGTCGACACGATCATGCGGGTACGATGTTTCACTGGTCACGTTTGCATCGAATGTCAGAACAACGAGAAACCATACACATCGCGCGAACAAGCGAGGGAAAGAGATGTTCCGCTGTTCCACTACAGTCGAACGGTGCAACGTTCCTATATCTCGTTCGCGAATGCAGTTTATTGCACAAGAATAATACAAGTGACACACGAATCAACTGTTAACAGTGCGACGACTCTTCTGTGGCATACACACTTCCGTCTCAGCGAAACACACCTGACCGCTGGTCGGACGATACTGAGTCGGTGGTATACACTCGCGAATCTCCCACTAGACTTCTCCCCCACCACCCTGACGCTACCCTCGCCAGCCAATCGCTGCGCGAACTGAACAACCCCCTGCGATTCGCCGCGAAACACTAGAATACTTTGAATTTCAATAACAAAAGTTTAACCCTTTGCTCTCGGAGCTATTTTAACTGGAAAATTATGACATTTCTTCCGATCTAGAATATATTTCCATACCTTATGATTTTTCCAATTTTATGGATATGAAGTTGGTACATTACCTTATACAGTACCTAAATGTTTAATAATTGATTAGATACCGATATATTTAATAATGTGAACAATATTTTGAAGAATGGTACAGCAATTTTTGGTGGTGCCTCAGAGGGGACAGTCGAATGCTAAGGGTTAATGATTTCGGCGCTACGGTTCGATCAATTACTACTGAGAAATCAAAGAACAATTTTGCAGATTATCAAATAATCATCGAGGTTTCGATTCTAGTTTGCATTCTTTTCAAGATGTATTTGCATTGCGTCTGTAAAAATATATATTTATTGTATAATTTTCACAATATACTATTAAAACAGAAAAGGTATTAATGATTTCGGCGCAACGGTTCGATCAATAAAACACGATAAAGCAATTTTACAAATTAATTTAAACTTTCAACGTTTCGACCCGTATTTCTTGTTAGTTAATTTTAATGTAAAGGGTGTTTGATCTTTGATCCAAAATAGGGGGTACATGTTTCAGGATTTTCTTTTCTTTTTGCCATTTAACAATAATTATGCATAAGCCAACAACCGTAGTCCCGTTGAAAGCACCGGTTAGATCACCGAAGTTAAACAATGTGGAACGTGAACGGCACTAGGATGGGTAACCGTCTGGTAAAAAACTGGAAAGTGACCCATCCGAGGTGTTTTTCACGTGTTGTTGGCAAAAGTTGGTAATGGTGAGTGGAAAGAGGGGGATTGGTAAATGAATTTGAAACCCTGAGGTGACCAAATATCATGTGACATACAATAATTATGCATAATGAAAGATAGTCTAGCACGTGGCGTGCGGAGGAAGGAATTCTCGCGGTATTTATTTAGACGTTGGACTTCCTCTCAGATTTTGATGAAATTTAAATATGTTATAGATTTCTATGTTTTGAACAACTTTTTTCTATACATATTACCACCCTCGAGTTTATTTTTCGAGATATTCGCAAAAAAACAAACAATTTTAATGATTTCGGCGCCCAGGTTCGATCAGTTGTTCGCAAAAAACTATCGTATCAACTGAATATGTTCCCTTGTAAGCATATTTGAAAGATACTATATATTCTGCTGAACAACGTCAGCAACCCACAGTTCTACTTAATCTGAACGTGATTCAGTGTGGTTTAAGTTTCACTGTTCTTGATTGCGTACCAGGTGGAGGACACAGCGTATGTTTACCGATTCTGCGGAATATTTCACGTGAGTCAACGAGTGAACTACTTTTTCCGCGGTGTCTATGATCTTGCGCTTTAATGATACTGTTGTTGCACGCTATCGTGCGCACACTATAGTCGGGGGTGTACAGATTATGACAGTGGCACGACTATAAAACCGGCGCGATAGGCAGTTATGAGTCACGCTCACGGTGCAGAAGGAAGCCCCTGACACACAATATAAATGTTAATATTGCTCATTTGTTAGAACCCGCAGATTGTTGCGTATGATGGCCGGCGGGCCAACAGAATGCTGCTATTTATACCGTTGGTACGGCGCACAGTGGGGAAACTTGACCTAACTCGATTCAAAAAGGAATAACTTTCGATAGAAATGAGGTAAAGCGATGAATTTTTTTTCAAATGAAAGCTGAATCTTTGCAGACGACCCTCGTATGTGTCTGCTAGAATAATTTTCTTCAGAGTCCACAATATCCCCGACGCCGTACAGTTGGCAATTCAGACGAAATCGGCGACAAAATCAAAGAACTTTAGATAGAAATGAGATAGAGTGATGAATTTTTTTTTATATTAAAGCTGAAACTTTGTAAAATATGGATAAAATAGGTAGATTATGGTACGAACGTTTTTTAACCTTGATCAAAATTCGTTTGTGCACAATTTCAAGAAAATCGTGGTTTTTCAATACCTCGCGCGGAAGAAATGTTTCTTGAACATGCTATACATCATTTCCCGTAGAGTTTTTCATGCTGATTTCAAATCTGGTCTCAAAATTTGTCTACGGTACCTCCGGATTTTGCAAAAAGTTAAATTATTGTTAAAAATTTACATTTTTATTATTTCAAGGTTAAAAACGTTTGCATCATAATCTCCCTATTTTCCCCATATTCTACAAAGTTTCAGCTTTAAATTAAAAAAATTTTCTATCGAAAGTGCTTTGATTTTGTCACCGGTTTCGTCCGAATTGCTCACTGTGCGCCGCACCAGCAATTTTTTTCCCTGGAGCATCGCCGCCTGACATTAAAATCCATACAGAGATATTATGATGAAATGACCTTTGACATGAAAGGCGTTATTAAGACTGAGATATATATATTTCCGTTGAGAATCGTTTCAGCTTATTCCACTCTTGGCCACACCGATGTGCCCGGTGATCTCGAGGGAAATAAATCTTAGGCTTAACCGTAACTTCGGGTGTCGAAGGTCACCTTGAGTAAATCTAAATTAAAACGGAAATGGCCGAGCGTGTTTTTTTCTCGACGAAGCGAGGCGGAACACGGTGTTTTCGTATCGATCGTTCGTTCGAGAGCTCGGTCAAAACAACAATTTTAAGTTCGCCACCGTAAGAGGGAAGACTGTATAACGCGCATGTAGAAATATTTCTTGATAGGTTTGAGGGGAAACAGGTGTGTGTGTTCCTTTTTTTCCACGGCATTATTCTCAGTTCTAGAGACAGGCACACGCGCGATCGCCCGCCAAAGGGTGTAATCATCCGTCGATTAATGGAAAAGATGTTGCTTGACCTTCTGGAAGATACACGATTATGCAACGAGTAGTACCACGTGGGGCTGTAGTTTCAACGTGCTTCTGGCGTTTCGTTTAATGAAACAAACAAAACAACATAGAATTACACTACCGTACAGCAGAAAGAAGCACCCAGTATAATTGTAAGTAGACTGCGGATCTATTTTGCAAAATAAAAATGTTTTCGGTTGATTGTAAAAAGCAGGAATAACAAAAAAATATTGTTTCTATTCCTTGACGACTTTGTCACATTAAAAGCGGCATTACGACATTCTTAAATTTTTAAAATCTGTTTTATATTTCGTGCAACCAATTTTCTCATAAATGTAAGCTCAACACGTCTTTATTCGTTCTTTGCTGATTTGGAACTGTCAGCAACATTTATTTAAAACAAAACCAAAACATTACGCTAACTTGTTAACAAAACACGTATTATACAAATCGATAAAAATATATATAACGTATAAATCAATAAAAGTATATATAATGGTCAAACACAAATATTCAACATTCTTAAATAAATGCGTAAAGATCCACAGTCCAATTTTTTTTTTTATTTATAGTGTCCTTTTTGCGTCAATTTCAACCTGTCTAACCCTTCGAAATAATATTTTGTGACTTTCTCCGCAAAATAGGCGTTCACGTAAGCGACGACTTCCTCGTCCGATGAAAATCTCCGTCCTCCAAGCGGATCTTTAAGTTTCGGAAACAAGAACAAATCGCTGGGGACCAGATGTCTGGTGAATACGATTGGTGGTCAAGCAATTCGAGTGCAATTCGTGAATTTTGAAGTGCGAGCAGGTGCGTTGTCTTGAAAACGCTGACATCGCCTGACACAAACGACTGTGAAACATCAACTGACCGTCCAAAATGCTTGAAATTTTCACAGGCATCTTTCAAAGCATATATACAATAACAGCGAAAACTTTAAGATGCTCTAGAATAGTACGATAACTATTTTAATATTGTACTACAGGATTTGAACTTTTTTGGGAAGCTAGAGTAATTGGTTTACTACAGGATGTGAAAAGAAATGTTTTCATTAAATGCAATTGATTGGAATTGTCGAAAAAATACTAAAACGTTGCATTTTCAATTTTTTGAAAATTTAAAATACACGTTTCGTCGGCCTGTGTCAATTAAACGTATTCCCAGTGGAATGTACCGGCGGGTTGCTGTAAATCATAGTTTCAACTTGAGCGTGTAGCTTCCCTGTTGAATCGGCAAGACACGATGGCGCGTCGTGAACCCAACGTTCTGGGTTTCTGAGACGCAGCCGCTTTATATGGCCTGGTACTACAACATGATGTAGTATGACTTCCTGACCCAGTAGCCCCGCGTCTCCAGGAGGTCTATGGAGGATCGCCACCAGGATAGAATAAATCACGCTGGCGTATTAAGTTGGTGGACTCGAATTGTTTCTTAGCCAGCTATTTTATTCGACGTAAATGTAAATGCCTGTCTAAATAATAACGAGTCGTGCCTTTCAGATTCCCTGCGCCGCGCCGCACAGTAGTCCGGATCGAAAAATGTAGGGACATTCGACCAAAAAGTCGACTTTTTGAAATTGAAAACTAATGAATTTGTATTGCTTTGCAAGGATCTATGGGCCTAGAAAATGTAGAAATTAATGAAATTGAATAAATATTTTAGTTACTATGATCATTTAAATTTGAGCGTATAGAGAGAGAGTAGCATATTTCACCAGGCAAAATTGCTTAAATTCTTTGAGATGTCCTCAACGTTTCGTCCCATATTTTCTGTTAGTATTTTTTCTATGATATAGAGCATCCCTTCCCAATAAGAAATCACATATTTTTTTAGTAATATAATCTTTCTATTATATAAAATAGTTCTGTCACGCTAAAACGCCGAGCGGGTTGCCTTCCGAAGGGAACCGAAAATTGACAAGCGGGTTGCCTTCTAAGGAGAACTGAAAATTGAAGAGCGGGTTGACTTCCGAAGGGGAACCGAAAATTGAAGAGCGGGTTGCCTGTCGAAGGGGAACTGAAATTGACGAGCGGGTTGCCTTCAGAAGGGGAACCGAAAATTGACGAGCGGGTTGCCTCCTGAAGGGGAACCGAAAAGTGAAGAGCGGGTTGCCTTTCGAAGGGGAACTGAAATTGACGAGCGGGTCGCCTTCAGAAGGGGAACCGAAAATTGACGAGCGGGTTGCCTCCTGAAGGGGAACCGAAAATTGAAGACTGGGTTGCCTTCCGAAGGGGAACCGAAAATTGAAGAGCGGGTTGCCTTCCGAAAGGGGAACCGAAAATTGAGCGACGTGACAGTGTGTATTTTTCAGAGAGATTCAGAGAGAGAGAGAGAGAGAGAGAGAGAGAGAGAGAGAGAGAGAGAGAGAGAGAGAGAGAGAGAGAGAGCAGGAGAGAGAGTGAGAGAGAGCGAGGCACCGCGGGGGTTGGCGAGCGAAGCGAGTAGGGGGCGGAGCCCCCTAGTAACTAATAATAATATATTTAAAAAATAATGCTGAATGATACATGACAGTTTAAAAAAATGTTCCATATTTGTCAAAGCATATCTTTTTTGTCCCAAAACATCCCAGGCTCTAACAAAGAGGAATATTTTCGGTAAAACTTCCTTTAAATAACCGTAAAAGAATCATTTCCTACTTCGAGTCACTTGACTCACTGAGCATGAGGCAACCCGAGAACTCTTACATTTCACAAATTGTTATTAACATCGGACCCACATATTTCATTCACAAGAATAAGATCTTACAAAAATAAAATCAATCAATTAAGTCCAGAGGCTGCAGAATTATTAAAAAAATAAAGAAAACGAAAGCCGCTTGTACCTCCTTCTTCAACAACAAAATGGTAAGATTAATTAGTATACTTCTTATTTTATCAATTAAATAAAATATTAATATTACTTTTGATCGCAATATTATTTGTAACGTTCGATACCTTATATACCTGTACATTTTATGAAACATTCTAATAACATAATTACATTATATATAAGAAAACTATAAGATTTGAATTTCCAATTATTATACAGTGGTTTTAATAAGGAAAGCAACTGATTCAACAACTACATAAAAATTTATAAACGTAACTAACAAATTTTACAAAAAATATATTCTGACATGTATTATTCGAAAGAGATTATTTCATAATATTTTTTAGTTCAAACCTCATGTCAATGTTTCAAACGGTACAAAAGCTATTCACGAATGTCCTTAAATTTTTCGATCCGGACCATTGTGCGCCGCAACGCGCAACGCTTGCAACTGGACAACGAATTGCTCGGGCGTCGAAACTTATTATTTACTGGAACACGGTAGGAACACTCGACGCATGCACAACGACCACTTTAATTATCCCGTCTGATAAATCAGTGCAGCAGTTTCTCAGGAATAAATCGCTCGACACCACAGTGGGCTATTTCACCGAAAAGTCGTGAACTGTTTGCTGTCGGACGTAAAACTTCTTAAAATACAACCCCTGGCACAATGTTTCCGATCGGAACCATTGATACCGATTTTAGAGAAAACATTCACAATTTAGAAGTATAAAATATTATTTTATGGAGTTAAATTTCAGGTGATATTTTGCGCTTATTCTCTCTAATTGATCGAACCAGTGCGCCAATAATATGAATTGTAGTTTTCTTCGTTTATAGTTCAATAAAATATGTTAGTTAATATTACAATATAAAGCGTTTCTCGTATAAAATAAGGTACGCTCATAATTTCCATGAACAAGCGTTGGGTGTCGGACTCTCTTTCCGCGCATACTTTTAGGTCAATTACGAAGACTCCCGAGGAACTCCACGTCACATCCTGAGAAATACGGTCACGAGAAACTGCGGTCATCGAAAGAACTCGATCAAACCACAAGCCACACGATTGTCCTTGATAAATGTATTTCAGTGAAGTACTTTCCATTAGTTGTTGCCGTTGAAAGGAAGAACTACGTTATTTCCGTGGGAAGACTATTCGGAGGAGCGATGAGTTACAATTTCCGTGACATCTGAACGCAATAAGAAATATTCTATTTCGTACGTCCTGTCGGGATATCGACTGTGCAATATCAAGGTATTCCCTTTCATAGGTGGAACTGGAATACGATTTTATTTCAGCCGTTTCAAAGAAAATTTCCTCGGAATACAGTTACGATAGAAAACCCGCATATCCGACCAGGTGCACTTTTACAGGTCTTCGATAGATCAATAAATTTTATGCGTTCATCACAAAAATGGGGTAGTTGTAATTTAAAATAGTATACACATTAGAAGAATACAAGAACAGTGTTACATTATTTTCAACCTACTAAACATGTTAAGAAAGAAAATAAATTTCTACCTCCCTTCAGTTTGTTGCAGTTCATGTAGAAAATTTATATTTTGCATGAAGATTTACTGTCTGCTCGACAATTATAACTTTTTCTTGAAATTTCAGACAATTTCAAACGGTGTTATATTATTGTCCACCCATTAAACATATTAAGGAAGAAAATAAATTTCTACCTTACTCCAGTTTGTGGCAATTCAGGTAGAAAATTTTTATTTTGCATAAAGATTTACCGTCTGCTCGACAATTATAACTTTTTCTTGAAATTTCAGACAATTTCAAACGGTGTTATATTATTGTCCACCCATTAAACATATTAAGGAAGAAAATAAATTTCTACCTTACTCCAGTTTGTGGCAATTCAGGTAGAAAATTTTTATTTTGCATAAAGATTTACCGTCTGCTCGACAATTATAACTTTTTCTTGAAATTTCAGACAATTTCAAACGGTGTTATATTATTGTCCACCTATTAAACATATTAAGAAAGAAAATAAATTTCTACCTTACTCCAGTTTGTTGCAATTCATGTAGAAAATTTGTATTTTGCAGAAAGATTTACCGTCTGCTCGACAGTTATGAATTTTTCTTGAAATTTCGAACAATTGCAAAAGTACAGTATAAGTTAGTGAAATATTTTTGTCAACATAATTAATCGAATGCAGAAAAATGCGCGTGTCTCTTCGAATATAAATCGGCGACTATGACTTCCTTAAAAACGATTATTTCGACAAAAATTGATCCGCCGAAGACTACAAAACTCGGGTATTCCAGGCGTCGCGCGGCGTATTGTATCTGGATAACAATTTCCCGTGGTTGTCCGATCGGGACCTCGGTTCACACTTCACACACCTCGGTGCGATCGAGCTTAGGCAGGTCCCTTGAGAAAAGAACGAGACATCGTGTCTTTTTTTTTCTCCAATAATGAGTAGGTGTCATCGATAGCATTTCAATCGGCTCGTCGTCGGAATACCGAGCGGACAACAGGTAGGTAGGTAACACGATTCTGCGGAGGGAATGGTTCGCTTGCACCCTTTGTTCGTCGGAGCGCGTGCACGCGCATCGTGCGCATGAAACGCGGATGAGTCAGTGTCTGATTGCGCTCGCACGAGCTCTGCGAGTGTGGAAAGTAAAAAAGAAAAAAAAAAAAAAGAAAGAAAAAGAGCCTGTATAGTTGACGTGTCGTCCCTTTCTTCGCGATCATCGTTGATTTTTCTAACGCGTGGCTCGTGGTCATCGCCGATATTCCCGGCCCGTGCGACCGGAACAATGCAACGCGGCGAACACGATGCGAGTCACGCCGATCACGCGGATACATCCGCGGCACGAACTATAGTCGGACGCGCGAGACCTCGGCACACGGATGCCATTTCCAAGCTGCGGAGGACACAAAGACGGAAAGAGAAGGCGGAAACACCGGAGACGATGATAATGGAAAAGAAAAACGAACAGCAGAACGAAATAGAAAGAGACGGCTAGAAGAGCGAGAACGAGACGGGCCAGGGTTGGGCCGGACCTCGAGGGCAGACGCATGATTTACGTATGTACACCGGCCGTTCCGGTGCATAATTTATCGATCGATCGATCGATTGCGCATGAGCCGTTGCCCCCTGTACACGCGCGATTATGCATGCGCGACTCCT
This sequence comes from Lasioglossum morio, assembly GCA_916610235.2. Classification (NCBI taxonomy): domain Eukaryota; kingdom Metazoa; phylum Arthropoda; class Insecta; order Hymenoptera; family Halictidae; genus Lasioglossum; species Lasioglossum morio. The sequence goes on along the minus strand of OU744323.1, from coordinate 16,021,592 downwards.
GAAGAGCCACACAGCCAACCGAGCAATCGATCACTGTCCACCTCGCTCGATGACGTTAATGAGGACGATCGGTACTTAGCGATACTTTAGCCTGCTAGCCATTGCAGCCGATTATGTGCACCGTTTGTTTGTTCATCGGCCAGATCACCGTCTGCCTTTTGCTCCCTGGAAAATCGCTTCTTCCGCCGCGCGATCCACAATTTTACTGATAGTTTCCCCCCTTTTTTTTCTTATTTAACGGCGACGGGAAAATACATTTACGTACACCGCCAAAGGTGGAAATTCGGGGTAGTGTGGGACTCGGCACGGGGTCAACAACCCCTGCCCATACCCACTAAAACCCCATCGCCAGAGGGACTTTCAACCCTTCGCACTGTCCCACACTGGTCCACGCGCTCGATCTAGCTGTTCATTAATATTTTATCACTATTTGAATGTTTAAAGGTATAGTAATTTAGGTGGTTGGGTACGTTTTGATATCAGCTACAATATTGTGAAGTCAAAAATACATATTGACTTTTAAAAAGTCAAGGTGTCTTTAATTATTTATGCATGAAAAATTTCTTTTTTTAATTTTTTCCATTTAAATTTATAGACTGCTGAATGTTGATTAAGTTTTGTTTAAAACATTTTTTTCTCGGATTATCGGAAGTGTCTGATAAATCAGGTTCAGGTTTTAAATAAACACAATAATCAATAATTTTTTAAGTAATTGATTTTATAAACATAATTAGAAATATTTTATTCGAAACTGTGCGAAAAGAAAATGAAGATTACCTCAATTTCTTAAGTATTAACATATATTTTTTACATCATAATATTCCAACTAATATCAAGACGTGTGAATATTATCGATGATCCCAGTTGTAAGCGTAACTCAGCCTCTGAGAACTTGGATTATGTATTATGGTAGTGTTGTTTATATGACTCCCAAAGAATTAAACTTGTATATAATTTACGTAACATTAAGTTTTTCTTACCACTAAAAGCTGACCACTTCTTTGCAGAACCAAATGTCAAAGCCTGTGAATTTATCTTTCAGTTTTTAAATGATTGTGATCTGCATCTCTAGTGGTTAGTCATATTGTAAATGTACTCAAACTGTAAAACTATTGTATCTTTGTTAAAGCCGAAATAAACCTACAATAGGTTTCAGTGGCTCAATGAAAAAAAAAAAAAACGCTACAATAGTTTCGGCCACAAAAAGCGGCCTACCGGACCACTGTGCTCCGTCAACGTAGAAGGGGAACGTAATTCGAGGAATAGAGTGAAGAAGAAATCTATTTTTCTATAAACGAAGTAGAATTAATTACAAACAATTCGTCACATGGAAGATGGACAAGGTGTCAACAGGGTACCGTCACGTGACGCTTGTTAAACAGGTATGGCGGCGACTAATTAAACTGTTGGGCAATAAGTCGATCGTAATTTTCGTTATTTGTTTATCGTTTCGAAGTGAGACGTGCGCGGATGAACGATGCGTCGAAAACCATGGGAGGGATCCACGATCGATCACTGTCACCCCGCGTGATCACGTGAACGAGCATGATTGGCAGCGTACATCGGCCTAACACGGTAGCCGTTTGAACTGTTCACGCAGGAGAAATGATCTCTTTACAGAAAAGAATTACACCGAGGCGAGAACTTTTTCACACGGAAGAGTTTGTTACGCGATGGATATATTTATTTAACAGCTAACCAACCGACGCAACTATTTATAAATAGCCTTTCTCAAGTGCATATTTATCTTTATCATAACGCGCGTCCACTTAATTAGTATTTCAACATCTTGTTACGCTCAATTTCATCACCAGGAAATTAATGTCTAAACGATAACTTTAAAATACAGGGTGATTCCGAGAACTGGGACAGACTAATCGTAAATGAAATGTTACTTTTTTGCCATTAAAACGTAGGTGTACATTAAATATAATTTCCCATTCGAGAAGAAAAATTGTTTAAGAAGTCTTAACGGAAATAGTGTTAGTAAATTAAACACTCTACATCTTCGTTGTCGTAAACAATTTCCCGGATGAGAAAGAAAATGTATATTTACCGCATGCTAATAATCCGAGGATCGTTAAGTACGAAATAATAATTATTAACGATCGAACGTAACGATTTATAGTTTTTTGCCCATGGGTATTATATATACCGACCGTTCGATTTTTGCGGTATACGACTAAACGTAAATTATTAACACGAATTGAATGCTATCCAAAGGCAAATGACTAAAAATCAATTTGTTCGGCCGCCAATTATTATTTCGTGCCTAACGAGGCTTTAATTGCAAGGTTACGGCGCTAGAGAAAGAGAAAATAGAATACGCTTGCATATCCAATGCAATCAGACTGTGAAACTTCGTACACTTACTATGATTTACGGCTGTTGACGATGCTTAGCGATAAGAACAACGCCCTGGACTGTAAACAATTTTAATCCTACTCGATGGCTACCTACGGTACGGAGTACCATAGTAACCTTCCGCAAAGAATGATTCATCTTATAATTTCCACATAATTATTCATTAGCCTGACTAACGGAACACTTTCGTTTTCTTTTTTTCTTCCGTTTCGCAAGCTTACTTCGATTCGAGATCACGTATCATTTACTACTGAACCATTATTAGACTGCGGATTTTATATGCGTTTATGATAAAAAAAAAATGGCAATTTAAACCAGTGGTCACATTAAAAAGATTTAAGGACACCAGTGTAGTTTCAGTTTAATAAAATAATTAAACGACGAAAGAAATGTTTATTTGGCACCTGTGTCTTGCAAACAACACAAACATTTTTTATTTTGCATAAAGATCCGCACTCCAATCATTATTAAACGTATATAGTTATGCAATTCTAACATTTTTATTAATATTATCTAGCTTATTATTTGTCAATCTAAGAAAATATTTTTGCACGTGGTTTGGTAGTTCGAGTCCAATTATTTTATTTAATAATTTAGTATTACTCAATATTTTTATTAATTGAAATCTCTAGAAATCGGAACAAATGCGCCCGCGTTATATTTATAAGGTAATTTAATAATTACGTGCTCTGTGAGCCCAGCGTCAACAAAGCCGAGTATTACTGTTTCAATTTAGCCTTCAGTTTATTCAAAATATTGTTTACATTATCAAATATATCTGTATCCACTCAATTACTAAACATTTAGGCATTTCATATCCATAAAATTGAAAAAATCATAGGGAATGGAAATATTCTAGCGAGGAAGAAATGTTTAATTTTCGAATGAGAATATCTCCGAGTGCGAAGGGTTAATAGACTCATCCTGCGTCGAAACGGACAAGTATAATTCAGACCCTCTATCCAGGTCACCCTTTATACGATTATTATCCAGGAGGAGCGGTGACTTTTATCCGCAATTGGTCGAATAAATCTCGGACGCAGAGTTTGTACCACGCATATCTTTGCCTATGGTTAAGTTGTACGTCCACCCACAGCTTACAACGAGCAGCGCGATAATAAAGCTTCCGGTCTGGCCGTGGCAGCCGCGGGGACACAAAACAAAACATCGGGGGAAGAGAGAAGAAAATTATTATTCCTTTACCGCGCTCGGCGCGTGTACGTAGCAGCTTACACGGGCCGGATGTAATGCGTTTGATTTACCTCGTGTACACCTGGCCACCACCCCCTAAGTGCACCCTTAAGATAAGATACCTCTTCTGCGAGGCAACACACGGGGTTTCATCAGTGCATTCACCTCGAGGTATCTATGGTATCTTGGTATTTGGTACGTCACAGTACAATTAAGGTATTAAATACCTAGGATCGGGTTTCGGTGAATGGAGGCGATCCCTCCAACATCAAATAACAATTTAGTAAAAAATATTCTTAGTCTCCTATTCAGAGGTGGGCATTACTTGGCGAAACAAATATTTCAAATACTATTTAATATTTTAGTCTTTATTTTGTTAAAGAAAATAGTATTTTAAATATGGTGTACAATTTCGAAAATAAAATATTTCTATTTTAACAATCGGAACCACAAAATCAAATATTTCTATTTTAATAATCTCAACACACAAAATAGAATATTGTAGTTTTTGCCCCGTTACACCTAATACTTTTAGAAATTGTATTACTTATAGGTAATTTAATATTTCTTATCTTAACAATAATTTGATCGTACTTAATATAAGAAATTATATCATGTCACATTTTCGTTTTATTTAATAATAGCTATTTCTACTCATAAATCTATTGAATGCGAACTATTATTTTCAGCAATAATATTTAAAATTGAAATTGAATATAAAAACAAAGTTAAAATATTTTCAATATTCTTCAAATAAAATGCTATTTTCAAAAATTACTGCCTCAAATAAATTATTTTATTTTCAAAAATTACTGCATCAAATACAATATTTTATTTTCAAAATTGTACACATACTTTAAAATAAATAGGATTATTTATTATTTACTATTTAAAATACTATTTTCCCCAGCTCTGCTCTTATTAATAAACAACGGATTTCACGTATTTACGACAAAAATGAGCAGGTGTAGTTTAAAACATTAAAAATATTGGACGAACGTATAACTACTTTTATATCATTATCAACCTACTGAACATATAAAGAGAGAAAATAAATTTCTATGTTACTCGCGTTTGCTGCAATTCAGGTGGACAATTTTTATATTGCATAAAGGACCGCCGTCTAGTTATTCAATTATTTATTTTATTCGGGATTGAACGAATTTTATCATATTCGTATTGGTGTTGTGCACGATATATTAATTTGTTGAACAACGAGAGGTTGTCAAGTTTTGTTCCTACGAGCAATTTATGCATTGTGGTTAAATACTTCCGTTACTTATGATTTTTTCAATTTTATGGATATGAAATACCTAAATGTTTAATAATTGATTGGATACCGACATATTTGATAGTGTAAACAATGTTTCGAATAAACTAAAGGCTAAATTGAAACAGTAATACTCGGCTTTGATGACACTGGACCCACGGAGCACGTAATTATTAAATTACCTTATACAAATAACGCGAGCGTATTTATTCCGATTTTTAGCGGTTTCAATTAAAAATATTGAGTAATACTAATAAATTATTACATAAAATAATTGAACTCAAACTACCAAACCACGTGCAAAAATATTTATTTGTATTCTGCGTATCAATTTTTTCTCACGATAGGTAACATCGTAAAATATTATTAACGAACTGCGAACGGCTAATTCAATTTCAATGTCGAAGAACACGAAGAGCTCGTTAACGAGTGCTGCCACGCATAAGTTTCACTTTTGCTGTTGCATTGTCTGAAACTTAACCTCTAATAATGTGCTTTCTATCGTCTCAATGGATGCGTTTACAGTCCGTGGACGGTTTTTGTAATTAAACATGTTTTTGATGATTATTTGTGAGTTTAAATGACACAGTCAACTTGTTAACACTAAACCTATATACCACCGCCGGTCGAATGACCGGTTTCAGATTTTACCGTTTCACAATTATCGGAATTATAATGATGCTTTCACTGGAAATGATTATACACGTTTTTGTATCCACAAGCAGACATTATAAATCTTCGAAAATCTATATAAATTCTGTGATTTTTATGAGGCAACAACTTAGTATCAAAAAATAACTGTTGCGCTTTCTGTTCATCCCAGAAAATACACAACGATTCGCGCCCAACGCTGACATAAACAATGATCGTCATTATTCCGACACGTCGGGAGACGGCGAACAGAAGAAGGAACAAAGAAAAATCTGAAATTGCTTTTTCCACTCACCTTATCATTCTCCGCGAGATCCGTAGACTTAATGTCAGCGTCTACGTAAAATATAGCACTCGTTTCCCGATGGAACCACATATTTACCTCACAGAACTCCCGCGATCGACTTGTCACAAGGAAGATTGAATTCCAGTTGCCTCGCGTCGCGTAGCCAATATCGAACTGCGAGTATTATCGTATACTATCGAGATGAAAACATATCGCGGTATCATTATCGCAGATTCCTTCGATTTCAAAGACAGCAAATTGCGTCACGTGTAATCTGTCTTGATCCATTACGAACAATAGCTCGTTCACCGGTGCACATTGTTTCAGGGAATACAAATGCTCGCCGCACGAAGAGAAAAGATTTATCAACGACACGTTATCTTTATCATTTCTGTTGGAATTGTTACTTGTCTGTTCGCGAGCGACTCGAAAGTGACATTTCCAAGTTCTTTTGGCCACGGTAGTCCCGTGAAAACTGGAAAGCGAATCGTCGATCGTACACCTCCTTCATTTGTGTACGCAACGTGTCCTCCCTCCACAGAACCAGCAACATCAATTCGTTCCTCGCCTCTTGCGAGTACGATGGCCCTCCCGGCGGTCAATTAGCAACTCCCTTAATTCGTTATCCGTTGAGAGTCACAGTGAAATAAAGCCGCGTCGAGTCTGCCCGTAATCAATCCTGCCTGCAAGTGCAACAGCAATTAAAAGTCAAAGCATAAAACCGGCGATTCTTAGTCACCGCGAACCCTTTATCGCAAGGACCCCCTAACAGCGAGAATGTATCGTGACTCCCATTAATATCAGGGTTTGCATCGGTGCAAGACAGAGCTGGGCATTATTTGGCGTAACAAATATTTCAAATACTATTTAATATTTTACACTTTATTTTGCTTAAAGAAAATAGGATTTTAAATAAGATATACAATTTCGGAAATAAAATATTTCTATTTTAACAATCGGAACCACAAAATAAAATATTTCTATTTTAACAATCGGAACCACAAAATAAAATATTTCTATTTTAACAATGAGAACCACCAAATAAAATATTTCTATTTTAATAATCTGAACACACAAAATAGAATATTGTATTTTTTGCGTTGTTACACCTAATACTTTCAGAATACTTTCAAAAATCGCATTACTTATAGGTAATTTAATATTTTTTATCTTAACAATAATTTAAAGAAAATCGTACTTAATATAAGAAACTATATTATTTGTCACATTTTCGTTTTATTTAATAATAGCTATTTCTACCCATAAATCTATTGAATGCGAACCATTATTTTCAGCAATAATATTTAAACAGTTCTCTGTATCTCGATCGACAATTGTTCAAAACTACAATTAATGTTATTGGCGCACTGGTTCGATCAATTGGAGTATCGTTGACTTTGTACGAGTCCATAGCTTAAGGATTTTCATATTTTCAAGGCCAAATATCTCTGTCACCGATGCATAAAAACTATTGTTTAATAATGTTTAATAATAATATTTAAAATTGAAATTGAAAATAAAAACAAAGTTCAAATATTTTCAATATTCTTCAAATAAAATGCTATTTTCAAAAGTAACTGCCTCAAATAAATTATTTTATTTTCAAAAATTACTGTATCAAATAAAATAATTTATTTTCAAAAATTACTGCATCAAATAAAATATTTTATTTTCAAAATTGTACACATACTTTAAAATAAATAGGATTATTTATTATTTACTATTTAAAATACTATTTTCCCCAGCTCTGGTGCAAGAACACCCTACGAACAGCTTTTTCTAAAATTCTACTGAACGACTTGATGTTTTCGAAATTAGTTCTAAAATTAGAAAATAATAAATGCTTGTTACCTTATACGCGAATTCGAATTTTAAATGGTCCAGCGACTTTTAGGCCACCCTGTATATAGAAGAGAATAGTTAAACTTCAAGTGTTAAATCGCGGAAACGTGGCTGCCCATTTGGCGTTATGGCGATAAATTAATGTAGAAACATTTATTCTTATGTAAATAAATTTTAGTTAGGTTGAATGAATTATCCAGTTGTGTTGTTCGCAAAATTTCAATCATGACCGCCGGAGCAGAATTACTGGCCACTCCAGAGCCACATCTCATTCCCGGGTAAATATCAATTATATTTCTCTTCTTGTTCTAATATAAATGTTTGTAATATTTGATTGTTATATTTGTCTTGTGGTAAATATTTGAATGAAAAGTTGGATATATTTAGCACGTTCATATATTTAACTTCTGAATATTCGAAACAAATCCAGTATCTGAGAAATCGAATTTCTTATTTCCTCCCGTACAGTTTTTATTAATAAAATTATCTGTTTTAGATATGCTGGATATTGCCCTCAATACCGCTATAGATGCGGCGAAACTTACGGAAGCATAACGCACAAATTGCTTCTTGATCCAACAGTGAATCATGCAGACACGCTGATCTTATCGAATAGAGTGGCCGACGATTACGAGGTAATTATCAAATATCTTTCGAATATTTCGAGAACTGAAGTGTATTTTGAGATACGTGTTGGAAATCAGTGATTTCTAAATTGGCAGGTACAAAGGCCACCGAAAAATGACATAGACATTGTAAATTCCCGATACAAAAGGACCGACCCTATATATAATCATCCCCTCATGCCAGGCTACGAAGGTATCGTCGAAATGTTGATTAAAAAATGTTTTAACACTTCAAACAAATTTTCTATATTAGGTTTCACACCAAGATTAAATGCCAGGAACGGGCAAAGGTATACTGTACTCGCTACAGAAGGACTTGCTGAATTTGAACGTCAGCAATTAAAAGATAAAGCAGCTCTGAATGAATTGAAGAAAAGCGTAGCTCTGCAGAGTGGCCATGGCGAACCACGAAACTTGGAAGATCGTCTGGTAAAAACTTTGGAACACAATTCCTTGTGAAAATTAAACGTTTATTAGTACGTTTAACATTTTTTTCTCTAACTTCTGTGACAGCTGATTAAAAGCGAATTCAAATTACCCATGCTTGCTGTTCGTCCTGACTGTGTTGGAGTGATGAGAAACCTATTTTTGGAGGAACAATACGAACAACCTAAAGACCACTCGCCATCCCCCTACTTTATGGACAACGCAAATCCGAAGAAATACTTTATTAGTCGTGAGTTTCGCAAAACGAATTTCAGGAGAGAATATAATATCCTTGTATTTTTCAATATTTTTGTCATAAATTCCTGAAGCCCGTAGTCCAATCATTATATACCTTGAATTTATCATCAAATGATTATGGAGCCACGTTCTGTAATCTCCATCTCTAAAATTCAACTGTTTCACCAAACGTTTAACCCAGTTACATTAAATTCTTTTATGACGCATTAAATATATTTGGATTTGATGAATAAATTTGCTAAATTATTCACGGAGGTGTACCACTAACAAATATTAGATGGATCTTACAGATAGTGAGCAACGAATGCGATACTCTTTCATTCGTGAGAATGCTAGACGTGAGTGACAAAACCTAAACCTTTCATTGCTTATATATGTTTACATTGTTAATATGTTTAATACGTTGAAAATAATCGCATTTTTAAATTCTTTTAATGTCTTTGCCGTTTTAAATTATATCTACTCGTTTTTGTCGTAAACACATAAAATCCGCTGTCTACTTATATAGATGACCAAGAAGTCCAAAGGATAAATATATCGATTGCGATTAATCCTCTTTATAGTCATAGAAAACTATCTACATAGAATAATAATAATTAAAATATTTGTGGTCTATTTAGGATACGCCGGTCACATACCATACGGATACGCACATTTCGGTGTTTCAAACGTTCCCGCCACGAACAGCGCGCTAACTGAATTCACTTCGAATTACCGGAAACGGCAAAGCACCGAATGGGCACCGGCAACGATTACACGTCCCGATCCACCGCTCGTAATTCAACCAACCGCGATCTACCACAAACACGTTGGCATGCTACCAAACTACCTTGGTCACGTTCCCGGTGAAACATACAGGTAAATTCATTTCACTCTGTACCTTCGAAAACTGTAAATTCTTTATTTATTTCTTGCAGATTCGGTAAAACTTTCGGCGCTGATACCAAGGACGCAAAGAGATGGTTGCGTGGAGACTTCTCCGTATAAAATATGTAATAGTGTAATATCCGTATAAATTCTGATATCTTTGTACTGACAATATATTATACTGGTGCTGCGAGTACGTGCAACAATTCATTATACATGTGGCATAGTGTTAGAAAAATAAGTAAAAAATTCCAGGGAAATAGTAGGGATTTCTATCATCCGTTGTACTATTGCGATTTCCATTTCATCAAAATCTCGGCTGCTTTCTTCAAATTCTCGTCTTTCTGCAGGAAATATAAATAGATTATCGAGAAGAATGTATACATAACATGGAATGGATACAGTAAATATATTTTACTGCTCTTTTTTTAAGTAAAAATAGAAAAGAATGATTATTTTTTTCTGTTCTTACTAATACTATTTTTTAAAAAGAGCAGTAACTTGTCCTGTTCCCAGAATCACTCTGTATACATAACATTAATTCCTTACTTTTATGAAACAGTATCGGACGTTATCTTCCCCAAGATGTTTATGTTCATCGCTATAGAACGCAGACGGCGGAATTCCTTGAACTCCAACCTTCTTCGTCATCCACTTCGTGAACCGGTAATCTTTGTTTGCATCAGTTTCTTCATCTAATTTGACTTTATTTTCTAAAGCAGTCCAATTAGCTACCATGAAATAACCACCTTCGGGAATTGTGGGTACCATTCCCACATCACCAAGAAATTTAGCCATGTAATCCCGTTTCGGCAGCAGTTCCTTTGCTAAACTGACAAAGTAACAATCTGGTTGGCCAAATCTTGCTATTTCTTGTTCAAATCCGATGGCAATAGCTTCCTAGAATGATTATGGCAATATTATTCGGTGCTGCACATGTTTTTATGTTGTATGTAACAATTCAGTATGTACTTGGATCGGTGTACAGCAGGTATATACAGCATTTTGATGAACAACTTGTAAATTATGCAATAAATTAGCCGGACCATAGGCCCATCCTATTTTCCATCCAGTGACACTGAATGTTTTACCAGCGGAACCAATGGTAATTGTACGTTCGTACATGCCAGGCAGTGTTGCTAAAATATAGTCAGCAGTTGGATAAAATATTCTGTACAGAATAAGTAATACTATAAATAATATACCAATTCTGATGTGTTTGTATGGTTCGTACACAATCCATTCGTAAACTTCGTCAGATACAACAATTGTATTCCACTTCTTAGTTAAGTTAGCAATAAATTGTAATTCATCTAGAGTGAAAACCTTTCCCACAGGATTATGTGGACTATTAATAATAATCCCTTTAGTCTTCTTGTTGAACAGACTTTCTAATTCTTGCCTGTCGAATACCCAATCAGCTGAGCTCAAGGGACCATTTTTATTCTTCTTAAATAATAATCAATACACAACTCAAGAATTTTTATCAACATATAAGATATATACAATAGTTGCACAAAGTAAAACTTACTGGTTTTAAGGCGATGAACCTAGGCACTCCGCCAGCAGATCTTACCATAGGTTCATAACAATCGAAGAATGGTTCGATAATTATCCATTCGTCACCAGGGTTTGTGTGGCCTTGGATTGTACAGTATAAAGCTTCGTACGCACCAGTTGTAACAAGAATTTCATTGTTCGGATCTAAGTCACGATTCAAAAGCTTCGAGTACAATTTGGAAAGTGCGTTTACTAAACGTGGATGTCCCTGAAACAACATGAAATTTTATAGGACATAACGACTGATCTTGCTGTTGCTCTGGATACTTACAAATCCTCTAGTATATTGATTAAAAAGAGGATTGTCGCTGGTAGTTGCAGCGCTCAAAGCCTTTGTTACATTCTCGGGGGCGTGAAAATCTGGAAATCCTTGTCCCAAGTTCAATGGTTTGTGTTTCAGTGCGAGTTGAATATATTCAACCCTGGAAAAATTTCATTTATATGATTGAGTGCATTTGAGTGTTGATACATCTATGATACTTACCATACAGACTTATCGTTGCCTTTCAAACGATCGGGAAGATCGAACTTAGACATCACAACAGAATAGTTTCTAATATTCCTTAACGTGGATAATAAAATTGGTACTTTAGAACTACTTCGAAACACACAAAGCCTAGTAAACATCTAAACACACATTTGTGAGTAATTAATTACAAACATGAAATTTTATCATCCCATTTCCATAAATAATTAGGTTCTAAATAGTTTAGCTGTTTATGTAAATTACAAATGTATAAATTTCACAATTCACCGATAACATTCGAATATACTGTACCTTAGTATGTATAATAATGGCCTAAGTTTTATGGTTCCAAATGTTACATGTGAAATAAAATCTACAGTTGTTATTTATGTACATATACATATAAAAGAATGACTTGGTGAAACGGTACATAATTAAAAATTGTAATATACTTTATATTTAATCAAAACACGTTGTTACTAGATATAATTTATGCGACGCGCATAAATATATTTAGTTAGAAAAAACATATGATACACGATACTAGAATTCACCATTTTTAAAAGTGCATTCGTCTTTTGGTTGAAATGTTATCTGACTGACAAGGAAACGAATGGAAACAACGCAATTTGCATAAATTCTTACCAAACGGAATGCGCTAAGTTCTGATAGCTTTATTTTACAGAATGTAATGAGTAGATGTAGCTGCACAATATTCAGTGACAGTAATTACATCATGACCGGTACCTTATATACTGAAGCAGCTGAAAGCAGCTGACTTACGCAACAAGTTATCAGAAAAGTAAAGTCAGAGGGAAAATTTCTGGTATAGTGTAATTTACTAATTCCGATATAGTAATTTCAACGTATACTATTGGTAGACAGACGAGATATATAGGAATATAGTGTATCAAACAAAGTACACTGATAAAATCATTTTGGACTGGTTCATATAATTTATAACTGAGGATGTTTATGCAATTTTCAATTTTTGTAGACGAATTTTAAAAACCAACACCAGAACATTGTCTAAAAGATGCAGAATGTAACATTTCATGATAATCAATATGTTTCCGTGATGATTCGTCTTCTCACCGACGAAAATCTTCTCTAAAAAGATGAGGAATCTTTTTGAGAAGAAATTTGATGAATAAAATTTTTTCATAGAAAAGTTTAATATTAGTGAGGGGTATAAATTATTTTAATCTCCTCAGTGGCCTTCTTGATTGACGAGATAACGTTCTAACGAGCGAAGAGCCACTAAATGGCAGCACAAGCACGCGATAATGTTGATAACGTAGATTTTGCAACCGCAAATCGATTTTTTCGGCGAAATCGACAGGATTACATAAGAAAAGGGCAAAAATTTCTGGTCATCAAAGGTACAATGCAGCCGTATTAAATTTTCTACATTTCTCGACTTCGTGCAACACGTTGATGTTTTTCAATATATAGACAATTCTGAAGATTACTGGTTTATTACGAAGAGACTCAAAGCCATCAAATATTCATTTATTTCTGATAACAACTATGTACACACATATACATACACATATATACGCGTATTAACTTGTACGTAAATGCAGAAAGTGGTCCATACTCGAATAAGTTCCAAAGAATCGTGTTTCACAGGTGAAAGAAACCGACCGACCAAAATTTGGATCAATCTCACTATCCGCAATCGATCATGTAAATCAATTCGATGAGTAAAATTCCATGGCGATCTAAAATCATCGATTTCTATCTACAAATTCACCTAGAGTTTCGCCTCGATCGCATTAAAGGATCGAAGGAAACTATAAAAATTCGAGTGATCGACGTACAGGCTTCTATTTAGTGTTCTCTCAGAGCATTTGCTATTAGGCCACACTGTTGTTCGCATTTCTAATCGATTGATTCGAGCTCTACTTACATTCACTTTGGCACCAAAATTTATTTTCACAACAGAAAGATCCAATGTTTTACTATACATCTCTCTTGCGAATCGATGTCTAAACGTTTCCCGTTAACGCTAACCGTACCGGCTGCAAAATACGTCGGATATGCATTGTTATATAAAAATTACAAGACTGAACTTATTTAGATTCTCTTCACAATTTTTATAATAATACGTGATGGAATAAAGAAATTTATGGAATATTTTCTGACGGAAGCAACTTCGTAATTTCAATAATTACAAAATACAAAATGTGAAACCGGTCGTGGTACGGTTAGCGTTAAAGCTTCTCGTCTATTTTTTACTCGTGATTTGCGAGACGAAGCACATCAATCCAAAGTATAGTGCAATCACAATTTATATGTTCGTTTTTTTTTTAACGAACGAAAGATTTTTATTAGAACAGCGATAGCACCAATATTTCGGCCTGTTTTTTTCCAAATATATACGTTTCTCGGGTAAATCGCTAAAAATACAGCTCTCCATGAAGTGTATAACGCGGATATGGTGTTAAAATTACGGTTCCCATAAAAAATAATTTGTTCACGAGCTGTATGCATCTGTAGAACCTACGACTTTCATCTAAAGATCCTTATACTCCTATTCTTTCGTCGCGTTCGCTAGATATGATACAAAGTGTGGACGCTGTTGCTCAATCGCGATCGATCGCTCACAGGGAAGAAAATGAAAATCATCGTAGTTTATTATTCTAGGATTGCATCACTATTTCCTTTCGGTCGCATGAGTTATCACTATCTGTACATCTTTCGACTCTCGTCATTCGCGTGTTTTTCACAGAAAAAAGATTCGTGTTTTGAGAAGCAGCTGACCATACACTTTTGAGCAACCGCGTTTATATTTCGATAATGACTTGTAACAATTATCGCATTGAAACGTGTACGGAGTGACTTGGCACAAGTGGAGCAACTGGACAGAACGAGTACTCCGCAAATTTTGTAATTTTTTAAATGTTTTGTGATCTGTTTAGTTGTAAATTTCACCCTGACCAGCCCTGATTACACTGATCGTCCCGAAATTCTCTGCAAATAAATTAGGACAATGAACTAAGGCACCGATGTCTATACGTTATTAATAATGAAACTACGGATCTCTATGTAAAATAAAAACATTCTGCACCGATTACGATACCATTAATTCTTTAAAATAACGTTACTGTGTTAAAGCATCTCGGAGAACCATTGAAACTCTCCGAATTTATAGAAATAATATAGTCATCGTGAACAATACATTTTGCCAGATTGAAGCTATTTTTATTCAAAAGAAAAAGCGTCAATACTTTACAGAAAACAAAATCAATCTCAGAGATGTTCGGGGGGAGGAGCTGTGTTTTAAAATGGCGACGGTGCAATTCGGATATGTTGCTATTAGAAGAATGCAGAAGAGGATCGGTGATCCTCCGCGAATCCAGATTCGAGACAAAAGTAGAAATTTTAAAGTCGTACTCGAATTACACTTGAGACTTTGAAGTATATGTTTTTGACTTGATTTTTGGAGAAAATAGTTAACAGAAGATGACGATTTAGTAATAGACTGATCGTTCTCGGCCGATACACACCGGTTACTGACACTGTGGGCGGAAATAGGAGTAAAAGTATCCAAAAAGGGTGTCTCCCGCTCGAGAACCCGGAGGTACGCATCATTGTTTCCTTGAATGAAAGCTCGACTATCAGAGTTTCGGTATCAAAAGGGGCGAGGGGGGTATACTTTCGCTGAAGACGGCTAGTCGTCGAACATATACGTTTGGTAGGGTTTCCAGCCAAGGTTTTGAATGGATCTGAAAATAACATCATCACAATGACATTAGTCACACAATTATACCATGTAAAGTGTGAAATTTATGGTGAAAAGGTAATAGACATTAAGAATCTAAGTAAAAGGATACAGCCATCCGATATTTTCTAGTACGACTAAACTGCGGATCTTTATGCAAAATGACAATGGCCTACGCCACTTGCAAGAAGAGAATGTTTACGTCCGAGGAAAACAAGTTCAATAGAAATCATTCGATTTACTTTTTCGCTGTCTGAATGAATCCTGGTGGACCACAGGTGAAGATGCACGCGTCAGGTTTCTGTTGTCCAATCAGCTGCCTCAACAAATCATCGGACACGATGCCGTGTATGCCCGTCCATTTGCTGTCCGGTTGCGAGAGGATATGCGTGACTGTTAACCTGGAAAATACCACTTTTAAATAACCTTAAATAAAATCGCTTTTGAAAACGTTGGTGCACTCACTTCGTATTCGCGCTAGCTTTTTCCAGCTGCTTCACGTAGAACATGTTATCTTGGTCTGTGTTAAAGTTGAGGAGATTAATGGTTTTTCTGAAATAAATGAAAAATCCGATCACCGCTTGTCATCTTTATAAGAACACAGTCACAGTGTTCGTAGAGTAGTGTTAGTCATTGTTAGTGCTCGGTAAAGTGTTAAAAGAATTATCAGTAGACTGTGGATTTTATACATTTATGACAGAAATGAGTTGATGCAATTTAAAATAATAGAAACATTAAAAGAATTCAAGAAAGTCGATATGTAGATTACTTTGAAATCAATGAGCTCACTGAAGAAGGAAGGAAACCGATGCAGACCATTTTTATTTTGTATGAAGATCCGCAGTCTAATTATTAACTTTAAAGCGATCAATCTAGTTCACCTAGGTTTGATCAAGAAAGTGTACTAACACAGTACGCCTTGCCAAAGCCCGCTGAATGATCCCAAGCATCGCGGTCAGCCCCGTGCCACCGGCCAGCATGTGAATGACAGAATAACGATCAAAGGATTCAACTACAAAGGCACCTAAAGCATTGCTTAGCACAAGGGTCTGGCCGGCTTGTAGGCCGGTTATGGACGGACTCAGCGCGCCATTTTGGTACTTCTTGATCATCAGACACACGCAGTCGGACTTGTAACTCGGCGCCATGTCGTCAGGGTGAAGGCACGGTGGGACAGGAGTGTACGATCTCGTTATTTCCATCCCTACAACAAAAGAAGCAATTCACACTATTAATTGAACACTCTATTTACATCTTAAAATTCTAAATTGGTCTATAACACGGTCCAACAACCAAAAAATATTTCGATTCTCACTACGAAATTCTCATAGAGTTTTCCGCGCTGATTCCGAATCTGGCCTTAATTTTTCTCATACACGCACAGTTTTTGAGAAATTTGAGTTTGAAAAAAACATGTTTAAACAATCATAATGTATTACTATTGCACATCACTGGATTCGGGAAAGTCTAGAAAATCTTTTGCTGTAAAGAACACTATAATATCTTTTATAATAACATCACAATCTTTTTTCAAAGTCGACAAATATGTTTTTTTTTCAAACTCAAATTTCTCAGAAACTGTGCGTCTAGGAGAAAAAATAAGGCCAGATTCGGAATCAGCGCGGAAAACTCTAAGAATTTCATAGTAAGAATCGAAACATCAAAAAAAAATTTGAATTTGTTGGACCGTGTAATCATTCTTGTGATAGCAGGTACCGACTTGGAACATCTTATTCGGCTATACACTTTTGATCGGCAAGGAAATCAGGAATAGCTTACCCATCACGTTCATCCTGGCCTGTACGTGTCTTCCAATGGGCACTAATTCCAATGAGTCCTTCGCTCGCAGGACTAGCAAGTGGACTAGCTTGGAAAGCGGTGTGTTCGAGACTACAGTGTACTCTTTATAGGTTCTATGGTTCGTGATTGGCTCCCGCCATATTGTGTGGTTACCCTGCGTCTTCCAGAGCTCCGGCTTTTTCTTGGTGAACGTGAAATCCACCTGTGCAGATAATTGAGCCGTTAGATTGGACTGCAAGTAACAATAATTCCTACAAAAATTGACTTTTGATAAGAAATCGACTTCTGATGAATTCGACTGTTTCCTGGAAATCATAGAGTGGTCTTTCTCCGCTTCACGAAGTTCCTGTCCAACTTCTAAATCCGTGTTCTCACCTCGGCGGTTTCGAAGTTAGTCTTGCAAACTGGCGGCCATTCCACCGGAGCCGCCAGCTCTAGTTCGTGCGTGACTGTATCCTTCTCAAAAAACAGCTTGAAGACCAGCTTCGAGTCGTTTATCCTTCTCACTTGGTAGTAAACGCCCGGATAATCTTTCACCGTTTGGTAGAACAGCGTAATTGTGTTCAACGTCTGTCGCCAGTCCATCTTTACGTTCTCAAGACCGCTTTCGCTCCCACTATCTTGGGTGTTCGTGCCTGATGAAAGACAAATTAACCATTGTCGATTATACAGAATGAATGCCCCATTTAAATCGATCACCTCGAAGTCTTAAGGGGGTTGATTCACTTTTCCTCATTTCTCGATAATACAAAGACGGGGCTTTTCAGTAGTCAAAACCGCTAGATAAAAGATCAATCTAGGCCGCGATCGTCCTCAAAAGTAAAATAGCCACAAGCGCAAATGTATGCTTCCGAATTGTGCAAATTACGTTTCGCAAACGTAATACCACTGTCCAACGACAAAAATGTTTCCATGTAACTGTTGGGTGGATCTTATAGAGTTTTCCGCGCTGATTCCGAATCTGGCCTTAATTTTTCTCCTACACGCACAGTTTTTAAGAAACTTGAGTTTGAAAAAAAGACATATTTTTCGACTTTGAACAAATATTGTGATGTTATTATATAAGATATTACATGGTTCTTTACAGAAAAAGATTCTCTAGACTTTCCCGAATCCAGTGATGTGCAATAGTGATATGTTATCATTGTTTAACCCTCATCCACACGGGTAATTTTTTGTACTATTCTAGTTAAAAACTTTTAAACTTTTAAAATTAAGACCAGATTCGGAATCAGCGCGGAAAACTCTATAAGATCCACCCAACAGTTACATGGAAACATGAAAAAAGTTGAAATTTGTTGGACAGTGTAATAGGACTTTCGATGGCGATTGCGACTTGGATCGATCTTTGATCCAGCACTTTCGACTACTGAAAAACCGCATCTTTGCATTATTGAGAAGAGGCGCATCCCGCACCCTTCTCTAATTCTGGAAAAACGAGTCTACCCCGTTAAGGTTGCTCTTTGAAGCGGTGACTGGTGAAATCCTCACCCGTACAACTTCTAATTAGGCCCAGAGCAGCAGAGGCGCAATCTGTGGTACCTGGAGAGGCGTCTTCCGGTGTCGATGAGGATGGACCGCTGATGGATCCACGACTCAGTCTTCCAACCACGCATTTCTGAAGGATGCTCTGATAATTGACCCAAGCGTGAACCTGCAACAAACGATCTATGGGTACGTGACAATAATCATCGATCTACGGGCATTTTTCGAACTCCTTCGATCGAGGCGGTCCGTGTTTACCAGTTGCGCCAGATTGAACGAACCGGCTAAATCTCGAATTACCAAATAATTGAATACAACGTAATTGAATTACTTTGTAATTATATAGAATGGTTAATGTTTTCAGCGCAAAGTTCGATCGTTCGTTACTATATTCTATAAAGCAATTTTACAAATTGACAAGTTAAATACTCGACATAGTTCTCTGTATCTCGATCGACAATTGTTTAAAACTACAATTAATGTTATTGGCGCACTGATTCGATTGTAAATAAATTGGTGTTTTCTGCTTATTCGGGTAGGCGTTTGCCTAACCATATATTAATTAATTGATAAATTCTTACAGACGCAATACTGAAAATTTACATTCTTGAAAATGGTCTAAACTTAGACCGAAACGTTGAATTAAATTTCATGTAATATCTTGCAAATTTGCTTATTGTCTCCAATTAATCGAACCAGTGCGCCAATAACATTAATTGTAGTTTTAAATACTCGACGTTTCGAATTTTATTTACGTCATTTTCCAGATTGATTAGAATTGCGTCTGTAAAATATTATACAATTTTCAGAACACTTGATGAAATTAATTAGAAAATATGTTATTCAGAAAAATTACCCACTTGCTTTGTGATGAAATTAAATAAATTCTTTAATACATAAATATAAGCGTTAATCCTTTAAACATAAGCATGTCGGTTATCGAGACTTTGTAATTATACTTCGTGAAGTAATTCAATTGTAATTGAACACAACTCTGGCCTTTGAGCGTCTCGCTCGAAGGAGCTCCTCCAATTGATCGAGTGCCGACCCGAACCAGTCGGACTCACGTTTTCAAACAGTTTCGTCGCGTCTTTGCCAACGCCCCTCATCAATTCGCTGATCCCTCCTGGATGGAAGTCCATGTAACGTGTCACGTTGAACACGATTCCTGCAATTGAAACGTTCAACGAAAAATGTTACATTAGACTTTTCAATTCACCACATCGTCATTTATCATAATCACCAAGTCAAATCAACGCAACACATATAACAATCGATAAGGATGAATTCGTTGGACTTTCGAGTTACATCACTTGCACGAATACATCTAATCATTCGAACATTTATATTGTTCAGCAGCAACGACTGATTGCAAGCGAATTTTATTGGATTCTTCGCATCGTCAACTTTCATTTCCGCTACGGTCGGAGCGTTTAATGAAACGCTGATGTCCGAGGTTCGTCAAACAGAGGCTGTCAAGCAATTACAGGTAGAATTGTCGCCGAATGAAATGAGTTGCATAAACACGATAAATGTTTCGATCACGATTACTGATTCCTCGCGACGCAGATACAACTTTTTTCTGCGGAAATCGACCGCTAATTATACGCGATAGAATGTTGCCAATTTGTATAATCTCGCTTCGCCGAGTGACGTTAATGAGTCTCGCGAAGCGTTATCCTCGAAATGATCAGATACAGAGTGTACAAAGTAATCGATAGACAGGGAGTGTGTAGCGAGTGAAACCGCGTTTGCTAACCAGACAAAGTAAACACATACATACAGGGTGGGTCGCACGAGCAATTGCAAGATCGAAGGCAATGCCGGCGAATTCCATAATTGAAATTAAAATAGCCGGTCAAAGCGAGCACCGGGACAAATATTGAATTATACTGTCTCGTGTCAATTTTAATCAGACTAAAAAGCGAGCAGTCTCTCTCTCTCTCTCTTCTACGTTGCGCTCTTGTCTCTCGTGACCTACATCCAGTTTTCTTATGAAATACTTAAATGTGCTTTTATAACAGAACACTGTGCTATCGATTACGCTAAAACGCTCGTAACACAATCCGAAGGGGAATTAATGGAACAGAAAAGAAGCTACGAGCTCGAGCTAATCGCGTTCGAGAGGATCCTCTTATTTCATTTCGTCCGGTACACGCTCCCTGAACCCGCAGTTTCTCGCGATTCGTGACTCGCTCGGAGAGCTCCATTAGCGACGATTCAACCGGAGTACCGTGTTTCCAAAGGAACAGAACGGACAGAGAGTGTACTTCGTTTGCTGCTGCAGCATCGATTGACGCTTCCCAGCACCCTTTTCGTAACTCAGACACGTACCGAATACTCTGATCGAATTATCAGACCCGTGGCACGAGGAATTTTTCAGCTGCCCAATGGACTCCGGATTTTCCGTGTTTCACAGAGAAATTACTAGGTCGAGTTTAAAGTGGTACGAACCTCGGACGAATTAATCATCATTGTTTTATTATTTTTCATGTATTCTGATAAGGGTGGAAATCAAATTCTAATTGTTCTCTGCTGCACAGAATCTATGCTAAACATTTTCATTTTTGGAGTCTGTAATTTCTACACATTAGAACTTTCGTTTAAGAATTTAAATCATTATTATTTTTCAAGTCTTCGGACAATAGTGGAAATAGAATTCTGTTTGTTCTCTGCTGCACAGAATCTATGCTAAACATTTTCAGTTTCCGCGTTTGTTATTGGCAAATGTCAGAACTCCATGCGCAAGTGATAAGAATTTAGCGTAGCTTGCTTGCATTTAGGAATTGTTTTATGTGGAATCGTCTACTCGTGCAAGTGGTCTTCAAACGTTGGTCGCCCACTGTAGATTTACATACACCAATGTAGCTAGAAATGTTTTAGTGAATTCAAACGGTTATTTTCTAGCAAGCAACCTTTGGATCCTTGAACGGCGAAACATTATGCAAAATAAAACGTGTCTGCAGAAATTTCAAGGAACAACAGTTAAACAAGAACGTATTTCTTCGTAGAAAATAATCTGACGATTCTCTTAGAATCTTCTAATGTATCTAGTGTTTCGTCAACAACGCACAAAAACTATAGCAAATAATGTTGCTCGTCACAGATGCATAAAAGCTGTGGTTAAAAACTTCAACGAAACAATTAACCCTCTGACGGCTGCGCTCGAGTCTATTTCGACCGAGAACATCCTAATTACCATTTAAGTGCTCAATTTGTTAAGTATTTGCATTTGTTGAGTTGAATTGAATTTATATAGAAAATTTAATATTATTGTAGGATATTATTGAATTTATATAGAAAATTAATAGTATTGAATTTAAATAGAAAATTTAATATTATTTAATTTATATAGAAAATTTAATATTATTGAATTTATATAGAAAATTAATATTATTGAATTTATACAGAAAATTAAATATTATTGAAGGATATTATTGAATTTATATAGAGAATCAATTAAACTAACTGAATAGCTGTTTCATTGAGGATATCGGAAAGACTGTGTCTACACGAGACATCATCAAAAGTAAATTTAAACAAAATTATTAATTAGATCTGTGAACGGTCCTAAGTAATTGCCAATTATATAGCTATAAAAATCGTTCGTTGTTCGAGGGTTAATCGATCTGTTTCGATGAGAAAAAGCTCTGGAATGAAATTTCAAACAGGTACAAAAATGTCACGCGTGGACTTATCGAAGTCCAGCGAGTGTTAATTGGTCAGAGAAACGTCTCCGACCGGTTCGTACCTCTAATTGCGATCCAAGCGTCATTCTGCTTGTTATGATTGGCCAGTTCAGACAGAGACACAACTTGAGAGACGCCACCAACGCCTGTTAAATCGTCGCCAGAGTTAGTCAATCGGATCCAGTCCATTAGACTGTGGCCGGGCGCGAGTGCCGTCTTATTTCGAGGATTGCCTGTAGACAATAACAGAAACAAATAATGTACAACAATGTCCACCCTTCTGTATCAACAGCTACCACTCCCGGGAAAGTTTAATTAAAAAGCAGCCGACGCCTACACACCAACGAATTCATTCGACAACGTATTAACAAGCTAACACTGAGAATAATTCGTTTCGCGATCACATGCAGTATAACTTCGATTAATCGAAACAATTAGGTCCCGCGGATCTGTTCGGATAACGGATTATTTGGGTAAATATTGCTCGGTGAAATTGTTAACGACTTTTATATAGAAATTCATTATTACATGCAGAACTAGTTCGGATAATCGAGGTTCTACCGTAGCTCATACGATCCTCGTATGTAATATTAAGTTTGAATATGTATATATATTTTGAGGATCTCTAGGGAATTTTGGACTAGAGCCTTCAATAAATATATAAGGCTGTAGTTAATTATTTAAATTTATTAATAACTTATAACATTGTAAATATAATGATATTAGTAACAATATTTGTTCTCAATTCTTTGATCTTTCTTCTATGAAAACAATCTAACGAATAAATATTTTCTATTTTGTTAAAGACAAAATGACAACGTTCAAAACATGTTAAATAAAACGACAACTTCACATTGGAGAGTGTTGCCTGAATGTTGCCACAGTCGCCACATACATAACATTGAATAAAATATAGTCAGTAATATTGTAATTGATCGGTCAAAATCCTCTGTGTTGTTAATAAATGGAAAGCAGATGACCAAACGAAATTTTCTCGCGACTCGATAGACATAGAACAGATTCGCAGATAATATTTCACCAATGTTTGTGGTTCAATTGAATCGAACCATTTATATTTCAAATAAACAATATCGGGTTGCACGCAACTCGAATTCTCACTCGAGGATCGTATGACAGTCGCATTGGATAGTTAGCAGTAGTTTATAAATAATATCAGCATATCGTCAACCGAAGGTCTACTGGTTCGCTAAGGAAAAAATGAAAAACTACTGTCTTATTCGTAGACTGCAAACTTTATGCATTTACGTCAAGCAAGAATTGAACGGAAATACATTTTCATCTAACTTCGAACAGTTTTCTTTCGCATAAAAATCCGCAGGCTACTTGTATTGATATTATTAATCCATTCACTGCCAGGCAAAAGAGCGTCTTGCCCTGAGTGTCAAGATTTTATTGTAAAGAAAACATGGAATTTCACAAAATCTAATAATATTAATTCCTTATCATCATAATCATCCTTTCTAATAATTCCTAACCCGAACGGCAATAAACTTATTCCCTAACCAATTGCAAACAATCTAAACAATTTTGGTATATACGCTTACTACGAGATATCTCGTAGTTGGCAGTGAATGGATTAAACCGTTGACTTTGTTTTGTGTATTGGAAAATATTACTTGTCGACGGATAGAATTAAAAAACATAATGTCACGTCTCTCGACGTCGCACAGTGGGGTATTTGGTCCGAAAAAGTGGAAAAAAGTCAATTTCTAAATTTTTGCGTACGGCATAAAATTTTTGTTGTTCGTTGTATTGTTTTTTCTATTTGTACACCCGTGAAGTAGTAAACTTCATCAAAAGTCGAGAGATTTTAAGGCGCGCTTGGCGTTCTTAAACAGTCTCTAAGACAGCGTCTGTTCATTGGCGATTTTCAAGTGTTTGAAGGAAAATTCTGTAAATTCTTGTATTACAAAAGTTGTTCAGGTAGGTATACAGTGCACTTTCGTATAGATTTTATTTTGTTATCATCTAAATTAGTATAGTCATTTATATTTGAATATTACCAATCATCCTGTAAGCTTTTTAAAGATTACAAAACTTTAGTGACAATTTTGTTATAGTATTGCGCGAGATTGCGTGCTCTTTTTGGTGTCATTACATTCGGTAAAGATTCGTGATTATAAGCCAAGAAAGTTTAAATCCGAATATGTCTGAATTCAAATTTTATAACCTATTTAGTATTAAACGTTTAGCAGCGTTTCGTGTACGCCTGCACGTTCGGCTACGCTTGTTAGGGTTGCGTGAGGTTCTACAGCTTCTTCTGCGGAACTGTTTATATTACTGGCACTTGGTTGTATAAATAAGAGGTTCCAGATAAGCATTCGACCGGGACGTAACTAATAGACTTTTATTGAGTTCCGATCCTCTGTTGTCAAGTATAAGATGGCAAAAAAGAAAGAAGATACCATTTTCTACAGAATGTATAGGTGTGCTTCTGCCTATTCAACCTACTGATGAAACTACATCAGCAGATTCAAACGAAGAAGAAACATTATCTGACGAAGAAATTTCGGATGTATTTTCTGATGAAAGTTAATGGTAATAATTTAAAATTTTCTTATAATATATATTTATTTACTAAAAAGTTTCGTGATTCACATATTCTGCATGAAAGAATAATTTACATCGTTTCAATACCATTTATGTGCAAAAATAATTCTTTTCAGCTTTTTGGTGCAAATATTGCACTATTGCCACAGTCTTTTATGGGTTCTCGATAATCTGAGAAAAAAATGTTTCAAACAAAAGAGGAACAGTATTCAGACGTCTACAAATTTCAATATATGAAAGTTGAAAAAAAATTTAGTTTTCAAAAAATTGAGGTGAATTTGATTTTTTACATGCTCAAATATATTTTGGATTTCATAATGTTGTAGCTGATCTCAATACGAATCCAACGATATCTAATATTATAACTTTGAGCCTATAAATAACGCTACAATAGTCTTTTCCACTTTTTCGGGCCAAATACCCCACTGTGCGTCGCCAGATCAGGGGAATTGACTCGAGTTGAGGGGAAAAAAGTTAGCCCCCACTCTGCCAGTACCGGATTAGTAACGTGACATTGCGACGCATGCACGACAGAGACGAAACGTGTCACATGACCGGAACGCGGCGGAAGCGTGGGGAACAGCGTCGTAGAGAGGAAAGGTAGAGTGAGGACACAAATCCTAATCTGGCAGTAACGCCTCCAGCGTTTACTCGTGTTGAATCACATTCGCAAACAGAATCGTTATCGTCGTCTGGTTATCCGACTTTAATACCAGCGGTCATGCACGCGCTGCTAATTATAAAAACAGAAATAAACACGCAGTCGTCTGCAACTTTTCAAAACGGTTTCCCGTTAGGGAAGGAAGACGCTTCCGGAATAGCAAGCGGAACTTCGTCGATAGCTCGACGCTTCTCTGCTTCTGATTCCCGCGTAACATTTACACAGAAACTTTCTAATACTAACACAAAGAATATCTACCTCCGAATAAACTTCTCCTCGGATCCATTTAATGCGAAACCGTGTAAGCAAGGAAACTCGGTGACTGAATAGCGAACAGCGAAATAAACGTTCCATCAAACGCAATAATGTCAAAGAATGTAGCCGGGCTCGATTTGAAGCCTGAAGCCTGTACTTCCGCTATCAAACGTAGATTTTTATCCGGGATACGTTTACATTAGAGATCTCTATTTCACGTATACATAAATACACGTGTACTATTTCACGTATCTTTAAATGCACATGTACCGAAGTGTCCGAATTTTAATTCGTTTTAATTTTTGGAATACAGTTATCAAATTTCGTAAGCAAAATAGGGGTATATGTTTGAAGTCTGAAGTTTATCAGGCAATTACGGAAATTACATCTTTTCCTCCCGTTTTCATGCAATGTTTTACTCTCCAGTCCTACGGCGGAAATATGTAAAATAACCTACTCATTTCTGAATGACTGCGGTTTAAAGGTTTAAGAAAACATTTCATCACAATGTATTGAAAAAAGATGTACGGCAAAATAATCTCTACCTTGATTCAAATTGCACTAAAAAAAAAAAAAAATAGGTGTATACATAAATTAATATCAATGTTCTAAAAATTATACGAATTAAAATGAGGATCCATTAATACACGTGTATTCAAATATACATACGTGAAATAGTACAAGTGTAACCATGTACTTAAAAAGGCACGTACCGAGGTAAGTGTAATAAGTGTAGTGAAATACCCGTGAAATAGTACAACGTGTACTCGTGGGTTATTAATACACGTACAAAACCACGATCTCTAGTTTACATGGAAAGAGCGAACAAATTTTTCAATATTTTTACGGACGATTTTCACCTACCATATCATGCTCAAACATTCTAGATCGAAATGAACGATTGCCTGCGAGAGCAGATGCTTGGAGCTTTAAGAAGAGTGGAAATTTATTATCAACATATATTCATATTTTCAGCGCACTGGTTCGATCAAATTTCTAACAAATAAAATCCACTTAAGGTTTAAAAATACATCAAAAGTAGTTTGAATGACAATTAATTATTTACCATAATTTCATTTAGTATACAAACGGTGAAACTTGTTGTTCTTTGAATTTCCACATTCGTATTTACCGCTAAATATTGATTGGCTATATTGATCGGCCAATGGCACGATGGATGCTTTCTGATTCTGTGTTCTTCAAACTCTAACGTCTGCTTCCTCATTCTATACATTGCAAGCATAGAATCAACATGTGTCTTAAAGTTTTAAAATGTTTAAAACAGTTTATTCACTTAGCAAGTATGTGGTCTTTTGTACTTAAAACATTTGGAATTATTGGTGTTTGTGTTGAACATAATATATATTGATTTACTAATTTTTACAGACGCAATTATACGAAAAAAATCTTTTTTCTTGAAAATGGTCTAAATAGTTGACCGAAACGTTGAAAATGTTTGTGTTAATTTGCAAAATTGCTTAAGTAGTAGTATTTGATCGAACCAGTGCGCTGAAAACGTGAATATATGTTATTAAAAATTTGTCGATCGAGATCATGGAAACAATTAGAAATTTATTATCCTACTCTATTTTTTAACGTAATGATCATAGCTGAAATATTGACCGGACGATTTCTCTAGAATCGGAAGCTTAGTGTTGTCCTTTCTGGACCCACTGTGAAAATTCAAGAAGAAAATTAATTTCCACCACTTTCGCATTAAACGATCCACACGATCCGCAAACAAGAGAACGGCGCGGCGCCCGGCGAAATATCTCAGTGACCAAGCAAATCACGTTTTACTGAGACATCTCGTCGGCATGAAGAAGGTCAGTCGCAGATATCCATAGATCCTCGGTGGCGCAAGGTACGTCTCAATTGATAAATCGAGCTGGTTTAATGGCGATTAAGCTCGCTGTAATCGTACGCCCGTGGAAACGAGGCGAAGCGTGCGAAACTCTGCGAAACAGTGTTCGCGGAAAAACCGGGCACGCGGGCAAAAGCTACCACAGGCAATTATCGTTAATTACTGACCGTCCTGAATCTGCAAACCGAGACTCTGCGGAGACCCGTCGCCGTCCATGACGGATACCAAAGACGCGCCGCAGCATCGTGGCATTTTCTCATCGAAACGTTCGAGGCTGGGTACTTTTAATCATCCTCCTGCATGAACATTCCAAAACGTCAGCTCCTGCCCTGATCAACTGCATTCCTCGCCCGTGAAAACGGTCCGATCATTAACGCATTACGATCACGTTCACTCCGACCATTCTTTCATTACCAAGCTTATACCCTAGTAGCACAAAATATTATATACACATTCGTATAATATTAAAAAAAGATTTAATCATTTTTAATATTCAAATATACATACGTTATTTATTTTATATTAAGTAACAAATATTTCTTTTTAAATATGCAGGAAATATCTATTTCATGTTAAGAGAAAAATATTTTTTTCTCAATATAAAATGAATCTATTTCATATTACAAGTAGAATATTTTATCCTAATATACAAATAATATTTGTTTCATATTATGAAAAAACTATTTTTTTTCTCATTATAAAACAAATCTTTATTTAATATTAGAAATAGAATATTTTTAACTAATATACAGATAATGTTTATTCGTGTACATGTATACAATATTCAGATCCAATATTTTTCTCATATGAAAATATGTGACTTAAAAAATATTTTTCCAATATTTGAAAAAAATATCTATCTAATATTTTTTTGTTACTAGGGTATTAGCTTGCCGTGTTGTGTAAAATCTTGTAATCGAATTTGAAACCACTTTCCTATGAGCTAGTGACTTGAAACTTTAACCGTCATCCGTCCCTCGTGTCAATTTGACACAGTTTTCCCCGAAATAAATTATACTGTTCCGTTATTTGTAGGTAAATTTTCCCGAAACTTCGTGTGAAGCTTCGAAAATTCGATTCTCATCACCTTCGGAGGTTCTGAAATCGAAGCTCCGAAATTCGAAGCCTCGAAGCTTCAAAATCATCGACCTTCGATGAAACGTAACAGTCCTAATTTTCACTATGCAACTCTTACGCAGTTTCTTGCGCTGATTCCGAATCTACCCATAATTTTCCCTACCAGATAAACATATAAAAATGTTTAAACATTCATAACGTATTAATATCGGATATCACTGTATTCGGGGAAGTCTACAGAATCTTTTGCTGTAAAGAACAATTCAAAATCTTTTATAACAACATCACAATATTTGTTTAAAGTTGACAAATGTCTATTTTTCAAAATCAGATTTCTTAAAAACTGTGCGTCTAGGGAGAAAATTAAGGGCGGATTCGGAATCAGCGCAACAACAAAAAAAAAAACTGTATAAGATGCGCACAGTGAAAATTGAAACGTTTTTTCGCTGTTAGAGAGTGTAACTGATGGTGTTTTGGTAATGATTGTAGTTTTGTTTTTTCAATTAACTCGCCAGAAACTGAAATTGACCCAGACTCTGTCGTAGACGTTTTGTTGCTACATTAGGATCTGTTGTAATTCAATGAGACGGTGAAATAATAAAAATGACCGCATTTCATTACTCGTTAGATTAATTAAAAGCGTATTTTATACATTCCATTTTCCGTTCGCGTTTTATACACTGTATTTCTCCTGTATGTTTTATACATTTCCATTTTCCTGTATGTTTTATGCATTTTATTTTTCCGTCGTGTATCGTGGATTCATATTTCCAATCGAACGGAAACCTCGAAAGCAAACTTCCGTATTGTTTCGGATGGTTGAAACTTCGAAGCAGAGACAAAACCGTAGCACAATTTTATCGACGCGGTGCACACACTGCAGATGTTTATTATTTCACAAATGATTTTATAAGACTGAGCACACGTTGAGAATTTCTCCTAGCAGCTAGAAAATCTTCGTCGAAGATGAAATAAAACTGAAACGAAGCGATTTCTTTTTATTTTAAGCACGAGACAAGTCTCGGTCGAAGAATACATAAACGGAATGCAATTAATCGAGATTTCCGAGCAGCCTTTGAAACTGCGCGATAAAGTGGATCGTAATGCGTTAATGGAAACGGAGAAAAGTCTAACGAATGCATTTTACATTTAACCACGCGAAATTGCGGGAGAAGCGTCCATTAAATTGGACGCGACCGTACCCGGGGACGATGGGATTATTAAAGTTAGAATGTCCGTCCCTTGGACGTTCGGTGAAGTGGCCCCTTTAACGTTTCTATTAACCTGCAAAAAGTTCTCGGAGCGAAAGCGTTAAAGAAAAGCGGGCCGCCATGGTTCATAAACGAGGGTTGAATTACATGGGTGAATCATGTTATAAAATATAACGAAGTTTCGTCTCGTTAACTAAACCCGTGTTCGCGAGAAAAAAACGCTGCGTGTCACGATTTCAAAAAAATTGATTTAATGCATTAACCCTTCGCTGCACAGTCTATCTAAAACAGTTAACAAATCTGGTATATAGTAAACTAAAAATGTGTTTCCTTATTATTCGAAATTATGTTTATTTTTCTGAAAATGTTTTAATTTTTCTCAATATTTTTCCCTTAAATAAAACACAAAAACTGATCTTCTTCCACTTTTTTTCATCCCAATTAAAAAAATCATACAGTGAAGGATTAATTTACATATTAACGTATTTACCAGAAAAATACCGGTATGAAGAATTATTGAATCAAATAAACTGAAAGTATGCGACATGCGGCGTTCTACCTTGCGACCACAGAAATAAAAAAAAAAGCAGGAAACGAGGAAGCGTTGATCGTAGCAGAAACCGCGTTCAAACCAATTAGAGCAAAAATGTTATACTGGGAAAAACATAATTTTCGTCAGGACGAAAGAGAGAGCACGTCCCTGGTCGAGAATAACACACGAAAGTTTTTCTCTGGTGTGCGATCGATCGGCGGGGAAATTGAATGAAAAATATTGAGGAGGAGCGTGGCGAAATTTGAGGAAAATAGTGTGCTCCGTGGGTGAGCAAATAAAACGCGTAACAAGATCAAATATTGGGCGGCGCCGCGGGGACGAGCGTCGACATAGCATTAAAATTGCGCGAGGCGGACGCGTTACGTAGCGAGATGAAACGTGGACGTCGGTGTGCGATGCTAATTAATTAGGAAAGAGTTAGCTCACCGTTACGCCGCGTTATATGCAATCACCCTTTGCGGATAATTTATTTACATCGCGATGCTCGTCGAGTGAAATTTGCATTAATCTCGAGCGAGCTGCCGGTCGTTCTCGTTTATGCACACGTTCTATCGAACCTACGGCCAGTGTTTACAATCCAAAGACAAATCTTAATGCTTCGGAGACGAAATTGATTGCACGAGGCCCGATCGTTGAACACGCTTCCGTCCATTATTGTTTACTTCCTTGCGTGAAGGACACATACGAAAAACATAGAAAGGTGTCCAATTAATCGACGTGTTAGGCAACCGGATTGTACAAAAACAAAAAATCGGATGAACCGCAAAACAATGAACAGTGTGATCAATTAAACCGATTCGCAAAACGCAAATATTGACGCTGGTAAAACCTCGAGAAAACGAAACAGAATCACACGGTGAAATAGTTGAACAGATAGAACTGGTGTTTCTGTGATCGGGGAGGTGAACGATGCAAATCGGATTCGGCGGGAACGTACCTGCACGAGAGACCGTGGTAAACGCTGGATGAGAAGAACCATAAACGCGTTTGCCAACCGCGTAGGTGATCGACACCGATTCACAGAACGCTTGGAATAAGACACGGAAAATTCACAGAGGCCGAACAGAAGAGGGAAAACGAAACGAAAAGAGGATTTCAGATATCACTGTTCCCCGTTCGAAGTCTTTTCCGGTCCTGGCGGATTCATCGTGGTGCAAGGGGTGTCCCGAGGCCACTGGATGAAGAAGTCGTTTAGATGCTTCGAGGATTATTTTGTAGACGAAACGTGATCGCCGGAGGAGCTCCAGGACGAACGATATCTCGCGTTGGTGGACTAGAAGGTACTGCACCGAAACACGCGGACCGATATAGCCCACGGACAGGTAGATCAATATAGTAGCTACGACGTGCCTAACACGCAGGATCTCGCCAGTGAGCGCGTGGCTCTCGAGGAAAACATCAGAAATCATGTTTTTCGAAAGCCCGCCAGCGTACGAAACGATCTTCCGACTAGCTCGCGCATTTTCGCGAATTTACGAGCTGCGAAACAGCTGTGCAACTCTACAATAGCTTCCACTGCATCCCCACTCCGAGCTTCTTTCGATTTTTCTCCCAGCAGCTGCCTATTGTTTAACACTTTCTCCACTAACAGCCTGTTAACACGTTGACCGTTGTGTCGCTCATAATGTGACTGATGGAGTTCATTGTCAAGATTTAAAAACTAATTTATGTTGGCTAATATATGTGCCCACAATTATAAAAGTGGTCCAAGTGAAAAATAAAAAAAAAAGAATCAGTCACATCACATTATTTTGAACTAAACATTGTCAAAAATGAACGGTTAGATAGTGCTTGTTGTATTAAATATGTGTCTGTTTAGAATTTTAGAAACTCTCAGATCTTATCCTTGATCTTATGGAATATTTGAAGTCGAAAATAAATAGATTTCTCTATGAAAAATAAACATTGCATCGATTGCGAGAAGTGGAAAGCAACGAGAACGTTATTTCTTCGCTTGATCGTTTCAATAGACGATTTTTGGTAATAGTTCGTTGATAGTTCGTCATCGTCGAAAGCTAACAGATTCCCGATCCCATTTTATTTGGTTTGTAACTGAACCAGTAACGCCGTTCACGATCCTATTTTCGCGCGATGTACACGGAAATGATCACTTTGCGCCCGATAACTCAGCAAGACTCGAAGAAGCTTCTATCGAAGAGACCGATCGTTTCGTGCTGGACGAAAAATTATTTAGGAAACGATATGCTGATTCAGATTTTATCAATTCGCCGATTTTCCAAGGCGTTTATTTTAAAGTGACTAAAGAATTACAATTAATGTTATTGGGGCACTGGTTCGATCAATTGGAGACAATAAGCAAATTTGCAAAATATTACATGAATTTTAATTCAACGTTTCGGTCTAAATTTAGACCATTTTCAAGAATGTAAATTTTCCGTATTGCGTCTGTAAGAATTTATCAATTAATTAATATATATTTACATTCTTGAAAATGGTCTAAATTTAGACCGAAACGTGGAATTAAATTTCATGTAATATTTTGCCAATTTGGCAAAATACAGGCATTGAAAGATGTAAGAATCCTTAGATTTACTGCAGTTATAGGCCGAAAATCGTGAAAATCTGCAATTATTACCATCTGTAAACGTTTCTAGCTCATTGCAACGTCGCCCAATTTTAACAAAATTTTCAGAATATGATTAATTGGCACAGATCTACAAAACGCAGTTCTTAAATTTTCAATATAAGCCCACACAAAAAAGTTGTGAAATGCAACTTTTAGTATTTTTTCTACAATTCCGATCAATTGCTATTTTTGACAAAATGTTGTTTCACATCGTGTAGTCTAAATTTAGACCATTTTAAAAAATGTAAATATATATCAATTAATTGATAAATTCTTACAGACGCAATACGGAAAATTTACATTCTTGAAAATGGTCTTTTAGACCGAAACGTTGAATTAAATTTCATGTAATATTTTGCAAATTTCGTTACTGTGTCGAATTGATCGAACCAGTGCGCCAATAACATTAATTGTAGTTTTGAACAATTGTCGATCGAGATACAGAGAACTGTGACTAAAGAATTGTTCAGACTGGAGATGAGTCGCTAAAGTAAATAACTGCCGTTTCGTACGTTAATCGTAAAATACAAATAACAAATTATTTAACACATTTCATTATTCCAAATGATTATTTGTTATCTGAGTAAAATGTGCCGAGCCCTGCTTTCGAATTTCCATTGCGAATTGCAATTTCCTGGCGCGGCGCGGCGAATTAGGTTTGCCATGGTACGCGCGAAATCTTGAATCAACAAACACTCGGAGAGGCTCTCAGGCTCGCCGATGAGAGAGGGCAGCTGGAGGAGCAGCTTTGAGCAAACCCTGTCGCGATCCCTACGAAAATGTTTATCATTCGCGGGGCTCAGTGAAACGGGGCCGATTTATTTATACGGGGATGGCGGTTCCGCGAAAAAGACGATACCAGGTCGGCGAGTGTTCAATAGCCGGGTCTATTTATAATACCGAAACGCAGCAAACCTAACGGGATATTGATCAGGCTGATACCGGCTCCGAAGACAATCGTGTCAAGCCCGCTGTGTTCTCTTCGACACGCTCGAGACGCTGATGAGCTCGTCGCGCTGTCCATTCAGACAGTGTGTGTCAAGTGTCGGGGAAGAATAGAGGATGCGATCACACGAGGAGGTGTCGATGAATCGTATTTGAATTTTCAAAGCGTGTACGCGGCAGAAGAGGGCCATTGGCACAGTTGGGCTTCCGTATCTTAACAGATCGCTGGCGTGCAGGTATTCTTAGAGGGGGGCTGGACAAAACAATGGAACACTGCTCACAGGTCCTCGCAATGCGCCAAGACTTTGCTATAATTGATTGCAGGACGCAAGAACCGAATAGGTTTAAGTTGTACTTTAGTCAAGAATTTTCTCAATGTATGCGATGTTTCCCATCGTTTCGTCTACCCTGTCTGAATTGTCAGAGGAAAGAATTGTTCCTTTTTTCTGTGCGGACGTGGCTTCTCGAGTAGGCGTGGTGTCACTGCCCTCTAGAGCAATTTCAGCCCACACCTTCCATAAACCCCATAGAACGAACAAACGTGCATTGAACATGTTGCCTGTCGCGCTACCCACAATTGCATTGTTTCTCCAGGCTTAAACATTCATATTCAGATGATCGATGGTGTTGTAGATCTTAACTGGCCACGGTTCGCTTTATCAATTGCTTCGAGTAAACGGCGAACGCGTCGAGCGATCGTGCGGTGTGCTATCAGCGTCTGGTTTAATGCAATTAGATATTCGAGCTCGATCAAGCACCGATTCTCACTATCGGGACAGGACAGGGGACAGAAATGGTGACATCGATCGGCCCTGCCAAACCCTATCCTGACCCAATAATGCAAACCGGGATGAATTTCCGGGTGTTAGTACGAAGACAGTGGTTCCAATCCGACGTCGTATATGTTTTCCCTTTTGGACGGGGAACGATTTCTCGGCCTCGAATAAGTCCAATTCTCACTATCGGGACAGGACAGGGGACAAAATGAACTCGCCGATCGGCCCTGCCCTGCCCTATCCTGGCCCAATAATGCGAACCGGGCGTCACGATGATGGAGACCCATTCAGGAGTCCCTGTCCGTAGGTGTCCATTGAATTCGGCACCACGGAAAGAAGTTCGCGCATGAATCGGCGGTAAGAGACCTTCGGTTAATTGGATAACGAGGATTCTGATGTTTAGAGTGTCCCGGGGACATGACCTGGCAAGTTGGAACATCCTTGCGTAACCATCTTCGGCTCTGCAATGCTCCTCAACGTTCCTCATTGTTGACTTGCATAACAACTACAGACATTTACCAATTCCAACTGTGCATTTGCATTAGCGGTTATAGTCTGGTAACTTCTCTCATTGGTGTGAAACGATGTTTACGTCCTCTTTGCTACCGACTTCTTCTTCAACTTCCCAGGCCATGTCCTATTTCCGGCGAACCGTATGAATAACATATGAACAGGAAACACCCGTGCGAATACATCCAAACAATTACAAGCTAGAGAGAATGGCGACATAGAGAATTGGCTTACCGGTAGCAGAACCCGAAGAAGATTTTGGCTGGCTCATGGGTTTGTTGGACTCTTGAAGCTGCTTCACTCGAGCCGCCCCGCTGGCTGGCGATGAGGACTTGACGCCCACCTTCTTCATCTTCTCTTGTATATCTTTGGCGTCGTCTTTCGAACCGCTCTCCTCCGATCCGTCCCTCTCCAAACTCTTCTTCATCTTCCTCGGCGACCTCGGTTCCAACGATTTCCAGCGGCAGCTAACGATTCAAAGTACCCGGCATTCACTATATCATAGCGCCGGCTCGGATCTGAGGGAACAACGAAAAAAACTTTTGTACTCGTCCGCCCGCGTTTCTGAACCTTTGAACGGTCTGAATAGCTGGGTCAAGGTTTCAATTATTGAAGCCGTTTCCGGTAGGCTTGAAATGCCGGCTGAGCGTACAGAAGTTCGCCGACTGAAAGACAGCGATTGTTCGCTGTATCTGAAGGTTTTCAAACTGGACCCGATAATGCAGTTTGATCGTGCAACTTGCTACTTTTCAACTATTTTAATCGTTAATTCTTTATTTCTTCTTTATTTGCAACGTCTTTATGCTACGAAACAATAGCATTATTAACTTTTCATTACTCACATATATTGGATTGGCAAGAAAGTGATTTCGGTATTTTGAAGTGAAATAAAAATTTCTTTAAGCGATGAATTTTAATTGATAAAATATTTTCCATTTTGTTCGATGATCTTCTGCCATTTTTCTGGTAACTTAATTAAGTTATTGGTTATTTTAATAAAGCTGCGACTGCTACAGTGACTCCCACTAATATTCGGACACTCTTAAAAGACAATAACTTTTTAAATATTATTTTGTACGATTTGAACTTTTTTGGGAAGCTAGAGCGATTGGGTTGCTACAGGATGTGAAACAAAATTTTGTCAAAAATAGCAATTGATCGGAATTGTAGAAAAAATACTAAAAGTTGCATTTCACAACTTTTTTATGTGGGCTTATATTGAAAATTTAAGAACTGCGTTTTGTAGATCTGTGTTAATTAATCATATTCTGAAAATTTTGTGAAAATTGGGCGACGTTGCAATGAGCTAGAAACGTTTATAGATGGTAATAATTGCAGATTTTCACGATTTTCGGCCTATAACTGCAGTAAATCTAAGGATTCTTACATCTTTCAATGCCTGTCGTTTTTTTCCGCATCAACCGAATTCGATGAAACTTTCACAGTACATATAGTTGACACAGATCTACAAAACGTAGTTTTTAAATTTTCAATATATGCTCACATAAAAAAGTTGTAAAATGCAACTTTTAGTGTTTTTTCTACAGTTCCGTTCAATTGCGATTTTTCACAAAATTTTGTTTCACATCCTGTAGCAAACTAATTGCTCTAGCTTTCCAAAAAAGTTCAAATCTTATAGTACAATATTAAAAAAAGTTATCGTCTTTTTAAGAGTGTCCGAATATTATTGGGAATCACTGTACATATTGAATAACAAAATTAGGTTTCGTTTCACTTGAAAATACCGAAATTACTTTCTTGCCAACCCAATAGTATTTACAATCTCGAAACTTTAAAAGTGTTTCAAGCATACACAAAGGTGTCGACCACATTAGAAAAAAATATCTATTTCGCGTTAAAGTAGTTCAGATCCCATTGAATAAAAATTCATTTATCTCGGAATGCAAGTAATCGAAGGTTAAAAAAATTGGTTCCTTTGAATATGCATGCATAGGGTTTGCAAAACCGGACCAAAAATACAATACCGGTATTCGGTATTTTTTAAAATGTTGTACCGGAATACCGGTAATCTATTCGTAGGCTTTTCAATAACTGTGCTGCACCAAATGAAAGCTTAAAAATCTTCTTTTACGCAATAACACCGAAGGAAATTATTGAATTTTGTTATCCAGAGTGAGGTGTTGGTTTATGATTAAAATTGCTGTTGGTATTGAAGGATTCTTTTAAAAGATCCTCAGCTACGAACCATAGACTTTCAATAATTATGGAATAATCACCGGTAGGTAATGTGTTAATACCGGTATTAGGAATGTCCAAAAAGGTACAAAAACACAACTGTTTCTTTGCCATAATTATTACTTTTATAGAAAAAAATATAAACAATTTTGTTATGTACAAATATAAAATAAAGAAACAAATGTTATAACCAAATATTATTAATAACAACAGTAAGATAATGAGTTTTAACATTAGTTTTAACAATAATACAATAAAGGAACAAAACATATAGTATTATTATTGAGAAGAAACATACACTAAGAGTAAATGTCATTAATATCTATTAATAGAAAAAAAACATTAACTAAATTAACTGCATATTTTTGAAATGTGATTGTAAAAAGTATAATGCATTAATTGGACTGTCATTAAGCCCAGAACGTATTTTTTTGCACAAATTACACGCAGGTGAAAATGGATTGGTGTTACTGTTAATAATGAGGATGAAATGAGGATGGAATGATAACGATATGACGAAATGATAATGAGTAGACTGCGGATCTTTATGCAAAATAGAAATTGTCTGCATCGATTGCAAGGAATAGAAACCACAAAAAATGTTATTTCGTCCCTCAATAATTTTAATAGATGAGAAATCATATATTAACATCTTGAATTTTTAAAATTTTCCTACAATTTTCAATTTCATCTACTCAATTTTGCTATAAATACATAAATATCAGTAATCTAATAATGAGGATGAGAATGAATACTTCCTCTAAATATTTGCCTCGATGTCCTTCATCTACTAACTCGGTCCCTCGTGACGGTTTTCGATAAATCTATTTTCGTATTATCGTATCTGGCATTTTTTTCAATTACAGCTGATTGCAAGTCAGCAAATGATTGATATTGATACTACTACAAATACGTATTTCAAATGAGAGTAGATGCTCAAAAAAATTATTCATTATATATAGCTAATACCAAAAATACAGGTATTTTACCTTAGCAAATGCCGGTTTCACGAAATTGCAAAATAGTACGAAATACCAGTATTTGGTATACCGGTGTACCGGTATTGCAATCCCTATGCATGCATCGGGGAGGCTAAAGAATTGTCTATTCCTTCCGGGATTATTGTTGCGTCAACGAATTTCTCGGTGAGGAGGTGTGATTGTATATACAATAAATGTGCACGAGTTATAAAACAATTATTGCGACACACATAAAGTGAAATGCTCAATAGCGCTGTAAATATTAGCCTCGCTTTCGTTCGAATTTCTCGAATAATAAAAACCGATTGTAAAAAGATATTACACTAGATTTATGTATTTTTTGAGTACGCCATTGAAAATATCCTCGATCGTTTTAATCGAGTTTCCATCGTGTTCGGATAAGTCTCGAGGATTCCGATTGAACAATTTATAACGTCAAACGAGGAACTGGTTCGATAAACGGGTGTTTTCGTGTATTATTCAATAAACCGGCCAGACGGAGGAATAATAAATATTGGGACGAGGTTAAAAGTTCAATACAGCGAGATTAAAAATACTCTTAAATTCCGTCATACAATGAAATCATCCGCGACATTGCTCGGGGTTAAGTAATCGAATTACCTAAACCAATGTGTGCATCTACTTCTTCTTTCGAAATGATCAAAGTGGTAGAAATTGAAATCAGATTGAAATGAAATGGTTGAAAATGAATTAAGCAGATTGCTACTTTGATCTAGAAAAGTGACTTTTGTCAAGATAACATCGAAACCTTGAAAAACTGATAAAACGAAACGATAAAGCTCCATTATGGCAGGTAAATGACAACCAACGAGAATATACCATGTCATACTGTTATTGCATTATTTTTCTATTTAATTCATTTAATCGAATCTACTTGGAAAAAAATCCTAAATAGAATGAGTTGTCAGACGCGCGAAATCTCAACGTTTCTTTTTGTCGAGTGAATGAAAACGCTCGAGCTCAAGGTCGTATTTTATTTATCACCAGTACGGTCAAATGTATCTTTCTTTTCTTTCGATAAATGTATCAATGATATTATAACGTTTACAAAGTAATCAAACTGTGTATAAATGTACACCAAAGTTTTTGTTTGTTTTGTTCTTGTTTGCTGATAAGCAAATAAATAAACAAGTACGAGACGTGCCATCTGACAGTAATATGAAGTTACGTGACTCACTGATACGCAAATGTGTTAACAGAAAGAAAGATAAGTAATATGACAGAGTGGAAGCATGTAATAAGATCGGAGTAAATTAGTGCGTTGTCTATAAACTTCTTTGTCAATAAAAGGGACTTGCGCACGCATTCATTGACTAATTCAAATTTTAAGAAATTGTTGTAAAATATAGATTATCGCTAGACTGCCGATTTTATGTGTTTATGAAAAAATAAAGCAATGGACATATTCGAAAGATTTCAAGGCATCAGCGTATCGATTTCAGCTCAATCAGATAATTAAAAGAATGAAGAAATGTTTATTTCGCTTCCGTGTCTCGCAATCAATGAAAACATTCTTTAATCTTGCATAAAGATATAAATTGCGATTTGTTGCAATGAATTCTTTAAATAACCAAATGAATTTCGATCGAAAGCCAGCAATTCCGAGTCAGACACGATATTGTAAGTAAAGCGAAGGGTTAAATAAATGTCGAATATTATTTTTGTCCACGTCTGCCAATCACCGAGGCACCGAAGTCGTTTCCTGTTCGACCGACAGAAACAAATTTGCAATGAAAAATCTGTGCTCTCGATCGACCGATGCAGAGAATCTCCCGGAGGGACGGAGAAGAATATGAAATCGATCGAGGAGCAAACGGTATCGCACAACAATCGATTGAATCGCAGAAAAGCCGCCACAGCGACGAAACCTAACCTCAAACAGATGACCGACGACCCTGAGCCGCATTTCAAGTCGAAAACACACAGGAGCCTGTCTCTTCCAGCACTATATCGTCATATCGTTAACTCGCCGCGAGAATCAGCCAATATTCAAATCACTAAGGATAATGAACGTTCTTTTGTCGTGTGATAACGAAGCAAGTGGTCACAAAGTGACATTCACCCTGTCACACACGCACACAAACACGCGACCACATTGACGCCATTACTCTCTTTACCCCTACTCCAAGATGGCGACCAGGCTGCCATCTGGGCTGCTTTCGAAAATCAGTCACCGGATGAAGTTCATGTGATCCTTGGCGCTTTTCACGCGCATGCGCGAGTTTCGGCAGGAACGTATCGGCGTCCGAAGTTTGTGGGGGACTATTTATATATTTTGTTTAAAGTTATTTTAGTACCCTTCCCTTCCTTATTCCCCAAATAAAGAGAAAGAGTAACTTATATTATATTGTGCATACATACATAAATATTATATATTTATATATATATTATATATTAAATTTTATTTAATATTATATATTTATATTTATTATTGTAACATATATTAAATATTATATATATTGTGTACATATGTATATATTAAATTTTAATATATATGTATGTATGTATATATATATATATATATACATGTACACATTTTACATTCATTTTTTAAAATCAAGTCATAATACATTTTGCGAAATTCGCAGGGCGACCAAGGTACCCAAATTTACCCGATCTTCGTACTTGACTTCGTACTTGTCGCGCATGCGCGTGAAAAGCGCCAAGAATCACATCTCTCGGATGAACCTCAACTTGACAACTTTCACTCGTGCCAGCGGAGAAGTCGGTTCTCGTGTATTCACAGTTTTTTAACTTCAATTGAATATACTGATAATGTGTTGCTAAGTATTGTTGCTTTCCTACCGGGAGCTTACCACTTCGAGAAGCAGCGATCGCGCATGAAGTCAGGTGAGCTACATTTTCAGAATTGCATTCCTCGTGTGCTCTTCCTGTCGGCACGACATACTCGAGCTTCGGCAACCTCGAAAACCGCTACACCAGATAACAATTTCCTGCGTTTATTCACGCGCCGCTGTATAACCGAGATTTAAACGCAATTTCGTTCGAATCGTTTATTTCTCACCTATAACTCCACCTAGAAGTTTATTTCTGTAAAGGAGAATTTTGGTCGTGGTTAGTTCTAAATCGCGATTGTTAATTCTGCGGTTGTCAGGAAGAATATTTCAAATATTTTCACTTTCGGGATATTGCCTTTTAAAGTTTTCATCGCTAATGGCTTTGGCATCGGTTAAATTGCGTTTTGTGAGCCTTTCGAATTTTTTTTCACGACTTTTCTGTGGCAAATACATAAATTCTTCATTACGATGCTCAAAGTAACTAGCCTTTCCCCGCCACGCGTTGCTGTGGCATAGTATTTTTTAAAGGCATATACGTGCTGAAAGTGTTTGGGATAATCTATTCCGTTCAATTTAATATCGCTCTTCGCGTTGGTCTGCAGATTAAATTCTGCCAATTCAAAACAAATTTTGTCGATTATGATACCATGTACGGTCGATATGAGTCAATATTGGTCAGTATCCTTTTTTTCTTAAACAGGTGGTGCGCGCACCTGTAGATTTAGACTTTAGAATTTAATAAAAGTTACCTAGGGCTATTGCGCCCTCTACACTTTTAATATTAAACTTGTTATTTGCACATTGTATATAGTTGTTTTTGTTTAACTTTAAAATTAAAAGCAAGAAAATTTTCAAACAACTTGCTGAGTTTAAAAGCAATTTGCTTATCATTGGGGGTAAGATTTGGTAATATTAGGTGTTTTGAATATAGAGTTGTAGTCAATATTGGTCAATATCCGCGTTCTCTACGCATATTAATACCGCCCACGCAATACTTTATTTGCGAGAAACTCGCTATGTCGCATTGTCCACCTGGCGGTGGCTGCGGTAGGTGACGCCGACGTGGCCCTCTTGCGGCGGTCTCGGTGTGGGTAGTCTCATTTTTTCCCGAATTTTCATGTTTCCGGGCAACTTTTCCAATTTTTTTTACGCTGAAAACCTTATTCGGACTATTACGAACATTTTTTGAAAAAAATTGGCCAAATCGGTCCAGCCGTTCTCACGTGATATCGTGACCAACGAACAGCATTTCATATTTATTAGATAGAGAAGATAGAAGATTATATAGATTATTATATAGAAGATTATATAGAAGATTGTCACGTACGTTGTCTGTAATACCTAGACTGTGGACTACCATTTTTCGAAAGGCTGGAATGTCAAAACCTGATGTTTCATTGATGAACCGTACGAAAAAGCGTAGAGAAAGTTGAAACTTTTTCTTTGCAGAAGTGTTATTATAATATTGAGAACCTGTCACTCGCTTACGCGG
Source organism: Lasioglossum morio (assembly GCA_916610235.2). Classification (NCBI taxonomy): domain Eukaryota; kingdom Metazoa; phylum Arthropoda; class Insecta; order Hymenoptera; family Halictidae; genus Lasioglossum; species Lasioglossum morio. The sequence goes on along the minus strand of OU744323.1, from coordinate 15,978,587 downwards.
AGGAAAGATAAAACTGTCATAATGCCGGGTGTCGCGTAAAGTTAACCATTGAAGCTGTCAATCGTGCGCAACTATGGACTATTCGAACGAACTATACATATGTACTTACGTGTAGGGCATAACCACGATGGCATAACAAACCTCGTGAATAGGAGTGACAGTCGAGCGGTAACAATGACAGTAGTTCAATTGTCTGAACTACAAACGGCTTATCAGTGAAAACTACGTTAACACGAAATACAACAGTACTTTAACTAAAAAATTTAATTTACCCAGATTTCTATCTGCAACCTGCTCTTACGAAGGCATCTTTACAACTTAAATAATTAAAAAACAAAAACTCTGAAAACTGTTAAGTAGTTTTCTCTTTAAACATAACAATGATATTATTTTTATAATCTTTACTTACCGGAGTATACCATAATACTATACAGTGGATCTTTATACAATACAAACATATTTTCTAGCCGATTCACAACAAACTGGAGTGAAACAGAAATCGATTTTCTTTCTTAACACATTACCGACCGATGATTATTGCATAATTTTGAAAAATCATGGTACATGGTTAAACACTTTTTAATGGAACCTTCAATAGCAACAACAATCTTCATGTGAGCTAACAAGTCACCCTTAATAACGTTTTCTAAGAGTTTCATTTATGGTTGCAATGTGAATGAAAATTTCTACGCTTTCTTTTGGTACAGCACAATTAATGAAAATCCTATTAATAGGCTTCCGGTGGGTAAAGTGTTAATATGTTTAATAGGTCGAACTGATTTTGTTCATAAATGCATAAAAATCCTCTGTCTAATAATAAACCAACATTTCCTAGAGCACGTTTTCAATTTAAAATGTTAAATTCTAATTGCCATTTGTGGGTACCTGCAATCGATAAACTGGAGTGTCCTTTTTCATAATCGAAATGACTTGTTAAATGGTCAGTTAAATATGAATTCGCTAATTGATAGATAATAGAAGTATTACAGTCGATTGGGATTGGATCTCGACGAATTGGTAACGGATATGGAAGCCAGCGGAATATCGGATTGCCGAGTGTATTGTTCTTGTCGCTACCTGGCGGCCATCTTACTGCCTATCCCCAACCCGAGAAATACATACTATCCGGCGCATAAAAGGTAGCTATAGCGTTTGCGCGAACCTCATACGCCGTACAATGTCGATGCCGGCAAAGGTGTAAGCATAAGTAGTGCTCGCGAGTAATATCAATCGACAATAGACCGTGTTACCGGTGATCAGTGAAATAACTTTTAAATCGGCAAGGTGACAGACGATACTGATTCATTTTTCCACGTGACCCATCACATTTCTACCGTAAGTAAACGTGCAGAAACGTTCAGCACATATTTCATCGCTGTTATCGGTTATGTACGTATTCCAGTATAATTGTAATAGTCCGCCGAAACGAGTTTAAAGTTCGTTCAATGTTAACAAAATATTTACACGATCTCTTAGGCGTGTTTTCCACTTTGACATTTAGATATACACTGGAGATGCAACAAAGTCGCTATTTCATACGTGTTGGATAAACACTGAATAATTCATTATTGACGTTTAGCCGTTCTCGGATAAATCTTTCTCGGTAAACAAGCCGCGTTCGACACGCATTAATTATGCGACCGTTATCAACGGACCCGTGGATCGATCAACGAGCTGTCTCGATCGCATTTGATAACTTATCTCCTACGTTTATCGACCACGTCCATCAACCTTCTCGTGTTACGCTGGTTGCTCGATGGAAAACGCCCGATGAAGTGACACCATTTGTCTGAAATGCGCCGCAAGTGGCTTCCGGTTAGCGGACGCTAACCGTCAAACTCACATGGTGGTATGGCGGCTGATTTGAAATGTCCGAACCGGACGCAAACAAAGGGTTTCGCTGCAGAAGACTCCGTCTTTGTATGCAAGTTGTATGACACGTTTTAACTTCCAACTTCGCGCACCTTATTTCGACGGTTTCGATGAAAGGACTTAGGAGAACGCAATTATATGAAATGTCCGAGATTCAACAGTAACCAACCGTAATCTTCTTCCAAATATACTTCTAAACAACATGTATGTAACATGATAATATTTGGTCCCCTCAGGGTTTCAAATTCATTTACCAATCCTTTTCCTCTTTCCACTCTCACCATCGCCTTTTCAGCGGGACCTACTGTTTATGGTGGGTTCCGAACCATCTTTTGCCAACAACACGTGAAAAACACCCCGGGTTGGTCACTTTCCGGTTTTTTACCAGACAGTCACCCATCCTAGTGCCGTTCACGTTCCACATTGTTTAACTTCGGTGATCTAACGAGAACCGGTGCTTTCAATGGGACTACGGTTGTTGGCTCATTCTAAACAACATATTATGTCATTAAATTACAAGTCTCTTGATCGTATTACAGTCGAATGTTTACATTTCCGCTCGTATAAAAGGAATACTCGACAGTCGTACTGATTAACATTGAAAGAAACTCGATTTAAAAGTGAAATTGGATATCTAACAATGAGTAAGAATTGAAGGAAGACTTTAAAACGATGTACAGTGAACTTGTAGAGTGTCAGAGTATATCTCGATCAAACCACTTCACAACATTTCGCTCGTGCAGAAGAAAAATGTCACAACTCTAATGTTTTTTAAAGTTTTATTTGTTTTTATTTTCGTCTAAAGCTAAAGTTAAACTGTCAAAGGACTTTGATGCGGTCTCCTGGAAAATTTGTATATTTTTTTATTCGTGACGTTTGTCTCGTGCTGAAGCGATTTGTATTGTAAAATCGGACGTTTCATATGCAACAACTTAATAGCTACACGTTTCAGGTCGGCTAAGGACCGGGTTATGTCACTCTTACCGTGGACGAATGATTTGTTTTGGTTTGCCCTCTCGTGGAGGCCGTCGCTGCGAACGACTTCCGTTCGAGCGAATACATACTATCGAACTCGCGCGTCTGCAGACAGCCTTGGATGCGTGACTCTTTCAATTACCTAGTAATTTGTTGAACAATGTGGAATGAGCGACGAATTTCACTCTGGCTAACCGATAAAACGTTCCACAATCCAGCTCTCCGTAGCACGTGTCGATCGATAAACACCGGCAGTGTTTGTCCCCATAAAATCGCAAAGTCCAATTGATTTGTGTCTCAAGGTCGCCAATTACTCAATACTAAAATAGGGTAAACTGTACAATGATTGGCACCCTAAGCCAAAATCGTAGTAAAACTCTTCTGATCTTTTTTCGAAATGTTTAATGGAGCTTAACTTGCTATTAGTATAAACTAATAGAGATTTTATTATAAAATATGTTCAGTGAATCGCAATCGTAAGACGAGTATGTCATTGGCACACTAAGAAGTAAACGTTACACAGGCTATTTGTTTTATAATTAAACATATACGCACTTATTACATCTGTAGTAGAGTCCGAAATTAATTTATAACGCGATCTACAGTGACTCCTACTAATATTCGGACACTCTTAAATAGACGATAACTATAGTTTCGAAAACATATAGTGTCATTTAAAAAAGTCAAGGTGACCTTTTCTTTTTCACGTAAAAAGCATTTTTTCAGATTTAAAAATATGCGAACATGTAGCTCTCTCCAAGTACTGAGAAACTTTTGTCTAAAACATTTTTTAATTGCGCTACTGGAAATGCCTAAAAAATAGTGACATAACTTAACGGATACACCCTGTATATAATAATCATAATTACAAGTGACAAAATTCTTTTAAAAATTTTCCTATCAATTTATACTACGTTTTGTAGAGAAAAAGCAAGTGTCCGAATACTTTTGAGCGGTAGCTTAAAGCTGGAAGCATAAAGCTGTGCATGTACATGTCTTTACATTATCGAGAATTGAGAAGACGTTTCCCGCACCCTTTGCAATCCTGGAAACGAGTCTACCCTCTAGAGTCCCGTTGTATCGTACGAACATAATATTAATTAACGGAATACAGGAATACAATGTATGAACAATGTAGCAAATTGCACGGTCGAAAGCAAGGTCTGGAATCTCGATAACCGATAGATATTATTCCGGCGTGGTACGACAGTATTATTAGCCGATTACGTTTTATGAAACTCTTCGAACAGCTATTAAACGACGTAGCGACAAAAACGCTCGTATACACCGGGTAGCAAATTTTTCTCGTACCCACTGGGAACGTGGAAATGATTTTTTTTATTGCTGTACGCTTCGATATCGCCGCCTAAATATAAGAACTAGGTAACTTAGATGAAACAGTATTTTAAGGTTTTAAGATTATGGAAGGGAGACCGTTATTTTAAACATAATGCCAATATCTGCTTATATTTCTATATTTTAAATGGAAAAATACATGAAAAAACATCATTTTGGATTAAAACAAATTTTTAACTATTTTTTTGCATAAAAAAAAACAGAAGTTGCCTACTTTTTACATTGACAAGATTAAACTAAATTACGATTCACTAGATGTCGTAGATTACTTTGATAGGTTACCCAGTTTTTACATTAAATTCTACTTGGTTTCTTCTTTAATACGAATTAGATAACTCAAAATGTCCAAATTTCAAGTTACCTAGTTCTTACATTCAGTCGGCGATATAATACGTAACCTTCGGGTGACGTTATGTTAGCAGTACAGTGGGATTATGCAGGATTGCGTAACGGGATCGTTATTGGCTATACAGAAAATCAATTTTGAATTTCGAAATGACCAGTTGCATTAGAGTAAAAATTCCAGGAAAAAATTGTTCAAATATTGAACATTTTCTTCGATTCGAATTGCCGCTACGTTTACGTCATTCCTGACGGGTTTGATAATTTAAATTAACGACTATCGAGGTTGCATAGATACAAATTTGTTTCTTCGGATATACGGGATGGGGCACTTACAATTCACACCGAGAATATCTCCGTTGCTTTTTAATAATACCAGGAAATTTTTCAGACGGAAAATGTTTAGTTCAGCGAAGCAATTATTGTGACAGAGAAGTTTTTCTTCTCTAGATTATATTTTCTGATGTTTCGAGGTCATCGTCGTCTCTTTAAATTGAACAACGTATTTTGACGAGCGTAACGTTACAGCTAATGAAAATACAAATTCAACCATGTGTAATATGGTCAGCTTCGAACGACCTTCGAAGAAGTTATTCGTCAAAAAGTAATGAATCTGTAAGTTAAACCTGCAAATCTTCGCCCGTCACCGTGAATTTGCGAGTCAAATATTAAGGTCATTGCGGCATGTATCGCGAAATGCACATTTTCATAATAGCTGGGGGTAAAGGGGGGGGGGGGCATGTGCACTTAAGTGCCACGACATAGATAATTTAAAAATAGACATACAGTAATTAAAAAATGAAAAGATAGCATCATTGCCGAAGATTGAGCGGCTGGCGTTAAATGAAACATTGTTTCATGTATGTGTCCCTCTATCTTCGCATTGTAACCGCGTGCACACATGCTACCATCCCACACAGTTATTAAAGCGAGATTACGCTCGAAGACTTTATCTTTTAAGTTATCTAAACGATTGTCAAGTGCATAGTCTTTGACAGGCCTGCACATGTTACTCAGGTTTTATGCAAATTTATTTAACCACCGGGAAATGAGGCTTTATAGTCACCTGGACTATTGTAATTATTTCTTAAGAATTCGAACAGCCGCGGAGTGTTCAAACGGTTGTGCAAAACAGAATTCGAACAACGAGTATTACGGTGAATCACCGTTTCGAACTTTATTGTTTGATTCGGTTGTTATGACGTTCTATACGCGTTTTTGTGTGTAACGTAATTCGCGAAAATAAACGTTACCGGCTTACGCAAGCGGACGAGAACGGAACGGCGAACAGCTTGTAACGCTGCACAGTGGGATATTTCGCCCGAAAAGTGGAAAAAAACTATTGTAGCGTTATTTATAGACTCAAAGTTATAATATTACAAAAAAAAATATTATCCCATACGCAAAAATTTAGAAATCGACTTTTTTCCACTTTTTCGGACCAAATACCCCACTGTGCGCTGTCCCGTTGCTCGAGCTTGATCGAAAGAATTTTTTATTCTCCGACGATTGAATTATTAGATGTATTTGTATATTGCTGAACTTCGTACTTCCGCTATCGATCGTTAACGTAAACACTGACTTCAAAAACGTACGAAATTGCTGACTGCTTGTTTGCCTTTCAGATAAATGTCCAGCAAGAAGAAAAATCCTAAATCGATGCAGAACAAAGGACAAATGTTGAGCGTGATTCACCGACTGCTCGAGTTCGTAGTTAGGCAAATAATTAAATTGATTGCTGTGATAAAGGGTCCCGCCGACCGTGCGCCGCCAATAAAGGACGTGACTCTGTTAAACAGTGCGACAGTCTTAGCGTTGAAAATTCGAAATAAACAGGTAAGCAGCGTTCAAATATTTATACTTCATTTCTGTTGCTTTGTGACATCTAGACCGCGGACTTTACGCATTTATTGAACAACTGGCTTTATAGGCTTTATAGTTTTAGTTCTATAATTATTGGAATTACGTAAAAAAAATGTTCCGAGTTCGGAAACTGTACTCGAGTGGATCTACGGGGCCGATGACTCCAATCGTCCAACATTACGGGCACAATTTGGATTATTCATCCTTCCCGCTACTAGTAGACCGGACGTACCGCGACTTGCTCGTCGTTGACACGCGGTTACTACAGAAGATGCCGTACTGTGCATTTCTGCACTATTGTACGACGCTGCTGAATGCAGTAATAATAGACGTCTCACAAAATGAGAATCGTGAAGGCACAATACGTGGAGACGTCAAAGGGTACTTGGATTACACTGTGCCCGGCCAGATTGGAGAGTATTTCTCCTTCATCACACATGTCACCACAGTAGACGGTTGCCATGTCAATGTGAACGTACCGGACGTAACCATCCCGCGAAGAGGGGAACATGCCGGATCTTTCGGACCGGTGACTGCACAGACCCATAACTTATACGAATGTTATGTGTCCCCTATGACTACGCGAAGGAGGGTTGAGGCTACCCTCAATCGAACCCGTAACTGGCGTCCGTTGCCAGAAGCATTGATGGGACCAGAACTTGTCCCTACCGTCAACTTTCTCGGATACGGCGATATAGATGAACTCACTCCCCAGGGGCGGAATGTAATTACTGGTGTCTATTTCCCGCCCGACACCGACAATACTCTGGAGGGACGCCTCCAGCTTTCAAGAGAATTGATGTGCAGGGTGAATCATGTCCTGAAAAGCATGGACGAGGAGTACAAAATGGTACCCGCCCTGACCAAGAAGAAGGTGGTACCAGGTTTAGTTGGTTACCTGGAAGTAACCCAGACCTCAGCTAGTAAGAAGAACTTGGCTGATGAAAACGCCACCGTGCTGAGCAACAGTAACGCTGTATCGTCTATTGTCCACATGATGGAGATTCACGGGCTGAAACGAAAGGGATCTCGCATCGCTCCAGGCCTATGTGCCTTCGTGCTGATAACACGCCAGCGGATGGTTGGATTGCCACCATCAACGCTAACTTCGACTGCAGTGGAGACTTCTCCTGCACACGCTACACAGATGATCCGTTCTTGAGATCCGCTCGTTTCAATACTTTTCCGTCCTATCATAATCGGTCTTCAATGCTGGACCAATGGATAGTCCGGCACTTCCGTAATAATTAAATGACGACGGAAGTTGAGATACCGCGGAAAACCGTGATGCCGCTACCTATAGCGAAGAAGCATACCGTTGAAAACAACGATGAGGGTAAAGATCTTTCCGACTTCTCTCAGGAGTAAAGGCGCACGCTTCCAACCGGGATTGGGCCTGATACGTGTTGGGCCAGGATGCCCCTTGGTGGGAGGGGTTAAACTCCCCCAGAGATGGACCGACACCCCCAATGGAACCTTTATCCGGTACCCGGTGAAGGGGGTATCGGCCACTTCCCGGAGGCGGACTCCGGGGAGGTGGCGCGTGGGGGGTGGGGTGGGGAGGGTCGGGGCGTACGTAGGCGCTTCCGAGGACCCTCCTTGCCGGTGTCGGCGCCTTCTTGCCCTGGCCGGGCGGCGACGGTGGGTGGCCCCCTTAGGGGGTCACACACTCTGCTGCCCCGAGCAGCGCACGAAGGCTCCGGGAGCTGTGGGTGGACCGAACTGGGGTTCGGAAAGCCTAACTCGAAGGCTCCAGGGATGGGGACACCGGGCGGGTCCCTCCGCCCGGGATCTCGTATTAGGTAGGGCACGGGGGGGAGCTTAACTCCCCTCCAGGGCGGTTTGTTAGCTAAGGGGGTGGCCAGTTGAGTTCTCGGAGATCCTGGCCCCCTCTTACATTAGCTTAGGTGGGTGTGAGGTTTTAGTGAGTCAGCCTCGGGGAGGGATCCCCCCCCCCCCCCCGAGGAAGGTCTCACATCTACGGAATGCGAATAGCATTTCCCCACAAAAAAAAGGATGCCCCTTGGTACCGCCAAGAAAGTGGCCGTCGTCGGTCGAATAAGGGTAGGGTGGTCTTGGGCGGTGGTTGAGGTGTTGGAGCAAAGGGAGCTCCAATGCTTCAAGTGCCTCCGCCGAGGTCACACACAGTCGCGCTGCGACTTCCAGGGGGAGGTGAGCCGGCAAGGCCGGTGCTACCGGTGTGGGGGGGGGGGGGAGGGGCACAAGGCGGCAACCTGTAGAGAGCACTTTTATTCTTTGTAGTAAATTTGATAATTGCACCTTAGCACAATATCCGCTGTCTAATAATAATTATCGTGTCTTGTCTTTACAGTTGACTTCAGAGAGCGTAGTACAATCGTACATAGATAGGATAAAGGAAATTCAACCGGTGTTGAATTGCGTGGTGGAGGATCGCTTCGAGGATGCTCTGATAGAGGCACGAAAGTGCGACGAACTCCTGAGATCTGGCAACGCCCCGTCTCCAGAAGTACTAGCTGAAGAGAAACCCTTTTTCGGAGTGCCTTTCACTACAAAGGTAAAGTGTGCTCGACGAACGTTGGCTGAGCGTCGCGTTCTACATTAATAATAATAATCTGAAAACCCACAGGACTGTATAGGAATAGCAAACATGAAGCAAACAGCTGGTCTAGTTGCTCGGAAAAACATCGTGGCCGAGCAAGATGCGGAAGCAGTAAGATTAATGAGAGCCGCAGGAGCTATTCCCCTTGCCACGACAAATGTTTCGGAGCTGGCGATGTGGTGGGAAACGAGCAATTGTTTGTATGGCACCACGAAAAATCCATACAACACCAGACACATTGTCGGAGGATCTTCGGGAGGGGAAGGTTGCATACAAGCAGCAGCAGGCTCGCCAGTGGGAATAGGTTCGGACATCGGAGGTTCAATTCGTATGCCGAGTTACTTCAATGGGATTTTTGGGCACAAAACTTCGAAAGGCATCGTCTCGAACGACGGACAATATCCAAACACTCACAGCGAGGACCAGGATCAGTTGCTCGCGATTGGTCCCATGTGTAGGCACGCGCAAGACCTGAAGCCCACGTTAAAAGTTCTTGCGAACAAGAAAGCGCACATGTTGAATTTGGATAAAAGCGTGAACCTTTCGGAGATCGAGGTACGGATGAGTTTTCTGCTTTCTTAAATAGACGAATTGATCCTCTGAAACGTAGTCGAGAGAATTAGCAGTTGGCAATTTGTACAGAATACGTGATGCATATATATTTTAATTTAGTTCTATTATATGGAAGAGGACGGAGGTCAGTATTTGACGTCACCGGTGGATCTAGATATAAAGAGGGCCATGAAGGACGTGATACGTTATCTCCAGCAGGAGCACAACGTCAAAGCTACCAAGCTCAATATTAAGAAGATGAAGAAGAGCATCACACTCTGGACGGCGAACATGACTTGCAAAGATGAGAAAGACTTCTCGTACGAACTGACCAATCGGAAAGGTCACATTACCATTTGGTGGGAGTTGTTGAAATGGATGCTGTTCATGAGCAATCACACGATAATAGCACTGTTCACTGCCATCTTCGAACGGTACGCCGTGAAATACGGGAGCGAGAAGCATACACAACTGATCCAAGAAAGTAAGGAACTCGGTCAGGAGTTTCAGGTACGGTAAATCATCGTCGTTCTTCATCCAAAAAAAAAGTTGTACAGTACATGTCAATGAATTTCTTGCTTTCTCTGTATAGAATCTTGTAATACCTCGAATTCATACCGTACTCGTAATACAATTAGTATTGGAATTGGCTCCCTTCTTCTTCGCCTTGCTTTACAAAATATCGCGCAAGATACCAAGAGTAACAATTCATTCTTACGATCGAATTACGGATTATTATACCATTTGTTAATGGACGTGATTTCTTTCTCTGGTCTGACTGCTGCTAGTCTTCCATGGTATAACGTGTTCTCCTAGTTAGTAGCAAAGAATTTTCCTCTTGCATGCAGAATGCGATTCTTCTATCCGCTATGACGAAAAACACATTGTCTCTTATCCACTATGCAGGGTGTAAAGTAAATGTTTGGTATCGGCTGTCTGTCGGAGGCATATTCCACCGATCCGAAGATGTAGAATACGCCTATAGCAGCTAAGACGGAACATTTCTTTACATCCTCTTACGTAGTTGATATGAGAAAAGCAATCAGTGAATTTGTTAGGAAGCATGTATTCACAGTACATTCGGATTTCTCCCTTTTCTTGCGCGCCTCATGTAATCGCTGGTTTAACTATTTTTTCTTTTCGATTGTAGAACATCTTGGGCGACAAAGGAGTATTTTTCTATCCGACACATCCGACGGCTGCGCCGATGCATTACGAGCCGCTCATTAAGCCATTTAACTTTTCATACACTGCGATTTTTAATGTACTAGGCTTGCCTGCCACTACTTGCCCGTTGGGATTGAACAGGCAAGGACTTCCTATCGGCATACAGGTACGCTAATTAGTCGAAAATACAGCAGTAAAGTCTGGATGATTTTGAATTGCTACAATTTTGCGTTTTACAACAGATTATTGGCGGTTTGTATCAGGATCGTCTGACAATAGCAGTGGCCGAAGCATTAGAACGACGTTTCGGAGGATGGGTTCTGCCGAACGAAGTCTTGTAGACAATAACGCGACCGCGAAACCACAGCCATCACTATTTTTCGGTACAAGAAATTTACTACTCTGGTAATTTCGTAAACGATAACAGTACAAACTCTGGTATTGAAAATACAGTATTTTATCCATAAATGTCCCAGATCTATCCCCACTACTGCGGGTTATACCCCCTTGTGGAGCCGCGAAACTCGAGAGGCCTCGGTCGCCGAGAAGTATGACATCATGCGGCACGGGTATATTGGTGAGATCACTTAATCCAAATTTCCAACTTCCTTATTTTTCATTATTTTTTGATAGGACTTCGATGACCATATTTGTGGCATTTTTCTAATGCAAAATTATACCAACTATGATATAATTCCGATGATATTTACTTGTGCAATAGACAATTAAAGTTCGGGCGCAAGGAAGGAGAGTCGCCGGCGAGCCTTTGAAATGTGCCGGCGACTGCGACTCTCTGCGTCTCTCTCCCTTTCCCATACGCTATCCTTCCTCGCGCCCGAAACTTTAATTGTCTATTACACAAGCAAATATCATCGGAATTATATCATATTTGGTATGATTTTAATTAGAAAAATGCCACAAATATGGTCATCGAAGTTCTATCAAAAAATAATGGAAAATAAGGAAGTTGGAAATTTGGATTAGCTATGTTTACATTTCTCTGCGACCGAGGCCTCTTGAGCTCGGCTGTCCTTCTCTACGTTCGGCAACAGTCAAAGAATAGTGTCCCTGTCGCATAAATGTACCTCGGCAGCAGTGATGCCAGATGAGGGGAATCACGGTGAAATGATGTACCCCCTCTCTGATGACCAGAGTAATATGTGTACGCGCAGCGTGTCTACGGCTTAGTGTGGGGGACGTTAGATGGTGATGAAATAAGATAGTGGAAGGGGAAAAGGAGGAGAGTACCGAGGGTCCGTTTTGTCCCTTTCTGGCATCACTGCTCGGCAGACCCGTGCTGGGGACTTATATGGATAAAATACTGTATAGATGTCTGCGTCTCGGTGGTTATTTTCTTTTTTTGTTGAACATATTTATGAATACACAACGACGGAGAGGAAGGCACGATAAGAATGTGGATATAAAACGTAAACTGCATTTCCTATATTAATATGAATGTCTAAATACCGTTTAAAGTTACGTTTCTAACTGTTGTAAACGTTACTACGAGAAAAACACAGTTGTCTTCACATTCTGACTGCACCGATACTGTCGCCCGCGTTTTATTATAAGTAATACGAGAAGTATAGAACGTTACTGTCGGTTCTGTAACCGACTATAATTGCATTTTGTCGAAGCGCGGTATTGTAGCGATCAAGTTGAATCGAATCGATTTTGATCAAAGAGAACCTGCGTAATTTTCGTAACCGCATATACATATATTTATTTATATATATATAAATAAATATATGTATAAATTGATGTCGAACAATTTGATTTGTAACCAAACAAAAAATCAGTGTCTACAGGATATGTAATAACATTTATCCCTAAGCAAACTGTTACATTACATTTGACTACCGCTTTTTATATACCTCATCATAGATCTCTATTTACGATTTTCTATTTTCATACGACTCGAAAAAGAGCGCGAGAGAGAAAGAGAGGGGAACGTAAAGTGTGGGGGGAGGGGCTAATATGTGTATGTATGCATGCAAGTGGGGGAAAGATGAGAAAATTGGAAAAAGAATTGTAAGATAGTAAAGGTGTTCTTCAGCAATGTAATAAGGTATTAAAAAGATTCTATGTTTATAACGTGTATTGCTGTTAAAATCATATACATATATATTTTATGTATTAAAATAATAAATTTTTATTCCATTATTCTACTATAATTTTTCATTCTAATAAAAATGTGCAATTGTCGACGTAGAATTTAGTAGGCTTGCCGCATGCCAATGCGTGTATCATTCTAACCATGCGTCGTCGCAAGTAATATACTTTACATATTTTATCAATATACAATAACATTTCCTGCGTTTGTTGAAGTTTCTTTCTGATACTGTCGTAAGTGATTCTTAATAGATACAATACGTTTTTCTTTCAAGGATACGTCTCCTACCGGTCTTAAAAATATGTAATAAAGAGATCCTTAATTCCATGATACATTTGATATCAATAAATAATTTAATACATATTTACAAGACTAATATAAATCGTTCATCGAGAAAAAAAACCCGTTTCGAAAAATGCACGTAGAAAAGCTTAAAAAAATGAAATTCACATTCGCATTCGTATGATCTCGAAAATTCTTTTGCAATTTACTTGTCGTAGTTCCAAGGGAATATTTATATAAAAATCTTGAATGCTCAGTCAATTTTAAAAACGCTATACTCGATGACACTTGTTACTTTAAGTACTCTACGATATCTAAACGCGTCGATACCAATAAGTGAACATTTAATACACGAGAGCAAATATAAACCTCGTGTGAATGTTGAAATAACGTTTACCATATCACAAGATACTCCTTAAAGCCTATCAAAAGAATTCTAAAAGCTACATTATCTTTTACTCGTTCCTCTCGTCGAAAATCTATGAAAAAGAGTTTCGTTATTCTGATAATCTGGAGCTAATAGATACCGCGCGTATAAAAGTTCTGCGCGTAAGTACTCGATCAATTCATTTCAGAAACTAATACGCATCTACGGTATTACGTGATGAGATTCGTTTCTTCGGAAGGTATCTCGCCCTTGGTATCAATAAGAGCATTCTCTGATCTATTGTCGAACAAATTATCTTTACTCTCGTCGCTGTCTATCCTATTCGAAGTCTCGTAGTCGTTAGAATTCGCCTCGGACCGATACGTTAGCAAATTATCCTCCGCATCTTTGTACGACTCCTTTTTATCACTAAAGTAATCGCTGTTCCCATTGTTTAACATTCTATCCCTACTCTCGCAGTAAGGATCCTCGTCTCTCCTTATCGTTCTACTTCCCCTTCTCCCCTCTTCCCTCTCTTCTGCGTTACTGTGGTTAATTAAATTCAGTTCTACGTTAGCTCCAGGCTTTTTAGCCGACTGATTTTTCGTGGAGCTTCCGAAAGGATTAAAAAATCTCCTTCCATTTTCTCTGTTCACGCCATTGTTGGATTCCATGCACGTCTCCTCGTTTCTCTTGTGGTTCTCCACGTTTCTCGACTCCACCATAGTTTTATCACACATCCTTCCATCGTTCTCAGCCTGCTCGTTCTCCTTCTTTATGGCAGCCAGTTCAGCTTCTTTCATCGCTGAATGAATGACTGGCTCTGCCCATAGTCCTGGATTGAATGCTGGCCCCGTGCCACCCAATTCTGCTGGCAGGATGTCAGTAGGCAGGTGCTCGTGCAGCGTACTCAAATTGTTCCCGTGCAGGTAGATCTATCGTGAACGATCATGCAAAAATGTTATCAACAATCTACAATACAACCTGCGTGTTCGAAATCGCGTCTCGCGAAAAACGGCCTGTTGCGAACCATTCTTCTAACGGGATTTATACAACCTCGAATTATCTCCCAGTCAATATTTAACTCTTTATCTAGATGCGCATCTCCAAAACCGTGTTTGTACTTCTGCAATAGCGACCCGACTTGTTTCTGAGTATATATGCCGGTGAGCATGAGAGTGGTGTAAGTCAAAATTCCATACAAATTGATCGTTTTGCTTATTATGTACCTGAGATCCATTGGATCATAAAGTCCATTGGACTTGACTAATAATTATATAACGAAGTGAAAAATGATATATTGCACATTACATTACATTTCGTATTAGAATAATGAAATACTAGCAGACAGAATTGCGGATCTTCGTGCATTTATAGCTTCTAAAAATGTTCAAATCGTGCTGGAGTTGCTAGAGTATAAAATTCAACAAAATTTTATATGATCATTATTTATGTCATATCTACTAGGTTGGAACGAAAGTTCGTAGTGTTTTTAAATCAAAATTCAATCATAAAATTGAGATACTCATAGGTTTATTGAATAACATGATAAGTCACCTAAAAAAGGCAAAAAGTAATAGAAAAGAATAGGAAATATGATATTGAAGAAATCTATGTATAAATATCCTAATTTTATCTGTGAGTTTTAATTTAAAAACGCTACGAACTTTCGGTGCAACCCAAAACAGCATTTCATTTAATTCGGTTTTCTTAAAATTCGCATAGAAAAATTGAAAATTCTGTAAACATCGCAGTCTAATGATCACATTCAAAACAGCTTGCAGGAGCAAAGCTAGAATGTATGTTTCTAGCGATAAGTCAAGTTTACATATGAACTAAACTGAGATAGTGCCAGAGAAACCAGGCCAAAAACGAAAGCCCGGCGATGCTCGATGCAAATTGAAACAAGCTTCGCCATCGAAGCGACAGAGATTAAACAGTCGACATGTAAAATGATGAAGCGGTTGGCAAGCCCGTACCTTGTTCCGAGTTTTTTCGTCCAAGAAAGGTTTCACGAGGGCCAAGGTGGCCTGGACGTAGAGCGGGGCCGACAGGAAGTGGATCGCTTTGAATCTCGCCGGAAATCGACCACGAAGAGCGGCTATTAGGTTTCGCAGTGCCGCTGCACCCAAGGCACCGCCTTGTCGCAAAGAGAATCCGCTCCAATCTACCACGGCGACGAAACCGGATTGCTGCAAAAGAAATTGGAGCGCCGTTAGCCACTGCACAGAGGAGCTTTGTCCTTTCCACCGTCCTGCAGCATTGAATTACAAGCACTACATCTTTTACGACAGAGACACGAATCATTTCTTCCGACCAGAGTAGAGTCTATAATTGATACGAATTTCAAAAAGAAAATAGAAATCAGTCTATAGTAATTTATAACTAAGTACACGTAGGCACTTTCTCTTTGGACAATGCCGTATATTCAATAAAGAAGATACCTTTTTTTTTATAATTTATAGTTTTTTATAGTTTTTATTATAGTACGGAAATGCATTACGCATACCCCAGCCCGTCTGGGGGGGGCGGGGTTATGTGGGGCTGTCCAGAGGACCCTCCGGCCAGCCTACCCACTAAAACCGCACTCCCACCTAAGCTAATGTAAGGGGGAGGCCAGGATCTCTATCGAACTCAACTGACCACAATAAAGAAGATACCTGATTTCGAGGATCTTGAATGAGAATCTCCAGCACAAGGAAAAGAGCTCTTTGCACAGATAGTGCTGGGACTGATGCGGGGTCCCATTGCGATGCTAGGATCACCAACACGCATCTACCTTTCCTGCAACGTTCGAAAGACATTAATTAACAGTAGTACATATCTAGTAGTACTACTAGATTTACATAGTAGTAGTAGTTACATATCTGCCACTATGGACTAAAGTTGTTTTTCGTGTAACTCCTCAATATTTGTTTAAATGTTTGCCCACTTTTGATACAACATACGCAAAAATGTCTCTTTGAAAAAGATCCACATCGGGATCAGAACGTTAGAAACATGATTTGTTGTATTTTCTATAAATGATCGAACCTGGCGCCGATATCATCAAATTATATGTCTTAATTTCGATCGAGAAGTATTTATCGTACACTAATTAACGTTTGGAATATTGGGTCAAAGGATTCCCGTAAAAACGGTGTACAGATAATGCTGTAAAAGTGGCGTATAAATGATTGAAAGAGCTGTGTATATCAATACCTATCGCGGGCCGGAAGTACGCCTGGTATTCCAGCGCGGAGCGCACGTTGCAAAGCCGGGTCCCTCGCCGTTAGATTGCCGAAGATATCCTGTCGATGTGCTACTTGCGCCTGATAAGCGCCTATCAGAGCGGCAGCCTGCTCCGTCCGATACTTCCGGGCCAACAGGAAACGCGTAATGTATTCGTCCGTGCAGTGCTTCAGGTCTAGGAGCAAGGACGGGTCATTGTAATGCCTAGCGTGAAAAATGCCCGGCAGGAAGCCGACTCGAACACGGATATTATGCCGGAAATTCGTGGATCGACGCGATGAAAGCGAATCAGACACTCCTTCGACGTCGCCGGCTCTCCGCGGGTTCATTTGCTTGCACGAAACAAGACAAGATGTTTTATCGTGGTTAACGGACCGGGATGAACAGCGTCTGCCATGTTTCAGAGACACGCGTAGTTGAATATACAAATAGCCGTCTCGTGCCCGGTCGTTATAAACAATTGCATCCGGCGACGACGTGGATCAATAAAAATATTGTCATCCGGACTGTTACTTTCCTTCGAAGGAACATTTTGAAGCTTTGATCTTCGAATTTCGGAGCGGATCTTTGTGCAAAATCAAAAATGATTGCAGTACACAGGAGACAGATTAAAATTGTCATAGATTTTCGGATTCATTCATTTCCACCCTAATCTAGGTGCACGGTAGTGCATCAGCCAAGTTTTTGTACTACCTTTTTTTACACGAAACAACTTAGCCGTTTTTTAGAAGCTTGTAACTCGGAACTGGAGACAGATGGAGAGATGTAATTTCGTAGACTTGTTAAATGCTATCAGGTCTCAATATTGACAAAACATTAATCTTCCAACATTAGTAGGTTCCGAGATATAGGAGCACAAAAATCGTTAAATTGGTCACTGACTGACTGACTGACTGACTGACTCACTCACTCACTCATTCACTGACAGATCATCAAAACCTTTTGGGTACTTCCCATTGACCTACAAACTTGTTTGGTACATAGGTCCACCATAACAAACCATCAAAGGAATAATTATCAAAGTTTGAAATTTTACACCACAAAAAAAAAATAATAATGGCTGTATCTCGGGAACGGTGCGTTCTACCGCAAAAATAACGAAATTTTTAAAAAGGCTTTAACTCAAAGCATATAGAGTATGCCCAACCACATGACGTATGTAGTCTTTTGGATTAAAAAAAAAAAAATAATAATAAGGCTCAACCGAAATTATGTTCAACAAAAATTGATGAAATCCCAACAAACACATCCTGTAAACAGGTGCCAAGTTCTCTATGGCCGTAAAAAGTTGTGAGATCAAACAAAATACGGCCAAGTTCGTTAGCTTAGAAATACCTGTTGCAATACTGAAAAAATCGTTTGTCAAAATTAGTTGAAAAGAACGCTATTTAATTTTTAAAAAGATACATGGAGAGCTAAATTATTCAAACTTGGCCGTTACTTTTTAAACCAACGGCCATAAAAGGTGTTAGGTAGCGGCCAAGTTTGAATAATTTAGCTCTCCATGCATATTTTTAAAAATTAAATAGCGTTCTTTTAAACGAATTTTTACAAACGCATTCTTTCAGTATTGCAACAGGTATTTTTAAGCTAACGAACTTGGCCGTATTTTGTTTGATCTCACAACTTTTTACGGCCATAGAGAACTTGGCACCTGCGTTTACAGGATGTTTTTGTTTGGATCATTTAGACTTGAAATTGGTTCATGACTTTATGAAATTGAAACAATTGCCGTCGGATAAAGTAAATCACGAATATTGTACGTTATAAGTGGACTGCGGATGTTTATGCAAGATAAAAACTGTTTGACTGATTGCAGGTCACAGGAGTCAGATAAAAATTGGACTCCTCTTTTCCTATCAAGCTGAAACTAATACATTGATGTCCTTAAATGTTTTATTATATATATTATGTTAAAATGCATAAAATCCGCAATCTAATAAGTAGCTGCCGACTGGCAATGCGTCTTCATTCGTTGTTTTAACAATGTTGTCGGGCAAATGGTTTTGTAGATGCACTCCGTCTTACCTACATCCGGCATTTCTCGCAAGATCGCCCGTACAGTCTTAATGGCCAGTTTCTTGTCACGTTTGTCGAACCTGGCCTCCTCCTCGTAAATGCTCCGCGCCAGAGCGGTGCTCGCGTGACCCCTTGTGGGGTCCCACATGTACTCGCAGTACTCGGACATCTCGTTAACCCTTTTCCTTGTTTTGCCACGGATCTCTGCAACAATTTAGCGGCGGCCATTACACCCTGTTTTTCTGAGGAACGGACCACGACGTACCTTCGTCGGTCATAATAACTGTCCACCGCGCCATCAACGCTCCGGACTAATGGAGTTTAAATGGACAGAGTGGGGTGGACAGCTACATGTATTCTGAACGTAGCCCGAGTCTGTGCCGCGCGAGGACTTGATTTCTACAGGCTTCGCAATCCTAATTCACCCTTACACAACCCAAAATTCACCTTTTCACAAATCGAGTTCAGAGTTGTGCAAAAATTCATCGTGAAAACTCGAGAGCGACATAACTAGACAGCGGATCTTTATGCAAATTAACAATTTTCCACTTGAATTGGAAAGAACTCCGCACTGATCATATGGAAAATCGATCCCGGTAAAATCAGTCGGATTTTTCATATGTTCTAACTTATGATCTACGTAAGATACTATGAAGTACATCTTTTGTTCGGTGGATCATAAGCTACAACGTATGAAAAATCCAACTGATTTTACCGGGACAGATTAGTGCGGGGTTCTTTATTTTCTCTCTTAATATGTTCAACAGTGGCGGCTCCAAGCGGTAAAAATTTTGGGCTCCCAAAATCAAGTTAAAAATATAAGTTGCAAGAAAACTCTCATAAACTTAATTTTTCATAGAGAAATTGAATTTTTTTGTAAAAACAAATTAATGATGCAAATTCAAGGCCCTATAGTATCCCGGGGCCCAGTGGCGGCCCAAATCAAGTGAAGGCCGCAAGCGGTAAAAATTTTTGGGTCCCCAAAATCAAGTTAAAAATATAAGTTGCAAGAAAATTCTCATAAACTTAATTTTTCATAGAGAAATTGAATTTTTTGTAAAAACAATTAATGATGCGAATTCAAGGCCCTATAATATCCCGGGGCCCCACGCGTCCGCTTAGTCCGCTTACCGTTAGATCCGTCACTGATACTCAATAGGTTGAAAATGATATAAAGTATTTTTAAATCCGACTAATGTTTTTAATGTTTTAAATTTGCCTACGCAGTTTTGTTATAAATGTATAAAATCCACTGTCTAGAAATAACTAAAGAATCTTTCGTTTCACGTTGTAATTATGGAATACAACTGTGTGAAATATTTCTGACATTGATATATTTTCGAAGTTGTACAAGTTTAATTTTACAATCGTCACCACATCGGTTGCGACCGAAACAAACTTTGTTTTAAAGTAAAATTAAATATCCCTGTAGAAACTGAGGACAGTATTTCTTGGTCAAAAGATTTCATAGGAATAATATATTCGTACGCAACAATTTAATGCATTAAGCAATAACGACATTTTGTTAATTCTCTTAATTACGTGTTCGTTCTTACAATAGAGGAAGAGTATGTCTCGACATCACGTGTATTTTCGAAACGGCGAAAGCCAAGATCGGAAAGGAAAGGACAAACACTTTTCACCAGACTCGCGAGTGAAATGCTCAGCTACAAAATGCGGATAAAGCGTGACCTTTATTTCACGATTGCGCAAAGTTGCATGAAATTACGGCCAAGGAGTCTCATCAATGATTTCCGAACCAATAAACGAACCTCTATTTACAAATGATGGGTGACGAGCGTACCGCAAACACGGAAAGTTAAAAATAAGCGCTCCCACTAAGCAAATACATACATAAAAAGTTGTTCCTCTCCATGTATATTTCGCAATAATTATTTGCAGCTGATTCTCGTCATCTCAACGACTCTGGTACCTATGGATATCCATTATCTATTGGGTTGGAAAGAAAGTTCTTAGCGTTTACACATTAAGAATTCAAGATAAAATTAAGGTATTCATTGAAAATGGTAAAATAGAACAGAATGGAAAATATTTTAGCTTGCAATTTTAATTTACAAACGCTACCACAACTTTTCAAGCAACACGCAAAAGACTAATGATCGCCATTATATATTTGTGTTTCCTAAAACTACGAAGGAAAATCCTGCTAATGGGATATGGTATTTGAGACATAATCGTTCCCTCAATTTTCCAAAACTTTTCAAGCTACGCGCGAAAGACTTCATGATCGCCATTACGTGTTTGTGTTTCGTCTTCCTAAAATACGAAATAAAATCCTGCTAATGGGACGGTATTCGAGACATAATCGTTCTCCATGCCGTTCCCTCAATTTTCCACAACTTTTGAAGCAACGCATGAAAGACTAATGATCGCCATTACGTGTTTGTATTTCGTCTTCTTGAAATACGAAAGGAAATTCTGCTAATGAGACGGTGTTTGCTTCGCAATGTTCTTTATCGACGTTCCGTTGGTTGTCAGTCGTTCGAATAACTGAAATGCCAGTGTTTATTGAGCGCGTGTGTGTTAACGACGGATGAAAGGCAACGTTCATTAGTGAAACATCAAACAAGACACTGTTGTACGATAGAATGAGTCACTTCTGGGTGAAACACCGCTGAGTCGCACCGTCTCGGACTCGTTCGCTCGCTAACGTAACCGCTTTGCTGGACTTTTACTTCGCCGAGAACTCGTTCGCGTATGACGAATCTGTCTGATTATTATTTCTTATTACCCCCATTGCAGGTCCCTGAACTTTCCATTAAAATTCAACTCCCTCGATCAGATATTCCGACCACCTAGAGTAGCTAAATTATAATAATCTCGTATGTTTCAAGGTGGAAACGTGGCCCGGGAATCATTCGAAATCGTCAGAAGTTCGGACACGCCGATCTACTAGCTTCTGGAATGAAATAACTAGTAATTGAATATAAGAACCCATTAAGGACGCAGCAAACTGTTAATTGGCTTCGCGGTACTGTTCGAGAGCCATTAAGATTATCGTAGCACATAACGAAACACTATATTTTCGTTCCACTAACGTTCGCACATTACGGAACACTCTTCCGGTAATCGGCTAATTAGCTGAATTTACAAAGGACTGTTGTGCGACGTGCATGTGCTCGAGCGATAACTGTCAGCGTACACTGTAAAACGTTATCGTACGTAGCGACCGCGAACGTACGTCGAACTTACGTCAAACGATCGTTTAATGGTTAATCAACGATGTTTTCTTTCGGATTTCCTTCGGTGTTTCGTTTGCGGCCGGTGTCACTGTCGTTGCACACTCTCGATACACACTGGCACGCAGAGTTTCTCGCAGGAATCTGAGAAGGATCTTGGATCTGAGGAAAAACTGAGAAGGATCACGGAATTTCAGTCACTGATCAGTCCATTTCCCCGACAACCGGCTCGAACGCGCCGAATTCGAGAACAACGGAGACAAAGGATCAACACGGCGGAGGAACCTCGTTGCTCGAGCGGTCACGAGCGAACGGCACGCAATGAAGTCGCCTGTTGCGATTCGCTCGAAAGTGTTAGACCATTGGGAAACAAAGGAGCGAGCGAGACCGACTCAAGGCGAGATGATCGCGCGCTCGGTTGGACAAGGAAAAGGATCGGCGCAGCGGTGGCCTCGAGTCGCGCCGAGTTCGTTCAACCGAGCGAAAATTTAACCGTGCAGATTCTTATGCAAAATGACAAATCCAACAGCTACGTTCTTGTCTGTTTCGAATATAGCTGCATAAAAAAGACTAGGATAATAATTCACCCATTTTTATTTTACACGTTAAATCAACACATTGTGTTTCATGTATAGCGTCACATTTTAAAGAAATACATCTTTCGACGTAGATATAAAAGGATGAATAATTTTACAGTATGTGAAAATATTGAATAGGTGAATTTTCACCCTGAGGAACGTATGAGGATTAATGGGTCGAAAATATTGCAAGAATATCTTTAGACTCTTTATACGTTCCTGCCGTTTTTCATTAGATCTACTAATTTCTGTTAGAAATACATCAAAGACGCGGTCCAATTATACATTTACAACGTTTCAAACTTGTTCACAGTGTTTCATAAAAAGTCATGGAACGTGTCCGATCCGGAGCCGAGTAATTCGTATCGAGAAGATTTGTTCGACAACTCGCGAGACGAAGGACGAGGCTACCCATTGCTACTTCAGAATCGAATAAGATCGAAAAAGGACACAACGAGTTGGAGAAGGATAAGCGTAATGCTATCGGTAGGGGGAAGGACGGAGATAGAGGATAACCTGTGCGGACGGAAAACTGAAGGAGAAGAAAGGTTAGCAAACCGAAGAAGGACGAAGAACCGAAAGGAAGGTTGGTATGGCGGAGAGAGAGACGACGATGACGAAGGTAGAAAAGGGGCACCGTGAACGTTGAAGAAAGAAAGACAAACAGAAGAGACGAAGCCGGTTACCGGTACGGCTGACTCACCCGATCGTTCTTGTTACGCTATCGTGTAAACCTGTCCCCCGAAAAATGCGAGCGTCCGCTAGTAGCGTCGCAGGCAGGTGCATAAAATTCAATTGCATCACTTGTTCGAGAGAGTACAAAGGCACCGGTGCCATTGTTTCGGACACGTTTCCACGATAACGGCGGGGTCGTCTAACCCCCTGCGGGTTACAGGTACACATGCTGCCGTCAGCGGGGCTACCATATTTTACGAAAGGTAAATCCAGGGCACTCTGTGAATTTACATAATTCGCTCCAGTAAATTACAGCTCTATAGAGCAGTGATTTATTCTTTCGCAGCGGCTCGGACCGCTTATGTAAAAATGCCGTTCGGTAACACCGCACGGCAAGGCTGACTGCGTTGATCATTCTTCAATTTAAGGTGGTAGACTTGTTTTTCCAAGATTGCAAGGGTGCAGGATGCGCCTTCTCATTTCCCGATAATACAAAAATGGAGTTTCTCAGTAGTGGAAAGCACTAGATAAATCTTATACGTTATTTGCATTATTCGGAAGCATAAAGCTGCGCATGTAGTTATTTCATGAAGCTGAGACAGCTACATGAAATAGTATCAACACGTTGGTCGCCCAGCGTAATTCTGCTAAGTTTCCCGCGGGGCCGCTGTTTTTTATGTTGAATTTAATTTAATATTTTTACGTTGTATATGCTATATATAATATCCTATATTTAATTAACTCGAACAAGAAGAGCGTCACTCATATATGGATGACGGGGCCACCACGGAAGCATATACCCGTCACCCAGATATGGGTGCGACCAACGTATTAAATAAAAATAGGACTATCGAGGGCGATCGCGGCCTATCTTTTATCTAGCGCTTTGGACTACTGATAAACATTTTTGCGTTATCGATAAATGAGAAGGGCCCATATACCGCACCCTTGAAATCCTGGAAACGAGTTCACCTCCTTAATGCTGAAAACCGCATGAAATCGTGATTCGTTCAACAGTTACGATTAAATTTAGCTTTAATTAAATGTAAATTAGCTATTAATTTAATTAAATAATCCAATAAAGTATCCAATAAATAAAAACATCTGTGAATGGCGAGCACTAGGATCTGTTTTGCCGACAGAACTGAGCGATCATGTTTTTTCCTGGTGGATCTATAGATCGCAGTAACTTCAAACGACGCTGAAAAGCAAGTCGCAACGATTGGTGGACGGGAACGCTCGGCAAATTGCAGCGTTTAAGGGGCTCGCATGTGTGTAAACGGGGCTCTCGGCGCGATTAGCCTCGGTCGTCTCCTTTGCACACCTGTGGCCGGGCTTTCTCAGAAAAATTAATCGAGCAGATGCTTCGCGTCCGGTTTTTTTGTCAGTTCGGTCAAACCACGGCAACACCCAGGAAACGGCAAGACCTCGATGGTTTTTCTCCGACGGCAAAATTGCCGGTCGCTTCGCGTGCAAACCGACTCCCCGATTCTTCGGGAAACGTGTCGCGAAATTGCCTGTGATTCGCGAAACGAACCGCCGTGTCACGCAATTATTTCTAACACGACGGCACACGATGCACGGTTTCAAACTGACCACATCCAACGAACATAGGGACCATTGTGCAGCGCTGAACCTTGAAGTGATCGTATCGACAAATAAACAAATCAACAATTGTTGATAGTTCTGCAACGACCGTGAATGAGCAACGTTGCAGCGCGAATTAATTATTTAATCGATCAGTGATCAACGGTTCTTGCAAAATATCCGTGACTTGCCAGAAACTAATTTATTCCGTAATTTTCAGCCGGTAAAAACTTCTTGTTTTCGTAAAGTCGATACTCAGAAATTGTACTCTGTACATACTGTTTAATTAGGTGTGTCCTATCGAAGAATCTGCTGATTTGATACGCAACTGCGTGTGCGCTATAGGAATGAAATCTTGTTTTATGGCGTGAAACCATTCAATTCTACAGCCGATCGATTCCGCCAAGGACACGTTGTAATGATATCGCGGTTTAGATTAAGCGGCGTAATCCATAGCTATTTGCGCCCGTGTGACACCGCGGCGATACATGTCAACTAACCTACATATGTAATTAAATGCAATTGAGAAATACTTTTGCGGCCCACATACATCGCTGGCTCCAGAAACGAATCGTGGAAAGCAATCGTGAATTGCTGTTGGGAATTTGATAACGTACTACACACATAGTCGAAACGAGACTCTGAAACGCCGGTCGCGAGAATTAACCCCTTGCCGTATCATTTTCTTTGCAGTTGTAGCGATTAAAACGTCTTTATCCTCGAAAATGTAGAAGTAAGAAGAAAATTTAAACTTTCTATATGGTTACATTTATTTTAATGCTCAAATATTGATTACAAACGAATCAAACTTTATTTCATTTAAAAAGAAAAGCGAAACATTCGTTTATTTATATTTATTAGTAGTAATTAGTATTTATATTTTATATATTATATATATATTATATTATATTAGTATTTATAATAAGTATTTATTAGTATTTATTAGCAGACTGTAGATATGTTTATACATTTATAGGAGAGTGGACTAAATGAAATTCAAAATGGTTGGAAAATCTCAAAAATTGAAGATATCAGCATGTGATTTCTTCTGTATTAAAGTCATTAAGGGAAGAAGTAACATTCGATTTGGTGTCTATTGCTTGAAATCGATGCAGACCATTTTTATTTTGTACTAGCTGACCCGACAGACGTTGTCCTGTCCAAATTTCAATAAATTTGTTTGAAATCGTTCTAATTACGCATATCCATTGTTCAAATCGTGACTTATCGTCTTGAGTTTATACAAAAATCCCATAGAAAAAACCACTTCCATTTTTCCCCGAATTTTTCATTTTCCGGGCAACTTTTCCAATTTTTTTTACGCTAAAAACCTGATTCGGTCTACAACGAACATTAAAAAAAAATTATCCAAATCGGTCCAGCCGTTCTCACGTGATGTCGTGACCAACGATCAGCATTTGATTTTTGTTATATAGATTATATAGATAAAGATCCGCAGTCTATTTATTAAGCTTTATTTGAAATCTTCATTACGAGCGTGACTCGTTAAAATACGGCAACGGGTGAATCAATGTAATGCGAT
Organism: Lasioglossum morio; assembly: GCA_916610235.2. Taxonomy (NCBI): domain Eukaryota; kingdom Metazoa; phylum Arthropoda; class Insecta; order Hymenoptera; family Halictidae; genus Lasioglossum; species Lasioglossum morio. The sequence continues at coordinate 15,952,284 of OU744323.1, read as the reverse complement.
TGAGAAGCGAATTAATCACCAGAGACCGTCCTGAATTTTTGGAGATTCCAGATTCGGTAATGTACCAGTCGAAATGGTTGGTTCTGGATTCTGAATAACCATACATCTGAAACGCCACCGATCGCCAGAACCGGCACGGCAGTTTATAAAATATCACGTGGTTTCAATACTGCATCGCGAGTACAAGTTACCGATTCGTGTTTTTTTTTCCTGTTTGCGGTACGCGTTTGTCTCTGTCGAAGGACGAAAACAGATCTGTTCGGGTGACGCCGCCGTAGATTACGCAACATAACGGTAGAAGCAAGCGGCGAAGAAAAAGACAGAAGTTACCGGTTTCTTTCGGCGCCGTAAAAGGTGGCTGCAACCCATTTCTCGGGCTTCTGATACGTTACGACGATTTTCGCGATCATTACAAAATTGAGATATAAAGCAGCGCGTAAACATACACGTCGCAGCCGATTCTGGCCGACATTTTCCGCGCTGCTTTACAGGACTCTTGCCATATTCGGTTCATTCGAAATTATATTAGATTGGCAGTTATAAATTGGCGATATTTTGTATCGTGATTCTTTTATTGCATCATTGCAGAGCTGGGGAAAATAGTATTTCAAATAGTAAATAATAAATAATCCTATTTCTTTTAAAGTATGTGTATAATTTTGAAAATAAAATATTTTATGTGATGCGGTAATTTTTAAAAATAAAATAATTTATTTGGGGCAGTAATTTTTGAAAATAGTATTTTATCGGAAGAATATTAAAAATATTTGGACATTGTCTTTATTTTGAATTTCAACTTTAAATATTATTGCTGAAAATAATGGTTCGCATTCAATAGATTTAAGAGTAGAAATAGTTATTATTAAATAAAACGAAAATGTAGCAAATGATAAGGTTTCTTATAATAAGTACCATTTCTTCTTTAAATTATTGCCAACTATTAGGTATAACAACACAAAAAATGCAATATTCTATTTTGTATATCAGATTATTAAAATAGAAATATTTTATTTTGTGATTCCCATTGTTAAAATAGAAATATTTTATTTTGTGGTTTCCATTGTTAAAATAGAAATATTATTTTTGTGGTTCCGATTGTTAAAATAGTAATATTTTATTTTCGAAATTGTATATCTTGTTGAAAATACTATTTTCTTTAAACAATATAAAGTCTAAAATATAAAATAGTATTTGAAATATTTGTTTCGCCAAATAATGTCCACCTCTGCATCATTGTAACCTCATTCAGTGACCATTCCTTTTGAACTGTATATCTCTGGAAAGCTCTGACCTTTCGGATTAATTTGTTATACAATTCCAAGAAAATATATGGAGGTCTCGAACTTATTTGCCAATTAAGATGACATTTTTTCAAGGTAAGAACAATTTTCCACAGTGAAATTATTTGTTCATTTGTTGGAACTTGTAGTTACCACGAATTGTATAAATTATCGTAATTAAACTGATTATATAACTTAGCTAGTGTTCTATTCCGGTGCATTATTTAAAACTACTTTTTCCTCGCACGGGTTAACGATGACGAACTATTGGCCATCCAATCGTGAGATCATCTGCGCATTGTGAACAGATATACTAGCCGTGACAATAAAATGCAGCAGCGTAATAAGCGCGGGGGCACTGATCGATTTCCCTTCCGCCTTGACGGAGACGTAAAATCACAGAGACACAATACAAACAGAAAGACGAAAAGGAAAGCGCATGGTAGTTAGTTCATTATTCCGTTCTGCGAGGAAGGGAAATATAATTACGGTCGGAAAAACTCATAAGAAAGGCTTTATTACGGTTCACGTAACTCGTACTCGCTAATTAAAGTATACATAGTGGTTTGCAACGAGTCATGGTATCGTCGAAATTTATCGAGAGCGATGAAAACAAATCTGGCGCCAACGTTTTCCTGACTTTTGACGGCCGGAGATGTACTTGGAACAATGGCCGAGTTTTATGATGTACGTAGGCCTTAGCTATACCTATTTTCTTGACATAATTTCATGCTCGCGAACCTTTTGATTAGACTGCGGATCTTCAAGCAAAAGAAAAATCGTCTGCACCGATTGCAAGAAATAGAAACTGATTTAAACGTTACGTCTTCCTGTAATGATCTTAATACAGCAGAAATTATACAATATTGACGTCTTCAACTTTTGAAATTTTCCAACAATTTCAAATTTCATATACACAATTTTGCTATAAATGCATTAGATCCACTGTCTACTTATGATTTTTTCTACGAGTCCCCGATTCTGAATATTTCGTTAGGTTAGCTGCGTTACTGATTTTATTAGCTTCGAAACGTACGTCAACGTACAAATTGGTAGAACGAAGAGAGATAGTTAATCAGGAATATTTCTGACACGAGTAATCGAATAAGTGTTCAAGGTTTCAGCGGATAGCTACGAAAAGTCATTCGGAATAAAAGGTGTTACGTTTCCTGGGTAGCGTGCGGTGTGTGTAGTACTCGTCGTGCATAGTTACCTGTTTATGCTACGTCAACAGCGTAGATCGTATCGAATGACCGTAACCGCATACGGGGCATCAAACTTGTCCGCTTCTTCGTCGAGTATGAAAAATAAAGAAAGCTGTTTCCCGTCGTTGAATCGCGGACACTGGTGCACGACTCCGCGGAAAAATAAGACGCGATGCAACACGCTAACTTAGCAAACCAACCGTAGAAAACGTTCGGCGCCAAACTGCCCTTTCGAAACTGTCACCGATTCGATTCCGTTCTAAACCCCCTTACGGAATCTGCGGTTACTAGAACGTGCATTTCTCTGTGGGTAAAAATATCCAGGACTGCTTGAAATCGCAATTAGATTTAAAAGCTTTAAATTTAAGAGATCGTTATATTATTTTTAACCGATAGAAATTCATTAGGACGGATATAACGGTAGGAACAGATATAACGGATACAAATTTCTATTCAGCCCCTGTTTCCTGCAACCATTACCGGTATTTTTTCTTTTCTCAAAGATCCACACTTGGAGCTTAATAAGGGGACTGTTCGCTCAATAAGGTATTACAACCATGTGGTATTACAATGTTACAATATCATTGTAAACTGAGCATTCACAAAGACTTTATTTCAAAGTTTCTAATTTTATGATACGATTCGAGCGATCTGTAATACCGACTCTGAAAGATCAATGATTGCAACGACCTCTACGATATGTGACGGCGGGATCCAGAACTATATTCAAACTGAGAGAAAGTTTTTGCTGTGAATATGTTTTTTTTTTATTTCTCCCTTGGCTTGAATTCGCTCCAACCTGTTTGGACCCGCCTCTACTCGCTTCAGTTAGCTCCTCTGATCCGCTCGGACTCGCTTCGATCCACTTCGGTTCACTTAGGGCCCCTCTCATGTCCGTTTTGATTCACTCGGATTCGTTCTGGTGCGTTTGGGCCCGATTCGTTCAGTCTGGCTGGGTTTTTTAGCGTGGGTCAGATTTAGTTCGATGTAAAAAAAGATATTTGAAGATGACGTATTTTCTGTAATAGTTGCTCGGCTACCTGATCAGTAGACGGCGGATTTGATGAATTTATGATAGAAATGAGCGGGCGCCATTTGAAACAGTACAAATATTCGAACAATTGAAAAATACATTTTCATTATTTCCTTCCTGTTTGTCTCTCTATCAAGCCGGTTAATAAATAAATTTCTATTTCACTCCAGTTTGTTGCAATTCAGGTAGAAAAAATTCGCTGGCTACTTTTTGATTTCTTCCCTTACAAAAGTGACAATTAGATTTGATACTGCAATTTGAATACTTAGAATAATTATGAGTTTATGAGAATTAGTCAGGACAGCTTATTGTAAAAAAGGAAAATGAAAACATTCGTGTCTTTAATCCTTGAGAGCCAGATGTATTTGTTTACATTCAAGTTCTGCATGACTCTAGAATACACACATACATGTATATGCACTCGCTTATATCGGCTCCTCGACTTATTAAAAACCGATTAGTAACGAGTAGTGTCGTGCATGGTGACCTATTCAAATATTTGCATGACAAATTATCTGCAGAGATGGGGAAAACAGTATTTTGAATAGTAAATAATAACTAATCCTATTTATTTTAAAGTATGTGTACAACTTTGAAAATGAAATATTTTATTTGATGCAGTAATTTTTGAAAATGAAATAATTTATTTGAGACAGTAATTTTTGAAAATAGCATTTTATTTGAAGAATATTGAAAATATTTGTATTTTGTCTTTTTATTTTCAATGTCAAGTTTAACTATTACTGCTGAAAATTATGATTCAAATTCAATACATCTATGAGTTTCTTAACGTTTCTTAACGATCAGATAAGACTGTATGTTTATGCAGTTTCTCAGAGTATTATAGCAATGCAAAGAGTAAAATATTTTATTTCGTGTGTTAGATTGCTAAAATAGAAATATTATATTTTGTGAATCAAATTGTTGAAATAGAAAGATTTTATTTCGAGGTACAGATTATTAAAATAGAAATATTTTCATTTCCGAAATCGTATATCTTATTTAAAATACTATTTTCTTTAAGCAAAATAAAATCTAAAATATTAAATAGTATTGGAAATACTTGTTTCGCCAAATAATGTCCACCTCTGATCATCTGGCTACCGGTTGCAATTTCACGTGGAAAAGTTCGTACCGCAATGTAAGAACGTTTCACGAATTATATTGTTTAAATATTTCAGTAAGTTTTTAAAGAAATGTTAAATTGGTTCGTATCAAGGTGTCAAGATCAACGATTGTTGAACGTTATTTTTCTTCTTCCACGTATTTATGTTTGTTATAAATATAAATTCGACGCCGACAAAGGTCGCCAGATAAATTGTATCGCACATGTTGCATTTTATCGCGTGTTTCACAAACGAACTATTATCAAATCGCTGAAACAGCAAGTATCGCAAATCCGGGACAGCCGAACGCGTTTTGTAACATCTAATTTCTGAAATAGCGATGTCATGTTTATGTGAACCGCACGAGCAATGCAAACACGAATAAATAACTATTGAAAAACTGCAACATTTACAAAATCACGAAGTCGTGAATGAAATCATGTAATGATACGACGTAGCCGTCTTGGGTGTGATTTCATTATTGCATGTTAATTATGTTGCCTCGGGGGACGCCGCATACACTATTGCGTGAAAATATGTGCATTATATTGTACTAAAGACTACATACTCGAAAATATGTATGCAAACCTGTATGCAAACCAGCGGTTTAAGTCAATTAACTTAATTGCATTTTTCTTCTCCTAGTATAGAACTTTGTTTGAATAATAACTGAATAACCATCTCAATGCAAAATTTTTCTCACAGTACGTTTCATTTGTAACTTCAAATCTTTAGTTTAAAAGTTTAGGCATGTCGAGCTCGCATTCGGTAAAAATCGTATCTTACGTTAACATTAACTCTTACATCAATTATTCAATTGTGGATAATTTTTCAAAGTAAAAAATTTGTGCAACAATCGCAAGGCACAGTGGTTATATATCAATTTATATTTTTTTCATCAATCATTTCAAAGTAGTGAATATAATATATATTAATACTCTTAAAGATTCTTAATCCGTTCACTGTATAAAATTTCATCTACTCATTTCTGTTACAAATACATGAAACTCGAAGTCTATTAATTACACGGTCGAACAAATTTCAACTTTTTTTTTAAACATGTTTAAACAATCATAACGTATATCACCGTATACGGGAAAATTTACAGAATCGTTTGCTGTACAAAACAATTCAATATCTTTCATAATAACATTACAATATTTGTTTAAAGTCGAAAAACATGTCTTTCTTCAAACTCAAGTTTCTCAAAAACTGTGCGTCTATGTGAGAAATTAAGGGTAAAACTCTAAAAGAATGTTGGTCAATGTTTCTTAAAAAAAAAACGATCATGATCTATGTTGATGCTAAGTGATAATTTGACAAGAACAAAAGGCGGTATTCAATTGTACTGCATGTAAGGGAATAAATGCGATGTTCAAGTCGCGCTGATTTAGTTCCGCTTCTTTGAAAAATCCACTGTGCTCGAGGATTACCGTAACTCTTCGAAAATTCGGTGTTTCTTGCCTGATACAGTATCGTGTCCAGGCGGGACACACGGGCCACGCAAACAGATTACAAACGGCCGTTGGGAGAGACCCGGCCGCCGGCACAGGATAACGGCAAATCGGGGGACTGGTTCGAGCGTGGAGCCCAGCCATGACACAATCGGCTGTCAGTGCTCAGTACAATAGCTGGCCTCCAGTAAAAGTGTGCGTTGCTTCACTTCCCTCCGCTGAAACGTGTTAACTTTAACATCAATCGAACAATTAGTTAGTTAGTGGGTGTGCGAAACACCGAGATCTCGTTACACAGAAGAAGCTGTGATAGAACCAACGGTGTCCTTTTAGGTAAGCGTCTGCATACCTCGTAGTGACATCATTCACGTTGAACGAGAGACGTATGCAATTATATTAATTAAGTGCCAGCGCCAATTTCTGTCGTCTCTCTACTGCGACAGAAAAGCATTCGAAAACCTGAACGTTCCCGGATTTTCAGTGTTTCCTTCATTTCGTGGGGTTCTAGAAATTCATGATTTAGTGGACCTTTTAACTGACCATAGAGAATTATAATCCGCGAAGCAACGATTCGATGATTTAGAGAGCTGCGAATCTTTTAGGAAATTTGTTTTATGGAGAATCACAGTCGTGAAGTAATTAAACTACTGCTTAGAAATTGATTGTTGAGGTTCTCTTTGATGTAGCACGATCGTGGAGAGCTGACTGGTAGGCTTCGGATAGTTAATTTAAGGTTTAGTTCGATCTTTGGATCTGTTGTAGTTGCACGCATTTGGCGTACGACCAATTGTGCATGCAATAAGTATCAGTGAACAAGTACATATACAGTGAACGATTACCATCGTACCAATCCGAAATGGTAAATCAGTTATAATTGTTGTTGTTTCGTTTCGAACTCGACTAGATTTTCCTCGCGTGATTAACGAAATGATTGTCCCAAACAAGTCTCGACACATTCCACAGAATCTCGCGTTGGTTTTCGTGCCGCGTTGCCCTCGTAACCGAACTATTTCCTTCAATTACTAGCCGAGTAAATGTAACGGAACCCCGTTATGCCCGAGACATTGAATTACGTCAGACAAGTAGGTCTAGCAAGTAGAACAGTGCGCAGTGTCTTTGGGAACCGATGTCTACGATAACAATCGCGCGAGGCTTCGCGGACTATCGAAGATGCCACGCGATAACGCATTACTTTGTTATCTAAAACTGATTACAACGCGATCCGCTGCTCGAACTCAGAGGCGGATTAAGCCAGCGCGGAGCCTGTAGCAAATTTTACCAGGAGGCCCTAGGTTTTCTATGATAATAAAATAACACGCGACTTTCACAAATAAAAAGGGTCCCCAGAAACGCGGGGCCTGTAGCAAATATTACCTGCGGCCCTAGGTTTTCTATGATAATAAAATAACACGCGACTTTCACAAATAAAAAGGGCCCCCAGAAACGCGGGGCGTGTAGCAAATATTACCAGGAGGCCCTAGGTTTTCTATGATAATAAAATAACACGCGACTTTCACAAATAAAAAGGATCCCCAGAATCGCGGGGCCTGTAGCAAATATTACCAGGAGACTCTAGGTTTTCTATGATAATAAAATAACACGCGACTTTCACAAATAAAAAGGGCCCCAGAAACGCGGGGCCTGTAGCAAATATTACCTGCGGCCCTAGGTTTTCTATGATAATAAAATAACACGCGACTTTCACAAATAAAAAGGGCCCCCAGAAACGCGGGGCGTGTAGCAAATATTACCAGGAGGCCCTAGGTTTTCTATGATAATAAAATAACACGCGACTTTCACAGACAAAAGGGGCTCCCAGAAACACGGGGCCCGTAGCATTTGCTACATAGTTCTGCTATATGGCTAATCCGGCCCTGGTACAACTCCGATTACTCGGAGCTCTGCTGTTAGGATTATAAAAAGGCGATCAGCTAAAAAAGAATCAAGGTGAATCGAACGGAAATCAGATTATCCAAACATTCTGGATCGTTTTGGTTCTAGAAATATCGATGACTTGGTTGAAACAGTACCGATCAGACTGCGGTTTTTATACATTTATGGCGAAGATTAATAGAAAGAATCAAATTATTTAAGAATTCCAATTTATCGTATGTATATTGTTAACGTTTTTAAAGTAATGGTGATGCGGATGTTCATGCAATCTTCAATTTTTGTAGACAAATTTGAAGAAATTGGTACGAAATGAAATCTTATTTTATGCATTTTGTGATAAAAAGGGATACGTACAATTTAACGCATTTGGACACATTAAAAAGAGTCAAAGCCACCAGTGTATTAGTTTCACCTTATGAAGATAATTAATAGAAGAAAGACATTTGTTAGGAAATGGGTTTTGAAACTAACTGAAACGCTGGCGAACTCACTTTAAAATACTGTTTTATTAAACAGCGTGGAAAGACCACTTGACTGTTCGGCTAGCGGACTCTCGAAGTGAAGAATGAATAAAAAATGTTGTAGGGGCGAAAAAGAAAATCAGTCGCCCCCTTGACTTTAAGGGAAAACCCCAAGTTGCATAGTTTACGGCCCAGGCCCTTGGGTACGACGAATACCAGGCCTATGGGTCGGATGACATCTGGTCTATTTTATTCTACGCTAGCGAAACTGCAGTGTTTCTCATGGACAACGAAATTCATTTTTGTTCTTTGACAGTTGCATTATCATTGCTAACAATCCAACAACATTTCTACTTGACTCCTGTATCTTGCAATCAATGCAAACATTTTTTATTTTGCATAAAGATCCGCAGTCTAGTAGTAACATTTGTAGATCCAAAATAAATGAAAATCGTACTAGATGCTGTCGAATTTGATACTCCAGCATTGGTTGAAAATCTTTATTAACCACAAATGCATAAAGATCCGCAGTCTAGTAACGATTCTTGCAGAGAAAGAATTTTTTCTTTTTTCTTTGAAGAAACACACTCTACTGTTGCCTAATCGCGACTGCGAACAGTGACCTCGATTAATATAATCAGCCTCTGAACTTGAACTTAATTAGCGAGTCGCTTTTTGGGTTCGAAACAACGAAATTATTCCCTCGGTGACACGAGAAGAGTTTCTGGCTTGCTGCCTTGAACGGTGTTAACCGATGCACTGTTGATTCTCCTTCGAAAGAATGGTTAAAAATAGCACAATTTACTGTCAAAGTCTCGTAGTTACACTCTCGATCTTTTATTCTGACAATAAAATCTGGGGTATATTATTCTTGGAAAGATAAAACTAATCACGAATCATTATTCAAAATATTTTCGACATTAGCCCATTTGCATGAAAGGGAAAAAATTTAAGTAAAATATAAATTGCATCCGTTTCGTATGCATACATTGAAACCAATCATATGTAGAATGAACATATTCTGGATCGGTATTTCCGAGCGCTAAAGGTTAATAAATTGGTTAGTCTTCTTCAGCCGGTATTAATTGGTTCTACTTGACTCTTAATAGTACCTTCATTAGCAACAAATTAAGTCTGAGGTCCGAATTTGGTTATTCAGCGTGCCTAAAAAATATTGTATCTCCTTGAAAGTTGTTCCCGGGATTATTTGAAGCAATGTTTTCCTTTTCGAAAATTTTCTCCGTGGCTTTATTGAAGAGTTATAAAGGAAAAACTGGGACCAATCAGAGCGCGGTTACAGCGGACGAACTTCAGCTCAGTCAATACCGACATCACGCTCGAATCCGTCCGCCGTAACAGCGCTCTGATTGATCCGTGTTTCTATATGACCTACGCATTACGTATTAATAATAAAAACTGGCTGATATGTGTCTATCCTGTCATACATTATTTATTCAGAACAACCTACTAGTTTCTACTCGATTCGTAAGAACCAATAAATTAATAAATCTCAATAAATCCATAAAAAGATGCAACATGTAATGTGCCGTAGTTTCCAGACAGAGTTAAGCCTTATCATTGCAATCTTAAATCAACTCTAATAATATAAAAAAGCATAGCACGAGTTATCTGTTAATTACAGCGATCGCATAAAATCTACACGCGAAGTTGAAGCACATTTTCATTTTCTCCCAGCGGCCATGCAACATTTCGTATTCGAACAAGATATAAATAATTGATTAGACATTATAATGAGCGGCAAAATGTCATTCGCCATTGGTTTGTCGGACTCTCTCAGTATCTTTCGTGGTTTTTAACAACAACCAGTTACATTGTATCGGAAACGACAGCGATAAAATATTTTGCTGATGAACCTGATCAAAGTTCAACTTGGATTGAACATAATATTTACTTGTTGACCGTGGACGGCTTTGATTAATTGAATTCGGGAACACCAAAACATCCGTAATCAGTGTTGCGTGGTTTGATAAACATTTACATTCATTCAATGAAAGTTAACCGTTCAATCTACTTTCTAATTAAAAAGAAATATTAAGATGGTCCCAAATCATTTCCGATAGAACTTGCGGTACTTGAATTATTTAATACTTCACCTGCCGGAAGTTACTTAATAGTCCGTCGTAATTAACCGGTAAGTAATTCAGGATTTTTTGTAAACTATGCTTTACCAAGCGCCACACTCTTTCAAGATCATTATTTAGAAAAGTAATAATAGTCATGAAAAAGATATTACCAGTACCGATACCAAAATTTATTGTTTTATTAAATTATTGAAAACAGGCAAGCTATATAACCAACCTTGAACGAAAATGAAAAAACCTCATCTGCTTTACAAGTCGATCAAAATATTCCCAAACAAGCTGATTTTGTTCATCTCTCGGGGTGAAAATTCATTCTACGTTCTGATTCAGACACTGTATATAGGGTCCTACATCTCCGTTACCTGTGTTAATGATCTCGACGAGAGTCAAAGTGTGAAATTACAGTTAAACTGAGGTGAATAATGATTTTAGGATTGTTCGTGTTACGCGTGGGTGGGTGTTGCAGTTTGTACGAGGGTGAAAATGTGAAATTACAAGCGGAGCACGATTTATTTGAAAGTATGAAGTGAAGTAGGGTGAACAGTTATTTCGGGATTTTCACGCAACTGTTTTTTCGAGAACGAGAGCGCGTAAGGGTGAAACATTGTGGGCGGCGTGTAAAGGTTGACATAAAGCCCGAAAAAAAGTATTGTTGCGTAGAACGGTAGGGAGCCATTCGAGGCTATTGATTGCCGATTGTCAGTTGAACCTAACCTACAACGTCATCATTGCCGAAAACCGGGGCGAGAACATGGGGGGTTGCAGAGGCAGTCGCGGCAAGCTCAGCAAAAGACGGCCAGCTTTGAAATGGACGCACCCGTTTGACAAGTTCCTGTCTGTTTTCCAGCGGTTCAGCGACATGGCGTACACGTTAAACCAAATCGTCCATACGTCAATGTTCTTGGCGTATGGGTTCACACTGTACAGAGGATTTCACCTGGACTTACCGCGTCCGAATGCCACCGCCAGAGACTTCGACCCGGGGATGTTGAAATTCGTGACCATATGGAATGTGGTAAGTCCTCGATTCTCTAATTCTTTCAGCATTATGCTACCACGAATTTCAAAATACAAAATACATATATGTATATATTCACGGTTCCACCGAGCCGAGGATTTCAAAATCACATATGTCGAATACCTGTCGATCGTGTTATTTTTCCAGCGAACCTGACGATTTTATCTCTGTGTGAAAACAGTGTTCGAATTTCTGTGACAATACTTTTGTTGTTGTTGTGCCGGCATCTTTATTCGTGATCACATAAATTAGAAATGATTAAAGGTTTTGATTCGTTTAGAATCGCATACTTTGCTCGCCAAGTGTGAACATGAATTCGAAACCTTCCTTCATTTTTTCAGCCAGTTATTGTTTAATCGTGCGTTTGTTGTGTTTTTCCTGCGAATTCGTTGCCAAGGGTAAAGTATTTTCCTCTACGATCTTGTACATCGTGAAAATCCTCATAGATGGCTCCACAGTTTCCAATGAATTTTTCATGTCTCACAGAACATTTGTATAGGACCTGACGACGCGAGATTTTCGTCATGCGTTCGTGCTTTACGATGGGGCTTTTTTATCCGATCGAAAATGTTTATTTGTTAATGTTAATCTGGAACTGGAACTGTTTTCAGTAAGTATTTGGCGTCGCGATACCGACGTCAGTCTCATTAATAAGCGCGCGTGTTGCACGTATTACGTACTCCTTGACGTGCATTACTACGCTGTTCATTGTTTGAATAACAATGCTATATAGTACGACTCATTTTGAATACAGTGTCACTCGAATGAAAACGATTCTAATACCTGTCGATTCAATCGACTGCAGTGGGATTGATATCGAATGTGTCTTTATATCGTTGGTTTTATTTATCTCGATAAATCAAATTACACAGGTTGAGTCACCTAAGACAAGCGCCACCCGAATAACTTTTGCATTTTTTAAGATAGGAAGAAATGTTTTAGACATGAGTTGTTTGGTTTCGAGGGGCTCATTACGTGGTCTACAAATTGAACTACTACTGAACTTCAAATCTACTAAGCACCTCCACCAATTTTGTCTGAATAATTTCTTTCTATCTTAAAAAATGTAGAAATTATTCAGGTAGCTTTCTCAGGTGACTTACCCTCTATAAATACATGTATTGGGTTGCTAAGAAAGTATAATTTCGGTATTTCAAGGTCAAATAAAACCCAATTTTTCGATTCAAGCAATCAACTTCAATCGGTGAAATATTTTCTATTTTGTTTAATAATCTTTTGCCATCTTTCTACTAGCTTCATAATTCCGCGCTTCAAAATTTTCTCAAAATTGGGTTTCATTTCACCTTCGAATACCGAAATTACTTTCTTGCAAATCCAATAGATACAGGAACCAAGAAATTTATAAAAGACTGGTTACAATGCGGCGTGATTCGTTTTATTAACCGATACAAAGCCGGCCTTGTAAGTAATAGTTCACTAGCGTTTGACAACTTGCGACAGCCTATACATTATAAGATTATAACTATCGGCGCGGCGCTGCTCTTCCCGCGCACGTATCCAGCCAATCCAATTGCCACGTACATATTTTGTTTACGTTTCGTGACTCGACTCGTACCGATAGCAAAAATATATAAATAGAATGTCGTAGCATTGAATAGCGAACTAGCTAAAAATTTCAGTTTCTACCAGAGGTGGGCATTATTTGGCGAAATAAAAAATTTCAAATACTATTTGCTTAAAGAAAATAGTATTTTAAATAATATATACAATTTCGAAAATAAAATGTTTCTATTTTAACAATCGGAATCACAAAATAAAATATTTCTATTTTAACAATGGGAACCATAAAATAAAAATATTTCTATTTTAATAATCTGAAACAGAAAATAGAATATTGTTTTTTTTGTGCCTACTGAGATTTGTTGATAAACATACAGTGTATCTTATCACCAGGAAACTATTTCTACTCATAAATCTATTGAATGCGAACCATTATTGTCAGCAATAATATTTAAAAATGAAATTGAAAATAAAGACAAAGTCCAAATATTTTCAATATTCTTCAAATAAAATACTATTTTCAAAAATTACTGCCTAAAATAAATTATTTTATTTTCAAAAATTACTGCATCAAATACAATATTTTACTTTTCAAAATTGTACATATACTTTAAAATAAATAGGATTATTTATTATTTACTATTTAAAATACCATTTGCCCCAGCTCTGGTTTCTACTTAGTTCCTGTTTCGAACACTCGATGCAGGCAATTTCTATTTTCAACAAAATCCACAGTTCATTGATAGCTTGTTGCGAGTTACATAATACAGTATTTTTACCATGTAGGTGTAGAAGCGTTGCATTGCAGTCTACAGCTGTTAGTTGAGATCCTAACCTTTGCGCCTACTTAGAAGCAGTGCGAGTTTAAGTGATTCAATGAAGACGCGTGATTACAGGCGTTCCATATAACAAGGTCGATGCACGGTTTTGCGAAGGATGCGTGGTCGTCTCGAATAATTTACAATCCTAAGCGCTTCTCGTTCAACCGTTTCGACAAAATTCTTTCGTGTACCGGGGCTTGGTCTCTCGCGATTCAAATTACGAGAAAGACGTTGATACATTCGGGACTAAATGTCAGGGATATTTCGACTGGTTCGAAGGACTCTGTGGTACAGGTGTTATGTAACAGAGAGGACAGTGAAGATCACGTAACACATTGCTGCAATCGTTTCCTTGTAGTCTTCGATGTCTTCCGCTTTGCCACGTGTGTTAGCAAAATCGATCCTGGCTTTCAAACTTTAGGAGAATTGAACGAGTATCCACATACTTTTGATCGGGAGTGCACATAGCTCATTTGTTGCTCGTTTTAATCGCTAAACCAATCAAACTAGTATATTCGTACATCTTCATTTTGATTTTCATCCACATATTATACGATATTTGCAGGTATTCAAAATTTGTCTGGTACTTCAGAATTTGATTAAAATGAAATTAAAATATTCCAGATTGTCAGGAATATTTTCAGTCGACGGTTGTCTCAAAGTCTACCCAGAAATATTGTTTATATTAATGAGTGCAACAAAACGATTATGGCAGACTGTGCAACAGATAAAAAATTCTCATTTGAAATTCTCTTTTTTTATACTTTAAACCAGTGAAGCATGTCGTACGCTCTATGATCGACTTCTGTAATTGCTTTCCGACGACGACCGTGCTCGCGGGACTCGGCATCCTATTTTTTCCGATAGCTGAGAGCATTGACATCGGTAAGTAAATAAACAGGGTATATGGTGCAGCGTGGAAATAGGACAGGAATAAATGAAGGGACATTGGGGGCGTGTACGAAATGAATAAGGATCCAGAAAGAGAGAAAAATCTAGGTTGCGTCCCTCAATCTGCGCGAGCCTGCTGCGCGCGATAAAATGGTTTTTAGATCTGTCTTCGTATTTCTGGTAAAAATGATTGCATTGGGAAACCAACATGTCACTCATAGCACCAGAAAAACGCCACAACTCCTGTTTCTTTTTCTGTTTTCTACAGCATTAAATCACACGAATTGCATGTATATTTGAAGAACAATGTCGCAACTCTAATTTTCTTCGTTTTTTAAATATAATCATTATTTGTTTCTACTTGCAGCTAGAGCTAGAACCTTTACCTGAGTATATGAGATACCCGGGTACTCGAGTAAGACATGAGACACCCGGGTAGAGCAAAAATACCCGGGTATCTCATGAGATAGTCGGCTACCCGAGTACTCGGTTCCACGAAATGAAAACTGTTATGGATCGGTTACGGTTCTCGAAACAGTTATTAAGAACCGAAATGATGTTATAACTGTTACTAAATAGAATATCGATTCTGGCTTATACATATCTGGCTTATTTCGATTCTATAGCTGTTATTTTTCAGTTCTATCGTTCTGTATTCTGTATTGTGTTTGGTCTTATTATTTAAATAGTTATTTACATTTAAATGAGCTATGTACACCCCCGATCAAAAGTATGTGGACACTCGTTCAATTCTCCTACTGGAAGAAAAAGAATCTTCGAAGAATTTAGTCAAATTTCATGCGATTTGCTTTACACAGTATTGGAAAATTTATATATATGTCTCTTATATCGATCGTATTATTGATAATAACAAATGTTTAATGTTCTCGGCGCTACGGTTCGATCAATTACTACTGAGAAATCAAAGAACAATTTTGCAGATTATCAAATAATCATCGACGTCTCGATTCTAGTTTGAATCCTTTTCAAGATGTATTTGCATTGCGTTTGTTTTTGATGTGATTTAATACTTTAATATGGACATCGTGATACACGCGTTGTACGTGTGTCGTCAATGCTTGTTGTCAAGACACTTGGAAAATTTATCTGAACAATAATTTATTAGTAGACCGCGAATTTTCTTTTTTCAAATTAAAATTGCATATTTTTCCTGCATCTCTTTACACATTTTTTTATTTTTTATTTATATTATTCTGCACAATATACATTTTCTTGAACGCTAAAACAAGAATATACCCAATAATTGTTCTAAAAAAAATGGTTTAAAAATCACTTTTTCGGCGTAATTAATACAAGCCTCCCTCATAATACAATTATACTTACTAATTCAAATTCTATTTAACCCAGCTCTGTTAACAATAAATATCGTCTAATAACAATCAAATAGTACACAAATTTCAACGACAAGTGTCGAGATACTTTTTAGCGGGGGGTGTAGGTCGTGGTTTTTGGTTAAACAGACGGGTTTAGAATAGGACGAGTTGAAATAATATTGCGCTGTGTGCAGTTGATAGCTGAAGGCAGAGACAAGGTGGGAAGCTGTGCTTTTCCGATTGTATTGAAATCTCTGGTGCTCCAGTGGCTGTGCTGGTAGCAAACATAGAATGGCAATGACGTCCACAGGGACGTCCACACCAAATAGATACTGGCGCGTCTTCTCCCGTTTATCGTTAGTGTGTACGTTTTTGCCTCCTCTCGCAGAATCTCTATCCCCATTCTCGTCGCCCTATCGTTTGCAGCAACGTGGTTTCTGGTCGGGGCCTCCTCCGGATTGCAAGCTTCACGCACATGCCGAGCTATTTCTCTCTTTCTCTCGGCCTCTGCATTTTCGCTGATCCGTCAGTAAGTCGCGGACCATCGTCGCGGTCGATATCGTTCTGTGGTAGGCCGTACATGTAACCGAAAAAAGCCGGATTCTGTCATCGATAAATCGAACCGTAAATTCAACCCATTCCGGATATCCGATAAAACTCGAAAATCCGTGAGATACTGCGCTTTGTTTCTTCTTTCTTTTCTTTTTTGAATTGCCACCAATACGAACGTGTCCTGTTCTCTGGAAATAGTGTACTAACGGACGGGGTGAAACTGATAGATGACACTCGATAACAGTAACCCGTTGACACGGCTTATCTACGAAAATTGTTATCTTCTTTCTCGTTCTCTTTTCGTTGTGCATAGCCCGTCGGTACTGCATTTTTACTCTTCCATTTCTGCTGGAAAAAGAAGAAGAATATCCAGTCGGTGAATAGTTTTTTCGAGGAATAGATAGGAGTTTCTCGCAGTTTAGTATCGGGAATGTCAGATGAAAGGATTATAATGAAAAGTTCTGGGTCGTTGGTGAAATGTGGACTTCGAGCGAGTTCTATTATAATAACAAATCGGTGCAA
This sequence comes from Lasioglossum morio, assembly GCA_916610235.2. NCBI lineage: Eukaryota > Metazoa > Arthropoda > Insecta > Hymenoptera > Halictidae > Lasioglossum > Lasioglossum morio. The sequence goes on along the minus strand of OU744323.1, from coordinate 15,935,091 downwards.
TTACACACGGCCATTTTATCAATTCCGAGATAAACGTTTTTGTACGTGTTTTGCAGTTTCGGTGCTGGTCGCTTGTGTATGGGCGACCCGTGACACCGCGACATTATGAACATAAAAATGATTCATTCTAAAATTAGTATTGTGAATATCTCCAACGAAAACAATGGACTTGCTTTTTAGTGGACTGCAAAGTGTCTGCAACGAAGTTACGAGTTTAAATTGAATTCGGACAAACTGGAGGCTATCGTTACTATCGTTTACAATTCACAAGTGTACGCATTATGCATGGAACAACATAACGCAGAGACTGTTCGAACTCGTTGCGTCTAATTTACGGAGACTGCAATTGCTCCGTAGATTAAAACTAAATATTTTTGTTAATAATTACCGTTATCCGTGTATATAATATTATAAAGTTTATTGTTTTAACGTTGTTTTGGGAAGTGTGTGTGTGTATATCTATCGGTCATATATTTTCATAAAAATATTTATTCGATCGGTCGTGTATCTTTCTCCATTGTTGCTTGTACATAATTCATATTTGCGGATTTTTATGCATTCATTAAGGAATCGTCCGGGTGAAATATAAAACAGATTTTCTCAATTGAAGAATATTATAAAGAAAATTGTTAAACAAATTGTCATTCAACTTCTGTGTTCTCGAAATCGACGCAGAACCTTTTTATTGGGCACAGAGATTATAACGAAAATGAGTAGACGAATTTAAAAATACTTTTATATCATGTTCAATCTATCGGACATATTAAAACTAAACCTAGTATTGTAAAAACAACAGGATTAAATTTATTTATGTATTGTGCGATTTTTCAAAAAATATATTCAATGAAGACACCTTTACAATTTCAATAATTGTGAAATAAAAAATGTAAAACGATTCATTTGACACCTCGTGGTAGGTTTAATGTTAACAGAGAAAATAAATTTCTGTTACTCCGGTTTGTTGCAATGCAGCTGGAAAATTTTTATTTTGCACAAAGATCCGCTGTCTAATTATTATGTAGAACATTGAAAATTAATATCGAGATCGATTCTGGGTCGACGCGGAATCATGGAAAATGGAGAAATCATGGAAAAAATGACAGTAATCAGGCATTGTGAGCAAAGTTGAATGAACGCGTGGCTAATCGGACTATTTTTAGTGTGGGTAGTAGTGAGTTGGTCGCGCGCGACAATGATTCTAATTTTAAATATTCATTTGCGAATTCACGGTTGGTCGTTACGTCGCCCCCGGAAGAAAGTTACGTCCCGCCGCGCCACGAAACCGTGTGACTCGAAAGAAAGGAGAACGAGAAAGGAAAAACGAGTGTGCACACTCATCGAGTAAAAACCGGTCATCGGTTTTTCAGTCCTTTATTTTGATTCGCTTTATTTTTATTGCCCTCTCGAAGGCAGAATTCAGGACCGAGCTGCCCCCGTTCTGCCCGAGCAGCTTCGAGCGTCGTTCTGACAGCATAATGCCTGTCATCTGCTCGCCAGGCTGTGCTCGATTTCTGCTCGAGACAGGCATGGCTCACCGGATTTTTGTTTTAACACTACTAGGTTTACAGGACTCGTCGAAATGACGGATTCTAATATTCTTAGGGGGGTAACGTAGCCTCGAATATTACTAGAATCTTACTAGAATCTTCAGGCGAAAACAGTGTTTGCGGGAAACAATTGTTTGTCCTTATACGAGTATGTTACGAGTTGCGTGAGGACTCATTTGATAGAGGAAAGTTGATCGTAGGGCGCTCTGGTCACGAGGTAAGTGAGAAAAAGAAAACCGTCGCGAAATAACTCCTGAATAGGAGTTTACAAAGCGACGTAAAATAAGCAAAAAAAAAGTGAGAAAAATCGTTTTGTATTAGAAAAATACATGGGAACCTGAGGGTGGTTGTCTCAATTTTTCCCCTACTTTGGACGCTCATATTATTAAATATAAACATAATCTCGATACCTCATGATCAGAGCGCCCTACGATCAACCTTCCTCTTTAGAATGAGCCCTCACACAGCTCTTAACATGCTCGTATAAGGACAAACAATTGTTTCCCGCATACACTGTTTTTGCCTTGATTTTCTAGTAAGATTCTAGTAATATTCGAGGGATTCAGATGAAGTGGGGTAAGTGCAGACTGGTTTTTGTAAAGTTGGATTTGAAACTGAATGTATATGTATGTTTTCAGTCTGGTATGTAAATACTTAACGCTGCCGGCATCAAACCCATTGCACAGTTATTACTGCTGAAATAGTATTACACGTAGGATTCGAATTTTTCTTGAAAATCATCATTTCGATAGGATATTGTACAAATTGTCAAATACTCTGAACTTTCTCCCGAAAATGGGGCGAGAGCGTAACTTACAAGTGGGGTTACCCAATCGTAACACGCCGATTTTAATGAAATTTTGGTATGATATAGAACTCGAAAAAATATTTGACACGTACTTTTTTTTATAGTGGCTCAGATTCATGTTAAGGGGGTGAAAATGACTCTCAAAGTTGGGGTCGAAAATCCTATTTTATTGAATATCTCCGAAAGTATTGGGCCTAGACAAAAATTTCAAAATCCAATTTGTGCGTCTTTGAATGCCGAATCGTTTCGTTTAAACTGATTAAAAAAAAAATGTTTTAAAAATATTTAAAAAATTATCTTTTCATTTGTAACATTTTGCAACAAAGCATTACAATTTTTTCGTGAAAATTTGTCTACACAGTCTACTAGCCTTCATAAAAAATATGAGGAAAACAGTTTTTTAGTTCCGCGGTCCTGATAGTCATATTATATTCCAACGCTCATGCGAGGTACGATGGCAACCGTAATGGAAAAATTGTTCTAGTAAGGATAACCGTTTATTTGGAGTTGTTTCACGTTAAAAGTAATGTGGTGGCCCTGAAAAGGACTGATTTGTCTGTTTTTATACGGGTTTCCTATCGATAAAAAATGGGGGGCTAATACTTTCGGAGATATTCAATAGTTCATAATTAAATTATAGTACGTTAATAGATACAAGCTAGAGAAATTTCGCTCATATTATAATAAAAATAACCAGTATGTGCACTTGCACCGTTTAAGAACTTACCCCACTTCCACCTTACTAAGATTGTAAAGATGCTTCCCGGAGGAATTATTTACCAAATTGATTCCTTTGGATATGCATTATTGGAAAAGTGGACAAAAATGTTTGGATAGACACATTCTCGTTATGTTGATAAAATAATGTGCAATAGTTATTTCTAGAGCTCCGTGAACCGAGTGTTAAATACGAATTTTCAGACCTCAAAAAATGATGATGCGGGAAGGCTTACTGGCCGTGTTCCACGTGATCGCGAGCGTGCAATTCGTTTTCGCGACGTATTACGGGTTCCTTGTGCTGGACGTGCCCCAGGATGTTTCCAAAATGTTTGCCGGATATGCCGGGAAGTTTAAGTTCCTTACGTTCTGGGACGTGGTTAGTATTGCATCGCGCAGAAGTATTCAAGTTATTTCAGAAAATGTTCCACGAACAAATCACACCAATATTTCAAAATTATCGCCAGCCAATTGTTCAAGGCAATGGTGAACATCGCGTAATCGAGTGCTGGCAAACATTAACGTTAGGTTAAAAATCACCAGTTGACTCTAAAGTCCATTTCCCTTTTAACATGTTGCAGATAAGTGACGTCCACACCGCTATCTACTTAAAGTTAGTAAAATTAGCCAGAGTAAAGAAAGAACATAATGCTCGGAGAGAATCCATAATTTTTATCAGTAATTTTCTCAAATGTTTCGTGGAATATCATATTTGATGAAACATTTCCACGAGAAACGTGTTAAGAGTCTTAACATAAGACAATTCTCAGCTTAATTATCAATCTTTTCAAAACACACTTTTTCAAAATACTTCTTGCAGATACATCGGTCTTTCTAATAGTTTCTAATGTGTGAGCTGTTCATACAATTCAATCACCAGAAATTGACTAATTAAATTACGGTTTTAATACTGTGGGTCAGAATAGTGTAGGTCTACTATTTTTTTCGTACTAGCTAGGGCTAGTATTTATTTGTACTGCACACCGTCAATTAAACCCAGTGGCGCACACAGGATTTAATTTTGGGGGGGGGGGGGCGAGTTGAACAAAATGACTTTTTGTTTAGCAAAAATATCTGTAAACGGTAGCCACGCATATTTACTTCATAAGTATTGACATTGAAGCATTTTGTACCGGGCCACATAATGATTTTTAATGCATAACACATCCAAAAATCATCGAAATCGGAGTGGAAGCAGCTATTTTACGGTTTAACTAATTTTCCAGTGTTTTGTTTCCTTTTTTTCATGGGGGGGGGACTTGGCCCCCTGGGTGCGCCACTGATTAAACCACTAAATACAGTTCAAATGATATCGCGTTTAGTGTCACATTAACAAAAAAAATGCCACAAATAAGTTGGTGAAAATCCCATAAAAAATAATGAAAAATGAAGAAATAATTGTACGCTCCGTACAGTGGCGGATCCAACGGTAAGCGGACTACGCGGTCGCTTAGGGCCCCGAGTATCAAAGAAATTTGTGTAATGTGTAACGGTATGAAATATTTTCATTACTTTTCTTTTTTTTTAATAAGTTTAGGAGAGTTTTCTTACAACTTCTATTTCTAACTTGAGTTCGTGGGCCCTAAAATTTTTACCGCTTGGGGCCTCCACTTGACTTGAACCGCCACTGGCTCCGCAAGGGGGGTAGGCTAACTGACTAAGGTTGTACAGCTCAAAGACTTGGCTGTCCATTAAGGTGGACCTTAGTTATACTTGGTGAACATTTTTTTGCGAGATTTTTTCACGCGTCCCCCTAAAATTGTGCCAGTTGGTAAGGAAATAATTCCTGCAAAAGATAAAGCTGATCGGATAAAGGGAAGGCGTGCCTCATTGACGTTGAAGTTGACAAAAACATGAGAAATTTTATAGGAAAAAAAAGAAAAAAATTTTTTTATAAGTTTTTAGTATTGCTGCAGGGGCCTCTAACCGTCTGTAGAATTCATGAGGGATTGTGATAGGATTTTTACACTGTTAACCCGAAACAGGAGATTTGAGCGAAAACGGACTTGTTAGCGGAAAGGTGGCGGACAGCAATTAGACAGGCTAATTAATGTGAAATAATCTTAATTCATACAGAGTACACTTATACTTGAATGCACGTAAGAAATTATGATATTTTTCGAGGTATAAAATATTTAACTTGAATTTTCAGTATACTCTTCACATTTAGCGCGCAGTTACTTCTATGTATTTCAAAACTTCGCTTTTTTAAACTTTGGATATATCATTTCTTCATGAAAAGGAACAATATTGGGGGGAGGCGTGTCCAAAATTTCATGGTCGAAAAATAAGGACCACCCTACTGTGCATATAAGAAGAGAATTATACTAGCAGCGAGTCGCGACTGTCTTTCAGGGATTCCGAGTATCAGGAAATATAATTGAAGAGTCTAGTCCCTCTCCCATGCGTAATAGTATAATTACAAGAATTAATTAGACGTGAAGATATAACGAGGAGTGTGCGAACTGTCGCGGTTCGTCCTTGAATCGAAGAGGTTCGCCGTTCAAGTACCTGCCATTGAAGCATGAACCGCGTGAAACAAGTGTTCTTGACGTTTTGCACGCACACTAATTGATTTCTGAAGTTACGAGGGACACGGGTTAGGAATTTTCTCTTCAACGAACGAACAATTCGTCGATGCAGCTGGTGAAGATTTTAACCAGACAATTGAGCAGGCTCGTGGCCATTCGCCGCCGGTTAATTATTTCATGATCACTTCAACGTTGATGCCGCGAGAGCTATGCTATCCAAAGAGTGGCGAGCTCAATTGCTAGAGCGCCGCTCCGAGCAAACTCTAAATTACAGCACGCGACGCGATACACCAAGCTAATATTACAACGCAGCGCAGACAAATTTTTCCATAGAATCGGTTTACTATATTTGTTATTGATTCCCTCGCTGGAAATTGACGGCCTACCGATCTGCATAGTGAAACAATTTTAAGAAATAGAAAAACATCCGACCTCAAATTCAAATGAAATAAGATTCAAATAAAATTCATTTGATTTCCATCGATTGCAAGAGACGAATTGATGAATTTATTCCAGCTCCGAATTGCGATAATTTCTAATAAATAGCCACAGGCAGTCGAGGTTTAGCTATAAACTAAGGAAGCTTGTCGAGAAACTTTGCAGATCAAGGCAATAGAGAATACCAGTTCTCTGTATCTCGATCGACAATTGTTCAAAACTATAATTAATGTTATTGGCGCACTGGTTCGATCAATTGTAGACAATAAGCAAATTTGCAAAATATTACATGAAATTTAATCCAACGTTTCGGTCTAAACTTAGACGATTTTCAAGAATGTAAATTTTCCGTATTGCGTATGCTTAGAAAAATGTACTAATTTCAATTCTTCAGAGTCAAGAAACCATATGTTGGTTCCTTGCCGGTGGTATGTGGACTGAGAGAATACCGATCGGAAAGGATTGTTTGTCGCAGCACTATTTGCGAATAATAGATAAAAATAGCTACAGGAAACTGTCCGTAATAATGCTGACAATGCGATAGAATTGTTGTGTTGGATTCATGACAATCGCAAATGCAAATACTCAAGATAACGAAATTTTTTTACAGTTGCGAACTTTAATCGATGCCGTAACCAATCCATGCCCGTTTGTTACAGATACTCCAAGCGATATTCTTCTTGATATGTATGCTGAACGATTGGTTCGGCACGAACGCCGTCAACCCGAAGAAACCGCCCTTAATTCGCAAGTTCAAGGACTTTTTGCACGCGTCTCTAGGCTTTCCAGTGGCTGCGGTAATTATTCTGATCGACGAACATTTTATACAACTTTATAACCCGCTTATCTATATATTTAAAAATGATGTCCTGACTTATTCACCTATCAACGCCCAGGCTAAACCCTTGGCCCTAGAAAGCTGAATTTTTGCACAGAGGTTTGCTTTATGATCTATACAAGGGATAATAGAGGATATTTCGAAATTCAACCCCTAAGGGGGTGAAAAGAGGTTGTAACGTTTTGTAAGAGGAATATTTTATTTGTGGTCGGTTTTGCTTGAAAGTTGGTCTTAATGCTCTTTGATATAATTAATCAAATACCTATATCGATATTTTAAAAAATTCAACCCCTAAGGGGGTAAAAAAGGGTTCTGACGTTTGTATGAGGAATATTTTATTTGCGGTCGGTTTTGCTTGAAAATTGGTCTTAATGCTCATTTATACAATCCATTAAACAGTTTCCTGTGTGAGCGAAGCCGCGGGGAAAAGCTAGTTCATTGATATATATATATATATATATATATATATTATTTTGTTGCAGTTCGTGGCGATAGTGTTCTGGAGTCTGATGTTTATAGATCGCGAATTAGTATTCCCGAAGGTGCTTGACCCTTATTTCCCATGGTGGTTAAACCATCTGATGCACACGATGGTGTTGATCTCGACGGTGATAGAAATGATCATGGCGCCGAGACAGTATCCGCGACGACTGGTTGGTCTGAGCACCGTTGTGATCTTCGACTTCATCTACTTAGCTTGGTATAAACATTGCAAACATGTTGACACACATGCTTTAGATGAGACTGGGTAAAAGCTACTTCCCCTCATTTTTTTTTCAAAATTTCTGTGAGGCGTTCACTTCCGCAGCACATTAAGGGGGTAGACTCAAGGATGGGGTTTTTCAGTAGTCAAAATAGCTAGATAACAGATCAATCTAGGCCGCAGTCGCCCTCAAAAGTCCTATTTTTACATTTGCGAGGCGTAATTTGCATTATTCAGCAGCATGTAGATGTCGCAGCTTCATGAAATAACTACACGCGCAGCTTTATGCTTCCGGATAATGCAAATTACATATGCACTATATGATATCGGCGCTACAGGTTCGAACAAATATACAGAAATTAGCAATTTTGCAGTATTATAATTTCAACGTTTCGTTTCGGTTTTGAACCATCATCAAGAAAATTCCGCGTTTGCTAATTTCTGTATCTTTGATCGAACCTGTAGCGCCGATATCATATAGTGCATATACAAAATTTACGATCGTTAAAACTGGAGATTAATGCAAATTACGTCTCGTAAACGTAAAAAAGTTATCTACCGACTACTGAAAAAGCCCATGAGAATGACCTAATGAGAAGGCGCATCCCGCACCCTTGCAATCCTAGAAAAGCGAGTCCAGCCTCTTAAAGAACTACGAAAATTCAGAGGGGAAGCTTTTCTGCAACTGTATGGCTTCGTACAGCCATTGAGATCGAAGAGAGCCGATTTTTTATATAGGAAAATTTCAGGGTGCACGTGATCCATTACAAGAGCGGTATCTGGGTGTACCCGTTGCTGCCCCTGATGTCGGTTCCAGTGAGGATGCTGTTCATGGCGTCGATGATGGTCGTTAATGGAATCTTGTATTTCGTGGGGGAGGCGATCGACAACTTCGTTTGGGGTAACGAACACAATAAACAACAACAAAAGTCTCATGCCAAGAGCAAGTAGCCTCGCCCGGTGGTTAGTCGCTGCCTTCGATCATGTTCGACCTTCTCCGGGGTGGTGGTGAATAAAACAAACCCAGATAAAACATTCTCTACCCCTCATACCCCATGCGCTCTCCGGTGCAGTCATTTGATACCAATAATATACTCGTACTGTGCATGCAAAGACGGAAACGGCGCGTGACTTTTTACAAACAAACGAACAAAGCGAAAAACATTTTCAAAAAGTCAACAAAGAAACGGAACACACGCTCAAGGTAACGAACGAAATGCGGTCTTTCTGGTGAATCGCTCGTCGAGGGTTGCGCGACTGCTAAAGCATGTATGTTATGATTTCATGTGGTTTCTGTCTCATATGCGCGCTGCAAAGGGGAAAACTAATTGTAACTCTGACACACTACACGCTGTACAGTGCCTGATTATTCGTTTCGATGTAAATAAACTGAGAGCATTGAGAACATCATACACGAACGTACGCTGCCCGCGCCCGAGTGTTGGAACTCCGTTCAGATCGTTGCAGAAACATTAACAGTAAACATACCGACCGTCGTATGTATTAACACAAAACCTACCACCACCGGTCAGAATGACTGGTTACAGATTTTTAATTTTGCAATTATTGAAATAATAAAATTGATCTAGTAAGAAATGATTCTATAGATACCTTTAATAGACCTAAATAAAATGAATCTTGTCATTTTTAGAAGAGAACATGTTCCAGTTACTTTTAAGCCTCGGTAGGTTTACATAGTGTTGAAGCGAGCAACAGCTGAAACAGCGTTTCAATGCTTGAGGGCGGCGGTGGATTAACGTACACACGATACAATAGGCGGCCATTCTTTTTGTACGGTCGACGACTTTCGTGATCATGACAATAAAACATGGAAAGTACTGAACGGGATACGTGAATGAGAGGACACATGGTACGGAGAAACAACGAACTGTGTTTACGTGTGTAACTTATACATGTGTGTTTCGCGTTTTGGGAGAAGCGTATGTTACACAGACACCATATTCTTTGCATGCTATTCTTTCTCGAGATTAAAACCGGGATCTATTTGTACCGAGTATAGGGAAAAAATACGTTGCCGAAAGTGACCGACCAGTTTGGTGAAGGTGAGAGAGAGAGGATCGTCAAGAGGACCGACGACGTTTTGCAGACAGAGAGAGAGAGAGAGAGAGAGAGAGAGAGAGAGAGAGGGAGAGAGTAGAAAGAAAGAAATGAGTAATTACCAAGGTTGACGCCACAATGGGTTTCTGAAAGGACTGGCTTCCCTTTAAAACGAAAGCCAGAATCAAATTCGACTGTTACCCCCTCCCCCCATTTTTGTATAGTGTACAAGGATAAGAACACTTAGCGGACGAAGAAGTTTGTTAATACCTTTTGTTATATCTAGACAAAGTTGAATAAAAATTGTTATTTTCGATAGGCGTTTGTCACTCTGTGGAAAAATTCACGACGATTACCGGTTATACATATTCAAGCGAACGATTCAAGTTGGCACGTGTGTTACGGTTCCCACGGATAATTTAGGGCAGGACAGAGATAGTTTCATTGGATATCAATTATCGATAACCGGGTATAGACCCTTTCTATAATTAAACGGGGTTAGGCACGTATAGCGTGACGAGTGAGATCTCTCAAAATATTAATACGGTACTAGGAAATATTGTTATACGAAGTTGAAGAGGTTTCAGAAGTTCAGAGGTTTTTCCCAAGACTTATTCATTTTTCCAGAGGAAGATTCTCTTGTAACGAATTCTCCAACTTGGGTTAGAAAATATTTATCAATACTATTATCTGTAGAAATCATCACCGATTCCGTTTTATATCGTGCTGCGTGCATAGTGCGCTTTAAACTACATTTTTTATAGAGCTATTACCAGCGAGATTAAAAAGTCAGAACACTTCTCTGAAGTTCGTCGATTCATGAATAATCTCTAATTAGATTATTTATAGATGATATTTCGAGAATTGTTACGAGAGTTACTTTTTAAGATTTATAAAATTACCATTTTCTAGAATTAATGGTCGGTCGTCGTATCTAGCACACATTTCGCATAAATCATTTTAAAAAACCGATAAAATAGGGTCGGTATAGTAACAAGTTCAGAATGTTCGTAAAAAATATTTGTATATAATCTAAGTACTGTAGGATGTACACATTGTAAAATACTGTAATGTACAGAGCAATATTAAAGCTAAATTGAAATCGTTCAATATCAAAAAAAGGGGATAAAAATGTTGCGATACGTGTATAACTTTCGGTGTCATCGTAAATTCTGAATTATTTTACTACTAGGGTCGAGATCTTATTTGTCGGTAATAAAACGTATAAAAGTAACAATATGTGGCGTTTGCGTCCGAGTTATTTACACATTGAGATTATCCTATTGCACTTTTAAATATACAGTCGTGGACAACGAATATAAAACTACGAGTATCATGCGATTGCGAGCACTGATTAGAATATTGTACAACCCCTCGATTTCTTTTTCAGGAAACGTTGTAACCACAGGTAAAAAAAAGTAGTGGAGAGAAAAAAAAGAGTTAACAGCGCAGTCGTTGCTAAACGAATAGAGGAACAGTTCGTACCAATCGCTTGGTTGTAGTCACTTCCTTAATCTAGTCTACACAGCAATGTTTTTGCTCTTGCCTAATTGCGGCGAAATTTGTGTCCCCTTTGAGCTGCAATGCCGACTATTAATGATCTCGTCTATGCTCTGCTTTAACTCCTCCATCTCTAAAATGTCTAAAGGAAGTGACGTTTGCGTCGCCATTTCCCGAGCATTGGCGTTCTGCACGTCTGGTTTCAGTCTCGTTAACTCCGGACAGCACGAGTTCAAACTGGACGCCAGATTCCCCATTCCCGCTTTCTTATACGCCTCAATTATATCACTTTCGTTTTTCAATTTAATATCATTGGTTTCTTGAAACAGATGTTTCAAAATCGCCTCGTCTTGAAGGAAATATTTACTTCTGTGACCTTCCCTGCTTCTCCGAACGCTCTCGTAACTCTTCGAGCTCTTATTGCTAGTTTTACTTTTGCTACGTTCGTGCGGCTCCTCGGGCTCCAACATCTTCGTCTCCTCTTCCGCCTGACTATCGTCAGTCTCGCTGTCTTGATCCTCCTGATCGTCCTTCTCAATATTGCCGCACTCAATGTCCATATCATTACCCGTGACACCTTGATGCTGCTTCTCGCTGCTGATCTCCTCGCTGTTGCTGTGTCCGGGGAATAAAAATGGCAGTAGCGTGTTCACATTCTTCCCGTCGAACAGCTTTGGGTTCAACGCTCGTTCATCCAATCCGGTGATCGCCGAACGTCTCTTCATATTCGGCACCTGAATCGCCGGCACCCTCGAGTCCCCGCCTATAGTCAACGCTGACAGTATTTGAGCGCCGAGTTGACTCTCCTGCGACGTGGTGCTCCCTCTCCTAAACAACGGTCCCACTTTGCCAGATCTCGATTTCCTGAAGTCCCGGCGACGCTTCCCTCGCCGACCTCTCGAACTACTAGCTACCTTGCGCGTTGTCTTCAGCTCTGCTATTTGCACGGATATCTGCGAGTCCAACGAGTTCCTGCGAGACTCTACAGACACACGACGTACGCTGAAACTGATCTCCGAGTCCACGGAGTTTCTCCGATTACTGGACACCGAGCCCGTTCCACCGACCAGCGCGCATCTACGCGTAACTAATTTCGGCAGAGCTGCAGCCCATGTCGAGCTGAAATCTTGAGACGCTACCGAGTTCAAATCAAAGTTCAAACCGACCGGGTCCTCGTGCGTGTTGTGGAAACTGATAGATAAGCGACCGGCATTGTTGAATGTTTTCCTTTTCGCAAACGCTTGCGCGATCACCTTGTGCTTCTTCAGTCTGATCGGCTCTTCAGTTTCGCAATTGAACGTTCTGAAACGAAACGAAATGATTGATACATGTGGAATAGTATGTACTTTGACAAACGAATATGGAATGCGAGGTTCTACCGTCGCAGAAATCTGGTCCACGTGTCCACGGTCGAACTGGTCCACACCCACGAAGACATAAGAATACCAGAGAAAAATGGTAGAAGTAAATGTAGCTGCATCTTAGCTGCGCTCGGTCGGACCTCCATTTTGCATTCGGAAATGTCCAAGTATTTTGTCGTTATCGCACATCTGTAGATGAAATACAGTATACCGGGAAAATTCAAGTTTTGCATGGAGAAACTGTGTCTCGAGACATTTGGTGAACGTTGTTCTTACATCGTATAGTTTCTGAAGCTCTGACGCCACTGCCACGAATGTTGGAACTCGTAGATGTGACAGTAAAATGTCACCACGACTGCGGCGAACGTGAAAATTGAAAAGAGACCCATACGCACGATGGTCTCGCGTATTTTAGCGCTCGCCCTTTCGGATATGATTTCTTGGCTGGTTATCTTCAATCGTATCAGAGTAATCAGTCCTGAAAGTGTTACAGTATTAATTTTATACGCGATAAATTAGTAAGATCTAGAGCAAGGGTACCAGTTACCGGATTTAGTGACGACTTGGAAGTTTTTTAATAATTTGAAGGCATTCTGTAATTTATTTGCGTTATTTGTGACAAACGATTCATGATCGACCTTCCTTCTGTATCGTGAAGTTATTCTGCATGATTTTGTTAAAAGGCGAAAGAAATATTAATCAAGTTTTGGTTCTATTTACCAGACGCGAAAAGTTGCGTTGTCTCGGAGAATAAGGTTTTGTAACTGATGTTTTCTATATCTTAAATAAACATTATTATAGCACTTTTGATTTTATTTTTAAAAGTAAAGTAATACTAGGTACTTTGTGTTATTTTGATTAATTTCTAAAACTGTGTCCAGTAACTGGTACCTTTACCCTAAGTCTTGAACAGTTACTTAAAAAATACTTACAGCTTCAAATCTTTAGGAATGCATTTAAACAATATATCTTATTATTTTGATAACGGAAGACTTATACAGATAAATATAAACCTGAAACGTACCCCTGGATAAAAAGTATCCTCCGGCTACTAAAACGATAAGCACAGGACCAAGCAGAAACCAGGCTCTAATCGTGTGGTTGGCATAACCGACGAAACATATACCGGTCACGCTGTTCCCATCTATCTCTCCTAATGCCATAATGGTTACTGTTAACACGAGAGGCAAACACCAAGCTATCAAGTGAAAATAAGCGCCCTTCTTGTCGATCCTGTCTTGAATTTTGCCAAGTGCTTGGAAACTCATATGCCAAGCGTATGTCAGAATCACAAACCATACCATAGCTGCCATAAGCGAGTAATATACCAGGACGAATACCACAACGCATAGTAAGTTCTCCCCACTGAAAATATATCAACAGTTTTATTTGTACCTCTTTTGTCGAGACGAGTCGAGTTCTTGAAAATTCTCTTTAATTCTCGAAATAAGTTGTACTGTTCTCTTATTTCTAGGTAAATTTGTCCGAAATTTTAACACTATTTATATGTAATAACCGAAAAACCTAAGATGTGAATGTTAACTCATCAATTTGAATTTAAAAAAATCGAAAAATAACTGATCTTTCACCACCATGTGAATTTGACACCAAGAGACAGATTCAGTTTGTGGGATAAGGATTTACCTAGGTTCACTCATTCTCAATGTTCCATCTTTACGGCACACTATCACCTCTCTGCTCCCATTCATAAATTGTGCCAGCCATCCAACACAAGATATCATGAAGCAACAATTTATATAGAATATAACCAAGGCTGGATATTTGTTTGCGCTCCTCCAATCGATTAAAAAGGTTACCTAAAATATAATCAATCAGCCAGATCGAATTATACATGAAAATAATCTTTTAGTTCTGTTCTACTCACAACTGTGAACAGGTTGAAAGAGCCACAAATTCCTGCTGCCCAAGCGATGAAAGAATGAATCTGCTTATGCTCGTCTGGCGTAAACAAAGGGTCATTGCACTGTGTCCCACAACTTTCGACTCCTTCAAAGATTGCCAGTGCATTGTCAGTAGGGACAAGAGGTTTCAGACACTTGCCCGAGATGTTGAATTTCAGTTCTCTGATGTCGTTTTTGCATAATCTTGGGAACAGCTCTGTGTTGTCGCATTTGATGAAGCTCGGCCAAATCGTTTGATTGAATACAATTCTGCAGGGACCCGAAACTATCTTGCACATCTCTTGAGAGGGCAAGTCCACAGTGTCGTTGATGCATTTCGGCATAAATATCGAGCACAACAGGGGTTGAACAACTGCCCAACACTTTGGTATGTGCCTCAATGCTTGTAGCACTTGCAGTCTCTCCTGAAAAGTAAGGCAACAATATATGCAGGGTGTTCCAATTTAATTCTTTACACTCTGAGCTATTTTAACTCGAAAATTAAACATTTCTTCCAACCTAGCATATTTCCATTCCTATTAAATTGTCATGCAATGCCTAAATGTTCAGTAAGTGATTAAAAAAATGCTAGAATATAAAATCCAGCAGGATTTATTACAATTACATTTATTTCAGATCCGCAAAGGCTACCACTGAAACTAAGATTTTGTTTTATTCTACTTTCTTAAAATTCGTCTATAAAAATTGAAAATTGCACAAACATCCACAGTCTACTGATTGGATACAGACATATTTAATAATAAATAATTTTTCCTGTTGTGCATTGTAAGTAATTATAATATATAATGTATCCTTTAGACAACCTTCAATTCTACAATTTTTAGAACACTCTGTACACCGCTAGAACACAGATCAGAAAAGATTTCTTCAACCAATTGTACACAGCAGTCAGAATTTGCTTCAGGTAGAACTGCAGGACAGAGTAACTGTAAATCCTACAGATATAGAAATTGCAAAAGAAGAACTAAGACAGGAAATACCTGAGGTGACTTTAAATAGGGTCCCTGCATACCTGAGCCACCCAGGTAATTCTCCAAAGGGAAAACTACCTTTCCTTTTGTATAAGAATTGACCTGACTAAGGAGAAACTTGAGAGAAAATGAATTTCACGTTTAGATTATTTAATAAATATCTTCGATATACCTCTATCATATTCTGGGTCATGTGTTCGGGTATCAGGTCCAAAGTAGTCCTGGTGTATGGTAATCTTGTGCCCATACATGTGCTCTTCTCCAGTTCCAAGCATTTTGCAGGTCTTCTACAATTCAAAGGATCGGATGGTAATTCCCTTATAGGGTATCTATCCAGCAGAAAACTGGAGTCCTTGATCCTGTGTCTGGCGGTCAAGTCCAGAGTATTCCACGTTGTATTTTCACCGTTGGCATTTCCAGGGAAACCGTGTGTCAATTCCGACGACACTCGGTGAAACACGAGTAAACAATAGATCAGCAGAAGTGTCATCTGTGAAAGAAATGAATTTCAATCTGTTCCGTTAGTTTCGGTTAATGTTTGTCGACTACCGAGACGTAATTAGCTTATGGTAATTCATTATTCGGCCTCGCAATCGACGCGCGACGCTCCAGGCCGCTATCAACGCGATTAAAAACAAAACGTCACACGTGTATACGGCGCGCAGATAGACAATGAAAATCGTTTCCCGAATAAAAATAGAGTACCTTTGGGCCCTTTGTTCAAGACCAGACGCCGATTATATTCTGCC
Organism: Lasioglossum morio; assembly: GCA_916610235.2. Taxonomy (NCBI): domain Eukaryota; kingdom Metazoa; phylum Arthropoda; class Insecta; order Hymenoptera; family Halictidae; genus Lasioglossum; species Lasioglossum morio. The sequence goes on along the minus strand of OU744323.1, from coordinate 15,918,948 downwards.
ACGGAGAAAGCACTCCGGTCCGTCCGAACAAAGCGTCTTGCATCTTCTACGCCCGCGACAGCCGCATCCAGCATACGAACGCTCGGACCACACACACGTTACGTTCGCTCGCAGGCCACCCACGTCGAACCCGACTCGCTCATATAGGTACCTCTTTCCGGTGTTTGAATGCTCAGCCGTAAACAGGTTTCGGAATAGTTCGCAAGCGGCGGCACGGTCGCCACTCTGCACCACCATTCCGCGCATTTGCCGCGGAACATTCGAAATTTCAAATGTTCCGCAGAAACCGCGTATGCACCAGTGTGGACATTGTAGTTGAATTACGTAATTTATACAATTACTAGACTGCGAATCTTTATGCGTTTATGAAGAAATTAGTTGGGTGAAATATGAAATAGCAATAGATTCGAAACATTCCGAAAATAAGACGTCTCGGTAATTATATATATACAACAGGTCCACGTACGTACTCCGATTTTGATGAAATTTTAATATGTTATAGATTTCGATATTTTGAACAACTTTTTCCTGTTCCAATATAGGAGGGACGCTTTTAGTTGTCGAGATATTTCAATTTTTCTGTATTGAATTTTTCGTATTTCTACACGCTCCGCGGCAACGTAAGCCTGTCCCGGTGCGGCGTTTGTTTACATTTTGACGCTGTAGAGATGAGAGACAAACCTGACCTAACCTAACCTAACCTATTCGTAATCAGCACGTCAAAATACGTAAAAATCTAGAGTATAATTTAGAAACACTGGGTGGGTGTGTGTATTGTTAGGCCGGCTCTTTCCGCCCCCCTGGTTTCTCCCTCATCTCTACACCGTCAAAACGTAAACAAACGCCGCACCGGGACAGGCTTACGTTGCCGTGGAGCGTGCTGGAATACGAATAATTCAAATATCTCAAAAACTAAAAGCGACCCCCATATATTGGAAAAGGATAAAGTTGTTCAAAATGTCGAAATCTATAACATATTAAAATTTCATTAATATCGAAGTACGTGGACCTGTTGTATATAATTACCCGACTTTCTTCCATCCACTATTTTTTTTGTCATTCTCCAAGTAATTATACAATAAACTATTATTAGCATCTCCAAAAAATTACTATAACAAGATAGCAAACGTTTCAGAGAAAGAATTTTTTATGTAATCCGTAATGCGATGTACAGCCGCTGTATAAATTTAAGTAATTCCGCTAATTATTATTCAACGGTTCGAAGTATATGAGACGACCCACAAGCTATTTTGCATAATCTAAATGAAGAATTTCTCGCGTGGAATATTGAGTGATATTGAGAGTGTAAAGTGATTTGAAATTACTATAATTTCACGAACGTTCATTCTGTTTATCTGTCAATTATTTTTCTTGTCGCGACATCTGTGTTTTTAATAGGGTGCGCGCAGGCACGCGCAGGTGATTCAGCCGTGCGGGTTGTCAAAACGATAGTAGCGTGGCAAGGAACTCGGTCGAATGGATTTGTTTTTGCGCGTTTGATGCGTAGTGTCAATCAAACGATATCGCTATTTCTTATTGTGGTGGTGTTCGCCATTGACGGGCTGAATATTTATCGTCGTTAGCCGACCTTTCATTATTCCGGTGCAACAGGAAATATGATAATTGCCCCTATAGTTGATTAGCTGTTGGCGTTGATAATAACATGCTGCTAATATATGATAAGCCTGTACCGTGTACGTCTGCACACCATTCGGAGTTAATAACGGCGGAACGATCCCACGACAGTCTACGGTCGGTGTTCGATAGTGAACCAATTCCGAAGGTGACAGATGTTTCGTAAAATAATAACCTGAAATATTTCCTGGGATCATTTTATCGTTCGACATCTACTTCATCGCGTGCGAATAAACAGGTAGGAGCATTCTGTCAATGTAAACATTCATCCTTATCGCTCGCTTTCACTTAACACTACCTCAAAATTCATCCACTATCTAACAGTGAGAAAATATTTTTGGAGCATTAACCCATTGCACTCCGAATTATTTTTCAATTTTATTGCCAATAGTTCCATACTATTCTAATTGTTTTATTTGATATTTACTTCCAAGGGCAGCTCCCTGATTACTGCTTATTTTAAACATTTTGTTTACTAATTATATTAACACTAGGTTTACAGGACCCGTCAAAATGTTCTAATATTCTTAATTTGCGATTATTAAGATTGTAAAGATGCTTCCCTGAGGAATTATTTACCAAATTCGTTTCTTCGGCTATACATTATTGGATAAGTGGCCACAAATTTGGATAGATAAATTCCTGTTGTGTTTATGGAATAATGTGAAATAGTTATTTCTAGAGCTCCATAAGCCTAGTGTTAAATATAGCTCTTAAACTTTGTTGTGATTTATATATGTTGAACTTGTATTCGTTTTCAACTGAAAAATAACTGTTTTATTTAGATTTCTCTTTCTCCAATGTCTTTATGCATTTGTGAAAAAATTGGTCAGGTAAAATGTAAAACAGTGAAATTAATTTAATTTGCATAAATATCCACAGTTAGTAACCATGTTCTTGAATAGAATACATGCACCGATGAAATTTATGTGAAAACTTGCTGGACACCCTGTACAGCAAATATGTTTTATACACTCGATTCTTCTTTCAGTTACAATGCTGGAAATCTTTTATTTGGGACTGTATCTATTACTTTTTGGTAATTGTATTGGTGACATGTCCGACTGGGACTCTAAATTGCATATGTTATGTCCTGGTTTGTATCCAACGGTGTTCACAAGTTACACACCTCGAGGAAATCTTTCGAGTGGAATATACGCTAGTCAGCCACATTTGAACGGCCTTCAACATTGTATCGCTGCCTGCTGCACCAAGCCTATATGCAACGTGGCCCTTATGCACAACAACACCTGTTACCATCTGCAATGCGAGAACTCCAAGATATGTTTACCTTTATACAGGATCGATCTAGCTAGCGAGAGTCCGCCGAGTATGGTGTTAGTTAAGCCTGTAGAAGACGATGAAATGTGGAGTGACCTAGTGGAACACATGCACGAGGATGCTGGGTAAGGAAAGAATGTTTTCAGAAAAATGTCTAGCAGTTACAGAAGTATATACAATATATTTTTCAGTCCTCCTCTTGTGGACAGCACTAACAGACACCGTATTTTATTCGGTGAATCGAACGATATGCCTTGCATCACTCAAGCGACTTGTTTGGAGAACGAAATATGTGTTAAAGATCCAGATAAATCTGATGTCGGTATATGTCAATGCTCGATTGGTTTTAAACACAACATGGAAGGTATGGTTGTTTTTCTAGAAATCGCATAGTTACGACTGCCAATCTAAAGATGCATAAATGCAAAGAATTGTTTTCTTTCGTGAATGCATAAAATCCACAGTCTACGCACGATTCTTCGATTTTTTCCTTTTCTAATTTGTACGGGTTTGCGGTAGGTGGTTGCGTCCCGGACGAAGATATGGAACTCGGTGTAACACCGCAGATAAAAGCGCAGATTCTAAAAGATTCTACCGCGTCGATAGCGCCGCCGATGAAACGTTTGTTAGTTTCCGCGGTTTCGAAGGAAGTCCGTTTACCAGAGAACGCAGTAACATTGTCTGCCTATACTGTGCCTGCGGAGCAGGAGAATGAGCGTTACAATTATGCTTGGAGTCTTCTAAGTCAACCGGAAAGATACACTGGCAGCATGGGCGATCAGAATAGTATGACTGTTAAATTGAGTAACTTGTCCGAGGGTTTATACACGTTTAAGGTGACTGTAAACAGTCCCAATGCTTATGGTGAAGCGTACGCGAACGTCAGCGTTCTACCACGTGAGTTATTCTCGTTCGAAAATTCTCCGACGATCAACATCATTTGTTAATAACAGACTTTATCATCGTTCACAGCCAAAAGAATAAATCAAGCACCAACAGCCATAATCTCGCCTGCATCGCAAGTCGTAAAACTTCCGAATACCGGAGCTGTCCTAGATGGGTCATCGAGTAAAGATGACGACCGAGTCAATTCTTATCATTGGGAACTGCAACAAGGACCTATTGGTTATCAACCGAATCTAGTCGATACTCCCACGTTACAGTTGGACAATCTTATTGCTGGCAATTACACTTTTAAGTTAGCATTTCTGCTTCGTAAACTATTGGGTTGGAACGAAAGTTTGTAGCGTTTATAAACTAAAATTGAAAGCTAAAATTCAGACATTTATTCAATAACATATTTTTCATTCTTTTCTATTACGTTTTGCCATTTTCGAGGTAACTTCTCCTGTCATTGAATAAACGTACGAATAAATACCTTAATTTTATCTTCGATTCCTAACTTGAGAATGCTACGAACTTTCTTTTCGACCCAATAAATGTAAATTAGTGCGAGAATTCCGAATAATTTCGAGATTCCTGCACACTTCTAGATGTACTATGTCAGTTCAATATGTTTACCTTGCTAGGTTGACTGTGGAAGATTCTGATCACATCACGAACTCTACTAGCGCTAACATAACTGTGCTGAAAGTAACCGATTATCCTCCTAGCGCGAACGCTGGGCAGGATATAATTATATACTTACCTCAGAATACGCTTACTCTTAATGGTAACTTAAGCACCGACGACCACGGAATCGCGAGCTGGGAGTGGACGAAAAGTCCCTCCGATCAGAACAAAGCGGTGGACATGCAAAACACAAGAACGCCGTACTTACAACTGTCTAATTTAGAAGAGGGAATGTATACGTTCGTGCTAAAAGTAACAGACGACTCGGGGCAGTCTTCAACATCTGAGGTCCACGTGTTTGTAAAACCACCAACGAATAAACCACCCAAAGGTAATGAAACAATCGGGAGCCACGTATTTCTATTGCGAATAGAAATGCTTCATCTTATACTTTGTATTTTGAACAGCCGACGCTGGCGAGGACATAACGATAGCTCTGCCCGAAACGAAAACTCTGCTGGATGGTCACAAAAGTAAAGATGACATTAAAATTGTATCATATCACTGGGAACAAGTCAGGTAAATTTTCATTTAAGATGCTAGTCCTTTGCACTCGGAATACTTAAATATTTAGCAATCTACAAAATACAATCAAACGTGATAATTGTTTTTAAAAGTTGCCAATCGAGTGCTAAGGGTTAATCCTGCCGGTATAACATTATAATAAGAAACCTCCTTTAACAGTGGACCCAACAACGCAGAGTTCTCTGCTGTTAACGAATCGATTACCAATGTAACAAAACTAACCAAGGGCGACTATGAGTTTAAGTTAACCGTAATCGACGATAACGGGAATAAAGACTCTGATACCGTGAACGTAAAAGTTACGCAAAGTATGCATGAAACACACTACTCGAATCTTTTCAGATTTAAATGGGTCAATATGTAATAGAGGCAATTTGATTTTATAGATAAAAATGCGCCACCTAAAGCAAACGCGGGAGGCGATCAGGTTGTAATCGCTCCCATCGGCGCGTTGATCATTAATGGTACTCAATCGTCCGATGACTTAAGAATCAAGGAATGGATATGGATAAGAGATTCGTCTAGTCTTGCTATTGGTACTGTAATTCAAGATACAGACAAGTCACCGGTTCTTATGGTAATAATATTTAAATTGGGTATGCACTTGAAATAAATGAAATGTCATTATCATTCTTCAATTTCAGCTAACAGATATCGTCCCAGGTAGATACGTTTTCAGATTGAAAGTAGTGGACGATCAAGGACTGAGTAGCGAAGACACTGTGTCGGTTATAGTAAAGTCAGGTAACTATTGAAGAAAGAGAAACTGCATATCGATGTTCTACAACGGAATTTAAGTAAACGTTTACTTTTCTTTCTAGATACACAATTGTTACATTTGGTCGAGCTGACGTTAAACATCGGAGCGAACATGCTGACAGTGTCTCAAAAGAATTCATTGGTGGTGAAGTTGCAAATGTTGCTGCGAGACGAAGCATCGATTATTGTACGAAACTTGAGAGCGGAGCCTCACACTGGCAGAGCAGTATTAGTGTTTTACGTTGAGAAAAAAGGAGGACAAACGACTATGCCGGGGCCGGAAGTGGTTAAGCGGTTGAAAGAAAAACTAAGACAAGACTCCGGACTGCTTCAGTTATCTGTCGCGAATATCGACACCGCTGTGTGCCAAAATAATTGTTCGGGTACGTTCATCGCTCTGATTCGAGCACTTTAAAAATCCGACTGATTGATCGATTGAAAAGAAACAATGTCCAAGAAAAATATGATTGTAGGTCATGGCGTATGCGACCAAGAGTCAAGATCGTGTATGTGTGAGGCATTCTGGATGCAGAATTTAATACAGAAATATTTCGGTAACGGCGACTCCAACTGCGGTAAGTTAAACTACGTTCGGGTACACTTCTCCTATATTCACTAATAAAACATTACATTTCCGAAAAATTCGAAATAACGGTAGAAACATTATTTTTCAGATTGGAGCATTCTTTACGTTATAATCGCGCTGCTATCTTTGGTTGTGTGTTGGGTTGGTCTGATATGGGGTTTGGTCTGCTTATGCCAACGAATATGCACAGGAAAACGACGTTCGCTTCGTGCTAAGAAAAAACCTCCCCGTTACTCCTTGTTACAACCGGAACCGGAAGACGATAGCAGCACGTGTACGATATTCTTACATACTCGTTAACCGAGAATAATTTCGTATTACTAATACTGGCACAATTGCTTTGCAGTTTCGACGCATAAAATGGTACTGTCCGAATCAGACACGGACTCCGACGACGTCTTATTCGAGCATCGCAAGACGAAAAATAACAGTCAAGCAAGAAACGGTAAATCTCGAAATGGTTTTATTAAAGTGGGTTCTAGAGTGAAAACATGAGGTAACGGATATAGTGTTTAAAAAAAGAAATCTAATCGGTGCGTCACGCACCAGATTTCATAAATTGATCTCGTGTTTCAGAGATGTATAGAATATAAGATCTCGTTAAGCGACGCACACACGTGTATGTTTGGCCAAAAACGTAAAGAGTACTAGTCACTTACAGGGCTGTAATATTAAGTATGTACCTTAACAAGATTCCATACGATTTCCTCAACCGATGAAATTGCCATCTGTATAAAAGAATTCAACTGACACGGATGTACTTAAGTATCCGTTTGACGCGGATACCGAGAACACAGGCTCATTTCCTCTATTTACATCTATAGTTCGATGATTTTTCTTCTTGGAATACTAATATATCGTTTATCTGTATTGTACAATTGAATTCGAGGCTTTGTTTTAATTGTGTAATCGTGTAGATGCACCGCTGTTTGTAGACACAGGCGGTACCATAGCACAATGATCGAACTTATTCGTTCTTTCACGGCCTTAGAAAGTATTGGAATTAGTATTTATATATAGTAATCATTCCTTAACCATATATCCTTTGTATGTAATACTTGCTCTTTAATATGTATATCATCGATCTTATTTTTACACGTGTATGGATAAGTAATAAAATTTGTTATCCATATAGCTGACAGAGTTGTGAATATTCACCTGCAACGTTTCATTTATTCGTAGACATTTATAATTTAATGTTTATTAATGTACGATTACGATAACCGCTGCAACTGCGTAACGAATAACGAGCAGGATTTGGAATTCGGTACAAAACAGTCGCGTTTCGCTTCGCATGCGCCCGCCTTCGCGTTATTTTTAACTCATTACGCTATGGCAAACGTGAAGTAGTGCAAAAGGTATTTGTATCGTCGAAAACCATCACTGTGCGTGCTGGCAGATAGAATTCTCTTCAACTTGGTAAGTTAACTTTTCTATCGATTCTATGATAGCGTAACGTTCGAACACAACAAATCATTTTGCATTTTACATCACTTGGCTCCACTCGTGAATATTTCAATCCGTGTTCACTCTTTTGGGAATGATGGAAATTAAACGACGACTGGTTTGCGTATCTATAAGTAATTCGTACGATATTGTGCGTTAGCTTTGACAGCCTAACAGTGTGTTTATGGATTTTGTCAAATGCTCCAAGTGTCGATTAACAAGTTGCTGCGGTGAGAGAACGTCGATGGATGGGGAGAACGAGAACAACGGATTTAATAATCAAGATTGTACATTCCCCAAGCGAAGAAATAAAGTGGTGGATACCCAACCGGTCGTTAATGCAGATCCACAGGCTTTCGCTAAAAGCGTTCGGTAAGAACTATTTTTAATTGACTTGGTACACTGCCGACTATTCCGAGACTATTATTGCACTTTTTCCCACCGTGTACGAAATTTTTACTATCGCCGGATATTCTAAAGATGGACACCCCTATCGTTGATTTCGTACACCGAGTTTGCGCGATTCCCAGCAAGACGATGAATCATTCGGTGATTACAAAATTAGAGTGTAGAAAACGGAACCACACTTGACCACTCTGTTTCTATACAGTAGCACGTTATTTATTTTCTGTTTCTCTTTTATTTAGTTACGATGTGTATTCAAAAGTGCCCATCTCTTGGAACACAAACGGGACAAATTCCATGTGCGAACCTTCCTCTGAATCATCTTACAACGCAAAGGATCGAGTAAGCAATGAGTACACCCAAGAAGAGATCTTCTCTTCCCTTCAGTCAGGGGAAGATAAAGACTTCCGGTGTCCTAGATGTGGTAAAAGAATGCATGAGCCAAGACTCTTACCATGCTTACATCCTATATGTTCGTTGTGTGTTTCAGAATTGCTAAACAAACGTAAGTGCCACAGAATGATGAATTATAATCAGGGGATATTTTGTTGATATACGTTTCTATACGCTCTAGGTTCTTGTGATTCCCCGAAAATTACAAAACTCCACAATCCACGAGAGAGGAAGAGTAATTTCCACGAACTGTGTCCCCTATGTGATTTTCGATTGCCGACCGTTGGTTCTCCGATACCTCCTCCACATTATCCTCTTCAACATCGGTTAGTTATGGACGCTATACGCTGCAGACTCGCAAACAGAGTTCTCTGTGATGTTTGCACGGATGAAGTGGTTGTAAGCATTAGTATTCTTATCCTTTAGCCTTAGCCAAAGCGGTTTAGTTAAATACAGCGTGTCCGGCTAACATTCCGATAAGCCGATAATTGTGTCGATGTAGTTGATATAAACATTGCTTTTTAAAGGCGTCGGTCCAATGTTCCACGTGTCTTCGCAACTTCTGCACAGAGTGCGGTATGGAACATCAACAGCTAATCACCATGGAGCTTAAGCCATCGAAGCACAAGATAAGGCCGCTTTGGGAAGCTACCAAATTGCGACGTACCACGCTATGTCAAAAACATCCTACGCACGCATTGAGATTTTATTGTATAGCGTGTCAACAGGTTCACGATCCTTTTATCGTACTGTTAAGGGGGTAGACTCGTGTCCAGGATTGCAAAGGTATCCCGCACCCTTGCAATTCTAGAAACGGATCTACCCCCTTAAATCATTTACGAGCGATTTTAATCAAGTTATTTTCTTTTAGGTAACATGTAAGGAATGTATGTGGAGTACTCAACACCGCGGCCACGCCAGCGAAAATGCATCCGGAGCTGGGAGAAGGATTGCTCTATACTTGACGACAGTATTGCAAAAGGCGAAAGCACTTTTGAATGTGCTTCTGACACAGTACGATCGAAATACGGTTTTAAATACTACCTTCGAAGAAACGAAAGATTCTTTTGTTTCGATGGACTATCGGTATGTTATCTCATAGTATTTATTCAAGATTTAGACTGATATACACCCATTCGGAGAAACGGACTGAGAAAAGATTTTTGCCGACGAACAGGTCAAATATAAGTATGAATTGTCATGTGATGTTATAAACGGTAGGTTTAAAGCAACAATGTAAGACTGTCATTTGAGGTATCGTGTAAGATGTTTACGAGAATGAATTTAGGGGCGGTATGTTCAACTGCATACGTAATCACATTCCATTCTATGGCATTTTGTATTGCTATTTGTATTCAATAAAGACTGATGTACAAAAATAGTGATATACATACAAATATATGTGTATCATGAACAGCATCAAACTAGCAACTGGTGCACGTATCTTTGGAGTGCCAAACAACGTCCATGTCTCAAGACTGATCCACAGCAAGACCAATGGCTGACACCTGGATGTCCTACATGACCGTGTCCGCAACCTTGATATCCACCTTTAATTAAACAACCATATTATATACAATATTGATCGGTAGTGCTTCATTATAAGTGCGTCTATTAAGACTGCGGACGTTTATGCAATTTTTCAATTTTTATAGAGAAATTTTAAGAAATTGGAATCAAATAAAATCTTATTTTCAGAAGTAGTAGCCTTTGCAGGTCTGAAATAAATAAAAAAAACGTATTAGATTCAGCCAAATTTGACACTCTAGCATTTTCCGAAAAATTTCAAAGAATCTATAAATGCATTAAGATCTGCAGTCTGTTCATTATATTATTCATGAAATATGTATTACCAGTAGAGGTGTGCGAGAACCCGAAAATATCGGGTCGAGAATTTCATTTAGAATCTGCACAGGTTCTCAAAAATTTTCAGAATTATTTTCCAGAGTCCCAACGATCGGGTACTCGACATTTTTGGGTTCTCGCACGCTTTTAATTACCAGGCATAGTTCCTCTGCAACCGCAGGTAGCTTCTTTCTTTCCCCCACTCGAACAAAATGTACAACAATGATATACACCACTGTGAGAAGACTTCAGTACCAATATCCTAGTATTTTCGTAAGTATTCTCTAAAAGAGTCGGTCATTGTTGAAAAAAGTACATCGAAAGATTAATTATGTTTTAAATAAAACTTGCCTACTGATGTATTAAACACTCCCAGAATCTTAAATCTTGTTATTATCGTGTTAGCAAGACTCAATATTTCAACATCAGAACCATCGGAAATTAATTCATTTGTGAGGAAAATAGCATCGAGAAGATGTCTCGCTCTATTCAATCTATCAAACTCTTGGATTCTCTCTTGAGCTTGTCTCGCATGGAACGACAATGGATCGTACTTCCATGCGTTCGCCTCTTCGATTACGGGTCCATCGGAATATCTGTTCGGAGTAAATGATCATCTTACATTGTTTTTTTTTGCTACATGAAATCTCAGTATGTTCTCTCAACGATTAATAAAGAATTGTCATGTGATGTATATATTTTAATTCTCTATTCAAAGTAGTATATAGTTATATACTTTTGTTACTGTCATTTGAGGTATAAGCTACTCGCTCCTTCGTTAAGAGCTTATAACTTACATAATTACAATTATAATCTATTGCTACGATATTCTCTTAGAATATATGTTCTTTTACAAATAGTTCAGTCAAATACACGTTTGCTCGAAAAGGTACAAAAGTACTTAGGCGTATACGGATAGCGACTCCGAGAAGTTTCAAAATTAAACAATACCTTTCTTAGAAGTATGTTCTGGCAGTTTCATGTTCAACAATTTTAATCGATCCATTCGTAAAGTTTCATTTCACCTGTTTTACATATCACCTCCGAATTGTACACTTTCCAGTATTCGTTCTCGAAAATGTAATGATTGTTCCTCGAGTATGTTGCAGATGTGCCACATTTCAGTGCCATTGCTGAAGACAGTGAACAAAACGTAAATAGAAATAAGACACCAAGCATGTATTTTGGAAATATCGTTTAATAATTTTACCTTGATAAAGAAGAATGTGGTGTCTGATTATAAAATATGCGGATCATTTGTTTCTTCGCACGAAATAAATGATCTTCATGATCTTCACTGTGGAGGATATAGCGCCATCTACACGAACGATATTTTATATTTATATTACACATTACACATACACATGATCAAACCGAACGTTGAATGCAGTCGTATAAGCCATAAGCACGTTGTTATGCATACCGTGTAACAAGTATACTTATACTTTTAACTTATTCTTTACACTGTGTTACCATAGCTTTAATTGAAATCGAAATTTCCTCTTCATCTTCATTCATCACTTAGGCATGTAAAACAACAGTGAAACAATGTTAAAGAAAATATTAACGTGTCATACGTTGAACAATGCGGCTATGTTAGTTCGAGGTAAGATACCTTTCATCGGTTTTCGTTGTTCGCCGTTCGATCAAATATATTTATTAGACCACATGGACATCTTTATTACATAAAGATAAGATTACTAAAATAATAACTTGAATCAAAGAAAAGGTTCTGTACAGGTACTCCATCGGCAGCGAAGGTTATACTTAGAACATTGTCGCAAGTAAACATTGAAACCGACGGAAAATGGGATTTGTTCAGTGCCGTTTGTTTAGAACGTCATGCGATAATTACGAAACCAATGGAGGATATAGAAGCGCGACACCAGCAGGTGTTAGATCAAATAGAGTTCGAGAACAGTTTATTGTCAGATTTTGAAATAGAATTGAAAAAAGAGAAAAGCCAGAAAGGGAAGGTAACATCTATAGATGAAAGCGTAGACAAAACTGTAACTCAAACCTTGGAAGATTTCAAAGACTCTAGCGAACAAGAATTAGCAAACTTTCAGTTTGCGCCAAGAGTAAATGGTATGATAAATTTGTGTTATTCACTTACTTGTTTCCGTAGTGTTCCTAGTTGTTCTAAACGCTAATAATTACATTCCATTTCTTGCACTATGGAAGCTGAAGACGACAATCTTGTAATATCGTTAAATCGTAAATTGGACAAAACTTTAGTGCTATTGATAAATGAACAAATTGGAGAGGATAACTTTTGGATTCCACCACAAAACATACGTAAAAGTACAGAGACTATGATAGAGGCAAGGCTTGTTACTGTTTTGTTCATAGAAAATTGATCTATCTATTTCTAATATGTAAATGTTGGTTCATTTTCTTTTTTAGACTGCACAGAGAACCGTGCAAGAATGTTGTGGGGATAATATAAAAGTAAAATTTTACGGTAACGCGCCGATTGGATTCTATGAATATAAATATCCAAAAGATGTAAGACTCAAGGGAAAAGAGGGAGCAAAAATATTCTATTTTCTAGCAAAGTATATAAGCGGAGATGTTTCTTCCAAGTTAAAACACTGTTGGTTAGATAGAGAAGAACTGAAAAAGACTGTGCACCCTAATATTCATAAAAGCTTGTCTCAGTTCTTGTTGCCAGAGTAGAATAACTTGATATGGTTGGTACGGGCATTGTAAAGAATCTTTAATTTTATTATATTCTTGTTGGTAATCTTATTAGTATGTATAGTTCCACAAGTACAATTCATATACTTCTTTGATCTGGACGAATTGATTGCAGAATTTTCTATGCTTGCACGCTTGGACACGTACTTCTGAAATCAAAGGTCAAATAGATTTCAAGAAATGATCGAAGTCTCTGTATTACATGAACATTGTAGAAACATAAATATATGTACATACATCCGAGCATAGACTCAATGATACAAACACGATGAAATGTATCGTCGAAAAAGTATGTGAAAGGTAAAAGCATATTAAAATCGACCACATCTTCTCCTTCCAGTGTACTTTGAATCGTTTGGAACCTTCTTGTCCTGTCTTCGTCGTCTTTCCTTTTTCTCGGCAATCCAATCTCTGCTCTTTTTTAACGGTTTACCTCTAGCTTTCCTGATTTGCTCTCTAAAAAGAAATAGGAATAAATGCTTACATTGAACTTGAGATTATTAAAATTTAACGATTATTTAAATATGAACCTTCTTGCTGCATAAGATATCACACTATCGTCGTTGTTCACACCTAAAGCTTGTGGAAGAGCCATGGGTCCACCAGTCATTAGAACCAGATAGAACTTTTTCGCTTTGGTACTGTTAGGAAAATCCACAACGACGCCACCGTAGAAACCTGCTTTTGTAGCTTGAGTTGTAACTAATTCGACTTGATCGTTGTTTTCAGGGTAAAACTGAAAGACTGCTCTTGCAGATCTCGATAAGCACGCGTATAATGTGGTGAAAAATTTGTATACACGCTTCAATGGTTCGTGTGAACTTTTGTCGGCGTTGCATAACCATTGCAACGCAGAGATACTAATTGCTCCGTCGAAACTTCCTGCTCGAAACGGCATTCCCTGACCCATGTCCCCTAACATTAGATCGCCCTCAACTTCTCTTTCCAACGCCACACCTGTCGATACGAAATACCAAAAAAGCTAAGCAAGATAAGACGATTAAAAGTTGGTACATAAGAAATTACATTTAAAAAGTATATACTAGCCTAACATAGCCGATGATATATCAACTCCGATCCATGTATGCCCATACTCCTCGATAACACTACCGCTTAGACCAGAACCACATCCGATATCTAAAAGTAAGAAAGGTTCGTCTTCCGGCAAAAGGAGAAGCTCTATAGCGCGTCTGCACATTTGCTCTTGTATCTCTATCATTCGAGAGCTGCACAATTATAAATATACGTGTTAACTTAGATCCATTCGTTAAAAGAAAATACAAGAAGTAATAATAATAAACTTACTTTTGTGTGTACTTCCGAGCTTCCGACTCATTGTAGAACTACAAAAGAACTCGGGCCGTATCACCTGTTTCAAGCTGATTAATAAATTAATTCTTACCACATCGGGTGGAGCTAAATGTTCTGGACGCCGCGACATTTTTCCTTCTGCTTTCTCGTTTCGTTTGTTTGTAGTCTGTTTTCTTTCTGCATCGAATCCGTCACACGTCAGACACGTGGTTTATTTCTCTTCGACTTCGATTTTCACCACAAATCATCCTTTGAATCATCCTTACAGATGCGAAACTCGAGCGGCTTCCAGCCGATCAATCAATTTTCAATACGCATGCGTATGGAAGTAGATCAATTTGAACTTCCAGAATGCTATTGCAATTATTTTCAAGTCACAATCCATCACAATCTATATACCTATTTATATGTATATACCATAAAATGCATTCGTCTATGTAGCTTTAATTTTGAACCATAAAAACTACGTAATCTCAATGGAGAAGCATCTTGAGTCTTACAATTAGACCGAGAGGATATGAGAGCGCTTACGCGGGTCTTTTCTGCCACCGTTTTGTCAGTATTGACCTTAGACCATATATATATGGTCTAACTATTTATAATCTTAAACTATATTAAAATTAATATTATATATATATTTAAACAAACTTCACCAACCAGATATAGTCGGTAACATGTACAGTAACATGATGCATAGATCATAGATATACATAGATGCATAGATCATAGGCAGGCAAGTAAGTATGTGTATTTCAGTGTACAGTAAATCCTGATAAGTTGCAAAAACGCTGTTCTCTGACTGAGCAACTTACGAGGTAGACTCGCTTTTTTGATTTATGGCTGGGTCTACCCCTCCGATCGCGCCGAGCGAGACTACAATAGAGCAACGGTGTCGGCGACGGCTACGCACATTGCGACTGTTAACTTTCTTCGTCGATTACACCACTAAATTACAATTGAAACTATATCGTGTTTGGTCTTGTTTTACTCAGAAAGATGCCAGAAATACGTTTTCAAAAAGTCCCATGAAAAATAATGATTATTAAGAAGTTTGAACATTCGATTCATTGAGTCAATGTAGTGGTGGTCACACCGATATACCCGAGCCGACGACATAGTCGCCGTCCTGCGGCGCGGGGCAGCGTTGACAGGCAGTGGAGTGAGTAGGCCGATGCAACTTACCAGGTTTCTAGCCCGCGCAACTTGGCAGGATTTACTGTATTTACATCAATTTATGTCAGTGTAATACATCAAAACAGGATGTTTCGATGAAATGAAAAGGAATTAAACCAAGAAGATTTATTTCATTTTGTACATTGCATGTAAGAATTTTTAACGATCGCGTAACCGACAAAGTGATCGATTTAAAAGAAGATAAGGTAGACTGATAAAACGAATCGAGTAGCCGAATAATTTTGACAGGTTCAACGGTGAGATTTATACTGCACGATTAATTCCAAGTATCGTAAGTATTATAAGGAAATATAGTAAATACACAATGCGGGATAACAACGCAGAGTGAACAAAAGCAAAACTAATCTTTCAGAGGGAGAACAACGTTTACGAGCAGTATGGTTAACCCAAATTTACCGGACGTTCCAGCTCCTTTGAAAAGCATAGAACAATATTTAAAGATAGCAGCCAGTCATCATGAACGAGATCCTGTTGTTAGTTACTGGTGTATGTATCGAGTCTCGATAGAATATTTTGTTACATTATAGGCAACCAATGGTTGCAGATTATCGCGCATCTCAAAAATCTAACAGTAGACAATAACTATAGGTCGCCTATATGCGCTGCAAACAGGACTGAAGCTTTCAACGAAAACGCCGGAAGAAAGAGCTTTTCTAATGAAAGTAATGGATTTGTTAGAAACAACTAAGAAAGAATTACGAGAGAACGAAGCGATTACAAATGAGATAGTCGCACAAGCACATTTAGAGAATTGGGCTCTCAAGCTTTTCCTATATGCGGATAAAAGAGATAGGGCTGGTGATTTTAGTAAAGCAACAATTCAAAGTTTTTTCTCTGCTGGCCTCTTGTATGACGTTTTGACTGTATTCGGCGAATTGACCGAAGAAACAATGCAGAAAGGAAAATATGCTAAGTGGAAGGCAACGTATATTCACAATTGTTTAAAAAATGGTGAGACACCGGTACCTGGACCCTTAGAGGACAACATGGAAGGTTTTGATTCAGGTAATAGCATGGAATAAGGTGTTATAATGGTAACAATACTGTAGATTGTATTTTGTAATGGTCCGGTTAACTCGTTGATTTAGTCGGAGCAGACAACAGTGCTGGAAGTCAGGAGAAATCAGAGGAAGGCGAAGCATCCTTAGATTCGAATGGAAGAAGTAACACCGGCGACGTTAACTCGTTTGATACAACGCCTTACAATATGCCTAAGAAAGGGAGTATAGATGAAGGGTCTTCTGAAATTGCAGATGACTACCGTCCGAATACAAAAGCGGAAACAGAAGGTATTACAGTAAAATATAAATAGTATCGAAATCGATCGAATCGTACGTGATTTGACTAGAACATGTTTGTTAGGAGGAATCAACTTGTCGTTGGATCAAATGAACAAGGCACAGAAACTTATCAAATGGGCTGGAAGCGCTTTAAATTACGACGACGTACCAACGGCCGTATTAAATCTTCGAAAGGCTATAAATCTGTTGACTACTGGCCAGGACGTAGATTAAACTGGATTGTTGGTTGTTATTTCATCGTCTTCGTTGTAAACACGTACGTTTAGCATGTAAATTGTTACAAAAGTAAAAATTACAAGTTATTTATTGAACCGTTTGCGCTATTACATACAGCCACACCGAAAACGAAAG
This sequence comes from Lasioglossum morio, assembly GCA_916610235.2. Classification (NCBI taxonomy): domain Eukaryota; kingdom Metazoa; phylum Arthropoda; class Insecta; order Hymenoptera; family Halictidae; genus Lasioglossum; species Lasioglossum morio. Next base: position 15,901,644 of record OU744323.1, on the reverse strand, counting down.
CTGTTTCTTCTCTTTTTAACATACTTGTTCTCGTATGCTTGCAAAATCGAGGATAAACCGATGCTTTTAATGAAATTGATCACTGTAACATAAGCCTAATTCAAGAGTTACGATTACACGAGAGAAACACGAATGAAAAATGATATTGTTGCATCGTGAGTACAATAGATAAACTTTTAACATTTTTGCTTATTCTTTCACGTTTTCAAGATAGGAAAGGAGAGATAATATTATCGATAAGAAACACTAATAGATCGATTTTTACGCGTTTTTGCATCGAAATTGCTTGAGCTCGTCCGTCTGCTTGATAAGCACGATTTAACGTTGATGCGAAATCGATAAAGAAAGCCATGTACGTGTACTTGTACGTGTAAATATGTGTATAGGTATGTAAATGAATACTTATATGAGTATGTACTGTATATATAATATAGTATCGATATCGTAAATATGGTTTTTTGTATCTAAAATATTTGATGGCGTCCTTACGTGCTATAAAATACTAACCAGCCTAAAGAACGAACCAGATTCTTTGTTGATTATATCAATATTTAATAAAATTTTGAGTGATATCGCTACGGTGCGTTCATCGTATGAAAAAAAAGGAAGAGATTGTTGGATTTGCAAATTGCCGTTCCGTGCGTTTTTATTATTCTGTGCCCTTCATTTCATGTGGTCTTTCCGACAAACCTCGATTAATTATTGTTGGACACGAGAGAGAGTCGGAATATTAAAAATCTGTACGACTACGAGACGATGACGAGGCTAACTAAAAGACGTATCGCGATCTACGATTACATGGGTAATTATGGTTGCCTGTAAACGCACCAAACGATAGATATTGTAGATGGATGGGTGATACAGTTCTTGTTTTCGATCTATTCAGCAACTTTTGGCTAACACGTTTTCGCCTAAATCGAATCAAAGACGTGCTTAAAAAGGAAAAACGAGAAAATGAAAAGTGCATTGAAATGCTGATATTAATTATCATCTAAGGACACGTACATCTTAACACAATATCACGGGAACACATTAATTCGAATGGCAGTTAATACCTTGTGTTTGAGCTAAAGTTTCACATCGACCTTCACGGCCAACTATATTATTATAATACCATACCGCAGGTAACTGGGTTATCAATCGAAACGATAGTTTTGCCCTTCCGAATTCGTAATTCGTCATTCGAAATTCATTATTCGAAATTTGAAAGAACCGACTCGCTCGTGATGGAGAAAATCCATCTCGCGGTCTTTCCGTATCGTTTACCTTATTATTGTTAGGGATGATCTCGATAAGACGCGGATATGAACATGAACATGAACATGAACTTGAACACGAATACGAATAAGAAATTCGATTATCACATTCGATAAGTACTCGCAGATGTGAAGTAACAAATTTCGGATCTTGTCGAATCAATTGATCTCCATTTGACACGAAACTTGGAAGATCGTAAGGATAGCGAAACCCGTGAAACTCTTTTCTTTCTTGTTGTTTGTTAACGTGAAGTTTTTAGCGTGACTGTCGGCTATAATCTCGGATTCTGTACGCGTAATCAAAGTCTCGCGTTGGATTCAATCCTGCTTTTTGGTTTTATCGTCTAAACCGTTCGCTGTGACCGATTGCGCGTCCTCTCGTCTCAATTGCCAGTCTATCACTAGACGTCCTGTCAGCATGAAGAAGAACACCTGAAAGTAAATTCGCGGTATTATATTTAATGTTCAACAGCGTCGTTGTTTTTATTGTACTCTTACCAAAGCTGGAGCGATCCTCTCGAATTTATCGTTGACCATGTAGTGAGAATATACGGCCATTAACATTAATAAGAGTAACACCGCGTTCGACGCGTTCTTTATCTTGTCTGGAAAGGTAAGACGGTTGTCAACAAAGTAATGTAGAGAAATTGGTGCACAATGTGGTGGAGCAGGAGAATGGAAAGGTAGATTGTTTCGTTATTTTCTTACGACTGGGCACTATCGCCATTGCAAGTCCGCAGATGATCTCGAGCGATCCGACAACTCTTCTGTACCATTTGCTCGGTACTTTGAAGTCCAACGTTCCGGACAGAGGAAACACTTTCGCGTACTTGACATATTCTTTTCTCTGGAAAAAATCAACAAACAAACGCGATCGCGCTGGTCAACACACAGCGATCGTAACCGAGGGAAAAGGTGGTTGTCCTTACCAACGAATGGCATATGTATATGTACTCGCGCAAAGAAAATTATCACAATTGTCTGGCCAGTGAACATCGAACGCTGGCACTCGCGACGATATTTGGCCCATTACCAAAAGGATCGCAGTTTATAACTATAACTTTGGGCATTGAGTAACAACAGCAGACGAAAATAATCTTTTCACGAGTCGCATCGAAGCAAACCGAATTACCTCAAGATTTGATCGTATTCTACAAAAATTCCGTTCGTTCGAATCTTGTCGATGAACTGATCGCGTACCAATCAACAAATATCGATGTCTCGATCGGCTTGACATCGTTGTTTACTTGTCGCAACACTTTGTTTTACATTAATTACAATAATCTCGCATGTCTGCTTGTATCGGTTTCTCTGTTTCCTCAGTTCTTGAATTGTTCGATATTCGATATCCGATATTCAGGAATTAGAGTAGCGGAATAGTATCGTTTTTTCGGTGTACCGAAAATAAAGGGAGGGTGAAAAGAAATGGAAACGCGCGCGTTAGGATCGGTATTTAGATAGCCTTGTTAGCAGCAACTTTAAACTTGCAGCTCGTAGAAATTCGTTGAAACGGGAGGGTGAATAAAAACAAACTGTTGACAAAATCGTTGGACTACTCGGGATTGCGCGATACACGTTATCGCGAAAGTGGGCATTGTCGAGTACGAGGAGGGTGGACGAGGGAAAATGAACGTATCGGAACGCAACAGAACAGAGCAGAACGCAACGCAACGCAACGCAACGCGTCACGACACGGCACGATACAACGGTGCACGTCGTGACGTGCGAAAGTTAGAGTAGGAAAGATGAGAGAGGGTGCGAGATCTGATAACAGACAGGGCCAGGGTCGAAACGAATACGGGAATATTGGCGAAAAGAGAAACTCGGTCGAGTGAAACGCGACCCGTAAGATGGGGTAAATTTCTGTTATATAATTACATTCTAAATGCAAGCTTTGACTCACCAAGTCCTTGTGAAGATCCTTGCTGATGTGCGAAGTTAACTTCATGGTGCCGACGAAAACAAAAAATATTCCGAGGAGAACCGAGAGTGACTTTAGGACGATCGAGCCCATATTTCGGGACCGCGAGGCTGTTAGCGACACGAACACTAGCAGTACGGAAGAATCGATCGGAATCTGGGCTGGACGAACGACGAGGTGTAGCCGTGAATTCAGGGTGATGCGCGACTTAGGGACGCTCGGTAAACCATCCGCCCCTTACCTATACATATCTATGGATTTTCGAAACTTGTTTTCACCAGCGCTCTGCAGAATTATTCAAATCTTATAAACGACAGCTATGTACACGATATATCAATGTTCATACTTCCTCTTCTCTCTCTCTTTCTCTATCCTTCTCTTTTGCACACTCTCTTTTTCTTGCGCGCGCTCTCCCATTATCTCTCTCTCTCTCGGTTTTGTTCGGTCTATTCCGACTCTGCGACAGCGCAGAGCGTGTGCGACGCTAGGACGCTCTGCGTCGCGTCGTCGCGTCGCTTCACGTTACCTTCTGTCCTGTAACCTAATTGGTGGGGTTTCTAGAGTCGAGTACGTTCTACACAAAATTCTTTACTTTGTTTATTGTTTCGGTGATCAATTACGCACAATGCTAGTTTATTTCATGATATTTATTTCAATAGAATGGCGAAGAAACACGTTTCGATTATTACCTCGATTTGAAAAATCTATATGTACATAGAAGACAAGTAGTCGTTACACGGATCGATTACCGTAACGCTCATAGTTTCGTTTCGAATTAAAAATTGTACGTACACGGCAAACATTGGAAAGAAACATGTTGAACTTACTATGATACACTGCTTTCCGCTGAACAGTATGTACACATTTAACTTGTTATTTACAGCATTTTATACAAATTCTTCTTTTCGGACAATATTCTTCAGTTTGTCGTTTGTCGAGTTGCTCCAATCGGTTCTCTCTGATACGCTCTCGCATTGCTCGACGGACCGCTATGTTAGCGATCGCTTATCTCAAATTGTTACCAAATAATTACCTTTCATCGTACAATTAACGTCGGATCAACTATTATTAAGACTCCGACTGTTATTTATGAGGACAGTCATGTTTGCGTTGTTATTCGCTAAGCGTACAGGTTTTTTGCGCCGTGCGAACACAATTATTTTTCCGTGTAAGTTCGTAGATGGGTTTTTTCTGTTTGTACCGTCGCAATTCTGCTGCGACGACTTTTCCGTCTCGCGTGGTTCTTGTTTTGTCACAGCTTTACTATTCTCTTTCTTCCCTTTGTTCACCTTGCCTTCTTCGTTTTCTAGTTTTCCATTTAATTTTTCTGCAAGGTCCGCTCTGCCTTCTTCCTTGCTCGCTGCTTCTTTGTTTTGAACGGTTTTGTGATCGTTGTCATTGGGTTTCTTGTGAACTTCGTCGTTGCCGTGACTCTCGTGATTGTGATCGTGGTTATCGTCGTTACCCTTAGTGATATCAGGAACACTGTATTCGCAATTACCATTAAGTTTATCGACCTCGACATCTTTGGGAACATTTGTACAGCGAGTTTTGTCATTGTTCTCATTCTTATCCTTATCATCACCGTCACCGTCACCGTCAACATTAACATTGCCATTGCATCCTGGTTCAGAAATTTGGAAAGTACTACTACTCGTGTTAGAACTTGGAAGTGCTCCTTTTGTTCCCGAGTTAATTAATGCTTTATCGGCCGCTACATCGATTGAATCATTACTTTCTGATACTTTGTTGGATTTTTCATATTCTACAAGTGACGGCACCGTCGTTGTTTCGTTTTCTTTTGTATCACTTCTGGAGGAGCCTTGAGAAACTTGTTGTAGCGCATCCTTCGATTTGACTGACTCCAGCTTTGTATTCGTTTCAGCAGATTTGACGTCATCCGAACGAATCGTGTCGCGTTGCTCCTCCAAATTGGTCAGATCCTTGGAAACGTGGATTGCCGTTGATTCATGTTCCTCCGCTATCTTCGACGTATCGTTTCTGTCATCGAGACTATTGTTAGGATGATTACCATCGGCGGTGGTGTAATTACGGATAAATTTCTCAATGTTTTCAACGTTTTCCACGCTCTCGTTATTTTCGACATTTCCGACGTTCTGTTCGCTCAGCGATACAACAGTCGCAAAACACGTCGCGACAGCGTTAGTGGTAGTGGTAGTAGTAGCAGCGCTGATGACGTTATTTGTATTTGTTGCGACGACGGAAATCGCTGATGGTTTCGGTTTGTCAAAGTTTGTCCAACGATCTTGCGATCTTTCACGGCTTTCGCCGTTGCTCGAACAAATACTCGGATCAAGTGCAATTCTGTTCGCTTCCGTACTTTTGGAATCTTTGTTCCGACTGTTCTGTTGTTTTCGCGACACATCGGCAAGTTTCGTCGTCGTAGGAGTTTCAGAATTTCCTGCAAACCTATGACGATCGCTTCTTTCGAGACATTTGTTCGTGTCGGTGGCCTTTTCGGATTTCAAGGCTTCGGAATATCGTGTACGGTTCGTCAGTTTTTCTCCGTCAGACTTGTCGATCCCTCTCCTGGCGACGTGTCTTAACCGCTCTTTCGGTTGACATTCATAATCCTCGGAACGATCGCTTCGTTTATTTATGGATCTCGCGGACTTCTCGACGCTTCGTGAATCGCGAGATTCTCTCTTAGCAGCTGCTTTCGAGCAATCCGTGCTATCGAAACTGTTATCGTAACGCCTGACCGATCTCTCCCGATAATTGTTATACTTGTCTGATTTATTTCTCGTATATTTCTCGTCTCGAGAACTTTCGCAGAAAGGTTGCCTCCCGCGCAATCGACGATCTCCCCACGTTTCGTTCGTGCGACGATCTTCTCTTTCCTTTTCTCGACGACGCTCGACACTACTCGATCGATAATCGTCTGTCGTCATTGACAATCTTTCGACTGACTTGCAGGGTCTCTTCCTGACACGTTCATCCGCATCGTTTTCACTTGATTGATCTGCGACTGTCGACGATCGATGACTACGCTTTCTGCCTTGTCGTTCGACGGACGAGTAGCGATTACGTTCCGTGTTCGAATACGTGTTGAATCGCGGGTCGGTATACTTTTCTGAATATTCAAATCTCTTTGTTCTCGTATGCTCGTATTTCTTATCGGAAACACTATTAACATCCTCGCACGATTCTTTATTCATTGATCTTGGTGCATATTCTTTAACTTCAGACTTGATACACTTGATGTTCATCGTTCTATCCACTCCATTGTTTTCTCCTACATCCGCAATGCCTGCAGCGTCTGCCGAATATATTTCGTTTCTCCCTTCAGTTGAACAATCTGTTGCTGCAAACCGTTCCTTCTCGGAATATTCTTTCACAGAGCCATTTTCTTTGTCACTTTCTACCATGTAACCATCGATGGTCGTAACACAGCTGTTATTACTACCGAATCTGCTCGGTTGCTTTGCTCGTTTCTCTGTGGTCTGTGTCTCGGCGATTCTTTTGAGTAGCCGTTCACCAAACACTGTAAGAGGCGCTAAGGTAGACTTGGATAGGTTAGAATTCTTGGTTAGATTATACGCTGAATCTGTTTCTGCTGGCTCGTATTTAGTTTGGCTGAGAGGTAGAGAAATTTGTTCGGTTTTCTGCTGACGAATTGTACCGTTCTCGGCAAAAGTCGGTTTTTTGCAAACGCGATCGTTCGTTCTGTAGCGTCCGCCTCTCCTGAACGTTACATCGTCGAGCCTGCATCAATTTGTATCGGATTAAATAAAACATGTGATCTCGATGATGTGACGGAAATGAAAATGTGCACTTACTGTTTTCGCAGATCTTCGATCGCTTTATCTTTCCGCGTGATTTCCGCTTTCGCAGTCTTCAATAAAGAGACCAAATTCACCTCCAAGACTTCCTTAACCTTTCGACAATCTTCCAACTTGGTCGTAAGTTCTGCAATTTGTTTCTTTAATTCCGCATATTCACGAGTATTACTTTCCGTCTGGTTTGCTACGAACTGCGGGCATCGTATGATCGCATCTGTGATGCAAAACTTAACCTAATTCACGAAGAAAAAGAACTTGCGTTACGATACTCACATTCTCCTCTAACTTGATCTCGACATTCGCCAGATCCCCGTAAATATCAGTGTCATCCTCCATGGTGCTTTCAATTATGATTTTTCTCGGTGCGTCAAGTGGCAGTGAACCGTAAGATTTTCATCCTGCTGCTACGAAACTGTTTCCCGTGATCGACGAATCTCCACATGCACCTTTCATACTTGCGTGCGGACGTGTAGACCAGTGAAGATGTAGATAGATGCGCAGCAAGCGACGTACTGACGTACGCGACTACACGAGTACGAGCACGTCCGCGTAGAAGAGGACAGGATAAGTACTGTACTAAATATGTGGTACCTATCGTATCGCAGATATGTATGTAACATTCTTCTTCTATTTCTTCCTCCAATGTAATCAGCATCGATTAAATTGATATATGTACTAGCAAAGAGGATACGAGAATGCACACGCCTTCTCTGACACCACTTTTTTTAGTGCAGACAGAGACAGAGCGTATATCCAGGTTTAGCATGGAACAGAACCCACAACAATTATTTCCTGTCAGGAAAAACGCCGCATGTCACAATTTAAAAAAAATTCAGTTTACGCATTTATTGAACGTTATAGTATAGGATTTACGTATTTATCAGAAGAAAAGTCATGAAAACAAATTCAAAAGGCATATATGCAATTCAACCGATGTCCCATATGTCAAAGTGTTCGTGATCAAAACTGCTATATGTCTCTGCTATATTCTAACTATATTAACAAAAGTGCTGGCAAAAAAGAGCCCGGGCGTGAGCACTCTCATATTTCCTCTCTGGTACTATATATGTACATAAAAACGTGTGGCATAAACGCGTAAATAACAAACACTTGTCAGTTTCATTTCAGTTCGTTCAGTTCTGCGAGAGTGTCACTCGCTCTATTTCGTTTTATTTTATTCAATACAAGCTCGAAATTTTTTCTTATAGTTACACGATACCTGAAAATACCGTATAAAACTATCAATTATCAATCGATTGCAACGTGACATTATTACCGAAGTTTCAAGAATTTTCTCTTGTATCCTGAACGAGATGACGAAGCGACACCTGTCGGAATTGTCGGGACTCGCGTTACCTGTGGCGTTCTCCTATTCGCACACATTGCTAGGTATGTATATGTATTGCATTTTAGTCTGTAATTTTCTTTTGCACAAATACGCTTACTTACCGAAGCAATGCTACTATTTTAAACGCGACTACTGCAGCAAATTACGGATCTTGAATTCCACATTCGAAATACATACTGTTAGAGTTTTTATTGGCGCGAATGAACTAATTTCCACGGAAAAATGAATGTATCACGGCTGTAGAGGAGGTGGCGATAAAACTGATGAATGATAGAACGAAAAATGCATACTATCGAGATGTATACGAAAGGTCTGTAAAAGAAAAGGAACTTTTATTAAACGAGGAACGTTGTTTTGTTGTTTCTGAGGGGGACGTTCTGCGCACGCGCATTTCATAACTTGGACAGCGGTTCTCTGTCGTATTTAGAGAATTGTGTTAGCATAATGTATAAGTATACATCCAGAGAAAAGTCGCATCGCGCATACATAGTATACAATGAAAACGATGAAGACGTCGCTCGAAAACAGAATAAGATTTCAGCTATTTGTTATAGCAAACGCGATCGGCATGTAAGAGAGCAAAAGTACTTATTCCGTACTCTTCCCGTTTGTACAAGAACACGCAGTGCCGGTTACAGTACTACTAGCACCCCGGGTAAGATTATCATGGCGACCCAAAGGGACGAAAATGAATTAGCAGCTTTCTGCTCGAATCTAAACGGATATAAACGTAAATGAATGAACGCGAGAATTCTTAGAACTTTACTCAGCTTCACCCAGAGCTTAACGACGTAGACACAGAAACATTTGTAACTCCCTGCTTTTTGTTCTGGATTTTTTTATTTTTTCTCATTTATTTCTCATAAAGAAATTTTATAGAGTTTCAAATGCGGCGGGAAAGCCGCAGGAGGGGGAGCAGTAGGCAGGGCCGTCGCTACAGGTCTGGCGCCCCGGGCGATCGCCCGACCGCGCCCTACCCTAACGCCGTTACTGAGAATATGTGTGTATGCGCGTCTATCGATGTAAACGCGCGTGCGCGCACGACAGGCTCCGTATTCGCGGATTCGCCTGACCGTACGCACGCTTGCGCTTGTGCGCTTGCGCACACGCTGCGTACTCCATGCAGCCTACAGCATACAGCCGTTAGTTCGCGATACTTGGACATTTACGTTCGGATCATGGTGATTGAAATCGTGTTGTCGGTTCGAACGGTGGTGGCTTAGACATGCTTGTGCGAATAGTAAGTGGTTGGTGATGTCAATTCCAGGATGCAGTGTGTTTTGCGAATGGAATGCATAAGACGCGCGTCGTCGGAACAGCTTTTCCCGATGTCAAACGTGTCGCGGCCACGAAGAGTGAAATAGTTGTTGGTCGAGCAAGGTGGCTCGTGTTCCCGAAAGAAAAAGAAGCAAGCCATTTCGGCAGAGGTTCGTATACGTAGATTGACCAACAAACGATAAATCAGATTCTCTTTGTATCATGAACAGGTTTCACGAGCGAGCTTGGAAACGTAGGTGGAACAAATGATTTTGATCGTTGGTTTTGTTGTGATTGTTGACGCGACAGCGTACCGTACGTATAGTAATAAAAAGAGTATCTCTCGTCTATAGCAGGTACACTGTAACTACACACAATGTTGTGAGCACCTAATTGCGTGTACAGCACGAATCTGTATTTAGATACAATAACGTTGTAACTTTTACAAATTTGTCCGATACCTTTAGATCGGTTGACGCATTCACGCATCGAGTGAAAGTTTTAACCAAACGGAAAAGATTGTATCCGGTCGATCGAGGGTAGGCGAATCGTAATGAAATAAAATCTATGGGAATTAATGTACAGTCCCGTTTTCTTTTGTTCTTCTCGATTATACGTTTCGCTAAATATAAGTGGCAGGTGTACCATCGTATACAGTAGCTAGGATCAGTTTATGTTGTGCAATGGTAGAAGAATGGAATTGGTAACAGAAGGATAAGGAAAACAAATGGCCAAAGGGGAGAAAATATCGACGCGCGTCACCATAGTACCGTCGGAAGGTTTCTATGGGTTTTATCAATTTTTCGTAAGCCCGTTCTCGCGATACTGTCCGAAGAAAGAGTTCTTTTCAAGAGCGTTTCAAAAGATTACTGAATAATGGATCTCGAGCTCTAGACGTTGGCCGTGAGCGGTACGGGTCTTAGACTTTCGCTCTGATGTCGCGACTCGTTTCTTCGACACAACTCACGGAATCCACGTCTGTGTAATGTAATACGCCCTGCTCTTGTCGGCACGTAAAACCTTTTTTTTCGGGAGAACCGTAGTAGACGCAAGACGATGAACGTTCTAGCAAAAGATTAGCCCTATATGTACTAGCCTCGCTAGCGAGTTCGTTGGGCGAGCTCGAGCGAACGAAACAAGCAGGAAACGGTTACTTAAGGGCAATAAACAGACCACCTCGTTCTCGCATCTATCCTCGGACACGTACCTTTGACATCCCCGACGCGATGATATAATTTTGTTGCACGGTTCAACAAAATTATGACGTACGCCGACCATTTTACGGGAGAATCTCGTCGTCGTTCGATCGCATATCGCGCGAATACCTTGCTCAGTGTCTAACGACGTATAATACTAACGAAGTTACCAACGAAGCCGTACCACGAGAATTAGATTCGTTTCGTTGGTCTCTCGATGCGCGTTCGCGACTATCGACACTTTATAACTCGCTGTCGACAGAGAAATAGAAAACGTTTTTAACGTATGATCGTTTTGCACGTGCAAACCGGTAAGAAGAAAAATGTGAGGAATGAGGCGATTGGAAAGTGAGCGAGCCGAGAAATGAAAACAGAAGAAGATAAAGGGAAGAAGAATGAAAGAAAATTGCATAGCAATCAGGATCGGTAGATCGTGAAAGAAATGGAGAGGGTGAGAGGAGGGAGGGGGGTTGTAGGTAAGGGTGTGGGTATGAGGATAAGGGTAAGAGCAAGGGTAGGGTTTGGTGTAGGGAGAGAAATAGTGGGGATGAGGATGTACAATAGATGAGTATGAATGTAGGGATGGGAATGTAGATACGGGTAGGAGAAGAAACATCCGTGGTGGGAGTAAAGGTGGCGGGGATAGGTAGACCGAACGAGCGCGTTCTCTCTTCTCTCCCACTTTTGAGGCCCAAGCATTTCCGAGTCCGTTCGCGTCGGCCAGTTGGTTGGTAATTACACGACGAGAAATACGTTCGAGTATTATGCGTAGTAGAACTCGATCGTCTCGATACAGTCTTTGGGTGTGGCGTTTGTTTTTCGAGTGATCGCGATCGTACAGTGGTCGCGTGATTGTGCACCGTCGACGAGTATATGTGATAATCGAAGGCCGAGGAAAGTGATAAAGGATGGCCAGAGAAGCGAGAGAGGAAGGGGCAAAAGATCGTGACAGGATCGTGAGTCGAAGCGAGTCCGAAAAGTTGACGCAGTTTCCGGTAACGGGTCGCGTAACGCCAAACACGTTGAACGGCCACGCTCTTTTTCGGAAGGTGGAATAATGCTGTGCGCCCAACGAGTCTCAACGAATATCTCGTTCACGTTGGATCTTCGGGAAGACCGTTCGGTAGTGGACTTTGTGAAAATCGACAGCTATCATAGCCGACGACTTTCGCTAGTGTAGCGAAACGATTTACCGCGCAATCGCGATCCGTTGTTGTATCCGTATCAGCCAGAAATTTCTGGTCTCGCCTCGAACACTCTCGCTCGTTTTTCTCGTGTAATTTCGCCTGCGAATGTGGAAGGATTAAACGGGATCTCGGTGTATTTACGTGTGTTTGGTGTTTTCGTCTCGCATTTCGCTCGACCTCGCATGAAGAATGACAGTCTCGGAAGAGTGAGTATTCGATGACGCATCCACCTGTTTTCCATGTTTCTGTCTCTTTTCTTTCTCACTCGCTTTCCTCGTCGATTTTTCCATTCATCGCGTCTCGTTCGACTTCGAAATCGTATTCAAGCGTCGAACCAGCAGAATTACAATTAGAAATTATAAAATAATAAAACACGCGTATTTTTCGTTCTCGAAAACAGCGTCGGGGTGTGTACGCCGTCGTTTTCTATACGTATAGTCGATAATCGCGTGTATGCTACAGGTCTGGGCTCGCTTGGTCTGCCTTTCTGGTTAGATTTAGGTTGCGAGGGTTGGAACAGATTCTTTTGCAGTTTAAATAGTATATTTGGAAAAGTGAAAGTATTTTACGAGACACTAAAGATTCGCGAAAAGTTTTCGCCGGAAATAAGATAAGATATAGGACGATAAGGACAAGTCAAAAGATTAAAATACAGATACAGATAAAGGTAGAGCAAATGAAAATAAAAATGGAAAAGCGAGTCGGCTGAGGTTCTGGAGAGGTTCTCCCGGAGTTATAGTGTATCGCGTGGAGGGTACTCGAGCGTGTTCGAGTTACTCGAGCGCTCTTTTAAGGTTTCAAGACCGAACGTAGTCGTATATAGTATGTAGAAGCAGATAAGAATGTATGGTATGCGGTATGCGACGACTCACTCGTGGACGCGTTCCACTCTGTGTTGGCCCGATTCGATACGGTTTGAGTCGACTCGACTCGACTCGACTCGACTCGGTTCGGTTCGACGCGACCCAACGAGTAGATCCGAGAAATCTCGAGTCGAGACGATCGCAACCGATTCGCACCGATCTCCTTTTCCTCCCTTTTGTCGGACACACGAGTCCACCTTGGTTTCTGTTTGATTCGCGGTACCGATTACAAATAATCGAACGTTCAAAAACTGGTTTCCCAGTCGAACAGTTCGATCGGATGTACAAGCGAGCGCGAAACCATTCGACAGCCGATTAGCGGAGTGGCGCGAAATTTTGAAGTAGCAAATTGACCCGTCCTATGTAACATTGATACATATCGTTTAACGCTTTATGTTTTATATCAGGATGGACACGGACGCGACAAGTAAAAAAGCCGAGCGGGAGGCACTGCGCGGCGTAATTCAACAATGGAACGCCAACCGTTTGGATTTGTTCGAGCTTTCGGAGCCAAACGAGGTGAGACGATAGATTATATTTACGTTGATTAGGCGGGAAGATGTACGATCACTTTTTCTTACATCGGTGGAATTTTCTCAGGACTTGGAATTCCACGGGGTGATGAGGTTTTACTTTCAAGATAGCGGACAGAAGGTTGCAACAAAGTGTATCCGAGTAGCCTCGGATGCAACGAGTCAAGCTGTGATCGAAACGCTTATCGAGAAATTCCGTCCGGACATGCGAATGCTTTCTGTACCAGAGTATGCTCTTTACGAAATTCACGAAAACGGTGGTAAGTGTGCAAGCGTATCTTCTCTTTCTGTATATATGTATACGGTGATACGATATACAGATGTAACGCATCGGTCGAAGTTAAAACGGTTTTAATCTGTTCGCAGAGGAGCGAAAACTCGGCCTCGACGAGAAACCGTTGCTGGTGCAACTGAACTGGCACATCGACGATCGCGAAGGCCGGTTTCTTCTGAGAAGAATCGACGACAAGACTAATGCGCAGGGTGTTGCGTTTTCTTCCGCGGACGGATCCAGCTTTCGTAGGAAGTTGAGTAAACGCGAGAAGAAACAGATGAAGAAGCAAGAGAAGCTCAGTCGACTCAAGAGCGCCGAACAAGACGAAAACGCGGCTCCCACCGATCAAAATGGAGTAGCGGAGAAACTATACACGGGTAAGAGAAAGAACGGGAATGGGAACGATTCGTCGGGCGAAATGTACACCGGCCGATGGCCTTCTGTTTGATTTGCGGGAAGGGTGTTCAGACCGGTCGAACAATTTCTGTGACAAAGGGTGCCGTCCGAAACAATGGACAAGTAAAGGAATCTCGATTGTGATTGCAGAGTTGCCGGAAACTAGTTTCACGAGAAGCATTTCGAATCCGGAAGCTGTGATGCGGAGGCGGCGTCAACAAAAACTGGAAAGGAAATTACAACAATTTCGCAGCAAAGACGGTGGCCCCGACACCGGCGGAACCTTGAAGATTTACGGGGAGGCACTTTGCAAAGACGTTCCGTACAAAACGTTGCTTTTGAGCGTGCGAGACTCTGCGGTACAGGTTGTTCGCGAGATGTTATCAAAATACGGATTGGAGAAGGTCGATTCGCAGCACTACTGTCTCGTGCAGGTTGGTCGTCTTTTGTCACTTTCCCAAGTTTCTACGTTCGATCATCGGTGCGTTTAACTTGTTATGGTCTACCAACGTCGCATAGGTAAACAGCGAAAGCAGCAATGGCGGTGCGCAACAAGAGTACATTTTGGACGACGACGAATGTCCATTGGCCATTCTAATGAATCATCCTTCGACGCGCGGTGAGTGTTCCTCTACTATTCGAAAAGTGCAACGAGGTTGTTTGAAGTTGCTCGAGTTACTAATCGTTTCGACTTGAACGGTTCCTCCTCTTGTTCGGTAATCGGTGTTCGATATTCAAAATTGAAATGGTTAATCGATTCGGATAGAATCGCGACGATTAAACGTTGTCGAGTCGCGAGCATGGTTTGGTTTGTTTCGCGCGTACGGACTTGCGTACGGACTAGTGTTCGGTCGATGGGCGAAAGCGCTTGCGTTTTGACCCTTCCTCGTTTGCCCGTTTGCTCGTGCGAACCAACGATCAGAGCGGCCACACACTCCGTCCGCGTTACTCGAATTCGAGTCCGCTTAGCCGCTCTGCACAACTACACGTCCGGTATCTAGCATCTAGGCGCGACAGTCGATCATACTATCGTATCTGGAAGAATTTGTGACGCCAAGGCCAAAGCCAAAGCGAACAGACACGTATCGCTTCGTGCTCGATTGTTTTCGTATCGGCGGGCAGTTTTGATTTCGGTTTGTGCACCGCAGTTACGATGCGACGAAATTGGTTTGGTTGTGCGCGATATCGCGCGATATCTGTCGCCTCGAAAAGATATCGTTGCGAGCAGGCTTTGCCAAATGGTACGCGGTAAAACCGTGTTACGTTACGAATCGTTAGGAGCGATGCACTTCGACATGGGCTGATTCGTAAACGTGGACGTAAGTTGGGATGCGAGCTGCCCGGATGCATAAAAGCGAATTATTCCATTTCCGAGTTACACTGATAGTCATTCCCAACGCCAACGCCAACGTCAATGCCAACGACAACGCCTGAGCTAGAGCCCAACGAAACGAAGCAACCGAATCGCTGGCATTCCGGGCAGTGAGGGCCGAAATAATGTTAAATATTTCTAAATGTATATAAAGGCGATGCCGTTCTGTGCAATGCCATATTTTTCTCCGATTCGATTCAACTATACCCAGAAGTTCCAAAGGTTTGATAAGAACGGATGATAAGAAAGAACGAAAGGAATACGTCGCTTTTATTCATAACTCGCCGAACACTTCTCACACGGAGAACAGACTGAAACTTAGGGGACCAACGGCTTTACCTTGACGGAGTTTCCCGTTTTACGTGAAAGGGACCACACGAGGCATATTCAGGGACCACAACAGTAGTATCGGTGTTTTCTAGGCAACATGATGGATTGGGGAATCAGACGTAAGACGTGTTATTTTGTTCGATGTTTATCAAACGTCGCGAATCCTCGTCCGACTCTTACCTTTGACGACAAAGCAGGTCGGAATAATTTATATACGCGATTGCGAGTACAAACGCAAAGGTGTCGCCTTCGTAGAAGCTGATCGATTCGATTCGTTTCGCCGCGTACGTTGAATGTGATCAGCCTAACAATACCCGATTCGAACAACTTATCGCATTCGTGTTCGTACTTCGCGTTCGACTATCGATCGACGACTGCACGCAAGTTCGTCCGACTCCGGTTTGAATCCGAGTGTTTCGGCGTTTTCGTACCTAGACCATGCCGTACCGTTTCACAACTATACATCTATCGATCGAGGTGCATGGTAGAAACGAAAAAATTCTCCCGTATCGACGCATACGAACAATGTAGGTCAGTAATCGGGAACGGACCACGCGACACTCGACGCTCGACACGCTACGTACGAAACACGACAGACAACAGACGACACGCTGTCCTCCTATAGATACGCGACCCGCAAAAACCCGGAAAAAACGAGAGGAGGATAGAACAAAGTCGTCTTCGATGGTTGACAATTAGATACGATGAGGCAACGTTGAAAAGTTGTTTGAAAAGTTGCGTGTAGAATTCGCGCGAATTATCGCGATCGTGTATCACGTGTATACAAGCAGTTTTGATTTTTGCTTTTAGGTTCGATCATGTTTCACGTTCGAAGAAGACCTGCGGATTATGTGCCTCGGAAGCGGAAGAAAAAACCTAATGGAAAATGGAACGACATCGATTACAGGTTAGCGAAGAAAAGGAGAGGTGTACAGTGAATAGGAGAAAAGGAGGATGGAACGAGTAGTCGAGACAGTGAGTGTGTATAGTTTGTGGAATTCGGTGTTCGTAGGTACGAGGACGAAAGATTGCCGTTCTTGTTGGAACTGAATCCGGATGGCAGCGACGTTCCTCACGGGGCAGGAACTCGACATCGGTTACAGCCTAACGTGACCGAGGTGGGTTCGGAAAGACCGGTAGGTCCGCAAGCGGTTCAAGCGCAGACCCTCACTTTGACCGGACCCACTGTAATGCCAAGGCATTGCGTGATCGCTTTCACCGAAAACATCGTTACTTTGACACCTTGTTCCAGAGACGCTCACACTTATGTGAACAATCAGAGGATACATCAGACGACGATACTCCAGGTAATCGAATCTGTTTTATTTTCGGGCGTGTTGCCTCGTATCTACTCGTATCGCGCCTTATCGCGTCGCACACGCTTCTTATCGCATCATATCGCAATGCAGTGCATCTCGCGCCCATTCAACTGTTTTTTTTTCCTTCGTAGAACGGCGCGATCGTTAAATTCGGCAGATTGCATACATTCCGGTTCATCGATCCAGCTCCCGAGGAACGAATGAGGCAACGTCATGATTCCGGACGGCAGATCGAATACGGTTACGAACGGTAAGCGCACTCGTTTGCCTGGAAACTAGCATAGGTATATGAGTACACTCGTGTTTCGCTTGTTCGTGGTCCGTTGTTTCGCTCCAAGTCGAATGTCTTAGAATCAAACGGGTATCGTGAATAAGCTGAGTGAATCGACGCGGGGATTCAAGGTTATAGCGGTTGAAGGTAAAGCGAAAGAAGGGAAAGTCTCTACTCTAGACAGGAATCATGAGTCAGGAGTTGGAAGTCGGGGGCGAGATTCGAAATACAAAGGTGAGAGTAGCGAAGTTGTTCAATGAACAAACTAGTTTCGAGCAGGAGCCGGACACGCGCACAAATATATCCGTGTCGTTCGAAAGCATTGCGTATCACGTTTCTCGAGCTTATTTTTGCATCTTTACTTCCGTTTGTTTTCCTTTTCTTTTTGTTTCGCTTGTTTTTTCTTGCACGCGACTTGCTTCTGTACCGTAGACGATCCCCAGACTTGACCATCCAAGAGACGAACGCGGAAAGATACGGGTCGGTGTCTGGCACTCCTAACGGCGGGCAGACACAAGCGCAAGGCCAACCGAGTCAAGATCAATCTTCGTCGCATTCGTGTAGTCGGAACAAGTCGACGCCCGTTTCGACCACTGCTGCTGTCTGTCTTCCTCGAAGTCCGAATCCTGCTCCGGAATCGACGCACAATTACGAAACTACGTTCGATCTTGACGGAAACGTCGAGACCGCCAGTCTCACTAGCAGCAGGGACGGTAACAGGTAACGCAGTGGTGGTTCCATCTCTCGGGGTCGACGAAAAGCAGCGGCATCGTCGTCTTAGTCGTCGTCGGCAGCGACTTTCTCGTTTGGTCCGTTTGCCGCGTCTGTCCGTTATTATTGATATCGTTCGCGATCATGCGAATATACGAGTGTAATAGTGTAATAGAGACGTAAATGTTGTAGATTGTAGTTGTAGATCGTAGATTGTAGATTGTAGATTACAGGGGATATACAGGAAGGACATCAAGGATAGGATGTTAACGCTAGGTCGAGTATAGAGAAACGCGATCGAACGTTGCAAAATAAGATGTAACAAAAGATTGCCGATGAAACAAAAATAATACAATATTTGATATTTCGACAGACAATTGCAAAACGAGCGGCAACCGCGCGGAACGGACCCGATTCTACCGGCGGTTTTGGAGTTTCTCGAGGAAACGGAGGAAACATTCTTCCATGCGGTGATTACCGATGTGGAACCGTCGGCGCCTCAGTTCAAACTGGCTCCAACGTATACGCTTTACCTGGCTGCGAGGTATCGCGCGAGCACGCATTATAGACCGGAGTTGCAGCCGACGGAGAGAGCGCACAGGCTAACGGTGATGCTGGGGAATGTGGCCGGTACGATACATCGAGTAATCCAGGTAACGATCAGCTGTTAGACATAGCATAGATAGTAAACACACGTACATTTATGCGCCGATATAACATAGAAACGATGTGTGTCGATAGGAACGGTACATGGACGCATCATCGTTGGCCCTGTGGCTGGCAAATGGCTCGGAATTGTTGCACATGCTGAAAAACGATCGTCACGTCGGTGCGTTTTCAACGAGGGCTCAAGACATTTTGACCGAAGCGGTTCACGAAGCATTTGCGTCGTTAGTGCGATGTATCTCTCTCGAGCTTGCCCCAGCTATGTCACAGTTTATGGCCGACGCCGACGAACCCGCCAAAGAAGCCGGAGTTTTGCAGATATTTTCAAGTACGATGGCCCTGTTGAGACGTTGCAGAGTGAACGCCGCCCTTACCATTCAATTGTTCAGCCATCTGTTTCACACGATCAACGCAACGGCGTTCAACGCTCTGGTTTCGAACGCAAACCTGTGCGTAAGATGGTTCGGTCGCCGACTCAAAGCGAGATTGAACGCTCTCGAGACTTGGGCCGAGAGGCAGGGCCTCGAGCTTGCGAGTCAGTGTCACTTGGCGACGATCATGCAAGCGACTCATCTTCTCCAAGCGCCGAAATATAACGCGGAGGAGCTCGCTACCTTGAGCTCGACCTGCTTTAAGCTAAATTCTCTTCAAGTCAGGGCGTTGTTGCAAAAATATCAACCAGCCGCGGACGAGCCGAGGCTTCCGGCAGAGTTGATCGAAAACGTAGTCAGAGTAAGTCGATTGTATGTGCGGTCGTCTCGATCGCGCGCCAGCGTCTTGTTTCCTTCGTTTTCCTTATCTTTCGTCGCATTCCCCTCGTTTAATTTGTAACGATTGGCCCGCGATCGATCGCGTTGCATTGACCCGCGTCTTGTCTCGACTGGTCTCGTCCCATTACGCCAAGATTGAATTTCAGGTAACCGAAGGCGTAGCCGATACGCTCGCGCGAGCCGATGGCAGAGAGATCAGGCTAGAAGAGGAACCTACGCTCGGCTTGGCCCTTCTTCTTCCCGAGGATGGATACAGCTGCGAGGTGATTCGAGGTGTACCGCCGGGGCTTGCCGAGTTTTTGGTGCCCTTGCAACGGGACGGTTTGTGTCGGATGGCGGCTCAGCCTACCAGTAGCGGATATTGGACCATATACATGATAGATCACTACAACAACGTGAGTGGAAAAGTTTGCTTGTTCAATTATCAAAGCTTATTCGAACATAACTTTGTCTAAACGAAATGATGTTGCGCTCAGTTTCGCAGTCCGAGCGCGATGAGCAACCGTTCGGGTGGTTATGCCTGCAACACGGGCTCCGCTTCCGTTCAACCGGAGATTCACGTGATCAAGTTGCACAAATCCACGAACGGTATGGGCTTGAGCATCGTCGCGGCAAAGGTACCCTACATTAAAATACGATACCATAATAATGCATATAGCTTTTCTCACTACACTACCTTATTCTACGTATTTTATAGGGTGCCGGTCAAGACAGGCTCGGAATATACATAAAGAGCGTTGTTGCAGGCGGCGCAGCCGATGCTGTGAGTTTCAAATTCCTTATATTAAGAAAAGATATTGCCTTTCTCCAATTCTGGAAAATCTAACGTTACGTTTCTCTACTAATTCTCTTTTCTTCTTTTTTCTTTCCGGCGGTTCCCCGATGTTTGCACAGGATGGTAGGTTAACGGCTGGCGATCAGTTGCTGAAGGTTGACGGCCAGAGCCTGGTCGGAATCACTCAAGAAAAGTGAGTAGACTTTGTTCCGAACAATTAGCAAAACCTTTTGGTCGCAATTATCAGCTACTTATCTTTCTCTCAGAGCTGCCGAATACTTGGTGCGCACCGGTCCGATAGTAACCCTCGAAGTTGCCAAGCAAGGTGCCATATACCATGGACTGGCTACTCTATTGTCACAACCCTCACCCGTTATGACTAGAGGTACGAATCCGCCTATTTCAATCGTCTATTCCATCTCTCCATCAATCTTTGTCTTTATTTCTTAATCTTCCACACACCTTCTTATCTCGCGCCCTTCTCCATGCTTTTCTGATCGGTCAAAGGTTTCTCGCGGCAATATCTTCCTGCGATCATTTGCATTACCCAGAACTACAGACTTGCTCGAACTTCCTCGTTTTGCTTTCTCCGGTCGTCCTCGTTTTGCATCAGCTGTCTCGGTCTGGCTCGCGGGAACTTGAGATCTCGAACATTCGAGACACTCAAAACCACGAGAGTTACAGATACGATCGCTTCACTAACGCTTTACTAACTGATTGTTCTCAAGCAGTGCACAAGATTCGACCCAAGTCAGAACACTTGGAATCATCGGAGGTTCAGGAAGCAAACGGGCAGCAGTCGACGTCGCATTCGATGGGTAATTTGTTGAGCGTACCAAGACACCCTGTTGATTCGGGGACACGTTCAATCGACGAAATGTCAAGACCAGGTGCGATTCTTTCTCCGCGTTTCGAGGTGGAAGTAGGCGAGTTCGATTCGCGTTCGCGCGTTCCTCCGTACAGCTATATCTCGGCTCGGATAGTCGACGCGATATCGATCAAATGCCCGCTACCGGGAGAAGGAAAAGATTTGGTTGGTACGGTTCCGCGGCCAATTCAAATCACCGATGCGACTTCGCCTTGGCTGATGAAAGCTGGTACTGTCCTCCAGTCGGATAATTCACGCGGTTTGATCGATGTAAACCTGTCAAACGCTCCCCATGGTGGACGTGTACACTCTGATAATCGCATCCCGACCTCTGCAGACGCGAGTTTGTCGATTCGAGATTCGAATACATTATCGGTTGGTGAAAGAACGCTCAGCGAAACTTTCTCTCTCGATTCCATACCCTACATTGATCAAACGGTCGAACCTTTATCCGATGAACCGCCCGAATTGGATCAATTGGATCGACTCATACAACTTGACGAATTGGATGAATTGGACGAATTCGACGAACTAGATGAACACCCACCTGATGTTGGTTACGAAACTAGCTGTAGTCAGGGGGTTGGTGGTGGTGGAGGAGGTGGCGGTGGTGGTGGTAGTAGTGGTGATAGGGATGGCATAGACGGTAACGATGATAATAGCATTTTTCGTGTCTGTTCCGTCGAGTCATTGAGTCGAGCTCAGTTCACCGGAGAAGATTATATCGAAACTAACGGCGTGACCGAAACAACTTGTCAAAGAACGAACGAACAACACCGTGAACTAGAGAACGAGGAAAAGAAAGAGGACCCACGTATAAACAAAACGGAATCGAGAGAATGTGGAACGGAGACGGAGATGGAAGCTTCCGCGGTTCCCAAGATGTTTACAACCATCCCAGAATTGAATCTAGATTTATCTGGCTTGGACAGCGACAATTCGAGCGATGTATCGAACTACGACAAGCGTTGGCAATCACCGGAGGAAGTACGTCTTGGATATGGCAGGGTCGCAGCTTTGGCTAGACATTTTTCGAAGCTCGGTAACGCTGAATTAGCCGAGACGGTGGTTGGCGGAAGGTTGACTGGGACATGCAGAAAATTCGCCTCCGAACCCAATTTTGTTTCGCCGGAAGTCTATGAAATACGTTCGAAACACCGATTCCCTGTGGTCGACAAAGAATATTTGTCGGAACTGAATTTGAGACGAAGAACGGACGAGTTTGCAGCGAGTAACGAGACGAATTGCAGTTTGCGTTACCGTTCGGGAATTTCGCCCGCCGCGAGAAAACGCTTTGCGAGTGCGCACGAGCTTTCGTCGACACATACGGAAACGATAAATCTCCCTCTTCGTAGAAATCAGAGACAAGCGGATAAAAAAGATAAGTTGTCGTTGCCTGAACAACGACGAATAATAGAGCAACTCGAGAGAATGTCTAATCTCGACGATGCTACCGGCTTGCCAAGTCCGTCAAATGGAAATGATTTCTCATTTTCGACCGATAGAATCGACCAGCGTCGAATCGTTCGAAAGGATGTTGTGAAAATGAACTCGGTCGAGTCACGACTGTCCAAGCGATTATCCAGGTCCTGTCCAACTTTGGAGAAATCGATTCTCATGACAAAGAGAAGAAATAAATTGGGAGAACGCTCGCGATCTAACAATGGCAACGACGACGACAAAGAGAAATCTGAACAAAGCAAATGTTGGATCGATAAAGCTTCGTTATGTACTGCTGCTAAGTCCGGAACTCGTATACCAGAAATAAAAAATGTTTGTTCGGCTGAATCCAACCGTTCTGCGAAAGAATCGAACAGCGACGACAACAAATGCGATGAGGCGTTGTCGGCGAACGATGAAACAGAGGCAAACGAGTCCATCGCGTATCGACGGACGTTTTGCAGTTCGCTAGGTCGATTTTCTGTGCAAGTCGATTCTCTTTTACGTAAGCAATCGACGCCCTATGTCCTCGTTGCTTTAAAGTCACATGCCTGCCGAGAATTGAAAGCGATCGTTGTACACGGCACGCTTATTGATATTCACCTAGAAAAAATTTGAAGAGCTCGCCGACGCGCTGGTGAGCTTTTCCCGCCAACCCACCAATTTTCAGCACGCATGCCGGGATTTTTCCGTTGACCGGTTACAAACTATCTGCATGGCGCTCGATTTATTTTTGCCTCGGGCTCGTGATCGTGATTGTGAACAAAATCAATACTTGTACTATATGTAGAACAACATAGACGAGTGCTCGAACGCAAAATATTAGACCGAGCTGTTATCTCTTAGACATTGTCGCATGCATACATTTTTAATAATCGTTTTATATTGTTATTTCCTCGAGTTTATCAGCTTCAAAGTTCCAAGACTGATGGAACGAATTGAACATATTTGACGTATCGACTGTTGCTTGTTGTACGTGTTTTTTACAGTGTGATACATTTTGTCTTCGCTTTTGCTATCGCTTTTGCTATCGCTTTTTCATTTTACCTTTTCTTTTCTTTTCCATTTTCGTACACTCGGTTAGGCGCACGAGTGAACGTAGATTGCGTTCATGTGCATGAGTGTTCGGATTGTTCCCGACGTTTTACTCTTTGCACGTACCAGCTCGATAAACCATCGAAAAACGTGTTTTGCATCTTGTGCTTACCGCAGGACCTCGTCGCATGAGTGAACGAGATTTGCCGTCACGGCTTGGACGCGACGCCGCTGCTCCTCAGCAGCAAATGCATACCAGCAAATCCGTGCCAGCGTTGCACAGTAAGTAATATTCACGGTAATTTTACCTTGTCGAGTCGCGCTTTTTTTCACTCTCTTACAGTTTCTGTGTCTGTCCGTTTCTACGAGACCCGCTTCCGCTTTTCGCGTTTCTCGTTTCATTCGCATCTGCATTGATATTCGCATTCACGCTCGCACTGGCACTTGCACTCGTATACGTATTTCGAATGTGATCGATAAACAGTGCCTCGTCAATTGTACGATTCGTCGTTGCGTTCTACCATGAAATATAATCAATGTACCAGTGGCGGATCTAATAGTAAGTGGATTAAGCGGCCGCGTGGGCCCCCGGGATACCATAAGGCCCCGAGATTTCAAAGAAATTTATGTAATGTGTAACAGTATGAAATTTTTCATTACTTTTCTTTGTTAATAAGTTTAGGAAAGTTTTCCTGCAACTTCTATTTCTAACTTGAGTTTGAGGGCCCCAAAATTTTTACCGCTTGGGGCCTCCACTTGACTTGAGCCGCCACTGCCATGTACTACTTTGAATAATAAGAATCTCGTGTGTAATACCGATACACCGTTTGCAGACGTTGGCACCGAAGGGAAGCCACAACACGAGGTGTTCAACCCCGGATACAGCAGAGCATCGTCCAGCAATAGTGTTACACCACCAGTCGCACAACCTCCCTCGATGATGGCAATCAACGGTTCGACGTCGCTGCGTTCTCGGTAAATATTACTTTCAGTTTCCTTGTTGATAAACCATGTATCGGTAACTTGTATGTTGTTGGAAATAGTTCGAGTCACAACTTGCACGATCCGATACGAATCGGAACGTTGCCGCCGAGCGGACTCGTGAGCAGACAACAGTCGTCGCCAAATCTGAATCCCTGTCAAACCACCGGGAACAGCGGCAGTTCGAGTGCCATCGGAGTAGCAGCTTCTGCTGCGCTTCAGAGCAACGAAGCCGAAAGATTCTATCAAAATTTGAGCGTCTACAGAAACCATGATCCGTCGACGAAGCAGCGATGCAGTCCGTCGCAACTTTTGGATGAAAGGTAACTTGTAATATGCTTTCGGCTCTCGTACAATTGTGCGATCTACTTATTTCCTTTCCATTTTCATTTTCAGAACTGCTCTACAGCTGCAAAAGAGCTCGAGGGGCTCTCAGAGTTCTTTGAATCGTCCGAACAGTTTTGAAACGGGACAGCCCAGAGACAGACCGATATCGGCTTACGCGTCTCAAGCTCAGCAGCAGTCTTTTCTCGGTACACAGTCGCAGCAACAAGCCACAGGCCCACCGCCGAGATCGCAATCCTCTCGGGATATAATACGACAAGAAGCGAAACTCCAGGAAATGCAAGAGGAAGTGAGAAGACGAGAGTTACGCGGTGGTGTATCGGTATCGTCTTCAGTCTCGGCTTCGGCTACGGTACCGGTATCGGTATCGTCTCCGTCTTCGACATCTGCACCGACTCCTGTACCGGTTCCTGCATCTATACCGGTACCAGTACCAGTACCAGGCACGATCGCTCAGTATCGACCTGCCGCTTATAACGTGAAATCTACCGTGACCGCTCAAGCGACCAACATGACGACGAGACCGATGAAATCGATCGGTTCCTCGCCGAATTTAGGAACGAATCCGTCGGCTGGAATGCCCCCGGCAATTATGTCACCGACAACCGGGCTAGCCGCGAGACAAAACGCCGGTTCAATTTACGGTTACATGGACTCGCAATACGGACAGTACGTCGCTCAATACGGAAAGTCGCCGCCAGCGCATCAACACCCGCATCAACATCAGTATCAGCATCAACTTCAGCTTCAGCATCAGCATCAACATCAGCACCAACATCAGTTTCAGCATCAACATCAGCATCAGCATCAGCTTCAATCGCAGCATCAGCACCAACATCAACACCAGCACCAGCATCAACATCAAAGCACGCAGCCAACGAATCTGGGTCACGTTCAGTATGGCACACCGCCGTTTCGAGGGAAAACTGATTCGATCCGTCTACAATCGAACGGCGGAATGCCATCGTTCGACTATGGGAAAGATTCGTCGAATAATCAAGAAACTAGTAGAGCTTACGCGGATCAGAATCGACATTTTATGGTCGGATCACAGTATTATTTAAATGACAGCTCCGATCTACGAAACGATCAGTATTCCGGCGATAACGATATACATAGATCGCAGACCGTGCCGGAAGGAAACAATTCCGTCCAAACCAACGAGGTTGTTCCGATACGACCCGCTCTTCCGGAAGAAGGTTTCGGAGAGAGCCCGCCACCGCCACCACCAAACGCATCTACGCATCCACTTTATAACAAACAGTCGGATTCCAGGTACGATACTATGCTCGAAATCACTCGGGGAAATTAGCGGCGCTTTAACCCTACCAATTTTTCACGTTTCTCCGATAGGTACACAGCAAGCATGCAAGACCCGCCTCGAGGAGGATACTATCCTGCCAACGGAACCGCGGGTACTATGTTGCAACCGCGACAATACCAGTACAGCGCCACTAATCCTTGGCAACGGGAAGAAAGAGAGAAGGTACGATGGTGGACCTCTTAAATTCTTAACCCTTTGCACTCGGCTGTCCCCACTGAGGCACCACTAAAAATTGCTGTAGCATTCTTCAAAATATTGTTTACATTATTAAATATATCGGTATCTAATCAATTACTAAACATTTAGGTACTGTATAAGATAATGTACCAATTTCATATCCATAAAACTGCAAAAATCATTAGATATGTAAATATTCTAGATCAGAAGAAATGTTTAATTTTCCAGTTAAAATAGCTCCGAGTGCTTAGGGTTAAATTGTCAATGGCAATCGTATTGTAACAATCGTGCCGTCTGTCGCGTGGCAATGACGGTAATACTATACATATGTAGTAATCGTAGCATTGATAAGAATTATAAAAGATAAAAGAAACTGTAAAGGTAACGATAATGGTAATGGTAGTGATAATGGTAATGGCAGAGCGATATCGGTAGTGGCAGTAATTATTTTTTATTAGGCGATAGATGCAACAATAATTGAGAAAGTAATGGAAATAACGAGAAAATAGAAATCTAGCAGATACATCCGAGGAAATGTTATCATTGGTACTGTACGTTGTTTAGGAACAAGCGCGGAGGAGAGAAGCTGCGAGGCAATGGCGAGACCAGCAAATAGCCGAGTTGAGCACGTTACCTCACAGAACTTCCCAACAGGAAGAACAACTCCGAGCTCTTCAATTAGAAAGAGACTTTCAGAAAAGAGCCGAAGAAGCTGCTAATCAGCAGGACGACGACGAAGAGAGCAACGATCTGGATGCCGAGAGTATACAGAGGGTTCAGGGTTTGCTTCGCGCGGCCAACATTCAAGACCGGACCAATCCGCAGGAACAACAAAGTCCAAACTCGTCTAAGACAAACGTAACAGTTCAGTCCGTTCGCGGAAATCACGGGCTCCAATCCTTGGGAACACCGATGCATCCTACGACCGCTATTTCTCCGCATCCCGTCGTAGCGCAGCAAACATCGCAAAGCGTTTCAGGCATTTCTTCGCAGGTATCGCTGCAAGAGAACTCGGGCTTACAATATCCGCAAAATCATCAACGCGAGCAGACCAATCAATCGCAGATGTCGATGTCTTCGTTAATCCACATGGCTGCTACTCACAAAACCAGTTCTCTCGCCGAAGACAGGGAAACGCAACGTAGACAGGACGAACTTAAACGAAAACAAATCGAGTTTGACGAAACTCTGAAAAAGAAGGAAGAGGACGCTAAACAGCAACAGCAGCTTCAACAAATGCATCATCACCAGCAACAGCACCAACAGCAACAGCAACACTCGCAGTCCCAACATAAAAACCAACAACAACCGTTGCATCCGAGTATACTACGATTAGAGAATTTGGTTATCAATGGACCGAACGTATCGTGTAAGTATATCTTGCTTAGTAATCGGAAATGCGAAACCATCTGGTTTATTCGTGTCCTTGTTCTTTAGCTAACCAAAATGGAAACAACGAAGCACCTTTGCCACCGGAACGAGGATCCAGTTACGCGATAATGTCGCAACAAGGTACTCTGAGATCGAATAACGTGAACGCGACGTCTATGATCTCGTTGGCGACTCATATGCAACAACCGACGTCCATTAAAAGAGTATCGTTTCACGACTCAAACGCAAACATGGAAACATCGATGCAGCGAAACGTTTCGTCTGGAAACGTAATCGGTGCTGCTGCATCCACGACCATGGACATCATCGTAGAGGACCCAAATGTAAGATTCCCAATCTGTTATACGGTTGCGAGACCGCAATATAGATAGACATCGGTTTTATTTCTTTTTTTTTCTTTTACAGAACTTTCTCAACGATGCAGAAAACTTATTGGCGTCTCCGAAGGCTTGCGAGGGATCCGGCGTCCCGCTTCCCGGCGGTACACCCGGTGTAATAGGCGCACAGGAAGTTTACAAGTAACATCACGATTTTCCCGTTGTGCTGTTTTCGCTTATAATTCGAAGCACTTGCTCGGATTCTTTGCGACCGTGAGCTGTTATCATATTCGGCTCTTTTCAGAGATCCGAGGCAAAGGCGATTGGCGGAGAAACAGAAACAACAGCAGAACTCCCAAGTTGGGCCTGTACCTGAAAAGCTCAGTTTTAAAGAAAAGATGAAAATGTTTGCGATGGAGACCGGAGAAGATGGAACTCCGCGGGACAAAGTAAAAATTTCACGTGCTCAACGCGAAATCGATAACATAGGAAATTCTGCTACTATGAACAGCAACAACAATAGTAGCTGCAGCAATAGCAATGGTAACAATAACAATGGCAGCGGTAATCCTACTATCGTTAACAACAACAATAGAAATTAAAACGAAAACATTTAACTCTATTAGTTTCGTTAGCTAACATGAAGAATCGAATTATCTAAGAGAACGCTGACTATGTTGTCGTAACGCGCAACGTTTTCGACGATTTCCTATTTCGATCGTGTTGCTCGTAACATACCTAATTGTAACAAGTTCCGACCAATAATGCGAATGAGACTAAACAACGATAGAATTACTTAAATTAGGGATATTTGCACAGCCTTAATCGCCATTCGCCTATTTATCAGTGATCCATGCCAGGCACGCTCGATTCGTTGATATATATTTTTCCAACTAGATTCTCCTCCCCCTCCGATCTCTCTTTTACCCCCCATTCCTTCTCTACGTTTGATCCAATATTTATGCTGGTGTCACAAGGCCACAACCAACGAATAAAATTGTGCGTTAGATATACCGTTCCGAAATTCAACGTTCGGAAGTTAACACGTCTACTGTGTGTCGTGGCAGCATATTATGAGAAAAGAGAGTCTATTTTACGAATGTACATAGATAGTATTAATTTAATTTTTAAAAGTTCTTGTTGTTCGCTATGTTGCTTCGTATTTATATTTGATACCGTATTTAGTAGGACACTACGAGTTTGTTGTCGTTATGCGTGCGTACGTTTTCGTTATCCAGTCTCGAGGCATTTAAAGCTTTAACGCGCGATAGAACGTTCTTCAACGGACTCGTCGAACAACTCGTCGGCAGCTTTAAAGTAGCGAAAATTACGTGTAGTCCTGGTTACATCGTTAGCTGGACCTTAATCCATTCTCGTATCGTTCCGATTTGACTCGATGCTGTCGATGGTCGTGCGACATTCCATTCGATTCCATTCGACTCCATTCCAGTCCGTGCCTTTCAATATGACCACTGACCAAACAGGCTAAATAATTTCCTCCTCTCTCGAATATTACATACGCGATCAAAGAAAATGTTCTACCGTAAAAACCGACCTCGGTATCGTTACTCGTTAAATTGTTTTTTGCCAATGGGACGAGTATTCGAAGGGTTTCCTCCCCGTACCCTCGACAAACGTAAAGTGTATGTAGAAAGCGAATAATTCTCCTTGTTGTGTATAGCAAACGTACGATACATCTGCACTATATTTTTTGCTAATGCATATGTCCACGTTTGGCTAAAGGAAAATCAATTTATCGACGAAACGTGTAATCTGTAACTGTAAATCCTGTTCGCAAGTATCATAGCAATTTATTCTATATATTATTGATAATGCGTCGAAAGATCATATATTTTTTGATTATTATAAGCGATATAGGATGAGAGAAAGAGAGAGAGAGAGAGAGAGAGAGAGAGAGAAAGAGAATAAGAAACACGAGAAAACGATCACGTGTAGTTTGAAAAAAACGAATGCGAGATGCGCTAGACGAAATTGAAGTTTTTCGCCAGACGTGAAGTACAGTAATGTCCAGTTATATGACCACCGAGCACGACTGACTTTACAAGAATTTGTTCGGTCAGTGTCGGTAAGAACGAGAAGTAGGACGCGCGAGAAAAAGACCAGAATAAGTTTGCTCGTGTCGAAGCGGATCATGAACAAACGCTTCCAACAATTGCGGGGTGGGGAGAGGGTGACAAGTCATGGCCGTATATCCGGACGTTACTGTGCTGGGTACGCGTATGGACCAATTTTAGCGAAATTTTGTTGAAAAATGGAAAATATAACTTGTTCGTTCGATTTAGAAGACGAGTAATGCTAGAGTAGCCAATAATGAGATAAGAAAGTCTGTGGAATATGTGACGAACGAATAAATTTCATTTGTCTAGTAACATCATAGCTGAGAATGTTGACGATCGTCGAAATATACTCGCGAAAGACCCACCAGTACACCAGTTGAGATATCAAAATTGGAATGATAATCAGAACTGGAACTGGAACTGGAACTAGCAACAGAAGCGGAACACACGGAAATTTCGGAGGCGGTTAATCGATGCCGCGATCGCGCTTATCGTGATTCGTTCCAGGGCATGTCGTGACAGCCAATCGGATCACGTTCCGAGGTATACAGCGTTGTCTGGAAGTGGAAGAGGTCGTCGCTAATGGTAGAGCGCAGATGCGTGCGCGTGTTACGGTTTAGCCGACATTGACTGGAAATTTGCCGAGGGAGGCGGCATCGTCGCGTCTGCCGGAACGTAAAAATTTCTTAGCAGTCGGCTCTTTAGATAGGATCGACTGCCTCGATTCAAATTTAGTCGAGTCGCAGCAGTTGAGTCGGTCAATTCGCGTCCGATTCATCACGGTTTCCTTCGAATTTCTACTTATCACGGTGCTGAAACCTTTTATTCGTCGGCTCCGAGACATTTCGGAAGTTGCTTCGTCGCGTTAAACATCTCTGTAATCGATTCGTTTGAAAGAAACCGTTTTCGGAAGAATTTCATTTCGAGAAACAGGAGATCAGCCAAAACGCGTCTGTCGACGCAACGCCCGGTCTGGGTTAGGTCCGAGTTAGCTGTCTGGCAAAGAAATAGTAGCAAAAAGAACCCGTGTAAGTCGAATAACCACGAAAAATCACGACGAGATATTTCGTTTTTTATTCAACACGGACACATAGTAAAACGGAAGGGGGTAACGTTCGCGCGAAGTGAGCAAAGAATCGAGTAAAACTAGCAAACGTGCGATTTCCATCACCATTGTCGGTTCACCATAAGACAGGAGGTAAGTGGATTTCTATTTCTTATTCGAGTCGCCGTACGGTATGTGAACGGTGTTATTCTGTTTTCTTTTTATGCTTTCTTATTCAACGTAATTACATAAATATATCTCGCCGAATAAATATTTTTCGAGAATACACGAAACACATACGACAAGACCATGCTCGAATTATTTCGATATTGAGTATCGTGAACGGGCAAGGATCGTGTGCATGTGTATCGGACGCGTGGATGATGTGCTAGCGTTCTCTGCTTCTTCGTTTCAGCGAAATCTCTTCGCTGCGAATGTTCGAATGGTACAAGGTCTGTTTACCGTAGCAGCAGCATAATTGTTTGAACTTGAGCGATTTTGATTGAAATTTCACGGCTTGCGGTTTACGATCGTGATCGATACACACATATTCGCACAGCTTGGTCGGTCGTTTCACGATTTGCGCGTTCGTGCAAACATATACGAGAGTTCCGAACTGGTTTGCTAGTTCCTATTGGTAATTTAGCACGTGTCGTTGCGTTGTACCAATCGAAAGCTGTGGAGACGATCCCATTGGCGAGGTCTCGACTCCATGCACGGGTGCAGACGAAAAATGCGAGTCCAGCGAGTCGGACGGTGTTGAAAACGTCTCGTTGACTCAATTGTTTGGACAAACTCGCCGATTGTTCTCGGTCGAATCCATACATGTCATCTTCGGACATATAGTTTCCGTTTAAAATCGATACACTCGAGTGCGCATCGAGTTGCGTAGTTTCTTCCTCGAAGAGCGATTAAGGTTCATCATCGTTTAGGACACGCGTTAGGTTTTGCAAATGAATTAATTGAGGTTAACCGTGTTTTCGAAGTATGGTACACCTTGAACCCGTAGTCTCTGCTATTCTCTATGGATATCATGAATTATATCACTCCCTCCGAAGGGGAGGTACGAAATCCCGCCACCCGTTATCGGATTATTATCGTTCGAATTAATATTCGGTAATCGATCGAAGATAATTATTTTCGGAGATTGTAAACTGTCTGCACGCTTTGCGCGGATGATAGCAGAAATATTGTAAGTACGATGGTCGCATGTTGCCCTTGTGCATTGAACGCATTGAACAAGTCGCTGGAAACATTAGCGATACGCGTTACACGGTATGAAAGATCCGTCTAACAATAAGTAGGAAAATACCGTTCGATTGTCGTCGTGGTAAAGGACTCCCGGTCTCCGAGAGACACGACGGTTATTCTTGCTCTGGACGTCTAGACGCGTAAGAGATAGACGGCGAGGAATAACGTTAGAGAAGATTTGTTTGGCATGCATTATCAGTATGCAGAGCGTACACGTCGAGCCTACAGAATTCGACTAGGATGAAATATCGGAGCTTTTGGTCGCGCCTTTATCAATGATTTTCGCGTTGCCAAAATAGAAATGTATTTTAAGGGAAACCGAGCGCTTTTCCAGGTTTTATCGGGACTTTGGCACCGAACCAAATATTGTCGTCAGCTAGAACCTATCCGTCGAGTTTGCCGAGTAGACAGGAAAACCTGCCCCACGAGAATCGATTACGCGTTGAAATAAACAGCCGTCGCGATTCAAGCACGGCCAGATTTATTTTAGAAAAGAGAAAGAAAATTCCCGGCGAGTAACGCGTCGCGAATCGTAAGATCGAGTAAAACGTGTTCGCTGGACAAGTCCGACGGTGGCGGAGGAGACTGTGCGAAACGATCGGTGTCGATCGGCAATTCCCGTTCAACGAATCGTAATGCCATTAAGTACGCGTTGTGCAATCTTAGATACGATTTCGTACGCCTCGTATTTATAATTTATCATTGAATCGTGAAATTAAGTTACTCCATTTGTAGATAAACGCAACGACGCAATTGATCGCGACGTCTTAACCTTCGAAGCGGAAGACAAAAAAATCCGTTCACTCGACTCTAACGTTCGGTTCCGAAGAGGGGAAGCTGAGAAACACGAAAGAACACGGAAATGCGTTGAAGAACGCGTAATACGTTCGACGTGACGCGACGCAGCGAGAAGCTGTGAAATGTCATGAAAAAAAAAGAAGTATCACTCGGAGTTATTGCACCATTATCGTTAATGTCGAAGGAAAGAGGAGGAAAGCGACGTCAGCGATACGCCGACAATGTCGAGGAATTGGTGATCGCTCGAAATCTCGAACGCACCATCTCTGCCAAGGTTACCTCGTGATCGAATTCGAACGAAAATAAATGATACTATGTACTCGATAAAGCGTGGCTAACCCCGAGGATAAGTACACTAGATCAATTATTTGATTTCGTACAAATTTTCGTTCGTTCGATCGAGTCGATCGCGACGATCGTATCGGTGGAGGGGGTGAAGCGGCGAAGGAGTAAAGGGATGACGCGCTAAGGGGTGGGGGACGTTATTCTTACACGGGCCGAAATATTGCCGAGCATCTATACCACGGGCACCGCGATCTATGTACACACTATAGAATAGTATAGAACGAACGAGATTTTCGATCGCCTAATTTTTCGATGCTCTATCGCGTAGTTGCGATCAATTTGCGATTTGCGATGGCACGCAGTCACGCAAACGCGATTCACAGTAGACAGCGGCGATCCGATCGATTCGACGTACTTCGAGCTACCCTCGTGGCTTGAATCTCTCAGGTTACCTTCGAGAGAAAAGGAGATCGCGAGTATGTTCGTACCGTAGGATTATACTTGGTTACCGATCGCTCGAAACTTGACACAGAGGTGACCTCCGTGCCGACGGTATCGATTCTTTTGCGGATAGAATTCGCGCCGCATCATCGTATTTCAGATAGTATGCTTCCGCGAACAGTGTGAAAGAGGAAGGAAGAAACGTGCCACTCGTAACCAACGTGAAGGATCATTGTCGATCTTAGAAAACGCTCGAGTTACTCTAATTATATATATATATATATATATATATATATATACACATGTCGACGCGTGCCCATGTCCTACGGATCTTTATGCAAAATAAAAATGGTCTGCATCGAGTCAAAGAAATAGAAACTTGCTTCCCTTAATAATTTTAATAGAGAATCGTATTTTTGAAATTCTCCTTCAATTTTGCTATAAATGCATAAAGATCCGCTGTCTACTCGTGTCGTTCGTTCATCGAGATGCAGCGTCCTTGTTTCGGTGACACCCTCAACTTCGAAGGCAAGAACTGTTCCGAACGTTTAGCTCGGTCGGAATGTTTCCTGGGTTCGATTGTTTGCGACCTCTCTCTCTCTCTCTCACTCGCGCGCGCGCGCGCACACGCTCTCCCCCTTTTCCTCGGCGGATATAGTTTATCTATTGCATTAAGCGTGCGAGTGTTGCGCACGGGTTTACGTAACGAGCAGCGGTTTATCGGTATCGGTATCGACGTCGTTGGCGGTCGCGGTCGCGGTAACACTGACGATGGCGCTAGTGCTGGCGCTAGCGGTGGTGATCGATCATGTTCAAACTGCCGCGCACTATCCTAGGTCCTAGACCGTATACATAGATTACATTCTAGAGGATCGTTGCACGTTGTTAGATAGTACGATACGATAAGACACGACGTTTTCCGGAATCTAGAGCGCACGATTACTCATTTTATCGCGTTTCGACCTTTGTTTCAGACTGAAAATATGAATGGAGTCGAGAGTTGGTCGTTCCCTCCGAAACAGGCTCTGTACGACCCATCTCTCGAGAAAGATGCTTGCGGCGTTGGATTCATCGTGGCTATAGATGGAAAGAAATCGCACAAGGTAAGGCTGGGAGGGCCGACGAATTATTCGAATTATTCGAATTTCTCGCAGAATTTCAGATTCTCTTTCTCTGATTCGTTTGACAAATTTGTTTTCGTAATCTGTTGGCAGATTGTTCGCGATGCGGAGATTTTATCGGCACGCATGAACCACCGCGGTGCTTGCGCCTGCGATAACGACACCGGAGACGGGGCCGGTGTGCTTTGCGCAATTCCGCACGAGTATTATGCCGAGCAAGTTCGGTAAGAGATAACCAGGATTCGTGGCACGACGGTTACATTTTCTCTTCGTCTATCAGTCCCTCTGACGTAGTGTCACCAACGAAGCGCGAGACGATTTTATCACAGCCGCGAGTTCACGGCATCGTAATTTCTAGGTTATCGTGTTACGTACGTGTGTCTACGTCGCAACAGTTACTGCGTGTTTACCTTCTTATCGTACCCGCTATGTATATCGGTCTGCTATGTATTACCGAACCACGTCAGTCGCGATGCGACTAAAACTCTTATTTTGTTCGTTTCTCGTCAATGTATCGTGTCCTTGCTCTCCTCTTGTTTCTTTTTGTTATTTTCTCCTCGGAACAGCCTTCCGGTTAACGTGGAGTACTGTGTACATTGGACACGATGTGATTTATGGTCGCGGTCAAGATTTCTCGTTTCACGTATCGCCGGCGTGATTCACGATCGATCGAACGCTTTTCCATGTACCCTAAACCTGGACATGGTCTGTCTCTGTCTATACTGACAAAAGTAGTGGCAGAAAACACCCCAGAGCACTCTCACGTTCTCTCTGGTATCGCATTGCACCCTGCGGCGAAATTGACACAAGTAAAGAAATAACAAATGTTTTCTAATATCTCGATCGCCAATTTTAAATAGAAATTGTAGTTTCGGCGCACATTTTAGCCTTACAACCCTTTCGACTCGTGACACTTTTCATTTGTATCTGACCCATACAGAACTGATATATTTTGAGTTCTCGTCGGCAACTAGACAATGAAGTTAAGGTAGCACGCATTCGATGACTTATGAAATGATATTTATGAAATTAAATTTATTTGAACTTTGTGCCATTCGTATTGTAATATCTACGATACTAAATATATTTATTTAATAATTTACCACGAAAGCGTCTTTATAAGTTCAATTATAGTGAGATAAAAATTCTGGAACCGGTCGAAAATCAGGTTTTCTGACTTGTGTCACCTTTTACCGCAAAGGTGCGATATACTCGCGTTTACCATTTTGCTGTACAAGAAAATATTCTCGTTACCGTTTCCTTCTCGTTTCTCTCTAGCAACGAACAAAATGTTGAGCTGCCACCGTTTGGCCGCTACGCCACCGGCATATTGTTTCTGGACAAGAGTTCGCACGAACAGACGGAGGCACTGTTCGAAAAGTTGGCCGAGGAATGCAACCTCAGGGTAGGGAACTATTTAAAATTCGATCTTGCATTTTGGTCCTTTTCTTTGACGATTTGTTCGTTCCTCTATCATATTTTTGTTCTGCAGGTAATTTGCTGGCACGATGTTCCAACCGACAATACAAAGATTGGTCGAGTGGCGCAGAAATGCGAGCCTTATATGCGTCAAGTGTTTGTTACCGGTGACCAAGACGATGCCAGTCTCGCGCGTCAGGTAAAGTTCGAATTTCGCGTATCGTTGAAGGCCGTTGCTCGTTTGAGTAGCTCTACTTATTGATAACTCTTTGTACATGGAATTCACAGGTTTTTGTACTGAGAAAGAGATCGTCCCACACTATACCACGACCGGGAATTAGATACTATATATGTTCGCTTTCCTTGCGAACGATTGTTTACAAAGGTCAATTGACGGCGGATCAGCTGTGGCTTTATTTTCTGGATTTGAGGGTGAGCATAGAGAATGCGATATCGCGTCGACGCTGTCCACCTTGGTATACATACTCGTTTATTTATTTATTTATCGACGCGCTTGTTTTCGCCTATCAATACAGTCCCCGAAGTTTGAGACGTATTTGACGCTGGTTCACACAAGATTTTCCACCAACACGTTCCCGAGTTGGGAAAGGGCGCATCCACTTCGGTAAGCGGTTGCAACAATCGAACATTCCGTTAAGCGCTGATTGCCCTTTTAAGGGGGTAGTCCCGTTTCCAGGATTGCGATTTCTCGGTAATGCAAAGGTGGGGGTTTTCAGTAGTCAAAAGCGCTAGAAAACGACCGATCTAGGCCGTGATCGCCCTCGAAAGTCCTATTTTTACGTTTACGAGACAGAATTTGCAATATCCGGAAGCATAAAGCTGCGCGTAAAGCTATTTTCATAAAGCTCCGACATGTGAACGCAGAACTGGAACTTTTCAGGGCGAACGCCGACCTCAATTAATCTGTTGTCTAACGTATTTGACTACTGAGAAACTCCATCTTTTCATTTTTGTAATCCTGGAAAAACGAGCCTACCCCCTTAACTCTTTACCTACCGGAAGCCTATTAATAGGATTCTCAATAATTGTGCTGTATCAAAAGAAAGCATAGAAATTTTCTTTTACATTGCAATCTTAAATGAAATTATTAAATGACGTTATTGAGGATGACTTGTTAGTTCATAATGAAAGTTGCTGTTACTATTGAAAGTTCCATTAAACAGTTTTTAGTCATGTACCAGATTTTTCAATCTCAAAATTATGCAATAATCACCGGTCGGTAATGTATTAAGGTGTCGATGTAGATGGACGATCAGAATCGAACCAACGAATGCTCTTTTAATAGATTGCTGGCGCACAACGGAGAAATCAACACCTTAAGGGGAAACGTGAACTTCATGAAAGCCCGAGAAGGTGTGATGAGCAGTTCGATATACGGCGAACAATTGAAACAACTATATCCCGTGGTGGAACCAAATTTATCCGATTCCGGAGCTGCTGACTGCGTTCTCGAATTCTTAGTGATGGCTGGTCATAGATCGTTGCCAGAGGTAATGAATACAATGTTGCTGGTCGTATACGTGTATACCGTTACTCGATTCGATTAACATCCTGTGGAACGAATATCGCGTTTAGGCTGTGATGACGATGGTTCCGGAAGCTTGGCAGAACGACCTGACGATGGCAACCGAGAAACGGGACTTCTATCACTGGGCTGCTTGCGCGATGGAACCTTGGGATGGGCCAGCTCTCTTGACCTTTACCGATGGCCGTTACGTTGGAGCTATTCTCGACAGGTAGAACCGACGTTCTTTTTTTTTCTCACCATCTCGCCCGATTCAAACCGCCACGAGTTTTCTGCCCGTTTTCTTCGCTCTCCTCGATCACGCGAAGCACATTCAATTCCGCTACGTCGACCTTGCAACCGTTTTCACTGTCCATGATGATCTATGTCGTTACCTTTTTACCTTGTTCCCATTACTTTTGTTCACGGCGATGATAGGCTCTATACACAGTGCGCGTATGCAGTGTGCCTGTACTATGTCGAGACAGAGATTCGAACAGAGGAAGAAAAAGAGTGAAGGAGAGGCGAAGACTTGGAGAATAATATTTAGAATTTAGCGTGAATATGTTCGTTTCATCTTTTTCTACGTACTATTTCGTCGTATGCGAGTAAATATACTGAAAGCATAAATCGCAGCGAGGCTGACGTTGCTTCTTGTTTGAAAGTCTGATTAACGTGTACGCGCGATAACTGGAATTGAATCGTACGAAGGAAATGAAACAGAGATTGCTTGCGCCGGCATTAGATACTATTAAGCACGTGACGTCGACGAGGAGAGCGATAGTGAGATGAGAAACGTAGACGGACGAGAGCATGAACGAGAGCGTGAGAGCGTGAACGATGATCGAGAGTGGAGGAAGAAAGGAAACGGGCACGTGGTTTTTTATTTATACATATACGTGTGTGTGCATATGTATGTATACATATATTGTATATACGTATATGTATATATGTATGTATATTGTATGTGTATATTTGATATACATATTTACATACATATACTCGTATATATGTATAAATGTCTCTGTGGTATGTATATATATGTGTGCCGTGTACGTGTACGTTTGCACGTGTACACGTGTACATGCCGCGTATTACATGTACATGGGTTCGCGTAAACACGTATACGTAAACGAGCGCTAACAGGAAGACAATGCGAGAAAACAAAGCGAACAAGAATATAGTCTCACAATCAGTTGATAATAATCCGCGACACTGAGGTGGTAATACAAAAGACTTTTTTGAATTTTTGTTTGGCAGAAACGGCCTGCGCCCGTCGCGCTTCTACGTCACTAAGGATAACATGATGGTGATGGCGTCCGAAGTGGGCGTCTATGATACTCCACCCAGCAATGTAATCCTGAAGGTAAACGAGGAAGTAGACACATCACCGATCAGGCCCACCTTCTGGATCAAAGTTTTCTAGTCGAAATTGACTTTTAGCGGACGACTCCATCTGCGCGCTTCGATATGCTTCCTCTTTGTTCTGTACGACATGCAACATTTCAGCTCTAGGACTCTAGGAGGACGAACTAGGAAAACTGTGCTCTATGCTACGAGGAAATCTCGCTTAATTCGTGGATACGGATCGAATTTCAATCGAATGTCAATCGAATATCAATTGAACTTCAATCGAACCAGTTGGGAACGCATTATCAAAGGCAGCGGGCTCGTTTTCTTTTCTTTTTTTTTCATGCTAACCGATACAGGAAACGATCGAGTCTCTTCCTTGCCATGGTCGTCGTCGGGCGTACTTTTCTTCCGGCTTCCTTTTTCTCCTTCGTTGTTCGTCACTGCTCCCTTCTCACCTTTTCACCCTGTTCTCTTTCTACCTTTTCCCCGATTTCCCTGTAAAAGTATGCCCACGATCAATTCGCAAGTACATCTGCAGCAACAGGTTTTGCTCGAACTGATCTCGGGCACGTTTCTATATTGTATTGTATTGTATACTTTTCTCATCTGCTTGTCGAATCAATTTTACAGGAGAGATGTATCTCTCGGTAAAAACGGACGGCCCTCGTCTCTCATAATTTGTTCTACGTATCGCTTTAGTGTTTTCGCAGTTAGAGGATCATAATTGTGTTTTATTTATTTTTGAACATGTCATGTGTGATGTATAATTTCTCATTTAGGGAGTAGGTTTGTATAGTTCTTCGTAGGATCGTCATCGAGTGCCGTCGTGTGACCGTTGAATGGTTGTACATACTGTTCAACGATGATTATTTGCGTTTCGTTTTATTTGCAGAGTCGCTTGAAGCCCGGAAGAATGCTGCTGGTCGACACCCTCGAGAAGAGGATTATACAAGACGTTGAACTAAAGTTGCAGATTGCTAGAAGCAGACCTCATTCGACATGGTTGAAGGAACAGGTACAGTAACATAACAAGCGTTTATTTCTTCTTTTTTTCGTCAGTCTCTCTTCTGTTGGTCCTCTTTCCTTTCATTGCTTCACGTTGAACCCTCTCTCTACTATTCGTCTATTAGAGTATTCGACTATTGGACTATTTACTTGTACTCAAATTACTCGATACTAAATACTAAATGGATTCGTTTCTTTTTGTTTTTGCAAACCCTCTCGTTGCACGAACGATGATCGTGCCATAACGGCACACAGATGGTGAGTTTCGTATTCCCGATCGTGCTCGTGTTCGTGTTCATGTTCATGTTCGTACACGTTTGTACATGTGTCGTGCATGAACAACTACGTTTCGCGTGCACGGAAAGACTACTTCGAACGGTATATTGTTTTTTATCGATCGATTTTCTTTATTTCTAATTTCTCCAGATCACGCTGGAAGAATTACGCTCAGCGGACATGGAAGCGCTCCGCGCAGCTGCGCCACCCTCCTCGCAGATTCCCGAACGAAACGAGTCCGATACGAATCCGATATCTGCCGTGAATCGAGTTTGGGGGGGCGACAAAAGGCTTTCTCTTTATGGATACACGCTCGAGACTATCAACATGTTGCTGCTACCGATGATGCAATCCAAGTAAGTTCTTTATTTGATTCTCGACAGCTGGGAGACTATTCACCGACGATTTTCTAATTGTCTGCTGCGTGTTTAGGAAAGAAGCGCTTGGCTCGATGGGAAACGATGCGCCGCTCGCTTGTCTTTCCCAATTCCAACCACTCATCTACGACTACTTCAAACAGTTGTTCGCGCAGGTTTGTACGACTCGATTTTCTCATTTTTTATCGTGCATACAGATCCGCAGACGAATAATTACGTTTATTTTGGAAACAACGCGCCAACAGGTCACGAATCCGCCGATCGATCCGTTCCGAGAAAAGATCGTGATGTCGATGCTGTGTCCCATCGGACCGGAGAGTAATATTTTGGAGCCGAACGAGCTGCAAGTTCATAGATTATTTCTGCCTCAGCCAATACTATCGTTGGTAGATTTGGAAATAATCAAACGTACAAAATATCGCGGGTGGAAGAGCAAAGTGATCGACACGACTTATCCTGTGGAGGACGGTCCATCCGGTTTGCAGCCTACGCTGGAGCGCGTTAACCGCGAAGCGACGCAAGCTGCGAGAGACGGTTATCAGTTTCTGATTCTTTCGGATCGAGACGGAGGACCGGATAGGTGTGCACAAGAACATTGTAGTATATTGTTTGTCGTTTGTTGTTTGTCGTTGTCTCTAATGTTTCTCGACTTCGATGGTTCGCAGAGTTCCAGTGAGCAGTCTGCTGACTCTCGGAGCGGTACATCACAATTTAATCGAAGAGAGGCAACGCATGAAAGTCGGTCTGATCGTTGAAACGGCCGAAGCCAGAGAGGTGCATCAGATTTGTTTGCTACTCGGTTACGGAGCCGATGCGATTTGCCCGTATCTCGTGTTCGAGATGGCGAGAAACCTTCGGGCGGACGGTGTGCTCGATTCGGCGTTGACCGACGATGCTTTGTGCGCGGTAAGTTCGACAACGAGTCGACGAACGTTGGCTCTCAGCAACAGTGGCGGCTCAAGTCGCGTGGAGAGGCCCTAAGCGGTAAACACTAGCCCATTAGAATTAAGTAATGAAAGTAGTTTAGTCTTTAACAAGCTAAGTTTCTCGCGGGCCCAAATTCGATTCGACTTTACCAAGAAGCGGCTAGCTCGCGCTCTGATTGGTCCGTGATTTTCGTTAATAACTCCTTAACACTAGAACTACCGAGCACTAAACGCAGTTGGCGAACATTGTCTTATAATAACGACAATATAATATTTATTTCGATTTCGTGCAAGTTTTATTTAAATATGTACTCCAACAGAGAAGTTGACTAAAGAAATTTCTCGGAAAAACACATTTA
Source organism: Lasioglossum morio (assembly GCA_916610235.2). Lineage (NCBI taxonomy): Eukaryota > Metazoa > Arthropoda > Insecta > Hymenoptera > Halictidae > Lasioglossum > Lasioglossum morio. The sequence continues at coordinate 15,859,258 of OU744323.1, read as the reverse complement.
TACTTTTAATATTTCGAATCAAAAACAGTTCGCACCAGTCATTTTGACTTGTCCGGTAGTTCTAGTGTTAACGAAGCCTCGGATGCTATTTTCATAAAGGAAAATATCGCTTGAAATGATCTCAGCAACCTCCCATTTCCGGATGCTGAGGGAATTTCGAAACACTCTGTATAATAACCTATATTTAATTAACTCGAACAAGAAGAGCGTCGCCCATATTTGGGTGACGGGGCCTCCACGGAAGCATACCCGTCACCCAGATATGGGTGACGTGGCGACGAACGCGTTAATATAGCATATAACGTTCGTGGTACCAGAAATAAGCATAATTCACAATTGAAAATTGAAAAAGTTAATTTCTTGTACATCAATTGAATTTTTTCTATGGTATCCCGGGGCCCCACAAAGCCGCTTAGTCCGCTTATCGTTTAACCTGCCACTGTTTACCAATCTATATTCGCAGAGATGTTCTAAATCATTCTTTTTTCGAATCTTGTAGAATTACGCGGATGCGATGGAAAGGGGTATTGCCAAGGTTATGGCGAAGATGGGAATCTCTACGTTGCAGTCGTACAAAGGAGCTCAAATTTTCGAAGCGGTCGGTTTGTCGGACGAGGTGATCGACAAGTGTTTCAAGGTACGTTGACAATATTTTGCGATCGATACGAACGCGATCGAGGTACGAATGATTAGAAACTGGATCCAATTCATGAATACACGATTTGTGATTACACACTTTCAATGACGTACCACGCTACACCGCACCGTGCTGCGATAGAAAAAAAGAACACGGTTTCTTTCTTCTTTCTATTCGGCTTTTCATTGCGACAGGGCACGCAATCGCGCATCGGTGGTGTCACGTTCGATATCTTGGCGAGAGAAGCGTACGAAAGACATCAGATAACCTACTGGAATAAACCAATGGATATGTTCGTCATTCGCAATCCAGGAATTTACCATTGGCGAGCCGGTGGAGAGAAACACATCAACGACCCGGACAGCGTCGCCAATTTACAGGTAAACTGATTCGATTGTTTTCGGCGTAACGGCGTCGTGCAAGCTTGACTTGGTTGTATTCATCTTGTATCCATTTTCTCGTCGAATTTCTAGGATTACGTTAACTCGAAGAACCAAAGTGCGTACGAGAAATATAGGAGAACTACAATGGAGATGGTAACAGCCTGTACGTTGCGAGGACAGTTGGAGTTTATCGAAACCCCGGACAATTCTATACCCATCGAACAAGTCGAACCCGCCACCGAAATTGTCAAGCGTTTTGCAACCGGTGCCATGAGCTTTGGTAGTATTTCAATGGAAGCGCATTCAACTTTAGCGATCGCGATGAATCGTATCGGAGGAAAATCGAACACCGGCGAAGGTGGCGAGAACGCGGATAGGTAACATACAGAGAGAGAGAGAGACATATTCGAAAGCTTTTCACTTTCTCAAGTGCTGTCATTCGATCACGATTATCTTGTCGCAGGTATCTCGATCAGGATCCAGAGTTTAATAAACGATCGGCTATCAAGCAAGTTGCCAGTGGCCGGTTCGGTGTGACCTCAAGTTATTTGGCGAATGCTGACGATCTTCAAATTAAAATGGCGCAAGGAGCGAAACCGGGCGAAGGTGGTGAATTGCCTGGTTACAAGGTAAGGGTGTGGGCTCGTACATGGTGTTTCAAAATGATTCTGCGCCTCTAGATAGGTGGAGATTTGTTAAAAAAATGGACTGCAAAAAATTTACCTTAACATTGAATTCTAAGAATTACGCAATAGAATTATTCCTTTCACGTTTATACCATGTTAGAACACAGTGCCGGATAAGCCCCGTAGCAGGAGTAGCAAATGCTACGGGCCCCGCGCTTGCAACAAAAAATTGATCTAAAATTGGGTCGATACCGTTCTCAGATAGTTTTGCTAAAAAAAAAGTGTCATTCAAAGTGTTTTATTATATTATCGTGTAAAACCTAGGGCCCCCTGGTAACATTTGCTACAGGCCCCTCGAATTGTACACATTGCTCACAGGTGACTGCCGAGATAGCCGCAACGAGGCATTCGGTGGCAGGCGTGGGATTAATATCGCCACCGCCTCATCACGACATCTATTCGATCGAGGACCTCGCAGAGCTGATTTACGATTTGAAATGTGCGAATCCCAAAGCTCGTATTTCCGTGAAGCTGGTGTCGGAAGTAGGAGTAGGTGTAGTCGCGGCAGGCGTGGCCAAGGTAACGATCCTGTAAGATCGGTAGATCGTCGTGATCTTCCTCTTGTGTTTCTCTCATTCGATTGCAATGATGGAAATTTCTCGAAACAGGGAAAAGCGGAACACATCGTAATATCTGGTCACGATGGTGGAACTGGTGCCAGCAGTTGGACGGGAATTAAATCCGCGGGTTTACCATGGGAATTGGGAATCGCAGAGACTCATCAGGTTCTAACCTTGAACAATCTTCGTTCGCGGGTTGTGGTTCAGGCGGACGGACAATTGCGCACTGGATTCGATATCCTGGTAGCAGCTCTACTGGGTGCGGACGAATTTGGATTCAGCACTGCACCATTGATTTCTATGGGCTGCACGATGATGAGGAAATGTCATTTGAACACGTGCCCCGTAGGCATCGCGACTCAGGATCCCGTACTGCGAAAGAAATTCGAAGGAAAACCAGAACACGTTATCAACTTTTTCTTCGCGTTAGCGGAGGAGGTGTGTTGCGAATCGATTCAATTCGGTTCCGGTTCGAATTAGAGATCTGTATTTCGCGTGTATATATATACACGTGGTACGTCATAAACTGTATAGTAAGAATTTAAGGATCCGTGTACATGAATTAGCGAACACGAACAAGAATACCTACGTCACATTCGACTACTGACGCGTCATTATTTTTCGATCGAATATGCCGAACGAATTCGTCCGAAACCACGATCTCTAGTTCGAATCGAATTTAACCCTCATCCACACGACGTGATACCCGGGTACCTATTTCAAATTCATTTAGAATAGTACAAAAAATTACACGTGTGGATGAGGGTTAACAAGAGGACAGAGAATAATGCATTGCTCGTTCGATCAGGTACGCTCGTATATGGCTGCGCTGGGTATCCGTAAGTTCCAAGATCTAATTGGACGCACAGATCTTTTGAGGGTTCGGAAAAATTTGTCCATCGAGAAAGCTAGGACGCTAAACCTCGATAATATTTTGCGCAGTGCGCTGGAACTCCGTCCGGGAGTGAACATTAAAGGTGGGTCGATGACGCAGGATTTCCAATTGGAAAATCGTCTAGACAATCGTGTGATCGAGTTAGCGAGGGACGTGCTCGATGGGAAACGGGATCGTATCGATATGGAATTAAATATCAATAACGAGTGCCGGGCATTCGCGTCGACTTTAAGCTATCACATATCAAAGTAAGTTTGCAGTCTCCGTTTCGTCTACCCTGACAATTTGAATTATCATCAATAATCTAGGTGTTATTAAGTAGTATCTTGCTCGTAGATTGTACGGTGAAGATGGTCTTCCCGAGGGTAGTATCAACATCAAGATGAAAGGTTCCGCTGGACAGAGCTTTTGCGCTTTCATGACTAAAGGTGTTCACATCGTGCTCGAAGGTGACGCGAACGACTACGTTGGGAAAGTGAGTACATGGACGGGGAGAATGCGATAACGCGCTATAATCCTAATCGCTTTGCATGACAATAATAATTTGATCCTCGATATTCACCGCTCCATTATATCTGTACCTTTAGGGACTCTGCGGAGGAGAGATCGTTATATACCCACCGAAGGATTCTATATTCGATTCCGTGGCAAATGTAATTGTCGGCAACGTTTGCCTTTACGGTGCAACCTCCGGTAAAGCTTACTTCCGAGGTATCGCCGCGGAAAGGTTCAGTGTCCGCAACAGTGGAGCAACCGTTGTCGTCGAAGGTGTGGGAGATCATGGATGCGAATACATGACGGGTGGTTGCGCGGTTATTTTGGGCCTGACCGGACGTAATTTCGCAGCTGGAATGTCCGGTGGTATAGCATACGTATTAGACGTGGACGGCTCTTTCAAGAGGTAACGCTGCGAGCAGTTAATCTGTGTTTTATCGTGTCGTATCTCTATTCTTATTCTCTCATCCACTCTGACTCTCCTTCTCCTTTCCCTGTTCACCACCTTCCATACCTGCATCTCGGTTTTCACCCCCTCTAGTTCCCTTTCCCATCCTTCTCTCTCTTTTCTCTCCTTCCCTTCGCATATTTCCTTGTATGCTCTCTTTGCCCTGTACTCTCCTCCCACCCCTCCCCTCCTTCTCCATTTCCTCATTTCTTCTCGCACTTTCCTCTTTTTCTCCCTGCACTCCTCGTCCCACCACCCTCTTCTCTTCCTTTCTACCTCTATCCCCTTCCCCTCTAGCGTCTCCCTTATCCTGTCCTTCAGCCTTTTCCAGTCTTCCTCCACTCTCTCCTCCCCGCTTTTCCTCCTCCCAAACTTCTCTCTAAATTCTTTTACCTCTTCCCCCGACCAGTTACATACCCCCATGCCCTTGCTTCTGCCTTCCTTTCTTCTTCTTTCGCCCCTTATCCCCTTTAAATATACCAATAGAGGTGCGTGATCGGAGTCTATTCTCTCCCCTACTACCATTTTTTCTACTCCTTCTCTTGTCTCCTCGTTTCCTAATACATAATCTATTACCGATAATCCTTTTCCCCCCACGTATGTCCACTCTCCTTCTTCATCCCCTTTTATGTTTCCGTTCATTATACCCTCTCTCCCATGAACTTGCATAATTTCCTCCCTTTTATCGTGTCGTATCGTGAAACACGTTCGAATTGATCCTCGAATTAATTTTTCAGTAAATGTAACCCCGAAATGGTGGAACTGCTCCCTCTGGTCAACCCTGAAGATATAAATTACGTGAAAACTCTTCTCGAAGAGTTCGTCGAAAAGACTGATTCCTTGATCGCGAAGGACTTGCTGATGCTGTGGCCCGAACCGACCACGCGATTCGTCAAGGTATGTAGCATTCGCTTTTAAGAATGATAATAACAATTCAATGCAGAAATAGAGTCATCATTGCATATCGAATTGTTTTTCGTTTGCTTTCAAGGTGTTCCCGTACGAATATCAGCGTGCGTTAAAACAACTCGAGGAAGCGAAGCTTGTGCAACCATTGTTGAATGGAAATACTCAAACATCGTTGAATACTCATGTGAAAGATATCGAGGACGCTATCGTGGATGTTGATATGGAACAGCGGAAATTGGACAAAATCAAGTAAGAACAGAATGAGAATGAGTATAGGAACATATCCATATTCGTGTCGTTCTATTGAATCGAGATCGAGAATCGAAATCGCACACCGAATCATGTAATATTGTTTATTTAGAGGATTTATGAAGTACAAAAGACAGACAGCGGTATATCGGCCTGCGGCAGATCGCGTGAACGACTGGCAGGAGATCTATAATTTCCAAGGAGTTCGCAAAGGGCTGCGTACTCAAGCGGCACGATGCATGGAATGTGGTGTGCCATTCTGTCAGAGCAGTCACGGTTGTCCACTAGGAAACATTATACCTAAATGGAACGATCTGATTTTCCAGTCAAATTGGAAGGAAGCTTTGAACCAATTGCTGCAAACGAATAACTTCCCAGGTTAGTACAACGCGTAACGTTTGTTCGCTAAGATAGGATAGGGTAGAGTAGGACAGAACACGCGTCTTTCGAAAGCGATCGCTTTCGAAATAAACTGATTCGTCCAATTCATCGAATTCGATGTGTTATTGCTAGAGTTCACAGGGAGAGTTTGCCCTGCTCCGTGCGAGGGTGCTTGCGTTTTGGGGATATCCGAACCAGCTGTCACTATAAAGAACATCGAATGCGCCATCATCGATCATGCGTTTGAGCAGGGTTGGATCCAGCCGCATCCGCCTAAAACGAGAACTGGTCGACGTGTTGCCGTGGTCGGTTCTGGACCAGCAGGCTTAGCTGCGGCCCATCAATTGAACAAGGCAGGACACACGGTAACCGTTTTCGAGAGAAACGATCGAATTGGTGGTCTGCTACAGTACGGTATACCGACGATGAAATTGTCGAAACAAGTCGTCCAAAGGAGAGTGTCCCTTCTCGCTGCGGAGGGGATTACCTTCAAAACGGGCGTCGACGTTGGAAAAAGTGTCTCTACCAAGGTTAGCGTCGCGTACATGCGAAAAATAAATATAACATTGGTTTGGCACGAAATTAATTACGATATTTTAACACATTACCAACCGGCGATTCCTGCATAATTTTTAAAAATCTATAGTACATGGCTAAACACTTTTTAATGAGACCTTAAACAGCAATTTTCATTGTGAACTAACAAGTCACCTTCAATAAAGTCATCATATAGTTTCATTAGAGATCGCAATATGAAAGAAAATTTCATGCATTCTTTTGATACAGCACAATTATTGAAAATCCAATTAATAGGCTTGCGGTAGGTAAAGTGTTAAGGTGAAATAAAATCCATTCTTTTTTGTTCGATGATCTTTTGCCATCTTTCTGGTAGCATCACAATTCCACGCTCATAAATCTTTCTGGTCCTTATCGGCAAAAAAACTGGTCCAAGTGCGATTTCCAGGTCATCATCATTAGCGAAAGTTCATTGCTTTAATAAAAAAATTGGGGTTTATTGCACCTTAAAATACCGAAATTACTTTATTGCAAATCCATTGAAATTAAATGTATATATATTGTAAGAAGTGTATCGATACTTTTACTGTCTTGTAATCTCTTTATTGTTTGAAATTACACCCAACCATTTTTGTCATAAATGCATTATAACTGCAGTCTATTAATAATTGTAATAACTATTGACATATTAATCCCGAGGCCTGGATCATGTTATATATTACCACGTTTCGTATATATACGACACATCTGACTCTTGTGGAAATCGCAGGAGCTGCGCGACCTGTACGACGCGTTGTTGATTTGCACCGGAGCAACCTGGCCTAGAGATTTGGAAATACCTGGTCGACAACTCGACGGCATTCACTTCGCTGTTAGCTTCTTGGAGCATTGGCAGAAGAAGCAAATGGGAAACGATACTCCGCTCGACATGCGGCTGATGGCTAAAGGCAAAGACGTTATCATAATAGGTGGTGGTGACACTGGATGCGACTGCATAGCCACGTCGCTGCGACAGGTATGTCACTCGCAACAATCGCGTGTAAACATTCCTTCACGAATCGATTCTCATGTCTCGTCTTCGACAGGGTGCCAAATCGATCACGACCTTCGAAATTCTACCGGAACCTCCGAACAAGAGGGCTGCGGACAACCCCTGGCCTCAATTTCCCCGAGTATTCAAAGTGGACTACGGTCACGAAGAGGTTTCCCTCAAGTTTGGACGAGATCCACGCCAGTTCAGCACTTTAAGCAAGGTATAAGTGAAATTCAAACGCAAGTTCTCGATCTTCTGTCGGATGGATTTACGTTACTCTTCGCGTGTTTCGCCACAGGAATTCGTAGACGATGGGAACGGCCACGTGAGCGGAATTAAAACGATCACGGTTTCATGGACGATGGAGAACGGCCGTTGGAAAATGGAACAAGTTCCCGGAACGGAGAAGGTAATTCCGTCGAGTATCTCATACATGCTCGACGACGTTTCATACATTCGTCCGAATTTTCGACTTTTGTTTTTCCTGTTCTTCCGTAGGTGTACAAATGCGATTTGGTATTACTCGCGATGGGATTCTTGGGCCCTGAGAAGTACATTGCAAGCGAGTTGGAAACTGTGATGGACGAGAGGGGCAACTATAAAACTTCACCCGGTCGATACCAAACAAGTTTGACCGGAACGTACGCGGCTGGAGGTAAAGCTTTTCTATTCTTCTATTTTCTTTGCCGGTAATGGGTATAGTTATGGGTCAATTATAGGCCAGACACTTGGGACATATATCGAGAAAACACAGTATAACTTCATACCTCTTTGGTTCACTTAGATTGCCGACGTGGACAGTCTTTGGTGGTTTGGGCGATCACGGAGGGCAGGCAAGCCGCGAGGGAAATAGATCTGGCTTTGATGGGCTCAACCGGGCTTCCTGTATCCGGTGGCGTTATAACGGAAGTTATGGCTTGAACCAGCGATCACTTGTTTTTCACTCGAACGATCTATCTTTTTTTTCTGTCATTCCCTTTTAGCCCTGCGACCGGGACGAGGGCAAACATTGTTGAACGAACGAGAGAGAGTGAGAGAGAGAGAGAGAGGGGGAGAGAAAGAGATTGAAAGAACGAGAGAGAGAAAGAAACGGCTAAGTCTACGCGAGAACCAGTCAAAAGCGAGATCAGTATTATCGAAAGCTTCCGAAAGCGCGGACTCGTTTGCTGACCCGCGGGATCTCGTTCGCATGATCAGTCTCGTTTCGCGTACAAGACTAGTGGAGATTCTCTCGATTGGAGTTTGTAGCGATCTTTTTAACGACCAGTTGTTCGTTCGTTCGTTTTTTATGGACTTTGTCCGAAAGAAGTGCTTGCAGTGCCGTGTATTTTGCTGCGATCAGCGTTATCAATTTCTGTCGAGCAACAAAACTTTGGTACACGCTCGTACCGTAAATACTATGTATCTATCGTCCGTAGCCGTTCTTCGGTAGTTTTGTTTCGTGATTGTCCGGAATTTTCTATGATTATTTCGACTCTTGTCCCCGATCGACCTGATTATGCAAAGTGTAGAATCGTTCCTCGTAAAATTCGTCTTTACGAATCGCATACCGAGAAGTATCCGTTAGATCTCCTGATATTTTCTTTTGTAATTTTTCCGGTTCTAGCGCATCAAGTAGAAAGGGTGTATCGTATAACGCGATCTACACTTATACCTATTCACTTGACAAATTGGTCGTATGGTATTTATTCGTATTAACGCGATCACGCGTATAGAGAATTTATATTATATGTATAACTATGTACAAATGTTCCATATACCAACGAACTAACTTAATCGGTTTGTTCCGTGTTGTCCGCTATTGTGCAGCGTGCGCAACGGAAGAAACATTTTTGTGACAATAAATGAATGAACGAACGAATGAATAAAATATGAGAAATAGAAAAGGAAGAAACGTTATTATACAATGAACGGTGAATGTTAGAAGAGGTGTATGAACTTGGCGAACAGCCCTGCGCCAACTTTTCATTTCTTTTGGTATTGTTTGCTGAAATATGCGTGCAATTCAGGCCGAACTGGAAAGGTAAATTCGAAACAAAGAGATGTTTGAAGCGAAGACGATTGCTCGTTGCGTTCCTCACCAATTTTCGGAGGCCAAATGGCAGAAGTTCGCGCGGGAAGAACAGGTCGGACACCTAATCGTTTCTATTTGCAACGAAATCGTCGACGCGGCAGCGAACGAAATCTGCGAACGCTATTTAAAAAGAAAGTCGTTTGAATTCACGAGTCGATGCCTTCGCACGATATGGCTTCGCGTGTTCAACGCAAGTATCGATTTCTGGATGAAATTTTTTAAACACCGAATTATGCTGGAAAGCTATTTTTCAATTACCAAAAACAAGCTAGGTACTAGTAGCCTTATACGTTTTATTCTGTAGTGGCTGGAACTTCCAAAAATGATTTCGGAGAAATCATTGTATCCAACGGTGGTCGATACCCAACCAGAACCATCCCCCGTCGACCGCTGGATATTCGAAAAATCGTCAGACATTTTTGTTTCAAAGACCCCATCTTTCTATCAAAACAACAACTGTTCTGAAGCACGAGAATTGATCCGTCGCGATTCAAATCTCTTAAAGAACCAAGCAAACGGGCGTGTATGTACCGGGTCGAACAGTTTAAGTACCGACGATGCATCCAAGAATAAAAAGAACGAGCAAGGGAAGACCGATCGCTAGAAACTTGACCGATAATCAAGGTGTATGTATGTATAGCATAGCATAGCATAGAATAGAATAAAATAGCATAACGTAACATAATACTGTCTCTTATCAGGATAGGTACTTAATGTATGATTAACGGATACTCTCCAGAGAGAAAAATTCAAGATTGCAGGCATTCTCGATGACTAATAAGTTCTTCAGTTTGTTACGTACATAAAAAAGTGTACGCGACCAATAAACGGATAACGGATAAACTTGGTCGAAATGAATTGGAAAAATAAAATCAGGAAGCGTTCACTGTCGTATCTTCCCTTCCGTTTACCACAACAACCTAGTTTCTTCTTTCTCCTTTCGGATGCAAGCACGATCTTGATATTTTGATAAAGCATAGTGGTGTCCGATGTATATTAAAACATTCGAAACTTTATTTTCCATTTTGAATTTAATAGTAAAATCACAAATTAAAATCAACATCACATATAGGCGGCAAAGAGTTCAAGGAAAATACAAACTCCTTACAACGTTAAAAATCTCAAAGAAGATACATAGTATACGCATAGACAGCCGTTTGAATAGGTCCGAGGTAGCACATCAACAGAAATCTCTTTACATAGAAAAAAGTCGAATAAAAGAAAATTTGCACTACTTTGCAGTTGCGATCGCTGTTTCCGGTACAATTTGTCTGTTGTGCTTCTAAGCAAGCGATATAACTAACAGTAATAACATATATAAAAAAATTAAAGATTCTATCGTGTTATGATCCTAGGTTTCTCTTTGTTATTTCTAATTTTTTCTTTTTACTAAAGTACAAAATATACGTAACAGCATTTTATACTCTGTTTCCTACGTAATCGATAATAACAATACAAACGAACATCACACGTATACGACGTTATTTTTTCTTATCTGTACCATCTTTCGTTTATCTCCAAGTAGAATTACATCGTAGGAGACGATGCGTTCTTTTACTTCAACGATCACTTTCGGATTCGCGCTTTGCTGTGAAACCGATTGCTCGATTCGCAACAAATCCACGACCTTCTGTTCCGTTCTGTTTGCTCCATAGATAAACGTGCACGCAGATTCTTGTACTACGAAAACTTATTCCGAAACTTGTAACTTCTAACGTTGATCAGTCTTATAAATTCATATATATGTATACCTACACACACATATATATATTTATACGCATTCGACGCGCGCGAACGCGCTGCACAAACACACACTCACTCGATCGTACTCACGCACAAAAATTGATGTACATACATAGAATTTGTACATTGTACATTGAATTAATCAACTTTAGCTCATGCGCGCGCGCATTAAATATTATATATTTTGTGGAAGACCACTGGTTAACGCTAATTTCAATATTTCGTAAGGAATGCTTTTGTTCGAAGTTGTAACACGTTGTGTCTCTTTATCGAAATATTCTTCCACAATGTTGCCGCGGTAGAAAACAAAGTTCTTGAAGAAACTCTCGTGCATCGAGATGTCGAGAACGACCGAAAGCAAACACCGCGGGGTACGCGAAACACATTTATCGGGACGAATCGTAGAAATTCACATCGGACGGATGTAAAGTCAAGTGTCCGATAGCAATGTTTTTAAAGACTAAAAGTTACTGTGTAATGTTACGTTGTCGAATACTGTACGCGCAGTATCGTAATAAATATTATTAGCGCGTCGCATCTTCGTTGAACGAAGCAATCCAACAGTATCTGCTGTTTCTTTTTTTCCTTATCCAGAGTAGGCGTCTCTTTGCGCGATTCCTTCGAACGTTTCTAAGCATCCTATAGTTTGGTTGGACGTGGAATAGGAGTCTGCAATTACCAATTATCGAATTTCTCGGTACGTTGAAATACCGTTAGATCCTCGCGCATCTAAGGAATCGTGCATACAAACGGTTTCCTATCCAAATGCTATTCTGAAATTTATCAAACCTATCGTACTTCGTGTTGTTATCACAATAGTTGAACGCGTAGATCTTGTTTCATTGAACAGATTGCGACGTTAACGGCTAAAACCACAGCCAAATTGCACGATCATCTTACAAAATTCTCGCCCGAGAATGAGACAAACAATATTGTTTCTTTAAACGCTTCCGCGGTTTGTCAACAGGTACGTAGCAATACGATGGTACAGTTTCCTGGCAGTTCGATGCGCACATTTCGTTCTGTCCTGATGTTCCAGTTTCGGAGTCTTTCAATGTGGCTCTCTTTCTCTCTCTCTCACTCTTGGTGGCTCGTATCGTTGACGCGATTGCAATGTTTGGCAGGTGTTAGCTAACCAAGCAAATGTACGATGCACGATATCCGAACGGTGAACGAATTCCGTGTTAATGAAAATAATTTAAGTCGTGACCGTTTCGCGCGGAAATTGAAAGTTTTCTGGACTCGGGAACAATCATGTATGCCGTCAGAAATCGACCGAGGCGAATTCGCAAGCGGTCCAACTCTTCACTGTGTTTGTTGGTACGATCTGTATAATTTCTTCTTCTCCAAAGTGAAGTCCCTACTGATCATGACGGTACCGCCCCTCGTAAGATTTCTGAAAGAAGAGAAACAGACGAATTTGAGTTAAACGCCTCTGTTATTGTTCTTCTCAATTCGAATTTAGGTTGGAACCCGAAAATTTTTATTCGGATACCCAAACTTGATAGATTTTTGGGTTCCCGAGTATCAGTAATTAATTTTGGGGTTTCCGAGCATCAATAATTAATTTTAGGGTTTCCGAGTATCAGTAATTAATTTTGGGGTTCCCGAGCATCAGTAATATTTCCGATTCCCGACCCTCCCGACCCAACTTCGACTACCCAAGATTTTCGGTTTGCATCGCGCAGTGAAGCTTACTTTAAAAATTGAGGTAATAGAATGTGCCATGATGTATGGTCCTGTTTCAAGGTCAGGTATAGCTCGAAGGTAGACACGGCGTTGGGATCACACTGGATTTTCGATAGTTTCCGACACACGCTGTCAGTCTCGAAATTGATGAACAAACTGCAACCTCTGCAAGGAATCAAGATCAACAATTAATAACGATCACGTAAACCATGCTAAGTTGTCAAACGTTTTCAAGCAAGACAGACCAACGGAGTTGCCGAGTTGAACTCACCTCAGACCACACGGTTCGTTTTCTGCCATACTAAGAACATCTCTGGCTATTCTGGGCAACAGATCGGCAGGTAAGAGAACTTCTCCGCACGCCAGCTGGGCATGTTTCGCTCTTCTCAGCTCGACTTCGAGTCGTTTTGCTAATGCTTGACAAGCTCCATCCAATTCATCGGTCACCGTCTCAGCTATCGAGAAACAATCAACCGTTTAGGATTGTATGCAACCAAAATACCCATCCGAACAATCAGGGGGATTCGTAATCGTATCTAGCTTCTACCGTACCCGTTGCACGCTATGTACTCCTAAGCAGGGACATTAACTATACATATACATATACACGATATCCCCCACTATAGCCACACGCTGCACCTCGCGTCTCTCGTATACGTATACTGTACGCGTCTCTACGTGTTATATACACATATATATATATATATATATACACCGGTATACGCTTGTGTACCGGTGAACAGAACAGAGTACCAACACTTTTCTGGAAATTACAGCTTCGCTACATGTACACGTACACACACACTCTTGCTCTCTCTCTCTCTCTCTCTCTCTCTCTCTCTCTCTCTAATCGCGCGTGCGCACAAGCGCGGCTTTATGGTGTACGTGAAAAAGCTGTCCTACCAATTTTTCGCCTTAATTACTTTTCGGATTGATCAACTTTTCGACGATGCGTTTTTATCGAGCATGTCTTTCCGAGCGAATAATAGTGAAACAAGATCTTTCCGAGATCGTCGTAGAACCTAACCAAAATCGTCGCTCCGTTTCCGTCTAACATCAGCTGATTCGAAAAATCAGCTGAAACGAGTTCGGACAGGATCCCCCATCAACTATCACGGTACGCGAATGCTTGTCTTGCTATTATTTAAACGTACATATATATTGAAATTTGAAATATATGTATATGTAGAAAAACTACTAATGAAATGTACCTCTGGTGTTGCTGAAATTTACGTTGACGGGACATGGTAAAACCTCCATGTTCCAAAGACGGTTAAAGTTCGTACGACCTTCCTCGAATAAACGTAAGACACAGTGTTACGAGCTCGCGTTTTGCATCCGATGCTCGAAGATATCGATTTTTCGGTGGCGATTTGCACAAAATCCGTGTCAGCGGCGAGATATCACTGTTTCTCTCATCCGAACACCTGAACGCAAAAGAATCGATATTGTTTTTCGTGTGTAACTTTCACTCGAATCGACACTCGCTACGTGAAAACGTGAAAACGTGAAAATCAACGACACGAACCCTTTTCGATAGTTCAACAACTGATTCGCCGGCACCGATGACGCGACTTTTATACCGGCGATCCCCACCCTCGTGATTTTTCCCTTCCATCGGACTCCGACAAGCCGCCTAGCAACACCGGCTACGGGGCTACGTGATGTTTCTCACTGTGTCCAGTTCGGCTGTTTCCGCTTCTGCTCGTTCGATTAACTTCGGTTCTTAATACCGTTTTCCTTCACCGTCGTCGAACGAGTCGGCTTGTTTCGACTTCGTTGCAGCCTATTGCCGTTCCACATCTTCGTTTCCCTTTTTTCACTCCTATCCATTCCAATTTAACAATCGCGCTCTCCCGCAACGATTTCGGACACACGAATACGTGAACGTTATAATACAGTACATACACATTTAAACTTTGTTCGTATTTCGCCGAGTATTCGTTCCTATCCATCCGTATATACCTGTTTACCAAATTGTTCATAATTTCGCCATGAAACCATACACATAGTATGGTATCACCGTGTAAGAGAGCACATATACGTTTATCTACTTACCGCTGTCTCTTCTAAGCCAGCGATGTAACAAGACTGCGGATCTTTAAGCATTACAAAAAATGGTTTTGCATTGATTGCAAGACACAGGAGCCGAATAGAAATTTCTTTCTTCTTTCAATTATCTCATTCAGCTGACATTGATACACTGATGTCGTTAAATCTTCTTAATTCGTCCACTGTTTTCAATTTTATCTTTATAAAATCCACAGTCTAGATATAACCAACAGTTTCATCGTTTCCTCCCATCCGTTCCAATTTAACAATCATCTCTCCCGCGAGACACATTTACTAAAGTTTGTTCGTATTTCTGCGAGTATTCGTTTCCATCCATCCGTATATACCTGTTCACCAAATCGTTTATAATTCCGCCATGAAACCAGAATGGTGTAACCGTGTAAGAGAGCATATACATGCGTGTACCGCTGATTTTACGCGTTTTCGACAAAAACAAGAAGGTGTAATTTCAAACAAGTGAGAACATTTGAAAAATTCAAGGATACTGTTAGATTATTATTCAACGTACTCGCGAAGAAAATACATCTCTACTTCGCTCCGGTTTGTTGCAATTCAGTTATAAAATGTTTATTTTGCATAAAGATCCGCTGTCTCGATACAACTAACAGTTTCATCGTTTTCTCCCGTCCATTTCAATTTAACAATCGCGGTCTCCCGCAAGGATTTCGAGCATACGAATACATGAACGTATATATGTATATATATATACATACACATTTAAACATTGTTCGTATTTTTGCGAGTATTCGTTTCTATCCATCCGCATATACCTGTTTACCAAATCGTTTATAATTTCGCCATGAAACCAGTATGGTATAACAGTGTAAGAGAGCATATATATACATGTATGTACCGCTGTCTCTTTGTCCGCACTCTCCCTCTCTTTCCCTCCCGTTCTCTCTCTCTCTCTCTCTCTCTCTCTCTCTCTCTCTCTTTCTTTCTTTCTTTCTCTCTTTCTCTTTCTCGTCTCCTCGTCCTTTTTTTCTCTCTCTTTTTACTTGATTCGCGCTACACCCTGTTGTTGCCTTTACGTCGGATTTTTATTTGTTTCTTACTGTATCCAGTGACCTGTTCTTTGCTTGTTTTCTTTTGTTTCAGTTCGTAGTCGATTCAGTTTATCGACTATAAGCTGTATAAAGCTATAACTTGATCGAGTTGAACCGCTGTGTGTAAATGCATATATATATATATGCGTGCGCATGTGTGCGATGTAGACGCGAGTGTATACGTGAGTACACATACATAGGCGCGTGAGTGCCTATACATGCGCGTGTGATCTGACAGTCGGTAGGCCTAAGCGTCGAGCTTCGGGTATATCGGTATAGGGTTTCTAAAACTAAAATTAAAATAGACAACGCAACGAAGTAAATAGAAGTTGATATCTGTACGATTCAACGTCCTGTATAAGAATATCGGAAAGATGATGAAAAACGGTGAAGGGGGGTGTATCGAACGGGCGTAAACACATAAGAGACTGAGCAAACTAATCGAATGATGAAATCAAGAGAAAGAATGACTCCGAATCGATTGCGGATGAGTTTATATACAATAGAATCATCGATCACGCGTTTTGTATGTATACATATACCTACTATCTATTGTACATATTGAACCATTACAAACAAAAACATTACTAATCCGTTACTTTGTCAAAATTGATCGTTTGATTTGCCTTTCGCTAGAATTTGGAAATACAAGGAAGCGCTCGATCGTTGCTCGGAACGAAACGAAAACATCAGAGATCAAGGATCTTGCAATAAATGTACTACATTACGTAAGACGAATGATGAAAATTCAGGCGTATTTCGAACGTTTTGTTCCTCCTGTTTCCTTCGGTCTTTATGCTGTTTACAAAAATAGAACTGCTGACTATATGCACGATGCAACTATTACTATCGTGTGTGGTATATTTATTCTATCGCTACGTAATCTTTATCCGTACGTTTCGAGAGAAAAAACCTGTTGAATACGCGATTTGTTTTACCATTACGAGTTATGGCTGCTTTGTCCGCTATTGTCGAAGAACCATAATATGTATATAATAATATATACGTATATGTATATTCAATGAGTCACACAAGTTTCGTACGCCCTTTAAAACGGAATAACTTTTTTGTAATTGTACCGAACGACCTGATGTTTCGCAAGCAATTAGAAGCATTCGTTTACTAAATGACGTACAAAACAAATTTTCCAAAGTTTACAGTTTACAAGGTAAAACATACATTTTTCAAAACTTTCTTGTTTGAGCCCTTAATGATTATTTAAAATATATCTTTTGTGGATCTATGTTAGTTACACGCGTGCTGAAAAGTTCATCGAAATCGATTGACGCACCGAAAGATGTACGATTCCGTGGATTTTAAGCAGAAACTTATCAAAAGTCGTGAGAAACTACGATTTTCATCATTTTTAACCGCTTGCAGCTCGTGCCCATGTCAATCGATTTCAATGAAATTTTCAGCGTGTTTGTAACTACTATGTATAGATCTGCAAAACATATATTTTGAATTTTCATTAAGGACCCAAATTAAAAAAACTTTGAAAAAATGCCTTCTGTATATTTGCATGCAACCTTTGTAAATTGCAATTTTTGGAGAATCTAATTCTAATTGCTTGCAAATGATGAGGGCGATTGGTATACAATTATATAAAAAAGTTAGGAGTACTTAATGTTACAGGACTTACAAAAAAGTCGTTACAAAATATATACGGTACAGGCAGAGCCGGATGAAGCCAGCAAGGGCCTGTAGCAAATGTTACCAGGAGGCCGTAGGTTTTCTACGATAATAAAATAAAACACAACTTTTACAAACGAAAAGGGCCCCTTAGCATTTTCTACTTCTGCTACGTGGCTAATCCGGCCCTGGTTACAGAACTTACTGGAACTTACTGGAACTTACGAAAAGAGATTCAACAAAAATTCATTATTTTCTGCCAGCGCGTATGACGCAATACCGACAGAAGTTGATACGGCTATTTCTACCGCGGACACATATCGGAATAGTAATCTTTTTACATGTTGCTGTAAAATTGTTGCACTACTGTTTTTGTGTGAGCTGCGTACATAATCAATCTTCGATTTACCCTTATCGTCGACGAATTTAATTTATGTGTCTGTGTCTATTCATTGATAAATAGGTTTCAAACGAGTATGCAAAATCTTATAAAAAAGTACATAAAAATACATATTATATGTATTCACGTACGTTACACATACACGCATACAATGTAAATATGCATAAACGTATGCATGTAAGAACTATGTAATACGTGTATATATACCATATATATATATTTTTTTATCTATTATATACGTATACGTATGTATATCTAGATATATATGAAACGTTTCGAGTTTGCCGATGTGCCAATGAACATTTTCGTTGTTACCGCCCTCTACTAAACATCGATTGTTGCAGTAACTTTGGTTAACCGAAAATGTCGTCGACGACGTGTGACGTGTAGTTTACGGCTGTTATATTGTCACGGAAAAATGGAATACTTTAAAAGTAGTTTGAAGTCGGTTTTAGGTTCTACGAACGTGGAACATGAACCGTCTGGCGCGGATATGGTATGATACACTTTTTAATCAACATTGTTTTGACATTATTCTCCTCGTGTCTTGGTACCATTCAACATTTCAACGTTGTTGGACGCTCGATAACAACAAACAATAATAATGATCGTTTCTTGCATGGTTTTTGGAAATCCATCTTTTTACATCTATTTTATTTTGTTCGCCGATAACTTTGTGTTTCATCTGGTATTATCTGTACAGGTGGAACGTCTGGTAGACAGGTTACAATCCTCGACCCTTTTAAACGATAGACGAGATGCTTGTCGAGCACTCAAAGCTCTTTCGCGTACTTATCGTGTCGAAGTTGGAGCACAAGGGATGGATGCGTTGAGACAAACTTTGGACGTCGACAGAACTGATTGCGAAATTACTAGTTTAGCGTTAGACACTCTGTGTAACATAACTAATCCCAGAACATTCGACGAAGAAGGTAACGAGATTATTTACTGGTATGCTTATGCTTTTGGAAATTAGACTGTATACTTAGTAGAAATTGTCAATGACCGCTGCAAAAACCAGTTCTCGTTTGATTACCAAAGTTAAAGAGCATTGGGCGTGGCCAGTACTTAGTTGGGCGACTCCCTGGGTACAGGCCCGCGTGTTGTTGGCAAAAGCTGGTTCGGAGCCCACTGTAATAAACAGTAGGTCCTGCTGAAAATTAGGCTGAAATAGACTGAAGTTAGGAGATAGTGAGAGTGGAAGAAGGGGAGAATGGTGAATGAATTTGAAACCCTGAGGGGACCAAATATCATTACTTTACTTTTGACTTTACTTAGTAGAAATTTTGAATGTTTCAGTGGACAAGCATGGGCCGGAGAATAAAGTAGGAGAACAGTTTACAGAAATATTTATTAAGAATTCCGACAGTGTTGGAGCAGTATTGATGCTTTTAGAAGAGTTCGACTTTAACGTTAGATGGCCGGCATTGAAATTATTGATGAATTTATTAACCAACCGACCAAAGGATATACAAGAGATAATTTTAATCTGTCCTATGGGCGTGTCTAAATTGATGGATCTTCTCGGAGACAGCAGAGAAGTGATTCGCAATGATGTACGTATAAATTTTTATACGGTTCCTGCATCTTGTAAGCGACAAAGATGATTTTTATTTTGCATAAAGATCTGCAGTCTAATAATAATCATTGTATCCAGACGTATGGCATATTTCTGTGTCTGGTCGAGTAGTCCAGGAGATAATAATTAACGATATTGTTATAGGTATTATTGCTTCTGATTCAATTAACGAAAGGTAACGCAAACATTCAAAAAATCGTTGCGTTCGAGAATGCTTTCGACAGAATTTTCGATGTTATCGCACAAGAAGGTAACGCGGAGGGCGGTATCGTGGTAGAAGACTGTTTGTTGCTTATGTTGAACCTTTTAAGAGGAAACATAAGCAATCAAAATTTTTTTAAAGAAGGTAATATTTTTTTGCAATGCATGTACAGCGACATATTATATTATAATGTTTGTTGCTGTGTTTTAGGTAGTTATATTCAGAAATTGACGCCGATGTTTCAAATTCCACCGGAGGTCGAAGACAGTCCCTTAGCTGGATGGAGTCCACAAAAAGTTTCGAACGTCCATTGCATGGTACAAGTGGTTCGCGCGTTGGTAACACCGAGTGGACCTGCTCAGGTAAATACTGTTTAGTCTTTTTCTATGTTGATTTCAAAATCAGTTTGACGAAAGTATTGTTTTTCAAGGCTGTGACAAATTGTCAGCAAATCATGAGAGCGTGTGGACTACTTCAAGCGCTATGTAATATATTAATGACCAGTGGTGTGCCCGCGGACGTTTTAACGGAGACGATTAACACGGTGGCCGAAGTTATTCGTGGAAATGCCAGTAATCAAGAATTCTTAGCAGGAGTGATGGCTCCTAGCAGCCCTCCTAGGTAAAATTCGTTTCAACGATATATCTGTGGTTGTCGGGAAGAACGCCGTATGTCGCATACTTTCACTTTCCGACATGCCGTTTAAAGTTTTGATCACTAATGCTTTCACATTGGACACTGGTTAAATTGCATTATATTTGGAGGCTCTCGAATTTATTTTTCTAACTTTTCTTCTGGTAAACACGTAAATCCTATACTATAAAGTTCAACTAATGCGTGAATCCAAATTTTTTGAAATTGTGACATGTGGCATTCTTTTCTGACAACCACAGATGTAGGATACTAGGGTCGTGCGTAAACCCGAAAATGTATGAACCTCGAAAGTATCGGGATTGAAAAAAGAAGATTCAATGAATAAATCTGATAACGTGGCTTTCGGAAACGCCTCAAACATCAAAAATCTCATACATACCACTATTGGTTTTAAAGCGAGTCTCGTAATCATAATCGAGATTTTCAAAATTTCCGAGAACTCGTCTCGATCTCGAAAACAATTCTCGTTTCGATTTGACTCGACATTTTCGGGTTCTCGTACACCTCTATACTATTTGAAGATATCGCATCTCATCATTTCTTTTGCAAGATTTTCCGAAACTACTGTAGCATACCATCTTCCAGACCTGCGATCGTTGTTCTACTAATGTCCATGGTAAACGAGAAACAACCGTTCGTGTTACGATGTTCCGTTCTTTATTGCTTTCAATGTTTCCTATACAGAAACGAAATAGGACAAAGTCAATTGATTCAGACGTTGCTGCCGCAAGGTAACGAGATGCCATCGTTGACAACAGGTTTGTGACCATCCATATCGCTCTTCCTAATACAATATACTATAAACCGTTTGCACCCATGGTGCGCAACAAAAGTGAAATATTTGACGAATATAATATTGCTAGGACAGTTGTTATGCGGAGGATTATTCTCCCCGGATTCTTTGTCGAATTGGTTTTCCGCGGTGGCGTTATCTCACGCGTTGATCGACGAAGGCACGCAAAAGGAACAATTGTTGCGTGTACTTCTTGCGACGAATATCGGGAAGCCACCGGTGTCGTTGATGCAACAATGCGTCATGTTATTGCAACAGGGGAATAAAACGCAATGCAAACTGGGTCTTTTAATACTACTTTGCAGGTGGACCGCGTATTGCCCGGCAGCGGTTAAATCATTCTTACTTATCAATTCATCCGTGGCTTATTTAACCGCGTTGCTATCCTCGCAAGAGAATAACGATGATTTGCAAGAAACTCTGCTGCAAAGTATGTGCGCCATACTCATCGGATTGTGTATACATTTTAATGACAACAGCGTTTCGAATTATACAAAGGTATTACGAATTGAAAAGTGACACGATAAAACCGAACCGACGCGAACAACACACGCTCAGGTCTGAAATGGAATAGATTGATGTATTCGTTGCAGGAGAAACTGTGTGATTTGATCGAGAACAGAATAGGATTAGAAAGATTTCAGGACGCAATTGGTGGTCTCGCTAGGCACGAGGTGTATTCCAGAACGTTAAAACATCCTCAGTCTTCGGCGAAGACTCCTTCAGAACTGTTATTGGACCATGAGTTTTGTAGATTATTGAGAGCGTTAGAAGGTGAGTAATCATAGCCAATTCCTAATCGAATCTAATCTCATCTCATCTCGTATAATTACTGTACAGATACAATATATTTCCTTTGAACTTTTCAGGTATAATTACGAAGTCGGTTGTTGATACGAGCAGCCTACATCACAAAAATCAGATTACATCACCAATACCCGCAGACTCCGTTTTGGTAGCTCAATACAAGGAAGTTATACGAGAACAAGATTTACAGATACAAAAACTGAACCAAATTACGGAGTCGCTTGTTAAGGAGAAACACGAACTCGAAGTACGGTACAGTAGATTTTTGTAAACTGTATTCCTGCGTTTCGAAGCCACATGTCTCACCGTTTATATTACTTTGCACGCCTACTGTGTATTGCAGGCACAAATGCATGATCTTCACTCGACCATCAATCACTTGAAAGATCAAAATTTAGTATTACGCGTAGCACAAACTAATATGCTGTCGGAAGGCACTGTGGAACCTACCGACACGGTAAACAACACGGATTCCGCGGAGCTGGAGAAATGTAGAAACATTATCAGCGAACTGGAAAATCGCTTGTCGGAGTACGTTTCCGCGATTAATGAGTACAAGCGGAAACTCGAGGAAAAAGATGAGACCGCATTCGAACAGAAATTCAAAGAGAAATCTGAAGAACTGGATAAACTGAAAAAGGACCAAGAAGATCTTTTGGAACTTTTAACGGAACAAGATGGCAAAATTCTGCTCTACAAGGAAAGATTGCTCGCATTGGGGGAAAAGGTATTTCGATTATACGTTATTTCGTTTATTCCGGGATTTCGCGTGGATTCTGAACGTAATATATTATGTTTTCCGGTAGGTTGAAACAGATGAGAGTTCCATCGAACTTGACACCGATGATCAACCAGAATCCAACAATTCCGTAGACCGAGCGAATTAGCATCATTTCCGAAATTCAAGCTTATTAAAATAACAATAACAGTGAATAGACTTTTATTTCAGTGGTACCTTTCTATTTTTTAATCTTTCTTTGTCTGAATTTCACATCATCGAAGAACCTCTGTTCTGTGCCTCTGTAATTCCTGAAGATCCATTCGAGATCTTCAGTGGCCACATTATGTGACTCATATCGTAGTGGTCGGATCGATGCCGATACTAGCCGGATAAGACGGTCAAAAGTGACCAGTAGCCAGATTATATGGCCAATGAGTTTCCTCACAGAACGTTAGGGATGGCAGATAACGGTGAAATATTTTATTAGCGTACCTGAGTGGTTTCATACCCAACAATTACTGTTCTGCATACAAAACGAGGCTCCAAAAGCGAATGACTCAGAAGGATTAAATAACAATGGAGCCATTTCTACGACTTGAATATCTTTGGGTCATTCCATGCTAAATCGATTGCCTTTTGACGTCATCATCGACGAATTTGTTCTGAATGAAAGTTTAAATCATCATTTTGCCAGTTTAGAATTTGTCTAAAGATCTTCGAAGTTGCAATTGGACCTCACTTTTGATTGTTATCTTAGGAACTGTTTGTCCGATTGATCTATATTTTTATTATTGTTTTATTATGTTTAATCCATTCCTCTCCCCTCCTGTCCACAGTTAGTATTTCTTTCACATTCTCATGTATTCCTTCTTCCTCTCTGCACCTTTCCAGCACATACTCCCACGTCTTTTCTTCGTATCCACACCTTCTGTACCGTTTTTCCTCTTCTTCCTCTCTGACTTATCGTTGACTTGTACTACTGAAACGAAATTCTCGACAGTCTGACTTGTCTTTGACTTGCACTACCGAATATCGAAAATTGTCTAAATTTTTCGAAAATTTCTTTTCAGTAGTACAAGTCAAACGACCAAAAATTTTCGAAATTCAGTAGTACAACTCAACGTCGAGACAGACGGTCATAACTTAAGTTAATCTAATTCTCCTATCGAATATTTATATGTACAGGGTTGGGAAGAAAGAACACATATTACTTGTTGTAACTAATATTTTTTATTTTTCACCAAAAAATTACAATATTATTATTATTATATTAAATGTGGTCGTGACGAGATGAAAGGAAGGTGTCTGGCAGAATTGCAGTGACGTAGGTAGGAATGTGCATGCTAATACGAACGTGGATGGCTGCTCTCGAGAGACAAGTGTAACTTACTGCGTACCGAATTGCTAGGAACAGAAAGGTACACAATTAGCACACGATGGTTACATAGAGATTGAGGAAAGTGATAGAACGATAGTAGCTCAAGAAGACTCGAAACAATATTATTCGCGTTGATACAAAAGTCAAATGTACAAGTTTGAATAATACATTTTATTCTGAGGGAACGTGACATTGTAAAGTGTTATGGAAAGTAATAGATTTAAAACAAACGTTGAAATTAATTTAGACTCTAGTATGCAATACTAACGAAAATTCAAAGTGTGCAGCTATTAGCTCGGTATTATCCTTTATTCATAAGATACTTGAAATTCTTACGAATAGAGGATAATACCGATTGCCCAGGTCTCACCACGAGGAGGTTGCTGCACAAGAGACCCGGAAAGGGAGTCAGAACGAATGCGATATTCCTTCTGGCTCCCTTTCTTACAACGCCGGACTTATACTTAGTTACGCAATTACGTCGAGTAATTATCGCGGAGCAAAAGGGTGTGAATCGGAGAAGAAGTCTCCGATTCACGGGGGATAAAAAGCGAATCAGGCAGAAGGCTCTGATTCTTTCAGTGAGAAAAATCGAAC
Organism: Lasioglossum morio; assembly: GCA_916610235.2. Lineage (NCBI taxonomy): Eukaryota > Metazoa > Arthropoda > Insecta > Hymenoptera > Halictidae > Lasioglossum > Lasioglossum morio. The sequence goes on along the minus strand of OU744323.1, from coordinate 15,834,678 downwards.
CCGAGCAGAAGGCTCTGATTCTTCCAAAAAGAAAAACCAAACCAGAGCAGAAGGCTCTGGTTTGAGGGTAACGCGAGCAATGGTCGAGAGGAGTTCCGACACCGATACCAACTACATCAACCACCTGCCGCCATTGACGGACATGGGTGGAAAAATTTTACGGATGAGTGGTAAAGAGCGAAAACAACGCGTCTCGACCCCCCCATTAATATAAACTACCATGAACTCCCGTACCAATCAATCTGGTACATACTACATACGAACAAAGTTGTCCGACACAGTAGACGACTGTGTCGGAGTAAAAAAAAAACGAACAAAGTGAATTTACGGCGATAATCACTCGACGTATGTACAACGACAATTTAAAAACTTAATAACTATCACATAACATAACGTATTACTGACTAACTCAACTTAAATATACGCTGATGTCTTCTTCGGTGTGTGACCTCCTCTTCTTGGTTTGTCCTCTTCGTCCACGATGAAAGACGTCGGCTGTTGTATCCTAACTGAAACAGACTGATTATATTTAGACGCAACACAAAATCCCGCACACGAGTGCGAATCCCAACATAACCACCAGAACAAAACAACATTCCGCACTCGAAACCAAACGAAAGCAAACCAGAAATTCAAAAAACGAGCTCTCGAGAGCAACCCAGAAAAAGAGCTCACGTGAGCAAACCAGAAAACGAGCTCATGAGAGCCAAACCAACCCCGCACAAGAGTGCAACCCGACCGACCTACAGGCGATTCGGGTAGCCCCAGGGACGCGACTCCCCGTACTCACTCACGGTCCACATCCGTGAGTGAGCCCCTGAGGGAACTCCGATCGGAGGAATACCAATTTTCAACAAGATGTGAAAATTTTTCGATGTGGAACTTGAGAAAGTTCCAAATTGAATAGTTGAAAATTTGAAAGTAAAATTGGAATGCACACTGACAGAACATATACTTCGAAATAACGACCTGAAGGTGGCCAAGGGTGAACGAAGAAAGCATCGATGTATACCCTTGGCCGACTGCGAGCGAGCTGGAAGTAAATTGATTATCAATTCAATAAATTGTGTTTCTGTATTTTGCAAGTTTATACTCTATCAAAAATTGTACACGTGCAGCTATTAGCTCGGCATTATCCTTTATTCGTAAGATACTGGAAGTTCTTACGAATAGAGGATAATGCCGATTGCCCAGGTCTCACCACGTGGAGGTTGCTGCACAAGAGACCCGGAAAGGGAGTCAGAACGAATGCGAGATTCCTTCTGGCTCCCTTTCTTACAACGCCGGACTTATACTAAGTTACGCAAGTACGTCGAGTAATTATCGCGGAGCAAAAGGGTGTGAATCGAAGAAGAAGTCTTCGATTCACGGGGTCAAAAAGCGAATCAGGCTGAAGGCTCTGATTCTTTCAAAAAGAAAGAAAAACAAAAGCAAACCAGAGCAGAAGGCTCTGATTCTTTCAAAAAGAAAAACTAAGCAAACCAGAGCAGAAGGCTCTGGTTTGAGGGTGACGCGAGCAATGGTCGAGAGGAGTTCCGACTACAATACCAACTTCAACAACCACCTGCCGCCATTGACGGACATGGGTGGAAAAATTTTACGGATGAGTGGTAAAGAGCGGACACAACGCGTCTCGACCCCCCCATTAATATAAACTACCGCGAACTCCCGTACCAATCAATCTGGTACATACTACATACGAACAAAGGTGTCCGACACAGTAGAAGACTGTGTCGGAGTAAAAAAAAACGAACAAAGTGAATTTACGGCGATAATTACTCGACGTATGTACAACGACGATATATAATCTTAATAACTATCGCATAAGAATATTCTTATTGAATAACGCAACTTAATTATAAGCTGATGTCTTCTATAGTGTGTGTCCTCCTCTTCTTGGTTTGTCCTCTTCGTCGATGATGAAAGACGGCGGCTGTTGTATCCTAACTGAAACAGACTAATCATATTTAGACGCAACACAAATACCAATTCCAACATAACAACAAGAACAAAACCAGAAAACGAGCTCTCGAGAGCAAACCAGAAAAAGAGCTCACGTGAGCAAACCAACCCCGCACAAGAGTGCAACCCTACCGACCTATAGGCGATTCGGGTAGCCCCAGGGACGCGACTCCCCGTACTCACTCACGGTCCCCATCCGTGAGTGAGCCCCTGAGGGAACTCCGATCGGAGGAATACCAATTTTCAACAAGATGTGAACGTTTTTCGAAGAGGAACTTGTGAAAGTTCCGATGTGAATACATAGGAAATCAGCAATTAAAATTGTCGTGTTCACTGACTGAACGAGTACTTCGGAACAACGAACCGAAGGTGACCAAGGGTAAACGAAGAAAGCATCGATGTACCCTTGGCCGACTTGCAACTTAGTTGAAAGTAAATTTATATTCGATTCAATCAAATATCTTGTAACATTATGCAAGTCTTAAATTCCATTATACATTGTTATCAATAATTGTATACGTGCAGCTATTAGCTCGACATTACCCTTTATTCGTAAGATACTGTAAGTTCTTACGAATAGAGGATAATGCCAATTGGCCAGGTCTCACCACGAGGAGGTTGCTGCACAAGAGACTCGAAAAAGGAGTCAAAACGAATGCGATATTCCTTCTGGCTCTCTTTCTTACATCACCGGACTTATACTAATTTACTACGCAAGTACATCGAATAATTATTGAGAAACTAGGTAGGCAAAAGTGCGAATTTGACAAACAGAAGCAGGAGGAAGAACACAAGTCCAACATCAGAAATATAATAATGTTTCGAACACTGAACTGTGATAGTTTCTTTTCCGATGGAAATTGCAATAAGAATATTGAAGGTAAACATTGAAAATGATTGTTCAGTGATAACAGTTGAAAGTGAACCAAGAGTGAACAAAGCAACAAGCATTCAAGAATATTTGAATTATAAACTCACCGGGTTACCCCTGGTCCACTACTGGTCCACCCCTGGTCCACCCCTGGTCTCCCTGGACCTTCTGGCACCCCCGGTACCGTAACGCGTCTATCCCTGTCGACTCCGCCGGTCCGACTAACTGATTGTCTGACTGAGCGCTCTCGCTTAGCTGTCTCCCCCCACTCCTCTACCATCGATCGATTCGATCTCCGAGTTAGTAATTATTGATAAATTTGTTATTTCTCGCTGTTCAATGATTATTACAATTCCTTTTGCAAACGATGCCCACAACCACTCCCTTGACCATCTGACCAGCTAATTTTTTTGTAAACATATGCAATAGAACTCGAGATATAAAATAACATTTATAACATGAATATTCGCGCGCGTTAATTTATTCGATACAATTCACAGAGAAATTTATTATTTCTCGCTGTTCAATGTTTATAACAATTCCTTTTGCCAACGATGTTAACCAGCACTCCCTTGACTATCTGGCCATCTAATTTTTTAGTCAAAACAGGCAATAGAACTCGAAATATAGAATAACTTTTAAACCATGCACATTCGCATTAATTTATTGTTTCTATCTGTTAAATGTCTATAATAATTCTTTTGCCATTTTAATTGTTTACAGTAAACTCTCCCTTACTCTCTTCTTCAACATAGTTCCTTTTCCACAGATCGATTCTTCGAACATTTATGTAAGAAAATTGTAAGGTAATAATTCTCGTTTATTTGACTTTGAATACTTTGAAAGTACAAATTGAGGTATCTCATATAAAATTTAAAGTCGGAATCGTTGATTTTCCGAAAATTATGCTCCAACGCTTTCTTAATATTTCTAGGCATCTTTTGTTGTTCAGTTTTGCTTTTAGTAGTGTAAACCTTAGATAACCAACACTACAACATCGTTTGAAATATCTGCTTAACCCGTAACAATACCAACAGTCTCTCGTTGGTGTCAAGATGGTTGCGTGACAATTTCCCTTCTGACCGACGAGAATCTCCTCAGTGGCCTTCTGTACCGACGAGATCATGTCGATGGCCTTCTGTTTTTTACTCCAGCCAGAATATATCCTAGAGGGCGTAAGAGAACACCGAAATTAATTGAACAAACAATTTCTTGCCGTTCGCAGATAGTCTATGACAGTATTGGTAAATCTCGTTTAAACGCACGTGTAACCTCTGTCTCTGTATCTTGTAGAAATATTAAAAGAATAAATAGGCATATAATATAATAGAAAATAAGTAGTTAAATCGTTGAAATGGCTAATACTGGAACGAACAGCAGTGCTCCACAAATCCAAATAAGATTTGTCACGAAACAAGAACAGTAAGTACACTGTTCGACTATTTCTTGTGACAGAGACTAGGAGGTTAATTTATTGTCTTACAAAATACGAAATACATTTAACGACACATATTTTATTAATTACAGATTCGCAGTCCCAGACTTTCCATTGTCTGTGCACACGGCTATAGTACCGAGCGAATTGAATACTCTCGTAAATGAACTTTTAAAAGGTATACCCCGTTGATTACTAAATAACGAATTCATTTCGATGAATTGTATTAACTGAAAATATGTTTATAATTATAGAATCATCCGATATAAAGAACGAAATAGAATTTGACTTTCTGGTGTGCTCCCAGTTTCTGCGTTCTTCGTTATTAGAGCACATAGCAGAGAAAGGTGTATCAACCGAGGAGGTGATAAATGTTGAATACGTCGAAAAATACCCTCCGCCAGAACCTCAAGACTGTCTTATACATGATGATTGGGTATCTACCGTTGCTGTTTGCGAGAAATGGTTATTCACATGCTAAAATTTTTCAATGTAGATCCAGTGGCAGCTCAAGTTAAGTGGAGGTCCTAAGCGGCAAAAATTTTGGGGCTCTCGAACTCAAGTTAGAAATAGAAGTTACAAGAAAACTCTCTAAAACTTATTAACAATGAAGAATTTCATACTGTTACACATTAAATAAATTTCTTTGACATCCAGGCCCCACGAGGCCGTTTAGTCCACTTACCATTAGATTCGCCACTGCATAGATCGATAATTCTATGTCAGAAAACTAATTTTCTTCATAAAAAATTATGCTTTCGATAGGATATTGACTGGTTGTTACGATAGCACGTTGCATATCTGGACGTCTAAAGGGAAACATCATCTTGTAATTCCGGGACATACGTCGCCAGTCAAAGCTGTAGCATGGATATCGTTGAATGAAGACACAGCTAGCTTCGTTAGGTAATGGTTGAGAGAAGCACACGTCTTTTCAAATAATCTGTAGATACGATTAAAATGTGCAGCGCGTCTCAAGATCAAACGGCTATAATATGGGACTGGAATATCGCGGAGAATTCTGTCGACTGTATACACGTATGCAGGGGGCACGAACGTGGACTGGAAGCGGTCAGCATTAATTACGACAAGACTGTAATGGCAACCGGAGCTTGGGATACTATGGTCAAGCTTTGGTCTACGTGTAGGTATAAAAGAAAATATTCTAAGAGACTGGACAGCATTTAAAGAACACGGTATATCCATCTTTTTGTTGCTGTTTTCTTAGCCAATCAAGATGAAAATGAAGACGGCGAGTCTACATCGAAACGATTGAAATCGGAGCACGGTAAAACAAGAGTAAGTTCAAGTGAAATAAAACCGAATTTCTTTACTCGAGCGATGAACTTTAATCAATAAGATATTTTCTTGTTTATTCGTTTTGGCAAAAGATCGTCGAACAAAAGGGAAATGTATCTTATTTATTAAAGTTTATTGCTTGAATAAAAAGATTGGGCTCTAGTTCATCTTAACACTTTACCGACCGGAAGCCTATTAATAGGATTTTCAATAATTCTGCTGTACCAAAAAAAAGCATAGAAATTTTCTTTGACATTGCAATCTTAAATTAAACTATTAGACGACGTTATTGAGGGTGACTTAGTTAGTTCATACTAAATGCTAAGTAAAAATTTAGCCATGTACCATACATTTTTCAAAAATATGCAATAATCACCGGTCGGTAATGTGTTAAAATAACGAAATTACATTTTTGCCGAGCCAATAGGTAGTAACAGGTGTAATTGGAATTTGTCCAGGTTCCCAAAAGAACAATGAAAGGTCATAAAGAAGCAATCAGCAGTATAGTGTGGTCAGACAAAACGGAACTTATAACGTGCTCGTGGGACCACACGATAAAAGTATGGGACTCGGAGTTAGGAGGAATCAAACACGAGCTTGCTGGCAACAAAAGTTTCTTCGACATAGATTATTCGCCTTTATGTCGGTCTGTAATAGCAGCATCCGCCGACAGGCACATCAGGCTATACGACCCGAGATCTACGGGTATGCTCAGAACCTGAGTTCTAATTTGTTAATTACGTTACATCAGATTACATTACTGTAATATAAATTACAATTACTTTCAGAGGGCACGCTTGTGAAAACGTTGTTCACTTCTCACACACAATGGGTGCAATCTGTTAGGTGGTCCACCGTGGATGCGAATTTATTTATTTCTGGAGCGTACGACAACGATATGAAACTTTGGGACACTAGAAGGTATAGTAAATAAAACAAAATTACGGTTAAATGGCGCGATAATAGAAATAACGTGTGAACGATTTTTGAAAATAACGTTTGTCCTTAGCCCGAAAGCACCATTGTTCGATCTCTCCGGGCACGAGGACAAAGTATTGTGCTGCAGTTGGTCGAACCCGAAATTCATGGTGTCCGGAGGTGCGGACAACACCGTGAGAATATTTAAATCGAAGCACATTCACCGTTAACTCTGACGAATGTTACGGTAACGTCACAGTGTATAATTCATGATGCAGCAGCACAAACTAAAGTCTCGTCTGTTAACTGCAAATCAAGAGGAATAAGATTTTTGTTGTTCATTATTTTCATATTTATTTGACTCGAAATCAAACAATGTAATCATTGAAACGAAATAGAGGTGAATGGATCGCCGCCGATAAAATCTACCGATCGCATCGTGAATCGCTGTAAACTGTAATCTGTAATCTATAAAAGAATAGAAACGAACGGCTACCTACCCAACGCTCGTGGTTGCGTCGACGTGTTCGAAATAAAACGTGAATTGCGCAAAAACGAAGTGTGATGTGTGCACTCGGGCAATTCAGAAATTATATTCACAACAAACGTGATTCGTGCGGTTCAAGGAAAATTAGACTAAAGAAAAAACACGTGTTCTTTGCGCATGGCAGAAAAAGAAAACATCGAACAGCCCAAGAAAAAAATAGCACTCAGCATCGTCAAATAAAAATTCCCATTTTTATTTCAATAATTTCTTTTGCAATGTGTTGTCAAGTTTTTAATTTACCCTCGTATTTTACATCGTTACAAAACCACCACTTAATTGACAAAAGAGGAGAGATCTAGTAATCGTTCGTACATTGTCAGCACCTAGATGGTATTATTTTCCTGTTCGTTTGCTTGTCTTTCTTTCTTTGCAAAGAATTGTCAAATTTATTGCGCACAAATGAAAAGCGTTTACTCGAAAACAGTACAAATTCGCATCAGCGCAAGGTATGCTTTAAAAGTACCTAAGAAAAGGACTCGTTCTCGATTTTTACGTTCTACCGCCGTATTGCCAAAAGTCGAACGTTATTGGCATATGGTAATCCTCCGTGGTCTTCTGTGTCTCGCAAGAAATAATCGCTACCGTCGGTTTATAATAGAGGCGGACGCTGGATGTATTACACAATACGTTAGGATAATGTGGGGGGAATGGGAGGGCTTACGATTTTAATATTTACTTACAAGGGACAATGTCGTTCAGTCTATTGCACATGCTGTAACTACTACGCGTTAGTCTACACAATAGTGATCGTTTCTTTAATCTTCCTTTTCTCAAAAACCGTATTGAGGAACGTGTTTCTCTTTTCGCTCGGTTAAATTCTTTGATCTCTTTCTCCCTCGCACACACACGCGCGTACACATACACGCACACACACGCGCGCGCGCGTTCATTCTTTCACTCATCCCTTACTGGCTCTCAAGCGCTCTTGAATTTCTTTCTCAAGCCTAAAAGAATATTAGAAACCATGTTAGTTAAGATTTTATTCTCCGTTTTCGTTCGAAAAAGGCATATACAATAAGTCGCTACTTGATTCGATAGAAGGCATATTCAGTGTGGAGTCACGTGTAAATACAGTCACTGATTTTTGTACGAGTTTAACGTTTTCTTTTGCAGACTTTTTATATATATTTCGTTTATCCCTTTCTCGTGTATCACGTTCGAATACGAAAACAGTGCGCTCTACAACGTTCGTTAAACAAGATCTGATATAATGGATAGAAAAGGCATGCTTAAGATATATATATATAGTTTTTCTTGTTATTTGGGGATTCACTCTCTGTCGACGAAGAGAGATGCAAAAGAGACATTATGTATACCGATATATGCACCACATTGAAATCAGACCTGGGCACGGGTTGCTGAAGTTGTTGGAACGTAAAACAAAAAGATATTTTACTGAAGAAAAGCAACTTTGCAACCGTAAGTCGTACGTTATCGTTGCTAATACATAGACTGCGGATCTGTATGCAAAATACAAATTTTTTACCTGAATTGCAACAAACTCGAGTGAAATAAATATTGAATTTCTTGCTGAATATGGTTAATCGATTGAAAATACTGTAGTAGTATATTTAAATTCTTCAAATTTCTTTAATAAATGCATAAAATCCGCAGTCTACTAATGTAATATACCAATAATTTCTAGCGAAACGATACCTTGGTCTGACCAAACTCAGGAAAGGAAAAGAAATTGATTCGAATAAATCCCCAAAACAGATCGTTTATTGATCAAAAATAAGGGACGATAATAATTAAGAATTTGATTCTTTCACTTCGAAATATACCAAACCGTACTTGTAAGTAACTCTAGAACTGTTTGGTACACGCTCCCTAATACAAAGGTGTAGAGTGACGATTTAGAGCGTGCACACGCAGTGTGCAGTTTACAGTAACAGTGTGTCTGCAGTCTGTATCGTGTAATAGGCAGATGGTATTAAAGTACGCATTTCTAAATTATGCATACACTTGCATACCACATGCTCAATGTCACAAACACGCTCTCTCTCTCTTTCTCTCTCCCCCTTTCTCTCTCTCGTTTCCTTTCACTCTTGGATTGATACCATTGTCACCTTTCTCTCTCCCTATTTTACTCTCATTTCCCTCTCTGTTTTTACTTTGTATCAGACTATTTTTTTGCTCTTTTTCCATTTATCTTTTTTAGAAGACCCTATCTAACCCCCACATTACCTCACACAAAGACTAGCGTTTTTAAACGATCCAAAATAAACTAAGGGCACTTTTAGTGGCGTATGCCCTGTTCTTATTTCAAGTTTCATGAAAAATCTAATTCTGACCGTTGTTCAACGTTTGTTGTTGTTGTTTTACTGCTTTGTCGTTTATCATCGTCATTCTTCGCCAGCGTTATCATCATTATCATCATCATTGTCGTCGTTATCGTCGTCGTCGTCGTCATCGTCGTTATCGTCGTCATCATCATCATCATCATCATCATCATAATTATCAATCATCGTCTTCATCATTTTTTTTCTTTTTTTTTTAATACAGCACCTATCGACTACTAAGAGTCCCTATCTTAACTAGCTATGACACACTTGCCTTAATCTAGAATTTTCATTACGTGCTATGCCTCGCCATCTTAAAATATCCGAACCTAGGTATATTTTTTTCTTTCTTCTTCGTCGCAATTTTCCAGTTTTTTTCATCCTCCCTTAAATCGATCCTCGATCACGGATGCGACATGTACGCGCGCGCGAAATCGACGTTCTCCCGCGACATTGTCCCGAGAATTGTTTCGTTTCTCTTGTGTTCTCGTTGGTCGCACACCGCAGTAACAAGTATTATGTGGTGGAGGAGACGAAAACGAAACGAAAAGGAAATAGAGAAGAAAATCTATCAAACAGACGGCACACGTTATTTCGTTCCGGAGAATCACGTGGATCTCTTCGTCCTGTCTCGCGATACGAAAGTATTCGAGAGTCTACACGATACGGGGGGGAGAGGGTAACGCAAGGAGGAATTCGATAATGAAGAAGGATCAACATAAAAAAATCTCTCGTTGCACCTAGAAAAAGAAAAGAAAAGAAAACAAAACAAACGAAAATAGAGAAAAAAAACCTATCGCTTAACAATGAAAAAAACAACATGACTTAAAACCTCGATAAACCTAAGGGACTGTACAAGTCGAAGTACGATGATGCGCTCGCGGCATCGTCAGAGAGTCAACTCGACTCCGCTTCGCTTAAGCCGATTCTCGACTAATCTAACTTTTTTTCATTTTACTTAAAAAACATCCTACGTTTTTTTTTCATTTTATTCTCATCTTTCTACAGTCAGCCTACGACTACGTGTGACCGTGTGAATGTGTAGGTGGTGTATGTGTGTATGTATGCGTGTATGTGTGTCTCCTTCTCTGCGTGTTCCGCGGGTGTGCCTGTGTTCACGTGTGACTCTATAATCTAAGAAGAGGCTATCGCTAGAATTCTAAAGAAAGCTTACGGAAAGCAGCATTGCTTGGAAACAGAGTTCCAAAATGGTTTTTCTTTTTCTTCGTAAACCACGCCCGGTCAGCCCAAGCACCCGACCCGCGGTGCGCAGCAAGCAGTCCTTACTATTTATATTACAGTAGATAATATGTTGTAGAATAATATAATATTTATTATTAATATGAATAGCCAGTCAGTCTTGACGGGTGCGAGGTGCATAGGCTGAACGGTGCCTCGCCCGGATGCGTTCAAAACATGGAGAGGCAGTTGTAACCTAGCTATCGTCTAAATTATTTACCTAAACTTAATCGCTTAATCGGTTACTTCCTATCCAAAATGGTGCCTAGCCTATTCATAGTCAACACTAACTACACAACATCTCACGCTGTGTTCTTTTTCGATATTCCATACAATAATTGCGCTCGCTCTCGTTCCCAATTCTTCGCTTTCATTCGTCCTCTTTCTCGCTCTCAATCGCGCGATCTCTCTCTCTCGTTCTCCACCGGTTTTTTTCATTTGCTTCTTTAACCTCGGAGACTACTTCCCATGCTTTCGTTACGTACGTTTCACTCTTCCTTTCATTCGCCCACTCTCTTTATTCCTTTCGCACCGTTATACCTTTCACTATGACTCTCTCTCTCTCTTTCTCTCTCTCTCTCTTCCTTTCCCCTCTTTCTACCCGCTCTCCAGTGCGGCTCCGTATCTGCGGGAGCTGGCGTTATTTATTTTTATTATTTTTTTTATTTTCTTAGTCGGCCGAACTGTCGTTCTTCCGCTCGTTCAGCAACGAATGCTGCTCTCTTTTTTGTTTGGTCGTCACAATAATAATTAGTTATTTAGTACAAGTCTATTAGTAAAATTCTTCAAAATTCACTATTAAATCACATGTGATTTTTGTTGTCAGTCGTGGTGACAATCGCTTGTGCAACAATTACACGCTTGCAAATAGTTTCCCCCTTTCGCCTCTCTACCTTTTCTTTTCTTCTTTCTTCCTTCATTTCTTTCTTTCTTTCTATCGTCTTCTCTCGCTCTCTTATTATTCTTTTTTTTTTAAATCTCCCTTAATGCATGGACTCAAATCGAGTAATAATCGGTCTCTTAAAAAATAGCTCATACCACTTTTTTCATCTTTTATCTCTTGTCATCAAATCGTGATGTACCAAAATAAACTAAATATATTATTTACTTCAAGTCTCAACAGTGTAAAAATCTTTCATACTTTAGATGACGTCAATAATAGTAATCGTTAATTATAATAATACAGCGTCATTATTGTAATATTATAATAATAGCTACGTTCGCCTCTAACTCTATCTAACTACCTGCCCGCCACTTCGAGCCCGGAGCTCGCAATATTTGGTAGAAAGCTTTCTGCTAATCGTTCCTCGACTCGATTCAAGTCAGACAACGTGAAAACTGTTGTGCCGGATATAAAAAGAAACGGGCTTAGAGGAACGCAGGAGAGGAGGGTGTTTTTTTTTTGTTTTTCGTGTTCCTTTTTCGTGTTGCGCACGAGTCACTGCGAGATCTCGTACAGATAAAAAAATCCTCGACTTTATCCCCGTTCGTCTCGTCTTTTCCTTCTCTTTTTTTTTCTTCCTCTCGCTCGTCGTTCTCCTCCAGTCCCATTATATGAATCTCCTCTGGTTTTTCGGTTATTTTTTTTTAATTTCTTTTTCACCCATTTAATAACGCGTTCGTTCGTTCGTTATAATAAATTAATTTACACTCTATCTATTCTCGTATTCTCTCCGACGTAACGCGCCTACTGTTTTCTTCTTTCGTTCTCTCTCTCTCTCTCTCTCGTTCTCTCTCTCTTTCTCTCTCTCTCTCTCTCGTTCTCTTGCACTTCCGTCTCGAGCGGTGGTGTATATGCATTTCAATATCTTGTTTTACAAATCGAGAAACCGCCGTTTGATTTTCTTTATTGTTCCTAAGACTCCGCACCGCGGGCCGCACAGCGTGTTTCTCGGCCCGCCTCCCAATCCCGTTAGTGGCAACTATACACATACAAAATCTATTCGAAATCCGAATAACCAAAAAACAAACGCAGTGATATTTAACTGGCTACAACGCAAAAACAATTATATTCTCTTAACTAGAAGATCAAAATTTGGCTCAAGTTTCGCAATATTACATACCGACGTAAAAATATATTATAATTATTTTTTCAGCATATCCTTCTCTAGCGGATTTGTCTGAAAAGGCACAATTCTAAAAAAAATATCTGTATTCACTGTACAATTAAAACTGATATTCGATTCGTAGTAACTGTACTCATAAATATAAATCCTCTAAAAAGTACTATGTTCCTTTCGTTCATTGTTACAATAATTACATGTTATCCTGAAAAAGGTTTTTCCTTCCTTTTTAGAAATAAAGCTTCTCTCGTTTTTTACTCTTATTTTCATTTCTTCCCCCCCCCCCTTTTTTCGCTAATCTTGTTTCCTTCAAGTATTCACATCTTTCTTCTGTGTCTATTCGAAAATATATTATTCGTCCGTGATTTAAAAAAGAGAACCGCGAACTGTACTCGTAAAAAGTAGATAAAAATCTCCACGTGGCAATACATACATACAATATATGTGCCTGGCTTGGAATGTCTGAACAAAAAACAGAAGAAAACAAAACGAAATAATCTGTCTATCTGTCTGTGTCTGCCCTGCCTGACTTGTATGTCCCTGTGTGTCTGTCTGTCTGTCTCGCTCTCTGTCCATTTTTTCGTCCCTATGTGTTACGCGCGCGTGTATTTGTGTGTGTGTGTGTGTGTTGTCTGTGTGTGCAATTTGTGGATGGGGTGGTTGTATGCTGTTAAGGAAGAGTTTTGTTCTCAGCATCTTCGTAGGGTAAAAAAACACTGATCGATCGCCTCTTCTTTTGCAGCTCAGCCACCGGCCAGCCAGCTGGCACAAGTCCGGTAGGTACTGATTACAATCAACTGAGAATCTGAATTCGAATGATTTTTTTTTCTTTTCTTTATCAACTCTAGCATTGGAAGTGCTTTTGTTTCTCTGTATATTATTATTATTAGTAGTAGTATTATTATTATTATTTCTTGGGAAGAATTCTCCTTTGTATATTTCTGAGCAGCGTTTCTTTTATAGTTTACACTTTTTTTTCTTTTGTTAAAATATTTATTCACACTCTCAAGCGTTCAGCTTCGACTTATCGTCTCCTTAGTAAATGTAATACCTAAAGTTAATCCTGGAAGCCTATCAGCTTGACACTAAACTGTCCGTCGCAGAATATCAATTTTTTTTTGTCACTGTCGTAATGATGTGTTGGCGATTACAGCGTATGGAGCCGTGCTGGTGCCGAACAATGTAGATGACACAAGCACTCGTACCCCCTTCTTATGACAACATTCATTCTCTAATCGTTGGAAAATATTAACTACTTTCACCTATTTATCTGGTGGATAAAATGTATAAAAGATGGCTGGCAAGTCAATTATCATGAGGAAGAATCTTATCTGACTTTATGTAATGTATTTAGTCTCATCTATTCTTCATTAATATAATCCTTCGTATCAACAGGTGTTGTTCTCCTAACTTACATAACCCTCGGTGTAATCGTATCTGAAATATCACAATTACAACATTTACATAAAACTCACCCAAAATATAGTCATGTTTAGTTCAAAACCTTGTCTATATACTAGACCGTGCATTGTACGGAAACGGTTATCTATAGACTGCGTATTTTATGCATTTACAAGAAAAATGGGTACGTATCGAGTTGGAACAAAAGTTTGTAGCGTTTGTAAATTAGAATTGAAAGCTAAAATTCAGATATGTATTCGATAACATATTTTCCATTCTGTTCTATTACTTTATGCCATTTCTGAAGTAACTGCTCGTGTTATTGAATAAATATATTTAGTGCCCAGCTGCACGTACAATAAAACATTTGGCGTGCAAATGGTCGGGTCGGTTTACGAGGCTAGCAATAATGAAGGTATTTTTGAGGAAGCCGATTTTAGCAAGTACACAATTTAGATGTTGTAGACAATACATGACTTGTCCCGTTAGAATCTTTCGTTGCCGGCTTCAATAGCAAATGCTGGTATCATAAACCCCCGAGTTTCCGAAGGGTCGCGCCGACCGAGGTCCGATGGACCCACATAAAGGCCACGATAGGTACCTCGCGCGGGCCTGGAGGAAAAACTTATTACATCGTAAAAACCCCACGGTCATCCTCAAAAAGCGCGCCTCGAGCGCAAGAAATGGTGGTGAAGTACTCGACGAGTAAATTACCTGATTGACACTAATTGTAATCTTCTGTCCAATCAGGGTAGCTTTCTAAGAAGCGCTAGAGACTCGTACGAGTGAACATCTCCTGGTATCGAATAAAGACCATTCCTCGAACTTGTACTACATTTTATTGAGAGTACAACCCCGCTTCTTCATGTATGAATAAATATCTTAATTTTATCTCCAATTCTTAACTTCAGAACGCTACGAACTATCTCTCCAACCCAATATAAATTTTAAGCAGTGGACATATTTAAAAAATTGAAGAACATCAACGTATTAGTTTCACTTTAAATAAAATCATTAAAACAAGAAAGAAACTTTTATTTTGCCTCTGTGTCTTCGGAATTGTCGCAAAGGCTTTTTATTCTGCATAAAAATCGACAGTCTAGTCACGTATATAGATATAGATACACAGATATAAATGTAGATTGTTCATACCTAAAAACCATAGCCTACTTAGGCTGCTGAGCTTGGTATTGTTGATAGGAGTCATCAGGAGATGCCGCATTACTTGTCTGTTCAGAATCACCCAATGGCATGGTATGAATAATGCTAGGAGGGTAAGTAGTGTAAGGATAAGGATGTGGGCTTGCTGCTATGTACTGGAAAATGCAATATTGCAATAGATGATGATTCGAAGCTAGAAACGTTACCCGGATACAATGTACGTACAAAAGAAGTAGCAAAGAAACTTACGGAACCAGTGCCAAGATGCAATGTAGACATTTGCGTTGTAATCTGAGGAATCATACTGTACTGTGGGTTGCTAGGATCTGCAGATGGCATCATCTGTAACATTACATTCCCGTCAGGTTCTCGATAACGAGTGTGTTCTCCCATGATCCTTATCAATTATAACTAGACACTGGGGATCTTTATACATTTATAACAAAAATGAGTAGGTGTACTTTGATCTACATCGACAAAAAAAATAAATTCTCTATTTCACTCCAGTTTGTTATAATTCAGGCAAAACATTCTTATTTTGCATAAAGATCCGCAGTCTAAATGTCATAAAAATGTCGAAAGACATAAGGAATACATAAGGAATACAAAATCATAGAAACATTCGGTATGTGTAAGTGAAAGAAAAACACAACGAAAAATTTATACAAAAACTCACGTCGACCTGTTGCATGTGTGGAGGGGCAGTCTGCACCAAATAAGGAGTAACCCATGGGGCTCCTGGTACGCTGTAGCCAGGTAATGCTTGGCCGTAATGACGACTATATTGCGTTAAAGTGGCTGCAGGTAGCATATGAGTGGTTGCAACCCCATTTTGACCGACGCCGCTTGTATCATAATTCAGTGCCATGTTCTGTGAACATACGAGCACGCGTGATATGCATCAGAATCACCTCACCGTAATGCTCTGTACTCTATACGCATTCATATAGGACACAGGTGATCCTTGTACATCTTAACCCTTTGCACTCCTTTGTCGAGCGTGACTCGACATCGGAGAGAGAAAAATATAAAGGAAACAGGTTTTTATATGTATGTGGTTCTTCGTGGTAAAAATAAAGGCAAGAATACATTTCTTAATGTTGGACGGAACACTGTTTGTTCTGTTCTATTACAAGGATCACCTGTGTGTAATTAAATGTTCTTTGCAATCGAAGAAAATTAATTACCTCTCCAGTGTCTCTCCATATTGCATTTTTGTATAATGACTTTTTCTTATTACCGCCATCAGCGAATTTCACCAACAAAGGGTCTTTAGCCCCTTGCAATGCCTTTCCGTTAAACATCTGGATTATCTGTTCACATTTTTCTTTGGATTCCATTCTAAAGAGAAATGTACAAGATATTTGTTAGTATGAATAAATATATGAATAGCTTTGTACCTAAACCCTATATCTGACCTTGCAAATCCGACACCTTTACTTTGTCCAGCAGTGTCGCGTAATATACGCGTTGAAATAACTTGCCCATACTGAGCGAGTAATCCTTCAACATCATTTTCTTTGAAGTTCAATGGTAGATTTGCAATATACAAATTGGTGGGGTCCTGCTCCTGTTGCTGAGAAGAGAGTAAAAATACTATGCAACTTATTGTAGTACATTCCTGGATATGTAAAATATGTATTTATAGAAATAGAAATTTTTAAAAAGGTATCATATCTATCATTTTAACATTCATGACCGAAGTATAGGTAACGTTTGCATGTTCTGTATAAATATGATTTGAAAATGAGTGCACAGACGATATCGCTACCATGATGAGTTTGGTAAATCTTGGAACAAATTTTAGTCCAATGTCTCGTTCAATAAATAAACTTCAGAAGTTGGTCATGATATTTTCTCTTTTTTCTTTTTTTTTTTTTGGTACATCGATTTGAATTGAAGTTCTTTCTTCGTTGTGTATCTACTTCGAATGTTAAAATGATAACTCAAAATCAAATAGTTTACCAATACGAAAATGCAAGAAACTTGAAAAACTAAAATTTACATTTTACATAGTATTTAAAAGAAATCTTTCGTTAATACTTTCTGTATGTCAAAAAATTACATAAATCTACAAAGGTGTGCGCTACTATAAGGACCATTAAACTATGATAATCATTTTAATCTAACTTTTGAGTATACGAGTGAACAAATATTGAAAAAGTTTTATATTATGAATCAAGATAATTATTAATTCTTAATATTGAGAGGTTGTCATGCTTCGGGGCATTACATTACCACATTCTGGTGGTTCTCCAAATTTGCTTTACGGATGCTTGTTCTCGAATCAAATTCAAACGTATCCTGCCATTTATGTGCAAAGCATGCTCACACGTAAAATACTATGTGTCTTATTTTCTTAATAAAACTTCTGATTACCGAATCAAGGGTAAGCGCGAATCGCAAACGAGCAAACGCCATATTTTTTTCAACTATTTCATGTACAAGGGATTAGACTAGGATAAAAGTTGTTTAGTGAATATCGCCTGTGCAATCATTTCTTACTTTATGAAAGTAATCGAAATAGTATCGTTAGGTTGTTATCGAGATGTAAACTTTCTCTCTCTCCCTCTCTCTCTCTCTCACTCTCTCTCTCTCTCTTTCTCTCGCTTGCTCTCTCGCTCTTTCTTTCTCTATATAATGTGTGTGTGAGAAATGTATCAAGTATTATTGTAATTTGAAAATCTTCCTCTATTACACAAACGATGCAACGATATAAAATTGAATAGAGAACATTCGCATCGTCTTTGCGCTTGTAACCGTTTCTCTAGGACTCTCTGTATTTGGTTGAAAGATCGTATATGCTTATGTGATAAGTCACAAGTACGTAACGCAAACCATCTAATCACGTTTTACTAGACAATATCAAGAGTAACCATTCAAAGCGGTAATATAGTTCCAATCACATATGACACGTTATTAGATACAAGCATGATAAAAAGCACAGGCATGTTCACATATATACAATTACATTGTGAGACAGAAAATGAAAGTGAGCTAATAGATCTCACAATTATCGCAGAAAACACATTGTATGTAAGATATATGCACATACATATACATGTGTTCATGCTTAAATTTTCTTCGCATATGACTGTTCACACGCAAAGGAATGAAAAGGAAAATATGTATACAGATATGTGTATAGTACATACACGTACGCATATACGTATACAACATATATGTACATTAAACTCAACTCTAACTTGAATTCGATATTTATGCACCCTCAAGCATATTTTGAGATCCACCATTTCTCTCAAAAAAATCAATCAACTCTACAGTTACTTGAATATACTTATACTTTACGACAATTTACTTCAATCTTGCGAATGCATTAAAACAAAAGAATAAATAATGAAAATATTATGATATAAGCCAAGCTGATGGCATTATAATATGTATATATATATTTATCAAAATATTATATACATATGCACACACACGTGTATGTATGCGTACAAGGTGCCAAGCACAAGTACGTATGCACACGTGTGCGAGTGTGTGTGATAAAACTATAATATATTTTAATGACTTTTTATTCTCAATAAAATGATTTACATCTTGATCAAGTGCGAATGTGTATACAGGATTTTACGAGGGAACAACAATTTCGTTTTCGAACAGAAAAGAATACGTTCACGAATGTATGACATATACAATGTAGGAGAATACAGAGGGCGACGGTAGTAACGAACAAACGTTGAAATTACTTCTCGTTGCAAACAAAATATTTTCTTCTATTGTAAAGCATATCGAACGTTCCTATATACACATCCAACTTTGCTTGGTGTGCTGGTTAAACTTTATTATTTAAGCCAAGTGTGTCAATCAGAGCCAACCAACACCCCACGAATAAGATAACACCTGATCTTTACATAGCACCACTAACTGGTAAGTAAGTACCATGTACCCTGAGGACAGTTAATAACGGGTACATTATTTAGTTGTATCATATCACATGCGACTGACATCATCACAGCTGCTGATGGCACCCCGTGCTTTTACCGCGGCCAGATTAGAAGAACCATGCCAAGTTAGTTTATCCGAGTAACAAATGTACGCGAGTAGGTAGTAGCTACTCTTCTACCACTTTGATTTTGCAATGTGCGTATGTATGTAGGTAGAATATAGTTGATGAAAATTCGAAAATTAAATTCAAGTTATCCCTTGTGATATTTGCAAGGGAAGCATCACAACGCGGACAACTCGCGTAAAATTTCTATTGCTATACCGTAAAAATGTCAAATCTAAGATCTGAAATCGAATGGCTCGTTGGAGTTTCAACGAAACAAATTCTCGACGTACATTATGATTTTAACAGTACAACAGCGGACTGCTAATTTTTGTTAGTTTTACTTTTACACGTAGACATAGACAATAACATTAAGTCGAGTACATTGGATGGTTGCTAAAGGCTGCGTTTAGTGCTGAAACGAGTGTAATTTTTCAAACATGAATTATAAATGTATCGACACAGCAGTATCAGCAAATTTGTGGCCGAGGTATAGCAACAAGCGTCGACAGTTTGGTAGGTACGTAAGGCAGAATGATAGACAGAACTGGTGAATACTAGAGATTGTCAGACAAGTGAGACAGGTTCCAATAGGATGAGTCTTGCTGTTTCTTTAATAGGTATTTATCTTCTAATTGAATTATTTGAATATTATGCATAATTGCCTGCTACTATATTTTCACTGTTAACGAAATATATATTCTTCGGATTCGTATGAATGTTCGTGTAGATAATGCTTTACGAAAGTTCACTTTTTCCTTTGTCAAACGCATTTCATTTTCTCTGCATGTTAGTATCAATGAAAATATAGCGTGTACTCGAAATTACCCCTCTAGTGATAGTACTGCTTTTCAGTGAAGATTGCTTTTGGTTCGATTACTTTGTTACTTTATTATATTATGCAATATTGGTAACTGCAACTGTAACTAACTGTAACTGTATAACTGTGACTGTAACTGTAGCTGTAACTGTATCTGTAACTGTAACTAGCCTTTCTCACTTGTCGTTACACACAAATATTTTCGATTCATTTTATAATACTGACATTTTATGATACTTCTAGTCTTGCTTTTATCCGATATTACTATGCTAACAACAAATTTGCTACATAACGCAACAATTCTGGAATACTAAGTAATTTTTGTCAAGATAATAAATTTCTAAGCGTGTCTAGAGGGGCTGAGAGCAGAGCAATGATGCCATTGATACAATGCCATGCTTGCCTTTCTGGAGGTCTTATTTCAAAGTGAATAATTCGAAGAATTTTATACCGGGCTCTTTATTGTAGAATCCACTTTTTAAAATGACAACTATTGTTTTTTCTTTCTTTATGAAACAACAAACTGTTATGACTTGCGACGATAACAATTAAACTTCCATTTATCAAAAGAGGTAACGAAAGAGGGTAAACTATTATATAACTATCGTAATGAAGTTTGCTGAGAAATGTATAAATAAATTTGTACGAGAAACTCGGAAACGAGTTAGCACGAGACGCTTCGACAAACGTATCGTTTCAAGACAACCATGGCATCCACTGCAATTAAACTTTCAGTACTTTCTTATCCAACTTTATATTATGAATAATCTATCAAAGTACTGCATATACTGTATGTCTGTTTGTCACAGTAGTACTGGAATAAGAATTTCTCTCAAATTAATGGCATTTAATAATTAAGTATCAGTGGGGGTATAAGGAGTATGTGAAAAAATGCAAAAACAGAAGGACCACAGATGGACATAGAACAGGGTGATAGTTTAGACAGAAGAAAAACAAAGAAAACAAAAACAAAAACAAAAACGAAAAAAAGAGGTAGTAGAGATACAGAAACAGTGAGACAAAGAGCGAGAGAGCAAGAGAGAGAGAGAGAGAGAGAGAGAGAGAGAGAGAACAGAAAGTAAGAAAGAAAGTAAAGGGAAACAGAAAAAAGAAAGAGAAGAAAGGTTTACTGTTACTCTGGTATTACTGTACTTGCATGCACAACCAACGTACACTGGGCAGTCTACGGAGCAACCAGATACCCACTTTCGCCATCTGCGCTTGGATGCCCTTGGCGACCAGTGCTTTCACAGCACCCTCTGCCGCCACTGGTGACTCAAAGTCTACAAATCCATAACCTGCAACACACAATTCCAATAAAAATTAACACGCACAGATACGTCTAGGTCCATGCAGTTACCGAATTCCAATCTTTACAAAATCAAAACGTAGTATAATGAATTTGAAGAAGTACCTTTACATTTATTTGTGTTTTTATCCAAAATTGCCTTTGTAGAGGTGATAGTTCCATATCTGCAAAAACACAATACGTATTAGAAACGACACGTTCTCTCTACGTAGAAACAAGTATAGTTCTTCTTCTCGTCGTTTAATATCGCACGAGGCGACTTACTGAGAACACATGTTAACAAGGTCTTTGTCGGTTGTATTTTGGTTGAGGCCCCGGATATACAAATTTGTTTTCGATAGTTGTTCCGCCTGCTGTCCTTGTATAGCATTATTGCTAAGGCTTGTGCTCATTGTCCCGCTTTGACTACCATTGGCGCTGCTAGAACTACTATTGGTGTTAGCTGGGGAGGAGGCCGTGGGTACCCGTTGTCCATACTGTAAAAACATCCAAGACTAAATATAGATACGTGTATAAACAAAATATATTTGATTACTACATAAGTGTTTGATGGAACGTTTCTGAATTGGACATAAGAAAAGAAAAGAAAATGAGAGGAAAAGGAAAACGCGAATAAGGAAAGAGGTATATATGTATACAGGGTGAACCGTTAATCGTGACCAGTAGAGACTACTTTGCTATTAGCAGTCCGATCGAAAATGTTTTTATCATCTACAGCATGGTTTCAAGATAGCTTCCACGTGATTACAGTAAATTTTTGGTCAACTCTTTTTTTCATGATTTTTCATGGTCACTTTCAAGGCGAATTCGGTAAGTAATATCTATATGTGATAGAAACATTTTCGATCGGACTACTAATAACAGAGTAATCTCAACTGGTCACCATTCGTGGTTTACCCTGTATGTATGCATGGGACATACTACAATATTATGGTGTATCGCGTAGTAGGATGAAAGCCAGCCGGCCGACAATTTCCGAAGAAAAAGACCGCTCCTATGCGCCGAGAAGTGGAAACCATTCTAGCCCCACCCGGTAATAGGGGTTGTAAATCATCGTGGTCCAATGTCCGTCGATTCCTCTACTTATCTACCGGTTCTTCGAAACCCGTATACTGTCGAAATATCATATTTTTAGCATAATCTATTCTGTAATGTAGTACTGATCAGTGCATATTATACTACTCTACCGATAAATATGTCGGTTTGTTTCGTATAGAAAGATATGTACATGTGGCCACGGATCAATGAAGAAGCTTCACGATTTTGGGGTGCTGGAATTCTCCGTAAAAGATTGCGCATCACAGCCCCACCCGGTTTGCGAAAAAAAGTGTTAACCTTTTCACTGGGCAAATTCTAACGAATTAGCTGTTTGATCTGATCGTTTTATCCGATTCTTAAAAAATTGTCACAACTCGCGTTCGATCCGAGTAGTTCGAATCGGCATCTTTATTCACTTTTCTTTCGTATAATAACACGCGTACGCGTACGGACACATGCTGCTTACGAAATATTTTGAATATTTCATACCGACGTGTTTACAAGTATACTTTGTCGGCGAGGCTACAGTAAATGTTCAATATGACTTCCTTATGAAATATTCAAAATGTTACTTTCGCCTTTGTGTTGCGTATATAAAAAAAAGAAAAGAAAAAGACTGTTTTTCATATTTTTTTTCGAGTATTTAGTATTTATAAGAAAAACGCTGGCTAGTAATAGCGTGAACACCGTGTAAAGGGAGGAAGGTCTGAAGATGGGGGTGGGAGACGAGTGAGAGCGAGTGAGAGCAAAACTTACCGACGCGTGTTGTGCGTAGGAGGCGGTGGCGTAAGGATTCGCCGTAGGCGGTAGTTGCTGTGCTCCGACGGGCATCTGACCGGCCGCCACAGCCGCGGCCGCTGCGCTCGGGTACCTCGTGTACGGCGGGTAAGCAGCCGCAGCCGCGTGAGAGGGTGGCGCTGCACCCCAGGCCGCTGCGCCGCTCGCACGATACTGTACCGGATTCCCGCCTCGTGGACCGCCGCCTGTGTTTCCCTTCAATCCGTGCCCGCCTCCTCCACCCCCTCCGCCGCCACCTCCACCTCCACCGCCTCCACCGCCGCCGCCACTCGCTGGACCTACGCCGACGCCGCCTCCGGCGCCACCGCCGCCCCCGGCGCCACCGGCATTACCATTGTTAGCACCCACGTACGTCGGTCTCGGACCGTTCGTACCCTGCAAACCAGAAAATCAGAATTATTAAATGTTCCTTTCTGTCGATCGTATATTTCTTTATAAAAGATATATTAATGCTCTCGGCAAACTGGTTCGATGAATTTTTACTTAGAAGCAATTCTGCAATTTATCAAATTCAAATCGAAACGTCGAAATTTGAATTTGATAAATTGCAGAATTGCTTCTAAGTAAAAATTGATGGAACCAGGGCGCCGAGAGCATTAATACATCTTTTATAATCAGAATTATTCTTGCATAATACTTCTCCGGGATTCTATTAACCCTTTGCCGTAACATTTGCCTTGCAGTCACAATTTACGATTGTTCATCCCCAAAAATGTTGTACAAGAAAAATGAAAATCTACATTTTTTTAGTATCGCTACATTTATTTTAATGTTTAGCACGTTCCGCGCCGAACCGTTCTTTCTCGGCAATTAAACAAACTTATGTACTTCGTTTTATACTGCATTTTTTATAATACCTCATTGTTTTCGTGGAAATATTATATATTCTATAACCGTGGTTCTGAAACCTTTTCGAAGCCAGGGAACACTTTTGATTATATGAAAAATTTGCGGATCGTCAAAATGAATGGACCAAAGAACAAATAAAAACATCCCGCGTAGAAATAAATATACTTAACATATTTCGCGGAACACTAATGTTGTATAGTGTTGAACTTGTTATAAAATTATGTATTTTATGCACTAAGGACATGTGTGTCGGAATGAATAATGTGACGTGTAACGTCGGTGGTACACGTGGCACGATAGGCGTTAAATATTGATTACGAACGAATCAAAGTGTACTTCATCTAAAAAGAAAGACGTAACATTCATACTTATCAGACTTTGTTACAATCCTCATCACGAGTCTGACTCGTTAAAATACAGCAAGGAGTTAACCAGCTTGGATAACCACCTGATTCCCACAGACGCGTATACAAAACAATTTCGATGGGACTGCCTGCGTATAATAAACAATTTTATACTCATTTCGAGTCAGAGGTTTCACTAGAAACGAAATATGACGCGGTACGCGTGATATTCGAACGGGTTTCAGTCATCGTTTCTCCGATATCGACTCTTCTTCAAGACATTGTAGCTACACGAATGTTTGTATCTCGAAACCCCTAGTAATAAGTCAATCTAAATTTAGAGATCGAGCAGGTCGAATGCAACAAAGTTAATTCAGAGCAGGATCACGCAAAGTACATTTCCCGATGCGAAGAGCGGTGAAGACGTTGATAATTGGCGGTTTACGGTAGACGATTGACGATAAGCACAATTCGGAACTGGAAACGACGAGTAACCGAGCGATAAACTGTACGAAGAGATTCGGGGCGATTTATTCTATTGCCTTGAGACTGCTAAGCCGAGCCGAGACGAGACGAGAAAAACGGTGCAGCGGTGATACACGACCGCGACAAAAGAAATCAAACCCTGAACGATCACTACGTTGATTACCGTATCCCTTTATACAGAGTGACTTTGAAACGAGAACTGTCGTACATTGTACAAAACCGTAAAAATTGTAAGACATGATTTCTTTTGAAAATAATAAAACGTACAAACAACTTTAAATTAATGCACAACAAAACATAATTAAGTTTAATAATTTACAGACACAATTCTTCTATTTTTCTTGAAAATGATCTGAAGTAAGATCGAAACGACGAAAAAAATTATTGTGGTAATTTGCAAATAGTGTTTAAAATAATAAGCATAAAAATATTGTTAATAAAACGTACACTGTAGATTCGTTATTTCGAGGTAAGAAAAGGTTACAAAATTCGTGTTTGGAAAATTCGTATCTGCCAATGTCTTTAGCGAGCGTATTACGGAGCCTCTCCTAAGTATGCTGATACGTAGGTACGATGTATTACGCGCGAGTACAATCGGTTGATCCCGTTGGTCGGCTGCCAAATATATTTGTTCAAGTGAAGACCCGCGAGCAAAACTTGAACAAACAGACTTGTATTTCTATGAAATTTTCATCGTCGACGAGACTCTGCGAATTCGAACATTGCTTGCTCCGACCCGATCGATTACAATTAAGATTCGCGGATCGTCTTGAATGCTGGGAACACATACGCGTAAGACCACGGTTCCGACATTTTCGAGATCGGACGTTGAGAATTCGCATTGCTGTCGCCGAGCGGTGAATATTGGAACTCGGACGCGTCTTATCACGATCTTGGGACCTACCGTGACTGGCATTGAACTTCGAACGGAATTCGGTACACATATTTTGAAGTCGACGAGCGAAATCCGCGGAACGATTTCACTTCTGCCGCGCCGACCCCGATAAACATAGAATCAACAGGATAATTCTGAAAATAATCTCGCGAGTCCCCGCTTGCCTCGTTTCACGTTCCAACGAGAAACTAGAGGATGATTTGCGAGACGATGTTTCGCGCTACAACGGGAAACACATACGTACACTTGAAATGATATCGTCGCGGGCAGACTCGCTGTTTCATTCGAACTATCCACGGAGATACATTCTCGTAGAAGCGAGCTCGCTCAAATAATTATTATGCGACACACGCGTGTATGTTTAGCTTGGCTGGTTATCTGTCGAGTTTGACCTCCGTTTTACAGTCGAACAATATTATAATAGGAGAGCCGAACGGGTTCCGGTGTCGCTGCTCGAGCACCGAAAACCTACAATTAGTTACGAATGCAACGATAAGATAACCGAACCGCTTATCCGAAACTCGAGGAGAATTTTCTATCTTCTACTGCTTCGACCGTACATATTTGTTCCAGCGTTCGAAATCGCTTCGTTCGTCGAAAATATTTGCTTTCCAATTGCTGCGAGCGAAAACTTTTCCGATCGATCCCTTTCATCTGTTTATCGGACAGGGAAGAAAAGCTGTTGTTCGCGACGCGACTGCGTCAAATTGGAAGCGACGCGTTTCCTTTGTCGAGTAAGCAAACGTCGCTGAATCATCGAGAAACGAATAGGAGGAGCGAGGACAATTTTCTTGTCAGAATAATCAAAGGTGTACGGGACACGTCGTACGGTCGGTTGATTGCCAGGCAACGCCAAAAATAAATCGACGACGAGAACGGTCTCGGGTCGCCGCGATCCGCGCCGGAGAAAGACTTTCTCGAGCCTCCGAGACACACCAGGTGTGTTGCGGCTGTCGTGATCGCGGCAGCAGGGGAACAAGTATTTCCAGGACTTTCGATGCGTTGCATTCTCCGTGCTCCTTTAGAAAGCCCTTCCCCCACCTATCCCTCCCACCCCGTCAATTTGCATTTTTGGCATAGTTCTGATAACACCGTTTACCGTTCGCCAGGATATGAAACGCGCCTCCAAAAGGAAAAATGAACCTGCAATGAAACGTAGAAAGAGAGAGAGAGAGAGAGAACGCAGTCTAGAGCGCACAGCAGTAGCCGAGCCTGAAAGTCACAGCTGTAAATCACTTATCATGAAACTCGAACCTTGTCACTTCCTGCACTACTTAACGATCTCTTTCTCTACCCTCCTTTCTTCACCCTTCCCTCCATCCACCGGTATTAACCCTTAGCAGTCGAGGGATGACTCAGAGTCGCTACTAAAAATTGGTGTAAGATAAAAGCACCAATAGCTGACAAATTAAGAAAAGTTCTCTGCGTGAATAACGGTAAATGCCTTTCATCCTTGATTAAAAAGAGAGACTCTACGCATGAGAATGCTGGTTGAACTTTTTTACATTGTGTAAGAAAGTATTTTTTAAATTCTTCTAATGGTTTCACTGTTTCAGATTACACCTGTACATTTTTCTCATAAATGCATAAAATCCGGTGTCTGCTGATCAGTTAAAATGAAAATCAATAAAATGAAAAGAATCGTATACACTGTAAATATTCTAGGTTGAAAGAAATATTTAATCTTCAAGCATGATATATCTTCGGCTGCAAAGGGTTAACAGGCAGGAAAGATAAACCAGGGATGCAAAAGATTTCGTCTTTCGGTTATCTTGGAACCAGCAGCAAGGCTAGCCGCCTGACCTGCGGACGCATTTACGTGTTCCTCGAGTATCCGAGATCGAAGGGGGTGTAACGAGATATCGGATTCCTCGGAAACCCGGTTATCAGCGAACTCGCGTGTCGACTCTGTTTCCTGCACGGACCGAGAGCACTCGTTTCGAATCTTCTGGTTTTCCGATCGAGCATCGATATATTTCCAACTGGAACGGGATTTATCCCGGTAGGAAATATTCTCGTTCGCTGCCAACAAATCAGCATATGTCGTCTTTCAAAATTCTCAATTTATCGAACATCGCGACGATATACGAGCAAGTACTTATTCGAATCGATGCAACAACATGAGTCTCGGAGCTAACGCGTCTTCGAGTAGCTATAAAATGCGTATTGCGAATAAGTAATCGAAGTAATTCGAATGCCTGAGAGCACGGTAGATTATGGACAATAATCCCAGTCGAATAAAGGATCCGGTGCATCGAGTAGTCTGCGTAGTTTGTGATTTCGCAAGTTCCAAACTAGCGAGATGCTACAGAGATGTGATGCCGATGGTGGATGAGTCTTTGAGTAGCTATAAAATGCGTATTGCGAATAAGTAATCGAAGTATTTCGAATGCCTAAGAATACGGTAGATAAATGGACAATAATCCCAGTCGAATAAAGGATCCGGTGCATCGAGTAGTCTGCGTAGTTTGTGATTTCGCAAGTTCCGAACTAGCGAGATGTTACAGAGATGTACTGCCGATGGTGGATGAGTCTTTGAGTAGCTATAAAATGCGTACTGTGAATAAGTAATCGAAGTAATTCGAATGCCTGAGAGCATGCTAGATTATGGACAATAATCCCAGTCGAATAAAGGATCTGGTGCATCGAGTAGTCTGTGTAGTTTGTGATTTCGCAAGTTCCAAACTAGCGAGATGCTACAGAGATGTGCTGCCGATGGTGGACGACTCGCGGGCCGCCGAAACGTGTCTCGAGGGTAAAGTTTGGCGAGAATCAAGGGTGAAGCTGCCCTCGGTCTCGAGTCGTCTTATTCCCATCGCTAGGTACGGTACACGTTACAACGATGCGCAGACGTGGTAAGCAGGAAGTAACATCCGGTCGGTACATCACGATACCCATTTCACACGTCGTTCTCTATTTCGCAGTGACCAACGGCCACGTTGTCTGCATGCCGTTCAATTGAACCGGCGCGGCGAGGCGCGCTGGAATCTACGGGCAAATCGTTCGTCTCGTTATCGTTCCGTCGAGCTCCGACTCGCGTTGCTCCTTCATCGTAGTCTAGGGACTTAGGCCCTACTCATTACGTTCCTCAGGGTGACAATTCACCCAAACAATATTTTCACATACTGTACAATCGTCCATCCTTTTACGTCTTCGTTGTGAGATGTATTTCTTTAAAATCTGACCGTGTAAATGAAACATATTTTGTTGATTTAACGTGTAAAATACAAATGGGCGAATTGTTATGCTAGTCTCCTTTATGAAGCTATTTTTTAGGAGCGTATGAGGGTTAACCGGTGTTCCACGAAGTATAGAAAGCTGGGGTTTCAGCCATTAGACGCAGCGTTCCTTCGGGAAGGTTTTCGAGCAATCCGAAATAGTCCATTCGTTCAAAAGTTTTGACGTCATTAGTGAGCAAAGACAACTTTTTCGACCCCTTTTGGGCACGTTTCAGCTCATAATTTTTGACTAGTTAGCACCTATATTCAATTCGAGGTACTCGTTGGATTGAGCTCGCAGAGTTCTTTCAAATGGCCACCGAGCCGATTCTGAAAGTTGCATAGTTTAGGAGTTATATCACAAAAAGTGTGCGTTTTTCTTGAACTTTTTGGTTTGCCGAATTTTTAAACAGCTGTAGCTTTTCAACGGTAGGTTTTAGGAAAAATCTGAGGCCACCTTGGCGACTGCATTGTTATTGCACGTGGACAAAGTCGCGGGTACAGCTAGTATTAAATATATTTTCTAAAATACATTTATTTCTACGCGGGGTGTTTTTGTTTGGACAATTTTGTTGTTCCGCAAATTTTTAATATAACCAAAAATGTTCTCTTATTTCAGAAAGGTAAAGAACCACTGCACTGGGGCCTAGCGATTAGGACGCAACGAAAGAAAGGAGGCTAACTCTTAATACGACACATTCGACAACTGGCCTAAGCGATCGTAGAGGGGACCAGTGTACCGATGATTCGATTCGTCGATCATTCGCGCGATAAAACTCGTCTCGTAGGAAATACATAGGTATCTACGTGTCCTCTGACACAGAACGCGTACTGGACCATCAATTTCCGAGGATCTCGCTACGCGACACGTGCCGCGCGAACACTCGCGTCGCATAGCAAAATCGCTTCGATTCAACTGTCTCTGGAATCTACAGCAAACAACTGTTCGAAGAGAACACGATTAGTACGAAGATTCGCGTCGAAGACGAGTACGGAAGCTCGAGACGAGGAGCAAAGTACCGTGACGAATAATTACTAATCGCTAGACTGCGGATCTCTATGCATTTACGAAGAAATTGGTTGCGTGAAATAGAAAACAGTAAAGGATAATAAAAATTCAGGAACGCTGTAACGTTGCTTTTAACGTAACAAAATCGTGAAGGGATGAAATGAATTTTTATGTTGTTTCTACTTCGGTACAGCGAAAATTTCCGTGAAAATTAGTCGAAGGTAGCGGAACGATCGGTATTGAAAATCTAAGAATTAATTACGTGTGTCGATTACCTCCTACGGTACCCGTTTCTGCACCGTCTACGTACTACTCGCAAAAGATTTATCGACGCGGCTAGCAGCGACAGGCAAGCGCTGAGCGGTGAACCGGAAACTAATTAATCAACTATATGCGTCGACTTCCCATGGAATGGAACGATTCTTTTCTATCGGAAGAAGAATCGGTTGACCAGATATCCGACGCGTCGACTAGCGGTATCCGGTGTTACTGGCTCGTGCAGGCAAAAGACTAAACGAAAATGTTCGAAGATAATTCGACGATGGAGCAACGTTTCCTAACGGTTTCGGAGTGACCGAAACGTTTCCGAGCGAATGAAACACGAGATAGTTTGTAAGATAATACCGATCGACTAGTTGTGTATCGATACGCTTCGCGTGTTTGTAACGTATCGATAGAGTGTCTAATGATGCCTTGTCATTTCGAATAGCTGGCGTATCCAGTTTTCCAATCGGTGCGCGGTGGTTTTGGTCACGGTAATATCGCATTTCATCCGCGGACAGTTTCACGAGTTCTTTTTACAGCTCGATGGTACCTCTTCGAGAGCAGGCCGTCTCTCGGCACACCGGTTGACAATCCTTGTACGAATGCAAACTACCTTCGACAGAGAGACAGAAACAAATCGGCATAGTCCCTAGTCCCATTTCGGGGATGGATTTGACAGTGCAAGAAACACGAACTCTTCTATACTAACATATAGACAGTGGATTTTATGCATTCATGGCAAAAGCATGTAGATATAATTTGAAACGGTAAGAACCTTATAAGAATTCAGAAATACAGTTATTAAAAATATTAACACTGAGCCTTCCACCGCCGGTGGTTGTTTCACAACTATTACAATTATACAGCTACTTCCATGGGAAATGTTTCAATAAATTCCTTTAGACCAGCACATACTCGAATAAAAATGATATCCAATCCGAGTAAATACAGTTTTGTTATTTTTCTAAGGTGAAGTAAAGAAAACAAGTTTCCATTTCACTGTAGTTTGTTACAATTCGGATAGAAAATGTTAATTTCGCAAAAAGATCCGCTGTCTACTGATGTACAGTAAATTTGTAGCGTAGCTATGCTAAAGCAGGACTCGATAGAGATCTGGACGTCCCACATACCGTACCAGGGCAAACAGCATCGGTTGTACCATCTCGAACGCATGTTACGCTCTATTAGCAAGCGCATTCGCGTTACAAACACGAAATCGATTCTTCCTGTTCTGCAGTGAACGATAGACGATTTGTTTCCAGTAAACGAGACTGTATTCCGCAATCCTCGACCCACGTCTCGCGGACGTGTTTCTCGATACTAGATCCCGAACAGTTCTTGATACACCAGAATACACAGAACAACTGGTAAGAAGCAACGTTACGACCCTCTCATGCGATCGCGCGAGCGAGCTGAACGCTCTCGCACTCGACGAAGCGGCCAGATAGAGTTCACTGCGCGTCAGGGTTGCGTCTTGGTTTAATCCCGTTTGCTGCTTCACGGTCAAAATACATGCAGCCGGCGAGCATGCTGCCAACAGATATAGACCGTGCGCGTACAGGTATCGGACTACTCGCGCTCCCGCTCTCGCTCTCGCTCCTGCTCCCGCTCTCGCAACAACCTGCTCACGCGCAGTCACGCGGTTTACGTTTTATCCCCGGATGAATATATTTTTAGGGTAAACTTTACCTTGACGGACTCCAAATTTCAGCCTTTTTCGAATGAATTATGATCTATCTGGTATGTAATTCAGTAAATTTGTACCCAGCGCGGATACAGTCGTAATTTCAATCCTCTAGGAACAATGATTCAGGATTTATGGTTGCTTAAAGTTGAGCATTTTTCGCTTTGACCGGTAAGGACACCGCCATATTGGTTTGTAATGGCGATCGCGAGCAATCCTAACCCAATCCTGAACAATTGATCCCAGAGGATTGAAATTTCGACCAATACATTCATTCGAAAAAGACCGAAATTTTGAGTCCGTCAAGGTAAAGAAGAGCCTTTTTTTAGAACATATCATCTGAAAAATCCATAGAATCGTTTACGTTCCGAGTGCAGCGCAGGCGATGCGTTCACAACGCACAGAATAGTGAGAATACGTTGATAACGCCCCTTTTATATCTGCGAGAATGCATCCAGGAACGGTACTAAACGATCTCGCGTCCACGATACCGCGTGCGTTTACCATACGATGCACCTGTCAATGTTAATTACGAAGACTCTGTTAGCTATTTAACTGGGGAACAACGACGGCTGTATGTCGTCACCGTGGGAGACCCCCAACTTAGATCTAATTACAGTAAATCCTCAAACACTCTCCAACAGCCGAATTCTGGACGGACAACGTTTGCATAGAAAGACACTATTTTTTGATTTGTGACTGCGTCTACGACGCCGATCGAAACTTCAATAGTGAGCCGAACATGGAGAAGGACAGAATGAAATATACGGATCGCGTGACCGAAAGTGTCGCCGACACAGCGTTGACAGACAGAGGAGTGAGTAGACAGTGGACAACGTTTACGTAGACAAGCCCGAACAGCATTTGAGGTTTTACTGTAGTAGGAATGGACAGGTACCTGAAAATTCGTGATACGCGTATACCCAGAATTTTCGGATTGTATTATGTACTGTATATAATATAAGGTGGATTAAAATTAAAGAAAGGATATTAATACGTACTTGCTACGTATAAAACTAATTACAGTGACTCCCACTAATATTCGGACACTCTTAAAAAGACGATAACTTTTTTTAAATTGTACTATACGATTTGAACTTGTTTGGAAAGCTAGAGCAATTAGTTTGCTACCGGATGAGAAAACAAATTTGGACAATAATTGCTATTGATCGAAATTGTAGAAAGAACACTAAAAGTTGCATTTTACAAGATAATAATAATTATAGTATAAATCGAAATCGAGTCGGGTCGGGAACTTTAAAATTTATATATTGTTCGGTACCCGAGTCGTCAAAACTCGATCCCCGCGGCTTGGCCCATCCATTCCTATGAATTAGCTTTATACTATATTTTCGAAGGGTATCCAGCATTTTCCAGGCGTTCGGGCACGAACATTGAGATGCGCGAACGGACGGATCAACGAATCGATAAGACGCAATGTGAGGTGACGCTGCAAGGCGAGGCAAGGTGAGATGACGCTGGAAGAGCAGTAAGGGAAGAATAGCGAGAAGGTGCAGATAAGAAGGAACCAGACACGCTCGGCTCTGTTGGAAAGAGTTCCTCTTCGGCAGAGCGCATACCGGACATTTCTTCGTTCCTTCACCTTGAAAAGACGCGGAGACGACGCCTGACCTAAAGGTCCCAGGAATTCATATGCCACGATCGAGTCGAGTACCGACTCGAAAGTCTAGCAGATATCTCACGGAGTTCTTCGAAAATGTCTTCCAAAATTTCTTTTAAAATTTCTTCGACGCATCGATACCTCTTCTGTCTCGATACTCTGAACGCAAATCGCTGGATACTAGGTGGTGTACTTCGATTTCGCTTTCGCTCTCGCGCCGAAGAACACGATTAATTACTTTCGGATCGTTGTGCCAGCAAGGCCGAGCTCGAGGCAAGCGAGTGCGCGACACACAGCGCGACGCGTTTACCTTCTGCTTGACCGTATTTCTGCGTCAAGTACGTTCGTGAAACGAAACGCATGGGGGCAATATACATATCAGACGATTTGACCTACAGCGCGTGTTACGTAGCGCTAATTACGGAAAGAATAGCGCGGTCGTTCGTCCTAGAATCGATTCACTACGTCTTTCCAAAGGTGGGATCTCCTAAGTTCGTCTGGACGCAGCGTTTCGCGATCCTGGGGCCGTAAGCTTGAGCGTCCAGATGTACAGGAGGATTTTACGTCCAAAAACGCTGCGTCCAGACGCGCATAGGAGTTCCCATCTTAGCCCTCATACGTTCCTCAGGGTGAAAATTTCTCATTCAATATTTTCACATTCTGTAAAATTAATCATCCTTTTATGTCTACATCGTGAGAAGTATTTCTTTAAACTGTGATGCTATAAATGAGACATAATGTGTTGATTTAACGCGTAAAATAAAAATGGGCGAATTATTATCCTAGTCTCTATTGTGCAGCTATTTTTTAGGAGCGTATGAGAGTTAATAAAGATCGCGGAGATCCTTGGGAAGCGACTTCGACGAGACCCTCGATCGAAAATGGATGTTTTCTCTTCGATGCTCACCGATCGGCCGCGTTGGTGTTAGTGTTGGTTGTCGGTGTCAGAGGCGCTAATAAAGTATCGCGACTCACCGAGCGATTCACGTGCTAATTTGCGGCCTTGCGCAAAGTGTCGACGATCCGCGAGGTCGATGGTGCTTCACCTAATCGGTCCAAAGTTAGAAACGCAAGGAATCGAACGAATACGGAAACGTACCTAGGGCAACGGGCTCGGATTAATCGATTCCGGTCTTCTTGGGAATAAGGAGGAACTTACCTGAAACAAAAGAGAGGAAGCAAGATTTAGTACGACTTTTAGTGGAAACGAAACGTGAACACACGGTGACCCATAAAATCCTACAAAATTACTGAAAGTCTCGTGGGCCACCGTGTGCACGGCCAACGATACGCGAACGCGTTGTGATACCGGAAACGAAACAGTCTTCGCCGTACCGTTCGCCAGTTTCGACGAGCTATGCACGTCGTGGATGGATTTCGATGCCGCGAAACCTGTTGAGCCGGGAATCTGTCCAAACGCTCGGAATACATGGAAACGCGTTGACGCGCGTTTATCGTTATTCCCCACGCGTCATTCCGCGTCGTTCCGCGTCGGAACAGCGTGCCACAAATATTCGTTGCTAAAGCTTCCGACACGCGTTAAACTCGCTGCGACCAATCGACGATTCTGTCTCTCAGCAATTCTATCGGTTCGAATCGAGGTTCTCGTACGCGCGAGAAATCGCACTGCTGCTTAAGACTTGGTTTTTCCCGTTCATCAATTTTTAACGGAATCCTGTCGCTTTTTTCCCTCGAGCAAACGCAAAAACGAAAGTCGTTTTATATAATCGCTGTTGCCGGCGGTATTGCCAGTGCACGCGTGGAATCGCCGATCGATCGGCGATCACGACTGCTAATTAACGAGATAAAAATCAGCCGTGCAGGTATGCATCGCGCGTGAACGCTTTGTAAAGCGTTGCCAGTCCTGTTCCTGTCGTTATCAGCTGTAATTTCAAAACGAAACCACCGCGTCTTTCGAAACTTTCACTGTATGCGCGTCGCGTCGCGTCACGTCGCGTTGCGTTGCCTGTCAGCGACCGGTGGCTCGTAACGCTGTTATCGGATCAACACGCCGTTCCGTAGATTCGATAAGAAAAACACAAAGTAGAACGTTCGAAAGCGAACGATCATTGGTTTCGCCGCATAACGAAATCGTCATTCCAGTAATTCCATCGGAAGAAAAATTCATGTCTCGAATAGTTCTTGTACACGTGCGCAGCCCGCTCGAAAAGATGCTTCCGAGACGCTCTTTGGGGACGTCATACACGGCACCCCTATTGCAACATGAAAATCAGAAAATTCTCCAACGATCCAACGATTTGCATGGGGGTGTGATCAGGGGCTGGCTCGAGGGGATGCAACCCAGATCTCGCTCAGGATGAAAACGGATATGTAGTTAGTTGGTCGGTTGGTTGGTCCGTCCTCGAGTCTGACACCCTTTAGCCGAGTTTTGGGCAACCGAGTATTATTAACCGAGATCGCGTGCTTCCGTGTCTTTACTTTGCGAAACAACGAGATCGGCCGTTCGAGATAGGCTCGATACCGTTCCTCCACGAGTGTAACGCGCGCACGCGAGACCAACGAAACGCCTCCGAGTCCAATCGCTTTCGCGTTTCTTCTTCCTCTTCGCCCACCGCCCGCCACCCCATCCCGCAGCTTATCCTTCTCCGATTTACCGAGCTTCTTCGCTCAGCACGAGTTTCATCGAGCATTCCGAACGACGGAAGTCTCGTTTCGATGGAAATCCTTCCAAGGTTGATACACACATGATTTTCAATTCTGAGACGAGTATGGAAAATTATCCGAAAAAACCGTCGCGGCTGTAACGTGTCTCGGAACAGCTTAGATATATATGCGTTCGATACGGTGTCTATCGTAGCGACCGATTCCTTCTAGCCTGAGCGAACACTTCTGCAAACTTACAGAATACTTTTGCAATTCTTTTCACGACTTCATCGAAGTCAACGATGTGGTTCAAAGTCGAGTTTCAACGTCCAACTCGTCGACGAACAAAAAGAACGATGGGTTACGTTAATTTATTGCACGTCCTACGTGAAATCGAAAGCGATCGGATGTCTGGTCATCGTCGACCTCGTCCACTGGCCAAACATTAACTGGTTCATCTACTACGTTTAGAAATAGTCGGACAGCAAATAGCAACGGTGTGGCGTGGCATGGCGTGGCGTGGCGTGGCTTCGGCAGTCCTCCGAACTATACTCCACGCTGCCGCGACTCTGACGAACGTGTCGCGCGTTCGGAAACGATACGTTTTTGGTTCAAGGTCTCCCGACTAGGTATAATGTCAAGGTTTGTCGGACGCTGGTCGATTGTCCTGTTGAACTCGTGAAGTCGACGCGGAACCGCAACTCCCTTCGCTGCGAATCGCCGAGGAACGATCGATTTCTAATAGCCGATGTATCGTTGTTTTTAACCGACTTCGAAAAAGGAGGAGGTTATCGATACAGCCACTCGACTCTATCGGACGATCGAAGCTGCGACCACGTGTTCGATCACAAACGCAAAGATAATCCGAATTAAAGTCGGTCTACATTGTACGGACCGTCGCGTATCGACAACTGCAAGACCGTACGTCAGTTGACGTTAAAACAGAAAACTTGAGTGGAACTGGCTCTCCCCACCATACTCTTTGACGAAGATTTAAAATATAAAATTATGTACACGGTAAAAGTTTCATTTGAACGAAGGAGAAGTTTCGTTCCGGGACGGAACAACTGAGATTCTCTAATACTGTGGTGTCCAAGGTGGTTCGGAACCCACTTTAATAAACTGTAGATCCCGTCGCTGATAACCATTAGCAGTTGATGCGACGTAAAATAAACAAAATTAAAAAAAAAACTACTGAGATTCACTCTGCGAAACTAGCGTAGCATCGATACGCACCGGCAAAACCTTCCTCGTGAGAATGCTATTCGGTGTCGGTCAGTGCCAGTCCGTATAGTGTGAACAGTTCCATTTAGAACGCATGTTTCAATATTTTGTCGTGCCAGTGCCGTATAATGAAGATCGACCTTTATGCGGGTGCACGGGAGGTGAACGTTGAACGACCTTGACGCCTCAATGGCGCGCCGCGCGCCACAAATTTTTCGTTTCAAACGTAGATCTAGTTCCGCACCGTCCGCCATCGCAGTCGCTGTAGCATGCCACCGCTTTTCTCTAACAGCCTGCAGACGAATCAGTCTTGGTTCCGGTGATTCATTCGCCGATGAGCTACTCGTCTTGGACTTTCCCTTTCGCTATCTTGTTCCCCCTTATCAGGTTCGGGACACTCGGTAGTTCTCGTTTTATCGCGAGTCGTCTAATCGCAGCGATCGGCAATTAACAATAAAACAGACCAACGAACGGGCTTTGTGAAATATGTTTAGACGAAGATACGACAGATTTTCCAGTCAATGGCGTCGTCGCTGCGGTCGAACGTAGCCATTATCATTCGTACGCGAGAACACTGCCTATTTCTTACGTCACTCACCGTTATCACCTATCGTGCCCGTGTTCTAGCGATGCATTCCGACAATATCTTTTGTTATCGTGTATTCGGCTGCCGTTGCCAGCGTTGGAAACCGATGGACACCACCGGGGTGCTTCATTTTATGTAACGGATCAAACGCGACGAATCTTCTTTTCATTCTTCGATAGAACGACGAACGATATTCGTCCGGTTTGCTTCGATGTCGAGCGAACAGTTTGAAATCTTCTTCTTGGAGAGACAGGGAACGAACGACGAATTTTAAAAGAGACGTCGAACAGCGAACATCAAACACCGACACGATCGTAATTATACATGTAACTCTGGCGAATGTCCAATCGAAGTAATACCAGAGTAGGAATTCGGTGTTAGATTTGCTTCGCGAGTCGGCTCCGTGAATTCACGAATTCCGACGCGCCCCGCCCTGAATCACAATTTATGATCCTCGATGAGATCTAAGCGAAACGATATGTCGTGAATGGGTCCTCTATCGGGTAACGTTAACGTTCCAAGAATATCTCGAGACGGTGCAAGAAATTTCGAAACGGTGCGAAAAGAGAAATAAAAGATTGGAAAAAATACGCAAGATAGACCGTAGTATATTGATCTGCCGCAACGCCATGCCACGCCATCGTAACCGTCATAACCGTTGCAACCATCATAACCGTCGCGACGTGAGGCATGCGGCACAGGAATGATCGTAATCACGTAATCATGAAATTGATCGGCCCCTAAGAGACTGCGAATTGAGACAAATGGTAAGGGATCCCGCCGACAAAGACAAAATCAAAGACAAACCGCGCCTCTCTTTTTCTTCGTCGTCGCGGTATGTCGTTGATGACGAGCGCAAATGCTGAATTTACATATTTTCGCTCATTGTCTCTGAGGAACGGCTATACGCATATTCCATGCATTTAATCGTGTTTAATCATACTTTTCGTTCCCTTACGCTGTCTATAACGAAACATATGTACTTCGATTTTGATGTTTTTCAAAATATCAATATTTTCCCTAAGTTTAGAGACTTCAGGCTCAGTACGCAATCTAAAAGCAATATCGCACAGCTTTGAAAAACTGTTTTTTTTAAACTACGTTTTTGTAAGCTCGCTTTCTTGTCTGTTCGTTGTTTCGATCCGATCTGTTGGCTACAGCGAATTAGCGAGAGATTCGTAAACACCATCTGACTGCGGCTCTCACTGCAAGAAAGACAATGTTCCAGAAGCGACACAATGGGAGCGGAAGGAAAAAGAAAGATAGTTTTTGAGCACGCTGACCGTGTTTCGCGAACGACCCGCCCTCTCGAGTCCACGCCACCGCGCGCCATCCCCTCGTTCGCGTAACAAACGTCCAAGTTGATCGAGATGAATTTGAAAACCGGAAGAGAAAAATTCGATGTAATCTGAATTCGGTGTATCGTCGTGATATCCGGATGTTCGTCCTCGGTCGACGAAGGGAAGGCCTTGCAGACGCTGCAACCGCGAATAATCGATATCCTTGCTGCGTCTATTCTCTGTGCACCCTACCCCGGCCCTGCCACCCTTTGGGCTCCGCACGTCCCCCGCCCGACCCCACGCATTCGCCACGTTTCTCTCTTTCTCTCTTCCCTTTAATCGTTCGCTCGGTTTTGCCTCCGCCATCGTCTCCACCTCCACCACCTACCTTCGGCTCGCATACACCTCGTATCCACCTACAAACCGAATCGTCGAGCCGAGCCGAGCAGAGCCGAGCCGAGAGCCGCCTTTTCCCTATATTAAAATTTCCACCGGCCATTTTTTCCTTTCTATTTCTCGGACCCGTTCTCCATTAAGAGAACACTTTTACAACCCTGATACAGATCCGAGCCAATTACTTTTTCTTCCTTCCCCCCCCCTCTCTCTCTCTCCGATTCTATCTTTACGCAAACGATTCGACGATTCCCGGTTTCGTTCGGAAACATTCAAAGGCCTACCCTTTTCTTCCACGAACGTGCCTATTGGAATTACTACTTTATCGCAAAGAATATATGTTTACACAGAACGCCGTTGGTAGCGAGGAACTAGAAAGTCAACAAGTTGGAAAATTGATAACTAAACAGAGGATCTTTATGTTAGATCAAAATGTTCTACCTGAAGTGCAACAATCTGGAGTGAAATAGACATTTATTGTCTTTCGTAATATTTTCAATAGGTTGATAATAATATAACTGTAGTTTTAAATTCTTCTAATGTTTTCACTGTTTCAAATTACACCTACACACTCTTGTCGCAAATGCATTGAATCCGCTGTCTACTAATAACGCACTTACTAAAAGTGGAAACGAATTCCCGAGTTACTTTCAAGATTTCAAGAACATTGAAGACAAGACCAGCGCGAAAAGTCTTTCATTCGGACTTTCATTCGTCCCAGCCTGTTCCTCCTCCCCTCCCTGGAAATACATTGATCCAAAAACGCTTCCGCGCGGACGGTTCTGCAAACAATTCGGTTTCGACTTCGATGGAACGTCTACAGATGGTTTGCGTTTCGTTGATGGACGCGCAGAATTCATAACCATAACGATAATTGGACCGATTTGTTTCAATCGCGATTACGTACGCGAGCTACTCGCCTTGTCGTTGCGAATGTCTTAGGCTTATTGTTAGACCGTTCCCGAGAAAGATTGTTCGTTACGAAGCGTTCAGCTTTGTCATCCAAGACTATTTTCAACGAAGTTGTAGAACCTGCACAGAATCATCGAAAGACGCTGCTACCGACACGCCTCTCGGGTACATCGGATGCGTCTGTACCAACGACGAGGAAAATAAGTTGGTCGGATGAAATTCATTCGACGTGTACTTCGAATAACAAATTCATTAGCGATATTTGCTTGGCCGTCTCGTTTAAACAACAATAGGAGATCGGGTCTGGCAGTGGATGATGCGAGGAGCATGCGAGCAACCTACATGCCGATCGTATGCGCGCGCAAGATAAAGGCACGCGAGCACGCATTATAAATGTCATGCTTAGATTAAAGCAAACGACAACTTTGCACTGGTCATGGATGCGTTTCGCGAGGCTCGTTTGACTGTCGAGGAAACTACACGCTTCTGAATACTGCGCAATAGTGTGCGACAGTGCACGATATTTCGTTGATTGTTTATCGTTTATCTTTTCTTTTTCCTATCGAACAACTGGCGGATTACCACGAGGCGATAGATTTAGCCACCTTGCCACAAGACGACGCTCGAAAATCAGAAAAACTCTGAACGCCTCCGTGTACTTTGTTTCGAGCACCCTTTGTTTCGAGAACACGTTGATCAACGTTTATATTTATCGTGGTGCATCGAGACTTGGATAAATAAAGTACAATTGCAACGAAGAATATTCATACGTTGCAATGAGAATCAACTTTGAACGGTTTTGTTAATATTTATCGAAGCTTCAGCGTTTTCCGAGGAACTCGTGCGATATGGATTGTAATATGATCAACTTTCTACCGAAATATTTACAGGTATCCGACGACTTAGTCGATGAAACGATTTGAAAGATATTAGCACGAGGGTAGATAGAGGAGGATGAAACGACTCTGAGAAAGCACGAAACAAATCGAGTTTCGCGATCTCGATGAAAAATAATCTGCCTGATTTCTTAATTGAAATGTTAAACGCTATAAATTGTCGAGTTCGAGGTGTTACTACGAGGATAACGAAAAGTGGCGAACTTTTAACTGACGGCGACACTTGCGATCTCTCGAGCGAAATGTAACAACGAACGTTAACGATCTATCGAGAGACGAGTGTCGAGAGGTACAGATTATTCGTCGGCATCGGAAGATTGCTATATCCCCGGCGAAATTTCGACGAGATTAGCTTCGTTGATAAAATAGAAGTTATCGATGCGGTACTAATCGATTTCAAGAATGAAACGCGCGGACGGTATCGAACCGGTGCGGCGCCGTGGTTGGCAACACTGAAAAGAACAGCTGTTTGCACGTCAGTGTGTTCGAACGCATTTAGCGTGTGATAACCTTTCCAATGGGTACGTTAATAATAATCAGAGTACAGCGAACAACGAAACAAGGAATTATCGACGACGTTGATAACAATGTTTTCAAACAATATTGTGCTCGACTTGACGCGCGCGCGGACACCGTTACGGATCTTTCATTGGAAACGAATTGTCGTTGACGTATTCTCCTCGAGGTAAAAACATGTTCGAAACTCCTAATCGTGGTAATCATTGATGATCAATGTCATTGTGCATTGCTAAAAACGTGCGATCAAGTTGGCTACACTGACAGTCGTTAGGTCGAATTTCAACGTGTAGATTAAGAATGTTTCCGGATAGCGGCTTCGCGTAACTTTCACGAACAATCGAATCGCATTACCTACGGCGAGATTCGATTAAATATCGATGAAGACGTCTCGACTATTCCGAATAATTTTCTACGCGTGTCAAGCGAGCTTCTACCTGGCAAGTTTCGAAAGAACTTTGCGTTTAAATGCGAGAGGAGAGAAAAAAAAAGTCGAAAATATGCAGTTCAATGGGAAAACGGAATTACGTTCGCGATGATTCGTCAAAGTCGAACGTACAATTCCACTCGAAGAGTAATTATGATCCCCCGAGTATACGAACAACGCACGATAATTAATCGATGCTTATTCGGTTGAGAACGCTCGACGCGCAAGTTTCAAGAATATGTACGAATTATTCTGCGAAAAGCATATCAATTGAATGTATCTAGGCAGAGAACAGGAAGAGACGGCACGAGTCTGCGCAGAATGCCAGGACCGTACGAATGAGATTAAGAACCTGATTTCACGATCGCGGACTGCAAAAATTTCACCGTTTCGCCGATAATATTTATCGATCTGTCACGATTCGGCTAGAATGACGTTCTTAAATGATAGCGAACTGGAGGACGCGTAGAAATTCATTCGACACATAGTTCTGTTTTCTTTCCGGCTGATCGATTAGATTAATACGGACACTGTTGCGCCACTGCACTCAATACAATTAAAAGTACAAATATTTTCGAACCGGCGAATAAAATAAATGAAAATCAATACCAGTGACGAACTATAATCAATCGTAACGCGTGTCGTTCGACAAACTGTCACCGAAGTCGGCCGCTAATATCCGCTCCAAAGAATATTCTTCGTTTACGAGCACGCGATGTTCGCGATGAAATTGAAAAATTCGTGAAACGAACGGCACCTTGGACCAATGAAAAGCGTACTTGTAGAACATGAATTTGAAAAGTATCGTTGATCGCGAATGTGGCGAAATAATGAGACAAGGAAAGAACGAAAAGAGAAAGAAATGGAGGAAGGAAAGAAAGAAAGAAAGAAATGGAGGAAGGAAAGAAAGATAGGGCAGAAAGAAGGAAAGTATGAAGGTAGGAAGGACGGAAGGAAGGAAAGGAAGGAAGAGAGAAGCAAAGGATATGCGAAGACGGTCTCTCGAGAGGTT
Organism: Lasioglossum morio; assembly: GCA_916610235.2. Classification (NCBI taxonomy): domain Eukaryota; kingdom Metazoa; phylum Arthropoda; class Insecta; order Hymenoptera; family Halictidae; genus Lasioglossum; species Lasioglossum morio. Next base: position 15,791,300 of record OU744323.1, on the reverse strand, counting down.
AAGGTGGGGGACAGAAAGAGGCGACTGGGTGGGGCAGCAGACGCCCCGCGGCAAACTGTCAAACTACGTTGGTTCCGCAAGGTTCGTGGCCATCGGTCGCCCCCATGGTAATGCTACGTTTTCCAAGAGCGTGTATACACAAGTAACTATGCACGCACGCTCTCTAAACGGCATGAACGTTGAACGCGTGATGCGGCCGGCACACGTTTCACCCGGCACCGATACCACACGATACCACACGATACTACACGATACGGGATGACACGAGACGAAACGAGACGAGACCAGGCGAGACGAACCGAGCCGAGAAGGGACGAGACGGGATGGGACGGGATCGAACAGAACAGAAAAATCAAGAGAAAATAATCGTATTTCTGTACTCACCATCATTTTGTAGTTGAGCTTCCTTGGCGCGGCTACGTTTTCCATTCTCACGGACATGTTAGCAGTGTTATCGCTCGCGGCGCCCGAACGAAACGATACCGAACGCCGTCGGTCCTATTACTACGGGCAAACTGTCTTTCTTCCTTCTCTCTCTCTTGTTCTGTTTCTCGCGCGCGCTTCTCTCTAATCGTACTTATATGTCGTTGCTGGCTTTTGGTCTGGCGTTGCCAAGAGAGCGGCGTCAGCCGTGTTTTTCGTTATGCCTTTCCGACACTGGTTAGATGCAGAACCCACACAGCACAGTCACGAACGAATTTGCACTCTGATCGGCCGATAAACCAGGGTGGAGCGGAGGCAGTAAAAGACCGAGGAATAGAGAGAAAGAGAGAGAGAGAGAGAGAGAGAGGACGAATAGGTGTGGGTGAGACGCTTCGTAAAACGAGGGGGGGTTTGCCGGGAGGGGGTAGACCTAGGACGAAGTACGGTACGTATGGTTACGGACCGAAGGCAAAGGGAAACGATAGCCGGTCAGTCGGTATTATCGGTTTTAAAAGACCGAATGAAATCCGATGCGTCCAGTCGCAGCTACGATTAATCACTTTTGCACCGTATGTAACGAAACGAGACCACGGTATACGGTGATCACAGAGAGTAACGAAGCAAGAGAGACGGACCAAGGCAGGGAGGAGGGAGGGGGAGGGGGAGAGAGAGGGAGAAAAAGAGAGGGAGAGAGAAAAAGAGACACACGCACAGAGAGAAAGACACACACACACAAAGAGAGAGAGAAAGAGAGAAAGATGGGGTCGCGACAGGAGGAAGATCCAAAATGAGGAGGAGAGACAGAGGGAAGAGGGATGTGTGCGCGGCTTATCTGCTGCACTGACCGAATGTACACGCGCGTACCCACGTAAATGTCGTAAAAGTATGCTGGTTAGCGAGCAAGATACAAAACGAAGGGGTAGAGAGCTGAACCGATGGCGATACCGAGACGGATGTAGAGTGTCAAGAGGGTGTGTCGGCTATACACTTCACTGCTGCTATCGGTCGCACACTTTTCTCCACGTAGTCGTAACTCGTTATTAAAACACGCACCACACCGAGAAAAATCGGCTAGGCTACACCGAGAGCCGAACCAACGATTGACGGAGAGTTATCACCTATGTACTTCGCCGTCGTTTTCAGCTTCAGTGGCGGCCACAGTTGCGGCACGATCGTCCTTATCCACCTCGTTGCCGTCTTCGTCGGGATTGTCCCCTTTTTATCGTTGTCCTCGTCGTTTCGGTCGCCGTCTTCTCTCGATCCTCCGTCTGGTTTCACGCGTCCTTCTTTCCGTTTTCACAGTTTTCCTCGTTCCTGCTTTTCCTCGTCTTTATTCCGGTCGAGTCGGTTTATTCGGCTGTTCCGCGCTTCACCGCTTGCTTGGTCTTCCCGAGAGAGATGTGTCGCGAAACCTTTCTATCTTTTTCGGTGCTTTTCGTCGTATCCCGTCTTCGTCCGTTCTGTCTCGCGCGTGGCCTCGCACCTTTTTTCTTCTTTTTCGTCGTTTTACTATCGTACAAATTCCACGGACGCACTACTAATACAGCATATTACAAAAATAGAGTTTGTGTTCCCTTAAATAAAATAAATGTACAATTAATTGTTACTTGTGGTTAGGAAACATTTAGTGTATGTGTTGTCTTGTAGGTAGAGTCTAAGCTACTGCCCGGCGAGGTTCGCCCATCTTGCCCGAAACTGAGGAGAGTCGCCGCACGGAGGCGCTGTCGTTCTACTACCAACGGTGGGGCTCCGGCGGCCGCACCTGTCTGCACGACCGCCACTCAACACACGCACACACGGTGTATTCGCCGTAACCCGTAACCCGTAAGCGCTCTACGCCTCTACGCCTCTATGTACGTCTGTATGCCTGCACGCCTGCACCGCCTGCTTGCACGCTGCTCTCTACGTACGCTGTACTCTGTACGCGAGACTGCGAGACCGATATCTTACGAGCTCGTCGAGCTCGACGAGAACGCAACTAACGGTTCTGTCGCGCGATCAACAAGGACAGAGACGTAGCCCTGTCTGCCTAAACGAATGACGTAGCGTCAAGGGATGGCCGATGCATACCGCCTGTACCCGAGTTCGTATCCGTACCCGCGTTATCTCTACCCGTGAACGCTACGTCACGGTTTTCTCGACGGGTTTCGGCAGATCTCGACTTCGGCTTTGGCTTCGCCGATTCGGCTTTGGCTGTAGCGTGGCGCAGTTGGCAGACATGCGAATCAACGAGTGGAGAGCAGAAAGGAGACCGCTTATAACAACGCCCCGTCACAGACGAGGACCGCCAGTGAAGGACGATGCGAGGGAACAGAATGAAAAAAGAAGAGAGAGAAAACGGACGACAGACAGTGGCGGGTGGTGGTGTACTCACCCCCGTGCCAGCTCGCTCGCCTGTTCGCTCTCTCTCTTTCTCTCTCCCTTTCTCTCTCTCTTGCTCTCTCTCTCTCTCTCTCTCTCACTCTCACTTACTCTCTCGGTCGCGACCCTTCGCGATGCGGCAATAAACGTGTGTGCCGTATGCCCTCTTATGTAGAAATCTACCTGAGATAGTACCAAAGTTTCTCCTCTTCTCTCCCCGCTTCTCCTCTCTCCTCTACTATCCTCTCTTTCGCGTTTGCTCTACGCCGAGCATCTACCAAAGAAGAAAAACCGGTAGGTATTTAGCGTCCCGTTTCCTCTTGGCCGACGTCTCGTCGGTTCTTTCTTTTCATAGGACGAGATCGATTCTTTCGGCCCTTTCGTCAGTACCCAACGAGGTTCTTTTGCACCTTCTCGCAAGAGACTCGCGTTATCGATCGTGGAACGACCTCACTCACTTCTCCTACTCCCTCGAGGTCAGGAGACAAGATTTTCCCGTCGCATCTCCCCTTCCCCCTTTCTTTTCTTTTCTCTCCTCTACTGTCCTCGCATCTTCTCTCCTCCCATTCTCTCCTTTCTTTTTCAATTTTTTTTTTCTTTTCTTTCGCTTAACGATGAATCTCGATAATTTCCTTTCCGGTCATCGACATTTCTCATTCGTACCGTGCTATCGAACAAACGGCGTAATCTTCGATCTAAATCGATCGACTGCAACCTGCGACGGTGTCCGCAATCTTCTACCGAATCGATCGGAAGATCGATAGTCGTTCGAGATCGATTTGCATCGTATCGCTCGATCCAGAACTATTTTTGCCACTGTTTTGGGTCAATCGTTGCCGCGAATTTTTTTATTCGACTATTAATATTATTTCATAATTTCTTCGCGTGGATACGTTCGAGCCACGATCGTGCAGAGACAAATTGCTGCATTATATAATATCGAGTTGCAAGAAGAGTATTGTGTCGAAACTAAACGGCTACGGTTTCGCGATTGCGTACAGAGTAAATTACAAAGGAAAGAAATTGATAGGAGAACCCTTAACCCCTCTGAACAGTTTCATACGTTCTAAACGGAATGCGATAGTAATAAAATATCTTTGCTGGACTTATTGTTGTTAAAAGCAGGAAGCGAATGAATCGAATTGCGCGCAAACACAGAGAACGAGAGAGAGAGAGAGAAAGAGAGACGCACGTTTTCCCGAGGCCCCAAGATAAGGTCAGCCGCATTCGCAATCGCTGTTTTCGCAGCAACGTCAAACTGACGCACGTTTTCCGTTACAATGACGTGTATTACACCAAAATTCTGTCATTAGTTGAATAACTCGGAGATCTATCGTGAGTCATTGGGTCCGCAAGAGTTTGTCCTCACGGCTTATCAACGGTCATGAGCTGTTCGTTTTTCAATGGCCCCAGTCGACTCATTATCGTTATTCTCGGTCGTTAAGATCGGATGGTCGTTTACCTGGATTAGCTTGTCGCTGGATCACGCAGGTAGACATCGATGAGACACAATCGAGAAACCAGGCCACATTGTTTTGACCAATGTCTTTTCTTGCCTCTCCCTCTCGCTGCCCCTGTCACTCTCTCGCTCTCTCTTTCTCTCTCTCTCTCTCTCTCTCTCTCTCTCTGCGTTTGCCACAAAGTCACGGACAAGGTCAAGGCCGTTAGCCTTCGTTTCTCGACATCCTCCACAACCTCCTACGGGTTATTCCCCTCTCCTTCTCTGGCTTCTCCGCCTTCTCTGCCGACTCTGCCTTCGCTAGCATCTCGGTCTCTTGTTCTCCTTCGTTCCCCTGTTCCTAATCGCATTCGTCCACCTCCGGGAGCAATTAGATGAATGCAGAAAGCAGATTTTACAGCGACATCAATAAATCGTTTACAAAGTTTCACGGACAATCGTCCGCAACGGTTCACGAGATAAAAGCGAAGCGGCCAGGTAGGTAGACGCAGTTTTGCCGACAAAAGTAAGGATGGCTGACAATGGATTCGAATCGGTGCGGTACACGATTTCGCATTGGTCAACGAAACGTGTTTTCAAGGCGAATGCTCAATGTATTTTTTCTTTTTTTGTTTCTATTTTTCCATGTATATTCCACGCGCATGTTTCCCCCTTTTCTCATCGATCCCCTTCCGGTTGCCCCTGCTTGTTTTCCGTGGAGGATTCCGCGGGAGCAGTCTCGAACAGCCGCACCTCCTCCTTTCGGAGTATGATTGCGAAACAAAAATGTCCCTCTGCAGAATGAAACGATCTCACCTGGTCGACTTGTTCTACTACGCGTGGAATTGCACGCGTTTGGAGATGAGAGGACGGCAGCCACTCAGACATTCCGTTGCTGCTCGTACCGAACAGGTTTCCTACCGATTGCACAAAAAAACCACACGGACCTGTATAAGCTAAACAAAGTTATTCGCGGAGGAATCGACGCGGCTGATTTTCGGTAACAGACCGCGTTGTTGTCTCGCAGGTCGTAGGCAAAAGTTGCAACAAGTTCCAGCAAATCCGAACGAATCAGATCCGATTCCGTTTTGCCCAAGGAATATCTATCGGGATTCGCGTTCGTTGTCAGATCCATCAAATAGCAAATGTATTCTTTAGTCTACTTTCGAGCGACGACGCCACGAGATCAATTTTTGGCACCGTTATAAATGGCGACTATAAACATGCCACGCCACCCGTGGACCCGTCAATCCCACGATGGGAAGGTCGAACGCGTTATTTTTCAAAAGCTTCCCAACGACGACGTTGATTAAAAATTGCGAACGGTTGTTATCGATCGAAGTAGCATTTCAACTAGCAACGCAGAGAGATCTTTCTATACAATTGAATGTGCTAATTCTTTTAATCCCGAGATAATGGACGTTGCTGTCGGTGGTTTCCTAATCGATTGAATCCGCGAGGAACCGGTGTTTTGTTCGTTTCGACGATGGTACTTGGCTCGATCGGCGAAACGGGAAACCACGAACTAGACAAAAATGATAAACTGAACAAAATGTGGATAGAATTTTCGAATGTCGCACGTCGTGTATCGCTTGTCGCGTGTCGCGTGTCGCGTGTCGCATGTCGCGGCGACAAATTCGACGAGGTACACCAAAATCCTCTAGGGGCACTCGGGTCAACAGGAAGTCAAGGCCACGCGGTCAATTGCCTCGCTATCCGTCGCCGTTATAAATAGATACGAGCGGCCGGTACCTACATCCACGCATCTATTTGCACGCGTGCTGTTAAAATCCGAATCGGAGTTATCCCAACTGTACTGTGTCCGTACGATTGTACGCTTTTTCCCTGAACCGCCACCGAAATTCCACCACCGACGTGCTGATGTACGGCACCGATCTTCGATCCCCCGATTCTAACGTGTATCCTGTTCGCCCTTAGTTGCTTACGCGTTCGAATGTTCTGAAACCGACAATTTCAAATTATTTGTTCGAAACGATCTTCCTTCCGCCTACCATAGTTGAATATATTATTTTTCAACCGTGTCAGCAACAGTCGATTTGGTGTATAGAAGCATCGTGGTCGACGATTCCGCGAGTGGGGATTTGTAGTTACGGGAGATACGATACTTGCCGAAGAAAAATGGGTCCTGCGAAACAAGAAGAGCATTTATCGATCCGTGGGACGATGGATGCAACGCCGCGACTCAGCATGCCTTATAAATGCCATCGGCCTACTATCGGCATCGTTACTGATATGTATTATCTGTATTGTATATTTACGCTAACCGCTCCTCCTAGAGGAACGATTGTCGAACGAAACTGTTCGGCTTCAACAACGATCAATTTTGTATTCGTGAGAAATCGAGGAGGTTAATCGATCGACGACCGAATCGGCCGGAAATCTCGATCGGAGATGCGTATTTTCTTCCGCTTGACCTCGATTGTTCGTAGATTTTCGTTGGTATTCACGTTTCTCTTTTTACGATTTGTCCTCCTGGCTAGTCGCGAAGACTTTCTTCTCGATCGTTATCGACATTCTCGTTCGATCGTCTATTATTTTCAACGACTAATCGTCGTGTTTTTGTGTCGCACTGCGATTGCGACTGCGACTGCGACTACGACTTGGATGCGATTCGTTGAAAGATACAGCTCCGCGGACAAATTCAAGGGGAATAACCCTGTACCACCCTATACCGGTAGAATGTATAATCTCGGGGTCATTGCCCGAACGATCTTTGGGGGTTCCACCATGCCTGGAACGAGGGTGAGGTGCCTCGGAATACTGTGCCGATATCGACCACTTTCCCCAAAAGCTGAAACGCAAAGATGAAATTGACCATTCCTTGTCGTCGTGTCGCCTCTCGTCGTCTTCTAATATTTTCAAATCCGACAACGTCGACCGAATGTTGCTCAACTTTGAACATCGTTATTGTACAATATACATATTGTACAAAAAGGAAAAGATCTTTCGAGAAATACAAAGAAAAGAAGAAGGAAATTTCTATGTGTAATACGGTAAGTTGGTTCTCCAAACAATCATCGGCTAAATATAACACGTGTTCGACTGATATTCTCGGATGACGCTTTCTACCAATGAACCCATTTTGTCCATTTAAACGAGGATCCGATCTATTTCCGCTAATGGAACGTTCGTCAACGGGGCTGCCTCCAGAGGTGGACAAACGCGTTGATCGAATGAAAGAGGCGGATCAGAAATAGTCTCGGAAAATTGTTCGCGATACGCAGTACGTGGTACGCGTTCCTTCGAGCAATTGTATTATCGAGGCGACCTCTTACTCCTTCGCACAATCCCGTAACTTGATCCGTCATGTCGCGCGTCGAATCATTGGCTCATTGGTCACCACGAGTCTCATCGCAGGACTCTATTTCCATCGCAAATTCGAACCAAAGGTTAAACAACTTTGATGAATTCGCGAAGAGAGAGAGAGAGAGAGAGAGAGAGAGAGAGAGAGAGAGAGAGAGAGAGAGAAAGAGAGAGAGTAATAATATAATACTTTTGGAACGTCGCATCACGCGTCGTCTCGCTCGGCTCGATATAAAGTGGCACGAGTCTGCGGGTCTGCAGGTCTGCGGCTCTGCGGCTCTGCGGCTCTGCGGCTCTGCGGCTCTGCAGGTCGGCGGAGCAGGTCTGGGCGTCGTCGCAACAATTTCGAGAACTTGGTTTCTACATGTGCGTACACGCCTTTATATCCATCAAATGTCCAGCATCTTCTCGACTGTCTCGTCGCGTCCGAACGAAACTGTTTTGATCCGTTAGTGTTCGAGACGGGGAAAAAGAGAAAAATATGTCCGATTGCTGTTCTGCGCGAAGAAATCCTGCGATCGGAAGATTAATCGATGCAGCAGGAGGCTCGTCCATCGGCTCTGTCTGCAGCCGGAGGAAACAAGGAGGACGAGGCGTAAGGACAAGGTACGATCCTTTCGGACGGGGTGGAAAGGAAAGGAAAGGAGGGGAAGAAGCCGGAGGACGAGAACGAGGATGAGAACGACAGAGGAGTGTCTTCTGGGAAGGGGGAGGGAGGGGGAGAATAGCAGCAGGGATAAGGGTTGTTCGACGGATGGCCATGCCTTTTGGGGCAGTGGCCCTTGCCGCGATGCTTCCGAGGGTGAGAAGGGGCAGACGAGGACCTACGCGTTATTGAGCGGGCATTTCCCACAAAGCGCAGACGAGGGCAACCACCCCGTAGCGTTGCGGCGCGCAGAGTTCTCTACTCTCTCCTTCCTCTCCCTCTCCCTCTACCTCTGCCTCTCTCACCCTCTCCCCTGTTTCTCCCTTTTCCACGCTTCGCCACGACCTCTCTCCCTCCATCTATCTCCCTGCATCTCCCTCCAACAGTTTTATCTTTTTCTGTCGCTTTCTTTTCCCGCGTTCCCTCTTTCTCGCAGCCTCTACGTCGTTTCTGCATCCCTTTCCGCATAGCGCGCCTCGCTCGCACACACGCACGATTTTCCGTCAGCGTTCGGACACTCCGCGACTCTTCGAAAAAACTATAAATTACATCGCGATCGAGTGAAATTCGGCGAATCAGTTTTTTCCTGACGTGAAAACTTGCGCAGCAGGGAGAGCCAGCCAAAATAATTCCGCCCGGCGTTTCTGCCATTTGTTTTTCCTGCAAAACACAGCCACGTTAGACCGACCGGAAACAGCTGTAATTGTTCTGCTGTACATTAACGAAAATGACTCAACGAACGTTCTCACGATGCAAGAGAAGAAACAGGAATGAAAAATTAAATAGACGAACTATTTGAACGATCGCCAACTATAACCGCTACCATTATCTATCGTCTACGCGACGAATAGTTGAGAAACATTAGAGATTCCAGGAGCCCTCTCCTCCTTCTCCAGCTCCATCCCTCTTAAAATTCTGGAACGCGACGTTCAATCCCATCGTACGAAAAAGCTAAAGGGTGGAGCCTCGGTGATGCGGTTCACATGACGTGCTCTCCCTATCTTCTTCTCTCTTCTTTCCTTTTTTCTGCGATTCATAGCTCTGCTAATAATTTTCCTAATGATTGCATTACATCTTAGTAAAACAAAAAGAAGGGAACGAGAACGATTGAAATCGAATCTGAAGTTCTCAGACAAATTTCGAATTTCTGATCCTCCGCCGCGGTGGATCGTACCCTGGATTTGGTCCGCCATAAATTCATTCTCTCATTCCCGGAATAATCCGCGCGAAGAATAATCCAAAGAATTCGTTTTCGGCCTCCGAGTTCGGGCTGCCGCTTGTTTCTTTTGTTCCCGTAGTACCTTTCCGTGCGCATGTCCCAAAGCTTCCGTTTTGTCTGTGCAAACCCTTCCACTTTCCGCGAATTCCTCGGCGAGAATTGTTCGAACGAAGATTCGATTTGCGCTGTATGGAAAGATCCCGTCTCTTCGAACAACCCACGACGAACAGGGACGACGAATGAAACTGTGCGGAATCAGATATTTTCCTATATTATTTCGAATAATAAATATTTTTTTCGGATCGGCGGTAATTGACTCGAAGGGGTACTAACCCCCGTGAAAACATGAGAGAAAGAGGCATGGATGTATCGATCTCACCCCTAGGGACTTAGCGGGATTAGGACATCACGGTAGCCACCCACGACGAGGCACGAAGCACCATGCAGTAACGGAAGAAGAAGCTTGTAGCCCTTAGCAACGTGTTGCCTGGCGTTGCTTCGCGTTGCTTCGGATGGAATTCTACATTCCACTTTCATTCGCTTCCTGCTGGCCTTGCGAACAACGATAATTAACCCTTGTGTAGGGAACCGGGTACCCGGGTACTCATGTACTACGATGTTCCTCTAAAAAATATTACAAAATTTCTCTGAATGTCCATTTTTTAATCTCTAATACATGAATTTGTGAAACATGTTGACTACAGGATGGTTCTAAATAATCTATACATTTTGGTTGACTACGCAATGGTCAAATTTCTAATCTAAAGAAATAAGAAATTTCGATATTGATATCGCGTATTTTCGGCCATAACGTATAGACAAAATCGATATACTTTGCGCCAGGATTCAATATCTGAGCAAACAAATTCGAAATTTTATGAAAAAATTTACCTCGAAACGATTGTTAAACAACTTTGTATTCCATTTGTCGAACGATTCGATGAAAATTTCGTGCGAGCTGGTTGATCGTATCGATTGGAAGGAAAGAGAGGAAAAAAGAGACACGCTATTCGTTCCTGTGGTACCAATCATCCAATGACGCAATGTACCACCCTCAACCTGCCCCCCCTGAAACCGTCACACCCATTCTTCGGTACACGGTACACTACGCGACCTCAACCTATATACATATGTATGTGTTAACAACCTAGGTCGTTGATCCGGGAGAATCCTATTGCAGGATCGTCAATGTTCCGTTTAATTTCAATGTTGAAACATCTTTTACAGGGACCAGATTCAGACGAAAACATTGTCCTATTTCTTTCGCGTGTACATTTGTAAATAGAAAGAGATACATATAAGTACTTACGTCATCTTTCGACGCCGCGGATAGCTTTTGCTAGGACCAACAACATTCTGAACATCAGACTATGGATTTTATGCGTTTATGGGGAAAACGATTAGTGAAAACGTTCCAACGATCTAATGATGCGAATCAAATGTTTTCAGCTCTTGTTAAAATGAGAATACGAATTTGTTAAAATAGTCTCTTGTAAATGGTGCAGACAATTTTTATTTTCCATCAAAATTCGCAGTCTGGTTCATAACATACGAGTCACTCGTATAGAGATTATGTTATATACAAATGAAAATGTAATGGACACGAATATCCTTACGAATGTTCGTCAATTTGTCCCTGACGCTAGTGATCAATTGATCAATGAATCTTGTGAATTACATTTCTAAGTGAACGTGTTTGTCTTCACGATTGAAAAGCCTTTTTTTCTCGGTTTCTCGATCAACGTGTGTTTCGATCTCTTGCGTACACGTGCACGTATACCTAATGGCGCGTTACATGCGTATTTAGGTATTGATACTACACTAAATAGGTACGCAACATGCTACACTCGATCGAACGCGCGCGAAACACGAAACCAAGTCAACATGGAAGAGAGCGTGTCTCGAGTAGAGCTAGATAGCTCGAACGAAAAGAGGCCCCAATTTGGCAAGAGAACTATCTCTGACAATGACAATGTATTTCAACACAATGCGTGGTAAAGATCCAATATATTTTGATCACTTTTTCATTAGCTCGTTCCGGGTTCAGAAATGTTAACCTACAAACGATGGTTTCGTTGAAACAGAGATGAATATGTACTAATACTGAATTGTACTGAATGCCCTATCGTATTAACACGAAACCTACCATGAGGGGTCAAAATAACCGGTTACAGATTTTTTATTTTACAATTATACAAGCAATAAAAATGATTCCATAAGAAATGATTGTATAGATATCTTTAGTAAAGCACGTATTACAATAGAAGCCACACAATGTCTAAATAAAATCAATCTTGCCATTTTTATAAGGGAACATGCACCGGTTACTTTTAAGGCACGGTAGGTTTAGTGTTAAATGACAAAATCAAGTCGAAGTTCTATGTATAAGGCTTATTTGTCACTTATGTTTATCTGTGGAATCCAATCGAGGAACTCCAACCAAGAAGCCTACTGGTTTAATCGCTTTCGGATAACGATTACTAGACTGCTGATCTCTATGCATTTGTGATCTATGAAAATTTTCAAAAGAGAACAGAACTTTCAGACTTACAAAGGCTACTATCACTGGAAATATGATTACAGTTAATTTCACTTTCTTAAAATCGCAGGCTAACGATTAATACATTTTCCAATAACATGTACTGACAACTATTTCTTTATGACACTACTTTAAAGGGACAACGTGATGTGGGACGAGGAACAAGAAAATCTGGCTCGCAGAAAAGTAAATGAAAATTCGATTGTCACTCTTCCAGATGAGAAGATAATGAAATACGAACAGGAAGCTAATCAATATTGGGACAAGTTTTATGGGATTCACGACAATAAGTATGTCGATGAACCATATACACTCAACCCGTTTGATTATTTGTCGTTCTAAGCACATATTTTGAATACTTTTCAGATTTTTCAAAGACAGACACTGGTTGTTCACTGAATTTCCCGAATTAGCTCCAACTATGGTGAAGCAGAATATTAATCAACCGTTGAGGTACACGACAGATGTTCAAGATGAAAATAACACTGAAAGCGACGGAAAAACTCTTGTTCTTCCTGATAGTGATGGAAATAAAATTCTGGAAATTGGTTGCGGGGTAGGAAACACAGTGTTTCCGATACTCTTGTACAACACAGACCCAAACTTGTTTGTGTATTGCTGCGATTTTTCTACAAAAGCGATAGATATACTTAAGCAAAATCCTGCGTACGATACGTCCAGATGTAAAGCGTTTGTATTGGACGCGACGCATCAGGAATGGGAAATGCCTTTTGATTTGGAAAGTCTGGACATTGTAATTTTAATATTTGTCCTTTCTGCGATACATCCTGACAAGTATGCAGTACCTTTACTTACAATTAGATACATATATCGTCGTAATAACACGTTATACTTCTATTACAGAATGATGCATCTTGTACAGCAAGTATACAAGTATTTAAAACCGGGTGGGCTGGTTTTATTTAGAGATTACGGAAGGTACGACTTGGCGCAATTGCGATTTAAAAAAGGGAGCTGCCTCGCAGATAATTTCTATGCTAGAGGCGATGGTACCAGAGTATATTTCTTTACACAAGGTACTCCATTCAACCATCCGTATCGATGCTAATACCGACATCGGATTCATTTAATTCCGAACGACCTATTTCATTTGCAGAAGAAGTTCGAACTTTGTTCACGAGTTGTTGCTTCAGAGAAGAACAAAATCTGGTAGACAAGAGGCTGCAAGTTAATAGAGGGAAACAACTGAAAATGTACAGAGTATGGATTCAAGGGAAATATAGAAAACAATGAGTGTTATGTATAATGTTTTGTACACATATGTATATCTCTTCTATGTACTGCATTGTAAGATCTGCGATTGCGGAGAAATGCACATATTTCTCTTTTTCTATTGTACATAATAAATCCGCAGTTTACCCTCTCTGAATTTCTATTTTTTTACTGCAAACATTTTTTTCAAACGTTACAAGAACGAATGGAGTATCCAGTTATCAATGGAGGTATTTCTTGTAAAAGCCACTTCCTATGTGCTTACTCCAGCTTACTCGAATTAGGAAAAATATCTCTAACGATCGTAAGAAGAGAAAGAAATCCCAATTGGTAACACTGTTTTGCTATTCAGCGTGTAAACATGGCGGTGATCGCGATCGTTCTTGTTTAGTACGAGACAGATCGTTTTTCTGATATAATACTGGAACAATTAACTATAAGTTGACGAAAACCACATCAATATGGGAAATGCTGACACAAAGTTGAATTTTCGCAAAGCGGTTGTTCAGTTGACATCAAAGACGCAGGTAAAAAATATCGTTTGTTATTGTAATCCGAAAGCATATGATACGTTTGACGTTTCGGTATACCTTGTACAAACATGAGTACACCAGTATAGTCGGTTTTTGAGGATTGTACGTTTTTACATGAATGGTCAATTATATTCCTAGTTCGCAAATGAAATCGAATTTCGTGTATTTCGTAACGCAGAAATGCATTTTGACAAATACAGTTTAGGTTAAAGAAAGTACCTGTTTGTATGTTTAATTGTAGGTGATCGACGCCGCAGACGATACATTCTGGGATCAATTCTGGTCTGAGAATGTGACTAACGTTCAAGATATATTCACTCTAATTCCCGCACCAGAAATTCGTGTACTAAGAGAAGAAGTACCATGTAATTTGGCAACATTATGTTACAAAGCAGTGGAGAAATTAGTGAAGGCAGTCGACAATAGCTGTAGAACGCAGAGAGAACAGCAAACTGTTTTAAATTGTTGTCGTCTGTTAACGAGATTATTGCCTTACATATTCGAGGATGCCGATTGGAAAGGATTTTTCTGGTCTAGTTTGCCCGGTAAAGAGGATGAAGAAAGCGTTCCTTTGGCGCATTCCTTGCTTAACGCGCTTTGCGTAAGATTATTTATATACATATTTGAAAACATAAGAACATTATCGTTCTCCGTATCCAGTGTATTTCATGTTTGCCATTGTTTCAGGATTTGTTATTCTGTCCTGATTTTACGGTAGCTGCGAATAGAAAATCTGGACCTGTAAGTACCAGCCACTATTTGGAAGCCTATCCAATTTTAAAATATCTTCTTTTTGGCAGGATAAAGCAGAAGAATTGCAATCCATAGATAGCTGCGAATATATTTGGGAAGCTGGCGTGGGATTTGCACACTCGCCTCCAAGATATCCAATTTTGGATTCCAATAGAACAGAGTTACTGAAATTGTTGCTGACATGTTTCAGTGAAACCATGTACAATCCTCCCATGGATCTTTCTATTACTCCGAACAGATGGATCCAACATTTGACTAGCGCTGAAAATAGGTAAATTGTAACGGTTTCTCGTATAAGCTGATCAGATAATTGAAATCGTTCATTGAAATATTATTCTGTCGATTCTAGACACGCTTTACCAATGTTCACTTCGCTATTGAATACAGTGTGTGCTTATGATCCTGTTGGACTCGGAGTACCATACAATCATTTATTGTTTACCGACTCTTTAGAACCTCTAGTCGACGTTTCATTGCAAATTCTCATAGTAACGCTGGATCACGATACTAGCGGCGGTGCTCCATTAGAAGAAGGAACTCTAGGAGATAATTTATTTATAAATTATTTAAGTCGTATCCATAGAGACGAAGGTAAGATTTTGTAAGACAAGCTTCGTGTTGTATCAAATGTTCGTTCGATACGCGTTCGATATTCGTACATACACGACAATGAATAATAACTAGCATTTTTATAGATTTCCAGTTTGTACTGAAAGGTATTACAAGATTATTGAACAACCCGTTGATGCAAACTTATTTACCAAATTCAACGAAAAAAGTACACTTCCACCAGGAATTGTTGGTATTCTTTTGGAAGATGTGCGATTATAATAAAAAGTTTTTATATTACGTATTGAAAAGTTCTGATGTTCTCGAAGTACTGGTACCCATACTGTATCACCTGAACGACTCGCGTGCAGACCAATGTAAGCATTCATCTATCCAAAGGGATTTTCTGAAAATAAAATGTACGTATAACTGAAACTAAATTTCGCAGCTCGAGTTGGATTAATGCACATCGGTGTATTTATTCTGCTTTTGTTGAGCGGCGAGCGAAATTTTGGCGTTAGACTGAATAAACCGTATACGGCAACAGTACCAATGGATATTCCAGTCTTTACAGGTATTCAAGTACCGTTTTGATTATGTTATTTGATTCCGTGAAAACAGAATTACAAATAAGATGTTTACAGGTACACATGCCGATTTGTTAGTTACCGTTTTCTACAAAATAATCACAACGGGCCACCAAAGATTGCAACCGTTGTTCGATTGCCTACTAACAATTTTAGTCAACGTGTCACCATATCTTAAAACGCTGTCGATGGTAGCTAGTACAAAATTATTGCATTTACTCGAAGCATTTAGTACGCCATGGTTCTTATTCTCGGCGCCTACTAATCACCATTTAGTGTTTTTCCTCCTTGAAATTTTTAATAACATTATTCAGGTAATTAATTTCGTATACATAGTATAGCTAGTAGCTAGCTAGAATAAACATAATGAACATTTCATATGTTATCAGTACCAATTCGACGGTAACAGTAATTTGGTGTACACAATAATACGTAAGAGACAAGTGTTTCATGCATTGGCGAATTTGCCAAGTGATCGTAATACAATCGCGAAATCTCTTAGTAAAAGACAACGTCGACACGTACCCGCAAGTACGTCTAGTGAAAATGTTAACGAGGCTGCGATGGAGGGATCGCATCCCGCTCAACCTGCAGAACCTGGAACCTTGAAAGCATCTTTGTTGGAAACTCCAGGTTTTCCACATTTCCATTGTGACATTATTAACATTACTTTGGCTGATCTATCAGAATTTCTGTTAATAAGACACTAAGTAAATTTGTTATTACAGGCATTGAAAAGATGACAGAGAAAGAGTCCGCGCATCCATTAAGTCCCTCGGTAAACGTTGATGTAGGGAAACTCAATCACCAGAGTAATACCGATAGTTCGGAAGACTTAACGGCCTCTACCAAAACTTCGGTTATACCGGTAAATGAATTTTGAACAATTCATATTCATATTTAATATTCAATAGGTTTAAATTAAACACGATGTTTCGTTATCTCGATTCGACAGAAAGGAGGTATCAGGGTTGCGGAACACACGAATCAATCCAACAATATGAATCAGTGGGTTCCTTCCAGCGAATGGGTGTACCAATGGAAAAGTAAACTTCCGTTGCAAACCATTATGAGATTACTTCAAGTTCTTGTACCTCAAGTTGAGAAAATATGCATCGATAAGTAAGCATCATTTCATATATATCATTCTATGAAACGTTCTAATGTATTGTAAATGGTATCTCATTCGTATACTTGTTTCAATTTGTAGGGGTCTAACGGATGAAAGCGAAATTCTGAAGTTTTTACAGCACGGTACATTGGTTGGTCTGCTTCCGGTACCGCACCCCATACTCATCAGGCGATACCAACCGAACGCAGGAACAACCGCTTGGTTCAGAACATACATGTGGGGCGTTATATACCTTAGAAACATTGAACCACCGATCTGGTATGATACCGATGTAAAGTTGTTTGAAATTCAGAGAGTCTAAACTAAACACAGTGCGTACTAGAGTAAGCGAATCATGAATCATAGCTTTAGCACTGAAATTTCTATACTACTCTGTCACAATGTATCGTACCTATAATACGAAGAACTAAATCTTCGCCAGTTCACGATTATCACAAATTGCACCGAACGATAACGAAAATTCCTACTTTCGTTAAACCCGATAGACATTTTTACATGCGGTAGCCTTTCTAACGATTCTATTACACAGAGTTACAGAACCGATTTTACAAAAGTAAACTTCTCCCAAGAAACACATTACACATATATTATATATGTATAATCAAGTAGTTTTGTCGTTCTGAACTGTCACTGATCAATGCATAGATTATAATTCTAGCTATGCAAGTGCCTTCGCAGATGTATTATACTCGACTGATCGTTCAATCGAATTCGAAAGCATCGTTTAATTAACGATTTAGTTTCATTCGAAACAAGACGTTCTTGTTCCGCTAGTTTCGGTATTCTCATAAATATATTATTGCCCTAACAACTTATTAATTTCAATAAGACGTACATAATATTTTCATCATATTTATCGTAAAATACTAGTTTTGTATGTCTGTGTAGTAGCAACTAAACGAAAGACAAGTCCAAATCAATGGATATCGTGAAATTTGAATGATTTTTACCTTCCAGTGATATACCAGAGTATCACTGCTACTGTACGGTCTATAATTAAGTACTGAAAGAAATTCTCTAAGAAGAAGTTTCGTTTACATTGTAGAGAAAATTACCAATTCATCAAACTTCGATAAAAGATACACATTTTCTTTTTAGTACAAAAGGAGAAAGAAATATATTTATATGTATACATATTGTAAATGCACCAATAATCTTTTAAAGTTTTAATCTTGTACCAGATTTCCAAAGTAAAGCTAAAGGATATAGTATGGTATTTCTGTTTTAGTCACATTGTTTTATAACGCGTACATATATGTATGTATGTGATTCTACGTGTCTGACTCGCGTGTAGTTTCTAGGTATTCAAAGTTCGTATGTCTTTTGAACGAAATCCTTTGTAAAAGAACCAAAGACATATTTAATATATGTCTATTGCATTAATATTTATGGCCGTATTCGGTTTACGTTGTATATTATTAATGCAATTTTCGTCTACATATTGGTGCAATTACTGTATTTTTTAAGTATGATATGCGTGGAGATGCGAAACTTTTTTTAAACATGTAAATCTCATAATGAAATGAAATGAAATCTGAGCACGTTATATGTAGATATATGTATGTATGTATACAAGAAGAAGCATCTATGCTTCATTACCACGCGACAAAGTTACGTAAGAGTGTAGCGTAGCTTAGAAATTTGTAACAGTTTGGTACTTCAAATGAGAGAGAGAGAAAGAGAAAGCAAAAACACTACTATACTTTTCTTATTTCGAGCTGTATTTTAACGCGCAAAAGTATAGCTTGAAGTTTATTGTTAATTAGAAATATTAAAATATTCTATACGATGAGATATATTATATGAATTTGTTTGAACTACAGAAAGCAAAGTTACTATATAAGCTAACAATTTATGTGTGCGTGCGTATACATTTTTGACATCGTCAAAAACAAATTGAATACAATAGTAAATGTTAGTCGAGTTTTGTGGCATAGTCGTCAAAAGATTTCGGAGACTGGCGAATATGTATGTGTGCTTGTGCGCGCGGTATGCATGTACCTACACACTTACTCGTACTATGTATATGTGTATAATTAAATAATACAAAACACAAATAACGCTTAGCTTGTATTTCTTTTTTATTAATTCTTATACCGTAAACGTTATTGTTTAATCCACAGTATAGTACCGAATGTTTTATTTACGCTTTACGAGAAACGTGAGCAGTTTATTTTACCAAATAATACTTTGTTTTTCTCCTTAGAGCGAACAATCATATTGTACATATAATTTAATGTAATTTGTAATTACATAGTTCGTTTTTTCTTGGGCAGAAGGTGTTCTTATACTTTCGAAAAAGGTAAAGGAACACGTTGCTTTCTTGTAAATATTCCAACTTCCACTTACATTTGTGTTTCAACTTAAATAAATCACAAGCTTACGTTCGAACATATAAAAATGGTAGATGTTTTTCGGCTAATCATAATTTGGCTCCTGTGCTTTGCGCGAGAGGAAATTTGTTGATGCCTTCACCTATACATTTTATTTCTCTTTCTTTGATTTTTCTCTGTACTTCCTGTAAGTAACTTAAAGGCTCGATACAGGAAAATTTATATAGATACAGTTCGATAATGTACCACCAATGGTGTGTGGTACGAATAAGTTTCGTCTTTAAAAAATTCAATACATGAAAAAATAGTCCTATATATGTATATATATATATATTACGACTTAGCGTTAGCGATTTGGTAATTGTTCCATACTGGAACAGACATTTCGTGCCTATACTTAGAACGATATTGTTTCGACAATTTCAGTTTAAGTAGAATCTTTGGTGCGAATAGGTTCACGACAGGGACGACTGAACTTGCTATTTTTTATATTTCGCGGAAAACAGGCCATCAAAATTGCACCTCGGGGGGAGTACATGATGTCCGAAGTTCAATTGAATAGCAGCGACCTGTCGTAAACCCCTCCACACAACGGAATCGTACAGGGACGTAAAGTCCACGACCACGACGACCACAACAGGGTGGTTCAACTTATGGTGCAAGATTTCACGCGCATGAGCGGCGAATTCAGCCTCATTAAAGTAAGATACTCGATACATTGGTACGATTTCATTCAGAAGAATGAACGTATAACATGTGTGTGTATATATATATATATATATATATATATATATATATATATATATATATATATATATGTATGAAATATTAAATTCAATATATGTACATTTATGTATATATATATATAAAATATAATATAACTCACACTTATTCTTTTGCGGATATTAATAATATTATCATATATAATAACTAAGAAAAATATATATTTTGTTTGGCAGAAACAATTAATGAAATAAAATAAAAAAACTGCAGAAACCTTACCGATATTCACAAGACAAAAATTATATTATATTATTAGAAAATAATTTATAACTAAAGTGAAACTTACGTTAATGATATGTACATAAAAACTAAAAATAAATAAAAAGTAAAACTAAACGAAACACTGCACATTGGCTCCTTAGGTAATAGAAACAGAATAAGTAAAATACATAAACCCAAACAAAATAAAGTACATTGAGTTAATTGTTATCAGATGCGGTTCTTTTATATAAATTTTGTGCATTGTGCAATTCGAGATGTCGCGCATCTACCTCGAAATTAGTGCAATCCACATTCTTGGATTCAAAACTGGACCGAACGACACAAATGGAAGACACTGAATCGGTACTTAGGTTTCTTTTTCTAGCTTTTACATCTGTTACAATTGAAAAGATACGTTCAGCCTCAGAATTTGAGTGGGGAAGAGAAAGAACAATTTCAATCAATAGTTTTAAATTTGGAAAGTTCTCTTCCCCATTGAAATTTATACTTTTTAATATGTTACACCACATATCGTCTATTTCCAATGTTGCTAATTCTTTTTTATACTCTTCATCAAAATATGATGGTAGAGTTCGCCATTCGAAAGCTAATTGTGTAATATTTTCAAAGTTTACGCGTTTGGCGATATCAGTTAAGTCTCTAATTTTAAGTCTGCTTTCATTGTATAAAGCTACTTTAGGATCTAGAAAGATTAAATTTTGAAAAAATGTGTCTTGCAAAGACAAACGCGCGAGCATCTCTCGAACCGCAGTAATGTAAAACTGTAAACATGCAGACCGAATTTGTTGGGCAGATTTCAATTCTAACGTTTCTAAAATGCTTTTGCATTCCGGTCCCACATATACTTTTTTTATTTCGAACATAATGTTTCTGTCTTTTAAATCTAAATTAACGACGTCTTTCAAAGCTTCAGGTTTGATAAAGTTTTGTCCTATTTGACGAATTAGCTGACGGCTATTCTCAAAGAATTTGTGTATTAAAATTTCTCTCGACTGAAACAAGGCGTTGAAGATATTGAAAAAGTTCAATGAATATTTTAAGAAATACATATACGCTTTAATGGATGCGTTATTCAAATATTTTAAAATTTTTTCGGCAGGTTTTAATCTATCTTCATCTACGGCTAATGCGAAAAAACTTTTCAACTCGTCCCAATTTTCAACCAATCTAGCGACACACTTGTGCAAACAAAGCCACCTGGTGTTTGATGATTTTAAAATTTTTAGATGCTCTGCCTCGAAAAGAGTTTGAAATTCAACCAAAAGTTCGCACTTCTTAGAACTGCTCGAAATATAAGTGGCGACTGCTCTAATTAAATTTTCACATTCCTGAGGCAATTTACTGCAAGCTTTACTGGCTATAATCGCGGATGTTTGACAAAGACACTTTAATGTTATTAAATGTGGTACTTCTGTTTGTAAATGGGTCATGAAAGAGTTATTAGGTCCAATCATGACAGACGCATTGTTGCATGCCATTCCAACAATATTTTTAATAGGTATACCTTTGTTATCTAATGAATTTTTGAAAGCTTGGAACATACCACTCGCGGAACAATCGGCTTTTTTCAAAGGTATTATATCTAACAACTGAGTGGTTACTTTTTGATTTATTGGAGATACGAATTTGACCAAGAAACACATTAATTTAGATTCTGAAATATCTGTTGTGTCATCTACTAAAATGGAGAATTTACAGATTTTTAATTGTTCAACTAGTTGCTCGATTTCCCGTTTGGCAATCACGTGTTTAACAATGTAGGCACACTTATCTCGAGCGAGTGTAACATCATGCACAACTTTGGGGTCCTTGCAAACATCTTGGATTAAAGGAATCAAATGATCAATTGTATCAGAAGGTACGTTATATTCTGCAAAAAATTCAGATAATCTATTTTCTGCGTGTTTCACTTTATCTTTGTGGGATGCAATTGTGCTATTGAAACTAGTATTGTTATTACTACAGGCGGCTATGTGATTCAGTGAAGTCATATGGCGTATATGTCTGATCGTTTTCGAATGATTAATTAAAGCTAATTTGCAGCATGTGATAGTTGTATCACATGGAATACAGTGCGCTTTATTCCCTAATAGAGAAGGAGCTAGCCATTCTTTAAAAATGTCTTCCTCCAGCCACGAAATTTCAAACTCACTAACTTTATGCCTCTTATTAGCTCTTTCTCCACTATCATCTGCCATTTTAAAATAAAATGTTAACAATAATTTACCAGAAACTCGCAGTACACTCGTCTCGCCAATAATACAAGTAGTGCATTCCCACCAATATTACTGCCTCAGGGCTCAGCTACCTTATCATCCTAATACAGATACGTTACTGGTTTAGCCACACATGCACGTGAAATTTTGCACCGTAACGAAATACTGGGTCCAAGTATGTATTCAAAATACCGTCCTGCCACCCTCTACAGCCTTGCGACCCTGCATCAGGTGGACGGGGTGGACGTTAACAGCTAATGTACATGTAGTACATGTATTAAATGTAATGTACATGTTAGCTGTTGCCCACTGCGATCGCCCACACGGATTACCGTAAAATTTTCGTCACTATTCTACGAAGAATATAAGATACAACCTCGCATTAAAATTCACACGGTAACAACAGAAACACTGCCCCAGAGTAATCGCGCACATTCAATTTACTTATAGTGGAAACAAACTCGATTACATTGAATCGTTATTGTTGTCAATTAATAATGGCGAAAAGGAATTGCGCTCATGGACAGAACGTAGCATTAAAAGTAATATTAATTTATCGCACGACTTTGTCGTATGTAGGAGGGGGAGCTTCCTCTGATAAATTAGGCGGTGGAATTAATATAGCAATATGATAGGGTGGCGGAGGATTCTGTCTCACTACCGATATCGGTTTTATAGTTTCGTTGGTCAATGCGTTCGGAGTCGTTACTGTAGCAATGTGCTCCTCTGTAATGTGTTCTTCTCGAATATGATGTTCTTGGTTAGTATCGCGTTGATTTCGCCGACACAGGGTAAAATACAAACACATGAACAAAAAGTATGGCAACAAGACCCAGAATACAAAATGCTCGATACCTTGGACCTGTTTAACGAGTACCAGTATTATCGATCCAGAAATTGTACTAAAGATAAATATGTGCGTTCCGACTTACCTCGTTTTTAAAGTACAATTTTTTAATGGCGACGTATCCTATCGCAACTATAAATGCCGTACAAACGTAGCGTCCGAAATTGAATCTTGCCAGCCTATCGTTAAAGTCTGAGAAAAACAAGAGACTCATATTCGTTCCATTCGGAGTGGTATTCGACAATATTAACTGATTATTCCCAGCCGTTGTTACATTACTGCAAACAAACAAGTTAGACTTTAATATTACGGTTGTTGGTTTTACTATGATAATGTGAATATTCATATCCTTGTGTAGAAAAGTTATAATCAAGGGCGAATTATTTGTAAAGCAACTTTCTCCCGATAGAGATGTATGAGTGAGTCACCCTGTATATAGGAAGAACATGTTCCTCAGAATCCTCTTAGTAGACCTTTGTCTTTAATTACTTGGGGATGTTGTTCGGTTGAACGCGTTGAGTAGAGCCAACAGGAAAACTGTTTTGACATTCATTATTACTAGGTCTTATCGTTGTTTGCATCCCTCTGCAGTTATTTATATTGCTAGGACCAGCTGAGTTTCCTGTTGCACTTAGGCTATGGAACCGATGAAGCGGAGTAGCCACCATTTGTCTTGAATCCACGTTGTATCTGTGTCGATCTGCAAAATGATTACTAATAGTCGATGTTGTGAATTTATGTTTACAGAATCTGATAGATAAATGTTTCCCAAAGTTTCAACATCTGTGTACCCCTTCTATAACTGTCGTAACACAGAGTATTCCATGTTAAGAACAATCAGTATCAAGTAGCAGGCGTGTACATCCTTTGTACACAACAGTAGACTCCCGCTATACTAGAATTGTATTGTAACATGATATTTGGTCCCCTCAGGGTTTCAAATTCATTTATCAACCTCTTCCCTCTCTTTCCATTCCTCACTATCGCCTTTTCAGCAGGACCTACTGTTTTTATGGTGGGTTCCGAACTACCTTTTGCCAACAACACGTGAAAAACACCTGGGTAGGTCACTATCCAGTTTTTTACCAGACAGTCACCCACCCAAGTACCACTAACGTTTCACGTTGCTTAATTTCGGTGATCTAATGAGAACCGGTGCATTCAACAGGACTACAGTTGTTGACTGCTATACTAGAATTGTTGCGCTAGAATCAGCGAGTACTTTCTCCAAACACTTCCTGTACCCACAGGGGTACGGGTGCCATACTTTGAGAAACATAGATGATAGATCGAATAAATTAGATCTATATATAATAAAATGGATAATGGTAGATCGAATGAATGAAATTTGAAGTGTTCAAATGACCTTACTGTAGCTTGTCTTCGGCAGAGCTGTGGCGGGGTATCGGCGGCCAGTAAAACCGTAGTACCTGCCCGCCGGTTTATCAATCCAGAAATGCATGCTCCGTCTGAACCTTCTCAAGCATTTATTGCGGCCCTTCGTTTATACGTAATCGGAGCCTCGATCGAGCCAATGTTTCCTTCTGATCACTTTTCCAAACGCTTTTACAGTCTTTTAATTGATACCTAGTCCTAGCTCAAGTTCCATTACCCGTGCATTTAAAATCGATGCATAGCACTGACGTCATTCTAACGTTCATTCTACAAGAAAGATATACTTGAAACAATTCTCGATATACGTAACCGCAGCTTCGACAGCGTGAAAAATTCGATCACGCGATTAACTTTGCAGATGGATACAACGTGAATACGACAATCTGTACACCTGCACTCAGCATTTATGAGCTCGTCGACAGTGTTCTGATTCCGATCAGTGCTTCGATGTGGACCAACTTTTTCTTGCGCATACCAGTGTTCCGATTACGGCCATCTTTTCTCGCGCATGCGCGGCAAAACAGTACCGTATTTATATTAGGATGATGAGGTAGCAGAACAGCCAGCGTCCTCAGGCAATTATGGACAATTATGGAGGAACGTTCTCCGATAAACATAAACGTGTTATACTTTTTGTGTGACTTTATATTTTTTTTTAACATCATTATATGCAAAAGGACCGGTTTGCATTGGGCAAATAGAGTTGAGGCTCTACAACGCCATCTTTATGTATATAAAGAGAAGAATAAACCATAAACCATTTTGTGTGACTTTCTTTGAATGTTTATCCTAATCTGTTATTATTTTACAATTCGTTGGTAGGTAACCAAAAAACAAATAAATGCTAATAAAAACCAAATATTAACGAATTACTCAATACTGTTTAGAAATCTACATTATCTACATTATTTACATCCGCCCACATTCGCCACACAGTTGTATTGGCGGGAGTGTACCGGTATTATTGGCGGGATGAGTGTTCCGTCTAAATTTGAATTATATTAAATTTCAATATTTCATATGTATATACTAATAATTTTTTAAGATTCTGCGGGGTGCTCAAGATACTTCATTTTATCGAGAAGCTTACGTTACTGAGGCAGTGTTCCGATTGAAGCCTCAATTTCTCACACATGCGCGACCAAAACAGTAGCGTATCTTCAATGTCACAACAGAGCGGCCAGGGCCCTGTCGCCCTGAGGCACTTATATTGGCGGGATTGTACCGGTGTTATTGGCGGGACGAGTGTTCTGTCTTAAAACTTAATTGCTAACGTTTTAAGGGTAGCTTAACCCCTTGCCTTTTCATATGTATACACTAATAATTTTTTAAAAGTCTGCGGGGTGCTCAAGCTACCCGATTTCATCGAAAAGGTTACGTTACTGAGGCCGAAATTGCCGCGCATGCGCGAGAAATTGAGGCTTCAATCGGAACACTGTACTGACAATGAGAACTGAGGCTGAAACCGCCGCCATATCCCCATTGCGCAAGAAAAGTTGGCCCATTTCGAAGCACGGAACTTCCGACTTCCGATTATTGCAACTTTTCTCGCGCATGCGCGACGATTTCCGACCGTTTTCAGTAGTCGAAACCAGTCGAAACTCGTAAATAAAAGATCAATCTAACTTGATCTAACTCAAGTCAGTCAATGTAGCTATTTTCATAAAACTGCGACAGCTAATAATGCAAATTACGTCTCGCGAATGTAAAAGTAGGAAATTTGGGGGCGATTGCGGTCTAGATTCATATTTTATCTAAATAGCGCTTTTGATTACTGATAAACCCCATTTTGCATTATCGAGCAATGAGAAGGCACATGCTACCGCGAATAATGAAAATTACGCCTGGTAAAAGTAAAAATATGAAATTTGGGGGTGACTGCGGCCGACATTATCACTATGTACAGTAGGCTGTGACATTACAATGTAGCGCGTTTGATTATCACGTTGACTATCATACTGTCGCGAGTCTAATCTGTTACTGGCAGAGCAAGGGTAATTGTATTTCCCTCGATTCCTCTGATCACTATCACTATATTATACTATTACATAAATAGTGGCCTTTAGGGGTGCATGATCTGCGCCCTGCGCTTCGTTATTTGTAGTCAGTTATAGTTAGTTATAGTTATCAATAGTTACATATAGGTTATGATCACGACCGCCATGAGCAGTGAGAGTTGAGAGACTTTTCTGCCGAGAAGGAAATTTCCTTTTTATTCCGATACATTGCGCGACATCTCACATTACTTTTCGTTCCCGATGTATTCTCTGTATCGACAACTGTTGATCATTAAATCACAGCAATTTTGTTGTCTACCATCGCATATAACCTACAAGACAATACAACAAAGTTTATTATTACACCAATAATTTGATCAATCGACTTCTATTTACATGGTGTGAACAATGTTATCTACAATCGGAAGTAGTGTGTTTCGCATTGAAAAGCAATTGTTCAAACGATGTTTGTTTTACTGTACTATGAGCCATACCGATAATAATCCCGAAGAATATATATTACAACCTGACGACAATTTGTCATTACGCCGGGATAATTCAAAGTTCTTGAAAGTTGCTATTTTAGGATTACCAAATGCTGGAAAAAGCACCTTAATAAATACTCTAGTACGTAGAATGGTGAGTATTCCTTCTACATTTTGGAGTGGTGTCTCAAATTTGAAGAACATTAAAATTTATTAAATCTGTCCTTTTTATTGTCTGTATTAAACGATTGTTCTGACGCTTGTAGATATGTCCAACATCTTCGAAGGTTCACACAACAATTCATAAGGCAGAAGCTGTGTATTTGGAAAATGAAACACAGATTGTTTTTATGGATACCCCCGGATTAACGACGGATCACGAGATGAAGAAGTATAAATTGAAGGAAACATTTCAGAAGGATCCAAAACTATCGATACAGGAAGCAGATGTAGTAGGACTGATGCAAGATGTAACGAATGTATATACTAGACATATTATATCCGATCTCACAGTGAATCAGTTAAAAACCAAGAGAGTCGGTTCATCTCTAATATTAATTTTTAACAAAGTCGATAAATTGAAAGACAAAAAGGTGTTGCTAGATCTAACAACACAAATTACAAAGAATGAAGAACTCCCAAAGTTCGATGATGTTTTTATGGTATCTGCTCTGAACGGAGATGGAGTAGACGATTTAAGGGTAAGACGCGTTATTAGAGTTTAAGTGGTGCTGGTATAAAAACGCTTTAGCGAGATTTGTATATTTTGACGCATGTTTTAGAATTATCTGCTCGACTGTGCTAAAGGGAGAGATTGGCAATATCAAGGAAACTTGTATACCGATCAATCGCTCGAGACTATAGTGACAGGAACAATAAGAGCAAAACTAATGGACCTCCTCCCAGATGATATACCGTACAAAATTGGAGTGAAGATCGAACATTTTGACGTCGCGGAAGACGGTAGTATCTCTACTTCGGTAACATTAAAATGTCTTAAAAACTACCACAAAAGTGCTTTATTAAAAAATAAAGGGGAAGTGATAAAACTTGTTGCAGTAGCGGTGGAAAAAGAACTGCGACATGCATTTAGGACAAACGTATTGGCGCGTTTGGTTGTTTCTTAGAATAGAAAACTCGGATAAGATTGTTAAATAAATAAGTTTTTAAGTAGCATCTCTTCGTAAGAGCTGAATTTAATTCAACGAACAATTCCGCTTGTACGAAATATCAACAGCAATTATCGTCGACGTTATTGTTAAAATATGGGAAGACGAAATCGGTTCCTTTCAAATGTTCTTCTATCCACCGATTGGCACTGGCGTCGAGATCTGGAGTGAACATATCCCTCCAACCACCGATTGCTCCTTTTCTAACAAATGTTCCTGCCGTTATGATCCCGCAATCTATCAGTTCGGACGAATTGACCATCGGATTATTTTTTAAGTTTTTGATGTTCAAATATTCTGATACTTGTTTGATTTGTTCCTCCGTATAGACCTTCCCAAGAAATTCGGCAACCTTTCTAATGGCTTTAGGAAAGTCCTGAAAAATAAAAGTTCCAAAAATAAGAATTGGAGAGAAACACTTAATCGCAGTTAAAATAATATATAATTCGACTAACATGCTGCATCTCCTCGTAAAACATAAATAGAAGGTTCGGATGGTCTTTGAAAGACCACGCCTCTTTCAAGTGTTCCCAATAAGGACTCCAGGGTGCTAAAAATATCAAATATTTAAAGAACGTTCTATCGTTAAAGTGGTTCGCAACTTCCGCAGAACTTACTAAGATTATTCCGAAAATAATCCCAAAATGTTGGGAAATCACCCGCGTATCCTTGAGTCTTTATAGCTTTGTTCAAATGGTACCAGGAAACGGCAACGTCTTTTGGATTTCGAGCGACATATATTATCTTTCAAGAAATTCGTTTATGAGTGGCAGTGACTAAGAATGGTAGTACTTGTTGCAAGACTTTGGTAATTATGTACCTTGCAACCGGTGTCCAGAATTCCAGGCAACAAGCTGAATGGAAAATGTGATTTGATGAATCTAGGAGAAGCCAATTTTTCTAGGGCCTCGTATCCTGGCTTCGCGATATTTCTGCACAGATCCTCTTTGTCTTTATCCCCCTTGTTCATCTCCAAAAATTCGTTCGTTACTTCCGGATGATTGTACATACTAAATCTGTACTCAACATTACGATGTTTTCACTATCTCGTGATTGCCAGCACTATTGATTTTCTTCAAACAGTGTTTTACCGTTTAAAAAACGTTACACATATTATACTAACTCAAGGAAAGGAAATCGTTCGGCGAGCAGCTCCTTTCCGGCCCTTTCAAAGTCTAAATTATTCGATAACAGCCATACCAATTCTTGAGTCCACGTTGTACCTCGAAAGAGAATCCGTTTAAAATTATTTTACGAATTTTTATCTGCCACGCAACATCGGTGAAGAGCATTAAGATAGAATACGCTGAACTTACCAGATCTCGGGTAAGATAAGACCCAAGTGTCATCGGGTCGCGCTTTAAAATTATAAAATCCTTTACCCTGTTCGGTGTATCTATATGGAAAAAACCAGTTTTTGTCGCCGACGAGTACCCAGCCGGTTCTTTCGCCTTTAAATACTTGCAACATTTCTTTGGTTTTTTCCGCGTTTAACAATTTGTACTCCGGTGTAGTTTGAGCCATTGCTACGAATCAACGTCATAAATTCACTAATAATCGAGCAACACTTCCAATCGTGGTTCAGTCCAAGAAGATCAAAATCGTTCTTGTGGCTTAGCGGTTAACAAACACTCGCGTTTATTGTGTTTGCCAATACACCGACTACGCGTTAAATAAACGCGCGGCAGACAGAACTTGGGATTTCAGTTGTTTTTCTTTTTTTAACACGATTCGAATTGTCAAACTTACAATTTAACAGAACACTGGCAACACCGATATTAAATAGCAACTGAAACTACTTTCTACGAGACTAATAGATTCATTGATTTCGATTGTGGCCTTTGCAAGATTATCACAAGGTAACATGGAGGAAAAGAGATGTTTGCGCGTCAAAGTTTGGTTGACAAATGTCGTGAAGACGTAGAGAACCGTATATTTGAAATCTAACGCGATCCAGAGTTATCTGGGTCAATGGCACCTTTCACCAGACACAGATGACCCCTTTCTTTGCCTTTCTTCTTATTGGGCGGTTCATTGACCAAGACCTTGCCCCCTCGTCAACGTTAAAGTGTTTGAGATAATGATTAAAATTAAAATGGAATACCATTTCGAAGAGACGACGAGATGTTGGGTGACATCTGCATGGCGATTCATCGAAACAGTCATTAAATTTTTCCATTATTTCAACATAGCGATAGTAGTCATTAACACTAGATTGCCCAAGGAAGTCATTTTGACTGCTTTTTAATTTCAATTAGAAAAACAATTATGTATATAATGACACAATTTCTTAGAATTTTGCGACTTCTTGTACAACATATAAATGCGTTTATTAATAATTGTAGTTACCTCCCCCCTGCTTCATTTCCGACATATATATATATATATATACTGCTATATATACTGCTATATATATATATATATACTGCTATATATACTGATATATATAGACTGCTTGGGAAATTTTAAATAATCAAATGACGCTTATTATTGAATTGAGTAAATTTCTTATATGACCAGTTCGGCTCTGTATTGAAATAACAGTTTTCATATTTTTTCGATTACCGTCACATGATAACATACAAGTACATGATAAATTGTCGATTTGGCCGTATACTTGATAAGTTGCAGTTGCTCAATAAGCTAAAGTAGTACTTGTTATTCGAATCTTTATGCAGTGATACTTGTTCCAACAAATTTTTTTATTGTTAATATTTACTAATAACTTGTTATAACTGTAAATAATATAAAAAATATTAAAAATAAATTTTAAACAAATTTCTTTACACATTCTTTCACAATATAGTCATTTTGACTGCTTTTGGGCAATATAGGTATATATTAAGTTTCAGTCTTTCTAGTGTTATTAACACTAATGACTCATTAGTAGATAGTAGTAGATCACAAAGCGTAATATTACAAAACAATATTTTATTTCTTTCTTGATTCAAATATTTTGGTTCCAAAGGCAAGAATTTGTTCGTCGTCGCCCTCTAATATTATAGTAGAAAGACAAACGGTGTAAAAAGTCTGTAAATCTGTAAAAATATCGGTACAGTCATTATTCTAAGATTCTAGTTTTCCAAGTCGGGAGATCGTTCCATTGTATCGAGGCCTAATTGCTTCACGTAGGAACTTCTCGTTGCAAATTTTCGTAGAAATATCAGTCTTATTTCTTTACTTATAACTGAAATAAGCGTAACAGCATTTCGTCTAACCTCGACGAAACTCGCAGTGTCAACTAATGAATAAAAATGGCGCTTTCTTTGGTCGTGAAATCGAAGTTTCCAACAAGGCTGAGCTTTCGATAGCTCTTCGAACGAAAGTCGACGTGCACGACCTTGCAAATATACCGTGAAAACTAAACGGTTCGACTTCCGTGCAAGTCGATTTTCTTACAGTGACCTAATCCGAGACTAATCGAACAAGTTCCGAAAATATAACGTATTTTCGTTAGAAGAACATCGATATAACCCTGTAAAAGTAGTCTTAAATATTAATGAGTATCCTAATCTACGAAAACACAAAAATGATTGTTCGAATGCATCGAGTATGAGAATATCCGCGATACCTTAATTCTGTGGTTGCAAGGAGAAACGTCGCATGTCATAATCTCAAAAAAATTCAGTTCTTGCATCAATTGAACTTTATACGATTACGTATTTACCAGAAAGAAATTCATGAAAACAAATTCGAAAAGCTCAAAAACCAATACAACTGTAAATAGCAATATGCGGCGTTCTTCCTGACAACAGAATAATCGTTTGACTTGATTTTTTGGACATGTCAAGACTTAAGTACTCGGTGTATGGCGTGTGTAATGAACAGTGCAACAAATCGATAACATCGAATCATTGAATAGTAATGAACTTTACTACTCTGATTATTTCGTGTACTCTTTATACTAATATTTTGTACTGTTCGGCACTGTCATAATGGGATTTGCGCACGTGCAGAGATTGTATCCAATCTATAATATCTCAAGTACTCTTACGTTATCGTTTTCCAAAATGAATGTATCGTTCGGTTCGACGATTTGAATCGCACTGAGTTCGGCAGATCCCGTTAGCTCCCCTACCTCTTCATACACATTATCACGGATCCACGATTTATCCGGGGATTCGATGCAAGAGATATTCAACCCTAATTTCATTGCAGTCTTTTCTTTGTCGTCTACAGTCTTAATCGATATCTCTTCATTGTCGGTTTGTTTCTCCAAGAAACTCGCGAAATTCGACGATGAAGAATCCTTACTGGTCGTATCTTCGGTTGACTTGTTTACTTTGCTAGTCGACGAACTCCTTTCTTTCTTTATTAAAAGCTTCTTCAGTTCTGGATTTGCGAGAAACGGTTTACACCGTTTCGTGTGTATCTTCATGTTGTCGTGACGGTTGAAAGATTTCTCGCATCCAGGACAATAGAATCTAACGAAAGTAAGACGAACGATTGTGCAAATTGTTGTTCATTGTCAAAGGAGATATTACGCGAAGAAAATATTGTATCGTGTTATTCATTCAACTTACCTAACTCCGCTGTGCACTGCTCTGTGAGCAGCCAAGTGAGACTGTTGTCCGAATGTCTTGCCACAATCACCGCACGTGTACTTCCTAATTCCTTCGTGCTTCAAGAGATGCTCCTTCAGTATTTGACTGCTCTTGTACACATTCGGACATAAAGTACACTTGTGCTTTCCCGTAGAATGTACCTAGAATATTTCGTAGGTGATTGTCGTGTGAGATTTTTTCAGTTTTGTCAAGGGAAAGTCAGTAAGAAAACAAAAAAAAAGTGTATCTTACGTTTAGATGATTGTTTAAGGCCTTTCTCGATTTCGTATGTTTGCCACATACGTCGCAGATATACTCTTGCATGTGAAGGTTTTTGTGGTGTGCTTCCAATGCTTTCTCGTTTGACAAATAAACGGAACATAGTTTACACATGAACATTTTATCTTTTTTATGAACGAGCATGTGCGTACGTAATTTGCTTCTCGAATAGAATTCTATGCCGCAGATTTTACAATTGATTTCCTATAAGATTGAGATTTTAAGGGTAAAGCGGTATAGAGTGCGATACAATGCGATCGATTATATTTGTCAAATGTTTCTGTTACCTTGATTGGTTTGTGATTAACATTCTTGTGATAGGTCAGCATTTGTCGAGTCGTGCAGCGAAAATCGCAAATATTACACAGAAATGGACGGTTACCTGTGTGGCCATTAATATGTTCCGTCATTAACCCGAAAGAAGTGAAATTCTTTCCGCAAAGATGACACTCATACGGTTTGATCTTTAAATGACTCTTTCTGATATGGCTACGCATGTTGCTAACAGTTACCGTAGCAAAGGTACACGCTTTGCATTTGAACGGTTTCATCTGCAAATGGCCCCAAATATGCACCTGTAACCAGTTGTAAATTAACAGTTGGAACAGTTTTTATTGCTTTTCTTTCGACAGATACATGTAGAATAAAATTACCTGACACTTGTCCATTCGAAGATAAAGACTTCCGCAGATGTTGCAACGAATGTCCTTCTTATTGACTACCGTCAAATTTCTTTGTACTTCTTCCGCATTAACGGCAGACATGTCGATTCTATAATAAGTCTCGATCTCTTCTCTTTGCTCCTCGCTTAACATTTTAGAAAGCATACCCCAGGAAGGCTCTGATTTGATTGTCGAATCATTTTTGGTACCCTCGATATTGTTGGTCACATCTGGTTTGACCACCTCCGATGCAGGACTTTCCCGCGATGATCTTATAACGGTCGCCCGAGTTTGTTCTACGGACGGCAGATTTGTTTTCGGCTGTTCGGTATCGTAGGTACAATCTGAATCGTTTGAATCGGTACGAGCTGTAACGACGAGATTCGAATTTTCCGTATCATCGCCGAGTGGTCCAGGACTCAGCCGTAACGCCAAGTCCAGGTCAGTTTCTTGATTCTGGTAGATCGTAGAATCGATCGTTTGTCCCTCTGTCAGTATCTCAGTTGGAATCCAAACCAGTTGGTTTGGCTTTCCAGTTTCTTGTGAAATTACCTCTACGTCTACTTTCTCTTGCTTCACGATTATAAATATTGCTTTGCTTTCTGTGGAGTCCTCCTCTTTTCTTTCCTTGTTTGAAGACTCTCCCTTCGAACTCACCTCCGCTACGTCGCCGATTAAATCTTTATCTGCATCATTACTTTTAATATAGCCTTTACTCGACGGTATCGTCGCTATCGTTGCTACTTTATTCTCCAATGGTAGCTCGATTTGCGGCTTCGACAAGGTCGCAACGTTATTGGTTACATGCGATGTACCGTTCGTGCAAATTGTACCCAGACTCTGTCTCTTACGCGGATTCGCATCGCGTCCCGTCTCATCCGAAACATTCGATGTGCCGTTCGTGCAAATTATACTCAGACACTGTCTCTTACGTTGATTCCCATCGCGTTTCGTCTCATCCGGACCTTCCTGAGATTGTTTTATTCTATTCGAGGATTCATAGACTTCTCCAAGTTTCTTTAATTGATGTTTCCGACCTCTTACGCGTCGTTTCGGTTTTGCTAAAGCTATTTTATCGTTTGCTTCACCTTTTTTCATTGAAACTGTACAGCCGTTCAAAAATTTCGACCCTTCTTTTGAGATATTCTTTATCGACAACGGATTTCCCCGTGCTGAAGCGTTGTCGTTGTTTTGATGGTCCTTCAACTTTTGCTCCTGTACACCTGCATTGTTCGTAGCCGACTGTTTCCTGTCGTCCAATGTGTTTTCATTCGTAGGCTGGTCCTTCTTGCCGGGTGACGCGACTTTGCCTCTCCGTATGGTTTCGTTTGAAGATGGCAGAATATTCTCCTTGTTAAATTCCGCATCGTTTTTCTGCTGCGGTATTCTTGCAGGTGTATTCTCCGACGAGTATTTGCTCTGTTGAACATAAAAGAAAGGTCTGAACGCTACCGTACATTCAACTTCATCGGGGAAGACTCGAAAGGAGGAAAAGATCCTTGAATTATCTTGACTATTCGTACAGAACAACGTATTAACAAATGCAATCATTGATAACCGAACGTTATCAAGAAGACATGAGTCGCTGATGAACAATTCTACGATAATCGATGAAAAAAAATCGAATATTTTAAAGATTCAAAATGCTATGGTTCATCGTTTCTACGTAATTTGGTTGACTGATATCGAAGGTGCTGTTATACTTTGGGATCGTTCTGAGAGCGAAACCCGTTAATGTTGCGACGTAATAGAATAGTATAATTCTAATGTAAACGAATGAAGACTCGAAAGTCAGACAAACGTATCGCTATAGCTTACAGTTTCTTTCGGCAAGGAGAGTTTGCTTTGAGTGAGCTGACAACAGCTGTAAAAGTCGCACAAGAACTCTAACGCGCCTATGCACCGCAAGCAAACAACGTGTGGCAATCCGTCGTTCTCCTTTATCTGAAACAAACAAAAAGAAATTTCGATGTCCAGGCTGGTCTGACAATGACTCGGGCTGGTCCAGGGAAAAAAATGATTGTCGACGAATCGACACCGACAGAGATAGAGAGCAAACGCGAAGGAAAGATAGATCTCGCGATTCCAAAGAATCAAATCGAAAGGATATTCATCGAGATTTGAAAAATATTAAACCTTTATTAAGAAGAGTCGTGGAATCGTTGAACAAATTCTTCTTTATTGTCGAAAAATTATCATATACGCTTATTATTTTTTACTGGGCACTATCTTAACGACGTATTAACAGCTATGCTTATGAGAGAATGTAATGCCGTCGACAAGTACATGGTCTCCTAGATGGAAAAATAGTTTCGGATTAACAAACGCCTCGTACAAAATAGGAGTTATTGCTTACATCGCTATTTGAGGAAAGTGTATATAATAATAATAATAATAGTAATAATAGCAGTAATGATAATAATAATAGTAATATTAAGATATTAATATCTTTCGCGCGATACCAGTTGATAGTTCTCGCGTGAACAACTTTCTATTTCTCACGATCTACTGTATGTATATCGGTAATCGTTCCAAGGGAAAGTAACGATCTACGATCGTAGAAAAGTTCTTTGCGCTTGAATCTTAAAACGTGCAACAGCGAGACGCGCACACTTTGTTTCGTAGAAAAAAAAAGATATGTTTGTGTTCACGGTACCGATCGTAAATGTAAGTTCATCGCATTTCGAACATCCCTCCTTGCTCGCTTGCGCCATTTAATTTGGATGAACAGTTTTTCTTTTTTTTCAATAGAATGAAAAAGAAAACGATACGAAAGTGGAAACGAACTTACAACTACGAACGATAGCGTACAGATAAATGCTGCACGAACAGGACACACCGGTGACTCTTTTCATCCTGTTCTCGATACTTTCAAATAGTTAATATCAAAACACTTCGTCGATAAATGACAGTCCGGTGTCCTGGTTCATGCGATACACCTAACAATTATACTAAGGCTCGAACTCTACTGTTCTTTGAAGGCCAAGAGAAAGTCAACTGTCAAATAGTGATCGATTGAAATTGACGTCCTTTTTTTTTAAAAAGGAAGATCGATTATGTCATCGTTTTAACGCTTATACAACGCTGGAACAATTAAACACATACACACATATATACATGTATGCTAATGTATATATGTATATCGAGTCCCTGAAGGCACTTGCGTATAGTTTCTACGTATTTCTCTGTAGATCGCATACAAATTTCGCAGCGTGATCGACGATGGGCGCTATATAGCTTCGCATTGAAAACTTGGTTACTTTTCACGTAGGATCCAGCAAAACAGTTGTCGATGGACTTTTCCCGCGTTTTCCGCGCAAGACCGCATCGTCCGTAACAAGTACACTTCGCTCGAACAAGTGTTGTATAGGTCTTTAAGCGTTTAGGTTTAGGTTTCTACGAGCGTTTTTACCGGATCCTTGCGTGCGTATAGATCGACTAGTTTGAAAAGAACACCTCGGTCAAGTGATCGTGTAGGTACGCGCGATAAGATCGCAGCGTTTCCCTGCTGCAGGGTCCTTCTCAAACTCGGCAAACATCTATGTACATATAAAATATGTCTTATATGTAAAATATAATCGAAAATAGAGTAAAATACACCTTGCGCGTGTATCGTGTAAAAATGTCCCAGTTCATCTAAAAACAGCTGTGTAAAAATAGATAGAAAATATCTTGTTATGTCCCTTTCGGTCAGGGTACTCAACTTTGGAAGCCCTATCCATGCTGTACTCGCGCAATTTTGTTTGTGAATCGAGCTATCTTAGGAAGTTAACTGTGCGGTAAACGTACAAAACAATTTTCAAGCTGTATTATCGCAACGAATTCGATTGTTGGCTTCCTTGTTATCGGGGATTTGAATTAGCGCTTTTGCAAAACGTCTCTTTCCATCAATGTGCACGATTCGCCGCTTGTCAAATATTCTGTTGAACGATTGCTCGACAGGAAGAATTTCGGGCCGGTAGCTCGTTTTTATTACAGTCTTGGCAAAACCGAATCGGTAGCATGTTTATATTTATGTAAATGGAAAGAATACTCGAAAAAAGATCTCGATACTTCCTTAAATGCACGCTTACTACGTTATGTACAAAACAAGACTAATGCACCAGAAAAGTGTGACATGATGGTATATGATACGATACGAGCGACAAGACTGAAAGTGACTCGGACGATTACAGTTGTAATGCAATCGACTGGCATGGCAATACGTGTTGCAGCTTGGTTCGGTGAAGATGAAGATAAAAATGAAAACGCTTTAAAACGAGCCCTCGCGATATTCTAGACCTAGATCAAGAATTCGCGACAGTATTCGAATCGTTTTACGAGCACATTGTCATGCGGCGAGAGACGACGTGTGGCGTGTAAAAGTAAACAAAGTTTGAAGAAAAGAAAGTTGAATTTCAAATACAATGAAATCAACTTCTGCCGATCGATGTACGATAAAGAACATTTGGCTCGTTACCGGATGTCGTTTTATGTTGAAATGTAAAAAATTGTTGTAACAGATTGTTGACAACAATGTGAATAAAGACAAGAGCGGAACATGTCGGAACAACTGTTTGCGAACCGTTATTTTTCGTTGGATACCGTGGAAAGCGGGTCCGTGACGACAGGGGTTTGCTGTTTAACGATACCAGTCTTTTTATCTTCGAAATGTCTTTTTCTATGTACCTTCATGTTGTCGCGTCTGTTAAACTTTCGCCCGCATTCCGGACAAGCGTGCTTCTTTTCGCCGTGCACGTGCCGATGCGCGGCCAAGTGACTAGCTTGGGCGAATCTCGCGCCACACTTTTGGCAAATATGTTTCCTCAGCCCCTCGTGTTTCAGTAGATGCTCGTTCAGGAATGCTTTCGACGCGTATCTATTGTTACAAACGGTGCACACGAAAGGCTTGGGGTTGGTATGCTGCAACACGTGAGCCTTGTATTTCGACGCGACTTTGAACGTTTTGGTGCACACCTCGCAAGTGTAGGTAGTCGCGTGACGCGTTTTAATGTGTTCGTTTAAAACCGAAAGACTCGAATAGAGATTGTAGCAAAATCGGCACCTGAAGTTCCGACGATTCTTCAGGTGAACGCTGGCGATATGACTCAACAGTCTCGTACGATACGGGAACACTTTACCGCAATATTCGCAAGCCAAGTTCTGCGGGGGTAAATGCGATTTCATGTGTATCTGCAACGATACTTTGTGATGGTAACTCTGCCCGCAATCCGTGCAAGCGTACGGCCTCACGCCTTTGTGCACGTTGTCGTGCTCCATTAGATAAAACTTGGATTTGAACCTCTTTGGACATTTTGGACACTGTATCGGTCTAGGATTGGTGTGCGAGCACCGTATATGTTTCATCACGTCGGACTTGCATACGAATTTCGCGTTGCATAAAATACACGTGTACTGTTTGATCCCCAGATGCGTCTTCACGTGCACCATACATTTGTCTTTACGCTCATAGAATTTACAACACAGCTTGCACGAGTAACCATTTTGACTATCCGTCACAATGTGCTCCACATTGTCGTCCACGCGAATCTCCTCTCCGTCGATCTTAAACAGATGTTCCGGCTTCTGAGAAGCCTGCCATTTTTGCTCGAATTCGGCTGCATCCTTTGACTTTGTCGAACTACCATTCTTTAGACTGCTGCTGAGGATAGTGTTTATTATACTGTTCACCTCTACGCAAGTTTGATTTTGTAGAAGACCAACGATAGACTCGTCTACCAAACAAGAGCCTTGATCTGGAAATACTCTGGCTCGTACCGTCTCAATGTCGTCGCTCTCCTTTTTACACAATTCGACCGTGAAACTGATATCTTCTGTATCATTGCTTTGGCTTCTCGATTCCTTCGCGGACACTTCTATGTTTGGCGAATTTGACACGATGGTCAGAAGCTTGTTCAAAGCGGACGTTGGGATTTGTATGGTGTTATTAGGATCTTGTTGTTTTCCACTAGTCTCGCTGGAATTACTGCGAAGACTATTCACGTTTATCTCTGCAGCGGTACTAACGTGACTTCTAAGCCTATTCGCGATCGGTGTATCGGTTGTTATTTCATTCGTCAAAGTAGTTTCTGTGTTTTGCCTACTTCTAAGCCATCTTGTGGGCGTATTACCGGTGCTCTGAATAATTTCGATATTGTCTGTATTATCCTCTGTTGTGCTTACAGCGGTGGTTTGATCTTTAGCAGCTTCATTACCGATACCGTTACCATTATTGTTACTATTACTGCTGCTGCTGCTAGTGATACCATTACTGTGAATGTTCGCTTGATGTTGACTTCGTAAATTCCTCTGAGTCTTCGCTGTCGTTTTCGAAATGCGTTGTGCTACTTCTCTAACGTTCTCCTTGGCTGGAGGATTAAGGTTTTTGTCGATGTCATTGTTGTTATTGTTTGTCGATGTGCTTGGTGCTGTTTCTTCAGTCTTTACTTCGGCCTAGGGATAAATTGAAATGTAGGTAGAAATGGGTACCAGAAATTTACTAATCTATACGGTAAGAAAAGTCTAGTCTGGTATTTCGGCATGTACTCGAGAATATGTGAAAAGCCACGTTTCGTTTTAACGAGAATCGAAACGTTATTGAAAATAGAGAATTTTCGACTGCCGAAATACCAGATATCGTTTTGTCTTCTCCGCTTCGTTTAAATTTGATTGAAAATAATGCAAAAAAAAACGAGCCGCATGCTCCGGTGGCATCACGAACGAGCGGTAGAGTTGTGCAATTAAAATAGAATACGAACTTACAATCTCTGTTAAGGGTGGTAGATTGTATCGATCGCGTAACACATGTTGGGTGCGAAGACACTCCTCTTGGAAGTCGCAAACGAATTCGAGCTTGCCCAGACACTGAACACAGATCGCCTTGGGCAGAGGATCCCTCTCATCTATCTGTGATTCAAACAAAATACCTAAATACTAAATATATGTGTGATTTTAATTTTTTAACGGACAATCCAATTTCATACTACACTCGTTTCAACCGCTTTTAACAACGACTTATAGACCCTACCGCTCTGTAAATACACCACTGACAAAATTGTCAACTATGATCTGGTACCCATTCTAGCTGCGCATAACATCGAGCTTATCTTCTATCCCTACAACAAAATATCGCTCGAAAAACATATTAAAAGTCATACCTTGCTAAAATTATACGACACGGCAGAATAGCAAAGCATTTTTAATATATGAATCTTATTTTGGTAGAATGCATAATCATTGTACGGCATGCAATTTATAACGCGTAATTCAAATCTCTTCTATAAATGTTAATACTTATTTCTACATCGAGGTATTGTTAATCTTTCGACAACAGGAATATCGAATTAAATATCGGTGTGAAACTGTTGCACGTGTAAAACCGGTGTCAAATCGTAAAATAAATAAATACTTTGAAATTCGTTCGAGTCAATATAGAAAAATACATATCTCTAATTAAAACGTAACGAAAAAATTCACTATTTTTGTATTTTTCCGTCGTCTATACAAAAAAAAGATGTACGGAGAAACATCGAAAGAATCAATCGTGAATGAAAATCACAGCGAAGCGACGTGAAAATTGCTCGGGGAAAGAAATACAAAGCAACAAAGGAAAGAGAACATCTTTACTTCGGTTACTCTTCTCCCCCGGCCATTTTTCTAACCCCCTCCTCTGCGATGGAACTTGGGCCCGAAGACCCCATGACACACCTCTGCCGTTTACTCACCAGAATGTTGATTTTCGAATGGATTTTCAGGCCTAAAAGTCTTTTGGTGCCTTCATCGCTGAATACGTCGATGTACATGCTCTCGTATTGGCCGCAAAGTCGACACATCCTCGCA
This sequence comes from Lasioglossum morio, assembly GCA_916610235.2. NCBI lineage: Eukaryota > Metazoa > Arthropoda > Insecta > Hymenoptera > Halictidae > Lasioglossum > Lasioglossum morio. The sequence continues at coordinate 15,749,813 of OU744323.1, read as the reverse complement.
TCTCCCTCCCCCAGCTCCATTTTTGTTTACGTTGAAGGCTGCCTGAATACGCTTTCGACTACTTGGATCCACTCCGAAAAATTTCGGCCGTGCGACAGTGCGACTGGTGCTGGTCCGTACTATCTGGCCGATCAGTCGATCCCCGAGCACCAGCTACCCACCCCGGCGATACCACGTTTCTTGGCCTCTGCTTTTTCCCGGTGAAACAAACATAAATGATAAACAAAAGACTAAATTCTAACGTTAGCGTTACTACTTGCTCGTTGGTCTGGCACGGGGATGTAGCCGCGTTCGGGTCAGACCAGCAGACCAGCGCACATTCGCTTCGCTACACCTCCCGTTCCTCTCGGCCCTCTCGCCACTTGCCGTACCGTTCCACCACCACCACCCCTCATAACGAGTACGAATTTCGACCAATCGGCTCCACCCTTCCCGCATTACGCGTCCGCTTTCTTCGCGATTGGTCCTAACCACTTACCTGCCGCGCTACCGCTGAAAACCATTGCACGCGCATCGCTGTATGCCTATATATATAATATACAGTGTATCCAGATCGACGATATTATATATATATAGGATTTTACAATCTTTTTTAATCAACTCTGAACGATTTTCTTCGCGTTGTTCTCTTCTCAAATGTTCATACGCCTAATAATAAATAATTAGGAAATTGGTACCAATTACATTCGTATTTACTCACTTGTTTCAAATCTACCAACCATCGTAAGATTCATCAAGTTGGTACTCGACGATGTATCATTATTTTTCAATTATAAAATGTTATAAAATAATGATATACCTATTGTTTCCTCGATTCCTCTCATGTATAAGTAGAGTAGGGCCTCGATTAACCGGCATGATCGGAAGACAAACAGCCCGGATAAATAAAGGGTCGATGGATAATCAAAACCCGAGGGAAATAATTAAATATATTTATGGCGATGATTTCCGTTTGCCCTTTGGAGGGGAACACTTAGGGGGGTACTGTACCCATGGATTCTTTTGTATTTATCAGGGTAACCAACCCCGTAAGCTAGAATCTGAGGGTGGTATCTCGATTTTTTCTCTCGATTTTTCCCCTACTTTGGACGCTGATATTATTAGATATAAACATAATATAATTAAATCATGAGCTCAGGGCGCTGCACTGAACCTTCCTCTTTAGAATGGGCCTCCACACACCTCAAAACATTCTCGTATAAGGAAAAACAATTGAATCCCGCAAACACTGTTTTTTTGTGTTGTGTGTGCGCCATCTAGTCTACATAGCTGAACTAAAATTGGCTCAAAACTTGTTCTCTAAATCACTCTACGTCCTTTGATTTGTTCTAATCTCTGCCTGTATGAACGAAATGTTGGACATCACGGGAAACCACTTTTTGTCCTCATATGAGCATATTTTGAGCTGCACAAAGGTTCATTTGATAGAGGAAGGTTGATCGTAGGTCGCTCTGCTCATGATTTCAGTTGAAAAAATCGTTTTGTATTAGAAAAATACATTAGAATCTGCGGAATTTTTTTCAATTTTTCCCCCCTACTTTGGACACTCATATTATTAGATATAAACATAATCTATCTAAATCATTAGCAGAGCGACCTGCGATGAACCTTCCTCTTTACAATGAGCTCTCACACAGCTCGTAATATGCTCATATGAGGACAAAAACTGGTTTCCCGCAAACACTGATTTCATCAACAAAACAGTGTTTGCGGGAAACCAGTTTTTGTCCTCATATTTGCATGTTACGAGCTGTGTGAGGGCTCATTCTAAAGAGGAAGGTTCATCGCAGGTCGCTCTGCTAATGATTTAGATAGATTATGTTTATATCTAATAATATGAGTGTCCAAAGTAGGGCGAAAAAATTGAAAAAAATTGCGCAGATTCTAATGTATTTTTCTAATACAAAAAGATTTTTTCGACTGAAATCATGAGCAGAGCGACCTACGATCAACCTTCCTCTATCAAATGAACCTTTGTGCAGCTCAAAATATGCTCATATGAAGACAAAAACTGGTTTCCCGTGATTGCATTCAACTTCCCCATACTTTCGTTCATACAGGCAGAGTCTAGAGCAAGTCTAGAACCAATTTTAGTTCAGCTACTTGGACGAGATGGCGCTTGTCAGGAGAATTGTCAGCGTAGATTCGTAACAACAAAAGTGTAAAGGGCATGAAGCCACTCGGATCCATTAATAGCAATAAAAATATTGATGAAAATAAAAAAACCTGTAATGATAGCGAAATTGAAGCGTTAGATTGATACAAATGTTGTTCATCACTGTTGCCAAACTGTGTTTCAGCGTGTAGGTTGGTTACCCTGATAAATACTCTAGAATCCATGGGTACAGTACCCCCTTAGGTACACTTTAGCTTCGTGGTACTTCTCAACAACACTATGGCACTTTGCCCACATCCGTCATCTGGTGAATGAAGTAATCTTGGAACATGTCATCGGAAGCCAGGTCTATATATATAAATATATATAGTCTAAGGGACATCGTAACCGAGGTACGACATTTTGCCACAAGCACGCTGCATGCACATTTGAATGCAACAAATGGTTCTTGCCGGACTGTGGATTGTGTCTTACGACAAAAACGGCAGGAATCATTCACCACCATTCACACTATTTCGAAGTAAAGTATTAATAATGCAAACGTTTCTGTGATATAAGAATTGTAAATGATAATAAACAGTGTTAATTCTTAAAGAATTATTATTCCCTCTGTTGTAATACTGATTATACATGTTTTATCTTCTCCATACAGGCTCAGCATTTTGGGCTGCAGGGAAGGGAGTACTTACAGTCCAAAAGGAAGCGCACGCAGGCCGAAATTTTTTCTATACATATATATTTCATGATCACTTTTTAACGTGTATCATTTAATTCTATACATAATTTAATTGTTTTCTACAACAAATAACCGTTCTCAACTTATCAGTAAGAATGCGGATACGTGCACGTGTACTATAAACACCATACATACATATATATATTGTGTATACAAAGCAACACGAGTGAAGCGATAACATTGGTTAAGAAGTATTCTATTTTACAATGGCAGGATTCGGAAGATATATACTAACTGCCGATTCAAGAAATTTTTTAAGCAGAAGGTATCGTTTTCTATCACACAGTTATGTGTTTCTTTATAAAAAAACAATTCTTTAAGTTATAGTAAAATGCTTTTGGATGAGTTTCATGTTGCTTGATTCTTTTAATTGCTTTAAGTCCTGATTTCTTATTTAAATGTTAACGAAGGGCTTTACATACTGTTTTTCTTTTTACGATTTTAGAAGCTGTTTAGTGAAAATCTCCCAGAACATCCGACAAAAAACAACGAAGCAACTGGAAAATGTTGAGGTCCCACCGAAACCGAAAAAGCCACAACCAACTTTTCTGTTATACTTACAAAGTATTAGGCCAAAGTTAATAGAAGCAAATCCTAATATAAAAGTAACAGAAATAATACAAAAAGCATCCAAAGAATGGAACAACATAAATCCGGATGTTAAAGAGGGTTTCAAAGCTCAATATAGTCAGAGTTACGAACAATATGTACAAAACTTAAAAAATTATCAGGAATCATTAACCGACAAACAGAAAGAGTTTCTGGAGCAACAGAAAAAGATATCCAAAGAGAAAGCAGTTGCAACAAACATTAAACAGGTAATAAATATGTTGATACACGTTTAATTCTTTAAGAGTTAGTCTTTTGCGATTCTTCGATCTCTAAAAAGTAAATGCATTTACAGAAAATGGACTTGTTCCAAAAACCAAAAAGACCGCAAAATGCATTCTTACTGTTTCTGGAATCGAGGAGAAAAGTTGATCAACCACGTGAGAATCTCAAGGTACGGTAAATTTATGTGAAAAAAATGCATTTTTACTATATAATTATTAATGTTACTAATCTCAGTGTACTAATACGAATCATATATTTTCAAATATTTTATTAGGAGTGGGTATGTGATATGACAAAAATATGGAAGAAGTTGCCAACTGAAGAAAAAGAGCAATATATTGATCAGGCAACTAAGCTGATGAAGGACTATAAGGAAGAACTATACCAGTGGGAAGAAAATATGGTAAATTTAGGCCATCCAGATATTATAAGACGCTATCGCCCACAAAAGACCCAAGAGCAACAAAAGAGTTAGAATTTGATATGATTCGGATTGGTTTCGTTAAATGATGTATAATTGATTTAATATTAAAATCCATACTAAAGCATCAAGTTATCGAGTTTTGAAATGAACATGTTATATTGGAACAATTCGTTTTCACGAGTCACCAGTAAAATTCGATGTACGACATGTATTTTAATTTCTATAAAACTTTTACAAAACTTTTCTCAGTAAGCGTTTGTTTACATATGGTCGATACAGTTTATACATTTAAAACAGTTACAGTATCAGTTTTATACATGCAGTGGAAGAAGGTATAATATATCGCGGTGAAACTAAAAACGTAGAGAGCCAAATCCACGATCACCATGTACAGTACAGTCGCGAATATTTTCAATCGACGAGTTACTTTGGGTTTAACATTGCATAAGATTAAAGCGGTATACAAGAGGCTTCCATCATGCGTTGCTTGTGTGCTTATACAATTGTATAAACGAACCAGCATCACTGGAAGGTACGGTGCAACAACAGTCTGAAACATCGAATCAAGAGTATTATTTAGCTTCTCTTATAATGCTATATTTAATTTTCGCTTCAAAGATAAACAATTACCTTTCCAAATAAATAATCCAGTTCTAATGCGAGCAGTATATTCACAATCAAAGCTAGCAATATATAATTTAAACGATTCATTGGTAATAATGGTCGTGAGATTCTTGTTTGTGTAAAAGTGCTATCAACTTCTTCAGTTTCTGTTCTAGTATTGTTATGTTTATCTTTCGGAGGGATGAACATGTTGTTACAAACATTGTATGGCTCGGAAATGTTTGTATCCTTAATTCCATCATAGTATTTTTCTGTAATGTATAACACAAAGATAATAAGTACAATCATTCTACCATATATAAAACTACAATTGATATACAAATTAATTACCTGATATTGTACCATTTATACTTTGTTGTGGTTTCTCCTCTTGTATTCCTCTATACATAAATGAAGTTTGACTAGATGTATCTAAGTAAAAAATTAAAAAAATTTCAATAAATTAATTCCTTTGAATTAGAGACGTTCGTGTCTTTCACGAGAGCAGGAACATTGATTTGCAAACGACACTAATGATCCACAGGAATGAAACCATTGGTTACCTTCTGATTTGGTATCTCCACTGGAACCAGTAATTTTCAGCAAACGCTTATCTGAATTTTCTAAAATTCGCCTCCTTCTCGCGTCTCGTCTTGCGTTGATGTCATCCATGTTTCTCGGTATATTTCCGTCAACAAAAGTGTTGTTCGAGGTTAAAATTTATACATTTCTCTGGATAATAACAATGCAGTTGTCAATTATTACATCTAGAATAGTGGTCGTAATAAATGATTCGGAAAAACGTTAAGTTACCATTAGAATGTAGAAGACTAGGTTTGTTATCATGTCAGTCGCAAACGTTGCCGGAGATTGTTCAACTTTATTCTGCCGATAACGTAAACTAAATGTCATCGATCATGTTTAATTAATATCGTTCGATTTTCTATTTTCTATAGCTCTGTGTTTGATGGGTTTTTAGGCACTTTGATTCAAGCAAGAAAGCGTTTGTGTTACGCGAATGTCGTGTATAAAATAACATGAATATATTTGACGTTCACCGGTTTGATTTTTACATCTGTTACCTAAATACAATAGAAAACCACGGTGTACACAAATTCAAAGTAATTTAGCTAACGTGCACGGAATCGAGTGCACAAACATTTAGATGCGCAATACCACAGTGTAGTTGTGTACGCTGTGGCAGTACGTATGCATGAAACGAAAGGTGCAGTGCAAACTTAGACCCAGATTACTTTGCCAAGATTTCTCGCGCATGCGCGTCCAAAACAGTGACTTCTAATAGAGGTTTCCTCTCTGCTTCTAAGAGTGTAAACGTGCTTTAGGTACGTATCGCAAAATGATTGCGTCGCGCAATGAAAACGCGGCATACGCATTTAAGGCATTCTAGCAAGTAAGCTTGCATTTTTGATGAAATCCGGCTGGGCTTCGCGGCTTTTTGGCGGGTTACGGGTTTTGTCAGTATTTCACGTAGTAGTGTAAAGATTTAACGAAGCGCAAGGATGGGAGATAAAGACGGCGGTAAGAATCAAATACGTTCTTTAGTATCTCTGTTGAGCTTCCCGATTGTTCGTATATTTATAACTACAGAACGTTCGTTCAAAGGACGCTTTCCATATTATGGTAAACAAGATTGCCTCTCGCGAAACTTCTTACGGACTTATCTTTGTCAGAAAGTGTCATTAATTTCGGAAAATTGTCCGATTTCTTCGCGACGTTTCATCGGAATCGTGAACATACAGAAAACTTGCTTCTTCACTTTCAGTTTGAATGGTTTCAGAGAGAAGTTCTCGTTGATTCGCCGGCAGGTTATATTACCGCAAAGAGTGTAATAATTTTATCGGTTGAATTTCAGTCTGTTCCCTGGTGCTAGTTGTTTCATGGCATATATGAATGATTACCTTGTCGAATATTTTTAATAGTCGTGTGAAAATTGATTTTCCGGCTGTCTAACCAAACTCGCCCCAATGTGTTTCATTATGGGTATTGTTCGATTCCAGAAACGTTCGACGATGCCGTGGAAGAAAGAGTTATCAACGAGGAATACAAAATATGGAAGAAAAATACTCCCTTTTTGTACGATCTTGTGATGACACATGCTCTCGAGTGGCCATCGTTGACCGCTCAATGGTTGCCCGACGTTACTAGGCCAGAAGGGAAAGATTACTCGGTACACCGCCTTATTCTGGGTACGCATACATCAGATGAACAGAATCATTTGCTCATCGCCAGTGTTCAATTGCCGAATGAAGATGCTCAATTTGACGCGTCTCATTACGACAATGAGAAAGGGGAGTTCGGTGGATTTGGATCGGTCAGTGGGAAAATAGAAATCGAAATAAAGATAAACCACGAAGGAGAGGTGAACAGAGCACGGTACATGCCACAGAATCCTTGCGTTATAGCAACTAAAACCCCATCCAGCGATGTTCTCGTGTTTGATTACACTAAACATCCTAGTAAACCAGACCCAAATGGCGAATGTCAGCCTGACCTAAGGTAAACTCCGATCTATTTTCCATCAAATAATGTAGGATATTAGGAGAAAGAGGTAAACCCGATGGTACAATAATTTTCGTTGTTATTCGTTTAACAGATTGAGAGGACATCAGAAAGAAGGTTACGGCCTGTCGTGGAATCCGAATCTGAATGGATATTTGCTGAGCGCGTCCGACGATCATACGATCTGTTTGTGGGACATTAACGCGCCGCCAAAAGAAAACCGTGTTATCGACGCGAAAACCATATTCACAGGACACACCGCTGTTGTCGAGGATGTAGCTTGGCACTTACTGCACGAGTCCTTGTTCGGTTCGGTCGCGGACGACCAAAAGTTAATGATATGGGACACAAGGTAACAACTTATGGGATTACCTAATGTTAGGCTGGAGGGAAAGTTCTGTCTTATTTGAAATAAGCAGGTAGTTTTGCTTGTAAATGAAAAACACAAGTTGTTACAAATAATGGAAGTTATATCATCGGAGAATATTAAATATATTTTCTTTCAAAATATAATAGAACTTTCCCCTCCAACCTAATGCATATTACATTGCGACAGATCGTTTAAGACTGTGTTCTCTGTTAATAGGTGTAACAACACGAGCAAACCGAGTCACACGGTTGACGCTCACACTGCCGAAGTGAATTGTTTAAGTTTCAATCCATACTCGGAATTCATCCTTGCGACTGGCAGCGCTGACAAGACCGTAGCGCTCTGGGATCTGAGGAACCTCAAGCTGAAGTTACATTCCTTCGAGTCTCACAAAGATGAGATCTTCCAAGTCCAGTGGTCTCCGCACAACGAGACGATATTAGCTAGTAGCGGTACAGACAGGCGTCTACACGTATGGGATCTGAGTAAAATCGGCGAAGAGCAGTCCAGCGAGGATGCCGAGGACGGTCCACCCGAATTACTGGTACACATACCGTTCGATTCGTTTTATGCTATAGCATGTCTCTTCGTTTCGTCTTCGTTTACGTTCGTTTGTTTCTTACCCGTACAGTTCATACACGGTGGCCACACCGCAAAAATCAGCGATTTCTCGTGGAACCCGAACGAACCGTGGGTGATATGTTCAGTGTCAGAGGATAACATAATGCAGGTATGGCAAATGGCGGAAAACATCTACAACGACGAAGAGCCAGACACGCCAGCGAGCGAACTTGAAGCTGGTGCTTCATAAACTGTGAGAAATAATCAATTAAATTATTTGATATTGAAATTTTCTATGGATATGCGCGCGTGCGCACGCGCATGAAATTGATCATTCGAGCTAGTATAAGAGAGACGTTAACACGAGTTTGTACGTTAAAACGAAAAGAACATCAAGAAGCAATAATGTCTATTTTTACTACCGATCTTAAGGCCCGTTCGCGCACCAATCGCGATTCTAGAAGATATAGATCGAACGAACGTCGAGCATCCGCTGCGTCCTATATCTCGTTTTCTTTCGTTTTCGCTTTAATTTTCTCTTCGATTCGCTAGCTGATTCGTTCAATTTCACCACCATTTGTATATGTAGCTCTAAGCCGAATGCGCTGGGTGATACGTCCCTCTTTCGATTTCTCTATATAGGGTGAGAGTACAAAGTAAGAACGAAAGACCCGCCTGTCTGTTAGATATTCCGTGTTTTTTCCTCGTTCGTTCGAATATTATCCACGGACGCGCAACTACACCGCATGCCTGAAATAGTCGCTTGGATCTGTTCGGGATCGGTTTCGATCCCAAATCCGATCGACGTCAATTGTTCGACAACTCGATCTGTATCCAGCGAAACGTTATTGTTTTCCTGATTTTTCCGTACAAACCGAGAACGTACAGAGTTTCCGCTATTCGGGGCTATATTCGAGGTTCTTCCTGTTTCGTTCGTCTCCGCATCGTTTCCCTCTTCCACCCCACCCTCGAATCACATCTTATCGCCGAATCAATTTCCTGTTCCGACACCGACCAATCACACTATCGAAGTAAAAAAAAAAGAAAAAAAATACAGTAGATACACGTGATAGAAACTCGATGGAAAAGGTGTCGAGTCTTCGATGCTTGTAAAGTAATCACCGTTTCCCTACTCTTCTCATCGATACGGATGTCTTGGGTGTGTTTTAATACTTTGGATAATAAAATCGACCGTACGTATTACGACTTCTCTTTATTTTTTCCTCCTCTATACGGTTTCATAATTTCCTCTTCATCTTTTTTCTCTTTTATATTTCTTTTACTAAATATATGTATATATATATATATGTATGTATATGTGTATGTATAATATTATCGCCGTTAGCTCATATCGTACAGATTTTCGAACGCTTTTTGGCACTTGGTACAGAGAGGTACGAGTACAAGATCCTCGAAAGGACAGAGCGACGATACGCGTTCTAGGGTCGAACGATCTTTGTTCCCACAAAATTACACAGCCGTGTTCGATAGTTCGTTGTAGATTTCGTCGAGCAGCGAGTGTTCGCAGACCGTCTCCGGTCTGTGCAGAGACAAAGCGTCGACGTCGACCACGTCCAAGCTCGAAACTCTGCAAATCGGAAAAGAATGGGAGGGTGAATTGAAACGGTGAAAAACTGGCCGCGAGGCTCGATTAGCGTCGATTAGTTATAGGATCCTGGGGTGGTCATTACCAAAATCTGCGTGTTAAATACACGTCGCTTATAGACCGCGATCGCTGTCTGTTGTGCATGCAAAATGAACGTTTTAGCAAAATTTGTATAGTTTTTATTTTTCGGTTCGTTTTCTTTTGTGTTTGAAAAATAGGTAGAAACGGATCGATTTCAACATAGCCATTCGTTACCTCTTAGTCACGTTTTGTCGTTTAATGCCATCGAGCAAGTTCGCAATCGATGGTGTTAACGTTGGTCGAAATATCTGTGGGAGAAGGAGAGAGTCACGTGAATCGGACCGTGCCTGTGTTTCATTCTTTAGATTTTTCGTATGCTTTCGAACGTATTGTGGATTGTGTTCGACTTAGAACAGAAGGATTCCACGCTTACCGTGACGGGAGCGCTGCGCATTTCGCGGAGATCGATGTTTCTGAACAAATCGTGAACAAGAAGCTCCTCGATGTTTCTACGGCGACTAGTCGGCTCGCCAAATATGTACTTCAGCAGTTCGGTCACCTGTGCAAGGGAACGTTTTCGTCAATGTTTTTACGATCGTCGCCCGCCGATTTTCTCGGGCCCGCGACACAACTGAGCATCGCTGCTTGTTCTCGCAGCGAAACCTACGAAAACGAACTCTACAATAACCACAAACCCGAGAAAATAACGGAACAAACGGAAAAAAGTAATGACAAGTAGAAGCTGAGGGTACAATGTAGAAGAAGCAGGGGTTGAAACGGTTCTGAAAATAACTGTTTGTTGCAAGTTATTGCTCTTTTTTTTTAAGTAAAAAGAGGAAAAATCACATGTCATAATATCTATGACTTTATTTTTCATGTGGATGCATCGATGCAACCTCCAGGGGCAATTGCACTTCATTCTTTAATGCAACCAATTTTTTTTTGTTAACCCTGATACGCACCTCAAAAATAGCTGCATAAAAGAGACTAGGATAACGTTCACCCATTTTCATTTTACACGTTAAATCAGCACATTATGTTTCGTTTATAACATCACATTTCAAAGAAATACATCATACGACGTAGACATAAAAGGATGAATAATTCTACAGTATGTGAAAACATTGAATGGGCGAATTTTCATCCTGAGGTACGTATGAGGGTTAAATCAATCGATCCCTTTTATTATTCTACGAATACTACCCCCGGTCGTCGAAATGTTAATACTTTACGAGATGTTTGACATTTCATTGTTAGAGTAAACATGGTATTAGTTTCTAAAATTCATATATCGAGAGTTTCTGTATATCTTGTAGTAAAGTACACCCAACAGAAACATGCTGTAAACAGGTGCCAAGTTCTCTATGGCCGTGAAAAGTTGTGAGATCAAACAAAATACGGCCAAGTTCGTTAGCTTAGGCAATACATCTTACAATACTGAAAAAAAGCGTTTATAAAAATTAGTTTAAAAGAACGCTATTTTTTTTTAAAAGAGTTACATGGAAGGCTAAATTATTCAAACTTGGCCGCTACCAAACACCTTTTATGGCCATTGGTTTAAAAAGTACCGGCCAAGTTTGAACAATTTAGCTCTCCATGTATCTTTTTAAAAATTAAATAGCGTTCTTTTAAACTAATTTTTGCAAACGCATTTTTTCAGTATTGCAACAGGTATTTCTAAGCTAACGAACTTGGCTGTATTTTCTTTGATTTCACAACTTTTTACGGCCATAGAGAACTTGGCACCTGTTTACAGGATGTTTTTGTTGGGATTTCATCAATTTTTGTTGAATATATATTGCAAAGAATAATGTATAATAATATATTAATTATATATATAATTTCGGTTGAGCCTTATTATTATTTTTTTTTTGTTTTTGAATGATTCAAAAGACTACATCCGTCATGTGGTTGGGCATACCCTATATGCTTTGGATTGAAGCCGTTTGAAAATTTCGTTATTTTTGCGGTAGAACGCACCGTTCCCGAGATACAGCCATTATTATTATTTTTTGTTGTGTAAAATTTCAAACTTTAACAATTATTCCTCTGATGGTTTGTTATGGTGGACCTACGTACCAAATTTCAAGCTTGTAGGTCAATGGGAAGTACCCAAAAGGTTTTGATGATCTGTCAGTGAGTGAGTGAGTGAGTCAGTCAGTCAGTCAGTCAGTGACCAATTTAACGATATTTGTGGTCCTATATCTCGGAACCTACTAATGTTGGAAGATTAATGTTTTGTCACAATATTGAGACCTGATAGCATTTAACAAGTCTACGAAATTACATCTCTCCATCTGTCTCCAGTTCCGAGTTACAAGCTTCTAAAAAACGGCTAAGTTGTTTCGTGTAAAAGGAGGCAGTGCGTGAACTTGGCTGGTGCACTACCGTGTACCTAGATTTCGGACACAAAATGTGTAATATTTCGTGAAGCATTGTCTATTTCGATGTGCATGGATCTTCGATATCATAACTGTGTTCAACCCCTGAGAAGTAGAAAAACGATAAGAGAACCGAAAAAGAGGGCGAGAAAGAGAGGAAGAGAGAGAGAGAGAGAGAGAGAGAGATTTGTACTTGTGGATACATTTCAAGATCCGAGAGATGCATGGAATTCGGTTTAAACGTTCGTAATTCGTAACCAGCGCACATTTCGAATAGCATATGACCTGCAAATAGATAGAATATAGCGTGACGAGTAAAGTTCGATAAAGTACGAAGTGAAGATCGATCTTACCGAAGGATACGATGTCGATGGAAGTGGTCGGCGAGATTCGCGAGGCGATTACCGGATGTATACGGCTGGTGAATCCGAGGAGCGTGTTCTCGAGGCCGGCGAGCCGTGCCACGCCGTTCTGAACGAGCACGTTGCCCGAGTGTAAATGCGTTACCATCGGGAATTCCCTTTTCTTCAGAAAGATCAACGCTTCCAACACTTGTCGGCCCATTTGTTGGATCTGAGGCAGGGGCAGTCCTTTGCCGCGGGCCGCGTACTTTTGGCCCCAATCCTCGTTCCAGCCCGTTCTTTCGATCTGCCGAGTAACCAGCAAACCATATGTCTCTCTCTCTCGCGTCTCCTTTCGTTTCGTCGCCACCTCCGTATACTCACCCCGTAAATCAAGTCCTTCAGGCTACCCTGACTGATAGGCTGAACCACGATCACGTAATTCTCGCGTTCATATTCGAGAAAATCGATGTCGAATATAGGGCATATGTACGGATGCTGTAACGCCAAAAACAAGTCGCTTAAAATGTTTTTCGTCAGTGAGGAAACGATCAACGAGCAATTGCTGCTCAACGGCGCCAAGGTGATCAGTCGATCGGTCTTTAGGGAAGTGTCCCGCACCGAGAACCAGTGTTTGTTCACTCTCGAGCCTGAAACATCCCGCGAAAAACGAACGAACGAGCAACAAATTTATGGAAGTTTGTCTATCGAAAGATGATGTTGTTGCGCCGGAGAAAATCGTCGAGAGAAGGGAGTGCAACGGGGGTGGTCGAACGCGGAGGAGGAGGAGGAGGAGGAGGAGGAGGAGGAGGAGGAGGAGGAGGTGGTGGTGGAGAAACGGGGGGTGGAGATTGAGTGGAGGGCTCGAGAGCTTACCGAGATTATTCAGCTGCTTGACGAGACTATAGCGCGGCGTTCTTCGGATATAAGCCTGGCAAATTGATAAAGCACGATCTCGAGATCTTTTCTCCATTTCCATGTACTCGGTGGCATCCTCGCACACCGACGGTCCGTGGCCCAATGCCGTGTAGCTGTGTCTTCCGTTTCTGCCTCGGTCAAATTCGTTTCGATCAGATTTTTACTTTCCTGAATCGCAATCGTTTTCCATCTACCACATCTCAATCTCGTCCGTTCGAAGTAAGTTCGCCGATCGTTCGAAGAGAAATCAAATAAAACAAAGAATACCTGACCAACGCGTCCGAATCGTTCGTAAAAGCGGCGCACCGTTCGAAAGGAATTTCTCGATCGGGTGAACGATTTCTAGAACGATGCCAATAACGGATTAGATTATCGAACCAGCGATTACAAACTGGATCGGTCTCGTTTGGGTTGCCAGCGAGCAGCCATCCGTCTCTGCGAGCGCAACCAAGGGTTTCATCCAATAAGATCACCGATGCAAATGTAAATTCATATTGCTGTCGTCGATGTTTCCACCGTTTGTGAAACGGAAATGTAAGGAATCGCGACGGAAGAATTACAATGCGAGAAACGTGGCAAACAATTCACGACCATTCCAATTTCGGAGACTCGGTTGTTTAGCGATCGACGATCGACGACGATGAGTGTTAAGAATCTTAAGAATTTAAATTAGTACATTTTTCTAAGCAAATGAGTTTATACATTTGTTTTCGTTTTTAATACCTTAGTGTTTTCTGCTTGTTCGGGAATACGTTTGCCTAACCATATATTAATTAATTGATAAATTCTTACAGACGCAATACAGAAAATTTACATTCTTGAAAATGGTCTAAATTCAGACCGAAACGTTTAATTAAATTTCATGTGATATTTTGCAAATTTGCTTATTGTCTACAATTGATCAAACCAGTGCGCCAATAACATTAATTGTAGTTTTGAACAATTGTCGATCGAGATACAGAGAACTGTGACAATTACACTGTTGTAAATCGTAATCCACGGTCAATCGATCTCACGATTTATGTATTCGAAAGCGGGGAACATAGTTGATCGACGACAGCTAGATAATACATAGAAATCGTCACCCGAGCGAACGTCGTCTTCTCGGCGGTATTCGTTTCTTTCGAAATCGACAGCTCTGCGAGAAATTCCTATGACGATCCGAAGTCTCCGTACAGTGACGCGCGGACGTAGAACAACCATCGGTATCCATTGTACTTCCAACACTGACTACGCGATTCTCGGATCGATCGCGACTCGATCGGGTTTGTAAACGAACTCGGTCGAATGGAACGTGTCCTACGCGAGCGGGGATTTCAATCATCGGAAAATTATATATAATTAATTATAATTGTACAAATTAGACAAAGAAGAATTTTCAATTGGATTGTCAAAGGGATTGTTATCGTTGACTCGAATAATATCTGTGAATGGGTATGCGTTCTCCGTGGTAGCGTCGATTATACAGGCCTCTTTTTTGCGGCAACAATATACGTCGATCATCCTCGTTGATCTAGCATATACGGTGACTCGCTTAATCGATCGAGCACCCTCCAAATCGAAATAGCTCTTTCAAGGAAGAACCAAATGACCCGAGAGGTTTCTAGAAGCTAGAAGAACTCGAAATTGTGAAAAATTCTAGTTTCGCAAAGTAGTGGCTTGGCTCTAATCAATAAAATATTTTTCATTTTGTTCGATGATCTTTCGCCATCTTTCTGATAATTACTTTTTTTATTGCCAGCCGAATACCTCGAGCCGTTCGGAGCATTTCGAGAAGAGCTATTCCGTTTCAAAGGATACTGATTGATTACGTGAATCACCGTGGATGTTGTTTGTCGGAGTCGGACGAATTACCTGACGTCCGGTTCTTTACAGCCTCGCGCGGCGGACACGCGGCTGAACAGTATCTTGGCTAGATTGTCGATTTTATTGGTCAGCTGATAGCCTTTTTCTTCGTCGCTGTCCTCGTCCTCGATGCTCGCGCTTCTTCCACGGCGGAGCGTGCCGCGGGCCGACACCATGGCCTCGGAGTCGAGCTCGATGGCACTTTGAGTTCTTCGGTTAACGGCGCGACGTTTCCGCCGCGTTCGAGGACGTTCCTGCCAGAACCTGTCATGTCCGGTAACGTCCGATTCTTTATGGTCCTCGTCCCGTTTGTTCAAGTTCTGATATAGATTGAACATGATTCGATCTTGATCGTGCTCCTGGATCCGCAAATGTTCTCGACTCTAGCGAGTGAGCATCGAACGTGTCCGTCGATACACGCGAAATCCGTTCACGCGCGGTTTTTCCTTTTGCTCGGAATCTCGTCCGTTCGATCTCGGGAACGACAGGACTCGTCGGGAAGAATGCACTTCTGAAAGAGAAACGTTCACCGTACCCAGTCCCACTCTTTCTGGCTTTCTCCGTGTATATCGCGGCAAACCCCGAACGAGTACGTTGGGCGCATGGTATCGTTCGCCGCGCGATGGAAGGTCCTGTCGAAGGGTCCACGCCTCGCGTCTGGCCTCGAGAGACGTCTCCTTTTTCTTCGATCGTAGACGATCAACTCGTGTTCCCTCGGTTGGTCCCGTTGTTTGCGTCTCTTGTGCTCGGTGTCCGCGACCCTTCCGAGAACGAGACGCGCGGAGAACGCGTCCGAATGGTCCCCTAGGTCGTCCCGGTAGCAACAAACCACCGGGAGGAACAGGAATATAAAATGCTACGAGTGTACGCGAAGTCGATGGCCCGTGAGAAAACCGATCGCTATCGTAGAAAAAAAAAAGAAAGCGAGAGGATGATGGTGAAGGTGCGCGCGGTACTGCGACACTATGAACCGCGCGCGCCACCCACGCAGCGCAACCACCTATCCACCAGATCCGACTGGAACACCGCCGAACACTGACCACCACCGTAGACTCGCGCTCCAAGCCAGCCCGGCCTGACACACATTTCCCGCATTGCTGGCTCAACGGCCGATATATAGCGTTAGAACCGTATACATATACATATACATCCGCCGCGCCGGGTCTCTCCCCGTCTTTCTCCTGTCTCTCTTGTTCTCCGCCCCTGCGCAATCTCCATCCGCCATGCCTCTTCACGCAGCTCTCTTACTTACCCTCTCGAATCACGTATCCCTTGTTTAACGTCTCCACGATCTTTTACGGATTCGTCTGTACCGCGGCTCCTCGCCGCCCGATCTGTCCCACCTTTTCACAAGAGAGCACCCGTTCGTGCTAGAGCTGCCTTTCAATCGGTAGCCTACTACCGCCGGAAATACTCCAACAACCAACGTCTTCGCGATTCTCGAAAACAGGGTAAGAGATCCAGCTCAAGGGAACGTCCCTAAGCCGGTAATTCGCGTTAATTGCAATCTACAGAAGCTACGTTAAGATAAGAATTTCTGTGAAAAACGTTCACACACACCCTTTCTTCCGACCTAGAATAATTCCATTCTATTATATTAATTTTGTTCTCTGTACGAATATAAAATTTATATAATGCCGCATACAATACTTATATGTTTAGTAATTGGTACAGCGATTTGTTAAAATCCGCAACTTAATCACGGTACTCTCGAGATCCTTCTGCTACCCTTCGAGACGGAATCGGGAAGCAAATAATATTGCGTGATCATGCACGCATCACGTATTATTCCCAAATAATTGTCTGACTTTTCAGTTTGGAGATGTTCTCTTGTCGATTCGCGGTAATGGAGGCAAATAACGATCGTTGCCAATAAATTAAATAATTTGGAACACGGCGGGAAAGCTCCAACCACGCGATTCATGCAATTATCCTCCTTTATTGTTTCGTTCGTTTCCTCTTGCCATTGGCTTTACACGGATCGTCGAATCGTACGACGTAACGCCGGAAGAAAATATGAATCCAATTAGATTCGGTTAAAACTAGGCCAATAGGACACGTTTCAGATTCCTCTGACCCCAATGTTGAACTCGAAGACCGCGCACGAACTTTAATCTCGCTCCGCAGTTTTACGGCTGCTCTCAGGGTCGTTCAGACAAAAGGAAAAAAGAGAAACAAGTTTAATTCTTGGCTAGAAAATATTATTCTCACATTTGTACGATACTTCCGTTTGATAAATAATAGTCTTTGCGATGCTCCCGTTGTTCTTTGTTTTAGCAGGATTGAGCCGACTGTTCTCGCGTTAACATTGCCTTATATTGTAATGGCCAACCTTTCATATCACGTCCATTGTAGATCTAAGGACAAAGGGTGTTATAGTTTCATCGAAATACCGCTTCAGCGAAAGTGACTGCCATTCTTACCTCGGATACAAATTCCAAGGCTGCGCGACGGGTAAATTCGTGTTCCGCGCGGACTCCCCATTTATACTCGATTTTCGACGAGTCGTTCTTGTTCTCTATTTTGTCAAGATACTTTTGGGCAACGAATACCTGAAGAACAAACATCCTTTCAGTTACCAAAAGATTTCTGATAATGTTCATTCTTTCTTACCTCAGTTACAACATGTTTGACGTTACCAAAATAATTGTGAGTCTGGACATTTTCGGAAATGATACCTAAATTCGTTAGAAAATCCAAGAGAGACACTGGAACGGTCAACAAGTTAGTTAAAGGAAATAGGGATGTTGGTATTTGCTATCCTTATACACCTTGTATTAAAAGTATACAACTGTAAGTAACAGGAAAGATCCGAAGAATGGTTTCATCGATTACCTTCTGAACAGTATTCCTCGCTCATAAAGATGTGCGTAAGGACCAAGAACAACAATACTCGTTGGCTACCTTCTGTTCCCATAGGCTGAATGTGAGGCAGGGTATTCACCAATTCGTTTACCAATATGTACTTATTACCTTCTAGTTCTATTAGATTGTATCCAAAGATCTACAAATGCATTTATTTACATAGCGAAGCAATTATTAGAACGTAAACTGAACGAAAGACTAATACGTACCATCGACAGCAGGATTTTGACTTTACTAATCACACGATGGTATTGTTTTGATTGTCCTCCAAGGACATTTTTGATTATACGTGCTTTGTTAATCACTTGTTTCCCTCTGTCCAATGCGAAGAGATACCTTATCACGCTGTTAGCAAGTTGACTCTCTTCCCCTGACACCACAGATGAGGCGGATGCATTGAAACTTTCTCTCGAGGTCGGGACTGGCTGTGACAGGCTCTCGAACCTGTCAGTTCTTGTTCTGCTGGTGCTTGCCTGCGACAAGGTCGAAGGTCTACCTCTTTGTGGTCTGGTGTTCGGCTGAGTCAGGTTTCGTGTTGATACTGTTTATAGAGGAAAGGACGATGAAAGGTCAATTTACTTTAGCCAACTACAGCCATTCCGGCAGCACATTACTACCCTGCTTTTGTATTCAGCATTTCCCAGTGGGGTTGCGACGCAGTTGGGAAATACTGCATACAAAACTAGGGTAGTAATGTGCTGCTGGAATGGTCGTAGTTGGCTAAGGTAAATCGACCTTCACGCTTCGCTGCAATGAATAGATAATAATTAGACAGCGGATCTTTATGCAAAATAAAATGTTTATACATCATTCGCAGGAAAATGGAGATACATCAAAATTTATTTGTTTTGTAAATCATTTATACTCCATACTGCAAATGCATAAAATCCGCTGTCGAATAATAATAGTGTTGTTTACTAACCCATCTTGTGCAGTTGAACGAATCCGTTGATAAACCACAATCAACAATGGAAAGAATCAGTGGCGCCATTCGTGTCAAGAAGTCAAAGTTGATAGTCAATTAGTACCGCGGTGCTCCGCTAGATGTCGCGAGAATGACCGAAATCGATTCGGTCATTTCGAGATAGGGTTTGTAATCCCGCGCCATTTTCAATCCCGCGGGATAAATTTTCAATCCCGTGGAATCTGTTTTAATCCCGCGGGACTAAGGATTTCGTTCTTCAATCTAATGTATATTTACTAAACAAACAAGTTTTGCTTTATTAGCAAGAAGTACAAACAAAATCTAGATAAATTTAAATTAAAATAAATCTGTTTTTGGAATACAAACTATTATTGAAATACGCACATATAATATTATATATACGTGTGTGTGTGTGTCTAATAATATAAAATACATGATAGAATATTCTGATCTATTAAGAGGGTAACGTAACCCCTGAATATTACTAGATTTAAGGGTAAAAACAGTGTTTGCAGGTAACAATTGTTTGTCCTTATACGAACATGTTACGAGCTGTGTGAGAGCTCATTCTAAAGAGGAAGGTTGATCGTAGGACGCTCAGTTCATAATTTAACAAGAATTATATTTATATCTAATAATATGAGCGTCCAAAGTAGGGGAAAAAAATCGAGACAACCACTCTCAGGTTCCCATGTATTTTTTTTCTAATACAAAACGATTTTTTAAATTTAAATCATGAGCTGAGCGCCCTACGATCAACCTTCCTCTATCAAACGAACCTTTGTGCAGTTCCAAGTATGTTCGTATAAGGACAAACAATTGTTTCCCGCAAACACTGTTTTTACCCTTAAATCTAGTAATATTCAGGGGTTACGTTACCCCCTTAAGGATGACGGAGAAGTGCGTCAAATATACGTGCATGCGTACAGGATGCTGCGCGATGCATTTTTAATGATTTTTATTATGCTATTTGTTTTTACAAATAAATACATAAATTGTTTTCCCTTACATATTATAGAACGCTTCTATGCATTTTCTAGGAGGCCTCGATAAGGCATTGGTACGTACAATACAATTAGGCACGAACGGAAGGCATTTATATTTCCATTTAACCCGCCGTATCGATTCGAGCAATCCGTAATAGTAGTTAATTAACAACTAATTATTCGCCGAATAGCCTTGGAGAACTGTAAGTAAACGATTCTTGAACGGCTGAAAATAATTGTTCGGACAATTATTCCTTAAACACGATTCCCAATGTACGGCGCGCACGGGTACGTGTAATCGTTTATTAAAGTTTCTTTCCGAATAATATTTAGCGATTTAATCGAACCAGTCTCCTCAATGGCTTCGTAGAACCGACCAATGTCGCCGGCTCATACCAATTGGCTACGATCGCAAATTTAAGGTCCGTACAGACGTGCTACATATTCTCCACTATGTCGGGGACTGAATCTTTCTAGTTCTTTGGACATCCGATTAATAATGCGCAGAATAGTCATCTATTACAATAGCTTACGTACGTATAATAAGTACAATCTTCCCTCCCATAGTGTTACTTTCGTCTTTCTACGGATAGTGTTACTTTTCCCCCCTTGGACTGTCGGTCGCGCTACAATATGTAATGCGATCCGAGGTCAAGTATTTCTTTATCATCGCATCAAATATACAAAATCAAAGTACGCGTTTCCATCACCTTCTGCATTTTTATTACCGCAAGTTGTATACTGTTCACGGAGAGGATCGACGTACCGCCGTAGTACCATTATTTCGTTTTTCTCAATATTTTTCATGGGGTGCAAATTTCAAATAAAGTCGTGAAAAGTCATATAACTCAATTTTTTCCTAATGAGACACAGAAATTCTACGAGCATAGTATCTTCAAGGGGCACACTCCTTTTCAGAATTGCAAGGGTGTCGGATGCGCCGTCTCATTTCTCGATACTCCATGCAATGGGGGTTTTCAGTAGTTGAAAGAGCTAGAGATACAATATCAATCTATCCCACTGTCTCCCTCGAAAGTCCTACTTTTACGTTTACGAAGCGTAATTCGCATTAGTCTACATGCGTAGCTTTATGATAGAACTTTTCATGAAGACAGCGGTCTAGATTGGTCCTTTATCCAGCGGTTTTGATTCCTGTAAAACCCTATGTTTGCATTATCGAGAAGTGAGAAGACGCGACGCGCACCCTTGGAATCTTGGAAAGGAGAACAGCCCCCATAAGTTGCCTGAAAAATCGCAAGAGATCGTAGAACGAAATGTCACAAAACTTATTCGAGAAGGTAAAAAATTCGCTTTTATTTTCCCTTGAGAGAACGAAGTGACTTTCCTAACGGGAGCAAATAGTAATGCATAATTAGAAGGAACACGAATTTCGTCGAGCTTTCTGCGATTCTGGCCCAGCATGCGACTCGTTCGGTGTTTCTCGAGCACCCTGTACACTGGTCTGGCCGTACCGTCGCGAAACACCGGAGGAAACTGGCTCGTATGCGAGAGCTTGGCGCCACACTGTCGCATCCTATATACAGAATCACTCTCGCACGAACTATACGAGCACATACTTGGACGGGGAAAACGCGTACACACCGTAGCCTCCGTGCTGTAGCCACCGCATGGCGGCATGCCTACACCTAGGGGGAAAAAGCAGGGAGGTAGATAGCGAGGTAGTTGCCGGTGATTCGCACGGTAGAACGGTATCGTTTTTCCCGGTCGTTCTCCTTCTACCTCCTCTTTGCATTTTCTCTTCTCTCTACGTTTTCTATTCTCTCTCCCCGTTCGATGTCGCACCGATACACGATTACCACGCTTTACACCAGAGGAACCTCTCTCTCTCTCTCTTTCTCCCTTCAATTTTCATCTGTGCTCATTATCGATCGCCTCGATCGCCGTTCGATCGACGAGCAACGCGATGGATCAACACCTTCGCTACCACAGTGGCCAGTTTACGATAGCGTAAACATATTTTACAATAATATCGATTTTTTTAATGGCACGTTACAGGCACTCAAAACCTGTATTCGTTTAGTTTCGCGCGGTCCATTCTTTTGTAAATTTTAGTTAAGACTTAGGTTAAAATTTTAGGTTAAGACTTTCTTTTTTTTTGTTTTTATCAGTTATACTGTAAAAACTGTATACATTTGTATAAAAGGACCTCGGTTCGTATATAATAATAATAATAAAATAATAATAATAACAAATGTCTCGAAAGTACTGACTCGATATTACAGTACAAGATGGCATTGCCTAGCAATCAGAAAATCTTCAATTTTCATCTGTGCTCATTATCGATCGCCTTGATCACCGTTCGATCGACGAGCAACGCGATGATGGACCAACACCTTCGCTACCACAGAGGCCAGTTTACGATAGCGTCGCACTGTGCGGTACTTTGATAGGAATTTGGGACAAAAATAAAAAATTCGTATAGCGTAGCAATAATTTATATTTTTTTGTTCGGAATCGTTTTAAATGCACTAATCGAAGATTTGGAATACTAGTTTAGAATTTTCCATATTTTACACTACATAGATTTGAAAGAAACAATAAGAGGCACATGTTTTATGTATAATGTAAAACTGAAATATGAACAAATAGTACATATATTACGTGTAGAAAACAGATAAATAAATATCGATAAAAAACAAGTATTCATAGCCGAGTAGAAGAGTATGATTCGCCGAGGGTTAATGTTGAATAACTTTGGGTGTAGCAGTTTGTAGCAGGAAAAACTTATATATAAGAGACTTACAAATTTTGAAATTTCGGTCACATTGGCTGTACTTTAAGCTACCATATTCGCTTTGATTCAATAAATTGCTTGATATAGGATTTTCTTGAGAAAAAAAACGCTTGTAACTTGTCCCCTACTGAATTATTTGAATTTTCTATTGATAAACATGATAATTTAGATGTTAAAACATAGTTTCAACATAAAGTCCAGTGGATTTT
The DNA here is from genome assembly GCA_916610235.2 of Lasioglossum morio. Lineage (NCBI taxonomy): Eukaryota > Metazoa > Arthropoda > Insecta > Hymenoptera > Halictidae > Lasioglossum > Lasioglossum morio. The sequence continues at coordinate 15,726,797 of OU744323.1, read as the reverse complement.
AGACAATGAATTTTTAATTTTGAAAATCTTCAATTTTCATCTGTGCTCATTATCGATCGCCTTGATCGCCGTTTGATCGTACGAGCAACGCAATGGATCAACACCTTCGCTACCACAGATGCCAGTTTGCGATAGCGTCGTGTTCCTTTACGGTAGTTTCGACGATTTCGATCCTCGTACAATAACAAATGTCTCGAAAATACTGATTCGATATTACAGTACAAGATGTCATTACCTAGGAATCAGAAAATCTTCAATTTTAAACTGTGCTCATTATTGATCGCCTTGATCGCTGATCGATCGACGAGCAACGCGATGGATCAACACCTTCGCTACCACAGATGCCGGTTTACGATAGAGTCGTGTTCCTTCATGGTAGTTTCGACGATTTCGATCCTCGTACAATAATAAATGTCTCGAAACTACTGACTCGATAATACAGTAGAAGATGTCATTACCTAGCAATCAGAAAATCTTCAAGTTGCGCTTCGAATAAATTCCTGAAGGGCCTCCCCCGCTAAGGGTCACAGTAGCTCCGATATCGGTCGATTCAGCCGACGTCCGACGCATCTGTCTCTTTCTTTTTCGAGCGTGCGAGAAAGTCGAGACGAAACGTCGGACATCGGTCGAATCGTCCAACATCGGTCACTGTGAATCGCAGCCTAAGGAATGTCTGTCACCTTGACCCGATGGGATTCATCAGGGAAATACTGGCATAAGGGGGTGCAGCCGAAGGGATTGGCTAGAGCTTGTTTCCTCTATTCGTGCGAGTCGACTGTAAAAGGGAAACTGTAAGGAAACGGAAGTGAAAGAAAAAAAAGAGGCAGACTGCTGGCAAGGTTCGGTAAAATATGAAGGAGCGTGTAGATCGGTAAACGCGAGACGGTACGCACGGATTCGCGTAGGTCGTTCGACATAGAACGACATAGAACGTTGGCGGTTGCTGGCTGGCGGTTGGCGGCCGGCGACGGTCAACTGGCGCCAACGTTCTGGCAACCTCCCACCAGACATGCTACATACGTATATACAAGTTTGCCTCGTTAAGCGCTGCTTCACGGTTACACCGTTCTACATAAATTGCCCGATTATTCGGCGAGTTATCCGTGAGATTCGGGCTCTGCTTCGGTTCGGAAAGAGTCCCGGACACACGTTCGTGAGAGCCGATCAGCCGATTTTCGTCGCGTGCTGCTCGCATCTCCTGTACGTGTCGGGAAACGGCTCTCGAGAACGCTGCGCGCCGCGTCGATTATTATTCGCGACGTGTAACCGCCGAAAATTTGGCGATGCTTATGAAACCGGTAAACGCACCTGCTACATAGAGCAGGTGCGCCCCTGCAATTTCTCGTCGCGTCGGATCTACTCGACGTACGGCGAGAGTCTGCGTACGCCTCTAGCAACCGTTCGTTCCAATTGTTACATGTCAGCCCGATTCGATTAGTCTGAACGCAAACCGAATCTGCACTCCCGCTTCCATAAATCACCGGACACTTACTTTTATATTCAACGAAATGTGTAATCAAAGAATACCAGCTTCCAGCTTGATTTTATTTTGTTCTACTAGCTTTTCCCCGCGGCATCGCTCGCACAGGAAACTTTTTGATGCCTTCGAAAATTGATATTGTTTCTCCATAAAATCTTTTGACCCCCCCCCATTCACCCCTACGATTGTATCAATCAGCATTAAGACCAAGTATGATGTAAATCAGAACACGAACAATATATTCCTCATAAAAACGTTGCAACCCCTTTTCACCCCCTTAGGGGTTGAATTTTGTAAAATGCTGAAATAGGTGTTTGATTAATTATATGAAAGAGCAATAAGACCAAGTTTCAAGCAAATCGGATCGCGAACAAAATATTCTTCATACAAACGTTCCAACCCCTTTTCACCCCCTTAGGAGTTGAATTTTTTAAAATGACGAAATAAGTGTTTGATTAATTATATCAAAGAGCATTAAGACCAAGTTTCAAGCAAATCGGATCGCGAACAAAACATTCTTCATACAAACGTTGCAACCCCTATTCATCCCCTTAGGGGTTGAATTTCGAAATATCCTTTCTTAGCCTTTCTAGGACCAAGGGTTCAGCCTGGGCGTTGATGAGTCAGTGAGTGAGTGAGTGAGTGAGTGAGTGAGTGAGTGAGTCAGGACTTCGTTTTTATATATATAGATTTTGATTCGATGTAGCTATTATACGATAATATTTTAATGCGTAATGTTTACATATACTGTTTGAAGAAATATTGGCGAAAAGAGATTGAGAATATGTGGGGTGATTATGGACAGATTGTAAACAGATCTAGAAGTCAAATATGAGAATATGTTCGTCAGATTTGATTCTCATGTTCTCTACGTTAGAAGAAATCAGAAGGTACCATTTTTATTTCATAATATAGATTCTTTAATAAGAAAGAATCGTCCGCAACGAACTTTGAATTATTCTCCGATGACCGGATGGACGGGAGTGTACCCTTAGCCTCTTCAACTTTCTCTCAGGTTATCATATTTTGCCTTCCACACGGTGTCCGAAATTCTCCCGATTCGAACACACGCATTCCGAAAATCTTCAGACTTCTTGATCGACTGTTCCATGCAGGGTGTTTCTGGGAACTAGGAGAAGTGCTCTTCTTTCGAGTAAAAGCAGAAAGAAATGCTAAAATACGTCCTAACTTCCTATGACCTGGAGATTGATTTACAAAAAGGTGAAATTGAATTGCGAAACCTTTAACACGTTCGTCGCCAAGCGTAATTCGTGTAAGTTTCCCGCGGACCCAAATTCGACTGTCGGTACGCGGAACGATGTAATGTGTTTTTAATATTTTTATGTTGTATATCCTATATCTTCTTCTTCTTTCTTCTCTGTATAGTAAAAATCAAATGCTGTTCGTTGGTCACGACATCACGTGAGAACGGCTGGACCGATTTGGATAATTTTTTTTTTAATGTTCGTTGTAGTCCGAATCAGGTTTTTAGTGTAAAAAAAATTGGAAAAGTTGCCCGGACAAATAGAAAATTCGGGAAAAACTAAAAGTGATTTCTGAATCATATTTTAATACAACAAAAAAACGAATGTCGCAGCTTTTAATCAATATTTCAATAGGAAGTTGCATTATTGACGTCTTAAGGTTTTTAGGGAAAGAAAAATTGGAAAAGTTGCCTGGAAAAATGGAAGTGCTTTTTTCTATGGAATTTTTGTATAAACTCAAGACGATAACTCACGATTTGAACAATGGATATGCGTAATTAGAACGATCCCAAACAAATTTATTGAAATTTGGACAGGACAACGTCTGTCGGGTCAGCTAGTAATGTATAATAACCTATATTTAATGAACTCTAACAAGAAGAGCGTCAGCCATATTTGGGTGACGGGGCCCTCATGGAAGCATACCCGTCACCCAGATATGGGTGACGTGCGACGAACGTGTTAATGGACAATCTATTGTAAAACCAGCAGCAGAATAAACTTTTCGAGATCATATTGTGAACCAGTGGTACTCTATTCGGCAACACAGTGTCTCTGTTATCTCGGCGAACCGATGTCCATCAGCGATGCGGTGGTAATCGGACAAAGTATGTATCGTGGAAGACGAGGTGTCGCGAGCAGGAAAGCTCGAGGCTTGTACCGTGAAAGCAGACGGCAGAGACGAGTCCGGGAATAAAGGAGCAGATGTTGTTTCGCGTTCTTGACATCTCCCTCCCATCGCTAGCGAGCAAGTCTCACTTGCCGGCCGTGTACGTCTCATTCCGTATCGACGACACCGGTGTTGCACCGGTGGCCATGTTAGGGATAATGTTTTGCCGGCGGAGCAGTACGCGACTGTAGCCTGGAGCCTCGTAGACGCGAAAAAACGCGACCGAGTTGACCGAAGCGATACCACGAGTGTACGAGTGTGCGAGGCCGGTTCTCGGCGAGCTGAGCTCTCCGGCGAGCAGTTCTCGCCGCGAGAACACCGATGTAACTGCAACGCCAGAAGGAAGGAAGGAAAGAAGGAAGGAAGGAAGGATTCAACGCAAAATTCTGTTTACTCGCGTGGCTTCCTCGTTTATGATAAAAATCGCGAGTCGAGTAGCGTCGCTGTCGGCACATCCTTATCGGAGCGCGCGTATGAACGTCGTGGTACCGATCAGCGATCGCGTTTCACGCGGTAGACGTTGCGACGGTACTCGATCGTGTCGGAGATCGCGAACGCAAAAGGAATTCCTTGAAAGGGACCAATAAATATATAAACGTGCAACGTTATCGAGAGATTTTTTGTTTTATTTGTCTGAAGTTCGACGGAAGCGAGCTCGCAAATGCTCAAAGTTTTCTTACAACGTAGAAGGGGGTACATTTACGCGAGATTGCGTTCGACAGGACGAATTCTGTTCGTCGCGATCGCGAGATCGATTCCTCGATTTCGTTCTTCTCCCGGGTTTGGTCTATCCGGACGGCGTCTTCAGGCGGGAAGTTCGATTCCGTTGTCGTTTTCCATCCGGTTTCGAATTTGTAGGATTCAACGGAATCCCGTGATCGTTCGATCCCTGGACGAGCGCGTTTGGGTTAGGCTTGCGGCACGGCGAGGCGAAGCGAGGCGAGGCAAAGCGGCGCGCGACTCGAGGACAGAGAATCGCGGTAGCCTCGTGCACTCTTCGTGCCTCGCAAGAAGTCTCCTGGCAGGAATTCGAAAGGAATGCGGCGGCAAGCCATCCGATTGGGTGATTCCACTGACACTCTCGGTTCCAACCGAATTATTGGCTAAAATGTTTGGACGTCGCTGTCTAAACATTGGCTGCAGGATCCCGTTTGCCCCTGTGCTTTCTCGAATGACTCTTTGCGAGACACGGGGAAGTATGTGGATCGCAAAATTCGCAGGATCTCCGTGATCTCCGTGATCTTCGATCGGCTGAGCTGGTGGGGCCACTGGTTCGTTCAGTCTTCTTTCCTCTTTCTGAGTTTGCCTTCCGTCTGAATGGTTCTCGACACGAGATCTACGCAGGCCCCCAGCGAAGCGGTGTTCGTCGATTCGCCTTCGGGAGTGCCGACTATCTTGCCGAGAGTCATGATGTAGCTGCAAGCGATCCTCAGCACGGACAGCTTCGACAGCTTTTGATTGTGGGAATAGGCCGGTATGGCGCGTCTCAGAGTATCGAAGGCAGCGCTTATCGTGTGCACCCTGGTCCTCTCTCTGGCGTTCGCTTCTATCCTTCTCTCGCGGGTCATGTTCTTGTAGTTCCTCTGGCCGACCGACGAGTGTTGCCTGGTGTGATTGATCTGCGCGTTCGTCGGCACCATCGGCGAGGGGTCGTTGTCGTTCGCGACGGGCCGATGGTTTTCCGGACGGTTCAGCAGCAGACACGAGGACGCCGACGTCGAAGCCGACGTCGAAGCCGACGCAGACGACGACGAGGAGGACGAAGAGGAGGAGGACGAGGAGGAGGAAGACGACGCGGAGGATACGTTTACCCGGTCCACCGGGTACGTTCTCTCGTAGGTTCCGTTGACGGCCGGATGCGAGGGTACTCTACCCTCGACTTCTCCTCGGAGAACGAGTGACAAGGGCTCCTCTTGTAGTCTGGGATGTGTGTTCGCCGCGACGCATCCGTTCGACGTCGCGGTCGAGTTTGCGCTCGCGTCGTTGCTCGCGACGTGGCCCGACGAGGCCGCCGCCGATTCAGATTTTTGCCCGATCGGATGATCTCGTCTTTCGATTCGGGTCAGGCGAGACTGCGTCGAGTGTCGAAGCCTCGTCGAAGGGTCCTCGGTTCGCTGCGACTCCCTTCGCGCTTGGAAAGCTTTCTGCTCGACTTGTCTGTCGTTGGACGAGCTCGACGTTCCCGTCGACGGTTTGAACGCGACGGCTGGAGGAACGACCTTCTCCGCGTCGACGGTCTTGCTCGAGCTGCTCCACGGGCGGAAGGGGCTCGGGGAACTGGTCGTTCTGGACTCTTCGTCGTCCGGTACCATCGGCGTCACCTCGACGCGCTCGAATCTCCTCTTCTTCAGCGGCGCGGTGCTCGGCTCTTGGATTTTCCGAGGCTCCGCCAGTTTTCTCTTGTTCCTCAGAGATATCGGAGTAACCTGCACTTCCAGACTGTCCTCCGACGCACTCGGCGAGTGCAGGCCCGACATGTCATCTTCGTCTGCCCCGCTCGAGAAACCGGCGTCTCTCTCCGAATCGGCCATCACACCGGCTGAAATCAAACAAACGATCGCGGTCATGTAATCTGTCGTAGAATTTTTTTTATCAATTTTTATATACCAGAACGTGAACTGAGAGCAAGAGTGGGTTTTCAAACGTTTAAAGCGAAATCTACTTATTGATTAATTAATCCAATGTATCGCATTATCACAAAATCATGCACCATTTATAATCGTATTGATTTTTTTCAGTGATTCTTTACCAAATTTTCAAATGCAACTACGCAGGATTATATGATAATACCATATCGATTGTACCATTATTAAATTTTTCTTGTTGTGCATGTCCCTTCTTTGTTATTACACGAGTAGTATTGTATCTTTCTCTTTCTTTTTTCTTTTCTGTAAACACTTATATAAAAGGGCTTCAATCCGTCTATAATAAATAATAATAATTTCTTTAAGTTAAGTTAGGTTAAGTTTAGATGATAAGGAAAGCGGTGAATAAGAAGGGGAGTAGCTGTAATGGATTTGTAACCCCAAGGGGATCAAATTTAGTTGTATATAATAATAATAATTTCGGTCCAAGTTTTCCGAAATACCGCGAAGGATGAAGTCGCGCGCGATCGTCGGGCAGCAAGGCAAGAGAGAGAAAGGGGAATAGCACGGCGGCGACAGTCGAAGGGGTTTCCTATCTCTGATAGAATTCCGTGGGTGAAACGATTTCGTTCGGTTCTGTCCCGTGACGCCACGCGCCGTCTCGCATCGTTTCGTATCGTCCCGCATCGTCTCGCCTCGTATGGCCGAGGAGACGAGATGTTTTTAGGTTCGGTGCGTCACCCAAATGGTACCATCTGGCGCACAGGTCTCGCCCGAGATTCTAATAGGCGCAACCTTCTCTTTCCGTTTCATCTTTCCGCGTTTCCGTCGCTTGTATGTCGCTATCGGTTTCGCTCGCAGACATCGCGCATTGTGCATTGTGCATTGTACTTTGTACACCATCGTCCCGTCTCGGCTTCGATCCGATCCGTTAATCCTCGATTCGTCGAGCGAATTGAACGCGCGTCGCTTACGAACGCATCGTCGGTCTGTTCCAACTCCCTACTCGTCTCCGTGGACGATTTAAACGATGGGAAAAGCTAGTCTGGGAGGGGATCGGAGACCACATGGCGCTGGCGCCAGCCGCTCGCTTCTTCCTCCTCGTTCTTCTCGTTCTTCTCGTTTCGTTGCCTTTTGCGGAGTCGGCTGCACGGCTCCAATCCGATCGGTCTTCTTCCCTCGGTCTCTCGACGCGCCACGGGGGATATCGTTTCGAGGATTACCTCGCTAGGCGCGATAGTTACGTTCGCCCACCGTCGATCAACTCGCTACGCGGCCCCCGACGAACCGTTTCCATTGAAAATTTACGCGAATCGCGACGGAGTATCGCGTCTACGGGCTTCGATGAAAAGCAGACGCGTGGGAAAACTCGAAATTCTTGAGAACCTGTTCTGATCCCGAATCAAATTCTCGAGCCGGTGTTTAATAAAAGACTGGAGACGAAAGAACTTTCCATTGAAAATTCACGCGAATCGCGACGGAGTATCGCGTCTACGGGCTTCGATGAAAAGCAGACGCGTGGGAAAACTCGAAATTCTTGAGAACCTGTTCTGATCCCGAATCAAATTCTCGAGCCGGTGTTTAATGAAAGACTCGAGACGAAAGAACTTTCCATTGAAAATTTACGCGAATCGCGACGGAGTATCGCGTCTACGGGCTTCGATGAAAAGCAGACGCGTAGGAAAACTCGAAATTCTTGAGAACCTGTTCTGATCCCGAATCAAATTCTCGAGCCGGTGTTTAATAAAAGACTGGAGACGAAAGAACTTTCCATTGAAAATTCACGCGAATCGCGACGGAGTATCGCGTCTACGGGCTTCATGAAAAGCAGACGCGTGGGAAAACTCGAAATTCTTGAGAACCTGTATTGATCCCGAATCAAATTCTCGAGCCGGTGTTTAATGAAAGATTCGAGACGAAAGAACTTTCCATTGAAAATTTACGCGAATCGCGACGGAGTATCGCGTCTACGGGCTTCGATGAAAGGCAGACGCGTGGGAAAACTCGAAATTCTTGAGAACCTGTTTTGATCCCGAATCAAATTCTCGAGCCGGTGTTTAATGAAAGACTCGAGACGAAAGAACGCTTCAATGAAAAATTGTGGTCGCGTCGCCTTCGAGATCGATTTCTCGAAGATCGTCGAGCCTCCTCGAGGTTGCCGAGAGAAGAAGATAACGGGCCGCGCGCACCTGGCGACAGCGTGGGTCGCGCGCCCACCGAATTTATCGTTGCTCCGATAAGCCTCGTCGCCTTCGATATACCAAGCATCTGGTTGGATACTCTCCCTCTTCTCACTCTCTCTCGATCGCGCGAAAACATACCGGTACTCCGGGGCAGAGAGGTGGAAGAGGAAACGGCGAACGACGGGAAGATAAACACGGTCGTCTATCGACGAGCGTTTCGTCGAGGACGGTACACGCGCGAAATGGGTCGTAGCAGCGGGGAGAACGCGGCCGATTCAGTTTCGCGAGATCCCGTTCCTTCCGTGGAACGGGCGAATCGCAGAGACGCTTCGCGCGACGATCGTCGAACACGTGTCTCCTTCGGCATTGTGCTCGTGAATAACTCGAGAAGCCACCTTCGCCGTTCCATTCGGCAATTGTTCAAACAAACCGAAATAACCGTGGACATCTGTGTAAACTAGCGTAAAGTCGAGCGAACACGGCTTCTACCCACGCGTTGCTCGTCTCGCTCGCGCGCGCGCCGTCGTTCGGATACGATACACGCGGGCTGACAGTGAATACTACGCGGATGCGCTTCCGTTGCTCGAATTCCCGCGAATACGTTGTCGAATGACGTTTGTCGCCCGATTCTCTTGAATAGCCTGGCGCTAACGAGCGAAAGTCCGACCCTCGATAAGCGATCGAGAAAGCGTGCTCAAGAGACCGTTCCCCCTTCGACGGGAAAATCGGTTCCTGAAATTTGTCGCCACCGCTACACCTGCGTCCGCGCTACTTGTCTCAACTTTTTTCATGGGACTATCGATAATTACACGCGGGTTACCGGTAATCCCCACCGTTCCACCGCGCCGTCGGAATCCATGTCGAGAGACACGTGAACGTTTCGGGGCAAAATAAGAACCGCATCAAGAGGACGCGATCTTTCTGATCTCCCGTGGTTTGGTTCTAACAGTCTAACCAATGCGGGAGGACGTTCGCGATAGAAATTTACACGAACAGTTCGAACCGATCGATTTTTTGCGAATCTCGCGAACCTCCATGCATGGACGAGGCGGCACAAATATTTACTCCGCGAACGCGACGGAGCGTGTTCCAAGAATATCGAGATATCGACTGGTCGCGATAGGCGGACGAGTTTGCCTGCCGCGCCAACGGTTTCCTTCCTCCCGAATCGAAATCGCGAGCGTGAACGCGACCGTTGCCGTCGATATTCGCAGAGACGCAGCACGCGACGAGCGATGCGCGTCAACGGATGCGACTCGTTCCTAAAGATAAAACGGCGAATCGTGTTGGCGACCTTGTCCTTCGACCTTTTGCCAAGCGTTCGCGAGCGAGCGCGGAATTCTTACGCGGAATCGTACGCGTCGTGGATCGCGATACAAATCGGGACGAACACCGGCCGAAAGAAATATCGGGAACAGAGAAATCCTCGGCGAGAGAGAAAGAAAGAGTGGGAGAGGAGAGCCTCTGGCACTCGAAGAGTGTCGAACGGAAGAGGTTCGGTTCAGGTAGCAGGTGCGACTTTGCGCACAGGTGGGTGGAAGGTTCGGCGCTTCCCGAGGCACCGTTCGTCCCTTTGCCTTCCTCCTCCCCTCTCTCTCTCTCTCTCTCACTCTCTCTTTCTCTTTCATCCATCAGTTTACTCATCGCTTTTCTACCTGTGCGCATCTACCTGTGCGTATCTACCTGTGCGTACCTCTGTCGCACACAATAGGGTATCGATTACATTCAAGACACCGACAGTTAAATCTGGTTTATCCGGTAATCACGTTTCTCCGCTCGTCATTCGATTGCGGATTTCGGAACGGTCGAACGATCGCGGAGTTTCAGAGCAGAGTTCGATCAGGACCGAAACGCAGGACGATTCGTTCCGGACACCCGACAGAATCGAGGAGAACGATCGCGAACTACGATTAGACGATGAGTTTCGAGTTTGGTCAAGGGCTCGTTTGTTGGTTTGTTCGGCGCTTCGTCGCCTGTTCGCTCGTCTGTGTGGCAACCCACGCTGGCGCCGCCGCGCCCGTCTCTCTCTCGTCTTTCTCGTGTTTCTCGCGTCCTCCTTTTCTAGCAACCGACCCGGTCCCCCTGCGTCTCTCTCTCTCTCTCTCGACTTCTTACCATCCCGTACAATCCGTCGTCTTTCTCAGCTTCTCGCTGCTAGCGTATCTGTCGACGGCTCACTACACGCTCGCATACTCTCGTACGCTGGCGCGTAGCTCCTTTTCTCTCTCTCTCTCTCTCGCTCGCTATCTCTCGCTCTCTCTCTCTCTCTCTCTCTTTTCATCCGACGATCGCATCAAGAGACTAGAAGAACGTTTGCGTCGGAACGTTTCGTCGCGACACAGTGTCTCGATTTCGTCGCGATACCGAACCCGTCGATCCTCCATAGGGGGGCGACTGGCGGCGCCGTTCATAACGCCGTTCTGTTTTTTCACAATTAGCAAGTATGTAGAAATACCTAATTCTCACAACTATTAAATAGTCAGATAAATGAATAACAAATTTCATTACTTTAATATTTTCACAGACGCGGACTTTTCTCGATAATGGTTGAAAAACTGAACCGAAACGTTGAAATTATAATACTGCAAAATTGCTAATTCTTGTATTTGTGATCGAACCTGTAGCGCCGATTATCATATAGTGCATATACAAAATTTACGATCGTTAAAAATGGAGAATATTCCCGTTCATAACAATCGTTATCGTTCCTCGCGACTCCCAACTAAACGTCGTCAACCATCCCCTCCGTCCCACCCACGATCGCAAGGCGTAAACGTTCAGCGAACGCTAAGCTCGTTTCGTCGCCCAATGTGAATCGAAATTGCGAAAACGAACTTAAACGCGAGGGTGTGCGATCGGTTTCCCGTGACGCGTATATAGTCATCTGTTATTTACCTTTCATCAGAGCGGACAGCTCGGAGGTGGACTCGACAACTCGATGGGTAGTCATTTTTTCGGCTGATATCTGAGACGCGAACTCTCTTCGCGTTTCACCACCCCACGAAGAATCTCGATCACTGAACACGCACTATTGACGTGCGATGCACTGGTTTCGCAGACTGGTTCCCATGCACACGTGTGTTGCGGAGCAGCGTAAAACCGACGGGACAGTCTTCTTCTGTATCGTGGTTCCGATCGCAATACGGGCGGCTAATCCAAATGTCTCGAACCACTGAGAAACTACGACAAAGTAGCTCTTGCACGACACCGACTGGTTTGTTCGTAGACCGATGATCGACCCGATCGAACTCTAGCGAAAGAGGAAAAAGAAAGTGAGAGAGAGAGAGACAGAGAGATAATAGCTGAGAGCGCACTTAGTCCTCGCTCCGTCGCGGTCGACGATGTACTGACTCGCCGCCTCGTGCGTTCGAGCCTCTTTCATCGGATACGCGTGCGAGGGAGTCCCGACTGGCCTGCGACTTTGCTGCCTCTAACGTTACCACCACCACCACCACCACCACCACCACCGCCGCCGCCGCCACCACCACCAACACAACCGGCACCAGCATCGACACCACCGACGCACCACTACCACCGTTCGGGACCGCTACTACCACCGAGACACCGACGCCGGTGTCGCTTTGGTTGTTCTCTCGCACGGTCACCGATACAGAGGCAACGGGCGTTGTTCTTCTGGCCAGCTTTGGGACCGCTACGGAGAACGCGATGCCCCGGCTTTAGCCCGAATACCGGTGCATACGCGATAAGGCACGGCGGGGCAGAGAAAAGAATCGAATTTGCGCGAACGGAAACTCGATCGGTTCTCGTATCCGGCGCCCGACGACTCTGGCTCCGGCTCCAGCCGTCTTCCGTCGTCCCTCCGGTCCACGATGCAACGGGACGGATCGTTAGAAACGATCTCGCGAGATCTGTGTCGCGTCGTGGACGGTGGTGCGGTGCTGCGTGGTCCGTCTCTGTCTCTCTTTACGCGTCGGTGTCGATGTCGGTGTCGGTGATGGTGTCGGTGTTGACGGCGGAGAGACGGAGGCTGGCGTGCGGGCCGAGACTCGAGAGCTGCGAACGAAGAGCCGTGAGCCGGGGAGAGGTGTGCGGCGAGCGGCGTGCATTGTTGGCGGCAAGAGGCAGCGGGGACCGACAGAACGGCGCCAGCCGGCCGGAGAGTTTGACTCGGCTTCCCTGAGCCGGAGCCGGAGCCAGAGTACTCCATCCTTCTTCCTCGTCTCTCTCTTCTCTTTGTTTCTCTCCTTGGATCCCGTCCCGTCCCGTCTCGAACCATCCCATTCCATTCTGTGTCCCGTCCCGTCCCGTCCCGTCCCGTCCCGGCCGCTGGTTTCTTTCCTCTTGGTCGTTGCTTACCTTCCTCTGATTCTCCGCTCGCTCGCTCGCTCGCTCGCTCTCATCCTCCTCCTCCTCTTCCTCCTCCGACGAGCCGCACACTGCGTTGACAATGGACAAAAATCAAAAAATCTATTAAGCTCGAGGGAAAGTTCTGTCGCGTTCGAAAGAACCAGGTAATTTTGCTTGGAAGTGATTGGGTAAAAACAGGAATCGACAGGTTATTCGAAAGATGGCAACAAGTTGTTACAAATAATGGAATGAAAGCTTATATACCTACTTTCAGCTATTCAAAACTTTCACAGAAGTGTTTCTAGGTCTTTGAACCACATATTATGGCAGTGTAATTTGTACAATGGGAAAGATCAAAATTTATTGAAAAGATCCGTCCACTTAATTTTCAACTTCCCATGGATGCTTCACTGATAATAGCCAAACCAAATATCAGGGCTTGTCGCTGTATGTTGTCATTTTTTAAAAGCTGTGGCCTTAAGGTTTAAGCGGTTTATCTCTTCTGTATATTATATTCATGTTTTAACATATTACTATGTATGTACAGTTTTATTTTCTGTAACAATGTATTATGTTTTCTTTATTATGTTGAAATAAATCTCATATGAGATTTTATACAATAAAAAAAAAAAAAGTGTTTCTAGGTGTCCATTACGAAGGTAGTGTAATAACGTCGGTGCGTCTCAACTTTGGACGCTCGCGTCTCGATAATAGTTTATGCGGGAACAAAAGTATTCGAGTGCTTCGAAAGCGTCTCGGTGTCACCTTCGAGAATACGTAATCGAAAACATATATTCTGTCAAACGAGACGAGACTGTAAACGTAAATATATATCCACTCCGGAGTGTGACAAAGTTGATGGTTCTCGGATAGTTAGCAAAAGAACGCACGCTGGTGGTTCGCTGTCTCGTCTCGTTCGACAGATGTTTGTTCTTCTTTTTATTGTAGAAAATCTTGTGGGAGGTTTATTTCAACGTAATACAGAATTCAATAGAAGAGCAAAGACAAGGCTTGATATTAGGCATGGCTATTAGCAGTGAAAGCGTCCATAGGTAGCTGAGAGTTGATTTCACGGAGCCTTTCAATTAACTTTAGTCTTTCATTGTTATACAAATTACATTGCCATAGAACATGGCTCGGAGTCTCATCATACATCTTGCAACTGCATTCGGAATCGTTGATCTAGGTGCACGGTAGTGCACCAGCCAAGTTCTCGCACTGCCTCCTTTTACACGAAACAACTTAGCCGTTTTTTTAAGGCTTGTAACTCGGAACTGGAGGCAGATGGATTAAATGCTATCATGTCTCAATATTGACAAAACATTAATCTTCCAACATTAGTAGGTTCCGAGATGTAGGACCACAAAAATCGTTATATTGGTCACTGACTGACTGACTCACTCACTCACTCACGTACACTCTTTGTCTGCTATGCCTGCCGCAACTAACTAAAAGTAGGACTGTTTGCTCTGTACTAAACATTCTTCAATCATACTTCGTCAGGGCTCGAAAATTACTTTATTACCGACTTCCAATTCAATAGCATCGACCTACCATAAATCCTGAGTGTGCCTCAGCGTGTACCTCGAAACCTGGCAAACTATACCTGATATCAGAATTCGTTAATATACTCATTTTACTGCGGGGAAATTTACACACTTTAACTCCCTAGGAGAAAATGTGAAACGTGTTTATAAAATATATAAAAAGTAGATTAATTTTTTTATAAACATTTACAGCATTATTGGGAGTGATGACCTGGACAACATATTAAAAAATCAGCGAGATTGGAGGGTGTTACATTCTTGTCAATAATTGTCAATGATTATTAGGACATTCATTTTTATTTGTTTAATCGCATCTGTAATGTATGAAATATCAAAGTTCTTTTATTTATTCAATAACCGTAGCCGAATTTCATACTTCTACAAGTGGATATCCGCATATACGGCTGCTGACCAGTTCTTGTTACATGTTTTGTTAAATAATTCAGTTTTTCGCAAGATTTCGCAATTAAAATTTACATAATATCAAAATATACTATCTTACTAATACAACGCAACAAAATCTCCGAAGTGTTTTGAAGGTGTTTTCTTTTAATCCTCTTCTAAAGATTAAGGGAACCAATAAAACTTAATGGTTTCATTTCAGTTAATTAGTATATTGCGCATAAGTATTACAAAATTTTTGAAGATGAATTACAATTAGCCAACCCTAACCCATCATTTCCTAAAAAGATTATTTTTTACAAACGTCTTTTGTTCATAACACAACGTAAACAAGTTACGCTATGAACTGATGTACTATTTCATCTTCCAAATTTTCGCTTACAGATTCGCTTGTAATTAATTTCCTACTGAATTTTTTGAATTTTTTTTTTGAAGAAATGATTTATTTGGACATTTTGACATAGTATGAACATAGTTTTCAATCGATATGAAGCAGTGACTTTTCTCGTGACACTGTGCGTCGCACTGTGGGGAAACTTGACCTAACTCGACTCAAAAACGAATAACTTTCGATAGAAATGAGGTAGAGCGATGAATTTTTTTTAAATTGAAAGCTGAAACATTGTAGAATATGGAAAAATATGGAGATTATGGTACGTATGTTTTTAACCTTGAAAAAATAAAAGTTTAACTATTTAACTATAATTCGATTTTTTGAAAAAACCAGAGGTCGTAGAAAAATTTTCAGGCCAGATTTGAAATCAGCGTGAAAAAATCTACGGGAAATGATACATGGTATGTTAAAAAAAATTTTCTGTTCATGGTAACGTAGAAACGACTTTTTCTAGAAATTGTGCAAGTTTGACGAATTTTCTCAAGGTTAAAAACCATTCGTACTGTAATCTCCCTATTTTTTCCATATACTACAAAGATTCAGCTTTCATTTAATAAAAAATTCATCGCTCTACCTCATTTCTATCGAAAGTTATTCGTTTTTGAATCGAGTTAGGTCAAGTTTCCCCACTGTGCGTGGTCCCGAACTCGTCGTTCTCGATTTCAATTCGAGGACACGGTGGTAGCCACTGGTTTCCGCAGTGGTGCGGCGCGTACCCACCGATCGTTCTCGCTTGCCTCGCCCTCTTCTTCTACGAACATCCGAAAAATTCGTTATCGTTTGTGCGCTTCGAGATTTTGCGTCAGCTCGAGTTGGGACTTTTCCACTTGTAAATTTTTATGCGACCGGTCGGATCGGGTCTGTCGGGCACGAGCGCATCCGAGTCGCACACGAAACCCCACCACCTTTGTTCTCGCGCTTGTATCTGTTTGCCCGACATCTGCCTCTGCGTACGGTAGTATCAATTAAAGGTTCCGCGTGCTCGAACGAAAACTCATTTAACTCGATCGATAAAGAACGTCGAACCCTCTCTCGTTACGAGGGACGAAAGCTCGTGTAAAACAGGGTAGAATCACCGGGAAAGATAATAGACTGGTTTCTCGAATAAGGCATCGGTCGATCCGTTTCGCCTATCCTTCTATCTCTGTCGATTAAAACGAACTTTCTCGAATGTCAGATACGATACACGGTATGTATATCGTCTTGCGTCGTCTCTTCGCGTGTCCTGCGTCGCCGTGTCCATAGAATCGTTGCACCAGCTCTGATTCCTTGATAGCCTAACTGGTCGCGTGGGCGTACGTTCCGCGGACAAGATATCTCGCCTCTCGATTAATCTGCGCCGATCGACGCGATCCTCGTTGACAAACTCTCGTTATCTAGCTTCTCTCGGAAAGTTTATCCGGTATCGATCGCGCTCGCAAACGTGGAAACGACGACCGATAAAGTTGCCGGTCGGGGAAAGGAAGGAGCACGGGGGAGGTAGAAGGACACGGACCTCGTTTGCAGGGATCGGGAGAACCCCCAGTGAGAATAGGCTCGGCCCGGTATCTGCGAAACATATGCGCGGATAGGGGTGCGTTAACGGTATCGAGGAGAAAAGGCGAACGGCATGGCAGACCATCGTATTCTAAGGGACGCGCATGTTGGCCAGATGCTACGAAAAAACCCAAGGAAATTCCCAAGGGCGGCCATCTAACCCAGGCCATAGCTCGCGGTCGTCGAGCAAAGGACGACGAGGCTCGTTCGGTATTTCCGCATCAATCGACTCCTTGTTCACCGACTGCTAAAGACCGCTCACGCGTTCGCTGTCGCATCGCTCGTATACGGATAACGCAACTCCTCGTCCATCTTGGATACACAATCGCCTGAAACGAATTTCGTTGGGACTTGCACGATCTAAAAGAGTACAACGAGGAATTCCTTGTTATTACATGTTATCATTTTTTTAAGAGCTGCGGCCTTAAAGTACAAATGTTTGATTTATACCTTTTGTCTTTATTATAATACTAGCTTTTCCCCGCGGCTTTGCTTGCACAGGAAACTGTTTAATGCCCTCGAAAATTGATATTGTTTCGCCATAAAACTTTTCAACCCCCCATTCATCCCATTCAGATTGTATCAATGAGCATTAAGAGCAAGTATGATGGAAATCAGACCACGAACAATATATTCCTCACAAAAACGTTGCAACCCTTTTCACCCCCTTAGGAGTTGAATTTTGTAAAATGCTGAAATAGGTGTTTGATTAATTATATGAAAGAGCAATAAGACCAAGTTTCAAGCAAATCGGATCGCGAACAAAATATTCTTCATACAAACGTTGCCACCCCTTTTCACCCCCTTAGGGGTTGAATTTCGAAATATCCTTTCTTATCCCTTGTATAGATCACAAAGGAAACCTCTGTGCAAAATTTCAGCTTTCTAGGTCCAAGGGTTTAGCCTGGGCGTTGATAGGTGAATAAGTCAGGACATCATTTTTATATATAGAGAAGATTCATGTATCTTCAGTATCCTATTCTGTTTTGTAAATTTTTATTTTCTCTGTATTGTATGTCTTGTTTTCTGTATTTCAATTATGTTGAATTAATCTCATATGAGATTTTCTATAATAAAAAAAAAGGAATTCCTTGCGATAAGCTTTAACTTTACACCTTTTATTACAACCGTCGTATTACATCCCTCCCTCAATTTACGCAGCGCTTTTTTCAACTTATGTGTATCTACCTACTAGCTTTTATTTCCAATACTAGCGTAATTCTCGTTGAAAAATGAACGGCTGGCTCGTCTCTGGGGGTATGCCACTAATTTATTTTTACAACTTAATCCTGTAGGATTTCCTGCGCACCTTTCTGGACTACCGGCTACCTGTGTACCAAATTTCAACTTTTTATGCCAGTCCTTCCCAAACTTTTTTTACTCGCGCCGCATTTTACAGCAAGTGAAAGAAATTTTGGCGCATCTATTATACAGGGTGAAGCAATAACTATGTCTAGTTTGAATATTGCCCTCCAGATTTAACACCATTAGATTTTTTTTCTCTGAGGAGCATTGAAAAATTCTGTTTATCAAGAAGTACCCACTACACCAGAAAATATGAAACAACGGATAATTGCAGCATGTGCTAGAATAAGTTCAGAAACGATAAAGACATGCACGTGATGCAGGGATACGAAGATTGCACCTTTGCATTCACGCAAACGGTCACCAATTCGAGCATCTCCTGTAAGGTAATAAAGTTTACTTTACTACGATATTTGACCTTATATGACCTTCAATGATAACTCGCTGAATTCGTCTCAACACTGGCTATCACATCGTGAAAAAAAACATAGCATTCCATTTAAAAAAAATAGAGATGACCTTGAAATCTCCTCTATGCCTCCACCCACGCAGAACATGTTTGTGTCACAATATGTCCCCCTCTATACCGTGTAAGTTTTCTATATAACATTTTTTCATATTATTACAAATAACGGCAATATGCAAACTGGACATAGTTATTGCCCCATCCTGTATATGCGTATGTGCGTATACTTTACTAGCTAATTATTTGGATGATTTATATTGAGAATATTATTGGGATGCACTGTTCTACGCCTGTTCCGTGTTTCGGGATTTTTTTACCGTTACAGAGGACAGAGGAACTGGCAATCTATATAATAAAAATGAAATGCTGTTCGTTGGTCACGACGTCACGTGAGAACGGCTGGACCGATTTGGATAATTTTTTTTTTAATATTCGTTGTAGTCCCAATCAGGTTCTTAGCGTTAAAAAAATTGGAAAAGTTGCCCGGACAAATAGAAAATTCGGGAAAAATTAAAAGTGATTTCTGAATCATATTTTAATACAACAAAAAAAACGAATGTCGCAGCTTTTAATCAATATTTCAATAGGAAGTTGCATTATCTTCTTAAGGTTTTTAGGGAAAGAAAAATTGGAAAAGTTGCCTGGAAAAATGGATAATTCGGTGAAAAATGGAAGTGCTTTTTTCTATGGGATTTTTGTATAAACTCAAGACGATAAGTCACGATTTGAACAAATGGATATGCGTAATTAGAACGATCTCAAACAAATTTATTGAAATTTGGACGGGACAAGGTCTGTCGGGTCAGCTAGTTATAAATACATATATAGATGTTTGTTTTCGTACCGACAGACTATACTTACGCGATTACTGACACGAATCTACGCGGAGCGGTTACTTGGCGTGAACTGAGGGAGGGGTGTGCTACGATGATATGGGATTTTCGTGGGGCGATCGTTCGGTAGAGTGAACGTGTTAAAGGGAAAGCGAAAACCTCGGGGATTTTTGATCGGAACGAAGAGCAGCGTTCGTTTTCGAGACGGTGGATCGTGGTTCGCTTGGTCACGCGGTAGTAACCTGTCGGGTAAGTTTGGCAAAGATCTTCTCTTTTCCGAGGGCGTTGCGATTTGTCAGTATCCCCACTGTCGTAACTAGCGGCACACGCACCTGCCGTTGCCTCGTTCACCGGTCGGTCGCGCCGATAAATCTTATTCTCCGGTCGTTCTCGGCCGCGTTACTCGGCACCCATTTAATTGCCGAATCGCGCCGAATCGCTGTCTCGTGTCTTGCGATCCCGCTAGCGAAACGGTGTTTACCGTCGCACGTAAACCGTGACCGGTAGACGCGACAGGACGCGACGCGACGCGCGACATGCGCGTGCCTCGTAATCTCTAAATATTTGATGGTCGGCCTGGCCGGCTATGCTCGCATCTGCGCCAGTGTCAGCTTCGATTATTAAAGCCTCGCCATATGTCCACTCTGTTCCCGTCCGTATCTTTGAATTCTCGCCCCTCGAACCCCTTCCCTCCCTGTTCGATCGCGGAGACCCTCGATGCTCTTTTCGTTCGGTTTGGCTCGCGTTCGCATACTCTTTCTCTTTCCTTCGGTCGATATCTTGGTCCTAGAATCCTAGAGGATTCCAAAGACGCGATCGTTCTTCAGCCAGTGGTTCCCCTTGGAAATCGCGTGGCGATCGATTTGATCGGATGACGTATCCAGCAGGTATCGGCGACGAAGAACAAGAGCAAATTGGGTTGGACGCGAGGGTGATCTCGCAACGATTCGAAAGCATTGGCGACGCGACGCGACGCCTTCTGTCGTCTGTCTCGACGAACGGGAGGGAGCTCTTTCAATTACCGCGAGTGCAGAGGAGGGTGGGCCGGAGCATCGGCTGCCAAGCGGGTCGATTAGATACGCGCGTATGTTGCGCCCGTGCTAAAAATGTCGTCCGCCTATGCGAACCAGTCCGGAGGGGGGCGACGGCTGTTCGAATCCGGGCGAAACCGAATAAACCGCTTATGGTTCCTCGATACGGGTTGTATCGGTTGTTCTGCGGAAAATTTCGATCCAACTACGGGAATATGGTGGAGCGGCGATTCTTCTTTCCATGTGCGCTTCTTTTCGTTACCGCTCTATCATAAACTGCTGGGTTCAACTTTTAATTACTTGCACGCAGTACTTACAATCTCGAAACATTAAAGGACCCCGCACTAATCATATGGAAAATCTATCCCGGTTAAATCAGTTGGATTTTTTCTATGTTGTAGCTTATGATCTACTGAAGAAAAGATGTAATGGGCACAAAGTTTAATAATGGACAGTTATCGAGTTATAATCAGTGAAATATGAGAAATTCGTGCTGCCGAATACTCAAATCTCGGGAAGTATATTTACTTAACACTAAAAAGACTGAAACTTAGTATATACCTATATTGCCCAAAAGCAGTCAAAATGACTGCATTGTGAAAGAATAACTAATGCGTAAAGAAATTTGTTTAAAATTAATTTTTAATATTTTTTATATTATTTACAGTTATATAACAAGTTATTAGTAAATATTAACAATAAAAAAAATTCATTAGAACAACTTGTTAGAACAAGTATCACTGCATAAAGATTCGAATAATAAGTACTACAGAGCCGAACTGGTCATATTTTACTCAATTCAATAATAAGAGTCATTTGATTATTTAAAATTTCCCAAGCAGTCAAAATGACTGCTTTTGGGCAATATAGGTATAACACACACACACATATATATACCGGAAATGAAGGAGGGGGGAGGGAACTACAATTCCCTGATTTAACCGGGATAGATTTTCCATATGATTAGTGCGGGTCCTTTACTGTTTCAATAACACTGTAATGCGTGTGAGAGTTGTAACTTGCTCGGTAGGTAGTTGGAATATTTGCGTTATTCCTGCTTAGGCCCTTTAGCGGTGAAAAATGTCGGTACTCGACGCGCAATAAAACGCAGGTCAAAAGACCTTCCTTTCTTTGCATGCTCGTGCATTTCGGTGTATACTCCAACACAACTGACAGAGCCTCCGAAGGTTCATGGTTCGTGCGGCCGATAGCGAGTCAACTCAGGGTCGAAAATATGTAATTGCTGATAGAGACGAGTAGCGATCCGACACGAGGGCCCGACCGTGACTCGAGCAGAGCTTCTCGGAACGGTTGATCGGTTTTCGCTTAGCCGTGAGCAAAAGGTCGAGGGACGAAGGAAAGAGAACGCGGGTCCGTCGATCAGCGACCGAGTTTCTTCCGATAGGCCGCGCGTCGCGTCCCCTTCCCGATCGCTCGCGAGTTTCTCTTCTCGTCGTCGAGTCAAGGTTGGGAATATTTTCGCGATTACGGTCTCGACGACCGTGCGACGAGTCGGACAGGTGGCTGTTTGGCCATCCGGGTCTAAGAGGTGGACGCTCGCGATCAAAAGTGTACGTCGAAAGACGAGCCTCTTCTCCGTTCCTCGTGTGTGCGTGTTCCACGTGTTCGCGTGTTCGGCCGAGCATGCGTACACGCGTGCGTGTCATCGAGACGGCCGAATTATTTCGCGCGATCGCGACCCTCTTCGCACCTGCCGTTGTCAAAAACAACGAGTCTTCCGGCGGCGGCTGCTGCTGCTGTTGCTGGCTCCGATCCACGAGTTTCGACGAGTTCGATGACCATGCCCGCTTTCGCGAGTCCCGAGGAAAACTTTCGTCGTGTCCTCGGAATCGGCCAACAGGACAGTACCGGCTCCCACGATCGTTTCAGCTTCGGATACGTTCGCGCTTTCGCACTCTTCTCGCGAGCGTTCCCTTTCTTTCTCGTTCGAAACGGCGCGACGCGTTCGTCTCGTTGATCTCGCCTTCGAAGGTGAGTTACTTCATGCGAAATAAACCGTTGTCCGAGTCAATTGTGAGCAACAGAAATGAGATCCGTCTCAAAGAAATTCAAATCCTTCGGACCAATCTTGAAAAAAGTTATGCGATTTTTAAGAGTGTCCATTAGGGTGGTCCTTAGTTTTCGACCATGAAATTTTGGACACGCCTCCCCCCAATATTGTTCCTTTTTATGAAAAACTGATATATCCAAAGTTTTAAAGCTATCGGACGTTGGTAAGTCGTGCCTCATCGAGCGCGAAGTTTTGAGATAGAAGTAACTGCGCGCTAAATGTGAAGAGTATACTGAAAATTCAAGTTAAATATTTTATGCCTCGAAAAATATCATAATTTCTTACGTGCATTCAAGTACAAGTGTACTTTGTACGAAGTAAGATTATTTCACATTAATAAGCCTGTCTAATTGGTGTCCGCCACCTTTTCGCTAACAAGTCCGTTTTCGCTCAAATCTCGTGTTTCAAGTTAACAGTGTGAAGATCCTATCACAATCCCTCATCAATTCTACAGACGGTTAGAGGCCCCTGCAGCAATACTAAAAACTTGTAAAAAAAATTTTTTTTCCTTTTTTTCCTATAAAATTTCTCATGTTTTTGTCAACTTCAACGTCAATGAGGCACGCCTTCCCCTTATCCGATCAACTTTATCTTTTGCAGAAATTATTTTCTTACCAAATGGCACAATTTTAGGAGGCGTGAAAAAAAGCTCGCAAAAAAATTTTGTCCAAGTATAACTAAGGACCATCCTAGTGTCCATTTAACATTGTCTCCGACTGTATTCTCTTATGAGATTTCCTCAATAAACAAAAAAGACTTCAATAAAGAAGTGTCGTTCCACGGGTCTCGTGTTTCTCAGAATCGAAGTAAGCATTTTCGTTTTTGAAAATATTTGCAAAGAATTCGACCTTGGTTCTGCTTGAAAGTATTGCTCTCGTTTTTCGAAGTACATACTCGCGAAACATTCGAAACTATTGTAAGAGTATAAAAATTGAACTCTTAATATTTATTTAATAAAACTACACAACTGAAAATATAAATGTTATGTATTGGAACAAGAACACTGATTTATTATAAATTAGACGGAGTTATATATTTTACATTCCTTGTGCTTATTCCTACTTTAAGGATTTCGCTTGTGTACATAGCACCGCATACGTTGTTTACATTTGTAGGTATTACCAACGACTGACTGGATCGCGTCGCGAATCCGCTGTCGAAAGCGCGATCTAGTGTCTTAATTATCTAACAATAAACATAAACTCTTAAATAATAATTCGTATAATAGTAATTCGTAATTCGTGTTCGTATTGTATCGTGTCGTATCGTATAACCGTGTTTTTTAGAATCCGCTGTCAATCCGTCAACGCGCCCCTTTTATGCGTTTTAGGAACTTTAAATGAATTGTTTTCTTCATTTGATATTTGCTTATCATGTTGAATTTCTTTTATGCGTTTTCTCGCTCCGATCTTCTGTTTATTCTTTTCTTTTGCCTCTTTATTTATAACGTTAGTTACGGAGTGAATCGATGTATCGCATCGATTGACTCACACACACACACCCATACAAGATACACTCATGCAAATATAATTACATGCATACAGAAAACATTGAAAATCTCGTTCGTACACTATCTTGGCTAGATTTCGAGCCTATTTGTAATACACTTGATCCCGTCTCTATTCGTGATCGAGAACGCGTCGACGGGAAGACGAGAGGAGAGACGCGGGAACGCGAGAACGCGAGAACGCTCGAGGCGACGGTGTCGGAACGTTTTCGATCATCCTTGGAATTCGGAGAAGGTTTATACGCGTGCTTCGAAGGGCTTTGGCCCGTAGGAAGCTAGCATTACGCGTTTACGGTAGTAATTTGTAGCTGTTTTAGCCCCGGGAGAGACTCGCGGAGGCTCCCACGCTTGCCTTGGTTTGCTTCGCCTCGGCTCGTCTCGTCTCGCCATACCTCGTCTGGCTGCCACGCGATAATGCTTCTCCTGCGAGTTTCGATCTCGAGTATCGTCGAACCAGCTCGACTTCGAACGGTGATCCGTCACGATTCGTGTTATGCTCGAACACGAACCGTCAAAGCTTGACGAGCTGTGTTCGTGGACGGTGGAATGTCGGAATGACATCGTCTCGCGAAAGAAAGAAACACGGGCGAAGGGTTGTGCGCAGCGGTTACGTCGTCGGTTACGGCGGTGGTAATAGAAGGCGAGCCTCGACGAAACTCAACAGGTGGGTCGATCGTGAACGGGACGCGAGAAAGAGCCGCGGCGCGCTCGTATTTCATCGCTTGTGTTCGGCCACCGTTTATTTCTCGCGTTCACGAAGCTCTCGGCTTCCTGACTTACGGTCCTTGAAATATCACGCACCGATTACCTGCTTCCGAAGGCAGCAGGAACGTATGTAGGCGCGCGGCGTTCGGCCCGTCGAACCAGTTCCCTCGATCTCTCGGTTCTGCCATTACCTCGAAAATGGAACGCAGAAACCCGAAAACCGAAAGCCATCGGAAGTATCGAAGGAAAGCGGGCCCGGGGCACAGTCCACTTTTTCGAGGAGGTTTCCATCGGATTGGACCCGATCGGACGCCGATCGTTAGCCGGAAGCGTTTCGAGAACGATTCGTGGCGATTCGTTTCGAGGCAAGGACCGCAGAGAACGACGAGATCTCTTTCGAGTCGACTCGTTCGGTCCAAGTTACGGGTTACAGGTGCACGGAGCCTGAGACCGGGCCACTCGTTAAACACGCCACGATGCACCTGCCGCGCGGCATCATTCATTGCCTTTATTTCTCTACCCTTCGCCGCACCGTTCGCCGCACCCTTCGCGCTGATCCGTCCTCTCGCTATCCTCCACCCGCCAGCTTTTACCCTCTTCGTCTTGCTCCTCTCTCTCCCTCTCTCTCTCTCTCGCTCTCTTTCTATCTGTCTATCCATCTTTTTATCGCTGCGCATACTCGGCCCTGCTTCTTCGGTAAATTATCTTTCTTGCCACCGTTCTCTCAATCTCGTTTTCACTTCTTTTTTATTTGACCGTCTTTCTTACTCGCGATGCAACTTAGGCGTTCAGTCGACGATCCGTCGCATGCGAGAACCAGGCACCTCCTTCTTCAAGGTGCTCGGAAAGAACGATGCGTTTGCGATGCGGTAAGATTGTTGCGTATGACGAAATGTTCGATTTTAAAATGCAAATTTTATGAGTCGTTTCGATCAAGAATTGCTATTACAAACTACAGGTTCATTGTACATCGTTTTAAGTTTTATGATACACAGCTGATCTGATTTAAGGTACCTACCTTTCACTCTTAATTGGCACGTTAATATGTGTTTCGAAATGTGACAATGTATTGTAAGATATATTTGTTTATAAACCATGTGGTCGCTAACGACCTAGATGTTAATGCGACCACATTAAAAAAATAAACCATTAATAAATAATAAATCATGTATTGTAAGGAATAGCCGTATTTATTATAAGCAATCGTTGACAGACGTGTTTGTCACGTGCGCGTTCGTTTCGATCCGTCTTCTTTTTCTAATTCGTTGGCGATCGTTATTTTACAATTTTGTTGTTATTTTCGATTTTCTATTTTTAGAAATTTCACTATATATAGGGTTGTCTGCTAATACGTATACATACATACATTCAACCGTATAGTATTGATTAATTATAGTAGGCTTTTATATATGTGTATAGTAAACGAAGAACGTGAACGATCAAGAAATTCAATTTCTACCGTAATACAATCAGAAGACACTTTAGAAGAAAATTACTACGTTAACTGTGAAAACGTTACCGTTAAAAATCACTTGAAAAGCAACAGCCTAGTAGTTACAGAACAGTATTCGAGAAGAGGAACAAAAGTGGGCGATCCGAGATGGCCGTTTCTTTCTTATCGAAGAAACAAACGGGTCCTCCTGGGGCGAGAATCGGAAAGAAAATTGAGAACCCTTCGCCACCAAATGATTTCGAGCGATTCCATGGAAAAAGGAAGCGGTCGTCGGCTGAAAAGTGGAAGCGTCTCAGTAACGTTGCAACGATACCCCGTGGCCACGGCCGGATCCGTTTCGGTTGGGACGAGGTCGAAGCCGAAGACGTCCTCGGACAGGTGTACCGGGGGAAAATACGAATAGGTTTAGGGTATCGGTTACAAAGCTCAGCGAGAGTCGACCCTTTATAGCCCCGGTCGCATCAGGACCGTATTGTTCGAGCAGGGAAATTTACGAATGCCAAGAGTGCTGCGGGTGGTGCGGGAGCGTGCGAGAGTAAGGAGTCCTTTGCCGCCTTCTTCTTCGTCTTTCGCCTTTCGCCTTTCGCCTTTCGCCGCAGGTCTGATTTATGCGAGGCCGTAAGGAAAGAAGCTCGGTCCCTCACCTGCCGAGATCTTTTTGTTCGGACATCTACCTCGCCCCCGTGACCCCTGACATCGACGATCGGCCAGCCATTTTCGCGTCACCGAGATCATTTCGACGTTTTGCAAGATGTCGTTGCCGCTGCGTATTGTTCGTTTAATTAATTCTTTGTTTAATGGATATTGCTGGATCCGAACCACAAGCATCTGTTCTTTGCTAAATATTTAAGAAAGGTACTTTTGTATTTTCTAGTTAGTGCATACCAGAGATCCCCGTTTCACGTGTATGTAAATACACTGTGTAGTACGAATTTAAGGATCCGTGTACACGGTTCTCTATTTCACGTGCACCCAATAAACGAATCCGAATTTGAACCCACGTAATACTAAGTACACGGGTACCCGTGTATTTTAACTTCACAAATATTCGTGTATTTATAATATATATTTGTTTTCAGCGCACTGGTTAGATCAAATACTACTATTTAAGCAATTTTGCAAATTAAATAAAAATTTTCAACGTTTCGGTCAACTGTTTAGACCATTTTTAAGAAAAAAGATTTTTCGTATAATTGCGTCTGTAAAGATTATTGAATTAGTATAAATTATGTTTAACCTGATACAAAAAAATTCAGAATGTTTTAAGTACGTATTATATTCGTGTATTTATCTTATATGTGCATTTTTATATTGGGTGATTTGACGTCAAACATTTTACCGCGACTTTATTATTGTCTCACTTCTAACACCAACATTCGAAAAGAATTCGATCTAAAAACAATAACGCCTCGTTTGTCGGATTCGTATTCACGGATCCTTAAATTCGTACTACACGGTTCACGTGCCACGTGTACACGTGTATTTTAGTACACGTCCAAAACCGCGATCTCTAATATACATACACGTGGTACATAAAGCGTATAGCAAGAATTTAAGGATCTGCTCGAGTCCGACAACTGATGCGTTATTGTTTTCCGATCGAACGTCCCGAATGGATCCTACTACACGGTTCACGTACCACGTGTACACGTGTACACGTGTATTTTAGTAAACGTCCAAAACCGCGATCTCTAGTGCATACCTACTTCGGACAGACTACAGTTCCTTTCGCAAAGAGATGGAACGACGAGATCAGTTTGCCATGCAATGAAACAGCTCGGAAATTAGACAGCGACGATGGTGCGTTGCCAGTAAGCTTAGGACGCAGCTATCGCCAGGTGTCGAGGTATTTGAGATCCGAGGCAATAATGGCCGTGTCCGAGCGGCAACGGTTCGATGACCCAGGTGGCAAAGGAATTGTATAGGGTGTCACCGATACCCCAAATACGGCCAGCAGAGTCATTGTTCGTAGTGAAACCGATACCCTCAGGTTCCGAGAACCTTCCACCGAGATCCTTTACCTGTACCCCCGTCCGCATAATTGCACAGTCGACCCTCTGCATTTCGATTCGCTCGTCTCTTCGTCGACGGGCCGTTGTCTCTTCTCCTCGGTTCCTCCTCTACCCCTCGTCAACCCATCTTTCTTCTCCTTTTCTACTTTTTCTTGTCCCTGGTCGGAATCGGGCACGGTGCTGTGCGACGATCGCCTATGCGAACAAACCATCGACAGAATTCGCGAACCAGCGTTACCCTTATTGTTTGCCACTACGAAACACGATACGAATGGCTGGCATGGAATGGCTGTGCGGCACTCACCGCGTTCTCGAATGCTTGTCAGTGCGCGAAACACGGCGAAACGGAGATAGCGAGCAGTATGAGAGAGAGAGAGAGAGAGAGAGAGAGAGAGACAGAGTTTGATCGAGGGTGAGAACGGGGCGGATGAGAACGTGTGTGCGTTGCGCACTGTGCACGCAGTCAGCGCGGGGAGCGCAAAGTTTGGTCTAAAGATTACGAGACGCGACATCTGGCGCCACATGCACATTTAAAGCTGTCGCGTACACGAGTACGAACCGCGTACACAGGCGTAACGTACGCGGAACACGGCGATGGCTTGGACTCGCTCGCGATTGCCTTTCGGATCCACTTCTTCTTCCGGCAATCTTCCTCTCCGCGGGAAACGAACAGCAAAAGCTATCGTAAGGAGTTCGCCTGTTGGCACGCAGGCGGTACAAAAATATGAGAGGCAGCCGCCCCACGTCCCAAATTCCTTCTTCTTCGTCTTCTTCTTCTTCGATCGCTCGGTGACCAACGCGCCCGCTCTCTTCCTACGAGTCGCCGCACGTAGAACGTCCTTAATCTTCCGAACCAATTACCAACGATGCCAACGATACTTCCTTCCGATTCGATGCTTCCGCTCGAACCAAATTTCCATCTTTACGAGAGCGAAGAATCAGTTGTCACAGAAATCGGACGCCGCACAGTGGGAAAACTTGACCTAACTCGATTCAAAAAAGAAATAACTTTCGATAGAAATGAGGTAGAGCGATGAATTTATTCTTAAATGAAAGCTGAGACTTTGCAGAATATGGGGAAAATAGGGAGATTACAGTACGAATGTTTTTTAGCCTTGAGAAAATTCGTCAAACATGCACAATTTCAAGAAAAAGTCGTTTCTACGTTACCACGAACAGAAAATTTTCTTTTTAACATACCATGTATCATTTCCCATAGATTTTTTCACGCTGATTTCAAATCTGTCCTCAAACTTTTTCTACGACCTCTGGTTTTTTCAAAAAATCGAATTATAGTTAAACAGTTAAACTTTTATTTTTTCAAGGTTAAAAACATTCGTACCATAATCTCCCTATTTTTCCCATATTCTACAATGTTTCAGCTTTAATTTAAAAAAAAAATCATCGCTCTATCTCATTTCTATCGAAAGTTCTTTGATTTTGACACAGATTTCATCGGTTTGTCCCATAGTGTGGCGTTAACATTACCCAAGACGTCACCATGAAATCTGTGTCAAAATCAAAAAACTTTCGATAGAAATGAGATAGAGCGATGAAATTTTGTTTAAATTAAAGCTCAAACATTGTAGAATATGGGAAAAAATAGGGAGACAAAATAATAGTTTAACTGTTTAACTATAATTCGATCTTTTGAAAAAACCAGAGGTCGTAGACTTTCAGACCAGATTTGAAATCAGCGTGAAAAAATCTTTGGGAAATGATACATAGCGCGTTAACGCGTGACAAAATACTAATTCGTCGAGACAGAGTTCTAGACTGCACAGAGGTTGTACGAGAAAGAAGCTAGAATAAGTCTTTTGCGTGAACTTAAATAGAAGTCCCTAAAAGGGAGAGGTAGGCGATTACAATGATGGGTGATAGTGCAATTCTGTGTGACTCAGGGTAGTGACTGGTCGAGGGTCATTGTCGGGAACGTCTAACTTAGTCACTATTTATGATAAGTATATGTATATCGTAAGTAAACTTATGATAAGCAAATAATTATATAAATGTATAAGAATTAGGTTTCAGCCAGTGGATTGAACTCTTCTTTGGTGGACCAAATATCTTTATATATATTGAACGCTACACTTATAAATTGATACGACTGTTCGCACTTGCGGTTGTACACAGAGTGAGTTTGTTTTCCTCACGTACGCCTCGTTACATTCACGGTTACTTTTTTTGTTATTAGAGATGTCGCGATTATAGATCGGTAACGCAGTTTCTCTTATTTCCAATAATAAATAGTCATACAAGAGTAGCAAGGAACGTGTCCGGATGACCGCGGTGACCGGTAACGAGAAGCGAGATCCTTGTTGGCTCTGAGCTCGATTTGGCCGGTTTCGTCTCGTTTTCTTCGCTTCCTCGGAACATTCTAATTTCGTGACGGACACGTGCCCGGATGGAAACAGATGTACACCCTCCTCTCGCGCGTCGTATAAATACATCCGTGCTCTGGTCGGTCGGTGCTCGACTAACCAGGCGGTATCTGCTCGAGTATAGCCGAGCAGGGACAGTCGTGACTTCGAATCGATATAAAGTTACCGGGGCGAGCGGCGGCGCCAACGTGACTGCGAGATTCGAGATTCGAGCTTCTAGAATCGTGGCCGAGATGATTCGCTCTTGTCCCTTCTTCTTTTCTCTCTCTCTCTCTCTCTCTCTCTCTCTCTCTCTCTCTCTCTCTCTCTTGGTTCAAACATCGGCGCTGATTCCGCTATCGCTTTCGTTCGTTTGTCACCGTTTTATTCCGTCCCTTCTGCATCCGCTGCAATCGCTAACCCTTTCACTCGACCGACCCCTCTGGGGGAACATCGTAACCATAGCGGCTCGATAGTCTCTCTTCCAGAGACACGAAAAAAACAAATGACAATCGATAACAGTAATCAGAAACTAAAATAAACTTATTCGATATCAAATGTTAGTAATGTTATCGATCGTAAGATTGTTAAAACAGATAAAGTATTAATGATTCCGGCACGACGGTTCGATCAATTAAACACGATAAAGCAATTTTACAAATTAATTTAAGCTTTCAACGTTTCGATCCTTATGTGGATCATTTTCATGAAAGGAGAAAAACTGCGTCTGAAATTATAACAGATAGAAACGGTTATGATATAATCAGTTTACAACCTCTAGTCAAGATTCATTATTATATTACTCACTTGCTTTATGAAAATTTTAACATAGATATTTGGTTTTGTGACACATGCTATTACTAGGTCGTTACACAGGTTACTGAGGCACAGACAACGAGGCACAAGAAACAGAACCAATCGACGATCAATAGATCAAACCTAACCAATCGATATTTGCCGGTTATTTCAAATAATGAAAACATCACCAACAGTATTTTAACCGTATATCCATACAGATAATGTTACTATAGGAAAACAAACAATATTGACCAAGTATCTGTTATAATTTCAGACGCAGTTTTTCTCCTTTCTTGAAAATGATCCACACAAGAATCGAAACGTTGAAAGTTTAAATTAATTTGTAAAATGGCTTTATTGCGTTTAATTGATCGAACCGTTGCGCCGAAATCATTAATACTTTATCTGTTTTGTTCGATATCGATTGGAAAATAATAGAACTTTCTATGGGAGAGATGAGCGAAGTGAAACGAGTTACGGGGGCCGGATGTAGCGCGCGAGTACGAATTTATGAGGCATCGGAGCAAGAGGATAGGAAGAGGTTCGAGCGACGAATGCCATGTGTTTCACCGAGCAGCGAATCGCAAACGGGAAGCGCTTTAAATTCGTACACCGCGAGGAGGCAGGTGATCGTGATCCGGCGTCCGTGAGTCAGCTATTCGCGCGAGGCGTCAGGTGTGTAAGTAGCTAACAATAAGTAGCTGCAACACGTTGGAAGATCGAAAGCGCGCGTGTTCGATCGTGGCTGGTCTCGCCACGGATATCGTTGTCATCGTGGTGGAGCACGTTGATCGAGTACAGAAGGGAAACGATCTCGCAGCAGGTTCGTACGTATCACGCCTCGGTGCCGTGCTCGAATTCGAAAAGAAAAGTATCGACGAAATCGAGCGTTT
This sequence comes from Lasioglossum morio, assembly GCA_916610235.2. Classification (NCBI taxonomy): domain Eukaryota; kingdom Metazoa; phylum Arthropoda; class Insecta; order Hymenoptera; family Halictidae; genus Lasioglossum; species Lasioglossum morio. Next base: position 15,694,774 of record OU744323.1, on the reverse strand, counting down.
CCGAGGACGCGCGAATATCGGCCGCCGTCCATGGTCGTCGAAAGGAACCGGTCTCGATTCGCAACCATTAGCCTCGTTATCGGCGGCCGATCTCGGCCGAAGGGGCTGCGCCTCGCGTCAGGTGCAAATTTCGACAGCGGCCGGGCAACCGGCGCGCGTTCGAACGAGGAAATTTCAGAGAGACAAGCTCGACGTCGCGACAGGTGGACCGGCTCTATCGAGGGACGGCGCGTGAATGCGCGACCAGGCAACCGGAAGTTGTTCGAGCACGCAGGCATCGGCTGCGTGTTACGGCACGCGTGTCCGCCCTAAACCGGCTGCGCCCTAAACCGTGAAATTCTTCGTTCCGAAGCTCCTGCAACTTTGCCCTCGGTTCGAAATCAATTAGCTCTTACTGTGAATACCTCGCTGTTGGAAATGTCTTTCTTAGGGAACGTTATTCTAATAAATTCGGTGCACTAAGTATGTACTAGTGAAAGTACCAAAAACCGTAGTCCCATTGAAAGCACCGGTTCTCGTTAGATCACCGAAGTTAACCCTTTGCACTCGACTGTCCCCTCTGAGGCACCACTAAAAATTGCTGTGCCATTCTTCAAAATATTGTTTACATTATTAAATATATCGGTATCTAATCAATTACTAAACATTTAGGTACTGTATAAGGTAATGTACCAATTTTATATTCATAAAATTGCAAAAATCAAAGGAAATGGAAATATTCTAGATCGGAAGAAATGTTTAATTTTCCAGTTAAAATAGCTCCGAGTGCAAAGGGTTAAACAATGTGGAAGTGAACGGCACTAGGATGACCGTCTGGTAAAAAAACCGGAAAGTGACCCACCCGGGGTGTTTTTCACGTGTTGTTGGCAAAAGGTGGTTCGGAACCCATCATAAACAGTAGGTCCCGCTGAAAAGGCGATGGTGAGAGTGGAAAGAGGGGGAAGAGGATTGGTAAATGAATTTGAAACCCTGACGGGCCCAAATATCATGTTACATACAAGTACTAGTAAAAGTGAAAGCTGAACGATGTTGTGATCTGCTTAGGCTAGCCACACCTTCGTCACCGCCCGACCCTTCTGTCCTTGTTAAGGGGGTAACGTAACCTCTGAATATTACTAGATTTAAGGGTATGAGCATGTTACGAGCTGTGTGAGGGCTCATTCTAAAGAGGAAGGTTGATCGTAGAGGGCGCTCAGCTCATGATTTAACGAGATTATGTTTATATCTAATAATATGAGCGTCCAAAGTAGGGGAAAAATATCGAGACAACCACTCTCAGGTTCCCATGTATTTTTCTAATATAAAACGATTTTTTTTATTATTATTATTATTATTATTTATTATAGACGGACTGAAACCCTTTTACATAAGTGTTTATAGAAAAGGAAAAAAAGAGAAAGATACAATACTACTCGTGTAATAACAAAGAAGGGACATGCACAACAAGAAAAATTTAATAATGGTACAATCGATATGGTATTATCATATAATCCTGTGTAGTTGTATTTGAAAATTTTGTAAAGAATCACTGAAAAAAATCAATACGATTATAAATAGTGCATGATTCTGTGATAATGCGATTCATTGGATTAATTAATCGATAAGTAGATTTCGCTTTAAGTCTTTTTAACAAAAATGAATGGGTTATTTCTCAGTGCCCAATTCTGATTTTAGTAATTGACGTTTGAATTTAACGATCTATTGGACTTGGACACTTTTGCCACTCACAATCCGCTCCTTCGTTACGGTATTTTTGTGTATAATTCCTTTTAATTTTATCGATTACATGTTTTCTGAAAATTTCATTTATATGGTTTTTGAGGTTATTTAGTCTGATATAATGGGTGATTTGTTTCATTTTTGTATTACGAAATATTCGATATCGTACAAGACTCACTCTGTATTATGTGAACGTGTTTTCGACTAAGTTCCGTTGTATCTTACAAATAACGCACGTCTCGATGATTGAATCGCTGATGCATTGCTTCAAGGTAAACGTTTCCATGACCGAAGAACGAATCCTATTTCTACCTTTTATCTAGTATCTATGCTGCAATGTAAAAGCTGAGCCTAACGCGATTCGAATCGGCCGCCGCGCCGCAACCCTGGGAACAGGGAATTTTCTCGAACGGAACGGATAGGTAGCGGAAGAGGCTCTCCGAGGTTGCGTTCCCGGTAGGCGACGAGAAGTTTCTGCCGGTCCCATAGTTTCGCGCGGAATTCCGAAACGCGAGGAGGAATGGGTCGGAACGTTTATTAAGGATTCTCGTAATAACGCGTTCAAGAACGAACAGGTCTGTCGGTCGATTGGTTGCACGCACCAGCTTCGGCATCGACCCCGAAGGAGAGCTCCCCGATGCCCTCGAGTAACCGAAGAACAACTTTCAGCGCAACGGCGAACTGTTGCTCCACCGCCCCCGACTCATGGGAATATCCTCGAGGCGATATACGGACCAACGTTGATCGCGTCCCTTCTCCACTCCCATCACAGTCTTTCTCCTTCTCTGTTTCTCTCTCCCTCTCTCTCTCCCTCTCACTCTTTCCGTCTATCTCTGTTTCTTCCGTTGCCCTACAATCGAATCGCTCCGTTCCACCTCCGCGTCTCCTCGAGCCTTCGACGACCGATAATCTCGGAAGAACGACACGGTTCCGAGATATCGCGGTCGAAATGGAAGTTACGGGTACGAAGGCACCTACTATTGGGAGCCGAGGAGATAGTGGTCGGTGTTATTGGCCCTCCGGTTTGATAGGACGAGCACACGGGAACGAAACACGTTTCCCTTATTTGTGAAACGGTCGCATCTGTTTAGGCCTTCCCGACCGTTCCCGCTGAGGGGACGCTGATCGTAAATCCAGTCAGCAACTCGGATGTCCGATCGCCGATAATCATATTACACACCAGCAACAAATCAAATCATTGTTTGCGTAGCTCGATAACAAGAAACCTATTGTCACAAAGAAAACACCTTGTAAAGAAGTAGGCGCTCGAAACGAAATCGAAAGATTCTGTAAGGAATTGACACGGAATTGATACTCGACACGACGTGATGTTTCGTCAATCGCTCGTAGAGGGGACTGTCGTTTTTATTTTAACAAAATCATAACGTAGAACATTCATTTTATAAAACATTAACGCGACGTAAATCAATAAAAACATATAGAATACTTAAACATATACATATACACACACATGTTCAGTCATATGACATGCACACTTATATAATTCTTACAATTCATTCTTACAATTCGGACGTACTTATTGTCATTTAATAAACGCATACCGGTTGCCAGTAAGTGATTCGAGTGCAGAGCATCGGTGCCGAGGACAGGTGGAGCGAACCGAGTTTCCTCTCACCCCCCCATAACATCTCGACCAGCAGAGTTTCAGGACCCAATATCATTTGCAGCGCGGCAAAACGAGAAGAAAGAGAGAGAGAGGGGGGGGAGAGGGGAGGAGAAACGTGTAAGCGAAGTAGCTGAAGCGGTAGCCGCGGGTAAACCAAGATATGCAAAAAGATGCGAAGAAGCGAAGAGCTGCGAGAACGAGAAAACGATGAACGGGGACGACGCGGATTGGAAGGGAACGCGGGTAGACGCAGCACACGGTAGCGAATTGGTGGCAAAGATGGTGTTAAGGTTTGTACTCGATCCCGGTCTCGATCCCTATCCTGGTCCCGGGGTCGAGACCGGGATCGGAGACCGGGATCGGAGACCGGGAGGCGGGGACCAAAAGAGAAAACGATCGGGGGAAGATGAGCGGCACGTATGCGAGGTATGCGGGTGAGAAACACCCGGGGCGGCTGGTCAGCCGATCCGCCCACGTTTAAGGTACATGCTTCGCCGTCCAAGCTCGGTCCACGGTTCCACGGTTCCACGGTTCTACGGGTACCATGGGCCTCGAATCAGTGTGGTAGAGCGACTACCGCCACTGCTCGAACTCGAAGCTCCCTGGCTCCTTGGCGTCGCACTATGGGGCAGAATTTTGTGTCCAAATCAAAGAACTGTCGATAGAAATGAGATAGAGCGATGAAATTTTTTTCAAATGAAAGCTGAAACTTGGCAGAATATGAAATCATTATAGAGATTGTGGTACGAACGCTTTTTGACCTTAAAAAAAATTCGTTTTTGCACAAGTTCAAGAAAATTGTGGTTTTTCCAATACCACGTGTGGAAATTTTTTTTTTTACATGCGACACATCATTTCCCGTAGATTTTTTCACGCTGATTTCAAATATGGCCTCAAAATTTGTCTACGATCCCGGGATTTTACAAAAAGTCGATTTATTGTTCAAAATTTATAGTTTTATTTTTTTTAGGTTAAAAAACATTTGTACCATAATCTCTCTATTTTCCCATATTCTACAATGTTTCAGCTTTAATTTTAAAAAAATTTCATCGCTCTATCTCGTTTCTATCGAAAGTTCTTTGATTTTGACAGAGATTTCATCGGTTTGTCCCATAATGCGTGGCATTAGCATTACCCGAGACGTCACCATGGGACAAACCGATGAAATCTGTGTCAACATCAAAGTACTTTCGATGGAAATGAGATAGAACGACGAAATTTTTTTTAAATTGAAGCTGAAACATTGTAGAGTATGAGAAAATGGAAACGAATAAATAAAACTGTAAATTTTGAACAATAAATCGACTTTTTGTAAAATCCCGGGATCGTAGACAAATTTTGAGACCAGATTTGAAATCATCGTGAAAAAATCTACGGGAAATGTGTCGCATATTAAAAAAAAAATTTTCTGCACGTGGTACATGGAAAAACCACAATTTTCTTGAACTTGTGCAAGTTTAACGAATTTTTTCAAAGTCAAAAAGCGTTCGTACCACAATCTTCTATAATTATTTCATATTCTGCCAAGTTTCAGCTTTCATTTGAAAAAAATTTCATCGCTCTATCTCATTTCTATAGACAGTTCTTTGATTTTGACACAAAATTCTGCCGTTTGCCCCATAGTGCGTCGGTCGTCGTAGGCGAGCGATTTCTGAGTCGCACGAAGTTCCTGGCCCGCCTCTCGCTTCTCGTCTCCCATCCTCGTCCGCCCGACTTTGCACGGTGCACGCGATTCGGGGAACTCGAGAGAGGATGATAGAACGAACGCCCCCGCGGGCACTCGTCATCGTCACGCGAACCATTCTATCGTTCCTTGCCGGCCGAGCGAGCGAACCGTACGCTGATGGCCGCCCGTCTCAGAGAACAACGCGATCTCTCGTTTCGCGATAATCGCTCGCGCGAAATCCTCGACGACGTTAGGACAGGCACCGCGTCCCTTTTTTCCGCTCGGATCGACCGCGACCAGAAGAGTCCGCTTCCTACAATATTTCCATTTTCTATGATTTTTTAAATTTGATAAATATGAAATTGATATAATACCTCATACAATACTTAAATGCGTAGTAATTGGTTAGATACCGACATATCTGGTAGTGTAAACAATTATTTAAATAATAGTACAGCAATTTTTAGTGGTTCCTCAGAGGCGCCACTCGAGTGCTAAGGGTCAATACATTTCAAGCGCACGCGTTTCGATCAAGTACATTACTTTCCGATTCTGAAAAGAATCTTCTGCTGACGAGAGATCACTTTCCGATTGTTGGGCGCTCGAGGATCGAGTCGGCGGATCGAGTGCTTACTCGAGAGACTCTGTAACACGTTTTCTCGAATCGACCCTGTCGCGGAGGTCGCTTCTCGTCGCACGCCCCCGCTTTCTTTAAGAGCTCGCGAGCGTTCTGCGCGCGTTCGAACCAACGCGCCGCGATCGAATCGAGCAGGGCATCATGAAGGTCGAATGGTAGGCGAGGAGAATCCCAAGCGGAGATACCGCGAACGTCGAAGCAATGTTCTGCGGAAAAGGTAGGGAACTAGAAACGACGAGGTGTTCCCTCGACAGAACGCGTCGCGACGCGACGGCGGCGGCGGCGGCGGCGGCACCGGGGGATGCGGCAAGGCGGCATTATCGCGGGCCGAGCGATATTTCGACGCGTTCGACTGTTTTCTAGCGTCGAGGCAGCGTGACGCGATAGCCGCGGATTATCATGCATGTGCATGTTGACAAAAGAAGTTTAGCTTGTAAAGCTGATTAAACCTTAGTTAATCACGGCACAGCAGGAGAGTATCGGACGGCAGGAGCCACAGACACCGAGCGTCCACCGACTCGATCGTCTGCGTCCTTGGTAGATGGTTTATCGAGCGGGCGGTCCCGCGCGGTAAACTCGAGACCGCCTCACCTCCGTTTCTCTCTTGCTCCCCTGCTCGCATCGACATAGCGATTGAATTCGGTGCTACAGTCCGCGAATTCCTCGCATTCCCAATTCCCAATTCCCCCAATTCCCGGGTCCCGCGCCCCCTTTACGACCGAGCATGACGTCTGATCGCGCTTTCCTCCTCTCTACTCCTGTTTCCTCCTTTTCCCTCAGTTCCTGCAGCCTCTGCCGTCATCAGCTGCGATCTCCCACCTTCTCGAATCGGACGCCTCCTCTCGTGTCATGTTCCCTGAATGTCCCGCGCGCACGCAACATCCACCGACGAGGACGTAACGCGATTTAGCTAAGGTATAAAAAAGGCCATATTATGAGACAATGTCCCCATTTATGAAACATTACAAGTAAATATGAAAAGCGATTATACTTATTAACTAAGTATAAATATATGCATATCACAATTTAAATAAAATTATATTTATATATAAATATGACCGTTTAAATTTGTATGTGTACAAATATTACTTAATGTTGATTTAATGTACTCGAATTTTTATCTTCGACGCTCGGCGATGAAGGGATCGGCTGGAGGTTCAGGGTGTTCGACGCTCGGCGACGAAGGAATCGGCTAAAGGTTCAGTGTGTTCGACGCTCGGCGACGAAGGAATCGGCTAAAGGTTCAGGGTGTTCGACGCTCGGCGACGAAGGAATCAGTGCAGTAGACAGGATGGTTCGACGTTCGGCGACGAGGGTATCGGTGTGGTGGTCAGGATGGTTCGACGCTCGGCGACGAAGGGATCGGCTGGAGGTTCAGGGTGTTCGACGCTCGGCGACGAAGGAATCAGTGCAGTAGACAGGATGGTTCGACGTTCGGCGACGAGGGTATCGGTGCGATAATCGGGATGGTTCGACGCTCGGCGACGAAGGAGATCAACTTATGTTTGCTGGCGTTTCTGGAGTCCAACGTCTTCGTCGGAGGATTCTGGGTTCTTCGGAGTGTCTAGCTCTGCTAGTCAGGAATCGTCTCTAGCTCGGCTAGATCGGAAGACAGGTGATTTTCGGAAGATTTTGCGGGGTTTATATACCCACCAAGTGGTGGTGATTGGCTGGCAGTGCGGTGAGGGGATCGGTAGGACACGTCCTTTTGGTTTCGCGGTATTCCCGGGGTGTTTCTACGGATTCGCCAAACCACCTGTTCGTGGCGAGGGGGGTTCGCGGCGCGAACGGGAATGTTTATGTTGCCGAATCGCGGTTTGGTATTTTCCGGCGGCGTTCGCCGTTCTTCTATGTCTACCAAACTCAAAGATAGATATAAAGACTAACTTCTACATTTACAAAATTAAGGAAAAATACTTTAAGTTCAAGAAAGCCACATCGAACAAAAGCAATATAGAATTTATTTGGATTCCATCCCATTCAGGCATTGTTGGAAATGACGAGGTCGACGCCCTAGTTAAGTTGGCAACATTAGAACAAGCTGATAGGCGTATTGTCATTCCCTTCACCGATTTACGAGAATCTTTTAAATACAAATGTAGAAAAAGCACTAATGATTTCACAATGCAGCAGGGTCAGTATACCGGCAAGGAGTTATTGGAATATGGGTATATTCTAATAAACCAGACTTTATAAAATATGAAATAGAATTTATTCAGATAATATATATCTCTGAAGGCACGTTGTGAGGCACGTCTTTACTGTTCGATAATTTAGACAGAAGTGAGGAGCGCCCTTAAAAAACCAGATGACGATCTCAGAAACAAATGAGAGTTGAGGGTGGTCCCATGATGCGGACAGCATAGATACAATGTATCCTACTAAATAACAGTAGATTATTTTTGTCAAATTGTTCTTAAATAAATTCCAACAGGAGTACTTCCAGTATTATGTTAAGGACGGAGTTGCACCATGGTTCTCGGACAGAGGTATATCACGAAAATATACAATTGTAACATTCAATCGTTGTAGATCAGATCACCAGTGGCGCACCCAGGATTTAATCTTGGGGGAGACGAGTTGAACAAAATGACCTTTTTTCTTTTTTAGCAAAAATATCTGTCAACGGTAGCCACAAATATTTACTTATATATTTAAGGAAAAGTTGTTCAAAATGTTTAGTTTTACATATAACATATCCAAATATTATCGATATCGGAGAGGAAACAAATATTCTACGGTTTAGCTAATTTTTCAGTGTTTTGTTTCTTTTTTCTTGGGGAGACTTGGCCCCCTGGCTCCCCCCCTCCTGGGTGCGCCACTGCCGATCACTACCATCTTGCAGCATCCCTTTCACGACTAAATATTGTAAATGATTCCAAATGTAACTGCGGCTATGAGGTTCAAGATCTTAAGCATATTATTTGGCAATGTACCTTATTGGAATCACAACGAGTTGGTCTTATGAAGGGATTGAATAAGCTCAACTTGTTCCCACCCTTGAATGTTAGATCGTTGCTCTGTAAACCGAATATTCAAGCGTGTCATCTTCTTTTGAATATCTTCAAACAATGTAATCTACAAATTTGAAATTATGTATATTTCAAATACGCTGTTTTCCTATTGATCCTAATGTATATGTCAAATACGCTATATTTATATTAACCCAAATGTAAAGCTTCATAACCCCCAAAGGGGAGTTACACATTAAGCTCAATAAAAAAAATACCAGTGGCGTCTTGACGAGAGCTGTTCCTTTCTGGCGAGCTCCAGTCGTCGTCGTTCCACAGGTGTCGAGAAAGAGACGGACGATGAAAACTTGATGGAAAAGAGAGGGAAGGGTGAGCAGCATGCGAAGCCGTTAATAGCGTCAACCTCTCGTCGAAGCTGGTATCCTAGTAGGTCGGTGTAGCGCCGCAGCGCCACGCGTCACGGCGAACATCATCGCAACGCACGGCGTCTCAGCGCCGGCCATCGCGACGCGCGTCGTTTGGTCGCCGATCCATGATCCATTGCGTCCAGCGTCGCGTCTCACCTGCGTCTCACCTCGTCACCGCGATTTACCCTTGCAACCTGCAACCGGTGAAGCTTCTCTGTCCGGCGGCACACGTATCGCAGGATTGCCGAGTAGAAAAGATTTCAGAAACAAACGTAGATACAGGAATATAAAAGGAACGGTTTAGCATTGTTTCTTACATTTTCATTGGACATTGTAGCAAAAAAATTTTTGAAATCGGTTTTCAATTAATTTCGTTAAATTTTGTCGTCTAAAACTACAATTTCTATCTCTATCTGAAGACCACCTTGGCGATTGGAAAATTAATTACGTTAATAATCAAGCAGGATTTGTTATTGCGCGTGGACAAAGTCGCGAGTACTGCTAGTTCAAGATAAAACGTAGAAGAAGAGCTTTGATTTGAACGTTACTATTCTTAATAAAGGTAAAATTTGTTTTCGATCGCACTTGAAATATATAATAAATTTATGATTTCGGCGCATGGTTCGATCAATAAACTTGATTTGATTGTTTATTGATCGAACCATGCGCCGAAAACATAAATTTATAATATATTTCAAGTGCGCGCGAAAAAAATTTTACCTTTATCATAGATGGCGAGACATTTACAAAAGAAAGTTTATTGATCAAACCATGTGCCGAAATCATAAAGTTATATATTTCAAGTGCGATCGAAAAAAAATTTATCTTTATCATGGATGGCGAAACATTTACAAAAAAAGGTTTATTGATCGAACCATGCGCCGAAATCATAAATTTATTATATGTATATTTCAAATGCGCTCGAAAAAAAATTTTACCTTTATCATGGATGGCGGAACATTTACAAAAAAAGGTTTATTGATCGAACCATGCGCCGAAATCATAAATTTATTATACATTCCTATTCTTACTTGGTTTATTCGAGTACTCAGAGTTCGAGATTGTCCTACATCGTAGAAAGGAACATTGAAAGCGTGTCGAGTAACATAGCGCGCGTTCTTTGGCCCGAATTGCCCTCGGGCGCGGTCCATATCCGTAAAGGAGTAAGTTCGTAGTTGATTGCCAGCGATTCGGCACAGGTAAGAAAAAGATAGAGTCGAAATTGACAGTCTTAATTACGTCTCGTCTTAACGACGACAGGCGCTTAGTCATTGTAAATCCTAAATACGAATAATTGTCGTTAAGAAATCGATTTGGTCTTGAGCGGCAGAGTTTCTTTGGGATCGTCCAGGCTCGTCCCGGCTTTGGCTTCGTTATCCATGGATCCTCTAGGATTGTTCCATTTCTGTAATTCTCCGCTGCCGAAGAGCGCGAACACGAGAGCTCCGAAGCAGTACGTCGACGCCAGGATCCAAAAGATGATCCTCCATTGGCCGAACGTCTGATTCTTGTAGGTTATCGTGCCGACCATGTAGCTGCTCAGATAGCCGCCCAGAGAGCTGAGAGTGTTCGCGATGCCGAAGATCGTCCCGGAGAAGTTTGGTGCGATGTCCAAACCGTTGCCCAGATAGCCGGCTGTCACGGCACCGTTGATCGTCAACGCGATCGTGAAGATCGCGACCGACGCGATTGGATCGCGCCCGGCGAACCCCAACACGAGCATCAACAGTCCGGGGCTGACCACGGCTGCAAATCGCAAGAATTTCAGCTCGAAATGTCGTCATTAGACTGCGAGTCTTGATGCATTCGCAAAAAAATTAGTTGAGTGAAATATAAAACAGTAATAGATTAGAAACATTAAATAAAAGTATTATATAACTACGATATTAAGGTGGTTCGGGGAAGAGAGTAGGTGGCAAAGGGTAGCAAGATTTAGATTGGGGAATGAAATGTGGGAGGGAAGGTATTGGATGGATGAAGAATGGAAAAAGTGTAGAGTGTGTGGATGGGGGAAGGAAACATGGGAACACGTATGGGAGCGGAGGAAGGAAGTGGATGGACAGAGAGAATGGGGGAGGTATTGGATGATGTGCTTTTTTAAAAAACTGTGGTGCCCAAGGTGGTTCGGAACCCACCTTAAACTGTAGGTCCCGTCGTTTAATAACCATAGCAGTTGAAAAAGCGACGTAAAATAATCGAAACAAAGGTATTGGATGATGAGGGAGGAGGAGAGGAATGGATGAGGAAGGTGGAGAGGTGGAGGGAGAATATAAATAAGATAGTGCAAAAGAGTGTCAAGCAGGCGGAAGAGGAGGTCCAGAATTAGGAAGAGGGGGGTTTTTTATATAAGGACAGTATGAAATACGGATCGTGTGACCGAAAAAGTGTCGCCGTCGCCGGCACAGCGTTGCCCAGCAGAGGAGTGAGTAGGCACTGGACAACGTTTACGTAGACGATCCCAGACAGTATCTAAGGTTTTACTGTACTCGGAGAAGCAGGGATCTTTGCTCACCGAAGCTGGTGAAGATCTTGCGGATCGCCGTTACCGACAGCTTCTTCTTCTTGAGCAGGTGATCGGCCAACGAGGACATGGCCACGGCGAACAGGTATTTACCCAGATACGGTAACGAAGAGAGTAGCCCGTTCTACGAACAAGAAGAACCCTCGAAATTTCATCTTTGGAGAACGAACAGGAAAAATGGTAACACCACGAACCTCTTTGATGTTGAAGTTCAAGATGTACTTCATGTAGGTGGGTAACTGGTTGACAACGGTGAAATAGCCGAACACGCTGCATCCGTGTGTGACCACGATGGCCCAGACAGGAGCCGAAAAGAAAATCGACTTCCATGGAACGGGCAGGCCCTGAAAATCGAATCGAACGATCGATACTCGGGAAATACCGTTTTAGTCCAGTCGCCAGATACTTTTACCTGAAAAGTATTCCGAACTTAAAATTTCATTATGTTCGGAATACTTTCCAGGTTGACGTCTTTTTTTCGACCTGCCGACTGGACTATTTTCTTCTTTCTCACCTTCGTGACGGCGCTAGGACCAATCGCGTCCTCGATATACTCGCGTTCCTCGGTGGAGATTCTCGGATGTTGAGCTGGAGAATCGAATATCAGAAGGAACCAGGCTACGCTCCACACGAGGCCGATCGCTCCGGTCACGTAGAAAACCGATTCCCACCCCAGGGAAGCGATCAGGAACCCGCAGATCGGCATAGTAATCGCCGCGCCGAGCGACGACGCTGAAACCAACCATGCCATAGACCGTAGAGTACAGTAATCCCACGATCTAAGCCGATTCTCGGTACTGTGCTGTCACAGTTCGTGAAGGAATACCATTTTTCAAAGATCGGGAGGTCTCGGTCGCCGAGAAGTGTAAAACACACTAATCCGATAACAAAACTTCTTTAATTTCATTATTTTTTTATGGGACTTTGACCAACATATTCGTGGCATTTTACGAATGGAAATGATACGAAATATGATATAATTCAAAGTTTTCGACGCAAAGGACAGCTAAGGGAGAGAAAGAGATGCGGAGAGTCGTGTTCTTCCTTGCGTCCGAAACTTTCATGATTCATTACAAGAGTCCATCGGAACTAAATCATGTTTGATATAATTTTCATTATAAAAATTCTACGAACATGTTGGTGAAAGTTCCATAAAAAATAATGAAAAATAACGAAGTTCTGTTGGGGTAGGCGAACAGGCTTAGATCGCGGGACGTCTGTAATTCGTTTCTCATCGTGAGGTTTTTGAGTTTCGTTGTATGTAGAAGTCAACTTTGTATGATTGGCCTTGTATGATCTTAGTGATTTAGACTTTTTCTCGATATTTCTCATAGCCACATGTTCAAATTCTAGAAAGCGAACGATAATGTACGAGAATGCGTCGCGTCGTGGCGAATAATTTCACCCCGTGGAACTGAAAAGTAATCTTTGTAATCGTGTAATGTTTAAGTATTCATCAGAGTTAGTGTGGTGCCCGGATGTCGTCCCTGAAGGCTTCAACGGTTCGCTATCGTTCTCGTGTTAGAAACGAGTCAAGTGTGTCATGATTTCTGTAGCTTCTATAGCACTTTGAACTACACCGTACCCATCATGTTGGAGACGAACTTGCTGCGTTCCGTCGGCGGGATCCATCGGGCGGTCATCGGTTGGATGGCAGGCCAAGTAACACCCTACGCGTTCCAATCGAATCGTTATAGATTTTGCCCTCGGCATTCACCTTTTCGCAAGTGAAATTGATCATGAAAGGACCCCGCACTAATCATATGGAAAATCTACCCGGTTAAATCAGTTGGATTTTTTATATGTTGTAGCTTATGATCTACTGAACACGGGCACAAATTTCAATAATGGACAGTTATCGAGTTATAATCAGTCAAATATGACAAATTCGTGTTGCCGAATACTCAAATCTCGGTAAGTATATTTACTTAACACTAGATTACCCAAGGAAGTCATATTGACTGCTTTTTAATTTCAATTAGAAAAACAATTATGTATATAATGACACAATTTCTTAGAATTTTGTGACTTTTTGTACAACATATAAATGCGTTTATTAATAATTGCAGTTACCTCCCTCCTCCTTCATTTCCGGTATATATATGTGTGTTATACCTATATTGCCTAAAAGCAGTCATTTTGACTGCTTTTGGGCAATGTAGATATATACTAAGTTTCAGCCTTTTTAGTGTTAAGTAAATATACTTCCCGAGATTTGAGTATTCGGCAGCACGAATTTCTCTTGTTTCACTGATTATAACTCGATAACTGTCCATTATTGAACTTTGTGCCCATTACATCTTCTGTTCAGTAGATCATAAGCTACAACATAGAAAAAATCCAACTGATTTAACCGGGATAGATTTTCCATATGATTAGTGCAGGGTCCTTTGCAGAAAGGTGAATTCGGAGTGAAAGACCTGTATTACCGTTGAGGTTCGCGCATCGAGAATTGGATACGCACCAACAAGAATCCAAGGATCGATCTGAGAACGACGATCGCGATGTAACCGTGTGTCGCGCAGATCGGCGTCAGAAGCGTGATGGCGCTGGAGACGAGCATACTGTATCCGAAAACTCTTTTCGCGCCCAGAGTTTCCGCAAGCCTTCCGCCCGGTAGCTCCGTGCAGATGTAGCCCCAGAAGAAGCTTCCCAGAATCAGATTAACCTCGTACTCGTTCCAGGGATACCTAGTCTGTTCGATTTCCTCCTACGTCACAATACAAGCATCGGCTCAAATGTCTCGCTGATTCTTATGCGCATAGTAAACAATTTTATATGACGCGGCGTTCGATAACGTTTGCAATCGTTATTCCAAAGGGAGCGTCGAACATACGTGACTCGGCGCGACCGCGAACGGTGAAGAGAAAGCATTGTTCGACGTAAGCATCGTCGCATTATGCTCCGCTGATTTAATCTCGATCCCGGTTCCGTTCTTGAAGCTGCTGTGGGACGTGTGATTACGGTCGGGAATCGTCATCGACACGATGGCGATCGTCAAGTTCACGCGCAGCATATAATTCAGCATGAAGCCCAGGATCACCATAATGTTCAGCACTTGTCTGCATGTCAGCCAATCTGTAAAGTATGCTCCATTTTTAACGATCGTAAATTTTGTATATGCACTATATGATATCGGCGCTACAGCTTCGATCACAAATACAAAAATTAGCAATTTTGCAGAATTATAATTTCAACGTTTCGGGTCAGGTTTGAATCATTATCAAGAAAAGTCCGCGTCTGTGAAAAGTAAAGTAAGAAAATTTGTAAAATCTGTAAAGTAATGAAACTGGAATAACAGCGGCGCTCCTTGATTCGTCCGGACGTTTTGTCGCGCACCTGTATCGCTGCAATCGCGTGCGCGAGTGATCGTGTTTACGTAAATCTCTCGATATGTATCTTCGACTACGGTTCCGCGTCGCTGATTGATAAAAGATCGCGATTGAATTCCCTACAACGGAATTACTTATGCGCTCGCAGAAGAACGCGGCTTTTCCTCTCGTAACGGCGCACTATGAGGCAAACGGCAGAATTCTATGTCAAAATCAAAGAACTTTCGATAGAAAGGAGATAGAGCGATGAAATTTTGTTTCAATTAAAGCTGAAACATTATAGAATATGGGAAAATAGGGAGATTATGGTACGAATGTTTTTAACCTTGAAAAAATAAAAGTTTAACTGTTTACCTATAATTCGATTTTTTGAAAAAACCAGAGGTCGTAGGAAAATTTCGAGGCCAGATTTGAAAACAGCGTGAAAAAATCTACGGGAAATGATACATGGTATGTTAAAAAAAAAATTTTCTGTTCGTGGTAACGTAGAAACGACTTTTCCTTGAAATTGTGCAAGTTTAACAAATTTTCTCAAGGTTAAAAACCAATCGTACTGTAATCTCCCTATTTTTCCATATTTTGCAAAGATTCAAGTTTCATTTAAAAAAAAAAATTCATCGCTCTACCTCATTTCTATCGAAAGTTCTTTGATTTTGACACAGAATTCTGTCGTTTACCCCATAGTGCGGCGGCTAAACTCATCAGTTGCGATTCATTTCGATCGATAAACAGAAACGACATTCACGTTCGATCAAACAACGATGTCGTTCGATAGAACACGCGCCGCGTGTGGACACGAAGGACGTCCGACGGTATCGCAAGACGGGGGTGGCGGAGTTCGCGCGTCGTTCCGCGATCCCACGATGCATATTTATGCGGATCGTTCGTCCACACCGCGAACGTTTCAGCGAATCAACGAATCAATGAATTAACAGGTCCCTCGTGACCTCGATACCGATCATTCGAGTTACGTTCGTGTAATCATCTCGTACGTTTTCGTAGGGTCCCGTCGAAATCGACAGGGAACGATTGCACACGGGGTCGCGCGGGCGCGCGGGCGCGCGGCGAATCAGATTTTCTGGCTCGCGCGGAGCACGCGTGACAAGCGACAGTCGACAAACGACGAGCGACGCGCTCGTCCGGCTATGAAAATTCGATGCAACGACCTTCGCCGAGAACTTGAACGATACCGTTTCCGGTTGCTATTTATACGCGTCGACGAGGACGTGCTTGTTAGACCGCGCTGCGACATGAACTATGGACCATCGCGAGCCGATTAAATGAAATTTGCATTTTCTGTTCTTCGATCGTGAACGAGGTTAGCGGCCGTGATGCTCGCGGACATAGAAGACGCGCCGGTTTCGATCGACGATCGAACACCGGAAAGCAGGAAATCCTTACCTAGCAAACGTCCGTCGGTCGCCATCCTCGAAGCTAAACCTGCGATCCGGGCAGAAGTGTGCTGCGGGTAGCGGCGTCCGGTCGTATTCCGGTGTCGGGCGCACAATTTCAAATTGAATTTTTGATTTCAGACTCGAGGATTCGGAAAGGTGGCGGAGGCGACGGGGCAAGGTACGCGAGGCTTTCGAAAGGCGGCGAGATCGCGCCGATCGCGAAACTTGACGAGACGGGACGAGAGAAAACGAGTCGGATCGAGATGCTTCGGTTGCAAAAAACGCCGCGTCGCGCCGATCCTTTGCCAAATGTTTTGCGAGCGGCGACGTTGGCAGCTGCCGCGTATGCCGCTCCGTCTACGCGGAGACCCTGTCCACACTGACAATGAACGGTAGTCGATTACGACACCGTCGCGTCGCTCGCGACTACCAACGACTACCGCTGCTCTAGTGTTCCTATTCCTGTCTTGCTGGTAATCACGGATGTAGGGGCACCGCGTGCGTGTTCTCTCCACCCACGAATCGTCACGCAAATTGGTTTCGATTCGAACAACACCGATCTGCACACACTCTCTCTCTCTCTCTCCCTCGCTCTCTCTCTCTCTCGCTCTCTGTCGTCACCGTTTACGCGTTTTTACCTCGAGTGACGCGAAACGCGTCGTTCCGCCGCCACCGCCAACGAACGAACGTTCCGAACGTGTCGAACGCTTCCCTGTACCTGTGCGAACGGGACTAACGACAAACGACCGCTTCGCCTCGCTTCGCATCCCCGACTCCCTCGCGTCTCTCTTCGCCCATGGTTTCGCCAATGGGAATAAAGGTGGAGAGGCAACAGGCGGCAGGCAGAAGCCGCCAACCCTCCTGCGTTTCGTCCTGCGCCGAAGTCTGTCCGTCGACAACCGTTATTCCATTCACGAGGAAACGAGCGAGAAGGGAGTTGCCAGGGTTTTACCTGGAAAATCGGGACGCGCGTCGCGTCGTACATGTTACGTATGCGGCCGCGTCCGTTGGTAACTTTTGACCCTTCTGGACATATGCACCGAAACGCATGGCCTCTTTAGAAATCTAAGGACTTTCACGAGAGTCAATGGAGATAAGGGGTTGCAAGTGCTGCGGCAACTGTAAACTCATTTTTCCAGGAAGTCGGTTTTTTTCTGTAACCCCCACCCTTGCCTAGTCTGTTTCTGGCTTGGGTTTTCACAGTATATAAGATTCCCTGCATAGGTGGGCTTTCGTCTCTAGAGTTCACATTGTGCGCGTCGGTCCACGTCGTGATTTCTTTCAAACAAGATCGGGTATAAATTCCCCATCGTTGTATTTCTTCCGGTACGAATCCCATCACGGGATTCTGTAGAAGCATAGTTACAACAGAAAGTGAGATTTAGTCCGCGACAAGTTACGCTTAACATTTGTATTCTCAATAATTAAGATTATATCATTGTTTGTGAATTCACTTGTAGTTATTTTAACCACGTTATTCCTCGTTCGATGTCCAGTCGTTAGTATCTTAAGACGATACACCTTTACCGCTCGAGGTGTATCAGAATTCAATTTATAAGTTACGAGTCAGCGGAACCACAACCCTATTCTAAAAAGTGGCGACCCGGTGGTGAAATGGACATTGGCTAGCCAACGTGTAACCGACAGTGACAACCCAGTGGTGAAACAGACATCGGCGCGTCCACTTTTCCCAAATACCACACACAAGGCGCCCCGGTGGCAGTGATGCCAGGAAGGGACAAAACGGATCCTCGGTACTCTCCTCCTTTTCCCCTTCCACTATCTTATTCCATCGCCATCTAACGTCCCCCACACTAAGCCGTAGACACGCTGCGCGTGCACATATTACTCTGGTGATCAGAGAGGGGGTACATCATTTCACCGTGATTCCCCTCATCTGGCATCACTGCGCGGTGGTGAAACAGACATCGGCTAGTCCCAGTGATGCCAGGCGGAGGAACATGGAGGAACTTGCCCCTCCGGCTGGGCCCCCCACTCTTACTTCTCAGACTCTTGTGAGTCTCGCACAGACAGAGTAAAGGTACGTTCGTGTGTACCACGTGCGCAGTAGAAGGAAGAGTGGGGGGCCCAGCCGGAGGGGTAAGTTCCTCCAGGTTCCTCCGTCTGGCATCACTGGCTAGCCCACTCAGAGATGCCAGACGGAGGAACCTGGAGGAACTTGCCCCTCCGGCTGGGCCCCCCACTCTTACTTCTCAGACTCTTGTGAGTCTCGCACAGACAGAGTAGAGGTACGTTCGTGTGTACCACGTGCGCAGTAGAAGAAAGAGTGGGGGGCCCAGCCGGAGGGGTAAGTTCCTCCAGGTTCCTCCGTCTGGCATCACTGGCTAGTCCACTCCCTTGTTCCACATGCGAGGCGCCCCGGTGGTGCAATAGACATCGTCTAGTCCTCCGTGTACCCTTCCTACGTATACCAAAAACTCTCCAAAAACCTAGACTCCCTCGGTTTCCCCAAGCTGCCGAACCTCGGCTCGTAACATACCGCAGAATCTTAGGATAAAAACTTTACTGGTCTATATGTACATGTTGCGTTCGCAACCGAACGTGAATCAAAGGAAACGCGAATCGAGAAACATCGAGTTTCTCACGGTAGAGCACGATCAGTCCAAAATGTTCAGTTTGCTGTTGGTTTTCCTGAGCTGGGCTCGCCATGGGATGATGATCTGCGCGTCGTCCTTCTCTTCCGGTTCGGTAACGTGAGCTGCTCGACTGGGCGGGCTTCCTTCGGACTTCTTCTCCTCGGGTTCGAGCTTCTCCTCGGGCCGGCTCGGCGAAGCGTCTCGTTTTTGGGATATCGAGGCGTCCGTCTTGGCAGCTACCGAGCCCTGTTGCGGGCTGCTGCACTGCGTCCTGAAACGATTCGAGACGTTCGTTCGCTTTTGCTCGTACGGGAACGCGCGATTACTACGCACTTTTTATCCTCGGTGTCCTTTTTCGCGAGCAATTGCCTCTTCCACGCTGGAATCGCTTTCTGCCGTCTCTCCTCGTTTTCCCGGGCGATCTGCTCCTCCAGCTCCTTCTTCGCTCTCTCGGCGGCCTTCCGAGCCAGCATTTGTCGCTTCCATATCGGTATCAGATTCCCGGAACTGTCTTTCTCTGGAATCTATTCGAAGAAGACACGCGGTGAATCAACATGGCGAATTAGCCAACGAGAAGAAGAAAAAGATCGTTGTCCGATCGCGTACCTGGTCCACGAAATTCGACGCGCTGAACGCTTTGCTGATCTCCGACATCAAATTCTGCTCTTGTGTCTTCTCAACCTGCGCCATCTCCACTTTCAGCTTCTTGATGCCAGGAATGTCCTTGGTCTTCTTCAGCTCCGCTATCAGGTCCGTCTTTTGCACGAAGAATGCCTCTGAAACTGGAAGAGGGCCGTTATTTGGGAATGTCTCGTTTGTTTCGGATAAACTGAGTAAAAATGTCCCCCTTTCCCGACCGCCTGTCTCGCTCCCCGTGACGATCATATGTAGTTCTCGAACCACCTCAGGCCCACGCCATATCAACTGCACGTGACGCATTAGGGCGACACCCTTATCAATAGGTGTCCACATAACCGAGGAGGTAGTATTTTCAATCAAAGTTGGGCGAAAATTTAAATCAACGATTGATGAATAAAGGACTCCGCACTAATCATATGGAAAATCTGTAGGGGTATGAATGTTTAGAATGACTGTGGACGCGAGACCCTAGCGCCAGCGTGTTTGGGTCTTGTATGAAAGGAAGTGTGTCTGGACCGATTAGGTCGAAGTATGAAAGGAGAGTGTTTGGGTGTTAATGACAAGTGTCGAGTGGCTAGGAACGCCAAACGCAGGGTGTACGTGAGCGACTGACTTTTCCGAATGGTTGTGAGACTGATAGAGAGAAAATGAGAGTGCGAGAGAGAAGAATGGAACTGTATAAAAGGAATGAGTGCACGGGCCAAGGGGTCAGAAGTGTGAGAGTCGAGACTGAGAGAGGTTGCGAGCGTAGAGGGCGAGTTTTGAGTTGTGAACCGCGAGTTATCAATAAAGAGAATAATATTCGAATTGCCGGAATTAAATTATTTAACCCGATACGCCACACCCAAGACGTAGGAGTGCCTATAAAATATTCGTACAAATCTATCCCGGTTAAATCAGTTGGATTTTTTATATGTTGTAGCTTATGATCTACTGGAGAAAAGATGTAATGGGCACAAAGTTCAATAATGGACAGTTATCGAGTTATAATCTGTGAAACATAACAAATTCGAGCTGCCGAATACTCAAATATCGGGAAAAAATCCAACTGATTTAACCGGGATAGATTTTCCATATGATTAGTGCGGGGTCCTTTCTACTAGAATCGTTAATCGCGATTAACGAATAAATTTCTACTTTAGTCGTTAATTGTAGTTAACGATTACATTCTTTTCAATTGTAATCGGATAACTGATGAATGATTTGAAATTTCGAAATGAAATTCGGAATCAAAACTGTTTGCATACTGAAAAAAATGTAAACTGAGTTGATCTTCAGATATATTTCTGTCAATTCTCCATCTTCGCTATCTCTCTCTCTCTCCCCTTCTTTATTACAATTTATGCATAGACAGCGTGACTCACCGTTCGTCATCGAGACGCTGCGAGGCGGTGGGGCGGAGAACGTTTTAGTCGCGTTCATCTTCCCGGAGGTCCTCCGCAGCTGGATGCTGGTCAGATCTTGGATGCTAATGGTCGCGAGTGGTTGCGCGGTTTTCGCCATCGGTTGATCGGTCTCCGTGGTGGCGCTGGTGCCCATATTGGTACCGCTTCCGGTTCCGGCTTCTTCACCGTTTCGTCGCAACTTCTGCAATGGCGACAGAGGAGGCGGCGGTGGTCCGAAGCAAGGCTGTTTCTCCTGGTCCCCGACTGGTTCCGCGCGTATTCCTTCCGCTTCTCTCTCCTCCCCTTCCTTCTCTTCTTCCTCCTCCTCCTCTTCCTCTTCGTGCTCCTTCCGGTCTCGAAGAGCGGCGATTTCCCGACGATCCGCGCCTCGCCCCTGGATATCCAAGTTGTCCACCGACCTGCGAACGAGTGCACGTTAACGCATCGAACGCTCTGTCTGTTCTCAGGTACGGGATAGAGGAAAGACAAAGACAAGCAAAGTTCTGAAACAATGGAACTACCAATCGTTGGAAGTTTTGACAAACTTTTCTGAAAGCTTAATTTGTAAAATTGCTTTATCGTGTTTAATTGATCGAACCGTTGCGTCGAAATCATTAATACTTTATCTGTTTTCTGAAAGCGTAGTGCAAACGCAAAGTTCAGCGACGATCCCTCAAGACTCGATCTTGAGCCACCGCGAGTTTAACCCTCATACGCTCCTCAGACATAGTTGCTTAAAAGATCCTAGAATAATATTTCACCCCTTCATACTTCACATTTCAAATCTACGAATTATCCTTCGATTATAGTGTGACATTTCGAAGAGATACATTTTGCAACACAGACAAAATGAAAGCAATCGTTTTACAATATGTGAAGAAGGTAAATGGGTTCACCCTGACGAACGTATGAGGGTTAACCCTTGTTTCAATAACTGGGTACTCGGGTACCTACTTTCAATTTCTTTTATAACCTTGTTTACTATTTTTCTGGAGAAACATGGTAAAGTTGTCGTAGACTTTTCTGTTCTTGGAAGACCATAATTTATATCTGCGGCATAAGAGTATGCGATGACACTATAAAGTACATCTAAAGTACATCATTGAATATCGTAGGTAAAAGATTTGTTATCGACATGAGGGTAAAGGGTTGCGTTTCCAGGATTGCATGTTTCTCGATGATGCAAAGATGGGGGTTTTCAGTAGTCAAAAGCGCTAGACACAAGATGATTTGCATTATAATTTGTATTGCAAAGTAATTTGCATTATTCGGAAGCATAGAACTGCGAATGTAGCTATTTTCACGAAACTGGGACAGCTACGTGTCTCCGAATAATGCAAATTACGCCTTGTAACCGTACAAATAGGATTTTTGAGGTCGATCGCGGACCATATTGATCTTTTATCCAGCGCTTTCGACTACTGACAAAGCCCATCTTTGTCTTATAGAGAAATGCAAAGGCGCATCCCGCACTCTTGGAATCCTGGAAACGAGTCTACCCCCTTCACACTAGAACTACCGAGCACTAAACGCAGTTGGCGTACATTGCCTTCTAATAATGACAATATGGCATTTATTTAGATTTCGTACAGCCGATATTTAAATATGTTCTTCAATAGAAAAGTTGACTAAAAAAATTTCTCAAAAAGACATATTTATACTTTAAATATTTCTAATCAAAAAGAATTCGCATCAGTCATTTTGACTGGTCCGGTAGTTCTAGTGTTAAGGTGGTATGGTACCCACGTGACATTACTAGAATCCAACAAAAATCTAACTAGATTTTGGGCCCAAAACACGGATTTACGTGGGGTCGTTTCACGTCCTCATATGATTACATTTTGAGCTGAGTGAGGGCTCATTCGAAAGAGGAAGGTTACACGCAGTGCGCTCTTTTCATGTTTTTTTAGATGATGTTTATATAAAGTAATATTAGTGTCCAAAGTAGGCAGAACAAATGAAGAAAAATTCCGGAGATTCTAATGTATTTTTCGTTCACAAAAAGATTTTTCTTGCGAAAATATCGAGAAGAGCCAGCTGCGTGTAACCTTCCTCTTTCGAATGAGCCCTCACTCAGCTCAAAATATAAGGGATTCAAAGGACGTGAAACGACCCAGCGTAAACCCCTGTTTTGGGTCCAAAATCTAGTTAGATTCTAGTTAGATTCTAGTAATGTCACGTGGGTACCCTACCCCTACCCCCTTAAGCTCTCTGTTCCTTGGACGGACCTTGCTTTCGACAGGCTGTTCTTCGCGGACGTCTTGCAGATGCTTTTCAGGTACTCGGACGGCTTCAGTAAGGTGTTCGAGTCCGCGTTCGCGAACTTAGGCGGTATGAACGGCAGCACCATGTGCCTGTTGACCAGGTGAGACGTCTGGCTCGCCTTAATTTCCTCGGTGTCCGCCGGAGGACTGGCGGGCGGTACTTCCGGCTGTTGATGCTCGCCGCAGGATACGTCGGACTTGTTGGTCGCTGTTCCGAAACAGAAGGCGGTAGGGAGAAGGAATCGTTGTGCGTCGGGCAAGTGAAATCTAGGTAAGTGTATTATATGCCCGATGAGCGCCATGGTCTAGTAAGCCATGCCCGTCTTCGCGATCCACCGACGCGACCGCGACGGTTTAATTTTAATTGCGTGGATACGCTGCGGCTCTGCGGTCCCCGTCGTCTCGATCGATCGATCGAGATAAGGGGATCGTCGAGGTTCTATCCTTCCTGGGATATCTCAACCAATTTTCAAACTACTCTACAGTAAACTCCCCCACGCCAACACTATTTTTTAATGTAACAACAGCTCAATTAGCTTGAACAATCTCCCTATAGCATGAACTTTCCTAAAAATTTTACGGCTCAAACGAATCAAGAAATTCCTCCGTTTTCTTTCTCATTTGTCAGGGAATTTCCCTGTAAACACACGAATGAATGAATCCAGTTTGTACTAATTCTGAATTTCCCATAACGCGGCAGGGATTAATTGCGTGACAAGAGGGTTAGGATTCCTTCACGAGTTCCGAGTGACACAGGAACTTTTGTTCCTTATAATTACTCAAAGTTTTTCGTGACTACGGTTGAAGATATTGAAAACCGAAACAGTTGTCGCGACAAGTGTTCGAGTGGTTTACCTGCTAGACCGTGCTCGAGGATCTTTCCATCCCTGTTTGCCTCCCCAGAAACAGAGTCCTTTTTCCCGTCACGGCCGGTCGCTTCCGCGTTCTGCTTCGAGTTGACCACGACCACCACGACGTCTTCTCTGTCCGGCGGCGGGGGTGGGGGTGGCGGCGGAGGTGGCTTAGCGATACTGCGAAAGAACCGCAACCGGAGAACAAGGAGGAGTAGAAGAAGAAGAAGAAGAGGAGAATACCGTAAGCTCAATTTTGACTAACATCCGTACGCGGTAGTCCGTTACGAAAGCAGATGATCGCGAGCGAGCTCGATCGAGAACGCGAGAAGGTTGTACGCGTGCGCGTCTGCCACTTCGACCGAAAAGAACGAATCTCTGATAGGCGTTCGAAAATAGACCGGATGGATTGAAATCGGATCGAACGACGGTTAGACCGGTTTTTACAAATTTTCGTCGTCTTGCTCGTTTTCATCGTGGCTCGTTCCACTTACCTAGCTCCGGTGCCAGCCGGTTTAACTTCCTTTTCGCTTTCTACTTGCGAGCCGGCGTGGTCTTTTTTCTCTGAAAACGGTCGACATTATCTCGTTAACATTTCGCGTTCATCCGTCGAGCGGATATCGCGCGAAGCGATATCGAGTATACGAGGTGAAACTGATCGATCGTAATCGCGACTTTACCTTGCGATGCGTCTGCACTGTTCTTGACGTTCTTGCCGACGCGTTCGTTGCTGCTGTTCCGCGAGAGCGACGGAGTCGAGGTGCTCGAGGAGAAGCAGGGCAACTCGCTGCTCAGGTTCGACGACTCGCTCGCGCTGCTCGACCTACTGTATCTCCGATCGGGTTTTCGGGAACGACTGAAATTGTTCAGGCTGGGACAATGCGTGTGGTCGTAAAACTCTTCTCGGAAAGATTTTGCTGGATTTCTTGCGCATACCTGTCGTCGGACGCGTTCTCGGGTAGCCTTTTCCGGGCGACCGGCCCCCCGACAGCCTCCGGTTCTTGCCTCGAGCCGATCTGCTCGTACGCGTGCTCGACGGTCTCTCGAACGGCTTCGGACTTGGCCGCGTAACAATTTCCGCTGGACGGTCGGTCGCCGTTGTTGATGTGCACGTCCACTTTCACTGCAACCGAACCGCGGACGATGGGCCGTCACGAATAATTTCGTTGTCTTCGCGATAGAGAACGCAGCTGCGTCGGACTCTAATTCGCTGCGAACGTCTTTCGAATCGCGACTCGCGTCGTGTCTCTCGTCTCGTCGCGCGTGTCGGCGCCGCGGCAGAGAAAGAAGAACCGTAGAAATGAAATGTATGTAGGACGCGCCACTTACCAGTCAAAGTTTCGTCCTTCTTCTCGAAGTGTCGATGCTTCTCCGTGTCGGTGAACAATCGCGTGATCCTGGTGTAGACGAGATCGTGTGGGCTGTGAAGGTAGAAGGACTCGGCGGTGTCCTTCTGCTTGGCCGGCTCGCCGATGTACGCGCTCATCGGGTTTATGTAGATGCCATCGCGAGGCCTGGAGCCCGGCGGGTGCAGGAAAAATGGCTCTTGAAACATGCCGCAGCCTCGCAGCGAACACTGAAACGAACAGTACACGGGGAAACATTATAATCGGGGACTCTCTGCCGCGGTATAGCCTGTCCGCCATCGACACCGACACCGACTCCGTCGTTTCGCATACCTCTCGCACGCTCTTCCGGAAGAGTGATCCGCGCGCTGCCGCGAGTCGAGCCTCGGCCACCGTTTTTTTTCGGTGGAGGCGATTACGCGATTGCGAGATTACGCGATTGCGTTGTACTTCGCGATACCGTCTCGCTGCGCGCCGGCTCATAGTGGTCCGGATCGAAAATTTAGGGACGTTCGACCAAAAAGTCGACTTTTTGAAATTGAAAACTAATGAATTTGTATTGCTTTGCAAGGAGCTATGGGCCTGGAAATTGAAGAAATTAATGAAATTTAATATATATATTTTAGTTACTATGATTATTTAAATTTGAGCGTATAGAGAGAGTAGCATATTTCACCAGACAAAATTGCTTAAGTTCTTTGCGATGTCCTCATCGTTTCGTCCCATATTTTCTCTTAGTATTTTTTCTATGATATAGAGCATCCCTTCCCAATAAGAAATCGTATATTTTTTTAGTAATAACTAATAATAATATATTTAAAAAATAATGCTGAATGATACATGACAGGTTAAAAGAATGTTCCATATTAATATTTTAATATATTTCAGTTCAAACCTCGTGTCAATGTCTCAAACGGTACAAAAGCTATTCACGAATGTCCCTAAATTTTTCGATCCGGACCACTGTGGCGGCTTCAGAGCTCGGCGCAAGGCCGCGCGCACGATCGGTCCTCCTTTTTTTATCAATTTTTATAGAGTTGAGCAAAAAATGCATTAACGCACTGATCCCCGACTAGTCCGGCGAGCGTGGAACTCAGATGACCAGGTGGTCGGGTCAATCTACTAAAAAACCTCACCTCTTGGTTCTGTAACACATTCACGACGGCGTGTGCCACCGGTGGCTCAAACTCGAGTGTCCCATCGGACGGCGTGTACCTCCGGTGGCTCAAACTTGAATGTTAAATAATAGGAATTATTTCGGCGCCGACCCTTCGAGAGAAACATAAATTGCAGCACCGTCGTGAACGTGTTAAACCCGTCGTGTTCCTAACCCGGAGTAAGACGACTTTAGGGAGCTACTATGCGTATAAACACCTACGATTCGCTTTGACGCATCAACACCGGGTCAATCCTCCGCTGAGGGTACAGCAATGTCTCTATTAGAGCGACAACGCTGCGCACGATCGATGCGACCAAGTTATCCCCCCCAACTTACAATTATTAATATGATCTCGACTCGGTACATCGGTGTGAACCAGTATTAACGCGACGCGGAGAGTCGCAGTCGTCGTACAGAAAATAAAGAGACACGAACAGTTGTCGTCGCCCGGCACAGTGCAAAACCGGCCTTACACGGTCACTCGGAATGACATTCGAGTCGAAGATTGATATTCTGATTGATCGTGTAAGGTTAATACTGACGGAATTCAATGTTGAAAGTCAGGAATGAGATTCTGACTTTTCAATAAGATTGTCATTCCTGATTGACCGAGTAGGACCCGCAAAAAGCCCATTCCTGGTCTCTATTTACACGCGCTGTGCTTCTCCATGTTCGGCTCGCTCTTTGTAGATAAAAAAAATTGTGTCTGCGCACGATTTCTGCGACCAATTACCCCCGAGGCTGTCGCTCTAACAGAGACATTACTGTATATGCTATTCCATACGCGATCGGAGCTCCTCGTTCCTGCGAAAGCGTGTGCTCGCCGTGAAATAAAAACGTGTACCGACGTTTGGTCTGTGTTTTTGTGCGCTACTAGCCTTGTCTATAGAACTCGTGGTGCAACTGCAGCTCGTGGCGTCGTAGCTCATGTTCTCCGAATATTCCGAACCGGAACGGTCCCTGGTCATTCTGCCGATGACATTGGCGCGATGCGGCTCGCTAGTTTCCTACGGGACATTGCGTCGTTTGCAGCTCGATTATTAACGGTCCACGCGCCTCTTCTCTCTTTCTCCGATCCGTAGAGAACGGCAACGAGTGCGCGACGACGGTGCAGCGATCGCCCGGCAAACGGTTTTCGCGGTGTTTTCGCGGGATCGAGCGACGAATCGATTCGACGCGCGGTCGCTTTCTATCCGGAACGGGGATCAGAGATCTCTCAGGTGTTCTGGAAGCCTCGAGAATCACCGCAATCGTGATCGCGATCGCCCGCGGCTCGATTATATTATCGTCCGCGAAACGTTTCGACCAGCTGGACCCGACCGAGACGATCCGTATCGTTCGGACTCCGTTCGAACACATCGGAAACTGCGCGTTTTACATTATTATTATTAATACTTATTTACATTTAACGTTTTCGTATTCGTTCGCATCTGTCCGCGCGAACCAGCAATCCGAAACAAAAATCGCGCGATCGGAAACGCGGTTTCCGCCGTGTCTGCAATAAAAACGGAGAACGGTTCTCGGCGTACAGACTCTCTGCTGTAGATCGCGTCCTTTCGAAATGATTTTCCAAACGGTCGCGGGTTAGACTCGAAAGCCTCGACGGCGAGAGAACCGTAGGATTCCGTGAACGTGAAAGCCAGGAATCTCGAAACGTCTAGCACGATAGTATCGTGCTCGATCCATATGGAAGTCGTAAGAGCGCGCAGCCTCGCGGCTCTCGCGCCGCGATCCGATGGAAATGGAACGGAAACGTGCCACCGAACTCTGTTTCGAGTCGAACAGATCGCATCGATGTAAGAGCGCTGCCTCGTAAATACCTGTTGCTCGCTCGCCTTTCGCCGAAATTCTCCAGACTGGTACACGCGCGATCTTTCGGCGGTGTCGACGTCCGCGTTTCCAAGATTATTTCGTGTCTCTCGTTATCGGTGCTTTTTGCTGGCAAGGGCCAAGGAGACAGAGATACAGAGAGAGAGAGAGATAGAGAGAGAGAGAGAGAGAGGAAGAGAGGAAGAGAGTGAGACTATACGGATGCGAGAAAATGTACCGTTACCGTGTCGCGGAGGACGAGACAACGAGGATGGCTGGACCGGTCGAGGATCGGAACGGATCGGATCGGATCGAGCGCGTTCTGGTTCACTTACGTGTACACCCATGCAAAACCGGGACGCCGTGCGCTCGTACCTCGTACCGCGGACGGACGATTCGACGCGGCTCCGTTCATTCGTAAGAATCGAGAGAACGACGCGTTGTTTGTTCGGCGACGTCCAGTTTCGAAACGGTCGCGGTTCCGAGTTCCAATTTCGAGGAGGTTTCCATCGAGCGACAGAGCGGAACGCCGATCGAGGATGTCCAGCGGTGTGCGTGTGTGTTTCTAGCGCGCACTGGTATCGCGCGGCGTTCGCGTTCCGCGTACACTATTCGCGAGATAACGGTTCGGTTACCTACTGCCTTTTATACGCGTGCCCCGCGAGAGTGTCACGGCGGCCGCAGCTCGGCTGAACTTTTCCGAAAACTCGAACTACTCGACGGAAGACCGGTCGGACAACGAACTTGATCCGTGCACGGTAAGCGGCGGACCGAGACTCTCACGGATTCGGGCTTGGCTGGTCTAAGCGAGAGAGCCGGCCTGCCCTGCCTGCCTGCCTGCCTGCCTGCCTGCCTGCCTTGCCTGCCTGGCCAACTGGTCGTTGGTTGCGGGCCGCGAGTAGCCGACGAGGTAGGGGTACGTGCTTCGTCAGCTACCTAGTTACCACCGATCTTTGAATCGTGCCGTTCCATACCGTTCCGTGCCACGTCTTGCCGCGCGCGCACCGTTCACCGTTCACCGTTCACCGTACACCTTACGTACCAGTCTTCTCTCTCTCTCTCTCTATCTCTCTCTTTATCTCCCTCTCCTACTCTCCTCTACTCTCTCTTCCTCCTGTTCACGGCTTTTACACGCGCACTCACACACAAGAACCAGACTCCTCCGGATCCGACGGAGTTCGCGGGTTTTCGCGTTTCTCCGCTAACGCGTTCGACCGAGGTCCACCGAACACGCGCTAGACTCGATTCCGCGAGCATTCGTGTCGAGCCGTAACCGGAATCGCGAGCAGACCGGATCGAAAATACCAGCAGAAGTACATCCTGCGAGTCTACGCTTATCAGCTTTGTCACGGACGAACGGATAAAAGATAAAGAGAAAACCGGCCGAACGCCAAAAGAACTTGGTGTACCTGCGATAGATTTCGCGGGACGCGCGCGACGCGAACGCGAGCGGACGTCCGTTAGCCGGTTCGCGAAGTAGGGTGGCAAAAGGATGGTCGTCGGATGGTCTGCTCCGTCGTCGCCGCCACGGAGAGAGATCGTTTTCTCGATGCAACCTGGCTTAACTGTAAACGACCCCCACCCATCGATTTTCCTTCTCTCCGTTAACACGCTCCTGTCGTGGCGCAGCTGATTCTCCTTACACCAGCAATTACGCGCAATTAACACGATTCGCAGGGCAACGAGCCTCGTATCGTGCTCCTCTTCGATTCGCGAATCTCCTCGGCGATTTCGCGGAGCTTCGATCGTCGCGACGCCGCGCCGTCGTGTCCTCTTTCTCCCCTACCCATTTACCGTTCTTTCTTCCCGTCGAACGTTGTCTCGACGACGCGACGGTCTGCTTCCGCGAACGAATGCGCCGCAATATAATCGATCCCCTCGCCTCCCGATACGCTCCTCGAGTTCTCGCGTTTCGCGAGCGCAGCTTCTTCTCCTGTCCCCGAGCAGCTGCCTTCGTCGTTTGCAATGAAACTAGTTGCAAAACGTTTCCAATTCGTTGGTCGCCAGCCGGAGCGGTCTCGATCGGCGAACAGGTTCGCGTTCGCCAATGGATTGGCGAGACCGGGGTGGGGGCCAGTCGGTACAGTTTTCAGTTTCTCATTTCTGCAATTTTTGTTTGACAGTCTCGATTATGTGGATAATAAAGTATGCGAACATATTCTTCGATCCTTCCTCTTTAGACAAATACGTACGAAGCGGTATGTAAAATACTGGGCTAACCGGGTAAGATGCGGAAATTCAGAAAATTGGAACAGATACTGGCTGGAAGAAGAGGATGCGACCTATGTGGGGACAAGTATGGAAACCTAGAGCATTTGACAAGGGATTGCAGGATAATGGGGGAGATGATCTGGCTCGAGGATGTAGTGAGCGGGAAAAAAGATAGAAAGGTTGAAGAGTGGTTGGAGAAGTTGAGGAAAAAAAGAGAAAAGAGAGCATAAATAATCCAAAGAGAATACCAAACAAAAAATGCAAAAATTAGGGAATGGGGAGGGAAGCAATAAGTATAGAATTAAGCGGGTTAGTGATAACACTTTCCAACAACAAAAATGTTTTCATATAACTGTTGGGCGAATCTTATAGAGTATTTCGCGCTGATTCCAAATCTGGTTTCAATTTTTCTCCTACGCGCACAGTTTTCGAGAAACATGAGTTTGAAAAAGACATATTTTTCGAATTTGAACAAATATTGTGATGTTATTATATAAGATATTGTATTGTTCTTTACAGCGAAAGATTCTCTAGACTTTCCCGAATCCAGCGATGTGCTATAGTAATACATTATGATTGTTTAAACATGTTTAAACAATCGTTAAAGACGGAGAGGCACCACTTTTGCACCATTTTTTGATGATATCTTTTAATTAAGACCAGATTTGGAATCAGCACGAAAAACTCTATAAGATCCACCCAACAGTTATATGGAAACATGAACATAGTTGAAATTTGTTGGACAGTGTAATTAGGATACTACAAGAGTAGAACATGGTAGGAATGTGTGAGATATAGAAATGAATGAGAGAAGGTATGGAACGAATGTGTGAAATAAGATAGTTTTGTATAAATAGGTTAATGTATACCAAGTCACATTTTCTAAGCTGTAAGGCTGAAAATAAAGCAATCATTATTATTATTAAATACTGGGCTAACAAGAAAGTAATCTCGGTATTTTTATAATAAACTAGGAAGTTTTTATTATCGAATCAATGAACTTTAATCAATCAAATATTCTCCAGTTTGTTCGATGGTCCTCTGCCATCTTTCTGGTAGCTTCCATAAAACTGTCGTTGATCCCTGTCGGCAAATAACTGATCGAAGTGCGATTCTAGATGATCGTCACTAGTGAATAGTTTCACTATTCAAAGGGTTTTGTAGACTTCGAGATAAATGGTACACTGATGGTGCAATGTCTGGGCTATATGATGGTTAACAGAATATAAAAACAACCAGTCTTAAAAGATATATTTATTGTACAAATAAATTGATTATGGAAGTTCGAAATTCGAAGCTTGAAAATCTCCGATCTTCGAAGGAAATTAACAGCCCTAATAGTTCTACATCTAATCAGAATAAAACAATCGTATCAAGCTAGAAGCTTGTGTTTTTTAATTACCATTTTGTTGAATTCTTTCAATATTTTGTGTTCGGTGATTTTATGGGCGAGAATGTTGTTATAGCGGGCCCAGTTGGCCTTTCGTATTATAGTGACGTTGGCCCGTCTGCATGAACAGGCGACATTTCTAACGATTGGCCGGCAACCAATATTGCAACGAATGCCCAACAAACTGCTAACCACGAATGGTACCAGAGTACTGTTTCAAAAAGTTTACAGGGTTGATGCGTGTTTTTATGTGTGTACAGCCCTAAATATAACTGAATTTGTAATAACGGAGAATCGGAAATAACAGTACAGTCATAGGGTACGTGTCCATCTGAGAGTTTCTGTCGATAGTTGCTTTCGAGAGTACTTTCAATTTATGTGTCCATCATTTTTCATCTTTCTGTTTGCCCTTCCATAGCTCTCTCAATACCGTGTACACTACGGTGGACCTTATTTTTCGACCATGAAATTTTGGGCATGCCTCCCCCAATATTGTTCCATTTCATGAAGAAATAATATATCCAAAGTTTTACATGAATCAGACGTCGGGAAGTCGTGCCTCATCGAGCGCGAAGTTTTGAAATAGAAGTAACTGCTTGCTAAATGTGAAGAGTATACTGCAAATTCAAGTTAAATATTTTATACCTCGAAAAATATCATAATTTCTTACGTGCATTCAAGTACAGGTGTACTTTGTACGAATTAAGATTATTTCACATTAATAAGCCTGTCTAATTGCTGTCCGCCACCTTCCCGCTAACAAGTCCGTTTTCGCCCAAATCTCCTGTTTCGGGTTAACAGTGTAAAAATCCTATCACAACCCCTCAAGAATTCTGCAGACGGTTAGAGGCCCCTGCAGCAATACTAAAAACTTCTAAAAAAAAATTTTTTTCTTTTTTTCTTATAAAATTTCTCATGTTTTTGTCAACTTCAACGTCAATGCGGCACGCCTTCCCCTTATCCGATCAACTTTATCTTTTGCAGAAATTATTTTCTTACCAAATGGCACAATTTTAGGGGGAGGTGTGGAAAAAGTCTCGCAAAAACATTTTCACCAAATATAACTAAGTTCCACCCTAGTGTACAGTTCAAGTTACTTAATGTTACTGATTGTAACTATTTTTAAGCAAGAGTAACACTCTTTTACTTCGTATAAATGCAATAGTTTCTTGCCTTTGATTGCCGTTTCGTAAGAAATAATTTGTTTGTTATAACTCACGATAGTTTTGCTCTCAGATGGACACGTACCTATAGAATTACGATCGCCGTATCACGAGAAGAAGATCAGATCGCAACGAACGGCGGGACAAGAAACACGTCTGTCAAAAAGGTTATCCGTGTGTCTTCACAACTTTTATAAATAAATACAGCTTTTACAAGTTTCAAACATAAATTGTGAGACCGAGCATGTGACCGGTGCTGGTAGGTTTAGCGTTGATGCATACGCAGAGGCGTGGCGAACCAATGGAACGATATGATACGGAAAACTCGTGGCTTTCGCTGGTGCGAGCGAAACTCGAAATTTTCCGGTGAGTCTATGTGGGGCGTGCGCGTGTCGGGTTCTCGCTCGCATTTACATAAATTTATCGGGAACCGGATTATAATTTTTGCGTGGCGTTCGAACGCGACGGAGGCCCCAGTCACGAGATAGCAACGAGATAGCAGTGGCAGAGAGGATACGCAATCAATAGTTGCAAACGTATTCGTGTTTTCTTTTTATTATTGGTTCAGACCAGCTCGCAGCGGTCGCGAGTATCGACAAGGTCTCGGCATCGAGGGGCTCGCCTCGAGAATTAATCGAGCCGTACATAAATTTTGCGCGCAGCGCACGGAATGACATGGGTGTCGACCGAATCTTTTAACGAGCCGTGCCCTCGCAAGAACGGCCGCGCGATTGGTCGATGAATCCTGCGATCGACGTAAACATGTTTTTCTTTTGCCGGACAACAATCTCGTTGCGACGAACGCGCGTCGTCTCGCGTATAAAAGACCGCCACCGTGGAAAAGAACCGTGTATTTCTCTGAGGAAGAACGTTGCGAGATGAAGGACGAGTTAAAGGTAAGCGGACGTTGCGAAATCGTATTAACCCGCGTACGCTCCTCAAAAATAGCTGCATAAAAGAGACTAGGATAACAATTCAACCATTTTTATTTTACACGTTGAAGCAACACGTTGCGCTTCATTTATGGCACGACGCTGCGTCACATTTTAAAAGAATACATCGCACGATGTAGACATGAAAGGATGAATAATTTTACAGTATGTGAAAACATTGAACGGATGAATGTTCAATGTTCACCATGAGGAACGTACGAGGGTTAATCTCGGCGCGTTCTTCATTGGTGGTTACCGTCGCGTCGCACAGTGCGGTACCCTGTGGAGAAAAATCTAAAAATTCATTGTCTATTATCCACTAGGCTCTATGTTGAAACTATGTTTTAACATCTAAATTATCATGTTTATCAATAGAAAATTCAAATATTTCAGTAGGGGATTAGTTAGTCGACAACCGTAGTCCCGTTGAAAGCACCGGTTCTCTTTAGATCACCGAAGTGAAACAACGTGGAACGTGAGTGGCACTTGGATGGGTGACCGTCTGGTAAAAAACCGGAAAGTGACCCACCCGGGTGTTTTTCACGTGTTGTTGGGAAAAGGTGGTTCGGAACTCACTATAAACAGTAGGTGTCCCGCTGAAAAAGCGATAGTGAGGAATGGAAAGAGGGGGAAGAGATTGGTAAATGAATTTGAAACCCTGACGGGACCAAATATCATGTTACTACAGTAGGGGATTAGTTACAAGCGTTTTTTTCTCAAGAAAATCCTATATCAATCAGTTTATTGATTCAAAACATCACTTACTTTCATGGTATCAGGACAAAGAATTTTATGAAATATGCCCTATGGGATATGGTAGCTTAAAGTACAGCTAATGTGACTGAAATTTCAAAATTTGTAAGTCTCTTATATGGTGTATACTAGTAAATAATACAGTTGAAATAATTTTTCTCACCATTTTCTCCTTTAAATAGAGATATTTCAAGAAGGGTTCAAAACATCCTGTAGTTTTTGTTTTTTCATAATTAGTAGACGTTATATCTCAATTTCCTACAAGTTTCTCCCGCTACCAACTGCTACACTCAAAGTTATACAACATTAACTCTCAGGGAATGCTACTTTCCTACTCGGCTGTAAACTTTTTATTAGAATGATTTATTTACCTGTTTTTTATCGATATTTATCTATCTGTTTTATACACGTAATATATGTACTATTTGTTCATATTTCATTTTTACATTATACATAAAACATGCAACATCTTATCGTTTCTTTCAAGATGTAGTGTAAAAGAATGGAAATTTTCAAATAGTATTCCAAATCTTCGATTAGTGCATTTAAAATAATTGCGAACAGGAACATATAAATTATTGCTACGCTATACGATTTTTTTTATTTTTGTCCGAAATTCCTATCAAAGTACCGCACTGTGCGTCGTTCTAGTATCTGACGGGGTTCGGTTGCGAGTTCTCCAGCGAGGACGAACGCTGTCCTGGTGCTCTGCCCGTGGGCCAAAACAACCCGCAAAAGTGCCCGTACGGGCTGTACGCTGAGCAACTCTCCGGTTCCGCGTTCACCGGTACGTAATCGATACAATCGTTCTGCTTCGTACAGATCTGAACATTTCATTATTATTATGATAATTATTGCGAAAGGGTTACTGTACTCCGATTTAAGGGCGCGCAGTGGTTCAGTGGATAGAGCGCGCGATTGCGAGTCGCAAGTTCGAATCCCGCGCCCGGCACCTCTGGAAATATTCAATGTGCTATTTTAAAAAACTGTGGTGTCCAAGGTGGTTCGGAACCCACCGTAATAAAATTTAGGCCCCGCTGAAATATGCGATAGGGAGAGTGTTGGTAGAGGTGAGAAGTGTGGAACGGGATTTGAAATTTGAGTACATACTGTACTCCGATTTTGATGAAATTTAAATATGTTATGCAGCAACACATTTTGAACAACTTTTTCCTTTTCCAATGTAGGGGAGTCGCTTTTAGTTTTCGAGATATTCGCAAAAAACTATTGCTAATACTGTATTGAATTTTCCGTATTCTTGCACGCTCCGTGGCAACGTAAGGTTGATCCGGCGTGACGTCTACTTACCTTTTTTTTTGTGTTTGCTTACTTTCGCAATAATTACCATTATTATTATTTATTATAGACGGACTGAAGTCCTTTTACATAAGTGTTTACAATAAAAAAAGAGAAATATAAAAGACTATTCGTCTAATGACAAAGAAGGGACATGCACGAAGCCTAATGGTACAAACGATATGGTATTATCCTACAATCCTGCGTAGTTAGAGTAGGTATTTCTCTAAATAACGACACAGTGGTTCCGCGTATCCTGTATTTCAACTTTATGTAAATAGTATGATATAAGTGAACGCTCTTTACAAAGTTGCGACCTAACTCAGGCTAGCTGTTCCTACCAGACTGATTACCAGAGTAAGGTCTTGACTTTATGCCTAGGCTCCTCTGTCCTTGAGAAAAAACGCCTCTTACGCCTAAACCCTTATACCTAAAACGCAATTACATCGTCGAATTCCAACACTAGCCGTACAAAATATTCTTCTCTGGAATAAAGAAGTTTTAATCACTGTAACTGTAAAGAAAATGCCACGGCAAAGTAGTTAAATACATCGAGTTTAGGGTAGTAAGTCGTGTAGATCTAAAATGATTGATTTATTGAAAGATGATCTTAGGCATAGTTTGCCCATAGATCCAGGTACAAAAAATATCTTAGTAATCTGTACATTATATATCTATACATTAATCTATACATAGTTAACACTTCATCTAAGTGAAGTATTGCACAAAACTTTGGTATCGGGTGTAGATAATTACATAAGGTAGTTAAAACTAGTCAGTCTTTTGAATTTTATATTTTTCTTTTATGATTGATTTATTGAAAGATGATCTTAGGCATAGTTTGCCCATAGATCCAGGTACAAAACAGATCTAAAATGGACGTGAAATGAACGTCTTTAAGACGTCGAGTGCCATCTGCGACAATTTTCTGTACCGTTTTGCCGTTCGGTCCGTCGTTCGGCGAAATATTCAGGTCTGTACAAAGCTTACGAACGTAGTTTCGTTATCGTAATCGGAAGTTTATCGGGTCTCGCAGCTCCACGATCTTCAAACGAACGTTCTTGGCTGTATCGGATCAGACCGTCCGTCGTTCACGACCGCTTCGTCCCCGTCGAAGGAGCATCCGGTCTCGACTACGACTGGAACTACGCTCGTTCGACCCCGAATCAGGTAAACACGCGTTTCTTCTCCAGCTGCTTCTCGTTTCTAGAACGCGTCGCGTGGTCGCGTTTCAGCTGAAATGGAAGGTGTTCGACGTGCCGAGCAGACGAGCCAAGGAAGTCGATTTCGTCGACGGATTGCGCACGATCTGCGGCGCCGGTGACTGTCGCATGCGGCAAGGTGTCGCGATCCACGTGTACCTGTGCAACGCCTCCATGGTCGACAGGGCGCTCTACAACGCTGACGGGGATTTTCTGATCGGTACGCCCAACCATAGAGCATTCTCATTGTTTTTTCGCTTCGAGCGATCGTCCTGTACGCTATTGCACATCGATTCAGTTGCAAACATGATTCACAGTAAATAATGGTCCCAGAACGTTTTCAAATCACATATAATATCGTCTTTTATTTGATCAAGTATTTTAAGAACATTTCTCAATACTTTTTGTCAATATCTTTTGGTACATTTATATAAATAAAATGTCTGAAAAAATGAAAAACTCGGGGAAAAAATGAAAATGCTTTTTTCTATGGGAGTTTTGTGTGAACTCAAGACCGTAACTCACGATTCGAACTATGGATATTCAAACAAATTTATTGGGATAGCACAACGTCTGTCAGGTCAGCTAACTTAAAATAAAAAGCAATGTACCGTTGAGCTAAACAATAAGAAATTAATAATAGCCCAAGTGGTACAAAGACGTCTTAAAGACGCCAGTTCCTAAACATCTTGTGTTGCAAAACGGTGCGACTTTACACGTCTTCAAGACTTAATTCGTCTCATTTCAGAAGTTAACCGTCATACACTCCTCAAAAATAGCTGCGTAAAAGAAACTAGGATAACAATTCATCCATTTTTTATTTTACACGTTAAATCAACACATCATGTTTCATTTATAGCGTGACATTTTAAAGAAATACATCTCACGGCGTAGATATAAAATGATGAATAATTTTACAGTATGTGGCCAACAACCGTAGTCCCGTTGAAAGCACCGGTTCTCGTTAGATCACCGAAGTTAAACAATGTGGAACGTGAACGGCAATAGGATGGGTGACCGTCTGGTAAAAAATCGGAAAGTGACCCACCCGAGGTATTTTTCACGTGTTGTTGGCAAAAGGTGGTTCGAAACCCACCATAAACAGTAGGTCCCGCTGAAAAGGCGATGGTGAGAGTGGAAAAGAGGGGGATTGGGTAAATGTATTTGAAACCCTGAGGGGACCAAATATCATGTTACAATTTTACAATATGTGAAAATATCGAATAGGTGAATTTTTACCCTGAGGAACGTATGAGGGTTAAAACGATGTCTCGAAAAAGGCGTCTTTTTAGGACGTAAGCCTTTTAGGCCCAAGCTGGATGTTAGAAGTACAAAGGTTTTGGATCCTGACGGAACCAGTATATGTACGTTTCTCGTTTCCCACAGTGCCGCAGCTGGGCTCGTTGCTAATCACCACCGAGTTCGGCAAGATCCGATGCGAGCCGAACGAGATATGCGTGATCCAGCAGGGCATACGGTTCCACGTGACGGTTTTCGGGCCGTCCCGGGGATACATTCTCGAGGTGTTCGACGGCCACTTTCGGCTGCCCGAATTGGGACCGATAGGTAAACGCAAATACATCTCGAACGCGAGAGAACGTTAGCATTTCAATCGCGGTATCGCTTTACCGGGCAGGAGCGAACGGCTTGGCGAATCCGAGAGACTTTCGAACGCCCGTCGCCTGGTACGAGGACCGCGAGACCAGCTACAAGATCGTCAGCAAATTTCAGGGGAAATTGTTCGTCGCCGAACAACGTCACAGTCCGTTCGACGTGGTGGCCTGGCACGGCAACTACGTCCCCTTCAAATACAACCTGGACAGGTTCATGGTCGTGAATTCGGTCACCTTCGATCATTGCGTAAGTATCCGGAATCGTTTCTACCGCGTCGATCGAGAAGACCGACCGATCGATCATTTGCTTTTCAGGATCCTTCCATCTTTACTGTTTTAACGTGCCCGTCGCTCAAGCCTGGTACCGCGGCGGCCGATTTCGTCATCTTTCCGCCGCGATGGTCCGTCCAACAACACACTTTTCGTCCGCCCTATTATCATCGTAAGTAAAACGAACGCGAACTTTGATGCTCTTTGCGTATCCAATTGAAGGAGCGAGAGGCAACGAACGTCGAAGACGCAGACCACGCTCGTTCCTCCATCCGTTTTCTTTTCTTTGTGCTTTTTCACTTTCTCGCTTAGCCGGCTGCTTGCTTGCTTGCTTGCTTGCTTGCCCGATTGCCCGCTTACCTGCTTTCCCGGTTTCCCGCTTTCCCGCTTTCCCGCTGAAACGTAAATAACGAGGCGTGGAGTAAACCGCTCCACTCGTTCCGTCCTTTGCTCTTCCACCGTGATTCGTTGTCAATTCGAGCGATTCGCCGACGAGCGGCTCCCTCCACGGCGCGGCGCGGCGCGCACCGCTCGCTATGCTAGACCGCTTCTAAAAATCGCAGAGCCGCGAGACATCGGTGAAAACTTGAAATTTTCTCCAATTACACCGATCGGCTTCCTTTTTCTTTCACGACGATAATTCTGACGTTTCTTGCGCCGGCGAACGTACAATTCCATCACTGTCCCCTCCCATTCGAGCCGACCGTCGGCTCCCGTCTCTTCTAATCGTTGCTGATCGCTGTCGATCGCTACCGATCCCCGTCCGCTACCTCACTTTTCTATTTTACGACTCTCGACATTGAATTCCCGCGCATCGACGCATCTGCGGCCGAGCTACAGAC
This sequence comes from Lasioglossum morio, assembly GCA_916610235.2. NCBI lineage: Eukaryota > Metazoa > Arthropoda > Insecta > Hymenoptera > Halictidae > Lasioglossum > Lasioglossum morio. Next base: position 15,654,777 of record OU744323.1, on the reverse strand, counting down.
CTGAACATATTCGCCGAACGGTGAATCGAATTTTACGCCCATTTTAGATCCGAACGTCTTACGACCGAAATTGTCTTTAACCTTCGTGTAGTGTACTGGATATCCGTTTACTGTATTTCTATCAACAATTTTGTTAATGTTCTTCTAAAAATATTATTAAACTTCTCTGAATTGTGTGTTGTCCATTCTTTACTCGCTAATACAGGGTGGGGCGCCACATTTTACCATCTAGATTTACGTCATTATTATTACGCATAGCAAACAATGTTTCAGATGAAGTTGAATGGTTTTGAGAGGGGCACATTCTGATGGTACATTTTTTTTTTATAGGTGGACGTGTAATGGACATATGAAGGTCATTAATGTTTTTTTAAATGGAATCATATATTTTTTATTGCATCAGCTGATGCTCCTTCATATTCTTTACAAAAAAGTATTAATCTATTTGTGTAAAAAAATCATTAGTTTAGGAGATATTTTAATTATAATTTGTTAGGATATCTCGACTCTCTGGTCAATAATACGAATTCAATGTGATAATGTAGTAGGAGAGCAAGAACAAATTATAATTAAAATATCTCCTAAACTAATGATTTTTTTACACAAATAAATTAATACTTTTTTTGTACAGAATATGAAGGAGCATCAGCTGATGCAATAAAAAATATATGATTCCATTTTAAAAAAACATTAATGACCTACATATCTCTCAAAACCATTCAACTTCATCTGAAACATTGTTTGCTATGCGTAATAATAATGACGTAAATCTAGATGGTAAAATGTACCGCTCCACTCTGTATATCAATTTGTAGTTTTATAATCAAAATTTGTGGAAACATGTTAAAAATACAAAAGGATTTAAATAATCTATACATTTTGGTTGACTACATAAGGGTTAGGACGTATTTAAGACGTCCTCAACTGAACGTCGTTTGAACGTCTGACAGAAAACATTAAAAACATGTCTTATTTCGAACGTCTTTAAGTTTACTGTACAATGACTACGATACAGTTTTCTTATATTTGCCATGTAATAGAATAACAAAAGAATTACATAGAATAACAGAAAAAAAATGAAAAACCGAAGTAAGACGTTTCTAAAGCGTCTTGAACAGACGTCTTATGTCTTCAAGTCGTCTTAAACCCAACCAATTTAGGTCGTAAGTCGTTCATATCTAAAATGGACGTTATAATGAACGTGTTCAAGACATCGTGTGCTATCTGCGTCGATATTTCGTTCCGTTCGCCGCAAATTCGACGAAATGTTCAGGTCTGTACGGAGGATTATGCCGGCGACTTTGACCCTCAGGAAATTGTATGAGCGAGTTCATGGGCCTCGTGAAGGGACGGTACGAAGCCAAAGAGGAAAGTTTTCATCCGGGAGAAGCGTCGCTGCACTCGATTATGACGCCTCACGGGCCGGATGCACTCTGTTTCGAAACCGCTTCGAACTGCAAGCTCGAACCCGAACGCATCGCCGAAGGAACCATGGCTTTCATGTTCGAGACCTGTTACAGCTTGGTGGCCACCGAATGGGCAACCACGATCTCCAATAAGCTCGACCACGATTACAACAAATGCTGGGAACCTCTCGAGAAGCATTTCGACCCGAATGCTAAACCTGCAACGTCCGATCCTTGATCGTCAACGACTAGCATATCTAGCGACGCACAGTGGGGTATTTGGCCTGTTTAGCGCGCCAGAAGTCAAACTTTTTAGATTGTTCAAAATTACTTTTTTCTCATGTACCTGAATATATATGCGAGTAATCTACAATAATATTTTTCCATAAACAGTACTATTTTGTAACATATAGATACTTGAAAGTAGCATCAGAGATGTAGCATATATACTCGTGACCAAGAGAAGCGTCGAAAAACTAGTGTTAAAGAAATGATTTTTTTCACAAGTTTAGTGTATAAATTCGAGATAACAACATACCTATATAGGCTGTAAAGGAAGGTATATAGAGAAATTTTACAGCTTTTTGTTTCATACCCTTCGGTAGTTTTGATAGAATAAACAATCGAAAGTGATATTTAATTTTTTTTTTCAGAAAATCAATATGTATTATGTAATAACTTTTTTGGTCCGCATAACAGCTCTTTCATTTTTTACAAGATTATTCAGTAGACAAGTGCGAACACAAGGGATATTTAGCTTTTTGTGCGATACATATCATATGACTGATAATAATGAAATCTGACGAAAAATGTTTCAATCAAAGGTTAACAGTATTTACATACGTATAAACTACAATATGTAAAATTTTGAAAGAAATTTGTTTAAAAGAAAAAAACAAGATCGCTTCGATTTCTTAAACATTAAATTGTATTTTTGATTTGATAATGTGTTGCTGTTAACTGGTGTTAAGACGAATTCAACGATATATAATGTTATGACGTTGACACTATTAATAACGTTGTAATAGTTTTGGCGTGCTAAACAGGCCAAATACCCCACTCTGCGACGTATCGCGAATATCCGTCGATACTTCATATTCCAGCTACCATGTTTATATGTCTGTTTTATTATAATTTATATTTAACTATATGTATAACATTTATAAATTTATAAATGAACGTATACATATTCCTTCAAGAAACAGAACAGATACATCGTGTAAGAAACCTATCGGAGCTGTACTCTATCTGATAGCAGACTTTATGAATAACGCATCATTATTTGATATACATTTCGAGATAAACAAAATGAAATTACAGACATTTCTCTTAATTATGCTTTGGGAAAGTTTGCGGTATTAGTTACTCTTAATTACAAACGATTCTCGCCGCTTTTCCCATGAGACGGAATATAAATTCCGGCAAGAATCATATGTTCCGTTTAAAATTTGAATTTCAAAGGTCCGTACAGCGCCAATTAACGTAGCGGCGAAGCGCTGAAACTAATAGCTAAACGTTAACGTTAGTTAGTAAAGTAGGCATCTATATTATCAATATCCGCGACATAATTATAGTATCAATTACTTTTGTCACCGACGAGTTACTGTTAAAGACTGCCGGCCTTACGGGAGATCGTGTCACTCGAATAAATCGGTGTTTTCTTGCGCTCTCTAGAATATATTTTGGCTGGAGTAAAAAACAGAATGCCATCGACGTGATCTCGTCGGTACAGAAGACCACTGAGGAGATTCTCGTCGGTCAGAAGGGAAATTGTCACGCAACCAGCTTGACGCCAACGAGAGACTGTTAGTATTGTTACATTCTGCACCGAACGTGTTCCAGGTTAAGCAGATATTTCAGACGATGTGTTAGTGTTGGTTATTTAAGATTTACAATATTAAAAGAAAACTCAAAGACAAAAGATTCCTAGAAATATTGAGAAAGCATTGAAGCATAATTTTCGGAAATTCACCGATGCCGACTTTAAATTTTATATGAGATACCTCAATTTGTACTTTCAAAGTATTTCATAAACGAGAATTATTACCTTACACATTTTCTTACATAAATGTTCGAAGAATCGATCTGTGGAAAAGGAAATATGTTGAAGAACAGAGTAAGGGAGAGTTTACTGTAAACAATTAAAATGGCAAAAGAATTATTATAGACATTGAACAGATAGAATCAATAAATTTATCGTAGGATTTATGTTGAATAAATTAATGCGAATGTGCATGCTTTAAAAGTTATCCTGTATCTCGAGTTCTATTGCCTATGTGACTAAAAAATTAGATGATCAGATAGTCAAGGGAGTGGTTTTGGGCATCGTTGGCGAAAGGAACTGTTGTAAATCTTGAGCAGCCAGAAATAATAAATTTCTCTGTGTATTGTATCGAACAAATTAACGCGCGCGAATATTCATGTTATAAATGTTATTCTATATCTCGAGTTCTATTGCATATTTTTACAAAGAAATTAGCTGGTCAGATGGTCAAGGGAGTGGTTGTGGGCATCATGGGCAAAAGGAATTGTTATAAACATTAAACAGCCAGAAATAATAAATTTCTCTGTGAATTGTATCGAATAAATTAACGCGCGCGAATATATATTATAAATGTTATTCTATATCTCGAGTTCTATTGCATATTTTTACAAAGAAATTAGGTGGTCAGATGGTCAAGGGAGTGGTTGTGGGCATCGTTGGAAAAGGAATTGTTATAAACATTAAACAGCCAGAAATAATAAATTTCTCTGTGAATTGTATCGAATAAATTAACGCGCGCGAATATATATTATAAATGTTATTCTATATCTCGAGTTCTATTGCATATTTTTAGAAAAAAATTAGGTGGTCAGATGGTCAAGGGAGTGGTTGTGGGCATCGTTGGCAAAAGGAATTGTTATAAACATTGAACAGCGAGAAATAACAAATTTATCAATAATTACTAACTCGGCGATCGAATCGATCGATGGTAGAGGAGTGGGGGGAGACAGCTAAGCGAGAGCGCTGAGTCAGTCAGTCAGTCAGTCGGGACGGCGGAGTTGGCAGGGGCGGACGCGTTGCGGTATCGGTGGTGCTAGGATGTCCCGGGAGACCAGGGGTGGACTAGGAGTGGACCAGGAGTGGACCAGAGGTTCCCTGGTGAGTTTTAATTCAAATATTCTTGTATGCTTGTTGCTTTGTTCACTTTCAACTGTTTTTACTGAACAATCATTTACAAGGTTTACGTCGAATATTCTTATTGCAATTTCCATCCGAGAAGAAACTTTCACAGTTCAGTGTTCGAAACATTTTTATATATCTGAAGTTGGACTTGTGTTTTTCTTCCTGCTTCTGATTGTCAAATTCGCACTTTTGCCTATCTAATTTCTCGATAATTACTCGACGTATTTGCGTAACTTGGTATAAGTTCGGTGTTGTAAGAAAGGGAGCATTCATTCTGACTTACTTCTCGGGTCTCTTGTGCAGCAACCTCCTCGTGGTGAGATCTGGGCAATCGACATTATCCTCTATTCGTAAGAACTTCCAGTCTCTTACGAATAAAGGATAATGTCGAGCTAATAGCTGCACGTGTACAATTTTTGATAGAATTTAAAACTTGCAAAATATAGAAACATATTTCATTCAATTGATTATGAATTTACTCCCAGCTAGCTCGCAGTCAGCCAAGGGTACAACGATGCTTTCTTCGTTTACCCTTAGCCACATTCAGTTCGTTATTTCAAAGTACTTGTTCAGTCAGTGAAGAGAATTTTAATTTCTGTTTTTCGAACTATTCATTTTTTAACTTTCACAAGTTCTATTTCGAAAAATTTTTACATCTTGTTGAAAATTGGTATTCCTCCGATCGGAGTTCCCTCAGGGGCTCACTCACGGATGGGGCCGTGAGTGAGTACGGGGAGTCGCGTCCCTGGGGCTACCCGAATCGCCTATAGGTCGATTAGGTCGCACTCGTGTGCGGGGTTGGTTCGCTCACGAGAGTTCGTTTTTTGGTTTGCTCACGAGAGTTCGTTTTCTGTTTTGCTGACGAGAGTTCGTTTTCTAGTTTGCTGTCGTTAGCTGGTTTCTTGTTTGGTTTCGAGTGCTGAATGTTGTTTTCTTCTGGTGGTCGTATTGGAATTCGCACTCGTGTGCGGGATTTTATGTTAAATCTAAATATGATTAGTCTGTTTCAGTTAGGATACAACAGCCGACGTCTTTCATCGTCGACGAAGTGGAGGTCACACACCGTAGAAGACAGCACGTATAATTAAGTTGCGTTATTCGATAAGAATTTGTTTGTGCGATAGTAATTAAGAATATATGTATATCGTCGTTGTAAATACGTCGAGTAATTATCGCCGTAAATTCACTTTGTTCGTTCTTTTCTTTTACTCCGACACAGTCTTCTACTGTGTCGGACACTTTTGCTCGTATGTAGTATGTACCAGATTTATTGGTACGGAAGTTCGCGGTAGTTTATAATATATTAATGGGGGGGTCGAGACGCGTTGTGTCCGCTCTTTACCACTCTCCCGTAAAATTTGTCCACCCATGTCCGTCTCTGGCGGCAGGTGGTTGGAGAAGTTGGTATCGGTGTCGGAACTCCTCTCGACCATTGCTCGCGTTACCCTCGAACGAGAGCCTTCTGCTCTGGTTTGGTTTTTCTTTTTAAAAGAATCAGAGCCTTCTGCTCTGGTTCGATTTTTCTCTTTGAAAGAATCAGAGCCTTCTGCTCTGGTTTGCTTAGTTTTTCTTTTTTAAAGAATCAGAGCCTTCTGCTCTGGTTTGCTTTTTATTTTTTAAAGAATCAGAGCCTTCTGCCCTGGTTCGATTTTTCTCTTTGAAAGAATCAGAGCCTTCTGCCTGATTCGCTTTTTGTCCCCCGTGAATCGGGGACTTCTTCTCCGATTCACACCCTTTTGCTCCGCGATAATTACTCGACGTACTTGCGTACCTTAGTATAAGTCCGACGTTGTAAGAAAGGGAGCCAGAAGGAATATCGCATTCGTTCTGACTCCCTTTCCGGATCTCTTGTGCAGCAACCTCCTCGTGGTGAGATCTGGGCAATCGACATTATCCTCTATTCGTAAGAACTTCCAGTATCTTACGAATAAAGGATAATGTCGAGCTAATAGCTGCACGTTTACAATTTTTGATAACAATATGTAATAGAGTTTTAACCTTGCAAATATAGATACATATTTCATTATATTGATGATGAATTTACTTTCAGCTAGCTCGCAGTCGGCCAAGGGTACATCGATGCTTTCTTCGTTTACCCTTAGCCACATTCAGTTCGTTATTTCGAAGCACAAGTTCAGTCAGTGAGTATTCCAATTTTAATTTCAAATTTTCCAACTATTCATTTTGGAACACTCACAAGTTCCATTTCGAAAAAGTTTTACATCTTGTTGAAAATTGGTATTCCTCCGATCGGAGTTCCCTCAGGGGCTCACTCACGGATGGGGACCGTGAGTGAGTACGGGGAGTCGCGTCCCTGGGGCTACCCGAATCGCCTATAGGTCGGTCAGGTTGCACTCATGTGCGGGGTTGGTTTGGCTCTCTTGAGCTCGTTTTGTGGTTTGCTCACGTGAGCTCTTTTTCTGGTTTGCTCTCGAGAGCTCGTTTTCTGTTTTGGTCTCGTCAGTTGGTTTCGCGTTTGGTCTCAAGTGCGTAATGTTGTTTTGTTCTGGTGGTCATATTGGAATTCGCACTCGTGTGCAGGGTTTTGTGTTGCGTCTAAATATGATTAGTCTGTTTCAGTTAGGATACAGCAGCCGACGTTTTTCATCGTCGACGAAGAGGACAAACCAAAAAGAGGAGGACACACAGCATAGATGACTGCAGCGTATAGTTAAGTTGCGTTAGTCAGTAAGAATTTTTTTGTGCGATAGTAATTAAGAATATATGTATATCGTCGTTGTAAATACGTCGAGTAATTATCGCCGTAAATTCACTTTGTTCGTTTTTTTTATTACTCCGACACAGTCTTCTACTGTGTCGGACACTTTTGCTCGTATGTAGTATGTACCAGATTTATTGGTACGGGAGTTCGCGGTAGTTTATAATATATTAATGGGGGGGGGGGTCGAGACGCGTTGTGTCCGCTCTTTACCACTCTCCCGTAAAATTTGTCCACCCATGTCCGTCTCTGGCGGCAGGTGGTTGGAGAAGTTGGTATCGTTGTCGGAACTCCTCTCGACCATTGCTCGCGTTACCCTCGAACCAGAGCCTTCTGCTCTGGTTTGCTTTTTCTTGTTTAAAAAATCAGAGCCTTCTGCTCTGGTTCGATTTTTCTCTTTGAAAGAATCAGAGCCTTCTGCACTGGTTTGCTTTTTCTTTTTTAAAGAATCAGAGCCTTCTGCTCTGGTTCGATTTTTCTCATTGAAAGAATCAGAGCCTTCTGCACTGGTTTGCTTTTTCTTTTTTAAAGAATCAGAGCCTTCTGCTCTGGTTCGATTTTTCTCTTTGAAAGAATCAGAGCCTTCTGCTCTGGTTCGATTTTTCTCTTTGAAAGAATCAGAGCCTTCTGCCTGATTCGCTTTTTGTCCCCCTTTTGCTCCGCGATAATTACTCGACGTACTTGCGTAGTATATTAGTACATAAGTTCTGCGTTGTAAGAAAGGGAGCCAGAAGGAATATTGCATTCGTTCTGACTCCCTTTCCGGGTCTCTTGTGCAGCAACCTCCACGTGGTGAGACCTGGTAATCGGCATTATCCTCTATTCGTAAGAACTTTCAGTATCTCACGAATAAAGGATAATGCCGAGCTAATAGCTGCACATTTTGAATTATCGTTAATATTGCATGCTAGAGTGTAAATTAATATCCACGATAATTTCAAACCTATTCCCTTCCATAAAATTTTGCAATGGCACGTTTCATCAGAACAAAATATATTATTCAAGCTTGTTCATGTAAATTTTTTATTAATGCGCCTGTCAATTATTATTAAATGTTAAATTCTCCGCCATATTTTAGTTGATATTTTAATGTTATTCTTGTCGGTTCCCCTTCAGGAGGCAACCCGCTCTTCAATTTTTGGTTCCCCTTCAGGAGGTAACCCGCTCTTCAATTTTCAGTTCCCCTTCGGTAGGCAACCCGCTCGGCGTTTTAGCGTGACAGAACTATTTTATATGATAGAGAAAGAAACAAAGAAAGAAAGATACCGTCTTCAATACTTTCAGAGAGTAAATATACTTCTCATCTGTCTGCCAATATCCCAACGCCTAAGCAGGGCCCGCTATCAGTGCCCTAGATAGTTTTACTGATGTGTCCTCTATTGGGTCTACGATAAAAAACGTTCCTTTCCTTTTCCTCCTCACTTTAATGTTCATTTATAACTCCCACACTTTAACGTAGTGCCAAAACATCCGAATGTAACATTTAATGATAATCGATATGGTTTCGTAATGATTCAATAAAATTGGACGCAATACCGAAATGGTCTTCTCGATTTCGAAATCGTAATATTTATTTAAATAGTATAAAAAGTGCAGATAATTTCTTTTATGGTTATGTATATACATGCGTTAGAATGTAAGTTAGGTACATGTACAATATCAACATTTTATGTATGAAAATACAATTAATAAATAAATAAATGTCATAAAGAACTTTATATATTTATGGCACCACCTATTCTTCCCGAATGTCTGCCATCTTCTAAAAGTTGATTTTCGAGATTTTCGAAAATTTTCGCCCTCTGACTTGTCGTTGAGTTGTACTACTTAATTATCGAAATTTTTCGAGCCTCAATTACGTTATTTACGTATACCTTAAATAACCAACACTAAAACATCGTTTGAAATATCTGCTTAACTTGGAATACGTTCGGTGCAGAATGTAACAATTCATGATAATCGATTTCACCGAAGAGATACTAACAGTCTCTCGTTGGTGTCAAGATGGTTGCGTGACAGTTTGCCTTCTCACTGCTTCCCACTATAACTCGTGAATTTAATGTCGGCGCCATCTAGATGTTGTTGTTGAAACTAGATTGTAACCGGAACCAGATTAGCTAGCAGTTTGAGCATTTTGCCGCTACGTCAATTGATGATTCTTGCCGAAATTTGAATTCAATAATATTAAATTTTCTATATATATTCAGTAATTGAATTTATTTATAATTAATAATTGAAAAACCATTTTTGTGTATGTACGAAAACCAACACAAAAACACTGTTTGTTGATTTATTCAAGTTTTTCTTTGTTGATAAAGCCTGCAGAAATTCATAGAATATTCTACTCTTATATATATATATCTTGTTCACGGTCGTCCAATATATGCTTCAACTCTCGATCTATGTATAATCCGAGGTTGTGCAACTGACGTAGGATCACGTACGATACACACTTTCGTTTAATTTTGTATTTAACCTGGAAACGGTCCGGCGAATTAATTTTTCAACGGTTTTGAATATTCCTATGAAGATTACAGTGAAATAATTAAACATGAAAACTGCGCCTGATCCAAAAGACGTCCAGGTATTGCGTGTTATTTCTTAATACTGTAACCGCAAATACTAGCTTTGTACTTTATAACCTTGTCAGAGCTATTTTCGATTTGAATTTCAATAGAATTAACCCGTCTTTCATTGTTCCACTTAAAAGAATGATATGAACCGAATGTAATAAGTTTTCGCTCGGAACGATATATTTATTTTATTTCTGCGAATGTATAAGCTTGTGCATGTGTGCGTGCGTATGTTATAATTCTGTATAATTAATTCAAACAATGATCTTTTTCAGGAATTTCAATTTAAACAGTCGCACATCTCCCAAATTTTAGATGGATACACATCTGTACCAATTGCCTGCAGTCTGATCACTTCAGACAAGAAAAGGGGTTTATTATATGTAGGTCAGAAGAATAAGATATTTGTATTGAAACCGGGAGAGGACAGCGACCCGGAATGGAAAATAGAAGTTGAGACATCGATCATTATTTGTAAATTATTGCTTAGCTGTGATTGTTCCTACTTAGCGGTAGTACCACAAGGACCGTTCGTTTTAATTTACGATGTACAGGCTCTTACCAGAAGTGTATGTACCAAAAATATAGATTTTTATTGTTTATCGAACACAGGATTGGTTGGTTCTAAACGTTGTAATTGTTTTTCTTATAGAATCTACATTTATTACACGAAATTAGGATTTGTACATCGAGCGGAGAGGTGTTCGTAAACGATGTACAATGGAACCCGACTGTTCCAGGAATGTTATGTACAGTAGCTAGTGATTATACAGTTGGTAGTTTTCAAATAAAAGAGGAAAAAACGGTAGAATTGAAAGCTTTAGAGAGATTGAATGGGCTAGATGCGTTATGCGCAGCGTGGAGTCCTAAAGGGAAACAAATAGTGGTCGGTTGCAAGAACGGAAATATTATACAACTGAAACCTGACCTGAAAGTAGCTAGAACGATTCCCGGTCCTACTCCGTACATCGGAGAAGTTGTTTCTATTTTATGGATCAGTAATTATCAGTTCTGCGCTGCTTACTTGGGTTCAGAACACAGGATTAATGTTCTTATAGTCGACGCTCCTAAAGGCGAAGCAAATGCTATTTTCACATGTTACGAAGATATCACATATGGAATAACAGATACCGAAGGAGAAGGAATATTAACGACACGTTACTACTTTGATCATGTGCCAGAATGGGGTTTAATTATCGCTGCTAGTAGTAACAGCAGTGAGATCGCAGTATTGGGATGTACGGACGGAGGTGCCACATGGAATCAATGGCAGCTGGTTGACAGCGGCAGGGCTCAAATGCCATTGATTCATACCACAGAAAGTTATCCCGTAGGATTAACTGTAGATAGATCACCAGTTCGAAAGTTACCATGGGGAGCTGATTCTATTTTACCTATTCCAGTTCCCATACTACATATTCTGGCAACATCCGGTCAACTCTGTAGCTTTCATATGGTGAATCTGACGCCCAATTGTCCTGCTATCAATAGTCCGCCTACAGAAATTGTTTCGCCTCCGCCGCAACAATTGCAACAGCAGTACAATGCTATTCCGTTGGACACGTCCCTTGTCATGAACGGTGTGATCACAAGTACTCCGCTTCCGAAGCAACTGGGAAGTCCTTCCGAAAGGCCAAAACCGGTTCCTGCAAGGGATATTTTCGAGAAGTCGTCTCTTCTGCAGCATCCACCGGAGAAACCGCTCGAGCAAAAAATTGAAACTGCAAACGTAGAAGTCAAGGTAGAACCACCTAAAGATACGCATTCGCAGAAGCCTGTAAAGCCAGATACGAAGGCAACGGTAATTAAAAAGATAGTTGTGCAAGAACCTGTACAGGAACAGAAGACAAGCGTCGAGGATGAGAGTAGAGACATTCGCGCTTACATAGAGGAACATAGTTTATTTGAAAAGGAGCTGCGCAACAGATTGGAAGCGCAAGCTTGGGAATGCGGCACGGAAGAAGAATGTCGAAAACTTGTAGATACCTCTATTGTAATAGACCAGTTTCTCAGAGAACTGAGAGAAACGACGAACAGTTTATCCAGCGACATTGCCTATTTAAAAGCGTTGCTACTGCAATCGTTCGCTTGGGTCGAAGAGACCAAGTCGAAAAACGCAGCCAGCATAGATTTCCCCACTAGAGACTGCGGAGATAAAAATAAGGTGTCGGATCTACAGAAACTGTATTATTACACCCAAACCCAACTCGCTCAAGCTAGTAAAATATTAGACTTGGAATGGTCTGATCATAAGACTCAAGAAAAGTCGCGAATGAAGATTCCCCACTTGGAGTTTGTCTATCAGAATCTGATACTGCACAATAAAATCATTACACAGGAAAAAGGAAAAGTGGAGCAACTGAAGAAACAGTGGAAATTACTTACTCGTAATAACAACATATTCGGATTGGATCGTTCGCTATCGAATCTAAGTATAGCAACGTCATCGAAATCATCAGTTTCCCTCCCAAGGAATGCGGGGATCATAGAAGCGCGTTGCAAAACCATCGCTGCGAAAACATTGAGCTTCACTCAAGGAAAGCAGATTAAGCTGAGAGAGTGCTTGTCTTCTTCTACCCCACGAATTATAAAACCTGTGAATCCGTCACCCAGCCAACATCGTTTGGAAGCGACACTGTCTTCTTTGGCTTCGCCGAATGCTGCACTCACCGAGATCAAGAATAAAGTAGAATCGCCCGTCTCGAAACACTCTCCGATCGCTAAACAGACCACCACCGAGAAACCAAAGCAACAAAGTCCGTTAGCTTCTCTTAATAGCATTGTTGCAAGAATCGGTACGAATGAACTTAATAACGTACCGACGCAAAGTAAATCGCAGACAAAACCACCCGCTTATACTGTGGCTTTCCCTGTTGCAGCTGGAACTAAACCGTCGCAGACAGAGAAAATGTCAAGTCCATCGGTGACTCTTGCCACCCATCAAATTAGTAAACCGAACGATACCGTCGCATCGAGTCCAGCTAATACTTTAATCCTTAACGTACCGAGCTCGATCAAGTCTTTCCCCAAAGTAGAGTCTATTCCATTCGGTACGTCAGTTCAGAAGTCTGAAGAAACTATTTTACAGAAATCTACATCTAAAGAATCTGGTGCCAAACCTAGCAAAGATACCGTATCGCTGAGCAGCGATTCTGTGAAAGGACAAAGCAACTTATTCAATACCGGTACATTGAAAGACGTGTTATCATTAACAGAAGCACCGTCGACGAAAGTACAGGAAATCAATTTGAACGCCCTGTTGAAATATAGACCCGCAACGGCAGCAACAACAATACCAGCGACTACGAAATTCGATAATGCAGCCGCAGCATTTAGCTTCGCTAGTCTGAACACTACAGCTTTGAACGCAAAGAGCCCGTCACAGACAGCCTTCACACAAGAGCCATCAGCGATCGCGCAAACATTTTCTTTCGCTTCGAAACCGTCGACTCCTACAAGCTCGTTCAACCTGAAAATACCACAAATGGCAACAACGGCGCCTCAGACACAAGAAGCGTTGAATTTAACTGGTTTATATCCGGGACTGCAGAGCAATAATCAAACATCTGTACCTGGCAATAATCTTAACGCTGATCCAAAATTCAACTACAAATCTACATTTGGAACACCTGGTTTTCAGATGTCATTGGGACAGATAACTATTGGTCTGGCGAGTGGAGCTCCCGTAGCGGAAACCGCTACAACCTCCCCTTCGGTTACTATAGAAAAAGTTGCTTCTCCAGAATCTAAAGTTCCTACTTTTCCAAGTCCTGTGCAAGCTACGCCTGCAACTACTACCGCTGCTCCATTGTTCGGCGATCAGCCTGTTGCATCGAATGTCTCCATATTCGGAGGAATGTCGAATTCTACCACACCGACCACATCTACCGCTGCTTCTACATCTAGTGGCACCGGCTTCGGAGGCCAAGCTGCAACGACAATCCCCATGTCGATATTCGGTGGCTTCAAGCCTGCTCCCACAACTAGTACAGCTACAGTTGCAACAACGTCTGTTGTTGTAGTCTCTAGCGAGCCACTCTCTGTCTCTTCGTTTCAAATGTCCTTGCCACAGCCCACGTTCGGAGAGACTGTCGCAAATCTGTCCCCTGCAAACCCCGTTAGCGCTAACAGCAGCACCACTCCGTCTACATTGACCTTTGACACTGCGACAACAGCCTCTGTCACTTCAGTTTTCGGGAAACCGTCAGCTCTCACGATGAACGCTCAATTCCCAAGCACACCGACCGTCTCTTCCGCGCCGAACACCTTCGGCAAACCAATTATCAGCCCCGCGTCCATACCTTTCGGAAGTACCCCGAATACATCTATATTCGGCGGTATGCCAACTACTTCTGCGAACACTTCGATCTTTAGCGGAAACAATGCTAACTCGATCTTCGGTGGAAACACGCAAGCGTCTCCTTCCGGTTCCATCTTCGGGGGAAACGCGTCTACGATGAACAGCTTTAGTACGCCTCCGAAATCTCTTTTTGACAATACCGCTCAAAAATCTGGCTCGATATTCGATGGTACACCGAACACGGGAGCTACGTCTTTCTTCGGAGGTGGTGCACCAAATGCTGCACCCGGTGCAGCATCTCCCGGGACTACGTCTATATTTGGAGGCAGCGCTGCCCCGATGGGCATGGAACAACCTGTGCTAGGTGCGCAACCCGCTTTTGGACAAGTACCTGCATTTGGTACTAAACCAGTATTTGGATCGGCACCAACGTTCGGTTCGACAAAGCCGATGTTCGGCGATGCGTTCGGAACGACAGCGTTTGGAGCTAGCGCATCTCCTCCAGGTAACTAACTTGGAGTTTGTTCACTTCTACACGTTCTTTAACCGTCAGGCGCAAGCAATCTGTAACTGCCTCTTTGGAGATAGCCCCAAAGGGCGGTCCTTCGAGTATACATAGCACCAAGTGCAATATTTCCTTAACAGCTGTTGTATAAATAAACTTAACTAGGCGTTTATTATGTTTTTTGTGCCCGAACTCGGCGGTCAACGTATTGCGCCCGACGGGGGATTAAGGGATAAACTCGTTTCCAGGATTGCAAGGGTGTGAGATGCGCGTTCTCATTTCTCAATAGGTAGGAATCGTAAAACATTTTAGAAATAATGCTTTTTCAACTTTTATATCTGAGCCTGTAACAATACTTTAAAAAATGCGTTTGCTGAAAGTTTATATGAAATGAGAAGGCGCATCCCGCATCCTTGCAGTCCTGAAAACAAGATTGCCTACTTTTAAATACCAAGACTAACGATACGAATTTAAATAGCGTTCGGTAGCCCACCAGCAATGGGCAGTCCCGCGGCAATGGATAACAACATGTCTAAAGTTTTCGGAAGCGTAAGCGGCAACAATACATTCGAATCTTTGGCTACTCAACCGGGTGGACTGTCTTTCAGCAGTTTAGCTCAGAAAAGTCCAGAACCAGACAAACCTCCATCGTTTAGCGGGTAATTAGACGACAATTACAAATCCCTAAATGCCGAATAGACGATTCATCGATTAATCTGTTCTTTTCTTTTTTTTAGTGGGAGCTCTTTTTCGAGTTGGCGGTAGTCCGCAACGTTTGCACTAGGTTGAACAACTGTCAGATCTTTCGTACAGATTATTCTTCTAACTAGAGAATAACAATGTAAATCCAGCATCGTCGATCATTTTAAATCATGTATTTATAATTGTCTTATTAGAAACTGACGGCAACGACGTTAATTTTATAAACCATCCTTCAGAATCGTATCATAACAAACGTGAAATGTGATTTAGTGTATTTCAGATTTATTTACAAGAAACGAACGTTGTACAAAACATTCTGCCGTTGTATAAAAATATCATTAGATACCTCTCTTTACAGGCTTCGGTGCTATCGATACTTTGGTCGGTTTACAGAGATCGATAACACACGGATCGTCGAGCGCCGCCGACGGTACAAGCAGCGCAAGAGATATTTCTACGTTGCACGCTTCCATCCAAACTTGATGGGACAATAGAACTGTGGTCTTCAATCTGTAGTCGTTTTGTTCCGTGTTCTGTAACCGTAGATCGGATTTACGTGGCAACAGTAACTGCACTTGTTGATCAGGATGCCTCAGTTTAACGCGGAGTATGCTCGGATCTCTTAAGTTCAACAATTTAGCTGTTAACGGGATGCCTAATAGAAGACCACCGGTGAACTTCAATGCGGCATCCGCGTCGCCTCTAGGTTCCTCTATAATTGCCCTGCAGAATCGCGTGGACACCGACGGCCTCGGTAGACGTTCCTCTCCTTGCGCCGCGGGCGTTAAAAGCAACGGTAACAGTAACCGTGTCAACGATCCTGGTTTCACATCGGCCAATGTCGGGATTTGTAGAACAAGAGCTCTAGAAAATGTCGGCAACTTCGACGTGTCTTGCGGCAGAGTGTCAGCTTCGGAAAGGAAATATCGAGTCAACGGTAGAGCACTTCTTCCGGTCACGCTTCTTGTAACTCGTATCAGTTCGACTGCTAACGCTCTCAGCCACAAGTCAGTGGCTAGCATTGTGTCGGTTTCACCTAATCCACTGAACAATCGCTGCAACCTGAAAATCGTCAGCTTTATATGCCACATCCTGTATACAGGGTGGTCCACGTAAAGATCTCCTTTATTTGCGATGACTAGACTGCGGATCTTTATGCAAAATCAAAATTCTCTGTACCGATTCCAAGAAATAGAAACTAAATAAAGACGCCTTGGAAGGCATCACTAAAAGTTGCTATACCATTATTCAAAATACACATTGTGCAGATTATTAAATACGTTGGTATCTAATCAATTGTTAAACATTTAAGTATTTTACTAGTTATTATATCAATTTTACACTCATGATTATATTTGTTACGTCATGAAAAATAAAGGAAATATTTAGGTGGCTACATTTAAAGTGGACCATCCATGTGTAAAGGTAAAAAATGTGAGATACTTCATACTTTTGAGTATTTCGAAGAAGAACCGAAACGTTGGTGGTCGTGTTGGGGAACGGACTGGTGGATATCGAGTTTGCCGACGTCACCGAGAATTCTTTCAATACGGACTTCAGAAGCAGCAAGCACCGTATGTAAAGAGCAGTGAACCGCGCTGCTCCTTCCATACGGTAATCCATTTCTGCCAAACGATCCAAATCGATAGCTGCAGCTTCCAGAAGCTGGATATGAACTCTACCACTCGGCCTTGCATTCTCAACGCCCGTTACCACCTTCTCTAGAAATTCTTTTCCACGTTCGGTCTCCTCGTCGGTTTTGTCTTCCTTCTCGAAGCCTGGCCCGCTCGTTATAGCTGGTCGTAATCGAGGAACTAAATGCGGCATCGTGTCCCGCAAATAATGATAATGTTTCGATGTATGTTCTGTGAAAAGAGCGTGCATACTTGGACAGTGGAACGCCGCGTTAAATATCATCACCAACACGCTTGCATCTATTATTAGTAGTCAAGGATATTGTAATAGTTTAGAATCCATGGCTGTTGTCAAGTCATCAAGACGAGCAATGTTAACAAACAGAAAAACAGTACCTCGCTGACTGTAAATCGTAAAAGCCCTACAATGTTATTAAGAAGACAAAGACTGATTGTATAATAAAATTGAATGGTGAAAGGATACAAGACGGTTCGTCTACGTCCGGTTCCGGTGTGTCGAAGAATGGGTGTCGACCAAGAAGCTGAGGTACCAAAGGCAACGTCAAATATGGATGCGAAGCTCCCAATGCTGCCAAACAGCTTCTAATGCTCTCTCTGTCTTGTGGATAACGACTCAAGTTTTCAAGGAGCCGATTTACACACATGTACAAGCAATTCCTTGTGGCTAGCCTACTGGCAGCTAAAGTGGCGTGCAGACCTTCTCGCACCTCGCCTGAAAAATCTTCCAGCGCACCCAATATCGTCTCTAGTTGATCCTCCCGGAGCGTTACGCTCGCAGACATTTTCCTTAGCGATTCAATAGCCCTCAATCTTACATCTTGAATCTCATCGTTGAACATGTCCACCATGAAGTCCAAGGCAATCCTAGCTATGTTCGGTTGTTCCAAAGACAATGTACAAAGTGCCTCGACCGCTGCTGTCCGTACCTGAAAATAATTTATCGTGTATATGTCGAATATATTAACTAGAATGTAAACGCGTACAAGCACGGTACTACCTCTAAGAACTCGTCTTCCAATCCGTGGATAAAAGCACCGCAAGATCCACTCTTCTCTTCGACTTCTGGCCTATCCGCTTCAACGATTTTTTGTTTTTTGTCTAATGCTTGCTCTATGTATCGTTGAGACACGCCTTTCATCGAGCCTAGAAGCGTCATTGCCGAGGTTCTCACTCTTGGTGATAAATCACCCATGAAACTGCATATTTGTGAGAACGCACAGTCTACCATGCGTGTATCTTCTCCGTCCGAACCCATAATCATGCTGAAAAACGATTCCATGAATACACGTTCAATGTAACTTTGTACTAACAATTATAATGAAATATTACTTCTCCGGATATTCTCTTCCTAAGAGCCATATCAATTTTAGAACCGCACGTCGAACGATCTCGTAGTCATCCCTAAGCGCGGCACAAGCTTCACCAAAGAAACTCGCAGGCAGTCTGCATCCTCTATGAGAATGAAGTTCTGCCATTGTTTCGAATGCTTGAGCACGAACTCTCGGATCTTGAGATCGTGCATAATTGCCAACGAATATTAACGTGTCGTCCGCAGTATTCGCAGACAAGTATCTACCGATGATGGAAAGGCAACGTGTCTGCACACCGTGCCAGGTGTCTGGTAAATGTTCGCGAGCAATTTTCAACACCAGACTCCTAAAACAACATCGGTTCTTTTATCGTGATACGAAAATAAATGTATATTATACAAAATATTTATATAATATTTATTTTACAGAAGATACCTCTGGTGATCTCCTAATTTCAACAAGGTTGCCAGGCCTTGGCTCTTTACTCTATGCGATTCTTCATTCCTCAGAAGTTCAGCAGTTTCGTTGACAATTCTTGTCTTTTCTGCAGAGTCGTGCGTTATCTCTCCTAATTCTGCGAATATCCAAAGTATCTTAGCACGAACTGCTGCTTCTGTTTCAATGGAAAATCTCTCCGATAGCTTTTTTACAACCGTGGGAACCTCCTCTGGAGAGATGTAAGTTATGGTGTCGGATATACGAACAAGAAGCTGTAAAGCATCGTTGCCGCATTTAGATTTTTCTAGACATTCTATGTAAGCTAACGCAGAGCTGCCTTCCGTTCCATTCTTACTCCCTGATGTGGATGCCAAACGTAGTGTTTTTAATCGTTTTAGCGGTGGCTCGGTTACAACCTACACACAATATAGTTTCATAAAGAAATTACAGTTAAAAGTCATTAAGTGGGTGAACTCGTACGAAACTGTGTTACACCAGAGGATAATAAAATAATGATTTTATTGTGCTACAGCATAAAATTAATTAACCAACTTGTTGAGAAGGACCCCCTTAAAAATCATTAAAAAATGTAAGGTACCTGACTCTGCGTAAACTCTGCCAACACTCTTTTCTTCATTAAAGCTGCCATATTAACAAATTGCCAAACATTTGTTTATCAGGAAAATAAACGTTAGGTTATGTTTCCTAATGTTTACGAAGATCCCGACTATGTTCGCTCGATGTTTAGGAATCTAAAAAATAAAACATTAGTATCCAAGATCTTTCGATCAAATTCGAGAATCACCACATATTCATTAACATAAATAATATCTAATTATACTTATTTACTCTTCGAGTCGTTTGCAGTTTAGACAGTACAAACTTAAAAGAATAAATTGAAAGGTTATGTTACTGTCAGCTGTTCGCACGATCATCGAAAATAATGAATGTCAATCATTTCCATTCTTATTATGAGTAACAGTGTACATGGTACGCTACATGCTAATTACATGATTCATATTATTGGTAAAACATTGTTTAATTAATAATGAATTTGTTTAATTTTTCCGAATATGGTGTATAAAATATTTAATAATTCCCGTGGCTATACTTTTTATGCTTTACCAAGCTGGAGTCGAGATTATTTTTATCTAATGTTTGGTTTCTACAAATACATTCTTGTTAATGGCTAAACAAATATATATTTATCAACGATAATATTTGTAATTTCAACGTTTCAGATAACGCAAATCGTTGAAGTTGAAAGACGTATCGTTCATAAATAGTCTTCGACTGTAAATAATACATGGGGTTGACAATCAGACGATCTGTCAATTTGACAAGCTTCTCTGGCACTAACATGGCTGCCGAGATCAATAGAAAACTGTCATAATACGTTTCGTTCGTAGATAGTTGTGTCGGCGTTATTAGATTCTTGAAAATGTTTCGCCGGAACGTTTCTTCGTAAATATGCACGTTCTTTAAGCTGTAAGAGAGCTTCTTTATATTTCCGTGACAATGCCGTAATCTCGATCGTCGTAATGATAGGTGAAAGTGTTCTGAATAACTGTTGACCCGTGAGTAGAGGGTGATTCACAACAATGTAATCCGGCGTTACAAAGACAACATGTTTTTTAATAATTGATGAGAATCATAAATATTATATAAGTTCCTAATATTTCGGACGAACACCTGATAAAACATCTGTTCCGAATATTAATAAGAAATAAACTTCCAAATACAGTTTATACATTTACATTATACTTCTTGTTACACAAGCGAGTGCCTATTTCTACAATTTCTCTCTCTCTCTCTTAGTATTTTTTGATTATCAGTAAGAAACCGATCAATATTAATCAAGGAAGCTGTAAAGTTTCCGTCGTCTGACATTTTAATATGGACTTTTTTGAATTTATTTGCGTGTCCGTGATTACATTTGTGTGCGGTATATTATGTACGCTAGCACTGGAGTTTTACTTGTTCAAAAAGTATTTGGAAGAAGCGCCTCTAGCAAGTCCGCCAGAAAAGTCGATCCAACATGGCAAGGCGGAGTTACCTAAGGAACTACTCGAAAAGATTCAAGATGAAAAGAGTAATTCTAGTACAAACATATCCCGTCAAGTTATGTACCAAGGTAACGAGAACTTGGCCATAAACTTGACTCTACAATTTCTATTCAATGAACTGCGAAACGCTGAGCGTGTTCGTTTGTGGCTATATAGAAAGCTGAATAATGAATTTAAGGAACTCTTGACTCAGTCGACGACAGGGAAATTGTTGGACAGCGTAAAGGTAAATCAAACAATCTGGTAAGCACAGAAATATTATTCGTAGATTTATAAGTATTTTATTTTTCCAGTTGAGAGACTTGAATCTGGGTACACAGTTCCCTACAATAAAAGGCTTAGAAGTTGCCGATTCAAAGATAGATGCTGATACGGGTTTGCTAGAGTCGTTGGATCTATCATTAGATTTGCATTATTCTGGTAATTTTCAATTGTCGATAGATGTTAAAATGTTATTAGGGAAAACTGCCTACATGGCTTTGCAAGGTAAGATACATTAAAAGTACGCAGGTTTTTCTGTACAATTTTCAAGAGACACGAATTTCATGAATGTCTGTTTCAGTGAAAATGATCAGTGGTAGAGCCAGACTACAGTTTACACGTGTTCCATATACTCATTGGTCCTTAAGTTTTTATTCGGATCCTATACTTGAACTAGAGGTGCAATCTCAATTTCAAGGTCGTCAATTACAACCACAGATTATCTCTTTAATCACTGGACAGATTCGGAGAGCTGTGCGTAGAAAGCATACACTACCTCGCTATAAACTACGATACAAACCATTCTTCCGCAGACTGAACGACGAAGCAGTAGATTTATCCGAAGTAAGAGGCGATCTACTCCTGTATTTTACAGTCATCCTAATAGAATTACATCGAACGCATATAATTTACAAAAATTCTTTCCTCAGGTTTCCAATATTCAATTCACACCTGGCTTTTTGCAAGTGTCGTTGTTTGAAGTGAGCAGATTGAATCTTGGACCTAACATGCTGAACGCAGAGGATAAGTCGCAGATCGAAGTCTATTGTACAATAAGCGTCGATTCAACACCTTGGGTGTTTCTTACTCAATATACTGGAGTTCCTTATATGGTGTTGGATTTGATAATTAGCAAAGTTGGTTCTCAGCAACTCGGTGTAGTGTTTAAGCAAGAACTCGTGCCAGAGATAGGGCACATTTGCGTGCTAGTCGAGACGATAGTAGCCGGGAGTCCTGCGGCGATAGCCGAGATGAGAAAGGGAGATATTTTGGTAGCGGTAGATGGCAAGAAGGTGTCGAGTATGAACCAGGTAGCGAAACTCGTGAAGAACGCTGTTCAGAGGCGATTTATTATAAGAGTCGAGAGGAGGTATTCGAAAGCCGATTTAGATAAACAAATCAGTATGAAATTGGACAGCGAAAAGCTGTCTGCGGAGAAGGGAATGGACAGAAAATCACTGAAAACGGACCCCATGATGAGCAGAGGGGACACACCTAGTACAGATGATTGTAGTAAAATCAAATTCGAAAGCCAAATCAAATTTTCAGACCTGAAAGACTCGGAGAACGAGATCACCGAGAAACTGGAGACGGGTAGCAGCAAACTTTTTCGAAGAAGGAAAAGCAGTGTACACACCGCAGATGAGCCGGCTCACACACCCGATTCTACACCCTCTAGGAAGATCTCGACGACATCGAGTCAATCGTTAATGTCGAACACCAGTTCTCAGGTCTGTTACGATGATAATTACATGATCAACGTAACAGATTTGTACTACACCACGAAAGAGAAAGAGTACGCCTCGTTGATTAGCTTCGAGGAGATTAGAAACTTTCAAATTGATTCGGAATTGCAATATTTAAATATAGGTGTGTGGGGCCGTGTAAGGGGAGGCGAATTCCCTCCTAAATTATTAGGATACATTAATGTCCCGATGAAATTGATTCTAGCACAATGTTATACATCCTCGACTGGTCATTACCTTAAATGCCATGCTTTACTACCGCCTGATAGTGGTATGTATCTTAATTATTATTAAAACACGTGAAGATCGAATTCTCCTATGAATCTCGACTAATTTTGTCTTATCCGTTTCAAAGCTTCTCTAACGTCGGTCCACACAAAGTTACAAGGCTATTCTGGATTCGATCCGACACTTTGTCACGGCGACATTTTGCTATCTTACGTGTGGGAGTCCAGTTATCCGAATCGTCATACGGCTAGCGATTCAGGGAAGAAGGAGAGTATCGAGACTGCCAAAACGCAACCAGCGCTGAACGAGGAGATTATTGATAAGAAAATGCACGACTTCATTAGAACACATTTCCACAGAGCAACGCATTGTGACTTTTGTACAAAGAAGGTTTGAATCCTAGATTTTCTTGCCGGCGAAAATCGGTGCAGTAGAGTAGAATTTTATTTATCCAAGTCGTCGCGCGAACGTTAAAAGGATATTCTTTAAACCGTACAGATTTGGTTGAAGGATGCTGTACAGTGCAGAGACTGTGGTATGGTGTGCCACAAGAAATGCGAGGCTCGCTGTCAAGCGTCCGGAAATTGCGGGGCGGAAAGTTTAGCGATGGCATTAGAAACTGACGAAATAGAGCCTAATACTCTAATTGGGGATTCAGGTCCAGAGATATCTCTAACCAGTTGCGAAGATACTGTACAGGTACTCAAGACGTTGTAAAAGTATTTCTTAAACGCTGTAATGGTATTGCCAACTCATCTAAAACACGGGTGGTACGCGGATACGCTGACACGTTGGCGATTCCATTCGGTTACCGTTCGGTCGAGAGAGAGACAAGAAACGATTACAGTACGGAGAAACTAGTCTCAAATCTTTCGAATTTATTCGACGTGTGATCAACGTATAATTCCTATATTTTTTTATTTCTAACAAGAAATGAATTGTACATTGAGTTTTCTGAGGTAGACATTTTAAGAAAAGAAAATCCATGAGATTCACATTCATCTTGCATATCTATTTATTACGGGTGGACGGATACCTGTAAAATTTCGGGTTACCGAACGTCGAAGTTGGGTCGGGAACCCGAAAATCTATGACATTCGGATCTCTGAACAATATAAATTTAATGAGTCCCCGACCAGATTTCGACTTCAGTTACCTGAAATTTCCGGGTACTCGCCCACTCCTTCTATTTATTATCTTCACGATCGTACCCGATACAAGGAATTACAGTTTCTAACAATTCAAATGAAAAACTGTACACTTTTAAACAACATATCCATATATTTATATTTATATATAATAGAGTATTTTCTTGGTACTTTGTATATAGAGAGACAACTGTTAAGTGTGTTTCACTTTATTTGTTGCCAATAAAACGAATCTGATCATCTGTATTTAGAGGGCGGTGAAGGTTTTTTGTAGGATTGCACCTTGACCTTTGTTTTTTGAGTATTCAGTATCTGTGAGCATTGTACGTCTATAGACACACACACATACACACACACATACATAAACAACCATTTCGCTTCGGTATCGTGTAACAGAAGCTAGTAGGTGATCTTGCAGAATGAAAGCAAATGAATCGGAAAGGGACACCACGGTCGCATATCTTTCGTTATCATTATAGTAAGCTAATAATAATACCGGTCAGCTCGCGATCAACCGATAGAACATTGTATTAATGAATTTCCAATTCGTTGGTCCGATCAATCAGGGTGCAACTATGATGGCCATGAAGGCTAGTATAGCTAACACTCTGTTGGGCCTGAAGAAGGCTGGAAGTACCAGTTGCTTGGCACCACCGGCTTCCGGTACTGGTCTGGCATCTAGAAGTCTTCCCCCAAGTCCCTGTGCATCCCGCAAGGTAGAATTTAATACCACAGATTTGTTCGCTTGGAACCGAGAAGGATTTCCGATTTTATATCGAACACTTTGGCTCACTAACCGTGTGACCTGTTCGTGACAATAAAAAAACAACGATTGCCCACACAGTTTTGCCCCTTCTCTGTTCCACTCCTCCTCTCTTTCTGCCCAATCTTCTACACCAGCAAATCTAACGACACTAATCACTAGACAGCGAATCTTTATGCAAAATATAAATGTTTCCCGTCGATCGTGGGTAGCAGGAATAAAATAAAAATTGATTTCATCCCTTAAAGGGGTAGACTTGTTTCCAGGATTGCAAGGGCGTGGGATGCGCCTTCTTATCTCACGATAATGCAAAGATGTTGGTTTTCAGTAGTTAAAAACGCTAAATAAAAGAGGACGTAGTCGTCCTCGAAAGTCCTATTTTTACATTTACGAGGCGTTATTCTCGTTATTCAGCAGCATTATGCTTTCAAATAATGCAAATCACGCCTCGTAAACGTTAAATCAGGACTTGCGAGAGTGATTTTTTCACTGCTGAAGAACCCCATCTTTGCATTATTTTACATTACTACCCCCTTAGTGACATTGTTACATTAAAAACATTACGATATTCTGAAATGTTTCTAATCCTTCACTGTTTTACATTTCACTCAACCAATTTCTTCGTAAATGCACAAAGATCCGCAGTCTACTAATCACGCTTGCCGATTGATTAAGCTGTTTGATTGCTTCGCGTACGGTAGGCTTTCCTCTGTCTTTTTCTCTCTTTCTCTCTGTCTGTATCTCGCTGTCCGTTTTGTCACTGGCTTCACTAGCTTCTTTCCGTATTGTCGTACGTAAAAGAGAAAAACGAACGCACCATTTTAAGTTGGTCATGCCACTAATTGTTATTTGGAGTAACAGATGCACAATCAAGGCCATCGCCGCCGCGTTTCTTGCACAACACGTTGTATTAATATCACTACAACTGTTACGAGTCATTCATAGAGCGATTAATTGGTACGAATGCTTTGCGATTGCCGGTCATTACTTTGTCACGCTATTTTTCCTTCTCTATCTCTGTCTTTTCCTTGCCATATCTTTCGCATTGTAAGTCGCGCCGGCCGCATCGTTATCTAGGATCATGATTCTTAGACTGTAAACGACAAATGCTCCCGACAAATCTGATCGAATTGTTGAAACGTTTAGAATTCATTGGTCGGAGGCTTGGGCATAAGTCCAGACCTGTTGGAGGGCGCAGAGCCCAGCGTGGCGGCACCTCTATTAGCCGGGGACTTGGACGACGGTCTTATGTCTAGGGCTAAAGACACCGGGAAGTTTTTGTATAAACATTTGGAGCCACGGGATCGCGTCGAGAAGATCAACACCATGGTACGAACTCTTTCAACTTTATTCATTTGTTACTACCGTAAAGTCGCTATTTAGCTCCCTCAGGATCTCCACGATCACTGACTCTTCGCCTACCCCTTTCACTGGGGTACACCTTCTACTACAATTAATGTTATTGGCACACTGGTTCGATCAATTGAAGACAATAAGCAAATTTGTAAAATATCACATGAAATTTAATTGAACGTTTCGGTCTGAATTTAGACCGTTTTCAAGAATGTAAATTTTCTGTATTGCGTTTGCTTAAAAAAATGTACTAATTTAAATTCTTAACACATTACTGACCGGTTATTATTGTATAATTTTGAAATATCTATGGTATATGGCTAAACACTTTTTAATGAAACTAAATTAAGACTGAAATGTTGAATTAAATTTCATGTGATATTTTGCAAAGCTTATTGTCTCCAATTGATCGAACCAGTGTGCCAATAACATTAATTGTAGTTTTGAACAATTGTCGATCGAGATACAGAGATCTGGTACACCTTCTACGTTCGGCATCCTTTGTAAACATAGTTTCCCTACACGATCTCTGTCCCTTCTCGGAACAAGCGACGGGAGCTAGATCGCGACTTCACTGTAATAGTAGAATACTAGCCACTATTAGCCCATGTACAGTGGATGTACAAAGTATTCGTATAAACACGTGTTTTCAAAATAAAATAAACGAATATTATAGATTTATTAGATAGATAGATATGGCTTAATTTTCAGCCTTACAGCTAAGAAAAATTGGACTTGGTTTACATTAATCTATTTATACAAAACTATCTTATTTCACACATTCGTTCCTTACCTTCTCACATTAATTTCTATATCTCACACATTCCTACCCTGTTCTACTCTTTTAGTATCCTAATTATCATTAAACCGCTTAATTCTATACTTTTTGCTTCCCTCCCCATTCCCTAATTTTTGCATTTTTTGTTTGGTATTCTCTTTGGATTATTTATGCTCTCTTTTCTCTTTTTTTCCTCAACTTCTCCAACCACTCTTCAACCTTTCTATCTTTTTTCCCGCTCACTACATCCTCGAACCTGATCATTTCCCCCATTATCCTGCAATCCCTTGTCAAATGCTCTAGGTTTCCATACTTGTCCCCACATAGGTCGCATCCTCTTGCCTCTTCCTTGTAGATTTATTAAAAATTGATTTCTTTTATCTTTGGCCTCTTGGCTGTGTGCGATGTACCGATTAGAAAATCGAGAACGCAACTATACGCTTTGAAGTCGAGAATAATTTGTACAATTTAACGTTGTGTTTCATTAACGAGCTCAACTAACCGAATCTGTTGAACGTGCACGCAGATGAGCAAGCTGAAAACGGCGCTCGACGCGGAAACTACCTCAAGATTAGAGCTGTCGCAGACCGGGGACATGGACAGTATTAAATTGATCGCGCAGAGCGATTTGCGGGTGCAGGCACTGAGCGTGCTGCTCTTGCACTATTGCGCCGGATTGCAGCACGCGCAGGAAGAACAATACCGGTTCCAGGCCAGGAAGGACTCTTAACGGATCCGTGTTCCGCGAGAAGAGACCGAGAAATAACCGATACGGCACTTGCGATCTCAATATTCCACCCCGGGCGGCTCGAAATCGGTCTGAAAATCGGCGGACGTCGATCAGTATCGACGACGAGGTAAAGTTGACGATGATGTGGATCCTCTCCGATTTCAATTAGTTTTAAATATGTCGTCAAGACATCGTCTATCATTCTGAACAACATTTCCATTGAAAATTTTGCCGGTCGGCTTTAATTTACGAGATAATCACCGGAAAACTTCCCGTGTAAATCCACGAGGTCGATGCACTACCACCTGTCCGATTTCAATGAGCTTTAACAATAATCCTACCAAACCCGAAACACATAAAAGTGTAACACCGTATAGAAGTGAGAAAATTGGATTTACTTTAACTTTGAGGATAAAATCTAACCCAGCATTTACAATGAAAGGTTTTGTTACAATATACGGTTACCCATATATCCTAGTAGTAGTAGTAGTAGTAGAAATGCTTACGCCGGGGAAGGATGGTTCGGCCATCCCTCGTTTCCTGAAGGCACACCGGATCATTATCACCAGTTTCACAATTGGCGCTTTCGGCACTCGGCCCATATTTAACTTCCCAATTCATAGAAAAGTTACTGTAATTACCCCGAATATCGAAAATCGATTTTTTAGCAGATCTTCACGTTTCATGGTCATTGGAGTCATTTTAGACTATTTTTATCAAAATGTTTGTGTGTGTGTGTGCGTATGTCCGTTTGTATGGTATCAAATTTTTCGTTAACGTTTTCTGAAAAAGTAACAACGCGATCAGAATAATGAATGATGCAATCGATGTGCCCCGCTGTAACTTAGAGCTGATTAGATTTTGGTCCATATTGGTCAAGTAGTTTTTTAGTTTTTTTCGTTTTTTTCGAAAGAAGTTCATTCAGCAATGCAAATTATACGAGGGGACGAAAATTTTCCACCGAAGAAACAAACGTAAATACATAAAAAAAATTTGTTTTTAATTTTTTTAAAAAACTTTTTTTTATTTATGCAACTAATGCTAATGTTACCGCTTACAATAATCGAAAATTATCTTAAAACGTACACTAAATAAATAATGATAATAATATACTGCAACTAACGAATCGGGAAGTTCTTTGTGTGACTCGTGGAGAGATAATAGCTATAGGCCCCACTAGTTTGGGTTGCATTTATCCTTCGTTTTTCAGCCATCCCCTCTGTTTTATTCGGCCCGGGCCACTTTCAGAGCCGTCGATTTACTAGACGGGTCGTTCATCATTGGTGAGACGGGACATGCTACCTAATTTTTTAAGTTTTTGAGTTGTTTTACGGGTTGGTGCGAACGTTGGGCCCCCTCACCTTTAAATCTGCAGGATGTCTCACCTGCCCTTTTAGACTCCCCCCACTTCACCATATTTCCATGTTGAGCATGTTAAGTGTTGAATCCCGTCCCTATTCTGTTTCTGGATGGTCTGGAAACTTGCCCACTCCCACCCCTGGGATAATCCCTTGCCTAGTCTGTGAGTTACCCAATATCCTAACCCAGACCTAACTCAAACTTACAAAAGATTTTTGTCAATATCTTCGAAACTAAAGCCGACCGTCGACTACTATTTCGAAGGAAAAAGTTATTCAGAATGTCGAGTTTTATAACATATTTCAAGGTCACATCATCGGCAACTTTATATACGATGATTCTAGTTGTCGCACGGCCACGTGCATACGCGAACACATACAATAACTTCTTTCGATTGTTCGTTTTTCTATTGTGCTGCGATACTCGTGTACGGTAGACCCTCGTCCCGTGCGCCTCGGTTTCCTCAACCTCGGAAGCACCCAATAGCCGCCAAACTCCTTGTAGTACAAATTATAATAGCACGTTAATATGCTTCTTCAATCCTCGAGTTTAAAGATGCTCAAATCGAAATAGCGTATGAAAATGAATTTTGCGTCAGGACATTGTAAACGTTGCGAGATATTCAGATTACTAGCTTAACAATCGTCCCGCAAAGGGGATGAATATTTTCACTAGCTTTTTGGATAGTCGTGTAACAGTTGGAGAACGCGTATCTCCGTGAACAATGCTTCCGTTATTTTCCGGTGGACAACTGGCGGTGGCACACGAAGAGGGGATACCGTGATAGGCCTCGAAAACAATACTCTTGATTAATCTGACCGTGATATATCGTTTTATAGCTTATCAGAGAAAACACCAAATATTATAAAAGACTTGAGTTTACGGGTTACGCGTATATCGGTATCGAACAGAGTACAACCGCGCGTTGTCGAAGATGCGCAACGTCTAGATTATTATCTCTCGATTCGGTGTAGGTTCAAGTAGCTGTGGTTAGTCGATTATTATAATTAGGGTAACGAAGTAGCGTGTCTTGAGTTGAGGCGCGAGGTAACGGGCAATTAGGTACTTTGTAGTAGCGATCAGATAGCTTGATCAGGACCGGGAGTTACTCTTTTTCATATCAATTAGTAGTGTAATACGTCGGACTTTTCAGTCACGAGCGAACGGTCGTTGAATGTCCTCTCCTCATTTTTCTCTATGCCTCCGTATCTCTGTATCTCTCGGTGTCTTATTAAGGGTGGGCGAGTACCGGGAAATTCGGGTTTTAGTCGGGTCGGGACCCGAAAATTTACATTCTTCAGAGACTCGAGTGTCATAGATTTTCGGATTCTGACCCGACCGTCATTAAAATCCGATCCGAGGCTCGGGTACCCGGCCACCCCTAGTGTCTTGCGAGAAACCGCGAAATAGCGTTTCAGTGAACGGCGAACCGACTCTGCAACGAATCCGCATCAACTGCAACTGATTCAACGATATTGTCGACGCTCGTGCGTTGCCTATGCGCAGATTTTAACGAGCGTACAGTACGACACATACACATGCATACACACGTACACAGACAGACAGACAAATACACGCGATACGATAGAATTCCATCCATAGGTAAAATCGAAGGTTGACAATGCCTCGAATGTATATTATATATTTCCTGGCTTCGCAAGGTATTACGACTCATTGTTAAAAAGATGTAAAGTCAATATAAACAAATTAATATAGATATTATTGAGAGGAGAGAAGGCCAATGTGTTTCGTTAAATGGCACCTGAAGTGTACATTATTCGATCGGCGCGAAATAGACGTGGGAAGACGGTGCGGATCGAGGCCGACCCGACTATAACTACCGGCGACGCGGGATGTTTCCGCTCGAGACGTTCGACCTCCGGATAAACGTGAAAATACTTGAAAAACGGACGACGTAGTAGCCCCACAAAGAATCTGCGTCAAAGCCGAGCGATTTTATAGGGGCAATGCCTCGTGCGCTCCCGGCGAATCCGCGATTTTGCGATTTCGAGCATTCTCGGTCTGTTTCGCCACCGCACCGACAGAAACTGCGATCGTTTCACGACTTCTCGGGGACACGAGTTTCTCCGCGTCACGGACAACAATGTTCTGAATTTCTCCGAGTCCTCCGAGAAACGCGAGAGCTAGAGCGAATTCCTTTTAACTGGGGATCACGTGCGACTCGGAATCTTCGGAATCTTCTAATGTTCTTTTCGATTCAACGAGTAAAGGCTGTCGCTCACTCAACAGCCCCGCAATTGAACTCATTTACTATTTCTAAATACTATAAAATGATTGATCCCTGTGTTGCGAGACGCATTTCTTTAAAATGTGACGTGATAAATGAAGCAAAGTTTATTAGTTTAACACGTTCACGACGGTGCTGCAACTTATGTTTTTCTCCAAGGGGTGGCGCCGAAATAATTCCTATTATTTAACATTCAAGTTTGAGCCACCGGTGGCACACGGCATCATTACGCCATCACATTAAAGTGTGATGCAAAACTGGATGAGAAAGTATCATAGAATCTTTTATGCAACTATTTCCGAGGAGCGTATGAGCGTCTCTTATCCTTTTTCCTCTTGTTAATAACAACGAATACGTTGGTATTAGTCTGGTGTCGCGTCGTGCACATGCGTTTTTGTTCGGTTTTTGGCAAAACATTGTCAATTTCGTTAGCATCACGCTACGTCTCCGTGCGCGTTCGTAATTGGAAAGTCAGCCGGTTAAAAGGTTGAAATCCGTTCTCCGCGCGGTTTTATTCGTGGAACGGCCGTTGTTCGTTTCTGCGACGGTGACGCTGCAAAGTTGGCGAGCGAACAAGCAGAATCCCGCGACTCTGCCGTAAAATTGCGCGTCGTTTTCGGAAAGGCAAAGTCACCGACGTCTCGCGGTGCCAATGATCTACCTGCTCGCGTCGAGACGCGTGTCGTTGCCACCGGATCTCTCTATTCGCGGCTACACGGTTGGAGCAGACTCGTCGGCGACTGGAAAACCGAAAAACGCGTTTCGAGCTGATACACGCTCGAACCGTTGATGAAAAGCGAACGAAGAGATCGTGTTGTAGAAAAGGAGAGAGCGAGCGAGAGGGATACCGAGACGGATGCACACGTGTGTGCACTGCACGAGCCGCGTGCATCGATCTCGATCCGACTTTTATCTCGCGCGCGCGCGCGGCGAGAGTCTGTTCCGCGCGCGCGAGAGTCAACAGGAACACGACGAGCGAGAAGTCATGGGGGATTTTGGCCCGCGAAATCTATTCTGGTCCGCGAAATGCACGCGCAGTATCCTCTGGCCGCGTGCCAAGCATACCGGTCATTCGTATAAACATTTTATCCCTGTTGGGCGCTGGGCTGCACGATGAATGGAGAGCAAAGTCCTCTCCTGGAGAAGAAAAGAACTCGATCAGATGACGATCTCCATCGGGCCGACCAACGATTGTTTTCCGTCTCGACGCTCTCCCGTCGTATCCCTGAATATCCCAAGGCCGTCGAATCCTCATCTTCCCGGAAATCTTGCAGTGCCTGAAGAACAGAAACGAACGCTTTGTATTTGCTCGAACGGCAACGTTTTCGTCGGAACGTCATGAACGCAGATTTCTCACGGCGTTTCGCGATCGCGAGCCCACCGACGCGATGCGGCGGATCTTGAGGAGAAAGCCGCAGAATTCGTTGTTTAATGTGGCGAAACGTGCACGCTTCTTGATCTCGAACACCGTGCCGCGCCAAAACCTCCGTTCGGTGCTCTCTTTTGTCCGCGATAGGCGAGAAAGGGGCGAAGAGAACGGGAGGCTCGAGCTGGTACTTTTGCCAACAGCTCCAGACGCGCTCGTCTCGTTGTTTATTATCGCGACGAAACCGCCGTGCACGTGTCCCGCGAGCAGAAGCACGGCCGCGATCCTCTTTTCGAATGAATCCTTCGTTAATTGTGTGCTCTTAGTTACGACGTATACGGTGTCCCATTGATCGACGATCCAATCGGAGACTTTCCAGTTTTACGCTGCACAAACAAATCGAAACCGTAAATAGATATGTTCCCGCGATACCGGCGGAAGTCGGGCAAAACTTGGCGCGTGTCCGTGCATCGCTTACCGATTCCACTTATTTCGTTCGCAAACCTCTTCGAATACCCTTCATCAGGACTTTTCTCTTCTGTAGGTGTGCTCTTCCAAATTTCTATATGAAATCAGCATTCTTTCAATTTCTCTCGTGTGCTCCATTTTCTTCAACCAGAGTTTGCAAAGAAGTAATCTGAAAATGATACAGAATATGTTGCTTAGTATCCGAAATGTGTCAGATTTTTTTCAGAACTTTCAATTGTCCAATATTAATATGTAACATGATATTTGGTCCCCTCAGGGTTTCTCCTTCCCCCTCTTTCCATTCTCACTATCGCCTTTTCAGCGGGACCTACTGTTTATGGTGGGTTTCGAACCACCTTTTGCCAACAACACGTGAAAAACACCCGGGTGGGTCACTTTCCGGTTTTTTACCAGACGGTCACCCATCCAAGTGCCATTCACGTTCTACGTTGTTTCACTTCGGTGATCTAATGAGAACCGGTGCTTTCAACGGGACTACGGTTGTTGGCTTAGAACTTTCAATTGTCAATAAATGGGGAAAATGATACAAAAACTGGTTTCCCGATTTTCCTCGATAACTACCCCTACATATGAGATACGGGGCTGAAGAGTATAAGCTGGATTAATATCGGGCCGAATTTCACCACCAAACCATAGCGTCTATTCCTCGAACGAGCACGTTGCTTCTCTGATTCGTCGAAAGCGAAGTCGTTCTTCAACCCTTTGCAGTCTGAGCATCGCGAAAACAAGTAATCCGCTGGAAAACTCCGCTCGAGCGACAATAAAGAGTGTGGCGCAGTAGGCATCGTGCCGACGACGACGATGATCTTCGTCGTTCCCGGTGTTCGCGCGACCTTGCGATTCCGACGACGCTTTTAGCGAATATCTTTCAGGGAAAACCGCTCGACAAAGCTTTCGCCTTGGAGCGCGGCACGAGCCGGAAGCGCGTCAAAGCCGAACGGCCACGAGGATTTTTGGCCGCTCCGCTCATCGTTTGTCCGTTCCAGCGCTCGCTTCCTCGCCGCTAATTGCTTGTTTATGTAACTCGAGCGATGGAACATGGAATAAAATATTCGAGCAACGACACACGGAATCGAAAACCGTGGGCGATCGTTTCATAAAGCTGCCGGTGGCCGGCGAACGTGAACGCTTCCTTCGCACCTCTCTCGTTGCGCAACAGCAAGCGGATAACACCGGAAATATTGATCTACGTTCGAAATTGCTCTTTAACGACTTATGAATTAAAGATGAAAGAAACTTGGCATTAATTAAAGAGTACGGCACGTGGGGGAGGGGCGAGGCGGGAGTCGCCGATTCCGTAACCGAGAGTAGCAGGAAGCGTCGTTGTTCCGCGGTTGTCGAAACGACAAAAGCAACAGGAGAGCGATAGAAACGAGGCGCTAATCTAATTGTCGATCGAGACGAAGACGCTGTCACAGCGTCGTTGGATGAGTCACCGAGGCTGTTTGCATCCAGCGATGCTCTTCCTGTTTCCATCGAAAACCCGGCTGTTCGCGTATCTTTCAGAGAAGTCGCTCGCTAAGACCTTCGCGTGGCCGCAACGACGCTCTGTTCGACTATTTCTATACAGAGAAAACTCGACGGCTGACCTCGACTCCCTGACAAGGTGCAACGCGGAAAATCCAGTCGATTCTCGAAAAGATCTCGCCGCGGCGTTGTCTCGCGTTGTGCCGCGGCGGCGTGAGCAAAGCGGAAGGAGGTCCTAGCGATCGAGGCTCGGTTGTCCCGATCGATAAAGGCAACGACCTTCGTCCGTTTAACGGCTAGCAGTGGTAACACCAATTTCGACAGGTTGCGGGCCGATTCACGCGCAGCGGACACCGCACCGACGAGTCGCAGATCGCAACGTGTGCGCGCAACGTGTCCCTACAGTTGTTTTCAAACAAAGAGAGGGAATCGAAACAAAGTAGTCAGCTGATCCGAGATGCATCTCTGGTGGGAGAGCCGTGGGGCGAGGGCTTAAATAGCACCGCGTGCGGTAACGCGCGTCAGTGCCAGGCAGCGTCACCTGAGACGAACGCTCTCGTTGCTTTCGATCCCTTTTTTCGCTTTTCTCCACGAGTGCTGGAACACGGAGACCGTGGAGAACCGTGCATCCGAGATCCGATTCCATTCGATCGATCTTGACGATTTCGTTCTTCCGAATTCCGGCAGAATAAGAGGTAAACGCCTGGTCGGAATAGTGGTGTCTCGTCTCGAAACATGCTGGTTTCTTGATAGAGGGCGAGAGTGTTGATCGATATACCCCGAAGAGGAAAACGACAGACACGTGTACACCAGTTGGACGTGGATTTCCATTTCGATTGAAAGGGTCCGAAAGGTACGGTGCCGAAAATATCTCGAGAGCAGATCGAAGATTGCTTGTCCCGTCGCCGGAATCGATATCAGGAGAGATGAGACCACCCTCGTACAATGGTGAACAAGTGCAACAAGTATCTCAGGAGCAGGGGGAGAGGAACGTGGCCATGGCAGTTTGCGTTCAGTTGGCGGGCCGGGCGATCATTAGAGTAGTTTCCCGGTGCGAGGAGGCTCAGGACAATTGCAACCTAGGTAGGTTCTATCCGCAACCGTGTCATCCGCTGCTCCGTTGTAAGATCTGAAAAGTAAGCAGTTCTAATAATTCTATAAAAAAAAAAAAACACAAAACACGATAAGTCGCGACTTAAGCGGGTAGTCTCGCTTACAGGATTGCAAGGGTGCAGGATGCGCCTTCTCATTCCTCGGTAATGCAGAGATGTGGATTTTTAGTAGTGAAAAAAGCTAGATAAAGGATCAGTCTAGGCAGTAGTCACCCTCAAAAGTCCTGTTTTTACGTTTACCAGGCGTAATTTGCATTATTCGGTAGTATTACACTTCCGAATAATGGAAATTAAAAATACGAATTTTGAGAATAGATCTTTTATCCAACGCTTTTCACTACTGAAAAAAGTCTTAGCATTATCGAAAAATGAGAAGGCGCATTCTGTACCCTTGCAATCCTGGAAACAAGACTGCCCCCTTAAGGTACGCGTAATTGTTTCCTTGACGTTGCATACTTTCTACGGCACGCTGTGTTTCCGCGTTCGAGTTAGAATACTTTCGCTGAGGTGCAGAGCGCGGGAAAAGAAGTGGGGGCGACGTTACAGGAGGTTCGTCGGGGCTTTTCCGTATCTGACGAAGATCGTACCGCTGACGATGATCGAGACGACTTTCTTCGCGCGTGGCGAACACGGACTGCGTAGTTTTAGTCATCGATACTCTCCGATAAGCGACCGCCGCCAGTTAGCTGTCGGACAATGTTAAGGTTGCGTACAACGCGAATCGTTGCCGCGGATTAATCATCGCGACAGATCGGTGGTTGCTCGCGTGTTAATCCCGATCCGGTGGATTACTCGCGATCGGTTTCTCAAGCTCGTGCGTCACTCCGGACTACCCCGAACACCGGATACGATTTTCGATAGCTCCGCGACGCGTATTATATAATTTCCAATTAAACTGCATGAAATTCGATTTCATCCCTTAATAACTTTATTGCAACGAAGACAATATTAAAATAGTCTTCAATTTCTCGAATCGTTTACTGTTTTATATTTAATCCAGCCAAATTTGTTCATAAACGCATAAACATCCGCAGTCTATTTATAATACATCGATCGCGTTCGCATGATCGAAGGAAAATCTGAACGAAGAGAAACGGCGAATTGAATCGAGCGAAAATCGTGTTCGGTATAACCGCATCCTTACGCAGCGGACTCGTGTGCAATAGTGTGCACACCCTACTGGCATAATCTACTTCGAACGGTGAATTCGTCGGTGAGGCAACCAGCGCGGCACGGCATCCCTATCGCCGCGAAAATCGAAAGTAATCCTGTGACGCGTGCAAACGCGAGAAAGGAAAGCGATACCGTTACACGGGAACACCGTGGATGCGTCGAACCGCGGGTCTTTTGCTCGTGCATCGACGTGCCACCGCGTTCGCGTGCATCTCGCTTTAAAAGACAGCACGCGAGCAGCCTGTTTTTTCCATCGATATACTATGAACCTTACACCGACACAGTGCACCGACAAGGGGACTAACGCTAATAGACGCGCGTGACCTTAAGGTTCGTTCAGTTAGCTGACTAACAATGTTGGCAACGCGATACGTGTTTCTGGCCGGCCTTGATTCTCTTGTTCGACCGACCCGTAACGAGCTCGACTTTCAAACTACCGTGACGAATTGTCGCGGGTTGCGTTTCGCCTTGGCTCGTTCGATCGATCAACCGATCGAACCGATCGAATCAACCGTCGCAATACAACATAGATCGCACGGTTCAGCTTCCTCGTTCAACTTGGAAAACCGCGACAAGTCTTTCGAGTCCTCGACTTATCCGTGCATCTGCGTTTATCTCAGACCTTTGATTCTCTTCTGTTTCTTTTCTATCTAGAAAATATAAATCTTCACCGAATTACGTTAATTTTTATGTTGAATATATATATATATATATATATATATATATATATATATATCGATCGTATTATTATTAATAATAAATGTTTAATGTTCTCGGCGCTACGGTTCGATCAATTATTACTTAGAAAATCAAAAAACAATTTTGCAGATTATCAATCGACGTTTCGATTCTAGTTTGAATCCTTTTCAATATCGATTGGTATAACCTAGATCGTTTCGAATATATTCAGTGTCTTGACAACAAGCATTGACGAAACAGGTTCAACACGTGTATCACGATGTCCAAATTAAAGTATTAAATCACATCAAAAACAAGTAAGTTAGTTTTATGAACAATATTCACAAACAATTTGTATTATTAATTTCAAGCAGTTCAATAGTATATTTTGAAAATTGTACAATAAATATATATTTTTACAGACGCATTGCAAATACATCTCCAAAAGGATTCAAACTAGAATCGAAACGTCGATGACTATTTGATAATCTGCAAAATTGTTTTTGGATTTTCTAAGTAATAATTGATCGAACCGTAGCGCCGAGAACATTAAACATTTATTATATACAAATATATAATTCGAGAATACATTTGAGAGTACTTCAGAGAGGACCCCGCACTAATCATATGGAAAATCTATCCCGGTTAAATCAGTTGGATTTTTTATATGTAGCTTATGATCTACTTAACAAAAGATGTAATGGACACAAAGTTCAATAATGGACAGTTATCGAGTTATAATCAGTCAAACATAACAAATTCGAGCTGTCGAATACTCAAATCTCTAACCGGGATAGATTTTCCATATGAGTGCGGGGTCCTTTGTTGCTCTCGGATTTGACGCGAGAGTTGACTATCGGAAAATCCTCTCAGTTAAGTGACTTGTTTTCAAGGTTTGCAAGGGTGCGATGGGGTTTTTCAGTAGTGAAAAGCGCTAGATAAAAGATCAATCTAGGCCGCAGTCGCCCTCGAAAGTCCTGTTTTCACGTTTTGCGAGGCGTAATTTCCATTATTCGATAACATTTAGCTGTCGCAACTTTATGAAAATAGCTACATGCGCAGCATTATGTTCCGAATAATGCAAATTCCGCCTCGTAAACGTAAAAATAGCGCTTCTATCTAGCGCTGTTGACTACTGGAAAACTCTATCGCAAACATTACCTTGAAATGAGAAGGCACATCCTGCACCCTTACAATCCTGTAAACGTGACTACCCCCTTAAAACTAGCGCAACCGCGCATCTATGTAACGAGTAGTCCGGTCAGCCGACTCGAAATGCAACGCAACGACAGATCCGTTAAAAGCAAACGCGAGATTTCTAATCGGTAACTGGCGAAAGTCTCGACGGCGGAGAAAACGAGAACGCGAAGTAGCCGACACAACTATACTAGAGGAGTCCGACGTGTCTCTGTAATAACGCTCGTTAGCGTTCTTCAAGAAGAAATGTCTCTGTAACGAGCTTCCAGGTAACAATCGACTGTGATGCTTTTTCTCGATGCGTCGATAACTTCGTCGCTCCAAGAGATTGTGCTCCGTTCGATGAAAACGATTGTCCGTTGACACGTATTTCAGCTTTAGAATAAACGTAATGAAAAAACTGAAAAATGCCTGTCTATGAAAGCCAGACAATCGTTCTAAGATTTGAGTTGTCTTGCACCGTGGGTTCGAAGAGCAATAAGAGGCCTAGTTGCAGCGAAGAATTCGAGCACGATGCATCGGGTGCCAGCTGGTCGTACGTGTTAGATAGGCGTACGTAACAGGTGGCGGTAGTCCTCGGCCGTGCATCATTTGGAATAAAAGTGAAATGCTCGGTCGAGGTTCTCTGGCATAGATAATTGCTCGGATAAACATCTTGTTGCACAACTCGTGTCCGGTCTTTGTTCCTTGCTTGCCGTCCGAGCGACGCAGACGATTCGCGCAAGCGCGTTCTTCGGTTTTCTGTGCGTCGAGTCGCAGTTTAAGCGGTAGCGCGGAAATTTCACGACCCCCGATAATTACGTGGAAACGATAAGAAACCGAGCACCGTGGAAAACGAGACAATGCGAATTTAATGGCGCACCGTTGCTAGTGCCTTCTGCGCGTTCTTCCCGGCGTGGCGCGGCGCCCGTTACGGTTTTTATACCGGAACACGGAAAATCTCGTGCAACGATCACTTGAGCTCCACTTCCGGAAACAACGGCGTTCCTCGGTTGCCGCTGCTCGAGACCGTTCTCTTTCAGGCGCGTCAAAGCGTCGATACACCCGATTACACCCCTATGCGGACTCTACAAGCCGATATCGTTATAACCATATAATTGTGAGCCAACCGGTCCGTCGACAGAAAACTCTTGCACGTTTTGGAGGCATCCGTGTACACGAAAGGTCAATCTCGGAATAGTGAACTGCTACGGGGCCTTGGCAGAGTAAACGCGCACGCTTTGCATGCCGCGCGAGAGTCGTTCCGTTCCGTCTTCCTGATCCTTTTTACGCATAGCCCGCGATAGATTACTCATTCGTTGCATCGCTTAATTGCTCATCCTATTGTCTCCTCGGCTATCCTAGATCGTCCGGTCTACCAGATAAAGCGCGTCAATTCATTTCAATCGAAACTACACTCCCGTCCATAAGTCACCGGACAGTTATTCAAATTTCGATGCGGTCGATTTTTTATTATTAACTCTCCGATGCCGGACAAGGTCCCTACGGACCTATGACGTTTTGAACGATGCGGCATTTCAATACGGTTCATCCAAACAGCTTCAGCCTACGTGACTTTTATAAATGGGATGTCTGGAACCGATTGCAATCGTCATCGATACGATTCCTTGAAATTTTTCATCATAACCGTCGGGTTAAAGAAGATATAGTATGCAATAAAAATGGTACTTACTAGTTTTTTTCGATAGTGGAGAACATACAAATTTTAATTATTATTCTTATATCGAAAATTTTTGTTGTTGTGCACCGCTATTCTCTCGTCACCGCTCCACTATAAACAGTCGCGATTAATTACATTGGTTTGATTTTGCCACGATGCTCATCTCACCGCTATCCTCGATCTTCACCGTTCCACTATATTTGTACCCTAAGCCGGTTTGCCAGCTCGTGGATGAATCGATGTGGTAGAACGAGAGTGTATGCAACCCTCCGTACACGCGTGCCTTGTATGCGTGGCGCCACCATCTATGGAAACGTAACCTTAAATGGCAACTTGCCGTAGATGCTATTTACTACTTTACTGCAAAAAGTCATAAGTAAAACAACGTAAAACAACCGGTTCGCTGGTTCGACTCGTTCGGCACGCTCAACTAGTGCCGGGTCACTCCGGACCCATCTTCTTCTGGCCATTTTAAAGTATCTTGTATATTGTATACTCTTCCCCTGTTCCGTAGAAAATTTTCAACCTTCCTCCTTCAGGAAAATATGGCCTTTTTAGCGCAAGGTATATTAATCTAATAATATATATAATTACTAGATTGCGGATTTTATGCATTTATGACAAAAATCGGTACGATCAATTTGAAACAGTGGATATATTAAAAAGGTCACATTCAATAATTAAAAGAAGAATGAAATTCTTATTGGGCTCCTATGTCTTGCAATCAATGCAAACATTTTTTTATTTTGCATGAAGATCCGCAGTCTAATAATTACATGTATTGATATAAATATATCTTTCTATTATATAAAATAGTTTTGTAGTTTCTG
This sequence comes from Lasioglossum morio, assembly GCA_916610235.2. Lineage (NCBI taxonomy): Eukaryota > Metazoa > Arthropoda > Insecta > Hymenoptera > Halictidae > Lasioglossum > Lasioglossum morio. Next base: position 15,613,631 of record OU744323.1, on the reverse strand, counting down.
TCACGCTAAAACGCCGAGCGGGTTGCCTTCTAAAGGAGAATCGAAAATTGAGGAGCTGGTTGCCTTCTGAAGGGGAACCCAAAATTGAGGAGGAGGTTGCTTCGAGAGAGCGAAGCAAGCAGGGGGCGGAACCCCCTAATATATATACAGGGTGTCTCACCTGATTTTGACATCCTGATTTTCTCGCTATTGTTACTCGTAGCAAAAAATTTTTCAGCATAGGCTTGAATGATATCGAGTGGAGCATATTTTGATGTTATTAGTTTTTTCGTGAGTGGACGCGTAAAGGTCATATAAAGGTTAACTTTTTTTTAATGGAATGAGGTATTTTTGCATACATCAATCGATGCAGCTGGACATTCATTATAAAAAAAGTACTAACCTATGTATGTCGAAAAGTTAGTAGTTCAGGAGATATTCCAATTTAAATAACTCTAAAATACCATTACTGTCGTACTAAGACGTTACACTAGTAAGTAAAAGCTAACGTCTCAGAACGACTGTAATGGTGTTTTAGAGTTATCTAAATTGGAATATCTCCTGAACTATTAACTTTTCGACATACATAGGTTAGTACTTTTTTATAACGAATGTCCATTATCGTTTCTCTCTCTATATATATATATATATATATATATATATATATATATATGTATATTGTTATAAATAAATATGAGCATTCTAAAACGCACGAAGACTTAAAAAATAAACTTCCCAGGGACGTCCGAAATTTAAGTCCCATGAACATCCTCGGCTAAGGAAGTGTGGATGCAAACTGGACATAAAAACGGACGTTGGTGGAATCTAGGATTGATTGTGAACATGAATAGCCTTCAAACATTACCAGGTGCTAAGTTAATAGGACTAATAGTACTTGGGAAAGTAGAAGTTCGCAAAGTAGTACAGTTTCTATGAGAGAGCAAAATTCAAATTGAGCCGTCGTTGCGATAAAAGAAAGTGTTGCTAAACATATTCATGGTTTTATATTATAGTTTGATTGACACGTTGCATGACAGAATGCAGCACTTTCGACACTAGCAGAAAGAGTAATCATAACTTTTACAACGTCGAAAATTTCACTGAGAGAATAACGCCACACGATACCTTGTTTTCTTCGTACGATAGCCTATGGTATAAACTTCTATGTGTGGTATAAATTGTCCTCGTCGAGTCGCAGAAACGCGGGACCGCAACTGAATGAAGTGAACGGAACGAGCATGCGCGAGCAAGATGGTGGCGAAGATTCTGTACCGCGATATTAAACAAGCGAGTGCCCTGTGTCTACTTTCATACCGTTCAACCATGTCCGACGTAGTTCTCCGATTCGTTAAAATTCGAATGAAAAATTAACAAATTCAAATGATTAACGGACTATCAAGCAGTTTTATAAATTACATTCTTTCGGGAGGTAATTCGGATACACAGGAAGTGGATGTTCACTGCGTCTACATACGAATACATTTGCTGGGTAAACAAATGTTCGATACGTGTTAACATTATTGAGATTCTTGTTTTAGTCGACTTTTATTCGATAGGACTTGCTGCAAACGCGTCCACCAATCGTATAGAAAAGTGCGGGAGAATAACGCTATGAAACAAGAAATATCAATTCTACATTTACGCGTCACACAGACTTCCGGAAAGTAGAACGTATGCCAAGGGTAGCTATATTTATTCCTTAATTTCAACCGAAAATAAATGTTTCGCCGTAGAGCGGCCGAACGACTGGTTCGGGAACTTGTAACGGGTCAGTCCAGCTCGCCAAGATGGCGAACGCTGTCACGAGAGTGGTATTGCGCTGCGAGGAAGCACAAGAAAACGAGAGTCTTGGTAAATTGTTGTTTTCGAAACAATACCGAGAATCTGTTGTTCGTGTCATCGATACTCAAGTCTTCGTCTAATTTCGTTCGAACTCTGTTTAAGTTAGTCGTTACCTGTGCATTTATTTCGATGTAGTTCGTGACCCAGTTCTAGCTGCTACAGGTGTATCGCTGGTTTTATAAAAACGGGGCTAGGTTCGCGACCTTACACCATACAGTTACGCACACAATTGATGAATAACTTTTTTATGAATGGACAGTGGCGGATCCAACGGTAAGCAAACTAAGCGGTCACTTAGGGCCCCGGGATACCATAGGGCCCCGAATGTCAAAGAAATTTATGTAATGTGTAACGGTATGAAATACTTTCATTACTTTCCTTTTTTTTAAATAAGTTTAGGAGAGTTTTCTTGCAACTTCTATTTCTAACTTGAGTTCGTGGGCCCTAAAATTTTTACCGCTTGGGGCCTCCACTTGACTTGAGTCGCCACTGTGAATGGACCGAACGACTTCGATTTCTCTGTAAGGCTAGAAGGATTAGTTTAGTAAATGACGTCTAATAAATATGTTGGGAAAAAGCAGTAGATCTGGAATTGTGAAGAACAATAGTAAAAATTGATTTTCACAACATTTCTAGCTGGACCAATAACGAGAATTTAAAAGATGTGCTTCGTAAACTCGTGTAAATTGTATACGTTCTGAAAATTTCATTGAAATTGATTAATTGGTCTACGAATTATAAATAAATGCAATTAATCAACGAATTAAACAATTTCAATGAAATTCTCAGAATGTATATAATTTATACGAGTTTACGAAACACATCTTTTAAATTTTCAACAGCACAATGCACAGGTATTGTTTCCTGTGTAGCTATAAATTGCACTCTTCTGTAACGTTATTTCTGTTTATGTCGAAACAAAGCGACCGATTGTTGCATAACAATTACAACGTTTTCTTCGAATACTGTTTCAGATCTATCAGAATGCCAGTTGATGCAAGTACCAGACGCAGTTTATCATTTAATGCGACACACGGAATTGAAAAGATGCGATCTTTCCGGAAATGTGATAACAAAGATTCCTCCGAAATTTGCTGTAAAATTTTCCCTGATCACAGGTGAGCACCATACATGAATCACAGCATTGTCGAGCACATTGTCTTTCTACTCTTTTAACAATCGTCTCATCGCTTCTTTAATACTCTGTCTGTTTTTCCAAGCAGCAAAAGTTTCTGTGTAAACGAAATTCAAAATGGATGAATTGTTTCTAGAACTGAATCTGAGTCACAATCAAATGAGTAAGCTGCCAGAGGAGCTATCCGAACTGCAAGCCTTAGAAAGGCTGAATATTTCGCACAATACATTCATTGCCTTACCACCAGTTACTTGCCGGATACCGCAGTTGAAGTATCTTCATGCCAATAACAACTATATCATCGGTAGGTATTCAAAAACCTGTTCCTATCGATTCCACGATCGATTTGATATGGATCCAATTAAATTTTTCAGACGTGGACGTCGAAAGACTTAGGCACGCTCCCATTCTGGAATTCATCGATCTTCAAGCGAATCCGTTGACGGCCAGGATGCACGATCTTCTCGGCACCTTGACTCGAATTCGAGTCGTACTGACGCCCAGGCAAGTCGAGGAATGGGAGGACCTCACCATCTGAGGTAGACCCGTAGCTCAACAAGAAGAATCAACTCTGCCAAAAGGGGCCGTCGACCCACGCGAACGTACTTTCCGTTCGTTCTGTCTTGACTGAAATTGTTCAAGAGTTTTGCAAACGACTCGTTGCACGAGTCAAGAATGAATAGTGACTACTTTGTACAGTATAGACGACTGACCGAAAACGGGTGTGACCGATAACCGGCAAGAATCATCGTAGAAAACCAAGCAACAACAAGCTTCGTTGTCGATCGTACCGCTTGTAAATACGTACTCTTTTCGAGTATTTAACAGCAGAGGCTTGCCGTGTACCTGGGACTTTTTCTTCATTGATCTCGCGAATGAATACCGATCGATCGTCACTTCGTTTCTTCTTTTCTACCGTGTGTTTTACTTCTTCTTTTTTTCTAGATTTTTCATCGGCCATTCGCTCGTTCAACCGTATACCTCTGTGATCGATGTCACGAAAGATCCGCGAGCCGCCGATCCAACTTACTATTTACCATATTTTTACTAACTTCGATTAAATATTCTATAAATCTAAGATACGTTTTATTATTTTTCATGCGTGGACTTGACATATTGCGACATATGTACACATGTGTGTGTATAACGAAATCATGCGACTGCCACGAACAATCAATATTTTGTCTACGGAAATGAAAAACGTGAAAAATGATGTATACATACTGTTCGTGCCTCGCAAGTTGTCTCCTAGCAGGAATTCGAAAGGAATGCGCTTTCGGTTCAGGCCGAATTATTGGATAAAGTGTGTGATGTCACGGCCTAAACATTCGCTGCGAGCGAGGGACAGCTTGTGGAGCATGGAGAGTACGTGAAAGCGCGTAAAGATCGCCGTTGATAACGTGAGAATTTTCAGCTTTTCTGTGTTTTATAAATATATTGCGAAACTGCAACGAGCTTGCATGAACATTTATATTTAATTTATATATATATTACGTTTTATATATACATATATAACGTTTATATATAGCTGTGTGTACATGCACAATACACATCAGAATATAATAATTTGTATTTCCGATCTAGTCAATTGTCCGCGAAATGTTGCAATATACTTTTACGAAATAATAGACCTCGACTTGATTCCTTCGACCCGCACTTCTTCAACAACGATTCGCACAAGATTCAGCGAAGTTAGGAGAGGAGGCTGGACTTGCAAGGTAGTCGTTAGACTGCTGATCTTTACAGGAGATTGAAATCCGCAGTCTATTAACCAGGTCAAATACGTTCGAACACGCTTCATTGGTTTAGTACCTATATTTTTCTCAATATTAATAATAATAATTAATAATAATAATTAAACGTATGAGTCACAGAGTTAATTATCTACAATACTTGATCATTGAATATAAAATCACAAAATATACATAGAATGGACGCGGTTTAATTGTAAGAATCAAGGTAGACGTTACGGACTTTCTTTTTCATTACATTTGTCGTTCTATTGTAAACGATTCTCTTTTTCTCACTTTCACAAAAAGTGATCACGCAGATGCCAGGGATTGCTATATTAGAGCGAAAAATACTTCTTGGCCGGACTTTCACACGCAAGCTTATGCGGCGCGCGTCTGCGCGACGCGCATCGAAGAAAAACGGAGAGAAAGAGAAAAGAAGATGATTGCGAAAGTCTTGCCAATGTTTAGCTCCGTCAATCCCTCGTCACGAACACGCGTTCTCAAGACTTAACAATAAGATTGCGTACGTCGGAGGCGACACAAGTAATAGCTATTGAACTGGCGGCAGCTGCGGCAGAGGAGAGAGCCACTGATCTCTTTTTCACGTTTACTCTGTTTTACACTTGCGTACACTTGCATATCTTGTATACCGAAGCTACATTCTTTTTTTAATGAGTGATTATAGTACTATATATATTTATATATATATTCGTATATATATATATACAGGGTGAGTCTCGTAACATCACAACTTCAAGTAACTCCTAAGTTATCTGTTGTACCACGAAGTTTTTCAAACAAACGTTGCATGGTTACCAAAACTTCATTTTTAATATGTAAACAGCGAATCAAATTAGAGAATGTCTCGGTAATTACTAATTCCGAGCCCTATTTAGTATAATACTTTTTCACACAGAATTTGATGGTTTATGCGAAATCGAGGAAAGATATTGGGCATTCTATTGAAAACACTGAAGATAACCCTCGGATCTCAAGAAAAAATTAAAGTAACAAAACACTGATTACACAACTGTATGTTCCCCTGAAAACCATGCAACATTCGTTTGAAAAATTTCTTCGTACAACGAATAACTTCCGAGTTATTTGACTTGGCAAGATAAAAGACTCATCCTGTATATGTGTATGTATATATATACATGTATATATAAATATATATCTATATAATTATATATACATAGACATATTTTTGATACGCGAGAATATATACGACTACACGACTCCGATACATCGCAATCGAATCTAGGACGAATCTAGGCTGTGTAACGGCGCACGGTTGAGCTCTCCCTCGAAAGATGCGGAAACGATGGAGTTTCTGGTGAAGGCGAAGAAGAAGAACTATAAGGGGCGGGGCGGGAGGAGGGAGGGTTTGTTCGGAAAAACGCCATCGTTTCGCGCGTTGTCCCCGTCGATGGAGGGAGACCCAACGGCTCGCAGAATACATCGAATCTGGCACTCACACGTGTACCACTCGCTCCCGTTCTTCCTCCCATATCCCTTTGCAGTATGTACAGAAATATATCCTAACTAAATTCACATTCAGGCAACATCGTCGAAACAAAACTTGTTCGCCGAGACCACTGGTCGCGGTCTACTTGCTGTACAGAGCACCACCTAATCACCCTCATCATTGAGCTTAAAAACGAAGACGTCGATTAATAAACTAATACAACAATAGAAGACGATAACGACTCGAACAAAATTGTAAAGTAGTCGGATTCGCTATCGTCGGGCGTAGACAAGAAACGTTAACGTGTTTTGTATACGAGTATACTTTCTTTCCCACCTGTCAACCGTGGAAGACGAGCTCGCTGCTCGCCCTTTGTACTTGAACGCGCGTATCTTTCGATTCGATTACGCGGCTTCTCGTATATTCGCCGAGAAAGAGAAAGAGAGAGAGAAAGAGAGAGATACGCGCGCGTGTTCGCGAACAACCAGAACGTGAGATCGTTCTTGTTCGACACATTGAAAGAATATCGGTTAACAGGTGTTGCGGGTGTATGTTCACGCGAGAACAAATGTATAATAGAAGCGCTAGCAAGTTTCTTGGTCGTCGGCGGAGATAGCGCGTGAATCGTCCATGAGTCGCCTGCTTCACAATCGAGTCGATACACAGGGGAAACAAGGGTAGAGAAAGTTCATGCGGTTACACAACGATCGCGCGATATTTGTTGTTCGGTGTATGCATAGTTGACACGCGTGTATAGGCGGAGCGTGTTGTTTAAGTGTATATGAAAAGTACTCTCCTTGCCTCGCAAGAAGTCTCCTGACAGGAATTCGAAAGGAATGCGGCGGCAAGCCATCCGATTGGGTCACACCGCTAGCGCTTTCGGTTCTAGCCGAATTATTGGCTAAAGTGTGCGAACGAGGACCCCTTTGCCCCTGTACCGTCTCGATGGACTTCTTGTGAGGTACGGAGAGTATGTTACTTTCGTTTTAGCAGTGTGCTTGCTAATTGTTCGGCTGTGCACGATCAAAGTACAGAGAGGCACAATTTCCAAGGCTGGTCAAGCGTGATCAGGCTGTCCTTTTTCTTCGTAGAAAACGATACCGTACTTTCGAAGTATCCGATGCGTGGGCGATCTTGATCATCCTCGGTTCCGGATTCATCGAGCCGAGGTTCGTTAACCAGCTTCGGGACTCGTTCTCCTTTTTTCTCCGTCCTTCTTTGCATTCTTCCTTCCTCGTTTCTCATCCGATCAACGACACGGAGAGCGGAGGGAAGCATGTTGGACGTAATTGACTAAAACGTTGCGCACACGATCGATCTTACCGGGCAAGTCAGTCCCATTGGCACATCATCGGAATCTTTTATGCTCGCTCGCGAACGCACGGGAATCGTACGGTAACGCTTAGGCCCACTATTAGAACGTAGCAGTGTTTCTCTTGGAGTCTCATGTGCCGATCGATCCACACAAGAGACCCTCCAGCCGGGAAATTCTCGCTGGGTAGCTATTTTTCGTCGTTCAATGTACCGTACTGAACCAAATAGCGTTTTACAGACCCTCGCATCTCCATTCGCGCGACTCGCCGCTCGCTTCGTAATCGTTTAACGTCCTAGAAGTAGTGGCTAAGTGTTAAACAGGTGACACTCGATGTAAGATGTGGGCACAAAGCCCTCGATCGGCTGTGATATACGTCGGACTCGGGTCCAGCCATCCCCCTGGTCCAACTCGATCATGTACAGCTCCTCACCATCATACATCGGTATAGATCCCTCGCTGGTAGCTAAACACAAAAATTTCAGATCTAAACGTTTGTCGTTTTTCTCTTCGACAAAGAGCCCGTTCGGGCACGGCGGAACCGCGCGTTTTCGATTGCGTGGATCTTATTTACATTAACGTCTTCGGCCGCTATTAGACTAGGCAACTGATGGCGTAACCAAGTCTCGTCCGCGCGGTCCAACAATCCAAAACGAAAAACGCACGGTTTCCGCCTTGTCTGAACGGACTCTAATAGGTTCTTCGTGGTAGAAATAAAAAGAATGCATCAAGATCCGTGGTCTACGAATCTCGTTGTACTCACCATCGAAAGGATAGAGAGCTCTACACGTTCCCAATGGCGGTTGAGCATCGATCTCGTCAACGTAAAATTCTTCGCCACCGCTACCAGGAAGTGACGTCCTCGATTCCCCGAGACCAGATTCCGGGCTATTCGTGGAACTGTGCATCAGTACCGTAAAGCGAAAAGCGTGTCTAATTGGTCTAGTTAAAAATTCTGATCTGTATGTTTTAGACTTTAGAATTCAGACAGAGTGAAACAGTGCGAGAAATAATGACAGAGAGAGAGAGAGAGAGACACGACTGGTAATTATCGCGACGATTCTTCCGTTGATAAGAATACATTATGGGAGAAAAGAAAAATAGAAGAAAGAAAAGAATACATTCATTGTTCGAGTAGAATGAGTTCCTGAGCTTATCGTTATCTACGGCTATCGACGTTGACCACTAAAAAGCTTACCCGTGGGTGGGTTGCGGTGTTCCCGGGGCGCTTTTTTTGTGAGTCGGTTGATTGGCGTTCGCGTTGCTCACGCTCGAGTCGGACGCCGATCTCGAGAGGCTCTCCTCTCCCCCCGAATGGCTGGACCTTCTAGAACTCAACGGCCTGGTCGCGGATCCGTTGCTGGTGGGCTTTCGCGGCGCTTGACTGGGGCTAAAACGTAAATACACGTGTACTATTCCATAGAAAAAAAGCCGATATAAACGTATATTTAATTTTGGCCACAGAAAGTAATTTAATTATAAGTAAATGATCTCACAAAAAAATGCTTTCAATACAAATTGATCGGTATTCACTTACTATCGGTATTCAATTTTTTCAATATTAACATATATTCTTTCCTCCATAAAAGAGACGAATTCGACAACCTCTAATACAATAACTTGCTACAACGCTACAATAGTTTTGGCCACAAAAACTGGATTCCCAGCCCATAGGGTGAAGGTACCAGTTACCGGATATGTAGTGACAATTTGGGAGTTTTTTTTTTATTAATTTGAAGACATACGAGTTTTTCTGGATGATTTTGTTTCAAAGCAAAAGAAATATTAACGAAGTTTTGGTTCTATTGATCAGAGGCACAAGAGATTTCTAATAAAGAAATTTTCAACTGGCACCTTTACCCAAGTGGCGCCGGTTCCGACAAATGGAATTTCTACAGCTACTTGAAATCTAGCAAGGTCACCTGGACAGACTGACGCCAGCGCGCATCGCTTCTTCGAGATAACCTTGGAACTTTGCCAGCTCGGCACCGAGTTTATCCAGCTTGTTGCTCGATTGATTCAGTTGTCCTTCTATACTCATCGGGTCGCCGAGCGCCGGGTTCTGCTCGTACACACCCTTCATCTTCATCAGGCCGTCCCTCGCCGCCGTCTCCTGCTGTATCTTCGCCTGGATCTCGTCAAGCCTCTGTTGGAGTCTTTTTTTGCGTTGGTTCGGTGGTAGATCGCTGCAGTCCTCCTTCGCCCCGTCCCCGTATCCAGGCACGTTGTTCTGCAATTGCATCGTTTAAGTACCCAATCGATTGCAAAGAGAGATCGACTCTAGCTATCGCTACGGATAACGTGTGATTACGATGAGAGAACAAAAGGAGATATGACACGCAGTCGGTAGTTGATGATTGATGGTTGGCGCATCGAAAGTTAGACACGATACGCGATACAGGGGAATCGTCAACCCTGGATCACATATCGCAACGATTAACCCTTTCAGCTCTGAAGCTTTCGGCTTGCAACATGCATGCATCCGTACACCGGACAGTCAGTTTCGCAGCGCAGACACGAACGAGCTCGAACGACCAAAAGGGTTAATTAATTCTACGATACGAGAATGGCAACGGGGAGAGCGCAGGATCGACGATGTTAGGCGTGGCTGTCACGAGCATAGTTAGAGTCGAGCAAACTATCGTTAACCTGTTAACGGAAAGTGAGAGAAAGAGAGTCAACGGAGAGCGTCCCGTTAACTATTATTTCATCGTTAGACAGCAGATTTTATTTATGCATTTAATATTGTTCTATGTTGCGGCCTGAACGTGTTAACTATTTGTGTTATGTTTTCAACTTTAAAGTACTATCGAGCTTATAAAATAGGAGATTTTCCGGGTTAAGGAAAAACGTCCTTTGCTAGGCTCGCAGACAGGTATTTACGATTAACGATCGCAGGCTCGCACTCGGTTAACAGGTTCGACGAGAGTTTAAAAGGGCAGTCTCGTTTCCAGGATTGCAAGAGTGCGGGATGCGCCTTCTCATTCCTCAAAGATGGGGTTTTTCAGTAGTCAAAAGCGCATTATTCAGAAGCATAAAGCTGCGACAGCTGCATGCTGCTGAGTAATGCAAATTACGCCTCGTAAACGTAAAAATAGGACTTTCGAGAGCGACTGTTATTTAATGCGTTTGACAACTGAAAAACCCCATCCCTGCATTATCGAGAAATGCAATTATAATAACCCTGGAAACGACACCACCCTCTTAACTGCATACAGCTGAAGCGTTCTCGCGCACTCGCGATCATGATGGATGAAGAAATCGGAAGGACAGGGGAGGAGAGAGAGAGAGAGAGAGAGAGAAAGAGAGCAGTTCGTGAACGGTTTTTGTGATTCTGACATGGGCTGTCGAACGAAAGGCAACGGGCGTGTGGTAAAGAATAAGACAGACCTTTAAAGCTATGCACACCTCGATCAACTTCTGTTGTTCGCATGAAACAAAATCCAAAGAACGTATCACTTAGCGACAATGGATCGGTAAACGATCTCGAACTCGAGCAAAAACTCAGCGGCGGAGCGGACTCGCTCGATTCTCGAATTATTAGACTCGAAAACATTCTCAAACCGCGTTCCCGAGTTTCTGCTCGACCGACAAGATACATCTAACGACACGCAATCGCTTGTTGTCACTGTCGCGTTTCCCGACTGTATTGCATACGGAAAGGATGCAAAGAGATCGTTACACACTGGCAGGCGGCGAACAAGCGATCCATGGACACACAACACGTACTTACAAAGCGCAATTCGTATCCAAACGCACAGTCCCCGGGAGACGATCGGAAACAAGAGACCACAGGCAGATCGAACCATCCACCGAAATTAATCAAAAGTACAGAAGAAAGATAAGTTGTGCATGTCTCGCGAGAATTCCGGTGAAACGGTCCGGCTAGTCCGGATCGAGTGTGAAACGCGGACACGGTGTTCACGAGGTGCTGGCACGGTGCAGATCGCTGTGGCGTTGCCGAGACTAAGAGAAAGATCTTTCGGAAGGTATCGTTCATGCTTCGACAAGATATGCTGCGTGCGTCGTATCGCAGGCCTGTCGACCGATGGGGATGCAAGTACAAAAAGAGAAACAAAGAGAGGCTGGGATATGTCGGTTCGTGCATGTCGTGACTACCCCCAGCTTTTCCGTTCAATCCGTTAACCGATTAACCCTTTGAACTCGAAGCAATTCCGAAATCAAGACATATCTTTCAACCTAGAAGACTTTTATTCTAGTCTGACGAACGAAAAGAATTATTTAACTAGAACAATTCCATTCTAAATATGTACTTTCTTCATTATGTGGATATGAAATTGATATAAATACATCATACAATACCGAAATGTGTAATAATTGATTAGATATCAACATGTTCGACAATATAAACAATATTTTGGATAATGGTATAGTAATTTTTAGTGGTGACTCTAAGTTGCTAAGGGTTAAACCCTTGTAAAATGAAGTCGGACAGTTCTTTAGTTTGTTGTCGACATTGTACAATCATTGGAAAATAGGCACACAGTAGATTAAATTATCTTCTTCTTCTGTCTAAGGTTTCATCGGTACATGGAACGCGTTAATAACGACGAAGAAGGTTTAACCACTGTGGACGTAAAATAAATCGTAGTGGAAGGGCTTAGAATGTTCGAGACACAGCCTCTGTACAGGGTCAACGGGTTAACGGATGAAACGAGATTAAGTGTGGAGTAGACAGTGAACGAATATGCCAGATTCACAGTGGTGTGTCGCGGTGATATACGTCGTCCAGGTGCCGCGAGCGAACGGCTTTCGGTGTGTACCTTGTTGCTGCTGAATATACCGAAGAGGCCGACCCTCTTCTTGATCTTGCCACCGGAAACGGTGCCCTTCGCCGTCAGGTGGTTGTGTATCGGTTGCATCACCGGCTGCGACAGCTGACTATTGCTGTCGTAGGTTTTGGCGACGGACAGGTCCTCGAACGGGAAGTCCCCCGGTGGCTGGAACCCGCTCTTATAGCGCTCGATCACCATCATCGTGTCCTCCTTTTCGTTGATCTCGTTCGCGGCCTTCTCGATGCCGTCCAGACACTGCGCGATTATCGGCGCGACCGCCCGCTCGATCTCCACGGATTTCAGCATGTAATTCCGCATGTTCTTTATTCTCTTCTCGTCCAGCTCCTGCGGAAAAATAAAACGAGATCGTTTGAATAGGAATCGGAAGACCCTAACGTAAGACGGTTTGCTTCAACAAAAATGGAAAATCAATCCACGTGACAGGGGCGTTTCAAACCGTTTGCACGTGTAATTTTGACTGGTCATCATTAGACTGCGAATTTGATGATGCATTTGTGATGAAAGTGGGTAGGTACAATTTGCTATTTTTATCATTTCACTTCCTCGATACTATTTGATCGATAGACTGCGGATCATCATGCATTTGTGGCTTATGAAAATGTTCGAAAATGCCTCGGATATAGAACTCGATAGAAGTTTGTACAATTTTTATTCCTTTCAGATCTACAAAGACTGTTTCCATTAAAAATAGCATTCTATTTCACTTCACTTTCTTGAAATATTTTTACAAAAATTGGAGCGATCGTCGACTACTAGTATGTCTCTGGTATTTTACGAGCAACCGATAAAAAATCCGATTTTACAACGCATAGTGTGATATTTCAACCGTTTAGGGAAATTTAATAAAGTTTATATATATATATATATATACATACATACATGGTATTAAATACCCTTTTAAGCAGTCATTTGCAAGAGTTAAAATACGTATGTTCGGTGAATACAGTAGAAGTCGTGCTACAGTAATTAGAAATCATCATATTCTCAGCAGTTTTAACAAACACACACGATCAAAAAGGAAACAACATCATTAATAATTTAATTCCCTTGAACGAACGAAAAATATCACACTGTGCGACGGCCTGGATGATGAGGCATCGTGGGAAGGACGAGAGCAAGCTGAAAAATATGTACCTGGAGGTGCTGGAACACCTCTGGCATGGCCGTGTGATAGTGCAGCGTCTGCATTTCGTTCGTCTTCTGCAGCTGGTTCGCGTACTCTGTTTTCGCCTCCTCGCTCTGCTGCGTTTTCAGCGTCATGTTCATCCTCTGTTTCTCCACCTGGAAAAGGGGAATCGTACAGGTTAGCGGGTCGATTCTGAATAGGAGGGCGGGGTCGAAGGGTCGAAAAAAGGTGGGCGAAGCGCAATCGATCGACGTACTTCCGCTCTGGATAGATGCAGATCAGCGTCCGCCCTCTGGTAGTTCTCGACGGACCTCTCCGCCTCGCGGAACGCCTTCTCGTAGGCCTTCCTGGCCCGTTCCAGATTTCCGATCTGTCCGGCGAGGGTCGCCATCAATCTGGCGCCTTCCTGCAGGTGCTTCTTTCTGTCCTCCTTGAAGTCCTTGACCAGGATGTTCAGCTCTCTGAGCACGTTCGCCTGCAGATTCTCAGCGATCACCTCCCGTTGACCCGCTTGATCGTTCACCTCGTTCAGCTCCAGCTTGAACGCCCGGCACGGGCTGTACCTGCGCGAACAACAGGGATTTCGCGAACCTTGTTACGCTGCTCTGTGTCCTCGTCGTCGATCCAACAGCTCGAACGCGAACAGGTACACGAAAACGGATAGACTCACGACAACGGGGGAGTCTGAGGTTAGGGGCGGGAGGATCGATCACAACCACCCACGCGAATCCCGATGACGCACGAGACCAAACGAGAGACGAAACGGGAAGAAGGCTGGTCCGCGGAAAACCAGCCCGTAGGCGCGAATCGAGCGAGTTACTGAACTTATAAAGCGACCCGCCCACGCCCACAGATAACAGATTAGCTACTGTTTTATGCTTTATACCGCTCCGTCAGCGGAATGCTAAACACGTGGGAGACCCGGAGAACCAAACATCTCTACATGCGCAAATTTTTTTAGATTATTGCCCTTCAGATCGTGTAGGTATTAACTATTTGCAATCGAATGGTGACTGCGAGGCGCCAGTAAATATTCCCATACAAATATTCAAAACAGTTTTAATATTATTCAATTCGTCTGTATTCTATAAATTGTAACAAGCTCAACTGTCGTAGGAGAAAACAGGTTCAATTTGATGCGCACAATGTAAAAGAGATTACACAGAATAAAAATTGTATGGTCTGAAAGAAAATTCTGGATTAAAGATAACTGTTTATCTTGTTATTGAATTTCATCGATTTTTTACCACTGCGCCAATATGACACCGAGCAGAAAATACCAGAAGTACAAATTACAATGTAATTTCATTAAATAAGAGACTAGAATTACGAATGATACTGTAATTTCATTGAATAAGAGACCAGCGTTATAAATTACATTATGTTTTAATTGGATGAGAAGCGACGGTATTTCGAATTACGAAATAATTGAACAGAATGTGGTTGAACGACTTTGTAATTATAATTCGTAAGTCAACAGAACTCTGACACTGAGTGACAGATTCAGTTCGTGAAATGAGGGACGGGTGTGGGTTATAGCGGCAGGGGACTAGTACCGTTCTATCGATTTCCGTGGACCTTGGCAGGCCCTAAAATGTTCGTAGGGCGTAGGCAGGGTGGCCGAGTGTACTCGATGGACGAAAGGATCCCAAGAAACGTGTTCGAGTCGCATTTTACCGTTCCACCGTTCCACCGTTCCATCGTTTTACCGTTCACAGAGGGAAATCCGGTGCAACCGGGTATCAATCTTGGACAAGGGGGAACGAATATCGAGGATCGACCCGAGTAGCGAAAGAAACAACGGTTGCACGGAAAAAGTGGGCTGAATGCCAGCTAGCAGTGAATTCCAGCGGGGAAACGAGCCGTATTCGGCCGGCGAGAGATCGTACGTCTTCGGGATCGAGATCGCCGGATCATTAAAAGGTGATTTACGCATCGGGTCGCGAGGAAAAGCAAAACGCCACGGATGGATTTCGAGAACGGAATTATTTCTCGAGTATCTGTCCGCGACGGGCCACATAGATCGTTGCCGAGCCGTGGATCCGGTATTACGCCTTCAACGTTGGCTCATACTCACTGTGAATCCTCCTCCTCCTTCTTCTTCGGCTGATAGCTCTTCACGAGACGTCTGCAATCAGAAACGGTGCGAGATTAGCGTCGCGCATCGACGTTTCAGTCCATTCCGCGCCGCCTCTGCCCTTAGATGGACGATCGTTTTCGCGTAATCCCGAGAAAACTCGAGGACAGTCCAAGAACCCATTACAGATAATGTCTCCTTATCTAGCGTCTGCGGTTCGTTGTCAACGTACCGACCATAGGACGATCCGGTGCGCTCGTTTCGACATGAGAACGAACGGATTAAGGTCGAGTTATGCTATCCGCAACAAAACACGGAACGTATCCGACCAGACAGATATTCTGCGATGCATTTGAATAGAAGTGTCGGGGCACCGTTCCGTGTCCGCGCGAATAGTACAAATCGACCATTACGAGGCGTAACGTCGAGTTTCGGTCGCGTTGGGAACTCGGTCGAGAACAGAAATCGGCGCTGGACTCTTCGAGAAGCGCGCGTGGAATTTGCGTAGGTTCGCGATATGCACGCCGAAATACCGTATTCGTCCACGCAGAAGTTAGAAAGTCTTTCGATTAGAAATCATGAAAATTTCACGAGGTCAAGACCATCAACTGCCCATTAGCAGTTCTGGCAAGGTCGTGAAAGGAGGGACGACTCTCGACGACTAATTAGGACTTGGAATCATTTGGTCGTTTACTCGAGTTCGAGTGGCGGGGAATAACGGCTCCGTCGACTCATTTTAATTCGAACAACGCCGAGCCACGCCGAGCCGAGCCGAGCCGGACCGGGCCGGGCTACGAACGATAAATGTGTGCCGGCTGTTAAGTGCACTATCATCCGGAAGTTGACGTGTCCTTGATACCAGATCGACCGTACGTCGTCGGGCCTGCGGAGGAAACGGGTCGAACGCGGGACTTTGACTTCGCAGAGTGGGGAACACCGTTTCCGATCGACTCCAGACCCGTTCGAGTACGCGTCCGATCGGAAAAGCTATTTTCGCCGGCTCTCTTTTCTCCTCTCCTCTCCTCGCTAGCTGGGTCTGGGTTACCATACAAATATCGGATAAGTTATTCTCGGGTCCACTCGAATTTAGGTCGCTGTCCAAAACTCGTCGATCGCCATCTCACTTGATAACAAGGCGACCGGATTTCGACTTATCAAGGGGATAGACTCGTTTCCAGGATCGCTAGCGTGCGGCAATACGGTGGTCCTTATTTTTCGACCATGAAATTTTGGACACGCCTCCCCCCAATAGTGTTCCTTTTCATGAAAAAATGATATATCCAAAGTTTTCAAGCTATCGGACGTCGGGAAGTCGTGCATCATCGAGCGCGAAGTTTTGAAATAGAAGTAACTGCGCGCTAAATTGTGAAGAGTATACTGAACATTCAAGTTAAATATTTTATACCTCGAAAATATCATTATTTCTTACGTGCATTCAAGTGCAAGTGTACTTTGTACGAATTAAGATTATTTCACATTAATAAGCCTGTCTAATTGCTGTCCGTCACCTTCCCGCTAATAAGTTCGTTTTCGCTCAAATCTCGTGTTTCGGGTTAACAGTGTAAAAATCCTATCACAATCCCTCATGAATTCTGCAGAAGGTTAGAGGCCCCTGCAGTAATACTAAAAACTTCTAAAAAAAAATTTTTTTTCTTTTTTTTCCTATAAAATTTCTCATGTTTTTGTCAACTTCAACGTCAATGAGGCACGGCTTCCCCTTATCCGATCAACTTCATCTTTTGCAGGAATTATTTTCTTACCAAATGGCACAATTTTAGGGGGAGGTGTGAAAAAAATCTCGCAAAAAAAATTTCACCAAGTATAACTAAGGACCACCCTAGTGGACAGTTCAAGTTACTTAATATTACTGATTGTAACTATTTTTAAGCAAGAGTACCACTCTTTTACTTCGTATAAATTCAATAGTTTCTTGCCTTTGGTTGCCGTTTCGTAAGAAATAATTTGTTTGGTAGATCGTGAACCTGTTATAACTCGGCGCGATATGGTACTTCATCCGCAAAAATTAGGACTAACGCGATCCACTTCAACAAAAAATCGGCAAATTCTTGTGACTTATTTACAAATTTAGACTTTTGTATTTAGACTTTCTGTTTAGACTTTTGTATTTAGACTTAATGTTTAAATCTTTACAACTACGTGTGAAATTTGTTTGCAATAGCAATTTCTCTAGATCTGACGAAAAAATGTTTCAAATAAAAGTTTAACAGTACTCATACATGTATAAATTGCAATATAAGAAACATTGAAAAAATTTTGTTTAAAAGAAAAAAACAAGGATGTTTCGATTTTTTAAATATTAAATTGAATTTTTTGATTTGATAATGTGGTAGCTGATGTTAAGACGAATTCACCGATACATAATATTATGACCTTGACACTATTAATAACGTTGCTGTAGTTTTGGCGCGCTAAACTGGACAAATGGCCCACCGTGCGGCATGCGCCTTCTCATTTCTCAATAATGCATAGATGGGTTTTTTCAGTAATCAAAACTGCAAGACTGAACCAGTCGCTCTCGAAAGCCCTATTGTCACGTTTACGAGGCGTAATTTGCAATATTCGGAAGCATAAAGCTGCAACAGCTACATAGTGCCGAATAATGTAAATTACGCTGCGTGAACGCAGAAATAGAAATGATTTAAAAACAGCAAAGTAATTTGAAAAGAATTAAGTGAAGCAATTACGAGAACGTATTCATCGAAATTTCAATTGTCAAAGATACTTCTGCAGAAACGATTTCGTGTCTTCACCTTGCTCTAACGATTCCTTTCGCAGCTATACCGATTACAACTTGTCTGTGGCGGAGATATCCGAAGAATGAAAAACTATTCGGAAAAATAGAATTTTCTTTTGATCGTAAAGAAACGAATATGAGTGTGACTGGTATGATATAACATTAACATAGCGTGGGCGGAAGAATCATCGCAATATTGTTAGACATTCCCTCAGAAAGGAAAAAGAATTAGTTACATTTCCTGATTGCTCTGAGTAACAGAAAAATAAGCTTACCGTCCGATGTTGGACAGCTTTGTTTGTGAACGCACGTGATTTATCTGGTCGGTTAGTCGAAACTCCGGGATAAAAGGATAGACCATGTTAAAATTTACATTATTAACTTCCCGATTCATAGGAAAGTTACTGTAATCACCCCGAAAATCGAAAATCGATTTTTTAGCAGATCTTCACGTTTCAAGGTCTTTGGAGTTATTTTAGACTATTTTCAACAAAATGTTTGTATATGTGTGTGTGCGTATGTATGTCCGTGTGTATGGTAACAAATTTTTCGTTAACGTTTTCTGAAAAAGTAACAATGCGATCAGAATGATGAATGATGCAATCGATGTGCCTGGCCGTAACTTAGAGCTGATTAGATTTTGGTCCACTTTGGTCCAGTAGTTTTTTAGTTTTTTTAGTTTTTTTCGAAAGAAGTTCATTCAACAATGCAATTTATACGAGAGGACGGAAATTTTCCATCGATGAAGCAAACGTAACTATATATATATATATAGTATTATTATTTAACTTTAATAATTTTATAATGTATAATAATTTAAAAAATAATTTTTTTTGCTATAAATTTTTTTTTTCTTGAAAAATTCAAAAGACTACATACGTCATGTGGTTGGGCATACTCTATATGCCCAATACAGTGTTATAATCACTTTATTGTTGTTCGACTGTTGCATAATATAATCTTCTTAAAACGTACACTGAATAATGATAATAATGTACTGCAACTAACGAATCGGGAAGTTCTTTGTGTGGCTCTTGTTTTAATTTATGTTCATATTGCAATGTGTTTCTATATACTGTTTCAGGATAGGTGTAACAACATAGACATAGAAGCGAAATCAAATTTGGATCCGACACGATACATCGCGGTGCGACGAGATTTCGAAGGAGAATGATTTGCGAGAGGAATATTTTGAAGAGCGCATAATTTTCCGTGCGAGAGTTTCACGGAAGAGGGTAAGCCGGGACAGGATATTTCACTCGTTCGCTTGACTGAGAAACCGGGCAGGCACGAAACCGTTCGCGATCGAAGGCACGCCGTGTATCCGTATCGGAATGCATTTAATGAAAATCAACGGCACGTCGCCTCTTGTCGTCCCTCGTCGCGTATCGTCGGGGAAAACTGAGACTGCCGGTGAACGGTACCTCCTGTATTTGCACGATCGACGCGCGAGCATAGCGCGAGCAACGCGCGAGAGCCTTGTATCGCAGAAATTACGACGCGTTAAGGCGCAAGGAACGTGCCCGCGATAATTTATAACTTATATGCAACGACTGCGAACGTGCGCTTCGGTTGAATTTCTGTGCGACGAGCACGCGAAAGTCGTCCCTTCCCCCTCGATTTACACGCGCGACACGATTAAAGCGTTTAAACGGATCAGCTCAAAAATCGTCGCGTTTGCTTTCGTTCGACCAGCGAGAATTATGCGTCTATGAGAAAAATTGGGTAAGCACGATTTAAAGCAGTGAACGCATTATAAAAATTTTGAATACATCAGCGTATTTTTTTTCAGTTTAATCAGATAATTAAAAGGAGAAAGAAATTTTTGTTTCGTTCCTGTGTTTTGCAATCAATGCAAACATTTTTTTGTATCGAGCATTCTCGTATCGGTCGAGATTCGGTTCGAGGAAAAATCGGTGGAGGTCGTTTCACAGCCCGGCCTTCTCTTCGATCTGTTGGATCGCGGCGAGCGATAGCCGCACGGCGAGCAATCCTTGATCGCGTTGCTTAAAATATCGTAAGGTTCGATCCGTCGACAAGAAATGCTGTCGCGATTGATGCGAACGCTCGAGTCGTCGTTCGAGCCCGCATGGAACCTCGATTGTTCGGGTTAATAGGGGAAAACTCGGATGGAAACTGGTAGCCGTGATCGACGTCGGATCCGCGTACAAACGTTCCTTTGTACGGTTGTCCCGACGATCGAGGATCCAGATAATCGGGATTTCTAAAGCCGGCAGTGCCGAGAGCCAGTTACCGCGAGATTATTAATTACGAACTCGTCTAGAGTCGCTCGGCAGATTCTCTGGTATTAATAGCCGGCGACTAAGTAACCGACTGATAATTGCGATCTCTATTAGCCCGTTAAACGGGAACGCTGTCCGAGCGACGGCGGGTTGCGCGCACCGGTGCAATCCTGCAATTAAAAACCTACAAAAACAACCGGTGAACACGATGTAGCTTACATTAGCGCGAGTGCCACGAGGACTAACAAGTTAACCGACGTTCCCGGCTACCGGCTGTCGGCTCGAAAACCAGATATCGAAGCGCAACCGAGACTCAGGTGCTTCGCGGCCTGCATACAGTATAACGTTTCTTCGTCGCCGCTTTAAAAAGAACCGGCTGAATTTCAACCAGCTCGCGAATCGAAACACCCCGCGCATCTCTTGAAAAACGCTCACAGCGTTATCGACATTCAAAATTAAATTATACATCTAGTTCGATCGACGAGTCGGTTTAAATTGAACTTGAAAAAGACAAGTACTCGCGCAGCGTTATCGGCATTCAAAATTAAATTATAAATCAAGTTCGATCGACGAGCCGATTCAAATCGAAAGAACATTCTTTCGTGGTCCCTTTAAAAATG
Source organism: Lasioglossum morio (assembly GCA_916610235.2). Classification (NCBI taxonomy): domain Eukaryota; kingdom Metazoa; phylum Arthropoda; class Insecta; order Hymenoptera; family Halictidae; genus Lasioglossum; species Lasioglossum morio. The sequence goes on along the minus strand of OU744323.1, from coordinate 15,592,524 downwards.
ACCGACTGAATTTTAACCAGCTCGCGAATCGAAACACCCCGCGCATCTCTTGAAAAACGCTCACAGCGTTATCGACATTGAAAATTAAATTGTACATCTAATTCGATCGACAAGTCGGTTTAAATTGAACTTGAAAAAGATAAGTACTTGCGCAGCGTTATCGGCATTCAATATTAAATTATAAATCAAGTTCGATCGACGAGCCGATTCAAATCGAAAGAACGTTCTTTCGTGGTCCCTTTAAAAATGACCGACTGATTTTTAACCAGCTCGCGAATCGAAACACCCCACGCATCTCTTGAAAAACGTTCGCAACGTTATCGACATTCAAAATTAAATTGTACATCTAGTTCGATCGACGAGTCGGTTTAAATTGAACTTGAAAAAAACAAATACTCGCGCAGCGTTATCGGCATTCAAAATTAAATTATAAATCAAGTTCGATCGACGAGCTGATTCAAATCGAAAGAACGTTCTTTCGTGGTCCCTTTAAAAATGACCGACTGATTTTTAACCAGCTCGCGAATCGAAACACCCCACGCATCTCTTGAAAAACGCTCACAGCGTTATCGACATTTAAAATTACATTGTACATCTAATTCGATCGACAAGTCGGTTTAAATTGAAATTGAAAAAACAAGTACTCGCGCAGCGTTATCGGCATTCAAAATTAAATTATAAATCAAGTTCGATCGACGAGCCGATTCAAATCGAAAGAACGTTCTTTCGTGGTCCCTTTAAAAATGACTGGCCGAATTTCAACCAGCTCGCGATTCGAACTGCCCCAGGCATATCTTGAAAAACGTTCGCAACGTTCTCGGCAATAGAAATGTAATTACAAATCAAGTTCGATCGACGAGCCGGTTCAAATCGAACTGCTTCCTCTACGAAAGAACGTTCGTTCGTGGTCGCATGAAAAAACTAGCGGGTGGATTTGAACCGGTTCGCGAATCAAACCACCTTGTATCTTGAAAAAGACAGGTACCTGTTCGCGCGGCGTGATCGGCGATAGTAATAAAGCATGGATCGATTACGAATCAGGTTTCGATACGAGCGAGGAGTTCGAAGCAATCGAAAAGCTGCCGAAAAGATAAAGTAGAACGTCGTCGGCGAGACCGGTGTGCGCCGTAAAGGGTGAACGCGCGAGACGTAAACGTAGGATGGAGTGTTTCGAGACACCCGTTGTAACAAACGTGTGCAACAGTAGACGGCATTCACGGAACAAACAAGGGGGCCCTTTAATACAATATTACCGGCTGCATCTTGTGTCCGTGAACTCGTGGGGTGCGTGAGACGCGCTCGTTATACAGGATGTCCCATTGAAATCGTTAACCTCGGCTACTCGGGCCTTTGTTAATTTATGGAAAAAAAAAAGAGAAAAGAAGACATGGACACGGCAAGAGACCCACCACCATGCACCATGGGTGAATCGGGTACGGCGGCGTACGAGCCACTTATACATCGTGGACCTTGGCACAGGTGATCGTCCGATCAACGTAGACGACGAAAAGCTTCTCGCTCCTGGGAGAGCTTCTTACCTGAGTTTCGCGGCGTAATCCACTTCGATGGCGCATCTGTCGCGAATAAAATGCCCGTACCGTTCGAGGAACTCTATCCCTTTTTGCGTGTGCTGGGATAGATTCTCGAATTGGTCCTGGAACAGAGAGAAACGGACCGAATCACATGGCTGGAATTGTCTGGCTTCCATCGATCATAATTCACGGTGAACCTTCGACGATGAACAGCGAACGTCCAACACTTTCAGATGTATCTTTCGCTTTCTACGCCCGATAGCTACCAGCGTGCCCTTCTACAACACGAAGCGAAAATTCATAATTCAAGTGGATCCGATCTATAACTAATTCCAAGTTTCTTAAATGCAAAGATTTTCCACGGATCGAGTTGAAAGTATAGTTTGATATCATTCCTGGAGCATAAAGCGAAAGATCCATCTGGTCGGAAAGTTGTCATGGCAAGTGAATGTTTTTCGCGGGTAGGTTCCGAAACGAGTTCGAGCGTTCGTTCAACCGAAGTGATTATTCAATTTTTATACTGAAGAAAATGAGGTGTGATCCACTCGAACGCAACGATCCCGGCTTTGCAAACACAGTGCGCTGAATGTTTGGCGTCTGATAAAATCATTTGCTCGCCGGCTCGTCTTGTCGGTTGCAGCGGCGATCGATTCCCGTCGATGCGCAAACAAAGTCTGCGGTTTCTTTTCGCCGCGTTAGAAAATAGAATGTACAAACGTTGTGTCAACGGGGGATCAACGTATCCCATCGTTCTCGTTAGCCGTTCTCTCTGGATCGATGAACCGGAGCTGCGGGGAATCGGTGTACGACCCGATCGTCGATCGGAACGAATCGTTATTGTTATTGAATATTTATTGATATAATAATTTCTGATTAAAAAATTCCTTTTTAATAATCATTAGATATAACGAATTATTATATATGATTATTATATTTTATATTATTACACATATATGTACGTATATGTATATATTTCAATTATAGTTTGTTTCCCAGAAGGAGATTTATTTAAGAATAATTTAGATTTTGCTGTATCTTGTGAATAAAAAGTTTGGTTGCTATGGTTAAACATGATTATCCCATTAAGTAGAATTTGTTTCTTTATTAAATACATATTAGATTGATGGGCTAAATCCTGAGTCCCGCGGGATTGAAATAAAGCCCACGTCTATCTCGGAAAGTGGCGGGAAGTTAAAGTTTGCGAACGATCGGCGCGGCAAGTGGTCAAAAGTAAACTGTCCGAAGAGAGAGAGAGAGAGAGTGAGAGAGAGAGAGAGAGTGAGAGAGAGAGAGGGGGGGGAGAAAAAGAGAGAGGTTCGTTCACCTATCGTTCCCGAATTCTCCTTTCCCCTCGAATCGCGACGAGTTTAATGGCGACTTGTCCTGAAATCTCGCCGTGGAGGGACAAAAAATTATCGAAGACGGTTGGAGACATTTCTCCGCGTCGTCTGCCAAGCAGAAGAGTGTCTGCGGGGGTAGAGCGGGAGAGCAAAAGGGAAAAGGAGAAAGAAATCGAGTTAGGTCCAAGCGGCCGAGTGGTCGCGAGCACTGCAGTGCACTGGCGCGCTACTACTCTCGAGAGCCGCCCTACCTTGGACAATGAGGGGTTTCGCAAGGCGAGCCTGCAGAAAGGTGGAAAGATTTCTGGCCGTTTAGCGGCTCGCTACGAAAAGTGAAACTGGACGCTGCCTTTCCGTTGGCGCAACCCAACGGCAACGCAACGCGCGCGCTAACTGGCCAGTCAGCTCGAACAGAAAGACAGAGCCTGGGAGTATTTATCGGCTCTATGAATCGCACACCGCGCCCGGTACGTTACACGCCGCCAGCCTCGCACTTCCTTCTGCCAACCAATTTCCCCATTCAGATTTCGACCTAGCCGGCTCTAGTCGTGAATGGAGCAATTGCGCGCGGCGCTTCTAAATCGACCGCTCGATTCACAAGATTATCGGTCGTGCACCGTTCCGAGCTTATCGAGCTACTTTCCGTCCGACCACCTTCCTTCCCCTCATCTTCTCCGTCGATAAAACGCGGTTAACACGTACGGACAGTTCTATTCAAATGCATTGAAGAATATTTGTCTGGGCGGATACGTTCCGTGTCCGCGCGGATAGTATAAATCGATCTAGTCGTAGATATACAGGGTACCCTAGGTTATGCTGTCCCTTAACGAAAAAAAGGAGCGATAAAATGTTACGACGCCCTCTAATTTTATTCCTTTTCATGTTTTATGTAAGTGTGTAAAATATTAGCCTAATCGGATTATTCTAAACCCTGCCTCAAGAAGCTTAAAGTTAGGATATTCTGTAAAATTGAAAAATATTTAGTAGTTTTGTTGTTTTGAGTGAAAAACTACTTACAATAGATAAGTATCGCAATAACAGAATATAATCACACAATTTATTTACATAATACAATTTTTCAACGGGAAAAAGGTTGATTGAAAATGAATTTTTGGTCAATGTTTTCATAGGCATAACTCTCCGTGTATGCTGACTGACCAAGAGAAGATTCTGAAAGTTTCCTTCACTTTTTACTTCAACTAAATAGTGTTGTGTTAAGCTCAACCCTTTCGCAGTCCTACATTTGTAACAGGAAACTTCCGGAAAATATTTCGGGCGTCCTGAAAGTCCTTACAATCAATCCAGTTCACTGTGTCAAAATTTGAAAAGTAACAAGACAAGTCAAATCTCCGGAAAGTTTCTAGGGACTTAGGAGAAATAAAGTCAGTGATGCATTTACGTAGGAAATGAACTACGTCTTCGCGATTTAGGAACAAACGTTTGTCATAGCATTTCGCTACCGCATTTTTGAGGTGGTCTTGAAGGGTGTCTTTGTTTCAATAGTTGCTGTATCTTCTGGAGCTGATATCAATCTTTTATTGTTATGTCTATGAAAACATTGACCAAAAATTCATTTTCAACCAACCTTTTCTCCGTTGAAAAATTCTATTATGTAAATAAATTGTGTGATTATGTTCTGTTATCGTGATACTCATCTATTGTAAGCAGTTTTTCACTCAAAACGACAATAAATATTTTTCAATTTTACAGAACTTTAAGCTTCTTCAGGCAGGGTTCAGAATAATCCGATTAGGCTAATATTTGACACACTTACTTAGAACATGAAAAGGAATAAAATCAGAGGGCGTCCTAACATTTTATCGCTCCTTCGTTTGTTAAGGGACACCTTACCCTAGGTTTACAGAACATAGTTTTAAAACTTTATCCAAACATCACCGCAAAAGAGAAAATAAATAAGGAGGACGAGCAGAACTCGTGGGGAGAGTGTTCGGGCCGAGGAGGAAGCTAAGAGAGGAAGTAGTAGAGTAAAAGTTAACATATTTACGTTTATGCAAGACGCAACCATTGCTCGATCTCGGAACGATCGGCGTCCTTGGCGATACGAGTTTGGCAACGGCCGAAAATAGAATGTATTGATGCGGAAAGTTCACTGTTATCGTGATTGATTTCGGTAAACGCGTCGTCCATCTTTTATATCAATGTACACGTGGCATGACCGTTGCGGAATTTCTGTTTGCAATTTTTCCAGTGTCTCTGGTTGGAATCCATAACAAATGCTACGAAGGTACGAATACTTTAGCGTTTACCCGTCGACTGTATGAAGTTGGCGCGCAGCCATCCCGACAATTGCGTAATAAATAAATAAATAAGACCGGGAAGCTCCTTTAACTTCGATTCGAGGCTTTATCTGTGTCATAAGGAATTGGGGCATCCAAGTCGGTTCGCTGTACGTGTGTAGGTAGCCGTGTAAAAGCTGTTTCGCTCGAACGACATAAAGAGTATAGTTTTTCTCAAGGTTCTAGGTACCAGTTTCGCTTCGGACACCGTCCGCGTCCATAGAAATAATTGAGAAAGATCGGTGTACGCGATCAGGGGGGGATTGTTCGTCGCCCCCCTGCGTGCGGCTTGGTTACACAGTGGCTAGGAATTGGTTTAGCCACCGCACCGGTGCGAAATCCTCCCCGCTGTTTCGAGAGGGGTCTCGGATGACCGAGGAGTGGCTTCGCGAACGTCCGAGAGCCGATCAATCGCGGAAGCCTGATTCGTTCGTGGCAGAGTGGGAGGAAAGCAATGAAGCAGAGGCGCGAGTCGTCTACGGTTACACGGAGACCTCGAGCGAACCCTTCTCTTCCGGGTAGTTTTTCGGGTAGCGCCGGTTCCCTACCGAGAAATCACTGGGAGCCACGGAATAGCAACGCTGTCGCCCGTTACGTCTCGGAATGCGAGTTTTATCGTTCAAGGACGACCCCGTGGTGTTTCAACATTTACGCGAGAGCCCGATGCCGTGGCCTAAGGACAAATCGAGCTCCACGTTCCTGCGTTCAGACAGGGCGAAAGAGAGGGACTGGCGACTGAGAATTAACTAAGAGAGGGAGCGAGAGAAGAAGAGAGAAGGAATGTCTGTCTGTATATATGTGTATGTGTGTGTGTGTGTGTGTGTGTGAGAGAGAGAGAGAGAGAGAGGGACAAGTCGATCGAGTCTCGCCTGGGCTGGCATTCGAAACGCGTTACTTTCATTTCCAACGAGTAGCCATTCAAGGGCCACGAGCCGATTGTGGGACCCAACAGATGCGTGCGTCCTACGCCGCACCGTCTGTCCTACCTTACCGGAGAGCTCCCCGGTCTGGCCAGGTGCAAAATAAAAAAAATATATAAAAAGAAGGATCGGGATCTCACGAGGTATCGATGTCACGCGACCAGGATGTCTGCGACCGCTCCCGCTCTCGAGCTCTCGCGCACTCGAGACTCGCGACGACCCCTCCCCCTCCTCCGCCGCCTGCTGCACGCATTAAAATAATTGGACTTTAATTAGAAACGTGACGGCGAACCGCGGCAAAACAGCTCCGAACGATCGAGCCAACCTCTACGAGCGGGACCTGGATTAATTGTAATTGCGCCACTGCAAAAAGGTATCGTGTTGCGCGCAAACGCGCACCTCGGGACCGAACGACCGATTACACGGGGAGCAACGGTCGCGATTCGTAGAACGAACGACCCGTTCCGTCCCGATCGTCGGTGCACGCCATTTTACTTTCGTCTACTATGCTGCCAGACCGTTGCGTCGACGGTCGACATTTTTCTACGAGACGTTCGATGACATCTTACTTCGACCATTTTGCTGTTCGTCGAGAAATTGGGAAAGTAAATAGTAAACAAGCCGTACAGTCGAGTCGGAAAGCAAGATAACGATTGGTGCATCCAGGCAAATGAATATAAGTCGTTTAATCTTTAGTCACGATGATATACAGGGTGGGGCGCCACATTTTGCCATCTAGATTTACGTCATTATTATTACGCACAGCAAACAATGTTTCAGATGAAGTTGAATGGTTTTGAGAGGGGCACATTCTGATGGTACATTTTTTTTGTAGGTGCACGTGTAAAGGACATATGAAGGTCATTAATGCTTTTTAAATGGAATCATATATTTTTTATTGCATCAGCTGATGCTCCTTCGTATTCTTTACAAAAAAGTATTAATCTATTTGTGTAAAAAAAATCATTAGTTTAGGAGATATTTTAATTATAATTTGTTAGGAAATCTCGACTCTCTGGTCAATAATATGAATTCAATGTGATAATGTAGTAGGAGAGCAAGAACAAATTATAATTTTAATATCTCCTAAACTAATGATTTTTTTACACAAATAGATTAATACTTTTTTGTAAAGAATATGAAGGAGCATCAGCTGATGCAATAAAAAATATATGATTCCATTTAAAACAACATTAATGACATTCACATGTCCTTTACACGTCCACTCTGAAAACCAATCAACTTCATCTGAAACATTGTTTGCTATGCGTAATAATAATGACGTAAATCTAGATGGTAAAATGTGGCGCCCCACCTTGTATGTGCCTATAATTATGAAAGTGGTCTACGTGATGTATTTCTTGTTTCGAGATACTTAACCGATAAGGATATTAACACTAAACGAATTCCATGTACTGTTGAAATGACAGGCACTATGTTCATTTTTTAAATAACTGATAAACTCATTTTCGTTAAATTGTCACTTAGACCACTTTCACAATTATGGGCACATATGTCTGACCAACATATTTCTTCGTTTACTTACACCTTCTGAACAAAATAATACAATAATTCGACTTCGTTTATGATTTATTTCATTCGGTCGTTAACTTTCCGGCCCGACCGCATACGAAGACCGACAGCAGCTCGCGAAAGTTTTTCTCGTCCATCGATCTCTATGAAATACATAACGTAACGTTTAGAAAGAAACGATCGTAGAGACTCGAACAAAAGCGACACCTGCTCCGTTCACGTATTTTTCCAGCGAAAAAGAACGGAGATTTTGCTCGTACAAGGCGGCTGGCGACCTTTCGAGCGGTACACCAAGCAGCCTCGAGGTACGATGACTAACGAAAGCGACGATAAAAGGACAGAGCGTTGCCGAGCGATACATACGGTGTACACTGTCGCTGGTATACGCTCGGTGCTGATACGGAGACGCGAGAGATCTCGCGACATTGATCCTCGTCAACCTCGTTTTGCGTTCGCAAATGGAAAATAATCGGTGCAAGGGATAACATGATACTCCCGCGAACGACGAGAGGTATACCTACACGCGATACGATCCTTGCCGTATACTTTGTAGACCGATATGCGGGATACACGGGTTTCGATCCGATATCGGTGTGCTGGGAGTGCGAACGATATCCGCGAATCAACGAAATCGTTCGGTCGCTAAAACGGAAAATGCAATGTTTGCAATCGGTGCCACTTTCTCATTGTGATAACCGTGCAATTTGCGACCGAATGTCGGAGAACTGGTAGCGCAGGTGAATACAGTCCTTCGACTTTCAAACGATACAGGCCAAGTGGCTAACAGGAAAACCTGTTGTTGTTTTTCTGCTCCTTCTGCCCCTGCTTGCTGCGCAGCTACGCCTCTCTATCGCCAACAGCCGATTTGATTTTCACGCGGGACTAATTATTCGATCGTTCTGTCGGAGAAAATACGGATATTACGTGAAACGGCTTGTCCCACCGTCGCTAGAGATACCTGGCCAACAGGTTCGGACCGGACTTATCCGGACGTTCGCGTGTTTTATCGATGAAAATATTCCGATCGGCTCGCGAACGGATAAATTCGTGATGGTTGTTATCTACGTTACTACAGTTTCGCGCGTATCGAGAACGTAGATGTAGATGTTCATTACGGTTGCCGTGACAATTTCTATCACGGGCTCGCACACCGAAGAGCGTCATCCTCGAACAGCCCCGTCGAGCGGAAGTTCCGTACCTTCCGTGGGAGTACTATTTCCGAACAGACTCGACCGAGACAGTCTCGATCGAAAAAGCCTCGACATTGTTGGTCGGGCAATTCGATTACCCGTTGGGGTGGGAGTGGAACGCGAATGGAATTATAGTCGATTATCTGGAATCGATTTCCAGGCGGCCGCGATGAATCGGCCGAGCGCATGACTTTCCCCCTCGGTCTCGGAGCAACCCTACAGCCCACGTTACACGCTACACACGCGTTTTCTGTGCCGCTACCGTTCCCGCAGCCGCAGGTCGATAGATGGAAAACGCACCGCTCCCTTCCCTGTCCCTATGACTCAGCCTGGCCGACCTTTTTCAAAGAGGTGCACTTGCACGCCGACCTAACCTTGCCTCGACAGACTACGTATTCAGGTTAGACGGTGGACCCACCAAATATGTTTCGGTCTCCCATTATGCGTGGACACAGGATTCTCCCGTGCCACGCTGCACCTGCCGACCTTCTTCTCGCTTTCACGATGCCCGATCCGAGGTCCAAATACAATATGTACGGATCTGGTTTTAAAACTTCACTAGTGGCCCCCTTCGATGACCGTTCGACAACGTTCACTCTCCTTTCCTGAACTACAAGGGATCACATTTCTCGAGAACTCTTCGAGGCTCACGATTGCAAATAAAATAAAAATCCAAGTTGCGCAGAACTTTTTTTTAATATCGATATAACGTCAACTTTTATGGAACAAGCCCGCAGCAACAAAGCCTAAAACATTTGACAAGGGAATGCAGGGTAATTGGGGAAATGATCAGGATCAAGGATATAGTGAGCGGGAAGAAAGACAGAAATGTCGAAGAGTGATTGGAGAAGTCGAGGAGGAAGAGAGAAAAGGGAGCATAAATATACCAAAGAACATACAAAACTAACGAAAATACACAAGTTAGGGAACAGGGAAGGATGCAATAAGTAATTAAATAAGTAGGTTAGTGATAATTAGGATACTAAAAGAGTAGGACAGGGTAAGAATGAGTGAGACAAAGAAAAGAATGAGAGAAGCTATGGACCGAATGCGTGAAATAAGATAGATTTGTACAGATAGGTTAATGTAAACCAAGTCACATTCCTTAGCTGTAAGGCTGAAATAAAGCACATTCTATTCTATTCTTTTAACTTCAACTTTTCGAGGTAGGTTAAAATATATATAAAGATAAGCAAAAGGTGGGGCAGTTTTAAACCCACCTAACCCTAGAAAGACAATGCAAAAATGGGGTGTTTTACTAGTGAAAAGCGCTAGATAGCCCCTCGAAAGTTCTACTTTTACATTTGTATAATTCAGCAGCATCGGGCAATCTAAGAGTGAGCTCGATTGGAAGAAGATGAAAATATCAAAGGATCGTGGAGGAATCAAGAGGTGATCGTTCGCGAGAGAGGGAAACAGGAAATCGTTGAAGTAGACGTAGATTAATTGGACGGACGTGTGAGTCGAATTCGGCGGTCGCGATGATATCGCGAGCGAAATGATAATGACCGGTGCGTCACTGGACGGTCGATAAAACAATCGGAGAGTGATTCACCGTGTTCGATGTAACGGGCGCTCGAGGATAGGGAATCGCCCGTTGGAACTGGCGGAGCGAACGGTACCGTGGTTATCGGGAACGTAAACCGGCCGCAGTCTTGGCCGCAGCCGCAGCAGGAGCGAGTTTCCATGCGCAGGAACACTGCCCTTTGATCGACCGAAAATACCTTTGCCGGAGTACCGTTACGTCGAGAGAAAGAGGGAGAGTCTCGAGATAAATTGAAGAAAAAAAAAATCAGGTTCGCGAGAGAGTGGACCGGCACGCTAATTAATTCGACGAGCACCTAGGAAAATCGTTGTTCGCGGTGGGCGAAAGAGAAAGGTGCGGGGAGAGATACAACGACCGGGAAAACCGGGCAAGAAGAGGGAAACGCCGAGAGAGAGAGAGAGAAAGGGAGCACCGTGGAAAATCAATAGCCGTGCCGGATATGCGGAATCGCGGGCAGAAGCGAGCGCAAAACATCGGCTGCGAAAATAGTTTGGAAAACGAGAGACACGCGCCTAGCCGCTCGACGTACTCCCAGCTCGTGGACTCTCTCTCTCTCTCTCTCTCTCCCTTTCTCCAGCTCTCCGGGAACAAGTGTGCATTATGAGTCACGAAATCGCGGTGGGGTGGTTTTCACGTACCCTACGCGCGCCGCCCTATCGATCCTGCGTTTCTGTGCACGCTGGCACGCGACTTCAAAGCGAAACAGAGAGTACCGCGGAGAGACAGAGACGAGGACAGGGTGACGAGCACCAGACACGGGCCAGAGAAGGGAAAAAGAGAGAGAGAGAGAGAGAAAGAAAGCCTCAGCCCCGGATAACCATGGGACCTCCAGTAACGTTTTCAGTATCCATATTTGTTTAAACAGCGCCTCTTCGAACGCTGTTTCTCGCAACAGGAGAATATACCCTTACCTTTTCGAACCGTTTCAGCAATTAAAGAGCAAACGACAAACGGGCGGTGGCCGTTCGCTTGCATTCTCTCCATAATTTTCAGGCACCAGTTAAGAGTCTCCTTCTTTGAAAGTGGTTCTTGAAAGGAGTCGCTGGAAAAATCGGTAATTTGACGAACAGATCGAATATAATCTGGTGTAGATCTTTTCCAGCTGGTTTGGTAAACGTGGATGGATAGATGGGCGAGGTCGCAAACGCAGACGTTGCCCAATAAAATAATGAGTCGTTAAATATTGACAATGACCGGTCCTCGAGTAATGTGGAAATGGGGCGCGGCTGTCAGTAACTGGTAAACCGTGTCTTCGTGCTTGCCGACGCGACGCGAGGATGTTCTCTCACCCGCGTGCCGGTGTATCGTTAAGGTTTGTCGTAAAGCTTGTGGAAGGTAACTCTACAGAGATAAGTTTCCTCTAGCCGTTGGATAATGGTCGAAGCCACGTTCGACTTCTCGGAAGAGCTTCGGAACAGAGGTTTTTCGGGAGAAACGAAGATAAACATCGGTGATGGTATCTTTGTTGTCCAAATTCGAGTTACCAAGGACGTATCGGGACCTTTCGGAACCGGGTAGCAACTTCACGAGCAAGTGTACGAATTAATTGCGTTACAAGAGTATCGATTATAAGCATTATAATCGACTGTATAATGTGCTGAATGATCTCGAAAAGAAGTTACCTTCGACCGGCTGCGATTGGTTTTCGCGAATGTGCAACGATACCCGTTTCGTACACCGGCTCGCCTCTCCAGGGTTTCACGTGCCTGCTAACGAGTATACTCGGTGCGACACGAGAGCCTGGCTCGGCGCAGCGGTTGCGTTTAATAAGCAGACGAAACGTTGAACCGACGCTGACGCAGCGACCGTGCATGCATCGGTGCAATAACATCTAGCGCGGTCGCTGTCGGTCTTTAAAAGTGTTCGCGCCATTTGCACGGTAAAATCGAAGCGTTTTCGAACTCGAAATACGGCTGAATTCGGCCAACGAGAAAAGAGAAAGTGAAATTCGTGGGGAATAGGGGGAATGCGCGACAATCGACTACGCGCGTCTCTCTGTACGCGAACAAGAGCCAACGATCGTAAAGAACGGGAGCCCGTCGACGGATACACGAATATGTACACGGATACGTTGTCTTTAACGCGACTCGAGACTCGGCGAGAATAATCCCTCGAGAGGCACGCTCTTCGCGGTGAATTCGAGTCTCTCGGAAATTAGAAGCTTAACCCCTTAAGAGACGCGTATTTCCCTCACCGGTTGCATCAAAAGAGTACAGCGCAGGGACAGACTAATGCGCTGCTGTCCAACTGCACCTCCCAAGAGGCCCGCGTCTTCCTCGTCTCTTCTCGTAGTTCCCCAGAACGTTCTCTAAATCTATCAACGGATCGCGAATGTCTATCGTAGCCAATTGTCCCCACCGACAATTCCTAAAGAAATTGTCGTCGCGAATGAATCGATCAAAGAACTCCGCGATCTTCGGTCAGGTGCCAAGAAAATAAATACTGGACCGTAGAAATGCGATAGAGTCGCTTGGAAATAGAGAAGTCTAGGATCTTTGAAACCCCGGTCTGGGTTTCGACAACTCGGGAAAAATTCCAGGGTTCTTCGGTTTTATAATAAATTTAATGATATTGGCGCCAGGTTCGATCATTTATAGAAAAAACAACAAACGTGGAATTATTAAATCATGTTTCTAACGTTTCGATCCCGATGTGGATCTTTTTCAAACAGACATTTTTGCGTCTGAAAAATATATATAACAAAATTAAAATATAATCAATATTTTTGAAAACTGTGTAACGGAAAAAGAAAACAGAAATAGTCCACGTACGTGTTGTATCAAAAGTGGACAAACATTTAAAACAAATATTGAGAGTTACACGAAAACCAACTTTAAACCATGGTGGCAGATATGTAACTGAAACACGTGCTGTTTCAAAGGTAAGAAGGCTTCGGTTCTTCGGTTTCTTTGATACTCCGGAAGCTGGTTCGCGAACAGTTCTTCCGCAAACACCGAAACTCGGAACTCGAAAGCTACCCTCCTTCTCGTTCTGTTCCCGGCGCCTCGTGACCTTTCGCGAACCCTTGTTTCCCTTCATGATTCGCTGAAACGCCGCGCCACCGAGTCCTCCAGTAAATTTCGCTGAAGAGACCCGATATATTCTCCGAGGGCGAAACGCCGAATCGACCAGACCGAACACGACGACTCGATCCTCCCGGCTCTCGAAGCTTTTAATAGATCGCGATAAATCGCGCATGCGGCCTCTATCGGAGACGAATCGCCTGCGCCACGCTCGTCGATGATTTATAGCTCGCCCTTGATTTCCTAATTAGACGACGCGCCGAGCCGCGAGCGATCGGTCGATTAAACGCTCCGCAAGCCCGTCGGCTTCTACGAAATCCTCGGAGCGATCGTTCGCACTCGAGATTGTTAGAATTTTGATCTCCGAGCGTTCATGGCAAACGCATCGGAGCAAGATCTGATCGAAGACGAATTCTCGCGAGGCTAGACGCGGGGATCTCGCTGAGGTGCCACCTTAAAATTCTACATGAGAATTTTACATAATATAAATATATGTAAAGAAAATATACTTTCTTTAATTTAAATCACTCAGCGCACTCTTTGAACGGTTCCTACATTTTGAGATAGATAGAGAAAGATAGAGAGACGAGAAAGAATAAAAGAAATGAAGATAGAAATAGTTAATTAACAGAATAAGTTAACGATCTAAAGTTAATGTAAATAAAGAGAGTGAACAATAGACTCTAACTGTCGTTTCTTTATTTACAGGTGAGTTTGTAAATAGTTGTCAAAAGTGTAAATAGATAAGTATCTAATAAAACATAACCTTTATTTACAGGGAAACAAATTTAGTCTGTTGTTTGATTATTAACACTGGATAGAATATCTCATTATATATATTTTTTATCTGGTCAATTGTAATCCTTTAAATATCTCGAAACCAGAAATATACCACTTAGACCACGTTCATAATTACGGACAGGATTACATATTCAAGTGCAGTGAAAGTGTAGGAAGCTGTTCGAAAATAATCAAATAAACACGGACTTGCTGGAACGAAACAACAAAGTTGTCAAGACAGAAAATGTTGTTAGAGCTCTGCGATAGGGTTCACGTGTTCGCGTTTGCTAGTTACTACGCACATGTACAAAATCGATGATCCGCGTGACGTCGAGAGCTTCCGGCGCCGAAAGCGGCGATCGGATCGCATCGCGGCACGCGCCCCCACCGACATGCTAGGAAGAATAGATCCGGTGTGATAGCGCGTTAAGAATACCCGCGAATTCTCAGGAATGTTGTCCCAGGTCAGGACAACGCAATCGCGCGGCTCTAAGTCGGTCCGTGCCGGAGCTATGGGTAAACTTGTCCTCCGGTGAGAGGCGAATCACGCCGACAGGGACGGATTACGAGACAAAGGACCCCCAATCGCGATCCTCTGACGCGTGTTGCCGCCTGCGACTGCCTGTGGTCGTCGCCCGATGCGATTCCTAACGAGATACGAGTGCGCAGTCACGAACCAAACAATAATATAGCCGTGCCGCGCAGAAATTCAAAGAGCCGCTTCTTCGTTTCGAAACACCTCCTGCTTCATAGAGGATCCGCTTTCCCTCCGCTTGACGATCAACCCGTTTCCCGGAATGTACTCGGACTAACAATCATTTTGGAATCAGCATCGATTGATCTGTGGAGCATTCTCCTCGAAAGGCCTTGTATTCGATCATCGCGAATCGTCTTTCTCAACGTAAACGGTTTGGGACAGCTCGTTGCGTCGATGGAGGGCTGGGGCCAACCGATTCGTTATAGTGAATCGAAAGAATAATATTAAACATATACATATAAGACAAGGAGTAATTTTAAGGACTTTCTAGGAGAATAACCAAGTTTGTGTTTCTCTAAAAGAAAGAGGTTATAATTGAAATATGGTGTATATACAATATTTACAAATATACAAAAGGATTTATTAATTACCTAAAAGAAAGAGAAACGACAATTGAAGTCTATTCTCCTCAATTCCTCCTAAGTCTATTATTTTATTTGTCACTTTAATCTTTTCACAGGTGTTCACTTACGTCACCTCTCTATGTTTTGATATCATTCGTTGAGCATCGGTATATATCGATTAGAGGTCGCGCTGGGCTAATGAAGCGCGGCTAATTGTGTGTGTGTGTGTGACTTAAAGAAAGTATCCTTTCTTTACATATATTTATAATTGATTCAAATGTTTTCGTTCAAATACGACAGAACTTTTGTTTTCTCTAAGCGAGGCACATCCTACCCCTATCTCTATTTCCTCACCCCAACAATGAAACTATTTCCATGATCTCGATCGACAAATTGTTAATAACATATATTCATGTTATCAGCGCACTGGTTCGATCAAATACTACTACTTAAGAAATTTTTCAAATCAACACAAAAATTTTCAACGTTTCGGTCAACTATGTAGACCATTTTCAAGAAAAAAGATTTTTCGTATAATTGCGTCTGTAAAAATGATTAAATTAGCATACATTATGTATACTAACGAAGGTAGGAAATCTGATGGAGTTGTATGGCGCATCTGAACTTGTATGCGAATAAAAATTGACGCATGGTGTGTAAAAGATCAACTACCCCTGGCCTAAGGGTTCTCATATAAGTATGAGTGGTTGGAACATCCGCACTGTGTCCAATATACAAATATTCACATTAAGGTTCATGTATTTGTATATTCTTATTCTGCAAACGTTTCTCTTGGTTGTCATTCTTGCATTGAATTCCGTACTATCCTGCAATAAATCTCTTATCAGATTTTCTACAATAACAAGAAAAAGAAACTGGAAACGGCACGATGCTTGGTTTTCCCGTTTCTCCGAATGAAAGGGACGATAATCCCGTTCGACGGTGTTTCTCCGAAAGCAAGGGACGGTAATACCGTTCCACGGTGTTTCTCCGGTGACGCGTGGACAATAGGCGGGGGAGGATGAGTCTCGACGATGGGTACGCGGACTACGAGGAAGACGCTCGCGCTCGGAGCGGAAAGAGAGCCGTACAAGCGGAAGAGAAGAGAAACGGAGCCAATTGTTCTTCTAGAAAAAGGCCGGTCGTGTCGACGAAGCATGGGCATTGGCATGGGCACGGCCTAACTCCAGGTAGCAGGTTAAGAGTTCTTTTTTCCCTTCGACGACAATAGCGGCGACGACACGACATGTTCCTTCTCTCTCTCTTCGCTCTCCTCTCCTAGACAGGCGAGCACAGTACTACTCTCCTCGTTCGAGCAGCATTTTCCAGCGGCTCCGGCGAGCTCGCAACACGCGAACGTTTGTACAATGCAACGCGAATTAGCCACGGAATCACCGGAACATTTCGTTATTATCGCCGGACGCGGTCAACGACTCGGCAGACCTTCACACTGTTTTTTTCCTCCCCCACTACAGATAACTCGAGCAATCGCTCGCGCACGTTGTCATTCATGCTTATTGTCTTTCTCTCTCTCTCTCTCTCTTTTTGTCTCTCTGTCTCTCTTCGAGGGCTATTCACCGACCGGCATTGCGGCGCTCAAGTGGACAGCTCTCTCTCTCTACTCGTATCGCGATAGCCATTTTCGAGGACACGTCGCTGGTTCGCAGGCTCCATGTCCGACGCGAAGTGTCCCGTTTTCAACGAATAGACGACGACAGGTTTTCAACCGCTCGCTGGTTGTTCTCGTCCGAAATGATGCCTCATCGAGTCCGTAGACATTTGTGTCCAGAATTATGAAAGTGGTCCAAGTGAAAATTGAAAAAGAAAATGAGCTTATCAGTCATTCCACATCACATTATTTTCAACGCAATTCATTCAATGTAATTTTCACGATATTTTCAATAACGAACCCGTAGATAATGCTTGCCGTTTGAATGTTATATGGAATTCATTTAGTGTTAACATCCTTTTCCTTTAACACGTTCCGTGGAGAGCCGATCGTGCTCGACGGTTACAACGCCTCCTTCTTTTGGTGGAAATATATTCTACCCTCTAGTTCTAAAACGTGTTTCTAGCGCATCAAATAGATATGTCACCGTGTACTAGTAATACACGCGGTTTGTAATATGACGTAGACTTCACACGTATACGCAAATATTCGTCCCAGGTGAGAGGCCCCATTCGGAATAGAATATGTCCTGTGCGTCAGTTGAGACCCGGAGTGATGCGTCAAGTCGTAATACAGGTGTGTTACGGATAGTAGGTCCCTGTATTCGATATCTCCGGGATCGGACTTGAATGGGTTAAAGTCCCTTATGAAGGTGAGTTTTTTCAGTAGTTTCTCATCTCCTCAAAAAAAAAAAAAAAGAAAAAGGTGAGAGGCTCCAAAAAACAGTTTCCAAAAAGATGAAAACCTTGCTGTATGTTACCACCTCGTGGTATAAATGTCGGACAGCCTTCAACTGCCTCTTAATATAGACACAATTATAGCAAAACCAAATATCAAAGCTTGTATTAGCATCCACTCCTTTTTCCAAAATTGTATCCAACGTATTTAGCGCTAAAGGACATTACTGTTATACTCACTTGTATTATTAGAAAATTCTTATTGTATTATTCCTGTATTCCACGTTACTGTAACATGATATTTGGTCCCCTCAGGGTTTCAAATTCATTTACCAATCCTCTTCCCCCTCTTTCCACTCTCACCATCGCCTTTTCAGCGGGACCTACTGTTTATGTTGGGTTCCGAACCACCTTTAGCCAACAACACGTGAAAAACACCCCGGGTGGGTCACTTTCCGGTTTTTTTACCAGACGGTCACCCATCCTAGTGCGATTCACGTTCCACATTGTTTAATTTCGGTGATCTAACGAGAACCGGTGCTTTCAACGAGACTTCGGTTGTTGGCTTATTCCACATTACTGTATTTACTTATATTATTCATGTAAAAGCAAAATAAACCCAGTAGGGTTTCAAAGTGCTGAAAATAAAAAAAAAAGAAAGTGTCGGACGATTAGCGCGTTGTTCGGCGCGCGAAAACGCGTAATTCAGCGGGGATAGGGGAAGAGGAGAAATATGGAAAAGAGATGCAGGGTGGCGAACGGGTGCGTCAGAATGTGTGGTTCAATCTGCTCGCAAAATCGGAGCGAAAACAAAGCGAGCCCCGGTCCCGTCCCGGTTGGTGCGGGGGCTCTCTCCTTTGTCGCGTTCGAGTGAGACGTAAACGAAATGTTTGCCGTAATATTTTTTCTGTTCGAGTGGACGAAATCCCCGTCCGCGGAGCTCCGACAAGAACCCTCGAGAGACCCTCCATCCGGGAAACGACTTCGCCATGGGGCCACCATAGAGCCTGCACGGGTTCGGGTTCTCGTTATCTCGAGCCGATGCGACGCGATGCGATCTCTCGCCGCATCGCGCCAGACCACTGATTCATCTCCTGTTTTTTCGAGCGACTCGTTTCCCGCCCCTCTCGTTTTAATTGAGACACGCGTGAATCACAGGACTCGCCGGATTCTCGCGGAGTAAACGTCACGGAAGCGTGTACGCACAGTTAACAGTCGTATTCGAGTCAGATATCAACGTGAACGAAGGATGCGGTCAAGATAACAGAAGAAGCGTGGGCCTCCTCCCGATTCGTGGAACCCACTATTCTCCCCAACGAAAATAGCGACACAGTTATAATATGTACTGGGTTGCAGCTAGATAGGAACCGACCACCATCCTGTGCCGCGCAACCGTGTACACTGTAAACTGTTGACGAGTGCACAGCCCAGATAGGACTTCGACCGAAATAGAAACCATCGCGATTCGTTCCAAGGTTCGCGTGTCTCTGCAATTTCCACGGTAGCCGAGAGGAACCTTGAACCGCGAGCTGAATTATGTGCAGGAGTAAAGTTCAAACGAATGTCTGCCGGTGTCTTCGAGAAAGACTCGCTAACGCTCCGGGCTGTTGTTGATCCATTACAGCCGCGTTCCTGGCTCATCTATTTGCCGGAACGACGAAAGGAATTGACTGTGATCAGTGTCAACTTTGCGGGTACTAATGTTCAGAGTTCAGAGTCTAGAGGCGTACGAATCACGGCGGAGGAAACATAGCACATACTTCGAATGCCAACGAAAGATTCGTATTTAACACTAGATTGCCCAAAAGCAGTCATTTTGACTGCTTGGGAAATTTTAAATAATTTAATTACTCTTATTATTGAATTCAGTAAATCTCTTATATGACCAGTTCGACTCTGTATTGAAATAACAGTTTTCATTATTTTTCTATTACCGTCACATGATCACATACAAGTGTATGATAAATTGTCGATTTGGCCGTATACTTGATAAGTTGCAGTTGCTCAATAAGCTAAAGTAGTACTTGTTATTCGAATCTTTATGCAGTGACACTTGTTCTAACAAATTTTTTTTATTGTTAATATTTACTAATAACTTGTGATATAACTGTAAATAATATAAAAGATATTAAAAATTAATTTTAAACAAATTTCTTTACACGTTAGTTATTCTTTCACAATGCAGTCATTTTGACTGCTTTTGGGCAATATAGGTATATACTAAATTTCAGTCTTTCTAGTGTTAAATAGTCGGCTGATTCGCAAAACTAATCATTAGACAGCGGATCTTTATGGAAAATAAAAATTTTCCACACGAGTTGTTTCGTAATGTGTTTAATAGGTTGAAAATAATATAACAGATTAAATTACACTGCTCTGTAAACTGTGGTGCCCAAGGTGATTCGGAACCCACCTTTTAAAAACTGTAGGTCCCGTCGCGAAGTAACTCCTGAATAGGAGTTCACAAAGCGATGTAAAATAAGCAAAAACAAAAAAGATTAAATTACACCCACTCAGTTCTCTGACAAACGCGTAAAATCCGCTGTCGTCTACTGATGACTAATCAAAACAGGATAGAAATTGCGGTAGCAGAAGCAAGATAACTTTTTATCGACGAAACTGTTTGCGGTGTACTTCAAGAATGTGAGAAGAAGGACCATTTCCTCCTTGCGTTTGATTTTCCGTAGAGGAAGCGTTACGGAGTACATACTCGTGCACGCGCGAGGGAGAAAGAGAGAGAGAGCGAGAGAGACGGAGCTCAATGCGCAATGGCACGCTACGATTATGCAAAACGATGGCAGGGGAGTAGCAGCCGAGGATCGAGAAATTAGTCGAACACGAGACACCGGCGAATAGTCGAGCAACGCGAGAGACGCGTCGGCGATGATACGTCGTGCGATCAAATTGATCGATTCCGATTTCGAGGCAGTATTTTAGCGGTCGACGAACACCGGCATTTTTATAACGATCACGATCGTTCACCTTGGTTTGGACATAAAAAATAAACTCAGCAATACATTGTTTCAATTAATCGGGCGGATCATTATCATTTGGCTGTCTCACTTGCTCGCATTGATCATCATCGATAACCCCAAATCTAAATGAAACAAAGAGCAGGAAACGCTTAATCATGTGCTATGGCAGTGCAATCTATACATATAATGATCAGAGGAAAAAATGTATCCAAAATGACTATTTCAACACTAGAACTACCGAGCACTAAACGCAGTTGGTATGCATTGCCTTCTAATAATGACAATATGGCATTTATTTAGATTTCGTACACGGGATATTTAAATATGTACTTCAATAGAGAAGTTGACTAAAACAATTTCTCAAAAAAAAAAAAAACATATTTATACTTTTAATATTTCTAATCGAAAATAAGTTCGTATCAGTCATTTTGACTGGTCCGGTAGTTCTAGTGTTAATATAAAATTTTCTTTACCTTTCTAAATACTTTTTTCCATTCCTCACAATGTTACTAACATTCTCGTTGTTTCACTATACTCTATAATACTCTGTGATGTACATCATTAAAATGATTTCCTAATTAAAAGAAAAAAACACACCGACATTTTCACCGATCTGTTTCACGTACATATATTGTCTCAAACGAAAATGGTACGTTCGCATCGTTACGTAAGCGAGCGCGGATAAACGCATTACGTACGTGCATAACGAGGCGAGGCGAGCTACGAAACAGGAAAGGAATCGAATCGAACGGTTCCCGAATCCTGGCCGTATAACGGGCACGAGACCATAGGTAAAAGCGACACGATATCAAGCGTAACCAGACTCGGCTGAGCTCGACTCGGATCTCGTTCGATCCTCGACATCGATTCTCATCGAAATATGTTCGCTGGAACGCCCAGCCCTTCAATGGGCGGCTCTTTACAGGTGCAACGACCCAATTTGTTTCGCGCAAAGGAACTAAGAAGGCCGAAATTCTTGAACATCCCGATCACGTCCGAGAAGATTGATCTCTTTCTTGTCTCGAAATTTCTAAAAATTTTCAAACTTGACGACAGAGTTACAGACCTGTCCATAGATGTGAAACTTCGCGTGCACCTTCGCTACGTGCACCTGTCACTTTAGTTTGCACCACACGATTCGGTGGAAACAAGTTTTCGTTCCAACGTCACAGCTCGTGAACATCTAAAGAATTCGATAGCATAAGGCCTATAAGGTTTTGCAATCGGATTCGGGAATGAAGTTTCGACGCGTACCAGGCTACAGTGTCCTGTTAAATGTCGAAGTTCGAATCTCCGATGGATTCGGGCGAATCACGGCATCTCTTTCCTCCGAAATTGATTACCTACACAACCGGCTGGAACGCGTAATCTCGGGGTACCGTAATTTCGATGCTGAACGCTCGCCGCGGCGCGGCGTCGCACGATAACTTTCGGGTCACGCGTTCTTTCGCTCCCAGCATAGCCGGACACCGCTCGAAACAGCTTCGGATCGAAAAGTTGCCAATCGAACTTGCAGTGTGCATACAGGTTACCGAAATCGACAAAACGAATTTTTTAAATTATCGAGGCAGATAAAACCTCACTATATGATTTTTTTAAATTGGATGTTCTATTTAAGGGAAAAATATTTTAAAAAATTAAAACAACATTTTCAGAAAAATAAACATAGTAAGAAAACACATTCTTAGTTTACTATAATCAGATTTGTTAACTGTATCAGAATACACTGTGCAGCGGAGGGTTGAAAAAACGTAATTTTTAAAATTTTCTTATGATTCCTACTAATTGCAATCTAAACCAATTTTTGTTTACTCAGTCTCTAACGAACTAGACGGTCTAACAGTTTAAAAAAAAAATTCAAGTCCATCGGACCGATTGTACGACTGTCCATTTAATAATTGTCCCCGACTGTACCGTACATACCTGTTGTACTTTGAAAGTCGACGCGCGACAGGTATGTACTCGGTGTTCTCGCGAAGTTACCATGAAACGCGATTGCAGAAATGGATTAGTCTGTGGCGAATCAACCGAGAATTCAAGGTTGCCGAGGGTAGATTAATCCGCGTTGTCTGTGGTTGGGTAACCGTGCGGTTCACGTAGAACTCGGTTCAAGATTCATGCATCGTTCGCTCCCGATCGAGCGAATACGACGACGACGTTGATCGTCGATCATTTCCGTTTCCATTTGCCTAATTTACATCGACTATGAGATAATGAACGTTCGTCGAATTCGCATTCTTAGTTGCTGCTGGATGTAACAATTGTTATTCTACGCAACCGCTCTCATTATTGTTGTCGGTACTTCTATATACGCCACGACCGTGGGCCGATAGCGTGGCTTGGCGTTAATGGAGAAGAAGACGAGGCCGAAGACTCGAGTGTCGTTCGGAGAAAATCTTGGTTGCAGGTCGCTGTTGACGTTCGGGACAAGAGCGTGCACGTGCATCGCGAGAACAACGAGCCGCTGCACCGCTGAAACGTCTCGCTACTCCATTGTACGCGGTGAACGGTGTCGTGTACACGATTAGAAATCGATACGGCAATTACGAGGCGCGCGAAACAAGGAAACGAGATTTCCTTGGCTCGGGGGCTGGCCAGTGGACCGGGTCGAAAAACTATTTTTTTTCCAAATCAGAAACGTTTCTGTTAAATTTGGTACTTATAATTTAGCTAACAATAATATCCTCCTACTCTTCGACCATCAATTAAAAAAAAAAAAACGGTTTTGTCGAAGGTAGACGTTGAACACGTTTTCTCCCCAAGGTTAGTTGAACTGAAGCACTTGAGCGAGAAGCTTCTTCTGTACTCTTATTGAATAAACTCTCTATATCGAGTTTTCATATTACTGTACTACCAATAACCTCGTACAATAATCAGGGTTCCATAGAAATCACCACCTTAGAGTGTCCTTCTATGTCTACAAAACTCAAAGCTAGATATAAAGACTAACTTCTACATTTACGAAATTAAGGAAAAATACTTTAAGTTTAAGAAAGCAACATCGAATAAAAGTAATATAGAATTTGTTTGGATTCCATCCCATTCCGGCATTGTAAATGTTGTTAATGTTATTGATCGTAAGATTGTTGAAACAGATAAAGTATTAATGATTTCGGCGCAACGGTCCGATCACTTAAACAAGATAAAGCAATTTTACAAATTAATTTAAACTTTCAACGTTTCGATCCTTATGTGGATCATTTTCAAGACAGAAGAAAAAGATTAAGAAAAAGCTAAAGAAAAACCAACGACCAGTCTCGCGAAGATGCCTCGCAATGTCCGGACACACATCTACATATATATATATATATATATACAGGGTGTCCCAAAACTACCCTAGGAGCCGAAAATGGGAGGTTCCTTGGATCATTTGAAGCGACATTTTCCTTAACAAAAATGTTATCCGCGGCTTTGTTTAGGAGTTATTAACGAAAAACACGGACCAATCAGAGCGCGACCTAGACGCGAGTTGGCACAGACGGCCAATGGACAGTTGGCGCGCCGAGCCGATTTTGCCAACTCGCGTCTAAGTCGCGCTCTGATTGGTCCGTGTTTTTCGTTAATAACTCCTAAACAAAGCCGCGGATAACATTTTTGCAAAGGAAAATGTCGCTTAAAATGACCCAAGGAACCTCCCATTTTCTGCTCCTAGGGTAGTTTTGGGACACCCTGTATACGTAGCTTAACAATCCCGACTCGGCGTGCCACGACAAGCTGGTTCGGACGTAATAGCTAGCACAATACTCCGTCTGTATTTGTCAGCGAGGCGAAAGAGGCTAACAATAAGACGCAGTCGTCTGCCTTCGCGTTTATCGATCCACGATGGAGTCCCGGTGTCGGCGGCACGCGTGGTCTTCGCTTCTTCTCCGAGTCTTCGGGAAAAAAATTCGTCCGCAGACGACGACAACTTGCGACCGCCCTATATCGTTCGGAGCTTGTGATCGATTTTCTTAGACCGAATGATTACTGCAGCAAGGACGGATCGACTACAGCGAAGGAATACCTCGAACCGACAATGATTTTTTACAGACGACTAGAATAAAGTAAGAAACGGCCAGTAAGAAACGCCGAGGGAAAACGTTCGAAGAGAAAATGTAAAGGACCCCGCACTAATCATATGGAAAATTTATTCCGGTTAAATCAGTTGGATTTTTTATATGTTGATCTACTGAAGAAAAGATGTAATGGGCACAAAGTTCAATAATGGACAGTTATAGAGTTATAATCAGTGAAATATGACAAATTCGAGCTGCCGAATACTCAAATCTCGGGAATTATATGTATTTAACACGCTGCCGCATCCCCACTCCTTTCATTTTCACACGAACCACGGACAGAGAGTTTGGAGTGAAAAAATACTACGGGAGTGACGAACCGTGGGCTCCTTATCTCTGCTGTGACACGCAAAGATTTTTCTGCAAGATCTCTGTTCACAGACTTTTTCAAGATCATTCAAAATTCGAAAAAAATAATGACACTACCTAACAGATTTTGTGAAACCGTACTATTTTTCTTTCAAACATCTTTCCAAAAAATAAATACTTCCCGAGATTTGAGTATTCGGCAGCTCGAATTTCTCATGTTTCACTGATTATAAAACGATAACTGTCCATTATTGAACTTTGTGCCCATTACATCTTTTCTTCAGTAGATCATAAGCTACAACATATAAAAAATCCAACAGATTTAACCGGGATAGATTTTCCATATGATTAGTGCGGGGTCCTTTGGCAATCGGAAGAATCGTAGGATGGCTTTCAAGACCTCTAGAGCATGTAGGGCCTGTAGGGCCTGTTAGAGCTGTTCGTTTTCGCAAGTGATTCCGTGAGAGAACCGAGGCCTCCGCGTTCCGGTGATCGCGCCTCGTCTCGTCTCGCCTCGCCTCGGTTCACGTTCCATGCGATCGCTCTGCTCGTTATCCGAGCCACCGGTTCTCGGCCGAACAATTTCGATTGGATATCAAGAGAGTTCGTCGATGCCTGGAAACGAGCGAACCCGCTCGCGAGATGTTTTTGAGGAGGTGGGAATCGTCGAGAGGACCGGGTTCACCAGGATTCTGGCGCGACCGGCTCCTCCTTCTTTCCTTAAGCAGCGTGTCCCTTTTGCAGCCGGTTTTCGTCGCCATGACGACGCCGCGCGCACCGAGAGTGCATATCTTTCGGGGCCCGATGCACGGCGAGACACGCGGATCGAGGTCCACCCATCGCTTCCGTATCAAAAATCGAAATCCTGCCCTTGGAAATTGATTTTTCTCCACACCGAACAACGATCGTCTACCGTACGCGTTTTCTAACACGGTCACGACGATTCCCCAGACTCGAGCGTGTTGCCTTCACCCATTGAACAACTCCGGCGCGAACTCGCGGCTCCCTGTTACCGCGAGTTCCATGGCCGGCGCATTTTTGTCTCGCTACACGGTTTACCGGTTCAACTTCCACCGTATGCATTAACTTCAACGCGAGAAATTTCATTCACCATTCCGTTCAGCCCATTTTACACGGACATTCCGCACGGGAACGCGTTGCCGTTACCGTTCCCGCAGCGGCGATCATTTCACGGTATTCATCCGTTGTATCTTTGACAGTTTGATCATCTAGCTGCCTCGTTTTCCCGTTCCGACAAACTGGACATCGCGGGGGAACACCGTTTACCCTTGTTGTTCGCTTCCACCGAGGAACGAGAGAAGGAACGCTGCGAATTCCTTAGTATTGCGTGGTTAACGACAGAAGAGACGGCCGATTTAAAGGACCCCGGCACTAATCATATGGAAAATCTATCCCGGTTAAATCAGTTGGAGTTTTTATATGTTGTAGCTTATGATCTACTAAACAAAAGATGCAATGGGCAAAGAGTTCAATAATGGACAGTTATCGAGTTATAATCAGTCAAATATGACAAATTCGAGCTGCCAAATACACAAATGTCGAGAAGTACTTATTTTTAGGAAAAATCTTTGAAACAACAATTGTAGGGTTTCACAAAATCTGTTAGGCGGTGACATTAGTTTTTTTTAATTTTGAATGATCTTGAAAAAGTCAGTGAACAGAAATCTTTCACAAATATCTTTGCGTGTCACAGCAGAGATAAGGAGCCCACGGTTCGTCACTCCCGTAGTATTTTTTCACTCCAAACCCTCTCTGCTCTGTGTGTGTGTGTGTGTGTGTGAAAATCGAAGGAGTGGGGTGACGGGAGTGAGAGTGCGGCAAGCGTGTTAAGTAACTATAATTCCTGAGACTTGAGTATTCGACAGCTCGAATTTGTCATATTTCACTGATTATAACTCGAGCCAACAACCGTAGTCCCGTTGAAAGCACCGGTTCTCGTTAGATCACCGAAGTTAAACAATGTGGAACGTGAACGGCAGTAGGATGGGTGACCGTCTGATAAAAAACTTGGAAAGTGACCCACCCGAAGTGTTTTTCACGTGTTGTTGGCAAAAGGTGGTTCGGAACCCACCATAGGTCCCGCTGAAAAGGCGATGGTGAGAGTGGAAAGAGGGAGAGGATTATTGATAAATGAATTTGAAACCCTGAGGGGACCAAATATCATGTTACTGTTACTGTACACTGATTATAACTTTTTAACTGTCTATTATCAAACTTTGTGCCCATTACATCTTTTCTTCAGTAGATCATAAGCTACAACATAGAAAAAATACAACTGATTTAACCGGGATAGATTTTCCATATGATCAGTGCGGGGTCCTTTCTACGATCCTCGAAGGCCTCGGAACCGAAGTCGGGACATCCTCGGAGGACAAAAGGCATAAAATCGACGGATTTTCACGCGGTTTTGAACCGGACACGAAAACCCGTGGTTTTTCTCCGCGGTGGTATATGTATGTATATATTTTTGCCGGAGCCCGTGCGTGGATTTGCCAGCTGTTTTTCTATCCACGGCTCGAACGAGCCACGTTTCTTAGCGAACGAGAGGGAAAGAGAGTGCCTCGCGACTTGCCCCGCCCACGCATTGCGCCAAATCTCTATAAATACCGTAGAGGCGAGAGTACACGTACGTGTATGTACATACGTGCACGCGCGTGCAGCCGGGAACAAGCTGAATACGACAGAGAAAGAAAAGAAGGCTGTTTCGTTGCTCGAGCCGCCGCGCCGGGTGTTGCCCGCTGAAAATGATACTTTTCGGTCTTTCTCCACAAGCGAATTCTACGATCATGCATCGTATCGTACGACCAATTGCGATACACGCAATGTTTCTCGATCGTCGCGTCGTTACACAGTACGGTACTCTGGGGACAAAAATCGCGTTCGCCAATGGATAGGCGAGACCAGGGAGGGGGCGAGTCGGTACAGTTTTCAGTTTCTCATTTCTGCAATTTTTGTTTCACAGTCTCGATTACGTGGAAAATAAAGTATGCGAACATATTCTTCGATCCTTCCTCTTTAGACAAATACGTACGAAGCGGTATGTAAAATACTGGGTTAACCGGGTAAGATGCGGAAATTCAGAAAATTGGAACAGATACTGGCTGGAAGAAGAGGATGCGACCTATGTGGGGACAAGTATGGAAACCTAGAGCATTTGACAAGGGATTGCAGGATAATGGGGAAGATGATCTGGCTCGAGAATGTAGTGAGCGAGAAAAAAGATAGAAAGGTTGAAGAGTGGTTGGAGAAGTTGAGGAAAAAAAGAGAAAAGAGAGCATAAATAAACCAAAGAGAATACCAAACAAAAAATGCAAAAATTAGGGCATGGGGAGAGAAGCAATAAGTATAGAATTAAGCGGGTTAGTGATAACACTGTCCAACAACAAAAATGTTTCCATATAACTGTTGGGTGGGTCTTATAGAGTATTTCGCGCTGATTCCAAATTTGGTCTCAATTTTTCTCCTACACGCACAGTTTTCGAGAAACATGAGTTTGAAAGAGACATATTTTTCGACTTTGAACAAATATTGTGATGTTATTATATAAGATATTGTATTGTTCTTTGAACGCGACGGAGACCTCAATCACGAGATAGCAGTGGCAGAGAGGATACGCTATCAATAGTTGCAAACGTATTTGTGTGTTTTTTTTTATTAGATCAGACCAGTTCGCAGAGGTCGCGAGTATCGACAAGGTCTCGACATCGAGGGGCTCGCCTCGAGAATTAATCGAGCCGTACATTTTTCGCGCAGCACACGAAATGGCATGGGTGTCAACCGAATCTTTTAAACGTGACGTACCCTCGCATGAACGGCCGCGCGATTGGTCGATGAATCCTGCCCCAACGTAAACATGTTTTTCATTTGCCGGATTACAATCTCGTTGCGACGAACACGTGTTGTCTCGCGCATAAAAGACCGCAACCGTGGAAAGAACCGTGTATTTCTCTGAGGAAGAACGTTGCGAGATGAAGGACGAGTTAAAGGTAAGCGGACATTGACAATCGTATTAACCTGCGTACGCTCAAAAATAGCTGCATAAAACAGACTAGGATAACAATTCACCCATTTTAATTTTACACGTTAAAGCAACACATTGCGTTTCACTTATAGCATGACTCTATGAAGTATCGCACTGTGCGTTAACGCGTTCGATCCACGTGTCTGAGAAAAAACAGCAAATGCGTAAACGATAATCTCTCATTTTTAAAACAATTCTGTTCAATACGCTTTGAGTACGATAGACAGTCGTTCGTTGCACGAAAACGGAACCGGAATGTCCAGCAACATCCGAGATCCATAGATTTCCCATCTACAACTACCCCACTATTTTTTTTTTTTTAATTTGGAAATCTCATATGAGATTTATTGCAACATAATGCTTAGTACAGAGTATTACATAACAAAGTACAGAGTATATAGTATAGTATAACAAAAATATTATAAGCAATAGAAAAATCAAAAATACTTAAGCACGTAGGTTACACGAATTTAAAAAGGCTATTATATATAAACAAGGACTAATATTGGGTTCAGCTATTAAGCAACCTATGTCCAATGGCAATTGGTCTCCCACTATTGAATCGGAACCGTGATCAATGTGTATACATATAGAGTACGATTCTGGGAATTGGAACCTTTCAAGTAAAAATAGAAACAAACAACGGAGGAAAAAATCATGTTACAATAAAATTAATTTTCAACATATTCTTTAAACAAATTATTCTTTTCGAAATCAATTACACGAAAAGATGTTCGTCATTCGAATACGTACAAACTGGATGTTGAAATTTTCGTTTAGGCCTAATCGTTTCAATTCTGTTCGTTGATAAGCGCATCACTTGAGAACGGCTGGACCGATTTAGCTAACTTTTTTGTTCGTAATAGTCCGAATAAGGTTTTAAGGAAAGAACCATTGGAAAGGTTGCCCGGAAAAATGGAAAATTCGGGAAAAACTAAAAGTGCTTTTTGAATCATATTTCAATACAACAAAAAAAAACGAACGTGACAGCTTTTAATCAATATTTCAATAGAAATTTACACATTTCAAAAGGAATTTACATTATCGACAAATTTATAGAAATTTGGACAGGAAAACGTCTGTCGGGTCAGCTAGGATTGAGTAAAATAAAGTTCTGTGTTGTACGAAAATTTCATTAAAATCGACGTGTTACGATTGGGTAACCTCCCTTGTAAGTTGTAATACATTCCCCGCTTTGAGCCAACGAAATGCGAGGAACGAGATTTACGTAAAGAACGGACACTGGATCGTGTTTCGTAGAATTTTTCTCTGGCGAATTGGCAGAGACCGTTCCCCATTGTCCGACGACGCGGCGACGTCGCGTGGGAACGAAAACGAAGACGCTAACGAGGGAAAAAATGCAAAAAGTACTCTCGCTTCACGGTAGAAGGAAGAAAACGGAAGAGGAGTATAAATTTGAATCGAAACCAAGCCACTGGGTTGTTGGTTGAGAATTGCAGATTGCTCGGTTGGTAGACCGAATCGGTATCCCACAGTATTGTAGATCGGAGCGAGATGACGGTGGGTTAAGTCACGATTCATGATTAATCTGCACACTAGTGACTTTAGTAGCACGATGAAAGGTAGATCTATCCAATTGACCGGCCATGTGTTAAGATTCGCGCAGAGCTCCAGTGGCTTTCGCCATTCACGACTGGACAATACACGGAGCCCGGATAACCTGTCTGTCGCGGAGGGAAGACGACTTAACTCGTCAATTGCTCGTTCGCTTTGACCCGTCGCGGCGTTCCTTTTCTGATTTATTTCACCGAAACGAGCATTGAATTCGATTGGACCGCGGCATCTTTATAGCCGCGTCGATTGCTACACGGTCGTCCTTCTCGCGATACAATCCGCTTCGATTCGTCTTCGAGACTGCGGGTCTTTATGCGAAATAAAAATGGTTTGCATCAACTGAGAGAAACTGGAATCACACATAATGAAAAGATTGACGTACTAGCTAAAGAAGCATCTTTGCTGACTATTTCTACTAATATCCTGGTCCCCTACTCCGACTTTTCCAATAGTTTTAGAAAGCAAGCTAAAGAGCTAACAAAAAATTATATTTTTAAAGAGGCAGGGTACAAGGACATACAATTTTTCGAGTCCTTTTATCACTCGGGATCTAAACCTTGGTTTAACCACCTTAGGCTCCCTAGAGAATTTATTTGCTGGGTTAATAGACTTCGACCTGGACACTACCAACTGAGGGCCTCCCTTTTTAGGATTAAACTTGCTGATGACACAAGCTGTCCATTTGATTGTCTGATACAGGATCCTAATCATATATTATGGCAATGTCCGATCTATGATAATAATAGAAGTAATTTGATTCACAAACTTTGCAACAAGGGATACTTTCCACCCTATACAATAGATTTCTTTTTGTGCGGACCCATTCTTTGCCCCCTATTTTATATACATACATTTCTCAAGTCCCACTGCTTATTTCTCTAGTGTTAATATTGTACTCAAAAATGTTCATTATATTGTTCAATTCTAGTCGATAAGTTATCCTTGTAATGTTAGCATGCACAGCCATGTGCATGCTGCTAATAATCCCATGTGGGGTTTCATAGCTTGATAAAAAAAAACTGGGAGAAACAGCAGCCAAGTAGAAATTTCTTTCTCGCTTTATTGATTTTAATAAGCTGATACCCACTGATACATTTATATTTTTCGTTCCATCTTTGCAGTATCGAGAAATAAGAAGGCGCATTCCACACCATTCCAATTCTGGAAACGAGACTATCCTCTGAAAGGTCGAATTGTACATATGTACCTACTCTCAGCTGCGGAGGAGGAGGGGAGGATTTCGTTAGCCTGTTTTTGTATCTAGCGTTTATACGAGTACGCTCCGAAATAAGAACGCGTACGTTTACAACTCGACCCTTTAATCGGCGTGTACGCGGCCAACCTACGGTCACGCGATCATCGAACTCCCGAGACACGTACGCTATCGTTCAAAAATGTTTGATCGCTAACGGGATTCGTGGTTCAAAGAAGACGAGAAGATGAAAGGCTCTGCTGCTCTTTTGTAACGAGACAGCGGACGAGCTTCGCAAACGTGGACACTCGATAGAAAAGAGGTTCACGATAGAACGCGGAATGCATAAGTATTCCGTCCTCGATTGGCATCGTTTTCGCGATGCTTGGCCGGCCCATCCGTTGTTACATATTTCGACGGAAGTTTAGCGTGACCCTCGTTGATCAGTTAGTAAAGTCGAACAGCTAGATTTATCCATGGTCTACGAATACGTTGCCAACGTTCCATATCCGATCGTAGATCCAAGAAGAAAGGCGGAATATCGTTGGGACCACCCTTAAGTGGGTACCATACCCATGGATATTACTAGCATATTACTAGAATATTACTAGAAAAACAAGTGAAAACAGTGTTTGCGGGAAACCATTTTTTGTCCTCATATGAGCATGTTACGAGCTGCACAAAGATTCTTTTGACAGAGGAAAGTTCATCATAGCGCGCTCAGCTCATGCTTTAGTTAGATTACGTTTATATTTAATAATATAAGCGTCCAAAGTAGGACAAACAAGTCGAGACAACCACACTCAGGTTCCCATGTATTTTTCTAATACAAAACGATTTTTTTTGACTGAAATTATGAGCTGAGCGGGCTACGATCAACCTTCCTCTATCAAATGAACCTTTGTGCAGCTCAAAATATGCTCATATGAGGACAAAAAATGGTTTCCCGCAAACACTGTTTTCACTTGTTTTTCTAGTAATATTCTAGTAATATGCTAGTAAGATCCATGGGTATGGTACCCCCTTAAAAGGATCCAGAATTCTTTCGGACGGTGTTTCCGATACTCGAGTCGGGTTCGGGCAATCCTGTTATCTGGCCAGACTGCTCGTGGCACGCCGTGGAGGAATTCTCCTTGAGGATTTTTCGAAAGTCTCTATTTTTAAAACGCGAATCACCGACGGACAGCAAACGGTCTCGCTGTTGCAGGTTTATCTCGGCCATCCGGCAGGTATGTATTTAACATCGATGCGGTTTCCGCGGTTATCTCTCTTTTTCTCTGCTCGCTGATAATGCAGCCGCAATGCACCAGGCGACGCGTGTCGTTCGCGATGCCGCCTCGCGATACAACTATTACGACTTTCCGACTCTGTACGATTCTACGTACAACTATAGAACCGATGAGCGACCGCGCAGCAGAACTATTGTTACGCGGCGTCCTCGATAAATCGCTGTTAGGGCCGCGTGTTCCTTCTCCTCCTTTTCCATCTCCCGAGTGTACTTTCGTGCAACTCGCTGTTATTCCGTGGTCTGCGCGGCGAGTGCTTTTCGATCGATCTCCGCGCAGAGAACGAGGGACAACAGTTCGATCGGTATACTTGACACGTTCGCTGCAATAATTTTCTTCATCGGTCAGAATGATTGTTCAAATATTTGATCGAACGCCGTGAAATAGTTCTATGACTTTCAATGGATAAGTGGATAACGCTGATTACCTTCGAGTATCCTGCAAGATTACGAAAGTCACGCGTCTGCGACGTGAACGTATCAATGTGTACTAGGGTGGACCTTATTTTTCGACCATGTAATTTTGAGCACGCCTCCCCAACCCCCAATATTGTTCCATTTCATGAAAAAATGATATATCCAAAGTTTTAGATGAATCAGACGTCGGGAAGGCGTGCCGCATCGAGCGCGAAGTTTTGAAATAGAAGTAACTGCGCACTAAATGTGAAGAGTATACTGAAAATTCAAGTTAAATATTGTATACCTCGAAAAATATCATAATTCCTTACATGCATTCAAGTACAAGTGTGCTCTGTACGAATTAAGATTATTTCACATTAATTAGCCTGTCTAATTGCTGTCCGTCACCTTCCCGCTAACAAGTCCGTTTTCAAATCTCGTGTTTCGGGTTAACGGTTTCAAAATTCCATCACCACTACCACTCTAGTGGTTGACTAACGCAATCCACTTCAATAAAAAATCGGCAAATTCTTGTGACTTATTTACAAATTTAGAGTTTCTGTTTAGACTTTTGTATTTAGACTTAATGTCTAAATCTTTACCACAACTACGTGTGAAATTTGTTTGCAATAGCAATTCCTCTAGATCTGACGAAAAAATGTTTCAAATAAAAGTTTAACAGTATTCATACATGTATAAATTGCAATATAAGAATACACAGAAAAGCGTTCGCGCGAACGATAAAAGAGAGGTTCGTGATCAGAACTAAAGCAAATTTTCAAAGCAAAACGATTTTAGAAGGAATGGGGTGTTTACACGATTGCAGAGAGAGAGAGAGAGAGAGAGAGACTTACGAACAGAAGGAAAATGATGAACACATTGAACACAATCGAGAAGAGAAGAATTTGCGAGAAGACAGTATGGGTAATGTTTACGAGTGGAGAGAAAGGCATTTATACAAATAGAAAATGTGGCAGGCCAGAGAGAAAGATAAGTTTGTCGCGACAACTTGGAAAGATTAGGAGGAAAATCTTGAGGACTGAGGCAATCGCCTCAGCGGAAGAATTGCAGGTGAAAGATAAGGATAAAGATACAGAACGCGCAGCTCGGTTATCAGGGAATCTCGGGTCGTTGCAGCGTCTCGTTGCAATTTTCCGCTATAAATAAGTTATTACGTCGATGCAGCGTGATCACGCGGACAATTTCGTGCGCGACCATTTAAATTGAATCCATCGTTCCAACGAATACCAGGTCTCGTGTCTATGTGCGTGCCGTGATGCGTGGTGCCTCCACCATTAACGGAGATTTATGACCGATCCATTCAGAACTTTCTACTCTGTATGCTACGAGCTCTTGAATCGCAAGGATCTCTTTCCGCGTGCGATCGATTCGTTCACGAGCTTCGAGCGTGTTCAGAAAAAGTTGGATATGTACATTCTTTTCGACAGCTGCAAACATCTTGATACAGACATCTCGCGGTCTCGTTATCGTGACAAAACAAAGTTCCTCGAGTTCTAAGGTTCCTTCGATCCTCGAAGCGTCTTCCGGGTTTCTGTTCGATCTTCCAGACTAACGAATAGACAGCGGATCTTTATGCAAAATAAAAGTTGACTACACGAATTGCAACAAACTGAGGCGGAGCAGAGAATTATTTTCTTTCTCCACACTAAACCCACCGAGCTTTAAAAGTAACTGATACATGTTCCCTTATAGAAATGGCAAGATTGATTTTATTTAGATTTTGTACGGCTGCTTTTATAATACGTGCTCTACTAAAGATATTTCAATAATTCATTATAGTTTTCAAGATATGATATGATATGATTTCAAGAATTCGCCACCTTCACAGTGCGATACTTTGATAGGAATTTGGGACAAAAATAAAAAAATTCGTATGGGGTAACAATAATTTACATTTTTCTGTTCGGAATTGTTTTAAATGCACTAATCGAAGATTTGGAATACTATTTTAGAATTTTCCATTTTTTACATTACTTAGATTTTAAAGGAACAATAAGAGACATGTTTTATGTATAATATAAAACTGAAATATGAACAAATAGTACATATATTACGTGTAAAAAAACAGATAAATAAATATCGATAAAAAACAAGTATTCATAGCCGAGTAGAAGAGTAGCATTCACTGAGGGTTAATGTTGAATAACTTTGAGTGTAGCAGTTTGTAGAAGGAAAAACTTGTAGGAAATTGTAGTATAATGTCTACTAATTACGAAAAAACAAAAACTACAGGATGTTTTGAACCCTTCTTGAAATATTCAATTGTATTATTTACTAGTATACTCCATATAAGAGACTTACAAATTTTGAAATTTCAGTCACATTAGCTGTACTTAAAGCTACCGTATCCCATAGGATATATTTCATAAAATTCTTTTTACCTGACACCATGAAAGTAAGTGACGCTTTGAATCAATAAATTACTTGATATAGGATTTTCTTGAGAAAAAAAAAACGCTTGTCACTAATCCCCTACTGAATTATTTGAATTTTCTATTGATAAACATGATAATTTAGATGTTAAAACATAGTTTCAACATAGGATCCAGTGGATATTAGACAATGAATTTTTAGATTTTCGTCCAAAGAGTACACCGCACTGTGCCTTGCGTCGCGCGAATCCCAGAAACGAGGAAGGAATCACAGATACGAACTTCTGCGAACCGCTGATCAATTGTTCCGACGCAGCGCGTGATCGCGGATCGATATCTGTCCGGGTTCCCGAAAAACGGGGCCACTTCGAATCCCGGCGAAGATAAGCGTGAAATCAAATCGGTCAAGTTTTCGTTCCGCGTCGTTAAAGCGGCGTTCATGGTCGGTTTGCCGGTCGGTAAACAGCGCGTGCAAAGGAACTCGAAAATTTCGCTGCACTGGTATGTCGAGCACCGAAAAATCCACGTGTCGCGATCGACACCGTGTCTTTCGCTCAGCCGATATTTCGATATCTTTCTTCGATGCTAATGGCAGGCCTCGAGGCCCGCGATCGGCGACACGTTAAGCCCGTTTTGGGCAGAAAGAAACGCACCAGAGCCTGTTACACGGCCACGTGAGCCACGCGTCTGGAATGCCGACCCGTGAAATCATCGACAGCTACGAGAGAGCTCAGCCTCGCGTTCGAGTTTTCCATCGTACCGGCTTGATTTCCAGCGAAATTGCGAGTCACGCGACAGCCTCGATGACTTTCAGAGACACAAAGTTCGGTCACCGATGACTCTCGTTCGCGTTGACGTCAACGTCACCGTTATACACGATGAATAGACCCCGCCGATTTTGTATGTAAGATAACAATTCACAAAGAAACAGACACTTAGACGGTTCTTTCTGAAATTTGCGAAATCCTTTTCCTATTTTCCGCCGTGAAATTCGTCTGCGAAGGAACAAGGACGCGACCGTGAAGCACAGCTACACTACCTACTGGCAGTGTTGTGCTGATTTAAACACAGTATTTGAATTACATTGCAATTGCATTACGTAATTCGAACCTTTCACTTAGTTTCATTGGTAATTACGCGAATCACGAGTGTAATCGAAATACAATATAATGTAAATTAATCGTTACGTACCTTACTTGCTTAATGCGAAAAATATTTTTCATTTCTTTCGGTGTTTCGTCCGTTTTGCATTTACAGACAACTGAATTTTATGTTTATAAGGATGTTTTCTCTTGTGCGACGAACCTTCCAAAATACAGCAATCTTAGCGACAAGACGTTCGAACAAAGAGTGTTCATTAAAACTAATTTAAAGCTTGCTGACAATCGCCGTCAGTGAATATGACCGCACAAGTGATTAGTGCCACACGAAGAATATTCCTTTCTTAGGTCTTTCCTCTTAAATAGTGTTACTTTTCTTCTGTAGTACTTTTGTCATATGTCTTTCTACAATTTATATCTCTTTTCTGAAACGAACGTAATAAACAAGCTTATTTTTTTATCACACAATAACAAGTTCATCACTGATACCAATCTTGTTCTTTTTCCACCTCTTTTATTCTTGGTACATATAATTCATAATTATACATGTTCGTCTTAGACGCTGGTCGAAATTATTATTGTACGATACAATCAAAAGAATGCGACGTTTTATTATAAGTTACCACTTCTTTTTATTACAACATTATGGTACATATTAGAGACATATAGAAACAAACTATAAAAATTTGTTTAAACTGAACATATCAATAACTATTTAAATAATAAATATATAAGGCCAAACACAATACAGAATACAGAATGACAGAATCAAAAACCAGAACCGAAAAATAACAGTTACAGAATCGAAATAAGCCAGATATAATCCAAAATCGATATTCTATTTAGTAACAGTTATAACATCATTTCGGTTCTTAATAACCGTTTCGAGAACCGGAACCAAACCATAACAGTTTTCATTTTCTGGAACCGAGTACTCGGGTAGCCAACTATCTCATGAGATACCCGGGTGTTTTTGCTCTACCCTGGTGTCTCATGGGTATCCGAGTACCCGTGTATCTCATATACTCGGGTAAAGGTTCTAGCTCTAGTACATATAATAGTATTATACATTATAAGAGTTTCATTATGTATCACAAGCTGACAGAGGATCTTTATGCAAAATAAAAATTTTGCTGCCCGAATTCCAACAGACTGGAGTTAAATAGAAATTCGTTTTGTTTCTTAATATGTTTAACAGGTTGAATATATGAAAACATTTTTTTTAAATACTTCTAACGTTTTTATTGTTTCAAATCGCAGCTACTCATTTTTATCATAAATGAGTCAAATCCGCCGTTTAATTATAAGAACATAACAATGATACGTAATGGTCGGCGGGGCAATTGGACGGCTTTTGGTCGGCAAACAATGAACTCGAGCAGGTTTTCCCTTGAACAGTGAATCACCAGAAGGAGCACACATCGTTATCAGCGTGTCGCCGATGCCTTCTCTGATCAAGCCGGAAATGTTGCGCAAGTTTCTCGGGATATCACCCGGAAAAAGACGGAGAACGAGAGCTCGTAACCGATCAACGAGAACACGATTCGTTGATTTTGTCAGGTGTATTGACCGACGAGTGTGTCGCGTCGCTGAGTAATCGGCAAACAAAAGAAATCGAACGTTCTATCGCGAACGGTTTTTGCCAGCCAAGAGAAATGGAGCAGAGAAGAGAGACAGTCGCAGGTGGAATCAGCCTTGGCCTAACTCGGACCTAGTAAGGAGCAAGTCGAGTCTAGTTTTTGCACCCTGCGATGGTTCCGAGTAAACGAGAAACCTAATCCTTCGACGCGATCGAACCAGGGAAAGGGAAGATCGGATCTTTTCGAGTACTCGAGACCTGTTTCTCGCATTCGTAACCGAACAGGAGAACAGGACCCACGTGAAAACGTTCTACCAAAGTATGTATTATCATATGATTATGAATGTGATGTTTCCTTGAAATCCTGGTATTCCCATATTTTTGGGTTACCGAATATGAATCTAATGTCAAAATGAATAATTACAATATATAAGTATATTTTATTTGAATGTACATATACTTATCACTGTATTCTCGGAATAGGAGTTACTATGTAAACATGAGAGCTGAAAAATCTTCTTTTACACAGCAATCCCGAAGGAAATTATTGGATTTTGTTATTTAGGGTGAGCTGTTAGTTTATGATTAAAGTTGCCGTTGCTATTGAAGGATTTCTTTAACAAAATTATCAGCCATTGTTAAGAATGTGTTAAGAACCTATTGTAAATTTAATTCGTTTTTTTTTGAGATAGTTGAAAAATTGACTTTTCGTCAATGTGTCGGCAATTCTGAACCACTTCGGCGTTGTTTCCCTAAACGATCCGGCTACTGTCCAGTGATGCGACGATCGCACGGATAAAACCGGCGATGGAGACAAATGGAGCGGGAATGAAAAAGCGCGATTTCGTTCGAGAAAAATAATGGCGGCCCGGAATCGGTAGAAAAACACGATGCCGAGATTCTTGCGTCATTCCGCTGGGAGACTGTGTGCCCAAGTGCGAGAGAGACGGCGCGCGTCTACACGTATACACGTAGAAAAGCAATTCCTGATTTCGTTGTGCCGGAGAAAGTAACTTCTCCGCTCGTAACCTTCGCGTTTTCCCACCCACATACACGCTCGCTACGGTTTCCGTTTCGCGCACATCTTTTTACGGATCCTCGAGCTGCGTACGATCGAGATCCTTTTCCAAAGATCTTAATTGCTATCGGAGCACTATGACCGCCAGGGTCGAAATAGGAAAAACATTTACGTTCGAGTGCAAAGTGCGCCGATAAGTCTCTCTGACAGCGCGGCGTGCCGTACAAACACGAACGAAGCGTAATTAAGATCGTGGGAGCACGTGGCACTCGGGAACGATTCACGGACTCGTTCTACATATACATAAGTGTATCGCATGTGTATATATGTATAAAATATCGTCGAGGCCGCTATCGTTATCGAGAACCGTTCCGAACGTTCGAAGCTTATCGGATAGTTCTCGCAATAAATTGGCCGCATTACCCGATTTAATTGTTCCGTAACGCGAAGCGATAAGAGATCGGGATAAATCTTACTGTGGGATAATATGTTACCCGCGATCATACTCTCTGGGCAAAGATGCATTCATAAGAAACACCAGCTGGTACGATTCAAGACGATAGAAAGAATCGAAGAATTTCAGAATGTAACAAACCTACCGCCGCTGGTCAATCGACCGCCTCTAGATTTTTATTTTACAATTATTGCAATTTTAACGGTGTTTCCACATGGGAATTGGTTGAATATATTTTTTTTTATTGCAGTATATATAGAGTTTATGTGTATTGACTTGCAAATTTGGAGTGCAGAGCCTGTATTATGCTAAAAATCGTACAAAATATAACTACAATCTAGTCTTGTTATTCTCATAATAGAATGAAGGTAAGTCGGTGGGCTTACTGTTGAAGAGAGAAAGAAACTTCTTCAAGTGAACATCGTTCGAGAATTGTTTCACACCGAAATTACGCGAGTCGTATTCTCTTTCTCTGTTCGTTTCTTTTTCTCTAACCAACCCACCCCCTCTCTCCTCTCTTTCATTGAGCCTTTCTCTGTCAAGAGCATGGCGAGGCACGCCCGTGTCGTACGTGTGCATATGCTGTTCCCGCGAGCTAGCTACATAGCTGGCGGCCGTTAGCGGTTAAACACGAACGCGTCCTGTATCATGATTCACGGGGGAACACGAGTGGAACATCAATCATTTTGTAATACGCGATCGCGCGCAGAATCGAGCCACGACTTCCTATCAGTCTATCGTCTATTGGTTAATCGGCCGAATGAATCCTGATTGGTATCGAGAACAAGACACTTTTCCAGCCGTGCATCGTGCGTGCGCCAACCTTAACGGCTTCGAAGCAATGATTATCAAATGAGCTTCTGCCGCGACACGACACGACGAGACGCGACGCGACGCGACGAAACGGTTCGCATTATACCCCCGTAAACGGCAACATTGTAAAACTGGTAGTAACTGGTAGCGTGTGTACACTGGCATGGCGATGCACGCGTCACATATTCATCGGTCAAACACCATACATTATACAGGGTGGACCACCTAACGTGAACACATATGTCGGAGAATGGCACATACACGACCGCGTCAAAAGTATCCGGACCCTTGCGAAATGTGTAATAGCAACGCATAACAGTTACTTAAGGAGGTAGACTCGTTTCCAGGATCGCAAGGGTGCGGGATGCACCTTCTCATTTCTTAACACTTTACCGACCGGAAGCCTATTAATAGGATTTTCAATAATTATGCTGTAGCCAAAAAAAAAAGCATAGAAATTTTCTTTAACATTGCAATCTTAAATGAAACTATTAGACGACGTTATTAAGGGTGACTTAGTTAGTTCATACTAAATGCTAAATGAAAATTTAGCTATGTACCATACATTTTTCAAAAATATGCAATAATCACCGGTCGGTAATGTGTTAATAATGCAAAGATCGAGTTTGTCAGTAGTGAAAAGCGTCAGATAAGAGATCGATTTAGGCCGCAGATGCCCTCAAAAGTCCTATATTTACGTTTACGAGGAGTAATTTGCATTATTCGACAGTATGTAGGGTAAACTGTACAGTATGCGCCCCTTTACTGTTCAACAGCTGTGTTTTGCGGGGACAATGATCGTACCCGGACACTATTTTTGGTTTATGACCGCGTCTACCGCGCCGACCAAGATTTCAATAGAAAGCCGATTATTTTAATATTAGATAGTATTTGTATCGAAGAATTCTCTGAATTCGGTCTGCACCTTAGAAATGAAACAAAGCGGAACTTGAAATTCGTTCAAGCACCGAGACAATATTCATAATATTGTTTACATTATTAAATATGTTGGTATGTATTCAATACCAAACATTTAAGTATTGAGTTATTATATCAATTTAATGGAAATACAGTGACTCCCACTAATATTCGGACACTCTTAAAAAGACGATAACTTTTTAAATATTGTACTATACGATTTGAACCTTTTTGGGAAGCTAAAGCAATTAGTTTGCTACAGGATGTGAAAAAAAATTTTGTCAAAAATTGCAATGAATCGGAATTGTAGAAAAAATATTAAAAGTTACATTTTACAACTTTTTTATGTGGGCCTGTATTGAAAATTTAAGAACTACGTTTTGTAGATCTGTGTCAATTAAACATATTCTGAAAATTTCGTCAAAATCGGGCGACGTTACAATGACCTACAAACGTTTAAAGATGGTAAAAATTGCAGATTTTCACGATTTTCGGCCTATAACTGCAGTAAATCTAAGGATTCTTACATCTGTCAATGCCTGTCGTTTCTTTCCGCATCAACCGATTTCGATGAAACTTTCACAGTGCATATAATTGACACAGATCTACAAACGTAGTTTTTAAATTTTCAATATAGGCCCGTATAAAAAAGTTGTAAAATGCAACTTTCAGTATTTTTTCTACAATTCCGATCAATTGCAATTTTTGACCAAATTTATTTTCATATCCTGTAGCAAACTAATTGCTTTATCAAATGGCTCTAGCTTCCTAAAAATGTTCATATCGTATAGTACAATAATAAAAAAAGTTATCGTCTATTTAAGAGTGTCCGAATATCAGTGGGAGTCACTGTAGGTCGAACATAGGTTTAATTTTCGATTTCAAATAGCTCCGAGTGCAAAGGGTGAAAACAGTATTTTCATAGGAAAGTTCAATATTATTAAGAAGCGACTATTGAAGAAATATGAGTGGGAGCTGTCACAGCAGCAGACATCAAGCAGAAACTGTTCGCGAACGACTCGCGGTACAGAATAGTAGATATGTATTGTGTACATACATGTATCGAAGGATCGAGGGCTCGAACTCGAAGGATTTTCTGTCGATCTACCGGACCCGTGCGAGGGGAAGAGATCGCGGGAAAAAGAAACGGGGAGTAGAAGAGCGCCGCGCAAATGAATTATTTATAGAGAACTGAAAGTAAGGAAAGATGACGATGTTGGGCGACACGATTCCCGATCTTATGCGTGCCAGACGAACACAGAGATGCCTTCGCGTGAATGCTATTGTAAAGCGCAGGAGAATACAAATAACGGCCTCGTCGAGCCGAGTCGGATCGACTCGACTCGACTCGAGCGAATGACAAACGGTAATCGTGTTCAGGGAAAAGTCTTGTTTTGCTTTCCGTTCTCTCGGACAACGCGATGCAATTACGCGGTGAGAAAAAGTTTCATCTGATCACGGGTATTCCGAAATCGCTACAAGTTCAAACATCAATGCGCCGTGCGTCCACGGTTTCCCGAATAACATTATTCGTGAAATTCAGTAAACCGTACACGCACACACGACACACGGAGACACACACACACACACAATGCACGCACAGAGAGACATGGTATCCCGACGTATGTAGAACCCCGGGATAAAACGAGATGCGCGTGTAAACGGAAGAGGAAGGAAGCAAACAGAAAGATAACCGATTTTGTTGAATCGTTCGAAGCGGGACTGGTGCGTTCGCTCAACGGTAAGATGACAAGTCACTGTCTCAGCGTAGCGCCGGTATATTCGTCCAAGATTTCATGAGAAAGGAAGCAGCAAGCGAAGGAGCACACAGCGATGAGTACACGTACACTCGCGGGTTGGGTATGGACGGTATGGTGGCGAAGAGGAGGGGATACACCAAAGGAGAGAAGAACGTCGCCCGCGGCTAGCAACCGCAAAGGCAAAACTCCTGCGAGTGGTTTACCACCGTTGAACTGGTTTTCGGGAAGATATATACGTTGTTGTTCTGTCTTTAGCGGAAACAACGGAGCAACGATACAACGGGTACCGTGTACGTGACGGAACGCCTAAACTATTCCGGCATGTGTCGTCGTGCGCCGTATGTGGTGTGCGTGTCTCGTGTGTCGTGTGTCGCAAACGGTCCGAAGAGTAACACGGAGACAAACAGGTAGAGACGGAGAGATACGTGTAGGACTTACCCAGAGCTCCGTACCCCAACTCATGTTCGCTTGGCCGGGTAAACCAGGCACGAGCTGCAGCCTTGTCACACTCGACACACTTCACATGTAGCGTCGCGATCGAGATGCACTTTTCGTGTCGAAGACGCGTTTGAAAACGCATCAATAAATCACGCGTCAGATCCCACCGCGCTAAACGCTCACTAAAACATCACCAACATGTCGGCCTGTAACCACTGACTGGCCGGCCCAGACTGTCCAGCTAAAACCGCCCGGAATTTTACCGTAGCGCGCTCTACTGACGCATTTCCACACGACAACCACAGTGGAGGGGGCGAGCGCGTTCTCATTGGTCGAACATCTCGTCCAGTACTGCCGCGACTATTCAAACCGTATCGATAACATTTCATTCAATTATATTAAATATTTTTTGTATGTAAAGAAATGCTTTATAAGTTTTTGCATTAGGATTTGTAGATGATTGTACACCTATACACTATTGCCAGATTATCGGCTATGCTTGAGAAATCGTGGATAATTATTGGGAAAAAAGTAATGTATTAGACAGGTGATTTTGCTTGTAAATCAAAAACACATGGTGCTAGTGAGTGATTGGGAAACGAATTGACAGGTTATCTGAGAGAAAAACAATAAGTAAGTGAAAATAGGCTGAAAACTACAATGTATACCGGTCTATGAAGTGTCTGTAAATAAATTCTCGTCTTAGGCGCTGATCGAAATTAATTTGTACGACACAATCACGCCGAGCGCGTTCTTATTGGTCGGCCATTTTATCTATATAGCACTGCCGCGACTATTCAAACCGTATCGATGCTGTTTTACCAAATAATGCCCGTTACCCGACGATAACCAACCTTTACACAAACACGAATTGTCGATTGAAAATACCAAACTTGTATAAACCAAAGAATGACCTCTTCCGAAATCTAAAAGTTCTGTTAGAACGTAAATACGTGTTATGCCTTCGATTGCACGCGTGTCGTTGGTAATAAACGGCGGGTTATGTCATTGTCCATTTCTATA
Source organism: Lasioglossum morio (assembly GCA_916610235.2). NCBI lineage: Eukaryota > Metazoa > Arthropoda > Insecta > Hymenoptera > Halictidae > Lasioglossum > Lasioglossum morio. The sequence goes on along the minus strand of OU744323.1, from coordinate 15,547,588 downwards.
ATTTTGTTAGTTTTCTTATGTAAATCGAAAATAACTTTACATCGGTTACACAATATATGTGTTTGTTTTCCCATATTTTTAATGTTACGTGGGGTGTAAACACGAGATCGCCTTATCACGATTTAAACAGTTTTACGTGATCGTAACATTATTTTAATAATGCACCATCGAAAAATGTTGTCCGCTTTCAGAATACAATATTTCGAAATTCTCGTTTAGATCTATACAAGTCGAAATGGAGTATGTAATTGATTTGTGCGTTACAACGTATAAGTGCGACTAAAATGGCGCTGGGTGACTCGAGCAAAGTATCAAAGGTCATTAGCTGAATGTAGATAACTTGTTTCATATATCGAACCATACGCATCGCTGCGATTCATCTGCCGCGAATTTTCTTCATTCTTTACTTATGAAGTCGTGACATGACTTTCGTACACGATTTCCCAACAAGCTGATGGAAGAAATGAATACCCACTATGGAGGTTGTAGTTGTTGTTTATTACTTTATATTTTTTACGAACACGTAGATACGCGAACACAGTTTTTTATAATGATTCATTGGAGCGTACTGTTTTTATAAACAGTTTTTTCTTTTCTTTGGTATTACTATGCACGGCTAAAGAAATCACCTTTGCAATAGAAATCTGTTGTTCATGTATTGTATTTTTTCTAGGTAGTGGAATTGTTCAATGAAAATTTAGGATCGTACATCTTCTCAAGATGGATCGGCAGATTCATAGAGGATTATCAAATATCGAGAACCTTTCTCATCATTCTGACATCGATAGTACTGATTTTATTGGTAGTGTCCATGATCATCCTTCGGAAATGGAAGAACAAAGAGTTTCTCCCAGAAGTGAAAGAATTCGTCGGTGTAGGTACAAGCAAGCCCAGATTCAGAAAAAGAGACAAGGTGCTCTTTTATGGAAGGAAAATGTTACGCAAAGTCAAATCGATCAGCGGACAAGTACACGCGACTGGACAAGGAAAAAAACGAAAGGCTGTCATGCGATTCGCGCGTAGACTGTTGCAATTGAAAAAGGATTCAACCCCGCAACAATTAAAAGTATACTGGACGTTGTTCTTAATTTCGTTGTGTTGGAGTATGTTTCTTTTGTAAACTAATTTTCTATCTTCTACTCGAATAGGTGTTAGAACCACCTGCTGAATATTTAGAAGAAGACCTAGGTCCTGGGGACAGAGTACCACCGGATGCTTTGTACATGTTGCAAAGCATCAGGGTTTTCGGTCATTTCGAGAAGCCAGTATTTCTGAAATTATGTAAACATACGGAAATCATGAATTTACCAGCTGGAAGCATTTTATTTAAAATCGGAGACCCTGATGAAAATTTATTTATCGTGCAGCAAGGCTTGGTGAACGTTTATATCACTGGACCAGATGGTTCTCAGATATCGTTAAAATTAGTAAAGACTGGAGAGTCGGTAACTAGTCTCCTTAGTTTCACGGATGTACTTACTGGGCATACAAGTACCTATAAAACAGTATCTGCTAGAACCGTGGAGGATTCGATAGTAGTGAAGTTACCAATGTCTGCATTTCAAGAGGTATCTCGATTGAGCTGTACAATGTGAAGTAAAGAAATATATAAGATCATCATTTCTAATACCACTATACCTGTGTTTTCGTGCTTGTAGGTTTTCAAGGATCATCCTGATACATTTGTTCGAGTTATCCAGGTCATTATGGTTCGTCTCCAAAGAGTCACCTTCACGGCGTTGCACCAATATCTTGGCTTATCCGCGGAACTGGTTAATCAGGGGACGCATAAGAAGAAACAGAGTCCGTTTTCCGGCTCACCAGTCAGATCGAGAACCAAAGAAAATTTCTCCGCTCAAAATGCGGAGACAGTGTCTTCTGCAGCTGCGACTGCTTCGTCGGAGCAACACGACGGAAACGATATGCTTTATCGTGACACTACTACCCTGAGTAGTCCCCAATCTGTACCCATTGTCATAAATACACGGTACGTTAACCGAATACAGTCCGCGACAATACTATAAGTCACCACTTAAAACGAAATAATTATACATTATCTGAAAGAACTTCATTGTCTTTTATACAGAGTGTGCAAAGAATTACCAAAAACACTGCGTTGAACGACGTTTCCAGAAGTGGATAATAACACTCTGTATGAAAAACGATGAAGCTCATACATATAACTAGACTGCGGATCTTTATGCATTTATAAAAAATTGGTTGGGCGAAATATAAAACAGTAAAAGATTTGAACAATTCAAGAACGTTGTAATTTTGCTTTTAATGTGACAAAGACGTGGAGGGATGAAATCAATTTGTACAATAAAATATTTTTATTTTGCATAAAGATCTGAAGTTTACGTATAACACATAATTATTTCGTTGCAAGCAGTATCTATAGTATTGAAAGAATCCATATATATTTTGACTAATATTTTTCTCGGATAGGCCAAGAAGTAATGTTGATTGGAAAAATCAAACTGTGGGTATGCAGTCGGATCAAAACGTCGCGGACATGGTACCGGAATGTGATTCCCATTGGTCAAATTCTTCATCTATAACACAGCAACAGGGCGGATCGCAACCGGATGTCGTTCATACAGGAAATTCACAAAGTTCTCGATCCAAGAAACGATCTACCATCGTCGAACCGGTTCAACAGCAATTGGACGAAGCGCATCTCATACAAATAGCTACGGAAGCGTTCGTTCGAGAGCTTGGCTTGGAAGACGATACGGTATTGAAGGATGACAAGATTCAGATTAGGGAAGTACCAGCTGGAACGTATTTGATGAAGGAAGAATCTCACAAAGACGTTGCCCTTGTCTACGTTGTGTCTGGTTCGCTGACGGTAAGCCAGCGCGTTTCAGAAGGCAGAGACATAGGGCAAGAAGTTCACATGTTTAGCGCGCACCAGGGTGAAATTGTTGGCGGATTGGCTGTATTAACTGGAGAACCCTCTTTCTACACCATCAGAGCGAAGCATCCTAGTCGCATAGCACTCCTCAGTAAACCGACATTTTTCTCAATAATGAGAGAACAACCTACCGTCGTTTTACATGTAGCACACTCGGTAGTCCGTAGACTCAGTCCTTTCGTTAGACAGGTCGATTTTGCTCTCGACTGGCTATTCCTTGAAAGTGGAAGAGCCGTGTACAGGCAAGGCGACGAGTCGGACTCGACGTTCATTGTATTAAGTGGTCGACTTCGATCGGTGATCACGTATAACAACGGGAAAAAAGAATTGGTCGCGGAATACGGTAAAGGAGACTTGGTTGGCATCGTAGAAATGGTTACGCAAACTCCAAGATCAACCACAGTGATGGCAGTACGGGACTCTGAGCTAGCAAAATTACCAGAGGGATTGTTCAATGTTATCAAACTCCGTTTCCCAATAGTCGTCACCAGACTTATAAATTTGCTTGGGCATCGTATACTTGGTACTTGGCAACAACCACATACGAAAACCAACAATATCGATAAGCAGTGCGTACTAAAAATATCTAAAACCACCCTTAAACTCCTACCTAATCCAATTTAACCGATTGCGCGATATTCTGCGTATGTTTGTTAACGTATATTGATAATTTAGTGGAGATACGTTTTCAGACGCGCGGCTGCAACGGTGGATACCAGGCCAGCTCAAGTCAATTTTTCAACGGTTGCTATAGTCTCGGTATCGGACGATGTGCCATTGACGGCGTTTACCTATGAACTCTACCATTCGCTGTGCGCTATCGGGCCATGTTTACGACTCACTTCGGAGGTTGTCCGTAAAGTAAGAAATTCGAATCCAGTGCCTCTCAACCAGCTAGATTTGCTTCTGTGTAAATTGTTTGTACGTCTATAATTAATTCTTCTTTTTCAATAGACACTGGGCAGTACTATCATGGAACCAGCAAATGAATATCGATTGACATCGTGGTTGGCGCAACAAGAAGATCAACACCGAATCTCTTTATATCAGTGCGATACAACGTATACATTGTGGACTCAGCGATGCGTGCGTCAAGCCGATTGTATTCTTATTGTGGGTTTAGGCGATAGACCACCATCTATAGGCAGAACCGAACGTGAGATTGAACGTTTGGTAATGAGAACCCAAAAGGAGTTGGTACTGTTGCACAAAGAAGGTGGGCAACGGCCTTCGAACACGGTGCAATGGTTAAATATGAGATCGTGGATTTCTAGTCATCATCACATTCAGTGTCCTAAGAGAATGTTCACGAGGAGATCACAGTACAGGATTGTGAGTAGTCACAGCTTACGTATCCTAATTCTCATGGGGGTAGACGAAAGTTTCAAAGAAGTTCTTAAAATATGTGAAAATAGTTACATGTGCAGCTTTATGCTTCCGAATAATGCAAATTACACCTCGTAAACGTTAAAATAGGACTTTCGAGGGTGACTGCGGTCTAGATGCATCCCACACCCTTGCAATCTTGGAAACGAAACTAACCCCTTAATTCGTAAGAGGTATAGTCGAGACATTAATAAGCGACTTCTCTATTTTCTAGAATGAATTGTATTCGAAAGTTCTGATGTCGGAACCGAATGTGCACAGTGATTTTAGTAGACTTGCTCGCTGGTTGACTGGAACCTCGGTGGGGCTTGTACTCGGAGGTGGCGGTGCTAGAGGCGCAGCTCACGTGGGAATGCTAAAAGCGGTCATCGAAGCCGGAATACCCATTGATATGGTCGGGGGAGTTAGTATCGGAGCATTCATGGGTGCATTGTGGTGCATGGAGAGAAATATTACGACGACAACTCAAAAAGCTCGCGAATGGTCCAAGGTAATTGATGTCCACAACCTTCACAGAAAAACCGAACAAAAGTATCGTTCATTCTACCCTATGTCATCGATCACCATCCTTTTATAATAGAAAATGACGCAATGGTGGAGGCAAATAATGGATTTGACATACCCGGTGACATCCATGTTCTCTGGGAAAGATTTTAATAAGACGATTCAAGGAACTTTCGGTGACACGTACATCGAAGATTTATGGTTGCCGTTTTTTATAATAACCACAGACATCACCGACTCTTGTATGCGTACCCACACACACGGTCTGTATATAAAAGCAGTAAAGTTTGACATTGTTCGAAGCATTGATAGTTTCCAGTTTTCTGTTGCTCAAGTATGCTTAACATTTGGTTACTCGCACTCCACTTTCTACATAACTGTTTACATAGAGCTTTGTACGACTTGAATATAAATCTAATCTAATGCAAAATAAATATTTGCTATTGTAGTCGACATCTTTGTTTACGCTTAAAACGCCACATTGAAAGTTTTCAGATTGCAAGTACTATATGCGAGTAATTAAAAGTTAAAGGGGCAGACTAGTTTTCAGGATTGCAAAGGTGCGGGATGCGCCTTATCGTTTTTCGACAATGCACATAATAGGCTTTTTCCGCAGTCAAAAGCGCTAGATAAAAGTCTAATCTAAACCGCAGTCACCCTCAAAAGTCCTATTTTTACATTTACGAGGCGTAATTTGCATTTTTCGGCAGCATGTAGCTGTCACAGCTTTATACAAATAGCTACACGCGGAGCTTTATGCTTCGTAAACGTGAAAATAGGATTTTTAAGGGCGACTATGGCCTAGATTAATATTTTATCTAGCGCTTTTGACTACTGAAAACCCCCATCTTTGCATTATCGGGACATGAGAAGGCGCATCCCGTACCTTCGCAATCCTGGAAATGAAACTACCCCCTTAATACTGTGATATTCAGATTTCGATTCTGCTTCAACTGGAAACTCTCTCGCTGTTTTAGTGCGATTCGTAGACCTTGTAGATCTGCTTCTCGCCGAAAATTTTCTTTTTGAAATTTCAATACATCTAAATATATCATATAGAGTGTCATTACGTAGAAATAAGCTTGAACAGCGGGAGTGAGCTTTCTGGATATAAATCACTGTTGACGTACTCTTCGTTCTGTATCGTTAATCGTTTAACCGTTTAATTCAAATGAGATAGCTGTACAGGAAGGAGGATCATCCATCTGTATTTACTTGTTACGTTTAACCAATACGATGATAACGAAGAACCATGGGACTGCCAGTTGTTTTTTCTAGCATCTATATTTATTAAAACGACTGTAGGAAATAAAAGAGAGGAGACACACGGTATATATTTATATACATTAAAGAACTTAATTCGTCGTGTTTAGGATCGCTGTGGCGGTACATTCGGGCTTCGATGTCTTTGTCTGGTTATATGCCACCCATGTGTGACCCAGTTGACGGCCATCTCCTACTCGACGGCGGGTACGTCAATAACCTTCCAGGTAATTTGAGCGTGACATTAAAGAGAACTGCGTTGAGAATCTTACATTATTTACTATACATGTTTTCCTACAAAACGATAAAAAACTGATCGTTGCAAATTGAACGCACGTACGCTCTCAAAGAATAACGTTGATATAACTTCTTGTTGTTGTATTTGATTAAATTACCTGGACATTGTACAATCGTTCTCTATTTCTCAATGAAACGAACAGAGTCACGCGTTCGTTCTGTTTTCATTGAATTATAATAATATGCAAATACAAGCGCCGAAACGGTTCATTGTAATTTGATCGGAGAACGATAGAACAGTTTTCGAAAAAAAATAAATAAATAAAGCTCACTCCCGTTGATGAAAGATGCATTTGTCAAATTCTAAATAGCTAAGTGAACTCAGGTTTACTATGGAGATACATTCGAGCCAGTATGACCATTGCGGGGGTCTTTCCTCCTTTTTGCGACCCCCTTGACGGGCATCTTTTGGTCGATGGGTGTTATGTTAATAACGTGCCAGGTACCTTAAACATGTATTGTTTATCCTATTATATATATACTTATATATATATAATATTAGATGATTGCTAAAGTTCGTACCCTACTTGAAAATAAAATACGAACGGTTATATTTAAAAATAACAGTTTTATTAATCAATTATATAGTTACCACTATTTTCTACAATAGTTAGAAACTATTTCCGTACAGTTTACAACCTGATTTCCTTTTTCAAAAACGTCACGAGGTCAATTGAGTACGAACTTTTGCAATCATTCAATATAAGAAATGATATTATATTCCCTATCGTGACCGATTGGCAACGTATACAGTCATTATTTTGTTTATTCAAGCTGACGAAATGTTGAGGCAAGGAGCGCATCACATTCTGGCTATCGATGTTGGGTCACAGGATGACACCGATTTAACAAATTACGGTGATTCTTTGTCCGGTTGGTGGTTACTTTGGAAACGCTGGAATCCTTTTGCGACACCCGTCAAAGTACCGAATTTACCGGACATACAGTCGAGATTAGCGTACGTGAGTTGCGTCCGACAACTGGAAGAAGTGAAGAATTCGGATTATTGCGAATACATCAGACCACCGATAGACAAATATAAAACCCTTCAATTTACCAATTTCGATGAAATTAAGGATGTCGGATATCAGCACGGTAATCGTTACGTCTATCGTACACCTTTTAAAAACGAATAACTTTTTCAACATTCGACCCAACGGTTTGAGTTCTTTTTTGAGACGTTAAAAGGATCAGTTTACTAACTAATATGTAAATAATCTTTCTTTGTAAACAGGGAAAACTTATTTCGAAGGACAATCGAAAGCTGGAGTTCTCCCCCGATTTAACGCCGACAGAGAGAATGCACGGGCTTTACGAGCCAAACATCAAGCATCGAATCAACAATCTGTACCTTCGTACACTTTCACAGATTTGGCTCAAATGGTGTGCAAAGTCTCCAGAGGAAGTCGATACATGGATATTGATTCCGATACGGATGAGATGGAAGAGTACGAAGCGGATTTAGAAGAAGACGCACAAGAAGTAGGTTACGCGTCTGAACCCACTGCCGGTATTCTAGATCAGGTAAGGATCTTTACTTCTACCTAACGATAGAGTATTGCCCCTTTTACTCCTTACACGTTTGTTATTCATTTAATAATCGGCGACCCCGTAATGGACATGCAATTGTTCAATAAACGTCCAACCGAAATATTTTGTTTCATCCACAAACTATGCAAGCAGAGTGTGTATATTTAGTTTTATGGAAACAGTTTAATACAGAAATCATGATTTTAATCAAAAGTACTTCGGATAAGAATTGAGTAGTTTTGAGCGGGTACATTTAACCCTTAGCACTCGAATGGTCTTAATAAATCGTATAACTTTTAATCGAAATAACTTTTTTATTTTCGATTCTGTTTATAAAGAGAGGTAACATCGAACTTAGGAACTTGGTATATTTACATATTGTCATTTGATTGCGTTCGTATGATCTGTAGAAAACTATTTTACTTCATATAATGCTTGCTCTTATCCTTATTATACAGAGTCCTGATGAAAATCTACGACGAAGAACTGGTATCTCCTTGAGCTTGTCAGATACGGAGGCCGAGTCGGAATTAGATTACCACTCGAAAATATTTTAAGCATTTGTCTCCTTACTCTTTCGTTTGAATGTCCGCGCGCGTCGAGTAACACTCGCTCGACATGTATAAAAACTATGCTATACATAACAACATTACAATCGTACATAGTTGTATGAAAAAAAAACATATTTATGTGAAAGTACAAAAAATATTATTAAGAACAAATATTAATGGATACCTTGCCACTGTGAAGGTAACAATGCAATCCTTCATTAATATATCATAATGAATTGTTACAGTTCTTGTTCTAATCATTACGAAATACATTATTCTATTGTTTATAAAATATACTCCTGTTATTCGTAAGCGTGTGATCTGTGGTATCTAAAGGTACGTATTAAAACTGTGTGCTCATTGTTAAATGCGGGTCCAATACAGCAAGAACCGCGCCTACCAAATGCAGCGACCCTGTCACGAGAACATTGCACATTTCATTGTTGTTGTAATTAGCTTTCTTTATGTCTTGTAAAACTTCTGAAACACTATTCGCAAGTACCGAATTCGCTTCCCAGAGTTCAGCATTACTCGAACATTGCAGTTTCTGCTTGTCCATAAAAAAACGATTAAATTCATCGTCTACACTATTAACGCCAGCATAATTTGGCACAAAATATGTTTTCTCAAACTGTATCGACTTCAAAGGCATCATTAGAGTCGTCACATCTCGCTTCGAGCTAGTATTAAAAATCAATATGTTTTTCCCTCCACCTTTTTTAGCGACAAAATCACTGAACCACGAAATACAGGATCGCATACTTTCAATTGTATGCGCGCCGTCCAGCAAGAAATTGCCAATGCTGCTTCTTAAAATTTGCATTCTACCAGGCCATTTACAAGACGACAAACCCATTGCAATTTTATCCATATGTTGGATACTATTTTTGTTCATATCTACAATATTGGGCAAACTAGATAAGTGTTCGTTATTTTTAGACGTTATCCATGCAGTAGCCATCTGTATAGCTAAAGATGCATTTTCCTGCTGAACCTTGTTTTTGATTTTTAGAATAGGCGATATATTCTCCCACTTATACTCTTCAAAAGGAGGGATAACGAACAATCTACAATTTCGTTCGACTGCTCTTTTTTCCAGTACACCCATTGCTCGTGGGTCTTGAGGAACTGAAAATGCTATGGATCCGTCTTTAAAAATTCCAGACTTCTGATAAGCTATATCTTCGAGAGTCGAACCTAATAAGGAGGTATGATCTAACGCTAAACTTGTTATGCCAACGCAAACAGGATTTCTTACAATATTTGTACAATCGTACAGCCCTCCGATTCCAACTTCAATTATGGCAACGTCAACATTCAACTCTAAGAATATTTTAAACATTAGAACAGTTAAAAATTTAAAATACATAGGCATGTCGGATTCGTGCTCTTTTGTATTCTCTAGTTTCCAATGCACTTCCCAAAAGTATTCGGTAAAGAGGGATTCGCTTATAGATTGTCCATTTATTTTGATGCGTTCTCTTACGGTAACCAAATGCGGGGAACTGTAGAACCCTGTAGTATAGCCATGTTCGCGCAAAATAGCTTCTGTGTATGCACAACTAGAACCCTTTCCTTTAGTACCTGCTACATGGATAACAGACAATGTATCCAATTTTTCGACAGTGATACCAGTTCTGAAAAACAATATCGAAAACAGTTACCTCTTTGATCATAGCAAATTCTTGTGTCTGTAACATGCTCTGTGCCGAGCCATTTTTCCTTGAAGATTCAACATAATTCTGAGGTTCGTTCTATACTGCATTTTTTATAATGCCTCATTTGTTTAGTGGAAATATATTCTAAGTCTCGTTTCCAGAATGAAGTTTAACACAGAACATATTAAAAACTATACAAATAAATTATTACCGGAGTAAGTATTTCTGTATGTCCTTTAATTTACTGGAATTTTCCGTTTTTGCAGATAGCTTTAAATATTCAGCATTGCTTTGTAAACTGTGCAACGCTGTCAAAGTAGTCTAAAAATATATTAAACAATATTAGTATACAATGATGAACGAAATAATCCAGTATGGATTAAACAATAACTCGTATTATACCCTGAACAAATTATCACAGCGACGATTACGATTTATTTTACATTCCATAATCACAGAAATTCGAACTGTTCGCTGCTTTACACACAGAATTATACTACGTAGATATCACATAAAGTTACCTCATAATCTGCTAACGAGCATGAATTGCGTTTGATTATAGTATTCAGCATCATTCTCTGCCACGACCTAAACATCTAAAATACTACGTATTGAGTTTATATCTATAATCTACAATTTACGTTATAACGTAACCAAAGAGTATTTACATATGTAGGTTATGCTTCCTCTTTGGTGAAACCTTGGTACAATAATTCAAATCGTAAGGAAAGGGCTGAAATCTTCAGAACAGTAGAGAAACTTATTGTACGAAATAATAATAATAATGTTCTAATTACATACCTAACTTAAAGAAAGAAACATTTAATTATCTAATAAATATTTAAGCCTTACTATAAAAGAATATATTATATATTATTTAAACAGCCTGATTTACAGAGGTCAACTTTATAATTACATGCGATAATTTAAAGAAATAAAAACGCAATTGTTTAATAAAATAAAAAGAAATATTATATGTATACAATAACTATATAGACCCGATTTATAGAGATAAACTTTATAATATGATAAATTTCGATGAGGTATGACTACTCAAAATCCGCGAGTAACGGATGCAAAATAATAATGCATCTGCACGCATGGTAAATAATTCAAGGAATAATAAAGTGTTATTTCGATTTACATATAGAGATTCTACAGAAAGAAATATGTTATGTTATCTCAAGTTTCTCGAGTTATCGAGGTTCAATTGTATTATGTACCCAGATAACCAGGGCTGCACTGCAGCGAAACGCCGCAGCTGAATGCGATCTGCACGGCAGCTGCAACGAAAACGGTACTGTTTGCTGCATCGCCGTAAGAGGGCAACACGGTCGAACTAATGTTTCGAATGCCGTATAGGCCTTGTGCTAGGGGGGCTCTCGCCGGTGCGGTGAAACAGAGCTGGTCGAACTAAAGTGGATGTTCCACATTAAGATATCGGTAAAGTAAATTTCTATTGAACAAATGTGTAGTAGCAGCAGCAGCACTCTTCCTTTTTACCGACAACATTAATATTTATTTCAATTACGTATTACATACTAAGCGTTCGGAAAGTAATTTCGTTTTTCGTGTAGGGATTGCAATGCTTCCGTTTGTCATTACTAAACTGCGGATCTTTGTGCAAAATAAAAATTCACTACATCGATTGCAAGAAATAGAAACCAAATTGAATGTTAATTATTTCTTCAGTAAAGGAGAAAACGAAATAATTTTCGGAACGACCTAACACATTAACATATTACAATAGGAGAACTGCACAAAGTCTAAATAAAATCAATCTTATCATTTTTATACAAAGAAACGTTTAGCAGTTACTTTTAAGGCTCGGTAGATTTAGAGTGTTGAAACGTCTTCGTGCAAAGAAAAAAAGTGTCGTAGAAGCGAAAAGAAACTTTATATATTTCGGCTGAAGCGCTTCGTGCTACCCGAGTGCTTCGAGCTGCCCCGTGGTTTCGTGCTGCCCGGGAGTGACTCGATGTCGTCGGACGGGTTCGGAAAGAATCGGACAAGTTCGGGCGAGCGAGATACCGCGATACTCGAGATTCAACTCTGCGTTCCCGCGAACTTGTCCGCTTCTGTCCGAAACTAGATTGAATGTTATCTCTTCCCTTAATGATTTTAATACAGGAGAAATCATATATTGACATCTTCAATTTTAAGAATTTTCCAACAACTATCAATTTCATCTACTCAATTTTGCTATAAATGCATAATGATCCGCAGTCTATCCATGACACATCAGACGGTCCGAGAGTGGCCCGACTTCGTCGAGTGATTTGAGCAGTTGGTGATTTGAAAATTATAGTCAACACGTGTTGATCGAGAAAGTGTCGACTTCAAGCTCAATAGTAATGACCTGTTATTAATCTATCCATATAGAACAGCCCCGGGAACGTCACTGAAAGAAATCGTGTCTATCGGGTTGGGTCTGCCTAGTCCCACTACAGCCGCGCGCCTGAACTCTCAATGTTCTGACATCGTCGGTGCACGCTACGTAGTACATGTATGTGTGGCCGCTAGGGGTGTGCGGGCCGCACGATTTTCAGACACAGAATCTGGCTGCAGGAGCCTAGCCGTAGCCAAATTCTGTGTCCGAGCGTACCCTCACTCTCTCCAGCCCCGGGAACGGCAGAAATCGGGTCTACCGGATTGTGGGTCTCCCTAGTCCTACCAGAGCAGCGCGCCCGTAGTCTCAATGTGTTGACTTCGATGGTGCACGCTACGTAGTATGTACATGTATGTGTGGCCGCTAGGGGTGTGCAGGCCACACGACTATCAGACACAGAATCTGGCTGCAGGAGCCTAGTCGTAGCCAAATTCTGTGTCCGAGCGTACCCTCACTCTCTCCAGCCTTGGGAACGGCAGAAATCGAGTCTATCAGGTTGTGGGTTTCCCTAGTTCTATCACAGCTGTCGCGCCGAAAAAATTAATTAAATCATGCTTTTCATTGACAATTATGATACATAACATATTTAAAAAAAATACTGAACGCAATGAAAATAATCGTTAAAAATCTGTAGCTTTGATATGCGCGATCTTACAGGTCTCACAAGGTTCCACTTCCTAACAAGTAAGGATCTTTTCGGTGTAGTAACCTTCCACTATGTAACGTGACAAAAATTATTTCCAAGTGGGTCCGGGTCTCCAAGATATTGTTATCTGAAGACATCCGCGTCGCGTTATCGTTATCGAATTGTGAGCGATCGTTAGACAATACCGCGATCGAAATATGTTTTTCGCGAACAATTGCTGAATGATCTGATCGTGGCTTCGCGTTTCCGCAATTCGAAAAGATCGGCAGAGCAACCAAACATAACGATTTAAAAAAATACAGGACGTCAAGTAGTATAAGAATGTCAAGGATCACTACCAATCACGGCACAATTTACCGATTGCTAATGTTTTTGACAATGATGTACCACAACAAAAAATTCTGAAAAAAAATTGACAACACTGCCTGTTATAGAAATTTATCAGGGAAACAAACACTAGAATGGCATGTTTTCATATTTTGGAGAAAAAAATATTTTTCCGTATTTTTTGGGGGGGTTTTTCATTTTTTACGACCACAGTTTGCAACAAAAAAATCTGAAAAAATTCTCAAAAATGCGTCTTACGATACAAAATATGTCACATTTTTTCAGATTTTTTAAGCGCATTGAGACCGGAAAATGCGCAGAAGATCGCAAAATCTAATTTACCCGGTAACTACCCTTACGGGTAATTTAGGGGGTTGAATTTTTGCTCAGAGGGGTTTTTCTTGGTCAGCTTTCGAATGGTTCAATAACCACTGAAAAACCTCCAAGGGCAGTTTTGATGATCTTATTCGGCTAGGCCCTTTAAATCACTCTGACGGCTCATCGAAAAAGACGTAGAAAAAGAATTAGCTTAAATTTTTCGGCTCCATACAGTTGATGGTCGAGATTGAAAAAATAATTTTGCAATAGCCCAATCCTTTCCGAATAGAACCACCGAAAAAAGTGTAGCTCAATCGGATTTCAACAAAAAAATGATTTCATTAGTTTTGTTGACAAAAATTTCGAGTTTTTGCAAAATACTGAGGTGGTAGACAAATTTTGAGACGAGATTTGAAATAAGCGTGGAAGAATCTACGGGAAATGATGTACAGCATGTTGCAAAAAAAGCTTTTCCATTCGTGGTATTGTGAAAGTCATAGTTTTGCAAAAATTGTGCTGGTTTAACGAATTTTGTCGAGGTTAAAAAACGTTCGTCCTATAATCTCCCTACTTTTCCCATATTCTGCAAAATTTGAGCTTTAATTTAAAAAAAAAAATGATCGTTCTATCTCTTTTCTATCGAAAGTTCTTTGATTTTAACACAGAATTCATCGGGTTGGCGACCCGGCGGTGAGGATCCTTGCAGCGACGGAATGCATAAAAAAGTTTGTCGGTACTGACCAGTCGTGGACCCGCTAGGGGACTCATCGGTAAAGCTACCCCCAGCAGGCTCTACCTGAGACGCTGCGATATCGTTAGACGGTTTAAAACTGTATATATAGAAATCGGTGACGGATCAGGTAGCAGCGAGAAAGGTCTTTGCATGACTGTCTGTCCATCTTGTGGCGAGTGTAGGAAATTAGCTGCCACAAAAGATTACAAATTTCAATAATTTATTTCATTTGTATCCAAAGTTCTTTCGATAGAAGAAGAGAGCGAGTTATCGCGATACCGGAGATTCAACTCTGCGTTCGCATGAACTTCGCGGATAGACTGCGGATCTTTATGCAAAATAAAAATTGACTACATCGATTGCAAGAAATAGAAACGAAATTGAATGTTATTTCTTCAGTAAAGGCGAAAACAAAATGACTTTCCGAACGACCTAATACATTAACATATTACAATAGAAGAGCTGCACAAAGTCTAAATAAAATCAATCCTATCATTTTTCTACAAAGAAACATTTATCATCAGTTACTTTTAAAGCTCAGTAGGTTTAGAGTGTTGAAACGTCTTCGTGCAAAAAAAAAGTGTCGTAGAAGGGAAAAGAAACCAAGTTTAAATTTATACGTTTCGGCTCAAGCGTTTCGAGCTGCCCGGGGTGGCTCGATGTCGTCGGACGGGTTCGGAAAGAATCGGACAAGTTCGGGCGAGTGAGATACCGCGATACTCGAGATTCAACTCTGCGTTCCCGCGAACTTGTCCGCTTCTGTCCGAAACTAGTCATTGTCATTCAATTTGGTTTCTAATTCTTGCAATCGATGTAGTCAATTTTTATTTTAGATAAAGATCCGCAGTCTATCCGCGAAGTTCGTGCGAACGCAGAGTTGAATCTCGAGTATCGCGATATCTCGCTCGCCCGAACTTGTCCGATTCTTTCCGAACCCGTCCGACGACATCGAGCCACCCCGGGCAGCTCGAAACGCTTGAGCCGAAAAGTATAAATTTAAACTTGGTTTCTTTTCCCTTCTACGACACTTTTTTTTTGCACGAAGACGTTTCAACACTCTAAACCTACCGAGCTTTAAAAGTAACTGATGATAAATGTTTCTTTGTAGAAAAATGATAGGATTGATTTTATTTAGACTTTGTGCAGCTCTTCTATTGTAATATGTTAATGTATTAGGTCGTTCGGAAAGTCATTTTGTTTTCGCCTTTACTGAAGAAATAACATTCAATTTCGTTTCTATTTCTTGCAATCGATGTAGTCAATTTTTATTTTGCATAAAGATCCGCAGTCTATCCGCGAAGTTCATGCGAACGCAGAGTTGAATCTCCGGTATCGCGATAACTCGCTCTCTTCTTCTATCGAAAGAACTTTGGATACAAATGAAATAAATTATTGAAATTTGTAATCTTTTGTGGCAGCTAATTTCCTACACTCGCCACAAGATGGACAGACAGTCATGCAAAGACCTTTCTCGCTGCTACCTGATCCGTCACCGATTTCTATATATACAGTTTTAAACCGTCTAACGATATCGCAGCGTCTCAGGTAGAGCCTGCTGGGGGTAGCTTTACCGATGAGTCCCCTAGCGGGTCCACGACTGGTCAGTACCGACAAACTTTTTTATGCATTCCGTCGCGATCCAGGAAGCGGTCCTTGCAGCGACCCGTGCAGCGACCCGTGCAGCTTTTGGGTCGCTGCACGGGTCGCTGCAAGGATCCTCACCGCCGGGTCGCCAACCCGATGAATTCTGTGTTAAAATCAAAGAACTTTCGATAGAAAAGAGATAGAACGATGATTTTTTTTTTTAAATTACAGCTCAAACTGTGCAGAATATGGGGAAAGTAGGGAGATTATAGTACGAACGTTTTTTAACCTCGACAAAATTCGTTAAACCAGCACAATTTTTGCAAAACTATGACTTTCACAATACCACGAATGGAAAAGCTTTTTTTGCAACATGCTGTACATCATTTCCCGTAGATTCTTCCACGCTTATTTCAAATCTCGTCTCAAAATTTGTCTACCACCTCAGTATTTTGCAAAAACTCGAAATTTTTGTCAACAAAACTAATGAAATCATTTTTTTGTTGAAATCCGATTGAGCTACACTTTTTTCGGTGGTTCTATTCGGAAAGGATTGGGCTATTGCAAAATTATTTTTTCAATCTCGACCATCAACTGTATGGAGCCGAAAAATTTAAGCTAATTCTTTTTCTACGTCTTTTTCGATGAGCCGTCAGAGTGATTTAAAGGGCCTAGCCGAATAAGATCATCAAAACTGCCCTTGGAGGTTTTTCAGTGGTTATTGAACCATTCGAAAGCTGACCAAGAAAAACCCCTCTGAGCAAAAATTCAACCCCCTAAATTACCCGTAAGGGTAGTTACCGGGTAAATTAGATTTTGCGATCTTCTGCGCATTTTCCGGTCTCAATGCGCTTAAAAAATCTGAAAAAAATGTGACATATTTTGTATCGTAAGACGCATTTTTGAGAATTTTTTCAGATTTTTTTGTTGCAAACTGTGGTCGTAAAAAATGAAAAACCCCCCCAAAAAATACGGAAAAATATTTTTTTCTCCAAAATATGAAAACATGCCATTCTAGTGTTTGTTTCCCTGATAAATTTCTATAACAGGCAGTGTTGTCAATTTTTTTTCAGAATTTTTTGTTGTGGTACATCATTGTCAAAAACATTAGCAATCGGTAAATTGTGCCGTGATTGGTAGTGATCCTTGACATTCTTATACTACTTGACGTCCTGTATTTTTTTAAATCGTTATGTTTGGTTGCTCTGCCGATCTTTTCGAATTGCGGAAACGCGAAGCCACGATCAGATCATTCAGCAATTGTTCGCGAAAAACATATTTCGATCGCGGTATTGTCTAACGATCGCTCACAATTCGATAACGATAACGCGACGCGGATGTCTTCAGATAACAATATCTTGGAGACCCGGACCCACTTGGAAATAATTTTTGTCACGTTACATAGTGGAAGGTTACTACACCGAAAAGATCCTTACTTGTTAGGAAGTGGAACCTTGTGAGACCTGTAAGATCGCGCATATCAAAGCTACAGATTTTTAACGATTATTTTCATTGCGTTCAGTATTTTTTTTAAATATGTTATGTATCATAATTGTCAATGAAAAGCATGATTTAATTAATTTTTTCGGCGCGACAGCTGTGATAGAACTAGGGAAACCCACAACCTGATAGACTCGATTTCTGCCGTTCCCAAGGCTGGAGAGAGTGAGGGTACGCTCGGACACAGAATTTGGCTACGACTAGGCTCCTGCAGCCAGATTCTGTGTCTGAAAGTCGTGTGGCCTGCACACCCCTAGCGGCCACACATACATGTACATACTACGTAGCGTGCACCATCGAAGTCAACACATTGAGACTACGGGCGCGCTGCTCTGGTAGGACTAGGGAGACCCACAATCCGGTAGACCCGATTTCTGCCGTTCCCGGGGCTGGAGAGAGTGAGGGTACGCTCGGACACAGAATTTGGCTACGGCTAGGCTCCTGCAGCCAGATTCTGTGTCTGAAAATCGTGCGGCCCGCACACCCCTAGCGGCCACACATACATGTACTACGTAGCGTGCACCGACGATGTCAGAACATTGAGAGTTCAGGCGCGCGGCTGTAGTGGGACTAGGCAGACCCAACCCGATAGACACGATTTCTTTCAGTGACGTTCCCGGGGCTGTTCTATATGGATAGATTAATAACAGGTCATTACTATTGAGCTTGAAGTCGACACTTTCTCGACCAACACGTGTTGACTATAATTTTCAAATCACCGACTGCTCAAATCACTCGACGAAGTCGGGCCACTCTCGGACCGTCTGATGTGTCATGGATAGACTGCGGATCATTATGCATTTATAGCAAAATTGAGTAGATGAAATTGATAGTTGTTGGAAAATTCTTAAAATTGAAGATGTCAATATATGATTTCTCCTGTATTAAAATCATTAAGGGAAGAGATAACATTCAATCTAGTTTCGGACAGAAGCGGACAAGTTCGCGGGAACGCAGAGTTGAATCTCGAGTATCGCGGTATCTCGCTCGCCCGAACTTGTCCGATTCTTTCCGAACCGGTCCGACGACATCGAGTCACTCCCGTGCAGCACGAAACCACGGGGCAGCTCGAAGCACTCGGGTAGCCCGAAGCGCTTCAGCCGAAATATATAAAGTTTCTTTTCCCGTCCACGATACTTTTTTTCTGCATGACGACGTTTCAATACTCTAAACCTACCGAGCCTTAAAAGTAACTGAGAAATGTTTCTTTGTGTAAAAATGATAAGATTTTATTTAGACTTTGTGCAGATAAATTAATATTTATTTAAATTACATACTACATACTATTAGGTCGTTCGGAAAGTCATTTCGTTTTCTCCTTTACTGAAGAAATAATTAACATTCAATTTGGTTTCTATTTCTTGCAATCGATGTAGTGAATTTTTATTTTGCAGAAAGATTCGCAGTCTAGTAATAAGAAATGGAAGCATTGTCATCCCTACACGAAAAATGAAGTTACTTTCCAAACGACCCAATCGTATCCAGTATGTAATTTAAATAAATATTAATTCTGTCAGTAAAAAAGTAGACGGCTGCTGCTGCTGCTGCTACACATTTGTTCAATAGACATTTACTTTACCGACATCTACCACATTGGCGCAACCTGCTCTTGTACGGCATTTGACACATTAATGCGACCGTGTTGCCCTCTTTCGGCGTTGCAGTAATACGCTGCAGCTACCGTGCAGATCGCTTTCAGCTACGGCGATAGCTGCACAGCAGTGCTGCTCCAGCATCGATGCAGCTGGTTATCTGGGTAATTGTTGCGACTTCGATATAGGAATTTTTTTGACAGTTTCCCTGATCGAGTGAAACAGCCTCCTTGGAATTTTAAAAATAAAATAATAATAAAAATGATGCGCGCAACAAAATAAATCACGATTACAAAAACCAGGATGTAACTAAAGAATTAGTATTGCATCCAAAATTTTATAAATGTAGGAGTAGCTCGTAAAAGCACGTTTGTATAAGTCAATGTTTGTTCGTGATATATCGGAATGGAAAATTTTCTCTTTGATTACACGTTCGTTTTGCATTTAATTACATACATATTGCACATTGTGATAGAAGAAATTGAACATCGTCCTGCCGGTAACGCGCGGGCGCGTTTTTACTTTAATGATTTATATCAAGCAGCGTGTTCTATTTCTATGTCTATCGATATTCTTACGCTTCGAATCATTCGTGTGGTACGTACAGTCGTCCGTTCGGTACCGTTGTCAGGACCGATACAGTTTTCAATCGGTAAGCGGATAGAAAATTTTGCAACGATGGCAGATATGTCGATGAACAACATCGCGCCACGGAAAATGTCTTTCGGTATCAATGGAAAGTTGAACGGTTTAGAAAATAAAACACCGTTTCTGATCGGAGTTTCCGGCGGCACGGCCAGTGGGAAAGTGAGTACCATATGATTTTGACTTTTCAATGTAAACGAATCGATGCCACTTACCGCTTTACGAACGGTGGCAATTTTTCTACGACTTAACCTCCGCAGTTAAGCATGCATTCGCAGAGGAACGTTCGTAAAGATTGCTCCTCGATATTTCAGTCGACCGTCTGCAAACGTATTATGGAAAAATTAGGTCAGGTTGATATGGATCACATGCAACGACAAGTAGTTTGTATTTCGCAAGACAGTTTTTACAGAGATCTATCACCGGCTGAGAAACTGAAAGCCGAGAAAGGTCAATACAATTTCGATCATCCAGATGCGTTCAATAACGACCTGATACTTCAGACATTACAAGATATATTGGCTGGTGTAAAGTGTGAGATACCTGCTTACGACTACAGAACGAATAGTTTGTATGTGTCACCATTACTTCGACATTATATTTGTTGTCGTGTAGTTACCAAATCCATCAACAGTTTCTTTAATTTTCAGAGTAAAGGATCAGATCACAACGATCTATCCTGCAGATGTAGTTTTATTCGAAGGAATTCTAGTGTTCTATTTCCCAAAAATACGTGATCTGTTTCATATGAAATTGTTCGTAGATACAGATTCGGATACTAGATTGGCTAGAAGAGGTAATTGTTAGAAAAACACATTTGTACCTTCACGTTTCCACTTACTAGGTCTGTTACTTTCCTTCGAAGGTTGAAGATTTTGAAGCTTCGATTTCAGAAACTTCAAAGGTGATGATAATCGAAGTTTTAAAGCTTTGAAAAAGTAACAGCCCTATTCCGTACCTACGTTTTTTTTATACGATAAGGATTGTAAACTGTTAAGCGCATATATCGAATGATTCCAACAGTGCCAAGAGACATAAATGAAAGAGGAAGAGACTTGGATTACGTTTTAAATCAATATATGAATTTTGTAAAACCTGCGTTCGAAGAGTTTTGCCTACCCACAAAGAAATTTGCCGATGTTATAATTCCCAGGGGTGCAGATAACACAGGTAAACAGTAGCATATACATATATAGCAATACGATTACATGCAAAATATACTTTCAAGCGTACGGTGCTATACGTGTATATACAGGATGAATGGAAAAAATTAAGAAACATGTAATTCTATGCAGTTGCAAACAAGATTGCACTGTAAGATGAGCTTGTTAAAAAATTTTTGAATGTTCGAGTTGTAAAAGTAAAAATGTTTTTGTATAACCTTGGTCGAAAGATAATTATAAATCGGTCTAGTTGCTAGAATCAGCCTGTATGTACGTATATATCTTGTAAAAATATTTAATCACACTGGTTGAATATTTGATACATAATATAGGATTATTAACTGATTCATAAACATAAATTATGCATTCTACCATAACTTGGATTCATATTCATCCAATCTGCACCTAATTTATGAGATTCAACGATTGCGGCTTTATAACTAATAACAGTTTCATTTGTGCTGTTTATTAAAAGATTAACACTAATGTTCTCGTGTTCTAAAAAGTTTTCATGCGTTCATTGGTCGACGCACAATTTAGATGCAGATCTGGAATAATAAGGCAG
This sequence comes from Lasioglossum morio, assembly GCA_916610235.2. Classification (NCBI taxonomy): domain Eukaryota; kingdom Metazoa; phylum Arthropoda; class Insecta; order Hymenoptera; family Halictidae; genus Lasioglossum; species Lasioglossum morio. Next base: position 15,526,020 of record OU744323.1, on the reverse strand, counting down.
CTTGAACTTTAATTATTTGCACATGTCTATATAGCTATTTATGGGTGCTGCCTGGTATTAAAGGGCTGCTAAAAACGTGCTGTTTTTTAAGCTAGAACAATGATTAAGGTCATTTAAAAAAGTACATGGTTTGGTTGTTGTATGTTTGCAGTGGCAATAGATCTTATAGTGTACCACATCTGGGACATTTTGCGTTTGAAAAAGGCTGAAAACTCATCCGGGCAGCATCCATACAACTACCAACGTAGGCGTACTTCAACTTTATCTGACACGCTCAGCAGATGATCTAAGCATGATATGCTCACTTATAAGCACCACACTTTTCCATATATATATCATACATTTACATATAATCGAGTTTACAATAACCTTCAGACTTTTATTTTATGTACTTAATACTTCTCTATACCTTTAATAACACTGTATTTGTATTACGTTTATATATCGAGCAGCAAATGATATCACTTTCGATAAGTGTATTACCGCATCCATTATACCCCATGCATGAAGGTGAACATTAATTTTACTCTGTACCAAAAATATCTAAATATTGTAATTCCAATCGAGCATAATTATTCAAAGTTTATACTTAACGGCTAATATAAAAGAAAGCTTTGAGTATTACTTACATATACACGAACTTTTGTGAGCATATGTGTACGTATGCGTGTATGTATTATGCATGTTATTAAAGATTGAATTCATTCTTTTTTTTATATGTAATGTACCCTATACCGATTCAGTGCAGTTCACGCATCTATTATAAACGCAAACTCGAACATTGTACAAGACGATTTAAGTGAGCATAAAGCATTCGTTACTAGCATAATTCTCTAGAATGTGATACTTTTAGTTTAAGTTGGTGCATTATACATATACTATCATACTTGACGTTTAATCGCATCGTTTGGTAAGGTGCTATTAATCACTTTATACGACGCTCTCATTTTCTCGAACGCTCAAATTATTTTTATTCCCCGCTAAAGATATCATTCTTTTACAGGACATATACAGTTTGAATTATGTAATTTGATACGACATTTATTTAGATTGTGTAAAATGGAATATAATAATAAAGAAATTAAGGTGACCAAACAAGCAAACCTTTAACCATTTACTTATTTTTGATATTTTGTTACAGTGGCTATAGACTTGATAGTGCAACACATAAGAGACTTCTTAAGCAACAGGGGTAGGGTTACGACCGAACCTGAAATTCCATTAAACAAAACAGAAAAACTGTCCAAGAGGCCACATTAACTTTTGACAGATTTAGAGCTTGGTAGAGAATAAGTTCAGTAATCCTTTTCTTTCTTTCTTTTCCATTACTCCTAATACTCGTGTACGTTCTCGTGTAGAGATATCTACATTGAATTAGTGATAATCAAGGTGATATAACAAGAATTTTCGGGATATATGCAGTGAACTATTTTTGCGTTATATTTTAACACTGTTCGCAAATACATATAGATTCGTAATTACTGTTAAACAATCCGAAACTTTAGGTACAAAGTGTTAATATCAAATATTAATATAATACGTCTTACTGCGTGCAGACGGATATACCGATATAGAATAAACTTGTAAAAATATTTTAGCAAGAGTTTAGGTGTTGAATAACACTGCAACAAGGTTTGTGTAATATAAATAATTAATCGACGACAACAATAATATAACAAAAAAAAAACTTATTTTTGCTGCTGCGATATTTGTTTATTGTATAGTTATATACACATTGTATACTTAAATATTACATATAGGATATAAAATCATGAAGTGCTTAAATATAAAAGTTATTATTGTTATTATTGTATTTATTTATATTTAACAGTGATTTGTATAACATTAATTTATTCATTAATTATTGATAGTAAAGTTCTAAATTCATACCGTCGTGAATTTCATCTGAATTATTCGATTAAGGAAAAATCTGTTAAAAACTTGACAACGTCATGCGACAATATAAAAGTGTACTTAATATTGAAGGATACAATCTTGTAATTTTATATGATCCTTGAAAATCGTATACCATTTCTTTAATACAATCTTTTCCCAATGCGTTCCAGTTTGAGCAGCTATCAATTTCTTTAAATCGCCTATCGTATCGTCTGGATTACATTTAACTCTAACTTTTTTCCCAAGACGGTCGTTGCATGTTATCTCTAACATTTTCTACTTTCTAGAAACAAGAAAAGGATAATTGCACAAAAATAATATTACATCAGCTATTTAGATGTAATTCTCTGATGTCGAGAGTTTATAGGTTATGAACCCATTATGATGATGATGATGATAATAATAATAATAACAAGTAGTAATCATCTATTATTTTAAAAAATCTGCAACGTACCCAACCCACACCTTTGCTAGTTTGTAAGAATAGTTTCGAAAAATCTGTATAATATATTTATTTAGACGACACTGTATCCGTACGAATGTATAATAACGATGTGCAATATTTACTTACAGGGTATCGTTCTATTACAGTTGTTGAGAAATAAATCTTCCTTATATTTTTACACTCGTAATATATAGAGGAAAACACTTAGAACTTGCTGTTGATAAACTTGAAAATTACGTGCGTAAATATGATGTATCGTTATACGTTATACGAGTTCAGTCTTAGAAAACAGAGAACGATGATCGAACCTACTGATTCCTTCTTCAGCCGATCGAACTTGATCGAGCTGGAATTACGATTCGAGTTGAACTATGTTTCAGACTTTATTCGATACACACAGTGATTACAAAACAGAAGTAAGAACACAAGAGAGCACGTCCACAATAACGTTGTATAGTGTATATTCTGCCATTAGCGAATCCTCCGTGAACAACGATGGCGGATGCAGCAGATCTTTCCGGCGCTTCTTCTGGGCAGAAGATGTCGTCGAAAGTTTTAAGACAAAAGGCGCAGGAGTTTCTGTCCTCGAGGAAATACGCGAACAATTTAGTAGATATAATAGGACAATGGGATGTAAGTTTGCATTTGAGAAGCGTCTCGAATCGACGAATGTATCGAGTGTTCCGAGGTTATGTCGTTTCCTAAAATTCTTGATCACTGTTCGTCAGGAATCTACTTCGACCTGTTTGCTCACGATAGAGACGATATTCGTTGACGTTTTAAGAAGAGGCGACATGTATCTTGAACGTACGATAGCCCTCACGATTTCAGGTACGTTCGAACATTTTCGTAGCTTCGTAGCTGATCATTTCAAGTTTGACAACATACACGTCTCTTCGAATCTTCTACCTAATATCGTAGATTATAAACGTGTACCGTGCATTTATATTTTGTGAAAACATTTGTTAAGGCACAAAATTAAAACGCGACACGTAACGTTTCGACATTGTGAATATTAACCCTTTGCACTCGGAGCTATTCCAACTTGAAAATTAAACATTCCCTCCGATCTAGAATGCTTCCATTCCATATGATTTTTGAAATTTTATGGATATGGAATCGGCACAATACCTCATACACTAATTAAATAGTTAGTAATTGGTTAGATACTGATATATTTAATAACGTGAACAGTATTTCAAACAATGGTACAGTAAATTTTAGTGGTGCCTTAGAGTCACTATCTGAGTGCTAAGGGTTAAAAAGTCGCAAAATAGTTTCTCTATAAGCTTTCTGAAACAGAGCCAAGTCCAGAAGCGAGATACGTCAATTGGTTGAGGAACTGTTACGAAGAGATATGGGAGAAAATACTGTTGTCGATAGAGAAATGTCGACCCGCCATTCAATTACAAGCTCTCACCACTGCTATTAAACTGATGGCGGAGGAAGGAAGATATCCATTGGAACCGACCGATAATTTGGGATACTACTTCCCGCTTCATCGATTGAAACCGATCCTAATGAGCTTACTGGCACCCGAGAAAGACAATGCCAACTTAATATCTAGATTTCAAGAAATTACAGAGTACCCCGACGCCCTTTATTACACTTGGAAGTGTCTTCCTTCTTTGACTCCTAAAAGGCAGCCTCATGAAACTTATATAAAAAATTTATTAGAGCTTATACACAAGTCACCGTTGCCGAAGAAAAGCGAAGGTACAAATTAGAGCATAATGATTAGACTGCGGATCTATATGCATTCATGAAAAAATTGGTTCAGTGAAATATAAGATGGGAAAGGATTTGAAACATTCGAGAATGCTGTTATGTTGTTTTCAATGTAACAAAATCGTTAAGGGATCAAATCACCTTTTATTTTATTCCTGCTTCCTACAATAGATACAGAATATTTTTATTTTGTATAAAGATCCACAGTCTAGTAGTGATCATTACGATTTTATAGAATTCTCGAAGAGCTTGAAATATAACATTGGCATTGAATTTCTATTCCAGAGTATGAAATGTCGGAAGGTAAAAGCTTGCTGTGCAGCACACAACAAGGTAGAGTAACTAAAATCTATATTAGTATTTTGCGTTAACAATTAACTTACATTTGATTTCCTTGTTATCAGATAGCAGAACATTTGTATGGGATCAAGCAGGGTCTAGACGCGCACTTAATAAAGTTTGGGTTTGTGTGATGCATTGGGAATTAACTCCGCAATTGCACAAGCAGTTATTGTTGGTTCTGTTGGAGCGGGTGATGCCACACTTAGAGAAACCTGTTCTATTAACAGACTTCCTTATGGATTCTTTGGATGCAGACGGACCTATTGCTTTACTCGCGTTACAAGGTGTATTTTCGCTAGTCACCAAACACAATTTGGAGTACCCGAATATCTTTACCAAACTTTACTCTATGTTCGAGCCAGAGATCTTTCACACAAAATACAAAGCTCGTTTGTTTTATTTATCTGATCTTTTTCTCAGTTCGACGTAAGTATTCTCTGGTATTACGAGATATACAGTGTTTTCTCGATACTTGTCGAAAACACGGGTCCGGCCAGGGACAATTATCGGTCAGGAATACTATTCCTTGATTTCTGCCGAACATAGAAAAGGACAGCGAATCTCGAGAGGCCTCGGTTAACAAGACGTGTAAACGCAACTAATCCAATAACAAAACTTCTTTATTTTTCTTTTATGTGACTTTGACCATCATATTCGTGGCATTGATAGATTGATCTTTCATCTATCGCTTGATATTCCTAGACTGATCTTTTATCTGTCGCTTTTGATTAGTGAAAAAACCCACTTTTGCATTATCGAGAAATGAGAAGGCGCTCTTCTCGCACGCTTGCTATCCTGGAAACGCGAGTCAACCCCCTTAAAGGCCAGACATTTGGGACATTTATCGAGAAAGCACTGTATATTACGTATATTGTACATTGGGATTACCATGTGCTCCTTGTTGTGTTACCAGGCACTTACCTGAAGCATTAGTTGCTGCGTTCGCGAAACGGCTCGCGCGTTTGACTCTTGTCGCACCACCCGAAGATATTCTTATTATATTGCATTTCGTTGGGAATCTTCTGCTTCGACATCCTGGTTTGAAACGACTGATCGATCATCCACAAGGTGGAGAGATTACGACGGAGGAGAATAACGGTGCTGGTGACCCATTCTTGATGGAAGAACGAGATCCGTTGCTAAGTAATGCTCTCTTCAGTAGCCTTTGGGAAATCAAAGCTCTACAGTGGCATGTTATACCAAGTATCGCAACCGCTGCGCGTTTCATTCGTGAACCGCTTCCATCGGTCGAATACGATATGGCATCGGCGTTAGAACGGACCGGAGGACATTTGTTCGATCGTGAATTAAGAAACAAAGTTAAAGATATTATGTTAACATTCGAGAGGCCGAATTCAATGGCGTTACCGAAAGGTGAAAGATTATTGCAGTATTGGCAGTTAACAGCAATGCACTGACTGGCAATATCGGTATTGTGCATCGCGTGTGGTCAAAGCTTCGTGCAATATGCACCCGTTTATCGAATGGAAAATTGTGTAATTTTCGATGAACAGAAACAGAAAAAACTGTAAGGAAACTGAAACAGATATTTCCGCGTTTTTTCTTGTTGTAACATTAAGAAAACGTGTAATACGAAGAATATTGCGTACTTTTGTATTATTTAAAATCTAAAGCTAATTGTAAAGGAATTGATTCGGAATACATTCTTTCACAAGCAACCTGTAGATATATATTTTTAGATTTCCAATCATGCAGCTATCTAGCACAGTAGCTACTTGTTGATACTACCGGTTTTGTTAAACGGAGTCATTTGTATGCATGGATGTGTGATAATAAAGTGAAAGATATTTTAATTTAATAGATCACGCGTGTATTTCATTCGGAATTGTAATATCTGCTTGGTGTAATAACATATACAGGTAAGCATAAATAAAATCTGTAATAAGATCGTGTCATGATACAATTTTATATTTTAAAGCAGTATTCAAACTAATCCCTTACTATAATACACATAAATAAGCACCCTTATGTATTATTGCCGATTGTTATGTATAAAAAAAGATGTATGTACATAGTTGATAATTAATCCAGACAGTATTACGGGTACCGTTTGTTTTCCAAAATCTAAAACATCAAAATCATTATCATTTTGAATTGTTTCGATATTTCTTCTTACTGTACGCTATATGCGTAGTAATCAATGTATGTTGCCATCAAAACTATTTTCTTTAAGGTACGTGGCCATTTGCGATTTTCATCTTACTGTTTCGCTCTCTGACAGTTTTCCCTGCAGCTCTCCGCTAGCACTCTCAATACCATGTACACTGACCAATTTCACTCTCGAGAGTAACTCGCGATGGTTTTACTCTCAAATGTACACGTACCTTTATAATACGCAGAATGTATTCTATGAAAAAGTTTACGAACCCGCGTCAATTGCCGCCACTCATCTTCGTTCAATGCGTATTTGATTTTCACCAAAATATTTGCTGGAATATTGGGTACTGGTTGTAACAGACGTTCTTGTTTGGTGGGCACGTAGTCAACTTGCAAAAGCTCGGCCACCGTTGGCCGTGCTTTTGGGTCGTGTTGAAGACATTTACGCATCACGTCGATCAAAATTGGTGGCGCTATAACTTTGTTATCCCCTTCTCTCGACGGCAACGTCGCAGGGAAAGAAATATTTAGTTTTGGATTAGTGATCGCGTTCACTTTAGCCCACTGTGAACGAATATGTTGAAACGGTGTATGACCATACACTAAACTGTACAATATGCATCCTAATGACCACACATCCGACTTGAAAGTAATCTGTGCAATGAATACACACGTTACGATTCCGTATTATCGGCAAGTTCATTGTAAGATTAATCTCGGATACCTTGTACTTCACATTTTCCGTAGGAGAACCTGAACTTTCTCCGCTATCCATTAACGCTTCCGGACTGATGTAATTCAAGGTACCTATCGGACAGTTTTTTACAACGGACGTCATGTCTGCGTTCATATTCGAAGCAATTCCAAAATCTATAAGTTTCAATCTTCCCCTTACCAATAAAAAATTTGCTGGTTTTAAGTCAGAATGAATTACCCCTGGAAAATATAAAAACTCATAAACACGTTGTTTTATAATAGAGTAATAAAGTAATTACAGTAATGTCCCATTCTAAGTCAATTCTCGGTTCTGTGTTACGACATAGATCGGAACAAGACACTATTTTTTTCGAGGCTTCGTCGACTGTCACTAAAGAAGTTTTGTAATGGGATTACTAGTAGTTCATACAGCTCGAGATTCTCGGTTCCCCGCGGGGTATGCCACCCAGTGGAATGGGTAGGCCAAGGTACATAGAGCAGTCTCCTCTGCCGGACTTAGAATGACACATTACTGTATTCGTATCTTCTAGGACATTTACCATTATCGTGTATATGTTTAACAGCTGTTAACATTTCTGTCCAGTAATAAAGAACCATTGTAAGAGAAATGTGTCCCTCCTGCGATATCGTTTTCAGAAGTCGACTGAGATCAGTATCTCCCATTTCCATTACCACATACACCATGTTATACTTGATTTCGCTGCAACAAAAAGCTTCGATGTAATCGTCAGTGCACATACGTACCTGCAACACGCGTTTACAAAATCATTTCTTACTAGTCGAACATTCTAACGATGCACGGTGCTTGTAATTTATGCAGCATCGAAATTTCTTCCAAGCAGCCCTGAGCTGACTCTCTGTCCATACGACTAAGATTAACACATTTTATAGCGCACAGTACGAGCGTCGATAAATCTTGCACCCTCAAAACTTCTCCGCTCATTCCCTGACCAAGCGAGCCTAGAATTAAGTACTCCTTTCCCTTAACAAAAATTGTTTTAGACTGTGTCGGTTTGGGAGTGTTAGGTGGTATCGAAAACTGTATATTCGGTGCGGTATCTGTAGATCTTTTCGGTTCCGGTTGTTGGTTTTGATTATTAACCGCTAGATATTGATTTTGAGAATCGTTACTTAGTTGTTTTGGCGCGTCGTTGACATTCTTATTCGAACGAGAAATGTGTGCGGAACTTGGTATCGTTTTTTGTACCTTCACTTCTTTATCTTCTATATTTGGATATTTATTTTCCTTTAACTGTTCGTTACACTCCAATTCAAATTGTGCAGGATTTTCGGATACTGCGAATATTCGTTCGTTTACGTTTATTTTGCGAGGTAAATTTTTTAGTATCTGCTTTTCAACGTTAGGTGTTTCTTCTTTTACTTTGGGCAATTGATATCCTTGCAGCACACGACTATTCGAAGCATTGTTGAGTACATAACTTCCCGCATCTGCTAAAGGCTGTTTCCGCTTTGTCTCTGAATTTACATACCTGTAAATAAATCTTAATTTGAAGAACAAATTCTAACATATATCCCTTAGCACTCATTTTGCAAATATCCCATAGCAAACATTTAAATATTGCACGAGGCATTATATCAATTTTATATCCATAAAATGGAAAAAATCATATAAAATGGAATTGTTCTAGCTAGGAAGAAAGATTTCGTTTTCGAGTTAAAATAGCTCAGAGTGCAAAGGGTTAAACATATTAAAAATCAAATTTGTACCTGGAGGTTTCACGTTTAGTCATGCTCGGGGTAAAGTAAACAGAATTTTTGGGTGTTTGAACAGTCTCTTTAATTTTAATACTTTTATTTTGCAACGGAGTCTGCCTTATGTTGTTTAGAGACATATGACACGAAACTGTGGCTGGCGTTAAACCAAGACTTCTCGATATGTCAAACGGTTTGCTTTGCGGCGTTTGAGCAATATTCCTGCGAGAAAAACATGGTTCCGGACGTGAAGAACAAACTGCATGTTTCAGAGGAGTCTGAAGCGCCATATGATCCATAGAATTTATTAACGTGCCGTTCTCCAGCACACCTAATTTATTGGAAGAAATATTATCCGCTGCTTTAGAATCCAGTGTTTCTACATTCATATTTGTATTCTGTAAAGTACAACTTGCAGGTTGCTGTACATTCCTGAAATGTTGAGATCCGTATGCTATAGAGTCAAGTTCGTTGCTATTTCCTTTACAAGAACTATACTTGTCTACAGATTGGGCATTACTTTTACAGGTTTGTTCTTTGCTCGACTGTCTATTAATGTCTATGTTAACCACATGTTTACTTTTATGCTCGTTTTGAGAAATCCTTTCTTGAGCATAAGTACTTTCGCAATTCGATTGCGCATGACTCATCTGCTCGCTTTTTACGTATTTATCATCTGTTGTGTTATACTCTGGTATTTTTGAACACTGTTGCGATGCATTCGATTCGCATTTCTTATCGGTATTAACTTCCACATTGACGGACCACGTTGATCTATAACTGTCGTGTTTTATATCTTTGTATTTACTATCGTACGAATCTACGTTATGAGAATTGTTATGTACAGATACGTGTACTTTTGCCGTTGCGTTGTTTGGTTTAGATTCTGCGTTGTTATAGACTGAAAAAGGATTGGTTGTCTTTGAAACAGTGCTTGCAAGTGAAATTTCACTGGTGGTTGGATGTAAACGATTATCGTGCTTTACATCAGATAAAGGTAACGACTCGTTTAACTTATTCTCAATACTATCATCGTGAGGCAAAGGCTGAGGCTCGTCGACATCCGATTCGGTATCAGAATCCTCTGCTTTGTCTTCGCTCTCATCATCATCATCGCTTCCATAAAAATTTAATAACTCTTTCACGCGGATCGGTAAACATTTCGGTCGTGAGCTTGCGTGACTTTGTACATCCATAGTGTTCAACTCGGTCGTACCTTTCGTCGAAAGATTCGACATTCTTTGAACTGTAAACAATTCACGCTAACTGCCCCAGCAGTCTCAAGCGAAATTGTAATCGTGGCATGCACAATTTGATGTCGCATAAAACTATAAACCTCTATTAAACAATGTATTCATTCACAAGAATTATTAAAAACTCTCGAGAACCGTTCACTCTTTGTTGCCCCGAAAGCATCGTCGCTTTTCTACTCATTAGAATCACTTCAACCGTGACATTAAACAGGCATTTTTAGAACGTAACGATGCCGGTCTGACGTATGTTTTACAGAACGTTCAGAAGGAAACGCTTGTTTTCACCAGCGCGTTGGTAAAAAACACAAAGTTGACTTTTGCGATTCCAGACTGTTTGATTTGTATCGTACTGGTCTTTCTGTTTACGTCATCAAATTTGAATTCTAAAGATACGCTTTCATTGGCCGATTCTAACAGTGTTGCACGGCGCGTATAAATATGGTGCGCAGAAGCAGAAAGTAACTCTGGCAGAAGCGAACGTACACCACCATCGACGTAGAGGTGAACTAAGAAACAAAGATAGAGAGATCCTTATCTCTCGTACAGCGCTGTGACAGAGAGGGAGATGTGTCACCCGTAGGAGAGACAAAGACAGAGAATACCAAGCAGCTTGATTTTTCAACGAGCCTACTACAGATGCATTGACTGAAGAAGCAATATTTTTGCTGCTCATTGTGTTTAAATATTCTCTATATTATTGCGGGCTGGCGTACAGAGCCTTTTTTGCAATTTGTCTCTTGAAACTTTATAAACAACTATTCCTGCCAGTAATAGCTCCCCATTATTTATTTTTCCCATAATCGTAGACACGCTATTGCACTTGGTCACGCACGCGCGCAAAACCCGTGCAATATCCCAGCTTTAGACTATATATATAATACCTATAGACCCGGCTTCCAAGGCTTGCGATTTCATTGCAGCTTGTACATGGTTATTTTTCCCGTTTTTAACAATATTTTCGAGTATATATAGATAAAAAGACTTAAAGTAAAAACTGTCCATTTATGTAAGAATATGGTATATTTTATTGAAAAGGAAGTCATTGAGAGAGGAAGATTCAGCATGAACGACGTCGTAATACAATCGAATCTGAGCGCGCTACCAAACGAGCGTCGCGTCCAAACGCTGTGGAATTGTTGATATCAGAGAAGAAATGAGAGTGCTCACGCCTATCTCTGCACTTGACTCCACTGTTTGACACGCTCACGCTTAGCACGGAACAGCTCCTATACCCAGTGTGTGGATCCGGGGCACCGATTCGCACGCGATGGCCACCAGATGGCGTAAAAACAGTGCCGTGTCTAGAATAAGGTAGTAGAGCGGCCAGAGCCCTGAGGCCGTTATATTGGCGGGAGTGTGTAGGGTATACCGGTCAGTTAGTCAGTACCGGTGCAGTATTATTGGCGGGACGTGCGATCCACAACGAGAGGTAAGTTATTATTAATATTTTAATATACAATGGCAGCTACTAGTGGAGAAAGAGCTACAAAAAGTCCAAAAATTCGCCACTTCGAATTCATCGCGGGGTACTCAAGGTACCCCATTTTTCTGTTACTGAAGCTGAAGACGCCGCCATCTGGTGGCCATCGCGTGCGAATCGGTGCCCCGGATCCACACACTGCCTATACCGGCGGTAGAGCCCACTTTTACCACGCAACAGACAGCACACCAGTTTTAGCATGAAACAGAACCTTTACTAGCCTATGGCATAAATTAATTTATACTTTTATGCCAAGTTTTGTAGAAAACTACGAAAAATATAAATTAATTTGAGAGTAAAATCCGCTCTACCGCCGGTCTAGGATCTGATCCAGTCTAAGCGTCCGCTCTACCGCCGGTCTAGGAGCTGATCCAGGCTAAGATCCAGCACTATATCGGGCACGGTCAAAACCTGGGCGTGAGCACTCTCATTTCCTCTCTGATATACAGCAATTAATGTACTTTAAAGTCACAGGATGAAAGAGCAGAGTCCGGTTCTATCTGCAATTCAGATCTACAAGATTCCGAATGGGATGCGCCTTCTTATTATTCTGCAGCATATAGCTGTCGCAGCTTTATATTTCCGAATTATCTAGCGCTTTTTACTACTGAAAAACTGCATCTCTGCGTTAGCGAGAAATGAAAAGGCGCATCCCGCACCCTTGCATTCGTGGAAATGAGTTTACCCCCTTAAAATATTCGACATGAAATCTGAACAGCGCAATCGCGCAGTGTAACACTGAAACGATTAAAAGAATCTTACACGGGAGTAAAATACACTATTGGAAATATACATTGAAAGAACACGAAAACTGTATTTATCGAAAATTCTCTCGGAATTTAATAGACGATACAATAAGAAATATTGTCATTCTTTTCTTTTTTTTCTCTCTTTAAAACATCACCTTTGAATATTAAAAATTTCATTTTATATCTTAAATACAATTCTTAAAAAGAAGGAGAAATAATAAGTTTAACGTTACATAACTTATTCGAATTAATATAGACAACAATTTTGAACACCTATAATAATTGTAATACAAGAACCATTGTATTAATGACTTCTATTTCTCTATATTAAAATATACACTGTCTATGTTAGATACATATGATGTTCAAAGATTGTTGGAATTTTTCATTTTTGCTAAACTCTCGCTACACGTCGCGCATAAATCTTTCAAGGATTGCGATAGCAAAAGAAGATTATGCAGTGTAGCATACAGTTTCGCTTTTTAAACTTAATCCATTTGTATCTCTTTTATCTGAGCTTTATTAAGATAAACCAAGTATAAATAAATTGCTTCTTCCACAGTTTCAAGTCCGTATTCTTCTTAGTTAAATTCAATTATATTTAACAAGTTATCAATTCATGATTACCATTCGCCTTGTGTGTTGAGAAGTCAGAATCCAATGCTATCCGTTCCTCTGGTTTTCACAATCAATTTTCGACTGTCATCTTCTTTATATATATAGAAACTAATAGACAGCAATCTCGGAGAATGCGAAATTCAACTAAACGGATATATTCTATTCATGATCCTCGTCTGCTCCCTTATGTTCTAGCAATTAACCTAAGTATGCATTTTTTCCGTTTTGCTTTAATGGACAAGACTCGATGTAACGATACACGAATTAAATATATGATTAACGAAATATAATTTTCAACACGAAAGGAAAATTCTTACTAAAAATCGAAATAAAGACGAGCGTGGCGCGTTAACGAGCATTAGAACTTTCATATATCACTCTTTAATCTTTTCGGCATACTATAAATACCGTGGAAAAACCCGAAAAGTATAGAGTGCTGCGTGTTTAATGTCGTAGTCGGTAATCGAACGAAACAATTAGTTTTCCGGCGCCTTTGCTAAGATGTATAAAGAGCGATATAAAAAATAATATTTCATTTAATCCTTAGGGACGAAATTAGGAATTGTATCGTGATAAATGAAAAAAAATGTTCTAGGCTATGTCGTAACGCTCTTAACGTTTTCCGTTATTAAAGGCAAGACGCAATGGTGTTTTAAACGTTGACGCAGACTGTTGTTGGATCTGATATGCTAAAGGATGAATTTTAAAGCCATATAACCTGCAAAACAAATATCATTTCTCTCGTTAAAACTTTTTCAAATGTATCAATAAAATGCTCTCCATAACTCTCGCGGTATATGTTTTACCTAGGTACGAATTGATTTGTTGTACGTTTCGGTCGATACTCTGGATGGACCATGAAAAGCATGTGTGGAAATCCAGTTCCAAAATATGCTCCATCAGTATGATGATGCCGTGAACTTTTCGGCGTATAAACATCCATACATTTAGGGCAATAACTCTTTACCATTGCCTCTCCGGGAACATCGCTCAAGCCTAATGGCAACATCATCTGGCTTTCGCAATAAACACGCGGGCAATGACCGAAATCGCCGGCCTGATATTTTTCAACCATTTGAGCAATGCCTCGATTGGTAAGTATATAACGGGCATGAATCAGCCCGTAAAGCAACTCGGCAGCTTGCTCAACCAGTTCATTTTGATTTGGATGTTCTTCCATTTCATCATCTAAAGTAAAACAAACAGATACTAAAATAATTTCGATATTTATACTGGCACTTACTAATAATTAATTACCCGGCTCGAGATCAAGTATCATATCTAAAGCTTGTCTATAATGTGGTACTTGCTCATTTAGTCCAGTTAAATTAAATTTATCTTGGATATAATCCTCATCAACCTGTAAAAACGTGCCGTCGATTAATCTGTAGCTTCGTGTCTCTTAACAAAAACAAACTTACTATATCACCAACGACCAAACGCATTATATTTCGGTAGAAACGAAACGTTCTATCGAACTCTGTAACGCGAACGTGAGAATCGCTTCGTGAAATAAACAGTACAAACGTGTTAACCTAGACGAAATGGAACGCTGAGAGAGAGAGAGAGAGAGAGAGAGAAGGATGGAGAGGAAGAAATAGACAGAATGAGAAAGAAAGCGATGGAGAGAGGGGCAGGGAAGAGAGAGCAAAACGTACGGGTAACAATACAAGATTTCACGATGCGACCAGCTTCGCTTACCTCGCAGAAAAACTCATTGCCCCGGAGGTTGCAGAACCACGAGATCCAGGATACCTCCTCGGAACTGCTCATATTCCTGCGAACGAAGAAACACTTCTAGAAAAGACCTTTCTCGTTGGACAGCGATCGCACAGTCACGTTCGGAAAAAGGTATATAGATCGGTAAGTTTCGAGTCGCACGTTGCGTGTGAAAAATACGTGATGGTATGTGCGCGTAAAAAATTCGCGAATGTATCTAGGTGGTATACATATTACACGTAAGGTTTAGACAACGTCGCGGCGCTCGGTGCACACGCCTGGCAATTGGTTAGAAAGGCGCCAACGAGAGGACACTGATGATAGGGGTAGAGGGGGAGGATATAGAGCGAGAGGGAACGACAAATGGAGTTTTCACTTTACTAGGCGAGATGTCCGATGTTACGGCGACGCCGTGTGCCACCGAATTCACCTACCACGATCTCCTGGCCATTGCTTCGTCATCGATCGATTTTCGAACACGATTCACGATCCGACACAACTAACGAGTACATAACCCGAGAAAATGCTTCGTAGGACCAACGAAAACTCGAAAATAAACAGCCATTAAAGCTTACCTTTTGGTGCTTTGATTAGCCACGCTTGCTCCTCCCAACGTTATAGATAGCGCTGTCGTGGTTCACCGTCTTCGCCACCTTCCGGCTCTTTTTTGTATGTAGAGTATGTGTGTAGTATCTGCTCGTCTGTGCACATGTATATCTTGTATATATCGTTATTTTTATGTAACCCTTTTCACGATTCAGAAGAAAATTCTACCTTTATTATGGCTATTCGAAATTTACGTCGAATAACCATCGATACGAACGATCGTTATTTTCTTTTCGTCGACCAATCAACGATCGAAACACACTCAACCCGTTCACGTTCTCGGCTATAAACTCGTATATTTGTATATTATTATTGTTCTTACTGTGCATCGCTAGCGATGTGGAAGACACGATCATACGATTCCGTGAGATTATTGTTATTCTGGCACGAGTTACCTTGAACGACTAGAAGAATTTAAAACCGATCGGCATGTTATTTAGAATTCGCAGTCACGTGACTCTGCTTCCTGGCAACTTCAAACAATACAAAACTGAGAAAGTAATGAAAAGTACATATGTATTTTGTTTTTTCAAAGCATGTTATCGCATGTTATCGCCGATTTCACAATGAATCGGGGCGCGGTCGTGGACCTCGATACTAACGTACGATGTGGCATGTGGCACCGACGTTCCCAATAATGTATCATTGCCGATTTTGTGTGCATGGATTTGAGAAACTTTTGATAGACGCGTCGAGTTTCAGTGAATCCTATGGTTACGTTTTAAAAATCAACGTGAAACAATGTGAAAACACGTAACGAGACCACAAGCGGAAATACCATGAAAATAAATATGTAATCGTGATACGCTGTTAATCAACTGAAAATTATGTACAGTTTAGTCATTTCTGAATAAATGGGTAAGGCTAGGTGGAGTGCAGAATGTAGGAAACAATTATACATTCGTTTCTTATCAGTTTGAGTTATCTGAAGCTTGGCTGTATGTTGCAAAACATTAACACCTACTACGGTATGCATAAATTTTAATTCGTATGTATTTGTACGATCGTTTTGTTAATTTTGTTATCAAACCTACCCTGTTTTCAGATGCATATGTGTTTCTGGTTTGGAGATGATTTAGGCAGCTTTCTTCTCTCCGGGTACAATGTAGTGACAACTTCTGGTTTCATTTGCACATGCATAGGCTTAACGGCACTCGCAATATTATATGAGGGCATGAAGATCTTGCAGATTAAAATACAGCAAAATAGCATAGCCCATATAAGAAAGCAGAAGACTATGACGTCAGAAAACTCTTCATTGCTATCTAGACTATCTTCGAAGTCCATTAGGATACAATTTCCATTACAGTGGTATGTAATATCTCTTTTCTTCTTTAAGGGGATAGTCTTGTTTCTAGGATTGCAAGGGTACAGGATGCGCCTTCTCATTTCTGATATGAGATGATGTATCCTGCACCCTTGCAGTCCTGGAAACGAGACTACCCCCTTAAATGTGTTCACACTGCGCTATATGTCTTTACGTATCTATCCATCAGGAAACACCTGTTGCTGTAATTTTCACTTTTATATTTATTACTTATTATTATAACTCATTACAGAGTTGCAATATAATATTATATAACGCCATCTGATGAGAGAGCGATACGTGACCTACCTGGTGGGTCGTGCCAATGTGAATGTGTTAAAATAGAAAAAAAAAGATACTATTACCATGTAAATACATGTTATACTACTTTCACAGTATGTGTTGGTCGATGTGGTGTCTTCAAGTGTTCCATTGGTCTATACACACGCTTATTGGCTACATTTTAATGTTGGCTGTTATGTCATATAACGTCTACATTAATATCGCTATCGTATTGGGAGGATGTGTTGGCTATTGGATATTTGGCCCTAAACTGATAGAACTGAATCTAAAAAAATTTCATGACAAACAAAAGTTATTAAACTGTGATGAAGAATGCACAGGTAAGATTCCATATATATACCTTTGTCATCGATTTTGTTGGAACTTCATGGTATTTACAACAATTTGTAGATAACATAACAAATGAAAGAATAGGATCGACTGTTTCTATAGTCACGGAACAAGTGACTGAAGCTACTATCGAGGTTCATGTGACGAGAGATGTATAAATCACAGTTAATACAATGGTAGTGCGATAAGTAGACATCTATCTCTTGTTAATATGCAGAATATTTTATTTTCTACAGATGTATTATATACAAAAATAAAACTGTTATATAAAACAACTAAAAACTTATACAAAAATAAAAAAATTCGTATGAAACGTAACTTTTATAACACAAAGAAAAAGTTTTATTCTCAATTAGTCGAATAAACGCTGATAACATGTGCTTAGACTTAACAGAAAGTGGTCATAAGGATTTTGTAATGTGATTCGTACTCCGCATAGCCAACAGAAGTGAGCTTTGCAATACTCGCATAACATTTTATTGCATCCATCAATTTTTTGGGTCATAATCTGACAATTTGGACAAGGCTTGGAATATTTCTGTAAATACGATCATAGTTAATAAATTGTTGATATTAGTAAAACATATATGCTTTAAAAGATGTACTTTTAAATATTCAGTTGACAAGTGTTTCTCAACGAGTATCTCTATTTGTCTTCTACCATACTTCTTTATCAACAATTGCTTTACATTTGTATCACTACTTTGGTACTCTTTGATAATAAGCCCTTCCTTTATGGCTAATTTCGTAATGCATACTGTGGCTCCATGATAACCCTAACATATATAAATTAAATTAGTAAATCTTGGTTTGTATATTAAATTATGTACATTCAAATTATATACCTCGTTACAGTAAACACAAAAGGAATAATCGCATTTATAACAAATGGCTAGCTCAGCATCGTCATCTTTTATGAATGGAAATTGACATCCCTTTCTTGGACAGAAAATTAAATTTTCCATACAACGTAATGTTATTTGCATCAACGTGTCTTCATATTTTGTGAATAAATTTGGACAAAAGTTTTTGATTTCACCAAAGGAGATGAAGCTATCACAATGATAGATAGGACACATTATTTTACGTACATCTTTTTCATTAATTTTTAAAGCAATGTACTGTTCTATACATTGCCTGCAGTAAACATGGTTGCATTTCTCAAGTTTCACACATTTCTTTCCAGAATAGATCTCAAAGCATACACCGCATTCGTGAAAATTTTGTTCAAATTCAGTTTTACATTGTTGTCTATCGTAGCTTCTTAAAAATTGTAACGGATTGAACATTAATCTGTTGCACACTACTCTCTCG
This sequence comes from Lasioglossum morio, assembly GCA_916610235.2. Taxonomy (NCBI): domain Eukaryota; kingdom Metazoa; phylum Arthropoda; class Insecta; order Hymenoptera; family Halictidae; genus Lasioglossum; species Lasioglossum morio. The sequence continues at coordinate 15,507,383 of OU744323.1, read as the reverse complement.
TCACATTGATATGTCCAATTTAAATGAAAGTAACTCGATATGTTGTAATACATTGAATATAGAAGTGAAATATCTAATGTGTCTTCGATTTGAAGGAATTTAAGAAGATTACTCCTTAAAAATTCAAACCAAAGAAATAATATTTCTTGTCCTTCGTTGCTTAGCCATATATCATCTAATCTTTTACAAATACGAGATATCTGCCAACAAGAAAGCCACGACGAGATAATATGAAACTTTGGTGGACTTTTAGCAGGATAATAATAAGGAAGTAGAATGTAGACCCTTATAGGGGGTAAGCATTTGACGAAGTACTTGGAATTAGAGCAAGCCTTGGTTCCGGTATCATTATTGTCCACATCGGCTGTTTTTAGCTTCAACACACCGTTCTCAACCTTAGGAAATACATTATAATAACATTGTATCACACCATTCATGTTATAAGAAAATTCTTTGTCACTGTAAATAGCTGCAAGCGACAGTATTTCGTTTTTTTGTCGATTATCTGTTTGTTGTGACATGTTTTTTTAATATTTTTCGATACGATTGTAATTATCAAATACCTATTTAGGATATCCCCATAACAACAGCCATTTATTTATACTAATATCAACATCAACGACAGTCTCTCCCTACAGGCAGTGATGCCAGACGGAGGAACCTGGAGGAACTTACCCCTCCGGCTGGGCCCCCCACGCTTACTTCTACTGCACACGTGGTACACACGAACGTACCTCTACTCTGCCTGTGTGAGACCATGTGAGACTCACAAGAGTCTGAGAAGTAAGAGTGGGGGGCCCAGCCGGAGGGGAAAGTTCCTCCAGGTTCCTCCGTCTGGCATCACTGCCTGTAGGGAGAGACTGTAACTTCCTAGCACCCCTGGAGATGACGCAGTCAATATCGGTGTGTAGTGCTGTAGGAATGAGTCGAAAAGGAAGGTAATTTCTTACTGTGTTGTCTGTGCGCCATCTAGTCTACATAGCTGAACTAAAATTGGCTCAAAACTTGTTTTCTAAGTCACTCTACGTCTCTTAGATTTGTTCTAATCTCTGTCTGTATGAACGAAATATCATGGACTATTACTAGAATATTACTAGAAAAACAGGCGGAAACAGTGTTTGCGGGAAACTGTTGTTTGTCGTTATGCGAGCATGTTACGAGCTGTGTGAGGGCTCATTCTAAAGAGGAAGGTTGATCGCGCTTCGCTCTGCTCACGATCTGACGAAATTATGTTTATATTTAATAATATGAGCGTCCAAAGTAGAGGAAAAAAATCGAGTCAACCACCCTCAGGTTCCTATGTATTTTTCTAATACAAAACGATTTTTTTGACTGAAATCGTGAGCAGAGCGCCCTACGATCAACCTTCCTCTATCAAATGAGCCCTCACACAGCTCGCAACATGCTCGTATAAGGACTGTATAAGGACAAAAAATTGTTTCCCGCAAACCCTGTTTTCGCCTGATTTTCTAGTAATATCCATGGGTACGGTACCCCCTGGTAGGCTGTGGTACCACCTAACGTGAAAGCCGCCGTCAGAGGGAATACCCGCCGTCTTTCTCATCATAATGGCGTCAAGAGTAACAAGAACTGTTACTGCGAGTAAGGGGCATCCCCCGTTTAAATGAGTATGTGTATACTTATACGGATCACATACCTCAAATTGCACTCGTTGTCAATTGTACGTTGGAACGGAGAACGTCGTAAGTTGGGTGAGTTATTAAAATACTGCGTAGATAAAATGTAGTAATTACCATGAAGACTACAAATTTTATGCATTTATGACAAGAATGAGAACTTCGATACACTTTCAAACGGTAAAGCAATCAAAAGAATTCAACAATGTCGATATACTATATTCAACATGTTAGAAATAATTGATATTAAACTATTTTCAAATAATTAACCTCTTGGCTACCACGGACGAGATATCTCGCGCCCGATAACGCTTTTGGCGAGATATCTCGCTACCTAGCACCAATATTTTGACACTTGACAAATATATTTTATAAGTAATTATATTCTGATTTGTGAAAGGAAGAAATTAATGAAATCTTCATCAATTTGTTGAAATTAATTTTATTTACTTTTTACGTGATGTCATGATCACTTATTATCATGTTTTTTACTCTTCGACAGAACATCTTGTAACGCTTTCAAGTAACTAATCAAATTTAAACTCCTGAACGGTGAATGCTGTGCAACGATTTCAATATTTACCAACGTATTGCACACAACATACCACAAGCGACACAAGAAAGTGTATAGAACAACTGAACAGAACAGAAAATATTTTGTCTATAATGTCAAACCATTGGTGCTAGGCGGCGATATATCTTGTCAGAAACGTTTATCGGTCAGTATTGGGCCATGAGATATCTTGTCCGTGGTAGTCAAGGGGTTAACCTGAGTTAACACAATTTTCTTAGGTTGTCACGATGAATTTACTAATATGCTATATATATGATATAATTCTTTATAATAAAACCATAAACTGATGGAATTATTATAAGTACCAAAATAGTATCTGCTGCTTGAAAAAATTATTTTGGCTTCCAAATAACCTTCGCTACTTTATATATATTACATAATATATCCCTTTATAGCAAATAATTTGTGTAGGAACACTTTTTTTGATAGCTTCAATCCTCAACAAAATATACTACCAGTTGTACTCAAATGTCACACATTATATACAATATATGTTTACAGGGTGAGGCAGTAACTATTATCACCTACAATAATTCCAAAAGTATGGTAGTAGCAGAAAAGTTTTTGAAATAAAAGATGCATGGGACAACAGGGGCTGTAATATGGCATCAATCTTTTTTTCCTAGGTGGAGTCGCTATATGGATATGAAGGTCACCTTTGTTTTTTTTTTTTAATAGAATGCTATGTTTTGGTACCTGTTTTTTGATAGGGGCTATTGTGACGAATCTAACGAAATGCAAAACACAGCATTCTATTTAAAAAAAACAAAGATGACCTTCACATCTTTGTAGCAACTCCACCTAGGAAAAAAAGATTAACGCCATATTACAGCTCCTATTATTCCATGCATCTTTTGTTTCAAAAACTTTTCTGCTGCTATCATACTTTCTGAGTTGTTGTAGGTGGCAATAGTTAGTGCCTCACCCTGTATTGGTCAATAAATATATATTTAAAATATATGATTTTTCCAGTCTTCCAAGAACTTTGTACTTAAATATAAATTTATGTGCTATGGGTGAACGTAGTAACGCTGTAAGTAATAATGCTGGAAGTAGTGTTCGACAACTTGATAACAATGAACTTGCTACAGATGCTGATTGGGTAAATATCAATTATAATATTAATAATTAATAAACTAAATATAATATTTATGTTTGTGTAGTTTTGATAATCCAATTGCTTCACTAATGTCTACTTTCATTTTCATTTAGAGTAATGTGCAGAAACTTGCTAAACTCCAACAACAAGAGTATTATGAACTTTTACCAGAGTGGACAAAATATAATAAGGATGAGTATAAATATTTGAAGCAGAATATTGGATTTTCTATTTATGGTCCTCCAAAACAGTCTACAACTTCTACTGAATCTGAAAAACAACTTGTGCAATATAAAGAGAGTGATGGTAATCGTTATGTTACTGATATGATATATTATGAAGCTAACGCGCAAGCAGTAATAGATAACATATTTGGTAAAATATATGAATTTGGAAATGGATCTATCGATGCTGACTATATTTACTATGGAATTATCTTTAATACAATGATTCCTATAAAAAGTAAATCTAAAAAACTAAAAAAGACGGAAATATGTGTAATGACGACACCTGTTTTCAAAATAAGAAAATTAAAAAGTGATTCTTCCAAAACTTCTGCGTCTACGAGTAATGTGAAACCAATTTCATATGAAACATGGTACATTGATATAGGTGGTAGAGTATATAAAACTTGGAGCGACTACAAAAACTGCAATACATTACCAAAATATAAAATGTTTCTCCCGAAAGATGGATATTATCAGCCTAATAAAGCATATAACTTCACCGAAAATTCTTCAATCGTATGGTTGGAAGAAGTTGATTCTCCCGCATGCAAAACAATAAAAACTGTTCTTGATGGAATAGATACAGCAGCTAACATAACAGGAGTAGCAGGAATCGCATTAGGTATTGCATCTTTATTTACACCTGCTGCTCCTATAGTACTGGGTAAATAACTTTTAATTTTTAATCTTTTAATGTTTCAGAAATTACACACAACAGAAATCTTTCTTTGTTCATTTTGATACATCTTGTGCATAATTTTATAATGTTTATAGTATTATGAAGTGATTTATGAATTGCTCAAAAAGCACATATACTTCTTATTATGCTTAAAATCAACAGCAGTTTGCTTTTTAATTGTTACTTTCTATACTGGTGTAAGCAATACGTAATTTCATTCGTGGTATTTTTGTGGCGTTTAAATTTTATTACTGTAAATTTAAAAATGTGAGAATTAATTTTTATAATAGTTAAGCCACTGACTGTAATTGTGCGTTCTCAGAAATTAGACTATAAAAATTAGAAATTAGTCATTATTCTGTGGATGAGTAAGTTATATTAATTAAATTATAGTTAGTACGCGGTAAAATAGTAGAAAATCCGTAATTAACGAGATCTATATAGATGTCTGTGTCCTATGCTATGCTGTTGTTTTGCTCACCTCCAATAAATCTTAGATAAATACAATAATCTTAATAGCAAGTATAGTTAATAAGAATAAAAGTAATACGTTACAAATGGATATTGTTACGATTTTAGGAGCAGCAGCAGCTACTGGAGGGACTGCTATATGGGGTATTGGACGATCATCGCAACAACTGGTAGATCGGTCAGTTCATGAAGAAAGTATTAATCCCTTTACAAACAGACAAGCTTTTAGCTCATGGTTATCAATCACTGGCAGTACAGTCGGATTAGCAGCGACCGGCGGAACCGCTCTTCTCACACAAGCTATTCGTAGTGGCAGCACAGTGGGTGCGGCTACTAGATTTGCTTTCAACTCATTAACCGTTGGGAGTCTAGGTATCAATGGAGTTGGTGTGATATATCAGGCATATTGTATTTATGAGGATTATCAACAAGAAGGTCGAGTTAGTTATATGGCTTTAGGGAACCTAGCCGCACATATCCTATTCTTTGGTAATTCTGTCATAAATATAAAATTAGCGGGGACTCTTATTGAATCAACGCAAGGACAAGTTTTAGACGATTATAGGAATGCTATACGTTCCAAACGTCTCCGAAGACAGTTTAATCGTGCTGTACGCACTGCTGCCGAAAATAATGCAGGAAAAATTCATGAAAATGCTGAAGTTATACGATTCATTAATAAAAAGTACGAAGTGTGGCAGCAAAATAATATTAACGTTCCTAAATATAACATCGTAAAGTTTGAAAATGGAGTAATAAAACTTGGTGATGAGGTACTGCTAGATCCCATGAAATTTGTATCGATATTACTAAAAGTAGACCAGAATTTAAGAAAAACTCCTTCTTACGAGGATGCTAACTCCTCTATGGTTTGTGCCTTAAGGAATTTGTTAATGGATTTATTGGAGAGCTTTAATACAAGCAATAGTGGGAGATATGCGCCTGTTTCTAATATCGATGGCTACGAACACATTTTTATAGACTTGAATCATATGACAAATGCGCTGGATATTTTTCCTGTGATATTTAAATCGGCTATGATTTTAATTGAAGGTTCTCGATCTCCTTCTGACTGTTTAGAAAAAGCAGTTCATTTTCTTTGGTATTATGCGAAACAAAATTTGCAGCGAAAATGTTTAGATTTAACTACTTCAATTACGAATCCAGACGCACAAGCTGTATTGCAGGAATTTATAATTTGTATGTTTGAGCATGCAGATACTGTAGTGAAACCAATGATACCTGCTTTTCTAAGATATCTCTCTGAGTCTGGATCCAGATGAGAAAATAATTGTATGTGGAAACGTAACGACATCAAATATTAGTAACATGTTATGTCCATAGAAAGTTAATAGATGAGAAGATATCTTCAATTTTAAACATCAGAATCTTCGATTTTGACACACTATCTATACCAATATACATATCATATATACCTATATACAAAAGACCTATTCAAATACCTATATACAAATACGATAACATAAATAATGAATATTAAAAATGTAATCAGCAAAGAAGTACTAGATTGATTTACAAGTGTTCGGAAAACACTCTACACGAATTACACAACAATTTTCGTGAGTGTGGATCTAGAAATCATTGTTCTTAATAAGATTTTCGTAGCTGAACATTCAAATGATATTCCGTCTATGCGCACAATCGTAGCATATCTTAATACAGTATGGTTTCGCTATACATGTTGAAAGATGCAATTGTTAGAACGTTAACGAGAAGAATTAAGATAATTACTAAAATGATTACATAAAAATATAGTATAATTACAGTTCTCTGTATCTCGATCGACAATTGTTCAAAACTACAATTAATGTTATTGGCGCATGATCGAACCAGTGCGCCAATAACATTAATTATAGTATAATTACCATAAGAATCATAACTCTTTTATCCGAAGATAAAATTTCTACAGTGCTACTTATAAAAACGCAGTTTATGTTATTTTTAAGGGTGTAAGGGTGTCTGTTTTTGGAGACTATCTTTCATAGAATTTGGAGAACCTTTTTTTTAAGCAAACAAATATTTTTGTACACATGTTCAAGAATATTCGTATTTAAAGAAAATGCAAACTATTGATTTTTTGAAAGATCCAAACCAGAATACTCTCATCAGATTGAACTGTAGACAGCAGAGGTGTGCGAGATCCCGGAAATCTCCGAATCCCGACGCTTGAGAAGGAATGGGAAGACTCGTATCAGGTCGAGACGGGATTCTGAAAACGTTCGGGTTTCCCCTTTAGACCATATAGGTCTAAGGTTTCCACAGTGGCGGCTCAGGTCAAGTGGAGGCTCCAAGCGGTAAAAATTTCGGGGCTTTTGTACATACTCGAGTTAGAAATAGAAGTTGGAAGAAAACTCTCCTAAACTTATTAACAAAAAAGAAAAGTATTGAAAATATTTCATACCGAAATTTCTTTGAAATTGGGGGCCCTATGGTATCCTGGGGCTCCATGCAGCTACTTGGTCCGCTTATCATTAAATCCGCCACTGGGTTTTCCGTGAATTTTTTCGGGATTTCTGATAATTACTGTACGGAATACGGTTTTCGGGAAACCCGAACATTCTCGGGAAAAGTTTCAGAATCCCGTCTCGTCCCGGTCTCGTACACCTCTAGTAGACAGCATGATTTTATGCACAAGTGTACTAATCTTGCGTACAATAGTGCCTTATTAAATATATATATTTATTTATTAAATTAGATAATTAAATCTATTTTTAATAAATATCTATACATATAAAAAACAGATAATTAAAAAATATATATATATATACACACCTATTTTATAAACATGATTATATTTTATAACGCTTAAAAATTTGGATGTATTGGAAAGAAGCTTCCAAGTATACACAAGTAGGCTATACATATGTAGAAGAGAAACGCGCCTTCCTTATATTCAAAGCTTTATTAGCACAAAAATAAAAATATGATTCATAATTAATGTTTTTCTTATTCTATCGGTTAATACGGTATGCTAGACAGTTGAAGACTGCTAAAATTTTTATATAACAAATTTTGCATATGCATACTGAGAATAAAAAAGATGTACACCGTATGAATACCTCCATTTATTAGGAAAGAAGCAATTTATGCATTTATAACAAAAATGAGTGTATGTATCACTATGAAGAATTTAAAAACACTGTTATATTATTTATCAACATATGTCGCCTTAGTTGGTTGCAAATCGGTTAGAAAATTTGTATTTTGCATAAAGGTCTGCTGTCTAACGATTACATTATAGAATATTTCAATATTATTGTTCGTTCCGAAGAAAAACCATGTAAAGATTACAACATTTGAACAGTACCTTTTTATGTAAGAAAAAGGGCACCTTTATAGGAATTACAAGTTTAATTATAGGTAATTATAAGGAATACAGGTCTGATTGGTTGTTGGATACACATAATTTTGCTATTGGTCAACAGTGACAAAGTCAACGAATCAAATTTTGAACAGGTAGAATCTCCTCTTGCCCCTGTGCCGTCTCTATTTTCAATCGCGTATATATAGTACAGTACCTGACAGTACTTACTTACGGTGCATGATATTTTATAACAATTTAGCAATTTCGAAAAATGTCAGAAGTTGTAGCGAAGCACACTCTTCACAGTGGTATTTTCCATCCTGTTCTTCGACAATGGCAATCGCCAAACGTCGAGATTACTGTCAGCAATCTTATGTATCCAATTTTCGTTTCGTAAGTACAATTCATAACCTACCGCTTCGAATCATGCTGTAATACAACCATACATGCATATAGGGTATGCATGCAGGCAAACGTGAAATATTTCTACTTATAGATATATAATCAGATAAGCGTGCAGTTTCGTTGCAGTTTCGTCGACTAAATAAAAATATTAAAATACAGTAAGGTAATATACGCTAGATTAAAACTATGTCATCCAACATGTATAAAGTTCATTATTCAAATCTTAATGTATTGATAACAGAGTAAAAGTGAGACAATATTATTTGTTACTAGGTTAGAAGTTTATGCGAAAGCACTAATCACATTCAGATATTACCTTGTAGAGATGAGCCAGATGCTAAAGAACCGATTACTAGCATGCCAGGTGTTTATCGGTATGGCATTAATCAATTACATAAAATGCTGCATCCACTGGTTTCTAAGGGATTACAATCGGTATTATTGTTTGGAGTATCGAAACACTTGTTGAAGGTAATTACTATATACAAAATATTTCATGATGAATCCATTAAAAGTGCATTTTTTATAGGATTCTAGAGGAAGCAGTGCAGACAGCTTAAATAATCCAATTATCCAAGCCGTGCCTTTGATACGGCAATGGTTCCCAAATTTATTGATAGCATGCGACGTTTGCATATGTCCTTATACTGCTCATGGTCATTGCGGACTACTGAACGAAGATGGAAGTATAAATAATGCAGCTAGTATCTCAAGAATTTCAGAAATTGCTCTTGCGTACGCAACAGCTGGTAAAACTGTTTCTCCCTGAAAATAAATCTATTACACAGTATATTTTCTATATATGCGACAGCATCGTACAGGGAAGCTATTTTTTTATCTCCAAAGGCCAAGTCGAACGTACAGAAGGACAGCTTGTGTAAAGAGAGACCACGCGTTGTGTTTGTAATGGTTCACACCGATATAATGAGCCAAGATATGATTACTAAGTTGGAGGAGATATTTGGCTGCATGTATCCTGTAGACATTGTTGCGCCTATAGAAAATATGCTGTATACCATTAACTCTTTTGCTGCTGCAGACGCATGACAAATGGTGTTTGTAATGGACATTCGCTTCTCAGCATAGGGGTTAAATGTAATTAACTTTCTACTGATAAAATTTCTTGATCAAGGGGCGCAAATCGTGGCTCCATCCGACATGATGGATGGAAGGATAGCTGCGATAAAACAAAAATTGGCTAAAGCCGGATTATCGAACAAAGTTGCAGTATTATCTTATGCTGTAAAATTTGCATCTGGCTTTTATGGACCTTTTAGAGATGCGTCGCAATCGGCACCCAAATTTGGAGACAGAAAATGTTACCAGTTGCCACCAGGAAGCAACGGACTAGCCGCTAGAGCCGCTGTTAGCATTTCTTTTATAGTTTTTAAAACTTTATTTGCGTTTTGAACTCTTATCTGTTGTTCATTTCACGAACTGAATCTGTCCCTTGGTGTTAAATTGACACAGTGGTAAAAGATCAATGAAATAACAAGGTAAACAGTTATTTCCCTTAGGTTTTTCAGTTATTTGTTTCGCTTCAACCCTTGTGTAGCCAACTGAGTTAGGTCACCCATTTGCTGCATTTCTTCCATCAATTTGTTAATGTTCCTTTTAAAATATTAAAACGTTTCTCTGAATGTCCATCCTCTGCTCGCTAATATATTAATTTATAATCTTAAAAATAGGAAAACGTGCAAATATGTTAAATACAAAAGGTTTTTAAATAATCTACACATTTTGGTCGGCTACATAAGGGTTAAAAAAATAAAAGTCACGATGTTTCGGGTAAACGACCCCGCACTAATCATATGGAAAATCTATCCCGGTTAAATCAGTTGGATTTTTTATATGTTATAGCTTTGATCTACTGAACAAAAGATGTAATGGGCACAAAGTTCAATAATGGACAGTTATCGAGTTATAACACTGTCCAACACCAAAATTTTTTTCATATAACTGTTGGGTGGATCTTGTAGAGTTTTTTGCGCTGATTCCGAATCTGGCCTTAATTTTTTCCCTACACGCACAGTTTTTGAAAAAAATGGCTTTGAAAAAAAACGTATTTTTCAACTTTAAACAATTACTGTGATGTTATTATAATAGATATTGAATTTTTCTTTACAGCAAATATTCTGTAGACTTTCCTGAATACAGTGATATCCGATAGTAATACATTATGAATGTTTAAACATGTTTAAACAATCATTAAAGACAGAGAGACACCACTTTTGCACCAAAATTTGATGATATTTTTTAATTTATCTGAAAAAATAAGGGTCCTGCGGAAAATCGAAATGTACCACGCGATAGAGCAGACTTTCATCTTGAGAAATCACCCATTCAAGTTTCCAACGTCGACGTTTTTTGCCATCCAGAACGCAAAATATCTTCACCGGACATGCGTTGCGGCCAGTGATGCTCGTCCGCTAGCGCGGTCGTTCGTTGGGATACGGCACGGCACCGCGCGCGCGCTAGTGGAAGAGCATCACTGGCCGCAACGCATGTCCGGTGAAGATATTTTGCGTTCTGGATGGCAAAAAACGTCGACGTTGGAAACTTGAATGGGTGATTTCTCAAGATGAAAGTCTGCTCTATCGCGTGGTACATTTCGATTTTCCGCAGGACCCTTATTTTTTCAGATAAATTAAAAAATATCATCAAATTTTGGTGCAAAAGTGGTGTCTCTCTGTCTTTAATGATTGTTTAAACATGTTTAAACATTCATAATGTATTACTATCGGATATCACTGTATTCAGGAAAGTCTACAGAATATTTGCTGTAAAGAACAATTCAATATCTATTATAATAACATCACGGTAATTGTTTAAAGTTGAAAAATTCGTTTTTTTTTAAAGCCATTTTTTCAAAAACTGTGCGTGTAGGGAAAAAATTAAGGCCAGATTCGGAATCAGCGCAAAAAACTCTACAAGATCCACCCAACAGTTATATGAAAAAAAAAAAAGTTGAAATTTGTTGGACAGTGTAATCAGTGAAATATGAGAAATTCGTGCTGCCGAATACTCAAATCTCGGGAAGTATATTTACTTCGATTTTCACACACACACAAGAGAGGGTTTGGAGTGAAAAAATACTACGGGAGTGACGAACCATGGGCTCCTTATCTCTGCTGTGACACGCAAAGATTTTTCTGCAAGATTTCTGTTCACAGACTTTTTCAAGATCATTCAAAATTCAAAAAAAAATAATCACACCACCTAACAGATTTTGTGAAACCGTACTATTTTTGTTTCAAACATTTTTCCAAAAAAGAAATACTTCCCGAGATTTGAGTATTTGGCAGCTCGAATTTGTCATATTTGACTGATTATAACTCAATAACTGTACGTTATTGAACTTTGTGCCCATTACATCTTTTGTTCAGTAGATCATAAGGTACAACATATAAAAAATCCAACTGATTTAACCGGGATAGATTTTCCATATGATTAGTGCAGGGTCCTTTACCTACAAATAACAGAACGGTACAAATTATTTCAGGAAAACCCTTGTCAAATTGACAACGAGAGACAGATAAGCGTTAATATATGTCGGATTTCACATGTGCTTGTTTTTATAGGCGAGAGATGTTTCCGAAGGGGCTGATATGCTTATGGTGAAACCAGGTCTAGCATATTTGGATGTTGTCAGACACACGAAAGATTCGCATCCAGAGTATCCGATGTTTGTCTATCAAGTTTCAGGAGAATATGCAATGTTGTATCATGGTGCTAAAAACGGTGCGCTTAACTTAGAGAATGTATTAAATGAAGTTCTCTTGTCCATGAGAAGAGCTGGCGCTGATTGCATTATAACATATTTCACACCATTAATTTTGGATATGTTACAACCGAAAAGTAAATATTAAAATGTTACAGAAGATGTACTTAAAAAAATATATATATACGATTAAGGTGATGTGTGATATTGTAAATAAAAAGAGACGATATTTGTGGATATATTTTGAAAAACTCGGTGGAAAGATTATGTCATACGAACCCTATTGAGCAAACCTTAAATCGAATCCCGTTACATTAAATATATTCTGTGGATTCCGTTAGATTACGAATTGTAAAACAATTGTAACGGATACTCGTCAACTAGAACAGAGGTTCTACTCGTAGCGCAACAAAGAAAACAGGATCCAAATATTTTTACATAATTCTTTTTATTTTTGAATATCATCTGACTATTTTAATTTTAATTTTTTTATGTAAAAAACTAAAACAAAGCCGCGAGCCGTAGTTTGCCGTCCCCTGAACTAGAAAACTAATTTTATCGTAGATCTTTCTACATGTTTTCTGAATGATAACATCTGTTCAAATGTTCTGTAAAACAATTTCTATTTTCAATGGACGAAATGATTTTTCAGATAATAAACAGTTCTTATAGTCCTAAAAGCCTGTAAGAAAGAATATGAATAAATGCCGTGAAAAACTGTTTCGATCGTTTACTTTTAGCGAAGAATTCTTTATTTTTGAAACATTTGATAACGCGAATAAAAAAGTAGAAATAATGTTCGCGTGTTGCGCGAGATTTGATCAGCATCAATTCATCCAATGGCAAATGTACCCGAAATTTCCAGAAGTGCAGAACCGTTGTGACGTGGGCCTATCGACGCTAGCCAACTGTAAGCATGTGGCCCAATCAGCGTCCGCGTTTCCATTGATACGGATTCGTCGAGACCAATCGACAGAGGCCACGACGAAATCTTTTCGTTAATATCCCGGCACTGAGTCGGCTTGTAGTCAGTTACTCCTTGTTATCCCTGTTGTTCAATCGAGTTTCATCCGAAGTGGAGAGATTTTTTTTACTGAAAAGAGAAGAATCGAAGCGCACACTTAATTAATTCGAAGTGGTAAGTGTCGAACGAATCATTCGTTTCATTTCGATAATATTGGTATACTGCCGACGATCGTATTTGAAGTTTCATCGACCGTTGATGGTGCTACATTTGCCACGTCTTTGCTAGAAAAATGTATTACGTCCCAAGCACGTTTGATCGGAATAAAAATTTTCTGTTCTTCGCTCTCGTAAATGCTCCTACACAGAATTCGTTTACCGCTCCTAATATCTCGTGCTAGTTTTTCTGAAATATTTGTCAGTTTGCATCGCACGACGCTGTACATACCGAATTGCATGCTTGTCGGAACTCGGTACGCCGATAATTTAAATTCGAATTGTCGTCCTTATCCGTTCTAAATAACGATATTGTCGTCTAATTAAATATATTGCCTACTGTTCGCTTTGATTAATCGAAATTTCTCAAGTTTCATCACGGCTGTTCGAAAGATTATCCTAAATCGAATTTTCATTTCACGTATGGTGTGTAACATTTGAAATATGTTTTATAGGACGGTCTTTATTCGAAGAAAAATGAAAGGGGCAGTAGCTCTAATTTTGTTGGGCCTAATAGCCCTTTCTTCTGCGAAGGAAGAGAAGCAGAAGGAAGATATTGGTACCGTAATCGGTATCGACTTAGGTACAACGTATTCTTGGTACGTGAAAAATTATGCATTATCGTTCGTGTTGGAATCACTCTCAACAATAACAAAGAAGACATTTTTATCGGATATTCGCTTATTTCAGCGTCGGTGTATATAAAAATGGCAGAGCAGAAATTATAGCTAACGATCAAGGAAACAGAATTACACCTTCGTACGTAGCATTCACCGCCGACGGTGAACGTCTGATTGGAGATGCTGCGAAGAATCAGTTGACCTCCAATCCGGAAAATACTGTGTTCGATGCGAAACGGTTGATTGGTAGGGAGTGGTCGGACCCTACTGTGCAGCACGACATCAAGTTCTTCCCATTTAAAGTAATCGAAAAGAACAGCAAACCTCACATAAGAGTGTCTGTGAACGGCGAAGATAAGATCTTTGCTCCCGAAGAAATCTCTGCTATGGTTCTTGGTAAAATGAAGGAAACCGCAGAGGCGTATTTGGGCAAGAAAGTTACTCATGCGGTTGTTACCGTGCCAGCCTACTTCAACGACGCTCAGAGACAAGTAAGCAAAACGCTATGTGCTCAAAACTCGTAGAACATTGAATATAGACCAGTGGTTTCTTATCTAGAAGCAAAAATTTTTTTAATGAAAGATTAATTTTCACACTACAGTATTCTACATATAAATAAAACTTAATAGTTTTTAAAAAGTGTCTATATTAATATATTTATTAAAAATATCTTAGTAGCATAAAGGTTGGAAACCGCTGATATAGACAAAATAGAGTTGGTTCAACGACTTGTTCTAAACTATGAATTACTTTTATTTAGGCTACCAAAGATGCAGGAACTATTTCAGGACTTGTTGTTATGAGAATCATTAACGAACCTACCGCAGCTGCGATCGCTTACGGCTTGGATAAGAAAGATGGAGAAAAGAACATTTTGGTGTTCGATTTGGGCGGCGGTACGTTCGATGTCAGTTTGCTCACGATCGATAACGGAGTGTTCGAAGTGGTGGCAACGAACGGCGACACTCACTTGGGTGGTGAAGATTTTGACCAACGTGTGATGGATCATTTCGCGAAATTATACAAGAAGAAGAAGGGCAAAGACATCCGTAAGGACAGCAGAGCATTGCAGAAATTGCGTCGCGAAGTCGAGAAAGCTAAGAGAGCTCTTAGCGCTAGCCACCAAGTAAGAAAAAAAACATTTTATTTGCGATACCGATTCGCTTGAAACTGATATAATTAACTAATCGCTGTACGCGTTTGTCGTTTCGCAGGTGAGGATTGAGATCGAATCGTTCTTCGAAGGTGAAGATTTCTCGGAAACGTTGACCCGTGCCAAATTTGAAGAATTGAATATGGATCTGTTCCGTAGCACCTTGAAACCTGTACAAAAGGTTCTGGTAGACTCTGACATGCACAAGAAGGACGTCGATGAAATTGTACTTGTCGGAGGATCAACTAGAATTCCCAAAGTTCAACAATTAGTCAAGGAATTCTTTGGTGGCAAAGAACCATCTCGGGGCATTAATCCCGATGAAGCTGTCGCATATGGAGCTGCGGTTCAGGCTGGTGTACTGTCCGGAGAACAAGATACCGATGCGATTGTATTGCTGGATGTGAACCCTCTTACCATGGGCATTGAAACCGTCGGTGGTGTAATGACCAAACTCATTCCTAGGTAAGATTATGTTTCTCTGTTCACGTTGGTTCTTTTTACTCATCCATGTATTCGATCTAAGCTAGCTCGCCAATCAGAAAAATGTCGCAAATATATTATTAAAATTTCATGAGAAATAAGTAAAACATAAAGAAGTTATTGCAGTAGCAAAAAAAGCAAATAGTATCTATTCATGATCATTGCACAGAACCGAGATGGCGGGATTACTGTATGTAGAAATCCGTATAACGTTTTGTTTTTTCTCGTTACCACAGGAACACCGTAATTCCAACGAAGAAGTCTCAAATTTTCTCCACCGCGTCCGACAACCAACACACAGTGACCATACAAGTATACGAAGGTGAACGGCCGATGACGAAAGACAACCATCTTCTCGGTAAATTCGACCTAACCGGAATACCGCCAGCGCCACGAGGAATTCCACAAATCGAGGTCACGTTCGAGATCGACGCTAACGGTATTCTACAAGTGTCCGCCGAGGACAAAGGAACCGGCAACCGCGAGAAAATAGTGATCACCAACGATCAGAACAGGCTGACACCCGACGACATCGAGAGGATGATCTCGGACGCTGAGAAATTCGCGGCCGATGACAAGAAATTAAAGGAACGAGTGGAAGCACGCAACGAGCTCGAATCGTACGCTTACTCGCTGAAGAATCAACTGGCCGACAAAGAGAAGCTTGGTTCGAAGGTCACCGAGGCGGAGAGGATCAAAATGGAGGAAGCCATCGAAGAGAAGATCAAGTGGCTGGAAGATAACCAAGACACCGATCCGGAAGAATACAAGAAGCAGAAGAAAGAACTGAGCGATGTTGTTCAGCCTATCATTGTGAAATTGTACCAGGAGCCTGGTGGTGGTGTTCCACCAACCGGTGGCGACGAGGATGATCTGAAGGACGAGCTTTAACTAGAAATTAATCCGTACACAGATTCTCGTCCTAATTTAGACTGAATTTCCGCGGTCTCTTAACGCGAATGCTGCAGAGAAATGTACCCACGTCGTTGATACGTCGAGTATTTAAGTGAAAGACTGATCGACGAACGTTCGTTATCCATTATGTTGCATCGAAACGGAACACGGTACACGATAACACGATTCCGTTGACGTTCGCATACTGTGTATTGGCTCTATAATGTGTTTTGTCACGTAACATAACGGTCTTCTCCGTAAGAGAAAGGAAGATACACTTACAGGAAGGATTTTTACTATCGAAAGAGAGTAGCTTCTTTGATTCCCGATCAAGACTAAGCGCGTTAATTTATTTTACTTAATTCTTTTGTATGTTCTATTACATATACAAGTATATAATCGAAAAAAACACACAGTTATGTAACTGATGTTACAGATACGCAGCGTGTACGTGTGAATTAGAGTGATTGTTCGTGCAATGACGACACGTTACTTGCATCTGTTATTGCTTGTAGGACACTGTATCGTACTGTGTACAATACGGTTGCCTGTGCGAATGAGAATGTCATATATACATACATATATATATATATATCAATCTCATCGAAATAAACATTTTTTCAGTAAACCATAAAACACCTTTCGATATGAATTATTTTAATATATAAGTATCGTATTTTAAGTAACTTGCCGCAAGAAGGAAAGAAAGATTTTTCTTTTCACGGGAATTGGATTTAAAACAAATTTTATTCGGTGATACAGTTTGATCGAGTAACAAAAACAGTTAAAAATTTATAGACAAGATCGATAGTCCGTACATTCGATTGCCTATTGTAATCTATTTTATCGAGATATAATATCAACAGCCGCAATAATGGTAATATAAAGTACTCCGTTTTTCTTTTACCCTTTTTTTTCTTTTTGTATAACTTCCTCGATATCTTTCTGTTCGATCGCTAAATACGTTTTCGCTCACGGTACAAAAATAATTGTCGCAATCCCGTTTAACAGTACTTTTTTTCATTCATGTCGGAATTCTTCTACCGGTAAATTTCTTTTGCGTGACACGTCATTTTTGATGGTGTACATTTTTCGATATCAACACATTTCTAGAAGTGCAACGCCCTCCGAAACAGAATTAGTCAAGTTGATCGATATCGATTCAAAACGATCAACAACGTCTCTCCCTTTCCACGAGGACTAATAAGAACGAGAGGAAGGTGCCGTACCGTTCTGTATAACTGTTTCTATTTCGTACGTGTAATAACTATCGTTAGACTGCGGCCTTCGTACGTTTCCAGCTCGTTATAGTGAATCGTTTAACGGAAGGGAGGTTTTTACTTTCTTCAGACTTTTGGACTATGATAGAGTATTAAATATATATATATATAATAAAAGCAATTCTTCGTTCGATTTCTTTGTGTAGTAAATCCACGATAACACACATCCGCAGTCTAGCTATTGTTATTGAAACGAAGATTGAATAGGCAACAATCAAATAATCTCTTCCTTTTTATCAGTTTGATGTTTACTTTGCGGATTTAGAGAACTTTCTTTTCTTCGCATTGTAAAGATCTAAGGCCGAAAATATAGGCGGTTCTAATTGTCAATTAGAAATTCCATTGACGAATATTTCTTCCGCGTTCATACACATATGTATATTAATTTAGTGCAGTTCTGTTACTATCGATCCTGAAAACAAGATCTAGTGTAAAGGTACCAGTTACCGTGTCCCATCCGGCTATCGGACACAAAACAAACTTTTTAGAAATTAATAAAAAACAACATGAAGTATTACTTCATTTTGAAAAACAAAATTGATGTTTCCCCTTCGCATATGAATTGAAAGTATCATAATCATTTTTGTTTAAGATATAAAAAACATCAGTTAAAAACCTTATTCCCCGAGACCACGCAATTTTTCGTTTCCGATTGAAGAAAATGATATTTGCTGTGGTAAGATATGAAAAAATTAATTGATTACTCTTTTATCAGAAATTTCTTGTGTCCGGTATAAATACGACAAAGACTTCGTCAATATTTCTTTTGTTTGTTAACGAAATCGTCGAGAAAATTTATGTTTATATTCGTTTATCACGAATAATGCAAAATAAATTACAGAATGCCTTCAAATTAATAAAAAGAACTTCCAAGTCGTAAAAATAATAAATATCCGGTAGCTGGTACCTATACACTTTACCCTATATGTTGGACGTTATCTTTTGTTTAAGTGAAATATCCTTATCGTATTTCGTCATTGCTTTGAGGCATTTAAAGTTTAAAGAAATGTTGAAGTCGAGCGATAAGCATTCATTTCGCGATTCGTGTCGTCGAACGGCGATGCACTGATAATGCGATTACGGCAAGGTTCTCCTTCAACATCTGCTTTCGAATTAATCCTAAGGAACGCGTTTCAATTGTACTCGGGTGTAGTTCGGAACCTCGATAATCGTTGGATCGCATTTTAGATATACTTTGAATACCGCTTGCTATTTGGACACACGTTGATCGATTAACGCTAGAATTAGCCCATTATATTTCATTTCAATTTTCTCAGGAGCTATTGAATAAATTGATTTATTAGCAGACTGCGGATTTTATGCATTTATAACGAAAATAGACACGGACAATTTCAAGCAGTGGACGAATTAAGAAGATATAAGGACATCAATGTATTAATTTCAGCTTAATAAGACAATTAAAAGAAGAAAGACATTTCTATTTGGCTCGTCTGCCTTGCAATCAATGCAAACATTTCTTATTTTACATAAAGATCTGCAGTCTAATTATCAGTGTAGAGTCTACACTGTAGAATTCTCTGTAGACCGTCGAACACGATTGAAATCTCTTCAAAAAAACAATGTACAAGTCGATAAGTCTAGCGTTTAAGGATCTACGTTGAAAACATACCTGTACTTTGGATGTACAAAGTATTTTTACGTTTTTAAAAGATGCACGAATACTTTGTACACCTACTGTATATTGTATATCGGTTCTGGAAACAGAAGAATCGCTTCCGATCAGGAAAAATGCGGCTTCTTTCTCTCTCGCTTGCTGATTTTACAGTTTACAAAATGGTAACGCGATCAAGATAACTGAATCCTTATTACATTATATTATATGTATGCGACGCGGAACAGTTTTCCGTTCAGTTTCTTTTCGTGGTAAATATTCGGCTTTTTGTTTCCTCCTTCCCCTTTAACTAGTATGAACACATTCAACATATTGTATTTGTCTATTTCAACTAGACAGAACAGCGAAACCTGAAATCAGTGAGCCTTATTTTTACGTCTCCGCGATTTCCGCAATATCTTCACCTTATTTCTCTCTGTTTTCTGTTATTCCATTTGTCTCGTTCTCGCACATACATCGGACGTATTCTTACAATTTACGAATAACATGCCTGGTTCACGATCGAATAGAAATTATGATCGACCTTTCGATCAAGAAAGTTTTGATGCGCGATCAATAGACTGCGGATCTGTATGCAAAATCAAAATTGTCTGCATCGGTTCGCAAGAAATAGAAAGCGAATTGAATGCTATTACTTCTCTCGATGATATTTTAATAGAAGAGAAATAATATATTTGTCATCTTCAATTTTTTATAAAGAATTTATATTCTATCCTATTTCTCAATCATTTTAAATTTCATCTACTCCATTTTTTTTTGCTGTAAATGCATAAAGATCTGCAGTCTAGTAATCAATGTTTCGAAAAGTGTTTCATTCCAAGAACGTACAATTTTCTGAGATGACAAGTCGAAAGAAGTTCGATATATTTATTGCCAAGCGAGTAGGAGCGCTTCAAATTTAAATGCATAAAAATTGGCAGTCGAAAGACAATCGCAGCGATATGCAATCGTGTAAAATTTCACGGTATGATTAAACGATGGTGAAAGGTAAATTAGGATGAACGCAAATCAATTAAACGTTTCTTTTCGATCGTTAAGTTATAGCATGTAGATGGGTGTCTCATCGATGACTCGGAGAACAGCGATGATATTAAAGTAAACGCGATCCTGAAGAGTCTATACCCTTTCGAAACGAACAGAACTATTTTGACAAAATGTTACGTCGAGCCCTCTGACACGAGGATACGTTCGAAATGGTCACGATTATTGAAACACCCTATATATTAGGCTACTTGTATATGATATCGGTGAATACAATAAGCTACAAGTACAGGTGTAGCCTAGATATTCTTAATGAGTAAAGTAGTAACTAATATAGATGCGCGACTTTAGAAATGTCCCCTCGGATAAAAGAAATCGTTTTATCATCTTTCCAAACAGCCTAGTCACCCCTTATCTGTATAAATAATTCTTCTTTTTTTTTCATTTATTTTTCTTCGTTTTCTTTTTTGACGTTTTATCGGTCAGGAAAAATTTCTCTAAAAAATACTATTACTTTCGAGAACTTATCGTTTATAGAATCCCCGACAAAGCGTCGCGCAACTAATAAGATTTAACGACTACAAGGTCAACTTCATCGAAGAAATGCAACCCTCGCGATTAGTATAGTTGGTGGAAGTTATAGAACGGGAGAGAAAAATATGGGTCCGAACGAACGCACACTGTTTCTCAAAGTGGTAATTAGACCGCGGATCGTTATGCAAAATCAAAATTGTCCGTATTGCTTGCAAGAAATCAAAACCAAATTGAACATTATTTCTTCCCTCGATGATTTTAATAGAGAAGAAATCATGTATTGACGTCTTCAATTTTAAAAATTTCTCAACAATTTTCAATTTCGTTATAAATGCATAAAGATTCGGTGTCTAGTGATAATAGTTGGACATTTTTGAAATATTTTTATCCGTTCGAGTGTGTACAGGGTGCTCGAATTAATTTTACCATCTCAAATGTCTCTGTTATCAACAATAAGCGAGACAGTCAACCCTTAGCACTCGAGTGGTGACTAAAATGTTGTTTACATGATTAGATATGTTGCTATCTAATCAATTATTAAACATTTAATTATTGTATCATGTGTTATATCAATTTCGTATCCACCAAATTTAAAAAATCATTGAATAGGTTGGAAGAAATGTTTAATTTTCGAGTGCAAAGGGTTAATATGCCCAAGTCAACTGAAATACCATGTACACTATTGCTCTCACCAACTATACGTTTCCAGCAACGCTCATATACAGGGTGATCCACGTAACTTGTTCACCTTCAATAAAGAAACTTTTTCTAGAAAAGTTTTATGGTTTGAAGGGATACATTAAGTAATTCATATACTTTCTTTGCAAGTGGAGGCGTTTCGGAGATTTGAATGACGAAATATCGAAGAGCGTTAAAAAGATTTTTCCATACAATGCATACTTTGGATAAGTTATTGAGGATGAACAAGTGACGTGTACCACCCTGTATATATTGTATACGTGTATGTATACATATACACATGTGTATGTATAACGCTTAGCTAGTTTCTTAAACTATAAAACGTGATACCGTGTTTGAATGTTACACATATTTTGCTTTCTTTTCTTCTGTTCACGTTCTAGGAATACGGAGGTGTTTCTGTTGAAATTAACAAACATGTATACGATCGCCATCGATCTATGAATTACCGAGCAGGCTGCAAAGAACACGTGAACATTAAGCACTTAATTTAAACGTTTGTCAGACCTGAGAGTTCTATCCACGCAGTTACTTTTTAGCGACTTCTCGCTTTGGAAACCAAAAGGTTTTTCAGTGATATGGTAATTCAAAGATCGAGAAAGAATTCGAGAAATCGGTATCTCTTCGGAACACTCTGCGTGTGTGTACGTGTTGCGTTCTCCTTTTCTTTTTTTTTTATTTTCGACGAACGAAATTTGATGCGCTAATAAGGTATAGATACTAATCAACAAACGAAACAGACACATGGTGCGCCTCTGGCCAGTTTACGCTTATCCTTCCACCTAGTTTGAACAATAACAATGTACTTTGTATCACAGTATTAGTATCAGTAATGTATTTAGTATTTGTCGTATTTACTTTGGATATGGCAAATATGAAATATAACAATAAAATTATACTAATGTAAGTCTATATTCTTTGGGGCTAAATGCATATCACAGTGGGAAATTTTTCAACATTCTATTCCATTCTTCTTTTCTTTATCTTTCGTCTTCGTCTTTTAATTCTTATTCGAATCGCCAGAAGCGCACCAGTCCAAGAATTGTATCGTCGTAAAAATCGCATAAAATCTACGTGTATATCTTATTCAGGATATTATCGAAAGCTTTACCGTCAACCAGTGGAAATAAGCAGGCAATAGTATTAAAAGTAAATGTACCTTTGTTTTTACCATTAGTTAAAAATGCACCTTAGGTTACCTTTAGATACTTCGTTCCGTATCCAATATGCAGTCTTACCCTAATTTATCTTTTTTTTTTGTTTCTTGTTTAGCTGCGCAACTGTTTTTTATGACATGGAAAGCGTTCAATTTGTAAACGTGTATTACCTGTTCCGAAATGATAACAAGTGGTCCATGGTTATTCGAGACGTTTCCCCTTTATCTAATCGAATGATCGATCGATCACAGAACGTATCACATTCGTTTACTTTTCGATTATTGATTCGCATGATCGGTGTGTGCCGTTTGTTCAAACAAGTATTTACAAAATTGGACCACCCCGTGGAACGCAGAAATTAATTCACCGCCAAACGTTACACAGCTCTCACCCTAAATGCTAAAAACATGCAGTAAATATTATAGAATAATGTCAATGTGTTAGTATTAATACGAGATAATCATAATAATAGATGTTAGTACTGAATAAACTCTATTCAGTGCCGGAACATTCTTTCTCACGATACGTCGAAACACGAGTAAAAACAAAAAATAAGAAAGAAACGTAAATAATTTCTTACGTTTAAAAAGTTTGTACTAAAATTGAATGTATAATATCGCTTCGCAATAATATGGAAGAAAGTTTTGTCAGACTAAACAATTTCTTCGGCACTGTCTCAAGAACATATCGAAAGTTATCCTTGAAAGTCTGAATATTCACAGATTATTTTTTCAACGATATAACGTCTATCATTTTGGTAGCGGAGGTTCGACAAAAATGAAAGCTCCAGACTCGTTCTAGTTCTACTTTGAAAGTAGCTTCCAGAACGTTGCTAAAACTATCGCATGCCTTGTATACGTATCAGGCTAGCAATATCCATAGATCATTGAAAACTGTTTCCTTTTCGTTTTAACTCTGATCGCAATAATTTCAAAAGCATTTTGAAACATTCCTAAATTCACGATGTCGTAAAAACGATTTAAAAAACCAAATTGTTGTGATTTTAAAAGCATAGCGATTAATGAACTAGTACTGCTGGCCAAAGAAGAAATTGCTATACGTGCAGCAATTAAAACAATGACTTTGCGAATGCGTTTATAACCACAGGAACGCTGGCGTCGAAACCATTGATCATCAAGCTTTTATTATCTCGTTTCTCTTTGTAAGTAGTTGAAGAAGAACATACAGCACAGTTGATCAACCTAGAGACAATACATAATAGGTAACATATATTACGTTAGTAATATTCCTAGTAACATATCATTCGGACAACTCACTTTGTATTTGGAAGTTGCATTTTCACTTTGTACGCTTGAAGAGCTTCTTCGGAAGTGTCTGATTTTTCGAATATTCGATCGACAACGTTAATGAAAACGTCATACTCGTTATTCTGATGAGCAGCCCACGACATTGGTTTACTCAAATTTACGTTCCCAACAGGCATCTGTTGTAATCTTCTCATAGCCTGGCCAAACGAAGCATATTTATCAATGGTGACAGTATGAATTCCAACGTTTTTAAATGTCGCGATGGTGACGTTCTTCTCGCTGCGAAGAAGCGCAAGTGCGATTATGCATCCTGCTTCTGCACCGTTCACGTTGCCGCCTCGCCATGTATTCGTTTCTAACATCACTTTATTCATATTAATCGTTACCATGTAACGTAAACCGGTTGGTTGAACATGCTGCATTAAATACACATTACAAAATAGCGAATTCAATACTGTAACACCAAGTCGATTTATTGATACTCACTTGTAACGAAATATAAAACATTTTATAGAGAGCATCGATTATCTTAGGATTCGGCTTGGGCGGATTCGGTAATGGTTTATGAAACTGCTCCCTCACCTTTCTTTTCTCATACGACAGTGGCCTTTAAAAAATGATGTATCAAAGATGTATCGATCGTTTTGTTCTTTCACTTATTGCTTATTACCTACTTTCCTGAGTTTTCGTAATCCCTTATTGTAACTAATACTAAAGCTGGATGAACCTTGTCTCTGGCAATATTTTCTTCGTTAACAATTTGATCTACTAGTTTCGATACTGTTAATGCGTTTGGTTTCAGTAATTCAAGATTATGAATTCTTTGCAGATTGGTTAAAAGCAAATTTAGGTTCATTGATGATATTAACGCGTACCAAATCTAAAAATTATATAATGAGTTTACTGATCGAGTAAATGGAGGTAGGGAGCACGATGGCCAGTTTATATTCTATGTGTAATACTATTACCTCTTTGGACTTAAGCAAATGTCCAGGGACATGATCCAATGTTAATTCATGCATTTCCAAAAGACCCGCTGCTCGAACTTCGTCTGCACAGTGTTTAAAATCTTCTACATTTTTAATGTATCGTATTATTTCCGTGAATCTGGAATCGTCTCCATATGTTTTCTCAATCTCATCCAAACCACGTATTATATATTTAAGGACTACCTCTTCACCTATTTAACAATACACTGTTTACTAAAGAGGTGATTAATCGCACGATAATTGTAGTACGATAAAATAAGTACCAGGATTATTGGGTACAGGATGAGACAACTTTATAATATCTTTATGCTTCCAACCGTATCTGCCTTTGTACCTTGTCACACATTTTGCTAATTCCATTGGTGTTTTTGATAAGTACCAATTATTCACAGCTTTCCTTAAACCCTGGCCCCACCCATTTTTCGAATTACCATCAGCATTCAGCTCTTTTTGCTTGCTTATTTGGGAAGCGAATTTGATAAACAAAATAAAATGTTCTGGAGATGCACAGATTTTATTGACTGCCGCGTAAGCTTGATGTCTCAAGCTCTCGCTTTTCATTTGCCTGCAGCAAACGGCAAGCGCAAATACTAATGCTTCTGGATTTGGAACAAGATTACTTTCGAATGCCTGTAAACAAACACAATATACCGATATAGATTCCAATCGCTTTAATTAATTAGAAGAAAATATTACCTTTGTTATTATTTCGACTGGAACCAATTGCTTCTCTGCGTTCTCAGCTAGTTCCTCTATGGATGGAACATTTTTAGCCAAAAAATAATTATGGACAAACCAATTACCCGGTTGATAATCTAGATACTCTTTTCCAACGTAAAGAAATCTTGATAATCTTGTCTCAGGATCATTCGGATCCAAGTCTGTCGCCATTTCTTAACGCACTCTGCTAAAAAATCAGTAAAGCATATAAATTACTTATAAACAATGATTCCAAACAATACTGTACGTCGATGTAATGTCAAAGTTTTATTATGCGTTAAGAAAACTTGATAAGTAAGCCAAAGGAAATAATTGATAATCGTGAAATAGGTTTGATGTTCCCAGAGAATTTTCATTATAAAACGTTCTCGTTCTTCGTCAAAAGTAAGTAGTATTAACTTCGATATTTTCTATGTATTGAATGTATTGTGGCACATACTAACAGGTATTACAGTATGACCTGATAAGGTAACACACGAAAATGTGGGATATGCCATTACAGTAATACAGAACTAGAGATCCGTCGTACCCCGTAACTATAAATCATAAACAATCGGACAGATTCCTGTTAACAGGTGTGATCTGTCATTACGAGTATTCGGCTCGTTATTACCTTCGGTTAATTGAAAGGGCAACAACTCGAAACACAACCATACAGAAACAACGTTTGTGTGACGTATGAGAACGCACTGGCGCAAACATTTACGCAGAGACCGCTGACCGCAGTCCTGCGCAGACCGCAGTGTGTGGATCCGGGCACCGATTCGCACGCGATGGCCACCAGATGGCGTAAAAACAGTGCCGTGTCTAGAATAAGGTAGTAGAGCGGCCAGAGCCCTGAGGCCGTTATATTGGCGGGAGTGTGTAGGGTATACCGGTCAGTTAGTCAGTACCGGTGCAGTATTATTGGCGGGACGTGCGATCCACAACGAGAGGTAAGTTATTATTAATATTTTAATATACAATGGCAGCTACTAGTGGAGAAAGAGCTACAATAATTCCAAAAATTCGCCACTTCGAATTCACCGCGGGGTACTCAAGGTACCCCATTTTTCTGTTACTGAAGCTGAAGACGCCACCATCTGGTGGCCATCGCGTGCGAATCGGTGCCCCGGCAGTGCCCCGGATCCACACACTGACCGTCGTAGGTTCTAGGGTAAAAACTGTAAAAGCACATTGACCCCTAGGACGGGTAAGACCAGGTAAGACTGCTTTACAATAGATGTCGCGGATTTAGTTTTCTTGTGGCGAATTTCCACGGTATTCTGTTCTTGGGAAACAGGGAAAGTATACAGAATCTTTTGCTGTAAAGAACAATTCAAAATCATTTTCCCAGCACTATTAGGACCAGTGGTGAGATATTGTGCAATATTTCTCGCGCATGCACGGCGATTTTAGCCTCAGTAAAGTAAAATTCTCGATAAAATGGGATACCTTGAAGACCCCGTAAAATAGGGAGGCCTTCGATTAGACACAGTACGATTGGAAACTTAGCTATTGGACACATCTCTATTGGACACAAGTACGATTGGAAACATCTATATTGAGCACAAGTACGATTGGAAACATCTCTATTGGCCCTGTCGCCCAGAGGCAGTTATATTGGCGGGAGTGTACCGGTGTTATTGGCGGGACGAGTGTTCTGTCTTAAAACTAAATTGCTAACGTTTTAAGGGTATCTTAACCCCTTGCCTTTTCAATGTATACACTAATAATTTTTTAAAAGTCTGCGGGGTGCTCAAGCTACCCGATTTCATCGAAAAGGTTACGTTACTGAGGTTGAAATTGCCGCGCATGTGCGAGAAATTGAGGCCTCAATCGGAACACTGCTCGGAAGCAGTGTTCCGATTGAGGCCACAATTTCTCGCGCATGCGCGACCAAAACAGTAGCGTATCTCCAATGACGCAACAGAGCGGCCAGGGCCCTGTCGCCCTGAGGCAGTTATATTGGCGGGAGTGTACCGGTGTTATTGGCGGGACGAGTGTTCTGTCTTAAAACTTAATTGCTAACGTTTTAAGGGTAGCTTAACCCCTTGCCTTTTCAATGTATACACTAATAATTTTTTAAAAGTCTGCGGGGTGCTCAAGCTACCCGATTTCATCGAAAAGGTTACGTTACTGAGGCTGAAATTGCCGCGCATGCGCGAGAAATTGTGGCTTCAATCGGAACACTGCTTCCGAGCAGTGATGCCAGACGGAGGAACCTGGAGGAACTTGCCCCTCCGGCTGGGCCCCCCACTCTTACTTCTCAGACTCTTGTGAGTCTCATACAGGCAGAGTAGAGGTACGTTCGTGTGTACCGCGTGCGCAGTAGAAGTAAGAGTGGGGGCCCAGCCGGAGGGGTAAGTTCCTCCAGGTTCCTCCGTTCGGCATCACTGCTTCCGAGACTTCCACTGATTCAACTCGTCCAACGGAAAGCATTGTCAGATCTGTCATTATCAGGAATATCCGCCCGCCAACACGAAAAATGGAAGTATCAAAAGTACGTATACATGTATGTAATAGTTAATGCATTTACCATTTACTTTGAAGTTATTATTATTGTGATTTTCCGTCAATTATGAAAATGTTCATCCTGAGCATTACATCTAATACAATCGAATCATAATTTCATTGGATTTCATTGAATAGTATGAACATGTCGACACGTGCGTGTAAAGTTTAAGATAATTATGTATAACCCATTCGTTCGTGATAAAACCGAATAATTTTTTTCGAAATTGTTGTTATTCGGTATTTCGTAGAACATAAAAGTGAAGGTCACGATTTTTAATTTTCTTATGATCTGTGACTATTATGAATATATTAAGTATCTATTTTGTAAATGTATGTAAAAGTTGTATGCATTTATACAAAGTTTCATCAAAACCGGTTGAAACACAAAAATGCTACAGGCATTGAAAGAATTTTCGGCTTACGATTGATCTAAATCGCAGTTTCTCACAGTTTTTGCTATTTTTAATTATTTATACGGTAATGTAAGCAGTCTAAGCCGCTTCTCGGTTCTGTGCTGCAACCTGCAACAAAGATCGTGAAGACATTGTTTTGTCGCCTTGTCGACCGTACTGAACGTAGAAAAGAACAGCTTAGCTCGAGAGACAAATAATCCAATGACAAAACTTATTTATTTTTCATTATTTTTTGTGGGGACTTTCACTGTTTAACATATTCATGCATTTTTCTAATGAAAATGATACCGAGTATGATATACTACAGTAGGACCTCGATCAACCTGTTTAATCGGGGGACAAACAGCCTAGATAAATCGAGCTCCGATGGTTTATTGAAACCCGGGGGAAATAATTAAAATGTGCTTTATATTCGAAAATGAATTTTTTATTTTTGAAAATTTATTTCCCTTTATAATATGAGCATATTTATATTCATTTCGATTCCATAACCCTAGTAGCATTTATGGTTGGCGTTTCGTTGGGCCGCTGTTGGCGATATGCGTTGGGCAACCGTTGGAGATGTCGCTCTTTTTTGCAGTTGGGCCGACAGTCAGGGCCAACGTTGGCCCAACAGTCAGGGCCAACGTTGGCCCAACGATCAGACCCAACCTAGAGCCAACGTTACTATAAGACGAATCCCACAGAGCCCACATTCTGATTTTCTCTTTAATAGTTATTTTTATGGTATATCATAAATAATATACATATTAAAAGTGTATTTTCACCAAAAAAATTTAGGAAAAGAAAAAACTAAAATAATACACCCATGTCGGACTTGAACCCTGATCCGCTTGCATATTAAGTACATGCCCTATCACTGAACCTACAATTGATTCTTGTTTGTAGATACTATGATTAAGGCTACTAGATACGTCAGCAAATTAAAATTAAAGTATCTAAAAAAGGAAGACCCATTTTTAAGAAATCCAAAAGGGTCTTCTTATATTACATGCACACCCCTCTTGCCTTTCCCTTGGAAAATGGGAAAATTTAAGAAATTAAAAAATTCCAAGGCTGCTCACAATAAAACTTTAGTGGATCAACCATTGCGCAAAAATTACAAATTTTAAGTACATTTAGAAATACGAAAAAAAAAACAATTTCTGTCAGACTATCGTTAGACGATATATTTTTTGGCAGATTTTCGTTGGACCAATGTAGTATAATCGTTGTAAAGTTCACGTTACTTGACCGACTATCTATGGCCCTACGTTGGGTATTTGTCGTTGGCCCAGCGTTGGGTATTCGTCGTTTGCCCAACGTTGGGTATTCGTCGTTGGCCCGGCGTTGGGTATTCGTCGTTGGTCCTACGTTGGGTATTCGTCGTTGGCCCAGCGTTGGGTATTCGTCGTTTGCCCAACGTTGGGTATTCGTCGTTGGCCCAGCGTTGGGTATTCGTCGTTGGCCCAACGTTGGGTATTCGTCGTTGGCCCAGCGTTGGGTATTCGTCGGCAAATTGACATCATTTTTCCTCGTTGGCCCTACGTTGGGGATCTGTCGGCAAAACCACTAACCATTCCCCAACAAACTCCCAACCGTTGGCCACCGTTGGCCAACCGTAAATGCTACTAGGGAAGGGCTTTATTACGCCAGCTTTTCACCATCAGTAATCTTTCTGGCAGTGCGTCTTTCTTGTTGTTCGAAAAATATTGAAGTTAAAAGTGAAGTACCCTCAGAAAGCGATGATCGAATGCAGTAGATATGTAAACAGTTTGTAGAAACAGAAGAGACTCGGAAGATATGCATACAATGTATACAAACGTGTGGTGTTGGTAAACAGAAGACAAGGTCCTACTGTACAGTGTTTTCTCGAGTATTTTCCAACCACGGGTCTGGCCAGGGATACTATTCTTTGACTTCTGCTGAACGTAAATAGAAAAGTTCAGCGAAGCTCTCGAGTGACCTCGGTCGCCGAGAAGTGTAAACATAACTAATCCAATAATAAAACTTCTTTATTTTTTAATGGGACTTTGATCAACATATTCGTGGCATTTTTCTAATAGGAATGGTACCAAATATAATATATTTCTGATGATATTTACTTGCCTAATCAACGATGAATGTTTCGAACGCAAGGAAGAACAGCGTATAGGAAATGCTTTGAACTGTGCCGGCGCGCCGCGACTCTCGGCGTCTCTTTCCTTCCCATACAAGCCGTTCTTCCACGCGTCCGAAACATTCATGAATATGAGTATGAGAGTGCTCATACCCAATAGATATTACAGTTCTGCCTGTGATACATATTCGTTAAAGTTAGTATTACAGTATTTTATCCATAAATGTCCCAAAAGTCTGACCTGTAAATGTCCCAGATCTATCCCCACTACTATGTGGTATACCCCCTTGAGGGGCCAGGAAACTTGAGAACCCTCGGTCGCCGTGAAGTATGACATCATGCGGCTCGGGTATATCGGTGAGATTCCCTAATCCGAATTTCTAACTTCTTTATTTTTCATTATTATTTATGGAACTTTCACCAACATATTCGTGGCATTTTTCTAATGCAAAATGATACCAAATATTGTATAATTCCGATGATATTTACTTGTGTAATATACAATGAAAGTTTCGGACGAAACGAAGGAGAGTCGCCGGCGAGCCTTTGAAATGTGCCGGGGACTGTGACTCTCTGCGTCTCTTTCTTTCCCATACGCTATCCTTCCTCGCGCCCGAAACTTGAAATGAAAAATAAGTAAGTTGGAAATTTGGATTAGCTATATGTTTACATTTCTCGGCGACCGAGGCCTCTTGAGCTCGGCTGTCCTTCTCTACGTTCGGCAACAGTCAAAGAATAGTGTCCCTGGCGCATAAATGTACCTCGGCAGACCCGTGCTGGGGACTTATATGGATAAAATACTGTACATGTAATATTAATATATATGTTTATGTCTTTACAGGACTGGTATCGCATAATAGAAGACATTATACAATGCCCGGTATGTTTGAAATTAGCAGACAGTTTTTACATATATTGCGAAAGGGGGCACCACATGTGTGGATATTGTTTAAAGGTGCTTAAAACATGCCCGATGTGCTATAACAATTTTTTGCCTAATCCAATCAACCACCTAGTGGCGAATGATTTGACGTCAAGACTAAGCGAAATTCAGGTTTTGTTAAAATTATTTCATTTATACTTTATACTAATACTCCTGGCTTTAAAAGATTTAACAAAAATCAATACTCCATGCTATGTTTATATGTACACGTTTTATACCACAAACAGAGTTCTTTACGTGTTTATTATTAAATTGAAAATAATTTTTTATTTTTTATATATATATGTATTAAAACAATATATTTTTATCTTATTAAGTTTTATAATTTGTAGCTGTCCATTAATCAGGACACTTCCACTAAAAAATCCGTAGAGGAGAAAAATGTCCAGACGGATGAAACGAAACTTTTGATACCTGCCAAAAAGTCTGTTTACACACAGACATGCACTGTTTACTCTGATAGACTTAATAATATTAATTCGAAGATGCCAGTTCTAAAAAAAACGCATTCTTATCCGTGTTTGATTTGCTACAACTATTTCAAAACTTATCAACAGTTGGAAAATCATTTACAATTAAATCACAAGGAAAAACTAGAAAAAGTATCATTATATACAGATAATGTAATCATTGTGAATCTAATTCAATATTAATTAGAGTTGTAATTTTAGTTTGATAGTTCCATTGTGGAAATCGGAAGAAAATTTGTTGTACAATGTGATAAGTTGCCTTGGGAGTGCGAATATGTATTCTCAACGTGTTCCGGAACTCTGTACTTTGTAAATATCTTAATACACAGCAATTGGTGTATGAAATGCTATGTACTCTATCTAGATAAGTCGTATCCATCAAATGAATTATGCACTGAATTATATTATAGTATTACAATGCATGCATGTGGATTAGTATACACAGGAAAGGTAACACTACTTTGATTAATATCAATTTCGGAAAAATGTGTTTTAGTTTCACAGGAACATAGGATTTTCAATTTTCAAATTTTTTTTGTACGTGACCTAGGTAAAATCGCATACAGCAGACTCTGAGATAGAAGACTTGTATCATATTTGTTTCCAGGGGGAAGACATCCGTCCCAAAACAAAGTCGACAATGTCGTCTGCATTTACATTTAAATTACATAACCGTGAATAATTTTTAAAAAATAAGTATGTTTATAAATGTTCAACTATGTTAGAGTAGGTAAAAATACAACGTACGATGTATTATTTTTGACGCGTTGATAGGGAGGGTAGATCTCTATCGATATAGCTGAAAGAGTCGAGGGAAAAATATTAAAGGATGAAGAAAAGTAAGATAAAATGAATCGAGAATAATTGAATTCGTACACGATTGTTGTTGAACTTGTAACATTGTGTATTTGCAAATAAGTGAACCCTTCGTTTCAATCACTTCGATAAAATTGTTGTTTATGTGCATTTGTTACATTTAGTTCTTCCGGAGACATAATTTCATTTCATTCAACATATTTAAATTCGAAGGATAGAAGATGGTCTTCGGAGATTGTTTTACATTTGAATTTCTCATGGAGAACGAGCTATTTCGCATTTTTTTATCAAGTA
The DNA here is from genome assembly GCA_916610235.2 of Lasioglossum morio. Lineage (NCBI taxonomy): Eukaryota > Metazoa > Arthropoda > Insecta > Hymenoptera > Halictidae > Lasioglossum > Lasioglossum morio. The sequence goes on along the minus strand of OU744323.1, from coordinate 15,474,125 downwards.
TGTTTTCGCTTTTCTTTTTCTGATTAATGAAAATTACAAAACATCTAAAAGAAGAACCATGTATATATACACACATACTTATATATGTATTCTATTGCAAAATAACTCAAAGAACTCAACCATGTATGGAAAAATTCGAGAACAGTAAATAGAAATATGCAGTAGCGTAGCTACGTATTATGATACGAAATGTATATTCTTGATTACGACTGCTTATTACATATGTGTACCAACAGAATTGCGTTTATATGCATGTAATGTCGTGTCTAAAAGTTAAAAAAAAATAAAGAAATAAAAGAGATAAAGAGATAGAGGAAAGAACATTTTTTTTAAGTTCATCTCAGAACCGAATCGAATTGTATCAAATCGACTGAATACACATACCTTTCACAATAAAAATTTCCACGGATTATGAGGTGTTTACACAATTAAAAATTTCTATACCGCGCCTCTCCTATATATGGTTCATTGGCAACAAATGAATTACTTGTCCACCGAATCCTTCTGTTTTTTCCTAAGTTACTCGAAATACCTCAATCAACTGTTCTTTAATAGATTTAAAAGGACTATTCTGAAAAATTCGATAGCGCTGACTTGCACTATCAGAATATTCTCATTCTCTAGCATGCGCGCAATAAGTAGCGTAAGTAATTAATACCTATGTATTTCTAGAGCGTATTTCATAACGCTTTGGACGTATGTATGTATTCGTTTGTTTGTTTTTTTTTTTGTTAGTAAAACGAATTCCTAAGCGGCTACGAAACCTCACGGTAGCTTGTTGCATTGTAACAAATTTAACATTCTCGTCGAACGATCGATATTTATTATGGTATGTTGTTTTGCTGGACTCCTTTTGGTAACTGAATCCGCAAATCGAATAAATCCTTTTCCAATATATTTCGATAGAATATCTGTATTGCTTTCCTTCAGGTACCTCCTTCGCGTAAAGATTTTTGTTGTTCCAAAAGCCGTTCCAGAGGAGACGGGCCAGGTCCAGACCACAAAGATTGCTGACTGAGTCGAGTTTTCGTTGGATCCTGATTCGAAACATTACACGTTTGCAAAGTAGATCCCCACGTGTTATTACTGCTGAACAACGAATATGTGTTTCCTGTATTAATCGATTGAGAAGATTTCAAGTCCACCTGCAAAGAGACGCAATAAGATTTAAAATTTTTCTATCAATCGATCAGTGTGGTACAAATTCATGCAATATACCACCACCTCTGCCTCGTATTTTCCTATGTATTCTATGTTTTTCAAAAAAATTGTCTAATCATCAGATAGAACGAATTTTTCTTTTGAGCTTATAATAATAACATTTTACCTATTATGTCAATACAATATGGGATAGAGGGGGAGAGTATATACAGGGTGGTCCACCTAAATGTAGCCACCTAAATATCTCCTTTATTTTTGATGGCATAAAAAACGTTTTTAACGCAATATTATAATTTTTCTGAGAGGAGAAGAAATCGTATATATTGACATCTTCAATTTTCAATTTCATCTACTTAATTTTGCTATAAATGCATGAAGATCCGCAGTCTAGTCGTCAGAAATAAAGGCAATATTCAGATGGTTACGTTTAGGATGAACACAAAAATTATATTACAATACATACTTCTCGAGTGGCAGAGTGGTCGAAGTTGTTTGCGCTGCTGAAATGTTTGCCGTGTTGCGAATCAGATTGATAATTCGAAGTTCTTAATGGCAGTTGCGAGACCGTGTTCCCAGGATTGATAGAGTCCTCCCAGTTACGAAAATTCTCGACGACAGTGGTATCCTTTCCACGCAACTGTGTTTCACCGGTACTGGAACCCCAGCATGGTATCGAAACGTGCGATTGTTGAGCGTCTTTCCACAAGCTGAAGTTTGTACTGTCGTAATTATGAAACAGCGGATAATTGTTCGCCATTTGCGATTGACTCCTTGACATGCCCAACTGATTGGGAAATGAGAATTCCAAAACGTCCGAGCTTTTGTTGTAGATCGACGACGGTAATTGTTTCTGTGACATTTGACCGAAAGCGTTCCGTGTCGGGTCGGTTTGATTAAAATGAAACTGAAAGCTCGACGTGGTGGTTGGGCTCAACGAACTGCCTGGTACGACGGTTGGTACGTTCGAAGGTACCATGCTAGCTACATGATGAAGACTCTTCTGATATGTATTCAACGACGACAAACTCGAAGCGTTTACAATGGCTGGGCTAGTCAAACTTACTGGATTATGCAAGGATATTGTACTCGATCTAAGATTACTTTTCCCAACGTTTTGCTGTTGAATCGCGGCCATGCTGTGATTCTGTTGAACATCCAAATTATGAGATTGTTGCTGTTGCTGTATGTTTAGATTCGGTTGCAACACGACATTTCCAGTCTGTTGAGAGTTCAAATTATGCGACACAGCTGACATTACGTTCTGCTGGTTGGTAGGTGGAAGATGTCCAACATTCTGATGTATCAACGAGCTTTGGGGTATATTGTGAATCTGCATTCTCTGATGCAATGGTCTACTTTGATTCGACGCCGCGTGTTGCAAACTAATATTCTGAGACATCGATTGTTGTCCGGAACTGGAAGCGAAATGCCCTTGTTGCATAGGATAGCTCGCCGCGTTTCCTATTTGATTGGTCATATAATTCTTTGCGAATTGAGGATTTTGTACATTGAACGGTGGAGTCTGGTAACAAATGGCCCCCACGCACTGAGACACCCCTGATATTGGTAGCGTCGGTAGATTCCCAGAAGGTTGTTGTTGATCTTTCGAGGGTAGATGGTTAATTTGGGTGAGCTGTATAACAGTGTGCTGGGATTTCGTTGGTTTGGCTTGGATCGAAGGGGAAACGATTGAATTTTGTACGGTGGTCGTTGGGAAAGGCATCAACGGTAACCGATTCTGAACGTTGGTCAACGTAGCTGTGGACACGACGGATGTATTGGTTGGTTTCAACGTTTCTCCGGTAATAGAAGCGCCCTTGTTTCCTGCGGACAGATTTTTTACCGGCGACGTCGAACCAATTTTACCCTTTTTCTCATGTTCCTCTTCGATGACTAGCGGCGAAACGTTCTTGAAGGTGACTTGCTTCTGCTCGGTTTCGGCGCGGCGCATAATAGCCTGCATCGCTATGTTCTGTCGTGGTTTCCTCGACACGGATATCGGCGCGGTCACGTTGCCTTCGAAGTTGTTCGACTCTGTATGGCCGATCAACGAATCTTTGTTCCGCTCCAGCGAACCTTGGGGCTTCAGAATGCCTATTCTCTTATCCAGCAAAGTGTTCTCCAATAACAGCATATCGACATCCGCGGAGCCTTTGCTGCTTGCAGACTCGGAGAGAACCGGGCTGGCCGAGACAACCGACAGCCTCTCCTTGTTCAGACTAAGTTCTTCCAGTTCTTTCATCAGCTCGTTACTCGGCCCGTTACCCTCGCCCATCGAACTGAACTTATTATCACCTTTCTCTCCTCCTATCGTGACGGCGATCACCGCGGAACCGTTGATCCTACACTGTGTCAAAGAATGTCCCAAACGTAGAATCCGAATCGCCCGTAACTTGTTCGAGGTCTCGAGGTCGCCTTCCAAATCGGTATTCGTGAATTTCAGACACTCGAAGCTTTTCTCCAACGGTAAGAAGCCTTGTAAATCACGGTCTTCTGGCAGTGGTACATTCACGTATTGATCGTAAGCGAAATCGACCACACAATTTTGCAAGGCGTTCAATAATACGCAAAGACTCGGCCAGATCTGAAGTCTCGACGTGAAAGCAACTTCCTCCAAAACTGTGGGCTTCGTGTGAATCCAGTCAAGGCACAGTTTTATAGAAGGCAAAGCGAAGTATTCGACGATCGAGTTCTTGATCGTGTAGACAGGCAATAATAAAGCGGACAGACTTCCCGCAATGAGATCGAAAATGCAATCTCGAGCTAGTTTCTCGTCGTACGTTAACTGTTCGTTTCTCAGCGATTCGGTGCTGCCCATAACAATGTTTGTCGTATGTTCCAACGCGTACAAATTAATTACAAACATCTGTACAAGCATCCACGAACTGAAACTTTCTGTCGCCACCAGAGCTGTTAATGTTTCCGTCAACAATTTCGTGTAGGTGGATGCGATCTTCGTGTTTCCAAGATGATGAATAACACCATGCAGCTTTAAGAAGACTGCTATGTATTCCTGAGATGTTAATTTCGTTTTGCCTTCAATGTTTACAGAGGTGTCGTTCAAAGCAGAAGATAACGTTTTTGCTAGATTTGTGGTAGCGACAGGAAACGGATGCTTTACAGCAACAGATCGCGTATAATGAAACACAGTTCCCAACTTGTTACCACGCGATGCCTCTAAAAGTGCTAGCTGGTTATATGGTTGTCCGCTGGATGGTGATAACGATACAGCGTGTCTATAGAATAGCTCCGCTTGTTTACTTTCGTTCCTGTAGCGAGCAATATCTCCCAAGTGTACCAAACAATACTGACATGCGTAGAAACATGACGATTTATGAGGCACCGACAAGTTCTCCACAGCTTTCCACGGAGAAGTACATCCGTACACATAGCCTTTCCTACAAAATTAAGTTCAATTAGACAAAACAGATTTCTGACAAATTACATTTCTATCCAGTTACCTTCTAAATGGTAAATCTAAATCGAATGCTGTACAAATCTCTTGCAACAATGTCAAATAAAAACCGCTCGCCGCCTCCAAGCACCAACTGAGCAAAGCTTGTGATTCTCCTCGCTTCGGATTCTTTCTGTCCTTCGCTTGCGATTGCAAGGTCGCTATGTAATTCTTGAATCCAAGATTCCAAAGCTCCTGTTCTACCTTTCTATCCAACGCATACTCCAGATCCAATATGAGAACTTGTTGATATATCTTTTGCAATTGCTGTTGACATACCCATGCATCACTATCGTTTAGAAGGTCCTTACAACGTTGAACTTTATCCTTTAGTGGCTCGGCTTTTCTAATAATTCAATTATACCATTGGATCAGTTTCAGCTGAACATTGAACGCACAAGTTGTTTTTATTATTTTTATATTACTTACTTTAAAGCTTGTATGGCTGCGTTTAGGCCCATATTCCGTGCACCTTGACTCGTTAATGCAACACGTTTTGCCTACATATAATAAGGTAAATAAGGACTTAACCTCAGATTACGTTACGCCTAACAAACGCTAGAAGTTCAATTATACAACATCTAGCGATTTATTATTTAATAATACGAGATACATACGTGTTCACAGTGAAATGCGTTCGTTCACGCGAAATATATATGTTAAACATATTGTCACATAAAAATTTCACAATTTTGGTCAGGTTACAGATATTCAACACAATGCACTTAAATTTTAATTACCGATCTCGTTCTTCTAATTTTAGCATAAGCTCATGAACGTACAAATCGTTTATATTTTTAACACGCGAAAAAGGATGAATTAATACTATGTTCATCGATCAAATCCCGAATCGAATCGATTAATCCGAACGATTACGCATGTTTCCTCGTAATATGAATTATTTTCGAAGAATCAAATACGAAAGCATCGAACGATCACACTGGCGAAAAACATTCAAACGCGGGGCTCTCGAGAAAAGAAAAACAAAATTTTGTTGACCATTTCACTCGACATGATTTATTCAACTGACGAGAGTCGATGTGTATTAAAATTGAAAATCTAGGTTAACCGTGGCAGAATGATAATAACATTACAAAGCCAGCACAAAGTAGCTCGCTAAATATCAAACCGATGGTCAGCTTTCGATGTAAGCACAGTATCGATACGAAATTAATTAGAAAACCTAGTCCAAAGCGAAATAAGAACTTACATTCACATATTTACATTACGAAAAAGTATAAGATTCACCGCATTACTGATAATGTACTTCACGGTAATGAAAAACTGTACCGCCCTTGCGTTAAACATCTCAGTTACTTTCGGTGGAAAAACATGAAAAACTTTCGATTGAATGATACTTGTATTTAGAACTTAATGTACTGTTGAAATGCACACGAAGAAATTATTGATACGTCCAAAATTCAGTTGCAACAATATTTTGCTATATTACACGAAGTTCCCATCGGGCTCTTTAGTTTGAACGAAGTAGCAATTATACTTTATATTTGAAATGTAAGGTTAGAAACGGTCTGTGTATTTATTTAGTCAAACAATTCTCTTGTGTACGTTTTTACATGTACCAGCGCCGAGACCGAGAATGTTGCCGTTAGTTTTCGCCTCTAACAAATATTTTGCGCGCCACCGATATCATCATAGAAACACGAAGAATCACCGTTCGTTGTCATTGGTACGTACAACTTTCTATGTTTTCGGCAATTTTCTCCATTAAAGTTCGACAGGTTCGTGGCATTCGATTGCTTTGAAAGGCACGTGGCTAAAGGTACGCGTTCATCCGAGAGTTTCCGTCGATATATTTGTTCTCGAAAGTACTCTGAATTTGCGTGTCCATTTCAGAGTACTTGAGAAATTTGTTGTTCTCGGAGATTGACGTGAGTGAGAGGCAACTCTTGAAAAGTCCTCTCAGGTGTGTGGGGCCATTTGATTTTCATGCGTGCAGCTCTCGGACGGACTTATAAGCATGCAGTTATAAGCAGACTGCGAATGTCATGTGATTTTCAATTTTTATAGACAAATTTTAAGAAAGTGGTACCAAATGAAATTCTATTTTCATTGGTAATGGTATTTGCAGATCCAAAATAAATAAAAATCGTTTAGATTTTTCGAAAATTTTTACAAGCCATAAATGCATAAAAATTCGCAATCTACTTTATAAGAGTACTCATGAGAAGAAATGTTCCAAATAAGAGAAAATGCTGGACTAAAAGTAATTGACGATGAATATATGCATATAATGCAAGAGAAAACTAACTGGAAGACTCATAAATAGCTAAATATATGAATGGCATTTATATAGCTAACAGTTTCAGACAATTTTCTGTTCATTCTATGAGAGTTTTTCGTGCATTCTCAATACCATGTACACTGATAAATTTGACACTTGAGAGTAACTGGCGACAGTTTTACTCTCAAATGATGAAACGATCAGCAGTACGACTGTTCCGACAGACAACACTTTTACAGGGATGAGAATCATTCTTCAATAGGCTTTTTCCGCTTCAGAGTTATGCTCGTTGTCACGATGAAGAAAAGCAAAAGGAAATTGACGAAAAACGAAAAGAGATCATGGCACGTGGTCTACCGAAACAGAAATCCTTGAAAGGGGTCAAGCAGATCATAGTTGTGTCTTCTGCGAAAGGTGGTGTTGGAAAATCTACGACCGCTGTAAATTTATCAACTGCCTTAAAACTAATTGAACCACAGAAATCTGTTGGTTTACTAGATGCTGATATATTTGGTCCTTCCGTGCCTCTAATGATGAATATAAAACAGTCTCCTGTGGTTAATAAGAGCAATCTTATGGAACCGGTTGTGAATTATGGAGTGAAATGGTAAAAATTTGATTCCAATGTTGAAACGGACTTCTAATTGTAACATTCCCTTCCTATAATTTTTCTTTATGTATAGTATGTCTATGGGTTTTTTGATTGACGATAAATCGCCGGTAGTATGGAGGGGATTAATGGTAATGAGTGCGATTGAGAAATTATTACGTCAAGTAGCATGGGACCCATTGGATTATCTTGTTATCGATACTCCGCCAGGAACAGGAGATACGCACCTCTCGTTAATACAAAATATTCCTGTTGCCGGAGCATTATTGGTAACTACACCCCAAAAAGCAGCTGTGGATGTAACTAGAAGAGGGGTTAACATGTTCAAACGATTGGACATTCCAATCGTTGGAATCATTGAGAACATGAGTAGTATTGTATGTCCGAAGTGTGATCATGAAATAGCATTTTACAACGATAATGTGAAAGCGATGGCTGCAAAACTGGGTATCGAATTTGTAAATTTCGATATACATTCATTCAGGTTTATAAAGATCTCGTATTTGTTATAGGTATACCAGTCTTACAATCGATACCTGTATCCAAAGATATCGCACGAAGTTGCGACACTGGCAAACCAATCGTGTTATCTGCTCCAGAAAGTATTCAAGCCCGTGCATACAAAGATCTAGCAAAATACATAGTTTCGTTTCTAACCAATGAATCGGTACAAAAAACTTAATACTATTTCTGACGGGTATTCAAATTGTCCAGCGCTAAAAATAGAACATATACATTCGTTTCTTTTCCTCAATATTTAAGTACCTACATATCTTCGTCCCCACCTGGTTCCGATAGTCTATCCCCTCCTACGCCAATTGTACAAAGCGAAATAGGTATATCAGCTCGGATCCATTTCCACATGATTCATTGCAGGATTACATTATACATACCTATCACTGATATATGTCGTTGAGATACGTAAGCGTGCGTTACCTTCAGGCACATGTTGAACAATCTCAAACAATACAACGCGTTTAAATGCTGAAAAGTAAGTTCAATCGGAAAGATATCTCCTCTAAGTTCTCCTATTTTAATCAGACTTTTATTTTCGAATAAACCTCGAGCTCGATCATTTCCAACGTGTTCATATGTAATCTTAGATTACAGAAAAGCATAACACTGCTTTCAGTTTTCGATTGATCGCTTAGTTTATTGGTTCTTTTACACCTTTCTTCTTTTGTTTAGTTTTCAGATTCAATTCGCAAGATGAACAACGCAACACCGACAAGCGTACATTCTGACCCAAACGCTGAAGTATATGATGTGCCGATGGAGGTAATTATCAGACCCATTCCTCCAATAGTAGATGAAGAGAAGGTTCAAAGTCTAATGAACACTTTAAAATGCCCAAAAACGGAATCGTCTGTACCGCCGATCGATATTTTGTGGATCGAAGGCAGCGAAGGTAATTTTCGAAATTCTTTTGTTCAACTGAAAACTGAATGAAAGCGTATGTACATTGGTTCATTGGAGATATTTCTGTTTCTCTTTGTTTATAGGTGGTAATTATTATTACTCCTTCGGTGGATGTCATCGATATACGGCCCACCAGAGACTTGGAAAGCCATTCATTAAAGCTAAATTAATACAATCCACGATAACAGATTTGAGAACGTACCTTGGTGCCTCGACACCAAACTTGAAATAATTTATAATAAATTTTACAATTCTTTTCAAATGCTCTGTACCATATTGTATATATAAAAAACGAATTCTTTTATTTACTATTGATTTTGTATCAATATCATAATTAGTGTCAGTATCAATTGTAATAGAAATGCATTTAAACAAACGCAAATAAGTTACACGCGAAATTGTTAGACCTACATATTGCAATCCCGTGAAAATTTGCTTTTAAATATAAATGTGGAAACATACACGCTAAATATATTTCTATGCGAGTGCAAAAAACGAGAAGATCTAAGTGCACACAATTATTATGCAACAGTATGATCACAGCATACTTGTTTTGTAAAAAGAATTAATTTCTACGAATATTAAATCTTTCTCTTGTGACGCTTTTTACTTTAAACATTGTACCTTTCGATAACGCTATTCTCTAATGCGTTCAATGTACAATATTACATATATGTCTTAGAATTATTACTATTTAGTTTATACACATTTCTAATGTGATATTTAATATCTTACCATATATGTATACTATTCTTAACACACGCCTGTTCATGTTTAGTCAATGTATTGAACTTGTCTATGTCAAGTTCATTTACTGTTTCTTTTTTATGATTTGTTTGTACGTATTAAATCGTATTAATTATTTGAACTCTATTCATGTACAATTTCACATAGAAACAGGCACAAAGCCAAAGACTTCTCAGCGCTATAGTGTCATTTTTGTTTCTTTGCGATTGCACTAGTTTTATTTACGGTCCCGTTTTCCGCGGGTCTTTAGACATTTCAGTTTTCACTTCTTCCAAATTAAATTCGTAAGTAGCTTTCAAATTTCTCTTTTGCAAAGTCTTCTGACTAGATTCTTTAATGAAATATGGTTTATAATTTTTAGCGATATCTTCAGCGACAGCATCGGATACATCGTTGGTCGCATGAGTTTCGCGCGTTTCATTTCCAGATCTACCAGTGTTTTTCAAATGATTCGGTATTATTGATTGTTGTAAATGCAACAATTGCGTATTAGTAACTTCGCAATCGATTTGCATCATAGTTATGTGATTCGTGGGTGTTGAAAATGTCTCTGCGAAAAGAAGAGAAAAGAGCATTATGTCCGTCGACTTGTATAAATTTTGCTACTCCTTACAGCAGCGGTTTCCAACCCGGGAGGCGCCAAAATTTTTCGCCAAACAAATGAAACTTAACAGTTTCTAAAACGTGTCTATATTATTATATCTATTAACATTTTTTCGGGGAAGCGTACTAGTATAAAGGTTGGAAACTGCTGGCTTACAGCTTTTCGAACAGAACAGCTCTCACCATTTGTAGGCAGCGCAGGAAGAACCAACGACATTTTTGGTCTGCCTGTACTGTTTTTCCTCGAAGCTGGTAAAAGCAAATGCTCGCCGCTGAACCAAACCACGTAGAATGTATCGTCTCTTCTACCCAAAGCTTCGAACAGAGACGCATGCTCCTTCAATGTCGGCGAAAAAACTTCCACTGCATTTGTGATGGTAGAACTTGCTGTTTTACGAAGTAACTCCGATTTGGTTTTTCGTGGCAAACTATGCTTGTCTTTAGTCCTTTTCTGTATTACGTACGGCGACAGTAGCCCTTCCATAAATTTCTCGCCGAATTTCGCGGTTTTCGACGTGAACCAATTATCGTGATCAGACTCTCCACCGATCCATCGTCTCAATTCGTAATCCAAACGAATCGATTCGCTTTTATTTATGTACATTGGACACATTGGTTGAAGCACTGATACATTTTTTCGGAAATTTTTTTCCTCTTCTTGTTGAGCTTGATCTTTAGGTGTCCAAAGCAATGTTCGTCCATGTCTTATGTACGGCGTATTGGTAGCAATGTCAACGGGTAACACGTTCAAATGATTCTCTCGAGAGAGAACGTTACTGTAAAAGGGAAGATTTTCAAGGAATACCTGTTCGTTTCCTAATCTTAAAGTTACTCCTAAATCAACTCACCTAAAAGTATTGACATTCAAGGATACCATAAAAGCCATACCCAGAAGGATAGCAACATTCTTCTTATTCGCATTGAGATTTATACTCCTAAGCTTGTTAACAGCACTCGTTGTGGTCTCTAGCGCAGAGAGCTTCTGTTTCAGGCTTGTATTCTCCTGATACAAATACAGTTCAATTATAATTATTTACTTAAGGCTGGGATCATCTAGAAACAGGAATTGAGTTTCTTTTTCTATAAATCCGCACGAAACAAAGTATCTGTTATCTTTATCTGTACATCCAACATAGACAATCCTAGGTCGGTGAATAGCAAGACTGCAGAGACAGAGGGTCTGTAGTAGGGCAGTTACTTTCCTGAATCTTCGAAGGATTTGAAGGAATCACGTCATCACTAGACTGTGGATATTTATGCAAAATAAAAATGTTCTGCATTGATTATGGGATGCAGGAGTAAAGTAAAAATTGATTTCATTCCTTAATAATTTTCTTGCATTAAAAACAGAATTACGATATTTTTAAATTTTTCGTATCTTTTACTGTTTTATATTTTACTCAGACAATTTTTTCATAAATTCATAAAAAACTGCGGTCTAGTCACCACAAATAGACCACCCTGTATACATTGGAAGCGGAAACGCGAGCCTCTTGTCTCTTATCAATTCACTAAATTCTCAGAGCAATCCCAGCATAATAAACGATCGAGTAACTAATTTTTTAAGAATTCTCACCATCTTTAACTGCTTGTTTTCTTCTTGCAGTTTACAAATTTGTTTCTCTAACGAAGACACATATTCTTTCTTTTTCTTTCGTGAAAGACAAGCAGATTCCCTGTTTTTGATCATTCTCTGTTGCCTTTTCAATGCTTTTATCTCATTCTCTTGTCGCCCGGTAAAATGAAAGTCTTGGGTTTCATTTTTTATAACGATGGGGGTATAATTCGAGTGTTCCGTTTTAATTAATATTGGCCTGCAGCCAGGGGTGTCGTTTTTTACAACTATAGAAGTGCATCCAGCCGTTTCATTTCTCAGAATCAGAGATCCGTCAGCGACACCGATATTCGTCTCTTTTCCCGATACATACATATCCGCTGTACTCACAGAATTCGCTTGTGGTATTTGTGCTGCGTTCTTTTCTGTTTTTATTTGGACCGGTGAAAATTGTATCGAATTCTCGGCTGTCATATTACTTCTATTGGTTGGTAATAAACGAGTCATAAGAGGGTACGGTGTGTAGTTTTGTTTAACCTTCTGTGTGAACGTTAATAAGTTTTGTGTACTCAATAAAATAGTACTCTGAGGCTGTTCTGGAAAATATGAAACATAAAAATGAGTATCGTGCAATCTTTGAATGCCACTCGACCAAATGATTAATGTTGGAACAATGTTTTACCATTGTTTACAGGCTGTGTCTTTGGCTGTACTTGAATATGTTTAGTTGAATTGGTTTTGGAAAGGATAAATTTCGTGGACTTTTTATCCTGACATTTAATTGGCATAAATTTTGCTTGCTTCGCGATGGTCGCATTAAACACCGGCTCCGGCGATACAGACGGGGAAATATTTTGAGGCGGTGAAATTGGTGGTGTCTCCGGAGTTGTCTGTAATGAAATACGTATAATATATATCTAGAGAAAATAGTCAAAACTTTAACCATTTGCACTCGAATGACAACTCTTGAGACGTCAGTAATATTATTAAATTCGTCTGTATTCTACAAATTGTAAGAAGCTCAACCGTTGTATGAGAAAATAAGTCCAAATCTATGTGCACAATGTAAAAAAGATTACGTAGAATAAAAATAATTTCGGTTGAAAGAAAATTGTTTTGAGTCCACAGGGTTAATGTTGATATGAAGCGATTAATGTACTTTAAAGTCACAAAACGAGAGAGCAGAGTCTGGTTCTATCTGCAATTCAGATCTACTGGATTCCGAGTGACTGGATTCAGGCGATAGTGGAAATTGCACGCAAGGACTTCTAGGTTCCAGCTTAACTTCCTCCATTTTTACATCATCGGTTATATTTGAATTTGTGACTACAAAGAAAATAGTTTTAATAAATGTACAAATCAAGATAGATTTACAACTTTTATGTCAGAGGTATACCTGATGTTTGTTGAGAACTGTGCGTATCCGGTTCTTCTATACATTGCGCAGATTCTCCTAACAAAACGTCGTTCATGACATGATAATCAAAATCATTCTCTATCTGGAAAGGTGTTTCGTCCTCTAAGAACATCGGAACACCTAATTCAGGATTTAAAGACTGAAATAAATCATCCGAGAAAGGTGAACAATCGCCGTCTGCAAGAAAATTTATGATTCCATCAGAGGCAGATTAAGCCTGCTCAGGGCCTATAACAAATGTTACCAGGAGGCCCTAACTTTTGTATAATAATAAAATAAAACACAACATTTACAAACAAAAGGGACCCCCAAAAACGCAGGGCCTGGGTTTCGTGCTATTAACATTACAATTCTAATGCATTTCCAAAGTGTTATAGTTGTCGTCGCTTTTATATTATATACGATTATGTCTTTGGTTGTTAGGAAGAATTCCGCATGTCGCATACTTTCGTTTTCAAGATATTGCCGTTTAATTTGACATAGAACATCGGTTAAATTGCATTAGTTTTTCGAGCAATTCGAATTTGTTTTCATGACTTTTTCTCTGGTAAATACGTGAATCCTATGAAGCTCGAATAATGCATAAACTCCAATCTTTTGAAATTCCGACACGCGGCGTTTTTCCTGGCAACCATATATAGTATAAGAAACCGAATGTTCGAATATTTTCAACTTGAAAGAATATGCTGTACCCATTAATTCAAGATCTGGAAACATCTGAATTTCAGATGCTGCAACACCGTTCCACTGTAGATCCTGGTTTATCAACATATTTCACTCTGTATGAAATCGTTTTTATTGAAACAGAAAATAATAACCTTCTATGCTATCAGCACGTCAGGTGCATCAGTAATTTACGGTTTTCAATGATAGCTACAACAACTGACGTGTCGATATTTAATCATAAAAATATCTTCTAAACAATATTCGATGAATAGTTGATTCATAAAAACACATATCAATCGGAATCAAATCAGAATTGTGTCCGTTTGGTTGTGGGGCCAACGACAAACAATGAAATAAACCGGTCAAAATACAATATTTATTCATCGACACCTGACCACAAGAGAATCACTGTAGTACATTACACTCGACACGGCTGTTGCATCTTGTTTTTCAATACTTTATTGTATACGAGGTATCTTGACATGTTTTGTAGATGATATGTATCAATAATCATTAGTTGTCGTGGTTTTAACTAAGACTAATGATAGATGTGGCTGAAAAAATTCATGATGCCAACACGATAGGTAATCACAGACTTTAGTTCTGTGGGTAAACGTTATTCTAGTAGTGGCGTTGATGACCAAACACTCAACATGGAAACAAGTGCCGTGATCGATAAAGTTGCAAACTGTAGGTCTGTCGGTAAGTGTTACTCATTTTTCAAAATCAAACTTCTCAAAAATTGTGCGTCTAGGGGAAAAATTAAGGACAGATTCGGAATCAGTGCAAAAAAAACTTCATGAGAATCGCATAGTAAAAATAGAAATGCCAAAAAAAGTTGACTAAAAGATCGAGCTAAGGGCTCGATAGCAAAGGATATGATTATTTAATTTTAAACCCGGTGAGGTAGAAAATTACACTAAAATGATGAGAAATTTTTTCTAGATGCTAAAAATCTCTTTGGGAAAGATGTTTTTTAATGCAAAATGAACATATGCGTAAAAATTTGTGCTCTATTAATATTAATAAATAATATTTAAGCAACGACACGGTATGAATTCGTTTGTTCAAAATGAGAAATGTGTACATGTAAATATGTAGACATTTGTTTATTCTTGATAACGACAATGAGAAATGATCGAACAAATCGATATAAATATGAATTTTCAGATACCGCTTCTATTTGAACGTAATAATTGTAAAGGGGGAGGGACTTTTGTTTTTCATGTATTCTCAATTACTATTAGACATCTACCATGGTACAACTTTCTATTTACATGTATTAATTAGTTGCCTACAGAGCACTCTCTCGTTGTTTGATAACCGCCTGTACACATTTCGCCATTGTTGGCGAAGCACGAGACACTGCATCTGTCATAAAGAACTGATCCAATGATTTTTGTTTAATTTCCACTGGTTCCGAAGATAAGGATCCTTCAGATTCCTACACACACGTAAATATATACATACATAAACTCCCGTTGAATCATTGAATCGTGTTTCATTCTCTGTTTAAGTACCTTCGATAACTGCAATGCTTGGGCAAAATAATTAGCAGGTTCTACGTTGCCGTATCTGACTAAGTGAGGTGCAACTTCTTCTAATCTGGACCTGACCTCCGTCAAGTTGTCGTACGGCAAACAAACGCCAGAGACCTGTCGGAGACGTTTGAATTGATTCGCTATTCTTGACGAATTCCAAGCATGTAAAGTTTTGAGATGATTCAAAATTACCTCGGAAAGAGCGCGTATAATTTTCCAGTCTGGCCGCGCCAATCCCGGAGGTGAAATAGCGGCACAAGTTTGTTGAGCACGACCTTCTGTATTTACGTATGTTCCAACTTTTTCGGTGTATGCTGCACCAGGTAGTATGACATCTGCGATCGCGGCTCCTTCATCGCCGTGACTACCTACAATAAGTCGGAAACGTTGGTCATATTTTACAATCATCGATCGCGAAGCATATTAACCCTTTAGATTCGAGACAAGACATTTCTTTCAACCCAGATCATTTTCATTCTACATAATCTTTCTTACATTGTGAACATAAAATTAAACCTGTTTTCTCATACAACAGTTGAGCTTTTTACAATTTATAGAACACGGATGAATTGAATAATATCAAAACTGTTTTGTATAATGGTATGGCAATATTTACTGGCGCCTCGGAGTCACCGTTCAAGTGCAAAGAGTTAAATTTATCCTTGCATATACCTATGTATACGATGAAAGTATTTGGAAAGTCTTCTTTCTTTATATTTGCATCGTCTGCACCCA
Source organism: Lasioglossum morio (assembly GCA_916610235.2). Classification (NCBI taxonomy): domain Eukaryota; kingdom Metazoa; phylum Arthropoda; class Insecta; order Hymenoptera; family Halictidae; genus Lasioglossum; species Lasioglossum morio. Next base: position 15,457,975 of record OU744323.1, on the reverse strand, counting down.
ATAGGAAAAGAACCTTCGGTTGCGTCTGCTTCACTTCTTCTACAGTCGATGAATAACCTATGTCTAATGCAGCTACTTGCGACGCATTCGTGTGGAGGATGTTTAACAGTTTTGAACCTTGAGGAGCCTATCGACAAGAAGAAAAGGATTAATGCAACTGCAATGTATAGCTGCAGTTCTCTTATGCGGGAGAAACATTATCTTACATTCGATTTTTCTCCCAAGGCTTGTGCCAGCGACTGTGTTTCAGACAGAATTTTCACTCCATCTTTCCTAGTTAATTGCTCAGCGCCTAAAATGACTAGAGGTCTTTTAGCAGCTTTTAATGTTTTAGAAAATGGGTGAGTACCATTTTTCAATTGCGTTATAATGTCTGGGGATTCGCCTAAATGCTGAAACGTAAATTAAATCTCAGTCTGTAAGCGTTGGCAAGTTTAAGGAAATAAATTTAATGAAAGCTTACCTCGATGTCATACGTCAAATCTACCTTCGGACCAATTAGCGCAATGGTTTGTTCGCCATGAAGGTATCCCTTTCTCAAACGTGTATTTACCAATGGTGCTTCGTATCTCGGATTTGTTCCGATTAGCAACACCACGTCTGCATCCTCGATTGCGGCAATTGTACTATTTAACAAGTAACTGCTTCTTAGATCGATACCTGCACCCTGTTTTGGAAATGTTTGTTCTGTTGCAAGGGTTTCACTGCCGAGCTTATTTATTAAATCTTTTAGAACTACAAGAGACTCGGCGTCTGCCAATTTTCCAGCGATTGCCGCACATTTATCTGCGGGCATGTCTTGTAACGCTTGAGCGGCTGAAAAACGGTACAATGTTTGGAGTTAGAAAGTACAACGAAGGATGGAAAATTCCAATTACAACTGTACTGTACACGTATCTGCGTGTAGCATTACTTTGAAAGTATAACTACGTTTAAAGTATAACTACGATATACTTGCTACAAGAGCATCTTCCCATTCTACGGCTTCCAATTTCCCATTGACTTTCATCATGGGGGTAATCAGCCTCTGGCGCTTCAGTCCGTCGCAAGAGAAACGTGCTTTGTCGGACAGCCACTCTTCGTTTATCTCCTACGCAGTACATATATCATATAATTAAGTCACTGTAATTGCATCAAATATAACTTAGCAGCGAAATTTCGAAGTTCGAAATCTCCGACGTTTCAAGGAAAGTAACAACCCTAGTTAATATAACTTAGAGCAATTATCGTCGATAACGATACTAACTTCGTTCACCCTCGGTAGAATTCTAAGAACTTCGTTAGTCCTGTGCGTTACCACTATATTGCTACCAACAGCATCGAGAACATCGATGCTGTCTGTAGAACGGGTCTCCCATGGACGGGCAACGAAAGCATACGGTTTACTGGTTAATGCGCCGACAGGGCACAGGTCGATGATATTGCCAGACAACTCGGACAGGAACATCTTTTCTACATAAGTTCCAACCTGTTTCAAATAATATGAAATGTGCGTATACATAGAAACGTGAAAAATATTAAGATTAGACACTCCTATTTCACGTGTATGTACATCAGAGATCCCCGTTTCACGTGTATGTAAATACACGTGGTACGTGAACCGTGTAGTACGAATTTAAGGATCCGTGTACATGTGAATACGGATCCGTTCGGCACATTCGAATCCGACAAACGAGGCGTTATTGTTTTTCGATCGAATTCTTTTCGAATGTTGATGTTAGATGTTAGGACACTTCTTTGCGTCGAAAATTTTGATCGTTACTAGATTGCTAGAAGTTTCACTTCTGTCGCGCGTGAATTTTTCTCTTTCACGTCAGTATCGCTCTCTATTTCGCAATAAACGCATCACTCTTCTAACACCTGTTTTATTTCGTGCGCTATTTCCGCTCATTTATTAAATATCTCTTTCCTTCTGCGCTACCGTCTTCTACAATCAAATATAATAGAGTCCTCTATTTCACGTGCACCCAATAAACGAATCCGAATTTTAACCCACGTAATACTAAGTACACGGGTACTCGTGTATTTTAAATTCACAAATATTCGTGTATTTATTTTACATGTGCATTTTAATATACGGTGATTTAACGTCAAACATTTTACCGCAACTTTATTATTGCCTCACTGCTAACATCAACATTCGAAAAGAATTCGATCGAAAAACAATAACGCCTTGTTTGTCGGATTTGAATGTGCCGAACGGATCCTTAAATTCGTACTACACGGTTCACGTAAATACCACGTATACACGTGTATATTAGTACACGTCCAAAACCGCGATCTCTAATATACATACACATGGTACATGAAGCGTGTAGCAAGAATTTAAGGATCCGTTCGAGTCCGACAACTGATGCGTTATTGTTTTCCGATCGAACATCCCGAATGGACCCTACTACACGGTTCGCGTACCACGTGTACACGTTCAAAATCACGATCTCTAACTAAGATACATTTAACATAAACGTTTATAAGGGTTTAATAAACGTTTAAAAACGCTCAACATACTTGCATATCGTTTCCACGGCCGGTAGTCCCTAAATCGTCGATGCCAGCTACTTCGGACGCAAAACGTATACACCTTGTACAATGAATACAACGTGTCATAACTGTTTTTACCAGGGGTCCGATATCTTTGTCTTCCACTGCTCTCTTGCCACTATAATCAATGTCGACGAATCGGCTCCGGTCGCTACCAAAAGCCATACTTTGATCCTGCAGATCGCATTCACCTCCCTGATCACAAATAGGGCAATCCAATGGGTGATTGACTAATAAAAATTCCATAACACCTTCTCGAGCTTTACGAGTTAAATCGGAGTTTGTTTTGACTCTCCAACCCTTCATTACAGGCATAGCGCAAGCGGCAACAGGCTAAACGCAGTTTACAAGAAAAAATATATACAATTATTATTTATTCTCGTCGTCTATATTGTGTATCTCGTTGTATGTAGCCGTTCGAACATACCTTGACTTGCTTCTCGATTTCTACCAGACACATCCTGCAATTTCCAGCTACGGCTAAACGTTCATGATAACAAAATCTGGGAATTTCAACTCCCACTTTTGCAGCTGCCTAAGAAACGCAATTACATTGAAATAAACGTGGTAACATGTCACTGAATGATTGTAAAGTATCGCAATATTTAAGAAGCAGCTGAATTAAAAATTATCAGCAAAGACTGTCTTACATCGTTTAAACCTTGGAACTCGAGAGGTGACTCAGAGTCGCTACTAAAAATTGCTATACCATTGTTCAAAATATAGTTTAGATTATTAAGTACGTTGGTATTTAATAAATTACTAAACATTTAAGTATTGGAGGATGTGTTACATCAATTTCATATCCATGGAATGAAAAAAATCGTATACGACGGAATTATTCTAGGTCGGAAGATATGCTTAATTTTCGAGTTAAAATACCTCCGACTGCAAAGGGTTAACGATGCATAGAGTTGTGGTTTTACCTGCAAAACGGTTGTTCCGGGTGGGACATGAACGGGTTTGTCATCTATGAATACTTCTACCAATTCTTGTTGTAACTTGGAGGATGTATGCAATCCCACGACAAAGGGTCTACCACTCGGTAGCCCTGTAGACAATCTTATTACCGGGAGCCTCAACATTCTGGCTCTAATCAACCTTTACGCGTCGATCTTCCACTTCCACTGTTATGTAAGAAAGAGTCATAATTGAAACTGCGTTAAAACGTATCGAGTGCGATAACCTAATTCTATGTCAACGAGTAAATCTATGCTTTTCTGCCGTTAACACAAGCGTAACAGAAAACAATAACTCTACAACGTGTACAATTTACGTAACATAATTCTATTCGTAACTGTTAAACAAATCAAATGAACTTTATTATAGTCAGAAATTACCAAAACTATCCGTCCTCTCAGATTCCTTACAGACGTAAAGGAATGCCTACGGCAAACGGATGACAAGATTGTTCCGAAACTGGGCTCCGATCAACTCTGATGTAGCTCGTTTCGCGCATTCGCGAAAGCCCAACCGTTGAGGAACGACTAATTTTCGAACAGACTTTCCGGAAACTTTTGCCAGAGGTAAATGAAAATGTAATTATACTTGTCCGTGTGAAATAAGGGTGCTTGAATTAACTGTTTTCGGTATATAGTTTATACATTCGATCTGGCAAAAGTGTTTTACATTTCGCAATGTCTTTTTATAAGTATAAATAAGACGCAAATCAATGTATTTTAAACCGACTTGACGAATAGATGGAACATCAAATGTATATAAATGCATATATATATCTGATATATACACATGCACCTACTCATTTTTATCATAAATGCATAAAATCCGCAGTCTAGTTATATATATGTACAAGACAAATCGGGCCAGAGCAAAGCCTTATTCCTTTCTAGGAATATTTCACACAGCAAAACCAATAAATGAAATAATGCATACTAGCAAATTGCAAATTGCAACGCACAATATGCATAATATGGGATAAAAAGTAATACAATATACGCGTGTACTTATAGTACGCGCCATCTCTAAGAGTACTTATACTAATCAAAGACAAAATAAAAATGTAATAAAAGTATCGAGGGATTTAAAATGTCGAACAATTAGATGTTGTTATTCGTCTTGAGTTTCAAATAACGGTAATGTAATTTCTATCGTTCAGAAATAATCACTATATAAAGCAGTAGTTACTTTTTATTTGCCAAGAGTAATTTACCGGAATGACGTCATCCTGCATCGAAGCAACGAATCGTCAACTTTTTCACTGCATATAGCTTTCTCTTCCGGTGAGCAGGTAGAGAGTACTTCGTTACTGTCGGCTTCTATCAAACATTGTCTTTACTTGAATTTTCACAATGGCTATTGATGATCTTAAGACAGATAAGGGTGTCAAGGATTTAAATGCTTATTTAGCAGATCGCAGTTATATCGAAGGGTAAGTCTGGTTTTACTGGTAAAGAATCTTTGCTCCGCGGTACACGTGTTCCACTTGTCGGCATCTTACAAGAGCCGCAAATCTTCTTTTTCTTTCTCTCTTGTATGAAAGTTTGGAAGAGGAAATTCTTGAATAGAATTATTCGAATTCGTCACTATACAAATTCAGTTCTGAACATTTTACGCGCAATACTTGCGACTGTATGTTTCTTATTGCCATTTCTCTTGTTAAATTTCGGTTTCTACTTAGCTTTTAAACTAGGCTCCAAATTTTTCTTGGAACTATCGATCCATATGTGTAATAACAACGGGAATCGTTGTTTTGTATTTATCATAAAAAAAACTTTTATTATCGAGGACCGTGCAGTAACATATGTAGATCACATAGTGTAGCTCCAGTTTTGAAAAGTTTTTCGAATAAGAATCGGATATTGAACGAACAATGAGAATTTCGTGAATATTTCACGTATCGAAATACAGAATTCGATGTTTTTAAGGTGGCAACCTACTCAAGCCGATGTAGCAGTGCTAGAAGCTTTGGGAAAGACTCCGACATCTTCAAATCCTCACGTTTTACGATGGTACAACCATATCAAATCGTATGATATAGAAACACTTCCTGGAGAAAAAAAAGCACCCACACTCTTAAGTAACGATAATGTTAATACTCCACCAACAGCGGTGAAGACCGAAGAAGAGGACGACGTAGATCTGTTTGGTTCCGATGAAGAAGAGGACGCGGAGGCTGTGAGAATCAGAGAAGAAAGATTAAAAGCTTACACAGAAAAGAAATCTAAAAAGCCAGCTTTGATAGCTAAATCTAGTCTTGTATTGGACGTAAAACCGTGGGGTGATGACACCGATATGAAAGCGATGGAGGAAAGCGTTAGATCTATAGAGATGGACGGATTAATTTGGGGTGCTTGTAAGTTAATAATCCTTTCTCACCGAATCTGAGTTCATAATGTATTGTTTTTAATTGTCATACGTTCCCTTTTGTGTTTTCAGCCAAGCTAGTTGCCGTGGGTTATGGTATTCATAAGTTCAGAATAATGTGTGTTATAGAGGACGACAAAGTATCTGTGGACTTACTGGTAGAACAAATCGAAAGTTTTGAGGAACTAGTTCAATCCGTCGACATTGAGTCATTCAACAAAATCTAAACGATTGTTTTGTGTCCGTTACTTTTAATATTAACTTAATAAATAATAATCATTGTTTCTATATATAATTTGTTATTGGATAATCCTGAAGAATTACTAATGCAACTTCAATGGTAATATATTAACGAAGCTTTAAACAGAGTATTCATTTGAGTTCTATTACCTTAACGTTAGCAATAGTTTACAAAAGATATGTATCTCGAGTTTATATATCCTTTCTATATTTCAAAATTAAGTAGGGGCACAGATTGGCTAGTACATACTATATATCAATTAATAACAATGATACAGCGATAGTATGAGTTTCTAGGTAATATTTATAATCTGCCTACATTCAAAAGTGTTAAACGCGTAGACCACCTTGCTTGTCAAGATAAGTTAATAACCCTTTGGACTCGGAGCAATTTTCATTCCTAATTCAAGACCTTTCTTAAACCTGGGTCATTTTTATATTATGTAATCTCTTTTCTACATTGGACACGTCAAATTGAACCTGTTTTCTCATACAACAGTGGAGCTTTTTGCAATTCGTAGAATACAGATGAATTGAATAATATTAAAACAATTTTTACTGGCGCTTCAGAGTCACCATTTGAGTGCCAAGGGTTAAGACCTATCTTGGTCTTTGAAACAGTGATCGAAGTTCAATCTATACTTTGTAACAGTAGCTTCTATTTTACTTTGTATCATTTTGTTTCGCACTGTCCTTCATTTTAAAAAAAACCAATACAGTGACAACAATAACGATTCTTTACAATGTTCTATACAGTTGAAAGATATTAAAATGAAAAACGCGTTCGTCCGATTTAGTATTAAACGATGTGCGAACAGGATGTCTTTATATTTGTTATTGTACATTATACATACTGTAAAATGAACTGTGGAATAATTTATACTTACATGGTCATTTCTATTAAGACCAGAGGAAAATTTCGAGAAAATTTCATTTATAACAGAACAAAACACGTCCGAGCTTAAACCAGTTATTATGTTACTCGGCAGCTTATTACATGTATATAGTTTGTTATTTATTTAATAATCAACGATGACCTCATAATGGAAATGCAATTGTTCAATAAACGTCCAATTGAAATATTTTCTTTCGTCCACAAAGTACGCAAGCAAAGTGCGTATATAATTATTTTTGTGGAAGCGGTTCAATTGCATAAATCAAGATTTGCAATCAAAAGTAAAAATTGATTGTTTAAAATATTCTTTACATTAATTCGATATGTTGGTATCTATAGAATCAATTAATAAACATTTAAGTATTTTATTTGGTACTATATCAAATATTTCAAATTTAATGAAAATATTCTAGGTCGGAAAAAATGTTTAATCTTCGAGTTAAAATAGCTCCGAGTGCAAAGGGATATATCATTTGAAGTAATCATTTTTAAAGTCAAGTTTATTATTCTTTAAATTATTATCGAGTTTGTTTTACTGTTATTTACAGCTTCGAATCCGGACAAAAACAGTCTTGAACTTTCGCAAAATACAAGTTGTGGAAACGAATCGAATAAATTTACTTTGAAATTAGAATTGAAAAATAACTGCAGATCTCATCTGTAATAACATCTTCGTCGAATCTATCCTTTTCTAAGAGTTATCGTAGAGTATCTATTTATAATAGCGCAGCGTTGTGGATGTTTGCGGTATGAACTGTGATCGAAGCAGTTCCATTAGTTACTTTTCTTCCATTCTGTATATATATATATGCGTCACTACTCTTCTAACAAAAGTTGTACATTTGCAGTGAATATCTGCGATTCTGGCATAAAAGGTGGCATTCGACTACGGTATACCATGTTCAAAGCTAAAATCCGGTTTCAACATGGGTTCTCCGTTCTTACGCCGATATGAGTAATAACGGTTACGCTCGCGCTCGCGCTGAGAAGGGTGCAAAGTACTCTATACCAGTTCGATACCCGGCCGTTACAAAGAAATGAATCAATTCCTTCCTACCTATAATAATACGCAACCTTGTTTTAAACCCTTAGTACTCGAGTGGTGACTCAGAGTCACCACTAAACATTGCTGTACCATATTATTCAAAATATTTGTTTACATTATCAAATCTAAGCATTCATAAATGACGAGGTATTATAATATATATTTCATATCTGTAAAAGGAAAAAGATCGTATAGAACAGAATTATCTTAGCTAGGAAGAAATGCTTAATTTTCGAGTTCAAATAACTCCGAGTGCAAAGGGTTAAGCAATGTTCTTTCGTTTTCCTCTTTAGTGTCAATCGTACATGTTACGCGCACAATAATTACAACTTTCAGATAATCATCTGAATATGCGAACATCGGGAATTCCGTTACACGATTCCAGAATGACTCTTGGAATAGGAGCGGAACTATCCGTACGTATAACTTGTCGTCGTCATCGTTGCCTCGGTTTATCGTTTATCGGAAAGAGAAAGAAAAAAAAGAGAAGAAACAAGCTCGAGCAGACGTTAGTTCTGTCGTGCGAAATTGAAATATACGGTAAGCACTTCGTTGAAATCGATAGGGAACGTTCGTGTGCAACCAAATGGGTACCAGTTTCAGTTTGATTTTTATTTGTGGACGTTAACGCCGCGACCACTTGAATTCCAAAAGATGTGAGTCTTCGTTTTTCAGTGTCGATCCTTCTCACCGGATCGCAGACCTTGCCACTGACCTTTGTCGACGTCCCCACTTCTGCAACCGTCAACATACGTTCACCGCCCACTTGCCGTATCCGCTACAACACTTTTGTATATAAAAGAACGGAAGGACGGAGTATCGCGTGAGTATCGTTTCAAGTATCGCAAGGGAATTCCCAAATACACGTATCAAGGATACCAAGGATACCGGATTCTAAACGAAGAAAGATCGTGTATTACGTGCAACCAGCGAAAATGTCGCCGATCATGCCGATTCTGGCGATATTTTTCAATTTATGTCTACTTTTCGGTAAGTAAACGGTACTATTAATATCTATCATATATCATCACCTACAGAAACAAAAAAATGAGTTATTAGTTCGGCTGCGTCTTGTGTTTGTAAATTTTTAAGTGCTTCGTTTTTATAACAGCCGATTTACCCGATAGATCGTTTCCCGTTCTTCACCAAAATTGCCCTCGGCGGAAGAATTTAATCTAAACCAATTTCAATCATGAAATTTCTTGTTATAAAATATTATATGTCTTAACACACGGCGATTTTACATCGCTATTACATTTTTTACGAGTGGACCGAACGACTTCAATTTCTCTGTAAGGCTAGAAGAATTAGTTTACTAAATGACGTCTAATAAATACGGTGAAAAATGCATTTGATCGGGATTGTGATGAAAGGCCAATTTCAATGAAATTTTCAGAACGTATATAATTTATACGAGTTGGAGTTATTCGCCCAGCTAAGAAAGTTCTAAAAATCAATTTTGTACTATTGTATTTCACGACTCCGACAAAATGCATTTTTTCAACTTACTTATTAGACGTCATTTACTAAACTAATTCTTCTAGCCATACAGAGACATTGAAGTTCATTCATAAAAAATATATTCTGATTTAAAGTGTGAGGAAACAGTTATGCTCCTTACTGTGTATATATATGTTATACGTTTACATGTATATGCACAGGGTCCCTGGCCTGATATTACCATCTTGATTTGCGTCATTATTATTATTATCCACAGCGAGAGAAGTTCCAGGTACTTATAAGATGAGTGGTTTCGCGGGGGCACATTCTGATGTTTTGATTTTTTCGTGTCATGGGTGGGATGCGTAAAGAATCTGTGAAGGTCAACTCTGTTTTTCTTTTTTTAAACGCATGAAACCATATACGTCGTAATTTCGGTATTTTACGGCGCAATAAAATCTTTCTCATCTAATATTTTTACTGTTACGATACGATCGTAATGGCACCGATCAATAAACAACAACAATATATTGGATTAGCAAGAAATATTTAATGTCAGTATTTTAAGATAACGGCTTCCAACCCGGAAGACGCGCCTTCAGAGGGAAGTGCTAAAATTTTTTAATAAAAAATTAGTTTTCATAATGTAATGGTAATATGATAGTGCAATGTCCGGGCTATATGGTGGATGTGTCATCACTTGCCAAAAAAGGCAATCTTTAGGCTACTACGACTCTCCGAAAAAAACTTCTTTCCGTGCCTCTGTACCTGTTATTTTTTAATAGATATTATAATATAAGCACGTTTTAAAAACTATTGAGTTTAATTTATTTGTAGATATTTGGAACGAAAATTGATTTTTTTATTAAAAAATTTCGGCGCCTGCCGAAAGAAGAAGACGAGAAACCGTTGTCTTAAAATACCGAAATTACTTTCTTGTCAACCCAATGTATTGTTCTCGTCTATTGTTCTGTGGCGATACGCTAGTAACGAAACAGTAAAAATATCGGTTTCTATCTAGGGCAACAAGATTCTGTGACGGAAGCTTTAACGATATCGAAAACTTGCTTCGGATGTATATGCGAGGCTGCTTCAGGATGTAACGTTACAATTGGTTGCGACGGGAATGTCTGTGGACCGTTTAGGATAACATGGAGTTACTGGGCCGATGCTGGTAAACTAAAACTCGATGGAAAATCTAGCGAGACCAGTGACGGTAGATATACAGTTATTTTCATACGGTACATACGATCTTCTGCACGGCACTGAATGTCATACGAAAATCGGTTATTTGTTCTCTCAGGATTTCAACAGTGTGTAAACGATCCATACTGCGCAGCTCGCACAGTGCAAGGCTACATGGAAAAATTTGCTCAGGTAATTTTTCCAAAATAAATGTGTACGCGCGAGCTTGCATGTAACCATTTCGTTGTTTCTTTGATTCGTAGGATTGCAACGGTGATGGCAATATCAATTGCGACGACTTCCTTCGTATTCATCGATTAGGCGGTTACGGATGCAATGGTTCTTTGGACGCTAAATACGAAGATAAATACAAGCTTTGCATGGCAACCTACAACGTATAAACCACAGAAGCATAATCGCTGCACTATAAAGATATATTTTATGTATTTTTATTCATTAAAAAATTTTTTAGCTGGCTTGATAATATGAAATAATGTTCGACATTAGAATCAAAGGAGTACTCACCGATTAAGATACGTACACACAAACATATAGAAACGTTAAAACGCTTCCCGAAGAATTTCGAATGATTAGAACCTTATAAAAATAATTTGTTATACTTTAATCGTCTTAAAATTTCAGTTTCGTTCCATGGGAACTTATTATTCTATCCATTAATTCAGCTCTTTTTTTAAGAGTTAGTTCTTTCTCGCCTAACGTGCCAGATGAATCTATATTCCTTATTAGAAAGTAATTAATAAATAAGCGTAGGCTTTCTCGAAACGTTTGTAATTGGGAAGACGTGGATATTCTCTCGAACACTTCCAAACATGTTTGCTCGTTTTTGTGTAAAAGAATGCCTAGTATAATTTGTCTGACAAGTTGCATGGTGTGTTTATCTAATTCCGTGAATTGAATCACCTGTAGTCAAAGTAAAGTTGATAGAAACAAGTAAATCTTATTGCGCATCGAATAATCTAAAGTGTAACGTGATATAAAGTATAGTACTTACTTTTAAAACTGACAAGGCAAGGCATTTTTCAAGGATTAAGTGAGTTAGAAATCGGGCCAAATTGCTTAGCTGCTTCGTTCTATGGGTATTCAGAGTTTTTAATTTATCCCACAAAGTGTATTGAATTGTGAGCTGAAATATTAGTAATTTATTTATATATATAAATATATATATATACGTTTGTTTGTTTGTATGTATATGTATACATATAAAAAAATTATAAACGCCATACCTGATATTTTCGGTTATATTCGCATAATTTTTGCGCCAGCACAGCATAGTAAGGATTAAATTTTTTTTCTTGTAAGCAACAATGCATTAAAACGTGTATGATTTCCTCTGCCTGTTGTTCTTTCAAACCGAGGTGATGGAGATTCTCAAAAGCGTCTACGTAATCTTCGGCCGTCATAAGAATACAAAATATATTTCTTCTTGTATCAGTGTTCATTCGTTGCTTCTCTGCTAATTCGAGTATTTTTTTACCGAAACGAAATTTATCCTGATTTTTGACTGTCTCGTGATTAGCCGTGTTGCTCGATCCAGTCCACGCGGAACCGACGATCCACCATTTTCCATTCTCATCAGCTGCACAAATGCCAATCAAATATAGATTCTTATTCTCTATCCTTACATATTGCAATCGCCGTAAAGGCAGAGAAATATAATTTCATTTACCATTTAGTAAATCCTCCAAGGTAACATTAAACTGCGCGATATTGTTACCCTTCCGTATTACGGTTCGTAAAACCTTCTTCAAATGCTCCACATGCGAAGGATCGTATTGTGGTATTTTACTAACATTGTTGTTCTTTATTGCTAATAAAACCTCTAACATGAATCGAACTCTGGAACTGTACAGTAACAATGTGTTATAAATTAAATGTTTCCATACGAATTTTCTCATTTTATTTGAATTCAGAACATGAACTACATACCCCTGCTCGTTATTACGGCTAGCTACTTGTTGCAAATTTTGTATAAATTCTTTTAAAGCGGATGGATCGTCTTTTCTTAGTGCAAAACCTACTGTTCTCAAAATAAGTAATATCAAGTCGATTTCTTTCTCTGTGAATTTGGTTGTAAGTCTATCAAGTATTTGATAAAGAAGCCTGTGCCCATATACCTGTATTAAGTAAACAAAAATATTTGATCAAATTTCTGGATAATAGGGATGGGCAGGTACCCAGAAAAATCGGGATCCGCGGGTACCCGAAGTCGAAATCGAGCCAGGAACCCGAAAATCTATGACATTCGGATCTCCGAACAATATAAATTTTAGGGTTCCTGACTCTACCCGAAGCTCAGGTACCCGCCCACCTAGATAATTTCGTGCCTGCTTCAGTTAGTTAATAGCTCATGCGCAGAATCGCTGTACCTTAAAATTATATAAATGCGAAATCATCATAATCACATTATCCAGTCTTTTATTTTCTACTTCTTGTGGGATATCAATAATCTCGATAAATTTCTTTACAAGTTTCTCCAAAAAATGAGCACCAATTTCAACGCCGACATTCGCATGCAAAATAGCAATCAACATCATATATTCGCAGACTAAACGGTTTGGCGTAATCACGTCGGCAATCACAGCTTCGAACGTTAACTTTGTCAACAAATAATTCATATTATTGCGGCTGTTAGCCATATACATCTCCTCTATCTGTAATACATACATTATGTTAGAAAACAGAGTAGTAATTTCAGACAACTTTACAGGGGCACAGAAATTACCTGATTAGATATGGTATGCATATTATTTTCTGCTACCCTATTCATACAGCCTTTCAATTTTCTTTTTAGAGAAACTAGTTTCTCGTCGTCTTCGTTTATGTTCTGTATTTGCGTAATGTGGAATTTATGCGTATCCGGTTCATGTATAACTTGACCATCTCTATTCCTTTTCCTTCCATAAATATCTTCCCAAGTATCGTTATCCTTGTCATCGTTATTGTCATACAATTCACTTTGTTCAACATTTAATTCCACATTACTAGTTTCAGATATTTCTAAGTCACCGTTCTGCGACTGATATTCATCTGTATGTTCAGAATCAGAATTCTCCACCTCGTCTACGTTCTCCTCGTCTATGTTTTCCTCATCATTCTCTTCAGTAGCTTCCATGCCACTTCCCTCGAGGACCATAGACAAATCAGTTTGAAACTGATTATTAAACTCATTCTCTAACATTTCTCTTTCTGTTTCCACCATACATTTTCTATCTTTCTCAAGACAAAAATCCAAAATATAGTCTAAACCATCTGCTTGAAAAGATTTCGGTATCGTTTTCTTCTTCTTTTTATTCAATTTCAACTGTTTCTCCAACTTTTTAATAATGGTATCTTCTTTCTGGTTTGCTTTTTTAAGGGTCTCGTTCTGCTGTTTTTTCTTCTTGCGCTCGAGTTTTTGTGGGTTCTGTTTTTTAACAGATTTTATTTGTAAATCTGTATCGACTTCGTCAATAATATTGTCATTACGTACACGTTCGACATCACATCCTCCCACAACACGCGACTCGTTACCTTTTTTAAAGTAATTTGCTCGATTTACTTTCTTCTGTTTTCTAAGCTCTTTACGGATTTGTTTCCGTGATTTCTCTGCCAACTTTGATTTATTTTTCGACTTTGATTTTTTAAATGAACTCATTTTTCATTGTACAATATATGTACAGTACAGACTTCTGTCAACTTTCAGGAAAAATACCTAACCTCTTATCACGTGTAAAATTACCGTCACAGACTATACAATCTGAAGAGTCCTCTGTGCACTGATACATATAGTATATATTGTTGTAAGTTGACGATAGATGGCGAAAATGATGACATCAGTGCACCCTGGTGTCACAATCTATAATCGAGTAATCTCAGATTTTGTGAAGAGTATCCGTACGTTGGAGACAACTTCCTTTTTAGACGTGGAACTTTGGAAGGCTCTGTACCATACGGGGTCTTTCCTGTATCTTTTGTAAAAATGGTGAGTAAAGAACGATAAAGATAAACTTAATTCGACTGTTTCGAATCTCTGTTATTTCATTCAATCGTTTAATCAATGTGAAAACTATGGATGCACGTAATTCTATTGGATTTAAATATAGATGTTTCACTTTCGATTCGTTTAACGGCAGAACGCATGGCCGATGCGAACATTTCTTTCGTTTACCATAAGAATTACATATTTCTGTAGTAATAATATACTTTATAATTAAACTATGATCTTGCCACATTATTCTACAGTGTCTATTGATTATTCGAAGTATAAATACACTTTGTTTACGAACTGCAAATATAATAAATTTGTGATACAACAAATATTGAGGTAGTATCGGTTAACTACTGTCTTAAACTGTTATCAATTACTGTTTAAAGATATGCGTATGAATTTCTAAATCGTAATACATTATATGATGACAATCTTAGCTCACTTTGACGAGACAATGAAAATAATATTTTCCCTATGTCACTGAATCTCGTGCGAACGTGTATAAATAAAATTTAGAAATCGTTCCGCGATATGTAAACTTATGTGTTGTGTTCTAGGGTTTTGTAAAAGTTGTTAAAAATAAGCAGTATTTCAAACGTTATCAAGTGAAATTCAAGAGGCGACGCGAAGGAAAGACTGATTATTATGCCCGCAAACGACTAACCATCCAAGATAAGAACAAATACAATACACCAAAATATAGACTAATTGTACGTCTATCGAATAAAGACATTACATGTCAGGTAAATAAGCTTCATCTACCTACGACTGATTTTGTTCAACATCTTTGTGTCTATCGAATTCTAATATATTGTACATTCGATTAGGTGGCATATTCAAGAATTGAAGGGGACAGAATAGTGTGCGCAGCTTATAGCCATGAACTTCCAAAGTATGGTGTTAAAGTTGGTCTTACGAATTATGCTTCCGCATACTGCACCGGTCTTCTTCTGGCACGAAGAGTAAGGCTCCTTTTATACATCATTCGTTTTCAATTATTATATAAATTATACATATATTTAATGATGAGACACTCAGCTCGCTTTGATGCACAACTGAAGAAAACACAATTGTTCCCTATTTTTTAATTCTGATTCGTACAATTATAAGATCGAAACATTCGGGCAATTTTATACATGTGCATTTAGAACACTGTTTCTATATTTTCTCGGTAGCTGTTGAAAAAATTGGGTTTGGATACGTTATATACTGGTACGAAAGAAGTAACAGGCGGCGAATATAATGTTGAAGAATTAGACAAAGGTCCTGGGGCATTCAGATGCTATTTGGATACCGGTCTCATGAGGACTACCACAGGTGCTAGAGTTTTTGGTGCCATGAAAGGTGCTGTGGATGGTGGTTTAAACATTCCTCATAGGTATAATCTTTTGATCGTTTATTTAACATTTTATATGATCTCGCGAACGATATCGCGAATAATGATAAATACCTTTATGATGATCATACGGCACATGCGCGTCATCTGAGTCGCAGCAAAGTCGTCACTTTGTCTTGTGTACTACAATGCATAGTGGCGATCATTGCACAGACAAAACAAGATTAAAATACGTGTCTCTGATAATATAAAATTGGTTGCGCCGAAACTACAGAGTGCAACTAGACATTTTCACTAACTTTACTTTTTCCTTTCTATAATGGATAGCACCAAGAGGTTCCCTGGATACGATAACGAATCGAAATCATTCAATGCGGATGTTCACCGGCAACATATTTTCGGTCAACATGTCGCAAATTATATGAAAACCTTGGAGGAAGAAGACGACGAAGTTTTTAAGAGGCAATTCTCGCAATATATTAAAAACGGCATCTCCGCTGACAATGTAAGTGTGTATAGTTTTCTGTATAGTTACTTCGTCCGACTAATAATTACTGTCAGGCCTCGAAAGCTTTGCAGTGTCGCAGTTGGACCATAGTAAGCACATTGGTTATGAGAGACAAATACGTAGACAATTATATTTCTCCTATTGACCAGTGTTACACTGTAACTACAGTAATCCTGCGATATCTAAGCCGATTCTTGGTTCTGTGCTGTGATAGAAACGTGAAGGGATACTATTTCTTTATGGCCGCGTCGACCGTGCCGAATCCAATAACAAAGCTTCTTTATTTTTTATGTGATTTTGATCAACATATTCGTGGCATTTTTGATCAGAATTATATTATCATATTTGGTATCATCTTCACTAGAAAAATGCCACGAATATGTTGGTCAAAGTCTAATAAAAAAAATATAAGCGGAGTATGCCCCCCAATGAAAGGGGTAGTAGGTGAACAGGCTTTCACGGGATTACTATACTATAATACATTTTTGTCTATCAACTATGTTCATTTTTGTTGATAGATTGAAAATATCTACAAACAAGCCCACGAAACAATACGTGCTGACCCTGAACACACGAAGGTTGAGAGGAAGGAAGTGCCGGTGAAGAAACGGTGGAACCGTGCGAAACTTTCATTGTCGGAAAGGAAGAACCGCGTCGCACAGAAGAAAGCATCTTTTCTTAAAACTATGGAAGAAACAGAGGCTTAACTTTCTGTGAGCGGATATTTCCACCAGACTTCCGTGCACATATGCGGGAGTATGCAAACAACTTTTCGTGTTACGATTGTGTGTAATAAACCAACAAAGTATACAGAAAAGATTGTGGAACAAAAATAAAGAATATCGGATGAAAAATATTTATTTTTCTTACGTGATCGCTAATACTTTATAATTTATTTATTTTTATTTAAATACATCGTTTCTAAGCAATTGTAATATAGTGATATCTCTGTCGACATAAAGCTACGTCAGAAACTATGACCGTGTTCATTCTTATCAATTTATTTCACATATGTTTTACACGTTCGCTACTATCGTTAACTCCAAAAATTAAAATGAGCAGACAGTATATGTAGGTGATGTGTATGCGTGTATGTTTGATCAAGGTCCAATTTATGGTAGCAGCGAACATGCAGTACAATATTCATCGATCTTATTTACGGTCATAAAATATGTACATAGGATGTATGATATACATGTATATGTGCTTATATGTATACATATATGCGCGTAATATTTCTGCTGCAATAACAAGGTTCGTATTACTAAATCGAATTCACAGCACAAAAGTTAACGTTTCTGTTTAAAACTCCGTACATAATTAAAAAATACAAAACTTCGATTATCAATGATTGGAGGCAGGTGTATTTGCATTTCCATTTTAATATAAAGAAGCATACTTGATCAAATTTCATTGACGCGATCTGTTTCGAGAATTATCGCCTAGAGAAAAATTTCCGAATCTGAGAAAAATAATTTGTTTCATTTCTACCGAAAAAGTGATAATCTATTGCGAGAACCGGGTAATCGGCCTTGCTCGTCAGTCAATCCAGCTTGGATATCTCCGATAGAAGGTACTGTTCTTACTTCTCCTCTAGCTGCTACGCAGGGAGGTGATTTGAGTAATCGCCGTGCTACATTACTTATGTCGTCCTTTGATATTTCATCTGGAAGTATTCGGTACAGTCGTATTTATAATTTAACCGAATTCAATTGAATTGAAGGGGTAGCCTCGTTTCCAGGATTGCAAGGGTGCGCGATGCGCCTCCTAATTTCTTAATAATGCAAAGATGCGGTGGTTACAGTAGTCAAAAGCGTTAGATAAAAGTTTAATCTAGACCACAGTCACCTTCGAAAGTCCTATTTTTACGTTTACGAAGCATTAATATAAGAATTATATTGCATTAATCGACAGTATGTAGGCTGTTGCAGTTTTATGAAAATAGCTACATGCGCAGCAAATTACGCCTCGTAAAAGTAAAAATAGGAGTTTTGAAGGCGATTGTGGTCTAGATTTCTAGATTGATCCTTTTCTTTTGACTGGTGAGAAGGTGCATCTCTTGCAATACTGGAAACGAGTCTATCCCCTTACCTAAGATTGCTCACCGATTGCTTTTATAAAGTACTCTGGCCGTTTCCTAGATCCAGTGGCTAAAACTTGTCGTCCAATGTCTTCGAAAACAACGGGCCTCTGCTCCAAATTCATCAGCAGCATAGACTGCAGTTGTTTCTTTGCTCTCTAGTGTTGTTGAGAAAGTAAATCTAATTGTAATTATCGGTAAATACAATCACAGATACGAACAATGAACAAATAAAAATGACATTAGAACGAATGTCATACCGCTAGCTCGCTATCCGTGATGTTACTCGTCATAGTAACCATCTCGTGCACGATTACTTCCACCATTTCCCTAACGTGAGACGGTGTACAAGATGCATGAATGCAAAAGAGTCCTGTGTCAGCGTATGCGTGGTTGTATGCAGTTGCACTGTATAACCAATGGTACCTACGGCAATAATAATCCACGGTGATTTCCTCCCGATCAACAAATACTTTAGATCTCGCCTACCTGTTGAGCACATTCGTATACAAACGAGTATACATTCCCTTGCCTGGACCACCGGCACTAAAGCTGCCACCTCCACCCATCATCATATTTAAAACGCACATTGCTACGAAATCTGGATCTTGATGGGAGCAACCTTCCAAACCTATCACCACATGAGACAATTCCGGTAAACCACTTGGCCCTGCATAAACGGGTACGTTACATTCCTCCTGAATAATTGTAATAGAAAAGTTTCGAGTTAGCAAACATTGTCCCAGTGTACAATAGGGCTGTTACTTTCCTTCGAAGGACGAAGATCTTGAAGTTTCCAAGCTTCGATTTCAGAAACTTCGAAGGTGATGAGAATCGAAGTTTCGAACCTTCGACTTCAAATTTTTTATTTATATTTTTATTTGTCAAAAATTATGAGACCTAACATGAAACTCGTAAGTTACAACTTCATACGATTCGAAGAGTTGAAGCTTCGGACAAGGAACAGCCCCGGTGTGCAACGCTTCTTTTAACGTTACGTAATTTGGGGGATAACTACTAGTATGTAACCTCCGGTATATTGAGCGATAGACGTGTCAACCGCGTTTAACTTCTCTTTCTTTTTCCCTGACGATACTAAGTTACTATCCTTTCCCCTTTCTTCGCCTTCTTCTTCTTCCCAGATAGTTTTCTTCTCAACGAAATGTCTGAAACAATAGAAATGTTAGCGTGTCTTGAAAATCTTTCTCTCATCCCAAATTGAATGTTATACCTTGGGTTTTAATGAATAAAAAAAGACATAATTTCCAATTAATAAAACACTAATTTTTAATTACTTTTGAACCACGGAAACCAAATGTTCATGTTCCACACCAACTCCGGCCACAACCATTCTATTCGGTACGTGATGGTTTTTCATATACTGAAACAATATTTTTCTATCTATGTAATCGATATTTTCTTCTGGACAGATTTTAGGAAGGCCAAGAGTATTGTTTCTATATGCAGCCTGAAAAATAAATTTCTATATAGAAATCTTTCACTTACTCGCACTCCTTTTAATTTACTATTTATAGTATTTACCCACACTTGTAAATACTATATGCGAGTAATTAAATGTTAGATTCTTTTACATACCGCATGGATCATATCCATCAGTATTGGTTCCTGTTCCGGCCTTGTGAGTAAAGATTCCAATTCGAACCTGATCATTTGTTTCGCCAATGTTAACTGAAAAGATTCATTTCGATTGATATTAATATTCTCCTCTTACAGCGAGACTGAATTAGTACAGAACATTTAGTATGATCCTGTAACAAGTACAGTACTTAAAAACATAGTACTTTCTTACTTCTTCTTCTGTTATTTTGGGTCTTAAAGAAATATCACCTAGTATTTGTACAACTGTATCTAACCCTTGACGTTCTGCAGAAGCAGCATAAACAAACGTGTCCCTAGATGCTTGACAATCGCATATTCCACCATGCTTTTCTAATGCCAACATTATTTGATCTTTACTTTCATGAACTTTTGTTGACTGAAATAATAAATCTTTAATTTTTGTGTTTTCTCAATGTTGTTATGAAGATGAGATTGTCTTATATGTATCGAAACTTACTCCGAATGCTAGTTTCTCTAGAAAATGAGAGATTCCACTGGGATATGCGATTTCATATCGTGGACCAGAATCGAGTAGCACTGTGAAGTAATTAGAATGTATACCGACTATGACAAGATTATGTAAAATTTGTTGAACAAACTTAGAAACTTACCACCGACTGTGCAAAATTGACCAAACCGATTTTCAGAGGCAACTCTTAATCCATTTGGCAAAACTGTTACTTTAGTCGTTTGGTGTTCTTCCTTCTTTGTAGCATACACTGCTTTAGGCAAGTTAGGTATAGGTTTGGTCAACGGAGGATGATTTGTAATGACTGATTTACGTGTTATGTTAGTATTACTAACTTTTTGGGAAGAAAAGCTGCATTTACTTAAAAACGAAACAGTCTGTCTTTGCATTGCACTGTAAACAAAACATCACTTACATTTAATAAAAAATGCGTTCGTTGAATCTATAACTAGGTTGACTAAATAAAAGCACGAATTGTGCAAGTGCACATTTCTAATTTTGCATAAAGCCAAGTACCTTTTTTTCAGAGCAATTACTGTAGAGCTCCGTGACATTTTCATTATTAAATGCATGGTTAGGGGATCACAAAATTTTCAAACATTTAAATTGGATTTCCCACCTTTCACAATTTAAAAGTGCAAATTGATCATCTGAAAAGAACCTCGATAACTACTCTCTTGTAGATACACAAGGAAATACAGATACATATGTAAATACATATATATATATATATCGACAGTCAAAATAGTGTGTTCACCCCCACTCTCCAATTCGAGCACTGATAGATATACTAGCGTATATTATATATCAGTGAATTCAAGAGTGATTCAAGAGTCACAGTCGAAATGAAAATCCACTCTATATAATGCTATAACACCCCAGGTTAAAAATATGTATCTACCTTAGATTATTCAATACTTATAGACCCGGCATAGGTATAGGATATGCATAGGACGTAGTGGGACGTAGTGTTCCAAGATAACGAAGTATCTGGTGCTCACAAGTCACGTTTGTGACGTGTTGTTCTTGCTATTTTAATTTTTTTAAATAAAGTTGTCAGGAAATAAATACAGATATCATATAATCAACATTTACATTAAAATTTAACTTTTTCCAATTATATATATATGGTTGTACACGCAGATTTTGTAAATAAAAAACCTGATATTTTCTTTTCAATTCTAGACAAAATTTTCAAAAATAAAATTGTCCAGAACATTATTTATTAATCAAGCATCATACATATTAATCACAAAATTCGATGTTATAAAAGTGTATTAGTTGATTTATGTAATAACGTTTGGTGGTTGGTTATTGTAAGTATAATTAATGTATGCATGCATGTATAATGTACTGTGTATACATTAGGGTCGTGCTGTAGAGACGAGTAATATTTGTTCCGCTGCAACATCAGGCAAATAACAATAATTGCCAAGTTAAAAAACTTTGTTCTGCACTATAGTTTATATATGCTTTGTACAAATTTATTTTATGAATTAAGTTTACTTCTCTCCTATTATATTATATACTCTCTTATTATAATTCGTTTTATATAATACATACGATTTAAAAAAATTTGCATGTTCTCTTAAATCTTCAATTCTTGAGCATCATTCATTCCCCAGTCGCTTAAATCTTCATCCCAACCATCGTTCTCCTCGCTTACATCTAATTCGTTTAAAGCTTTAATGTCGAACACGCTGTTCGATGTTAACTGCGGTTGTTGCACGTGCAGGACTTGAGTCTTTTTTATTACGGGTTCCATATCCGTGAAGAAATCGTACTCTTCCTTGACGGAATTTGTCAATTTCGAATTCTTGATATCGAGTTCTGAAATATCGCATAAAACAATTGATTTCTTTGGAAATTTGGACTCGATCGTTTTAGCTTTGTTTAGGTCAAATACTGGATTTGTGTCAATTATTGGTACTAAATCAACAGCCGGTACATCATTCGCATTAGATTGGCTAGTTTGATCAGACGATTGGGAAATATGAGGATGGGCATCTCTAGTAGAGGTTTCTTGAGTCTCCCAATCGGACCATGTATATTCTTCTTCTGTAATCGAAGAGATATTCTCTTTTTTATCTTCGCCTCCGTCCGGCGATGGCCTTTCTGGTAAATGAATTATGCTTTGACTTGTGGTGGCTGCAAAATCAACGATATTTACAAAAGATGAAGCTGCCTTATTATCTTGCCCGTTGTCTTTTACTTTATTCGGTCGACCATCCGTAAATAATTTTCCCCTATTCCCACCAACTACGGTAGCCGCACCGAGAATCGGGACTACGTCGGCCAATGCTTTTAACGTTGCGGAAACGAGATGATCGTTTGTATCTTTAATTCCAACAAGCAGTTCCGGAAGTACTTGAGATTTCAATTCGTCCGCTTGAAACGTGTGAACGAACGAATTGAAATGCGATAAAAGTACCAAACGTATCGACACGTCTCTTATACAAAACATCTGCAGTAGTTTCGGTACTAGATACGCTTTGAACGTTGATATTACAAACAGATTATCGTCCACGTTATCTTTTCCATCTGTAAACGAAACGGTACTGATTATTTATGTATTAAACGCAGGATATCTTTAAAGGTATTTTACCTTTAGGTTTCAAGATGAATGGTAAAAGCTTTTCTTGCGCAGTTGAATCCAACAACACCATTCGTGAAAGTAACAATCGACCCAACTGTTCGGCAACAATATTTTCAGGAAATGTTCTCAATTGCACTATTAAGTTCCTGTAATTTGATTCAGTGTTTTAACGTACTTTGTAAGTAGTTTCCAATCAATAAAAACGCGCGAATTCGTTTAATTCATTAAGTTCACCGACCCAAAAAATATGTCTTTCTCTTGACTGCTTTTTAATGGTAACTCTTCTAAAAATGCATGTATCCTCATGAAATCGTGAGTGAAAAATGGGTGTTGAAGCACGCTTGATAATTTGCTTCTCAAACGTGGATCAGAGTTCTGTAAATTCTCTTTACAGAACTGCTTGAATTCCAGGAGACTCGGAACATCCTCTGAAACAATGCGATCATTCTATCAGGTTTATAAATCTTTTCACATGTATAAAAATCATGTATCAAACAATACGCTTACCTGCATTCTTCAGTTTCAGAATGTCTTCCGCCAAAATGCCAAATGCATAAGCGTCGATTGCTGTAAAACTAGTCGACGAGATAGTTGTATCTTCGTCAGGTGATACCGCTTTCTCGTACCTATAGTTTCTTATTTTCTTTAAATACGCTGTAGTCAATTCTTTGAATTTACTTAGGCATTCTAAGCCACCGAGTTTCCAACATCCTTCCGATGTAACATAAATAACGCTGCCGCATATGTTGTTATGAGAAGCAGATGCTTTTTCGTGAAGAAATACAAGTGCCCGTAAGATGCTATACAAACCCATGCATATTTGGAGCGTATTCTGTGTTTCTATCGTTTGAATGAGAGGTCTAACTTGTTCGGTCGTCAGATAAAACTTGCTGCCTTTCGACCACGACGAGACATACTTAAGTATACAAGGATGCCTATATAACATTAAATTCTGAAAAATATATTCGTCGTTCAAGTATACGTTGTATAAATAACCAAAACGTTTAAAGAAATATGTGACTTCGGTGATATGACTCGTACACGTACGCGCGTTTTTACAATATACAAGGTAATCAATAAACTGACGTTAACCTTTGCAGCTTTCTCCAAAGGAGAAGGATTCCCAAAACTCGCACTGTAATGCAAAGACGGTTCGCTGACAAACAAAGATACTATTTGAGTACCATGCTGTTTTACACGAGCGGTATGGTGCGCCCAAAAATCTGTTATTTCGACAGATTTCTCGTCAATTTCTAGCCCGTTCCGGGCGCTTATTTCATTCCCCATTAATTTTTGTTAAACCTCCGAAAGGTAGAACTCCGCTGTTATCAAACGATAATGAGATACCATTCAATCGACTAGAATGACTTTAAAGATATTTTAAATAGACGTAGAAATAAAATTACGAAAAGTTTCTCTGTGTCACAACCATTTCCAGCGCGCTATCAATTCACAGAGCATCAAACATTTCGAATGGTTAGTTTTGTTGTAATATTACACGTTAGTACATTGATAACACTAGTGTGTTGACATTATGCGTTTACAGCATGTACATACAGTATGTATACCAATGTATACTGTCACATATACTTTATAGATTAAATAGTATAGCATAGGTCACCCACGAGATACTGGTTATACACGACGAGAGACTGTTAACAGTATCTCGTCGGTGCATAGATATAGTATGTGTATGTATAGGAGGAAAGCCGGGAGTCCAGTGAGGCAAAGATAGCGGTAAAATGTGACGTCACAAGATAATTTTTAAGATGATCTTTACAATCAAAAAATGTTTAAGAAACGCAAGACAATAAAATTTGAAGACACAGAATTTAGTACGAACTTTTTATGTATTTCAGCTCCACAAAGCTACTACCACTGAAAATAACATTTCACGTGATACTGCTTTCTAAAATTTGCTTGCAAAACTTGAAAATTGCATAAACATCCGCGGTCCAATAATATACAATTAATATTATAATATACCGTAAAAGAAAATAGCGTACCCGATTCGAATTCGAATAGAGTACCACCATGTATTTACTTATATAGGTATCGATTGCATGATGTCGCTACTCTCACTAGGCCGACATTGCATCTCCGCGCCGACATTACGACACACCAGACAGCAGATCTTTTTATTTGATACAATCAGAATACGATCGAAGCAAAATGAAGATGGCGGACGGACCTACGATCCTCAGAAGAAATAGGCCCGGGACCAAAGCAAAGGTTAATAACGATGTTATTTTTGTTAACGATATACCGCCACCCGTGCCTCTTGTACCATAGTCCGATATGTGTTCCGTTTTACGGGGTGTAATTGCAGAAACATTCGAACGCGTCCCTGACATGTCCAATGAAAATCAATAAACGACCCACAAAACAGGCGACTGTTTACAGACTCTAATAATACTAATTATCCAGTTCACCTGATCCTCTGTGTTTACTAATGCACAGATTCTATTGCTATTCGAAAACACAATTTTAGGTTAATTAAATGTTGTGAACACCTTTCGTGTTACGCCCTAATCACGAACATGTATATGCTTGACAGGTAATAACGAAGAGTTTTTTTTTTATAAACGACTATAGGGATTTGAAAGACTAATGACAATTGTTATTCGTTTAGGATTTCTCTAGGTGGCCCGATGAACCATTTGAAGAAATGGATAGCACGCTGGCAGTGCAGCAGTATATTCAACAGATGATCCGAAGAGATCCCTCGAACGTTGACTTGATATTGGAAATGCCAGATGCGCATGACGAAGCTGTATGGAAATACGAGCATCTCAGACAATTTTGTATGGAGTTGAACGGTTTAACAGTGAGACTGCAGGAAGAATGCCAGCCAGAAGTTTGTACGCAAATGACAGCCACAGAACAATGGATATTTTTGTGCGCTGCGCATAAGACACCCAAGGAATGTCCAGCTGTTGATTACACGCGACATACACTCGATGGTGCTGCTTGTTTACTTAACAGTAACAAGTATTTTCCTAGCAGGTATAACAATAATGAAATTAATGTATAAATTAATGTTATTATACACACTCGAAATTTTCGTTGCAGAGTAAGTATTAAGGAATCTTCTGTCGCTAAATTGGGATCCGTTAGTCGCAGAGTTTACAGAATCTTCTCTCATGCGTATTACCACCATAGAACAATATTTGATGAGTACGAGAACGAGACGTTCTTGTGTCGCAGGTAGAGTTAATATATTTTGCAAATTCCGTGTAGACATTGATTCTCTTGCTGAGTAAATATGGTTGTTGCAGGTTCACAGCATTTGTAATAAAGTACAGCTTGATGTCGAAGGAATGTTTGATAGTACCGATAATGGAAGAAGATGGAACAACGGAGAGCGAAGCCTAGAATCTAAACATTTATTTATACTGCCCAAAGTTGATTTGTCTGATTTAGAGAGACTGTTGGTAACCATTGATACACTGCTGAAGTACTTCTTGACATATTTGAAAATGCGACGAAAGCGTTGAATACGGATCAATAACGATCCCACCTGAAACACAATGTGAATTTCTAAATTTGACACTAGAATTTCTTGTTCTCCATTTTTCTAAACTCGATTTGATGTATAAAGCAGTTTCTCATGCTTAATAACATGTTTACAATATTCGTTAATCATTATAATGTGTAAGCTTTATAATGTACAGTGTACAAGAAAATTGGAATCTTGAACGCAACTGTTATAAAGTCGATTCATATAAGGATATGGACTGTACTTGCAGAATCATGAAGATACACTTCTTACTTATTATATTTTCTACAATATATTGAACTCAAAACAATTATGTGTTACTGAATTCTTATTTCTATGTATTATTCAATAACTCGTTTAAATAAGCTTTATATCAATAACAAGAAATTCGAGTTAAACGTATCTTTCGTCGAAGCTAGTTTCCATAGCGATTGTGTATATTTTTGTACAAATAGTTGATTTTACTTACATTAATGATTACCTGTGCGAACCAGTTAAAAAAACAAAGAAAACGATCTTTTCACACGTTCATTTATGAAATAAGGTGTGTAAGTTATAACTGATAACTAAATTACCGAGTAAGTTCAATCGACTGATTCTTAATACTGATTTCCTTTTAAAGAATTTTTCATGAGGGATAGATTTATTCAATATGACGTAAAGCAATTTATCAATATGATATCATAATCACAATATTAAACAGATTCTTATTCAACATTATTATTAATGGCAGTGATGGTAATAGATATTTATACGATATTTATCTCGTGTGGTAATGAAACTGAAATATTAAGCTTCTCTCTTATTGTCGCATGATATTTCACGATTCGAAGAAGTTCAACTTCTATTGTCAGCTGTTAGACGTAAGGATAATATACAATATACGCGATACTGACATATTGCCAGATATCTCTTGCAATTATAAAATTAAGACTAGGGAATTCGAGTAAACGACAAGCTGGTCCGTCGATTCGTTTTTGGACATGGTACATTAATGTTTTACGACAGGATCGTTTTTTTCTTTAAACAAAATTTGCAAGCGAATTTATACGGAGGGCACTGAAATTTTCGTACTAAACGTAAGTTCACGACGTTCATGCATACCTGTTTCCGCACGCGGCAGCCTGCACGTGTACCGCTGCAACATTGTATATATAAAATACACTTTGTAAATAAGAGTATTCATTAACAAAGGAGACGACAGGAATATATTGTTATGCGATCATTTCTTGTAACGAATGTGCATGTACTTGATAAAGAATAAACTTTCTATTCAATACAAATACATCATGAGATGTTTTTCTGAATGGTGGAGAAATTATGTTTTACTTACAATGTTATGCTCCTTTCTCTTTCAGTGTTGTTTATCATTTTTCCGCTTTTTAGTTTTCTTCGACGACGCTCCCGTTTGCTGCTCTTTCTTCGGTCTTTTTTGACCCGTTCTCAGTCCCATTACGGCGAATTCCTCAGCATCGATGCAGGTCACATTACTACCAGCTTCCTGTCTCTCTCTTTTCTTCCCGTTCTTTATTTCTTCTTCGTCTAAGAATTCCCCGGTATCGTCGGATGCCTGATAACTAAATTCGCCAAGATAACACTTTAAGTGCTACTAATATTAATAACGATAAAGAAACTTCATTTACCCAGGCACCGAAGTGTCCTTCACTTCCTTCGCCAACATAATGTGTATTTCCGGCACGTGGCGGGTCGCCGACTTATCGCCGCTTGCATTTTCCGTTTTCGACTTCTCCGATCTGTAATTTAACGAACGAACAACGTCCAAAGTGTAAGAAACGATTCAATGATTTGAAGACTCACTGAGTGTAACGTAATTTTGTGATCTGATGGAGTCCCTTTTGTTTCTTTTTGAACAACTCCGCGCAAGAAATTGCCTTTCCTATACCGTGACCAGCTGAGGTCCATACGACGCAGTTGTACTTTGGAAATTCTTTCAAAGCGTAGCCAAGAACATTCCTAATTTTCGTGCCACTTTTCACCTGAAATCCTTCAATTAGACAACGACATCGGAATGGCAAAGTTTTATTATAATCTTACACGCATCGAGAGAAAGTTCTTCGGTAAATTGGGTATAGGGACTCCCGAATCCTCTGGCTCCTCGCTCAAGTTCTTCGTCCATTTCGTTTTCTTGAACTTTGATTTACCCATCTGCAACAATTAAATGAAATACTTAGTCGACATTCCATCGGTTCCTACTGGATAAGGGAAGTCTTGAGAATGCCATCTGAAAGGGGTGAAACTACCCCTTGAAAATTTCCACCCTCAAGGCTATCTCGGAAACTATAAAAGATAAGAATATAATTTAACCCTGCTGCGTTCTTCGGATTTTTTCCTACCCGTTCGTATTTTCATGTCTTCAACACTATCATGATTGTTTAATATTCTTGTCTACTCATTTTGTTACCGATTTGTTTTCGAAAAGCGTCGAAAATGTTACTTATCAAATAGTCCGCAGTGACATAAAAACAGAGATTATTTATGGTTCAACGCAGCACAAAGCTGCAAAGTTTCATCAAAATCGGAGGGGTTAGACAAGCGACGTTCTTTCTGAGTCAGTAGGTCATGATCTCCTAAGAGTCGACATTCATGGAGACCGCACCATGAACCTATAAAAATTCCTTCATTATGCATGGCGAAGTTGTAATGCTCTTTCAAGGTAGTTTCATTACTCTAACCGAAAATTAATGACATTTGCATCAACTGGATCGATATGCCACTCGTGGCCATGCATTCACGATATTCGAAATTATTAGGTGTAATTGAAAACAGTGAGAAAATTGGAAAAATTTAAAGATACTGTTATATTATTTTTGGCATATTAAACGTATTGACACTTTACCGACCGGAAGCCTCTTAATAGGATTTTCAATAATTCTGCTGTACCAAAAAAAAGCATAGAAATTTTCTTTGACATTGCAATCTTAAATGAAACTATTAGACGACGTTATTGAGGGTGACTTAGTTAGTTCATACTAAATGCTAAATGAAAATTTAGCCATGTACCATACTTTTTTCAAAAATATGCAATAATCACCGTTCGGTAATGTGTTAAGAACGAAAATGAATTTCTATTTTATTCCAGTTCGTTGGAATTCAGGTAGAAAATTTTTATTGCACATAATGGTCGGTGCGTTGACGACTGTCGGCGATATTTGGTCAGTTGGATCGTTAATGCCATTTGTAACCACACGAAGAAAAGAATTCGGCGATAGCGATCGGTATGGGGAAGTCAGCGGAGCTCGTGTGTGCCATCAATCTCGTTCCTGTGATCGTCAATTAATATCAGCCGCGAAGGAAGCTGGTCGTCCCTCGAAAGTTCGCGTCCGATATAATTTCCGGAATTCCGGGGCGAGAGAAAAAGCTCCGGTGGCGGTGGAGAAGACCCCGTATGGAAAGCCCCATCAATATTTTCCAATCAGCATTCGATTGCACGGTACATCCCTTCCCCGTGGCTCCTTTCCAAGTGGCGCGAAGGGGGTTGGCTCCTCGCAGTGTAGGCGTATATGGTGGTGGTATGCGGCATAGTCGGCATAGCGCTGCGACGCCACGACGCCATATTGCATTATTAAGCACCCCTGCCGGTACCTCGCCCCTGCATTCCAGCATTATGAACGTTTTTCCCTAAAGGGCGGCGTTTCACCTTTCGCGGTCCGAACTATTCAATGAACATCCTCTGGACACTATCGAGAGTTCGTTGCACCATTTTCGTGTCCCCTAGTTCCTCTTCCCTCGACGCACTGTGGCCGAACATGTCGTTTTAGCGTCTCGAGTATCTCATTTGTGCACGATGGAACGGAACTAATGAAATCTCTTCAGGGACGAACTTTTTAAAGCGGAAGAAACATGATGTAACACCGAATGCTGAATTTAGGAGCGACCAGGACGATTATTTCAGAAATCTTTAACAGAATCTACTGCAAAGTAGTAGAATCCTTAAAGATCAGACATACACACAATAGCCATATCAATCTCATTCGGAAAACAACGAATTTGTCTTCTAGAATATAATCTAACAACTTCTCACGCGATTATCATTAGGAAAAGAAATTGTTAAACGTTCCTTAATACACAGTAGTTATTAAAGATTAGCGAAAATGTTAAAAAGAGTACGTTTAAAATTGCAGTATAGCTCAACTCTTCCTTCATCTATATTAAAAACGTATATTAACAAAAACAGCGATATCCTCGTTCCATTCCAACTACAATTCACCTTCCCCCGACAAAAGAAATTCCCACCTTGCTCCGATCACTATGAAATAATCTCTAAACGAAGGAATTCGCATAATGACTTGGCACATTAAATTCACCGACAAAATCAGGCCCATTTCCCTCCGGAACAATTGGAACAAAGAAGAGAAAAAAAGAAGCCAAGACACCGTGACCTATCGACGTCTAGCACCAAGCAGAAACGCGTCGATCGGAAGCGTAATGGAATACCAAGCACGCACTCAAGTCTGAAGCGTAAACGCACTCGAGTCCGCTGCGTAAAAGAAGCGGCAATTTGCCGGGCGTTCGGTGGTACCATATGGGAAACCATAATTTCTGTCGTGCATGTGCACTCGAAGTTTCGTCGGACAGACAGTGACACCTCTACCACGATCGATTCCCTTTAAAGATTTAACTCCCGAGTTTCTCGGAACTGTCCCTAGTTCCGCGTCTAGGCAGGGAAATCATTATTCGCCCTATATAGTCCCGTGATACTATTCGTGAAGTAGTCACGAGTAGTCGGGCGTCCGGTTGAGCAAACGGATCCTTTGTCGCGTCGCCGAGAAAATGTAGAAACCAGATCGGGTGACGAATCATCGACCGATTTCCGGGCGTGGAGGTGAGCAAGCAGGTGAGCATACACACACAGGTCTCCGCGGTGTCGTATCCGCGTTATCGGTGGCGGTCTGCCCTTAGAGAACAATCTAATTCCGGGTCGAAGCAATCGAGGGGTTCGGTGGATGCGCCCGTGGATTCTGTAAAAAGCGGAAAAGGTCAAGGATTTCGACCAGTTTCGGTGTGCGACGCGACTTCTTCTCGATCTTCTCGACCAAGCGAGAAAAGGAAAAAAGATTGAGAGAGAGAGAGAGAGAGAGAGAGAGAGAGAGAGGGAGAGAGAAGGAAGCTCCGGGAGGACATTCTGCGTCTGACACCTTCTTAACGATGCCTACGCGCCCCTTCACCACCGTAATAAACCATCGCGCTCCATCGCGGCAAGACCGGCTTCCAATTTGTTCGAGTGGCCAACTCTCCCGCGGCGAAGATGCTCGACGACTTGGTCGCGAATGAACGAGCTGGAACACCGTTTCGAGAAGTTTTCCCGGCCAACCTCGAACCAGTCGATTCGCCAGGCCGCCGATTCTATGCATACTTCCGCGTCTATCAGCCCCGCGGAATGAGATTTCCCGAGCCGGAGAACTTTCGACCCCCTTTCCTGGTCACCAGCTCTGGACGTGGTTCCCCGGTGATCCGGTGACTAGATTCTTGTCCATCGAGCGTCCAATACAATAAACAGCATCTCCGGTAGCGCGGTAGTAAACCGGTCGATCGAAAATTCGTCGTGGGGGTCAGAACTGTTTCACCTTCTGGAAGCTAGGCTCGCGGACACACCGGTGCGAGAATTGTTTGCTCTTCAAGCTCCAAGGGACTCGTCTCCGGCGGTACGATAGTTATTAAACACCGGCTGAAGAACGAGAAGAATGAACTTACGGCGTCGCAGGGGCCAGACGATGGTTTCCCATGTGTCTATTTGAAGCATCCCCTTGACGGAAATTGTCCCGTAGCACAGATAGATCCATTCGTTCGACTCTCTCACTTTTTCCCTCTGTCTCTCCTTCTCCCCCAGTTCTCCCTCCTCGCTGCCCTCGTCCTTTCCTCGAGGACTCGCGAAGAAGATCGCCGCGAGAAGGATGCGTTTGCGCACGACGGGAAGGCTTTTCGCTGGCTGGATCCTCGATATATCCACGGTGGTTAGAGGAACTCGGGATTGTTCGGTGGTGGCTCATCCAACGTGGACCGAACGGGCACCCAACATCTTCGTACTCGCTCTGACTAGCAACAGGTAGGACGGTTTCGTCGTGCGCTACCGGGGACCACGAAGAATACCGGGTGATCCAAGGATAACTCGGTTGGTCCTACTTCATGGGAACGATACGAACACGTCTGTGATTCTGTGGTGAATGCCGCCTAGTTTGTGTCCGAGAATAAAGTGAGGAATCGTCTACCCCATTTGATAGATCGGTGCTAGCTAGCCGTGATCCCTTCCTCTTCGGGAATATCGATCGATCCGAAGACTGTGCCTGATCCGACCAAGTCGTCCAGGCGAGAGTAGATCACGATGGACATCCAGGAATTTCGTGTACGCGGCAAGGAGATGGTAGAGTACATCTGCGAGTTCATGAGCAACATCCATAACAGAAGAGTGACGCCGGATGTTGGACCAGGATATCTGAGACCTCTGTTGCCGATAGAGGCACCGCAGCAACCGGAGCCATGGGAGGACATCATGAAGGACATCGAGTCGAAGATTATGCCTGGGGTAAGGTTCAGACGAGTTTAGATTATCCTTTAGATACCCCACTTGGTGTGTCCTCCTGACGAAGCCTAGAACCCATTTTTTTAGATCACCCACTGGCAACATCCGAGGTTTCACGCCTATTTCCCGGCCGGAAACTCCTTCCCCTCAATCCTCGGAGATATGTTGTCCGACGCGATCGGTTGCATCGGGTTCTCATGGGTAAGCAATCCTGTGCGCTCAATCATTCGGCCATTCGGTCCTCGCGTCAGATTTGACGGATCGATCGCTAACTATTTCCTCGATCACCGTCGGATCACGACCCCCTGTTTGTTCTAGGCGGCCAGTCCAGCCTGCACGGAGCTGGAAACGATAGTCTGCGATTGGTTCGGTACGTTGATACGTGCTCTTCCATTAGGCCGAGTAACAAGGCCGTTCGCGTTTCTTCGCAGGCATTTTATTTTGTAACTCTCCTAATTAAATGAACTTCTCGCATTTCTTTGGAAAGTTAATCCTTAAACTGTAGAGGACGATGGACACATTTATACTATATTCTTAATATGAAATAATTCAATATTTGTCCAAATAATTGTGATAATCTAAATTTTACTTGAATATAATGTCGTAACGATATTGGCTAGACATAATGAAAAAACATTTTGTGAAATTGAATGGCAGGCAAGGCTATCGGTCTGCCGTCGGACTTCCTTTACTTCAGCCCGGGTAGCAAGGGAGGAGGCGTAATACAGGTAACCCGTTGAGCCCTTTTAGACATATTCCTTCGGTGTAAAGAGATCGACAAAGGAAAATTGATGACTTGAATGTTAGGGTTCAGCCTCGGAGTGCATCTTGGTATGCATGCTGGCTGCAAGGGCGCAAGCAATCGCCAGGCTCAAAGAGTCGCCGGCTCATTCGCACTTGGACGAAACTGCACTTCTGGGAAAGCTGATGGCCTACTGCAGCCGGGAGAGTCATAGCAGTGTCGAAAAAGACGCGATGATCTGCTTTGTGAAGCTTCGAATCCTCGAGCCTGATGAGAAGAGCGTGCTTCGAGGCGAGACTTTGCGTCAGGTATTACATAACAGTGAATTTTGCGGCTTTGTAAAAAGTATATAGGTCAAACACAAAACTGTGAAGCATTAGAAATTGCAACTTATTAAACACTAGCTGTACCCGCGACTTTGTCCACGTGCAATAACAAATCCTGGTTGATTATTAACGTAAATAAATTTTCAATCGCCAAGGTGGTCTCAGATTGAGAGATTTTATTTTTAGACAACGAAATTTAACGAAATTAATTAAAATTTGATTGGAGAAAATGTATTTATTACGATAGTGGGTAGGACTAATTTTTTTATGAATTGTAGTGGAAATTTCATCTCGATATCTTTTGTGGTTGAAAAGTTATAGTAAAATAACAGATTGAGATTAGTCTTCCCCCTTTACTGTCTCCTCACCCTTGCGCCTTGGGTCAAGACAGGTTCGAGTCACGCGTCGGTTCTTTGCTCAGCGGTCAAAATGTTCCGTCGCGAGTAAATTTTGGCTGATTTCGGCTGATTTCGCTATTGCCAAATATACCGATGTTTCGCGATCTTTATTACACGTTTTTTCTACATACATTCAACATAGGAAAGCAACACTCCCCTTACTTAGCAACCCCTCCTGGAGGGGACGAGGACGGGGTTTATACCCACAAAAACGCCTGAGCTGCCCGAGAAAATTTTTCAGGCACAACCGAGGCAAACAATACATGATACCTCGCCCGACCGATTCATATTTAGTTCCACTGAATCGTGGATTAAACCGTCATTGAAAATCCGAACTGCATTGTGTTTGGTATCATTTTAATCGGAAAAATGTAGCGAATGTGCATCTAAAAGTGGAACCCGAATATTTTTAAGACTTTAAAAAAGCACACATATGGAATATCCTTCAGAATAATGTACAATTAAAAAGAAGTAAGTTCCGCAAGTTGAATTTTAGTGGAAATGTCACAAACAGACGGACTCGATTTTATTATATATAGAGATTTGCATGGACAATTTTCCATTACAACGGTTTTTTTATTCTTAATAATTCCCCGGGATAGAAAAGTACTACTCGTTATCACGTATCACTTTCAACTGCTGTTTCATATAAATTGACAATTTTTATTGTGGAGATCCGCAGTCTACTTTTCAGTTGATGGTTCCAGCTACCTCTTTTCTTCGGAGATCGATGCAGCAATCTAACTTCGACGTAATTCTCTTCGTTAATTATCATTATTATATCTCGTTGTTTTAATAGGCAATCGAGGCCGACACCGCCGAGGGTTACATCCCCTTCTTCGTCTCTACCACACTCGGCACCACAGCTTGCTGTTCCTTCGACAATCTCAAGGAGATCGGTCCAGTTTGTAAAAAATACCAAGGCGTAAGATCATCCTGTAATCCGCTAACACCTAGCTCTCGAACCAGTTAAGATCTTCTGTTCCTACAGGTGTGGTTGCACGTGGACGCCGCGTACGCTGGTAACGCGTTCATTTGCCCGGAGTTGAAGTATCTAATGGCTGGCATCGAGTACACGGACTCCTTCAACACGAACACCAACAAGTTCCTGTTGACCAACTTCGATTGTTCCTGTCTGTGGGTCAGAGATAGGTTCAAGCTGACCAGCGCGCTCGTCGTCGATCCGCTTTATCTTCAGCACACCCACGCGGACACGGCCATTGATTACAGGTGAAGTCATCTTTCTACTGGTCTCTGTTTTCTGCTGGCCCATTTGTCACCTTGTAGACCCTGCAATTGAGAATTATGGCCATCCCTTCTCGTCGCACAGACGATTCCACCTTACACACGGAAAGTACAGAATTTTGTGGAAGTGGGCACAGCTTCGCGCTCCCCCTAATTTATTAGAACAGTTAATTTGGAATTTGGAGCTCGCCCACTACGATCATAAATTTGAGAAGTTTGTTTACAAGACAACCTGTAGTAGTATCTTTATTCTCAAGCATATGCCTTTCGGCGTTACATTTTTCTTTCTTCATTCTTCATTTCTACATTGCTTATTTTTACATTTTCTTAGCACTCCTACACTCTTACGCTAATATTTACAATATATACATTCTTTATGTGTCTTTATTTCCTCTACTTTCTATCCTTATACAAGATAAATTATACTAAGATCTTTTTTACAGACACTGGAGCATACCTCTGAGC
Organism: Lasioglossum morio; assembly: GCA_916610235.2. Taxonomy (NCBI): domain Eukaryota; kingdom Metazoa; phylum Arthropoda; class Insecta; order Hymenoptera; family Halictidae; genus Lasioglossum; species Lasioglossum morio. The sequence goes on along the minus strand of OU744323.1, from coordinate 15,421,495 downwards.
CGACGATTTCGCTCCCTGAAGCTGTGGCTCGTCCTCAGATGCTACGGAATATCCGGTCTACAAGCCTACATTCGCAACCATATTCAATTAGCGAAAAGATTCGAGGCGCTCGTTAGAAAGGACGCCAGGTTCGAGGTTTGCAACGAAGTGGTGGTGAGAGTTATACCTTCTACAATTTTCTGTATTATCGTCGACAGCTTCTCGAACAATAGTCATCGATGTTTCAGTTGGGGCTGGTATGCTTCCGCGCAAAAGGATCCGACAAGCTGAACCAGAAGCTGCTGAGTACCATAAACGACTCGGGGAAGCTGCACATGGTCCCAGCAAGAGTGAACCAACGTTTCACGATTCGATTCGCGCTTGCCGCGCCGAATGCCACAGCCTCTGACGTCGGTTAGTATTATCATCTACTCTTAAATTAACCGTACGTGTCGTAACATTCGATTCCTTATCGTAGACATCGCCTGGAGCATAATAACCGACTATCTGGCCGAGTTACTGGAATCGAAGGCAAGCGAAATACCAATGGTCCTCTTCTCTCTCTCTCGGACGTCGAGCAATCCGTTGATATTTTTCAGGTTTCTCGATGTTTCGAGAAACTTGTAATTGCTTTTTCTTCTCCGTTGCAGGATGTTATGGACGAGCTGGCAGACATCCGGGAGAAGAAGAGGAAAGCCACTTTGGAACAGAGGAGGTCCTTCTTCGTCCGCATGGTGTCCGATCCAGCGATTCAACCTGGATTCACCAAAACTCCGAACAGGACCGGCGCGAAGCTCGATACGCAGGCCACGATTGGCGGAATCGGATCGAATCCTAATCCTACGTCGTAAGAACTCAATCCTCCACTCAAATTTGAACCGTAGACGACGAATTCAATTTTTATTATGTTAACGTTACTTGTTCACTGTGAAGTCTCTTTACAAACGTTCACAATAGAACGTCCAGACGTATCTTAGTTGAAAGGTTGTCAAACGTGTTTTACAATGTCCGCAGACGTTCCTGGATATCCTGGCCCCTGGCCTACCTCATGCAAGCAAAGGACGCTGCTGACACGAGCGAATTATCTCTCAGGTACTTGAACGATCCTCTCGACGGCTATTCGTACATGAAAACTCATCGTGTCGATTGTTGAACCTAATTTTCTATTCCAGATTCCGTCACCTAGACACGATGGTTCGCTTGAAGGCAGGCGGCACCGGAAGTCGCCGCGGGAGCAGCAACGGCTGCAGCCCAGAGCCCTCACCTTCCGGTTCTCCATCTCGCGGAAGGTCGCCGAACGGGAGGGCGTAAATCATTTCTGAATCGTTTCTCCGTTTTCTAACGTTTCTCCAGGTGCATCGACCAAGAAACTCGAGATCCCGCTAAAATGGGGATGACGAAATTGAACGCGTTCCGGAAGTCGATCGAAGAGATGTCCCTAGAACCTCGCGACAATAGGGGATAACGTAACAGACTCGCGTCTTTGATCAGAGATCCCGTAGTCTTCGGAAATCGTAGCAATAGTATGTAACACATTCGATCGATCTGGGACCGACGATCAGGTTCACGTCGGAGCCAAAACAATCGGACATTTGTTGCAAATCAATTCGTTGGGGGTATCGATCATTGAGAGTTGATCGCTGATTGTTCCCGTCGATGGAGGCGTTCGCTGAAGAACAGAACAGTTCTCGTCAGCCTGATAAATACAAGCACATCTTCTTTACTTGCTTATCGATCTGTTTTGTATAAATGCGCTCCGTTTTGGATCGCGACGGAGCTGCATGCCCCGTGCACGCGTGCTACAGCCCAGCTTTGTTAGATGATCGCAGGACTATGCAGGGTTTCTCTTTGCCGATGAATTAGGAAAGTAGAATTCGCGAAGAAGCAAAGGTGGCGAAGGGAAAAAGGTCAGACAGTTCATTTCGTCGCTGAAGACTTGTTGAATGATCGATTGGTCCCTCTTCGAAGCGAATTAGGAGTACCGGGGGAGGACTCGCGTCGCGTCGCGTCACGTCGCTGGTAAAAAAAAAGGAGAAAAAAAGGTCAGAAAGTTGTGTGATCGTTTTGTCGCGAATCGGCGATTAAAAAGGTTGGGGTCACACCTATGCAGCGACCTAATCCGAACAAAGACCGGGTGCACCTGGACGCTGTCCTCGCCTGGCCGTGATCTTTACTTCTTCAGCGCTCACCTAGAATTCCCGTCGGCATATTTATCCCGGCTCCGTTCCGATTCACGCTTCGGCTCGTTTTGCGCAGAAAAATTTCCCGATTTCTCCGTCGCGAACCGACCGTCGTGACGCAAATACGTGATCCGACGGACTCGTTCGTCGCCAGATGCTACGTCAAGCGAAAACGCGGACGCAATCGCGGGAAGAACGACCGGAATGTTGATTAATTGAGCGAGTTCGATGAATACTGCTCCGATCAGCCAGATATCGATCCCCCCCCCCCCCCCGGGACGATGCGACTAAGGAGAACGCGATTCCGGAGATCTCATTCGTAAATGCATCTCCCCACCCCCCAAGCCCTCGAATCAAGTGCTCAAGAGAATTAGAAGACACTCCGCCCTAATGATTCTGTCGCTATTCGGTAGGGTTCTCGATGATCCGAAACCTCCAACATGCTATGTGAATCAGAAAATTCAATAAAATATTACCGTACCAACCGGTGTTCCAACAACCGACTTTCCTGGCTCCCTCAATGGTCCACTGTTTCGATTGTATTCGATTTTTTAACAATCGCTCGCGGAGTACGTTTATTGTCTTTAATCGTTTCGACTTATAAGAACGACGCGATTCTCGTACAGACTCGGAAATCTTCCTCGCATACCTGGCACGGCGTTATACTGCAAGAAATTACGAACGACAAAGAAGAATTTAATCACTGTAAAATAAATCGTGGCGCAAGGGGGTTAGGCCGTGGTTGTTTTTTAATTGGAAAATACCAGCGTTCGTTCTCTTATTTGTTCACCGAAAAAACCAGACTCGTTGTTCATTGAATAGATGAACGAATATTGACTGGTGACATTTCGAAGTTGTTTCTCCACGTTACACGTGGATCTTGGATTATCCAACACATTATTTTCACGCAAATCTCCATATTCATAGATTGTCTTATAAAACCCGAGGTAAGATCAAAATTCACTCGGTTGACCTTACAATTAGACCGTATGAAAACAAGCAAAATAAAATCTTTCTGCGCGAATTCGCGCGAGAAGACAAAGGGATGGGGGACATTCTTAATTCGAAGCTGAGAGATTCCAATTATCGATTCCGACCTCGTTAGATGTTAATAATAAGAACACCAAGAAATAATAAAGAGCAAGGCGACCGTGATTCGAATAGGGTTTCATTGTATATCAATTGAAAAAATAAAAAAACAGTATTCGTCGGTGATAGTGGAAGGCGGACAAAGAAGGGGACTCGCTAATATGAGAGGGGGCGAGGAGGGGGTTTAATTAATTCGAGGCTGGAGGATCGCTACCCCCGGACAGGCTCGATTGAGAATCCAATTCGAAAACTACGGTCGCGAGGAGACCATGCGTGAAGGTGGTGACGAGAGAAAATGGTGATCACGCCCGGTTCCCACGTGTGTGTTACAAAGATTGAGCGGTGACCTGTCACCGCTTCTCTACGGGGTGTTGTAAATGTAGGTGAAGAGTAAACGTCTATTTATAAAACCCGGGGAGCAGGGGGTAGTCAGGGGTGAGGGGTTGGAGTTTACTCCCCGTGCATCATCGACAACAGGCTGGCGGTGTCCAGTTCGACCCCCCTCTGACAGCGCCGCCATTGATAGCCGGCCACCGTTGTCGCGCGAAATTTTTCGTTCAGAAATTTTTTCGGGATCGATCCTCGACGCACGCCGCGCAGACGAATCGATTTTTTTCTGTTTTTAAAATAGCACACCGATGGGGATCGATAGGGGTGAACCCGGTTAGCGTGAAGAATGTAGGTTTCCCATGGAACTGACCCATAACGCGAGAAAATTGACTGAAGTGTCTCGAAATCAAATCATAAATTTGCCGATCTAGACGGATACATCTACGCATTCTACTATAATTCCGTAAACAATGGAATAGACATAACTGGAGAAGAAAGAAAAATAGATTTTATACAAGATCATATGAAGTTTGGAGAAAGAAATTGCACACACGTGCATTGTTGGAAGAGAATATAACGAGATGAAAGGGTGAATTTGGAGAGAGGGTGGAACCATTCTTCTTGGTTGTTTTTAGAAGGATAGTTGGTAGACGGCCAGAGTGTCGCGAGAAACAATGAATTAGGTAAATGAAAAATGTTCGCGATCGTCGAAGCTCCGCCTTAATTTAATCTGCGTAAGGCAGGGATGTACGAAGCAGAGGCGCGCAATAAAACTGACCGGCGCTTTGGCAGGCGCTACCAGTCTCGGATCCAACGCGGGACAAACCTGTTACGCGTTTGCTCGAGAACTGACTCGCGTCAAGCCAATTGACAATCGCCGGAGAACGTGCTCGGTTTCAGAAGAGCCCGGGTACCGTCACAGTGGATCGGTTTTCCTTTCGGTAGTACGAACAAGTGAGTGAAACACCGTTTAATCCGCGATAATATTAGGCTCGAGAACTCTCGCGCAACGGAGGCTGAGTTACTTGAAGCACAATATCCATCGGTCAACCTGTTCGACTCGTATTTTATTAGACCAGACTGTGAAAGTGACACCAGAGCAATTCTGTTAAATTCTTCCAAACTATTTTCGAAAGCCTGTCGCGTGGGGGCTCCGTCATCCCTCGACCGATGATGTCTATTAATTTCCTTAATTCGTTCAATTAACCACGGGTATTGATCAGAACGTTCACAATCCACCTCGCGCGGCGATTTCGTCAGAAATATGTTTTTGACGCTCGCTTAATTCCGCGTGCCGATAAAAGGGTGTCGAAAATGGTCTCGATCACGTACCACGAACGTGCTCAATCAAGTTTGAATTCTACGCAATAGCTTTCTGGAAATTCCATTGCAGCCGGCGCGCTACCATGAACATCGATGAGTTCCAAGTCCGCGGGAAGCAGATGATCGAGTACATCTGCGAGTACCTGCGCACGCTGGAAGGCAAGAGGGTGACGGCGAATGTGGACCCGGGTTACCTAAGACCGCTGCTGCCGAAAGAGGCGCCGGCGAAAGGGGAGTCATGGGACGCCATAATGCGGGACGTCGAATGCAAGATCATGCCCGGGGTGAGTTGAAAGCTGATGCTCGATTATCGATTCCGACCTCTTTAGATGTTAATAATATTCGCGAACACGAAAAAATAGTAAAACGTAAGGCGACCGTGAACGATCGGGTTCCGTCGCCGCAGAACTGTCTCCCGTTGTCCTCTTCGTCCGAAACACGTCCCTCACTCAGGCTCTAACAAGTCCAAATAACTAAAAGGAATCGTCTGGACGCGTTACAGATCACCCATTGGCAACATCCGCGGTTCCACGCGTACTTTCCGGCGGGGAACTCGTTCCCATCTATCCTGGGGGACATGTTGTCCGACGCGATTGGTTGCATAGGCTTCTCCTGGGCTGCTAGTCCAGCCTGTACCGAGCTGGAGACGATCGTCCTGGACTGGTACGCGAAGGCGATGGATCTGCCGAAGGAGTTCCTCTCGGAGCACAAGAGCTCCAAGGGCGGCGGAGTGATTCAAGGGTCTGCTTCGGAGTGTATTTTAGTGACCATGCTGGCGGCGCGTAACCAGGCGATCAGGACCCTGAAGGAGCAGGATCCGAATACCGAGGATTCGGCGTTCCTGCCACGTTTGGTGGCTTATTGTTCTACCGAGGCGCATTCCTGCGTAGAAAAGGCGGCGATGATCAGCCTCGTGAAGCTCCGCGTACTGGATCCTGACGAGAAAGGGTCTCTGCGTGGCAAAAGATTGGAGTCTGCTGTCAGGGAGGACGTGGCGAACGGCCTGGTTCCATTCTACGTCTCCACCACTCTGGGGACCACCGGATCCTGTGCGTTTGATAATCTAGTCGAGATCGGCCCGGTGTGCAAGCTGTACCCCAACATGTGGCTACACGTGGACGGAGCTTATGCTGGGAACGCCTTCATTTGCCCGGAGATGAGACCGTTAATGGCTGGAATACATTATGCGGACTCTTTCAACACGAACCCGAATAAGTGGCTGCTGGTCAACTTTGATTGCTCCTGTCTGTGGGTGCGGGACAGGGTTAAACTGACGTCTGCCCTTGTCGTTGATCCGTTGTACCTTCAACACGCTAGATCCGGAGAGTCTATAGATTATCGTCATTGGGGGATTCCGTTGAGCAGACGTTTCCGAGCGCTGAAGCTGTGGTTCGTCATGAGATCGTACGGAGTGACCGGTCTGCAGAAGTACATAAGGAATCACATCAGACTAGCGAGACGGTTCGAGACGCTGATGAGGAAGGACAAGAGGTTCGAGATCACGAACGACGTCAGGGTTGGCTTGGTGTGTTTCCGGTTGAAGGAGAGCGACGAGATCAACCAGGAGCTGCTGGCGAACATCAACGCCTCCGGTAGGCTCCATATGATCCCGGCCAGGGTGATGGGCAAGTACATACTGAGATTCTGCGTGATCAAGGAGAACGCCACGGATGAGGATATCGATTATGCGGTGGACGTGATCGAGGAGCACGCGACCGAAGTGATGCTGGCTCATTACGAAGGAACGGAGGACGAGTTCAGGGCGAAAGGACCGAAGAGTCCAGCAGCCCTGGACAAGAAGCTTGTGCGGAAGTTCAGCTTCACCAGGAGCGTGACCAGGGACGTGTACAAACGGTCGATCTCGAAATCGAGCCTCCACGACGGCGCCACGCCCATTATGGTCGTCGATGACAACTCGCAGGTCGACACCATCGAGGAAGACGTCTTCTGCAACAGCAGGTAGACCGCGCCTCAGCTCACGGTGCCCAAGAGGAGGGACCAGCTGTTATCGTTGCCGTGAGCTGCTGACGATCATGATCGGTATAATGTTGTTTCAGGTCGTGACGATCCCGATGATGACGGGCTATCCGGATGTTTCATGATTTATGTGATTTCGGGGTTTCGCCGCCCGTTTACCGACCGCGTGGAATCAATCTCGCAGAATACATACTGCGCGAATAGTAGATACTGTCGTTGGTTTTTCAGGCATTGTTTTGCGTGTAAGGATTGCGCAGTTCTTTGACGGTGTTTCATTCGCGGTGTAGTTGGTTAATCCGCTCGGGAATCCGATTTTTGCGCAACGCGAGACCGGCAATCGGAGGTTTATTTTCATATTTTGTTCCGTGATCAAGGTCGACGATCGTGCGCTCGCGTTTTGCGGGGGCCGTGTAGTAGTCGTTTTATAAACGAAGCACACGATGCGTTGAACGCATCGCAAAGCGTGGTTTCCTGTTGATCGGATTGCTAAGGACGCAGTCGCGCGTAGTGTAAGCAGTTTACTCGGACCGTGTAAAAATTCCGAGCATGTTCTAACTGAACACTGTAGTTGTGACAAAAAAGGATAAGACTCACCGTTTTTAAGTACATCGATTGATCCTTCGGCTGCCGTGCGCAGCGCATTTACCGAATTGTTTCACGAACGAATTATGTACGAATGCTTTGCCGCGTGTCGCGGGGATACGCGACTTGATATGAATGACCTAACATTCACGGTTCGAATTTTTGTCAATCGATGATAACTATAGCCTTAGATTGTCGCGCACGTGCGTACCTCGACTTAAGTGTTTCGCGTTTGGATCTTCGTCCAATCATAATACCATTCTGCATAGATCGTAAGATGGAATATTTATTTCGTATGTAAATCGAATGTAATAAAAATCGCAGTTCGTAAAACAACCTTTTTCATTTGATTTCTTTTAGAGACTGTCCTGCAATCGGCTTGTGGAACTGTAAGTTACTAACTCATAACTAGACTGTGGATTTTTATGGAAATTCTTATTTTCATACTTCGCTCTATCAGTATTACAATCGGAACTGCACAAAATCTAAATAAAAGCAATCTTGTCTTTTTTATAAGGGAACATGTACCAGTTACTTTTAAAGCTCGGTAGGTTTAATGTCAATAAGAAACTACAAGATCCTTGATTTTAATCATAGCTTCCAGCTAAATTGGTAATCTCAATCGGTCACTAATCTACTTGTTGCTCGTCAAAACAATTAAAACTCCCTTAAATGGGAAGATGTAGTCGATTAGAATATCATTTTTAATCTTACAAAATATAATACAATATCTCAGGTTTGCCTTAACTCGCAAGCTTCGTACAAAAATATAAATTACAATTAGCTATTACATCTGTCCACATTGAGAGATAGTCACAGGAATTTTTGGTTTATTGTTTGGCCCAGTGGGCACGTTCTCCACTTTCCTCATAACAAGAAGTCCATCTATTACTCTTCCGAAAACCACATGTTTACCATCCAAGAAATTGCATTTGGCACATGTGATAAAGAATTGGCATCCGTTCGTGTCTTTGCCACTGTTCGCCATGGATAATAATCCAGGCGAGTCGTGTTTCAATGTGAAGTTCTCATCGGGGAAGGTTCCACCACCGTAGATGCTTATTACTCCAGTTCCATCACCGTTTACAAAGTCACCACCTTGAATCATGAAGTCTTTGATGACTCTGTGAAAAATAGCACCCTTAAAACCTAAAGGTACTCCGTCCTTTCTGTACTCGCCAGTACAGAATTGTCGAAAATTTTCCGAGGTCTTTGGACAGACGTCTTCGAAAAGCTCGAAAATCATTCGGCCAATTTCTGTTGTGCCCACAGACACATCGAAAAACACCACCGGATTATTTGGATTCCGGAGCTGCGCTTGAATTTGATTCCACGTGGGCATTTTTAGATGTTTCTAATTAAAATTGAATCAACTTCTCTTGATTCTACTCCGGTACTTTTTATTTTCTGCGATCAATTACTCGGCACAACAAGTATCGACAACATAACCTTTTCAATCCTCGTCGGTGTCCACGCGTGTAGAATTGAGGTTAAAACTCCCTCACTTTGAAATGTTATTTCTTTTCTCAATTTCAAAACTTTATTTCCAGTATAATCGTTTCCATATAATTATAAAGCATTTGTAGCAAATATTCTGTTAGCTTTGGTGCTTGGAACATGCAATTGTCACAACAGTGCGTTGCACGTTTTTTCACGCCAATGATACACACTAATTCAGAGTGGAGGTTAGTATTTAATTGAAAATAAAGATTGTAATAAACTTTTATGTTTTATACAAGAAGCTACATATTTATAAACGCTTAACACGATTGTGTGTGTATATAATTAAAAATGAGTCAATATATAAAAATCATATACTGATTTTACAAGAAACGTAAGAGTCGACAATCGTAATATTTAACACAGTAATAGTGAAATATAATCACAAAAGCATTCACTTTAATGTTAGAAGTGAAATGCAAATCTGCGGTGAAATATTGACAAACCCATAATATATATCTAGCATATAATTGAAAAATACAATTGCAAAAAGTACTTACTTTTATGTCAGGTGTAAGAGTAGACGTTGAATGATCGAAATCTCGTAATACGGAGCACAACAATTGTGAAACACAGTCGCGAGATTTAATTATTTATTTCACAAAACAACGCACGCTTGTATTTCGTCCCGGCATCGACACGTGACTATTTCGAAATGTTGTTTCGGGAAAAGTGCGCGCCAATTCAAATACGGAGAATCCGAATGCGTGTTGCATAAATGCATCCATCGTTCGCATGAAGAAAAAAAAAACAAAAGTATGCGACAGTGATAATATGAAGTAAAAAATAAATGTAGAAAATAAAATGCACTTTATTTTCTTATTGCACCTTATACTCTACATTGTAAGTGGCATTTGGATCATTCGCAATTTTCGCATCGCGGGACGATACACAATTTGAATGACAACAGTTTATAAAACTGTTTTAAACAGAAGTACATAAACCTCGGATTTATTTTTCTGTTTTTTTTCGAACGATATGTTTCTTTTCATTTCGTCAACCGTAACCGTTAATGCGTGCTCCATATAATATATAAATATTCATCTATCCGATTTTATTTCAATATATGTACATTGTTTAACCACATGTATAGTGTACGACCTAAATGTGCAAAAGCATTTTTAGGGAATCGTGAAACAAAAACGAATCAATTAAAAATGTATAAATATAATCGAAAATTCCCTGTGTTTTTAATATCAGTGCGTTTTCAGGACACATAGAAAACTGGTGCTGCGCTACTTCTATTGTAAACGATGCTTAAATGGCTATGTTCCGCGTTTTGTTCCTCCTAACGCGTGTAATGTTCAAAAAGTCCATTGTTTTCTATGCATTTGCGTCATAATAGCACAAGAATATCACAAACTTGGATAGCAAAAACAATAACAATAATTATATGTGAATTTTAACGTGTTCCATCAACACGTTTTTATCATTAAAATCTTCGCCACAGATACCACAGACTAATTCCTCTCCGTCATCGCTTTCGTGTTGATGATGATACTGTACAACCTGTATTACAGCTGTTTGGGAACCTCCATCCTGCATTAACGGATCCTGCCCAATTTCATTAGGGTCTTTCATACTTTGATCTTCCCTAGCTGAATGATGAGTTACCATATCCATTGGTAAATCGTTATTACTTATTTGTGCAATTTGACTGGAAAAGTTTTCATGGCCCTGAGGATTTGGTAATGTTAACACAGGCAATGCCTCGTTCTGTTTTGATATTAAGTGCAATGTATTGCTTTGTTTCGACGTTTGTATTAAATGCATTGTTGTTATTTCATTATGGCTGGTTGTAGGATGAAGTGCACTTCCCTCCGATTCGGCAGAGACTATCTGGGTCGCGTTATTCTGCTTATCTATAGCAATCATATTTAAAGATTCCCTATGACTAAGATCAGTCTGCGAGATGTGCATATTTTCATCTTGCTTCTCATCTACTATCAATTGTACGCTTTCAGGCTTGAGTTCTGATATTGCAATATAATTCTCATTACGTTTGTTCGTAGTGACTACAAGGAAGGTACTATTTTGCTTATTATTTAAAATTTGTTGATCCTCTGACTTCACCGCTTCAGTGATAGATAGAAGCGCTTCATTCTGTTCTGCCTTTGAAATCATTCTATTTCCAGCTGCCTGTTTCCCTTGCAAGGTAGTGCTCGGGGATGCTTTTGATTTTTTCTTAGTTGGCTTGGGTTTCGGAGCGTTGTTGTTTGTTTTAGCTTTCGCCTCTGCTATCATCTGGTCAGAATGTTTAACGATGTGCGCGCACAGTTCATCTCGGTCTTGATTCAATGCCCCACATATGGGACAAGGAAACGGAGGACCAGTTACTTCGGTTTCATTTTTCCCTGCCGCGTGAACCCATCGGACGTGCTCCCTTAGAACCACCTTTTGATTAAATGCTCTCGAACATAAGGGACAAACGTGCGGTCTCTCCCCCGTGTGAATGCGTTCGTGTTTCCTCAGTGTTCCACCATCCCTAAATGCTTTCCAACAAAATTTACAGCCATATGGTCTCTCCCCAGTGTGTGTCCTATGATGAATTAAGTACCCCTGTCTAGATGAAAATGTCTTGGAGCATGTATCACAATGAAAATGAGCGGGACTCCCAGCATGAGTTCTACCATGCTCCCAAAGTCCCTGACGAGATACAAAACTTTTACCACATTCTGAACAGGTAAAGGGAGAATCGCCGGGATGTGCTGACAATCTGTGCTCATCCAATTGATTTTGCTTCTCGAATTGGGAACCACATACCTCGCAGGAATGTGTCTTCTTTCTGTGTATCCACTGGTGTCTAAACATTTTCTGTTTAGTGGTAAACTTCTTACCGCATTCGGAACACGCATGCTTACCCCATTTATTGTTCGGTGTACCTTGCTCTATGTTATTCTGCATCATCTTTTTCGCGCAAGTTGTTTGATGGGTGGCCAAATGATTCCCATCTTGGAACTGTTTGTCGCAGTACTCGCATTCGATTGGCATATTCCAATTTTTTGATGCATGGATCTTTTCATGGGACATCAATGCTGTTGCTCGGGAGAAGCTGATACCGCAATGCCTACAAGTGTGTTGTTTCGTGCCGTTCGTTTCAATCTCTGAATAGTTTCGTCTGTTTTCACTGTTGTACGATAAAGTCTCAACTTTCACCATCGTATCCGTGCTACTGAAAGAGTTCAGCGAAAGATTGTACTGTTGACCAACTTGACTATTTATATTACTCTGTTGAGTATACTCGAATTGCGCTACTTCTCCATTCGGCATTACAGTGAATTCATGAAGCGTATCCATTTTTACCTGAGGATTGGATATTGCGTTAACTGTTGACTGTTCATTATGAAAATTATAAGATGGGACTGTCCATTGGACAGTGTCGTAGGTTTGTACAGTCTGTACAGAAGATGATGGCACTTGGCTAGTCTGTGACTCCGTGATATCTTCAGGCCATTTCCTAAATGTTTCCTCGGATTGAGTTACATTGTTACCTTGCGACTGCATGATGGCACGACCAGCAACATAAGTATGGATTTTCATGTGATTGGACAAACTAGAAGGCCTCTGAAAGTCTGCTCCGCATATTGTACATTTGTGAGGCCTTTCTACTTGATGCACTTCTGACATATGACACCTTAAGCTGCTCTTAGAACGGAATAAATTACCACAAGTTCTGCAAGCATGCGGTCGATCCACCTGGTGGCAAACCATGTGATTATTCAAGTCCATTTTCCTTTCGAATGTTTCTCCGCAAGTCATGCAGGACAATTTATTAGCCGTACATGTGGTATGATGCTTGGCCATCTCAGTCTGTGAAAAAAGATTTGGGCAATTAGGACAAGATACTTTTTTATCCTCGAAGCAAGGATACATTCCACCAAGTTGTCGTAATGCCTCTACAGCCATAGACTCGTCGTCCCCTGACGTGTATTGCTGTTGTTCTTCTTCTTTAATATATATAGGGTATACCACGCGATTTTCATCATCTTCGTCCGAGTGTTCTGCTAAAATTTCAACAGCAACCTGTGCCTCTGTAATGCCAGCATTGACGTCCGTCACAGATACTTCGGTAAGTCCTTCTTGAAGGACACACTCATCAACAGGTTCGCATATCTCTTCGTGAGATATGATATTATCTTGTATACCATCGTGCACCTCGGAAAGAGGAAACGTGACGTACTGTTCATTCTCGTGAGCTTCCATTGTGTAATATTTTCTACAAAACACTGGATGAAACCTTCATAGACCTAGTTTCACCTCATGTTAAGTTAGGTCTTGTCACCATTGATAACAGAGCGGTATTCGTCGATTTATGTAAATACATTAGAAATCGTCGTGTCGATTACATTTCACCGTTCGAATTATATACGTATAGTATACAAACGTTAAGAAATTCAGTGCGTGTGTTTGCTCTCTCGCACTGTAATCCAATACGGTGCACTGTTGTAATATTCTCCCTTATATCGACTACAAACGAATCTACGTGATAGAAATTCTATGCCCATTAAATTGCTTGTTGCCGGAGCATGTCTACACAATTTGTTCTAAACGCGTAATTGAATTGTTTTACAAATTTGTGAAGTCACCACCATTCTAACGACGGTGTAACAAGGTTATTTGCTCAGAGTGCAGCAAATCGTGCGCCACCTGAAGTTGTCGGCGTGCTTTGCGCAATGTCCAAGTGAAAATTTTCGATACTTCAAAAAAGCTGACCGACTCAAAACTTCCAAGTAATTCAATATTTATTGAAAAAGCGTACCGTCTTCAGCGTGGGCCTCGTTGTTACGTTGCATATCGATGTTCTCTTCGTAAATTACATGGATTTCGTCGATAGGTTATTTCGCTCTTTCATTTGATATTCTTCACTATCTTTAAAACGCATTATATTCATACACATAGCAAAACCATGAATTAATATTTTATAGTATATTCAGTGCATTATTGATATAAAACGACTATTTTACAAGTACATTTACAATCACCTTGCGGCTCAATTTTAAGATAACAATACTTACAAGTAAACAAATCTTTCAAGCATGCCGCACTAGTACGGGCACTACGCGAATCAAGCTTGTGTAAAGATTAACGATGCGTCGGGGTAACATTATAAAATACTTTTTACTAATTGTAAAATTATATAATATTCTGTGAATGAATAAAATTCATTCGATTGAAATTGACTTAAGTAAAATAAGCGAAGGAAAATATGTATAAAGTAGGATATGAAATTAGGCGGGAAAGCATTCAAAGTTTAAATAGACATTACTAAATCGTTACATGACCTTTCAAAAGCCTTAGACTTTTTGTGGCTTTGAATGTAATTTGTATAAATAGTTCAGATGCTGAATTATTTATGAATAATAATTTTATGCGAATTTAGAAGTTCGCGTCCCAGTCGGCAAAATCGGTTGGCGCTGGCGAGTGATCTGCCGGGAATCTATCGAAGTTTCTGATATCGAGAGGATTTTTCACCTGTAAGTAATAAACATTATAAATCACATTAACTATAGCGGAAAATTCGCCAAATTTAAAGTAAATTTACCCGAGCGATTAACCCTTACGTTATAAACCATTTTAACATTTTTATTTCCTTCTACTTGTTTAGTATCTGGTTGAAAAATTAAGTTTATTCGCATACATTTTTATTGTAATCGATTGCAAACATGTTGTTTATTTTATTAATGAATAAAAATTTGATTTGATAATTGTTCACTTACTGTCGGAACAATGGGCGACATAATCTTCCGCTGTTGCAAATCTCGCCATTTGAAGTGATTGAACCACCTGTAATTTACACGAATCAGTGATCAAAAGTTCCGGCTATTTTTATTGTAATTTGTATACCTGTGATTACGGATACCGTCGATGTCGTTTCGCAAACATCCGAGCCGTTTGGTAGGATCCTCCTGTAGCAAAGCCGCGATGAACTGTTTCGCTGCCGATTTCATAACAGGTGGTGCCAGCGAATCTTTGAAACCTCGAAGAATGTTTTTGTAAGTCTCCAAATCGTTGACGTCCTGGAAGGGCGTTCGAGTCACAAGCAGCTCGTACGTGATGATCCCCAAAGTCCAGAAATCTACAGCGCTTGGTTAACAAAAAAGCCATTTATTATTTGTAATTATTAGTATTCCAGAGACATTCACTTGAACTCGCATTCGTTCAAAGAAGAATTCAATGAAGCTTACTGGGTGTATGCTTTGCTCTGAATGATTTCCGGAGCCAAGTATTCCGGCGTTCCTATGAAGGTCTCCGTCTTGTAGGCATCGATCTTTTTGCTAGCTCCAAGATCGACCTACAAACGCGTAAAACGTAGAACGTAGAACGTAGAACGTTTCTAGCAAACAGTTCAAGTCACAATTTATTATAGAACTAGCTGTACCCGCGACTTTGTCCACGTGCAATTACAAATTCTGGTTTGTAACTTTTTTTTTAGTTGTTATATATAGAGATAGAGATAGATTAAAGTAGCAAACAGACTCACGAGTTTAACGTAACCGTAGCTGTCGATCACGACGTTCTCAGGTTTCAAGTCTCTATAAACAATCCCCAAAGAGTGAAGATGATGTAGACCTTCAACAATGCAGCCGACGATGAATCGTGTCGTATTATTATCGTAACGTCCGTTTCTATGCAAGGCTGTCCTCAAGTCTCCACCGAGACACACCTCCAGCAGGAAGTACAGGTACCTTTTATCTTTGAAGGTCCTGTACAGTCTGAAATACAGTCTTGATCGATAGAATCTAGTTTATAGAATCATTCTCTAAACTTACCGGCAAACGAAAGGAGAATTGCACATCTTTAGGTTCATCTTCTCGCTGTAAATCATCTTCTGGAAGCCCTCCTTCGTTATCATGTGTTTCTTCACCTTTTTGCGTGCGAAACTGGTGCCTGGCATGTTCTTCACGATCACCAGCTCCACTCGACCACATCCACCCGTCCCGATGGTCTCTTGAACTTCTAGATCAAACAAGGTCAATTGCTTGAATTCGTCACTCCAGTCGTCAGGCTCGGTTGATTTTGGGGGCTGCAGCCAATTCTTGTTCTTGATAGTGGTCAGCCCGCCGAGGTACGTCAGGAAAGCCCTGAGAACACAGTCGCGTTAACAGTCTTTCATTGATTATAAGAATCCGTCTAGCCCAGAGAATTGATTGATTTACGATCTCTCGATGCTGTAGCATTCTACTCCAGGAGGCATCGCGATCACGTTCGCCTGTCGACGAGACTCTCCATCGTCGTAGAGAGCTTTCTCACCGAAATAGTCACCTTTCGTCAGGATTGCCATCTCCTTTTCCACTCCACCTGGACCATTCTTTGTCACACGCACATTCCCAGCGTTCACGATGTAGAACTTCTCCCCTAGCTCATCTTGTTTTATCACGTACACGTTCGCGGGATAAAATTCCTTGCAAACAAACGAAATGTTTCGATTTCACTGAAATCGAGGATCCACTGCATCGTGGTTTAAACGAATATGAAAAAAGTCTAATTATGTATACCACCATTATCAAGTCGGAAATCTTTACAAGAGCCTCCTCAGCCAGGTTGCTGAAGATCGGGATCTTGCGGAGCAGCTGAAGATTGTACTCCATGGTCTTGTCGTTGGTTTCCGACATGATCTTTTGGAACACGTGCCTATCCAGCCTCCATACTTTACCATTCGTGATCGCTGAAGGAGAGACAATTTGTAGAATCGTTGTCGATTCAATCGAAACAGATTAAACAAAGCGTTACCATCAATGGAGCACAATCGCTTGGTATTGTACAACAAAGCCAGCTCTCCGAAAGCAACACCAGGGCCGAAGGTGCCGTGAGAGATGTTGTTGACATAGATCTCGAAATTGCCATCCTCCGAGACGTATAGATGCGTTCCTATTCGAACATCATGGGATACGAACGATTATAGATAAGAATAAGAATAAAAATAAGAATTTAACCATCGTGGTGGGCACCGCTATTATACTGACCAGTGTCGCCTTCGTGGATGATCCTGGTGTTGGCCTTGACTGTCATAGGGTGCATCGCAGATATTAGGTTCCCGATACGGTTCTCGTCAAGGTCCCCAAGAAATTTGTTCTTCAGTATGGCGGCCTTGATCAGCTCCCTCGTCCTGCAAGAATCAGGCGCTCAGAATTTGTCGGATCTCATTATCAGCAGAAGTCTCATTACCTCTCATTTTTCTCGTAAACGGTGAACTGAGCATCGCTGGACACGTTCACGTTACCGATCACCCCGTGTTTCCTTTGATGGGAAAAGTCCCTATAATAGTCTCCGTCTCCACGATTCTCGGAAATAGATGTATCGATAGTAGCCTGGACGGGCCTCCGGCAGCATGGGAAAAGCATATTCAAGGTGTTCTTGCCACGAGAAGACGTGTTCGAGGGTGTCCCAAACACCCGAAATACAAATTCAGCGCGAACGAGAAACCACGTATCTTCCCCCGTAATTGAATATCACACACTGAGGTTCATCAGGAACGTTGTTTAGCCTTATCTCAACTGATTCGCACTATCCAACCATGAGTAAATCGCAATGATTAGTGCAGTCGATAAATGCGCTATCGCCGAAGGTACATACAAAATCATGTAATGCGTTTTTTCTCTCGAAGCTATCGGACTCATTGTGTTGTAGTATTCGATACGATGACGGTCGTATCGATGTTGCGCGTTACGTGTTCGATAGGTTTGTTTGCATCGAGTCGGGACGATGAAGACACAGGACACTTTTTCAGATTTCCTTTTATTAAGTGTAAATTTATTATCGATACAATTAACACGGTTACAAGTCGGCCTGAATGCGGCCGTAGAAAATGTTAATTACAGTCCGCTTGTCGTAACGTAGATTAGTCAGTGAGATTGTAATTGTAAGGGAACTATGTATTGGTGCATTCCACGATGACAATAATTAATCTGATATCGGAGAATCTTGTTGTCTATGGATTCTTCTATTCGGTCTGTGAAGGTTGCCGCTCTTATCACTCGATAGCCGGATAAGGCACACGCTATTGTCTGCTCATCCTCTTCAAAATTGCGCGTCCCACCCGGAAAACTCATCCGGAGGTATGCTGTTGTCCGGCGGGTACCTCTCGAAGTTTCTTGTATCGATTGGATTCCGTACCTGGAAATGTTAATAAATGATTGCCTGGATTCGGCGAGTTTCGTTGTCGATCTTTATGCGAAACCGAAGTTGTCTGCGCAAGTTGTAAGAATTAGAAGTTCATCAAAACAATAATTAGTGTCTGCTGATTAACATTGGTAACAGATTAGCTTACCGTGGGCACGATCGGCGCCGGCATTGTTAGTCTTTGCAAGCCGTGCCAGTTGAATGAGTTGAACCATCTATAAAAGAATAATTTAATCAACATCCGAATAATAGTATCATCGATGGGGGAGGTATTGGATGATGAGGGAGGAGGAGAGGAATGGATGAGGAATGTGGAGGGAGTGTATGAATGAGAAAGTGGAAAGGAGTGTCAAGCGGCCGGAAGAGGAGGTCCAGAATTAGGAAGAGGGTTTTTTTTTTAGGGGACGAATGAAGGGACAGGGATGTATACATATATTATAATATTATAGTGTGTAAGATTAGGGTTGTAAATACAATTTTCTCTCTCTCTCTCTCTCTCTCTCTCTCTATATATATATATATATATATATATATATATGTAATTAAATAAGTTAATTTTAAGTCTAAGGTTAAATTTAAGGTTAAGTTAGTATATAGTAATTAAGCTAATTTAGATTAAGAATAGGCTAAGAGCGACGTGAAAGGGAGCGAAACGGAAGAAAGGGGACTTATGTCTAAGAGTTGTAACCCTGAGGGGAATCAAAATAAAATTATATATATGAGAGTATCATCGCGAATGATCCTGTGATTTAGGGACGTACTTGTGATCTCGTATGTCCTGTATGCCGTTTCGTTGGTATCCAAGGCGTTCAGAGGGTCTCAGACGAAGAAGCTTTTTGATCAGGTTGCTCGCGTTCTTGCTGACTGTACTCGGTATCCCGACCACTTCGATACCCTTCAGGATCTTGTTGTAGGTGGTCATATGATCCGCGGCACGAAATGGTGGTTTGCCAACTAGTAGCTCGTGAGTTAGGATCCCGAGGGCCCAGTAGTCCACCGCCCTGTCCATAGATCATTGTGTAGGAGCGAGAGATTTCGTATATGTTCGATTATATGTATATGTGTGAATCGTGTGTTTGTACGTAAATGTTGTATTTAATCAATAAATAAAGACTGAACGTGTTCCAGAAAATTCGTTGCAAAAGATATAAAAGGATGCGTTCACGAGGCGGCGTCACTTTTTTCTCTAAACACGAATACGTTAAGATCAATAAAATACGATACGGTTTACGAAATAACGGAATTACGATTTAAGAACTAAATGTTTAATAATTATGTCGCGTGCTTTTCTTTTCTAATAAATTAATTGTTCAACATTTCTTATCTTACAATTGTTTTAGCTACAGATCCGGAAACTTTATTGAGATCACTTACCTGTCGTGTCCCCTGTTCAAGATAATTTCCGGTGCCACGTATTCGGGCGTGCCTGCGAATGTCCAGGTCTTCGAGGGTCCTATCTTCTTGCTGAAGCCGAAATCAACCTAGAAGAACATTGAAAATTTCTACGAAATCTACTTCTGAATAGAAACCGAGGGATCTCATGCTGAATTGCTATCTTCCACTGTACCAGCTTCAAGTATCCGCGCGAGTCAAGCATCAGGTTCTCCGGTTTCAAATCCCGGTACACTATGTTCAGCGAGTGAAGATGATCGAAAGCCTCCACCACGCATCCCACCATGAATTGCGCGGTTGCGTCGTCGAAGTATCTTCTTTTCTGTAGTGTCGTCCAGACGTCTCCTCCAAGACAGACCTCCATCAGGAAGTACACGTACTTGCTGTCCTTATACGTCTGATAGAGCCTAGAAGAGTATAGAACCGTAAATCAAAGGATCCTCGCTTCTTCGATATTATCGATCGATAGAGTACATTGATCTACCAACTTGCATATGAACGCCGAATCGCAAGCCTGCATGATATGTTTCTCGTTCAACACGTGTTCTTGCTGTTGTTGGTCGACCATCACCTTCTTCTTCAGCTTCTTCAACGCGAAACTCTTCTCTCGGTCTGTTTTCAAGGTGACCAGGTCGACCCTGCCGAACCCTCCGACCCCTAAAGTGCCTCTCGTCTCTAAATCGCCTAAAGTGACATTCGAGTATTCGTTGGTCCAATTTCTCGGCGTTAAAGATCGCTTTTGAATCTCGAATTCTTCTATCCAGTCCTTGTTTCGAATTTCGTCGAGACCGCCCAGGTAGTTCAGAAACGAGCTGCGATACAATTTTCGATCAGCGGAAACCAATTCCAAGGAAAATCTGACTAATTGAAACTCACGTTCGGTCCAAAGTCAGACACTCGACCCCGGGCGCAAGAGCTATAGCGTTCGCCTGTCTTCGATTCTCACCCTCGTCATCGTATAGAGCCTTCTCTCCGAAATACTGACCTTTGCCGAGGACCACCAATTCCTCCTCGCCGCCATATTCCGTGTTTTTCGTGATCCTAACGTTCCCTCCACTGATTATGTAGAACTTGTCACCTTTCTCACCTTGTGTTACGATGTTAGCACCGGAAAGGAAGAACTCCTATAAAAAAGAACGAAGAGAATAAGTGTTTTTAAAATTGGTATCGGTGTTCCTGTTTTCGAGTATCGAAAGAGATTTAGGATACCAGGCGTAGGAGGTCGGAGATTTTAGCGAGCAAATGGTCCTTCGGTTCAGGTAGCTTTTTGAGAACGGAGACCTGCCGCAGGAACCTGATGTTGCCGTCCAGCCTCTCCTGGGCTGTCCTCATCATGATGGTGAGGAACACGGACCTGTCCAGTACCCATACTTTCCCAGCTTTCTTCACTGAAAATTAGATACAACTTCATTGTCGAAGACAGTGAACTGAGACAGAGTCGCCAGGTGAGGTGAAATTGGCTAGAATTGAGGGGAAAAGTTAAAAAGATTTTGCACGAAGGTCCACAGTTTATTGACGAGGTGTTCCTGAACTTTTCGAAGACTCTTATGGTGTTACTAATTTACCGCTGATGGTACGAAGTCGTTTAGTATTGTACAGCAGAGCAATCTCTCCGAAGGCGACCCCTGGACCGAAGCTTCTTTGGAAATCGTTGCCCTGGTAGATGTCGAACTTCCCCTCCGCCGAGACGTACAGATGCGACCCTGAAGAATTGACAAACGAAAGTTCAGTATCTAGTCTGCACCCTGAGAGAAGCTGTAAATCGTACCCATGTCTCCCTCTCGGATCACCAAGGTGTTCGCTGGTATCTCCTTAGGGTACATCGCGGACACCACCGCATTCACCTGGTTCTCTTCTAGGTTTCCGAGGAACTCATTCTCCAAGATGGCTCCCTTAATCAGCTTACAGCTCCTGCAAAGGAAATTCTCATTAGAATCCATCCGTTAGAACTAAAATAGAAATCCAGGAAATCCTCCTCAATTCAGACATTGAGAAGAAGACACTTTTAGACATAGTTTAGCTCGTGATAACACAGTTTACAAAAATGTGAAATTTTAAGAATTCAGTATTGCCGTCAATTTACCAAGCTGAAGAGATATTTGCTTGATGAAGTGATCTATAAAGTTTCAGGAGATCGAAATTTCAAAGAATGCTGATAGCGAAGATAACGAAGATAAATAAACTCGCGTGACTAATGCGATCTTTATCATGAGTCATTCTAGTTGGCCATTTCAGATGATTCGAGAGTTTTTCTAGCTTTACAGAAATCCGCTGCTGAAACAGCTATCAAATAATTAGCTGTGGACCATAGACTATCAAAAATTCCGATATAATTGTTAATGATGTCGAGCATTACTTGTCATCTTTGAAGTAAAGAGGGGTGGGTGCAGTGGGTGGCGTAGGTGTTCTACCGATAACGCCACCTCTAGGGTTGCTGACAGGTTGGTCAGCATCGCTCGCGCTTCTGGCATCTGCTTGATCATTTTCCTGATGCGTGGGCAGAGGACTATGATTTATCGCGGGCGGTGGCGGAGCTTTGCTCTTCCCGCCGGAGTTTGGAAGTGGTTTTGTTCCATTGGTCACTGCTGCACTGGGTAAGGGACGTATCTGAACACACGAACATCCACATGAATAATTAAATCATTAGCCGTATCGGATAGATACGTGTTCATATCAATCCGTAGTTCATGTTATATCAGTGTATACTGTATACATAGATGAGCAGCTAAACGGTGGATTAAACTATACCGCGTAATTAGGGATAAGTGCTCGACACCTAGAACGCTCTGCAGCTAATTGCAGCAGCATGTCAGCGATTACTCACCACGCCGTAGCTCAGATCTGGTTCTCCGGGTTGTCTGTAGCTTCCGGTCTGCAACGAGAAACGTATTATTAAAATTCATCTGGAAAAAAGCGAAGACAACTTCATATACAAAATTTGATAGTTTCAACGTAAACTCGTCGGCTTATGCAAGCGGCTCTACTAATTTAATCAGTCGCTTTGTAATATTCAGTAGCCATCGGTTAAACGACGTATTCAGATAACAGGGAAAAAATTATTAGACACACATGTTGTATGAAAAAATTGCTGTTTATACATACACCGGCGATATTGTTGGAGTCGTCGTTCCCAGGCAGAGTGGGGAGATTGATGCTACGACTCTGACCCAGGATGCTTGGTCTCGGGAAGCACGAGAACCTCATCTTGCGGTCCTCGTCCGATGCATGTCGATGGCAGACTCGTTTTACACCTGAAACCGAAAGAACATCTCCACCTTAGACAACGCCGTTTTCCTTTCCTCTTTTCCGCGATGATTTCGCCGAAACGCGACTCGCGTGTCAATATTTCCTTGTCGACGATCGAAGGGGCCGCATTATCTGATTCGAGCTCCTCGCTCGCCGATTGTTCGTCATGTTAATCAAGATAACATCGCCGGTTATCGAGCCGTCGCTGCATCAGAATTGCTTTATTGCGTCCTGTATTATGACGAGCACCGGCGAAACCACTGCAAATATTTGCTCCAGCGACGCTCGTCGCTCGTGAAACGCCCCCAGTAATTGCGCGATTCACTTACCGAGAGCCGATTTGTTGAAATATCGATCGGTACCGGTATCCGGAGGATCGATTACGCGATCTTCTCGATTCTAGACGCGCGATTGGGATCGTCGACTTGCGGCAACCGTCGTAAACGGAAGTTTCGCGCGAGCACGTGGCACGCTTAGCTTACACGATGGTCACATGCTTATGCTAATGACGTACAGTGAACAATGTGTGTGTATATGTATATATATATACATATATATATATAAACACATTGAACGCTTACGTCATTACAAATTAGCATATTCTCACGGTGAGGACGCGAACGCGTTTACGCGGGACGATTGATCGCCGTTTTTCGCAAAAAATGAGCAGATAACACGAACAGGAGTCGATCGTCATCGATCTCGCTCGAAGCGCAGAGTATTTGTGAATGAAAAACTTTCGCGAGGTTCCATTCTCGAGTCTGCTGAACGACGCACTCGTAATTATTATTATCGAACGTCGCGGAAGTGGTTGGCCATTTTACAAGTAGCACGATTTTTTTTCTCGTATTTTCGGCAATCGAAGTACATGATTATACTGAATATGTTCAATCCTTTTAATGATTCTTCTATTTTGTGTACTAACCCGTTTTGACTGTAAATGTATCAAAAATTTAATAATGTTCGTGAATTCTTCGTGATTACGTTTTGGAAAATATGATAGAAAATTCGTATGCCATGTGGGAGCACTCGATGCAATTTATGACTGCCCTTTTCGTTGTACTATGCTGTAGATTGCTTAAACAGTTTGCAATTCCAGCGTGTTTATGGCAATCACAAAGGCCAGTTCAGTATTAATGCTCGAACCTTCCTTACGTAATTCGGTCTGATTATTTTCAACAGTTCGTCGCGAACGACACGATTGCGACGTCAGGTAAATTGACGAGCTAACGAAGTCTGCGATCGATCTTATCACTGACGGGAACGATATCGTGACTTCTTTGCTCATCTTCACACAAGAAACTCGAATCCGAACATTTTGCTAGTCGGTGAAAAATTAAACGTTCCTCCGTAATGCAACACGGACCTAGCTTGAGCCTCCTCTCAGCATTTCAGTCGATCGGTTTACTTCGCTCGAAACGCTATGAAAAGTTCTTTTCAACGCGAATTGTCTGGCCTATCAGTCAGAAGTGTGTTGTTGAGAGTACGAAGAGAACGACGGAGAAGACGCTGAAATATTTTGTGAAATGGTAACACTCGGTACGGAAAACATGGTCGCCGAGGTATTAAGAGAGTGATAAGGGTGTTTGATTAGCCATCGTGAACAGCATCTTCCCAAACATTATTTACTGTGTTTGTTGGAGACTCGTGACCGTGAAGTTTATGGGAACTGATTTCTTACTGCTCTATATTCTGGAGGATGAAAATGTGAAAATTTTCAGGTGGACTCACGCGGCAACAAATTTCGTGTAATTCTGTCAAACTTGCCTGATCTATTTGCTGAAAAATTAACTTTCCTTATTGGAGAGCAACCCGGAAATTCGAAAAATTATGAAACTTTGGGGATATGTAGTAGACCGGATCGAAATAACAGTAAGAATTATACAATGACTTTGCTACTTAAATTCGCTTTAACGAGGTAAAATCGATCCTTGAAAATTCGACACTCCGTTTACGTTCCACATCGCGTCTAATATTCTTCAGGATAAGTATCAGTCAAAGCCTGGAGATAATCAGCCAGGAACCGGAAAATCGTTCCAATCCGTCGCAATTCGATTTAACTGCACCACGTTAGTTTCCAATGCGCGTTTCCGGACTCGTTGGGTTACCGAGCAATTAAGCCTTGCCGAGTAATTAAGCGTAATCGTATTTACCGGTAAAATTTCGTCACCGACTGACGCGTGTTTTTTCCTTTCTTCGCGAAAATTTTCTCTTTCTCTTTTCTTTACGTAATCGTGTGGATGATTCTCCGTGCACCCGCGCGCAATCGTTTCGTAATTCCCGTTGCACAATGCTGGAACGAGCGGTGTTGTTGTTTCACTTGTCCGGCTGACAATTGCTTCGAATTAACAGAGCCGCTGACGTTATTAGCTTATTATTATCGCGATCGCGATTCCCGATTAAGGAAATCTCTCGTCATCTCGCTGTCAACCGAATGATAATGTGTATCATCGATTTCCGCTAACCCCACTTTTTCTCGAAAGTCATTTATAATTGTACTTTGGAATAGACAGACACCATTATCCTAATCCCTTTCACACGAACGGCTTTATTAGTCATACAATAGAAATGTACCTTGATACGTCTATCATTTTATCTTGGATGTAATTGTTTATTTCCGAGTGCATATAATGTAGCTTTTTTACATCTCTCTAATGTATACAAAAATGTATTATTTTGCAGTGAATTTATCTTCTCTATGTCATCTATATACATTCTATCATCATCGCTCAGTTCGCTTTTATTTAATTGGACGACAATAATGTGATTAAATTACAACAATTCGTGTAAAGTTTCAATTTCATCAAATGAAATCTTACTTTGCCAATGGTCACAGCTGTATTCTACAGTAGAAACCGAATTTTATGTTTCTATTAATGCATTTATTTACTGTGCACTACTGATTACAAACAAAGCCTTACTTTCTCCAGACAACGCGATCAAAAAACCGAAACGACACAGTTGAAAAATTCACTCGAATTTCTCGACGTTCTCCAAAGGAGTGCCAGAAGATCCACAATGCGTTACAGCCTCTCTTTACCCGAGTCCTAAACGATAAGAGTTATAAAACACTGAAAATCCACGCGTTGACATAAAATCCAGCCTCGTTCGAATGATCTAATCAAGAGTACACGGCCCCATAAGCGTTTTATACGACGGTAAAATTACGCACTCGTCTAGCCCGATCAGCAATTAAGAAACAATTCACGCGTTCGATGTTTGCGCGCCGCGCCGCGCTACTCCACTCGATTGTTCTGCACCTAACAGTCGTGCGAGCGTCGTCGTTCATCGAGCGCCGTTTAATCAGCTGTACCGTAATTAATCCGCACGTTACCGGGGTCCACGTGGTCCCGCGAATATGCGAGGTGATTCCATCGGGAGACGTTTACCCGACGTTCACGTCTATTTCTGTTCTTTGGCAATATTTTCGTTTCGTTATCGCAACACCGGCTGTCTAATTGCCTTGTTTGCCCTCGGATCGCTTTATCACGGCCAAATTCGCCGGGAAACGATACCAACCGCTCCACGGGTTCCTTTTTTCGAGGACTCCTTTGTCAAAACATTTTTCGATCGCTCGCATTCCAAACTTTCGATTGCACAATGACATTACCTAATCGCGCAGCCTGTCCACCGTTAGAAATGCAACTGGATCGCGAAGCACTATCGATCGCGATGCTATCTGGCCTCAAGATGGCTACCGATATCACAGATAAACGTCCCCCAAGACTACCGATACCAGTCTAATTCCCCGAACGTATCGCCCTCGAGATCTCCCGGCTAATTTCGACGAATTTGACGATGTTCCGGCACTCACCTCTCAGATTGAACGACGACCGTCGATCGGACAGGTTCGGATCGTTCTCTGGAATCCTGGAATACAGGCGAAACTCACTGGGGAACACGATCGGTAGCGTTGTTTCCAAGGGAGATGCAATTTTCGGCGGGCCGGGTGAGCTGCACTCCGTGAATTCGTGCGGAAAACTGAGCGCTCAAGTTCGACAAAGACGCAGAAATCTTATCTAGCCGATAACAATGAGACGCAGTGTCAACAGGCAGGTACACGCACGTTGCCGTCTTATCTAACGAGACCTATTCTCTTTTCGTTAAACAGGTCGGCGCGGCGCGGTAGGTGCCGCGTGGCCCCAGAGTCGCTTGGCATTGCATTAGGAAGGAAATTATTCAAGCGCCGCCGCATGGGAATGCCTTGTGGACGCTTTTGTTCCACGGCATTTCTACCTTGAAACTCTCGAAACCGTTGTAACGGTGGCCCTCGGGTAACGAGCTTGCTTATACAACGATAATAGCAATAATAACATTTCAGGTGAGATCACGTCGCTTATCTAGGAATGCCCCGACAGATACCACATGTTGTGCACGATTTTTTCATTTCAACCGGTTTGCTTCTGTTCTGCCGTTTCATTTCATGAAACGATCCGCTTTAATGAAACGACCTGCGCACGCCGCCTGTGGAAATGTTCCAGACCCCTGCGCATTACGTGCAATCTTAATTTTTTTTAATTATCTTGTTTCTGGTTTGCAGCTTTGTTTCATGCAATTTTTTTTGCATTCGATCGGATTACCGCGCTGCGGAAATGATTTCCCAGATGCCACAAATTCTGCATAATGTTTAATCGGAATTGAAGATATGAATTTTAATAATCCTTCAACGCTCCCAAGGTCCTCCAACATTCTGAAATCGACCTCGAAACGGTGACTTCACTCGACATCCTCATTATCACGGGATACTCTTCGAAACAGGCCGTTCTATTATCGTGGAAATCACTGTAAACTGCCAACGCTCAGTTTAACACGTCTGTACCGTTTCGGTTCGATGCTAGCAGCAGCAGGCGATTAAAGTGACTAGACTTCATTTTATTGTATCAATTCTGCTCGGTCTTTATGTTTTAATTTTTATATGAAAACCTACGTAAGGCTATTAAACTATTTTTGTACGAATTCCACTTCTTCAATTATTGAAATGGTAGCCCGTTACATTGTATTAGAGGAATACAATTGCTTGCAATACAGGAGCGTCACAAAACATTCTGCTTGGTCTTTAAATATTAATTTTGATATGAAAACTTACGTAAGGTAGATAAATGATTATTGTACGAATTCCACTTCTTTAATTAGGGAAATGACCGCCCTATACGTTGTATTAGAGTAATATAATTGTTTGTAATACAGGAGCGTCACAAAACATTCTGCTCGGTCTTTAAATTTTAATTTTGATTTAAAAACCTACGTCAGGTAGATAAATTATTATTGTATGAAATCCACTTCTTTAATTAGGGAAATGGTCGCCCTATACGTTGTATTAGAGTAACATACAATTAGTATACAATTGTTTGTAATACAGGAGCGTCACAAAAACATTCTGCTCGGTCGTTAAATTTTAATTTTGATTTAAAAGCCTACGTCAGGTAGAGAAACTATTATTGTACGAATCGTATTGTGTAGTAGATTAATACAATTATTTGTGATAAACGTGCGTCACAAAACTGTTAGCATTGAAGTAAAAAAAAAAAATGAAAGGGGAACGGTGATTGGCAATTAATCGTTCAGAGCGGAAAATTAATGTCGGATCGATTGCACGTCGGACAAGGTTGCGTTTTTCACGGTCATTTCCTGAAGATGAGAGCAACGGCCGGTTTTCCTATTTCTCATTTTCTTATCATCGCTGGTCTCTTATCGCCTACACCTGACATTATCATTGTTCATTTATGGAACGTTCCTTTTTATTCAGATCGTCGATGAATTTGACGCGGCCGCGATCGCGAGGGTGCAGCTTTTTCAACGCGCGAGATAATCTAGACGCACGATAACTCTTAATTAGTGTCTAAGAAATGTTGTCGAAGAACTGAAGTTTACTCATAGTGATTCAGAGATCGCGCAAGAACCGCTCCGGTTGCGAAGTGACGCAGCTAGAAAATGGTGATTTGTTTACGGTTTTTCATAGTCAGCGTGAAGTGTGATAAGGTAGAAACAAGTGTCAGCATATTGTAGCATAATCTCAAAGAATTTGGAGTAACGATGTGTAATCATTTATATTATGATTGGAATTTTGAAGTGAGAAATTGATATGTTTAAAATCTTTCAATCTGCTGCTTTAAATCGTGCTTATTCATGTTTACCATAAATGCATCGAATGAATTGCTTTCGCAACTGCACGTACTTGGTCCCAGAAAAACTGAGCGGATGCTATAGCCTTGCTACCGGAAGTACTCACTCTCGGAAGTCCTTGGTCTCTTGCTCGAACAGATTTCGAAACGATCTTCTTGGAAAAACGTTCTTCCTCTTCCTGGTCTTAGGAAACTGTCCGACAGCCAGTAAGTCCACTTTCGAGATTCATCGTCCGTTGCCAATCACGATCTAAGCGATCATTCGCGATAATTAGAAAGCTGGAGCCGAAGAAGCGGCTTGCAAAAGTTTCCAGACAGATCCTTCACTTTTATATTTATCCTTTAACTATTTAACTATTTATTACTTTAACTATTTATTTACCATTCGCTTTCAATTAAACGAAAAAAAGTAATATCGAACGTAAGATAGACAAAGCCAGTCCACGAAAGATGTTGTCGATCATCTCGGAAATAAGTCCGATCTTGTCATGTTTAGTAGCCCGATGTTAAACAAAAGACAAACTGAACCACTCGATAAAGAATTATCTGGATCATTCTGGAAACTTCTGCATCCATCGTAGCTAACTTAGAGATTTCCATCTTTTCGTGAACGTGCACTCACGCGGCGCGAAAAGTTTCTCATAGCCGTAAGGTAGCGGTGATCGGAGGACGGTTAGGTGTTTCCGGTGACATGCTGAGGACTCTGGGAAAAACTGAGAGCCGGAAAATGTAACGTGAAACTTGAGAACGTGTTGTCACTACGAATTCGGTGGACTTTCGCTCGCGGACGACCGCGTGTTATCGACAGGCCGGTCTCAATGCCACTGGCAGAAAAACGGGCGCACGTTTTCCATCACGGCGTGTGATACCGTGTTGCCGTGGGGGTAATGGTAATTATTATCGTTTGGCACCTTGTCCGCCGGCGGTCGCCGTCGCGGCTCTTCGTCGGATACACGTGGGCTGACCACGATCGATACGTTCTCGCCGAAACGGGATCGAAAAGTACATTTCCATTGGCCCGAATTACGATAGATTATCGGTGTCGATTGTCGATACGTCTTGACTGCGTATGTTGTGTCTGCGATGACGTTTGTGGCCAGTGACCACTTCTTTCTTGGGCTCTTTCGAATTTGCGGCGAAGCGATGGACGGTGAAAGAAAAATTGATGTTTTTAGTCACTGACCACGTTTCTCATTGATTTCTTTAGAGACAAATCGTCACTTTTGGTCACTGACCACGTTTCTCATTGATTTATTTAGAGACAAATCGTCATTTCTGGTCACTGACCACTTCTTCTTTCGCTGATTTTCGTTCAATTCAAAACGATTCGAGTACTACAGGAAGAACCATTGTTCCTAGTCACTGACCACTACTTTCTTCTCTGATTTTTTTGAATTCAAAACGAAACGAGTACTACAAGCAGAATCATTGTTCTTAGTCATCGATCATCGCTTGTTTTCTGATTGTCTTCAAATTCAAACATTTGGGTGCAAAAGGGTGAATAAATCCATCCGAAACTACAAAACAAGAATACGTAGCCGATCAACGACCATTTTAATACGACATACAAAAGTGACAAGAAATTTCACCACGTGCTCCTTATCAAGCTTATCAAAAATAAATACTCCGCGCGATCGACTCGAACAACCAGCCTTCCTGCGATCATTCCTTGCTCTCAGACTTCAGCATATTCGCGAAGAACCCGCCTCGTCGTCCAGATAGATCCATCGGAGAGCCTTCTTCGACGATCTTGCCCTCGTGGATCACGATTATTCGATCGCAGTCGAGCAGGGCCGCCACGCGATGCTGGAATCGGAAAGAAAGTCACTATGTTTGCCCTGTTTAGAACAAGAAGGGAGATAAGAGGTGCAGCAAGGTGAAGTTACCGCGATAACGATCACAGTTCTGTTTTCAAACGAGGCCGACATCGTTTTCAAGAGCGATTTTTCGGTGGCTGCGTCCAGCGCGCTGGTCGCTTCATCCAGGACAATGATCGATGATTTTCTAAGGATCGCACGGGCCATGCAGAGCAGCTGCAGCTGACCTGAAGAGAAGTTTTCTCCGCCTTCTCGAACTTCGAAGTCTGATTTCATAGAAAATCGGGGTTATTTTACTGGGAAATGTTTGGAAATCGTGGGCATAGTAGTTACACGCGTGTAGATTCACTTACGAACTGGCAAATGGCATTTCTTACTTATACAACTAGTTAAAAATGTGTAAAGCTCCTAGTTATAAATTGACACGCGTATAAAATGTCAATTCGATCATCTTACTGAGTCCTTCAGGGTGAGAGACCACCGCATCCTTGATCTGAGCGACCTCCAAAGCGTTCCAAAGATCTCGATCGTCGTGTTCGTACAGGGGATCCAAGTTCTCACTGACAATTGTTCGTTCTTGGTGATTCTCTTTTTACAAGAAACGAGAGAGAGAGAGAAATAAACGAAAATTTACCGAATGGTGCCACCGAACATGATCACGTCCTGAGGAATCGCCGAGAGCCGGGATCGAAGAACCCTCAAGGGCACTCGACGAACGTCCACTCCGTCAATCACGATTCTACCCTGAACGATTTCGAGTAACCTGAAGAGTGCCATCATTGTGGAGGACTTGCCACTTCCGGTTCTTCCACAGACACCGATCTAAAAGAGACATTTCAATAATAATTTATAATTTTTTTCTTCACGATCTTGTACCTTTTGGCCTGCCGGGATCTTCAAGTTTAGGTTGGAGATGACTGGCTCTGTTTGCGTGTGATGTCTCAGAGACACGTTGTCGAAGATGATCTCTCCTTTGCTGGGCCAGTATTCGGACATTTGGAAACCTGAAGAATATCGTAATAAAACATTGGAGAAACATAGATATCAGTTTCACATTTGAGAAATGTGAAAATTCGTTTTTTGTTCTAGCTACCATCTTCTTCTAGATGATCCTCGGTATCAGCATGTCGATATGCTGAGATCCTCGCCACACTGCCCATGTACATTTCAATCTCCGCTGTAAATTTCACCACCCAGTTCAAATAGATTGGCACCAGAAGAGTATAGTTAATCGCTAGACCCACTAGAGCTGGTGTCACGCGATTCGGATAAAGATCCGCGGAAATTAGCGCTGCGAACGTTGCTGCAACCACTATTACAGCACCGAGGTAGTCCTAGAGGAAAGATAATAGTATTTAGAATAGAATTTGCTTTATTTCAGCCTTACAGCTAAGAAATGTGACAAGACATTAACCTATCTGTACATGCGGTCCTTCTCTCATTCTTTTCTTTGTCTCATTCATTCCTACCCTGCCCTACTCTTTCAGTATCCTAATTATCACTAACCTACTTATTTACATACTTATTGCATCCTTCCCCATTCCCTAACTTTTATTTATTTTTTGTTAGTTTGGTAAGCTCTTTGATATATTCATGCTCTCTTTTCTATCTTTCTCCTCAACTTCTCCAACCACTCTGCGACATTTCTGTCTTTCTTCCTTTAATTCACTACATCCTCGATCCTGCTCATTTCCCCCATTATCTTGCATTCCCTTGTTAAATGTTCTAAGCTTCCATACTTGTCCTAGCGATAATAGTATTTCTTGATCAAAACGCTTGATAACATTTGTGTTCTAAACCCGAACATTTCATATGTGACAACCTAAATGAAAAGGATCAGGTCTTACCAAGGCGATGCCTAGCCATCGACTGCTCGCGTTCAACAGCAGGAACGCGTTCGTATTGGTGTCCAAACACCTCGTGGCCTGGTCCATGAATCGATTCTCCTGTTTCGAGGCCCTCAGCGTGGCTAGACCCGTCAAGGTTTCGGAAAAGTGGGTCGCGATCGGCCAACGAGTACTGGAAAAAGTGTCAATCACCGTCAAAAATACGCATAACGAATACTACCTTCTAATATACGCAAACCACCGTAACTTTAATTTATCAAGCTATTCAACGCTACGATGATTTTACAACAAACCTGCCATCCAATCGCTGCAGGTGTCTAGCACTGCGTCTGTAAAATCTCTGGACCACGTAATAAACAGCACAGGTTGGTAAAGCTGCGACGAGGAACCATGGCGAGATGATCACGTTCACTATGATCGCTGACCCGCAGAGTAGCACGAAGAAAGTCAGCCTTTGGATCGACGTGGAGATTTTCTTTAACAGAAAACCCATCGAATGTTTCCACCGTTGCAATTGACATTTGCTTAGGTAGTATTCGACGAGTATAAACCTTGTCGATGACGCCCATGTCGGCACTGAACCTGTTTAGGATCTTCCCAACGGGATTGCACTCGAAGAACGACAAGGGGACCCTGAGGAGTTTCGAGATTGCTTCCTCGTGCAGTTTCCTTCTTGCTCTGGCTCCTGTCCATTGGCCAACTGCGTTGCACACGAACGACAACGATATGAAACCCATGGAGAGGGCTAGGTAGACCCTGAAGTAAAACCACGTCTGAAAATGAAATACAATTTAATCTGAATATAGACTGAGTCGGATTTAATCAACTGAATTCGAGTGGATATTATCAATTTTAATAATACAAATGCTTTCTTGCAGTGTAACGATTACATTTTGTTCTCCTGGTGCCTCTCTTCCCTGGTCCGTCCAGCGACTGAGCCACAGGTCCGTGTATACACGAAGGATCTGACAGAGGATAGCCACCCCCATGTAGAACAAACCAGGTGCCCACCCCCCAGCTTTCGAATAAACCATACAAATCATTTTTGTGACCAATCCATTTCTGTCTTCGTAAAGGGACTCGTGGTCTTCAACATCGTAGGTCTCTGCAAAAAATAATCTCGCAACATCCAACAAAATCATATCTTTTGGATTGAACTCGTCTACCAACTTCCTTCTTCTGTATCGTCGCTGTCTGTTCCCTTGGACTCCACTGATAGCAACCTTCTCACTGGAAGATGATCTTGCTCGTGCACTTGATTGGACCTGAAGAAACGAATTTTCTGCGGTGAAAGTTATACGAAGAACGAATAAGAGACAGTTGTTCTTCAGAGATTGTACTTTTTGATACTGCATTGCACTTGTCTGGTGGGATTCGATGGCATCAGTCTGCGAAGAACGTTCTTTTCTCTGGTTAGGCTCAGTTCGTCAGGATGCGGGACAATTCTAGAAACGAGAGGACATACTGATGCATAAGGATCTTCAGTGTAATCATGATTTACTGCGACCAACCTGCCGGAGAATATCTGTTTAAAAACGCCGCTGGTCTGTCCGTTATCCAAGCTGTTGTTCCTTTTCCTAGAAAAGGGAGGTGTTCAACAGCAATTCAATCAAAATGATAATTATCGAACAATTGGCTACCTGGGTATGCTAGATCCGCTCTCGAGCATGGTTGGAGTGCTGCTTTGACGAAGAACAGGCGGTGGTCGTCTCTGTGGTTGCAAACTGCTCGACCTAGTAGCGTTTCGGTGCAATTTCGACTGCTTTTTCGCAATGTTCCATTCTTCCGTGGGAACTGGAAGGTCCGTGAGATCTGGAGCTAGGTATCTTGATCCTGAAAGCGTGGTTTTCCGCATCCTGAGTGGCACGAAGGCTGGAGGATTCTGAGGAGACATAATTATCCTCGTCAATCACTTCATTACACTAAGTTTTAGAATTTTAGATAGTTCTTTAGGCAAGCAAACAATGTAGAGATCTCGGAGACTCACCACGTGAGCGTCCTGCTCAGTAATCCAGGATCCATCGCTTGTCTTCTTGTTCTTCACATTGATACCGATTCTGGAGACCAGTCTGAGCAGAGACCATCTCTCTTTAGCAATTCGGTGAGCTCGTTGGCCGTCCTGTTGTCTCGTCGCTGCTTTCCTCCATTCGGTAGCTAAGTCTGGATCTGATTCCTCGATCGCGGATTTGGTTCCTGTCGCTCTCACCCGGCAGTCATCCATGGCAATCACCTAAATGTTCACATATTATATTTGTTTAATGCTTAACCCTTCGCTGCATAGTGTATCATATCTGATACAGTTAATAAATCTGGTATATAGTAAAAAAAAATATAGATAAAAAAAGTTTTTAAAAACCACGCTTATATTAAAATACACTAAAATGGAGAAAATAATTTCATTTTTCTGAAAATGTTTTAATTTTTTAAAATGTTTTCCCCTTAAATAAAACACAAAAACTGACCTTCTTACAATTTTTTCATCCCAATTAAAAGAAATCATGCAGTGAAGGGTTAAGTCCTGCCAATGTGATTGTGTTTAAAAATTGTGTTTAAAATATAAAGGAGTCAACAGAATATTTCGGGAGACGATGAACGTACCTGATGAGCGGTGGACAATAACTCTAATCGGTGAGTAACCATAATCACAGTGCGGCCACTTCTCAACAGAAGCTTTCGGATCCCCTGATCGAATATCTGTTGACCCACTTGATGATCCAAAGCAGATAAAGGATCGTCCTGTATGCGTTTAAATATTTCATTTAATAAATGCATAAAATCCACAGTCTAGCAGTCAGTACATTAAACAATTAAACCAACCATGATCACAACATCGGCGTCGCTGTACATCGCTCTAGCAATGGCAACCCTCTGCTTCTGACCACCGCTAAGATTAATCCCTTTTTCACCGATCTGAGTGAGATCATGTCCCGGAAGTATGTCAACATCCGGTAGCAAAGCGCAGGCTTTCAACACGCTTCGGTATCTTCTTGGCTTGTAAGCTGATCCGAACAGGATATTATCTCTCAATGTTGCATTCAGTAGCCATGGTTTTTGGGCTACGTATGCTATCTTCGCACCCCTATTTTCAAAACGTGTTTATTCGTTTGGTAGCCGATGCTTTAATCCGATGATCAAAGAGATATCTCACCTGGCCCACTCGATCGATCCTGATGTCCTTTGAATCTCGCCTAACATTGCCAGCAGTAACGACGTCTTACCACTTCCAGTTTTACCGACGATCAGAGTCAGCTGACCTGAGAGTTCGATTAATTATATTGAGCAACTACAATAAACTTTCTACAGGAGCGGCAGCCTCGGGGGGATTTGGTCGCATCTATCGTACAGGGAAGCTATTTTTTGATCTCCAAAGGGCGAGCCAAGCATAGAGAAGGACAGCGCGTGTAAAGAGAGACCACGCGTCGCGTTTGTAGTGGTTCACACCGATATACCGAGCCGAGAGATCAGATTACTAAGTTGGGGGGGATATTCTTGGTCGCGTCTATCGTGTAGACATTGTCGCCCCTATAGGAATTTTCCGTACAGGTAGACAAAGTGCTTCAGCTTTTAAATCTACAACATCTAGAGACGAATTTTCAAATTACCACGCGGGAAGCTGAGGTCCTGGATCAATAATTGTCCCTCCTCGCAGCCCCAGCAGAACATGCAGTTCTTCATCCGGAGGACCGGAATTTCCGGATCCTTCTCGAAAACCGTGTCCACAGAAGAATCGATATTCAGATTGTACTCCCTCAGGCCACAGGACTGTCCATCCTCCTCATCTTCTTCGATATTATCCAAAGATCCAAAGGTTACTCCGCTGTGCATCTTCGTCGCTGCTACCTTGAAGAACTCGCACTTCAGATAAAATCCATTGAACGCGTTCAACAACCCGGTACTATTCAATAAACGCGTCTTCCCATTGATCAGTGGCGGATCTAACGGTAAGCGGACTAAGCGGCCGCGTGAGGCCCTGGGGTATCATAGGGCTCCGAATTGTAAATAAATATATTTAATGAGCAACGGTATGTAATTTTTCACTACTTTTCTTTTTTGTTCATACGGTTACGAGAGTTTTTTTGCAACTTGTAACTTGAGCTTGAGGGCCCCAAAAGTTTTACCGCTTGGGGCCATGACTTGACTTGAGCCGCCACTGCCATTGATTAGTATACAACATCAACAATATTGATTTTAAGAAAGTATACAACATTGCAAGATTTTAGAAAGACTTTTAGCAACGTGTCTATTGAACTTGGATCTTGGATGATCGATAACACTGTCCAACAACAAAAATGTTTAAACAATTATAATGTATTACTATAGCACATCGCTGGATTCGGGAAGGTCTAGAGAATCTTTCGCTGTAAAGAACAATACAATCTTTCTTTTCTCTATTATATAAAATAGTTCTGTCACGCTAAAACGCCGAGCGGGTTGCCTCCTGAAGGGGGACCGAAATGTAAAGAGCGGGTTGCCTCCTGAAAGGGAACCAAAAATTGAAGAGCGGGTTGCCTCCTGAAGGGGAACCGAAAAGTGAAGAGCGGGTTGCCTTCCGAAGGGGAATCGAAAATTGAAGAGCGGGTTGCCTTCCGAAGGGGAATCGAAAATTGAAGAGCGGGTTGCCTCCTGAAGGGGAACCGAAAAGTGAAGAGCGGGTTGCCTTCCGAAAGGGAATCGAAAAGTGAAGAGCGGGTTGCCTCCTGAAGGGGAATCGAAAAGTGAAGAGCGGGTTGCCTTTCTAAGGGGAACCAAAAAGGGAAGAGCGGGTTGCCTTCCGAAGGGGAACTGAAATTGACGAGCGGGTTGCCTTCAGAAGGGGAACCGAAAATTGACGAGCGGGTTGCCTCCTGAAGGGGAACCGAAAATTGAACAGTGGGTTGCCTTCCGAAGGGGACCGAAAATTGAAGAGCGGGTTGTCTTCCGAAGGGGTACCGAAAATTGAGCGACGTGACAGTGTGTATTTTTCAGAGAGAGAGGGAGAGCGGGAGAGAGAGAGAGAGTGAGAGAGAACGGGAGAGAGGGGTAGCGGGAGAGAGAGAGAGGGAGAGAGAGCGTGGCGCCGCGGGGGTTGGCATGCGAAGCGAGTAGGGGGCGGAGCCCCCTAGTATCTTATATAATAACATCACAATATTTGTTCAAAGTCGACAAATATGTCTTTTTTCAAACTCATTTTCTCAAAAACTGCGCGTGTAGGAGAAAAATTAAGACCAGATTCGGAATCAGCGCGAAAAACTCTATAAGATCTACCCAACAATTATATGGAAACATGATAAAAGTTGAAATTTGTTGGACAGTGTAATTAAACTAATTTGTCGACACTCACAGTACTCTCTTCGACAGAATTGGTTCTCGAAGAAGCGTTATCGACAATCTCCGACTTTCTGTCACCAAGATCAGGCAGAACGTTCTCCATTTCCGGAAGCTGAAGGAAATCCTTTATCCTTGTGGTGGACACCTGAACGAAATATGGAGCATGAAGATGTAAACGCGTTTAATAGAGTTTGGCGGCTCACCATGGCGTTGATGATGATCGGTATCATAACTGGAAAGATCAGAAGAGGTACGGTGAGTTGGGAGAACAGAGCCAGACCGGCGAAAACGTTCCCAGCCTCCAGGCCACGCTCCTCTATCCAATAATAGACTCCGAACGTGAAGAGCGTCATTAGGACCGAGGAAGCATGAGAGAGGAAATCTAGCAGCGATGAGAATTGCATCAGGGAGACGGTCCCATTAAATTTCATTAGCGTAAGAAATCGAATTTACTGATCAGAGTCCAATAGAACGAGTCTTTATCCAGCATTTTAAGCTCCTCGTCTCTTGTTCGTCTAATTTTCTGCTCGAATATGTCCTCCCAGGCTCGTAGCTTGACCAGCTTCATTCCTTGGAGAACCTCGTTCACGAGGCGCAGCCTTGCATCGCTTCTATTCTACAGAAATTCCTTCGATTGCAATAATTCAAATGTTTCCGAGTAAAAATATTAGTCGATTACAGAAATTCGTGCCCGATTTATAGTCACTATTCTTTTCTAATCGTAGAAAAGAATGGTGACTTTACAGAGTGAACCACGAATCGTAACTAACAGAATTACTTTGTCATTAGCAGTCCGATCGAAAATGTTTTATGAGTTACAGCATGGTTTAATTATTAATAATTACGTGGAAACTCTCTTGAAACCATGCAACACCTAATAAAAAACATTTTCCATAGAATTGTTAATAACGGAGTAATCTCTACTGGTCATTCGTGGTGCATCCTGTGTAATTGATTAATAAAGCTGTGTTCTTTAAAATTGAATCACTGAGTTTTATTTTTAAATTGGGCACGAACTTATGCAATCATCTGATCGTTCCGAGTGCGAGGGGTTGGACGTATTGAACGTACCGCGACGGACTTGGAGTTCCCCGACATCTTCTTCCCGAGAATCAATTGCATAGGGGTGACCAGGAAAATGCAACAGAGTGCACCTACTATGGCACTGATGCCTAGCTTCGTGTAGAGCAGGAAGACTATGACAGCGATCTAGAATCAAGTCGTTCAAAGCTCTACCGTCTCAAATGCTAAAAATCGAGGCTTCCGATGTACCTTTAAAGGTATAGCCCAAGTGTAATGGCCGATCCAGAAGAAGCTCATGACGTTGTAAGCATCCTCGGATACCAGATTCGTCAAGGTACCCATGTCAGCTGCTGTCTGATGGTTTCTTTGCTGCTCCCTGTCTTTCTCACAGTCTTCGTCGATGCTCCACGAGCACAGCCGCAACGCCTTATCGTACACCAATGCCTGCCGCGTAAGAATCAAATTACAGAATCCATTCAAGATCGGTGCTCGATGCTCGAACGTACCTGAAGAGACGTCTTCAAACGAATCCCCTCGACGCAGAGGATGTGAGTGGAGGCCTGGCTCAGAGTGCTCTGCAGCAGCGCGAACACGAACGCGAGCAGTGCCAGGAAGTAGCCATTTTGGAGAACCTCGGAGAACGTCATGGCGCTCTGGAAATGGCAGAGGTGCTTCAGTGACGTTCATGGGAAAGAGGTGAATTTCAAGCATTAAATACCCGATAGACTCGGTGACTGGTCCCGTTCTGAGAGACGGAAATGTAGTCTAAGATTTTGGAAATGGTCATCGGTCCGACGAGGGTTGCAGCATCTCCTAACAGCTTCAATAATCCTCCGATTAGAAATGGACACCATACTCGCCTCCAGAAACATCGCCACAGGGAAAGCTGTCCCTTTTTCTTCAACTGGAAGTTGCAAGATTACTGTTCCGTCATTGTTAATGCAAAAATGGGGGTTTTCAGTAGTCAAAAGCGCTAGCTAAAGGCGGGATCTCCTTCGCGCGTTTGGACTATGTTTGTATCATCGCGCGCCAATTACCGAGCAGAACTGCTAGATGGTTCCACAACACAAGGATATCGGTAACATAGAGAAAATAACTCAGACAATTTCCCAATGTGCGCCGCCCGGTAGGGCAACCCGCTCAAATGCAAATTACGGTTCGTAAACGTAAAAACAGGACTTTCGAGCCTAGATTGATCTTTCATATAGCGCATTTGTCTACTGAAAACACCTATCTTTGGGGTATTTACCCCCTTAGCCCTTTCGCGGCTACGTCCGTAAATATACGTTTATCAAAATTATTCTGTTTTTATGTGCTACTCCTGTACGTTTTTTATTGTTATTCTGTTCTGTTCATCGTCCCGAACTCAGCAGCGAAAGGGTTAATAATCTCCGTGACACACAGCTTGTTCGTCTATTACCGTCTCTTCCTCGAAGACCTTTTTGAACTTCTCGAACTGCTTCGCAGCGGACTCTTGTTCGGGTAGTTCGCCGAGGTCCTGGCACTCCAAGGGAACATCGTAGCCCTTCGACAACAGCTTGACCACCCAGTGGAAGGTGATTCTACTGATAAAGGTGGCCTCGGAGTGTTTGTAAATGTTCCTCGTCCCATCTCCCTCCTGCCTGATCAAGTATCTCCTCTTTCTCCTAGTCTGCAGCAAGAGGAGAGATGTTCCGCGGATGGATAGACCAATTCAGGGTTTTCGAGCGTTCCGCTCGCAACACTCCAGCAGCCATACTCGCAGTTAGTGGGTCAAGGAGCGAGGATGCACGTGAAATATTTATTCGGGTCTGGAATCATGAGAGCGTTGCCAGCCCATCGAAAGACGGTCTCGAGCCGGCGCGGCGTGCTCTTAACGCGATTATAATTAGACGTGAAATATGCTGTCTGGTTCGTGGCCAATTTAACAAGGGAGGGGGATCACAGTGTCGCGGGAATTTCTTAATTGAATCGATCGCCTCGGGGAAATCGGACTCATCTTAGACTCGATGGGAATGCAACTCCTCTTTCAGATTTGATCGCAAGTGATCTAGCGCCACGGTGTTTGCCAGTCTTCGATCACTGATACGATTGCACCACTTGATCTTGTTTATGCTCCGCATCTGGAATCTCTCTTGCTTCAAGATCACCGACTGGTGTAGTTGCTTCTGTCATTCGAAGCTGAACACACCCCTGATCGAAAACGTTTGATCTAATCCGCGGATCCGTTGATTGATCGTTTGACCGTGTGTTAGTCCTTTATGGAACTGGGCAATGTCGAAGCCGCATTTTTAATATTGGTCAATAATCGTTTCGTTCATTTGTTAGAATTTTGTTCATTGCAATTTTGCTGTCCCTTCAGCTCCAGTTTTGTTATACATTCTCCAAGCTATTCCCTGACAATGTTTGCTCGGAGTTAATACGAAGTGGCTTATGGAAGGTTTT
Source organism: Lasioglossum morio (assembly GCA_916610235.2). Classification (NCBI taxonomy): domain Eukaryota; kingdom Metazoa; phylum Arthropoda; class Insecta; order Hymenoptera; family Halictidae; genus Lasioglossum; species Lasioglossum morio. Next base: position 15,380,237 of record OU744323.1, on the reverse strand, counting down.
TGTTTTTTTTATTTAACATTGCTCTCAACTCTTTGCTAAGGGTACTTCGCGACGGGACCTACTGTATATTAACCCTTTGCACTCCGAGCTATTTTAACTCGAAAATTAAACGTTTCTTGTGACCTACAATATTTCCATTCTCTATGATTTTTTAAATTTGATAAATATGAAATTGATATAATACCTCATACAATACTTAAATAACAGTACAGCAATTTTTAGTGGAGCCTCAGAGGCGCCACTCGAGTGCTAAGGGTGGAGGTGGGTTCCGAACCACCTTGGGTACCACAGTATTAGATGGCACATGGAATATTTCCAGTTACGGAAGGTTGAAAACAAGAAACAAATAATAGTGTTGTCAGCGATATTCTAAGAAAATTTTAGTAAAATGATAAATAGTCCCCCGTCAATGGTGGATTCTGTCAATGGTACTTTATGTGCAACAAAAATTTACATTCAAGATGCGATATCTACGAACGGCAATAAACAAATTCTCAAGAGCCCAACATCGTCGCGAGGAATGCAAACAATGGAGCCAGATAACACGAGACCAGCCCAGCATTATAGTCGTTTAAAAAAAGCAGCATCGCATTTAGCATCGCGTCTAATGGAAGATCTTTGTTTCGCGTCTCGAACCGAGTTCCGTCAAAGAGAGATCGCACCTTGAGGATCCCGGACAAATATTTAACTGGGTGTCACTCGGCTGGGAGATGCGTTCAGTGAGAATCGAACACGGGTCTCTCTCGGTTAGGTTTTATTTCCGCAAAAACGACGCAGAGGCTTTCCGCATCTATTTTTGCGATCTAGTTTCGAGAACGTCGTAGAAAAGTAGCGCGTTAGGTCACTCGATAAGCTTGGCCCTCTCTATCTCTCTCCCTCGAGCCGCGATAATAAACACTATTATTCAAACAAGCTGAGCAAATGTAAAACAAATGTTTGCGCCCGGTTGCCGGGTGTAGCCAGGCTCTTCTCGATAAGGCTGTAACGCTCCGTCGTTAATTCCCGCCAGATACTTCTCGCGAAACAGCTCCGAGTCGTATTACCGGGAACCCTGGCCCGTTGTAAATTCGCATCAAAGCCGCTGTTAAAATTTCCGAATGAGAAATGTACCCGGGACAGGCCGTGGAAAGCTGCGTTTCCATTTCTTTTCGCAGACACGCACGGTGGGCCGAATCGACGAGGATCTGGGTGAACTCGTTAAATATTAACCATACTTTGCATTGCGCAAATCATCCTTCTAAAAAACTTGAACTTTATCCAGCTAGGAAGATGATATTGAAAAATTCGCTCAGTTAATCAATGATATATTAAACAACAATACTTACTGCGAGATAGAGTGTATAAGCGTCCAGGACTGCGAAGAGACCACAGAAAATGGCGGACGTCGCGGTCGTCGCGAATCGAACGTGTTCGATCGACAAACCGTATCTGTATAAATTGAAAATTCAGTTTAAAAACGATCGTAACACCCCTGGTTTTAAAGATAAGGAAGTTTTCGATGATCAGAGTTGTTTTTCTACGGACCTGGACAGGTAAAAGCACTTCCAGGCACGTGCCAAGCCAATAGCAGCGAAGATTGCTGCCGAAAAAGCGATTCCGTAATTAACCCTGTTAATCTCTGTCCTCCGATGAAGGATCCAGCAAGACAACACCGCAAAAATCGTAAAAATAGACGACAACGATACGGTTGTCAGAAAGGATTCACAAATCTCGAAAAAAAGGATCAGCAGGATCAATACACAGAACGATGTCCTCGTCGTGTGAAAGGGAAGAAGCCCTCTGGAGACTCTACAGAAAACATGAAAGAATAGCAATTTCTATCTTAATTTTCTCCACCTTACGAAATTTCAATTTCACGATCCTACAACTCCCAACAGCGCGATTAAATCTTTACATGATAATGTGAAACGTTGATAAACGTAGGAGAAACTTAACGTTACTGATGTAAGAATAATTTTATGCTGTCAATTTGCATTTTACAATCACGATGTTACCGTACGATGATCACGAACGATGTAACGATTAGACCGCGTCTATTAAAGCACAATTAGAACGGGATCGATCAATCATCCGCGTGACGTCGGTCTATCAATTTCCCTCCTTGAGGAAAAATCATTGAATTAATTTTCCCGGTAAGCAGAAACACGAAACGAAACGGGATCGGGATTTTTTCGCGACGCGTACACGACCGTGCCGAGCTCGAAGAAATTAATTAGCCTCCTCCCCGCAGGTGTAATAATTTAACGTCGCGAGGTTGTCGCCCGACAACTTCCGCTCGAGCGATCCAGAGCGGTTCTATCCCTCGATCACGCAGATATTACGCGTTCGTGTACACGAGCCAGTTTTTAGATTCATTGCATATATTCCTGGATTACGAAGAAAGTAATCCAATTCGTTCGACACGAGCGAAAAACGAGCAGAATCATTCCGGTTCTGGCGCTAGATAAGCAAAGTTTACACTATGTTAGAACTATCAATTTGTTTTTTGGAAAAGATAACGATCATCATTCGCGCGACTGCTTCGGGCGTCTATAATCACTAATAACGTGCTTAAAAATTCTTGGAGCTCTTTAAAGCATGATTAAAAATGTACAAAATAAATTTCAACAATAGAAAGTGTTTCACAGTTTCGTAGAAAAAATATACTTTATGATTATTAAGATTGCTAATAATTATGGAATTAATGAACACAGTGGAACAAACGCAGCCTTGTTGGTTTAAAAAATTGTATAGAGACGTTAAAAGATCTACTTTAACTCGAGATTAGACGTTCGTATGAAAGCACCGAGATGATATTCGAGATGGCAACGAACAGGAAGCGGCAGCCATTGATTTTCCGGTGGATGAACCAGGACAACCAGGCCGCCATCTTATTGCATTAAGATTCTTCGAAAAGGTCGCGTCAAGAATGCGCACACGTGCGGTAAATTCACATGCTAATTGATTCGAGTCCCTTCCACGCTCAGTTGCGTCACTTATTTGGGAAATACTAGAGCATATCGTGTTAGATCAAGTTACACGAATCGCCATCTTTCCAGATTCCGAAAATGTAATCTTCCATCATCTTTCCGAAAATGTAACGTTTCATCATTTTTCAGAAAATGTAAAACGTGAAAAATACATATTGAATGTTTGTCGTGTAAGTTGTTGCAGACAAGGATGAAATATACGCAACGTGGAACACATTTGGTAAGTAAATATTTAAATACTGTTTCTGGGAAGCGAAGCAATCGCGGAACAATCAAAGAACGATTTCATGAGAAAAACTTTAAAGATGTTCATAAAAGAAATGTCTATAAAATAAGCTTTCGTAAAACTTGAAATCGTAAAATTCAGATAAATGAAAAGGGAAGTTGCTTTTCATTGAATCTAGTAATCGGATAGTCTGTTTGCTGTGGAACACTCCGCAGAATAATTGTTTAACATGTAAAGGGTTTACTGTAAATTACGAATCGAAAGGTCAACGATTCGATGAGAGAAACTGTGAAGATGTTCATAAAATAAACTCTCGTGAAACTGAAAATTGAAATTGTAAAATTCAGAAAAATGGAAAAGGGTAGTTGCTTTTCATTGAATCTAGTAATCGGATGGTCTGTTTGCTGTGGAACACTCCGCAGAATGATTGTTTAACATGTAAAGGGTTTATTGTAAATTACGAATCGAAAGATCAATCAAAGAATTCGTCACTGTGCGCGCGTTAATTACGGTAGTCCCCGTGCGTCATAATTGGAGTAAATTGTTTGAATAGAACGCAGCCCTCTGAATCATGGAGTATCCCAAGGCGCACGTGAGACATTTCGTTCAATTGGAAGTTGCCCTAATTGGGCCTGGGTATTCCCCGAAGATCCCAGGAACTCGCGACACAACTTTACGCAACAAACAACCCGCGTGGCCCACGCTGACTGAAAGTACAAACTCAACCGAAACGTTAATACCCTCAGAACGAGCTCTAATCCCTACGAAACCTAGAAAGCTATCCCCTCGGAAGTATGTTCACGGAAAGTTAAACATCGCACGGGCTCGAGAATTGAAAAACCCGTTGCCCCTTTCCATCGGAATCGAGTCCACCGAAATCGCCCGCACTCCGAACACGAGAAAACCTTTTGTTTACAAAGATACCCACGGAGATACCACTGTTATCTTAACCCGCTTAGACGTACCATGATACAGTAGACTTTCAGATACAGGACATTAAACAAAATTTTACTCCTGCCGTTAAACATTGTTGCAACGGTGAAGCTGTGTACACAATTTGATAACGACATAGGTTTCTCTAAGTGCGGTTTATACATTGTTAATCATCCCAGATTAAGCTAAAACTCTCGTATATGCATTTACGGGAAAAATTCAAATTATTTCAAACGTTTAGAACAATCGAAAAATACTGTTGTATCGTATTCAACCTATTAAACATATTAGAAAAGAAAACGAATCTCTATTTCACTATAGTTCGTTGTAATTGATATAGAAATTGTTTATTTTGCATAAAGATCTCCAGTTCAGTGATCACATTAACCTAAAAATCGCCAGGTATTAACCATTAGTTTTTATAAGAAAAGTTTCATCAATTTCTGATTTGAGTCTAGGATTAATTTTCTAATCGTGAAAATGAAATTTCGATTCGGTGATTGTTGACTCACTTGTGCCTTTTGCCGCATTTGTGCCGCAGAAACACGATCAATGCCACGAAAATAGCAATCAATGGTACGAGAATGTTGAGTATCTCGATCGGACAGTCCTCCGAGCGATCTTTTCCCGTGATCCTGAAGATCGTGCCATTCTCAGATCGCCAGGACCACACGATGCGTCTTCCGGGTCGCGGTAGAATCTGCAGCAGCTTGTGCCGTTTGCAGAACTCCATTTTTATCTCTGACTCTTAGGAGAGTTCTCGGACGCTGTTCCCACTCATTTTTCTCGCGACTGCCTAAAAATATTCGTTCCTGTAACTTGTAGCAGGTGCTAGCAATAGATTTCGAAAAAATTCGTGGTTGGTTCGTTGTTGCATAAACTGCTTCATTCAACAACCATGTTTACGAATCAAATGTTTATAGAACTAAGTTTTCGCGAAGTACTCATTTCTCACAGTACTTGTAGGGGAGAGTTGCCAAAATGCAAAATTATATTATAAACTTACTATAAAGATGGTATATTAAATATATTTCAAAGAAAACACAAAATGTAATTATCAATTATATTATTTCATTGAAATTCGTCTTAAAACAATTGGTTAAAAACGTCAAACTTACTTGAAATCTTCTGGGTTCTACAGGTTGGCGCGAAATCAATTGAGATAACACAAGTTGTAATCTATATTAGCGACTCCATAAACGCTTTATATTTTTACCACTAGAAGTCGCAAATATTAATTGGTTACCAAAAAAAAAAAAACAAAATGAACCGGGTACAATTTAGGTGACCAGTATTCATTCGGCAACTCTCCCTTACTGTGTTATTTTAGATTTGATTTTCAGATTTGTTAGCCGTTGCTTATTCCCCACTGCCGATCCAATCGGGTGATTTTGACGACCGTGAAATGTATTTTCCGCGGGAATTCGTGCTGCTATTGTTTGCAAACGCGTCACAGGAAATAGTTCTGCGCGAGTAAGCGGTCCAGCGGTTCCCGAAATGGTTTGTAGCTGAACAACGAGCTTTTTGTGTGCTCACTAAAAATATCTTACGCTCGGATAACTATCGATACGCTCGATAAAAGTGCGGCCGTTAAATACGTTCGCCAGCGAACCGAAATTTTTCGATTAAAACTTTTCTGATGCACTATGATTTTCCTATCGATTTTCCTTTGATCGTGGTCACCCGTGCATGGCGACCTCATGATTCCTTGACCGTGACAGTGCTAAGTTTCATTAAGAATCAACGAACTCTTTTGCGCGGCGTCGTTCGAGATTAAATTGCGTTTAGTATTGGCCTCGTCAGAGTTTTTAATCGTTTGTGAGAATTCGTACAGCTTCTCCTATAAGGAAAGTCGGTTTGAAAACCAGTTGCCATTAAACCGACGGTGTCACTGTTCAAAAATTCGACAACGACTCGGCTCATCGCTCGTGAGAAGAATATTTCGAACACATTAGATCCTCCCTGGATACGCTGCGCGTTTCGAGGCACGTTTATTGATACTACCGTCGAGCAAACAATCAATTTTAATGACCACATTACGGTCTATCGACATTTACGGTCCACGAAACCAATTAACGGGCTCCGAAATGACCGGGAGCTAATGCGACATGTCTTCTTTCGATTTTTCCTTATGCGTTTCCCGATGACGTTGCACGCACAACTCGTCATTTAGTATTACGATCGTGGTTCGATCTTGTACAATTTTGCGATTCTAACTTCATTAATTATCTCTATCTCTATTCTCTATCTTAATATATAAAAATGAAAAGTATGTATGTTTGTATCACCCGTTCGATATTATTTGGTATGACAATAACGATCGCGCGCCGATTACCGAGCAGAACCGTTATATGGTTGCACGATACAAGGATATCGGTAACGTAGAGAAAATTTCCCAATGTGAACCGTCCGCCAGGGCAAAGACGACTTTTTTGTGCCTGTCTGTGTGTGACATTTACACTAAAATTCTTTAAAAAATTATTCTTATCTACTTTATTAGCGAAAAATGTGTTTTTTTTTTAAATTTGCGGAACATTTCTTTTTAAATGTACATTATTTTGCAGGATATTCCTTATGTGTGGTTTGTTAAAGTCTTAAAAATTTTCGGGTTCCACTTTTAGATGCACATTCGCTACATTTTTCTACTTTATTATCGAAAAATGTGTTTTTTTTTAAATTTACGGAACTTATTTCTTTTTAAATGTACATTATTTTGCAGGATATTCCATATGTGTGCTTCTTTAAAGTCTTAATTTAAAATTAAAAATTTTCGGATTCCACTTTTAGATGTACATTCGTTACATTTTTGCCAATTAAAATGTTACCAAACACGATGCAGTTCGGATTTTCCATGACGGTTGAATCCACGATTTAGTGGAATTAAATATGAACCGGTCGGGCGAGGCAAGCAATGCGGCAACGCGTTGTTTGCCGCGGCCCAGCGAGGCAACGTGTGCCTCGAGCTTGCCTCGACTCGAGGTGCAAGGGTGAGGAGACAGCGTCACGGAAGGGTAAGGGGAGAGACTAATCTCAATCTGGTATTTCACTATACCTTTTCAAAAAAATTAAAATTCGTTAAAAAATTATTCCTACCTACTATCGTAATAAATATATTTTCTCTAATCATTTTATAATTAATATCGTTAAATTTCGTTGTCTAAAAATAAAATCTCTATCTCTATCTAAGACCACCTTGGCGACTGGAAATTTAATTACAAATAAAGGATTTGTTATTGCACGTGGAAAAAGTCGCGGGTACAGCTAGTATATAATAAAATCGAGTCCGTCTGTATGTTTGTACCGTCCTTGATTCAGAATGACTGAACGTAGAAAGCTGGGGTTTGAGCCATTAGACGCAGCGTTTCTTCGGGAAGGTTTTGGAGAAATCCATATTCGAAAAAGTCCATTTACTCAAAAGTTGTGGCGTCATTAGTGACAAAAGACAACTTTTTCACCCTTTTGCGCCAAGTCCGCAATTTGAAGAATCGCAACACAGAAAACCAGTGATTTAGTCGTGGTGAGTTCAGCGTTAAAGAATTTCCGAAATTTCTGATTGGTATTTCTCGAAACAAACACAGCCAATTTTGATATCGCATAAACATCCGCAGTCTGTCCCACGAGCCTCGAGGAGTAGGAAAATCGATCCCGCCATCATTCCCCGGCGAATATGATCAAGCTAACAACGCGTTCGCCGTTCGAGCGATTGATTTGAATTTAAAAGTGTTCGCGAGCGATACGAAGTGGCTAGACTTACGTGTTCCCTGGTCGGAATTCCATCGGCTCGTCTCGCATTAGCATAATTTATACGGTTACCTCGTTGCCTCGGTTTTCTGTTATGTCACTGTTCGCGATTCGCGTGCGGCTCCCTTGGCAAAACGGATCGCTTCCGAAACGTCGCGTCGTCGTTTCTTTTTAATAAAGCGATCCCTCGCGCGATTTTCCACGGATCCGAGAAAGAGTACAGGTCACATCGATCACTCTTTGTGACCTTGGCCGTCCACGGTTTCTGGGAGCCGGGCTTCTATTACTGATTTCTCTTCAGTATGCCAGAGGAGGTGCAGGTGCGTCATGCCACGGACGTGTCGCTCCTCATATTGTTCTCTTAGCTGGTAATGCGGGAGGCTACTGCGTTATATCATATTTACATTATTCCGCGATTACGTGGCCTCAAGATTCATCGACCTATCCGTTCCCCGTCGAAAACTGGTTCTACGATTGCCGGCTTGATCATTTCTGGAAAACCCCATCGGAAAGGGTCGAGAAAGATGAAGGACGTTTATCCGAGAATGAGCAGGCGTTTGCCAGAGCCATTTGAATGATTCGGAATTTTTGCACGAGTCAAGACAAAATAAGGATCTTCTCTTACAACCACACAATTTACGAAGTTCAGAATCACTCGCATACAGCTCTATTAAAATTCTTTAGAAATATATTCTTGAAGGTGCTTCTTATAGAAATTTTTAGATTCCTTCCATTTCCGATACTTTATCATAATTTTTGGCTGATTTTAATATAACTGATATTCATTTAATTCAATCGTCGATAATTGATTAATTCAATGACGATTTTGATACTCTCGGAAAATATAGATCCGTGTCCCGTCTGTCCTCAGTGGGTTAAAATAAGTCTTTTCAATAAAATGCAATTTAGTAATTTAATCCTTACGAACTATCCGCACGATAACCCTGATGGTTGGCAACCTATCGACGCGTTTGACTTACAATTAAGTTTAGCAGTAGATTAGGCGCTGTAGTCGCGATTCATATTCTTAGCGCAACTCGTTTACATGTGTATTTGCGTCGTTAGTTTGTTTTTCCCGGTTTGAATACTCGAGGCTCCGTGAAGAAGCTTACGTGTATAATGTTAATGTAATTATTCAGCTTCTCGCAACGAATCAGTGTCAATATAATGCTTCACGAAGTCTCTAAAATTGTAGTTACCTTTCTAAAATAATGATGCGGCTTCAATAGATCGGCAACAGATGATATGATCACAACGAAAAGTCGATTTGTATCGTGTCGCGATTTATAACAACGGACGGAAGAGATCTATCTTCAATTTATAATTTCATTTCATTTCATTTATTATCTTCAATTCATTGCTATTTTAAAAAGGAATCAGTAGATCCATTGAAAAATTTAAAAGACAGAAATCTCCCGGAAAGATTAACCGTTCGATCTTCCACTTCCAGTTTCTATTTCAGAAACTTCACTTTAATTTAATTTATTATCGTCGATTTATTGCTATTCTAAAAAGGAATCAGTAGATCCATTGAAAAATTTAAAAGACAGAAATCTCTCGAAAAGATTAACCGTTCGATCTTCCACTGCCAGTTTATATTTCAAAAACTTCACTTTAATTTAATTTATTATCTTCCATTTATTGCTATTCTAAAAAGGAATCAGTAGATCCATTGAAAAATTTAAAAGACAGAAATCTCTCGGATAGATGAACCGTTTGATCTTCCACTTCCAGTTTCAATTTCAAAAAGATCGTGATCTCTCTCTCTCTCTCTCTCTCTCTCTCGCGAGTCCCGTCAGTTAGAAAACAGCAAAAAGTGGTACGTTCAACGTGTGAACGAGTCCTAAGAGTTCACCCTTGGCGATAGTGCAAAGTTTAAGGTGGTGGTAACCACTTGTTCGATTTCGCGAATCACGCGTGGTCACGCACGTGCGCATGGACCGACCGCAGAGCCAAGTACACGCGTCTTTCCTGGCTGACGGTCTGCGGACTACTGACAGATGAGAGGCCGAATGCCGAAGAAGAGAGCGAATGGTAATTCCATGTGCGCGATGATTCGATGACTCAGTGCTGAGAAAAAAGGGCCAGGCGGAAGCCGCTCTTTCATCAGAACAGGGAGCCTGTTCCAGAAAAGGTGATTCCTTGCTGCTTTCTCTCATCAAAACACCTTAAAAAAATATTAGGGTCGGTCCTAAACTTCCTGCCATAATGGACTTGACGTTCTAAATATTAGAAAGCTAGCAGATTTTTAGCAGAGGACCCTATTTCACGTGTACTATTTCATTTTAACCTCTTCCTCTACGATTTATTTTACGGTTTCAGTAATTAGAACTTTTTTTGTAAATCGTACTTTCCTAAAAAAAAAAAGGAGAATATTGATATAAATCGTATCCTTATATGTTCTCCAATAGCTGTATATTAACAAAACCAAAATAGAATTTTATTTCGGTTTAAAGGAATTTATTAATATACAGTTTAATGCAAGGGGTTAAAAATGATGCTTATTAAATTTATTGTTGCACCGACAACCGCCGAATTTGTGAAACCATAGTCTCGATACGTGAATATCAGTGTTCTAAGAATTGTAAAAGTTGTCTAGTTTAGATATTATTGAGAATTTGTATGTTAGAATTATTATTTACAATTACTATGATAATATTTATCCTTTGCATTCCTTTGCATACCTAGTCACCTTTTAAAGATTTGATGTGTTCGGTCGACGATAATTTCTGGTCGAAAAATTAAACCTAGAATTTTTATTTGATTTACTCTCTGGATTTCATGAGTACCAAGAATTAATTTAATATCTGGAGAATTACATTTTTTTCTTGTGCAGAGCATATATTCAAATTTATTGCTAGAGAATTTAAATCCAGTCTTATTTGATCATTTATGGATTTTAATTAGTGTATTTGTTTTATTATTAATAATTTGTCTCTTTCTCTTAAATTGATGCGATAGCAAAAAACCCATACGATGAAAAGATAGGGTATACTTACATTCATAAAGAAATGTCTTCTTTGAAATAAAGGTTCATTAACGATTTATTAGTTTTATTAGTTATGATAATTAATAGAAGCCGATGTTTGGGAAAGTGGGGTTCCTCGAACAATTTCGATCCAAAGATTCAGTAAAGTTTCGAAAAAAAATCCGAATTCTGTGAAAAGGAAAACCATAATAATTCCACTTGAAACAGAACACGCCCATTCCACCGAGTACAAAGCATCGAAAGTCTCGAGTTCGTAAAGCGGATGCTGAGGAATGGAATCTTCTTGTTCTATTTCTGACGGTGTTGATCTCTTCGGAAGATTCTATTTCTCGCTCTAGCGTCGGGTTGTTGAATGACAACGCGCGGTCGGTTTATTTGAAAAATATTTAATAATAAACATTGACAATATACAGAGAAAATACGCCATAAGAAGTCGCTATGGGAGTAATAAGAACCTAACAACTGGTCCAGACTTACAAAATATCATCAAATCAGACAATGATAAAGGTGTTCCTGAACGACACCTCGTGTGTACTCCTATCAGTTATTTTGCAACTAAAGTTGGAGTTGATCGTATCCTTGTTCTCTCGTACATACATTTATATACCTGACGTGTCTCGATTTTCCGATTCATTTTATATTATTACATTACTTTTTTTTTTGTTTGTTAATCTTATCTTCATCTCGTCGACATTTTCGTTTCGCGTGTGTCCTCTATGTATGTGTGGCTGTGTCCGTGTATGTATGTCGCGTGTACATATGTTTGTATATAATGTAACGTTCTCCTGCCCGGAACGGTCGCACTATACACGGCCGTTTAGCTCCTGAGGAAGGGATTCGCGAGCGGAATCGAAATCGATCATGCTAAACGATCCTTTTATAGCGTTTCCGATCGCGAACCTGATGTACACTGCGAGGAAAGCGAAAAAAAACAGGTGTGTGGCGGCGTTAGCGTGATCAATCACGACGTTCCCTGCAATCATTACAATTTTTCATATTTCTCTCGGTAATTCACGCTCTTCCATATTCTCTCTAGATCATTGAAATCAAAATCTCCCGTGATCTCGAGCACCGATCCCTCAGCCGCGATCATAACTAATTGTTCAAAGCGTTCGCTAATCATCTCCGCGCGTTAAAAACAAAACCTCTACAGAATAGAATAATATCGCCTGCCCGAGCATGTGTATGTACAATTTGCGTTTCTAATTTTTCCGTGTACAAGCGACCCTCGAGAGAAAGTGTAAGATGAGATTCTTCGGGGTCGCGTGTATGCGATTAACAACGGCTGAAGGATCGCGACTGATCGATGCAGGATCTTCGAAAGACGGGTCACGTCGATCTCCGCTCGCTTACGCTCGCACACCGCTACGACTTTCGACTTAATTTAACTTGTCGGCGTGTTTGTACGCTCTAATGTCATGGAACATCCCTTATTTTAGTGTCGCATCGCCAGCCCTTAACCCCGAGCGATTCGGGGGATGAAAAGTTTCAGGGGCGTGACGTTTCGTCGCTCTCGAGATCCCGCGCGGAGCGGACTCGTCTTTTGCGAGTTTATTTTTTTTTTGTGTCAAACCGGAAGTGTGCGTTCACGAGAGACAGGGTAGATAGAAGATGAAAGGAGAGACAGACAGACAGACAGACAGAGAGAGAGAGAGAGAGAGAGAGAGAGAGAGAGAGAGAAAGAAAAGACAACATTTCGACGATGAGTCCGCGACGAGGATCTCGAGCGTACGCCTACCTCCCCGCCTAGTACGCTAGGATATGTTGCTCGTAAGATGTGTCGTTACGTTTTAGTCAATGTATTCTCGTCTAGCTTCTTTTTCTTCTTCTTCTTCTTCTTATTTTTTGTTGTCGTTTAAATCCCTTTTCACTGCTTCATAATCGTTAATTGTATTATTATATCAATAATATTTATATATGTATAACGTTACGGTGCGTATCATCGTATCATCTCGAGGATTATTTTACACTGCGATTATTCCCGCTAGAGCTGCTTGAATCGGGCGTACTGCTGGAACCAAGATGGATATGGGGATTTCGGGAATGAAGGAGATTCTTTCTTCTTGCTCCCCTGTGTGTCGTGCTCTGTATGGGGCACCGTCGAAACGGTCCGTGACGATTTGGTTTACTATTTTATTTTTTATTTTTGTTTAGTTAACGAGAGTTTCGATCTAAGTAGTTTTGAAGAATCCGCTCGGCAATAAACTTCCTCGTGCAACACGAGGACCGATTCTATGCGTTACAGAGGTTCTATGGGGATCTCGATTCGCTTCGATCTCTATTAGTTTAGTGAAAAAGAAACTGTAATAGTTTGGCGGTACGTCTAGCGTTAAATCGGCCGGCTCCGAGATTCTAGTTCTAGCACTTTGAACTCGTTAATTAGAGGACTAACTTTAGTAGCGTCGAGACAACTTCGCGGGAATGGATGCTACCCTAATCTATCCATCCCTAGACCTAACCCGCGGGACCTCCCTTTTGTACAGGAACGAGCACTGGGTTGGATGTTTAGGGGATGAACACAGCACAGAACGATTTTATTGCACAAATTGTAATAATGCACCATACGTTTAATAAATGGCAAACATTGACGAACAAACAATTCAAATGATGCATCTGTCGATCACATAACTGTCTATTTTCTCGACGAATAAAACCGACTGATTTTCAACCGGACTGAATGAAACCATTTCACACGAGTCTTTGCAAAAGCTGAACTATTATTAGACTCTACCTAGCTGCCAGAGTTCATCCCCAAACCCCACCCCTCGTACAAAAGGAACTATCATTAAATTACAATTCAATTCGAGACAACTTTTCTCAACAATTATACAATTCTACGGTTCAAGACTAACCGCCACGGGTCGCTCCGCGGTGCTAAATACTTTTGCCAATTCCGCGAGTGATGGCTTCTCCCGTCGTGGAACGAGGCTGTACGATAATAAAAATAGAGAAAAAGGAGGAAGAAGGTTCTTTAACCGGGAGAGCCGTGAAAATCCATCGACAAAATGAAGGTGCGATAGGCCTGCGTGGTCGACGGGGGTAACCGATAAGATACGACCTGACGGAGAACAAGAAGAATGATCGTTGTGATACTATCGTAGGTATTTTCTTTTTGTAAGGTTTCTCGATTCGGGGAGTTTAGAGGGAAGTTGTGCACTCGTGACGAAGAATAAGACGCGAAGACGATTTGGGTCTCGCCTAGAATTTGAGCTTGACCTTACGCTAGCCGCTAGTAGTAATAGCCTACCGATAAAGGTATCGTTTACGAGTAAGTATAAATTGTAATTACAGTGTACAATATACAGGGATAGACGTGCGTCGCGTTTGGCTGCCCGGGACCTGCCACGCATCCCTCCGTAGCGGACGATCATAATCTTATCTTTAATATCAACTGCCATTCCTCTTCTAATATCATTCGTTTCTCGAGCAAAGTAGGTCCTAGAAACCCTTACGTGTAAGTAAAAACGTCTCTTGTTTCGCCGAGGAACGAGACCGTGGCAGGTTTCTCTCGTCGATGAAAAACAGCGAATCGTTTTGCAAGAACGATATCACAGGATTTTCGCGAGCGGGGCCTCGCGGGACTACACTCTCGGTTTTCGTATCGCTAGCATTTACCATTTTGTTGTAGTCTCCTTTAAAATCTACGCTCGTTAATTTAATGTTTACAAGAATCATGAGTATGCGGTATCGTTTATCTTCGGAGTTCTTCTGCTCGAAAGTCGATTTAGCTTTTCTCCTTAAAAATTGGCGCGCCGGGTGCACCCGTTTTCCCCGGTGATTCTTTCTCTATTTTATTATACTTAGCATTCAGCTTTCTTTTTACTATTTCCACTTCTGCTTCTTCTACTACTTATTTTTCTTCTTCTTCCTTCACCTCCTCTTCTTCTTTGTGCTCGACTATTCGATCGAACCATACAGTCTCGTAGAATTTTGTTTCTCTTTGTCGTATTTACACGTGTACCGGCGGCGCTCGCAACACGAAAGAAAGAAAACGAGAGTATGGTTGTTTTTGTTCGATCCGGCCGTGCCCCTTTGACGACGGGGAACACGTCTACGTCGACGACTATAGCCTAGTTTACCTATCGCCTATCGATCGATTAGAATTCGAGGGGAAACGTAAATGTAAAACGGTTCGCTGACGACAGAACTACCTGACGCGCGGCGATCTATTGTATATGTGGTAAATCAAAATTAAAGAGAAAACGGAAAATCGAGGGAAACATAAACTAGAGTGGGGAAAGATAGACAGACAGACATACAGACGGACAGACAGACAGGCAGACGGAGAGAGAGAGAGAGATCGAGAGAGATAGAGTATGAAAAAGGGAAATAAAGAACGTCTCTGTCGTATTTGGCTATTTCACACACAACTCTCTGTGTAGTTTTGTATATCCCCTTTTTTGTTCTTTTCTTCTTTTTGTTTGCTTGTTTGTTTCTATATTTTGCACGCACGCGATTTGTTGCTGCTTCCTGGTCTCGTTGCTATCTCTGTCGCACTCTTTCACTCAGGACAGACACTCGCATCTCGCTCATTTACGCTCTTTTCACATTGAGTCACGCAACACGGCTTATCTATTTATTTATATATATAATATATATTTATATATATAATATCTATATATAATATATATATTTATTATATATATATAATTATTATATATTAATTATTATATATATTGTGATATATAATATATTAATATATAATATATATTTCTAATATATTTATATATATTTATTTATATATTTACTTTTATTACGATAAATCTCCACTTAACTAGAATTTAACAGGGATTATCACTCATTCGGCTCAATGTGCGTACCATTTCCCTCTCGCGTTTACCCCCGCAAAGGAGTACTCCGTATTGTGTATGTGTGTTTGTGTATATTATCTGTGTACGTATGTGTGTGTGAGGCTCGTCTTCGATTCGATCGAAAATATATATGTGATAATGGAAAGGTTGGTGATCGAGCACGCGGGCTGATATGAATCGAGGAACTTAATTAAAATTGAAACTGTCTTCCGGGTTCATCCCTTAACGCGAGAACTGAGTCTGATGGAAGAACCGAGGGGGTGATGAACTAATGAACAAGCTACAAACGAACAAATGTGAACGACGATTTGAGACGAGGAACTTAGAGAGACTGTTCGATCAGTTTCAGTCGGATTTTGATCGTTAATCGCGGCAGTCTGTATGATTAATGTGCTGGGCTGCCAATGAATACAAAATGATTCTTTCCGTGTTGATCGACTTTCCTAGAAAGTTCTTCAAAATCGAACGGAACACTGAAAAGCTATGATTTATCGCGAAGTTTGCTGAACAGTGATTTTGTAAAAGTGTTATCGCTACCGAAAAAGAAATAAAAAAGAAACCCGTAGATAAACCGTTGAGATAACGATCGATCTCGAAGAATCGATCACAGGTCGAGTCGAGGTAAAGTAACAATTAAAAAAAGTCTTGCCACGAGGTTTCCAGTTCTTCCGACAATGAGCGACGAAATAAGAGAGCAGAAGAGTCTCGATCGGTCTCGATCATCACCGATCGTTCTTAGATATCTTGATAAGACCAATTACCAAGCTTCGTCGAGCGTCGGCAACAGAATTAGACCGTACACGAGACAGTGAGTATTAAAGAAAAAACAGGGTTGCGTTTCGGTTTTTAGTCTTAGGAACCGGTAGAGATTGCTTTCTGTCTTGACTAGACCCTGTTCAGAGCAGAATCAACGGTGTTCCAAGATGATTTTCTATTCCATCGCGCACACACAAACCACGCATACACACAGACGCACACGCACATACGCAACACATACAACGCGCGCGTTCACACGTTATTTGGCATAGAAACCCTACCGATCACACTGCTCCACCGTTTTCCTCTCGTGTTTTCTTCGGATTTTCGCCGGGTTAGCTACCTAAAAAGTGTCTCCACTCGATTCTCTCTTATTTTCGGATCGCCGAAAAACCAAAGATACAGTTCCTTCCCGGCAGCCATTTCTGCGGGAATCTCGAGCGCGCGCGACAGAAAAATAAAGAAAAACAATAATGCGATTAATCTCGTTTAAAAACAAAAATCATCCGAAAACGAATTATATACAAAGCTCATTCATTTATGCCTTTTTTCCCTTCCATGAAAATTATGATCACCGAAATATACGAGAATATGATACAATAAATTCATTCGCCGCTGAAAACCACGACCGGCCGCGCTACCGGAACAAACTCCTATCGATCACAATCGATTTCAAGAGAGATCATTGATCGGATCATATACATACATGTATACATATGTATATACACTTTATGTACACACGTCAGACTAGCTGTTGATCATTCTCGTGCTCGAATGGCTGCCGGTGTCGGACTCGAGACAATTTTCGAGCCCGGACGGGAAACATGGACGCTTCGCGAACGTTTCTAGATGATTTTTCTCTGATTATCGTCGCGTTTCTCTTCCCCGGCTCGTCCAGATCGAGACATAACCCGTCTCAACCGGTCCTCTTTGTCTGCTAATTCGGTTTGCCAATTTTCACGGCGTCCCTGGCGCCCGGTTATCGATCGGAGAAGGTTCGCAGACGCTCCCGACGGACAATCGAGCCCCCTGAACCCGAAGAGCCTTCGCAACCTCGCCCAAAACCGCTTCTCTTCAACTTTCCTCTGATAGCTCTCCTCCGCTTTTCCCCGATTTCCGATTTTGGATCGGTAAACGGCTTTGTTCCATGATCTTCGGGGATTCTAGGGTATCCTTTGAGAACCCAAAGGCAAATGAATTTCGAAACATTGTCAAAAACTTTTTGTTTCTATGATTTTCTCTGATTTTCTTTGATATTTTTTTTTTTTCATTTTCTCTGGTTTTCGGTTTTCTATGGTTAAGCGGTTTTGTTCAGCGGTTGCCGGGGAATTGTTTTGATAGTCGAAAGGCGTCTTCGTGGTCTGAGTGATCGCCGATGGTCAGAGCTCTCCCGTTTTGATAGACAGGTGACTGTTCCCCGTCGACGAGAGTCTAAAACTCGGTCCTAAGAGGCTTCAGCGTCAGCGTGCACGGAGAATCCAGGCGTATTCGCTTCGTGGGGGGGTGATTAACGTGATCGGTGGCGAATGACGATGATGATTGTGTCGACTTCTGGTCATGTTGTTGCTGAGTATAACGGTGTGTGTACTTGGAAGGCTCGCGCTTCGCTGTGCTCACGGCCCTTAGTACGGCGTGAACCTGTTGTAGCTGCCTCTGTACACTGTCGCCTGTGAACAACAGAATCCCAGCATCGTTATAAATAGACTGTGGAACTTTATACATTTATGAAGAAATTGGTTGTGCGAAATATAAAAAAGTGAAAGAATTTCGTAATATTGCTTTTAACACTAAACCTGCCAAGCACTGAAAGCTAGAGCTGTGACTTATGAGATACCCGGGTACTCGAGTAAGACATGAGACACCCGGGTAGAGCAAAAATACCCGGGTATCTCATGAGATAGTCGGCTACCCGAGTACTCGGTTCCACGAAATGAAAACTGTTATGGATCTGTGCCGGTTCTCGAAACAGTTATTAAGAACCGAAATGATGTTATAACTGTTAGTAAATAGAATGTTGATTCTGGCTTATTTCGATTCTATAGCTGTTATTTTTCGGTTCTGTCATTCTGTATTCTGTATTGTGTGTGGCCTTATATATTTATTTATTGATATTTTCAGTTTAAACAAGTTTTTATAGATTGTTTCTATATTCATTTGAATTATTAGTTCAAAGATGTATTTATTTGAAAAATAAATTATTATTGGAACAATAATTCAAATAATGAATATAATAACAGTTCGGTTCATCATTTCGGTTCTTAATAACTGTTTCGAGAACCGGCACTGATCCAAATAGTTTTCATTCCCTGGAACCGAGTACTCGGGTAGCCGACTCTCTCATGAGATACCTGGGTATTTTTTGCTTTACCCGGGTGTCTCATGGGTACCCGAGTACCCGGGTATCTCATATAGTCGGGTAAAGGTTCTAGCTCTACTGAAAGCGATGATGTTTTAGCTTCCAAAAATGACAAGACTCTATTTATTTAAATTTCGCACAATTTTTATCACAATATGTGCTTGGATGAAGAAATTTATCGAATCAATTTCCATGCAAGAGACTTCATCATTTCAATAACTGTAACATGAAAAATATAAAACCGGTCTTGAAAAAAAAATCTTGAAAATGATCTAAACGTAAATCGAAACGTCGAGTATTTAACTTGGTAATTTGCAACATTGCTTTATAGAATAAAATAACAAATGATCGAACCTTGCGCCGAAAACATTAACCATTTTATATTAACAACAAATACGATCGATAGAAGAATACATTTATAAAACCGGCCATTTGACCGGCAATGGTAGGTTTAGTGTTAATGTAACAAAGTGGTTATGGGATGAAATCAATTTTTTATGTTTTTCCTGCTTCCCACAATCAATGCAAAACATTTTTATTTTTTCACAAAGATCCGCAGTCTAGTTATCAGCCTTTCGATCAGTTTGTAGAAGAATTTTTTGATGAAATGCTAATTCGACTGCGGATTTTATGCATGAAATAGTTAGCGCGAATAGTTAAGTAGATAAAATGTTTACCCCATAGCCGGCAACTGGTCCAATACCATGTCCAAGGTAGGGATCGGCGTACTCACGTCCGTAACTGTAAGATCAACGCAAGCAGAGTGTTAAATTTCCTTCGTCGAGCATCCCGTTGGAATTGAAATGTACAAAGGAGAGATTTTAAGGATGAACGAGAGGAGATACAAACGCAGGACGTGTCAATCTAAGGATTCTCAACAGGACTATCAGAAGTTTCGGAAGGACTGTCGTGTCGGGTCTGGCATTCCAAGAATCTGCGACTTCTGAGGGCTCGGCCTCGGCGCCGAGGTCGTCTGTAAGGATAATGCTGCTTGTGTACATCATTCTCACTTCGTAATCATCGAATTTTTCGTCATCATTCACACAATCTGGACAGTGGATAAAGCGTGAATTTATAGTAGAACCGTCTAACACCTTCACGAGCTCCGATCAACGGTACTTTCAAAGAGACAGACGTGTTTTAAGCTGCGTTCACAGTGGATACGTTTCCCGACGAACCAAATGTTCGTCACTGTCCGTTGCAATTAATATAGACACGTTTCATTTTCATACAGATCCGCAGTCTAATGATCGTACCGAGTTCTAACCAGTCCGTGCGTCATTGGAAAGAACCAGACTGAAAATGCGACCCCTTCAGGCTAAATTCCTTCAGTTCCGTAACGCATCCCCCATGACCGCAGGCTCGCGTGTCATCATCCCCCTAGACAAGGGATAAAGAGGGTCCCCGTCTCGAGGTAGAGGGGTTGAAATTAAACCGAGCGTCGAATGGATTCTTGACCAAAGTACCGTCAACAAGTGGAAAGTTTGAGGAAGCCTAGGGTTTCGGGGCTCGTGAATGTGTTAATACGTGTCGAGGGTGGTCCGGAACCGTGAAGGGGTTGAAGCGACGAATAGGGAGTCTGGCAAACATCGGTGACCCCCGCGGGGGGTGGTTTTCAACGGTGTGGTGTCCGTCGCAAAACGTGCTGATGGTAGATTGGTGGTAGTGTGTGTGTGTGTGTGTGTATGTGTTTTCTCGCTTACCCCGCGACTGCGGCATATCCTGCGACCGGTTGTGCCGCAGCTGCAGCTGCGCCGTATGCGCGCGCAGCTACTGCCGTGTAGGTCGCTGCAGCTGCGTAGGTGGCCTGCTGCGCCGTCGAGAGGGGCGTCTTCAGCAACGGTGACGCTGCAGCTGCTGCTGCTGCGGCCTGAAACAAGAACCATGACCCGCCATGCAAGGCTCAAGCAAGCTCCAAGACAGAAGATGGTGTCCTAGCGGAGAAACGGTACTAACGCGTTCCCTTCTGGCTCGACTGGGTCGTCGCAAGGTTGCCATAAGATTACCGCAACGCTTCAGCAAGGTGGTCGCGAGGTTGCTTTGTCTACAACTTTCTACAACCTTGTACAAGGTTGCTCCAGTGGTACAGCAAGGTTCACGTAAGGGTGCCGCAAGCTTGCAGCTAAGTCTTTCATCTTGCACAACCTTGTGATACCAACTACTTAACGATCGAGGCTATTGTAAGTTCGCTACAAAGCTGCTGGATGATCGTCCAAGCTTGTGCAAGGTCTATCATTTTGCATAACCTTGTGGAACCAGGTGCTTAGACCCACGATCGAGGGTGTCACAAGGGTGCTGCAAACTTGATGGAACATTGCCCACGATTGTCGATGGTACATCATCTTGCACAACCTTGTGATACCAACTTCTTGACGATCGAGACTATCGTAAGATCGCTACGAGATTGCTGGATGATCGTCCAAGCTTGTGCAAGGTCTATCATTTTGTGCAACCTTGTGGTATCAAGTGCTTGGACCCACGATCGACGATGTCACAAGGTTGCTGCAAACTTGATAGAATATTATTTAAGATTGTCGAAGGTCCATCATCTTGTAAAATCTTGTCGTACCAATTACTTAATTCCACGATCGAGGGTGTCACAAGGTTGCTGCAAACTTGATAGAACATTACCCAAGATTGTCGAAGGTTCGTCATCTTGCACAATCTTGTGATACCAACTACTTGACGATCGAGGCTATTGTATGATCGCTACGAAGCTGCTGGAAGATCGTCCAAGCTTGTGCAAGGTCTATCATCTTCTACAAGTGGTGCGAGAAACTTGGGCTCAAGCTCGAGTTCCATACTACAGCGTGCTACCAACGTTTGGATACTTTGTACTAATTCGTGCTAGCATTACTATTACCGTTTCAGTGATTGATCATGATCTGCTGGTCGCTGATAGCATCCCGTTCGACCCGTAATCCCAGATTTCGGGATTTGTGGACCGTGAATCACTGATAAGCTGATTATCCCCGTGTATCATTTTGAATTAATAGACTGCAGGACTGTGAGTGTCCTGAACGCGTTGGGTTTTTTTTTCTTTTGGAAAGTTGGCAATTTTTTTAACCCTTGTGTCGACAACCTGGTGCTTATTTGCTGTAATTCTTTTAACATTTTTTGAAGTGCATTTTTCAGTGAAATTGTACTTGGCCAAGTTCTACACATTTTTAGATGTTCACATTGAAAAATTCAAATTACAGCGTAGTAACTGTTCGACCTGTATTTATTCGGTTGCCAACAGAACGGTTAGTAAGACTCCATGCATTATCAATCTTGTTTCTATAGCCTGTCCAACTTTGCGCTTAGTTCGACTTAATATTTAACCATTTGCACTCGGAACAATTATGTTATATTTTGCTAGTCAGTTGCAAACTGGGAGTACATCTAGCTTTATAATTACAAAGGGCTAATTGTAATCCATCGACAATTACATAATGCATTTATAATAGCTGTGGCCTTTGGGACACCAAAGGTAGAAAGTTTACGTCCCTTAATGGTTCCAAACGTTGGTTGCTAATGCACCTTCAGAGCACTCTATTGAAATCCTGACTTCAATGTACGATTAAGTGTTCTTTTCTTATGGCAGACCCTGCGAGGACCTTTTCGAGCGCGTTCGTGTTGCGTGTCGACTAATCAGCAACCCTTAACTGTTCATCTAATAGTTCGCTTCTCTGTTTAGAAATCTAAAATACGAGATTAATAAAATCTTTACAGAATTTCAATTGAATCGAATTATTAATTGTTCTTAAGAATGGATTGCTATTACGTCGACGCGCAAACGCAATCAAATAATTCGAGCACTGTTCTAAAAATGTGTGATTCTCGAAGCTACAGCTCTTTCTGTCGGTCAAAGCTTCAGGAGGAATGGCTTATGTACAGGGAACGACGCGGAAAATGATCGCACTGTTTGCTCTGCGAAATCGATTTTCGCGGGGGACGCGATACGACAACGACGACGGAGCGACGCGTCGCGACGCTGTCGCGTTTTTCTATGCGAGCGTCAAGTGCAGCTGCGCTCTTCTATCCACAGAGAAAATTGTAATGGGATTCCCCGAAAAATTTGCTCTCGTTCAACCATTCGAGGCTTTTCAGAGGTATCGGGAACACGGTTCGGGTATATCGCGAGAGAAATGGAACGTTTTATTGTTCATGAGACGCTCTCTATCCAGCGTGCACCACGCAATAACGTTCCCGCTATTCGAGATAGGTTTCTCAAGTGGGAGAACGTCGACGTACAGAATCTGATAAAGATACGTCAGCGGAGCGACACGTTGTTTGTTCAGAAAACGCGGAACTTCGATCAGACGGTTTTCGAGTACGGTGGAGTAGGGTGTCTCTTATTTTCGACTTTTACACCGTTTCTATCGTTCTCCTCGAATATCTTCTAAATGATTGATCGCATGGAAAAATATGTTATGTACATCTGGTCAGACTGTATCTTCTCTGTTGTATTACTTTTTCCGTAAAACAAACGATTTTCGAAAGAATTGAAGAAAATGCCGGACCAAAATAAATAAATTTAATAAATAAATACATTATCTTTTATCGATAAACATTAACGAAAAATGTCTATATTTTTTGTAACTCACGGAACTTGTTGCATTATTGTTAATAATAAATGTTTAATGCTCTCGGCGCTACGGTTCGATCAATAATTACTTAGAAAATCAAAAAACAAATTTTTGATTTTCTGGTTGTTTTTTGATTTTCTAAGTAATAATTGATCGAAGCGTATCGCCGAGAGCATTAAACATTTGTTATTAACAATAATACGATCGATATAAGTGACATATATATACATTATTTTTCAGGAAATTGCATATATCTCTCTTATTAAAATTGAAAACGTTGTTCTGGATTTACCGTATCGAGAGTAAAGATTAAATAAATATAAGCGAATCTAAATCTGCGAGAAATTTTCGTCTAAATAAGAGTCACCCTTAATGAACAGAGTTGCAAGAGCATCCGTGGCAAGAACGAGTTGGGTGTATTTTAAAACAGTATAGGGTTTCAAATAATTTAAGCAATGTAGCAGTTCATTCTTTTCGATAAGCTCGCACAGTTATTCACTTTTCGAGCGGCACATTGTTTTTCCACAAGCCGTGGATCAGGGTAAACGGGTAGTCGCGTGATTTATGAGAAGCCCGCTTAATACGGCTGGAAAGAAACCGTGTCCCCCGCGAACGAATCATTAATCACCTGGCCCCGTGAGAAACGCGCATTTGTTCCGTAGCCCAGAGCGTGTGCTCTCCTCGAAGATGATGCGTCCGGTAATGTACACGTCGGCCCGTTACTGACCCACGGAAACTTTGCCGGCCGATTTAATTAGATTCGCGCGCGACGTCGACGACGGAATTCTATTTACTGTCGTGCTCGCGCGCGCACGCGGCGACTTCCTATTTCCAATTAAAATATTCTCGAGCCGTTCAGTTTTGCACTCTCTCACGTACGGCGAGAGTACGCATCCTTTCGTCGGCTGGGGCTCGTTATCCCGAAGAGTTTAATTAAAACGTCCCGTATAGAGCACGGCGTGATAGGGCATCGGACCGGATAACACTCTTCCTACGTCCAATTAAAATATTCTAATCTGCTGGCCACGCAAGAACCGGATCAACGCTCCCCTCCCTTCATACTCCTTTTTTCGGGACGGACAAATGGGGGATGATGTCTCTGCTCGAACTAGAGGGGGAGAAGAGGGGTTTGACTTTCTTCCGTCGCCGACGAGTGTAATGTAATTTCGGGATTACCGGACCGGGAGCGAGAGGAGCCGTTTCATATAAACGGGACGAAAGCAAGAGCGGGATTTAATTTCGGACGGCACGAGTGCCCTCTCTAACAGCCGGACTTGTCCGACAAGTCAAATGGTAGAGGAAACTTGCCTAATATGGTCAGGTATCTTTTAATTGATCCTACATAAATAGTCTTCTATATTGTTGCAATGTGTCTCCACGGATCGTTACGTCTTTTATGTATTGTTGAATAACCAAACTCTGTGGTCTACCCCGTACATTCTTTAATCCGTATGCAGCCAACCAGAATGTATAAATTATTTAAAACCTTTTGTATTTAACATGTTAGCATAAATTTTCATTTCAAGGCTGTAAATTAATATATTAGCGAGCAAAGCATGGACATTCGAAGAAGTTTTTTTAGTATTTTCAGAGCTCGTTAACTAATTGTTGAAAGAAATGCAGGGATTCGGTTGGCTACACAAGGGTGAAATTCTCTCCACTTTCCCAACCGGAAGTCCTCGAACGTCGCCTAAGTTTTTAAATGAACTTTAGAAACAAATATAAAATATATCACGTAAACTCGAGGAACAACATTTCCTCTCCAAGTGTTTCCACAAGTTCCCGGATCTGAACCGTATCGAACGTCCCGAGGATCCTCGCTGTTGCAGCGAGGGAAGATATTTTCGCAAACGCGGCGAGCCTCGACGCGGCCCGATTATTTTGCACGGGGATCAAGCCTCCGGCTTCTCCCTGGAAATTCGCGCAGTGGCGTGGCTCGATGCAAAAGGCCAAGGGGTAATAAGTCCCGTAGTGGTTGGCGAGGTCTCTGGGAAAACGTTAAATAATTTCAGCGCGAAGCCAAACAGCTGGTTCTCTCTCTCTCTCTCTCTCTCTCTCTCTATCTCTCTCGTGAGACTCACTTGACCCAGATTCCTCTCGCGAAATATCTGGCCGAAATCGTGGCAGGAAGACGCGCGCGTCCCTCGTTTCGGAAATCAGTTGCACACGCGACCCAGAAACTCTCTCTCTCTCTCTCTTTCTCTGTTTTTCCACAATTTCTTTCCCGGTCACGCCGCCCGCGCGCGATTCGCGTACCCAGAACAACAACTGTCGCGAAAACTTTCTGGCGCCGTCGGATCGGTGTTTTCGCGACGAACACGACCCTCTTCCGTTCCTCTCAACAACGTCGCGAATTATTATTGGCAGTTTCGCTATGTATAAGGGTGGTCCAATAACGAAGAATTACAAAAGTTTAATGTTCTCGGCGCTACGGTTCGATCAATTACTACTGAGAAATCCAACTTACATACAATTAATTGTATAAAAATTTTTCCAATTAAAGTTCAATGTTAATAATTGAATTTACCGTTTTTGGTATATTCACATAAGTGGTCCGAAAGACATATTTTGTTGTTTCAAATTTACCGGCTACTATCGATTGGTATAACATAGATCGTTTCGAATATATTCAGTGTCTTGACAACAAGCATTGACGACACACGTACAACACGTGTATCACGATGTCCATATTAAAGTATTAAATCACATCAAAAAGAAATAAGTTAGTTTTATGAACAATAAACAATTTGTGTTATTACATTCAAGCATTTTAATAGTATAGTTTGAAAATTGTACAATAAATATATATTTTTACAGACGCAATGCAAATACATCTTGAAAAGGATTCAAACTAGAATCGAAACGTCGATGATTATTTGATAATCTGCAAAATTGTTCTTTGATTTCTCAATAGTAATTGATCGAACCGTAGCGCCGAGAACATTAAACTTTTGTTATTAACAATAATTCGATCGATATAAGAGACATATTTAATATGGAAGGTTGGATGGTCTTTTCTGAGATTTCAAAGTCACCTTGATTTTTTTTCGTGGAACGAACTATTTCCTGTATCGCGAATCGAAGGACTATCGAATTCTATTCAACCTAATGATTAACGAGATATTATCGAATTCTAATCGTCTCCCCTTATATTTCAATCTATGGAAACTCCGCATAAACTCCTGCGTAAAATCCGCAGACTACGAAGTACTAATCAGGATGATAAAAGTTTTTCCAAAAAAGAGAGACGAAAACGGAATACCTACTCGGAGAAACTTAAGAAGCGAGCCGATACCGGGGCCGAAGGGCAAAGCGAAGTTTAAACATCAAATATTGACGAGGCAGAATTGTGGAATTAAATGTTAAATATCTATAAAAGCTACGGAGCGGTTCAAGGCGGATTAAATATTGAGATCACTCGTTACACGTTCATCCTGAACTCGGGCGAGGACTATCGTGTTCATTCTACATTAGGTTCGGGCATAAATAACTACTTTACTCATCCCTCTCGAGTTCACTCTTTGCCAAGATAATTTATTACCCGCGCTGATCTCTCCGACGCTCTTGATTTATCGCTAACCAACTACAGATTTTCATTTATTTAGTTGTAGGTCCGCCTCTTTTCCCGACAACTACAGTTTCCTCTCGTTATACTCGGGAAGCTGTTCATCAGAGACGTTTCCCAATGTTATTTGTTATTTGACGTATCCACTGTCAATTAGAGGCACTAGTTGATAAGTCTAACTGTAGTCGTTGCATCAAAATAAATTTCTCAATTGAAAAATATATTGCAATGAAACTAGTATAACGTATGGATTAATAAAAGGGTACACGGTCAGCCATTTTAAATGATTTGTACGCTCCGTGTTGAACTGAGAGAACTCGAGGGATGTTTGTCGATAATCCAGAGGCCGCGGAGAAAATTAAATGAACCCTTGAAGTTAACACTAAATAAACATTTTTCATATTCCAATTATTGAAATTATGAAGCTGCTTGCATGGAAATTGATTCAATAAATTTCTTTATCCAAGCAAATGTTGCAGTAGAAATTGCACAAGCTCTAACTAAATAGGACCTTGTCATTTTTGTAAGCTAAAACATTTGAATCGGTTTTACTGCTCGGTGTTGTGCACTTGAACAGCAATTTTCAGTGGTATAAACAATTTTGCGGCAAATATCTTCTACTAATGTCCACCGATCCAGAGGTGTAGATTCACCCCTAGGAGAGATGACCATTACTTTTTATACACCCTGTATAAAAAGGCTGGTCCGAATATTTTCTCGTAATCCGACTTTTCTCCCTCCTAGAATCTATGTTTTTCCCGACGATTCTGGATCCAACGATCACGATTCACGAATGGCTACGTGATCCTGGAAAGTGCATTTCCTTTTGGCATTCGCAGCATGCAACCCCCGCGCGCAAGGGGTTGGATATTTATGCAGCATCTCCGACGCAAAGGGCAGAGATAAATATTAAACACCTGACATTCATCGGTGTTCATGACGAGATTCCATTTCGGTATACGCGTGTCTATTTTCTACTATTTTATTCGTTACATTAAGGATCTTTAAATTCTTGTTTTATTTCTCCGACACGAAATGTTCTAAAATTGCGATATTGTTTGCAACGGCTTATTGATTTACAAGCAGCACTGGTACAGCGTTGAGCAAATTATTTCATTTAACATGTTCACGACCGGCTTTCGTTTTGTTCTTCATTATTCAAATGTTATATTAAATGCAGCACACGTCCGCAACGAAATATTGAAATAATTTAGCACAAGAATGGCATGGAGCTTGTGAATATTATGCTCTGTACCATGGCTTTACATAACAAAATTAATTAGACAATGTTCAAGCGAATTGCATAATATCGTCACGGTGAAAACCGAAGCCTCTCTCGAGGTCGAAAAGAAAACACAAATATCATAATTTCATTTTTTAGAAAACCTGGCTCTGTTGCAAATCCTCTTTTTCCGCGCGAATACCACTTGGAAACTGTAAAAGGAGTATTTTTTCTCGTCTCTCTTATAAATCAACGATACAACGCGTGTTCCACAATTGTTCGAGCCACTAATGTAAAAATCCCGGACATTTTTCACCTGGAAAACCGCGAGACTACTTTTATTTCGCCTCGTTGAATTCGGCGACTGTTCAGAAATCCGTTTCAACAAACCCGGGATATATTATTATAAAGAAACTCGCGAGCGTTTTGCGCATTGTTAAAATATTTTTCCGTTTAAAATCACGCAGCCAAGGTTGGACTCGCTCTCTCTCTCTCTCTCTCACTCTCGTTTATTTTCCGAGGCTTTGCGGAAACTGCGTTCACGATCGCCACCCCCTTTTCCACCTCTATTCGACATCTCTACCCCTGTTGGACGTATCCGGACGTTTTCTTGCCGTGACGAAACCGCAACGCGGATCCCGCGTTCACAGGTCAGATGTTACGTTAACGATCAACCCTTGACGAATCGTCGACGGCCTGAAAAATGTTGCCTCGATAATTGCGACGTGTTTTTTTTTTCTGCAACGGAATACGGCAGTCGACTCTTAATTGCTTGGAAGCTCGCGGAATCGACCAATTAACGGCTAGTTTATTTCATGATGCTAAACGCTACCTGGCTCGTACTGCCTCGGTGAAACGACAAGATTTAATTATTTAAACAAAATTGATTTAACCACTCCGCAATTTTTATTATAATACACTGGTTGATAGAAGTAACACACCAACGTTTCTACTTCGCGGAGAAATATCGAAACGCGAGCTCGGTAGAATATTTATGTTACACAGGTATTCGGAGGCGGGCGGTTTAATATTGTTCTTGTAAATTGAACGTAAATATTTGAATATCCGTTCCACGTACTCGATATTTTCCCTGTCCAATGTTGTTTTCTTTTAATTGCGCGGATATTATCGCGAAGGAGTGCCTGACTATCTTCCAGCTATTTTCCTTACAGATTGAAGTTTCAGTTAGTCGCGTTCCCACCCTTTGTAGTTCTGTACTAGATACCATAATTGCTGTCTGACATTGTTATTCTACGTCTTGGAGTCTAAAGAGAGGGTTGAGAAATTGGGTTCGACTCAGGTTAATAACATTGTCGTGTTAACTTTGGCTGAGCGTTGCTCCGGGTACGCATAACGTTTATAATGATGTAACATGGCTAGTTATTCTGACTTTACAATATTACGAGTTATTGAGAGCGAAATAATTAATGTTGCACCATAAGAGACAACCCAAAGAGTGAACCAAGAAGGAACGATTGAATTCAATGAAAACGATCCAATTAGAAAAAGATGGTATTCATATTACGACCCAATATATGCGCCTCTTTCCAACGCATTTAACAAATTACGTACCTTTAACACTAGATTGCCCAAGGAAGTCATTTTGACTGCTTTTTAATTTCAATTAGAAAAACAATTATGTATATAATGACACAATTTCTTAGAATTTTGTGACTTTTTGTACAACATATAAATGCGTTTATTAATAATTGCAGTTATCTCCCACCTCCTTCATTTCCGGTATATATATGTGTGTTATACCTATATTGCCCAAAAGCAGTCATTTTGACTGCTTGGGAAATTTTAAATAATCAAATCACTCTTATTATTGAATTGAGTAAATTTCTTATATGACCAGTTCGGTTCTGTATTGAAATAACAGTTTTCATGTTGTTTTTCGATTACCGTCACATGATAACATACAAGTACATGATAAATTGTCAATAAGCTAAAGTAATACTTGTTATTCGAATCTTTATGCAGTGATACTTGTTCTAACAAGTTGTTCTAACAAATTTTTTTTATTGTTAATATTTACTAATAACTTGTGATATAACTATAAATAATATAAAAAATATTAAAAATTAATTTTAAACAAATTTCTTTACACATTAGTTATTCTTTCACAATGCAGTCATTTTGACTGCTTTTGGGCAATATAGGTATATATTAAGTTTCAGTCCTTCTAGTGTTAACTTCTCTTTATTCTAGAATAAAAAAATTGAAGGATGTAAACATTTTTAAGGGAAGTTACCCAATCGTAACACGCCGATTTTAATGGAAGTTTCGTGTCCATTTTATGTCTGAGTCTATTGATCCTAGACAAAAATTTCAATATACAATTTCTGCGTCTTTGAGTGACGAATCTTTTAGCATAAACTTTGTTTTTCCAAGTTGAGAATAATTTCGTATACATATGTAACTCAAGAGACTTGTAGAAAAATTCCTTCGCGGAACAACCGAATAGATCTTAATTCCAGCGATCGAGAGAATGTTAGGAAGACTGCAGCACTGATTACAAGAAAAGTCCCGGTCCAGAGAGGGAGAGAGAGAGAGAGAGAGGAAGAGAGATCGTTAACGGACGTCGAAGACGAACAGCGAAATACTCCCGGAATGAAGCTGTCGGACACGCGAAATGACGCGACGTTGATTTATGAAGGGTTTACAGGTCGGAAGCGGTCGACTGTGCACCCTGTAAGGTCGTAAATCCTTCGGAGAGCAGGAAGATCCCCTAAGGGAGGGGGTCCGGTTCCAAGACAGGGGACGGAAAGGGGCCGAATCGCTACATCGCGGCGCACTGGCGGAAATTAACCGCGAAAATTCCGCGGTCGCGATTCGACGCACGTGCCGACCCCGGAAATTTATGAGGCGCGAGCACACCCCGTCAGAAACCACGTTCAACCCCCATTCCACGGTTCGCGTCGCTCCAACCCGACAGCGTTTCTGAACACTCTTTGCGAATCGCCGACTTTATTGAGAGAATTCTTGGAAACTACTGGACGGATTTCTTTAAGATGTTTCACACGTGTTCACCACGCATGTAAATAACTTATGCTTCTCTCTCTCTCTCTCTCTCTCTCTCTCTCTCTCTCTCTCTAAGTGTATGAGTTCGAATACGGCTATCGTACATACAAGCTCAAGAAGCCGTAATTCTTATGTAAACGCTTTTTCTCTTGCAAGGATTACTTCCGGAACGCGTCGCGCAGAAACCGTGTTGTATTTTGCCGCGAAAAAATTGAGAGCACAGCGCGAGACGCGAGTAGTGATCGTGCCAAGTTTCGTTTCAATAGCTCCGCTAGTTTGCTGGCAAGAAATTCTCAAAGAAACAGCCGCATTTTAGCTGGCGAAAGCGGGAGGCCCTATAAGGGCTGCTGCGCGTTTCTAGTTGCAATTGCTTACTTTTTAATAAGAACAGTGAGATGCGAACATCTCTCAAAGAAGTTGCCTATAAATCTGGAGTATCTCTGGTCTAAATTCCATATCCCTTTTCTGAAGCACCTTGATCATTTTTTTTTATCTACAATATAAATAAAAATTAAATGCTGTTCGTTGGTAAACGCATCACTTAAGAACAGCTAGACCGATTAGGCTAGTTTAAAAAAAAAGGTTCTTAATAGTAAAAAAATTGGAAAAGTTGCCCGGAAAAATGGAAAATTTGAGAAAAAATGAAATTGCTTTTTTCTATGGGATTCTTGTATGATACTCAAGACCGTAACTCACGGTTCGAACGATAGATACGCGTAATTAAAACGATCACAAACAAATTTATTGAAATTTGGACAGGACAACGTCTGTCGGGTCAGCTGGTTTTTTAATAAAAAATATTCGCATCTCAAGGTAAGTACTTAATTACGAATCGACGGCGTCATCATCTCCGGTATGATTGTCCTGGTCTAACTCTTTTCGGAAGCAGCTTGAAAATCAGTAATCTTGTTCAGGTTAGTTCTAGGTTTCATAGCCTCGATCCGCTAATGATCCTAAGGAAGAGACATGCCTCCTATGTATGCCTTTCTACATTGAAAGGGTGTCGAGATCCTGAAATTCGTGTCGGCCATTTTAGCTAAATGTGTCTATACATGTATACGTACATGACGCGTGAGATCAACAGAGGCTAAGGGTGGAAAGTTTCTAAGGTGGCGGACCACGCGATAGTCGATGCTCGAAACAACCACAGCATCCGCAAACACCAAAAACCTTCTTGCTAAGTTCATGCTCGGGACACAATTTAAACCGTTCGAACTCTCATTCTACCAAGCGACTACGGTTTGAACACGTTCGCTACAACAATCGTCCGCTCGATCTCCCAAACTTCTATTCGGGACACACTGTATCTATCCTTTTAATCAGCCACCGAACAGGATAATAAGAGGATTCAACCGAGGGCTTTCGCCGCATTCCACGAAACTTGAAAACAAGACTTTGGTCTGATTGTCCATACATTTCTCCCGACTGTGGGGGAACATTTTATTTTGCAGCGATTACAAAAGTGACTGAGAAAAACATTGACACTAAGAACGAGCACAGGCAAAATATTGAACAAATTTGTACAGAAAGTTACAGGGGTTCAGAGATGGAACCGGGGAGAAGTGACCAGCGAACGAACTTATTGATCAAACGAATGAAATAAAAAGTCTGAAACCGATCACCCGACCATCGACGATCGGTTTTCCGAGCTTTTCCCAGCTGGATCGCCTAATCGTTGCGATGAAATTCATTCGACTAAGCCATTCCGTTACGCGGGGGTTGTCCGTGGATTGTTCGGAGACGGAGGGCGTGTCGTCGAACATTCGAGACCCGGAATTCCAGCAGTCACTACTTCCGCTCGGGTTTTCGTCACAAACGAACGACAGCCCTCGCGAGAACTAGACTGGGGTTGATGAAGGGGGTGTTGTGGGGGAGGGGGGGGGGTGGTTGAAGCTGAGGACGGTCTCGATTAACTCGCTGGCAGAACTAATTCTGGGGGTGGTTGGAGAAAGAGAGAAAGAGAGACAGAGAGAGAGGGTGGTTGAATCTGTCTGGGGGTCTAGGTTGAATTCGCAGCAACTCTAAACTAACTAAAGAACACTTTCTAAAATACTCGGCCGGGTCTGCGGAGTGCTCACCAATTTCAATCTTTGTTTCGAGCTCGAAACTTTGGGGATCCTCGCGCTAATGGAGGGGACGTGGGGTGTTGGAACACGAAGAACTTCCGACGGTAGTAATCTTCATTCTCGCTCGCGTCGATGGAAAGTGAGACGCGGAGAACCCTCTGCATGTTATTATAGTACACTCGATGATATTGTATATATATTCCCGCCTTCCGGCTTCCGCATCCGGCGATTACCAGATGGCTCTCTCCCTCATTTCGCGAATGGAGAATATCGGTATTTAACCCCTTCGCTGTGTCGGAGAGCTCGGTTTCGATACTCGATGCGATTTCTGACGCTGGAACCACCGCGAAAACGAGAACATTCGGTTTCTCCGACGGTGTAATCGAACTGCGGATTTCTAGCGCTTTTTCACAAGAATAACTAGGCGAAATGTGAAACAGTAGAATGTTTGAACATCAGACAAAATATTAACCCTTCGCTGCATAGTGTATCATATCTCATACAAAAAATCTGGTATATAGTAAACTAAGAACGCGTTCTCTTACTATGTATATTTTTCTGACAATGTTTTAATTTTTTTAAATATGTTTCCCTTCAAATAAAACACAGAAACTGATCTTCTTTCAATTTTATCATCCCAATCAAAAAAATCATGCAGTGAAGGGTTAAAGGGGAAAAAGTTACACTGTTTTTTTATTTTTTTAGAAATAGAGGTGACCTAAGCTATAGCATTTACAGGGTGAGTCACTTAAAGGAACCTACTCACGATCAAGCATATTGCACAACAATTATTGTGCAGCATGATGTCCATCCAAATCGATATTGTATTGATTAGTCAATCGCTACCATTCACGGTCAATAATGTTGCGCAATATGCTTGACCGTGAATGGGCCCCTTACGACAAGCCACCTGAATATCTTCTACGTTTTTTAAGATAGGAGGAAACGTTTCGCACAAATGTTGTTTGGATCCGAAGGGCCCATTATGTGGTGTGTACATAACTTTATTTCAGCTGGAGGTGCTTAGGAGATTTTCCTGAAAAAATTTAGAAACTGTTCGAGTGGCTTGTCTTAGGTGATTCAACCTGTGTGTTTGTACAATATGAAAATTTCATTTATTAAAACGTCGTCAAAATTTTTTCTGCATTTGATCAGCTGTGGACTTCTTGTAATTCCAGCATCAGCGAACTAACGTTTGTTCATCTAGTTCCCATACCGAGGTAAAATTTTGTAGGTACACATATAGTGGACGGTGATCTACTAGCCTGCGATAACATTCGACTAACATGCTTGCAAAATTCATCATGCTTGGACAACTCAAAAACTATCGAATAAATATATATTTATATACATATATATGTATACGACTCGTGACTGTGTGAGAAACATGAAAACCGAGGGAACGTGAGCTTGATGAACATCGAACAGCGAAAGGGTTAATAACTATCCAAGACTCTACATTCCGTATTCGTGTGAACCTCGACAAACAAATTTCAGAATTGTTCTCGTGCCTCTCGACGTGTGATAAAATCGTTCGATCAAAACAATTACGATTTTTTATCTACGAAAGCAAAAAGATTCTCCCCCGGTCGAAACGGAAAGGTGAACACTCTCCAAACTGTATAATACTTTATAAACCAAATGCTACTGGGGGAGTGGGGGTGTGTTGGCATGCAGATAAATTGTTCAATTAACGAAAAGGAACGAGAGGTCACTCTCGGGTGAAGAAAGGGAGAAAGTAAAACCAAAGAAAATTCTTCTCGCGTTCGCCGAGTCTAAGAATCGTGTTTCCTCGCACGAAGGGTATGAAACGGAGGGTGTAATTAAGACGGGAATGGGGAAGAAAGTGGAGAAAAGCGAGAATCGTTGTCTCTGACGATCGGTGAGCACTCCTGACCGGCGTCCAAACGAAAAAACCAGTGGGAACGAAGGCACGGGGACAAAATGTTGATAAAGAGAAGACAAAAGAGGACGGACGGGGGCGAGGTTGATAAGTGAGAATAGAGAAATAAAAAAACAAAGAAATAACAGACAAACAACGGGCGAAGAAATGTTCACGGGCGGACCCTTAAAATTCCTACCTCCAGGGCGGGCGCTTTAGCCTGAAACACAAACGGCAAACCTGAAAAGAAGTTTAACGGGGCAGGGGGCGGAGGGTCGATCTTTCGCGGCGCGATTCGAGATATCGACAGAGTTTTCTGTCGTTTTGCTTTACCATAGGTTTTTGTCCTGGGACGAGATGGACGATGATCAATGAGAGGCGAGAGAAAGATGGAGAATTCAGGCGACAAAATGCAACAAGATGCCGCGCGTGACGCGACGGTGCCGTTTTCGATTGTCAAGAGACGCTTTTCGTTGTACAAGGATTATTCAAGAATTATTCAGTGTCACTTTTACCTTCCAGAGTGGTACAGAAGGATGTATGTTGTTTCTGTCCTCTCTTTCTCCATTTTCAACCGAGTAAGAGTGACACTTTAAGTGGCTCGAATTTCGGACTTTCTAGGGCGATTTTATAGATTTCTTTTAGTAAGACATCATTGGTATAATTGATAGAGGGCAGTCTTACCCCCTGACGAGACAAAAAACGTCCCTTGGTAGAACAGTGCAGGGTTCGAGGATCAATTTATCGTGCTGTTTCTCTTTAACGCGTTCAATCCTCTCTCCAACAACACGTTACAAGTTTCAATTTTCCTGTTTGAAAAAACAGCGGTGTGGATCCTTGATCAAGAAGATCGAACGTGTTAACGAGGACAGCCTAGAATTCAAGAAAGAGATCGCACGTGTCACGATATCGATCGAGCCACGGTCCATTTGCGAACTGACACTCTCGCCGCTCTCCCTCTTCGGTGTATGCGAAAAGCAACGAACAAAAAACAACTTCGCGCGTGTCTATTAAAACGTTGGGGAGCAAAGCCTGGGAATTCATGCGGCGGTGAACATTTTTTTTCGTTTCGCCGTCAGGATTTTCGTAACGCCATCGCGTCGCCGTGTACGTTTCGACGTCGACGAAGAGGGGGTGTGACAGTGAGGGGAGGGGCACGCGTAGTTCGCAAAATGAACGCGTTGCGCGAAATTAATTTTCATTCCGCTCGGTGGATGCGAGCGCGAGAGCTACGGAACGACCTGTCGGGGCAAGCTCGAAAATGATAGCTGTCGTTGCCCGTTTCCTGCGACTGTATTTTTCCGATTTTTCCTGCCGCGCTCCCCTAACTCCGAGCTTTTATCGGGACTGTCGCACTTAACTTTCGTCACCTGAAATATTTTATTGTTCACATTTCGCTGTGCCGGCGCAACGCAATGTTATTCTTCGCTCGCTTTGAGCTATTTGCTCGACGCGAAACACTCTCGATGAAATGTTCCGGTCGAGCAGAAGAGCTTTGTAAAACGAGCCGGATACAGGATGGTCCAAGATTCGTCCGAGGGCGTCAAAGGTTCGCCGAATTACTCTAGCAGAGGCGCACGTGTTCGGTGAAAGTTTATCTTGCGAACTCGCGTTGGGAAAATAATGGTCTTTGTCCGGGATGCTGCTGTAGCAGGTCGTTCTGTGATAAATGGTAGCAGGAAACAAGTTCCTTGGCGAACAAGTCAATCTATTGTCTTACTATTTTGCAAAAATTTTAGAGGTGCTCGGAAATCTTTAGGTTATTTATTAGGCAGTTAAAAATTCATTAATAAAAAACGTGGTAAAATATTAAAATTTTCCTATTTTGTCCCCCGTCTTAGGCAACCTTTCGCCACTTCAAGGGTCAATAGAATCATTGGACCATCCCCTATACACACTCCTAGAAACGTCTCGCGAATAAATTCTCCGCGAACAAAACATTTGAATGGGTGAATGGAGGAGGGGTCTATGTCAGGTTTCTTAACTTTTATAGGAGCGCAATTTTCAACTCGAACGTAAATTGCAATAATAAAATCTTAAGAGAGACTTTTTTACGGTTTGTTTAACTAAATGCTAAAGCAAAGTAAGTTTCTAATTGCGCTCCTATAAAATTGAAGAAACCTTGCACAGGCCCTTTTTCGAGACAGCTAATAATTTGTAAACTTCGAAGCTATTGGAAGACGGAAAAATACGCAGGAATGGGTCAACTCGAGAATAAAGACAGATAGATAGATAGAGAGAGAGTGAGCGAGAGAGAGGCAGCCGGAAAAAATGGGCGAGAGCGCCGGTAGATGAAAGACCGCGGAAGAACGAGATAGGAACGGCGTAATTGTTATCGGTTTCACTGCGTTTCCACGTGTGTGCAAGCCTGGCAAAACGTGTCAACTAACGTCAGCTGTTGCTTGAGGCCATTCCAGCTAAACGGGTCCGGAACAGTTGCAGACTTTAGTCAATATTTCTGTGCCTTCTTTCCTCTCTGTTCTAGTTTGCTTCTTTTTTTATAGCTTTACTTTTCTTTTATCTTTTGTCTGTTAAAACGTCCTACGCGCTCTGTTTCCGTCGATCGACGAGTGTCTTGATTCACGGGTATCGATCCTGAGCGTTCCACCGGGCAACAATGAACTTTCTGTTTCGAGTATCTTCATCGCGTTTCCCGGAGAACCGTTTCCGGTCTGCGATTCGATGGAAACCGGGTTTCCATTGTCTCCCCGAGAATAAAATTTCAGATTTTTCGGACGAACACAGATTCGGGACATCGAGAACCGTGAACGTTGTCTCGACAAATTCGATCACGTTGCTCTTTCCCGGAAGTTCGATACTGTAGTCGTTTGATTTTTGTAACACGGAGGTCTATGATACTCGTGGCGGAAAATTCTTGTCGCAATTTTCTTTAACGAGATTCAGGTCTGACTCGTTAGCCAATTAATTACCGATAATTTATCGGCGGCGTCTAAAAGGTGATCGATTAGCGCCAACGTGTCGATCAGGCCCTGGGGCGTTGCTCGATTTAATTAAAAACTCATTCGTCGCCGGCGGAAACAGAGCGCGGGCGACAATTTCCGTTGGTAAATCGGCGGGAACGTTTCTCTCACCTGCAGCCTGTAGTTGGGATCCTGTGTCGCTGCGTGCGCTGCTAGGAATGGGTCGTAATAAACACTGCAAAAGAAAAATCGCAAGTTAGTCTCACAGGAAAAATTCTCCAAGTGCCTTGCAACCGGATGCGTTATTAATTGCCCTTCGGCTTCCTCGTTTTCATTCCTCCCTCCACACGGGCATTCAAGTTTTTCATACCTAGATTGAACCTCGTTAATTGATTCGTTATTATTAGACCTTTAGTTTTTTTAGATCTTTATGCAAGATAAAAATATGTTTGCATTGATTGCAAGACACAGGACTAATTCGAATTTTCTCTCCCTTTTCAATTGTCTTATAAAGCTGAAGTTAATACTGATGTCCCTAAATCTTCTTAATTCATTCACTGCTTTAAATTGTACGTGTCCATTTTTTTTATAAATGCATTAAATCCGCAGTCTAGTTGTTATTTGTTAATAGATTGCGGATCTTGATACGAAATAACAATTTCATAAATACAAGGTACCCGAATGTCTTGCACTTAACGCAATTTCAATGTTGCATAAAGACTCGAAGTCTCTCATAGATGTTTAATAAAAATTGAGCTCGAGGATAGGAACTTTAATCTCGAATATTCCTTTGATAGAATATATTGCAATTCTCTTTCATCCACACGTGCAGCGTTTTTTTTCCCGCGACAACAGATTACTCGGAGAAGAATCGAATCGATTCCTCGGAGACTTGAATGCCCAGCGTTACAAACGTCGATCGAGCTTACACTCTTATTTCCGGCAGCCATGTTTGCCCAATAATTTGACTGGAATTGGAAGCTCGATCAACGGAACGGGAGTACGTTTCCCATTTTTCCGCGGAACTGGTAGCCGGGAAACGAACGAAATCGAGATTTCGGCCATCGTGAAAGTCGAGGAACTCGTAGCTGTATTTGCGACGGAGCTTTCGATCTTCAACTTCCGCCGTCTTACGTTTCCCCGTTTCAACGATGATCGAAACCCGATTTCAGTTTCTACGATCAACAATACAACGTCGAAGGGCTCCCTCGAGCCATTCTCTACCTCCAGGGAATATTGTTCCCTCGAATCAGCGAATATTCGCTCCATTACGACCAAGGTATCGCGTTGGTTTGGGCGGAAAAATATATTCTTCAATTGTTTCGACCCGAGCCATTAAATCTTCACGATTTTTCTTGGAAATTCTTGAAACACTGTCGTGGAAACATTTCAACAACTCGAATTTAGTTCTTTCAGAATTTAATATCATTTTCATCCCGTCGATTGCAATGAAAATTAATTTTCGTTCTAAAAGATTGTCATAACTTCGTAAAGGAGAATTGTTCGAATAAATTACATTCTTTAACAGATTCGAGAGAAAGGTTTCTTTCTCAAAAATGTTACAAATTGAAAATTGCCAGATTCCTCTAGTCAATGAAATAGAAACAAGTTTAAAGGTCTATCGGTTTTATCGGACGGAAGATCAAACTTTCTCGTCCATCATAGTGATCCGTCGTTAACTCGATTCGCCGCTCGTTATCGGCGTTTTCCAGCAAAGTCAACAAAAATTCATAAATCACTGGCGTGTGGGCTCCTCCATCTGAAAGCGCGTCATAGCAATCGGCGAACCACGATCGACGATTCTGAATGGGGAATGAACGAGCCGAACCTGTCACGTGTCATTGACCCGTGAATCATGCTGCCGGTAACGCTATTCTTCATTCATGAATAATCAAACATGTTATCCTAACGCAACATTGACAACCCCATTTTATCCCTTTCGAGATCGCTTATTTAATTAATTTCTCGATGTATGCTATTTTATTTGAAAAGATACTCAACATGTTTGCAGATATATCCACTTGCAAAACGTTCAGACATTTGCAAATAAGTGAACGAATAAAAAGAAGAAGAGTGACGTTTCGCTGGCAGAGTTTCATATCGAAATCCTCGCGATTCTAACCCTAACGAACCGAGTCCCTCGGATTCGCCATTCTTCGTGGTTCACCGGTTGCGAAATCGCGATTTCAGAAAGAGGATAGCGATCCTCGGTAGTTGGAAGAGGGTCGGATCGCGATTGGGACTTGCAATTACGTTTGTTCTCTCTGGGATAGCAGGGGAAAAGAGGGTGCGCTCGTGCCGGGTTCGGATGCACAAAGGTTCGGGGATGCACTAGAATCGGTGCATGCGGGTGCAGTGGTTTCGACAGGCAGGCTCTAACGAGCCGAGGCACGTGCATCCTGTGGGTTACTCGACGCGTGCTGGGTTTCGATGACGCCCGATGATTCTCGAGCCTCTCCGCCACCGGCAAATTGTCCGAATTTTTCACGACAGACCTGGCCAACCCGAAACCGACTATCCCACACGCTGCACGGAGTGCGAATTTCTCCGTGCGAATTAACCAACCTTCGTTTCGTTCGGTGCGATCAAATAAGAAAGGTTAGTGACTCCATTAATCCTCGGACAACGGACGATTTTTATAGCTATATAATTGACAATGCTTAGGATCGTTCACAGCTCTAATTAATTATTGTTCTTTTTTTATTAATCTCGATCGTAAATTGTTGCTAACAAAAATTATAATGATTTCTACACTATTTGCAAAATATCACAAAATCTATTTTTCGACGTTTCGATCTCCTTTTAGATTATTTTCAAGAAAAATTATAAAAATTGCGTCTGTAAAACAATAAACCAAAATTAAGTTTTATACCGTGTAAATTTAAAATGATCTAAAAGGAGATCGAAACGTCGAAAAATAGATTTTGTGATATTTTGCAATTAGTGTAGAAGTAGCAACTGATCGAACCTGGGCGTCGAAATCATTCTAATTAATTATCTTTTAAAAATTTACTTTTAATGATATCTCGCGTAGACACATTAGTCTTTCGGATATCCTCAACGAAACAGCTATTCAGTTAATTTAATTGCCACAAATTGCGTACTTAAATGACAATTTGGATGTTCTCGATCGAAATAGACTCAAGCACAGCCGTTGGAGAGTTAAATAGCAAGAGAGGCTACGGGTCGTTGATTTTAATGAAACTTTTTCTGGTGAGTCTAGAGCAAAAACAAGCTGACCCATGTCCGTGCGTTTTTGACGATGCTCATTATTAGACTGCGAATCTTTGGGCAAAATAAAACTTGTCTGCGATGATTGCAATAGAGAGAAACCAAATTTTAGTTATTCTTTCCTTTAACCCCTAGCCCTACGATTAGAAACTTCATCTGCTAAATTTTACTATAAATGCATAAAGATCCGTAGTCTATCCATTATTTATCAAGATAATTAACATTCAATTTTATGACATCGAGAAAATTCATGACCAGGCTGTAACCTCTTCTTGTCAGTCGTTCAGTTAAACCTAATTATTTGTAATTCATCTTAGACAGTCAAGTCTAATAAGAAATTCAATTTAAAAAATGTCCGCAGTCCGCTGATAAAGATGTACGATTTTTTGGTGATTTTTCCCAGCGCGCTGTCGAGTGACCCTCGCGTTTCGAAGCGTTTTGTTAAGTTCGAGGTGTTTCTCAAGTAACGAAGCGACACACAGGTGACCTCGCGGAGTCTATAGGAGGTCTACTTACGCAGGTGCGAAGGGATGCAGGGCCGTGGCCGCGGCTGCAGCTGCAAGCGGCCCTGGATTCCTGGCAAGTGCAAGCGCAGCTGCACTCGTCGGAAAGGCTGCCCTCGCAGCGCTCACTCTGCCTCTCTGGATGGCGACTCCTCTTAGCGCTGCGGCTGCAACAACACACAAACACACATGCCAATGCAAGCCTACCTTCGGTATTTTCAAGGTGAGTGGTCCTCGGTCCAAAGTCGTTTCGCTGGTCTGGGAGCTGCGGCCTTTTTTCACATAACAGAAATTTGCACGAGTCGACGGCGACGAGACGAGGACCGTTTCTGAGACTTGGAACAATGGTTACTCAACACGTTCACCCTGAGCCATGTTAACCCTCGATTCGTATTTTCGAAAATTTCACGATAGATAAAACTTCGTGAACTAGGTGAAAAGATAAAGGCTGGCTGAGTGGATCACTCATAGTAGAACCTGTTGGGGAATCTCTTTGGAGCGGCGAACGTAATCATGACACTAATTACGTTGAACAAATTGAGACTCGTATCACACAAGTGATCGTTTCACGAGGAATTTTGACTGGTTGTTATCATCTTTGATCACGGATAACATTTTGTTGTTCGCAGAAAGCCGACAAAGTGCCTCCACCACTGCCGAAAGAAGTTTGCTGAACTGAGAGAAGAGGTCGACGACCGGTTTCAACGAAGTGTAAGAAACTGGTCCAACTTGAACTGGCATCGATAGTCGAACACAGTACGATGTTGAGGCAAACAGATCCCTCGAAGTAAACAGATCTATAGAGCCGACACTTTTTGGCAACGGTACTATGTAAGAAATCGAATCCATCGCGAGAATGGTACAGAATGTTTAAGGGAATAGGTAAACAGCATCAAGAAAAAGATGACACTCCGACGGGAGTCTCATCTGCTGTGAGAATTAGCGGAAATACTGAGAATCAAGAGGATTCGAATTCGCCGACGCGTGTTTTCGTTTTGGCGGTCGATCCGGCCTCGGAAACTCTCGCGGAACCTTCGCCAAGGGTGAGGGATTTCACTGTTAGGTTCTCGGAGGACTTGGTGGAACGACCTACGACGGCTGCGACGGCTACGACGCAACAACCGAGGGCACACGAAAGTTTCCGGAAGTGCAGAGCGATCTTCGACTCGCCTTTCATCATGGTGTTAGCTTGCCTTCTCTTCGGCATGTTGCTCCCTTGCTCGTTGGTGTACTTAACTGCACTACAATTTTTACCTGGGGACGAAGAAGCTGGGGACAAAGAGACGACGATTTCGACAATGCAAACCTGAATTTCCGATCTGGTAAATGACTCTTCAGAGTCCAAGACAAGGGTAAACTTTACCACAGCGGACTCAAAATTTCGGCCTTTTTCGAACGAATTATGACGTATTTGGTATGCAATTCAGTAGATTTGTACCTAGCTCGGATGCAATCGAAATTTCAATCCTGTAGGGTCAATGATTCAGGATTTATGGTTGCTTAAAGTTGAGCACTTTTCGCTTTGACCAGTAAGGGCGTCGCCATATTGGTTTGTAGTGGCGATCGCGCGCCACTACATCCTGAACCATTCATCCTAGAGGATTGAAATTTCGACTGCATCCGCGGTGAGTACAGATCTACTGAATTACATATCAAATACATCATAATTCACTGGAAAAAAAAAACGAAATTTTGAGTCCGTCAAGGTAAATAGCAGTCCAAGACCATTTCACGGGGAACAGAAATCTGCGTAGACCTGTCGGAAATCAGCTTCGGATCAGTCGTGATCGATAGAACGAAAGGAAGAAAGAAAAAATGCGAAGATAAATCGGTTCACTGTTCTGTTTCTACACAGTAACTTTGTAAACAGGAAGTCTCCTGTCCAAGGAAACAATCCGATGCCGACTAAGACGTTTTCAAATTGGAGGGAGATCCAGTTTCAATTCCAATTTCATTAGAGATGACACAGAGTGTGCTGGTTGCCTCGTCAAGGATACAAATCTACTGTCGGTAGATTAACAGAAAGCAAGAATCTTGCTGTCCACGGATTCGGAGAGAGAAAGGGGAAGATTAATGATAAGACA
This sequence comes from Lasioglossum morio, assembly GCA_916610235.2. Classification (NCBI taxonomy): domain Eukaryota; kingdom Metazoa; phylum Arthropoda; class Insecta; order Hymenoptera; family Halictidae; genus Lasioglossum; species Lasioglossum morio. Next base: position 15,336,387 of record OU744323.1, on the reverse strand, counting down.
TGGGTTTCTGTGAAAGCAAGTATGCTATCTCCAGGGATACTGAGAGAAAGAACGCGGTATGAAGAAGGCTCATCAGGGTGGAAGTAGTTTTTAGATATGAACTGGTCGCTGAAGCTAGAGAAGATAACTTTCGACTGTCTCTGACGTAGATCATCTTAAAAAGACTCTTCTAATTAGGATGCCATTAGTCTTCAGGTGCGAACAACTAGGTACTAAAGTTACAGAAGATACTTGTAAATAAACAATTGTATTAGCCTAAACGTTTCCAGGAATAAATCCGAGTGTCTAGTGCCGTTGAAAAGGCGTACCATTAGCTTGAAGTGGAAATACAGATTGAAAGCACTCGCAGCATTCGTTATTCTGATCGAACTGCGTGTGAACGTCCGACCGGAATGATCTTCCGGTTTCGGAAGAGCATTGAGAAGAAGAAGAAGAGGCTGTCGAATGGCCACGAGTTTCTCGGAGTCCATTGACGATCCCTCGTAAAAGGGAGGAAGCTTTCTCGTCCCGTGGCGATTGTTCGATCAACAATTAGGAGAAGATAGGCTCTCCGGAGACGCCTCGAAAGACGTCGCGTCCGGATCGATACGATCGATCCCGAGCAATAAAAACTGATGGTTTCTGTGCCTACCTTTTTGTCCTCGGCGATCGAGCGTCGATCGTTTTTCTGATTGCACTCGCGCGGGTCCACGTCTGTCTCGAAGAGATCAAGAAACCTCGATTTTCTACTCTTTCGGAGAAGGATCACTTTCGATCAAAGAGATTTCGTTTTTTTTTTCTATTGTTACAGTTAACTTTTGTTGCGCGAGAATACCGTATAATGCCAATTCTGTCGTTCGAGAGGAAGTATTAAATTGTTTGATCGGTTCAGTTCGTGTTTGTTTGACGATGACTTGAGTCTCTTCAAGGCACAGACGACCCGCCGGCGATTAGTACGAAGAAGCATACTCTGGTTAGGCTAGAGAGAACTGGGCACAACGAGCAACAGTAACAACAACAATCAGCAACAACAACGGGAGTGGTAAACAGTCAACTACCGTGCAAAGTGGCCGCACGTGGGTGTGTTAGGCCGCGCGGACGTTAACAATCCTCTTTTAGGGGATGTTCAGGATATCCGCCGCGGCGGATGTCGGTGCCGAGTTTCAAAGGGGTGTGGAAAGAACAAGACTAACAGCGTGATGCATTTACAGCAGGCACATTCCAAACACGTGGGGTCTTACAGGGTGGTGAGTGTTAGGCGACGGTACTTAAGTACTATGATCTGTGGTGCGAAGCTATCCAAAGTTAAAGGAAACAATTATTCGTTAAGAGATTGATCGTCAAACTAGATATACATCCCCAAAATAGAAACTTGTGTCGCTAACAAAGCCAAAGTCACTTGAACAAGCAGGACATACTTGAAAGCGTTCATCGCATTTTTATTTCTTCTTGATAAGATATGTAACTTGAAAAAATAAAAGAAAAACTTGAAGAACATGACAAGATACGAAAATATACAGTTTGTAATTGTAATAGATAGAATTTAATTATTTTTTGGAAGACACCCTGTTGAATTCTATTTCATCTTAAGAGTTCGGATAGCTTGGAAAGAATAAGAGGATCTTGACGAGCTCGTGAACAAACGTACCAATTAAAACGTTAAAAAGCGTGCCAATTAAAACGTTGAAAAGTGTTCGGCTAATAGCGACTTTCATTTAATACTCGACTAATTTGGAGATGCAGTGAAACGCGAGATGTCGTTTAATTTCGGATTATTTTTTGGTAAATGAAATTTTAATCTTTCGTACGACAGCAACAACAATCTCGTTTCCCGCAGCTGTGTTTGATTCCATGATCGAGTTTCGCGGTGTCGAAATGAGTCCGATCCGAAACTCAGGACACGTCCGCCTTTCATCGAGTTCCACGAGCGTCGCGTGTCCCCAATTAACGATAATTAATTGATCGACCCGCCGCAATTTCAGGCTTAGGAAAATCAGTTTCACTGCGTGCTCGAACGTTCGACAATGGAAACGCGTGAATTCTGTTTTCCATCGAGTAGAAATCCCCCGAAGTTCTCGTCGACAAATATTTTCCGGAAATTAATAACATTCTCGTCCATGGAAGATTAACATTGAATTCGGATTGAAAAGAAACAAATTAATTTTTGAGCCTCGCTAAATTCAACCCTTGTCTTATTATATCAAATCCGATATGTTACAAAGATATTGCTTTAATAATTACGAGAATTTCATTTCGAACATCAAACATATTGGACTGTTTATTTATTTACATCTGGTAATGATTAAATTGAAATGAAACCGCCTGTCGGCAGATAATCTTGTGACGTTCGAAACGTTCTTGATCGAGTGCGATTCGACAAGATACGAATTTAATTAATGGACTAATGTAAATTGTTAACGCCATCAGATGTAATTTACAAAATGTCACTGAATATCCTTCGGGTGATTCTACTCTTTATGAAACGAGAACCACGTTGCAAAAGCAACTTGTAAAAAATATTTTAAAAAATGGTTTTAATAAGTTAAAGTATAAATCCTTTCACATTATCACTATTTTGCATTCCATTTAAACATCATAATCATAAATGCGCACAATCTGCAGTTCACTAATGGCCAATTATAGTTGATGCAATCATGGATAAAGTCACGTCAAAGAAAAAGGGCAAACAGAAATACGTAGTTTCTTTCCTGCCAAGAAGCTGTTTAAAATAATACCAGCCCGGGCATTTAAGTAACCCTTAATAGACCTCGGATTAATTGCAAATTGAACACAGTCACGGAATCTTAAAGCACAGAGTAGAAAATCGACTTGTCGTATCTCCGAACCGATTAGCGTTCAACTAAAACGTTTTCGGCTCGCGGTTTTCGAGCGGAGAAATAAAAATAAACGATTATAGCGTTCGGCCACAGATCGATGGTATTCCCGTCGCCCTAAATGGCGTGTGGGTATCGCTAATTATGTGAAAAAGGAACATCGATAACGTGTGCCCCAGAGAGAAGGGTGAGTGCGGCGTGATGGTGTGGGTGGAATAGAACACAGGGTCGGAGGACACATAGAAAGGCAGAGAGATAGAGAGAGAGAGAGAGGGAGGGAGGGAGAGAGAGAGAGAAATATAGGAAGACAGAACGAAGAATAGCGAAAGGGGATAAAAACAAAAAATTTCACCGGTGCACCGGTCTGTTAGTTTTCCCTTCCGGTGTCTCGTTTCAAGATAGAAGAGATCCCTTCGTCGCTGTATGATCAGATCGTTCTCGGCGAACGCGGAGAAAACATGTTTCCAAGGGAAAACAAGGCCGAAGAAGAAGAAGAAGAAGAAGTAGAAGTAGAAGAAGATCGAAAGGAGAGATTGGAAGAGATCTAGGGGAACGGTCTGTGCGAGAGATTGCCTCTTTAATTGTGGACCATGATTCCGTTGCCAAAAGCATCTCGGACAGTTCACTGAACCGCAGCCAAATCGTTTTCGCGAGATCTTGTGCGAGACAATAGAGGGAACGCTTGCGTTCGACGTTTCCGAACAGTCGCGAGATTTGTTCGATTAAAGGATTTTCAGTTTTTTTTTTTCGTTTGACGTCTGATACTGACTATCCGATAGTCACAGAAGAATTCTTGAAACGCCGATCGGTACGTGTACGAGAACACACGTTTTCAGAGTTCGATAAATGTGGAGCTCGTTTTAGGGGCTCGTCCTCGAGGCAATCTCTTAATTTCGACTGGCTTTCACCGGTCTGTGTGCCGAGAGAAGAAGTGTCTCCTCGTCTAGACTCCTTATTTGAACAATTATCTTGCTCCGTGGCTCGCGAGAAAGTGGATTATTCCGTCCTATCGCGGACAGCCTGATGGAGGCACTCTTTCTGGTCGATTCTGTGCAACCGACTCCTGTTCACCCAGCGTGCTCGAATTTTTCAGAATTTTTCTGTCTCAATTCTGCTAGAAATGTTTCCAGGATCATTCAAGTGTCTGGTTGTTTTAATCAAAATCAATCAGATAGTTGAACATGGCTAGAAAACAATTTACTCAGGCGTGTGCGTGTATGCGAGAGAATATTCTTTAATACTCTCCGACCAAAGACATGGTTTTCAGAGATACGTACAAGGGTTAATGAACTATGTCTACTATCAAGAAGAAACATTCTTGAAATTCCTGTTAATCCTGCCCTGAGAAAAAGCAATTTCCAAAGGCACTTTTCCAAAAAACATTTTCACCGGACACAAGAGTTCCTCGAAGTCAATTTTGAAGCAGTGAATAATTTTCTGAAGCATCTTTCACGTTCTCCGACCAAAGAGATGGTTTTCAGAGACACTGTTTTCTCTCGATACTTGAAAACGAGTATCTACGGGGGTGTGGAAGGTTGAGTGAGATGGTTGAAACGGGTGTGGAAATGGGACAGTATATCGTGCTGGTTTCGTTAAATCTCGCTGTCAACTTTCCGGTTGGGATTATGAGAAGTCTCTGTACCTTCGTCTCGCTGCCGCCCTAGGTGCAAGTACGAGGGGTGCAGCTGCAGGGGATGGTGTGACCGCGGCTGCGGCTACCGCTGCAGCTGCAGCTGCCGATGGTGCCGCTGCCCCCAGCCAGCTCCACGGCATGGCCGGCAACCTGTATCCTGTTTTTGTCAGAAATTGTTAGCTTGTCACATCGGCCGTCGACTTAAACGATCATGTCGTTTGCGTCGCGTCCGCATCAATCCTCTTTTTCATTTTTTACACCGCCGTCGATCGTCCCCTCAAAAACTAAATCTACGTTGTTTCCATGACACCGAGCAGAAAACGATTCACAACTCTTATCGATCGTGCTAGTTGCACAAGTAAATAGTTTACAAGACAAACGATTCAGACGTTTTGTTCGAGAATGATCTACGGCGGTGCTCGAGGAAAATGGCAGTCCGTCGCCAGCAATTGTACAATCTTGTACAAATTGTACAATCAATCGTGAATTTTCATCGAAGATGCAACATTCGAATGAACCGAGGAATCTATAAAATGTTTCATCAGTTTTTGTCACGTTCAAGGATAAAAACTCACGATCACGCACGATCTTGCCGGAACTGTTACGATTCTGGCGTTCCTGGTGTCAGTTAGCGAGCTTACAAGTTTAATAATTTTATGAAAATACTTCCATTCGAACAGCTGACGCTGTTCTATGGCTTGTCGATTCTTTTTCACGTTTCGTTTCTCCTTTTAGTTTTTATTCGTGGCTTGACCTTGATCGATCTGTCAAAAATTTCTATAGAGGACCTGTTGATAGAAAATCTGAAAATGAGTTAACTCGGGTCTCTGAACAGATTTTTCTAAAAACACAAAAATGTATAAAGTTCCAAATGTATTGTAAAATTCTCTTTAAAATTCAAGTGGTGCTAATAAAATATAAGAAAAATTAGGGATAATACCTGTAGTATTATCCAAATTAATTATAACTTTAAAAAGGCCAGTTTTAAAGCCTTTAATGTTTATGTAAAAGGTTCCTTAGAAGATTAAAAGAGTATTCGTTATGAAATTTGTAGTTTGAAGCAGCTTGGTCTCAAAGGACACGATTGTCGGTCACGCGACCACTACAGGGTTAAAAAAGGGATTCCTCCCTTGATTGCAATTTTGTTCATCGACGCGACAGCCGCGGATAAAAAAGTCAGCCGGTTAACAGGTTAATGAAGGAACCGAACACCGTTCGGTCGGTTTTCGTCGTTGAATCACAGACGAGTAACACGAGAAACAGCGTAACCGAATATCGAAACGGATTAAACACCGGCGCGTATTCAAATTTCATGCAAAGCCCCGGCTGGAACCATCCTCATCCTATATCCGGCCTTCCGGTTCGTTAGGAGCGATATTTCGATATGGATTTATCAAATCCACCGTTCTCTAGCTTAATTGCTAATTTCTTGACCGCATTTTTCACCGTTCACACCTATGCTCGTTAAATCTGATCTAAACGAGCCGCGACATGAAACTTCGATCGAGAAACCACCCCGGACAATTCGGTAACAATCCGGTCAGTCTCAGATTTCCACCACGTTCGAGAATCGATAACGAACCGCGACGAACTTTCAATTTTTTTCGACCAGCAGACGATCAATTTTCACGCGTGAATACCCCGTTTCCTCGATTATTCACTTTATTTACGTAACTTCGACTTCGATACTCGATAAACGGAGGGCTAATCGAGTTTTAACCGCGCTGGCGGACCTCCCCGTCCACGCGTACCCCGACCAATCGCAATTATCGGACGATTTTTATTTACTTCGTTCATTTCTCGCTACTTTTAAGCAGAGAGAAAGATAGCTGAACTTTTTACCCGGAGCCCAGCTTTTTGTGATTAAAATTCCAGCCATTCTCGCACGAGAACGGATCGATTATTAATTGGATTGTTAATTGACTCGATTTCGCGTTCAATTATTCCGTTCGATATTGCCCGGCCACGTGATCCGTCCGCTAATCACCACTGTAATTGTTCATTAATTCAATGCCGCTGGAAAACCGACGCATTCCGCTCGGGTACCTGATTTCACTTTTTATCATGAAACGTTTCCGGAAGGATCGTGGGATCTCGATCGAATTATATAACACCCAATAAATCACTATTCTGTTAGTAAATCTCGTTCGTTCATTAGGAACTGTGAAACAGATACGGTCATCTGCAGATTTTAATTTGTTAACAGTTGTTTAACGATAACCTAAAACATATTTTGAATGTATTAGGAAATGTTGCTGTTATTAGTATTAATTTAAAAAATCGTCTACTCGTTCACTGGTCACTACACATTGCATTAAAGTCTGTACAATAATTTCGCTATCTATACATAAAATTTGTTTAGTTGCTTGAATGTTGCTCCGAAGAATCGTCTGCTAATATCCCAATTATTGTTGTAATGATCAATTTAAGGGACAAATCTCTTTTAACACACAATACGAAGAGGGATTTCCGGCTCGCAGCGGTGAAACATAAACTTGTAACAGCAGCAACGATAATTCCGACCAATCCAAAGCCTGAATAACTCGTCGAATCAACTGTTCGATCATATCAATCGCTCACAATAATACACTGTCTGCTACAAAACGAGGCTGCCGAAACCACTCGACGATCACGTTCAACGTCCCCTGTTGAATTTATCAGCGGGATTTCGGGCGAACGAGAATGTCTGGATCATCGACGATACTCCGAGAAAGTATGCGAAGATCAGGGAGGGGCGGGCCTCGTCGATTTTAATCAACTCCACCGGCCGACGTTATTAACGCGTTAACCAGGGGGTGTGGGAGATTTATCGTTCTTCTCCCTTGTTTGTCTTTCGACCAGAACTTTCCGGCGAATCCTTATATCCACTCCCTCCAGAGATTCCAAATGAATCGCAGCTTTAAGAAGATACTTAAAAGTCTGTGCCGAGAGCACGGTAATACTGGCTACGAAATGGCGTGTCGACGAATACATTAATAAAATGATTTAGCCGAACGCTGGGACAAAAATTAAAGCAGTGAACAGTACCAAAATTTTTCGGAAATCTTTCTTGTATAAAAGCGAATCAGATTCGCGACCGATCTAACAAGAAAATTGCACGGAGGGGTTGAAGATTGAACTGAATGAGTTTTCTGAGAAACTGAATAGGCTGAATATAACCGAATATTAAGTTCGAAGAAAGCTGGCCAAGAAGACAACGCGATATTTTATGAAATTGCTTATCGCCGTTAATATCTGTAGTCAAAAAAAAAAAAGGGGTACGAAGTAAGTGGTCGGCAGCGCAAATAAGCTGCATAATTCTCAGGTTCGCTCCCCCGGCAGAGTGAATATTCAAGCGACGTAATAAATATTCAAAGTAGTGTGCAGCATCTTCCACGCTGTTACATTATGCGCCAGCAATCCGGCCACTTTCCATCGAACGAAAACAGCGGCGGCGGCGGTGGCGGCGAGCAGATGAAATTACTATCGCAGCTTTATGCGCGGGCAACGGCAGGGTCCGCGATTACACGGAATAATTAACAGGGCTGAATCGAGTCACAATTAATTATGCAAATGACGGGCGTGTTCAATTTGTTATTAGATTTGGAGCTCCAATGAAGAAGGGTGGAGGCGAGACCCGACAGATTTCGCGACGATTCGATGGGGCTCCCTTTTGTTCGTTCGCGAAACGAATGTACAAAACGAAAATGCTCGCGGGAAATCAGTTTCGCCAGGCCGAAAGGGAAACTGATCTCTGAATAATAGACGAACGGCTGAGCACTCGATTAATTTTGCAGCCGTCGCCAGCGACGCGACGCTTCCGTAAATTCGTTCGCCCTTTCTGTGATTAACTGAACGTGTCTCGCTAATTTATTGCCGACTAGAATCACTTCGCCTCGAAGAGAAAGCATCGTGGTTCCTGGTAAACACTGGCACCGCTGCGGGAAGAAATTGTTTTAGCAATTTGTACCGTTTGGTTTACTTTTTCTTTGCGAATTCCTTTAATTCATTCAAGCGGTTTCTTGTGGCCAATGAGACTTCAACCCCTTCGTATTCAAATTGAACAATTTCTACGTCGCTTTGAATTGTTCCGCAATTTCTTGAATTTATTGGAGTGTCTCCCTTGGCTAACGAGACTTCAAGGTTTTCGTTTCGACCCTTAAATTGAGGCTTCCAATCGTCGAGCAGCTCAACGTGCCAATTGTTCCGTGATATATATATATATGTGTCCCCCGGCATTCAATTTTCCATTGTTTACAAGAGTAATAGTATCTGCAGTGACTCGAATCACTGAAAGCCGTTAAAGCTTCTTCCCTCGGAACGGCATGTCTCCAAAGACTCCATTCAATTCCGTTAATCGCCCTATCTTCACTGCTTCAAACGCTTCAAATCTTCGAATTACCGGGCAAAGCCAGCGCCGTTTAACTTTTACAGAATAGCCAGACGTTCCTCCACCGGCATAATCCACGAGCGAGTGACTGGGTTTACTTTCGGAGTCACAAAAAATCCAATTCAACCTCCTTCGACAAATGGCTGCGAATGTTCTCGGGGAACACTCCAACTGCTATTAATTATTTCAGACTCTTGTAAGGTAGCCAGGTAATACAGCTAATTCGAACTCGCACAATCTTCAAATCATTCGGAAGACACCAGAATGGAATGTGTTCACAATGTTTTTAACATTGAATGGTTTGTGATTCCATATTTATAAATATACAGGTATGTCTGAGTTTTAACAGGTACCTGATCGAAGTCAGTAGCTCTGTAAATAGTTCCCATTCGTGTTTCATTCTTCAGAAAAATTTAGTCGAATGTTACAGTAAAAATATAAAAATAATCAAGCACTTTTTAGATATCACAGCTGCCTGGCTCGAGTCAGCAGTCTTACAACTAGACTGCGGATTTTTCTGCATTTATAGGAAAATTTATAAAATTGCAGATATCAGTATATAATTTCTCGACTATTAAAATCATTATGGAAAGAAATAACGTCCAATTTGGTTTCTATTTCTTGCAATCGACGCAGACCATATTCATTTTGCATAAAGCTCCTCAGTCTAACTGATTCCCATTGGAAGAAATTTCAAAATTAGCAAATCTCTATGAGAACATTAATTGAAAAGACATTGCGAGAGTACGCGCAACTTCATGTTTGTTGGGTCCATTGGATTTTCGAGAAATTCCGAGCACTTCGCAGGCACCTCAGACGCCATATCCGAGTCCTCGGATCTGCACCAACTCCCCATTGAAGTCTCATCCCCGTATGGCTCTCGAAAGCATCGAGTCTCCCCGGAAAATGGTTGAAAAGCCTTGAGGGTTGAGCGTCGTCGTCTCGTAACCTTGAATCGTGTAGTCTATGGTGTCCGCGAGACGGCTGTGGATCGATGGGGTCCAGAGGGGGCGCTTTGGTTTGCGCTTGTCGAGAGTCATCGTCGGTCCGCGATACCGAGAGTAATTAATACGATTGAATTCTATTCTAGGGTTCGCGCAGAGCGGCGAGGCTGCACGAGCCTCGCTATAGGGTGAGAGACTCCATCGACGATGGGCTGGCTGGCAGTTAGGGGGTGGAAGAGGGGTTGGCAGGGTAGCTGCGAGCGATCAATAAACGCCGCTGCCAGCATCCACCCCTGGACCCCCGTCTACAACCCTTCTCTCTATCCCTCTCTCACCCCCTCGCGCTATCACCTCCTCTCTTTCACTCCCTTTCCCGCCGTCACTTTCTTTTGAATTTTCTTCCTCCAGCTCCTGGTCTTTTTTTCTCCTCTTGCTTTCTCCCTGGGGTTAGCTCTGCTTCTCAACCCTCTTCTTACCCCTCTACCAGCTTCCGCCCCCGCGTTCCAACCCCCTCGAGACTCAGCTACATCTCTTTCCATCTTTCCGAGTACGCGTTCGCGTCCCAGTCCCTTTCAACTGTCTTCCTTTTTCTTCTCAGTTAGCCGCTTAAGTTTTTCCTCTCGCCTCCAGCAGTCCCATCCTCGCTCTCTTATTCTCTTTCTGGACCCTCTCTACTCTCCAACCACTGTGTTTCCATCTCGTCGCAGTGTTTCCCGAATAAACGCTTTCGTTACCATCGCGCTGACTTCCTTCGACCTCGTGTTTATCGATTATTTCGTATCGTCTCGTCTTGGACCAGCCTGACCGCTCGAAAAAATCCAACTTCTTTTTGCATCGTTCTCGAGGAGGTTCGAGTAGGCAAACCCCGATGCCAAAACGATTTTCGAAATTCTGATGCTCTCGAAAATTGTAGACGACGGTGAGTGGACTTCTATCATGCTTGAAGGGAAATATTCTGTATAAAGTGTCGTACGCTGTACGATGTTTCTGATAACTCTGGAAAAATTCAGAAACTTCACTCGGTTTTGAAGAAAATGTTCAATCAAAATCGTGAGAATCATTGTTGGAAGAGTTATTCGTAATTGACGAAACATCATGGAAGAGTTATATTAATATTGTCTTAGCACGAGGCGAGTTTCATTATTAAGCGTATTTGTCTCCGTCATCAGCGAAAAACTTTTCCAAACATATTCGACTCCATTCGCAAATATACTTTCAGCTAGGGGTGTGTTTCTTCTCCCCGATCCCACCCCCATTTCGCTTTCGATTCGAAACCAGTTCCACCGCGACACTGTTTCTCCATTTGCGCGATTCTTGGCCCCAGCTCCCGCATTCTGCAACCCTTCGGCATCGTCGGCTCTGCTCATTATTGCCACCCCCGCGCGCGAACCCTCCACGAATAAGTCGATACAACAGAACGGCCGCGAATTTATTCGTCCGACGGCCTAGAAACCAATTTCCCCCGGAAGCTTTTTCCCGCGAAACCATTTTTCTGCGATGGATTCACCTCCGCATTAAGCTTCCGCACGCCCCTTCCCGACCCGCCTAATGCAATCGTGCGACCCGTAGCTCCTTCAGGCGTCATTAAGTCAAATTAAGGCGGAGCAACGAGAATCTGCGAGCTGCAGAAAGCAAGCTTTGTTCCACGCTTGAAATTTTCGCGTGATCAACCGGGGCCTCGAGAACAGACTCGATTTAAATTGCTGACCGTACAGTTCGACGATTGATTTTTAATTAGAACTGTCGCTTTGAGCAGATCAAGTATTGCTGACTGATCAAGTCTTTTGGACACTCTTTCACGAGCGAAGATGATTCCGAAAAGGATCCAAGTGGTTCCGGAGTCAACACTTGTTTTGGCCATTACCAAGATCTTTATATTTGTGGAATTTTGCTCAATTGACTCGATTTAAATTGCTGACCATACAGTTCGACGATTGATTTTTAATTAGAACTGTCGCTTTGAGCAGATTAAGTATTGCAGACTGTTTAAGTCTTTTGGACACTCTTTCACGAGCGAAGATGATTCTGAAAAGGATCCAATTGGTTCCGGAGTCAACACTTGTTTTGGCCATTACCAAGATCTTTATACAGTATTCACTTGATTTTTGTCCCAGGGCCTGTTCGTGGAGCGGACAAAAATCGCGATGTAGACTTGCTTTTCTGATTTATGGCTGGGTCTACCGCTCCGATCGCGACGAGCGAGACTACAATAGAGCAACGGTGTCGGCGACGGCTACGCACATTGCGACCGAAACTTTCTTCGTCGATTACACCACTAAATTACAATTGAAACTATATCGTGTTTGGTCTTGTTTTACTCAGAAAGATGCCAGAAATACGTTTTCAAAAAGTCCCATGAAAACATAATGATTATTAAGAAGTTTGAACATTCGATTCAGTGAGTCAATGTAGTGGTGTTCACACCGATATACCCGGGCCGAGAACATTAGTCGCCGCCCTGCGGCGCGGGACAGCGTTGACAGGCAGTGGAGTGAGTAGGCCTGGACAAAAATCGAGTCGTCGGACCTGGGACAAAAATCAAGTCTGTACTGTATTGCGTGGAATTTTGCTCAATTGACTCGATTTAAATTGCTGACCATACAGTTCGACGATTGATTTTTAATTAGAACTGTCGCTTCGAGCAGATCAAGTATTGCAAACTGTTTAAGTCTTTTGGACACTCTTTCACGAGCGAAGATGATTCCGAAAAGGATCGAAGTGTTTCTAGAGTCAACACTTGTTTTGATTACATTACTAAATTGATGTCGAGGTTGGCCCATGCTCCAGTTCGCAGTAAACCATCCAGCGAAAGAAACGATTTACTATTCACCGTGCGAGACAGTTTCGGAAAGCATGAATTTGAAAGAAGATCCCCGGGCTAATGATCACCGAAAGTGATGTAGAAGGTGATTTCTATGCTGGCCAGAGGCGAACCGTGATCCTCGACAACGATGAATTGCCTCGATGGGGTGAATGGCACGATGAAAAGGGGTTGGAACTCGCCGTTGGGTTAGGGCTGGTCAAGAGAAAACCTGCGACAGAAGCACACATCGAGAGACGCGAATGTAAACCATTGGCTGGCAAGTGGATATGCGAGCCACGAGTCAAGCAAACTGTGATTGAAACGGTGTCTGTGTGTACAGGCGAGTGTCCGTGGATTACGTACTCCTCGTAAGGCAATTACGAGAGTCGCGTCAACTATACTGAGGGTTGATGGTAATCGTCGGACAGTCCGGCAATTTCGGTCTGCCGCAACTGCGAGAAAGGGCTCGTCCTCCATCAGCAAGGACAGGGGTTCACAGAAACCCTTACGAGAGGGTTGAAGGGGTTGGTCACGAGAAACCGATGAATCAACTGAATTTTCTGTTTGCATCGGTCCATAATCCATGCACTAAAAATCGATTCGTTCCAGAAGTAACAATAACAACATACAAACATGTACATTGTAATACTTTCGTTATGAAAATCATTCAGAAAAGGATAATTAGAGCAGTCGTTTGAGTGAATGTACTCCTGAACAAAAATCATTCAGTAAAAAATTGTATATGCGACATTGAATATTAATCCAAACAATTTTTGTATCTCAACGAAAATAGAAAACGTTACCGATAACCGCTGTAATCCGTGCAAGATAATTGACCAAGTTAAAATTAGTTTAAAAATTATAGAAATTCAAATTTGCCGTTACAAATTGCACGGACCATTTCTCTGAAACGATCACCGATTTTGCAACACCTTGTACACCGAGCAACATGAATATTACGCAAAATGATGGATGGATAGATTAGTATTGTATATGTATAAAGAGTTGGTGAGCAAAGTGAGCTACTACGGTTCCACGGTTTTTGAAAAACAACCACTACCTACCGAAACGATCAATTAATCGCGAGAACATCACACAATCGAGTTCCCAGGGGCTGATACGTAGCGCGATATCATCCTCGACTAACAATCGATCGATCGCGTCCCGCTGCATGGTTTATTTCCCGTGCATGCGTGCGTATACACCGCATTGGTTATTAACTTGCATTATTATTAGGCTGTTTATCCGCCCTGTCGTTTTTCCTTTGGCTCACTCTGATGTACCCACCGAGAACTGAAAATTTTCTTGCTACTTCCATCCTTCGCTTACATTTTAGAGCCCACCATTCGAATAAACAAAAACAGTAAACACTTTCTAAAATTGTGTAGCAACCAGTGACTTCTCAATATTTTCAGGAGATGAACAATTATCATTATGATTCTCCCATACCTTAGCTTCGAGCTTCAGGTTTCTACAGACTTGACTACTTTGCTGAAAGAAATTGTCAAAGTGTTCTTAAATAAATCAAATCTGTCTGTTTCATCGTCTGTGACTTATGGCAATTATTGAGGACAGTATCTGTTCATAAATGAAATAGTAGTTCACTTAGTTCGCACTGAAGTGTAAGACAAATTTCTATGAACGTATTATTTACTGGCGAGTGCGGTTAAGAGATTTCAATGCCAGCACAAAAAGGCATCAAACACTTTATACTATCAACAATGAACCATTAGAATGATTAAAATATGAAATATCGTACTGTAACCATTTATTACTAAACGGATAGCACAAATGAGATTTTATTTCTTCGATTTTGTTCTTAATGGAACCGGAAGACCATTTCGCGTGACGTTTACACGTTCGACAGCGTCTCATTAACATTTACGGAAACGAGATAGATACTTCCCCCTCTTTTCACGATTCGGTTGCGCGAATTGCTCTCTCCTCGTTTCAATAAAGGATATACAACGAAGAATAAATAAACGATAAAGAAAGAAAAATAAAACGACGAAATAGAGAAGTAGAAGAAGAAGAAGAAGAAGTAGAAGAAAGTAAATGCCGTGTGTTTCCGGTTCCTTCCTGTCCGCTCCAAGCAGGATAGGATTCATCCGTCGAGCTTTCGAAGGAAAAGAACAAGCTCGCCTTTTCGAGGGCGACTACTAATTGGTGGCGGTGCTTGCACGCTCAGCGGTAACTAATTAAGGCTACGCACTGAGACTAATTAGTGAATGCCAGGCTGCTAAACAACCAGTAAGAAAAGGTGAACGTTATACGTGTGTACGCGGGTGTAACTCGTGTCTGTTTTGCGAATGATTCCGCGCCGCGCCGGGCCGCTCGATTTTCTGGGTTCGCGATAACTTGCAATCATGCTCGCGGAATTGTCATTTCCAATCCAGTTCAGATCAAGGAAACTTGCCCGAATTTAGAAACAATTTATAATTTACGATGGACGAGGTAAGCGATTAATTTTTGTTAACTGAATTTGTGCTTGAAATTTCTGAGTCGCAGTTTTGATACAACTAGATTGCAAAACCAAAGCAAATGTAAAATATTTAAATTGAAAAAGTAAGGTGAAATATTTTCAAAAATCACTTTCTTAAGTCTCCCGATAAAACACGGTAACTTAATAAAGTAAATGATTAGATCGCTTTATAAAAATATTTGAAGCAAAGTCCACAGAACTCAAATTTCTATAATCATTAAAGAACTCTTAACGATTTCACAAAGACATTGCTGTACTTTTAATAAATTTCTCGGTCGTTAATAAACTTCGACGTTCTCCTGTTAGAAACTCGAAGTTCTCAGGAAAGCGTTACCTTATAAATGAATATAAAAGTTCTCTTTTTAAACTGCACAATTCTCTAACGAAAAAGAAAAAAAGAAATAAACGCGTACAAAGAACGTATCGATTGAACACTACAAAGTGCAAGTTGCTCGAAGCGTTTTTGAAAAAATCGGTAGAACAGTTAGCCGCTCTCGTATCTGCAATCCAGCGCACAATGGCGAACGGTCATACCAGAAATTGACTTTTGTAGCGCGATATTCGTTACGAAATGGAGCGTATTCGTTGAAATTAGAAAACGAATAATCCGCGGACCTTGATCTCTCTATCGCGGCGAGGATCGCTCACGGATGGAGTATCTCTCTCGTTTTATTCGTCGTCGCTCGGATCCCGGTTCCGGGGAAAAGAGAAAAAGAAATTTGATCCCCGCGTATTTTCGGGAATTCCAGTAGGTCTCTCGAACTCCCCGCGATCGGCTGGGGAACACGGCTTGTATCAAACCCCGGGGGCGGGGGAGTGAAAATCGATCGCGAGCCCGACGTTGGCCAGAACATGGGGGTGGGGGGTTGGTTTTCGTGGGTTTGAAGGGGTTTGAGAGGGTGGGGGCGGGGAGTGACATACGAGAATTAATTAGTTACCACTAAATCAAAGGCGGCGCTTGTCGAGCATGCAGCAACCTTCGCCCGGCCAAAAAATTATTGTCATGTCTCTCGCCAACTAACACACCGTGCCACGATCCAATAACATTAATGTCAATGACAACAGTTCCAAAAAAAAAATAGAATATATATATAGATGTATATGTATATATGTACGTATATATATATATTTATATTTATATATATATATATAAAGAAGTAGAAAAAGGAGAACTAAAAAACAGATCGAACTAGAAGAAGAGACAAAGAAACGAAACGTGACAAAATATTAAACAACGATCATCGTGACTGTACGATATAATAATAATAATAATAATAATAATCAAAACTCTCGTGGAGAGTCGAGACGAACGAGAGGGAAGGGAGAAGATGACTTGATATGTCGGGGATTGTCAGACCGACGTGGCAGCCGGTATTGTACCGATATTACGGAAAATAATAAAATGAAAAAACAAAATCGAGTGACAGAGAACACGCGAGGATATTATCGTCGCGAAAGAGAGATACAGAGAGTGAAAGAAAGAGAAGGAGAGAAATAGAAACGCGTTAATTAAAGAGAGGATAACGTCCCCCCGATGGAACGAGATCGGCAACAAATAAAAACGTAGAAGTTCAGAAGAGGACAACGATAAACTGGAAGAGAAAGAGCCAATGAAAGGAAGCGTTCTCTCTTCCCTCGTTAGAACACGTTCTTCCTCGCGAGTGCTTTTGAAAACGCGAGCAATTATCTCGGCGCAGCTCTTCTTTCTCTCTCTATCTGTCTCTCTATCTCACGCCCTCGTTAGTGTCTCTGAAACGCCGCGCCGGTCGAACGAGGCACGAGCCGATAGAGAACCGGGAGAAAACAAGAGAAAAAGATCGAGCTGTGCCGTAGATAAATAATAAGAACAAAACCGAGAATAAAATCAGCAACGAGAAATAAAATATGAGAAAGACTCTAATGGGGGAGCAAGGAGAAACGTACGTGTAAGATACACTAGGAAACGCAAGAATCGTTTCTGAAATACACACTACTGTGTCAGCTCTGTTACGTGTACGTAGGTGCAAGAACGAAAATATGCATGATTGCTCGTGAAATTATTCGAATCCTTGCAGAAAAAGAAATTGACGATCCTTTGATCGCGTTGTTTGAAAGAATTTAGCGGATCTATAGCTTGAAGGAGGTCTCGAGATAGTGCCAGTAATATTCGAAGACGATTCAATGACGTGCATAGTGTCTAAATTATTAAACCAAAGGCATTTCTGTGTATACAAATTTCAGAGTTCGAATATGTTTTCTAAAATGTGTTATAAATGCTTTATAATCTTGGTAAACGGTATGTAAACTTTCTACACATGGTTGGATCATTTTGTAATTTTACTGACCCCATTTTAGAACCTTCCTCTTGCTATGGCCACCGTATTGTGTTAGATTAGCGTACCCATTTCGCGTGCGGAACATCGCGAAAGGAGAGCCTTCGAGTATTTTCGCGAGCGACTGCAGTAACTCTGCACGACTGCCAGGACGGACGTACCATAACACGTGAAAATTATAAGTATATAATAGTAGTACATACTATGTATATATATAGTACATACTATGTATATATATAGTACATACTATGTATATATATATAGTGTACGTATCCATACATCGTTCTCGCGGAAAAATATTGGAAGAGAATAATGATACAAAAAAAAAGGGGGAAAAAAAAGAAAAGAAAGAAGAGACCAAGGGATCTTCTCCGTTTTCTCTGTGTTTCTTCTCGAGTCTGTTTTCCGCTAAAACTCTTGTTTGGTTAATTATCAAGATCGTGCATAGGATACATACGTATATCGTTTGGCATGTTCAAGATCACAGATATATGTATGTATATATGTTTTAAGATACGTATATGTATATATAGAAGAAGGTGTACAATGTTCTGTCTATAAATATATATATACATATACATATACATTATTGAGATGATGTATATATATACACATGTATTCACAGGTGAATCTCATATGAAGGCAAGCCAAGGCCACGACATGAGACGTGCAAATTAAAAAAGGTAATAATTATTAAAAAAAGAAGCAAGTAAAAAATTCTCTCCCAAAACCGCTTTCCAACCACAACCAAGCACAACCACAGGCAAGGTACGGGCCTTTGTCAACGAGACAGTCATCAACCAGTGAATATGTGGCGCATTACCGTGATTATTATATATATCTGTATATATATAATATAATATATATATATATACACATATATATGTAATAGTAACAATTTGAAAAAAAGAAATCTATACATTGTATGTATGTATATATATATACGGATGAGATACGAAGGGGAAAGTGACAGATGAGGAGGATCCATGGGAAAAGTTTTTCCGAGAGGTTGGAGAACATAGTTCGAGTGGAGGGTGCATAGAGAATAAAAAATCATTTACTGGGATGGGACGGGGAGGGGGGGGGGAGAAGTCAGGCGAGAAACGGGAATCGATTAATACATACGAGTGTGGGAGTGGCGAGCACACCGTCGACAGGTGATCGTTAATACAACTATTGTTTAACCACAGTGAACGGTATTAATCGTTGGCAATCGGTTAAACGAATCGGCGAACAACTACCCCTCGATTCGAATGTGAAATATCCGTATTGGCTGAGATCGAGCCGAAATCGATTTGGACACTCTCCTTTTGCACGAACTTTAACTAGCACCAGAACTTTAAATACAATTTTTAAAAAACGAACAGGTTTGTTCTTGAAATATTTAACGCTTTTATCAAACCGTTGTGAAAAAAATTAAACTGCCAATTTCAGTCTCGATACGAGCATGTAATTGAGTCGATGAACATTTGAAAGATGAGCAACCAATACACATTTTAAAGTCTTTATATAAAATGATGTTTTAAGAACAATTTAACCTAGTCAGAGACGTGTCTCCTTCTCGAAAGTACTTTTAGCAGCACTTATGAGTCTAAATAAACATCATCTGCATGAGTCTGATAATTTTTCAAAGAGATAATTTTCCTGAAGATCGTTCAGAATCGGAGGAAAAGTGTCCGAATCGTTTCATTTGATAGCAAATAGCCCGCTCGATCCGAGCCAGCGGCGAGTTAAGTGTCAAAGGTTATTAAACGATAATTTGCGTTCTGCAGCCATAGTTATTCATCCGAACAGAGAATGATACGTGTGAAACAAACGAGACAGGTGCTTTCAAGAGACTGTTGGTGGTGTTGCGAGCAGTGTGCGCCGCGCAAGGTACATACGTCCGGTCATATTAATCGATTAATCGAAGTCAGGAGAAATAGAGAGAGAGAGAGAGAGAGAGAGAGAGAGAGAGAGAGAGAGAAAGAGAGAGAGAAAAGAAAGAGATATATGAGTTCAGGGTGTAACAAGGAACGTAAAAGGTAGTATACGTAGGCACAGCGGTGAGTTAATGGTAGTAATCGTTACGCTAAAAATTAATCAAATCATACGAATTATTACGTACGAAGAATACCTCATGCTTTTACCACCGGACAGAGGAAACCCTAGAAAACTAAAAGCTAGCACAGGCGAGATTCGTATATATCTTTCCATCTTTTCTTTTAAATATATATGTCTCATTTATATGTGTGTTTCTTATGTTTGTATATATATATATATTTTGTTTTAGCATTCGACACTAGGGGGATTCCGACCTTTCTCCGTTTTCTGCGATCGATTCCACGTCGACGAGATGCGATCCAGCCGCTCCGATGACGATCTCTCTCCTAGCCACGAATATCGTCAACGTCCTTGCGATATGCGAGTCCTCCAGATCATTCTCTTCGGATTTGTGATCGTCGATCAACCGCTCTTCCAGTCTCTCTGACATACATATCCAATCTTTATCCCATGGATTCTTTGCCACCATCTCTTCTGCACGGGCAGTCGTCATTGAAAATGATCCCTGTCGATGGCCGACGATCCTGTTCAATTCCTCAAGGCCTTGTCTCGTCTTCGTGGCGGTTCGGTGTCGGTTTTGTGCGGTTTCCGACGTTCTTGACCTTTCCCAACGGATATGGAGCCGACGGTGTCTCGCTCGTGAATGATTTCGTGCGATCTAACCGGCTTTCGTGCCTAAACGCCTCCTGAGATTCAATGCGGATCGATCGTACGAGCCGGCTGCTCGTTTATCCTCGTTTAAATCAGTCTGAAGCTTTCTGGTTCGCGATCATTATGGATATTCTTATGAGATTGACACGCGTCAACGTTACATGGATCCTTCTTTATATATGAAACCCTTATTTTAAGAGACAAATAGAAATTCTTTGGAGGAAACAACAAATTTTCTATAGAAGGAATAAAATATCAACTCTGCATCTGATAATTATTCAGCAAATTTTCAATCACGGTTCTCTTATTACGGAAATAGATTGAATAAGTATACAATTTTGAATACGGAAGGAACAAGTACACGATGCATCCTGGCAAAAAATTCTCCTTGTAAGAATCGGAGTGTATCACAAAGTTCACTGCGTTAGAAACTGACTGCGGTAAGTAGAATAGACTAGCAATGGTCAGACAGCATATACAAATATTTCTACAGGAATCTATGTTCCTTCAGAAAATTATAAAGTGTTTCCTGAACGATTGTTTAACCATAGTAACTATCCAAGTCATTGCTACTACTACAGATTAGCATCATAGAACAATTAACAATATGCAAATAGTTTGCCAATTATTTTCACCGTAACAGAAAGCTACAGACTGAAATGGATACGAACTGTCAATTCCCTGGTAAAACTGCTACCATTTCGGTGATATAAACGCGTGTCTAACACGAGTGCCCTTACTGTCATTCCTGTGATTTCAATCCGTGGCAAGCGTTCGGACTGCGACGAAAAATTGATGCAATCAAAGACGATCGTCGGATCGAATATTCACGTCGGAATTCAACCCGACCTCCAATTACAATTCCTTTCGTCCAGTACACGACAGTACAATGAAAAAACGACATAATAATAACGCAAAACATCAGTGATCTTCAATCCCATGCGTGTGTGTCACACCGATTTAATCTATCCCGTAGCACGAAAGAATCTACGACGAGACACCGCGGCAACTGGTTTCCCTCTGTATTCCGTAGTAGATCCTCGGTACCGATCAGTGATCGATGGACGGTGGGGGTAGGCAGAACGATCGCGATTAGCAGCAGCGAATGACAAGAGCCGACAGAGAGCAGGAAAACGACACAGAGAGAACGTGAGAGAGAAACACGGTATATAATAGAGTACACGGTTCTTTTGCAAACGGCCTTTTAAAAAATACATTACGTGTGAAGAAGGTAGTACACGTGGCATGCAAACGGTGACAAGTCTTCTAGATACGTTATCGAGCGTGTCAATCAAGCTTTACGGGACTTCTGGCCGGCGAGCAATGGCGAAGACTTCGAAAGTTCACGAAGCTTCTTCAATCGTGCTTCGATCGCAAAGTTCTTCTTCATTTTTTTTTTTCAGTTAAAATCCATTGCTCGAGCCCAGTCGCCCACATCTACCGGGTTACAATCGATTCCGGGTTTCGTGATCGTCATTGTTATTCACTGAAAGCTAAACGCCACTAATCAAGACCAGAAAAAAGCCTACAGCATGCACTCCTTGTTCGAGAAAGAGAAAGAGAGAGAAAGGAGAGAGAGAGAGAGAGAGAGAGAGAGAGAGAGAGAGAGAGAGAGAGAGAGTACGGTAGGTTACACGAGCTCTCGCGAACGATCGCGTGACATGGATCATCGGATCGTTCGTCGTACACATTCGTGATCGCCGCCGACGACGACGAGGAACGTCGGACCTGCGTGCAAGAAGCGTGACGAGCTCGTACGGATTCGCTCTCGATCGGGCTCTCGATCGATCGAGACTCGATCGACGCGCACGGAAATCGATGTTTCTCTTCCCGCTGACGGGGAGAACTTCCGGAAACGAAAAGATCACGGATAAGGTATTTCTTGGTGGAAGAATCTCGACTTCTCGATCGATCGAGACGCAGTCGACACGAAGGAACACCCGGAAAAGAAAAGATCGCAGAGTAGGAACGAAAATCTGGTTGAACAGATTTCGCCACGCTCCTAGTCCGAGGAGAAAGCGTTCCGAAAAATGATTTCGACCGTCGCACGGATCCACGGGAGGATCGAGAAGAGACGCTCGAACGGAATAGAAGGAACTCGAGAAAGAAATAATCGACCAGAGAAACGTAAAATGAATTCGTGGGTTGGAAAATCGGATGCATGCCACGTAAACCGAGAATCGCGAGACCGGAGAGGAGACGGAATAGAGAATTTCCTCGAGTCACGGTCAGGTTGAAAAAGCTCCACTTTATTGCCTGAACACACATTTCTGTAGCAGCCGTCTCGCCCGCGCAATGAAACAGTGATAATAAACCGTGTATGTATGCGTTTACGTGTCGCACGAGCGCACGCGGACCTGGATCATTCTCGCAGATATAGTCGTCGATCATCCTCGATCTCTTCTGGACACCGTCTCTTTATCGACTTCCTGCCGCCTGTGATATCTTTTCCTCTCTCACTCCCTCACTCTCTCATTCTCTCTCTCTCGCTCTCTCTCTCTCTCTCTCCCTCTCTCTCTCCCCCTCTCTCTTATTGTTTTCTTTCTTCTTTTGTCTTTCTTCTCTTCGATGGTTCCGTAGATATATCTGTTTCTAGTTTCTTTCTTCAAAAAGTCTCTGACATGTCTTCTTCGGTTTATTGGTCTCTGCATCGATCACACTGTCACTTTTACACCGGCATTTTCGTTATCGACTTCCGAAAACGCGAGGCGACGCTTCGAGGATCTAGCGATGAGATCTAGAAGTCCTATACATGGTTCGTTAATTTTTTCACTGATTAAAATTGATCGTATATGATGAGTACAATTTTTTACAGGTTCAATTTTTGATCGACGTAGCAGTAATTTGTAAAAAATGTAGCAAAAGTGTGTTGTAAACCTCTTTACGTGTTTTTTGTTTGTTCCACAACTGCATTCATTGAAATTGCTTTCTTTTTCATAATGTACGAAAAGAATGTCTACGTTTATTTTCGTATTTCAATATTCAAAACAGAAGGCTGGATATTCTATTTCAACGTGAAAGAACGAAATAAATGTTGTCAGTTTATTTAAAAACTACGTTCGCTGCCACCATTAGTTCCACTAACATTCTCTAGAGTTAGGGGCTGTTCTATTAAAATGTCGCCTGTTTACTCTTCCTAATTAAAAAAAAAAAAATGTTGAATTCCAAAAACCAATGAAAATTTGTTTAAGGATAACCACATTGAAGAGAAATTACTTTTTATGTTCGTTCAAGTCTTTTACTCTTTGAGTCACAATGTTTATCAGTCTTTCAAGCTGCATTTAACAAAATTTAATCGTAACTTTATCACAAAAATGCTTTAGTTATTGTCACAAACCAGTGTACAGGAAATACATGATTATCTACAATCAGTCTACAAAGAAATGAGGGCAGCGAACAAGTATATTAATGCTATCGGCGCACTAGTTCGATCAATTGTTATTTAAAAACACTTTTTCAAATTACCACATTAAGTTCAACGTTTCGATCTTACTTCAGATCATCGTGTTTTGAAAAATAGACTCCTGCGAGCGAAAAGATCCTCAAAGCACAGGCTCGCGTTTCCGCACACACTCGGACCGCGTGCATTCGCGACAAAAATCGACTCCTTAAATTCCACATCGCGTCGCATGCGGCTAATACTGTCGGTTCTAAGTACACAGCTAGGTAACTCAGTGTTACAGATCACTAGAAACAATACCCTGTATCGGTTCGTGGCGGGGTTACCGTCCACGAAGTATCCTAAATCAAGACTTCTACGATATAAAAAAAAATGGGGGAATGGAGCGTTAACAGAAAAGAACATAAAAAAATCCGCTGTATAATAACGAAGGAACGTGTCGAATGGAATATTTGTCGACGCTCCCGTCGACGAATCTAAGATCTACGTTGAATACTGTCGCCGAAATACTTTCGAATACCCTGTAGCTCCGTTGAAACGTAAACTTAATAGTCTAAAGGGTGTTCGCGATTGCACGTGGAAACGGCAGCAGCGGGCAGACCAGATTGTTTTGCCGATTCCGCGGTGGTTTCCACGGAAGATTTATCGTTGCTGGAGGTCCACGGAAAAACGTCATGGCGTGTCTAATGGATCCGCGCTGCAGTTTCTTTCGTGGTGCAACCGCGAATTGCGAATTCGCTCGCTTAAGAACTAGAGGTTCGCTCTGTCTCGTGCCGACCTACCACTGACCGATAGATTGGACTGTTTCGATCCTGTTTCGTACGATGTCCCACCGACGACGTTCCGGAAATTCGCTTCGGTTGCCCGGGATAAAGAAAATTACCATCCCCATTCACTCTAAGAATAAACTAAACCCCTAAAATCAGAATTTCATAATGCGATAGCAATGGGATTGTTGTGGAAAGTTGTCCTTGTCAAAATGTTTTAAAACAACCCTTATTAAAAATGATTATAGTTAGAAACACTTTGTGCGCGAGCTGTTGCGCAGGCAATTTGTCGCAAAATTTTGTACGAAAAATGTATAACTATCTCCTGACGTCAAACTGGTTGACAAATGACCGATCAACAATTCGCAGCTCAAAGAAAAAATTGTAATACATATATTCTTGTTCGTGCGGCACTCTACCTCCACTTGTTCGGCAATTCTCTTTCCACGAGCAACCGTCGGTTCCCGTCGCAGCGGATATAGAACGAAGCAATTGGATACGTGTGTGTCTGTGTGTAGATGTGTGTGAGAAAACGTGGGATCAGGGGCGTTGGTGCGAGCTCTCCCTCGCGAACCTTGCCGGTTAGACGAGCAAAATGCGAGAGACGAGAGAGAGCAAGAGGAGAAACGAGATATATAGAGTCTGGAGACACGGTGGTCTCTCGCGAGCTGGTTGAACGACGAGCAATTAGTTTTAGGTAAATAAAGTCTGTACACCCACCTTGGCTCTGCTGCTATCATCGAGAACCCTAAAAGAAAGCTTTTCTCTGGCCAGAGTGTAAGGGGTGCGGGGCTCACGGTTTTTCTCACGGAGGGGGATGGGGGTACCATCTAAGGATCAGTGCTAGATCTGTCGCACGCTAGCATAAACGACGCGATATCGTCGTTTCCATGAGAACCGTGTCCCGCAGGAGTCGAGCCCTGTAAATACCAATCTTTCGAACGAACAGAAATTTCAACGAAAAATCCTGCTAGCTTGCTATCAATGCTATCTGTCGACTGTGCATTACTTCAGACAAAATTCGAGACTCGACTCCTCGCACACTGGGTCCTTTAATTGAGAGAGACTCGTTTAGCTGGCAACGTGTCAGCCTCGACACAGGTAAAGCTAAGTATCTATGTATGTATAATATACATAAAAAAATAGAAAAAATATAGATCGTGGATCGTGGGCGGGATTGCGCCCAACCGATCACGATTGTACGATCGCGATTCTATGGCTCATGGCTGTCTTTCTTTGTTTCTCTTTTTAAATCATTCTTTTTGTTTGTTTTGTTGGCTTGGTCGTGGTGTGTTGGCGGCTGTTTGGGAGGAAACAAACGAAAATGTGAACTCTATTTTGGAGAGATTGTCTGTCTCTCTCCTGGTACTGTGCGCGTGTGTCTCTGAATTCTCGCGCTAATTATTATTTTTTTTTTGTTTTCGGTCGTGGACAGTGTGCATCGACACTGTCTATGGTACGACCGGTTGGAGATCGTCTCTCGCCGTCTCACTGTCGTCGCCTTTGGCCGTTCGATCATCGCCTTCAGGAGAACCCGTAGCAATTCTCGCGGATCTCGAAGTAGAGATTCAGCAATGCCGACTCCGGCACGTCGTGGAAGCACCTACCCTCTGGCCACTGTACGCATACTGAAACAGAAAAGCAGACCGATCGCAATACATCACAAATTTTCTACAGCTATCACGTTGCTGTATAAATGTATAAACACTTTTCTCCCATATATTACTTATTGATCAAAGTGGCCGCCATTGTAATCGATAGACTGCAGATTTTTATGCGAATTAAAAATTCTTCGCATCTGTGAAGAAATTTATTTAATCATTGCTAAGTATTGTAGCGACCAGCTGCACACAGTAAAATTAACCCTTAGCACTCGAGTGGCGCCTCTAAGGCGCCACTAAAAATTGCTGTACTAATATTTAAATAATTGTTAACACTATTAGATATGTCGGTATCTAACCAATTACTACACATTCAAGTATTGTATGAGTTATTATATCAATTTCATGTTTATCAAATTTAAAAAAATCATAGAGAATGGAAATATTGTAAGTCGGAAGAAACGTCTAATTTTCCAGTTAAAATAGCTCCGAGTGCAAAGGGTTAACATGTGCTGTGCAAATGCTGGAGAGGTTTAAGGACTCACGCGACAATAGAAGCCATTTTTGAGGAAACTGTCAGGTAGAGTCATTAAGACATCTGCTAGGGTTGCCATTACGTTTATTAGCGGTAGTCTCAATAGCCCTCGCAAAGAGTCATAAAACCCCGAATTTCTAAAGGCCCAAGTCGATGGTATGGGACCCCGTTAATTTAAAAAGGACCCATTACCTGAAGACGCACAAGGCACGTTGAGGGTGTGGGGCCCGTGGAAATTCCGCTACAGAGGCAAACTCGCGACACGTCACTCCCGTGAATTTCCCACTCCTTAGAGAAGTATTCACGAGAGTGGGGGTGCAAAGTAACCCCACCTATCGGTGACAAAAATATATTTTGTTTTATCTTTGCGTTCTTAGAAAAGTTAGGAAAGGCAGTCTTTCCCTAGCCAGCGACAAAGACACTCGTCTAAAATAAAAATAGTTCGCGTGCAAGTCTAATCTCCCACTTATTCATTCACGAACATACCAACATTCTACAGTATCTTTTATTTTACGCAACAACGTTGCGGCAGCTGAAAGCCCGACAATGTTTTAATGCAATTTTATTTAATGATCCTTTAATTGTACGGAGTGGTGTGTTGAAATGGTTCGCATTATCTGGTACTCGATAGAGACGAGCAATAATAACAATCAGCGTCATCGATTTATAATTGAATGCGTCAAATCGTGACGCGAGCATTAAATAATTTAACGTGCAGATATTTCGCGAGAAACGCGGCTGAAAATAATACTCGTTCTCGGCCATGAAGAACAAGAGCGTTCCAGCGTGACGAGACGGTGATCGATTGCCTTTTATTTTACGAGGCTCAAAGGATATACCGGCCCAGTGTGTTTTCTCACGAAAGCAGGTCCTCCGCGGGAATCCTTCATCGGGAAACAGGATCCCGTCCCGCGCTATAAATTATGCTCGCTTCGATATTTGCACCGGAATAGATCGCGGATCTACGCGAGGCATTCATCTTTTCCTTCCGGAGTACTTATTCTCTGTCGTCCCTTCCTCTAATGCGTGCTAAGCGAAACCGGTTGTACACTGTTTCGTAAAACATGCAGTTTATTATCGAAGAGCTGTTTTCATAAATTTATTAAAGCCTTTAAGGCTTTCATTTCTGTTCAAAATTTTTTTTGTACTGTCCTTTTATGTCGAAAAAGGAAATAAACTAGCTTATACTATTTTCACAATAGCTGGTCGTGTAGCTCGATACGAAAAACATTGTTTAGCTTCGCAACTAGAATTTGTGTAATTAATTAACGAACAACTTCGAGCTGACCGAACACTGCTTTTATTCTCCCAGGTGATTTCCGAAACGCCGCGAGCGCACAGGTTCCCGATAATTAAGCGGAAAAAATCGGCGTAATGAAACGTTTACCGGAGGACCGGATTTTCCATTAGAATTTATCGCGTACAAAAGCTTCGGTCATTAACATTAAATCGAAAACAAATCTCTAAATTAATTTAAAGCGATTGGAAAAGCCGAGGCAGCATGGGGATGATTGAAATAAACTTCAATCGAATTAATTCGCGCGTAACCAATCGACAGAAGTCCGTCGACGCGGACGGCGGATTGCCCGACGGAAAGATCGTATCGGAATAAATGTGAATTTCAATGCGCGCTCGTGTCCGACCCGGCTTTTTCGCGATCGGATTGGTCTGCGGAGGGTCTCGCTGTCGCGGATAAATTACGCGAAACTCGCCCTCGAAACCCACGCCGATAATTTCGATCGGCGTTTGGAAATTCCTCCCATGCGCCGCTTTCGATAATGGAATTTCAAATGAAAATAGCTGGCCCGAGGAAAATCGGCTCCGTTTGTTGCGAACTGGGAGTTTTTCAATTCTTCTGCCTATTTGCGGAAACGTTCGACTGCCTGCAAAATTAATTGTAACCGGAAATGCGACGGTATTTTTAGGCCTTCCGAAGAACCTATATAAATTATAGATAAATACATGTGCATGCATTTACTGCATTCTCTCCGTAACTCTCGAAAAGATCTCTACCGTAGCTGTGAAAATTTCACCTCGATAGGTTTAGTGATATCTGTGGTTGTCACATATTTTCACTTTCGAGATATCGTCGTTCAAAGTTGCGACCACTAATGCTTAGACATAGGACAATTGGTTAAATTGCATTATTTTTTGACAGTTCCGAATTTATTCTTTCTGGGAAAGACGTAAATCCTATACTGTACAGCTGAGTTAATGCATAAACTTGAATTTTTTTGAAATTGTGACATTTTGAGGTTTGCTGTGCGTCTGCAACGTAGTCGAAACGTTTCGGCAGTCAATGCGAGCAGCGGTTCCTAATTAGAGGCCTAATAAGCGAAACGGTCTCGTGTAACTTGAATCGTTAGGAGCGGACTTTCGCGGAGCGGCTCGTAAAAGTAATTTTCGTACGTTTGTCGGGGGAATACCGGACGAAAACGCTGTTCCCGTCGTCGTCGTCGTCGTCTGCGTTTCCCTTTGTTCGCCGTGGAGCATGGACAAAGCGATAAGGGACGACACAGTGAATATTCAAGCAGCTTCGGGAGAGTGCGCGCGTGTATCGCTCGCTCGACTCGCTCCGCTTTGCTCGCTCGCGCGCGGCCTCTCCGAGAGCGTTTCTCTCTCGGGTCTTGAAAATTTCATACCGACCATTTTTCACGGAGCGTCCCTCGCTTTTACGCGGCGTATCGACGCCCCGTTGTCGATGCATCATCGGCGAGGAGAGCATCAGCGTCTCGGGAACACGACCGTTCTCGAGAATTTCCGTCGACCCGCCTCCGATGAAAGCTTTCCTTCCGTTCTCGCGACGACGGATAGATTCGAACGAGTTCCAACGCGAGGAAACCCGAGATCGAACGGATGCGATGCTCGAGTTTCAGGGAAATTCGCGATTCAATATCCATCTCGTCGCCTGCGACTTTTCAGAAATTTTTAGTCCCATCCACTTCGTCCATTATTCGCTGTACATGGAAACGTATTAAACAACGATTGGGTTATTTCGATAGGGCTAGGTGTCGTGGTAATTTGATTTCTTCATCGAGATCTAACATGCTCCTCGTCGAAAGCTCTCGAATTTTTCAAAACGATCCAATATTGATTTTCATCTATATAAATAACAATGAAATGCTGTTCGTTGGTAAGCGCATCGCTTGAGAATGGCTGGACCGATTTGGCTAATTTTTTTAGGGAAAGAAAAATGGGAGAAAAGTTGCCCGGAAAAATGGAAACATCGGAACAAAATGAAAGTGCTTGTTTCTATGGGATTTTTGTATGAATTCAAGATCATAACTCACGATTCGAACGATGGATATGCGTAATTAAAACGATCGCAAACTTTATTAAAATTTGGACAGGACAACGTCCGTCGGGTCAGCTAGTATCACGATAAAAATGAAGAATAGTAAAATAAATAACGACTTTATCGTTTAACTGCATCGATCACATACCAATTTTGTCCGAAATGTTTTTCCACGAAGTCAATTACCGACCAAAGGATTTGATTTTACCGATTCGCCACGATCCGACCGTTCGCTGTCCGAAATTACCGGAGTCTCGTCACCGTCGGTACTCGATAGTTTCGTTTTCCCGGCGGCTATGGGTCACGTGTTTCCACGATTCTCCGGAACATTTCCTCGGGCAGGGAACACAGCCTGTCCAGTCCCTTTTGCCAGCGTTTCGCGCTGTTCCCCGACGTGTCTGTCGCCTCGGAAAGACAGCGTTTCAAAGCCAGACTATTTCTGGCCGACAGGCGGACTCGCGAGGTTTCGGCGTGATTCGCTCGACGGTTCTTCCTTAAATTGCACTCGATAATTCCCGGCGGTCGTTCTAAAAGCGTCGCGTCCTGGCATCGCGATATCCCGAGGGGAGAACAATGATATCCGAAGCGAGATGTGTTGTTTCGTCACGACATGGACAATTTCGATGGACACTTTTCTCCGTATCGGACGGGTCTAAAGTTGGCCCTGCTATTTTTACGCATTCCACATTATTCTTTTACAATGTGCGAAGTTACGGAAATATTTTCCCGAGAAAGTTTACAAGAACTATGGAAGAATATCAAATTAGAAACACTCGACGAACTAATTGCCAGGATGCACAGAATATGTAAAACTGCCAGGCTTTTTAAATAAAAGAGCAATTTGTAGAAAAGCATGCATTCCTTGATAAAAACGTAATTAATGCAAAATGCAAAATACACTCCTCGTAAATTTTTCGACAAATATGTAAATCTTCCTTGGTTACTCTAAAGGCATTCGGTATTTCTTATAAATATCCCGATTTTCTGAATGTACGCAGTGATTCCAAACTTTTGGCCGTGGTGCATGTTACTTTTCTTATGAATGGCCGATATAGCCATTAAAACGTAACCATTATCGAAACCGTCCGATCAAAGATCTACATCCACCGACACCCGATCGTACCATTATCGTTTCGCGCACTCGGCTCGCATGGAAATTCGCGTTCCTAGGAGTCGCGACACCGGTCGAAACAATTTCGCAAATGGATGCCAAAACGTCTCTCCCAATGGTAGGCTCGCGAACATCCTCCCGAGGGGATTGTCTTGCGGTTCCGACAGGCGGTGTGGTATCGGTTTCGGGGGAAATGGATTTTCCAAGACGTGTTTTTCGCCGCGCGACGCAGTGCATCATCCGCGCCGGGTGCATTTCATTTGCAACAGACACGATGCAACACGATCTGCGCTGGCACTGCGCTCTGCACACCTCTGTTCCGTTCCACTCGACGTGAATTTACAACGTCGTCGACGAGAGTACACGCACTTCTCGTGAAAACAAACCCGGGACACACCAACCGCTGGCGCTTGTTATTCCCGTGGTGTTTGCGGGTTGCCGCCCCTTGTAATCCCAAGGCACAGCGCCCGGCGAGCAGACGAATATTCGATCTTTGATAATGCCCTTTGCCGATACCAGCGCTGTTTTCGGCGTGTTGCACACCAGCCGAATGAAATTTGCATTCTGAACGCTGTCTGCGAGGCCCTCGAGAGATAACGCTTCCACTGGAAATTATTTCCCCTGCGCGATTGCTCGCCGAACTCTCGAGATCATTTTGTGGAATGCTCGGTTGACGGATGTTGATATTACACCAGCGGGAGATGACTTTTCCCAATTTGCTACCGTACACGCCTCGCCGCTTTTTAGTAAAAACATCCCGGACGTTCTACCTCGTAACACGACTGTGAATATTTTCCGAATTTTCCACTGCAAAAGCTATTTTTCAAAAATTTCAGAAACTTAGTTTTGACAGCTTCGTTTCAAAGACTGTTATTATTATTATTATAATTCCTCTATTTTGCCTTACTCTCTGCAATGTTTCAACTAGAATCTTTAATTAATGTAAAGTTCATCACTTTGTCCCACTGTGTGGCGATTCGGCAGTGTGCGCGTTAAACAAATTGTTTGAAGCGCGTGCGATTTTTCTGGATCTCTCAGTGAACGGTCTGGGGGTGGTTCGAAAATAAAACGAGCCTCGGGTGCAGGTCGATTGCATGTGTGCCAGTGGAGCATCGTAGCGGAACGGTTTCTCCGCGAGGCTCTAGCAGCATAACCGTTGTTTATCAACGAGGAGAATTGAGATTTAAATTAGACGGAGATATGCAGGAGATTCGCGCGTGGGGGCGGATAGCGTGTCCAGTCGATCCGGTCGCGGGTCGTCGACGATATATACCGGTTTCGAGCGGAGGGAGGTTGCGAGAGGGGGCTGCTTTTCTTCCAGGGGGTTAAGGTTGGACGAATAATTCGCCACCTTCCGTTTCATTACGGTTGCATCGCGTAGGGCGTAGAGCTGGCCGTCACGCGATCCCACGATCAATCCTTCCGGCGACGTTCGCCCGTCAAACCTCTGACCATTCTGAAATCGCGACCCGTTACGGACACGTAAATCACTGTCCATTAATGTCGCGCGACGATCCCCGATCTTCCTCGCGGCCCAGACGATAGATAGAGGGCGCGGGTGGATCAGGGTTATCGGGGAATCGATGCGGACGTTGATTAGTGTCCGCGATTTTGAGCGCGATCGCTATGCCTGCGGCCGGATGCCACAGAACCCCAAAATTGCGGGACACGACTAGTGATGGGATCCGAATCACTTCGATACAATATTTACGACTAAAAATTCAAATCGTTTGCAACATAATTCGAAGCTTAGAACTCTCGAAGCTCTTGGACGTCTTGAAAGTCTTCATTGTCTTGAAAATCTTGAAAGCCTTAAAACTTTGAAAGGTTCGTAAGAATTGAAACTCTTGAAATGTTACGTCTATCACGAAACAATGATTACGTCGTGTCAGTATTGGGATGAATACCAGTATGAACGTACCGATATTATAAATAGTATAGCATTTATTAAGGTTATCAAAACTTTAAGAGTTTCAGAAATTTCTGATTTGTTCGAAAACTTACAACTGTTGTATGCCCATCACTAGACATGACCCACGCATGGCGAGAACACTTTGCAAACTACCAGCGAAATAAGAAAGATATCTTTGTAGAAAGTTGTTACAGTTTTCAGAATATAACCTTTCTTTTAAATTTTCAATATGGGCTCACAGAGCCTGACGCTAACTCGTGTGTCTGAACGCTCATCAGGGAGTTACGATAAATGGATTATGGATCACAGAACGCTGTATCCAGACGCGTTTAGGAGATCGTGCCTTACTATTTCATATCGCATAAAGATGCTCCGGTCACCTGAGAACGGAGTTGCGCCCCGTCTAGCGTCTGGGCAATATTGAACGGGTTTATCGAGCCGTTTAGCGAGATGCCACTTGGTTGAGTTTCCTAGCAGATCGAACCATTCGTTATCATGGCCAGTAAAGTGGCGGATTCGATAGAGATTTGATCCTTCGAAAACCGTCAGGGATGGCGACGGAGAGCGAAATGGTACGGGTCGTGAAATCGTCGTTATGAGGCGGTTATGGGCGTATCCGTAGAAGCATAAAACGTCTCGGCGAAGCTCGCGGAAGCTTCAGCTGGTCGAGAATCGAATTTACCGCGTCGATAATCTTTCCAGGTACGTTCAGCGAGAGGAATTCGTGTCGCAGGCTCTCGTCGACAGAGTTACCTGGGAAATACCTGTCGAACCAACGATTAAGAGGTGTTAGTTTCGTGGGCGCATACCGTGTGCGCGTCAAACGGGTTGAATCAAGCTTAATCTCGCCGCGTGCGGCCGAGCTCGTGGATAATTGCGCGATCCGAATGTTGGGCCGAATTTCCACCGACTAATGTGGTCGGCAAGGAATTGGTTCTGCCAGGTGGCAATCGATTTAGGTTGGGAGCACGCGCTGAGGCTCTTTGACGGATGCGGTTCAACTACCGAATTGCTAGGATGATTTTGATGGATACTCTAATGGGGATTTGATTACGTTAAGTAGCGGAGTAATTCTGTTTCTTCGATCCAATTTCGGATCGGCGAACTTATTTTCTTCCCATTAGAGACACCTACTAAGCTCTCTCAGAGCTTAACTCGTTTTGCTGAATCCTCGGGATCTTTTGTCTTCGTTTCGACTGTAATTAGATTCCGACGCTCCCTAATTTCTACCCTTTCAGCCCTTCCTCTGATTTGTAAGCTTTTTAGATGTTGACGTACGCTTCGACCACCCATTTCTGATTCTACAGTTTTTTTTCAATTTTAAGGACGATGTAATTTTACAATTCGCACGATCTTTCAGGAACATTGAACATTCAGGACGCCTTTTTCTAGTTTTACACTTCCAACCTTTCGAAAGAAATTCCCACCTTTTCCTCTCCAAATTCTACCACTCTCTACCTTTAAGGAGAAGTCTGTACCTTTCTTTTCTGATTCTACACTTTCAACCTTCTGAGTAGGTGATTCTCTCGTACCCTTTTTCTACAGAATTCTACAATTTCAAACCCGTGAGAAGAATCTCTGTGTGAACTTTCTTTTCTGATTGTATATTACACACAACTCTGTAACGAAGTTCTTTGATCTTGTTCTACAGTGGTTTTTTAAGAACTCGCGAAGACTCTTTTTGATTAGAAGTTATTTTACCTTCTCCATTAAAAACCTGAGATCCTATTGACAAGCAAGGTCTGTTTTGTGGAAATATAATTACTAACGAGTAGAAATTCTTGATTGAGAAAAATGGTTAACCATGGTCATCCAGCTGTTAGTCGAGAGACTAGTCATTGACTCACTATTGTCTCCAGCGTTATCCTACACCTACATTGTTCAAGGCACATTATCTCCACTTCTACAACTCTTCATCCACCTTATCACTGCTTTTTCCCATCATTTCTCTTTTTATCTACAGTAATAGATTCTACCTTCTACAAAAACCTGTCTTCTCCTTTTATCTTCTCGCTGCTATATGTTTCTAACTACTCATTTTCGAAATGAACCATCAAAGCATTGGATTGGCAAGAAAGTAATTTCGATATTTCCAGATGAAACAGAGCCCAATTTTTTATCCAAGCAATGAACTTTAATGACTAATATATTTTCCCGTTTGTTCGACGATTTTTTGCCAACAAGAATAAGCAAGAAAATATTTTCTTGAATAAAGAAATTCGGTTGTATTTTAACTAAAAAAAAGTCCGAAATTACTTTCTCGCTAACCGAATATAACGTACTACTCGTAGACCAACAATAAATGTTCACATTATCCCAGGCATACGTCGTTTCTCGTTACAATGGATCTCTCGACGAGCGGAATCATTCGAGCTTTTGAAACAAGCACTGTCATGTGATCGCCGCGGTTCCCCAGCGACCACGAAACGGCTGTTCGTACGTCGGACGCCGTCAATTAAGTGTCCGATTACGGGCTAACAAATCCGCCTATAATTAGAAACGTTTTCGTCGAGGGGGGGGGGGGGGAGGGCGATCCAGGTTATTCGAACGGTTCACCGGTTAGGAAACACTTGGCAGCTCACGGCCGTTATTGTTGTTCGAGTACCGATTATTTATAACCGGCGCGGTGCCTCCGCGGACTCGTGCTCGAGTTGAAAAGTCGCGATGGATCGATGGGCCCTGTCGAACGGTTGCTGCGCTGCGAGTACGGTCCGCGTTTATTCGCGCATTCGAATGAAAAGCCTGAAATACTGTCTGACCGACATCGGGCTAGAAACTCGGAAGCTAAATCGCTGATAGCGGTATTTCCGGCGGGGGCTATGAAATATTAAATTGCTGCGAAGCGAAACGTTGCCTTATTCCGGACCGGAGCCATCGAACACACGACGCTCACAGGGAATCGCGAAAGTATTATACCGTTCGTTATTGCCACGAGCCGACAATAGTATCTCTTGATGGATCGCCGCAGAATTAGATGAAATTATTCGCAGCCGATCGATTCCTTTGTGACGATGCGTTGAAACGAGGCGAATCGTTTTAAATGTTAAAAACGACAATCGACTTTGATGACAATCCAAATTGTCATTCGACTTGTTCCATCGATTTCATCCTCCTCAATTTTATTTCTTAACACTCATACGCTCCTCAAAAATAGATGCATAAAAAAGACTAGGATAACAATTCACCCATTTTTGTTTTACACGTTAAATCAACACATTATGTTTCATTTCTAGCGTCACATTTGAAAGAAATACATCTCACGATGTAGACACAAAAGGCTGAATAATTTTACAGCATGAGAAAATATTGAATGGGTGAATTCTCACCCGGAGGAACGTATGAGGGTTAACTTGGTAACATTAATCTATGAATCGATAGCATAGAAAACGCCTGAAGATCCTTCGCTGAACAATTCCCAACGTGTTCGCGACGCAGAAGTGAATTTTCTCGCGTACTCGAGGGCGCGAGATCGGTTTATAATATTAGCGCAATTAGCAAGGCAAAATCGAAGTTTAGAGCGGGCACGTCGATCCCATCAGAAGTCGGGATGAGATCGCGTGCAGAATTTCGAAGCGAATTGCGACGGAGAACAAAGAGACAGAGAGATAGAGAGAGAGAGAGAGAGAGAGAGAGAGAGAGAGAGAGTTTGAATCGCGCGGAAACTTCGTAATTAAACAGACTTCGAGTGAGTCCCCAGCGGAATAATCGGGAAGGAAGAGTTGTTTTCGATCGGGATTGTTTCCCTCGTTTTTGGGCCGACGAGGCAACAACCGTCGTCGACGACGACGAACTCTTTCTCTCTTTAGTTTTCGTCGGACACGGGTTGCGTCGGGATTCGCAACCGGCCGATCCGCTAATCCGGATTAAGTCACGATTTGAATGGGGCCGCACAATGGCATCGTGATTAGATTTAGATTAAATCCAATTGCTCGGACGATCGGATTAGACCGGGACTCTGCGATTCCCGTGGATTCCCTGACGATGAATTGTGCTCGATGGCCTGTGCGCGCGTTATCTCGCCGCCGCGTACCAGAAGTTCCCTAGACGAGCAAGTAATTATCTGCGGGAATTCGTCCGCTGAAACGTCGCGGTAAATAGCCCATTGTCTCGCAACGTTGTTTGAACATCAAGATGAGAAAATCATCCGAACCTCTTTTGCAGCTTCACAGCTGCCTCAAAGAGAGCTTTCAACCCTAATCGGACGCACAGTGACTCCTGTGATTCTTAAAACACCCAATTCTATCGGGAGAATTTTTAACACATGTATTTACTATTGTACGGTATTTGTGTGAACAGGTTCCCTTATATAAATCCCTACTAAAGATATCTATACAAGATTGATTTTATTGAGAGTTTGTGCGGCTCCTATTGTAGTACGTGCTCTACTAGAGATATCTATACAATCATTTCTTGTGAAATCATTTGTACTATTTGGATAATTATAAAATAAAGAATCTGGAAGCGGAATTTTGATCGATGGTGGTCGGTTTAGCGTTAAGCGAGTCAACGCAATCATTTCAAAGGGTCAAGAACGATGCAATAATATTCGGAACTTCTTGCAATGTCTAGAGATTTGTACATCATCTATCCATGTTTATCAAAAAATCATTAAATCTGCAGTCTATCGGTTTAGGCTCGCCCTACACTCGAAAGTATATGTACAACTAAAATATTGATCAGATATAGACCAATGAAGTTCACTGGCTAAATAAATAAATGTTGAATAAAGTTGAGACCTACCGTTGGGTACCGTCGGTGGTTTTTTCGTCTGCACCCTCGCCGTTGCGTTGTTCACCTATCGAAACAAAAGCACAGCGTTAAAAATCATCGACTGTCGTCCAGACCATTGGCAATTTCCCTCATCGATCATCGTCGAGATCCGCGCTTCGTCGGGACAGTTTTCACCGGCAATTTCCCCGATTTACCGTGGAGAAAACTCGGCCGAAAGAGAGAACGTATCGAGAAGTTTCGAAACGCAATCTCGGGGTTTCGATGGAACGAAAAGTTGTCCGTGGAAACTTCAGTGTCCCGACGTCGGCGAACGATTTCCCGTCGAGAAGAAAATCGTCGGGAAAATCGGACAATGCCAATTGCACGCGGATCTCGCAGGATCGTGATCGTATCGACGGACACTCGATCCCACAGGTGCACGTTGTCACCTGAATTCTCGCGGGAACGGCGAAGTAAAAGAACTCGAATTAAAATCAAGTGTCCGTCGATTAATGTTTCATCAATTTGATTTGCACGTTGCTCGAATTGAAACGTCTCTGGTCAAAATATTTTTATATTGTACACCGATGCATTTTGTATGGTAATCGGATCACATCTATTGAAAATTTCGAAAATTTAATGGGAAATTTCGAGCGACGTGCAGCGTTAAGTTTCACTTGAATTCAGATACAGATGTTTCTAATTAAATCCTTAATCTCTGAACTTTCTCAGGAGTCCAGTAAGAAACAAAAAACAAATAAAACGAATGCTGTATCGGTTGAAAATAATATACTACTTAAAATCTTTTAGCTTTCTTCCTATTGTGAATCGCGCTTGATTGCAATAAAATCCGCAGTCGATTCGTGTCAGAATTTTCTAAGATTGTATTTCTCGTTGCAGTCTTGTATCTAATAGGTTCTTAGATCGAAGGATTTGTCGTGTACTCTGAAATCCTTTCTGAATTCAAGGAACGCTTAAAATCTAATTACCAGCACGAGCCGGGTCTCCGAGAAGCTTTCTTCTCGAAGACTTTGCTCTAGTTCGTGGCCTCGAAGAGAAACTATATCAATCCGACATTAATACAGGCATCTATAAAAATTGTCCCAGCGCTCCGAACTGATTCTCCGTGATCGATAAAAACCTTGGAGATAGCTCATCTTCGGGACCACGAACGAAAGCGTTCAATCGATCGTCTCGATATCCTCGACGTTTATTTACCCTTCAACTATTTTAATCTGCTCAACAAATCACGTTAAACACTCTACGAAAAATATAAAAATTTACCAATTACAAAAACAAAAACTCTATGTATATTAGTATAGTCTGTACACCGTTCAATTAATTCCGTTCAAACATTTACACAGTGCTAAACAAACTGGCGCAGCATATTTACCGCGTAATGAATCAATTTGGACTTGAACTCGATGAACGGTATAACCATAAGCAAACAATTGTTAGATTGAAAGGTGTATGGCTGAATAAAATTGTTGGAAGAAGAGCGATTCCGTCGGGAAATCGACGATCGATTTTCCAGGGTGTTTTCCGGGGGAGCGGGAACAGTTTCAGCTGACTCGAATCCTCGGACAGGCCGAAGAAGCGGCCAGCTCTTCTAGTCTTTGAACGTTTTCCCGCTTTCCCGGGCAGTTGCGGGGGGCAGGAGGCGGGGGTGGCGGTGAAAAAAAAGAGAATCAGGAGCCTGTTGTCGTCGATTTCCGATTATCTCTATTTCGCGCAAGTACTTTCGTTGACTGGCCGAAACGGGAAAGGAGAGGGGATCTCAACGAGCCGACTTCCTCCCTTTGTCGGCCGGTTTCCTCTCGACTTTTGCTTTTCAGCTTCCCACGGGCTTTTCCCATCCAGCTTTTCCGTCGCGGGAAATCTCCAGACGAACAGCACCATCGACGACCAACCGCGAATCTTACCGCCGTTTTTCTGCCACCTATGTTTCCTACCTTCCCTTTGCGATCGCTAATTTATGAATTATTTTCGGCTGCGAACAAATTTTCCTTATTGGTCCCCTCAGTTTTAAGGAGGATAGACAAACGCATTGTTTGAATAAATAGTAATGTGTAACCACTCCGTTGTACCTACAGCAATGAATTAACAAAGTTCGCTTATTGTAAGATGTAACCATGCGAATGATTTTCTTTGCTCAATTCATTTGTCAAGAGGTGCTCTCTTAATTTAATTTCGTCACGAGACCACGTTTCTTTGTATTACATATAGGGTCTCTGTGATTGGTTATTACGTCTGGCATTCATCCAAGTTCGAAGCAATTGGAACTCTCTGCCCTGCTTCTTTAGATGATATGCTATAGATACCAGAGGCTCTAGGAGACAGTTCTTTTTTCAACCTGACACGTTCTCCGACTCCTCTGTAATCCACTTATGTCTCTTTATTCTTTTAATAATATTAGGACAGATATTGAGACTTCTCTTTTCTTATTTCCCACAGATCATTTTATGTATGACAGAAACGATAGAAAATTATTCATTCTTCTCATAATTATTTTC
Organism: Lasioglossum morio; assembly: GCA_916610235.2. NCBI lineage: Eukaryota > Metazoa > Arthropoda > Insecta > Hymenoptera > Halictidae > Lasioglossum > Lasioglossum morio. Next base: position 15,296,493 of record OU744323.1, on the reverse strand, counting down.
GACTAGCTGACGCGACGGACGTTATACTGTTCAAATTTCTATAAATTTGTTTAACTGGCGGATGTTGATAATGTCGATAATGCAAACAGACATCGATAATGTAAATTCCTATTGAAATATTGATTAAAAGCGGCAACGTTCGTTTTTTTTTTTGTTATATTGAAATATGATTCAAAAAGCACGTTTAGTTATTCCCGAATTTTCCATTTTTCCGGACAACTTTTCCAATTTTTCTTTCCCTAAAACCTTATTCGATCTACTACGAACATTTCTTCTTTAAATTAGCCAAATTGGCTCAGCCGTTCTCAAGTGATGTCCTTACCAATGAACAGCATTTGATTTTTATTTATATAAATAGAAAATAGATAGATAGATATATTCAAACAATTTGAAAAACCAAACAAAAATTGTTCGCACCAATTACAAGAAATAAGAGCGAAATAAAGTTCTGCTTCTCTTCGTTTAGGAAACTTACATTGTCTAATAGCACATTAAAAAAACACATTGTTTTCAAAATGATCAAAATGGTTTGCTCCAATCGCAAGAAACAAGAGCCGAATAAGAATGGTTTTCGTTCTTCAAGATAGCTAATGGCGCGAAGACTGTATTGACAATCTAAAACACTTTCTCTACTGGTGCGTAAAAACCACGTTGCTTTCGTTATCGAAAGAATCAGCCGTTTCTGTCGGTGTTTATGCAATTTGCGTCGCGTGACCGAAGCCCGGTCTGTTTAAGCGGACAAATCGCGAGCAACAGGGTTGGAAATTTCAGAAACAACTACCGGTGTTCTTCGGAGCCCCGTCCAGCCCATAAATTTTGTAGATCAGACACACCGTTGGGCAGTTTCTTCGGCCGGTTTACTCCGTCCGATCCCGCTATGCAATGCCGGTGCGCCGGCCGCGCCGGTCGATTTGCATTTTACGATCTCGTTTGCCAGCGACGGGATTGTGTTCCACCTGCGCTGGTTATCGTTACGGGAACATCGAGCGAACTTTGTCGCGTCGTAACTACGGATCGCGTCTAATTTTCCGGCGGGAAATCGCGAGCCCACCGGGAAACTGCGAACAATGGCGAAACGATCGCGAGCTGTCTGCCGCTTGCAAAATACGCAAACCATTCAGGTTATTTGGGAGTTGTCGCGCGTCGGGACTATCTTTTCATTCGATTAAATGAACACAGAGTGCTTAATCAATTTCAATTTTACAGGTTTCAATCAAATCAATTTTACACGGATCTCGTTCATTCTGAATGTGTACACCCCGTATTATTTTATTGGTCGCGAATCGCCCGAATAATTGTATTTTAAACTTGTTTCATCGTTTTGAAAAGAAATTTTCACAAATTTGGAGCTTTCCAATTTGTGCATTGATAACCATTAACCTTTTCCAGTCGGAGCTGTTTAACGTGAAAATTAAATATTTCTCGCGACCTAGAATAGTTCCATTGTATATGATTTTTTTTTTCATTTCATGGACATGGAACTGATATAATACCAACATATTTAATAATATGAACAATATTGTGAATAATGGTATATCAATTTTAGGTGGTGACTCGAAAGTTGAAATAGAAAAATGTCACAAAACAACACGATTCGTGGATGAGTTAATATTTTATGTGAATACAAGCAATTTCGAAGAAACGAAAATGAAAGATTGAAGATTACTGAAACAAGCGGAGTCTATTGTGCTTGTCTTGCTACTACCGGGAAGTACTACTGCACGAACCAGTGTTATTCGTGCTTCTCGAGGAACCAGTTGTTACCAGTTGGTTATTCTCCGCGTGTACTCGCTGGAGATCAGAAGTTTTAGTCTTATCGAGTATAGTCGAGCTCGAATGTAAGGTTTCTGCCGCACGTAGAACGTCTGATGAAAGTTTTGGATCAGTCTGTGAATTTATCTGCATGCACATATGCTTGCTAAGTCGTCGAACTTCGGTTACTGTGCCCAAAAAACTAGGGTGAACTTCGAATCGTTTTTCGAGTGAAGAAATCATACTTTTAAAATGGGCTACAGAAACGTGCATAAAAATCATAAACTCTTGTAAATACTTTCGTACACAATGAATCTTTGAAAACATTATAAATTACAAACGATAAATTCTTCTCGATCGAAATTAAGACATATAATAAATTCGATGATATCGGCGCCAGGTTCGACCATTTATAGAAAAAACAACAAATGTGCAATTATTAAATCATGTTTCTAACGTTTCGATCCCGATGTGGATCTTTTTCAAAGAGACATTTTTGCGTTTGAAAAATCTATAGAAAGACGCAAAAATGTCTCTTTGAAAAAGATTCACATCGGGATAGAAACGTTAGAAACATGATTTAATAATTGCACATTTGTTGTTTTTTCTATAAATGATCGAACCTGGCGCCGATATCATCAAATTTATTATATTATAAATTACTATGAACATTTTTTTTACACGAAATTTTGTCTGGAAAGGAATATGCTTCTTTGGTCCCCCGTTCAGCAGAAACGCAACTAACCTAGTCATCGTAGAGGACCGAGTTACCACGGCGTTCTTTCGCGTAAATTGCATTAATTAAGAGCAGCTTGATAAATTGAGAGCCACTTTGAGACACGCTCGACGTGTAGGAATCGAATCCCAGGAGAAACGCCCCTCAATTTCCGGTATCGGTTTGCAATTCTGAGGGAAGCGCAAATATCGTTTGCGAAACTGGTGGTGCACGCGCGAAAGGCCTTTAACTTCGCGCAGACTCATTTGTCAAGACTCAAACGGTGTGAAGAGATCCGGTAGTCGAACACGTTCGCAATCTCCATTCATAAATCCTCGAGTTTTCGACTGGTACCGCAGTTACCGGACCCCAAAGTTCCACAGGAACTTCACTGTGGCCACAGTTCATCGATAGTTAACGTTCGTCGACGAATGAAAGATAAACAACCGGCGAAACTTCCACTGGCAGCGACGAACGTTTCTCAGCTTCCGGAAAAATTCGCGAATAAACGAATCATGCAAGGTTCACCGGAAGTTTCCAACAAACAGAACTTTGTGTTTGAGTGAGAAACAAAAGAGCTTTGAAGTTGTTCACACAATTAAACTGTCTGCTACTTGTGATAAATGACCGAGATTGTACATTAATAAAATTATTTGAAGGCACGAAATGCAGTAATTTCGAACCATTGCTTCTTTCTATCTTTACACGATATCTTATTTTATCTTCCACAGTTTTAATAAAAGAATATTTTAAATTGTAATGTTGGATTCCCCACGAGCAGTCGAAGAATAAAGAGCAATATGAGGCACGACGAGTAAAAGCTGCAATTGGATTGAAAAAATGAAAATAACAACTGTGCATTTGAAAGTTATTAGGCGTTCCAGAGGGTTAATAAGTGTCCGTAAAATCTGATACGGCACTTCGAATTTGAATAATGGCGGACGGATAGTAATGGTATGATAATAAGCGACCCCGAGCGTCGAATTGCGGCTAAACTGGGATAAAATTTCGCTTTTCTTTAATGAAAAATCGATTGTCCCCATGGTAGAGGTGAATTGGTTCGTTATGCAAGGAATTCCTTCGCGAGCGATTAAAGTTCCCCGTTGAAACGATCGATATTAATCGCACGCGCGTTTTCGTCCAGCGGCCTCGAGGCTCTTCGGGGGCCGACCCGGGAACAACAAAGAGAAAATCATTTAATAATGAACAATTTAATATCATCATTCGGTTATATTTATTTCTGATATCGACATTTAGTTCAACTTCATTGGTACATATTACCGAAATTTATTCTTCAATTAATTTCGTGTCATTTTGTTTTTAAACATTCTTTCTGCTCTTGCGTTTTAATTATAAAATTTGATTTTCAGTATGATTTGATTCCCACAGTTTATTTATGTACCCAACAATTGCTTTTCAAACTGCTATTATGAAAACTCATTCTAGAATTAATTTCTGTTTTTAAAATTGTTTTCTGCTCTTCCAATTTATTTTTAAAACTTATTTTCCTTTTTGAAATGAATTTCTACTGTTCAAATCGGTTTTTAAAAATCGTCTATATCATCGGAATTTACCCGTGGACTGATTTGCAACCCAGAAACACAATTCTGAAACTGCCTCGCTGATGTAGTCGTTTCAAATTTATTTCCGTGAAAGCGTTTAGTTTTCGCGGGCCAGTTGCAAGTTCATTGTCAGTGTAGTCGCATCCAGATATTTTCCCGTGTGTTTTATCAGGATTCGCACAACACGGCTGGCGTCCGATAACAAAGTGGAGAGAGCGAACACGACCCGATCTTATTGTTGTCGAGGAAAATTTGGCGCGTGTTAGATACAGCCGACAGAATCGGATCGGCGTGGTACAAACGGGCAAACATTGCAAACAAACGTCGGCGTGGTACAAACGGGCAAACATTGCAAACAAACGTCGGTGTAGACAACGGGCGAACGGACGCGTGCATCTGCGCCGTCGGAATCGATTCTCGGGGCTCTGGCTTGTTCCTGTTGTCGGATAACAAACAATACGCGCCTGGATGAACCTCGAAATCTTTGTTTGCCGTCCTTGTATCACGGTAAACGTCCACGCTGAACAATGAAAGCGAATATGCGAGCGAGTTGAACGCGCGCGCGCACACGTGTGAACTCCAGCCTCGATTGTGTTGCAAATTAGTCTCTGGACTCGTGATTGTTTCATTCTGTTTTCAGTCTTCTTTTTTTCTAGGGTAACATTGTTAGTTCCGCCAGATTGTTTAAGCCAACTGAATTTTATGTATAAACTATCTGAAAGAATGTCTTTATCGAATCATTTTCCACGGACACAACTATACGATATGCTTGTACAAATGTCCTGAATAAATAAATATGTTTCTAGTTCCACATTGTTCATTCATAATATTTAAAAAAAATATAATAATAAATGGATACAGTATCGTGTACTTTATAACTAATGTACATGACAATTAATCCAGTATTTAAATAATAACAATTTATTTTACCCTTTTAAGTTGGTGATATACGATAAAGAAAATTGGCAGTTTTAGATACTCTCCAAATGTGTTTTTGTCACTTTTCTCATGAGTGAATGAATTTACGTGGAATTCTCGAGTCAAATGAAGCATCCAATTTCACGATAATAGGAATTGGTAATTTTCGATCTTTTTCAAACGGTTCTTCCGTAAAGTTTCCTTGTTTTTTTGTCACTTTTCTTACGAATGAATCCCACAAATTTACGTGGGATTCTTGAGTGAAATGGAGCATCGAATATGATCGTGTGAAATTCTCGATGTTCAGGTCGTTTCTGCTATAACAGTATTTCGAACACGCTCGACTCTATATTCTGAATTCTGTTCGAGCAGCATCGTAGTCCGACGATCGCGTATTTTCCTATCAGATCAAGCCCGTCGCCCGCTGTTACAATATTATCTGTACCATGGGCCCAGCTCCGTCGCGGTTTAGCTGTATTTACACGTATACAACGCTGGAACCAGCTCGTAAATCCGTCAGTAGCTCGTGTACCGACTGACGAAACGACGTTCTCTTGGATCAGAGAGAATCTTGTTCGTCGTCGTCGCCGCCGGGTCGATGCATCCTCGATCTCTATATCTAGCGAACCGTACCTACGTCCTCTTCGGTATCGGTCCCAAGGGTGGTCTCCTCCTCGGAACGCTACTATCGATCCAATTAACACATTAGCCGTCGCATTTAGCGCAGACGGTACGTGACACCACCCCCTGCGCTTCGTTATTAATTCACCAAATAAACTGTCAAATTGTCTGCCTAATAAACGGGCGTTGCGGCGCCCCGATAGATCTCCGTTACGACAGTGGTGTCTATGCCATGCCATTGTGAGCAAACTGGGACACCCTTTATCATAGGAACATTTGCTATTTTGTTTCTGGAAAATCCTAGTGACCTTTTGAATCACTATTGTCTGTGAAAACCGTGCTCGAACGATCCTGGAATATGTCGATGCAGTGGCGCATTACCCTATGGGCAACTTAGACAAATGCCCGGGCCCCCAAGCACAAACTAAGATCCAAATTCTTCGCTTTTCTCATAAAAAATTTCAAACTCAAACTCTCATTTGGGAAAACCTGTAATACAGTCGCGATTCTTGTCTATTATGTAGTTGGGGTTAGGGGCTCCGAAATTCTACTTCGCCCAAGTCTCCGACTACTTATAACGTGCCACTGCGTCGATGTTGATTATTGAAGTGCAAACTTCTTGCGCACACAAGTGCTGGGCAGTGAATTAGTCTGATCCGTCACGCTCGGGGTTGAAACGCTGTTCGGACAAACTGGAGGAGCTGGTCTTTCGCGCACAGCATTGGTTTGCTTTTTTTATGTCGATCAGATTATCGAATGCGAAAAGCCTAGTCGAACAGGGACCACCGGAACGACGAACAGAAAAGAATGTGAAACAGCTGAAGAATAACTGAGCACAATGTAGACCGCGACCGAGTGGCCTACCACAAAGAGGGAACGTTCTTTTCGCCGTTGCGATCATCAAAGCGGATAGCGGCGCGTTGACAAGCTCAGTCGGCCGAAGAAACGTACGAGTGTCGGTAGCTATCTGGGAGAAGTCCGCGCGAGCATTATGAATTATGACAGGCCCGATAAGATTGCTAATGAGGAAAGTTGTTGCCTGCTGATTACATCGACTGTTGCACGGCAGAGCTTATTCATCGTTTCAGTTTATCCGCGACACCTGGGCGCCTCGTGGTCGGCTCTTATCATTTTACGACGATGTTCTTCGTCGAGCTGGTCCTTTCTTCGATGTTTTCTTCCTTGCCACGGTATCCTATCCTGAAATACGTTTCTGTCCGACGGCAGGGAGATCCAATTAAAGTTCGAAAGGTCGCCGCGTAGTCGATAACGAACAAACACCCGTCGAACGACGAGAATAGATTGAATACACGAGGTTTTGATCTTTCTCGACTATTCCTTCGCTCAGGAAACTCGTTCGCAGAGAATTTCGTCGGGGAATTGAGACCGCATAAATGACTCGCGAAACGTGTTTACCGGCGCTGATATACACCGTGTACGATTCATGAAACAGCCACGGTGTATTAATAGCGAGATAGTTAAAATCGATCGGAGCCGACCTAACGAGCCACGATTTACCGGGATGGAGAGGGAGGGAGGGGCGGTTAGATTTACTCGCTTCCTGCGTTTCAGTACAGATCTGGCTGATACTGCGAATCGGCCGGAAATCGTGGATCGTTCGTGTCCGACCGCGTCACGAACTGGTGTCCGCGTGGAAACGCGAGGCCTCTCCGCTTTGTACCGCTTCGAAAACCTACTTGGAACTACAAGGAACAGCCAACGAAATCGAACGAGCCCGCAAATGGCAATCGAATCCGCATAATTCGTAACAAGTGAATTCTCTTCTTGTCGGATGGACACGAGAGAGAATTTTAATATAGAAAATGGTGAAGGTAAATTATATTAATTTCAGAGTGTAGTTTCTGAAATATACGTCCGGAGAGAGGCCGATCGATAATCGAATCGAAGAACGGCCGCTCTCTCTCGTGCTGCTCAATTGAATATGCCGAGGGAGACTCGTCGAGAGTCCGTGCAACCAAAGAGTGGACCTTGAAAGGCCTTTCACGAAGAAGGCAACTCATTTATCGGAGCAATTCAGCCGAGCCGGTAATCAATGAGGCTCTCGCCTCGTTTTAGGAGAAAACTGGGTGCAGATGCACCCGCTTCACGGCTTTTCTTGCTGTTCCAGGCTGAAATTCAGACAATTCTGCTGTCCAATATCGATTGTTCCACTAACGAGATTGCACTATGTGAGAAAATTCGCTTTTAAATAGTTTGCATTGGTACTTGAAGGCTAGCATCGAGATAGCAGAAGTACCGAAAACATTTTCCTTCAACCTTGGACCATCAAACTAGTTCCCAGCACAAGTGTCTTCTTCCCGAGCAGTCCCTGAAGCACGAATCTTGGCCACATCGCAAATTGAAGCACGGGTCGCATGGTTGGCCTTGAACGTATAGTAGAATCCTCGATTCCCAAGCCGGCCAAATCGTCGATATACGTTCCTCCTCGGAATTTCGCGGTGGCCAAGCCAACATCTCTCTCTCTCTCTCTCTCTCTCTCTCTCTCTCTCTCTCTCTCTCTCTCTCTTTCTCTCTTTCTCTCTCCCTTGATCTGCATACATTTGACTTGCTAAGCCCGAAAATCCGAGTCGCTACCACCTGTCGTTAAACTGCTGGGAGAGCTGCATGAGGTACGAGCACGACGCCAGCCGCGCTAGTAGGTCGAGAGGAGTTGCCGAGGACTTCCGTCTTCGAGGAATGTCGGACTTCCGGTCCCGCGGAGCCGCTTTTTGTCGTCGCTCGTTAATCAGGATCGACCTTTCGGACCTCGACCGGCCTTTTGCATCGCGATTGTTCCAGCTCGGACAGCCGGGAAATCGATCCAGCCGTGCCGGAACGGTACAGCCGGTTGCACTTAAGGCGATCGTATCTGTAGCGGGTTCGAACGCTAATTGTTCGCTTAAACGCACCGGGAAAACGCTCCTTTCGTTCCGAACTGTTCTAGCGTTCTCTTCTCGGGCCAAATCAATCCTCCTCCATCTGGCTGTTTCTCTCATCACCGCAAATTTCGTTTATCCACGGCGCAGCTCTTTATCGCTGACCATTAGCACCGTATGTTCTGCGAGATCTTGTGTCTTTCTTTCTTCGGAAAGCTTTGATCGATAATAAAATAAAACTATAAATTCTTCTCGATCGAAATTAAGACATATAATATATTTGATGATATCGCCACCAGGTTTGCCATTTCCAATATAATTTAGATTCTGCCTATTACGTAGTTTTTCACTTATCTTCTTCACAAACTATAATTTTGTTTTTTCTTTCCCTTTCTTTATACACATCGATATGATTAGTTTTTATTAAAACATGGTAGACACCATGATAAAAATGGATATTTTTTGTTTTCTTTTTACAAAATTTGTTATTTTTGTTTATATTTTATATAGTGGTGTTACATTTAGAACTGTATTTCGAATATGTTTCAGCGGCGTTGTTTCAAAATTGCCGCTTCGCATTTTACGTACCACCATTGATCGATATCGATCTACCAATCACTGGAGATCACCTATATATATGCCATAGCCTTCTTGTCTTTGAAACAGCACGTGTTTCAGTTACATATCTGCCACCATGGACTAAAGTTGTTTTTCGTGTAACTCCTCAATATTTGTTTAATTGTTTGTCCACTTTTGATACAACATGTATGTGTACTATTTCTGTTTTCTTGTTCTGTTGGAATTACACGGTTTTTCAAAAATATTGATCATATTATATTTTTCTATATATTTAACAGACGCAAAAATGTCTCTTTGCAAAAGATCCACATCGGGATCGAAACGTTAGAAACATGATTTAATAATTGCACATTTGTTGTTTTTTCTATAAATGATCGAACCTGACGCCGATATCATCGCATTTATTATAATAAAAAAAAACTGTTCGATTAACTCTCATACGTTCCTCAGGGTGAAAATTCACCTATTTACTAGTTTTATATACTATAAAATGATTGGTCCCTCTTTATCTGTGTCGTGAGACGTATTTCTCTAAAATGTGACGCGATAAATGAAGCAAAGTTTATTAGTTTAAAGTGTGAAGCAAAAATGGGTGAGAAAGTATCATAGAATCTTTTATGCAATTATTTCTGAGGAGCGTGTGACGGTTAAAAAAAACATGATGTAGACGTGTATTCTTTGACCAAGCATCAGCGTTGAAGTCAACTACATATCGTCCATTAAACACCGTCAATTCGGCCACTTAAAGTCTAATTGCCCACATTCTATCTTTCGCGGGCACACTAAGCGTCTCACCGTGCCACAGAGATTCAGCAGCGAAAACGTCCAACTGCGCCCTCATTATTCAATTATCATTTGACGTACCGCAGTCGTGACAGCGTTAGTATCTCGACACGTTCCTCCGTGATCCGACTGGTTGATTAAATTCAATTTCAACCGACTCGGTTATTAATTATCCTCTGATTTCTGATCCTCCGGAGGAAGAACTAGCTCCTCTCGATCATAGTTACCACGGGACCACCCCCGGAGACCGTCTTCCGTTTCACGAGGATCGAATCGAAGAAATTACACTTATCCCAGCGGGATAGAAGGTCGATCGATGGCTACCCTGAAGTAGAATCCCGTGATTTCTTGCGAGGAGATCGTAGAATCGTGTGTTGGAGGTCCGCCTACTAATTTTAGGACCCCCTTTAACCATGCTCGCCGGCGCGGCGTCTACAAAGGACGTTCGTTAAGATAATGGGGCAGTGCCCGGGTGGATGGGTCTCCGGGGGTTGAAGCCACGTTTCAACCCCTGTTAAAAGGTCCACGGAAAGTTTAAACTGGTTTAAACGACGGTAGACACAGTTGGTCGGCCGGTCTGCCTCGATGGTTCTCGATTAACAGAGACTAGAATTTTATGCGACGCCTGAAAGCATTGTAGACGGAGACCATAGAAATGGAGGCGTTCCCGAGCGCCATTATGTTGGCAATCTTTATTTTATTTACTCTGTGCAAGTTAATTTCTTTTAGATATTCTAATCTATTTCATGGTCCCGTTGCATAATAAGAAGCTTGAGGAAGACTGCAGTGTAATAATTAGACTGCGGATTTTATGCATTTAGGGCAAAAATGAGCACGCGCAATTTAAAGCGGCGGACGAATAATTACAAAGATTTAAGGACATCAGTGTAAATTAACTTAATAAGACAATTAAAGGAAAAAAGAAATGTTTATTTATTTGTAGTTTGCATAAAGATCCGCAGTCCAGTAATTATTAATTGCTCGATGAAGCTCGATGCTCGTCGGTTGTGCGGGAACGATCTCGAGGGAGGATTTTTCTAAAATATTCACTCGGTGGCTCCGTACAGAGTGGCAAGTAATGTTGCCCGGAATAGATTCGATTTTTCGGCGAGATAGGGCCAATGTCGAGAGACTCGAAGAGGCGCCAAGGGAACCCGTTCGTCGCCTAAACGAGCGGAATGAATAAGCGATGAGCGTGGCCTACGGGGAACATCTAAAAGCGTTCTCTGGAGCGTCGTGGCGTCGCGCGTCGTCGTGACAAATGATAGAGACGCCTGAAATTACGTCGATACGCCCCGGCAATGCGGATCCTTCAGTAAGTACACCGACAAACCGTTAAAATCCGCCGAAACGAAGTGAACATCGACCAGATTCGGAACAAAATGCCATCGGTGAATGCAACACCAAACAATTCTATTTTTCTTTACCTTTCTCCGAAAAACTAAACGGTGACACAACAAAATGATAACGCCGAATGCATTAAACAATTCCTGTTTTTAGTTTAGAGAAAATCAAGCGTGCTTCGTGTGGCGGTCAAACGTCAACTAAAATGGCGATGCACCAATTAAGTTCTTCGAGCGAACCATAAAAAGCCAGTTTCCGTTCTTTCTCGCGAATATAATTCAATAAAAGAATCAGTTCGCATTTGCCGACGTTTTTGTTTCAGTTTTATCGATACCGTTTTCACGCGAGCTTTTTTGCCCGTGTCATAAAACAAACGGTAGTTGTGTCGAGCGCGCCAGCAAGTTGATTTTTTCAGTTTTCCAGAACACGCGAACGATCGAGAGAATTTTCGGCGGGCATGTATTCGCTCGACGTGTGCCGTCGATAAATTTTCGATTAATCCGGCCGCGACTTTTTCAAAGTGACGGCGTCGACAGGAAGCGGCAGATTAAAAAGCCTCCTGGGATGTAAAAAAGAAAGAAGGGGAGAGAGAGCGACCCGCTTCTAATTTGAAATCTCTCTTAATCCTTCCGGTAATTAAAAAGCTGCGGCGGACGACCGCGGAAAGGGATCGCATACCCTCGCTTCTTCGCTTTATCGCGGTGTCGGGGCTCGTTCGAACCCCTTCAACCCATTTAACTTCTCGTTTAGGATAACATCGAGGCCCTAAGATCTTGTTAGGACTCTGAAGTGGTCGAACCTAGCCTCAATTCATTTTTTCACGGAGAAATCTGTGACGCGGTTCCTCCGCGAATGTTCAGTTCTATTTATCTTGCATAGGAGGATGAATCTTTGATAGGGGAGACCGGGGCTAAAAGTTTCCCGGGAAAATTGTTCCGATAATTATTTCTACGTCATTTAATAGGTTTCTTCAAAATCGGAACTTGTAGCCCTAGTCTTCCACTCGGTTCTCACAGAAATCTGCGACGTATCTCTTTCTCCTTCGCGATACGTTCTTGAATCACAATTATCATTTCTGCCAGCTGCTACAAGCTGACTTCGAGTTCTCCGTGGAAACATAGGTGGCATAATCTCGCCGGTCGGCGCAGAAGTTCGTTCGTCTCACTTTGCCCAATTACATAGCCGGGAATTTTTTTCTGGTTCATAAAACAAGCGAATTCGCGCAGAACACGCTCGTGCGTTTCCATTACCGCGGCTTGTTGCACCGCGCCGAAATTAACGAGACGCGGCCGGTGCAGGCGCAACCCCTTGAATCGCGCATTAAAAACTTGTTAATTCCTATATGCGACGAAGATTCTTCAGCCGTCGTCGTCGTCTAGACCCTAAAAAAAAAGAATATGCGCGATTTCGAGGCTTTCAGACCGGTTCGAAATCGCGCGGAAAATTGTGGCGGGCTCGGTGAAATCGAGACCACTGAAACCAGCGTCTGCGAAAGTACTTGGCGTCTCGCTCGTTTGATCGCAAAACGCTTGTGCGATGTGAACGCTGCTGAAACGTCGACGGGACTGCTTTGAAAACGGGACAACGGCGGGATATGCTTCGCGGAATTAAACGCGATCGGAAAGTAACTCGGATTGGACCAGCAGCTGTTCGAGAAAGTACTATTTTATTCGTTTCTGGAACGAAGATTCTTCCACATCGATTTATTCAAGAAAATTCCAAAGAAAATCGAGGCACAGTTAAATCCTTAATTAGGCTCGAAAGATCAGCAATGAGTAGCCTTGCTTGTTCGTGAACTCCAAATTCAGCTAGTATTTTTGAACAAAGGTCTACGACAATGTTTTGTTTAGTCTGTCGGTCAGGAAATTTTTCAATTTTAAGCATTCATAAAGACGCGAAGCAAGATAAATAATATTCAGGTAACAACGATATTGTTGCAATCGGTATAAATGCAAATAGCGAAACGATCAAGTGAAAGATTTACTGGTTGCATTACACGAAGAACACAGTGTAAAACGATAAATTCAAAGATTTAGTGATTGGATTAAAAAGAAAATATAGTCTACGCTCTACACCAATAATACTACAAAGGTATCAGACTGATTGGTTGAATGAAAAAGAAAATGAAAAATTGCTGAAAGGCAATAGTGTGAACATCAGTTAATTATTCTTCCCTGAGTGAACAGGTTGAACTAACGAGCCTAGTTAAGGATTAATAATTGCTGTTTTGTTCTTGTAGCAGTTACACTCGACCGTCTCCTGTTACGTTTACCTGCATCACTGAAAATATTCAGTAGCGACAATTTTTGTTCTAATTTCGCAAGTGCGTTTCAAGTGAATTGAACAACATACATATTTTGTAACTGAGGGGCTCGAAAAGTTTCAACTGCGGACATAATTAATAGCAGTAACACAAGTAAGTAACAGGAGAAAAGAAGGAGTGTTTTCGGGCCGAAAAGATGGAGTAATCGGGGCGTAAGAGAAAGCAATCGAATCGGGGGTGCAAGGTGGACAGCTGGTCGTCCAATGATCGGCCCGTTCTGTAAAGGGAGGAAAAGCGTTCGTGTGAAGTCGGTCGTGCGAAAGTCCCGTGTAGCACCGGGTGAGAGAGCGGGCAGTGCGAGGCGATTACAAATCGATTATTAATTTCGCCGGTCGTCCTCGGGAACGAATCCTCGTGCGCGTGACTTTTTCCTTACCTGTTTCGGACAGTTCGGGGATCGAGACTCGATTGTGGGGCCTCGTTCAGTGTCACCGGGCTCTCGAGCTGGCCCGTTATACATTTCTCAAATTCATATCATTCTGTGATTGGCCTCTCCCGCTCTCGCTCTCTCTCTCTCTTTCTCTCAATAATCGTCTCACAGTTTATTTTGCGACATAGTACGTTATCGATCTCTACAGTTTATCGCCGAGAACTCAACTGTCCCCAGTATCTCTCATGCGCGCAGAAGAACTCTATATGGGACAACAAGAGACTCTCGTCAGACACTTTTAATTGTTTCACTCGTCTTTGCCTGCGTTTCTGTCTCGTTTCGAATAGTTTTTTTTTTTTTTAATTTTCTACGTGAAACACGTCATATCGCAGCTACCAGCTGATATATATTTCACCAGCTTTATAATTCTTTTCTCTTTTTGTCTGTGGTCGGGTTTCGCTTTTCGTTCTTTGCTCTCTCTTTTGTCTCTCAAATTGTCGTCCTCGAGAGATCTCATCGTTTCAGGAATCTACGTTTCTATTTTCTCGGTGTATTTTGGTTTTCTCACGAGCGCGTCCACCCCTTCAACTTCGGCGATTTTTCCGCGGCGAACGTCGCACCACCCATGCGGACACGTTCCACGCGGTCAATTGGCTTGATTCGATCATTCCGGATCTAGGCGCGCGATGAATTCGCGCCAATTAATTAGCGAATGTCCGCACAGGTGCCGGGGCTACTCGCCTCGGCTCTGAGAGTCGTTCGAGGCGCGTCGCGACGATGGCAATGGCATATTTTTCTAATTTACTTGATTCTGAACAAGCTAAATTTCGAAAAGCTAACCGCATAGTGTTCCACGAACAAAGATCCCCGGGATTCAAATGATTCTATTCCGAATTCGTAGATCAATCATGATCTAATTTTGCCTGATCGAATATTCCGTTTTATTAAATCTGTCTGCACAGTTTCCGGTACGCCATTGCCGCGAACCGCCGTTTCGCGATCAATTCTGACGGAGCCATTTAGCCGTCGATGTAACAAACTCGACTCGACGTGCTGCGAATTACATTACGGGCTGCAGCGAGCTGAAATATTCAACGAAACTCGAGTTTTCACCTCGGCCGAACGGTTAACGGTATATTTTTATGCAGCGAGGCTTGCGCGCGAATCATTGAATGAGCCACGGAATCCGAATTCCAATCCGCTGGAATTAACGGAATATTTTTGCACCGCGAAACTTCGAGTATCTCGTATCGATCTATGTTCAAAGCGATTTCTAACTTTCGAACCATCATCGAAAACTACTGGAAAAATTAAGTAGAATGCTACGAATTTCTCGTTCAACCACTTCGCATCAAACTTTGTTCGTTCTACGTGATCGACACATTTAAAAAGATTATTGGCAAGTGAAAATTTCCAATGTACTCTTTCACACGGATTGTTAAGGTTCTCAAAGTGTGCGGAGGTTACTCGAGTATTCCAGCTCGGCAGATCGCGTTTAACAGATCCACGAGTCCCGGCTCCGTCAAAATTCGAGAGCTCGACGTCTCCAGCCAGTGAATCGCAATTTACTCGCGCGATTCCGCCTCGAGGATCGAGCCTCGTTCTCGAAACTCATCCAGAACCGTTCTGCGCTTAGAACTACACAGCCGACACGCGCTCGTAAATGTCACGACTCTGTTCAAGCTCGTTTGAACGAATCGAACGTGTGAAAATCCATTAGAGTCGACAAGAGTAACGTTGACGAGCGCGATCGACCGAGATGCTTAAATCTAGGAAAGATTAATTTCGAACAGACGACCAGCCTCCGAGCGAACGTTCGACGTGTCCAACCGTGATTGCATTTCGAGTGCGGGAGAAAAGCAGAAAAAAAAAGGATGGAGGCAGGCTGGTCGCCTGTTGATCGAGCGAGAGACGCGCGCGATAAGCTCGCGTGCGGCTCTCGCGTGTTCCTGTAAAGAAGTACATTGTGTATAAATGAATTAATGGCGATGTATACATATATATATGTATGTATATATATATATAAGTATAAGAATGTTCATGCACACCTCAATCTTTCTGCCCTCAACCACGGTGCCGTGTAGCCTCTCACGTGCCCGGTCCGCGTCAGCACTATTTGCGAATGTTACAAAACCGAATCCCTGCATGCAAGGACAGACAAAACAACATGCATTAAACTCAACTTACAGACTGCCAGCGCTCGGCAAACGGCTGGCCGACCCGACATTTCGTGCTTCCCCTCCCCGAATTTTCTCAAAAAAAAAATGTTCTCCTCTTTTCGAACAAGTACAGTGGATCAGAACGCGGTTGGAGAGAAATGGGAAGATCAGGGTGGGGTCGGGGGGTGAGAAGGGGTTGTTCACGGGGGGTGGTTCGCGTGGATCTTGCGCGGGCAACCCCGCAGAGCTTCCAGCATTGATTCCGGATCGATCGGAGCACGTTTTCATTAAAGATTTCGCGACCGAACAGCGCGGTGTGCCGCTCTCTACCCGGACTGTACCTTCACCGGCTCTTTTCAGATTTTTCACCCTTCGCGCGCGGCCTTTTCAACCCTTCCCGCCGGCCTTTCAGCCCCGAAGCTGCTCCCCCGTTTATTCCTCGGGTGCACAATGGCCGTCTGGCCGCTAATTAATTCTCGAGATGGTCTCGAGACGCGACGAAACTTCCGCGGGATGTCTTTCGACGTCGTTCCGCTTCAAAATTTCAGAAGATCTCGCGAACTTCGCCGTTTCGAGAATGTGTAAACGTCATTCGTAATTCGTGAGTCGCGCGCGCGCGTCGGGAACTTTCTTTGGTCACTGCTGGAACACGGCCGTTGAAAGATGTTTAAAGAAAGACTGGCACACATGGACGCGCGTCGCGTCGCACGCCGACGAGATTGATCAGCGAGTAAGTTGCACGCGAACGAACGAACCGAGTCGGCGAAGGGCGTGTAAGAGTCGAGACAGCCTAGCCCGGGGGGGGGGGAACGTCGGCTGTCAACAATGGGAAATGGGAAACGGGAAAAGGAGAAGCGACGCGCCTGAGAGCACGGTTTACCACTGCGAAATGTCGGTTTTGCCAGCGGGTCTGCGAGCGCGTCATACTGCTTACGGAGACGCACCAAACAACGTGCAACAAATAAGTAAATATAAAATCATGGTAAGAAATCATGGTCATGGTCACATTAATCATCTCATTATCATATCATATCATATCGTGTCATGTCATCATGGTCATCGTCATATCATTAAAGACTCTTGCTTGTACCGAGAGGTGCGTGTACGAGAAAAAGAAAATGAAAGTATGAGAAGACGGTTAGTAGAGTGGCGGATAGAAAAGGAACGGTTGGGATACATATGTGTGTCTGCTGTGTAGTGTGTATCTGTGTGTACGTGTACGTGGTCTGTCCGGAAATTATCCGACCTTAGCTTATATCTTCGTTCCTAACTGGGCTAAGGTGGATACCGCATGTTTATATTAGAGGCGACCTTGCGATAAGGCCTGCCCATGCAACAAATCTCTGCACGCCGTCATTTGAAAACGATACGCAGTTTTGTAAGCGTCCAGTCTCGTGAGCGTCGCGTATCATAATACACGATTATTATAATCATTATAACGACCGAACGTGTGGAATATCGGATATGCATTAAATTTTGTCAGAAACTTGGGAGAACGTTATTGTTCGGAAACCACTGGTATGATTCTCCGTTCAGTCCTGATCTAGCTCCTTGTGTCTGTCTGGTTGTTCTCAAAAATGAAAAAACCTCTCAAAGGAGAAAGATTTGCTGACGTAGAAGCAGTAAAAGAGAATACGACGACGCAGCTGTTCGCGATCCCTAAAGATGATTTGAAGGAGCGTTTCCGTAAGTGGGAAGATCACTGGAAGAAAATCGTGGCTTCTAACGGACTATACTTTGAACGGGACACTATTGATATTGACCAGGAGTGATACTTTCCGGACAGATCACGTATATTTTTCACTTGGGAAAGCTTGAAAGAGAGGATGTTTTCTGCGAGAGAAATTTTTCACGTTTGCAAATGTTTCCGATGGGACTGCGGCTTTCCGCGATCGCGAACGAAACTGTCAACGAGGAAATCTGACAGCTGGGAAAATTCTCTCTCTCTCTCTCTCTCTCTCTCTCTCTCTCTCTGTCTCTCGAAGGAGGAGGAGGAGGACCTCGACGAATCTCCAAGTGTCGCGGGAAACAGCTCGCGTTTCTTTGTCGAAGGAATTAATCAGAGTTCCGCGAATGCAGACACGCGGGGCGGAGCTCACGGATAATCGAGTTCCCTCGATTCTCACTTCTCCGCCACGTCGCCTCCAGACACTGGCTGCCAACGGCTGTTAGGCATCGGGACGCTGCTGTCGGCAACCCGGCGGAATCGTATTAACGCCAAATCAAATCGGCATCCTCAAAGAACGAAAGAGGAGAAAGCGCGCAAAGTTGTCGTGGAAACCTGACGTAATGCAACGAGACGAAGAACCCTGTTTCCCCATTTAAGGACATCGTAATTCGTTTCATTGCCCGTAGAGTCCGGGGGATACCCCGCCGGATGTAATCGAATCGATGGGGTAATTGAATATCGTGCGCCACGTCGAGAATTGCCTTCGAATAATCGAGCTAAGATTTCCTCTGCGTTTCGTTGATTAATTAGGGCCGAGGTTAATTGAGGGTCGTGTCGGTGGCAGAAAGGAATCGAGAGAACCTTTGAAATAATTCACACTTTGGCGTGTACCTCGCATATTGATTCGACATGGCTGGCCAGCGATCGTTGAAGATCGAGCGTGAACTGTAAGGAATTGGTTTGTCTTGATTTTTCTGGAGATCCTAGCGAGGTTCCTTCGATCGGCAATAAGGAATTTCAAACTTTTCTCAAGGCTCTACGAAATTCTTTGGAGCAAGAATCACTTCTGTGATCTGTAGACGACTTAGTGAATCGACTCAGCCATAAGTGATTGGAAAATGGATGATCACGTTTGGCGTACATTCGCAAAGTGTCTAAAAGGAGAAACAACAACTTTCCCTATGAAGATAATTCTATTCAAATCTCGTTTGGTGAAACTTTCTTAACTCACTATTGAAGAGGATCGTGAAAATGCAACTCCAGCCTAATCGTGACCGATTATCGACCTCGAATATCGCCCAGAATATGAGAAATCAAGTTTCGAGTAAGTATGGTGGTGAAGGAAATTCATTTTCCAACGTCACAATCCCTCAATTCCGCCACTCGAGCCACCCACTCGTTCACCGTAAGTCTTATAACTAAATGCTTTTTCGCCACTGCTTTCCTACATTCCCGCATTGTAATCGTTCAATATCGAATTCGTTACTTGGAAGATCAACCGTCATTAACCTTCACAGTCTCAAGCTTGCACATCGAAAAATTTCCAGCTGATTTTCACGAGCGTGTGCGAACGGCACGCATCGGACGACTCGCCGGGGAAATCAGTGTAAAGTAGACAAGCCACATGGAAGATACGCCGAGCAAAAGCGTAAGGGGAATCGTACGTCGAATCGATCTGGGGATATCGAGATGTGTCTAGCTTCCGATATAAATTGAAAACTGCTCGACGCACAGTGAGGTATTGGCTCGGAGAGTCGGAAGAAAGTCGATCTCAAGACATTGTCGTACGATTCTTGCTATCCGAAGTAGTTAAAGGTCTGAAGAATAAGGATTCGCTACTTTCTTTCTTTTTATTTCTACACCCGTGAAGTACCCTACTTCCTCGGAAGTCAAGAGATTTTATAGCACGCTTTGTGTGTGTGCGTTCTTAAACAGTGTCCAGTGGCGGATGAAAACAAGTGGGGGTCCTAAGCGGTCAAACATTTCTAGGCATCCCCAATCAAATTTTGAAGAAAAATTATACAAATGAATGACCTATTTTTTAGCAAACATGTCTGTCTGTGGTAGCTAGTGCTGCTACACAATTTGAGAAGCTAAACATTTTTTTGACCGCTAAGCGGCCGCTTAGTCTGCTTAATCCGCTTAATCCGCCACTGACAGTATCTGGAACTGGGTGAAACAAAACTAATTCTTTACAAACACGGATAATCTACTTCCATCGCGTACTAGTCAGTGGGTTCCTGAGAAGGTTTAAAAATTCCTTCGCATCGGTTACAATTAATTTTTAGGCAGTCCAACGTTTTTCCAGAATTGAAGAATTTAAAAAATGTTCGAACGAATCTTCCGAACCCGCGACGTCCAGCGTTCCGCGTCGTCAAATCCGCCGAAAATTAGCAACAGGTAGGACACGACACGCGAGGCGGTTTGCTGTCGTACAAACGTAGTCGGAATCGCGAAGTCCTGGTTCCCGATGGTTACATGTATTCGCCGCGGCAATTTTCCTCGTGGATGGTCTCGGAGAACGTGCCCCACGGTTTCGTCGGCTTGCGAGAAACGGTTCACGCGACGGCCGATCGCGATCTCGCAGAAAACCTCTTTAAAGGCTTATCGGCTTTCGGAAAATTGAGGTTGGCGTGACCTGCACGCCAACCTTCTTTCTCCTCTTTCAGGAAATTAATCCGCCGACCCGCGGCGTCTTACAAATCTTTGCCGAACGGCGAAACATGCCTCGCGTTAATTCTGTTAAACGAAATCGCGGTCACGCCTCGCCGTTTCCCTTTCCCTTCGCCCGGATTACGTTTCCGCGAGGCCCGTGGGTGGAACTATAATTACCGAGGCGGCTCGAAAAATCAGATTACCACCTTCGATCTCGCCCGCTCGC
Source organism: Lasioglossum morio (assembly GCA_916610235.2). Lineage (NCBI taxonomy): Eukaryota > Metazoa > Arthropoda > Insecta > Hymenoptera > Halictidae > Lasioglossum > Lasioglossum morio. Next base: position 15,275,941 of record OU744323.1, on the reverse strand, counting down.
TACTTTACGATTCGCCGTGGCTACTTTTTCCCCACTTTGTCCCCCTCACCCCTGGGTAGACAATGCTACAACCGCCGGTTGGAAGCGAGAAATAAAAATTATTGGTTGCGCTACGGCTTTGTTAAGGCTATCCGTGTGATACTTTTTACTGTACAGCTAATCTCCGGACTGGGAAATTTATGCATTTATAGCGTGCACGAGTGTGTAAAGTACAATCGTAGGAAAAATGGTAACGATGTTTTAAGACACCCTGTTTGTGGCTGAATAAAAGTCTTCGCGATTGTTCGCGACCAGTCGCTGGTTAAGTCCGATTGCTCGACAGGTTCGGAACATTCGTTGGCAAAGTGGCTCACGTTCTGCAGATTGTATAGAATTATGTATAATAGTACGATATTCTAGACGACGTAAAAATCCTGCACGTTTTCTTATATTTTAGCCAATTTCTTCAGACCTTTTTACATTTTCTGTATAAATTCAATAATATTAAATTTTTCATTTGAATTCAATATTACCCTTCAACAATATTAAATTTTCTGTATAAATTCAATAATATTAAACTTTTCATATGAATTCAATATTACCCAATAAATCATCAATAATAAATAATCAACAATATTCAAATTATCTTTTTTTAAATTACCAGTAACAACAAGTCTTTCGATAAATGTTTATACAATTTTGCACACGTTCTACACAGCCAAAAACGAGAGCTATTTTATGAGGAAGATGGGGCTTTCGGAAAACGAGTAAGCTTGAATGTTTCGTTTCAGAAGAAGATCTGGTGGAAATGCTTTTCGCGAGCAAAGAATGCTGGGAACAGTGTGTAAACGTGGCCGATTCATCCGCGGTCCGAACGACCTCGTTCCAGTCGAAATATCCGCGGCTTATCGCGGCCATTTGGAACTCGTTTCCGCGATATCGCGGAAGATCGGTGGTTTCAGGTGATACCGGCTCGTTCCTCCGTGGCCTGCTTGGCGAAATTGCGAGTTCGCCATTAATCAGCGGCTCTATCGGTAAAGGTTTGAGCGGGGATGGAGACCGACCCCTGTTGCGAGAGCGTCGCGGAAACGATACGCGGAGGCGGTAATTATTATTATCCTGCTCGCAGAAAGATTCGCATCTTGCACGCCACTGCATAAAACGCTGCATCCTCGAGGTTCTCGTTTGAAAAATCGCGGGACGACGTGATTCCGGTCGATCCGTGAAAAGCAGGTCGAAGTATTCGAGCTCCTAACCATTTTCGAGAAAGTTGGCTGACTGTGTGATCGTAAACCCGGGAAAAATACATGATCCAGTCTCTGCTGGAAGTTTTACAGTCGACGTTTTATCGCTTGAACTATCGGCCCGAGACTTTTGTGTGGCAAAGAAACTCTAATCTTGTTACTATTGATCCTTGAGATGGAAAATAGCTGGAGATTTTCAAATCGGCTTTCCTCGGAGAAATCGAGAATCAGATTTCGTTTACACTGAGAAACTGTAACCTCCGCAAACGATTCATCCGAAAAAAGAATTACAAACATCGTCTATTCTGCAGTTCATACAAAAACTAAAGGAATAAAAAAAACCCTTGATATTTTTCGAATCGACCTCAACATTAAAATTGTAAATTGTAAATCGCAATCTTTACAGCGACGTCGAGCTAAGAATCTTAACTTTTCTCATGATTGAAGATGCAGGAACCGACGATTCATTCAACGAGGATAATTGATTACAGCGTGGGTTCTGCAATTTTTATAGAAACACAAAGCAGAACGTAAATCCTCGATATTTTTAAAGTGTTAAATTAAATAGATTCAAAGAAGAGAATTTATGGTACTACATAAAGACGAATATAAATCGTAGTTTCCTTTTCGAAAACATTGAAAAACGTCTTTACCGGACGATTTATCGAAAGACACTGCAGCAAGGCATCTCGGATAGATCCTTGATTTTTTTGCAGATGCGAATCATGTTTCAAATGATTCGTTCGAAGTAGATAATTGTCGACTGCACGGCTCCCGCAATCTTTCTAGAAGTGGTCTATAAATCCCAGTCCTCTCCGAAAACACGAGGATAAATCGTCACCAAACGATTCGCCTGAAGACGATAATGAAAATCGTAGGATCCACAGTTTTCCTAGGGAAGCAGAGAGACAAGGGCTCGTCGAAGAAGCTCAATTACCCGCGTTTAATCGTCAGGACCTCAGAGAACAGCTGAAAAACCCGTTCACCGATAAGCTTCGTCGATCCTCTCCGATGGATCGCGAGCTTATTGAACGATCCATCTTCACGCGGCGATAATTGAAAGGCTTGTGGTCGACGACGAGCGTAATAATCCCGTTCCTTCTCAACGATCTTAAGGGAGGATTGCTTCTCGTGTAACGGTACGATTATTCATTTTTTTTACATAAGTATAACAGGTGTTACACATCTCGCAAGGTGATTAAGTTAATAAACGTTTACGACCGAACAGATTCACATGATTCTACGCTGTACAATTAATGAATCAACAAACATATTTATATTTCCCAGAGAAATATTCGTGAAAATCACTCGTGTCGCACGAGAACCTCTCCTCAAATGATCGATCGCAGTTAAGAGAGGGGTTAGGAGAGGATCAAGAGTTTTCTTGACGAAATCTCTCTCCCCTCCTGAAATAATGACATTTTACGAGCCGCTTAGCCGGCGTTAATTATCGCCTGGGGACCTGTTTAACGGAGAACCCTGGTTTCCGCTGGGATCGCGCTCGATTAAACGGGACGACGACACCTGACTCGCAATCGGTGGAACATGGACGGAAATTGGACCGTACGAAGCGGAAGCGAGGCGAAATCAGTCATTCCGACGGAAGTAGAACGTCTTTCCGTTAGGGTAGCCGAGATCCAGACGATTTCCAGCCCAGAAGGGGATCGAAGAATATAGACTGCGAAAATAAGCGACTGATTGGTTCATTTCTCGAACGGGGTTACTCCGAAAAACCAAGCAGAGATTGAATATAATTTTTCTTACTGATAAAGAGCTTCGAGTGAAGTCGAACACGAAAAGTGTCTTCTTGAAAGATGTATTTTTGGTAACCATTTGGAATGGTTAAACAATTATTTCTGTCTAACAAGCTACTTCTCGAATCTAACCTAAGTGACAAGGTGTTTCAGAAAGCGAACTGTGAAAGTTCATCACACTTGTCTAGGCACAGTCCCCCGAGATTCATCGACGATTACTCATCGGTGTGTCTAGGATTGCTCAAGGTTTCAGGAGCCTAATCACTCGCGAACGTCAGGAGAACGCGCACTCGAGAACGAGACGGACAAAAAATACAATCATTGATAAGAATCGGCGATTAACGATCCAAGATCCGCTCGGATTGTAAGTGAGATGTTAAGGGAGGCCGATACGATCACGGAATGACTAATTAACCCGCGGACTGTGATTAATCGCTTTAGCAGGCGAGGAAACGCTGAGAACTTCGGTTGTTCGCGATTCATTCGTTACGTTGTCCGCGATTCATGTGTAGTAATAGATTAGATATATTCAATAATACGAATAACAATGTGAATAAATATGTTTCTTCTATCGATCGTATTTGTTGTTAATAAAAAATGGTTAATGTTTTCAACGCACGGTTACATCGTTTATTACTTCTTATAAAGCACTTTTGCAACTTATCAAGTAATAATCGACGTTTCGATCTTTGTTTAGATCATTTTCAGAATTTATTTGAACTGCCTCGGTAAAACACATATAATATACAATTTTCAAAACCTTTTGTAAGATTAATTATACAGAATGCTGTTTAGGACAGATTGATAATTTACAAAAGTGCTTTATAAGAATAGTCTAGTCGCTAGGTACTTTTACCTGGAAAGTATTCCGAACTTAATGAAATTTTGAAACGTCATTTAGGTTGCTAACCTAACTTGGGGAGGACGAAAAAAACCACGATTTTTGTTACCTTGTTTTGGGTGTTCGCCTGTTACTCAAAAACTGTGGGTCCTAAGAACTTTTATTTTCCATTTTTGGAAAGAGCATTAAATTTCTTTCAAATTTCACAGGTCAATCTTTTTTTTTGACCAAATAGGCACCGAGAGATAGGCGTTCAAAATTAGGAAATGTTTCTCAAAATGACATTTTGAGCCACGCATTGTGACATTTAGCAGGAAATTGCAAGTTTTTGGCTCATAACTTTAGTTTTTCAACATATCTATATATAATCTTCATACTACGGATACCCCTTACATTTTCACTTTTAACTGGGGAGGACAGCACAATTTATTTACTTCAACCGAGTGGATTCAAGCCTTTTTATATTTTTGTTGGTGTTATGTTTAATAGCAATATAGATATTAATAATAAAAAAAGAAGACGAATTTGAGAAATACGTAAAAAAAACTCTGTCTCCCCAAGTTAGCACAGGGTCCTCGAGGTTGAAAACTCAGATTCGACACCCCAAAGTACCCCTAAATGACGTGTCAAAATTTCATTAAGTTCGGAATACTTTGCAGGTAGACGCCATTTTCTCAACCTGGTGACTGGACTAGAAGTAATAAACGATCGAACCGTGCACCGAAAACATTAACCATTCTTTATTAATAATGTGAATAAGTTGCAGATTTCTAGAAGAGACGAGTCTAAGAACGTCAAATTTCAAAAAATTTACTGTCTATTGGGAAGTTTCCCATTGCTGACAATGAATTCGATAATTATCCCTAGATTACAGTGGTTTTCATTGAGTAGTCGAAGAATGCAGTGTATTGCAGGCCCGATTTCCGTCGATCTGACACGTGTTCGTGTCTGTCTGTCTGGCTGTGTATGCATGTATATATGTATATGGGGGTTGCGCGAGGTAACGGTGATCAACGTCGCGTGTGGCGTGTAACAATAATCGACCAATTACTTAACAGCTAGGTGCAAGAACGTGGCAAGGCAGAATAGAGGAAAGAAAAGGTGTTAACACTACGTCGACCGGGTGTGGGGTGGTGAGGCGTGTGCCGGTGTGTGTGTGTTTCCAACAGGAGACAGCTATATTCCAACGAACAACCAAGGCAAAATGATCGAACGATCGATCGACCGCCGCGGGTCAATGCGTGATTTTGCCGATAAATATATATATATAATAAACAGGGGATGAAAGGGAGATACTTGGCAGAGGAAGATACTTTGGTGGGGAAACCTCGTCGGCGAGGTAGTGTGTCACAGGCGAAACTCGAGAACCAGTCTTCTTCCACGACACGTCGGACCTGTTTTCTACGACAGCCGGGCTCACGCACGATTTCACCGGGAAATCGTTCTCACTCCTATTCGCACCCCCTTAGCCACGGTAAATCGCTGGCCTAACCCGCTAACCGAGTACCTTGCCAATCGCTTATAGCAGCGTGGGAACTACGCTCGATAGACTGCGGATTTTAGTACCAAATGCAAATTTTTTTCAGTTGCAATACGAGGCAGATAGAAATTGATATTTTACTTTAGTATCTTTGAGATTTATTCAATTCAGAACAATGATTTTTTTCGACATTTCTTTCTCTATTCTGATTATTCCTATTTATTCAAACTTGAAACAATCGGATCGAATTGGACAGCTATTGTGACATTGAATATATTCCAAGAGAATACTTACTAGGTATTACAAGAGTATTTTATACAAAAGATCCTCTACATTATTTCTATTTTTATCTGAGTAGAGAATGTACGATCTAACTCTCTAAGAAAAGTATTTTTAATATTTTTATAAGCTCTTCGACCACCAAGGGTTCGGAAGGTGGAAATAATAAAGATCCTTTCAATCCTATTGCTATCGTAACGTTCCCTTAAATTTTTCCTTCGTCCTTCTCTGATATGAAATTATGAATGCATAAAATCCGCAGTCCAACGATTACCATACTCTTTCAAACAAAAGATGAACGAACGAAATGTATTACCCTCGAATGTATGTATATTTAGTCGACGATTTAAACGAACTTCGAAAAAGGAGAAATGTGGTAAGCACAGTATAAGCAACCCTGCGTAGTTAATTACAGAGAGGTTAATTAAACAGGTCGTTCACTACCAGCAGTATTAATTATTATGAGAGAAAAGAGATAGCACGTATGGAAGAAAAGCATTAAAAACTCGAATAACATACAAGATAATTCATTTGAATATAAAATATGTACTGGCGTATCGTTCTTACGAGTAAACGTACTAATTTGTTTAAACGAAACATAAATATCCGTTTCAGACAAGATAAAATATTAATAAATTCTGCGGGGTTAATCATACCTGCATAGAGTTAAATAAACGACAACCAATCAATATTATCAATTAAAGACTGTGAATATTTTGTGTAACAAACACGGAAGACCGATCGTTAAACGAGAAGTTGCAAGAAAGTAAAAACCGAGGACCAAACTCGGAGGGTTGAAGAGGAGAAATAAAGTGATTGTCGATACAGGGCTGCGAGTGAAAAATTAATACAGAGCCCGGCGAAACGATCCTCGAGAATAACGCGAGTATATTCTGGAAGCCCGGAAGAAGTTCTATCGAAACGTTTTCTGTCATTATGTGTGTATGTGTGTGTCCGTGTGTATGCGTATTTCTCATCGGATGGAATGGAAAGTAGGTGGGCGGGGGATGGGGTGGAGAAGTGGCGGAGAACGAAGAATAGTGGGGTACTTGAAGAATACTTGAAGTATGTGACCGAAGCTGGCAAACAGCGATATAAAAGCGCACAAAACAATACGAGATTCAAGATTATATATATATAGATACGTATAGAGAGAGAGGGTGAGTCAAGAGACAAGGAGTGTGTGCGTGTGTGTAAACCGCGATGGAAGTGGCGCGAGAGATATACACGTATACATATATATATCATGTTCGCCTGTTTTCCATCTATGTATCATTTTAACCGTTTTACTTTATCCGTATGATTTTTCTGTTCTCTTTTCTTTATCATTTCTTTTGCCTGTGTTGAATTATAGTATATCTCTCTCTCGTTCTTTCTCTCACTCACTCACTCGCTTTCTCTTTCTCTCTTTGCTACGTTCACGTGGATCAATTAGTAAAAGTAATTCGGCGGCGAGGAGATCCAAGGAGTTTCAAGGCCTCACGAAATATATTTGCGATCCTGCGATTGTTCATCGCCAACCTGGTGTCTACCGAGATTCCATACTTTTCATCCTAAATTCTAACTTGGTTCCGTGGGAGAACCTCCCTAGAAAATTGTCGGCCGAATCGAATTCGGTGGAGAGCTTCCCCTTTCGAACTGAATTTTGCTGCAAATACGGAGAAACTTTTTTAACAATCGTGCGATAGTAACTCAAAGATCGTTTCGTTTACCAATCAGTTAAAAATGAATCTCTGGTGTTAGCTATGCTCAAGTATAAAGACATTCAGAGATGGATTAATAATTCCACTTTATACATTGAATTAATTAAAATATCTTCTCGAATATTACGAAAACACAAACCTCCGTTTTAGCTACAACGATCCGCAAAAGTAGTTTACTAATTTGATTGAAACGTCTGTTTGAATTTCCTGAGTAAAACTAAGAACTGTTTTCGCTCAATTCGGTAACATTAAATGCAGAATCTACTTTTCTCCTGATTTAAAAAGATTCTAATGTTAGACGATCCAGGAACTATTTGTAGAATGGCAGAGATTTTGTAGCCAGCTTACAAGGAGAGGTGACAGTGTTAATTTTGTCAGAAAATATGTCACTGATTGGTAAAGCCGATGCAACGATTTAGGGCAACGTCTTTCGAGATCAGACCGCGTGCAAACTTGTAGATGGGATCGGGATGGCGTTTATAGGATGGATCGGGAGAGGCGTTCCTGTAGGATGAATTAGGTTGCGGATCGGTCCAGAGAGAATGAGAGAGAATAATGTTGCAACGAGAAGAGGCAAACGGCGCGCGTTACTGTCATAAACGCCGGACAAAACGGTTTGGTGAGATCGAAAGCAGCATTTCTCTATCCTAAGACACATACGTGAGTGATATAAAAGAGGTAGAAGCATGGGCCTTTCATTAATACCTTCGACTCGCCTAGACAAAAGCGTGCGACTACTATTTACATATATAATAATGATATAACAATCAGATAGAGATACGTACGTACATGTACAGGAGTGTTTTGTGTGTTTGTCTGTTCTATCTTTTTCATTTCTTTTTGTGACCGTGTATGTGCGTAAGTCAATATACATATATTTATATTTAATGTATTGTACGTAAACTTCAGAAACTTCGGAAGATGCAATGGTAGAATATATATATAAATGTACGGTATCATGCTGTTTTGTGTTGGTTTGCGACTCACGCGATGTCCGATTTAAAAAAAAATGATTAATAAATAATTTGTAGGATGAAGTTTGTGCAATAAATTTTCTCTTGTTTTTAATTAAGTGGCGACGCGAAATTGAATTGCTGTGTTGCGTGTAAAGCAACGATCTTAATAAATTGTTAATACAGAGTGCTTTTAAAGTTTGCGCCGCTTTTATTTAGGGTCATATTAACGCTTGTTGAAAACTGTGCGATGTTTTAATCCGTGTTCTATAATGAACGTTTCATTAATTATGCTAACGGTAAATCGTGCGATATCCACTGGCAGATTGCCGCTGCAGGAAAAGTGACAGATTAAAATGATAAAATTGTTAGGTTTCGAGAGAAACAATGTTTCATCTACGACACATTTCTGATTTGATATTTTAATTAAAACACTCGAGATACATCGCGAGTTTTTCATACGAAACAGTAAACTGCAAATGTTGCTACTGATTTAATTAACTCCGCAAGTTGTTTTTCTTTAACAGTAAACCACTGCTGTTGCAAATAATTTAATTAATAACTTAGAAATACGTTTTGGAACGCGTCGATTTCTAGAAAATGGCGGATAGCTGGAGTCTCCGGAAGACTATAAACCAAAATGTCGGGCACGTAGCGTGTCGCAAGCCAACATCGCAGGTGGATTAGTAAAGACAACGCGTCATGTGAACCATAATTAGATGTTTACGGGTGTTCGTGTTGATGCGTATGTGTGTGTGTGTGTGTGTGCGTGTGTATGTGTGCCGAGAGCTAGGCCTCTCGAGAAGTCGCGAACGCAGGTCTGAGCTTGGAAAGATCAACAACTCGGTAGACAGGCAAAGTCGTGGCTCTAAGTTTGTTAGTGACGGCTTTAGGCGGTGGATCTAGTGCCCATTTGCGTGTACAGTGTACACCGCCGGTGGTTTCGTGTGCGCCGGCCTTGAAACGCCTTGGGAAACTCGTCAGAGAGAGAAGAAAGGACACAAGAGTGGAGGTATCGACTTTTTGTTTTCCTTTTTTCGACTTTTAGGTCAGAAAAAGTAGTAATAATAGCGTCGGAAAAAACGAGGTGTGACAAAGTTTCATCAAATCAAATGGGCAGCATCTCCCGAGGGTCTCCTCCGCGACCGGAAGTGGCGGCAGCCGGCCCACCGGGTGCACCTTGTGTCCGCTGCTGCACTTTTCCAAATCCCAAGTGCATTCAAATCCGGAAATTATCTACTCGATAAAACTAGACTAACAACTTTAACGCAAAGAAAGCACCGCTTTTATTTAATAAGCACACTGGTCAGAGAATTTAATTTAACCCTAGAGATCTAGAAACTAAAAAAAAAAAACTAAAAAAAAAGAAAAGAAACATTTTGATATTTGGATTGTTATGTTGACTCTATTTTTCGTTTCGAGGGTGGAATGCAGCGGCGGACACGTTAAAAGTGGCGCACCGAGCTGCCTTATAACCAATGGGAGCTAAATAATGATAAAATGCGGAATGCTAGCTAGTAAAAATGCAATAGCTCGTCTAACAACTACGAGAACTAACACCATTGGTTATATTATGGTATGTATGTACGTGTCACTGGCACATACTCAGCGCTAGACAAGTACGCCGACCGGATGCCCTGTCATCTCGACTTTCGATAATGAATTATTTCTCTGCCGGCAGACTCGATAAACGAAACTAGCAGATCAAAGACACGCGATCAATTTAAAATTAAATTAATCAAAAAGAACAAGTAAATCGGGAACGCGATCGGCGAGCTCGTCCGCGCTGATCTCAAAGTATTTCTTCTCCAAAATGCTGCACTTCATTAGGGATGCCACATTCCATTTACATTGACGAAGCTTTCGAGAAAAGGTCTCTCTCACAGACTCTCGCGATCATCACTCTCTCGCTCACCTTAGGATCTAACATAGGGCGTCGATCGCGCGGAAATCTGCCGCCGTTGATCCTTCGACCAACGTTCGCGATCGAGGATCCAGCTGTACACGCGATTTCCGCGAGAGCCACGCAAATATTATGTGGGATCGGTGACGGGATCGATCGCGATCGCTAAACCATTCGAACAACCGTCAAAAAACAGTCTGCAGTTTCTTTCGATGCTATTTCACCCTTGTGCACTGTCGAAACAATTAGGATTTCGTTGTATCTTCGGAATTAACCCTTTCGATGCCCATCATATTTTATTAACGACGTTATATTATTTGTACTCGTATTGTGCTCTTGTTACAATACATAAAATTTGTTATTAATGCCACAAATGAACGATTCTGGCTGTTCTCTATGCCATTGACTGATTAAACATTGAAAGGGTTAAATTGAATTGTTGTTGAGAAATCCTGTTTACACAATATGTACGTATAATATACAAACTGTCGATATTAACGCATTGTATGCTGGTCCATTATTGACGATTTCAATGAAAGTACTTTTGAAAAATCGTTTTATTTAATAGAACAATTGGTCTTAGTTGGTCAGAAGACGCTGCATTGTAAAATACTATTTCAATGAAATAGAACGTAATCCGCATACAATGTGTCAGATTAATTTGTATATCTCTGCAAGAAGAAGAATTAATTGCGAAGGTCTATTCAGTGCACGAGGGGTAGGTGGTTAGTATTAGCAACACCCCGTTCCGAGGATTTATTGCGGACGATCGCGTGCCGATCCCGTCAACTCCCGTCGATCACTTAAATGCTAAAAAGCGATGGCAACGTTTTCACGATAGTTGTCGCCGCATATTTCCCTCCTCCCCCGGCGAGAATGCGTCGCGCCGCGCCGGGAGAAGTGTATTTGCAATGCAAACGGCGAAACTGCCGGTGCGCCATTGTCGTTGTTCAATCTCTCTTACTCTTTCTCCCTCTCCCACTCTCGCTCCGACGACGCGTGACGAATGAGGACTCGCGTCTCGAATTATGCGAAGGCCGCTTTTCCGCGATTTATCGGTCTCCGTTTCGCGGAGGGAATTTTCCATTGTCCGATTCGGTGACTGTGTGCCAGTCACTATGCTCCGCAATGGAACCCGAGTGGGAGAGGACCGTTTGCGCTGGCATTGTCGCAGGGGCCGTCTTGTTTCTCCGAAATTACGCGGACGATCGGTAAAGCAAACGTTAAGTATTGTTCCTTTGATCGATTGTACCTCGTCGGAGGCTGCGGATCATTCCGCGACGATTTCGCAAACAGACATTTCTTTCTTCTGGCGATGCTAAAACCGTCGGCGTAGTTGGCACATTCTAGTTTGACATGATCGAAGAATTACTGGAGAATTACTTATCAAGCATGTGTTGTAATTAGATTGCGGATCTTTATGCAAAATTTCGCACCTGAATTGCAACGAACTGCGATGAGATCATATAACAGTATGTTTAAATTTTTATTAACACATACATAAAATCCGCAGACTAGTTGTACCAATCCACAGTACTTTCTTTCCACCTCTCGGTCAGTGATATTTACATTAACGCATAACAGAGAATGCAGGCAGAATCACAGGAAAACAGAGACACGGATCGAAATAAGGATCATTCACTAGATTCGTCGAAAAGAGTGCATCTGTAACGAACAAGAGTTCTAATCATCGCAGGTACTGAATCCAGGAGCAAGAAGAAATCAAGTCTCCCTACCAAGAAAATGTAGCATAATTAATTCGTCACAAACTGCGACAAGAGCCAGTTCCAAACAGCACAGGTCCAAAATCCGAAAACGAGGTACAAAAATGGAAACGTCGTACCAAGAGTAGATTAAGGATCATGATCTACCGACTAAAAACGACATCGTGCACGAGCTGAAGCGTGTTCCCTTATCTCGTCCAGATTTCCACGTGACCGGATGTGGTGAAAATGGCAGGGGCAATCGTAGCCAATCGCGCGAAACAAGAAAAACAGGAGCCTAGGGCCACGGGACAACCATTGAAGGGCGATAACGGACGTCAACGGCGTTTAATTAATCTCCAGCAAACTGGGAAATCCGTGCACAGCTGGGGATTGGCCGTGCGACGGATGCGACTGCAGCGCGACGGACTTCCTCCTCCTGTCAGGATCGCACAGGACGACAGGAACAGGACAGCCGTTATTGCTAACCGGCGACGTCTTTTATTTGATTTGCGACTTCGCGTTCGGTAATTTGTTTGCTCCATTGATTGCGTTACCAGCGGCTTTCGGGAGCCGAGGCTTTAATCGTCGCAACGACGGTGCTCGTCAGCTCGCAGGAAATGGTTTAATTAACTTCCCGTTTCGGCTCTTTAATAAATTCTTGTACCGTTCGCAGCTGACTGCCTTCGACTATCGATCGTCGCAGATTGTTTGTCGACGGAATTTGTCGCGGGAAATTGTTCAACTAACCTCGTAAATTTCTGTCGCCTCGGGTGATCATTTACGAAGAAGAACTCTTCTTCGATTTTTATGAAACTTAAATGTTATTCAGCTAAGTTTGTACAACTTTTTACACGCTTCGTGATAACGGTTGCGTAAGCCTGATCAGGCTGTCTGTTTTCAAGAACTTTAAGAGGAGTGTGTCTTTGTGAATAATTACCTAGCTTCGAACAGTTTCAATTTTTATTGCGAGGAAGTTTCACCTGTTCCAAACGCATGAATTCTTTAATGCGGTTTAGAGTCTGTTTCACTCCAGGACAAGTGTCAAGAAGAAAAAGGGTAAAGTTCTTCTGTTTCAGTTTCATTAAGAAGTTAGAGCAACGAAGACAGTGAAAACAGTTTTCTTAGAATGTTCCAAGAAAACCAGAATACCAGAAATGAATATAATGTGTCAAAAATGTACAATTTTATCAATTCGATACCGTGTAATGATTAATTTGTGGTTGTAAACACGACAATAAATAATGAACGTTTGCGAGAACGTGGCTAGTTTAATTATTACTTGGCAAGATGGATTGAGTCATTTTCTTTCTCTGTTTAAAAAAGTTTGATTAAAGTGTCGGAGGTGCAGTGTTTCCTTGTTAGATACAGTTTTCTCCTTTTATGAGAAGCCGGAGATCTGAGTCGGCCGAGAAACTTATAAAAGGAATTTCTGTGGAACTGAATCTTTTGGAGACTTCGATGATTAGTTTCTCCAGTTCTCGGATAAGATTTTCCGAAGGAAGTGTAGTGATCAGATGTCGAGACAGGTAATGAAAGAAATTTTTATGGAATAAGCGAGCGTTGCCTTCGGAGATTGAAGTTTACCGAGAGCTCTGCAAGAGTTGGACGTTTACGTTCTTTGTCCTTACTCTGTTTTAGAGTTGTCGCGGTTGAAAAGAACACCGTCAAAGAAATTTCTGAACCTTTGAGAGACTTTGATAATAAGATCTCGAGCAGTTCAGATGCACTGGAAGTTCGTGAAGACAATCTTTAAAGTACTGAATGTTCGGAAGACTTCAATGCTCGTTTACATAGTCCTTTGAAGGATACTTTTACAATTAAATTCAACATTGAAGTGACTATCACCGCTGGTAAAGTATAATTATGGAAACTTAATAGTTCCCAGTTTTCAGATAACTCCAAAGAGAAACTAGAAATCTCGAATTTCAAGCAATTTTTTCGCGGTAACTATCGGTATCAAAGTTCACGTAGACCTTTGGAAACTTTAACATAATTATCGAAGCTTAATAGCCCCCAGCTCTCGGATAAGGGTTGCCAAGAGAAGCTGGAAGTTTCAAATGTCAAGGAATTTTTACAAAATAAGTAAACGATGATCTCAAGATTGAAGTTTACAAAGACCCGCGGGAGATTTGAACGTAATTATCGGGACTTAATAGCTCCCAGTTCTCAAATAGAAACTTCTGAAGGGAAGCTGCAGACCTGTATCGAGAAACTTTCCAAATTTTTATTATAATCGATGAGAAACCATACACGATTTGCTGCACAGGCTCGGACAAACTAATCTTAGAAAGTTCGAAATTGGCCCTGATCACTCGACCCGTGTCGCAACAATAAAACAATCCCACCGCGCATAGCTCTCGCTGAATATGCAATCTCGATGCTTCGGCTCTCCTCCTCGAAACTTCCCCTGTCCCGATTTACGTTTCTCGGAATCATTATCCGCGAGGACTCGGCTGGAATAATGAATTTCTGATCCAATTACCGCGGCTCCACCTCGCACTCGAAGAACCCCGCCTTTCGTTACTGCTCACGGAAACTTTCTACGCGATTTTGCAAACTGCCCACCGCAACTTTCCCAGCTTTTCTGCTCGAGGACCAAAAACCGGGCACGTCCAATTTACTGGCCTCGTCACGCCCAACTTTTCCCCGTGAAATAAAAATTCATTACAGATAAATCCAGCAGGTATGAATTACTCTTTCGTACGTATATAGTTGCCTGTCGACTTCAATTTTCAGCCCTGATTGCTCATACTTTAACTTCGGTCGAATTATACGTTGGAAGGAATATTAGAAAATCAGGAAAATTACATATTACTAGCACAACATATTTAAGTGAATTATTCTGGACCGGAAGAAATGTTTAATCGTCAAGTTAAAAAGAATTAGTAAATCCACGGTTCCGGTTCCAGGCGTTCCTTCATCGGGACTTTTGAAGTCGTCGGACAAGTTTCGAGCAGCTTTGACCCATATGGACGGGTTCGATGACCAATATCGAATCCCAAGGGCTACCACGGAAACCGGAAGTCCTCTGGCAGAAAAGAAACCCGAAGTTCCACGGGGCTCGATCGAATCGGAATTGTTTATCTCGGCAGAATCGAGCGGAGTCGAACAGGTCGCTCGATTCCGGATCAAAGTTTCGAGAAGCCTCTGTAAGTGAATTAGATTCCGGCTGCATGTTTTATTTACCATCCTCTCTGGAAGACTGAGCCCGATTCGAGATTTCTTTGCCCCGGAAACGCTGTCTCCAGCGATCATTTCGAACTGGCAGCGAATGCACCCTCTCCACTTAGGGTATTAACTGTAACTTTGTTTCGAGCTACCCATCCGATTGATCTTGGCAATCGCATTTTTTCCTTCATAACTTTCCGAGCATCCTCCAGACGAATAATTTCTTAGGACCTGATCAAATAAGTGAACTTTCGAAGAGGCAAACATTTCTTAAATACAGTAATCTCCAGTGAATTCAATAATTCTTCAAACTCCAAAGAATCGAGGCTAGTCGAAGAACACACTGCGACAATCCAAAGTTAACAAATTTAATTGCCGGGCTAAGATTATCACCGAAATAGTCAACAAAATCAAATTGAATTTTCGAGGAATCTGACAGGCATAATTAAACAGAGAGGTTCTTGGAATTCCCAGCGTATTGACAGCGTTTCCAGCAATTCCTCAAGTTCGAGCGGCAATTTGTCGACGTGATGGCGCTGATCCGGGCCGGACCAAGTCAGCCGCAGGAGGATCGTCTAAATCAGAGCTCGAAAGTAAATCGGGCTCGATCATCATCAGCTGGACAATGGACGAGCATGACGTCGCCAGCAGCAGCCGATGCTATTGGGTTACCGGTACCCGCAGGAGCTTGATGAAGTGCACTTGGCTGTGCTTGACGCAAAGACGCTGAATATGCAAGCTCACCGGATGCCGGCTGTCGCCGCGATGTATTACTGCGGATCTTATCCAGACCCGTTGTCATCCATATTGAAACTGATTTGCATTTCAAACGTTGCTACACCGAGAAACCGGACCTCTCTTCGACTTTTCTTTCGACTCGACGGCGATCCTTTGGCTTTCCCGTTCGCATAAACTACCCAAGTACTGCGCTTTCTTGATCCATTCATCTTTTCCCTGCTATTCGACTTGCTTCATATCTCGATCGAGACGATTCGAACCTTAACACTAATCATTGAAACGATAAAGGTGTTTTATATTTGATCCAGGATATTTCCCAGTAATTTCAATCTTGTTAGTTTTATAAGACAATGCACATCAGGCGTTAATATTATACAAGTTGAAGTTTTGAAGGGAATTGAAGATTTCCTGGGATCAGTGAGAGAAATATTGAATTGTGGTTGGACGCTGTTGATTTGAACACGTTCCTTTATCTTCGCAGCTGTACTCGATTAGAGCAGAAGAGAAATCTCAACAGTACCGCATCGAATTGCAATTTTCTCGCGGATAATAAGCGAAGCAATCCAGATCGAATCGCTTTCGATGATCATCGAAATTGAAGTTGATTTCTGAGACTGTAAAAATTGTTGGTTTCTCTGAACATTCTACAGGAGACGTGAATGAACCGTTGATCCTCCGACACTTCACGATTAGTATAATTGAATAATACGATTTTTTCTCGACGGAAGATGATTCTTTGATCTCCGCACTTGGTTTCCGACTTCAAAATAGTCGGAACAATCACAAATTCTTTCATTGAGGAACAGGAGCAATCGTACTCGAATTGCTACCGACAATTAGTGAGATTGAAATCGATGGTTTCGATTAAAAATAATTCTTCGATTTCCTCGCACCTTCCTCCGACAGAAACCTGAAGAACGAGGTATGCCGTACGTCTCTAACTAAAAAATAACCAAAGCAGTCGGAAATTCTGCCCTCGTAGAACAAGAATAATGATCAATATTACATCCGAGGCCAGCGCTTTAAGGATTTAACCGAGAAAAGAAACCAAGAAACCGATCCTCAATCTTCTCCGTTCCACATCCTCACCAACCTCTCTTTCTCATCCAATCCGATCCGCTCAGGTCAAGCCAATAAGAGTAATGGGAAATTACACCAACGCAGGTTCCGGAAGATCCACAGCTAATCCAAGGATTAAAGAAGACAGTCAATAATGACTCGCTCTCCTCTCGCGCGACAAAGAGAAATACGGAAAGTTGCTCGCTGTAATCGTTCCTGAGAAATCCACATGCGCCATCGACTCTCCTGATTACTCTGAGCTATAGTACTCGGATGATCACCTAGGAAAAATGTCCCTATGAATCAAAGGACAGGCTTTGTGCGCGGCTCGAGAAGAAGATGGTTCGAATTTCGATCCGGGAAAAATCTCTCGTTCATCGGGGAAAGTCCTTGGAAGAAAACCTCCCCGATCTTATTACAGGAAGGAGGAGCAATCTCGGTGTCACTCTTTTCAACAACTCCCTTTCTCCGTATTTCCATAATTCACGGATCCG
Organism: Lasioglossum morio; assembly: GCA_916610235.2. Taxonomy (NCBI): domain Eukaryota; kingdom Metazoa; phylum Arthropoda; class Insecta; order Hymenoptera; family Halictidae; genus Lasioglossum; species Lasioglossum morio. Next base: position 15,258,640 of record OU744323.1, on the reverse strand, counting down.
TGTCTCTGGTATTTCAGGTCGGCCGTGGAAGCCATAATCCCAGCGGTGGGAAGAAAGTAAGAAGAAAAAATGGGTAAAAACGAAGGAGAAACAAGACGGCGCGGCGGCGATAACTCTGACTCCGGTTTTCCGGAGGTTCACGGGCACGGTGAGCCCGGTTGACAATGGCGCAAGGCTTTTTACGGGCTTTTTCCGGGTTTATTACACGCTCGGGAGCGTTGTGCACACCGCGCGACCGAGAATGAGCGTTGCCATCGCGCTGCAAAGAGAACGCGGCCGTTGAACGGACGAGCGCAGCGCCCCGCGACTCCTCCTTTTTCTACTGTCAACTGATGACAGGATGATCGAACGATCCTGCGAGAGAATCGAGCGATCCTACACGGAGATCGAGAGCGATCCATCGCGGCGATGCGCTCCTCCGAACAGCCGATTACGGCGTCGCGACGTCCCCGACGCCAGGATGTCTCCTCGAATGTATTTTCGTTCAGTGAAAAAATCGGGCTGCGTGTAAGGCTTGTTTGGGGACGTTGGGTTTGAACTTTGGCGATTATTTAGAAGCTGAACCCTTAAAATAGCGCCTTACAAAAAGGGGATGATTCTAAAGAAAGAGCAGAATCGACAAATACAATTTGTTTTAACGAGACATTTCGATCAATGTTTCAAAGAAGTTCGAGACAAACTTCGAAATAATCACTGAAAGCTTTTTCTCCAGGGTATGATTCTACGGAAACAAGTGAATCGAAAAACAAAAATTGAATTTGTTCGAACAGGTTGTTCTCGAACAACATTTACAAGAAGTAGAATCGACATTGGGGGCAAACTTCTAAATGATCGCCAGAAGCTTTTTCTCCGAGTTCGACCGGAATCGAAAAGTTTTCGGAAATTTCCAGGCTACAAGGGTGGATTAATGCTCCTGGGGAACAAGGGTGGTTTCTTAGGGGAATGATGGTCTCGAACGCGAAGTGAATTCATCCTGGCGACGAGGATTTCGTTCGGCACGGATCTGTGGCTTAAGTCTAACAGTATTTTCGGGGGTGGGTTGACAGGGGTGGCTCGCAGCCTAAGGGCGACGTGAGCTTACCTTGCTTCCCCTTTCGTTAAATATGATTTCCACGTCGAGGATTGGCCCGAATTGCTGGAAAACAGAAAGCCGATTAAACAGGGTGTTTCCGAATGCTCGAGGGTAATTTGTTCGCGTTAAAATGGCGGCGAGTGACGTTTCCGGAGATTTTAAATGTGAATTATTATGCATGCGATGATGACGCGAGCCGGATAGAAATTTTGTGGTCGAAAGGATTATATTGGAATGGTGGTTCCAGTGGCTTTAAGGATTGTTCAATTTTGAATTGGGTAAATTGGAAAATAAGTTCTGAGCTTTACTGGGTGTGTTCTGTATAGATCATTTTCGGAGGTTTCAAATGTGAATTATTATGCACGCGATGATGACGCGAATTGGGTAAATTGTAAAATAAATTCTGAGCTTCATGGGGTATTCTTTATAGATCGTTCGAGCTTGTGCTACGCACCATATACCCTGCGGTGGTGTAATAAAGCGATTAAAGCATCTTAAGAATTTTTATATACTGCTACCCCCGGAGGAAAGTACTCGATTGAACAAATTAACCACAGGAGTTATAATTAAACCGCAGTTTCCATGCACTCATGGCTTCTTCTGAAGACCTTCGAGGGAAAATAGAGTGCGAGCTATTCGAAGTTCATTTCTTTTTGTTCATGAAAAATTTTCTTACTGATTAGAATGGTGATAGAAAAATAAGCACGGTTAAAAGAGAATAAAACAATGCCATAAACACATGAAGATCCGCAATCTACATACCACAAGAGACGCTCTGCCTTGAAAATACACTTCCATTTTATACAATCTACTCGAGCAATATGTTTCTTTGATAAACGACACGTCCGTCTCCGGGGGCGACAGAGAGCGAAAGAAATCCGAAAGTGCTTGACGGTGATGTAGCATAGAAAGCTCGAACGACTATGTTTTACCCGCATTTGTCCCACGTGTCGATGCGATAAATTTTGTTTCGCGCGAGACAATATTTCCAATCCTGAACGCAAATTAACACTAAACCTACCACCACCGGCCAAACGACCAGTTCCAGATTTTTTATTTTACGCAATTATTGAAATTATAAAGACGCTTTCGTGATAAATGAAGATGTATCGGTTACTTGTAAAGTTTTGTATGTTTAGTGTTAACGTATTACCGGGGATAGGGACAGATTCGGTTCGTGAAATGAGGGACGGATGAAGAATAAAAATGCTATTAATAGGTTTTCGGTGGGTTTTAGTGTTAACACTTTACCTACCGAAAGCCTATTAATAGGATTTTCAATAATTCTGCTGTACCAAAAGAATGCATAGAAATTTTCTTTTATATTGCGATCTTTAATGAAACTATTTGATGACTTTATTGAAGGTGACTTGTTAGTTCACAATGAAAATTGCTGTTACTGTTGAAGGTCTCATTAAAAAGGGTTTAGCCATGTACTATAGATTTTTCAAAATTATGCCGGATCGCCGGTCGGTAATGTGTTAAAATGGAAAAATGCGAGTGGTTCAGATTGATTTCGAGATGAACTTACCCCAAACATTGCCCTGAGATCAGGGTCTCGGAAACGGAAAGGTATATTGCTGACGTGAAGGCGTTTCGGTTGTCCTTTCAGGTCTGTGCCTTGTGTCGCGGTCGCAGGTGTCGTCGCACCTGAGGTGACAGGTACCATGGTGCTGCCCTCGACAGCACCTTCGGGGCTGGTCTCGTTACCAGCGGGCGTCGGTGCTGGTTGTTGACCACCGCCGCCTGCAGCTGCAGCTGCTGCAGCCGCAACTGCAGCCTGAAACACCTCCGACTGTCGTCGGAAAACAAACATCACCCATTAGTATCTGAAGCATCCGAAATATCGTAAGTTCGTATACCGAACTTCGCGGGGTCGCATTTCCTGCTTCGCTTGCTCGCGACGATATTCGGGGCTTTACCGGTGTTACAAAGGTAACAACGACTAATGGAAATGAAAGCCAACTTCGAAAACACTTAATATATTTCAACTCAGCACTGTACAAATAACAAAATAAGAAGTAACAGGTTCAGAGGTAATGGTGTGTATGGGTCGAGCGATTTTCGAGTTCTGGTCTGTCTCGTCGTGTCCTGTATATTGTCAGTTTGGTTTTTTCGTGATTGGATGATTGCGGATTTAGGTGGGAAAATGTAGCGTTTCGTAATTGGACGTGGGTGCATTGGGAGGAGTTTTAAGTTGAGGAGAGTGAGAAACTGTCAGAAAATTCCTTGGTATTGTCTTCGTTCGTCAATGGCGTGATTTATGGTGGAAATTCCGTTCGTTGTTTTGTTGGTTCGGTCGCACGCGCTGTCCATCTGTCAGTGTCGAGATTGTCTAATTGCGGTGGTCATAAACTAATTTTTTCGGTCGATTTGCAGCAGATTCGCACATGTTTTTTATGGTTAAAACATCCCGTTCAGATATGTCCCTTTGTCGGCCTTCGGTGTTGCCGTCGCAAGAGTATGTATAAAATTGCCTTGATCGTACATCTCACGTGCGGTCGACATGAGACCGAACAGTATCAATTACGAACACAGTCTTTGAACAGAGTTGAGATTGGTCTTATCGTCGAACAATAAATATTATCTATTCTAATATACGATTTTTGTCGCCACTGAAATTCCTCGGTACACTTTAGCCTTTCCAGAGACACCCAGAATTGTGGGAGGAAAGACCTTCAAGCGTCCATGACATTTCCCCTTGACGCCGCAATTTATTTTATCAAGCGGCTTGAACTTTTCCCGGTGACTTCGCTCTACACGCTGCGTTTCCTTATTTATTCGAAATGTTGTTCACACTGGGAACTTCGATGAGAACTCTGAATTGCTTCGGAGAAAAAGTTTCTATTTCTTTTCAGTTTCTGCAAGCTCGGTTGCTGATTGCATCACTCTCGTAACAGATGCAATCGTTACCCTTAAAGGGCTGCTATTCTTATCGTTTCGCTTAAACGGCTGCTTTTCCGACCCTATTGTTAAAAAATTTGTAACGATTACGTGAGTATTTGCTTTGCGAATAACTTCCGACAATTCACCGTCCTGGGTAAAGATTATCATATATAGTTTGCATTCTTGATAAGAATTCGTTTTAAAAACAGACTTTCATTTCAAATCTAAATCTTAATGTACAAGCATGCATATCTCTCTTCACTATATTAGTACCATGAAACAATGAAAGTCTTTCAGACGGTCGTAGATTATCATAACATTAACGTAACTAATTCAATTATTCCACAATAAGTTTAAGGGATTTGACTCCGACAAGGATCAGGAGTGGACTGATTAGAGACGGCGTAGCATAATTGCTGGAATTCAGCGCGTTTCGTTGTTATTACAGCCGCGTACTACTTGTAAGTAGTGCAGTCCGTAAATGGTCAGCCGAGGCAGCCGAGCTTATCTTGGTCGCACTACTAACGAGGCTAAGTGAACAGAGGCCGCGTATAGTCAGCCGCAGCTGTTGCTGCCTACGTAGAATTTCTGGCTGGGCCACTGTCGTGGGAACTTTATCACGGCCTGGCAGCGTAGTATGGTAGCGAGGGGGCCTGACCCGGCCTGTGTATACGTACCGGAACTAAAGCAATTTCAGCCACGCTCTGCTATTAATAAACACTTAGCCGAAGAAGATATTCGAACTTCCCTACACGGCGAACAATTTCGCGGCTGACGGCGAACAGACTGCGATTAATTCTCTTGGGGGGCTCGAGGACTTCACGGCTCTTCATTTCCATTCACAGGGAACCGTGCGCGCCCACTAATAATACATAATTTATTTTTGAATTACACTTTTCTGTAAGGATTCGAGTGACCGTGGCCCATGCGGATTGCAGCAGGGTACCGTGCCTCAGAAAGGGGCGCAGTTTATGGTTACGGTGCGAACGTGACCTCAGGCTATTTTTGAGATTTAGTGGAACTTTATGTTTTTACAATAATTTATTAGGGACTTCATATTTTAGCTAAAGGTCTCAATAGCCGTTGACGTACCGTAAAACATCGGCAGACCAAATGCGAAACAGTAAGGGCCTTAGGTAGACGAGGGCTCAAGGCGAGGGTACCTCCAGTTTCCCTCACTTTGTCGCCTTTTAGAGGGCGTGCGTTAATTTTAAGCATATACGATTGGTTTTCGGAGGTAACCGCCTACGATGCGCCAACGGTTTCGTCGCTGTAGCGCGAATAAAACCTTCTGTCGATTAAACGTTTCTCTAAAATCCGAGTCTTTATTATTTTTTCCGGACGTGCTTACATTTCCAATCAGCAGAGAAAGTTCTCGTATATTTTCCTTCGTTAATATCAAATGCCATTTAAATAGCTACGTTATTTAAATGGCATTTGATATTAATTCTTAATCGGAAAATTAAACATTTCTTCCAACGTAGAATAAAATTTCATTTTATATGATTTTTTTAATTTTATGCATATGAAATAGATATAATACCTCGCACAATACTTGCACGTGTAGTAACTGATTATATGTATACAAATATATTTAATAAGTAATATAAACAATTTTTAGAGTACCAGAGGTTAAATTTGATTGGCACAATACTCCTACCAGAAAATTGATATTTTTCTGCGCAATCTAAACATGGTATACGACGAAGCGAAACGGAAATATAATTCTCCGTTTGATAAGCATCAAATCGGATTGACGAGATTCAAGTTGTCCCGTTGCAAAGACAGTTCGAGCGGAAAGGGTGGAGTTGTAATCCCGTTGGTGTAACATGCAGCCCTTAACAAACTCATTGAGCGTAATAGAAAATGTTTGCTATTGACGTAAAGGTTAATACCGAGACTTTTAACGATCCGTTCATCGACACGGTCGGTTACGCTGCAAACAGGGTCGTTAAGGGTTAATTGGCTGTCCTCCACGACCCGAGGACAGAACTTTTAATCAGCCGGGAGGCAGATCCGTCGTGCTCAGAAATGTTTCATGGTGTTTGAACAGTTCGAGGAGGGTAGTCGCAGTGTCGAGGGTTAAGAGGGTACACGTCGGGCGAAAAATTTCAATGACGCCGTCGTTTCCAGTGGAAAATTGTTAGAGATGAGGACACACGCGAGCGCACGGCTCGTCATTCTTCCGGTCTTTCCACCCTCCCCCACCATCGAACTCCTGTGTCTTGCCGGTTGGTGGAAAAAGTTTTAATCCGGCCGCGAAACAAGGTTCCCGCGGCGAGTCGCGTATATCGACAGGCTCGTTCGACCCTCGATCCCTTCCGGACGTCGATGGTTGATGAATAATTCGTGAGCCACGGGAACGTTACCCAGGAGCTCTAGACTCCCTCGGCCGACGTCGCTGCATCTAAATTTCATCCCGTCTGCCGCACTGATGGATCGAGAAATGAATTCCGCCTCGAATCAGAGGCGCGAGCGAGCGCCACGAACTCGCGGACCCGTGCAGCTTCGAACTTCTGGAACAATTTGCTGGCGAGGTCGGAAAGTTCGATTGACGAACGTCGCTCTGGCGCAGTTTCGCCTTTTGTGGACCGAATTGTTCCCGCACTTCGCGTTTCGTTGCTTAATTAAATTATATTTTAATGCGCCTTCGAAAGCCCCGATCTCGATATACGTCAATAAAATCATTTCGATTCGGTCCATCCGGTGAACATAGGAACGGAACTGTTTCTAGGCGATTGCGTTCGATTAGATTTTAATTATTCCACTCAGTCGAAGCGTCCAGGCCGGCTGGAGAGCGTTATTGGATGAAAAATTCGCGCGACAATAAAGAGATTTCACGTGGGCCATGCGTCTCCTCGTCGGTGGAATTCTGGCAACGCGTGTCCATCTCGGAAACTAGGCCGATCAGCGACAAGTTTAATCGAACGAAATTGCCGAGGATCGTGTCCCCTATTTTTGTCGGAACAATTCCACGACCGTTGGAACGCTCCGAACCAATTAGAGAGGAAATTATTTCGACACGATGAACGCTCGACGTCGAGGAATTCGCGAAATCCGCTTCGAAACTCGCCGCGCCAAGATAAACAATCGCCGATCCCAATCAGCAGACAGCGTGGAATTGTAATCGACATAATATTCGAAGCGCCCGTGGCGTTCACGCCACCGGAAAGTTCAAGGATCGAAGCCGACAGCGATCTTCGAAACGCTTCTACCCGGAACCTTATCACTTCCGTTTACATTTACGCTCGTCTGAGCCGCGTCGTAAACGGCCGGTTTATGCCCCGGATTGGCCGAATGGACAAGTCGCATCATGTTTTTACGCCAAACCCACACAGGACACTAAAAATAACCGGTACCAGTTATTTTATCGAAGCGACAACGCTGAATTTGTCTGGATTTTTGAACCTGGAGGAATGCGCCTCTATAAAGAATTTTCTTTATTTTGGAATTACTAACATGTATACGTTCTTCAGAAATCTGTTCTCTTCTGTCTATCATATTGTAAGATGAATTTCATTAAAATGTAAAATTGTAAATGAGCCTCGCTCTACTGATTGAAAATGTTCGGTAAAAATAGATGAAGCACGATATTTTATGCTGTTGCATAATCATCCGCGATTGCGAACGAAAGTATATGAATGTATTAATGTATTAGAGTATTTAAATCGCCATTCAATTATTCCGGTTTCAGCGAATTAATTAACCGAACAGCTGCTGCATTGGATACAATAGATAGATTAACGTGTCTACAGAAAGTACCATGAAAAATATGATTTGGAAAATTGTTATTCGACACAGCCCTCTAGTTTTTCTTACGATTTGGCAAGAAATCTCGACAAATAGGTGGAGCAGTAAATCATTGGGCCAGTAACGAGGTTCCCGTTTGCCGTCTGGGCTAATATTTTCGACAGACGTCATACGTTAAGACGTTTTAACAATTTCCCAGAGCATTTCTATGACGTGTACCGTGGGATGCATCGATCAAATTTTCCCTCGGACCTAACGAGACGGGGTTGATTTCCTTCTTCTCGAGGCCCTTTCACCGTTCGCGGCAGTGTTCCCTTGCTTCCGAGGGATTGAGGGGGTGGTAACAAATGACCGAGAGTTTAAGGGAACTATAAATCCTTGCCAGGTGGAGGAGAGCTCGCTATTATTCATGCCGGTCCCGTGCTTTTTCTGCGGAAGAAACGGGACGTTCCCGCGGACTCTATGTTCCCGTTGGAACTTCGTATTTCAATCCGTTCTATTTAACGTAAACCAGCGGCCGCGTCCTAGAATTAGTTTCCTTCGTCGACGGTGCCCGCAGGGAGCAAGAACGCTGAAAAGCCAGCACGAAGGCTCAAGCAAGAATGTCTTTTCTATAGGGGGACGTTCTTTTGACGGGGAGGATCCATTCACGGCGGATCGATGCGCGCGGCCAACGGTGAATCAATTAATCTCCTTAAGGACCAAGCAATCTCCTTCGTTAAAAAATACCGCACCCCGTTTCCCAGAGGCAAATTGCTCGCGGAATAGGGAAAACTTTCCCGATATCGATCCGCGACCCTAATTTGACGACGGAGGACACTAATGGGACTCACCCCTCCCCGGTGGCGATCGACTCTGAACCGATTATTCGATATCCACTATGGTGATCGAATCTTCGATATAAAAGATGCATCCTTGTAAATATGCCGGGAATTTCAATATTAGCCCCTTGCACTGAAAATGAAATATTTCTAATAATACACTTTTTAACCATTCTCGCTCTACGAACACCAAATCCAGTCGTGCAAAAAGTCCGCCTCACGAGTATCACATTAAATTTCTACGTCGCACAGGAATTCTATAAAAATCCAAGTCTCTTGAGCGCTCCCTTTGCAAACCCTTCAACAGAACACGGAGCGTATTGCCGCAACCGCAGTTTTTCGCTAACTTTTTAAATTAAAAAGTCCCGCTAAACTGGGAAACGTTCGAAACGAAAGGGATGAGGAACGAAGCGTGCCAGGTGGACCGGAAATCGGATGATAAAGACTATTGGCTAACGAGCCGCGGCAGCAAAGAACCGCGTTCGCGAATGAAAATTTTCGAGACGCGAACTTTGGAGTCGCCACGCGAACACGTGGTCCAACGCACCACTCTCCTCTCTCTCTCTCCTCCCTCTCCTCGATGAGGCGGGATTGTCCGAGGCCTCTTACCATCGTCAAAGAGCGACGCGACGACGACCGCCAGACTCTACCCTCTTGACGCGGCTCATAGAAAAGCGAGCGCAACATTGAAAAGAGAACTTTTAATTTGCAACCCCGGACCAGCTGTAACTCAATTCGCACCGCTGCTGGAGAGCCCTCGGATCCGACTTTCGATCCTCGTTCGAAGCCATTGTCGAACGGAACCCAACATTGCCGAAGAATATCCTCCGAGCGCTTTTGTTCGAGGATCTTCGAGCAATTTAAAGAGCTATTCGAGATCTCCGGTAAGACCTTCGCCGATGAATGCGTCGGGATCACGATCCAAAGTAGATTGCCGTCATCGGTCACCGACTTTGGGTATTCCGAAAACGTTTCTCACCTCTTTGAGAACTGCTTTTGAAAATTCATCGTAAATAAATAAAAAAGAGACCAATACTATGGCGATTACACACCTGTCTGTTTTTCTCGCTCGCTTTGTAGCGCTTCACCTGGGAACGTGACGGATCAGACTCGTTCACTGCCTAACAATTGTGTACGCATGCGCCTAAAGAAGTTTTTACCACAAAAATAATGATGGTAAGGGACTGTCGTAAAGAGGTTGGGACAAGTTTTGTTTTAATTTGTTTTAATTATAATTAATGAGTCTAGTTTCCTATGACATCAGCTAGACCGCGTGCACTAAAACTGCCTTTATAATAGAGTGATTACTAGCCTGCGGATGTTTATGAAAAATAAAAAGTTGGTGCATCAATTGCAAGACGCAGGAGCACTAAATATAAATATTCTTCCTTAATCATTTGAACGCGGCGAAAATCATACATTAACACATTACCGACCGGTGATTATTGCATATTTTTGAAAAATGTATGATACATGGCTAAATTTTCATTTAGCATTTAGTATGAACTAACTAAGTCACCCTCAATAACGTCGTCTAATAGTTTCATTTAAGATTACAATGTCAAAGAAAATTTGTATGCTTCTTTTTGGTACAGCAGAATTATTGAAAATCCTATTAATAGGCTTCCGGTCGGTAAAGTGTTAATACTTTTGAATTCTTTTAATATTCTCACTGTTTTAAATTGTACTTGCTTATTTTTGTTAGAAATACTGAAAATCCGGTGTCTAGTGATTACGAAACGGCAGATTTGAGATCGGAAAAAATTGAGATCAATATAGGAGACGCCATAACTCGTGAAGTCGGCTCGTAAAAACGTATGTCGGAATTGACCGAGCCGCCGCGCCGTCCCTGGATTAAGGAGATCGTTAACGTTTTAACGTCCCCTAATGAAAATTTTTGCCTCGAAATTACTTTGACCTGGGAACGTTCGCCTGAGCGTCGTCGTCGTCGTTTGCTCAAATAACAATTTCAAGAAGAGGTTCGTGTGGACCCGCGTTAATTTGCGTGCGCTAAGTGGGCTGAACGGAGAACGGTCTGCAGCTTCACGAGCCGCTGACTAACCGGCACCGGTTAATTAACCAGACGAGCCATGGACAAAGCAACCGCTCGGTCCGGAACCGCGACATTGTTCGGAACTCTTCATGCTCGGCTCAGTCGTGCAGCCCGAAATCCATAGCCCCTAGGACGGGGTTAATTAGATACGATCGCTTCGCAGACTGTCCCCGGAATTCGCGGAACCGAGCACTGTCCGCGACGCGAATCGCTATCATTCCAGCCAATGTGGCCGATTAAAAGATTTAAGGGAGAGTCCTGAGGGCTCCTCGAACTGGAAGGGATCCATTTTACTAGTTAAGACTCACAGGACATTGACACATTTACCAAAAATTCGAAGGGAAAGCTACTCGAACCGAAATGTACCAATTAATCCTCTGTTCCTAATCTGTGGCATCAAAATATTAATTTTGAAATTTTTACAATTTTTTAACACACTATAGTTAATTTTCAACAAAATTACGACATTACAATGAATGATCTTCGCTGTCCCCATCGATCAACTGTGGCTTACAAAAATACTAGTTTCGAGTGGGATTTATCTGGTTTGCTGGAAACATGAAGAAAACGAACTTGAATTTCCGATTAAAATGAACAGTTCCAGGAGAAATCAACGAAGCGTAGTGGACCTAGAGACGCGGCGCGAACCTCTTATGGAATCCGTCCGACCGCTAAATAGAATCAACAAACGGAATTACTTTAATTAGCGCGGCTAATTAGGCCGGTTCGCGAGTAATCGTGGTAATTTCCGCGGCGACGAGTTATCGCGGCCGTTGTATCAGCTTGTCGAATAAATCCGGATTGTTTTCCCCGACACGGCCACGGCACTTTGCGGTTGTTCGAGCATAGCCGGAAAAACACGCCGCCGCGGATTGTTTTCAGTGGCGCATGGCGCGGCGCGCCGCTCGCTCGCTCGCTCGCTCGCTCGGAGGAAACTGCACGGAAGGAATGCACGGAGTGCATTGGGCCGACACGCGTACCTGTAGTTTCGCAGCTTTGTGACGCGTCGGCGAATAAACTGATCCTTTGAGATCCCGTTACCGACAAATTTCATCAATTCCAGCGTGCTCTATTTTCTGTGTTTCGCTCGCTGAACGCTTTAGTAGCTAACGATTATAAACTGAGCGGTCTAGACTGTTGCAGAGACTTACGCGGCTTGAGTTGTTTTCTATGGGAGATTGCAAATATGTGAGTATTGAATCAGCTTGATCCCTTCACTCGGCAAAATTATTCGTTTTACTAAAATCGGTTTGTTGGAATCGTGTTGTTGAAAAATCATAAACGTTTTTTTTTAAATCTCCGTAGTGGCTAGGATCCTGAGTAGTATGGTCTGTAGCATTTGTTTACGAGTTCCCGACCACTCTCAATTAGCTCAGGGTGGTCATCGTGGGGGTTTAGCGGGTAGGCTCAGGCCCTTCTGGCCAGGTGAGTCTCACTTAACCCCGCTTCTCCCCCAGGAGGGTGGGGTATGCGTAATGCATTTCGGCAGGGAAAAAAGGTCCCCGAGTACTTAGATTTCGAAAACCCTGGATTTCCGAATGCTTGGGTTCTCGAGTGCCTATACATATTTCCGAAAGCTTGGATCCCCCAGTGCCTAGGTTCTCTTGTGTATAGATTTGCGAATGCTTGGGTCCCCAAATACCTAGATTTCCAAGAGATTATATTTCCCAATGCTTAGTTCCCCGAGTGCGTATATTTCCAAATGCTCGGGTTCTCGAGTGCCTATATTTCCGAAAGCTTGGATCCCCCAGTGCCTAGATTCCCGAGTGTATAGATTTGCGAATGCTTGGGTCCTCAAATACCTAGATTTCCAAGAGTTTAGATTTCCGAATTCTTAAGTCCCCGAGTGCCTATATTTCCAAATGCTTGGGTCCGCCAGTGCTTAGGTTCCCGAGTGTATAAATGTGCGAATGCTTGGGTCCCTGAGTGCCTAGATATTCAATACCCTGAATTTGCAAATGCTTATAGGTCTCCGAGTGCCTAGACTCCCAAGTTGAACCATTCAAAGTTCAAATTTAATCTTCGCGGAGGTCAAGGACGAATCGATTACTCTCGGTTACGGAGGCAATCGATCAGAAAGTGTATCGGAACGACCGGTACTCAGAATCCCAAGCTGTCTCGTCAGGATTGGAAACACTTTCCACGAGGTCGACTTTCTCGTAATCGCGTTGGACCTCTCTCCGGTCTGTGTTTTTCGACGTGTACGTGGCTGGAATGATCGAGGCGACGTGAGATCGTACGTGACCCCGGGGCCTCCCTCGATCCGTCGCGTCGACGGCAACACAAACCGTCGGGCGTGTTTCTATCGGGCTTCCGTTCGATGTTCGTAGCTGCGAAAACCCGATTCGGTACGAACCGCGATTTCGACACGAGCGAACAAAGACGAGGCGACGGGACACGCGGGAACAAAGAATCCGGCCGCGACACTGTGACACGATGCCACTGCGGTTTCGGTGCAGCGATTCGAGTGGGCAATCAACGCGGCGTGACCTCGGTTTTACGGGGTCGTGTTCCGACGGTGCATCCGCCGGAAGAGCATGCACTCGCCTCGGACCCCTCTCTCTGTCAAGTGCACCAGGAATGTCAACGAGCAGCTCTCGTATCGGTCCCGGTCGTGTCCGTTAGGCGAGCTTCTTTGGAACGATGACGGGGATACACCGTACACCGTTTGGCCACGATTGCCTCTGATTTTGAAGAGACTACTACTAGCAGCATATATGGCTGGTCAATATAGACAAGCACAGAATTGTTGTCCGATCATAGCGATAAAATGATTATCCGAGGGACATGTGTAACACTGAAAACGTATTTGCATCGTTTCCCTTTGATTCATTTGAAACGTTTGGTGAGCGTTTGGCTCCCTCTTCAAGGTAACAGAGTAGGAAAGGGTGGTTTCAGTTCTGTAATATTGTTCCTTTAAGACCAATCTCGACGAACGGATGTAATTTAATGAAGGATGTATATGAGGAGATACTTACGATAGCCTGTTGATCGACGCCATTTGGAGGTGGGGGCGGACTGAAACTGGCCGCTGTTGGTGCACCGGGGGCTGTCGGGTGTGGAGCACCAGCTGGTGGTGGTACTTGAGGCCCACTGGGTGGTGGCTGTTGGGGCGCACCAGTGTTGTCTTCTTTGACTGGCACTGGTGGAGGTGGTTTTACTTCACCGGCTGCACCAGCCGCCCCGACGACACCCGCTACGCCGTTTACCGGCGGGGGGAAGACACCCCCACCGTAGGGCGCAGCCATGCCTGTCTGCACCATGTGCTGCAAAAGAGAAACGGTTCTTTTTAGTCTTTGGAGTTCTATCTTAGATAGCGTAGAGATACCGGATACGGTGTCTCGATACCGGAGGATTTTATTAGAAGGCTGTCTATCATTACTAGATTGCGGATTTGATGCATTTATAACGAAACAGTGTGTCAATATATTACATTCGCCCTGTTATAATTACTAAATTAAGGAATGAAATTATAAATGGCTTATCACTATTATACCCTCCCAAGTAGCTAAAACATTGAAATACCTAGACGCTCGTTGGCCTAATCATTCAACTATCCAAATATGAAGCAATTCGACTGCAGAAATACACCATAGCTAAAAGCTCGAATGTCCGATAAACGAGTTGAGTATCCGAGCACTCGAACAGCTAACTGGCATTAAGCGAATGGCATGCCAACGAAAGAATCTCAAGTACGTCCGAATCGATCTCGCATAAGTGAAAGTCGGAAATAAATATTTCGTTTCCCGAACAAACAACGTCGGCCGCGATTTTTGCATTTCAGATGTGACGCGCGAACAGACCCGATGATTTGTGCCAGCATGCATTCCGCGGGGCGCGCAACTAAATACGCTCGATACAGACCTGCATCGAGAGCGGACAAGCCGCAAATCATTTCGCGTGTTGCACGCGGACCGATTAGCGACATGCTAGAAAACCGTCGCGCGCCCCCTTCTGCTCGCCGCTCGGCCAGGAATCCGAAGAAAAACCATCCGAGGTAAACCATCGGCGAGGTTGTTCGGCGTTTCTTTCGCCTCGGTGAATGGATTCTTTGTTCCCGAGCTTGATCCACGATCGTGGAAACGCATTCTTGATTCCCGAGATCGAAACGTTGATTACGATCCACCTACCACTCTCCGAAATGCACTACTGTTGCCGAACCGAGCGAAGCTTGAAACGATACGCCGGTAATCAGTTGAAAGCTCCATTCGCGGATTATTAATACCGCTCGATGCAGCTGCGAGGCATCATGGACACTCGGTTTCGCGGAACACAATACCCGAATCAAGGCTCTTTATCTTACAAAGTTTTAATTCATTACTTTCGATTTCTCAGTGTCTACATTTCCAAGGCATTTCCGAGTGCCTAGATTCCTAAGATCCTACGTTTCGAAATGCTTGGGTATCCGAGTGCTTAGATTCCCAAGACCCAGCATTTCCAATTACTAGGGTCCCCGAGTGCCTAGTTTCCCGAGTACCTAGGTCCTTGAGTTCCTACATTCCCGAGTACCTAGATTCCCAAGACCCTGCATTCCCGAATATTTGGGACCCAGAGTGCCTAGGTCTCCGAGTGCCTAGGTCTTCGAGTGCCTAGGTCTCCGAGAACCTAGGTCACCGAGTACCTAGATTCCCGAGTGTCTAGGTCTTCGAGTGCCTAGATTCCCAAGACCCAGCATTTCAGAATGCTTGGGTCACCGAGTGCCTAGATTCCCAAGACCCTGCATTTCCAATTACCAGGGTCCCCGAGTGCCTAGTTTCCCGAGTGCCTAGGTCCTTGAGTTCCTACATTCCCGAGTACCTAGATTCCCAAGACCCTGCATTTCCGAATATTTGGGTCCCCGAGTGCCTAGGTCTCCGAGTGCCTAGATCTCCGAGTGCCTGGTTCCCGAGTGCCTAGGTCTCCGAGTGCCTAGATTCCCAAGACCCAGCATTTCAGAATGCTTGGGTCACCGAGTGCTTAGACTCCCAAGACCCTGAATTGCTACATACTTGGCTCCCCGAGTGCCTAGACTTCCAAATTCATAAATTCCCGAAGCAACATCAGCCTGGGCCAAGTAACCACAGCAAGGATCGTCGCAAACGCAGACCAAGAACATGGTAGACCCTCGGGTCCAGAAATGGATCCGATTTTTCAACGACCACAATAGAAGCGACCCATCTCTGGGCACCGGTCTCGAGAGACAGATTACAGATGGGTTCAGTCCAGTACCCAAGCTGTCTTTCGTGATTGTTCCGAAACACCGTGGAGAGAGAATGCCGGATGCCTCGAAGCAGCAAGACGGGAAGTTTCGCGGCCGACCATTTGTTATGCTTGCCATGCCATTTTTCTGAAAACTCGATTCCCGTTCTGCGTGCCGGTTCGCTGCCCGTTTCTTATTTACGGGCCGGTACTGAAAATCGTTTCTGCTTAAACTTTCACGGCACGAACTCCTAAGGATGGACATCCGACGTGGGAATCGCTTTCGGACATACGCGATATTAAACGTTCGATTCGAATTGGAATCCTCAAGGAACGGATCGAAATACACTTTCGAGTTCGGATCCGACAGATTGGACCGAAAGGATTCCAGGATTGGAGCTCGTTGAAACGAGCCACGCAGCCCTAAGTTCTCGTTAACCTCTGCTAAACGAAACGGGCTCCTGTAATCCGCACGAAGCCCGACGACGACGTTACTAGGTTAGGTTCGTTTCGCTTTTGGCTGAGTAAACTATTAAATGAACACTGCGCGGTTGTAGAGAAATAGTATTATGCGTTTCCTGATTCTTCCATTAGATGTTAATTACTAAAAGTACGAAGAGTGCAATTTTCAACGTTTGTGTAATGGAACATCTTCCCCTTGAACCAGATGGAGCAGTTAAATTTATATTTTTACATTCTTGACTATTACCTATCCAAAAATGGATCCAGACACTTTCGTCTAAGAATGACTATGATATTTGATTAATTGATTGGACCAAGAAGATAATGTATTTCGCTTTATTGTCGAAACATCTTCGTGCCTACACAACAAATTCAGACGCTCAATAGACACTGAGTAGACCCGACTGGATACATCCAGACACTCTGTTCTCAAACAATTTAGCCACCCTCCGTACAATCCTCTCAATCACCGAGCTTCCTCAGTTTCTCGGCCGTTCCCGGGCGCAAAACCCGTAGCGAGCATTCGTCGAAATCGGTTCAACACCCAATCAAGTCCTCGTCCGGGCGAGAAATAGGGGCCGAGTCCCGACCAGAGCACATAATCAGCGAGCGCATTCTCCGCGAGCACAAAGGTCCGCGAACAGAAGAGCCTGTGCGCGCGTTTCGACGCAGAAAAATAGAAAGAAAAGGAAAATAAAGCGAGTCCTCCCCGTTTTCCCACGATCGGGAAGAGAAGGCCGAAAGCGACACGTCGTCCTGGCGAGTTTTCCATCGTGAAGAGCCTCGGAGGATCGACGACGACGACGACGACGGTGAACAAGAAGAAGAAGGGGTCTAACGAGCCTGCCGGCCGGAGAAAAATAAAGGAGAAGCTCGCCGAGGGAAAAGGGACGAAAACAATGGACCAGAGGGAATCTCCCTCGGTGCGGCCGACAGAAAGACGCGCGAAGAATGAAAGAAGGGTCTCTGAATAGGCGAACGCACATCAGGCCCGAGAAGGAATCGTTACGATTCTTTCCTCTCGCGTCTTATCTCAGAGCCGAGTGGATTCATCGGTGGAGATAGAGCGCATGAAGGAACGGATGCGATCCCACGACCCAATTAACAGAGGCCGACTCTGTGTGTCATCGGGTTAACCCAGTTCCCGGCGATCCCATTGTTCAGCAGGAATAACGCCGTTCAAAGGAGCCTAGGTCCTGCCTAGATCAGTTCGGAACAGCTCCGTGTTCCTAACCGTTTATGCTCAACCGTTCAACTATCGGATCCCTCACCTTGATATTTATCATTTTCCATGGAATTCGGTACCATTGTACTTACTTTCCAACTGGTTTTTACAGTTTCTTCGAAGTTCTTGGATCTTAAAAGGGAAGAGTAGTTAATGATCGGCTAACAACCGGTTTAACTGTTTCCTGGCTTTTTGTTAGACGGAAACTGGCCGAGCGGGATCACTCGCAGCACGCTTCCCCAACAGGGGCAGTAGACCGTGTCGATAGCAGTTTCCTAGGTTTTACCGGAGTGTCGCGTGCGAAACTGTAGGAGGGAGTGTTGACAGGACTGGCGATCCCCTAAACCGATGATTTTAAGAGTTCGTGTATTGATAGCGAGAGTGATATTCTTGTTATTGTAGGAATCAGGCTAATAGGGTGTCTTAATGAGAATTCTTAGGCGCCCAACAGCCTATACACTCAAGTGTTTAGATTCCCCTCCAGTGTTCATATCTATATCTCTGGAGCTTCGAATTCCTAGATACCAAAGAAGCTAGCAAGACTAATTTTAACAGACTCGTAAGAGACGCACCCAACAGCCATCATCAACCACGATCACTTAAGAGCAACGTCGTTAGACTCAGCAATTAGAGTGTCATCTCTCAACAGGGACAGTTATCGAGTATAAAACAGTGAAACACAT
This sequence comes from Lasioglossum morio, assembly GCA_916610235.2. NCBI lineage: Eukaryota > Metazoa > Arthropoda > Insecta > Hymenoptera > Halictidae > Lasioglossum > Lasioglossum morio. Next base: position 15,240,510 of record OU744323.1, on the reverse strand, counting down.
GAAAAAATTGGCACTCTGCCATCATGGAGGTCGGTGGCAGAAAATAGCCCATCGCGTGGTGAAAATTTTGAGTAATCCCGAATTAGAGTCTCGCGAGACGTTGAACGTTTGTAATCCGCGATTGTCGAGGATCTGCGAGGAATCCAAGTGCTAGATCCCCAAATTCCTAGGTTCTAGTTTCCCCTAGATTTTTGAGTGATCAGGTTCGCGAGACGCTGAACATTTGTGAGCCGCGGTTGTCGAGGATCTGCGAGGAATCCAAGTGCCTAGATCTTCAAATTCGTGGGTGCTAGTTTCCCCTAGATGTTTGAGTAACTAGATTCACGATCCGTCTAGGGAACTTCCGATTCAAAACGGATCCGGGTGCGTTATCGACGGAGTCATGGATAATGCAGGGAGCCCCTTACCGGTCGAGGTTGGACCAGATCAGAGGCAGTGACCGGGACGAACGCGGGAGGGACTGGCGAACCCGATGTGCGAAACTTTTCGCGTTTCCGCCATTGGCAGAGGAAGCGGAGACGCCTCGTATTGACGTATAACGCTTCTGACGCTCCGGTGACGCAACACCGACGCGGGATGCTAAAACCCGATGACGTAACGGCGTCTAGATGCATTGTTAAGCGGGAATTCCGTTGTCGACCAAAGGGGCGAAAACTGTAACTCGCTTGCTGCAACTCGGGGGGCGTTGGAAAATGGCTTCCGTTCGCTGAATGAACGATCTAATGGGATTCAAGGGAATACTTCTCCGGCCGGTCACGACGATAAAAAGATTTTCACCGGCGAGTTGTGTTGCCATTCGAGAAACACTGGGGTCGAGTTCTCTCCTCGTCTTTGATGCTCTCGCGAGCGGACACGCCTTTTTTTAGCGTTCATCTACGGCACGGAGTTCTTCACGCTGGACGAGCAACACGAACGATCAAAGCACTTTGTTTGTAACCGAGCGCTACACGTCCGGGCACTTTGCAGGCCGAGAAGTGTCCGGAAATTACGTGTGCGCCATCCGACGCTGGATTGTTTAAATTGTTTCTTGTAAGGTCAGCTGTCGGCGTTCGTGCTACATTCTCTCGAGCCCTGGGAACTAGCTTTTATTGGATCCTATCTGGTTTTACTGGGGTTCCTTTCGACGATGATGAACGTTCGATTTTATCCCTTGATAGATTACGAATAATAAGGACGAAGACTTGATGACGCGTATCTGGAAGAACACTATTGCACAACATCGTACAATGGACCAGTTCCATTCCTGTTTTCAGGAAACACAGCTACAACTTCAAGTACCACCCGCACACATCTGTTAGCCATTAGATAATAAGGTAATAGTAGGAAAATTTAATAAACTGGCATCTGAGAGTACCCAGTTGCATAAGGGTTGATTTCCGAAAGATCAATAATGTATGGTAAACTGTTAAGAATGTTTATCTTGGTCGGATTATATCGTAATTAATGCGCGTGAACTTTAACCATTTTAGAGAGAATATATGCAGACAGGATACGGTAGAATAGTCGAGGTAGGTGGTTCGAGAATTGCGTAGGAGTCTTTTGAAGTGAGACAGAGAGAGAGAGAGAGAGAGAGAGAGAGAGAGAGAGAGAGAGAGAGAGAGAGAGAGAGAGAGGATTCCGTTCCAAGAAATGGTGGTGATCACCCGTGAATATTAACGCTTTGCTTACCGGAAGCCTATTAGCAGGCTCCTTGATGTGCGTGCTATGCGACGGGGTACCTAACAACTTTCCTTTAATAATGCAGCCGTGAAACTATTATCTCATCGGTTCGCAAAATAACTTGCTGGTTTACAACTATAGTTCCTGTTTCTAAGGAAAAGTTGAGTCGGAAACCATATACAATCAGAATTCATGTAAATTACTAACTTGCTAGTTCACGGGTATAATTCCACTTTCTATGGACAAGTTTACAGAGAAACCCTTTACAATTCGAATTCGTATAATTCCTACCTTGCTAGTTTTCGATTATAATTCTTATTATTACAGAAAACTAATATTAATATATTCAGCCCTACTGTCCCGCGTTATTCCTGTTAATTCGCGATTCGAAAAACCAACTTTCTACTTTCTGTCACCAAGGAAAACTTGATTTTTTTAAAAATCCGTAATTTGAAAGTTTCCGGCGGTTGAAAAATGCATTGACACGTGCACGGTTAGATAAAGGGAAGCCCAGCGCAATTCTAAACAAATTTTCCAACGCGTCGGTCTGTAGATAACGCGGTTTGCCATAAATGTATGGCGGCCGCAGTCCAGCTATCACGGTGGCGAAATAACGCGTCGATAACGTGACCAGACACCCGAATATTGTATCAGGGGCAGAGAGGTTGGTGGTTGTAGGTATGTGGTACGTGTTCTCGGTGTATCGTGGACGAAAATCTGAGATTGGCTTCGCTCGGTGGCGGCGTCAAGAGGCGTGTCGGGATCACAGACGTCTTCCATGTAGCTCATAATTCGACTAGAATGCGCCGCGCATCCGCAACGTTTCACGCGGAGCGCAATCGTGTCACATCCCCTGGCGAGACGAGACACGCTAGCGACGCGAGGCGAATAACTAATACGGCCGGACAGCCGCAGAAATTAAACCCGCGTTGCCGGAGTTTATGAACATATTCAAGGACTTTGCGAAAGAGCTGTCTCCGGGACGCGAATTCCCGGCGGAGCTCACGCTCCTCGCACATCACTTACTTCGAGTGCTCGAAACTTAACTTGCCGGCGCTTTCTGACGTGCGAAGAATTGGATCTCTCATTTTTGGATACCTCAGCTCCTACATAGAAAGTTTACTTGGTGTTCCGTCGTAAAACCCTCTGTCAACGACGAAACTCACAGCCATAACACAGCGAATCTGCCGTATTTAGAATATTCGACAAACCCGAAGGGAACAAAGACATGCTGATCCTATTTAACCGTTAGCGTGCCGAGATTTACAGTTTTATAGCCAATAACCGAATATACCTCTACTCTTCCTAATTCTTTTACTATTTCCACTACCTTGCGAAACACCCTCCAGCAAATCACATGCAATTTCTCAAGACCACACCTACCTACGAGCTTTTCTATTTTTTACGCGATCGCAACGAGAACTGTTTCGACTACCAAGCCACTGCCAACTCCAAATCTTGTGTAATAAAGAAACGTGTTCTCCGAAGTTTGACTATACGATCATTCACCGTAAATCCAGCCGTGATCCGACTTCCCAATTCCGGAACTCCACACTTTACTTGGTAAACCAAGGCTATTAAATACTCGAATGACTAGATTCCCCCGGGACTTAGATATATATTCGACATGCCTAAATACAAAATACTTTGACACCAAAATATCCAACTCCCCAAGCTCTGAATTCCAGAAACCAATGCAGCAAAGGTGATTACAGCTCCTAATGCGCGGGTAGCAGACTATCTAGCCTTCCACCATGCATTTCGCGTTCCCGGCGACACACCTCCTGGTAATAGCTCAATTACCATCCGACATAGATAACGCGAATACGACCGCGGCGTAATCATTGTCACAAATTGCAATACCTGGTCGGTTAAAAGCTTCGGCCTGGAAGGAAGCGTTAATTGCTCAACGACGACGTCGCCTGTTCTAGAAGACAGGTCCAGCTACACACGTGTTCCAGTTGGAAAGGAAGTTGAATGAAAGCTAGAACTCCTGTTCGAGGAATTCGATATCGGTAGATCGGAGGGTATCATCTCGTGGCGTTTAATTGCCGCAGCAACACGGTGTCGGTAACAAGTCGCCGAGCCCCCCCATTAACCGGCTCGTTAAATGGAAATTTAGCGCGTGCTTGCGATGCTAATTTATTAACGTCACGGTGCTCGCTTACTTTTAGGAAAAGGAAATTTATTCCGTCGTCGACGAGGACCTTCGTCTGTGCCCGACGGACCTAAACCGGCGCACGCAAATAAAGCCGCGTTACGATTTCCAGGCGGCCGTAAAACCGACGGGGATGGCGGAACTCGCGGCGATCGTGCTCGGTCACACGGAAAACTGATGCAACGTTTACGCTCGGGCTAGGGGCGTAATACCAGGCGAAGCCCAGAAGCGTACGCGACATAAGTCGAGCCAGTTTGCTGACCTGAACTTGACCGGTACCCTGGAAAACCGATGACGAGTGGCGTTGACGATCTGTGCAGTCGAACCACTTTACTTATTTGGAATTTCCGTTTATTAGCAAATAAGGTGTTCGGTGTATAAATACAGTATTTCTTTCGTGCCTTCGTTTGATTCCCGAAATATCCGAACCCTTAGGTAGTTGGATGCTTATATTTTCGAGTGTCTAGATACTCTAATCCCTAAACTTAACACATTACCGACCGGTGATTATTGCATATTTTTGAAAAATGTATGGTACATGGCTAAATTTTCATTTAGCATTTAGTATGAACTAACTAAGTCACCCTGAATAACGTCGTCTAATAGTTTCATTTAAGATTGCAATGTCGAAGAAAATTTCTATGCTTTTTTTTTTTGGTACAGCAGAATTATTGAAAATCCTATTTAATAGGCTTTCGGTCGGTAAAGTGTTAAAGTTCCTGTACACCGGAGTTGTATAACTTTGATTATACAAGTATTTAGTAGTATAACGATAGTTATACAAGTATTTAGTAATATAACTAAAGTTATACCAGTATTTAGTAATATAACTAAAGTTATACCAGTATTTAGTAGTATAACTAAAGTTATACAATCCTGGTGAGTAGAGGCTCGGGTGTTTAGAGATTAGGGTATCTAGGCACTCGAAAATATAAGGACTGGAGTATCTAGGAACTCGGGTATCTGCTGACCTAGGCATATAAGCGCTCAGATACCTAAGGATTCGGATATTCGGACTAATGTATCAAAGAAATCTAGAGAATCGGGTACTTTGGAACACAGGCATCTGGACGTTGAAGCACTCAGGCGTTTGTGTATCCAGCCAGTTTAGTGTCCTGGAGCCTAGCAAGCGTCGGAGCTGTCTAAGGCTATGCACAGTCTAGTCTTTGAGTTTTCGGCCAAGTTCGGCGTCGTCTTCGAAACAAAAGCCGGTGGAAAAGAAGTTAGGGTGGGCGAGGCGCGTGGTCAGGGGCCAACAAGATGGATTTTAGCGCCGAGTCTGGGGATCTGAAACGCCTCCCCTGTGCTCTGGATGTTTTGACGACGGTAAAGCGACCGGGCCGCCAAGAATAAACCTGGAATCAATAGCGGACGACCCCGGAGAGACAGAGCAGGGACGCGGGAAAGGGACAGACGACGTAGGGCGGAGACATGAAACGACGGCCGGGGGGAGGAAGGACCCTGGGATAGAACAAGCATCATAGAAAGATACCGAAAGCCGCTTATTGTCTGAGCCGCGCTGAATCTGCAGACGAAAATGAGAGTGCAATTATACGCGCAATACGCCCGAAGAAAGCGCACGAGGAGGACGTGGGACGTGAATGCTAATGCGTGTGTCTGCGCGTTGGAACGTTTAGATATCTTCCAGGTAGCGAGACCCTGCAATATGCTGCGGGTCCTGAGATAGCCGGCTAAGAGACGGAGGAGCACTGCAATTACGGGCGATCCTGGATGGTACTGCTTTAAATCCTTGAATTATCCTTGAATTATAAGATTAGCGCGGTTCTTGAGTATTAGACGTCTGGTACGATCTCGAAATGCTAATGCTGACTTCTAAGTATTTCGAGTCGGAGTTTCGAAGGTTTAGATTCAAGGTCGCTGAGGAGTTTAACTAGCAATGTCTTCAAATAATAGCTATCAATGTTGCATTCTACGGGTGTCTAAGTGCTCATATAATTCCCCAGTTTTCAAAATCCTCAGTCTCAAAATCAGCTAGGTCCTCGAAGTCCCGGATGCACAAGTCATAATCACGTGACCCACTTCTTCGACCATCTGTATTTGCTATATAACGATGACCCGGGTCCTCAGCAACCCAGCGAGCATTCTACACCGAGTTCTCGAATCAAGATTCCGGCAACAATGTTTGCAATGTCTACACCGTAACAAGTCAGAACGAGAACTACGTGCACGTCTGGATCCCAGGTGAATCCCCAACTGCAGGAACCCAGTGTAGATCATCATGATAGAGGAACAGAAAGATCAACTAACGCATCACTTGATCATGGGCCTGGACCAGAGGGGAAGCGAGAATAACGACGAACCGGGGGAGGAAGTGGCTCGTCTTCGATCTGTCGGGATTAGGCGCAATTCACCAGGCGCAATCGTCGGCAATCCTATCGGGGATTCCTCGGCGACTTTTATTAGACGGCGAAATAAATTACAGCCGGCCGGTGAAGAGCTTAATGATTGCAACGAGCTGCAATTCCGTCATATTACTCGATACGAGGCGCGGCGGCCGTGCTAGCTCTCTCGGAGCCTCGAATTCGACTCGTTTCCCAGTTGTCTCGGCTGTGAGAACGACGACGCGCCGCGATTCCGTCGTCGATATTATTAAACAATTCACGGGTTCGTGCTGGGAGCCGTTCCGATCCCTCAAATATCCGTTCCCTGAAAGCCTGTACACGTTTCGACAGCCTCAGTCGAGTATTTCCGGCGACGATGCAACAAAAATTGGTTTCCCACTGGATTCGCGTACAGCGTGGTTATAACAAGCAAGTCGCATTACCGTGAAATAATTACAAGACTGAATTCTACAAATTGTGTTCAAACAGTGTATAGAATTAAAATACGTTAAACACATTACATGCAACGCGAAAACTATGATCAAGTAACGACTATTGTCTATATTTCACACTATCCAATTCAATTCATACATTTTTTGCCTCTCGCTCATGTTTGTTTCTCACTCTCATCATACACATCCACATGAATTGAGCATCCTAAACGTTACGTAACAGATGCAGTTACTACAATTATTTAAATCTTCTGGCTACAGCAACAGCTCCAAGTTAAAATAGCCCATTTCCTGTGTCCGATAAAAAACGAGATTGCGAATAAGGCGCAATTGGTCCAATTGAATTGCAAAATGGCTAAAAAACAGGGAAGATCTTCCGAGTGGTCGGGGTTAACCGAGGAGGAGCAGAGTTCCATCTTTGGAAAAAGGTAGCGCGAGGAGTCTAGCCGAGAGTAGACAGAATTTTCATAGATACGAGCTCCCGTAACGTTTCGTCGCAATTCAGCCAATTTGTTTCCGCCACGATTCAACCGTTTCCATTCCCGTCCCCTTTGTCCCTCGGCTTCCTCTTTCTCTCTCGTTTCTCCTCCCGTCTCTGTACCCTCCTAGCTCTTCGTCTCTCTCTTTCTCTCTCAGTCTCGTCGTTCACCAAGTTAAATACTCTAATTCGTATTAATGGATGGCCCGCTGCCAGTGGAACGTTTCTAATGGGGCTCTTCCCAAGCTGCGAGCCAGAATGGACGCGTTCACAGAGTACGTTCACACCAATTGACCAGACTTCGCTATCGACGGGTTCCTGGCTACGTGGGATCGTCCCCTGCTCGTCCTCAGGGCTGACAGAAGAGGTCCTCGATTTAACGCGACCCTTTCCGTTCATCTGACACTATGTTCCTCTCTCTTTCTCTCTCCGGAGACTGTGGAAAATTGTATTTAACGCGGGAGGCCAACGTGATCGATACCCCCGAGACCGAAAACGGGTCAGACAGGGAGCCGACACCGCAAACACGTGGACACTTCTGTTTGGAGATGCTACGCGAACTTTGAACGACGTCTTGCCACGAAATTCCGTGATCGTGGCCTTTCTTTTGCTACCAAGCTCGCCAGACTGGAAAATTGGCCAAACAGCACACCCGGCCATTTTGTGTTTGTTTTGCTCGGCGTTGGTGTACTTTTTACTCGGTTTTCTTTCTGCTTTGTCTTCTGGATTTTGTGGTTTAACGCCTCGGCCTTTATCATGCCCCCGGGGCTAGTTTTGAGTAGCGGTTTTTTGAAATTGTTGCCGTGGAATGAGATACGAGATGTTTATGGTAACTTGTGGAAATTGAGAAAGTTTCTGGCACGTTTGCAGATTTTTATGCAACTCTGTTGGTCTGAATTACACCATGTTACATTGTGTTCCAGCATTTATTGTAATTCACAGGTTTGCAGTGGCTAATTTAGAAGATACAGTGTCATTTCTCGATGCGATAACATTTGAACGCGAGCATCCCACAGAATGATGTATGATAAATTGCATTTCACGCGTTCTCGTTGCCCCCGGCTTTCTTCTCGACGATAACAGCAAAGTTAATTCGATAAAGTTTATTATTTTGTTTTCCTGGGAGAGATCTCTGATATTCATCTCGAATAATCTCTTCCAGGTACTCGTCACTGGTCCGACTTTCATCCAATTAAGTCATCAGAACGACTTAATAAACCGGGGATATTATCTTATTTTCCGAGACGTTCTAATACTCCCGAGAAATATCTTCTACCCTCGTCAGTTGCCTGACTCTCTTCTAATTGAATCGCCAAGGCGAATTCATAAAAGTTATTATTTTCTTCGCAACGAAATTCGGATATCTCGAGGAACGTTCTCTCGCGATAGTAAACGCTGATGCATCGGTCGTATGCTGGAGCAAAAAGGGGATAGTGATGGATCGAGACTGTAATAAAAGCATCCTCTTTCCAACGACCGTCGGTAATTAAGGGAAAGATTAATCGATCGTTTCGTGTTTTAAGAAATTGTGATAAGAGATGAAATCAATCTTAACAGAAAAAGTTCCACGCTACTGTTGTAGGTCTCTGTTAAAAAAAAATTAAAAACACGGGGATGAAAATGGGCTTTCAGAAATATTGTGATGAGGGTAGAAGTGCTTCTACAGAAAAAATTCCCTACTTTCCTGTGCTCAAGTACTGAGCTGTACAATTTAAAAAAAAAATGCTAGTAACGGTGAAATAGAATTTTAAAAGTGGTTCAGGCGAGATAGAGAAGGGTGCTTTTTAATAAAGAAGTTCTACATTTACACAGTCCATGAAATTAAAAAGAAATATTGAGGATGGCTCTCACCAGAAAATCCTTTAGAAATCTTTTATCAGCGATGGAACAATTTTTTAAAAAATTTTTAACGCAACAAAATTCCACGCTTGAAAAATGTTCCAAAGAAATTGTAATAAAACTAGTAAGGTTGGATCTCGTCAAAAAATGAAACAAAATTAATTTCAGTCACCGGTTTGACACTTTTCCAATTTCAAAAAGGACTGAATAATAGCTAACGGTATTTCCGCCAGCGAAATTCGAAAATCGCCAGGAAGTTTCTCGTCCGAAGACGATGTCAGTAGGTGGGGGTGAAAAAGATTATACCGATGGATTAACAGGATGATAAGAGCACAGTCGACGCAGTAAATAATTCGTAAGCAGCTCGCCTCGAGAAAAATTCGGGGTGCGCGATAAAAGGTTAATCCGCGCGAATAGAGCCGAAATAATTTCAGCTTCTGCCGGTTCGTATTCCAGGATTATCGGTCGTTCACCGTCAGACGGGCATCGTCGTCCTCTCCTCTAGCCACGAAAAATGGAAATAGCTGGAAAATTCCAGCGAGGTTTGGCCAACGGGTTCAATAAACTACTGAATCTTATTAATATACACGAGGCGGAAAGATAATTCGTTCGAGGATCGATTTTCCTGAAACATGTAAGGGCCCAGGCCCTCGGTACATTAATCGAGGCTAATCGACTCGAGAGGCTCGGTTATCGATCGATTAATATTTGTTTCCGATGAAAACATGAACTCTCGCGACGATTTTTAACGGTTTCGTTGTTCTTTACTTGGTTAATGAACTGTGACTTCGTGTATGTATACTATAAATAAAAATCAAATGCTGGTAAGCGCATCACTTGAGAGCAGCTGGACCGATTTGGCTAATTTAAAAAAAAAATGTTCGTAATAGTCCGAACAAGGTTTTAGGGAAAGAAAAATTGTTAAAGTTGCCCGGAAAAATGGAAAATGCGGGAAAAAGTAAAAGTGCTTCTTGAATCATATATCAATACAACAACAAAAAAACCAACGTCGCAGCTTTTAATCAATATTTCAATAGGGATTTACATTATCGAGCTCTGTTTGCATTATCAACATCCGTCAGTTAGTTTATTTCTATTCCAATTTATGAGTTTACATTATAAAAATTTGGACAAGACAACGTCTGTCGGGTCAGCTGGTTTATGATAAAAATGATCCTGGAATGATTAAAATTACTTCAAGCAAATTTTAATTTAAAAAATTGAGAGATAGACGAGTGCTTCGTAGTAGTCAAGTTTCAGAGTTAAAAGATATTGAAAGCAGATGTCGATGAAGCACGTTTAAACAAATTGCGATATAGATGAAGACTGCAGTTATCGACAGGGAAGAGAGCCAAGCATTCGTGCAAGTGTTCGCAGTTAGAAAATCCTTTGGAAATGTTTCAGTGAAGTGGAGCGAAGAAATCATTAAAAATCACGCTTAATGTTTCAGGCGGCTTTGAAGCCACCGCGGGGACAAAATCGAAAATAAAGCCAGCCATGGCAGACCGGGAGAGCCGAATATGAATAGGTTGGTTCCTGTCGGCCGGCGTTGCAGGAACAATCATACTGAACACGTAAGAGTGATTAATGCGAGTTATTTCGAACACGAAACCATGCTCCCGCGAAGGAACCAACGCGAAGATGGATATGTAGCCTCGCAAATACACATAAATATACGGCTCGCTTTCCATTGACAGATATGCGGCTTTTATCTAATAGAATCGCAACGGTGAGTGTACTATTCGCGGAAAATCGCGTTGACAAACACCAGGAGAGATGGGACAATGATCCACGAATAGCTTCGTCAATGTGCCTCAATCTATCATTCACAGAAGTTGTGCATCGACGCGTCTGCAGTATTCATTGATTATTATTGACACAAAAGATTAAAATAGTGTCTAGAACGAGGCAAACGAGATTTGCTGGATCACGCGGCTGAATTATTAATTGCGGACTGACATGTTCGCGGTGTAACTAAGTTTAAACTCCGTGGTAAATGAATAATTGTTTTTTGGGAATTATGGCAAATGATGGAGCAGGGTTACTATTATTATTCAGCGTTCTACACGATCTAATGGTGGTTCAGGCGCTGTGTAATGCCGATTTCATTGAATTAGCAGTCAATCCAAGCGCACAAATATTTTACAATGAATTTGAACGTTTTGAGAATCAAGTCTGGTTCGAATAGCGCGGTGTTTGTATGTTTGGCAGCTATTTTCTGAGGACATTACGTGGACAGTGATTCCCGAAAGCAGCATAGTAAACGACCAGGAGTTGAAATGGCGATCACGAGGCCGCGTGGGCCAGCAACCGGCCTTCCCCGACGGAAATAAAGTCACGTTCCAAAGGAGAAATACGAGCGACCCATGCTGAATTCACTTGTCGTCGCCACATGCGTCGCTACTGGATGCCCACGCGTAGACAAGCCAATCGTTCGCGCCACGATTCGAACCTCCACCAAGTACCCGAAGAACGTCCAATAAAATTGTCGTTCTAAACGTTTCAGGAAAAAATTACTATTCAGACCCCGTGGAAACGCCGACAGAATTTCCTTCTTCTGCTTGTCCTTCTACTTGCCGAATTCAAATCAACCCTATCGAACGTTAGTGGATGATGCTATTCGAAAATGACTGCTACATAAAAAAAAAAGAACGAAGAATAAAATAGATATTTGGGGGCAGAGTGATTCTTTGTGTAATTTCACGAGATTTTAAAGTCCGACACAGAGTAGAAAGTTGTTCTTGGATTCGAGAGACTTGACGGTAAAATGCACATCTGCATAAACATCAGCATAAGTTCAGGGATAGAGGATAAAACGTACTTAATGCGCTTAATCTTACTTGGAAAGCAATTTCGTCAGAACCGTTTAAGCTGAGAATCTAAAGTTCAAGTTTTAATTAATATCCTCGTTTGCCTAACTTCTCTATTTTTTTTTTTTTCTAAAGAAAGAATGAAACGTCGAGTAACAGGAACACAATTTGTTGGAAGAATTCAGCGACTATTTTTGTCATCCATCCTCACTCCATCCTACTGAGCAATTTGACTGGCATGCACGAATACCAAGGAAGATGGCCTACTCCGAAATACGATGTCAGAGCCCGTCGCTCAAAGGGTTAACTGGTCCACTTCCATGAAAGATGGAACTGGGCTGGCTGTGAAACGAAGACCGCGGACTCAATGGAAGAAAAAGTTTCCGTTTCTGTCCATTCAATTCCCCGCCGAAAGAGTCCCGCGAAAAAAAAGACGTTCTTATCTGGGGAATACGATGTGCGAATGGACGCATCGATACGTCACTAGTATGAAACCGACAAACACACGACATTCCGCGGACCCAACCGGAAATGAGGCCTCTATCTCGACGAGCGAAACACTGAGCAAGATCGCGGCGAAGCCAGGAAATTGAAAAATTTTAGCCCGCTCGAGCGCCGGCTAACAGAATCCCTCGTTCTTCTTTAAATCCTCTTTTCCCTCGTCCGGTCGCTCTGAAACTGTTAACTGGACGAGTTGTCGATGAGAAATAGCCGCACGGACGCTGTCTAATATGCGGCGAACGCTGATTTACGAAGCAGGAAATTCGACAGAATTTTATTCAGGATTTTATCCAGTTCGTATTTCGACGTATCATCCTTCGTCTCTTCAATTTCGTCTTTGATACTGCGGATCTTTGAGCGAAATAAAAATTGGCAAGAGGAGCCAGGTAGAAATACTTTCTTCTTTTAATGCTTTTAATAAGCTAAAATGAATACGTTGATATTTTAACTGCTTTTAATCGTGCAAATTTATATCACCATTTTATACGTTCATGCGTGGATCGAATGTAAAACAAAAATCTATTTATTTCGTTCTGTTCGCTCAACTTTCGGGTCCTTAACAACCTTCGGGTTCTTCCGGTTAGTAATAAATAAAATGAATGTAGAAACTTTCACGTTCCATTTTCATTTTATGTGAAATTCTCGATCTTCGGGTGCCTCGTATTTCGTATGCAGCCATTGGAAATATCCGTTCGCGTTAAATCTGTTCGTACGTTTCATTTCATTTTCGGCTCGTTATCCTCGATCTTTAATACCCTCTATTTGCGCGGACGTTGAAACCGAAGGAAACAGGAATAGATAGCCTGGAATTTCCCGTGGAAAAAGCCATGGAAATCACGTGTGTAACCGAGAAGTACCCTCACCGCCGTTAATCACGAGCCCATTCGATCGTCGTGGATTGACTTGGAGCAACGGACGGCCGATAATGTTCACTTTTGATCGTTTAAAAATCCAGCAAACCGGAAACACCGGCGGCTTTCAATGTCTGGGCAAACGGCGGGATAAAACCGATCGGAGAAGTGGCCTCTCGATCCTTTATTTCGTCCGGTCGGCTCTCTCGAACGGGATACGAATTCGATTAGCGATACCTCCGGCTACCCGACAAACGAACCGCCAGAACTTTTAATTACTTGCTTGCGTTATCCGGCGACCGAGCGCAACCAGCCCCGGGTCCAGTAATTTTCGGTGAACGCTACCACCCCCACCCTTCTTCATCTTCCTCCTCCTTCTTCTTCTTTTTTGCCTCCTCTCTTTCGTGTCCTTTGTCCCTCTTCGGATATTCTTTCGCCTTATTTCCCCAACCGACCACCCCTTCCACGACCCCTTTCGGAACGGTTAACGAGAAAACTTCGAGGCCATTGTCGAATGTTCACTGTTCCCGCGCGGGCATTTCAAACGCCACCGACACCGGGAAAACTTTCGGCTTCGCCGGCTCGATAACTAGTTAGCCCTGATATTACCCTCGGACCATCGTCAACGCGGATACTATCGATTGGAAAATTTCGCTTTTCCAAAGGAAAGGAGTAAAGGTGGGATCTCCTTTTGCGCGTCTGGACGCATCGTTCTGTTATCCATACTCCATTCGTGGTAGTTCTCTGCTGTGCCTCTGGACGCACAAGATTGCGTTCCTATTGTTTTCCACTTGCGAAGAGAAGCGAAAGAGCATTGTACAAACAAAAACTCAAACGTCGATCGGTTTATGATATGTGTTCGACGCACACATTTGCGTTTGTATTTTCACATTTTGTATTTTACAGGAAATATACTTATTACGATAGTTATCTTATTCCTATTGTAGGTAGGAATAATTTTTTAACAAATTTTAGTGGAAATTTCATTCCGATATCTTTTATGGTTGAATAGTTATGGTAAAATGCCAGATTCAGACGAGTCTCCCCGCTTGCCCTTCCGTGACGCTGTACTCTCACCCTCGCGCTTTGGCCGAGGCAGGCGCGAGGCACGCGTCGGCTCTTCGCTCAGCGATCAAAATGTTCCGTCGCGGGTGAATTTCGACTGATTTCGGCTGATTTCGCTATTGCCAAATATACCGATCTTTTGCGATCTTTCCACGTTTTTTCTACATTTCAGTTAGATAGGAAAACTGCACTTCCCTTACTTAGCGTCTCCTCCTGGAGGGGACGAAACTTACCCGGGGACGGGGATGAGGTTTTTACCCACAAAAAACGCCTGAGTTGGCCGAGAAAATTTTGCGGGCGCGGCCGAGGCAAACAATACACGTTGCCTCGCCCGGACGATTCAGATTGAGTTCCACTAAATCGTAGATTAAACATTCATGGGCAATCCGAACTGTACCTTGTTTAGTATCATCTAAATCGGAAAAATGTCGCAGTTTTGACGAAGTATGACGAATGCAGTCTAACAGGCGCTGAGATAACAAAACGCTGCGTCCAGACGCGCAAAAGAGATCCCACCTTTATTCAGTTTTCGATCTGTGCGCGAATACTTCGGACCATATTGTCACGATGGATCTAAAACGCAAGTATTCACTGAATTCTCATTCTCGAGAATTCGTCGATATTTGAACTGAGATTAATAGACTGCGGATATTTACGTAAAATGAAAAATGTTTGCATTGATTACAGAACGCAGAAGCTACATAAAAATCTGATGCTTCTGTTGATTATCTTATTAAGCTGAAACTAATTAATTGATGTCCCTAAATATTTTTAACATGTCCACTGCTCTACATTGTACGTTCCATTTTTGTCATGAATGCATAAAATCCGCAGTCTAGTCATAAGAATGAACGAACGGAACAGAAGAACAGTATTTCATTCGAGACAGAAGAATAAATGTTGTATTAACATTTTATCAAAACGGAAATCCATGTCTTACATATTTCAACGATTACGAGGTTCACATTAAAAATGACGAAGCTAATGGATGCGCACACAGTCTGTGCGTTCAATATTAAAGCCAGGAAAACTGTATTTCATTTCCACCGGAAAACCCAATGAAATAGCACAGCGTGACACGAGTCCTGCGAATGGTGAACAACGCGAAATAAACTACACCTCGATTACAAGTTACTTTCTGTAATTGGCAATCGCAGCTGACACTCATTGCAGCAATCTCGATTACAGCTGCGAAACGGCGTCGATTAAAGAAGAAAGCAGTCGGCAATTAAACGAACAGCTCCAAGTAATTTGCGTTCACTTAGCTAGTTGAACTTTGTTGTAAAGTGTAGTCATTATCATTGCAAAAATGTTCTTCGTTTAGTTTATAGCGTTCGAAGTAACACACAGTGGGGAGAAGAAAGCAAATGGACGAGCACGACGTCGATTGCATTGCGACTTAATGTGCAATGGCCCATAAACTGCGCCGATCTATCCCGCCGGAGATTCTCGACTCGATCTCGATCGCTAAACGACGCATCGCGTGTCAAAGTATATATATATATCCGTGGTAATATACATACACACCCGGTACATAGCGAGATCCCGTAGGGGATTTGCGTTTGTGCGGGCCCCGCTCGTTAATTCGTCGCGAACATGCGATCGGAAGGCAAGCGGTGCGCGCGTCGGTGCGTGCGAAACGCATCTGAAACAATGCTCTTAACGATTCCACTGATAATTTTATCGGTGCAAGCGCCGGCGCAAAAAAAAAAAAGAAAAATCAACGGGAATCTCCATTGCAATTGCGCTGTACGTCCCGATACCTCCATGAAACGTTCTGTAACCTTTTTAACCCCTCGGTGCGCACCGTTGCCGTTCGCATCGCCATTGTCGCTAATCCAGGAAACGCATAAAAGAGAAATTACTAAATCCCACAGAATTTATAAAAATATTTGAGAAATTCGACATTTCTCTTAACCCTTTTGCAGTCGGAGCTATTTTAAACTTGAAAATTAAACATGTCTTCCGACCTAGAATAATTCCATTGCATGATCTTTTTAAATTTGATGGATATGAAATTGATATAATACCTCACACGATACTTGTATTGTATAACAATTGTTTGAGAAGTTATTTGCACCGAATTCAAATCCGGTGTGAAGAGAGAATATTTTGTAATTTTTGTGAAAGAGGTGACTGAGAGGGATAATTCTTTTTAAGCAAGAATACGGTTAAATTAAGTTAGCCTTTGAACTACCTGTTTGCGATAATAAGGTATAAAAGATGTTAATGTAAATGGTTCGACGATGAGACCATCACCTTGACAATGAAGACGTAATAAGAGGAACCACATTTTAGAAAAGAAATGTTCTCTTCAACAACAATTTTATTAAACGAACAATACAGTTAAATTTCAAGACTCGTCGGATCAACCTATTCGAAACAACAAAACTGAAATAAATTATTCAAGAATAGGAAACTCTTTTTGTCGAAATAAATCCCGGAAACATGAACAATTTTTTTTTTTCGAAACACCGAGAGGATAATCTCGTTCCACTACAATAATTCAGCAACCTATTACGTCAATGGATTCTCTGATTTTATAAAAAAAAAGTAGCCTTCCATTTAACAAAGACCATAGTGAGATTAAAATACCCTTTGAGAGAACCTGTGTGTAAAAATAATATTCACTGCTTGCAACAACGATTCGACGAGATACAACGGGATATTGATATCCGTCTCGAAAAAAATGTTTAAAAACAGCAGAAAGAACAAAGATTAAGGAAATTCTTTTAAATTTATGGTAAAAATAGAGACGGCATTAGGTGAACTTAAAAATGCTATTACATTTCTTCTGACTTGATAAAGTCATTGGAAATACATTTTCCAACTTTCAATTGTTACGATTGACTTAGACAATGTTCAGATTATACGTAAAAGTTTTAGAACGACTAGACGAGATGAAAGAGGATATTGAGATAGGAGAAAAGAAATTTGAAAAACAGCGCAGCGAGAGCAGCCCTCGAGGCCCCAATTTCTCATCTCAAAGCGATTTTCAAATTACTTCCCCCAGCTTTGTTTCCTCGCAATCACGAAGCGTCGCGTCGCGTCGCGTCGAAACTCGCCCGAGGCGCGAACGAGCGCTTCCTCCTCGAGCGGAAAATAAAAACGCTCGGCTCGTCAGGGACAATGCAACCCCCATGACATCCTGCGAATGCGTACGACCCTCTTACCATGACAACAGGCTTAGCTAACGAGGGTTCGGACTTCCACGGGGGGGCTTTCCGACGACGGAGAGCCTCCGCATCCATTAAAGAAAGATTTGCCCAGCCTCGAAATTGCTTCTCTCGACGGCGACGAGGTTTCACGAACCATTGGCGATTAAGTATTTAATTTACGACGGGATACGGCGCCCAGAGAAAACCGCGAAACGAGTGAAAAGTTGGCGGAAGTATTTTACCGTCTAGAATCCCCTTATCTCACCGAATTTAGGAACTTCGTGAAAAATTTTCTCTGGGAAAAAGAAAAACATGAAAGTGTAGATCGTTAAATCATTTTTTAAAGAGCTATACGAATCCTAATACAACACAAGAATTAAAACATACGGAAAATCATTCGTTCACAGTAACAAAATAATAAGTTAAGGCGCGATTCACGAATTTTTGTATTTTCGTGGTTTCCATCGCTTCGTTCTTAAAAAACGTAATTTCTCGACGATGCAACCGTTGCGGTAGGAATTCGAAGCTGAGAGAGAGAGAGAGGAAAATCGTGTGAGAGCCACTGCATCCGCTCGTGCGCAGCGTTGTTCGTGTGTAAAATGGAGCCTGCACGCTGCTCCGCTGGAAGTGGACCCTATTCGGATCCACCCCTCGCCGCGGTTCATTCTGGGGTGCTATTTTGTTGCACGGCACATATGGATCGTGCGTATCAGGAGCGAAGCCTTCAATCGATCAAAAACTACAGACTCAATAAAACGGGTGCTTCATTCGAGAATTGCTGGCGATGCAATCGAACGTCTGAAGCCGGTCGACCATGTAAAAACGGGAGCGGTGCTACATTGTAAATATCCTAGCCAAAACGTAAAACGATTTACTGTGTATACGCTCTTAAAATGTTTTTTAACAGACATTCTTATTAAAGAAAATGTTTGGATGCAATAAACAGACGATAAATACAAGTTCTTCATTCTTTTTATAAATATGAAAAAATATAACATCTCATACGATACTTAAATGTTTAGTAATTGATTTGATGCCAAGATATTTCATAATGTAAACAATACTTTGAATAATGGTACAGGCTAAGGGTTAAACTTCACCGCGGAGGACAGAATCTGATCATCCCCGCGATTCGAAGCTTACAAGCGAGAGATAGATGAGCAACGTCGTGTTCGAAACAGCTCAAAGGTGAGAGTTCGCAAACAGAGGATCGGAGTCGCGGAATAATCAGTGCAGATAAGCGAGACAGCGGATCCGCGAGACGATTCACGGTTACATCGATTGGTAATTTTCCCCATAACACGATAACACGGGATGGAACCCGTCTCGGCAATCTCTCCGGAGTAATACGCGTCTGAGTCTGAATGCGACCTCTTTCTCGCTTCTCCGAGCGTCTTATCCGATTTCGAACTTTCGACCTCGGCAAGTTTGACCGGCCAAGAAACGGAGCTAAGGGATCGTCCAACTTCTCGGTGACCAAGAATTCCCTCTCGAAATACCGAGGGGGAAAAAGAAGACAAATCGTAACGGGAAGAGAAAAAATTACAGAAAGGACAGAAGTTCGAGGAGAAACGAGTATTATCGCTCTCGGGGAAATTCATAAATCAGCGATATAAAGGAGCTTGCGCACGACGAAAAGAGGATTGCAGTTGGCGCCGGTGCGATCGTTATATTCGTCCGGAATAGATCGGTTATACCTGCAATTTTCTCCGCGAATAAGATCGTCGAGGCAGAGAGAGAGAGAGAGAGAGAGAGAGAGAGAGAGAGAGAGAGAGAGAGAGGCTCGACTGCGAAAAAGAATTTTCGCTCGACGGTGACGATCCTGATCTAATTCCGACGATGAGACGCTCGCTCGTCCCTGTACTACCTCGTGTTACGTCGAGAGGGGAGAGAAAACTCGATCCTCGACGGGAAACGCTCTTAAACACTCATCGTCCAAGGACAACAACGTTGATTGGTTGCACGGTCGCGAAAGTGGAAAGTTTTTCGTACGGAGCGCTGCCGGAGGGAAACTTTTGCGGTTTCGAGTTTCGCTTAAGAGCGGGAGTGGCGAACGATAAAAATGACTGGATTGTTCTATTTTCAACGAGCCTGCGTGTATTCGAATTTTTAGAGATTTTATATTGCGATCACGTTCTCTGAAGTCGAGTTATCTGTTCTGAAATAGTCCAGCAAATTTTTCGACTGAATGCGAGTGAACTTTTAAATGGATTGTTTCAAAAGGAAGTACATATTATAATGGAGGAGGTATTCAATTATCGATCGTAAATGTTTTTGATAACTCAGGTTGTAATTTCTTATCGGCGCACCGGTTCGATCATTATGTTACATACTGTAATTTTTATAAAAATGCTTATTTCTCAGTGATATACATCGGTGGTTCACTAAGCGTGAACCGATTTTGATGATAAATCCTGTTGCATACAGTTAGCGGATTATTTCTAACTTATGCGATGTCAGCCATAAAAGGAAAGGAACGTTTCGTCCTAGACCCGCTATTATAATGGGTTAGAAAAAAGGCTATGGTATTGAGTCGAAAGCGAAAACGTAGCACGAATGTAATTGGTGGCCCAGCGTTCTGCGCGTTCGGTTCGAAATTGGAAATCTTATCTAATTGCAAGCAGCGTGGAATGAGATCCCGATCCCGTAGCCGCGATATCGAAACGCGGAAAGAAGAGAGGAGAGGAGAGGAGTGTTCTCGGATGTGCCACTAGCGTCGTTCCTTCGCGCAGATATCCTATCTCCATTCACCGGGGCAAAACAATGGAGCGCCGCGTCGGTTTTGTTCGGAAACGTTACGTTTGCGTACGCGCCGCACAAAAGGTTCAACGTCCAAAGACCGGAGAGAGCTTATTCCGTAAACGCTCTTTGTACTTTTCCGGCCAAAGCTCCGAAACGTTCGAGTCGAAAGCGACTCTCGTCGAGCTGTGACGGAGTACCGACGCGAAATTACGCGACGCATCATTTAAATAACGCGACGCGAACTTCGGTTCGATCTCATTAACTCACCGGGAAACATATGTTCGCAGTAATTAATTATTCTTTGAGCTCACGGGTTTCAATCTTTGGATTAACCACTGGAAAATTAGTATTCTGTCTGCGTGCCAGACTCCGAGAACTACGTATTGCTCTTATTTGTTCAAACAAACTGATGCGCATATTTGTCCATGTACTATTCATTTAAGTGTAGGAATCGTGACACCTGCTTGATTGGTGTCGTTGTGCGCATCTAAAGCTCGTTACTTACAGACGATTGATTCGTACTTTGTTTTTTTTTCAATCTAGTAGTAATCTGGGTCTAATCATTCAGAGAAATATTTGTAATATCTTCAGAGGAACAAGGTTTTGAAAGAAATGTAGTGTACAGAGATTCAAGAAACACATAAATAAAACATCCTACAAGATTACATTGAAAATATGAATTTGCACAAGCAACCGTGATCTTTTCCAGCGTTTTTCCACGGTTCGATATTCAAAGCATCGCACTCGTCGATGTCGTATCTGCAGAAAAAATATCCTCGCTGTTCCCAGACGATAACAACGTTTACAAAGTAATATCAAAGTTCGCCGGAGGCTCGTTTCTTCTTTCCGCAGAATTGCAAATCGCGTGTTGACCGCCGTTAACCACGATTCGATCTTCTAAAATCTAAATGCATAGTCCGCTCTCTCGCTGCGCTCGCTCAGCTGGCTCGGGCTTCGGCTTTGGATATATTATTAATCGGGAAAAGTTACCGTGAAGTTTCAACGGTAATTATTTGATCACTCTCGGCACGAAACTCGATAAACTCCTGTTCCCTCGGACAACTGCAGCTGCGCGTGAGCATATTCCTCCTCTGAATACTTAAACCAGCTTTCCATCGTTCTCGTAAGGGGTCGCGAATAGGGAGAGGGGAAAAAAAGACGAAGAATTAAAGAAATTCTCTATAACTACCCTCAGCCTGTATTCAGCGCACGAAATTCAATATCCAACCTCCAACGCTCCAGAAGGGATGACCTACTCTTCGCGCCAGCTAAAAGCGCCTGGGCTCCTTCTTAATTGAGCACCTTGCAGCCGGAGCGGCTCTATTTTTTGACAGGTTTATTAACGATCACATGCAATTGTCGTAAACAAAGAGTGTACATCGTTCGCTACACGCTCCAGCAGTCTGATAACTAGACTGCGAATCTTTATTGCCAAGTAAAAACAATGCTGCATCGATTGTGGGAAGGTGCAGTTAAATAATAAAAATGAATTTTATCCCTTAATAGTCTTTCTACGTTGAAAATAACATTAATTCTTAGATTTTCTCCATTTCTCACTGTTATATATTTCACCTGGTTAATTACTTCGTAAATACTGATACTTAGAGAAATGTTTTTCAATCAAACGGAGGAGCGGTGTGAAAGTTCTTCAAAGTTAGACGGTTAAAACCTTTCCGAAAGGCGAAAGAGTGGATCAGTCGGCCTAGAAAATCCTGGTCGAGGACGAGCCACTCCACCAAGCTGATGACTTAATCTCGCTCTAATTTTCTCATTTTCGAGACGCTACGCGGCAATAACAGTTGTTACACGGTTGCTCCGCTTTTAGGACGGATTGCAAGAATATTTGAAATGTTACGACGTCACGAAAGATGATCCAAGATAGCTAAAGAGTGAATCGAGCATTTTGTTACAAGGAAACGATCAATATAAAAATTAGCATATGGGTATCCTAGTTTGGAAGAAGATTAATACGAGATTCCCAAAATTCAAGAAAGCAAGTTCCACAATAGTGATTCATCATGTCCCTCGAATATTTAAACTGAAAGAGCAGTAAGTGGACTCAAGGGAGTAATAAAAGAGGAACTTTTGATCGTTCTCTGGTAGAACCGAGTTCGATCACCTACAGGGGATGTAGAAGATGATCCAGTTTGTAAACTTACGAATGCAGAACGTTATACTGTGGTGCTGTAAGATCTATAGAGTCGAACTTTATACTTCTTAACCATAGGTCTTTCTGTAAAACTATATTGATCGACGTAATTACTACCTGTTCACACGTTAAGATGGAAAGTAAGTTTTCCAGTTCTTTCGTTGCAGTTCTTGTCGCGGAAGTTCTTGCACGCAGTATTTTCTAGTCAATCATACTGTTTTCATCGTTTTCAGCGATCGATTCACTACTTAGTTTTCTAACCCTCTTCAATCTAGCTAACGAATCCCTCTAGAAGACATTTCACAAAACAGCAACGAGAGAGCTAGTAGAAAAGGATCTTAACTAAACATGAAACATCTTCATACATTGTGTACAGACACAGAGATCTGACAAAAGGTTCCCATCGAGCATCTCCGAGCGTTTTCGATCAAGCCACCGAATAAGTCTGCCACAGGACGCGACATTCCACGAAGAAAGAGCGAAAAAATTCATACAGAACGATATCAAGCAAGCCTGAAACTTCTCTGTACACAACAGTATCCGTCGAAGGGCCGAACAAAAGCTTTCGATCGAATATTTCCGAAGAATTCTGTAGGCAGGCGAGGAACGGCTCTCTCGAAGAGGTTGTTCCCGGGGAGAGGCAGCGAAGAAATTTCTCCTGGTCGAGAGCTGCAGAGAGAAGAGAGGAGAAGAGAAGCATCCATGACCTTTCCGCGAGCGGCTCGTCCTTCGATTATTTCGGCGCGCGTGTCCGCGTCGGCGTCGTACGTTTTCTACGCGGACAATAAATGGAACGTGGGTTTCGGGGCTGGTTTTCGCAGGTCTGCTAGTATAGAGTATAGGGGATCGCCGGGAACAATCTGGCACGGTGCCATCGCCGCTACAAAGGCCTCTGTTCCCTCTCTCTATTTCTCTCTCTCTCTCTCTCTCTCTCTCTCTCTCTCTCTCGCTCTCTCTCTCTCGCTCTATCTCTCTCCCGTTTCCTCTCGGGCAAGCTACCGTTCCGGGAGTTCGCGAGCCAGGACCACCACGAATCGTCGCCCATCCAGATTCTGTCTCTCTCTCTCTCTTTCTCTCTTTTTACTGTGCCTAATCCATCGGTCGAATCGCGACCCTAACCTCCAAATCGGCTGGTCCCGGTGCTCTCCCCCCTTTACGGCGCGCAGCGGCGCAGACCGAACACAGTTGCGTCACCAGCAAAGATTTTGGCTGGCCTCAGCGCTTGCGTGCCCCGATTTTTGCGCTGCGCCATTGCGATTTTTCGGGGAGAGACCCGTTGCACGACGGGATGCAGCTGCTGGGATGTATAATGGACGAAGTTTCTATTGCCGTTCCGACGCTGATAGATCGGTGATTGATCGATCCGTTACAATTGATTCGCTTCTCGATCGCCGATCCGGAGACGCGGCTCCCTTCAAAATTGTTGGGGATCGGTTCGTGGTACTCAACTATTTTTGTTTCACACTAGAACCTTTATATTGACAATCAGGTTCGCTGTAATTCGTTTAGCAATTTTCTGCAGTCTTCTAGAAATGTTATCAAAGGTCTCTGAATGTCCGTTTCGAATGTCGAAATAAACCCAGGCTCTGCTGTTGCAGAGTTTGCAGTTTAACATTGTTTTACGGAACTGTTTTGCCAACGGTGTTTTCCCAAATGAACCTGGGACTTTTTTGACTTGGTGAATACGTACAAAAGTGGTCGCGAAACAATCCTATTCCAACAAAACGTAACATTCAGTTAAAACAAACAAGAGCAATTTGAAACGTATAAAAGTACAGTCCGTAACAACATTTTACTGAATACACGGACGAAGGAAAAAGTGATCTGTGTTCAGAGTAGCCGAAAATTATTAGAGAACGTTGCAAGCTATTGCATTTAGTGTTCCCACGATTCTACCGTAAAAACATGAATGGAATAGAAGGAAAGATTGGTTA
Source organism: Lasioglossum morio (assembly GCA_916610235.2). Lineage (NCBI taxonomy): Eukaryota > Metazoa > Arthropoda > Insecta > Hymenoptera > Halictidae > Lasioglossum > Lasioglossum morio. The sequence continues at coordinate 15,216,372 of OU744323.1, read as the reverse complement.
AAGTTCACGAACAGTAGAGTCGTGACAAATGTTCGATTATGCGAGTCGCCGTATATCAAACAGAAGGTTTCCACCCCGTGGATATTCTCGATAGGGTCGGTCGTGCATCTAAAGGGTTAATGGCGAGAATATTATTGAATCGAGTTCCGAAGAAAAGCGTAGATCAGGAGGGTGACTGTAAATTCTACACGGGTCAAGGAGTTTCGACGCCATTTTGTGGAACCGGAAGCGAGAGATAAATTTTGATTTCGAGTCCCGAATACCACAGCCGGGATTTCAACATTCCATGGAGTTGAAATAACGATGCTTCAATCGTGATCGTTGCTGTTGGATTATGAATAGGTTACCAGCAAAATGAACTTATTGTTTGTTGTCAAAATTTAATCAACGATCTCCGTATCGGTTTCATAAACAGAGATTAAGAAGTATTGATGAAACAATACTCAGGAGCGTTTCCACACAAAGATTTCAAAGTATCCCAATTGATACTTTGTTTCAAGAGCCGGACTGTGGGGCCTAATCTAAACAATCCGGAGATATGAGAGGATCCTGGTTTCCCTTTCATGTTCCAACGATTTTCTTCTAACAGTCTTGAAATAAAGACAAGTTTTATTTTACAAATACTAGTGTGCATTTATTGACACCCATATCCAATAGTTGTAAAAGAAAATTTTAATTTTCGTGTTCAGATAAACGATGTTCTGCTATGATTTATAGACTGCGGATCTTTATGCAAAATACAAAAATTGTTCGTAACGATTCTACGAAACAGAAGTCCAAAAATTCTAAGTTCAAAATCAAGTACGAAACAAGGTCAAAAACATTCTTAAATTCATTTAATCCTTTTACTGGTTTAAATTGCATCTATTCGTTTTTGTAATAAACGTATAAAATCCCCAGTCTAGTAATTTACGCGGGCTCAAGACCAGTAGGTACAAGTATCGAGGCAGATCGTCAATATGCAACCATTTGCTTCCTGAACGAACCTTCCCCAACACCAAACTTTCTAGCTTCCATTAAAGGAAGGCCATGAATTCGAATGCCTTACTGAATTTATTATGAGAGAGGCCGAGGGAGAGAGAGAGAGAGAGAGTTAGGTTAGACGACACCGAGGAGCAGCCTCTCAGCGTCCAGTTCTCGAGACGCCATTGTGCCACGCGGAAAGTGATACTAGCCGGTCGTAGAAGGTCCCCGTTCCCATTGAAAGTCTCGCGATACCTGTTACCGCGTGATTGGATCGAGAGAACGAAAGAGAGATGCTATACTACGGTGTGCTTTCCCCGCGTCGTTCCAGGCCACGGATGATTTCGAATACGAGGTATACGGGGTAAATGGAGTAGGCGCAGTGGCCGCGCCTCGTAAATCTGTCGTCCTTTAGCGAAGGAGGCCCGGCTAATGATGAGGCCGAATGCAAGCCCGTAAATTGCCCGGGCAATCGGGTAATGCGATGCTAATTAAATTCCGCGGAACGTAAACGGTTCACGTCGTTTCCCCTCGACGCTCAGCCAGTCGTTCCGCCCGCGAACTTTGAACGATCGCTCTGTGAATCCCTGTGTGAAAACTCGCGGAAGTTATGGCCTTTTGCTCCGATGTTCCGGCACCAAACTATACATACCCACTCGTCTCTAAATGATCGACAATGTTACCGTACCGCGCCATTTTTCTTCGGAATTTCGCGTTTTCGCCAATTAGTTTTTTTTTTATGGTACAACGTGCAACCTAAAACGATTCACTATCTTGTGGACAACAGGTCTGCTTCGAGACTTGCTTTTTCTTAAATCGTCGCCAATTACAAATGAAACGACCTGGAACGAATGGGTTGGCCCAATTTTTATATTCAAGCAACGAACTTTAACGAATAAGATATTTTCCCTTTTAAACGATATTACTTGCCAAAAAGAATAAATAAGAAAATAGTTTATTGATTAAAGTTGATCGACTGAATAATGAAATTCGGATTTACTTCACCTTAAAATACCGAAATTACTTTCTTGCCAGCCCAGTACAATAAATGCTAGAAAGTTTGAATCCGGGAAGTTTCCGTATCAATGGCCGACCTGTTTCGATACTTGTCTCTTCTCGATCCTCGATCGACTTCAATTAGAGAGAGGCAATACTTGTAAACTTCGTCCAATCGTTTCAATTCATTCTGTTCGATGAAAGTTGGAAAGTTTGAAGGCGAAGAGGATGTTCTTAGGAAACTGGTTATGTTTCGCTACCAATGGTCCCGAACCACCACAAATTAAACAAGCACCGAATACGCGATTGCGAACCTCAAAAGAAAACAGATTGAACGAACCCGAAACATTTCCGAACTAATCACTGGCCCGCTTCGCTACTAGTCTTCTAACGATCCCACTCCTCCAGCAATAGAATCAACTTGGCAGAGGCATAGCGGCAAAGAAGTAAACGTCGCAGCAGGGCGTGGAGAACGCGGCAGCGATGCAAGTAGTCGATTACTGTCGCACGCAAAGTATACAGTTTTATTTATCGAGCTCGGGATCGTCCTCCAGCTGGCAATTAGTCTGCTGCCTGGATATAAGGTAGCCGGGAAAGGTTGCGCGGTGGAAAAGGCTGACAAAAACGAACGTCTAGTCGATCCCGTCACGATCAAGACTGGATCCGCACAAAGTTTCCTCCCGATGACGGAGATCGCGGTTCGTCGGGGGGTTCAAGAATAACCAAGCCGGTAATTAAATTCGCCGAGTGAAACCCGCCGCTTGTAAATCTCCGCGCACCAGGCACGGCAACATCTGCGACACAGTGTGCGGTTACGGTTTTACGAGCTCGTATATACGTCTTAAAGCCCTGTAATCCGACTCTTTGTTGTTCTCGACATCCTCGTTCAGGACGCCAGTAAAACCAAGGCACTCTGGGCTTGCTGCGGCCCGGAAGAAAGGGAGAAGAAAGTTGACGGGACTTGTTGACTGTCGGGGACCAACGGATAGTGTCGCTAAGATAATCGAACAGACTTGTTCTTGTCCGCGCTAGTAGCTGTAAAAGCAGGTGCACGATCCTCCGGAGACAATAAAACCGAGAAAGAAACCCCTCCGAGCGGAGGTGCACTATGGGGGAACTTCATTGAACCTTGAGGTTCCCCAACAAGATCAAACCTCCGACAATCTTCGAGATTTGATCGTAAAATCATAAGCCACGGATTATATGTGTTTACAGTCCTCTCGATACTTGTTCATCTCAAGTCAAGGTTAATTGAACGAACATTTTTATTAGCAAACAATGTGTGGCCAGGGAGAAATCCCAATTGAAAATTGAAACGTTGGAAGCGTTAGCATGGATTTTTAAAAATTCTTCTACTATCCCTTCTAACCCCTGTTGGATTTAACGATGTGCTCTCTTTCCGCGGCCGTCTTTACGACGTGCGAAATAATACGGTTCTATCGGGGCTAAGTAACGCGTGGCAGCCCGTAACGACCGTTCCGTGCGAGCGGCGTCGACGTAAAACGCGCGGGGGCGGAAGGCGCATAAAATCAGCGAGAGCATGAGCGCCGAGCGCAGAACCGACGCGCTTCCTGCCGTAATTTATAAACTGTGTCGTGCTCTCGGTTTAAACGTCTCTGCCGCGTCCTCCTGAACACTGATCAATCGCGATGGCATGCGGAAAACCGTTTCGGCAATGTGGGACCCAAGGATCTGGCTACTTAATCAATGGTTCGGCACTGCGTTCAACAATATTTTTGTAAATCGACGTAACAGCGGCATTTAAACGGAAATTACTAAAAGGAAGTATAGAAGCACCGAGTTGTCGATATATACGTTAGATTGTTGCATACGAAGTGTTAAAGAAAGTTTCTTTCAACGTCGACCAACGCGACTGTCGTGTATATTCCTTTTATATGCCTGGAAAAATAACTTTTACGTGATTTTTGGTGAAAATGTAATGATTAATTAACTTGCTAATCGTTGATGGTTAAAAAAAAAAACTACAAAATCAAGATAAAAATCTTGTAAATGACAAAATATCTTATTTTTACCGTAGTGCAATTAGGAAACTTGAAATCTGTGGATAGAATACATTGGGTAAAAATCGGGCAGTTCATATGCAACAGCCTAATAGAATGATGAGCATTATGTCGGTGGTTCGAAAGTTTCCACGAAGCTGATCGAGTTTCCCGAGTCGCAAGAGAGCCCGTCTCGAGCCCGAAGCCGACTAATTCCCGCGTGTCGCGTCAGCTCGCAAAGTGCATCATCCATCAAGCGAGTAATTCAGTCGCTTCCAACTGGACCAGCAGCGTCGAGTCTAGTCACGGGACGCTCGGCAAGGTTGAACAACCTTAATTCATAAAATCCGGAGCTGAATGCCGCTGGCAGGCGGAGCGACACGCGTTGCGAAATACCTTTCATCGCGGCTCCTCCGCGCTGCGTTGCGCATCGCTTGCCGAGATTAAACGCAATTGGTCGGGACACAAAAGCGAGTCCCCTGTTACTACGTCTACGATGCAACCAGAAGAGGCAGCGAGAGAGAAAGGAGAGAAAGAGCGCGCGCCCGAGAAAGAAGACAGAACGGAGAAAGGGGTAATGCGACACAGTGCAACGAAACTGCAACCGAGTCGTCGCAAAAGTAAACACCGCGCGAGCCAACAATACGCTCGAATGAAGACACACCGTCGAATTAATGCGGTCTGCCGAGTCGCGATGCGTGTCCGTGACGTCACTTCCGGCCAATCAAAAACCATCAACGCTGCGATCGGCGCAGTTTAAAGCGATGTTCACACGAGCAAGTCCGTCCATCAGTCTCTCTCTCTCTCTCTCTCTCTTTCTTGTCTTCTTTCTCTCTTCTCCCTCTCCTTTCTTGCTCTAATTGAAACCAACTCGGCGGGAAGCTACGCGAACCAAAAATATTCGTGAACGAACGCGAGCTGTTCCCATTCTCGCAGCTGGCGATTTTTTCACAGTTTGTGCTTTTCCAATCGGTCGCGAAATAATCGCAAGAACCCATATCGTCGTACTATGAAACGATCAAGAATATGTTTATGTTGCTATCGGTTAATACTGATCGATTAATTACTGTTCGATGACTGCCTGTCCCAGAACAAAGTGTACATCTTGAGGATGGCCGCTCTACATTATCGGCATGCCAACATGGCGACATTCTTACCAGTCAACAGCTGTTAAAAATAATTGCACAACTTGAAACATTCATTACTCTTAAACCACTAGTTTCCTAGGCTGGAAACATGGATTTTTAGCACTTTCTCGCCCAAATCCGCTGGATTATATAGAAAAAAAGGCAAAACTTTGTGGCTCCGCAAGGAAAAGAGCAGGTTAGCTCACACACGAAGTACGTATCATCATTTTCTGACGACACAATTTTCTTTCTTACCAGCCCTGATATCTAAAATATTCAATGAAGTAGCTTTTCGTATTCAGGACGCTTGCGCCAAGCTTATATCTATGAACGCAAGCAATTCAAGCTTTCTGATGACTTGAGAGAATCCATTTACCTAAAAACCACCTAAGAGAAAATTCCCCTCGGCGAGAAAAGTTAAGAAACTCCGGGTAACTTGGTTTAACAAACTGATCATACTTCGCTAGCTGATTACTGAAGCGGCAGGGCACTTTTTCCTGCTTCTCTACCTAATATTTTCTACCGAAGGCGCAGGTGAAAGCCTGAGGTGCTCCACGAGATGATGCCCGTCCGGAAACGACAGGAAATGTCTTTGTGAACGCGATTGGTTTGCGAGATGGCACTTGTTGCCGCTTAATGTTACAAGGAAGCGGAAATGCCGTGCGAGAGTCTCATGCGATAGTTATGAGAGTTAATGGTCGTACCGTGGCGAATGTTTAAACTTTGTGTTGAAGCTCGATTAAAATTCTGGAACGTATTTTAGCCTGTTGCATTATTGAATTCGTGCTGAGTTGTATTAACATTATTATGGAACAGGCTTGCAGGATTCCCAACGAAATCTGCTGCTGCTGAGTTTACTCATTGCAGCTGTTAGCAGAGTATAAATTTCTGTGCATCTACACCTTGTTTTACATTTTGAGTACCTATTATACTATATACTATCTAAATTATGTTGCCTACCCTTCCAGTAAAATTCAAAGACGTAATACAGTGATTAAGGAGGCCATTAAGTAATGGACTTCTGAACAATTTTCGAGACTTGAAAGTTGAAAGAAAACTTTTAACGGGTACTATGTTCGAGTGGTTTCTTCTTGTTCTATTTTGTAGGTACATAGTACGGACAATTGATTACACGTTCTATTCGTAGAATTGCTTCACGATTATGTATCATATTATTCGCTGTTAAACTCGTAAAAGAAGATTGGGAGGAAGGAATCGGCTGCGAGCGAAATTTCCACGGGCCGTTCGCTTGTCCGGGAAAATATTGCTATTTCATGAGAGCTCGAGCACGTCGGCTCGGCGTCCATTATTGGAGCACAAAGGGGACCGAACAACGTAGATAAAGAGCTAGAGGAGAGAAACGAGGTACAGACCGGTCGTCCCGATATAAAACAAAACTCCGAGGCGAGTTCGCGCGCGTCGGAAATCCATGGGATTTCCCAGTTGCTGTGGCCGGGAGCTGGAAAGCCGGGCGCGCCGCGCCGGTGGAGAAGGAAAAGCTATGTAACGGGAAGCACATACGTGGCATAGCTCCCCGGGGTGCCTCGGAACATCAACAAATTATGACTCTACCAGACTACCAAACCGACTGGCGGCCGTTGCGGGCTCTAACGAGCCTGCTTCCGGCCCGATCGATCCGATCCCGTCGCATCATCCTCGAACGCACAGCTAAACTATCCTCCAATTGTGGCTCTAATCAATACAATTCCACGGTTAAATGATAATCGACTTTTTCACGAATCAAACCTACCGATTCCGGCCGCTTTCCCGGTGAATAATCGATCAGCGGAGACCGGTTTTGCGATAATCGCTGAGAGACACAATTTCCGATCACTGAAACGTCGTTAGCGACACATCGCGGCGTCCTTTTTATGTGTACTACGTGTACACTATTTTATATGCTGGTTTCGACTGCTAATTTTTAGGAAAACTTCCGTTTTTGTGAATTATAAGAATTAGATGGAAAGTACAATAAAATCACTTTAATCAAATATACAATGCAGCGTACTTATAATTATCATATTTTAATGTTTTCATCTTTTACGATGACAACTTGGAAAGGCTCGAAACAGACGGATCAGAGTAGAGTAACTAAATAATTCTCCGGAGATATAACGATTTTTCTAAACTAGGCTGCCCGACAATAGTTGCCTCAATCGATACAATCTTTCCGCAGAACTACAGGCACGTTTCTATTTGATGGAAAAACCGCAACTTTCACTATCAAGACTTTTCCTGTAATAAAAACTAGAGAGTCGCATTATCGGGGTAGTAAAAATCGAAAAAAAACCACTTTCGAACGTGTCTCAACTTTCACTGTCGAGACTGTTGCAATCAAAACTGCAACTTCCATTGTTGCGTCCGTAAAAATCCCCCTAAAAAAAAACCTTTAGCTTCAAACGGCGTTTAATGCAACCGACCGAAGTCTATTGTACGACTCACATTGTAGTAAAAACTATTAAGTTGACTATCGGGAAATGTCAGATTTTCTTGTAAGAGATAGTTTTTGCGGTTTGTGATATAAAAGAATATTTGTAGCTTGTGAAACTGCTACCCAGTCTAAGAGATGAGATTTTAACGTGTGATTTTCAAATTATGTTTGTTATAAACGCAGGAAATTTCCATCTTAGATCCGCAGTCGAGCGATAATGTTGGATAAACCTTCTATCAGACGTATCAAGATTGATAACGATGAAATCTGAGATTTAATTGAAAATTAACTGGTGTCGAACCGCGCGAGGGTTCATTAAAATATTGTAAGTACTAAAATACAGCTTTAAAAACCATTTAAATCTACTTTCCACAAAAAATCCCGACATTACTTCTCTGCCAAGAGTACAAGTTGCATTGTCAAGATCCTCAAAGTCTGAAGAACTCTACTTTCCGGCGAGCGTGTTTGTCGTAATTCCACCGGCAAAGAGGCATCTAGCTAAAGGCCGGTTTCCACGTGACGTTGGAAGTCACGAGAACGCAATTTCCACTTTTCCCAACGACAGGAGTCTCGACCCGGACGACTTTTCGTGACAATAAAACTCCGCGACTGTCCCGCGAGCGATGGATCTTGAAACTGGAAGATCCATTACCGAGGCGACCCATCGACCGAATTCCCAAGATCAGCGTAATTCAGAAAACGCGTCGCGGACTCGAGCGTGGAGACAATTTTTCCGCTCGGAACGAGGGAAAAATAGCTCCGAGTCATCCAATTTCGCGCGACGCTCGTTTAAACGAGAACGGACGAGGGGACGAGACAAAAAGAAGGAGGCGCATGCGCGAGAATGAAGCTGTGGGACTCGTCCAGCGAGCCGTGCCTGGACAGACCTTACGACAGTACGTCGTTACGCCCAATTAGCTTCATTAGCGGCCTTGAGAGCGGCGCGCGAGCCAGGCCCGCACGAAACTCTGGAAAAATTAGCGATCATCTTCGATGAAGCGGAATCTTCACGCTTACAACCTCTTTGTGCGAGTTCCGCCTTCGAGTTGCCCTCCAGGGCGTTGTCTAGTCGCGAGAGCGACGAAGCCACGCCCACACGGGGCTCTCTGATTGTATAAATCAGGAGTTGGCAAACTTTTTTTGGGAAAGGGCTAAATCGTAAAATTTAACTCGAGCGGCTGGAATGAGTAACAAAAAAGAATTGGTTCAATATTTTTTTATTAAGAAAGAACAATATTAACCCCACGCATTATAGTTTGCCGACCTCCAGTATAAACTACCCTCAGATATCGTTACTTCACTAGAACGACAGACTTTTCTTTTTGAAGCGTGTTCGGTGTTTCACCAAAGTTTGATGTTTAATTCCACGATTTGCGCCACGATTGATCGATTCGTAGGATCGCGAGTCGAATAATTGCATCGGACGATCGAGCAACCGGGGAAGTGTGATTTAATGATCTGCGGGCTTAATTGGTAGAACGTTTGTACCGTGCGGTCACGGTTGCATGGAGTAAAACGGTGTAATTAGGCTTTTCGTTAATTGCCGGAGCCACGAAGGACTTCTGATTAAGGATCTTGAACGGTGCCTGCGTTGGTAGTACGTCTTCTCGGTAATAGGTGGCTACCAGAATACCGAAGATGTATGCTACTTGTCGATGGGATCGGGAATGACAGTCGCTAATTGATCGGGTAATGATGTTAACAATATTGATATCGCCAAACAAGAAAATAGACCAGAATCGTTAGCTCTGAATTGTTAATTGCTCCTTCAGCAGGAAACACAATGACGCCGACTTTAAATCGATGGTTGAATAAAATAAAACTTGAAAGCATTCTATTATTAAATTTTTATACAAAATTACGTATCAACACAGAAAATGTAAACAGATGGAAACAGGTAAAATTTGATTTCCCTCGATACTCGTGTGCGCTAATTTAAACAAAACGAAATTACGTTGCGGTTCACACATTAAAGATTCTGTCATATATTTTCAAACAATCAGCCATTCAGTATAAACTAACAAGACGTACAGACAAGAAATCAGATGCGACTCTCAGCGATGTCACAAGGGATGAAAAGTTTATTCTTCGGTAGCATTTATTTACGATTCCACTCTGCCCAACAAGAAAACGGGGATTCTTCGAAGAACGAGCGACCAGCCAACAAAGCGCATCCTATTTACAAAATCTCCACCTTAACAAAGTCTCGCGTCGAGAAGTTGAAGTTGAAAGGCAGCAGCTTAGGTTGAAACGCGGAACTTCGACCTACGTTGCTCGTTCGAACTTGCCGAAGTTTGCAGCCCGGGGGCTGAAATTTGAAAGTCGAATTCGAACTTTCAATTTAAATATTGAATTTGGTGGGCGCAGCTGGCAGAGTCTTTCGTTGGCGTCGGAACTCATTCTGGTTCAGACCAGCCGCCATTTTTCTCGAGGAAACGGGGCGGCTGCAGGAGATATTCCACGAAGTAGCTAGCCCCGAACGAGTTCCAATTCCTCGCTGACCAGTATCGGGGCCAATCTCTGGCCGAACCCGGTCGACCCGTGCATGAATTAATTCCATTTGTTTCTCGGAAACGGCGGGAACGAACGGGAGACCTCGAAACCAACGGATTCTGCTCTCCGGTTCGCTGTTCGCGTGCGACTTTTCGAGCCGATTCCCGATTCGTTCTGCACGCGAATCGCAGTCACGAACCAGGAAGATCTTTTCGAAATCAAATCCGCGCGAATCAACCCCCTCGTTGCACTCTGCATTTCAAATCCCGTACAACGAATCTTCGCGGAGACCTTAATTGTTGCAACTGGACTGCGGATTTTAAGCATTCGTGACAACGACAGCTTACCAAAATTATCCCGGGAAGAAGTTGTTGGGATTTTAGTTTGGGAGGCCAAGATGGTACGGAATGCCACGATATTGAGGGAAATAAATGTATATTTAATAAAGTATAATACCGAAACTGCCGGTCGCGCACATGCTCGTAGAGCGGGTGATCGAGAACAGAACCAGCGATCGGTATAAACCGGCGAAAAGAAGGTACCTATGTAATTCGAATGTCCTACGTAGGCACTTTGAAAACCTCAACAGAAGTTAATTATTATATATCTTTTTTTGTTGTTGTTAAGAATGTGACTAAAACCGGACGAACCCGTAAACACGCACACCCGGGATAACCAATGGATTACCCCTCTACAATCTATTTGACCAGTAATTTAGTCCCCCAAAGACCTACTTTCCACATTACTCCTGGGGGATTTCTACGGGCTAACACCACTCCTGTTCTTTTCTCATCTAATTATTGTATACCTAGTTTCTGTCAGTTACAGTGGGGTTCGCAATTTCTGACTACTTCTCAGCGGCACCAAAAATCGTCGATCGGTTTCCCGGTTTTGTCTGAGGCGCCGCGTCGCTCGAAAGTTTGAATAATTCATAATCCGCGCGTCCCGGCTTCCGATTGGCTGTCTTAGGGCCGAGGATCTCATCGCACATGCGTGCTGGCAGCCAAGCTAATAAGGTACGCTTATGGCGTGCACGTGGCGTGACGGAACGAGCGTGCACGAGAGACAAAAAGGGCGTGTTGCCAGTCGGCGAGGAAACACTCACTCGCGCGGCGAGTGTACAAATTGTCGGTTTAGGCCCCGCGCGACCATGGAAATTCCCCTTTTCGTCGCTTCAATGAAATCCTTGTCTCAATAACGCCCTGGATTCGTCATTCTCACGAGTACTCCAGTTTCATACGATGGAGCCTTTTCTACTCGTTGGCTCACAAAGGCCGTTCTGTTGCAGGGTGCAACAGAACTAAGCTTCTCTCGGGGACTCTATCCTAATTTTTCTGGTCTAATCTTCTCACGTAGTTTCGATATTGGCGTCAACGTACCAGAAAATTGAAGCAATCTATCTCGTGGAAGAGATACCGAAGCTACAGATTTATTATGGGCAGACTTATCTCGGATCTAAAGATATTTATTACATTGGTTAAACTGGTACGAAAATTAATTTTGTAAATACAGAGAAGTAGGCAATTACATAGCTCACGAAGGCGTCACGCCATCATCGCCATCATTAACTAGTTAATGGGCTTCTTAATGTCCGCACTATATTCGAAAGGAACACTGATCTAGTATTCTTGGCTTACGCTTTCAACTGCTATCCTTACTGAAACTGTAGCTAATAAATTCATAATCCATCATGACGCAGTAATTCTTGAAAATTTCTTGTTCCCCCAATCTAAAAGAAAAAACTATTACTGTGCCAGATTTGTTGGGTCACCCTGTATAGTTCAACGAGTCAACAACAAACCCAAGAAACATATCCGCCGCCCATCAACCGGATATATTCGTAGAACAACTGCGAGAGCAACAAGGTGGAAATATTTCAGTAGATCAAAGGCAAAATCCATCCGTGAATCACTCGGTAAACCGCGCTGGATCTCCCGGATTTCAGTAGACCTCTAAATCTCTCTAGATCCGACGTCTTTCTCGGAAGGCGAGGCCCAACGTGTATCTACCACCGTTTCGTTCGTGCATTCTTCCTCCAGCATTCCCACCGACTGTGGTCTACACGTCTGCTCCAGAATTGTAGCTTAATTTTCGAAACATTTGAAAACATATACATATTTTCTGCTACACGAACATTTCATGAAATTAAACGTTAATTATCTGTAGAAACAATGAGTATTGTCAAAAACGCTCGGCAATGGGTAGGCTTATTTTTTATCTAGATTCGCCAGACAAAATATCATTAAAATCATCGAGATCGGTGCGCGACCATCGATTTCCTATCAAAATGAAAATGTTCTGATCGTGTTCGCAACGCTGAGAAGCATCTCCTCTGCCAATGCAATGCGTAGACCAGCCACGTTAATTGAGGTTCGCGTTCCACCATGTTCCTGGCGCGCGATATAAATGCATAAACACCCGCAGTCTAGTTATCGTTCAATTTCCTCGGCGAAAACTGTTGTTCGCAAACTGTCGGCGCAGCCAAAGCTGACTCTCTGTCTCTCTTTCCCTCGCGGGGGCTCGCGAATCCGCTCGGCGATGAATCGAGCGGGTCGGAGCTGGTAAACACCGAAGAGAAATGTGCTTCCATCGCGGGCAAGACTTTCGCGAACGGTACCGAGCCGAAATAGCTGTGCTATTCCCGTTACGGGGTGGCTGGTTGTGCTTCGAGTTGCTCGTTTCAGCTCGAAACCGCTTGGCCCGACGCCAAATCGAGTTCTCCAGCGGTCGTAGCGTAGCACCGACCGATCGCTCGCTCGCACGCGGACGATACTCCGCCGCGACGCGACGGTCGCGGGTCATTAGGATCGCGATAATTAAGGTTATCGGCGGCGACCGGTTATTCACTCCGTTCGTCTTCCAACTAACCGGCCGACTTTCCAACAGCGACGACATTCTACGACCATGGGAATCGTCTGGGATTTTCTGGGTCGTCGATCGCGCGAACACATTGTTTCAACGATCTCTTGTTCTGCGATTTTTTAACGTAATTGATCTCTTGTTCCAGGATTTTCTAACTTAATCGATATTCGTGGGAACTTCGTTTTTAATTATTTCCATGGAACCAGAAATAATTGTCTATTCGTTATGAGACATTTGTTCTAAAGACGAAACATTTCAAAATAAAAATTGTTCGGATCGATTAACATGAACAGCTATCAAGCAGACATTTCACGTAATTGATCTCTTGTTCCAGGATTTTCTAACTTAATCGATATTCGTGGGAACCTCGTTTTTAATTATTTGCATGGAACCAGAAATAATTGTTTATTTGTTATGAGACATTTGTTCTAAAGACAAAACATTTCAAAATAAAAATTGTTCGGATCGATTAACATGAACAGCTGTCAAGCAGACATTTCACGTACTTGATCTCTGATGCTACGTTGTTTTAGGATTTGTTAACTCAATCGATATTCGTGGGAGTCTCGTTGTTCATTATTTCCATGGAACCAGAAATAATTGTCTATTCGTCATCAGACATTTGTTTTAAAGACAAAACATTTCAAAATACAAATTGTTCGGATCGATTAACGTGGACAGCGGTGAAGTAAAAATTTCATTGTTCCTTTAATAATTTTAATAAGTTGGGACATGTGGAGTGGAGCCCTTAAATACTTGCAATCTGTGAAATACGCAGTCTAGTAATAAATCTCCGTGTTCACTGTAACTGTATCGTCTCTAAAAAAAAAATTAAACATTTCCTCGATTTATAAAATGCAATGTTAGTTTTCACTTCAGGTTATCTTCCATTTACAGAGTTCACTAATGAAGGATAATACAAGTTTCACGCAATGTTATAAATCGAGCGGTTAAATGGTTCCCGCGTGTTTCATTAAATAGTAATAATGACGGTTTGAAGTCGACTGGAATATACTGCAGATTACTTTCAGAATTCGACGTCGAAACGCGCTGAACCTATTCTATTCACGCTATCGTTATTCTAATTATCTTATGCGTTACTTTGCGAACAAGAACATTGTTCTACTTGTTCTTGCGTTGTTTAACGATGAGCAATAAAGACGAATTCTAATGATTCCAGTTATCTCGTTCTCGGGTCTATTGTGTTGCACGATGAACATGCAATATTTGTTATCATGTTCCCACTTTATTTTTCATGAAAACTGATATCACTGCGGATATTCAAATCGGTATGTTTGTATTGCAGAATGGTACAAGGCACAATTGTTAGCGTTATCATTCCCTTATTTTATTTTACGATAAGGGATCGCTGACGAATGTACGAAGAAGAAAGATTTTCTATCTTTCGGAAAGGTTTCTTAAAATATTTACAGTCGGAAGAAAATCATAAAATTAGGAATTAAAATAAACCTTTTCAATAAACGATCTGTGAACCGCCTGCAGATGTTCACGAATTCGTAAACAATGAAATGTCCGACCCTTTCCGCACTGATCCAGAACAAACTGGAACCCTCGTTGCGAGGAAAATAATTTGCAATTCGATTTTCAGAATTCCATTTGCACCGACAGAGGATCACACAAACATGTTTCATCCGCGATGCATTACACTCGCGGGGCTCCCGAGAATTTTCCAGTGTCGGGAACGAAAACAAACTGGCAGAAAAAGAAGAGACCGTGTGCACGTGAATAAACTCGAAGAAACTGTTTGCCTGAAAAGTTCAAGAGTTTTCGGATCCGGCGACGACGAAGTAAGCTGAGGAAGAAGAAGAAGTAGTGAAAGAAGAGGAAAATTGTTCGGAGCCAGTAGCGTATTGCGGAGGAATCAATCTTCAGCGGAGGGTCCGCGGCACGTCACACAGCGAAAATAATTGTGGGAACATGTGGCGGCCACCGTAAGTTTTCGGTTCAGAGACGGCAGCTGCGCGCGTTTGTCTTTCAGACTTGTCCCTGTCCCGCGAAGGGACGCGTTTTCGGTTTTTATCTGCCTCGTCGACGCCGCGCCGCTGCGTGACATCTGGCGTGGACGTGCACCAATTTCGAACTTTCCCGCCCCGACACGTCTCTCTTCTCGCTTGGAAGTATTGTTTCCCAGCAAAATCTGGCTCGATAACTTCTTACAGCTTTCCTCTCCCTCAACACAATTTTTAGCTACTCGAACAGATGATATTTTATCCATAAATTCTTTAACTCTCACTGTTTGCACCTTCAGAGTTGTATTCAGAAATGTTCTATTGTCAACTCTAGATTCTAAATTATCCTTGTAATGTTAGCATGCACAGCAATGACCATTTTGCTAATATTCCCATAGGGATTTTATAGCTTAATAAAAAAAGAAACAAAATGATATGATGATTTCGAATAAAATGTTTGCGTGGAAGAACGACTGTCCTGAGGGATGAAAGTTAACCAACGATTTACATTGACAAGTGGCAAACTGTTGTGGACAATCCAATCCCTCAAAACAAATTTTAGCTACTCGAAGAGATGATATTTTATCTATAAAATCCTTAAGTCTCATTGTTTGCTCCTTTAGAGTTGAATTCCACCTTATTGTCATCCCTAGATTCTAAGTTATCCTTCTAATGTTAGCATGCACAGCAATGTGCACGTTGCTAATATTCCCATAGAGATTTTATAGCTGAATAAAAAAAAGAGATGATATTTCAAACAGCGTCGAAAAACGACTGTTCAGAGGGATGAAAAATAAGCAACAATTTACACTGACAAATGGCAAACTGTTGTGGACCATCCAATTGATATCAGGAGCATAAATGCCAGTGAAAACCCGAGATTAGCGCGGTTCCTTGCCCCGGAGGCAAGAAGCCCGAGATAGGCCGTAGGAATCGGCATGGCGACCGCAAATAGCCGTGAATAAATCGTGGTTATGGTGTCCGGGAGCCGTGTCCTCTGGCAGACCGCCAGCTACCTTATCGGTGCACGTGAGAAAAGGACCATAATCGTCCTGGATCGAAGTTTACGAGCGAATCCGCCGCCCAGAATATCGTATCGAAACACCGAGAGAAATCAAACTGTACAGAGAGATCGAGAGGGAGGCGAACGAGATCCGCGAGGGAATTTTAATGAAAATTCACTGGGTTCAACGAGGGTCCGGTTAACGCCGCGAAATTTCGACGATCCTTAAACCCAATTTAACGGAGGCGGACGCGGATTACGGGGATTATAGCGAATCGACGGGAGTTATGATCCGCTGATGGATCTCGTTCGTCCGGACTAGTAGAAGGGGAACACGTTATTCAGAGCGACCATGGTCGTGATTAACATTCAGCCGGAGACACGACCAAAATAAATTTGCGAAATAAAGTGGCGAAACGGTCGAACGGAATAAAGGATAACATTATGAAATAGGTGCTGTGACCGCGGACCCACTATACAAACTACTGTCCCCCGATTCAGTTGGACAGAGGTTTCCGCTGCTGGTTATGAAGTGAATTCCCCGGTTATATGAATTCCTTCTCGTGTTATTCTTATCACCCACGCTTCGCTTTAAATTCCACGGAGCGTAGACTTTGTTTGCCGAGAACCACGAGGATTAAAATGTCCCATTTTTCCCCCGGGCTCGTGTAATTCTTCGCCTGAATCCATTTCTTGCGACGCTCGGACGTTCGTTCGAGTTATAAAATGGAAGCAACGGAGACGAACAAAGGAAGAACGAAGTGTGCAAGGTATTTCCTACGTTTGTAAGTTTTAATCATCATAACGGAGGTGTTCGATGCAATTGTGTTTGCTGTTCAATAAAATAAAGTGCAGAAGTGTACGTAGATAAGTGAGAGCAACGAGGCCACGCCCACTCAGCCAATTCCACACCGAAGTCAAGCATGCAAAGCATCTTCTCTCTCTGACATCGCTAGCCTCGAAACATTGCCCCCAGGGTCAATCTAATTGCTCGGAGACTACCATCAAGATTTTTCTACAAAAATCGTGTTCATGCTGGCTCGAGCTATCGAAAGGAACAATATCGACGAAATCATTTCCCAGCGTGTTAACAATCCGATATAAGCGTCTGCTTTTCGGAATCAAACACTCGAAAATTAAATCGCGAGCGAATCCGGCTCGCGTCGCGAGCACGTATGCGCGTGTTTCCGCGCTTTTATTGTCCGCCGATGCGGGCTCGATATTAATGGTTGAATCGAAATAAAAAAGAACGGAACACGATTGCGAAACAGTGTTGCAAATCCAAGTTGCTCGTCACAAAGGGAGCGCGCGTGTTGGTGAAAACCACCCCCGGTTATTCTTTCGCTCTCGGAACATGCATACGCTATACAGATATATTCAACGGGAGTGGAAGCATCCCTCCGACCATTTGTTCTCGCGACCGTTGGCTGGACCTTTCAACAAATTCACCAGTTACAATAATAATCGGAAATGTTGCGTAACGCGGTGTATATCTCCTTTATTCCGCCTCGCGTATAAATGAGTAGCCTCGTTCTTCTCTGCGCTCCTCTCCCTCGGGGGAAAAAAAAACACTGTGCGCATCGCCCTTCATCTGGAGCGATGAACTTTTGAATCAGAGACACGTCTATAACCCTCCGTTATTCTTCGTCGAGGAGGCCTCGACGATGGCTCGCGCGTAATGAAAAAATTCTCTAATTAGCTCCTTCGTTCGCGTTCATTCAATCCCGCGTTTCGAGCGGTTCGTTACCAGCCCTCGATCCATGGTGAGGGTTGTTTTATGCTCGTCGATGTATTTCCCACTTTTGCGCCAGCTAAGATCGGACCGCTTGGGAATTATGGCATCATCGACGGCCGGAGTTTTCGCTCGAAAAAATCCAGTCCGATCAATAGCTACGGAAGTTTTCGCTGCGCGAGAGGAAGATTGATCTTCAGCGAAGAAAATGTATTTAGAAAATGGAAACAAACCACAAATACGGTTTAAAATGACGCGCAACGAGCAAATTTATTAGAAAATTTATTATAAGCAGACCTCAAGTCGAAAGAATTCGACCACCGTTTCGACAGTCCAATAAGCCACGAATAAATGCTGCGATACTTTATTTACTCAGGCAATATTTCCTATCGAGTTGAAATAAACGGACGATCATATTTATGAGATTCAGCTGGAAATCGATAGGCTCCGTGTCACAGGAGAAGGGGTGGAACATTGGAATCTTTATTTTACAACTCGCAAATCGAGAGATCCAGGGGACACATAAGTGTCTGTAGTGCATAAATAGGGATAGGAAAAATTCCAATCGTTTTACAGAGGCAAGGGAGGTGGTTCGTGGGAGGAGTCGCGAATGGGGGATGGTTTGGGAATGCGAGGGAAGCAAATGCGGCCTGGTCTTCCTATCGGTTCGATCGCGACGTCGCGACGTGGCGAGCAATAGGTGGGCATCGTGTTTTTGGCACCGGTCCAGCCCGGTTTCCTTATCAGCGTCGAGGACGAGTCGGAGGCGATTTTCAATTTCAAGTTCCCGCTCGTCCGTGACCACCGGTGGTCAGCCATGTTCTCTCTTTCTTTCTCTTTCTCTCTCTCTCTCTCTCGAACTCGCGCGTGCCGATAACAGGGGCTGTAGCGATGTTTGCTTCCGTTAAGAGAGCCGAGACTCTCTCACGAGGGCGAAACCGTTTTATCAATGAACCTTTGAGGCGAGTCGGCCGTGGCCGGGTAATCCTGTGTGTACGGAACCACACGCGCGAGTATTTACGTCCGCGACAGTTATGAGAACTGGTAGCCGGCCTACAGCACACCGGGTGTCCCGAATCATTGAACATTTCGCCACTTTTAACCCCTTCTCGATTAATCTCTTCTTTCGATAGCTAGAAGACAACCCTGTTCGGAAAGGCTCTGTGCGAAAATGCTTTATAATAATATTTTCTTCGAGTTTTCAAAAGAATGTTCTACAACTTGTCCTTTTGTATTCTAAACGTTAGAAGATTGTACGATTGCGAAATTAACAACACGTAAAAATCATTTCCAGCCATTCATTAAATTATCGTGTATTTGAATCTAGAAATATTCTCCGCGACCATAGGGGAAGAGATTCGAAAGTGTTCGTAACTCGACTTGCGTAATAATTACCGAACGAGAATATATACCGGGTGTACCGGCGGAAACGTTTCATCCGGTGCAGTGTCTGTAACGAGCCACTTATTACGACTTGATCGATCGATATGAATATTCTAGACGGTAACTGTTATGGGAAACCGGCGAGACGCTTTAAACCAACGTACCGGGTGTGCGAGAAACATCGAACACTGCGCTGCTCCGCCTGACTTCGTCGAAACACGGTGAATTCGCTTGAAAATTCACTTTCACACTGTCGAAAAATGTTCTCGAAGCTGCGGAAACGCAGTTTTCAGAGGAACAAGAAACAGGAGTAACTTTCGAACTGGAGAGAATTAATCGATAACAAGTGACACAGCGTGGCTCTTCGCTTAAATTCGCGAAGATCGAAAATTCTCTTGAAAACTTCACTTTCGCCGTTCACTATAAACGTCCTCGGCGATAGAAAAACGCGATTTTCTCTTTGATAACGGGCTTCGCCGTCGAACCGCAACCACGAAAATGAAAAATAAACCACGAACCGAGGAGAATTATTCGCGAAAAACTGGCGCGATATAGCTCTCAGCCCAAACACAATCGGCGAGAAATTCCCTGAAAAATTCACTTTCGCTTTTCACTATAAAACGTTCTCGGTGATAGAAAAACCCGATTTTCTCTTTCGAAACGACACTCACTGTCGGACGGAAACCACGAGACTAGAAATAAGCCATGGACTGAAAGAAACTGCTACGCAAAAGATGAGGCAGCCTCTAAATTTTGCAGCAGCGCAGAAACGGGAAAATAGGAGGCTCGGAGGCGCTTGTTGCGAATCCTGCGAACACCCGAGTTAACACGCTGCATTGTTGGTAACAGGCTAGCCGAAAAGGATAGGGACTTCGGGCGAACCCCACCTCGTTTTCTTCCCCCTTGTCCGAGGCCCGGTTGTTATTTCGCCGCTCGCCATAGCTAGTTGTGCCAGCCGACTGGTTTTTTTTCGTGGTGGATCCCAATGGCGACCCGGCAGATGCGACTCTTGTTCAAAGCAGCACGGGGATCGACCGGTTTTCCCTCGGGATTGGGGTGAAAATCGGGTCGAGTGTTGCGAGGATACCGGCCTCGTTCGATTTGAGGAACCGCATGGGAAATAGACATGAAATTTTTCGTTTACTCTTTACTAGCTGACACGACAGACGTTGTCCTGTCCAAATTTCGATAAATTTGTTTGTGATCGTTTTAATTACATATATCCATCGTCCGAATCGTGAGTTATTGTATTGAGTTCATACAAAAATCTCATAGAAAAAAGCACTTTCATTTGTTCCCGAATTTTTCATTTTTCCAAGCAACTTTTCCAATTTTTCATTCCGCAAAAACCTTATTCGGACTATTATGAAAATTTTCTTTTTTAATTACACGCTTATCAACGAACAGCATTTAATTTTTATTTATATAGATTTGTTGTCTTTACTGTTCGTTGGGATTATTAAAGAATAATTTTATTTTCACGTTACTACGATGTCTTTAAATTGAAATGGATTTTTAATCTTCGTACTGGCAAAGTGAAAATTGCAGCACGAAACGAGAATATTACGAAGGGGCGAGCAGCATCCGAAAGCCGATTTAAAGAGATTCGAAAAACAAGCCCAACGAAATAAGCAGGGATTTTCGAGTTCCAGTTACGCGATCGAATTTCAAGTTATCCGGTTCGGCATAGTCATCGCGTACATATATTCGTCGAGTTTCGTTCGGGCGAGCCGCGATTTCGAGAGCAAGGTGAACAGAACGAACTCGTTCGCAAGACTTCTCCGTCTTTCTCTGTTCTCTCTCTCTCTCTCTCTCTCTCTCTCTCTCTCTCTCTCACACACACACACACACTCTCTCTCTCCTTCGGGGTCTGCGCGAATGCCGTTTATTAGCGAACCTGACTAAACTATTTCGGGCCTAGTAACCCGTCCGAAGCCTGGATAATAGTAGGTCGGTGGAAGGTTTGTCCCGGGGCGATCACAATGGGACTTCGTCTGTCGGCGAAACACTGCGAAAAATTTGCGAACAACATTCTCGACCCCCCGAGAATGATAGAGCCTGACTAAAACGCAATTACACCGTCGACGCATTATGCCGCGCGTCCAATTATGGTCTCGGAATTCTCTCCGAGCGGTAATCAAGGCTTCGAGAAACCATATAAGCGGCCGCGCACACGTGCTCGGTTGCCGGAAAGGAAGAAAAGTCCAACGAAGTATTCTCTCCCGATAATTTCCATCGCATGCTATGACTTATCCATGCATTTTTCATCGGTCGAGTGACAGGGAATTATCCTCGAGCGTTCCTGCAACGATCGGAATTCTTTCTTTCTTTTATTCATGACTCTCGCGTTGTTTTTGTCCGTGGCATCGAACATTTAACACTTTTGTCGAGACGCAAGCACGGCTGGACTATTTTATTGAATGGAATATATCCTCTGCGAATTGACCACTATAAACGTTGTCGTAAGTTGAATACGACTGTAGGATTTTATGGATTTATGACAAATATGAGTAGATGAAATATGAAACAGTGAATAATGAAAACAATTTAATAGTGTCAGTCAATTATTATGAATTTATTTGGTACCAGTATCTTGCAATTGATGTTAAACATTTTTATTTTGCATAAAGATCTGCAGTCTAATGATTACAGTCAAATTATTTCTTATTAATTAAAAAGTCGTCTTCAAACAAGTATTAATAATTCGAACATTTTCTCGAGTAAATTAGATTGTCTTCGCAGCCTCCTAAACATCATAAAGCGTTTCATCATCAATGAAAAGGCGAAGAGTAGATGGAACAAACAACTTGAGTCTACTTCGAAATATCTTGAAAAATGGCTGCTCGTTAATTCGCAGGAGTTGCCAACTACATGTAACAAGTACTGTCCGTTCTAGTGGACCTGATTGTTACCGTGTCCAGTGGCGAGATGAGTTACAATTCCACGTCTGACTGGATCAAATATCCTCGAGAGCAAACAACATCGAAGAGACCGGTGAGCGGGAGAGAACAAGATAAACACGATAAACCGGCAGACCGTTGCTGTTGCAGCTGCAAAGTGTGCAACGAAAATGCACACCACGGTCAAATATTTGTTACATAAGCCTCGAATTTACGCGGCACGCGCGGCGCGTCGTTCGCGGAAACGTCTTCGGGAAAATAGGATTGCGTGATTTTGTTAGGTTGCGAAACGATCGCCGGCGAATCTTCCGTGGAAGATTGTGGAATAATATTCTCCCAGCGGCAATAGTTATCCGGAGGAATCGGAGACAATCTGTTCAATACTCGGAGTTGGGATTTAATGACAAGATTGTTTAAATGGGGTTCATTATTCCAGCTGGTTCGTCGACGAATGTCAATATTGTTCCTCTTTATCTCCTGCAGGTTTACTGATCGAATGTATGATAGAGATTATTAGTATTATTCGAATGCTAACGTGCATTTATACAGTGCAAGCAAAGATTATTTTTTTTTTTTAGGGATCTTCTAGCAAACACAAATGGAATGATAAACAACGAATATTCGTTTCGATGAAAGATATATAGAACTTGCAAATATGTAAAAATCTTCATAAAGATTCTCAGTAAAATTACATTATCGCGATAACACAGTAAATACATTATCTACGAGAACAAATAGCAAATCGAACGAAAGAAACACGTGCAGGAAAATGCATTCAACGGATCACCGGAAGTTCCCTCTGGCGAATACGTTTTTGCGTGTACCATTTCTAGGGAGGCACGATAGTAATTTTCATTCGTTCGGAGACACACGACCATGAGAAAGGGTGACTTGATGAATATCCTATGGAACGAATGCGAACGGCGGGGAATAATAACGAGGGAAGATTTGTTCGGCGATACTCGATCCGCGTTATGGGATACTTATTCGAGTTCCCTTGGTGGAGGATTTTCCCTTGGATCGTGGGGTCCCATGTTGGATCCACCAAGTTTTTGCCCGGGCATTGCACACTAAATCTGACCTGAACGGGCTCCAGGTATTACTATGACCCTGAAATTAAGCGGTTCCTCGCGAAGAAACCCGTTCATCAGGGCGTCCCTTTGGGCCTGGCCTTCTCTCTCTTTCTCTCACAGAAAATGGCCGGCTCCATGAAATTCTTCGGCCGGCGATACTTTCGCCGGTAAAAACCGGCGGCCTCCGCCATCGATCGACCGTATAAAATGCTCGTAAAAGACAATGTTGAACCTCGTAAGTACGCTCCACGCGGCCTAGCTTTCTGCACAATATTGTCCGGATTAGACCTTGGATTAATGAACCAACCGGGGACCCGATGCTTTAGGTTCTTTTCTGTTAACAATGTGCGCCGCGTTCCTGTGGACTCGCCCAAACGGTTCGGCAAATACATATAATCGCTAATCCG
This sequence comes from Lasioglossum morio, assembly GCA_916610235.2. Taxonomy (NCBI): domain Eukaryota; kingdom Metazoa; phylum Arthropoda; class Insecta; order Hymenoptera; family Halictidae; genus Lasioglossum; species Lasioglossum morio. The sequence continues at coordinate 15,193,032 of OU744323.1, read as the reverse complement.
CGGGGAATACGGTATTTGATATTTCACGGCGATGTTTACCGTTGTTATTCTTGCTTAAGGGAAAACTTGCGGCCCGGTGTTGCTAATTGAATCGTTCTCAAGGATTTACTCTCCGTCTGGAATTTACTCTCGAATTTTACTGTCGGCGGAAACGTCGGATTGCTTCGCGTGTCGTTTGTTTACCGTGGCTCGAGCGCGGAGTGGATAAAAGTATTTGATCCAATGAATATGGAGCAACCGTTATTTTACGATCATATATTTAATGACAACAGAAAATATTTTCTTCAGCGATGAAGCATTTCTTTAAAACGCGACAGATGCGTGAACTATAGGAGATCCGATCATGCTGTATTGATCGTTTATTAAAACATCACGAGCCGGAGAGCGTATAAGTATAATTGACCCGGTCGAGGGCCGGTGTTACGCGTATCCAACGAGCAAGCGTGAAACGTTCGTTCGTTCGATCGATTTTAATTATCTCCTCGTAATTATCTCGCCCCGTGTAACACGATTGTTCCAGGGATCAATGGTAGTCGAACAATGAGGGGGGTGTGGCTCCGATAAGGCAAAGGTCGGGAGAGTGAAACGCGCAAGAAAATTTATCGAAAAACAGAGGAAGAATACACAATCAGATGGTGGATGAAAGAAAACCCTAGTTATGGAGCCGCTAACGAACAGTAATACAAACTGGATTCTGCAAATCTCAATTTCACCGACAATCAACGCCGACGCACATGAAATTTTTAGCACCGTCCAAGTTTGCCACCTGTCTACGATACAACTTATCCGCGATAACTACGGAGGAATTTTCTCGAAGATCCAATAATCTAGGAATGAAATAAGGGATTACTGGCGGATGGTGTATTAGAAGAACTGCGTGAAGCAGGCGAACGCGAGTTAAATCTGCGGAGATTAATACGCGCGGGCAATCCGGGGGGAGAGGGGGAGGGTTAGGTAAATTTTCGGGGGTTGAAATTTCCCGGGGAAATTACCCAGCCGCGGGGTTATGCTCGTTGCGCGTCGTAATCGAGGCACGAAGATTAAAATTCACCCGGGACCACGGCGAAAGAGTATCGAAGAATTATGGGCCGGCGGCCGGTTTATGCTCTTGATCCGCTTTGTTTAATATCGTCCTGGCGTACCCTCTCCTGCATCAACCAACCTCCCCTATCGAGCCAACTTTCGCCGTGTTTTCCGCGAGCGGCGTCTCGTTTCGGAATCGCAATTAAAGCTCGACGATTAAGGCCGATTTGTATTCAAGTGGCGGTAATGAAACAATAACGTTCGCCGAGATAACCGCTCCCCTAGCCGCGCCGCGTTCCTTCGGCCGTCGTCATCGTTATCATTCGTCGTCATTGCATTCCCCTCTCCCCTCGCACTACGATTCCGTCGCAATCGGAGCAACGTTTCCCCACTTGAACCGGTGCTAGTTCGCGATCCCACGTGAGATTCATTATCCAATTTACCGCGTTCCCGGCTGACATACTTCGACACTCGTCGCGAGCACTTCTTTTTCCCTCTTCCGCCCCGAAACGACGAGCTTCCGGCCGCAGCCTGTCTACGAGCAGTTTCCCTGCCTTGTTGAAAGTTAAATTGCCACAACAAGAGTGGTCTCGCTCATCCGGGTCACCATTCCATTGTAATCTGTTCCTCGAAACACAATCGTACTTGGACCGAGGATTTTATGCTCGACAATTCTCAGAAAATCGATCTAATTTAATCATCTGTCAAATTATAGTTAGATATATTAATGTTTGTCACGGTAATCTCAATTACTTCGAGTATGACAAAGTGCAAACCAAGTGAGTGATATCCGAGATTTCGTCATGATCGAATCAGAGAGCAGCCTAACCGCGACGAACATGTAGATCCGTTCGCAAATACTAATTGACATTCTCGGGAGCAGCAGCTTTGTACTCGACCACCGAGCAAAGCGACTGCACCTCGATGGTATCGCGCTGAAAGTGCAACCGCGATGCACCGGTAAGTGCGTCTTTGAAGTATCACTCGGCTCGTGATCTAATATTAATGCCGGCTGTATAATTATTAATTGAACTCGGGGAAGAGGGAAACGACGCGACGCGACGGAACGGGATACAGTAAACACGCGTTCTCCGAGCGGATCGTAATCATCGTGACGCATCCTTCAATTAAGTGATTCGAGGTAACGGCGAGTGTTGCTCGCATAAATTTTCAATTAGAGTCTTGCCGTCCAATAGTGCCGACCTATTACGAGTCTGTTTCTCTTGGTAATCTTTTTCCCGAACGTTATGTGATCTCGAGGAAAGCTGCACATCCTTATTATGCAAATTATGCGGCAGACTTTCGACCAGCTTCTCTTAAAACTCGGTGGAACGGCTGATTTTATTTTGCAATTAGCCTCTACTTTGTTATTACGAGCCGAGACTGACGCCACGTAATTTAATGGTGGCGTGTGATATTTTATAAATAAAATACTGCTGTCGTTCCGTGTGCATTAGTGGAAAGATTATTTTAATGAGGTTAGAATGAAAAATTTCGCACCCAGCTAACTTTGCAATGAATTGTTGCACAGCCGCATAGAAGCATCGTTGAAAATTTGAATTTCGAGGAGAAACGGTTTCAGTCGAGTGTCCCGAAACCTTCGAGATTTGATTAATCGAAGAGTTGTTCCACGAATTTCACGTTCCAATCGGTAATTACACGACCCGGTCCGAACTTCGCTATTTTTCTTTCGTGCCACCGCCAAACTTCTGAATTATTCAATGCCCCCGTGTCCGTTCGATTCCCGGAAACGGGATTTGCATTCGAGCGCGCCCGGACTTTTCGTAGCGTGAAAATATTGTCGCGAAAATTGCGGCCGCGGTGTGATTTGCATCGGTCGATGTCGCGCCATTTTGCCTGAGAAATTAAGTCGCAACCGGGTCCGAAGGAATCGAAGTTTCCACGAACGCGTACGACTCTAGCCAAGAAGTTTTCAAGTCTCCGTAGAAATGGACTTCTCGGGCGAGAAGATCGGTCGAGTCGACAAACAAACTCGGTAGAATTATTCTCCGTGATATTAAAGTTTCACCTAATCAAGATGGTCTCGTTCGAGACTGCCATTGTTTAATTTCTTCCTAAGACACTTAATCATGTGTGCATAAAAATCCTGCGATAATGTGCACGATCCAGGATAATGTTGAAAGTGTGCAACTCCGTGATTTGTACGTGTTTTATCTCCTGATCTCGCCGGGGAATTGTTTCGCGAAAATAAAAGTGTTTATAGTCTGCTGAAAACTCCCTGTGCAATTATTACGCTTTGGTCATTGTTTTCTAAACTGAATTCTTGAGAAAGTAATAATAATGAAACGCGTGGAAATGTATTACGCCAAGTGGTACTACCACGTTTGTTCGAATTAGGTTTTGAATAGATGCAATCTTCTCTCGTTATAGGTAGCTCTAGCGTTAAAGTGATAGAACTCGATTAAATTGCAGTAAATTCCAGAAAATCCACCATCTGGTAACAGCCATTAGGCGTAAAACTATCATAAGTGCGACTCACGGTACCGGACAGTCGTTTAACGTAACGAGGACAACAGTGCGCCACTTACCTGAAACAGAAAAAAACAGAGCATGGATTAGTGGCCAGTGGTTCTCGGCGGTAATCAGCGTAATTGGAAATTGCAAAAAAGAAGACACGGTTTGCAGACCGGTATTCGCGATAAACGCGTTCACCGGGACAAATGAAGATAACCGTGGGGGAGAAAGAGCGCGCGCGACGATACGGAGAGAGGCTACCACGGCGGGTCCGAAAATCGTGACGCTATCGCGACAGATAATTCGCAAACATAATAGGATAAACACTCGTGTCGGCCGTGCTGCCGGGCCTCGTAGAATGGAAATTAGTTTCGTTTGGGCACGCGAGCTCCTGGTTTCCCTCGGAAATCGATATCGACCCGTCTCTCTCCCTCGCTCTCTCTCTCTCTCTCTCTCTCTCTCTCTGCATCTAGTTTGTACTGGCCCGGATGCATCGCCGGTTAGACTATCCTCGCGAGATCACGCGACCCACGATCGAAATCCTCGCGATCTATAGCGGAAGATACGATGAAAAGTGTCGGGCGCGTATCCTTGCCAGCCCGAAGGACCTCAGTTCGGTTATTTATCGGTGTTCGCTTTGTTCGCGACACATGTGTGTCCTCCTGTGTCGCCGTTCACCCTTGAGATGCGACGTTGCACGATTGTGTGTGTATGTGTTTCGAGATGTTTAGGGGACTTGCTTCGCTAGATGCTCGCTAGGTGACCCCGATAGGCGAGCAACTCGACAGCCATCGCGAAAATAGCGTTACAGACTCGGTTCTTTATTTTTCCTTGGAGCGATGTTGTTTCAGAATAGATATCTTTGCGAGAGGAGACGGTTTCCCTGCGAGTGTGAGTTATTTAGATACCCTGCTTCTCTACACGTTCGCCATTGACCCCAATCAGCGGGCAACCTGAGAGCTATTATACAAACAGAAGCAAACTCACGAACATCACTGAACGAACGCATACATTACACATCTCGCCGCGAGACTTTTCACTGACCAAATGTTACACCGAAATATATATATTCGTTAATGTGAAACACACGATTGTTCCGTGTCTCAGCCACGCGTATCAAATATGAAAGAGGATTAGGGAGGATTTCGCCGGAACGGACTAATTAATTGAATTCGGCGAAACCGCATTTTCCTCTGCAAATGCCTCTGTTTAATCGAAATAAATCCTGCATAAAGAATGTGTCTTTGTCTTTTTTGCAGCACGGAGTGGACCGCAAATAGTATTCCCGCGTAAACGGATGAAACCATGGGATGGGGAGATGTGGAGGAAGCGATGGAAAGGAGAATGTTATCAATTTCCCTGTTAACGAAACGACACGGTGCTGGTTCCGTCGCGACTAAAGCTCCTGTTCGCGATAGAGAGAGAGAGAGAGAGAGAGAGAAATAGCTAGGAGGAAGCGAGAGGATATATAAAGGTAGAAAGCTACGAGAAAAAGAGATAACAAGGGTAAAAGAGGAGAAAATAGACAGACACAGAAAGATACTGGAAAAGTGAGGACGAAAGAGAGTGGAGGAAAGAGAGATCCTCCTCGATCAGGTTCCACGTGGGAACCGCGAACGTATCCGCTTTATTTTCTCGTTCTCGCGTGGAACGATTGATAGAGCAGAGAGTCGCACGCCCCCGCGTCGCCGGCAGCTGCGCGCTCGTAAATAACGCTTGCGTTTTAATATCGAGGCTGCCATAAATTCGCCGAACGGCACACTGTGTGAGCGCGCGCGACCCTCCTCAGGGCCCATTGGGTCGAGGCTCTCGGACACTGTCGCACATCGGGTTTAACGGGCCGGTGAATTTTTTATACTATTTCCGGCGAGGAAATTAAGAGGGTGTAACGCTCTCGAAAACGATAGTCCTTCGGCGGTGCTCGGTCACGCAGAACTGCGAGCTATCCGTAAATTCAGAGCTTAGCGGGGATGAAACGGAAAGGACGCGACAGAGAATTAACGTTAAGGGTTCGCTCTTTTATTTATTCTATCCTTTATCTCTGCGGCTATTATTCACCTGCCACGCTTTGTTCCTATATCATGTTTACGTTGAACGGATATTTTGCACTTTTCTGGATGATGAAAAGAGATTTACGAACTGTTTCACAAATTACAAGAACGTTAATTAATTTTATAGAATTGCGAACACAATTATGTGTCCGTACAGATTTTCTTTTGTAAAAAGTTAACATGTAAAACTTGTGACAAGGGTTGAATTCCGAGTCACCGTTCAAAATTACTGTACCATTATTCCAAATATTGTATGAGGTATTGTATCAATTTCATGTCCATAAATTAATATTTTTTTCATGTCCATAAATTAATATTAATAATAATATTCTAGGACGGAAGAAATGTCACATTTTCAGTTGAAATAGATCCGTCTGCAAAGGGTTATGTAAAAGCTGTGACGTCCACATGGGTTGAACTCCGAGTCACCGTTCAAAATTACTGTACCATTATTCCAAATATTGTATGTGGTATTATATCAATTTCATATCTATAAAATGAACAAAATCATATAAAATAGAATTATCCTAGGACGGAAGAAATGTTTCATTTTCAAGTTGAAATAGATCCGACTGCAAAGGGTTAATTCGAGATGTTGGTCAACAAATGATTCACAGACGGGAGGACCAAATAGTCTTAGTATTAAAGTGCTACATGTATACCCAACCAAAGTAAACTGATGAAATGAATAAAAAGATCCTCATCAAAATAGTGAACGAAGATGTATCTGCACGAAGCATGCGCATCCGATTGAGCATCGCTTCCCACCTAAAATACCACCCACGACCACCTTCCAGGCCCTATGCTAACGATCTCCATTGTCCGAGAACAAGAGAGGAGAACAATCAAACATATAAATAAACTTCCACAGCGCAATAATACAGCCTAGGATCAAGAAGCGTCTGATAGCCCCGCGGATGACCCCGGGTGTGTCATTATCTTTCGGCCGCGTTTAATGACGAGCGCAGTTCCGAAGTCTTCCTTCCCTTTTCTTCATCTCTCTGGCTGCTCGCCCCCTTTCTCTTCAGGATCGGGGAAATATAATGAACGAGCCACGTGGGAGAAGGGAGATAGAAATTTCGTATACGAGGCTGCGAGATCGATACCCGGCTCCTGCTGGGAGAACGGGGTGGGCAAAACCATCTGGAAACGCGAAAACCTTGGAAACGCCGGACTCTCTGCAGAACCGAAGTTCCAGAACGTCGCATGCGAATTTTAGATTGCCTCTGTGAACCGAACTTTTCGTTCCAGACGTCGGGGTAACCGAGTTTCGGGGGACGATTCTGATTTCTGCTAAAAGATGTATCGATGAAATGTTAAATTTTATCATTGTATATAATAGAATAGATAAAATATAAAATTTAGAACTATTATTCTCGGATAATATTCTTCGAAAAGATATTATTTCCCAGAAACAAGCAAATTACCAACGCAAACAAGGCACTCGGGTAAAGCGCAACGAAATAAAGTCCCCATATTTTCGTGCTCTCTCCAAGCTCCCGAGACTTTCAACCGAATATATTCCTCGGCACAGGGTACAAAGACTGTTCTCAGCCTCCTGAAATGTTTAGGTAGCAGTCAGATCTTTCCACAACAGATCCGAGGGTATGTTCTCTTGGTAGTTAGACTTAGTTTCCCGGGCGAAATGGGAGAATCACGGGCGCGGAACGATTCAATCCGAAGAAACGTAACCCCGAGCAAACGGTAACGAAATGCAGGTCGAAGAAAGCTTTCGCAGGGTGGATACAGGGGCTAGAGAGATCGGTGTCAAGTTCCCGGCTGAACATCGAAAATACTCCCGCGGCAAGTGGTGCTTAACTCCCCAAAGAGACAAAGCCGGTAGCCGGCCGAGGACAATTCCCGGAGGCTGAAAAGTGCGCGGCTCGGGGAACGAGGACTCTGCTCAGATGATTCAACGGAACTAGGCTTGATGGAAACACCACGAGCGACACAGTCCGCGTGGGCGGGACAGAGAGACTCGCTATGAATAACAGATTACGCCTGGGAGAGACGCTATTCGGGACACTAACAAAGATGCACGGTAAAATCATTTCGAGGAAACCACCCCGGAGACGTTGCCCCGAAAGCTGTTTGAACGAGACGATTTGCATCATTAATCGCTGGACCCAGAAGGCTACTACTAGACAATTTCTGGAAGAAACGAGGAAGACACGTCTCGAACACGAAGCTCTTGAAATTTCTTGGACAAGACGAAGATGATCATTTATTATTGATCGCTGGACACAGAAGCTTGATAGAAAATTCGAGACTGTGACAAGACGGAGACGGGCAGCATCATTAATCGCTGGACCTAGAAGACTACTACTAGACAATTTCTGGAAGAAACAAGGAAGACACGTCTCGAACACGAAGCTCTTGAAATTTCTTGGACAAGAGGAAGATGATATTTTATTATTGATCGCTGGACATAGAAGCTTGCTAGAAAATTCGAAACTGACAAGACGGAGACGATCAGCCTCATTGATCGCTGAACCCAGAAGGATACTAGACAATTTCTAGAAGAAACAAGGAAGACATGTCTTGAACACGAAGCTCTTGGAATTTCTTGGGCAAGACGAAGATGATCTTTCTTATTGATCGCTGGAGACAGAAGGTTTTTAGAAGATTCGAGACTGTGAAAAGACGGAGACGGTCAACATCATCGATCGCTGGACCCAGAAGGCTACTAGAAAATTACTGGAAGAAACGAGGAAGACATGTCTCGAACACGAGGCTCTTGAAATTTCTTGGACAAGACGAAGATGATGTTTTATTATTGATCGCTGGACACAGAAGGTTGCTAGAAAATTGCTGGAGTATTCGAAGCTGCGAAATAATGCACCAGTGGCGTCCGCTACCCCGAGAGCAAGAGGAAACGCGAGCGAGATCCACAAGATGTCGCCAATGGCTTGAAACCTTGAGTGAATCGTATAATCAATTAAGGATGGGCCAGGAAATTCAAATTAATTTTGAAGTTAGTTTCACAACTACAGAGAACCCTAGTATCAAGAGATAAAGCAGGATTAGTCACACTAGATCCTGGAGGAATCATATAAAATAGAATTCATGGATAGTCGGTACTGTCACTGTAACAGATAGCATATGCTAACTTCGTTTGGACTTACTGTGTGGTGTAAATTTCAATTTTCCTCATCTACGAGCGCGCATGCATAAATGCTACACAACTTTGTAAAACCCTTGGTTGAATAAACCTCTAGATTTTCTTTGTAAACGTGTTGTACTCGATTCGGCAACCCGGAATAAGAAGCTTTCTATCCCAAGTTAAAGGTACTGTTTCACCAAAAAATCCACAATCGATACCGAACAGCCAGGATCCTAAAAGGTTCCAAACAATCGCGCAAACAGAGCCTGGGAACCGAAAGGCCTCGAATAGAACAGGGATCCTAGCGTAAACCGAGAAGTTCCTCGATCATCCCCTATCCGCATCCGCTCCATCTGGCTATCATCAATTTCCCCTGATTTCGAGAACCGAACAAGGATCCCGCACACGGTCCTGGGGAAAACGGGTAGCATAAAGAAATTCGAGAAGCGAAGGTCGAAAGCGTCTGGTAAAGGGAAATGGACGTCGATACGACGGAACCTTGAAGAGAGAGAAAGAGAGAGTCAGCGAGACAGCGAAAATACGGAATCGGTGAGCCGGAGAGAGAGAGAGAGAGAGAGAGAGAGATCGAACGAGGGGATGTGAAGGGGGTTGGAGAGCGAAGAGAGGGAGTGAGAGAGAGAGAGATGGGTGTCCTAGGTGGATGAAACTGCAGGCTGCGTGGGCGGAATGGGAACGACGGGCGAGGGACGATGGAAGGGTGGGAATCAGGGGCGGACGCGTTGGTGGTCCTGGGTCCCGGATGACTTAAAGAGAAGCTGCGACTATCCCGGACCGATCGATATCTGCACCGACATTGCCACCGCGACGACATGTCGCACAGTGGGCCAAACTGCGAATCTCGAGGTGAAAAAACTTTGAATTTTGCTTTGTCTTCTACCATGCTACTTTCTGCTTGGTCTACTATATCCAGCGATATCAGAAAGCAGATCTACTACGTAAAAATGCAAAATCTCCATAAGTCTCCTAAATCCGGCCCCAGTGTTGACACATTACCTACCGGAAGTCTATTAATAGAATTTTCAATAATTTTGCTGTACCAAAAGAAAGCATAGAAATTTTCTTTTACATTGCAATCTTAAATAGAATTATTAGATGACGTTATCGAAGGTTACTTGATAATTCAAAATGAAAATGCTGTTAGCCATGTACCCTAGATTTTTCAAAATTATGCAATAATCACCGGTCGGTAATGCGGACGGTATGTGTAAAATGGCTCGCGATTCGTCTTCACGGCAGACACTCCACGCTCGCACGTTTTTATTTCGCCTTCCCCTCCGGTACGTGGAGATTAAGCTCGCTCCACAGGCTAACAAAGAATTCCTTGTGGTCCGGGGATATTAACTCGGCCGGAACTCTTCGTCGTCGACGACGGAGCCGGCAATTTCGCGAGATTCATCGTCTCTTCGACGCACGCGAGAATTAACCCCTCGAGCGTGTATGGGGGATGGTTGGCTGCTACGTCGGAGCAAAGTGTAAGCTGATTATACTGGATTGCGGATCCTTGCGCAAAGTTACGTTTTTTTTTGTGGGCCAATTCGGTGGCAACTGAGTTAAACAAAATTGTTTGGTCTTTTGGAAAGTGGAGAATAAAGTAACATCACCTACCGTAGGTGATTCTACTAAAACGTATGTTTTCTGATTCTTTGAGATCTTGTTCCCGGTACGTACTTATGCTATTGATTATGCATTACCAATGACTGTGATAATGTAATTCTAGGTGTGTGATAAGTCTAATGGGCTATAAGAGCTCATTTGGCACAGCTAGATTGCGTATCTTTATGAGAAATGGTAACCAGTTAAATGATTTTACAGACGCAGAAAGTGAATGGTAGTTTTCCATTTCTTTTGAACAACTGAATAACATTATACATGAAATGACGTACGGAAAATATTGTTGTAAATAAGTTAATATAATCAATACGTACGCAATTGAATTCAAGTATTCTGAAAATTACATTTTTAAAGAATGCAGCAACTTGATTACTCGCATATGTGCAAGTAAGAATAATTTACTTCAAATCTGTATTTTTCAGAAGAAAATTTCCACCCTACACAGCAACATCTTGAATACAAATTAACCACACAATGGAGAATGTAAGTGGAGTTCAGCACCGAATTAATTTACTCAATTTGTACACGTCAAATAAATTCGTGAACGATATTGTTCTAACAGAAAAAAAACCTGTAACTCGTCGCTAACAGGCAGAAACAGTTTAATTAAACCCTCGTTGTAGAATTATAACTTTATCAATAAAAACTGCTGGTTGCAGCGAACTCCGTTACAGTTAATTCGATTACGAGTTATACGTTATAGTGGTTAACTGTAACTGACCTAGAATTGTAGTGAGGTAGTTACAAAGGTAATTAGTGGCCAGTAATTACAGAAAGCCACTTCAAAATTACGTAGAAAATCTTGCAGTCGCGTTTTAATCGCCGCTGTTAATGTGCGACCAAATTAACCGAGCTCTCACATTCTAGATCAACATCTTTTAATCCTCGAATAACGGAAGTTTCGAACAAAAATTGAACACTATTTGAACGTCTACAAACTATTGCGACAAAAAATAATAATCATTTTGACTTTCTACATATACAAATAGCTGACATTATAGCTGACGTTGAGACGAATCAGCGACCTACTAAAGCAGTTTTCCGACTTCTCTTGCCAAATAAAAAGCGACTGTGCGAAGTCTCGCACATCTGCGAAACTTTGAACTCTGAAGGATTAAAGTTGTCCCGGGTGAAATCGAAGGAAACGGTATTGTTAGTGTTAAATACAGCGCCGTTTTGTCGCCTGGCCATTGTGCAGTTCTCTCCGGCATCTTTGTCAACAGAAATCACCAAGAGACAGAATGGATTCGTTCCATTTCTTCGATCCCCCCCTCCCCCCCCCCACTCCATTGAATTTTCCGAAAGGCATTCGAGGAGTGTGAACTTTCACGATGCAACAAAGTTGATCTCGTACCCCCGTCGCCGCACCACGATTCACTGGAATGGAATGGAGCTGCGATGGAAATCACCGGCAGCACAGCAGCTCCCGAGGAACCCAACTTTCCCGGAATAAAAGGAATGCCAAAGGAAAGCAAGACACCGAGTATCCAGTACCGATCGATGCGACAACTTTTTCGCAGACTCGGGTTCATTGACTACAAGCGACGGGAGTTACGGGAACACAGCGAAGTAAACCGAAGCGAAACTACATTTGCTCGAACGCATGGGGAACGTGTTCTATTGGCGTTGCTCTCGCGATACAATCGGCGACAGATGGTTTCTGAATTTTCGTTCTGTAGCACAATTCTCATTTTCTTCCCGAGCAAAGAATTTTCCACCGCAACACATTTTTTTAAACATTTGTACCGTAGCACAATCAAACCACGTTCATTAAAATTTCGCGCAGTATCAAAATCCTATCCTGATTTTAAATCCTTGCAAAAAACATCCCGCTTAAACGTAAAACCTCAAACGCAGAGTTTCACGAACGGATTTTATAAATAAAATATTGCAGTGAGATTTTTTTGCATTTTTACAGTTTTGCCACGATGTTCATGGAACTACAGAATTGACAATTCCACGGGAAAAAATATCGAGTTCTCGCCAAAATGACACTGTAAAACCGGTTTATACGCCAGACACATGCAGCAGTGATATTTACTTTGAAAGTTGCATTTTTCGGGAGTAGTTTATTTTTGCCGCGTGTGCCGCGCGTTCCACTTGCAGAGCGATGATTAAATTCGGACTATCCGAACGATTAATCGCGGGATTGTTTGTCATTGGCGTTTCACGCGTCCGAACGACGGAACGCTATTAATTCAGTTTTACAGGATCGTGCGGGCGCACGGCATCGCGCCGGGGCCTAGTAATTAAAATTAATTAATCGACGTAATTGAAACGACGATAAGTTTCGTGTTCCGGAGAGAGCTGCCTTCGTTCTGCGATCACTCCTCCTGCCACGCGCGCAGGAGTTCCGAAACTATTCCATCGTGAGATGCAAAGGGAATCGAGCAGAGAGCATAGCGTTAGGAAGAATCCGGGGGCTTGTGTATCGTGGTTGGAAATTCTTGAAATTGTCGTAGAAAAGCAGGCGCCCCAGGCTCTCTAATTAGCATAAATGACCACCAAGATTATCTCGAGGATAATTAATCGTCTAGGGGATATTACGTGTAATACCATGCACACACGTCACCGTCTTATTTCGTATTCTCTCGTTGCATTCGTTGACCCTGAGCTATTCATACCCCGCGCCCCCGGTAGAACAATTTTAACAGCTTCACGAGCCACGTATTTCGCGTCCCTTAACTTCCGTTGCTTATGCTAATCCAGATTTTTATACTAAGCAGTCGTGACAGCGGGCGACGATATCATTAAATTGTGTACACGTGTGAAAAGTTCTGCCACTTACCCAAAACCAGATGGAAGAAAAATTTGATTTCGCTTAAATGTAACAATCGAGTGATCTCTTCGAATGCTACGAGTCTGAATAAACTGCCATTAGCAAGCAATCGATGTCCGATTCCTGAAGAGGCAGACTAACCAGTTGCAATTCGAGTTTGAACAGTGCCTCCGTAACGTTTCGAATCGCGTCGCTTGTTATCTTTGAGATACGGTCTCAGAAAAGGAGCAATAAAGCGCGCCATTATTCCAGTAAATTCGACAATGGCGAGGACCGTCTGAGAAACTTCTGCGAGTATCGTTTATTCGCGACAGACAGACTCGAACGGCACGTTCGGGACACGACAAGCGACGTGGATTAATACCGAAAATGAAGAATCGTCGCTGGCACGTATCAAAGGCAGCGGGAGAGCGGCAGTTAAATGCGTCCCGTTCGCCGAATGGCCCATTCCGCCATTCCGCGTTTTCCACGGATAAATATATCCACCTTGGTCGAACGATTCCGTTGGCTTCCTCCCCTCTGGCCCGCTTTGGTTCCCGTGCTTCGCGATTTATTCGTTTCCGCGGAGAACGAAGGCGATACGTCCGCCGGATAAATGAAGGGCTGGGGATTGCAAATGGACCGTGTTCAGTCGACGCGGCTTTTCTAACTCAATCATCCCGCGAAACCGCGCCCAGCGAATTTCGAACCGGCACGAAACCGCCCTACGAAAACCCACTATCGTTCACCAACAGCTCTTTTTTTGCGAACTTTTCCGATCCTCGCGCAGTAGCCGAGTTTCAAGATCTAGCGGAACAAAATTATTTTAGCACTGTTTTAAGACTTGAAGCGGTAGTAAAGAAGATCATTGGATTCGTTTTGACATCAGCTACAACATCATTTAATAAAACATATATAGTAGCATTGAAAAATTTAGGTGATCATATTTATAATAAACCACTGTGTAGTGGCAGCCCGCCGTTGTTACAAAACAAGGGAGAACAATGATTATTGCGTTCATACTGCGTCTCCAATACTGCAAAACAAAATTGACTCTCACGCACCCGCTTCGTTCAAAATAAATATTAAATTTCTATTTTATTGTATCCGTAATTTTGACTTCAAAGGTTCCCGCGATACGTTGAATAGTCCAGTTACGAGAATAACCGTGGTACAGTAAACAATTAGAGCGCTAATGGGATAATCCGACCGAAAATTGGGTTAACTATTTGAGTTTCAATCCAAAGAGCCGCGTCCGTGTCGATCGCGCACGTTTTATTTAAGATCCCCGGTACTCTGAAAATAGCAGTAATTTGATTGATCTAAAGTGGAGCGATTAAAGTAATCGCGAGTCGTTCTATCGACTGCAGTTTTCTTTTCAAATCGCTACAAATCGAAAGGGACAGAGAAGTGGAGAAATCTTGCGCACACGTCTCGACATAGAAATAATAGAGGTACCCATTGGAAAGTGTTCTTTGTGCATCGACGTAACCGCTGCAGTCACTTTTAAAATAAAGACTACGTGCGGGAAGACAGAGAAATCCGGTTTCCGGGATGGGTGAACCATTAAACTCGGGCTTACGATAACAAAAGATGCTTTTATCGGTTTTTATGAGCCGAGCTGGAACGCGACAAATTTTCACGAGACTACGCGCAACCTGCTTTCATATAAAACTGCACACTAGTTTACCTAACTCGAAAGAAACGATTTGTTTTATATCTACCCGAGATTGGAACTCGAGGGACATTACACCTTTAAAAATTTCCAGATGTAACTCGAAGTAGTTGTGTTTGTAGCAATTTCTCTTGCAACACAGAAAAGGTACACATTATATATTTTTCGTAAAAATTCGTATGTACTTCTTGAATATAAAGGAAATTATCCTGAAAATTTCGAAGCGAACCGTGTCGTAGTTTCCTAAAAAAAATTCAGAAGTAATCTTATTTTCAGCGTTTTAAATGGTGCTCGGCCAGCGTGGAATGTATGAATTCTAATGTGTCCGAATCTAATGTGAAAAGCAGAAATGCATGAAATATTATCCCACGCTCTCGGTGCAACTGTTTCCGAGCGTACGAGGGTCAATAGAAAATTTCATTTCGAGTTAGAACCGTGAGCTAAAGCTACTGAACGATTTTTTCTCCGAACAATTGTTGGGATCCGGTAGAATCGAGGGACGGTTTTAGAGCGCGTCGCGTCGGCTTGAAGATCGGAGATGAATAAATTCTACACGGAAATGGGGGAAAGGAGCGGAGAACAGAGAGAATTTCCTCGGCGCGGGCCAGCTCCGCTTTACGACTCCGATTAGATTTGAAAGTATAAGTCCCGTCGATTTCTTTTTACGTTTTCCGGGTGCCGGCGGAGGAGGACTGGATTTCGAAATTCCGTTAGCCGTAAAAAAAAGCCGTCCGGTCGAAAGTTGTCGAAACTTTCCTACGGCAAACCCAATTGCAGTTTCGAGGAGCGGACTCGGATCTTCGGGGTCGAATTTTTTTTTGCGAAGCCGAGTGCAATTTTGTCGGTGCTTGTATAGTAACAAAAAAAAAAAAGAAGAGAAAAAAGTGAATCCAAGCGAGGGCAAAAATTGTCTACCGGAGTTTCCCCGCTGCCACCGGGAAATCCTGACGAACGCTTCTCCGACGGTTTCCGCAGCGGTTGGCAACGGTCCAATGAAATTTCGCGTCGACTACACAAAAGCAGGCTCCTTTCGCGTGATAATTTTTGAAAAATCTGCTCGGGCGACGCGGCTCTCGCTAAACTTCCCCGGCGAAACGGGTTTAACCCCTTTACCCGGCGTAATATTACGTTCGTGGCGTGCAGAATTCAAATTCCGCCTCCGCGTAATATTGCGTTCGACGTTATTCAAATTTTTCTCGCGTTTCGCGCATTGTACCCTTTGAATTTTCGTCCCCGTGTTGGACGACTGTTCCACGTAGAGAAATGAAATTCATATGTGCAATTTCTTCCTCTTTTTTTTATGCGTTCACTGTCGAACAATCGCCTCGAAAAAGTCGACGGGGAATCAACGTAATTTTTTTTGTCATTGCGGTCGACGCTGCAGTGTTAGAGTTTGTCGCAGAAATGGTAAACTATTGTCGCAACCCTGGTAACGGCACAGGCGTTCTTATTATATATAAAACCCTCCGTCATCGGCTGGATGATTCACGTCTGATTCGCGGCACCGTTTTTAGATCGCGGATGGCGGCCCGCTTGTTGTTCGCGCGAAACTAGACGCTTATAGTTGCGCGCAAAATTGACCATGAAACGGAGACGCGGTAATAGTCTCGATTTTATTGTAGGGATCGGCCGAGGCTCGTATTTAAGATTCTTTAAATCCGGGAGAATATTCTTAACTATGACGACATTGTTCGAATTTATATCGAAATAAAAGTCAAACGTGAAACAGTAAAAACCAATTTAATATAGAGAATTGCTGTCCCGAACAGGTCGAAAATAGCCTCATACACATGTTACGTATAAAAACGTTTTATTTCAGTCATCCCGCGCATGACTTTGAGTAATTGCGATCTGTCTGGCATAGGATGGTTGTTCTAAATTTAAACACATCATTGCAATCAAAGGAAACTTCGCTGTCTATAATGAAATCGAATAGGGTCAGTTCAACACTGCAACAACACATATCGACTGTAACAATATCGATCAAATCGTTGGATATGTCGTGCTATTGTTTTATTATGTGTAAAATTGTCAGATCACTTAATCTTCACAAGAGAAAACTAGAAGAGTTATCAAATGGTATTTTGTAAGACGCTAGAAAATGCTAATTAAAGATCGTTGGAGAGTTAGGGACTGGAAAATTCGAAAATTGTGTGAAGAAAAAAATAGTTAAAAATTTAAAACGTTCCGTGGTGGAAAATATAAACCGAGCTCTCACATTCTAGATCAACATCTTTTAATCCTCGAATAGCGGAAGTTTCAAACAAAAATTAAACACTATTTAAACGTTTACAAACTTTTTCGACAGAAAATAAAAATCAATTTTGACTTTTTACATATAGAAGTAGTTGTCATTATAGCAAATGGTATGTTGTAAGACGCTAGAAAATGCTAATTAAAGATCCTTTGAAAAATTTGAGAATTATGTGGAGAGAAAAAAAATGGTTAAAATTTTGGAACGTTCCGTGGTGGAAAATAGGCGTTCTAGAACGGTTGCTGGTTCCTAGAGCATGATAAATCGCGCGGACTAGCGTGAAACCGAGGCGATCGCAGGTGGCGACGATCGACATGCGAATATTATTAACCGCAGAGCTCGCAACGAGCATGACGCGTCGGAGGCCAGCAACCCCGAACCTCGGCCAGCCTCGACCCTGCCACGGAACCACGACACAACTGTGCGTTTTCGAACCGCGAGACGACGACGCCGGAACACGGTGTCGAATGCCAACTTCCGCGGGACGCTTCGCTTTTATCGATGCGTCGTCGACGTCGCCACGCCGCGCCGTCGCCCGTCATCGACACGAACCCCTCCTGCCACATTGTTGCTTCTGGACACACCGTCTGCGGAATTAAACCCGCGTGGGCGACAGCCGCTTTGCATTCTACCGCGATGTGACAACAGAATAGCCATCCGCAAATTGCGAACTTTCCTATCCCGACATTCGAATACCTTTCGGATTTTCCTACTGGCTTTCACAATCGAATTTCAACCATTTCTCATTCTGTTCCCTTAATTGTTTTTCTCTCGACAGATGTTTCTTCCATGAAACACTAATAACCTCGGAATAACAACAATTGATGAATCGTACAACTCATAGAAATACAACAACACCGTTAGACAATGTTGTACATGTACCTCGGTGCTAAAGAAGTTCTACAGAAAGAGTTGCAACCAAAGATGAAGATCGTAAGAGCGTGTAAAACATAGTTAACTACCCGTTTCAATATACTGGCATGTGAAAGATTCAAAGACTAGCGACAGTATGAAGGTTGAATGTAAAAGCGCAACGCGCTTCAAAAAACGCGTTAGCCGCTTGAAATAATCTAAAGTGAAAATCCAGGATAAAACGATAACGCGGTTAACAAGAAAATTCAGGCCTCGAATGGCTGGTAAATTGTTCAATTTAAGAAAACGGTGCTACAATCGACGAAACATGTTTCAATACCGTTGCTCGCGTGTTTGTGGCTCAAATCATCCTGTACATCTTCCCCGGTCATACTGGTACCCGCAGCAGATTGCAATGAAGCTCACGAGCGGATGCGACGTTTGAACGTTACAAAGAACAGAGAAAGAAGTTGGAAAGAGAGATCGTAGCCCGTATACTCTAGGCCAGAGTCCATCATAATAAACAGAGAGAGGGAGAGAGAGAATTGGGACCCATAGGCCGCATCGTTCCGAAGATCGTTCTCCTGGTTCGATCCGCAGCGGGAACAATAATAAATCAACCAAGCGGCGAAATGAAATTTTCAACGGTACGGGAAAATTCCCTCCGATCGTTGCCAAGGAGCCATCACGATTCCCTAGAACGCGAGCAACAAACGAGGCAGATAATAATAACCGACGATATGACCGATTCGAGGAGAATAAACGACTTCTCGCCGTCTTGTCGAACCTCTCACCGGATTTATGCTCCTCGTCCGTGTGTTATTGATCGATTTGTCCACTTTCCGGCCCCGAAGTCATGGGAAATTTATACGCGGACACGTCGGATCCCCGTGGAAAATCGGAATTTCCTGAAGCAATTTCATACCGGAGCTGTCGAACCGGTTTCGCCAGAAAAATTAAGATTTATCACGGCTCATTTTAAATTCAGATCGCCCAATATATATATATGAGGAAAATGAATTTTTGAAGCGCCGCGATCCTGCCAAATTCAGTTCCGTCCGCGTTTCTGCATATGCATGTCGAATTATTAACTGAAGACACGAGTTAAACGGACATTCATTGTAAGAAAACAATGGCTCCAATGGTTCACGTAATTTCTGATTCGGATGATCGTATTCAAAACAGAAAAGTCGCAGGCTACGCGAAGCGACACAAAGTGCAAAGTATGCAAGCAGGAATTGTGGCTTCTAAACGGGCCGAGTATATGATTGCGTGCGATTCCGACGCGATCGGTAATTATAATTGTATCGATGCCCCTTTCCATCGATTTCCTCGGTAAATAACACACATTGACCCATCTGAAATTAACCGTGCGCGAGTTGGACTTGAAATGTCAGGAAGTATGACGCGAATGCTGGTGCCGTCGTCGCTTACGATTGTGAATAATGGAACTATGTTGTCTCCTTCGCGGCAAGACAATGGCTAATGTTGAGCTATTTAAGCATCAATCTTAATCCAGCCCGACCGGTGCCGAGTTCTCGGTTAATTCCCGTATCAGTATGCGGACAGGGGTCGGACGTCCGCGATTTTCGCGCGAGACTCTTGCGAAACGACGCGCGATTATAATTATTGGCGAGATTATCCGTCAAACGACCTATGAAATTTTACGACGCCGTGCGTTCGTCTCGTGGTAACAGGTGATTCATACAGCCTCGGCTGCTTTTAACTAGACCGCGCCGCCATTCACAGTTTTACGGAGCCATTTTTGAATGCGCGGATTGTGCTAACTTACTGCCCGAAGCAATTCCTTCCGAAAGTTTATCGATGCTCGTTCCGATCCCGCCATTTAACCTGGTAATCTTACACGGTTTTATTTATTTCGCCTAAGGTAAGAGATTAGAGGCGCCACGGAATTTACGAGGATTTTATTGGGCAAATGAAAATGGCACCAATCTTTCATGAAAAGTAACGTCGGTCATTTCCGAACGAAACCTAAGTCTAACTGCACTCACAATAATTTTTAAATGAACTCAGAAAACCTACTCCAACAAAAGAAAGTATAATAAATGTGTTCTAATTATTTCTTTTGCTTCTTCCAACTCGTTTCGGCTGTTAGTATCAAGTTGACACAACGACGAATAGAGAGAGAAACCAAGAAGTTTCGTCGTGCTTTAATCAAATTGTTGAGAAGAGGTGGATGCTACCGTTTCCATCGAAATTGATTAATTACCACGAAACTCACAACTCCCTTTTGTCTCGCGCCCATCCAACAGCCTCGTCCCACCAAAACCTCAAACCCTTCGAGATGTTTATAGGTACCTACCGATGCATCAACGCAAGAAGTGTCTGCATTCCGGCGTTGAACGCGAGAACGCGGAGCGTCACAATGGTGTATATCTCGCATCGACGTTTCTCTACAGTGTCCCCGTTTCTCCGAAGTTTCAGCCAAGTAGCGAGTCACTTCCGTAAACGAAAGATCCCTTCGCGAGGCAACTCAAACTACAGCATTCGCCTATCTCGCGCTTCGAAGACCAACCGAGTTACATTACTGGATTCAAGTTCTCTTACTGACAAGGAAGGTTACCCAGTCGTGGCACGCCGATTTTAATAGAAATTTCGTGATTTCTGTATAATTTCTGGTTATGTATTACCAGATATAGAAATTGGAAAGATCAACCGAGCATTCAGTGGTTCAAAAACAATTTCGATAAAATAAGCCCACAGTTTTTTTAACGAAGAAATTAATAACCTCGTCTCTTCGTTTACGTATTCGAACACATTCTGTGTAACGAGCACGATAAGAAATGGCTCCATAACTTTAAGGTTTTCCCGACACAGCAACTGCAACTTTTTATCTCGGCCATTTTGGACGGTGCTCGGCGATTGGCCGATCTCCCAGAGGCATAGACTCCTCGGCCAATGAGGCCGCGGGAGAAAAAAAAGGTTCGTGACTCTATAACTATAACCCACATCTCCCCGAGGTTGATTAAAGTTGCGCTTGGCAAAACCGAGCGGGATCTGACAAATTCGTTCAAAAATTGCGCAAGTAATATTTTCCTCTCTCTCTCCGTGGCCAGTGCATTCGTATCTGTACATCCACGGTAGCTCCGACGGGCCGACGAGAACAATAAAAAGGAAGTTTCGCGCGTGAAGGATAGCGTGAAAAAGACACGGAGAGCGAAGTTCACGGAGCGATAAATTAGCGAACAAAGCGGAGCCGGCCTGGTAGAACAAGACTTTCTTTCTTCAATAATAACTCTCTCTCTCGGCGCTAAGTGTATTCAGAGACGATAATTTCCACCAGGGGAAAAAAACAATGGCTGGTCATAGGAGAAGGGCCTTGACACGTATCCGCCGGATTAACGACGCTCGGCGTTGTTTAAGCTCCGAGTGATACTTCCTTCCACTTTGTACGCGCTCGACGAGCCACGTTAGACGCGTCAAATATTTCTTAATATCTCTGCGGGAGCCTACCCCTCGTAATTAATCCCACGGCGGGAATTTTCTTTTCGCAGGAGCAAAACGGACCTTCCATCGGAAATGTGCACGCGAATTCCGCGAGGTCTTCTCAATTCAACTTTCCTCGCGGGATATTTCAGATTTTCGTCTTTTTTTTTACTGTCATTCGACGACCGTTTGTCTACAATGATGGTAAACACCGTGGACATGCGAGCCCGGCGACGTTATAAAATTGTCCAACGGCTATAAAGAGAGCGCATGATCTTTAAAGCTCCGCGGAACACGCGAGTGCACTGTTTCGCGTGCTTTCGCGGGGCATGACCCCTCGCGGCTTCGGGGGTTGGAAACCGGGAATAAAAATAGCTTGTTCGATCGAAATCCTCGTACGGGACTTTCGATCCCCCAGCCTCGATCGATCCGGCGACGCAAACACTACGGAAAATCGCTAGCACGGTGAAACTCCGAGAAACTTGGCGCATTGTAAGAGTGAAAAAAAGTTTTCAGCGACACACAATTCCGTAGAACACCGTTGGTATATACTATATCTTTTCTATGTCATAATCTTGCTGGCTGCACAAGATCGTAATCATCTTGCGAATTTATTTAGACTGGTCATGAATAGATAACACTGAAAGTTAATCTTGATAACGCTGCTGATTAGCGCAGTGTTACTCAAGATTGAACTCTGGAGAATACGTATAAATCTCCAAGAATAAAGTAAAAAGTTGTACCCTTCGCACTGGAGCTCGAACTTTTACCCGGGTATATGAGATACCCGGGTACCCGAGTACCCATGAAATAGCCGAGTATCCGGGTATCTCATGAGGTCTCACAACTGCTTACGACAGAAGTAAACAAATGACATTAGAAGACAATGAAAAGAAGAACCTGATTAAAATAGCTATTGGTAATATGACAGAAAACCTCCAAAGAAATGAAGTAATTAAAAATGAAAATGTCAATTACGCATCAAATAGTGCTTTAGATTTCATAATTCGCAAATTTCTATTAGTGATAGTAAATTAGAATTAAACATGTATGTTCATGATACTGAGATAAATCATAATTTATCTCCACTAGAATGGTTGAAAACAAAAGAAGGAAAATATCCAAGATTAGCAAAGACCGCTAAAAAGAAATTTAAAAAACGTTGATATATTAATTTAAATTTATCAAAATCGTTCAAGAAAAAAAGTAATCGTAATATATCGTTTGTTTCTTGCTATTGATGCAAACGATTATTATTTTGCATAAAGATCCGCAGTCTATTCATGAGATACCCGGGTACTCTGGTAATTTTTGTTTACCCGGACACCCTGGTACCCGGGTAATGCTGTTTACTCGAATACCCGTGTACCCGAGGTAATATTACATGTTCCATTTAATTCGTATTCCATTCTTCGCCTTCAACGTCATCAACGTCATGGAATCGAAAACATGGAGAGTCGATGAAACGCGTTGTAATCGAAACGAAATTCGGAGTCCGAAAAGGGTTAAACAGTGGACAATGTCCCAGAGGGTTCGAGTGCCCAGGTTGAACAGAATCGATCCCCCATAGTTTTCCAGTGGCGTGCAACAAACGATCAACTTGATTTAATCGAGAACGACACTTTCGATCGGTGCCGGAGGAACTCGAATCGCACTCGTGCCAACCTTTTGTTTCTCCTCCGTTCAGAGGTTCGAGCTTCAGCAAACAGTTTCCGGTGACGCGAGCCTCGATACGGGAACCCCTACCAATCAGCAAGATTGCTTCGCGAAATCGGATGTTAAACTCATGATCCGCGAGTGTCTCTCCGACTTGAAACGTTTCCAATCATCCCTTATTATCCCGATATTTCTGCAGACTCCGTCGAGTGCTACCCCTGTAGTCATTCGGCGTCAATGAACGAACCCTTTACCATTTTTCACAGAGATTTTTGCTCAAGACTGTGCAAGCTTATGTGGAGATTATGTAAAACCAGACTCATTCAATAGTGATTAATTATCACTAAATCGATCGAACCTCAAAAGTAACTGGAACATTTCCCTTGTAAAAAATGACACGATTAACCTTCCGTCACTGTCATACCGACCGGTAGGTTTAGTGTTAATAGTAAATCTGTAGAGCATTAGAAGTGAAATATATTTTGAAGAATATTAAGCTAGCACCAGTGTCCCAAGTTTGACAATGAAAATACAAATTTCCACAACTAACCACGATGTCGCGCCAATTCAAGAGGATGACTGAAGCACTGTAGATGCAACTTGCGAACTTTGCGAATTAATGGAATGAATTGTTTTAGCACTAAAAGTTTTTCGCGCACCTGGAACGAGGATGATCGTCAAGCTCCTCGACCATTGCACCCCCTGGCTTGCTAAAAAAAAGGTGGAACTCACGATTCGACGAACACGGCCGCAACGAAATTACGTTCGGGGTTGGTTCGTCTCGAGCGAATTTGCATCGGCGACAGGAGAAGCTGGTGGCTGGGGGGGGGGATGGACCAAGGGGCGGTTCGCTTAAGGGCCCGGCCGATGCATCGATCGATCAGTCGAGCTTCGATATAAAGTGCCGAGCGATAGACACTGGAAATAGTCCGTCCTATATTTCGAAATACATATACGTAGAAGGAAAAACTGGGACTGGAGGCGTCGGCGGGGGTGAATAGTGGGTGGTGGGAAATTAGCGAGGTTCGTCGAGTCAATGTCGACACGAGTGGTTCCGTATGATGTTGACTCTCTCTCTCTTTCTCTCTCGCGATAATCGTCCACTTCCGGGCCATTCCTCGTGAAATAATATTAAACCCTGGTGGAAGGAGGGTGGCACGGGGGTGTTGATTTTGCGAGTACGTGTCGCGAGCGCGAAGGCACTTGACCTAAAAAGCACGATTTTCTTCCTCTTCTCTCTTTTTTTTACGCGAAAATCCAATGGATCACGGATCGCTTTTCATTTATTTATTTCCTGCGGAATTGGCAGCGGTAATACCGACGGATTAACGTCGTCGAATAATATCCACGGCGAGCTCATGATGGCATAATCTCCTTTAAATTTTTTTGGACATGACAACCAGCGAAAAAGTTTTGCTTGAAGCTGCCCGGCTCGATAAAACATTTGCAAATGAACCGGACGCGCGGCCGGGATTTTCGGGTCTAAGAGAAGAACGCGAATGTCGCCGGGATAGATCACGATTGTTCAATTTTTAACCACGTTTCGTTTTGACCGGTGAGAATAAATTACGACCGTGTTTTGTCCGTAAATAGGCCGAGTGAGCGTTCCTCATACCATGCGAAATAGTTTCCGCAGGAAAATATAAAAATACTCTATACACGTCTATTTGAACGTGTCCTTTCACTCGGAAAAACGAGAATTTAATTTTGGGATTTTGTTATCGGGCTGCGGACTTT
This sequence comes from Lasioglossum morio, assembly GCA_916610235.2. Classification (NCBI taxonomy): domain Eukaryota; kingdom Metazoa; phylum Arthropoda; class Insecta; order Hymenoptera; family Halictidae; genus Lasioglossum; species Lasioglossum morio. The sequence continues at coordinate 15,168,369 of OU744323.1, read as the reverse complement.
CATACGTTCGAAACTTTTGAATAATCGTGACACTCGCTATTTGATGGAATTTAATGTTACAATTTAATTTCAATTATCTGGTTGCAGTCGGTAAGGCAATCTCGTTTGAGTGTCTTTCCGAACGACCGGATTTCCACAAACTTCCACCGCTGTAACTGGACTGTGGATTATGTGCATTTATAATAAAATTGGATACGTTTCGAAATCTCATTTTCAGTTATAGAAAAGAACTGTTTGAAATCCTTTTTAGTCTGCAAAGTGTTCAGTAATCAAATATTATCGTTCATCGTCTATGCATACATTTCAACAAATACTGTTTGCTTATCAACCCTTAACACGAAAATCTACTTCCCTTCGTATGTAATGGACGAATGGGGTGCAAGAAATAAATAGTGGTTGACATGTGATACTATTCCTGCAACAAATCGATATTTCCTTTGGACATATCTTCAATTTAGGTAGTTCTTCAGAGATAAGGTAGGTCAGTAGGGTGACGCGAGAAGGATTGAAACATCGATGTTATTCTAAGAAATTTTGCTGGATATAGTAAATTTGTAGTTACGTCACTGTAAAACGTGACGATCAATGATATAGGTCGAACTGCACTGGTGACATCGAAATTGATTTGTTCTTTCAACTATTTTCGGTATTTAAGTATGTCGAAAGTTCACAATACGACTATGTATATTGTTCCTCCGCCATTCTCGAACGATTCATTCACTGTCTTTAACGGTTTTTTTCCTTTCGAGAAGACAATTATAGATTTCCAAATAGCTGCCCTTAATATGTCCAGCGAAAATAATCGTAAAAGAAGGTAGAGAAATTTACCTGAACCTACACCGTTCATTTACCGCACTCAAAACAAATGAAAGTATAGTATAGTACATTGCCAGGCATACTTTGAACCCACTGTATATACCGCCGAAATGAATTTTCAAAGAAACAGTCTCTAATAAGAGGCACTATGGGTTAGCATACCTGCAGCTGTATTACCTGGGGAAGGTAACCATCCCCGAACAGCTCATTGATTCTCGGTGGAAAAGAAACTGTTCGAAGAGTGCCCATTTTACAATTTGAAATTTTCACTCGGGTCGAGCACTTTGACCATTATACACGGTGCAAAGTTTGAAGCGTTTCGTGCAGTCCTAGTTGCCGGAGGGGTCGAAAGGATAACAAGTTCTTTTCCTGTGCCTTTGATATTCTGATTTCGGCGATGTGTAGAGTGTCCGAGGATCTCCGAGAAGACGCGGGGCCCGTTAATTATTCCACTGGAGCCTGATTAAAGGCGCATCGGGTATTCTTGCCCGTGCTTAATAGAGAATGATACCTCGACATTATTTAAAACAGTGAACGCGTTCATTCATCCGCTGTCCCGTTTTTCCCCGAGACACAACCGGTGCACGCCGCTTTTAAATATTCCAGTCTCCCACGAGGGGGGGGGGGTGGAGGAGGAAATATTTCAAACGGCAATTCATTAAGTAGTTCCATAAATTCTTGCCTTTATTGCGCGTAATTTAACTTCTGCCTGCGGACCAGTCGGTGCCCGCGCGCGACGCCGCAACAGCGAAAACAGCGAAAACAACGAAACGGTGAGGGAGGGGAAAAAAATGGAAGGAATTTAACAAGTGGCATACTTCGCGGGCCAGAAAAATGAAACAATATCCTCTTGGTGCCGTGGCATCCGTACCATCCCGACAAAGTTTCCCCGCCGAGCCCGCCTCGGTAACTGTCCCGGAGTTTTTAATCCACTCCGATTATTTTTCCGATAGTGGCTCGATGCTTTGCGACTAGGTAGTTTTTTTTTTGCGGGTCAGTCTCTGTTTTTCCTCTCGTCGATCGTTCGAACAGACCTTGCAGCGTCACCTTGCTATCGATACACCTCGTCACGTGGCCGACCCATTGATATATCCCTCCTGACCACATCGACGCGACGGTGTCGTGTTGTCGATAGTTACGCGCTATTATCGACTGATCGACTCGTTTTGTCGACGACGCAACGAGAGCTTACGAATCGTTTAATTGCGATTCAAATGTTTCATAAATTCAAACATCTGAAGGACGGAGAGTGTCCCTCTTTCAGTAACAAATTGTAATTCAAACCACTTTATCGATTTTCATAATTCTGACACGGACTCTGTATTAATCGAAATAGTTAAACTTAAGTAATTGATCACCCTCGGTATAAGTACGTCATCTTATTTGTTGACGCAATATGCAGAAACTTCAATCTCCATGTTCTCAAAAATGGTATAATTACATTGCGGATCTTTATGCGTTTGTGGCTTATGAGAATTTTCAAAAAATATTACAAATACCAAATTGGATAGAAGTCGGTAACGATTTTGATTAATTTTGATTTTAAATTTATTCACAAATATTTACATTAGCATAAACATCCGCAGTCTAGGTATAATATAAGTAAACATATGAACCACGGTACCATTGTAAATATGTATATTCGCTCGCACAATCAAACTATTGAAAAACGCAGCGTTATCTACTGGTTTATGTAAAACTGAGTGTGATCGGAAGCTCGATACATCTGAAGGTTCTTTTTTTAATGCATCTGGCTGGTGATAGAGGATGTAATTTTCGGTTCAATTAAAATTGATGGAGATTGGTCTCTGAATATTCAATGGATTACGACATTCGCAAGCATCGAGGTGCGTTGCATCATTCTTAGGGGTGGTTTTCAAGCAGAACACGCGCCTTTTCTGTTTCGTCACGGTCAGTGAAAGCCAGGAGACGGTTTTTGCTGGAGTCAACGTGTTCGTGCTGGCGCCCGATTCTCTGTCACGCGGCTTAAAAGCCCTACTGTCCGCGTAATTGACGTTAATACGCAGATCGTATTACTCGCTTTGTCGCCACCCGTTTTTGTCTTACTCCTTGCGCGAGATCCCGGCTCTTACGATGGTACGGAGCATGTTCGAGAACAGAAAACTGCCTTACGAATTTCGAAAAATGCGGCTACTTGACGTACCGAACACGCTTGGAATCCTCTTACGAACCTAAATAACTTTACATCTTATCTTTTGAGGACGACAGTCTTATTTTCTTTTCCAATATGTTTAAATAGCTTGAACGTAATGTAACAGTATTGTTAAATTTTTCTAATGATCTTACTGTTTTAATAATATCCTTTCACGTTTGCCTTTCATCTCATCATTGTTGTCATAAATACATATACAATCCGCAATTAACACCGGGCCTGCTACAAGCCCATCAAATAACCGGTTCCATGTTTCTTCTTTCACAATGATTCAAGTTATATATTTCTTTCAAGAAATAACAGCTCAATCAATTCAGTCTTACCAATTTTATAAGACAACACACGTCAGTCACCTTAGTTCTCGGTAGATTTAGAGTTAATGAACGAGAGAAGAAATATGTGTGCATGTGTTGCAGGATATTCGAAACAAACAGTCAACGAGTGGTTTCCGGTGAGCAGCACCCAAACACAAAGTAGATACCTCTCTGAATCGTGAATCGAGGGGCTAATAAATTAACAGATTTCGAGAGGCACGGTTCGAGGCCGTTGTTTTTGTCCTGCGCTGCGCTCGAAAGGAGGAACGTAACGGGACGGTCAGCTTTATTGTGTGCGAAATCCAATCCGTCGGGTTTTCGGACCACGGGGCCCGGTTTCCGTTGGGAAAGCCCTGCTCCCCGCAGCCACGGGGCCTGCCTGGGTCCCCTCGGTAAATACACCCGGGCCCCGATACCTGCTCCGATTCCACTCGAAAGAGGGGGACAAAGATGGCCACGAGTTCGCAACTGCCCTACGCCTACCGCGTTCATCAACAAAGGAGCTAGCACGCCAAATATCGAGCTGCCTCGCCAAATATTTCGCATGGAAAACTCGCGCAACAATAAATAAAAATGAAACCACAGAAAACTGTTTACTCGTCCCCATTCGGACACGTGAATTTTACCGACTACAAAACTAGCAATTTAAATTAAAAAATTGCACAAATCGATTGCGATAAAAGCTGTAGTGGCGTAGTTGATCGAGAAAATATTCGACACGTATATTTTTGTAATTCCAATTTTATAAAATATCTAGGAACATGTTTTTTACGAAAATCGATGGTCTCTTCGCAGAGAATGGATCGAAGTAAACAAAATTATCAACGATTCATTGGTTATCAATAATTATTGGATTTCGCTAAGTTCTGCGTTACATTCAGTTTTCAAGTTGACAACGTTAATTTCGTTTCCCAACACCGTTTATCAACAATTTTGTCAGTGGCGTACGTGCACAGTGCTCCAATTTGTCGGGTTGAAGTTCACGGATAAAAATAGCCGGCGATTAGTCCAAGTAAAACGTGGCTACGGGAAAAGTATGCGCATACTTAAGATTAGAAAAAAAAAAATGATAGACATGCAAAAGGCATAAAACGTTTATTAGCGATTAACTTCTCGCGTAGACCGTTCTAGGACCGTGAACACGTGCGGGCGCAATTAATAATAGATAATGAACAGCTGAAGTGATTTAACCCAGTGATAAACACAAGTACGTTGTATTATTTAATCTACTGTTACAGATATAATAAAATACAAATGTTTTGAGTCGCTTGTGGCCAAGGAAGCAAGATATTCGAATAGGCAGCTGTTAAACAAATAGACACACTCCGACGATAATAGTAATTTCTACTTAAAACGACAGTTAAACGAAACCGCCGTTTAAAGTAACGACAGTGGCAAGGGACGTTCAACGTTATCGATTTCACTACATTTCCGAATCCTCGAATACAATATTTGAGAAGTTAACAGTACACTAAACGGAGATACCGAAGAGCAACGTATTTACTTTCACTCCGGAGTGCCCCCCGTCTCGCAACGTCCCTCCCCGAGAGTGCCCTAACCTCTCTTTCGCCGACGCCTGGTGCGCGGTAAATACGCAAACATCGTTCCGAGAGACTCTCACGTATTCACGCAACGCGTAGTCAAAGACAATTCCTTCGACAGATTGCTCTATCTTCCCCGATAATTTCAGTCGGCCGCGTCCGCAGTCTCCCGGCGACAGCGAACCTAACCTTAAAACCGTCCGAAGCTGACGACGCACGAATATTCGCGGACATCGCATTTCAACTTCAACCGTCCCGTTTCATCTCGAAATAAAAGACAAACGGATTCGATAGCCTTCGGATACGACAAGATCACGAGAAATATCGAAATTCAAAGAACGTTGCGACGTTTGCAGCAACAACACTGTGCGTGCGCGTCTTTTATTGCAATCGACGCGTGGTTCGTCTATTATCGGTTAACGAGTAGGATCGATCGAGGGCTGCCGTTCCAGTGATTCGAATCGCGAATGAGTACTCGATCGAATCCCGTGCACAGGTTGAAAATAGAAAGTAAGCATGGTCTGCGAGGCCTGGCGCCTCATATCGAACCGACGCCTTCGAACGTATCCACGAAGAGAGGGTAGAGAAAGAGAGAGAGAGAGAGAGAGAGAGAGAGAGAGACTGAGCGAGGGCAACACAGAGAGACGCCTCCCTCCTCACTCTCTCTCTCTCTTTCTCTTTAGTTCTCGCGCGAGGTCCTGGTCAACACGTAAATGGTGTTTAAAATATAAAAATGATCACTTACGGGGTAGTACATCCCTTGCGGAGGAAGAAAAAACGCCCCAGAGCCCCACAGTTTGAGGCCGTTTTGCTCCACCGTTGTGCGAGAAAACAAATCCAACACTCCGTACTGCCTCCCCCTCCACACCACCACCACCACCGCCTCCTCCTCCTCCTCCTGCGCTGCCTCCTTTTCTACCCTGATGTCCCTTCTCGCTCTCTCTCCTCGCTTCGTGCACTGTACGCGACGTTACCCGGCGCGTTTCTCTCTTTCCGTCGAGAGAGAGCACGTATATAATTCTGCGTGTATATATAGTATGTACGCGTGTGTACGGACCGTGATACGTATCTGTATGTCAGCGAAAACGTGTATTTTTCGTGTTGTACACCACTATTGTGTACCAAATACGTTCCTTTCCGTATACGCGCGACGAAAAAACACCGACAATACACACAAGCGAGAGAAAGAGAGAGACAGATAATACCCGTGCGCGATGTTTTTGCACGCACCACACGGACACAGAGGGGCGCGCGCGCGCCACTAGGCCTCTACCACACTCACTCGAAGAACGGACCGAGACGACGCACGACAATCGAACGAGACGAGCCGAGAGAGGTTACACAAAACTCTCTTTCTCGCGCGCACACGATCCAGCGGGACCCGCGATATTATACCTCGTACGACCACGAACGCTCGACGACGAATCGAACTCTCTCTCTCTCTTGTTACGTTTTCGTTTCTTTTTCTCTCGCTCTGTCCTCTACTGCCTCCTTCTATCGTGTTATTCTTTTTCTCTCTACCTCTGTCTTCGGCTCCTTCGTCCTATTACACGTTCTCTCTCTCTTACGACAAACTCACGACCGCCACCGAGCGTGGTCCCTTTGCGACTGACGGTCCCGCTCCTAGCCGGCGCCATCGGCGTGCAGCGCCATTGCGCACACAACGCCGCGCAACGGCCATTCCTCGAACTACGAAAATCAAACTCGATCGAGACGGACGCGAAATATTGTCCCTCTCTCCTCCCTCTCACTCAATCTCTCTCTCTCTCTCTCTCTCTCTCTCTCTCTCTCTCTCTCTCTCTCTCCCTCTCTCTCTCTCTCTCTCTCTCTCTCTCTCTCTCTCTCTCTCCTCTCTGCGTCGAACGAAGAGTATATGGAAATACGCGCAGCCTCGATTATTCGAATTAATGGAGGGATATATCGCCACATATGAAAAAAACTATGAATCCCATTCGATCTAATGATAAATTGAAATTCTTCCCCGTAATCAATTTTGTAATCAGTAGATTCCCTTTCGTTTTATCGGTTCTTTTAAGCGTATCTATCTTTTTTCTCCCACCCTTTCTTCTAGCTTTTAGTTTATTAAATATTCATTAATGTTCCGGTAGTCGCCTCAGGCAGTCTGATAATATTTAATTTATTCGGAGCCGCTGTTATAACAACCGTGATGGTGGATTTCACTCCCTCATTATTGTGTGTGGTAATAAAGCCGTTATTATTACTATTATCGTTACTCTTAGAGTGCTGGTATTAGGTCTGGTAATAAGTAGACTCGGGATATTCATGCGAATTCCCGTTTGCTGTAGATCCGTTTCGAAATTTTTCTTGCACATTTCAGAATTACGTAAAGAATTATTAGATAGCGGATTTGATGCATTTACGAGAAAAATTAGTAGGTGCGATTTAAAACAGTAAAAGCATTAGAAGAATTTTCTAAGTACTGTTAATTTAAGTTTTTATTTTACACAAAGATCCGCTTGTATAATAACAATCAACTAGATTTTGACTGCCACGATAGCCACTGGAGACAGTGGAGACCAACGTCACGAATGTGTTTACAGTCACAGAAACATTGAAACAAGACAAACAACAAGATAATTGCACAAGGTATGCTGTGCGACAGACGCGAAATGTTAATATGGTTTATCTTCGCAGCGACAAAAACGAACAAAATTTGAGCTTGCAACGAACTGCGCAACATTCGCGCTTCGAAAGATTAAACGAGTTTTAAATTAAGAGAATCATTTCCACAGGCTGAGCTCTTTATAGGAGCGGATCGAATTTTCGTTTCACTCGCAATGATGAATCAAATATCGCCAAATGCGATACAGGCACGGATTCGTTCCGCCGATTTTCCCTTTCCGCCACGTTCGGCTCGCGCGCCGTTTATTATTTGCACGGCAAAAGACGCGCCACCGGATAGAAATTAAGTCAATTTACGTTCGGTCGCATTTTGTCGCTCTCCAATCCGTTTCAGATTTTTCTTTCGCTTCACACGTTTCATCCGTTTTGTCTGGCGCGAGAGTTCGACGACGCAGCTTGGTATGCTCGAACACTTTCACCAACTATGTTTTTTTTTTGATTTTTGCTGCTTATCGGATGATTAAGGTTACATCGATCGAATAGAAAATAGAAAACTTTCTTTTGAAAACTTCGACGGCCAGTCTCGAAACTTCCATTAAATCAAAGTAATGTATCGAATGAAATAAGAATTCATATTTCTAGATTTATGATGCTGACAATGAGAGTAAATACTCTTCCAACCTTCCACGATTTGCCATCTTTCTATGCGTCGGGCCGATGACTAACACAGAGCGCCGCCGATTACCGATTCCTTGCCATTTCCGTCCTTGCTTGCGAAACGGCAGGATCTTGCGCCTGTAGGCTGCAGATGTCTCGTCCCATCTGTATGCACACGCCTCGTTTCGCGCGCAAATAAACGCAATTGTTCAACGCGCGCCATCGCCAAATTGTGTTTGCCCGTGTACACAATGACCGGCAATTAAAAAAATTGTAATAGAAAAGGTAAATATTGATCTTGCATGGTGGGGTCATTCAGGATAATGGATATGAACCTTTCATTAGCATTCCGCTGGCATCGGCGTCTTTGAAAATGAACATTCCTCGTTTCCCACAACCTCTGGCCTGTAAAAAGTCATTTTTCCCATGCTTTTTTTGAAAGAGGAATACACAAAAGTATTACATCAATGAAGAAGCTGACCTAAAGGTTTTCATAATATTCGAAATGTATTCTTGAGAAAACATTACATATTGGAAAGCACATACGACTGAAACGAGTTCGGAATCATAAAAAGAGCGCTCACGGCGCTGTATTTCTGAAATTCTATCTGTATTTCTGCATTCGAAATGGTAATAAATACAATGCCAGAGATCAGATTGATGGATATGATATAATATATCAGATATATCCTTAGCAACGCAAATGATTAAAATTCGCTCAATTATTTCGAACACTATGATTCCAATCTCTCAAATGCTTCAATCAAATACTTCCATCTTAATCGTTCAACTTATTCCTAGCGAGGAAATAGAATATATTAATTCATGAAGAAACTGGCTCGACACACGACAGATATTTTTTTGTGTAATATGAAAAAAACATCTCAAGTCAAAGAAACACCGTAGGAGCTCACGCGATGGTAAAGAAAAAAGTTCGGCCTGTGCGACAGTACTATTATCTCTTAAGAGAATAATTCTTTTAAAGACGATAAAATGCGTTGCTTTGTGAAACGTTTTTGAAGATTTCCGAAGAGCTATTTCTGATTTCGTGTCAATCCGCGAACATTTCCCGAGATTGCAAACTCGCGGGTTAACGGTCGCAGCGTTGTCCCCGACCGAAAAATTGAAACCTGCGATCAGATCGGCTTCCGGTCCCGCGTGTAATATCGGAGTTTCATTATTGCGCCCGCGGTGCTCGGTTATTGCGCGCATATATTAACGCGCGCCGCGCGAGATACACACGAGACCATTATCGAGGTATATACGAAGCGGATTCCAATACCGAGGAAAGCTCGCGCCGCGCGAGATTATCGTTACAGGGAGTGATAACGCTTCCCGAGCGATCTTTATTATTTCCCGAACACCGTTTTCTTGTGCGTCAGGCCGGTTCGAATGTCTACAAACGCCGTCGTGCCAGTCACGAAATCGGTAATCGAAATTTTTTTCGAGTTTTCCGGCGAAATATCCCACTGTACAGCGTCTAATTCGATGGCGAAACGGGCTCGCAACGGGAGAAGATACTTCGCGACGCGTTTTCCCAGATGAAAGTCCTTTTATCAGACAAACAGCGCGAGCGTATCGCGTTACGAGGCAGAGAGGCCGCGCGAGTAATGAATTTTTTCGCGCGACGGAGCCACTTCGACGCTCATTACTCCTCGCGCTTTCCGTTTCCCGTCGTTTGCTGGCCGTTCCAACCGCGACACGTGCGTTGTACACCCTCGCACAGAAGTATCGTAATAGCCAGAAACTGTTGTCGTCATGTTTCATTAATATTTCGAGACGAAACTCTCCTCTGTTGTGTCGCAAAAGCGACGTTTCCATGTTTATTTAACGAGCGACTGCGATTAAACCGTGGATGTGATGAAATTATTAGAGCCGCAGGTATTAAAAACGTAATTTGTACAAATGTATATTTGCAACTTGGAGATGTCAGAACTTCCTGCGGACCATGACCTGATACACTTTTAATTCAGAAATACGGATCATTTAATGCGAGGACATTAATGTAAGGTGTAGACTGTAACAATTTGATCACCTACGGTAGTCGTAGAAGCAGTATTTCTACTGCATCTTCATTAGAGGCAGGCTACGGTTAATTTATTATTGCACGGTTTTAGTAAACATGAGGTTCTAGGGTTCGGGCTCCCAGCTTAATAGCCATCTACATTACAGATGCGACACGATAGTCAACGAGTTTACCACTTGGGGCCACTTCCAAGGCACAGTTTTTACAAGGTTGTAAAATAGCCTCAACGATTGTAAAATTATCAGATCTACGAGAACAATTGTCTAAAGACAAAAAGAAAAAAAAATGATGTATTCACTGCTATAGGAATTTCTGCACGACAAAGTAAACCCAAATCGGTCACGAACGATAACTAGATGTTACTAAACAGATGATGGCGGCTGCTTGCGCGTTCGTGTCGCGTCCACCGCGAAGAGAACTTTAGGGCCAACCCGATACGTCGCTGAAAGCACAACGGGAATGTAATTGAATTCATCGACGTTGCAGCGAGTTCTAAAATAAAAAAAAAGTGGGAGTACTTTGTGCGGCGAAAGGGTTAATACTTCTGACCGGGGGTGTACAAGGGGAGGGATGGATGGAACGGCGGAAAAGCCGGCCGGCGAATCACCTTTTCCGGCTCTAACCTTTGATTCGCGCAGGCTAGGCAGTGCAAATGCACCGCGGCGAAACTTTCACGACTTCCATTACCGCTCTGTGTGTTCCTTTCTCTAGCGTTGCGCAATCTCGCCTGCTGGAACAAGCGAACCGGGTACAACACTGGTGGCGAGAGCGAGAGAGCAGAGGGAACGGGACACCGATCGAATCGCGGATAATTGCGGAACACCGTGCACACGATCGAAGATGAACCCATTGCGAAATCTGTTTCGTTTGGCTTCGCGCAGCAGCCGACGCGTCGGACTCGCGCTGACGGAGGCAGAAAAGTTCCGTGGCAGAGAGGGCCAAAGTATCGGAGACAACGAAATCCCGACAATTTATGTCCCTGGAACACGGCCAGGATACGACGGGCCCTGTCGGCCGCAGAGGCAGATACGAAAAATGTCAAATAGAAGACCGCGAAAGTCTACGCTGCAGGTGTAAAAGCGCGGCCGCGAAGACAGTGACGCGCTGTCAGGGTTCGGGAGGAGGTATTGCTACCCAACACCGTGTACCCTTCATCCCCAATCAACGGAAAGGCTCCTCGCCCCGTTTTGGACATTTCAGATTCTCGCGGAAAAGTGTATCATACAAATTTTCGTGGAGACTGCTAGATCCTCTGGTACGATTTTTTAAAAATGTAGGTCGGGGTGGTATAGAGTTAGCGGACGAAAGCTGCAATTGGGTCAAGAATATTAAATATTGCTTCTCAACGCTGTGCATGCTTCATCCCCGATATAGGGAAAAGTTCCTGGTATCGCGCGATTTTCGAAAGTTTCGGATCCCTCGGAGTATAATTTTCTAAAAGTATGTATGTAGGTCAACTGATGAGGCGGTATGAAGTTAACGTACCGCGACAGCTGAAAAGATCTAATTAGTGAATAAAAATTCTCCGACATCCAAGAAAGTGTCCAAACCGGAGCACAAATTCAAATTTATATTGTGAACAGTAAACTCTTCAGAGGCGTGATCAATATTTTCTCCGATCGATTCAAAATAGTAAGTGTCACCGAGCAATCTATCGTTTGAACATTGCAGAGGCCGTAAAATGGCGCAGACCGCGGTCTGCGAGGCAATGGCTAAACAAATAAATGCTACACACGCTATCAGCGTTCTTCGCAGAAAACGCGGAACGGTGTACTAGCGAAACGTTCGGCCCGAATAGCCGCAAGATCGTTGTAAATTTGCTCACATCTCCGTGGCACTTCCTTTCTCCGTGTATTTGCGTTGCTTCTAAACGTCGGCCCCACTTGTTTAGTGAGATCACATTCGCGCCGCGAATTTCGTCGGCCGAAAATACGGCGATCCTTTCTACGATCCACGGGTTCGTCGATACCATTCCTTTGATCAGGCTTTAAACACGTTAGGGATGTCTTTGGATCTTTCCCTTATCCAGGCGTACCTCTGGTTGCGCTCCTATGAATGTACAATTATTCTTTACGAAAACATGTGTACCTTTTTCCAAAGATTCTTGCATGTCTGAGAAGCCTAAGAAAATTGTTGCTAATAATTCTTTCGTAATTGGTTGAAGCAATCCTTTTAAACGATTCGCTATGTCAAGTTTGTTGCTTTCCAGAGCCAGTGCACAGATAACGCATTATAATCGCACGTGGACCGTTCTGACACACCCTTGACCGTCGTCTTTTTACCATTTCAGCGAAATCTCGTTAACGACGTCATGGTAATCGACTTTGTTTCAAGGCGGCGTTGTGAGAGGAACAGCTCAGCGAGGTCTCCCGTCCGTTTTTACCGGACGTTTTCGAGCACAGGCGCTCTTTCAGCCTCCGCTCTGAATATCGGCGGCAATCAAAGAAACTGCGGATACGTCTGCGTTCGTGGAAGAACGCGGCTCGTCACTCCTCAACTTCTTTCGCGAATGAATTATTGTTTCGTCTCGGGATTCTGCGCTGTGCTGGTCGTTTCGACCGCCCGCTTTCGACCAAATGGCGCGGCGTTGTCTTCGCGTTAATCTTTTTTTATTTTAAACTAGACTGTATACTGTAGAGATTTTCCAGGAACAACTCCACTAAAAATTTTGATAAAAATATTCGAATTGCATGGTGGTAGCAATCTAGGAAAGAGCCCCCACAGGTGTGTTTTTAAAAAATATCTGTTTCGCACTAAAAAATGAAAAAGTCTCTTTCACATGGACGAACGAATTTATCTCGTCGAATAAAAACAGACAAAAAGGTGTACATGTAATTGTTGATTTATTTAAAAAATTCATTGAAAAATTATTTACTGTGTTCTTCTTTTTTTATAAGAATTGAAATCTCGAAGAAAGCAGAATTTGGAATATTTTTTCTCGTACGAGGAACAAATTCGAAAACTGGATAGAAACACAAATAGAACGTACAAACTGCAACGATCGCGATGCAACAATTTCGCGTGGAACACGCGTAGGCGAGCAATAACAGTGTAGCGTTACTAGTTTGAATTCCTGAGCGTCGATATGAAGCAGAAACATTTTGTGTGTACAAAATCTCTACGAACCCGAAGCAATATGAAAGCTGTAGAAAAATGTATTGCATCCCTAACGTTCGTTTTTTTCACAGACAAATGGAATTCGTGTTCCCAGCGGGAAAAGTCTGTTTGTCAGGAGCTATATAAAAATTGCAACAATTGTATTATTGGTGTTACACTCGTCATTTTTAGTAAACATACGTATGTACACTGTGAATGCACGTATACTGTGGAATTCTGTCCCATCTGATGATAGGATTGCGAATTTCATGTAATTCTAATAATAACAAGTTAGTGCAACTAAAACGGTGCAATTAAGGAAATGTTCATGATCCTCGTCCGTCTCTCGTATCAGGTTGACTGTTATTTCTGTTATTTATAGGTAAAGTCCAAAACTTGATGACTTTTATTTTCTTAATGCAAAACACGACTAAAACTTTAACATGTAAACATTAATCGCCGGAAATGATCAGTTCGTAAAATGTGAGACGGGTGAGTGTTAGCACAATTTTTGACAAGAATTCTTAACAATTCCGCAAGAACCACAATACCCCCTGAAACTTCCTTAGAAAACCATGATACACTAGAATCTATATAAAAATCAGAAAATAGTCTACCGCATCGCGAAGCTAGCACATGAACTTGGAGAAGAAATTGCGGAAGTGACACGCGGGAATGTTTCCATGATGACTATGGTGGAAGAGAGTGTTCCCCTCAAGGGAGGAGTCTCGCACCCTTCGTCCTGACGGATCATCCCGGGTTCACGAGCGGGGATACACGGTACCTACAATCAACCTGCGGCGAATGGTCCGACCTGCAGGGGTAAACCCTTCTCGAGTCGCCATAGAAACGAAGGGACGAGAACGCGAGAGGGTGCAAAAGCCACGATGCTTAGAATAACGCGACACGACGAGCGACGCGACGCGCCGCTCCGGATGGAAATGGATCCGCGACGCTGCTGCCCGACAGTAACAAGCAAAGATACGATGTAACGACGCCATCCTAGTGTCGTCTGACGTAATCGAAATCGCGCGACACGCGTGACGAGAATGGACGATTCCCTGTTGCAGGAATCTTGCCCCTTCTGCCCTCCAACCCCTTCGCTACATCTCGAATTACGTTTGTACGACTTACTCCGGATCGGGCAAGGACGGTTCTGATCGTGAGAGATTGTTGCAATTACTGCAAACTTCGCGGAGGACGTTGCCGCACTTCGGGAAAACACTTGAGGGACGCGGAGGTCGCTTAACCCTTTTGCATCCGTAAACGGAATATTCCGCACATGGCGATTGCCACCTATCAGCAACCGCGGATTATTCCGCGAGCCGCGACTTCCATTTATCATCGGACGTGGAATATTCCGCACACCATGAACACCAACACTGGTGAAACTTGTTAGGCGTGCATTTCTGAGAAAGTATATTTTAAAAAACGTGGTAATAAGCAAAATACTGAATTCCACTACATTGAAGCAATATTATTTATTTAAAAATAACTGCAAAATAAAAATAAACGTATTTAAATAATATATAGCACTGGTAGACTCGTGATGCAAAAGGGTTAAAGCCTAAAAACTCCGGTAACAATTTTTACATCGAAGGAGGTCGACTGGTATTGATGCTAGACTACAGAACGTTGAAAGCGGAAATTCTGTGTTCATTTATAAAAATTATAAGAATGTGTTCATTCGTATTTTTAGAACGTTTTACCGGAGTTTATGTCCAGAGGAGTACATTTATTGGATAATGCATTTTTGCCATTTCAAGAATGGCTTTGAGATTATTCAATGAAATTTTATTATTTGTTTGCGTTCGTGACAGAGCGCAGTATTTATTAAAAGATTATGGGTGTATCTGTCAGATCAGTCGCGACCTCCGCAAGGTTAAAGGTCATCGCGAATGATATTTAATCCCACGCGACTGTTGTTTTAATATTATTCGATAACCCAACAAACGTTGAATACTAAGGTTTTTAAATTATCTACATATTTTCATTGGCTACACCAGGGCTAATACTTATGTTTTCCAATGAATTCCGTGATAAAATCTGAATTTTTCAGCTATGCCTCTCGTGGCGCATCTAATCCAGAGTAAGAAGAAAAAATCATTTAGTTGAAGACGCTTCGTATTTTCGAGTGAGTCCTACAGCAGTCGTTTCATTCGAGGACCCAGTGTCGTCTGACTATCTATAAAAAAGGTCAGAGCCTGGTTCAATGTTGTTCCATCCGAAACCTTCTTATCCGAATACATCAGCATACCGATATAAACTTTACGAGGGGATTCGTCCGTGTCTTTTACAACCCTATCTCTCCCCCGAGTCTTCATTTTCGTATTCAACCTCCTTTTATGATCAGTGCACGCGTGCGGATCGAAATGCGAAGAATAATTAATTCTGGAGACCCTAGTAATCAAAAAAATGGCTGTTCCAATCGGACAGATCGAAACGATCCATTTCAAAGGCTGCAGGATCGCATCAAACGATGAGTGACCCCAATGGGGAGAATGTTGTTATCAGTTTGTCTTAACTATCGCTAAACGGGATAAACGTTTGGTCCGCTGTTTCGGGAGCAAATTTTTTATTGTCCAGGGGGGTGGCTCGACAGTGTGAGCCAGTTTACGATCCAAGGGACGAAAAATGCGAACTTGTGTACATAAGCTCGCATCCTGTAACGAGCATGAGCGCGCGGGGGATGCTCCGACGCGTCGCGCCGCCTCGTGAAATTGCCTATCGACGTCGGCCGTTCGCTCTCTCTCGCTCTCTCTTTCTCTCTTTCTCCCTCGAGCACAGGCTCCGCCAGTGCAGTTTCAAGTGCACTCGTGGTGGCCGCGTATTTTTAGAACCCTCTACGCGCATTCGTAGGTTGCGTTGCAGCTGGAGCGCACATGCGCCTATGCAGTCCTTCTCTCTGTTCCTTCTCTCACTCCTCTCTCCTCTCCGCTCCTCTACTAACCCAGGCCGATGCCACTCGTCGTCGGCTTGCACACATCCTCGTGACACTATAAATGTTTTACGGTTGACCTCACCGCGGGCCGAAGGTGGCCGAACAACCGAATTTATCGGATCGAGAGCACGAACCTGTGATCGAGCCTCCAGGATGCACCAATGACACGTGGAATTTCCTCGAAAATGATCAGCCGAGAGAGAGAGAGAGAGAGAGAGATTCCCATGGATTTGTCGACCGTGAAAACGAGGTTCCCACTGAGTCTCTCGTTTCTTGAATCTTCGCAGGAAAGAGGATCCTCAGAGAGAGTTCCACCCCCGCTGTTCAACTCCGACTTCGATATTTAGTGTCCGCGAAACTGTTCGAGTCGGGCGACTTTCAAAGGAACAGCATTTTTCAATGTCACCGTGCAATTCCTGCTTTCCGCGGGATTAACGCTGGATTAAGCTTGGCGGAGATCGATGTGCGATTTTTAAGAAGCTCATTTTTAAGGGTAGCGCGTTAGGTTGGGACTTATGTCTTAAAATCATGGCGTTTCTCGACGCGAGCCCGCGATTCTCAGTTTATGAGAGAGTAAAGCTGAAGCAAAGCTGCTGGAGCTCGTGGGAAACTTTTAGGAGCCCTACATTTATGGTTAAATGCCGGTGTGGGTGTTATATTTCGCAATTTCTTAATTTATGAGAACGTAGAACATTTTTCGAGGATTTTATTTTCAGGGATAAAGGGTTGGTTTAGAATCTGATTTGGAAACAGTGCAACAATCGATCACTCGCGAGGTACCCGACTTAATTCGCGCGTCCAATATTTGCATTACGTGCGTTCGAAAACATTTTTCGACTGATCCGCGAACCAGCGAGGATCGATCAAGCGGGTCGCGATAAGCTGACAGCTAAATCCGAGGAATTGGCCTCGATCCTTCGACAGACCCCCGTTCCATCAAAATCATCCCCCTATTTTGTCTTCCCTTTTTAGGCGACGGATCAGCCCGCACGCTATTCTCGCGAATCTGCTCATAAAGAAAAAAAAGCGAACCAGGAGATTTAGGAAAATCGAAGACGACCTATAAACCGAGATGACGCCGTTGGGGTCCGAGCAGACCCCACCCCCTTTATCGAGCTGGTCGAAAAAAATATTGCCACTGAGATATCGGCCCGAATGGAAAGTTCGAGAACGTATTTCCAATCCCGATTCACTAGCTATAAATCGTCGCTGAAAGTTTTGGGGGTTCAAGTCAAACATTTCGCGCGTGTAGATCTTTGTAAAAGGCCCGGCTAAATCGTAGGTCTGTATACACTGTGTGAAGTAGAACCAGCGGTGAGATCTGTTGCAACGATAAGGCCACTTATCTGACCGGCATAGTTAATTAAATTAGCCCTCGTGCATCGTTAGGGACTGGTTGACCCTAATCGAATATTTACTTTGAACCGTTCCACGCGTTGGGCAACTTTATAAATAAATTTTACATGCTCGCGTCATTTATAAAATCTACATACAAGGTTGCAGAGTCTTCGAGAAAGTAGAGAATTTTGACATGAGCACAAGAGAAATATACTCAAGCATTCTTGAAGTTACAGAAGTTCAAAGATGAATTAAATGTAAAATAAATAATGAAACAATGAATTTTCATTTGCACGCCCAACATTGAATCATCTTAAACGATTGTACCCGACGATCGCTGATGCTTGTAACGGTGAACAGCGGTGGAGAGACAATGAAGCTTCGTTTCGAATAAAATTGAGCGAAGGCTCGCTTATCTTCGCTGGCTGACTCACAAAGAGCAACTCGGATTGAAATTATTCCGGTGTGTCGCGCAACTTCTTGACGTCTCCTCGCGTAGTTTCCGAACGATACAAAGTCGAGGAAGAGGAGGTTGTTAAGGTGGGCAGGGCAGACCGATAAGACGAAAACGTTTAGATTTATCACCGGTGAATACGTTCGCCTTGATCGACGTCGTTCGCCAGGAGTTCGACGCTACACCCTAAACCCCCGGCAACTGCCTACACTCGACCAAGGGAGCACCCTGAAGAGGGGTTTCCATGACGACTACGAGAGAGAATTGTGCCGATAGCCCGGCTAACCGAGCCTCTCGGGCACTCTGTTAACAGAGAGCCTGCTGAGCGAAATATTCCAACGCTGCACATTAAAAATTACCATGACCCTACAGCCCCCGCGAGTTCCGCAAAAATCGATACCTTCCCAAGCTTCGATTCCAATCGATAACGGTATGCAGCAGCAATTTATTTTGTAGTATATTTTGTAGAAAAATTCATTCGTCAGATTAACTAGAATTAAAGTCTTCAATTCATTAATGTGTTAAGTGTCTCAGGAAAATTCGAAGAACTCAAACGATTTTAATTTGCAGGTCCAACTAGAGATTTCAGTCTTTTGCGGTCTTTGCGGTTCAAAAAAAAAAAAAAATAATTTAGCTAGCGGGAGAGAAGATTCTCTGGAAAATTGCAGTTTCTTGCCGCCCCGTTTCTTTCATCCCGCGGGAGGTCTAAAGGTCGCGTGTACTAATTAAAGGGAGGGATATTTCCTCAACGCAGGACGAAGTTCAGAATTTATCTGCGACAGTTTCGAGAAGCCGTCTCAGCGGTCCAAAAATAATCGTTCCAGCCCTCCGTTTCGTCGTCGGCAGAAATTTTCGTGCCGCGCTCTGGGGAGCGCACTTAGGCAAATTCGTCGAAAATGCAGCGGCGCAGCTCCTTAATGAGCGCTCCTTTAATAGGTACGAGGCATTCACATCGTAAAAGGTTCTCCATCCCGTGCACTGTGCACCGTCACCCGTTTTACGGTGGATGTCGATTCATTGCTTCAATTTGAACGTCGCGACCGTGACCTGATCGACCACACTCGTCGAGGAAAATCGCCAATAAACGTGACAATATATTTTATCAGTCGCGGGCCAAACTTTCGGCCAAACACCTTGATGCATCCCGATTGACGCTTTTTATGCAATTGTGGGATCTGTATGGAATATTCAGTGCATTTGACAATGATTTTCACACAAGCAAATTGAATCCTCTTTTCGGAAAATCGAGCAGCTGTGAAATCAGTATTTTCGAATTTCGCAATCTATGAAAATCTCCAGAACGAGGGAAATTCCATGATCTTGGAACAACTAAAGCAATTGACAATTCACTGAAACTTTCCTGGCAACAGGCGCGCAGAGAAAAATGAACCAGGCGTAATTAGACAGTGCCAGGAGCGTAATTGAGCAGCCAATTGACGATCGAGACGTACCCGACGAGGGTAAAAATTAATACAATGGCCAGACGTCATCTTCAATATTAAAGTCCCGGAAGAAAGGATTCGCAGAGAAAAGAGAAGTCATGAAACACGGCGGAGACGCGCCGGATTAACGGAGACATTGAGAGAGAGAGAGAGAGAGAGAGAGAGACGCATCTGGAAGCCGGAGTCGGAGAGAGGCTTTATTTGAAAAGTGAATGAACGCGAGGATACGTTCCGGCGAATTGGCTCCCGCTAAGGTCAGGGCCTGCGTTCCCGAGGCATTCGAAATAAAATTCAGCGGTGGATAAAAAGAGCAGCGGCGAATTCTCGGGTGTCTGCGTCGCGAACCGATCCACGAAAATAAGAAACGCCGACTAAAATTACCGTCTACTAATTCCGGCCGACTGTGTTCCCCGCGCGAGTCTTTCAGAAGACTGCACCGAGAACAGCCTCTGTGTTCGCCGTGGAAACGAATTCTTGATAATTCTTCGGTTAAAACTTCGCTAAAGAAGAATTAGAAGAAATGTTTATCCTTTCTTGTAACTAGCGAATATTATAATATTCCTACGTCGTATAATTCACTTGTCTAATTTTTATTATATACATGGACATCTTTTTATACCTTCGTGGGAGAAATATGTATACAATTTGGATAGACATATTCTCGTTGTTTTTAGAAATATTAAAAAGCGTGTGTAACTTTTGCGTCTAGCTTGTCCTGGCCAGGTGGACGCCAGTTACGCAACCCTGGTCGATGATTTGAGCGATCATTGCCCAATCACCGGCACGAATGATTCCATCCCGATTATCCACGCGGACGACCAAACAGTTTTCAATCAAGCGACACCGAAGTCACAGGATCGAGCCATTAAACCGCATTTCGATAGGTGCCTGGCTAATTTTTCGCCTCGATGGTCAAATTGTAAGTATAATATTTTATTCGATGAACATATTCAAGTTTGTCACCGTTTCGTTTTTGTTGTTCCGTGGATTTCTGGAGAGGTATGCAGAAATGTAATGCCACGTGGTGCTCTGGTTCACGTCGTTAACAAATCGTATGTTTCTCTTTAGACACGAGCTTACAGAGACCGGCCACCATGGCCCGGGGTACTCCGACAGCTTCCATGGGAGCGTAAACATCATGAACGCGTGTAAACGCCCCTGAATCCCGGGCAGAAGCTCGCAAAGAGATCGTTTAAAGGTCGCTTCACATCCGTGGGAGAGAAATCCATCTGTAGTTCCGATTCCATAAAAAGCTCCCTTTAAGGCCTCTTCCCCTTCTTTAGCCCGATTTTCTGAAGCTCTCGACTTTTTTCAGCTATTGTTTTAGTCTAACACGAAGAGGTCACAATGGTGAAGTCGTCGATTTTAATTAAACTTAAACAAATACGCTGACTAATGTCCGACCATTTAGACAATAGTCATTATTTATGAAGATGATTAAGTGCTTCAGAATTTTCATCGCAAAATTTGGGAGTCGTGCAATCCGTATAAGCCACCTCGTTATCAGTATAATAGCAGTTTCCCCTGTTCCAAAGCTCCGTGTCAGATCACGAAGATAGTCAATGGTCTTATCTCACCTCCACTACGCGTTTAACACCCGTATTCGCGTTGTCTCTCGTATAAAATTAGCAGAATTCAATGTTACCCTCCGTCATTCCGTGAAACGACTCGAGAATCGCTCCTAAATCTACGATATCCCATTTCGCTAGCGAGGCTCGCGCTCCAGTGGCATAATAATCAAATAACACAATGCGGATAGCTCCCCGGTGGCCTAGAACGGCCACTTCACTGCACCCCAACTATGTTGCGCCGTATTATTTCACGTGAAAAGGAAGCGAGAGGATGTCGAAACGTTCGACATTGTGGGGCCGACTTTAGAGAGTTCCAAGAACCACTTGGAAGCATTGCAATCCCCCGTGTTCCACGGAGTACATGTGTCTTCGGGAAAACGAGATCTCTACGACAGTGCTGAGACCCCCAAAGAAAACAGGATCAAAAACCTCGAGACACGTCACTTTTTCTCTTGTCGTAACTAGTCCGTGAATCTACTTTAGACAAAATAAAAGATGTCTGTGTCAATTTCCGGAATATCCTCTTGAATAAAATTTTCATTATCGACAAACGTTCTAAACATTGCGAGGAACAGAGATCGAATTAATATCAATTTCTTTATCTGTTAATTTTTCTCAGAAAAAAACACGAAATCCGCAGTGTACCTACAATCAAGTTCGCGAACGAAGTTTTCTGTTTGCTTCGCGGAACACATCGGCAACAGAAGGGAAGTTCGAAAGGAAACAACCGGGTCCCAAAGGTGTGGAGACTTTACACCTGAACAAATGTTTCGTCGTCGTTGGAAGTTCCGAAAGTTGCTCGGTTCCGCGAGTTTACAACAAACAGGAAGGAAACACGACGCAGAGTGAACCAGGAAATCTATAATCTTCTCTACCCTGGCTGCTCGTTATCGTGGAGCGTGTTTTCCGTGGAATATTTCGCGACACGCGAACAACCGCCGGTTTGTCGAAGAGAGGTAGACGACGCGATGCCGTTTAAAATGGCGACCAGATGGAATTCCTTCGAGTGCTTTGATACGAGAGCGATTATTTCGAGACCGCGCGCGATCCTTCGGGACCCCATGCGCACGAAAACATCCCCCTTGTCCGGGGAGGATCGAATTACAGGGCCACATCCTGGCACCGATTCAATTCGCAAGTTAAATATAGTCGCGATGCACGCTCCGCGAATCGGTTGTTGCGGACTCGCCTCGCCTCTTTCCCTCCCTTGCGGAATACCGTCGCGTTTTTATTGAATTTTTGCCGAAAACACTTCCACCGCGCCGCTAATGGAAGAATTAAAAATTGATCTACCAAGGAGAACACAGCTACCCTAATACCGATAAAACCCAACATTTACATCGCCAAAGAAAAGTATTCATAGTGTTCCCTCGTAATTAGTAACAATTAGAAACAATTTTCTATGTATTCGATTGTTTTAGAGTTCTCAGTCTGGCACAGATCACCATCCTAAACATTGAAGATTTTCATAATTGCAACTTCCCGTCATCTATCAGTTACTGGATCCTCCAACGTCTGCAAATGAATTTTTGCTGGAATTTTTGAGATCGGTGGTTCGACAGGCATTAACTAATTTGTTTGTCTCCGTAAGAAGAAAAATTAATATCGTAAAGAGGCGTCCTAGATGTCCCAAGGCTGCGCCATCGAGGTTGTAAGGATAAAACACTCCGAAGGGTAGTAAACTATTTCCAGTGGTCCCCGAACACGATCTACGTCCATTTAATCATCTGATGGAGCCTCTCGACGTGAGATGCGTAGAACGTTACGTAAATGATTGCATAAAAGTATCGATCTCTCTTCCAGAAAACCGATACTGATCGAGAAAAATTCGTTGACTCGTGTAATTTACGGGAAATATCTTGGTTTACGCCCGTAATCGATACTCCGGACGCGACAACGATACGGTCGATGAGATTTTTAACCGATAGATTTATGATATGAATAATTTATTCATTGAAGGCTATTTGAAGAAGGATTTTAAATATCCTTGTGGTGTATTTCAATTTTGTTTGAACTAACTTTAAACGATTTCAGTTTATTTACCATCGATAATAGAGTTGCGGGGTAAGGTATGTTTTCGAGCAGGAAACTACTTTATCAAGTACGAGCAAAACAGGGCGAAGATTCATTGAGACCGCGACTTGCTTTCTTCACGCACTCCGGATGGCGGCACGTGTCCGTTCGCGTTGCGCCACCTTTTACTCATTTTGTATACTATGGTCGATTTATGGATCGTAAACGAAAATCAAAATTGATAATGTTACTGGCTATCGAATGCATCATTATTATAAAATAGCTTGTATTTTAATGCCCATCGTTCTTGCAGCTCTATGAACCTACTATCTACTTCTCTATGCCTCTTTATACCTCATTAGACACCGCCACATTTTCATAAAAAGCGATGTACTTGATGAACAGTAATACTTCTGATGTCCTAAAAAAATAGCTACTAACGAATCATTCATTAGGTCATTCTAGTGCTACTATAATACTAAACTGCAAATTGTCCTAATTAATGCCTTCATTTTGACCCAACACTCGATGTGTTTAACAAGACCTGTACTTGATCCTTTTTGGAATCTTGAGGTCGTTATGGATCGCCATATTAGCACTACGAATTAACTAACGAAATGTTTCATAATTTCTAGCAGACATAAATCGAAATTCTTTGAAACAATCGAATAATTCTGGTCCTAATACTTGGCCCAGTTATTGTATCCTGTTACTGTTGCTATTAGAACAAATCGGTATACATAATCGAAGATTTTTAAACTGAGCAATGCAGTCTCCATTGATCAAGACTGTCCGGAACCTGGTGAAAATAAAAAAGTCGAATTGTGAGCTAACATACCCAAATTTCAAAGTTCAACTGCTCCCACTCATGGTTGAGCGATATGCTCATCATTCTGTTTCGGAGTTGCCTGATTCTACGTATTTCTTGTGCTGATTTTTCGCAAAAATGTGGGACGAATTTGCGGGGTCCACGCATGATGATCGACGATGGTCCAGAATTATTCGAAAAAGATTCGCGCGCAGCATCTTCCTATCATGTGCGCCAACTGTCGTCCCCTTTGAGAACTACACCATCGGAAGTCGATAACGCAGATCCCATTAGCGCGCGATATTCGAATTTAAAACCCCTCAATCAGAGGACAAGTCCTCCAAAATTAAACTGCAATTACGCGTAAATAAACTACGGATTTTGTGCATGTACTTTTGTTTGGAGAAACATTCAGTCAATAAAGCAAATACCACCGTTTCGATAATTATGACTGGACTAACTCCTGTGAAATTGAAAAGCGAATGTCTAGATGAACAAAAGAAAGTAATAGCATTATTATTTTATTTTTATAGAGAGGAGTCTTCACCGAAAATTCGAACAGTTTCCTCCGTTTGGCATCATTTTAACTGACAGAATCTAATAAAGCAGATAACGATACGAAAAATTAAAATATCTTTGGTTATAGGGTACGCAGTTTCTCCGTCACAGCGGAGCCAAGTGCAAGCTAATTAATTCTCGATTAATCAGCTACTGTATATTTACCGAGGTCTGACATCGGCAATCGGCCAACCAGGAGGGCTTAGCGTGCATCGCAGCATTGAAGCAGCGTATACATCTGCGGAGCGCATCTGGCCGTCCGAAGCTGCAATAAAGTCCACTCATCCGTCGACGATTTTCCGAGACTTCTTATTAATTCAGACGCGGAGGCGGAAAAGCAAATACTCCCGAATTATTCATAATCCCGATGGGTCGGTGGTGAAGGGGATGAGGGCGGTGATGGTGGCAGCATAATAGAAATCCGGAGAATAAAAGGCTCTTGACGCTGTTGATCCCTTTCAGAGGCACTCGCGAAAAACTTACCTGCCTCGCCCACGCAGTCTCCGCCCCGTTCGCAAAATTATTTCGAGGAGAGCCCGGGCCATTACGGGGCCTCGCGAATTCAGCGAACATCGCTCTCGCCCCCCTTCAACCAAGGAATTCAAATCTCTTCGACATTAAAGACCGTAAAATTCGTATTCAAACGATTCCATTTTCTTCGGTCGGCTTGCCACTCGAGTTCCCCGGTTATTTTTCATCGCGCCGTGCACCATCGCCTTGTGCACCTGGAGGAAAAAAAAATACGACGAGGGTTGGCACTCCCTATCGGGTTCGGCTATACCTCCCTCTTCTTCGTCCGACGACGACGTCTCGCTGGAAAGCACTCCGACGTCGCGGAAACGGCCCCGGCCATTATGCGCTTTCTGCGACTGACGGGCTCCGTCTTCCTCCAAGACGGGACTAATTTCTCCAATTTAATTAACCGACGTGGAAACGCGCACCCCCTCCCCTATCTCTTTAATCCCGGCTCGAGTTAACCACGCGCGGTTACCACGTCTTTGTTCGCGCGATTGTCTGTGCGCTTTTTGAACCCTCCTGCGCTAAACATTAATTGGGAGATAATAGCTAGGCTTGGGATAACGGGCTGAATCCCTTTCCCTTTGCTCTAACAGCTTCTAGTTTCAAGTCAGCTTTCCTCATTTTTTCGAAATTATTGCTCCAGTTTGCACACAAATTTGATATCTTAGGTACCAGCCTCTTTTGATGAGTAGGGACGTCGCTTAACATGTACAGGGTAAATCACCTAATGTTTGTGCCTCAAATATCTTGTTTGTTTTTGAAAATATATTAAACTAGGGGGCTCCGCCCCCTACTCGCTTCGCTCGCCAACCCCCGCGGCGCCTCGCTCTCTCTCCCGCTCCTCCCCTCTCCCCCCCTCTCTCTCACTCTCTCTCCTACTCTCTTTCTCTCTCTCCGAAAAATACACACTGTCACGTCGCTCAATTTTCGGTTCCCCTTCTGAAGACAACCCGCTCTTCACTTTTTGATTCCCCTTCGGAAGGTAACCCGCTCTTCACTTTTCGGTTCCCCTTCAGGAGGCAACCCGCTCTTCAATTTTCGATTCCCCTTTAGGAGGCAACCCGCTGTTCAATTTTCGATTCCCCTTCAGGAGGCAACCCGCTCTTCACTTTTCGATTCCCCTTTGGAAGGCAACCCGCTCTTCACTTTTCGGTTCCCCTTCAGGAGGCAACCCGCTCTTCACTTTTCGGTTCCCTTTCAGGAGGCAACCCGCTCTTCACTTTTCGATTCCCCTTTGGAAGGCAACCCGCTTGTCAATTTTCGATTTCCCTTCAGGAGGCAACCCGCTCTTCAATTTTTGGTTCCCCTTCAGGAGGCAACCCGCTCTTCACTTTTCGATTCCCCTTCGGAAGGCAACCCGCTCTTCACTTTTCGGTTCCCCTTCAGGAGGCAACCCGCTCTTCAATTTTTGGTTCCCCTTCGGTAGGCAACCCGCTCGGCGTTTTAGCGTGACAGAACTATTTTATATAATAGAAAGAAGATGTCTTATTGATGTATTTATTAATGGTTTATTTTAATGTGGTCACATTAACAGCTAGGTCAATAACGACTATACATGGTTTACAATCGAATGTACCATTAAATGTCTCGAGGACGAAGTTGAATGGTAAAATGGGAGTCACGCGATACTAAAGACATGTTTGCTTTTATAATAGGAGCTTCACAAAGTCTAAATAAAACCAATATTGTAATTTTTATAAGGGAACATGTACCAGTTGCTTTTAAGCCTCGGTAAGTTCAGTGTTAAAATTCAAGAAGATAATCAAATTTCCCCTAATATCTTTTATCTTGTTGGATTGAAAATTCTGAAAAAAATTGGGAACATTCTAGCTACTAGGATGCACATCTACGAATTTTGTTCAGAATCTAATGATGTCGATTGTGCAACTAGTATTTCCGAGTAGTGTACAAGAGTTAAGCTCGATGGAAATTCAGTTACCTGCATTGAGATTCAGCGTGCACTATTGAAATTGGACTACAACGGTAGAACCGTACGTCTCCGATGCACACGGACAGAAAATAAAAGTACCGTCTAATAGAATTACGTCTCGACCAGGTAGCACGTATCGGTACGAGCTGGGCCGAGCCAACAGGAATCGGATTTTCCGAGGAGGGAGGGTGGCGCGTGTACTGGAATTTATTCAATCGCAAGAGCCACGGATTAGATTGGCCCTCCAGTGTTTCCGGTTCGCTTGCCGCCCGCAGAGATTATTAAAACATATTCGTTATTAATCCGCGGGCTCGCGGAGGAGGCCTCGATGATTCTCGAAGAGCACTTACCACCGCATTTCCCACCGGCTTCGAACCCCTCTTCCTTCGTCTTCCGCGTATCCTCGATTCTAATTCGATCGCACAATTTTCCCTCGGAAAAGACTCCTTCCCGACTTTCCCCCGAGAAACCCTGGGGCGAATCTATTCCACGTTTTCAATTTCGAGGTTAGAGTCCCCGAGACTATTGATGGAATTTAAGGGCACGAGTTCGGGGCAACTGGAACGATCTGCGAAACTGCTGACCAGGGCTGCCATTTTCAAGGAAACTTGAAGGAAAGTGTAGTTCGTTTGCAAAGACACCGACCAAGTTCCACCGTTTCGTCGGGAACCACCTTGCATATGGGTCACACACAAGGATTTTCAAGGAAAATGGGAACTACTCTTAGAAGAAAATGTTGGAGGAATTATTTTGAACATTTTCCGGAGGACTGTGGTCACACATGTGAATACGTTTTCAAACCCTAGTTTTATTTATTCCTCATGCGTCCACACAAATCGAATGCACCTTCATTAACGAGAGATTAGAATGAACCTCATCTGTTTCAAGAAATGTACCGGTGCGAGTCTCGATTAAAGTTTCGGACGAGCGAAAGCTGCTCGTAGAGAGTCTCTGATCCGAAGAAATCGATAGAAACATCGTTAGCAGTCAGAGATAGTACCTTTACCCGAGTACCCAAAAATTTTCTACCTGAATTGCAACAAGCTAAAGTGATATAGCATTCATTTTTTTCTTAATATCTCAATCTTTCTATTTCTACTCATGAGACAGCCGAGTAACCATATAATTTTCATTTCGTACCCGGGTATGTCACAAGTAGACTGCGGATCTTTATGCAAAAGAAAAATTTTCCTCGTCACTTACACGATGCAGGAACCATATAAAAATTTCGTCCTATCTTTAACAATTGTAATAAATTGAAAGTAACGTATGGATGTCCTTAAATCAGTTAATAATATATTTATTTCTACGCGGGATGTTTTTGTTTGTTTTTTGGATCATTAATTCTGGTGTTCCGCAAATATTTTATGTAATCAAAAGTGTTCCCTGACTTCAAAAAGATTAAGAACCACTGCCTCAAATCGTTTAAATGATTTCACTGTTTGAAATTACATCCACCCATTTTTGTCATAGATGCATAAAACCCGCAGTCTACTCATAAGTCACAACTCTGTTAGCAATAAAACATCGCGTTGCGGTAAGTCCTCGGACTACCTATAACGAAGTGGCATCATTAGACCTTTAAAATGCAGTGGGGTACTTGCCTCGAAGGTCTCCACATTCTTAGCAACCCGTCTCGCGACCCGAAGATCCGAAGAAACCAATCTCGCGGGTACGAAGGCAATTGGCCGATTTCTTCTCGAGTTGTCGAAGCCGGTAGTGTAACCTATTGGAATTAGCTGGCGGGTGCGGGGGAGGGTACGTCTTCTTCGAGATTAGAAAACGTGCCCCGAAATCGGAAACGCGGGACCGGACGGGTTACAGATGGTCGTCGGCATTCGTCGAGGATCGATCGGCGACTGGAGGGAACACTGAGCGTGTGCGCGTCGTCGCTTAATTAAGAGCCGACTGGATGGTTTATAATTACGACCTGTTTACCGGAACCCGGAGACGCAAGAAGATAATTGCTGGCAGGTTGACGATCCCTGGGATCGTCTCTCCCTTGCTCCTCAGTGGGAGGCAGGCGGGGGTGTGAGAGTATCTCATAAAAGCCTGCCGATGATAACTTCCTCCGGTGGGGCGGGTAAATTGACGCGAAACACCGCTCGCAGATCGACCCGCCCACACCCCCGCAATGTAATTTCGACGCTACTCGCGTTAATTATCACCCTTATTGCCACGAAATATGCTGACGCGCGCGCGCAAGAGAGAGAGAGAGGGAAAAGCGCCGTGAACCGAGCTCCCTTGTGAAATGAGAAAACCTTCGGAAAATTTCTCGGGAAGTTTTATACCCCGGCCTTTCGGCGCCTTAAGATCCTCCGCTCCGATTCCTCAGGGTTCGCTGCAACGTCTCGAATTAAGCTTGTCAAGGTTATTAAGGGCTTAGCGCTGGTTTTCAGTTTTACGAGAGAGAATTTCGGATTCGCACATAGAAACGTGTACACCAGCATACCTTGCGTTATAAATACTAATTTAAAAGCTACTTGCGATATTAGATTTTCGACGGATTTCGAAGAATTTTTGTAATGAATCGCAAGATAGACGGCGGACTTGTGTGCAAAACGAAAATTGACTGTATTTAACAATTTCAAGAATTTTAACGGTTAAGGTAGATTCCGTGCTTTGAAGTGGGCTTGGCCAGTTCTTCACCGCGAAACAAATTTGATCTTCGTCTTTAGCGAGCCAGAAAGAGATTTTCTTAACGACGGCTCATCAAGAAATGCTCGTGCAGCGAAGCGACTTTTTCCGAAGCTATTTCCCCCGACCTCCATTAGACGAGAGCAGTTTTCTGTCCGTCGTTTTCCCTGGTCGGGGACGAAAATTCTCTCGTCTTCCTGTCGGGTTTAAGGTCAGCCGACGAACGCCATTTTTCCGTGGCAGAACGACGGACGTAAGAGGATTAAGCTGGTTTTCTTGCCGGCGGATTTCCCAGTGGTGCACAGATGCTGCTGGTTTTGTCGACCATTTCCGGTCCGTGTTACGCAGGGGCCAGAGTCGTCGATAGTCGACGCAATTAATGGGAATTTATCGACACCGCTCTCTGGACACCTGTCATCATCGCGATCCGAGCGAGATCGATTTCCATTCCGTGTGCCATTCGCGAATTTCTGTATTGCTAGCATCGGTCGAATGTAAACCGGATTTTCCGCTAATTTTCGTACGCGGGATTTTCTAAAAATACGAATGGGCTATTCGTCTGTGTACGTTCAGCTACTACATGCGCGCTTTTGTCAATTAGTAATTTTTTATTCGAGTTTCATGAAAATGTCTGTTGGCACGGTTCAAATAAATGTAGAACTTTCTTTTGCTCAATATTAATTTCGGAACTTTTCGAATAACTGAATATTTTTCCGGAAATGTTGGTAACGAACGCCAGTAAATTGCAGTAATAACAATAACGACACTAGTAATTCGAGTTTATTGCACATTACGTTGGTACACGCATCGAAATCACCGCGAGAAACGATTCGTTGCATCGATACGGCGAGCAATTTCAAAGGTAATGGTTTATTTAATAGCAAATGTTATAGTTCGAAGGCATTCGATAATATTTGCTGTGGTTCGCCTTGCTACGGTGTTTGTCTCATTATCGATGTAACACATACAGCCACTCAGGTTATTAATATTACCATTCACGCATTTGTCGCTTTATTTGCAATATAACTCGCTTGTGTCACTGGTAGTTATAGTCATTTTATTGTTTTCTGTCTTACGAACTTTATTGGGCATAATTCATTAGAATGTCTTGTTTGGAAACTATACAATTTTAACATATAAACTTTGGTATTCGGAAATTTATGACTCCTCTAAAAGATATAACCATTCTTTCGCATCATTTTAATCTTATATGTGCTTCTATATTTCTGTGGTTGTAAGAATTGATTTCCACGATTTTGTTTCTGGTAAATTAAAATTTTTAGAAATCCTGACATGCGGCGTTTTTCTTACAACCACAGATTTAAGGAGAGTGATGGAAACTTGTCGATGAAATGTCTCTCTTTTAAGAAATGTACAAACGTGTTTTAAAATTTCTTACACCGTTCCCTAAGCGAGAGGCTAATTCGGAAGGTGTGTATACTTCTACATTTTTCATTTCATTCCCTTTCTCATTCATTTCTAGCATGTAAATCTGATTAGAACAGGTGCATCACGCCTGGAACAAATTCCCCAAACTCCCGTGCATGCGATTGTTAATTGAATGACGGCAACCAAAAGACAGTGGTACGTTCTAACGTAATTCCCACTGCCGCTTCTGTTCATGTCAGAGACGAACCTGTCCGTCCTGTCTTAGTCGAAAGGGATTAGGTTAATATGGTGGCGCTCGTAATCGATATTCGACCCAGGGACACCGGGCGCGTCCTTTGAGCTCTCGCGTTCTCCAAGTGGCACGTGGATTAAGCGGATAAAGATTAAAAATTACCGAAATGGAGTTTTTGACGAGAAAAAGAGACTCGCGTGTCATGTCCCACGCCCTGCGTGCAATTAAAAGCTGCAATTAAATAACGTACTCACGATGTGGGGGATGCGGTGTGGCGTCTTGACGTCGCAGCTCGGCCTGCAAAATCCAAGAAAACCGATTCGTTAGAAATCGAGAGAGCTCGTCAGAGTAATAGAGATATACATTAATAGGGAGTTAATTAATTTTTCGAGACAAGTATCTGCAGAGTCTGGCAATTGAAATTTATTTCAACGAGTCCTTTGAGCCACCCCTTTTATTGCAGAATTCACTTGACGCTAGGTCATTCAGTGTGCACCGGATAGAACTCGAGCTTTTCCATCATAAAACTGATTAAAACACCCTCTCTGCTAATGTATAAAACCGTTTGTTTGTCACCGGGATCTTTGTCGTTAAAAATTGCAAGTAATTCGACAGTGGGACACAATATAAGACGTGATTACTTCGTTACATTAGATGTCTGAAACTTTCTTTAGAAATGAAAGAGTAGGATCACGTCGTGGTTCGGAACCCACCATAATAAACTGTAGGTCCGGTCGCTAATAATCATTAGCAAGATCCTTATAAAAAGGATCACATCGTGGGGCTGAAGTTCTCGCAAATGTCGTTACGGTACCAAAGTTAGAAAAACCGAACGGTTGTTTGCCGGAGGCCCGAAGAAGATTTAGCGTTCCATCAAGCTCGTAGGTGGCTGGACCCTGTAAATATTTCACGATCCAACGAGATCGAGGTTCATCATCGAGAGCAACTTCGGTTTTTTTTTGCCGGGCAGCGGGGTTCGTTCTCATCTGCATGCAGGGTCCATTGGCGTGAACGCGGGCTGGCGTAATTCCGTTTCTACGAGAGCGTCACTTGTTTGCTTTCTCGCGCGGATCCAAGCGTTTCTGTATTCAAAGCTGCAGGACCGGTATCGCACTTAACGAGATTCGCGGCTACGACCGGGGAGAGCGAAGAACCTTGGGCCGCGCGCATTTCGCAATTCCGATTGTTGCGATTCCGGTCGCGTCGACCTATCCTGAAACGATTCCGCGCGTCGCGTCGATCGATCCGATTTCTATCGAGTCAAAACTCGGTACCGGCATCGGCAGCGGCGGCCCCGGCATTTCGGTCCCGGAAGAACGCGCGCCCCAGCGATTTGAAATGGAAATCGAGCCGGCGGGCGAAACACCGTTCCCAAACGAAATTCGAACCGGCGCGGCGACGAGGTCGAGCGTTGCAGAACGGGAAAAAAAGCGGGGGCGGAGGTTTAAACTTTAAATTAGCCCGGGGGCCGGCGAGCCCTAGGGCAACATGGAAAATCGACGGATAAAACGTTGCTCCTTTGACCATCGATTTTTCAACGAGCGCCGAGGTAGCGCGCGAACTACGTTTTTACGTCACCCCCGGACTCGCTACTAAGTATTTTATTGGCACCTCGGAAGCTATGGAAGCTTGGATGCGCCGAGTTTTTCGGATTAAGAGCTTTTTACGACCTCTATGCTTCTTCTTCGACGATACTATCCTCGCAATTTTGCTTGCGCACGTTCCCGGAATTTAAATGCGAAACATCCTCTTAGCGATATCGGGGCACGTCGAAGGAGAAAGCTTTCCATATCTTCTTATTCTGAATTTTCTATCCTCTCTCGAACCTCTTGATTACAATTTCAGCTACAATGCGGATGGATAATTTATGTTCTGCTCAGTCTAGTTGTCCAGCCTGGTTATACCAGTTGACTACCAATTAGGACCAATCTAGGGTTCGAACTTTTGTTTAAAACATTTTTTCGTCTCGTTGTCTAGTGGTATTCATAAAATGTTGATTTTTAAATGCTCGTTCTAATCATGATTTTTATTGAATCTCGTCAACATCGACATTTTAGCATTGCTAAACATTTAAAAACTAATGGAGATGCATTGATTACCGATATAAGACGAGTGATTTTTTTATGAAATGGATTGCTAGGTCGATTGCCCGAACATGGTTTGGCAAAACGGGGATGTATCAATCGAGTAATGGCTGCAGCGAGTGGCGATCAACACTGCCTCGGTCACCGTTCCAAATAGTGTATTTACAGCTTCGTTAATCAGTCGGCCGAGCGCGAACAGCTTGTCCAGAGTCAAATAAATCTCGGTCGCATGCTAACGAACACGGGGTCACCGGTGGCTAGATAGGCGGAGGACCCATCGCGAGACCTCGGGAGCGAAAACATTTCGAATCGGAGGGTGTCGCGGGAACGCGGCAATCACTGTCGCCGAAAATGGCGGACGATCGTCCCCCGAAAAGCAATTTCGAAGTCGCGAGGGCGAGCGATTCCATTAACCGGCGACGAGGATCCCGCAATTCCCGTCGTCGTCGGCGTGTTCTCGTTCGTCGAACATCGAGCGTGAAATCACCGGTGTGTCCCAGCGCGGAAAGAAAACCGGAATCGAGTCGTCGCCAGCCGGGGACAGATTGGACCATAAATTCCGTTCGTGGATTTTTCGGCGCGGCTGGACGCGCCGACTGGCCCACCGGAACTGCAGCCGGAAACGCAGGCTGCAACGCCGAACACGATGCAGTTGCCGCGGACGTGCATCCTGCGACGCGCGACGTAATCATAGGACGTGTCGTGGATTTTCTGATAAGCGCGCTTTCGTGCAAAAAGAAGTATAAAAATTCGAAAACCTGTCCATGGACACTGAAAAGACTTCCCCTCTCTCGAAATAGGTTAAGTTTCATTAGAAACATTCCTTTAAACACTCTATACTTTAAGAAGTAATTGCCTGCAAAATCTGTTGAGAGGTTACGTGTAAATAATTATATACGAGGACGGTAGAAGAAATATATTTAAGTGTAAGAAGACGTTGTCAAAAGTCTCTACAAGACGAGCGCACGATTAGTACTAAACTCTAAACGCGAAGGCGGTCGTAGGTAGCTTCATACTTGAAGGGCGGACAGCATGCTATAAAACGAAGGGGAACCAGCTATTTTCCAATATACAGAGGATGTTGACTTTTCACAAAGTAACGTAAAAGGCCTGATGTTTTACCTTGACAAAATCTGAAATGGAACAGCCTCTATACACGCTAAACGTTTGCGAACAATACCATATATGAGAAACACAGAAAATTTAGTGGCGCCCGATCACTATGTCGCGGAGTGTACCAAAAGCACGTTGCAGAGACCCGTCGAGATTCAAATTGGGAAATCCACCTCGTGGTCCGGGCTTGTCCTTTTCACCGTGTGAATTAAGCGCATCGACACGTACCCGACTAATCCAATGACCATGCCCCCGGGTCACAGGCGGGGGTGGACCTGTCGGCTTGGATTTCCTCAGAAACTCTGTCAACGGCCGCAAAAACATCCGTCCCGACGCCCGTACCCAAGCCAAGCGCACGAATTTGTATCACCCGACCTCGTTAGACCTATACCGAATTTGTTTCCAGTTTCCCAGCGGTCTGGAAAGCTTTTTGTGGCCGAAACTCAAGATTTCGTTCAACCGTGAATCTTTATAGAAAACAAAAATTCACTAGCATTATTTTTACCGTAACACTTTTCAATGTATTCATGAATTTATTTCTGAATTTGCGATATAACTAGTGGAAATTAAGACCATATACAGCGTACGGGCCACAATAACAACTACAAAACTGAGCAATGGACATACAACTGATTAAAACACCCTGAAAATATGTAGTAGCGTTCGTTTGTCTCTACAAATTTGATGTGTACGAGTAGGCGATCTGGTCCAAGTAATTTGAATTTCTCTCCAATTTGCTGGACTTTGTACGAATTTACGTTTTCAATCCTAACTTGACTACCTGATTAAAAAGTAAGCAGCTTTGGGGTGGAAAATTATGAATAATTCAGCAGTGCACAGCAGCTTTGATTATTTAATCTAATATAGTTTTATTAGAACTAAGAAGGATAGTAAAATATATAGACTGTAGAGTTAAATCACATTGAAAGCCTCTATGTACTCTCAACCAGATGATAAACACATTACACAATCACGACAGTGACGACGAAATAAAAATACGAACGCGTTGAAAAAGACTAGTAGAACAGAATTAAACACCCCGTACACTACAATCAGCACTTCAGTGCTCGCATCCAATTAACAGTTTCCCTCGCAGTTGAAACTATACGCGTCCGAATGTCTCGGGTCCAATTGTGAATAAATTCCGGAATTTCGCGTTTCGTTCGTTATCGACGCGCGTCCGATGCGCCGTGCTGCCGCGATGGGAGTTGCGGATTTTATTATGGTTGTCGTTGGCCAGCAGCACGATGTGGCCCCGACGCCGCCGTTGGGAATTCGATAAGACGAAAGGCCGGCTCGTAAGCGATACAGAAATACGAGGGGAACGTGAGACAGCGCGGCTGCAGTCGCGGAGCCTAGCCGTGGAGTTGCCGTTCCTTTGCAGCTCCCACACAGGTCACGTAGCTGCTGCTGGTAGGTAAGCAATCGATTACCACCGGGAATAAAAGTAATTGCTTTATCGTTCTCGAGCTGGCTCCGCCACCAATAGCTCCACCGTCCCTGCTACGTTAGAGGGAAAACTCTATCTGCAGATCTGCACAGTTCTGCACAGTTCTGTACAGCGTTGGCAGTGGATGAAAAACTAACTTTCGTGTTGCTATTTGAAACGTTCGTGTTTTCCTAGATATATAAAGGTGAATAATTCCTCAGCGAGTGAAAAAGTTCAATAGGAGATTTTGAGAGCCAGCAATTTCGTTTTTGTAATCAGAACACATCATCGTTCCATAAAATGCTTGTACATATCATATTATGATAAATTAGGAATAATATCTATAACTGTACAGACTTATTAAAAACAGATAAAAATTTCAAGTCGCATGAAAAGTGAACGCGTGCTCAACGATCGATCGACATCGATCGGATTCATTGGCTCGAAACAAATTACCGGCGTTCCATTCCGCAAGTCGCGTTAACTCGGATGCTCGGTACACATATAGAAAGTTCTCTGAAAAATTTGCTGTCGCTGTGGGACAAAAAGGCGACGCGGAAACCGTGCGCCGTGCCGGCATAAAACGTGGAAAGAGGCAGAGGGGTGGGTGGGTGGGGGGGACGGGCAACAGGAGGAAGAGGAGTAAAAAAGCTGGGTGAAAAGCGGCGGTCGAATCGGGGTCGGTCTCGAATAATAAATCGTTCGAGGCGAAGTCCTTTTCAAGCTGGAACGCGTCGAGCCGCGTGTATCCTTTTTAGGAAGACCGGGCGAAAATTCACGTTCTTGCGGTTACGGATTACACGAGCCAATGAACGAATCCCGATCTCCGGTGAAACAAACATCCAGCTGAGTCGATCCCATCGCTTTCTGTTCTCGCTTCTTTCCTTTATTCTTCCTCGCTTCGTCTCCGTCTTCCTTTTCTTCTTTATTGGACGCTCGGAACGATTCCTCTCGGCCTACCTGGAACTGGAACTGTTTTTTAACCGCACGAGCGAACTTCGCCGGGGCCGAGTAATGGTCTCTCGAAGATTATTTTCCTTTCCTTGCCAGGCTAAACGGGACAGGTCTTGTTTCCCCCGACCAGCCAGAAGTTGATTAAAGAATGGAGTCGGCGAAGGTGGGTTCCGCAGGGCGGAATAAAAGGACGTCGCTTAATGAAAACAGTCCGCCGAACGACTGCCACATTATCGAGCAACTTGTAACGCAGTTCAGACTCGTTTACATGAACTTAGCAACACAGTCCCTGCTTTCCCCGAGGATCTTTCCACAATAAAACTGTCCCGGCCGGAGCTGTCGCGAGTAAACTTTTTGAATAGAGCAGCGACGGGGCGCATGAATTTCCTCGGCGTACGTGCGTGGTCATTGTTCTCCCGATAATAATCGAGTTTTCTCTGGGAAAAAAATGTTATTAGCTGCGCAAAATAATTCTTCAAATATTTCTTATTTATTTACATACAATCAAGTCTCCATTAATTTTTATACGTTTATCGTATCCTGCACGACTCCAAACGCAAAGTTTTCATTCTTACAAATAAAAGTTTGATTTTTCTTTAAAAAAAGTCAGAATAGTTAATCTCCCAACGAAGTTTATTGCTCGTTCCAACGAAATCCCACAAATTTACATTTCCTGGAGAGTCGTGTATAAAACGAGGGTTTGCATAAACACGCGCAGTCTGTTTAGGGGTGGTTCACCAAGGATCTCACCGAAAGTATTTACGTAGCCGCCATTCTCTTGCAGAGGGCTGGAATAACAGTTGAAAAAAAGTATCTCCCTCTTTTCTTTCCGAGTCGGTCGGCGACAGAAGCAAGACCGTCGGCAAACACCGCGAGAAAACATCCCTAGTTCTCGGGCAGACTCGGCTCTCCGGGCTGTCCAGGTACTTCCGGTCCCTCTTCAACGTCCGGACGTCTCTGTTACAGGCAATCCGAGAGGATCGAGACGGGTCTCGAAAAGATCGAATTAAAACCGTTCCCGGCTGCCTGGAAACGTGTATAAATCGACACCGACGAAAAGATCAGCTCGAAGCATGCATTTCTTTCACCAAATATCCTGCAGAAGTTTTCCCGAAGTTTTTCTGTCGAAGAAAGTGCAACAGCGGAAGAGGATGCAGGCGACCGCTCCGCTGTTTAGAAAATAGTTTCACCAGCAGCGGAGCTATAAATCGCGCGACGCCGCGCCGCGGAGATTACAGTGTAGCAAGCGTTCCGTCGTGTTACCGTAATTAGTCGGTCGGCGAGTTAACAAGTCGCGACAGCGAGAAAGGCGAACGATAATGATGTAGCCGATCGGACGCCAATTAATTCCTTTGAATTCCGTCGATGCTCGAGATTAACGGCACGAATAGCTGGAACCGCTCCGCAACGAACGGCTACAAGATGGCCTTTCGTTCTGAAACGAAAACGCTAAGATGCCAGGCGTTTATTAACAGGCCGCGATTCAAAGTAATCAACCGGTGAGATTGAAGCTGTTTCCGGAAGATATACAGGCAATCTCGTGCGTGGCTAATGGACCCGTGTGCGGGTAATGGCGACGGGTTGAAAGTTTGCGAAATGATACCACGGGTAACAAGCTGCGAAACTCTTAGCAACTGTTGCGGACCGAGCAGATTACCAGCGTGAAAAGAAGTTGTTGTTCGTCTTTCGTTCACATTGATGACCTTTGCTTGCGATGGTTCGTGCCACTTATCATTGGTGACGTTCTTTGCGAAATGCAAGAAAATCTGTCCTGAGTTGGAAAAGATTAATGACACTTTCATCTGCTAGTTCAGTTATTGTAATTTTGTACTAGATTATTTTTTTTTTTTAGAATTGTTGAATGATCTAGTTTTCTTTCTCTATTATATAAAATAGTTCTGTCACGCTAAAACGCCGAGCGGGTTGCCTTCCGAAGGGGAACCGAAAATTGACAAGCGGGTTGCCTTTCTAAGGGGAACTGAAAATTGAAGAGCGGGTTGCCTTCCGAAGGGGAACCGTACATGTTCCCTTATAAAAATTACAATATTGGTTTTATTTAGACTTTGTGAAGCTCCTATTATAAAAACAAACATGTTTTTATTATCGCGTGACTCCCATTTTAGCATTCAACTTCGTCCTCGAGACATTTAATGGTACATTCGATTGTAAACCATGTAGTCGTTATTGACCTAGCTGTTAATGTGACCACATTAAAATAAACCATTAATAAATACATCAATAAGACATCTTTTCTCTATTATATAAAATAGTTCTGTCACGCTAAAACGCCGAGCGGGTTGCCTACCGAAGGGGAACCGAAAATTGAAGAGCGGGTTGCCTTCCGAAGGGGAATCGAAAAGTGAAGACCGGGTTGTCTCCCGAAGGGGAACCAAAAATTGAACAGCGGTTTGCCTCCTGAAGGGGAACCGAAAAGTGAAGAGCGGGTTGCCTTTCGAAGGGGAACTGAAATTGACGAGCGGGTTGCCTTCAGAAGGGGAACCAAAAATTGAACAGCGGTTTGCCTCCTGAAGGGGAACCGAAAAGTGAAGAGCGGGTTGCCTTTCGAAGGGGAACTGAAATTGACGAGCGGGTTGCCTTCAGAAGGGGAACCAAAAATTGACGAGCGGGTTGCCTCCTGAAGGGGAACCGAAAATTGAACAGTGGGTTGCTTTCCGAAGGGAAACCGAAAATTGAAGAGCGGGTTCTCTTCCGAAGGGGAACCGAAAATTGAGCTACGTGACAGTGTGTATTTTTCAGAGAGAGAGGGGGAGCGGGAGAGAGAGCGAGGCGCTGCGGGGGTTGGCGAACGAAGCGAGTAGGGGGCGGAGCCCCCTAGTCTCTAATAAATAAGTTTGTTCATTATCTACAAAAGGGAGTTTGCTTCTCGGGTGTTGAAGGCTCTACCTTGGATTGATCTTATTTAGTTCAAGAAGTATATTCTTATTAGCAATGGTTATCAGTTGGGTTATACGTATGTTTGGAGGAACGTGATTAGGACATGATCGAAGTGTCCGATGCACGCATCGGTTCGCTGAGAGTTTCCTCGGGATTGTGATGCATGAAAGTTACGTTGTTCCACTGACTGACATCATAATTGCTGTTGCATGGACCGTTTTCCGTTCTCCATGTCTACGTGCTTTCTAATTCTATGATCAACGACGAACGTTTCCTGGCGTTCTATTATTACAACTACTCTCTACTGCGCGGATGAAAAGAATTATATATAAATGGTGAAACTAAATAATCATAAGACCTGTGTAATAAGGGTCGAACGTAACGGATGCTAAAACAGCTAGT
Source organism: Lasioglossum morio (assembly GCA_916610235.2). Taxonomy (NCBI): domain Eukaryota; kingdom Metazoa; phylum Arthropoda; class Insecta; order Hymenoptera; family Halictidae; genus Lasioglossum; species Lasioglossum morio. Next base: position 15,128,454 of record OU744323.1, on the reverse strand, counting down.
TGCGAATTATTCCGCTGGAAAAATAAAAATTCTTCACGCGCCAGTGATTTTCAAACGCTAACCGGTTCTTTGTCGGAACACCTCGGAAAACCGGCAGAAATGATTCTCTTTACGTTTTTAATTTGTTCTTCCTTTGCGAGGCGCGTACATTCACGAATGGAGTATTATTCACAAAATGAAAATTATTTAGAGTATACAGTAGTTGGTAAGGACAGAATTATAAATTCTATAGCTCTTCAAAATGATGTAGCTCTTACAATATCGTACACGTATTTTCCAGTAATACAAAATATAATTTCAATGATCAAAGGGATGAAGATGTAAACAACAATGGACACAGAATAAACAGAATATTCTAGTTCAATGTTTTGCCTGTCATAGAGCATGTAAAAATTACTTCCAAACCTGATCACAAATTACGACCAAACATGCGAAAGTTTTCATAAAATCCGACCGCGGAAAGTAACGTGGAGGCGAGTCAGTTTACGAGGCCTTTGTCAGGCAGCAAATCGTTTCATTGCAAACTTTAAAGGTTCATTCGGAAGTGGCGATAGGATCGGTCGTGAAACTCTGCTTTCCGAGCACAGTGGTTGATGCTCTGATTTATCGTGATCGCGTTCAGGGTCGTTTACTGAGAGCCGGAAGTTGTGCGAGCGAGAGAGAGAGAGAGAGAGAGAGAGAGAGAGAGAGAGAGAGAGAGCTAAGGATTATCGGTAGCTGGGATCGGCGGGAAGTTTAGGATGTCGTGGTCTCTGCGAAATTAGGTTTCCGCATTTTCACGGCGCCTTGTCGCGTCACGACGCCGAAAATACGGTCCCGGTGGGACGATTCGCGTTGCCATTAACAGGGACGTTTCGTGGCCGACGCAACGCGTGCAGTCGAACGCAATAATGTCGACGATGCAACGCGCAGCATGCACCGTGCAACGTGCACAATACACCAGCGACAGATGGATAAACAGCACTGTGTTTAAATAGAGACTACCGCCACGAGCAGTCGCTCCGTTTTTTGCTTCATCTTCATTTTTTTATGTTTTATTTTTAATATTCGAATCGACGGCAAATATTTGCCGCGAACAATGCCGACCCCGGCTACGTCGCAACAAGATTGAAACAATTCTATTGATTTTAGCGTATCTCGGGTTTACACGGTTCACAAAAAATACTTTCAATATTTGCGCGGTCGGCCGATCGGTGTTTCCGCCGATATTCACTGCACCTCGCTGTGTTATTTATACTGTCCCCTTTGTATACAGTGTCGCATTAATTTCTGTACGTGATTCAATTTCTCGGACCCTCTGCACTCGTTCTCTACGGATTTTCGGTGCCTCTCGCCTTAATGCGCCGGAGAGCATCTTACTTAATCTTGTCTTCCGTAAGGGACTGTCGTAAAGGTTGGCACACGTTTTGTTTTTTAGCTATACAATTTCCGAGGATGAGAATTACTGTGAAAAAATGTACTCCGTTCGGAAGGTATAATTTCCAGTTACATTTTCGCTGGAGAAAGTATCATGATAGCGTCAACGGATAAAAAGTTGTTTTTAATTTTCTGAAGACAATGTTTTCGGCAAGAAAAAGTTTAGATAATTATACCCAATTTTAATCTGTTTGCGGTGTAGTTTGCGGGGCTAAAAGTGTCGCAAATATCGCGCACATCTCTCTCGCATCTAGCGGGACGTTACTGTAGTTCTCGAATAAAGAGCTCCCGAACTTCCGGCGCAGCGAGCCGCAGGCTATATTATCCCGTGCATGACGTATCACCATTTTAGCCGGGTTACACGCGACGCCATTATTCGGGACAACTGTAGTTCGTGTATCCATTACCGCGTACACGGCCATTCGCGGAGTTCGCCGATGTAATTACAGACGCAGCAGGTTGCATCGTGCCCCAGTGCACACGCCCGGAAGAAGAACACTCCGATGCGGTGGGCCGAAGACATTTTCGAGCTGTTTCGCAGTTGCTCCGATAACAATGCTGTTGAAAAAACCACAATCACTGTGACCTTCACATGTGTTATCAAAGACGCTCTGCAAAAAACCCTTAGGAGGTTTTAACCTTCGCTGGTTGTTCGTTAATCAGTTACGAACGAAAGCTATTCGTCGAAGATTTGTATGAACTAATTTAGACTGTGGACGTTTATGCAAGGAACGAATTGTGAACGAATGTTTTAGCAGACGACGAGCAACAGATAAATCTTCCGAAGGTCACCGACGATTCATACATATGTAGACGGTCCGGTGGCTGGGTCTATTCCCGTCAGATTCGCAACAACTTCATCCACTGTTTCAGTCCAGCCCGACTCCTCTAAGGTTGTTATTACACGAGGCCACTGGTGGCGCAACTAAGTCGCATAGTGGGCCAGAATGGCTCCGTAGCTGTTCACGAGCCAAAAAATGAAAGTCCCCACATCGATTTTCAACCAATGCACAGTGATTCTTAAATGTCTATTATTTTCAGATACGATTTATCACCGAAACTATTCCGTTTCTTCTTAACGATGTTCTGGAAAACCTACTGAAGATTAAGTGTCCAAATTTTTCTTTATGAATAATGTATATCTATGTTGAGCCAACAACCGTAGTCCCGTTGAAAGCACCGGTTCTCATTAGATCATCGAAATTAACCCTTTGCACTCCGAGCTATTTTAACTGGAAAATTACACATTTCTTCCGATCTAGAATATTTCCATACCTTATGATTTTTGCAATTTTATCGATATGAAATTGGTACATTACCTTATACAGTACCTAAATGTTTAGTAATTGATTAGATACCGATATATTTAATAATGTAAACAATATTTTGAAGAATGTTACAGCAATTTTTAGTGGTGCCTCAGAGGGGACAGCCGAGTGCTAAGGTTTAAACAATGTGGAACGTGAACGGCACTTGGATGGGTGACCGTCTGGTAAAAAACCCACCACAAACAGTAGGTCCGGCTGAAAAGGCGATAGTGAGAATAGAAAGAGGGGGAAGAAGATTAGTAAATGAATTTGAAACCCTGAGGGGACCAAATATCATGTTACATGTATATCTATGTTGAGAACACCCCGGGTACTAAACGTTAATGTTCATAATTTATTATTTAAAAAAATGCTTAGTCAACTAAGGAAAATCGTCAAAGTTTTTCACCTCTGATCAGGGATAAGTTAAAATGCAGGGAAATGCAGAGGCTCTAACAAAGTGGAACATTTTCAGCAACGTCTCCTCTAGAAGATACTGCAAAGTTTTCGTCCCGACTAACCCCTGTTCGGAAATTATGGTGGTGTAAAGCGTCGCGTGACACGCAATTCCGCGGCCAGTCGCGTTGCACGAGACGCATGACGACCACTCAGCGGCTCTTAAGAGTGTAAAGACCTAACCCAAACCTATCTCATGAATTTTTTATATTATTCGACGAATTTGATCAACGAATTTGATCGACAACGATTTTGACCGACAACGAATTTGATCCACAACGACTTGAGACAGTATAATAATATTGTATGATAATACTGTATGATAATACATACTGTGGTCGTCTTAAGATATTGTGGATGAAATTCGTTGTCGGTCAAAATCGTTGTCGATGAAATTCGTTGTCGGTTAAAGGCGTTGTCGGCCAAAGCTATTGTCGGTCGAATCTGGAGTCGGTGAAATGTTGTCGGCGAAAACCGTGTCGGAGAAATCTGTGTCGGTGATTTCCATGGGACCCACCGATTCATTGAGGGGGTAACGTAGCCTCGAATATTACTAGAATCTTACGAGCAAGTTACGAGCTGTGTGAGGGCTTATGTGATAGAGGAAGGTTGATCGTAGGTCGCTCTGGTCATGAGGTAACGATATTATGATTATATTTAACAATAAGAGCGTCCAAAGTAGGGGGAAAAATCGAGACCACCACCCTCAGGTTCCCATGTATTTTTTTCTAATACAAAACGATTTTTCTGACTTACCTCATGACCAGAGCGCCCTACAATTAACCTTCCTCTATCAAATGAGCCCTTACACAGCTCGTAACACGCTCGTATAAGGACAAACAATTCTTTCTCGCAAACACTGTTTTCGCCTGATTTTCTAGTAAGATTCTAGTAATATTCGAGGCTACGTTACCCCCTTAACACGTTGACTGCCACGCGTGTTTACAACAAAATCCCCGTCAGGCCACCCGTGCCACTGTAAGATGCGTGCTCTGCTATCGCATGTCTGTTTACATTTCTTTCGGTACTCCGATACCTGCTACGATCCTCACTTATCACGTAATTACTCTGCACGAGCAGTTGTAATCTTTGCTCCCGATGAGAATTTTTGCTGTCAATCGTATTCGGGTGACATGGCAGTTAACGTGTTAAATGTGCTGAGACTACTGAGCCACTGGTGGAGCAACTTGGTTGCGCCACTAGTGGCCTCGTGTAACAGCTCCCTAAGCTGACAGTCATTTAGCCCTCGCATGACGGACCGTGAAAGCCGATAACTGGGTCACTCGTGACTCACGCCACACGTACACCAAGTTTGTCGCTCGGGTCTCCGGTAACCCGGCTATCGGCGTGCAATGGTTAATTAAGTCGGATGGAACATCAACCCTTAACGCTAGATTGAAATGTGGCCTCGAGAGCTAAGTTTGTTACGGTTACAGAGTGTTACGCGAGAGAAATGATCTTGTTCGAGATGCGATATGAGACTAAACAAATATCTCTGGCAATTAGAGTAACCGGCTCTTGGCGTGTTTAATTACTGTCGATATGCTGTGTACAGGTGGTGAAAGTTATTTAGGATTAAACAAGTTACTCTGTATAATTCGTATGTCTTTCGAGTCTCTCGGTTCCAATTGGATGACACTAGCAACGATTTGTCCGAAAATCAACTTAGCCAGAAAAATTGTCATTCTTTGATCATGAGTACTCCACAATATTAACTACAATGAGCCTAGAAACATTGTCTGCTCGAAGATTAGTATCCGACCAGAGCTTTATTTTTAAGTTAATTAATAATCATATTGATTGTCCCTCTCTACTTGCGCAAATCAATTTCTATGTACCTGAACGTGTATTGAGAACTAGAGCTGGATTCCAAACACTTGAAACAAGATCTACTTATGGATTAATTAATCCAATGAATCGCATTATTGCAGACTCGAGCACTATCTATAATCGTATTGATTTTTTTATAGTGGTGTCGCTCGGTCGATGAAACTCACGACTTGGAGTCGACTTCGAATGGTAAGAATTTCGGATTCTTGCGAGATATGCGGAAAGAAACTTGTATACACCTCGGGTGGTTAGAACAAATCTGGTTTATTTTTCTTCTGCTTAATGAAAACTGTACAAATGGTGGGGGTTGACACGTAGTGAGGTTTGCAAAAATCCTATTGGTTGTAATTCGCAGTGGTGAACAATAGGGAACATGTTTTTCGCAGCTTTGGTGATTGCATTGGTTTTGCCTGTCGTTCTGGTACCTTTTTTATGGTAACTATAATTACTGCGATGACCCTAGTACGGTCAGGTGCACCGTAATCTTGAGAGGGTAACCCCTGAATATTACTAGATTTAAGTCTAAAAACAGTGTTTGAGGGCTCATTAGATTTTGTGCATGTCCCTTCATTGTTATTAGACGAGTAGTCTTTTATATTTCTCTTTTTTTAAATTGTAAACACTTATGTAAAAGTCCGTCCGTAATAAATAATAATAATAAAAATTAAAGAAAAAGGAATCTCGAAGAATCTCGAAACCAAACGATCGACTGATCGATCGTGATCCAGCAGGTCGATCAAGGCGTCGTTTAATCATTGATGTGGACGTCTGAGGAACGACCGCGGCCAGTACGGAGATCCGACCATTATCGACGCCGCTTCCACTTTATTTCTGGCTCGATCAGCGATCGCGGTGTCCCGATAGCGTATCCGATCAGCCGGAAGTGATAGTCGAGTGCACCCCCGCTAGCTCGTAATCGTTCGAAGGGCTTCATTGTTATTGCGTCTCCCTTCTCGTTCGGTTCTCGAGCCGCAGATATCGAGATTAGCCTCTCTAGAATCACGGGGGACGACCTAAAAATCAGCTCCGACGCGTTCGACCCGGTCGAGGTTAGATCGTCGATCAGAAAGCTGGCTCGATCGCACTCGCGATCACTCCGATCTCGACTTTGCACGCTTTCTCGTGGTTCACCCCGGTGCTTCTACGTCGTTGCACGCCGATTGGCTTCCACTGGCAACTATCATTATCGCGACTCCGCAGCCGGATCGGTACGCGAACGATAAACGCGAAAGTAGGAAGCATTAAACGCGATCGGCAGTGAACGATTCCTCGGGAATAATGCCCGGAACTCTCCCCTTCGCACCGAGACTCTTCGACTATGAAATCTGGTGACTGGTTTCTGCTCTTTTGTACGTCTCCGCTTTCTGCGATTTTTCTTTAGCAAGTGCAGATTTTCTTTTGAAACAAACCTTATCCACCATTAAATGTTCAGACCGCGTACTCCATTATAACATTTCGCACTGGTGATTTAATAAAATAAGCATTGTAGAACCCATTCTGGCTCGATTTGAAAAGTGTCGATTTGCTTCTCGGCGTACTTGCAGCATTGCTAGACGTTGGAAATCGAGTGTTATTCTGTGAAATTCATAAGAAGTTATTCGGTGAATTCGAAAATTGTATATTTCTTTTTTCGAACAGCAAACAAGCAAGGACCTTAATTCGTGATCTAATGCAGCCGGTAAATTTTGCGACCGCGACCGTTCCTGCGGACGAAAACGCGAAGGAAGTTGCGGAGCACAGGTGCGCCGGGTCCCGCAGTTTCCACCGCAGCCAAAGAAAGTATTTCAGGTGAGAAAGTTAAGTGGAACAAGGCGCACAACACCGACGCATCGCGGCGAGCCTGGAGGTAACTATTCTCAGTTTCCTTTTAAACACATCTCTTACATATTCCATTTGATAGAACCTTTTCCACGGCGTGACCCATTTACTCGGCGAATCTCGAGGAAGGAGTAAAAGGATTCTCTCGGCTCGAAGTTAAAGTAAATCCTTCGCAGGGCAACCGGGAACCACGATCTTCCTTATTCTCTTAGCAAAATACGAGAAAATCTGGCCGTCCTCTTCTCGCTTTCTCTTTATTCCGACCCTGTTCACGTCTCGCTTTTCAAGAAGCTGTCTCTCGTCCGAGGATCTTTACGTAGGATCTGGGGCTAAAGTCCTCAGATAACGGATTACTCGTCCTTTTTCAACGACAGTTCGGCTACGGCGCAGGAAACAGCCAGCCTGAAAGCATCCACTCCCCAGGATCGTTTGCATAAAGAGGGACGGGTTTGTTATCGCCTCGTTATTGCCGCTTTAATTACCGAATCGAGTGCGAAGTCCCTCCGAAACTTCCGCGTTCTCGTCTAGCGAAGAATAAACCGACGCGGCTCCAAACTTTCTTAGCCTTCCGTTAGCGAAACGATAAAACAAAATTAATTGGCAATAAGACGAAAGAAGACTCGTAGAGAAGGTTCTACGATTTTTTTTTTTAGTCGTATGCGTTAATCAAATAACAGGTTACTGAATTTCAAGACTTTTCCGACAGTCCCTTACTGTTCTATAACGTGTTCCCTCTAGGCTGACGTGTTCGTTTTGGTAGATTTTTGTAGCGCAAGAAGAAAATGGCGTCGGAGGACAGGAGAATCGATCGCAAGCAAAAACTTGCTCGTCCTTCGGAGCTTGTAAAAATAGCATGGTAACGTGATCAACGTGTAAATTGAACTAAAAAATATTGGCAAAGGGCTAGCGTTGTCACATCGATGGGGTTGTCAATCTGATAAATCCGAATGGCGATACGTTCTCAAAGGATCGCAGCGTCGTCTTTTGCAAAGAGAATTTTTTGCGCGTTCGCTGATCGAGTTAGAGAGCTAAGCAAATTTCAGGGCAGGCTCAGCTATTCACAGAGACGCCACCCTTTAGCCCTTCCGGGATTTCCAGATGGAATTTCCGCCGTGCGAAATTTCGCGCTGATTGACGCGCGCCAAAGGGAATACTAAACGCGGCGCTCCTAATCTCGCGTCGCCAAGACGCGATCGTAAATAATACATACACCGCTCGTTAACGGGATTACGAATTAATTCGCTGATTAGACGATCGACGAATCTCTATTTCACCGAACACCATCTCGAAAATCGTTTTCTCCTATGAGCAGCTAATATGGGAACCTGACAGTGGTTGTCTCAATTTTTCCCCCTACTTTGGACGCTCATATTATTAGATATAAACATAATCTCGTTAAATCATGAGCTCAGCGCCCTAAGATCAACCTTCCTCTTTAGAATGAGCCCTCACACAGCTCGTAACTTCTCGTATAAGGACAAACAATTGTTTCCCGCAAACACTGTTTTTACCCTTAAATCTAGTAATATTCATGGGTTACGTTACCCCCTTAAAATGACTCGAATCTGTACGCCAGATATAGGATCTATAAAACGCGAAATCAGAAAGAGGAGTAACGCCCTTTCCGAGAGATTGCTGTTATACCTGTATCGATGTTATTTTCTCTTAAAAATGTGCCAGTTAGATGGAGTCATTTTGTCACCTTGACTACCTGGCTTATAAATTGAACCGACTATAGATTAAGAGTTCCAACGGTTTTTTCTTTTTTTACTTGCCATGAACACAGTCTTTCCGAGCATCCGAGTCGATCATAATATTTTCATAGAGTCTCTTTCTGCGCTTTTCCGTTACTGCCCTCGATTCGTCTTTATTCCCTTTTTCGTTTTCGCCGTGCTCGAAGGGATTCGGCCCTGGGTTCGACAAATAAATAAATCAATTCCGTCGAGTAGAAAGCTTCCTTAAGACCTCGTTGTTCTTTAAAGTCCCCAGCGAAACGTTCCGGGCGTTCGGTCGAAAGCAAACGTGCAATCTCGCGTCGGGTTGACCCACATTTTCTTCCCGCGTAGAATAAGATCGTGATACGAGTGAACACCGTCGGAGCATCGTTCCACCGATCAGATCGGTGCCGCTTTTCCCGGGGTTAACTAGACTCGACGTTCTACAGAGAGAAAGACTCTCCATCGCGATTCTACTTGATCCACCACCCCCACGGTCGCCTAATTTCCTCTTTCGCTCGCGTGCAGAACGCTCGCGTGCCTTTTGTTCGTATCGTTTTCTGCTGTTCGAATCACCGAGCCTGTCCCTGATTAGGAAACCCCGGCTCGACCTTGCTACTACCCTAAACCGGCCATTTCGGAAGCCTATAGTCATCCTCGTTTGTCAGCGTGTTGTGGAAGATACCGATGATTTTTACAGAGAACTACGGCACACGATACTGCCGAGTTAAATGGAATTCTTGATCGCGGATCGATCCGTTTCGAATGAGTTAATTAACTCGTTCAGGTTTTTTTTTATTATAGAAAATCTCTTATGAAATTTATTTCAACATGAATATGAACACAATACAAAAATTACAAACTGATGAAAAATTTAGTCGGAACAGAAAATTGAAAGTACAAAGCATGAAAATATAATAACAAAACATAGGACAGACCAATCGCTTATACATTAAGGGCGCAGCTTTTAAAAAATGATACCAAATAATGACATTTGTTTTGGATATTAACAACGAAATAACCGTCGGTAAATAAAAATTGTTTGAACGGAACTTATTAATTAATTTTTTTTTCTTTAGTCATTATACAAATTGCACTGCCGTAAAACATGGAATCCGTTCAGTTTCCTTGGATATGGAGCTATAATGATGGATTTTATTCTATGCTTGTATTATATCTGTATCATATTTAATATCACAGTTCATACATTTATATTATATTCAATGCTGTTGTATATTATACGATTTTAGAACGACTAATAGTAAAACTTACAAGAAAAATGAAAAGACTGAAGAACAATTTCCTATGAACACAGAAATATTCTTCACTTTCAATGTTTTCCATTAGCTGGAAACCCTTAAGCGTCGCACACAGTTCCGTTCGATTCCGATGAGAAAGAAACCATAAGTTCCGAACAATTTTCCCGGCGAAATAAAAAGTTATAATGAAATTCTGCAGAGCCGACGAGCGAAAGTCAAGAGTTTTGAATGTCGGCGCAGAGTTCCCGGGAGGAACTGCAAGGGATTCGAAGTTTGGAGTTCTTCACCATTTATTTATAGCTGTGCATTTAGAGTGCATAGTTTCGTATGCAGTATAGTACCTAGAATGTTCAAAAAATATTCTATGAGACCTGTAAAGGATTTCATAATAAATAGAAGCGATGGCTCGTCGTCAACGATTGTGAATAATTAATTGAATCCTCTACTTTTCGAATAAGCGAGAAGAACAAAGAAATGTACGATCCAATACATTGCTTCTTTAAAATAATTTTAGTGTTTCTATCATTTCGAACAGTACCTACCCAAATCTGCGTTAAATGCACAAAATCCGCAGTATACCGACGCTGTGCTCAGTAAAAAGGTTAATCTACGCTCACGGATCAGAGTCGGTTCCTTTTCGAGCGCGGTTAACACGGGATAGCGTGTTGCTTCGTTAACGTCAACGGCGATCACAATGCTGCCAGAAAGTTGCTCGCGAAACGCGAAACGAACGATACCGTCCCACGAAATTTCCCGGATAACTGGGTTATCCCGCGGCATCCTCTCTCTCACTCTGGCTCTCTCTCTCTCTCTCTCTCTCTCTCTCTCTCTCTCTCTTTGCGGAATGTAGGTCGCCCGGTTGAATTTACGAGAGGGCACGCGTGTCCTACGGCCTCTTTCCCGGTATCGCGACGGGATAACAGAATTCGCATTGTTACGGGGAATTCATTAGCGCGACGCGCCTCCAATTAATAACGGAGGTAACCCGTTTTGCCGGGTTCGACGGAACATCCGGGGCCACGGCCGGCAATTAACTCTTCTTGTAATGTACTATTTATATTGTTGAATGGAGAGTTTCCTACGCTTTCCTGAGGCTGGGTTTATTGACATCGACTCGCAAATGACATGGCCTGTTTTCATCTAAAATATAGAAATATTCATTCAGCTGCTTTCTAGGATGATTTTAGGATTTTTAGTGGTCGAAGGATCCTTTAATCGTCTTCAATAAAATTTTTAGATCCCCACGAAGGTTCCAAGAATCCTTGACAATCGATTTAGAGCAACTCACGTAGCAACTGTGAATACCTTCGATAATCCTTTTAGATCCCCATAAACCTTAGAGTCCTTGAGAATCAATTTAGAGTCCCGAGAGCTTCGAAGAATATTACTGGACCTACGCACAACCATCTACAATCATTTTAGAATTTTGAGTGGCCCACGAGGATCCTTGCGAATCTATTTGGGAACATTTTAGGACCTCTCGACACTTCGCAATCCCTTTAGGGATTCCGAAGAGCACCGAGGATACTTCAAGATGGCACAGAGATTTTTGAAGGATCCTGAGTTCTTGTTCTTCTCCATCAATTGCTGAAGTATAAAATCCTTCACCGAGAGAATCAACGTCTGCTATGATTCTAACACGATATTGTCGTATTTCGTGACTTCAAACGCCACATTTTTCCTCTTTCTCTTGAATCCTACTTTACATGACGAGCTGTATCTGCTTAAGTAGTTTACGTTCCCGGTCCTTTGTTCCCTCGTTTCCTGAACCCGGCAAAAGAGCATGTTTAAACCGTACCGTCTCTCTGTCCTTCCGAGAACTTACTTCCGCGTAATTATAATTTAATATACCGAGTTGCGTTCGTTTTACCCCGGCGGAACTGCTCCTCGCTTGCTCAGCCACTGTGTAAATAAAAGATGGAACGCATAAAAATGGCTCATTAAATCTCTGCCGAGGCGGATCGAGGAGCCACGCGTTTCTCCGACGCGATAACCGTGGCGCGTAGTTATTAATTCAACAATTCACTAAGAAAAGAACTTTCTTTTCCTGTCAGTAAAAGTTCTATTGATCTTTCAGTATTTTTGTGTACAGAACAAGAACGAATTGATCTGAAACTTATTGTTACTGCCAAACTAAAAGTGAAAGACTGCATTTTAAAGTAATGCTAAAATAGTTTTGACCAAGTTTTGGCGGCAAACACTCCGCTGTGCGCCGGTCGAAATGAAAAAAAATGGGCGGATCGCAAGCAGCACGCAGGACGGGTTAAACGAAGTTAAATAACGTTTCGATTGCTCGCAGAAATTGCTGTGCATGGAGGAGCAAACTTCCGCTGCGGCGTAAGCTGATTTCCGGCGCGTTTAAGGGCTTAATAAGAATCAGCTCGATTCCCGGGACAATGGTCGCGCGGCGGATTCTACTTCATTTGCAATCAACGCCATTTCACCGGCAAGTTTTCGCATTATAAACTTTCTTTTGTGGCCGCTTCGGTTCGAACCAGGACGATCCTTTTCGCCAGTTTGCTCTCTCTCTCTCTCTCTCTCTCTCTCTCTCTCTCTCTCTCTCTCTCTCACTCTCTTTCGCGAATCGAATTTCCCGGCTGCCTGAATCTCCTGATTGGCCGGCCTTTCGGTAGTTAGGAGGCCAAGGAAGTTTCGCGCTAACTTTTCTGAAATTTCCGCGGAAAATGTCACGTTCCTCGGGGGACCGGAAGCGCGGCCGTGCATTTTTTCCCGCGATTACGCCGAGCTCGGTCGAGCGGGCTACTTCACGAAAACTTTTCCCGGCCGGGCGAAGTTGCGCCGCGTAATTAATCGCTAACGATAGCGAGCCAGTGTTTAATACCACCGGCGAGAGGAAAATCGCGGACCTCGACGTGGAAAATTCGACGCTGAACCCGTCGACGGGCTTTTTTGCAAAGCCGCGCGCGAACTTTGAAGCGATTAGCGCCGCCGGAGAAGGGTCTCGTTTTATCCTGCGGAATATTTGCTAATCGTAAGCCCGTTCGACCTCGAGGGGTGATCGATACTTCACAGGGAAAACAGGACTCCGATGAGCGGAGATTTTTAACAACCCGACGAAAATTATATTCTCTTCTCGAGGGCGAGTACCTAAAATACTCAATATAAAAGCAATATAAAAATGATTATCTTTGTTATTGCATTAAAAGTTAATATTATTCTCTGCTCTCGTGTATGTGGGAATACTTTCTGTAGTGATTTCGACTGTAATAGGATTAGAAACGTTACGTTGAAATGATATATTTTATAATTACATTAACAGTTAATGATATATGAGCTCCCGTTTGTCATCTACGAAGTTACGTCGGTGTGTGATAATTTTGCAATTAACACGAAAGCATTATACATACTGTGATATACGTAAAAAACAGCAACGTCAAAGGAAGGTGAATTAACAAAGACGAAAGCAATTACTCGTTCTCGCGAGGTACAAGCTCCACGTGAAATGTGTATTAAACCGGCTCGGTATAGCGACCTTTGTAATAATTATTGCACCTCTTCGTCGACGGTGTACGGAGTGACAAAATTATGCCATCTGTTCTCGTTATTCGGGGTGTTTTAATTTTTTCACCCCGATGTAATATTGTAGTTGACAAATTGAAAGAATTTAAGAATATCAACGTATTACTTTTAGCTTACCAACGAAGGAAGGAAGAGATCATTTTTATTCAACATCAAAATCTCCAGTCAAAATGCAGAAACACACTGTTGGATTATTTCCAGCGTATTCTGTTGGGTGTAATCAACTCAGAAAATTTTCATTTCGCAAGGATTCGCAGTCTAGCCGTCCCAATTAATTTCCAAGAAGAAAGCAGAGTTAGAGCTTCGGTTTTCGGGAAGAAATTGGAGGTTGTCGGGAAAATAAAAGATGGTAAGACGTCCGTCTCGTGGCTAACGCCAGGCATCCTTTTTCACGTACGAGGGCGCAACGTCCGGAATCCGGTTTCGATTCCAGGACGATTTCCGGTTCGGTTCGGGGTCGCCTAGGGGCTGTGTGACCAGGGGACAAAGGGAAACGGTCGAAACACATTTATCGGAGGTAATAAAGGCGAAGCAGCGCGACGGAAAACGACGCTACGGGGTGCAATCGTTCGGCCCGGCTCCGTTTTTCTCTCTCCCCTGTTCACTATACCTACACCTCGCTATAACATGGTTGCTTTCGATGCGGTCACGCCGGACAATAATCAAAGAAATGGCCGAAAAGCTATTTCATCCCACGCTAACACCTCGAACTGGCTCCGGTCGCGCCATAGATCGAGATGAACTGAAGATCATCCAATTGATATGATTACTCATGAGTGTGCCAGCGGAATTGTTGAACTCTGAATGTGTATGTACAAACATGTGTTGACAAAAGTATTCACATTTTTTAGTTCGTTTTGTTATGTAGACTTCTCGTTGGTAAAAGAAATTTTATTTAAACTCAGGAAGGATTCAATTCCTAATCTAGATCAAACCTGGTCACACGGTTTGAGAAACTTGCCCCAATTCAGACTTAGAGAAGACACATCTCTCCGCTAGAGCTGCTAAGTCACTGATCTAAAGGTAACTTACTTGGACCTAGCTAGGATGAATCTAACCTAAGTCAAGCAAATATTGCAATGCAAACTTAGGACAAACCAGCTTCTACGAGAAACTTATCTTAAGAAGAAGACGCGCCAAAACTAGGGCAAACATATCACTGTTTCAAAGCTAATTAGCAAAGATCTACCTTCTCATTCAGACCTCGCGAGACGGTCTCTAATGCAAATTTAGGGCACACCTAGTCGCTGTTTCACATGCTTGTCAAACACAAATCCCTCCTAACATAGACCTAATTTTGTCCTACCAAGGAAACACCCGAATGCGACCTAATTTCAGCTTGGAGAACAAGCGCTATTTCGGTCTTTGGTTGTTCTTATAGAACAAAATCAACAACGAAGAGGTTCAAAACACTGCAATTATAAAATACAATCACTGAAGGTGACGACATATTTTAATTTGAACAAAATCCGAAACGGTACTCGAAAAAGTGTCCGGACTACGAAATGCAAAGAGTAAAATTTCATATGTTCACCATTGAACAAACAAAAAGAACAGTTCAGAGTCCAACAGGGGGCAGAACGAGCTCTTTACCAGATAATACTAAAAAACAGGAAATGGAACGCGAGCAAATACCAGTCGATTAGACCTTGACTGCTCGAACGGATTCGTTGGTGTCCGTTCATATTCGTTCAGTTTTGTTTGAGCTCAATTATGTCCACTCACGTTCGTTCGTGCTCGCTCTGTTTATTCGTGCCTGTTCGTCAGGTGCGGGCTATACTTTAGCGAAACTAGGATCAGCCCGTTCGAAGCAGAATTTTCTGAAAAACCGATGACTATGGTCTACGAAAAGTCGAAAAACTAGGTTCGCAGGGGTCGGACCTTGTAGGGGAAGGTCTGTACAATGGGATCGTTGGCGACCGGGGGTGTGTTTGATAAGAAAATGGCGACGCTTGACCGTTGATGGAGTGACATTAGGTGCGGCATCACGAGCCCCATCGACGGATTCGCGTTAATTAACGTCCGCGCTCCCCGTTCCGTAAATTCGCGCTAATTGCAACGCTGCATTTGCATAGGCGGATCCCTGGTTGATACGCGCTGATACGTGCCTGGAGATCTCTCGGTTCATTTTGCCAGGAAATTAGTGAGGTGACGCGGTTATTGACACTTAAAAATCAACAAGATACTCCCACCGTATTCAGAACGTTCATTATACCTCGTGGACGTTACCTCTGGCTGAAAATCCACAGCTTCGAATGCTCGCAAGACTTCCGCTTTAACCCCTCGCTGTCCATAATGTTTCTCTCTTCTATTTTAGAAATTATTCTGCTGTTAGTGGTTCGATTGAAAATTTTTTTTAGCTGAAATAACGGTTCAAGGAAAGCTTTAATGTAATTATAGAAAGAGGTTGGGTTATGAGACGGGTTTTGTTTTTGGTCTGTAACTTTTTGCTTGAGAAAGATATCAAAGAGTTTTATATACCGTTGGAAAGATGAAGGAATTACGCAACTTTTATGTATAAAAAGTTTCGTGGTTTTATCAACAAGTAAAATTGTATGGCCAATTTTCCGAGGGCATGTTTTTTGGCTTCCTGAAAAAAGTGGTTGGGTTGTAAGACACTCGGAAAAATCAACTAAAAGTGGTAAAATATAAAGTAAAACCCATATAACTTTACGCAAAAATGAATTTTTATTTATTTTAATGACATTAAGTGACCAAAGGAGTTAAAAAGAATTGCAAAAAATTGAAAAAAGAAGCAAAGAATGGCGAAGAAAACTAAAAAAAAATATAATGAATGGAAGGATTCAATAATGATCTTCCTCTTCGTCATCCAAGTCGCTGTCACAATGTTTGCATATGAAAAACGAACGTCTACCCATATCGGCACACTTCAAATGAACAGGTCGCTGGCATGTGTTGCATTTGATAGAGTTGGCAGCGGTCAATTTTTTCGGCAAAAACCTTAAAAAAATGATGCAAAAGTCTACATCCTTTCAAAAATAGCTTTGACTAGTTCTAAAAATTGCTTTCCGAACATTCTACACAGAGATCCATTGTTTTCTACATACAAAATCTAGAAATGTTAATCGATTTTCCTGTTTCACTCGAGACATGCAAGTGAAGTACTAAAAATTGGCACGTTGCTGGGAACTTTGGATTGCTGTGTACTTAGGTAATCGATAAAGAACGCTCGGAGCTTCGTAAAACTCGATCCGCTGCCATAACGAGCGGCGCGTCGCTACCCTGTCATAGGGCTCAAGGCCACGGACCTACCCTCACTCAATCTTAACCAAAGCGATTTTTAATTTCACCCGTTGCGAAACTTCTTAGGAAATGACTAGTGTGGGTTGGGCGTGTCTGGGAGACGAATGCGTCGATAAAATACGAAACGGCAATGGTAGCAGACAATTTGGAAAACAGTTTCCATTCCCTAAAGATGATTAAATATAGGAATAAATTTCTATTCACTCTTTTATAAGGAGCTTTATTTCCACTGTAAATCGTATCAGGGCCAATCATTATAACTTAGTTGCCTCTCTGCATCGTTTAAATATTATCGATGATCCTAGCTGTAAGTGTCAGTCAGACGTGAATTCAGTCTCCGAGGACTGGGATCATGTGTTATGGCAGTGCTGTTTATATGACTCCCAAAGAATTAAACTTGTAAATAAATTACGTAAAATTAAGTTTTTCTTACCACTACAAGCAGACCTCTTCTTTGCAGAACCAAATATCAAAGCCTGTGAATTTATCTTTCAGTTTTTAAACGACTGTGATCTGCATCGCTAGTGGTTAGTCATATTGTAAATGTACTCAAACTGTAAAACTAGTGTATCTTTGTTAAAGCCGAAATAAACCTACAGTAAGTTTCAGTGGCTCAATGAAAAAAAAAATTTCTATTCAACTACGGACAATTTTTATTTTTTCATGAAATTCCGCGGTATAATTATATGCACGTTACATGCACGGTTTAATCCTGTGCGCTCCCATGGCGACTCCGAGGCACCACTAAAAATTACCATACTGTACTTTGAAACAATTTTGACATTAACCTCTTTCTATTTAATAAATTGCTGAACAGTTTTAAATGTGGAACACTTAAGTACGCTCAATTTTATATGCAGAAAATGATAAGAGTCAAAGGTAGTTTTTACAGATTCTATTACAACAGCTCCGATTGCAAACGATTAATAGCTTTCGATACCATCAATGCATCGAATTCACAGTCCAGTAATTACAATTTTTACTTATCTAATAGGTAGATAGAACTTCCCAGTTCTCACGAGCCTCGAAAGACATTCTTGTCTTATCAGAAGGACCGAACAAAGAGACCGCAGGTTTCTTCCGAGCGAACGCTATCGGGTGTTCCGAAAAATATCTGCGTCTCGGTAGACCGAAATTCAACAACCGCCCTCCTGATTACTTTTAATTAACGATAGCGGCTCGTAATCGCGACCAGCTGAAATTGCTGGCGCTAATCGCGCCGAGTGTTACAACCGTGGAATACCGGCTCGCTGGGTAGACATTTCGAGCGCTATCTGATCCGCATACGAACTACGAACGAGTACGTTCGTTAACGGGGTAATCGATAACGGTCTCTGGAAACAGTCTTCTTCTACGAGCCGCGTAAAACGTGGCCGACTACAGAACCACACTACAGTTCGTGCACTTCTCCAGTTTCAAACGGTTCTATTTAATTCTCCATTCACGCGGCTAAATATATGTATATATTTTAACGATGTAGATTTTAACGATGCAGTCATTCAAGATTATCTAAGGTGAAAAACGTAAAGAAGGATGAAAAATGTAAATTCACCGTGAACGCTTACGCAATTCAATATTTTCAAAAAATGTAGAAGTTATTCAGGTTGCTCGCCTTGGGTAACTCACCCTGTATAAAAAAACACAGTAGACTGGAGCACGTCAGTCTCGGCTAGCAGCAAAGACTGATTCACGAAACCCAGATGAGGAGTTAGCTCGTTTCTAGCTAGATCGAAGTGAGTTTTATACCAGCGACTTGTTTGTGGAAGATGTCTCTTTCTGCAGATCGGACATGGCTTCTCCTCAGACGTAGTCGCACTTTCAGGCATAATTAAAGGAAACTTCGTGGCTGGGAGAGTGGACGGTCGGCTGGAAAACCGGGAAAGTTTTATCTCCCCTGGCGCAGACAAAACAACGTTTACCTTGAGGAAAAGCTAAACGGGCAATCCATTTGCCGGGGAGCAGGACGTTGCTCGGGAATGAAACGAAACAAGGACGGCGCAACGCGTTTTTAAGCCTGGCATCGCGGCCGTCAGCACGGACGAATTAAAAGTAGCCTCCTTCCGGCGAGGCTGAGCAATTACTCGAGCACCGCTCCATCAAACCTGGCCATCCTCGGATTATATTTTACGGCGGAGTCGTAAGGACCGCTGCTTGTTCTCGAGGATCCAAACGAGCGACGACGGATGGGAACGTTCCCCGTTGAATGATGATCGTCGACGTCACGGCTTAACGACCACCCCCTACCCCCTCCGTAGTACGCGTAAAAAACTATGAAAGCGTCAAAACGACGTTCGAACGCGTCGTCGAGACGCGACGGACGCTTAATGCCGGGAAAATGCGGAATAATTCCCGATAATGCGTTCCCTGTATCGCTCCATTTTTAGCGCGATGCAATTCTGATTTTGCAGGAAAAAATCGTCCGGGAAACAAAGAAAGGGGAATAGCCTAAGAAATATTTTTTTATCCATAAAAATCAAATGAGAAAAGCCGAGATTGAATATGAAATTACTTTATTCCTCAGAAACCTTTTCTAATGTACCTACGCGTTAGAAATAAATAATTGTCATATTTCATGAATATGTATTTTACAGTATGCGATTAAATATGGGAATATGAAATGTCCGCGACAGTATTCTTACAATTTCGATCATCATAAAATAAAGACTCGGGAATCAGTCGTTTCGATACTCCTCGGTTTGATCCGTCATTAAATCCCTTGGTTATTCTTCGTTCGAACGAACAAAGCGATTAAAAAGCTGTTAACATTCGAGTTTCCTTTTCCATCGATCCCCGGAAACGGATTTTTCGACTGGTGTGTCGCCTGGAGAGAATCGATCCCTCGTAAAACCAGCTGCACCGTGAACTCCGTGTCGGCGTCGTAATCCGAAATTCGCCGTTAAAAGCGGTATCGCTGGTTCAGGCATTTTCGAAACACGCCCCACGGACCGGCAGGGAATGCTTATTACAAAATTTTATTGCCCCGACCGGTGCCTCCGCAACGTCATGTCTCGTTGCGAAATTGCGTAGGGGGATCAAGGGAGTGAACGATTCTCGCGTCCACACCCCCGCACCTCGTTTCTCTTCTGGGTCATTCCCCATTGTTCCTCGGCGTGGCCATTACCCTGGCCACCCTCGTTCTACTAAAAATCGAGAGATTTAGGGGAACTTTAATCTTCCAATTTTTAACTATGTACTTTTCTTTTATTTTTAATCCGCGAGTTTTCAACCCTTATCGCCGGACTCTGAATTTTACAGATTCGACGCATTTATACGGTGACATTCAAAAGTTGAAATTAAAAGATTATGATCTCGACTGCTATCGGAAATTTTCATTATATACTTCACCAGAGGAAACGGATACAAGAAACTTTGGGAAGGTGGCTGCAAGCCAAGGGGGTCGGGTGGCATGTTATAAGCTCGACGCTATGTTTTAGTCGAAAACTGAATTTTTTAGAAATATCCTGACATCGAGGCCTCGACATCATGTTTCGACGTCATCGATCGTTTGCGTGCTCCGCAGATCCTCTGGGTTTTGTTACCCAATAACCTAATACCCTGGTGGTTTAGCGCTGTTCAAGCATGATCGATATCCACCCCTGCATCGTGAACGCCTTGATGATTGGCATTCGGAAGTGAAATGGGATACTGCTTCGTGTAATCTAAGAAACATTATTGTCTCTCGTTGCGTTACCTATTTGATCGCATCAACTTAAAACAGACAAAAATATTTAATTCTTTAGTAACAACTTGCCACAATGTAAGTACAACATGTCCCATAGCGGAACAGAAAGATCCGTTTCGCTTAACGACAAATAAATGAAAAAATATAAGAAACCATTTACAATATTTGAATTTGAAGAATTTTAAAATACATACGTGTATAATAAATCGACGAATAACTGAAAAAATATGAGAAACCCGTTAAAGATGAGAATATCTATGTATACTACTTCTACGTCATTTTATATGTTTCTTCTAGATCGGAACTTACAGACCGGGTCTCTATAAAACAACATAGCACTCCCCGTCTCCTTCATCACTTCCCTGATCGTTCGTCACTGCTGCGACGCAACCGTAAATCGTGAAACAGTGGAGATCGACTAGTTAAACATAGTAACAGAACGGCCTCGGGCACGGTCAAAAGGAAATGGAACGAAATTGTGCCGCGCGGAGAATGCAAATGTAACGAACGAGTGCGAATTGCAGAGTGAATGGCGGTAGAAAAACTGTTTGTTACGACGACTCGTTTCGGCGCGGCGTCAAAGACGAAGAGTCGGGTCAGGGGAAAGGATCGAAGCCCGGTCGTTAGCGATGCAAAAGGGGATGCGGGTGATAAACGGTTTTACGTTCGACTTCGTAATGGCCGGGTACGGGTGGATACGTTTTCTTGGACCCGTCTCTCTTGACCTACATCTCTAGCGAAGGAGGTGAGCGAGTTTTCCTCGTGGAAAAGACTACCGTAGTAACTCCGTCGAGACGATTAAAAAAGGCAAAAAGAGAGAGGGGGGAGGGGAACCGTAATACCAAGTAAAAACCGTCCGAGTCTTGTCTTCGGTTTTCGCTTTAGAGAACCATCAACAACTTCGCTTTTAGGGACCGTATCTTGTCGTCCGTTTGATCACGAGTTTCCTCCATAAAGAGCACTGATTCCACTATAAATTCTACCGAGGATGCTTCAAGTTCCCAGAGTTTTTGCCGTGGCAACGATACCCTATCGATCCCAAATAAGCAATGTCTTCGACGATCTTCCCGTTTAATTAGTGGGGTCCGGCGAGTGGGTCAATTACGTCTGAAACTTCCGAGAGGGCGGAAAGCAAACTGGGAATCCCTTTGAGCCTCGAGTGCACGATTTTTCCAAAACTAATCAAGTACTCAGCAGCGTGTCAATCTTTATAGCAAGAAACAATGAGAAATTAATTTAAGAGTGTGGACTGCTTCTCTAGTCGTGTTTCCAGTAGAGATCGCGATTTTGGACGTGTACTAAAATACACGTGTACACGTGGTACCTGAACCGTGTCTTAGTACGAATTTAAGGATCCGTTCGGCACATTCGAATCCGACAAACGAGGCGTTATTGTTTTTCGATCGAATTCTTTTCGAATGTTGATGTTAGAAGTGAGGCAATAATAAAGTCGCGGTAAAATGTTTGACGTTAAATCACCGTATATTAAAATGCACATGTAAAATATATATACGAATATTTGTGAATTTAAAATACACGAGTACCCGTGTACTTAGTATTACGTGGGTTAAAATTCAGATTTGTTTATTGGGTGCACGTGAAATAGAGGACTCTATTATATTTGATTGTAGAAGACGGTAGCGCAGAAGGAAAGAGATATTTAATAAATGAGCGGAAATAGCGCACGAAATAAAACAGGTGTTAGAAGAGCGATGCGTTTATTGCGAAATAGAGAGCGATACTGACGTGAAAGAGAAAAATTCACGCGCGACAGAAGTGAAACTTCCAGCAGTCTAGTAATGAACGATCAAAATTTTCGACGCAAAGAAGAACACTGTTCGTGGATCCGTGTACACGAATCCGTGTTCACGGATCCTTAAATTCGTACTACACGGTTCACGTACCACGTGTATTTACATACACGTGAACCGGGGATCTCTGGTTTGCAGTAACAGTTTTCTTATTTACCGTTTAGTAGATGATCGTAATAATTATTGTAACTGTGGATTTTGTGATTAACCCGTTGCACTCGGCTGTCCCCTCTGAGGCATCACTAAAAATTGCTGTACCATTCTTCAAAATATTGTTTACATTATTAAATATATCGATATCTGATCAATTACTAAACATTTAGGTACTGTATAAGGTAATGTACCAATTTCATATTCATAAAATTGCAAAAATCATAAGGTATGAAAATATCCTAGATTCGAAGAAATGTTTAATTTTCCAGTTAAAATAGCTCCGAGTGCAAAGGGTTAAAAGATGTTAATGGTATCGATTTATTAAAATTATTGTAGAAAGAAACAAATATTTATTTGCCATCAGTACCTTACGATTGATACGGAACACAAAAAACGAAAACAAGAAACGACCTCGCTTTGGCCAGTCGATATTTCGATGGCCACGCGACTAGTTCCGATAGGAGACACTCGGTCTTTGTCGCGATCGCATACTACAAACGGTCTACAATATACGAAAAATCGAAGCGATTCAATCCGAAAGCATTTTATGACGCGGCGCAGCGTTCCGCGCGTTTCTCGTCTCCGTCGATTTTTCTGCCGTGTTTCCGGTCCAGGTCACCAGAGATGCATCTGTTTACGGTTTCCCATGTTATTGATTATTCAATGGCCAAGCGAATACACCACGGCCGTTCGTTTGTGAGCAATTGGGCCGCGGTATGGTCGACAGGAAGATCCGATTTTTCTCACGGTGGTCGATCGCTTTGCGTCCCTACGGCTGAGGAAAAATTGGCCATCATGAACGTCGACGGTCTGCCATTTTTTCTGTGCTTCTGTTCGTCCGATTTCAGTTGTCCGATAACAAAACGCTGCGTCCAGACGCGCAAAGGAGATCGCACCTTTATCCAGAGAACGCACGATTATTTTTGTAATCCCTCAAAGCACTTTATAATTTTGTTCAAAGTCAGAATCCGCCACGAGGAATTCTTGTTAATTAACACAACTATTTACATCAAACTGGTTCGTTAATACACGAGACAAGGAAAAGCGAGGAAAGAATGCAGAGAATCCAGAAGTTCCAAGAAAGTTGCGAACAAAAGAGAACCAATTTTATTCTCGGGTCTCCGGGGGACATCCAGAGATTCAAACCCTGCAAAACTGATCCCTCTCGCGTTCGTTACCCCCGATTCAAAAGTTTCAATCTAAAATTCCAGATTCTGGGAGTGCGGGCGTGCTCGAGGAAAATAAATTACAGTGAAAACTGAAGTTCTGTAGCCAGGACAAGAAGCAAGGAATCTCTTGAAAAAAAAAAATGACTGTAGTCGCGGGAGGTGTTTACGTCGTCCGCGTACAATTTTTCTTCGGTATACGTCCAGGACGGAATTAAGCGACAATGCTGACCAATCAAGCGAGGCCGGCCGGTAAGAATGCCTCTCCTAATTGCAGACGCCTCCTTAATTAAGCGGCGCAGGAATTCACGACAAGAGAGACCAGCCTCTCCGAAGACATTTTATTGCCGCCTCAATTCATTGTCCCGCGAAATTCTCGCACGACTAGGGATACTTCCTCCATCCCTCACCTGTTCCCCATGGAAAATCATCTTCGCCTTTGTCCTGTCGCTGTCTCCTTCTCCCGTGGGTCCTTCAACTCTACCATCGAAAAATGTCTGAAAATCTTTAGGCGTAAGAGAATGACATCAAGGTTGGGGTACGTTTCGTTTCCCAGCTATAAAATTTTAAAGGACGAGGATTACGCATGAAATATACAGAGTGTCCCAAAATTCCCCTAAAACCCGGAAATGGGAGGTTCCTTGGGTCATACGAAGCGACATTTTCCTTAGCAAAAACGGTTTCCGCGGCTTCGTTTAGGAGTTATTAACGAAAAACACGGACTAATCAGATCGCGGCTACAGCGGATTGATTCTGACTCGGCCAATTTTCGGACACCATATATACCGTTGGAAAGGTGCAGCTGCCAGCTACATTTGTAAGGACGCCGAAAAAATATAAAGAGAAGTTCCGGATTTCACATAAACGTTTATTTCAACCGACTGCTTCGTTCGCGCTACATCAACAGACAACTACGTCCCTTGTTCGTACTGTCCTTTTATATGCTTCCGCATCGTAGGCGGTTACCTCCGAAAACCAATCAAATATGCTTAAAATTAACATACGCTCTCTAAAAGGTAACAAGGTGAGGGAAGCTGGAGGTACCCTCGTCTTGAGCTCTCGTCTACCTAGGGTCCTTACTATTCGCGTTTGGTCTGCCGATGTTTTACGGTACGTCAACGGCTATTGAGACCTCTAGCTAAAATGTGAAGTCCCTAATAAATTATCATAAAACAGAAAGTACCGCTAAATCTCAAAAATAGCCTGAAGTCACGTCCGCACCGTAATCATAAACTGCGGCCCTTTCTAAGGCCCGGTACCCTGCTGCAGTCCACATGGGCCACGGTCACTCGAATCCTTACACATTTTCGTTGTAGAAAGATAAAAGGATAAAAAGTTATAACCAATTTTCAGAAAACAATGTTTTCGGCAACAAACATCTTCGCCGTCTAGCACTGGGATTAAATGTTCTATTAAGTGTATTCCATGTTGAATTCGGATAGTCGAGGTTCTACTGGGAAGAGAAACCGGACGGGCTAAGACGATTTCCATCCTCACAGTTGGGACACTATGAGCGCCGGGGAGGATGCTTGGAACAAGATGACCGTTTCCGTTCGACGATCCGAGTGACGCTCGACAGGCAACATCGGATCGATAGCCCGCAGGTATTGATTAGGAATTTCAGGTTAGACGAGCTCACCGCGATTCATCTGGCTCCTGTTCTGTGTGAGAATGTATCCTGTGTTCGTCTAATTAACGAACCATCAGACTATATATGGAGGAGAAAAGGTGTAAAGTATACCGATGCGATGAAGATTCCCGAATTTAGATAGCCGGACAGTAATGGGAAGCATAGGGTGAGAAAAAATGGGCCGTTTCAAGGAGAAAAATGCGTGAAGGTTTCACCAGTCCCCAGGAGGAATCACGGAGACCGTGTCTGGATGATCCGCCACGGAGGAAGAGATAACGTCGGCTATTCGCGTTACGACCGGCAATTCTTCCGGCGTTCCGACGCGAACAAGCAATGCAAACGACACGTTATATTCCATTTGTGATTTACAGTTGCCCACGGAAGTATCTAACCGTTTGCATATCCATAACACTTCACTTAATTTCACTTCGACTTGGGGAAGCTGTTACAACGAAGCAGAACTGGCCGACAAAATTGTTGTGCTGTAGTGGTTCTGGAGTTGTGAAGGTTCAACTGTACGTACAGACATGAAGTGCATAGTTGACGGAACAAGAGTTAACGAAATTCCTGGCCGGTTCCTCGAGCGGTTCTCTAGTAGAAAATCGACCAGGAATTGGAGAGAAAGTAATTAATCGAATCCATAAAAACCTTCTGCCGCGTTTAGAACGCGTTGTTTCTTGGTGGGAGGCAGCAACAGCGGCTTTGAGCCTTCGATAACGGCCTCTGTGACGATCCCATGGCTGCGCGAGAGGAGAGGATCGGGCGAGAGCAGGATCCTTTGTGCAAACTATGCACCCGTATCCCGATGAATTTGTTCGCCGGCGAAATGAAATTCTGAACTAGCCGGGTTCTACGGAATCAGCATCTCTCGAATTCTGTCCGCTTGCCGGAGCTTCGAAAAACAGGCAAGACTCGAGCACGGGAGAATCACGGATGGTGGAGAATGGAAACCATCAAATCGAGAAGTATAGACAGAGAGGGGTTGGAAAGATAAAGACCGATGGACAAAGAGTTTTCGTGGATCCATGGTTCTTGTTCGACAAAGTTTGCATCGACCGGGCTGGCTCTCGTCGGTGTCGGAAGTTTATGCGAGGTGAATCGGAGCGTTTCGATAAATTACCGACACTCGCCGTCCGGAAAAACCGAGCGGAAAGTTTCGCGGCGATTCGTTTTCTTCGTGGCTGTCGAGACTATAGCCGCCGCGCCGGTTGGAATGCGAGTTATCAAGCGAACAACGCTCGGGGGAAACGACGAATACAGTCGGGAGCGGAATTATTGCCTATAACAAGCCTCGATCTAATTGTTTGACGACAACTAATTTTTCTAGAGTTTTTAAGTATTACGTCTCGGGCGACTGTAGATAGATGAACAGAGATAGAGAGAGAGAGAGAGAGAGAGAGATAGAGAGACAGAGAGAGAGAGAGAGAGACAGGAACTAGAATCGCGCTTTCTCGGATTCTTGAAGGAGCTTTCGCTAAGCGGGTCTGTCGAGGAAGAGAACGGGAAGGAAAAGTCGTGGTAGGAGGAAAAGTAGAAGGACGAGTACGGCGTCTTTCGCGAAGCCGATATATCTCCGAGTCCTCTCGTATCCAGGGCCATTTGTTCTCCTCGTTGGCTAAATCCTCCTGGATCCAATCCCGCCCTCTTTCGCCGGGGAAAGACTCTCCGCGAGTCTTTTTCGAACTGCGATCGGGCCGCAGGTTCCTCCGGATCCATCCCCGGCGGCGAAAAGGGGATTAGGAACGGCGTCGGTGTTGGCGTCGGTGTCGGCGTCGGTGTCGGCATCCCGAATGGACGCGGCCACGGGAAATGGAAGTGTCAAGAGCCAACCGTGATAATATCCGGCGAACGTTAACTAGCTTCTTTTTCCTAGCGTCGAGTATCTTCGCCGTGAGAAAGACAGACATACAGGGAGGGAGAGGGAAATAGAGAGAGGAAGAAAGGGAGAAAGTGCCACTGCCAGGTTCTCTCTCCCCCTCCCTCCTTTTCGTTGCGAACCTGTTGGAATTGAAATACACAGGCTCCCGATGGTCCCCACGGCGGTGATCGAGTGGATCGAAATGGAAAATCGCGCGTTCCTCTCTGGAAGGCTCCAGTTAATAACTTCCACCGCTCTGTTTATTAACGACGATTCGTGTGCGACGAACCTCGACCTTGCTCTCTGTTTTTTTTCCATTCTATTCCGCTTGATTTCATTCCCCTCTGTCTGTGTTTTTGATCTCTCGTCGCGGATTTTTTAGTTTATTGCACGAGATAAAGGCGATCTCGTTGCTCTTTGTGTTGCTTACTCACCATTCTACTTTATCTCGTTTGATTTCACTTTTGCTGCATGTTCATTTTATTTTGTAATATCCTGCTTCTGTTGCGCTGAGAGGAAAAATTGTTGGATAACAGCAGCAACCTAACGTTGACAAGAAAAAATAGGAAGGAATTGACGTTTGCTGGGATTGTTGCCATTTAAAAGGTTTCAAAATGTAATGCTTCCACTTTGATAACATTGGACGTGTCGTTTTAACCCTTTGCACTCGGTTGTCCGCTCTGCGGCACCACTAAAAATTGCTGTGCCGTTATTCAAAATGTTGTTTACATTATTAAACATGTAGGATTTAAGTCGTCGATAGAATAATACGGTTTTAAACACAAAATAATTAAATACGTAGCTTGAAATATAATGAATTAAATGAAATACAATTAATTAAATTATCCCATCTGAATCTCCGTCTGAGATTACACACGTCTTTTCGTTTTCACGCGTCGTGCCAGAATGACAAAAATCGTATAATATAATATGAATAACGAAATCGATAAACACAATAACAAATATCGAATCGTTACTCACGACGCGTCGTGACATTCGGCGGAATTCTCGCGGCTCGGAGACGGCATCTCGCTACAAATATATCTAATCAATTGCTAAACATTTAGGTATTGTACGAGGTATTGTACAAAAAGTATAGGGAATGGAAATTTTCCAGGTCAGAAGAAATGCTTAGTTTTCCAGTTGAAATAGCTCCGAGTGAAAAGGGTTAGTATCATATTTATTGAATGATGACATCAATTTTTATTTTTAAATAATAATGAAAATCTAAAATAAAATTTAATTGTGTCGCGAACAATACGAAACGATCTATGAATTTTCCTCACTGGCAATGCTCGTCCGTTTCACTATTATATCGTCGGAATGTCCCGCTCCGATCGACACCGCAACACAAATTGCAGACACCCGATCGTTAACCAGGATCGTCGCGATTGGATCGTCGAGGACTACGCGATTCAATTAAGGGTAGAACCCCGGTATTCCTGTCCAATTTCCCGCGAATAGATTTCGATCGTTTTCTTCGGGGCTCGGAGAGAAACCGTTCTACTTAACTGGGGCTAGTTATCGATCGCGTTAATCGCGAGTCTGTTAATTGCTACGGTTTTATTGAAGCCACGCTCTCTGCTTTCAATTTGACGCTGCCTCGACCAGCACGAATACAGATTACAGCATACGGAAACGGTAGCTGCGTTTACTAGCCTGTGGGTCTATCGCAGATTCATTTTCCTGATATCTTCGACGAATGGTAAAACGAACAGTCGGCCGTTTCTTCCGTGTCAGATCTGACGATTGTGCTGGGGATCGTTATGCGGTTATGGTAGCTGTTGTAAACTAAGCAGACATTAGAATTGCGGTTTTGTTAGATGATAAAATACTACCATCGACTGCATTATATTTGTGGTTGCCAGGAAAAACGCCCTATGTCACAATTTCAAAATATTTGAGTTTATGCATTGAGAGAGCTTTATAGTATAGGATTTACGGCTTCGCTAGACGAAAAGTCGTGAAAATAAATTCGAAATGCTCAAAAAGTAGTGCAATTTAACCGATGTCCTATGTCAAGTCATTAGTGATCGAAACTTTCAACGGAATTATCTCGAAAGTGAAAATATGTGACACGCGACGTTCTTCCTGACAACTACAGATATTACACCATATGTTCTGGTTTCACATCTAGAAACCTCCCTGGTGTCCCGGGTCTTCGCTCCAACAGGAAGGTTCGCCGTTTGAAAAAAGGGTTGACGGTACGGGGGTTGCCGGAAAATCGGGACACCAATCTCGCTAGCGATCCCTTTATTTCGGTCCGGTATCATCGCGCGGCGCGACTCGCCCGCGTCGTCCAATGGGAATTCGATTTGTGAACCGTGGCGAGGTTAATTCTCGCGTGGAACGTCGAGCGGATAAGAGGGAACGCGCCTTGGCAGGCAGGTCGGGTAAAAGCCGGACGGAAAGAGCGAGCAAGAGAAAAAGAGAGAATATGACAGAGAGAGAGAGAGAGAGAG
Organism: Lasioglossum morio; assembly: GCA_916610235.2. Taxonomy (NCBI): domain Eukaryota; kingdom Metazoa; phylum Arthropoda; class Insecta; order Hymenoptera; family Halictidae; genus Lasioglossum; species Lasioglossum morio. The sequence continues at coordinate 15,099,087 of OU744323.1, read as the reverse complement.
AAACGTACAGACAGAGCGAAAGAGAGGGTAGGTTGAAAGAAGACCCGGTTCAGGGTGAAAACGAGGGTTCGGGGCGCGGGTATCACGGCGTAAAAGCTCGTTCCATTTACCCGCTCGTTCCAGAGCTCGCGTTTCGTCACGTAGAGCCCTCTAGCCCCGGTGTACTCGATGCCCGCAAACAATCCGGCGGCGGAAAGTGGAGGACGAACGGTGGAAAGAAAAGGCGCGGCGAAAGGGGTGCTTCGCGGGGGTGTACAGGGCGACGAGACCGAACGGTGAGGGGATAGGAGGGTGTAGGTGGGGGCGCTAGCCGTGTGCCCACGAAACGAACGGATCCCTTTAATCCGTTCTGTCAGAGGCAAATGAACAGTACGCCTGTGGACAAAGCTTTGCCTCTTTCTTCCGCCGACCCACCCCTCGTTTCGACCGCTCTCTTTTCCTCCGCTGTTTTATCTACGTTCGCCAGCCCCCCACTCTCTTATCTCACCCCTCACCCCCATCCCCCCTCTGGAGGGAGAGTGCCGGGGATACTCCTTTTTTTTTTGCTCTTCATTCCTTGATTTCCATTCGCAAACCTCCGCGCCTCTCTACCCATTTCGCGGCACTCAACGCCGATATAGCAACGGTGAACGATAGCCCGGGCTTTTTCAACCAGAGGGGTAATAAATTGGGGCGGAGGCGAGAAGATCCAGAACCGTCTCTCTGTCCGACGCCTAATTTACTCCTGTGGCGGTGTAGAAACGCGCCCGGGCTGTAACCGGCCTGTAACGATGTCGTAAATGCTACGTTGCGGTCGTTACAGGTTCCGGACTGGTTGTCTGACTAGGCGCTCGCTCGTTCTACTTGTACCCAACCGGCGCAGCGGCCTCGCGAAGCGCTCTGCGAAGTTTCTTGGTTGCGAATGCGAACCGTGTTCGGCAAAAATTTGGTCATAGATTAACTCCACTGCATTTTCTTTGTTTCGATCATTTGACGAAATTAACAATTACATTCCTGCTTTAATCGTTGATCCAATAAATAATAACTGAAATAAATAACTGGCTGACTCAGAGTCATCACTAAAAGTTGTTGTACCATTATTCACAATATTGTTTACATCCTTAAATATGTCAGTATCAGATCTGTTGCTACAGATTTTGTTAAAAAATGAGTCTAATCATTAAATGAAAAAAATTATTATATAATGGATTTAATCTAGGTTGGAAGAAATTATTAATTTTCGAGTTAAACGAGTTCCGACCGCAAAGGGTTAACGATATGCACGGATTTGCCGTTCAACTCAATAGATCTTGATCCCTACAAAATGAATCGATGCAAATAGCACGAAAAACTGGCGGATTTAATGGACACGACTGCTCAGGATCGGGACCTCAAGAGAATTTCGAATGTCCCGGGAAGTCTAGCAAGAGAGTTGCGATGAGACGCAATTTCGGATCATTAGCCGGTCATCCGGAGTTCGTCGGCTCGGAAAGCCCTGCTCAATTATCGCGAGATATCGAAGGGAACGATCGATTTTTCTTGGTATAGCTGTCGTCTCTATCGGCACGCGGCGCTGTCAATAAATGGGAATCTTGCTCGCGGCGTTCGCCGTTTCGTCGTGGATTGATGGAGACAGCGTTGCTAGAAAGATAATTAACTCTCTACCCCCCTCTCCCTTACCCACCTGGTTTTTCTTTTTCCATCACGCCGCGCAAGATCGTTCTCACATTTTCCCCGCGTCCTCCTCTGGTCCCTGTCACGCTGTCATTTATTCGATCGCGTTTTATTTCCTTCTCGTCCGGACGCTATTCGAGTTATCCGAGCGCGTCGGAACGCCCCACGGTGTTTTAAAACGACCATGAAAAAAACTCCAAATTTTTATCACTTTTTATTCCATAGCTCTCGGCCGGTTTTTAAGCACCTAAATCCTCAAGAGAGGCACTTCTTTTCCGATGCGAACTATCGATCCTTTCGCATTATTTTTAAGTAGAAATTACTCTCTTCTTGGAAATTGCTAGTACATTTTATTGCAGAATTTTCTCCCAATCAGAGAGGAGAACTCTACTAGGGTACAGTGGTCCTATTTGTAAACTTTTCATGTGCTAACCTGCTCGAAACTGTTTTCCATCTGAAATAACGAGTATCGTCTGTAATCGCTCGGCATTCCGTCTTCGTTCCCCAGAATATTTGGAAATCTGTTTTTCGATTGAAATTTCAATTCCTAGAACTTCCGGCTCTGCTCTACCATTCAATCCGAGTAGGCTACTTGCAGCGCCTAGATGCTCCGCGTCTCTGGTCCAACAAAGTTTCTCAGATGGAAACCGTCCCAATCCCATTGCTCGAGTATCATTGTTAAAAGACTCCGTCGATATTATACAGTTTCAATTTCAGGCTTCTGTCTCGAACAATGGTAATGATTCTTCCGGGGTCTCCCAGCTTGTACTTCACCGGGAACCATCGAGAATAATACGTGCTTCACCCTTTACAATCCGTTCGTTCATTTTTCCATTTCTGACTACCACTAGAATTATTCAAATTTGTCCTGAACCTATCTCTCGCACAAAGTCTTTCCGCTTAACGTGAAAAATCTTGCGATTTGAAAAGCATATTTATAAACTATAGACGTAAAAAGTGTGGGCACGTCTAAGGTTTGGAAATAATGATCTATAACGTTCTTAATAGCAGTGTATCATAATTTCACTGACGCGTCTTCAGAGAATCCATCGTCGTAAGAAAATTCGGTGAACAGGAAATGTATAAGCAGAGGCATCTCCATTAATGCTGTTAGAACGTTGACATAATGAATAGATCTGTCGAATCAATGATTCTCGCAATCTCAAATACTAACGACAGAATGGTAATTATTACAACATAATTCTAGCCCCATTAATCTCAAGGGACTGAATGATCCCGTAGATCTATCACAGTTACCTCGATGCGCGACGTCAGCAGAGCCGTCACCGTAAGAAAATCCGGGAAATTTATAACCAGTGTCGTTCTCCATTAATATTATTGGAACGTTGGCATTATCAATGGATCTGCTAATGCCGAAGCAATAATTCTCGCAGCGAGGAATGATAGCCGCACAATGCTCCATAAATAGAGTAACCAGTCCGATCGATACGCTCCCATTATGGTTCCGTAATTCGTTAGTCCCTCGCCCCTTTCCTTCATAATTCTCTTCAGGGCCGACAGTGATTTACCTTCTCGCAACGCGCATCCGATCGCTTAAAATAAACTGATTCTTACCGGGGTCCTCGAATACGGGATTCTTCTCGCCAGCGCGAACAATGGGGATCGGACAAAAGCGGGAACATCGGATCGAAGATGAGTTATTATCGAGAGGGAGAAGGGTAAAAACGGTTCGACCAAGTCCAGAAGACTGGCTGCCGCCGGATTCCGCTACTAAATCATCGAATCACTTCCTCTCTCTCTCTCTCTCTCTCTCTCTCTCTCTCTCTCTCTCTCTCTCACTCTCCCTCTTTCTCTCTCGGTATGCTCAAAAAGTTCCAAGACTGGTATAATAAAAATTTTTAATTTTCTACGTACGCTCATAAGTCTTAGGACACCACTGGTTTTTAGTAAAACTTTGGTATTTCGTATAGATTATGTACCTTTAACTGTATTAACTACATAATATAAATGTAATGATAATGATACAAAACAGACGTCAAAAATCCGTAGAAACTATTTAGATCAACTTCAATGTAATAATTCATTAAAAATTATAAAATGGCCACCCCAATCACCAGATTTGAACCCCATAGAAAAATTTTGGGATGAACTGGATGGACAGGTACGAAACTTTTGTCCTACTTTGAAAATACATTTGTGGAATGTTTTGGAACGAGAATGGAATAATATAAAAACAGAAGGTATGAAAAAATTGATCACGCGGATGCCAAAAATAGTGGACTTGTATATTCTTGTATTTTCTAGTATATTCTAGTATATTCTAGTATATTCCTGATAATTCTGGTATATTTTTGTATATTCTAGTATATTCTAGTATATAACTGGAATGAAGAAACGTGGCGGATTCTTCGATAAAAAGAACATGTAGATATTGTTTACTTCCTGGTAAGATTTTTGATACACGAGTGCAGCATCCTTTCCTTGACATGTAAATCTTGAAATAAGGAAAAATTTGTTCGTATCCTTCAACGATTATTTCATGTTTACAGAGATGAATACAAATATGATCGCTGTCCCAAGACTTATGAGCGGGGGTGTACATCCTCCCAACGTTTCAATCTGCAAAGTTCGGGATCCGGAAGTTGAATTCTTGCGTTACAAGGCAGTGACACATTGCGCAACAGATTTCGCGAATTTAATCGAGCACTACTGTATCGCGGGATCCCGTGTCAATTCTCGCGCAAATAAGCGGTGCCGCGTGACATCTCTCTCGAAAGGATGCACGGAATATACCCTTCCGGTCGGCTGCCCACCGGTGGCGAAACGTTTTCACGTTTTCACTGATGACCAAACTGTGGATCTGATACGTTTATGGTTCGCACGATTGCTCGAAACTCCCATCAAAATAGCGTTGAAAATTTCAGGACGCGAGCTCGAATTTAGATCGCACCTCGCGATTCCACACATTTTGAATTTGTTCCTGAAATGTTTCTACGTCCATCTGGTACCTCTCTATTTTCAAGTCACCCATTTTGTTTGTCGGTTTCTAAACTAATTAATTGGTCTGGTTCACGAGTATTTATTAATATTTAAGAGAGTGTCGTAAAGGTTGGAATACTGTATAAAGTAGTACAGTTCGGTTTTCCACATTACCGCATTAGAAACACCAATGTCATGGTTGTCAACTTTATTCCTACTTATAAACAAACGTTTCATGAACACAAGTTGGAGTACAAAGCTTTTTTCTTGGTTTTGCATATAGGTGTCGTTTTTATGAATGCAAACCATGTTCGCAAGTGTTTCTATGTAAAACAATCAAATTGTTAAGGCAACGTGTGGACGGAAAAGTTGTTCAGAATGATGACCTCGACAATATATTTCAAAGTCGTACAAATTGGTGAGCTGTACTACTTTCTACACATAATTACCCAATAGTATCCTTAACGTCTTTACGTTGAACACAGTTGCACACAACTGCATACAAATCTCGGAAGGGCAGGGTCGGCCGGGAAACAGGAGTACGTTTCCGCGCTATTGGCCCCGGCACTTATGCTCGTGGTTATACTACGCTATCGACGTCGATCCATTTATCGGCCGGCCACTATTAATGGTCCGTGCGTACACGGATTAACGTTCACGAGGATTCCACGGGGTCGGGAAGGCACACAGGGCCTCATCGATGAGAGCGCAACCCTCACTAAAGCATTGTGCAGTTTTTGGTCGCGGTCACGTAATATCCCCGGCCTCGGCCGGTGGGTAAACTGGTTTTGGGGTTGAGCGTCCACCTATGCCGATACTGAGTCCACCTGTCCTGGCATTCCATTAAGTCTGATGGACCGTTTGCGCCAGCTTGTGCGCTGCCATCGTTTAACCTAATATTTCGAAATTTTTCACTGGCGACAAGAAACGTTGAAAACGAATGAAATTCCTTCATTTCTTTTCTTACGCGTCTTCTACCGACTACAAGCACCAAAGCGAACTTGATGGATTTTTAAATCGAAATTTCTCGATAGCAAAGCCATGGACGATACAATTTTCATTTTCGACCTATGTTTTTACGCAGAAACACCTATTTATTATGTTTCAGTGCGGTATAAAAACGGATTAATCGAAGGAATAAAAAATTGACCATAAAGGGTCTGGTATCGTACAAACGAAAAACTAAATGAATAGTAGTCCCGTTCCGTGAACTGCGTGCAAAACGAGAATTTCAACACCGTATTAATACATAGTCGCGATGGATCGAGGATAAAAGAGATCCGGCTCGAGCTTGGAATCCGTCATCCGAAAGAGGACACACGCTCGGCTATTAATAATTCCACGGGAATATTCCGGTAGTACACGATAATCTGGCAAAGCCGATTTCCAGCGTGGGCATCATTTAAAACATTTTCGGCTTACATTTACACTGGCAGCCGGTTGATTTTCAGTTATACCGCAGTGCCCGCTAAAGAGATCCAAACAGCGAGTTTCAGCCTGAAATCCCACAATCCCGTATCAAAGCGAGTCAGCCCACATCACGGTCATCCCCGAGAGCGTGCACAATGAACACGGCTCGCTCATGCTCGCTTGCCTCTGATCTCTGGAGAGCGACGTAGACGCGCGCGCGAGTTCCGCTATTCCTCGTTAATTACAGACCATGGGCCGAGGCGTAGGACCGAAGAGGGAGGAGGACACTGGAATCAGCGTCGCTCAAACAGACCGGTCTATTAGGGACCCTGCTAATTGAAAAATCCGCCCGGGTGTTTGTGCACCGGGAACGATTACCGGCAGGTCAAACAAAGAAATCGAAAATTCTGTTTGGTCGGCTAGATACATCGTGCGCGCTAATTGCTCACTCTCTCTCTCTCTCTCTAGCACGCGCGCGCCGATCCCAACGGCGTCTTTTCCTGCGAGGGTCCCTGCCGTTGAGGACGCTGACCAAATCTGGATTTGAAATATTCAATTTTTCGACAACTCAAGTGTTTGGAAAAATTCTGTGTGAAGCAAACTGAAAGCTTCAACAATATAATTTAGATTCTGCCTATTACGTAGTTTTTCACTTATCTTCTTCACAAATTATAATTTTGTTCTTTCTTTCCCCTTTTTTACACACATTAATATGTTTAGTTTTTATTAAAACATCGTATACACCATGATAAAAATGGATATTTTTTGTTTCTCTTTACAAAATTTGTTATTTTTGTTTATATTTTATACAGTCGTGTTACATTTAGAACTGTATTTCGAATATGTTTCAGCGGCGTTGTTTCAAAATTGCAGCTTTGCATTTTACGTACCACCATTGATCGATATCGATCTACCAATCACTGAACATCAGCTATATATCTATGCCATAACCTTCTTGCCTTTGAAACAGCACGTGTTTCAGTTACATATCTGCCACCATGGACTAAAGTTGGTTTTCGTGTAAACTCCTCAATATTTGTTGAAATGTTTGTCCACAACATGTATGTGTACTATTTCTGTTTTCTTTTTCCGTTGGAATTACACGGTTTTTCAAAAATATTGATCATATTATATTTTTCTATATATTTTTCAGACGCAAAAATGTCTCTTTGAAAAAGATCCACATCGGGATCGAAACGTTAGAAACATGATTTAATAATTGCACATTTGTTGTTTTTTTTTTTATAAATGATCGAATCTGGCGCCGATATCATCAAATTTACTATATGAAAGCTTCAACAGTGGAACACTGTCTACTAAAATAGTAAGCCACCATATACTTCCCATTTCCGTCGATCATTTCCCACAGACTTGAATTTGCATAAAGATCTACACTCCGATCATGATATTGAGGCTTGTCACGATACCGAGGTTGGGCTAATAATAGCTTCCCGTAACACCTCGCCACGTAGTCATTTCCTTTCGCATTTGTTCTCTTGTTTCACTGTGTAAGTAAACAGCGATTATCATTTTCCCTGTTATTTCTTTCTCTTATTATTTTTATTGTCTTCGATCAGAGATGATAGGAGAGCACCAGGATTTAATCTTGGAGGGGGCCCGAGTTAAACAGAATGACCTTTTATATTTTACAAAAATATGTTAACGGTAGCCAGGGGTATTATTACACGGTTTTACATGCGAAACATTTTCTGCTCCAAGCGCGGGGCCTAGTAGAATTAGAAGCAGCTGTTCTACGGTTTAATTAATTTTTCAATGTTCTATTTACTTTTTCTTGGGGGGAGGGAGGGGCAAGGCAAGGGGAGAAGCCATTTCCTTGCGATTTCTTGTCTCCCGAGAAGTCTATCGAACTGTATTAGCCTATCTAGAGGCCCTTTCTTTTTTGAAGGGACTCACCTCTTATTTATCTGTCACCTTTTTTCCAACGGGTTAATTCGATTGTCCCTCTCTCGCTGTTTCGCGACCGATCGATTTGAATATTCCAAGATTATTCCGACCGAATTGGTACGTTTATTAATTAGTAATACGAGAGATTCATCCGCGAAATCGTATACAATAAACATCGAGCTAATATGTTAGCAATGGGGATCGAATGATTTTCAATTTACTCGGCCATTATTCATTCAACTCATTTGAAACAAAACAGACATCCCCGCGCTCGTGAAGTTTCTCTTTTTTAATTCGAACAAAATTAGTATGCTCTATCGCATGATTTGTTTACAATCCAACAAATAACAGGTGCTTTTAAGCAATTTTTCATTCGGTATTGGAAAGAGAAAAATTAATGGCGTTGATTATGGTTTATGTAGCTGTTCATTTATATTTTACAAATTTCTGCATGCCGTGAGCTTGAGAATCCCAGTAACCAGAAGCATCTATCATCGAATTAGAAGTGTTGAGTCAACTTCCACTGGCAATTTGGCTTGCTTAGGCGGTTAATCTTTCGGAGATGCGAAACAATTAATTACAGCGTAACGAATATATTTTCATAGTTCCGGGGAGTCGACTGTTTTCAAGTCGCCTCTGCAAGCTCCTCGAATTATTAATCGAATTATTACTCCCCGAGGCGCGCGGGTGAGCTGGACTAAGAAATTGGACGATTCTTATTAAAATTCCCGGGAGGAGGCAGCCGCGGCTGCATAAAACTTTCTTCGTTAACTCCGCAAGTTTTTCGTTCGAGGATCCGGGCCCCTGGCCGGAAACGAAATTTTCGTTGTCCCTCAGTTTAAAAAAATTACTTTCTGCCGGAGGAACACTTTTGCTATGGAGGATCGTCTCTGATGAAACACTTCGCGGGATAGCTCGATCGGATTTATTTCCACGAGAGCAGAGAAGGGTCGTCTTTGAGACTTACGAACAATATTTGCGGAACGTGAGGTCGGCTGCTGAGGATCGCGAAATCGGGGAAATTAACGAAGATAACGGCGGAGGAGAGGACACTTCGCTGTAAAACCCTTGGAAGAAAAGGTCAATCAGCGGGAAAAATCTATCGGGATGATCGGAATTTCGTGACCGGCGTACCGAAGATATTAGCAGTCTTTATGGGATTCATTTTCCTTAAAAGTTTATGAGACTGGCAGGGGAGAATGTTTCACGAGGCAACTTTTATGAAAACTACTTGAATTTTAGCTGCTGTTGTCTCTCGTCGATTTTAATCACATTTATAGAGGATATGGTACCTCGTTTAAAAGGTATGCTGATAATTGTCCCTAACTGTTTGAACCGAGCCTGAAGACATTACTTCCACAGCGAGCAAGCTCGATATCGTTAAATTCGCACGAAAGAAAAATAACTTTCAATCGGATTTCGAAGTGTGCGAGACTCGGTCAGATATTCTCCATTGTGTTCCCATTGTGTATAATCGATAGAGGCGCCATTGTATTCCGGTGAGATTCGAGAGTTGATAAGTTTGAAGAGGTTTGATCGGTATCGACGAGTCGATTCTCAGAGGAGCACCTTGCCGAAGAAATCTCTAAACTTTTTACGGAATTGAAAGTGCAATAATCAGAAATCCTGTAACCGTGATATTAAATAAAAGCTGACACACATATTGTCTGTTAATATTTTAGTAAATTAGACGTCGAATTCTATTTCTATTTAGTCTCGGTAAATTCGGAATAGATTGGTATACATATTAATAAAGCACTTACTCTATTAACTATTTCAAATAAATGATATATCAGATATGATAAATTCATTGAGGATCTGCAAAATGCAAGGAGATTCTAATCCAACTGCTCTAATCCAAATTCAATGTAATAAATAATCAAGATTCAACGTTTATTTCAGTTCAGACTGTATAAAAAATATATACAGCTCATGTAATTTTGGTTATTTTCACTGTAACAAGATAAATTATGTGCTTCAAAATTTCTTACAAATCGATGTAAAAATACAGCCTCGAAAAACAGAATACCTCCTGAAAAATATAATTACTCGTGAATGTTTGCTTAAATGGGAGGTCGCTCGAGACGGAGTATCATTGTTGAATTATGAGATGCATTTTCGAACGAGAGAGATTCTTTAAATAAAGGATCGTTTTGATCGAGTCGACCCGCGGTTATTCTCGGCCAGCGAGTAAACCATGTCGCGATTTGTACGGTGGGGTGATGACAAATGTACCAGAAACTACGGCGACCTGTGCTCGCTATCTTTTTACAATAATAACGGGTTGTTCTCCGCCGCGGAACTCCGCCTATATTTAGAGAGGTTGCCTCGACGTTCATCGAGAAATCACGGCAACACGACAACATTTCATTAAAGACCTGTTCGCTGTTTATTTCCGCAGCTCGAACATCCGTTCGAAGAGAAATTCCTGAAAATACATTTAGCTGGTAAAACACGAGAGATGAACACTTATTTTTCAGTATTTTTTAGTGTGTCTCAACTTACACTGTATACCTTTCCAACGGTATACATTTGTTTGCTTAATACGATTCTATGAAATTTTATAACTAAAACATAAAACATGTTCCAACCTTTACAACAGTCGTTTACTTAATAAATTCAATATAGCAATTCCCAAAATGTAAATGCTCCAGTTTCCTGAACAGGGTTATAGACAAATTGTGCGTTAGATCTGGTCGAAGTAGAGAAGTTTTCGCGGTTAGACGGTCGTTTTAAAGGACAGTAGATTACGTCACGTCGTCGCGTCACGTTCTTCGCTCTTTCGCATCCAATTAGTCGATGGAACAATGCAGCCTTTAGATGCACCGCGCCACCATCATTATTCGCGAGGGTTCGAGCGCCGCCGCGGCATTAGCAGTCGACAGAAACGGCGGTAGGGATTCGCATGCTGCCGGAATCGCGAGCTCGGTGTCTGGTAATTGGTAGCAGTGCTATGGGGATGCGACTCGTGTCGCCGGTGAATCAGACGGGGTTCTGGAATGGATCCTCCTGTCGGAATCCTTGAGCTTGTTACGTACCACGTCGAGATTTCGCGAATTTTTCTAACCCTCTTTCGCTGGACTGCCCTGTCTATTGAGGTGGAGTTTGTCTTTCGATTTTACAGTTTAAATTAGCTTCTTATAAACAGACTGCGGATTTTCATGCATTTATAAAGAATTTAAAACAGTGACAAATATAAAAAATCTAAGAATATTGTCGTGTTGCTTTCAACGTAAAAAGACCATTTAGGGGTGCAATGAATTTTTAATGCTAAACCTACCGAGCCTTAAAAGTAACTGGTACATGTTCCCTTATGAAAATGACAGGATTGATTTTATTTAGACTTTGTGCGGCTCCTATTGTAATACGTGCACTACTAAAGATACAATCGTTTCTTATGAAATCAGCTTTATTATCTTTCTAATTGTAAAGGTGGTTCGGAACCCACCGTAATAAAAAGTAGGTCCCGCTGAAATAGGCGATAGGGAGGGTGTTGGTAAAAGTTGAGAAGTGTGGAACGGGATTTGAAACCCTGAGAGGACCAAATATCCATTACATATATATCTTTCAAATTGTAAAATAAAAAACCTGGAACCGGTCATTATGACCAGTGTTGGTAGGTTTAGTGTATTGAAGCTTTATTTAAAAATTCATTCCGAATGAATTCTGACGCTCGCTGCCGAAAGTTATTTTCAAAACGAACGTCGATTGTCATTAACAAATTGATCGTCGGCCCGTAATGACAACCACCAAAACGAGTCGAGTCGAGCCAACTGATCGCCAACGATCGATCGTCACCAACCCAACGCATCTAATATTTAACACCTACAAGTGTTAAAGATTCGTAGTCTAGTTATAAGTTTGAATAGAACTTATAAATACATTAATTTTACTTCATCTCTTTATACACAGCCCGGTTACTCAAGTTAGAGATTCTGTTCAGTTTCAGTTTAGAACATACAATCTAGATTAAAGCCAAAGTGTAGATCGCCATCGGCATACATGCACGATGTTCACGATCTCTTCGTTTGCATAAAGATGATCGAATTAATTTTATGCACGTTGTGATTTATAGTCATAGTGCATAGCATAATATTCAGGGAGTCCATAACTTCCCTTAATGAGATTGTTTCAATATTTCATAAAGAGAGAGAGTATGTGTGTGTGTGTGTTACTTTAAAGAACAATTATAATAACGGAGATACCAGCCACAAAAGTAGTTAGCATTGCTACGAATGAAGTCCCATAGTAATTGACATGTTCTGTGTCTCTTTTGCCACATACAGCATGATCAATCAAGCTTGAGCCCGGTTTAGGGCGCGACTGGAATATATAACCAGGATTAGGACAGGATCAGGACAATGCCAGATACAATTCGGGATTTGAGGCTCGATCTGATCCGCCAGCTATCTTCATTGGAAGTTCGAAGACGTAAATAACAATAATTCGACACTGGATCTGTACGGAGGATCTCTGAAACAATTGCGACAATCCAGATTGTTTTCCGTACGTCTAAAAGATTTGCTCTATCAATAAGTCTCGCTGAAAATAAATTGGATCCAGGTCTTGTTTAGAGTTCAGCTTGGCTTAGTATTTGCGTTTAGCTGTTCGTTCGGTTGTCGGTCCGACTATAGGAATTACACGATACAAAATTGGTAGAGTCTCTACGTAGTTGAAGATTCAGTTTACTCTAGAACCGTTCACGGCGGTCAGACCGCTCGGTCTGCTATCACCCGGACAATGTAAAATGGAGAGAAGTTTGTTATCCGATTACCTCGATTCCCCGAGAATTTGCAAATGAAGCAGCGTAGCTGGCCGAGCAAGTGCGAGCAATTAACGGTATATAAGAGCAATAAATATCGAGCGAGGGAATAATGGTTTCGAGGGTTGAAGAAAATTCATGGATCCGCTGCGAACTTCCCCCTTGAACGTTTAAATCGAAATGTAAGTTTTCATTGAGCTAGAGCCGAGTTCAGGATGGATCCTTGTTTCCAGTGGCTCTCCGCCGCACCGAGTGCTTCAGACGTTCCGCCAAGCTCCTGCAAAACTGTATTCCAGTTTTGTTAAACGTTTGCCAAGGATTATCGCGTCGATGTAGACCGGGATTAAAATTAATTGCCGGCGCCGAGGGAATCTCTCTCCGGCACTTCAAATTGACATTCAAATCCGTTCAAAATGGAACAGGAACCTCTTCGCTGATATTTTATATAAACATTTATTTGTAAAGGATTGTAACGATCGCTTGAGTCGAATAAAATTTGATTATTGTCGGACTGCAGAATTTCTGGTATCGTTAAAAATAACGGAGTCTGCCTGTATAGTCGAAACTCATCGTTTCGACAACGCCGAACTTGTTCGGAACGAGTTGGCAACCGACCGGCATGTCATTGAAGAAGGTGGGGTGGCCTTGGGCCAATATATTCTCTCGGCTATAGTCTTCGGCGCCGCGACAAAAGAGCATGGTCTCTCGGCGCCGCTCGCGGTCACCGACGCGTCGCGTCGGCAGGATATCAATCAGCCTGAAAACATCAATCGCGATTTACCGAAAAGGGAAGAGCCCCACGGCCACAGTGATTCCATCCGTGAGCTACGGAAGATTTATGACCGGTGAAAATTGAAGGAAGCGACTGCGTGCCGGTGACGCATCGCTGTGATTTTTCAACCCTCTCCGAGCAAATCATAAATACGAACGAGCGGAAGTGGCGCAACACGGCTGTCCGAATCACGACGGCCCAATAATTCCAAGGGACAACAATCAACAGGCGGTGACAGCCAGCGAGAGACACTCGGAAGGGCAACCGGTTAGCATCGTTGCATCACACCGGATGCAGTTCTTGGGAGTATTACGTCGCCGTGAATCACTGTTAACATCTCCGTTGCAATACCAATTAGAACGGCGGCCTTCAGCCTTGTTGATGCACCACCATTCATCGAACACGGAAGGATCGATGGAATATTTTTAACTCTGTCGGCACGATCAGTGGCTCCGTGACCCCATAAAAATCCCTCAGGCATGCTAAGCAATTGTCAATCCCCTTGTATAAAGATTCCCGCAAGATAATCCCCCAAAATTTTAAATCGCTGACTCCGCATTTAAGGGTAATATGAGGGTAAACACCTTAAACTTTATCTTCTTTTTTTCGGTTGATAATTCAAATATTAACTCTCATCCGTCCCTCGTTTCACGAACTGAATCTGTCCCTCGGTGTCAAATTGACACAGTCATACAAAATAAAATAAATTTCAATGTTTTCTTAGTCAAATTGATGAATTATCATTTACGTCTTAGGTTTTCAGGTTATGTGTTATGCATTAAAAAAATAAAAGTCACACGAAGTTTCGGGAAAATGTACCTACAAATAATAGAACAGTATAACTTATTTCTGGAAAACTGTGTCAAATTGACACGAGGGAGGGATGAGGGTAAAGATGAAAAAACACGAGAATACTCGAATATCTCATCAAAGAGATATGGAAAGGACTCTCACGAATGGCACCGTTTAAAATCAAATACTCAACCATATATATATATAGAATAGTCAACCACGTACTAAGCACGTGTCAACAATTATTTAATCAGGAGTTGTTGAGCCGTAAAGCCCGAACAGTCGAAGACATTTAGAAAACAGCTTGAAGCACCTATTAAATAATAGATACAAAAGCCCCGGTTTTCCAGAGACGCCAATGTATTCCCGTTCTCGGGCGTGGGATTCCCAGAAATCCCTCGGTAAACCGTTCCGTTTGCTGGAGGGAGAGATCGGACCGCATATTTCTCGCGGAAAAGTCGTTCTGCGATTCGGTAGTTGCCCGGGAACCTGGGAACTCGGTTGCGGCGACAGTCGTTTCTCCTCGGGTCGAAGGTGGAACCGGTTACACCTGGCCGACGTCTCGAATCGAACTGGCAAACGAGTTCCTTGAAACTTTCATGCTCCCCGACTCGACTTGGGACCGCGTTATTTTTGTATTCCCTTTTCCCTGCGACACCCTGCGACGCCTGGCAAATGCACCTCGCAAATATTTCTCCCCCGAGGATCCGCAGTGCCTAGGAGCCTCGATTACACCTGCATTATTTCTGCTTTCTTTGCTGGCCACCCGAAAATTCCAACCGGCATCGCAGACGGAATAATTTTCTTTGTTTTATAGATCCGTGCAGCTTCTTCGTTTGAAACGTTGCAAACAGGCAGCAGGAAGAAACGTTATGAACTTTGTTCTTGAAAATATATTATAATTATTGGGTATAATTAGTTTCACCAATCAGTATAATCAAGAATCGAACAAAGCTGATTTGTTAAATACATTATAGTGAATCAATTCTGCCATGCTGATAGGATCATTATCTATTCTACCATAAACTATAAATTTATACTATCCCTCAGTCATTTGAAATATTAAATATTCTTGCCCATGAACAATCAAATGCAACCCCCAATCTTAATACTGTTTTCTCCAAGCTAAGTGGGGAAAACTTCACGAATTCCTCTACTTACCCTGTGTTATGAAAATTTACTCCCACTTGATTCTATAGATAAATCATTGTTCAATCGGCAGTTGAAACGAGGAACAGGAGCGAATTTATTTATTGGAAACTCAGGTTCTGACAGATATTTCTGCATATTTTCAGATGAATAGAAATATCCGTGTCAATAAGCGATTTTGTTTCTTCGGATCGATCATTTAAATTGTCGATTTAAATGCAACTTTCAGTAGATCACATTTTTTCTAGGCTCCGCCCACCTTTCTGATGATTGCACCGACACAATGGCCAGTTTTAATCATACCGGTGCACAATCGTTGCAACAGGGATTAGAGGATAATGGACGATCGTAATATTTTCGTCGGAAACGGCCAAGGGTGCAGCCTTTTAGCTCATTCTCGCGTTTCAGCTTCACTTCCGGTTTTGTCTCGCCCGTTAATGCGATTGCTCGAGGAATTTTATGATGAATTTAGAAGATGGACTGTACAGGCTGACTTAAAGCTGCCGTTACTACTGTCTAGTTGCCGCCGCGTCTGATCATTGATTTACCTTTTCTACTTGCGTGACCATATATTGATGATTAACTGAACGACGCAAATTCTTGTACTCATTCACGTATTTAAAATTAGGTTAAAGTAACTATACCCGACAGACGTTGTCCTGTCCAAATTTCAATAAATTTGTTTGTGATACAAAACAAAAAACGAATTACGCATATCCATCGTTCGAATCGTGAGTTATGGTCTTGAGTTCATACAAAAATCCCATAGAAAAAAGCACTTTCATTTTTTCCCGAATTTTCAACTTTTCTGGGCAACTTTTCCAATTTTTCTTGCCCTAAAAACTTTATTCGGACTATTAAGAACATTTTTATTAAAATTAGCCACATCGGTCCAGCCGTTCTCATGTGATGCGCTTACCAACGAACAGCATTTAATTTTTATTTATATATAAATTACTGATTTATAGAAAATTTGTAACTTTTTCCACTCGAATTCGCCGAATGGTCCACTGTTCTCCAAGCAAGAAACTCAGTCTCAAAAATCCTCCCGTCCAAATTGCTGTCCTCCTTCTTCGTTCGCAACGTTGTTACCGTTTATATCAATTTCCACAGGACTCCAGGCACCATTAACGGGAATCGCAATGTACGATTAACGCATTGCACGCACCTGTATAAAACGTGATGAGGCTCGACGGTACCCGACGAACACAGCTAATATACGCAGCCGATAAACCCGAATGAAATTGTTATTGAATTATCGTCCGCGTAAAATTTATATTATCCCGAGGACGTCCGAGAATTTTGCGGCAGAGCCTCGTTATTCCCGCAAGAGGGGCGACGTTTATGTAAATGCGGATTTTTATGGGGCCACGGAAACCAGAATCGAATCGGGATTCGTTTATTTTGTCCTGAAACCCGTCAGACTACGAGCAAAATGTGAGTTTACGCGGTTATTTTGCTGTAGGACGTTTTTAAACTCCGTTGGGATTTATTTGACAGATGTAAGCGGTGGATTTTTTCACACATGTTTACCGATACTTGAAGTATGAAACGTATTTTCTTACACCGAAATACTTAACAGTGTATCTGATTCATTATTTCCAATCGTTAAAGATATTGATGGAATTGAAAAATATTATGACATTCTGCTGAATTGGATAAATTTTCTAGAACATGCGGTAGATTTCTATTTAACTGCGTGTTTTACGAGGTAATAGAACTAATGAAGGTGCGGATGAGAGTATTTTCGCGTCTCAAACAGCGTTGTTACCAAACCTAACCCTGTACCAGGGTGTTTGATTAAGTTAATGGCGCTTGCGAATAGTGAACACAAGTCCCTCCGCTTTACTCTGATCCAATCAGCTTCCGGTTCGCCCGAAACCCGTCGAATCCACGTGGCTTCCATCGGATTAAATATTTTCGAGACAATTTCGCCGAAAGCAGGAAATCCGTCGCGTCTTCGTCTTCGTCGTCGTCGTCGTCGTCGTCGGCACCGCCGTGTTTCGGTATCGACCCGGAAACTCCTAATTGACCGCGGCTATTTAGCCGAGGTCAAATTCTACACGTTGTAATTCGATCAAAGTTCGAAATAACTTGAGGAGTTGCCGTTTGGCAGCTGTCTGTTAACGAAGCTCGCGAGGGCACTTCAATTCGCGGACATGTTGCCGGTCGGGGAAGGGTAACCAGTCGGGTATCGAGCGGTTAGCCATCGGCAACGCTACCGGTCCGGTTAAAAATACAACGATGTACTCGCAGACACGTTTTGCGCCCGAGTTTCGCCCGTCCGGCGACCGGAGCAATTAAAAAATTTAATTTCCGAAAATGCACGTTGCCAAAAACGCGCCCTTAAAATCCTCCGCGTTTTTTAATATTCTCAGAGAGCATACCACGCTTCAATTTTTCGGACGTTCGTCGCTGGTCCAAAATATGGAAACATAAAATTCCCCACATTGGTAGGTAATAAGTTAGTGAGTTGAGTTTTTTGTTCTCAAGTTAATTAATAGTTAGAAATAGTGGATGTAATTTAAAACGGTAAAAACATTAAGTCCATATATTATATAAATATAATGTATTAAAATTGTTAAAGTTAGGAAGAAAGTGTAACGTTTCTGTGTCTTGTAATAGAGGAAAAGAATTTTTTTATTTTGCATGAAAATCAGCAGTCTAGTTATAATACGTCATTTAGTCTAGTTGGAATAAAACATGATTGAAGGAAACGTGATTTGTCAATTTCGCAGCAATTTCGCTGGTTTCTGGAGCAGTATGCAGCAACGTTACCGGTCGTATCAGTAGCATGACGGACCGGGAAACATAGTCGACGTCCGAGGCGCTTTATTCCCAAGAAGAATGACCGGAACGACCGAGAAACAATTTCCCGAGAAGGTAACGGCCGGCGATATTTTGTCACTGGATCAAGTATTATTTACACGGCGATCTATCTCTCTTTCTCTCTTTCCGTACAACGTCTCTTCGGTCTCCCTCGGGAGTCGGGCTCCTGTGTATCGATGTTGACAGGAAACTTAATACTCCGATCAATACACCTAGCAAGTCAGCTTTAAACTCTCGCTCTATCCTACGCGCGCAGTATCTATCAAAGGGAAGGATCCAAAAAGATCTATTTACCGAGCACGCGCCGGGAATATTAATCTTTTAGCGTCGATACGCGCCGGCTCTCGCCGATGAGCTGCAAAATGAAGAGCAAGGGAACCGGGAGCCGCGTTTGTAATAAAAATTTGAATAAGCTACGCTCTGTGTACGGCGGCGCTTTAATATCCTGCATCAAGGACAAATATTCCGAAGAATCTTCCGACTAGATTTTTAATAACAGTGGTTATTTGTTCATCAACAACGTTAAACATTTGATGTAACGAAAACGCTGGTCGTGGAAGGGAAAAGTGAATTTGAAGAACAATTTATTAGTGGAATCCTTCTAATATCGTTTACTACTTATTTTATTAATTCTTTCATTCATTTATTAATTAGACTGCGGATTTGCTGCGTATTTGATAATGAAGAATGGACGAGGAACAAAGCAGAATTCATACAGGAAGAATTTATATTGAAAATGAAACGCATGGGAACTGGACAAAAGGCATGCGATGTGAAAATGTACATAGACTCCGCCTGTATTCCAACGTTTTAATATTCTATGTCTCGGACAAATAAATGTAGTTCTTGTATAATCTAAATTTGATCTTTGAATTTGAACGTAAAAACTTGACGAATTTAATACTTTTTTGAATCCAGTGTGTACTTTAAACAGTATTGGCTGAGCGAGAGCAGCGTTCAGCATTTTGGAAAGGACGAAACCATCGGACTCGATGTAAAAAGAATTGCGAGAAAAATGATGATTGAACGAGTAAGACGTCCCTGGACGAACAGAATGGCCGTAGAAATAAACGAGCGCAAAACGGAAGAAACGTCCCGTGGAAAATTGCCGGCCTGCAGCGTAAAATTACGCGAGCCAAGCGACGCGATTTTTTTCTCCGTTCTGGACGTCCGCCGCGTTATTACGGCGCGGCGGAACGTAGCTTCTCGCATCTAAGAATGAGTAAATCCTTCGTTTACACGGGACCGTCTTTCCGCGTTTACCTCTCGGAAGCGACGTTTCCCCTTCCTGTCCATTGCACGGCCAGGTGAGAAGCGAAACAGGAAGAAGAAGAGGGAGATCGATAGCGGCAGAGAGCCCGGAAAGCTTTTCACGCTTCGTCGTGACCGTTTTAATTCAATCTGAATCGGTAATTCCAAGGCAGAGAGATAAGCGCGAGCACACCGTCTCGGGAAAATTTCAAAAACTGCGAACGTTAATTAATAGACTAGATCTTTATGCAAATGCGGGTGGTCTGTATCGTCCGTGTTTGAGCAGCTGGAATAAAAGGAAAATCTGAATTTTATTAAAAATCTGATTAAAACGTGGTACATTCAACGATACATTTCATCTCGAGTTCTGTGAATTTTTCCCAAGGAATTGTTCGCTGATGAAATGGTCGGAAGAACGTTTAATAGTGTTAGTGGCGGGAGACATTTTTTAGGGAATGCATTTTAACATTTAAGAAATCAGTTTAACAGAACCAGAGGTATTTATCTCTCACGTTCATTGTGTCCAGTGGACGAAACTGCACCCATTTTTCTCCAGTCCGAATTTACATTAATTTTCATTCACTTCTCAGTTTGATTGTATCGCATGGGTGAAAATTCATCGATTTTTCTGTATTTTGGCGCTTTAATATTTCGAACCTCGTTTCTACGGAGCAATTATTGTTAAACATCATGTATGGAAACTGATAACCAAGCATGTATTGTATGAACTAGAACCCAAAGTAAAATTAGTTGTATAGACGCGTATTGTGAGTAATTAGCGAGCCTCTATTGTCCGAGCCCGTCGGTTATCCGAACAGCTTTGTACTCCGACGTGTTCGGCTATTTACTGTACAATGATTTAAACAACGATATAAAAGAAAAATATCACTGGATTGGTTTTATGTATCTCCACGTGTCAATTTTGAGTATCGTATCAATTGGCCATCACATTTTACAATAATTATATTGCAAAGTTTGATGCGCAATTAAAATTGTTTGATATCATTTGTTTTCTTAATCATATTGATGAATTGAGAGTAACAGCTTACTCGCTAGAACACATTTGATGCATCAGCATCTTTAAATACTTTGAACGTTCCGACTAGCTCGTATTTGATCCACTCGCTTCAGCGAGCAATGCATAAAATTCGTAGTCTAATAATAATAAACCAGCGGATTTCAATTCCGTTCTCCGGTGTAGGCGATTTACTGGTGCTCGCGGTTAGGCTGCCCGCGTGGAAATATTTGATGGAATCGGTCCAACGGGTGCGACGCTCTCGCTCGAATTTCTATTATTCCGCGGACCTATCCGGGACCGGAAGCAGCGGTCACGTGATCGAGCTGGTTTAGCCGAAGGGTGGCATCCGCCCCTCCCTCCCGCAAGTTTCATTTAACGCGCGCATATCGTGCGTCGCCGATATGTGAGAAATTGTAATGGCAGTTTGCGGGTCTCGTTTCCACGGGTAAACAAGCACGGCAGCCGCCGCCGCGCGTGATTACCGGTCACGGTACGAGCTCATTAATATGATATCGCATAATTGTCGACGCGACCCCGGCAGAATTATGAGGGAACGTGTTGCCGATGGCCGGCGCCGCACCACGCCGGCCGTTTGCGACTGCTCGCGCTCGGACACCATCATTTCGAGGGAAATCTGCTAGGGAGAATGTTTTCGGAATGAGATGGAATACTTAAGTGACGGTACCGGGAACCGTAACGAAGGTTTTAAGAAATTAGTGCCAGCGGATGTTAATTTAAGGCTCGGAGAGCTTAAGATTCACGAAATTTCGGTGCCGAAAGCTTACAGTTTTCTATGCTCCGGGTCAGTGATGCCAGAAAGGGACAAAACGGACCCTCGGTACTCTCCTCCTTTTCCCCTTCCACTATCCTATTCCATCACCATCTAACGTCCCCCACACTAAGCCGTAGACACGCTGCGCGTGCACATATTACTCTGGTCATCAGAGAGGGGGTATATCATATCACCGTGATTCCCCTCATCTGGTATCACTGCTCCGGGTTTAGAGTTTCCTAGGTGCGAACTTTTAAGGCTTAGAAGTTCCTATGCTTAGATATGTGGGACCTTGATATTCACTATGTTTAGAATTTCAAGGTTTAAAATTCCCTATGCGTGCAACAGAGGGAGAATTAACCATAAAATTCAGATGCGATGAGGATATCTCTCAATTTTTCTGATTAAAACGTACGGAATAATGTCCGTAATTTTCTCCGACGTTTTTGCGAGATTTTCACGGTCTGTTAGTATGTAACGTCCAGAATACGGCAGCTTCCTAATCGTTCTCGGCGCGTTAATTAATTCGGATCGGTCGCATAATCGGGTCCGACATCCTGACAGAATCAGAGGATCCGTTTTGTATCCGGTTGCCAGGGCTCCCGCCTCCGCGAAATTAATAAGTTTCGCGCATGGCCGTGTATATTCGGTCATTAATCCCAGCGTACGGTCGGCCTCGCTGTACGCCATGGCCGTATATTTTGTATTCAGCGCGCGAATGCACCGGGTGTCCTCGGAGGACGTCGTGCACGCCTGAAGAATCCCCCGGAGAACAACGAAGAGAAGGATATCCCTTTCCCGTGGAGTACGCCGCGAATGAAAAATGTGACTGCCGCTTCGGTGCGGTCGTAATTGTTAAAAATTCCTGTTCGGGATTCTTTAGCTTCGCGTATCCGACCCCTGGGAACTTTTTCCCCCGCTCGGAACTCGCTGTGCTTGCAATCTTTTATGTTCGGCATCTGTACAGATCGCTATTCGTTAAGTATGATTTATGCGACGCTTGTTTTCTCCCACCGAGACGTTTAAGAAGCGAAAGGCCCTAGCCGAATAAGATGGCCAAAACTGCCCTTACAAGTTTATCAATGGCTATTGAACCATTCGAAAGCTGACCAAGAAAAGCCCCTCTGAGTATTTAGCACGTTTGGGATTTTGATGGCTTAGAATTTCTTATGCTTAGCATATTGGAAGCTCAGAATCCTTAGAATTGCTTCGAACTGCCTTTTCCTACAAAAATTTTATTTTCTGTCCGAGGGAGAAGAGAATTCTCCTAACGTGTCTGTTCACGGCTGACACGTTTCACTTCTCGCAACCCTAAGCGCCATGCTTATCGTCTAAACCTTCAGCTCCGCCATTCTAAAAAGTAAAGCTTCTTATCAGAAAATTTGATCTTTAATTTTCCACTTGCTTTTACTCCCAGCCTCGCCATTTACACGTCCAGCGAAAGCGGTGGTCGCATGCACGCGAAATAAATTCTGTATCGAACGACTAGACGGCGAACTGGAAGAAAGGTGGTCTTACAGAGTACACAGACTTCTCCAGACGTTTCCATCCTTCTTTCCGCGAACAATCACGAGACCAGAGTTCTCTCTCTCCCTCTCTCTCTCTCTCCTCACTTGTACCCACGATGTCACCGGCCGGAAAGAAACTTTACGCCGGGTTCTCATTGTGCTACTCCGTCGCGCCGCGAAGTGTATTGCACGGACCGACGCGAGACGAGGCGAGGCGGTCTTCTCTTCTCTTCTCTGTTCTCGGCGTAAACAGTTTGCATAATAATTCCGTGCGCGAGAACGGTTATCTGCCGCCAACTGCGAGGGTGGAGAGTGCATAAAGGACGACGAAGAACCCCGCGATGCTCTTCGGGAACAACTTTACGGGAGAACTCGTTCCAGAGTTTTTCATCCTACGGCAGATAGACGCGTGAGAACGGATTCGGGAAATGCTCGTTCCCTCTCCGACTTTGTGGTTTCTGTGTTGCTATATTTCTTCCGTCATTCATTTGTGGATAGACTGTTTATTCTTTCGCGGTTCGCGCAGCAACATTTTTCAAATCCTTACACAGATTCGTGCATGTTCATGTTCTCCTGGAAAAAGGTTTCCCATTCGTGTCGATCTTCGGATATTTTTTTAGAAGGAATTATTTTTTCGTAACAATTTATTAGATACGACAAGGTACTGGTTGCGCGCGAGTATTTACAAACGCGATGTTTACTTGACGAGTTACTAAGCGAGCAATTTTATCATTCGAGAATGCCACGGCAGCCTGTCGATGAATCTTGTTACCTTAATGTCTGCCGGGAAGGGGAACGCGAGAGAGGAAGAAAGAATAACGCACTTTGCGCAACTTTTTAACAAGCCGCCTCGAGACGCCGATACCTTAAACAAATTTGCACGCTACGGCATTAATCCTTGCAGTTTTTTCAGTGGCGCGCCAGCGAAACTGTTATCGTAATCCGTGACGAAGCAACCGGGCTCGCTAAAATATTTAATACTCAATGAAGTCTCGTTTAGTACGTTTAACTACCCTTTGCGCATCATTCAGCAGCGAGACGCGTTCTTACTCGATGCTTTGAATCCTTGCTGATCATTAATGCCACGTTCTGCCTTTTGCAATTTTTACGGATGTTTCCGGTAAGGTTCTCGCCGGAAACGAGATTCATTATTTTTTGTTTTAGTGGATCCTTAAATTGGCGAATAGATTCTGGCAAGAGACTAATTTTAATAGTTCCAGAATAAAAATTTATTCAATTATATTTTCTGATTCATAATACTGACTTATTCGAGAGTGTTTAAAATACTGCGTGCCGGTATAAATGACAACAGAATCGGCGATAAATCGTCTTCTTTTCGAGAGACTTCGGAAATTAATCGCTCTTTTAGGGTTGCGACCGGGTCTCGGTATCCTCGGTGTGTTTTCCGCCCTACCGAGCACCAGGACAATAACGATAGGCGAACACCGACGGCCATGATTAATCGCCTAATTGCTAATTGGCACTGTACCTCGGCAAACGAGCCTCTGTGTTTAACAAACACGCTGCGCCGCCGTCCGTAAATACGTAAACGCGACTTATCCACCCTCGTTGGGCACGCGGAGCTCCACCATTGTACTAGGAGACAGTGAAACATTGTTTCACGGTGCTTCTTCTACTCTGTGAGAGCAATTGATGTCGATGCAGACATTGTTGCAGACGTTCGATGTTTCATGCGCAAGCTTGCCGCGGTCGTTGCACGTTAATTGATTGTTTGACTGTTGAAGGAAAATTTTATTGCTTAAAAATCTTTGCCGTAGAATTAATGTCACTGAAATTGACTGAAATATGTATATTAAAAGGTGAATACTTTTAATTATGATTCCACTAACAGTCGTCAGGAATACATTTTGTCGCTGCTTTCGAATGGAAAGCGACTGCAACATCGAAGCAATTGATTACTTTGTTATTGACAACTTCATTAACACCAGATTGCCCAATGAAGTCATTTTGACTGCTTTTTAATTTCAATTAGAAAAACTATTATGTATATAATGACACAATTTCTTAGAATTTAGTGACTTTTTGTACAACATATAAATGCGTTTATTAATAATTGTAGTTACCTCCCCCTCCTTCATTTCCAGTATATATATGTGTGTTATACCTATATTGCCCAAAAGCAGTCGTTTTGACTGCTTGGGAAATTTAAAAAAAAATCAAATGACTCTTATTATTGAATTGAGTAAATTTCTTATATGACCAGTTCGGCTCTGTATTGAAATAATAATTTTCATTTTTTTTCGATTACCGTCACATGATAACATACAAGTACATGATAAATTGTCGATTGGAGCGTATACTTGATAAGTTGCAGTTGCTCTATAAGCTAAAGTAGTACTTGTTATTCAAATCTTTATGCAGTGATACTTGTTCTAACAATTTTTTTTATTGTTAATATTTACTAATAACTTGTTATATAACTGTAAATAATATAAAAAATATTAAAAATTAATTTTAAACAAATTTCTTTACACATTAGTTATTCTTTCACAATGCAGTCATTTTGACTGCTTTTGGGCAATATAGGTATATACTAAGTTTCAGTCTTTCTAGGGTTAAATAAATTTCTTTAGCTTTATAAAATTTTTGCGGTTGCTGATTCTTTAGGACCTGTTACACGAAGATCTAGAGGGAGGCGTGATCGTGACTCGGTCTCAGAAAATTGCGATTTCCACGGATGCGCCGGCTGCGGAATCCGCATTGCAGATTTCCCAGTGATCGGCGAACAATGTTGGTCCGCGGCGATAAACCGGGCGCGTTGATAACACCCGAGGAACGTCTTAATTTCATGCATTGGGAACGGATCGATGCCCGGGGCTCTCGGTTACCCCATAAAGCTGGTTACGGTTTGTTTCCGTGCACGGCGAACGGGTTTTACAGCTCCCTCGGGGTAACGTCAGACTCCCGGCTAACGCAGCGGGGGGAAACGGCTGCGTTCCCGATGACGTATCCTTTGTTCACCGGAACGGGGCGTTCAGATACGCGAAAACGGTTTTACGACGGCCACACAAGAAGGAATATCGTCCAACCGAGGCCACGATTCCGTCCGGCGCGTCTTGCAGCGCTTTGATGTAGCGAGAATTGCTGCTGCGCACGGCCATTCGCGAAACAGTACCACGACGCCACTGACAAAATAACCACACGTGAATTGATGGCTCTATCACAGACGATATACAGGGTGAGTCACCCTTAAGATATGCCACCCGAATAACTTCTACATGTTTTGAAATAGGAAGGAATGTTTGTGGAAAAAATGGTTTTGTGCCGCACGATCTGAAGTAGCAATGTCTCTGAAAATGAGTGGTTTCTCTTGCGCTTTCTAAAGGGAGCAAAATAATAAATTTATCAATAATTAGCGCTCAGTCATTTAGTCAGACGGGGCGGCGATTCCAACAGAAGCGGACGAGCTGCGATCAGCAACTTTCGATGAATTCATTTCAAAGAATTAATTTCTAACTATGAAGCCGCACCACCTCAAGCTCTTAAGTCCCAAAGCAGTGCAGACGGTCGTTAGCTACTGCCGGAAGAGGACATTCAAACGAAGGCCGCAATCGCCTCGGCGTTTACGCAGTGATGCCAGCAAATCTTGAATAACAAGCGGGATGGTGAAGTGAAAAGGAAAGCGGCGAAGAAAAGGCGTGAAGTCAAAGGAATATCTGTCTTCGGATCGGGAGATGACGCGAAATGAATCGATGTTCACGCGGCGAGGGTCGCAGTCGCGAGAGGAGCCGTTTGATTAAACCGCCGCGTAAGGATGCAGCTGCAGGCTTAAAGGTGCGAACGTGAAAACGAAGGGGTGTGGAGAGAGAGAGAGAGATGTGGAGAGAGGAAGGAAGAGGACTTGTCGCGAACCGAGCTTTTCGTGATCGCCGAAGCGTGGCAAGCTGCTCAAACCCGGCGCTCGTCGATTCTCCGCTCGAACTTCCCTCCGCCTCGATATTCATCGTCGCGACGAACGACTGCACGCTGAAGAGAGGAGAACGCTGAAAAAGAGGATGCCTGGGGACCGAGAGCGGACGCGTACCACCGGAAGGAGAAAGAAGGAGCAGGCGACGACGCAGAAGTGCTGTCAAGTGGAATGCAAGGTGATGCAGACGCTTCTTGCTCTCTGTTTCGCTCGCTCGTTCATACGCTATCCACTCTCACACCCTCTGCCATCCTCCGTTCCCCCGTCCTCGTCCCTTTCATTCTGCCACCCCTGACACTATATATTTTATTCTGCTTGTCCGGCCGAGCCAGTTTCCGGTTTTCTGCTATCGTCGTCTGTCCCACTATATTTGTACCCATTTTTATTTATCTTTCCGCCCAACGCTGCCGCCGGGTCCATCTTTATCTCTTTGTAGGTTTATCTCGACCAGTAAATATCAGGTTTATGTCTGCCCCTTTATCTTTATTTTATTCTCTAGGTCTACATCATTTTTATTTCAACCTTATCATTTTTGTTTGCATTCTCTTTCTCATCTTATTTCCAGCATATTAAAATAAACAAAACCCGAAAGCTTGAGGATCGACTAATAAACGAAGGCAAAAATATTTTAGATTGCTGAAACAGTAAAAGATCATGTAAAAAAAACGATTACATTCTGAAGAAGAATCTCCGCCAGCGTATTTCTCAGACAACTTCACTTTATCATTGCTATTTCCTTTAATCGCGCGATTCACTTTTTGTCCCCATATCCGGTCCCCTTATCGTTTATTTTCCCGCTACGTTATTTCTCTCTCCGTCCTCGCAAAGGAAACACTTCTCGGCCTTTCCTTTCAGCCTTACTTTATCTCCCTCGACCGTACGCAGTCTCGATATCCCTGTCACATCCCTCTCCCTCTCTTTTTCCCTCTGCTCTCAAGCGATTTTACCATGCGGAGCACGCGCTGATCGCAAGAATGAAAAGTACGACGTTATGTGGCCGGCTATTCTGTCTGACTCGATGCGTTCTTTACTCGTCGCCGGTTCTCGTTCTTCCCGCGTTTTTCGTCACCCCTTTTCCCTATCTGTCTAGCTTCAACATTTCTCTCTCTCTCTCTCTAGCGCGCGCTATTCCACTGAAAAAGGATCAGACCGCACCTGCGAGTGTGTGCGCGCACTCCATTCCTGATTTCTTCTCGTCGTTCCCTCGATAACGCCCGTCACGTTCTCTTCCCTGCGTTTTTTTTCCGACCAGCATTATTTCTCCTGTTACGTCCGCGAGGTAAAAGGTCCGGGGATCGATGATCGAGGACTGGATCGCGGAAAAGACCGGACTTCGAACAAGATTCCCAGAGAAATTGGAAGAAACGTTCCACTGGATGGCAGGTGTTTTCCGCTGTGACGCGAAAAGTTGCCGGAGTTTCTTCCCGGGAGATGAGAAACTGTGGATCACGTTGGCCAGAGGATACAGGGAAAAGTTTTCAAATGCGCGCTGGTCAAATTTTACTTGCCGCGAATTACATCGGACATTTTTTGTTGTACGCGACGCTGTCAAAAGAGCGACGGATTTTATCGATTCCCTTGCGACGCTGGCAGATACAGTTTAATGGCTTTTGCAGATTACTTCTTTATTCTCTTGTGTATCTGTCTGTCGAGTTTTATTCAGCTGCGAATGTTCTGGCGTTTGCTATTTTGTGGAAGTGTGATTGCGTGGCTTTTGCGATGTACACGGTGCTATCAAAAAGACACCGGATTTCATCGATTTCTTTGCGACTGATTCTTTGTGGATCACTGCTTTATACTCGTGTATATCTGTCAATTCTCATCGGACTGCGTATATGCTAAATATTAAATGGATTAACAGGAAACCTTTCAAACGAAGAATTTATTTTATTTGTAAAATAAACTGTTTTATGTACATTTTTTATATAATAACAATGCATGTTTGCTTGAAACATTGTTTTCATTGAAGTATTAGAAATACCTTAGTAACAGATTCCTGCAACGCCTTGTACAAGCTCTCGAGATTATAATAGTTCTCAAGAAATAATTATATTGCAAGGTTAAAGGGAAATGAATTTTTAATCAATGGTCGCGTTGAAGCTCGTACAATATTGTTTCAGTCTCATGCAAATATTGTTTCAGGTAAAACTTCAAACGAGTGAAGTAG
Source organism: Lasioglossum morio (assembly GCA_916610235.2). NCBI lineage: Eukaryota > Metazoa > Arthropoda > Insecta > Hymenoptera > Halictidae > Lasioglossum > Lasioglossum morio. The sequence continues at coordinate 15,070,231 of OU744323.1, read as the reverse complement.
ACTTGAGAAGCATAAATGGATGGAAGATGATTTCTTAATCGGTAGACACGTTGAGGCTCGTAGAACATTCTTCTTTCATCTTGTGAAAGGTGATATCATTCGAGAAAGAATAATACATAAACTTTTAATACCACTGACACAATGTATGTGTCAGATTGAATATAAGTCTCCGGTTTCTATAAAAAAATAATAAAATAAAAGGACTCGAGAGTAATATTGTAATATTAAACTTTCAAGCTGATATCCAGTCGATTAGTTTCTGAATTAATTTCAGTTCTGTGGGATCCTACGCACAGGTTACTATCGGAATATACATAAAAGCTTCAAGCACAGTTCGAAACGAATAAATATATTCATCGCGGAGATGGGAGTCCGATAAACACGAGAAACGATTCATTAGAAATCAAAATATCGCGTATCGGAGTAAAGTTCAGGCAACAGGGAAAGAGGCGTGTACACGGCAACTCCGGGAACTGCATAAGGGATGCAATATCGAAAGCAGCATGCCGAGTAAATAATATTCCAAGTTTGCGAGAGTTTCAGCGCGAGTTCTCGCGAATCTCCAGGAATCTCCATACTCGCCGCCTGCGTCTGATCGTGCACGTCTGAATCTACTTCCGAGTCTTCGTTTAAACGTTTATGTCCTGGAGGCACTTCGAACCTTTCACCGCGAGCCAAATATTTGTTGCTGCGAACTTACCGTTGCCTATTAATCGACTTCGGAGTCGGCCGAGCGGAAAGTTTCACAGAGAAAAAATAGATTTTCTTATTCCTCAACTTCGTACGATATATTACGTGTAACTTCGATCGTACTTAATTTTAATATCGTTCCTAATTAATCATGAAATAATAATACGTGTAAGCATTTTATTGAAGAATGATGTCTTCTGAATACAGAAAAAATTAGTGGCCCTCAAAACCTAATACGACATAAAAAGATCTTAAAAAATAGTATCGATTACATTTTCTACGTATTACTACGGGTGAAGAAAAGCCATGTACCAATCATTGTGGATTCAAACTCGAAATATACAAGCATACGGGAACAAACTATTTATTAGGTATTTATTTCCATAAATATTTATTGACTGCAACTAAATCTTGACAATTTTAACCCTCATACACTCCTCGGGTGAAAATTGACCCATTTTCTGTTTTCAGATACTGTAATATGTTTGATTTCTATCTTAATGTGTAATAACGTGGTGTATTTGTCTAAACTATCACATTGTATGTAAAACACAAGTTGATGACATTTCCTTTATGATAGTAACGTCATAAAAAAAACAAGTGATAATAATAAACAAAAAATACAGAGGAAACCTGTACTACCCAGAGGTGAAGCATCACTCGCTGTAGTCAATACGTTACAAGTCATTGCTGGCCCATCAAATTGACCAAATGCAAAAAAAAAAAGAAATATTACAGGAAGAAAATGCCAATTATGTGTAGGAAAAGATCGGAAGGCGTACGCGGCTTGCGAAAGTAAGAAAAATGTATGTGGCGAGCATAAAAATGCTTTTATATATGCAGTAACTGCAAGATATAATAAAGAAATTCACGAATTAATTAACTTTTAATGAAATATATTATAATATATAACATTAATTGAAGTGTAGGGCGAAAATGGGTGAAATATCACCCGAGGATCTTTTGTGCAACTATTTCCGAGGAGCGTATGAGGGTTAATCGATGCAGTAACAGCTGTATAAATGCTCGGAATAGAAAAATCACTCGGTTAAGAGCTCACCAACGGAACTGTGCTGAATACAGACTGGGAACGAATGGAAGGAGGATAGCAGTAAGAAATAATATGAACACAATTTACCCCGGCGATGGGCTAAGGAAAAGAAAATTGGTTCGTTCAGGCTCAAGGCAGCGGAAAGAAAGTTACCGAACGTTTTCCCGGTCGAGTTACAGCCAGACGATAAAGCAATTCCTTAAGCCTGGACTAAATCCCGACGTTGCCATCGGCGACATTAATGTCACTCACCTGACAGCAGAAAGGAAACTCGGACCGGACGAGGCTGGCTGAGGTCTGAAACAAACAACATATTGCCAAATTATATTAAGGTCGAACGAAAATTCTGGCTGCCCAACCATAACAGAGCCAATCAATAATTTCTCGAGGTTGTTCTATTAGAAGTGTTTTACTACTTCTAATGTCAATTTAATCATTAACCCTAACCCTCTCCACAAGTTACATGTAAAATACATTCGATTGTAAACCACATGGTCGCTGATGATCTAGCTGTTAATGTGACCACATTAAAATAAACTATAAATAAATAAATAATACTTCTAATGTCGACCTATTTTTTAATGAAGAAATACATTTCTATTTAGTATCTGTTTCTGTTGGAATTAATGCGGAATATCATTATATACCAACGACGAGGATTAAAAGCCAACGATTTCGACGCGATTACCGAGCCAATCAATAATTTTTCGAGGTTGTTATATTAGAAGTGTTTTACTACATCTAATAAGGATCTATTTTTTAGTGAAGAAATATATTTTTATTTAGTATCCGTTTCTGCTAGAATTAATGCGGAAGAACATTATATTCCAACGACGAGGATTAAAAGCGAATGATTTCGACGCGATTAACGCGTTTTCGGTCGTACAGGTTTGTGACAGGTCCGGTGGAACAGCCTGTAGGGGCGATCGTGTTCACGCGAGCGTTTCGCACGCGGAAATGGAAATGCACGCGCGACACGCACCTGTTTCGCATACGGAATGCAAAACCGGGCTCGAATTTCATGAAGTTCGCCATGCCAACTCCCATCCCTCGAAATATCAATTCGTCCGGCAACGCGTTTCGATTCGGTTACGGCTCTCTTCCTCTCTTTCTCTCCGTATCTCTTTCGCGTCGTCGGGCATACATTTTCGCGATCCCTCGGCTGTCTCGCTTTCTGTACCGATTTCCGTTAGTACCCTATTGGTCGGCCGCGACAAACGGAGAGCTCCTTTTAAATTTTTTAATGCCCGATTTCAACCTACTGGATACGCTCCACGATATTTCTCACAGCGGCGCGGTGTATCAACGGGAATGAATATAAAAATGATTGCGCTTGCTCTCAGTTTCGAGTGCCGACACGGTCGATCGCCATTTTAAACGCGCGAACGGTGAAAGAGGCATTGTGTGACGAATCGCGCGTGTACGAACTCGGTATTTTTTTTTTCGAGTTTGTATACATTCTATAATTGGAGTTTATCCATTTTTCAAATATTTTTCGAATAAAGCTTCCTGTGGCAGTCGTTTAAATGGGGCTGCCTTTAAATATGAATTCCTGTAATAAATATTTCCTCTTTTTTTTTGTATGGAGAAGCGCGAATTGAATGGAACAATCAGCCCTTGACCATTTACGTGCATTGTTGTTTCACAGAGTATCTTTATACGGTGTTTGTCGTATTTGCTTGTAGAAGTATTTTGTGTTTATTGATTAGAATAATCAAATTATATGTATATGTATGTATAATCGTATAGAACAGATTAGTATGGACTAGTGATAATAAAATCGAGTAGGTTGGTCACAATATGTACATAGAAACGTTGAACGTTTTTGCCAGAGATCGAGGAAGAGTATAGAAGAAACAAACAGACAGACAAGAAAGCGGGCTAAAAAGAAAGACAAGATCGCAGATGGACGCCGCGACGAGCTACAGATCGTCGAACGTCGGTTAAGTCGGTTTCCATGACAGAGAACGCACATTAGCTGCGTCCGGGCGTTAATGTTCCGCCAGGTGGAAACGGAAAGTGGAACTCGATGTATCGCCCGAGGTACGAATGGAGGAGAGGAACAGTCCGCGGCCGGCGTTAAAACTAAACGCAGTTAAATCGAGTGTAGCACGCTGGGACGCTGAGAGTCGCGTGCGCCGTGGGCATTAACGTGCCACTGTAATATATCGTATTCCACGTTCTTCGGCTTTGTTTCGTTTCTGCAGATACACTCAAGTCAACCTTTGAAACACCCGCTACATGGTAAATGTTCCTATCGATCGTATATTTGTTTATAAAAAATGTATTAAAGCTCTCAGCGCACTGGTTCCACCGGTGTACTCGGCATAATAATATTTTGTTAATTCATTTGCAGACGCAATTATTAATTTTCTTGAAAATGATCTGAACATTGATCGAAATGGCGAAATTTGAATTTGATAATTTGCAGAATTGCTTCCAGGTATAAATTGATCGAACCAGTGCGCCGAGAGCATTAATACATCTTTTACCCTCTGCATGGGTTTAACAACTACATACCGTATCTGCGATGTCTTTGCACGTCGACGGTTTAAACCGTAGAAACGTTTCGTTCCTCGATGAATAAATAAAATCGAAGAGTTGCGAATAGTTCGATTAGTGGCGACGTAGAGAATTCCGCGTGGACATTCTGCGAATGGAAGAAATAAACGGCGAGAGTCCCTCGACATATTTTCCTTCGGAGCCCGGATCGTTCGATAATCTGCCACCTGTTAGGCTTAAAAGTGTCCGACGCGTCGTTAGGACCGGAGAGCCCGGAAAAATGGCCGGCTATAAACACCGTGCGACGATATATTCGCGACGGGGCGCGAAGCCGTAAATAAACGCGTCCGAACGAGTCAAGGAAATTTATCGCGGCTGATTTTTCGTCTGGCCCGGAAACAGCTCGAATATCTCCCTCTATAGACATCGCAGCCCATCGTCGGCCTTGGGCGTTTTTATAATAATTCCACCCCATTCATCCACATCTTTTCTGCCTCAGCATATTCGTCAAAACTCTGGGTTTTTCGTATTTTTACGACGATTCATGTATGCCGTCGTTTCTAACATGTGTTAAACAACTTTCAGTATTTTTTCAGCAATGCTAAAGATTTATAAAATTTAAAAGTAACATCCAAATCGTATGATTCGATTTAATACAGTTACCGTCTTTTTGGAAGTGTCCGAATATGAATAAAAGTGATTTTATTTGATTTCGAACGAAAAATTGGCTCGAATTCCCATTCCCAGCATCCACCACGCTAATCGCATCAATCGATCCCGCAAGAACAGCCTGGATCACGGCTATTTCGCCTAACGTCCCCACAAAGTGCAAGCTCACGATCCCTGGAACGGGGCCGCGCGTGATTTCGAGAAGGAAGTCATTAAAAGTCCCCAGTTGTTCTCGGAATCGATCGAATACCGGCGTGTCGGCGTTGGAGGACTAGTCTCTCCTAGCTCTCCTGGAATTTTTATCGAAAGGTCCTTCCGCGAGGCGTCGCGTATTACTTTCATCCCGGAATTTTCATCTCGGTCTATCCGCCGCCGAGTCGGACCCCAGCCACGAATAATTTCCATTCCTTCGTTTGTTTAATTATACCCCGGGATGGCCTCCGGATCGCTGCTACGAGCCTCCATCTTCCTTCAGTAATTACTGAAGCACGCTAAGATCGCTAGTTGCCTGTCAATGCTTAGACTCGCGTGCTCGCTCGACTCTTCTGTCTATTAACCTTTCGCACTCGGAGCTATTTTAACTCGAATACTAAACATTTGTTCGGCTTAGAATATTTCCATTCTCTACAGTTTAAATTTATTCAGTAATTGATTAGATACCAACATATTCAATAATCTAATAATATTTTGAATAATGGTGAATATTATTTCCCTTGGGTGTGTATTACCTTCACTGTAGATTACTTATTCGGTGAATAGTATTTTCATCGTTTCCATTTTATTTATCTCAAACTAGCTGACCCGACAGCCGTTGTCCTGTTCGAATTTCTATAAATTTGTCGACAATGTAAATTCTTATTGAAATGTGTCAATTCCTCTTGAAATATTGATTAAAACCTGCGACGTTCGTTTTTTTTTTGTTGTTGTATTGAAATATGATTCAAACAGCACTTTTAGTTTTCCTTGAATTTTCCATTTTTCCGGGCAACTTTTCCAATTTTTCTTCTCTAATACCATATTCGGACTATTACGAACATGTTTAAAAAAAAGTAGCCAAATCGGTCCAGCCGTTCTCAAGTGATGCACTTACCAATGAACAGCATTTGATTTTTATTTGTACAGATGTATTTCTCTTTTAGGCTATTATTTAGCGAATAGAAAGGGACTGGGTTAAACTTTTCCTTGGGTAACCAGAAATTGTTGCCTTTGTTCTATGTAATCCAGTAGATTTGGATGAGAAAATATAAAAAAAAAATCAAGTTTTGATCGTAGGAGATCAATGGTTCAAAAGTTATGAGTGTTTTAAAGTTGAGCGATTTTCAGTGTTCTTGATAGTTAAGATCCTTAGGTATTGCTTCTGTTGTACTCGATCTATACAGTGTAGTTCGTGGTGAATTAGACCACCGTTGTTCTCGAAAACATAAAATATTGCTCTGACCATAAAAAACAATCTCAACAGATATTTTCGTCCGTTTAAGGTGAGTGTCTCGTAGAGTTGATGTTTTGGCATTGGTTAGAACTCGAGGTATTTCAGCAAGGAGGAATCGACGTGCTAGGAGATTCATCTCGTCGAATCTGACACGTAATTCCGATCCGCGGCTTCGACCTCGAGACCGGTGACAAGGCCGCCATTACCCCGGGAATTCGAAAAGACGGTACTCCCACAGGGTTCGGTCCGGGTTCCCACGAAATTCCGTCGGGTTCCCTTATTTCTGAGGAAAATCCCTCGATCACAGAGTCTAGGCGTGAGCCTTGGTCGATCGAAACGATGCTCTCTCCTTCTCTGTTCCCACGTGCACAGGACATTTCCTGGCAGCCGTGGCTTCCGAGGAATTTTTATTGGAGGCGAGAGGCGACGCGACGCTGTCTCGCCATCGATTTCGCATCAGCCAGCCTCTGAAGAACTTGGACGGATGGCTGCCAGCTCTCCGAGGCCCCGCACAACTTAATTAAGGGCGTTTAGCCGGCGCGCAACGACAGGGATGGCTGCTGCGCCCTTTCGTTCCTCTGCGAGTCGAGGCTGCCTCGCTGCGAGGCGAAATAAAAACTTTATCTAGAAGCTTCTTAGTATTATTCTCTATTTTTAACGATCGTAAATTTTGTATATGCTCTAAATGATATCGGCGCTACAGGTTCGATCAGCAATACAAAAATTAGCAATTTTGCAGAATTATATTTTCAACGTTTCGGTTCTGTTTTGGACCATCTTCAAGAAAAGTGCGCGTCTATGAAAATCAAAGTAATAAAATTTATTATTCGTTAAACTGACTATTTAATAGATATGAAAATTAGATGTTTATACATACATGCTAATTGTAAAAAAAAACAAATTGAAATCAAATTCAAAGGAATGTTGCTAGTCACTAAGCCGGTTGGAACTGTACTAAACTGTTACTGTTGTGGCACACTCAACACAGAAAACAATTTGCGATTTTTTATTTCCGACACTCTTTTGTTTTCTGTGTTGAGTGTGCCACAACAGTAACAGTTTAGTACAGTTCCAACCGGCTTAGTGACTAGCAACATTCCTTTGAATTTGATTTCAATTTGTTTTTTTGTTTTTTTACAATTAGCATGTATGTATAAACATCTAATTTTCATAACTATTAAATAGTCAGTTTAACGAATAATAAGTTTTATTACTTTGATTTTCATAGACGCGGACTTTTCTTGAAGATGGTTCAAAACGGAACCGAAACGTTGAAAATATAATTCTGCAAAATTGCTCATTTTTGTATTGTTGATCGAATCTGTAGCGCCGATATCATTTAGAGCTTCTTAGTATGTTACCATCGAGTAAAGTATAAGAGCAATAATATTCGTTTCCGTTTGATGGTACAGAAGAGAAGCTAAACTAGTGTATCAAGAAATGATCAATGGAACTATTATCGTAGAACCGATCAGAGATTTCCCATGAGAAAATATAGTGTGCAGTGTATGCTCGTGAACGGGATGCAAATATTTGCACGGAATCAAAGATGCTAGTCGGGGTCAATCGTAACGTAATAAACGTAAAATTCCGGTGTCGGTTTCCGCTTTCGGTTAACTTCTCGCCGACTGGCGAAACGATTAATCCGGCTCTTAGAAACCACCGCGGGAGGCACAATTAGTTTGATGAATGGATCGACTTACCGAGAAGCTTGTCTCTATAATTCAACTCGAAGAATTCCTGTAGAAAAGTCTGGTAATCAATGAACACGATGATACCCGAGCGGATCGTTGTATTACATAGTGCACGGCCGATGACAGGATCGGGTGTTCGATTAATTATGCTCTTTTTATCTGCTCGATGCAAATTGAGAGACGCCAGACACGTTTCGTCAAGCGTGTAGATGGAATTCAGGGTCGGATTTAATAACCACGGTGAGCGATCAATCTGAATCTCATTTATTCGTACTATCATTATTCCTGCTGTCTTATACGTTAGCTTGGAGGCATCGATACTGCTCGTTTTATTTCGTTTGCTTCCTTTCTCTTAGAAGATTGCGAATCGAGCTGTCCTCCTCTTTTGCAAATTAATGGAAGAACCATAATATGAAATGTTTTTCCATTTCACTGAGAAAATCATGAAAAACACCGTAAGCTAGAATTGAATAAAACATAGTTCAATTAAAAATTCTATAAAACCGTGAACAAAATAAAACCCTCATTAAAGTGCTTTGAACGCGACACCCACCGCTGTCCTCTCTCAGCAGCCACAAACGCATAAAATCCTGTTTCCCTAGCTTGAGAACGATCACAAAAAAATGCCGGAAGCTGAAATTAAATGAAAAATAGTTAACTTAAAAATTCTACAAAACTGCAAACAAAATAAAACCCTCATTAAACTTCATTGAACGCAACAGCAAGCCGAGCCAGATTCTCGCAGCAGTAGCGAACGAGTAAAATTATTTTTCCCTAGGGCTGAGGAAATTGCGAGAAGTTTTATAAACTAAAATCGAATGGTAAATGATTAAACTAAAAATTCTAGTCAGCTGCAAAGAAAATAGAGAACACATTAAAGCCCCTCGAAAAGCATAGGGAGTCTCAGCCTTGTAAAATCCGTCTAGTCATAAGGCCGAGCCCTTGGCGCGATGGAGAATCCTCGTTGCCCACTCTCTAACAGCCCATTATCTCCGGCAGTAATCTTTCCGCACTTGGCCCGACGCTTTTCAATTTTCCTCGGCGATCCAGCCTCTCGTCGGACGGACGGCGGAATCGATTAATCGAGAGGCTTCGAATAAACGAAAAAGAGGAAGCTCGGTCTGGCCGGCCGCCAGGACAGAACTCTCTGGCTGCTTCGCAAAAGAACCAGACTTCTCCAACATCCGAAAACCGTGAGTTACCATCGCGAAACAGTTGGAGAACCTTTTTCCCCGGATCCATCGACGTCTTCCAGTCTTCGATCACGAGAAATTCGCGACCGAGAAGCCGATCGGGACATCCCTCTCCTTCTCAAAGAAAATTTCTCTTCTTTCTTGACCTCCTTTGACGGAGACCCTAGACAGACAACCCGAATGTCTCGGAAGACTTTAATCCCGACGAAACTGTAAAATGGCTCGGGAATCTTCACGGAATTCGACGACACGCGCGAAATTGAGACCAGCTCCGCCATCTTCTGCGAACGACCGCTGTTTATTGCTCGAGTATACGTTCCTCTCGATGCCCAGCAATTAATTGTCGGCTCAGAGACCACCGATGCGTACAATGGTCACTTTTATTTGCGGCGTCGTAACGTCCGACACGGCTCGACGCGTCGCGTCGCCAACCGATAAAAGTTGCGTCAGTGAACGCCTGCTTTCTGGTTATACGACTACCTTCCCTTGTTTAGTGACACGCCTCGGTCAATTTACGATCTTACCAGATGATGTTCACCTTCCGCCCTGTCTCGAAAGCGTGACATCCGAAATGCGTATCAATTTGTTAGGGGTTGGTAAGCCTAATATTATTCCTAATTTATCATGAAAGAATTATTCTGGTTACTGGTTACTGGTTTATTCTTCTCTTTACATATACATATTACATGAAGATGGCGTTGTAGAGCCTGAGCTCGCGTGTTCTGAATACGAAACGAAATTGGTAGCCCTCGAAACCTAATACGTATGACGTCCGAAATGCGATTCAATTTCTTAGAGGTTGGTAAGCCTTGCAGTATCATATCTCGATCGTACTTTATTTTAATATTATTCCTAATTTATCATGAAAGAATGATGCGTGTTCTGAATACGAAACGAAATTGGTAGCCCTCGAAACGTAATACGTATGACGTCCGAAATGCGATTCAATTTGTTAGGGGTTGGTATTTTAATATTATTCCTAAAAAAAAAGAATTCGTAAAAATCAGTATTCGACTACCAATGAAATACTCCTCAAGTTTCTTCCACGAAAGATCATTCTGTGCGAACAGCAAATTTTCTATCAAAGTCCCCTTGACTCCAGCGATTGCTAGTATCCACAGAATTTCAGGAATCGTTCCAGGATCTCGTTAGATCAACTCTGTCTGAGGAGTTCGTTGGGGATTCATCGGCGGAGCGAGGAGTGTCTAAGGAAACGGACAAGACTAGATTAGATCTCGAAAATTCACGAGCTCGTGAAATGATCGGGCGTGGTTCCTATCGTCGTCGACGGTTTCCACGGGTAGCTCCTAAAAAGAAATCACTCGCCGGTGGGGGCAGACGATAACCTCGGTTTTCATCGGGTTGGACGGTCGCCAATGGTGCCCGCTTTAATATCGCGTGTGACACGTACCGTGCGCGAGATTGTATGCACGGGATTTTCGAAGATGGATCCGCCAGGGACGGGTCAAGTTTTCATTTTGACAGCCGTTTGAAATATTACATCCCCGTCTACGCCCGCTTCGACAAATACTTCCGTCCCGACTCCTCGATAACACTGCGAATCTGCATGGAAATATCTGTCGCTTCGAACCTAATTCATTCGTCGTTCAAAAGCTATTTCTCAAGGTCCCTTTATACACTCCGCTCGCTGAAAAAAACGATGCTCTGGAGATTAATCTCTTTCTTCATCGTCCTAAGTATTAGCTTACTCGATGAAGCAACGAAACAAATTACTTCGTTGAAGTTAAATAATGATTTAGTGAATTTGTTCGAAAACGAATGGTTCGCAACGTCCTCTTGTAAAAATCGGAATTCGGACGAACATCAACAGTTTGATCACGTCCGACGATTCGATGGGAGCGTTAAATTGCCTCGGATTGAATCGGCGTCATTCCGCCTGATCGTCGCTGACATCTTTTCGCTAGCTGCCATAACGCGTTCCGTCGACAGAGGGTACAGTAGATCGGATTTCCATCCGGACTGAGCTCCACTGGCGTAAATAATTGAAGACGAGGAATAGATAGGCGCGGACCAAGATCACAGGCTAAAAATACTCGAGTTTGCGTTGAAAACAGACTGCGGACACGGCCCCGGAGCGTAGGCAGACGGCTCGAGCGACGATTCATTAAGAAACCCTCGAGACGCTCGTCGAACAACCGGCTAATGCGGGTCAATTACCGTGTTAATGCCGCGTGCATTCGGTAATTTGTCCAATGCAGCCCGAGTACGAAAAACGAGCGGGTTTGTTCCCGGGCCGCATTATCGTTAATCCGCGGGGAATTAAGAGGCAACGCTCGAAAACAACGGTATTAACAACCGACCGTTTGTCTAGCTGCGACAGCCGAATAAGACGTAATCGGATTTATTGCGAAATTTCGCGATACTCTTTTATTCGAATGTATCTTTTATTCCATTAGAATTGCGACCGCGATTTTACTATTTCCGATGTAACCATATTCCGAATAAAAGGTGGACGACAGTCTGAACAGATTTTTCCCTTCATTGGAATATAACAGAACTAATTTTCTTAATAGAATAAACACATTTACTGTAATGAATATATTGGTGATTATTAGGTCGCGGATTTGCAAGCTGAATAAAAATGCTTCGTATTAATTAGAAGGTATACGAGGTACGTGTTTGCTTGTTTCGTTTCTTAATAATCTTAACAAGGTAAAAATAATAGTAAAATAAAACGGGATTATTTAAATATTTTATATTCTACTCGTTTTCAATACTTATCGGCACATTATTAATACTCGTTTCTGACAAATAAAATGACAAATTCTACACTTCGATTTGCTCGATTGTATTTTTCTCCACAGTTTCATATTTTCGATAAATACGTGTAGTTTTATTTCAACGATATATTACAGTATGTGAAATAGAATACGGGTGTAGATTGCATGGGTGAGTGAGTAAATCTCCACTAGAGGATCGCATGAAGATTAATTATAATTTAATCCTGAGAGCGAACCAAACAATCGGTCACCGTAACCAATTCAATTTAAGAAGATATTTCAATGAAAGTTTGCTGTACTTTCCTGAAGTAACAGGTTCTTGAAAATGACTTTATGGTTTGGTGGGATGATGTGGGACGCGTTATTTTGAAACTTGGGTTACTTAGATAATTAATTCCGAATTAGCCAGATAAAGAGCCAAGAAAGTTCGCGGTGTATCGTGGCAATGTTGTCCGCGGCTGATTCGACGGAAAGGGCGAAGTACGCGTTTAGACGGGGCGGCGGTGGCTGCTTGCAAGACCAAAGGTCAGATTGTAATTAACCGCGGCAAAGGGTGAAGATCCAGTTTCGCCGTGTTCGCGGGAAAATTCCGGGAATTAAATGCGAGGGTCGGTCGCGAGGTGCACGCGTAATTAAACCCGCCCGGAAACCTGATGCAACTTTACGCCGCGCAAAAGTAGAGGGGCAAAAAGTGCGCGGAGAATCGCTAAATAAAATTTTCCCTGTTGGACACAACTGGTTGGATAACAACTAACTACGGAGAGTAGAGAGGGAGAACGAAGAAGAGATGCAAGGAGAGAGAGAGAGAGAGAGAGAGAGAGCGAAACGCGTGGACGGAATACGAGAGACAGCTCTCGGGACGCGTGCGTGTCGCCGCGAATGCACTCTGATTGCTCGCGGCCGCATTATGCGAGGACAATGTGCGTGCAACCGACCGGAATCCGGAATAAACGCGTAACAAACACCTACTGCGACCGCTGTGTTGCGTACCCGGGCTCAGATTCCGCGGAATTATTTGCTCTTGCATGTTTCAGCACGGCTCAAGATGAATATTTCAGTCTGCCGCCGTGCCGATACAGTCTGCGCACCATACTGCAGATTTGTTTCTGCTTCGAGACATTTATGTGCAGCTGATATGGAAGGATCATACCGGTCCGATAACACAATAAAGTCATATACATTTGATCTCCACTTAAATTTTGTGGTTCATTCAAATTGATTCGAAATACTAAACCAGTCATTCTCGAATAGCGTATCTAGAACGTGAAAATTGCCATTTCAACCAGCTCGTCGACTGATTAGCAACAATTCCGAGAACAGCCCGCGTCACCCAATTCGACGTCACGCGATCCCGAATAAAAGCTCGATCGAACGCGACGAGAATTCTGATTTCGTTGCAGCGTGTGCAGACGAGGAGCGACCTAAACGTTCGCGTTACACAAGAAGGCAGATCCCCGAGGGGCCGAGGACTCGTGGAAACTTTTGAGCGATTGTGTACAGGCACGGGAACACGATACGAGCGCGAATATAACGGAACTATGGGTTCGCGTTCACCTGTGCACCCTCGACGCACACGGGGTTCCGAGTGGGCCGGTTCGTCCACACGTGAAGGGGCAGAAGAGAGAGAGAGAGAGAGAGAGAGAGAGAGAGAGAGAGAGAGAGAGAGAGAGAGAGAGAGAGAGAGAGAGAGAGAGAGAGAGAGTTGGGCCATGATGGTAACATCCCGGAAGCCGGGATCGATATCCAGACACGCCATCACCAACCCGAACCGTCTGTCTCGCTCTCCATCTTCCTCTGTCCCTTCCTGCCTCCTCTTTTCCTACTTTCATTGCATCCCCCGTTTCTCCTCTTCGGGAAAACCAACCCTCTGTACATATACATATGTGCATACATACATACATACATACATACATATATATATATATATATATATATATATATATACATACATACATACATACATACATACATACATACATACATACACACACATATATATATATATATATGTCTCTCTCGCTCTTTCTTTAGCAATTCTCCCTCGGTCTGTTTATTTTTCTCTCGTCCCGCGTGCTTGGCCCTCACGGAAGGTTAATGGACCCTCCGGGATGTCTTTGGCAACACGAGTGGGTTGCCGTTACGCGGAAGCCAGATTTTTCCTTCCAGCACCTGCGGCGAGTCGTCCTCGAGCGAGCGCGACCCGAAAGGAGTCGGCTCGAGATCAAAGCGGACGGATGTTCCACCGGCGAAACCCGCGCACGCTGATTATGTTTAAGTTGGATCAGCCGGGAAGTACTACCGCTAACTCACTCTCTCTCTCTCTCTTTTCTGTTCTCTTACCGGCTCGCAGACCGGCACTGTCTCGCGCTGATTACTCGCGCGCACCACGATTTTCCACGAGCCTTCGTGCCGGACGGACGTCCACCGACCTTACAGGCCTGGCTTTTAATCAATCTAAAGGGTCCGACGTGGTAAAGGATTCCAACCGGCCGAATATCTGGCGGTGCTAAATTTGTTACACGGTACAGTTTATGCCACGATTTGCGCGTATTCGTATTCTGTGTTTCATATCGCATCAACAGTTCCATAATTCTATATCTGTAAATAGACACTCTATAGATAGACAAGTACAATTGGCATGATCTCTATCTTATTAAGTAGTGTAGGAGTGGTATATGGTCAGACAAGGGTAATAAGGATGACCAATAGTTATAAAAATGGAATGACCTATGATTGTGCGGAAAGAATAACGAATTCCTCTGGTCTGATATGAAAGTGGTTTGTGTCCAGGCAAGTAGAATAGGGGTAGCATATGCTCAAACAAGAAGATTTAGATTTATCGATGATCAAACCAGTGGAATCAGTTGATTCAACCTGTGAATAGCGATTTCCTGTGGTTTGTAGAACCGATGTAGTAAATGCTGCGAAAAGCACAGAGAAGTAAAGTGTTAAATACTGAAAGAAGTAGTAGGGGAATGTCCACTAAATAAACTAACCAATTGCTGGCACTAATTGAACAAGTAGAATAGGGAGGATTGGACAAATGACACAGAAGAGACCCAAGGTTTTCCCAGTGGAGTTAGAATGCAATATAATCCGGGAAGTAGAATGAGGTCGGCAAGCGATCAGACAAGTAGAATGTGGATAGTTTTGCCAATTATCTAAACTTCCCGAATATCCGGGAGACCCGTTTTGGGGCGCGAATATTGAAGATTCCGGCAGAAGTTTCGCTTTTAACGCCCTGCGACAATACCAGGAAATCGAATTCTAGAAGTCCCGCGTTCCCAAAAGGAGGAAATACTATTGTACCGCCACGGCCCCTGCCTCGATTCGATTCGATTTCGATCGAAGTTTATCCAGAGCGAGAAGGAAACGGGGCCCTCCCCTCTAGGAACCGGAAGCGTGATCGATCCCTGCCCTAATCTCCCAGATGACAAATCCGTCGCGACTACTCAGCTGTCCCTCGACAACGAACGAAACTTTACTTTCTAATTCCGCCGGGATCATTCTTCGAGATCGCTTGGATAACGGCGGTCCAACGGAGTTTCTGCACAGACAAATCCACCAATTTTCACAAATTAATCTAGCATCATTAAATAACACTCCGACGATGAACGACATGGAACAATTTCAACTGTCAGACGAGTTTAGATTCTCTACTTCACGATTATTGGAAGTATCTCAGAGTAAAAGGTATTCCTACAGCCTTTAAGAACAAATAATCTTCTTGAAATTGGGTCTCGTAAGTTTTATTTCCGAACGCCTTACCTTTAACGGCACTGCAAATTCACTGTAATCTAACTGGTCCTGAAATTAAAATTTCAGTCTAACGATCATTGCAGTGTTGAAATTATAACGAAGGGGCGTGCAAAGTTAATGCAACGAAGTCTGCGGGATAGCCTCATAGTTTAATGACCCCTTAAATGAACTGCGCCGTATTTCACGAAACAATAAAGTACAGGGATACACAGATCGACGAGCTTGCATTAACCGAAATTAATACTTAACAGTAATAGGGTATTTTCATCCGGGAATTCGGCCAGCCAATAAGAATTCGAGTCGGTAAGCCGCGCGGGGAAGGTGAGAGCAGCGGAACTGCGACGGCGGCAAGCTTTACGGCGCACCTGATACCGATAAAAATACCGGCGGGAATTAGCGTGAAAGATCGCCGGCCCGATAGCAGTAGATCGTAAACGCGCGACAGGGGGGAGCAATGGCGGCGTCGCGTCGCCGCGAGGAAAACACCCTCTGCAAAAAGCTTCGCTTCCCCGAGGAAACCTTCGGAGGATATCCGCGAAACTCGCGCGAGCGTCCCCGGTGATACGGTTAAATCGCTAGGAAAATGTTCACGGCGTTCTGACTGGTTCGTAGCGAGGGGCAAACGTGATCAAACGTCGTCAAACACCGTCAAACACCGTCAAACGACCATAAACTGGGCCACCGAAGCGTTCGCGCGCCACGTGCAAATGTATTTCACATTTATTATTCATCGGTCGATGTTCTGGCATACCCGGAACAATACGCTCGTGTAGTTGTACTGCCACTGGCACAGTGCGTCGAAACTCGAATACAACTAGTTTTCACCTGTATTCGGAGACGTGAATTGTTTAGAACGCACGAAGACTGTTGTGTGCAAGGCGTCTAGAAGTCACGAGTCGCGAAACAAGCCACACTGATCAGTAGACTTGCGGATCTTTACGCATTTATGAAGAAACCAGCTGTACCCGCAACTTTCTTCACGTGCAATAACAAATCCTGGTTGATTATTAACGTAATTACATTTCTAATCGCCAAGGTGGTCTCAGATAGAGATAGAGATTTTAATTTTTAGACATCAAAATTTAACGAAATTAATCGAAAAATTATTAGAAAAAATATATTTATTACGATAGTGATCAATAGATGGGAATAATTTTTTAATGAATGTTAGTGGAAATGTTACAAACAGACAGACAGACTCGATTTTATTATATATAAAGATTGGTGAGGTGAAATATGAAACCGTAACAAATGATATAAATTTTAGAATACTGTAACGAAGTCGTTAAGGGATGAAACCAATTTTTACTTTATTCCGGCTTCCCACAATAGGTGCAGAACATCAGGCGACTAAACTACGAGTACGATCGAGCATGATCAAAAACAGTAGAGTGGATAGAAATAGATTCATAACACAACGAGTAGAGAAACTTTTCAAACATGCAACACGATATCCACAGCCACGACGTTCATCTGACAACGATCCGGCTGTCAGATGGCATAGAGTTTTGTGATACGAATTTTGGAGACAAGTACTGAAGCAATCTCTTTTTCGCCTGCCGGGTCGAGATCGGCTAGTGAAACGGTAATCTTGAAACTGGAAACTCGACGACCGAGCCGCGACGTTTAGCAATTCACTGGAGAACCGGTTATCCTGTTGGAAATCCAGGACAGGTGGCGTACGTCGAGTTGCACCGCTCGAGCGATTAAATATTCATTCCCAATTACCTTCGGGAAGCGGGGGAGGAAGCCCGCGTGTAAGTCTTTGCTGGATGTTCAACGCAATTCTGCAAGAGGTAGAAAACGTCACGACGCGTGGATCCAATGAATTTTGAAGTCCGCAACCGCAAAACGATCGTGTACGTGAAATTCCAAAGTAATACGTTCCTATATTACCATTTCATTTAACCCTCGGACAACCGAGATCTTTACATGCAACTATGTAATTAACAACGCTTAAAAATTCACTTTTGACACAGCTACTCATTCAGTTCTTTGCCACAATTTGAGTACATAAACGACAATTTCGATGTTCCGGGTCAAAATACAGGAAGACACAGTCGTCGGACGGGTTAATGACCACTTCAAAATACGACTACAGTCTATTAAGAACACCTAGCAAAACTGAATTCACTTATTAACGATTCTAAGTCTAGTAAAACGAACCCCACTACTTCGTTTCGATCGAGATGATATAGACGTTTTGATAGCGGTGGCACGCTGTTGGCTCTAACACGCGAGTTCCATTTTTACGCTGCGCATTTCTTCAGAATATATTGAATTATTTAGCGACAAATAGTGAAATAGTGGAACAGGATTTGTAAATTAAGCCTGAAGAGTACATAGCAATATTAGCGGCCTTGTCCGACCGTGTAAGACATTTCGGCACATTCTACTGCGAACATGGTGGCTTCACAGAATTCAACGGATCCTCCTCCCTTTCTGAGGTACTAATTAGGTCAGCAGGATCGCTCGTCGCGGGGCGGAGAATCTTCAGCGTTCGGTGACGCAAATTGTAGAGCCTGTAATGGACTACTTAGGCTGTTGATACGATTCCATCGATCATATGTAAACGCGATCCAAGCGAGCTCAAAGGGGCTGCTCGATCAACGGTATCGAATATTAATTACGGTGCACACGTGGCTGCCGCGCTGCCGAAAACCGCGGTGCTTAATTAATGGAAATAAAAAAAACTCTTGTTAGCTCGTTAAATTTGGCCTGTTAACTGGCTGGCTCATCTACTGGGAACATACTGAGGAGATCAGTTCACCCGTCCTGTCCGGAGCAAAGTTTATTTCTGGTATCGAACGGGAAAATTAAAGACACACATTCTTTAATAGATTGGCGAATTATTTAACCGACGAAAATTGAACAGAAATATGTATTAATTTCGTAGGAATCTATCTTCTCCATAAAAAAAAAGAGACAGACAGACAGACAGACAAGAAAGCGAGTTACTGAAAGCGTGGTAATGACAGGGAAAGAAGACATATTATCTATAAATTATCCGTAAATGATTTAAACAATTTTCGAAGTTCTACGAGGATTCGACGATTAGCATGACCTGCATTCGCCAGCAATTTTTGTAAGCGAGTTCCCAGCAGAAAATTCGCAAAGCTTCGAAAATCCGAACGGAGCGTACGAAAAACAATTTGACCCGTTTCAGCGAATCCCGAAAAAGCCGGCAGAGAGCTTCGGTTGTTTTTTGCCGGTCCGTAAATTCGCTAATTTTCGAGTTTTTTTTCAAACAGTGGTGCTCAGATTTCCCGCGCCGCGACGTAGACAGATTCCCGCGGAAGCCTAGCCGCGGCGCTATTACTTTCAATTAGCTAGGCAACACGCGGCCACGAGCGGAAAAAACAAAGAGTGAACTTTGCACTTTGAATCCCGGCAAGGGTTTCCGGCTTGCGTCGAGCAACCGAGCAACAAAAAATAATCACGAATTTCCGGAACGGCGCGGCGCGGCGGCTTGGTAACGCACGAAAGAGCTCGACGCTCGATCCCGGAAACCGAAACTTTTCCCCATTAGCATTGCCGTTTTTGCGCGGCCACCCCCGCAGACACTCGGCTCGCGGCTCGGCGAAGACGCACAAAGACACGGACATATAATTAAAACTTTATTGTTCCCACGGGAGCGCCGGCGAACCTGTCCGCGGGAATAATTAGAGTGACCAGACCACGAAACTGCAGCGGTGCTGCCGGAGCTTCCGGTTCAAGTACCCGTGGATTCTACAGCTCTATTCAAAATTTCGACCTTTCTACTGTTGTCTTGTGGGATACATACAGGACGATTCAATAGCAGCTAAACCCCAACCGAAAAAAATACAACTTTCATGAAAACTATCTAAGAAAACGAACGTCTAATCCGACATGAATTTATTAGGCTCTGCTAGCTAAAATATATCAATAGAAATGCATACAGGACGATTCAAAAGTAAGTAAACCCAACCGGAATGAATAAAACTTCAATTAGAAATATCTAGCAAAACGAGCATCTAATCCTCAATGAATTTGTTAGACTCTACTTGCTAAAATGTATTAATATAAGTATCTACAGGATCATTCAAAAGAAGCTACTACCAAGCAAAAAGAAAAACATCCACTCCAAGTATCTAATAAACCGAGCACCGTCGTCTATTTCAAAATCCATTAAAACGAACCTCATAATGGGAACCTGAAACACTCGAAATCACTTCTACAGGTCGTTTCACGCCCCCCCCCCTCTCTCACTCGTCAGAGCAAGTTTCGAGGAGGTGTAGCCGTCGGAAAATATTCGAACAACCGAGCTGGTCTCCGTGGCGAGCATTATTAAATCCAGCCGACTCGATATTAGCTTGCGAGCAAGTTAACCGGCGAAATCGGCGACTGTTTCACCGTGGTCCGGCCAAGTTTCAACGCCAAGAGAGAGAGAGAGAGAGAGAGAGAGAGAGAGAGAGAGAGAGAAAGATCGAGCGAGAGAAAGAGAAAGAGAGTGACGATGGTCGGCAAAGGATGTAGCGGGTCGAGGCGGAAGATGGTTATAGGGGAGCGGGCGCACAAAGCCATTTCTGTCGAGAGAGGGAATAGAGGCACGCTCTGTGCTCTCAGACATCGTCAAGCTGCATTATGCGCGGTGTACGCGATGCGTATAGACTGCACAGGGCCGTACGAATCTCGGAAACACTGGTCCCGCACTCTCTTTCGCCTCCTCTATTCGCAAACCGTCGCCCCTTCGCTGTCTATTTAATTACCTTGTTTGTTTAACCTACAGGAAAAACGGTAGCTAATAATACTCTTCGTTTAGCCCTCGGTTAGGTATAACAGAAAAAATTACTATTTAAGAGCAAAGTTAGATAGAGAGAGAAAGGAGAAGTAGAATGGAAAGTGTGAATGAGAGAGGGAGAGAGAGAGAAAAAGTATGACAGAGTAGAAATTAAGGAATAAGAAGGACAAGGTAAAAATAAAGAAAATAATTGTAAAGGGAATTTGGAATCCTATATTAAGGGAACAAATATTCGTAGTCCATGAATCTTGCAGAACGCACTATAGCTAGCCCCTATCAAATTTGAACACGATCTTATGTCACTGGGAATTCCACGAGGGCGTCGAACGGCTCACGTATTCGCCGTTCGAAGGGCAAATTAATATTCCACTAGTTCGCCGAACATTCGGAAGACCTACTTACCGAGTATAATGCAGTTTCCGCTAACTTGCCTGTAACTTTCCACTCGGGAGACACTCGGACTTAATAGGCCACACCATGTCGCGGTGTGCGTTCACCTGGCAGCCCAGTTCGGCAGCCACTTTGCACTTTCGTCAGGGACACGGAACGATCGGCCTGCGCTAATGCCGTCGTCGTCGACGAGGAGATTCGACCGACGACGATCGTCGTCATCGGCGAACATTATACCTCGATAGGATTTCTTCGATCGAGCCTCGAACGCACACCTAATCGATCGTTAACGCGAACGATAAGTCAGCTTCGCCATCGCTCGCCGGAAATGACTGATCGGATCACTTTTAACGGCTCGTTTGCGAGCACTAATCGGCTGATTAATTTTCGGAGATCGCTATCGTCCCGCCCATTACGGAACAGAATCACTTCCCGCTCTGCCCTTGATCCTGCTGATTTTTCTAATGTACTCTCAGAGTGATCCACAATATTCAAATCATTCCTGCACATTGATATTAATTTAACACTAAACCTACCACGGTCATTTTGCCCGGTTTTCTCTATTCCATAGTTATTGAAATTATAAAATCGCTTTCATACGAATTTACTGAATTTACTTCTATATTTAATCACATAATTCAAGTAAAGTTTAAGTCAATCCAATTTTTTGTGTATCCCTTTTATAAGTTTTGGGCTCGGTAGTGTAGGAGCGAGATTCTGAAAGTCTTCTGACATATCGAAAACAAACGTAACCAACGGCATAAACAAACAGTAGACGTGAGGCTTTCTTTTTCCAGAAGATTCGGAATAGAAGTCGAACGAAACGTATGTAAAACATTCAAGAGAGAAACATATAAAAGGACGCGTTCACGCGGCGCGGCGGCGATGGGATTCTCTCGAAAACGAAGTCAAGTCGAGGTTTACTAAATACGATACGATACAATCACGAATACGGAATGCGAACGCGAATTACGGCTACAGAGTTTTATGTTTACTCGGTGTCCGGAGCACTTGTATTTTAATATTCATAGTTGTGTGCTTTTTTCAATAAATAATAATTATCAAACATCTCTACTCTCACAGTAGGTTTAGTATTAACATATCGTTTCTTATTCAGAACGAGGATCAATTGTATCTTTTAAACAGCAGGATAAATTCAATCTGGTCATTCTTATGAGGAAGTCAGCATCATTGACTTTTATCGTTCACAAGTTCCAATACGAAGAAAAGCCAAAAACCATCGGCCCGGTTTTATTAAAAAGGTGCGACCGGGCACGTCTATTACCCGTTTCAACTAAAATCGTTAACGTCGAAAAACTTCTGGCCATATATCGCTCACTATACGATCGTCTGGGATAAAAGCCAATATCGTTGATCCCGGTGAAATGTCGACCACCGTTTCTCGTTTCGCGAGCCAAAAGCGAAACGGTGCGGTGGTTCGCAAGACAGAACAACAGACTGCCAAAAGCGGGACACAGATGTAAGCTCTTTCTCGTGGAAATTTCGAGCGTAGCGGATGGAGGTGGTAACCCTCCGGTGCGGTGGTGGACCCCGCGTTAGCCGCAGTTACAAGAAGATTATGAATAGCACGTTCGATCCCAGGATTGCGTTTCATTAATTAAACTTTGCGCCTGGAAGACGGAGGAACACCGTGCGGTCCCTCCGGAGAATCGTAATTTCGACTTCCTCGAAGCGTAAACTTCGTTGGGGCGAGAGTCTCCGCGATTAATTCCCGCAGAAGTTCACGCCCGTTGCTAGCGTGTACATCGCTTTTGCTTTTATTCGCGGGGGTTCGCGAACTTTTCTCGACCAATTTTCTCTCGAGAATGCTGCAAATTCAAACGTCTCCAGAAACTCACCAATTTTTTTCTATTCGATCAACCTGCCATAAAATAAATTTACTACTGTACCGTAAGGTCACCAATGTATTAGTTTCACCTTAATAAGATTATTAAAAGAATAAAGAAATTTTCATTTGGCTCCTGTGTCTTGCAATATTTTTTAATCAGTAACAAACAAAAAATTTATTTGTACCGATTCGCGTTTGATAAATTGGTCAGCGCGTTCTCGCAAAGAGATCTAACATCCGTTACGCCCAGGTGGGTCAAACCGACCCGATCGCCGTTCAAATTGGATCGAACAAGAAGAACATAAATTCGACGGGACTGCATTAATCTTACAGCACGATGTCCGACCAGTTTTTGCTCGCGATTACCCACTTTCCGGAACATAAATCGCCGGGAAACGAGATTTACCGTAACGATGCGACGCCGCGCCGCGGAAATCGAAGATTCCAGCCGCGCGTTTTTCCGCCTCGTTCCTTAACGGCCGTTCTGTCATAATCGTCGCTGAGAGCCGCGCGCGTTCGTCCGAGGATAACAGAAACCTGGATAAAGCGTAACGACGCCGATAACAGCACCGAGACGTGCCTATTTCGCGATTCTGCTCGAAGAACCAGCTGCGCCGCCGGTGTCGATGCTTAGATGAGAAACAATCTTGTTGCGGAATGGATTCGATAAGATATTAATTCGACGCTCGAACCGGTCGTAATCCGATTTTCCTCCGCTGTACGGGCTGCTTTAAAGTGTCTGCGGTTAGATACAGTGTTCTGGCTAGTTTTACGTTCGATAGATCGCGAAATTCGTGGCTGTGCTCGTTGGTAAATCGAATTACTGCGTCAGCGGTAGAACTAATTTATGTTTTCTTCTGAAATGTTCCTTCTTGTTCCGTGATCGTTACTGGATAGATCAGTATCTCCATCTTAAGAAGTCCTCAGATGATTTAATCCTTGCAGCAGTACTGACATTGTCACTCCACTGTCACAACTTAGAATCTCAGAGTCTCAGGCATCGCAATCACTTCGCCACGAAGCGATGTTCCGGCAAAGAAGCTAAGATAAGTGGAGATCGAGCGGCCTTCTACTCGAACTCGAAGAGCTCCCAGCGTCGCGTCGGGCAAGAGGGTCCTCTCGACTCTGCCTTAATTTGCGAGCGCTGTTTTTTTTTCTGGCGAAACCAGCAAGCGTACTCGAGTAGCGCGATTTCCACGTTCACGCGCGACCAAGATACCTGACACTACATGCTTTGTCGTCTATCATTTAACTTCCAGGATTTCTGTTTTGCTTCCGTTTGTTCGGAAACCCGTTTGAACTTTATTCACCGGCACATTCCATTTTTCTGCGTCGTACAATTAGGATACAGCAGAACCTACTTTATACGAACCAATTAATGCTGTACTTCATGAACGGGGTGTCTCGTCAAATATTACCACTATAATTTTCGTCATTATTGTCAAGGTAAAACATCAGACTTTTTACGGTACTTTGTGAAAAGTCAACATCCTCTGTGTATTGGAAAATAGCTGGTTTCCTTCCGTTTTATAGCATGCTGTGCTCCCTTCAGGTATGAAGATACGTACGGCGGCCTTCGCGTTTGTTATATTTAATGTGGTATAGAATATCTTTTTATTTATTTAATATATTTAACAATAGAATATAAATAATTATATAACTAGTAAATACATAATGTAACTTGTGTTTCCTTCATGACGACTGCGGAGCGACTGCGGAATCGTTCAGGGTGTCGGTATTCCTAACCCCACTCTAACTGTTCAAATAGAACCACAATTAACGGGATTATATAAGGATTACGAATTAGAAATATTGTGGAAAGAGGATGTTCACACTCGTGTGTCAACGGCTAACAACCAAAAGCTACTGAGACGTAGCGTGTAGACAAGGACCCTGTACCCTTGTTCTATAGTTTTGGATTTTTGGGCTTGCATTGCCGTGGACATTCTTCTCACGTCAGTCTGCTGCAGCTCCTCTTCAAGGAAAGACTTTTCGTTCCGAGCCGTTAAATAAAGTCTTGTTCTTCAAACATTAACTCCGACTTAGTTTAATCGGCACCCCATTCCCAACAAACACGTAACCTCTTAACAATTATTTGTAGAGAGATCGTAGACAGCGTGCGCTATCGTTTTTGTTGAGCAGTGTACAATTATAATCCGAGCGGCGAGCAGCTTCTCGACGGCCCAGGAACAATAGCACCGATAATCCTAGGAAAGTACCGTCCGGAGAAGTTGCAGGGTCGCCGCAATACTGCTTCGCAGCGGCCATAAACCGGCTGGATTCGGTATCGCCACGCCGAAGGGGCGCTTCGATCCGCGAGGATCAATCGCATCGGCCATCTTGCAGCGCGTCGCGACGCTCGTAAAGCCGTTCTTGTCTCCCGTTTGACCCCGGACGAACCCCGGGATTGGCTTCGTTAAGGAAAGGCACGTCGCTCGTCGATGCTCGCGCACAAAAACCGCGACGTCCCGCACACAACCGTGCCACGCTCTCTCTCCCTCTCCCTCTCCCTCTCTCTCTCTCTCTTCCCCGCGTACTTAATTAAACAGTACCTATCTGTATGTACTCGTGTGTCTGTGTGCCTGTGTGCGATGATGCGCTCGCATCACGGCTGCACCGCCGCGCCGGGGTGCATTAATCTGTCCGTTTGCCGTGCGTTCGAGTCACTCGCTGCATTGTCAGGGGAACAGGGACGCCCCTGCTATTATGCACGTGCATTGATTCCTTGGTATCTGCGGTTTTCCTGTTTCGCGGATGCCGACCAGATTGGATGCGAGAACGTGATCCCGCCAGAACGGTAGTTAATTCTATCGATCGATCCTGGATTGGTTCAACTGTATCCTATACAACTGGATGACATAAAAATTGGAAAGTACACTGAACGTACCAGGTGAAAAATCACGTTCAAATAGTAACTGTGCAACCTCGCGTTCCTTGTTCGACGGAATGTGTTAAAATATTACCCGGATGATTCCGCGCAACCATTGCCGTGGATCATGCGAGAGATAGAACAGTTCAAAGTGTACTTGAAATTGCAGCGGAAACTCGTTGATAAACTAAAGCCCGCGCATACAAGCAAAACGTCCTACGGCGTTCAACAACTTTGAATCGTTCGAAAACGATCAACAGCCGTCTGCTCTGCAAAAATTACGTGTAACGTCGCAACGTTCGATAAGGATAATATTCCAGAGACGGTGGTAAGTGGCAAGTAGCTGGTCGGTGTGGACGCAATGTTCAAAGTAGCTGTACATACGGGTTAGTTACACGATACAGTCGCGAACGCCGGAATGGAAAACAAAGAATGCTCTTCGTACCGCAAAGGGGTTGTGTAGTAAAGCGTTTAAACGCGCGTGTCTACTTTAAAAGAGCGGTCAGACTGCAGGAAAACGGGGGGAACGGGCGAGGAGTTGGTTCAAAAAGGACGGGAAGGGATGTTTCACGGAGAGTCGTCGTCGTCGTCGTCGGAATAATGAAAATCCTGGGAAACTGTCCGGACGAGAGTCGAGGCGGGATTTTACTCGCGGGTGAAGTTTCAGGATACATTTCGTAAATTGGAAATTTTCACAAGGAATTCCCGGGGCCGGCAAAGCGGGCCGCGATTTTCTAGGAAATTCCGGAACCGCGAGAAAGCTGGTTCACTCGGTCCCAGGAGCATCGAATACCAAGCGGAACGGGGTGCGGTACGGCGCGCAACGCGGCGCAGGTTCCGAGCAATTATTGTTCCGTTGCTTTGAAACAACCCGGATTCTCTATTATTAACACATTCGCCCGTTGGTGCCCGTTGCCCGCGGCCGGCCAGTAAAGTCTCGCGTTTTGCATTTTAATATAACGGAATACACAGAGGAGATTGGAATCTGCAAAGCCGATGAACAAGACCCCGCGTCAGCCTGCCAACAAACCTTCGACTACGGTGTCTAAAAATCACGGCTTGTCCTCGAGTGATTACGCTATCGATTTCGATACTAATTACACTGTCAATTGTAATTTGGAAACCTGAAAAAAAGTTGAAATTTGTTGGATAGCGTTATTGAATATCTTGGTATCTAATCAATTACTGCACATTTCATTATTGTATGAGGTATAATATCAACTTCATATTCATGAAATGAAAATATTCTAGATTGGAAGAAATGTTTAATTTTCAAGTTAAACTAACTCCGAGTGCGAAGGGTTAAGTGACTCTCGTATTATTCGAAAAACGCGCGGGCATCTGCGGTTTATCAGCGGTTCGATTCAAGATGAGCAATCGCCGAGCTGTTTAATGCTGCGAAACTACATAACAATGATCAAACAACGCTGGCCCGAGAACAATAGCCCCAAGCCAGCTAATGCGTTTCACCTGAGCCAAGCGGAATCCGTGAGCTCGAGACGGGCGCCCCGCCGTCAAATCCTGAACCTGCAGCACTAACTTCGCGGGAATGGCGCGGGTGCAGCGCGCCCTAAACAAAGCTTCCGATGTGCCGCAGGGCATGCAAATCTTTAACAAGTATAAACAACCAGAGATATAGATAGATAGATAGAGAGAGAGAGAGGGGGGGAGGGAGAGGGAGAAGGATAACCTGTCTCTCGTGAATCCCCAGCTAATTCCATAGGAACAAACGATCGAATTAACGGAAGAGTTGGCGCGCGAGGATTCGCACGACTGTCGCAGACAGGGCCACGGTTCTGTCAACGACGCATTCGTTGTCCCTCCACTAACCAAAACTCATCGTCGAAAGTGCAGTACCGCCGTTTCGACAGCCAGACTCGTTACTTACGCGCCACTAAACCCAGCAGTCCCTACCGGCGAACGATGGATCGTAAACATCTGGGTCGAGCGGGGATCTGGGTCGTGACCAGGATCACGGAGACCATCTTGGGACATATGTCTGTTTGCTACCCGGCTGCCGTTATGCCATATTTTCCTTGGGAATGAGAAGGGAGCTCACTCTTATCATGGATGGACGAGCATCGTTGCGTATTTGCTGCAAGGATGACGTTGCACTTGGAATTTCAGGGTTTTCAAGCTTCGCTACTGGAAAATGTCTTGTCTCTGTCTATTAAGCTAAATCATTTGAAACTTCATCGAACATTTATGAAATTATCACTTATTTATTCGTGACTGTTTTCTATTTAAAATGAGTCCAAACACGATACAATTTGGATCAGTACTTGTTTAATTCGCGATACAGTGGAACCTCGATTATCCGAGCAGGTTACTTGGCATCAAATTCATTAAAATAAGAAAGAAACTTCTTTTCCCTACGGTCGACTTAAAAAATTTGTATTTTGCAGGAAGATCCACAGCGTGGATCGTAACTTCACAATTTTATAGATCCTCGCGAACGTTCCTAAATTCTGCTTATCTTCTCACCATTTTAAATTTATAAAGTCCGCGATCTAGTGGAATTGAGGTTACGTATCGCGACTACGGGTGTACCTCAGGATTTCTTTGAAAAATCGACTACACGATGTACCGTGCAATCCGGATAGTGGTTGGTCTCTTCATCTTTTCTTGGAGATCCGTGAGCCTCGATATTAGCTCGCCTCTGCACTTAAGCAACCCTTAACTCTTTGACTCCTCATCGAAAAGGCAACGGAGATTTTCCTGCTCGTTTCTCCAATGATTTTCCTTAAAACGGGGGGCTGCAGAAAGAACCTCGAAAAGGCAGGCTCGACTATCGATCCAGTAATTACACCGGGAGCACGATATTTTCTATGTTCACGCGTTGCGTTCGTAAGGGACGAATGTGGAACGATGTAAATAACGATTACAACGGGGGAAGTTAACCTTCGCGGAAATTACGCGAGTGAAACCGAAGCTGCGACAAAGTCTTTCAAATTCATCGTACAGTTTACTCGCCGAATTTTTGCAGCATCCAACAGGACACACAGATGAGTATCACAGCTTAATGGCTTCAGGTTGTCAGCTGACGAAGGCGTTTTATTTTCTGCTGACTATATTTTCAAGGGGAGCCTGCGAACTTTATATGGCTCGTTCAATTTTTATAAATACACCGCCTGCTTAAAAGCACTTTATCGCTTTTGCGACAACTCGATTGCCGGATCTACAACCGTAAAAGTTCTACGGAACCGAATTATCTTGATGCATGTGCAATGAAGTACCGAAGGGTTAGGATTTGTTGCGCTGCTGATAGTTATCTGAGTAATCGTGCCTGTTTATGCATACATACTCGAACAACGAATAAAATCAAAACTTTGGTAGAATTAAATGATTATCTGTTTTCGTACTGGTTCATTGGGAACCTGTGTCTCGTCTGGGAAACTGTAAGTACGTCTCAACAGCTTCGAGGACCATGAAATATATAAAAATATTGTTACTGTTCAAAAACACCTGTAATATTTGCGAACTGACGTGGAACAGCGAGATTCTTGAGTTTCCCTGTTGCTTGCATGTGAAAACGATTCGAAGGCCAGGAAACAAACGAGGTACAGCTCGTTGAAGATAGGCTGTTATGCTCCCCCCAGGACGATCGTAGTGTTTCATTTGTTTCCGGTCATTGGCTCGGCTCGTTGAATCGGTTATGGCCGCGGTGGAGGACTCGCAGCGCTTTTCACCGGCGATTTTTCCGAAGCACTATCGGATGAGTATCGATTGGTCATTCGATAGGAAAAATTCCCGGCGTCCCGTTGTTCCGCCTCGAGCAGGTAGTTCGAGAAGTTCGGGGCGGCCGTGGAACCGGCGTCGATTACCTTGTAATCGAGCGAACGGATTAAGTTACGAAGCAATCGAACTCGAAACCGCCGTAACGAAGTTCGCCGGTTTTTGAACGGACGACGGCGCCGGTAAATCATATTCCGAACCGGTGTGGCCCCGCTAATAACGACCACGCGGGTGGAAACATCGGGTAGAAGGGGGTAGAAGGGGGTAGAACGGGATGGAAGAGGGACCTAACGGGGAGGAGGATCACTAACGAGCCGCCCTGCCAATTAGGAGAAAAGTACGTCGAAAGTCTGACAAACGGTGATTCCTGTTCGTCCGCGTCAATGAAAATCGGTGAATAGTATCGTCGCTGATTCCATCGATATGAAACTCGTTAATACCTCTACAATTTTCCCACGAAATTCGAACCTCCACTCGCAAAATACGTAACGATGAATGTGCCCAAGTTTCGTCTAACAAAAAAATCCGACGATTTTAATGGACGCCGATGGTTCCCGGCTCTTTAGACTGCACTGCACGATTCATGGGTAATTTTTGGGTATTGTGCGATGAGTTTGGATGTTTTTGGTGGACTGAAAACTGCGCCGCACAGTGTTCAAGTATTAAAATCATTTTGAAATGCACCACAGTGGATTATTTGGCTCGGAAAGTTGAGCAATAATTTTGGTTGTCCGAGCTATTGGAATATATGAACAACAACGTGCCAGTTTTTATGATTTTTATTTATGTACTCGTGTAGAATCACAGCATTCGCCTCTGATTTGTGAAATACGTATACAGGGTGATTCGAACAGGAAGGCACAGGAAGATGCACCACCGGGGATTAATCGTTCCACAAAAATGATGAACGTTTCGCAGGCAGGCTGACGGTCGATGGATTTTTCCGGCGGTGTTCCAGACGTGCGTATTTTCCGCCGCGTCATCGCGACGTACAATCGAGCTCATTTTCGAATCGGCGGCGTCGGGTTGACGCGCGCGCGTCGGCGAAAAAACAAAAAATAAAAAAAAATCCCCCGACGCGATTTCTCGTCGGACCGGCTGCGAGTCTGTGGAAACGCGGGAAATGTTTGCGCGCGGGTGTAGTTTAACAAAACTTGTCCCTCCGTAACAAAGCCGTCGCCACTACGAAATATCTGTCCCGTCGCAACAACCTTTTTTTCTCTCCCCCACTGTTTCTTCCGTTTTATACGGCTCGTCGACGCACCGTTACAACCATCGAGCAGAGCCGTCGCCAAGGGGAACGAACCGTCGACGCGACGGGGAAAAATATTTAACCGTGCGTGTCGCATTTCCGCCCGCGAATTTTTCCTTTTACCGCGATCAGCAGAGACCATGAAAATCGGTCACGTTATTCCGATGAATTTGAAGCTCATTTCCAATTAAACCGCGCGATTTCATCGCCCCCGGGGGGTAGATAATTAACCCTGTAATCGCACGCTGCTTGACCGCCGACCGATTTTCAACGTTCCCTATGTTAATTCGCGAATTGCTCGCCGGCGCGTCTCCGTTACCCATGACTTCATAATTATTTCCACAACCGAACCCTTTGACCATTAACATCGGGCTCTGCGGTCTGGCTCGTTGTACTGCCGCTTCACTTGATTTACGGAAATCGTTACATAGCTCATCTGAACACCAGTTTAAAATTCTTCAGACTTTCTGTACTTTGATTCTATTCGTGAGCGACGTACGATTTTTACGTAGCATGAACTGTTTTGTTTTGCTTCTATTTGTTCCTTTTCGTTTCTCATTATACCTTCCTCCTCTCATTCGAATTATTTTGTTAAATGATAGACTAGAAGTTGGTTTAAAATTTATTTGAAACGGATCGAAATATTTCATGAGACAATCCAATACAGACTGGGTCTCTAATCCAATAGAAGTTGAGAAAGTAGCCGCGATCCACCTGATCTAAATTGTTATAACGTCGCAACCGATACCGCCTCTGTATCGCTCGCAGCGAAATTTTCTACATTTGTTTTTTACTTCTAAACAAACGTTGAAAGTGATTTCCCTGGAGCTTGCAACAGTGTCGATTGAGTTCGACTGCCGCTAGCGTCTTTGGGGAATCTACTAAGAAAATAACCGCCGTCTAAACGTACCAATGCCGATCGAATGATTTCACCTCTCCGATTTTGTAATTATTGAAATTACAGATATATATATATATATATATATATATATATATATATATATATATATATATATATATACAGCCACTGAAACTGATTAAATTGTGTTCGTTCTGAAAATTGTAAATAATCCAGGTAAATACGATCTAATGATTTTTACACAGGACATTATGAAATTTTCTACGAGAGGAACTTGCACACGTGTACACTTCTCTGCAAATATTGTTTACACATTATTTCGCTCTTTGATAGTGCGTTTAGACAAAACAAACGAATATTCGTTCGGTGCCTGCTTCGGAAAAAATTGAAATTCAAACGAGAACTCGTTTATGCTCGTGAAAATACTCGCGAGGCGTTCTGAATGTTCGAAAAATGATTACTCGATTTTATAAATCCGAACGAATGCTACGCGTTCGCCGAATATTTCGCTCAATACATAATTTCGACACACAGCGATACGGCACATTCATTAAACATGGAATGGAATAATGAACCTTTAAAACATTCGCTCACGGGCGATATTTAAACGAGTACGAGCTCGTTGAAGTGAGGGTTGAACGTTCGTTTCGTTCGTTGTTGCGCCGCCCTGAGGCGTTAGCACATGTCGCGGAATTCGCTCTCGCTGAAAATGTCATAATTACTTGAAAGTGTTTTGACACCTACAAGGGGATACTTCGGCTGTAAAACTTACAAAATCTGCGTCGAATTCGGCGACCAGCAATGCTCAACCAAAAAACACGAAAGGAAAAAGACGTTTCACTGTTAGCGGTGCATACTGGAGTATTATTTAAACCCCTAACGCTCGAGTGGCACTTCTGAGGCGTCACTAAAAGTTGCTGTACTATTATTTGAAATATTGTTTACATTATTAGATATGTCGGTATCTAACCAATTACTGTATTCGTTTAGTTTCGCGCGGTCCATTCTTTTGTAAATTTTAGTTAAGACTTTCTTTTTTGTTTTTTTTTGTTTTTTTTGTTATGTCTTCTTTTTGTTTTTATCAGTTATACTGTAAAAACTGTATACATTTGTATAAAAGGACCTCGGTCCGTGTATAATAATAATATTAATAATAATTACTAAACATTTAAGTATTGTATCAGGTATTACATCAATTTCATATCTACCAATGAATGTTAGAGAATGGAAATATTCTAGGTCAGAAGAAACGTTTGATTTTAGAGTTAAAATAAAATAGCTCCGAGTTTGCACAGTGTGAAACTGTTTTCATTTGAGTGCAAGATCAACACCTTGTATTTTAACAATTTTAAGAATTCTAAGAATACCTAAAATGCCCTTTAAATTACCTATATTGCTATCAAGCTTTGCTCACAGATTCTTTGCGTGAGCAATGTTGGAACATGAATACACGAGTGTACTGGTGACCGATCAGCAATGTGTCAAGACTCGCATGCATAGTGTAGCGAGTCATTGGATTCGTCTTGCCGACAGTAATAACACTACGTAATACAGAATACATAGTTAGATTTTATCAATTAAGTTGATCTTACGCAAGATTGTGGAAATCGTATTTTGGCCAACTTATCGAGGCAAATACTCGACCTTGCGGTGGTGTGTTTCTGGGTTGTGTTAACAAGGCACAACCCCCGGCGAGGGTGCACAGGGGTTCGTAGCTTGCTCAACATCGGCAGGAAAGAAACGTTACCGTTGCGTAGTTCCTCGAAGTTCGCTTGAATTTTGCAGCGAAGCCCGCGAGCGGAACAGTGTGCTAATAGACAAACGAACAGAGAGAACCATACGGAGAAAGGGAGTGGAAGAGAATGAGAGAACAAATGAGGGAGGTAGAGAGAGAGGGTGGGAGGGAGGGAGGGAGGGAGTAGCATGCGAGTCGGCGTATTACCCGCGGCATATTGCCCACAATGCAGTCGGAATCTATACGGGGACCCCGGAGTTGACCACAATGGGTCAGTGACGACGTCTACGCGCCATGGTGCCCCGGGAATAACCAGGGAAACGAGCAATTACCGCGGCCACCGAACCGGCTGCGAGAATTTATGGGCCGATCCCCTTGAGCAACCCTTCGTACGTTATCCACCCTCACGGAATTACCTGGCAAAGTAAATGCCCCGCTCCACGGCCTCGTTCCTTATGATATATCGACGGACCTTCATCGTCAGTCGCAAATTGCCCGTCCAATCGTTTCTTCTTTCTTTTTTTCTATTTTATCGTGATCGCTGCCATCCTACCACCCTTTACGATCGCCTAATGGGCTGCCAATTCCTAGTAACCGAGTGTTTGCACCGCGATTCTTGGAATTAGCTGTACGAGTCAACGAGTGGATCTCGTAATCAACTGAATGGTTCGGACACTGGTCAGCGAATGTCCAATTTTCTTATATCAATTTGTCTTAAACGCAACGGTTCAGTTTTCTTTCTTCTTTTCACATTAGTATAGTTATTAATTGAAAGAAAACGGATTTGTTTTACCGGAAATCAGAACGTTCCCTCCGCGATAAAATTGCACAGAAAATTAACAAACAATCCGTAACTTTCGACCGGTATTGTACACGTCCAACACAGTGCGCGGGTAGAATGGAAAAGCCGAAGGGAATTTTTTTTCAGATTCGAGCAACGGCGAAGATAGTTTTTTAATCGGAACGGGGAAGTTCGAAACAGGGAACATTTGATCCCTAGTCGAACGGTAATTATTCCTATAACGCAAATTATTCGTTCCACGCGGAATCTATCTGCTCGCGTAATTTCGTCGGGGCGGTGATATAAAAACTGTTGAACACGCAGTTTCGCAGAACATCGGAAACAGTGACTTCTAATTAAATAGTTCTACTGTGCCGATTCGACGCGGAGGTGGAAAATGAACAATGTGTGCATAGCCAGATTTCCCTTTGGGCCACCTCTTCCGCACATTTTCTTGAACCGCCGTGACGGCCGCAGATTTTTTCCCGCGAGCTTACCCGGGCCATTATTCAAACGAAAAGGAAAAAAAAAAGAATTGCACGGTAGAACGTTGGCCTCGTATCGTTTCTGAATCGTGCACGGAAGAATTATCGCGATCATTTCGCAATCGTTCCTCGCCGATTTTCCGGGACGGCTGTTCTTTTTCACCCGCGCAGAAATAATTTGTCATTGATACGATCGGAACGGCCGGAACGCGCAATATCGCAGCTAATGGGCCGAATAATATGCCAAATTGCATATGGTTTGTGCATTAATACGGAATCGTCGGCCGGGAAATTTCGCTGTTTCGTTAACGTACCGTCCCGTGTCGGGAAAGTGGCAGCCATTGTTCTCTCTCTCTCTCTCTCTCTCTCTCTCTCTCTCTCTCTCTCTCTGTTCCTCCCTATATCGACGGCTCGATTCGAATGAAAAATGAACCTCCGCCTACTTGTTTAACGAATTGATTACTGCACTTCGCTGGATGAAATCGAAGCGCCCGTTCATTCGAATTCCAAGCACCGGTCCTCGATTTACGCCGTTCAATCGAAATCACCTAACGCCTAGACTAAATGACGTGACGCGTCGAGAACGCATTTGATTTTCGAATGTTTTCAGCAGTCTGCAGCTGGCAAAAATTTTCCAGAATAAGTTTACCGAGTTTAGAATAAACTTGAAATGGGAAGTTTATTAAATTGTGTGTAAAATATCATAAAATAAAATAGAATAAACTTGAAATGGGAAGTTTATTAAATTGTGTGTAAAATATCACAGCGAAAACGTTCAATTAAAACCTACAACTTCCAATATTTCAAATCCTGCAAACGTTGGAAAATGCTTCTACGCAAAAGCTAACTAATCCGCAAATGTGAAATAATATATTTTTTTTTTACACGCGCTCTTGTTTCTGCTGAAATCGGCTTTGTATGTTCGCCGAACACGTGTGCACGAGAGAAGTACATGATCAGCCATGAATAGACAGGTTAACCATTACCTAGTCGAAGTTAAACACGCCAGACGATTTTTCAAACTGATTTTTCCACGAAAATTCTGGCCACGATTTCGTACGATGTTGTTCGCATGTATTTTTATATGTAAAATCTACACGGTTCGCGATTGTATCATGAATAGTGGAATACATATCCTGTTGTACATTGAAACGTTTAGAGGAGATCGAGTTTCGATTGCGGTTCGACCGGAATCGGCGCGAAAAGCAGACAAATGTATTCTATACCGTCTTGACAACGACCCTAACAGGTGATACTCGAAATAACACCGATATCGGTTTCCAGCTCCTTCAATGAATATTCCTAAAGGACCGAGGTCTCGTAACAACCGCTCCTAACTACTTTGTAATTCAAGTCGGTGTCGGAGAGAAATGGGCAGAAGTTATCTTTTACTCGTACTTATTTTTCTGAAGAAGTGAGATATTCTTACAGGAAGTTCATTCGAAGTTTGTATGCAGTGTCGTTAAAATTCTCACAAATTCAAACAGAATTTTCTGAAAATTCATTTATGAGGAAATAGATCCACATGCTACCGAGTCCTCGGTATCAGCGCCGATTGCGAAGAACAACGCCCACGTAATTAAATACGCTGGGTGCAGGTCGATAACGCGGCACCGGCGAGCTTTCACGTGTATCGCGCGACGTGGATTCGTATCGGAGACGGACGTCGCTTAACCGAACGGGTATTCTACGTGGAAAAAAGCTCGTAGATCATTCTATGCTGATT
This sequence comes from Lasioglossum morio, assembly GCA_916610235.2. Classification (NCBI taxonomy): domain Eukaryota; kingdom Metazoa; phylum Arthropoda; class Insecta; order Hymenoptera; family Halictidae; genus Lasioglossum; species Lasioglossum morio. The sequence goes on along the minus strand of OU744323.1, from coordinate 15,034,060 downwards.
CGGAAGAAATGCGCTGTTTCCCAACATATTATGATTCCAACCTTATGATTTATTCATAAGCGAGAAACGATATAATAGCACTTCATATATTACATGTTGAAAATTTGTTTCCCCGATGCTGATGAAGGTAAACTTGGAACAGATTGCACATTTAAAAAATTTTATATATCTTATTATATATTATTATATATAAAATTATTATATATAATTTTATATATGTGTTATTGAAACATATGGACATCGCCAGTAGCGGCTCAAGTCAAATGGGGGCACCAAGCGGTAAAAATTTAGCAAGCGAACAGAAGTTGTAAGAAAACTCTCCTAAACTTATTAACAAAAAAGAAACATAATGAAAATTTTCGTACCGTTACACATTAAATAAATTTCTTTGGAATTCGGGGCTCCACGCGACCGCTTAGCCTGCTTACCATTAGATCCGCCATTGGACATCGCTCGACGATATATTTCCCTATAAAACAAATGAATTCAAATTGTTGAACTAGCACAGTTGAAAATTTCGATTCACTCGGGTTTAGAGTCGTGATTGTTCTCAATAATCTCTAGTCTAAACATCTGAGAAGATGCACCAGGGAGTATACACGCATCAGATCGTTAATAGGATTTTTTTCCACTCACTAGAACACGTCCATTCGTTCTACTGTTCGTCGTCGGAGAGAGTGCAAGCAGCCGTGAAAACTTGATGCCATGCTGGCAGACTGACCGGCCGGCCGGGCCGCGCCAGCGACCGGTATAATTGCATATCGCGTTCAATTTGCTAATGGTTTGCCTTTACGCAACCGACTACGCGCTTGCTCTCTCCTTCTCGTACACCATTATTAACCCAGTTCGTTGCCGGTCGATGATCGATTGCTCTGGGCTCTCGAGAGAGACGTTGATCCATCGGCTTCCGTGTCAAACGATTGTGGTCTCGATCATTTGCAATCGGGAATTCTATACTTTCTAACAAAATTCTTGAAACGCATACGCTAATGGATATAATGTGTGGATATGTACGGCGAGAATGAAAGAAGGACACATAACGAGTGAGAAGCAAAATGTATGAAGCGGATTTGGTTGAACGAAATAAAGAAATATGTATGCATGAGTGAGCGTTCCGTTTGGAAAATTTTTCAGTCGGTGATTGAACATCGTTTGTGTTACAAGTAACATATTTTGTTGAATACGTGGTTCGTTTATAAACATTGATAAATCCATCCATTGTACGAACATATAAAACTAGCATTGTTTTTTTTTTAATTACTAAGGAACAAGATCATTCTCGGGACTCTCCAACAGTATAAATCTTTCCGCGTAAGTCTCATCGTAGGAAATTTCATAGCTGAAAAAGGAAACAGTGTCACAGCCTTTGCGTCGGTCCTTTAATTAATACACCACTCTCCGAATTACGAAAGAATTGCTTGCACGAGGCAATTAACTCGGAGCGAGTGAGCTTTGTCGGCGAGAAAACGCGCGAATGGACACGAGTATCGAACGTCCCGCGTGAAAAGACTCTTTGTGAGAGAAACCGTCGCGTCGCCGCGTCGATAGGACAAGCAGAAGCGTAAGTGGTAAGCTTCTTAGGAGCTCGGTGGCATCATGAGCTTCCACGGGTTCGTCTGTTATACATTCACGGCAATCTCTGCGCCGTGGAATTTCTTTTTAAAGCGCAAACATTCTCCTCTATCCCCGGTTCCCATCTCGACGAACCTTCCTCCTTTTGTAGAACTGCATTACAGAGTAAATGCAATTAACTGTGGCGGGGTAACCGTTTCGGTTGTACGAGTTTGCTACAAGGGGAGGGGAGGAGATAATTTAATCGCGCAACTCTCGCTTCTCGTTACTTACAGCATGCCCCCCGCAGGTTGGAATTTATTAAATTGTTCCCGGAGAACTGTTGTCTCTTGATACGCCACACATAAACACCGACGCGTTTCCATTTTTCGTCATTCCGTATTTTAACTGTTGCAGTGAGTCGAAGTTCATTGTTGTTCGCACGTAGCGCATCCGATCCTCGAGTGACTTTTCAAATTCTTTGGTAGCAAGTATCGGATATACGATAAAATGTTGAATACCGGTCACTTCTTCAAGCTGTCCAGCTCACTGTAGTCCGCTGGCATCACCGGAATCCTAGTTTGCCGAACGAAATTCCTCGAACGTCGATCATCATTCTTCAACTGTTCGAGAATTTCCGGACTGATTTATCGACTGGCATTAGAAACTCGCTCATCGAGCAAACGCAATATCAATCGCAGCAGCAATTTCCACAATGTCATGTTTAGCTCACCTTGCGCATGAGAAGTTACGTGCGAGGCTACCATAAGAATTATTATTAGACCGCGGATGTTTATGTAAATTCTCACTGGTCATTTTTACTGTAGATCACACACGAGGCAACATATTCTTTCGAAGGTTCCCACACGATGATATTGAAATAGGTATTAATCTTCGTCGGCGTACGCGTTTTCCAGTATTTTAAGAATTCGAACGCGTCACAGAAATTTAAATATAAGGCGAAATAAATCGACTGCTCCTTGCACGTTCGAAGGCCGAATGTAAAGGAGGCTGATCGTGTCGAGGATAAAAATTGTAGGAAAATTGATTTCGTGCTCGTTAGAATGATTTTTATCGATGAATGATGATGAAATTCACTTTTCACCTGTAGCATACCGACTCTCGTAATATTTTTATCGAAGTATTTCAGTCTTATAAACTTTCAACTGGCACGACAGATGGCTGATATAGATATTTTCAATATGTAGTACAGTTCGCCGTAAGTCAAGGAGACTGTTATGTCACCTCAGTACTCTAAGCCAATTAATCTTTTTATGTGTGAAAAGGCAATCGTCAGGTAAATTTTTGCTGGTAACTAATGTGTATAGTGAACGAAGCGACGAAAAGGATTCGCGTTTCTTTCCATAGCGATAAACTCGCGCGAATATCGGGAATGTCGACGCGTTGGCCAGACACAACCCGCTCTGAAGGCTTGGCGGATATTCCTGTCGGCCTTGGACGTATGCAAACTCGCGTAAAACGGATGAAATCATCCGCACGCAATTCCGAGCGGCTGAAACCCGCGATTCGTCCTTTTCATCGGTTTCAAAGAGCACGCGTTTCTAATAACGCGGAATTTATGAATGTCGGCGTCTAGCCGATCACGCATTCATCCGGTTCATTGATGAACTTTCGATGCAACTGGCTCGTTATCGCCCACGATTGCGATCGGAAACATCAATGAAGTCTTCCGTGTAAGAACATTCGACTTCCAAAATTGTCATTCGAAACAAAACATATTTTTGTGGATAATCATGAGCCTGTGGATTTTATGCATTCATCGTAAATACGAGTATGGACAATTTAAATGTATAGACAGAGATAACATTTTATTCGATCGTCCTTTTAAAAGTGTCCGAATATTACTAATATGGTTCACGGAATGATTGGTTCATGGAAATGCGATACGTGAAGAAAATCTTTGGTTTCGTGGGCGAATCAATGGCATTGTACATGGAGAATCCATCAAAACGTGGACTCCAATAAAAAAAGAATTCATAACATGGCGAACATCCGAACGCGAGTGTAAAAATCACACGGAGAACCGCAGTGCCGGCGGCAGCCGACGATAAAATCATTATTTCCTTCGTACGCCTGATCGAGAGTGATCGTTGCACGCGACCCAAATAAAATCCGGGCGCACGATACTCCTGTTAATCGATCCCGGCGTTGCCGTCCCGCGAAATTTGTAATTCCCGTGGCGGCCGATACAACCTGATTGCCCGGTTGCGCCGTCGACTCATGAATATAATCGTCTCGGATGCACGTTGCCGCAATGATTCATCGTCCATTGAAACGAAGGTGTCTTCCGCGGCCCCGATGCAAATCGCAGGAATGCGGCAATCGCATCGATTTTCCCTGTTGCACCGGCAGCTTTAAACATTCCCCAGCGAAATTCGTTGTAACCCGTCCATTTGCGAGATTACATGGACAGGGAGATAGAGAAAAATAGAGTGGGAGAGATGCGGTGGACGAGACAGAAAGAGACAGAAAGAGAGAGAGAGAGAGATTTCTCTCTGTGGATGCAACCGCTGAACGTAGCAGGACTTTAAAGTTTCTCGCGGACGTCGTCGTCGGACGGGCGTACCTCTGCGGCAAACTTCCGGTTTGCTCTGTGGAGAACGGGACGAAAGTTTTATTACGCGGGAAACGCGCTGGGACCTCGGGCACAGCCTCCAGACACTGTTTAAACAAATTCGCGGAGCCGAGTTTCTTTCGTTTGTCGAGCCACGGGGCACCGACGCTGCGATTTTCGCTCGCTGCTCGCTGAACCGTCGCAGAACGGAACGAACGTGGCCATTTTCGGCTGCGAAACGATTTTATTTCGTTTGGACTTTCGAGAGAACATTTCGAATAATGGAGTTCAATTTTTATGGACGCAGGAAAATATTATTTCCACGCTTGTTACAAGGATTTGAGAAATGCAAAATAGACATAAAAAGCAAGGACTATAATAAGGACTCTGCGACATTGAAGGACCGCAATACCGCAGATTCGAATGATTCCACAATCCACGATATCAAGAACCATTCAAAATGCGAAAGGTCAGAAACCAAGAACCTCAAGAACACAAAGGTTCACGGATACCAAAGGCCACGAGAGTTCAACCAGTCGCATACAATCCCCCAGTCCGCAAGAATTTCAATCGTCATGATCGACCAGCAATAAATCAGCAATAATTCCAACGAAGCCATCATTCCTGAATGAACGATAACGGGGAACGATCAGCCTCGGTGACAACATGATTCATTCAGAAGCAGCATACAGCCGCACCACTCCTGACACATGCCACATGCAAACAGAAAAACTGCATAGAACGCCCCACCTTGAGAGAACTATGCATCAAGATTTCAAATCAGCTTGAGCAACGGTGCTCCATTCGAACCCGCGTCAATGAGACGTCTGACACCAATCAGACACCGGCATTCTGAGTATTTTCTGCCTATTTTCATCCATCTTATCGTGTGTCGTCTGTGGGGGAAGCAAGTCTCCCGTATCGCCGTCCATATTCACCAGGTTTCAATGGCGTAGGAGATACGGAGACGAACTTCTACGTGAACGACGAACGACTTCAAAGACCAGAAGCCTGAAAAGTGAAGGTACGCCGAAGGAAAACGCGGCAGTCCGGCTGAATCAGGGGATACGCGTGTCGGCGTATGCAAAGACGTCGCACCCGAGAGGAAAACGGCCACGCGCGCACGCCACACTCATTCATTTCGTGTAGGTGAATGGAGCGTCTTGCTCGCCGACCGATGAATGGATGCGCCCCGGAAAGGGGCAAAGAGATAAAACGCAGCTGGCTCCGAGAACGCGATACCTAGACTCGCACCTGCGTCGCACCAACGTCGAACTGTCCTGAATCTGTGCCCGTGATTGTTGCTCTCGCGCCACCCACGCCGCGTCTCCATTCACGATTCACCGACTCCCAGTGTGCACGAGATCGGCGCTCTCGCAAGCGATTCAAATTTTTCCTCGACCGCAAATAATCTTGCTTAACTCGAGGCTTGCGGTGGCTTTAAAACGTGCATTCTTATATTTTTATAATGCTTTGTATTCGTTCTTGTGAATTGATCTTTTTCCTTACTGTAATCGGAAAGATTCAGAGTCTGTAATAAATATATTTCGTCACTCTTCTTGTATAGGTGAGTCCACTGAGATTTCACTTTAACACTAAACCTACCAACACTGGTCAGAACGACCGGTTCCACGTTTTTTAGGTATTTTACAATGAGAAAAATAATAAAACTGATTTCATTCGAATTCGTTTCATCTGAATTTGTTAGAATTTGTCATTTTTATAAGGGAACATGAACCAGTTAATTTTAAGGCTCGATAGGTTTGGTGTTAAAGAACGACGATGATAAACGGCTACGATAATGGAATCTTTCTGGACAAAACTCGCGTCTCTCCAGCTTCATCTCGAAATGTAAAAGAAAACCAATCTCTCCATTCTGTAATCTCTTTGACACTTCGTGACTCGTTTCCATCCTATCCCTTGATATTTTCATAAGGAATTGCCGCATTGCTGCACGCGGCGCAGAGATTGTCTCCGGCGTGCAGCAAAACGCTACAATTCTATCGTTTCGTATTCATGAAACCCTCCGCGCACCTTCGTGGCCCAAGACAAAGAAGAATTTATGCGGCAAACGCAGTTTGCGTTTCCATCTCCTTCATACTGGCTGCTCCACTATCTCTGCCAAATATTTTAAAGAATTCAACACGAAAATTAAAAATTATAATTGTGATATACTAGCCTACTTCTCGAGAGTTGTTAAAATTAAAAAATCTCTTTAACCAATTATACAGTGTGCTTTAGGCAAATCAGAAATATCGTAGATGATGGTAAATGATAGATCTTATCTTGTATACATATAGGTAATTTGTTCAACTCTTACAGTAATTTATTCATTACCAGTCTGCAGATTTACATGCATTTATGGCGAAACTGTGTAAGTTAGGAATATCGCGTTGCATTATTATTTTTGACTTGTTCAAATGATTAATAGTAGAAATACTTTATCATGGATATTCTGTTCCTTACAACGGACGCAGGAAACTTTTATTTTGCATAAAGATCCACAGTGTATGCATTATTTATAAGAGCAAGCAGATGCATTAAAATTGAAGGGGATTGTTTCCGAAAGAGAAACGTACGTCGATCGTGTAGAAGTAATCGCTCAATTCCTTAGGAAAGAGGAACGGTTTAATAAATTATTCGCCATTGAACACTCTATATACCATCTATATCCACTTAATGAAAATGAAAAGCGTCTCGCTGATGTCGTCCGTCAGCCAGTGGAGCGGTCACGTCGTGGAATTTACACGGCAATTGGGAATCGTAATTCTTCGGCGGCTCGATAATTCACGTTCACGTTCCCGTTGGACGATTCGAGGAAGATCGAGAGAAAGAAAGAGGGAAAGAGGCGTTAAAGCGAATCGCCTCGGCGGTGCAGCGTCGAGGAATCGATCCCTCGCCCTCGATCGATGCACCGTCGATTCCCTCTGCGAATTGGTCTGGTCTACAAGGCCACTCGATCTTACCTGCCCGCCAGGAAAATCGTCTGGCATTCAACGCGAACGGACAAATTGGATCCACCGGTTTATAAAACACCGGGAAAAAGCTGCCATTTGCGGCCGATTTCCTTCCATTCGCGATCCCTCGACCGCGATATTTCTCCCGGCTACGACTCCTCGACTCGACCTTTGCAATTTCACCGAACGGAACCCGCGGGATCGCCGTTTCGCTGCTTTCGCGAGACCCGCGAATCGAAAATAACACGTTGCTGCCCGCTATTTGTTCCGTTCAAGCCCGCAGCTTCGGTTCGACGCGTTTCCTCTTCGGCGTGTATGCTTTACTGTGGTATTATCGCGCAACGAGATTAAAACACGTCGAAATAAATATTCTGATCTGAATCAATTTGTACAATTCAATGAGAATGTATATTCGCCAATGAGAATGTACGTATACGCTCGTATTCTTCGAATTCTAATCCACAGTAATTAGTGCAAGATTCTTTCTCGTCCACAGTAATACGCAAAAGATATTATCAATTTTATCTTTGAATATTTTCTTATATTTTATTGGGTTCTGAGGGTCGCCAATGTTGTTTCCATCTACTAAAATATAATAATCTAAAACTAGATTTGTTTTGCACGAGACTGATTTCGAGCAAGGTATATTCTAATCGGATCGGATCAGAATGGTTTCTAATAGATACCGCTGCGGGCCAGCCAGGTGCAAACACGTGTTCGTCGTCTTGAACTCGAGGACCTCTGGGGACCAACGTTAAATTCTCGTCGACGACGAACGTCTTCGGTGTCAGAAGCACGCAGATGCCGAGGACAGCGACGTTGCTGTTCGTTGTTTCCCGGTGATTAGACGCGTTCCCGTGGTGCTCGGGGACACGGTGACGTTTCGTCGCGCTTATCGTCGAGCGGGCACGTGTAGACGCGTGTGTGCATGACGCTGATAAGGAGCAACCCGAGCGCTCTGCGCATAGGTCCGCGAACGATCGCATTCGCGTTCTAAGAGATGAATGCCTCGTTGTTGCGCCTGCTGCATCCTCGACGACGCAACAACCGCACCGCCCGGAAATATAGTTGCAATTTGTTGTGAGCTTATCTCTGCGCTCGAGAAACCGCTCGGACCACGGCTTCTAGCAATTCCAGAGACACGCTGGGATTCAAGTGGAATTTCTGCTTCGAAATGCTGTAAAAGCAGATCTTTTTCTGTTCGGTTATAACCTGCATGACGTCTAGAATATCCTCGAAAATGTTTCGTTTCGTATTGAAAAATCTGCGGATCCGATGTAAAATCTTTCCTATTGAAAAATCTCAGATTGAAAAACGACGCTTCAGGTATATGATTATAACTACTTCGTTATTTTTGGCCAGTAAATGGATAGTTATGTTACGAGTTATGACCACCGCCAATCATAACTGGTTGTCCTTCTGTCGAGGAAACGCAGGACGTGGGACTTTATTTGATATTTCAAATAGGATGTTCTTGACGAGTAGTCGTAAATTCCACTTTATCACCCTCGTCGTAAGGGAAACAATTTTAGCTGAGAAATGTCCTACATTTTGTAACTCCGAGACAGGGGTAAGCCCGATAGTCAGAAAATGGCGTTGGACATTATATTTACACTCCATGCGAAACGGAACAATCAATACCCAAAAAAATTAAAATTTCAATTAAAAAATGTAGAATGGGAATCGAACTTATCTCCTTTCTGTAACTAAATTATTGATACATTTGAAAACGTGTCAATACATATATTTATTTCAATGCATCTTCAAGAAAGAAAATTCAGCAACGCGTTATAAATGGCCGAACAACAATAATTATTTTTAAAGCGAAACCTTATTGGCTTTCCTCTTATTTTTCTATTATCCTCGAATATTTCAGCTCCAATTTAAGATCAATTTCATTATTCCCGGTAGGCGTTGCATCGCGTTTCGAAGTGTCGTTTAAAAATGCAATCGATTAAAATTGCATCTGATCGCTCGGCCAAAATTCTCGCGAACGTTCCCCCATTGAAAGCTTCATGGTCCATGGTATGGATCTCCCTTAGGTTGCCGTAGACCGCGACGCATCTGCCGATTGCACCGTCGAAGTGCATCAAGAGCGAGAGACCGTGTATACGTCAAGTGCCGCGATGCACTTCCTGGGGACCGCAAATTACGTTATTACGGTGGGCGAGCGCGATGAAGTAGCAGCATAATCGATAGAAAGTAACGGCGGCATATTAAATTTCCCTGTGTCCCGCTATACGGCCGACCGCAAACAATTTCTCTGTCCGCCTCTCCCATATCGTCCCAGACGAAATGCACCTGCCTATCGCCTCGTGTCTCCTACGTATCCCGAACTAATTCCATTACTTTTTCCATTACTCCGCCGACCGACGTGACGAGTATTTCCACGAGTTAACCGATCGAAATTACTTCGAACCTTCTGTTTCTTCGAAACGCGGCTGTCCACCAGTTCATGATATTCGAACAGCAAGGAAAATTAATTATACTATATTTTTCTTTAATTCGGTAATACAATTCTTTGAAAAACAACCATTAAAATTGTGGACGGTCCACTATCCACTCTAAAAATATATGTACCCAACAAGTTGCCAAAATACCATTTCATTCAAAACATGTGTATTAAGTTCTTTAATATCCACACGTTCCGCTCCACAAATTGTCACTTCCTGCCAGTCGCAACGTGCCACTAAAACCACAGGCTAATCCGAACAGTGTGTACACCGTACAAGTATCATCTGTCCAGTCCCGACCACCGAAAGTCACTTTAATCGCGCCTTCTTGACGGAAAAAAAACGCGGGGAGCAAGATCCTCGAATAATTTCCGAGCCCGCGGTACCCTTGAGACTGCATATCGTGCACGAAACAACTGCATCAATTATTCAGTGAATTTCAATCGCAACGTGAGCCAACGTGTTACACTGCTGCTTCCTTTTTTCGTGGGGTGTCGCGGGCAACCTTGACACCGACGATAAAAGACTACCGGAGCCATCGGCGTTGGTCCGTCTTTAGGAAAAAAGCTTCCACCGTATGCATTTTTCATCGGGTCTCAGACGATGCGGAAACAATGGCGGTCGATGTTAGCCAGTCACGAACAACATAATTGCAACACACAAATACAAAAAAAATTATACACTTGCAGAAGAACATTCTCAACTAACCAACCACATCGCACTGTAAAGATGCAATCTCCTTTGTGCGTCTGGACGCACAAGTCTGCGTTTCTATGATGCGATTTGGTGTGTCTTTCCTTGTTTTTCACTAATGTAGAAAAGCGAAAAAACTCAAACACGTGAGTCGATCGATTTACGATATGCGTTCGGCGCACACATTTGCGTTTGTATTTTTGCTTCGAGACTTCTGAATGTTGCACCAGACCAAAACGCAAGCGTTTTCTCACCCACTGTTTCCGAAACAGTCCAAACGCAGAGCCATGCATCCAGACGCGCAAAGGAGATCGCACCTTAACACAGCACGCACTATTTGCACTCGCAGTCAATGCACGCGGCGAATGCACTAAATAATGCATCTGAAACCGGCGAGTTCATAAATGTCGAGAATAATTCTCGAAAATGATACTCTCGGGTAAAGGAAAGATGGTTCAGCGTTCGGAGCAAGGGAAAGGTTCTATTTTCCGTTGGACTCCGCGGAGAAAGAATTTTTCCGGGATCCCCTCAAAGCTCTTGTTTATCTCCTGCCGACCGTGCACCGTTGAATTTCCGGGAAATTGCGTTTCTTCGTGTCCTGAAGACACTAGATGTCGCCGGTCTTGTTCACGGTAACTCGATTTGCGCGACGCGACGCTTTGCCTCCCTCTCTCTTTCTCTGTCTCGCTCTGTCGCTCTCGCTTTCTCGCTCTCTCTCATCCGCACTTGTATGCCTTTGTTATGGCAAAGTTGACGATCCAGGTGTTTATAGTGTGGTCCGCAGCCCAAAGTAGCCAAGTGCTCCTCGATACGCTAACATCGTCGAACTATAATAGTTCTCGACAGGCGCGATGTTTGATGTTGAACGATCTAGTTTGACACTATGTTCGTAATGGAAACAGACTTTTAAAAGCCTTACGTGTATTCGGAAATAAAATGCACTAGGTATCGAAACTGGGATGTGAGGACAAAGAAGTTGAACGCAATACCTGGTATTACATTTGCCCGATGTTATGAGAATGTCGTATATCTGTGACTTCATTTCGGCAAGCCAAGACCGCCGATAGCAACTCGAGGCCGATAAGTACCCACGTGTTGATACACGAAGCTCCTCGGACGATGTATAGGTTTTATAGAGGAGCAAAACTGTGCTCGAGCCGAAATCTGCCCTATATTACTGTTTCTCGCGTGTCTGGAACCAGAGGTGGTTTCTACACGAGAGACGCGAAATGAGCGTTCCCAACCGGTAGAAATTATTGCCGGCGTGATTTACGTAGTGATGGGCGGGGACCCGAAAATCCGTAACTCGCGGGTACTCGGAATTTTCGGGTACCCAAAGTCGAAATTCATTATTGAAACGGCTTGGAAATGTTTGTATTTCGTGGACAGTCTTTGTCGCTTTTATAAGCCGTAAAAAACTGCGATTTTCGATAAGATCTTCAGCGTGTGTATAAAAAATATAAACCTACAAAACCCGGTTTTTAAAGTTGCATTATACTGGTTCAGATAAGCAGGTCACAAAAGCCGATCTTTCATATCTTCTTAACGAATTCGACAAATTGTTTAGTCGAATTTTAGAATACAATTACTTGTGCTTCATTAGCATTCACAGAAGGTTTAAATCAGTGTTCAGACTAGACACGTCGAAAGAGTGAAATCAGGAATTGAACAGAAAATATCTCGATCGTTTTGCAAGTTTTGATACCATACTTTTCGAGCGCAATCGCTGGGTGTAGTTACGATAATAACGGTACAGAAATCGTGATCGGCGATCGGTTGAAAGCGAACCTAGACGAACTCCGGTATCAGCAGTCGATACTCGATGCCTTGAATGATCCATTAGCACCGAGGAACGTTATAATTTAGTCGGGAAAGCTTCATACTGGTCCAGGTCGCCTCGGCCTGGTCGGCTGTCGACAAAGTCGTCTGTTTAGCGTCGTTGGAAAGCAGTTCCATAAAATGAGAACGCGCGGAACGAGAATTCAGGACGAGAGACCCTCCCTTCTTGACTCTCCTTCTCTCTCTCTCTCTTTCGTGTATACATATAGCCACACACGTACACAGATGTGCGAAATACGCAGAGACTCGCGGATCGGTGGCACGGAGTTTCGCAACTGCCTCGAACTTGTCCGCGACGGAAGTGGCAGTCTCTCAGGTGATCGGTAACCGAGTCGATACTCGACTTCGTAACTCTGCATAACATCGACGATCACGTTTACACAGCTGCTTTCGCCGAGGCACTTGAACCGACCTCTTTCTCTTCGCTCCTTCTCTTGTTTCCTCTCTCCCTTTGTCTTTCGTCTCGAGCACGCGTCTCGCGCCGACTACACACTATTCCCGCCCACGAGCCCTTCGATTATTAAGTTTAATTACGGCTAATGACTCCGGAACGCCGCGGAAACTCCCTTTCCTGTTCACGCACACGGATTAATTAATCTTCGTCCGCGTTAACGCGCGTCTAGGTCTTCTTTCCCTTTTTTGCTTGTTCAATTCAGTCGTGAGAGCTGCACGCTACCCTGTTTTCAGGGACGCTTCAGCGTATTCGCAACACTGTTCTCTATCCGCTGATCATGCTGTATTGTACTGTTGATAGTACACAGTGAGTCCCTTTCCCTTTAATATTCAAATATATTTTCAAACGTTTTATTAAATCAGTGTAGAATTGTTTGTGTGAATTTAAAATACATATATATGGTTAATTTAATAAATCGTACGAAAGATGTGTTCGAGGAAGATAAGTTTGAGAACTTGCGATAGCGTCCGCGATTACTGTAAGTAGATACGGCGAACAATGGACAGACTTGTTATCCGAGTTTCGCTGAACGATACTCGATCTCGAGGAACTATTTGCGTTCGGTCTCGAAGACGGAGTGTTTAAATTGTAGCTGTTCATTTTTATCGCAAATCTCAACTGTAAAATGAACAATCCGAAATCCGTAATTTTGGCAGCTTCGGTACTTCCAGTGTGAACTCCTTGCCTTTTATTTAACGGTTTTAGTGACTAGAACATTTTTGTAGATTGTAATTTCCTAAAAAAGGAGAATATTGATATAAATTGTATGCCTATATGTTCTCCAATAGCTGTATATTAACAAAACCAAGATAGAATTTTGTTCTTAAAGAAAATTATTAACATACATTTTTATCATTTTAATGTGTTCAGAAGGGGTTAAGAATTCGAACAATCTGCAGCGCTTTTTAGACAGTTGATCTGTAGAACGTGATCTTTTGTAAAGGAATTCAGGGACAAACAGATGAATCAATTTTTTAGGCAGCATCGATCAGGACGCAATTTCGCCGAAGAAAAAAATATGCGTGGTCGTTTTCGTAGCCGGCTCGTCGTTAAGTAAGATTACGATGCTCTGAATAATTCACGGAGCGTCCCGGTGCCTCTTTGATCAGGTATCCGACGCGGCGGGAAAGCCACTACTCATCGGGTCCACGTAAGTGGAAAGTAATTAATCATCCGCGCGATTTCCAACACGCCACGTCGGAGGAGCTGGCGTCTTCCCGACTCGTTGAAACTTTTTCGATCGGGCGTTTACACGGCTTCTAATCGAGATTACTCCATCGAGATTCCGGCCGGCTTCTTCTAGATCCGTGATAAGTGCTACTTCGACTTAGAAAAACTTTTCTGCAGCGGTCTTGGCGCGCCTTCAGATTATTGCACTGCGGATCTTCGTGGAACATCCAAACCCTCCCGAACAGACAGAAATGCTCATTAAAAATTCCTCTAACACTAAAAGTAACTATTTCGCATTGCTTTACGTCTGTCCAAACTTTCAGCCAATTTTTAAATAATATGTAGCCAAAGAAATAATTACAGTAATTACAGTCCACGATACGAAAACAAAATAAAACTGTTCTCCTCTGCGCAAACTACCTTCAAATTAATAAGCTGGGGTCCTCAAAGTTGCAGATCGGTTAATTAAATATCCAATCTACAATATCTCAAAGAAAATTGAAAAGGGAGTCTACAAAATCGCAAGATAGATTCCGAAGAATATGAGAATGATTGGTAATTTTGTTTTCCTCGTCTACGAGAATTATTTCTACGTACACCCGCAATGATTGGTATATTCTCCCTGCTTCGAAGAATCTTCGGAATGAGGAAAACGAAAAATCACCGAGAACGGTTTAATAAAACATTGTTCCTTGTTCACGTCGGCGAATTCATTAACCAAGGGAATGGACGTCCATTTAATTCCAGTCTCTTTAAACTCGCCTATGAAACTGCGAATTTGCATAAACATCCGCAGGCCGGCGATCATTAAATGCAACGAGTTTCGCGTCGCTCGGTCCACGACGACAATGGCGCGGATTGAAGAATCAACAAGCGGGCAGTGGTGATTTAATTTCTGATAAAAGATTCATAGGTGGACAGAAATTCTGGATCGATTACGTCAGGACCGTCGACTTGACGGGTACCACGTGCGCGAGCAGCTGCGCCGGTCGCGGATACACTAGGATGCAACAGCTTGCATCGCCGCAGCACTCGCTTGCTCGTTGTGTCGCGTCTCCTGTACCCGCGGGTTAATCAATTCCACTTGTGCTTGCTTCGGACTGTGCCGAACCGATCGGTTATACGTTTCCAGGCTGCTGCTTCTCGTCGCAATTTTCTCGCGGAAAAAAACGACGAATAAATTACGAACGGTGCGAAACTTGTCCTACCGTGGTTCGATAATATCCGAACTACCATGTTTATATGTTTAATCCCTTCCCGCGTAACTGATTCTACGGTATATTGTTTCTTTTCCGTAAAGATCTGCAATCTATTTAGTATGAATCACTACAGAGACAAGCTTTTCCATACGCACAGAACATGAAAGGTACTTGCGAATTTCAAGTTTACGAGGGTCAGAACCTTTCTTTCCCATCAGACCTCTTCAGAGCAACGAGAGTCGAGTTAAGACAAACTTTATTTTATGTTACTTCATTTTATGACGAGCACTCTACATTATGAATAGCAGGAGATTTTCTTTACGTTTCTTACATGCTTCGTCTCGGACGTTCAATTCAAGCAAGGATCCTTGGCGGAAACAAAGAATCTAATTGTATAAAAGAACTTAGCATTCGATGAAAAAAGTTTCAGGAAATCGGTATATTATTTACAATTTGAAGAATCTGTTTATCGAGCTCGTTAAGATTCGAGTAATGTTTGAATTATATGAAAGAATATCAAAGTGGATCTTTATTCTTTTTTAAATGTTGCGTGGAGATTAACTTACGTTATAATAGTTCCTCTTGAAAGTTTCTTAATAAATAAATAATGACGTGATTCGTTGTTGAAGTAAAACTACTTTGTAATGAAAACTCAATAATATTGTTACAATGTAATGGGTGGTGTGCGTCACATCAGGAGGCGATCGGCAGCCGAAGCGACGAATAAGACGAGAGTTACAAGTCAGTTCGACGCTAGAGTCGGTATAGGCAGGATATACCTGGTGCTGTTGTTTATAATAAAGTTATCTTTCAAAGTTACTTATTTCACTAAACTGTTTTATTCCACTGAAAATCATATATCCTTAACATTCGTTAATATTGGAGGGTGATTGAAGGTGTCGGAGTCTGACAAGATTGTCAAGTGTAGCGGCAGCCAGAATCTCATTCACTTGGCCGCCAGTCTCGGCGTGTATGGATCGAACCCGCATGCAAATTCAGCACGTGAAGCTGCCATCACGGGCGACGGCCATTTAGAATATTGAACTCGGCGAGATGGACAGCTAATTGACCCGGATAGCTCAATTAGCCGGAGCAGTCGTCCGGCAAACGATAGATCCTTTCTTTCTCGATTCTTTGTCCCTCTGAGCTGACGCAGAACGGAAGACAATTTTGTTCAATTACACGCCGCCTCGTGCCCATTGTTTTTCCTCGGTCTGTTCGCGGATTCGAGTACGCAATTCTTTAACGAACGAACGTTTCGCTGGCCTGTGCCAAATACTGTCGACTCGCGGACGGCAGAATTTCTTTTAAAGAGGAACTACTTGATAATATTGTCGAGTACATTTAAAAAGTACTGACACGTTAATTTCAGAGAACGTTTAAACAATAATATTAGCTTAATTTTCAACGTCGAAGACGTGTCAAAAATAATGCCGTTTCAACTGCATTGTAGAGTTTAAAAAATTGTGCCACCTCAATAGAAGAATTGAATTTCTTTAGAACTGTGACATTTACAAAAACTTTTACCAAATATGTACATAGTTATTGTACACTTCTTGTAAGACACTCGACAGTATTCAGAAAGAAAAATGGGATAGATCTCCACCGTAGAAAACGAACTTCAAACGAGACTTTGCCTAAAACTGTAAAGCGAAGGTCAACGTTGCACAAAGTGCTTTCAACACACCTTCCCTCCGATACACGGTGTGCAGAAGTGTGCACAATCCGAAAGTGCAGCAAAGGGCTGGACAAAAAGCTCGGAGCATTTAACGTCGAGCAAACCCGGCTCGATTCAGATGCTAAAACGCCGCGTGCCAGCCAGAAAAACGGAGCGGGTTTTTCACGGTTTTGGCTCCGCTCCGCGAACAATCAAGCTGATCCCGAAGCTCGCAAGGGACGCAACAGCCTACGCGCTCGTCTCGCGAGCATTTCCCGAGCGTTCCGCTCGCGTACGCTTAAGCCGGCTTCCGCCTGTCCCGTCGAAACCACCAAGTTCCCCGCGAAAGAGATGGATTTACCATCGGCCAGCGTTTTCGTTGGCGAGATTCGCAAAAATTCATTCGCACCGCCGCAGGTTCAACGCCAGAAAAATATCCCGGGATTTTCTGCTGCTCTTCCGAAGCCGACTTCCTTCTCGCGTCTTTCACTACTCCGTTTTGATAACCGCTCCTCTCCTCGGCTTCGCTTGGTTCAGCTCTGCTTAGTCGCCGCCAGTTGTACGCTGCAACCGGCTGTATCGACGATATGGGTATTACTAATTCGGTAACGAAACATTCTTGTTTTCGATCAATTTTTTGCGTACAATGTTTAAAACGAGTACAAGCACGCCTTGTTTTAATAAAAAAAACATCTTACAGATACCTTAGTGAAAGGTTCATCGAAAAATACTTAACAAAACTGTGGATTTGCATAAGTGAATTCGGTTGCAGTCACGGAAAATCGCGGTGGTATGTATGCCGAAATTCTGGAGCCCAAGTTGGATGACCGTTTCATCGAACGCACGTAAATGTTGTTGTTTTATAATTGTTTATGCAGTTGTTATGCAATTATATTTCGATGTGAATACATAATGAAAATTGCATTCGAATCGAGCCCCTGTTTGTGCTCGCTGTGAAATTTTTAAGCAATTTCAATGAGGAATGTTGGTTGATTCTTGTTGACGTGGAAATAGGATAATTCGTGTTAATCAATTTATGCCTGTATTGTTCCGGAAATTTTTGACGAGTTCAATTGTAGTTTTAGATTGAAAGCATAATTTATTACGGATGAACTAAATGATATTGAGCTGCATCGGCAAGAACAAATAATATAAAAGACCGCAAAGATGCGTAACCATTCTTCAGCAAGGGCGATAGTCAAATCTGGGTTAATAAGAGGCAACCGAATAGCTAAATCCTCGAAGGCACCGAGGGGTTGAATCTGGTGCAATCCTCTTAGCAAAATAGTGGTTAGGGATCAGGGGCAACGTGCTCGTTTTTGGGGAGCTCACCACAATTTTATAAAATTATTTTCATAATTCTCAGCCGAGAGACACCGAGCTCGCTTATTATGGACGACGAACAATTCCGACTTTGACTTCAGGATGGCACGGTCTCGAGCGTTTCCATTTCCGACGAAAAATGCCGGTTGCTATGATTGAAGGTTCGCGAGCGCGGCGAGCCGTGCGCGACCGGCATTACTATCATTATTTTCTTGAGCGAGGCAAGCGGAGTTGAATCGACGACGGTGATCCTTGAACACCGATGACTTTCTACGGCGCGTCGCGAAACCTGTGAAACCTGCGTTTTCGCGAGGACAATGCGCGAAACCGACGACACGGATCGCAGATTGGGAAACGAAGGTGACCAAGGACCACGGTGAGTCATTTGCCGACCAGCAAATAAGTCAATATGTGCAGACGACTTCTCTTCAACCCGAGAATCGCTGAAACCTTCCCTTGATAAGCAACTCTAATCTTAAAACGTCGGATTTTATACATTTACGGCCAAATGAGTGGGTGCGATTTAAAACAGTAGAAAGGTTGAAACGATTCAAGAGTGTTCATTTATTTTTCTCAGCTTGTTCAAATGATTAAAGTGAGAGTTAACGGTTTGTGTTGCATAACATATTTAACCCTTTGCACTCGGAGCTATTTTAACTCGAAAATTAAACGTTTCTTCTGACCTACAATATTTCCATTCTCTATGATTTTATAAATTTGATAAATATGAAATTGATATAATACCTCATACAATACTTAAATGTGTAGTAATTGGTTAGATACGGACATATCTGATAGTGTAAACAATTATTTAAATAATAGTACAGCAATTTTTAGTGGCGCCTCAGAGGCGCCACTCAAGTGCTAAGGGTTAAATTTCATCAAAGTCGGAGAGGAGTAATCTCTTTACTTTCGGTGAAGTAACTTCACGGGTGAATAAGTAGAAAAAAAAGAAAACAATATTGAAGGTTTATTCTTCAAACCATTAATTACATCGGACAGCAAAAATTCTACGACTTACGCAGAATTTTGAAGTTGATATTTTTCCGACTTTTCGAGGTAAATGCCCGACGGCCACGTCCGCCCCAATTTCGCTGGCAGTAATTCTTCGGTATAGGAACGGAACTGTCTGAATGGATATCGTGGATTCCGGTGGAAGTGGCTCGGAGATATCGTTTTAGCGCCGCGAATTTCACTATTAGCGTGGTAAGGTCAGGCATCGGGGAGCTGCGGGTGCACCGATAGCCGCCTTAAGACGATGGAATAGGTTCGCCGGCGATAAGCCGCCGGATAAGACCGGTCGAATTGGAAAACGGATAAGCCGTAGCCATCGATATCGCTCGGCCAAGCCTTAGACATTAGCGAGAGAGCACACAGTCCTTCAGAAATCCGGTCGAACGTGATCTGGAACGTCGACAAAAGAGGAGCGGTCGACGCGCACGAGTCAGTCAACTTCTTGCACGTCGCGATGCGCCGCGCCAGACACGATCGAGCCCTCGATCCTCGATTCTCGATCCTCGATCCTCACGGACCGACCCGTAGACCGACCCGTAGCAAAGACCTTCTACGAATACCGGTTCCCCAGCACGCAACGCGCCGCCGCGCCGTCCCGAAACCGCTCTTCTTACCGATCCGCCAAGAAAAAACGAGTTCTTTTCTTTCTTTCTCTTTTTTCCAATCGCGACAGTTTCGTCGAGTTTTTCGGTTCCCTAAGACGCCGACGCTCGCGAAAGGACTATAGCCAGGACCACGTCGAATATCGATCCGTTTCGAAACTGGAGCGTCGGCAGCTTTTCACTCTTTTTTTTTTTTTAGGATGCAGGTTGAATGTGTATAGCCGTTTAACGCCAGTGCTTGCGCTGTTTAGTCAGCTTAAATTCAATTTTGACTGCCGTGAACTTCCCTTCGATTGCCGCCAACTATTCTAATTTCACGCAACTATGCCGCGGTAGCCTTACAGCCTGTGTAATTATTCTGTGTCTTGGCAACCGAAATTACTGGTATAATTCTTGTTTCGAGTAATATGTTTATTAGTTGAACCACGGTGCAGATTGATGTTCGGTGGAATATAACTATTTTCGTGGTGTTGGTTCTTGATGTTCAAATATAGACCTTGTATTTATTAAATGTTTATTTAATCTCTTGCATTAAAATTGTTCACACATAACACGATATGACACTTTATTATTGATATATTGAAGTTAAACTGTTATAAACCAAAAGGTAAAATGAAGAGAGCTGTGACTGGCTCGGTAGGCTGGCTAGAACTGACTACCTGATTTCTTCTGGGTAAAGAAATAGCGACGCTTGAAGTGTAATAAACTTCAGGTGAAAAAGACTGTTACGTATGCGGCAGCGACCGTTACCGACTTTCGGCCCTTCTGGACATATGCATTGAAACACATGGCCTTTTTAAGAACTCTAAGGATCTTTTCCTATGGGTTCCCACAAGATAAGAGTACGCAGATGCCGCGGTTCTTAGAGTCTCCGTTTCCGGGAATCGGGTTTTTCCTGTGATCCCCACCCTTGCCTAGTCTATTTCTGGCTTGGGTTTTACAGTATATAAGGGCATAGATTCCCTGCATAGTTGGGCTTTCATCTCTAGAGTTCACGTTGTGCGCGTCGGTCCACGTCGTGATTTCTTTCATTATAAGATCGGGTATCAATTCCCAATCGTTGTATTACTTCTCGTACTAATCCCATCCACGGGATTCTGTAGAAGCATAGCCCCCGCATTCCTCGGTGCGTTACAACAGAGAGATTTAGTTCGCGACATCTTACACTGAACATTTGTATTAACATTGTTAAGATTATATCATTGTGTGTGAATTCACTTGTAGTTATTTCAACCACGCTATTCCTTATTCGATTTCCAGTCGTTAGTATCTTACGACGATACACCTTTACCGCTCGAGGTGTATCAGAATCAAATTTATAAGTTACGAGTCAGCGGAACCACAACCCTATCCCAAAAAAGTCCTTTAGTAACCGACAGTGGCAACCCGGTGGTGAAACAGACATCGGCACGTCCACTTTTCCACAATTCCACACACAAGGCGCCCCGGTGGTGAAACAGACATCGGCTAGTCCTTGTGTACCCTAATTGTGGCGCCCCGGTGGTGAAATAGACACCGGCTAGTCCACTCCCGTGTTCCACATGCAAGGCGCCCCGGTGATGAAACAGGCATCGGCTAGTCCTTCGTGTACCTTTCCTACCTATACCCCAAAACTCTTAAAAAACCCTAAACTCCCTCGGTTTCCGCAAGCTGCCGAACCCTCGGCTCGTAACAAGACCTTTGCTCGTCCGCGTTTTTCGTGCATTTCGTTGTACACTCCAACACATAATTATTAAAGGAAGAAATATATTTCCAACAATGTATAATAATTCCTCGGTGCACGTTGACCGGTGCAGGTTGCGCGGTTTTCGGGGTGCTGTGGAATTCATGACGATAACGATTTATCGATTCGTCTCGGTGAAATGTATCCCAGTGGCCTCGTAAATATTTCTCAATCATCTTAGTTGTACAATTGATGCGTCTGAGCGGCGGTCGTGCAATAAATAGGAATACGTTTCGCGAATTGATTAGTCGCCGTCGCTTCGCAACAGCTATTGCAACGCTTTACTGAGAGATTAACGCTTTATTGGCCGTACCAGCAACGGAGAATTACGATTATAGCCGCGCATTTGT